>JADMLD010001486.1:0-5637117 GCA_017589585.1 Phylloscopus whistleri | reverse complement strand
TTGTTTTCCTCAGTATTTACAACTCCCTTAATCTTTGTTTCAGTTTGATGCCTTTCCAACAAATGATTTATAAAAAATATTAAATTGCTAGGCACCAAGAACTCTGCTCTGTGGCGATGCCCTTGGAAGTACAGCCACAGTCTGGTGCTTTCCAGTGAGATCAACAAGACCTATCCTTGACCAGTTTAATTCTTTTAATGTATGCAATGCTGATTTTGTGTCCTTGTTTATTAATTAGTGCAGCATGCAGTTGTGCCTTACAGGAAACTAAGTGTATTGTATAACACTATTAACCTTTATCAATCAAAAATGTAATCTCATAAAAGTATTGAACTATATTCAGATCTATTGTGTCTAAGAGCATTTAGATTAGTACTTCAATGTATTGCTGTCCTTTAATTGAGTCTCCTATCAGCTATTCCATTATTTTCATTGGGATCAACACAGGATAACAAAGTCTGTAATTACTTCAAGTATTGCCCCACTTACCCTTTCTGTGTCTTGGCAGAAGATTATTTTCTTAGCTTGCTCCTCTGAAAATTACCATTAAGAACTGGAGATGAGGCTTTGGTCTCATCAAAAATCCACAACAGTTCAGTCTTCTCCTATACCAGTTTTCTAGCTGTTAGCTGAGAGTTATCTGGATGTGCTGAGTTAGAACTGCTTTTGAATTAAATGAATTTAAAATAGCTTCTATTGTAATATCTTGTCTCAGTACTAACAGAATGGGTTCATTATAACCACATAATTTACTTTCTACAAGTAAAGTACATAGGAGAAATATTTATGGAAATCTCTGTGTCTGTGTTATTAACACTTGCCCCCTGCTTATTGGACAATATCCCAATACAATTAAGATACCGATCATTATTAGTGTAATAAAAAGTCTCTTCCTTTGGCATTAATTGCAGTGGTCACAGACTCTTCTTATGACTTTCAACTTTCCTCATTAGTGGTTTGCTTTCTAGTGGCTAATTTATATTCATTGCTATTATCATCCCATTTTCTAAATGACATTTTTCAAGAGATTTGTTTGTTTTCTGTGCTTCATCTGGGTTATTAATTAATTTCTCCTCTTGTCTTGATCATAGCTTTGGAAATTTTGTGGCCTCTAGGGAAATGTTCCAAACCACAGTTTCTTTCTTTTTTATAAGTATTATTTATTTTAAATTATTTTTCCCAGAATATCCACTTTATGTTTGTTCAATTTCTTTCTTAAAAGCAGACTTTGAAAGCCCCAAACACACACCCTTGATATGGACTCCTCTGTTTTTGCATGCAGTGAGTATAATGATGTCATGTATTCAAGCAACTGCCTTTTACTCCTGGAACCAATTCCTCTTTCTGTCTAGATGATGTAAACTTTATTTTTTTTTTAATTTTTTTTTTATTTGGAGGCAATGCTTTTTGACCCAGGAAAATGTCATCTGTAGTTTGTGTATTCTGTGGTGGCTGTAATGGTGACAGTATGGCACTTCCCTTCTGAAGTGTCCCTTGGTGGCAATTGTGTCCCTGGTCTTTGCAGTCAAGATAGATAGGGAAGGTTGGGAAGGCTGACCTGAAACAGAGACTAGACAGAGCTAGAGAATAAAGTAGATATTTATTGAAAGGCCTTTAGGGTACACCTTGAGCAGGAGAAGAAGAGCCTGACCAGGGCTACACCCAAGGTGGACTTAGAATGGTCACAAAATGGACGACTCTCACAAGGTCTTACACTTTTGTAAGTTTTGGTTCATTTGCATATTGGGGTTGAATTGTCCAGTTACAGCTTCAGGTTGTGAGGTCTCATCCTTCTTGTTTCTCTCTTCAGTCTGTCGTTGTTTATGCTTTTGGGCCTGAAAATTGTACTCATTGTCTTTGGTTTTCAGCAGGAAATGGGTTTGTTTTGACTCTGTGAAGACAGCTTACTAGCACTTAATATGAGGCTCAGAACTACACCCCTAGGCAACACAGAATCTGGAAAACCTGAAAGCTAAAACTTAAGGCATCAAAGGAGCTGAAAACAGTATTCTTAGATGAGCAATTTGAATATCACCCAGTCACTGGTGATTCTGTGTGAACGTTTGATGATTCTGGTGTCTCCAAAACTATCTGCTGAACTTTTTGAACAAAAGGTGAGTGGGACTTGAGAGTGACCTGAAGAGGTTAGGAATCTGTCTCCCTCTCTTTCAGTGCATACAGATTTAATTTGTTTTAGCTCTTCCCTGTCTCTTAAGAATATCGTCTAAGAGAAGTGTGTTTCACTCTAGATTTTGGATGTTCTGACCAGAATATGTATATTCTTCAATAGAATATTCTTGGAATAACAAGAATATTCTGGAATAAACTTCTACTTTAGTATAGGCCATGCTTTTGCAATATTTTTTCTCCTTACTCCCTTCAGTCATGTCTCTAGTGAATTTTCTAAATAGTTGCTGCAGTCATAAAAAAAGAATTATTTTTTTAATTAGGTGGGCACAAAAGCAGAATTGAGGTTTAAAAGCTCCGTCAAATCATTCTCTTTCCACCCATTTATCATTTTGCAGTCAGAAAGATTTCCTATGCGCTCAAATAAATTGTTCCCCCCTTCTATGAATTTCAGTACAATCCCACATAGTTCAGACATTTCAACAGAAGTGGTTGCCACCGTAACTGCTTCTTATGGGAAAGGTTCTTGCAAGCTAAACCCTCATATTAGATTAGTGGCTTTTTATTGCACTAGGTGTGGAAATATTCAATGAATAACCAGTCACTGCAAGAGGCTTTTCAGCAGCAATGCTCCAAAGCAGTGCAATGAAAAGGAGAATGTTGTGGTTGGATAAGCAATGGCCATACCAAAAGAAGTATTGACCCACTTCCACTAAAAATCTATCAGTTACTACAGGAAGATGAATCTAGCAATATCAGTAATATTTCCAGCTGAAAACCTTTTGTATCAAGTCAAGCAGCCTATGTGTAACTGTTTGAGAAATTGTAGCTGTGCATTTCTGTTTGCCAGCAACTGGCTGCTGTACTACAAAAGCACAATTATTCATTTCAGTGGAAGAAACTTCTGATAACACCCTACCCCTTGAATTCCCTCTCTTCCTCATTGTGTTCTGGCTGAAGCATCTCTTTATCCCTGATTTATTACTGGAAAGAAAAATTTTTTCATCTTTTTATGATTTTATATTTTATACTGGTTATATATATATATTATTTCTTTTTACTTTGTTCTACAACCTACATGGCTTTGTTCAAATCTAGATTGGGTAGGACCAGTTTAGGTCTTGCTGCTTTTGTTAATTGTTCCTTAGATATTGCACGGTTTCAGACCTGCTGACAGTCACTGTCCCCTCTCAAAGCATGTTTGCAACAAGCCCAAGGATCCTTGTGAATTACTGCCCATTTCAGAATCACTTATAAATTAAAGGCTGTGTAGATACTCTGATTTAGTAAGTATATTAAAGAAAGTTCTTTCCAGATTGTTGCTTTGACTCTCAATAAACCCTGGGTTTAGAGGGGAAAAAAAAAAAAAAAAGCCAGCTCAAATATTTATAAGTAAAACAGCAAAAGATGAAACAGAAGAAAAAAAAGGATTCTAAAGTCCCTGATTTTAACCCTTTCTGTTCTTCAGTGATTATGTATTTTCTGTACTCAGAGGCTTCAGGTTTTAAAAGAACACATAGGAAAGAGTAACGTCATACAAATTTGGGTTTTTTCTGTAGCAGAAATATTGGAATCCTTACTTTGCAGGACCTTGTAAAAGTATAAAAGAAGTATCTGCTAACAATGATTTTGAAGACCATATATATCATTCAAAAATTTGATTCCAACAATATTGTAATGCAAATCTGGATCATAAATCTTATCTGATTTCTCTTGATTTAAACTATTGGCCTTACTTTCTGATTTTTAAGTCTTACTGTGGGAAGTTTTCTTTCTTGCCAGTGGGAAGTTTGGCAACACAGATTGGAATGTTTGCAGTCTAGTTACATGATGTGTCAGCCTGGCTGATGTATCAACTCCAGACACAGTTGGATCAAACTGTAGATTTATTTGGCAAGTCTAAAACAGAATTTCTACTCACCTACTGCCCCACCCCCTTTATTTAAGATTTTTCTGTCAATTTATGTTAATTTATGATTTGAAAACATTTATGGGAACGGATGAATTCTGTCCAGTAGAAAAGGTTAATAAGAAAGTTTTCACATGCCTTGACCAAGGCCCATCATGTCAATGCAATACTGGTGCATTGTCCACGCAAAAGTGGTTTGATTTATTTTCCTTTGAAGGATGGTTAATGTATAATTTGACAGTCTCAGGATCTGACCTATAAGTACTCATTTTTAAAGGATTCTTCTTTGCAAAGACTTTGGGTTTTATTCCTTTTCGGAAATGTATTTCTCCAAGTGAACCCAAATCTGAATTTCTATTCAATTTGTGTTTGGAAAAAAAAATTAACTGCTTATTTAAAATAATTTATTTACACTTACACTAATCAAATACATGACAAAGATCTTAATCTTCAGAAGAATTATTTCAGGGAAAAAGTAAAAGGAAAAAAATAGAAAAGCAAATGGAGAGAAAATTATCAGGAGGAACTGAGAGGGGGGAGCAGGTGAGAAGAAAAGGAAAAGCAACCAATTTGGCACCTGTGAGGGTCTACCTCTGGAACTGGTAAAGAATAAATTGTTTTAAAAGCTTTTGATATCACATAAAAGCAGGCAGACTTACTCTAAGGGAATGATGGAAGCTTTTAACTGGAAAAACAGAGAGAAGGAGTAAGAAAAGAGACCTTCTTCTTGACTTGTAGTTTTCCAGCAACTGATGTGACTACTGCAGATGTCTCAAATACAAATTTTTATATATATATATATATGCATGTGCTCTTTGTCATTTTTTTGGTTGATGAAGAATTTTTCTATGCTTATTGAAAGCAAAACAGAGAAACTATTACCAAGACAATTATGTAATTTGTAAGATTTACACCTCCAGCATGCCAAATGAATCTCCTCTGGAGACAACACTTTTTACTTTATGATTAAATCCAGAGTACCAAAGCTAAAACCCAATTTTCCAGGGCCTGTGTAAAAATTCCCATTATCTCAGGAAGAGCAATTATTCTCTGATGTAAGTTACAGTACTGTCTTGGAATGGCAAAAAGGCTAAACTAAGATCAAAATGGTATTCTAAACTAATTCACATGAGAAGAGGCATTAGCAAATAATTACCATAAACAATGTTCAATTATTATGTTTGAATAGTACTTTTTATTACAGTCTCAAGCAAGTACATTTGTTTATCCCAGTAGCATTTCTCTGTGCTAAGAGTTTTCATATTATGCCTCACAAATTTGGAACCATTAAAAAACAAACAAACTACGGGAGATTGCATGCATATAGCTAAAAACATGAATATTTATGACTGCAAGTGTGATATTTCACCCTGAATTCTGTTGACAGTGGATGATGGCAGAGAAGAAGGGGTTGCTGCCATTTCTGGATTTTGTGTCTTTAATTCAAGGTCCATATAGCATATTTGGTACTTTAGCATCCATAATCTAGCAACACAATTTTTGGCTTTTTTTGTTTTGATAACAGCATTTTCTCTTTTTAATCAAGCCTGTTTTAAGAGACAGGGAAAGGGAAAAAATCCACTATTAAAACTGAATTCCAGTAGCAGCATCTTGTTTTGTCTGGACTGCTAAAGAGGATCAGTAGAACACATGCTTTCATGAGAATGAGGTGGAGTGCATGTCTAATGTATGTCACCCTGAAGCCTGATCAGGGAAGAGAGATTATTCATCTGAATCCAGACTACATCCTTTGATTTGAGACAGAAATATAATTTAAAATTATTAATTAAAATTTGTAATCTTTTTTCATTCATTTGGCTTAAAAAAAATAATGTAATACAAAATTTGTAATTCCCTGATGCTTCTGGAAAGGTTTCTTTTTTCAATAAATAAGATTCTGGCTCTGATCATGCAGCTGAAGGGCTTTACACTAAGTCCTAAAAAAGACTAAGTTTTCTTGAGTAAAGGTCTATATAAATTCAGCTGCTCTCAGCCCCAAAATATCAGGTATCTGGAGACAGAATCCTATTCTTTAGATGTGTTTGATACAGAGGAACATCTTCTTTATGGGAGTCTTTCAAAAGAAAAACATTTCTGCTGTCTGATGATCACTTGACATTAGGGAAGAGAAGATGTAGCTGAACACAACTCTTTGAGTCAATTTAAGAGAATCGTATCTCCTATATTTTGTATTTGTATCCATTATACTTTTAATGTAGCGAACTCTTATTTCTTTAATTAAATTTATAGTCCTACATACAAGATTTCACATTAGTGAATAGGAATGCTTAAGTGAGTGTACTGCAGTGGGAAGAATGAGACAACAATACATTATATGACTACCTAGAAAAACTTTATACAATTCTCCTGAAGGTAAAACAGATACTTCCTATGTCTGATTTAGCTGGTCTTATGCCTAGCAAGATGCTGGCTTCAAGGAAAGAATTGTAGGGAAATAAGGTTTTGACTTAATCAGTCTTACAGTGCTCCAGGTTATCCAGATATTCTCTACCTTTCATTCCTAGATCAACCTCTCAAGCTGTTTGAAAGGCAGGTTGTCCGTGCCATAGACTCAAGGTAACACTTCTAGAGATCACCAAGAGCAGAGACCAGAAGTCTTCTATCTAGATAAGGGGAAGAGGAGTTGGGTTCATCTGTTTTATTACTTTAATTTGGTTGTACATACATCAAATGTTGTATCTACGATAATATCTACTGCCATTTGAACTATCCCCATTATTTTGCAGAATAACAGTTATTTCTTTTTTTTAGAAAAAGTGTTATCCAACAGGTTTATGTAAGTGATGAGACTTGGCTCAGTCTTCCTTTATTATTTATAGATAAACAAATAAAAAAACATAAAACCAGCCATAGAATTTTTTAAAGCTTTATCAATAAATTATAGCCTTGCTATGAAAAGCATGCTGTGTAAATGCATTTTCTGCTAGCTATACATTAAAATCTTACAAGAGCATGAGGAATTGAAAGTGTCTTTCTAATGGATCATCCATTTTAGAAATTATTTGAATTCATGGATTAAATGTCAGCTTTGAAAGCTTTTGGTGATGTATTTCGGATCTTAGAAGAAATAACATCTCTACTGCAAAATAAAATTACTGCATTTTCATATTCTGCATTAGTTATTTCTGGAAAACTATTTTTAGAAAAATAACTTGGGGATGCTTCCTCCCCCCACCTTTGAAAGTTTCTAGCATTCCATGTTGCATTTGTAGATGAGTTGCCAAGACAAAAGTGGAGAAGAGCTAGGCCGAGTGCTTTATGGGAATAAAACATGCACTGAAAAGATAACACTGGCTGGCTGAATGTGCTGACATGGTTTCTCAGTTGCCAGTACATAAAATTTGGACAGAGTTTAGCATACAACGTCAAAAAGAGTTGAAGTATTGTAGCAAACCCTTCCAGTCCTTGCAATAGAAGTGAAGGGAAAAATCAGAAGTATTTATCAATCTGACACCATCATTTAAAAATGGGGTAGAGAGAAGGCTCTGTGCCCCTTGCCTCGCCCCAGGCAAAGTGAAAAGTATTGATGAGAGATGATTGACAGTCAGTTAAAGTAATAGAAAGATCCTTTGGCCTTTTCATGGATTTAAATCAGATTTGGAAACACATTAAATAGAATTAACTTCAGACATTTAATTGTAATGCCTGAGCTAAGAGCTGAGTTACTTTAAGCACCTCTGTAATTGAAGAAGATTGATAGACATGTCCAAAGGCAATTCAGCCTCCTTAGTATCTGGACTGTCCCTCTGGTACTATCCCATTTTCTCCTCTGTGATAGTTTCCAGACTGAAATTTTTCAAGTAAGTGGCTAAAATAAGACAGATTGAATCCGGGTTTAAGAAGCCAAAATCATTTTGTACTGATGAGTAGAAGTAGGGACAAAATTTATTTATGGAGCTAGCTTTACAGACACTGAACATAGTGGAGCTAGATTTGCCTTGGTTTACCTGTATTTTGATAGCATTTGTTGCTGAAGTGTCTAAGGAATCTCTCAACTGATTTCTTCATAAAAAAGCAAAGGAAACTGATCTCTTCTTCAAGTGCCTGCAAAAGTATTCTAGCAGAGGAGTTATAGGTAAAGATGCAGTCTTCCTATTTTAATAATCAGGAAAAGTGTCAGTAAGGCAATATGCAGTGATCCCTTTTACTTTTTGAATATGAAAGTGCTGGATCTTGTACCTCTGAGAAAGTGCTGAGGAGACTCTAAGATTAAGATTTAATAAGTACAGAGTTAAGAGAGTTAAAGTTATGTTGTCAGAAAATGTAGATGAAAAAATTGAGATCTTTGTTATAAAGAGAAGATAGAGAGAACTTCAAGATCTTCATGCAACTCTGAGAAAATGAGGGACTAAATTTTAATGAGTTAAAGTCTGTGAACAGTTTCAGAAAAGGACTGCCAAACAAGCAAGGAAGTATTTGTTTTAAGTGAATAAAGATATTTAGGTAATCAGAATTGCAGATTTTCTATTATGAGCTAAGAGAAAGCCTTGGTGTTCTACTAACCTTTGCCTAAAGATTCAGTAAAAGCCTCTTTCAGGAGTAAAATACTGAAAATAGGAAAAACAACAGATTGTTAGTAGCACGAACAGGGTAGGATGCTCTAAAGATGCTATAATGTCATTATGCATGTTTTGGAAACAAGTTTATTTTGGACACTGTGGTCAAATCTGGTTATTTCTCTTAGAAAGTGTTATGGAAAGAGAATGGATCGAAATATAGGAGATAAAAGTGATTGAGACATAGGACAATAGGTTTGTATAAAAATAGATCATAAATGTTGGAATTATAATGAAGCAAGAAAATGAAAATGAAAGGATGTGAAACTGAACCTGGAAAATTAAGAAGAAAATTTGTGTGTTCCCTTTACAGGAATCCCATTATACAAGATCAAAAGGAATTCAGATGTATTGAAAGTAATGCATATAAATAGGAGAGGTGGTTTTGAGTTGCTGTGCTTTCAGTTGCTGTCCACTTCATCACGTGCTTTCACACTGGTGAAACTGGTGTTCTTCCCTACTGGCAGAAGTCCTATTCAGACCTTGCAGGACATGTTTTTTTCACTAGTAGAGGGCAAAATCTTAATTCCATTTATTACATGAGTGTTAGCTGATGTCTACAGCTTCCAATGTGTCACGTGAGTTAATGCTTTCCAGCCATTTGTCCATGGTACAGAGGACTGCCCAACAAATCTTACCTTCTTACCGTCTCTGGGGAAGGCTAAACACTGCTGACATTCCTGAGGTGCCAGACTTTTTCTTTTACCTGGGGATGCCATTCCTTTGCTGTAGGAAGGAATCCTCTAGTAGATACTAATTTCCAGAGTAGCCACACCACTAAATTTGTGATTACTGTATCAAATGTGAGAAAATAAAAAGTTAAAAACAAGCGAAAATAGAGATATGCTAGCCAGAATACCTAACTTCAGGTTTTTTAAACGTTGGTGGAACTTAACATCCTTTTGGTGATATTGATCAGAAAAGACTTGTTAAGCAGAATGGAAACAGGCTGAAAGTATGTGGCAGATACATGGCCCAAAATATCAGTGTTGGTTTGTTGCCTTTAAAGTGGTCAAAAGTGTGTTCTGGTAAAGGGCATAAGGTCTGACAAAGAAGTTTGCCATTAGAAACACATGAAACATAAGGACATGGTAAAAGAACATAAGAAAAGCACTTACATTCTCTTAAAATGCACTATAGGATGCTGAAAATGCTGTTATAAACATTTCTGCAACTTGGGGCCATGGGCTACTGCTCTTTAGTAGATTCATAGTTATGGCTGAGTAGGACACGCTTTTCTTAGGCACACAGGTGTACAAAACCTCTTAAGTTTGTGACCAGTAGATGAAAAGGGTTTCATATATGGTCAGAGTAAGTGTATATACATGCTGGCTTATTGTCTTGATGGATAGTTATTGTATCAAACATAGCACTGCTATAGATCATAAATATCTGAAATCAAAACATTATTCATGGCCAGTTTAGAAACAACAATGAAACATGGTTAAAATGATAATGTTGTGACTTAGTATTTACATAGTTACCTTGAAAGACACAGATCTTTTTCCCTTGAGGAAAATAAAATTTGAAAAATTGATTCGAGTTATTCTGAAGATATAGTTAACCCAGAGATAAATACTCTGAACTGTTGCTGGAATAGCCTATGTGAGTAAAAATGCACTAAAGATTAGTTGCCTTTGCTTTGGCCAGGATGGATGAGAGAGAAAAAATAATTTGGTTCTGTGTGAAAAAGAGAGGCAGGAATTCTAGTGAGTAGCTTTTAAAAAGCTTTTATGGCTAAAAGACACAATTTCAAGTACAAAAGAAATCTCACAATTTGAGTGAGATAAGTATTAGTTATAGCTGTTTTAGGATGACCTAATGCAGTCCTGAGATTTTGGAATGAGACAGGACCGCTGTTTGCATGTTGCTTTTTAAAAAGGCAGGAACATGAAAGGAAGCTTCAGTGTCTGCCTCACTAGGGAATGCTTAGGACCATGCTGTGTTTGAATACTCTGTCTTCCCCATTTTTGCCTGAAAGCCAAGTGAATGTTTTAGTTTGAATCAGATGACTGCAGGAGGTACAGAAATGAGTAGCTGCTGGTAAGTGATGCTCTTCCTGAGGTGAGGTGAAAGGTCAGTTGTACATGTTTTTCTCTGCCAGTCTGCACCTACCAGAGACTATTAAATGAACAAGGCATCCACCTCCCATGTACATGTAAGCCTACTAGTTCAAACTGTTTTATCCAAACTGACCTCTCAGTAGTTCGTGTGGGATGTTGATGCTGGAAGCCCTCTCAAATCAAATTCTGAGGGGAAAATAAAGATTTGTATCTTAATTCTTTACTCCATTACTTTTTTCAGTAGTTTGATTTTTAACTCTCTTTTATTCTTGCACTCTCAGAAAAAGAATTATATTGATCTAAAAAATCAGGATTGGAATATGGCATGGGAAGTAACTGAACCATGTTATAGGAATGGATGATACAATTAAACCCCAAACTTTTGTGCGTAGTCTGTCTCTTCTATCACCTGATGAAGGTGCCTGACGTTTAAAGTGCAGTATGAAACAAAACTTCTTCACCTACCAGATATAGGAGGTATCATGTCTCACTTTTTAAATGTTAACACTGGCACTTTAGACAGCTGTTTCACCTCTGTGTAGAATGTGCACTCATGCCACATTTAAAGCTAAGGATCTCTGGAGGAGCAAATACTTTACTGTGGGATTATGTCTGATTCTTTGTATAGACTATTAGCCTGAAAAAGGCGCCTAGGAAAGGGTGGGCTGAACATCTTGATACCCTATTTCCACAACTGCATTAATTATCTTAGCCAGTTTGGTTCATTGCAGTCCCTCATTTGTGCTTATATTGACTTTAAGATAATTAAATGCATTATTTTACGAAGTCCAGAAGACTTTAAGACAGAATAATGAATGGATCATTGACTAAACTGCAGTCAATATGCTATTATAATTTCCCTTAATACAGCGATACTGAAAGGTTCTACTTCATTTCAAAGATTACAGTTACTGAGCAGTAACTGCAAAAATAGAGAAAAAGTCAGTGTTGGATAATAAGGAGATGACATGAAAAATTATGGTTCTGAAAGTAGTTTTCAAATTCAGTTTATGTTGAAAGGTAACTGTCTTTCTCATTCAAAAATAACACCGATTCTGCTGCCTTTTAGTTAGGGTGGGTGAACTCCTCTTGCCTAATTTTGGATGCTCTCAAACACTGTGAATTCAGAAGTTTACTTTTGAGCCCTGTCAGGCCATCACTGTATTAACATTTCAGTTAACATCCCCTATGACAAAGAGTAAGGGGTGAGGACACTGTGTCTGACATGGACACCCCTAATGTTATTAAAGTGGATCTTCGAGGAGCTGCTCTTCTCCAAAATGTCTTTCCAAATAACCCAACTGAGTCATCATTGACATATAATGTGGACTTTTCAGTACATTTGAACAGGTTCTGAGATTCTTGGCAGAAAAAAGGAAAAACTATTACAGCTCACTGGAATGATGTAAAAAACTTACGTTAGTGTAGCTATTGTAGGATAGATAAAATCTGATCTCATCTTGGAAAAACTCTTTTGGACAAACTGAGTAGCCATGGAGAAATGATACATGAAATAGAGGAAGTTATTAAAGAGCTTTCACATACAGAGGAACTTGTTAAAAGAAGGTGATTATTGATTTTGTGATTAGTGGGGAGCATTCAGACTAAATGACTCCTGTGAGTGTAGTCAGATAGATTAATGTCTTTATGCCATCAGTTGCACCTGCCGTTAAATGAGTTCACAATTAATGAAAGGCCATTATTTGAGACCAGTGCTGGAGAGGATTGTGTGGGAACATAGAAGACAGGAATATTATTGTTATTTGATAAAGTAAAAATAAAGTATTTACAAAGTATTTAGTTGTAGTGTGTGGGAATATTTTGGTGCTTCATAGGATGTTTGGACTTTTTTTTCTCTTTTTTAGGTAGCTAATAGAGTAGAAGGGTGATAGTTATGAAGAGAGGTATTACTTCTAATAAAAGATAAAGTTGATAAATAATGTGAGCAGGTGAGAAAAAATGGAAATTATTCAGAAATGGACATATAATTTACCTGCAGCAGGTAAATAGGGCAGGAAGCCCTGCCATGCAGTGGGGCTGCTCCCCAAGCTGGTCTTGAGGGTACTTCAGAGAGCTGTTCCAGCCAGGGAAGAGCCAGATCCTGAGGAAGCAGCCAACAGTGGATGTGCTGTGGGCACACTCAAAAAGATGTATGATGTGCTCACTGAGCTGGAAGCAGTAGGCTTTACATTAGTGGATACATCGCTTCCAGCTTGTGATGGATGGCTTCACACTATGCATCAAAACCGTACAGGAAAAAAAAACAAACCAAAAACAAACAAAACACCAAATCAGGAAGGATAATTTACAAGATGGCATTAAGAAAAAGAACCAAGGGATATGTTAAATTAAGCCATATCAGTGAGAAAAGGTATCAAAGCTCAGTAAGCTGTTTGGCAGCACTTTTCTCCCACCATGAGGTAAATGACAAGATAGTGGCAAAAGATGGGATTATTTTAATGAAGTGTTTTCTGAGACAACCTTAGTGCTGTAGATTATGGAATGTAAGGAGGAAGGACCAAGTTCCTCACCATTTAACCAGGACCCTCTTTAGGGTAATGTTGAGCAGATATTCCTGATGTAGAATTTAACCAAACTCCTAAAACATTAGATGTCAAATGATGGCACATAAGTTTTGTGCAGTATTTACATCATTTTAATGCAAATAATTATAAAATGTGAACTGCTCTGGAAGCAGCTGCAAAACGTGTGTCTCAACAAGCCTGTCAAATTTCCACTTGAGGGTACTTTCAGGGTAGGAATAAATACAATCGATAATGACTTTGAAGAGATGACAATTACAGCCTTCAGAGGATAATATTTTCTTCAAACATCAAGATTTTAAGACTGATTATTATAGAAGGGCTAAAGAATTAGTCTTCCACTTGTTATTGAGTGGAACTCAGGCACTTCATTTCCTCTAAGTGGTTTGCAACTCATAGCATAAAAACAAAAGAATCACCTTCAGAGGTTTGTATATCCTTTAAAAGAAATGCAAATGTCTCCAGACAACATCCTCAGAATAGTTGCTTTTTTATAAATAGACTTGCTTTATATTGTTTGAAAAATGCCTCCAGATGACCCACCTGATTTTATATATGTTAATAAACTCATTATTGCACCAAGAGAGAATATTTTTTAATACATGCATTTTGCTGAATCTCAGTGGTTCTTCAGTCAGGTTTTTGCTTCTCTTGCATTTCAGGAAAGTTTATCTTTGGCTTATTGAGAGCAAAAATAGCCACATTCCTTTGCCTTGCAATGCTGACTTATTTCTTCTTTACTCTCCTTTACTCACAATAATAATTGTGCTTACACAAACTAAATATTCAGTCTGATACACATTTTATACTAGCACTGAATCTTCAGGGTTAAGGTGTATCATTTGATATTCAACCATATGTGGAAAAACTGTGTAAACAAACATACCTGTCTGTATGTGTACTACTTGAATACTGTACTTCAGGCACAATTCTGACCATTTCCCTTTAATTACATTAAGACATAATGCACACATTTACATGCATATATTCCTACAGTTGCATACATAAAACATTTAACATCTCACTAGTGAATCTGCATAGCTTTAGCACTAGAATTGTTTTGGCCAGCAGAACAGAGTAGGAAATTATAGGGTAAGGGTCTGTAACTGTATAAGCAGCTACCCTTTCAAAAGACAGAGTGAATCTACTGTTGTAAAGAAATCTTTTAGTATCTTCCTGTAAAATAATCTTTTGAGTAATCTTTTGAAGTCAGAATTGAGGTAATGATGGAGGTTTGTTCCCACATGAGACACAGAAACCAGCTCTGACTAGACCTATGCCCACAATATGTTTTACTTGTAATTCAGACATGCATGCAAATCAGATTGGATTTCAAAACCTGAAAAGTTTAGAAGAAGGAAGAAAGAAGAAAGAAGGAGTAGTCTTGTAGTTCCATGCACTTTTTTCATTGCCAAAGCTGAGGGTGTTGATGCTGCTCAGGTACATAACCACAGGAAGTAAAGCATGTCTCATTCAGAGGAGAGTTGAATTTGAAGAGTGTTTCTCTTGTTTCTGTCAGCAATAGTTGACGAAAGTCCAACTTGTTAACTAATATCATAATAAACTAATATCATAATAAATAGGGAGCCTGGATAGAGCTTCAGAAACTAATAATTGCTGTTAATGACGTGCCTGCAATCCATTCCTTGTAACACTGTCTTGAATCAATGAGTAGTTTCTAATCCAGAACACATGCTGCCTTGAAGAGAATTCTGGTATAACAAGTAAACAAGGTATAAATTTAAAAAGTTGGGTTTTTTCCCCCCAAGTCAAATTACTCTCCTTGCAGTGAACTAAAGAACTTAGAAACTTAATATAAGTTTTGAATAATGCAGCATGTTTTTCATTCTCCTTCTTTCTTTTCATCAGTTGCTATTCACCCATTGAAATTTAGTTATCCTTTTTATTTTGTTCCTTCTTCTCTTCAGCCTGTGGATCATCTATTTATTGTTACTGTGTTCAGCTCTCATGTTAATGGACTACCCGTGTGAAATAAACCTGTAACGTCATCACCTACTTGTGTCTAACAACCATGCTTCAGCTGTTCTGTAAACCAAAAGAGCTGCCCAATCTCTTTGAGGCAGGCTTCATCTCTCATGGCAGTGAACAAGACTGAAGGAAGTTGACAGCCGCACTTAAACATTAAGGTATCTATGGGATAAAGCACTGCTGACTCCTCAATTCTTTCTTTATCTACTAGAGAAAAAATTAAAAATAAGTATATGGCTAATATTTAAAGCCAAGCAAGTTCCCAATGGAATCAAGTCACAATATTTTTACAGTAAAGATGACTAATCCCCAGGGAAAAAATATCTAATAGTGAATTCTTCGTGTACTCTCTCCAGTTCAACTTTGGATCTTTTTCTAGGAGATAAGTAAGAAAGTTTTGATCTTAGTATGTGTGTTCTAAGCAAAATATAAAATCAAGGGGCATAAAAGTCATTTCAGCAAAAGGCTTAATCATGTCATCTGATCCTAAACTCTTTAGTAGCTATTAAAGTGTATGAATTCTGAATTGATCACTAGGGATTTTTGTATCCTCATTAGCTTTTGCTGTATCTTAACATACATCTTCCAATGAGCTATATAGCCTTTTTCCCTTTTCTTGGAATTCAGTTACAGTCAATGGCTGTATTCACAGTATAAAAATTAGGTTTTCTCATCACCTTGTATGAACACCCACACTCTTGCCAATAACCTCCTGATGGGGCGTGCAACAGCACAAAGTTTAAGGGAAGATGTTGTGGCAGCATGTTCAATTTCTTCTAACACTACTGTTGTCCTCTGAGGAACCTCTCTGAGGAAACTCAGTTGTTATTGGTGATATATCATCAGATATTGTTGATGGCAAGAGATAACCAAGGTCCTTATCTGTTTCCTTGAGGGATTTTACAACAATGAAATGAAGGGAAATTTGTGAAGATCTTAACAGTCAAACAGAATACTAGTCAAGAGTACTTCAACTTGTTGAGACTTGGCAGATAAATTATCCTTTTTTGTGCAATTCTGTAAAGGCCCATGTAGGCCACACTTCTGAATTCTATAATTTTAAGATGCTGATTTATTAGTATTTCCTGTCTATGACACAGGGGCTCCTTCTCAAGGGCTGGTTCTGGAACGCAGCCTGCGAAGAATTATCCAGCTCATTTACCAGGACAGAAAAGCAGGCAGTGATCAAAAAGAAGGACCAGGCAGAAAATTGCAAACTTTCCCCCACCTGTTCATCCAATTTTTTCAGAATATTTTAAACTGTAGTGTATGAAAACCACAAGGAGACCATAGAATGATATAAATAACATGCATGACTAATAAAACAAACCCTCAGAAATCCCTGTGCAGACATTCAGGCATTGGAAGAAGGAAGCTAAAACTATAGAGTCATACCTTCACAGTCAAAACAACCTAGTGTACATTCCTGCATAGGAATAGTAGAAAAGCAAGCTGTAAAGAGGCCAGAGGAGGGATCCCACTCTGTGAATGAAGATATTTATGCACAGCCTAAATGTGGTAAAGGAAGTAGTTGGGGAACAAGGTATGAACTCTGATGACCTATTTGAAAGGTCACAATAAGGTCTCTTCAGACAGGATGTACTTGTGGTTTTGATACTAAGTTTTGAGTCTGAAGTTTTGTAATGACTGTTGCTACATATTTTCTAAGGCATCTCAGAACGATCTGAAGCACTTCTTCCTTGCCTCTTGTATTTAATATGATAATATTGAAAGGAGACTGTGAACTGTTTTGTTTTTTTTTTTTTAGCAAGTCCTGTAGCATGCTTATTACAGTAATGGAAATTACTCCTGAAATGCAGTGGTGGAGTATAAATGGCTGTGTTAATGAGTTAATCTGCTGCCTTTGTTAAATATTTTTCCATGTGTGGGAGGCCTTGGTAATTAATTCCCCTGATCTGCAGATACTGTCATCATTCCTATATGCGATTGATATCTCTGCCTTCACAGGTTTGGAACCTGACACTGACACTAATAAACAGATTAAAGTCACTGATAATAGTTTCAGAAAAAATTCCAGAAATTTTAGATGGAGCTGCCTGTGTTTCACTTTGTGCCATTGCCTCTTGTCCTGTCACAGGGCTCCACTGAAAGCAGTCTGGCTCCACGTTCTTTACTCCCTTTAGGTATCTATGCACTCTGATGAGATCTCCCTGAGATCTTCTGCTCCTTTTTTATGTCATCTATACAGTAATATCACTGTACACTGTTCAGTTGTATGTTCACTCTCATAAGCTGTAATATAGTGTATGTTTCCATACTGTGACCAAACTAAGTAGTTTAGCAGAGTGTGAAGCGAGATGATATTTCAATGTTGTTGGCATAAAGAGATACATTCCTGAAAGCAATTTAAAAAATTATCTTCACTAGACAGAAGTTTATCATATTTTAATATTTCAAAGCCTTTTAATTTTATCTACAGTATGTTTACTAATATACTTGAAGATGTCAGTATCTTATTTTAAGAGACAACCAAAAGGTTCTGATGGATTCTAAGCTTTTAAAAGACCACAGTCCATTGTTTTCTGTTTTCTGTTTTGTAAGTACTTAATATACAAAGCTTCCTCTTGTATATATAAGCATAATCTAGAATTTAACAAGATATCCAGATACCACTGTGGGCTATAGCATAAAATGAACTGCCCCAAAGAACACAGGTGAGAATTATTGAAATCAGGATGGAAGTATATGTTTAGAAAACAAAAAAATGTCCCGAGTTTAATAAAAACAGAAGGCATCAATGCCTAGCAAATCAGCCAATATTTCTACTTTCATAGGGAATATAGGATCCTCCTTTACCTTCATTTTGTAAAGATTTTAATATTGACACCAAATGAAGAAAGAACTTGTTTGACAACAGATATTTTCTAGAGGTTTTGATCTAAAAGAAAAATTTTGTTACGTATGTGTGCTTTTCTTCAGACTGAGTTGGACAAGAACATGATTTTTCAGGGATATGCCAGAGCTATTCAGCACATCTCTTCTAAGACATAACTACTAGGTCTTTTAACATCAAATGGAGTACGTAAGTATCTCATACATCATTATGAAAGATTTCATTATGCACTGCAGCACCATTCTCAAGAGAAAAAAATTGATTTTAAAAGACACAGAAAATATTTTTTTAGCTCCTGCTACCTAAAAGACAAATTATTTCTAAATCAGAACTTTCCAAGGGCAGCTGCCGTATTCCAAGATGTATGCTTTGATAACTGTGTGTATGACTAGAGAGAGAGGAGGAGAGGGTGATGGAACTAATAATCTATTGGATTATTGTTTTATCTTTAAATAAAAATATGTTGTCACTACAAAGAACTGTACAGCATACTCATGTGTGAGTTGTCCTTTTGATGCTTTTCTAATACTATATTGATAAACTAACTGCATTTGCTTATCTTGAAGCTATCATAATTTGTTATTCATTGAATTTGGAAAATATGCTCAGCACTCCATGGGCAAAAACATGGATTAAAAAATACATGAGTTATTTACCCAATTACTGAGTAAACTCTGTTTGTGGGAAAGGTCTTTTTATGAGGCAATTCCATTATGAGAGAGATGGCCCCCAACTTTATAATTTTAACATGACAATTTTTTGCATTCATTGACAATGCATTCTCTACAAATAACCTCTCTTCCTCTCTCTCCATCCAAACCAACAATATTGCATTCAACATACTCCACAAACTTTTCTATACCCACCTCACTAGGCTGTGATTTTGCCTTTTGCAGCATTTAAAGAAGTTTGTTGAGGCAGTTTATTTGTCCAAAAGCTTGTTCTTACAGTTGTAGCTATGAGAAGAGTTTCTAGAGGGATCAGGCTTCCATAAGTTGCATCCCTTCAAGTCTGATAAAGTCGTCCAGTAGTGGTTACATGATATCTGTTAGCAGTGGATGCAGTTGTCAACTGGACATTACCTTCCTTGAACTTGGAAGGATTTTACTGTCTTCAGCTTTCTTCTAGGTAATATAGTCATCTTTCAGGGGAAGAGCTCCATCCTGACTGTGGTAAATTGTATCAGTGGATTTTTCTTCACTAAGGGAGTAGAGTGAGTGAAGATAAGGTGAATAAGGTTGGGCTTTCCCTTTGAGATACTTCATAACTCGTGTAGGGCATCAGAAAGGCAAATGGACAGCAGAACTTGGTGTGTATTGTAATTATATATGTGAATGCAAGATACATATATTTAACTTCTTGAGATATCATTCTGTATGCATGCACATTCTTTTTCAACTGACTGAATTTGAATTTTTAAACTGGCACCTATTAATGTAACCTGCTGTATAGGTATTTCAAGCTATCAAAAAAGCTCTATTGTACTGCTAAATTTTAAAGCTCAGCAGATAGCAAAAAAAAATTCCTCTGCAATAGACAGGTAGTTATTTTTTAGCGGAATTATCCATGCAATCAGCTTTTCAACCTATCCAGGAGATTTCTTTATGCTAACATCTTTCCATTAGTGCCAGGTGAATACAGTCAATACCAAAGGCAAATTGTCTCAAACAATAGGCACAGATATGCCTTATTAGCAATTACAACAGGAAAAGTGACATATGTCTTATTTTATTGTTATAATATCATTTAAAAGTACCTATACTTTCTGACTGAGAACTCTTATGTCATGAGGGCAATAAAACAGAGATATTATTCTTACATTCCAATGTGATTTTACCAGGAAATATGTGAGACACTTGAAAAATGGAAATATTTAGTTGAATAGAACCGTCTACATTTTCAAACATTCTATTATATGAATAATCATTGAGGTTGGGATGAGACTGTGAAGTTATGTGAAAATGTGGGAATCTAGTGGTACAGTCTAACAAAGAAATAAGTGTGTGTCATTACTTAATTTTTAAAGTGATATGCTTCTGTATTACCTGTTTTCTTCATTGCATCTATGATGCAATTCACCCCAAAGAAGTTTGTATATATCTTTAGCGTATTTTTTATGTATGCAATGGTTATAGCAGAGGTAAAATAACTGAGAAGAATTTGCAATTATGAACCCAATTTTGAGCTGAGTTAGGTCAGTACAGTTTTGAAGCAGATAGAAGAAGATAATGCCATTTAAGTCAGTGCAAAGTTTCACTGCACTTTGCTTAGACACCAAGTGCAGTGAAAAGGTCACTTTTCTCAATGCAGAGTAGCTTAAAGCAGGTTTTCTCAAGTTTTATCCCATATTAATTTCAGTTAATTAAGGAACTTTCCACTCCTTGTAATGAATAGTTCCTAGCTGTGAGTGGAAGGTGGCATTTCCTGACTCATTGGTGGACTGGACTGACAAGCTATCACTTCTCACTGCTTGAGAAGTACTCCATGAACTATTTGATTAGTCTTTCAATGGAAATGCAAGAAATACAGTTAATTAGTTATGAAACTTCTTGTTCAAATACTTGCAGATATTAGAAATGCCAGTCTGTCCTGGTTTAAGGCAAATTTGGGAGGAAACCTCCGAAGGGGGTTCCTCTGGAAAACAAACCCAAATGGCCCCTCTGTCCAGCCGGTCCAGGAAAAAACTTCCTCGGAGAAAAGTGGAGAAACCCATTTATTCAACAAACAAGCACAAAAAACCCCAAACAAACCAACCAAACAAAACAAACAAACAAACAAAAAACCCAATAAAACCTCTCGCCGCTCCAAAGAGAGATGGCAAACTCTCACCAGTCCACTCCCTCCGCAGGTCCAGGCCCCACAGGCCACAGGTGCCAGCCCTCTCTGCTCCTCTGGGTTTTTCAGTCCAGAGCAGATTTAAACAGTCCCAAGAAAAAGGAAAAGAAAAAACAGTCCAGGGAACTTCTCTGCCTCAGCTAGCTAAAACTGACTAAGAGCACAGGAGATCTCTGTCCCACCGCTGTCCGTGCCTCAGATGAATGCCGGAGCCAGGCCGTGTGGGAGTCAGGCAGTTTTCTCAAAACAAACTGCTGCTGCTTCTTTTTCCCCCTTCGCTCCCAGAACCATTTTAAAGGTACAGAACTTAATATACAACACAACCAGAACAGACGACTGGGGATACAAGCATCATAAAGTCACCCTAGGACATTTCTGTGACAAGTGAATGATCCTCTGCATTTTCCGTACTGTATCCTTTGTTTTCCTATCTAAATGACCTAAGATTTTATTGCTGTTTCCTCAGTTTGTTTAGGATAGAAAATGTCAGACTTGTTATACTTCTATATTTTGAGGAAAATGAAGAGGCTAAAAGAGAGCTATAGGCCATTTTTCCCTTTTATTTTTTATTGCTATTTGTGTATATATCCAAATCTTGGCCCAGCTCTTGGGAAATGGATCTCTAAGAAATGTGGGAGTTGATAACATTTACTCATAAAACTGAATTATAACACTATATGGCTTTGGCCATAAAAAAAGCTCCTTCCATAATTCTCTGCCAGTGAATATCAGACCTGACCTCTAACAGGTTTTCATGTCTTGGGCTACATGCAAACTGAGGCTACCAATTAAATTAGGACTTAGTAAAATTAATCTTGTTTGAAACACACACTTTCAATAAAAATAGAAGGCTTTAATAACAGTCAGTGCAATAATGATGGCATAAACCAAATGTTTTTACTTATATCTGTGCACAGATACTCAGCTCAGTGCCACTGAGTGAAACTCAATGGAGTTGTAACAGAGGGGATCTTATATTTTGTGGGGTAAACTTTTGGGGGGCATATAGTGTATGCTGCTAAGCCATTCATAAATTCCCCCTTGCTATGGTGGCTATGCAACAGTTCAGGCATGCTCTGCATTTTACCCATTCTTGAGTCTGGTATTTACAATTTTTAACTTTTCTTCTTCATAGTTTTCAAATGTTTACATGACAGACTACCATGCAGCTAACAAGCAAAATGAGATGCTGCAAGAACAACTTCAAGAAGAGATTTTCTTTATATGACCAAAATCCTATAATTCCTTTTTGATACTTCAGAGAATCAACAACCAAACAATATTGCTTTCCCTGCTTGCTTAAATTCATAAAAATGTGGCCAATTCATGGTAAAAAGAAGAAAAAATGGACATTCCAGCTTTGGGGAAGAAAATGGATTTTGAGTTTCTTTTACAATTCAAGCTGGTGCTGTTTACATTATTCAGCTTGCAGGTAAATTTTACATTTGAAAGGGTGCCATAATTAAGGTATTATAAAGGAATTCTGTCTTTGCACAGGCAGAGCCTAATTTGGTCTTTATCAGGCATGTAGTATAACCAGTAAATATAATAAAATGGTATGATGAATCATGTAATCTGGCTCCTGATGAGACTTCTCAGGAACCACAATAACGCAAGATCATACATATATAGACATATACATAACTCAGTGTTTCATTGACAAGGACAGCCTATAGCTGTACTCCAGATTATAAAAATAATTCTTACTGTATAATTCTTACTGTAGGCTTAGGCTAAGAAGACTGTAGATACCCTCTTTTATGTGGTTCCTCATACTCCACTCATTAGAGTGGATGCTACATGCTATCATATTTGCTCACAGTATTGGAAGAAGAGCAAAGAAATATTAGTTAGGTCACATTTTAGGTGTCATATCTTTGCAAAAAACATTGGTTATGCTCTGAAGCCCACTATCTGTCCAAAGTGGAGAGGAAAGCTGGTATTATTCTAGATGAAATCCTTTCCATAGCCTGCTTTGCTCACTTCAGCTGCCCAAGTGCTCAGCCCCTACAATGAAGTTACTAAATCCTTGCAGCAGCTACAGAGCACTTTTGGAATACAATCAGTGCAAGTCTGGCTGAGATATTACTATTTCTTGCAAACAGCTCCATTGCAAATAAACTGATTAGGAACATGTTAGGATCAGTGAGAGGCATGTCTTGCCTTTCTGGGCCATGGGCTTAGTGATGAGTGGAGCAGGAGCAAGTATATTGCAACTCTGATCCCAGCAAAAACATCCTTTATCACAGTCCTAGACTGATAAACTTTTCTAACAACCATTGCTTGACTTTAAAGATTTTTAACTAGATGTTTTGGTAGCATGGGAAGCAAGAATGACAAAAGGTCATTTGGTAATTGATATGACTTACATGGATCTCAGCACTTCAACTAACATTTTTATTGTACTAATCAAATGAAGATGATCTGCTCAGCCACACAACCAACCACCATGGAGACAATGCCTGAGATTTATACAATGCTGAAATGAGAAGAAAATGAGTCAAAACACTGGGGTCTTTTGAACACATTTTTAGTCAATTTACTAGTAGGATTGTATTCAATCTAGATGAAAGGAATCAATGGTACATTTAATTAGAAGGCTTATTGCTTTTGTAAGAGGACTTGCAGAAGGAATTACAATTCTCAAAAGGTGTGTTCAGAATGTTCTTCATAGGGCACAACAGGCCTCTTTTATACCAAAGTCATACAAATGAAGGCATTCTTTCAAATATGCGTAATTGCATATCTGTGCAGCTAAGTGACTTGATTTTCAGAGGTGCTGGGTGCTGACTTATTTTTAAGTTTACATGTCTTTACTGCCTGTTTAAAGTAGGCCATTTATATGAGTGCTTGACTTTAGGCTGCCAAGCTTAACACTTTTGGCTTTGATAAATAAAACAGACTTTCTAAGCTGAAATTACGGCAGTAAACTTGGCTCTGGTTAGACAAAAATTGACTGTATCACAGCAACAAAATGTATATCTTTTGCACCCATTCTACAAATTCTAAGTGCCATGAAAAAAATCCAGCAGAAATGGGAGAGTGAATTCTGAATCTAAACTCTAGCCATAAGCAAATCCTGACATTTGTATGTTTCTTTTACCACATTGACCATTTTACTGAAAAATGTTCTGATGGGCTATCAAATAGAAATTTGTTCATATATTTATGGATATGTGCCTTAAAAAGCATAATAATCAGAGACAGGAATGCAGTTGAATACATAGCTTTATAAACTATATTCTTGCCAATTTTGTCACTCTTTGTACCTGGTAGGTTACTCAATGTTAAAAACTCAAACAATTCAAGACTAGAGCTACAGCTGTTGTAAATCTATGTGCCACATGCAGTTCAAAGAAGGGAATGTGCTGATATAATCCATCTGAGCCTTTGGCCTCTAGACACCAGTTTGCATTCAGCATGAGAGTGAAATCTACAGGTGGTATAAGTCAAAGCAGGTCAAATGCAAGTTAGTAGAGCAGCACTGATTTGTGGCAGCTGAGGAAAAAGAAGTAGATTATGATGAAAAAAAGATGTTTCTCATTACCTTTCTTAAGCACTTCCTTATTTTAAACAGGCAAACAAATCCACTTACTGAAGTAGAACAGTATAGATTGGCAGTTTCTGCTTTAGCGATGGTTTCTTTAGCACTACTGTATGGCAGTGACTTTATAGTTGTAGGTGTGAGATCTGGCTTTGCTGCAGAAAGAGATTTTCATAGTGCAGAGCAGAGTGCAGGAGCACTGCAAACTTGTTTGATCCCGAAGGAAGAAGGGTGGAGGAATTTCTTCCTATAATGTAGATGCAAGAAGCTTCCAGAGGGACGTTGTTGGTGTTTGAAACCATAATTCCTTATCAACAACAAAGTACTGGATTTCTGACTGATGTAAATTAGGGTCAATCTGTTGAAAATTTAAGTGTTCTGTTGATTCTAGTTCACAGTAAAGCTGATTTCAAATGTGCTTGTTCTAGTGCTTCATGTAAGTCTCATGTAAAGGTGAAGTATATAGTCTTAAAATGAATAAGATCACTACAGGACGGTAGGAAAAGGGACTTAAAAATTTGAATTAGACTTTTTTTCTTTTATAATAAAGACAGACTGGAATTGGGTGCTTTAATACCTGACTATTTTATTAGTCTAAGTGAAAGTCCAGGATTTATAGCTCTGTATAGAGGGATTAGTTCTGAGGCCAATGAACAAGGTAAACTGTGAGAAGTTACATAGCTTTCTGGGAAGGAGAATAATTTGGAAAATGAAATGTGATTTAGTTGTGCATAATTTGTACGTAGAATTACCTTTGATTTGTCTGAAAGTACAATATTGACGGGCGTGTTTGCGTGTCACAGCTTGGCAAACTATGAGCAGCTGCACTGTGTGGTGTTCAGAACAGCATGTTGGATTGGAGGGCCAGTTCCCAAGATGTAGAGCCCTGAACTTGCCTTGAGAAATACTTTCAGAATTTATTCAAGATTATGTGACAGTGGAAGCTGTGTGAAAAAGCTTCTATTTGCAAACTACTGAAACAACTCAATTCAAAAGTATGCTGAAAATGTGTGATCTTTGCCTTTGACTCATCTGTTTATTGCAAATAAGTGCATGAGGGAATATTCAAGGAATTTCCACAGCTGCATCTTCTAGCCCTGCATGCAAGGCAGTACCTGCTGCCAGTGCACAGCCCACGGTGATCCTGAGCACTGGAAGGTTTGGTAAAGCACGGGAAGCCTCTCACAAACAGGAGAGTCTTTGCTCTCCCTGATCATTGGCCTCACATTAGTTTTTAAAAAAGATTGAATATGAAGTTTGGGTTTGGCCTGAATACAAAGCTTTTTTTTTTGGTGTCAGACCAAGGAGCAAAGGGAGATGTGTTTCTGCAGTACTTGGTACCTTTATGACAAGTGCTGGGTCTTGGTTTTCTTGAAAGGCTTTATTCCTTTATACTTCAATGCAAACACTTGGTGTTATGGCTACAATTGTTCTCATAGTTGCTCTTTGTTTAGGCTGATGGCTGCTGTATTTAAAGCCAAAGCGATTAACTGCCTGTTAATCCCAAATCCATGTGCACGTTTATTTATTTATTAAATGCAGATGAAGAATTTCAGAAAAGGTTTGAGAGACTTTAAAAATCTGGCTTTGGGATAACTGTTAAAGAGGTTTGATTCTTTCTTAAACATGAAACTATTTTCATATACTTGTGCAATTTAGATGGCTTTACTGTTCAAAATCCATTTGCTTCTCTGAGTGGTGAAGCCCATTGCAGAGAGAAGGTTGATCATGCCTCCTGCTACCAGGACAGTAAAAGCCACAACCACTCAGGCGTGAAGTTTCACCTAAAGTTTCTTCATTGCTACTAATTTTTTGACTTAGAGAAGAACTTAACTTCTCTACATGCTTGAGGAGGAAGGAAGCAAGACAACATCTCTGCTCTGTTTTGCTCTAGACAGTCGTCCTTTGTCACACTTTTGGGGAACATCTTTATGTATTTGTCTTTTCACTGCCTCTCAGATTGGGAGGCCTTAAATTTAACCTCTTCTGTTTGTTATGGGCCAGTAGTTATTCTTAAATCTGACAGCTGGGGATAAAGTATTAGTTCCAATACCTACCCACCTAGTTTTCTTACACAAGTTTTGTCTTTTCTTTTTCCTTATGCATTAAACTATATTGATCATTTCTAGAGAGATGTGTGCTATTGATTCATATGCTATTTATGCTGCGTACAAGTGCCAAATTTGTCTAATAAAGCTATTTTTTCTCTTTAAAAAGTATTTCAGTGTGGATAAGCTGTTCATTAAACTCGTTTGAATTAACTGTATATTGCAGGTCCTATCTATGTTTAGTAACTCTTTTTTTTTTTCCCAAAAATGCATCTTCTCCATGTCTTTTGATCTAAACTAATGTGACTTGCTTTACAATCAGTTTTCAGTAGAACCACAGATGAGTGTTAGTTTGCCCCTTGTAAAGTGATCCTCTTCTCTGTAGTTGTCAGTCTCGAGTAGGATAAATATTCTATTTTTTTTTTTTTCCAAAAAGGCCTCAAATTATTTGGTACCAGCAAGCAGAAATGTGATGGGGACAGGAATAGCAAGAGCTCCTTTCCTGAATAACAGTCTGAGAAATCATAATTTGATCTACCATCACTCTAGGTCATAGAAAACCAGAAAAAGTCTATGCTTTGCCCTTTTTGTCACTTAATACAAATCTCAACAAAACAAAAAATCAAACCAAATAACCTACAGCAACAAAAGAGTAATACAGTATCCATTAAATACTGTTACCTTAAAACAAGCAAAACCCCAACTATGCCTTATCACAGACCACAATAATTTGTAGCCTATTGGATTTCTAACAAGAAAAAAATGTTTCAACTAAAGGTGCTCTGAGTCGATCTGAATCTTAGTTATCTTGCTGACAGTGTACCAATATGGATTAAATATTGAATAGTTTCTTTTAATTCTGTCTCATCTGTTCTTTTTTGGCTACTTGGGAAAACAAAAATTCTGTGATTGGTACACAGTTTTTTAAGTCTTTAAGATGATCTGTCAAGTTTAAGCTATCACGAATGACATTTTTAATTGTCACTGCTTTGAGAAATAAGCCATTCCCCCCAGATTCTTGTTTGTCAAGATTTGTGAGATGAAAAGATGAAAAGCTTTGAGTTTTTCTGGGTTCATATAACCCACTTCTTGTCTTTAGCGTGAATAGCTTCTCTGCTTTTATGGGAGATGACGGTGACTTACAGCAGGAAGAGCAGGTATCCTTGGTTAAGTAGTTTAAAATCATTGTAAGGAATTGAGGAGCTGTGTATTAATTCTGGGTCACAGGCCTAGCTGTGCTTGTGTCTTAGTAAATGATAAGGATGAAATAACTTTGTCTTGCTTGTGCCAAACTACAATGCCTTTCACGAGCTGGGGGAAAAGATGGGAACAGGTAGGTATAAAGACTCAATTGATACAAAGCAATTTAAGATATAAGTACCTGATTCAACACATACACAACAAGGTTCGTGTTTTAATACAGAAATGCTGGTTGTTGAGAAGAAAGGGATTTCCTCATCATTTTAGAATAACACACCATGTGGGGTGAATTTTCTAGGCTGTATTAATGCACAGCAGCTCTGCTCTTCCATTTTTACAACCAACAGATTGAGTTGTGCAGAGCAGAGAAGTGTGAGGCCTAGGGATGAGGATAAAAGTCCTCCCACCTCCCCTCTATGAAACCAGAGCTGCAACAACTTTCTGCCTTTTCCTAATTCTTAGAGCATTTGGACACTTGGGATTTTTCACTCACTTTGCCAGAGCTATCTCATAAAAGCTTTTCCCCAGAAGTATAGCTAACACAATTATCTCCCTTAATTTTTGCATTAGTCATGGAACGCTAATTAGAAAATGTCTTCCAGGGTCAGCCTTTTGTTCCATGTAAGTCAACAGGCTGGGACAGAGACACAGAGACAGTAGGAGCTTTCACATGAGCTGCAACTAATTTGAGTGAGTATAAGTGTACTCATTACAGATGAGTTAGTTGTATTTTCCTGGGGGAGTAGCTGAGAAATTGGCAACCTTTCCCTTAAATAATCTTTCTCAGGAGTTCCAATGTATTGGTGTTCTCTGGTTCAGCACACTCCAGAGGCAGCAGCAGCTCATGTGTCAAGGCTGACTACTTAAAAGTTGGATGCTTTCGCTACAAACCTGGCAGCAGTGGCATGGAGAGGTCTATTCCTCAGGAGAAGGAGGGGCTTGGATCTTGAGAAGGCAGAGAGGGGATGGTCCTCTACCCATAGAACTACTTCTTTTCTTGAAAAAAGGTCATGAGGGCTTGCTTTGGCTTCAGAAACATCAGAAGCAGCCTGTAGTATTTTTTCCAGTGATTCTCTGATATATGTCAGGTAATGGATCCAGAGCTGGTTCTCATGGAGCTCCAAACAAGTGGGGGCCAAGTTAAATTTTACTATAAAACAATCTCTGTGTCTGGGGCAAGGAAAGGAAGGACCTTAGTCCAGGAGCTGAAGGCTTTCTTTGGAAAAATAAATTTTGACATAACATCTTCAGTTTCAAAACAGGCCTTGTTTTGTCTTTGTAGGAGTGGGAGTTACAACCATGTTTTCAAAATAATGTATTAGTGTGGTTGTAGTCAGGTGAGGTTGGTCTCTTTCTCCAGGCAGCAACTGACAGAACAAGAGGACACAGTCTTAAGCTGCACCAAGGGAAACACAGGTTGGATGTTAGGAAAAAGCTTTTATGGAAAGAGTAATAAAGTATTGGAACGGCCTGCCCAGGGAGATGGTGGAGTCACCATCCCTGGATGTCTTTAGCAAAAGACTGGATGTGGCACCTGGTGCCGTGGTTTTACTGAGGTTTTAGGGCATGGGTTGGACTTGATGACCTTGAGGGTCTCCTCCAACCTAGTGATTTAATGATTCTGTGATTCTAATGCCTGTAAGAAATGTATTTAATTCTGGTCCTGCTCTTCCCCCACTGTCATCAAGCAAAATTCAAACCAAAATAAACTATTAGGATAATGAAAATCTTGAGTACCTTTGCTGTAATTTTCTGATTTCAGAAGAAAAAAACTTATAATTTATCATAATCTGTTTTCAGGAGTGACATATACCAGCTTTCTCCAAGTTACACTGAGACACCTGAACAGACCCAGTTGAACAGGTGATGCTCAGGATGCCCCCACAGGAGCGCTTATGGGGCTCCAGGGGCTGAGGTGAGTTGTTGTGGTTCAGCAGTGAGGTCAGAGCCTGCCTTTTGGGGCTGCAGTCCTTGTGGCAATCTGGAAGCTGATTCTGAAAACCTGCAAGGTTGAGACTAATTCTGTGGTGTTACTTATTCACTTACTCAAAAAAAAAAAAAAAAAAAAAAAGGCAAATGAGATTAAAATCCAATTATGCAACCAGTTTCCAATTGAATGAATTCATTGAGGGGTCAGTAATGTGTTACTACACATGATTTTCTAGTCACAACTCTCATGTTAATTGCTCAGTCAAACTGTCTAGAAATTCTCACTGCCTGACCTGTTCATCATATCAATCTCTCAAACTGATTCTCACCTGCTTATGTGTTCCCAGAGTGCTCATTTACTGCTTCTCTGATTGCACACTTTGTTTTGCTGAGACTTAATTTCTACTGGGTCTCTTAAAATAGACCCACAGAGAATGTGCAACTCAATTTGTAGTAAAAATCTTAAATAGAAACCCTGAAAATCTTGGGGCTTAGTCCTGTTTTGGCATTATGCAACACCTATTTTTACTGTACAGGAAGTAATTTGGCTTTATTCTGGATCTAAAGCAGTCTTTTTTTTGAAGTAGAAGTATCAATGTTTGACTTAGAAGTTGCCAGATGGGAAGGGAGATTTATCCTTTTTTTTTTTTGCTTCAGTCTTCAATCACTAACTAATATAATGATTTTATCTTTATGATTCTATAGTAGTGATTAATGAAGGCTGCTATGGTAGGATGAAAGGTAGTTTTGCCAAAGTGTCTTTGAATCCAAAACTGTATAAGTCTGATAAAAAAACCCAACAAAATACAAAAAAACCCTAAATGTTTTGAAACTTTCTGCTGATGAGCTAGTTCTGTTTTTGATGAACCATACCAGATGAGCATTTCTAGAATTTCTAGAACACCACTTTTTAAATTATATCTTTCTTCTTCTCAAAGTACCGCTGTAAAGTTGGAAAAACAAAATTAAATCAATTAAGCTGGGTTAAAAGGTGTAATGAGATTGTAACTGGGGCCAAAGTGAAAAATCATCTAGGTATTTTCTGTAGAGATTTTGATGTACTCAGTGTGTGTGTGGTTTGTTGTGGGGTGGTTATTTTGTTTGTTTGGAGTCAGTATTTTCCCCTTTATTCTTAATCTAGAAGATTTAGACCCCACTTTTTCATTCTACCATGGGTGTCCCTATTAATAGAAAATCTCAAGCAACATGTTGGCTACAATGACTTGTAGTGGATCTGTCTTTCAAAAGCTTTAATTCGCATTAATTTCCTACAATTATCCTGCCATAAACCTCCATACAAGACACCATTTTTGATTGCATTCACCTTACACTGAGCAGGATGATAGGAAATTGTGCATCACACTAGTCATTTGAGGTACAGCTGCCTGCCAGTCTCTTAATCAAGATTCAGCCTCCTTGTGACTTCATAATTTAAAAGCAGGCACTAAAAGTATTTCATCCCTGTTTTTAGTCGTTAAGACTGCTGAACCAGCAAATCCAACTGGCTGAGAAAGGCTGATCATATTCCTTAAAATATTGTGACAAGCTATCTGGGTATTGGATGGTTGTACATCATGTTGAATCAAGCATAGTACCTTTTAGAGTGTAATGACCTCCAGTGAGAGACATTTCCTTTGCAGTTGCTCTTACTAAGTGGCAAGTACCAGCTTTAAATGGCGGGTGTTTGTACCACCCATCTCTTAGTCTCATATAGCATGAAAAATGACTGCATTTTGCTTTCTTTTTTTCCCTTAATAGAAAAGCATTATTTTGTGTGTGTGTAATTGTCTTCCATTGTTGGAGGACCATAGCATCCTTTTCTGAAATACTGATGGTGCTATTTCTATGGCTTCTCAGCAATACCATGTTAAGCTGCCCAGCCTCAGTGAGCTGTCAGTGCTCTGTGGGATTTGGCAGAGAAGTGAGTGTTTCTGGCTAATGGGCTGAGAAGAGGAGATGGCTTTCAGCTTCCCTAGGAATCTCCTTGGTAGATCTGCTTCCTTAGTTATGGTACAAATGCAAGATGAAATGCCATTCCCTGCCCTAAACAGTTTCAGTAATGAATTGTGCCATCATACATGTTTGTAAACTGCTGTTAGCTGAATTTATAGTTGGAGCAAATAGAGGCCTGGATAAACTTGTAATTTTCTGTGGTTACTCATGAAACAAATTATGAAGTCAGGAGGCAAAACCAAGTCTTTTAGAGGACTGTATACATAATCTGTAAATGAAGGCCAGTGGCCCATGGAATAGCCTAAGGAATTAAAAGTGAATAATTTAAGAAATACCTCTGGTAAACACGGCATTTTTTTTCTGACATTGCTTTGATTTAATTAAGGAATTAATGTGTCTCTAGAATCATAATATTGGATGCATTTTGTAAAACATATGGTAGCCATTGGTTCTGTATATCTTAGTAAGTGCAAAATTTACTTATTTAAAATACAGTTACTTGTAATATATCCTCAGACATCCTGAACATAGCAAGAAGGAGATCCAGAGACCCTATGAGGGAAGAAACCACCTGTAGGTCAGACATAGAAACTTTGCCTATATACATTTGTAACTCACTCTGATGCTTGACCATTGAATTAATTTATTTAATTTTAAGCCATGAGTTATATATATGTGCTTGTGAATTTCAGAGAAAGCAGCACTACAGAGAGCAGTGTTCAGAGTAACAATTCCAAATTAAAATCAAGATCACGCTGTGCTGGGTGTTACAAAAATGCATAAACACTGTAGCTGGTCCACAGATTTTGCAGTCTACATGACAGAGATCACATTTGCTGGTAATAAACTGCAGGAGGGTGGGAGCGAAAGGAAAATGAAATAAATGAGGAAATTGAGCAGCATTGTGTATTTGATGGTGAGGATCATTAACTGAAAATAAATAGCTTGTTTGAACAGTGTGAGTGCCATGCTTGTGAACTTTATAGAGAATGACTCTGAGAGTATTGAAGAACGGTGAGGAGATGCACCGAGTGTCTGCGAAATAAAGCCTGCCCACAGTCATCTTGAATTTTCATCACAGTTCATAAGCACCCTGCCTAAACTCAGGATGTTCAGCAAGACGACTTCCAGGAATCTCAGTGATATTTGCCTCCAGTTCTGCCACAGAGGAACATCAGGAGCAGTTGGTCTGTTTATAGCAGTAGATCCTATGAGAGTAAAAACAGGAGGATCAGTAAGTGTATCTTGTTATCAAAGCTGTAATGAATAGTAGCATGCAAGGATGGCAAAATACTTTAGCATGCGACTTTGGCATCTGTTTCGTACTTCAGCATTTTTATTATGGTATTTCATTTTTAAAAGGTTTCTCCACATCTTTATGCGATCCATGAACTCAGAAGCCTGCTGGGAGGTTTTGATTTGTTTTTAAAGGGTTTAAAAAAATGAGAGGTTGGATTAAATATGAGAGTATTAGCTGCCATTTTTGTTTATTATAAGGTCTGTAAAATCTTAATGGACATGAAAAGACGGGTGGCATTGCTAATAAGGCACAACTGTAACTATATCACAGCGAGCAGTTGACCATAAGGAAAAAAAAGCTCAGTACTCTTAGTGCCAAAGCAGGTGGAATAACTTGTGCTTTACAGCATCCAGACACGTGCAATCACTTGGGACTTGTCTAACTTCATGAATTTTCTCAGATCTGTCAAATGAATCAGGAATCCAAATGCAAAAATGTGTCATTCATATCCACCATGTGTGTCTCTGAATGATTCATCTTTCTCTTGTGGGGGTATGCTTGCAAAACCATTGTGTAGTTGCTGAAGTAGAGAAACAAATTCTTTTTCTAAGGTTGCCTCAGTAGGGAAACTAATCTAATATGGCAGGGTTATTATTATACTAATAATAGTAATAATGCTATTTCTACTCATATTGTAACAGCTAGCCATTCCCACTTGTGGAGCATGACACATCTGCTTCCAGCCCAAGTATAACACAGGCATGCAGATGAAGGACACAGGAAAACTGGGTGGCGTTGGGTGACATGAAAGGATCTCTGGATGAGGACATTGAAAGTGCAATCTTTTCAACTTGTTAGTAGCTGCTGTGACATAATGCACTTCAAGGAGAGACTTGAAGGACTGTAATGGGGTCCTGTTCAGATGTTTTCAGAAGACAAATGTTCTGCACAGCACAGGAAAAAGCACAAGAATGCCTCTTTTCATATTTAACAGTTGGTCTTTACCTACTGTAACCACATTACTCATAATTGTTGCATGCTCATAATCCTCGTGAATCTGCCATGTAATCTTGATGTTTAAGGGATTGGGACCTTCATTGGGCCTATGCATTTTCACAAGAGTATGGCTCTGAAATGCTCGTGTAAAGGCTTAAAACACTATTTTATCTTGTTGTACAGCCTGCCTGTTCTCTGTCAAAACGTCATCTACTGTTCCTTGGTGTTCTCTTGACACATGAATTTCATCAACCAGTAGGATTAGTAAATCAATATTTCTTATATTCTATACAATCTGTTACTGATTTTATATGACAATGTTGTTAAGGGAATTATGTTAGGGAAGGGATAATAATACTAATATTTCAGATAGGCTATGGTTAGTCATACTAGCCACTAGACAGTGTCTGTTTGCCAACATAATTTTCAGTAGTTTCTTATTGAATATTCTTTAGTTTCACTGTAATCAGCAGGGACTGGTTTGTATTAAACACCTGGTACCTTTAGTGGTGTCAGCTGCATTTAGTGTAATGTAGTGAACTATTAGTGAATTTGTAGTAATAACTATAAAATTAAAAATTCCCCAGAGGACATCTGATCAGTCAGGCAGGTGCACAGTGAAATTCGGTGAATATTTTCAAAAGAAGCTAAGATAGAGGACTATTTTTTTCATTTGTCTTTTACCTAAGAACACTACAGTTTCTATAGCTATTTGCTATGGTGTGAGGTTAAGCACCCAGTTTTGGGCTGATTGGGGAGTGCAGATAGAAGAGTGGGTGGGGATTTGGGAAGATAAAGGTTGTCTGGATGGTTGCTTTTCCATCACCCAACCCTGAACACGGACGCACCCTGTGCCGTTTTCTGGCAAACTACAATTCAGAGATCAAACAGATAAACCTGATTTTTGAAAGCCAAATATCTCAGACAGCGACATATATCACTGTCCTCTTTTGAACACGTAAGTCACAGGTCTGGCTTGTGTTTGGTGAGATAATGTTTCCCTGAGCCCTTAATTCAGAGCAACATAATTTCACATGTAGACCTTGTTTCCCCATTTCCCAATGATAATTCCAGCAGCTGGATTGTCTCTATTGTTTTTCCTGCATGAATATTCATGTCTATTCATTAAAATATTTTCAGTGCTTTTATAGAAACAGAAATCTTGATATAGTTCTGAAAGAATTTTAACAATGCCCAATGGAAACTTGCTCTTCTGCAGAAGCAAGGCTTCCCTTTTCTCATTTAGATACTTTTGGGAAGTAGCTCAGGAATGAAGGAACAGTGCTGCAGTTCAGCCAGTGGAATGGAAGTTTGCATGTGAGTCTGCAGAGAACAGCTTCATTGCAAGTTATCTAAAACTCACAGTGTTGTAAATTACTAGAAAAAAACCAATCTAACATATGGACTTAATGGAATCTGGCTTTCTTGTGCATCAGGTGATATAAAACACCGAAACATCAGCTCCGGAGATCATGAACTATTTAAAATCTCTCTGGTACGTAGAGATAGAGGAAGCAAAATGAACAAAATTCCTCCTAAGAAAACCTTCTCAAGTGTGAACTTTTCATAAAGTTTAGAAAGGTGAGGCACAAAGTTCGGGAACTTATTTCTTTGTTTCTTTGTTATCTATCAGCCTACCTACCTACTTTAAGTACAACCTTGCACTTCTACCCTGTAAATTCTGAATAACAGCACTGTCTACCTCGGTAGGGTATTGAAAAAGTATTGCCTGCCAGAAGCTGCCATCCCCTTAGGGTGTGCTGTATGTGATGCAAAAGCTCTGATGAGCCAGACAGTGGCATAGCTTTTGGATTTTAATTGGAGTCCCATCTGGAAATGACTTCCTGCATTAAGGTAATCAGACACAAGTGAGTGGAGCTGAACTCTGGCATTACTCAGAGGTTGGGATTCTGTCTAGCCAGAAACAGATGGGGGCCATCTACTTAGAAGATGGACAACATGTCCTGATCATATTGTTTTCCTTGACTTTTACAGGTTTGTTGTTTGGTAGTGGTGTGTTGTTGTTTTGTTTTTTTTTTTTTTTTTTTTTTTTTTTTTTTTTTTTTTTTTGTGGGAGCTTAGTATCTTAGCCTGACTATCTCTAAAAAATAGATGAAGACTCCAGTTGAGTTGCGTACTGTTTAAGCTTAGAAAATGTGTACTTTTTGCTTGGTTGCACACTTTGATTCTGATGTGACCCTTCAAAGCCAAATGCATGGCATCTTATCTATAATTTCTTTTTATTAACCCAAACATAAAAACTCCCCATCTCCTCCTCCAAACAAAATTGATAAAAGTGAAGTTTCTCAATTTTAAAATAGGTGCTTAAATGTATACCCTTAATTTCAGTAGTGTCAGACTGAAGAGCCAGCTCTCTGACTTAATTTTTAAATTGTGAAGTATTACAAGGATGAAACCAGAAATGCTCTGAGATGTCCACTGGAAATTGAGCAGAGGCTTCACAAATTTCTGGTTTGCATTGCATATAGTTATTTTATTTGTTGGTTGTTGTTTGGTTTGGTTTGTTGGTTTGTTTTCCCCCAGCTTTTTCTGTAAAAGTATATTCCCTTCCAGGGGACAAGGTTGCATTCTAAGGCCAAACCATTAGTCATCCTTATTGGATGTTTCAAGCTTAGCCTTTACTCCTTGCCTGAACTGCATTATGCTTTCCACAATGCATGTCATCTTGTCACTGGGACAGTAGTTAAGCTTTTCGAAGTGACTTGAATTGAAGTAATTTTTTCTAACACTACACATAATGGATACTAGATTCTTAATGGAGCAGGGACCAGATGAAATTCCACCCAGACATTCAGATAACATCTGACAATCAGTACCTCAAAGAGGGAAAGATAAGTAAGCAAGATCTGTTAGGGATGTTGTTGAACAAAAAAATACCTCTTCCACTGGTCTAATGGAGATTTCATCCAAGTTCAAAAAAGTGAAATTTCTCACACAAAGCAAGCACTGAGAGATTCCTTATCCTTCAAACTTAGTCACTAGTGGATTTCTCAGACAGGACCATTATTTGAATATCAACAGAAAGGTTATTTCCTTAAGAATACCAAAACAAATACAGTATGGATTCAGTTTCACTCTTGCTGATAGTCGCTGCCAGCTGGGGAGCTGTTTCAACAATGTAACATGATTGCATGACAATAATGTAGAGGAGGTGCAGTTGTCCTGCTGCAGTCTTGACAAATGTCTCCCCGGACTGTAGCCAAGGTTTTACTGACATCTCTGCCTTGTGGATTGCTTTGTGTTGTTTCTTTCTGTCAAATCCCATTTCCTTGCCATCCTACTTCTCAGACAGGTTAGGCCCAGACATATGGTTGGAATTTCTTCAACAATAAGCGCATGATTTGGGAGGCTAATAACAGACACCTTCTCCAAGGACTATCCTGGTTATTTTGTTGGAATTATCTTGCACTCTGAATATCCAGGTGCTGCCTGTCTGTTGGTTTATGCTGTGTGTATGTGAGTTAGAGTGGCAGTGAGAATAATCTTCAGAAGCTCCTTGCTGAAGGTAGTGCTGTCACCTGCTGTCTTCCAGCTGGGTCTGTCAGTTTGTTGCATGAGACTTTTGTTCTACTTCAGTCTAGCTGACATCTAGACAGGTTGAGACTAACCCCAGGCTGTATGGTGGCATCTTCTCTGCCTCCAAACAGTCTTGTGTTTTTCACTTGTTTTTTGTAAATCTGGTTCATTTCTCAGAAACAGGTTAGAGACCAATCAGCCAGACAAGTTTAAGGTCAATTTCTCTCAGTGCAGCAGTGACAAGCAATGGGCATGCTAGAGGCAGTACCATATTTGTGTCTCAGAGCCATGCCAAGCAGAGCATAAACAGTCTTGTTTGAATGTACAAGGTAAAGGAAAAACTTCACACTCGGTCTGTGCTAAGTCAGAAAAAGTAATAAGGCTTTCAGGCCTCACATTTGTTTTTAGATGAGGACTCCAACTACTAAAGTGTCTAGCAGCTGTCAGACTTGCATGGACTTTTTTCAAAATAATTTCAGTTGCCAGGAAGTCTGAATAATTTTTATATCTCTGTTTCTTTAGTTTATATCACTTATGATTTAGATGGCTTTCTTTTATAATATTTTATTATACTTTCAGGACAGTTAAAAGAAATTTAATTACAAATACATTAAAAGTTGTTAATCAACTAGTCATACTGGCATATCAATGAATAGAATATGCAATACACCCAAAAAGGAGTGTTAAAATGTCCAAAAATATATTAATTATTAACTTTGTATGGCAAACATTTAAGCGTTAGGAAATTTGGGAATTCACCTTCTCCATCTTCGTTCATGTCTGTGTTGTGCTTGTGTTAAAATGAAGTCTTCAACCACTAGGCACTGGGAATTATGTTTTCCTTTCCCCAGGACCTGTAACTTATTTGGTACACAGCACTGACAGAACTTGCCCATCGACTTTAATGAATTCAAAGAGAAATAGAACTTGGTTGTCTAAAGCTTAGTTTTCTCTGTATTCAGTGTATTTTTTAAGGTTTTGATGTATTCTGATAAACAGAGAATGAGTAAAATATTACCCCACACTGGAGGCTGTGTGCCTGAAAGGCAGAGAGGACGAGATCATTACTGATAGAGATTCATAGGGTCTGACTTCTCTATATGCACCTGGATGTACACATTCTCTATGTGCAGCTCCAGTGACTACTCACAGAGGGTCCTCAAATGCCACCTATGCTCTGGCAAAGTAAGAAATGCATCTGCTTGGAGAATGACATGATGTAGAATGGCTGTGCTAGAAGCAAGAACAGAGGCTGGTGAAGGAGCTCTCATCTGAGAGCTCTCTCTCATCTTCACCACTCATCACTGGTGCAGCCATTTGGTGTCTTTCCACAACCTGCTGCCTCCTCTGCTCCACACCTTTCAAATCCTGCACCAGACAGGTGGGGTCCTTCCCACACGGATATCTCTGTTCACCCCTTATGCCCCAAATGCACTGTTCCTAGTAGAGAAGATGATAAAGATACCGTGGGAACATGTTGAGATCAAGAATTAAAGATTTCCTTGTGATTTGTATATATCTGTATATTTTAATATATATATTTGTATATAGGAACAGGGTTGGGGCTTTTAGGATTGCTGTTGACTAGCTGGGCTTTGTGGATCTGGCAAATGCTGGATATGTAGGCTCTCAGGTAGGTGAGACTTAGTTGCCTCTACATAGTTTTTGTAGATTTTCCTTTTTTTGGCACATTCTAGTTTAGCATAACAATAAATTATAATTGGATAGAATAATTCTCAATTATGTTCACTAACAGTTCTGTGCACAAACTTCAGACTTGAAGTTATTCTTTTAGAAGGGAAAAAATTATCCCAGAGACACAAATTAGGAAAAATATTTTAACAATTGTTTTTTGTTTAAATGCATAATCCTTAGAAATGGAAAGAGCTAAATCCTAAAACTAGGAAATGAGATTGAGTAGAACATTCATTTTAATCATTCACATGGAGGAGAAGAAGGACAATTCATCTATTAAAAATATTTTTTTATTTTCTGAAGTATCTTATGCTAATTATTCTTGGATGGAATCTTAGTGCTAAAATGCAAATGAGTTCAAAGAAATTTAAAGCCTTTACTATTCCACAACTGAATTTTGGTTGAAGCTGAATCCCCTGAGGATCAGAATATTTTATTCTCATTATAGCTTCTATTTTTGTTTTTGTTTAGGGGCTGTCTTTCCAGTCTACTTCTTGCCGAATTTCTGCCAGGGTTGCATTGTAGACTGTGCAGGGTGTCTTACATTTTGTTATGAAAAAATAATGGTTAAAAAAACCCTCATGATTTCTTAAGAACTTAAAAGATTTAGCTCAAAAATTTGTCCTCTCCCGCTCCTCTGCCCAGATGCTTCTATCTACTCCATTAGGTGATCATAATAGGAAGGTAATTATATGGATCTCTGCAGGATCCACTGGACTGAAATTTGAGGAATGAGTGTTGGCAACAGTTTATACTCTCTTCCCTTGGAAAGGAAAGCTCATCCTTTTACATCGTTTTACAGCTGTTGCCAGGTTTTAATCCAGTTATTATAAATAGATTTCTCTTATTTATGTATTTTTGGAGAAGAAATCCAGATTTCTGGAATGATCATTTTGTCCTAGCTGATATGATCTCAGCATTAGGAAGGAAATAGATCTGCTGTCCAAGCCTCTGAGAGGGTGAATAAGGGGGAGTCTTTGTCAGCATATCCCAATGTTCTGTCTCTGGCATTACTTGCATCTGTGTTCAGGTTATTCAAGAGGAGTGAATAAGGGTTCCTACATGAGCACTAAAGGGTTTGAGAGGGGACCATGAACTTACACTTTTTTCAGCCAAGAAAGATTCATTCCCAAGAGTCCCAGGAAGGATTGATGCACTTGCAGTAGAGCAATCTGTGAAAATTCTGAACTAAGTTGAATTATGTTTCAAAACATTTCCCATTCAAGGAAGCACACAATCTGGTCATTCTAGGATTGGAAAAGTTAGAAGAATGTATTAAAAAAACTCTCTATAGGTTTAACTGAACACTGGACCTCAGCCTCTATTCAGAGCAACTCTTCATTATTATAGTGGTGTGCTGGGATCATTAGTGGTCATCAATGCAATGTCTCTTTCTGAATTTTACAATGTCCTCAGCTAAATCCTAGGATGCAGACCATGTTTTTAACGTGGAAGTTAGAAAGCTCAGTTGGAGCTGAGCTGTCAGGAAGACTCAGTTGTTTTCTAGTTGTTGAAAAATAGTTTCATGCTTTCCAAGCAGAACATTGATTAATTAGAACTTTATTATAAGCGTTAATGGAGTAAACTTTTCTTTGTACAACTCTTTGAAGGCTGCTTCTGGCCTATGAACCACACAAATACAGAGACAGTCTTTTACATGGTTCCTTTAAAGCTTACTGTGCAACTTTTCAAGTACTGTCCAGAAGCCTGAATATTTTCAGGTTTAAAATTCCATTCAGAGCCTTCACTGGGAATATTTTCCATTGTGACAACTTAGAGGCTGTCCTTAAGTCTCTCAGGGTTAATTTTAAACTAATTGTTTGTTGTTTTTTTTTTTTTTCTTTCAGTTTGTGTGCACAGAGCAAGATGGAGGAGGAAGGATCATTACTTTTTCATTAGTAAAGCTGGATGGTGATGGGTGCAATATTTGGTAAGGATGTTCTAATCTGCAGCTTCATTTGTGCAATTATCATCTTCTGATGTTTTCACAACACCCCCTTCTCATCATTTTTGCACTGTTTAATGTAAGTGGAGTTTTAGGAAGCAGGTGAAAGGGCTGTAACACAGAATGTAAAAGTTAAGATTTAGCTGTGTAAGGTATGAAGCAGAGTACATGTGTTAGCACAAGCATACAAGAGAGGAAGTCTACTTACAAAAAGACTGAACTGCAGAAAAAAGCAGAAAGATAATGTAATTCCATCTCACGTAGTGCTGTCCAAATAAAAATAATTTTCTAAATGAGATCAATGAAGCTAAGACATTCAGGAATTTGGACCCAAGTTCTGAAGCAGGGAAGAACTAGGCCAAGGCTTTCGCCAAATTTATCTCATTGAGATCTTGCCTAAAGTTTTGGCCTGTTCTGCTTCATGTTCACTCAGAAATTTAGACATTTGTCTAGAAGAAATAAAAATATTAGATGGAACCTGAATAATGCCTTGTCTTGTCATGGATTGTGTTTAAATCAGATTTAAGATTCTCAACCTCTCTCAGGAGATCCTTCTTATCTCTAGAATATTTTTTAGTTGTAAATCAAATTGAGCTCAAAACAGTAAGGCTCTAAGAGCTATTCATGAAAGAGTTTAATGCAGGTATTTCAACAAGTACATTGCCTTATTGCTGTCCTGTATGCTTAATGCACATAGAGTGAAATATGGCTGTTGATATTTGCTCTTTAGCTGTACATATTGGTACATATTGGTATTTCTCTTATTGGTATTCACATTATTTTTCTGTATTAAAATTGTGAGCTGCAGTTTTTACTACGTGATTCTCAGAAAGCAAATCTTAACAATTGTCTGCGAGAGATGAGTTTATGACTGAGTTATAATATTGTGTTATAAAAGATGTGAACTTAAACCTTTCACCCTCCTCACATATTTTTGTTTGCTACGGTTCAAGGACTTTGACTTCTGTAATAATCCTTGAGTAAAGAAGCAAAAGAAAATAACCCCACAGTTTTTTGGGTTTTTTGGGGGGGAGGTGGAGAGGGGCTAGGCAGGAGGTGTGTGTTTCCATGAGGACCTCAGATACCTTAGAAATACCAGCAATGCACCTTTCTACTGAAGGAGGCTAACCAACGTGTCAAAGCATCTGACCAGGTGACCAGTCATACACATTTTGAATATCAATAAGAAACTCAGAAAACAAAACATTTTACATTACTTTTCATCTATTACTGTTGAAGAATGGTAAGGTTAGAATTGCAAACAACAGTTTACTGTGTGTTCTTCAAGTAAATGAGGAGGAGACAGCAGAAAAGGGGTAAAAGGGAAGCTGAATTCAGTGAACAATTAACTTCCTGTGCTTTATTTGCCCAAAATGGCATCATATCATTACTCCATTGGATTACCTCTTGGAAATTCATACTGGAAGGAAGGGGGTGTTGTCTTACAGAGAACTGATGCAATTTGTGGACTTGTCATCTCCAGCATGTACATTACAGCAGGAGTACCTCTGTCATGACCTCAATGTTCTTCCTTTCTGTTCCAGATCTGTATGTCTTCTCCCCACTGCCTAATTAGGTGATATGATAAAACACAAATGTCCATTAGGGATCAGACTGAAATTACCAGAGTTACTTTATTTACAACCTAGTTTGAATTCAGGTCTTGAGAATTGGGAAGTGGGCAATTGTACTAACCCATATTTTAATAAACCCTTGATAATTTATTATTAATTTGTGTGTCCTTCCCCACTTCTGTCCTCAGCCACTCCCTACAACCCCTTACCCTTTACTGTAAAATTTTCTGGGACTTCTTTTGCATCACAGGCAAGTCTAATGAAAATTAATTGGTAGCGCCGCAAGCTTTCCCTTTCAGGCTATTGCAATTTGGATATTTTTGCAGACAGAAACAGCCCACAGTTTATCCATTATTTAGCACTTTCTAGTACTTGAAACTAACATGAGGCATTTGCCCTCCAGGTGCCTCATCAGCTGTCCTTATAACAGGGTAACCAAGAAAGTCTAATTTGATTTACCAAACTGGATGCTGGTGTGCATCACAGATTTCCTACTATTATTTCTGTCTGAGATGGAATTCAGCAGCTAACAAGAGTAGTTAAGCATCTACCATTAAGAGTGAAGAGAAATCCTTTCATAATTTTAAATAGCTTTGCATTTCTAAAATGCTTAGGGATCACTTAAAATCCACAGATGCTTTTGAAAGAGGCACGGTTCACTGCACAGTCATTCATAATGTTGCCTGGTCTGAGTACAGAAGAGATATGCAGCTGACGTAGCTTTGGAAGGTCACAGTTGCCTTATTTACTGGAGCTTATTATTAGCTGGAAACTCTATTTTTGCTATCAAGTGCTCTTGTCAAATCCAGGCTTGCTGTCAGAGGGCAGTGAAGAAGTGATATTCCCTGAGAAGCTGTCCTTCTTATGACCGTTCAATAGTATCCCTAAATGAAGATTTAATGTATTTTGAATGGAAAACAGAATCTGTGTTCCATCCATTTTGAGTCAGGAAAAAACAAAAGCATAAGCGGTGCTCGGCCTTTTCTCCATGGATGCATTTCTGCAGAGCAGCAGGACTTTGGCAGCAGAGCTCTATTCATAAAGCAAGCCATTTTCAGGAGGGTTGGTGGGGTTATTTCTTTTCTTTCTCTTTTTGGAAGAAAAAAATAACCCAAACAGTGTGTTCAGGGAGGTACTTTAGTGATTCCTGAAATTCTCCCCTTTACTTTCCAGCCTTAATTTTATTATCTAAGTATAATTTTCTTTCATTCCCATGTGTTGTACATCTGCTCTACAGGCTCCAGCCAGGAGAATAACCATATGGGGACATTAAAATCTCCACTGCATTGCTGCCAGAAGACAAGTTTATGTTCATTCCAAATGGCATCAAAGGCTGCTTGTATATTTTCCCTTTACATCCCTTCCAGTGACTTAAATCTGTGGTGTTGCCTAAAACACACAAGAAAAGAAAAGGTCTGTCAGATTATGAACTGAAAAATACTCCTCATAGTGCTGGAATTTGGATGATCAATGAGTTTTACTTTAAAGCACTTATACCATTGAGCGTTTTCTGCTTCTTTCTTGTCAGGTAGCAATTACTGCACAAGGACGAGCTCTCCTTCTGACTGATCCCAGTACTTTTCTTCATTTCTGCTCATGACAGATTCCTTCCCCAAACCTGCATAGAGGCAATATTCTCTGTAGGAGTGAAAATCATTCTGTTAAAATTTCTCCAGTGTCTGGTGCTCTCATTAGGTAAATGCCTTACCTGCTGCACTACCTTTATCATTCAGTGCTGGCTAGAACTGGTATGAAAATACTGTGTAGGCATTACTAAAAAAGACAGTCAACATCAACACAGCTTGATCCAAGCTGATGCTGAGTTACTGACTTGTCCTGAGAAAGGGTAGTTACCTCATGTTGGACAAGCAATAGTTGTTCACAATTGCTTGTCATAAAATGAAAGGTTAAAGAAAATTGTGCCATCGTGGACAGAATGGCATTTAGAAAAAGTAATAATAATCAAAAGTCCTGGCTGTACTTGAGCAAAAGTAGCCAAGTACTGATTGCATTCTAAAGAACTCAAACTGTGTGATATATACTTGTTTTTATAAATAGCTATTTGAAAACACATGCAAACTTCTGGCAGACACAGTCCTCACCTAAAAGTCTGAGCTGAAAGAAGTTTGGTGTATGGAATTCATATTCATGCAGTAATATGCATTTTACTCAGAATGAATTCATTGATAGAGGGGGGGGAAAAAAGCAATACCTACCATTCTTTTTCTGACACAAGGCCAGGAACACTATTTGGTTTAGCATGGCTTAAAATCTCGTGGCCATAGTGCTGGTTCCTGTGCCAGCTAGGACTACTGAACCTTGGTGCTGGTGTTGCCCTCTGAATGATGATGGCTTTGAGAGATATCTGCAAATACAAACTTTAGCCTAGAAATTTATTTGGATCAGGCTGCAGCTGTTACTTATTAGCTCCCTGGGACTGAGCCTCCTTGTAGTATTTTTTCAAAGCTTGAGCTGTCCTGCTCACCAGGCATGGAGAACTTTGACTCTTTACAGAGGAGGAGTCAGTGTTCCAAAGTCACTTTGAGGAGTCAGTTTATTTCCCATTGCATTTCAAATTCCTATGTCATGTTCCCCCTATTTTTGTTCTTCTGGAGTTCTGTCTCCACATCCCACTGACTTGCACATTTCCCAGTGCCATTTCTTATTTGCCAGATGTGAGACCTTGTGGTCCAACAACACTGAGTATCCTCAAAATCTGTGCAAATAAACACTTGTTCTGAAAGTCAATGCTCTTCTGCAGCCGAGAAAGCTCAGGAGGCAGCAAAAGGAACAAATGGCTACCCACAGTGTCGGCTCTTCATTTGTGCTCCTGTTTCCCTCTGCAAGCGGCAGCAGCCAACACAAGTTCTCATGGAGCTACAGGCAGGGCTCTGTGGCTGTGGTGGGCTGCATGTCCATGCTATATCAATAGAGATACAGCTTAATCTTGGTCCATGTAATATCAGGCAAGCGGCAATCTGTAAAAGGCTCAGTTCATCCAACCTTAGAAAAACATATAACCACAATCTATTTCTATGGAAAACCTGCCATTTCAACTTTTGTTCACCTATGATGCAGCTCAACTCAGAACTAGGAACATGTGTTACTTGTGGATCATAAATAATCCATTCAGGTCTGGATGTGGTCTCAGCAGCAGGAAATTCGTGCGGGTCAATGCCTCTGAAAGGACGATTCTCCTACTTTTGTGTGTTCCCTTCCTCCCTTCTCCTGTGCTGCATGTCACCTGAGGCTGGGGAGTGAGTTGTTGAAGTATGGTTATTAATGAAGAACGAGGGAGACATTCTAGATCAGATGTGCACAGCTCTCCAAAATCCTTACATTTGTTGTGTTCTCTATTAGCTTTCACAATCACACTTGGCATTTCCTTAATTGTTAAAGATTTTTTAAATTGATCTTTCTGAACAGATTTTCTCTGCTGTCACATCTGCCACTTCATGTCAGACTTCAAACATTCCTGTTCTGGCTCAACCTCAGTATCCTTACAGTACTTGGTATGTTTTCTCTGGGAAAAAAGAAAACCAAAAAAACCCCCAAAAAAACCCAAATTCCAGAATAATTTCCTGTTAGACTAAGTGCCAAGGTAAATATGGATGGATGTGGCTGGGTTTAGTACTGGCCTCATTATTGTAGCCATACCTTAGAGACTCCATTCTCTTTTTCCTTAACTTTTGGTTATTTACACTAGTGAAAACACATCTCATTCTTATGTTGTTGAATTAGCAGTGTAAATAAATACCATCTTTGATTCTTTTAGGTATTGTCTGTCTATTTTCCTGTTCACCAAGGAATGATTCCTTAGCTCTCCCCTCCCTTTGATCTTGAATGGTACTTTTTCTCATTACCATTATCAGAACTTTAATTATAAAGCACCACTTGCTATGTCTGTGAGTGGCAGAACCTCTCCTCAAAGTAATACATTTTGTCTTTTATCTTTTTATTTCTTTTTTGTACAGCTTTACTTAGAATTGGCTTCAGAAAGATTATATTCAGAGGAAATTCACATTGAATTATAGTTTGATCAGTGTTCCAGATGCAAGTTATTAGACTTTAAGCAGACTATACTTGTGAACTGCATTTATCAAATAGGCTGCGCATACCTGTGCTGGAGAAGACAGGGAGAGAACAATCAGTTATATTAATCTGTTAGTTAAAGTTGGCAAAAATAATCTTTCATATTCTTTCTTTGTGTACATTTCCTCCTGGTTATCTTGACTAGAGAAAACAGTTTGTAGCACAGAAGAATTTTCATAAGCTGATTTTCAATAGTTTGAAAAGATTAGCGATAAGTTGACACAAGCTGTGGGCAAAAATGCTAATCGTGAAATTATATGTTGCTGAATATCACCTTGTTTTGAATTAAATAAGGTCTGTGTTCCAACAGATATCTAGGCTGGAGATTCTGCTGCCTACAGTATTGCTTCCACTCTGCAGAATGGAGCCATTATAGAGGGGAAGACCATGGCATATACTGATGTCAAGTGAAATTCCTTTAAAACTGGCGAGAACTTAGCCTTTGTAAGGACTGATTCAAATATGTTAGCCAGTTGAAATCTATGTGTATATTTGACTTTTTGAATAATTGCTTAAGAGGTACAAGTAATAACAACTTCATTAGTTATAATTTCTACAGTTTTATAAAAAATATTTAAATCAAGCCACTGGTTCTGCTGGAAATGCAATTATATCTAAGTAACAGCTGCTGTTTTACATTAACCTCTGCTTCCACTCAACATGTAAAACTGCAATATAAAAAAAATGTAAATTCAGTGGAAGTATCCTAAAGTCAATAGCAAACAACAACAAAAAAAAACCACTTTGCTAAAAGAATTTTTTTTTTTGGAAAATGAAAAGAAACAATGCACAAGAACTATTAAATCTCTCTACTAAATGTGGATTATTTGCATTTGTTTGCTTGCAAAACATTTGCTATACTGTTTTCCCATGTGCACATGCCTGTTGAATGTAACTTTAAAATACCCTTTTTAATGGACTTCCTAAAACTTTTATTTATTTGAATTTCAAATGGGTGCTTCAGAATAGGTGCCTGACAGATGTTTTGCTGGGCTAAAGCTGAATCTTGATATAAGCCCCATCTTTGAATGTTCCTCCTTTTTTAGTTTTCATTTTTCTCAGAGAGACAAAATGAAAGAACTTGGCAAGGCAATTCAGTTTGGCACTCTGAGACATTGCATGAGTCATTGGAGGAGACTGGAAGATATTCTCATTTTTGCCAGCAATTCAGCCTTTTTACAGGGTTCTTCTTTAGAAGTAATGGACAACCTTTCCATTGCAATTTCTTCCTCATGCTTTAATTCACCAGTAGCGCCAGGATGATGGGCTTTGCCATTATAAATACAGCAGCAAGTGTAATTATTTTGAATACTTTTAAGATATTTTTTTAACCTGTTCTTTTTTTCTATTCATGATTAGTCAATTATTTTCATGGATGAAAAAAAATGTGCTGTTTCATGGGGGGAACACAGGAAATCAAACTAATTAAAGTAACTAATGATGTTGGAATTATTTATTCATGGTATTTCTTACCGAGTTTCCTCTGGATAGGAAAACTGAGGAAAAAATGCATGAACAAAAACTTTTCAGTTATTTTCTAATTCTAGATTCTATTCCTAATTCTATTTTCTAATTCTAATTTCTGGATTCCATTTCTTCTCAGCTCTGCCTTCCATTGCTATTATGTTTTCTACAAATCTCTCTGTAGTTAATGCTGGCTTGAAGTTTGAAAGATGTAATAGCAATTTGGGTTTATGATTTCTCCATCAGCTTGAAGTAGAATTGACACTGTTTGTGAGTTAACCTCAAATTTAAGCCTTCCAGTAATCATCAGAAAATCATCTTTTTATTTTAAACAGAATCCACTGTCTTTCTCACACTGCTATGCTTTTAGCCACTGCAGTGAAACAAGAATGTATATGGGGATCCAAAACAAACCGAAAACTAACAACACAAATACCTAAACTCAAATTGATGTTTCAGCCTTGTGGAGAATCTGCGAGGTGGTAAAAACAGTGTCATGTTCTTGGACTACCAAAGAGTTAGGAGTAATATGACAGTTCCAAAAGATTAATGTTTTTCCTTTTGTGATGGTTTCATCACTTACTATATTTTATGTGGCTGGGAGAATGCAAAGAGCAAAACAGGCTTATCTTCAAATTATAAAGATAGTTTATTTACACACACTGAAAGGATAAAATAGGAAGAGGAAAAAAAAAACAACAAATGAAACTTCTAAAACATTCTTCTTTTCCTCTCTAAGTTTTCACTTTTCATCACTCAACATAAAAAGACATGACTTGCAACCTCAGCCAGTTTTACCATTTTAAGATAATCTTTCATCAATTCTTCAGGAAAGGAGTCTTTCTTGGTTCCAATAGAGACCATGTCTGCAAGGACTTTAAAAGAACTTAATCCTACCCATCTCACAGTTTTTTCAACACTGAAAACATGGGCCCTGTACTCAACACAATGCAAATTGGGGTGTCTTTTTAAAGGTGTCTCACTCCAGGGCAAAGGATTTTCTCGTTAAATCAATTTTACTCAGTCCATCACACAATACCTTTGCTTAAAAGAAATCTACACATGAAACAATTACCTCCCCAAAATGCATATTTTTCATAGTTTAAAGGAATAGTTCAGTTCAGTCTCTATGTTACCAGGAAAAGTCTAGCTAGAATTTTGCCACTCCTCTTCCTCTGCCTTAAAGTAATTTTTCACTCTCACTTCACTGACTTTATCTCCATGCCGTGTCTCTCAATGGTCCAGTCACTATATCTGTCTTTCTTTCAGAGAAAAGCTGGTGTTCAGAAGAATCCATTTGCTGGCAGGAAAGGGTTAAACTTCTCAGGCTGCCGAGCTGCCCATGTGGTCTTGTGGTGGCGGGAACTGAGACGATCTGAATGCCACAGCGCTGGTCTCTTTGGCTTGAAAGGGGGGAGGGGAAGCACTCTGTCTGAGCTCCTCTCTCTCTCTCCTTCTGCCGCTGCTGTTTCCAAGCTCAGACATGGCTGAGCTGCTTCTCTCACAGGCAGCAACTCTCAGAGACCCAGGCTGAGCTGCTCCTCCGTGGGGCAGCGGCTCCCGGAAGCCCGGCTCGGCCCGACTCGGCTGCCCAGGGGCAGCGGGGCCTGGCCCGGCCGGCCCGGCGGCCGCAGGATGTGACCTGGCCGATCACCCGGACAAAAGAGAGCGAGCCCCTCCCCACACCCAGCCTTTTGAGCATTACGCATAAGTCGCTAGCTTACTTTCTAATGGTTAAACTACCTGCCAGTCAAAAAACTGATTTTTGATTGGACTGTTCTTCTCAACAAAATTTAAACTTTGTTAACCCATGACATCTTTACCAAGTTCTTTTTTCAAAGGATATTGAAACCGAAGCTTTCAGTTAGGTGATGCCCAGACGGAAGATTTGTTTTCTTTGGAATTTTAGATTAGTTACCAAAAGTAAATGCTCTTCTGCCATCTATAAGGTCAAGATAAGTATATATCATAGATATTGTGTCCAGTATGTTGGTTGTGACTGTTCTTCCACTAAGAAGATTTTGTTATTTCATCAATTTTGTTACTTCTAATTGATATTTATTGTATACTTTTAATCCAGTCATTTTATGTGGTGTGTGAGAAACCCAGTGGTTATTGTTAGCTTTCTAGAGCAGCTTTTTGTGCAAAGTATCAACTCTGCAGCACAGTCACCCATGGACAGGCCGCAGCCTCTGTGAAGGTGTGCAGGTTTAGGCTTGGGTAGAGTTAATTTTCTTTATAATAGCTGCTACATTTTGGACAGAGCTGTTTCACAGCTCTGCTGCTGAGCACTGCTTACTGTTACAGGAAGCTGTGCTCTCCCTGGGATGGCTGAACACCTGCCTCCCCCATAGGAAGCAGTGAATGAATTCCTTGCTTTGCTCGTATGTGCCACTTTTGCTTTCCCTATTAATCTCTTTATCTCAACTCACAAGTTTTCTCATTTTTAGTTCTCCAATCCTCTCCCTCAACTGACTATGAGGGGAGTAAGCAAATGGCTGTTTGGGACTTGGCTGCCAGCTTGGGTTAAACTGCATGGGGAGCCTGAGTCTGGGAGTCTAAAAAGAGACACTCCTTAGAGGACACTTAAACTGTCCCTGAGCCCACATTTGGGAGTTCATTGGTTTCATGATCCATCAGCCTGGTCTCACAAAAACCCACAACTATATGCTGGTACCAAGCCAGGTGGGTAGACATACCTAATGCAATTTATTTTAAATCATAACCCTGAGATTGTTCTGTGGATCAATGTCTCAAAATATTAGAGGCTGACTTGAATCCAAATCGCTGGAAGTAGAGGTCTGTGGTATGGATGTTATTGCTGCCAGCCATTATAAACAGTCTGCTTTATTGAGGGTACAGAGCCCACATTCACTCAAGAAATGAGGGGGTTTGGCCATTTGTAATAAATGTTAAATAGATTTTTACCATTTGCAGCTTTACTGGGGCAAATTGATACAATGTTCCTGCCAATTTGTTACCACTTCTTTAGCTGTGAAAAACAGATGAGCAAATATAGCGTGCAATGTGACAGAGTGGGAAACGCGCTCTACTTCAACAATTTTGCTGGAGTTTTATGCCTTATAACCTGCTTGGTAAGCTGCATGCTTGATTGAAAAGGAAATGGTGTGTTCAGTCGATGTCAGGCCAGTGTCAACATGATGTTCGTGTTAGTGCAGATTCAGATGCAGAAATCAAACATTGGTTTGGGGAGGCAGACATTACTGCTTAGAGGTACTGCCAAGCATGGGAACTTACACAGCTTGTCATTAGTTGAGTGGCAGTAGATATCTACACCAGTGAACTGTAAGACAGTCGAGATCTGCTGGATGTGCTAATATACCATCTTTGTTTTGCTAATTTAACTGAAAACCAGGAAAGAGAGTTAATGTAAGCTAGGGTGAAATACTCCTTGACATTCAGAAAAAAATGTTGTACTAGAGAAGTCCAGCTAAACTTGGTGAGTTAAGCAGCTTTCTTTCGCTACTGAAACCAGTGTAAAAGAAGATGGAGCTTCTGATAATGTACTACTTGAGTCACTTCTTTTTCCCCTTTACAATTACGCAGCAGGAAAAACAGCCGATGTTAACGATGTGCAGTAATGAGAACATGCAAAGAGACAAGGTCTGACTAAAGCTCAGCCTAAGCACTATTCTTCCTTTAGAGGTGACAAATGGAGAATGACCAGGGAAAGTTGCAACAAGTCAAACACATGGATGTGTTTCTGCTCTACACCTTCTCAGGTTCTGGTGATCTGAGGCTCGAGGGCAGAGGCAACATCAATCCAGTAGTGGTTTCTCACCTTCGGAAGTCTGGTTTTTTTTCTGATTCGAAAAGCTCTTTCACTTTTTTTGTTAGGACTGTTTTCTTCCTCAGTAAATTTTGAGAGTTTTTCTCCAATGTGCAAGTAGATGCTACGTTATCAAAGATGCTTTGATTGTTTTATAGTATTTCTTTTTTGTCTTTTTATCTCAAGGCCTCATTTTGCTCAGTCTACCATTCCTGTATTATGGATTATTGATGAAATATGCTGGCATTATACAGGCTCTTGGCAATCATATTACTTCCTGCAGCTCAGTTTCCTTTACCATGTTTTCCAAATTGTTAAACAGAGTAAAAACACATTTAAAAACATTTAATTGAAAAACCTGATATTTCATTCCTCTTTGATGAAGTTTTTTATAGGGGAAAACCCAACAATAATTCTTGTTGAATAGAATTTATTTCTCAAATTGTATTCTTTAAACAAGAATTTGTTGCACACTGGTAGATTCATTTTTTTAAGTCCAGAAGAAATCATTATTGACATCCAGTCTTAACTTTTGTGTAGTGCAGGGCACATAATTTCTGTGAGTTTTTCCTTCAGCAAGATCCCTGACATGTCTGTCAGAAGAACACCTCATTTTAATTAGGTGCTAAGAATAAAGCTATCAAAATGATCAAAGAATGTACCACTGGACATCATTTGGCTAGTTATTGTCTAAGTTCATGTAATGTGTCCCAGCAAATGATCTCTCAATGAAGTCAGTGACAAAATTCTAGACAAATTAAATAGCCAGTACTGAACCCATTGTTCTAAGACCAGTTTAGAAGACATAGGAAGAGGCTTGTCCATTCAAGATGGCAAAGTGTAGTCTTGAATAATTATTATTCTCACTTTAAACTGTGTCAGTAGTTTTCTACCATTGTAGTTCAGAGTCATATGACATTATGCTGTGCGCTGGTTTTCACCATGCTGCAAATTTTCCCATGCTGCTGTCTTTCAAAATTTATTTCAAAAATCTGATTTAGAGAAAAACCCAATATGTATGAAATTGGATGATAAAAAAAGGTAAAACCTAGTATAGAAATATTTAGAATACCTCAACAAACCTGTATATCAATAATGTCTGTGTATTAAGAAGTAAAGAAATACATTAAGAGAAAATTTGAGGACTGAAATGGTTCTGGCTGAGGAACTGATGTTCAAACCATGTTTATTCTCCTGAATTTAACTCAGGCTTGCTTCATTCTGTTCCCTGAACAGACATTAGCAGGCAAACAGAGCACATATACTGCGTTTATTTCTCAAGAGATTTCCAGTTTTCCTACTCTGACACCAGTTTGCAAATAGGGAAAGTCAATAAATTATTGAAAAACACACTCCAGAACCAAAGTAATAATGATATCAGCTATTTCTGCATTCCTCTTACTGGACTTTTCCATAACAGATACCACAGCTTCTGGGTTTACCTGTTCTCCTACAACCTCTTCATACAGGAGCTGGTTAGTTGCAACAGAGAATGCCTTTGGATCTTGACTTATGTTCTTCACCTGAAGAGTAATAGTGCCATTTGAATTTCCTGGATTGTTTCATATGGGTATTTGAAAATCTAATCTAACACTGTACATATTTTCAATAGTGCTCATCAGGAAAACCTGAGATGAAAACCTGGGGGACAACTTTCCTGATGATTCACGAGGCTGATAATTCTATTCCTCTTCCTTCTTGATTGCAATGAAGCAATGTGACTTGGCAGAAACATAAGGAAGCCTTTTCAGACATCCTCCCCAGCAAAGGCTGCCACATGAACCACGACATCACCATTGCATAATGACATCCCACATGAGACTTGCCCCCTCACTGCAGATACAAAACAAATACTCATGGGTGTGACATGATTTGCAGTTGAGGATGGGCAAAGGTTTTCTCTAAATATTAAATCTTTAGTACTTCTAAGGCTTTTCAGTCATTTATGTTTAATATAGCAACAGTATCAGTTGTCGAAGGGAAAATGTTATAGGGATATGTCCAGTAGATAGGGGATGAGAAACCTCATTTAAATTCTCTATGCATCCTAGCACAAACGGGGATCTTAATTTTCCAGCTTGCAGGCTAGCAAGCACACAGAGAAAGCTCTGAGAATTTACTGTGAACTCTGTCTTATCTCTGTGAAGGCACAGTCCCGGGGGCAAAGAAGAGAACGGAGGTATGTCTGGTTCCAAGAAAGATGCCCTAACTGTGAGGTTAGAGTGTTGCTTTCCTGCTGTTGTGCTATTTTTAGAAACAGGCTTTTGGAAGAAGTAGAATGGTTCCTGAAGAGTAGGGCAGATGGGTTCCTTTTACTATTCTCAGAGTCATATCAAAATACTCTGTAAATATTAAACATCCCTAAGAAAACCCAACTATCTTGGTTGGGTTTGGTAGGGTATTTAGCTGGGAGAGACTGTCCCAGACTGTTGGTATGATCTGAGCCTAGAGTGGATTTGCACTTGAATTCTTTAACTAACATCTGAGATTCCTTGGAAAGGGAACTCTGTGTGAATTTTGTCTCAATCAAGAGTATCTGCTAAAGTACTGTCCTATATCCCTTAATTTTCAGTGTGAAGCAAGCTGCATCAGTTAATCAAAACTCCACAGAATGTTCTGTCAGTGTAGATCAATTCTGTTTTCAATGCAGCAATCATTTGAAACCTCAGAATTTTAAGAGAAACTGATCACACATCCCTTTGTTGCTTAAGAAGATGGTATAAGGATCCTGTCTGAAGTTTAATTCAGAGATATAACTTTATGTTTCAGGCTTTGACTATTAAATAAAAATTCTTATGAACCCATTTTTGCATTTGTAGCCCAATATGAAAATACTAGGCAAAGAAAAATTATTCTGGACAATTTAATTACTGACTACATAGACTTGCTGTGCTTTCCACATGTTTTATTAGAAAGACTTAGGTCACACTGTATGTACTAGCTAACCACTGCCCTTTGGAAGACCTCAAAATTTATTGATGTAGACCTTCCTGGAGTGGCGTGGAAAGCAACCAAGCACAGCAGAAATTAAAGATGTTACTAGATTCTGTTATGCTGAGAAAACTGTGTAAAAGAGGGGTTTGGAACCAAATGGTGATGATAGAGAATTGGTGATTATGTCTCTGATCTTCTCTTGAATGTCTCTTTGAAAAGGAACATCTCAAAGTCTCAAGATTGCCTTGAAGAAGCATAGTTAGGACTAACTCGTGCTCATCCTCTCATGTCTAACAGTTATTTTCTGGTGTGAGTATACAGCATTAAGGGATGAAGAAAAAAGACTTTGGTTTCTGGCATATTTTATGTGTGTGTGTTTTATGGTTAATTTAACTACCTCCCACATGGACTGTGACTGTGCAATGACTTTGAGGGAAATGTTCCATCAACAGATCGTAGAATGACAGAATAAGTTGGGTTGAAGGGGACTTCTAGAACACTCATCTGCAGCCATTTTCCCTTGGGGTTGTGAGGAGTTCCTTTTTCAGCAAAGAGTAATTTCTTCCACACCTGTGTGACTTTCTACATGTTTAAAAGGATTGTTCTCATATTTGAGAGGCTGTCACACACCACACACCAAAAATATTTCTGTGCACTCTGAGTAGAGTAATGATTTTTCCTGGATCAGTGAGCACAGCAATAATAGCCATAAAGCTTACTGCAGTTTTTGCAGGAGACGTTTCTTAAATAGCCAGAGGGGTCTGTCAGATGCAACAAACCATTCAAATGAACTGGTTATAAAAATAATACTAACATATAATTTTATGAATGCAATCCTTGAAACCCTTTTTCATCACTGTGAAGATACAGAAAATTACAAACCACAATTGTTTACTGCTACAGAAGTAAGAGAAGCACACTAAACCATCACCCAAGATCATTCTCATAGATCACTTTGGGATAACGGATTATTCTGTTCTGTTTTGCAATAAATAAAGCATTTTGGTACAGGAAAAGTTTCATGTACTGCTGGTATTAGTTCCTTTTGCAACACTTAAAAAAAGGCAAAATGGAGAAAGGGCAAATTATTTTCTGTAACTCTGGATGCCTTAATAAAAAAAATTGTAAAATGTTGCTGATACATGCAGCTTAAATGAAACATTTAGTTGTCATCAATGGTGGTTTTCAAGAACCCTTGAAAAGTAAAAAGCCTACTACAGGCAAGAGGTTTAAACTTGGAGATGTATTTTCATTTATGAGAGGAAATGAGAGTGCAACTATAGAGATATTGCTTTATTAACTAATAGTTTAAAATGAGAATAAATATATATTTCCACCATTTGTCCATTTCATAAACTGTGTAATATAGCAGAGAATCCTATGGGTATTGCTCTTTTACTGAGAGTTCTAGATGTTTCATTCTCTAACTTTTGAATGAATGAAAATTTTGAACTTTATGTCCACAAGATGATTATTTCCATAGTCTTCAGCTACATGAATCCTAAAATAATCTCAATTTTATTAGAAATGAAGATTTAGTACATTAGGTAAGATGTGTTTTTAAAGCTCTTTAAAAAATATAAAGATCTTCTATATATATTTTTCAGTGAAACATTTCCTTCATAATACTGTGTTGTATGCTTTAAACTACATTTCTAAAATTAAAACCTCTTCGTGTAATGTATCTTGAACTTTATAATTCAATGATTTTCCAGTGGAGATCAAATAATACTAAAATATGATCACTGTTTAAAAATTATGAATGTAATCTTAATTTAAAAACTACCATGTAGGAATGCACCCCCACACCCAAGCAGATGTTTCTATTTAAGGAAAAAAAGGTTTCAGTTTACCTTTAAATATATAAGGAAGCCAAACTAGAAAGTTCTGTGCCATTTTCATCAATATCGGCCCAGTGCCAGCACAAGAGCACCTATTGGGCTTTAGAAATGCTTCTCAACATTTGTAGCTGCTTCTATTGGCAACAAGCCAAGTTATCCCTCCTAAATCGCTATGTATTTATAGGGGTGCACAGGGGAGCTCAAGTGCTTTTTGGGGTGTTTTAGCCAGCTGTCAGGCTTCTCTGACACCTGTGCTTGGCTTTTCCTTTTGTTTCTGTGTTGTTTGTTATTTTGTCTTTATTAAACCTTTTGCTTTACAAAACACACCCAAAAGAGCCGTCTTGCAAAATTATTTTAAGCCATTTCTCTGCGAGGGCTGGCCCCTCAGAGGTGACAGACCTTCGTGAGGTTTGTCACATCTGGCCCCACGCAAGATTCCATCACTATCATAGTAAAATAAAATGTAAATAAGTAAATATACATTTTGCCAGAAGATTTCACAGTGCATTAAGCTAAACAGTCACTATGATTCTGTGAAACACATGGTTTAATATAAGATGATTATTATGATGAAATTAAGATATATCACAGAAATATGTCTGTCATTTCTTTGCATGAAAAGTAGGATCCGTTCAGAGATTCATACATTTTTGTTCACACAAACATGAGGTGTTTTAAGAAACAGTCTGTTTACTGTGTTACTCAGACTCAGTGATGTGAATTTCTTAACACTTCTGGAAGGAAAATTTAAATGTTTTTCTTGTAGTGTAAGCTGTCTTGGAACAGGTGGAAAAACTTTCAAGTGATAGTTTTCTTTATGCTAAAATCTAAAGTTAATGCTAACTGGACTTTTAGAAATGGTAATGAACAACTGATGTAAAAGTAAGACCAAAACAAAAACTGGGTTGAATTTCTGCATTTTAAAGCTGGTCATATAAAGGCATTGAAATTTGTGATCAGTTTTATTGTGAGGAATTAAAAATGGAAGAAAAGTATGTGGTATACAAAATGCTTCTCCCTCATCAGTGCTGGAAATACATCTCTCTTAAAATTTCTCTTATTTTAATTGACTCCATTTTCACCTGTTCCCAAGAAAGATGATTGCTCTATCTCAGACATTTCTGGTAGAACTGTCCGTGGTTATAAAGGCCCTTCCATTTGAAATCCAGAGTACCTTGTTTGCCTAATAAAAGCCTTATATAAAAGTCCAATTTTTACATTTTCCCTCCCTAATGCTTCTGTGATCCTAAGCTCCCCTGGCAGCATGAGGACTGACTGAACTACACTCAGGGGGAACATTGCAGGTGTCTTGAGCAATTTATCTCAATGGGCAGCACATTCAGATTATTGCCCAACATAACCTGGTGGTGATAAGTTTGGTCATCCTCTGATCTTGCAGATCTCAGGAAGATGATATTGCATAGGCAAAACTGCTACTTTGACATTGTATATCTAATCATAAGCTGTGAGATATTTTAGAGACTGTGCTCTCCAAATAGCACTTGTCACTGGCAGTTCTGGCTGGCAAGCAGGATAGAAATAAAATTAAGAGGGACAAATCATCTCTCATCAAAGAAGGCAGAAAATATTTCTTTTTTTTTTTTCCCACTGTTACTTTGCTGTTGGAGGAAGGATGCCTTATTCCTTATGGAGTCTCCAATTATTTGAAGAGCTCTAAATCTCATCCAGATGGAGTTTCACGTGATGCTGAGTAAACAAAGTTGGCTGTGGCAGCTGTGCTTTGCAGTACTGTGTAACTACAGGCCAGGTTCAATGACACACAGGGTTGCCTTCTGCAGCACTGAAGCCTGTGTAGATTAACTGCTACATGCAACAGAGGAGAGTGCTAGACCTAAGTGTATGAGTAGACATCCTACACAGAAATGCCTGCCTGCTCTGTTCTCTAGTCTTTTGATAGTGCCTTATTGATAATCTGTTTGAAAAATATGAATTAAATAATATGCCTCTGTCACTACAAAATGTAAAACAACATTCAGTGCTGCATACAGACATACTCATAGCAAACAAGATAAAGCATTGGTAAGTTTTTATTTAAAAATATAAAAATTGTGGGGTGGGGGAATCCACTCAGACTTGCAAAGCATTAAAAAAACCCAAGTGTCTTAACAGCCAATATTATTTCCTTTCATGTTAGCTTAGAGTGTTTCTATAGAGACCAGTTTTCTTTTTACTTTGCTTTAGAAAATATTGTCTGACAGTCTTTTAGAGGGTACTGAAGATGATAACTATTGGAGGAAAACTGAAGAAAGAAGTTGCTAGGGATGTGAGCTATTGTGGTTGCTTTTGTTGATGACAAAGCAACATCCACACAGAAGGAGAAAGGGGGAAAAAATAAGAGCAAAGACTGAAAATTCAGTTTTTGTTTCTGGCTCGTGCTTCAAATCTTACAGTTAAAGACCGACAGTGCACCTGGTCTCCTCACCCATTGTGGAGTCTGTCAAATACCAATATGCTTAGGACTGTGCTTTTAGGTGCCTTTTGAGCATGAGAGGCGCTCACAGCAGTATCCCAGAAACAAATAAAAAACCAGCTGTAGTAGACTGGAAGGATAGGAGATCATCAAAAGGAGAGAGAGGGAAAAAAAAACCATATAAGAAGACAGAAAGAGTGGTAAAACCATATTTTTAGCTGGTTCATATGACTTATGAACCTAAAGAAATCAGAAGCATTTTTTTCAATCTCTAGTCAGACCATCTCTCATGAAGGAGGGCAAAAAAGATATTGATCTTGGATGCTCCTTGTGGCCTACCCACCCCCCTAAAGCATCAGATTAGAAAAAAGATAAAAAATTAATGAAGTAGCTCTTCTTTTAATAAATTTATTTACCAGTGTGAATTAAGTTCTAGGATAAAATTTTAGTTAATTCATTTCCATATCTATACATCCCATATTCACTAGTTATGAGAATAAGGCAGTTTAATTTGATTTGAGTGTCCTTTTTTGAGTTTTGCTAAACGTCTTCTCTACCATGATCTTTTGATGACCATTCTAACCAATTTAATCTAACAAATGAAGTTGGACTTCCATTATTTGGACAAACATTTTGCAGCCCTTGTCTTAGGGAATGTAATTGCATTAATAGAACACTTTCATTTTGGGATTCTAAATAAAATTAAAAAACACTAAGTAAACCACTAGCATCTCGGTATCTTTCTGATTTCCTCCCTCCCTCCCTCTCTTTTTTGTTTATGAAAAAAAATTGTACTCAAGGAGATGATGTAACTTTCTGAAGATCATTCAAGATGTTGGCGTCAGAGCCTGAAGCTCTTGGCTCATGTCCTTGTAATCCAGGCAATGAATTAATATCCTTTAGGGTACTGTAGCTAAAAGACAAACATTTGTAGGCAATGTGAGTAAGACTTAATTTTAATTAAAAAATCCTTTATTTTTTTTAGTTTTCTCCTGGGCTCAGAAGCATAACTATATAATGTTTCACAAGTAGGCCCTTTAAAGCCTAACTTCTTTTAAAAAACATAGTCTTGTTTCATGGTTGCAATTTTAAGTAAGCAAATCTAAAACAGTCACAAGGCAACATAAGCAGCTGCTTGGTATTTCTGTTGAGCACTGTGCTGTTGTAGTAGATGCCATTAGCATTTTGCAAGCACATGTGATTAAATACAAAATGAAGAGTTTCTGTGTAACAAGTACTTGTGTTTTTATAAAGACTTGCCAAACCAATATTTTCCTTATTTTTCCCCTAACAGCTGACTAAGAGGTGGTTTGGGATCCATAGCAGTGATCATGGCAATACTGCTTTCAATTATGTATCTTCACAGAAGTTAGAACCTCTATGGATCAGATTTTTGTAGATACAGAGGTGGAGTTTGTTCCTTAGTCAAATGCAATGCACTAACTAAAATACAAGCAAATGAGAGAAAAATCCTCTCATATCATTTTAAAATAGTTTGTTGTATGACTATACACTGAAGAGCAAATACTTTACTAAAATTAATGGCAAGTATTTCAGTTAAAAAAACACCAAATAAGCAAACACCAGAAAACCATTAAGAATAAGGTGACCTCAGATAAAACTAAGTTAACCTGTCATCATTCAAGAGATTTTCTTTCTTTCTGCTCCCTGTCCTGGAATATGACTTAGAAATAGGTGGGATATATTGCTGGTTAACAACTCTGTGGGTGCTAAACATATCACACCTTTGTTTTGTAATGGCTGGCTAGTGATGTGCTGCCTTCTAGCCCCTAGTTGATTATTATCAGTTAGATTCACAGGTGAATTTTGCTGAAAATGTGTTTGTTGCTGAGCTGCAGTCTCTGCTGCCTCTCTTGTATCTTGCTCATCTTGGAGAATGTCACTGAATGTGCTGCAAATGCTGCTCAGCACAACGTCCTTCCTGAGTCAGTGAGTGAGGCTGATGAGATGAGCTGCCTAAAAGGCAGCTGAGTAGCGTGGTGGATGGGGAGACATAAGATACTGATAAAGAACCATTTTGTGAAAACAGCTGAGAGTTTTTTCCCTGTTTTTCTTCCTTGAGTGGAGTGTGTGAAGAGTGCAGAAACATGTGCTCATTCACTAGCATTTATTTTAACTGGATCAGGAGGTAATGTCTACACTTGTATTAACAGTAGGGCATCACAATAAGAAGTAGTACAATTAAAAAAAGAAATTAGCATTTTCTTAGATGCTGAATTAGTGTATAAGTCATTAGGAGAACAGCCATCTGAGTCCAGCACTGCACTGAAGGCATTTTTTAACCTATATTCTTGCCCAGTAGTGCTGAGGGGATGTCTGAGGCACTCTGTTACTTAACATTGACATCCTGATAAGGAAAAAAGTTCTGGTTAGTCTGATCTGATCTTCAATATATGGGAAGATCTTGGGACAAGCTGGAAGAAATTGCTGTATACCAAGAATAACTTTTAGTTTTTCAATTTTTTTGCAAGGAAATCATGTCTCTTTTGTGATCACAGGAAATTTACCTGTTACCATGATTTCTGTGTTTCACAGAGACTTCTGTAGGTGTCCACGGAACAGAGCCCTGTTGTATTCATTTCACAAACTCAGATGCTCAGACCAGGTAAAGGCCTCAGTACATTCCAAAATGTAACTTTAAGTTCATACTAGATTTCCTAGTTAAATACCTTCTCCACATTCACCTGTTGTCACTGAAGGTGTTGTGAAAAACAGACACTTCTATTCATGTCTCACAGTATTTAAATGTCTTTGCAGGTATTTCCAGAACTGTATAAATTTTTATTTGGGCATGCTCATCTGTCAACCTTGCTTGCAGGCACTGACAACCAGGATGTATGTCATGGAAATCTTCCTGACATTAGTAACATAAATAAAAATGCTCTCCCTCTCTTCATAGTTCCATACATAGAAAACTCCTCAAGGATTTGGGAGCACTCCCTATGAGGTATAAAACAAATCAAAGATATTTCAGAAGTGAAGACTCAGATCCACTGTGTTGTTCACCTGCCTAGCCAACTGGTCTGCATGTGCTCATGAAAGCATACCTCAGTTAAAAACAGTCTGTGCCAGAATTTTGAAATTATGCCATTTCCACATGTTCATTTCCCATCTGAGTAGCAACAATCAGGTTTAACACAGCAGAATCTCAAAGACTGCTGAGAAAAATCTCATTTTTTTTATGGAACCTGGTGTCACCCCCTCCCAAACAGTGGTCTAACAATAAGGATGACAAGTCATTTGCCTCTGTGAGAGATGTGGAAGGTAACTGCAAGTAATGTGAAGCATTGTGTAGACATTATCTTTTTTATTCCATTTTTTTTTTTTTAGTATGTGTGTGTGTAGTGGATACATACAATATATATATGAACTATATATTCAGTTCTATATATATGAACTATATATAACAGCTCAACTGTTAGCTCACTTGTGTAACCTTGACTTCCACTTACAGCTTTCCTTTCCACGCTGATGTTGCTGTTTCTGGCGCTGTGTGGGCACATGTATGTATATTCATCAGCAAAGAACACATATGAAAATAAAAGCTCAAATGACTTGCCTAAGAGATTCTATTTTATGAAACATAGCTTGCAGCAAATCCTCTATTCTCTATGAAACCGGAGTAATTATTAGGTTAAAAAACAGGCAAAACTATGGTCAAATGTTTGATGGAGTTTTGGGGGGGCATTTTTTGCAGACTTGCAACGTTAATGGAAATTTCTATCTGGATCTGCCTTCTTTCTGCCCCCGACCCCCCAGTTTTTTCACTCTTGGCTCATCTTTAGATTTTACTAGAGTTTGAAACCAAACCAAGTCTCAGTCTGTAGATTTTAGTCTAACGTACTATAAATGGAAGGCAAAACAATCCAAATCTTTGCAAAAATCCACATGCTATTGCTTTAACCAGAGCTTTAATGGACACTGTTATACAATATTACTTCTTACCAAGACTTGCAAAATGAATACTGCCACTCTTTATCAATACTGCTGCAGCAAAATGGGTTCTATGGATATGTCTGTCCCAACCACTAGGTTATCTGTTCATTATGTCTAATATATTTATGGAAGATGAGGAGTTTAAGACATAAGGGTGAAGCTAAGGTTAAACTTTCAGCCATTATTTCTCTTCCTGTCTTGCACAATTACTTCATTTCAAAACCATATCTGTTCCTTAACACTCTGCTTCATATTCTGCTTTCCTGTAACAGCTTAACTGGAGATATGAGCTCAGTAGAAAGGATTTTCTCTTCTTGTCTCTGTAATCCAGGTATAATTTTGTGAACTTGGAATGTTACTTTGTAAAAACTGTTAGCTTTGTAGTCCAAACCAGGTTTTTTTTCTATCTTACTTAGAAAATAGATTTAGAAATTAAGAAAGTTCCTCCAATTTCTTTAGAATCATTTGGTCCTCTCCAAATTCCTTCTGTCTTCGTGAAGTATATGTCAATTTTAGTTTATGTTTGTTGTCTGTATAAAAAGTACATACTCCCTATAGATCACCTACCACTTCCATTTCATGCCCAATGGCCATATTTTTACCTTTATCTTAGATAGGGTGTCGATCCATTATCTAAGACAATAAGATTCCTTCAATAACAAAGCTGGGAAAGATTACTGGATTATGTTGCTGTGATCATTAGAATTCGAATATTTCGTTTTTATCAAGTGCATATTTTTGTAACACTGAATGTCAACTTTAGCTGTTTGTCAGATAGGATTTTGTGCAGTAGTGGGCACAAACTGCGGGTCTCTATGCAGCAACATTTTAGAGCTGCTGAACTTTACCTTTTGTCTTTCATTTCTCACAAGCTTCCTCTCTCCATTCCTTTTGACAATGCCTGGTTCTTAAATACCCTTTTGAAATAAAATGAGGAAGGCAAAAAGTAATTGGTAATTTCATACCTATTCTCCAGTTTAAATAAATGTCAATGCAAATGTAGAAAACTATTCTGCACTGGAGTAGTTAAAAAAGGAGGCGGTTTGAGTGCTTTGTTTTCTTTATAACAAGAATTCCATCTGTATTACAGGAAGAGCAATGTCATTTCAAAATTCAATATGAAGACCTATTTCATTTTGGATAATAAAAACCCAAAATTGCAGAATAACACTTTCTAACAGATAATTTACAGAGTAAGTTTTATTTTGTATTACAGTATGTTTTCCATAAAAATTCTAAAATTGCTATCTAGGATGTATTGTACCTCCCATTCTGAAGAATGGCATCTCAGATCATTTATTTTTAATGTGCGGTAGCTTCTGAGAGTTCAGTGTTATTGCTATGGTAGTACAGTTTATCAGAAGGAATATTAAAAGTAGAGGAAAGGAGTGCAATCACTCTGCAGTAGGAACACAAAATCATATGGTTCAGTTTAGAAAAACATGTTAAACATTGACATTCTGGCAGTAATGGAGTTTAACAGCCATCATGGTGAGTCAGTGCTCAGCAAATTGAAACAATAAGAAATACAGCTGAAAAGTTATGACCTACATTTCTAGTGACTGGTGATTTGGAGCCTGGAGCCCTTGCATATTCAAGGCAAAGCACAGTGAAGGGGACTAGGTCTCAAAAACAAGTTCTCTGGAATACCTCCAAGACTGAGTTACTCAAAATCAAGTCTCACTTTTTAAAAAGTGCATCACATTCTCACATCTGATTCAAAAGTAGTGAGGAAATAATATCATTAGAATGCATATACTGCTCCTTTTACTGAACTCTTTTGACCTCACACAATTAATTCATTCACGTGGCAAAGTCCTACAATGTTGATGAAAGAAGTGCTAAAATAGCTTTTAATGAACCTCCATTGATCTATATGAGTTTACATCATTTGGGCACTTGGCTCTCAATGCCCGTGAAACTTGAAGCGTTAGCTGTAGTGTATTACCTGCCTGTAACTTCTGCATGTATATCATATATATCCTCATATATAAAAAACATACAATCATAGAATGGCATGGGTTGGAAGGCACCCTAAAGATAATCTAACCCCAACCCCTGTGCCACAGATAGGAACACTTCCTCAGAGGCCAGGTTGCTTAATGTCCCATCCAACCTGGCCTTGAACACTGCTGGCTTCCTTGCCCTCTCTGGCTTCCTTGCAGGCCTCCTTCAGGTACTGGGAGGCTGCTATGAGGTCTCCACACAACCTTCTCCAGGCTGAACAGCCCCAACTTTCTCAGCCAGCCAAGATAATCTGTATTTACTTAACAATCATCATTATTTATCTAGTGTATAATCAATGTTTACTTTATAATCATTTTGTTAACAGGCTTGAAAACAGTCAGACTGATGTAAAGAAGTATTTCACAGCAGAGGTTGAGCTCCAAGCCATGCAATGAACCAGCAGTGAGCCTAGTTACCATCCAAGGCAGACCATCCCTACCCCTGCAGATGCTTCTGCCAGAGGACATCAAATCTGGTTTTGTTCTAATGCACACAAAAATGTGTGTCCATGCACATAAAATGTAATGATGCACAGGCACATTGTGTATAAGTTGAATGCACTGAAAAATGAGGTACACTTATATATCAGAAAGCAGGTATAAGAGCAAAGAGAATGCATTTTAAACCAGTTAGATCTTCAGGGCTGAAGGGGTGCTTGCAGTTGTCCCAAGTATTATAGTTCTCATCATTTTCACATACATTTTGCATCTGAGCCTGGAGAACTCAGTTTATGTTTAAGCTTCTCTTGAAGCCCCTTGTATGATAATGGGCAGATAGGGTCTCTATAACAATCTATACTGTCCTTTTAGTGGTTGCAGACAATAGCCATGTCATTTTGAGTAGGAATATCTGTATGATCCTAATTTGGATACTTCTAGGAAAATCAGTATGTTTCATTCTCTTTCTTCTACAACATTCAGACATGTTTTCTCCTCACTTCTGAACTGTGGTATATTTCCTAGTAAAGCATAAACCACACTTAGCTCCTAGAGTGGTAGTTGACACCAAAATTCTCAGTGCTGGCAGGACCGACTGCAGGGATCTTCTCTAATATTTTTTTCCATCTCTCCTCTCTCATGTGAGTTTCATGATCGTTCATGTAAGGGTTTCTACTGTGTTGTGTGTTGACCTTTTCCTTTTGTGTTCGCAGATTCTCTGTCTGATGGCTCTGCTTTGTTTTCTCACATTTCTTGGGAGAGATCCCTTTTGTAGGAGATCCTGATTAAGGCCTCCTGGCCATATGCTGGTTTAGACATCTGATCCCTTTCCCCATATACATGAAATGTTCTTTGATGAAATGAACTTTATGATTGCAAAGCCTAAATATTTGGAAAAGATATGAAATATAAGGATATTTATGGACATTAGTGAAATGAGCAGTTTCATTTCTAAATCATCTATGTATAGGAAGGAGAAACTTGAGTTTGTGCAATAACCATGTGATTATGGTCAGTATATAATGATTGCTTTTTTATTATTTGTGAGTTTAAGTTTGGTTTAACTGCTTTTTTCCCAATTGGCTTCTACCAATGAAATCCCCATACACAAAAAAGAAGTAATATGTTTGATGCATTTTTCTACCTTGTCATGTTGAAATGAATTTTGTCTCTAAGTTTCAAGGCTTTATATCACTGAACAATTCTGTGTTCCCTGAAGGGCTGTTATTGTCTGTTTATTTGTTTTTAATTTAAGTTGTTTACATTACTGGTTTTGGCTCTGGCAACTTAATTTCTCTGTTCCTTAAAAATACCCAAGCATCCATTTGCTCAGTAGCAGCCAATTAAAAGATCAGGCATGTGATAAAATGATATGGTGCAGTTGGGCAACTTAAGGAAATGTAAAATATGTATTTATGTCTTTGTTCTGACTTTTAAATCAATAACACCTTGTCTTCCTCCTTAGGTTAATGAGTACCAAGTAATGCTAACTCATGACACTTACATATTCTGTATCTTCTAAAATCAGATTTAATACCAACTTAACATTATATATTTATTACTGTTTATGTCAGTTATATCACTGGGCTACAAGTGAAAGACTGAGTTTTTATATCTCTGGGCTATTTAGTGTTTCATGCCTAAACGTTTAGTTTAAAAGTTGAACTGGAAGAAGAATAAAGAAAGAAATGAAAAAATAAAAATATAAAGGTAAGATGATGTTTCATCTGCTCCTTGAAGTAAATTTATAATAATAGGTGTTGACAGTTGTTGAAGAATTTATTTAGTGTTTCTGTGAATTCTTGAAAGCTATTAACTCAGCCTCAAAGTAAATAAAATTCCCTTTTCATCTTTTCCATATTTTAGTTATCTGAAAAGCACCATACAGTGCCTGTGTTATATATTAAGAGTCATCTTCAAATTATACTCCTTCAGTTCTTCAGGCCATTGTCAAAAACAATTTTCTCCTTTTTTTGTTCAAGATATCCAGTCTCTGTGGGAGCAAGGTACCCTTGAGCACATTGCCACATCAGAAGGCTGATTATGATCATGAATGATGGTGCTGAGTCATTTTCTTTCCTTTCTTGTTGGGTGGAGCTGCAAGACCCAAATATAGGTTTCCAACTACCTTAAAATTGCTACTGGTGTAGTATTCCAGTGTAGTATTCCAGTATACCTCTAGCTGAATCCAAAAGTGAATGCTTGGGACAGAGGTGCTCTAGTAGAAAGGGATTGCAAGAGTTAGATTTTTCTGCTCAGGGCTGTCGTTTGTTCACAATTTCACCTTGAGCAAGAACTTTAAACTACACTCTGCTGCACGTGACTGATCTGAACAGTTGTTGAGGTTCTCAGTCTTATCTTACCTCCCTGTTAAAAAAACTCAACCAAACAACAAAAACCCAACATCCCATAGGAGTCTTAATATATATATATATATATACATATACATATACATATATATTTTCCCAAGAAAATGTGAGAATAGATTGGCTTTTTGGCCAAATTCTATGCAAAGGCAAAACTGAACCACAGAGGGAAATGAGTTGGAACCTTTGCTTGTTTCTGACACTTAAAACAGTGAGCTTCTACTCAGAACAGATGAGAGACACTCTGGAGATGAACAACTGTTCTTCCTGGCAATTCCCAGCATTAGCCTGTTAGTCCTTCTGCTTGTTTACATGTTGTTAAACAGAAGTGTTGATAGAGGGTTAGAGAGCCCATGGTGCTGAAGCAGTCCTTCATTACTGGGTTATCGATGTAAATCTGGCTGATTAAGTAAACTGCTGGGAGCTGATAATAACTAAACACTGTGCAGAAGAGAAGCTTCGTCAGGAATTTTCTACAACCTTTCACATGATTGCCATGAGAATTTCTACAGCAAAATTATGTTACAGGGACAAAATCTCCTGGGTGCAAGATCTCCTCCAAGCCAGAATCTGGAGATTGTTGTGCTAGAGCCAGGTAAGAGAGGATGCTGTTTCAGTAGTTGGAGTTTCACTACCATTTCACTGGCATCCTAGTAGCATGGAATTTAACCTGCCAAAAGGCTGTTGAATGTGGAATGAATTTAACATCTCTTGATTTTGCACAATTCTACTTATTAAGGCATTTAAACACTTCTCTTCTTAAATTTCTGAGAACAACAGTAAATACCATACTGCCTTTCATTATGAGCAGAATGAATCATTTATTGAATGCTCCAAAACAGCACTTAGGCCATAAGACACACTTTCCTGACAAATTGTGATGTCATGCTTGGGTGGAAAAAATGACAGAAAAATTGAAAGAAAGACATGAATCATTGTCAGATTTCTCTAAAGTAGTTTCTTTTGGGGTAAAATAGATGTATACTACTTTTACATCCTTTTCTCCCAGAATATGAGTGGAAGTCATGCAGAAATGGAAGAGTTTTTCACTATTATTCTAGAAAATTAAATTAAAAATCTTGCATTTGTCACTGGTCTTATTTAAGCACTCTAATTGCATCCAAATGCAACACCTGGAGAAACAATTTGGAGAAAAATGTAAATCTGAGTGATTTGTAGACTTCTGAAAATGAGAATAAAGTTTGGAAATGGTGAAGGGATGAGCAATGTGTATAAGTTTGCCAGTTTATACAAATAGAAATCACCTCATTTACCTCTTGAATCTAAACAGACACTTGGGAATTAACTTTACATTGCTTCACGTACTGGCAACAAAAGCATTTCAGCAGGAAGCAAATTCAGGAGTATCCCCCAAAACTGTAAGTGCCAAATTTTAATTTATTAGATATCTGAAGGGATTGTTTGCTGGTTCTCTACCAAGATTATTTTCCTTCAGACACATTAACAGAGAATCTACTGATTCTTAGCATCTCTTGGATAACAGCTGTAATTATTCAAGGACATGCATTCAAAAATGGAGAAAAGTGAAATCAGCAGACTCTGACATTTTGACCTGTTATCTAGATTGTTCTATTCTCTGCACTGAAGCTTACAATCTTTAACAGTGCATCTTGGTAAAACACCTAATATTTATTCTTTAAATGTATTTATTGCCTCTACTGCATTATGATTGCCAGGCCAATTTAAAAAGAAATCATTATTTGATAGAATAACAGATTCTTCAATTACCTCCAGAGTTTTTATCTGATTTGCCTTCTTGAGGAATACAGCATGCCAGACAGAGTGCATTGGGAGTTTTAAAAACCCATTTGTTCCTTAGCACCTTCATAGCATTTTAAAAGTAATAAAAAAGTTTCACTTACTTGCATTCCATCCCCTCTAAGTCTGCTTCACAAGTTTTCTTAAATGTGTTCTGGCTGCTATTACATTGATTTCTACTTTGCCCTCTAACCCCTTTCCAGCATCCAAGAGAGGCAGCTGGTTGCTTGTTGATTATGACAGTGACTTCCACTCCTCATTTCTTGTCTTGAACCAAGTATTTAAAACTTCTTGCTGATTGCTTTAGAATAGCTTGTATGGCACCCAGCTGTAGTCAGTGCTTTAACTAAGGAAATCTCATTTCATTTAATGTGATGAGAGCTATAACAGTTTGCAGTAGTTTCAAAAGTTTGGTAACAATGATGTTGGGGGCAAATACTTTGTAGTTGAGAATAGGATGCAAGAAATAGAGAGTTGGAGAAAAAATTTCATCATTTCTTTTCATGACCTAATTTTTTTTAATTGACATGTGTGGGAAGATGATTGTTGTCTTCCAATCCGGTGTTCTGTGACTGTTAAATTTAAACATTTTTAAAATATTTTTTCCTCTGTTGAGAAAGGCAAGGAAGCAACCAGATATATTGTCAGGGAAGTATTTGTTTCCTGAAATATATAATTGGTTTGATTGTTTGCTATATCAAAGTGACATTGGTGAAGATATATCAGAGAGGAAAGAGATTTTAAACAGAACAAGAAAAAAAAGTGAATATATTTACATGTTATGTGAGCTAGGAGTCTTTTTGACATTAGAGATGAAAATAAATAAGAAAAACATCATGAAGTAGCATGTTGACATTTGACATCAGAGAAAGATGATCTCATCAAAGATGAAATGGTTAATTTGGGTTTCTAAAGTAGGAACTGAACCATAGACAAAAAAAAAAAAAATCAGTCAATTTTCATATTTTCCCACAATGCTACTCATGAAAAAGGTTGATTTACATTAAAATTTAAGTCATATCCTTCCTAACTAGATGTTTAACCCCATTCATAGAATGTGAATTGGAATTAAAAGCAGAATGCTTTCCACAGACAAATAAAAAGTGGGTGATGCTGTAGACTGTAATTATCTGGTTATGAGTTTGCACAATCTCCCTCCCTGGATACTGGTTACTCAGTATCCAGGGAGGGAGAGAAAGATTCTACAAGCACTCCCGTCAAGTGTAAGTATGATTGAGTTTGTCAGCATTTTGCCATTAGCCTGTTCAGTTGCCTCCTCTCTCAAGAATTGGTTCAGAGAGAAGTTCCTCTCCCTCATGCTCATTAGGTGAGGGCTTGGAAATCTTTGTTCCTGGGTTGATTGCTCCCTACAATTGGTTTCTTCTTCCAGCCTTCAGGTGGCTACTCCTCTCCCTCTGCTCAAATTATTTTCAGACCTAGATAGTCATCAGTTTACTGTCTTACACCTCTACCCTCTGTATCTGCCACAGACTTGGTCCCTATTCTAAGGGCAGCATATCCATAATGATTTCTCCACTTCTATTGGGCTTTGCTATAATTATTTAGTCAAATCCTACCCAGGTTTGGATTGAACCCAGATTATCCATTTCATAATCCCCTCTTTTTTAGAAGGTGTCTTCAGGTTCCCTATGTTTTTAAAGCCTGTGACCTGATAGGCTCCCACCTGGCTAAGAACTGTAGCTTTTGTAGAACAGTAAAATCCACTAAGTGTGGTGATGCACAGCAAGATTGGATTTTCAGTTTCAGTGAAATAGAGTAATATTTATATTAGTTACTCTAGTAGTTTTATAAACTGTTTCAATATCTGCTTTGTAGAAACTGTTGTTCTGCAAATACCACCACTGTCCCATGGAATATATTAGGGGCTGGTACCATGGAATTACTAATTTACTTTTGCTAAACATCTGTGGATGAAATTCTGGCACGTATTAAGTACAGTTTCTTTTTGCAGACCAGTGGATTTTCTTCATAAAGTCTTCTTTGTGCATTTGGTAGGAAATTTCAATATGGCCATACTCTGAATTCATTAGTTTCTGTGTAAATCTGGAGTCAATTCTGAAGGTGTCAGTAAAGTTGTCCTGCATTAACTTCAGTGTCACACTGATGAGGATACTGTCTGCTGTCTGTCTTGGTGCTACATCTGGTCTATCACCAGTCATGTGCATTTTCAGTTGATGGCATTGCCCTCTCCCCAGCTGCTTCCCTGACAGGTGCATTCTGTAGTTACTTTAAAATACTCCATATCCCAGTGGATAGAATAATTACTCTGGTCATTGCAACAAGCTTTCCATTGACTGCTGGACCAGCCTGTGTTTAAACTGCCATCCATCTCCTAGGCCTTTCTTGCTGCCAGCATGTCAGCTGACATTATCCTTCCTGCTCAATGGAATGAAACTGGACAATACCGGCCTCCTGCCAGCTCAGCATTTCATCACCAACTCACCTCCTAGAATCTAACTTTTGTGTGGGAAACCATTTTATTCTGCCTCAGCCACTTTCATTTAAAACTCTTCAATCTCCTTAGCAATAACCTTTTTCATCTATGTGCTATAATGTTTTCTTAAGAATTTATGATTTTTTCATTCCTCTCTCCCTTCCTAGTTGTGAATTGCCCATATTAGCCTATTTATAGAAATAGTCTGCAAATGCTCTTTGAAAGGTCCTTTTCTTGACCCCTTTCCTCTTCTGTAGATAAAAAAATAAAATAATAAAAAAAAGGACTTAACCTTTGATGAACTTGCTGCTAAAGTAGATTAGCCATTTTCAGTTGGCAAGATTGATGCTGCTATCAATATTATTAAGTAACTAGGTATGAATTCCTCATTGTGTAATCCTGAAGTAATAAGCACTATTAGAGCTCCAGGCAATCCATCTCATGCTTGCCTTCCCAGTGTTCTTTCGTAAATAAAAAATAATTAATAAATACGTGAGACTGTTGGCTTAATTTTTACCAGGTTTTGTTGTTTGGTTTAGGTTGGAGAACCTAAAATTGCAAAATGCTCTGAGTTCTGGCTGTGTTTCACAATTTTGGAAACAGAATATCGTATTATGGGTTATTGTGGTTCTCGGTATTTCTCCTTGTCTGGGACTGTTGGTAAGGTTACCAATGAAAAGGGATTCTGAAAGGAGACAAAAGACAGACAAAATGAGTTGACTTTCAAGGAATAATTAACGAGAATGAGTCAAAGTATTTGGGAAGGAAAATTCTTTTTTGATATTGATTGGTTCATCTTTTGTTGCTTCTTAGAGGAACATATTATGGGTATTAACAGCTCAATCTTCAGTTCTCTATGCCTCCAAACTGTCTGTCACACCAGCAGCAGTGCCCCCATTCTAAACTTGGACACCCTACTCACTTCTGATGAAATTAATTCAAAGATCTATACTAACTGATTTTTTTCAGTAATATCAAGAAATTTTGAGGATGTTATTTTGAATCCCTACTTCTTCTGCCTGGATGAGAAAATTCAGGACCTTGAGCAACCTTGGCAAAAGTGGGAAGGTGGAAAACACACAAAGTGAGAAGATTAATGGGTCACAAATATGGAGAATTTGGCGGTATTTTTATTTTTTGTTGATTGGTTCATTTAATATTTTTATTTTTGTTAGATTCAAGTTTAGTTTTGGTTAATTGACAGAGACGAAATGCAGTTGAATTTTCCAAGGCAAATGAGGTAATTTGCTGCTCTACTTCTTTGGAATTGAGTGGATTTTTTTTCCTTCGAGGAGAAGACATTGTCAGATTTCTAAGATGTCTTACTGCCTTTAGAAAACACTTTTTGCTGAGATATTGAAAGTCAAGAGGCAGTTGCTCCCTTGTTACTGTCCAGATAAGTTATCTTTTGTATTAGGACAAAAAATAATTAGGACATGTGACCGAATAATGTCAGCCATGATGCAGTTGCACTGAGATGCAGGAAACGAAGTTTCTGTCCCTGAACCTCAACGTGTTCCCATGTTGCAGGGAGGAGTTATTGTGTCTTTCTTTGCTGTGTGCTTTAAGGCTGTTGGCTGTTTGCCTCAGAGAAGGGAGCCAGAGTTGACAAAAAGTCTAAATGTTTCAGAAGGGCTGGAAAGTGTCCAAGGGTATCCATGATCCTTTGACTGAGTGCTAAACTGTACAATGATGTGAAAGGATGGATATGGTATTATTTTGGCAACCAGTGCAGAACTGCCCTTGCTCATCAGCATTTTCAGGGCCACATGACTTCTGGTTTAAACAGAGCTTAGAACTTGGTGAAACACTTTTCTTCATACTTCCCTCATTTGGAGATTCTCAGGGGATTTTAGTTTTGTCTTCTGATATACTTTTTCTAGATCAGGAAGATAAGCCTTACTTTACCTGAATTTTGAAGGCGCAATTGTGAACTTCAAATCAGCTTTCATGCCATTTAATTGTGGGCATAAATGAGAGGATCTAGCCAACTAATGACTCAATTAACAAGTAAGTGGGATCCCAACCTGGTTTTCTACCTTTCCATAGCTGTATCTGCAATACTAGATTGTCAGCTGAGTTGGCCTATTTACCAAATGACCTACTATTTTGATCAGATTTTTTTTTCCTTTTCTATATATAAAGAAAGAGTGTAAGAAAAACCTTTGCTTATTGCATTTAGATCAACTGCAGTATTTTGCTCTTTACTGTCCAATGTCATAATTCTCCATATCAGTGTTGTGTTTGGTTAGACCTGCTGATGTGGCAGTTTCTTCGTGTTTTGCTTGTTTGATGTTCAGTGTGTGCTGTAACTTCAGCTGTACAAAGCTCAAAGCAGAATTTAAATGATGTGCAGGAGTCTGACACAACCCTTAATGTGCTTTAAAATATATTTCCTGTGAGAATGAACTAAATGCTGATGCATTTGCTGGTAGCTGAGGCAAGGGATTTTGCATATGATGAAACTAAAGAGGTTTGTGTGGAAGTTCTTGCTTAATTATTTCATTGTGTTCTGCACCAGTTACATTAATGTAGTTTGAATTTGTGAATATACCCAGAAGACATTTTTATCTTCAATAGGAGACTGATCCTTTTTCTGCTCAACACACCAAAGCCCTGTGTACGAACCATGATAGTCACAGCACTCCTTTGTCAACACTCCTGGTTTTTCCCTTTCCCTTTCATATCATTCAGAACATTGCAGAAGGCAAGTTCTGAAGGCATCAAAAGTTTTTCTGGGGTGGTATTTCACACACTACATAAGCGTTTCTGTAAAAGGTGATCTGCTGTGTGGAAATGAAGATAGTCAACTTCAACTAATATAATTTATTAATAAACTAATATTCTATTGCAATGTTTCTGTCTTGGTTTGCAAAGACAGGTATCTGCCAGGGAAAGCTGGAGTTTCCCTTAGAATGGAGAATGTAAACCCCTCACCCCCTCCAAATTATAATTTTGCAATTAAGGACTTTCAGGCAAAGATTTGGGAATAGGAATAACAGTTCTTTACTAGAAATATTAACAATACAAGTGTAGTAGAAAACAAAACCCACCAACCACACAAGCAAACAAACAAACAAACAACAATCCTAGAAAACCCTGAGAGAGTCAGAGCTGCAACCTGACACCCTGTTGGTCAGGGTGTTGGAAGCAGTCCAAAGGTAAGTCCTCCTGGGGTGGTTCTAACATATCTCTAACAGATATGGTTCTGTTAGAGTAGAGATGATCCTGTAGAAAAGGGTCCAGTGATGATGAGAAGGGTCCAGTCTTCCTCCGGGAATCCGGTGGAGCCAGATACTTCGTGCTCCTACGTCTCAGTTTTTATCTAGCTAGGAATGGTTGGCTCCCCTCACTGGGTGGAGGAGCATATCACAATGGGATGATGGAATGTGGATGTCTGCTAGTGGATGACTGCTTGGGGAGCCTAAATGGCCCATCAGCAGAAAACAACCCCCTGGAGGGAGGACAGGTGGTGAAAGAGATAAGAAACACTGCCCCACCTGGTTTTAACAGCTGGCCCATTATCAAAAGGCACCCGCCCCCCATCCCCCCAGAGTTACAAGACATAAAGAAGAACATCTCCCCAACTGCTTTTAACAGATGAAATAGAATACACATTTTTGGTTCCATAACCCAAGACAGTTTCTCTTAGCTTATAATTTTCCAGGTTACTCCTGATGCACAGGAGGGATACTCCTATAAGGAAACCATCTTTTCTAACCTTCTTTTCTCCTTTCTACTCAAATTTGAAAATATTCTACAAGATGTCCAGTAGGCTCCAGGTTAACTTCAGCAGTTCTGCTTCAGATTGCAGCCACTTCATTACCAGCAACAAGCAGGCTGGCACAAAGCTTCTGTTAGCCTGTAAATCAGATTCTCAGGAACAGACCCATATCTCTGTAAGGACTTAATGAGGAGCCATGTATCCGAAAGCAAAGTCTGAATTAATAAAAAACTTTATGAGTTTTACAAGTTAGAGCATTAGCTGGTCGTCAGAGAACAGTATTAATTTTTTTTACTGAGTTCTGTCAATTTCTATCTGAGAGTTTAGGAAAGGTAGAAATATTGTGGTCTTATTATAAGCTAGAAATCAGACTTTTGGCACAAGTGAACAGTCATGAAAATCTACGTGGGAAGAATGTTGCTAGTGGTAAGAACGCATTGAGGGAGAGCATAGTAATAGATGACAGGGAATCAACCAAGAAAACCATCAAATGAGCTGCACATGGAAAAAATCCAAAATATTGTGAAGCTGTTACAACCAAAGCACTGTTTAAAATCCCAAATATCAGAATGAAGTATCCAGGGAAACTGATTTCTCTAACATTGCTTTAGTCGTGATGTAAGTCAGTGGTGCACAATTATTCAAATATTTCTGCACCTCTCTGAGTCCTACTGGTGTAGTGTTAGGGCCACAAAGGCCTGTTCTACTCCTTGCTTCACTGTTAAAATCTGACTGGAAAGCTAGATTTCAGTGATGAGATATGGTGAGCAGAAATCATAAGAATAGAGTACACTAGCATTTTCTAAGCTTGATTCTGACAGTTGCACTTATCTAAGCTAGTTTATGAAGAATGACAGTGGTAACCCTGGACTACTCTGGAAAAAAGGATTAATCTTGCTCTTACTGCTAAAGGCAGTGGGTCAGGTTTCTAAGAGAATTTATATTACAGTGAATATATTCTGGGAGAAAAGCATAATTGGAAGACAGGAAAATTAGAGAACAGACAAACTTTATTTTATGTAAAGAAGCATTTTAATTTAAACACATGCAAGGATCCATATTTTTCAAAATCATGTGACTTTTTTAGGACTCACTACTAAACATCTGCACTGGTTTGATTTTTTTTTTGAAGGAGAGCAGTATAATTTTCTTATTTCTTTCTAATTTTCATTAGATTTTCTTTACTCCTTTCCTCCTACATATCCTTTACTATTCTCCCCAGACATGACTACAATAAACTTTCCTCAACTGAAAATGCAACTGTTTTCTTTTGCCTGTACCACTTCATTCCTCTTTTCTTAACCCTCTTGCTGCTGATCTCTCAGAAGTGCATTTTAACTATGTGAAGAATCTGAGAAAGAGAAACTATATTAAATGCTGGAGTTTGTTGTGGTTTGTTTGTTTCCCCAGCACTGTAGTTAATGACTGGATCTGCTTTTTAAGAGTACAGTTTTCACCACAAGCTTGCTTCTGCATGATCTCAGAACAGATTTAATAGAAATACAACCACAAGGAACAGATTGCTTAGGTTCTGTTCCTGTAACCAGCAGAGATTTTTTTTTTATTTCTGGGATAAGCATAGGCTGACTGTCAATGTGTTGGAAACCCTTGATACTTTAAATTCTGCCTTTTCCTCTTCCAGTAACTCATTTCTACCTCAACAAAAATATTTGTTTGGTTTTTTGCCCCAACAAATCTCCTCTATTGTTACTATCTCATGCATGTATTTTAAGTTCCAGGTAGAGAAGAATTACTACTCCTTAAAACATTTTCTCTGCGCTTCTTCCATGAAACAAGTCCAACAATTTCTGCTTATATTTTTACTGCTTGGCAGGAGATGTCCTCCTGGGGATTTGTTACAGACCTGGCCTACAGGCAGCAAATATTCTAAAGTTCCTGGTAGTATATGTATTTGGGGAACTTGTGTGGGGCCAGTGGAAAAGGAAAAAGATCATGCTGTAGTCAGTATAATGGTCTTGCAAGGACTCATAAATTCATAGGTTGTAGGTCCTTTTGCTTTCCTTCAGGATTAGAATACTGCAGCCACAGGAAGGGGTTTGAAGCTCCAGGGAACAGAGATTATTAATCATAGAATTGTAGAATATCCTGAGTTGGAAGGGACTCACAAGGGTCATTGGATCCAATTCCTGGCCGTGCAGAGCACCCATCCCCAAGAGTCACACCATGTGTCTGAGAATGCTGTCCAAATACTTGAACTCTGTCAGGCTTGGTGCTGTGACCACTTCTCTGAGGAGCCTATACCCAACTGTACCACCCTCTAAGTGAAGAACTTTTTTCTAATATTCAGCCTTAACCTCCCCTGGCTCAACTTGATGCTGCTTCTTTGAGTCCTGTCAGTGGTCACCACAGAGAGGAGATCAGTGCTGCCCCTCTGCTTTGCCTCATGAGGAACCTGTAAAAAGCTTTGAGGTCTCCTCTTCTCTAAGATAAACAAACCAAGTGGCCCTAGACCCTCCTCATATGATTTCCCATGTAGACCCTTCACCATCTTTGTAGCCCTCCTCTGGGTGCTCTCTATTAGCTTTATTTCTCATATTCTGGTGCCCAAAACTGCACATAGGACTTGAGGTAAGGCTGCACCAACAAACTGACTGTCCTTGCTCTTCCTGATGCACCCCAGTGCTTCATTTTTGTTGGTAACTTTAAAAAACTCCATTTATGTGAAGATCTTACGCAACATTAAACCTTTTACTGGTAACACTGTTCTTTTCTCTGTTTCATATTCATCAAAGTAACAAAAATATTATTCTGAAGTAGCATCAGCATTTTGCTAATAATTCCAGATTTTTCACCGTGCTACTCTGTTAGTTGTTTACAGGCAGAAACATGAGGCAATCAAAACCCAACAAGTGACATCCTTTTGCTAATAAGAATGTTTCCATCTATGTGTTTAGATATGGGCAGCCAGAGAGCCTGAGACTGCTATTCACACTCTTTCCACGAGCCCTGTTTTCTGTTTTTTCAGATTCTGACCATATGTCTTTTAGTTGTCACCTTAGGCTGTACTATTCCTCCGTTGCTTGTGCACTTAGAGCACGCACATAACCCCCCCTTTATTTATCCTCTCTTCTCAACAACTTTCTTTAGTAAGCAGCTAAGACAATAATTATTCATAAGAGTTCTAATCAGGATGATATGTTCAATTAAAAAAAAATATATGGTAGAAATGTTCCCTGTCCTGATAAAGTTTGGTGATTTCTTTTTCGTAGAATCAGAGAAAACACAGGTTGGAAGGTCTTTTGTTCCAACCTTTGCAGAAAGAAAAGTCACAGATATAATTTCTGATGGTATCTAGAAATGTAAGAAAATTTCTGCATGCATTTTAATTCATCAGTTGTCAATATTTTGTCAGACTAGTCAGTTTGATGTTCTCTATATTGCATAATAATGACAGTAGTTATAAGATGCAAATCCACAGATTAATTCCTCTGCAAATGCAAAAAAAATCCAAAGAAATTTAAATGCAGGTCATCTGTCTAAATATTAATAATATGGGGAAGGGCAAGATGGGATGTATGTAGCCCTGGTTTGTGCCTGTGATGTTTTGGTTTCTCTGAAACTCTTTCCCAGAGACTTTTCTGTCTCTGGGAAACAGAAGAGACATGTTTTCCTAACTGTAACCAATGTTTACATTCCTTTCCTTAAGAGGGACTTCTTTATGTCCCTCTGACTTGACCAATGTAATTGAAGAAGTTTGTCTTGCTTGCACCCATTGGGTTGTTCTTTGTAAAATAGTATAAAGGGAAGAAATTCCCGAGAAATAAACGGAGTCATTGTCAACCTTTTGAGTCAGAGTCTGTGTTGTTGTAATCTTGAACAGCATCAGATGTGTAGCAGAATATTTGGTTTTAAAGTTGTCAGTCTGGGACTGAGAGACCATATTCTTGCATGGAAGATGTCTGCTGATTCAGAATTAGAACATAATGTTTTGATATTTGTTTGATTTTCAATTTGTTGATGATTGTCCCTTGTTTTGATAATGTTATTATCACTGTTTTTGTTGCCTAGTCCTTCTGTAAAGATTTTTGTAAATACATTGGGAAATAATATCTAAAAATAATATTTAACTCTTTCAAAGAAGTCTTTTGCCTTCAATTTCCATCACTTTTCTCCTGTACTCACTTTTTCTAATCTCACCCTGTGAAGTGTGTTCTGGAATTGTTTCTAACAAGATTCAAAAGAGACATGTCATTCAGACTGTCCTTTAGAGAAAAAATACATTAATTTCTGCATGAATTGAAGGCTTCTTAGCTGTTACTGGGCAGGATTTTATAGCATGCTACAAAAAAGGGGTTGTGACATTCTTGTATTACAGATGGAGACACCAAAATGTGAACAGCTCAAGATTTAAATGCTTCATTGTGGGGGTGTTTGTGTGGGAGGGGTGTCCTAATATTAAATTAATAAGATTCAGTTGATGCTTTGCTTTATTTCCAGAGTACTAAATATTCTTTACCTTTTTATATGTCACCAGCCTTTGACTGCTACAGCATTTTTTGTGGGGCAGATCAACAACTTGAAGGCTTACTTGATGATAGATAAAGAAGCTGCCATCAGTGGTGCAGCTGTGGTTACTGCAATCCAAAACATATACCCAGCAGTGCTTTGATAACGTGAGAGAAAGCAAGTGTAGAGTCAAGTTGTCAAATGTGATGTTCATGCACTCTTTGTGCAGTACTCCCTCATTCATCATTTTCCTGCAAACTCTAGAAGAAGTTAAGGGTCCTGTGTTTAAATATCTTGTTAACTGCAGAGTTCTACTAATGCCCAAGAGACCAGGGTGGGAACATGTTCTTGTCAGTACAGGTTTCTTCTGTCTAGGTAAAGAAGGCTTCAGGATGGCTTAATTGGAGCCTTCCAGCACCTGAAAGGAGCCTACAAGAAAGATGGAAAAGGATAATTTACATGCAGTGACAGGACAAGGGGGGGTGGCATAATCTGAAAGAGAGTAGGTTTAGATTAGATGTTAGGAAGAATTTCTGTACTGTGAGGGTGCTGAGTCACTGGAGCAGGTTTCCCAGAATATTTGCAGATGCTCCAACCCCAGCAGCTGTTTTTGGCCAGTTTGGATGTTGCTCTGAGCAACCTGGTCCACTGAAAAGTGTCCCTGCCCATGATAGAGGGATTGGAACTAGATGATCTTTCAGACTTCCAACCCAAGTTATGATTCTATGAAGTATCTGGGTTGTATGTGAAGATGTTTTGTATCTCATGTATCATCTAGAGAATAAAATTCTCTGCAGCAGTAGAAAACTAAGAGCCTGCCTTCCAAACGGGGAGAAAATGGATTTTGTGTTGAACTCATGTTAGACAAGAGTTTGATTTTCATGTTGCTTTTTTTCCCTCTTCAAGCATTTATTTATTCAAGAAATCTAAAGACATATTGGCTTTAGCCTCCAGTACTGCCCTGTATGTAGCTGGGTTAGACACTGTGGAAACAGTCATGTAATGGAAGGGCATCAGCCTGAACATAAGTACTGGTGCCCCAGTGCTCTTTCTCTGTTTTAAAAGAACTGTTTCTTGTGATGCACACTGGTTGGTTTCCTACTGAATCCATGTCCCTTTCGTACAACTTTGGTTTAGGAGGTGTTCATTAGTGTGATTTTGTTTTGAGCCCTCCTAGATCTATGTCTAGCATATGCATTATAGTTTTTGTGATAAAGTCACAACGATGGCATTAAATAAACATGCTAAGTTTGCTTCCTGTAAAGTGTTAATGTCATTTTTAGTGAGGCAGAGAGAGGGTTAATTAGGAAATTATGTAAGGAAGGTACTTATAATTTTGTTTTGAAGTTACAATCTGTTAAACAGGCAGGAAAATAACAGCGAAAGGAAGGACCTCTGTCAGGAGAGATGCAACTGTAAAGGAGATTCAGTGCCTTTTGCAGCAATTAGGAAATCATATGTTTCAGGTCCTGTTAAACATCAAACTGCAGGCGTTTGTTAATAAAATGCTAACCTCCACAACAAAGGATTTCACACTCGTTTCTTATCTCTCATTTTGGGATCAGCTGAAGTGACACTTTCTAGCAGTTTCCAGGGAGACAGCATTTTGCTCACAGACCAGACTCACATTGTGTTGCTAACTCAGAGATTATGAGAGAGAAGGGAGAACTTTTTTCTTAAGTTTTTAGCTTTTACTTTCAGTAATGAAGTTTTCAGAAAACACCCTCAAGTGCTTTATGATGCTGTTTTCTCATGCAGTTAATTAATATTCTCATTTTCAGTGTTGTGTGATCTTTTCTCATAAATCCATATTAGCTAGTGCTCTATTCCATATTCAAACTAGTGGGGCTTGTTGTAGAATATAAACTATGATAGTTTAGCTTAAATTCTTTTAAAAATTGTCTTAGGTAGGTGTTTCTATTTATGTATATATTTTTTTTACCTATTCAAGTCTGTGTTCAAAAGTGTTTTAATTCCCAAAATATTTCTAATCATTACAGTGTTTTCAACAGGATATGCATCACTTTTAAAAAGCAGCAGTTTTAAAGCTTTTCTCAACTCTGTGTTGTAAAAGAGGTCATCATTAATCAACACCTTGTTTTTTCACCAGAAATCATGAAATTCCTAGAACTCCTGGTTGTTATTCAATTGCTGTGGGGAAAGTAAATGTCCTTTGAAGTTATAAATTAAGAAAAGCCAAAGAGCATCCAGCACATAAATTTCAACCGACTACAGTGGGATTTCACACATCTACCTAGTAAATTAATCTACCTAGTAAATTACTATGGATAAATAACGTGCAATGAAGAATTACTTGGATTTTATTAACCTATACTGAACTATACTCCTCACACTTAAATATTTCACAGCATTATTTTATTGCCTATTACTGTCACAAAATAAACTACTGATGGAATGATGTACCAGTTTTGGACAGATTGATGGATCCAGGTTACCTGAAAAAGGCATATCTTCTTAGGACATTGCAACACTAAAGCAATTCTGATGTTCATAAAAGACAGCAGCAAATCTTATCAGGGTTAGGACATAGAATAGAGGCTGACAGCTGCATAAGCAATAGGAAAAGTTTCAGTTTGCTGTTAAAGAAGACTTTTATAACCCTTCTGTTTAGGAGGTTTGTTTCTGCAAACACTCAAGGGAAACATCTTAAGTATCATACCTAAGTAAAACTTAAGTCCAACTAGGTGTTGAGCCTAAATATCAGGACATCATAAGTAGCTAAGCCATGGACCAGATCTGTTAAAAGATTGGGCCAGGGTCAGAAAAAGTCTCTGTGCAGCTCAGCATCCTACCTCTGGCACTGACCAAAAGTAGGAAAGGTGAGAAAAAGGAACAGCATATATGCCATGCATCTCTCTGTCTGCTGGAAGCTTAGGGAAATTCTGAAAGAGACCTTATTTCTGTTGAGTGAAATGAATGCCAATGAACTTGTCCTTTCTGGGCAGGCATATCTCCGTAGAAGTGACAGTTCCTGTGGAGCCATTTGAAGGTGCCCAGGCACAGAGTTTGTCAGGGTAGATCCTTTTGACTGGGCTGCTAAACCAGCCTGTAAATATTTGTATGCCTGAGTAAAGTATATACACACTGCCATTTCTGTAATTTGGAGCACAAACAGGCAAAGTAGCAAGATTTTTTTTCTTTTTTTTTTTCCAAGTTATTTTATCTCAAATCAAGTTTTTTGGGAAGGTGATTTGCAGCTTTGCTCTGCATGTGGATCCCTGTTTAACAAGCATGGCAATGGTTACTCATAAGCCTTAGACAAGTCTCAGTGACTTAATGATGTATGTTTTCACTTTGTTGCAATCTGAAGAGCCACTCAAAATGCTTAAAACTTCATTTTCGTTTCTGTGTTAAATTTTATATATATATATATATAAAAGCAAAGCACTTAAATTCTCTTGATTTATGCATTAGTATTGGATGACATGTTTTAAGCTTAATATTAAAATGATAGTTCTCTCTTTATATTTTTTCCAGAAAATAAAAGAAGTAATTTATTAATCTGCTTTAGTAAGAATTTTATATTTATAGAAGAAATAAAATATTTTTATTAAAATTATGTTTACCACAAGATGGATTTTATAAGCTTCCTATCACCTTTTTTCCTAAAGAAAATTAATTTTACTGCTAATCTGTCTTTTCATGCCATAATATGGCAACCTTAAATAAAGTAGCAAATAATGGCTTTTTCATATGTATTTTAAACAAAAATCCCAAGGGAACCTGCAAGGAGTACATTTTAAGTTTAACAATGCAGTGTAACATAAACTGAACCTTTCTGATCTAAAAGGAATCGTTTGTATCTAGAAAAGGAGCAGTCATCTCATTACCAGCCAAGCTCACAGACCAGTCTGGAAAAGTTACAGCTTTGCTTCAAGGCAAATCAAGAAATAATCTTTTATTGTTGCAGAGGTGGTACAAGAGTCCTATGGATACTTCACCCTTGAGTTAGCTGTGTGCAAATAGGATGTAGGTGAGGAAACATTTTTGTTGTGGAGATGGAGACAAGACAGAGTTAGCAGGACTAGGCATATGTTCCTAGAGCTGCTGCTCCTGATGATTAAATGTGGCTAATCAGATGCTGACTGCTGAATTTCTGAATTCCCAGCTGTACTGCAGGAACAATGATCACCGAACATCAGTCATTGCCAGGTAATTTCAGCAGCAGAGACAATTTTATACAATGCCTACAGGGCTTGAAAAGAAACCAAGATACCTTTGCAACATGACATTTAAAAATATGAACAGTAAATTTCTTTTTTGGCAGCGGGTTGTTGAATTTACATTCTGGGTTTTCTCAAATATCATTGTTAGTGTTTCTTAAAATGCACCATATCTCATTAGTGGCATAATTTTCATGCTAATGTAACATAAATGCAGTCAGCACAAACATAGATGTACAGTAAATGCACACTGCCATAAAGCATTCTATGATTTTTTTTCCCTGTATTATTAATTGTGAAAGGTTCTGAGCTTGCAATGTTTCCAAATGCCATACCACATTTAACCCTAATAGCCATTATTCAGCATGACACTTACAAATGTACTTCGAAAAAATGTTCTGTAAACAACAGTAGGGACTTGCCCAAGGATCCTGAAATACAAACATTGAATTGCCCATCCATCCTAAAATAGGAATGCCATCCGCACCCAGCAATACAGGATACTGTAAGCAGTGATTATATTCCATTTCTAAAGACTGGGGAAAAAATCAAGCAGAGGTCCTGTAGAAATGAAAGGAAAGTGTGCTAGGACCTGAAAGAGTTAATATATTTACAAATGAGGCTTATAACAATACATATTTTATTACTGTATATAGATTCCTTCAGGATCTGAAGGGAGCCTACCAAGGAAGCCAAAGGGGAACCCTTCATGAGGAAATGCAGTGATAGGACAAAGGGGACTGGCTTCAAAGTGAGAGAGAGTAGGTTTATATTAGATGTTAGGAAGAATTTCTTTACTGTGAGGATGTTGAAACACAGGAACAAGTTGGCCAGAGAAACTGTGGATGCCTCACCTCTGGCAATGTTCAAGGTCAGGCTGGATGGGGCTCTGAGCAACCTGGTCTAGTGGGAAGTGTCCCTGTCCACAGCAGGGAAGTTGGAACGGGATGATCTTTAAGGTCTATTTCCAACCCAAAACATTCAGTGATTCTATGATGCTTCGGGCATAAAAGTGTTGCTTTAAAGAATGAAGCATTGCTAAATTTGATCTATAGTGAACAAAGGCTGTTGGATTTTCTTGTACAAGGGAATAATTTTGTCAGGAATTGAAAAACTCTAGGGTCAATTTGCAGATGAAAATGTAGTGTGTGGTATCTTTTCAGTGATCCTGACATCATAAGTAAAGAAGAATGGGGAAATTAACACCATAAAGTGCTGCTTCATTGAAACTAGAGCAGTGTTGCAGGTGGCTCAGTCCAGCTGGCTCTTAGAAATATAGCGGGTTCCCAAAGTGTTGGTTAGTCTTATTTCTCAGTTCTTCTTACCATCATGAGACTTGGCAGGTGTTTCCCACTGCTCCTCTTGAACTTGCTCCTTCTAATCAGAGTCCCATAGGCACAGCAAAGGGCTAGGTCCTGCTGGAACAGGAAGGGGAGAAGGGGACTTCCAAAAGCAGCATATTTCATCCCTGAAACAGTGTTTTCCAGCAGAATACTACTCTGCTGGAAAATTCTCAGCTGGCCCTGACTACTAAGGTTGGCGAATCTACATCAAGCAGTGATACTTTTGAGTATCAGTTTTAAATAGGGAGGTCTCTTTATCAAGTGGAAGGAATAAGATTTCATTGCCAAACCCATGGAAGCTATTTTATTATCATATGAAGTGGGATAACAGCCAGAAGGAAATAGTTTCGGCTTTTGCAGGATCTGAAAGACCAAGGAAAGATTTTTTTTATAAAATGAAATATGTTGCCTTTCTGAAAATATCTGGACTACTGGTCTTTTGAAGTCAAAAGGAGATAGAATGGTCACATATTTTGGTATTAGCTTTAGGATGGGCAGTCATATTAACATATTTATGTACTTTACTTCACTGAGGATTAAACCTTTTCTTAAATGCTTTTGCTGAACTGGGCTGTGAAAGAGATTGCTTAAAAGAAGACAACTTACCTGGGGAGTTTGAAGAAGAAAATCAAGTCACTCTCAGAACTTAGAAATGTCATATAAATCCTCATCTCAACATCAGTGGGGAAAATCCATAACCGCATGTTGCAAAGCTTTGCAGAAAATAAGAAAATGAAGTTTCACTTTGAAAAATTCAAGCTGATACTTTTGCCTAAGATAATCAGAAATACAGATTATCAGAGCAGAAGGATTTAAAAAGACCTAACAACTTGAAATATTTTCATTTAATAAAAAAGCATTAAAAGTAGTATCAGATAAAACTCCTACTCTGTGGTTGCTCTGGAAATTCTAAGGGCTTTACAGTCACGATTTTCATTCTGCTATTACAGTGGTGAAAGAGTCACAGAAACATGAAAAACAATGAAACTGAAGATACACAGAGTGCATGCAAATGTAGAAGTAAACAGACTAAAAAGAACCAGAGAGAGTTCTTAATTTTTTCCAGTTTTTGTAGTTATAACAAACCTTGGAGTTATGCCAAACAATAAAAAGCACATTACTTTCAGGCAACAGACTGACTTTTAAGTAGTGTTGCTTAAAGGCAAAAGGCATTGATACTCAATTAAATGAAAATTAATTTACTATCCTTTTCCTTTACTCCTTCATAAAGTTTGTTCAATGGCCTTAGATTTTTTTTAATCAGAATCCAAAAATTATTTCAGACAAGTCTTGCTGTCAGTAGGAAAATACTGTTCCCATATGAGAATTAGGTCACTTAATTTTGGCACCTCAATTATTTTCATCTTTAGCAGAATTATGGAAGACTACTTCAAAATCTTGTTGCAGGATGTCAAGCTATTTGTAAATTCATCTAAGCAAGGGAGTCACAAGTGCTAAAACATGATGCTAATTCTACATTTATGCCCCATGGCCAGATGGCAAACTTCATGTGATCCTACCATTTTATAGACACAGATAGATCTTGACTAGTTCTCAGCCTGGTGCACCTACACTGAAATCAATTTAACTTTTGCTGTAGAGAAATAGGGAAATAATGAGAAGTGAAAAATTAAATTAGAAATAGATTTTTCCCCCTAAATATCAAAATGTTTTGATAACAGAATATATTAGTGCACACAGAACTAGGTGACCTATTGTTTGCAAGATTGGATCTTGAGTTTGATGGGACTTGTATTTTTTTCATTTGACCTTGTGTGCAGAAAGAGGAGAAAACAGAATTGCTATCCTTACCTCTATTTTTAAAGAAAAGATCTAGATTTGGTTTGAGTTGCTGTTGAGAGAACTCACATGTTAACAAAACTTCTGTGTTCCTGCAGTGCTATACATCACTATAATCACATATCGACTGTCTTGAAGCTATGTGTTATATCCTATAATTTTTTCCAAGCTAGTTATAGCAAATGAGATGAAAAAAAGAAGAGATAGGATAAGGTTATACATCTGAAGAAGTATTTAAATACTGATTAATTATTTCTCAAGGTGGCTTCTAGTTCAACTAAATAATGAATATGTATTTATACTCTTCTCAGCTTCTAGTTTCAGACATGCAACTTCCTTGCTTTCATTTTCCTTGTGTTGTTTTGTTTGCTCATTTTTGTTAACACCAACCCTAGCAAGGGTTGAGCAAGATATGAGATTCAACTGGAAGCTTTAACAGGGAACCTGTTGAAAAAATTTGGGTAGCACTATATTGAAACTATATTGAAAAGTATTAGGGCACGATCAGTCAGTTCTTCTTTCCCAATTTGTCTTCTGGTCTCACATTGCCCTTGAGTTGTGCACTGCAGTGGCTGTTGGAATAATTGATTTTTCAGTTCACTGACTGAAAAAAATTCCATCCACACTGACCTGAAATGATTTCTTTCGGAGGGACGTTGCTCATCATTTTAAAAATCTGAAGGCTTAGCATATTTCATTGGAGATAATTTGATAAATACTAAAATAAAACAAAACAAAACTAAACTAAAGGTAAATGCTGAGACAACTGTCAGTCTGAACCCAAAATTTTTTTGTTTCAATAATGAAAGAAAAACTGCTTTGACCTTTAACAATTGTTTTCCCCCACTGAAATATGCCATGTTTTCAAATGAATTCTCACATAGTTTTGATGATACTTTACTGGCCTAGAGATACATTGGCCACAGGATTTTTTAAAAATATTACTCCAAGGCTGTACAATATTTTAAAGTTTTTGTTTCAAGATAGGGAAAATTAGGGACAGGGTCCACATTTTCTTTAAGTGGTGGGTTTGCAAGGTTCCTCAGACCATATTTTCGTGTTTCTGCCTTCACAGCTCTGGGCAATGCTTGTTGGGCAGCTGGCTTCAAATTTGGAGCATATTCCTTCCTCAGATGAAAGGTACCACACCTGTATTTCAGTGTCCCTGAAAAACAGAGAAAACATTAATGAGAGATGACTGAGACCTATAAATAATTACCAGGGGTCAGTACTTATTTAAATTAAGGAAAAGTGTTCTTGTTTCCATTCCTTGCATCAGATCCAGCTGGCAAAATTGTCATGCCTCCTGTGTGCCTGTAAATTGTGACTTCTCAAAGGCACTGATTCATTTCAAAAGCTTTCAGGGGTCTTGTACTAAAATAGCCTTTAAGAGCATGTGCACAACTGTTAAAATCAGTACCAGAGATGTGTCAACAAAACCAGGGTTGCAAGGCAATGAGATGTGAATATATAGCAACTAAAATAGTGCAAGCCAGCCATGCCATGAATAACCTTCCCACATGCTACAGTAATGCTACATATTTATATCACAAAGAGAGGAGCTCATAAGGACAGGAACATTGGGATGAAACACCACAAACATCACAAATCCAGGCCTGAAAGGAATGTTATCTTGACCATGAATTTTAATTGAATTGGTGGTATATTGAATACATTGGGTTTTTTTAGTAATCATAGAAAAATTGAAAGGTTTGGATTGAAAGGGACCATTAAAGGTCATCTATTTCTACTCACCCTGCTATGTTCAGGGGCATTTCCACTAAATTGAGTTGTTCAAAGTCCCATCCAACCTGGCCTTGAACATTCCAGCTATGAAGTATCCACAGCTTCACTGGGAAATCTATTTTAGTGTCTCACCACCCTCATTGTAAACATCTTCCTTATATATCCTCCCTGAATCTGTCTTCTTCAACTTAAAACTGATGCCCATTGTCATGTCACTAGAGGCCTTGGTAAAAAAATATCTTTGTATTATTTTTATTAATCTTCTTTAGGTACTGGAAGGCGTCTATAAGGGTGTCTCCAAAGCCTTTGCTTCTCCAGGCTGGATAACCCCACCTTTCTGTTTGTCAACTCTTTGCCTGTCTGCATGGGAGAGGTGCTGCAGACTTCTGATCATCTTCATGGTCCTCCTCCACACCTTCTCTAACAGCTCCCTGTCCTCCTTTCCTATGCATCTTGCTACAGTGGGAGTGACACATGGCTAACAAATACACTGCTTGCTATAAAAGCCCAAAGAAGAGGCTGGGCCGTTATTTGTTTCACTGAGTTTACACCTTCTCAGCTAAGCTAGCTGCCAAGAAGTCTTTTTTCTACTTAATGGAGAGAAAGAAAAGCAATTTCAGGATGGGTTTTTGTGGCCATAGTTGAGACGTTTAGTTTGGATGAGCTCATTTTCTCTCAATAAACTTTACAGTAGCCAGCTTACATGTAGGTATTGGTGTTAAGTCAGGGGAACAAAGTGCAGAACAGAAGGTCACACAACCCCACTGGTCTGTGGCCAGAGCCTTGGTTTTCTCTTTCAGGTCACTGAAGCCTTTAATACTGCACTTTCTGGGAATGCCAGTGGATAGCACTCAGGTAATTTTCTGCCTGCTGCCAGGACAATAGACTGTTTCTTTAACCAGCTGTACTTTAAGGTTAGTGCTTTGCAGGTTTCCTGGGCTGCTTATTTCTTTCCCCTCTCTGCTGTCTACTTGACTGCTGGATTTCAACTGAACTGTGTGTTGAATAAGAAAGAAGTTCTCTCTTTGTCCTGTTAATGAAGAAAATATTGGGAACATGTATAAGTTGCCAGCTTGCAAATTTACAAAGAAAGATATTAGGTGAAATAATGGAGTTGTTTAAAATGTGTACAGATCATCCAGCTTTTCCTTGTTCAAAATGATTGAGGTGGACTATTCTGGTATGACAATTAAGACTCATCCCTTCTGGGAATATAATTTTCAGTAAGGTCGTTACTCTGACTTTGAACATTTTTACTCTTAAGGGGTATTAAGGGGTAAAATTGCCCTTATAATAAACAGGATCCTTGAATAATATACACATTCACACTTAATCAGGGCTTACTTTTGGTTTAATCTTTAATTCAGCAGCAGATTGCTTTACACAGTAACACTATCAATTATAAAAATGATCTATTTAAAAGAACTGGGGAAGATATCAAAGTAATGTGGTGTTCTTATGATGAAGACAGCAGACAAGTCAGTATGCACCCTGGAGATAGTTAAAGCTCTTGTTTTGCTTGGATTTTTGTTCAAAAAATTCTTGACACCTGCTTTCCCTCCATTGTTTGATTTCTGTGAGGCATCTGTCACCATATTTAAGTGAAGTGAAAAAAATTAAAGGCAACCTAAAATAATAAAAAACCGTACTACTAAGGCAACAGAACTGTTTTAAAATGTTTGGGTTCAATTACCATCTTTCGTTTGTTCTTGCTTTCCTTTGTAATCTTGGGCAAGTTCTTTCTTTGTATTGTTTCCCCTCATATACACAGTGTTTAACAACTCTTCCTTTCTCCCACTTATCATGGATTTGGACTAGAAGTAAACTTTTGGGGGTGGGACCAGTCTTTCACTGGAAGTCTAAAGTCCAGTCTCAAATACACATATCCTCTCTTAGTGGTGCATAATTTAGCCACATCTGTGAAATTCTTCATTATCACTGTCTCAGGATTCCTGTAGACTAGTCACTAGGAAATGTATCATAACGCAGCTTTTAATAAGCTAAAAGTTTCTGCTTAAAGGCTTTTTGAAATGACCACTCATGACTAAAGATAGCAGCACGATGAGTAAAGTGCACAGTCTGATAATATTCCTGTATTTAGTGCACAGGTATGGATAATATTCCTGTATTTTCAAATTCATGTGTTCATGTACACATGAATAAATGTATATTCATGAAAGTAAAAGCTCTTTCCTTAACAGGTACTCGAGAGTAAAAATGCTGTCTGAGATGAGGAAGGAAAAACATTTGAATTACAATGGCCTGGACAAATGGCAAGTAAGATTTAATGCAAAAGTCGATTTTTTTTTCTTTAACCTAAATCAGTCTGTGTTTCTAGTGAACCTGCTAGTGCCAGACTAAATACAAATTTTTCTGAGCCCTGAAGAAACAATATACCTTGCCTGAAATCTGATGTCATGTATTGCTTGTGGAGTGAGAGCAGTTGTGATACTGTATTTATTCTGTGTCTTCTTTCACAGTAATATGAAAGTCATTGGCTCTTCCAGAACTGGTACTCTAATAAACCATACAAGAAACACTCTGGCAAGAGAAAAACTAAAGGCCAGCTCTTAAGAAACTACCCCTATGACAGAAGAAGAAATGGACAGATTGAACATAATGCGCACCCCCCAAGGAGGGTCATCTTGTGTGTTCTGCAGTCTTAGAGAGCAGCACCCTGTGGGAATGCACAATGTTTCTATGACACTGTGCTTGGTTACCTTGACTCATACTGGATTTGCACTGGAAAGCTTCCCTGTTCTGCACATCCTCCTTTTAAAGTTTGGACTGTAAAAGTTCACATCCGTCAGCTGTGGAGATTGTCCCCATCATGGGTTGGTACTGCAGGGTGCCAGACTCTGAATTGCACACAGCAGGGCTGATGCACAGAAGGGATATCGATGCTTTGCAGTTTCACAGAACTCAGCGTGAAGTAGAAACCACTGCCTCCTGGAGATGCTGAGCATCACTGACAGATGGCATTTTGCCTTCTTTACTGGTAGCATCTCTTGGTTCTTGCTCACTTTATACTTATATGCTTAACTTCTAACCTGGAAAGTGAAATATCATTTGATGGGCTGTCTTTGAAAGACTCCAGACACCAAGTGCACTTCAATAATTGCTGGAGCAGCCAGGATGGCAGCCGTCTTTCAAGTCTGTAATCAGCTCCAAAAAAGATGAACATTTGTTTTGCTACTAGTAGCATGATTCTCCAGAGGAATGAGAAGATTATATATATAATCCTGACCTCTCAGCCTCCCTTCCAGCATTGGAGATGAGTGAAGACAATAAGGTTTTATCTGCTCTAAGGCCTTGAGAGAGTAGTGCAAGGAGGGTGAAGTAGAGCTAGTGTCCTAACTCCTTCAGGACTCCGTGACTGTAGTGGCTAACAGCTGTTCAGAAAATTAATCAAAAAATAAATTAAATTAAAATTCCCCTCCAAGATAAGCCAAAATATTTACCCTCAGAGATACTTAGCTAAGACAGTTCAAAGGCTAAATACCTTAAAGAACTTTGACTTAATACAGAAGATTTATGTGTTGCATCAGATGAGATACTTGAAAAGAGTATCAACTCTGAACCTAACCCAAGAACAATCTACTGTGTCCTTTTCATCTCTGGAAGAGTGAATGAACTCCACTCCAATGATTTCTCTGCTCCTATCTTTAAGCTTGTCCTCTGCAAATGCTGGACAGATTTCTCAAATATCTGTCAATCTTTGCCACAAGCCCAGATTCCCTAATGTGATAACTTGAATATGAAGAGGACCTAATGTAAATTCTATTGAAATTAAATCAAGCAAGATAAACTGCAGACATCTGCTCCCTCCTGTAGTACTGTTTAGGTGTTTTCCCTTGATCTGCATAAATATGCTTACTTTGCTTGAATAAATGCCAAGACAACATTTCAGCATCTGATCGGCTAAATAACCATGTGAGCAATGGCAGTGAGAAGGTAAATGGGAAGGTGAAGGCATCACAGGATATGGATTAGCTGGCTACAGTTCCTCATTCAAAAATTGCTGATTAGTGATCTCCTTCAAAATCTGATTAGAAAAGAACATTGTTTTCATTCATTTAAGTAGGGGCCGGTCACCTTTTATGCCTCTAAATAGATGAGACAGCATTTATAGGAGTATGACTCTCATGGGCGAAAAGAAATATTAATGAATGGCTTTGGAAAAATAACATTTAGACTGTCCTTTAAGCAATGAACATGTTCTCCTTTGCTTCCCCTAGTCCTGAAACTCCTTGAGTCATAATTCCTGCATGGTCAAACTTTATTAGTCGTGACAGACTTTATGCCAGAAATTTGTCTGGGATGTTATAAAGTATCCACCTTCTCATACCCAAACATAACCTCAATGATATAATGCCACTGCCTGTCATGATAGGCAACAACCCTCAGCACAATTTTGCAGTTAGAGAGAAGAACTGGTGGCTCTCTACAGCTGCAGCAGGCAGTGTCTGTATTCCATTGTTTTTGTCCAGGCACTGGGTTCTTATTGTCCCAAAGCATCTGAAATTGAGGAACCATCTCACTGGTGCTCTCAATAGATTCAAAATTTGGATTGGTAGTCTTGCTTCATAGTGCCTCACACTGGTGATAGCTAAAGGGCACGTGCAGAATGCTGTCACAGTGGAGCTCCCTATGGGACTGAGGTCTGTGCTGGCTTCCAAAATTGCTTAGCTTCCCTCTGTGACTGATTGGTAAGCATGCTCCAGTGCTGCTTTTGAATTGGACTTCATATGGAGCATCCCTGGAAGTGTTCGCTCCATCTCATTCCTCTTTTAATCGTTCACCTACTAATTATAGCTCAGACTTCATGCTGATGATGGGAAGGATTTAACTTTTCTCATCTTTCTGAAGTGATTTGAACCTGGGATTAGCTACTGTGGGCAGACTGAAGATGTTCTCATTCCCCCATTACAGCTTCTGTTTTATGTGGAATAAATAAATGTGCATCATGCCAGATAATAAACACGATACAGGAGTGCTTGAGGCATCTCAGTTCTGTTCCTGCTACTCTATTTATATTCAATAAACCCCACAGAGGGATGGGATTCAAGGCATACTTTTGCTTTAATGTTGCCTCTTAGCTGGCTGCTATCTTTGCAGTGTTTTCCTGCTCTTTTATTCCTTAGGCTGTGGCTGCAAGGAATAGAAAATATGGTTTTAGAACCAAGATTTAAATGTAGGATTTAAAATGTCACAGCCATATGGTACAGCATGGAACTGGTTCAAAGTAACCCTGACTTTTCCAGTGTGCTCAAGGGATTTTCGAGGCAGGCAATTATGCACTAGATTTTATGCCAGCTCAGATATTATCTGACTCTCAGTTCTGATGTTACTCACAGTCAGATACTTTCTCCTCCACTGAGAGTGGCATAAACAATCTTTGCCTACCTTCCTAATCCAGGTCAAGGTCATGTGGCTGAATGATCTCAGGAAGTCCAAGTCTGACCCTGGTCAGCACAGAGCTGTGGCCTTATGTTCCTCACAGGAAGTTTAGTCTTAGACATGAGCCTAAATGTGATACATCTCTGCCTTTTGCAGTCCTAGCATTTGGCAAAAACTTGGGATGAAATAATTACTGGGATGAAATATTTAGGTAGAAGAAAATATTACATTGTTTGATAAAACATATTTATTAATGTATATAGAAGTTTGTCTCCCCAGATCAATAGAAATCAAAAAGCAGAATGCTTTTTCTCATACAATTCCTGCACATACTCCTTTGTTTTCCAGTCTGCATTCCCCTCACAAAGTCCTCCCAGGTTTCCTTCTGGTCAGGGTCATATGATGACTAAGCTGCCTTAGACTTTCTGCTGTGTTCTCTCTCTGTGGTATTTCTGTGTGTCAGTTTATGCATACACATGCCTGCATAGATCTCCAAAGGAAAAAAACCTAGCTATATCCATTTGCTTTCATCCTCCACTAGACCTCTCCCTACTGATGTTGCTGATGTTGCTCAGCTCTTTACCTGTGTTTGTGGTGGTGGCTCTTGTCTTTTCCTTTCAGACAGAATAATGAATTTATTCACTTTATACATATCAAGAGGCTATCATTAGTTTTTCCATGAGTCTTCCATCCACAGTCCACCAATAGGTGACATATGAAAATGGAAATTCTTATTTATTATGACGTGAGCCAAATGGCCTTGGGCTTGACTCCTTAGGAAGCAGTAAAACCTTCAAGTACTTATTTTAATCCAGATGTGATCCTGTGAGATCATTTTTAGTGTAAGAAAGTAATTTGATTTCGTAGGAAAGAGCTTGGAGGTGTGTGCAAGTTCCGTTTTCTACTACAAATGTGTTAGCAAAGAGCTGGCAGTGGGAGAAGGCAGACACACATGCTGCTGAAACCTGGGTTTTCATAGGTAGTGGAGACATACAGTCTGACACTGGCAATCACATTTACTGAATCCAGATGTTTGCTCTAAGATCTGAATAGCTGCATTGGTATATTGCTGGGAATGTTTGAATATTTCCTTCTCTGTGCTGCCAGATGTGTCTTCATGCACCTTGACCTGGGCATGTCTATAGGGGTTTGTGTAAAGTGAAGTTTTGTTGTGTCTCCCCTTTCCTTTCCTCCTGTATGACTCAGGAACTTTGAGTAGAAAGTTATGTATGGCACTGAGTCTTGAAGAGCTAAAAACTGACTCAGTGATGACTCAAGGTTAGGTGACACACTGTTCTATTGGATAATGAGTGCACACAGTGTAATCTCTGGGAAGAACTGTGCTGAGTTTAGCATGTCCTTCAGATGCTCTGGAAGAAGGCATGTGACAGTGCAAATCAGAGATAGCAGAGCTATTCCAGTAGGATCTCTCCTAAAACCAAGCAAGAAAATGTAGGATTGTACTGCAGTTATTAGCATTAGGTTGCTATCAGTCACCTTTTAACCTCTGTCAGGTCAAATTTTTATTGGCTAGGTGTATGTGTAGTGAGATACCAATATGCAGACTGCTGGTACTTCCTCAGATGAAAAATCAAGTGGGTCTAATGACTAAATTGCTTTGTATTTAATGAGCATTGCTACACCTGGAATGAACACACAGTGCTACAAGTTGAAGACCTGATCCAGTGATGTAAGTCAACTGTGATTTGGTTTGTCCCAGTCTGCCCACACTATGGCACTGGGGAAACTCCCCTGCAGCAATTTCTACATGTGTCTTGCACTCAAAATTTCCCCAGGCATGCTGGTTGTTTCCAGGGGCAGGGAAATACCCTGGAGAAGCAGCTATTTCCCTTGTTATGTCCTCAACATGCCACAAGATGACAATGTTTCAGAACTTTGATGGCTAATAATAACAACCAGACATCCTTTCAGCTGACTGCCTAGGTTTGGGTGGTGTCTGTAAATGACTGTGAATTTGGAGTGCTCAATGGGATGTGATGCTATAATCGAGAGAGCAGAGATATAAAAAAGACTGTCAGCCCACTGAGGTGCTGTTCTGCTGGGTCAGCCAGCAAATGAAGGCATTCTAAATCTAGCATTTGCTTGTGTCAGTCATTGAGGCAGCCTGCCATATACCCACTCAGTCTATGTTTCTTGCCAGAGGTCTAAACATAAGGTGTGTTGAATTTTATCATTCATATCTGGTTTGGAGTTGCTGAATGAAATATCATTGCCTGACACACAAAACAAAACTTAACTGGAGATCATACAGCTGCAACATCAGTTTCACAGCTCTTTATTTAAATGATAGTTCTTTCATTGCTAATATCCCTTGACTATTAAATGACAGTTCTTGTGCTCCCTTTCAAAGAACAGAGACTGAAAGGTTGACAGCTTAGACGAGGAAGGTGAACATAAAGTAGTACTCTTTCTGTTACTTTTGACTTGGGTTTACTTTTCAGATGCTTGATTTATCTAATAGAGGTTGTTTTTCTCATGTTATGTTGATGGGCTGAAAAGAAAGGAGAAAACCAGGTTTGCATTGATTAAGAATTACATTAGTTGTTTTGACATAATCTGCTACATAAATATGTTTAACAAGCGTGCATATTTAAGAGATCACTCATAATCAGAAAATAAGCAGTACTAAAAAAATCCATTAACTCCTCAGTTAAGAATCTTTATATAGCTACATGGGGGGATATCTTCTGGGCTACTACTTAATTTTAATTTCTGTTTCTAATAACAGTTTACCAACAGCCTGGTATTCTATCAATAATTTTTCAAGTTTGGAGGACCTGGAGCACCATTCCATCTATATATGCCCTCATGTTTTCCTCCATGAAGTGGGGGACAACAGTATTCTCCTCTTTTTTTCTCAGAGTCCTGTGATGACAGTGTGACAGTCCAACCAGGTTTGCTGAGTGATGCAAAGTTCAAACAATAAAGTCAAATGATTTAGGAAAACAAAAGCTTTCTTTTGTTAGTGAGAAGCATTGTCAAAAATATAAGGCAGGAAAAAACCCTAAAATTGTTTAGGAATTAAAAAAACCCTCAAATACTGTTAAAAAATTCTCCATGTTTTCATTGCTTTCATTGAGGAGGGAAGGCATTAGTCTCTTATAACCTTAGATATCTCAAAGTTGTTCATCAAGTCTGACCTATTTACCTGGCATGCTCCATGGTCAGCCAGTAAGCAAGTCTTCAAGATAATTAATCTCATATATTTAAGACACTGTTTTTGAACCAACACCCTGGACTTGAACCAACACTCTGTACAGCTGATATTAATTTTCCATTAACTAAAGGAGCAGTCTAAAAAACCTGCCTAGGTCAGGCTTGGTTTTAGACATCCTAAACATCTGACTGCCTGCATTATTAGATCACCCACTTTTAGCTTTAAAAACCTGAAACACATTTTTTTAGAACTCAGCTATATGACGTGAATAAGATCTGCTCTTAGGATAGATAGGAATGGATTCAAAGAAAAACTGGGGAAAGAGCCATTGTGCAAAGGAGCCTATATGTTGCTGATGGTTGTACCTGCAGATTTTTTTCCTGCCTTGTGAAAATTTTTCACAGATGAAACATATAATATATTTTTTATTTTAAGACAGGGACTTATTTAAGAAAAAAAATAAATGAAATTTAAGAAATTTGGGGTTTATCTATCAAAATATTTTATGTATCTTTTTAACATTAAAAATAGTTGCAGTGCTTAATAGTCAGCTTAATAAAACAGTAACAATGTCAAATTAAAACACCAAAACCTTGTTCTGATAAATGAAACAATCTCCCATTCTCCACTCCAGGGAAATATTTTTATAATTTCCAGGGATAGAAGACTAATCTAAAGGATTTCTGTCAGAAAAAGCTTTGGGTTTTTGATTGAACCAATATCTTGGGAGGGTAAAGAAATTTCTAAATATAAAAATTCGCACTGTCTTCTTTCCATACTTGGGAAGTCAAGGTATTTCATGAGCATTTGGGTGTTGAGTGCAGCAATTTTGCCCCCAGAGGGAATCTGTTGAAACAGAAACTGGTTGATGAATCATTGACAGCTGATGAAAATGTTAATGGAACAGAAATTTTCTCATATCTTGTTAAACTCTTCTCTGGATGTGTGCTGCTGGCTGTTTGCAGGCACCAACACTTGGTTGACCCATACAGTAGTACTGGGAAGCAAAAAATAATTCTTTGGCTTGTCTCCATCTCCTGAGGAGCCTGTGAAAGACCAAAGATTCCTCAGCCCATAGTGCTTTCCAGGATTTGTCCAAGGATATCTTCATCCAAAACGATTTACTAGCCATCCTCCTTCCAAACCCCAAATTAGGAAAGTAATCCCTCATGCAAAACAGGGATAGCATCACATTCCTGCCATCAGGAATTGTCTTGGAATGAAATGTATTCACCTAAGACAGCTCTAAATTAAGGGTCAGAGACTGTAGGCAAATAAAATCTGAGCCATAAATCTTGGGAAGCCAGAGTCTACAGGTGTCAAAGACAGAAGTAACTCTTATCAACCCAAATCCCTTCTCTTGACATGACAAACAGTGATGACCATAATTCTTTAGAGTGTTCATTGTGATTGACAGTAGGGGGGCTTTTTTCTCATGCTGAGGTGCATCAACAGTGCAATGTCTGGCTTCTGCATCTTCTGGGTTTATTTCAAACATGTTTTTGGGAGGCAGCTGTATTAAAAGGTTCAGGAGACTGTATCCTCCTTCAGCTTCCCTGCTGGGTGCTGTGCTGTGAAAGAGTGGCCATGTAGCTGTGTGTCCCACCTGAGCAAATAACAGTTCTTCTTCTGTGTGGAGGAATACAGCAACTCCAATATCAAAGAAAAAAAATCTTCACAAAATGAACAAAAATGAGGAATCAACAAACATACTAATTATTAATTTCTGAATTACTTGTTTAAAAATATTCAGGTTTGAGACAAAGAGTTGATGTATAAGTTATACTCTGGCCTTTTTATAAACTTTAAATTCTTAAATAATTTGGTTTACTTAGGTGCTCTAATATCACTTAATCCCTACTAGTGGGAAATTGAATCTACATAGTAACTTGCCTGCGAAGAAGCTGTTTAAAGTAACTAAGGTTAGCTGTCTTAATTTACACCTTTGAATAGACTCCCATTAATTGATTCTCTTGTGGCACTCTTCTACTAAAGCTTCGACATACACATCAAGTCAGTTTTAACATACAGAATCTTCAATTTATTGAAGATTCTGCATGCTGCAAGTAAGTTTACAGAGTCTGGAAAATTTATTCCTCACTCTCCCTTTGTGTGATGCATTTTGGGATCTCTGCCATTAGAGGATAGAAATTTTTGAGAATACTTCAATAACATTAAAATTAGATTTTAAAAAGAAATTAAGTTTTGTTTTGTTTTGTTTTGTTTTTTTAATGCTTATTTGTTTTAGGAGGCTGCAATTAACTTGACAGAAGAAATCACTCTAGATTTGTTTCAGAAAATAGAATCAGTCTGAAATAGGTCTGATGGTAAGGTCATTGACATATGTGGTCTGTGTGTTTGCTTCTTGCAGCTTATGTCCCAGAACTCACAACCAGGAAGAACTATTTCACATGGCCAAGGACTGCCAGTATGCAATCAAATACTAGCTTTAAAATGTCTTCAATTATGATGTGATTAATTTTCATATATAAGAGAAGGTAATTTAGCTCTGAGAAACTATTACCCATGGTATTGTGACTTTCACCAAAAGCAACAGATGGGCTGTCACCTCAGCAAATTGATTTTGTGGAGATATGACATCTTCCATTAGTGGAGGATTACTCTCTTTGGTCTTTGTTCCTTCTGCCTACTCTGTCAACACAGTTAATGGATCTGGTGTCTGAACACAGACACCACGTTTTGAAGAGCAGATATTCTCCTCAAATCCAAAGTCAAGTAAGGATAGAAAATAAAATTAGATGCTCTGGAGTGTTAGCTTGCAACACTAGTTCCCAAATTTGAAGACTAGTTTTATTTCACAAGCCATCTATCTTCTTACACAGGGGTTGTCTCCATGTTCCTGGCATGAAGGACATGGGGATGTCTTTGATATTTCTTTCAATTAATAGCTAGGAAAAACAACAAAGCAGCTCGACCTTTGTCTTGGGGGGATGAAAACTTGATTGTAGCTTCGCGTGACACTCTCAGGCCCTGCTGGCTTATTTGGGCCGACCCAGCTGCTCAATCACTCTGCCACACAACTGTTTTGTGAGTCTTTGGGTCAGCAAGCAGTCTTGACTTACACTGTTACGGCTGTGGTCAGAAAGAGTGGACCCTCCGAGGCATTCAGGAAACAAAGGTTTTATTTGGGGGGTCTGGGGGTTCCCCAGCCCCTGTCCAGTGCCTCTGGAGAGACGCAGACAAAGGGTTGCAGGGGGGTTTTGTACATGGGGTTCCAAGGGGGGGGGTGGGTATCCTCTTTACAAGCCAATAAAACAACTCAAACAAACATTCCAACAAAGTTACCTAAACATTAACAAATCCAATATCAGTTTGGAGGTGGTCTCTAGAGCTCTGCCCACCAGTGGTCTGAGCCTTCGAGACCTTGAGAATCTCCAGGCAAAGGTTCCCATTGTCTTAGTAACCTTATCAATCCTGATAAAGTATCTTCCAAGACAAGGGGCCTTTTTAGGGTAACACTATTCTAACTTAACAATTAAAAAGCTATACTATATTCATAACTAAAACTTATCAAATATTTCTTTCACGTCCACACTTGATGATATAGTAGGAGGGCCCATCTTCTTCCAAATGATACAAAAGACTGTGAGGCAGCAAGCAAAGCAAGAGTAAGGGAAAGAGATGCCAATATCACCTGCAGACTTTGGAGGACAAGGTGAGAAACTGCCTAAAGATGTGCAATATCACAATCAGAGAATCTTATTTAACAGTGGGAGCAGAGAAATACTACTTAGATCATAAAGAAAGGATCCCCAGGCAGAGGAATGGCTTTCTGAGATTCCACAGAGCTGTACCCTGGGCCCAAATGGGTTTTTGAAGCAGTGAAGAAAGAGGTCAAGCCTTTTTAGAATTATGTCTAACTCTGGGTATTTCTTTTGCAAAGCATAACTGAATTTGTTTGATTTTTCTGTTCAAAATATTTCAGGGTATCCATTTTACTTATTGTCATAGATTGCATTGAATTTGTCAATAAACCTCATGTCCTTGCATGGGGAATGTTCTGGAAGGTGACATGCTTAGATTATTAAGACACTGGGATTTCTGAGAGTAGTGTGCACATCCTTGCTAAGAGCTTTCAGGTCTTGAGCTCAGGTGTTCCCTTTTCCTCTGGCAGGACTCCTCTGTCAAAATGTGCCATGGACAGAAAGGTGGGATACGTTGGTTCTCCCTGGAAGTTTAGAACATATACAGTCTTTGTGCTGGTCAAAGAGATTGTCCAGGAAAGGAACAGAAGCAGAATTATTTGTTGTGACCTTTGTGTGTATGTGTGAGTCTCTGGTGATTGAAAAGGTGTGCTACAGTTCAGCTCCATTTCTTCTAGTGCTCTTCTAATCAACTATATATTTTTTTTTTTGTAAATTGTAAGATTTTATACAATTCTCAATATTCTAGCTTGTAAATAGGAGAAGGAGAATGTTGGAGACGAGGAGGAAGTGAGGTATTTCTTCAGAAAAATAGAGTAATAAGATTGTAATAATTTTTGGCTAACTGAAAAAGGCAGGAAAAAAAATGCAATCTAATCCATGACTGTCACTTATAATGAGTCACATCTTCCATTTTAGATCCAGATTATCTCCATCCCACATGAATGTGGCTTTCCTTAACTTTCTAGTGATACAAATTATTGACTTAAAGGAGTGTGTAGTGCTTGTAGGAGACTATTTTACTAGAGGAATGAGTCATTGCAGATTTCATCAACCAGACTTCACTATTACTTGTCCTTATGTCTCAGTGTAAGTTTTTTCTTAAATCAGGATTAAAGAAGGATTAAATTTGCTATACCTTGAAGCTGTTTATCTTGGGTTTTTATAAAATGTTGGGATTGTTGCCTTCTGCAGTAAACTCAGACATAAAATATTTCAGCTGTGAAAAAACATACAGCTATTTGAGGGAAAGTAAGTGGGGAAACTGACACCTTTACCAAAGGAAAGAAGCTGATAAAACAGAAACAAGTCTCAAATAGGAGCAAAGAAATATGGGGCTAACTCTGTATCAGTGGTGGCATGGGGTATTTTAGGATTCTCTTACACAATGGTTTTCTCAAAGTTTCAGTGTTTCTAGGGCACCAGCATCTCCTGGGTTGTGACTGGGGGAGATCTACATTGGAAGCTGTGTACTAATATTCCATAAGATTAAAACTTCAAACTTGATCTTGACAGAGAAAGAGTATAAAGGAAGTGGGAGGACTCCACAATTACTGTGTAGGTTGCTTAATATCTTGAAATTTGAAATAAGTTGAAGATCTGGGCTAAGAGCAGCAGTGTGAACCTGTTTGGTCATTCTTGTGGGTTCAGCTGGAAAATAAACAGCAATTAACACAGAAAAGAGGCTATCTTTGGTTGCTGATGTTACCTTTCTATCTTTTTCTGGGCCAGCACTTTAACTCAAGAAAATGGAGAGGTATCATACCATATTGCTCAGCATAGGAAAACTGGTGGAAAACAAAGTGTTAGCAAGATACAAAAACATTTTCCTTTACACATTTGTTTTGTAAACCCAGTGGAACTGCAGAACTGACGGTTACAGGTAAGTACAGAAGAACATAAACAAAGAATCACATAATCCAGTAAGGATTAACAGGTCAGAATGAAATTAATCTTGAGTAATAGACACATTTCACCTTTTTTTAATGCAAAAGCATACGTGTTTAGAAACTAAATTAAAAAGGCTTCCTTCTCCTTTCTCATTAACAGTGAACAAACCAGAAAGAACTTTGCTGAAGCGAGTAACATTAGAAAGAAATCAAAAATCTTTTTAATCTCTTCCTGCTATCTGCAACCTTCCCTTGTGAATATATTTTGGATAGTGAAGTCTCAACTGCCAAATTGTCATTTTCTTAGCTCTAAATCTTGATTAAAATCTAAAATTTCTCAAGCTTGGTTTATCATCCCTTATTTTCACATAAAAACTAACACTTCCAGGGAGACACGACTTTCATATTTGCTCTCCCTCAAACTAGCAAACATTTTTATATACATCCTTTCCTTGTGACTTAGAAGCATAGATTGAATATTTTATGTCCTCCATTTATCTGGTTTTGAAACTATGTAAGTGTATTTTGTAACTGCAGTTTGCCCTTTCATTCTGTCCCATTGTGTAGTATTTCTGTTATCAGTTTCTCAGTAGGACTGGTTTACATTTTGCTTCCTGCTCTGGATTTTTTTTTTTTTTCATTACATTGAGTCAGATTTCCAGATAATTCATAGTCATAGCTCATAAATGAATATTCAGATGGTTCTGGAGCACACATTTCTCCAATTAGAAACATTACTTTCCATCCAGGTTCATTAAGTGCCTCTGGGTCAAAGATGAGTGTCTTTAAATTCTCTCCCCAAGAGCATTTATGTATTAAGATCTCTTCCCTGATTGATTATCCTAGGTGCCCTTACTTCAGTAGGGCTGAGTTCTCTTTTTCGTGACTCATCTGATGTAAAACTAGAAGTGGAAGTTGGCTGAGTAGAAAAAGAGGGGTTTGAATATCTCAGGGTCTAATGTAAAGCCCAGTGTAATCCATGGGAACCCTCCCAGCAGTTTCCTATGAAGTTCTGCCCTGACTTTGTGGCACATTCTGGTACAGGTAGATGTGAAATTCACTTTTATATTTTTCCATATGAGTTCATGCAGGAAGAACTACTCCAGGAAAAATTAAAAAAAAAAGAGCTTTCCAAAAATGTCTTCAAATGAAATGTAAACCTATCTAAGGTTCAGATAATTCAGTTAACTGCACTCTGCAGATGCAGAAGAAGAGTAGAAGTGCTAAAAGTGCAGTTTTGTTGTACTTCTGTGCTAGTTCAAAGAGTGGGCAGTGTGGGAACTTCTCAGAGGCAGCTCTTGCAAGATTTCTGAAAGTGAGAGCTTTAGGAGCCTGAGTACTTCCCAGGCTTTGGAAACTCTCCTGGTATAAATCCTGATGCCATGGTCACTGGCAGACACAGAGTCACTGAGTGCTTGTCATTTCCAAAACAACATAGCTTCACATCATGAATTAAAAGTCTGATAGAGGTAAGTAATATCCTGAAATGTTTATTTAGATAACAGACCAGTTAGGTCCTGAGAAGCAATCAGTGTTAAAATGGTGGATTTTATTACATTCAAGGAAACACTTACATGTTGCATCTCAGTTTTTCAAATAGCTAGAAATTGCTGAGCTTAATGGGCACTGGAGTGATGACATAATCACAGTTTTCTCTGGTGTGTAGCCCCTATCATTTATTATTTCAACTACTGTACATTGGAATCCGCTTGCTCTGACAGCCCTGCCTCACCACAGGTCAGCTTGATAGCATCAGCTGGGAATGGGTAATAACCAAACTGCTCTGACAGCAGGTTTGGCAGAGATAACTTTAAAGGTAGAAATGTGCTTAAAAATACGTAAAGGCGTGACAAAAATGAGAATTGAAGCAGTCCTCACTTGAGTTTTATACAGCTCCCTGGATTTTTGATTTCCAGATGTTTTACCTATCAGATATTCCCTGATGGGTTTCATTAAAATTCCAAAATATGTCAGACACTCTCAGCTGCTCAGAGACATGGTATTGATGATATGGTGTGTAGTCATGTAGTCATGGATACAGAGTAATCTTCCTTTCCCACTTCTTATTTATTTTTTTTAAGCAATGTAGAAGCACTGTTTACAATCCCCCACAGAGTTGCTGAGGAAATTTAGCAGTTCTGGCCCTCAGATTCAAACATCATTTTAAGGGACACATAAATACCATTGTCTTTACTTGTAGGGCTAAGTGCAAATCACTTGTTTGAGAGTGTGGAGATAAGCCAAGCCTGTATGGCAAAGTGAACAAGTGAGCTTTGGAAGATTCTGTTGTATATTGAAAACGTGGTGTTAGTTTTTTTGTTCTTGTTTGTTTGTTTGTTTATTTTGGTTGGTGTTTTTTTTTTTGTTTTTTTTTTTTTTTTTTTTTGTATGGGATTTTTTTCCTGACCTATTTCCACCTCCTGTACAGTCTGCAGGAAGCCAGTTCAGTGGACAACTGCACACACAGCTGATGATACCCACACTGCCATGGCAGCAGCTGTGACTGTGCCCGATCTGTCCCAGTTCCTCTTCCCCACAGTGTGCTGCCAGCTACGGGCGAGCTGCATTCAGCCCAGGGAGTCAGAGGGAGACAACCTGCAGCAGCTCCTTATGCAAAGCTGAATCCCAGGAAAATAATGCTGAACTGAAGTGCCTTCAGTTCACCACAGTCCAGTGTGGCTTGCTGCTTTTCAGGGCTGCATTTCAGTCCAAACAGGAACCTGGGACTTTGGGCTAGGGGCCGAGGCACGCAGATGGCACAGTACAACTGCTGATGATGAGCTGGTTCTCTGCAGCCTCATTCAAACTCTGAGAGACGTGTCTGGCTAAAGCTGAGCAGTTCTTGAAGAGACAGGTGAGGCCACCTCCTGTGGGACACAGCTTGAGGAAGCTCAGTAAATATCTTCTTAAGTCGGTGCTCATGAGTATAAATACTGAGCTCTCTATATTTATTTGTTTCTATGGTCCTCTTCCACCCTAAACCTCCTCCTTTCCTTGGAAAAGTATGTTGGGTTTTTTTGATATCTCCAAATTACTGACAGTGGGGAAGAACTGCTTGCCAAGAGAGATCATGGAGAGTTTAGTGTTTTTGGTGGAGCTGAAATAAGAACCAGATTGCAGGCTATAAGCAGAATTGTGTTGCTGTCTGTACAGCATTCAGGTAATTTTCTAAAACAGTATTTTGATATCTGGATTCTGCTTTCATCTTACAGGGACATTTTTAGCTTCTAGTGCTTGTGCCAGTTTGTACCTGTTTACCTTAGTTCCCCCAAACCTTACTGTATCTATTTAATGTTTTCTCCTGAGTCTGTCCCACTCAGTCACATAAACCAGCCCAAATTAACCCAGTAATGTGGAGTATATTTTTTTCTTTTCTCCACTTCCCCATTCAGATCATATATATATATTTGGCCATAAATTACCCTTAATTAACGAAATAATCCAGAAACAGCTGTAGCAGAGCTGTGTAGATTGTAGATAAGGAACTGTTTTCTCTCTACTTTGTGATTAGCTGCCAGAGTTTGCTACTTGGAATTTATGTTCCCCCTCTATCATATTACACTGAAATTCATGGCTAGTGAGATGTTCACAATTTCTCCAAAGTATATACTGCTATTACTGCTTCCCTGGTTTTAACCTGATCATTGGATGCCTGTGTTTCTCATTAATTTTCCTGAGGTATTCTAGATTGCAATTTTTAAGATATACTTGATTTTTGGTGGGACTCTCAGTATGCATATTTCTGTTTTCTCTTCAACCCAGTTACATATTAATATTTTCTTCTCTTCTAGAGTCTCATCTGTTTTATCAGAAACATACAGTCTCTGGGTATTAGGGTTTCCAGGCTCAGCTATTTTTACAGTACCTACTACTATGTTCCTTTGTTTTCTTTCATTCTCCATCTGCCTCTTTTCTGGTCTCCCACCTTGTTTTCTTTCAGCTGACAAATAAATGTTGCCAGTGTATTTTTTTTTTTTGTCTCCCATTGTAAATTTTGCTCTAACCCCATTTTTTTTCTCTTGAAACATAAGGCAGCCTGTCACCTATATATTATAAATATGCAAACTCCATGATTCCTTTTGGAATAAATGGGAACAGACTGTTTGATATCAGTTCATCAGAATCTGGTTTCAAAAGTATCTTGAAAAAAAAAAAGGCTGTCACAACGAGCAAAAAAACTTTTAACAAATAACCTTTCTATGAAGGGGGTTGCATTCTGGCTTGGTAGAGTGTAGCTTAGATAGTGCTCTGATAATTACTTTCTTTTTAAACAACCTGTATTTTATTCTATTGAAGTTCATCTTTAAAGTAGTTTGTTCCATCATTTAACTGCTGATATAAACTTTGGTCATAAAACTTGTGACAAGTATCACAAAAGAAATCTTAGAGGCAATCTGTTAAATATAGAAAGGAATAGAGCTGTCAGCATTAATTTACAGAAAAAGGAAAAAACCTATCTTTTAGTAAAATGTTCCAAAATGTTCGAACCTCTTTAAAAGAAAATTTTGTTCAGACTTGGATGTTTAATGCCAGAATCTCTGTCCTAACCAGTAGTAACTATGAAATAGGAGTTTGTAATCTCTGAGAGCTGACACGGGTTTCATATCTTTGTTCACCTAGTACTTTATGTATGCAACATTCATTACAATGATTCCTTTCTTTTTTCATGAGAGCTGAACATGTAGTGAAACCTACTGAAGGATGATTCTCCAGTATTTCATGTCTCATACTTGATTATTTCATTTCCTCAGTCAAAATTTGTTTGAAGATTTAAGTAACAACTCACAAGTACCTGTATAATGGGGAGGTGAGCAGGTCATAATTTGAACAACTCACCTGAGAATTTTGGCGAGAGTGCAATTTTGTAGAAATTTCGTGACATGTTCTGAGAAGAAGGAAAGGAAATTGAAATGGTTTCAAACCTTGGAATGTGAAAAAAACGACAATAGAACAAATCCTACAGCAAAGCAAAATTATTGTTATGTTAGAGTTATATTTATATTAATATAGAAAAGTAAACCATACCAAATTAAAAAAAAATACCATCCTATCTGAAGCTGTTGGATCCATACATGTAACTGCTGAATACTGTGCTGAATATGGGGCAGGCATTACTAGAAGTTTTATGCTAAAAAACAGCATCACTCAGGAAAGAAGATAGGAGGAAAAAAAGAAAAAGAAAAAAGTCAAAGCAAAGCAAACAAAGTAAAATTGAATAGACTACAAGTGACTGTACCAGGTTTTTAATTAATGAGAACACAGGAGATTGCTAAAATGAGTACATTACCTAATTGTGAATTAATATTATATGCTGAAACATCCCACAAGGGAAGAATTGGATATGCTAATATTGTATGAAAGAGATTGCCACTGGCAAATATTTCACTTTAGAGAATTCTACATTAGGCATATACTCAGAAAAAAACAACCCTCTTTATATATGTCATGAAATATTAATTGCCTAGAAGTTGCTAAGGCAAGATAAAAGCTTGATTATACACCTTTGCATCCTTTTGATGGTCTTTATTGACCATTGATCCAGAATTGTTTTTAGAAATGCAATACATTATTGTATGAGTAATAGAACAGAAATTTTGTGGTATGAAGTTATAATTCCTAAGCAATAACATCTGAAACTGTAATTGGCCTAGGCCTAATGGGACATTACTTAGAACATCCTAAGGGGAAGATATTTGGCTTTAGAATTTTCTACCCTCTCCTTGGTTCAAAAATACTGCCTGCCCTCTAGTACCATTTTCACAAGCTACTCTGAAAAATGCACCAGTTATTTTTCATAATGTGAAGAGTGCATCCAGACAGTACTGGATCTGCAGTTTGTTGTGTCATACTACAGCACAAAATTTTTTTGGTAAAATACTCTGCAGTATACCAGGAGTAAGTGAATACAATTCTTGCAAATGAACAACAAAAGAAAGGAATTTCTTAACTTTTACATTTAGGATTTAGATAAACTGTTACCCAAAGGAAAAAGCACACAAGTCTTTGTATTTTGGCCCATGACTGTTCAAGGTACCTAAGCCTGAAGGAAACAGTCAACTTTTATATTGATCCATTAAAAGCAGCAAATCTACCTTTATTTACTTAAACATTCACTGACTTCAGTAAAATCTGGGGACTGAGATTCAATTTTCATAGTTATGAGGACAACTTAAAATAATTACTGTTTTTTTGAACTGAAGTTAAAAAGAAAAGAGCCCCCAAAACAGAACAGTGCTCCCCCCAACTGTATAGAAAGTGACTGCAACAGAAAGACACAAATTTTCAGGTTAACACAAAGTTAGACTGTATACCTTGGAGTGGTTTATTTGCATAAGGCACCAATGGCACACTTTGAATATTGCTAGTAAGTGAACTAATTTATGTTTGGTTCAATCTTTTAGTTCCATTGGAGCCATTGTGATGATTGTTATCATTTCTACTGAATGACATGCTCATGCTTTTCTCTGGCTGACCAGTTGCCAAATGAAAGGTTGATTTCATGCCTTTACTTCCCTTTGAATATGAACTTAAATTGGTAAATTGCTTGTCAATGCTTTTTCCTTAACATATGATGAAATCTGTTTTGATCTCAGTGTTCAAGATGTATAAAATGGTAGAGAAAGGCCTTCAGTTGCTGCAAACTGGCACAGATCCACTTATTTCTGCAAAGAGTTTGTAGATTTTTCAGTGGAATGCAGCTCTGCTACAGCTGACCTATTCCATCTCTGGTCTGCTTCCCAGTTGCCTTAAAATCAGGAGTGCTCCTGAACAGTTGCTCACTCCGGAAATATCAAATGTGTGAGTGAGAGGTTTATCTTGTGTTTTGAGTGGGAATTTGTGAATAATGATTTCAGCCTTGTGTTTGGTCACTGCACATTTTTATTGTTGGCTCAGTGCTGTTTAGCATAGTTTCTTCCATGATAGTATTTCTTCTGAGATGCTGCTGCTGCTCCCATTCTCCTGGTTTCTGTAATTCTCTTGAAGATGGTATATGACAGTTGACTGCATATTACTGATTTGTTCCAGCCATTCCATCTTCCAGGCCTGAGCAGTAGCAATCACTATAATCTTCACTGTGACTTATTAAATAATAAGTAAACCTGTTTGACAGTGCCTTCAGAGATCTGATTCTGAGCAGTTTCCCAAGCATTTTGTGAAGCATTATAAATAACCACTTCTTTATCTTTCAACTTTCTGATTAAATGCATTTAAAATACTTTTCTCAAGATGTACAGTTATATGTAGAGGGCAGTGTTCTACATTTCTGGTTGCACGCTCAGTAAACCCTGGTGATACAATGTAAATATGGTCAGTGCAGGAAATCTGGCACTGTTAAATGCTTTCCTAGAACTGGGTATGGAATAGGACTGGGTGAAAAACAAAACAAGGATGTATAGATGGCTGTGACTTCTTTCTTTGTACTCATGATAGACTATAATCCTAATGTCCCTGTTTGTGAAAGAAATGCATATAAAGTAAGCCTGAATTTGACAGTCACTGTCAGATGCAGCCAGGGCAATACCTGGGAAAGTTCAGGGTAATTTCAGTTCTCTAATACAACTGTCTGTGCCAGCTGGGACTTTGTTTTTCTTAGTGCTGCACCATGGCAGGAAAATGTGAACCCAATCTGTAGCATCTAAAACCACCTCCAGGGAATATTGTGCCAGCCTGTCTGAAGTACTTCAGAGTTTTTTTTTTTTTTTTTTTTTTTTTTTTTTTTTTTTTTTTTTTTTTTTCTTTTTTTTTTTTCCTGGAATATTCATAGTCATTAACATAATTGGGAAAAATGAGAGGGCAAAACGATGAAATTACTAGATTAATTCTGCATAAGAATTGTAAGAACTAATGTGGTACAAAACAGAGCATATGTAAAGGATTTCAGTAGTACAAAGAAAAGTGAAGGTTGCTGCAGTTCAGAGGAGATTAATGCCTTGGATATGGTTTGGGGGAAAATAAAAGGCAAAAAAAAAAAGAAGAAGGAAAGTAGTCTTGATTCTCATCTCATGCTGCCAAGTGATCTTTGTCTCAGATTTTTAGGTACACTGTTCTTAGTAAGCCTGGTCTAACTTGCCAATGACCACCATTTTCTGGGGTCACATTGACCCACAGCTGCCCTGAAGCCATGAAGGATGAGTAAGTTGCTGTGGTTTTTTCCTTAGCCTGGGCCTGTGCCAGCAAAGGTTTTGTGAGACCTAAAAAGCTGGCTCTCACTGAACCTGAATTAAATGTGCCTGTGTCATTCTGACATACAGTAATATCCTGACAAACAGTAATTATTATATATGTGATAATCTGTGTCACAGGCTACACCAGAAATTAATATCTACCACCACTTCGTGCAACAAGGAATTTATTTAACCTTGTGATTTTCAATTTAAATCAAGATGTTGGAGACTCTGGTGGATGAAATGATACTAAGTATCTTCCAGAAGCTGGACTCTCAGACACTATCCAGTAGAAGTCAAAGTTGATTCTAGCCATCCCTTATGGTAGAATATCACCACATGAGTCCACATGCAAACTGGAAGGTGAATTTGAAGTTTACTTTCTGCTAGCTGAGTGGCTGTGCAGGGTTCATTGAAACCTATTGTGGAAACAAATTCCAGTGTAAATGATCTTTGTATGCTTTTAGGTCCTGCCTATACTTGTGCTTCTAATAGCCTGATCGAAGTGCAGCCACTCTGGCATGTTATAATCTCCCAAGCTGTAAGCATAACTAAACACAGAAAGGGGATTATCCCACTTCGTACCTATTGTTTTGAGGGGTGAAGACTGTAGCTCTGTTGGGGGGAATGGGAGAACCCAAACTAAAAACATACCACAGAATATCAGGAGTCAGTGCATTGGTATAATTATTTACCTTAAATGAGAAAATCTGTGCAAAGATGGGATTTGCATTGAATCACTTCACAGGTGACAGTATTTTTCTGGGTAGATGTTGCTGGCACAAATACTGTAGGATCTGGCAAACAAGCAGCTGAAAAAAATATTAGTATTTATAAGGTGTCTGTAAGGATATTGACTACAGGGGGATTATTATGGTTGTAGATTGTCACGGGCAGTGAGTTGAGACCATGTGTTCCCTTAGAGTTCCCCTACAGCAATGTCCCTCGCCTTTTATTCCTGTGTAGATACATAATGTCACTGGCATAACTAGTGCTCCTGCAGGTGCAGCCCAGGCTGGCAGCTGAAATGTGTCTGTTTTCTGCCTGCACAGCAGCCACTCACAGCTCATCACATTTGTGTGCAGCTCATCACATTTGTTACCCTGGTATGAGTTGTAAGCACAAAAATATGCCAGAGTAAATTGTTCAGGTGTTGCCTGTGCCTGTAAAATGATGGTCAGCCTTAGAAAATAAACTCATGGAAAGCAGGCTATGTATAGAAAGCCATTTCTTTGATGGATGTAAGCTGCACAGGGAGGATAAAACAGGTCCTTACCTGTAACTGTGCAGGGTAATCATTCCTGTAAGTGAAACTTACTTCTGTAATCTCACAAAGACCTGAACACTGGGAAGGCAGAATCAAAATGCTAGCAGACAAGTTGTCCTCCAGTTTATTAGGGTTCCTTCCCAGGAGGGCTTCATTCAATTATGTTTTCCGGTGGTTTGCCAAAAGATCTTCACAGTTAAGCCAGCTGAGTTTGCATTCAGATTTTCTCGTTTAAGTTACAAATGTCTTGCTTTTCAAAGCTTTCCAGCTGACCTGAAGTGTCATGCCAACAGTACTACAGCTAATTGAATATATATCTCATTTTTCATTTTTGCAGCTTTAGGGACCATTTCTTCATTAAAAAGGTGAGTGTTTGCACAGGAGCAGATAGGAGAATAAAGCAGCAGGAAAATCTCTGTAACATGACATTGTCTTTTTCTTTTGTTTTTGAGCTTGGCAGCTGGATACTTCTGTTAACTCATATTTATCTTGCACTAACGCAATAATTGGGAAATGACTACTTTGCTTCAGCAGAAGTACCCTGCAGTTCAGTGTAAGAAGCTCTATTTGCCTCAAGGCTGTGCTTTGTTCTGTGTTTATAGTGTCATTTTTATGTATATCACTATAAAATCTGAAGAGACATTTGCAATGATTATCAGCAAAGCACAATTCTACAAGAATTAAGGAGGGTAAAAATCTCAGATAATTCGTAGATAATCAGTGCATGTGCCTTAGATTCTGGAGTTTGGTGCTATTTGGGTTCTCAACAAGGGGTACCATTTTCCTCTGCAGTTTCTTTCCACTAAAGAAAATGATTACTTACACACATTTCAAAGGGAACTTCAGTGCTTTCCTTGTGCATTGCAGAAACCAATGCAGACACTAAATATTAGCATTATGCTCCATTGCAATTTATAATCCCTTGAATTACTCTGCCCATACAAACAGCTGTAGCAAAAGTGTACGTAAGGCAAAGTACACATTGGAGCCGGGCAGAGGTAGTGCATGGGCCTGAACATTAAACAGGCCTATTGAGATAGAGAAATATTGCTGTTCAATAAAGTTTATTGAAGTAGAAAATAAGTTCAGTCTCAGCACTTTTTCAAAACGACCCTGAATGCAAGCTAATTCCCACCCAACACATGCAATATTGGCTCCCATCTCTCATTTCCCAGATTTCATAGATTTCATATGCTCCAGGTGGCATTTTAATAATTTTATTTCTGAAAAGTAAAAATGCTTTAACAAAAAGAGTGACAAAATTAAGCATTACTACAGTAATATTATGTGCTATGTATTAGGAACCTAACTTTCTGTTGTCCTGGCTTACGGAAATGACCCCAAAGAGTCAGTGTCCCCTGTATTGAATGGTCTCATTATATTTGTGAAGAGAAATGCTTTGATCCATGAGGAACTTTTCTGATTGTGCCCCTCTGACTCAGTATTGATATGGTATGCAGATATTTGGAGATACTGGATGAACAGAAGCATGATCAAAGAGGAAGGAATGGCCTAAGACTGCCCTCAGTAGCAGATCAAGTTTTGAAGAGGCTTAGAGAGCTATAAGGTGTTCCTGGTATGTTCAAAAGAGCAGGTGTGGCCAGTGTCTTTGAGAAGAGAGGGAAGAGACAGTGAAAACCTTTGTTTTGATTCTGCTATTGCCTTGCATTTCTGGTCAATGAAGCAATTGAGCAAAATAGACTGACAGAATTCCCTGCCTTAATACCCAAAACCAGCTAGATACCTCTGGTCTTGACAAAACAACCCTCTTGCCTGGAGGTTCTGAGCTCCTCCAGATTTACAGCTTTTGCTCTTGCTGGCCTCAAAGCAGCTGTGACAGATGAACTGGGTAGGGTTGCCAAAGGGTCAGTCTTGTGCTTCTTGGAAATCCCTGCCAACATTACAGTTTTAGGCAAGCAAAATGTTGAACCTTTGTGACTAAACAGCATCATTTGAAAAATATGCCAATTATTTAATTGGTTCTTTAATTTTTTTGCAGGTGCAGACACGCTATTTTCAGTGATCCTTTGGTCAAACCTGCTATCTAAGGGACAGATTTGCAGACTGAAATACTCACATTTGATAAGGTGTATTGAGTGGAGGCCTGTATAAGCTGATCAGGATATATCACAGAATGTGTATTGAAGCCTATCTGCTAGCTACAGAAGAAAAAGATTTTTATAATTATTGCAGTATGATTTCCAAAGGAGATAAAAGGGTCATATCAGATTTCAAGTGTCTTCTGGGAAGGCTCAGATGACTTTTTGGCACCTAATTAAGACTTCACCCTGTTTGAAGCAGTAAACATGTGGTGGGACGTTCTGGAAATGAGATGGACTTTGGAAATAGCTGTGTTATTACTTAAGTATTTGCAAGCAGGCCGTGTCCACAGTTGCGAGGTGTTCCTGTCAGCTCATACAGATGACTTGCATATTCTACTTTTCTTCACCCGTCTTACTCCCTGCAACATGCAAAACTCCCCAAGGTAGAGGCTGCACTCTGGAGTTTTTCACATTCACCTTCTTTGCAAGTCTTTTCTAAAAGCAAAGAGCTGCTTTGCTGGAAACATTGAGGTACTTTGGCCTCTTATCCAGTGTTCAGGAGGCATTTGCACCTGTAGTGACAGAAAAAAATTCTCTCTCTTAAAAGAGAACTCTCAAGTTGTCTAGTGAGGCTTTTTGAATCCTTAAGTGGGCTTTGATATTGAAATAACCAATAATCTGCCTGTGGGTTGTCATCATGGAGCCAATAGTGGAAATATTAACCTGAGTATTTCTACAGTACTGTAAACATCAGATAGGACTGAAGTGTTGGTGTAGGTAAGGCTGGGTTAGGAATGAGAAGCCTGGACAGTTATGACAGCTGAACTGATCCTCTTAGCCATTTTCATTTCTCTAAGCCATTCTGCTGAGGGCTGTCAAGCCCTACTGATCACCTCATATTGAGGATATTCAGCAAACCAGCACTGGTAATCTGGAGAGAGAATATTTTAGCAGCAGGGTTACTGTGGGTCATGCCTTGGATTTGTGTGTCCAGGGGAGCATGGGAACAAAGGAAGACAGTTCACTAGGCACCAGCAGTGAGGCATGCAGGAAAGAAAACTTGAAAGGTGGAGGGTGAAATTTTGTTGGAGATTGTTTTTAAGAAGCATTTCTATCAATACTTTACTGCTAATGGTAAGTTCTAGCAATAGATCATTAACAGTTGTTTTATCAATTGCCTTTGATAGCAGCACAGAAAAAAAAAAAAAGAGAGTTTTTCTATTTGCAGATACACAGTTGCTGAGGTCTGTGTGTAAGATAACATTCTCTAAGGCATTGGACTTTATTTCAGTGCCCAGATACAACATTCTTATGTGTTCTGGCACACTGTGACAGATACTATACTGTTTTGGAGAAAGCAAGTCTGTTGCAATGCAATGGGATAGGGGATGACATTGATTTACACATATGCATAGTGAAGTGAGGGCATTTGATTATTTGTGAGCAACTCGCTTGTAACCAGAATGCTGCAAGCTTTGTTCACATAAATTACTTGTCTGATTCACATCCAAGATCTGTCTGTAATATCAAACTCAATCAAAAAGGGAGGAAAAAAGTGCTTTTTTTTCCCTCCTCACATTTCATCAATCTCAATATATTTCAAATCTGGTTACCATGATCTTCTTCAAGGGTCCAGGAACTGAATAGGAAACATAACTCAGATTAGACACTTTACATAAAAAAAAAAAAAAACCAGAAAAAAAAATCACTCTAGTCTTTTTCTGTCAAAATATTCTGGTGATGGTTAACTAGAGTGTGGTGGAATCTAATCTTTGTATGGTCAAATATTGCACCCAAGAGGCAGCCTCTGCCTTGCTTTTGGTATATTGCACCACAAGTTTTGTTTCCTTACCCTTCAAGGGCACCTTTGTCTTACAATATGTTCCAGGACTATCTGTAGGGTATTGTGAGGCATTCTGCTTTCCATATAGATCAGTCTGGCTGTGCTAAGGGGTCAACACGGATAGCCATGCTGGAAGCCTGAGTAGTCTGTGGTGTGGACTTATCTGATGTCAGCCAGAGGCCATTACTCAATAGCCCAGAAAAGAAGAGATAAGAATGTCCTCTGCAGGTGCAAGCCCAGTTTTTACCTTGGCAAACCTTGCAGATCATCAGGACACAGTGTGTATTCTCATTCAGCTGGAGACAAAAGCTCTTAGGAGAAGTAATATCATGTACTAAAGCAACTGGTATGTCTGGAAAACAAAAACAAAAAGCAAAAGACAAGCTTTGGGAATCCATGTCTGTTTATCAGCTATGACGTCTCAAAATCCAAGCTAAGAATACCTGAAAATCTTGTTCTCAAGGACTGAATGAAGAGCTCCTCTAAACATTGTGTAATCGCTTGAAGGCCTTGAAATTGGTTGTACCTTGATGATACAGAGCATAAATGTTCAGCTCTGTGAAGCTTCTACTAGACATATTTCACCATCACCTTACCTTTCCCTCCTATTCCCCAAGAAGCTCAAGACATTAAACATGGCTCAAAGCAAAAATATTTAGTTTCTTAATATGCAGAGTTTGGAAGATGCTTAGACTAGAAGCTCCTCAGAGTACTCAGCTGTTTAATGCTCTCCCAGATGACACGTCTCTTTCAGCCCTTTGAAAAAACAAGATTTGTACTTGAAAGCCTATGTTGTGGATTAGCCATGGGCTTGAATTTCAGGCATAGGAAAATTGCATGAAAAAGAGAGGGACTACATATTCAGGGGGCAGTAGAGAAGAAAAGGAGGAAGGCAAAGAAGTCTTTAACAGGGATTAAGTTGCAATAGTCACTGTAATGCTGACAGGTACTAGATGAGATTGGATTAGAGGAGAAAGGCAATTCCTTTTCCCTTGCTGGTACTGCCAAACTGCAACATTTCAATATGTACCCTTGATCCCACTGTACTTTAGCAAGGTGTATGAGTACTGGGGAACTTGTTATCTAATGTCACCTAGGTAGAATGGCTTTCCCATGAACATCAGGAACATGCCATCAAGAAAAGAACTCTTACACAGGGCAGTGACTTTTCTGGGAGTTACACCAGTGGTCTTCTAACTCAGGTATGCTCAGTCTCTGCACAACAGCTGCCTGTAGGCAAACTTTCTACTGAATAAATGTTACCTATCAGAAAGTATCAATCCCTTGCTTGTATAAATATGGTGTCATCTAGTACTATACCTTTTCTGGACACTCCTGAACATATTCTTCTGTCAGGGATCACAGGAAGCACATCTGTGTGCTCTGCTTTTAACAGATGAAACATACCATTGCCCCTGTAAGAAGCACTCTAGAAGTTTTGGGGTAATATACACTGGATTTCTCTGAGCTCAGATGCATACAGTACACGTTAGAATGTGTCTTCTTTCCATCCAATGCTTCCAGAGGGATGTAAAACACCCAAAGACACTTGTGAAAGAGCAGTGGCTTTCAGCAATTGTCCAACAAACCAGAACAGTGGTCACAATGCCAGTTCCTAATGGAATGGAGCTAAAGTACACAAAAACATTCTCCTGCACTTATTCCTGTGGGACAGATTAGTGATGTCACTGATAGTTACCTTACCACTGTGTTACCTGCCCTTTATATGTTGGGGTATTCTGCGTCTTAACTCCATCTTTCCTGGTTTGGAGGAGTGTGGATTTCGTCCAGCAGATACAACTGAAGTAGCCCAAGCTGCCAGTGGCCCCTCTTTTCTCTTTGAACTTCCTGAGTATTCAGAAGTAAGTGGATTCACCTGCATATATTCACCTACATATATAATGCAGGAGGTCTGCTAATCCACTTGGGTCATTTCAGTATATTTCTGAATTTATGGATTGAGATATGAATATTCTGTCCTTTCTGTGAGGCTAATAAGGCTGGAAATGGGCTCTTTTCCCCTTATTTTTTTATTTTTCACAGAGAAGAATAAACATACTGAAATACTATAGCCATGGAAAGAATGTAGGTTCTTGTCTGCATCTGGTCTCTTCTAGTTGTCCCTCTGCAAGGGAGGATAAAGCAATTCATTTCACATCCACACCCCCAGCCTCTCACCAATTTTTTTCTATCCATTAAAGGGACAAATCTTCATCACTCAGTCTTCAGTGAAGTTAGAGTCAATTACAATCTGTCTATTCATGTGAGTGCAACCCTTTGAAAATATGAAGTGCTGTAAGTGCAGAGCGATTTCACACTCCTTTTTATGAACACAGTCTTTTCTGCTGATCTATAAACATCATGTTTCTGTTGGTCATAGTGAAGGAAAAACAACATTTTGCAGCAGCAGCACTGTGTGAAAAAAGATACATGTGCTACCACAAAAATCTTAATGCTTAAAAATAATTTAGCAAATTTATAACATAGGGTAAAAGTATGTGGTTTTGTGTGTTTTTTTTTTTTTTTTTATGTCTTAGAATGAATCTTCCCCTGAAATAATTGAAATTCTATTCTGGATTGAATTTGTGAACACAACACTTGTAAAATTTATTCTATTTTGTGTATTAAATTTATTGAAAAATGGTTACTTTGTTCACCTTACCTTTAATTTGCGACCTTGATCATCATATGTCTTTACAGAATCATACTCTGATAGTCTTATTTATGGACAGATTTTACCTCCACGAGGACAGCAGGGACTAAAAGTCCAGTCTGTTTATCTGTCCTGTCCAATTTAACCTCAGCCTATTATCCTGGGCTCCCTCAGCTTTTTATTTCCCCTGGATCCTTGCCTCTGTTTTAACTTTTTGAAATGCTGTGGGGCTGCTGTGTCATTTTCAACCAGGAGACTTAAAGTATAATCTGAAAAACTTGTCACCTCCCCTCGTTTCCTACCTGTGGGGAATTCAGTTGAAATTGGACCTGGAAATAAGCCAGGTATGCTTTTATTTTTTACCGAACCACAAGGCTCTTCAAAAATATAAACGCTCATCCTTAGTTCCCAATAAATAAACTTAGCATGGCAGGTCTGCTTAATGTGTGCCAGAACACAGCTAAGAAATAGAAAGGCTTTGAGTTTTAAATCAGTTATGGTTTTTTTCCTAGCTAGTAATCATAAGACAAGATGAAACATTAAGTATCTCTTTCAGGACCAGATAGGATTCATTCAGCACATCATCCATCTTTTACCTCACATTAAAAAAAAAAAAGTTGCACAAGACAGATACAGAAAGGTTATGGGCACTCCAGCCTACAAAAATTAAATCAAAATCGTATCTCTAGTAATTTTGAACTTAATTGAACAATCAGGATAAATATGATTCATGTACAGAGGCAAATTTGTGTGTGTGGTAGTGGACAGAGAGGGATGGAATCAAATTTGTGTGTGGACGTGGAGGGGTGGAATCAGATTATTGATGAATTCACATTGACCCTGGTGAGTTGTGAGTATGTTTTTGGAGAGGACTGCTTTATGAAAATAGACCTCCATTCTCAACTCTAAGCTTTTCATCTTTGAAAAAGTTTTACTTTGCCTTAACAAGTGTTAACAGGCTGGCAACTAGAAAGGTCTAGTGTCATTTTGTATATCTAAGGGCTTTTTTTACAGGATTCTCCCTATTTTACTGGAGATCCAAAATGAAACAAACTTAACTGGAAATCGGGTAAATACAAGGCAAATCCTAGGTAAATACCTCTTCAGCAACATTAAAAACTCCATTTGTCAATTTGAATTTCTGTTATTAAAAACTCTGGCAGAATTTTTTTATATAAGCTGACTTGGTATCTTGGTTTGCTGAGGCTGAACACATGTAGTTTGAGGACAGTCTTGTAAGCACCTATTTATTTATTACAGGGAAAGCCACTTGAAAATCTCAGTGGCCATTTGTAGGCCTAGATATCCATCTTTTCATACCATCTGTGCTCACACTGGAGCCTGTAAAGTCTGAAAGGTTTGAGATAGTGTGGTAGAAATTCCAAGGTCCTTACAAGGAACCATTTCCTTTATAACTAAAAACCAAGCTGTGTTAACCCATGACATACAGATAAGGCTGGATATGTGAATCTGTATCTGAACATCAAGGAGCTCAGTGTGGGTTAATTTGCCCATTTAGAACCAGGATGAATGAAACTACTCTGAAGTTTGTGCTGCTTCTGAGCCCCATGTAAGACATAATGAGCTGTTCAAGGTATCTCTGCATGCTCACCAGATGTAGTGCAAAAACAATTACATTAATGACACACAAAACCACAGCTTAAAAGATAGATTAACTTAAAAAAATCTGCAAAGCTGAAAAGGGTCTTTGTATCTCAGTTTTTCCACCTATACACCATCAGTAATACATAACTATTATGTAAAGTAGTGCAGGACACACAAATGTACGAAGTGACTATTAAGACCCTCATGGAGCCTCATGAATTTACAGCTGTGTATGGTGGGGTTCTACAGTTCAAAAATCTCATTCTCTATTGTGACATTTTTGTATCACTTTTACTTAAGTGTAATGGCAGTGAACTGAGAAAAATAATAGGTGAATGTGTCAGTAAAGAGGTTTTTTAAAATTTTCTAAGCATTGCAGCAAGCCGTAATTTATTCCCAACATATGCTAAACCCATCCAAATTAGCATAAATAAGTTTGGAGCTGCAAAATATAAGGACAGAGTCAAGCAAAAATCCAGATGCAAGAAAGCCAAATCAGATATGTTGAATCTACACTGCATGGAATTTAGAATCCCAGAGAAGTGTGAAAAAGTGACATATGTATTCCAGTGACCACAATAGGGAGGGAATAGAATGAGAGGATTGTGAGCAATATGCTACACTTGCTCTTAATTGTTATTCCAACAAGTCAGGAGAATAAAAAACATCAAGAGCAAGTGCTCGGTTCTGCCAGGGGAATGTGTGCTTGAGTCTGCCTCCATCCAATTCCTTGGTAAATATCTTAGGAGAAAATCCCAAGCTGACATCCAGGCACTGAGCTCAGATAGCTGTTTTCAGAACTCTGATTTCCATTTCTATTATTAAATGTTTAATCCTCTATCTCTCTATAGGTTATTACCCAAAGTGTACTGCACGCCTTTCAAGTCCTTGGATACAGCCTGAGAGTGGAAAATTTCTAACCATTGCTAAGCTGCCTCTTGAAAAATGGAACTCATAACTCTGAAAGCAGTGATATCTGGGTAAAAAATCTTTTCCCAGCCAACAGCCCCTTGAAATAAAGAGAACTGCTTTCAGACAGGGTGGAGAAGATCAGAAAGGCACACTGCCTGCTCATTTCTGAACCACTACCAGTCTTGCCCTTCTGTCCCTACTGCAGTTCAGGAACCAAGCTGGAGTTTGGTGCAAAGACCAGCCAGACCCTGGCCCCAGAAGTGCTGTGGATCATGGTCCCCAGCATCAATCAATACAATTGCCACTCAGTCATAAGACTATGATGTATTCCAGTGATTTCTGTTATCATTTTTCCCCAAAGTGACAGTATACTGTAATTATGACTTGGTGTCTAAACAAGAAAGGGTCAGTTATTGTGGAATGTGTGTAAATGAATTAAAATTTGGACAAATTTACACATTACAGTGGAATTGAGGTCTGGAATACAATGGGATTTCTATTTCTGTCCCAACTCATCTCCTAGATATTAAAGATACAATAAAAAAATAGACTGTATTGAGTCTGCAGAAAACAGTGGTTGCCTTTAATCAGTGTGTAACTTTTTTGACCTGTTCCTTTCTTCACCAAAGTACGTGGAAGTTTTGCCATTGATTTCAGCAGCAGCAAGATCAAGCCCTTTGAGATGAAATTTGTCATTACACGCACACTCTGCTACTAAGGTTAAGTGCACTTTCATCCTTTGATTGTTAAAAATCCATACTTTATTTGATGATTGTCTTTTAACAAAATCACTCTTGCTGTGATGCATTTATATTTCTAATGCTATTAGGAACTCAAAGAATAGGTAAATTGGTTATGTTTTTCTCAAACACTTCCATTTCAATCTGAAACCTGACTGCATTTTGCAATACTGCAGACAGCATAAGCTGACATTAAAAAGATAAGCTTTATAACAGAACAAATTTTAACTCTACGTAGAATATAGTAAGGAGGGAAAAAAAGAAAAATAAAACGAAACTCAAAATGAATATCTATAGAATCTTTCTGAAAAGACAGAAACCTTTCCTTTCTCTCTGTCTCAGCATTTTAAAGGAAGGTAATAGCAATGTTACTCTGTTTTAGCAATTTCTTTCAGATAGTATTTTTATTTTTTAAAAAAGAGAGAAGAAAACATTTTTAAACAGTCAATACAGTCACAAACATGGCTTGTACTAGGATGAATAAAATGTTTTTACCTCTAGATTTGTGTTTGCAAAGTGCAATTGGTGAATAACAGAAGCTGGGAGTGCTTTGTAAAAGTTAATCATAAGAAAAAATTATTTGTATACAGATGTTGGCTGTTACATCACTGTCTTTTCTCTTTATTGTTATCTGGGAATATCTATGATATGATCTTAATCTGAAAGAGCAAATGTAAGCATAACAACAAAGCCAATGTCTAGGGCATGCTGGAAAGGAATATTTTTCTAGTGACCTTCCCTTGTGTGCCCTTTTTCTTCAAACAGAAGTTCTAGAAATTATATAAATGCCTCATGTGTTAATAATATTCATCTCACTGACTTGTGTTTATTTTGTAACTCCCTTTTACAACTACAGTTTTTTATAACGTGTTCCCCCCCCCCCATTTTAATAACATCCATCCATTAGTAACCCCAAAACACAACCCACAATCAACAATTTATTCACTCACTTTTCTCTTACTCACTTTGTGTAAATATTCACAGATGCACAAGGGAATAAGTTGTAAACTGCTTGTAAAAGTCTGAAAATCTTCATCTGATAATGATTCACGGAAGCCCAAACAAAAAACAAAACCCAGGATGGTCCATGTCTTTTCTATCACAGCATGGAGCAGCTGGAAAGGGAAGGCATAATTATATTATTAAGATATTATTTCAGTATCAAGATAACTCTGAGATTACTACATGTGAAGAATGGTATAGCCTTTGGTGTGGGCAGACCAGAGCATTTTGAGACTATCCCTGCCCGTAGCCAATACTCCTCTGTGCCTTCTTGAGGACCCTGATGGACCATCTATGTTGAGTGATGCTGGGCTAAGACCTCCTGCCCAATGCCTCTTGCAGTCCTCCAGCTGGAGGTACAACCCTCACAGTCCTGCTGCTGGAGAGCACAGTATGAGTGTGTCCAAATAGGTCTTGGACCATGTCATCTGCTCTGGCTCATACTCCTTTTAAGTAAGTCAACCCAGACTGGTTTTGCCTGGAATAGATTAGAGACTCCTCTTGTGATCCCTTCTTTGCTGGCATTGTTGAGAGGATAACCCTTGGCAGAGGTCAAAAACAAACAGCAAAGGAGCAGTAGTGTTTTCTGCTGGCAAACCATTTGGAAAATGAGTGTCAGCCCGTGGCTTTACAGATGCTCTGCGAGTATTTAGATCAACATTGGGATGACATTGGAGAGTGATTGTTGACAAATAGTGCAAAATTAGGGACAGTACAGAAGAGGTATATAAAGAATTCTAACTTTTTGTAAAGCATTATGTGTCCTTGAAATAGAATATCCTATAGAGGCCATTAAGCAAGATGTGAGCCATAAATCTCTTTGTACTCATTCAACAAAATAATAGTGCATTCATAAAGGAAGAGACAGGGGATTTTGAATACTCTGAAATGTCTTCAATTGTGGTATTCTTTTCACACGTGTTGCATCTGGCACTGACAGAGAAATAATTTGATTGCTGTCAAGAACCCTCCATGCTGCATCTCTCGTTCCAATGGGGGAAAAATATTTGGTTTGCTTCTCAGAGTGCAGAAATGTCTGAGTTGTTCCCACATGTTTCACCCATAGAGAACTATTCTGTCCTAGGTAGTACCATTGCAAGGCAATATGCATCTCGGGAATATTTTCACAGTGTCACAAGAAACTGAGCAAAATTTGCATCACATACAACACAGTTGAATTGTGAATGCAATCTGCCGTGTGCACATTGTAACAACAATAACCTCCCACCCTGTATTAGTTCCACTGTAAAATGAATGTGAAAAAGATTATAAACTTGCTCAATTTTCAGAGAAATATGTAGCAATTTATAAATCTATTTTGAAATGAAGCTGAGTTGAACTTTCATCCCACCAAGACACACTGGGTGGTTTCAGCTGTGTTTCTTTTTTATTTTTCCTCTTGCGAGTCTGCAAATTCAAAATAATAGACTTAGAAAAACATATTTTTCAAATGCACTGGCAAATATGCAAACAAGCCTATACACGCTTTTTGCAGACCATGTCACCTTCTCAGTATCAAAATACACAAGGAAAATTAAACAGCTTTCAGATTTGTTTTAGGCTGAATAATTAGTGTTGAGGTGCTTGTGTGTGCTTTCAGAACCTTTGTAAGCACATCACCAGCTCAGTTTGACTTGCTGTTACTGAAATATTTCAACAGTCTATCAAACCTTGGTAGGTGTTTCACAAATAACAAATAACTTTGCCTTTGGAAAAAAAAATCCATATTACCCTCAGTATGCGAGCTATGATATTTTTTAAAATCAAGACAAATATTTACTTGCTTTATCATTTAAACTTTGCCCTTTGTTTAAAGGATAAAACTGTGTGTTGTTGCTTTTGCACTACCTTGGACCTTTCTGAAATTATTTAACTAACTATTAAAATCACTCAGGAGCTCTGACCAACACCTAGCTGAATGTATTTCCACCACCAAGTCAGGTGGCATTAGCAGCTGTGCAGGATTTCCCTACAGTTTTGCACATATTTTTATCAGATAACTCACTGTTTCCTTCTGCCTGAAGGGATCAATAAACAAAGAAAGCAACAGAAAAGCCAGACCCAAACACAACTAATGTCTAGGGAAGTCACATGTTAAATCTTAATTTTGTGAAGTAATCTGTTGGTCACAGACTTCTTTACAGATGCTAATAGTTCTTCAGGTTGCTGCTGCTGTATCTTGAATACATTATAGGTTACAGGAACCAATAAAAACACATTTGTGCCAATACATCCTGAAATTGCATTTTGTAGCTTAAAGGCAGGGGTAGTTGTAGAGAAAAACAGTGAAGTTTCTTTCATTGCTTCTAAACATGAAGCCACAAGTACGACTGACCAGCCTGAATCAAAGAAATGGATATGTTCCTAAATCTTTCTGCAGTGGTAATATAGGTAATAAAAATGGTATTCTGCACTTTATTGCACACCCATGTTTACTACATTAGAGACTCTTCTGCTACAGGGGTATTTTTAGACTAATATTCTGACCTAGAATCTGGAAACAATTAATGTCGTGCATTGTTCAGCTTTTGATAGACTGCAGCATTTCAGTGATACACAGTCTGAAGTGGAACTGCATCTTGAGGAGCTAAGGTAACAAAAACCACGGTGTACAGAAACAAAATATAGTGTGGTAGTTTGATAACCTTGAAGGTGACTTTTTCCAACCCACTGAATATCAGGTTTGTGGACTGAAATGAAGTCCAGTGAGATTCACTACAGTTCCTTCTGTCACTAGAGTATTAAAACTCCAAATGCATCATTAACTCACAAGTGGGCTTTGCCATTTGGCAATAGAGGTTTGACACTACTCCAGTGACAAAACCATCTGCAGGAACACCATGGACTTCTGCTGAATGAAGAAGTAATTGCTTTTATATTAGAGATAAAAGAACTCATTTTGGTACATTTAGTAGCTGTTGTACATTTTATAATGAAAAAAGAACTTCCTGTATGAAGGACCGTTTCTGGATTTCCTTAGGAAATAGAGAGCACACTGTGCTTCTCCTTAGAAGGCTTAAAATACAGGAACACAGAAGTGTACCCACTCTTGCTAACAGAAGCACAGCTACTGAATGTGTAGCATCTCAAAGAGTAGAAGTGTTGATTAACATTCCTCTTAGCTTTCAGTCATACATGAAGAAGAGGTGAAAACCACTAGTACAATGAAGCAATTATTCTTCCAGGACATCCCTTGGTCATAGTGATCCTTACTGTAAGTTACCAAGCCTCCAAAATACTATTAGAATAACTTCAGATGTCTCCAGGCTATTAATTTTGTGAACAAGGAAAAAGAGGATTTTGGAAGGTGTGGGTAATTGGTGAGTTCTTTCTTTCTCTCCAACCTAAATCCCCTTTTCCACCCTCTCCAGTTTACCAGATCTCATTACTTGATGACTGACAGAGTGGCTGTTTGAGATTACTTTTGAAGTAAACCACAATAAGCCACAAGAGCCAAAGGCTGCTTTGTCTCATCAAGGTATTGTCTTTGTCAGCACAAAGTTACCAGTAAACTTTTACAACCTCACAAGAGGGACTGAGGACTCATAGGCATTTTAGCTTGAATAATCTTACAACCAACACTTCATTTACCTCAGACATTGCCTCAGCAGAGAGGAGAGGCCAGGGCAGATTCCTTCAGGACTGTACCAAACACCGAAGACTCAGGCTGAGGTGCTGCAGAGGGTGCTGCTCCTCCCTGTCACTTTTCAGGAAAATCCATTATCTTCTCCACCCACCATTAGGGTCCAAGTCCTGTTAAGAATCCATAACTCCTCCCTTCAGAAGCTCTTGCTGCTATTTTGTTGAAGAAAAAAAAATAAATATATATAGACATGTAGCACCAAGCCAGTCTGGGAAGCAAAAGGACGGATGCTGGGAAGGATGGGAGCTTGGTTAGGTTTGGATCAGAGAGGAAAGCCCAGCTGATATGCAGGGATTAGTCCTTTTGGTACTGAAAGACCTTAGGAACTTTTCTAAAGATCTTGTTACAGTGTGTACATGGATGAGTGTGTAATGGTGTGTACCATTTTTCCATTAATCCAATGTGATAAAATTTTGGTTCATAATGTGTGGGCAAATATACTCACCTTAAATGCCTCCCACTAATCACAAATCAGAAAAAAAATGCAGTTCACTAGATTCCATAAAGTTCAGCGATTAGTTGCATAAATAGTAGTGATTACTTGCATAAATAAAGGGATTTGGGCGAAACCTTCTTTGGTGGATGCAAAAGGGCTGGTGGCACAGAACTTTTGTTTTTAACTGCCCTTTTACACTTCCTTGGCCGTATTCTCCTTGCTTTCTGATGGTGCAAAATTGCAGTGAGTGAAGAGTGATATTTTGGTGATGTACCTTTATTGAAAGTTCAAGTTAATCAGGGAGTTCCCTTATCACCATCCAGTTTCCAGTAAGCCTCCTGACAGCCTCAGTGGGAATTCCACAGGCTCAGTTAAACTTGGACTGCCCTTCTGCTCAGGGCCAGGATCTCTCCAGCAGTTATGGCTGTGGCAGCAAGAACACCTTCTGCAGATGTCTGGGATGCATTGTGTGATAAAAAGGAAAACTTACAACTTCACTGCCATTCATTTATCACCTGTATGGTCACGGATACAATAACAACTGCAGCATCAGTAGTAATTGCGACACATTTATTACACCGTTTGGGCACACTAGTTACAGACCAGGACTGAATTGCTCTAGGCACTTTACAAAGAACAAAGCAATGATCATGATTCAAGGACTTTACAATCTAAGTGGAAAACTAAGAGCAAAAGGTGAAAATAGAAGATGGGAGTAGAAGAAGAGAGCAGCAAGACAGTATCGATCAGAGGACTCAGCACAGCAGCAGTCTTAATTGTTGTCAAACTGAATAATTTAAATCAGAATACCTATATGGAGGAACTGATTCTCTTGTTCACTACAGTGTCTTTGAGCTGTAAGCCTACCAAATTTAATAGCATTCTTCTTAAAAGACACCAATACAACAATGCAATCAATTCTGCTTTGTAACAGGATGTGAACTTGAACACTGTGAATGACAGCAGGACTTAATAAACTAGACTCGGTTATTTTATGCCACAGAAATGCCCATCCAGCAAACAGAGAGAACTGAAATTAGCAGAGATATTGAAGGTCACCTGCTCCTCTTTTTAGGAAGTTGTTCTCCCCGCAAGCCGGGGGAGGATGTAGTCTGCCTGTGAACATGCTTTTTCACACAGAAATTTGCACTAAATCCATCGGAACCAGCTGATGAATGTAGTTTCTCTACAGCTCTGCATGCTCAAGCCTGGGGGGAAGGGATTAAAACAAATAAACAAAAACAGAAAAAAAATTATACTATAAACCTGAGGAACTATTACCTTGCCCAAACCTGTAACACTGGGGATGGCCACAATACTTGGGTCCCCTGATCCTTCCCAGACCTCTTGCTGGTATCTTCTGGTTGCCTGCTGCTTCATTTGCACAGAGACCACTTCCCAAGGGCAACTAGGCAGCTTTTGTATTGAGGGCACTCTGATGTGACTCTTTAGAGAGCTAAAAAGTCCAACATGTCCAGAGTGTGGATGCACTGCTTGAGCTGTAAATTCAGAGACGTGCACCTGGAACACAATGTTGCATTTATTTTGATCGCTTTGCTTTCATGCTTGGCTTGCAGAAATGTTTTGCTATATCAGAGGGCACAAGGAATATATTTTCCTTTTGCAAAAATGATACATATTTGGTGATAAGTACCTTAATCATCAGTTATTACATTGTCCCTGTGGAATCCTACTCTTGCCATGCATTTTCAAAAGGCCACTGATGATTTCTTTTAAAATCCTCTCAAAGACAATTTTTTTGTTGTTGTTGTTTTCAAGAAAATTTTTAGCTTACAGAAAGATAATTAGTTCCTACCTTCATATATTCAGCTTATTTTTCTTAAACAGTAAGAGAACATTTTTAAGAAAGAAAAAAAGAACTAATAACTTTATTGAGTCAATGACAGCATGCAATAGACAGCTTCTGGAGGAAAGCAGCCTGCATTTTATTATCAATTATTTATCCATTTTGCTACTCACTCACAGTCTCCTTTTTTTTCCTAGTTTTTCTGAGTCTCTTCATCCTATAAGGTCTTCTAATTTTCTTTTAATGTAAGAAATAGAAGTAAAATACCCTGGTTCTGTATACCTGACAGAAACAATTTTGTCTGGTTTTTTTTTTTTTTTTTTTTTTTTTCCCACCAGCCCTTATCCCTTTCTTAATTCAGAAAAAAAAAATTTAAAAACTGTAGCACCCTGCCACGCACTGACTTCAGGGTACTTGAATAAAGTCTTTGTAAAGTCAGAGGAGGTGGTAACTTGAGTCAGAAAGGCAAAAATCACCAGGAACTGTGTTGGGCCTTTTAGTCTTTGACACATATCTAAGCAATCTGAATTGAGATGACTATTGATATTTCCCATTCCTACATGTCATCAAAATACTGTTCATAATGAAGAGACAGCCTTAAGCAAATATTTTTAAGATTGGAACCTTCCTCACTATCTGCTTTATCTGTGTTTAACTATCTGGTCAGACAGATTCATTGAGCACTGAGCAATTTGTAACAAAATGGATATAAGTATGTTGAAAAAAACTCACACTGTTACAGTGTGCTCAAAACTATAATTTAAATAGACATCAAGGTAAGAATTCAGACCAATCAGCAGTGGTTTTATAAAAGGCAATAAGAACAAATTTTGGCTTAATTTTTTCTGCTATTCTGGGAAGCATAAACAGAAGCAGACCCTTCAGTGCACAAAAATATGCTGGAAATATTTACTCAGAACTAATAAGACATTTCAAAGAGTCTTTTTCTATTTATAAAATAGACTTGCAGTCAGTCTGTATAAGATTGCCTTAGGTATACTCAGGTGCAGCTCAAGGACACAGACTCCATCCTCATTTGCACCCTGCTACATTTGAAGAAATGGAAATTACTGGATATGTTGTGGTTAGTGACCACAAACATTTGAGTGGTAAATAATAATAACATAATGCCTTATTTTACTGCCTAAAACACTTTAAATGTGGAACATACACTTGACAGACACATAAGAAAGATTTTTTTTTTACCTAGTGTCAGAACTAAACACTGTGACAAGGCTTAATAATGACCACACGTACAGGTGGATGTCGGGCTTTCCCAAGGGAAGGATATACAAGGACACAATGCAGCCAGAACTTGAAACAAACACTTCAACAAACATAGTTTAGGAAAGAAAATGTTATTTTAAAAAAGACAAAGACTGATTTAATTTCTCCTCACAAGGATGGGAACTGTCTGCAGCAGCCACTGCTTGCAAGAGCACGAACAGTGTGGATCTGGGCACAGGCACACTCTGTATCACCAAATGTGACATAAAAAACTTCAGCTCCTTCTCTCAGCTTAGCCTGGGTCTCAGGGGACAGAACTGCCTCACAAAGGACACTGCCAGTGCCAGGTGCTGAGATTTTGCACATATACTGTGGCTGTTAGTATAAATGGAGTTGACCCAAAGTCCCGTGTAAGAGGGTATGTGTGTCATTTCCCAGCACACACTGGTAAGGACAAAGGTCTGTGGGGAGCCACTGGTAAACAGCAGCAACAGAATTTTCATGAAGCAGGGCTGTGTTTGCATTACAAAGAGGAGCTCCCTTTTTCAAAAGCAGCAGTGCACACAATTAAGGGATTTTCTTAATATGGATTATACAGCGTTAGAATCTGAACACTACTTCTAATTCCAAATTAACCTTGCTATGAAGAAGGAGCCTACAAGAGATGACCCAGAATTTTATGTGAACCATCTTTAACTATTTTGTAACTCAAGGATCTTGAGTCTGTCTACCTTATGATGCAAGCTAGAATTGGGAGAAATATTCCAATTTTCATCCTTGAAAATGTTTCCATACCTTTAGCCACAGATTTTTAATTGAATTAGAGCCTGCAGATATTATTGTGCTTCTCTGCCTGTGTAGTCTTTGTGTAATGAGTGAGCAAGGATATTTCATTTTCTTGCATCTTATTAAAATCAGAGTCTAGCAACTTGCAAAGACAACACCCATTCTTCACTCATTGAAAACAAACGCAATAAACAGTATTCGAAGTAGCAATATGTTGCAGCTTGTGCTATTTGCATTTTGGAAGTAGAATGCCAAGCTCAGGATGCCATTTCCATCACAACACACCTCACAAACTGCACTGATGTAAAACCTGATGTGCCTCACAATAAAAAGTACTTTAAAAGGTAGAGGAAACCATTGGGTTTTTTCTGTGGATATTTTCCCCCTCATTCTGTATCCTTGGCACAGGTAGCCTGTGCTGAAATTAGGGCAATACTCAAGAGCAAATTCCATAGGCTCAAATTCTTGTCTGAACATGAAAAATGACAGTGTAATTAAAAAAATCATTAAACTGAAAATGCTGCAGAGGTCAGTGTCTGGAATTATTGCAGAATATGACCACAACTAGTCTTGCTCTGACCATTTTCTGGGCATATGAATGACTCAGAGGGATCTGATCCTCCCTCACTTACAAGGAGCAGACAAAATGTAGACACCCTGGTATAACTGTTGTCCGTGACAATGAATTATCAACTTTTAATAGACTTTAAATTTCAAAATAGCTATTTTTAAATGTAGAGGTGAAGCCACCCCTAACAACTTTACTCTGGATTTTAACAGGAAGCTGTGTGTACAGACTTGATTCTTTATATCAGGATAAATTTTGCCTTCAGGTATGGATTTGCCAAGATGTGCTGGTTCAGTGGTAGTAACCTGTCTTGTATCATTGACTTGTCTGCAAAAGTTTCAAGCAAATTGTGACTGTTCTCTGCAACTGTTTCAAGCAAGTTGATGTATGAAATGAGAAAGGATGGTACCATGCAGATCCTACTTCGGCTATGACGTGGGATCATCATACCAGGCTATATCTGAGCATGTGGAGTACTGTAGTCAATTCCATGGGCTCTTAAAAAAGACAGATGAGGGGAAATCATAACAATTTTGATAAGTTTCATATAAATGTAAGACAGACTGAAAGATTCCGCTCTGCACCTTAGAAGATAATGTGACATGGTACTGTTTATATTCTTTATATTGTGCATTTTCCTACTAAAAAAAAACCAAACAAACAAAAAAAAAAAACCAACCCCCCCCCCCAAAAAACAAACAAACAAACAAACCCAAAAAACAACAACAAAACAAACAAACAAACAAACAAACAAAAACCCAAAACAAAACAAAACCACATGTCTTTGAGATGGTGCGATAGTTGTAAAACATAGGAAGGGATTCTTGGAAAAAGGATGGAAGGAAAGAACCAAAAATTTTCTACTCTGATACTTGATATTGGTCGTGAGTGCCAGTTTCTGTTTTAGCTGCAGATATTAGCAATTTGCAAGATGGACTAACCCAGGATCTGCCTTCATGCTGCAAGACCTAATAGTTGCTTCTTTGTTTGAAGGTCTGTGAGCATAATTCATGGTAACAGCAAAATCTGAAGAGTCCTCAACTCAGCAGTGAAAAACACAGCTCAGGAAACTCAGCCAAATAAAATAGATGGCAGTTTAGGGGTTTAATGTATGTGAGGATAAATTTACTTTCCTGAGTGTTGCATTATTTGTTCTTTTCTTGACTTGGAGAAGCTATTTTTTATCACTTTTTCATTTTTTAATGCAAAAACTATTTTTGTTGCTAGAAAATTATACAGAAAGACATGGCAAACTGCCTTGAAATCATCATATCCACACGGAACTGGCAAGAGGCCCAAATCTTCCACTTCACTTTGCAAGTGAAAATTTTCTCACAGCTCCCATTCCAGCTTTCTTCTAAGACAAGGCCTTGACCCCCTGAGGCCTCTGGGACTGCTCACTGAAAAACAAAACAATGGGAAAACAGGATATCTTATAGAACCACATTTTTGAAAGGAAGAAAAAATATTTGTGAGGATTCTCTCTCTTTTTTTCTTTGCTTTGTTTGCTTTATAATTGCAGTAAAACAGGTAAGACAATGCACAGCATCTGGGCACACTAATCCAAAGACAGCACTGCTGCTGGTTTGGCAGACAAGACAGCTTCAATATGGGTAAAAGATTGTCTGGCTCCTCTCAAACAGGGAGGCAACACTAACAACTGAGACATAACCTTGATTTTTAGCAGGGTATTTAACGTGTTCTCCCGCAATATCCTTTTTGACAAGATGGTAAGATATGAGCTGGAGAGATGGACCGGTCCAGTGAGTGGAATGCTACTAAACTTCAAAACCTACTGGTGTAATTAACATGCCAAAGGTGAATTGACACCTGGATACAAGAAGAGTTCCTTGGAGGATGATGTTTTGTCCTACGTTATGCAGCATCTTTCATAAAAGATGATGGGGTGTAACGTACCCTCTCCAAGCTGGTAGATGAAAACTAAACCAACAAGCAGATACTTTTGAAGGAACAAACATTATTCAAACAAAACTCAGTAGCTGGAATATCGAGTCAAAAAGAACTGCATTGTGTATAGCAAAGATAAATAGGGTACAGATTCATTCCAATTCATTCTGGGTGAACAGGCTGGGGGTGTGTGTGCCTGGGATAGCTCTGCTGGAATGGCCCTGGGGGTCCTGGAGGGCATCAATCTGAGCCAAACATGTTCTGGACTGGATTAGCAAGAGAACAGACAGTGGATCAAAGGATGTGTTTATTTCAACCTCCTCAACGCTTGTTAGGCTACACCAGGACTGTGGTTTCCTGTTCTGTTCCCTCTGGTTCAGGAAAGATGTTGAAAATGGGAGTAGGTCCAATGGAAATCTACTGAGATAATTAGAGGATTGTAGAACTTGACATAAGGAGAAAGCTTAAAGGAACTTTAATTATTCTTGGAGTCTATGATTAAAATATTCTACTTGCTTTCTTTTGACTTGGAAGACAGTTTATTTAAAAGAAAGGTATGTGAATCAGTGACACATTGCTATCCCACAAATATTGACTTTAAATGGCAAGCTTACATTTCCCCACTGATTTCAGCACTTCCTCTTGTAGACTTTTCTGCCTCTTTGTATCATCTCACCCTTCTGAAGAAAAGGAAAAAAAAAAACCAAACAAACAACAAGAAACAAAACCCCACTGTTCTCTAGTGTTAGACACTAGAGATTCTTGCTATAAAAATTATTTTGATACAACAGTCGTGCCCAGACTTCACACTGGGATCAAGAAAGCAAGTGCAGATTCCAAAGGAAGAAACACTTTTTTGGTTAATCAAGATGGTATGAAACCTCATTAAACACATATTATCTACGTAAAGATGCACTGAAAAATAAAAAAAGATGGAGGTAAACTAAACACAGCTCTTAATGTGTGTGCAGCTGCACTGTTTCCAGATCAATTTAAAAGAAATTATTTGAGGCACACAAACTTCTGGTGAGCAAGAAAGAGTCAGATTCCTTTCAGAGAACTTCCAAAATACAGTCAAAAGAAGTTTGAAAGGTGAGTTAAAATAAAAGGGAGAAAAAAGTAGCGTGTCTTATTTTAAAGTTGAATTAAAGGTCCTTGTGGTGTTGACTGTTTAACAGTCTGTCTGTGTCCCATTCTTGCAAGGGCTTCTGCATGCAATGGGATCATTCTCATTCACAAAAAGCAAGTAGTATCTAAAACATGCAAAGTCACTAACCATTAGTTTCATTTGCTCTTTTTATTTTAAGACCCTGTGTCTGGGATGTTGTTGACCATGGCACCTTAGTCTAGCAAAAGAGAAATAGCTTTCCCTGCTTCCTAAAATATCCCAGATAATCTCATTACATTTTCTCAATGTTTTCTTCCAAACATCACTTTGACACAGGCATAGAAATTCCTGCATTTAAGAAATTCAGCAGATCCTTCTTAATTTAGCAACTTAAATTTCTGTCCTTGAAGTGTTAGCTCTGTAGTACTCAATACTTTTCAGCTATTTTAATAGTGTTGTGCAAAAGAGTATTAGTTAGAACTGACACTGTTTCTATCCACTTTAATGCTCCAGGCTTCATCACTTCTTCAGACATGTCTACTGTGCGGGAGGGATAGAGGTTTCTGTCTCATATTGGCATTTGACTTTCAGAGGTGTCAAGTAAAACGCCCAAGAGGAAATGTGTTTGACATTGTCAGTAATAGTGTCCTGTTGATAATTCCTTCTTTTAAGTGTCCAAGTTTCCTTCAGGAAAAAAAAAAAGGAAAAAATTTAAGCATTTGTGATGAATGTTTTTTTCCTGTGCATCTCTATAATTTCAAACCTTCATACTCTTCTTTAGCCAGTTATGTCCAAAAGCATCACACTCTATGACTTCAGATGAAGTGATGTAAAGCCATATATTATTTATTCGTTACCTTTTTTCTTTCTTTTTCCTTTCTGAAATTCCATTGCTGCTATAAAACAGTAAAAAATGTGTATAAATGCACAACCAAATTGTCTTTTTATATCTTGCCTTTGGCAGAGCTGAGTGCAACAAAATCTTAGTGACACATATAATTTGTTTGTCTGATGCTCTGTCATATTAAGAGACTTTCAGACCCAGCTCACCTAGAGATTAGATGAGTAAAATTTTTGTCATGACCCTTGGGCATGATTTGTCTGGGTGCATTTGGATGAATTCACATTATACACGCCAAATAGTGAGTCAAATAATTAGCTGCTCTGCTTTACCTTACTGAAGTTGAGAGTGTGGTTAACTGATGAGCTTTATGCCATTTTTGCATTGGATCTGGTACAGCTTTAATTTCTTATAGTTGTGGTGTGGGTAGGTTGAACATACGCAACCAAATGCAGTTAGCAACAAAATGATTTTCATCTGACTATAGTGGTTTTCACCTGAACATACCCATCATGCTCCAGTGGTGGTGAATCATTTCTCAATTCTGGTCAAATAGCTTGAGAAAAGCCTACAACTGAAGTGTTTCTGTTGAATATCTAATTATCATGAGAAAATGTAAAAAGTCCTCAAGATTTTCTCCCCTTCTCTTCAAGCGTCAGAAAACCACTGAGTCACCACTTGACCAAGTAATTTGTTAATTTTTTTCCAAGCAGTTGCCTACCCTACATTCATAAATTAAGCAGTAATAAAAATGGTCTCCAGCCTGATTAATTTACCAATGTGGCTGTCTAAGCAGACTGTCAACAGACAGTCCTACAGGGTACATGATTCATAACCAGTTAAGAATAATATTTGCTTTTTATATATTTTCTTTGACATAGTCAAATTTAAAGAAATTCAACAATCTATCTAGTTTGACTCACCACTAAGCTTCATTCCCCTCCTCATATAGACCCTGGTTATCATTAAGGAAATGACTTAGTTACAAAATGGTAATATGACTTGGCCCAAAAAACTGGAGGCAGAATGCAGAGCTGTGGAAGCAATTTGGAAAGGTTGATTCAAGGCCCATGCTCGGTCCACAAAAGTGATCTATTGCTCTGTGACTATTTTCCTTCCAGCTGTAGCCGGCAAACTCTGCTATACTGAGGTACGTTCCTAAATTGTGGCTGTATTATGCCTTGGATAGAAGTCAGACACTTTTATGAAGGGGTTCCAGTGAGGCCTTAGATGCTGATCATGCCAGGAAATATTGTCTAAAAAAAGCTAAACCTAAATCCCATCACTTAAAATCAGCTTTGCAGCAGAGAGACTGAAGAGAAGACCTCAGAGACACTCTTCAGAGGCTTTCTGGAATTTTAATCCCCTTGGTAATCAGTCCTGCTCCATAACAGTGCTGGAGAACAATTATCAATCACATGCTGAGGAAGTTTTACTGATGCGGGAGTTTAAATAAAGCAAGCTGTTGAAGCCTTTTCTCACTGTTACCACTGCCAACTCAGCAACACTGGTAATAGCAAGGGTGGGAAATTTTTTTTGGAAGACTTTTCTTAGAAGAGAGCTTATATACAGCTGTAACTTCTTTTGATCCCTGTAGAAACATAATCACAGTAGCTTAGATAAAATCTTAAATTTAAGTATTTGTTTCCATTTTTCCTCATGAAATTCTTGCTCTGTTTCATCTGTTCAGTCTTAGCGAATTGGATAAGTATTTAAAGAAAATAAAAACTTTTAGAAGTTTAATGGATAAACTTTTATAAAAATTATGAGTACTGACTTTACAATGTTCTATCAATATATATTTGGAAAGCAAAATAGTTTCAAAGAAAGGCTCAACCCAACTGCTTAAGATGTTTTGGGAAATATGGCAGTTGGAATATGTTCTTGAGGAAAGTTAATATTCATAACTAAATATTTACACAATCTCATATGATTGTGTGTTTTAATGGAGTTTAACACGTAGGCATTGTTTTTAGAATGCTTCACTACAGGAAAATTTAAAGAAAACTTGACAATTTAAATAATTGATGTGAAAGAAAACACAGTGACTTATCCTCAGAACTGTATGGTTACATCTTGTTCTTCTCTAAAGGCAGAGTTTGCTCCTTAGATCTGTGAGTGTTGGAGAACAAAGAGTGAAACTCCATGAATTACTAAAATTAAATATCAAGTAAAGAATCTGTGTGATTAAATGCAGAGTCATGCAGTAAGGAGGTACACAATGTCCACAAATGATTTTTTAAAAAATGTTAAGCATTTACTAGGGCCTTTTAAAGCCCTTTAAGGCACTTTTGGAAGGCACATGAGTCACATCACAGCCAAAGAGACAGAAAAGTAGAAAAAGGCTGGAGAACCAGGCGAATGTTCTTTCACTGAAATTTTTAAGCTCTCAGAATTACTTGAGATAAACATTGCAGGGATTTGGAATAGCAAAGTTAAATAACAGAACTTAGATGACCATCAGTATCAGATTTTTCTATTTGGCTTGGGTTTGCTGTACCTTTTGGGTATTCTCTTTGATATTATGTCCTTACGTCTCCCTATCAGACCTCTCTATTGCCTTCAATTCCATCTTTTCATTGGTCTCATCAGCTTGTTATATCTTGATTTTCTGTAACGTACTCAAACTATGGCAGATGCATACTTGAACAGATGGTTTCCAGACAAATGAGCCGACAGGTGAGGGAAATACTGAATAGGCCAAGCATACTTTTCCAGAAACTGGAGCATGATCTGAAACATTGCCAAGACCTGATAGGTTTGGTTTTCATTGATTGTTTTTTGGGGTTTGTTTGTTTTGGTGTTTCTTATTTTGTTTGGTTTTGTTTCTTTTGTTTTTGGGGTTTTTTTTTGGGGGGGGGGCGGTGGGGGCGTGATTTGCAGCCTAGGTTTGGGTCTGCCATCTGATTTCTGAAGTCCTCTTATTCATGAGCAGGTAGATGTGTCTATAGTGTTGCTCTGAACTTCCTAAGAAAAAATGGCGCTCACTCAGCCATTAAGTTCTGCCTCCAAAAAACTGCCTTTCACCCTATCCATTATGGGATACCCATGAGATTTCCATCTCCCTAACTCAGATGTAGAGACAAGTGGCATCAACAGAAGCAATTCAATTTCTCCTCCTCATTTTCCCCTCTGCTCTTAGATCAGGGGGGAAAATCAAGGGAGTGGACCCAAATGAGTAGCTCTTGTTCATCCTTGTCCTCTTGTGAGGGCTGATTGGGGCCCTTAGGGGAAAATATGCTGTGTCCCTATGTTTTGGCAGGATGGGGGAGAAGAGCTGGAAGGCTACTGCCAATAGGAGGCTGGCTGAAGGGTTCTGTAACCTGTAGCTCCCCACCCATTCTGGGCATGTAAGGACTTATACATGATGCTGTGATTCTGGAGAATACAGAGGGCACAGAGCCCCACTGAAGAAATTCTAAATACTCAGAGTGATGGTCAACTCCTAGGCAACTTACTTCCCTCCATTAAGCATAAAAGAACAAACAGAACATAAGAGCTTTACAAAAAATATATAATAATTCATGTGCAAAATACTATTTACTGAAGATGAGACATGCTAATGACATCATTCTTACAGAGATGGCTTTCAGTCAATGCAATATTTGAAACAAGGCATAAGCTTCCTAGGGTAATTTTGTTAGCAACATTTTCTGCCCTATAATTTTAGGATACTTGTAGCAGAAATGGTGGGTTTTCAAGAGTCATTTTGCTCAGGCTGAATGTCTGACTGCTAATTACATTCAATATGTGTTCTTGTTCTACTGCATCAAGTTGAATACATGCACAGAAGCTGTTTAAATAACTTTTATCTGAATGGCTATTTCTGGCTAATATTATCTCTATGTATTTATTTCAGGTTGCAGTGAATTCTGTGAATTATCTCTATAGTCTCTTGCTTCAACTGCAGTTGCTTATTTCTGAACATCTTGTCCACAACTTACTTCCTTTTTGTGAATATACAATGTCCCCAGTATGACTTCTGGCAATACTCACAGCCACTGTACGGACCAATATAAAATTTGTGATCTAGTGTTTAAGTTGTACTTTGCTGGAGTCATAGCACATGCTGTTTCTTTGAAAGGCCAAATAAATCTCCCCACTAATCTCTTTTTGAAGAATAGAAAGGAGGCAATATGACAGGTTTGGAATTTTTTTCGTTCTGGAAAATGGCCAATCTGTAAGTTGGATAGAGTTTCCTACTTTGCACAATTTCTTCAGAGTCTCACATCCTTAAAAGCAAGTCATATTGAATTCACTATCTAAGCAGAAAGAATTAATAGAGTCCTTCAGGTGGACTATTAAAATATCTTATTAGGTATTTTAAAATCCACCATAATAATGAACCCCATCAGACAGTATATGTCACATAGGTGGTTATTGGGCTGTTGAGAGTTTAAAAGTGATCAAACTGAACATGTCAGGGATGCATTGTGGCTGTGTCCTCTGTTGGTATAACAATACTTTTTGCCACAGAAAAAAAAAAAAAAGATGCTGGGATAGAATTTAAATTTTTACAGTTCCATACTAGCCTTTGTGTATTTTTCAGACTATGCGTATCCTGAATGACAGGAAGAATCATTACGGTGTCAGACATGATGATGCCTGTGGCTGTCATTTTTATGTAAAGATCAAAACAGATATTGGTACACCCATATCTATCTATTTCTGGATTCTTTTTAGCTTTGTTGAATTTAATTTGTTTTTATGATGCAATTAGTTGTCACCTTCTTGCTTTCATATTCCTAATATTTCTATCAGCAATTCTGACAGGAGATATGTCCTTTTTTTATCTTGGTTGTTATTCTATTCTTAAATTCAAAGAGTAAGAGAAATCACCACAGTCTGGAAACCATGGTTTTGGGCTGTTGTTGTAATTCTCAGACTATAATATGAAGAAGTAATGGAACAGGCTGCCCAATAGAGATGTTGAGGATGCCCCATCCCTGGAAGCATTCAAGGACAGGTTGCATGGGGTCTTGAACAACCTGATTTAGTGAGCTACATCCCTGCCCGTGGCAGGGTGTTTGGAACAATTGCATCTTTTAGGTCCCTTGCAACCCTAACCATTCTATGATTCTATAATTCTATAAATTATTTTCCATATTTATTAATGATAAGAATGCATATTTATATCTTCAGGGACAAGTATGTATTTTTCTGATTAGTTTTAATATGACTCCTTGAGAATTGTATAAATATTCTGGAGAGATGCTCAAGTCATTATTCGTCTATGGCTTAGGTAGAAAACACATCACTGAGATATATTTTTATATATATATGGCTATACTATAAAGCAATCCAAAATACTTTACATAACGCATTTCATGCAGTTTGCCAAACACCACCTGCAGATGATATTTGAAATACTGACATCTGACTCTATTGAAAATCCTTTTCTGTGTGTTCTCTCCCACATTCTTCAGACTCTGTTCCTAGGCTGAGTATGGTTAACATCCATGTTCTACATTTGCTAGTAAAGTGCATATATATGCTAAGTTATTAAAAGAAAGAGTGACCAGAATCCAAGTCTGGGTTATTTTTAAAATCACCAGAAATATGGACGGCATCATTAAAATGCTGGCAGGAAAACTATCTCATTCATTCCACAGAACCATGGTTAAAATTCCGGAGCCTTCCCCGTGCTGAACTCTCCCTCAGTTTCTGACAGCCACAGAACATGCTGACAAGGTGTGTAAAAAGTGTGGCCTTGTCCCTCCTTCTGGCACATTATTATTTTCACGTAGTAAGATGGTAATACCATCCTTTTGCAAAATTGCTGTGGGTGGGGGCAATGTGGAGTGCAAAATTAGACATATGCTTGGACCCATCAACCAAATGTCTCCTGGCTGTTCTCTATGTGAAAATACAAGTAATTTCATGACATAAAGATTTAGTAGATGTTATTTAATTTTACTCTCTTTTAGTACACAAGTGAGCAAAACTTTTCCTGTGTATGCTTTTGGAACACTAACCCTTTCTGTACGTCTACAGTTTTTATGGTCTGGGATGACACTGTTATGAAATCACAGAAACAGGAGTCTCCTCTTTCATGCTGCTCTCCAACTATTTCCCCAGCCACCTTTTAAAGGATCCCCAAACTTCTTTGTTTATTATCCTCTAAATTAAACAGCTGTAAAGATGCTAAATCATTCTCAGCACATTCCATGCTGTCATATAAGGTTTATGAATGTAGTACTCTCTTGGTCTCATTTTACTTATTGTAAAGTTTTCATGATTCTGTTACAGTTTCCCATCATGTTTAATATCTGTTTCTGTTGAAAAAGCTATTAATGAGAATCGCTTGGGATCAGCTGTGGCTTAGGCAATAACCATTCACAAATAGTTTATTTTACATTTGGCATGTGGACCATATCCCTGATGCAGCTCTTAAAGCCCTTGTAAAACTGGAAAGTGTCCTTTGATTTCATTAACCCAGCTGCATATTGAGGGGTGATTTCATTTGGTTTTCATTTCTACCTGTACAATTAAAATGCTCTACCATCACCCAAGGGTGTTGATGTGAATGACTCTACAGAAGTTTTACAATCTGAGCAAACATTTTGTGGGTTAGTTTGCAGGACAATGACAGGCTTCCTGTTTGAATATTAACTCCAACTCCCATTGCACCTTGTAAAACTAGTGCCTTTTAATTATCACTGAAATTATTTATTTTTATACAGTCTCTCAGTGTCTCTCTTCAAGACTGTCTTCCATAGATCATTGAACACTTATTTTTGTCTGAATCATTCCTCTTTTTTAACAAACAACATTCTAACAGCAGAACTGGCTAGAAATTAATTTTCTTCCCTTTGATTTGTCAGAAATATCAATTCAATAAACCAAATGCATGAAACTGTCTCTGAGAAAAGTTGCTTGGGACTGGAAAGGAATTTCTGTTCAGAAAAAAAGGGTAATGACTGTGGTCCCAGAAGCACCAATTACTTTGGTGTATAATGCATTTGTATGGAAAATGGAGGCTCAAATCTCTGCTCTGCCTAAATCAGACCAGCACCTTCAACCAGCCGCTCCACATTCCAGCTTCAGGCTTGCCAAACAAGTTACTGATTATTCTGCGGAGAAAGACATCAATCCTTCTTTCATTTGTCATGAGAGAAGGAAAAAAAAGGAGTAAGACAAGGAGAGGTCACCCATCATCTTGATGTGAAACTGGAAGTTTTCAAAATCTTGTGCTTGTCTGACCAAGATTCAAATCTCCCAGTCTGTTGTTTAGTGTTGGATGCTGCAGGTTTTAGACTTTGGGCACATAAATGGATTAGACTGAGTTATGCTATGTTAATGAAGTACAATTCAGGAATGGAGCTGCCACAGCACATTTTAGTGCAATTTCATTAAAGTCTCTTATCAATTGCATTTGTTTGCCTGTAGCAGTACCTTCTCAATTTCTGTGTGTCTACAGTTTGCTTGCCCACTTTACATAATTTCTAGAGGACTCTCTGTACCTGTGAATTTTGGGATCACTTAATTAAAATTACAATTGCTGAAAAATCAGATGAGATTAAAAACCCTCTGTAACTGAGCTTGAAGCACTTCTTGCTCCCTTTGGATTTGGAGAAGCCTCAACTGATAAGCATACAATCCAACTCTTTCACTTTACAGTCTGCTTTACTTTGCTCCTACATCTCCATATAATTTTCAATATGAAGACTCAGATCTTCAAACTGTGCTTGGAACTGCGATGTCACATTGAATTTAGTGGCAGCTTTGGCACACTGCTGCTTTCTGCTCCATCAAAACAGACATTTGTCAGCATCTCCAGAAGTGTGGAGGGTCGATATGCAATGTGAGTTTTGTGAACTACATTGCATTTTACATGAAGTGGGAATATCTCCAGTACATGTTTTTCCAAAAGTGATATTCCATCAGGTCTTGACTAATATAACATCCTCCTTTAACTGAGTATAAATTCAACAACTTTATATAATAAGAATTATAAATTTATATGTATTAACTCATCCAAGAGATTGGCACTAACTTTATGCCTTTTTTAGAAGAAGAGAATATTCTTTTTCTATACTATGCAGTGAGATTTATTTTACAAATTATCATTAATGTTAAACAAACAGCATTGTATCTGCCTAACAATTACTATGGCCTTAATAAAGTAGTTAAAGGGTTCAGCCAAAAGTATCCCTTGAAGTTTTACTTGTTCTCTTTTCTACATAGCAACCACTATCCCTACAGACATTCTTTGCCTACATGATAATGAACACAGTAACAGCTTTGTTCACAACCTATCTTTGATTTCTTGCCCTTGACATTCCTCCTCCTCCAGCTAGTCTGTTTGTGTTCCAGAGCTAAATGATTTATCATCTTGTCAGTGGATTTCTTCTACACCTTGTATTTATTTGTCCCACCCTATGCCTCCCAGTAATTTTTATCTGTTTTTTGCATTGTTTGTCAATGTCTTGACAGCTCTCACGATCTGACACACAGTACAGCATGTGGTCAGGAGGAGAACTTTCCACAGTAAAACAGGATTTTAAGCCATGGCTTAAAAAATGATCATAGAAAATCCACAGATATATGGAATAACTTGTTTTTCACAAACACATTGGTAAGACACAAAATATATGTCACATCTAGCTATGTTGTCTGGACAGGTCTGAACTCAACTCCTAATGCTCCATACAGTTTCTTCTAGAACTATTTTACAGTTAATTAAAACTGGGCTACAGTGGGGTCAAGGCTTTAAATGATGTGACAAACTGAACCAAAAATAGAGCAAAGAGACTGATGTGTGACAGACAGTTCTTGTAGTTGAAGGATTAGAATTAATTAGAGAAGTTAAATTTAAGTTCACAGCTACAGATGGTTTATGTTATTATAAAAAAAATCAATTAACATTTTAAAAGCTCTCCCCATGTTAGCAATCAAGTCACAAGTTAAAACACTCTTGGACTTGTGCAATAAGCTCCAGATCTTCCAGTTACCTGGTGCTCAGCCAATTTCCCAACTGTGCCTATAATAGTGCATTAACAGCCATCCAGTCTGTTCCCCAAGCACAATATTGGATCTGTCACTGCAACAAATTGCAGATCAGTGACCTCAGTGGTAAATGTTTAGTATTGTGTTTGGCCTGGGTGTTGTATTTTTGATCCAAAACAAAGGCAGAGATTCAAGACAAACATCAACGTTCTCTATAAACTTACACCTCGTGTTTTAAAATAAAAGTGACATGGAGGAAATGGCATTTTAAACAGTAAAAAGATGAGCTGTTTCCCGCTTTCATTGTTTGTCTTTTTGGTGCTATGTTCATGGAAAAATATGGCAGGAAAAACGAAAAAGAAAAATAACGAGTAACAGCTTGCCTCTCTTTGGCATCAAGTGTAGGGAAGCTGTGTTCTTCCTGAGGCAAACAAGTTTCACAGCAATGGGTTGGGACCAGTGAGCCGAGTGCAAGAGATGTATGAATGAGAAATCAGTGCAGTGTGCTGGGAGGGGTCTCCAGAGCTGCTCTTAGGGGGCTAAAAAGTACTCAGGACCCAGCCACAAATACTTTGTTTGAGTGTTGTCATGTGTTGGGGAGTTGCTTTATACACCAGATCCAAGGACTGCATGTCTGTCTGTTATGGGAGCGGATTAAGTGTGTTCCTGGAACACCTCCTTTGGTTTAGTGTCATCTCAGTGCAATCCAGCTTGGATTCTGCAATGTGCTCTGCAATGTGAGCTGCTCTGCAATGTGAACAATAACAGAGTAAAAAGCGGTGAACATAAGTCTTCAAAACTCACTACCAGTCTAAAGGACATGGGAAGGTAGACAACACGGACTTGTGTCTAGCAAGTGAAATAATGATTCAGCAAGGTGCATTTTGGTGCCAAGAGGCATGAATAACTAATATCCAAAAGCATCTTGATATTCATGGATATAAAATGTTATATCATTTTATAACATTGTCATCATTATATTACCATGCACTCACCATCGTTTCTACCTTCAATAAATAATAGTGTGACCTATGGAGTCTGTCTGCTAGATGAGGATGTCTTTTCAATGACGTTTAAATCAAAATACATTTAGGCATCCTGGAATTTAACTTTGATCAAACGTGGATGTTACTTTTTCCATTATAATGTAGATTAAATGCCCTCACTAGCAGACCATCTAGCTGTAACTGTGCTCTGCTCTTCAGATAGATGCAATGGCACTCCTCTTGGGATGGATGCAAAGGCACTGCACAAGGAATTATTTATTGTTACTGTAAGTCCACTTCCCCCATTGGACTCCAGCAATAAAAGGAGGTCTTCTCTTCACTGTGTGACCTAAGTATATTATTTAAGCTGATAGGCACTCCAGATCTTAATAAAGACAGTAAGACTGTGGGTGAACAGTTAATGTCGACTGAGGCCTGAACAAATGGAACAACTAGGAGTAAATTTTGGCCAGGTGTTAAGCTGTTCCAGGGTCTATGAAATGAGACAGGGTGGTCCTTCAGACACCTCCAAAGAGGACTTGGGTAGCAAAAACCTAGGCTTGACTCCTAGCACCATGCTATTAAATGTGAAGTTCAACTTTATTTTTGTGTAAAATAAAATACTACCTCTTTAATTTTTAATTTTTTTTTTAATTTTTTTTTTTTTATTACTCAGTTCTGTAAAATCATAGAATCATAGAAATATTTAGTTTGGAAGAAACATCTAAGATCACTGAGTCCAACTGCTAACCCTGCACTGCCAAGTCCACCACTAAACTGTGTCCCCAAGCTGGCATCCACACCTCTAAAATACCTCCAGGGACGGTGACTCAACCATTTTCCTGGGCAGCCTGTTCCAATGCTTGATCAGCCTCTCAGTGAAGAAATTTTTCCTAACATCCAATCTAAACCTCCCCTGGCACAATTTGACAACATTTCTGCTCACTACTTGTTGCCTGTGAGAGGAGACCAATTCCCCACATTGCTACAACCTCCTTTCAGGTAGTTGTAAAGAGCAATAAGGTCTCCCCTGAGCGTCCTTTTCTCCAGGCTAAACACCTCAGCCACTTCTCAACGGACTTGTGGTCCATGCCCCTCACCAGCTTCATTCTCTTTTCTGAACACACTCCAGCACCTCAATGTCCTATTTGTAGTGAGGGCCTCAGAACTGAACACAGGATTTAAGGTGCAGCAGCCTCATCAGTGCTGAGCACACGGGGGTGATCACTTACAGCTACAAGCCTCTGGACTCATATAAGCAAAAGTTGTTGGTAGGTAGAAATAAAATGAAACTGAGCTTCAGTGTATCATCTCTTGCCACATCCCCCAGAAGGCTGAGTGACAGTGAGGCACAGAGTCTATGCCTCAACAGAGCAAGTTTGGATAAACATCCATAGGTAGGTACCGCTCTGACTGATGTCTGAGGAGGAAAAAATAACTCCAAATTGCTTCAAAGGCAACAGCCTAAGATGAGCAGAGAGCTTTGTTTTCTCATGGACAGGCCCTGGCTGATATCTATTTGTTAGTGAATCAGCCTGCATTAAGTGTATTTCCATAGTTACTTCTCTCAGGAGTTGGGAAAGAAACTTTTGCAGTATTGCCACTTACCTATTACAGTGATAGTCTAACATTAAACTTTTTTTTGTTTGCTTGTACCATTTACAGAAAATAAAAAAAAAAATCCCTGTCAGCAAATTCCCCACATGTTTTTATCTTCCATTTGTCATCAAATGAACTTTCTCAACAAAAATGGAAGTTACTAAGAATAAACACATTATTACGATTTTTGGTTTAGTATTTTGCTTCAACTTCAGTCTAGAAAATGCCTACTCAAAAGTGAGTGCCTAAATGCAGATCTATCATATTTTGTTTGAAGCTGTTTGAATAATAACATTGCAAAAAGAATTTGTCTCGCAACTTGGAATCTTTAAACATTTAATAAAGCTACAGTTATGAATGTCAGGCACACTTGTAAAATTTTACTTCAGTCGAGATGAACACAATAAAATCAACAGAAGTCTATCTCAGTATTTTTATCTGTAAGTCCTCTGTTTGTTTCTACATCTTTTCCCTTTCTATACCTTTAGAAATGTGTCATTAATGGGTATAAAATCTTTATTCAGTTGAGAATAATTCATGCTTCTGTGCCCTGATTAAAGGTATCCCAAAAGTGGAATTACAAAGCAGTACTCAGAAATATATCACATTAATTGTCTTCTGTTCTATTATTCTGAATTACAGTAAAAAAAAAATACACTCTAATGACCTATGCATTATTGATGGGCTTCTCCTAACATCCTTTGTGATTTCTCTGTTATTTTTCTACTCTTTTTCTCTTTCATTTCAGGCATTCAGGACAACCTCAACCCTGGGGTTGTCCTGCTACCTTCTAGACCATCACTCCAACATCTATATTTATGGAGAGAATGTTTTGGTACACAAACACTTTCCACATTCGCTACTTTGCTTGCCGTGAAATTTTATATCAATTTTCATTTCACACACAAGTATCTTACAATAATATCAGTCTCATGGAAATCAACAGGACTCACATTTATTCTAGTGACTCAAATGTTTCTCTTTTGTATTTTAAAGCAAAAAATTATCCAATAATTTCAGTATATAATTACTGCTGCCTCTAGAATTGCAGGGTCCTTTCTTTGCAAAAAATGAGACCTTTCAATCTTTTATTTAATTATTTTGTGTTTAGATTAAAGCTACATTTGGGCCCATTACATTATACAATATTTCCTGAAGAACTCCAAAAGAGATATTTTCCTTCAAACTGATTTTGTTTCTCAGTTGTATATCTCTTCCTTCTTATGACTCATTTAGGAGGAGAATTGGAGAAACATTTCACTAGTCTTCTCAGAAATGTTTATTTTACTACCATCCCACTCATACCCTATGATAGAGAGAAATACCTTGGGGTTTGATATTCTATTGAATACTTGTTTTTTAGGGTTTTTTGTATTTGTATTTCTGTAGTGTCTTACAGATAGATAATAGATGAGTGCCATTAGGAAGCACAGGGTACAAATACAGAGCAAATGAGTCCTTTCTCTGAAAGGACTTATTTAAAGTATGGCAACATTCTGCAAAATAAGATTCCATTACAGTTAACGGAACTGCTATAATACATATTTGTGCAGAAGGTGCAGTGCACTCACTGTGAGTTGGGAATTACAGGTAAACTTGATCTTGTTCCAGGTGTGATTCAACCCTATTAAAAAAAAAAGGCCCACCTACCAGCAGCCAACTTTTTAAAGGCTGTCAGATGTTAATAGCTAACTGTCTAATAGGGATTTTCTGCTATTGTAGTACTGGCCGTGGCTCATAGCCTGTAGAAATTAGGTATTTCTCCCTCATATTTGGCATTTTTCCAAGAGAAAGCCTGCAACAGGTATAGTTCTCTTGCCAGTCCCACTTAGATCTGTTTGTGTTGGCTGCCCCATCCCCTGGAGCAGATTGCGTGTTGGAGCTATTCCATGCCCGTGATGGGAATGTCCTTTAGGTACTCCGTGAAGTGTTTCGGATCAGGTATTACTGTATCAAACTACCAACAAACTGCAGAGCAGGTGGAAGTCAACTGGCAGTCTGTAGGAATACTTCCTGGAGAAATTTGTTAATTATAAATGCTATAGTTCAAATCAGGTCTGAATAACAAAGATGTTTGTTCAAAAAATATAAGCATTTTCAAACTGGCTGAAATTGTTCAAATAGCTGAAAATGTTCTTTTGACAGTTAAGGGGGGGTGGGGCAAACAGAAAGGAAACAAGGAGAATCTTGCTCAAGAAAGCATCCATGAAACCATAACAAAAAAAAAAAAAGTGTTTTTAAAAAAGGAACTGAAATATATGTATTTTAATAATGCTCTTTTTAATAAAGCCTATAATCCTTATAGACTACCAAACCCATCTTTCAAGCTTAAATATCTACATAATACACAGAATAGAACATAAATATACCAGTTCTTTAGAATACTCTAACCAGTATCTTAAAAAATATAAAAAAGTGTTGTGAATTTTACTTTATTCTCATTCTGCTTCTTTAATATCCTTCTTATAAATAAGATATTTGAGCTTCTATAGGAATTGCTATTACTCTTCAATTCTCCATACAATATATTCCTCTGAATATAAAACACATATAAATTAGTTTAAATGTTCATAATACCTTCTCATGAGTTTCATTAACTTGCATAATTATGCAGATGAGATACCACAGTAGATGATGGAACTCAGGTTGACAGTGCACATCAATAATTTAAGACAAAATGCATTAGAAGGAGCCTCTAACCCCAAAACCCAAATGTTATAAATGAGGAAATAGAGAGTTAAAATTACTTTTTAAGAATATATTAACCTGTGAAACTATAACAATATTTTAAGATGGACACCTAAATAAATATAATTGTACCCAAAATTACTTTTCCCACAATCATTTTAACGTAATAACCCTTACCCTGAAGAATCGTGAACACTCTTGAATTTATTATAAATAGCCATACTGACATCAGTGGGAGTACTCAATAGTGCTCAATAATTAAGCAGCTGCATGATCCTTGGAAGACTCTTGAGAGCAAGTAGTTTACTTTTAGATACATCTTCCTCATTACATAACTACAGGGATTTATGCCAAAGCAGTGTCTCTAACATCTGAGGTTTACACTGACCTTCTCTTTCTCCTGCCATTAGAACAATTTGTCATGGGTTGTGCAGGATGCCACAGCCTTTTGTGGCAGTAGGAGCAGAAGTAGGTTTGTGGCCCATCATAAGGCTCAGAAATAGAAGTAAGAAAAAGGACAACATAAGGTTGTCCTTCAGAGCAGACACACAAATCTGTTTTGGTGATATTTAAGTCAGAGTTTGAATTATACATCTGGAAGTGAACTCTTTTTCTAGACAGACCTCTGTAAGATATTTTTTTTAAGTACATGAATATATATCATTGGAACATTTAATATTTCTGGGGTAACTACTGATCAACACATATAGATAGCTATGATGTTTGATAAAACTGCAGCTGAGCTGATAAATTTGTTTTAGTAACTACAACATCAGTTGATAATAACCTCGAAGAACATAAAAAAAAACAACTCTAGAAAATCTTGTGGCATCAGCAGAGCTGCCTTTTATTTCCCATCCCTGTTGTGTTACCTTGACAAGGAATACAATTTCCCAATTTATTTTACATTTATTGTCCTAAAAATGTGCTTCTGCTATCACTAACATTTCTGTATATTTGATACATTCTAAATAACAAGATAATGTGCTGGCACAGCAACAACAGGGAGGATTTCCTTTCCGGGGTCCAATAACAAAAGTTGCAATGAAAGAAAAGACATCTGCAAGAATAAATGTATTTTGTAAGATAGACTTACAATGAGGATAGTAGGTATAAAACCAAAGTGCATCTATTTTTTGGACAGATTTACTACTGTGAGGATTTGCTAGCATAGCCAAAGACAGTACTGCAATTGTCAGTAATTGGTCTTCCTGTGTATTCCCAGTAAAAAGGCTTACAATCTGGAGGGAAAAAAAAATAAAAAGAAAAGGTACCTTCTCATATGTGAAAGCTGCTTTGCCAGGAACTGCAGGGTGCTGAAAGTGTAATGTGTGAAACTTGAATTTGGTTTGACTGTTCTAGTGATAAAGATGGGACTTCTTCCTCTTAGGTTAGAAATAGTTTGTGAGCATACAGAAGATGGAAACTCGATATTGTCAGATGTATCTTATGTGGAAAAGCAAGAGCAGAAAGCAGCTTTTGGGGAAATACTATTTCTTATTCATGCTCTGGGCATGTACATGAGATTGTAGATTTATGGACTTATTTTTCCTTTAGATGATATCTATCCTGCTGTGCAGTTCATTGCTCACAGAGAAGTGTTTCAAGGCAGAGCTTGAGCACACATTACTGGTGATGGATGAAAAAGCTGATTTTCAGAGTCAAATGGCAGTTGAACTGGGCACTCCTTTTCCAAAAATACCTGTATTCTCTAATATATAATGATCTGTGACAGACATGACCCAGATATACCTATTTACTGGTCAGTTGTGGCCTGCAAGTAATGAATTATGTGAACTAGGGAAAGAGTTTATAGCTGGCAATAGCAGCAAAAAGTTAGTTAAATCGCAGCAATTTCTATGTACTTGGGAAGACTGCATAAATCATTAATAACTGCTGATCTGACCAGTAGATAACAGAAGGTGCAGTCCTTGGGTAATGCTGTTCAGCATGTGCCAGCACGAGGGGAGGAGCTGATACAGGACTATATTGCAGGATTGTCACTCTGTCGGGCAGCACTGAAAGGTTATCAGAAAGAAGTGGAGTTGCCAGCTTTCACTCAGGAGAAACTCTTTTCTAATGACAAAGTCTTAAAAACTGCTCACTCTGGTTTTGGTGTGGTTTTTTTTTTTTTTTTTTTTTCTTGGTTTTGTTTGTTTGTTTTTGTTTTGTTTTTGTTTTTGTTTTGTTTTGTGTGTTTTTGTTTGGTTGGTTTTTTTGTTGGTTTTTTTTCTTCTTCTTTTTTTTTTTTTTTCAATAAATGAGATTAATGGAAACAGCCACCTTTAGGTGAACAACAGAGCACGAGGCACAAGATGTGTCCCAGTCCCTTTACAGTGCAGCCTGGTGGCTGAGGCTCTTGATCCCAGAGCACTGTCAGGGACCAGCAGGTGACAGTCCTCTCACAGTAACCAGAAGATGGCTCTGATAGCTGGCACTTTGTTGGTAAGGTGCAGAGCAGGTGAAAAACAGCCAGTCCAGAGGAAAAAAAACCCAACTTTATTCAGAGTTCATATGTACATGCAGTGACAGCAAACTCAGGAGCGTTACTTGTAGAGTAAAAGGTGTTTAACTAATTGGCTAAAGTAAGAACATTTCCTGTTAAAAAAAGAAAAGAAAAGAAAACAAAAAAACCTAATTTTTCCTCAGTGCCTACAGGCACAATCACAGGATGAATTATAGATTAAACATAAGATGATTTTTTTTCCTCTCTCATGTCTAAGTAATGATGAAAACCAATAAATATGTGTCAGTAACCATAACACATCTTCAGTAAATATTATGCACTAGTACTGAGCACAAAATTACCTGAGGAAGAAGAAAAGAAAATGAAAGCTGACTCTTTTTTTGTCCCATTATCTCTTTTCATCTCATCATCTTCATCTCATTATCCATTCCTTCAACAGTAACAATAAATAAATAAATAAAAGTGACAGCCATTCCTGCACAATAGATCAGAAACCCATTTATTATTTAGTATTTCGGTCAGCTCACTTCTTTCAATATAAATAGACCACTGAAAGAGATGGTTTTCTAGTCAAAATGGTTTGTTACAAACTTCTCCACAATCCCCACAAAACCTACAAAATGTCTTTGTCTGACCTCTGGAGAGTGGGAATCTACTTTAATACTTCTGGAAGATTAAGGATACACAGAAAAATATTTATATAAATATATATATATTTATCTATATATTTATATATATATATAATCTGTTTTAACTTTTTAAAAAGGAATGAATTTTTACATTATCTTATGAAGAATACTGAGGAACTGACCACACATTTGGAAAATCATGGGTCAATGAGATTCAGTATCAAGATCAAGGACACAGGAAGTTTCTAACCAACTGCTGATCTCTTATGTTATGTATACATAATTTTCTCTTCTCACAGAGACGTTGTCTGTGACCCAGTCCAACAAAGGCAGAATGCCTTCAGGCTACCAGAGTTGCACACTAATCCTCCCTTCACTGTTTACTCCTTGCCGGGCATTGGATAGACTAACACAGTCATTTAAGTAGCTAACCCTAATATCTCCAAAGAATAGCTGTCTGAAACAGTCACATCAGCCCTCAGGCACAAGGGCAGAGAGCACTTGGTCTGAACTGAGACATCAGCCGAAGAATTTCCACAGTGAGATTTCTGGGAGTTGGGCAGAGTCATGCAACTGCACAACAGTGACCTTAACTTCCAATTTTTCACCAAAGCCTACTACTTGCAGCTCTTTGAAGTAAGTTACAGAGAAAATATGTAGAAAACCCACCGAACTGATCAGCTTGGTCAGCCATGAGATGCCCTCTGTAGAGGTGTACTAGCCATTCCCAGTAACCTTCTTTTCCTCATGTGTCTGTGAATATATTCTCAGAGAAAGGACTTTATGATCTTTCTAGGGACTGATAAGATGTTGACCAACCCATGTTTGGTTACCTTTGTCTTCCCTTTTCTTTGTTAAAGGTAGGTGAAAACTTAGCCTGCTTCCAGGCTGTCAGTGACCTTCCCCAGTCACACCATGGTTTTTCCACAGTCACTTTAAGTGTTGCCTTGTTGTTGTCACTGCAACACTTACAGCAACCTCTGCTGATTTCTTTTCTCTCTATGAATTAGATTCTATCCAGCCTCTCTAAATAGTCCCAAATGTGTTTCTTTCCAGTTTCTGGATGCCTTTCTTTCCACAGCACATGGTGGCTGAGAGATTTGAGAGCAAACTTTGTTTCTACAGATGAAGACAAGAAAGGTTGAGTGCTTCAATCATTTCTCTACCACCTTAGTCACTGAAAAAGAAAAACTAAATTTAAAAGAGTAATTTGTATTTTGACCCCATCTTCTTTCTTTCCCCTCTGTTCCATATTCCACTTTCTCTCAGCAGCTTGATTCAGAGGCCAAACAAAAAAATGTAGAGAATATTAAAAAGGGGGGGGGAGAAAAAAAAATAAAATCTGTCACTCTCAAAGTTTGACTGGGCTTCACATCCAGTGAAGGGATACTTGTAATTTGTCTTGGCAACCAACAATCTCTTAGGTACAGTTGTTTCTTTCATAGAGCCATTCTCCGTGAGGATGTTCAGTTCAAGGAGAATGCCTCTGGCTGTAGTCAAGTGGTCTGAACATCTCCCTCAGCATCTAACTTCTTTCTTCACCTGGTGTAGACTGACACAACCATTGATATGGTTAAACTAAATATCTGCAAGCTGCAGCTCTCTGAGATACACTCAGCTGAGGGGAATTTGGGGCAGAAGTGAGCTGAAATCTCAGTCGCAGCTAGGGAAGGACTTCTAAGTAATTAGGGGGAAAGGGCACGTAACTGTGAAATTATGAATCAGTTTCCTAATTTCTGCCTCTTTCATGTCCAATTTGTGGTCTTCTTTCAGTTGGGGGACTTCAATAAAGCATTTGGTTAGTGGCTTAAAATATGTAGTCATTTTTTGAGTCTATATTGGCCAATCTGAGTAGAGCTGGTTTTCAGCTTCTCCTTTATACAAGAGAGTGCAGAGCTGCTGGAGGACAAAACTTGTCATCTACCTTTTCTAACTATGACTCAGTCTAACAAGACTCCATCAGTTTAAAATGTTGCTGAATAATGAGAAAATATTTGCCATGATGCTGCAGGAAGGATTAAGAAATTTGTATGAATTGATTGGAGGATGTCATGTAATGGCATGTCCACTTTGGGAAGCAATTGTAAGCTATGAGGCAATTTTCCCATGAAGCTGGGAATTGTGTGACCCTACCTCCTCTGAACCTTCCTCTTCCAAGGAGCTGAGAGAGCCTCTTGCTCTCCTTAAGAAAGACTCTTCTGTCCTCACTCCGAAGCACTCCAGAGTAGGTAGTATATATACTTAGGAGCTGATTTTGTGGGTGATATTTAATGAGAACTTAAAGCAAAAAAACATCAGCTAGCACTGGATATCTCATTCAAGTCTTTCCGTTGTCTGAGTTACCTCAGAAATGTCACAAGCTGTAAGAAAAAGCACGCTCTTTGCACTGATAATGTGAAATCAATTTTTTTGAATATACAAAAGAAAATATCATTTTACTGAGTGGTCTTTGGTTGGATCATTGTCATGTTGAGGCAGAGATGTGCAGAAATGTGCCCACAATGCCTTTAATTGTAACAGCTGTTATTGCCCCATTCTGTTTTAACATCTGCTTCAGAGTAATAATTCCATTGACGCCTCTGATGTATCTGCCAGCTGTTTCTAATAAACCAGGAAAAGTTACAACCCTTTTAAATGACAATCATTCAAGATGCTCCATAATTGCATAACTGCAAGAATGAGGCTCTTTCTGAATGCGATCAACTGAATATTTTGATTATTTATGTAGAAGGTTTTTATTGCTGGATGACTGCTCAAGTGAGGGAAAAACTCAACAAAACAGAAAGAACCATTGCACACCAAAGTTTATCATACCATCTGAAAGAAATCATGAGGGAACCTTAAAGAATTTTCTGTACTATAAAACCAACTAGAAATTTCAAAGACTCATAAAGTTTGTAGCTCAACTGGGCATTCATCTAGCAATTTATATTAAACTCCTGAAGGCATTTTTTGTCTTCTTCAGCAGTAGAAAATGAGTTAAGTGTATTGTAAAGTACAAAAACCACAGAAGAATAACAAAAGGGAGGTATTCTCACTGCTTCTTTTCAGAAAAATATCTTCATAGAAACTTTCACCTTGAAAAATATTCAGTGAAATATTCCTCATAACCAATAAAATTGGTGGTAGTCATCTATTATAGCCAATGCTTTGTTACAACAATTGAATAACTCCAATTGTTATAGAGAAAAAGTATACTTTTTTCAGGCAAAGAAACTCATGTATTATCTCTGCTTTGTCTAGCTCAGTGAGGTGTCTTGTTGTTCATTACTTGTGAGTACATCAGGGAAGAAAAAAAATTCTGAGTATAGTTTTGAAATGTTATTTTTTGTTTTCTGTCATCTGTAAATGTCCCAGATACCAGAGTTTGGCCCAATCAGCCCATGTTTCAGGGCTTTTGTCCTATACTTTGGGCAGATTGTATCCTAAAACCTTGAGAAGGTATATTTAGGTTGCTCTGTGAGTCCCAGCCCTTGGCACATCTTGTAGATCATAGGGTAGGTCATGTCTCCATAAAATCAAGGACATCTTAGAGAACACCACAAGGTGCACAATTTCTGCACATAGAACATCTTTCTTCAGGTGGCAGATTCCTACATGTGCATGCCAAAAGACAGTTGGGGGGTAACTAGGAATGCACGTGCATGTAAGAATTTGAAAATACTCCCTTGCCTTCAAGTTGAGATGCAATCATACAGCCCTGCTCTCAGCAGCTGTATTTTGACGTGCCTGCAGCTGGACTGCCCTGCTCCACTAACAAGTTAAGTGAATCACTCTGGGTACTTGGGTATTTGTGCTGTGGACATTTCTGGAGTGCAGAGGTGGGGCTTCTCTATCTGTACAGTACTTTTCCCTTTATGGTAGTAACTTTTTCAAGATCACTATGGTGTGGATATCTTCCTGTGGTGCCAGAGGGTCTGGAAAATCAGCTTGTGAGGGAAGAAAACAACTTTAGCTTTGGCAATCAAGCTGAGTTCTGTAGAATACTAGTAGTACACTGAAGACAGTAGAGAAAAAGAGGGTTATTGTCAGTAAGCTCGTACTTTTTTGGCAGTGATTGAGATACCATTTAATCTAAAGTTGTGCAAAGAAAAAGTGTCTAATGTGTCATTTTCTTCAAATCAGTTGTATGCTTTTTTGGAAGATGTTTCCAACTTGGCCAAAATACTTGTTTGAAGCCTGCATGTCAAACTTTACATAAAAGGCAGTGTTGTCTTGCATCTGATATTGACCTCTGTTTCAACCTTTTCATGATTGTTCTTGTTCTCATTTCCCAACAAACCATTTCTACCTAGAACAAGGTAGAAATGATGTTGGCTGCGTGCACCGTCTATGTGAAGCAAGGAAGGGGTTTCTTTCTGAGATAGGAGTACATGAAGTACAAGAGAATGAGGCCGATGTAAAAGCAACCAAGCAAGAGAACAATTTATTTACACGTGGAGGGCTGCAACCCAACCCCATTTTATCTTAGCAATACTGCTGAGAACTGATAGTGGAAACAACATTTTCACAGTTACAGAAGAGTCTTAGGAGAGGGTAAAAGAAAAAGATCTCAAAAATAGATTTTTACACACTGTGGGACAGGAGATCCTGAAACATTTATAATATACCAAACTGAAAATGGATTGAGTCTTAAAAACGCTAAGGAAATAATGTAATGTTCTAAAAAACCACTGTATTTGGAGCCTATATTCTGCTGTCATTTATATCTAGACAGAAAATAAGCATATTACAGATCTGAGGCAAAAAAGTTATATCCAGCATTTTTTGCAATACTGAGTAATTCAGAGGCAAACTATGTTTAATGTTGGTGATACAAAACTAAATGAGGCATATTAATTTGTGCTTTCAGGAAAGCAAAACACATTTCCTTCCCAAGCAGAGATACTATGCAGGCCATAGACTAGAAGTTTTCAGAAGGTTTGAGAAAAAGAAGTCTGGCAACAGCTTAGCCAGAAAGTCTGTCTATACCTATTCTGTGACAGCACATCCTCACCTAGGAGCTGTCAGCTTAGAGAGTGGTGCTCAAGAAAAATATAACAGTTACTCTGTGTAGAAAATCATCAGTGACCAAGCCTATCCAACAATAAAAATAAAAACTCACAAATTCCTTGTTGAACTAACAAGAGTGATTTGGGCAGTGAATTTGTGAGTGAAGAGTAACACAAATTATCTACCACACTCCTCAGAGACTTAGAGTACGAAACTTCAATCTGAAAGGAGATATTTCACCATACCAATGATGAAACAAGAAAAGCAAAGGGGGCATAGTACATGCTAAAGCACATTGTACCAAACCAGCACAACACTTGCAACAAAAAAAATCCCAAATAAAGCACTATACATCAGTCATCTGTCACACTTAGCCACCACAACATAATTGCCAGAACTGGAACTAAGCTTATACATGCTTGAGGGTTTTTTTCTACTACTTGTGTGATTATTCTGGTCAAATCTAAAGAGATAAGTGACAGACTTAGCCTCATCAATATTTAGTGGATATATTTAGATGACTAAGGAATATTTGAAAGTGACTAGCTGATGAGAACATGTTGACTGGTTTAGAAGAGAAGAAAATCTCAGCAAATCAGAGAAAAAGAAGGCATTGAGAGAGCATACAATCCACTATGCAAAAAAGACACTTAAAATTCCCATTTTGGAATTATGCCAGCTAGTAAAATGCTTCAACCAAAGAACACTAGAAATTTTGAAAAGATTGTTGAGATAGCAGCTTGTAATGTGATAAAAACAAACTGATCTTGGAAAGGAACCTGATAACAAGAGCTCATATAAAACTATCAGGTTCAAAAAAACCAAAATTCCATTTGTGGTTAGAAGTAATAAAATACACTGTATCCATATTCCTATGAAGAATCCAGCAAATGACAAAACAAAGCCAAGTGATAAAAGCTGAAGTCACAGCCAACAAAAGACCAAAAGGCTCTTACTAGTCCATTAAAGGGCTATAAGATAACTCAGAGAGTGGTAAAGGGGTGAGAGAGGAAGGGTGCTTTTGTCTGCTCCTGCAGCAACATGACTTATTTGATTGAATTATGCATAGGGAAAAGAACTTTGTGTGTGGCCTGAGAGAACACAAGGGGAAAAGTGAATATGCAAGTTTGAAGAGGGCAAGCCTGACTAAGAACAGCAACAAATAAACACACTCCAGCACTTGGATCCCACTTGCTCATAGGTCAGTCATTTCTCAGTGACAGTGCCAGGCTCTGTGAGGTTTTATCTCATACAAGACAATGGCCACTTCTGATGGCATCTTGGAGGCAGATCTGCTCCAGCTTTCTCTATCAGGTCACACAGCAGGTTCCTGATATACAGAAGCTGCAGAACAAGAAAGTAGATATTATGCAATTATTAGGCAATTATAGGCATATTATGCAATTATATGGAGCTCTTGCAACTTCTGTAGGTCCAGGCAGGTATTTCATCTCCCCTCAGAAGCTAGAAAAATCACACCTGCTTGTGAGAATTTGCTGCACATTTTGAGTGTGAGTGTCCTGGCACACTCATCATTGGACTAAAAGAGACATTTTCCTGATACTTTTTAAGTTTGTTGGAAGTTTTGGAAACAGTGTTAATGAGTTTTTGAGTTATATTTACTGATGGAGAGTATTAGTGTATTAGAACCTAAAGTCATGGGAGGCAGGGAAGGAGGGAGGGAGGGAGGGAGGGAGGGAGGAAGGCAGGAAGGCAGGAAGGAAGGCAGGAAGGAAGGCAGGAAGGAAGGAAGGAAGGCAGGAAGGCAGGAAGGCAGGAAGGCAGGAAGGCAGGAAGGAAGGAAGGAAGGAAGGAAGGAAGGAAGGAAGGAAGGAAGGAAGGAAGGAAGGAAGGAAAGAAAACATTAAATGATGAAGACTCTTTTGGTATGTTCCTCTAATGAATGTTTTATTCCTATGTCAGCAAACGGTTATTTTCAGCAGTTCTTGGATTTCAGAACTCCAAATATAGAACAAACTTCCACACAGCATTTCTATCTAAATTTAAACTCAGCTCATTGTGTGTGTGCCACTTGACTAGGTCCAATTCTTCAGCAAGCAAACTTCCAGGATAAGCTTCGCTGCTCATGTCCCTAGCACACTTTGCATGTGTCTTTCCTCTTGGAGAATCCTGTGCTCCCCAGATCACCTCTTCACTGGGTTAGTAGTTTGTAACTAAGAGGAGTACAAAGTAGCATATGTACACTTCCCCATGATTCTAAGGTTGGTGTATTTTCCCATGCCCATTATTAATATTATCCAATAAGAACCTCCTTTTCAAAAGTAGTGTTACTACAGGCCACCAATCTGGGGAAAAAGAGTTATGGCTCTGAGCATATTAAATGAGCAGTTCCTGCTTAAACAAAAACATAATTTCATTTAATAAGGATGAAAAATGTTAAATACATTTGACATGTATTCCATGTTTATGTCCAAACTGATAGTCAAGACCATCTCTAAGTCTTGAAATATACTTCCAGAGTCCCCCTCACTACATGGGTCTGACTACAAAATTAGCATGAGTATATGTGTCATATATACACAGCACAGTGCCGTCAGTCTTTCCTTAACTGCAAACAATAACAGAAAAATTAAGGCTCAGAAGAAGACTATCTGTTCACAGAACCAAAGGTTATCTCAAGTTGGAAGGGACCCATAATTGAAACGCATTCTCTTGAACTATTTAGAAAGATGGTAAAGAAGAAAGAATAATATTTATTTATTTGTTGCAAGTGATAATCCAACCAACAAGGAGCAAGATCTGAAGGCTAGAAGCCTCTACTGGGTGCACATTCCAATCCCAAATCATTGTGTGCCTCATTCCTAGTGCAAGGATGTTGAAAGCAAAATACAGATCATCTCTGTCAAATTTGTGTCTGCACTCACTTTATCAAATTGGCAATCTTCTTCCTTACTATCGACTTTGCATTGTAACACCTTAGTAAAACAAGATTGTGTTTTTACTTGTGAAATAAAAAGTGAAATGATTATTATAAAATAACTCTCATGTTGTGGTAGTAAACAAAACCAAAACAAAATAATAATATGAAGGAAAATGGAAAATTAACAGTGATGCAAGACTTAATGAGTTTCTATAAAGTCATAAGTAGGGTTCCTTCTTTTTTTTTTTTTTCCCAGGAAACCTCATCAAATGCTCCTAAGAAAAATATACAACCTTAGAACAAACAAGGAACACAAATTTTTGTCAGTATGATCCTTGTACATCTAAAATTTCAAATCAGAATAAAATAATAGTCTCTGTCCCTTAAATAAGGACAGGTAAACTCCCCCATAGAGCTATGTTTTTGTACAGGGGCTTGATTGTCCATTGTGTGTTCAGTTCACACCCACACTCGAGCTGAACATATGAATCCAGGATAACAATTCTAAGTACTTGATTGCAGGGAAGAAGCTGGTAGTTAGAGATTTGAATAATCAGCTGTTCACCCAAATCATACTTCAAAGTACCCAGCCTCTTCAAATGTTTACCCTTGCATGTGTTTTTTAATAAAAGGAAATTCCAGCTAAGGGTCCTTCCTTTTCCTAAGTCCTGCTAAGTTTGAACTCCCACTCTCATGAGATCCCTTGATCTCCCAGGAGTTATATGCATGTACTCCAGCTGAAAATTTTTGCCCAGTGACAAGTTATGCAAAGATTTGCATTATATGGTAATAATAGTGCTCGTTGTTCAGCACTGTGTATCACCAATGTACCATTTCACACGTCCATTAAAGCCAGTTTTATTACCATAATGTGCAGCTGATATGGCAAAAGTACTAAAAGAGAAAGCTTACAGGATATCATTTTGGTGCGATCAGTGCTGTAGCAAGTCCTTGTCTGAACAGTTTTCAGTGGATGCACCTGCAACGAGTGCATATCAAATGCTTTTACTGTACTTTAAACTTTTGTTCTGCCTGCAAATTTCCTTTGGAAGCGCAGTCAGTGTTTGGTAGCCAAAATGATTACCTGGCTGCAGACTGGTCTTGCTCATCAGCATTCTGTACCATTGCCACAAGCTGAAGGAGAAAAAGACAAGGAGGAGGGGGAAAAAAACCCTCAAAAACTAGATACACAAATGGGAGAAGTGATTAAAGAAGATCACTGAGGTGGAAAATAAGCTCACTGCCAGGTTGTTTAGAAACAAAATTCCACATACTCGAAAAGCAGTGCATTCCAGCAGAGCATTTGTCCTCCTGGTTCTTTGTAAGTTTCCCTTAGAACTGAACCACAATGCAGAAATTAATAATTTGGTGGGGCCGAAAAAGGACGATGTGGTAACATTAAGTGAAAGGTCCATATATAAACTTGGTACTGTGGTAAAATAAGATAATAAGCTGTCCATACAGCTGAGGGAATGAACAGGGTGAACAGGTACACTGGAAAAAACCTAACACCCCACCATTAAACAAACTAAATGTGGCTTTGTATCTCTTCTGTTTAAAATCATATGGACAATTAAAATTTGATGTTCCCAGTTACTTTTTTCAACATTTATTATTTCTCAGTCTCGATTTTGAGTTTTGTCCTTTGACATGTCAGCAGCAATGTTAGCAGTTAGAAGCCTGTCTGTACTTGGAAAAGGGCTAAAAATCCATTATTTACATATATGTTATTACTACAACTTAGGGTTCATGTATTAATATTCATTAAATAAATACAAAGATTACTCCTTAGGCATTCAGTTTTAGTTACTTGAGTTACTCCTGGAAGCTATTACATATTTACATTGACTAAAAGGATCCTAAATTCTAGATATTTTGACTTGCAGTCATGAAATACCCACAGTACTTGGAACTACTCCTGATGGAACACTGAGAAAGTAAAGGATTTAATTCCTTTTCACATGAAAACTTTAAACTTTGAACTGTGATCAATTGTACATGAATGGGGCATCAACAGAAGTAGGGGAAACAGGCCACAGCTCCTTTTTCTCTGCTCCAGATACCCCATCCACTGTGACAGAGAAGTCAATGGTATGATTTGGGGATAAGAAGAAAGCAGTTCTGATTGCTTTAAGGTATACCACCCCTCCAAAACTGAATGCCATTTCTGTGTTCTGAGGATGTATTTACATCAGTGCTAAGTCAGATTAGGAATTAATTTTTGAAGCAGGTGTCCCATGTGCCCCCACTTAACATATTTTTTTTTACATTGTGGAACACACAAATTGTATTCTCAGAATAAAGTAAGCCAAAGATACTCCAGGAGCCCACCTAATGTTCACCAGAATGGTCAGGGGAACACTTCCTTCTGCCTCATCTCACACCACTTCTATGTAAGCAAAGGCATCCAGTCCAATCCTTTTCACTGTCTAGATCTTCTACTGTTCTTGCTTATCCCATAAATGTAGCTATGACCTGAAATCCCCATTTCAAGCTAGGCTCACCAATTTTTTGAAAGGATGCTGACTCACTAATTCTGGGCCCTCATGTGTCCGAGGGTGACAGGCCAAATTACTGAACTGAGTGTTGTCTGAAATCATCCCTATGGACAGAAAAGTCACAAGCTAAAGCACACTACTCAGTGCCTTTAAAATATGGACCAAGTCCAGGCTTAAACTTTATCACACAAAATTACAAAATAGAAAAACAAAACAACTTGTTTATCCTGGTAGAGACTTTAGCTCCCTAAATTCCAGATTTTTCAAGAACTTCTTCCAAAATATCTTCAGAAGACTGCAGTGATTGTTGTTTCCAGAGGCATCCTCAGTGTTCCAAAGATATCACATTTATGTTTTGCAGCAACCCAAATCAGTGTGCCACCTATGGCAACAGGCCAAATCCCATGTAATCCCATTCTCTTCAGCAGTTGTTTTCTCAGAACAGATGCTTTAAGCCCACATTAGATTCCATTGAGTGAAACCATCTGCTTACCCTTTTCTGGGGTTTCTTCTTTTTCTTGAGCATAAATATATCTTCTCAAAAACATGACCTTTACATCAGCACAAGAAGGTATACCAATAACAGCATGTGTCAGCAAAAATTATGGTCGCTCCTCTAGCATGGAGGATGGGTGAATAAGTTTTGTTACCTCTTTGCTGCTATAAGCACATAAACAACTTCAGTGGAATCATATTTTTGTCACTTTCAATTTTAAACTTTTCTGGTGCAATATCTCACTTTTGTAGCACAAAGCCTTAATGCTACCTATCTGACAAGATGACCTTCCTCTAGTTCCTTCGTAGTCTACAATACAAAAAATATGACAGAGAAACAGACAGTTTTACAGTTGGTCACTCAGGATCACAGCTCAGTGCCAGTTGCAGACACTATCAGCTTTGTCATGACTTCATTTTGATCAGAGAGAATATGGCCAGCTATTTATATGCCTTCTCACAAAACTGGGAACGCCAAGATCTGTCACAAGCCAGTCTAAACATGTTGATTAGAAAATCTAGTAAATTCTGTCATTGTTTGTTTCAGTATTTTTTAATTTTAGAAAGGGGGGTGTGTGTTTCTAACCTCACATAGCAACTCTGAGGAATGTGAGCTTTGGTATTTGACACAATTTGATTTGATTCCCTTCACTTATATTGTAAATAATTCCTACATAAGTACACTGAATAAGTACTTGTAATTTCACTCATGGTTTTGAGGGGATTGCTTGATTGAGTGGGTGGTTTGGGGTTGTTTGTTTTTTTCTTCTTCTTTGATACAGCTGGTGGTATATGCCAGTATAATATTTATCTCTTTGATGCTTAATGTTTCTGGCACTAATTTCTTGATCATCTACCATGAGGCTGGACAGATAATTCTACTTTATCATCTGAGATGATAGAATGCACATTAGGACATACAGTCCCACACAGTGAGGCTTTAACTATCCTGCCAACTCCAAGCTTGAAAGCACAGTGGAACTGTTTATACATTTTATGAATTACAAATATTTATGAGCATAAGAAGGACCTAGATTCTAGCTGATATAACATCTGTATGTGAGGATCCTTTGACCAACTATGGTAATCCTTTCCAAAAGAGAAAGATGGCTACAATTAGTATAGAAATGAAGTGTTTCCAAGGAATAGTTTTAAAGGCATTTGTCAACATAAAATATGGATAGTAAAAAGATATTTATCTGACAGTGTACTGAGACATCTTCAATTTACTCTGAAAACTATTTAATCAAGAAACATAGCAAAGCCTTAGTTTCATATATCATTCATGAAATGGAAAATATCACACTGTCCTCAGAGTGCAATTATCTCTTATGATTTGAAAATGGTGTTTCCTAAATCATCTTCAGTGTCACTTTTTGCAGTACACACCAGATTTTGGGAAAAGACAACCCAGATTTTAAAGTGGCTCAGGAGAGCTGATTGGCACACATCTGAAGATAGTTCGACTTGAGGTTGCACCTAAAAAAATAACCAATAATTTCAAAAATAAAATCATTTTTTAAATGCAATAAATATATTTTGAAGTATCTTCCTACTTATAAGGGTGTCTATAAATAATATAGAATTCTTAAATTTAAAAAATCATAATTCTCAAAAATTGCCATTTGTCCAGTAAATAGAAATCAAACTCTGCAATGGCCACCCAGAAATTTCTTATGACAGAGCCTTGTAAATGACATGTTGACATATTTCTTTTTTAGTCTACTCTCATATGGGTGTAAAACATATATAAACACACACACCACATACATCAGAATTGTTTGAAATGAAAATTTTTAATGTCACAAATGAGAAGCTGCAATCTGGAAAGTAATTAATCAGTCAGAGAAGATGCTATGGTCCAGGTCCTCAAAATACCTCAAGCTCTTGAGTGCTTTGTTCCCCCGCCTTCTTTCTGACTTCAAGTTTGAATAATTTCATTGACCTTGGGGATGTGTCTTTGACATTGGTCCAAGAAGTTTCTATTTAATGGGCTATGATGTCATGTGCAACAAAAAGCTTGTGTTCAAAGAAAAGGCCATCAACAGTAAAACACTGAAATCCTATGTAACTGAATATAGATTTTGCTTGTACTCAGCAATGCATATTAATATGGCAGTGAATCACTGCAGCCTGCTACTGTAAGCAATACTGTTTTAACGGGAGGCACTTGGAATAAATCTTGACAGCATATGAAAAATGTTTCCATTTTGCTTTGCTTTAAATTGCTAATCAACTGCTTTCTCTTGATTGTTGTTTCCCAGTTATTTCAAGAAATAACTGTATGTTCAAATGAAAATAAACAGAATCAATGTGCTTTTAAAGCTGTTTATGACTGTACATGAATGACACATTAGCTACACTTCACAATAGATGCATTGTAGGACCTTTTCTTTCTAACTGAAATGTACTTTTCACAGAATAGATTACCTGCTGGGAACTGAGCAGGCTGCATATGTATGCTAACCCATGTGCAGGTGGCTTTCAATTAAAGACATTTCATCTAATTAAAGGCAGAGTTGTGACCTGGCTGACATTACACTTTCTGGGTATTAAAAATGCAACTTTTCTTGTTTTGCACATTCTGTCAGTGATCCTCTTGCTGAAGCAAACTATGCCTCCACTCATTATCCTTTTGGTTGCTTTATCATTATTTCTGTTCTTTAGAGACATAATGATATCCTGCCTTAAAATGGGATTTTAACTGTCCAAAGAAACTCAGTTCTATACCTTGCTCCTTGCCTTTTGATGGGTCAGAAAATGAGGCATTACTCATAATGGTTGTTGAGAGAACTCAGTGCTCTGTTCTCCCAGTAACTCTCAAACAAAAGCCAGTAATATCATGCTAAGAAACAACAAGTCATGTTACCTTTAGGTGTTTAATGTATGCTGCAACAGGTTTTTAACCCTAAACTTAAGGACTTTGCAACAATTTTTTTTAGTTTTGTCAGCTGATGCTTTACAAAGTTACTGTATAAGAAGGGCTCTATGTTTCATTGGTAAAGCATCTCTCTAAATTGTAGCAAGGGGGAAACTGAGCAGAGGGCGATTTTGTTTTAATAGATTGGCTGATGCAGAACACGTATTTAGGAGGGACATTTATGGGGTATCATTAACATTTAATTTCTTGAAAAATTGTTGTGGGACAAAAGAGGATTTTTATTCAGACTCCCAGTTACTCTCCTGATCTACTCTTGCAAAAGCACCAGAGATAATAAGTCCTTTACTCGGGGAGCTAACACCTTGAGCTTGCACATCTTGTAAGATCCTTTGCAACCAGAAACTCACTGACCAAGCTCTTCAGGAAGCTTGAGTATGAGAATACATAGGCTGGTCTGCATTATGTGGTGGCTGGTCTGCATGTTTTCCTTCCAAACATCCACAGGACGCCCAAGTTTGGTCAACGTGCCCTTTTAAATAACTATGTTAGATGCGCTGTTCATGAAAACTACCCACCATTATGCTTTTCACATAATGGAAAAAGCTGTACTGCTGTGAGTTCCTAAAAGTTATTGGAAAAGAAAGAGCATTTCCCTTATTTGTAAGGAACTGCCTCTCAACTTGTTACAGCATTTATGTGCTAAAGGATATAGGTAAAGATACTCTCCAAAATTAAATAAATTTCTTCCTAATGACATTTTATTTAACACATCTTAAAACTTGATAAGTATTCCATTCTCGCACACTGCATAGACATCTGAAATTGAAAGCCCTTGTTATTTACTCTTTGTTCACAACAGTTGATGTTTTACAAAGAGGCAGCTGTAGATTAACTAAGTTAATTCCTCTGGTGGTGTTCAGATGATTCAGTTGCTCATAAATGTAACTTTTTATTCCTAAGAAAATATCCTAAGATATTGCATTTTAAAATTATGGAATGTAATGGATTCATGTGTATCAAGGACTATAGCTGAAGAATTTGCTACATATGATGTTTAGCCTGATTTAATTTGTTGTTGTTTATCCTGGGCATGATTCAAAGCAACAGAGGTTAATGAAAGGTATCAGTAAGGTTATTAGTTAAAAGAAAAAAAAATCACCTTGTCTATAAGATACTATTCTTTGGAGATAATAAATCTTACTAAGTGCTTCCTTATTCAAGTTAAACCTTCCCTAAATTGCTGTAATTAAAAAAAAAAAGCATCAAATACAGCATGTGTACAAATCAGAGGCCTTCTTCTTTTGGCATCAATTTCTGGAATATTCAGTAATGTTCTGTGTTTTACTGTGGACTTTTCAGGAGCTGCTGCAACGGTTCAATAATTTGTAGAAGTCCAGAAACTTCTCCAAAGTACGCTCTAGGCCAAGCCATGTTCTGTCCTCTCTCTGGAACAGGAAGTAATACATGGATACATTAGCAGTGACCATGATGAGGCAGGGAGGAAAGGAGAGAGCACACAGATCAGCCAAACAGCTGCAGCATCAAAGTTGTCCAAGATTCCTCCCATTTTGAGATCTTGTGGTTTCAGCCTACCATAAACATTGTCGAAAAAACTGAAGCCCTGAAAACAGAAGTCATCTGAATAGCAATGAAAATTCCTGTTCATTGTTCTTCATATAAATAGAAGTTAATGAAAGAAGCAAATATAGACAATGATCCAAATTCTTAAGTGTTGTACTTGCAAACCAAAATATACTAAGCTTTTCTGTTTTCAAAGAAGATATTATCTGCTCATTTTAGGAAGCAATTTAAGCTGGACAGCAACCACTTAAACAAGCAATCTCTTTCTAATCAAAAATAATAATTCATCCAATAAGTCAGATAATTTTGTGCCAAACTAAGTTACCCAGATGTTGCTGTTCCAAACTGACTTTACTTTTTGACAGATATGCAGGAATTACTTGTGAGCAAACCCCTGACTTCTAATGTACAGAACAGTTTACTTTTAAGAGATTTTACATAGATTTGAAAAATTGATAATTATGGAGTTTAATAGTTCTTTTTTTCAGGGATTTTTTTTTTCGGATTTCTTTCCTAATCCTCAATAGCTCATATTATCACATACAAGTTTCTGATTTGCTCAGCTGCATGGGAAGCTTTTTGGCTGTGGTGTAGCAATACAAAAAAACACCTGAAATTCAGGGGTGGTCTATCTCATTCCGCTGTTGACAAGCAGTTTTACCCCCAAACAAGGGCTCACTAATTTACTTACTATGAACCTTTTTCAGTTTTAGTTCCTCCTGTAAGTTTGTAATTGTGCCTGAGCACTACTTTTAGTGTTGAGGATACCAAGGGGAAGAAGAGTGTCACCCAGGAAAGAGGTATTTTTTATACGAACTCTTTGCGAGATTTTGCAAGCACGTGCTTCGAGGCTTTCATGTGGTAATTAATTGTGCTTTCATAGGTTAAAGAAATTGGTTTCACTCCAAAGCAAGGTTCAGAAGATTTAGCTTTTCGGTTTCACTTTTTGCTTATGCAATATGTGCACTTAGGCATATATCTGAAAAGCAGAAAAACTTTCCATCTGAAAATGATTCTTGAGCTATTAGTTCAGATGGATCTGTTTGTCACAGCTGTAATAACTAGTGCTAGTGACACTATTGAGCAAAAATTCAACTAATTTGGAAAGATTCTGCTGCAAGAGTTGTCCACATTGTGGGGTCCCAATCATACTACATAGTGGAGAAAACTTCTTTTAATATTTATTTCCATCATATTTATCTGGACTTTTTTCTTCTGAACCAGAAGACATGTGATAATTGTATATTTTCTATTCTCAATAATTTTTCGTATTTCCTATGTAAATCTATACATATCTGCTAAAACTGTAAAATATTTTATGTTCATGTATTTAGGTTTCTTTTAATAAAAGCCTGGTTGGTAAAGACAGAAATTTCCATTGCTTCAATACAGCACAATTCCACTATAATCACTGAGTGTAGCCAAAAGGTAATAGCTGTATATAGATAGATATTAAAGTAATTCTAGAAGAGTGCTGTTTTAAAATAGAAGAACAATGAGTTCATCTTTTTCTGAAATTCCATTTAACAAACTGATCAGTGTAAAGTAACAGGAAAGCAAGGAATGGAAATATAATAAAAATATTGAGCCTTTAAGAAATGAGTAGGGAGAAGTTAAGGAAGATGTTACAGAGACAATAGAAGTGGTTCTTGCTGTAGAAAACTTCAAAAGAAATAAGAAATCTAATTTCACTCAAATAAAAATACAAATATTGTATCATATGTTAAGAAAAACTGCATTGTTAGAGAATGCACTGTAGACAACCCCTTCATCAGTACAGTGATCTGTATCCAGCCTATGTTGTCAGAAGACAATGTCATCTGAAGGATTTCTGCAGAACTGAGAGAAATAGATGGTCTTCTCATGTGAATATATACTCTTCTATGATTCTCAGAGGTGCAAGGGGCTGAACTGGTACTGAGAATTTACTATCTCCATTACAAGAGATGTCACAAGGCACATTAGGAAAACAGATTATGTGCTTATACAGCACAGTTTTCTTTTGTAGCTATTGCTGAAAGAAACAGGCTAAATGTTTAAGCTCTTTTTAACAATATGTGAAAGTGCAACATGGGAGTCTCCAGTGAAGTCACATTATGATACCTTGAGTTATAATCTTTTGTTCATTAACCCAGAGGGCTGTGTATACCCATATAAGTAATGTCAGTTTAATCTTTTCATTGGGCAGGGATTTAAGCCATATGGTTTTTTAACATTTAGGAATCTGGGAGCAGTTCATGAACAGTTACTGTGCCTGAGCAGGGAGGGTCTAAACTGTTGATTGATACTAATTGTGGCTATGTATCTGAGCACCAGTTTTGATCTACATTAGCCCCTTTTCTCATTTGCAAGTTATGTAGATTTGCCAAGTGCATGCCACCCTTCCACTCGCAGCAGCGACCACAGATATCAAAGGCAGTTTTCAATTAACTTGTTCAGGTACTGGTGAACACTTCATTGCAGAAGCCTGAATCTTGGAACAGAAACGAGAGTTTTTTCAAGGCAAAAATTGTACCTAAAAATGTTTTTATTTTTATTTGTCTCTATTGTTCCTGTTTTTCACCTCAGATAATCAAGGCTGATATTGAAGTCAGTAAATATATCAAGAGCATTATAGTCACTGTGTCTCATTGGGAAAATAAATTTAGTTAGCATTTCCATTTGCAGCATAAGGATTTAAGTCTGCAGACAGGAGGTTAATGGCACTTTCATGCACTATAGCATTTTGTTAAAATCTGGTACAGTAGAAGGAAATAGAACTTTATGATTCTTACTGCATAAAAACTTAATACTCTCCCTCACCCTCAGCACAATCTGTGCCAGTCAAATATACAGTCCCATAGTAAGCCAGCTTGACATTAAGAACTCTCTTAGCTCTGATGCTTCAAGCAACATTTTCTTGATGGCAGGAAGGAAAACCAATAAAAACCAATAAGGAAATGCTTACTTTTTTTCCCGTTCTGAAAAGGTCTGCCTCAAATTTGCTGGGTTAAAATGACACGCACCATGTCTGCTTATAAAACAATGTCATTGATATGCACCTGAGCAGAAAACATGAGAAGATATCTTCTGGAAAATTTTCTTTTTTAAAGATTGTGTATTTAAATTTATTGAGATGCTAAAGCTATGAAATTCCAGTCTAGCCCTCAGGTCAGAAGTCATGTTTGCAGAGTGGCAAGCAAATCTCTGTTGAATTGGCTCTCCTGTTTTTCTGAGAAAAGCAATATAAACAGAAGATCCAATGCTTGTTGCTTTCTTCTTTAATTTGTCAGCACCTTCTGTCTAGAGGGGCTGTGGTGCCAGACAGCATGCTGCATAAAGAGTGCAGCAGACAAATTGCATTACATATTGTGGCATATATACTGACATAGAAGTGCCTTGAAAAATCTGAATTATATCTTCTGTCTGAATCTCAGCCACCACACTGGAAATAGGTTGAAGTGGATGGTGTCATGGTTTAGGTGTGACAATCCCAAATGTAGTGTACCCTTCCCCCCCTCCCCCACAAGACTCTCCCAAACCAGATAATGCTCACTTGTTCCCCCTTATTCCCCTCCCTCTTCTGGGGATAAAGTTCAGACCCGGAGGCACAAAAGGGTGAAAATTACAGCTTGAGATGAGAACAATTTTCTGGAAACAGCAATGAGATAAGAAAATAAACACTAACAGCAACAATATTGATTAAAAAAGTATATGAAAAGGGAAAATTATTCACATGCAAAAATGCTTATTGCAGAGCCTGACTGACCCAACCACAGCCACCTTTTTTGCCATATGGTAAAAGAAACTCCTATCTTCCCAGCAGGGAAAGAAAAGAGTCCCTTTCCCCATTCCCTGACAATGACAGAAGATGGTATTTTTCTGTCCTTTTTTGTGCCAGTGACAAAAACCTCCTATCTTATGGGTTACAAAGCTACTGCTTTCTTTAAATTAACTTCACCTATATATCTATGTCAATATATTCACAAGCTCTGGAATACTACAAGTGAGATGACACACTTCTACTATGATTGCCATTTTAAAAGCCATTGTGTTTTTATGGGTCTTCAGAAAGAATTGATTATGTCAGGGCACAGATAAAAATAATGCAATAACATAGCCTTTTGGTGTTTTGCAGATTAACAATAAAAATGTATTTGGAACAACATTATAATGCAAATTGGGGAGAAAAACTATTAAGGAATTCTTTCCAAGAATGTGGACATTGGTATTAAATTAAAGTGTGCGGAAAATTCATTAATATATGGATGACTGTCAGCAGGAGATAGCTGAGAAAGGGAATTTTGCATTTTTGATTTTACATATAAACTGCTACGGCATAAGCAGGTCAGTAAAAATCAAACTGAACTTTCTTCTTCAGTTAAGAACTAAGTGCACTTCTGTTGATTAACTCCATATAAGTACTCCAGAGTTTTGGAAAATCTTGATACTGAGTTTACCAGAGCTATCTTCCTAGGCTGGCATTAATCTTTTTGCTTACCTAATAAAAAGAAGAAAGCATTTCATATTCACAGTTTAACCGGTAGAAAGGCAAGATTCTGTTATCTACCTTCTTATTTTTATTGTCAGCTTGGAGCATCTGGGGAGGTGTTAAAGTGACTACCTCTTTGTCAGCTTTTTCCTTGTAACTCTGTTTTATGACATCTTTATCTAGACTTCTATAGAGGAAAATATGGTCAGCAAAACTTACTAATTTGTCAGTGTTTCTGATCATCACCATGTTTTAAATGCAATTTACCAGGAAAAAACAAAGTTTTATATAATACATTGGGAATCATGAATTAAATTCATCTTCTTAATTGCACAATTCTTAATCTTTCTGAATAGACAATGAAATTCATAGTTGCATGACTAAGTGCAAGATTTGACAACTTTTCAATTTATTACAGTAAATTACAATTTCACTGAAGCACGCATTCTAGGTTAATTAAAATGCAAGTTGCCAGTAAATGAATTATGCAAATAAGATATTGCACAAGTCATGCAGTAATTACCAATTCTACATTTATAACCTTATTGATTTTCAATAACTTTCCCTAAATCTTAAATGTGTAATGTGTAATTAAAGAAAAGATTAAGCATGAAGTCATATGTGAGGGGTATTGAAAATAAACTAATATTAAACCATTACTTTTCATTCTTTTTGCAGTGAACCCCTTCAGAGATGCAAATTTTGATATGGTATGTTTTGATCATAGCTTCACCAACCTCAGTTTTCAACAGTTAGGCAGATTGCCTAAAACCAGGGAATCCTTCATTTGCTACACAATTTTAGAAGAAATCAGAATGGCAGTTATTCATATTAATCACTTTATAACTGTATAAGGAATAAATCTTAGTAAATTGACAGGCTCTGGAAGGAATACAAGATCTTCATCTCGTTTGCTTCTTTGCCTTGTCTTTCTCTTCAGAAGTTGTGTCCTAAGGAGTTTCTTGTGAGACATTCAAGACTAAAAACCATCTGTCACTCACATCTTTTGCAATTTCAAAGGACTGTTGTGAATTTCACAGGAGTTTCCTCATCATGTGAATAATCACATCTGGAAAAGGGGCATTTTTACTGCAATCCCAAACTACAGTGTGGAGGTCTCACTCCTGATACCAGGTGCAGGAGCTCACATAGGACTCTAACTTTCTCACCACCCAGAAACTCAGTTGTATCACTGTGTCATATCCAACTGTATCAGTTGGAAAGTATGAGTATGATTTAATGGGCAAAAAATTTGAATATTATTAAATGCTAAAATTAGCTCTGAATTATCTGATTGCTTTTGAACCATTTTAGTGTTATTGTTTCAGACATTAATTGCTGCTTTCCCCCAGGAGCCCCCCAAATTTTTGCCAGTAATATTTTCTAAATTGTATTGGTATGGAGGTGTCATTACTGAAACATTTATAACTAGGAGTGACAGCAAAAGTTATACATCTGCACACAAAAGTAAGAAACAACTGTCTCCTTGGTTAATTAGAATTTAATTATTGTATCACTTCATTAATGACTTTTAAAATGGTTTCACTTTCTTTTTATTGTAGCTTCAAGGCATCGGAAAGGCATTACCTTTTTGTAGTTTGTATTCCTCAGCCTTCCCAAAGAAACTGCTGCAGAACACAGTGGTACAAAAGGTCAGAAGTCTGCTGGACTTCACACACTTAACACATGTAGAGGTAATTGCCAGATAGCAGTGTGATTTCAGCTGCTGCTGGCTGTTAGCTAAGGTTCAGGCAATTATCTGTGCCTGAAAAGTGCAGTCTTGTCCTGGAAATACTTTGGATACAAGAGGAAACAGCAGTAGAGGGTCCAGTGCACCCAATCAGGGCTTCCCCTGGCCCATCACCCAACAGTGCTTTCTTCCTGGCCCCAGCAACTTCCCAGAGGTTGTGATGGCAGCAGGAATCAGGGCTTGCTCCTTCTGGGTTTGTTTCAGCATGGGCAAAGCTGCCGAAGGAGTCATTAGTTGATCATCTTTGTGCTCCCCAGAAAAACAGGGCAGCATTTTTACACTTTGCTGCTATTTAATGATGTAATAAGCCAGAGAGTAAGAACATCACCTGACTTTATCCTCATGTATAGGTATAGATATAACTTTCAAAAGTAATATACAGGTGGAATTCAAATATCGATTATTTAATTTCTTGCTGATAATAGCTTTTAGTCTGAACTGTGCATTCTTAAACCTATCTTAAAATAAACATCTACTGCATCCAACTTTAGAAATACTTTGATGAAAGCAACATGAGCTATGTTCAGTCACATTTAATGTTTACTTAGAGTGTCCACAGAGGATACCAAAATACTGCAAAACTCATGTCTAGCTTGCAATACAAAGACGGAACAATCTGGGTGGTTTGTACATGAGAGAAAGCCCAAAAGGAAGATCCCAGCTGAAGGCAACTGTCACTGCCTCTCCCCACAATTATAGAGATCCCTTTGGCTAAAAAGAGTCAAACCAACCTTTGAATATCCAGATATTCTAAAATCTTGTCTCCCCTCATCCAAGAAGGCAGGTTAAGAGAGATCCATAGACTGTCTGAGGAAATCATTCCTTGCTCAGTCCTTTCCAGACCTTCACATTCTCTTTTAAAATTATCTGCAGGTGCCACAGTCTCATGTAGTGTGTTATTTACCACAATGTGTCAGACAGAAAACATCTAGGTCGTGTGAAGGTTTCAGCAGTAAACGGAGTCTTTTCAGAGCCCAGATATGAAAGTTGTTCAGTTTTAGAATAAAAGGAATATAAATTGCTCAGAAGGAACTACCAAAGGACTTGTAAGACAAGGTGGCAAAAGAAATGAGAATTCTAGCCCCAAGTGACACAAAGGAACTGAAGAATGTCTGTGAAGACTCACCATGAAGTACTTTGCTATGTGGAAGCTCTAGGAAGTGCTGAGCATGTGTATTGGTCTGGCAGACCTGGTGGCATAACTGTCTGATTTCAGTGCACAAAATTAATACTTAGGACAACCTGAAAATCACTGTGATGAAGATGCAGACTTAATGAATACATAAAAGTGATTAAGTTCTCTAAATTGAGAAGATATCTAAACTGTATTGCTTTTTCACATTAAGTGAGCAAAAGTAACTTCAGACCAAATTCAGTCTTTCATTCAGAGAAGAAAACATTTAAACAACATTTGCGAAAGCAAAACTAAAACCTGACTCCCTAACCAAACCACGAGCTAAAAGTAAAGAATTAACTAAAATTTGTAACATTCACTTCTTCCATATCTGAATTTTGACCTAGTACTTCAGTGGCTATTCAAAACAATTTACATATGTAAGTTTAAAAATTATTGTCATTTTTGCTTTCTTTCATTGTCTTAAAACAAACAAACATGCCCTCCACAAACAAACAAACCAACAAAAACTCTCAAGCCTCAAAATCCACAGGTTATTAGAAGTCCCCTAAGGGACCTGGAATTCATTGACTTTAAAACTTACTTGCTGCAGGGAGTGATGTGGGATGATCCAATATAAGAACATTCAAACTGCACACAAGGCAAAAGCTTGCTAACAATGAAATGTAATAGACTGTGGAATATTCTCCCCAGGGAAATAGCAGTGCATGATGCTAAAACCAGACTAGATAAAGCAACAGGAAATATACTGTTGTGCACAACACCATAATATAGTGTGGCCAGAAAGTGACTCACTATTTCTTTTCTGTCTGAAAATCTATATTTCTGTGATATTGTTGTGGTAATAAGCAGCTCTGTAGCTCTTTTGATAATAGCCATTAGGTAATGGAATGGCAATGACTATGTAGAAAATGAATAGGGAAGTTTTGTCCTATTTGAGATCAGAATGGAAGGGTTTTGGCAGAGGGAGCAGACTTTCATCCAAAACCATTTCGTGAGCTGAGGAATTTCTGAATAAACCACAGCCCATCACCATGTGCTAACAGCTCACAAGGAGAGGGCTTCAGTGTGCACCAAGGTTCAAAAGAACACTCTGCAGAACTAAGAGTCATGCACAATCATTAGAGGTATAAGAAGTTATTGTCACTGACTATTTTGGTTTGAGTACAGATAAGTTCTCTACTGATTCTCAAGTATTTCTGTTCCTGGACTTACTGCTCATCTTCTTTTGACTGAGAATGGAACATTTCTATCTTCTTTTTGCTACATATACTTTTTTTTTTTTCCTTCTATAGAACTGAAACAATAGCATCAGCAAAACTGGATGTAATACAAAAGAAACAAAGAAATTTCTTGCTTTGAAAACTCGATGAGAAAACTTCATAAAAACCCATGAAAGGAAAGAAATTTACAGCAGAGAATGGCTGGAAATGTCAATTTACTTTAAACTGAACAGTAAAAGGTATTTCTTGCAGGAACAAGAAAATTGCACTGGGACTAAAATAGTACAACAGGCTTTGGTTTAAGCCTGTTGTTAATGGGTAGAAGGGTAGCTACAAAGAAATGCTTGTGACAAAGGCACATTTGTTCTGTTGAGTGTTGCAGTTGTCTGTAGGACAATGTGCTTTTCATACTAGTCCTAATAAATAGAAACATATTTTCTAACCAAATGGGAATTAGAAATGGGAAAAAGGGAGGCATTTTCTTATCTTGATGCCACTGAGCATCAAGAGCACGAGGAAATATTAATTATTCCTTTGTTGTAATTTTTTTTATCATGAGAATCTTTATCAAATGCAACAGTATGTTTGCAACAATGTCCTGAGGCTATAGCAGAAAAAATTCACTCAGTGCCACAGCAAATGATCAGATTGTACAGACGCAATCAATTCAAAGTGCAAACAATAACATTTAAACAAATAATAATAAATGATCCAAACCAAACTGACTCTTTAATTAAAAAGCAGCCTTCAGAGAGATGAAGGACTCAGGGAGGGAGAGAGATCAAATCTTTGTCAGGAAGGCTAGTGTGAGGAAAAACAGTTCAAGAGAAAGAAATGCTTTCTGATGTTTTTTGTTTTTTTTTTTTTTACAAAATATGTTGAATCAGATCTTCAAACCTAAGGATCAAATAAAAGAAAATTGTTGGGGAAGACTGCTTTGGTAGATAGCTGCAAAGGATCATTCACCTCCAATTCCTTTTTTTTTTTGAAAGAGTGATGCAGAATTGGTTAACAGTGCAATAAAATCTGTCCTCCTCCTACTAGAGATGTCCTTACAAGAAAAAAAATCTATAACTAAATAACAAGCCATGAACTTTTCAGGAGAGATGACTGATCCAGGATGTTGTGATAATTCTGGCTGAAGATCCTGTTGCAGTCAATTAGACACAACTTCTGCCTGTACTAACATTTAATTTAATTAAGATCTGGAAGAAAGGTACTTATTACTTCAGATCAAATACACCTGAACATGGTATTCAACAGTAAAAAAAAAAAAAAAAAAAAAAAAAAAAGACAAAAAAAAAAAAAGACCAACAGACTACACAAAATAAAACATCCCACCCAAAAAACCAAACAACTAAACCCAAACATTGATCATCTAGGAAAAAGACTCTGGGAGAGTATTTTGTTTGAATTACCCTCAAGCACCTTTCCAAAAAGAAGTTTGAACTTCTGTCAGTTTTTTCTTCATCCTTTAAGAGTTTTAATAATTAAACAGTTGCCCAGTTGTTGAGGCCTGACCTACTGTAAAGCTGAGTCCATTTTAGCTAGATAGTAAGTAATGGAGTATTCAAAAGACTGACAAGTACTGGGAAAAATCCCAGTATTAGCGATGGTTACTGGAAGCCATATACTCTTAAAAGTACAAAAAGAAAACCAAACCAAACCAAAAAAAAAAAAAAAAAAAAAGGAAAAACAATGCAAAGTTTATAAGGAAAGGTAATAAGTTTCATAAAAGAAGATGATTTGTTGGGGGAAAAAGCATCCCACAACCAGATCCATGGGTTTACCAGTACTTTTTTGAGTCAGAAGCACCAGACAGACAATTACACATGGTCTCCATTTATTGCCTTTTCCAATAAAATGGAGAGTGTTCCCACACTTTGCTTTTCCTGATATATCTGCACATCTGTGTTTCAGTAGGACTCTGTTGGCAAAAGGACATTTCTTGTTTTCCCTAAGAGGCCAAATTCATTGAAACGCACATTAATTGTAGAGATTTCTGTTCATTTTTCCTCCCACTTTTTGGATTAAAACCGTGAATCTTATGAAGACCTAACAAACAGAAGCTTTATTGAAATTTCAAGGTACATATTCCAACTTTGAGAAATTCCATATGAAAGGCCATGTGCATGTGACTTTGTTGTGTTTCTGGCAGGCAGAAAGGGATGGAAACAGCAATCTTCAGCCCACTAGATCTTGGAAAAATTGGATGAAATTTCACAGGATTAATAAATTTGCTCATTTTTTTCTCTACTGAATTTCAAAAATTTCATGTAAGTGATGGAGTTGTTTGAACTAATTTGATTTCATTTTTGTCAGTTTCATGAGTCTTTGATGATGAAACTATTAGACAACACGAACATGAGTTTCACTACAGCTGTTCAGGCACATCACTGAAATACTTCAAAGGGAACTCTTGGCTGCCTAGTCCTTTTCAAAATTATGATATTTATTAAAAAATAATTTTTTTATTCTAAAAGAAAGCATTCAGTCACATACACATGTAACTTCACTTTCTGATCTCAAGGCCAATCTTGAAATCCTTTTCAATATTCGTCTTGGAAGGAATTTTTATTTTCAGAGGAAATAAAGGTAGAGTAAGGATTTCAGGAATGGCCACTATTTTCTGCATTCATTTCACTCACTTTCTTTAGTTTTAAGGGTATTATTTTTGTTCCCTTCCTGGCCCATCTCTCTTCAATCCAAACTTACTTTGCTCACTAGTTTATCATTCCAATCTTCCAAAGAATACCATTTTTGGAAAAGTTTCAGAAAAACATTGGTACAGTGTTTGATAGCCTGAGGCATATAGCACTTTGCAGAAGAGAAATACAAAGCATGTTTTTCGCTGACAGAAATAGAGAAGTTGAATTTTCAGCAGTTTGTGCCCACAGGCAAGGTGTACAATTGTCTTAAGTCCAGTCTTTGGAGTTACAAGAAATCAATTATTTTTTCCTGTGCTAATATTGTGCTTAGATCTCTCCACAGCACTTGAGCCAAACTTAAGCAGTTTTATATCCTGTGAATAGAACAGTAATAGCTATCATTATGTGATATTGAGTAATCTGAGATCAAGTTCACCCTCTGCCTCACAGTACATGAATCTTAATTTGGATTGTAGATTTGTTATAGTTTCTTGGTTCATAGCAAGTGGACAGATTTCAAGGTTTTGGAAGCTGACAGTCTTGTTCAGAACCGCTTGTCAGTACCTCTGCAGAAAGGACGGACTAGCAAGTTGCTTCTTGGCAGCAACAAACCTCACACATCTCCAGGACCAGTAGTCCTGCTACTATGTTTTACACTAGTGTCTATTAGCTAGAGAATAAAGCACTCCACCTTTTTTCTTAGGTGTATGTTTTGTTGATCTCAGGCAAAATATTGTCAGTTCCATTTTCCTCACAAGGAAACAGGTAAAGGCAGTTAATAGGCTTCCCTTCCCCCTCCCCAGTCTAACATTTCTGGTAAATTCTAATTAGAGAATAAAAGCATAACCTATAAAAAAACCCTCATTCTGTCTCTTACAGTATCTGTTTTGGCACTGAAAGTTTTCCCTACTGACAAAAAGAAAAGGATCTTAGTGAAACATATCATTGTATTCAAACCACATTTTTGAGAAAGAAAATAAAATTACTGAAATATCACAAATCTAGTACAAAAAAGTTTTTTTTTTATTGTAGCTTTATTGTGCTAGATATTTCTGATCTTGCCTGAGAACACTGCACATCTGACAGCAGACAACAGGAAAATACAGTGCTGAAATACAGTCCAACAAGTGAACACACCACTTTTGTTACGTTTTACTCAACTTTTGATACTCTCCAGATTTATGTCCCAGTTATCAAAGCTGCAAATGAGAATGCAGAACCAGTTGAGGGGATGACAGAAAAAGTGTATGAAGGTATAGACATTGCTACTAGTGACCTCTGCATTAGCTTTGGTTCTTAATATATTATCTAAAGCTGTTCCACAAATAGGTATCGTTTTTGTATGAGGTCAGGGAGTTTTGGTAGTTTCTAATTGGAATGGATTGAGCTTGATGAACAATCTATTTAATTTAAAGATATCTCATTCAAGAAACAATCTGAAAGTAATAACCTTCATTAAGTCTGGAAGTTCTGTCCCAAGTTTCCTTAATGTTTTTTTGCTGTTGATATTCACCTTTGAGTCATCTGTACATACTAAGGGGTGTAAAATCAATTAATTGATCTAGCCCTCTGAATTTAGGACTTACATCATAACTGAGCTCTGTGGTGCACAATATCTATCACAATTATGATCAAAAGATGAAATTAAATATGAGTGACTTTAACATGGAGAAATATCAGCAAACGGACAGCAAATGTGTCCATTCAGATTAAGACATGTGACATGCAACAAATCTGTTCAGCTGTCTCAAAATCTTCAAGTTTCTGTACTTTTCATTCCACGTTGTGCTGATTTAGTGACTGCCCAGTAGAATATTTGCACAAGGTCTGAACAGGACTTACAGGCACATTTTTGAATAAGGTGTCTCTGAGTGAAAGATCCACTGCAAAAATGATAATTGATGAGTAGAAGAGCCAGAGGTGCACTGACCTTGTCTTGTTGTTTTTCAAGTGTCTCAGCTTCTTCAAACCCTAATTGTAAGGCCCAATTCTTGTCTTATACTAAGATTACCTTTATCTGAATTTAAGTGTATATACATATATATATACATACATATACACAAGACCAAAGGAGGAAGAACATAGTAGAATTTATTATTGAATAACCGTACAAGCAAGGTTTATTCATTTTTATTAATCATAGTCTGTCAACTGGAGTGTCTGAAGTCTTCTAATTACCTTGCTGGATTAGCAGTCAAGTGGCATTATTTGTTCTTTGAATTTATGGGGTCCACTTTTATTTAAATGATTAATGATGCATATTAATCAAGAACTGAATTTCTGCAAAAAACTACCAGCTTGGGAAATAAAGCCAGAAATTAAATTAGCTCATTTGAGGTGTGATTGAACTTTTTTCCCCCTGAAAGCATGCACTTTACAGTTTCAGATAAATGAAAATGAACCTTAATATCTTTGTGTTTTGTTTGTAATGTGAAAACCTTCAAAATAAATTCAGGCTCAAAGTCTTATGGTAACTAGTCCCACAGGTTATGTATGTATTATATATCATACCCGTATGCCAGTACATGCATGAAGTAGATCAGAACATAATTAAGTGCATACTTATTGATTTTCCTTTACAGGAAAGGCTGGGATGATGAACTAACTGGTGCCATATGCAAGAGCAGCAGTGTTCCCCTCTGATGAAAGGAGACCCTCTTCATCCGTGTGAGCAAAAGGTTCACTCCCTTGAAAGGTAATGTGAATCTCAAGATTTTTTGCCTTCTCTCTTTCACAGTCCTTTGCTCAGTGTGAAATTGACCATTGATGCAGACAACCAGGAGCATGCTGAGATTGTCAGTAGGTATCAAAAGAGACTGATGATATCCAAATTTCTAATTTCTGTGTTATAAACATTTAAATCTACAAACACACATATTTTATCTCCATAGCTAGTTGCTTATCCCTGTATTTTACCTGCAAATTAGAGTTACCCATAGTAGTAGACCATCAGAAAAAGAAAAATAACTTTGCTTGACTATGTCAAGACTTTGAGTAGTCTCTGTGGTGACTGCTACAGCACTAGAACAGATGGAGGAATACCATAGGAGACTAGGGTAAGGTTCCATCAAGAGCAGCTGACATGTAACCCTCCTATTCCTCTGGTAGCAGCAACCTGAGCAGTATTTTTGGGTTTTTGGTATTTTCCACATGTTCTTTTTTCACTTTTTGCCTTAACAGCCTCTGTTCAAGACTGTGTTTGTATAACAAAGTTCAGGGTTGTCTGTACCTGGCTGGACCTGAAAGTTGATTGATATCAATTTAGCTGATGCCACAAGATCAGATCCTGAAATCTGCTGAACAATGAAATTAGCTTTCATCTTCTCAGTGTCAGGTTCAGCAAACCCAAAGTCCCACTAGGTGTGATGAGGAACACGTAGGGCTACCAGAAGGGCCTTAACATCAACAGCAGATGGAAAACAAAGGGAAAAGCATGCCTGCTGCTGAATGGGTTTGGGGCCCTGGTCACATAGTACGGGGGAAAAGCTGAGGTACTTAATGTCTTCTTTGCCTGAAACTTTGCCACTAAGACTGGCCCTCAGGAATCCCAGGCCCCTGCCACCAGGAGAAGTCTGGAGATAGAAAGACTTACCCTCCACAGAGGATGTCTTGGACTAGACAATACCCAGCACTCCCTGTCAACATCAACTGTACTGTGGTTCTGTGGTTCTGTAGTTCTGTAAAAGGTGAGAAAATTTCGGTCTCCAGTGTCTGGAGAAGAGCTGAAATACAAATGATGTCGAGCTTACAAATGTCTAATTGTTGAAGGCTTGTCAGTGCATACTGATTTATTTGCTAGATCTCATCTCTCCATGTCTCACACCATTTTAGCATAGTTCTTTTGGCTTGCCTGACAGTTATCACAAGATGTGAAGACATTTACCTTACTAGATCTTAAAAAAGTTTAAGTGTAATTTGGTCAACACAACATAACTCTTGTTCAAAAGGGAGTTTCACACTAGAGAGGATCAATTTAATTGTCTCTGTTTATCTCCCACAGTACTGAAGTTTTTAAAAACTGGAAAGGTCCATTTTCAAAAAGCTGGAGCTGTTTTCCTTCGTAATAAAAAGTTAAGAACACCAGCTTCTGACCCTCATCTTCCTTACATGAAGACATGAATGACCCCATATGTAGTGACAAAATAAAGGATCCAAAAAATAAAACGAGAGAGAGGAATAAGTCTTGCTGTGGAATTAAACCCTTCCACTAGATTCAAAAGGCAAGCTGTCTTGAGGCAGGTTCAGCCTGATGACATAGCTATCTTACAGAATTTACTTTCAAGATTACTTTGCTGATTCAGCATATGGCTCTTGTCTCTCTGGTAAAACAAGAAATAAATTCTCTATCAAGCTTTTAAAACCTTGGCTTTTCTAGAAATGGAAGCCTTTAAATGAGAAGAACATTTTAACTGTTTATTGTAGCTAATGAATTAATACCATTTAGGTTCTCATGTCCTAGTCAAATTCCAACTTAGATAATTAATTTCTGCCTCTAACGCTCTCAGTTCTACTGGTAAATTTATTTTCCACTTTCCAATCTTCATCATGAGGTAATGACATTACTACATAATCTTATCACAGTTGTTTGGTTTCAACACAGAAGGATTCAGCTTCAGGGATGGAAATTAATAGCCATTCTGTGCAGTAAATATATCAGCTTAGAATTGCTCTGGGGCCAAAGCATACTCCACATTTGTGTGTTTCAATTGGTTTTCCCTAACGGGTTGCACAGGTCACCGTGCACAAATGGCAGACATGCCTTTTCAGACAATTTGTCTATCCTTAAACTTTTGAAGTTGCCCTTTTACATTTACCTGAACAGACAGAGAAAGGTGCACACACACATTCAAACACACATTCAAACACACACACACACACAAACACACAAACACACACACACATACAAATGATGTTTCTCCCTGAAAGGTTGCCTGAAACCTCTGTATTTTCCCTTCTGATTTTTGTACAGTTTATATTTTCAAAATTGAATTTGTCAGATGACTCACTGCAAAAAATAAATAAGAAAGATCTATTTTATTTACCCTTCACAGTTTGTGGAGGGAAATAACAATTTACTGTGGAGGAAAATAACAATTTATTGTCTAAGAAATGGTCAAGATGTAGGTATACATCTGGTTCAGTGAAGATAGTCTATTCATATTTCAAAGCAGAAAATGAAAATTAAGTCAACAGGGCTCTCTTTTACTTTTAATAAACCAAATTTAATAATTTTTACTGTAGTTTCCTCTCACATCCGATTTCCTTCAAATGGGGAGATTTTTTGTGTCATTTTTATGTTAACTATTCTGATTATTTTACTGAAACCCCACAGTTCTTATCAGTTCACTTGCAAAACTTCACTTGTAAAATTATCATTTGAAACGTTATTTCTAGCTAGAAGCAGATATAAAATTGCCCGAAGAATGCTGACTCAAAACAGTGGCCTAGTTTACAGAGGGATGTGAGTGCTTTTCATATCACATCACAAGTCACTAAAACTGAAGAATGTCAGCATGCCTCAGATTGTCCTTTTATTTGTAAAATTCTTGGGTCAGCTTTACCTCCTCACTGATCATTTATTTGGGCATGCAGACGTTGATAACTGCCAAGCAGGAGACCAACTATGGTGTTGCTGGTATAACTGGGCAATCTCCAGCTAATCCTCAGGAGACGCCTCAACCATGCATTTAGTAAAAATACAGGGATAATTCTCTTCACAATTCCTCTACAACAGCAAGGTTTGTTCAGAGTGAAGCATTTCCTCTCCCTCTCATTTGTACAGGGTGAGTCAGGAGCGACTCTGTTGCAGTCAGTGACTCTGATGCTCAGTACAGCTGTTTTACTATTTTCCTTTGTTAGAAATGGAAACTTCTATTTTAGATATAATTCTCCAATAATTTTCAATAGACTTCACTTTGACCAGTTCTCAGGTTTGAATTTTAATTATCTTTAACCATAGATTTTGGATTTCAGAGTTCATTAATCATCTTATTTTTATTGTTATGACAATTTTATGTTAAATTTAGGCAGATCCTGCTGTCATTATTTTTTCCTTCAAAATTATTGAACAATTGATTGGAATATTTTTCTTCCAAAATATAATTCAGTTACTATGAAATTAAAATTTTTCAATGGAATCTTGCTAATAAATTTATGTATAGAAATTTTCCAAAAATATGTAAACTTCAACGGCATTTTAATACTTTAAATTTTTATTTGACAAATTATATTTAATTTGGTTTTAGTCTGAATTTAATCAACACAAACATTCCTTTCTGTGTTCCCTTCTACAGCGAGCTTTTCTCCAACTACATCTTCCATGCAAAAATGCGGTTTCCCTTCTGGTTTAACAGTTTGTTTATGGTGCTTAAAGGGTATGGCTGAATCTGTAACACTAAGTTACGTAGGGAACACAGTGACATGAATTATCTTTAGCTGACTTAAAATGAAACTTTTCAACATTTTTCCAAATATCTCTGTTTCTGATCTTTGTGTCTGGGAAAACATTCAATAATGTGGAAAATAAATGTTTTATCACTCATTACTTCTCTTGGCAAAAGTTATAATTTGCAACTTTTTTGTTTGATTTTGGACGCATTTCCACATAAACCACACATAATAAATGGACAATTCTCCTATGCTACACAGAAGGAATGCACATTCCTCCTTGTTTCCCAGGCTAACCATTACTTCCTTGTTGGTTTAAGATGCTTACATAACATATGAGTGTCCTTCTCTAGTACATCTGACTACAAGAAGTAATGGGGTTTTTGGACAATGCAGTTCTAGAACAAAAAAAAAAAAAAAAAGAGTTTTGTGTGCATGCATTAAGTCTGAATTCTTCAACAAATAGATCAGTGAGTCAACTATGATGAATGTGCATGATCAGAAAAGGAAGGTCAGAAAATTTTAAGTCATTGGAAATTTGAGCTGGACAGACATGCAGATGCTGATTACAAAAGCAGATGCACTAGTCTCACTAATATAGGTATTGTGTATTGAACATGAAAAAGAGAGACATTATACTTGCTGTAACAATAATGAATATACTAAAGTGATTGCTAAGCGATAAAAAATAATTTTATTAGGAGACTAGGATTCATCTTTTGAGAAAGATAAAGAACTACTGTCATTTGTAATTTTGACATGCCTCAGAGTGAGTTTATCTTTGAATTTTTGTATGGTTAATTCACATGTGGCACAGGAACCTGCGATTTCCCATCAATTTTGCTTATTAAAAAGGAAAGACCTACAACATCTGTCTTAAAATCATTAACGAATGCCAGAAAAGTTTATTCTACTATTAATAAAAAATGTTCAAATGACAAGTTGGATTATAAACTGCTCATGTTTTCCCTGCTTGCAGATAATTTTACTGCTAAATGGGGGAAGGGGAGTGGTTATTTTACACAGAAAATATAGTTGCCTAAGTTAAAAACAATGCTCTTTATGTAACCTTTATAAACACTGAAGACAATTTAAGTGCTCTGAATTTTATTTTGGACAATGCTGACTGTACTTTCATGTATGTCTGCCTTGGTAGATAAACAATACATTTAAGATATTACTATACACACACAAAATATATTATTGTACATATAGGATGCCTCTGTAGACGTATATTAGTATGTAGGTATCAATATGTATATAATATATGAATATGTACACATATGGGCTTGGGTAATTCCTACCGGTATGTAGTGTGGAGATTTAATTACTTGGTCACCTGAGTCCTAGTTAACCTAACAAGTCCTAGGTTATTTTGCTGTTCTCACTGAGACAAACTGTAATTACGATGGACATGTTTAGGACAATATCTAGAAATAAGTCTTTGGTTTATATCCAGTGCTGCTTTGAGTCCAGACAAAAAGCTTTTAAATCTTTAGTTTTCCTCGTACCTGGTACCAGCAGGGTGAATGTGAAATATGGAGTGTTCTTGTGGTGAAATCACAGAGAAATACAAATCAAGTTCAAGGCAACCATCAGTTCATCTGCTCATAGGACAACCAGTATCTGGGTAATTCCTTACTGTCTAACTAGTTCTCAAAAGAATTTCAACAATAAAACTCCTCTAGTCCTCCATCAATCCATACCAGTTCCTCACTACCCCGTTGCAGTGATATTTTCTACTGTCTGGATTTGTGCTTTATTTTACACTTTAAATCCATTCTTTTTTGTTCTGTTTACAAGTGTTGTTGAAAACAGATGTTGCCTTCTCCTTTGTAGTAACTCTTTATACACTTAAAAAATATCATCATTCTAGCCATCTTTCAAATAAATTAAGAGTATTTTATCTAGGTATTGTCTTTTTTATATCAGAGCATTTTTATTGGTCTCTTGGGGTCTTGTCCTAACCAATGAATATCTTTTTTGGGAATGAATTCCCCAAAATTGCATGCCTCTCTAACAGAAGCTTTCCCAAAGCAAAATTAAAACCTAAGATTTAGGGAGTTTTGTAGATAAGTTTCTTCTTTATAAGATCAATACCTTCTTTATTCAGCTTGTGCTCTCTTCTAAATCTAGCTGATTTTTAGAAATAATCTCTAACTGGTTGTTCCCATGTCCTTTATTGTGCAGCTGATTTTAATGTCACACTTTCTGATTGATTTTCAGACTATTTCTTGAGTATATCAAGAAATGTTCTTCGGCATTCTAATCTTGTCCTCCAGTAGGCTTATTGTCCTGGTCTGATGCTGTTTTGAAATTTAAAAATTTAACAAGTTCATTTTCTGTTACATCATGCACTTCATTAGTGAAAATATTGAATGGAAGTGGATGCAGTTTGATTCTGCAGAGCCCTATCTGAAAAATTCCTTTTATTTTCATAGAGAATTGATAGATTACTTCTTGCATATGATTGTCTAACCTGTGTTGCACAAATTTCAGAGGTTTTGCTATCCTGATTGTAAAGCTGTTGTTCTGGCTTGTCAGGGTGGTATCAAAGCCCTGCTGATGGCAAAGAGACCCAGGACATCTCCTACTCGTTTCCCATCAGCAAGATCTGATGAATAGAAAAAGTCTATTATTTGATATGATTATTCATAAAAAATTGGTTCTAGTTCTTATTTACCTATTTGTTCTTTTCCAAGTTTACAGGTAGTCGCTCTTTGCTCCAGGTTTTTGCTGGGAAAAGAATTGAAATGTGACTAACCTGAAATTCTCATGTTACTCTGCTTTCCATGCCAAAGGAAAATATTCCCTTTCTTTGTTTGCAGCTGCATTTGCATTTGTTTGTTTGATTAGGTTTGTTTTTTTTATTTGTTTGTAGTTCATTCTTCCTCTGGCAGTTCTCATATTCCAGTGATTCTACAATGGGGACCAGGGCTGGCTGGGGGGCATCCAGGAGCAGCACCAAGTTTCTTTTCCCAGTGGGAAGGGGTTGCACACAGAGATTTGACAGACCCCTAACTATCCAAATAATCTCTAAATTTGTCTTCCCTGTTCTATTGAAAATCTTGCTCATTTTCCTCCATTACCAGCTGCACTAATCCTCTAGCCATAAACTGACCTTTTTAGGGAAGTTTGTCTCAAAAAAAGACTGTGACACTTTGTTGTTTTCAGTATCACCTGCAATTAGCTTCCTTGTTTCACAGAGGGAGTAGGCCAACGCTTGCTTCAGACTTCTTACCTTATACTGTTAATGCATTATTAAAGCAGTCCTTGTTATTCCTGGCTTGGCTTGCTAAATGCCCCCATTTCTGAATTTGGCCTTTTTGATTTTGTCTCTACCAGCTTGAAATACTCCTTTACAATTCTCTCAACAATGTGATCTGATTGCTACTGTTTCCTCCCATCTTCTGCAGAGGTCAGTGAAGAATTTGCAGCTGAAACAAGATGAACACTTATTGTGTTTCTCAATCTTTTCCTGTGCTGTGACATGTTGTGTTTATGTGATTAACATGTCTTTTTAAGAACCAGCCTTCCTTAACAATTTTTTCCTTTTAGAATTGCTTTTCAGATTAACAGCTCTCTGCACAGCAATTACTTAATAAATAATTACAAAGATTATTGCTTACCCAAAAGGAGCAGTACCTACACATAGTCGTCATGGCATTTTTTACTCATTGATTTTGACAGTTATAATTGCTAAGGGTACATATTTTGAGAATCTGCAAAAATTAAAAGTAGGAGGACAAGTTCCAGAGAGACAGGCAGGCTGTCGAATGGATCATCACTGTCATGTCTGTATGGATCATACATGCTGTCATGCACCTAACTGTGACCAGTTACTTTCAGCATCAGCCTTAATGAAATTAAATGGGGTTCATGTACAAATGCTACCCATCAGCACAGGAAGGATAGATTCTAGTTTACACTGAAAATATATGTAAGCCCACAACAACTTTAAGGTAAGGATTTTACCCCTTCACTCCAACCAAGCAGGACGTGCGCTTATATCCTTAGGTTAGGCTGCTTGTAAAGAATAAGTTTCTTGAACAAGTGGAGGACGATTTACTCACTAATTAATAATTTTCTTCTCTTATTTTTAGAGTTAAGTGGACCAGAGATATGGAATTTTTTTTGGTTTGTTTTTTTTGTTTGTTTGGTTGGTTTTTTTTGTTTTTTAGTTTACAAATTTCATTTTAAGACCATACTAAACCAGTTTGGAACAAAAGAAGAACATAACAAACTGTTTACAAAGCGACTGCATTTTGCTTTCTTAAATCCAGTGGCATTTTGATTGTTAGAGAGGTCATATCTACTTACTATTTTCTTTCTTTCCCTTTTGAAAAACAAACAAACAAACAAACAAAACCCCCTGAAAATCTGTTTATGGTGAATGTGAGCACTTGCTGGAGTCTGAAGTTCTCTGATCACCTAATAGTCTCCAGAGAAATAATAAAATAAAGATGTCTAATTTGGTTTCTAGATTTAAAAAAGAAGAAGAAATAAAAGACTGAGAAACATGACATGTACTATGAATCAAACATAAAACTAACTAAAGAAATGTGGGAAAGTAAATATCATATCACTTATGAATGTTAGCTCCTCTTAATTAAGGAAGAGACAATTAAATGTCCTTATCACTAGAAAGTTTATGCTCAAAGGAGGTATGGTCTCCATTCGTTCTTTAGGATGCACATGTTCCTTCTTTGCATATAATGAGGACCACATTTCTTAGGCCTACCTAAGAAACACTAAATGGATTTTTAAAATTCTTTTGTTAGAAGCACGTTTAGTTCTAAATAGGAACAGATAAGAGCACATTTGAAAAATATCTCTGCAGACTGCTTATATTTAATGGAATCTTATCTCACTTATGGACTGAGAACATATCTGTTTCATCTACAAGTCTTATTTATTTAATTGTTAACATTTTACAGGAATTGCAATGAAACATGCAAATCCAGCTCAGAGAACACACTGAGATTGCAACACGCCAGGTTAGTTATGCTCACCTGAGGTAAAAAGTCAAAGATAAGCTGTCAACAATTTGGTAAATTAAATGGGGACAGGGGAAATTGGATCTTGCTGATCTGAACAGAAATCTAAGCCACCTTTTTACTCCCTGAGTAGACAGGGTAATTTAAATATCCTGACTTAATTCTCTATTGCAGCCTCCATATGTTCTCTCATACTCTGAGATGCCTCTACCCCATGCCTCTTTCAAGGTGAAAAACATGAAATAGCGAAATCTTGGTAAGTAAGAGTCAATCATGTGAAGTAAACTGCACTTTTGGGATGGAATTGATTCTCTTGGACTAAGATTTTCTATACTTTGGGCTGTTTCTATCTCCCCTGTTCGTTTCATCAGTCGTCTTCTTTATGACTCTACCACAGTGGAAGGAAAGCATGAATTCTCATGCTGGTTGTGCATGACTCATGAGTGTGTTCTACTTACTGGGGGATGTCTACTTTCTGTTCCCCCATTTTGAAAAGCAGAATGAGAAATCCTTAGAGCTGACAGTCTTTGTGTAGGAGACAAGATCCATCTGTTCTGCTAAAATATTCTTAGAATCATCAATATGATCAGCATGTCACTACTGTATTGAAATGCCAAACCATGGTGTTTGGAAGACATGGAGGATCCAGTCATCAGTTATGACTGTTGTACAGGTCTTCATGCATGGCCTGCATTGAAATTTAGTTGGTTTAGGGCCAAGACTACTTTTCAAAAGGTCAAGCCTTTCTCCTAGTGGAATTAGCAGCTGTACTTATATGTCAGGCATGACTGTGAGCATGAATATTAACTGAAACATTCATTCATGTGACTTCTCTGCACAGAACTATGGCAGAGTCGACCAACACTCATTTATTTCTGTGTGGAAATCAGTGCTACAGAGGAATTTAGGTCATGTGTTCCCATATAATCCCATAACTTTTTAGGCAGCAGTCATTTCATTTTGCAGTATATCTTAATCAGGTTTTCTGGATAAACTGCACAAGAATTATGTATGGCAATTTTACTGTGCACTAATACTGAAGATTTACAGTTTATGAGCTTACTTTTATCTTGTTTCTACTAACTCACAGTTACTTATATAAAAGCACATAGCTGAAACAGTTTTCTGTGCAGGCCTTTAAAATACAATCTGAGAATAATGCAATTGTTTATGTGTTTATAAGTTTTTCCTGGAAGATACAGAAATGCTTGAGATTTCTACTGAAAGCACAAAATAGCTATCAAGAGAAATTTCAGAAAATATATCCTTTCTAATGGAAAAAGTCATTCAGCTTTAGATGATTATTTTCATTTAACAGTTAGTTGGGAATATTTACATAATAATGGCTTTCATTAAACTAGAAAAACCTCAGTGTGTTTTCTTACTGAAAACCTAAAAGTAAGCACGCAACAAATAAAATTTTGGAACAATATTCCTGTTCATTCATTTCTTTTCTATATACATAGTCATAAATTAACATATGCTGGGAATACATTTGGAAGTGTAAATTTTGGAGGTGTGATTGGGGGCTGAAATATGATAGGGAACAGGGATCTGAAAAATTATTAATGAATGATCCATGATTCAAATTAGGATAGCTACACTGAAATCCAAGCAGGTATGTAAGTCAGAGGACCATGTTTATCTATTAGAAAACAATAGAACAACTGCTCTTGAGTTAAAACAAGCACAGCTTTGTTAACACACAAATGTTAAGGTCTTCAGGTTTTTTTTTCTTGTTGATTGAATACAGTTAATGACTGTGGAATATGGGTTCTAGACCATACTTTTATTTGCAGTAATGTTCAGGATGTCCCTGAAACAACTAATCACAAAAATATGAGGATCAGCTCTACTGTGAGGCACCTCTTCTAATGTAAGAATAGTTCTACCATTGGAATTCCAAGAAAAGGTCAAATGGTCAAATTTTGGTTGATGAGGTTTCTAATTTGGAGCTACACAACCTCTGTTAAATTTCAGTAAGACAGCAAAGTACTCCTTGTAATCAGTCTCACAGTGGGAGGAAGAGGAAGCAACAATCACCTTATTATACAACTCTTGCTCATTTAGCTTAACTCCTGAAGATAATTTCATTATCAAGGTCATACATATGACACTTGACTATTTTAGAGTAACATGTCTCATATGAAGGCCCCAGATGTTCACATAAGGACATGTTTCATGTCTTTAAAAAAAAAAAAAAATCAGCTGTCTGAAACTGACAAGTACAGTACAATTACGCTCTTTGATTCCTACCAAGTCTACAGGAAGATATTTCCAGGAACAAGATACGCTATTACTGCCTGTGCTTTATTGGAGTATGAGCCTCTCTTTAATAGAGAGATTCACACCCCCCCGCCCCGTAGCAGAAGACTTGATTGTCACAAAATGTGGAACTAGATTAGCAAATTTTTTGAGTTTTCCCTCCAAGAAAGGAAAGCTAACCAAATGTGTTTCCTCCCTCAACCATCTGTCTCCTTTAAAGAAGTGTAAAAGGTATTTAAGTGTCTCTATGTACCATGACAATAAAATAGAAAATTAAGTATAAAAGTATTTAATAATAAGTTTGTAATTAAATCAGATTCTGTATGTCAGCAATTGAATGATTTGTTAAAGGACAGCTCTTTGAACTGATTCTTAACACTCATCTAAGGACAAAATAAGTTTTGCAATATAATTAAATGAACAGAAATGCATAGTCATAATATTATTAATATGTTAACCTTGTAAAAATATTTTAGTATTGCAGGCACCTAACAAGATATCTATGGCAAGTTAATTAGATTTCAAGTAGGTTTCTAACCATGCTAATTCATATTTTATAAGAATATTAATTAAAACCCGACATACTATAGCTCCACTTCACTATCTTGCTATATTTTATACCAGGTCTGACTTACAATTAAACAAAGCAACTATAAAGGACTAAAGAAGTGCCAGCAACCATTTTGTGCTAATATAGTAAAAATTATTCTGCAAATGATTTATCTTTTATATACTTACTACATTTCGTGAAGACTTCTCCTTAGGAGTCAGTGTAATATACAAAATTTCTATGCAAACTTAAATATGGAGTTGACAATGCAAATATGTGTGACAAATGCAGTATATATATGCATATGCATATGCATATGTATATGTATATGTATATGCATATGCATATGCATATGAATATGCATATGTATATGTATATGTATATGTACATGTATATGTATATGTATATGTATATTAGGACAATTTTATTGATCTCTTTTCATTCACAGGAGAGAATTAAATTATCAAAAGCAAGAGTTGTAGAAAATCATGAAATAATGAACTAGAGGGTATTTTTCCTTTAGGTCCATGGCACAAGTCACCAAATAAAACATTCTTTTAATCTATCCATTAAACTATCTTTTTAATCAATGATTCAATCACTCCTGATGCTGGACTTAGTTCAGCAGCAGTAAATGTTGTTCAGGTTTTTCCATTCATCACTGTAGCACAGAAAAGCCTTTTTTATGGCTAGATGCTATACTTACTATTATTTTACTATGTTCTTAGGTGGTAAAGACTCAAGAAACTAAGGAAATTGTCAGTAAAATAAATAGCATACAAATTCTTTAGGAAAACCGCAGTAGCTCAGCTACATCTTTCAAGATATCCATTTTGATCCATGAAACTAAAAATCCTTTGAGCTAAGTCAAGTAGGATCAGTGTTCTGGAGAACAGCATGAACCTGGAGAAGGGCAGAGGGCTGAGTGTCTTTTTTATCAAAATTATCAAAGGCTCCAGGTAATTCTGCTTGCTACTGTGAACTCCAAAGAACCTGGCCTACACAGATGCTCATTTATTTTCCAGGTCAGCATTCAGGGTGTGTAAATCTAAGAACCAATGCTTCTCTTGCTATCCTGGTTTCTGTAAAGACCATTCCACTTCCTGAGAAGATGCAAAAGCTTTTTAGAATTCCTTTTACCTGAGACTTCCTCAATAGAGTTTCCCTCTTGAAAAGACTTTCTGCAAATTCCAAGGTGAGATGGTGCAGCCCATTTTTCAAATGTTGGCATTGCCTGGACTTATCTTTTCAACCACAGCCCACACAGGTCCTTGCTAATTTGTGAGCTCTGGTTTGGCATGCCTTGCTTGATTCCTTGTAGCATTTTTGTCCCCTGCTATGACCTCAATGTCAGGATGCTATTTACCTTCTAAAAGCCTGAGACTGAAATAGTAAGTTATAGAGCTTTTCCATTTTTCCCTTCAGGGTCCCATTTTGCTCCTGTTCAGCAATCAGTCTGAGGCACAGAAACTGACTTGTTTTGTTTTGTGTTTGAGATCTGGCTCAGATTTTGCTCAGTTTAGCACTAGAAGAAGTTCCTGATATCTCATGCTTCTCCTTAGTTTAGTTTCCATGAATAGGCAGGACAGAAACAAAAAAACAACATCACCAATTTTTAATTTTTTTAAGCTTTGCACATCAGTGTTTTTTTTTTTGTTTTTGTTTTTGTTTTTGTTTTTGTTTTTGTTTTTGTTTTTGTTTTTGTTTTGTTTTGTTTTTGGGTTTTTTTTTTTGTAAAAAAAAAAAACAGAGGCAGCTACTGACATTATCCTTTCTTGACAAATTTCTCATAGATGTAATACTTTCAATGCTTCTGTGCTTACTATCTGTCAGGCTTTACATTCTCTTTGTTCTCTTTGCTCCAGATGAAAAGCTACCATTAAATGAAGCTATTTCCTCAGCAATGCTGTGCTTTTCACTCATTAAAGAGGTCTGTTCCACACATCCCTAAAGTTCATTATATATTCTAGATACCTGTCAATGTTACACACTCTCACACAGACAGGAATGCAGGGAAGAGCCAGGGCACAGGAAAGTGAGGATTCGCTTTGTTGATGCGTAAGAATCTTATTTCTCTTTAACCCACTGCTGCTGCACTGCATGCAGGACTTTGATTAATTCAGTTAATTGTTTGTCTTGCTTTATAAAAATATCTGTATTCAAAGATTTCAATATTTACTTTTTTCATTTGCTGATTAGAAAATAATACAGTTATAATGTAGTAACAATGTTATAATGTAATATAGCCATGAAAAAAAAAAAAAAAAAGCTTGAGTGTCTTTGAGTCCTTTTATACAAGCTATATATTTTTATGCACAGCACAGAGAGCTTGTGCAACATGGGGAACTAGTTATTCAATTTGAAATGCCCCAGTGTTTACTCTATCACCCCTTTGCAAAATTATTCAGTGGTAAATCCAATATAAGGTTGAAACTAGCATGTGCAAATGTTTTATTCCTTTGTGTTTCTCTACGCAGAAAAGGTATCCCAAAATTTTGTTCAGAAAAATGATAGTGAATCATGCCTTGGCCATTCATTTTATTTCTTGCAGACAAACCATCCAGAAGCATTCAAAGCTCAGCAAGATAGTACATGGAGAAAAAAAAAATCATCAAAGGAGGACATTTTACCAATAACTAGAAACATATCTTCTAGTCTTCCCCTTAAGGTGCCTCAGACCACTCATGGCTATTAAAAGGTCATCAGGTCTGTAAAGAGAGAAAATTGAAGAGTCAGAAAAGGTCTGCTGAGAGTAACTTGCTCATAGAACTTTGGTTTTGTACATGACAAGAGTCCAGATCAAACATCTCTAAGAAATGCTAAAGTACCAGTAATAAAAGCCCCCTTTTATATAGGTTCAGGTCCAAGGGATTATTGCCTTTCTTGACAGGCAAAAATGAGCTCTCTGGTGCCATTCTGCATCAATACCTTTCCCATTCTCCCAGGTGCTCTGTTTGAGAGATACAAGACAATAAGCTGCATCCTCCTGAGCCCCTACATCTTCTTTGGGCACCATGTGGTTTTTGAAATCTGTTGATAGAGTGTATCACAGTGAGTAGCAAAGTTCAGAGCTGTAAGAAACAAATGCTACCTATTGAAAATGCCTGGATAGGAAAAATGTTCTGCTTTTTTACTATCATCTAATGGCAAGTGATTGTTCATAGCAGAAACTAGGCTGTAAGCTTTTGTTATTAATCATAGGGATTTTCTCAAATAAAAGCCCCTGGGAAATCCATCATCTTCATCAGCCTTTGTTCCCTCCAGTCCACCATCACTATACTGGGATTGTGTCCACTCTAAAAAAGCTTCAGCCAAAACATTGCCACCCAGCTCCAATTTTAAGGGGAACAATAGGATGAGGCACTTATTCTCTTGTTTTCTCACCTCTGCAACCCTTAAAGCACAGATGGCACTTACCCTTGTATATTCTTTCTCTTTAAAAAAAAATACATTTCATCTTACAGTAATGCATAGAAACACAGAGCAGCAGATAAATGTCCAGAAGAACAAATAATTGTTGAAAAGAGCAATCTATCACTCACTTACCTCCAACTTACTTTTGCCAACAGAAATTAACTGGCCTGAGGTCACAATGTTCTACTCATAAAATTTGAAGTTTCTTCTAAAATTGAGATGCTTTGTTTATTTCTTTGGAACTTGCTTTTAAATCACAAAGATTGTTGGTTACTGTAGTATGAATTCTCGAACAGAAACATTTTATGTTGTGCATTAGTGCAGGGACTCTCCTCCCAAGCCAGAAAAGCAAGCACATGGAAGTTTACTGGTAAAATATGCAGTGAAATACAGTGTTCTGAAAAACCAAAGTGCAAGAGGGTTTACAAGTATTAAATATGTCAAACTTTAAAGGTCTCGCTACTCTTCTAATGCTGTAGTGGTTTAAATTTTTTTGAACATCCAAATGGTGATGTCCCAATGTTCGTGTATTCTAAGAGCTGCATTTGGTTTTGCTTAGGCTGGAATCTTTTATCAGAACATTGTTTTGGCCTCAAAGATAGTACTGTGATGGCTTACAGACAGCATTTCTGTTGATGAAATTGAGGAGAAATAGAAGTGAAAGGGAAAGCATCAGTGGAGGCCAGCCTAAATCTTTGACACCTTGAACCACCAAACAAGTTGACAAAAAGGCTGGCTTTTAGTAGTTCTCCTTTTTGGGGGTTAGGGGATTTTTTAGTACCAGTTTGGGGAAAAAAAAATCTGCAGTTATATTTCTGAAACACTGAAAATAAAATTAATGTCAACAACAAAACTGAGAATAGTTTGACCTAATTTATAACTTTTAAATACTGGTATCACTGAAGTTTCTTTATTAGTATGCAAGCCAGGTTCTCTTATCATTTTTACCCTGATGTTTCTGCTTTCATAAATCATATATCAAGTTGATAAAGAGAAATTCAGCACAGCCCTAGGAAAATTCAACAGGTTGTCAGCTATTTCTTATTCAATAATTTATGAGAACAAGATGTCTCCATTACATAAATAATTCCTTTGCATTTCATTCAATTATGCTGTTATTTTGATGTTTACTATTGAGAGAAAATGTGGCTTTTGAAGGGCAAAGTGGATATTCTGGGTTGAAATACTTCTTGAACTCTAGAGATTAGTGGTATGTTATTAATAACCATCTGTAACACAGAACATCCACACGTAGAAAAATATATTTCTTATAAAACAAGCAAGATGTGATGTGAACCCAAAAACTAAACAGAATAAGTTGGAACTTTTTCAAATACATACCCCTTCCCTGGAAAAATAGGATTTGTTGAAACTCAAACTTGCCACTTAGATTATGTGTTGCAATTAGTGGCAGTGGGGCAACTCTGACTTTAATATATGACTAAAAATTGCCAATTAATAAAAAGGAATCTCTTCCTCCTTGGCTGCATATGTAATCAGAGGATACTGGGACCTCTGAAATTGATGAAATCTTTGTCTGTTTTTAAACATTCTCCTTATTTTCTCTTGAAAGGGAAAGCTGATACTTTGTGCAGTCCGTCCCTCTAAAAACTTTTTAAACCTACTGAAATATATTTCTGTGATTTTGTATTGATGACAAAACATGCAGTCAGCCAAGGTTGCATGATATATGCAATAGTAAATCTCATATAAGCTCATTGAAACAGGTCAAAATGTTACAGCATCTAACATGTTTTGGTTGACAATTTATTTGGACTGACAACCTAAATGCAGTTAAGGACACATGTGGCTTCATGCAGCCTGCAGTGGGAATTTCACTGGTGATCCCAAAGCTTTCAGAGAAGGGCATACAGTGACTCAGTCTGTGCACAAAAGGGATGAGTTGGGGAAAGTTAAATCCTTTACAAGTTAATGGTCATTTTGTCTGTAATCTGACATACAATCACTGAATCCCTTCACCTTGTATTGTCTTAATGGTGATTAATCTGTGCAGTGTTGTTTTGATGACTTAAATTTTAGCTTTCATATTTTCCAGATTCTGTACCGCATTCGTATGTGACTCTGAACTTCATACAAAGTGCTAACAAGTTTTCTTCACCGTTTAGTTAGACAAAACAATCCTTTTCCAGACCGAGAACCAAGGACACCATTGCAGCTTCAGGCCCAAGAAGTATAAACAAGAGCAAATTGAGGAGAGCAATCTGAGAGGACAGGACTTCATAACCTGAAGCTGTAACTGGATAATAAACCTCAATATGTAAACGAACCAAAACTTATTAAAGTATGAAAATATGTGATCCATTGTCCATCTTGGGTGTAGCCTCAGCCAGGCTCTTGTACTGCCCAAGGAGTATCCTTTGAAGGTCTTTTCAATAAATATCTACTTTATTCCTTTAACACTATCTAGCCTCTGTTCCAGGTAGCCTCTCTAGGCATCATTTGTACTGTACCAGTCCCTTAACTTTCTGTTGAGTTAGCATGCAAACACAGGAAAAACACATAAAAAGCTGCTGGGGTTGGTTTCCTTTGAGCTCATTACCAGCTGAAAAACAAGTTTCACCAGTCTTTATTGATTTGGATTTTCAATAACAGCTACTTCAAATTTGTTTTATTTGTGCTGGTGAGATCTACCTGCTGACATTTCCCAGGTGCTTATTCCTATTTTATATTACTTTTTCTAAGGCTTGTGTTCTAAAGCAGAGGTCTTCATATGTTCCCTTTACTTCTGTGTTCTGTTTCTTAGTGGATCTTGCAGCAATGACTTTGGCATTTTGGTGCTCTAGGTGTATAACTGTCACATCATGGCATTGCTAGAGTGAGTTTTCCTGAATAACTGTAATCTCTAAATTATTATATCATCTAGTATGCAATAGGAAATACAAGAAACTACAGGTGCAATTTGCCTGGGATGCATATATACTATTGATGGCAAATGTGCTGTATGCACCTCAACAGAAAAACGGTTTTTAAATGTTCAACCCAGTCTGAAGTCTGATTCTGATTTTCTTCTAAATCCAAAAGATGTGCAGGCTCTGTTCATGCCATCTGTTAGCTGCTGGATGAATAAGCATCTTTCAAAAGTTTATTGTCAATAGACAAAATAAGTTGATAGCTTGCATTAGTATGCTGCCAAATTTACTTATTGATTCCTCTTGCAGTTTAGTATATGCAGCCTTGATTTGCCCTTCTGTAGTCATGGTTTTGTGTGTCTCTGTCCCCCAAATTCACTACTTTATCTAATGGCATATTTCTCCTTGTATGATCTTTTCAAAGTACTCCTCAGCACGTAGCAGATCATACCTAATGCTTTTCTGTTGCAACTTCTAAGTTCATCAGGTTTCCAGATAACTACAAATATATGGGCATTCCAGAACTGAGATCTCATGTTTGGCATAGCTGTTGAACTGTCACACAACACTGTTTCATGCCACAGGTAACAGGAGAAGCATGCAAAAATATGTGTATGATGACCGAAGATCCACATCATAAAAGCACATTTTATGTCCCTTTAATACTAACACTTTGTCTACTAAGTCTAGTCAGTGAAGCTGAAACACATTCATCATATTGTTAAACTGCTATCTAGAGCACTTTAGGTAGACATCACTATCCCCCATTAACTATATTTATAGACTCATAGAATATTAAGTGTTGGGAGGAACCTTAAAGGTCATCTAGTCCCAACAGCCCTCCGCCATAGGCAGAGGGACACTTCCCACTAGACTTAGATGCTCAAAGGTTTATCCAGCCTGGCCTTGAATACCACCAGGGTTGGAACATCCACAGCCTCCCTGGACAACCTGTCCCAGCGCCTCAGCGCCCTCACAGTAAAGAATCTTTTTCTAATATCCGGCCTAAATTTGTCATCTTTCAATTTGTACCCATTTTTCCTTGTCCTATCACTACAGCTCCTGATGAAGAGTCCCTCTCCAGCTTCGTGGTAGGCCTTCTTCAGATACTGGAAAGTTGCTGTGAGGTCTCCACTCAACCTCCTCTCTTCTTCAGGATGAACAGCTCCACATTTCTCAGCCTTTTTAAGGGAGCTGCTTCAGTCCTCATCAGTTTTGTGGCCCTCCTCTGGAATTACTCTGACAGTTCCGTGTTGACTGATTCTACACCACAGAGTTTTTGCATTTGGTCACATGAATGTCATTTATGATTAATTTAGGTTAGGGACTGGATTGGAATTACAGATTAGGTAACAATAGCCAGACTCCAGTTCTCCTGACATCATTCAAGGGTTCCCCCCATATACCAAAGACAGTTTTAAGAGTCCAGTGCTGTTTGCCCTGCAACTGCTGACTGCAAATAGGCCACCAGCTGTACTTTATTTGTGCCTCAGATCGCACAACACTTACTTAGTTTACAGCTGATGGAGTTGTGCAGCCAATGGTGAGATCTTATGTTTGCTCAGGCTGCCAGACACCACGCATGATGATGTGAGAGGTAACTGCCAAATCTGAATTGTTGCCTTTACTGATGTAGATAGTAATGAACTATAATTACCATTTGGCTTTCCATATGTCGCTAAAGAATTTGTGTAATTAACTCCATATTTAAGTATGATTCATCTATGCAAAATTAAATGTGTCTACTGGATCCAGGAGCCTTAGGATTCCTCAGGATTTCAATTGCTTTGCTAATTTGTTCAAGGTAGGGGGTTATGTTAATTTTGCAATGCTTTGGATGACCTATTTCTTTATGATTTATTTATTCTTGGTTTTCTGTTTATCATCTGAGAGTGTACTTAGAAGATACATTAAAAAGCACAATTAAAAAATTAAGCCAAAAAATGTTAAATTTGCTCCAGTGTTTATACTTATAGATTTTAAAAGTCTTAAAGTTTAATATAAGCAATTAGGGTAGCTGTTCCACAGTATATATTCCTTTAAAATGCAAAAAATCCCCAAAGAAAAACAAAACAAACCCTCAAAAATAAGCAAAAAACCTACAAAACAACAACAATAACAAACTAAAAAAAATCAAATCCCTCCAACATTTTGTAATGCTTATCTGTAACAAAATATTTAAATTGTCCTAGCTTGAAATTTCAGGTTTTGGCTTCCTGAAAAATTTTTAGATCTTGGAGATTCTTCCTGAATCTCCAAGAGATTACCCCCAAGTAGGGCAACTTGACTAAACAAATTTGACTAACAATGTCTCCATTCAATCACCAAATTGTCCTTCTCAACCCCAAAGAGGGTGAAAGAGCCATGAGGTGCTTAAAAAGGGAAAAAAACTCTTTTTAAAAACTGCCTAGCAAACTCTGATAGAACATTTTATCTCATGGTCCTTAACCATGTGGCTACCATATTTTCCATCTTTCCCAGATCATAACATTTCCATTTTTCCTGATTCAGTTGTTCTGAGTTGACAGAGGCACAGCTGTTGAGTTTTACCTTGATTTGGTTCCCCTCCCACTCATACATCATACCCTGGATTCAAACGTAAGATCATTGTAGCTTCTCCAAAAAGCATACATAAAACATGTGACATTTTTGTTTTGCCTCTGTGATCATATCCCCCAGGAGGAATGAGTACAGCCATATATTTCCTATGTCACATGTAATCTATTGAGAGCAAAAAATTACCAAAAGGACATCGCTTGTCACATCTTAAAATAACGAATTTCTTTAGTGAGACCAGTGCACTCTTTGAACTTCATAATTGCATGCACAGTTGCAGAAAATAGATTGCAGGAATTTGGAGACCTGTATAAATATTGCAGCAGCGTTTTGTGGACTGGATATGCTATAGGACCAATGAAGATTACAGGACAGGTGAAGCAAATCCGCTTCCAAAATCCACGCATGCTGCTTTAGTGACAGACTGAGATATATAAAATCCTTGAAAAAAATAAGTGTGAAGGTCAAATTAATGGTTCTACCAGAATCTATTCTTTTTTTTTTTTTTTATCAGAAGTGGTGGGCAGTCCTATGAGTTATGAATACTAATAAACAACTAACATCTTACCAATAAAATAACAGATCAAAGGTAAACACATGAGCAATTCTAGCTGTTGTGCAAATGATTCTTCACAGCTTTCATAAGGTAAGAATAACAGCTTCACCATAACAAAGATGTGGGATCCTAAAATTTCCAAATACCCTAGGAATTTAGATAAATAAGTAAAGAAGAACAACACTCCACAAATCCAGTCTGAATTACAGAAAAATGTGCAGAGTTTATAATTCTTTTCAAGAATTCTCAAAGGTAGTGTAAATCAAGTCATATTGAAAAGGCAGCCTCAGTAAATGTGTGAGGCATTATGTGAGTAGATTAGTAGGAATTCTGACAAATGTGGAAATACTGTCAATGTTATACTGACAAGCACTGTAACTAAATGGTGATCAGATTGAATCACTAGTGTATCTGTAATCAGTAGTGTAGAGCATATTAAATTGAGGAACTTGAAGGAGACCTAACCATGTGTATACAAAGTACATTTAACAGAAGGAATTCTTACTGAGCTGTTATCTAGACACTTAGTGAGGTCTTGCTGTAAACAAGAGGGCAGCAGATGACTGGGTTTATTTAAATTAAAAGTCAGAAAGAGTGAAATTCAAATGGATGAAGCAAGGCCCAACAATGTACCTCTATTAGCAGAAGTTGCTAGTAGAAACTTTTTATGGAAAGTCTTTTTCCTTATCGAATCTCATTCTGTGGCATGGGCCACTTTTAAGGAATAATACTGTTAGTCCTGCACAGTATTGCAAATATTTGTGATTGATATGATAGCATTGACTAAAGGTGTTTGGTTAGACTCTGAGGAAAGAGTTGCCAAGTACATCTACCCTGAAATACAGGCACCTCTGTCATCAGAAAACTGTGAATGTGTTATCCTACTTGGGATGGTGACCATCTCTCTCTGCCCACTTTTGCCATCTCAGGCACTCTTGGGCAAATGACACATCTAATGGCATTTTTATTCTTACTGTCTGAGATTTGCGAGTGGGTCCATAACTTGTTTCTGCTAGGAGAGTCACCCTAAAATGTGCATAAGTCACATCTTGCAACAACTCTGCTATTTGTAAGCTGTATTTGCTATCCTTGATAGGCATTGCGTAATTTTCTGGAGCTATGTAGCACTTGAGACATCAAATTGCATTGACTTTCTCCATATTTTGCTTTTCCTTTCCTGTCAGAAGCTCCTGATGATTCTGATATCAGTGTCCAGCAGTACAGCACTTCTTTTGACTGAAGCTAAGTACCAGCGGTACATGCCATCTGGGCACATATTTTAACTGAATTTTGTTAGAATCTGATTCAAAAATCATTTTATGAAGCTGCAATATTAAAAATCAGTACTTCACTGTAAACTGCTTGAGTCCACCTAAAATTTTCACTGTCACTTTTCCAAATTTCCAATTTCCAAAGACTGTCACTTTGGAAAAAGTTAATATGCTGTACATAAGCATACATTAGGTTTTGGGGTTTTTTTCTAAAGTAACATCATGTAAAAAACTAGAATCATTGTCCAGACAAATTTGTCACAGGCAAAATAAATTAATCTGTTCCAAATTCACTACTTAAATGCTTTTTCTCTCAACTTGGCCTACGGTTTTGCATATGAAATAAAAGCTTTCCTAATGTTCCTCTAGGACAACCCAAAATATCTCTGGATTTTCTTTTACATTTCTTTCACCTCCACCTAAGTTTCATGTGCTCTTTTTCACTATTTTCCATTAAAACCCATTTTTCTACCCAGAGATCTCACCCAATTCCAAGAAAGACCCCTTATAATGATATTAAGGTTTCAGGATGCACTGACATCTCTGACTAGTCACTTCAGGTGTTTTCTGTTGTGTCTGACATTTAACTTTATATCCAGAAATCATTATCCAGATTTCATCTGAACTCAGGTTTTTCACTGTAATGATATTGATGTTTTATCTTTCAACTTTCATACCCTGCCCAGACACTGGAATGCAAATCTGAAGTCTCTGTATCTCTTCCAAAAATCTCTTTTCAAATGTTACATTTTTGTCTGGGGTACAGAAAACAAACAAGAAAAAAATCAAATCCGTTATGTGTTTGATCAATTTTTTTAAGCGTGAATTGGTTTCCCTTTTTGTTTACCCACTGTTTTTCATATCATGTTAGGGCCCCAGTTTGTGAACTGTTCTACCTTGTAGGACCTGCAATTTAAAGGTATGAGCATGTGAGTTGTTTGATGCTGAGACCTCAGTCATCACTGCCTGCAGCACTGCCTGCTCTTGCTGTGCGTTATTCCTAAGGAACAATGCCAGAGCCAATGTCTTTGTCTTGACTGGACCACTCTCTCACTCCAGCTAAGAAATGTAATTTTGCATTTTTTTACAGATGTTGGGTTTGTGTATGAAGCTCTTTGGATAGGATTTTCTGGATGACATCTCTGAAGTGCCCAGATCCTTCTACCTCTACCCTCTTGAGGTCTTTTGCGTTTGCAATTGTGTGCAGTGCATCAGAGCACTATCAACCTACTTTAAAGAGTCTGTGTTGACAAATATATCAACAATTTTTAACTGTTTTGTCAAAGTCTGTCTTTTAATCTTCAAAGAGTCTTTACACAAGTTTTGGTTTCAAATTCTGCTTAGAGTTCTTATCAGAGACAGTGCCTGAAACTCTTAGAAGCTTTTTCCTTTTGCCAGTAGCTCTTCTATACATTCACATCTTCCTGAAGCCTGTTTTAAAAACATGCCATTAATTTTTTGCTTTTGTGTGGTCTTTGGTACTTTTCCAGGGACTGAAATATCTGCACTGTCCCTTTTGCCTAAGCTTAACTGGAAACAATGAAAAACCTCTATTACTTCAGAAACTGCTATTATGAGAAAAACATTTGAGATTTTTTTTTTTTTTAATGGAAAACTTCATCATTCCAATTAATGCTGTCTTTACCTCTGTGTTTCTGGAGAATTTAATTCACGAGTCTCTTAAATATTAGAGTTTAACTAAAAAATATTATTGACCTGATCTTCATTTCTACTTCAGCTTGCTTAGGTGTGAGATCTGTGCAGGGTGAGCAGTCTGGCTCATGCTAGAGTCTCATGCTGGCTCAGAACTTCGGCTGAATTGCTTGAGGTGAGAGAAGGCAGAAAAGAAAAGACTTTCCTACTTGTCACTCAACTATTCTTGTCCATATACACCTCTCTCTGTTCAGCATTTAGTGCTTCAGCTTCAGTTCTGATATCATCTCATTACAGTCAAAGCCTGTTTTGCCACTCACACCAGCAGATGCTGAGTAGGTCCAAAGATACAAACCTTGGAAGGCAATTCCCTGGAGAATTGTACACACACTTTATCTGCACCAAGGGCAGGTTTTATTAGCAGGCATGAGTGGAGGAGAACAGTCAAGGACAGTGCTTGACAGGCCAGCATGCACTTGGGAAAAAATATGCTTTATCCACAGTCTTCACTCCATGATTATTTCTATTCAGACTCAACTAGTCTGAAAGGAAAAGCTGGATAGTTTCTCAGATACTGTATGTGGCAAATCACAGCTTTGCAGAGGGTAGCACTGTGTAAGTCATATATAATGAAGACTGGTACAGGCTAATTAGCCAGTAAATCATTATTTATTGCTAAATAAGTCTCACTTCTGTGGGGTTAATAAAAATCAAGTGATGAAGTTCTGGAGATGACTAGATTTAGTTTTGTGGCAGTAACAACACATGTCTGGACAAAATTCTGTCTTCCTACTTTAGACTTTCCAGGTGGCTTTTATAATTTTTCCATTAATTTCATTTTTTAGAAATATGCAACCTGATCTAAGCTTCAGAGCACCTAAGTGACAAATTACTGGCCTGGTTTTCATGACCACTGAGTGTATCAGGGTCTTACTTTTGAAAATTATCTCGCACTGAGCAATAAAATAAAGGTATAAAGAGCATCTAGCTTTAGAAACACAACAATACATATCCAGACTCCATCTTATTACCTGTATGTGACCTTATTAGTCATATCTTTTTATGGCATCAGGGTCACTTCTTTAAGAGAAAATAGCTGTCAGTTTCAATACTTTAACATCACCTAATTGGAGTAGACAAGTGATATGTTTCTTCCTTCTGAAATAAAAACAAAATATACAGAATGCCCTGTTAAAGAATCACTTATATGCCTATGTTCATTGCATTGCATTAAACCTGAAGCCATATATATTTGACAAAGGGTTGCAGGCAGGGCATTTCCTACAAAAGTTGTTAATGTTTGCAAATTCTTGGCTATTACAACATATCAACTGTCAAGATGTGCTGGGAGGGCTCATTTGTTTCTGTATCCATGAGGTAGTAGTGAAATACCTTATGTACATTTTTTCCACCTTGCAGCATATTTGCTCGTTACTATCAAGTGGAAGAGACAACTTAGAAGTGTGATCTCTTTTATGGGTCTGTATTGTCAAGGGACACCAAGAAAGAGAGGAGGGAACTCTAATATAACAGATAAATCTGAATGTGTTTATTCCATGGCTTCCCACCTCTTTTGTCAGAGAGAAAGACTGAAAATCTGTTTCTGCATATGTTTCCCATTGAATTCAAGACCTGGTAATGCATAAACCATAGCTTAATTTTTTCAAGTCACTATTGCTTATCACAAATTAATGAGAACAACTGTGTGTACTCTCCACATTTTAGTTGATGTATAAACAGAGCACTGGGGTTAATTGTGAAAACTGTTTACTTTTGAGGGGGGAATAAAACCCACTCAGATGCTGACTTTATTCAAGCTGTGATTTTCTTTTCCTCCATAGCACATATGCCTTGCTACAATCTGGCAAACATACCCATAAAAAAATCAAACCCAGAATATTTTTATTTTACAGCTTGCAGTAGAAACTATGAATTCATGTAAATTACATATAGTTTTTCCTCTCTATAAAAGTATCAAAATAGCACATTAAATATTGGCCCTGAGGCTGTGCTGGCATATGTACCTACAGCTAGTCACAAGCAAGGAAAAGAAGCATGCTCAGTTTGAACAAACTTTACAGTCCGATAAAACAGAAATCTGGTTTAATTATATTTCACTTATGTGGGATGTAATGTGCAGGGCCAATAGGCTAAAACTTATGTTTCTCTACTGAGAGCATTGTTATTAAATTTATCTGCCAAGTACTGTCCCAATTGCATGCCCAGTGTTTCTCACCATTGTTTTTTCTGCAATAATGGCCTCTCATATTGATTTATGTACATTTACTTAGTTCCCCAAGGGTACCCATACCTTGGGACATGAAATAAATCTGGTATTTTGGCAAACTACAATGGTTTAAATGAGTCAATTTTTTTTTTTTTTTGATGTGTCTTGGCCTAAGTGGTAAATAGACCTAATATTAAAATACATATTTTATAATACATTACTTACATACATTTTTTGCAAGTCCTGGAGATATTCCTCCAGCACTGTTTAATTTCTGCCTATTCAGGACCTATGCTGCAGAGCAGAGTTGGATCACACACTTGAGAATGAATGGTTTACCAGGACCTTTCTGAGCTACAATGCCAAGCGGGGGGAGGACAAAGCTCTTCTCAGAAGACAACTCTGGAAAATCTAATGAAAAAGAAGAACTAGACTGAGACAAAGCTGCATCCTGACCTACTGAGGTGTTTTGCCAGTTTGACTGAGAGGCAGCCTGGCAGCAATCTGACCGACTGCTCTACCTCCAGACTCCCACCTCTCATTATAAATGAAACAATCATTCTCCTTGGATAGTGGAGGTACACGATACTCCATGCATCCATAAGTCTGTGGAGTCACAGTAAGTACATTTATAAATTCTTTGCAAAAACAAAGCTACTGGATTCAGTGGAAATCATAAAATCATGGAATCATGGAATGGTTTGGGTCAAAAGTGATCTTAAAGATCATCTAGTCCCAAGCCCTGCCATGGGCAAATGACGCATTCTACTAGACCAGGTTGTTTAAAATCCCATCTAACCTGACCTTGAACACTTCCAGGGATGGGGCTTCCACAGCTTCTCTGGGCAAGCTTTCCTAGTGCCTCACCACCCTCACAGTAAAGAATTTCCTCCTAATGTCTCATCTAAGCCTACCCACTTCTGGTTTAATGTAATTACCACTTGTCCTTTCGCTACCTTCCTGTGTGAAAAGTCCCTCTCCAATGGTCATGTAAGGATTTTTATCTATCAAGTGTTTCCCAAAGTACAGTCATAATTGACTGAAGTTTGTAGCAGGACTAACAGAATAAGGTTAAGAAAAGAAAATTAGAAATGCAGAAATATTTGAACAAAATATTCTACATAAACCTAAGAAGAAATAAATTATTTATGTGACTGCAAAATATTTCTATTCCTCCTGCTTCCCTTCTGCATCTAGGGCCCCCCTACGAGGAAGGAAGGGCTATGACACTACTGGTCATGTGGGTGGTATTTCAGCAGTTCTTACTTTGCAATGTAATTTTGGGTCCCAGGTCACTAGCTACATCAGTATATAGAGAAGAACGGTCTGTCTTCTTGCTTTTCCTGCCTTCCACATCCTCTGTGGAAAGTCATGCCTTGCCCTGAGTTTTACATTCCTAACAAAACCCTTCATCCCACACAGAGCTCAACATCTTAGCGCATCAAGCAGCGGTAGACTTTTCTGACATAACTTTTTTTTGCAGTGGCCTCAAAATGTTTATGACCTAAGAGCTGTTTGGTCTTCTTGTCAGACACATTTCTCAGTCAGTGGCTACAGATTTCAGATTTAAATTCTCCATGTTATCCAGGAGAGAGAAGGGGCATGCCTGATGTCTTCACCAATACTTAATGAAACTGGAACTGAAGCTTCTTCAGTTGCTGTTTCTTTTACAGCACTGACGTTTTCTGGCTTAGTGGTCCAGTGGATAAGGTAATGAATTGGGAGTCACAATGAAAGCCTATGCCTCTGAATCCTATTATTTCAAATTACCTTATATTTTTTTGTGAAGCAGTGGACACATGGTGTGGAATTCATTAGCTGTAATTAAATCATCTAGAATTTGGTGTCTCACTCTGAATAAGAATCCCCAGGTTTCTTCAGCAAGCAATGGAGGTACATAAGCACCTACAGGGCAATTCATTTCCTTAGTGAAATATGTCTGCAATGGGTCCTGTAAACAATTCTGTTCACTAGCCAAGGGAACTCATCACAGGAGCCCAGACTTACACGTGTTATTTTTAGAAATCTAAATTTCCTCAAGAGGACTTTGATACATGGTAATTGAGGAAATGTTTGGAATTTGTAAAAACATCAGCATTTTCTATTTCTAGTTCTTTATTTCCCTCCTTTGACAAAAAATAATTGAAATGTTTTTAAAATTCCACATTGTCACTGTAATTATATTCCCAGCTTTAATAAAATAAAATAAAATAGATCATCATGGTGCTGCTTGGTATAAAAATTTTATATCTGTACACTCCAGCATTTTTTGAAACAATGCTTTTGACAAAATGCTTTTGACAAAAGCTGATGGAAACATAAACTAAACCAAGTAAACTCAGAAGGAGGTGTTTCCCTGAAAGAGCTCTGAATATATGGAATAAATAAGTGAAGAGAAGACTGAGGCTGAGAAGTGAAAATGAGTTCAAGAGAGCCTCATATATCCTTCTTCAGCACAAAAGGGGTCAAGTCATAGAGTGAAAAGACAGGAAAGCAGGATTAAGGTACACCAAAAAAAGCAGTCATGCTGGGCCAGATAACTTTTTCCTGTTTGTAAATTCCATGTTTTCAACAGCAAATGAAGTGATTACACAGATGGTCTGTGTTATTCCCACATCCTTTGAAATTTAGTTTCCAAAAATGTCACCTTGTTTTGTATCCTCTCATGGAGCATAAATTCCATACACTGTTTTCCAATATGTTCACATGCATTTTTGCTGTCAAGAATGGTCTATTTCATTAGCCATGATCATGGAAAAAATTGTGTAAGAAGGGGGGTATAAACATTAATAGTATCAAATTCTGCTGTTAAGATCTGCATGAGAGAAGGCTGCTGGTGTCTAAGTCACAGTGTCCACATTAGTGTGCAGTTTGGCTCCAAAAGAATAAATCATTTGGTGTTGGGGCTGCTGTATTTTTGGTCAGTGTTGTTCTGGAGTTCTATATTGGTCTAGAAAAAAACCAAAAAACAAAAACAAACCCTCTGCTTGCATTACCACAGCTGTCTGAATGCGCTAGCTTGGATACTAAATAAACTGTTAAGCATGGGAAAACATTGCATTCAGAATGGAATATACAATTTGGGTTGATTTAGAAGGAATCCATCTCTTGCATACCACAACAGGTTTGCAAATGGATTTAACATGGAGCATCTCTACCCTGCTGGTCCAGATCAAAACATGCCTGAAAATGTAGTCTTGGTTCCCAGCTTCATGCTTGGATACATCTGGCGGTTTCTGATTTGCTCCATCTTACCAGACACTGCTTCACTATGGAAAGTGCTTTTTGATACTGTCTGATTTTCATAACATCATTAAATGAAAAGAACAGAAAGCACTTAGAAAGTCTAAGTTATCCTGCAAAAATGTCCCATGTTTGGGTTGGGCTGTGCGCGTGACCTTAGTCTGATTACTGGCAACAGAAGCAGACTCAGTGCTCAGAGAAGTCTGTACCAAATTTGTCCTACATTTTCCTCTCTGGAATCAGACCCAGCAGCCATCAGATTTCCCCTTCACTCTCTCTCCATTCTCGTGGCATAAAAGAGAAAGAAGCATGTTCCTTTCTGATAGTACAGACCTGAGGATGTGTGCAGTTTATGATCATTAGGAAAATACCTAAAATAACAAGAGCTTAAATCAAAAAAATTTGTTTTAAGATTTTCCATCAGATAAGATTCCTTGAAACTGCTTTTTTCTCCCAGTGTCAGCATTTCCTTTAACTTTTCCTTCTAAACCATGAACTGAGATATACATTTGTTTTCACCACCCCACAAGATATCCACAGGCAGACCACTACCTCACCCTTTTACATAGTTTAGAAAATGCTTTGTAGAAATTATGCACCTGGAGAAACTCAGTCCTGTGCTCTGTCTGCATTTGGGCCCATTGTCTCCCAGTAATTGTGCCACATTTTCTTGCAGCTTACAGTGCTCCCTTTTCCAATGGCACCCTTTGCTTAAGAGGAGAAATCTTGGCAATAGGAGCAAGATTTCCTGCTATGTTTACAGCAGCAAAGAGTTGTAGTGAGGTGTGGTTCCCAGTCCCAGACAGTTATGGGCAAGGGATCAAAGCCCCAGTAATGCCCTGTGAAGGAGGACATGGATCTGCCTATGTTACTCTCAGACTTAACGTGGTTGGTACATATTCAGAAATAAAAGAGCCTGAAGAAATCCATCATCTTATTTCCTCCACAACCCTCCTTCTCTGCCCTTTTGTAAGGAGGGGACACCAAACCATGGGTTTTTTGTGTTGAAACATGTCCACGTTCAAAAGCAGTGAATAAACTGAACGCCAGGGAAATTCAGGGTCTATTGAAGGCTCTCATTTCCTTAACAGAGTAACTTGTGAGTCTGGGAGAGATCGCTCCTTAGCAAAGCTTGCATAACATGAAATGAGTCAGGTCCTGATTGTATTTGTCTTTTCCCACAAAAGTCCTAAAAATAATAACGTAATTGTAGTAAAGGCAGTTCTACCAATCTGTAAACTCTAGCCTGTTAAAGTTTAGGAAAGACACCAAATAATGCTTAAAAAAAAAAAAATCCCACAAAACACCCCCACCCAACCACTGAATTCCATAAAATAGGATTTCACCTTCGTTGTAATTCAGCCTTACTTCATACAATCTCCAGACACTAAAGAACACAATTTGTGGTTTTTAACGGTCCTGAGGAGTACATCAGAACTCAGCTCTATGAAAAATTACGGGCACATGTTTCTGAGTGCAATTCTTGACGATTTCCAAGTAGAATGTTTTAAAGTTAAGAGCAATTCATACACCTTATGATGATACTATACTATGTTTTTAAATTTATTTTGGAAAGGAAAATTGATATCAAGACCTCTCTACAATAAAGAAAATCAAATGCAACTGATGAAAATTGTTATCTAGTTAAATTATCTAATTAAATATGAAGAGGCATTGTGTACTCTCCTGTTCGCCTTATAAAATACAAAACATTTTAGTCTGAGAGGAACATTTGGCTATGTCATCCTGCTATGAGGTGACTAAAAACATTACATGTGTTCTTTCTTTTACACTGACACTTTCTCTTCTCTTCTTGTCTCTGCCACAGTGACTGCTCAGTTTGCTGGTGCACCACATGGTGCTCCACAGGATGCTAGTCTGCCAGAAAGTGAGGCACACAGCAACATCAGGAATATTTGTACATAAAACTATAGTTTTCTTGTCCCCAGGCACCAGTTCTGCCAGGAAGGTGTTCTAGCTACTCCTGCAGCTTTCTGTTCCCTACACTTGAGTGCAGCTGGGAACACAAGGGGTTAAGTGACACTTAACCTGCTGTGTCAGGGCAGGAGGTTATGCAGCAGGGATCTCATAGGAAGGTGAATGCTTCTCCTAATGAGGTGAAGCTGATGGCTCTAATGCAGTGGAACAGCTGCAGCAGGCTCTTTCCCAGCTCAGAGATCAGTTTCAGCACATAGCAGCTCTGTTTTCTTCACACATTACAATTATGATTGATTTGCAAAATGTGTCAAATGTTACCTTTTTATAACAAGAGCTTTAAGGTTGTGAGGCGTTGAGGAAGGGGTTTTGGTGCTGTTCCAGTGAGGATCAGCTCCCTTCTGCCTGCTCAGTCTTCTTGGCTGACAAGGCTAGTTTCCCCTTTTGCTGCAGTCTTCTGAGGGTGCTGGGGGATCTGGCTGCTGGGAGGGACCAGGAATCCTAGTTCCAAATTTTACAATAATGCAAACACAACCTGCCTGTTTCAAATGCACATGAGGTATAAAACAGAGTCATGAGACACTCATGGCTTTTCTGCTTTGTTATTAACAATTCTACCAAGTTTCCATTCATGGCCCTATATCATAGTTAGATGTCATGGCAGGTATACACGCACATGATTTGCTGCCTGTAATACTCAAACTGCTTCCCTCAAAGCCTAAAGTTGAGCACAGAATTCCTGATTCCCCAGATTTACCATCTGGCTCTATCACAGCAGTGCCTCCCACTGCCTGGACACGTAGATCATCTCCTTCTGGGTTCCCAGGGGTCAGGAGGTGTCCACAGGGCACATGTTGCACCTTTGTGTGCAGGGAGCTTCTGAACTAGTCTGGATGGCTGAGCAAAAGAGAGCTTAGCCATATTCCCACACAGACGTTAGGTTTCTGGAGGGAAAGCAAGCTGGTTTCAGTCAGCCTACAGGTTCTGCAGAATTGCTGAGGACACTACATGTCCACGGAGACACAGAAAAGAGCTCATAGAAAATAGTCAGTTCTTAGTACTGTTAATTAGTCTTTAGTCTGAGCAATTATTACATCTGTAGTGGGTTTTGTCATTTTAAGGTAGGAAGCTTTTTGATAAAAAAACAAAAAAAACCCAAAACAAACAAACCCCAAACAAACAAAAACCCAAAACAAACAAAAAACCAACTAGCCAACCAAACAAACAACATTTAAACATTAAGGAAAGGAATTAGCTTTGGAAGGTAGCACAAGCAAAATGCAAGCTACATCCATTATTAAAAAAAAAATCGAATTATTATTCAGTCTTTAAGCATTTGATCATGAAAAGTGTCCAGGGTACAGAACAAGCAGAGCAGAAAGCTTCAAGAAAAGAAATGACAATTTGCTTTCCGGCGTGTAAGCATCAGATTAGACCAGGATACAGGAACTTTCCCTGCCAAATCATTTCTCAGTTTGGACAGCTTAATTCTGGCAGCTTCTAACATTTTCCAATTAGATATCGCAATTTGAACACTCTTTTATTATAATTTCTGTATGTACTTTTGCATGAAATGTATTGTCTGCATAAGGACACGTGCTTTGTGATTTAGCAAAGAGGCTAATTTGCCCTTTAAGTTATAAGACAAAATAATGACATTGCTGGTATATTAAAAACCACAGGCAGCATACATCCAACTTATGACACAGTTTTGTCAATTGCTAGGCTCAGTGGTGTTTCTAGATGTAATGGCAGAGTTCAAAAAATATTGTTAGGAATTTTTGAGGGAGATAATAAATAAATTATAACTAATAATAATGTTTTCAGCAAATTGCTGACACTTAAAGGAATAAAAGCTGTTGAGCCAAATTGAACCATATGCTTTTTGAAAAAGCAATTTCGCAAGTGGAAACTCTATTAATATCTCTGTATGTTATTAGGACAGCAGGATTTGTTCTGCAACTAGATGTATTTTCTGTATTAGATTAGACTCAGTTATATACAGAAATATGCAGAGCTATCCAACATGCACTCTAAACTCTGTAGAAACTAAAACAGTATCTTCATCTATTTGTAGTTATATTCAGTATTTCTTACTATACGGGGATTTTTTCTTTTCTGTTTTAGTGTTGTTAAAAAACAATGGTGAAAGAGGGCAGAAAAGTACATTGGTATTATCTCCTTCTCAACTTCACAAAGAATCAGAAATATGCAGTAACAACAGAGGGATTTAAAACTCCAAATGTAATCAGAGACTTAATTCTGTGAGATTGTCGCCATTTTTAACTTTCCTTAGACGTTGGCAACTAAGCTGTAAATTGTCCCATAGCTAAAACCTTGTTCAGTTTTAAATGGCATGTAAAGGTGATGGTAACTGTAAAGAGTTTTCCCGAGAGAAGAAGCAAATGAAAGTATTGTACCCCAGCAGCCAACCTGGGCCTGGAGGAGGGCTTAGAAAATATGTGTGATGCATTGCTGAGTAATGCATCTGGTGGCTGCAATTTGGGATAGCCCTGACAACTAGATTTTAGGATATTTCCTCTGTTCCTTCCCACAAACTGACAAGGACACAACAGACAAGATAGGAACCAGGACTCAGTTCTTCTTCTGAAAATACCAATTTTGTTTTTTCCTGCCTCGTAGTTTATCTCTCCCTCCTATGAGTATGTTAATAGCATATAACAACAAAGTAATTTTATCAGAATTTTGATAGTATTTCAGATTGTAAGCCAGAAGAGATGCATGAGTCTCACCAGTTGCACAGAACAGCTCTCAAAATGCTCTCTGGAAGAGCAGACCAAGGCAGACTGAGTAAACCAGAAGATGTGATAAATTCCAAAAAATATAGCTTCCTCTTGTGTTTATGCTCTATACAAGTCTTTCAGTGATGCTTTGTTGTGTCTATAAAAAAAACAAACCCACCAACCAACAAAAAACAGAAGAGAAAAAAAACACCTTTTGTTATGGGCAACTGAAAAAAGTTACTGCCTGCTTTCAAAAGAAAAAAAAAATAATTCCCACAGCTCTTGGGATGAATAGAAAGAATGTAAAGCTATTTCCAATTCCTCTGTTGAAATCCTGATCTCGCCAAACTCCTTAAGGACAGACATGGTGATGTCAGTCCATGTTATTTCACAAAGCTTTAGTAAATTAGTTGGATTGAATTTATGCTTTCAGAGGAAGACAGCCAAGTCTGAGCCTGGATTATCTGTAGCTAAGTACAAAATGATCATGTTTTGCCTATATAACCTAGGTTTTGTTGAAAATATCCTGTATTCACACAGAAAGGTCTCTCCCCCTGGATGCTGTGTGATTCAGTGAAGCCTGATGCTTCTCTGAACTCTGTAGCCTGCAGAGTACAGGAAGCCTCAAGCAGGGCAGGACGAGCATTGCTGGGCAGCTCTGAGGAATGGGCTGGGGTCAGACAGACAGCTCCCTGCTGGAACACTAAACTCTATTGGTGAAGCTATCACTGCAGTGAGGCCAGGAGTCTTGGTGTCTATCAGTTTTTCACTATATGAAGATAATATATCACTGTTAAAATGTAAACATATTTTCCAGATTAACCAGATATTAAAAGAAAACACCCTCTAAGATACTGCAAAAGAAATGTAAAATGCCTTGGAGTGGGGTGAGACAAGACCTCATTGTTGCTTTTAATACAACACCGGAGCTCTATTTTCTCTCCTTCTTGTCCATGCTTAAATTTAGTAACATTGCAAGAGCACGTCATAATTGTGCTGATGCACAAGCCCTTACCATGCCTTCTTTTTGTCCTGGCTAAGCTGCTGCAGAGATTCGTTCCTCACTAATGCCTCTGCATGCACAATTAACAGCTGATGCAGAATTCCCTTGCCTGGTCTCTGCTGGCATTGAATAGCTACAGCTCATAACTCCAGACCTGGCTCTGTTACACTGCTGCTTGTTAATCTGAGCTCATATTGGTTTCAAGGTGTTCTTGCTACATTAGGAAGACCTTTCATCTAATTCTGACTGTTCTTGGACTCAGTTTTTCCATGAACTCTACTTCCCCCCAGTTGCAGAATCCTGGCTTCCACTCTCAAAATAAAAGATAACTGAAGACTGGTAACTTGCTCTTTAGACAACATTTTCTGCCATGGCTCATGCCTGGGTGCTCACAAACCTTTGGTCTCTTCAGTCCCTGAGGGAAATTTTATTACATGAAGTAAATGCAGGAGGGCTGCCTATATCTTTGATACTGATCTGCTGTTGCTAATTTAACAGACTGTCAAGAAATCATTGTCAAAAGAAGTCAAGTCTGCTTTAAGTCTTCAAGTGAACATGGCTCACGTTTTCCATCTTTGTCACTACAGATTACAGCTTTTGATAACATTTAATGATATTAATGGTGTAACAGGGCAGTCAGCATGATTTAATTGCTGTTGAAACGGTCTTATTTCTACTTGCTTTGCAAACTACTGACATCCATCTTCTGTTGCAAACAGAGGTATAAATATTATCAGAAATCAAGCAGTTCATGACATCTCACAAGAATTCATCATTTCTCATAGACTTCCTGCCAGTCTCCCAGGTGAATTTATATAGGTAGAGATGGAAACATACTGGAGAAATAAAGAGGGAAAAGTAGGGTGGAGTGGGCAGAAAGCAAAAAACCTAATTTTAAACCATTCGGAGATTCTACTCCTCATTAACATTCCTATGGGTTTGGATTTTTTCCCCAAGGGCAGAAAAAGGCCAACACATTAAAACTTTTTAGTCTTCTAATCTAATCTAAGGGACTCTTAGCAGTAGACAAATCTCTCCTAATCGTCTCTAATAAGTAAAGTAACATGAGAACCAAACTCTGTTGGAGACATTCCAGGAATTTTCATTTCTTCATTTCAGCCTTCTCCCTTATGATGGTAATTTCTTTTTATCTGCTCTTAATTTGTACTGATTACTTCCCTTACAAATTAGAGCTGTACTTTTACTGGCTGCATGTCAGTTTCTTTATAGTTACAGCTCTGAAAATGTTTCAAAACCAAATCCTCCTAGGCTTTGTTTTGAGGTTTTGTTTGTTGGCTTGCAAGAGAGCACAAGCAGCACAAGAAGGCTCTTCCTCAGAAGTGCAGGGATTCCTGCAAAGCCCTTCTGCTCTCCTCAGGAATCCTTGTGACCACAGCTCCTGGGCCCTGTGCAAAGTGACAAGGGAACTGCCTTTGGTAAGCATTCAGGAATCCTTATGCATTAAATGCTTTGTGTGTACACATATGTATAACGAAGTCGTGTTGTGATCCATGCCCACCAAATCCATGTTTCAACTCCGTGCTCTCCTTTGACTGCTTAGGCAGGCCCTGCCAGTTGGATATCACACTTCTGTTCAGTTTATTGGCAGTTTTAACCTTTCTGCTCACATAGTTATAATAATCTTGGATTTAGTACATACAGACTAGTGAACTCCAGGGCATATTTACCAAAACATCACTGTTGTTATTTTCCAACAGAAATTCAGATGGGATTGAAATCCTTTAGGCCTTTAATGAGTTTCCAGCATTATCTGGGCCAGCAATAATTCTCTAGGGTTAAAGAATTGAAATAATTATTGCCCTCAGTCCATTTGATTTTTTTTTTCTAAATTCCAGTTATAATTATTTCCTCAACTGTCTGCACACAGCTATTCCTGTGGAGATGTAGATTTCCTGACCTTGGTCCAGACATTATCTCTTACTATGAATAAATTTACTCAGAAAGCTGCTCACTAAGGGAGCACCATCACCCCAATTTGTCTTGACTGGCATATGCCTATTGAGAACTTCCAGAAATTTAGAAATTAATGCTAAGTTACAGACATTTAAGGAATTATATCAGTGCTAGTGGAACCCAAGCAATGGGATATAAATGCTAGTATCTGTAGTTGAAGAAAGCTATCCTTTTATATTTTAAGATATCCTAGTGAAGAATATGTCAGGGCAGTATATTAAAAACATGCAGAAATATCCAAACTCTTACTGTTTGAACCAAGTCTTCTTCTTAATATGTCAATATACCTCTTTGGTGAAAAATGTGTCAGGAAGAGTACAGCAAATGCATTAAGTGCATTAAGTTCCTGAGCTGGTAGGGACAAGTATTTCAGAGAATCACAGAATATGCTGATTTGGAAGGGACCCACATGGGTCATCAATAGACTAACTCCTGGCCCTGCACCAGGACAAGACCCGAGAGCATTGTCCAAATGCTTTTTGAGCTCTGACAGGCTTGGTGCTGTGACCACTGCCCTGGGGAGCCTGTTCCAGGGCCTGACCACCCTCTGGGTGAAGAACATTTTTCAAATATCCAACCTAAACTTCCTCTGACACAATTTCAGGCCATTCCCTCTGGTCCTGTCACTGGTCACCACAGGAAAGAGATCAGTGTCTGTTCCTCTTCTTCCCCTCATGGGGAACCTGTAGACAGCAGTGAGATCTCCCCTTGCCCTTCCCCAGGCTGAACAGACCACGTGACTTCAGCTCCTCCTCATATGGCATCCCCTCCATCCCCTCCAGGCCCTTCACCATCTTCATTGCCCTCCTTTGGATGTTCTCTAGTAGTTTAATTTCTTTCTTATGTTGTGGGAGTAAAACTGCCCCCAGCACTCAAGGTGAGGCTGCCCCAGCTCAGAGCAGAGCAGCACAATCCCCTCCCTTGCCCAGCTGGTGATGCTGTCCCTGATGCCTCCCAGGACAGGGTTGGCCCTCCTGGCTGCCAGGGTACTGTTGACTCATGTTCAACTTGCCATCAGCCAGGACATCCAGGTCCCTTTCTGTGTCACTGCCTTCCAGCATCTCTTTCCCCAGTCTGTGCTGGCATCCAGGGTAGTCCCATCACAAGTGCAGAATCCAGCACTTTGTCTTGTTGAACTTACGATTGGTGATTGCCCAGCCTTCTGATTTGTTAAGGTCCTCTGCAGGCCCTCTCTGTCTTTGAGGGAGTCAATGGTTTTGAATGATCTGCAAACTTGCTACTAAGTAAGTATCTCATATCTCTTTCAGTCCTGCATTCAAGTCCTTTATGAAGATGTTGAGGAGCACAGGGCATCAGATGGAGTCCTGTGGAACCCCACCAGTGACAGGTCACAGGTCTGATGTCACTCCATTCCTTATAACACTTTGTGCCCAGACCATGAGCCACTTACTCACTGATCATGCAACATGGTTGTTGAGCTGTGTGCTGGACATCTTGTCCAGAAAGAATACTGTGAGAGAAGTGCCAAAAGCTTTGCTGGTGTCCAAAAAGGCTACATCAATTGGCTTCCTTTGATCCACTAGGTGGGTTACTCTGTCATAAAAAGAAATCAGTTTCTACAAGCAGGACTTCCCTCTCATGAAGCTGTGTTGGCTGTGACCAATGAGTGCATTCCCTTTCAGGTGTTTTTCAATACCTCTCAGAAAAATCTCCATAATTTTACCAGGCACTGAAGTGAGATTGACAGGCCTGTAGTTTCTGGGGCCCTCCTTCTTGCCCTTCTTAAAAACTGGGACAATATTTGGCAGCTTCCAGTTATCTAGGACCTCTCTGGATTCCCAAGATGACTAAAAAATCATTGGGAGAGGTTTTGTGATGACATCAGCCAGATCTTAGAGGGTTCTTGGATGAATCCCATCAGGCCCCATAGATTTGTAGGGATACAGCTGGAGCAGCAGTACCTGCAGTTTCATAGACAACTGGAAGTAGATCGTTCTTGCAGTCATGGTTCTCCAGCTCAGGGCACTGAGAGCCTTTTGGCCCATCATCCATGATGAAGATGGAGACAGAGAATGCATTGAACTCCTCTGTCATGTTTCTGTCCCTGTGTGTGAGGTGACCATCCTCAAGTCCTGTGATGGGCCAATGTTATTTTTACACTGCCTACTGCCATTAACATATTTGAAAAATACTCTTTTTATTGCTCCCTGCAGTTCTGGCCAGCTTCAGCTCTAGTAGAGCTTTGGACCTGTGAATTTTCTCCCTGTAGAGGCAAACAGCAGGGAGTAGTCTTCTCCTGTCTCCTGATCTTGCATCCACTGGGCATACACCTGCCTTTTTTGCCTTACTTCCAAGAAAAGATCCCTGTTCAGCCAAGCTGACCTCCTGCCTTGCCTGCTTGACTTCTGACATTTGGGAATTGCTTGCTCCTATGCCTTTAGGAGGTGATGTTAAAAAAGTGACTAACACGGATGAACCCCACCACCTGCAAAAACCTTTTCCCAGAGGACTTTACTTAGTAATTCCCTGAGCAGTCTGAAGTCACCTCTCCTCATGTCCAGATATGGGGTTTTGCTGGCACTTTTCCTCCTGTCAACAGAGATTTTAAACTCAGTTTCTTCCACGGTTGCTGTGGCCAAGAGGGCTGCCATTCTCCACTTCATTGATGAGATCCACTCTATTAATTCCAGTTAGAAATTTTTGTTGATCTGAAGCCTTTGAGGTCTAGACCATAGTCAACATTACACACTTTTGTTTGTAAGCATCTTGAATTGATGTAGAAAAACTAAGAACAGGAAAGAGTCTGACACTGGAAAAATTTTACAGCTCATTACTGGAAGAAGTGGAAGGGCCTCTCCTATTCAACTGTGATTCAATTCTCTCTGCCTTTAGAAAAAGGAGCAAATAAAAAACTTTTTTCTTATATCCTTATCTACTTAAAACTAATTTATTTTAATCATACTGGCTGAGTTCAACCTTTTTATTGCTTAATCTACATTTCATGGTTTTCATAATACTTATATCTGTCTAGTTGGTGTCCGAATCACCTCCAATTTCTTTTATATTTATTTCCACTGGATCAATATTACTTCAGCAAGGGTCACTGCAATACATAAATGAAAAAAAACAACATTGCAACTTTACTTGATTATATTTAAATGATCATAGATACAAAATTTCTGTGTAATCTTGGAAAAGTCCTATGCTACTTTTCTTACTTGTTCAAATACAATTTCTCTTTAAGGTCACGCAATGTATCATGAAGCTAAATTGATTATTCACCATTTCAAAAAATTTTCTGAGCTATTGATTTTTTTTTTAATACAATCCTTCGTGTGTTATATGTAAACAGAATTCTTTCTCTGGCATATTGGCCTTCCTTATTCTAGGCATAAGACTTAATGTCTTATTCTTCCTCTCATCACGAGAATTAGAGTTTATTGTTAGCTCCCCAGGTCCATCTTTTAAAGGTCTACTATTTCTTAAATATGAAGGGTATTTCCTATGGATTTGAAAAGTGTAGGAATGTATTAATCATGCTGTTACAAGATTGTAGGCAAGAAAAGGTACAGGATATTTCTACCAGATACTGAGTAATTCTTATTGCTTAAACTATAAACTTTCTGCAATACTATACCAAAAATAAATTCTAATATATTATATATTGATATAAATAGGAAAATACTCCACTTCTATATATAGGTACCTATGCATGTATGCATGCATATACACTCTCCAAAATTAAAAAGAAAACTAAGCAGGATGCCATCAGGCAAGAGAATTCATAAACTTTGTAGCTTTTAGTCCTAAGCCTATTCTTCATTCTTTAATAAAACCAATAGGAAAGATATTGAATTATCAGTGAATCACTAGGTCTAGTAGGTGATGTTGGTAGGCAAGCCATGTCCTTATTTGAAAATCAGATGGTGTATCACAAAAAAAGAAGGCAGAGATGGTGCCCAAATGTGAAGGGCAGGCCTGTCAACTCTCTATGACGAGATTTTGCATGCTTCTGGCCAAAACTGTGACACATTTGAAATGTGTTTCTTACTGGAATTTGGAAAGGGATAAAGAATAAAACATAATTTATTCTAAGAGAAGAAATTATTTTCTTCCCAAAGCCAGCTTTTGGAATTCATACACTTCCACTAAGTGAAATCATTGTCAGCTGGGGAAAAAAATGAGATGTAACATGAAATGAGATTTTCCTGTTTGTTCAAGGAAAGATTTACAAATCAAAGCTGTGACCACACTTAAGACTTGAGAAGTGGGTTGCTTACATTAGGAGAAATGGGAGGCTCTAAACTTATTCCAATCTACTCTCATTTAACAATGTAATACCTTTGGATAGAATTTTGAAGAGTTATGGGTGGATAAAACCTATGCCTCCTCAGTTTATACTTACATATTTCCACAAAGAGTATTTAGTATTTGTATCTTTTTCAGCACAGGTTTAGGGTTTGTTTTATTCATAATGTTCAACTTCCCATTGTAACAGTCTAGTTTTGAATACCTTTATTAGATTAGTCCTACATCCACTCTAAAACAGAGACTTTCCCACTGATTTCAGTGACCTCAATGCAGATGTGTGAAATATGTTCTTAATTAATTTACTCCCCTCAGCGTTATGCTTTTAGCTGGTTTATTCTTCCTGTCACCAAATACTGTCACTTGGTGGAACTGCATTCTTTAATGGTGCTAAATAATCATGTATTTGTCACACTGGGTGGGACTAATTGCCAATCACAAAATAGAGAGCAGCTGCTGTTAACCATAAGGCAGATTTTCACAAGATATTGAAAGTAAAGTAATGGAAACAAAATATTTTGTTCCAGTCCATGGCCAGCTTTCAGGAATAACGATCAAATATGTAAAGGTTCTTTGTCAAAAAGAAATACAGGAACAAAAACACTTAGGCTTGTGCAGTTTCTATGAGCAAAAAATCTAAAGTTGTTTCAAAACAATTATTTGCTTTTTTTATCTTTTCTTTGCAGAAATTTACCTTTGATGATTTACAAACACTTTGAAAGGAAAACTTTTGTTAAGTGGATTGATATTTCTGTTACTTCTGAAGATTTACAGAATATTACTTATGAGCTAGTCTGAGCCCTCGGGTAAGATAATGCACTCCCAGTGTGTAGGTTTGAGGATTCATTATCTTTACTGTTAGAAATGTGCTTTTTATTTTTGCTGTACCTCCCTAGTTCCTGCTACCAGCCATTAAATCTTGCCACATTCTCTGCCAGTCAGGTGGAAGGCGTCTCTGTTATCGGATTTCCACTTCCTAGACTTCAAGGCACTAAAAGGTTTGGAGGAAGTCATCCCTTTGCCTTTCCTTTGATATGTTAAGTCCATGAAGACCTGAAGAGCATCTCTAAGATATATGTTTCCTCCTCTATAATCCTTCAGCTTTTTTTTTTTTTTTCCATCTTCTTCTAATTTACCAGCCCTATTTTTGCTCTAGATTTCAGAACTACATACACCATGGGATGGCGATATAATTTCCTCTTTATGTGATATTCCTTAGAGCATTCAGTTCACTGACTACAATTCACCATTAGGCTTTTCTGATTAGCTGGTGAACTATCAACCCTCCTCTTCAAATGCTTTACATCATTCTTTGAAGTTTATAGTTCTTTCCCATAGTGAAAGATTATGCTTCTCGTTTCTCTGCTTGACTTTATATTTTGCTGTCACGTAACATGTGGGTTCAGACAACCAAACAGACTGCTATTTATGATTATTTACTATGTCCATAAATATCTCTGTAATTTATACACTTCATTTAGACCTATGCTACTTCTTCAAGATCACTGATTTTGAAATGAAATCTAAATGAAATCTAAATCTAAGATAACCCAATCTCATTGAGATTCCTCTCCTACAACTCACTGTATTTTAGAAACAGACAGCAAGTTTTGAATCCATCTATACACTGATTATAGGCCCTTCTACTTCTTAAATGAAAATATTATCTGGTATTATGCCCATGCAAAACTCCAACTATATTGTGTAATTGATATTACATTTATCAGCCAAACTTATAACTTCACTTGAGATGCTCAAATATTTAGCATTCATTCCTTAAACCTTGCCAGCAAAACTGAGGACAATCGGATTTCTATTTGTATTTCTTCAGATAAAAATTAAGATGGGTGGAAAAAATCCCAATAATGGACAATAGACTGTCTTTTCAGGCAAGAAAGTACATTACATATTGGGTTTTTTAAGACTGTATTGGCAGATGATTATTTTTGTTCTTGCCATTGGTTGAAACTACAAATCCTCCCCATCCTCTTCTATCTAATGGATCCTTTCATCTCCAGTTTAACTAATTGGAAGTGTTCCTTTCCAGAGAGAAATATTCTTTTTTCATATACCACAAAAAAAATAGGTTTATGATAGGCCCAAATTATGGCCATTTTTTTCTATAAACAGTGTAATCCATAGACATTAAAAATTTAGGATGAGGTTTAATTTTTCCTCTTAAAAATATAATTGCATATCTATTCAGCCTCATTACTATGAGACTCACAGTTTTATTTTAGATGTACCATAAAATAACCACTTTATTCTTGTCGGGGGAAAATGATAGAAGATCATTTGATAAAAAAGTCTCAAATAGTTTAATATAAGAGTTGCAGTTGATTTAAGGTTGGCAGGTCAGTCAACACAACAATTCCTGCTAGAGACCTGCAAATCCAAATGGGGGTTGTTGGTTTTGTTTGTTTGTTTGTTTTGTGTTTTTGTTTTTGTTTCTGGTTGTTGTTGTTGTTTTTGTTGTTTTTTTTTTTTTCCATAGCAATCTGAACATATGTGACCACCCCAAGTTTCTGTAATTTTCTCTGACAATTCTGAGTTGATGAACATCCTTGGACTCTATTTGTTGAGTGCAGTCAACTGGCGACATGGAATAAAAGAAAACTTCATGTACCACCTGTATTTGAAGCTCAAGTGCAGGAAATACATGAAGTCAAGGTAGGTGGATATATTTGTGTCTGTGTGTTTACCTACATGGTCGGGTGTAGCCTTGTGATCCAAATAACACCATCACCATGGCTTGTGACAGGCCAAAGGCTTTATATTAATGCTGCAAAGCCTCAGAAGTAGGACTTGCCAGGCTTGATTTGTCTTGGCTTAACTAGATCTTTGTTTCAGCTTGTTTAGCTAGCAGTAATTTTCTAGCTACTAGGCAACTGATACCTATTTTTTAACTGTAGTTTGGCTTTTTGTGATTGTGTGCTGCAATAACTGTCCACTGCTAGAACTGTTCTGATATATTTTTGTAACTAATCAGTGGTAACCAGCAGCAGTTATTCAGTGCACAAAGAAGCAACTGTGGCCTTAGAATAATGATTTGTTGTAGAGGAGTGTAGGCATAGGATGAGAGCAGAGTCCTTGCAAGTATGGGAACAGTACAAATTCAGAAGCCCTGGTATGGTAAATAATTAATCAGTTCTCAATTATTAATCATCCAAAGATTGAAACCTCTGAATATTGTTAATGTTAAATGGGTTTTAAGCATAACAAGGAGAATAAAGAACAAGTGTCTAACTCACACAAGTAAATTAATCTGTAACACCATCTGAGGACCAGTGGAGAGAAGAGCACAGTGTGCCAGTGTACAAAAATATCAGAGCTGGAGTGCAGAGGAAGCAATCCTCACTGTCTATGTCATTCTCTTCCCAGATAATGCAGGACACTGACAGCTCCCAGAAATCCTATCCCCTTTGTCCTCCTCCTTCTGAGGAGAAATCAAACTGACTGCATAAGTCTCAGAGCCCAGGAGAACAGTGGTGGGGTGAATAAAACACGAGTAAACAGGGATAAGGGTTGCATGCTCAAAGGAATCAGGAATTGTGTGTATCTAAAAATTTTAACTGTGCTGTTAACAATTGCTATACTATAAAAGTTAGGTAGTTTTGACTGTAAATGTTACTACTGTTGCAACTGGATTTTTTGCATTTTGTCAGAAATCAAAGATAAAATCAAGTGTGTTTTTAAGAAATTAACTTTTACTACCAAAGTCTTCCAATAAAAGAGAAATATGTTTCATTGGAAGACATTCAGTGAATTCTCATCCTTAGCCTTATCTCAGCCTTTGTAAATCATATCAAAGGGCTGAACTTTACACAGCAATGCCCTAAATTACTGATTCATTATCCTTTAGAAAACCAAATCTCTAATATCTTCTTCACATTTCCCTGTTATACTCACATTCCATTTACTTGGAATTTACACCATGATACCTCCTGGTGCTCCTTCATGTAACTGAACAATGCTGAGGTTTGTTTTGTTCCATCTCGGGGTTTTCACAGTCCCTTCCATAAGGAGCGTGAAGTGGGATGACCCTGGCTGGATACCAGGTACTCACAAATGCCTAAAAGGGCATTTCAAAGGGCAGGGAAGAGAAAATATAGTGAAATGTTCATGGGTTGAGATAAGGACCATGAGAGATCACTCACCAAATACCAACACCAGCAAAACAGATTAAACTCGTGGACATTAATTTAATATATTTCTAGCAAAATCAGAGGAGGATAATGAGAAATAAAATAAATATTAAAAACACTTTCCCATCACCCCTCCCTCCTTCCCAGTTCTAGCTTCCCCCTGCAGCAGGTCAGGAAGACAGGAAACAGGGTTACATTCATTTCACCACGTGTAATTCCTTCTGCTGCTCAGGGAAAGGAGTCTTTTCCCTTTTCTCTCCCTCTCAAGGGAGATAGTTATCTGTGAACTTCTCCAATGTGAGTCAATCCCACTAGCAGCAGTTCTCCATGAACTGCTCCAAGATGGATCACACTTCCACAGGGTGCAGTTCTTCAGGCATAGCCTGCTCCAGAGTGGGTCTCCCCAGGAGACAAGTCCTAGAAGGAAACCTGCTCCAGTGTGGGCTTGTCTGTCCTTGGGCCTCGGGTCCCTGCTCCAGCGTGGGCCTCCCACATGGTCACAGACTCCTTTCAGGCACCCACCTGCTCCAGTGTGGGTCTCCTCCATGGGCTGCAGGAAGATCCCTGCACTCTGCACAGTGGCAGATCCATCCTGGAGCTGGCTGGCATTGACTCTTCTGGACACTGGGTTTGCTTCTGGCAGCTTTTCACAGAAGCCGCCAATGTAATCCCTGTGCTACCCAAACCTGGCCACACAAACTCCACAGAGTGTTATTAAAACCTTTATGTCATGAATTGTTAACTCTCGTGCCCTCCAAGCACTAAAACTATTTAAAGAAGAACAGTGTTGGGTTTAGTTTAGCAGCCATACTCTTTACTGACAAGGTAGATGGTTTAACCCATGTGGCAAAACTCAGACATCTGATGTTTCCAGTAATGTATTTGCTTTTCAGTCTTTGTATGACCTTGGGCCAATCATTTAATCAGAAATATGCCAATTCTGGCATTTCTATTCTTTCTTACATTAGGAGGGCAAACTGAAACCAGCCTGAGTTAAAGGCAGGTAAGCCCAAAAGAATCACCTAAATAATTATTGACTTTGCTTCTTAGTACAGATCTCCGTAAGCATTGTCTTGCTTGTGATTAATTTCTCTGTTTGTCAGCGATCCTGTCACATTTGCAGCACCAGAGAGGCCATTCACTTAGATCTATAAGAATTATTGCAAGGACTCATTCATCACTTAGATTTGCAAGTTCTGCAGCTAGCTTTTTTTCACCACCCTTACCCCCTCCCTGTTCCACTTCTGACTTTATGGAATTTGTGCTGAGCCTGTAAATTCCCTCCAAGCTCAAGGAGCCCTAATGAAGGTATTTCACTGCTTGGGCATCCATTCTGCTGTATCACCACAACTGCTCTGGAGACACAGTAATTGTGTGCTGCTCCTTCAGTCCTACTGACAGCCTGGCCTGGGAGAGCCACAAAGCTGCAGTTTTATCAGGCTGTTAGCAGATTTTGTAGCTGACATTAGAAAGGAAAATAAGAGAAGTGCTCTAGCCGTGTCTGTAAAATCATATGGATGATATCTGAGACTGAAACAGAAAGAAAAAGTGTGGGAGTGGGTATGTGGTTGTCTTGGAGTCCAGGCAGAATGCCTACTGCCAAAACAGCAAATTAACATCTCTGTGCAATCTGGCACCATCTATCCAAAATGCCATCAAATAACTCAGCATGAATTGACAACCCCCCCCCCCCCCCATCTCCAGGTCACTTAAAGGTACACAAATCAGAATTACAGTTTGTGAAAATGCACAAGGGAAAGAGAATGAGATGGAAAACACATAAACCAGAAATAAAACTTTCTCATAAAAAACCACTACCAACAACAACAACAAACCAAACTAAACCAAACAAAAATGCAAAAAAACCAGTTCTCCCCCCAACCTCCCTTATTTGGAATCTTTTCGTCATGGATTCGAATCTGTAATGATTTCTTCAAAGTCTCCCTGTGGCTATCAGTCATAAGGAAAAGACACCATTCCACAATCAACATCACTGATTTCTGATATAAGGTATCTGATATACAGATATGTTTCCATACAATTAGTACAAAAATTATTACAAGAACAGGAGGAATAAATGCATTAAGATCACTAAAAGTTGTCTATGAATAGTCAGAGCAGAAAGAAAAGGTTGTACATGCTGAGGAAATAATTTCTTGAGAGTTACACTCTGAACTCAAGTAATTTATTTTTCTAAGAGCTTTGAAGTGCTAGACTAATGTTAAGCTGTATTAATTTGACTGCTACCCCTCCTTTGACTTCATTATTTCACAACCATAAGAACAAAACCTCTAATAATTAAAAATAATTTTTAATCTGAATTTTCTACTCCAAGAAATACCTTGCAACCCCCCAACTTCCTATTTCATTGTCCAAAATAATGAAAAAAATTCTTTTAAATTTTGTTTTATTATCCCACTCCTTGCTTTTTCCATTCTGGCAGCCACTACAGTGTACAGCACTCTCTAAAGTTTAAAGTGTGAGAAAACCTTTATTGTAGCACTCAGATCAATGTGCAGTAGCTGAAGGAGGGGCATATTTGAGGGGAAAGTGCTGTTTAAAATTGACAAAAAACTTATGTGCATAAAAAAACCCCCCAAAATCCAAATCAAAATCTTGAATAAGTATGTTTCCTATTCCCTAGACTTATGAGCATCATGGGATGACTGCCAGTCTGCATTATAAACTATTCACAGCAGAAAAGCAAACTGTGTTAAAAAGTTAGTAATTAACTTGTATTTGGCCTTGAGAAATACTGAGAGCCTTCCATAGTTGCAATTGTTTGGCTGGCCCCATAATCTCTCTGAAGGGGACCTCTCTCAGGTCCAGGCAACATACTTTTAAGTTATCCCACGCACAAGATTAAATGACTGTGGATTAATTAAATTTGTTAATTAAATTTGAAGCATCTTATGAGTCTTGAAATATCCAGAGAAAGGTTCTGTGAGCTGCAACTCAGGCAATAAATGCTGCTAACAAGGTCAGGCAACAGGGAAAATTATTGCCCAGTTCAATCTAAACTGAGTCTAAATATGGTCATCATGAAAAGCCTAATATTCTCAGGGAGTTTGATGGGTCAATATAGATGCATTGGTTTAGAATTTTGTGCTGTTTCATTAACTGAAAAAAAAAATCTTAATTTTGAAGTTATAAAAGTAATGAAAGTTTATAATATTTTGATTCTTAGCTGACATTATATGTAACAGAAATTTTCTCATAGAAAACTAAGTTTCATTAGAAACAAGAATATTTGTTTTCCTTGAGAAGTATCCACAATAGCAAATTGTTATTATTTTTTTAAATTTAAATTCCTCCATGGTTTTATTTCTTAATCTGTTTGTTTTGGGTCTCAGAAATAAGACTGAGGAAAATTTAAAGAAAAAAAGGAGATATGATGATAATAGAAAAAGAAAACATTTCTAAATCACTGTCACGACACTCCTAACACTGTGTCTTACACGGGAAAAATTATTGTAAGAGTTTACTTTACATTAACAGGTTACTTTTAACTCAGCCTTTTTACTTTTGAGTGAAATCATAAATGGGTGTCTCCAAGCCAGCCCAGGAAGGTGATAATCATAGTCATCTACAGACTCTTAATACTACTTTAAATTAGTGTTACAAATAGAGTCATGCCAATCAAGTTCAAGAAACAGAAAAGCTTCAAAATCCAAGCCTTCGTGTAATGGCAATGTACTCTTTTTAATCAAAATAAAAGAAAAAAATATCTTATTCAGCCCACTGAACCAGAAATAAAACAAATAAAGCACAAAGACTATTTAAAAATCAAGTGTAGTTTGGCATGCCACAATGTAAGATAAAACATGCTGTTCTGAAAGAACATTGTTTTCCACACCAGTGACATTTTTCTTGTTTCTTAGATGGTATGCACTGAAAAGCACATTCAGATTCTGAAGCTGTATTTGTTTTGGAATACACAGACTAATAAGGCAGCAGTGCATTTAGTGCACTGCTACCCAGAGCAATGCTTGTGTCAGTGAGTAACTAAAGGAACTCTTGGCCTGATTTCTCTCTATAACTCTCAAAATCAGTCCAGAAAGCCAATTTTTATTGGTACAACTTCAATCAAAGTAAATAAGATAGATGTAAGTATAATAGGTTAGTGAAAGGCATATTATGATTTAAATCTCCACAGAAGTCAGGGTATGGAAGCCTGAATGCATTCAAAATTTGCTACAAGTGATCTCTGACGTTGCTCAAGGAGAGGGAAAACCAGAACGACAAAGGACGCATTTTGCCCCCAATGAGAATACGAAGAGGGGTCTTTGTACTCCATGGCCTACATTCTTTGTCAGTGCTCTGGAAGATTAGTGGCATGAGAGAATCACTACTGAACTACAAATTTAGGATAGAGTGAATAGAGATGTTTGGAGGAGTCTGTTCAAATCGAGATCAAATTTAAAGGCAAGATTAGATTTTTTTCACCGACCAGGTAAGGGTCAGGTCAGGGCTGGGGTTCAGTCAAGAATCAAGCTTGGGCCTGTACAAGCCCTTTGTATGAGATTTCTGACACTGTTTAAAACTCACATTCTGGAACTGAAGTCCATCTTTCTGGATTTGAATCTGAATTAAAAAGAAAAGAATTTCTAAATTAATTTTTTATTATAGAAAGGAATGACTCAACAAACTTGTATCAGTGCACTTAGGCAGACTGTATAATATCCTCTGCGGATATGGTTCAGGGAGAAATCAGCCCTCTAACACAAAAAGATCACGCCTGAAGTCACAAACAGGATGTTCACAAAAAGGAACACCTAATTAATTACTTCAGAGTATTTCACACACCTGTATACTTTTCCACTGGCCAGAGTTCCAAAATGGAAAACTGATGCAGAGATGATTGTTATGAAGTAAAGAATATGAAACCTTCATTGGCAGTAGACTAGTGAAAAGACAATAATTCATTCTTGGAGCAGCCTGGAAAAGTTTGTCTCTATTCTGCACACATTTTGTTTATGTTACAAAACAGTTACAGTTGAGGGAATCTTTATGAATTTGTCTTGAAAGTGTATGAGTTTTTTTAAGTGCCTGCAGGAGACAACTCAGTATGATAAATCTGGTTCAATATTGTTGATCGCTAAAGGTACTGTGGCTGCTATTCTCACACGAGATGTTTAAGAGGTGCTTTAGAAATGTGAAATTATCAAAATGCTCATTTCCTGGTTAGTTTTGCGCCACTGCACAGCTGCGCTCAATTAGGCAGACATTTGAAAAACAGCAGGGAAAAAATAAAAACCACCCAAAAAACAAACACCAAAAAAACCCAATGCATTTTTCTAGCTATTTCATTCTTAATTTACACAAGTAAAAGCCTAGAATAAGTCATATCAGAAAACAGAATACATCAACCTCCCTCTGCAGTTAAATGCATTTTTGGGAGAAGAGTTGATTTTTTTTCCAAATTCTCATGTCATTATTTTCTAAACTTAAAGAACCATAATAAAAGTGGATAACAAATTTTCTTGTCCTCTAGTAACATTAAAAGGGCACACTGAAATTCCAGGTCTGTTATGCTGGACAGAAAGTCTAAGTTTCATCATCGCTACCTTAAGCTTTTCACAATGTGGAACAGATTCATAATAGATAATGAGAGGGATAGAAAGAATGAGATAGTATTTCCATTTGACAACCTGTTCTGAAAAATTTTTGGATATCAGCCTTAAGTTTTATTTACTCTGGTCTCAGCACTTAGATCTCTCTTCAACTCCTATTGATTTCTTCTGGCTTTTGTGTATCTAGATCTATTTATTCTGAAAAAAAAAATGAAAAAGCAGAGGAAAAACACAGTCAGAAAAAATAAAAGGAGAGAGGAAAAAAAAGTTGGAAAAAAGTTCTTGGTGAACACAGAAAAAAAATCTCAAAACATTTCTAGAGCTTAGGACGACTTAAAAACTTCAATTTTCTGCAGGTATTACGAGTCTGGAATCTCAAGAATTGGTCTCATTTTCCATGAGAGAGAGAAATACAAATGTATCTTTTCCTATCATCTTGTTTATTTTATGACATTGCAAGTAAATTTCTAGGAACCATGTTCCAGTTTAAAGTTTTACTATATAATAAGACATATAATTTTGGGTTGTGACTTCTTGTGGAAAGCATTACAAGACATGTATGTCTGCCAAGTGAAAGGGCACTTTTTTGTACCCTCTAATTTTAAGCTAAAATTACTTGACACCTGCTCAAAGGCAGCAAAACCAGAAAAATATTGCCTTGCTTTGGAGTAAAAAGCAAAACTAAATGGGATTGGTCTGCTACTTCATGTAGTGGTCTTCACATTCCTGTGCTGGCACTTTTGTCATGCTGCTTTTAAGAAGTAAACAGGAAAGCAAATGTCTCATGAGATATAGAGATACAAACCCTTGGTTGCCTGAAGTCATATAATAATGATACTACATTTCTGTAATATCAAATATCTGTCAGACTTTATAAAATATTGCAGTCAGTCTGTCCAAATTCCAGTACCAGTGTTTGCTGATGATTCATCCCCAAAATTTAAAGAGAGAGGAGAAGCAGCAGTTCCTGTGGAGGAGATGTCTACTCTCCCTGTCTAATAGGAGGGGGGAGCACATTTTCAGTAGGCTGTTGTTTTCTCCCAAACTGAAACCTGTCACAGACACATTGCAATTTCAATGAGATGGATCCACATGCAGAAGAAAGGAGATGCAGGCACAGCTCTAATAATTTTGCCTAATTTGGTGATGACATTTGTTAGTTGCATAAAAAACACAAGGATCATCAAGCAGAAAGAAAAAAAAATGTGGCTCTTATCAGTTATGCTGTACACTGATAACATGGAGGATAAAACAACAACTTTCCACAGAAGTAATCTTTGTAATCAGATGGTCGAATACTCGATAAAAGAAGGAAGCTTGTATATTGATCTATTTCAACATAGCACTCACGAAACACTGTCAGCTCTTGCAGGGATCTCATTTTGAACCAAAAGACATACCTGAGAGTTTTCAAATCCCGTCAGGTTTATATGTAGTTTGTCTACAACTCTATTTGAAGAAATGATGGAAAAAATTGAACTATGAAAAGTGATAGAAGATGAAAAAAAGAATAACACAAAATGTATCTCATCAAGGTATCAGAGACCACTACATCCTTGTACTAACTGATGTTTTCTTACATAAACGTCTCCTCAAATGACTCAAATAACCATTTCAGGAAAACAAGATCCATCCATGTGTTAACAGATGTTCGTGTTTCACACTGCCCTCATCGTTACTTCTTCCTTCCCTCCACCCCCACCCCCCTTCCATTCTTCATGTCACTTCAAAAAATCTTGTGTGGGGCTTCATAAATTATATATTTTTAACTAAGGTAAGTCCAGCTGGAGAGAGTGGATCTGTCTGTTGAGGTGACACAAGAGCCATCTCTGCTAACAAGTCGCTAATCTAGCAGAGAGGTTCTCCAACCATGTTCAGACCAGAACACTGACCAAAGCCTGAGAAGGAATGCATGGGCTGCAGTCAGGGAAAGGCCTGAGGAATTGCAGGAGGAAGCGGGTCCTCATGCTTCCACCATGAATACAGCTGCCCTGGGAACTCCCTGGGAACTCCCTCAAGTACCTGTAGCCATACAGGACAGGAAAAGGATGGCAAGAATGAGAACTCCATGAATAGCTGCAGCTCATTTGGAAGGAGCAGATGTGGTGGGGCAACCTGTGAAACAGGAGTGCTGCACTGAATAAGTAGGAGCTCTTCAGAAAAGAGGAAAAGATGCTGTCATAGGCTAGGAAAAGCCTGATTTTGTTCCAATCGGGGTCAGCTTTTTTGATTGACAAGCAATTTATCCAGTAGAAGACAAGCTGCGACTTTTGGCGGAATGCTTAAAAAGGCTGGGTGGGGGGAGGAGCGACCTCTTTGTCTTCCAGGGTGGCAGGCTGGGGACAGGGAGCCGCCGGGGCCGGGCCGGCCTCGGTGCCCCCCCACCCCGGGCGGCTGCAGCGGGCCGGGCCGGGCCCCGATGCCGCTGGAGCCGGGGCGGGCCGGGCCGGAGCTTTGGGAGCCGCTGTCTCGCAGAGAAGCAAGCAGCATGGAGAGGAGAGAGAGCTCGGACGGAGTGCCTCTTCGCCCTTGCTCTTCTTTTCAAGCCGAAGAAACCAGCGCATGGCTTCTAAACGACTCAGTTTCCCGCTGCAGAGCCACGTGGGCAGCCTGGCAGCCCGAAAAGTTTAACCCTTTGTTGCTAGCAGATGGACTTTCCTAAACATCATCTTTCTCCGGAAGAAGAACAAATATAGCGAATGAGCCATAGAAAGACACAGCATGAAGCTACAGTCGGTGAAGGGAGAGTGAAAAGGACAAAGGAGTGGCCTAATTTTGGCTGGACATTTCTGGTAAACTATAGAGACTGAACTAGTTTTTTTCCTGTAACATATAAATGCTTTTGGGGGGATGTAAGGTTCTAGTTAAAAGTGATATGAAGCTTTTTGCTCCTAAAGAAAGAGGAGATTTGTTTTTGGGTCTTGAGATGATTTTGGAAATAGAAGAAGAGAATCTTTGTGTCATACTAGAGGAGGCATCCTTAAACAGTACCCCAATAAGCAAATATGGCCTATGTGCAGTGTTAAGAGAGCTGCTAATGGGTAGGATTTCGCAGTTTGCAGGAGTTCTTTTAAAATCCTCGCAGATGTAGAGCATGGGATGTCTATATAGAACTCAGAGAGACTCCTTTCCTAAAAGAACTGATAAAAGGTTATTTTTAAAATGGTAAAACTGGCTGAGGTTGCAGGTCATGTCTTTTTATGTTGAGTGAAGAAAGGTAAAAAACTTAGAAAGAGAAAGAAAGATGTTTTAGAAGTTTCATTTGTTGTTGTTGTTGTTTTTTCCCTTTTTTTTTGTTGTTTTTGTGTGTATTAATAAACTATCTTTGTAATTTAAAGATAAGCCTGTTTGCTTTTATATTCTTCCAGTCAAATGAAATATAGAACATGATAAAACCATCACAGATGCATTTTGGGCAATGCAGCTGGTTGAATTCAAGGAGATTTGTCTGGGAATTTAGGAAACACCAGATCCTAGGTTGTGGGCAAAGATTACGGGACAGACTGACACAGGTGACATCAATAGTGACTTGATGAAAAATTACAACAAAGCTGCTAAAATGAAAACTCTGATTAGATATAAGGACATCTTTTTCATCATAAGGGTGATAAGATATTACAACAATTTCCCTGAGAGGATGTGGAATCTTCTTCCTTAAAAATATCCAGAACAAAAGTGATCAAGGCCCCTACAGCTTGCTCCAAGTTGGCATCTCTTTGAGAGGAGATTGGACCAGATGATACCCAGCAGTAGCTTCCCATCTAAATTATTAATTTATTTTATGAATTAATTCAGATATATGCTGGGGGTCAATGGGAAATGAAATAGTTAAATACTTGTCATAGCTGCAGAGCAAGTTGCTCCTTTGGTGTCTTTTTTATCTGTTGCTCTGAATCACGATGTGTTGCTTCTGACGTACTCACCTCTCCCAGCAAGAAATCTGCAATTTGCTTAATCTTATTCCAAGTGCCTGATTACAAGCCTTAATCACTCAGCAGGCCTGACCATAATTAGTATCTGAGGATCTTTCCTTTGAGAATTGTGAGAAATGGCAGATTCAGCAATCTAAAAAATATCTTTGAAACAAAATACAGTTTAAGCTTAATGATGAGAAGGTAGAGCAAAAGATAGTTCTATAAAACTGTAACTGTGTATAGATGATATTCAATTATTGAGATGTGAACATCCACATTGTTTAGTGAACATCCACACTGTTTATGTCTGAGGTAATTTATCCAAGAACTTTTCGCTTTTAGGACACCATTTCAAATAAAAGGAGAAATCTAAGATTAATGTTATTTCTGCCTGTAACTCTCCATTGATTATGTGGAAAGAAATGCAGACAAGGGCAACTATCTTACCCATAGATACTGACAGTATCTGACTGAAGTGTCTACATTACATTAATTCCCAAGTTTCAGTTTTTGCTTATCTCTGAGTCTGAGTTCCAGTCCACATCCACAAACTCGCACTTCAGCCTTTTTTTTCCTGAAGTCTTCTCTTATTTTAATCCAGGTTTTCTGCTCTCTGCCCTGTTTCCTCATCCTGGGTAAACCAAGTGAGTCAGCCTGCAAGAATGTCACAAGTTCATGTATAGACTAATGGAGCTGCAATATTCTGAAGTGTTTCTAAGAAATGAATCTAAGGATTGTAATATACACTGTTTACAGAGCCAATTTCCTGACAAACATGCTCTGTGGATGCATGAAGTAAACACCACAATAATCCTGTTAAGCCACAGCATTCATAAAATATTTACATGCAGCTTTGAATTTGTCACAATACTTTAAATATTTAAAGCATTAGCACTGGTAACTTGGAACCGTTGCAGTACTTTGCACCCAGACTTCTCATTGGCAGACACTGCCATATGTCTTCAACAACTTTTGACAAGTTTCTGCATGATTGTTGCATCTAGTAAAGAGTGCATTTTCTTCCATTAAAGAGAAGTTAAAACCAAGACTTCTGAAAACAAGGTCTGCAAGAATCAATCTTCCATGAGATGCTGTAAGAGAGTGCTGTTTATTCAGCTCATTTTACACGAAACCTCTAGTGGTGTTGCAATACAATTTCTAACAAATTTTATACATGCTCCCCACAGAAAGCGAATGAAGGGAGGATGCCAGAAAGGTTTAGGCAAGCTTGAGAAAGAGCAAATGGAGATATCTGTTTATGACTTTGAAACATGATCATTTTCTGGAACACTGGACATGGCAGTAAATAGAAATAATGTAGCGGGGGTAGGGGTGGGGAAAAAAGAGCACACTTGAGAAACAGCACTAACTACATGCTAATCCTCCTTCACTCTTAATTCTGATTTTATGACATCTAGCTTTGATATTCTGTTCATTTACCAAAATTTTCCAACATTCATCATTTTGTGGGGGCCAAAGGAGAGGGCAATTAATCCATTCAACTCATTGCTTAAATACAAAGAACAAAATCTTAGATGCAAAGGGGTATGATTCTGTTGTTTTCACTAAGGATTCAAAGATGTGTATGTGCAGAAGGAAAAGAAATTATCTGGAAGTCCCTCAAAAATGTTATATTTCCCTCAGTGTGTGATGTAAAAATCCCACGTAAAATAAGCCAAGACTGCTTCAAGAACATATTCCAGGTTTCTCTGCAGTTTTTCTCAGCAAATGTTCTATTTCTAACAGGAGGTCTGTATAACACAATGATACACATATCCTGTTGGGTGAAGTCTCAAGTCACAACTGTAGAGAACAGCTGTGTTCTCTGTGATTTTTACTCAAAGATCTATAGAGAAAACAAAACATGAGAACACAGTAAGTCCCTTTCTGTTTGTGCTTCACCTCTGCTGCGAACAAACATAGAAGTCACTGTCATTTTCTTATCTCTTTTCCATTTTTTCACCCCTGGAAGATCTAACAAAAATTCTTTTCTGGGGCTTTGGAAATCTACCCAGAAACCTGTTTATTACCTTTAAAGTCTTTGATCAGACCCAGCAGTTTACACTGCCTCTTTTTAACACAAGTACTTGTAGTGATGACAGCTCCCAGTCAGAGCCAAGACCCATAAATCACTGAAGGATTTTGTTCAAATAAGACCATTTATTTTTCTTGGCCTTAGTTTTTGCTTACATTCAGCAAGAGTCAGAATAGAGGGTAACACTCAACAAATAATTAATCTTAATGCACATAAGTCTATCAATATAAAGCCTCTTTTTTCCATAAGACAAAGAGGTTATATAACAAAAAAAAATTAATTTGGAAAGCCTTCACTCATTATATTATATTACTATATATGTTTTATTTTGGGAAAAAGAAAGCACAACATGGCACAGCATTTTCAGTGGGGACCTTACTAAATTGTCTGAAGAGGAATGCATAACCTTTTATTCCCTTTGCTCTCTGGTCTTCACTTAGAACTGATACATCTGTTATATGGTTGGAAAGTTGATCAATGCACTTACACAATGCATCTTGTGTACTTCAGAGAAATGGAGTTTCATTGGAAGAAAAAACCTCTTTAAAAGCAAATCAGGTCATTTGTGACAAAATCTCAGAAAGGATGACAGCCTACAGCTACAGTCTGCTCTTCCACTGGATGTTATTACTGTTCCAATGTCAAGTGCAGAACTGCACTCAACAACTCTTCAATTGCAGAGACATCTACAGAGGCTTGAGCTTTGCACTAGATTTTTAACCAATGGAAAAAAGGAAAAAAGAAAATTTCACTCTGCTATTGCAAGACTCCATTTTATTCATTCACACTATGCTTTCAATGGAGTACACAAGCCCTCAACTTACTTTTCCCACCAGCTAAGAAAAGAAGGGCACTTTGAGGGAGAATAGAAACTCCCTGTTTATGATACTTTTGAAGCCTTCCACTTATGGCTAACAGCACACAGATGCAGTTAAAAAAAGGACTCCTAAATGGAATCTTAGCTGCTGTATTGTTTTTCTCATCAAATATCAAATTGCAACGACTTTGAGTAGTACAATGCATTCAGCATTCAAAGACAAGCACTCAGAGACAAACACACAGCTCTTAAAAATGTGTGGAAACATATATAGAAAGTAGCCTAAAATACTGCAGAGCCAAATTCCATCACAGTCAATGTGAATTGTTCTGTTTCATTTTGATTGCTTTTGCATCAGGCTCTTTAGTCAGTTTTGAACTGCAGTATTTCCTCTTTGTCTCTCATTCCCGTGAAACAACAAAACAAAGGTTAAAAAGATGGTTTCAGGTGTGCAGTATCCATCCATTCAATATTTCACTTTCTTATAATAAAATGAAGACAAAATTATCCAGAACCTGAGTCAAATCAGATGTCTTATTAGTCAAAAAACGCACTCAAAACACGTGTTTCAATGTGAAAACAAATCTGTCTTCAGAAGAGGAAAAAGCAATTATGCGTAAAAACCACCCATAAAATAGGTTGGTTAGGTTGTCATAAGAATTTACTCAAAGGAATTGATAAAATGGTGCTCAGTTTTGATGCAGTAAGGTAACAGCAGCAACCAGCAGCAGTGCATCACTCAGTTCTTGCAGGGAAAAAAGGTTTTGTGGACTTATGTGTAGCATGCTGCAGAATTGACAAGGCTACAAGGTTGCTTGTTAGTTTACCAGTCCAACACAGGCCATTGCTGGAGGCTCAGTATAATACCAGACCAGCTGTTTTAGAGTAGTGATTTGTAATGACAAACACTTTGCTCTTGCTGAAGAGTCAGATTTTAGAGCAGACAGTCTACCATGTATAAGCACCTCATAAAAAATCATGGCCCTCTTTTTCTGTCAGGGCAAATGACAGGTGAAACTTCTCCTTTATGTCTTGTCTCTTGTTCATATTCTCTCTGACTTTGATAAAAGACTGTTGTTTTGTTGTGGCACTGTTTTTAACATACGCTTCAGTTTACAATGCAGATGGCACATTGATTTACTGCCAAGACTTTTTATATGTGTCTTTCTATTTATGTTTATAAGCACACTGTAGTTGACATCACACGTGAATTAGAAAAATGAGGGATATGTTATATCTTTCCAAATGCAAAGTAGATTTTTCCACCTTGAAGTGGGGAATCTAAATCATAAAGTCATTCTGATGCAGAGATTAATTCTAATTAGGATCCAGAGTAGAGTGAAAAAAGTATCAATAAATGTATCACTCAAGTATCACTCCACTTCTTGTAGTGGTTTGTTTTAGCTTGGAAAATACCGCTTCATTTGCACCAGAGTTTCATTATATAATGTATGATAGGAAAGAAAACAGTCACAGGCAAAGCAAGTAAATAATTGTCACAACTAAATGATGTCTCAAAAATCTTGTCCTTCCAGGAAGGATGATTTCAGCAGGAAAGCAGAAATTTAATTCTTAAAAATGCCTGTGAATATGGTTGGCTGTGGAATATCTATTCACCTCCAAGCACTGAAGCAGGATTTGCTGTACTTAAACACTTCACTCTCTCATAAAGCAAACAGTGAGAAAATCTAAATCACCTCTATTATTATTCAAAATTCCTCATTAGCTTTAACCAAAAAATAACAGTGTGTTTGATACAGTTAATTCTTGAATTATGATGTCTCAGCTGTCCTTGAGTGACATGCAAATAAGAATACTATTATCCACTGACTTAGCATACATCCACAAGTTACCACTCTGTAAGCAAAAATGCACAGGATGATGAAAACAACAAGTTGTGACTGTACGAAACACTTATTTAAGTACTTTTTTCTAAGTGAATTTATTACAATCCTGGTAATTTTTGAAAAAAGAAAAATTGTTACGAACAGCTGCTATAGTATTTAATTCAGTCCTCAGGTAAACTAATTAAGCACTCAAACCTCAAATTTCCTCCTGCTAATGGACTCCTGGGCTTTTCAGAAAAGTCTGAAATAGCTTTAGTTAACACAAAAAGCTGTCCTTTTCCTGCCTACAGTATGAAAATTAAGATATTGAGTGATCCAGAATATTGTATTCCTACTGCTAATTTTTGTAATCTTTTTAATGCTATGTGTGGTGTAATGCAACTCCTATCTTGCCACAGCTTCAGCAAAACAGAAACTGCCTGTCCTTTTACACATCTATTCTCTGAGTTTGGAAGCTTCTTCAACATGAAGTCATTATTTCTGTCTTACAGATTTCATCCCTCTTGTTTTGACAAAACATCCAGTGAGAATCAGCAAAAGATACAGTGGATTCAGAGATTTTTCCATGGGCTGAATCAGTCAGCAATTAAATAAACGTCTTGCAAAGCCTATGTCTGCCCAGGAGATGCACAAGCCATCAATTCTCCTTTGCCTACATGTGGATCAAGGCTGCTGCACACAAGATCTAGGAGCACCAGAACCTTGTCCTGATTGCAGCAGAAACTAAAAACAAAATCAAAAGTTAGGAGTACTGTAAATCCATGAGTCACTCATTCACACAGAAGTGTTTATTTTTGAGCTCCTCTGTCAAAAAATAGTTCTGCCGAGTTTCTCTTCTGGAGGATGTGTATTCTATTCTTTAGCACCAGTGTTAGTTAAAAAGATCTGTCTGAAAATAGAGTGGGACTGCAGAAGACAACTAAGAAGAAAACAAGGGAAAGAAGGAAAGATGGTTGCTTCAGGGCAGCATCATACCAGTAATGGGGGAAGAAATTTAGTGAGCACAAAAAGCTCACCACCTGCATCTCCTTTAATGCCTCTTGATTCCATTGCTATGAGTGATTCATAATCTGGAAGAAATGCTTTAATTTAGTGTTTCAGCCAATTCTGAGCATTTAATGAAATTTTTTGTCACAGAATGGAGCCGTGAGTCTAGTCTTTAAACAAACAAGTCAATATTACAGTTATTTCCTTGTTTTTACTATTTGGGCGTATGTTTTCCTCGAAATCTCACAGCAAATGAAATCTCTCTTGTAGCAAATCAAGTTTTTTTGTAAAGAAAGCAAGAAAGTCTTGCTATGTGCAGCTACTCAATCCTTAAACCCATAAAAACCCAAAACCTCAGATTTTTGCAATTTGTCTGTATGGTGGTCTGATTGCATCTTTTCAGGATCCCTCTTCACTTGGGATCTGCATTAAAGCCCTCCTTATCAGCATCAGCAAAAGCTTAGATGTTCACCTGCAGTACAAGGTGCTAAACCTCATACTCCAAATCACGCACAACAAGGGCCTTCACCTCAGTGTGATACTGCCTGAGCTAATAGTATTATACAATTCACTCTTAAGGCATGGCTGCATGTAGTTTCTCTTTTATGTTCAAACTAGATATGTTTTAGAAGAAAATTAAGTTTAAAGAGTAAAAAATTCTCCATGATAAAGACATTTAATCTGAATATGCCTGACAGACTCTCATGCCGGGCAAAACATCAAAAGAATTTAGTTTAAATAGCTTGTAATCAGTCCTTTTTATGATATGAGGTAGCTTTATAAACAGCTTTCTAGGCTTTCAGTGGATTATTAATTTTGATGGTTGATTTTAGTACTAATCCATTTCAGACTCCTAAATACAGAGTGTTTGGTTCTGAAAAGAGAAGAGTTGATGAACAGACTTCAAATGCTTTAAAAGCTCTTGCAAGAAGCTGGTAATAATCTGTTCTTCATGGATAAACAAGAAGTAATGAATTTAAACTGCAGTGAGGAAAGTCCGGGTTAGTCAGTATCAAAGACTTTCTAAATGGTAAGGGGAAGTGAATCCCTGAAACAATGACTGGGAGAAGTGTGGTAACTTTGTAGGCCACTAAGACTGTGCTCAGAAGGTATCAAGAGAAAAGCAGGTATAGCTGATGCTGCCTTGAAGTAGGATGACATAGGTATTGTTTCTTCTATGAAATTTTAACATCCAACCAAAATCCAGCAACTATATAAAAAGAGGCTATTTCACGAAAGATTTTTCTTAGATTAGTGTTAGAATCACCATTTACATGTTGAAAGTGAATATTGAAATTTTCAGTATTATGCTCTGCCCTTCGTAGAAATAAAATTTGGCTTCTTATGCAGCACTGTGTCGCACTGTTGCTATGCAAAATGTGATTAAATCACATGTACAAATCTTGGTGACTCAATTCCACTCTTATTCAATTATTTTCTTTAGTTTCATGGTTTCATTTTCTTCTGAAGTTTGAAATTCATTTACACAGTATGCCTTCTGCATTTGTGTTCCCTGTGTATCAGGAACCTCCATTTCAGCTCTTGAGGTCAGTAAGGTTTAGTCATATATTTAAAGTCAAACAAAAATTCTCTTGAATTTCAGTCTTGCTCAATACAGTATCATAAAGGCTTTTAAACAAAAAATCCTGAAATACTTGAATTGAAAAAGAATGCCTTGTGATGTGCTGTAAGAGGATAAATGTGAGATTTCCCTCAGCCCTGTTGTAGCTATGTTCAGTGGGGTTAAAGATACTCAAAACAAAGCATTTAGTTAGGATGGGTGGTAACTGCTGGAGCACGTTGAAAATGTCAGAACCCAGAGGGTCTGTATTCCAGGTACCACTTCAGTCACAGGGTAGTCGTCTATACTCTGAGACTATTCTGATGCTGAACATCTGATATAGCTAGCATGGAGTGATCTGTCCACTCTTCCGATACTTTTGGAATCATAATTTAGTGAATTCCTTGTATGGGCAGATTAAATTTGATTTCTCTTTGAAGAAATTACCAGAAGTCTTTACAATAAAATAGAAGAAAATTCCTTTATGTCCTTTTAAATTACGAAGGAACCACCACAAAAAGAAGTAACGTCCCATTATCTCTTGTAATCAGAATGCAAGATGATCAATTAAAAAAAGGATGCCTAAAACATTAACTCTGTTGCTAATCCCACTCTTGTGGCTGCTCCTTGGCAGAGTCTGTATTTCAAAGTTTGAAGCCTTTACAGCCTGAATGCCACCAATATCTTCATTTTGCATTTAATAATCAAAACATTAATTAGAAACTTAGTTTTATTTTATTCTTAGTTTTATTTAATTACAGAACTCTAGCTAGTTAGCTTTTGAATAGAATTAAGCCTACCACATTTAGCCATCAACACAAAATAAAAACTCACAAATTGTGCGGAAACTTATCAAAAATACTTTGGGCCATTGCACAAATGGACAGGAAGTACAGATTGATCAATTGCTTTAGGTTCTGCTTTCAAGCTGTGGGGTAGAGTTGCAAATTTTTATACTCATTTTTATATTTTTGCATGAAATTCCAGTGAATAGCAAATTAATCCTGCCGTATTTGATTGCGGAAAGTTCTTTTGTTATTTGTGCTAGTAGAATGCATTTGAATTATTACTGTTATAAGACTCCTTTACTTCATGTGTCTGTATTTTATCAAAACTCAGGATTTTTAACTAATATTTTAAGTGTTCCGCTCCTCTCTTGGATTGCTCTATATAGTTGCCTTTCAACATTTTTCAGTATGGAGGATTATCATCACACTTTCAAAGCTGTAAGGTAATTCTTCTTCGCCTAATACAAAATATTTCTTAAGTCCTTAGACAGTCTGGCACTTGGAAGTGTTCATGCTGTTGCACCCACCTGCAGCAAAGTACAAAGCTCTTGTCACAATGCACAGAAAGAAAAATGAATCAGGGCTCTCTTTTCCTGGCTGCATTGTCTCTGCAACACTAACTGAAATAAACAGCAGTTGACATATTGCTGTCCCTTATGACTTGAAAATACACAGGAAAAGAGTCTTTCATTTGAAAGTGACATTTAAACAGCCATTTCTTCAAGTAGACCCATATTTAAGGAGGCAGTGTTTTCAGCTGATGAAGTTCAACTTGTCAAGATATTTTCAATTACCTTCCTAGGCATAGAGATACAGGTGGTGCTGAAGTGACATCTTTATTGGTTTTAGTTAGCATCAAAGAGACCACATGGGAAAACACAGTTCATAGAGAACAATTTTGCTTTTTGCAGGTTTGCCAGCACACTACTTCTTATGACATAACCTTAGGCCATAGTTCAGGAAACTGGTTATGGAAAAGTGAAATGCCAGAACCATGCTGGATTGCCACTGAAGCAGACAGAACTCAAAGCACAGTCAAAACTAAACACATAAGAGCTGCTGCTTCATCTAGAGACAGTCGAGTGGGCAAGAAGGGCTGGATTACACAGTACAGTAGCTCATGTGATCTGATCAGGTTAATTTGGACGGCTGTGAAACTGTTCCCTATCCTCCTTCCTTTGCTCATTTATTCATGCACGGTTGGGAAAGTTACAGTGTGTTTTTAATCAAAAACCTCATTATTAACTGATTTTATGTAGTGATACAGAATCTTCTCAGCTAGAATTTTCCTTTTACCCCTGAGAAAGATATAGAATCAATCACATTGAGTAATGAACCAGTATTTGAAAATATTTTGCGAATTCCCTTCAAGCCACTGAAGAAAAATAGAAGTAGTTGCTCATATTTTTGTTTTGTAACATTTGCCATGTGCCTATTCCTTTTCAAGATGAAGAAAACCATCTCTTTCAGAGTTATTAATTTAAATTACAAAGAATAATGAGTAGAATACCAAAAGCCTGTCAGACATTGTGCTTAACTGAATGTCTTGAAGAATATAGTTTAATTCCCTCATGATTAATCTCACAGTCATTAAGAATGCCTTCCACATCCAGGCTGATATCCTCTGTGTAATACAGAGTCTTTGTGTCTTCTCATTTTTGTCAAAAATGAGGTTTTCCTATAAAAAGTTACAGTTTTGAGGCTTTTACACAACCTGAAAAATAGAGTTTTTTGGTGAAAGAAAATTTCAAATTTTGTTATGAAAATACTGCCTTCAAATACTCTTAACATATTTTTCCTTAACTTCCACAATAAACTTTATGAAGTGATGTCTTTACTGACTACAGAATATAATCCCAGTTTATGAATCTATAAAGTGCAGGGAATAAAAATTAAGTGTTCGTTTACAGAAATAATAAGCCTGAGTCCACACAGAATAACATTTTCCTATTTATTTGAATAATCTGAAGCTGCATACACAGCAGTGCCAGTTATCTAGTTATTAAAGTTTTGAAATGTCATATGAATTCACTGCATTTTCATTTTTGCAAATATCTCCTAAAAAGAGTTTCAGAACGTGGTGTGACTGATTTATCTACATTATAGTGGGTGCAACAAAGTTATTTACAGTTATAGGGTATATCTGATAGACTGGAAAATATTTAACCACTCTATACACTGAAGAATGCATTTAAGATTATGTGATCTTTATGTTTCAATATAGTATAGGTATTCCTGCATTGCTGCATAACAACCACAATTCTATTATGTTTATCTATCTGGTCAAAACCTGACCAGATAGATAATGGACAATTCTCCTAAGCAGGAGTTCCCTGTGGAATTGAGCCAGAATAGCACTAGATAAATCTTTCAAAAGAGAAAAGAGTGAAATTCTTTATAGCTATGAATATCTTGCACATTTTTGCAAAATTCTGTGGAAAATTTTAGTGCTATAAAAACTTTCAACATTAAAGATAGGGGTCATAAAAGTAGTTATAGGTGAAATTTCTATTTCCAGTAGTTAAATCTAAAGACTTCAGTATATTTTGCAAAAATCCCACTATCATATTTAGCCAGCAGTTCAAAATGGAGTGCCTCAATTTTCAGGAGAAACCTCTGGAAAATATAGGACAGTGACTTACGTTATATAACAAGGCTTCTAAAAAGGCAAGATTTGGCTTATGAATTTGGCTAGTTGGCTCCTTCCTTAATGGAAAGAGATGCAAAAAAGACATTTTCAGGATGGAAATTTATGTTGAATATATTCAATGAGAACAAATACCCTATCCTGTTTATAAACATTGGACATAAACAATTATTTACCATTGCTCTAGGTATCAAAGATAAACACTGAACACACAAAGCAGCCACTCAGGAATTTTCAGCATTAACAACCTTCTTATTTATATACAGATAGAAGGCACCTGCAGCTGTATTTCATTGAAATAAAAAATGACCTTCAGTGACCAATCAAGCTAATGAAAGAAAATTTTTCCCACAGGGCACAATGCTACCCAAATTTCCCTCCAGAGCCAGTCAGGCTGGATTCAGGTAATAAAAATGGATTCAGCCTTCCTCAGACTTTCTGTGTTAATTATACTGTATTGTGTGTGCTGCATCTGTGCTTGTGTACAATAGGATGCAAATGAAAAGAAATTACAAGACTATTTTTAAAAGGTAAACAAAACATGCAGAGCTCACCAAATTGAATATAGCACTAAACCCACCTGATAACACAAAGTCTGGGAAAATACTGGTACTGGTGGTTAAATAGGAACCCTGCTGGATGAAAGTAAGACAAGGGTGCTTTTTGAAGGCAACTTTGCTGACCTTTCTGTAATAATTATAGGGAATTGTTCTCCAGTCTATTTTGCTTGGAACTAATTGTGTACACACCCTTTGCCATGGATGGCACACCACAATGAATAGGTGCAATCAATGGTACCTTATGCCTGTAATAGTCCACAAAGCTCACTAATACGTTTTCTATCTACCCACCTGATTAAAACATAATCTGGTGTCATTCTCTTGCATTTGGATCTGTGAGTTGTAGAATGTTGATATTATTGCAATATCAAGACCTGTGTCAGGCCCATCTAATTTTTGTGGACAATAAAGTACTACATTTTAACCATAAAACCAAGTCATATTGTCTGTTTCTCAAAAACATGTCAAAGAAAACAGTTATGTAGTGCTTGGGGTTTGTATTTATTGTGATGGTTGCTAAAAGCTGCTTGATATCAGAGTAGTCCTGGTGAGATAGATTGTTCAGGAGGTGCAATCAGAGATATCTGATTAATACACCTATCCAAAGTACTTATATAACTCCTGTTCTCCAATTACTAAATACCACATGCTCTTGTTTTAACCTCAGAAGATCTCTGAAAAGTAGAGGTGAACTCTTCATCTATATTTTCATAACATTCAGATGCAAGTAAGCTAAATGTGGGTGATCCAATAAGTCTCTATAAATTCATCTCTTTCGTGGACTCTTCTTTTTCTTGTTCTCTAACTGTGAATTTTATCCATGCAGTGTCATTCTATGCAATATATTTCTCCATCTGCTCTAAGAGCCAGCAGAGAGAGAAGAAACACAGGAGATTCTGGAAATCTGGAGACGAAGGGAAACAAGAAACATAATCAACAGACCTGCCAGGAACAAGACACAAGGCAGAAGAAATTCAGTTCATAGAGTGCAGTTTCTTATATTTCCTTAGCTGATTTCACCCTGTGCATTATGGTCAATAGGGATAAACACCAGCATTCCAAACTGATGTCAAAGAACACAGGGACATTTTCTGAAAAAGGATAGCAGCAAAGAGCCTCCTTTCCACTGAAACATATTGAAAATGTGCAGTGTGTCAGACTATTTGCTCTTTCAGTCTAAATTGCTCAATATCTTTCTCTCTCTTTCTTTTGTCTCATTTCACAAAAGAAATCAAACAAAGAAGTTGGCTTGGCTTTTCGTATTGCTCCATTTTCTGTTCTTCTGTAAAGAATCACTGCCTTTCTACTTCCAAAGCCTCCCTGATGGATAGTTCAAGAAAAGGTCCGGAAGCAGACTAAACAGAGTTGCTTTGATGATTGATGACACAGAAACCAGAAAGCTCCAAAACAACTTGCTGCTAGCAAAAATACAGGAAGGTTTTACTGGCTTCATTAATACAGATTAGCTTTTTTTTTTATAAACCAACAAAAATCCTGAGAACAGAAATCCAGCTGCTCAGGGCAGGGTGTTAGAAAAAAGGCAATCCTAGGCACTCTGTTTCTTCCCATACATAGGTAAGACGCAATGTGAGTCATTGTAAATTTAAATCTCACACAGCCAACGTCATGGATCTTACAATTATCACAATGGTGTTAAAGATACCTGCTCCAAGAATGATCCTCTGCCCCAGAACCAGGCAGTGGCATAACTTCAGATCTCCCCCAGCTGGAACTGTCCAGAGTGACCTTCCATATCATTTACCCACATCTTTCCTGACTCTCTAACACCTCTTATGAATCATCATTGCCTTTTAATTGTGTTTTATTTTAGTTCAAAGTGCCTGCAATAACGCCATTAATCATTACACCTATTCATCTTCAATTTAGCTTTCAGTTATTGCAGGGAATTGATATAAACTAATTTAACTGAAAAGGCTTGGGTCAAACAGTGGCTTCAAAGGTTTCATGGTAATTTCTGCTTACTGGGCATTGTGCCTCTTTCAGCTGCCCTCAGTGCATACCTCCAGCCTGAGCACCAGGAGAGAAGTGCTCCCCTGAGAGGTCCTGTTAAAGGGCCTCATGTGTTTACTCTTCCAAAAATCTCTTCTGCACTGCTGCACAAGAAGCTCTGGTGAACCATAACATTGCAGTTAGAACTCAATACCTCACATCCCAAATGTATGGCTCTGGTAGGTAAGAGGTGTCTTGCCAAGATAAAAGAAAAGGAAGACTGACTCCTTCAGTTGGGAACTGAGAAAATGGATATCACACACCAGCATTTCTAGGACTATTACCCACTTCATCCTTCTCCATGGAGCCAATACATACACAGTGAGGTCATCAACATGGCTTCTTAATTCCCTGTATGCAATAAATTTGCCCCTCACTACTTTTTTACTAGAGAAGAACTACTGAACAAGTCTGTCACTTCATTAGAGAATGCCACTAAGAGGGCAGGTGTAGTTTTATAAAGCAAAGTCTAGTACAACAAATTATTTATTTTAGTTGAGTTTGGTTTGTTCTGTGAGGAGAACTGGGCACGGTTCTATACTGAGCTGTGGCTAAAGATTTTTTGGGTCTTTAATTGTGTCCTGCTATCTTTTCCTGGGTATTTTTCTGCTGGTATCGTGGACAGTATCATGTACTTCATATTCATTTTGTAATAAAACACAAGCAAAAACTACATAAGACCTAAGAAAGAACTGTATGTACAATCAGAGATTATTCTTCCTTTCTCATCAGTCTGTATTACTTATCAATTTGAAATACCTAATCTGGAACACACATGTCACTGAGAGTAACCAAAACCAATAAGATAATTTTACTGTCTCCCCTTTGCAATTTCTTTTGGTAAAATCTCACTCTAATGCTCCTTTTTTTTTTTTAATTTTAAACAACTTAGTTTTCCTTATTGACATTATTAAAGGCTTTTGACAGTAACAGAGCATTTAAATTATTGGACCTGTGACATCCTTATTCTGTTTCTAATTAAGCCTCAATTATGAGGCATGACTCCCTGACCATATTTACATCCCTTCCCAAATGCATAACTTTGGATTTACAGTCACGTTTAGTAATAGATAACTAGTTTAAGAACAATATTATAGTTGAAGGAAATACTCTGTAAAGAATTGAATTCAATAACTTTCAAACAACCAGGGAAGCTATTCTGGGCTGAAGTGGGCTGTTTGGAATGCTCACTGTGGCTGTATTGCACTAGTTAGAGATGTCCTTTGACATTAATTTGTTCCAAATGCTTCCTTGTGCCTATTCTGGGGTTTTCTAACAGACATATTCTCCCTCCTGACTTACGATATGGAACAAAAATTGGAGAGGCACTTAACAGTACAAATATAGTCTACAATCTGACCATGGGCAATCAGGGTGCAGGCTCTGCTACAAAGCCTTTACTGTTCCATAAAACTCATAATGTGTGCCAAAGCAGCTAATACTGACAGACTCTTTCCACAGCCCTGACTGCTTCTGAAGGAGTAGCTCAGGGGAACGCATTGCCGTCTAAGTAGGCCACTGTAAAAGCAGATGATGTGCCTCAAAAAGTGAGGTTATTGTCTGTAGGTGCTTAGCTAAACCTAGATCAATAACTTAGTCATCTCTGGTGGTATTCATTCTCTTCTCCTTATCTTCTCACCCTCTGTAGTCCTTGTACCTCAGACACTGAAAAGTGAAATACTGGATATATTTTGAATTTTTTTAATAGCATCCAGAGTTTATAGGATGGGTGTACATAATTACTATAGCCACCTCTGAGCTTAGGACTCCAAAGCAGCAAGAGGAATGATGACCCCGTTGCACTGTGCACACCATACACTGCACAAGCACTTAGTGCACAGAAAATTTAGAGCCCAAGTAAGCAAAATGGCCAGAAGGTAGGAAAAGTAAAAGCAGCCTGCTTAGAGCCTTGACCCAGCTAGGAAAAGAGTTTGGGTGCACAGCTCCTAAGCCATTAAACAACAGCTGTCATTCTCATTTTAGCTCAGTATTAAGAATTTAACAGTCTTTAAGAGTTTGAGGTTTTTTTTCCTGAGCTGCTAATTTTCACTGGTGGCCCCCAGCTGCACAAAAAGAAACCTATAACATCATACCTGATGGGAAAAATTATTTTTACAAAATTGTCTTTCTGAGGATTCAAGGAATAAACCACCAAGATTAAGTTCTGTGAGCAGTGGGGGAATGCTCAGTGGGGGAATGGGCAAAAAATCGTCTGCAGAGTAATGATGCGGGCAGCCTCACACGATTACTTTCAGTGCTATTGATTCTGATGTATCCATTGTATCAGCCTCACTAAAAAGCAGTGAGATAGTTTTGTTTTTATCCTATTCCTTAATGACTAAGAATATAAACTTAATTTCAATATGTATACACTTCCTGAGACGAGTATGTGATGTTCAGCTTGTCAACAACTGTGACATGCTCTTACACACCAAATTACACTATCATTTCAAAAGGCTGCCTTTCCTGTTCTTTCTTGTCATACATGCACAACTCAAAATATTTTGTAAGAAACATTATGTTCATTTGTGGCAGTCGCCAGGAAATAACAGAAAATTTTAGTAGGGATTATGAGTTAACACCACTGTGGTTATCAGAAACCTTTATATTCTACTAGAATCTTAAACACGTGGTTTAGCTCCCACTGAAGTCAAATGGGAAACTAAGAATCAAACTGCCTCTGAGAGGTTTCATGTTCTCTTGGCCATTGGTTGGAAATTAGGATAGCTATTACAGTAGTTATACAGCTGGAAGTATTTAAAGAAAACAGCAGGAAATACAAAAGTTTATTCAGAAGAGGCAATTCTGGATTAACCCTTCCATTGCATTAAGGCTCACTATACTGCTCTTGTTCTGGCTCAGAAGGAGGTCATAAGAGAAGCCTTTGACTTGAGAGGAAAAAAAAAATGCAACCTGTGTTTTTCATTAGAAGAATATGCCTTGTTGAACTGCCATAGCACAAAGAACTAGAGGGTTCCTTTTACCCTCTGCCTATCTGGAAAATTATCTGCTGCCTTAAGTCACATTACTCACATAAATACTTGCCAAGAACATGGCACAACCTACTTCAGGCACAAAGCAGTGAAACAGGAATAACACGAAAACTACTTCAACAAAGGGTCTATGAACCATGGAAGTCCCACTTGAGCACTGAAAACAGGGGTTTAATTGTAACATAAGCATTTCTGCCCTGCAGAGAGAGAAATTTCACTCAAAGAGAGCCACAGGTCTGCACCAATAAATGCATATCAAAATAAGTCAGGCAAAAGTAAACATTTCTATTAGGCTGTGCTTTAATTTTTCCATGTTCTTCAGTACATTTAGGAGATACTGCATGACAAACTCTGGCAACTGGTTCCTAGAACAATTCTACTTGCAACTTATTTTTGCAAGGCCTGGGAAATGGGTTTAGTTCGTGCAAACTTGCCATTGGACTTTACAGTGTTCTCTGCTTTATCACATAGAACTTTTTAAAAAATATTTTTAGTTGTAATGTAGAATATTTACACAAGACCCCTTTTGAACTGCTTTCCTGAGTCACATCAGGAGTATGTGTAAGACTTTCTCATGATCTTCCTTCTATAGTGTATTGTCTTTATAAGTCTACTAAGCAAAAGAGGGAGCTTCATGAGCAAACTGTCCTGCTGCACAGAGATTTATGCCAGTCATTTTAGAGTGAGACTGAATTGATGCTGAGATTTTTGCCTCACCCTTGGGTTTATCACAAAGAAAATAGTTTAAATGGCACTTTGCGTTTTGTTTTTCCCAACATCTGGACAAAAAAGTCCAAAGTATCTTTTTTTTCCAAATTGTCATTAACATTACACAAGACAGCAATATTTATTTATTTTTATCGTTTTGAATTCCCTTCTGGAACAATTTCCTCTGACACAATTTCATCATTTCCTCATTGAATTTTTATGGCTGTAGTGAACAGTGCCAAAGGCTTTACCCAATGTAACCTCATAAACATCTTCCCACTCACAGCTTCTCAGCACTGAGATTATGAGAAGATTTTTCAAAGCACTTAAATGACTTAAAATTTTACATACATTCTCTAAAAAAAAAAAAAAAAAAAAAAAAGAGGTGGGCGTATAGAAAGTTCCAGAAAAGCCAGTAGTGTGTTTAAATCTCATGATAGTGAGGCAGCTTTCCATCAGCCGGCTTCAGCACTAACAGCAAATTAGCCACAGCAATAAGGAGTGCAGTTTGGCAAAAGAAGGTTAGGAAAGTTTTGAGCTGTGATTAAATTGTTATTAGTACATGGGCTGCCCCTTAACTGCTGCAATAAATTAAAAACATCACACCTTGGAATGAGGGTCCCCTCTTTCAACAATAACCTGCACTGTGCTCTCCACAATCCTAAGTCATAACTTGCCAAGACATAAATAGTGAATATTTTTGCTGAGAATAATTCCATGAATAAACAGGGCAGCAGAAAGGGTGGTTCAGTTATAGAATATTTGGTCCATCAGGACACCATGCAATATTTTATTTTATCAGGAAAAAACAAATTTATAGTTGAAAAACAAGTGGCTTAGACATACAACAGCATTACTATGCTGGAAGAGACTTGAAGCTAAAATTTTTTGTCTTGCTGTCTGTCCCTGGTGGGCAAGGACATGTACACAGTCAGTCACTGTGACACAACAGATCTGAAGTCACAGCAAGACTGTCAGAGCCATCCATCCCCAGCACTCCTCTGCAACTCTCCTATCCGCTGTACATACTCTGATGTGGGTGCCCAAGCACTTCTTTTCATCCTTAGCAGGATGAGAAAGACAAGTCAAACATATGCCTTAATAAAAAATCCCATAATTTCTTAACCAATACCTGCAAAAAAAAATTATATATATATATATACATACACACACATATATATATAAAGTAACCTGGGTTAAACATAGTAGAGCTTCAAAGCCCTAGTGCATGAATAAAGTGCCAGAGTCCCTAGAAACAAGAGGATCACCTGTGCCCTCAGGTATCTTTGGAAGAGACTGAGGAAGTGAAAAAGAATCACAGACATTTGAACTGCATCAAGCCATGCTTTGTGTTCACAGTAGTCAAAGGTACATCTCAGCTCTCCTGGCTCAGGACTCAGTACAGACAGCTTGTATGAAATAAAAAATTGATAATTAATAGGTCTGATCTTAGCACAGAAGTCAGCATAATTTTCTGGGTAGGAAATCCTATCAAGTAAAGGCAGAATTCATCCTCTTCCTCAAGCAGACCCAGCTTAGCACCTGCTCTGGTAATGCACTAAAATATTTATGAACACCATGTTCATATACTTTGTCAGATGGGTAATTTGACATTCCTTGGACTCCTCACACTATCTCACCTCTCTCCAGCAGGCTGATCTCCAGCAATGTTACACTGGAGCACTGGTGTTTTCTAGGAGACATCAATTATGCAAACTACCTTCTATTTCACTATCAGTTCACTCATCACTCCAGACTGCCTTCTTCTTGTAGCCAGCCTCGGTGCTTCTCTATTTCAAACTATTTTCTCTGCCTGAGGCCATCCAAGCTATCAATTTTTTTTTTAACTGAAAAGAAAAAAAATCACTTCTGTTCCTAACAGTCCTTAGTATCTGCCCTCTCTTCATCTAAAAAAACCTGTCTGCTCCAGGCACACTTCTCCTGTCACAGTGTCTCTCCATCCCCTGGATCTTTCATTAATCTGATCCCAACCACGTACAGCCAGTGACATTGTTTCCAGCAGAATTGTCACCCTCTTTGAGCCGGGCACACAAAGCAGCAACAGCAGCCACTGTGAAGAAACCTGGAGTCAAATGAGGGTGTAACAACAGAGATAAACGAAGACAGAGAATAAAATCCCCAGGCATGAGGTAGGTTAATGCTGGGCAGACAGTACCTCCAGCCAGAAACAGAGTATCTGTTTCTTTTTTATTTTTTTTACAGTTTGGAACTGCTTTACATAGCTGGCCATGTCAACAAAATGTTTGATTTGAATTTTATCAAGCACCACAGGCTGACAAAATTGAATCTAATTAGCAAACCCCTCTGCTCCTGAACATCCAATCCAGAAAGATTTTCCCTTCTAATCTTAAACTAACTATAGGAATTAAATATATTTCAGCCATTACAGCTTTTAGAATAAACTAAAATATTTACAGAAATTGGACTGTCACAGCTTTAAGTACATTTTCAAAAAGCGCCCACCCAAAAGTTTTTGCAGATTTTCAGGTACCTACGTTACCCATGGACCATGATATCAAGCAATAAAATGATGTCAAAACCAGCCAGATCCACATTCTGCCAAAAAAAAAAAAAAAGAATATATATATATAAGGACATGTATGGCTTCACAGAACATCAAGCCTTAGACTTCCTCGGGAAGTAATACAGCTATCAGTGCACCCAACAGAGCTGGATCATGCTGTGAGGGACTGGGAAACAGCTCTGCAGATCCTGGCTCTGATGTTTATTTGCCTACAGTGAGCTTAAATACCGCTGCTTGAAATTGACAAAAACTCAAGTCACAACAGTCATGGAGCCAACAGCTGGAAGCAAAGGAATTTACAAGGAGAGATTTTTATGAAATATTTATATAAATGTATTTGTGTGATATTATAAACATTCATATGTATTTATTTAAAATGAACCAGGGATTTGACTTCATCTCTTCTTCATGGACAGCAGCAGCAAATGTAAGACAGGAAATTAGGTATCCACCATTTGTATTTTTTCACAAAAATAATCTTGTTGAAGCTATGAGATTTTCATCAGCCATAGCCAGATCTAAGTAACTCAACTTCGCTCCTTCTGATAAAAGAAGAAGTCACAATTAAAGCAGCTAGTTGGCATAATATATTCAATACTGTTACTAGTATAAGCACATCTATTTAATAATCAGTTGACTTAGCAGGTTTTTTAAATTAAATATTAAAATTAGTTTAATGGCTGGGGAATATGAGAACAAAAACCACCATACAAATTAGACCAAGACCATTTCTTTTATGTGGTACTGGACAAAGAAACTGTTACAAATTAAATAAAAATCAAAATTAAAAACATAGAAACACATCTCACTAAGCAAATAAATTCCTAAATTGCCTGTATTAAAGAACTGAAACAGGCATATTTAAAATCACAAATAAGAAGTTTACAAATTTCATTTGTATAGCACTGATCACGAACTCATGCCTATAAAGAACACAAAAGAAGCCAGTCCCTGCTCTAAATATATTGAAGAAGGTAAAGTTTCTACCTCTGTAACTTATTGCACATTGCACAAGTCTATTTTCAGAACTGAATCAGAACTAGGATACTGAGCATTAACAGAATCTTTAATTCAGCCAGGAAATTAATAGTAGCCTTTACTGTACTTAGGTGTACAGCCTACCTACTGTTTTGTAGGTAAAAAAATCAAAATTATTTTCAACATAGGGTCAAAAGGAAATTAAGATTGCCTTATGGAAACTACAACACAAGAAATTAACACTTTTTCCTAATATTTTTTAATAAATTAAAGATCTGCACTTTTTTTTTTTTTTGCTCAATCATGTTATAGCTTTTGTCCTAAGACTGTAATACTAAATTGTAATGCAGACATATTATTGTTTTATGTGCCAGAAAGTTTTAACCTTGAATTATTATAATACATCAGTCTAGCAATAAGTTATTGCTCTCTTCCTGTATGATGGTAAAATTGTAAAGAGAAAAAATTAAAAGCCAAGAAACCTGAACTGATATTTACTCTTTCTCTTTCCCAGAGAAGCAGAGAAGCTTTTATTTTTTTTTTTTTTAGTAGGCACTTAAAAAGATTTTAGGAGGGGGCAGAATTTGCATAGTGAATATAAAATTTCCATAATTCTGAGAGCCGTTTTGTTGTTCTTAATTTACGTTTCACAGCACACTCAAAAATAACCTGTGGATATTCCAGGCTGTGTGAGCTGCAGACCGAAAACCACTTCTGAATATAGAGCAGTACGAATTAAAATAATTTAATATCATCACTGTGGCCAGATTAAAAGAAAGAAATCTACATAAATATGCCTTCAAATCCACAAGTATCAAGGGAAATAAAGGCTTTTTTTCAATTAATAAAATGTTCATTTCTACTCACAAATGATCCATCAAGACCAGCTGCCCTTTTGCCTCTGGAGCTGCATCCAGTTCAGCAATAACTGCATCAGGAAAGACTTTCTAATACATCAGTTACATTTCTGGTCCAAAAAAAAAGGGATAATGGGACATAGTTTTTCTAATGTTAAAGAGTCAAGGCTGACCACTGCACTTGCCTTGAAACTGATCTTCCACTAGTCAAGGCCAGGGCTGCAATCCCTAATCCAGTTTGAAGAATATTCCCATAGGACACATATTTCCATATGTGAGTGTTGCCTGTGTCCTAAAAACGGATTCAGATAGGACTTGGTCTCATGACACCCTCACACCAGATCTTCAGAACAGGTTTAGGGTGAACCTTGCAGGGAATTCCCACCTAGTGACTCACTCAATCTTCACTTTCAGATTCTTTAAAGAATCCTGGTACCCCTAATAGGCTCTGAAATGCTGCAAGGTTTCCATAGGTATAATGGAAACCATTGACTATCTCATTATATATTTTACCTGCAAAATTCTTTTTGCCTTTTTTTTTTTTTTTTTTTTTTTTCCAGTTTCTTCCTGGCACAGCACTTTTAGTAGATTTTTTCCTAACTTCTTCATAACCCAGCAAAATAAGTCTTGGTACTATGACACCAGAAGAGGGAAAACAAGGCCAGGGACTGAAACTCATTACCATGAATTACAATATTCTTCCTTCCCTTGAGGTCTCAATTAAAAGGAGCAAAAGGTGTTAAAGAAAGAAAAAAAAAAAAAAAAAAAAAAAGTGAAAAAGTATTAGAAGAAATATTTAAAGCTGAACTTTATTTTTGGTCCCGCTGTTCTATTCCCAGGTTTGTCAGAGATTTTAAAGAAATCCTGGCAGCTAATATTGCTGAAGAATGTTTTATAAACATTTATATTTGTCTAATTCTCTCCCTAGTTTTACCTCTTCCAACACAGCTGGAATAGTACACGTCCTTGTTCATAAATCATTTCTTCTTGTTCTACAAAATATACTTAAAACATATCTGGGAAAGAAATACAATGGGGTAAGTGGATAAAATAATTAAAAATCCAATTATAATCCATTATACACAATGGTGTCAACCTCACAAGCTGACTTTGTTGACTGGCCATGACACTGAAGTTAAGAGGGAGAATTGACAGAAATCATCACCATTGCTTGCCTGTATGGCTGTGTTCTAGAGCAAGTTCTACAAAAGGGAAATTTTATCATGAGACAATGAGTTTAAAAGCTCTCCTGAGACTGTTTTTTTACATTTTTCTTCCTCACCTACTCCATCCTCCATTTTTCTCTTGCTCTGCCTTTTTTTGTGTCTTTTTTTTTTTTTTTTAAGTTTTTTGTCAACAACTTTCCCTTCCTATTAGTTTCTTCAGGTCTATAGCATGAACATTACCATCAAGTCAAGTTTTTTCCTTATGTTCTCACATGCAGAGAGATATCTTACTGCCAAACATCAACAAGAGAATGGGTCTCTTTTCTCTCTTTCCACATTTAAGCTCCACTATCATACCTGAAACATTTGTTTCTCTTCAACATTGCTCTGTCCATGCTTGTTCAAAATGATGCCCAAAACATCACTGCTCTGATGGGCCTTGAAACTGACCCTCTGCCATTCTGGCGGAGTACTATGCCACGAATATTTGTAATTGGAAGAATCTGACTAGCTATACCAATTCTGTATGGCCCAGAAAATCCAGAGTGTAAGTGCACGTCTTGCATAAATTTTGACTGAAAGTCAAGAGGTAATTTTGGATTATACAAACTGTGATTGGATTATGTCATTCTCCCTTTGTAGTTTTCCACATGCCTCTCTTCTACTCCACCAAAACTTGTGCACCAATTTCTTCCATAACATCTTCATGATACTCCCAGCTTCCCCTTGGGTAAGGAGGACATTTATGTATGTACTTCTTAAAATTTTTCCCTTCCATGTTTAAAGATGCTTCCTCCAATGTTTGCACAAATATTGATTGTTTTTAAACAGCAATTAATAGCCTGAGCCATAACAAATAAATAATGATTCTTTTGTTCCTTTTACCATCTGTATACTAGAGCTATCTCTAGCTGACCTTTCAACCCTAAATTCACCATGAACAAAGCAGCATTTTTTTTTTTCATGATCCACTTAATACAGATTTCTCTTTCTGTAGCTTGGGGTTAAACTTGAAGTCTGTTAACTTTTACAAATACCCATTTATTTATGCTAAGCTTTAATGATGACATTGGGAGACAGAGTATAACCCGAGGAAAGGTATTTTTTTGAATAACAGGTAATGGTTAGAACTAAGAAAAGGCAGTAAAAAGTATCTTTCAAAGGTGTGAAACTGGTTCTACAGAGTCTGGTTTGGGAGAGAGGGCCACCACAAAGCGTGTAGCCAGGAGTCAGCCAGAAGCCCAGTCCAAACCTGCTCAATCTGAGGTGCAATGGTGTTTTATGTTCTTGCAGATACTGAGTTCTGATTGTGTGAACAATCTCCCTCATATTTAAAATTGGCTGGAGATATGAATGGAGAGGTCATTTTGGACTCAAGACTATTGTTATTTCTCATCCATTCGAGGGGAATTTTGCCTGCCTGACATCTGCAGGAAAAAAGTGGTTTTATTTGGATTCACTTAAATTAGAGTTATCAAAGCTTTTTTCCCTTCTGAAAAGCAATTTTTTTTTTTTTCTCAGAGCTACTTGATATCTGTAGTAATCATAGTTTGCTTTTGGTAACAATTTGACCATTCACAACATACATTATTACTACATTTCCATGAAAATATTGGAAATCCCAATATGTTATTTATAATTTGAATTCCTAATAGGTTAAGGTACACAGAATGACATGATTTTTTTTATTTTGTTTGAAAAAGAGTGTGTCAATCACATATCTAAAGGAAACTTTGTACTTTAAATCTACTGTGAATAGACCGTAATCCTAATGAATGCCAGTGACTTCTGCAGACCACTGTATCGCTTGTAGTTTACTCTGCTTGTTCCACTCCAAACAACCTTTCACTACTGCTGTTTTAAAAAAAAAAAAGATTAACATTTTAAAAGAAAAACAATAGTAACAGTAATATTTCTCAGTTTCTAAATTTTCAGGTTCCACAAATTGTTTTTCTTGCCTCATATACTGACAGGAACAAAGATCTGCAAAAGGCAGCATAAACTGAGAAAACTTTATCAGAAAACATTTTTCAAGATACATGAAAGAGCAAAATTAAAAGCAAGGAGAGCTCATTAGTTGTGCCTCTAGTAAATCATGCATAAATGTGATCTATCCACTTTATCAGCAAAGTTGAAGATGTTATTTCTGTATCCCTGTTTAATAATACTATCAGGATTCATTGCAGATTTTTTCCCTGTGTTTCTGTTTTCCAAACATTGAAAAAGTCTGCTGCTTCTACTTGCAAGAACATCTGTTTAATTATCCAGCCGTTATGGCAACATTGTTTTTAATTTGGTTTTATTTTTTTGTCCTGTAAGTTTAGGTCTAAATACTTGCTGACATCAGTCTTAGTCCTTTTCTCACTTCTATTTTTAACATTTCCATTGAATGCAATTAATAAAGCCCATCAACTGTGTATATAATTTTTCTGAACAACTATGTAATACTTTTGAGTTTATCTGGGCCTCCCTAGTAATTTACCTTCAATTTCCAAATTCTAGTCACTACTAACAGTTTGCTTTATTATGATTTCTTCTTGAGAAAGCTTTTCATGGGTTTGTACTGAAATAATCTACTGGCTTTTCCCATTCATCCAGCATTGCAATGATTTGTGAGATGAGACATAACAAAGATTGCTGCAGGGATGCTACCTTTTCATCCTTCTGCTGCTGAGCATCTGTGAGAATAAAGCCCACGTGAGAACAGCTCACAAGCCACAAGCTGTCACATGTCCCTTGTGATCTGTATCTGCTGCAGAGTGCATTACAGCTTTCTCTGCTTCTTCTTTGAACTGTGCCAGAGAATGCAAAATTCATTGCCCATATTTTTTGTTTATGTACATAAAAAGATTTCTCCTGCCCTTGGTCCTCAGCACAAACTCTCCAGTGTCACAGTCTACTACCTTTTCAGATTGGACCTAAAAGGCTTTTTTTTTCTTACTTTCTACATTGATTGCCACGTCAAGTCTTTCCTCTCCTCCCACTCTTGTCACAACATGTAAGGACAGTAAGTTCTTGGTACCAGAAGCTCATCATTTTGCTGCATTTTAATTAGCACTCTGCAGAGTGCAGAAGCTCCTTGTTGACACTATTGCAGGTAAACACAGATAAGGAGGAAACAACTAATACTTGAGGTGCTCCTGTGCTGAGACTTCACAGAACTGAAGTTCCACATAAGAAAGGCAAAGCTGACAGGTCTGCCTGTCTCCTAATAGATTTTCTCAAAGGCACTGGTTTTACCTGCTCAGCACAACATACTAAGATCAGAGAAGGAACTCAAACTCACTTCCTGTTACATACATATATGTACAAATATAGAATTCATATTCATTACTATAAATGTGACCTGTTATTCAGTTCATGTACAAAATAAACACACAAATATCAGTGAATATTGATAGCAATGTCCATAAAAAATTCCACAGGAAAAATACATGGATTAGACTATTGGTTATATTTTGCTCTAAAGTGCTCCCCAAGGTCTTTCCCACAATACACTCAAAGGAATGGATCATTTTCCATTATCCTTCACTTATCTGACACATTTCACTACAGCTCTTCATAATTCAATCTTCAGGGATTCTCAAACACTTGATAAGATGCACAATTTTTCACCAGATCTTCTTTATTTTTTTTCTTGAATAGAACCAATATGAGCAGTGCTTGTCATTTGTTAATGGAATTCAGTGAAACACAAAAGAATAGGATAACTTCCACAATGTTATCAAATTAAGAATTCTATATACCTGGTGGGTGATCCTGAAGGTCTGGAAAAAAACCAAATAAAGGTTTTGGAGAAGAACAAATTTCACAATTATTCAGATTCTGGAGTTACAACCAAACTAGTCAATGCATGACACAGTATCAGAGTATAATTGCAGGTTCAGGGTTCTAAAAACCTTTAATTTTAGGCAAAAGATGTTCAGAGCTGTAGGATTCCATTAAAAAAGTTTTGTTTTCTTGTTTGGTTTGCTGCTTTGTAGTCACTAGCATTTCTTTTGCATAGGTCTCCTCTAAATTCTGTGAACTTATCTGCCCTTTTAATACAATCTTAGCAGCTTCAGAGAAAGGCACAGGCTGATTTCATTTGCAGTTTTGATGAAGGAGAAATGGGAGAAAAAGGCACTGCATCATCATTATACTTGCTCCAAAGAGCCAGAAAATTCCCCTCTGGATATCTGAGACTTGGAAAGTGCAGCTCTTCCCAGTGGGGAAGCAGGAAACTTGGCAAGTCCCTGCACTGAGTTGTCCTCAGTCTCTGGCTCCTGTCTGTGCTCACTGCTCAACTCTTTACCTTTTCTAAAATCGTCATCATAGGAAAAGAAATGACTCACAAAGAAAAGATTAAGCTCTCAATATCTGTTTTTTAATTAAAAATATATTTTATAAATATAAAATAATATAATTTTAATTTATAATTTTATATATATATTATTTTTTTGTTTAAAAAACCCAATGAACCACGATGGAGGATTATTATTAATATTTTTATGCTCACTTTCTTATGAGACAGCAGGAAAATTTTAAAACAATGAAATATTAGCATAATATCAAAAGGGTTAAGTTTACTATATTTGTGCCCAGGCTTGTATTTTTATTTATTTTTTTAATCAACAAAGAAGTGCCTTATTTTTATATTCACAACTTTACCAGTAAATAGTTAAATAGATGATAAACTGTACATTAGACAAAAATATAAAAATGACAGAAGCTCCTTTTGAGATGTTAAGGAAAACCCAAAGAGTACAGTCTGGGGAAGTGCAGCCTTGCCATTAGTTTTGACACAGCTCTTGAAGCCATTTGTTTGTAACCAAGAATATGAATACAGGAACAGCTTGGTGACATCCAGAACAAAGTCCTCAGGCTGGACTCAGCATAACAAGTGACTACAGGCAGAGTGCATATCTAGAAACACAACAAAAACATATATTGGAGATGGGACTAGTTTGGTCTCTGAAGTATGCTTACTACTACTCCCAGTTCTCAGATTTTTTTTCTAATTAAGGCACCACAATATGCTTTGGATTAACACACGTGTGTCTCTATTGAATTGTAGCCATGCTAGGGGTTTTAATGCACATACAAGATGTGCAAGGCCTTCCTGTTATACAAAACTTGTATACACACGCTAGAAACTATTTGAAATGTGTAAGTAAATCCCTTTCTCCTCTCCTTGTTTTATTTCTCCAGTTTTCTGGGATAGATCAGCTGTTTAAGCTTTTTAGTTTTGGGGTGAATCCCAAGAGAAGGATTACTGTGATATAGTCATTATTGAGGAAGAAATTGGCAGAAAAGGCAGACACTTCTACACTCCTTGGCCCATTCTTGGGGTATTCAGAGTTACTCAGAGCATCTGACAGAGGTATCCTTCAGGTCTTTTTTGCCTGCTTTAAAATGCTGAATAAAACACAGGCTGATCCTGACTGATGCAGACCAGAACATCCTAAGCATATACTTCTGTAACACTCAGAGTCAGACACTCATTCTAATTCCTCCAGTATACAGCATAGCAACACTCAGACACGATAAACGACAGTACTCAGAATCACATTGAGACCCTCACAGACCCTCCATGAAACAAGGGATTGTCATGCTCTTTTTTTCAGTAATCAGGGTTCTTTTCAAACCTCATAGAAACACACTTTCTTGTTCACATACTGAAGACTTTCAACCTGAACCGTAGTTAAAAAAGCTTTTTGTTTCCCCCATTTTGAGATAAGTACTTCCATGTGACTGATTTAAGCAGGATTTTCCTGTCCTTCCTCTTTAATGAAAGTATGTAAGTTGTTATACCTCATTGTTCATACAGATTTCTCTTTTCTATTCATTTTTATCCCTGCTATGGGAATGCCACCTGCTCTTCTTCCAGCAGCTGTCTCTTTTTCCAAACCTGCTCACAAGGATACAGCACATCAGGGTGCAGTATACATGCCATAAGTATGGTTTGAATTACATATCAAAACCCTCACAAGAGAATCATTTGTCAGGAAAACCCTTGTCAGGATGGTCTCACAACTAAACCTGCCCTCTCTTACTGACTGTCAAGAGGACCACAAATGTCCACAATTCTAAAAAGTTCAGTGGTACAAAGATAGATCCAGTTCTGTTGACCAGTGGCAGTACTCACTCATCTCTGGAGTTACATGACTTACCACAAACCAAATGGGGTACAAGAATATCAAGAAATCTTCTTTATGTAATTATGGGACAGCTCAGCACTTGTCTAAATCTATTCCAGTTGTGCCTGTCTCATCATAAGCTAGCCAAATACTTGAATAAAAATGTTGATTTTAGATACCGTATCAGGTTCACTGACACTGAGTTACTTCATCTAGTGGTATTGGCTTGTGTTGTGGTCACTACTTGAATTTATAGAAGATTTTGCTGTGTTAAATCCAAAAACCAATACAGAAGTGCATCTTATTGCCCAGAGCCTAGCAGGACCCAAGAGTTCATCCTGCAGGGCTGCATCACTGAGCCTCTCTCTGTTTGCACCTACCTTGTGCACCACACAGGGGCAACTTCTGGACTGTGCAGGTGACCATGAATAGATTTCCCAAAGAAGTGGTGGAGCCTCCCTCTCTGGAGATATTCAAGAACCATCTGGATATACTCCTGTTCCATGTGCTCTAGGATGACCCTGCTTGAGCAGAGAGGTTGAAGCAGATGCCCCACAGAGAGTCCCTTCCAACCTGACCCAACCTGTGGTTTGGTGTCTGGCAGGATGATGGTGTCCAGATAGCAACAGGTGCTTCTATCCACAGGCTGTGTGGTTATGGCCATTTAGCACTCTTGGAGTTTTGAAGTCACTCCTGGTAGAACTTAGGTATTATTGGTTGTAAGACTTCAGCCATGTTTGCTGGTGTCCTGTGTGTGCACTCAGGCCTCCTAACACCACATTTCCTCATTAAGCAAACTAGGCTCAACAAAAGAAAAGAATCCAAAACAACAAATTATACTTTTCAAATTTTCAAAGAGCTTTTCTCATGTGAGTAGAAATGGAGTGTGTGGGCAGGAGCCTCCCATCTACTTTTACTGCTGTGGGGAGGTGAGCAGGACACCAGCCATCCCCCACACCCAGGGCTTCAGCTGTGTGGGTTTGGGGCCAGCATCCAAATCACATAGATGGTGGACACAAAGGAAACTGTAATGAGGAAAGCAAGGGTCAGCCCCAGCAGAGGATGCCCCTATGCAACTTCCTTGGGAGCCAGTTGTAAGTGAAGGTTTTCTCACACTCAGAATCCTGCCTGAGCTGTGGCACAGCAGCATCTCAGCTGGGGTGCAAGGTGTCTACCTAAACCCAGTCCTTGACCTATGGACCATCCCCCTAATCTTAGCCATAGGCCGGCCTTGTCACTGCAACATGGGTTCTCAGCTGAGCCTGGCAGCCATTCCTAGGCCTCCAGGATTGTGCTTGGCTTCCCATTCCTCTTCCTTTGCAGGACAGTCTGCCATGCTGCTCCCAGACAGCAGTCTGTAGCACAAAGGTACAAAAGAGTGCAGGAGAAGAGACGGGAAACTGCAGGAGCTTTATATATATTATTACATATTTAAAACAAAAAATTACAGTATCTGATACACTGAATGTTTTGGTGCTGGCCAAAATGAGTGAAATCTCTCTCTATTAGTCTGCTAATAAATGCTGCAGACTGCTATTTACGAGGCCAGAGAGAACACATTCTTTACACATAGCCCTTGGGCGATAAAATCACCAGTCAATATGCATGTATAATTCTTGTGAACATCATTGTAACCCCATGTGTTCTCAGGTCTTAAAGGCGCCATGTGAATCAGCCCTGGAAGGTCTTGGCTGGTCATAACCAATTATGACCGAGAAGGTCGTAAATCGACATACAAACCTAGGTCTATTAAAAAACTATTAGATCATCTACATCAGCCATTCAGCTGTTCTGAAGCTGGACTTGGGCAAATGCGTGTGGTCTGATGCCCAAACAGTCATCATTCAGCTGCCTTTTTCCCACAGAGAGATCCTGACCTGCTCCAGAGGCTGTCCAGAGACAGAGCTCTATTGTACAACATACATATAGAGGTTTTATGCAGCCTCTCTCCAAGCCATTTTCAATTCCTCACCCCTCATAACATTAATCCAAATCTAGAACCTACATTTTTCTTCTGCTTGATACAGGAAATATTTTAAGATGACGTTTGATGCAAGCTGCCATAATCAAACTTTACCTCCAGTATGGACAGAGATAGCAATAATCTGGTGCAACACACCCAGGTTTATAATTTCTCACTAAGGTATTTTGTAACAGTTTATCCTTCCAGCACTAGACAGAAGAGTGGAGGCAGACCTCCAGGCTAATGACGTGCAAAATTGTCACCTAAATATGAAGTCAAGAGTCCAGAGACCGTCCTTGCAGCCTTGGCACAAGATTAAGTGGAGTAGAGAAAGGCAGTACTGGTAACATGGGTAGAGTAGCAAATTTGGAAGGATGGCCCCGGGTTGTGCTCATGCAGCCAGCACTGCAATCACAACTTGATGTCCAAACACTGGACTTGTGCTGCTCTGTGTTGGATCGCCTCATTAAATGCTGATCTGAACTCTGCCATCCTTTCTGCTGCAAGTCCTTTTGTGAGGACTTTGCTCAGTTCTCAATCATATTGACAGGGTAAAAGTGCCTTCCATTCTCTATAAATTTTCGTATGTACTGGGTGACTTCCTCTGCTTTTTATATTTTAATTGCTTTGTCAAAAAGAGTAATTCAGGGCCTTTTAGAAAATTCCCAGGGTGGTTTCACCACAGTTCCACACATGACCTCTTCTCCTCTCAGAGAATTGCAAGAGTGACTTTTATCCTTACAGCACCAAAACACTTGTATGCTTCACCTCCTTTTTTCTTGTCTCTGGATGATTGCACGACGTTGCTTGTGTTCTATTTTGTCCAAGAAGGAAAAAGAAAGGTCAGTGTCTCAATCTGTACATCTCAACCTTTAATAAGCATTGAAATTCAAAGTGAAGTATGTTTTTAAAATAATATATTTCTGCACAGGTGAACGAGAGTCAGCCAGTGCACTGATCCTTTTCCTTCAGTTTCAGGGATTTGAATTCAAATTATTCATTCTGCCACCTTGTCTAGATAAATGAAGCTGAATATAGAAAACTTTAAGAGAGATTATTAACTTTGTACCGAGAGTGGATGAAGTGCATGGTCCCGCACTAGACCTTGCCTTCTGCACTAATGATAGTGATTTATCTCTGGTCTTTCATTATTTAAAAATAGTTTGCCACCCAAATGCATGGCAATGAATTTGAGTGAAAGACTTGACTCTGTAAGACAGCATGTACAACTAGCACTGCTTCAAGAAAATCAAGTGCGACTTTATGACAGGATAATATTGCAGGATTTTGTTCTAGTCATTTGTATTGCAGAGCAGCAGCTGATTCTGTGTAGGATCCTTTTCAGTACATGTCTTTAATTGTGCAAGTGTTTTTAGCTTGATATAAATAGCAAGCTATTAGGAAAGTTTGCTAAAAATCTAGTTGTGTCTACCCTTATAGAGCCTCTCAAAGTGCTTTGCAAGTTTCAGTCTACTCTTTTTCCAAGTCCAAGTAGCGGACCATAGATGATGCCTAAAATTTCTTGAAAGTAGCTTTTGGGTTTATCCTTTGCTTCCTGTGCCATCCAACAAATTCTTCTCCTTATAAAGTTCACATTCAACATGTATTTGTGTTGCTCTCCTAGGGTGAGTTTATGATGCTTGTATCCCCAATTGTCTGTTCTATTTATGATGGATATTGAGTTCTGCATCTTTAAAACTATGTCTGAGAGTGAAGGGGGAGAGAAGGAGAACAGTGGAATTATTTTCACGACTGTATTCAAAAACATGGAGATAGGAGCTTCAGCTCTCTCTCTCGGTGTGTTGTCTGCAGCACGGGCAGCAGGAGAGAGCTCTTTTGCTTTTAGTTAGTTTTTTTTAGTGAGCTGAGGCAGAGAAGTTCCCCAGACTGTGGCTTTTCTTTATCTTGGAACTGATCGGCCCTGCTCTGGACTGAAAGCCCAGAAGAACACCGGGAGCTCACACCTGTGGCCCACCCGGGCCCGGGAGGTGGCATTTTCCAGTGCAGGAGGGACTGATGAGAGACTGAGTGAGCTGAGCTACACCCCACAACAAGGACTTTCTGAATTTGACACCTCTTCACAACAGAGAGAGGCTTTATTGTTTAACATTATTAAATTTTTATGCTTGTGAGTACTTTGCTTGCTCAATAAGCAGGGTTTTTTCACTTTTCTTGAAGGAGATTTGTGTCTCCTGAACCAGTGGGGGAGGGGCTGCTTGAATTTGCTTTCTAGAGGGATCCCATTCTAGAGCTTTCCTCCCAAATCTGTCCCAAACCAGGACAGCTGCTAAGACTGTTAAGTTTACCTTCACAGGGGGCTGGGGAAGAGGGAGGTAAATCTTAACTTCTGCCTGCAAAACGATCTTGTCTTCCCGGATTAGACTGTAAAACTAGACTTCACATACTGGTTTTCACTAATCAGACTCTTTAAAAAACAAATGCAAAATGGCTGATCAAGTCTTCTTTGGGTTTCCTTATTACATGTTCCAAAACTAGAAGGTGCCCAGCAAAGTTTATTATTCAAAGGACTGAAGAGATAGTTCATGTGTCCGTGTAAGTTAGTGACTGCTCAACAGCATAAGAGGAAAGAGTTCTGCTTTTAACAAGTATCCCACATCTATACCAAATAACAGTGTAGAAACCACCTCAGCACATTTGCCTGATGCAGAATCACAGAGCATCTTCCCTCCCCTTGACCAAATAAATAACCTTAGCACTTGCATTTTGGTTAAGCACTTTCACAGGTCTCTTCTTTTGCACATTCAGAGTAATTACAGAAGGTTTATGCAAGCCTGAGCCTAGACCAGTGGGACTAGAGTTTTCCTCCTTAGCTTTAGAGGGTCTTTGTTCCTGCCCTTCTACCTTTCAAGCAGATGTGAAGCAGTGTGCAGGAGCTTGTTTCAGAAGCCTGGAGTACTTCATGTGAGCCTCTGTTGACTCAAAAGTGACTGCAAGATTGCCAGGGAATTTTCCAGGTGCAGTGTAGCTGCAAAGATTTAGCCCTAAGTGTCTAAAACAAGACTTATTTTCCTGAATAGTAATGTTTTCAATGAGGGAGATTACCCCTTCTTATGAAGAAGAAAAAGACTTAATTTCTGTCATTTACTCTCCATCCCTTAGCACCTCTAATTGTGCCGTCTCCCAACACCACCACAACAATTTCTAAAATCCCCTCAGGCTTTCCCCTAATTTGGAATTTTCAAATTTAAAAATCCCTTTTGATCCTTTATTCCAGTCTGGGACAAGTAAACAACCGTCAGTGAGTAAACATGGTCTGCTGCTAGGAGCCAGTCTGCCCGTCCATAGCTTCCCTGCTGTTTCCCACAGGTTCCTGCCAGTCTCTGATATCACCTTATCATCATTGTGATGGATTGAAGCGTTATCTCAGTCGGTGAGAGCATGGTGCTATTAACGCCAAGGTCATGCATTCGATCCCCATTCGGGCCATTCACTTAAAAAATTTGGACTTTATTATCCTTGTGGGTCCCTTCCAACTCAGAATATTCTGTGATCCTGTGTTATTCCCTGCAGCTTTCCCACCTGTGATCTAATTTCAAGTTGTCTCGACAGAGTAATATCAAACAGAAAATTGAGGGACCCTTGATGCTCATTAGGAAAACATGAATATTTCATTTATTCTCCTCAGCATGCCCTTTTCACTTTACTGAAAATACATTAGAAACTCATGTGAAAGCTCACACCATTTCTGCTCCAAGTGCTGCCCAACCCAGCCACATCTTAATGATTGCCATTCCCTCTCTCTTACCACACTGAAGTAATTCATGCCTTCAAAAACATTTCATTTAGTTGTCCCAATATGTTTTTGTATTTTTCTTTCTTTTTTTCCCCTCCTGCCTTCAATTGACTGGCTTGTGTTCTTGACAGCTGAAGAACAGTTCAGTTCTACTAAGGAAGACCCCTTCTCAAACCCAAACCCCTTGACCCTTAAGGCATTTTTGTGAAAGCAGCTGCCATGAAAGCAATTTGTTGTTGATCTGAGTCCAATAAATAAACACTCTGTGTTCCATATATACATATGCTGAGCTATACTTTCAATGTCACATAATTTTAACTTTGTATATAACCGGAATGTTTCTCCCTGCAGATTATACTTTTGCATTATGCATTTATGTAAAATGCATTTAGCCAGGAGTAATCCTTTGAAATTCTCATCTTTATTCCACAGGGGGAAATTATGGACTGGCTTCTACTTATACAAATCTAGAAATAGTTGTCTGAGTTACTATATAATTTAATTCCTTAATTTGAATCTAAACTTTACTTTCTTCCATTGTTTAAAGTTTGACTGATAGGTTTAAAATCATCCTATAACTATAGTCTTTGATTAATTCTTTCATTAAATGTATCTCCATTTTGTCTTTTCATAATTTTTTTCTGATTACACTGTGTGTGATAATTTTAATTCTGGTTACTTTTTACAAGATGCTACAGAATGATTTTTTCAGTCTCATTCTGTTCAATTCCTTAAACACTCAACAGTTGCATTTATTGCAATAGTTTCTCATTTATGATGACACATTTTCCTCTGCAGGAAATATTTTCCTGAATTTATTACTTACTCTATCTTTGTAAATCTTGCAGCATGTACTTTCACGCTACTAGTCCATTTGCATACTTGTAATCTACCTTCCAAATTCATGGAATATTTGGTAAATAATCTCATAATTAAATTCTCAGTCTTTGCAAACATGGGAAAACAAAATGAAAGTTTCATATTTGTATAAACCAGTAAAATATATATTGTCGTATCTGATACTTCACAAAGGGATTTACCAACTTTTCTCCACAGCCGAGTTTCAGCAACTTCACATCTTTTGTGGAAGCATGTTAAAGAAGTAGCCGTGAAGCTATCTCCCCACTATTTCCCATGAGGACTTCTGTAAAACCAGCCCCAGATATTCAAGTCAAACCTGAGGAGAACAAGGACAGGATCAGTGAAAATACTACTTTCAACATATGGTTTGGAAAGAAGAACTAGAAGTTCAGAAAACTCAGAAAGAATTATATTATTCTAGTTTTCTACATGCCATTCTTATCTATTTCTTTCCACTAATTCATTCATATCCACTTCTTTTACTCCCTATCTAGCTATCCTCTGCTGTTCATGCACACTGCCTTCCTAATACCAGCACCTGCAGTTTAGATCTAATTTCACCACAGGCAATTATTGGATTTCATTTTAGAACTGGTCAGCACCCACCAATCCCACCACCAAAGATACTTTTGAAGAAATGCTATCAAAACAGAAAGCTAAAAATGCTTTCAGCTGATGTCACATCTCCCATGATTTCAGGGATTCCAAAGCCAAAGGAACGGGCACATCACTTTGCCTGTCCTTGCTATCACAGACATTAAGATATATTACCCAGCTAATATCATGCCTTTGAAGGTTTTCAGTATCAAGTAGTACTCATGCTTATTTTCATTTCAGTATTACTGATATATAGAGAAAAGAATAGTCCTTTTAAGGTGTACACCAAGTAAATAAGATGAGATGGTCTGGTCTTGGTTATAGCAGACATGGATCTGTTCTGCATAAGCTGTAATGAGCAACTGTTACAGTGAAGGCAGTGTTACTGTCACTGAGGGCAAATCCAACAAGTGAGAAAATAAATCCATCTAACAAATGCATGTCTTCAAAATTCTGACCTTTTCCCCACCTTCTATTCCTTCCACTGTAAGTAAGCATGTCCTGCTCAGCTGCCTGTCTCCCCTGGGACTCAGCTACACACACTCTCCTGGCCTTCCATGGCCACTGACAGTCAGTTTAAACAGTGAGTAGGTGGCAGCAGCATTTGCTTTAAATTTTATCTGCCTTGCAAATACTATGAGGGACTCACCAAGAGTGAAAACTTACAAATATGGAAAAGGGTATGTGGTACAACTCATTGAACCAAACCATCTAGAATACAAAAGGCTCAGGAGAACAGGGCAGAAAAAAATAACGAAGAATACCTAACGTTATCTTAAAAATTCATGGTCCTTCACTCGAAGGTCAGAACCATGAACAAATGCTCTCTAGGGCTACAGAGAGTCCCTAACATTTCTTCCACAGAAAATACACAACAATACCTAACAACAACTATTATGGCTTCAAAAGGTAGAGTCCCCTGAGGATCTCCTCCTGCTTTCAAAAAAATTAAACTGTTTGATTTTCGTTCCTGGCATTGTACAGCTCCTCAGGAGTTGGGGCAGGTGACCTGTATTATCTGAGTCACCAGCCTAAATCAATTTCAATCCCACTGATCTGATTTACTCCAAACTTCTTTTCACAGTACAGCTCAACAGCAGGTCTGAATGAAATTCGTTTTTTATCAAACTGTCCAGGCAATTCAAAGAAAGGAAGCAAGTATCTACCAGTCTTAAAAACTCCTTCAGGTTCTAAGGTCTGTGGTCTTCTATTCCATTAAGTCTTATGGACTTAATAGAACAGAAGATTTTCTGTAAAATCATAAAATAAAGCACTGTCTATATAAAGTACACAAAACCTTCCACAAATTGCTTCCCTCTTTATCTTCCATTTGTATAAGCTACATTACAATGCTCATTTCCATTTACTAAATGGATATGTCTAGAGTTTTTTTTTTAAATTGTACCTGGTTTGTTTTTATTTTGTCAGTGTGAGAAGTAGGAGTAATTTAATTGACATTAAAACAGCAGCGACTTGCTATCCAGCAAAACAAATTGTGCAGCCTATAACTTGCATACTGCTTATTAGTTTCCTTGGTAACTTGTAATCATTTGCCTTTCTAAAACAGATGAGATGTCAACAAATATGTACTGTAGTAGTGGTTTGATACATCAAAAACAAAAGTGCTGTAATGACAGCATAATAAATCTTAACATGAAAACTTAATGGCCACATAAGTGACATAATAACGGTAGTCTCGGGTTCAAGCTGCTCACCATTGCATACTTTTGTTTCATAGCATGGTTGTGACATGTAGCAGTACATGAAGCACCTTCCAGTACATTCTCCAAAATCAACTCCAGACTAAACATTTAAAAGCAATCATTTTATATACTAAAATCCCACAACTAAATGATGCCAGCTCTTCCCAGGGATGCTACTAATCAGACAAATCTTATTCTGATTCATTTTAGTTGCATAAGTTATGTCAACAGAGGCAAAATCTTTATATGCTGACATAGATGAATTCCCAAAGTATGGCAAAAAGTTTTTTAATACCTCTACACATTTCTGACATGTTTTTTTCAAGGCAGAAATATTACAGAAGTCCAAAACAAGCAACAAACCACCAGAGTTTCCAAGTGGAGAATAGAGATGACGAAGGGAGTGCCTTTATAGTTTGGGAGGAGATAATGGTAAGTGATTTCCAGAATTTCTAAACAGATTTCCACAAGCTGTTTGAATGATGTGCAGTAACTGATGTTCAGCAGAGGAAAAAAGTTAAAAAGAGGGGAAAAAAAAAGTTGTGAAGAAATGGAAGCAAAGGTAGATGTCTACCTAGAATTTAGTAAAGCCTTTGGCACTATTTCCCACAAAATTCTCCTGAAGAACATGGCTGCTCAGGCCTTGGAGAGGCATACCTTTTGCTGGGTAAAAAACTGACTGGCTGGCTGGCTGGCTGAGCTCAGAGAGTGGCTGTGAATGGAGTTACATCCAGTTGGTATCTGGTGATAAGTGTCCCTCAGAGGACAGTACTGGGACTCGTTATGATTATTTTACCAATGCAATGTCTGAAAGAGGTTATCTAGTGCACTGTCAGTCAGTTTGCAGGCAACAGCAAGGGGCAGGAGTGTTGATCTGCTGGAGGGTGAGAAGGCTGTGCAGAGAGATCTGGACAGGCTGCATCCATGGACCGATTGCTTGAGGTTCAGTAATGTGAAGTTCTGAGTACTGCACTTGGGTCACAACAACCCCAGCATCACTGCAGGCTGGAGAAAGAATGACTGCAGAGCTGCTTGGCAGAAAAAGACTTGGAGGGGGGGCTAGTGGACAGCCATCTGAACATGGGCCAGGATGTGCCCAGGTGGCCAAGAATGCCAAGAGCATCCTGGCGTGTATCAGGAATAGTATGGCCAGCAGGACCAGGGCTGTGCTCATCCCCTTGTACTTGGCACTGGCAAGGCTACATCTCCAATCCCTTGTTCAGTTCTGGGACCCTCACTACAAGGAGCACTCTGAGGTTCTGGAGGGGGTCTAGAGGAGGGAAATGAGCTGGTGGAGGATCTGGAACACAAGTCTTATGAGAAAGACTGATGAAATGGGTTGTTTAGCCTGAAGAAAAGGAGGATCATGAAGGAGACCTTATTACTCTTTACAACTACCTGAAAAAGGTTGTAGTCAGGATTGGAGTCAATTTCTTCTCCTAGGCAACCAGTAACAGGACAAGGGGAAACAGCCTCAACTTGCACCAGAGTAGCTTTAAATTGGATATTAGGGAAAAATTCTTCACTGAAAGAGTCATCAGGCATTGGTACAGGTTGCCCAATCAAGTGGTTGAGCCCCCATTCCTGGAAGCATTCAAAAAATTGTATAGAACTGGCATACAGGGACATGTTTAATGTTGGTCTAAGACAATGAGGACAAAAGCAGGTTCTAATCTCTCTAAGTGGCTAACTACTACATGTTTATCTCAAAATAAGCCTTACACCTTACAAATTGCACATCAGCATTTGAAAGAAGGAAAACATGACTCATCTACAGACCAGATACATGACTACATATCCAAATATCTTTCTCTTCCCCAAGATTTCACCAAGTAAGGCAGTGCTGGCATGTTTTTAGTGATGGACTAACAGTAGTTTGCAAAAGCAAGTGGAACTAGGCAAGCTTCTAGTACCTCAACCAAACCAGGGAACACAGAATTAACAGAGAAAAATAAATAATGAGGAAAGGAAGCTGAGGAAATACATTAATTCCAGGGAGACCACCACCAATGCCTGATGTAGTTAAGATAGGTCAATATCGGGCAGAAACACATGCTTTTAAATAAATGGGGAAATAACAAGAATAACTTTGCACAGCTACTGGACATGCACTTTCACTAGTTTATTTATTATTTAATCCATATTAAATCATTTGCTGCCTTACTTATCTGTGTTTTAAATCTCCATGTTGCCAAGAGTTTAGTGATTTGTGAGCCAAGTGGGATAAAACCAAGAGTTCCCCAATATTTTCTCTGCCCCTGAGCACACATAAAGATAAATTATACATCCACACATGCCAGTCCCTCTGGGCTCATTTTTGAACACCCCTGGGAAGAAGATCTGTGATCTCTGACACTCTGGTCACCCCCTCTGCTCTCTAACAGTACTTTTAGAGCAGAACTTAGAACACTGTCAAAGACTCTGGAGATTTTAGCAGTTAGGCCATAATAGTGGGATCCAAGAAAATGAGCAGAATATTTAGGTGGAGATTTGAGCAGAATTTTGGCAACCCTTAAACATTTTTGATCCCCCAAATTCCTTCTCTCTAGCTCAGCAAATGCTTGAATGATATGTGTGTGCAGTAACAGTGTGCAGTGCAGTAACAGTAACATAATTGTTATGACAATGTTGATGCATAGTCTTATGCTAATCTATGCCTAATGATTTCCAGATTTAAGAATGCTAATTAAAAGAAATATAAGTCCAGTAAGGTATCAAGTATCAAAGTCAAAGCAGGAAGAAGCCTCATTCATATGCTCATTAACTCAGCACCTCCTAACACTTACAAATTTTACAACCTAGTGTCTCTCTTGGGAATCAATAAGTGTACCCCAAATGACATTTTTCTAGGAGCAGAGATGCTGGATTTTGGCCATTTTTCTTTGGGCAGGCTCTTAATAAAACACTATCCCACAAAGAAATTTTTCCTCCCACTGACTTGAATGTTTTCCGGGACAATACCAGCAAAGAAATTTATCCTAAGCAATGCTGTCACCAGCTTGGATTCTTTAGCTCTGTGATTTTGAGAGGGGGTAAAGAAAGACAGGAACACAAACCAGGAAAATCTGGCTTAGGAGGATGGTGAGGAATTTTAAGGGCAGTCGGAAAATTGAAACAAATTCTTCAGTGGACAGGATCACATACATGATTATGAATGTAAAGATTTTCTTTCATGTTGTTTGTATGGGAAATATTATTTGGGCAATACTACCAAATGGGAGTATTTTATTATTTATAGTGGGCTGAGCATGCTATTTAGTGGATTACTTAAGCCCAGTAACTGGTGGTTACTCACCAGTTTAATGACAGTCCCATCACTAAATAGGACCTTAGACCAGATCCTATTCTCCATAGCATTTACTCAGAGCCCATTTTTAGTAGCAGAACCACCTTGAGAAATTCCCCAGCATCAGGAACAGTCAACGTAGAAAGCTGGATCTGTATGGTGCCTTCCTAGACTAGGCTTTCTCCACCATAACCTTTCACAAAGTGTAACAGACTGGAACAAGGTGAAGGTAAGAACACACTGACACAGCAGTTGAGTTCTTAGCTACCAGAGGATGTTCATGCTACCAAAAGCAGTATTGGCACACATGAGTTTGTGCTTTAGTCACACCAAGGTATTTAGGCCAAATAAGGAAGATTCCATCCACCACACCTCACCCAAGCAAAAACTCAAGACCATTGGTACATCCTGATTCTATGAAATAGTATTAAGCTATAATAATTTTCTTTCAGAATGACACAAAACTGTCAACAGCTACATAGTTTAGAAAATGAGGGTGGGTTTTTTTTTGCAGGAGGAAATAATTTAATTTATAGGAGCTTGATGTTAAAGCAGAGAAAAGTAGAAATAGCAGTTCTCAGAAAATTTCACAATCACTGTCTCTCTGTTAAGACAGAGTAGAATATGACCATTTTTAACAGAGGTCATCTCTCTGACTATGATTTGAAAACCACATTTTTATTCCAAACTACGTGCCAGATCTCAGCCACCAAAAATTGCTATAGGCCTAGAAAAATAATGAGGCTATGCTTATTTATAGCAACTAAGAGTCTAGCTCTGAGCTGTCAAATCAAACAGCCACAGCCTTTAGAAGAGAGTGCAAAAGCCCCCTGTAAAAAGTGAAAACATAGTATTTCTATCCAGCAGCTCTGTGCAGTGGAAGGAAACACCTGACTTCTGATTAAGTTTTAGACAATTGTGGTTCCTCAATCAGGAATTTCTTGAGATACTAACAGATAGGATAAACTCTCTTATCTAGGGGTGACTGAGTGATGTTGGAAGCAAGGAAGGCATACCACTCTTCTCAGAAATGCTGTATAAGCCAAATATAATTTATACCTAAGATTTACTCCTATTGTCCTCAAGAAACTTCAACATTTGCTTCAGTCTTCTGCTTCTTTATTCTAGCCCCATGCTGCAAATACTAGTGTTTCACTGAAATGCTGGGTAGGGGGAGAAGGACTCAACCAGCTTTGCTCTATCATTCTTTGTGATCGTATGTAAAGCTCAGTGTCTCCATTTCTTTTCCTGCCCTTTGATTCCCTTTTACTCTATAATTTCTAGAGTCAAAATAATCTCTTCTAGTCTTTACAAAGTATGTGATAACATTGCCAGGGCCCTATGTGAATCCATCTCCTTCACTTCCCAAGGGTAAGCTGGCTGGGCTGCTTTGACATGGCATGGCCATGTAACATGGGAGCAAACTGCTTGAGAACAGCTAGGTGAGAGAAGGAGCTGAGAGAGACATTGTGTCTTTATTGGGACTCCTTGGCTTGGGAGCTGCACTTATCCCTTGGAGGATGCCCTGGGTACACTGTAGGTGTGTCTGGCACTGCACCTTCTTCATCCTGCCTGCCTTGCTGATGCTGGCTGGTACCTGCCTCACCACTACAGACTGGCCTGGATAGACCTGGACTCTCACCTTACTGAGTCACTGTCATCAGATCTCCTGCACACCTTGCTGTGGGACCTGCCCCTTGTTGGCGAACCTGGCTGCCACCCTTGGCTCCCAGGACCCCCAGCCCTGTGGAGCAGCCCTCTTGACCTTGCTAAAACAGAGGGCATTCCTGGAGAGTTTTGGACACCTTAAGTTTTGCTTAAAATTAAAAAACCAAACAAATCAAAACAAAACAAAACCTGCGGACCTCCAAAATGCTACAAGAAACCCCACCAAAACCATAATTCAAAGCTTTTACATTAATGTGCTTGATCTAATAAAACCTTCACTGCAAAAAAAATTCCTCACTTTTAAGACTGAAAACTTACTAATAAGGATATTTAGGATTTTTCACACACATCTTGCATATGGAAGACTCAGTTCCATCACTGTGCTCTACCACATCCTGGACTTCATGTTGGTTGTCCCCCACCCTGAACTAAAGAGCAACTTGCTAACATAGGATTAATTTATGATGTACAATATTTGATCAATTTCAGACTCATATAGCACAGATGTCTACCTCTCATTTATCATCCAATGTTTCCTTTGCAGTCTGTGGGGAAAATAAGCATTTCCAGGGCACAATTCATCACATCCTATAGCAGAGGTTTCATAGAGAACAGCTCTAAACCTAAATTTGTAATCTACATTATACTGTGTAGAGTAATGAAGGAATCAACTCGCCTACCAATAAGCCAGAGGCTGGGGAACTGCTTTAGAGCCTAACAACTTTACCAAGGTCCTAGCACAAGCTCAGGTCTCCAGTGTCAGAAGAACTTGAATCTTAACATCTCAGATGGCCAGTCTCTTCCTTTCTTTCTCATGAAAATTTGCAAAAGCTTCTCAAGCTATGCTGGGATGTAATGAAAATAACTTTAAAAAGTTGTCTTATGCCATAAAATGAAATTCTTATTTTAAGAGCACAGATAAACTTTAGACACCAATACAGCAAAAAATAAATAAGAAACAGCCGGGCTGTAAAATGCCCAATTTGTAAATGACCAAATTATTAACCATGCTCTGCATAGCTTTGAAATAGATGTTCTCCATTAACAGATGGCATAATCTATGAAGAATTTGAATTTAACTGTTCTTATACTTAAGATGCTCAAATTAAACAGTGGACTAAATAACTGTAAATCTACAAATGTTGCTGTATTTTTTATTAGAAACTCAGGCTAAATTGTATTTAACATTAATTAAGAAGTCAGAAAATAAAATTGGTTTGGCCTCAATTGTAAGGAAAACAGAAGGCTTCCCTTTTTTAGCCAAAACATTTTGGATTATGTTTTTGTGCTGCAGCCACACAAATCATTTAGTTCTGTAAAATATTTTGAACTTGCTTCATTTGGAAGAATTTTCTAAATCATCTAATAACATATTGAACATATTGCTGAGCATTGACTCATAGGTTTTGGTTTTTTGGCAGGGAGGGGTTGTTTGGTTGTTGTGGTTTTGTTTGGGGTTTTTAGAGTTGATTGCAAAACACGGGATTGAGCGAAGAGAAAAAACATATCTGCAGTGTGCCACAACATGACATTTATATCCATGAAAGGTGCAAATCTGTGACTCCATGGCAGAGGACAGTTTGAAAAACTGAAGATAGGCAGGTGTCAAGTGGCAATTTATCTAATTATTAGCTAAAGCTTGACCTGAATGCTAAGCATTCAGACATCACAAACTAGTACAGTAACTTCAACAAGGTCTGTATTTTACTGTTGAGCTTTGGAACTCCACAGCTTCACTGAATGGCTTCTTACCCACCTACTACAGTCATAAAACATACTCCTACACTGAGGAACACAATTCACAGGATTCAGCAACCTCAGCAAAGAGTCTGAAATGAGTGAAGAGCTGAGAGGCCTTTATTTTGACTCCACCCCTTTATTCTGTTGCAGGGACTTGGTCACAGGTATCTGTCTTCCTATGAGATGCTCTGCCCTAAAGTCCCAAGTCAGTTGTTGCCCAAAATAAAAGATAAGCAAGTCTTAAATTGTTGCTAATCTCTGCATGTTTTCATGAATTTAGCGAACTAGAGACATACTTTTTGCTTTCAGCACTGTTAAATATTTTCACTCATCTGTCTGGTTTTTTTTAAAAGCCTGAATTATGCTTAGCAACTGATTGTGACAAATGTATTTTGACATGAAATTCTCTAGGAAAACTAGAGTGAATCCCATTTCAACAAGAGTAAGACAGACTCTTCCAGCTGGTGTGTAGTGTCCAAAAAGCCACCACCAAATGTATATGCTTATGCTCATGGAACATGCTTATGGAACAATTTTCTTACTATTATTATGTGAATACGTAGATGAAATAGACCCTAGGCAAGATTCAGAAGTGTTTTTCCTGTGACATGTCAATCCCATATTTTGTATAGTTCTCTCCTGGACTTATTGAGCCATGAGTTAATCACTAACACATTTTGGAGCAACACATGAAAGTATGGACAGACAAGGGAGCAGACTTGCTGACTAGCACACTGTGCCCAATTAGCTGCTGCTACAGCAAATGTGGCCAGAACCTCATTCAAGACAGAGCCCACCTGAGCATCACCTCAGTCTTTGCCTGCTTGACACCTTTTCCGTGTTTTGACACTTACAAGCATCTTTTAATTTCCAGAGAATTTTCACTGGTGAGTTTATAGGCATCAATTCAAGTATTTATGCTTGGAGACCTTCTTACTTTGAGTATCTTCTTTTTCTGATGGTTACTGCCATTTCCATCCCATCGTAGAGAGAGCAACTGGATCTCTTTTGTGTTCAGCCTTCCATCCTTATACTAACCATATAAATTTTATCATATTATTGTCTCATCCCTCATGTCTTTTCTGAAAAGATTTAATTACTCTTCATTATGAAGCAATGAAGTTGTCAAAATACAAAGTTTTAATTCTGTGGTGGTATAATGAAGAATATACCTCAATTAACATATTTCATTTTTAACAGCTGTATAAAATTTGTAACTCATTGCCATAAATGCTACCTGTACATTGTGCTCTTCAGTTGTTTACAGCTACTGAGTTCTTAGAGCTAGTTGTTATTAGATTATAAATACATGACTGTCCCTTTCTTTCCTATTGAGTTACAGCTCCTTTCTATTATATCAGTTCTCAAGGTCATTTTATTCTTTCTGGAAAATATCATGTTCCTTTCTCGATTGATGATAGCTCCTAATGTGTGTTATCAAAGAATTTCAAGAGCATAAGCTTTTTTCCTATGTGTAAAATCACCAGTGAAGCCAGATGCAACTTAAAACTCCCTTCTACTTTCTCTCCCCAGCCTAACAACTCTCCTTACACTATAACCCATGCAGACTTCAGTTAGTTTCTTTCAAAATTATTTGAATTGTCATAATACCAATTTAATAATTTTTATGGACCACAGTCTCAAATACCTAAGCAAATCTGGAGCAATTAGTCTACACTTACCTAAGGAAGAAATTATTAAAATCTTGATTATTTTTTTTCACCTAACTTACCCCTGAGAAGACTCAACTGTCTTCTAGCCCACTACCTTTTTCCACACAGTTGATAACTCTGACCTTTAAAAAGCCCTCAGGTAGCTATCATGTGTTTTAAATAGCAAGGTATAACTGCCCCAGTCACCTCCCTCCACCCTTTTTTAATTAGAGATATTATATTGACTATTTATCAGTCAAAACTACTATTACAAACTACCAGACCATGAAATTTTACTCTTGGACTTATAAAAATGCCATCTAAATTTACAAGTGTGAATGGATCACGGCCAGTATTTGTAAAAGTGTCAGTACTCGATGGTACTACTGACAGTAAATTAGTACCCAGTAACTTAACTGTGCCTTGCATTACTAAATGAAGGGCTTATGGTGGTTATCTGTAAGCACTAGAAAGGATATTTCATTACCCTGCTAAATAACTTGGTCTCAGGTTTGAAATCTTTCACTGCCACATTGGAGATTGTCCATAGCTGGAAGAACATTGTTTAAGAATACCAAAAAACTTCAGTTCTCAAGAGTTGCAGTGTATTTGGCAAGGTTAAACTTATTTTCACACTTGGGTTCAGACAGAACCTCCTTCCATTTAATTTCCAGAACTATTAGCCTCTCTGGAACTTGCTGTTGGACTTGGATGTTCTGAAGATTCTTTGACACATCAGCTAATGTGTGTGCTCTTTATCTCCAGTGCTTTCACTGGGTCCTGGTAGGTTTTCATGTTTTTTATCCAAATTTAAAGAGTTTAATGAGTTGGTGGCATAAAGTAGATGATTTGCATACTGCTGTGGATTAAATATCTATTGCATGGGATAGTGATCCATTGCATCCCATCTCAAAGAGCAGAACTGAAGAGTTCCTGAAGTATTTACTGCCACTATGAAGTTCCTGAAAGTTAGACAGAACATGGCTACCCATAAAACATGAAAGGCTAATTTACCTTTTTTTCCCCCTACTGCTTTTCACAGCTGTATAAGGAGGTGAAAAAAACTCTAGGTTTTATTCCAAGATTTCGCTTGCCATGAAAAATACCCCAGTGGAGAACAGAGAACCATACACAGTTAGGGAGCGGGCTTAATTACAGCACAGCCAACAAAATTGGCTTCAGTGCTCACCATTTAAAGCAGCCAATACTGTAATGAGGGGCTTAATGCAGGACTCCAGCCACATGGTTTGATTATGCCACTGAAGGGAATAAAGGGGTACTGTATTATGCACCCATATTATACAGACCATAAGTGGGTGTTTTAGTTTTTCTTTTCCTCTTAAATGCTCCTTGCAGTGTCCCATGCTGCTGAAGGAGTCACAAAATGTGATTTAGCAGAAGGATTGGAGGGAAGTAAATCTGTGTGTATGCAGAGAGGCAATACATGTGCAGGCATTTGTTGACTACGTGGTGGCTTTAGTGTGAGTCACTGGATAAAGAGCTACAGCTGTTTCCATCTCCTTTCTAAAACTATAAAAGCAGTAGAAGAAGAAGAAAGAAACAGGCAGTTTCTCTTTGATTGACATGTAGATTTCAGCAAACTGGTAGGACTTGAGCAATTGCAGGAAGAAAAAAAAAAAGTGACCCAATTTGAGGCTCATTACATTTTCATTTTTAATTCTTGGGTTATCCTTCTGGGTACCAAGACTGACATGAATAGCTTTATTCCAATGGAAAAATCAGATGCAGGCAGCAGTGTGACTGGAAATAATATTGCAGCAAGTCTACATTTAAAGTATGTCTGAAGGAAGGATTACACTTTTGGGTGGGTAGAGGGGGGGAATCATCCCCCACACTGAAGCACTGGTTAAAAATTCTCAAAACAAGACGTTTTTTAAATTTACATCCTCTGTGTTATAAATACAAGAGAATGACTGCATTAAGAACCTCTGCCTCTCCTCATCAAGCCACCAGGCAGTTTTGAGAGAGTTCAAAGAGGGTGTTACAAAGGCATAGCTTTGCCTATATTCTCTCATCTCCCACTTTGTTGTGCCCCAAACCAATGTCTGCACTTGACAGATTGTGTTTTGAACTGACAGTTTTCACCTGATACATGTCCCAATGAGAACAGTTCCCATGGTAAATGCCAGTCACGACCCACAAGCAGAGAAAGGGCTGACATTGTTAACAAATGCTGCAGGCATTTCTAATGAGAAAATGTTTTCTGGGTTTTATCCCTTTTTATATTGCTTTTGCACTCAGAAATACATAAATGTTTTTACTGAACATAATAAATAACATTTAAATTTGATTAAACCTTTGAAAGATCCCAAAAGATTAATATTTCAGAAAGTATGAAAGAATGAAGAGCTGTGTGTGCCATAAAACTCTAGATTAGATAAAGAGTACTGTAGTATAGACGTTCTCTCGTCACAGTATTTTATCATTACTGTGGCTCTGCTGCTTTAAATTCTTTATTCAATTTATTGACTCTGATCAAATGGCTCAACAGGGGCATTGATGATTACATACTTCTTAAATGTATATTTAATTTTATGGATTCTGTTCATTCATATGAGAAACAAGACAATGAATAAAGAAACATAGAAGTAAAATCAAGTTGTAATAAGAACAAATACAAAGTATGGACATCCTTTCTGGAGACCCAGGTTTTGACAATGCTTGCTCCTAATCATGGGTGTCAAATCCTCGATTTCTGCTGTGAACAGGAAAAATGCCAGAGTATTAACAGTGTGCCTAGTGTGAAGACCATTGTTGCAATGTCACTGTGGTATCTAATCCAAAGAATGTCTTCTGAGTTCTTTCTCATCAAAGTTATTTTAAGGTTAAGATCTCACCATCTTCAAAGTCCCTACTTTATTATCCAGGAACTTTCCAATGTCCCAACTTGTTCATACTTCAGAAGTTCAATTTAAGAACATTGCTCAAGGAAAAAGGGTCAAATTAGTCCAGCAATTTCTTTACATTGACTCTTTCAATTCTTATTTCACCACCCAAGCATCGTCCCAGCATGAAGCTGACCACATGAACCAGGCAGCCACTAATCATGTTTCACGCTCAGCCAAGTTTCTTTATCAAAGTATCAATACTGAATCAAAGTTGAATGACACCTAATTGCAGTACACAGCATGACTGCAAAAGACCTTGTCCACTAAGAGCAAAAAATTGCCTCTATTGAAATCAAAGATTTTTGCAACTGCTATCAGGAGTCCCAAAGTTAAGAGCATTATGGTTTTCATACCATTGTTAATTTCAGTCTGGAGCAGACTCTTTCAGCTGCTGACATTTCAGGTCAGGCTATGTAATAATCATCTTCCAGATAGTTACATTTACTCCTAAATGGTCCTGAATTTTAATAAACCTGTAGAAGTGAGAGGCCATAAAACTCTCATCCTTGGCTAAACCCTTCACTGTGTGTTTGAGATTTCAACTAGTTTAAGATAGTATTTATCAGTATTACTGTTTCTTTTAGTCACGTACTGAATTCCAGCACAGAAGCTTCTGTATGATTCATTGGCACTGAAGGAATGGCACTTAGAGATAAACAATGAGAACAGGAGAAGATGTGATGTCAAAAAAATACTTAACATTTTACATAGCATAGGCTCACATTTTCACATGCATCTTGATAAACAGGAAGCCCACTCTTATTTTCTTGGGAGCTTTGGGAGCTTAGGGTCTTGAAGCTTGAACTGTGCTGAAGTCAGTTTTAGAAATGAAAATTCAGACACCTGTTAGTAAAAAGAACAGATTTCTTACTGTTGTGAGTTAACCCCCAAATCAGGACACTTATAAAGTGGTCTAGGTTCTGCCTTCACGTATTTTCAGCAAGACTTGTCCAACCAAATAACTTGAGTGTCTGTGCTTCATATAAACCCAAAAGAATGTTACAATTGTGAAAACCTTTTTAGATCTTTCTCCCCAGTGTTGATATAAAGGTCATAAAATGACGTTTACTTTTGCTAAAAAAAGATATCGAGTTAGAAATTCCCCAGGATGCTTTGAAGACACTCTAAAATCTATGTGTTTACTGGGAGTAAAAGGCAGAAATAGGGGCTCCTAAGCAGCATGGTTTCACTTTTCAGGGAATATGGGGCCAATATGCTACTGCGTATTTGGCATTTAAAATAGAAGTGACTAAAGGCAGGTCCATTCAGTTATGATATTCCTGATGTAAATGGAAGATAATGAAGTGAGACATTAAATTTACCAACAGCATCCTTGCATAAAAGTCTTTTAAACTTTAAAATGTAGAGCCAATTGTTATATTTCAGTACTAAAATGACAGATGTAGTTCTTCTAGTTATATTAACTTTATTTAGCTATTCTTAATTTTATATAATTTTATATAATTTATCTTAAAATAAAGATGTATACTTTTCAAATACAATATTTCTTGACATGGTCAGTCTTCTTTTTTTTCATTTTAGATCATCATATTTATACCATTTGCTTACTGACCTCTCACATCAGCTTTTACAGCAGTTTTCAAGAAGGTAACTAATTTCATGGTTCAGAGCAATGATGATCCTTCAGAACAAAGGTTTGAAGCCATAGATAGTTGGAAAAATGCAGATAGCATAAAAATATAAATATATATATATATATACGTCCCACAAAAATACCATCTCTTCAGGTCAGAACAGAATAGTTATTCTTTAACACTTTGAATAGAATTTAAGAAAACATCCCTGCAACTGATTGTTTTTCTGAGTTCATTACCCAGCCACTTCCCCACAGGCTGATTTCCACTCTTATTCCAGTGAGTGACTTTGATGAAATGATCTGCTTCTTTGTGCTTTAGGCTTCCTCTTGGCCCTGGAGTGCTATGGTAATATCAAATATGATGGCATTTTTTTCTTTAATAGTGCTCTCCACACTGCATGTATTGACAAGTAGGTGTAAAGTGTCATCTGTTTGCTACCTCCTCTGTAATCTGCTGTGGTCATACCCTTGACCAGAAGTTCTCTTTGCCCCATCAGATTGCTGTGCCAGTATTTTCCTTGACAGATAAATATATATATATATATATGTAATAGAACTGCTGTGCTGATGTCCTGGGTGTACGTTGGCTTGTTACTGACCGAGAGGGAGGTGGAGCACCAAGGCACAGAAAATCCACCATACATTCTAACATTTAGGCTTTATCCTTTATTAGGTAGTGAGTAAGAGACAAAAAGAACTGAGTTTGTTGTTTACAGCTGAACTTTAAAAGAGACTCGTGTGAACAAAAGCTTGTTCCATAGAGCACTGTGACAAAAGAGGTCCAAGAAAACTGAAGGTGTCATTGCAAATTAGCTGATGTAAGTACTTGGAATGACACTCTTTTATTTCTAGCAAAATTTGTATGAACTCTGCCCTTAGTACTGTGCCTCCATACATGCCACAGGCCACATTTTGGCAAGGATCAGCCTGTTGATTCTGATGACATCACAACAACATGGCAGGATGTACAGCAGGTGTCCATGCACCAGAAGGCTGTGCATAAGAGCCCTCAGGATGTTTGTCTATCTCCCCTTTTCCCATTTGCCTGCTTCCTCATGGGGAAAAGATAGCCTGCCCAGACCTTCCTAAAATGTGAGTACTACTTTGCTCCTTTAGCAAGATCTTACTTACACAGACTCTTACAAAAGGCTCTGGAAACAACTGGTGTTTCATGGAGCACAGCTTGAAAGCTGCTGCCCTTTTCAAGCAGGAATATGAATGCAGCTGTCAATGGCACTACAGTTTCTGCAAACAGATGGAAGGTTGAAAGCAGGCTTAAAAGACCAAGTCCACTGAATCTTACTCTCTCATGTACCCAATAAAAAATGAAACATTTTCTAAATTGAATGTGAGGAGCAGGTTTTGAAGGCTGGCTTATTTACTGTCTCTTTACTGGGAGCTGTTGAGTAGAGAGCCCTTTTAAATGTCAGCCCCTAGTTATTTAGATGTCTAAACACGGCTTCAGGAACTTACTCATACTTGTTGTTTTGAAAGTTAGGCCAAAGCAATCCAGCTGGTAATTAGCCCTGGAATCACCATCATGTCTTTTTCATGGCTACATAGGTGTGAATTAAATATAAACAAAAGCTCATTTCATTTCAAGGCACAAACGTTTGCAAATAAACTGGATGAAATACAAATACATAATATAGAACTTATTTTAATACTTCTAGATAAATAAATGCATCTCTTTGGAATTCTTTGGACACAGATATCCATGGAACCTCTTCTTTCTCTCTCTTTATATATTTTTTATAAAATCTAAATGCGGAGAGGTTTAAAAAATGGCAAATACGAATGCATATGGAAGGCTCACTGATGAACTGCAAGTCAAAAGTGCTGTATATTCCCATCCTCTATATCTCCCACCTGTCTGCATTAACCACAGGCAGCATTACATAGTAACCACATGGTCAATAATTTGCATTACTGCCTTTTAATAAAAACTTTCAAATAATTTCTCCATCTAAACGTAAATTATGCTTTTAAATTTTATTCTGCCTAAATGTACGGTAGGCATTTCACTTAGCTACAGATTAGAGTGGTTGCATGTGACTCAGCAGCACACTCCATAATATTAATAGATACTTTTCAGCTCCCTATGGGAAAAAGCAGGCAGCAAGGATCAGATTCAAGAAGTCTATTTTTTTCTCTGTTGTTTGTTACTTACCACTTAATGACCCACATGTGAAATCAATGGTTATATAATTATTTTATATAGATTTTCTGTTTATAAGTTATTTTTCTTACTCTAACATATATACAATATATCTATATATACCCCTGATAAATCTTACTTTAAAGGGACACAGTCAACCCCTTTAAGCCTCACAGTAAATATATAAGGCTTTAAGCTGTCTGTACATAACGGTCAGCTACAGAATTCAAGGGTCCCTTGAGATCCTAAAAGTTGTATTTGTTCCAAACCCATGATGTGCAGTTATCTCGTAATATGTATCTCATGTGTCACTGTTTACATTTTATAGGTATATTAAAACATTTTATATCACATCAGTAGGAAATAAAACAAGGGAATAAGTCTGTTGCTAAGACTAAGCCTATTGCAAAAAATATTACCTGTATCTACAGACACTCCCACTGGTGTGATATAAAATGAATACGTGCCATTCTTGGGATGAAATTCTGGCTACAGTGCAGTCAGAAGGAACTTTAAACTGACTTAAATGAGACCAGGATTTCTCTCCTGTTTTTCATTTGTCAGCTGTGACTCCGCGTGACCAATTTGTGTCTTCCCTCTGCACAACACTGAAGTGTCAGGCCTGTTTCATGACAAGAGAATATTTTTTGTTTTCCACTGTCATGTCTTAAACATTGATCTATCCTGTATGTATTACACTTTTTGAATGAACACACAGTGTACACATACATTCTCAGTTAAATAAACGTTTGACCCATTCTGTGTACAGTATCTGAATTATTTTTCCTCCACTAGATCTTCTTTATCTCTTTCTTTGCCCTAACCTAGATTATTTTCATTCTTCTGTGAGTGAGGAAAACTCTGCTCACCAGAAACAGCTCCACGTTATCGTAATAATTTTTGACTACTTACCAAAGTGACATAATTTTGTTCATTTTGTCTTTTGCAACTCAGTTAGAAACCTAGTGGCATAGATAGAGACACAATACTACTGTTTTACAAGACATCTAGTGTATCTACTTTTGTTCAGATAAATACCCAGTAACTGCTGATTTGGCAGGAGGATTGGTAAGGGTACTACTATTCACAGTGTTTCTTTTTTTTTTTTTCCTTCTTCTTTAATCTACAGAATAAAGTATTTTATATACATTGGAACCAGTTAATGCCCTTTAGACAAATTTGTAAGTTGTTTCATAAAGCAGGAAAGACATTGCAGGGAAATATGTGCCAAAACGCACAGTCAAAAGGCTTTATAAGTTTTATATGTCACTACAAGTCAATGCTGGAGATCAGTTCTAAAACGATCAAAGCTCAAGAGAAATGTTCTCATCTGGAGAAAATACTGCCCATTCCCCCTTTCAGAATTTATTCAGTTCTCTATCAAAAGTTCTGGCTCTTCATATATACTTTAAACTATAAATAAACACTGCATAGTTCAATGTTCTTGATTTTCATTTTTTTTTGTTTGTTTTGATTTGAAAAATTATTGCAGTACAATTAATTCCTGTTTGGAGTTCAGTAAGGAGCAAACAGCACAGGAGTGTGGGTGGTCCGTATAGGCCCAGGAGCTGGTCGTAGGAGTGCTGGAGGAAGTGCTGAAGTCTGGAAAAGGGTGGCTGCTGGGGCTGTGCGAAGACTGAAGGGGGAATTCACAGCCACAGCAGCAGCTGCTGCTGCAGCTGCTAGAGGATTTGGTAAGATTCGTGGGGCCATCGGCTTTGAAGGTTCCTTTGAAAATACTAATTTTACCTGTGGGGAAGAAGAGAAGACAAACAAACAGAGACACATAATTTGTTCATATTAGCTACACGACAGGGAGCTTGACTTAAGATTATACATGCAAAATCAAGCAAGAGAGGCTTCATGGTGGCTACTGACTCTATGAGCTCCAGACTTGTAACAGGCGATACGACCTCACCCACTGGACAAGGTACAGGGATTTGGTTGGGGATAAGGAGTTCCAGTGTTCACACCTTATTGCTGACACTCATAATTTAATATGAGATTAGAAATCAAAGCAAATCTAAAACATTACTGGGGAATCTGCACCAAAGTAAAGCTGCATGTACCCTGCAACAATTAAACAAGGAAAAATTAGATATCAATTAAAAGATCTTCATCTGGACAGCTTAATATAGAGACCAGAGCAGAATGAAAACATATGATACTCCCTGGTCTTACAAGATACTTTTGTTTTAATCATTAGGATGCAAATTCTACCTAAAATTAAGATCTCCATATAGCTCTTCTTCATTTACTCCTGCTTCTAATAACAAACAAATAAACCAATCCTATCTTTCATGAGATATAAAAATATCTCATGTTTCACGTATTTAAATGGGTGCTGCCCCATATAATTTTGCTCTGTCATCAATGTCTTCAACTGTTTTCCACTAAGATAGTTTGGCAGAATACTACTTTAAAATATCTGCCAGGTTTTCACAATCCTTGTAAGAATGAACACTATGCTTGTGTTTCTGCTCGTGTCACTGAGGTTTCTTCTTAAAAAACAATTAAAATCATGACATGGTTTTAAATTTGTGGGCTACCAAATACAAATCAAAAAATCTCTCATTTAGAGTTTCCTAAAAAAGGAAAAAAAACCCCAAACCTTGAAGTTTCTCCAAGACTGAAAATACTTACAAGAGGTCCAGTAATATTTAAGAAAATTTACATTTGGGATGCATACAAATGACCATCAGAGTACTCTCTATAGATTTCTGCAGTTTTCAGTGGAATTTCAAGTTTCTAATGAGATGCCAGGAGCCTGAATGCCGTTGCAGTCCTGTTTTTATAACTCTGAGATAAGATTAGAGACTTCATTTACTGGCAAAGAAAGGTTCCCATTGTCTCTGATGGACTTATGGTGGGTCTGTACCCTAGCATGACCTGAGGCCTCTTGCAAAGGGCATAAACCTGAATGCATGGTATTGAATATACAGAATATATGTACCATGCTGTGGTATATCTCAGTGTAAGTATGGACACTTTTTACTTACAAGGAAACACAATTTCTCATTCTTGACTTGAAAGGGGTTTTCAAGTAATTAACTTGTGCAATATCACTCTGACATTTTCAACTCAACAGAACCCTAGTGGGTGAATCATCAGAAAGTAAGGACAGGAGTACTCTGGCATGAGCCAAAATTGAGTTTCATTATTACACACCATATTCCAAAAGGTCTGTTGGTTCTTTACTGGCCAGATGGATAGACGATTTTTATTTTTCTGAATACCTATTGGCAACACTGCTGGCTTCCAGGTCCTTTAAAGCTCTGGGAGAAATACTCAGATCAAACCAAATTCTTTAATTCTCTTAACAAAGGATATAACAGATGTTAGATATAAAATTTCTTATGGGGCCTATGAAAAGGAATTTCCTTGATCAGTGATACACTTACTGATCTGAGCTGTCTTTTTCTTTTGCTGAACATATGACTTTTTCCTCCCTCCTTACATTTTTAATAAATACCTTTTACAGCCTTATTTAGAACAGAAAAAAACCCCAAACTGAAAACAAACAAACAAAAACACAAAAAAAATTTAAAAACCAACAAAACAAAAACAAAAAAAACCAAAAAAACCCAAAAAACCCAAAAAACCCAAAAAAACCAAAAAAACCCCCAAAAACAAACCCAACAAAACAAAACAAAACAAAACCACCCACCCACCCAAAAAACAAAAAAAAACCAAAAAAACCAACAAAAAACCAAAAAAAAAAAAAAAAAACCCGAAAAAAACCAAACAACCCCAAACCAAACCAAAGTAAAATTAAAAAAAGAAAAAGGCACAAAATGTTCTTTGGTCTAGAGTTCCCAATAAAGGACGTTTTTTAGAACAGCTATTTTATTGCAGAAATAATGGACTATCAAATGTTTGATAATCTTTTTCTCTCCAGTGCAGTATTTTATACATGCTGGACAGTTGTGGCTTGAAGAAATACCAAGTCCCAACACTACAAGATGTCTTAAACTCTGGAATACCACTGTGGGAATTTATAAAGCTTCTATCTCTGAAGCAAGTAAATTTAGTACAGACAGAGAAGAACAAATGATATTGAAAACATGGTAAAACAAGGTCTAGAAAAGCTATGAAAATGTAGCATGTTCTTTTTTTAATTTCTGCAGACAAATTTGGTCATGCCCATATGTTTTGGGTCATGAAGAACAAAGGTCTCATGTGGCTGTTTCTATTAAAAGGCTAAGGCTATCCTGCCACTCCTGGAGGAATCAGGTACTTCTAATGCAGTTAGATTTTCAGTTAACTTATCAACATGATTCTGATTTCAAGGTAGCTGCAAAACTAATAATATTTAACATATACAGTACCTTGCACCTTCATTTCTAACCTGTAATTAACTCACTGGTCAACATTAGGAGTAAAGGAGCCATTATTTGTTTCATTTCTAATGAAGTAAACTAAGGGACAAATAACTTGAAATATTAATGGGGAGCATCCTGGTTTCAGCTAGGGAGAGGGAGTAAAGAAAAAGCATTAAATTAAAGGTGAAATTAGAATATCCCTGGCTTGTTGCTGTGCAATTCTGCACTTCAAGTGCCAATAATCCCCCCAGTTTTTATATTAAAAACCTTAAAGACTAAATGGAGAACTGGGCTCTCCTTTCTTATTGAAGCCACAATTCTACTACACATATCTGCTCATTTATTGCTAGCTCGTTCTCCCTTTCTTAAATCCCTCTTGCCTCTTTGATGCCCTCTAGCCTGACCTGTATATTGTGGGAAATTAGGATTGAGGGAGCAGGAAAAGGACACACTGCTGTTATTTGTCTTGAACCTTGGCTGGAGTTCTCAGAAATCAACATTACATAAATTGGTAGAGAAATGTGCACAACAACAACAACAACAACAACAATGTAATAGTTGTTTTTATCCCCTGAAAAATAATGAATTTCCTAAAGGAATAATAATCCTGCCAGAAAGGCTTTCCTGATTCCATATCCTACTTATCCCATTACATATTTTCTATTCCTTTCAGTATAGTTTGTATTGGAGACCTTGATCTTTCTTGTGGTCTACTGAGAAACACTATGGGGCTATTTCCCTGTTAGTGGATCTACCAGAATGCTGCACTGCTTTATTCTACAACTGAATCCTGCATGAATATGCCACTCATGAGGGCTGCCCAACAAGGACAGTTTCTGCTGCCAAGAGCTTTAACTCAATGTAAAGAGAAATGGGTTTTCACAGGAAAAAAAAAAAAAGTTCCATATTGTGCCTGCATCAGAGAAGATGGTCAAGGCATAAGGGACTAGTCTCTATGAGGACAATGAATCAACATACTCCCTCTGCCAGAACGATTATTTCTTCCATAAACCTTTACAAAGCAGCAGATATGACATTCATGCAGTTTAACTGATGGAGAAGATAAATGTCAGATGTTTCACTATACCACCCACAATATAAACTGCTTCTTAACTAATGGCAGCATCTTAGAGGGTTTTTTTTTATTAAAAAGTAAACCTTCTCAGCTTTTAGATCTACTAAGAATTGTGTTTCAGACAGATTATCCTGGCAGTTGAAAATATGACCAGAACCATCCTGAAACAGAAGAATGAAAGAAAAGACAGGTTTTTTAAATTTTTTCACTTGTTATCTCAACAACTCTCTAAATAAGGACAGAATGAACAGTTTATGGAGTTTTATTTAGTTATTTCATCACTATTGTCCTTGGTGAAAACTGGAAAAATCCTGTTTGACATCTGGAAGTTTTTTCCATCTCTTGCTCTATAATGACCTTTGCAACAAGCTTCTTTTCTGAGGTTATTCAGAGTAGCTACAAAAGCAAGGGTCCACAGGTTGTAGTAAATACCCCTTAAAGTATATAAAAAAATCCCTTGTGGACTTCCACTGGCTCCTTCATGTACATGAAACTCCAGTGGCTTCCACTATTACTATACTTCTAAACATTATTCCACTCCTGTTTTCTAAAAATCCTACTCATCAGGATTAAAATAAAAATCAAATAAAAAGAGTGATTGGCTTACCCCTAGAGGATGTGTTCCCTTTTGGAGTTTGTTGTAAGGGCTGTATTTAGGTTTAGGTGGCTTCCCAGCAGCTCTGTCTTTGTGCCTTCTACTGCTTATGTGCTGTTAAAACATATTGGGGGGGTTGGGGGGGAGGGGGGAAGGGGTGGGGAGATGGAGAGGGAAAGAAAACAAAGGTTGATAGCTCCACAACACTTCACTTCAGGTTCTGCTTTACACAAGATTACTGCTCCAATACTAAAGGCTTTTGCTCTACAACAACATTACTTTGACTAATTCAATAATTAAACGGCATAGGCTCTCTTGAAATTTGAAGGATCCTTTGTGTACCACATATCATGACTGTAATTTTCATCAGTCCTAAGCTCAACTCTGCTTTCACTACAGTAAATATTTTCCCACCTTTTCTAACTTCAGCAGGACTTCAGTCAGGTTCAAGACAGAAGCTTTTGGAAAACTCCTCCCTAACTCTATAAAGCACCCATCAAATTCAATCCACTGCTGATAGAAAGTTTTTAAAGAATATTAGATAGTAAAGCATCCCCTATCTGGGGAAGAATATAAGGTCATAAAATTGTTTAAATCCCTAAGCTGCCTGGAGATCCTTCTGAGATGGTTATATATCAAACTAAGTGACAGTGAAAAAAAAATGCATGAAATCCATTATCTTCTTCATAAGATCGATGAGATTTTTAAAGTATCTTTCTACAAAGATTATCTTCCAGTATTAGAAGTAAGGGACTTTTTTCAAAATTGTAATTTTACTTTGATTTTCATTTTCAAGAGAATTATCACAATAAAAAGACATAGAACTGGACATTTTCTTCCTGAAACCAGAGGAATGGTTATTGCTATTGTCCATTATTTAATTCATCTTCGTTCTTGTAAAGTTCCTTAACAAGCATTTAATTCCAAGAGGCATATAGAATTAAACTAAGTGTTGTTCAGAAAGCTTTGATCATCTGAAGAATGACTGAACATAACTTAGTGTAATTGCAATTTAGAGGTCATGCTTCTCAGTTAGAGAGAAACATTGATAAAAATATTAGAAATCCTTCCATGCCACATTTCTAAGCGGGTTACTCAGTGTTCTGTGAAAGTACTGGCTGCACCCACTTTCACATCTTTGTCAAGGCAAATATTGTGCAGAACATGAAATGGCAGAGTTTATTAGCTCAGGACAATTCTAGCAGTCTAAAGACAGTTGTAACTTGTTGCAGCTTACACCTTCTATAAATCTTTACCAAATGTCTATAATTGAGAGCTTTTGAGAAGACATATTCTATGCAAGGGAAAATCATAATCAAAACAAAACAGCATAGGAGACAAATACAATGGACAAACCTGCAAGTTCCATTTGGACACAAACTGTTACACTGACATGTGCCGACTTTACCACCATGGAAACAAAGAACAGCCAAAGATTCTCACTCTACAAGCTGGCTGAGTACCTGTTTCAGTTGTGTCTCGGAGTTTACGTGCACATCACATATTTCACAGTGAAATGTTTTGTTCTGAAGGCCTGTGTTTCCTTTATTCACAGGCCCTTTGCCTTTTACGCCTGCCCGGGGAAAGGCTTTTATGGTTCCGCTTCCATTCCGAGCTTCCAGCATAGTTTTGTGCTTAGTCCCTGGAGACAACAGAAATGGGAAACAGAAACAACTTTGGCAATTGGGTTGCATTCATGTTTTCTTTTTAAAATAAAATCATATGAGCCTCAGCTTTGTGCCATGTGCTATCCTTGGAGTAGGACTGTGTTGGTCTGTATCAGAGTCATACTAATGTAACAGTACTTCACACCTGATATTTAGTTACTAAATTACATACCTATAGGTAAGGCACTAGAACAAAGCAGCCACCAGCTACCAGAAAGCAGTGGCACAATCAGATACCCTGATGTGAAGTTAAATGGGTGTGACTTTTCTCATTAACTCCTGCTGCTAATAAGACCCAAATTGTAGTTGCAAAAGAAAAGTAATTTAGCTATTAAAGATGTAGTTGGCTTTGATTTGTAGTCCTCCTGAACAGATTGATAAATAGTATGTCTAGATAGTTTGCAATTAAATCTGGAATTAACTAATTACTCTCCAAATCAAAAAGGGGCAGAAGTTCCTGGAAGCAACTTATGGATCATTAATGTCCTGGACAGAAACCAAAACATGTGAGAAACATTTATGTGAGAAACATGCACTTGCCTTTTTTTGTTGTTGTTTTGTTTGTTTGTTTTTGTTTTGTTTTGTTTGTTTGTTTTGTTTGGGTTTTTTTGTGTGTGTTTTGTGGGGTTTTTTTTCATTTTTTCTTTTTTTCTCTTTGTAAATAAAGTTTGGTTAGAGAACACTGGTGTTCTGTTGCTTCACCTTTATTCAGACTGAACAATTTCTTACATTGTTGACTCCCACACAGGTAGTGTGATGGTAATGGACCAACTCTTGCATACAGAACCACTGGCTCTACTGCTAACTGCTGCATGCATCCACAGAGACTTATAAAAAAAAATGCATGTGTGTGAGCACACACACAGTTTATCAGCACAGGCAGCAAAAACTTGGAACGTTGTGTTTAAATACTCAGAATAATGTTTTAGCTCTCAGCCTGATCAGAATATTTAGAGTCTAACCCCCATATGAAGTTAAATAGTTTCAAAGTGTACGCCTTGAAGGTGACCTTTCACCAGTTGAAGATCTGGCATATAGTAAACAGCATTCAAAACTGATGGAATTTTGTTTCTCACGAATGCCAAGAAGTTATAATTTCTGTACTGAGTTCTATAGATATGCCAAAATTATTTCTTTTCTAACTGGATCATAAAACCATTGATAACTTTGTTCTAGGTATCACTGTCTCTACACTTCAAACCTAAGGTTCTCTTTCTGTCTCTTAACCCTACTTACCCATGATAAGAGGTAGCCCTTGACATCCAAAATCAGGAACTTACTGTAAATGGCTATAGGTGGTCACTGCCACCATATCAAATGCCTAAATCTTTTAATCCCATGCACCACAGAGCCAATGAGTAACATACTTAAAATAGTGACTGTGAATGGTGGCTCTCTACTACAGGAACTTACTGATGCTCTAATGACAAGAAAAAATTTTAAAACTGAGAAAGATGGAGGTAGGAAATTACCCATGCAACTCTCGTGCAGCAGCTGCTCTCAGTTGATGAAAACAAAGGGAAAATAGACACAATTTTAACAAGTTATTTATTAACAGAGAATATGGCGCTAAGAACTCTTACTCCCATCATTGAACTCTGACTGACTGATGCTCCCTCTTTCAGCCTTAATTTGTTAGATTTCAAACAAAGCTAATGGCATTCATACTCAGTTTGCTAGTTGGCACAAGCAAAACTATGCAAAGTCTGAACATCAAAGGTAATGAAGTAGAGCTGTCATTTAGCTCAATAAGGTTTTGAAGCTGCAAAAGCTAAAGTGTAAGAAAATCTCCAACTTGCAATAAATTCCTTTCTTTTCCTTTTTTGAAAGCCTCTTTGCCTGTCATTTTTATACTTTAATAGTTAATGAATTCCATGTAATTGCCAGTTTTCTGCCACCTCTTTGTCCCCTGCTGCAAGAGATCTAATCTATTCAGGGGAAGATAATTGCAGCGCTCTTGAGACAGAAGGAAAAAAAAAAAGGAAGCAAGCAAGCAGTGCTCCATCTCACCACTGTTGTGCGCCTCCAGCTGCGAGGCAGAGTTGACAGCGACTTTGCATAGTGAACAGTACAGCAGCCTTTTTGCTTTCTCTTCCTCAGTCTCAACGGAAGGGCAAGTGCTGCTGCTAGTGGCTGTTGTGGGGATTTTCTCCACTTTAGAGGTGATCTCAGTTGTCATGACACTGCTCTTCCGGATTTCCACGGTTGTCGTCGTTGATATTGCTGGTGTCCCTGTGTTAGCGTCTGTGGGCAAAGAGAGGAGATGGAAAGAAATGAAAACAAACAAACAAACAAACAAATTGTGTGACCTTTGGTGTTTGCTTGTTGACATCCCAATGCTGTGATGACACAGAGAGGCAGATTGTTCTGGTGATGGTTTGACTAATGGTAATGAACTAAACCTGACCTTTTTCTTTGTGTTTCGTGTGGTTGCAAAATACAATACTCCCATGTATTGAAAAAACATGAGTTGTCTCCTGCAGTCTCCTCACACAGAACTCATAAACTGAACAAAAAGGTCATTAAGACTGTACTGAACAACAGAAGAAAATGCAATAAAAGAAGTCATGTAAATGACCAGCACAACAGACAGTTAAAATTTATACACACAACTTCAGATGCATAAACAGCCACAGCAACACATAATACTTATGCTGAGTGGGTGGCCAAGCTAAAGTTTTAACATCTTGTACTAATGAAACTAAAATGAAAATATTGTCCTTTATATCTGGTTAAAAAAAAAAAAAAAGAAAAAAAAAAAAAAAAAAAAAAGAAAGAAAGAAAAAAAAAGATACTCCACTTGATTTTTCCCAACACCAACACTAAAAGAAGGAAGGTAATTATAAATACACAGTACACATTGTTATTACATAATAATGATACATACTAATAACAGTAACTAAATATACAACATTCTGTATCTGAGACCTAAACAAACACTAACAAGATTTTCATTCTGCTTATCAGTAGTAGTTTTGGAAAGACTACAAGCAAGATATATACCTAAATCTGGAAATCTAGTTCTTGCACCTAAAAAACTTGTGCTTTTCCTGTAGTTCTCAAATCAAAGAGAGAGGAAATACACAGTGATATTGGAGTTTGAATAATTGATACATGATGTTTGGATATGGCAGTATCATGCGGTTGTTAAGTATTTGGCAGGGTGGAGGACAGCAAAATCCAGCAATGAAGGCAGGGAAGAAGATAGCGGGTAGGAGACATGAGAAGGAGACAAAGGAGGAGCTGTTCTGCCTTTGCAGCACTGTATTTTATCATATTAAGCCTACTGAGTAGTAGCTTTTCCAAGAAAAAAAATCTTAATTATTTTACTGAGATATGCCTGTATTTGGGTACTTTCCAGCATAGCTCATTTTGGTTTCCTACATCACTTGGTGTTAATGATTCTCTACCTGTACTATGCTTTACTTATTGCCTCCCATTAGAATAGACAAAATAGCAATTCTTTCACTTATAGAGCTAAATACATGCACTGATGTAGAAGGGACACAACTAACTGATATCACAGTGGTGTGTTGCAGACTAGTACTGTTCAAAAACTTTGTTAATGGACAATATTCCTAATAGCTTAGCAGGCAATATCAAACTGGAAGCAAGACAAACACACTTGAGGAACCTGATTCAAAACAATTTTAATGCATTGAAGAAACAGTTTAGAAAATTAAATGCTTTTCAGTAAAGACAATTGCAGCAATCCACACTCTGTAGGTTTAATCTGATCTATTAACACAGAATGATGAACAACAACCCCATTACTGCGTTTGGGGAAGTTTTATTGTTTATTTTATTTTGATCCTTTTCTTTGTTTATTTGCTTGGTTTTCAGAAAAATCTTTCAGTAACAGACATGATGAACACAGATCTCTACTATCACTGTGCTATAAAACAGGTTCCCACCACACTGCAAGTGCAGAGCAAAAGATTTAGGAGGTATTTTTTCTTCCTCTGATCATCTCTGGAGGCCCTGTGTCCAGCCTGGGGACAGCCATATTAAAAAAAAAAACCAAAAAAAAAACCAAAACCAAACCAAAACAAAAACCCCAAAAACCAAAACCCTGAAACTACTTACTTTGCTGTTAATCCAGAAGCAATACAAGTGCAAAGCAACAAGGGAGGGTTTGTGATGTAGGGAGCCAAAATAAATTAGAGGTTTAGAAAACATGAACTGTGAATATGAAAAAAAAATAAAGGGTGAGCACTGACAATGTTTTTCATATCTGTAGAAGGTAACTAAAAATAAGAGAATATCTCTCCCTCATCCCTCCTAGCAGAACAAGGACTATTGGATTACATCAAGAGAGACTTAGATTAGATGTGAGGAAATCCTTTCTAATATTAAAGTTAATGAAGCCTGGGAATAGCCTACCTACACAGATCCAGAAATATTTCCTGCCAGGAGACTTGAAGCTGGTTGAACAAATATCTACACAAATATGATTCCCTTTCAGTCAATGGGAATATGACCTGTTAAGCTCTATTAAGTTCTATACATTGTGTATTTTGTAATGTTTCTACATACTCTCCCAGGAGGTTTTTAAAAATTATCAGTCACAAATCCAAGGAAGCGGAATTTTTCATATTCTAGGTATTGACAGGCATTAAAGCATGCAGCAAAAAAATAAAGTCCCACTCAAGGTCAAATCACAGTTTGGTTTTCTTTTTCCTGATAGAGAACCTGAAGGGTGTCATATCCTGAATGTACTGGGAGTGTCAAATATCAGTGCAGAAGGAATGGTGTTACCTTGCAGAATAGGCTCTTTTTATTTATGATTTTTTTAAAAAATATAATGTTTTGAAAGAAAAAATAATTTGAAATATTAAGCCTTTTGTTGGGAAACTGATGAAAAATAAAAGCCTTGAAGAGGCTGTCCACAAAACTGTAGAGTTAACTAGTCACTCCTTTCCCATTCCAGAGAATCCATTGAATGTTTGTTTTCCTTCAGTCAAAATCTGCTGCAGTGAAATTATTTTCCTCAAAAGCCCAATCCCAGCCCAAACCCTATTGCTTCAGAAGCATTAACACTGCTTTTAAAACACCAGTTTCTGCATATTGGTACTACTGTACAGTAGCAGGCTTAGCTGATGTACTCTCTTGGTGACATGGAAGACAAAGGGCAGATGGCCCAGGGAGGGGAAAGGGACATTAACATTCTCTCAGGATTGATGGCAAAGTTGGTGCTCATTCTAGTCTTGTAGGAAATTAGATATGTACATCAATCACCATTGCCAGCTTTGCAGTGTAAGGGTCAGTATTTAGCCCTAAGCAAAATACAGATCATAATTTTTTTACTTTCCATAGGAAAACCCGAGGTAATGAATGAAAGGAGGAGAAAAAAAAAAAAAAAGAAAGCTTAACAGCAGATTTTATTCTGCTTCAAGTATCTGACCTTCTGTATCTATGCTGATCTAATATTTCACCATGTAATTATTTTAAAGTGAAAAGAAAATACAATCATTTATGCTAGCTGTTTTGGATGTTTTGAGGGTATTTTGAGATGCATGAATGAAAGCAGCATAGTATATAAAAATTAAAAATGGTAAATGTCATCAGCATATTCTTCATCTCAAAAAATAACCAAAGTTCAGTGCATATATTCTGCATTTTTAAGAGGTGCCCTATATGAATATGCTTTATATTCTACTAATGCAAATACATTAATGACATTAAAACATAAATAGCCATCAAAGTTCACCATTTAAAAGCCATGACACGTTTAAAGATGCAAAGCTGCTCATCCTCATATAAAGTTTAGAATTTTCAGCAGAGATTAAGGATAAAACATTCTAAAAGCTGTCAAGTAAGCTTACAAAGAGGCAATTCAATTCCTTTTCTCACAAGAACTTCCAACTTAACCAGCATGAGTTCCTTTGAATATATTGCAGTGTTGCTGCCTGTCCACAGTTCAGTGACCTAAATACAGGGTACAGCATTAAAGGTAAAAGGGATTAAAAAAAACCAAAAAAAAACCCCAAAAAAACCCAAAAAACCAAAAGCCCAGAACAAAAAAAAAACAAAAACCCAACAAACAAACAAGGAAAAACAACACCAAAAAGAAGTAGGAAGGCATTTGAGTTCATGCCTTGGAGACTGAATCAGCATTTCTGAACACTGTATTATGACAGCGCCTTAAGAGCTATTTCAATTATAAATGTTCTAAAATTGAGCTGGAAATTCAGCCACAGTCAAATGGAAGATTTGTTTCTGGTGACGCAGGCTTGCAGCACTGTGCTATTTTCATACCAGTGGCCCACAGCAAATATTCATTATTGCAACTGTCACTGCTTGGCTTTGGTATAGAAGTTGATTGCTGATATTGTATGGAGCTGGACTCCAGCAGCCAAAAAAAAAAAAAAAACAAAAAAAAAACAAAAAACAAAAAACAAAAAAACAAAAAACAAAAAAAACAAAACAAAAAAAAAAAAAAAAAAAAAAAAAAAAAAAAAAAAAAAAAACCACAAAAAAAACAAAACAAAAAAAAAAAAAAAAAAAACCAAAAAAGGAACACTTCAGGATTCACAAGAATCCATTTGTGTTCCTGGTCTTAATATAGCAACAGAATAAAAACTAAAAATATAAAAATATTGTATTACAATCTAATCTTGGTCACTGGCAAAATCAAAGGTCTATTTTAACAAGAGACAAAGACAGATGAAAAAATATTCTGTGAGAACTGACTTCCTTGAGTACTACAGATACCATGGTTCAAGTGGAAAACTGCACTGTGATTAAGGTTTTCCTAAGTAAGCAGGATTAATTTTATTACGGTTACAAGACTCATGAATTTTCTTTAGTCTGAAGAAAGAGAAAATTACAACTCATGTTTTTCTTCTGAGCATGTGAAAGTCTCACTCATCAGTTCCTGCTACTAAGCCTAAGAATTTCTTATCCTGAAGCTATAAATAGATCTACAAAGAGAAATGTACTCTGGCTTCAAACAAATCACAAATATTTATGAGCATGTTTTTTCTTCCTCAATCTCAAGTGACACACATTTAAAAATATCTGATTTAGCACATACATTCTGGTCTCATTTAAATCAAGTTTCGCCTTTGACATAAAAGGATTGAGCATTTGGCCCACAATGCTGTTCAGGAAAAAAATAAACAACAAAACAACATAAAAAAACTCAACAACTGTGCCCCTGCAGAAGGTAAAAAGCATGTTCTTCCTCAGGACAAACAGAACTTGATATTAAATATTTCACTATATAAGACCTCTTAGTATTGCAGAAACATCATCAGCTGGCTACCTTAAACAAACCCATGTCAATGCTCCCATACAGATCCTTGATACTGGCATGTTCAAGGCTGGGACTGGGACTCAGTATATTATTTTCCTGACTGCTAAGAACTGGGTCCTCAATTTCCTTGGGCTGCTTTGAAAATCCCATTTTCCACAACTTCTGTGGTAATTACATTTGAAGATAAGGCTTAATTCCTTTAGAATCTATAAATATAATAAATATAATAGTACACCAAAACCAAAATATCATCCCCCAAAAATGACAGCTGACAGATATTTTTGTGCTTGGCTGATTTTCTGTTCTCATATAGTGAAACATATGGATGTGTGCTAGCACATCAACTGGCTCCAGCACTTAAAACACTGTGAGGAATTTTGACTTAAACATGTCAACTTCTTATCCTTTATATGTGCAGAATACAAACTTGCATATTTTGTGGTCGGTGGATATCTGGCCCTTTACAATGTATTGTACAAAAAATTCTTTTGATATCATAGCAAAAATCCAGTCACTACACTTAGTTTTACATTCAAAACCTGGATTCAATCTATTTATTATAGATACATCTTTCCCATAATGGATATGTTTACTAGGAGAGATAGAAGTATATTTTTAGAACTTAGAAGGACCCATATAAATTTTCTCTAAGAAAAAATGACTACATCATAATTTAGAGACATAAGTACCAAACATCACAGGGGTTTTTTGGGCATAAAAGACCAAAATATCTGATTGACAGCTTTGTAATTCATCACTTTATGGTCACCTTCAATGGCCCAATATAAAATATTGGAAACCATGGTGTCCACCTGATCTTCTACAGGATGGATACTAATTACTGTGCCATAATGGAAGAGTCAAGAGCTCTGAAGTAATAAGTAAAGCTGTGTATGACCAACCAGGAACAGTATTCAAAAACTTTTGATGAGCTGTCTTTTTTGAACTGTTTTTTTAAAGTCTGTTTTTAAACAGCTGTTTACCTGTTTTGTTTCCCTTTCCTTGTAGGCTTGGCAGTACTTTCTTGGTCAAGTTCCTTGTTAACTTTCCTTGTCTAGGTGTCTATCAAAATTACTTTTAATATGCAGAAAGCGAAAGTCTGAACATGTCTAAGGTATTGCCCAAGCTTTTGCTCAAACATACCGAACAAGCATTACTGAGAAACTGAAGGGCTGCAAAGTTTCCCAGAACGAGCATGAAAGGCAAATACCAGGAATTTTCTTGGATTGTAATTGGAGAAGCAATGACCTCAGTATTTTGACCAGACCCTGCATTTTAACACTTAATTAAATCATATTATACACAGTGCTCATCACTCAGAAACAGAAGATGAAGAAACAACTGGCTACACAACAAGTGACTTCATTTTACTGCTGCCTCTACTCCCTGCTTCCCAGCGACGTGCCTTGGTGGTGATTTGATGGCAGGGAGACAGAAAACAGGATGTTCGGTGACAAAAGATGCCCACAGAGAGAGAGATGATGAAAAGGAAGTAGCAAGCTTCATATATTTGATCTGTGGATATTTTCCTCCAGTTAAACTCAATTCTGTCAAGTCCTCAGATGACCTCCTTCATTAATTAGGAGTACAAAATTTTCTAATGAAATTATACCTAATTTTTACTAGCAGTCCTCTTGGTTTAAAGCACAGTTCATTAATCTCGAACAGGATGAACCACAGAGGGACAACTGCATTCCTGTTGAGGTTAATTGAACAGAGCTGGCAGCAACAGCAACAGCTGGGGGTTGAAAGGCCTGTGGAAAGGGAAGGAGGTAAGAAGGGAAATGTCACACCATGTCTGGGTTTTGGGTTCTTAGGCAAATGTAGCTGACAAAAATATGACTGGAAGGTAAGGAAATGACGAGGAGAAACCATTTATTTTACAGGTCATTTAAGGGACTCTTGGTGGTGACTGAGTTTGGACGCTGAACTGTCCTCATGATTGTATGGATTTTTCCTCAGCCAGGCAGAAGATCACCTTTCACCAGCTATGAGTGAAAGGGTCCCCATGTAAGGAGCTGCTGGCTGAAATTACTCTCACAGTTTAATTAATGGGAACTCTGTAGGGAAAATTTGATTTGAAACCAGGACAAAGTGTTTGCTTAAGAGGTGGAGCTCCCACTCCAATGCAAAGAGGTTTTTTTGCATGCTTGAGGCTATGCTGACAAACTGCCACCAGTTTCACATCTGCATGCACCTGAGTATGCATTTCCCAACTTTAAAGTAAAAGTAAACATACTAAAAAATATACTCACAGATAATCTTAGTCCATGAGTAGAAGTTGAGCACCAGTTGAGTTCATTACCAGTAAGAATCAAAGAACTGAAAAAACTGAAAAAGCTAAAAGCCCAACAAGGAAAAGGTTTTGTAAGATATTCTAAAGTAAAATGTATTTGCCTTGAATGTCTCTTTCTGGAGGCCAACATGTGCACAGCAGTCTGTATTCATCCTCTCTGTTCCTCCAAAGCAGGTCAGCTGCACATAAACTACCTGTTGCTCTTTGGCTTGTACTGAATGCCAGGGATATCTGGGTGATTCAGCTTCATCCAAAAGTCATTCAGAGACAGCTACAGCAGTGGAGAGGGATGATTGCACTCCTGTGTCCAGGAACATCCTTGGCACTGTGTGAATCACTAGCACAGACAGTAGTCCAAAATAATGTTTAAAAATAGGGCCTGCATCAGTGCTGAGGTCCAGGTGGCATGACTTATACCCAGTCAGTACTGGAGACAGCATTTCCCTGAGGAGAATTCAGGGAGCAGCCTTTCTCTGTGTCAGTAACAGCAATAGCTTCCAAGTGTTACTTTACTACCCCAACACTCATTAGAGCTTTAACACACACCATGTACCAGGAGAGGATATTGCTCTTACCAAGGTCAGTAAGTAACTACTATTCAGTTTCTGACTGCTACTCCTACTGCCCCAGACACCTACCATGCAGACATGGGGAAGGAAGCAGCAGACAAGCTGTTCCCTTTCACTTTGCACTCTCAGCTGTAGTGATGGAAGGGATGAAAGGGCCTCTCCAAAACTCTCCTTCTCTTTAACAGAGGCAGAGAAGGCACAGTCTGGGCCAGCACTACTGGAAACTGAGATGTATTCTTCACAAAATAAGTAGGCTGGCAAAGCCTATTTAAAACTTGATATCATAAACAATTTACAGTGGAATCTCTCCCCAGCAATCTGCCACCAAAAACAAAGAAGGATGGAGAAGTATTAATCACCAGCAGAAGAAGAGAAAATACATTGCTCTCATTAATCAAATGGAACAAGGAAAGAATAAGTGAACTGCACTGCAGATTACAAAGGATGGCTCTCCATTTTAAGCAGGTAGTTGATTTTTATTTTTTTTTTGCATTTTAAGCGAGTTGAATGTCTTCTTTAAAAGCTCCATCTAAACACTAAGTTTCAAAACAGATTATAGTCACAGAATCCCTAGAAGTAAATTAAAGTAACTGGAATATAACTCAGAATTTCTAAACAGTCTGACTTCTGACTGCTCTTGTAAGTGTCATTCCTCTGTCTTGAATCCAGGAATAATTAAAGCTATTCCCTTTACAGCAGCTTATTTCCTCTACTGGAGAGTACTGAACTAGGAAATCTGATTTTGGCAATAACTGAAGTTGTGTCTAACATAGGAATTGTCAGTTGTGGTACCAGCATCACAACTGTATAACTTTTCTCAGTGGAGAGAAGGCAGGGAGCACAGTGAGAAGACATTCTTTCAGACATCTGTCTTGTAGTGCATCGTAAGTAGAGCCTGTAGGGGATGTGCTCCACGGATTGATCAGCAATGACTTTCATTACAAAACACCTGCTCTTCCTTAAGTAGCTGAGATACCAAATGCCCACATTTGGAAGAACAAATTTCACAAGAAATTGAGGGGAGAACAGTACAGGAGATGGTAGTATTGCTACCATTCCTTAATCTTTGAAGTAAATAATTGTTTTGATTTTCCTGGTATCCCATTTAGATTTTCATTAGTCTTCCTCAGTCCAATATTTTTACAAGGAATTTTTCCCTTGACTGATCACATATGGTTGATAATATATTTTGCAAATTGACAAGACTACTCTTGCTACAAGAGTAACATCCAGTTGAGTGCCAGAGAAAAGAAAACCTTTTGCAATTTTCAGAGTCATTGGAAGGATCTTTTACTATTCACAGCTGCAGTTACTATGACCATCTATTTAACTTGTTCTTACATCTCCACTAGGGTCCATAACCTAAAATAAATTATTTTACTACTACTTGCATGCTCTCTGCTCCTTCCCTTCTCCAACCCACCACAAGTCTTTTCAGGGCTGAGACTGAAACAAAGAGTTTGTGAAACACCCTGTGTCATCAGTTAAAAACATTGAATGATGTTTACAGAGGATTTCACAGACAATACAGACCACAATTTCTAAATAACTTGTTGTCATCACAGTTCTTAGTATAATTTACAGTTTTTGGGTTGCTTTTTCTTACTTTTTTAATAAAACTATTATTTTGTGCAACACACGTTGGCTCTCATATCAGTCTTTCCTCTGCCTTCAGGCAGACTTCTACCAACTGAACTATTAGTCTAATTACATTAGCTGGCAGAAGAAACATATTTAGTAAATCACAGTAAGGCTGGCTAAATGGCCTGGGATAAGGCAAAGACAAACAGAAACCTGTCTACTTCAACAATTTAATGAGTTCCCTTTCATCAAATGTTGTCTTTGTCAGAAGGGACTGAATCAACCCTTTTTGTCTCTTTCAGTAGTGCTCCCTGACACCATCCACACATATCCAGCAGAGAGGTTATTAGTGCTTTGCTGTTTGGGGTGTTTATCTAGTCAATATGATAATTTTATCAGGCAAGCTCTCTACAGAAACAAAATGCAAGAAGTGATGTTTTCCTAGCCCAAAGCTGTTCTCATGAATTATATAAAGCCTTCTGCACACAAGAGAATAGTAAAAATCAAAAAGTATTTTCTTGTGGCACCATTCATAGATATCACTCTTATTTTCAAGGTTTATAGAATCAAATATATCATTTGAGTTAACCAATTACACACAAAACAGTGCTGGGTTTGTATTTTAGGACATAAAGCTAGCAGAATAGGCTTTAAAGGAAATGACTGCTCTTAGTTTGCAGTGACAATAGAATATGCTGCATATTAATGGAAATTAGTATCAAAATGAGCACAAGACTACCTATAGCAAACATTTGAAGATTCTAGATGAGGTATTTAATTCTTGCTCTGCTTTGGCCTTTTCTTACATACCCTCTTGTAAGGCTGATATTAAATGCCTACGTGATCTGGAAATCTAGAAGTGACATACATTAGTACTCATAATGACATGGTTAATTTGTCTGAAGGTTTGGTCCAATACTTTCAAAGATAGAAGTTCTGTCGTGTTGAGTCAAGGTAACTATGTTGTAAAAATGTGGTTCTTAGGCAATTAGTCATAGGCAAAGTGAGATCTGTTCAGAACAAATATCAGGGAGGGATATTAAGCAACAGGGGCAGGACTGATAATGATTGCAAACTCTGCTAGTTCTGTTCAATTTTTTTTTTCCCCAAGCAGGAAAGGGTATTAATGACCATAATTACAGCTTTGATTCATTTCTTTGGTAAACGCAAATTGTCATTCTCTTCATGTGCCACATTTTTCTTTGTATGCAGTTCTTTCCCTAACAACATAACACTGTAGCAACAAAAAAGGTTTCAGCTTCCCTTCTCAATGTGGCTGTAAATACTATACCACTTACAAGATCACACCCCAGCTTCTTCTGTTAATTTTTTTTTCCTTTCTTATACATGGTAGTTATTCAAACATCACTAGATCTGACATCATGCAGACCCAACATTATCTGTTAGAAAAGAAAAAAGAGAAAATAGAAGTTCTCTTTATCAGGGTAATATACTATTATGCTAGTTCCTTATTTTTCATTGTCATCTCTCTCCCATGTACACTGTAATGGAGAAAAATGTATGAGTAAGAGTCCATGAAAGCACCAATAAAAGCCCAGATATTTGAAAATTGCCTTCATTTATAGCTATTTTATGAATAACTGTATGTATTTTTCATATTCATGTTTACACAGTGTCTGGGTGAATAGGTGCAATCCACCTGCCTTAACAGCCTCTAGGCATATAAATATTTGTTAATGAGCATGTAAGTTTGAAGGATTACACAACTCCAACAATCATCACTCCACAGCCACACCTTCACTCAGTTTAGCATTGTGAGTTTTCTTTAATACCCATTTTTCCTTCACAAAAAGTAATATTTTTTAGCATTTCTATTATGACATCAGGTCAAGAAATCCAGTTCAAAGCCCTACTGAAGAGCAGAGAATGGGGGAAAATATTAGCAACTGGATAGTACAATTAAAAACAATAACCCAGAATAATTCTGTGTAAAATCTGAGGGATTAACAGAGATACTTTTTTTATGATGTAGAGTGCATTTTACCACCTCTTGCTTACTCCTACTTAGTATGTAACAAATAATTAAAAAAAGCAATAAGTTTTTCAAAATTTTCAGAGGAAACCAGCTGCACTTAAAACAAAAAATTAAAAAGTGAGTTGGATGAAAAATATGGAATTAAGGCTTAGTTTTTTTGTATTAGCTTTCAAAAAACCTTGGTTAAAAGTTACAGTATGAGTAGAGTAACAGCAGCTGCAATAACAAACTTCTGAACACCCTTCAGCTTCTGCAATATCCAATACAAGGACACTTAAGCATCTCTTAGCACTGATACACTATATTAGGTGTGTTCTTGAGGTCTTAAGGTTGCTATCATTCCATACAGACAAAATTACAAATAGATTTACTTAGGATCACTTTGTATCACACAGCATTTTTGAAACCTTAGCAGAGGTTATGAAAGATAACAAACAGCACTGCTTTTCTGTAACAAAAATTCAGATATGCCAGTCTGAAATTTCAATACATACTATGCAATGGAGGTTTCAACCTTTGAGGCAATTCCAGCGTTTTAATTTATGAAAACTAGAAATTATTAATTTGCAAAGCAAAGAATTTTGCCAAAACTTGCACAAGTTTCCTTACATAATGCTTGTGCATTAGTCATTTGGCAGGTAGGTAGGGAGCTTACTTACCTCTCCTTCAGAAAGTCTGCATCAGTTGTGTCCTTGTAAGCCAATTGATTATAGTGGCAATTCACCTACAGCCTTAGGAGATACAGGTATATGGGTATATTGACTTAGAATACTTCTTTTTTTTTTTGAGTGGGAGAGAAAGACTGTAAGTTGATCAGAAAAGAGAATACTGATTCCTCCCTCTCAAAGCCTCTGAGCTGTAGACCAAGTGAATCTATAGATCAACACATCCCTTAATCCACAACCATGAGAAAAATGCATATGCTTGCACAGCTGTAAGATTTTTGTGAAATGGAAAATGAGAAGGTGGGAAAATGCTCAATGCAACAGCTCCAGGCTTCCACTACCATACAACCATTAGCAAAAACCTTGTGGGCTCACTCTTCTCCATTGTGTCCTCTCCCTCACAAAGTATAATCATACCACTGCAATCCAAATATACTGTATTTACAATATACAGAATTAAAACAAAAGCTTTACCAGTAATTTGGAAAATTGAAGCGATTTGAGGCATTTGGCTTTAAAATAAGCCTCCATCAGTTTTCCCAGAAAGCTATTTTGCTGTGCTTCCCAAGTCTTTACTGTACAGCACGCAGATATCTGATACCTTGCATATCCAGGTAACAGTGAAACCAAGATTTTTAAAGGCTGTGCACTGTTCACAAACATATAGAACAGAAAACACTGTCAATCCCATGGCAGGAAATATCTCTGGACAAACACTTTAATATTCACTACTCCTAAAACGAATTGTGATGACAAAAGAGATGATAATCAGGGTAGACAAGATAACTTGTTCAGTGTGGAAAGTGCATTTTGTATCATCAATAAAATTCTGCAGGAATAGAGAGTCCATAAGTCAATCAGAACTCAGAGGTGACAAGCAGTGCTCCAAAACTATACTTTTATAAACTTATTCTTGTTGCTTTCAGACATTTTTCATAAGAAATTCATGTGAAGATTCGGCAGGCAAACAATGTGGCAATCTAGACACAATTCCCATCAAAAAAAACCAACCCAAATCCCTTCACTCCTTCTATCCTTAGTTTACACATGTTTGTAAAGTAAGGTAGAGATTATATATCAACACTTCAAATGCTACAGTATGCAGTAGAAGATGCAGCTTTGAGACGTTATGACAATCCTTAGAAAAACAGTACAAAGAAGATTTCCCAATTTTCACATGCTAGGCTAAAATGTCATTGAGGAAGAGTAGAGCTGCCATTAGCTGTGAGAGCAAAGCATTCAGTCCTTCTTAATATAAGCAGACCTCAAAAGTACAAAAAAAAAAAAAATTAAAAATATAGCCTAAAAAAGTGAAGGCCTAAGGGCCAGTTATAAGTTTCTAACCACCTATAGCACTTGCACAGGCAGCTTGAAACTAAGTAAGGGTAGAAAAGTCAAAATGGAATCATTAAAGCAATGAACTCTATCATAGCTACCTTTCTTTCTAGCTGTAATTTTAAGGGAAATTAGCTGTCTTAAGGGAAATAAATTCTAGGGGTTGGGGTTTTTTTCCCCCAAACACTTTCTATATATTTTTGTGTGCCCTTTTATGTCTTTTCTGACTACTTTTCTACTTATGGAAAACCCAATAAAACATCCTTATATAATAAGCAAGCAAGCAACCACCTAAAGTTCACTTACCATCCATTTCAATAAGTAATCTTCTCCATTGTCTTCATTAGGCTGTAGCCTCTTATACTTCATTAACAACAGAACTTATTGATGCCAGAAAAGATGATCTGGACTTCTAGTCTGTGCTCTTCCACTATCTAAAGACACAGCCCACAACAATTGACATTCCAGCCGACATTAGGTAAGATTGTTACTGTACATGGAATTTCTTCTAACATGATGTCCTAGATGGAATCTCAGAGAACTCGGCCAGCCTTAGGAAATTGTGAATACTGATTTCAGCCTTCCACCTTCTTCTGTTAAATAGTTTACATCACAATTTACATTTGTAGCTTCATTGCAAAATTGTGAAAGGAACTTTTCCCTCTGAGGAAAGAGTCAAATCTTTAAATCATTCAATGCACGGACTTGAGAGCTGCCAAGCAGGTTTTTCTAACATGTTAATCACAACTTTTTCAACTGATCAATGATCTCTCTGCAGACTTAAGTTTTTCACTAATTCCACAAAAATAAATATTATTGGACTGGAAAGCCTCCATGTTTGGTAACATCATTCTTTTTGTGACTTTGGGCTGTAACAGCTGTTTCAAATGTCAGCAGATAGGACAGAATTAAAAAGGACAGACAATGTGGACAGGGGAATTGCAGATCTGACCTATCTGTGCCTAACGCCAAGAAATCTGCAGATGGATAGCTGTTTATCAATTCTTTCATCTAAATTTATTAATAGTTTTAATCAGTCCAAATATGCAGCTGCCACAGTGCCAAATAAGATGAGTCTGATAAAGCAATCCTTTTTGCTCTACAGGGATACTGAAAAAAATGTCACATAACAATTGACATCCCTGGAAGAGCAGGTTTTAGCAAAATATTCAGGTAATTGGTGTTTTTAAAAAATATCTTTAAAATTCCTGTCCTATGTTATGTAGAGGACACCCATCTAGAATACTTCTCTCAGAGATGTGATTTACAAACAAAAAGACCCAGGCTTCTCCTTTTATGGTATAGGTGAAATTCTTTTCTGAGCTGATTACACACTACACCTCTGGCTGCCAAGTTATCCTCTGAACACATTTCATGACCTCAGCTGTTCCATAATTCTAATCACTAAAATTAGACAAGTATTTTTTACTATCTCACTTTTGCTCATGTAGCATGATATGTTGGTACAATGATTCTGCTAAGTTTGCCACTGGTAACACTGGTCTAAGACATGATGTAATCAATTTCTCTCCAAAGTATCACAAGGAGTGCTTGCACTCCCCAATCACTACAGGCTGTGCTTGTAGTAGAGTTTTGGTTACTCTGCTACTTTGTTCAAATGCAGGTTAAGACCACAAAAGAGAACTTTTCTATAAGGACAAAAAAAGGGAAGATAAATTGTTCTTGCAACAGGAGATCTATGAAAAAGTATCAAAATGGTATTTTGCCATAGACCCTTTCCACAGATATAGTGCATTTTTATCTTTTCATATGGTTTTATGTGTCAGATTATAATTACAGGAACTAACCAGTTGAATTTAAGAGAGTATGACAATACCCTTTAGGCCTAAATTGTGACCAGCCTCTTCTTAAATATAATTTTGCATACCTGTTAGCATAATACATATAGTTCTTTATTTGTGGACTTTTTCTCAAAAAACTTCAACAATGTTATTTTCTAAAAAAAAGAAAATAAATAATGCCAGCATCCAGACAACAAAAAACCAATCTGCATGCATGATGGAGGGGAACAAACGGTAAATATTCTTTTGCTGCTTCAAGCTTCCAAGAGGTAATATTTGCAAAAGATACAATAAATCTAATGAGTTTGGCAATTATGGAAAATATCTCAGCAATGCTCTTATAAAGTAGAAACATATTTAGCTCAAAAATTTATCTACTCAGCCTTTAAAAAAATTCCATTACTCTTGTCTAGATACACACTGCTTCTTTCCCCTTTGAACTTTTAGGCCTTTAATGCTTTTTTCCTTTCAGATTCTCTTCTTTTTCTCCAGTCTAATGACTCACAGTAATTCAAAGGCTGCTGTTTTATGACCAAAGTCTTGCACTGCACTGGCTTGTATCACCAGTATCAGCAGCTGCTGTTAAATCACCTGTCAAATTTGCAAAATTCTCACTCAATTTACCCTGGATTTCAGACTCGTACTTTTTTGTCCATGAGTCTGTTCATGTTGTTTACACAAGGGTTCTGTTGGGACCAATGGCCAACCAGCTTGAGCTTCATGCACAGATGATCCTGTAACCAGCTGCCTCTCCACTAGGAAAAAAGGAACAGAGGAAAATTCCAGGTTGATGCTTTTTGTTGCATAAACCATTGATTCATGCATGAAGTCGACAACTTCATCTTTGGAATATCAAATTGGAAAGCCAATATTTCAACTTTTAGCACAGATACCTTATAAATTTATTCATTACTGTGAAATATACTTATCTGTCTTGGAAAGAATTTTATCACTTTTCACAAGTGGAGCACAAATTGGCTTGCATGAGGACTATGCTAATTTCTATGAAAAATCTTTCCATAGCGTAGATCAGATAATGATAATAAAATCTTGCAAATTGTGCTTACAGAATTTCAGCCAAAAATGATGGGTTTTAATGCAACATCTACCCCAGACCAGAATGTCTAGAGAGTCAGAGATATTCTGGAAAGTATTTTCATCAGTTATGGCAGCTATACATGAGGTCTCTTACATATTTGGAACAGACCTCTACAATAATAAAATTATAGGAATACAAGGGTGCTTTGGGTCAGAGATTTTTTCACCCATATGATAAGAAGAGTTGTGTAATCACTCTTAAATCACGTAGCCAAGTATGTTCTTCTTGGGTACCATTGTTCTAAGAGGTGACTGAAAGCTGAAAATCCTTCATAATTTTCTTTTTGCTTTCCCTCTCCCTTTAAACATGACTGGATTGAAATCCAGATCTGCCAGACCAAATCAATTCTATGAAATTGAAGGTGAAAAGCCTCAGGTTTGGTTTGTGATTACCACTATGAGTTCTGAACATAAATCTTTCAGAATAGTTCACAGAAAAATTGATTAGCTACAAATTCACTTTAGTAAATCCCTGTGACAAAGAGCTCTCTTGGTCCTTAGCATCAAGCTATTTGTTTTAAGAGTGCCCACTCCAGCTGCACAATCCAGGATGCTGCATTTTTTCATACACAGTTAAGCATAGACATGTGCATGCCCACACACCTTAATGTTTTAATATTATGGAAAAATTTTTATTGCCTCTCCAGTGCAGTTTGTTCTGCAAGGAAGACAGTTTTGAACAACTGAGAACGATTTTCTCCTCCACTTTTAGCAGTTTGAACAGGTACTGTGTTGATGCTGAACCCTCTGCAAAAAGAACTTGATAGCAAATTATATACAGCAGCTCCATTTGTGAATCTGTCTGTCAAGGTCACACCTCGCTGCCTAGTCTGTGAAATATTGAATTGTTTACCTGCATGAAGAAAATACCATTTGTTGTTATTTTAAACAACTATATTTTGTCTGATTTTATATTAATGGATTCGCTTGCAAGTTTTCCTCTCTCACTGTTTTAATTTGAGCACTCTTATCCACATGTATGACAGTAAGAACTAACTCTTCTATATTTGAATATCCATAACCTGTTAACAACATTTAAGAAAAAGGTTCAAACTGCCCTAATAGCAGGAGTAGTACTCCCCACAACATTTATTTCCTGATGTTTTTAGAATGACATATTGGCTATGATATTGCAACTGTAAACAAAACTAACATGGGTATAGTGCAGCTTGAAACATCAGCCTCTTTCTCTATCAGCTGTTGAACAAAGTGATTTCATTGTTTTTTTTCTTCCCAGTGCTCCAGCAGTGGTGAGTCACTTCAGCTTTCAATGACAGAGGGATCTCCTAGCTCATTCTAAGGGACGTACTCACTAGACTTTGTGGACTTTAAGTTTCTTAACAAAATTGCATCAAACCTATTTTCTGTAAGGTTTCTTTTTTTTTTTGGTTGCTGAGAGTTGGTGGCCAATAGGGGGGTTTCTCATGATTGAAGCACAAAATCTGGGTTCTGTGATTGTGTACCTATACACAAATTGTATGAAATCTAGATAAAAGCATCTAAAGCTAAGTAAAGACAGCTTTTTTATTCAAAGACTTTCCTTGTATGTATGCATGATACCATCAGATTTATTAAAATACTGATACTTCAAATCCATGTAATGTCTGCAGCATCATGGAAAAAGAAATCATTGTTCCAACAGGCTTAGATCTTCATTCACACAACTTAGTCTGTATTACTAAGCTTGTTTACATGTAGTCTGTATTACCAAGCTTGTTTACATGCCTTTGTAGGATTTATGCTGCCCCCTGAGAATATTTAGAAAATGTGGAGGTAGGTGTGTTGAGAAGAGTACAGAGGAAAAAATCGGGAAGGCTGTTTAAGGGAAGCAAGCTTTACAGAGAGATTTTAAGAGGCAAAGGATATGAGAGTTATCTAGCACACAGGAAGAGATAGCTGCTTCAAGAACAGAAGTTAAATAAAAAAGCTGACACTAAAATGGCATGGAATGAGACAAAGGAATTTCCTAGAAAGCAATCTTCACAGAAGCTGTAAACATTCAACAGGCAAGAAAACAAAGACTGAAGAGCAATTTTCTATTTTAGATGGAAAATTTTTGATCACAGACTTAAAAAATACATACATTTGTATCACAGGAGATATGTAATTTGTATGACATTGCATCACATGTTTATCTTCACTGTTCAGGGAAGGAATATCACAGAGTGGCAGAGTAAAAAATGCTGCTTACTATTGTGTCCACAGAAAAATGTAAAGTATGGGAACTCCACTTTGAGAAAACATTAGCTGCCAATAAGAGAAAAAAAAATAAACACCTTCCTCCATACTTTTTATGTATGTTCATGTGTTGCAAACACAAAAGTTATCTTAAATCACACTCTGGATTATTACTCAGAAACAGTAGTGACTTTACTGTTGGATGATTCTATATCAACCTGTATTTCATGTAATGCCAGAATGATTTGCATATCAATGTCATTAACAACCTTCCCCTCTGAATATAAAGAAATTTTTCTTTAAAGAACTTACATGCATCATGTAAAGAAGTTGGAGGTATTTGACATATCAGGTGATACTCAAAGCATGATAATTTGCTTTCCCAAAGATAAGGTACATGTTTTCTTGAAAATTTACACAGAAACATGCCACCATTTTGAAATGCTATTTTTTTTAAATTAGGCTCTCAGCTGCTAATTTAAATGACTTATAAAGACAAAATAACAGGTCCTTCAAGCAATAACTGAGCACAATATTTTCTGCAAAATATCAAATGTTGTAAGGGGAATTTGAAATTAATCTCTCACAGTTTTTTTTTTTTAAAGTCACAAATGGTTTAATGGTCTGTAAATACATTTTTCTCAGGTGTCTGAAGCTTGAATAAAACCCAGAAATTAATAGACCATTAAAAAACAGGAGTTCTTTGAAACACTCTGAGCAACACTCTGAAAAAGTTTTCCTTGAGATTGCACTTCTTCCTTACTGAATACATCAATTATTTTATCTAGGAAACAAATTTGGTTTAATCACAAGCTCTGCTCTCAAGCATTGATTTTGTTTAGAAAAGTGAAAAACTTACTCCTTTGTTACCCAAGAAGCAACCTAGTGGACTTATTTACACAGATTTAATGCAGCAAAATAGAGAATTTTACTCCCTGATGAGTAAAAAAAAAATTAAACATTTTGGAGTGAGATCCAAAATATTTAAATAGCATCTTAATTGCAGAAAACTGCAAAGATGAAATTATGCACATAATTACAATTCCTAGTTATTTTAAGAAGTGAAAGCTGCTGACAAATTTTGTTAATTTACTCATTCAGATAGAATTTGGCAATCTAGAGAAATGTCTATTCCTTTATTTAAGCTAGTCCATTTTGAAATTAGGTGAAAATCAAATCTACTTAAGTACAAAGGAGTACAGAGAAGCTAGCAAATCAAGAATTATCAAAATATTACAACAGTTTTTTAGTGAATGCAAAAGACATGTTTGAGTAAGACTCGTATCATTCTGACAAGGATATTCAGGAGATCTTTTAATTTAGCAAATAAATTATGTTTATCTTGGAAAAGGAAGGATTAAGAGTTATCCTAAAGTGACTAGAACATCGACAAAACATTCCAGTTAAAATTTACTGGTATAGGACTGTATATTGCACATGTTGTTTCATAATTTTTTCTTGTCTCATTGGATGATTTTTGTCGTACTTATGGGTAGATGTCACTACACCTCTAAAAAGAAAGTAGAAAGCAAGAAAAAAAAATGCATAGGAAGTTTTCTAACAAGTCTTGCTATTAACGTAAAGTTGGGTTTGGTTCAGGGGTTTGCTCCTGCCCTTGGAAGCTGGCATTCCAGTATCCTTTTTACGAGTGTTGTCCAACTGAAATCTTTACCCCTTATCATGCATGGAGTTCCAGATGCCCCCTCCATTTCCACTTTAATGGATAACAGATGTCAAGTTCTTCTCCGTAGATGGCAAATCTTAAGACAGTGACCATACTTCTACAAATCCTGCAAAGGGATTTCATGGATCGCTCGAGAACACTATAAATAATGACTTGCACATGTTGACTCACTTCTTATGGAATATATTCTAAAGTCCTGTGAAAAGTAGTATTTTCAGTCCAATACATTTACGTAAATCATGCTTTGAGGTTCATTATGGTCTTACAAACATCTGGACAAGAAAGCATAAACTAATCAGCATTAAAGAGATTTAGAGCATACAACTAATAAAGAACATGCCTAATATACACTTGGAGTGCATGCTTTTACTGCAGACAATGGGGTTTGATGAGGATAGCATCTTTTCCTTTATACCAGAAGGATTTGCCAGTTAGTTCCATCTCCTGGCAAAACGATTTTAACTTCAGAAGCAGCTAGCACCAGTTCATTTCTATCTGTATTCCTGCTTGTGTGAAGTGACCAAGCTAACTCTGACACTAAAATGCCACTCTTGTCTAGACTCAGCACTCTGTGTGACGTTTCTCTGCCCACATTATCCACATGTGGGTATTTCAATCACTCACAGAGATGCTAAGATATTAATTAAACCAATGCATTTTTGACAGAGAGAGTGGTCAGATATTACACTGAACTGCAAGACCTGTCACTGGGTCTTAAAAAAATGGATAGGCTCAGTTTAAAATTAAAAATGCGTTTAACTCCTACTTGTGTGTTACAGTCTGGCTTGCTGGGCCCAGGCTTTTGATGGTGGCTATAGCAATCAAAATATTAATCTGGCCTGCATAATGTAGCCATATTCTCAGCCTGGAAGTGTTTGATTGAACACTCTATTTTCCAGCAATCAGTCATGACCAAGGAAGCTGAAACTCAGAAGGTAAGATGGTTTATATATATGTATGTTTTACATGCTAATGCAAGTGATGGAAATATAAACAAATATAAACTGATGTAAAAACAAAGGTTTCCATGAATCAAAGTAATTTCTTATTAAAAATACATTTCTGAAAAATCTGTCTGTTTTCAACTGAAGCCTGTGAAATGGAGTATTTTTTTTTATTACCTGCCCATAGTATACCTGTTCCCATAATACAAATAATACTGCAGAACTGTTCCTGTCATTTTAAAACAAAGCACCATCTCTTCAGTGTAAAGAAACTACATTATCTTTCCTAGACTAAAATGAGACTGTCTCAACAAGCATATCAAATCCAAACTATATTTTAAACTTTCTGAGGTAACCTGTGTTGCCTGAAAGATTTACACAGCTCTAATTCTGGTTATCTCATATTCCCAGTGGGAGGTGTATCACAGCTGGAGGATCAGTCTGGAATTTAGATTCCGTGACTTTTTTTCATGAGATCATTAAATATTTGGAGTCTGAGATGAGAAATAATAATACAAATAGATAATAAAAAGGTTAAAAAAATAAATCTTTTATGGAAATAATATTATTCAAATATTTATTTTATTTTGCTTCAAGGAAGGATAACACTGAGTATATAGTTAAATTAAAATAAAACCAATTTTGAAATAAAATAAGAATTATTCTCTGTATGCCAGTACATAGATAATTAAATCCTGTATCAGCACTTTCAAGAGTCTGAAATAATAGAAGCACACTGAACAAATGTTTTACCTCATTTCTGTTATTCGATGATTTTATGGAAGACTTGGCATTAATTCCCATGAACTTTTCACTGTGCAGTCACTTATCATTCTGTCAAAATCACATCTATTATGTTATTTCTTTCCCACAATCAAAAAACCTGCTCTAAGTTGAGATAGTCTTCAGACATCTGTGGGGAAGACATATTTTTATGCATTCTAATTTGCTGGACACACACTGCTCAGCTATACTGGCAAACAGCCCGATTGCCTACAAAATTAGAACAACTGAGATATATGCTGCTCCCTCATTTTACACATAGTTAAAGATTTACTTTATGTATGTGAAATTTGCTCTTTATCCAAACTTGGCAAATGAAAGGTAATGTCAATATTGATGTAGTTCAAAGAGGGAGGGAGCAAAATGGTCAGCACATAAACCTTTTCTTGATGAATTTCTACAGAATTTCCTTTTTTCTGGTGTCTGTCTGGCTAAACTACTTACGAAGTAGCTTGCTATGGCAAACGAGTCCTTTCACAGTTTAAACAATTTGGTCATTAACATAAAAATTAATCCTTTTTTTGGATGTTGTCCATAAGAAATATATAAATGCTTACAACAGGTAGCAGGTCTCCCATTCAACAGTAATTTCTCACTGCATTTTTTAAATGGAGAGGAGACAGCACTCCTCAACACATCCTGTTTGACAGAAGAGAGGCCTAATGAACATCTCTTAAATACTAATTAAGTTTTCATTTCCTTTTTGTCTTCAATACCCACAACTTGACATTTATAATTCTTCAAAGCCATCCCTTATTTCCTTATCATTATCATCCTATAAAAATAACATTTTAAACATTTTTTGACTTCTATCAAAATCCTTGGGTTTTTGGAGACACTTCTACAATGGCTTCACTGCTGGCAACTTCTTATTGATAGAAGCTTAATAGAGCACTGTGGTTAAAAAATAACTGTGTAGCTGAAACATATTTACTCTCTCCCAATTTCAGTATAATTTGATTGTTTTGAAAGCACTGAACAACTACAGCAAAGTCACTTTCTGATGGATAATTGTGTCTTCCTTGACTCAATGTCTGTTATTTCACAGATTTTTAGTTTCTGATTAAAACTTGAAAAAAAAATTATGTGCTTAGTGAAACTTTACACTGAGCAACATCAGCTTCACCATGGATAGCTAATGATTTCTCTTTAATGTAGGCATTTACTTGAAATGTCAAAAGACATTCAGAAAAAAGCTTATAAAAAACAGGAAACAGTAAATGACATTTGCCCAGTAGATATTAAAAGATGTAGACTCAAGCATACAAATTTGCAAGAGTACAAAGCTGATGAAAAATCATGCAATATGAAGAGAAATAAAAATGGACTTTATAATACTTTGATTGCAGTGTATGACTGAGTTTCCAAACACTTTTCCTGGAATTCAGGAACTAAGAGGTGGGCTGTTCTCCACATTCAAAGTAAATTAAAAATCCCATGGCTCATATGACCCTCAATAAGCAATAAATACAGAGATTCTGAAATAAACAGGAAATGGGTTCTGAGAAAACTTGTAAGCTAATTGCAACAGAAGTTTGCAGAGGAAGGATAGTCCTGTATTTTAAGCCTTTTGTTGGTTTTCCAGATAAGACAAAGACCATTACATGAACAGAGCCCCTCTAAAAATTTCAAAACCAGACATTTTTCCTGCACCTTTATCTCATCCCTTTCTCTGTCAGCTTATCTCTCTCATCCAGGTCTGTACATACCATTTGAACCTCTTCAGATCTCCAAAGAGCAATGGTTTGTCAAAATAATCCCCAAGGAACCACGGCCAGACATATTTAATTTCATTCTTTCAAATGTGAAATAATGAAATTTCTCCACAAAAATATCCAGTCTAAAATGTAGTAAAGTCAAGCAATAACACATTAGAAAAAAATCCTTGCATCACTACTATGGTATAAACAGGAATTTCCTACCACTTGAAAGGAACCTGTAGTACACCTAGGTCAATGTCCAGTCTTCAGCAGTAGCTGACACATTAAGCTTGAAAGCAAAACCAAATAAAAAGACCAAATCAAATCTAAACAAAAAATCTATAACCATCAACATTTTGGAATGTAGATCATGATATTGTGCCTAGAAGCTTTGTTATGCTCAAAGCTGTCAAAAAGCAGAGAGAGCTTTTGCTTCAAAACCAGCTAAATTGTTAGACAATAGTTTTTAACACATCAGGCATTTCCTTTTTAAACCTCTTTCAAACAAGTCTTAGGTCTAACCCCACCATTTTTAACTCAGTCTCCTGAGGTACAGCCAGTTCTATAAAGAAAAATATTTACCTGCATAAATATTTAAAAACGTTGCTCAAATAAAAACTCCAACAAGCCAAACTCAAGACTGTAGCTTTAAACTAGTCAGAGCCAGACAGAAGTTGTTTTTATCTTTAACAGGGTGTTTTCATTTAGGATCACAGAGAGAAAATAGAGCAAGTAATCCTATGTGACACCATCAGCAAGGCAACAAAATTCTATTAAGGAGGGCAGCCTCCAGAAGCAGCATGGTTTTTAAACCAGTATAATCCCAAAGAGAAATGAGGCACTGGCAGAATGTTCTAATGCCAGGATGCATGGGGAGCAATAGAAAACTTGCAAGGAGCAAGGAAAGGTGAGTATTGTCAGCTAACAGAAACAAGAACGACACAGTCTGGAATGGGAAAATCTCTTTGTGTGTCAAAATACTAAAAAACTAACCAACAATGAAAGAAACCTTCCCTACATTCACAGCGTATTCCCTTACCTCTTATTTCAGCTATGGCTGTTATGTTCCTTTGCATCCTAATGTAAGAACATTTACCATCTCAGTAAAATTTTATTGGATTGTAAAGACTGACCAATAATGGAGCTACTGAGTATCCACCTCTTCTGATTACAGAACAGATTTGTTCCTTGAGTTCCTGGCTCCATTTGCATTCCCTGATTTTACACTATGGATGGTTCTGAGGAAATGGTGAGAAAATGGAGTATAAAATGACACATCAATGGGGTCTGACCACTGAAACGATAATTCAGCTGCAGTTTGGGCATGAAAGCAAGCTCATGACAAAAATCATAGCTTTTTTTTTCTGACAAACTTGAATTTGATTGCTAAAACTATTTAGGTAAAGAAAGTTCTGATATTGCACATGCCAAGTCAGAGTTGCCTACTATCCATTTCGACCCCAGAATACTCTATCCGAGAGTCTGTTCAGAGGTACACACTGAGAGCAAGCCTCACACATCCCAACATCTCAGCCAAAACTGGTATGAGGCCTCCACCTCACAGTCCCTTTGAGGGTAGCATCATAGGTCCCTAGACCCCATCCATGTTTCCTGAAGGAAATTAGCTACATCAACTCAACACCATCTCCCATGCACATCTGTTAAATATACAGCTGGACCTGCATAAATTAGCAATGCACGCTGTATTTTCTATAAGCGTCTCACAATGGTGACTCTCTGACTGAGTGACCTGCCCATGCTTAACCCACTCAAGACTTTCCCTAAACTGTTTTCTTAGATAAATCTTAGTTTCACCAGACTTTCTGCATATGTGACTCCTCTGAACGTGAGTCATTCTAGTTTGGCTTTTTGTGAACCTTTTAAATCTTTCTGTCTTTTTAAGGCCTCAGATTATACATGTGCTCAAAATTACATACAGCTGTCCAAACACAAACTTAAAAGCCCCTTAGAGCATTAAAATAATTTTTCCTGCACTGCACTCTAGCCTCCTCTTTAACACTAACAGTGTTCTGTTTGCCTTTTTTATCTTCACTTATGTGCAATACTGAGGTTGATTCCTTGATTGTTTACTGTCACATGCAGATATTACTCATCTGTGTTTGGCAGGATGTGCCTCTTAGTGCATATCCTCGCTGTTCTAAATCTACTGCTCCACTCTTTCACCATGATCTGCTTGAAGATACAGATTGTTTTCCCACTAAAGTTTCATAATCAAATGATTCTTCAAAATTAATTCTTCTGTATTAAAGGCCTGACATATTCTTTCTAAAGGAAGTCTTTATTTGATTTATAGGACAGGCCATAACTACTTGTTTTGTTTTATTTTCATGTTACATCACCATGCAAATCAAAAAGTTATTATTTTGGTGTGCAACTAAACTATCAACCATCTTCCTAGAGCAGGTTCCCTCGTGCTGCTAAAATCTATTTTAGGCTCTGTAAGTGACCTAACATTTGGGCAAACATAGATGCAATGAGGTCAATCAATCAATACAATGAAGGAGAAAAAGCTGGTGGTTTTTTGCTGTTTGGTTTGTTGGTTTGTTTTTTTTTTTTTCCAAAGTATAACCAATTATGTAAATCTGCACTTACAAAGGCTGAAGAGGAACACAGAAATGACTGGAGATTAGTCTTCAAAGCTGGCGTGGGATTTGATTTTGGTGATGACATTTGAAACATAAATAGGCCTATTTCATTTGGGGAATGAAAATTCTGGCACTTTAAAAGGCTATTGTGCAAAACCTTAGCAATGCTTATTAGAATAAATGCATTCCATGATACGAAGCTTCATTCTAATTATTTGCTTAGTTTAATCATAATTGTTGAAAAAAATCATGAATGACAAACATAGACTAATGTCAGGCTGAAAGATGTACCTGTTTTTTCTTGAAAGCACAGAGTAAATCACAAAACTCTAGAAGTTATTTATCAAAAAGGAAATATAATATTAACTAATCCATTCATCTTGCATTGGTACAATTACTTTCTTCTTCATAACTATAAATGTGGATGATTTCATTCTTATTTTGATTTTCTTGGAAACATAAATATGAAACCAGGAGTTGTTAAAACTGGCAACATGCCATACAACAAATAAAATCAACTGAAAAGATATACCTCTGATTTTGTATCTGGATACAAGTTTCTAGAGGCTTATAGGAAACTGTACTGGATTTTAATTGATGTCGAATAAATAATGTTTCATACTTTCTCTACTTAGCTTTCTAAAATTTCATTTTTAAGTGTACAGAGTGAATATTGTGTGAAGAGATCTATCTCTGACTGACAAGTTGAGGACAAGAATAGGGCATGACAGCAGAAAGAGCTGCAGCAGTCAGTGCAAAAGGGGGATAGGGTACTGCAAAGGTGCATGAGAGCACAATCGAAAAAAACTCAATAGAAATGTTTCCTGTAGCCTTTCTTTGATACCTCTGACCAAAACTACCTTTAAAAGTAGGTGAGAGAAGCAGTGTTCACAGACCCTTTTTAAAAGTGTGATAACCAAGACAAATTGATCCACAGTTAGCCATCAACAGTAGTACCCTTCTCCAAAAAGGATTTTCAATAGTCTAGTGATAGCTAATAATGCTACCACAATGCATATGAAACCATAAACAATAACATGTTCAGATAAAAGGGAAAAGAGAAAGCTGAAGGGCAGGAATGTCTGAGCAGCCTTTGAGTTCTCTCTGTGCTCCAGAACTACTGTTGCTTAGACAAAGGTCTGAAACATGGTGCTGAATGAATGTGTCCCTTTTGTTGTTGGATCACTCCCTTCAGATGTTGATAAATTAGAGGAATCCATACTACTCCTTTTTAATGATTTATCTCTTTCAAAAATCATTACTAGAGACCTGTTGACTCGCTCTTTGGGGTCTATACGATGTGTGGTATATAGTCAAATTAAGACTATCAACTCAAATTACTTGACAGAGAATGGAAAAGGACATCAGATTTTTACTCTTTTAGAACCTTTTCTCTCCAGTGACTTGTCAGTTTGAGATGACATGCTGTCAATTACTTCCATTGCTGCTTCTACACATTACAAAATCTGCAGTGTCCACTAAAAAACATCAAACAAGGATTGGTGTCCCTCGTGTGCCAGTGAAATAAATATTATTTTTAAACCAGCTATCTTAGAAGATAGTAGTGACCATAGTATCAACAAATACGGTGTAAAATACAGCCCAGAATTCTGACTTCTAGTGACAGTTATTAACAAAAGAGAAAAAAATCCAAAATTTAGTTTTACTAAGTGCAACTCTATTCAAGAACTTCTAATTTTTTGTGCAGATTTAGATTCAGAATTCAGTGATTTATTTTTCTGTGTTTCTAAGGAGAAAAGCAGACATTCTAGGTCCTCTACATGAATATTTAGTCAAAGAGAAAAATAACTTATTTTTTTCTTATTCCTTTTTTTTTAAGGAATCTCATTCTCACCTTAGACAGAGAGCATCAAGTGAGATGCTTAAGAGATGCAAAACCACAAATTTCAATTGGAAGTTTAATATCTTTTACCATGCTCCCAATAATAACCCTTTGGCAAAAAACTTACTCCTAGTACAGCTGCTTTGGATTTGTTTGGTTTGTGATTTTGTGGTTTTTTTTCCTCTCCAGATGGTGGGTCATTAGAACTTTTCTGGATAACCTCTTTACAAAATGTATATTTTCATACTCTCTATTGATCTTTAATGCATAATCATCTAAATGGTGTAGAGACCTACCAAGAACTGCTCTTAGCTATATTCATGCCTTTTTCACCGCGGAAGTTTAAACATCATGAGATTTAATTAACGTTAGAAGAATTTTCTTCCCATGGCCTAAAATCTACATGGCTTATTTTCCCCTCAGACTCCTTAATCCTGGTAGAATGGTTCTGAAAATAATTTATCCTTAACAATATTTACATAGTCTGCCAGGAAACTTTCAGCATGAAAGTCAGAGAGAGAGAAGAATAATCAATTAGCACTTGCTAGGAATACTCTTTCTCCTTTGTCTATGAGATCGAAGCTGAATCATTACTTGACCATATTCTAACTGCTATATTTACCAAATGCAAATGCACAGAGAGAATGCATTCAATTTGTCAAGTAATTTTTGGCCATTTTAGGAAGATATCATTATGAATGTCATAACCAGCCATTACGGATGACATTTTAAATTGTGCTGTTCTTTGAATGAGCACTAATAGTTTAGAATGTTAAAGCCAATGTACACAGCTAGATGAAATAAATTTCTAATTGAATGAAAATGATATTGTATATTAATGCATCTCAAGGAGAAAAACAAACTGAAAAAAGCTACACATCAATAGTAGATATTTTTCTTTCCTTTAGAGGACTCCAGAACAAGAATATTGGAGTAAAAAACATATTTGTTAAAATGTCAACATTTCCACTTCTGAATGTTTTCAGACAGGTGAGAACTGAAATGGATAAATCCCTCTTTCTATATTTGCTTCATTTTCTTTCTTCCTTTACACTTACTGTGCATATAAATTCTACATTTGGATAGTATTAATGGCAGCCTTCTTGTATCTGATCACACTAACATGGGATGAATTCTGAATTTGAGAGAAGAGATATTCAGAAGTTGATATTTTTTAGCTGAGGAAATCATGATCAAAATATTTCTCTGCAAAAGGAACAAAAAGGGACAGAAATGGGGCAGAAACCAGCACTAATTTCACATACACTTGACAATAAACTATATTTTTTTGGTTTTTTTAGCCCACATAACTTAAGCTTGTTGAACCTCTTAAATAAACTGTTAATTTGCACTAATAACCTACGGAAATCCCAGTATTTGATGGCATCTGGCAAGCAGGATGGTGTGAGATACTGCAGTCTTGCTCTGCTCTTTGGATAAAATGTAATGATGACATCTCAATAACTAGCCTATGGAAAATAGTATTATGTTAATACAATAGAAATTAAGCATGGCATCAAAAGTTTAATTTTTAAGGACCTTTCATAATTTTCCATGTTTTATTTGATTTCTCTTGATGTTTTCTAAAATAGCTTTGCTTGCTGTATTGGATTACAGAAGAATGTTTTAATGGAGCACCCTTGGTTCTGGAATGCCTTTGGTGAAACATGGAACAGCTTGTGGTCTTGAAAACTTACACAGGGAAAAATAAACATGTTGTTGGTTAAGAATACACTCACAATAGTCAGAAACAACAGTGCACTGATTCAATTAGTATCAAGGCTGTAAGAAGTAACTGGGACAGCACTGATGAATACATTTGTAACAACAAAAGTCCTAGATCTTGGATCAGAGTGGACTAACTTATTTTATAACAACAGGAAGAAAGAAGTCAGTGGAGGTTTCTCACTTTGTTGCTGTTTGTAAGGAAGCAACCTTCATGAATGAAATTCACTTTGATTCCCCTGAAAGCATTTCGTTCAGAATAATTCCACTTTCACTGAAGTAAATCAATAATTTCTGAACTGAAACAAAAAAAATTCTTCACCCTAAGAAAATTAAAATCAATATCAACAATGACTAGAAAATAAGTGTATTTAAGAATGGCCAAGAACTGAAGAGAATAACTTTAATACAGAAGTGTTAGAACAATGATAGTTCCCATGGATCCACTCCAAAAGAAAAAAAATAGAGGGTGGAAAAAGGGAGATTGGGTTCAAGAGTCCTAATTTATATATCTCACAGTAAAAAATTATTTTCCATTGTTGAAAAATATGTTCTAGTAACCTCTTTGTTTTCCTCCTGTAATCAAAAAACTTATGCAGTGAAGAGTGACAGTGTCCATAAACTTTTTCATAACATGGGAGTAAGTCTAACTAATACACAAATAAGTTTTCATGAAGTCAACTAAGTTAATAGACGTTCTCAAGGAATTGATACCTTTATTTGTATATGTCCACACTCAAAGAGACAAACCAGATATAGAGACTTAAAACCAAAATGTACATTCTACCTACGTGCTTTTCTCTCATTCTTCTGTAATATTTTTTTTGTTGTAAAAAGATGTATAGTAAATATCGTAAACAACTTCTTGGCCCTAAGCAATTAAAGTTCTTAGCAAATAGAAAATTATAGCTTTCTACTTTTAACATTTTAAGCCACCAAATGGTAAACAGGAACATTATGAATATGATTTAAAAAGTTCCTGCAGCTATTCAAAGATTACTCTTCTACAGAGTCTGCAAGAAAAACTGTTGCCCTTGGCTTAGCTGAGAGCTCCCTGTACTTCTTATGTCAAGCTAAAGATAATAGATGAAAAGGTTGCATATGTATACGAGGAGCTTGGGAGGGAAACAGATGCTTTAAATTGGTCTCTCTGAAGCACTGAGAGTGCAGATGGGAAATACACTATTAAAACATAGCCATTATATTACTTTTACTATCTCTAGTCTGAAAGAAACAGAGGTCAGGTAAGGATTAACATGTTTGGTGATTCACTTAAGGCAAACATTAGCCCACCCAGGGTTAATAAAACATGCTTAGAAACTGTTTTACAGTAAAATACACTCCATAATAAGCTGAAAATAGCCTGTAACAGCTGTGAAGCATGAGAGGGATAGCAGCCCCTGAACCTGGTGTCTTGGCTGGCACTCCAAAAGCAGCATACTTTCATCACCAAAGCTAGAGGAAGGTAGAGGTTATAGGCACCTGAAATGAATTATGTATTTCAGGAATAAGAAAGAGGCAGAAATCACAAAGACAGAAGCTCAAATTTGGTTCTCATTCACATCTAAGACTAAACTAATGTGGTTATTAAAGCTACAGTTATACTGTAGGGTTTATTTAAACTAACAGAAAAGAGTTTCAATGTCATCAATGTTCATTGAAGTTAAAAAAATAAAAGACAACCAACAAAGACAAGACAAACCAACAAGACAAACAAAAGCAACCAAGCAAAAAAATCCAAAAAATTAAACAACAACAAAAGCTGCAACTGGATATGTTGTTCATGAACACCTTGTCTGTCACCAAATGCCTACACCTGAATATTTTCCTTTAGGAGGTGGAAAGAGATAGCAGATTTATGTGAACTTTTTTGGGGGAATTACATTACAGTGAGATCAAACACTCTCTAGAAGGGATGATTTCATTCAATTGACTACACAAATTGTTCCTATAAAAGAAACTCAAATAGTCTCATCTTGGGTAAAATGAATTCAAACCCAAGTATGAGATTTACTTGATTTATTTGTGTGTTCATTATTTATTTTCCTCCTTCATTTGTTTTGGAAAAGTAGGAAATTGAATTGCTACATGGATTGAATAGAACATTAAACATGTAAATTGCAATGGACCTTAGATACCAAGATGTCAACCGCTGGCTCTTGGCCACTGTTTGCCCTTCCTTCCTCCTCCCACCTCGAAGCATAAAATCCCATTTATATAGTTACCTTTTAGGAAGCTTATAAATACAAGTGTATCTCTCTCTCTCAAGCTACAACCTTCATTTGGACACAAATAACATTATCAACTTTTATGATTTAAAGGACTAGTGAAATCACTTCCAGTGAAAATTCACTGAGTACTTGTAGACATGCTGGGGAAAGAGCACTTTAACAGAAATCATTTGTTTCTCAGGAAAAATACAGTCAGTACAATATACTTCAAAAACATCCAAGAGATCTGATGATACTTTCTTGCATTGCTAGTGAACCTCATGAATTTCCTGTAAACAATAGTTTTGCTCTTCAATAGTGTAAGATAATAAAAAGTTGAGACAAAGTAGAATCTTACCTGGAAAATTCTAAACTACTTTTTCAAAACTTTTTTTGCTTGGTATTCCTCAGAGCAGTAAGAAAAACAACAGACACACACCTACACTGTTAAAATCTTGACATATCTCTTCTCCCTCCTCTACATTCTCTTCTATAAAAACCTTTGAAAAAATTATTCTAAAGCAACATTTCAAACATCCCCATAACTACATGCCCTGAAGGCTGAATTCTCATTCTTCATTAACTTCTCTTTAAGTTTAAAAATCTAGAAATCTGAGTAAAACACAGTAAGAAACATGAAAACCTGACTTCACTGAGATCAATCAGAAATTCCACAGGAATAGGACATTTTTAACAAAGGTTTTCAGCTTACTTAAAATAGATATTATGGAATTAACATATTATTCTTATTAATAATTCTCTTCAGGCACAGCTATCTCCATATTGACTATAGCTTCATGAAAAATGTAAACCATGTTATAGCTTCCTCACCTTACTTATATTTTCTAAATGAAGAACCATTTTTGTATCCCTGATTATGGAAGATCTATCTAATGATGAAGAATTCAAAAATGCAAGCAGCCTGTTGAAAAAACCATTATATTTTCAAGGTTTGCTCAGCTTTCAAATATATATTTCTTATCTGAAAGGTAATGGTATATGGACCAAGGTAATCTTGAAAAGTAAGTAACTTGAAAATCATACTGGGATTGTAACCGTAGATAAAATGAAAGAGTTGCACACTAATTAACTTATTTCCAAGAAGATTATTTGACTGTTGATATGACTGTAAGGATCCTTACATAAGCTAAAAACCAGATGCAATATAACAGCATATTATCAGCATCTATTACAAGAGGTCTGATGAATCCTTAATTTTTTAATTCTGTGAAACACAAGAAAGGGAAAAGGTGATTCTGCTATGACTGTGTGAGGAACTTAAATGTTAAAAACTGAGTTGTCCCTGAAATAGAGATAAAAGTTGAACAAAAGCTTTAAAAACAGCTAAGTTCACACTTAGGTCCTTAAATTCCACATTTCCAATATCTAAGACCTGTCACTAGACAGAATTATATCTGAAATTCCATCACTCCTTTGCTCCATACTTGCTCATTTGAAAAACAGTTTACAGACTTGTTTCTATTCAGGCATATCCCTACACAGAATCAAAACAATACACCCATTTAGAGCTAATTAATGACACTTATTCTAAATAGACATTTGCCAGTTTTTTGCTTTTATTATAGAAGATGAATCATTAGCCATCAAAGCACTATGACAATGATAACAACAACAAAAAAGCCATATGGTAATTGCTTTCAAAACTCCAAAAGTATGACTGTCATCATGTATCAAAAGAAAATAAGAAAAATACATTTGTTTTTCAACTAAAACTAGTAGAAAATAAGATTTTAGCATTTTTATACCTTACTGGAAACAGTGTTTGTAGTTATTATGTACTTATTAAAATTCTGAATGAGTTTTTTGGTACTCCAAATAATATCTACACAGAAAGTCACAATTTCCCTGGAAAAGTATTTTCCTGTAAGGGTGTTGTTTTGATGTTAGTAGCTAATCATGCTAACCAGAAACAACCCCTCCCCCCCAACCCAACCAATTCCCAAAAAAACCCAAACCAAAACCAATATATTGGTAAAACTATAAAGCCCAGCTTCATGCACATAATACTTAATGTGCCAAAGTCTTTCTTCCACTTCCTAATCCAAAAGAGCACACATCAAAATTGAGATCAAGGAAAAAGTCCTAACACAAATCCAGATACATATTTTTAGAATGACAGTTAAAAGCAAAGAATCTTGAATTTAAAAAGCAACCAACCAACAAACAAAACCTGGCATTTTCCCAACCTGTATCAAAACAGACAGCCAAGCTTAAATTCATTCATCTTATTTCTGACGTAGAGGGATAATTCTTGTAGTTATTCCTCATCTTGCCTGAATTGTCAGAGATGACTGAACAGCAGAGAGGTGTTCTGATGTGTGAACAGAATATGAGAACAGAGCAGAAACAGCACAACTGATGAGAGTAAAGACTGTAAACTCATTTTTCTGAATGACTTTTAATTTAGTTAGACACGCGAGCAAAGTACTTGAAAAGTCATATCAATGCTCGGCAACTTTCAGATGACTACCAAGTGGCCTAATTTTGTATTAACATTAGAAAAGAAATTGATTTACAGTGGAAGACTATTTGCTGTAGCAGTTAATACTACATTTGTATGCCTCTATAATTTACTTCACTTATATTAATATTCATTATAAAAGTCCTCTTCTAATATTGCTTGATTTGACAGGAATGCATTAGCTATGACAAATGCCTTATAATGTGCTCAGACAATATTAATACAAGCAGAACTTCTGATAATTGCTGTTACTTAAATACAAAGATTTTCTTTTTTATTTGAATTTACCCTCTTCTCTCCTCTTCCAGCCTTTTTGCTAATGCAAGTTTTGATAACTATACATCAGTTAGAATCATTCCTAAGCTCAACATGAAGTGCTAGACCACATGAAAAACTATACCAATTCAGTCCTTTCAGGAATTTTAAAGTACAAAAATTGCTATGATGTTTTCGCATGGGGAGGAATGTAATCTCTATTTTACATTAAGAGTAAACAAATTTTCCTCCTTAGGAGATGACTTGTTCATGAAAGTTCCTTTTCCATATATAATCTAAGACAACATTCAGAATGTTTAGCATAAAGTAGAATGAATCTGGCTGCCAGGTTTTCCACTGCTTTAAACAATTGTTACAAGGTTTGACTGGAGAAATAGGGCCTGAAGTTTCAGCAACTATGGCATTCAAATATTGCAACATATATAGATAATCATATTAGTCTGTAAGGTCATGCTGCAAAGATACTCATAAAAAAAAAAAAAAAGGCAAAACCCCACCAATATTTACAGCACCCTAATGTAACACAGCAGAATCCACAATTCAGCATTTATAAGAAATTGTATCATAATCATAGCTCAACTTCATAAATATGCTCAATAATTCATTCAGAACACAACACTAAGAACTAAGTTGTTGTAGAATGGTGCTACCAGTGTTTTTTGCTACAATTGCTATGAGTCTACTTTGCCCTCAGGCAGAATTGCCAAAAATTGACACCAAGAACACCAGAATAAACTCTCAAATTCTTATTTTCTAAGACATTAGTATGATATATTGTAATAGTCTGAGGTGCCAGAATTGTCCAGATAAATATATGCCGTGTTCATTTAGAAAAAGGCATAGTTTAAGACTAAAAAATCAAATCCAACTCATCTATGCAACAAATATTCAGGGAAAATATTTTTATTTCTGATATCAATAGATATATTGATATCTTAGATCAATATTTCTGATATCAAATAGGTAATTAATTGAAGCAAGTAATCTGTTTGACTACCTATAGTCCAATGTTTGAAATGCAGAATATATACCTGTTGTAGAACTAATAAGTTCATGGTGCACAGCAAAGCATGCTGACAACCTCATGAAAACTTACACATAGAGACTGAATAGCGGGAAAACAAGAATGTTTTGTAGCACCATTTTAAATCAGATAATTGACTTTGCTACACCATGCTACATTAGTTGTTTTCTTTGTATAAGAGTTGCCATTGCTGGGATTTGTGAGGGCTGGTAAATCCTCCTTCTCAGAAAGGCCACAGTCCCTTCCTCTATGGAGACAGAAATGTGCATGGTTTGGCAGAAGATACGGCACAGAACAAGTGCCCCAAATCCATTTTTGACTCAAATCTGTTGGGAGTATACAAAAAAGTGAAATGCAAATACCAGACAGGCAGTTACTGTACTTTAGCTAAATTCTGAATATTTTCATAGTTTTCCTTTGGTGGTTTCTGGGGATCTGAACAACATAGCTACCAAACAGGTAGTGTTGCAACCTCCTAATTCATAACTGGAACTTCAGGAATTCCTCCCTCAATTCCACTGTGTTTTCTTCCCACTTTTGCATATGTGAAAGTGTCCCAGCTTTCTGGGGTTTTTTTCCCATTTTGATAATCCTAATGAGAGTCAGTATGATAGTTACAAAATTCATTTGAATTGAAATTGGATAACCCATTCTATCAGCCCAGAAATTCTCTATTTATTCAACTCATAACACTATATCAACCAGTAATGAATGGTAAATATACATTTATGCAATTGGCACTGGGGAAATTCTCTTTAAACCTCTCCCTTACTTTTTGCAAAATTCTATCAATGGTAATCAAAACTTTTTGATACACTTAAAACACACATTCCATTCAGAAACTCTTGATTAAATAAATTTCAGTAGTAAATCTTTAAGGATTCTTCTTCAGGGCACGTACCCTTTACATTTACAAAATTTCACAGTCTATTAACAATTCTACTATGATGAGTTTCAGCACTTCTTTTTTAAAGCTGGAAACTATGTGTTTGACATCATATCTGATCTAGAAGACAGGCAAGCTTTTGCCATAAATGAAGTGTAAAAACAATAAAAAAAGATGTACACAACTCCATTGGTAATGAAGTTCTGGGTTACTTTACCAAAATTGTTCATTTCCTAAGAGACCCAAAAGAGGAATCTTCTGTAGATCACACTGCTGCTTCACTTGTCTCTAGCTAAGATAGGATAAAGATATGTTCTAAATAATATGTTATCTGACTTAGAATCATAGAATGGATAAGTTGGAAAGGACCTTAAAGATCCTCTAGTTCCAACCCCACTACCATGGGTTATTATTTCTCATATGAATTTTTTTTTCTGAGTAAAAAAAACCTAATAGGTTGGCAAAGAACAGCTCTTTTACAAAAGCACAATTGCTCATATCTGAAAGAAGAATTTAGGGTATCAGTTTCATTATTCTGACACCAGCCAACCATTCAGTACCACAGAGAGGCATCTTCTTTCCCCATCCACACTATACAACTTCAAATCAAATTCAACTTCTGGAAGCCTCTTGGATGATGATCACATTGAAATTAAATTAAACTAAAGAAATTCTTAAACTGTCTGTGAAATGAGTACTCAAGTCTCCTAACACTTCTTCTGGTCAATTTATGAACTTTATTGCCAATACTTCAAATACTACATTTAAGTACTTCAGATACTCAGGTCAGATTCCCCGAAAAATCCATTAAAATAAAACAAATAATAATGAATTCTTCAGAGAAGGAGATGAAGCGGTTAGTAATATATTAGGTTAACTATGAATACTAAAAATAAATGTCTTGGCTCAGTTCACATAATCAGGGATATAATTAATAAAAACAAACCTAAACAAGAATTAAACACATCCCCCCCAAAAAAAACTTAAAAAAACCACCCCAAAACCAAAACCAACAAACAAACAAAACAAACAAACAACCAAAAAAAAACAACCAAAAAAACACCCCACACCATATGTATCGCAAAACCTCCTTCCTCTGGTAAGATATCAAATTTTGTCTTTTGATTCAGATGCTGCCTAAGTATATAGTAATGACCTTAAGAATGTTAAGCATGTTCTTGAAAGTTGTACTGAAGGACTGGGTAGGTAAAAGGTGGTCTCAGGCACTGGAAAGCACTCCTTGCCAACCACAGAGCACACGGGCACACAATTGCTGCAGCTCAGAGCATGGTGACACTCCTCTGAAGGAAGATAAATTAACTCCCAAATATGTAAGGCTAGAAATGCCAGCAATATATCTCATAAATTCCATAATGACAGGTGTCGTGACTGGTTCCGTGTCCTGTCCACAGCATATGAGGAAGAGAAAAACACTAAGTTCTAATTAGCACAGCTGCATGTAAGTGCAGGAAAAGATAAACTGTCCTTTCCAACCTTCTGGTTTGGCTGTTGGGCTTGTTTGAGTTTGTTTTTTGAGATTGGCAGTTGCTAGGTTGGTTGCCTTTTTTTTTTTTTTTTTTTCCCCTCTCATAAACAGCAATCAGTAACAAACTCAAAGTAATACAGGCAGAGGCTGAAGATAATGCAAAATATAATGAATGACCTGCTCTGCCTGAACCAGATTAGTATCCACAACACTTTGATTTTTTTTCCCTGAGTATTCTCATTTCAAAGGTTTACTTTGAAGTCTCCTGGAAAGTGAAGTTTTGCATTTTTAAAAATCTCTTTTAAAGTACTATAAAGACTGTTACCTGAAGGAAACAATAAGACAGATTTCCAGTTACAGATGGTTCTTCGAGACTATTACTGATCAACAAAAATGTAGCAGTTGACAACATACTGTTAGTGCCAATTAGTAGGAGTGGGCTAATTCAAAATTCCATTAATTTTGTTCCTTTGTTTAAAGTGAGCTAGGAATTGTGAAAAGCTTAAGCCAAAATGACAGTGGATGACAGTCATGAAGCAAGCTTCACAGTTGTGAAAGAAGACAACCAGGGACCTTGCTTTGGAGCTAGACAAAAAATTGGATAATTAAAAGGCAGTACAGTAACAACTTGGCATTTGTGAACAGCCATCACAGTGGACAGCTTGAAGAATCCCCTGGCACAGGAAAAACAGGATGAGAATCTCAAATTTAGTGCAGTGAAACAAATGTTAAAACTGAAAAATTGTTAACAACAAAAGAGTGATGAGTAAAGGTTTAAATTTTCAGTAGCAGACTGGGTAAGCTTCCTTTAAATTTAACCAAACACACTAGATAAGTAACGACATATAACTATATAATTATGTAGTGTGAATATTCAGCTACATGGCTGTTTGCCTTTTTAACACTTCACATAGCTTTAAATAGGTCTCCTGACTTTGAATCAAGAAGGCATTCACATATTTGCAAAAAACTTGAAAAATTGATGGAGTGTTGTCAAGTATAGGATGGCCCCTCAAATCTGGTAGCAGTTTTGTCAGTATGAACTTTACTTCATTAGTTTCCACATTGTTCTTTTGTTCATCATGGGTATAATTCACATTCTCCACATGTGGTTACCATTCTCACTGGTGATACTTGAAGCAGGAGCTGCAGAACCCTGTACACAACACGCACCTAAGGCAGGCGAAATACAGTGAGCAAAAAGTGGCAGGAATTAAATCCTTTTTATTTCCCTTCTTCATAAGTATCTGACCACCCAGATATCATGCCTGAATTTATCTACACTTAAACAAAAACATCTACCTGACTTGTGATGGATCCATCCAGTAGATGGACCTCGTAGATTAGTGTGTGTGAATTTTGATGAGGGAAGTGTCAGTCATAAGCGTGCAGTAACAAAGCCAATTGTTATTGTTAAAAGTTCCCAAATCTTAGCAGCTTGAAATAAAAGAGCTGATTGATATTATGAGATCCTGCCAGCCATGCTATTGATTTGTCCAGAAGCTTTGCCCAGGCAGCATGCTCCCCAGGCTGTGAGCACTGCCACTCTATGCACACACACACACCAAAAGTGTCCCCACAACCAATCTATTAAATTGTGCTGCTGAAGTTCACTCACACCAGCCATACTCTGTGAGGGAGATAATACACTAAGCCTTCTCCAAGCCATTGCCTTTGCTCTGTGTCTGAGGTAATAACAAGGTCTAGCAGCCACAAAGCACGTGCAGGAAAAGGATAACAAGGGTGTTCAGCAAGATCTGTCACGTATTTCAAGCTCCCTGTCTATTGTCATCAATAGCTGCTGATACTTTCTGATATGTGAAAGCAGGAAAAAAGTGAGGCATCTTTCCCTGTTGGGAAATATTGGTTTTATTTAGGACAACTACTTCAAGCAAGTTCAGCTGAATAACCATAGTGGGTAATCTGTTGATGCAACTTTCAGAAGGATCTGCTAAAACAATGCTTGAAACTTGCAGCTATTAAATCAGTAGAGCAGAAAATGAACCAGAAATAGCAAAAAATAAAGTACAGCAAAGGAAGGGATTAAAACTGCATGGCAGCAGTCCCAGGAATCCTCTGATAAGGTGAATGAACGAAAGAGTTCTTTTGAGTGCTCCAATTTAAGAAAATGGTTATTTGCAAGCAGAAATGAGATAATTTGAAAAGTATGATAAAAAAAGTCTGATTTTTTAAATTTGCTTTCTCTCTAATACTTTGCTGGAAACATGGGTTTTTCAAAGTAATGACACTGCCTATGCTTTGATCAGTGCAGATCTACTGGATTAAATAAGTAAATCCTTCTGAATCTTCTAAAATGCTTATTAGAGGTCTTAAAACTAATGAGAGGTGGAACAAGGATGTAGAACAAGGAAGTGGAAGCAGTACTAAATTCTGACTGAAAGAAGTAGTAAGAATGCCTGAAAGTATACAACTTGGGAATTAAACCACAAATTTTCATTCTCAATTAAAAATCTAGTAATGACAGAAAAATAAAATACTAAAGTAGGTATAGTAATGGATAGAGATTAGTCTTCCAGAGAAATAAAACATCTTCAATTATCTGGAGTCAATTTTGTGACATAATTAAAGACCCTGAGACAGGATACAGTCATCTTTGCTCCATAAAGCCTTTGTTTTTTGAAACAAAACTACACCAGTGACTATGATTTTGTCTGGTTTTACTTAATCAAGCACTATTCATTTGTCTGGTCCTGTACAAAACACAGAAAGAAAAAATCATATTACTTTAGCAGGATTTACTTCAAGAATCAGTTCTAGAGCTTTGAAAATATACGTTGTTTGACTGAAGTTAAATAAATTGGTCTCATATTTCAGTCTAAGTACTATAATATTTTCCTCTTGGAGGACTTCATTACAGAAGGTCTCAAATGTGTAACACACAAGATCTGCAGCCTCTAAGCAGCAAAACCATTTTCTCTGGGTGTAATAAGTAGAAAAAAATAATTCATTTGAAGCCTGAAATACTTATGTCCAGTTTACTGTAGCATAAACCAGGATATTTTCCAGAGGATTTTCATTATTGACTGCTGGGTTAAATCTAGCATCTTCATTCAAATGAATACCAGAATTCCACTGAAATTTTGTATATCTTAGAATCCTTTTGAGAAGTATACAACTTTTACCTTAATTGTGGAATAAGGATAACTATTCCCCACTTGCAATCTCTGGATACTGTCACATCTCCCAAATAATAGGGAGTTTTCTACTAAAAGATTGGTTTCTTCATGCTATTTTTTTACAGACTGTAATCAAAATATTTCTTACATTCTCTTTGATAAATACTCATGTTGAATGCCTCTATCTCATTAGGTCTTTCACTATTAAACCATTCATAAGTAATTGTATTAGATCTTCCTCAAAATTTCCATTCTATTTGATGCCATTCTTTGGAAAAAAAAAAAAATATATATTTCAGTTACAGTGATAAAATAAATCAAAATCTTTACATCTCTCCATCATGCTCAAAAAAAAGGATTTATTCCACAAGCCTGTCTGGAAATATCAATACACCAGTGGTTCCTGTGTAGCAGATATTTAGCCATGTCAACTCCCAAGTCAACTTCATCTTTACATGAAGTACCCCCAGCTTTTCAATAAATTCCATATGGTTCTTTACTGTATTAAAAACATTTGATGCACTGAATCTACAGCTCATCTTTATTACTTGCCCAAAATTCTAGTTTTTGTGCCATTCATGAAGACCTCATAATTGCTTGCAGGTAACAGATGATGTAAGACCATATTATAGTTAAGACTTTTTATTCCAAAAGGATTTCACTGGAATATTTCTACACCAATTTGTATCTCAAGATTGTATTCCAAGGCCTATAATTAGCAGGCTTAAATCCACTTAATATGTTCCATATTCTTTCTGTAACATTCCAGTATCTTGGAAAATTTTTAACTTCTGCACTTTCTACACACAAACACAAAGCACGCCTTTCCTTTTATCAATCAAATATGTAATCTCATAAAAACAATTTTAGGCAGGAAAGTATTAACTTTCTCTCAATTCATATTCATTGTCATTATAAAATTGATCTCATTTACTTCAGTACTCTAGTTCCCTGCCAGCTGCTGCTTTATTTTTCACGAGATTAGTGTCAGGCTGATAGACCTATAAGTACTTGATTCATCCTGCTTACCTTTTGTGAATATTGACACATTAGCTTTCTTCTAGTCCTCTGGATTTTCTACAGTTTGTACGAAGAACAGAAAAACATAACAGTTTATCCAGAATGCTCTTTATCTGCTTCTTTTAAAACCATATGCAAGTTTTCCTGATGCATTGTCTGATTTAGTACTTATGGTTAAATAAACTAAATTTTACCATTAGTATGGAAAAAATTTAAACATCAATATCATCATTAAGTTTACATGAATAAACTGGTTTTTTCCCCTCTCAAATTAAATCTAAGACACAGACCCTTGGTCCTTTTACTCTTAGAAGTGCCTTTTTTTTTCCTTTGATGAGTCTATATTCACTTTTGTATTCATTTTTTCCTGTAATGCTATTTTGTAGCTCTTAATTTCAATTTACATGTTTTTTCTAGAATTTTTAATTCTAATTCAATTTCTAGAATTTTAAATTCTAATTCAATTCTAATTTAATTAGAGCTTTAGTACTGAGACTGTTATTAGTTATAGTACAGTGGAGTACAGAATGCACAAAGATGAAATGAGGAACACAGAATAATTCTTCAAAATGTTTGAAACCCTCTATGAATCTTGAGAATAAGAGACTCTCACCATATCTATTCTGAAGTTATAGGTGTTATTTAACCTATAAGCAAACCACTTAGTGTATGGAAAACTACACTAAGTCTAAGAAGCAGAAAGTTCAGGTGCATGAAGACAAACTGCATGTTTACTTTCCTCCTCAAACAGACATTACAGTCACAGCCATACTTTGTCTCAAGATAACTTGATATTTTCTGGTGCTGAAGATACTTTACTAAAGTTTAGCCGAATTTTTGGCTTATTTACATGAGTTGCAAACGCAGTGGTAGCAAACCTTAAAACAACTAGAAGTTAGGAGATTTTTTTTTTTGCCATATATTCATTAATTCAAAACACAATAATTTTTTTTCTTCAAGGATAAGGGGGAAAATGTCAGGAAGACAGAAAGTCTTTTGTCCTGACAGATATTTATTTTGTTTGACTGGTACCAAACATAAAATGAATATTTATAATGTCTAACTCCATTAATACAGCAGAGTGGAAGGTATATTTTAGCAAAAGAATGACACAGTAGGGAGGAATTTCACCTATAAGAGTTCTCTAGTTGAGGAAAGAAATCACTGATCTGCACAGACTTTAAACACATTATTGAAAGTTGTCCAATACCAAATGGAAGACAGAACAAACAGAATCGTTGCACAATTAAATTGTTCTTCCCATTCTTACAATAGATTTTAATACTACTCACTTTTGGCCTTTTTCTGAAAACACCTTCTGTATGTACATAGAATAATCTGTTTCTAGAAATAATGATTTTTGCTGCGCTGAGTTCTTGTCACACGAATGGCAAATGAAACGCCAATGACTGGGTAAAGCAGACTCCTTTACATTTATTAACAGAACTCTTGCAGCTATGGCTGTCTTTAGATCCATCTGAATGGTGTTATGAGGGGATCATATAGCAATGGCGCCAATATTTAGCATAGCACATTTACTCATATCCTTAACCACACTCTCCAGCTTTCTTGATTTAAGCATGGCAAGAATACAACATGAATTACAAAAGAAAATAGTCTAAGCAAGCTCTAAAGCATCTTTGGAGATTTGGTTGTTCTTACCTTAAAAAGCATCCCCCCAAAATAGATCCAGTCCTCAAAGAAAACTGACTGCCTCCTAATTTTGCTGTGTCCAGCCAGTAAGATGTCAGCTTGAAACAAGATGGATCACTTGAATGAAGACCTACCTTTTGTTGCCCTCAAAACAGACCATTCTCCTTTGAAAAATTCCATACTTGCAAAATCTCACCAGCTATCTGACAGCATTGGATCAAGAAGTTTCTATTCCATTTCAAATTAGTCCATAAACACTCAATAGTAACAGGCTTCTGAAATCGATGTTTTGCAATAAGATCTTGAAAAGAAATCTAGCACTGCAATTTTTTTTTTTTTTTTAATCCTGATAGCTAGAAGTGAGGTGTCTTCAGACACATCCTCAATAGTGTCAATGCCTTTCCCAACATAACAAAAGACACCATGCAGAATGTGTCATCCAGCAGATATATGTGCTACGGTGTTTGATTTGCAGCAGTACTGATGAATAACTTATAAACAGACACCTAACAAACAGAAGACTGCTCCCAAGATTTCCATTTGTTACTATTTCGGGCATGCATCAGTCAAGCTGACTTTTCCCTTAGACAGAATGAAAGACTCTACTTAGTATTTCAATAGAAAAGGTTTTTCAGACCTCTGAACAATACCATTGTCAGTATTGGACTTTGATACGGATTCAATAGGCTGATACAGATGTTGTGACTGACAGCAGTTTCCAACTGCAGGATTATTCAAGCATAAAATTGCTGTGAAGGCAATCACAATCAAAAGCAGCTGGGTCCACAGAAAACACATGGTGTTCATATGATGGAGCTCTCAGCATATGTAGATGCAAGCAAAGAAGGATTTTATTTCACATTCATGATCAATTGAGGTACACATAAATTACTGTAATTTTTATATCGTCATTTAGCTACACTCTGAAAGAAAGAAAAAGCTCTAGTTCTACACAGACATCAAAAGAGAAGCTATTGTCTCCAAATTGCCATCAAGCTCTAATACAAAATTGGTACAACAGTCTGTGGAATGCTGATAACATTTAGTGCTGCAGTTAGCTACAGATTGTCTGAAGTATGGAAAAGTCAAAGCATAGATGATTTAAAGTGAAAGATGGCATTGCACGGTTAAATTTTGCTGGTTTGGGTCGAATTTTCCAGGCATATGATAAAGACAATCGATAGTTGTGAAACAGTAGTTTCTAATTTCCAAGTAAATGACAAGAGAATTAAAAAAGAAGAACATCTCCTTCAGACTACAGCTTATTTTAAAGATTTTTCATTTAAATAAATTTTAAAAAGAAACTGTTCAACTTTAGGAATTGGGTGATTGGGAAGTGATCCATGAAGATCTATAGCTTGCTTTGAAATTTATCTGTGTTCTGCTAATCACCAAGCAATCTCTTCTGCTTTATTATTTCACATTTCCAACTTTTGAATGTTCCGTGTAAAACATCATAAACAAGTAAATATGAAGTAAAAACCCTTATAAATTCAGACTTCAAGGTCATTGCTCTATTTTGATGTTTACTGAAACACTGACTTGCAAAGAAAAGCAATTTACATCCAGTATCTCACAAGCCTGAACCCAGAGTTAGCCTCTTAATTTTGCTGTGCCCTAAGCAATGCTGAAATGATCTGAAGAAATCACTTGTCACAACAAAAGCATGCTTTATGATAAAGTAAAGAATACAGAAACAAAACAGCTAAGTTAAACAACAGACTGCACTGAATTTTATTCCTAGATTAAACGTTGTTAATATAATAATTACATATACAAAGGTACCCACAAGCCTAAGCTGTAAGAGCAAATTGCACACTGGGATCATACAGTAAATAGTTTCTGCACACACCAGCAGATTTGGAATAGTATTAAATACTATTTTGAATTTTAAGTACAGTTGACATAAGTATTATTGTTAGAAATAGAATTTCTTTTAGCTAGAAAAGATTACAAGCAAATCTGCTGCCTATAAAAATGCTAATAAATAGACAATGTTAATATTATAAATACAGCAGTATATCTTCTTAAGCTTTCATTAAGAAAGGAAAAGTTAGGGTAATTTGGCATTAGGAACAAAGGATTAAAGAAGTAACTTGAAGAGCAAAAATAATAAATATAATAATAAAATAGGGTAGGTATACCAAGCAATACCAGAAATAACCCAGTAATTCTTAATATATGGAAACCATCACAAACATGAAACCCTAGGCATTTCCAAAATGTATGTTTATTATAAACAGCTGAATGTAAGGGAGATAAAATTAAATTGAAAATAAAAGGAAAGCAGAGATATGAGGAAAATTATTTTCATTTTTAAATGGGACTTCCTTTCTATTACATGTTCTGGAGCTGACTGGAAACTGCATAGGTATATCTGTTGTACAGAACTAATGTAACACATTAAAGATAAAAGAAATCAAGCAAGGTATGCTAATGCATGGTATTGGAGCAAACAAGCAAGTACTGGTCAGAGAAGGGCAAATATTGTAATCAAACATGCAGAAACATAATAATATAAATAGTAGTACTAGTCAATGATAAGTTGCCCATCTATAAATATTCACACTAGCAAGTTTTCATTTGAGCACTGTGTTTGAAAACTTTTCCCTACAATTTAGAACAGAAATTCTGAATCTTAAATAAAGCAGTACCTACCAATAACAAAGAGCCCCTTGACTCCTTACTACAGACCTGAAAGAGACACAATGGTCTAATAAGGACCTGCTCACTCACGTTACAAACAAACAAGCCAAAATCAGGAATCTCTGACCTAGGAGACCAGGATAAAGGAGTATTGGAAGGAGGACTTTTCCTTGGTTAAAGGAGGCTTAGGTCAGAGAACACCTAAAGAAACTTGACATCCACAAGCCCATGGGCCCTGACGGAATGCATCCATGAGTCCTAAGAGAGCTAGAGAACACCACAGCTAAGCTGCTCACAATCTTTGAAAGGTCACAGAGAAAAGGAGAGGTGCCTGAGGGCTGGAAGAAAGCAAATGTCACCCTGATCTTCAAAAGGGGCAAGGAGGGGGACTCAGGGAACTAACAGCCACTCAGCCTCATGTCAATCCCTGGAAAGGTGACGGAGTGCCTCCTCATTCTGGAGGCCATCTCTATCCACATGGATGACAAGATACACAAGGATGACAAGATGATCAGGAGTAGTCAGTATGGATGCACTGAAAGTAAATCATGCTTTACCAATCTGATTGCCTTCTATGGTGAAACAGCTACTTGGGTAAATGAGGGGAGAGCAGCAGGTTTTGTCTACCTTGACTTTAACAAGGCTTCCAACACTTGTCTCTACAACATCCTCATAGACAAATTCAGGAGGAGTGGACTGGATGAGTCAGCAGTGGGGTGGATTGAGAATTGGCTGAACCAGAGGGTCATATTCAGCGGTACAGAGTTCAGTTGGAGGCCTGTCACTACTGGTGTTCCCCAAGGTTCAATACTGGGCTCAGTATTGTTTAACTTGCTCATCAGTGACTTGGATGGAGGGGCAGATATGTCCCCAGCAAGATCACTGATGACACAAAGATGGGAGAAGTGGTCAATATCTCAGAGGGCTGTGCAGCCCTTCAGAAGGACTTCAACAGGTGGGAGAGATGGGCAAAGAACATTCTGAAATTCAACAAAGGCAAATGCAGACCCTGCATCTGGGGAATAACCACACACAGCAGCACAGGGTGAAAAACAGCTCTACAGAAATAGACCTGGGGCTCCTGGTGTACAAAAAGCTGTCCATGAGCCAACAGTGTGTCCTGGGGGCCAAAGAGGCCAATGGTGTCCTGGGGCACATTATGAAGAGCATTATTGCCAGCAAAGCAAGGGAGGTGATTCTGCCCCTCTACTCAGCCCTGGTGAGGCCTCCTCTGGAATGCTGTGTCCAGTTCTGGGCTCCCCAGTACAAAGGAGACATGGAGCTCCTGGAGAGGTTCCAGAGGAGGGCAGTAAAGATGATTTAAGGGATTGGAGCATCTTCTTTATGAGAGAATTGGACTTGTTCAGCCTTGAGAAGAGATGACTGAGAGGGGATCTCATCAATGCCCATGTGTATCTGAGGGAAGGGTGCCAAGAGGATGGAGCCAGGCTCTTCTTGGTGATGCCAAGCAGTAGGAAAAGAAGCAATGGACAGAACATGATGCACCAGAAGTTCCATCTGAATGTGAGAAAGAACTTTTTTACTGTGCAGGTGACCAATATTGCCCAATATTTTTTAAAGTCTTCATTTATGACCCAGACAATGGGGCAGAGTGCACCTTCAGCAAGTTTTTTGATTAAGAACTTGGAGGGCCTGATACACCAGATAGATGCCATTCAGAGGGATCTGGGCTGACTGGAGAAATTGCACAACAGAAGTCCCTCAAAGTTCAATGAAGGAAAGCAAAGAAGTCCTACAACTGGGAAGCCATAACCCTACATATCAGTCTGGGCTGGAGGCTGAGCACTTGGAAAGCAGCTTTGTGAAGAAGGACTTGGAACTACAGAGGGCCCCTCTTAAAAAATAAACCAGCAGTGTATATAAATAAATACCTGATGAGGTCAGGGAATATAAAATACAGACTCCTTTAATTAGTGCCCAGTGACAGGAAAAGGCAGAACAGCCAGAAGCAGAAATACAGGACATTGGACTGGAACACAAGAAAAACTTCTTTGCTCTTTAAGAATGGTCAAACCACAGAATGGGTTGCCCAGCAAAAGATTGTGAAGATACGCAAAACTCAACTGAAAAAGATACTCAGCATCCTGCTCAGGCTAAGTCTGTTCTGACCTCTAAGGGTGGCCTTATCAATCTTCAGACATCCATAGTGATATCCCTTCACAGAACCTCAAAAATTCTGTGATCCTCTGGTATTTTGGCTGCCCAACCCTACATATCTTTCTAAACCTTTCCATTTCATGCCATTTACCTTTCTTCCTCCTGCAAAGTTTACCCGGAGTTACCACATCATTTCTGATTGCTTTCTCCCCCCTGCCTTCCCTTTTATGTCCAAGACCTTGCCTGAATGACTGTTCTCTCCCATTCCAAATGCTCTCAATTTCATAATTATCCCAGTTGGACTGAAATTGCTACTTCAGGAGTGCATTTCATCTGCTGACCAGAAATATCCTATCACTTCTTAGGAAAAAAAAAAAAAAAAAAAAAAAAAGGATTGTAAAGGGGTAACAAAACTAAAATTTTTGATCAGAAGAATTTTAGTATGATTCAGTAAAGGAAAAATAAAGAGATCTTACACCTTTGCCAATGCTGTTACCCACAAATGTTCAGTATCTGAAAAAACCCCAACCTTCTTCCCTTTCCTTCTAATCCATCCCTCAGTGTTTTCATTTCTTGTGACGCCTTTATCACTTGAACATGTTTATGTTACCACTCCTTTAAACACCTGCCTGTTACATTTACAGTTTCTATTTCTTAAGTTGTTTCTCATCTTATGTGAAACTGTAAGCTTTTTAGGACAAGCACCAGTATTTTGTTTTCTGACAGCACAGGGGTCCCTTAGCTGTTAAGACTGTACTAGTGATAGATGATCTTGTCTGTGCCTTGGCCCAGATACACACTTTTTCTGCTCATCACATTTTTGTCTGTTTTCAAGAGCTGTTCATTGCCATTTAAGTACATAGGTTTCAAGGCACAGTGTATAACATTCAAAAGCAGCATTAAAGACTTTGCCATACTGATGGCTCCTAATGACATTAAAAAAATCCTTTTTTCCCCTTCGAAAGGTCTATTCCTCCCTTTCCATTGATACCAATTGATCTTACTCATACTGAATTCTCTGCTGAATAAATAAATAAATAAATAAATAAATGAATGAAAGCAGCCCAAATCTTCAAGATTTGGTTTGTGTTAATGCAGTCATGGTGTGTCCTGCTTAACTTCACATAGCTTTGGTAAAGATTAATATTTGGACACATGCAACAACTAGAGAGAAATAATTTTACATGGATGTAATACTGGCGATTCAATCTATTTTCCAAAAATCCAAGTGCAGGACAATGACTTTACAGGACATATATTTTTATTAGGATGATAGAATGCACTCTAAATATATTTTGACAAGTCCTCTAAAGTATCAGTCCTTACAGCTGAAGACATGAAACACCTTTTTGAAGAAAACATACCTTTTCAGAAAGGAGGAGCAATTTTCAAAGCTATCAAAGACGTTTAACAATATATTATCAGGGAATATGTATGCATGTGTGTTAATATATAGCAAAAAATATGCATTTTTATTGTCACTCCTGAATTGGAGAATCAAGAAATACTGAAATCTGGTTTGTATAATGCCATAAAGTAGGCTTCTCCTTGTAATGCTCACATTTTCTGTTTTTCTGTCCTGACTACCCGTGTACCATAAAAACTGGTAAATACAGATGAAAGAAGTGTGTTAAATAGTAGATACAATAAAAAGTTCTCACATCTTGAGAATAGCATTGTCATTATATGACTGGCAACATAACTCTTCTTGACATTTTATTGCTCCAAAAACTTCTTGAGTTCAAGCCTTCTAATAGTTCTAAAAGTTAATTAAAAGGGGGAAAAAAATAACAACTTTCACAGAAAGAGCAAAATAACCTTGTACTTTATGTTTTCTCTTTAACACATAATTTAAACACCAGGAATCATGTATGAGAGGTTTTAAAGAGTTAGAATATATTGTGAGCTGCACAGTGACAATAACACATGCCAGCACCACATCTAACAAAATAGTTCCAGAATAAGCAATGTAACAAATTACTGCTTTAGTCCTTGAATCAGTTTGTATACTATGTGATTTTTTTTCACAGTCCTTATTGCATAGCAGCACAGATTTCCTGATGACATTTTGTTTACTGTAGCTGCTGAGGGTACACAGAACCAGTGATCTGAAGTCCTGACCAATGTGCTGTGACTGACATGCAATTCAGCATTCAGCCACTGCTGTAGATGATATATAAGAAGTGATATGTACAACCAGACCCTATCCTCAGTGTATTTGGGATCAACTATTAATCTTCAGCAGACAGGTTTAAAATACTGCAGAAAAGTCTTTTGTTCCAAATGATCACAAGTACATGGACTTAGTAACTTTCTTCTAGTTATGAAAAATTAATTTATGAATTATATTCATTAGTACAACTATTCCCTGAGAACTGCATATTACTATCAGGATGTTTGACTGTTACAGTGATAATTTCCAGATGTAGAAACTCACACAATGCAGTATATTCTGATGTTCAGAATCATTTGGCCCTTAAAAGTTCTATCAAGCAAATACAGGACATAAGAAGAACCAGAAAGGAAATAAAATCCAATTTATGAAATTTTTGACTTGTCGTAGTAGACAGAAAATTTCATCCTTTTGGCTACCCAATTTTTTCCCCTCACCGTGTCTACATGCTTGACAAAGGATAATTTACACCAAGGATTTTATTCTGTTGCCAGTCACATTAATGCTGACCTGTAATAACTGCATCTGGATAGAACTGCCTGCCTTACTTTGAATGCCACTTGTTGAATAGGACTTTTGACAGCAGTTGGATATGGCTGTAATTATTTTAAGAAATTGTAAGATTCTTTTTTTTTTTCAATTAACATCAATACGTGTCTTTGAGAAACTCATTAAGGTCACTGTTTCTAACATGGAATAAATATATGTATACATATACATACACTTACGTTTGCACATGTTCTATGAAATGAATCCAGGAATTCACAACCACTGTCTAAAGCTGAAGAAACTCCAGCATAAGCCACTGCTTATGTGTGCAGCTGGATTTCTGATATTTTCTTACTTATGCTGATATAAAACTGATTTGGACTACTGACCTTGGATACAGGACAGTTCATATATCTTGTCAGGGATCTAATTCAAAGCTTGATAGAAAAACTTGGATTGGTTTTAAGACACATTTGGAAACCTTTCAAACTTACACAGCAAAACCAAAAGTTTTTGAATAATACAGTTCAAAGCTTTAAAAGATCTTTCTTTTCTTCAGTTATTTTCTTCAACCACTAAATCATATTTGGTAAACAATAAATCACTCTTTTCACGCAACATCCTCCTTCCTGTTCTGAATGTCTCAACAAATAACAACACGAGAAACTTTTAAATTTATTTGTATATTTAGAAACACATATTTTTGCAAATAACTTTTGACATTTTTCCTATTCTCCCATACTCAATTTCTTTCATCACAAAAAACCTCTCAGAATATTTTTTTTCTTGTGGTAACAAAGACAAAAAAAAAAATGTAGCAAATACTTCTTAAAGTGATCCCATTATAATTAGGGTATAAATCTCCATAAAGAAATATATGCTGTATATAATAGTGAGTTATAAATAAGATAAACATATTTATAGAAAGAGACATAGAGCTATCTGTCTATAACAAATATCGTGAAGATATAGTTTCGTCTATAACAAATATAGTACCAAGAAAGTACTACACATGCCTGCAAGGTATTTTTCTATTGCATTATGGTTGGTTACTGCACATCCATTTACAATGCTGAACTTACTGGATCAGAAGTGGTTCCAACTGAGTGGTTTTCAGCATCAGTAGGTAGGTTTCTGATGTTTCACAGCTTTGTTTTTTATTTTTTTTCCTCGTGGTTACTTTTGTCTCGCTTGGGGAGGGGGATTGGTTATGCCTAAATATGCAAACTGTATCCCTTTATACACAAGAGCAGTTGTACATTGTGAGATACTAGACTGCCTCTCAGTGACCTTACCGCCTTCCTTTGAAATTTCCAATAGATGCATATTTAAAATGCAATGCCAACCAAATCCTGATGACTTTACAAATATGTAGACTTTATTTGCAAAGGAGTAATTTTACCCATGCAATAACTTAAACACTATTATTTAGGTATGAAGACTCTTTTAGGCAGAATAATTGGCATCAATGGCACTTACCTGATTGTGTGGAATAGAGGTTATACAGCTCTTTTCCAATTCAAAACCATGCAATAGCTATTTTAAAAAAATAATGCAATGTTTGAAATTTATGAAAACTAGGTTTTTACTGAAAATGCTTTTTAAGAGGCTTCTAGACACAAATAGTGCAATTCTTACATTGTGGTTAAAAGAAATGTGCTATATATAATTATTGATAGAGAGATAGTGCATACTAGACCAGGAGGTTTAGATCAGTTGATATGTTAATCAAGTAATGAGTATTGCATTCCATCGTAAAAAGAATGTCAAGCCTCTTTTCACTAAGAGAAATCAGCTACATGACTATTGGAGTCTCACCAGCCTACTGAAAGGACTTAAAGAAATCAATATCACACAGAAAGATGGATCAAGCATGAATCAATGTGGCAAGCACATAACAAAACAGACATGGAATTAAACGAGAAAAAAAAAAAATACAAACCAAACCAAAACGGAACCAAACGAAACCAACAAAGATTGTCGCTTAACCTGTTTTGTCAGAGCTGGTATTGATGGTATTGGTAGTGATGGAAGTGAAGGTAGTCTTTGCGCTGTCCTTGGTAGTAACAGATTTCTGCTTATTTTTCATGGCTTCCAGTGCTTTGAGCTTCTTGGCATGTTTAGTGCCTTTGTAGTGGGCCGCAGCCTGGCTCTACAAAGGAGAACAAAATGAACCATGCAATCAGGCTCATTTCTAAACTAGCATTCTCTGTATTAGTACAAATACAGACTACCTTTCAATAATGGGTACCACTTACATTATCCAAGTAGTGACCAAACAGAAAATTATAGTTAGAATGATGCTTGGAAAACAATGGAAAAAGTACCAGAGCAACACAAATCCAATAAATACAGTATATTACTGTATAACAGTAGATTACTTTCAGATTAGAATTAGGTTGTTTTAGTCTACCTTGCTAATATTAGCTTTTCTATTAAGATTTATGATGCTTTCAGATGGAAAAAAAAATTCTCAGGCAACGGGGAGGATTGCACTCTCCTCCCAGTAGCTTTGTACTTCTCCAGTTTCCATTTCAAACTAGAATTTTTGTCAAAGCTTCCTTCAAAGAACAGTTTATTACTAATGGTGGTATCAGCAACTTCTCAGCAAAGACTGACAGTAAAAAAACAAATCAAAAGTACCCCAGCCCATAACTAAAGCCCAAATGAAAGCAAAATATAAAACACACCTTTCAAAGCCCATCACCAAAGACTTAACTGAATGTGAGGCACACATGCAATTATCTGGCTTTTTGAAAATAAATTTTTTTAAATAAATAAATAAATAAATAAATAAATAAATAAATAAATAAAGAGGATTACTTTTGTTCATCTGCTACAAAAGGTAGTGTTTGAAATTCAAAGCCAGGAGCATCCTTTCAAAGGAGAAAGCTCCCACAAATCCTGTCAGAGTCCCAAATATATTTTGGCTGCTTCATATTGTTAAGCTAAAATAGATTTGCATATGCACTGTTATTAAAATTCATGCATTACATTGCAAATAACTTTATTATTTCAAGAGTTATTACCAATTTTTTCATTTAATATATGTGGAAGTATATTTTAAGATTAGTATTTGAACTATTAGATTAAACCTTATACAAAAACCACTAGAATTTGAATGAATATTCAGAGTTTATTTCTTCCCTAATTGTTTGAAGTTTTATGAGAAAGACAGTCTTTCACTTGATAAGTTGACAACTTGAAAAATTGCTTATATCTTTCCTTTTGAACTTCAAACTTATGGAAAGTTTATTACTTGAAAGAGAAGTTAAGACTTTAGAAATGTAGTCAAAATTTAGCTATTACAGAATTGAAAAAACAAAAAGCAACAATTCTGGGTCAGCTCAAGGACCCATAAAGGTCAGTATTTTCTTTTTAGAAAACATGAAACAATAGAAGATACTTACAACATAAAAGAAAGGTAAATGCTTTCTATTGTGGAAGCAAAAGAATCAAAACATTTATATGGAATTTAGTGGCTAGAAACCTACAGTATCAAATGGGATAAAAAGACACAGTTATTCCAATCACTAAGCTGCTCATGCAGGTAGAAGAATCCTGCATTATCTGGCATTTATTAGTTATTAGAGTGTTATTTAAGGCTATTTGTTGTGCTGAATTTTGGGAGAGGAGTTCTAGTGACTATCACTCTAAGGATGCATAGAGGGAATTATGACTTTCAGCTTACAAGAAAAACTTGATTCCTTCCAGATGCCTGAGATTTGAAAAGTGTGAGTAGGAGAGAAGTGGGAGACTTTGTCTAAAACCAATTAACAATATATGTATAAGTGCATACATGCAAAGATATATACACACACACATACACTCTTTGATATTGAGATGCATCATTCAGTTTGGTTGAAAAGCCAGTTTCTTTATACCTAAAATAATGTAAATATTGTATTAGGTACCCTTATTGAAAGAACACTGGACAGTGAAGTTTTTAATTAGAAACAACTTGAACAGAAACAGCACAATCATGCACCTTTTACAATTCTCAACACATAACATTGAGACATACTGTAAGCCAAATACAAACAGTCAGAGGATGTTAATTATAATCAAACCGAAAGACCAGTGTTAAGTTACAATGGCACATTAAAAATGTCATAATACTGTACACCCTTGTGTTGCTATCATGTCAACTATTTTTAGAGTTTCTAGTCAATTTTAATCATCAGTCAGCTTCAGAGTCTGACTGCACTTTTTCTCCCTGACTAATGGTGTCCCTAGTCAAACATCTGCAACATATTCATAATATGGTCCTTAATAGTGAATTATGAATGCTGATATTAGTTTGATACAAATCTCAACTTTCTTCACAGAACTGTTGGTAGAGAACCCCAAGTTTAATTCTTCTGCATCCACAGCTCTCTCCAAATTCTCACAGCTGTAGTTCCACAAACCTCATCTCAAGTTGTATGTTGAATGCTGAAGGAATATATAATGAGGGCATATGTAGAAACTGGTGACCTTTTCATTGCTCTGAAATATATGAATGAAATTGCTCTGAAGTGGAAACACATTGCTCAAATTTACAGGTACAATGGCTGTTACACAGAGTTGTCCATAATTCACTTCCCACAGAGTGCTGCCAGTTTACCCAGCCTCTACTTAAATAAGATCTTCAAGTCTTTTTATTTCATAGTTTAAATCTTCTCCTGCAGGGACATGAAGCCATCTGAGCTTGTTTCAGTACAACTGTAGCTGGCATGTTAATGGGAGTTCTATTTGAGAGCAAACAGATTGCTCCTAAGCATTTAACCAGTTCCAAATTAGATTATGCTGAACTTTTACAACTGAACTGGAACCCTAATTAAAAAGACAAAAAAAAAAAAAAAAAATCTGTCATTATCTTTCCTTGCAGAAGTAAGATGCAGGAGACGCAAAAATATCCATAAATATATTTCTCAGCAAAGCAACATAAAATATGGCATCTCATGGAACCATTTCTTACAGCCAGAGGACCAAAATCATCCTTACTGCTTAAATGGCTTTTACTTGAAGCCTATAAAATTTGTTGCTTAAAGAGAATTTACTTGTAGGATGAATACAAAACCAAAATAGATCATAAAATATAATTATTCCCAACTTTCATGCCAAATTAAGTAATAATAGGAGAGAGCAGAAGAGTGAAAAACAAGTTAGTACTAGTTTTTGCTGCTAACCATGATGCTTAAGTAAACGAAGGTGAGAAAGGTCTCCTTCTGGAACACTTTTACAAAAGAATACATTAGAAGAATACTTTAGAAAAGAGTTTACTTTCTTCCTTCATCACAGTTTCCATGTTTGATGCACAGAATTAATCCTAGCACTGAGAAGATAATGTCAGCTAATGTCAGTGATGAAGCATGAGAAATATGTGAAATATTGCTGGTGTAATGTTATAGAGAACTTTAGGAAGCTATATCCATTGTTGAAAAAGATGTCCAACATGAAAGTAAAAAAAATTATTATTATTTATTATAATAATATATAATTATGAAAGATATAAATATACTAATAAAAGTATATAACTAATATAATTATATAATATTAAATAATATAATTATATAATTATGAATTATATTATTATAATTTAATTATAATAGTTTTTATTACTACTTTGTATCTAAGTTGAAAACTCAAGGACCCTTAAAGAAATTTTGAGGACCCTGATCCTGAAAATTACATGTAGACAAACTTTAGTCTCTGGGAACTACTTCAATGAAGTGGCAAGATGTCTGCTAGCAAATCACTTTGAAATGTTATTTGTAATGAATTCCTACCTATTTGAGCACTACAAGCCAATTTAAGCATCTCCTAATATTTTCCTCAAGTTCTGTGTACTAGTGCTGAATAATTAGGGACTTTTCTAACCCATACATTTTATAACCTTGACAAATTGCTCAAATATAAAAAGATATTTATCTATAAAATCTGTCTGTATATTTATGCTATAACCACACAGACAAACATACTATAAAAGAATAAAAATTCTGTACGCAGATGTGAACAGTTAGAAAACAGAGCTGTAGTGTAAAAACTCAGCTGTATTTTCTTTGCTTAAGTGCAGTACTGTACCACAATCACCATCAAGACATCATATTACCAAACAAATTGAAATGTGTAAAATACACTGAGAAAGACGAAATGTTTTAAACAATCCAGACAGGATTCTCTTACAATTAAAGTCAACATATCTACATGGCAGTCTTCAAAATAAGTTCGTCTCCCTGACTAATGTACTTCACTGGATTATATGCCTTCTCACTTACGCTCTTTAGGCAGTGGTCCAACAAAAACATTGTGCTTAGTTTTTACATTGAGACAAAAAACAGGTCTTGTCCTATTCTCAGAGTTTTTCACTTTGCAGCACTGCATCTTCTTTTTCATGTCCCTCCTGATCCACCTCATATTACCATTCTTACAGATTGTTTTCCTGCCTTAATCACTCTCTCTAGGCAATGTCTTCATAATGAAAGCCAGTTCAAATAAAAAAAAAACAAACAACTTTTGCAAAAAGTGTAGTGAATATGTTCCACTGATTCTTCCTCACAAAATTAAATCTAACTATCTTGAATTATGTCTTTCTCCTTTCACAATGCATTTTGAAAGATATTTATTATGGAGAGTGCTCTCCTCCATGCTTTTATCTGGCTAACTAGTAGCAAGGCTGCACCCTAAGAAATCACAAAACGGAGAGGGTTGAGAGTGCTGGACAGTCTCATTCTGTCTGCCTGGGACTCCAGAAGTTCATGCCATCTCCTTTTTTTTTTTTTTTTTTTTTTTTTAACCTGCTACTGGATGCTATCCTCACCTCTGCTATTATTCACAATACAATAGTAGTAATTTTGGCTAATAGATCTGCAACCCATATCAGGGTTCTCCAGAACAAAAAGCTCTAAAACAACATCAAAAAAATTAGATTCTCAGTTCAAACTAATATTGTCAGTGAGCCGGGCACACATGGAAAGCAATAATACATAACAGCATAAGCCAAGAAGGCTTCTGTCCTTGATGAAGTCAGGGAAATTGCTTATGAGATGTCTATCCCACATTATCATAATCTCTGAGTACAAATATTTTCCTATAGTTGGACTGTCAATAAGTATTGAAAAATAATTTTACTGATGTCCTAAGCACACAAGAAAGTGATAAAACTCAAATGACCTTTACTTTTGGAACAAGTGTATCATTTTTTTTCTAGTGACTCCAAAGCCTGGCCAGGCAGTGATGACAGCATTGCCCAGGGAAGGTTGCAGTATGCAGCTGAGGCATCTGTATCCTACCAGTTATGTGCCATTTACATAACCAGAGCTGATGTCTATGGAACTTCTCCAGTAAGTAAATTGGAAAAGTTTACAGGGAGAAAGTCTAACAGCCTTGACACGCCCAACACTTGGTTCAGCCTGAAGCAGGGCTCTAACTGCACAAAACAGCTGAAAGATTTTATAGAGGATTGTGCAGTCTTTTTCACAGAGATGTATTTAGTAGGTAAGCTTTTACTTGAGGCTATATTAAATTTAAAAAAAAAATACTTTCTTACAAGGCCCTCTATTTTTTTTTTGCCCAGTGAGTGCACATGGGAAATTCAGGATTACACACACAAGTGCTGTGCTTACCCAGCAGAAAACAGAAAAATTCCACAGACTTTAGCAGTTTCACAGACACTGTACATGTAACAACTAACTACTTGTGTAAGCCTTTGCAGAATAGGAGATTAAATGAAAACATGTAATGCAATTTTAAAGACAACATCAACATGATGACGTTTCATACTGAACAAGTATCTTAATTTCTGCCTGATACATACAATCTGCAGTCAATTATGGTGCAGATAAACATTGTCTATCATTATTTCTACCTTCTGCTAAGCTTCCCTTTATCTTTTGAGTTGTGCCACTTATATTTTTTGAGCAGTTTATCACAATACAACTCTGTAATCTAATTACCTTATTCACTCAGACGTACTTGTGGTACCAAACACCAAGGATACGTGTAATATGATTTCTTTTGGACATGTTCTGAGGGAAGGCTTTCGTCCCTTGAACTATGATTGTTTAATTCACCCCTTTCCCTAGGACCAAATATACACTAACAGGTCAAAAACCACAAAAGTCTTTTCTATAGAAAAAAAAAAAACCAAACAACCAACCAAAAAACAAACAATTTTCCATTATTATGGCAGAATAAAATATCCCAATATGTTATTCCCCAGGTATTTATCTTTCTCTGGAAAGAAAACACCCTCCTTCTACTCCCTCTTCTCCTTCCCAAAGCGTTCATTCAATATAATCATGAATGTACCCTGAGACTCACTAATCAGAGTGAAGGAGTGCTTTCTGAGCTCACTAGCACCCTTGCATAATTAATCTGCTCTATCCTACTCCCTGTTCTTGGGCTTCTTCCAGAGTCATTTCTATAATGGTGAGAGATTGCACCTGGCAAGAGCCCGCATCACATTGTGAGAGATTGGCATTGACACCATTCTTATGGTAAAACCATCCATAGTATAGTAAAATCAATTTCATTTTCATTATGAAAAGGAATATAATATTTTCATTATGGAAAACAAAACTTGTTTTATCTTGGTCAGATGAAGAAGGTCAAAATTTCCTACTTCATTTGTTCCATAAGACAGTATTTCTATGACTGTGCATCTGCTTGTACAATAAACTGCCATTGACTGTGACATTACCTGACATAATTTAGGCAAGGTACAAAAATCTTCCTGAATATAACACACTGGGTTCTGAAGCAATATACACTATGTCAAAATATATATACTCAAGGGAAGATAACTCAAGAAACCAATTAGTTCCCATACCTGGCATTTTTCTTTTAAGGACACCAGTACTTCATGTATGTTGAAATACATTAAACAGGCTGTTCCTTTTGCCATCTATTTCATCCTTTTCATTGTTAAGACAAAGAAGTTTTAAGCTTATTTTGACAAGGTTATCAAGTTTTAGAATCTGGAATTTTATATATTCTGTCTTCCAAAGCAATATGATTGTTGAGGGGGTGCTCTTTTGATGGGGAGATGAAACACGGTCTTTCGAAAACTGCTATTATCAATAAAATTAACATTTAATCTCATCTTTACTGTATTAATTGGCAGCATCATTTATTTTCCCCATAGCAAATCTTATTGCAGTTAGAGTTTCAAGAGAATATTAAACTCATTTGGTATTTTTTTTTTCACTAAGACTAACCAAGTGATTAATCTCAGCTTAAAATTAGAATGATATAAAAAAAAGTTAATCTATACACACTGCCATGAGCTATGCATATCATAAAATAAAGCACATATTAATTCACCTTAGTAAATATAATATATATGCTTCCAGTTTTGAATCTGGAACTAACATATTCCAAATGGAGAACTTTAACAAATGATATATGCTACTGTTAGAAATGTACTCCAGCTTCCTTGCACTAGCAGTGCACACCACCACATATTTTTAATACATTGTATTAATAATGTAAATGTAGTTCAATATTCAGGTTATATACAAATCATGTTTACTTCAAAAAAAATGGATGCTGTTGAACTTAACATCAATTTTTTGTATAGTGTTAAAAAGTTCAGTCTTTTCTGGCATCAGCAGAAGAGTGACAGTGTTGGATATGGAGCCAGCACCTGAGTTTGCTCACAACAGCTAATTGGAGTCAAGGGTTTATACATACACTTACCTGCCCAGACACTCATTTAACTTAGAAACTTTTCTCTCTGAACAAAATCCACTTGACTCCCTCAGCATGCATCTTGTGAACTTATAACTAAAGAAAGTTGAGTAGGTGGGTTTAGAGTACCTTGTCTGAGTGTTTTCACCTGCTTTCTGTTGCCAAGGAAACTATTTCTGTCTGTTTACATTCTCAATAAAAATCTCACTGAATTCTGAGTTTCTGATATTTTTTGACTGAAGCAAAGCATCATGGAAGAGTAGTGGTCAGACACAAATATACTACAAGAAATTTCATGGACAACAGGAAAAGCTCAAAACGTACATGTTTAATTATTAGTTCCTTTTGATTTGAACTTTATATCTGAAATTACAAAGAAATTAATTTGACTTCTGTATACAAAACCATAAAAGAGAGTCCACGGAGTTATTGTAACTGCTCCTAAACAAAGTCTTAATACTTTTATTGGAATTACTGTTTTTAATACTGTCATTACCAGAAGCTTTTCAAGTTTCAGTTTTGTGTTCAGAAAAATGCTGATTCAATTCTCTGATTCTTTCATTAAAATATACAGTTATACAGAATTTTCAATTTGGATTTTCAAATTGTATTTCAATAATTATTTTAATGCAAATATTTCCTATGTCCTTTAAATCAGCTCCTACCCATAAGCAGAAATTCAAAACCCACAATAAGAAACATAAATGCTCAAATTTCCTGATTACAACTCTATTTTACGTGAGCTTGACTGCAGGTTCCCAGGTTAAATCTCTGGCCTTCTTGTAGAAAGCTGTAAATATGTGTAAAATATCATGTGAACTTTTCCACTGTGAAAAATTTGCACAGATGTGCAAAGACTGATAATTTAAGGATGGAAGAGTTTATAGATTCTTTCATTCTCCTCATATCTCGAAAGGAACCCAAGCCTTCCATGTGCAGAAACATCCATAGAGAGGCAATGTGTTTCCTTGGACTAAAAGAACTCTCAGCCCACTAGTTGTTTGCTTATTTACACACATTTTGAATGTCTAAAAGAGTCCTATGCCAGTAATTTGCTTAAAAAGTCCCACTATAGTTGTATCCATAGGACTTCTCTCCCTAGGCAGAAATACAGGTTACATCAAAAAAAAAAAAAAAGGGAAAAGAAGTAAAATGAATAAATGCTGTTACCTACTAGAAACAAAAGTAAACTGTTTTATGTAATTAATCAATATAAATAGAATATAAATAGCTAAGTGGTGATAAAAATTAGCACCATAGCATGGAAGTAAATTTGCATTAAAAACTAGTTTTATCTAAACAATTAGCCAGGGAAAATTATTTTGAGAAAAATACTCCAAATGTCCAGAGGGAACAAAGGTTTATAAGGCATAGGAACTTGAAGATCAGTCAGTCTACAATACAGTTACATTTATTCCTTTGCATTTTTTTATTTTGCTTTGTTTCAGTCATCCTTGGGTGATTCTGTGAACACATTCAGAGCCTCAGTGAAGTCCACAGGATAGTGTATGTACCCTACAAGGTTTGCCAGTACTACCAACAAGCACAGGGTTAGAGCCTTAGTACTTTGAACCATTATGTTAACACATACCTAGAGCACAGACCTTCCTACTTGTGAGGAAGTCATTAAATCTGCCACTAAAGTTAAGTCGTTAAATCAATTAATATGGTGGTTCTTAAAGTAATACATATATGTGGATAGATCAAGTTGTTCCAAAAGTAGCAAAGGCTGAAAACTCAGGTTTATTTAGTGAGGCATGTAGGTTGTTGTACTATCATCAATACAGAAATGGCAATGATACCTTCCAGTACAGAGCTGACAGGTCAGAATCTTTTACTCTTTAAGCTGTTAGGTTTCATGCACGAAGCCACAGTTAGGGATATCAAATAGTATACAAAACTTACAGAGATGTTCTGACATCACTTACTGTTTACACTGCAGTTACATTTTGTCTCCTTTCTACAAACTTTCTACTTATCTGATGTCACACTGAAATCTGAAAATCTGTGAGTTTTTTCCACTGAATAAAACCAAATACTTTTTGAAGCTAAAATAAACTGGCTGCAATCCTACAAAGTTTACTGGATAAGAACAGTCCTTCTGAAATCAAGAGGACTGAAATCAAGGTTTTAGATATTGGAGTGTTATAGGACAAGTGTCTCAGAGATGCTCTATATTTCTACATTGGCTTTACTGTTTCTCATTTCCTCTAATCAAGCACAAGTTTTCAGGTTCAAAACTGGAACAGCTAATCATAAGGTGTATAATGTAAAAAAAGGTTAAACTAGATAGGTATAAAAGCCCTTTCTGATTTTAAAACCTAAGACATTTGTTTGGGCAGAGATTACTTAAAGAGTGAAATTTCCAAATGGTACAGAAATTTAATATTGAGACTCCAAAGTCTTTGGAGCAGGCAAATCTCTTTATATCTATTCACAAAATTAATTAACAAATTTATACTTATTTGTTCTTTCTTGCTTTTATGTTGTTATTCCTTTTGTTATGGCAGGGCTAAGGAAAAGATAGCATGTCTTCCCCAGTCCCTAAAAGATTACTTTCAGAAAACTGATTTCTTTAGTAAAAAGCTGTAGAGATTTCTGAATCTTCTTTGAATAAAATGGAAATGGGAATCTTTAACTTCACCTCCAATGTTGAACTGAAACTGTGAAGAGGTCTCAGTTTACATCTGTGACATGTCACTGCTGGGATAATTAGTATGACTCAGTGTGCTTTGCAGCACCCCAAATTTATACGATGGAGCACATCGTACTGAAAACTTCTATCTAAATAAAGACAGAACTCCCAACAAGGAAATCTCCTCATAGGTTTCTAAGCTGGTGGGGGACATTTGGAGTGTATGGACAGTTTGAACTGATTTGGGCTCAGTGAGCTTCAGGATGCCTTCTGGAGTTCAACCACCACTAAGTACAGTGAAGCAGCAATATGGGACAGACATGTTTTTATGTTCATAGTTTTATAACTTTAAAAACTGATGCCTAAAAAATTTCTTTAATATGTTATGCTTAACACTCCTATTAAATTGCATAAACCAGTAAGTTCTTTTTCCCTTGGGTATGTATTAACAACTTACTTTTTGCAAATAAGTGCACAAATATGATTAGCTTTTGCAAATTGCTCCTTATTCAGTTACTGATAAGTAATTTTTGTAATTCTGCAGTGTAAACAGATGTTATTTTCCACTACATATTCAGCTGTAATGAGCTAATTCAATGTGTTAAAAACAACAAAAGATCTTCAAGAATGAGCTATTTGCTTCAACATTCCAACCTCCTTTGAAATCTATGTTGAAATCACCCATGACAGGGAGCTAAGTACTGTAGAAGCCCTGTTGCAAAAGGAGGACTTTACTTCATTTATTCAAATCCTAGCTGTGTTCTGTTACCTTCCTAACATACGTTATCCGTCATATTGATCCAAAAGTTACTTTTTGACCAGAGCTAATATGCTTCATTACTTTTCCTGTAAGAAAACAATATTTGGGCACGAGTTCTACAATGGTTTCAACATTCATGCTTATGAAATCATTATATACCCAAATCTAGAAACAATGAACCATGATATTTTCCTTGCCCTTTGGAAATGGCAAGGACCTCCTCACTGTGAAAGAGAGAAAAATAAAACCAAAACAGAAAGCAAACATGTTAAGTTTAGATTGTGTGGGTGAAATCCTGGCACCACTTAAGTCAACAGAAATCTTGACATTTATTTCACCCTGGACTGGCAATTGAAAGCAAGTGCAATACTCCATCTGGACACAGTGTGAAGAATTTAAACATGGGTGGACAGCCTTTGACTAGGCCAACAAAACTGTACATCACAGAAACACATCAGCTGAGAAAAACACTTGCTGTTTCCACCAAAAAAGGTGTCATAAGCAACTTGGAATATGCTAAACACTTACCCTCACTATAACATTTGTTTGAGTAACAGCACCATCTTGGTTGGCACTATATACTAATAATCAGATGCTACTGGTATCTCATGCATAAATACATGCTACAAAATAGAGAAAAATAAAAATTAAGACTATCAGAACAATTTAGCTCAAACGGAAGTGACTTGGTTTGTTTTTCTGCTCTTTTTTACTAGGTTTTCCTTATCACTGCTAGAGATAACCACAGGAATATTTTCTAATTTCTTTTACATTCTAGCAAACCTTTTTGAAGAAGGTAATTGTATGTGTTTTTAGTTATAGATAGATAGATATAGATATAGATATAGATATAGATATAGATGATATAGATATACACACACAGAGCACGGAAAAGTTGCCATCTCACCAGAAATATATTAGATGAAAGCTTTCCAGTGTGGAGTACACTTAAGATAGATATACATATATATCTCCAGCAAACACCCAGCCATAAGAGACTCTCAGTTTTGTCAGAGAGATATAATTCCTTGTCCTTTTTCTAGTGGGTTGCAAATAATTTGTGCAGTAGCTTATGGACAGATATAAGGATACAATGCATATCAGAAGCATCACATAATGATGTCTATATATAACACCACTAGAAGGCAGATAATCATTAGAATTCTCAATTGTAATAGAACTTGTGAGACTATTTTTCCATTTTAGATAATTTCTTACTTTTGATCCCAGAGCTAGATTACATCTGAGTCCATCTCATAATAAAAATACAAACAAAATGTAATACAAATAAATAGAATAACTCAATTTATCTCCCAAAGACAATGCCTTATAGTATAACTAATTTCAAGAATGACTGTTATTCTGATATGAATAAACCTTAGATAGACTGAGAAAACCCTACCTTGAAAAGACCTTAAGGGTGTGAGTTCAGACCATGAATTTGGAAGGGTAATAGCAGACAGCAAACTCTGTGACTGTAAAAGAAAGGACTTGCAGGTGTAGGTTCTATGATCTACCAAATTATGACAAATATTGCCAGTAAGTTATCTGCCTGAGGCAAATTAACTGGCCTGAGACAAGTCAACATTCCTGGGGCATCTTCCTGGCTTTCAGAGTTAATGGCTGGAACCATCTCATCCCTGTGCCCCTGCATGCCATTCTCCTCAGAGCCTCGTGAGGCCTTCACTCTCAGCTCTGGATGATGTGTCTCTGTGGCCACCTCACAAAATTGGAATGGCTTAGGTTGTTATGGATCTTAAAGATCATCTATTTCCAACATCCTGACATGGCCAGGGACAACTTCCACTACACCAGATTATGCAAAATCCCATCCAGGCTGGCCTTGAACACTTCCAGGGATGGGCCATCCACAGCTTCCCTATTCAAGTGCCTCACCGCCCTCACAGTAAAGAATTTCTTTCTAATATCTGATCTAAACATGAGTTGTCTCAGTTTAAAGCCATCCTTCCTAGTCATGTCACTGTACTGCCTTGTGAATAATCCCTTTCCAGCTCACTTGTAGGCCCCCTTTAAGCACTGGAAGACTGCAGTAAGGTCCTTTCAGAGCCTTCTCTTCTACAGACTGAACAGCTCCAACTCTCTCAGCCTGTCTTCATAGGAGAGGTGCTCCAGTCTCTGATCACTTTCATGGCCCTCCTCTGGACTCACTCGCTCCAGCAAACCCACATCCTTCTCTTGATGGGGGTCCCAGAGCTGGACACAGCATTCCCGGTGGGGTCTTACAAGAGTGGACAGAAGGGCAGAATCTTGACCTGTTGCCCAACCTGCTTTTGATGCAGCCCAGGATTCATTTGTCTGCCTAGGCTACAAGTGCATGTTAACGGGTCAGACTGAGCTCCTCATCCACCAGGATCCCAATTTTTCTGTATTCCTCGCAGGCTACCTGGCCTTCCTTCCACTCTCTAGGCTTCCTTTTTGTGTATTGCATTTCAATTACAATCTAGATATTACTTCCAGCTGAGGGGTTTAAGATGTATTAGCACCTTCAGGCTCACAGAAGATAAATCTTAACAGGTTACTTTAGGCAGACAAGTGGCCAGGAATATAATAGGGAGCTTTCAGGCTAAGCCAAAGGGTTGACTAGTTCAAATATGGTAGGAGGACAAGCAGTTACCTGCTAACGATGGATTAAATCTACAGCCAGAGTTTGTTCAATCCTGTGAAACATCTTTCCACCAAACAGGTCCATGACTTTTACAAGTTCAGGAATATGGGTATAATCCCGCCTGATATTTTACAGGAGAGAGCCTCTGCCTCCTTTATCTGATCTACCAGACCATATATTTGGTCCTGCATATTACCAGAGGAGGCAGCAACAGAATTTAAAACCCTTGTTTTCAGAAAATGTGCAGATGTGGCACTTGGGGACACAGTTTAGTTGGACTTGATATTTGAGATCTTTTCCAGCCTTAATGATTCTAGGATTACATGATAATATGTCTGAATGTGTGGTTATTTACAGTGCAAGAATTTCAGAAAATTACTTGATGTGAATGATAAAATCATCATCCTGTTTATTTATCCTTTGGTGCTGATAAAAGAGAATTATGCTTCTTCCCAGCCAAAGGTCCTCAAGGGCCAACTCATCACCGATCGATTACAAGTTATCATCACTTATCAGGCTGAAAATGTATCTTTGCACACACCAAAACAGCTTGCAGTGAAACTCCCTCCTTGTCCTAAATGTAATTCATGTTCTATTAAAAACATACTGAAACTAAATGAGCTGCTGTTACCCACTCAGCCAAGGAAAATCCTGCTTTATAGCCACGGCTCAAACCCCTCAATTAGTTGTGAATATACTCAACTAAAAATGCATATTTAGAATTGGTGGGACCTTGTTTTATAGAAAAAAAGGTATCATGCCTGCAAAACACACAGATTCTTATGACTGCAACAATCAGTTTCAATATTTGAATTAAAATTCATAGTCCAATTACTCTAAGTTGCTATACCTCCCCACTGAGAATTGATCTCTTACTATTCATGTCAGGAGCAGCCACAACAAATCGCCAACATGAAGACATCAGTAGGGGTGGGGGGAAGGAGGGTAAATATTTTTGGCCTTCACTTTCCCATTCAGGCTATACAGAAATTGACATCTTTTGAATACATCTTTTGAATTAGACTTTCTGAGAAAGATGATATACAATCCTTGCTAATTTTGAAAATCCAGATTTAAATCAGTTACTTATTTAGATTGTTCTAGAACTGCTTCTCTCATTATTCCTTATTGCAAATACCAGAAAAAGACTGATAGAATTCAGCCACCTTAACTTTTCTATTAGTGAGAGAGAAAAAAAATTATTAATAAAGGCTGACTTTGGAGAAGGTCTGAATCCCAAGTAACCCCAGCTGAAGAATGTCAGAATGACAAACCTCCTCCCAGCTCAAAAAAAGGAAATAGACTTGCACTGGCCAGGGTCATGTATTTCAAGATTCTGTTTTCAAGCCTTTCTACTCTCTGGACTTGGACATACTTTCCTTGGGATAACTTTTTCTTGGGCTTCAACCAATATCATTATGATCATTCAGCATTAATAGCTCCTGGATGGGTCTAATTGTTCTCCTACTGTTTACCTTGCCACCTGAAATTTTTCATTTTTCAAATCACCCCTTTCTGTCACTATATCCCAAATGTTAATCATGAATTATAACAAACTCAGAGTCTCCTTTTTTCCCACATATTCATCTCCTAGTTTGCATCATTGCACCCACTACTCAATATTGTTTATTTGTTTCTTCTCCTATATAGCTCCTTCTCCCTCTTGCATACCTTAGAAGAGCACACCTCAGTGTCTGGACCAGAACCTTTGTTTTCTCACTGCAGTCCCTACTCCTCCTCATGATCCCTACTGCTGAATGCCACTGCATCTGCTGCTTTCTTCTTCTCAATGTGTGTCCTCTACTTATTTCTTGTCAATTTTTTTTTGGTGGCAGTATCACCTTCAGCAGCACTAATTTAGCACAGGAGAAACTAGTAAGCCTAAAAATATCCCAGGCTTTTCCCTTTGTCTTATGCCTCTCTGGCTTACCATGCTAGTAAAGCCTGTCTCACCAATCAGGACATGGAGCTCAGACTCTAGAAGAATAGCCAAAATATTTCTGCACCATTTTTACATATACATGATGCACATTTTCTTAGCTCTCCTGTGAAGTTTCATTCTTACAGCCTTTCCAAGAACTGAAGAGATGCAGATTAGCCATGCCAAATAATTTTGGAATTAAAATTCTTTGCCCTTGAGAATTAAACAAAATAAGGTACTGTTAAATGCATAAAAAAATCTTCATTCCTCCAGTGTCCAAAATGTTAATTATTTCCATACACTCCATGTTTTCTGACATCTTCAGATATTCTTACTCATTTATTACTGCTTCTCAGAATATGTTTATATTAGAAATTTAATTTATTACAACTGTTTATCCCTACATATGACTCTAGTACAAAAAACATGATAGAGAATAAATTGAAGAATGACAGGTAACTTGTGATGGGCTATTTGGCTAAAACTGTGTTAGTGAAAACCCATTAAAAATCTCTATTCATAACAAAAAAATAATTTTCTGTCCTGTCACTATAATAAGTGATAAGAGTCTTTGAAAAGGCAGATCGATGTACCTGTAACATAAAAATTCTGCCATATGCTCAGATTAATTACTAAACCATAAAAATAAACAGATTGTCATTTTGGAAGAATGACTTCTATGCCAGTGATAAAATTCTGTACTTGGTAAACAAGGTATTCAAGCAGACAATATAAGGACTGAGGCTCAGTGATTATTTGTTTTGCAATTTAGTGCTTTTATCATCAATTTTAAAAGAAACAAAACATCTGAGCAAATATCCCATAGTTTTAAAATTACTGCATATACAATTGGCTTTTTGAATGATGAGATTCAGACAGGTTTTGTATTGGTGTGTAGACTAAGGTGAGAGATAATAATGCTGAAGTGTCTGCAGCTAATGAAAACATAACACCTTCTATTGGGTGGCATGGCTCACTGCAAAAAAGCAATATATCACTGTCCTGAAAATGATCAGCAGGAATAGGAAAATGAGCTATTGCTAATTAAACCTTTTATGTAAAAACATGATTGCTAATCAAATCTTTATTACTCCACACTGTCACATTCTTTCTTCTTCATTTGAACTTCATCCTGTAATCTTTGAAGTATCAGCTTTATAGTTGTCCTATAGGCTGTGGTTTTTTGACAAGTGAAAGAACTAACTTGTGACAATGATTATTTAGAGAAGATACCTAAAATAAGAAAGTGACCATAGATGAAAAAAGGAATGGTACGATTAAACTACAACTGATCATTCTGAGGGCTAATTAAAAGTCATACTTAAGTTATTAGCAAAACATAAGGTGCTTCCTCAAGCTGAAATTTCATGTTTCTTGTGACATCTGAAAACCACCTTTATTACAAGGAAAAAAAGTGTTATTTAGTAATGACCACAAATTAAGAACAATTCATTAAAGAAAGGGACTATGCCTTCAGATTTTAATTATTTAATTTCTATGAAACTTGTAATACAACCTTCATATAAATTGAATACTGAAGATAAATATCACCCATACCAAATATCTGATTAAAAGCCAACAAAATAGCTTTTTCAAAGATTCTGGACTAGCATATAAGAATAGTAAATTTCTGCTAATGGAGTACCACATAACAATTCTATTTTAAATTTAAATAGTTATAATTATTGCAATATTTGTACAATAAAGTAAAAAATAACATATTTCAAATAGAAAAGCATTCTTCTTCTATCATGTAGGGAAAGATCAACTAAACCTATTATTTTTGTCAGAGAAATAAAAAAAATCAAAGAAAGGACTGGCAATTTCAATACTCTAAATGTAAATTAAAATACTTCAGACAAAAGGCTTGAAGGCAAGCGATTCTCCCACCAAGGGATGATTTTCACTTGTCTCCAGGTGTAACATTATGTGCACTGATGGGCTGATCAACAGAACAGAACTTCTCCCCAGCTGTAATCAGGAGTGATTGATGGTTGGGACAAAAAAGTTGATTATCATGACAAGTCTGCTGATGCAGAGAAAATAGGCTATGCTGGGGAAAGGATAAAACCTGTTCAGAGACTACCTTATAAAATCTCCTTTCTAAGGGATAAAAAGAAACATTTATACCCATCAAAAAATTGCTAACATAAATTAATTCAGTACATTTGCTATGCATTTGTATCTAAAGTAATCCCACCACAGCCCAAAGAGACCTATCTAAGCATCAAACAGACTAAATCCTTGTATTTTTAAAATCATACTCTGAGATCACCTCATCAAATAATTATATACATGAAAGCACCAGTATGGTCTACCAGTAGACCATTACTTCAAATTAAACACATGATTTGAATTCATAATTCAGATTTTAAAGTCCATGGGGGAGTTAGGCGTAAGTTCCATATTGAATTCTTTGCTGAAGTCAGTCCCTTTTAACCATTTAAAACCTTGAAAGACTTCACTTTCAATTGAACTAAAAAAAGAAACAAAAACAAAACCAAAACAAAACAACAAAAACAATCAAAAAACACAAAACCAAAAGAAAACAAAAAACCCAAAACATACAAACAACTCAAAAACCAAAACAAAACAAAAAATCCCAATGCACATGTGTGGGCAATACACCCTCCAAAGTATAGTTCAAATGTATGCTTTTATATTCCAATATAAAGCTTTTAAAAGGAGGTATTGGGTTGCACTTCCACTCTTTTAGAGGATAAGGCTCCTAGCTGTTAGCTGTGATGTAAGTAAGTACACAGAAGAGCAATATCTCCAGAGACTGTAAAAGACATGAGAGGAGTGATAAAAGAACTCGGGAGCTGAAAAAGCCAGGCCTGGAGGTTCTGAAGTGGAATTTGTTTACATCAGGGGCAGTTGTGTTTAATAGCAATTCTTTCAAAAGGAAACATTATATTTGCTCCAAGAAGAGACTGCACAGATACAGTGGAGAAGAATATATTACAGGTATCTAATACCTGACCAAAAATAGATAAAAAAATGGTGTCCAGAGTCTGCGTAACATTACTTGGAAAGATTTTATGGGTGTTGGAAGAAAGTATCATCAACCAAAGCCAAGTATAAGCATATATACTTTACTCTTAATGCATTTTTAGAAGACATTACTGGGGGGAGGGGGGTGGCATTGATAAAAAATACAATTTGCTGTACATTTTCTTCACTTACGCTTTCTGTAACCTAGACTGGCATCTACCCCTGTCTGTTTGTCTTTGGTTCTTTTTTATGTCATCATCAGTGCCTGAGAAAGTGAACCAGGAGTCACTGCTTGGTAACTTGAAGAGACAATGTTTTACAGTGAAATCTGTTATCTGCAGCTACTTTTAATAATCCAGAATGTCAGATTCTCTACTGTATGAATTCTTATTTTAAAAAATAAATGTGAAAGTAAGAACTTAGACAAAAAAAAAAAAATCTAGATGAGATTGCACAACAAATAGTTTAATTTTTTTCTTTCCTTTGAAGTGAGGACTTGCTTACAGAAAGCGGTTTCTGTAAAGACTCCCCAGCACATTTACTCTTAAATTTCAATTGCTTTTTAGAGTTGACTGATTTTGCACATTAACTGAAGTAGCTGACAGGAAAAAAACTGCCTCAAACACAAGTAACCATAGGGCAAAGAATGAGGAGATTTCTCTCCTTTCAGCTTAAACAGGCAGATTTTTCAATGAATGTCACAACAGAGAACTGGAAGAGAGACTTCCTTTCCCCTATTTTATATTGTCTTTCCCCCTGTCTACACTAATTCCCTCATGAATAAAATGGTATTTTTCAATGTACAGTTAGAAAAATACTAACCATTGTCTTCTTTCCCACACTTCCAGCCAAAAACTTAAAAGAAGCTCTGGTTACCCCCTACCTGCCCAACTTTAGCATTTGAATTCCATTCACATATTTCTCCACTCTCCTCCAGGCACAAAATCTTTCTGACTCTGTTGTAACCCAAAGAATGTAGTTACAGGATCAAATCAATTAAAACAACTGGGAACACATTTGTAATTTGCCTGGAAGACATCTCAGTGAGTAATAGATAATCCACTGAAAGCAGATTTTGGAAGATCTAGGACCTATGAGACCATTTAGGCTGGCATGCTGCCTCCCAGTATAATGTTTTCTGATACATTCTTACATCTTAATTTAATCATTTCTGAGAGAAAGGAAAATTCTGACAGTAACACACAGACATGTGGAGGGAGGTTGCTTTTATTTCAGATTTTCTGTCTTATTAACTGCTGTCACCTCTGCCTTTCCTTCAGCTCTTTGCAATTCTGAGATCCACGCCCACCTAAAGTTAAAAGTTGGCCCCAAAAGGGCAAATACTGCAACCATTCTCTTCAGTGCCACAAGCAGAAACCTTTTAAACTAATTTGTCTTCATATTCCACAGTCAGAATACTGATCATTAATCTTTTGCAATTTATAAACAGGACTATCAGAGAGAGCAATTGCCTATTCACATATCATTTCTGGCAAACTCTAGTAATTTAAAAGAGATGTCAAACCTTCTGCACAATTGACTTGTTTTATCAAAATAAGTGAGAGCTTTGAAAATGAAATAACCTAATAGGATGAGCAGAGGTAGGAAGCAAGAGCTGCCAAATGAAAATAAAAAAGTTTGTTTGACATAATCTAAGTCCTACACAGCAACACCTGATGATCAGCTGAATGTTTTAACCTCTCCAGGATCACATTCCTATAGTGACTCTGATATTCAGTTGACATAGACATTTCTCCTAAACCCTGCTTGTTCAGGGACCAGGTAGCTGAAAGCATTAGATTTTCCTTTCTTCTGGATATATAGAATAGTTTAGATTAGAAAAGACCTTTAATATTTTCAAGTCCAACTTTTAACCCAGCATTGCCAAGTCCCTAAGCACAACTTCTACCCATCTTTACCTTGAAGGATAGTGATCCAACCACTTCCCTTGGAAGCCTGTTCCAGTGCTTCGTTTAGACACTCCGTCTTCTACTACCACTGCTGAATGTGGCTTAAGAGTGAATTTTGAGAGGAAAGTGTACATCTTGTAACATGAATACAGTGGACACCAAGGCACTCTCCTCACCAGCAACTGCCTAAGAAAACAGCTGACATGAAGAAAGTTCTTTCTTAAAGTTCAGTCACTTAAAACCTTCTCCTTCTTCTATTGCCTTCTTTACTTCAGGCAATGTCCCTGTGGCCTGATACCCCCAGGCTGCTCCATGTTCTAGGACAGTACTGATTTTCTAGATTTTCATTCAAAGAGAGGAGATAAGGACAAGGATTATCAAGGGTTTGTGTAGTGAGTTTGTCTAGAAAACTCTGCAGCTTGCACACCACACAGAGACCACTCACATCAGTTACTGAGGGGCACACAGAATATTTAGATTGCTGGCAGTGCTTAAGAGGCAAAGAAATAGTCACAACCTTATGATATCAGTCATAAGGTTGAACTCCGTTCAACACCAAAAGTACTCTGGAGTTCAAACATCAAAAGTACTTCAAAGCTAAACAAAGTACTCTATCAGATATGAATAATTTCTGCTTCAAGCTTATATAGATTCATAAAAGTACTGTATAGAAAGTGAAAATTATGGGAAAAGTACTTTATACAACAAAAGGAAATTATTTATGTTTTCTACTTAAGCATTTTAGAAATGCTTTAAGAAACTAGAGGTTATGTGAAAAATTTATTACTACTCTATAAATTAAGTTACTTATTTCCTACATGAAAAAGGTTATATATAAGCAAATAAGGATTATTTTCTTTCAAAATGAGTATTTAAAAATGAAAATAAAAATACTAAAAATAAGCTTGAATGCTCTAGAATAGGAAAAACCAGATTTGTACAAGATCTGACTGCAATTCATATTACAAACTTTAAAACTGTGGTCTAGGAAAGAGGAGGTAATGCTTCTAAAATATGCAGGCTAAGTCTATAAAAACAGACTCCACTGAACATCATACTGGGCAGAGAATATACTAGGTTGTTTTCAAAAATTTTCATGGAATGTAAATGCAAAATATTCAGTGCTATTTTGTTGACTATTGGAATGCCAAAAAATCAAGCAATTAAATACTTTGTTAGCAATTCTTTACTGTTTCTATATTGTATTGATGCAAATACCAGATATCCCATAGAAATCTCCACACTAATAATTTTCTGTGATTACTTGCTACTTTTTACAGTGAATACCAGAGACCAACATCTCTGGAAAAATATCCACTTTGAGTGCATTTCCATTCTGACTCATATTCTGATCTCAAATAAATAGCATGTGCAATTCTGTAACTGGAATCAGTATTTGTTTCTCCTTACTTTCACTCCATAGTATGGGAAAGATGGTGCATTATTGGAAAGAAGTGGCATATATACAGAGAGGCAGTTACAGAAATATGTAAATTATATATATACATGAATAAGTTAAATTTGGAACTTTTATGCTTGTTTAGGAGGTACAACTGCTGCAATCAATACTGAACCCTCATATAGTAATACTGATTCTAAGGGCATGCTGAACATCTGTAAATATTTACACAAAAGAATTTTTCTTAAAGAACCAGGCTGATGAATTACTATAACACAACCACATTGGTTTGGAAAGACAGAAAATAAAATGCCCCAAGATAATCAGTCAATTAACTAATCAATAAATCAAGACAAGTGCTTGATGGCTAATAATACCTGCTAAAAGTGACTTTGCTTAAAAAAAAAAAGATGAGCACTAAAATTCAAGCAGAAATTATTTGGTTTATACCAAACCAGGATTCTAAATCTCTAGCTTAATTGTAAATCTGAATAACCCATAATTGGAAGTACAACAAAACATGCAAAGAATAAGACTCTGGTTATAGCCACAAACAGAACAGTGATTGAGGCAAATAGCACTGATTACTTCAAATACCATTTAATCATATCTCTTCAAATTGACCAACAACAGATTTCAAATCAGAAGGGTGAAATGCTAAATAACTTCTAGCATTTAACTGTACCAGGCTTTCTGGGTTTGTAATGGGTCAATATTTTAAAGTTCCCCTCTCTGCAAAACAGGCCACAGGCCAGGTGTGAGTGTCATTGGGCATGGATGAGGAAATCTCTAATCTATCTTCCAAACTACAGAGAGAGAGAGATTTGTAAATTGGTCAAACAAGATGTCATAATCTCTCTCTCAGGTGTGGGATTACATTCACCATCTCTTGTCCAGCCTGAGAAACAGGTGCCTAGTTTGTGAATACTCTCTGCCAACAGGCACCCCTCAACTGTCTCTACATTTCCTTCCAGAACTTCACTACCATTACAGTTAAAATTATTTTATAAAGCAGTCCAACAAAAATCTCTTAAATCAAATTAATCTGAAGAATTAGTCAAATTTATATATCTATCAAAACGAAAGAACACAAAGATCAACTGGTCACTAAACTCTTATTAACTCCCTTTCAGATATGGAAGGCCAACTATATTTTTTTTTCTGTACATCTATCCAGTTCTTTCTGCTCTCCCTAGCTGAGTGACTTTTTTCACATCTTGTCATACCAGTGGATGTGTTCTAAATTCTGCAACTAATTATGCTTTTATTGGGTGAATGAACACTATTATAAATAATTCTTCACCTGAGGCCTTGACAATTTCAACTCGTAGAATCATAGAATAGTTTGAGTTGAAGGAGACCTTTTAAAGGTCTTCTAATTTAGCACTTCTTGCAGAGTGACATGAACTAGATCATGTTGCTCAGAGGTCAGTTCAACCTGACCTTGGATACTTCCAGGGATAGGGCATCCACCTCTTTGGAAACCTGTTGCTGTGTTCTATCACCCTCGTTTTAATAAACTTATTTCTTATGTCCAATCTAATTGGCCCTCCTTCAGTTTAAAGCCATTACCTCTTGTCCAAAAGTTTGTTCCCATCCTTCTTCTAATCTCTGAAAGGCCACAGTTATCCCTACTGCATTGCCTTCTCCAGGCTGAACAACTCCAACTCTCTCAGCTTTCCTCACAGGAGAGGTGTTCAAGCCCACTGATCATCTTGGTGTCCCTCCTCTGGATGTGCTCCAACAGGTCCATGTCTTTCCTGTGCTGAGGATCCCAGTGCTGGATGCAGTGCTCTAAGTGGCGTCTCACAAGAATGGAGCAGAGGAGAATCCCCTTCCCTTGACCTGCTGCCTATACTGCTTTGGATGCAGCCCAGGACTTGCTGGGCTTTCTGGGCTGCAGGTGCATATTGTTGGGCCATGTCCGGCCTCTCATCCACAAGCACCTCCAGTCTTTCTCTTGAATATTTGCTCTGGAATATTTGGAATACTTATTGATAAATTTCATATTTGGGGGGAAAATTATCATAGGATTAGTTGGGTGAGTTTTTCTTTTTTTTTTTTTTTTCCTGCATTAGCCATCACATTTGGATTATGATTCACAATGCCATTAAGCCCAACATTTACTCATTTTAGTACTTTTGCATTTACTTTTTCCAGTGTAAGCATAATAGTTCATGCTTTTATTTACTGCACTTGTCAGAATTCCAGACTGTTTTCTCTAACTGGAGATAATTTTGGACCGAGATCTGGAAGTTACCACCATTCATCAAGAGGCTGCCACCCTTCATCTAGATGTCATCCACAAAACTGGCATATGTACACTCTATTCTGTCAGGCACACTGCTAATGAAAAATCAGAGTAGCAGTAAGCATGGAAGAGACTCTTGCAGATCCTGACTCCTTGTGACCTTTTGTTTTGACAGGAAACCATCAGCTGCTACTCTCACTGCAGTTCTTCATTCTGTTGTGCAACCAACATTTAATTCACCTGGACCATATTCCCCTACTTACTTTACAGGACTGTCACATAGGACTGTATAAACCCTTGTTAAAGCCAAAATATGTCAAATCTATTTATTCCCTATTATCCATTAGCCCAATTACACTGTCAAAGGAAAAAATTAGATTCATTTGACATGATTTGTTCTTGACAAATTCATGTTGACTGTTTATTATCACCTCATTATACCCTAGGCCCTTGCAAGTTGATACATCAATCTTTTGTTCTAGATATCAAGCATAGCCTAAATAGGATATTAGTCCTCTGGTCCTGCTACTTTCCCCACAAAAGTTAGAACTGTAGTAAAATACTGCAGAGTTTTATTTCATCCTTACCCACAAAAAAATCCTTCACTATTGTTTTAATGGAAGACCATCTTTTGAATCCTGACAAATTTATACAGTGGAACAATATATCAATTCAGTGATACCTTTGTTTCATAGAGATGGAGAAAAATAAGATAAAAACCCAACAAATAAGGACTGATGAGCATCCCTGATTTGCAGGGAAATATTACTACTGTTGCTATTTAAGTCAAACAATAATTTCTGGCTCATATAATTGGAAATATTTTAAAGTGCATCATAATGGAATTCAAGTCCTGTGAACATATCAGACTGCTGCCCAACCTTTCTTTACAGGCAAACTGGGTCATTGCTCATTAAATGAGAGGGAAGAAAAAGGTAATCCCTTTGCAAAAAATTGACCTTGTTGACAGACACTGATAACGATATAACTTCATCAAATAATCTTATGGGCAAAGGTAGATGAAATAGTCAAGACAGGAAAATTCAGTAAGTGCTTTTTTTTTTCTTTTTTTCCAGGCCATAAGTAGAAAATTTACTCCTACAGTTACCTGTAGGCACCTGAATTATCCTACTGAAGTCAGCTGGACTACATTTTACAGACAGTTTTAGGTCTTAGAGATACAGATTTAATGTTTGCTACAAAGCAAGCATTTACTGGTGCAATAGCTCTCAGCAGCTGCCAACATCTAAGTGGCAACATAGGCACTTGCAGCTAAGCATATATTTAAATGTTTCACCCTAGACTGAATGCACAATGTGAGTCTAAATGATATATGTAGATGTCTCTGAAAAAAAAATGCTTGAAATGGACTCCACAAAAATCTACCTTTGCTGTTTTAATGTTTTTGCTCAGCATGGAGAGGCTTTGGCTATTTACACATTCCTGCCTTCCCTTGTATGAGATTTATTTTAAAAAGAAATACTGAACACACAGCTGTCATGAAGATTTATAGATAACTCCTTTACAAAGAAGCTAAATGATTTTAGACCACTGTACTGCCTTTTCTCATCTTTTCAAAATGTGATTTTGATACCATGTAACCAGAAAAAAAAGCTCTGCTGCTCTTAAAGAAATCTCTAAAGGGAGAAAATTGTGTATCCTATGCAAAAAAGAAAAATCCTACAGACCACTTTTATTGTAAACATTTTCATAATATTGTTGTATAGCAGGCAAATGGAATTTTTATTCATTACTCTCTGATAAAACCTATCTCCCGCATCTAAAAATAGAGACATTGGTAGAATAGACACAAAGCCTGGGTTCCTAGACAGAAAAGTTATTTATTGCTGTTATGGATTTAAATTGTGTTCAACAAAATATGATGAAAATGAAAGGTAGGAATATTGAGTAAATGAAAACTTTTTCATGATAATAGGAGAAAGAATTACAATTTGTGTGCTTGCCATTCATAGTAGTTATCAAAAATGATAGCTAAAATCTCTTTTACTTCAAAGCATCTTTTTTCTTTGAATCCCAATATTAAATCTTTAGTTTACCATATTTTTGCTTCAAACACAGGTGGACATTTCAAAATTACCTAAGGAATGGAAGAAATAACTCTGCCTATTCCCCTCACGTTGCAGAATAACATTCCTAAACTGCAGTGGAACTCTGACTACAAATTATTTCTTGAACACCTCAGCAGAGCACTTTGTGATTTTCACCAGTAATAACTATAAGCCCTGGAATGAGAAGACACCATCATAAAGATATCCACAAATTGCCTCAGTGTGGTAGTGAAAAGAGGGGGAGATATCATTTCAGGTTAATCAATGGGCAGATTTTGGATCGTAATCTCTCCATCAATCAACACGGTGGTTGCTTTAAAACTTAGGTGAATATTAAAGGTGGAAAATGAAACATACTCATCAAGAAGTTCTCCCCATTCTGTAAAGATAATATTGATCTATTAGAGGGAGGGGAGCATTAAAACAACTTTCTGAACAGTGTTGGCTATTTGAGTTCAAGCCTCTAACACCTGAAGGTGTGAAGGGACAGATAAATATCAGCTAGTCTTCCAAGGGTTTTCTGTGAACAGCTTAAATTAATAGATGTCTTCTGAAACCAGCTTTTTGGACACTGTAGGTGGCTCTGAAAATGGCCTCTGCTTCTTCTCTTTCTCTTCCTCATAATCCTTTCTAAGAGCAGCAGAAAAGGAGCAGTATGGGAGCAAAACAGTCCTCCGAGTAAAAAGTATCAATGTCCACTGATGCTTTGTTTGTTTCTGTGTGGAAGGATTTTTACTTCAAACATTTTATTCTGGAAAATGCCTAGATTTTCTCAGCTGGAAAATTTTCCATTCCACATATCAATCCAAGTCATGTAACTGCTAATGACTAAGTAACTTTACTGATACATTCATGTTGTCTTTTGTCTAGATCTTTTTGCAGACAAACAAATGGTATATCCTCTTTGAAAGGAGGTGTTTCACTCTGGTATGCAACACCGAAGTATTTGATCTCTCTTTCAGCTATATACTTTGTCTGGTTCAGTGTGGCATGCTTTTTCCTGAGACAAAGCTGAAAAAGCTGGAAATTTTGAGTGATAAATTGGGCTGCTTGGTTGGTAAGATCCACTGCAGCCCACAAGTCTCCATCATCCCCTCCTCATGAACGACTCAGTATCCACAGTCCTAATTTTGGCCTCTGGCTTCTAAATGGAAGAGCCCAACTTGACTCTTCTATTTTTATCTGTGAGGGACATGACAGTTCCAGAGAGTTTATTGCCCTTCCTTGCACCACTGTCTGAGAATTGGTGCTATGCCAGTTTATAAGAGAAGGTGTCTATTCATTAAATGAACCTGGAGTCATCAGTAAAATTAAATATGTGATACTGACTGGTACAAAAATTGTGACTGAGATATTTTTGAAATTATTTCCAAGGGATAAAAAAGCTGAAGGAATGAAAAGAGCTACAATATTTTCACCCCAAAATGGGAAATCCCTAAAATGAGGCTTCAAGGTTTAATTTAAGTTTTTGACAAGCTCATGGCTTTGATAAATAATCAATAAACTAAAAATAGCACAAACGGTATATAAATAGCTGTCTTTAAAGAGGCAGGAGTACACAAGAATTATTTCACTTCTTCCTATGACTAGAATTAGGAAGGAACCTTGTGGACACTTCCGGGTTTGACCTCACTCTAAGTTAAAACATCTTTGTTCTGACAGAAGTAACTTCCATATTTAAATTACATAGTGAATTAAAGACAGGGGAAGATTAGTTCCCACTAGCAATGCCCATGTGAAGAAACTTCCTGAAGAGCCTAGAATAGCAGAAGAAAAAATACAGTGTACTATGTCAGGTTTGGTCTGCATATACAATGATTCCAAGAAGGAAACAGAAGAGCTAAAACCTAAGAGGCTTTTCTGTGACACAACAGGTATTACTTGGCAAGGAGCACCACAGCACAGCTCCCTGGGATAATTATGGGAGACAGGTTTCCTCGGTGTATTAGAGACCATCTCCCGTTCAGCTTGTTCTGTTTTATTGCTGGATGAGTGACCAGTGCCAACCGGAGATAAACATAACCAGGACTGGTAGAAGAATTAGGATCCAACAAATATACCAACATTATTAGCAGTAATGGATCAGTCAATTTTTCCTATTTACAATCAGCGCAGCACAACTGAAGTAGATGAACTGACAGAGATATATTGGCAGGGAAAATCTGGCTGGGTGTATAAACACTACCAAGCCATTGTGTTTATTCGAAACATCCTACAGCCTTTTCATCTGCTGAGCGACAAACTGAAATCACAACGTTTCATTGAGGTTCAATTTCTAACAATTATGGCACATCCTGGAAGATAAGTACATATTTCTAATCTGATACAAAATGATTGACTTACATCAGAATTGAATCTCAGCTGGCAAATGTTGCATGATATGATTTGCTTTCTTCGATGAGGAAGAGGAACTCCAAATGTATGATTTATTACAGCTTTTTGAATTGGGTCCATCTGTGAAGAGAGAAGAAGAAAAATAAAAAGCTTTTGCTCTTCCACTGTGTGCTATGTTATCTAAAATCTCAGATTCTGCACCACACCATACCATGATTTACAGAAAACTACTATTTTTTCCTTGAAAATGAGTATTTCTTCTTCATGCAGTTATACAAAGATCTTATGCAGAAAGAAACAAGAAAACTGTCATTAGCTTCCTTGAAACACATATCTTTAGTTCAATTTTATATGCACAAATCTCCCTTTACTGAAGAAAGGTATAAGCTGTAGATGCTGAACAGGTTTACCCATCCAAACACCAACTTGTGATTTTTATATCAGAGAAAAGCTAGCTCAGTAAATAAAACAAGAATGTTCTAAATAAAATCACTAAGAAAAGGATTAATCAAAATGTGAAAGACTACTATGTACATATAATTTCAGAATAGCACACAATACCTCAGTATTATCAAATAATAATGTACTATGAATCAATCAATGAATCTTTTCCTTGAAACAACATCTACACAACTTACAAAAGATACAGATCCTCCAAGGATTATTTTCACAGTAATTTGGAGAAAAGCATTTTGAATATCATCTGCTTTAAGGATGAATTTGGACTTTTATGAAAAGGATTATTCTGAGCTAACTTCTACCAGAATACTGATCTGATAGTGTCTGCAAGTCAGGGTCCCTATTAAAAAAAAAAAATAAATACCATTTTGGCAGAGAACTTCACAAAACATTACTGGAGGGACTTTTTTACTTGAAGAATTTAAATCACTTTTCCCAAATTCATTGAACAAAATGCTTCTTATGTCACTATTTTTTTCACAAAAAAACATTTGACAGATACTTTTAAAATCTGGTAGTAGCTTTGCAGCAATTTGGTTAAGCCACTGATTTTTTTTATCTTTAAATTGTTAAAAAAATCACATATTTTGACTAATTCTGATAACCAGTATTCACAGAACATAATCTGTATGCCATGAAAGAGTCCCCATCTTTCTCCATGCCCATGTCTCCATGATTCACTCTTTTCTAGTCTTTTGGCAAAGGGTTATTAGACAAATAAAGAATCAGAGCTTCTCCTTAGAGTAATCAATTATTCATGAAAGCTGTAATGGTAGACAGTCATGGTCTCTATTGCAGTGAATTCAGAACAGATCACTACAGAATTTTTGTATCACCTGACAACTGTTCAGTCTCAAATATGAAACAGGTCTTTAAATTAATTCCTATTGAAAATAAAATAAGATTGGTTAAAAAATAATAAATTTAAACACACAGACACACTCAAACCCCCCAAAGAAAACAAGGAAGACAGCAGAGCTTTATAGAATGACAGAATGGTCTGGAAAAAATTCTCAGTTTCAGCATCTTCTTCAATTTGATGTGAAACACCTCATACATTTGTGTACTGACCAGCATAGAAGAACACCAGTTCCACCTAGAAATAAGGGATGCCACTGTAACTAACTCCAAAATAACACTAGTGACTAAGGGCAGAGTATATCAAGCTCTGAAAGATGACAGTAAATTGTGTAAAACTTTCTGCAGTGATCAAACCATGCTCTAGGAGCACTCAGTTTACTGACTAACACGATCTTGAAAAAGCTCACAATCCAAAAATACTATTATATAGACCAAAAAGGACACCACTACATAGTAAAGTAAATAAATTGTAGCAGCTCTTCTTTTTTTGACTTCTCCACTGAAAAATGAATCCTTATTCCAGCAGAATCAATAGACCTGTATCTTGCTATTTTTAACACTAAAGCATGACATAGTCTTAACTGATGCTAATTCTGTGCTGTTAAAGTTTGGAGAAATTCTGTTCCTTTTGCCACTGTGGGTCTAAAGCAATTAGGGAAATCTGAAGTTCAGATATATGGACTTGGAGTCAGCACAGGGTAGCAAGAAATTGTGCATTCCTTGACCCAGTGTAACTGGCTTCATATTAACCACAGCTGTGAGATTCTTTAGAGAGCTTCTTTGTTCACTTCCTCAAGTTATGGCACTTGTCAGATAGCGTGAGACAATGGCCTTCAGTGTTGCCACGTTAATCTTTCCCACTATCACACAAGTGCCCATTATCTCACAGTGACTTGAGAAAGCCAACAAAGAAGTGCTCTGAGGGTTAAATAAAAGGTACTACCATGGTTCACAAGATGGAAAGACTAACTAATCTTTTTTAACTGTATTTACCCATCTTCAAAGTAGTCTAGCTCCAAATGAGGTTGAATTTCTGAGGCAACCAATGTTTTCATATTGAGAATGAGACAAAATATTTTTCAGAATTAAAAGGACCATGAATGTGTAGAATAGTTGCTCTGTGTTATACTTAGTTTTAATTTGGTCTCATGGAAAAAAATAAAGTGTGGTTTCTTTCCTAATAAAACCACAGATTTTCTCTTGTTTATCTGCTGATACAGAAACCTATTGGCACCCTTCTCTTTGAGTGTTTAAAGATGTAGACTTACAAGTATACAACTATGTGGCATTACTGTGAATAGGATGATTTGTATTTGTGGCTCTAAATGAAGAAGTGTTCTGAATAGTTTTCAAATTAATTAAGAAAAACTGCTTCAAAATAATCTCTTCTCTGCCAGTTCATAGAATCATAGAATTGTTTTGGTTGGAAAGCACCTCATAGATCATCTATTTCCAACCCCCTGCCACGGGCAGGGACACCTTCCACTAGACCAGGTTGCTCAAAGCCCCATCCAGCCTGGTCTTGAACACTACCAAGGAAGGGAGAATTGTTCTTTGATACTCCAAAGCACAGTTAAATTTAAAAACTTAGCACCAGATTCTAATACAGTTGGGACAGAATGCTTGAGGGGTATTCAACATTATTATTTTCCCTGGAGATTTCATTAAGGAAACATCACCAATCCATAAATTCCAAATAAACATCTGAAAGCATCAGATAAGCCTCCACAAGTTTTATGCAGGAAGTCTGAGAGGCAACAGGATACTTAGGTGCAGCATGATAAGGACTCAGATCTCACAGATACTGGAAGACAGAGTGGAGACCTGCGGCGAGTCAGAGGAATAGAGCTAGCTGATTGCAGAAAATAGAGAGCAAGAATTGCAGGGAAATATAAAGAGGGAAATAACATCATATAGCTGTCTTGGTTTGGAAAGACATGTATCTGCCAGGGAAAGATGAAGTTTCTCTTAGAATAAAGAATGTAAACCCCTCACCTCCCGCTAAATTATAATTTTGCAATTAAGGCCTTTCAGGTAAAGATTTGGGAATAGGAATAACAGTTCTTTACTAGGAATATTAACAGTATAAATGTAGTAGAAGAAAAAACCACTTAACTAAACAAGCAAACAAACAAGCAATCCTGGAAAACCCTGACAGAGTCAGAGCTACAACCTGACACCCTGTTGGTCAGGGTGTTGGAAGCAGTCCAAAAGTAAGTTTTCTTAGAGTGGCAGATGTGGCTCTGTTGAATAGACATGATCTTGTAGATAGGGTTCAGTGATGGTGAGAAGGGGTCTAGTGACGGTGAGAAGGGGTCCAGTGATAATGAGGGTGGGGACCAGTCTTCCTCCAGTAATCGGGTGAAGCCAGAGAGCTTCGTGTTCCTGAGTCCCAGTTTTATCCAGGTAGGAATGGTTGGCTCCCCTCATTGGGGGGAGCATCTCACAACAGGATGATGGAATGTGGATGTACTATCTTGGGGAGGGTAGGGGTGTCTTAATGGTCTATCAGCAGAAAATATTTCCCTGGAGGGAGGACGGGCAGTGAAAGAGATAAGAAACAATGCCCTATCTGGTTTTAACAGTTGGCTCATTATCAAAAGGCACCCACCCCCCTCCTCCTAGAGTTACAAGAGATAAAGAAGAACAATTCTCCAACTGCTTTCAGCAGATGAAATAGAATAAACATTTTTGGTTCCATAATCCAAGACAATAGCCAAGATAGTCAGCGAGTGGTGAGATACTTTAAAGCATCTCCAAGCACTGTGAGGCTTACTGAACATTACTAATGACACATATAAATTTTATTTCAACTTATGTAAGTGGTATGCACTTTCAAAATAAAGCTTATCATGATAAACTGATAAAATCTGCTTTTTACTCATTACTAGTGATATTTTACAATTCTGGATTTTATTTATTAGATGAAACTCATTTAATTTACTCTCATTTAAAGTCAAGGACAGAGAAGTTTGCAATTCACATGAAAGATCATCTTCAGATGTCAATGCTGTGCAAAAGACCAAGGCTGGCAAGATGTCCCTTTACTTCCTCCTGACAATAAATTTGCACTGTAAGTTACAACACAAAGAGAGTTTGCTCTGAGACTTGCACTGCATTTGACTTGTCGATCACTTTTTTCCTTTCTTCTCTCCAGCACCAGGCATTTTCTATGTCACACTTTTTCATATGGTCAGTCTAGGGATACCACAATGCTCAAAGTTTACTTCAAACCACAGGATGACTATTAGATTGAGCAATGAAGATAAATATGTAAGTTAATTGGATTCATTTTTGGTTTCAACACATGCACACCAATAACAATGTCCGTGTTTTAATTATTCAAGCTGAAATTTGTGGCGAGATTATATGATTCACATTCTTTGATCAAATATTGTCCTCCCTTCCCAAAATCTTCAGAAACCATACTTTAGGAAAATCCAGGCTTAAACCAAGGGCATGATAGAACTAGGTCCCTTACTGCATATTCTTTGTTTTGGCCCTATAATTTGGTTTTGCTTGTTTTAAATTCAGTCTCGCCAGACTTATGATATTAGCTGTATTCCTTGTTCTTGTGCTTACTGTAGAACATGAAAATACTCTTTATTTTTTGGACTGAAGATGAAAGGAGTGGCTGTTGCATGAACTTTTCTGGAGGAAACACCTACCACAAAATCACCAAGAAGATGACCCAGGAGATCCCTTGTTATCCTACCTGCCTAGGACACCTTTCCAGAATCACCATAGCTGCTATCCTTGAAGGCTTTCCTTAGCCAAGTCTTTATCTCATTAAATTTTCTGTAAATATCTGTGTAATGCAGATACTGCATATTTCTCTGAAGAACCTACAGAGAAATCTGATTCTTTGGAAAGTAAACCTTACATATTTTCCACAAATAATCTCTAAGTGTTTTCGCGCGTGCATGCTCATGTGTGTGAAGAACTGTTTTATGCTGAAGATGAAATTCAAACACCGAATTTCAAGAAATTTCAGTGTCTTCCTGAATTTCAAGAAATTTTTAATATATATAATTTTTATTAGTTGCTTTTTTGTGACTTCTTATCCCAGAGGCATAATATGCCTAAATTAAAAACAACAACAAAGCAGGAGCAAAGGAGAGCATGCAAGTTTGATACACAAAGGCTCAAATCACAAAAGAGATATAAACCAACAGGGCTTTTTTTTAAATTTTGTATTAAAACCAAAAGGCACAATATGAGAATTTCAGATGCTAAAGATTTGCAGTAAATCAACTGAAATTCACTAACGTCTATAAATAAAAGCATCCAGGTCAAAGGATAAGACGATGTGGATGCCTAGAGCCTGTTCAGAGCATATGGCAGGCCTAAAGCAATAAAATAACTAAGTATTTTTACCTTAAGACCAAAGAAATTAGCTTAAAAAGATTGACTCATATTACTATGGTCTTATTATAAGTGATCATAAAACCACATCGGGTCGTTGAAGCTCTCAGGAAAAAATTGCTGTAGACCATTTTAGAAGTAATTAAAAAAAAAAATAAATTACCCACCAAAAGACCGACTTCCATTATTTGAACAGCTAAGTGAATTTAGTGACACAGGTACCACCACCTCCCAGAACCTCTTAAAATCCAGATACTAACATATTTGATAATAATATTACAATTAATATTGGGCTTATTTGGCCTCATTTTGTACTTACAAATACATATGTTTGTAGAAATCCAGACCAATGGCAAGAAACCATCATCATATATATAATTATATACACATAATTATAATAATTATACACAATCATAATATAATTCCTTTAATGTTATTTTGATTGTGACATTGCATTGTGTTAGGGTTGTAGCATTGATAAGAAATAAAGATAATTCAGTGCAGACTCCATTCATTCATTCTCTTATGTTCCTACAAACAGTGAAATTAATAAGAGCATTGGAAACAGTTTAAACCCTGTATCTTTGCCATTACCAAGCAAAAATCCCAAAACATCACATCCTGCACGTTATATTTATTGCTCAACCTGACCCATTTTTAAAACTGCACGATAGATGCAATTTTAATACCAATCAGTTCAAACATAAACCTGGCTATTTGATTATTATTGTGCCATACTTACAGAAACACAGAAAGGTTAAGCTGTAAGAATGTTCCTCAATGGTGCAGAGTCACTGTCATTTATAGCTCAGGACTCTTAGAGCCAGCAATTTTCTCACAGCATAATTTGACTATTTCAAATTGAAAACTGAGCAGATCCTCCATGATCTCAGCGGCATCAAGAATTCACAGACATTTCCTCTGCAATCATGCTGGTCAGTTGTAGACACGCAGAAATATTATATTAGATACACTACATTGTAATATTATTACTTATGCAGAAAGTTAGACATTTTGGAGAACTCCTGGACTTTCAGACTTACATTGGTTGTATAGACTGCCCACATCATGGGCACTGTGCAGATGAGTGGGAGCTACTCCTTCTCCAAGAGATACTTGGCATCTACTGCAGTTGCATTTTCAAGCAGCACAAAGCATGTGCAACAGGTATAAAACTTTCAGGAAAAATATAAAGTACTGTGTGTCACACATTGCTGTTCATTTCTCTGTGCGCACAGCAATCCCAACACTCATAAAAGTATTTATTAACTATGCACATTAAAAAATATATATATATATCGCCATGCAGAACATAATACTTTCCAGAAGTGTCAGACCTATAACTCACAACCTACCTGACATATTCTTAATATTCTGGCGACCATGTCAGAAATAGAACAGCTCAACAACAGCTCAGTGATTTTATCCTAAGTATATTTGACATTTTACATTTCCATAAGAAATAAGTCCCATTGTTACAGTTGGCACTCCAGGACTGTTTTTTTTTCCAAAATCACATTAATCTGTGAATAAGAATCTTATAAACTAAGGAACACAATCCAAAAGGAATGATGGGGAAAGCTTAGTAAGCATAATTAAACACACACAAAAAAAATGGATGTTCAACAATATTTTGGTTTCATGTATGAATAAAACAATGTCAGATAGAATACATGTTCTAGATGTGCTACCATGCACGGCTTATCCTTTTACAGCTAATTTATTCAGTATTGCCCTAGTAATTATGGTGAATAATTATGCAGAGTTGAACTCAGCACTACCCATCTTTTCTTACTGTCTACCATTTCAAGAGGGAAGATCTAACCTGATGCTTTCCATGTACATAAACAGAAATATTTCTCATCCTTGTTCTCATATTTTATGTGAATTACGTTACATATAACATAATTCACATAAAATATCTGCACCAACTACAATAATGTGCAATATTTACAGAATAATTACTTCTCTTTTAAAAAGTGGTGTCTATTAAAAAGAAAATTGCTGTCACTTCCCAAAGAACGCAACGGGTAACTTGAATAGGACTTCAGAATTAATTCCCAAAGTAAACTTTTTATTCTTTTGTTGAAATCCTGTGATTTCAAGAGTGTTTTTGTCTTTCTGCTTTTTTTATTTTTTTTTTCCTACGGGAGCTATTTAATTGTAGCAGTTGTCTAGTCACCTTTCTGATGTGACTCTAGTATTTCTTCCCTTCTTTTTGTTATTTTTTTTCTTGTGGATTTTTCCACTTGCAAATGAGATGCTGAAGCAGCAGCAGTATTTCTGGCAAGCTGCTTGAATATACAGAAACCAGTCAGAGCTAAAGGATTTGCATTCACAGTGTTATTGCACGCAAATACTGTAACCACAGAGAGATTATGCAAATCCTCATACTCTGATTGTCTAATAATGGTTGTCAGTCAAAAGACAAGAATTTGCATATGCTAAGGATAGTGAGAAATAATCACACAGTGATTATGCTAATCAAACACACTAAACAACATGTAAAGGACTGTCAAACTGGAACAAATCTGTGTATGTATGCTAAATACAGAAACGCAGTACTAAGAGAACATTAGGGTTGCAGATCAAGCCCTTAAAAACATGAAATGTCTATGGGCCTTAATTTAACACCTTTATGAATTTATATTTTTGAAATATGTTCACATATTTTTCCCTAAAAGGTTTTGGCTTTGTTCCGCTTAGAAGATGGACAATGTTCACCTAATGAGCAACTGTTAAATGTTGTGTTTTGTCCAAGAGATTCAATGAGTAACCCTAAGCCTCATTGACTATATAAAGCTGAAACCTTACTCCCAATGGGAATTATCAGCCTATTCATTGGCTCTGCTACAGTCTTCACTGGCCCACGGTGCGAGTACACAAGCATAATCAACTTATTTTGAAAACCTCTTTTTTAGATAAGAGATAGTATTTTCTCAGAAATAAAGAACAAAAATTGTACATCAGTTCCAGTTACTCAACTTAACACACCTGACAATACGTAATATTATATTGCCTTTCCTATGTTCCCCACACAGTTCCTGATTCCAGATTCATCTGTGAAGGGGCTACACAGACTAAACACATCTTTCCAGCTGCAAGTTGGACTTACAATCCATAAAGTTATCTGGGAAATATTTAAGTGGCTTGCCTAACATCTCTCAGAACAACTCTCTGGAGTAGTATTCAGCTGATTTTCTAAAATTGGATAGCCCTTACTTCAGTCCTATCTCATTCAAAATATGCTTTCTGGTTTATGCAACAAACAGAGCAAAAATACTATGGATAATAATCTTCTCAATTGTGAAACCATGATTGATTCTCAGTACTTCTCCAAAGGAAAATTCTACCAGACCTATAAGATTCTCCCAAAGAAGAAAAGATGAAAGGCAATCAAATGTGGCATGTCTATCAGACTGCTCAATTATCTAGTGGACAACACTCAATACAAAAATTGCAGCATAAGAACAGACCATCATGAAACAGATCACCTTGAAAGTGAGAGAATTACCCTTTCCACTACTAGTAGGCATTAACAAAGTGGTGTGCATAGAAAGGGTGGATTGCTTCTTTTATCTGCTCACTTAAGTGAGTAGTGGCAGATGGTAAAAATATGATTAAACCCAAAACAATTGCTTAAAACAAAAAGACATAAATGTTATACTCTCCCTAAAGATATCTCTAAAGGTACCAATAAAGATAAAAACCTAAGGTTCAAAAACACCATTTGTTTTCTGAGACTCACCAAGAACAAAGCAAAAATGAGTTCATGAGACAAAGAATACATTAAAAAAGGGCATTTTCTTGTTTGTGCTCAAGAGTTTGGAACAAAAGGTTGGCAGGCCTAATGAGGGTTGCAAAACATATTCCCAGTAGCATCCCCAGTAGATACGTGAATGTATCTCAGAAAACTGTACCAAGTGTTATAACTGGTATTTAATAACAGTGAGTCTTTCTAATCACAACAACAATAAAAGCAGGATGTGTGCCAGCCAGAGAACTGGCAGAGAGGCACTTGATTCACTCTTACAAGTGAATTGCTTACAAGTATCAGGGTGCAAAGTGGTCTCTGAAAACTACTACGTTCTTCAGAGAAGTGACTGCATGTGTATGCGTCTAAAGACTGAGAAAATAATTCTGCAATGCAAAGTTCCTGTTCGTGCTGCTATTCTTTTTTAGCCTATTTAAACAATTCTTCTTATTTACCATTTTTATTCTGCTCAATAACTGGAATGTTTAAAGATACATATTCTTAACTTTAAAAAATCATGGTATGCTTCAGACTCTATCAAATCTATAATTTAATAGATTTAATAGCATTTCAACATATTTCAAAATTTCAGTTTGCTAAGATTTAACACTGGGGGAAGCTAAAATCCTTAAGCCATACTTGCAGAATCAGAAAATAACAAACTAAAAGGGACCCCCAACATAATTTAATCCATACATCCCATCATAAAAAGAAAAAAATGTTATGGGGACAGAATAATTTTATCCCAGATTCTGGTAGGTAATACTTGAGTGAGCAAGTATTTTCAGGAAGCAAAGGCTAGAATATAGCATGGAATGTTGGAGAGAAAGATATTTTCCAGATTCTCATTTTACAATAGTTTCAGTGTAAAACACTTCAACATTTCAACTGAAACATTTTACAAAGCTGCTCTGCTTGTTTAGCCATTATAATTCTGACAACCCCTTACAACAGAGTAATTAGAAAATTACTGCATTTTTCTCTTGGCTTTTAATAGATGTCTTTCTTCAAAACCTGGTACAAGTACTTCAGGTGGAAGCAGAGATATTTGCTAATATAATTATTTGACTACAGGTGTGTTTTTGGTTTGTTTTCTTTTTTTCCCCACTCCTTTCTCTTGAAAGGAAGTTCTATATTTCTATTTATGAAAATTCCAGGATATAAAACCATGTGACCAACTGTCATCATTGTGCCTCACATCTTTAAATTTTATTTAAATTAATTGCACCACCAGGATTCAATACAGAAGAATAATGCTCCTCACACTCTTCACATATGGAAACTGAAGGGCTATAGTTTGCACATGCAGCTGAATACACCCTTATAATAGGTAATGGATAAGTATGAGGGTAAATTATGTGCATGGCTACATTCATAGCCCGCATGCAGATCACTTAAGAGCATTATATCTCCTTGCATGCAAATAATACTTTAACTTTGCTCCAATCATGGATTATGGACCACAGGAGAAGTCATTAACCTGCTTACTCCCTCTATAACATGATTAGCTCTAAAACCTCCCTGATTTTTTAAACCAGGATAAGACTCAGTGTTCAGGATACTCACTTCCACTAAAAAAGAGAGGAATATGAAATTGGAGAATGGAAAAAAAATGTTACAATTTCTTGATATAGTTCAAGGGCTTACATAAATAGTGTAAACAAACCTTGCTTAGTAACTATGTATGCATAAACATTAGAACTTGGTACTAAGCTGAGAAAGATCCCAAAAAGACGAGGGAAATAGGTGGTCAAAGGTGATTTGCATTTTAATAAAGTATTTCTAACTGACAAATTAATGTCAACCTGATTTGTTCTTCAGACTCTCTAGGCAGCAGAAAGCAGGGGAAGATAGAAAAGAAAGAATTTAGAAATAAATGGAGATTATTCTATTACTAGCCAAACTCCCTACCAGTTGAAATGTTTCATTTTCTTCACAGTAAAAAAACAGGAGTACCTTCCATTTGGACGAAAAGAACACACTTATACCTTCACTGGGTACCCACATTGTGACTGTACTTTTCCAGTAATTCTCTACAGATTACCACTGAGATTCATTCCAACTCTCCCGTCAGTCTTAGTGACTAAATCATTAGTGCAATCCTGAGTGCACTGAACAGCTGTGGAGAATATAGTTATGGCTCATTCACTACTTGAAGTGCTTTAATCCCTTCCTACCCATCTCCGAAATGTGATGCATTAAATAATTCTCAGCATGTTTTTATATCATTTGGAAAAAGATGAAACGTTAACAGTGTACTTTTCCATGCAATTTCATCTTTGAAGTTTTATCTGAGTGATATATCAAAATTAAAATTTAGAAAAAGGTATTGCCAGGGAAGTATCAGTCTGACCCTGAGTTCTGAGCTTTTTGTAGATCAAAACAGAACTAAATGAAACAAAGGAAGGAAAGAAACCTGTTTTTACATGTGTGCATACAGAAATACCTGTCTACGAGTTCGATACCTTAAAACAGGATTCAAGTGGCAATGTCCCCTCTGCCCAAGAGTCTACTTCTGTAAAATAAATATTAATATAACTACAATGACCAAAATGTAGAATTAAGAAGAGCCTTTGGTTTCTGGCAAAACTTTGGTAACTTTTGCTTTTGTGAAAGGATGCTATCAAAAGGTGGAACACATTCACCTCTTTACTGTCATGGCAGAGTGTATTGGTTCGGACCAGTTCATGCATTTTCTTGAATTATCTGATTGTTTAAAGTTGTTTCATGCTGATTTTGATCTTTATATGATTTTAAGTCAAGCAAACTCCAACTGGATGCCCAAATCAGCTCTGACTACACTGGTGATATACAGATCCTGACACACAGAAGGTAGTCAGAGGTTCATTGGCCAGGTGAGGGCTGTGGGCTGTAGTCCAGTCAGTAAGAAGGGATGTTCTGTGTCCCTCCAGGCTGGAATCCCAGATGAACTAATACATGCAGATGGGAACCAGAATTTAGGCAAACATGAACGATGAAGCAGCCAGACGCTGAGCTGCTGCAGGCAAGCAGCCCTGATAGCTCTTCCATCTCCTCAGCTGACCCCTGCCAGCAGGACAGCATAACCTCACATTAAGTAAAACTATAGTGCCCATTGAGTCTTTAGCACTAGGGAGGCTGAAAAGGATTTTGTGTAAATTATGAACTTCAACACAACAGGAAGTCTCTTCTGAGTATTTTCCTTTCCAAAGACCATTTACAGACAGGTAATTAACATGAAAACTGAGCTGTACTAGAACTTTTGGCAAATTCACTTGTTCTTATGCACAGCCTTATGACTTTGCACTAGACAGCACAGGCAAAATTGATTCAAGATCATCCATGTCTGGAGTACCTCACAAAAGTACCTATGGGTGTGAAGACAGGCAATTTTACTGCCTGTGAACTATGCAGTTGTTGTCGGTAAGTCAAGTACTTAGAGACACCTGAGCTGCTGGCATATCTTTTCAGAAAAGAAACTTCATGATGCACAAGCAGCTCAGCTTTGATTATTTTGAAGGTTTCAGGAGTTTTTTGCACCATTTAAGGTCTGTGGATATCATAAGGGTGCATTGTCTCCACTTTTATAGTAAAAGTTCTGTCCTGGAGATATCTAAAACACAGAATAGGTATGAGGGACCTGATAGCAGCAGCTGATGAAAGAACTCCGAAAAAATGAAGAAGACATAAAAAGTGCAATGAAAATCCCCACACGGTTTGCTCCTGTCATTCAGATGTCTTCAGGCTTCTCAGTGGCCCTGTTTTCTACCCAATTAATTATCTGTGATTATAAAAACAATATCACCAATGAAAACATCATTCTTCCTGCTACTGTAGAGTTTTTATATTGATGCAATATTAGAGATGAACCCTGCCCCCATGACTTATTCCTACTTATCTTGACACTCTGATGGAACAAGTGCAAACCAAGTATCTCAGCTTTGACAACTATGATTAGATCCTAATACACACTGCACACATTCGTGGACCAGGATTAATCATTAATAATCAGGATCTTTGTGACACACTTAAGAGGCCAGGAAATATCTTCATCTTACACATAGAAACTGAGAGTAAGTAATGGTTCAAGGTCACTGTGGAGGTCTGTGCCTGAACGCAGAGTTGAAGCCATCACCTCTTCCACCAACTCCTTCTTGCTAGCCCAAAGCAGCATTCTTGGTCAGCCCTCACCACACCTTGTGTCTTTTGGTTCTTGTTTTAAAAGACAGTCTGACTTTTACCCCAGCAGCTCTCAGGAATAGCTGTAAGTCCAAACAGTTCTGCTATGGGATAGGATAACTAAAAAAGTACTTCAGAAGCAGCTGCAAACTACAGTGCTCCAACCTTCTTCTTCTCCTGTGTCTTCTTAAAAAGTGCTGCTGCACTTTTAGTGACTTTTTGAGCACTACTGAGAAAACTCTACTTTTTGTTATCTGCTTGTAATTTGCAGAGCAGATTTCCTCTGCAGTGGCTCTGCCTACAACTTGAAAGAAGCAGAAAGCAGGAGACTCAAACACAGAATTGAAACAAAATGTTGGTTGTTATACTGAAATAGATTTGTGTCTGTTTTTCCTTCCACACACATGAAATCCATGCTATTATAAAAGACATAAATGCAATCACCCATTTGAATTAATGATTGGAAAGTGTTTTTTTCTTCTTCCCCCCTTTACAAAATCTTCAGTTCACATTCCACATGAGGAGACACACAGCATATCTGCAGCAAGCAGCAGTGTCATCTGATTCTGAAAAATCCAGTATGTTCCTGGGAATCATCATGTTTACAAATGCTATATCTGAACCATTGTCATTCAAGGAACTGCTTTTAGTTTTCCTTTCAGATTTCTGATTATTGAAATGGAATTACCAGTGCAAATTTTCTTTCTGTCAGTTCTTGCCTTTCTCATTATTAACTGCAACTGGAAGCTTAAGAACTTAAGTAGCATTATGCACTTATCAGGATGGGGATTTGTCACATTAGTTTTATATAGATAAGACAATATTACACCAAAGGCATGCACTCAACACAGGGTTACATCACCTTTTGCTGATCAAATCTAGAGACAAACAAGTTGAGAAACCCCCACATGGCAGAAGCTTTTATGATACCAGGCTGGTCAGGTTTCCCAACATTTAACATTGGACCTGGACTCAAGTGGAATGTGCTATTTCCTGGCTGCTGCCTGCAAAACCAGCTACTCATCAATCCGCTTCTGTCTGAGACTAGTATCTGAATTTGTACTTCTGTTTAGCCTGGTGACTTTAATGTGAAAATCAGAATGACATCTTCTGGCCTCCACAGAAACCAGACAGAAAATACATGTGCTTTCTTAATATGCTCTGATCAGAATGAACACCTCGGTGATGGTGGTCAATTACTATGCAAATATCCAGCAATTGTATCAGTCAAAAGGAAAGCATGTTATAAAAGGCACTTTAAAAAAAACCTCAACAAACAAAATAAAAGCTAAGAACTCCCAAGTAAAACCAGAAATGAGAAATGACTAGTACAAGGCACAAGTTAATTATTAATAAATGGAGAAAGACGGTTTCAGACTAAATTTTCAAAACTTATGTTGTTTGCACTGATGTAAATATAAAAGAGCAAAGCTACAACTTTCAACCGGCACATTGTAAGTCCTGTGTTTCTATAATTATGCTTTTGCTGTCTAAGATTAATCAGGGTAGTTAATGATGCAAAAAATTACATTTATAATCCAGTCTGAATACAGCTGTACTGCTATGCTATGATCTAAGTGCCATTAAGGTAAATGGAATTAATGGGCTGTCCCTGGCAATTTTTATATCTATCAGTTACTAATTAACATTCTTCTGCAAAGAATAATTTACGGGGGAAAAATACATGCAGTTGCAATAATGTTAAAACTTGCAACATAGAGTGGTCACAGGGTAGCTGTGCAGCTGTAATAGACAATGTGTTGTGCTCATTTCAAGAGAGAACAAGAAAGTGCCAACTGGCACTGCAATCAGTAAAATCTTTTATGTTAAGTCATTTATTTTATATTACAGCAAATTATTACTGCCAAGGATGAACTTTTGTGAGAAATCTCAACTTCAGCTAATAATGGAAGGACTGAGCAGAAGTAGCAATAAAAGCTTGATAGTTAAATTAGCTACTAAGAAAAATGAGCACTGTGTGTTATCTTTGTAGATAACGTAGCACATTTGCTGCTCTCATCTTGATTACTGATTTTATGCATTCAGTACTTGCATTAGTTTTAAAAGTGTTCCTGTAAAACCTTTACCACAATCTTATTGTAGCTCCCTTGTATTCCTGACGTTATGACACAAAAAAGCACTGCATAACTCTTTAGGGTCCCTTTTGAAATCCTGCTTATCTTCTTGCCTATGAACCTACGTACCATCATGTCACATACCAGGAACTAATAGCAGTGAATAAATCTTACAGTGAGCACCAAAGGATCCAGAGATTATTATATGCTTCCTCTTTTTTTTCTTTTTTTTTTTTAAAAAAACCAAAACAAAACAAAAAATTAAAACTCCAAAACATACCAGCAGAAAAACAGCCAAACCCCTCAAAACACTCATCCCCTGGCCTGCAAAAATGCTCCTAGGAACAGGAAGACAAAGAAGTGAGTGGTAGAATCAAAATCAAATGGTGACTGTTGCATCTGAAAGGTATTCCCCACACTAAAGGCAGTACTAGTTAGTGGTTTCAAAGGAATACCAAGATATTTAGGTTTACTTACAGGACAACAACAAACACGTTAATCATTCTGAATTTATACTTACAAAAATCCAGCTTAGAGTTAATCCCTCAAATCCCTGGTAACGGTATTATTCCAAGTAAACATCATCAAATTAGGCTTGTTTTAATCTTCCCAGACCCTGACCAAAACTGGTATATAACTACAAGCTATATTATTACCAAAAATGGAAAAAAAAATATTACTGGTATTTATGTAAGTAAGATTCTTTATGTAATAATAGCATTCCTTCAGTTTCATACTTATTTCCTATGTCAATCATGATGAATCTTGAGTTTATAATATCAACATGACAATTCACACTAACCACAATTTACTGCCTTCAAACTGAAGTTGTAAAGCAACACTTAGGATATTTGCATTTTATTATAACTTAGTCAGTACGATGCCAGTGATAAAAAACATCCTAACTTCAGAACTTACATGAACAGCTACTTTGAACATACTGTAGATAATTATCAGATAAGAATTTAATTAATTCACAAATACTTAGTGCAAATCACGTGGGGGGAAAAAACCCTGAATTCTTGAGAACAATTATACTGCTACCAAAAATATGTTGTACACTGGTAAGAATTCCATTCTAGTGTTATAGGAATAAGCACTAGGCATTCTAGTACACTCTCTCTTGTATATATCCTCTCCTCCCTTTGTCACTCCACTATGATTCCCCCAAAATACAGAATTGCCTGTCTGGACTGTAGAATTTTGGGTAGAAGGGCAAGAGAAATTTGTTAGAATAAAACACTGATTCACAAAAGTTGATAAACTTGCAGAGAAAAGAAGAAAAGTCTATAAACCCAGTATTGAAAAATACAACAGACCTAGTAAATTTGCTGCTTCAAGAGCATAAAGAGAAATACATAATTTCTTTTTTTTTTTTTTTTTTCTGAGGGAATTGAACGAGATAATAGATAAATCCCATCAGGAGGGATCTGACTGCATTGCAGTAAATGATGAAGTAGGTGTCCAATATTTTTATTATACAGGCTGGCACATTTGCAATATAACTAAAAATACACAACATATAATGTCAATTCAAATCAATGCTTTAAAAAAATTATTTTAATGCTTTTGATTACAAAGCATATATTCAGATTAAGAAAAACCAAAACCACAAAGCAAGCCAAGACCACACACTTTAAAGCTTTTCTCTGGTGCTCTTTATGCTAGTGTATTAGGCATGTTATTGCAGGGTCTAGAAGTGCTTCTATACTGAAGGTTTTGGCAGGCTTCTCCATGTAACCTCTTTGTTTAAGAATTTATTAACATATCGAATTATATGCTTTTACTCTGAACTTTATAGAAAGGAAATGAAGCTCTTTTCTAGGGGAGTATTTATTAACCTAAAATCAAAGCAAATGGAAACATCATGTAAAAATATCTTCAAACACCATGCCAAATACAAATATTTTTGTAATGCAAAAGGAAGATAAGTAAGAAAATTACATGATAATATGGTTCAATCTCTTTCGTTTTTTGCTTTTAATAGTAAATATTATGTTAGCAATAGAGCTGGACTGACTGTTCTGACGGTGGAGTTCTGTCTTATAGTCATCTACAATGAAATGTAGTAATTTACCAGTAGTTGCTGGGTAGCAGGTCATTGTGCATACCTTTGATGTGCAAATTCTTGCTTAAATACTTTGAAGACTTAAGGTTTAAAGTCCTTCCTGGATCCTCAGCAATTTAACATCCTATCCTTTGGTGCTTTATCTGAATGCTGTCTTTGAGAGAACTCTACCAAGAGTAGAGTGGAGAAAAAGTGGGGCTCCTTCTGCAATACATTCAGTGTGAAAAGCAAGTTTTTAGGTAGTGGCTAAGCTAGTCTTCATCATTCTTTCATACATTATGTGCTTGTGTCCACATCGTTGCCACACTGTTTCAACGAATGTGAAACAATCAGAGTATTGCACTTCCAAAGGTTTCACGGTCCTACAAATGTTGTTATGAACATCTAATTTTTAAACATAATAATCTTAAGTAATTGAGCAAGGCATTATCAATTTACATTACATATGGTGGAAGACTGATATTTTACGGCTAATCTGCATTTGTCAAAATAAATGAAAAAAATTCATTGTATTACGGTACAGAAACATGTAACTGCAGGAGTGAAAAAATTCTCATTTCATAATTCAGTAATGAATCTGCTAAATTAAGTAATTTTATTATGTTAAGATGGTAGCTCAAGGTAGTGGAAGCTAAGCACTAGAATGGATGGGTGAAAGAACTCTTTATGGTCAATAAGCCCAAAAAAAGTCCTGTAAAGGATACAATTCCTCAGGATATAAAAGAGGTTTCATCTCAGACCTACTGCTTATGTATCTACTACTTATTCTTGCACTGAGCTCTACCTTAGTCATTAACAAACCAGGGAAGCTGCCATGCTATGCATGTTCCCATCTAAGTTTGCCTCTTTGAAAAGCAGTCTACAAAAATTATTTCCACAATATATGTTCCTTGGGGACAGTTAAAATTACTTAAAAATACACCTCTGAGGTGACAAGCACCTTGGTTTTCACTTTTCTCTAGGTGGATGCCAATGACTTAAATAAACAAACTGAATCTCACTGCTGCCGTTGCTGTTGCACTACACCTGTGGCTGCTGACCAGCTCGTGAAAATCCCTCCAGGTGCCCATGACAGAAGCTGGTAAGAGATCTGAAACAGTTCTTCAACAGCAAAGGGAGAGCTTTTGTCAAAAGGTTCACACAGAACCATTCAGCCTACCCAAGATCTGCAGATTTGACTTTTAGGTTTACCTCGATGCTTCTTAGAGATTTCAGTTATCTCTTTGGAATCTAACCCCCCGTGTAGCCCGGATGCAGCTAAACACCACACAGCTGCTTGCTGACTTTCCCCCAGGGGAAAGAATAAAAAAAAAAAAAGATAAAACAGAGGGGCAGAAAAGGAAGGCAAATTAATAATAAAGGTAAAAGAATACAGAGAATTAATGATGCACAATTAATGTGCTCACCACCAGCTGCCTGATGCCCAGTCTCCCCACAAGAAGTGAGCTGCCATCCCCCAGACAACACCTCCCAGTTTTGTTGTTCAGCATGATGCCATATGGCATGGAATATCCTCTTGGCCAGCTGGGTCATCTGTCCCAGCTGTGTCCCCTTACTAACTTCTCATGCATCCCCAGCCTTCTTGTCAACACAATAATGTGAGAAAGTGAAAAATCTCTGACTCAGTGTCAGCACTGCTCTGCAACAATCAAAACATCAGAGTGTCATCAACATTTTTCTCATTCTAAATCCAAAATACAGCACTGTACTATGGGGAAGAAAATTAGCTCTATCACAGCTGAAACCAGGTCACTGAGCCAGGAGATAAAAGTTTTCTTCCTACACTTTTCCTCCTAAACTTTCCCAAACAATGTGTCAAAGTATTTGTTCTCTGTTCCCTTAGCTTTTCTCTCTAAGCGGGACTTCTTAATGTCTTAAATGTTTTTTGCTCTTAGACTCTGGCCTGTAACAAGACAAGCTTGTTAACTGAGATGGCAACAGGAACATCAATATTTTCTGGTGACAAGCTCATCATTTTTTCTGTCAGGGGCCTCAATATACTTTCTAGAGATAAAGTGTATATCCTTCATTGTTTTCTTCAATACCTATTTCTCCCTTGAAGCCTCATTTGACTTCATTATTGAGCAGCCAGAATAATACCAAGTAGGTAATCTTAAATATAACATTCTAACAAAATAGCATTGCTTCTCCACAGCCTTTTATAAAATTTCCTGTTCCAAAGCATCTGTGATTGATTTCTGGTTGTGCCTTCTTGTCTTCTTCTTATTTTTTTTTTCTTAAGCATTTTTCATAAACTAGGAAGAGTTCATAACCATGTTTAAGTGACAACAGATCAAACAATTTTCCAACGCTACTATATCACTGAAGGGTTACTTGGAAAGAAGTGGAACCAACATACTGTATCCTGTGTTTAAATCTGTTTTAGTCACATTTTCTGCTGACAGTTGCTCTTTTTTGCCATCCAGTGTTTACACTGTTGAATGACAGAAGTCCACTTTTGCTACTGTAGGAGATAAATCATTCCTATAAACATTGCAGTAGGACTTTCTATTCTTCAGCAGCAGGTAGCACTTTAGCTCACAGATTTACAGGAACAATACGACTGAAGAGATCCCAGGGTGTGTGAGTACAAATACACTATTCCATTTTGAGAGATGGGGAATTCTCCCTATCCCTTCAGACTCACCACCTATAATGATCCATGTTGCAGCCTCCTGCTTTTCCTCCTCTGCCCGGCTAGCATCTGCAGGAGAAACTGGCAACAAGGTCTTTCGGGTCTTGAAAGGGGGGTGGGGTACAGGAGCATTACCAAAGCTTCAGGGAAGATTCACTTGGCTATATGTAGCAGGTAATGGCAGCACGCAGGCAGAAAAAACACCACATGGCTTTCGAGGGTGTTGTTCAGGGTTTATTTGGGGGGTCCCACGCCAGGGGGGAGCGGCATGGCTCCCACAGGAGAGAGGGGGAGAGGGAGAAGGGGGAAGGGGGAAGCGAGAGAGAGGGAGAGAGTCCAAGACCCCAAGAGAGCAGGAAAAGAGAGAGCCAAAGAGAGCAAAGAGCCAAAGAGGCCTGCCCCCTCTCGTCCTTAGCTTAAATAGCTATTTCCAGCCAGGGGCAGACTCAAGGCTTGGACCAATGGGACACTGAAGGTAGGAGGGGTTAGGTAACAAGGGGTCACAATGGTTTACAACAACTTGGTAATGAACTATACATGTTGCAGGGGAACAGCACCATTTAGGAAAAGTGAATTACAACAGATCCAAATATCTAGTTTATCTCTCTTCTTCCTGTTTGTCAACTGTGATACCAAAATCAGCCAGAAGTCAGGGGGCTTTGCACGTTCTGAGCTTGTTCCTCCCAGACACAGAGTTTTAATTACATAGAGGGTAGGACAGTGGCACGGTCACATCATTGGTACTGATGAATTGGAGTCTGGAGGAAGACCTTGTAGACAAGGAACTAATTTTGAAGATGAGGAACTGAAGGGTGATATATGACGACATCTTAACGAAGTTAGTAAGAAGGAAAATGGGCATTCTGCTGTGAGTGTCAGAAGGAAGAAGGCATAATACTAGAGCCTCTTGATTACCACGCAAAAACACAGGAAACAAGTAGCTCAGAAATACATATAGTAGTTCATATGCACAAACGTAACAAATGTGCAGATTAACAGAAAACTCTCAAAATTTTATTTTAATGTTCTTGGAGGAAGAAGAGAAACTGCCTTAGGGTCAGAGCTGCCTCTGCCTCTTCTGTCTACTGTTCTCTATGCATTTCCTTGCAATGCACTCCTTTTCTAAACAGGCTTTTATCACAATCACCTTGTCTAGTTTACTCCTAATGAAAAATTTAAGAGAGACGCATTACTCCATCCTTTCTCACTTAAGTGACCTGATTGAGGTGGGGGGAAACTCAGTGATTACATAATTCCAGTGCTGTTCTGTCATCCAGCAATGCCTGTATTTATTCCAATACAGAAGACCAAGGGACACTTTTTTAATAGAAAAGCAAAGCAGATATAAAATAAATCAAGCTACGCTAATATTAGATCAAAATTCATTACATATGAGCACCTGGACAATACATTTGAGTTAAGAGGAAATGCCATCAAAATTTTTTGGTCTGATAGCTTTATGTCCCAACTCATGTTCTCTAAGAACAGTAGTTCTCAGAGTAACTCAAATGAAAAATACAGTTTGCTGAAAATCTCACTTCAGAATGATACACTTAAAATGCCTATATCATAATTTCTATACTAATTCTTTCCCAGTGAAAGAATTTTCTGGTAATGTGTTCTACCAAATAGTTTAATTTGTGACTTAGTTAGAATGCGGCTAACTAATGATACTCTAAACTTAAACTCCAGTAATATTCTGGATTCAGGAGTGTGAACTTGTTTAGTTTCTTAGTGTAGTTTCTACAGAATTTATTGTCTGTCAATTCACTATTTATTCAGCAAAAATTGGTTTGATTAGCTGTTTTCATTTAATTGTCTTTACTTGGCACAGCCATTAAAGGCATTTAACAAATCCTTGTTCCTGAAAAGATGTATAACTTCTATTTGAGGCTGCAGCAATACTAGGAAGTTATAATGGACACCAACCTGTAACATTTTAACCACTACATAGTAAAAATATATACAATTAAATTTAATACCATAGGCTCATTTGTCCTCTGCCCACAGGTACTCAAAAATATACTATTTGTAAACAGACTCTGCTAACCTTTTTAGAACTAAAAATACATGAAACAATATAACTAGCTACAGCCAACATTACTACTTAAAAATTACTAGGAAATACATAGTTTGTGTATCTAAACCTTTAGGTCATTTCCAGACTATGTAAGAATATTTGGTATCTCTGAGCAGTGAAGACAATTGATTTAAATCACTTTAAAATAATGGGTGCTACATTTGAGGGACTGACAATGACCCATTTTGGGATGTCTACATCATAGTCTTGTGTTTGAAAGGAAATGGCAGCTACCTCATCCCACTGCAGAAAAATGCCTGCAGTAAGCAGATGCCACACAGTCTAGAGGAATTCAGGTCAGTGTCCTGCTCAAACACTTATCTCCTGTAGGACATGAAATAAATGCCAATGTCTTTCCACCTCAATTAAGCCATCAAAGAGAAAATGAGGTACACAGGGTGCTGAAGTATACAACCATTGAAGACCGAAAAGTTCAGAAACTAGAACAACTATCAGCAAGTTTCGCAGACCAGCATGGAGAGGTTTATCCTCATATCTTTGCAGAAAAATATATTACAAGAATGGATTGTGCTAGCTAGAGTCCTTGGCTATTTCTGCCATTGTATTTAGGAATAAAAAGACAAGTAAATTTCTTGACTGCAAGTCTAAAAAAAAGACAGAACAATTTGTTGCTTGAATTTATATGGCCATGCCAAACTCACACTGTGATAAATTTAAATTTTCTATGTAGATGGATATCTAAAAGAGGAAGGTATTTGCATCACCCACTCCAGTGGCTTCTACTCTCCACTCCTGTGCATTGCTGGGTGCTAAGAGGACTGATAGGGTTGGCACACTACAGACAAGGCAGCCCTTTGCAATGAATAGTACAGAGTGTCAGAAGGGAATATTCTATCAGTGGTTGGGACAAAGCAACTCAGTTTTACTATGAAGGAAAACAACAGGAATGCACACCCATACCAATATATAAAATACACCCATACACAAACCTCCAGAATTTTAATAGTAATGTTAATTAACTGCAGGAAAATAAGTTAATCAAAGGAATTCAATTTCATGCAATGTCAAAAGAAGACATCATTTTGCATCAGATGTTTTGGCAAGCAGAATGCAGACTAAACTCTAAGCTCTAATTGTGAGCTTCTCCCTCACAGTGTGAATTTTCCAAACTGAACATCTCACAGTCTAATTGAAGCATTCAACCAGCATACATTCTGCTCAAGCAACTGTGTGAATGTTAAAATACTGTATATAGGCAATATTAATTTCTTTTGCTTTCAAGGCACCAAACCCTTAGAAATAACTATTCCTTAATTTGATGCTGAAATGTAACTTCAATTACTAAGAAGCGGTCTTTTCTTGATGAAAAAACAATTTGCAAATATCTAGCAGGGAATGATGTCACAGCTTAATACAAACCACAAATTTCATCTCTACTTTATTGCTTCTCCTGTTCTAGCGCCATACAGAGACACCAACAGGTTTTAAATTACTCATACACCCAAGTTTGGATAGAATCTAGTCAGTGTTCCTAGATCTCAGTCCTAAGATTCATATGACTTGAGAGTCATCCTTTGGACAGGAGGCAGCTAAACCCATAAGTTCAGTATCTTTTTTTACTCCTACTCTTCATCCTCCTACATTTGTTTATAAAATTTTAGCCAGAGATGAACCAAGATTATGAGCACTGGAAATCAGATTTTAGTTCTCTGAAGTAAAATAGCAATAATTACAAACTTAGGAAAAGTGTGTCTTAAACAAAGATCCATCTTAGAACATCACAATATATTTTTCACAAACCTTCCTTAGCTTTACTCTTTTTGTTTGATCCCTGTGTTCCAGCCAAAGCTGAATGTTGAAGTGGGGCAGGGGGAAGGGAATGAGAAGGTAAAAGAGGGCAAAAGGAGAGGGGGCACTTGAAGCTTGTTGTTCTAACACAAAATATTACTCCTCCCTAACAACCTTGCATTGCTTGAGCCACAGTATTCCGCAGCATTTCAGGCTGGACAAAATCCTTCTGGCTTTGTTTCTTTGTCACCTCCCTTTCATGGTTCCTTATCTCCTCTAAGCACAATAGTCTTATTCTCTGCTTTGCTGTAAGGCCTTTAGAATTGACAGAGGGTTTAGTTTGAGAAAACATTTCTGGATGTGATCTGTTCCACCTCCTTTGTTCTCAAAGCAGTGCTAACCAGCAGCATTGTCCAGGCCCTCACACCAGTGAGGGTGGTTTTGGCTGGTGAAGTTTTGAGTGTCTTCTGGGATGGAGAGTCCACAGAGGAAAATTACTATGGTGCTTGACTATGCTTACTGTGAAAAAAAAATTTGCTAATTTATAAGCAGAATTTCCCATGTCAACTGGCTACCTTGAGCTTAGCATTTTAAGACAACACAGTCAGGTATAGAATTCATTGTAGATAAGTGTCTCCTGCAAATGATTAATGCCATCCCTATGCATCTCAGGTAAACATCTCAGATGGGATAAGTTGGTTTCTGTGGCTACCCATGTTTCTGCATTACTCTGGAAAGAGCTGAATGGTTGATTCAGATTGGACACTTTGCTTTTAGACATCAATTTCTGTCAGATATGCCTCATTCACTCTAACTTAAATTTCTGAAAGGTCACAGAATGATTTGTTTATATCCTACTATGCTAGGGGTTTAGAAGCATACTTTGACACATGTTTGAACTGTCAGGTGTGTAGAGATGAAAGAACCAAGCCAGAATTTTTCTTTTGTATTTATACTGGAATGGTCTCAAGTTAAATATCTCAAACCCTACTAAAATAGTTAAATATACTTATTTGAAGCACTGATCTTTTAAGTGGCATTATCATTTTGGCAAATAATTTTATTTAATAACAGCATATTTCTAGATGAAAGTAAAGAAAATATTGTTAATTTAATTTCAATATTATTTTTCACTCTGAACCAAAACTGTATCTCTATTTTTTCCAAGTAAATGCCAGACAAGCCTATGGCAGTCTAATTGCTTGTTCTTTCTACCATTAGGTTTATTGACCTCTACTACCTTCCTTTTTAAATCATTACATGAATATGCATTTGAGGTCTAATACCCAATTGGATTAAGCCATTTGTCTTCATAGATCAATTATACTAATTTGCTTCTTCGTTTAATTTAGTTCCTTAATATTGGTTAGAAGGCTAAATCTGAATTTATTCAAAATAATTCATTTAACCATTTTTCTAAGGAGGAGCCAGCAGGCAGTGATTGCAGTAGAAGAGAGATTTGAAAACCAAGTCAAGAAAATCTCAGTAGTTAAAGCCACATACTTCCAGGGAAAAAACATTGTAATAGAAGCAAAAACCATAGGGAAGGAGAACTATTCAATATCACTAGAAGGACCTGTAGATTTCTTCAGTAAATCAATTCCACAAAAGCTTCTTAAAAACGTAAAAATGCTTACTTTAATGCCTTATTTTCATGTGTTTATCTAGAGATGGACTAGTGGGGCTGTGTAACAGATTAAAGAACAAAAATAGGATTTACCTCTAATTTTATTGTTTTCTTTAACCTAGATAGAGCAATGAAAAAAATATCTTTAGGCATTAAGGCATTCATTTTGCCTTAAGCATAGCTGTGATAGATGTTCACATGAAAACAAAAATTAGGTGATTGTATCAAGCAGTCATCACTGTCAAACCCTGACTACCCAATACTGATAAACATTTTGTAGCATTTAGGGGGAAAAGGTGAGGGAGTACTAACTCATATCCACATAGGATAGAAGCATAAAAACTTTTATGTGGTAGATATCTATAAACCTTTATCACTTTTCAGACTCTTCAGGCACATTTTGTTTTCCAAGCCTTCTTGTGACTATTTGCCTTGTTTCCAAAACACAACCAGAGCATGAAAAGAGAGCCTTAAGGGCATGACTGCACTATCACTCCCTGTTAGAGAAATGGGAAGTAAATCAGAGCATTAAAAGGAGAAATTACTTTCCTAAAGTAAGAATAAGCTTAACCAAGCCCTAGGAATTGTCATTAGCTAACGGGGATGAACAACCTGCAGAACCAGTCAAGAAGCATTTTGCTGAAGTTACTGATCTTTGCTAGCCTGCTTAGGTTGTTCACACCAAAGAGTGCAGACACTTTCTGGACTTGCTCCAGATGAGGAAATCAACTGAAAAGTAAGCAAATGACCAATAGTCACCGACCTTCTCAGTAATCTGTAAAACAAGGACTGGTAGTAATTACATTGTTAGATAAAAGATGTATGGTAAAGCCGAATTTAAGCTACTCAGAGTTGACATCTTCTGTGCAAAATTAATGACTGATAAATGAGATTAAACAAAACAAAGTCTACGGATGTGTTTTAAAAGACTATAGTGTCAACTTCAACCTTTAGGTTTGACACTCATTAGATTAACTCAAACAGATTGTTCTGCATGTTTCAGTATTGCTGGTTTGAGGAAGAAATACATCAAAGAAGATACTTCAGGCTCAGAAAACATGAGGAAATGAAAGAAAAACAATGTATGGCTATCTTATCATCTAGAGTTGGAGCTGGCTACAAACAACATTCAAATTCATTCCCAAGCTCACAATAAGTATCCACAAGCTCCTGCTACCATAGAGGATTTCTTCAAATTCAAAAACCATCTGACTGCTGCTATCTATAAGATTGGCAAGTTTTATCCAATAAAACAGCAAATCTCTTTAATCCCTATCAGCCAGATTGCTCCTCCTCAACAAAACTTTGCCTAAGACTTGGTGCTTCTCTCTCATTCTGTGCTTTGAATGACCAACTAACGGAAACCAAAGATTTTTTTAATACAATTACATGACAAAAACCTAGCAAGACAAGAAGTCCTCAGCATAGCTTGGAAGCCTGAAATAATGCACGCTTATCACCAGCTGTAGCCATCTAAAAAATCTGTTGATTATATAATCATCTTAAAACCCTGCGGAAGTTAAAGACTTAAAAGTTGTCAATGACAGCTAAAGACCAAAGCAGATGATTGTTAATCCTCCTTCTATTTAAATGAAGCTATAAACAAAATAATACATTATTGCAGTATTAAGTGGCTTTTTGCTGTACTGATTAATCTTGTATCTTACTGAAGAACAAATGTTTTAAACATTTAACTACTTGAACTCAAAGTTGGTCTTCACAACCTTTCTCCTGCTGTGTTTTGGTCTGCAGAAATGATCTTTTAAGAAACATAATTAAAATACTTATTGGAAGTGTTTTATGGGGTGTCAAACTAGTGTTAGGCAGAGATATTAATCAAATAACCAAATGAGTATGTAAGGATAAGAATCCTAACACATTTTATACATTGCATGTTCTGTGCTTTTGAGTACTGAGCTGGTTATGTTCTGCCTTGTTCTCATTAAATTAAAAGACAAGAAAGTTTTAATTTTACCAAAATTCACAATTCCTTGATTGTTTATATTAAAAGTTAAATATTTGCTTCTATTAATACAAATGCCATTAACCATAGAATTTTGCTTTTTGTACTTTCACCTGAGCTATTCAAGGGACTCTAAATTTAGCGTCTCACGGAGAGAACCCTTTACCCTCAGGGTCTACATCAATGTAGGTGCCATATCACAGTAGCTTCTATAAAAAATAAAATAGAAGGTCTTTTTAAAATGTTGCAGTGGTTTGTGAAGAAACAGCTAAAGGAGATAATTTTAAATAAAATAAAATTTTCCCAATCAACTGAATGGGGGATGTTGCGGTTCTATCAAATGAAAGAAAACACAAACTAATCTTCAGACCCATAGTTTTTGTGCAATTCATCGTGACCTGAAACAGACATTTCTTCAAGTTCTAGAAACTCAGCCAGTTTGAAAAGAATAGGAGCTATTGTTTTTATGACATGAAATAGGAGACTTGAATACACAGTACTTGCTAAAATATGCTTTACCTTTATTTATTATTTTATTTAATGGAAAATAAAGGCAGGTCAGACCCAAAATATATGCTATCCTTTCTATGCACAGAAAATGATGAAAACCCCGCTTTATCAGGGAATCCTTACTGAAGAACAGAGAGTGAACAGCTGTGCTGTTCTGACATTTTCGACTATCTAGGGGTTTGTTCTTAAAGAAGGATTTTCTCTGATATCAGACACAACAATTCTTTCTAATTATGTCCTTGTTTATAGTTCAGTTTGAGACATATTTTCAGTAAGTACCAAGGTAATTTCTCTCTTTTCATTAAAATTTAGAAGAAAAACATAATTAGGTTTCAAATAGCTTCCCTAAAAACAAAAAATAGAGATTTAGAGATAACAAACTTGGCTCAAAAACTTTCAGGAGATAATAAATTCCTAGGGAAACTTGTAAGCAAAAAGAAAAGGACCTGTTCCTGCCAGGAACAAGGACAGAAAGTCTCTTTAAGTGGAAACTGAGAATTTTAACTGGCTTCATAGGGTTTCCACCGTTACTTTTATGGGGGTATGTGTGTGCTAAGCAAATGCATCTTTCAAATACCTGTTCTGAGATACTTCTCTTTTCTTGAAAAACTTCTGCTCGTCTTCGCACCTCTCTTCCTTGCCAAACACCACAGAGCCAGTATTTTCCAATCCTTTGGAAATGGCAGTCTCCTCACTGCCTCTCCTCTCCCAGGCACCACTTTCTCATGTTACTTCCTAACGCCAACAATAGCTTTTGCTGCTTCCCAGAGCTGATAGTGCCGTTTGCGAGGGCACTGCTATAATTAACTCAGGCATCACCCCCGTGATTTATCTTGGTCATCTGAGTCCTAGCAACACCAATAATGTAATGGGTTGGATCCATTAGCAAATCAGTCCATTAAAAACACAAAATATGAGTAAGGTGATGTACATATTTTTTCTTCATCCACTTCCAGCTCCCATGAGCATAGCACCTTAAAAATAGTACTTAGACTTCTACTGTTTATAGCAAGGCAAAGTTCATATGTTCTCATCTCTTCCTACTACTTAGGTTACCCAAGGAAATTTTCCAGTGTATCTCTCTGCTTGGATATATTAGGCTCTGTCTGGGGAAGGGAATGAGAAAACTCAAATTACCACATTAGTAGTGAAAATACACAAACTCTCCTGCTGATTCCATCCAGTTAAGTATGTTACCTCATGGGGGGCTAGCACATGCCAAGACAACACATTTGGCTCAAGAACTTCCTAAAATATACCTCACTGAAGGCACAGTCTGGCAAGCATTGCTACTTGTGTTCTCAGCTCTTCTGGTCTTCTGTAACTTGTCAGAGCAGGCACAGATAATGCTTGGCTTGCTCCTGGTATTTTAATTTTTAACAAAGCATGGACACGGTGGACTACAGACAAGTTTAATGAAAACTGGACCTGAATAAAAGAAGTAAAGGCCACAGATTTAGACCTCTCCTATTTTCTTGACAAATGTTCCAGAAGTAAATAAATACTGCTCCCCTACAATTTTCTTTAAGTATTCCTTTCACAGGCCTATTATGTTCAACTTCAGGAATTCTTTCCATGGTCTCCATTCATTAGAATTGGTCTCTCTGACATTCAAATATCCTGGCAGCTTCACAGTAGCAAATTACTAAAAGAAACTTCTCCCAGACAGCTTTGCAGCAGGCTTTACACTATCTCTAACTGTAATTAAGAACATCTCTTTCCTATATAAACTTATTATTTTATCTGCCATTTTCCTTCACTTGCGGACTCTTTAGTCTTCAGTTGTGAGTCATTAAGACAGCTTTTACATTTAGTTCTAAACATAATTGTTTTTATTGTGCAAGGAAGTCACACAATCTATTTATTTTTTCTTATACTTTCTTATTAAAAAAAGTGTAAATGTAATCTGTCATCTAAAACTTCTTACTTGTGAAATCACAAAACATTTATTTCTGGACAAAATACAATGTTATCTAAAAAACTCTGATTTGTGTTCTCTGAAAGAGTAAGAATTTGATGCTCATCTGTTTTATATAAACAAGTGCATTTAAAAGAGAAACACTGATATCCTGGGAAATATAAGGTTTTGTACTATTCTTTAATGAATTGTTTTGATTACTAATTTAATCTATATGAATATTAACATAGGATTACTTTAAGCATTCACTAGAGCCAAAAAGGAAAGATGCCAGGAAAAACAGTAGTTGCATGAGAATCTGGAATTCTATATCCAGTTTCACTGTACAAGTCCAACACAGGACCCTTGGGGATTTTCTTCCCTTATCAAAAAATATTAGGACAAAATAAATTAGACAGGACATGGACATTAGAAAAGTGTTTCTTCGGAGAGTGCAACATGCAAAGACTCAGATAAATGAGTTCTTCAGCATGTGCCATTTACCAGCCCAAACTACTGTGAGTAAAAAGAGTAGAAAAGAGTCCCTAATTTTCCATTATCATAAAGGATAAAAGCCTGCACGTGTTTTAAGGCATATTCTTGGATAGTAGAAGCACTGTTACTACATGCTATGAATAAACAATTAATGAAGTAACTGTGCTTAGGAATGCATTTCCTCTGTGTGAAATTACCTGTCATGTAAACTCATGCTTCTTTCAAGATATCTTTGAAATTCCTAAGAACAAATTGTAGGTTGTTAAAAAAAAAATCTGCAAATAGTTATTCATCTATATTAGAAACACAAGTGTACTTAAGGTTATAAAAAATTAATGCCTTATTTTAAATCCTTCCAAATGTCTGTCTCATCAACAGAAATAACAGTGATTTTAGAATTTTATCACTTTTTTTATCCTCACACTACAGTAATAAAATCATTGCTTTAAGTAATTCTTTTTCACTTTAATTGCAGCTTTTTAAAAACAGGTTAATAACCATCCATATTTAAACTGTAGATTTTATGAGTTATACTTATTATGCGAACCATTAAATTTTTATAGTCTTTGCAGAATAAAATAATCATTGATCTTTTTCATCTGAGTGCTATTAAGGCAAAGGGTGTAAACATCAACTGATTAAAACATTATTTAAAATGTTTTACAAAATGCGTTATAAAATTTAATTTTAAGTAATTTCACTCATCAAGGCTCGACAAATCTGAAGAGTACTTCATTTAATTTTCTTTATGAAAATGTTTTGCATTCAAAGCAAAAGCCTGAGGGACCCTCAGCCCCCAATAAAAGGCTGTGCTGTTGCTTTTGCCTTGGGTACTATGACTTCCCAACAGCAAGTTGGCTCACAGTGCAGTGCCCTCCAGCAAATGTGTAAGGCAGGACAAGATGACTCAGAAAGTCTATTATTTCGCTCTTACTAATCACCAGTTAAACAAACAAGCATGTGAGGTATTTAGGTCCTATTGATCGCTTTAGGAACAAGAAACCACTTAAGTAAATTCAAAAAAATACACTGAAAACAAAGAGTGTTGTACGTCATTTTTAGGTATGTGTAGTCCTTTTCCCAGAGATCACTTCCAGCCTACGACACTGCTTATGAAAATGTCATCAAGTTTATATTCCATGGCCTACTGTGTGGCCATTTATATAATAGCAGTGTTATGAGCTTGTACAAACAGGGTGTTTGTGGCTCAGACCTGTTCAATTATGGACATGAGAATTGGTGGAGAATAGCTAGAAGTTATTCTCACGTGGCAAGAAAAAGCAGCACAAACATCTCTTCCTCAGAGACAAGGTGCTGAGTCACCGGAGAGTGAATCACTGTGAGCTATCAAACAGAGGATGAAAGTGCATGTACTATAAGCTCAGTTTCCATGAAGAGCAACATCTTACCTCCACCCAAAAAGTATATACAACCTGCAGGTAGCCAAATGACCACCAGGTATCCATAAGGACCTTGAATGAGGCCATTGAATTGAACAGAGAGAGATGGTAGGTGCAGAAGGCCAAACACAGGCAATGCTGTTTCACACATACTTACACAAATCTTCCAGATAAATCAAAGCAGATACACCAAAGACACACATTACACTCCAAAAACTGAACAGCAACCAGGAAATTCAAGGATAGGTATTACACTGTTCTGTAAGGTGAAATGACAAAAACATGGACTATCTTAAGACAACCTTAAGATTTTCTTCCCAGGAGAACACATACCCTAGAAACCTGAATTTCTTCAGAAAGAAACCATGGAAGGTCAGAGCACCCTTGATACAAATTTAACTTAAATAAAAATAAAACTTTTTAATTGATATTTTTATGGTATCTACCCAACAAAGTCCTTGAAGGTTTCAAGGCTACTGTATTCTATGCAATTGAAGGTGATAGCTGCTCATTATAAGCATAGGAGACTGCTGATTCCCTAATGGGAACATAATCTTAAAACTGTTCAAATAAGTAGAGGTAAATCAGAGAGAGAATGGGTTGTGTTGAAGGGAACCTGTAAGGATCATCAGGGCCAATCCCTGCGCTCGGCAAGGGCATCCTTCACCAGATCAAGTCGTTCGAAGTCCCACCAAACCTGACCTTGAACACTTTCAATGATAGAGCATCTGCAACTTAATATCTTTAATAATATCTTAATATAATACAACTTAATATCTTTGAGATCTTCATTAATGACATCAACAGAGGGATTGAGTGCACCCTCAGCAAGTTGGCAGATGACACCAAGCTGCGTGGTATTGTTGACACACCTGAAGGACAGGATGCCATCCAGAGGGATCTAGACAGGCTGGAGAAGTGGGCCTGTGGGAATCTCATGAGGTTTAACAAGACCAAGAGCAAGGTCCTGCAGCTGGGTCAGGGCAACCCCCGATATAAGCGCAGGCTGGGCATGAACAGATCGAGAGCAGCGGCGTTGACAAGGACTTGCGGGTGAGGATTGACAAGAAGTTGGGCATGGTCCAGCAGTGTGCGCTCGAAGCACAGAAAGCCAATCCTATCCTGAGCTGCATCCAGAGCCCTGTGGGCAGCAGGGCCAGGGAGGGGATTCTGCCCCTCTGCTTCCCTCTGGTGAGACCCCACTTGGAGCACTGCATCCAGCTCTGGGGTCCCCAGCACAGGATGGACCTCTCGGGGAAGGGACACCAAGTTGATCAGAGGGATGGAGCACCTCCCCTGAGAGGAAAGGCTGAGAGAATCAGCATTATTCAACCTGGAAAAGAGAAGGTTTCAGGTGACCTAATTGTGGCCTTCCAGTACTTGAACTGAACTTAAAGGAAAGATCAGACAAGACTATTTACAAGAGCATGTAGTGATAGGACAGGGAGGAATGGGCTCAAAATGAAAGAGAGTAGGTTTAGATTTTATATTAGGAAAAAAATATTTACTGTAAGAGTGGTGAGGTAATGGAACAGGTTGCCCCATGGGAGTTAACTCATGCAAGGTCAAGTTTGATGAGGCTTTGAGCATCCTTGTCTAGTTGACGGTGTCCCTTCCCACAGCAGGAGCATTACAATTAGGTGATCTTCAAGGTCTCTTTTAGCCCAATTATTTCTATTATAATATGATTCTATTAAGTTCTCTGGACAAATTGTTCCAACATGTCACCACTCCCATAGTAAACAATTTCTTCCAATGTAAAGCTACCCTCCCTCTTTTTAAAAACGTTTTCCTTGCCCTATCACTACAGGCACAAGTAAAAACTCTCTCCCCATCTTTCTTGTAAGTGCCTTTAAGTACTGCTGGGCCACAATAAGGTCACCCCAGAGCTTTCTTCTCTAGGCTGAACAACCCCAACTCTCTCAAGTCTTTCCTCATAGGAGAGACGTTCCACTGCCCTGAAAATTTTCCTGCCCCTCCTCATAACCTGCTTTAATACATTGCTCTCTTTCTTTGGGGACCCTAGAACAGGACGCTGTACTCCAGGCGGGGTTGCTCTCTCAAGTAGAAGAGAGAAGAATAATCTCCCTTGACCTAATGGCCACACTGCTCTTGATGTAGCCCCAGCTACAACTGTCTTTCTGGGCTGCAAGTGCACATTGCCAGGTCATGACCAATTTCTCATACTCAACACCCCAAAGTCCTTCTCCACTGGGCTGCTCTCAATCCTTGGAGCACCCAGTCTCTACTGACACCAGGGACAGGTCTGACCCAGGTGCAGGAAGTTGCTCCTGGCCTTGGACTTCATGAGCTTCATATTGCCCAATGAAAGCAATTCCAAACACAGACCAGGAGCTCTGCTAAAACATAAGATAATTCTAAGATAAAGATAAGATTTTTTTTTTTTTGTCTGGGTTTAAACTTGAAGAAGGCCCAACTACAAGTTGCAAACAGAGGAAAAAAAATAAAGGACTTGGAACTTGCAAAGGGACTAAGGTTAGATGCTCCTTAAGAGTGCATCAAGTCCAAAGAACATAACAGCAATGACTCTGGAGACAGGTCCTAGGGATATGAGACACTACAAGCAGAAATAACACCCATGCAGTGACAGGTGACCATGTTTCAGGAACACTCATTTGTACCAAATCAAAATATAAACCCTGTGCATGACATAGAGTGCAGACCATACAAAAGAACAGGCAGAGTATTCCTAGAGATCTGGATCCAGCCTAATCTGACTCAAAATTGGAAAAAAGACAAAAAGCTTAATTTCATGATGTCTCCTGAGCTGTAAATCTTTCCTCTGCATCAGGAAATCAGTGTTTTACTGGTATTTCAAACAGAACCCAGGGTGTAGCTTAAGGATTTAAGTATGGGAAAAAAATCTGGCCAATTCAAAAGACTGAATATTTCATACTGATGTTGATTTATTCCTGTTTTGCAAGCACCAAATAAAACATCTGAATTGCCAGGATTTTCTTGTGTTTGCTCATTTCTTAATTCCTCTACTTCTCCTGCAGACTCAATTAAACATTCTGGGCAGCGATGAAAATGTTATTATAATAAAGAATTCCTGAACCCAGCCATTATTTTTGTATTGTTCCCTAATTTCAATAACATTCAGCTAAACAGCAATAGAGATATAGACTGTAAAGAAGACTATAGCCATCTTACAGATCAACTGCAGTGCAATGTAAGGAAATGAGAAAGTCAAACCCTCCGTTTCTAGATACCTGTAAATGAGCAATTACTCAAAGACCTGCCCCAGAGGCAATAATCCCCTCTCTCTGACAAATGAAAAATTTGGCACACTACAGTTCTCCACCTGATAAAGGACCTTCTCATGGAAATAACATTAAAAATCAGCACAAACTGTATTTCTACTGCCAAGTTCTTCTATATAGGCAATATTCCATTTTGATTCACATCAGACTTAGGCCATTGTGCTGTTGCCTGATTATCCTCTTCTGGAAACAAAGCATTCTGACAGCATGTCATCACTACTGAACTTAAGAGGATTTTATATGATGAGGAAAAATAGTCTCGTTATGCTACTTGGCTCAATTAACTCAGAAAGCATAAAACAAAACCATTATGTAGTGGCATACAAAAAACCTTGAATTTATTTTCTAAATTTCAGGCTGATAATGTTTAAAAAAACTAACATGTATTTCAGAGTCCTCCTCCAGTCTTCACTATCAAAACACTACTTCTTATTCATAACATCTAGAAAATTGGCACATCATTTCTGCAGCACATATCTCTCTTCTAGATAAAATAACTATCCAGGACAAGAGCCTAAGGAAAAGATTTTTTAAATCTCTTCTGACAGCTTTCTGACAGGTTTTCTCCACATTTCCTGGCATAACCCTTCCCAGAAATACTTCCCAGCAAGCAGGTTTTCTACACTGTCCATTTCTATCAGCTGTCTGGCCACAACAGGAAAAGACTATACCTACAAACACAAGCTTCACCTCTATAAATAGAGTGCAGCCTTTGTGCTGCCCTGGAAGGCCTTGGGTTGTTGCACAGGGTGGTTTTCACGAAGCAAGGAGCACCACATTGGCACTCCAACCTATGGGCAATGGACATTGTTAATTCCTTCTCCTCCTCTCCCATAACCAGGGGAAGGTGAAATAGGAAGATCTTACAAATGCACGTGGGGCTATTGGCATAGAACAAGCAAACAGGAAAATCAGGGAACTGAATAAGGATCACTACAGATGGATCATGAGAAACATGTATGTAGAGTAACAGTTCATTTTCCATCCATGTTTAGTACAACTCTGACATTGCCACTGCTCTTCCAAGTCATACATTTCTAGTCAAAACTGTAGTGATGTTCCTTTCCAAAGGATGTTTATTTGGGAAACTTTCTATTAGAAGCAAGGCTTTCATTTGGAGTTAGGGATGGAGCTTTCCAAGCAATATCAATTTTTCTGCTTTCAAGCACTTATTCAGATCTTCTGCACTGCGTACCTCTTCCATTACAGATTGTGCTAATACTACAAAGTGTGATAAAATATTTTTTTAGATTTTTTTTCAGAAAAATGATCAGTATATCCTTCAAAGAATAAACAAACAAGGAGTGCAATGTGTTGTCCGATTTTCTACCTTGTAACGGCAAATGCCCTGCATTTAAACTTTAAATTCTGTCCCCTGCTCAGAAGGCTGAAGTATATAATTCCGAGAGCTTTGGAAACAGGCAAAACCTAGTTTCTGATGTATCTGTGCTTTGGAGACTACAAAAAAGGTCTACAAGAGATTTTTTTCTGTCATGGGGTCCAACAGCTTAGGGCTGATGCTGATGTCTTGCAAAGCATCTCTTCTTAGACCAGCGACCCATCAATATTTTTCTACAAGTTAATTAACTTCTAGACTTTAATGCTTTGTGAAATTTCTCTGCAACAAACTATCAGCTCATGAACAGAATATGCACATTCACATGCAAAGACCAGTGCATGTTTAATAGAACTGTTAAAGCTTTGCCTCTCTAAGAACTAATTCTTAGAAGTAGACAGTCTTACAGCTTCTCCTCTGTAGATGAAAACGCAGAAACAATAAATGTCTGCTAAATGATATCAAACTATTTTCAGAACAATTTAATTATTTTTCTATTCCTCTGAAAATTTTCAAAGAATATTTTTAGAATCTACATAAGCATTATTTTTAGCTGTAGCTTCTCTCATTAAATAAAATTTAGTTATTTAAATCCCATCTGGTTGATTCATCTTTTTAGATCAGATAAACTTGCAGTGAACCTGGGATTCTTCAGGGTCTATTCCAGTGGGCTCTTTTAAGTCTAAGCAGCTGTGTTGTAACAATTTCCTTTTACATGTGACTTGAGGGTACCCATTTGCTTCACATTTAAGAGCGTAGCACCTACAAATGTTCAGCTAACCAGATTGTTAATTGCTATGTTTGCTTTAGTCTTTCTTATATAAATAGAAAACGTTCCTCCTGAAACTGAATGGTTCAAAGGTTCAAATGTTATCTTCCTAACTTTTCTCAGGTTACTCAGTTTTTACTTTTCCCTCTACTCCCTGTCCAGGGATATTACTGACAAAGATTTGCATATTCCATGCCTCTTCTAGTCTCTGCTTCAATGAAAGCTTTTGCCTTTGTGGAAATCAGTGCTGAATGTTTTCTTCAGAGACAGACAGCAAAAACTGAGTTTGTTTTAGAGCAAAGTCATCAGTAACAAATAAAGAACTCTTATGTTGGTAAAAAACTGAAAGAGAGTGAAAAATGTTATAAAATGCATCTTACTAGGATTATTTGTAAAAACTTAAGCTTAGTATTTGGTTTTATTAGTTCTCATGTACATGTCTGACTTTTTTGACCAGTAAGTTAGTTTTGCTTTCACCTCTCCTAATATTTCTGTCAAGTTCATCTGAATCCTCAAATTCCCTGAAGACTTTCTTTAGATAAAATTAGAAGCATAACTGCTGAATAAATGGGAGCATTCCTCTGTAAACATACAATACAACGTCAGCACTTCTGTCATCTGATTTCTGAGTGGAATTTAATATATGAGCTGTGACTACCTTATGACCTGTCCCATAATGTGGGATTCATCTAAATGTAGATGCAGCTGAGCCAGTCCCTCATTATAGTCTGAATAGATGAATGAGAACTTTCAGGGTTCACTTCACTTCATGCCAAAGTAGACATATAGCCTGCATTAAAAGCTACCTTTGTGCATTTTTATCCATGCAAAACTTGGAGACATTGATTTTTCTCCATTATATTTTGTGAAGAAGCTTAGGCTGATTAGCTCGGATGCCTATGTCCATCACAACCAAACTCTCACACTAATTAGGATTGCAGAGACTACTTATTTCTCTGAAACGTGTCTGAACTTTTATTCGTTTCCCCTTGGTCATGCTGTACTCAAGTGAAGGCTGCTGAAAAGTGGCCAATAAATGGCCAAAATCCTGGACTTCCCTCTAGCCTTTTGGGAAGTAGTCTAGACATGCTGCCAAACTCATTTGTTCCTGTGAAATTGTGCGAGGGTCAAGAGGTCTTTAGAAATCCATGTCCTATGACTCAATTTACGACCCTGATGTCTCAGTCAAGGGAAATGCTAATTTATTGACAACACAAGAGAGAATATCCAGTTCAGGTGTTTGTTAGGGACCACTTGCTTGACCTGGGTTTAGCCACAGAGCATAAATGATTCTCCACTGACGCTGTGCATGATTATCAGTGAAGTCTATGAAGACAAAGCATCATCAACAGCTGCAGTCGATTGTGAAGAGACATATTTACAAAGATCATTTCCTGATTTAACACTTCTTTTTCTGCCTCACATTCACATACTAAAGCCCCTGCCAGAAGCTCTGTTTAAAGTCTAATGTGATGTGTGGGTTACCTCCTTCTTGGGCTGATAATGGTCAGCAGCTGACATGTCCTCAAAAGTTTTGTTGGCTTGGAGAGAATTTCTGGAACTATGCAAAACTCCTCAGCTAGTCTATACATTTGGAGGCTGCTGCTAATCATCCCTGGCGTATGAGCTAAACATAGCAGTGTTCAATAATGTGCTGTTCACAAAGAAAATGGGAACACGGAGGGCGATGCTGCATGTCAGCACACATGAAGGGAAGGCAAAGGTCACTTTGCAAGGCATAAACTATGAGCAGCAAGGCAGGTGACAGCAGCTCTGATGACAGCATCCTCACACTCAGGACTGACGTATCTGCCAAAGGTGGACTTGGCAGATGGCAACACATCACATCACAGGAAGCAGTATTTTGCATGGGAACAGACTTCAGAGTGTTGTTAAAAAGGGCTTTGAGTCTCACTCCTGAAAGCTAGGCTTACTTTACCAGTGCTTTTACCAAATTACATGCTACCAAGATAATGTTTAGGAATAACATGGTTTTGATATGAGTCTATTTTTACTTTCTTACCTGAAAATTAATATAAGAATGACCTACCCACCCCTCCCTCAAAATAATTATAGTAGCAAAGCAGTCTGTCTAAGAAGAAAGAAACTGGAAATCTATAGAGTTACATGGGATTAACAATTATTAACATTCATCATTAAAATTCCCTTTCAGTTATATAATTAAACAATTAACAAAACAATCTGAAGACCCAAAACCATGGAAAATCCTGAGGAAGCAAATACAAGAAATTCTAATAGATATCTTTTAAAAATTCCACTGGCCTATTGTATTAACTACAAACAGTGATCACAGGCACAACTGATTATAAACAGTGATCACAAGGCAGAACTGATTAAAAGACCAACTCTAAAGCACACTAAACAAGTCTAAAGTTGTATCCATTTCATTATGGGTTATCGGTAATTTGGCTAAACCCAGCACATTTTAAAACCTTGTGGCACACTTATTAAATTTAAAGAAGTTTACTTGTAATAGTATTTCATTGGCATATTGTTTCTGTGCATTTTAAGACTTGCAGCTTGTAGGTTCTCTGTTAATGCTATGAATTTCTTGAATTTAAGATTTATAGACAGTTTTGACAATTAGCTTATTTTAATCACTTTAAAGCAAAATAAAACTCTATGAAAGGTAAAAAATAAACATTTATTACAGAAATTTGTACTGATTGCTACAAATTGTTTCCAGAATGCACACATTCTTTTACTACTCTTAATTATTTTAATTAAGATTTCTGCATGTCAGTTAGAATTGGTTCAGAATGGAAAATTCCACCCCCCACCATGTCTCTCAAAGTAGGTAAGCACACATGTTCTTAAGAGGGTTTTTTTGGATATCGAGTATATGTAAATAAGGAAAAGAACTTCCAAAAGCAATTGCAAAGGGGCATAATTCTATAAAGTCAAAATTAACATAAAACCAATGTAGACCCTTTTTTTTAGAGCATTAATTATCCTAGTCTGAAAAAGAAAAATTGGAACACTGATGACATATGTCAGTAAAATAATTAAAATACTAAAGAAGGAATGAGATTTCTCTAATCATACATAGCATGACTAAGTAAAACAAAAAAGGCAAAAATCTATCCTACTTTAAATCTAAGAAATGAGAAATAACACATTTTAAGCTGAAAAAAAATATCCTGAATTGTTTGCCATTGAATACCTCATGCAGCACCTAACACTGTTTTCATTCTTATTTGATTTGCCTCAACAGAGTTTTCTTCTTTAGGCTCTGAAAATTTTTAGTATTTCTCAGGAAATGTCTTGGAGATTGGATGTAGCATTCCATTGCTCTGAAACTTCCCTCTCTGAGAGTTGCAGTGAACTGTAAGTTAGTGAAGCTCTGCACGTCCTAAACTACTATGGGAAATTCACAAGCCCTGGGACTGAACATGGCCTGAAACTTTATGGCATGTCACGCGGAAATATGTAATTCTTTCCTTCTACATTTCTTCTGACTAACACTCAGGTAGGCTTTCAATTTATGGCCTATCAGTGTGTCTGAAAGAGCTATTTGGCCCTCAGTTAGGGAGAGGATACGCCAGGTTTAATGGAGAACATAAAACGCTGCTTTGTGCCTTCTTGAGTCTCCCATGGCAGCTGTGGCTCAGTGTAACTGTTGGGAGTGTACTTACTGCATTGAAGTTGGGGAAGAGGTTCACTGCTGCAGCAGTGTCCAGAGGAAACGGGAGGAACGGCTTAATATCCAGCGATGGCTGCAGGGGTGGCGCAGGAGGACGCACAAGGGCTGGAAGAGCAGGGCTCTGGCATGTACCACCTACACACGTACAGAGAGACAGAAAGCATTCAGCAAGTGATGCGGTAAAAGCCAGCACACATGCACACGCAAAATGGAACAATAAGAAGACAATATTGGACCAAACAAATACATTTTGACTTGTTCAAAAATTGCTGCATTACTGAAAAAAAGCACAGCTGACTCAGTGATTGAGTTGGTTATAATTCTTTGCCAGGAATTGCTTCAGGTTTTGAGTCTGTCCTGATTAGAATTACCTTATAAACCATTTATTTCCATGGATAATCTGGAACAATCACTCAGCATATGTCTAACTTCCCTTGAGAGCTTCAGCTAGGCTCATTCTCTTATAATTTCAGCGCTTCATCCCTACCCTTTTGTTCAACCCTACAAAGGCAGATTACTCAAAAAGATAAAGAACAACTTGCTATTCATCTCAGCAAAAGTCATGTTATTTGCAGACTTCTAATTTTTCTAATTAAACACTCACTCACAGAGCCAACGGCTTCCGTTTCAACCTAAACCTCACAAACACAACACGCCTTGCTGCCTCAACAGTTGATCAATACAAATCTAAAAATAACAGTTTCAGGAGCCACTGAAATTCTGTTTATGGGAAGGTACCAATGAGCACTTTCTGCTCTTTGCAAGGGGTGGAGCTGATTCAGACTCTGTGCAGCAAAAAGCTCCTCCCGGCTAACCACCAGCTCTGTGGGAATGTAATGCAAATGAAGAAATCCCCTTGCATACCAATAAGGCATTACCTGTTTGCAGTGGACCCTGTTTTGCTTATTTGTTTGCCCCTGGCTACAGCCAGCGACAAGCTGGAAGGATTCAAGTTCATTCTCTGCTTTCAGTGTCTCCTATATTTTGGTTGTACTCCAAAACATCAATTCCCTGTTAATTAAAGACTATTTGGATCCCAGGAAACTGTTAAAATATGCCAGTGTTCTTCTAATCTGAGAGGCAGGCAACAGACTGTAAAAACCTGCTGGTAAGGGTCCAAGAAACACTGAAAAAAAATGAAAGGGGAGTTTTACCCTACTCACTGAACAGAGACACAGGCAGACAAATCAACAGAGGGAGAGATCCGAAATCTGTTTCTTTTTTTCCTCTCAGACATACAGACGTTTCATTAGACAAGTTGCATACATCCTTTAAGAGCGCAAATATAAAATAGTCAGAATGATAGATGAAATCTCTCTATATTTGGCCAGCAAATCTGCTAACAAGGTTTGTCATGTTATACATCTAATTGAGGGCTAAAAACACAGGACTTAATTAACCACTTGTAGAAGATCATCCAAGTTGTGCTTCTAGGTGCTGAAGCTAAATTTTGAAGACTGTTTTTTGCCAATTTTCAGCTTCTCTGTGAAGAGTTTCACTAAGAATCACTAGTAAATGAAAGGTAGTAGATTAGGGGTCCCTGCAACCTCATGATAGTTTTTAATCCCAAGAGTAACTGCCATTTTTGTCGTAGTTTCTACACTGTACCTTCAGTGTAAATGCATAAGAAATCAAAAGTCTTTGAAGACAGCAGCTGAGGATATAGGCAACAGAAAAGCAGAGCACAAGCAGCATAGATTTATCAAATATTTGATTGCCATTGCTTTGGCAGTTGCTACATTCCCATGACATTATTACAAACATGCTGTAAAAATAAATCCAACAGGTCAGAATGATGATAAGGTAGTGTTGAACATGCCAATCATACTACCTCAGAATAGGAAAGAACCATAAAGGTACTTTTTAAAATGTGGGAAATACTTGGTTTTATTTATATAAAATTTTCACACATGGTAAAAGGAAGAAGTCACTCTTACTAAAGAAAAAAATACAGATTGCACCTGAGATTGTACAGAATCACAGGGAAATTTCAAGGTGAGAACTTGCCTGGCAGTAGCAAAGAATCTGAGGCTAATCAAACATTCTGTAACTCACAAATGCAAATGTAAACTGGACTGAGAAACGTCACCTGTGCTTGGGGACATTGGGTGTATTATCTCAGTGCTATGGAGAAGAGCTTCACAGGTTCAGATTACCTAGAGCAACAGCATTGGTATCCCAAACTCATCTAAGATACCAAGCCACGGAGGATGAAATATTTCTATTCTGTGATCCTTTCCTGTGGCATGACTCAGCACTCACGCACCTGCTGCTGCCAGCCAGTGCGATGCAAAGCCATCTGGGGACAAGAACAAGCTTTAAATGGAAAAATCCAGCCAGCTCTGCAGGACCTTGGCTGGAACTCAGAGCCTCTGGAACAGAGTTTAAAATCTACCCACAGTCCTGGCTACAGTGGCACAGAAAATTAGTATGTTCAGGAGCACAGCTGCTCTCTGTTTTTTCAATAGTGTCAGACGTGTTCCTGAATGATGGAGCATGTGAGAACATCATGAAAGGTGAACCTTTGCTTAAAAAAATTCTCTAATGTTAATGGCTGCAAAAATTATCTTCTCTTTCTGTTTAACATGCACAGAGTTGTAGTCTAGAATCTGCAACAGAAAAACTAAAGCAATGGCAACCATTTTTGTGACAGCTTAGCTTGGACAACCTTTGAGAATGCCAGTGTTAACTATTTCACACCTAATCCATTAGCAGAGGGATGGAGAGGGGTAGAAGCCCACTGGGAAGAGTTCTTGAACAACGTACACAGATAAATTCCAAGTGTTACGGAGCGTTAGATTATAATGAAGAACCATAAAATTTGCTTATGACTGTTTTGGTGTTGTGTAGGACAAGTTTCTCCACAAAGGCCTCCAGAGCATTCCCTGAGCAGATGCAGCACTGCTGATCAATGCACAATGAGGGTGAAGGTTCAATGTCAGCCTTTTTACAAACTTTCTACCAGCAAGGTTTTGATAACATTGACCAACAAAACTAGGAAAAAAATCCCACCACACTGATAGGTTTTGTCCACAGCCTGTGCTTGATGCTCAGTATTATTATTGTTATTATTATTACCTGAAGTTTACACAGATAACCTCGTCTTTATGAGGAGCGTGATACAATTACTTAAAATGGCAGGATAATAAAGTATTTTCTAATTCCAGTCTCATAAGTTAGCGATGTTAGAGTCTCATGTCTTTCTAAAGAGGAGGAGAATCAGATTCTAAATGGGAGATGAATGTTCAGACATTTGAGAAATTCACATCAATATTTTTACCTTAATTTTTTTTGTAGAGAGACTGAGAATAATACAACTTTGAGGCTTAATTGGCTCAGCATTTTGATCAAGTTTGAAGTAATCATTTGTTTCATCAATTTTCAGACAATTTAAATCACAGGCAAGATAAGCTCTTGGACAGAGACACTGGCTATACATCCAAAGTAAGTGTGAGCATATAAGTTTGGGGAAAAGCTTGCAACAAACCTTTGCCCTTTCCTATATCACATTGAGACTGTTTTTGAGAACTCCTCCAATGTCAATCACAGCACATTTTTGCACAGGGATGCAATTCTGTGTCTCCAGATGGGACTAGATATTTTGCCCTACCACTGGATAATCTGGTTTGCAATACATCAGCATGTTCTGGGCATAGACAGTCCACGTGCTACAAAGCCATGTGCACAACATGAGGTTCATGCTCTTGGTGACACAGCCCAGTTAAGTGGGTTCTCCTTCTGAAAACACTGGTGATATGAACGTCATCAGCACAAGACCTTTCTTGCCTGAACCAAGGGAATATGACAGAAACAGATGAAAAGATGATTCCTGCCTATCGTGTCTGTGCCATAAGGAATTGGAACATTTTATTTGTTTTGAGTATGAATGGGAACAAATACTGATGTTAGACCTGTCCCCTGTTTCCCCTCTACCCCATTTTGACTTTAGAGACCATATTTCACTAGGGAACTGAAAATAGTTATTAAAATGAGAATCATTGTAAAAAAAAAAAAAAAAAGAAACCATGTGTCATGAAAAATGCTGAAGTTTTAATCTTATCTTAACAAATGTTTTTTCTGGTGACAATTCTTTACAAAAAGTTAACACATTCTGGAGGGAATTTTGCTTTCAATGAAATAGACTTACTGAAAAGAAAGTTCGACAATTTTTGTGCCCAGTTCACCTGAAATTTTCCTTGGATCAGTGTTAGGTAAAGAGTATAAACAGCTGTAAGTACTGACCCTAAAATCTGGATTATGAGAATTACAAATACTAAATATGCACAAAGGATACCAAACAAAATAGCCCTAGAGTAAACAGACATCATAAAAAGGGGGAATTTTTAATACAGGATAATAAATAGCAAGTTTCCTTAATTTTTTCAAGCAGGCCAAGATCCCCATTCTTCAGGTTCCCTAACAAACAGCTCAACAATTTGGCAACCACCTACTGTTATATTTTGTGACTTGGCTATAGAGAAAGTTATGTTACATCTTTCTCTGCATAGTCTTTCCTCATGCACACCCTCATTCCCAATCCTTCAAGTTTAAACTTAACTACAGATTTAGTTTCCAGAAAAAGAATTACAAGATACACTATCAAATAGTCTCTCCTAAGGAAGACTCTAGCTCAGCTTTTGCAGACAAAAAATGTAGATAATTTTTTTTGCAATGCATTTGAAACTTGGAGGTATGTAAACTGGGCAGAAACTCTAAACTAATACCCCATTAATCTAAATCTTTTGCAGTTCTTCCATCACTATTACCATCATAAACACTGAGTGAAAAAGCAAATCTCTGCCGAATTTTATTTTCATTCCTTCATTACTTTGCAATTTTTTCCTTCTGTCCATGTGCACAGTTATTTTGAATACAGCAAAGACACTAAACTAATGTACCCTTTCCCTTCCTTCCTAGAGTCTGAGTTGTTTTTCAGGATCATAAAGTGGTTTCTCTAAGATATAGCTATTTCCATGTTTTACAACTCATCTCACACCTCTCTTAATATTTTCATGATAACTTGTCTGAGGTCAAAAAAAATACACACATTCTGCCTTGGCAAAAGCTCAGAGAACCTTTCAGCTGGTATGACTCAGTGGAGAAGCTGGGAAAGTACCACACATTTCCAACTGAAAAGTTGACTTCTGGGAGGCTTTAAAAGATGACTTCAAAAGCTATCATTAATATTTTTTTTATATGGGATCCTAATATTGAACAGTACACATGCAGTAAGTATTAAAATATATCCTAGAGAGCCTGAGCCAAAACAGGAATTTTCATAGAAAATTTACAAGAACACTGACTCAGGGTACTTTAAAGTATAAAAGGGAAAGGATATGTGGGGAACTCATGGTCTAGCTTATAAATGTTAATAAGCTTATGTTTGGATAACTCAATATTAACTAGAATTTTTCATTTGCTATGAATTAAGTTTGCCAGTGGGCCAAAGAAAAGGTATATTTGGAGGGATTTTTTTCAAAAAGACAATAAAGACACAAGCATTTAAGAACAGCGGGCTATCCATGGCAAATAATGCTTTTTCATGATGTAAAAATATCAGGTATCACATTCATATTTTCAGGGAATCTGATAACAGGAAATTTTAAGGCATGCAAAACTAAAAGCATAAACTTCTCTGGGATCTAACAGAGAAAATGTGACATGAATTGTAGATGTGGCTCCTACGAATTAGTTTAATGTAATTTCTCATGGACCATAGTCATTAGGGTACTCCTTTTTATCACACTGTATGGTAATAATAATTTTTACAACAGATAACTTTTCTCAAAAACTGCTGAATCATGCCCTTAAAAGTAAATTCAGTTCCATAATAAGTAGCACCAGTGATCAAACCCGGCACAGAAAATGAAGCCTCATTTGATCACCACACTACTTATTTGTAGTTATTGTAATGAAGTGACTAAAATATGAACTCGGCATACACAAAGTTAGCTAACATGCAACCTGTAACTTTTATGTGCATAAAGAGATAAACTTTTGATTTTGTATATTTAATTTTTATAGGTCACATATTATTTACATATGAACTGAAAAGAGATTAAGCGTAAACAAATTCTGTGATGCCTCTGGAGAATTTGTTGCATAGAAAATCTATTTTCTAACCATTTATAGTCTAAGAATTCAGCTTCTTGTTAGGGCTTTTTATAGTTTTGAGTGCTTTGTTCCTTTTTTAAAATTTATTTCTTTTAGAAAGGGAAATGAGAATCTTAAAGTTCTTTTGACTTCTGTATTGTTCACAGACTCTTTTTGGAGAGTGCTTTCATTATTTAATAATCTCAAAAAAACCTTAAAAATATGACAGCCACATTTAAACACAATACTTTTACATAGAGTCACTCTTAGAGCCAGAAAAGAAAGAGAAAACCCAACTGTATTAAATATTTGAAGCCCACTCGAAAAGAAGAGCCTTCAAAATGGGACTCCAACCACACCAGCCTTGATCCTGCTGGCTCTCCTGAGACAGCTTGAGGATCAAGTACACTGTGTGGCCATACAAGCTTTCCTTTCACAGGATTTGCTGTTAGCAACGCTAGCAGTGGCTAGTCACTTTGAGGAGGATGAATGCAACACTGTCTCAGCTGTGGAGATCTGTGAGTAATTGATTTTTCAGTTCACTGGCCAAACCAAAAAAACAGAGACAATTAGGGGGTGAAAAACCCCACCATTGTGTCAGCTGGAACTCTTCTTTCACCTAAAATGACACCCTATAACGCCTACTTAGATATTTAACTGTTTTTATTATTTAAATATTGGCTAATTTCAAACATTCAGATCTAAACAATTCAAAATGACTCATTACAAAAATATTTTTTTCCCTTCCTTTTTTTATTCCAGATTGGCACAAATCAGTACCCACTGTTTATTTATAGACAGCATTTTTCAGTACATACCCTCTTCACCTGGAAAGTTTGAATCAACTCTGGTCATTTGCTGCTATTCAAAGTATTATATTTTCTAGAGAAAATATTTATTCTCTGGTTCCTGCAAAGTGAGCTAGTTTAGAAAAAGGACTCTTCTTATTATTATTACTAGTTTTAGAAGCCTGAAGCTATGCATCGTATAGTGTTTTTTAAAGTCTTTTCTTTTACACGTACTAACATTTTGAAACACATAAGATCATATATCCAAATAATTTTGATTGGAAAATGTACTCCTCTAGGTGTACAGAGGAGTAAATCTCCTTTTTCATTATGTAGTGAAACTTATGATGCTGGAAAATGCAGAGACAAATTTGCATGCGTACTCTGATACCCATTATCTCCTGTCATTATTTCCTTTACTTTGCTAAACAAGCTCAGGTTTCTGCTCACATTTTGCTACCTTTTTCCCTCCTGTTCCTTTATCATCTGCATTATAGGAAGCTGGGCCCACCTTCCAGACAACGAAGTCCAGTCTGACTGAATGGGATTGATGTGCTCATCACCTTGCAGATCTTACCCACCCCAGGCCACAAGGTTAATTAATATCAGAGCCCCCATTAACCCCACAAAGTATCAACTTTTTTGCCACATATCTAGAATATGCTTTCGACCTCAGGAAACACTCTACTGAATAAAATACTGGTGTGTTTTGGGGTTTTATTTGCATAACAGCTACTGAAAAACCACGATCTGAACTCCAGTACTTAACACTGTCAAGCAAGGTATTCATCTAACTCACTATGGGCTACATCTTATATGGATTTTAAATTGCACAAGAGCAGAGACTTTGCTTTTTATTTTAGTAGCATGACCTACCTAATTGAACTCTTCAGAATCCTTTGGGCTTTCACTGCAGTTGGTCAGATGAATTTGGAATTTTTTTCCCCTATTGAAAACTGTTGGATCACTGAAAGCTAAATGAGCCAAAATGAATGCTCCACTTTCTGTAAAGTTCTATCTGTTTCTAGTATAAGGAAACAACTAGAAATTGTCCAATTTGGCCAGCATGCTTACTAACAGCTGTCCATACTAAGTACCAACCATGCCAACTACAGAGAACCAGAAAGCCCAAGAATGGAAGTCATGGTTTTGGACAAGACAAACTAGTACGCCCATGAACCTCAGCTCTCCTCCCTGTTGAGAATGGAGGAGCTTTTAATTTTTATTTGCCTTACCAAAAAAATCAAATATTAAATACCCAGCGGCCTTACTATTTTCTCTACACGATTCCAGTATTAATTCTCTGGACACTTCTACCTGGCAAGAGATTATCCCAATTTTTCATCTAAGAACCTAGGAGAGACAGCAAAAGCCTTCTTCCCAAAGCTTACACAGGAATCTGTGGCAGACAAAGGAATTGATTTCTAGGTCCCCAAATTTAGTGCTCTGAGCACTGTAATATCCTCTCCTGCTTGTAGGCTAATAGCAAACTGAATGTGCTTTCACTTAGACTTGAATGATCTCACAGACAATGTCAAAACTTGTTCTTCCTTCAGTGCCATAAATGCTAGAGGGAAGAGGAGTTCACCAACAAGTCTACATCTGCACTAATGATTCTATTTTCTTTTGGCAAACTATGTATCCCCAGCCCTATTTTACAGTTTCTTCCCATACTGCTCATGTTTTATACTACTTTGTACATTGTTTGGTAAGAAAGTGAATCCAAGGAAGTGAAACATCTGCCTTGCACAGAGTGAGCTAGAAACGTACAGAGACATTTCTACCACCATGCAGTAATGTCAGGACAGAAAAGATGGCTGAGAAGGGACTACATCAATGTAAATAAGTGTTGGAAGGCAGAGTGTCAATACAATGAAGCTGGGCTCTGCTCAGTGGTGCCAAGCAATAGGACAAGAGGCAGTGGGCAGAAACTGATGCACAGGAAGTTCCAGGTGAACATGAGGAAGAACTCCTTTACTGTGTGGGTAACTGAGCACTGGAACAGATTTTTCAGAGGTTGTGGAGTCTCCCTTCACCAGGGATAATCAAGAACCACCTAGATGCAGTCCTGTGCCATGCGCTCTAGGATGATCCTGCTTGAATAGGGAGATTGGACCAGATGACCCACTGTGTTCCCTTCTAACCTGACTCATTCTGTGATTCTGTATCAAAAACAGGTTTCCCTTTTGTTTTCATGATGATCTTGGCTAGTTATGCCCACATAAAGCAGCTACCCTAGCATGATTTCCAGCCTTCACCAGAAAGATTTACTTTCAGACTCAAGCTAAGGTGGGAAGCATGGGTGTTTTCAGAAGAGCAATACAACCCAATAAAGTCAGAGGAAGGGCACACTGTTACAAATGTGCATTTCCCCAAAACTGCATGCACAGTGTTTCTCAACACCTTTCAGCCTATAAACATATTTTGTGACAGTGTTGAACTGATTGCACCATTATTTACTGACACACCGTGGATGTCTCCTAACCAGTGGGTCAGTATGTGGTTTGTAGTCTCTACTGGAGAGATACTAGATCTTATCAGATCACGTCCAGCAAAAATGCGGTTACAAACTAACTGGATCTAAACACTGAAACACAAGGAAGAAACTGCTGAAGGCCATTAGGATACATCTCAAAGTGTGCTCCCCTGAGGTCAGAGTTTCCTGGTAGATCCTAACCACAAAGGTTCAAAAAACTCCCACCATAAATAAATAAGCTAAGCAAAAATACAAGCATCAGCCAAGCATTATAAAAATCACATTAATTTTAAAGCTTTACACTTTTTGACATTTAAAAAAGTCTTTGACCTGGCATATTCTGCAGTTGGATTTTTCTGATGGTTTTATAAAGGTCATGTTTATGGTATAATGAGCACAAATTTCCAACGGTTATTAATCAGAAGAACACTGTATTGAAAACAGATTTTCAAAGAACTTTTTCATTTTTATGAATATATTTAATATGATGAATATATTATCAGCTTTAAAAGAGTCATTTTTCAAAAGCATGCTTAGGGAAGAAACAACTATTAACTTCTGGTGTCTTTACTTGAAATGAAACAAGCCTATGACTGAAACGAATATGTAACTAATGTCTTGAAATGGACACACTCCACTAGTAAACTCTATGAAGATAGTTCTGGGTAGCAGTGCATCTTCTATTTAGGGCTAATAATTCCATTTAGCATTAATAATTCACTGGAAAGTGTTTTTACACATTTGTAACTGCATAGTGCAAAGTAAGTGGAACGTAATGACAAGTTACTGCTTGTTTCCATGGTACCACTTCACTCTTCTAGCTATCAAACCTCTGTTGCTTTACTGAATACAGGTAGACCAACTTCAGAAAGTGATGAAGTTAGGAGAAGGATGGCAGAATCCAAGCCAAAAGAGCAAAGTCAAAGCTAGCTTCACAGAGGGAGTGGAAGGGAAGGAAGGAGAGAGGTGCATGCACTGAGCGAAAAAAGTGACAAAAAGTCTATGGTTTTGCAGCTGCACTTGGCTGTTGATCTTAGAGGTAGCACACAACAATAGACAAGAAAATACCTCCATCAACCTATGCCAGTGTCGCACAGCCTGGACCATGAGTCCCTCATAAGCCTCAAGAGCTGCATACATAGGCCTGCCTATGTGTATGTATGAGACAAAAAAACACACTTATTGAAATAAAATCACATTTTCCATTCTTTCCCATTCACAACAGCATAAAAGCTTGCACAATACATCAGAAACTACCACAGACTCAAACGTTTTGATTCACAAAAAAAACCCCAACACATATATGTTTAAAATGATTTGGTTTATGATCTTTCATAGGTAGGCAAAAGAGTAAGTGGAAAAATTAGAATGGAACCGAAAGCACAGGATTTACTAATGGATAGTGACCATTGCCACAGTAGATAGAAGTACATTTTACAGGACAGGCTCCTGGACAAAAATAACTTTTTAATTCATAGTGGTTTGAAAGATACTTGTTAAGATAAATTATAGGTCATATCATCATTTTTCCTGTATGTATGTACTCCTCAATTAAAAACACTTCAAATTATTTGACTCAGGAACTTTTTCCAACAATGAAATATTCTAACTCCCACTCTGAGAAGTTCTTAAAGAAACTTAAACCAAAACAGCGAACACAAATATCTTTCTTACTCAGGATGTAAAGCCAGAAAAAAAGCCTATTAGATCACATAGCCCAATTGTCTCTAAACCCCAACCCATTACTTTTCATAAAACTTCTGCTATACTTTATTGAAATGAAATAAGTTTAGTCCTCAGGAGATACAGCTGTTTGTGCAAAAAGCAAGAGCCTGAGGCTCTGTGACCGAGAGTTTCTGGAAAAAGAAGTTGATGTAAAACTGATTTTTTTCTTAGCCGGCAATTCATGCCTTGTATTGAGAAGCAAAGAAAAAGCAGACAGTGCTTGGCAGTTTGCTGTCCCCACAGAGACGGGAAGCGAGGGATAAAATATTTAGTTAACTGTTAACTAAACTTTACTAGGACAGAATTTTATGCCATCTCAAGTCATACATGCACTGTGTCAGCCATGACTACACCCTGGATTTTCATCAGCAGGCAATTAAAAAAAAAAAAAAAAAGAATATAAATTGTTGTATGGGGGAGAGAAAAATATCTGTATCTTCTGCTAAGTACCCGAGTACTTGAAGATTAGATTAGAGTCACTCCCCTCAGCATTAAGCAACAGAGATCAGCTTACATCCTAATGGAGCTGTGCCATCAGATGTTGCATTCTTGCCCCACTGCAGAAAAGTTCAGGTTCAAGTTGAACACTCACATAAGACAAAGCGTGACCACTAACAACAGAGCAGCATGAAGGGATGAGGAATTCACCAGGAATTTGCAGATCACTCCTGACTTGCTAGGAACCGTTTTGCTGTCCTGATAAACTGGTCATTCATTTCATATCTGTCTGAAAAAAAGCTAGGGATGCAAATGGTCAGCAGTTCTGCACTGCAGGACTGAACTTGAGTTCAGCAAGGAAACCATGAAAGGAGAGCTGTTGGTGATAGAGCACAAAGCCCTGAAGACAATGCTAAGGGCAAGGAGTTCACATCCAATTTGGGAGCAGGAAAAGTGGAGGGGAAAGCAGGGGAAGTAAGACAGCAAAAGGTAAAGCAAGACTGGAAATAAAAGAATGGGATGCTGGAAATCAATGGGCGAAAATTGAACCTTGGCCAGACTGTTGTCTTCTGGAAATTCTACATCCAGTCACAGATTTAATTTTAATAAATTTTAAATATGACATGTTATAGCATACTTAAATAGTAGTAATTGTGTAACTCCATTGTATCTACAAATTACATCTTTGCCAAACATTATTTAGTGCAATCACATGCTGCTCTTGTGCAATTCAAATTATTGTACTTCTTTTTTTCCTTTCTTAAACAGAGATAAATATGTGTCATATGATATGTGGAACACAGTTAACACAGAACTAGGTGTTAATTCACAGTATACCCTGGTAAGTAAATGTTATTATTTCCATTAAAAAAAAAAAGTACAAATTCCAAAGGACTGACTACACTGTCCAAGCAGGGCACCTTCGTTCTCACTAACAGATGCCAGCCATGACCCATCTGCACCAGGGAAAACATAACAAAACAGACTATATTGAATTCACTTTTATAAACTTATTTATTCCCTGTCATAAAGGACCAGTTTGAAACCATGTTCTAATAATTCTTGAATCAGGCACTGCAATTACAAAGTTACGGATAATTAATCTATTCTTCTGTGCTAATTTGGCTGATGCTTTGTTTCAAGATGAGATTGCTTGTGGACAAGAGGAGAAAACTGCAAAAACTCAACGTTTTTCTGTGTTGCAAAGCTCAGTCAGAATTTATCTTCTCTTCAGATCTACATGGAAGTTACACTTTCACACATAATGTAAAAACAAATTCATTTAAAAGTTTCAAAAACTGAAAGAAATCACGATCTGTATTTTAATTGAAGGTCCATGTTGAAGCCTGTTCTGTAAGTCCTCAGTGCCTCAGGGGAATGTCCCAATAGTTGGGCTGTTGACTAACTGGGGAGACTTGCACAATTATACTATTTTGGAGCAGTTTAGATTTGTGTAACTGTGTATTCACTTCACGGAGGAATTTAGCTTGTGTTTCCAGCAGCCCACAAAAACCCCTTGACCTCAGGGCTAGTGTTTTTCTGGGGAAGTGAATAGATTCTTTTACAGTGGAGAAGTTCTAACAAAATGGCTATTTATGAAAAAGGACTATGAAAACTTCAGTTTTGGCAAGCTTACACCTGATGGAGCTGATTTAGGCAAATGCTCTGAGAGCTGGAATTATATGGCAATTATTAGGTTGAACTGTCCTTCTCTTGACACTTGTGAAAATGCTGGCAGGTCTGTTTTTCAAATCTCTATGTAAAATATGCCTATAATTAAAAAAAAAAAAAAAAAGTTTTTCAAGCAAGTAAAATTATCTCCTGTCATTCTCTATAGGTGGGGAAAAAGCACTACTGCTTTTGCAGACAAGACACAAAGGACAAAAGAAATTTTTGTCCTATTTTCCAGAAACATGGGCATGTCAAGCCCAATTTATCTAATCCATGACATGTTGGATGCTCCAGGCTGCATCTACAGAAATAGATAAAGGCTTGTCCTCCACAGATTTAATGAATGGGAATCCCTGCCCCCAGCTAATATAAATCGTTCTTGTTGGTGGATAATTCTATTGATTACAATCCAGTTACATTTACACAAGTACACACAAGAATTTTCTGTAAAGCAGCACAAACCATGCAAACCTAGTAATACCTACATATTTCTTTAAGCTGTATGAAGTTATGATTTTTATTCCATAAAAAAATCTACTGTAATTATTCACTCTACTCAGAGCTTTTTCCTCACGCAAAAAGCAAAGAAATTTTTATAGGTTCTGACACATATATTGCTCTAAGGTTTCCTGACCACACAGCTTGTAGCTGTAAAAAGAAGGCTCAGACTAGTATCCTCTGCACCTTGGTTGCCATTTCATACGGACAAAATTCTAAAAGGAAAAGAAACCCAACAAACCAACCAAACAAAAACCCCACAAGGAAAACCATGGCCTGCAGGGGTATGAAAGGTGGTGAGGAGGATGCTCTGAATACCAATGTGCAGATTTCACTGCTGGCTAGGGATACCAAGGCATAGTTGAAGGGACAAATACCATTCATCTGCATTTTTACATAGGCCAGGAACAGCCTGAAACCCTCTCTTAAGAAAAAAAAAATATGATAAATTCTCAAGTAATAGTACCTTTCCTGGACCGCCCTTCAGTCAGCCTGGCTATGTTCTGGTCCACTATCAAGCCATCTTAAATTTTACAGCCCCTGTCCCATGAACCAAACACAGAAAAATGTTATAAAACATTTAAATAACTTTTTAGAGAGCCATGCTTACTCATACAATCTCACTACTCAAAATACTTACTTCTAGCCCTATATAACTATTAAAATTTCACTTTGTGTGCATCAAAAATCAAATCAGGCATTTACTGATTTTGCCCTTATAGTTATTAATGATCTATAATTCAGCATTTCTTGAACTAATTCTAAATACATATTGGAACAGGCCTAGTATAAAAGCAACCCATCTCAAACATTTCAGTTGTAGTCAAGGACTATTTCTCATCTACCTCCTTCCTAAGGTGTTAAAAAAATCAAGCCTTGGGCATAAAGCACTAAAACTTACTCCACAGGGAAAAAAAAAAAAGGCTCAGTTGGCATGTTTTATTTTATTTTTAAGGCTTTCTCTGTTGGAAAGGCAAAATAAAATTAAAGACATCACTTTGATTCTGTTGCATTACACAGTTACTCGAGAGACACTAAAGGAAATGTGGGGTTTTGAAAGGCATTTCTACCAAGCCTCGTAACCATGATAAAATAGAGGAGGAGAAGGAGAAAAATTCCAGTGCACACTTTTCTGATAATCCACCTAGATCAGAAGGATCAGGATCTTTCAGCTTCACAATTTTAAGTCCATCTATTATAATTTCAGATGTTATTGAGTATGGTATATGTATATATATATATATATTTGCTCTGATTCATGTTAAGTCATTGCATTGCTCTGCTTCAATTATATGGAATGAAGACCTAACCAAATTGAACTTTTTTGCATCACAGCACTTGACACATTTCTAATATTTTTATTGCTTTTTCACATTAAAACAGGAAAGTAATGCCTCAATTTAGTCAACAGACTTACATCTGATTGAGTTTTGTGTCAAGTGTTTCAGGTATTTCTCAATATAGTTTTATGACTTGAGATAAGCAAGTCACTCCCTGTACAAAAACTAAAACCCTTGAATTTTAATGAATCTGGGATATTATTCTGACGAGATGAACCTTACAAAACCTAGGAAGCAAGGAGGACAATGCAAGAACAAAGAGCCTTAAACAGAACTGTGTGTTGACAAGCTAGATCCCTCCTCCCATCCTCCCACTCCGCTGCTAAGGAGTGAAGGGAGCCTCACATACTGTAATCATCTTTGCTTTCTATAAGAGGTAATCCTACAATACATTCCCAAGAATTAAATTATATTAAACCAGTGGAGTGAGCCAACCAATTCTCAGATTGCTATAGAAATGCAAGGACTTGCTAAACCACCGACAAACCTCAGTCCTACAAATACTTTTGCACATATTTAACTGCTCCAATGCCTCATATCAGTGAAACAATGTCAGAAAAGTTAATTATTTTTTAATTCAGAAGTGCATGCAGGAGTGGGGTCCATCTCTTATTTGCATGATTCCACCTGACTAAACATTTGAAATGTTCCATAACAATGAGTTTTAAACAAAGATATCTGCTATTCTACTAAAAAGGAATTAAAAATTTACCAAGGATGCTGAATTTGAAGGATGAATCAAAACAGAAAATACTCAACCCACATTACTATATACAAGAGAATTTGCTTGTATAATCCAGAATTTGGCACAGCTTTATTTAAAAACAAAACAAACCCACAAAGTACCAAGATACAGAAGAGAAATGCATGATGAAACTATAAACATCACATGAAAATGAAGATACTCTAAGTATATTGCTAAAGATGCAAGATGTCCATCTCTTCCTTCTGACATTATTTTAAAAAAAAATCAGAACAATTCCTGGGACAAGAGCACACTTTCTGTATGCAGAAATGGCACTAAAAAACTCCTATAATCTTACTAAAAAAAGACAGTATGTTGAGAAGAAGAAGCCTATGTCTCTATATGATTCTAGTGGCTTAAGGAGAGTTACACTGGGTATTAGTTTGAGCTGAATACTAAAGGACAATTATTGCAGCACACTGAATCTGCTTAATTAGAGGTATCAATTCAAGTAATGAGGCAATTTTGCATGCAAGCCTCTAAGAAACCTGAAACCAAACACAGCTTGCTTGTATAAGGGTTGCATTCCAGAGCTTAAGCTCAAGCCAATTTTACAGATCTGGATTGCAACTAAACATAAATCACCTGATTTGCAACAGAATGTTTTGGGCGTGTTAACCTGAAACACTGAGAAAATTTCAGCAATGTTGGCCAAACCATGATGAAATTCAAGATCTGCACAAACTTCTTCAGCCTTAAACCACTGATGCTGGCACAGTTCTGTTGTCTACATATCTGCATTAGGCTGGGACCTTACAGCTTCTGCTTCTCTGAAGTTGAACACAGGGTATCTGTAGCTTCACAAATCTGTTGCCTTTGTTCCTGCTTTACAGAAAAACTTGATTTATTATCTAAGAAAAGACTCCCCAAACCTGTATTTCTGGCTATTTTGTTTCACTTGGACTTGGGAAGTATATGCAGTATTCTTGTCTAAATATAGATAAAGTTTAAATGGGGAGTGATAGGATTTCTTTATTACACTCTTCAGACAGCTAAATTATACTTAAAATACACTGACAAAACCTAGAGCACAGACAGCTGTTTGATGTTGCTATGTAGTTCTGTTGCTATCACATGGCAAAAAAATTTACATTTTATTTCTCACTTAACTGGCCATTTAAGTTTACAGAAAGCATCAAATGACCCAGGTGTTCAACTACATGAGTATTTAGAGTTCCAAAAGTTGCGAAAAAAAAATAAATCTCTGTGTCCTAGGTCAAGCACCAAGTGTATTAACAGAACTCTCATGAAGTTCTTAAAGTTGCATGGAGAAGAATATTGCAGCAGGGATACAAAATAAAGCAGTGCAGATTTCATCTTTAGGTTCCTACACCAGTCACTTTTCAACATATTTTTGTAGAGCACTGCCAAGACCAGGGCTGGTCATGCTACTAAATTGGTAAAGTCAGACTACCAAGACTGGTGGAAACCCAAGAACAGCACAAAAAGACTGAAAAATGCCGGTGTAATTCAGTGTCTGACAGCCTGAAGTAAATAGACCATTTGCTGAGAATTTGGTTCCCACCGAATATCCTTTTCTTTCATTTATAAGACCCTTCAGTGTTTCCCTACAACTTCCTCTGCACATGTAAGCAAGTTGGTTTTAGCCCAAATAAAAAAATATTAAAAAAAAATAAAAAATAAAAAAAACAACTATAAAGCCCCTTGTGTTAGGTTTACCACCTCACATGATTTCAGGATTCCTTCTGCTCATTGAAAGCTAGGAAAAGTTGGCATGAGCTATTTCTCAGAGCTATCACACACTGAAAAAAACCCCACGTAAAGCAGTAAATGCACATACACACCCAAGGGGACTAGAAACTATTCCATTTTCTCATGGAAACCTATTTTTGACAATGTTTGAAGTTCGTGCTCTTGCTCTAACAGCATGGGCAGTAGCCTCTTATTGGACATGATTTAGTACAAGATTTTATCTCTTTCCCCCTAAAATTCACTATAAATTTCAAATTTGCCATATTTTATAGTAGTATAATTTTATTTGGCCTTTCCAAAATGACACATTCAAAAGTAAAATCAACATTCTAACTACAAATTACAGTTTCCTTGTCACTAGAAACTATTACCCATATACAATTTTAGTACATGTCCATTCAGTAGGCTCCAGACACACAACTGCAAATGTCAAAATCCTGCAGACTAGAAATGAACTTCTCCCACATGCAGCTTTTTCTGGCTGAGCTACAAACCCACAGCAATGATAGCTTGATATGATTTGTGGTCAGAAACTTCAACAGAGCTGTATGAGATGATGCTCTAAGAAAAATGTTAAGCCTCCTCTGCTAGTGAGGGGGTGGGGGGTGAGGGAGGTGGGGAAGATAAGAAACCCCAGAATTTTCTTATTGATGCTCCTCTGCTTGACTAATGTAGTCTGTTAACTGAAGGAGAAATCACACAAACTACTAAACTATTCACTGAATTATCTTGATCTTTTTTAATGATATTGCCAATAATGTGCATTAACGAGGCACAAAAGACATCCAAGTTCAAAAAAGCTGGATGCTCCCAGGAAACCAAATAAAACTAAAGTAAAAATAGGACTATTGTGAATTAAGAGATACTCTACATAACTTGTACATAACCAGGAAAGCTTGCAAGCCACCATCCTACACACATAGATGAATTCCTTGCAAATGTAGACCTAAGAGGGAATTGTTTTGGGCCTAGGAGTGTACAGAACTAAATAGCCCAGCTGACTAAAGAATGTCACATTATCCTTATTGGCATAGATGAATTGGTAACAGAAATTAGGAAGAACAATAATGACTATACATGTTTGCAGTAGAAAGCTGCATGCTAAGCTCATAGAAAAGAGGTTTGTGGTTTTAAAACACTTCCTGGGAAAAAAAAATAAAAAGCAAAACAACAAAAATAGGGTAACTTTCATTGTCTGTTGATTCCTAAGCCTTTCTATGGAAACTATCAAAGCTGAGGTGGACAAGGAAATGATGGAGTCTTGCCCCACAGGTGTTCAGATCTCTGGCATGGTGAGACCTGCAGCACCACATTTGCCCCTGCAGATGCATCTTCCCAAAAGTGGGGGTTACCACATGAGGCCAATACAATTGAAATTATCCAACCACCCAAGCTCATATTTCTATCACATTCATTGCCCCCTTTGGCAAAGGTACAGGGAACAGCTACTTATCTGCAACCCAAACAGCTAAATCTTTCACCATCACTGGATCATGCTGCGTCCACTCCAAACACGCTGCCCAGCTGGCTGCTAGAGTTTGGTTACACTGCTGATGATCAGTTTTAAGATTTTAAAGAGCATTTAACTCGCATTTGAAATGACTGGAGACATTCAACACAACTGTCACAAATTATTTGACAGTTACCTTAATTAGAATAGGTCTAGTCTCATATTTCTAGCGCAGCTAAAGCTGACTCTTCTGGGGGGCATGGAACTTTCCCAGGATGTTAGGTTCAGTAAATGAAATTGAGTTCAAGCAAATCTGTTAGCACAGTCCAACACTTTGTACAGTTCATTACAAATAATAATTACTTTCTGAAGCTTCCTCCTTCTCTATGAACAGATCTGACTCAGCAAAAACACCATCAGTGAGGAAAGCTCAACTTTTCCTGAAAGATCCTTGAACTTGCAAGAGGTTTTTTTGATACCTGCTAGCAGTTGCCATACTTACATTATACCAACAGTTTTCAAAAGCTGCTCAACTTCTTTCAGACAAACCATCAATATTACCTTAACTAATTTACTACCACAATCAGCTCCCTCCATTATTTACTAGAACAGAATCTGGCTACAGAGACAGAAGAACTTGCAAAACTGGAAGTCTGTCCAACACAGGCACCTTACAAGGATTTCTTAAGAGATTAACTTATTTATTATGGTAAACATTCTCTGACAGCATTAACCATCTATTGCTGTGAGCATCTAGAAAGGGCTAACAATTTATAATTATCACTATTTCTTCTTATCTTTGTGACTTGGAAGGTATTAGCTCAGCTGGAGTCTCTCAAACAGATATTTGATATAAAATATTCATCATCATTTGACTATATACTGAGGTCAGATGGCAATATTTCTGTTTGCAGATGAATCTAAAGTGAGCTTTGTATTGCTGAAAATGTGCTGGCTTAGCTTTTAACATAAAAAAGGAAACCCTCCTATAATAAATTACAATAAAGTATAATGCAATTTTTATCTTTGTGAATGTTCCCGTGAAAAAATGTTCCTACTAAAAACGCACAAAAAAACTTACACAAATCACATAAACATTATCAGAATAAACTGAGGGATATTTTAGGAGTATTAATTGTTAATGTTTTTCAATGCTAAGTATCATCAAAGACTGCCTACCTGAGACAGTTCTGTTCTGTTTTTCATCACTACACTGAATCTTTTGGATTTCATTTAGCATTCTTTTTTAAAAAATAGGGCAGGGGATAATAAGAAGTAAAAATAAATTAATATTCTACACATCCGCATTTTCTTCACATCCGCATTTTCTTCCTGAAATCTATGGAGTTTTCTGGGTTCACAGTGACACAGCTTCACAGTGACATAGAGCATCATCTTTCATGGCCTTCCGAATGTTAATTTCAGACTATTTAAATATTTTAAATATTTTATCTTCCCTGTATGTTGATGAAAGCATGTGATGACAACTCTGCTCCATTTTGGCAAAACAGAGCAGTTTTGTTTGGTCATTTTGGAGTGCTTGTGAAGGGTGGTGCTGCCAGTACCATTTTGCTGCAGCAGCAGCAGGCCACCCCAATTTACCTGCTGCCTTTCTCTGTCAGCAGAGTGTACATACATTTCACACACTCTAAGTCCTTCCACAATTACATTTTGATTGTGTCTACATTGCTAGAGAGATTTGCAGTGTTGCTTTGATTGTTTTTTAACTTGTTTTCAGCCTTTCCATGTTTGTTTATGACATTTGGTAAGTTCACTCGCGTGAAGGAGCATATCTGTGAGGACATATGTGTAGTAATGTCCCTGTTTAGAGACACTGATTCTGTCAGCCTTGAAAACCTGCATGTTGTCATGCAGGTAACCCACTGTACACATCCTTAGAGTGTGTAGAGCTAAATGCTAATTTGGATAGGCTGCTAATTAGTATTGAGTAGGTTCGTCAGCTACACCTATGTAAGAATATATCTTTCATGTTCTATAAAAATACTGCAAAGGATTGAGAGAAAAAAAAAAGAAAAGAAAAGAAAGAAAAAAGGGAAAACCATTAGGAATTTATAAATGTAATAAAAATTTTTACCACAACCCAATTGGAAAAAAAAAAGAGTTATTATTTCGAAACCATCCTTAATGAAGAAATAATAGGGAGAGAAAAATCACACTATGTAAACCAATGCAATTTCCAAGCACTCAGGGCTATTCAGATTTAAGCCTAAGAATCTAAATGTGTATTTAGGAGGCTGTTGCAACTGCCCTAGCAGTGCATGTGGAAAGGAGGACCAAACAACCAATTTTACAAGGCAGACAGACTGTGGTCAGGATTGGCGAGACAAATGTTTGTAAATGATTACATGATGTCTCGAGTGCTAGAATCATGTAAGGATACTAGAAATAATACAGGTCAGTGGCTTTATAGTACCCATGTTCATGTGGCTACCATGCCCTCAGTCAGAAGGAGACAAAAACCAAAAGGATTTAAATACATCCTTACATATTCAAACACAACTTTTTACGGCCTGTTCAGCTTGCTAGAATTTGTCCTTTACAAACACAGGAATTGCAAAGTTAAATAGGAGATTATGTAAAGTTTTACGTATGTCTGCAAAGTTATTACTTTTTTCTATGCTTCCTAAAAGCAGACAAGCCATGCAACTTCTACTGTTGAAAAAATTGCTGCTTACAGCAACACAACTTACCAGTAATAACAGAAAAACGGAGAAACAGTGTGCTTGCTACATAATAGGCACATATCTGGCAAACTGAATGCACCTGTTACATTGCTGGTTTTGACAGGAGGTGAGTGGATTTGCTATCACAGGTAAATACCAGCAAACAAAACCTAATTTGCTCAACATTGCACTATAGAGACAGTAGACCCTCAGGTCAGTACTGAAAAATGACTTGGCTTAGCAAAAAGAGCACTGATATTCCTTGCAGTGCCAAGACTGCCATCCTCTCCACCTGCTCCTTACTTTTGCATTCACAGTTGCAGATCTGGTCAAGGTTCTATGTTTTTTACTTGGTTTTCTGTGGGTGTTTTATTTTTGGTTTGGTTGTTTGTTTTTGGGGTTTTTTTTGTTGTTTGTTTTGGTGGTTTTGGGTTTTTGTTTTTGTTTTTGGTTTTTTTTTTTTTTGGTGGTGTGTTTTGGGTTTTTTTTGTCTTATTTTTTTTTAATTCAGTATTGATCCTCAGCGCAATGATGGGTAACAATATTGAAAAACACAGCCATTATCTCCCTCTGTCTTCATAACTTACTACACTCCATAGTAAACAAACTGAGTAAACAAGGTCAACAAGAACAAAAGAAGCTGAGAAAATTTTCATGGCTTTCATTTGAATGAATTGTCCATCTGCTTTTCAATTACAGCATAAAAGTAAATAAATAAGAGAACTACTATGAAATAATACTCAAAGAGAAAATTAAGCCTAGCTTTTTTCTTTTGTTCTCAAGAAAGCAGTTTTAATATTCAGAGGGGGTTTTCTAGCATAAACCTGCTTTTTAGGTTCTCCTTGTTTTCTGACAGAGAGAATTGGGGAAGAGACTGCTGGTTTGCATTGTAATAAAGAGAACACATAAACAACACACAGTATAAAAATTACCAGTACGAGCCAAAGCTCTTTGAGACCCTAAGCAAATTTCAAACAGCCATGCCCAGAGTTAGCAGACACTCATTGTCAATCTCATTTTTGTATCTCCTGTAACTGCTTCAGAGATGAAGATACTATACATTATCAAACCCCAGGAGCTTTTCATGCTTTACTTGAAAAGGAAGTGGTACATTATGGTTTTAAATTCTGAAACCTGCAGGGACTACAAAACAGAGTAAATTAGTTGGCTTGGTAAAAGAGCCAGGACCTTTTCCCATAGTGATGAAAGAATTTCTCATGATTTCCAAACAACTGGTTCAGCCAGCTAGCAGAGGTATAAAAACATAAATAGATTGATCTAACCCCACCTTTTTAAAATAGATGGTGGGGGAGGGAATTAAGGAAAAAAGGAGAAAAAAAAATTGCAGAGGGAGAAAAAGTACTTTTGTTTAAACAGCAGATAAGGACTCAGGATGTCTTACCATTTTTTCAAACCTGAAGAAATTTTAAATGGATATTATTTTAAGCATCAAAAGAGACAGAACTGTATTATCACAGGTGTTAACCAGAGGCAAATGTATACAGTAATTGAACTTTCATAATAGCCTCCCTTACAATTCCAATCTGAAATTATGGTTGCGTTTTCATATTTTACATTTGATCCAGACCCTTGCCAACTACTTTAAGCTGTCATACCACACTTAAGATTGCAGCAACTCTTTACGGTGCACATGTACACAGAAAAAAAAAATGTCTAAGAGGAACATGATGGTGAGCATGAGACTGATGAGCTGAAGGAAGTGGTCGACAAAATGAGCAAGGTCTGAGCCTATCAGTCAGTAATGCAGCTTCATGTATTAGATTTTTCACCCCTAAGTAGATTTCTCAAAGAAGTGTTGCTAAAATAACTGAGCACACAGGCTGACCTACAGAATGTGGTTTTGCCATATAATGACTTAGTCCTACAATAGAGGGAAGCTTCTTCCCACTTTCATCCCCAGCAATTTAATTCAAGTGCAATCTCGGCCACTTCAAGCTTTGGTATTTCTCTCTTTTGCTGCATTTTCTCTGAATGTTACCAATCATCTATGCAATTTCAGCTGCAAAACTAATCTTTGCAGTATATTACATGTAATATCTCCTTTTTAAAAACTGAAGCCCTTATGACCTCTATTGTATTTCGAGAACTTTTCATGATCTAATGGCAAATTGAAATATTTCCTTTTCCCAGTCCAAATATATTTCTCCTTTTTCAAATACCACCATCTTCTTTAGTGCAATGAGAGGCAAAATCTTTAAAGGGTTTCCCGTAAACCGATTAACATTTTTGTAATTGCAAGAATTTCTAGAATTGCCACTAGATTATGAAACAAAATCAAAATAACATGGAAGGATATTTGCACACAGACACAGAGACATATCAGTCATATGACTCTAATATAATACAGCCAAAGGCTGTCATTATTTTAAAATATTTTATAAAAATTTATATGTTGCCTTTTAGAAAAAAAAAGGGGAAGATAAACATATGATATCACAATGAAGATTTTAAAAATCTGGTTTCTTAATTTCATTTCTTAACAGAAGAAAGTTGTTGAGAAGGAATGTAGGATTAGATTCTACAATCATCCCAGTTAAAATATGCACAGACACACATCCACATGAGCACGTGAGCGCACACACACTTTGTTAAAGGACCTTCAGCTGAAGCAACTGTGATCTAATCTTCTCTAATGAAGCAGGAAGCCACTGATTCCAATTTTGGATTTGGAGCAATTCTGTCACCCACAAGAAAAGTTACACTTGGAATGACTTTTTTTTTTGTCTGTGAAATAGCAAAAGGACCTTTCATTTATGGCAACATACTGGATATATTTAGAGGCATTTCAAATGAACAGTTTCTGTAACAGAAACTAAAAGGGTGCAATTTAGCAAAGAGCACTTTCTGTAAGTTCAAACAGAATTTTTTCTATTGTTATTATGTATACATGCATTAATGATTATTCAGTGCTTCAAGATATGAACTTCACTGCCCAGGAGGCTGTAATGTTCCAAATATAAACATCAGGCTCCTGCAGTTTTCAAGATCCTATACATTGGCTTGCTCAGCTGAATTCTTCTGTCACACACAGCATCCATTATATATTAACTACACTTTCTTATTGAAGATGGCTGGTGATAAAACACAGTTAGCAATCCAGTATCTGTGCTTCTCAAAACATTTTAAAAGAACAGCCTTATCAACACTGATTCATCCTGACTTAAACGAAAACAGAAATGGTACTAAAGACTTCCACAGTGTCTAACCTAAAAACAAACCAGTAACGACCAAATATTTTCATTGAAACAAACAAAAAAAACCCCAACCCTGTTCCAGCAGTTGGTCAGTTGGCTTGTAAAATGTGTGTTTTCTTTAAAGAGGTGATGAGATTTGGGGCGGGGGGGGGTGGGGGGTGGGGGGCTTACTCTTTTTATTCCATGAGTCATTCAGCATGAATCTCCTAAAGAAAGTGTTCCAGAAATAAAAAGTGATATTCAGAATAGTAGCATGTATGCAGACGAACTACTACATTCTGCAACACTGACTGAAAAAAACCCAATGAAATTTAAAACAGCCCCCATACAAACAGAAATATTATGGCATTTTTAGGCAAAAAATATTTTTTTTCCCTTAATGTTATATATAGTAATTTCCATGTCAATATATTAATTTCCTGTATAATGTGAAACATTGAGAACAGAAGTTACTTAAATCAGTAATAGGTTCAGAGGAGGCAGGGAGGGAAGGGGAAAAAAAAAAGAAAAAGAAAAAATAAAGGTACAACATTTTCCTTTTTCCCCTCTCCCTTTTCTTTGTAAATTTGAATTTTAGAGTTCTTTTGGGTTGTGTTTCTTCAGTAAGGCCGAAGTATGGGGTCAGTGACCTTTTTTGGTGCTGGGGGTGAAGCACTCGCTTTGCTCTTGGTCCCAGCCAGGTTCCCCGAGCCCTCAGGACTTGTGCTCAGCGTCCCAGAACTGCAATATCACTGCGGCGTTTCCTCCGGCTCGATGGCCGTGGCGTGTGGAGCGCTGCAGGACTCCCAGCAGCAGCTCTGCCCCTTCCCCTGGCCACCAGAACATCCCACCTGCCCCGAGCAGGCTGGCCACCCCAGCCCCAGGGGCGCGCTCTAGGACACGCCAGCTCCCGTGGCCGCCCGCGCTGCCAGGCCCAGGAAGGCGCAGCCATGGCGAGGTGGCCAAGCCAAGGCAATGGTGGCCAGTGGGGCCTTTTAAGGTAGAGGTGCAGCTGTGGCCATCAGCCACAGCAGAGCCCTCCTCACATTGAGCAGGACTAGAGAAGGCTCCCCCTCATCAGCGGGCAACACCAGCACCGTGGCACCGAGAGCCACCCACCATTCCTCCTCTCGGAACTGCTGAGAACGGTCACAGCTGACTTGTATCTTATGCTAAATTATTAACCTGGTGACAAATACAGGCAAAAGTTGCTCTGAGGTACGTATGTATGTTCTGAAGTGCAAAACGTCTCTGTATGATAACACTTAACAGAAATGTATGATTTTCCTTGGCTTTTGGCTTACTCTATAAACACACTACATCATTTTGTAGGATTTTTATTACTATTATTATTACAATTCCATATTCCTATTCAACTTGAAATGATGAATGCAAAATCAATACAATAAGTAACAAATGTATCCACGGTGACCAAACAACAAACTCAAAAGCACAGCATGGTGAGTGAAAATTAGCAGTTCTTAAAACAACTGCATCACAATTCAGTTGCAATGTAAAAGAAAGGCTCATGAATTTAGAAGGGTTACAATGAGTTTAATCATTTGAAGACTCAGCTCAAATAGTAAAATATACAGAGTAGGATGTAAGATAAAGGTAGAGTATCTTCTTGGAGGCTACAGCTTTGAAGAAAGAGAGAAAAAAGATGACAAATTCCTGAATTTAGCAACTTCTCTCTCTGATAGTTAAAAAACTCCCTTCAGCCATTAACACTTGCTCTATAACAATAATACTGTCAGAGGGTTAGGTCTTACTTTCTGAAAATAATACCGAAATTATTTTCAGTATTTATTTCAACCTTAATGCTGCACATACACATTCCCACTGTATGCCACCTTACATCAGCAGCAATTAGACAAGAAGGCCCAGAAAAGCAAACAAGATGCATACAAACATACAGAAACGCTTTCTTTTTCTTCCCTTTCTATACTTATGTGTCCCAATAATTGCATGTATGGATTAAAAAAACCCCAAAAAACAAACAACCCAAACCCCCCACAAAACACTACAGAATTATTTATTAATATTTAAAGGAAAGTATCTTTTTTTTCTCCTTCAAAAAAATAAAATTCCAGTATTGTCTATGTGATGGCTGTAGCAATTTGAAACCAAAGTAGGTGCACGATGTACGCAGTCAAGCTTTCATCTGGCTCAGTGCAATACAGCTTTGTGAAGTAACAGGGACAGGTGAGATTACAGATGTTCTGGCTTCTCCCTGACAGTGCAAGAAAATATCCAGAATGGCAAGAAAATGCCCAGAATAACCACAGGTAAACATTATCCCCCAGCTCATGCTTTCTTATGTAAAGGACAGGAACAAGAACCTACATTTAAAACTTAAAATGAAGGAAACTTCAGACTGAACACAGCAGACATAGAACCTGCCTAGCAGAAACTTTCAGATCTGCTTTCAGAAGTGAAAATTCCTACAGAGCAGAGAAAAAGCACAATACAGGTTTTTTTCCATTTTAAAACTTGTGTTGCACCAGAAAACAAATAAGCATATGATACGGCTATTTTTTATTTTTTCAAAATAACACCAAAAAAAGTGTGATAACCATTATATGTTTCTGAAAATTATAGACAGGAAAAAATTAAATACCACGCAGCCAACATATACCTAATACCCTAACTCTATAACTTCAGGAAACTGCAACTGCTAATCCCACAAAAGGACAACTGATTGTTAAAAAAAAAAAAAAAAACAAAAACACAAACACCAAAAAAAACAACCCACCTTGCTCTTGCAATGCTGTTAACAGTAGAAAAACACCAGAAAAAAATGAATAGCAAATTAACCTGGCTTTTCTAATGGTGAAGGGACTTAATCCAAATTACTCAAATCTAAAACCATAATGCTTACCCTATTCTTCCTCAGTCTTTTGAAAATGTAGTAAAGCTGAAACATTGAAAATTTATCTTTGAAAGGGATGCTGAACAGTTCTGACAACTCAAGCAATTTGTATATTTTTTTCTGCTAGGACAGTTTACACCTAAATCTATCGGCTTTCATAATTGATGTATTTCACTGTTAAAGAGAAATCACACATACACATAGAGTCTTTAATTTTGTGAAAATAAGAAGATAGTGCTTAGCATGGCACAAGGCATAGTACGTTTTTTTGATAGGGCTGAGAATATTACAAAAGTTCTTCCCTTAAAGCTTGAAGTGAACTCCTGATTCAATATTTAATGAAACTGAGAAAGCTGCTGAATGTCCCAGAAATCCTTCAACTCCCTGCTCTCTGTTCATTCTAAGTATTATGCTGCTATAAATTAACAGTGAGACTAGATGAGACTTCAAGCAGTCAAGAATAGCATTTTTCTATCACACCACCAAATTCTCTGTTTTATTTTTCTTTTGCTGTTTAACAGCACTAACTTGCAGCATTGTATTGCAACCATACATCCCAGCCCAGCACTGCAGCGCTACATTGCTTAGACATAGCTCTACACTCCAGCATGTTTTTGGGGTATGCAGCCGGCTCAGCTGTAAGCTGAAGGAAGATTTCCATCAAGCAACAAAACTAAACTCTGCACAAATATTTAACAGCTCCAAGACCTCTAAAGGCTTAAAATAATATGCATTTTGTGGCACGCTAGGAGCCAGCTCCATACCGGTGATGTGCACAATGCAGAGTACTCGGCAGTCGCAGCACTGCAAATAAAACATTGTTTCGCCTTTGTACCTTTGAATTCTTCAAACTAAAAGCTGAATGAAATACGGAGGTTCGCTGTGCCTCCCCAGCACTGACAGTGCAGCAGCAGCTCGTCCATTACATTAAGTTCGTCTAAAACTTCCCATGCCTCACAAGCATTCCTCATCCCCTCACGGCACATGAAACACAAGTTCATTTAAAGCAAACCTAGCACGAGTTCATCTTATCTAGCTTGTTTTTCAAACCGCTAGAACTACGCAGTAGCCCACTCAAACAGAAAATTTCCCAGACAATGGAATCCTTTCAAACTGCACAGCCGGCAGGATTCCCCAGTTGTCAGTTTTAGGTGCGTGCCAGCACAAAATGTTCTTGAATCCAAAATCCGTAATAATCACTCCTATTGATAATATGAGCAGAAGCAGAATCACATCACGGTTAACACTTACCAAAATACATTATGTTTCTCATTAATCATGCAGTCAGGATCCCACCGCTGTGTATTCAGCATTAGCTCCTGCACAGGGCTGACATGTAAAACAGAGCTTTTTCATTCTACATTATGTGGAAATTTCCCAGCACGAGAAGCGTGAGAGAGCTGTGTGCCTCCTCAGGATGAGCGCTTTGCAGGCAGTCTTATCCCTGATACAATCCCTGTCTGATTTAGCGTTTACTCCGGCTGCATGCTGCACTGCCCATTCTTACTGTAATCTGACTCCTCCTTCTGATGTCCTTGCTGTGCCTGTGACATCAGGACTAAGAGTACTACAAACAGATCTTTTCTTTAACGGGCTCGCAACGACATGCTCTCATATCCTGGTTAACCTAACTCAGGTTTGGACAAAAAAAAATAAGCCCTTCTAAAATTGTACAGGCTTTTTTTTTTTTTTTCTTGGCAGTAAATGCGTTTAGTGACATAACGTGCTCAATTACATAATAGATGGGAAAGACAAAGCGTACATTGTTAGTGTATTTTTCTTTGAAGGGCAAGCTCCAGGAGAAGCTTTGAGTGCCTCAATACCCCTACTTCAATAGACGATAAAAATGCCTGGCACTTTGCAGGATCATGTACCCTTAAGACTTTTTTTTTTTTTTTTTTTTAAATCAATAGTTCCACTTCAATAAACAATTTCAATCCAAATGTTGGATAAAGACAAGTTTGTTTCTATTTTTAAAAAGCAACTGTCAAATAGGTAGTTCAATTTCAATACAGCTGAACTGATTTTTTTAAATTACAATTTCTGCACCTGAATAACAAAGCGTGAGGATAGGAGATATATGACAACGAGGATGTGTAATGGAGTTTACAACCTTTCACCCTCCAGGTCTCTAGTTGCTTTCTGGCCCAGGTTGATAAGTCATTAGCAGCTGGTATTTTATTGTTGTGTAGCAAATGGAGTGGTCCTAAGTTTGTTGTAAATAGGTCCCCACACAATCCCTGCTGCTGTACGAACTAGTAGCAGCTCCTTAGAGGCAGAAAGACCAAAGAGACACCAAAATACTGTCCACCATGTACAGGTAGTGCCTCGGGATGGATCGGGCAACACACCGGTGCGGCAGTGTGGTGAAGACAATGCGGTCTGTATTTATGCACATATGTCTCTTCTCTGAATCAATAGAGGACATTGGTTTCCTGCTGTCAGTCTGGCATGTATCAGTGATAATACGCTTATACTAAATAAAGGTATAAAATAATGGACAGTATGGTGAAGCGTTTATTTCATTATAATAGGATCTAATGGGATGAATGCTTTCATTCTACAGGAAAGAGGATGACAGGTATAATTCATTTAAAGCTCCACTTCTTATTTGTAAAACCACCACACAATAAGTACTATTTCACGAGGTCCAATCACTTCGCGCAAAATTATCGCAGCAGCACAGCAGCCAAGGAACGCTCCAGTTGCTGCAGCAGAGGTAAGAGCCCTGATGTACAGTGCTGCTATGCATCTCTCAGCAAGAGTCCTCTGCAGCATTGCCCTCACGAGGTTTCATGCTACCTGTATGAATGTTACTGAGATTAAACACTGACGGGGAACTGGGGCACCAATTTCAGTCCTGTCCCTCACCGGCAATCCCACAGCTATTCATTTCTGATACCTAGCCTTTCTCAGTGCCCGTTCTTATTTCAACTGCCCTTAGCAAGAGGCAAGTCCTCAAATGAGAGATCCATGGTTCACATAAACTCCAAAATTAGCCTTGCTTCACAACTGAAAACCACACAGTGCAGGAGTGCACTTCGAGGCCAGTGCACAAGGGAGGAAGATCAAAACTTCCTGTGTAGGTCAAACTGACCAACAATGTAAGTTAAGCAAATCCTAAATCACAGTGAAGAAATGCTGTCTAAAAATCCCTGGAGAAAAAAAAAAAGAAAAAAGAAGGTATCTAGAAATCATAGCCTATGTCTCAACTACACAGTGTGGACAGCAAGTAACAGAGGGTATTCACAGCACATTCCTTTATTTCATCATTACAATGCCCATTCACTTCTACAATACAGGGAAGGACACCTCGCTATAGGGGAAAATACCATCCTCAAAGACTGGTTTAAAATACCTCAGCTGAAACAGTCTAATGTTCTCTGAGCAGTAGGTGTAAGCTACTATCAGGAGCCTTCTGCAGCACAAGCATTCCCTCCTCTCCCTTCACGGAGGGTAAAAGCTCAGAGAATCAATTCTCTGTGAAATCCTTCAGCTCCTTTTCCAGCTCTGAAGTGCTTTCGCAGAGGCACTGCGTGACGTCCCTTAAGACAGTCTGCACCCAGGCACAGCATTTGCCTGTTAAGCTGCATTTACCCTATCACAGAAAAAAAGGCTTGGGGTTATTCTGCCAGGAGTCAAACTCTGCAAGATGTAGGCTAACTCTAGTCTCAACATTCCACCAAGCCAATATGCCTCCTGATTCATGCTGTGGGTACAGAAGGCTCATGTCTGTGTAGATGTGCTACTAGTGCTCAGGCAAGGACCATGCTGCCTTTAAAACACCCCCTCTTGAAATGGCTGTTGTGTTACAATACTTGTACCGGTTTGGTGGTATCTCATGGCAGGTCAGATCCACAGGAATTGTAAACACCAAAGTGCCACATGTTCTGATTGACATATTCTCTACTACTTGGTTCTGCATGTTACCTTCACTTTTGTTTTGCCCTGTAGGACATAAAACAAGGACAACCTCCCTCCTTATTGCATCTTATTTGTGTTCTGAGAGTAGGTATACAATCAAAGTAACCAAAGAAACCCAGAACTTTAATTTCTTTTAATTTCAGCTACAGAAATGCAAGGTAGGAGTGAAAAATTACTGGAAAGCTTTCACAGCCCAAATTCACATACTCCATGACAAACTCTGCTTTCACTTACACACACACTGCACTAATAAGCTGCAAAAAGAAGTAGGGTTTCAAGCAAAGAACAAAAAATAGATCTTATTCCCTGAGTGGGATACTGTCACTGTCAGTGAAAGCAAGGTTTAGTTTAGTAATTGCAATCCCAAATGGCTGGTGTTTTAATGCAAGCATTGAGGATTCTGCTGAAAACAGCTGTAGGGAAGTACAGTCAGGAGCAGCAAACACTTATGTGTGCCTGGAGATTTGAGTAGACTCAGCCTGGGCATGCAGGATCATGCAGAATGAATGAGCAAATTAGTCCATGATGTCAGCCCATGGTGAGAACTCCCAATCATCAACAAGCCAGCACAAGCTAACCAGCATTTAACTTTGCTACAGATACTGGTCAACTGCAAAATTATCATATTTTCATGCACGGTACACTTATAGAAACAAAATCCCCAAACCCTTGTGATTCAACAATAGCATAAACATAACAAGAAAAAAAAAATACCTTCTCCTAAACCAGCTAGCCCTCATCCTTATTTCTAATAATAGAAGCAACTTCTACTCCCTGAAATCCTCTTTTCCAACAACCTGTTTCTTTTTTTCATAATAGCATCTCCACCTTGAGTTCTTCTGCCCTTTCTCACCTTGGTAAGAGCTTTCCACAAAAGGTAGATTTTCAAAATGCAGAACATCCCACAAGAGATCACCTCCTTGGAATAAACAAAAAGCAGACAGCACACATGGCCCAGAAGTACAGCACATACCACATTTCTCCAGACCTGGGAAAGCTACAGGTTATTCCCCACACCTGACTTGGTCTAGAGCCAGAGAGCCACTTCATGAACTATCTCCTCTGTTCTGTGCTTTCTACTGATTTTTATCTATCCACTGATTTACACAATGCTTCCATAGTAAGTATTAAAGCCACTCACAGGCAAGGCTGTTGCCGAGACTAATTAATATTTAATATTAATGCACCCAGTTAATTCCCTAGGATTCCTGGAAAACCCTCTTCCAGGCTTGAACTCTCCCAGGAGGCAACTAACATTAGATTTATACCCAAACTCTTACCAATTGGCTTTGATGAATGTCAGTTAGTGAGGCTGACCACAGATCATCTCTTGGAAATGCAGAAGCTGACTGAGGAAGTCTTTGCTGGCAGAAGTGTAATAATAGTCAACAAATACACTAGTGACACAACATTTTAAGTCTATGCATCACGCATAGTAGGCTAAAAGGTCTCATATCTTAGAGGTTTCCAAATTTTCCTAAAATAAACTTTGTCTACTGTCTGTACACAGACAGATATTAAGAACAAAAATTTACTGTGGAAACATTAATATCTGAAAAGAAAATGGGAGAAACAACCCAAATCACACTTGGCCTATTAATTCATCAAATGCATCCCAAAACGGAAAGATTCTTGCAAGTAAAGTGGGTCTAGAATTTCCACATAATTTGGAAATTTATGTACTGAAGTTATTTCATTCCTATTAGTGACCACAGTGCAGAAAGAAAGAACAGCAAAAAAGCCACAGTTTTGTAAGCCTCCAAAAGTAATTGAAAATGTTTCCAAGTGCACATATTTTTGTGCCTCAAATCAAATATACTAAGTACATCAGCTAAAAGTTTGGTTTGTTTTTATTTTGAAGCCATCTGGAGCAGTTTAAGACATACTACACAATAATGCAGATTTTGTTATTCATTACTAATCTCCTGAGGTTACACTAAAGGATAAGAAGGGAAGGAGCAAGTTACATTTGTATATTTTAAACAACCACAGAGGCTCATCTATGGTTTTGAACATTCTTCACGGGCTAAAACTACCAAATGTGTTTTTTACCCTTGACTCAGAAGTGTCACTTCTGGAAATGTGCAATATTTGTCACCATGAATACCATTTAACTGCAGCAGTACCCGAAGGAACTCTGTACCACAACACGTGAATACAACTGGAGGAACTTAATTAATCTTCCTGTCACTTCCATGATGCTTTTCATTAGTTTAGCTGCTATCTGATCAACTGCTCCTTTCTCTATTGGAAATGGCTAACCAGAACCTCCTACAAAAGTGATTTCAGGAGGTAAACAGGCTCACTTTTGATTCTGAGAGCCTTTACAAAGCTTTGCCAAGCAGACTTTATCAGTTCAGTAACAGTACTTAGAGCACTGCTCTTTTTAAGCAACTGGGATTTTCTACATATACAGCTTAAGAAATATAAATAGAACAATATGCTTCTTTCTAAGTTTAAAGCTAGTACTTCTGGTATTTTGTAGTTTCAACATAGATAACATGTAGCAATTGAAAGGTCATATTCTTCTGAATTTCCTTCCCATGGACATGGATAGTTACTAAACAAAGAAGCAGAATGTAGCCAACATAAAACCAAACCCACATTTCAGGCACTGTTGCTGCTAATTGTTTCACTAGATGCCCACTCCTGTCATCTTCTGCTCCTAAGCATGGGACAAGATTTAAGATAATAAATGTGAATGAATACACAACTGGTGCAGAAGCTTCTATGGCTATGAATACCGATAACAATCTTAAATAGAAATATGGTCTTAAAAGCAAACAAGACCAAGAAGCTCGTCTGAATGCATGTCAAGTATATTTTCGAACACCCCCACACACAAAATGTAATTTTTTCACTCAAAAATGAAAACTAGCATTGATGACAACACAATGTCCAACATGCATAATCCTGCCTTTCTCCCTCATCCTCTCTTATTAATGTACTGCTTTCAGTACAATTTCTCTAATGTGGGGTTTTAGCATATCTCAAGCAGATAATTCATCACTACCACTTGTGAGGAGAACGATTAATCAGTGTTTCACTTTTTTTGCTCATCTTTCCAACACTTTCTAAAATTTTGAAACATACCCTGTAGACTCATCACCAAATCCAGACATTGTATTCTCACAAATTAAAAAATTTATATTTATAAACCCAGGTGTTGTACTAAAAAAGTTTTTACAGATTTCACACTCAGGATTTTTTTTATTTTTGCTCTCTCATTTACAGGATGTATCTGTTCATTTACAAATGGATGCATTTTGCATTTCTGATTACACCATCAACTGGCCAAAATTATGCACTTTTATTATTTCTATAATCATTTTTATCAATCAACTTATAAGTCTCAAGTAAAAAAGCCTAGATAGTATATAGTAAAACCATCTACTTATTCTGCCTGCTTTAACGGTGTTTGATTAAACTAAAATAAAAATTTATTACATTATTAATTAGAGATCACCTAATTTTGTTTAATATGATAACAAAGCAATTACTGTACAGGTATCAGCCTATGTTTTAATGTGGGAATGTTTGTTTGGACTTTGGGTTTTGGTTTTTGGGTTTTTTTTGGGGGGGTTGGGTTTTTTTGGAGGGGTGGTGTGTCGTTGGGTGGGGTATTTTGTTGCTTGTTTGGTTTTGAGTTGTTGGGTGGCTTTTTTTCATTCAACAAGGTGCATCAAAGAACTGGAGATTTCCTCAACAGATCATTTAGGACTCTTGTGTGAAAATTGTCCAGGACTATTGATTTTAAATAGTCTTTAATCCAAGCAGCTGCTTCTTACATCTCCTTTCTTTCTTCCAGATCTTTTGGAAAGTGTCTTAGCACACTCATTACATGGAGACTGCATCAAGCATTTTTCAAAATATAGGATAAAAATATTTATTTACCATTTATGGTGCTTTCAAATCACTCGTAACAATCTTACTATCTCCATCTAGTGGCTTATATGATTAGGACTTTTGCTATTAATACACTAAAATCTTTTTTTTTTGTCCTTTGCCTTGCCAACCACAGATTTTTCATTTCCTGTTTCTGGCTTTCCCTATAAATTTTCTTACTTCTAATCTTCTTACTTCTAATTTATATTTATTAGTATTTGAGTCCTCTTTTATAGTTTGTTCCAAGTTGTGTTTTAATTTCTAGTTGCTCTGCTAATTTTGTGGCTGAACCAGGAAAAACTTTTAGTTAAAGTTTGCCATTTTCTGAACATGAAATAACTTTTTTATTCATCTAGTGACCTCTAGTTATCTAAGGCAGCATCAATTTTCCTCCCAAGGCTTTATCAAATTTTCCTCCCAAACATTCCTGCTTCTAATTTTCCTATAAGAAATAAAATATCTTGAAACACAAAATCTGTAACTGATTTTTTGTATTGTTTGCTCATATAGTATATTAAAAAAAAAATCCCCTTTCCATACCCTTAAGTAATTAAATGGAAGTATTTCAAGATACAAGCATGAAAAACCCATTCCTTCATTTTTTTGGTACTGTATATAGCTGTTCAAAGAAGAAAAGGAAAAAAAAAATAAGTAGCAATGCAGTATGATTTTAGGTTTCCCAGTGATTATGAAGGCACTGAGCTGTGGTTTAAGTACTTAACTGCAAGAGGAAAACGCCAGCATGTGCAGTCCCAATGTGAATAGGTGCAAAGCAGGTTGCTTTTTACACTGGATCAATCAATGGGAGCGAGGCTGGAGTGTAGACTCACAGCCAGGAAGGGACACAAACACTGCCAGCTGCTCAACGTTACAACTTCTCTCCTGCTTTGGGGAGCTGAGATACTTTGCAGCAGCACCCAAAGAGATTGCAAGATGCCAGCACCAGATCTGCAAGAAAAGGCAGGAGCTGAAGGCATGTCCTGCTTTGACTACCTTAAGAGACAGCACCTCAACTTAAGTAGCCAGTGCTACAGACACCTCCTGAGGCAACTCATCCCACGATAAATTGTAATCTGAGAGGAAGAAATTTCATCTCCAGTGGCATAGAAACAGTTAAACTAATCTCATAGCAAATACTATTGCTGCATTTGAATTCCTCCTTCATATTCAGGGAAAAGCTGTTTTAGCTAAAACTATCAAAGGAAATGCAAGTCATAGGTGAGTAAAATGCAGCCTCTCAGAAAGCAGCATGCAAAAATGGGAGAAGACACAATGGCAGCAGACAAGACACTAATTTGAGGCTATAAAAGGATGTGAGTTATAGCACAGTATTCAACTTTTTATGGGATTGTTATTAAAAATCTGCTTTGGATTTATTCACACCAGCACTGAATTTGATAGGCCTGTCCAGGTGTAAGCATTTTGTAATTCTACACATGCAAGTTCCACAGCAGAGTGCAAGAAACAAATTGTCACAAAGTGAAAATATCAGCAATATCTCGCTGTAGGTGGGATTTGACTCAGAGACTGACACTTCAGGTTTTGTGCCTCTATTTGGGTGCCTACCTGCAATCTGGATGTCTAATTTCCCACCACAGTCAAAGCAGATCAAACTGATGTAGACAACAAAGTCAGAAGAGTTACGTATTACATCTGGAAATAGACAACAGCTTTGGGAGGCCAAGCAGCTCTCCAAGCTCCATTAACTATATTGACTGGAGTTTCACCAATATAAAGAGGAGCTTAGACATCCAGCTCACTCCTAGACACTTACAGACCCACACACACATACACACACTGCCAGCTGAACACCAGCCAAGGCTCCCAAATCCCTTAAACAATCTGGGGCCTTGCAGATCACCCATACCCACTGAAATTTAGCTCCATCTGGGATAATCACAGCAACTACCAACTGCACTCAGCAACACTAAGCAGTGCTTTAGAACAGAACATGAGAAACATCTGCAAGTGAAACAAGAATATAATTTATTCAAGAAGAATTGAATTATCTCCTAAGGAATTAACTATAAATTAGCCTCCTTGGTGAGTGGGGAAATTTCCTGGGCTCTTAAATGACTCCAGAGTGCCTCTATTTCACTCTGTGCAAAAAAACTCAAAGATCAAAAATGTGTCTCAAAAATGACAGGCACAGAAAAAAGTACAACTCTTGGATGACCAAGCTCTCATCCTAGAATAACCATAGTCTGCTAAAATCCCTGTATTTTAACTTAAAATATTTTAACTTAAACTATTCATGCCTACCTTTAAGAAAAAAATGGGAACATGTCACAAAGGTGCTGATAGGTGATATAGGCATTAGTGCTAACAGTTAACAGAAGAATAATGTTAAAATAATCCAGAAACTATTTATTTCTTCTAATTTCAAATGCTCCAATTTCCCCCCAGGGGAAATGGGAGGGTGTAACTGCTTCTTAACATTCTGCCAATAGTGTTCAAATACAATCCTACCTGGTTTATAATAATTAACAGTAAAAGGAGTGTTTTCATCTCTGTTCCCACCTTTTGATCTTATTGACAGAGACTTCTGCCACTCTAATTTAGAATGTCATGTATAGCAAAACACTCCTGTCTGTATCTGTTCCTTTCTTGTTACATCTCTTTTCTGTACAGATTTCTTTTGATCTGCCATACCTCTGAAATAAATTATCAGATTTGAAAACAGCTTGCCATAATAGCAACCCATAAGTAATTCTCCTTCCCACAACTGAACAAAACCCCTGTATACCCTCTCCAACATGGACTTTTCAGGGTCAATCTCAATACAAAAAGTTCACAATTTATTTATGCCAATATATGTAGAAAATTAATAATTTTGAAACTCATCAGCCTAAATAGAGTGTTGTGGCTATTTTTGGATAATTCAGTGATTTTTAGTTTGCTGCTCAGTAGCACTTATAATAAGTCTAGTTACTCCACATGTCTAAATATGTATATAGAGACAGAAAATTCTGGTCTAAGTCCTCAAAGAATTTTTTATTCTGTGCACTATACAGATGAACAGAATACAACAGATGAAGATATTCATAGCTTCACTTCACATTTCTACAAAACATTACAGCTGAAAGAATTTCAGCTAGGTTTGAAAGCCCCAGCCATATCTCTTTAGTCTCTATAGATATGAGACAACTGTTCCAAGTGTACAGACTATCTATGGATCCATCTTGGGTAGGAGGACTGTGTTATGTCAATGCTTTAAGAGCCTGGAAGTGTTAAAGAGGAAGAACTGGCTGTAGGGGTCACCATCTCTGCCCAGCCCTGGGGAAGGGTCTGCAGATAGCAGAGCAGAACATGCAGGATGGTGTACTGAACTTCCCTGCTCACTTCTCCTGCAGATCCTCTGTCTTGTCTGTATATAAGAAGGTGATTGTAATTTCATGAACATTTATGTTCTGACTGCTCAGACAGAGTTGACTGCAATGTAAAAGTGACTTCTAGTTCATCTGAGGGTTGCATTGATCTGGCAGTTTAGTTTTGTGCAATGGAAAACTGCATCACTGACAGAAAAGCTTTCATGGAAAACAGTGTAAGAAACTGAAGGCCTCAGTAAAACCATTTAATGCAGAAGTCTGCAGTGCCTATTTTATCCCACTAAAGATATTTTATCATGTTCTCTAAGTTTCTGATACTTTTTGTACTGATACACTTTTCATTACTTATCTACCCCTTCCTTCCTTAATCACTGTCTACCAGAGCATTTAATTAAGTAATTATTTTTACCAAGGGTAACTGTCTATACATTAAAATCCACTGGGCCATGCTCCACCTTCATTTACGTCCTTTAAAACCAATGACTTTAAGAACAAATTCAGGAAGTACTGAGCACGAGGTAGAGCACTGTTGCATAAAGCATATATGCATGCTAATATACACACATATTTATATTCAGCCTTGTGCACACACAAATGCATCCAGTGTAACATGACAATGCTAGATGCTTTCTCAAGTGTATAATTAACTTGCTACACAGGTCAAAACCACACTAGGATTTCAGTTTCCTCTTTTTTTTCTCACTCATTCCTCCTCAACAAGGCGATTTATTTTTCATCATCGGATATGAAGCCAATCAATGGGTAGAATTAGGAGTGATAAAATTTACTCTCTATTGTGCTACTTTTTACTTCCTATTCAGTATGCCAGAGACATTTGATTAGAAGGAGGAAGTTAAATTATAATGCTGAACATTTTAGCTCGTTACAGTATGATAAGTGTTAGGAATTGCTCTTGGTAAAGTCACACTGGGTTCACACTCATTGCTGCTCGGCATAAAAAATGTCATGACTGGCCACTGCTCTATCTTCTGGGCCTCATAACTGTTCTGGCCAGGTTAGGAACCTATTTTCATTGAATATCCCAAACAATGCACAGGGTAAGAATAAAAGTGATCTGTAGTTTTACTCAGGGTCCTCTGAGGTGGCCGTCCCCTGGATAAAGGTTCAGTGAAACCATCTGAGTGATGGGAAGATTAGCTCCAGATAGATCTAGCCAGAAATTCTGCAGGCTATGCAACTGTGGATTACTACCCACAGTTCCCCAGTATGTGCTTTACCTCTCATCATCACCCATTCACTACAGGAACTGGGACTACTGTCTCCTAGACACCTGCTGAGTATTTTAATAAGCTTGTGATTTCACCAACTTCTGTCTGGTGCTATGAATGTCTTAAACTAAGACTTCACCAGAGTAAACAATAAAAGAATCTTCAGGTTAGATGTCTTACATCAGTGTCACTAAAGATAGGCAAGACCAAAGGAAAATGCCTTGGTCTGAATCAAGACAATTAAAACTGTCCCCAATGTCCATGTAGGCTATTTATTAGGTTACTGGGTTTTGACTGTTTTTTTTTTTTTTTCCCAGAGATAAAAATGCAAGCTCACTATTAAAATACAATTCTTAACTGATAAAATGTATCAAAAATTGACGGACAGCTTCCTGTTAATTGAAATTTTTTGTTATAAGCAATAAAATGGCAGTGTGAGTTATTCTTAGGTGCCTCAGTAAAGGGAATTACAATACATTGATATTTTAAACACATTATTAATAATTGACTTTTAACTGGAATTAGAGAGATTTTAACATAAAATCCAGAAAATCAGAGATTCAGATAAATTTGAAGTAATAATAATCACAAAAAAGTACAGTTTCAAGGCTTCAAGGTATTTTATCATTAACATTTCAAGGTTTCTTTCAAAGAAAGTTACAAAAAATAATACATAGCAACAGTCAAATAGCAAACTCAAAGAAATAGATTTTTCTTTACATGTTATGTGACTACTTAATCTGATTTTCCAGTTCAGAAACAGATGAACTGGTGGTTTGGTCCTGCTCTTGCTCATACTACATATTTCATAATTTTTCTGCTATAGTCTTTTGCCCTTTGGTAAAGAGTCATTTTAAACTTTTCATTGAATATTTTCTACGGGAAGGTCAGATCTGAAAGGCTATGAATGGATTAGCCTTTGATCTTCCTTCCTTGACTAACATGTATTCAAGCCTGCCAGGAGATTTTCTAAAATGACATGTGCAAGACTGAACAAGAAACACCTATTACTTGGGAGGGGGACATCACAGGGGTTGGAATAGTTTTTATCTAGAAATCGCAAAGTATGTAATTTACAGAACTTTAAGAAAGGCAGATGTTAAGTACTACTACTACATATGTACATGCTTTTGAATGCATCAGAAAAGCCAAATTATGAGACAATAAGAGGATATTACATGAGTCATCAGAGTATGCACATTCCAGGAGGGATAATTAGTCATTTCTGATGACTGGCTAAATACTATAAATAGCATTGCCCTGTCATTCAGGGGTCACACCATGACATTCTTAGAGAACAAATAAATCCTTTGAAGAGGGACAGTTTGACTGTAAAGCTTCTCCAGTGGGAAGCATCACTATACAAATAGTTCTGTCCCTTTGTAATCCTAGATAGAGACCCTTTCAGCTGAGCAAGGTAAATGACCCACACTCATCACCAGTAAAATATTGTCATCTTTTGAGATGTTCCTCCCATCAGTGCCAAGACATGCTTCACAGAATTAATATTTCTGTAACCTGACTGATGAAGTCCTAATTTACCAGACTTGAGGCACTCATAATATAAAAGGATCAAAGGATATTAGCATTTATGACACAATATTAATATTTTTGCAAGAGCTGCTGCAGTTTCTACTAGCTGATTTTATAAGATAGGAAATAATATATCCCTGTTTTGCAGATGAAATGCGGGTTTAAAACGTAGTAAGAGGGATTAGTTAGTGACACAAAAAAGGCTGAATCCCTGGAGTTCTTGGCTCTAAGACAGCATTCAGCTCACAACATCTCTCATCACATGAACATAAAAAAACCAAAAAAACTGAGGAAGTGTATAGAAAACCTGTACTAATCTCTCTTAATGCTGAAAGAATAAATGCAAAATGGTTTCATTATTTGTAAGAAAACACTGACTCACATTTTCCTTACACTGTGTTCATGACACAAAAATGGGTCATTTTCTCCTCATATAGATTTTGTAAGACTATCAAAGTTACACTGGGGTGAACTTGACCCAAATCGTGTCAGGAACAGGGTTGTGCTGCTAATAAAGGTAAAGGTCTGCTCACTATGACACTATTGAGTAGTTAAAAAAAAAAAATCTTGTAAACAATTGTTGTCAGCTTTCAAATGCAATTTTATAAAACTCCTGTGGCCTTCAGACATGCTACACTTTCATCCTTATCACCACATTAAATCACCTTGCCAATAATGTCTTTGGGAGAAATTTGGATTCTTCAGGCTTGAATTTAATTACATTATGTAAACTAGAAAATGTCTTCAGTGTACTTTGAGGGAATAGCTTATCTTGGAAATTGCTAAATTCTGTTTTGTTTAAAATATTTACATTTTGATAACTTCATTCTGCTGCATATAGCATTTATTGATCTTTCTCAGGAGCCCATTTTCAATACAATGCATTCTATTTATTTCCCATAAACTTTTGACTATGCTAGGCTGTATTCTTACACAGCTTTTAAGGAAAAAAATAAATTAACATGGTTTTGAGAGCATAAATGCTTTGTTTTATAGCAAATATAGGATAGGGAAATACATATTTATATATATTTTTTTTTCTTTCATCTGGACACAGTACTTTAGTCCACATCCTGGAACATAGCAGTACTACTTAGTTAAATTTTTTCACAGCAAAAATATTGTTATGTTGCCTGCCATCTGATATGGAAGTTTTTTCTTTCTGTATTATGACTTATTTACTTTGCAATTTGACTCATTCAGTAAATGTTTTGTTCTTGTGGGGTTTTTTTTGTTTTGTTTATTTTGTAAGGAATTTGAAAGTATTTTCAGGAGTTCTTCTTATCTCCTCTTTTTTCTCTCTTTCTCAATCTTCTATTCCCAATCATTCTCCCTTTTTCTCACACTTACACCTATGGCAGCGTTAACTGCATTTTCAGACTCTATCAAAGTGTATTTTTCCGTCTTATATTTACTTCACAGAACACATCTATAAATGTGAAAGCATTTTACAGCCAGTCAAGCCAAGATTCCCTTCCATCTGCACTCGAATGAAGCTCTTGAAATGCATGAAAGTCCAATTCTAATTGGGAGGGGAAGATTGCAAGCAATTATTGCATAGAATTTCATAATCTAATTTAAAAAATACATACATCCAACAAAAGCAGATAGATTTTCATGTCTTAATTCCTAAAGTTTAGGAAACCAGATCAGTTAAAAAAAAATTAAAAAAAAAAAAAAAAAAATCTCGTTTGATGTTAGCAGTGGGTAAAGCACTGTTTCCAGCATGCAGTGTCCGTGGCCAACTCTCCTATAAACATCCAGTGTGCCTACCCAAAAACATTGCCATGAGAAGTCTTTTTTAGTACCAGCCCCCTTGTCAAGGCCTGGCTTTAAACTGTACTGTTGCAAGTAATAGCACCCTGCTAATATTTTACTATTTCTCTAAAGATAATAAAACTCCCCCATCAACTCCCCAGTCAGATTCACTGGTGGTGGGGATCTCAGCTAAGCAACAGAAATGAAGCTTCACTGCATTCACAGTGTGGGTAATGTTTTCAGCTGGATGTTCCCCTGGAGTAAATAGTGTTCAGCTGCACACCACATCTGCTCTGGCACAAACATGTCCAAGAAGGGACATGGGTTTGGCCAAAAAGGGCACATTTTGCACAATTTTGGATTCTACTACATTTGCAGTGACTAAAGTATATGCCAGACAGTTTTGGAAGCTTCCTTAGAAGTGGAGCATACAGATGAGCAAACATATCAGTATGTCTAACAAACAGATCTCATTGCAAATGTTGACATTCAAGTATTCTTTATGCTATGGAGGATTGTGTTATTTCGTCAAGTGTTTGATAATTTAAAAGAAAATCCCCACTTCCACAGTTTTCAAACAATTTAAAGGAAAAGTCTTCTGTTTCCACAGCATTAAAACCAAAAAGTCACGCAAAACAAATTCAAATAAATAAAAATAAACTTGCTCTTTAATTTTTTTAAAGTTTTATACTTATAATAAATCCTGGATTAAGTTTTTAGTTTGTCTGTTTGAGTTAGGTCTTCTTACAGAAGATATGCAATAGCTATTACTTGAGAAAGAATAATTTCAGAGTTTGCTATCAGAATACACTGTAAAGAAATATACCACAGGCTTGCTATTGGGCAACTGTCTAAAACTGCTTCCAACAATAAGCAGGGGTATATAATTTTAAATGTATGTGCATATGAAGACATGGAAGACTCCAGCTCACAATTTCTTCAAGAACTTGACCACTTAATTTTTGTTGACATCCCCCAGAAATGCCCAGGTGGCTTATATCAGCTGAGGCACATTCTTTGCACTCAGATAGTTGCCATGGAAATAACCACAGAATTCTTTGGCAAAGTCTACCTTGGTCCTTACTTGTACTCTGTGCAGAGAGGGAGCTGATGGCACCCACAAAGTTGCCTGTCACATCTAAGTAACACAGTTCTGTTGAATAACTAACACATTTGGAAAATAGTCATAGCACTGAGTTACAGGCTCTCAGTCATGACCAGAGTCTCTGTGTGTGACTGTGGTTTAAACAACTTCGGCACAATGGACTTTGCAAGTCTGGATGAGAAACAAAACCCTCTGAAGGACATCTGCTGCCTTTGTTGGGTCATCTCATGTCAGGTACTACAATTCCTGATGGGTTGACAGCAGGGACTACATCATCTCCAATGAGGATATAAAAACAAGCTTCTGACAAAATCTTTTGAATTAAGAGCTGCACCAATGCATGAAAATCATCCTTCAAGCCAAACGTACACAAAGAAGCCCTTCATTAAGCTTGCTCAAATGCACAGGTTAACCCAACTGCTATGGATTTTTTTTTTTTTTTCTCTACCCCACCTTTGTGGACAAACATTTTTGCCATCCTCTTCAAGAGGGGAACCACATATAGTGATTATTCACCTTCTCTGCAACTGGATCTATAATGTCTCCAAAAATCATCAATTTGGTACACATTTTAACATTGTTTTCAAGGAGTGAGGAGAGAAACATGGGGCTTGGTGCCCTTTTAAACCTCCATGGCTGAAGCCATGCCATTGCATGACCTCTGCCTCTGCTTCACAAGTGCTCTCCAAGAGCATAGTATACAAAAAGTAACTTAAGGTATGTAAAAAACCACAAAGAATGGAGTATAATCTATAATCAAGAAGTTCGCAGCAGTAATCCTTCAAAGTAGTCAGGAAGGCTCATATAGATAGCTTTTAATCCTCATTCTCTAAACCCACAAATTTTATTAACTGGAGACTGATAAAGGAGTACATGCATTGAGTAGATTCAAAAATTGCTGTTAGTACCAGCAAGTCACTTGGTCAAAAGATATGGAAAAATTTACGGTTATAAGCTGTGATATCTGGATCCAAACATAGGGGACTTGAAAGTAAACAGTGAAATCAACCATTACATGGCATGTCTGCTTAGTCATGACCACAGAGAGGCATTAACATCCATCACAGACTTCTGCTCTTGTGCAGAACATAGGGAGCCAACACAGCAATACAGAGATGTGCCTTGCAGTAGGATAAGACAGAGAGAGAGAAAAAAATGGAAAAAAAAATGGCAAGCCCAAAAGACTTTCAAATATTGTTTTGGAAAAGGCAGAAAAGACAATTTATTAAATACAAGCACAGATGAGAGCACCTCCAGGGACCAGATTTATAATAATTACTACCTCTACTGACAGCTTCTTGCCTTTTAAACTTTGAAGAAAAGGATGTGGGAGAAGGTCACACACAAGAATACATTTGTCATCCGAGATGCTGTCCTCCACTTCTATGATAAAATAATTTCTCTTACAATACACTGCAAAGCAATGGACTTCAGTTCCCAAATTATGCTCTGTTAACATGAATCATACTGGAAAAGTGCACTCTCATTTATTTCCGCCCCTTTCAGGCTTGTGATTTTTTCTTCAACTATTTCATTTATGTGAGTTTTTGTTTTGTGCTCATATGAAAAAACAAAACAAAACAAAACAAACCCAACCCCCCACAAACAAAATGCCTGGGACAAGCAAATGAAATACTCTACAAAAATTTGAAACAGCCTCTCTATTATACCACCTTTCTGTCACAACCTATCTGGCAGGATTCAGTCAGAACTGCAATGCTCATGTGCTGCTACTGGATGATCTCTTTCTTCTGGCCTTTTCTGTATGAGAAAAGGTATGTCCCAGTGAAAGTGTATCACAAAAAATGTTCAGTTTACCATGCATAAATTATACTCAGGTAGACAAATGCCACACCTGCTCTAGGAGCCAAATTAAGATTTCATGGTTTTACTTCCCATTCTCAATTCAACAATACTGCTGATGCTACGCTGGATGCAGTCCCTGAAAGAATATCTATTTTAAATTAGCAGAAACTAAATGATTCATGCAGTATTGATTGCAAAGAAGTTTGTGAGTAGAGTTGCCAAGCCCTTGGTTTCCATACCTTATCAACAGTCAGGTCTCAGAGATTCATTTGATGCCTCATACACATCAACTACCTCATACATACTTAAACAAGACTTAGTGTATGTTCCTCAAACAGAAGAAGGTACTGAGGATAAAATATGTGTCCACCAGAAGAAATCATTTTTCCCTGTGCTGGAATTTCTCATGTAAATATATGATCACTTGTATTCTGCCCACCTGACCACACACTGAGAGTTCATTAGCTTTATATGTAATGCGCTTATTTCTATTAATAAAGCTGTGCAAGAATCCAATACAAATACAGTTTGTGTGTATGTATAACCCATCTGTAACTCATCTTGAATTTAAAAATCACCTTTGTATTCCCACATGACATCACTGAGCTAGACTATGCAAACCATTTTAGAGCAGCCTTAGCAGCACTTAAGCCATGTGATAATGATTAAAGAACATAATCCAAAGTGGCTGCTGCACTACAAGACACAGTCACTTCTGACCATTTCTCTGTTGTTGCTTATATACAGCCACCATTACTCGCAAGTATTCTCTTTCTTTAGAGGGGAAGAGTAAAAATAAAAATAAGAAAGAGAAGGATTAGATCAAACACTTTTTAAATTTCACTTCCAGTCTGGGGCCACCATGAAAGCCCCAGTCAGCTTCAAAGCCACAACCTAAGAAGAATCATATTTTACCCTGAAGAAAGTTAGATATAGGGATATGGATTTGAAGGAATTTTTCAAGGCCATTTTCTATATCTGAGAAGATAAAGCTGTTCCTGAAATAATTTGATTGACATGCATAGACTGAAAATATAGATGGTAGGCAAGTCTTATAGAATACATTTTTGCCCCTAGCAGATGTTATAGACCTCACTATGAATTTATCAGGATTACCAGACTAATTTAGCTGGCAATCTATATCTTCTGTACAGGTGCTTATCAGTCTGGCAGAAGAGTATTATCACTTAGTTATAATATAATACCCACAGTTTGGGTATTAACAGCTAGCAGTTCTTTAGAGCATATTTTTCTAGAACCAGATTGATTTTGGGTTTTTCTATCATATTAAGACAAAAAAATATCACTCAGCATAAATTTCCCAATTACAAAGTTGCCACTGAGTTTCCTTAAATCAGCTTTCCAGAGCATGGCAATTATTTTTAACACTGTTTCTCTAGTTTCTACTTTTTAACTGATACACTCACCCTGATTAATATAAACTTTCAAGCAACAGACAAGAAGAGCTAAACTGAAGTTAAGACTGGGGTTTTTAGTGCCTAATGCAGCCAAGTTTATGAATGTCACAGAATATTCTGAATTGGAAGAGACCCACAAGGATCATCAAAGTCCAGCTCCTAGGCCTGCACAGGATATCCCCAAGAGTCACGATGTGTGAGAGCATTGTCCAAATGCTTCTTGAACTCTGTCAGGCTTGGTGCTGTGACCACTCCCCTGGAGAGCCTGTTCAGTGCCCAACCACCTTCTGGGTGAGGAACCTTTTCCTGATACCCAGCCTAAACCTCCCCTGTCACAGCTTCAGGCCATTCCCTTGGGTCCTGTCACTGGTCTCCAGAGAGGAGAGAACACTGCTTTGCAGAAAACAAAGAATTCTTTGTGGTGACAGTAATAATCCAAGCTGAAGATGATGCCTTGACATTTATCCCTGCTGTCTGATATTATGCTATAGACTATAGCTTATGAGTTTCTTTGGAGAGTAGAAAGAGACTGATTTCAATGATGAGAAATTCTCAAAGTGCAATGCATGTGTAGCCATACAACTGTGACTGTTGATACCTGTTGGTGGTACCCAGATGAATTTCTACAGGAAACAGCCCAGATGTCTGCTTCCTCAACCAGGTTTTCATAACTTCTACTCCATTGCTTTCCATCACCAATGGCACAATATTTTATGTACATACACATACCCATCTAGTTGTAGATATGAGCAAGTGAAATTTGTATCTACCATGAAGGTAGAACATTTTGGTCTGACCACTTTTCTTAGTTTCAAATGATGTCACCAATCTTCTACTGGTGCTGCATTAGATTATGAAAAAGAAGTCTCATTTCAAAAAAAAAAAAACCAGTGTCTGCCCATTAGACAGACAATTTAAATGCTTTAATGTGAGAGTCTGCACTTCACTAGATGCCTTAAAAACCATAGGTCCACTTTCAGTCAGTATATTATCTCAGAATCAAGCTTATCTGGTACACTAATGTGAGGAACAAACCACCATTTAAAATGCCTCCTATTGTGCAATAGTGGTGTTCTGGAACAACACCGCAACAGCTACCAGAGAATAATAAGGCTATTTATATCTTTAGTGCTTGATAACTCATAAAACTAAGTTACATCTAAGTAATTTGGGGGGCATTAAAGCTTTTCAGTGTCTGCAGAATAAAAGTATGCTAATGAACTAAACAATTTTTTGCATGTAGAAATGAACGTTATCTTTCAAACCAGAACCAAATTCCCTAGCTAAATCTCTGAATATAATTTCCTGAGCTTGTGTGAAGTACTCCTTTATGTATGATTATTATTTTAGTAGCTCTGCTAAAAAAGTAAATCTCTTAGATTCATTAAAAACTAATAGTTGCCTTTTAAGCACATTAGTGCAAACATATTTATCCCTATCACAAGGAATCAGGCTATGCTTTGCTGACATTCATTATCAGAAAATAGTCTAATTTGCCCTTTTTTTTTTTTTCAAATGAAGTTTTGTTTACTCAGTTATATTTTTTAAATTAACTCCAAGAGCAACTGTAAAATGTTACATAAACTCCATGTACTATTACTTTTGAATCTCCATCAAGCAGAACTTTTAACTGAGTTTTGCAATTTTTAAAGAAAAAAAGGGGTGATTATCAAATGCACACATGTAATGACCCACAATTCCATTAGATGCATTAGCATGTATTATCTTCTCCAGCATTTGGACAAATTCCTTTCTTAATTTCTGCCTTTCCAAGCCACCTGGCATTTAGCAACAGGCCCAAAACAGCCAAATACCTCAATGCTTCAAGAACATCAGGAATGGGTTTAACAAACCTCTATGAAATGGAAAAATAAAGCACATATGTGATACAATCTATCCTCCACTACAGACTAAATTTCAAATATGAACAGAGAGAAAATGCATAACATTAATTAATTGCTAAAGGAGTCTGTGTGAAAGGGTCAGCTTGAAGAAAAATATTAATCTGGGTATTTTGATCCTCAGACTGCAGGTGAGTAGTTGCCCTGACTCCATGAGCTATACTTGAAACTGCTGCACTCCAGGCATTCAAAAGGAGTTTTCTCTAGATATTATAACTTATGAAAATTGAAAGTTGATTATTTTATCACATCTGTATACACTATTCTTTTTAAACTAATTTCTGGCATATTATTCAGTACTTACAGATCTACAGTGTTAGCTCTCAGCATTAAGAGACACAAGGCAAGGTGAGTAATGGCACCAGAAACTGGCCCCTTACATTGGAAAAATCTGTGTTTCATATAAATGAATACAGGTACGCAACTAAGAAATATTGTGGCGTTTAAATGCAAAATTAATGACGAGTTTGATGCCCGGGTTATTCATACCCTGCACAATTTCTATGGAAAGCTATGGACATGGTACAGACTGTAAAATTAAGAGAACAGTTGTACAATCGATCCTCTTATTGATTTTAGAAGACTGATAGCAGTCTTGAAAAGCTGAGAAGAGGGAAGCCACTGAAACCAGAGAAATGGACTAAAGAGGCACAGTAATAACCGGAGAGAAGTTAGGGAAAGGGAAATGCCGTGCATCTTCTGATAAGCAACACAAGACAAGCTAGAAGTGCCAAAAGGTGAAGGCAGGGGAACCCTCATCCCTTGTAAATTGAGGGAAAATTCTTACTATGCCTGCTGCTCAGAGCAGCGTGGGACAGGGTGAGCACCTCCCCTACACAAGTGGCTTCAGGCTCCCACTGTGAGGTCTAGCATCCCACAAAGGGGTGTCTGCCAGCAGTATTGCTCCACTGGGTCTAAGGCCAAGATTTGCCTCAACAATCCTAAGCAACACAAAGGAAACTATTTCACCTCAGGAAAAAATGTTAAGGCTACTCTGATTATTTTATTTCTTTGTGTCACAGATTTTTCCAAATTTGGCAGTCAAGGTTGTAAACTTCTGCTCTGCTTGAATTCAAAGTATCTGGATTTTTAACCCATAAAACTTAATTAGTGTGAGAAATGAAGACTGCTCAGCTGACAAACACAAGTCACATTAACTGGATCCACTTGTTTCCCAGGAGGCAGAGCGCTGTGGACTGAAAAACCACAAGAACCTGTGAGTGAGTCTGAAGGTCTTTGGAACGGCAATATGCTTTCCACCAAGCTGCAAGAATTAGCTTGAGGATGGATTTATCAAGCCCTGAGGAAAGTCTTCCCTACCAGCTGTAGCTTCATCCCTTTGATAGCTTTAAAATGAAATGAACCAGATATATTAAAAAGACTTGCTATGAGGGGACTTGCACCACCATTTTGCTCAGTAGGGAAGAGATACAGGATTTTCTACAGTTTCTTCACAGCTATAAACATTTATTTCTTGTCCCAACTTACCTCTCCTTATGTCCCCTGCTGCTCTTCCCTAAACGGTATGTTAGGGATAACAGTGCTGGACATGCTGTGCTTTGACTTTACCCCCAACTTTGGTACAGAAATACCCTACAATGATTCAAGGCATGGCCAGAAGGACTTGACTTACCCACTGTGGCAGGATAGCAGATGCCACCAAAGCTGCTCTATCACTTCCCTCCTCAGCTAGATGGGGAGAGAAAATACAGTGAAAGACTTGTGGGTCAAGATAAGGACAGGGAGAGATCACTCACCAGATACTCTCATGGATGAAACAGACTTCAGTCAGGGAAATTAGTTTAATTTATTACAAATCAAACCAGAATAGGATAATGAGAAATAAAACCAAATAGTAAAACACTTTCTTAGGCTCTTACTCCAAACTTTCTCTACCTCCTCCACCCCTAGTGGCACACAGAGAGAGGGAATGGGACCTGTGGTCAGTTCAGCACACCTTATCTCTACCACTCCTCACACTCTTCACCACAAGATGTAGGTGGATCCCTGCTCCTGTGCCTGGGAGCATCTCTTTCTTCTTGACCTTGATGTCTGTAGAGCTGTTTCTCTCACATATTCTCAGTCCTCTCTCTGGCTACAGTTGCTCCTGGCCAGTTTGGTCTTCTGAACACAGGGTAAGCTTGTAGCAGCTTCTCAAAAAAGCAATCCCTCTACCCCCCACCCTCTCCACACAAGCCCAATACACCCCCTCACCTTCAGGTTTACAGCAAGCAATTTATAGAGAATTGCTACTTCCAGACAGCAGCACTGAGAACCCCAAGTACAAGATGACTTTTAATAGGTAAAATAATTTCCCTTCTCTTTTTATTTTTTTTTTTTTCTAATCTACATCTTCACAAAGGACATTTAAATGTTGCTATTACTCAATACCTTCAGGTCTGATAATTTGGTTTGTATGAGGAAATTTTTGTATGGTATGCATTGAATCAATTACCTTGATGACCATTTTGTCTGAGCTTCATTTAGGTTAACGTTAGGAATACAGAGTTTTAAATTTGCTTTTCTCTAATGGTAGCTGGAAACAGTATTTCTACAAGATATTCAAAGCATCCCTAGGGTTTAAACTACCATGATGTAGAATGAAGAGAGAAAGAAAAAAAACAGAGAAAAAATCAACAAGCAGATATAATAACAAGTCTTATGTATATTACTCACCCTACAATGCATTTGGGAGAAAAAAATTGTTTTATTATTTAGGCCATAAAATAGTCATCAGCGTATGACATCTGGGACCCTGATATTAGGTTCCATAGTTTATTTGTATTCTTCTTTATATTTCACTCCTTCTTGTTCCTCAACTTGTCACCTGTCTTTGGATATCTGTGGAGTTTTTCTTAACGTTAAAAATAGAAACAGAAGTCTATCTGTATTTGGTGTGTTATAACTGAATGGTAACTTGCTCTTTTTTATCAAACTATCAGCTATTAGGAGCAGCAATTCTCATCTGCACAGAAGAATCACTTAAACATCAAGGACATTTTAAGGTGCTGTGGAAGTAATTTTAAAAAGAGAAAAGCCCTTCAGTATCCTCAAATTTTTATTGTGACCCTGAGCCTATTTTAACAGAGAGAAAGAGGAAAGTATCTGTCAATCTAAATGGGAATAGGACAGGACCCCAGGGAAGAATCTAAATTCTGCGTGTTTTTTCCTATTGAACCAATGTGGAGTCTTTCATTTCTGTAGTAAGTTACACATATTTTCAAATAGTGTTACATATCATATGCACATATACTGAAGATAAGAAACCAAACAAAGAAGTCATTAATGCAAAAGTGGAAAGACTTATATCTCAAAACACAACCAGAATAAAATCTCCACTTCCAACACAACTCAGGCCAATGACACCTTCATTTTGTATCCATGTTACAGCTGCACTATAAAACTTGGTTTTAAAAGTCATGGAAGCTTAGTGCACTTGAATTATGCTAAATCAAGGATTTGGGACAAAGTAGCTTCATTATCCTATTTTCAAGTTCCAGATAAAATAATATTTGAAATGCAGCTAATCGTTGGATAATTTTTTAGACTGGATATTCCAGGAAACCCTGCCAGTAATCTAAGGTCAGCACTCCCATAATACTGAAGTTTTCCAGTATAAATCTTGTAATAAGGATTTCTTTTAGAAAATAGTACCTAAAATTTTAATCATGTTTTCCTCCATCCTCAAGCTTCACTGCTCCCATTGATTCATACTGTCCTATTTGGAAAGTATTTAGTCCAACAATTTCAACAATATCATATTCATAAATTATTTATCCCTAATTTACCACGCTATTATTTTCTCCTAAGCCTTCCTCTTTACCCCTACATCTGTGATCACCTTGGCATCGCTAGAAATTGCATTTTACTACAATTATTTAATGAAGAGCAATTCAATTAAGTGATGTAGGAGTACTCTGAAATTGCTTTCTTTATCTTGTACATGTGTTAAATATTATCAATAAAGAAGTATCCTGCTGTATTTTATGAGGGACTATCCTTATGCCATAAACTCACATAAAAGAAATATAGAAAGATAAAGACCTGTACAATTTGAAAGGCTTGTCCCTTTCTTATATTCTGCTTTGGAAGTATTCACCGTATCTCTATAGCATAATAATCTACATGTTTTGCTAGGAATGAGTTTATTTTCCATACAGTATGACTTCTAAATGACATAAACCATTTTAAAATGTCAAAAAAAACCCCAACCTAAAGTCCTCCAAAACCCCATTTCTTTTTAATGAAAACTAGAAATTGCTTTAAAAATATAAAAATAAATCACTACACTTGAGTTAAAAAACATTCTGACACTTTCAAAACAAAACATTTAGCTATTCCATCATGAAACAACTAGAAAGGCTTTCTAAGCTTTTTTAAACACAATTATTTTTAAATTAAATTTACAGGACTTTCATTACCTGTTTTATTGATTCAAACTAATGCTAAGAAATTCTTCTGAGGAAACAATGAGCTTTGCTTGTAGGTTCTGAAGTCCTTACCTTGTGTAACTAAGGATCATGACCTTTCCTCTGAATGGTCTCAGTGAAATACTGAGACCAATGTAAAAAATTTTACTTATTGTGAGTAAAAGTGTTCTTATACTTCATGCTTGTAAAAAGTATCAACAGCCATGAAATTTCAACAAAACCCAGACCATGGGAATTTTAGGGAACCTTTCATGGAAGTATTTAACTTTTCCTACTCCAGTGTAGTGACTTTGTCAACTATTATCCAGCTAACGTAGAATTCATATGCAGAATTAGGAACCATCACCAGACATTGCCCTTTCTATCAGGAAAACTCAGTGAAGGATCCAGGGAGGATTTGGCTTAAGACTTTTTATCTTTCTACAGTTCTTGACACTCTGGCAGGACTCCTTAAGAAGTCTAATACAAGTATAAATCCCACAAAACCAAACTTACAGAAAAAAAATCATCTTCTGGAGCCTCTCATTAAATAACACATGGAATAGTCTATATTACGCATTCAAGGCAATTTTTTTCAAAATACAGAATCATGTGTTTTAATTTACAAATATTAGATGTCAGTCCTTCTCTTATGAGTCCTTTTTATTGCCTAAACAACCAAGGATGGCATAAACATGTTAGATGCTCATGATATAAATTACAGTGGTGAGAAATGAAAGTGGAAGCACAGACATCCATGTCATTTGTTTAGAAGACTCAATTACCACTTTCATACAGAACTTGATTCAGTACCATTTCTGACACGGTTTCCTATTATTGCAGCTCAAAATTTATAGGAAGAAGTTATCACTTTTCACTAAACGCACCAAACTTGTAGACCTCCTGTTACCTTAAAATCATGCAGTCAAAGACAATCTTTAAGCAACAGACACTTTCAAATAAATAATGCAAAGCACTCGAAGCTAGGAATGTAGCTGGCAGAGATGGAGTACTGTTTATATATCCTGTCTGGCCTGACTCAGTGAACATATTAGGCTTTGTATGCAGTACAGACAAATAAAGAACACAAGGAATTACAGCCATATCTCAGGAAAACTATTCCTATGGAAATACACATAATAGTTTTCAGTATTTATTGCTTTGGTAGTTACTCCCCATATCTCATTAACCCATGAGGACAAAATAAAGCTGACTTTGAACTAGCTAAGCTTATGATGATTGATTAGGCTGGTGTCTCTCTCTCTCTCAAGACTGCTCTCTTAACCAAATCAAAGGAGGTGATTGTCCCACTCTACTTTGCATTGGTGTGGTCTCACCTCAAGTCCTGTGTGCAGTTTTGGGCACCACAATATAAGATACAGGCTATTAGAGTGTCAAAAAGGAGGGCTACAAAGATGCAGATGGGTCTGGAGAGGAATCCATATGATGATTGGATTAGGTCACTTGCCCTGTTCAGCCTGGAGAAGAGGAAACTGAGGGTTGACCTAATAGCTGTCTACAGCATCCTCACAAGTGAAAGCAGAGTAGCAGGTACAGATCTCTTCGGTAGTGGTGGCTAGCGACAGGGCCATGCCATGACAGAGAATGCCATGATGCTATGTCAGGGGAGGTCTAGATTGGAGATTTGAAAAAGGTTCTTCACCCAGAGGGTGTTTTTGAGAAAACATAGCAGACCCTGTTTGCTTAGTACCTCATATGCTATCTTGATAGAGAGTCAATTTATTAAATCAGAACTCTTATCTTCTTGCCTGAAAATATAACAGGTAAGCTCTTTAAAAACGTCACTTGTGTCTTTAATATTACACGGTCATGTTCATAACACTAAGCACAACTGCAAATACCCAAAGATGAAATAACACAAATAATACCATACGGCCTTGAGATAAACATCATTGGAGATAATGATTTAGCATTTTATTTAGTATTACTCACATTTCAATACTTTAAAACTGATGATTAAGAAAACAGTATCTAACCACAAGGGCTTTTTGCCTTGTGATCAATTCAAGTTCATGTCACATGTCCATGTGTATTCTGCTAGATCTAATAGAGTTTGCTCTATTTTAACATATGTGGCTGAAATGTGGAAGGAAAACTAAAACTAGAAGTAAGCATTGACTAGTAACCAGTGAGCAACAATGGTGTGAGAGACTGCAACTCTAAGTAGCATGTGAATGGTTCAAGAACAAAAACTTGTGTGCAGTAAAAGGTAGCATAACATCTTGCTAATTGTCCAGGAGGCATGAGTTCCAATTTTCTCTAGACAATACATAAATTTGGTTGAGTCAACAAAAGTTATGCATGCAGGATAATACATTTAAATTTAGATTTCTTGCTCCATAATTGAAAAGTGAAATGGATTAACAATTCATTTGCCTATAGCCAAGTTTTCTCCCATTTCTAACCCTTGTGAAACTCAAAACTGTCCCCGTGAATGCCACAGATCAGAGCTTCCCATGACATTTAATAAATTAATGAAGAATATGCCTGTGTAGGAATGGGAACAGAGGAAGACTCAGTGCATTTCCACAATTGTGGCTTTCACACGGCGACAGTGGTGTGCATGTAAAACCAGATGATCAGAACAGCCACTTGTAAGATGGGAATCACACCACAGGATGTGACTTTGAGGAAGGTGATTAGAGTTACGTTAATATTAAGCAAGAAAATTGTGAGTTAACACCAACACTCTATGCCACAGTTTTCCTAAAGGCAGAAGAATCTGCCCTTTTATTTTGCTGACTCATCTAACAGTCAAACAGAATAATTACTTCTCTGAAAGCACAGCTGGGATGGAAAAAGGACCTGAAGTCTAATCTAATCAAATCTATTTCCTGCAGTTTTGGCAGCATTCTGGCCTAAATACCTATCTATCCCCAGCAAACTTTTATCTCAATGATGCTGAGACAGATCAGTCAAAGCCATGTCACCACAAAAGGAAATTTCAATAGAAGTTTTGAGGGTTTTGCCCAGAAATCCTTTATTTTCACTATCTCACCTTGTGGAAGTACTGAAAGTACCAAAATTCACTCAGATTTATACAGAGATGAACACTTGCCATATTTTTCAACTGCTTAACTCCTACTAACAATAAGGGGAGAGATTCCAGTGAGAACTGATACAAAAATACAACAAAATCATAATAAAATAGACTACTGCCAACATGGGTTATTTTTTGACGACAGGTGCCCACAATTCACACTTTTGCCTGCAATAGCATCAAGGGAACCCTCCCCTCTTTGCTGGGACTTAGGCTGCCTCCCACCTCCACCAGGATGAAACCACCTGCTGATTCACCTGGAAGTTATATCTGCAAAACCACCTGGAGTTACTACTCTGCTCCTGAAAACTCATTCAGATTCAACCTGCAATAACCTCAATGTCTCATTCAGTTTCAGCATAAGATTAAATGTTTTCCTTCGTTAAGGAAAACAAATATTCAAAATAAATACGTGTTGTGTTCATCCTTGGAGATTTTCAAGGTCTAAAATCTCTGAGCAACCCAGTCAGGTCTCACAGCTTTCTGTCTTTTCAACCTCTCTCTGCTTCAGACAGATGTTGGACTAGAGACCTCTTGAGGTCCTTTCCAACCTGAATTATCCTTAAAAATTGATAGGTCTAATGGACCAAAACTGAATCTGGCAGATGTTCTTGGAAATTAAATGAAACATTTTTTAGATGAATCACAGAATCATTACGGCAACTACAACTGCTCTTTCTACTCTTTATTCTCATCATGTCTTGCTTTAAATTATTGTAATTGCCTGTGGTAGAAAATTTGTCCTAGTGCATGCATACAAGTCAAATCCTAGTCAGAAACTCCTCTGTACAGCCGATGAATATTCATCATGAATGTATTTATGAAGCAACTCTTCACAAATATTTGTTTCCCAAGGTGAGTTTCAAAAGCCCCCCTCCTACTAAAGTTATAAAATATCTCAGGTTCAAGACTTGTTTGTACTACAGTGTTTGTTAAGGCAGTAGCAGGACCTGCCTCCATAGAGGAGCAATTGCAAAATGCCACTGCTTTCACCACACAGTAACTGTTGGGGCAACACTGACCCACATGCAGAGTGTATGTGTGCAGCTGAATCTTTGCTCACTCCTAAAGCAGCAGGACTCAGTGGGCATCCTCAATATCTCCCTGACAAGGCCCTTGCTCCCACCTCAGGATCAGCACCAATGAGCACCAAGAGCTAAAATTCAAAAATAAAGGGGAGTTATTGTATAGTGAAATGTCAGCCCAGAAATACAGAAAACTAAGTAATTAGTGACACATTGTACATTTACCCTACTGTGAGGTGATACAATAGCAACAAGATGGGAGACAACACATTTAGAGACAGCATTATATACCATTTTGTCTTATGTAAGCCATTTATAGAGGCACATTATTCACAGTTATTCCTCTCTACGCATTTTTAATTGTTTTGTTTACATTATAAAATGTGACTTGCAGCTTGAACTAAGATAAAAAAGTAGTTCTTGATATAAGCCATAATTAAAATGAGCAGAATTTGTGGCAATGACAGCTACCACTGAAAGGTAATGGTTCAGCAAAAATCAATCAGGTGAAAAATTAGCTAGCTATTAAGAGGAAATAACTTAATGCTATTGCTAAATTCAAAATAACAGGCTTGAATAGGAGTTTCCTTTACTACCAAACAAAGGAATAATAAGTAGAAATTTTTCCTATACCATCCATCAGTTACCATCTATTGTTTTGATGCCTGTTCCCTGACTACCATGCCCAATGCAAGTCCCCAGAAAATTTTTACTTGACTCAGTCTGTCAAACTGTCAGAGCCTTATGATTCTAGCTATACAAATGGTAAAGCTAAAATTAGAACAAAAAGGACAACTGTAGACTTAGTTCACTCTTTTCTATTTGCCCTACAACTTACAATACCAGACCTGTAAAACGAAAGGGGATATTAGAGACCTCACAAATTACTTTTATATTAGGCTCTTGTAAAGCATAGAGAAAAACATGGTTTTCACACTGAGAATTCTTACTATTTCAAGGCAAGTCTCCAGTGCCAGTATTGAATTATGGCTAGAACTTTGATCTTTTTTTTTTGTTTTATCCATAGGAGAAGAAAATTTATCTACACAAAAGATGTCTGGAAATTTTAATGCAAAGGTATTGTCCAGCAGGAAGAAAAGCCATTTCTGCAAAGCTACCAGTTTCAGAAAGATAATTCTTATTTCTTGATGGGAAAAACTTAAATCCTAACTACCTCTGAATAAGGAGTTCCTCCCTAGTTAGTAAGGAGGAAGGGTGACTCACTTCTTTTCTTGGTTATCTACTCATGAAAAAAAAAAAAAGCTTGCAAACAGGTCAAAGATTGGAAAAACTATGGAGAAATTGTCAAATTTCATAAACTTAAAAATACATAAATAAAAATTCTAGTAACAAACTCGTAAGATAAAGTCCACTTAACTATCTCTTTTCTCCTGATAATCCTTTTATTTTGGAGAATCATATTTGTCTCTTTTTCTTAATTTGCAAAAGAAAAAAGCAAACAGCTCCACATTTTTAAGAGACCTGGTTTTATTCTCTGGGTGGTATCAGACCTTTCACCAAGATTCAACAACAAGAATCACCAGTAACCCTGAGTTACTTCCACAGAGTCCACCCAAAAGAACAGAAAAAGACTGTATAGGCCACTTTCACGCACATAAATTCCAGAAGTTTATTATTGTCACTTCTCCATCTCTGCAGCTGTCAACTGAGAAGCAGCAAAAAATTCAGTTCTGTCTTTCCTATTATTCAGCCCTTAGAAGAGATGGCTGGAAAAGCTGGTGAGATGACAGAACTGGAAAGCCAGCAGAAAACAGATAATGCCTAAACTTATCTTTTGCATAAAAATAATTTACTCAGTGCCAAGCAAAATGAGAAGCTAAAGAAGCCTTGAAACAGGTTTAAAAATACAGAACAATAAAGCAACCCACCTCTTACCAGCAGAAAGAGAACCACTTAAAGGGAATTTCCTCCAGAGCACCCCCTACCAAAAAGGGATGTCTGCTCTCAGAACAGTAAGACCTTCAGATGACGTTTATGTTTTTGTCTCTTTAAACTCACACCACCATTTTTTGGCACATAATTACAAGTCAAAGAAATTTCTGTTTCTGTCTGGGGCTGATCAGATGTTTTTTGCCCCTTTTTATAAAATTGGAATTTGCAAGCAATGCTGGTGATCACTGCTTTCACATTTAATTATTGCAACTCATCTAGGAATGCAGCCACAGAGCCTGAAAATGTTCCAACTGGTACAAAAGCCTCTCTGCTTAGCAACAGGGATACAATGAGCGGGATCATCTGAGTGCTACTCTTTCTGCGCGTGCTCTCTACACAATTAAGGATCCAGTCTGCCCATTTGTGCAAAGACACTCTGGAGAGTGTAACTGCCACAGGAGCTGCACCCATGTGATCCTTTCTTACAAGACACAAAAGCTACTTAAGAATTCCCTACTATTTATACCCAGTGTTACTTGAATTAACCCTAATTATGTACTTTATTTAAGGTGTCCATCTATAAATTGGCAAATAGATATAAACAAAATTCTCCAAAGCATAACTGTGAACAGCTGTTACTAGAGAAAGAAAATATAACATTTTATTATGAAGTATTGGCTGCTATGTAGACACACACACACCTATGTATGGTGATAGTCATATTATTAGCTAAAAAAAAACCCAAAAAAAACATCCAAGTAAAAGAAATAAAACCCAAAACTTACCACTTGTATTTGTATGTCCCAATGGATTATGGGGTTGTTCACATACAAGAAACTGTCTGCATTTATTTAGTGTGATAAATTCACTTCATTTGCACATAGTTATCCTATAATTTTCTTTTGCAAATTGTGCAATATTGTAACAGGGCATCAGATTTCTTTGCATAGGTCAGTATCTGATTGCAGCATGGTGAGAAATCGCTGTAAGCAGTTGTGAAATCCTTACATTACGTTTATCCACACCCTACTTCCCCCCCGCAAAAAAGCTCCCTTGCAAGCCAATTAAGAGCAAATTGCTCATCAAATCACGATTCTCTAAACATTTAACTCAGGTGTGTAATTCCTGTCTCCTCTTTCAATATCCTGGCAATCTACTTTTAAATTCCAAGGGAAATTAAAAAAAAATAATTTTAAAAAATCACCATTAAGATCCTAAGAGCTTTTTGTCTCTGCATATGTATAAAGCACTGTTTACAACCCATGAAGCTGAATACACACCTTCCTCTGATTTGACACCTTGCAACCATGAATATGGAAGTCTTCAGCTCTATTCAGTGGCAAATATGATCACAAGGCAATAATTTACAAAACCTGAAAATAGATCAGTGAAAGCTCTTATTCTCCTAACAGTAAATTCCTAACTGAAAAAGTTACCATGGAGCAAAGGATAGGAATGCAGTCAAATTCCACCTCAAAACAGTGATTGCAGAGAAAGGAGACATTACAGCACAATGCAGTTCTTTCCAATTTGCAGTGATTTCCTCAGTCCATTGCTTAGAAAACTCCTCTATGTTGTTATTTCAAATGTCTTAAAGGTTTCTATCTTTTCAGTTTTCAGTTCAGGGCCAAGTTTAGCTGTCACTTTGACAATGGGCAATAATCCTTCACAAAAAGGGGACACAAACTAATAATGGTGACTTGCAACATTTCTGTAGTGACCTGGAGCAAAGCACTATAATCATGACTAAAAAGAAGAGGTTTATCAATCCTTCTCTGCTATCTGTAACATCCCCAATCATCGCCAGTCCCTATATAACCTGTCAGAATTTGGATAATCCTGACAGAGAGACAGTGTAACCTACAGGTTTATTCATACCATCATGTGTAAAAGGCACACATATCAACTCAAATATATCTGTGAAAAAAATATATATATATCTCTAGGGTGGTGGGGAAGAAAAGCATTCCACAGGCTTCAGAGGAACATAAAAATCTTTGTAAATTATTTTTGTCCTTGTGTTGAACAGTGCCTATGAAAATATTGACCAGTTAATATTTGCCCCCTAATGATTACAGCTAACATTCAGTTCTCTGAAATGCTTAATAAAAGAGACAGTTTCCACGTACTTTTAAAGACATGTTTCTGGGTCTTAAATAAAATTCCAGGACTGTCAAATTCTTGTTTAAACTTCAGGTCGAGGAAACTGTTCAGCTTTAACTTAACATCTCTTTGAACAATGTCAAGAACATCACAAAGTGCCAAACCAACTAGAGCTGCATGAAGCTGATAAGAGAAAGATAAAGCATTCATGCAAAAATCAAGCTGGAAATCAATAGGGGAGCCTGGATTTAAACTGAAAGTCATTTTTATGGCTCAGCTGTTAATATCAGTGGGAACCTGGAAGCTTACTGCCATGTGCTTTCTCAGGATAAGCTGTGAGACTCGCTTGTTGCATGTCTTCACATCTTCTCCTGGCTTGTACTCAAGAGTGGAGATTATAACTAATTGTTTGCTTGGACATGGGACCAAGTTTTCCCTCATGCCTGCAGTTACCCTTCTCTAGCTGAAGGCACCAACCAGAACATCAATATCTTTGGCAGCAGCAAAAAGAAAATTCCTCAGGCATGAAAGACTGGCAGAGCTCTTTCTCCCATCACTATGCCACAATGGCACCCAGCAGGTGATGACTCACTCATGTATTTATTCTGCATATCAGGGGCCAAGCAGCGAGGAACCAGACCCAGACAATGTTTAAGGCACTCCTGAGCACATTCTGAGCTATACAAGAGGTCAAGGGAAAAGAAATAAGTACATTTAGCCTTTTTCTCCCCTGCAGCCTTGTCAAGTATTCCTAGTACATAGAGGGCACAGGTAAGGATAAGAATAAGATTCATTACATATTCTGATTTCCATTATACTATCCATTAACCAAGTCTACTATTTCACCAACTCGTCACAAGGTCACTGGAAATTAGCTACAGATTATAAGTAATTTGAAAAAAATCACTTCAGGGTTTAAATGAAATACTTGGGTACTTAAATAAGCATGCCTAATGCTTTGGGAAGTTTAAATATTTGGCCCAAGGACACGCACATTTGCAAAGAACTTCATATCATCACTGTGTTTGGTGTCTGTAGCAAACCAGCAAACGTTAGGTCACAGTAAAAAATAATTAGTATCTCTTTTTGCATTAACATCAGTGACTAAAACATTTTTCCACAGCACTACAGTTAAAATGATTATACAGGTTCAAAGCAATATTAACACAATTATTGTTTCTAACAAAGTGACGATGACTTGGGTTCTCTGTGCAGACCTTTGGTGTGTTCATGTATACATTTTCTTTGAAACAAGGTAATGAACTCTTAGGAATTCAAGGTAAGTGCTGAATCAAAGTTATTCAAGCCATCTCTCTTAATTTATTACATGTGAAAGAACGGAATCTCTACTTGGACAGTCATTATTAAACTTTATTATTGGTATTATTATTTAAAAAAATGTTCCTTTACCTTACAGGTTCTTCAGACAAACAGGATTCAAGAGTGTACCTATCCTAAATGTTAGGATACATAGGTATTGTGGAAGACCCACCATAATGGGTTCATCATAATCAATTACAGTGGACTCACAATCCATGAACTGTGTCCATCTACGTGTCTGTTGCAGAAAATCTCTATGCAATGATAAAAAAAAAATTCACTGGCTCCATTTCTGCATTTTGCACGTTGAGTTTGTCAGTATGCACTTTGTTTTAATTCACTTGCTATTACAGCTGGCCTTCTCTAGAGATCAACCCTACTTCTGATGTATAAAGATGAATTTTCTGCCCCAAGGAGATCAGTTTGCACAGTCAATAACAATATTCCAGCCGCGAACCAGAAGACTCTGCATGTGGTATCACAACAGAAAGCTCCAAATCCACAGATGGCTTCTTTCCAAACAGTGGGTTGCAAAATGCATATGAAGCAAACAACACCTATACATGATCTAAAGCAGGTTATCTCACTACATGGTCTAAAGTTACTACAGTAATCAGTTTTGTCAGCTCCCTATGGAAGACTGTTGTTTCCTTTTATTGAAAATCAGCTTATGAGAATAGACTCAAGAGAACTGTACATCAAACCTGGAGTGAACTTGTCATTCTATTGTGCAATCATTAGTTATTTCAATATCTAATGATTCATGGAATAAAACAGTGCAATTTTAGTTGAGGATGCTCTGTATGAATTGCATTCCAGCCATTACCAAATGGCATTTTTTGAACATCAGGGCAAATCATGAAGTGGAACGTCAATGACAAAAGTTAAATCCCAGGTATGTTATTATATTGATACAGAATGCTTTTCTTGCACTTCAGATTTATCTGCACCACAAATTATGGCTAAAGATAACTAGAATGCAAAATCATTTCCCAAAACTATCAAACAATATTAAGTAGCTATTAGCATTAAATTGACCTAAAAATTTTGTCACATTAGGAACTGCAATAAAAAGGATAACCTTATAAATATAATTATTAGTTCTGTTACAGTGGTTTTTAAAGACACCACACAAGACTAGGTAGTGGTTAAAACACAGAAAAAATGGGTTCTTCATACTAGACACCACAGTGCTAACACTCAGGACTGCTTCAAAAATCACCTGGGTGCGGCAAGCAGTAGCAACCGTTTGGAGGCAGATGACGTGGCACATCAAAGGGTGATGGAATACTGATTTTTTTATATGGGTAATGAACTGGCTGAGAAGCCAGATTATAGGTTACTGCTGAGCTATATATGCACTGATGATACAGGAGATTTGAGTTACTTGCCTGATGTCAGCTGGGAAACATGCATTACATTCAGAAGTGTATACCAGGTCTTTATACACACACGAGTATTTTCTTATCATGTTATTTATAGAGTTGGGAATTTCATATTAAGGGTGATGTTAAATCTCCCCCACTGCACAGATTTAGCTCACAAAGCCATATCTGACACTCCATCTGTTTTTCATAATGTATGCTACCTGCCTGTTCTTAGCATTTCTTTCAGTCTGATAAGGAAAACACATCAGCAAGCTGATTAATGGCTTTCCTCCTTTTCATTTTCCAGTTCCCATGTATTTGAACAATACAGAAATGGTTCACTTATAAAACACTACAGAAACACATGCTATTCAAAAAAATCCCTCTATCTTATTTCTGTAAGCTTTTATAATTAAAAAAGGAAGTCTAAAATTTTATTCTGCTTATTATTGCAAATACTTCTTTGTCAATAATCTTATTACAGCATTACACTGCCCCTGTTAGTGGTTACACTCATCACTGAAATAAACATGGAAATTATTGTAGCCCAAGTGCCACTTTTCTATGCTGTCTGTTAACTGCTGGCAAGTGTTAATGCTTGTGCTCATGGACTGCTGAGGTTGGGCCCACACCTGCAGCATCTCTTTGGGTAAAGTACTTGGATTCCCTTCTCACTGGAACTGGACACACGGAGGGGACACTAATCTGTGTCCATGTTAGAGTAAATGAGGGGTAAGAAGGCAGCTGCTGCTGCCTACAGGAGGACCCAAGAACTGAAAACACTTCTGGATCTCCTCCATTGGACTCATCCTGTAAAAAAGCTGCTTAAAAGGTCAGATTTCCCAAGTAAGGATTCTCATAATTGTGCTGCTACCCTTTCTGTGTTCTGTTGCCTCAGTGTGTCAGAAAAATGATATTTCAAATTATTTACTCTTTCTCAAATAAGCACAACCCATTTTTTTTTTTTTTTTTTTTTTTTTTTCCCTCAAAGACTAACATTTTAGTTCTGGAACACTGAGCCAGACTCTTACTTCAAGTCCACTAACACACTGATCTCCATTGTTTAGATGTCCATGTGTGTGTTAATAAGAATTAATAATTTGGAGCTTTATACTATCTTTAATGTATTGCCAAGGCAGATAAAACTTATTATCCCTACTTAAAAACATGGGAAATGAGACAGGGGAATAATATGATTCATTTAAAATATGCTTTTAGACCCAAAAACAGAACCCATGTCCTTCTACCATATTATATAGAAATTTGCCTAGCAGGGGATTTGAAAACTGGTTTAAATAACTAGGAATTTGTTAGGTATTCTGCACTAAATATGATCTTCACAGTGTTCGTTTAGTCTTTATCTTTTAAAGTATTAATTCTGTTTCCTAATTACTCTCTCTTACATTCTGACTTGTTAATGACATACAGATATAAACAAGCTAAATTAAGAAGTGCTGGCAATTTCACAGGGGGGAAAAAAACCACCAAAACCCTTTCCTTTTCTTGGATTTAAAACTAAATTGTTCAAAGCAAGAAAACAATGAAAGGTAATTATCATCCAGGTAATCTTTACTGAACTGGAAGCTTAGAAATCTTTTTGATTAGCCAATTACTAGTTATTCACCAAGCACAGGAAATCTCATTTAAAAGTGTGCACGTATATACTGATGTTATCTTTAGAGAAACATTTTTATATATTTATAGATATACATACATTGATATATTTTCTCACTTGTTCTTAAAGCCTGTGACATCTCTCTAGATGATTCTTTTCCTCTCTGTAATAACTTTCGTCTGTCAATCTGTGTTATTTACAAAGTAAAAAAGTCAAATTTATTTTCAATACATTTCCTTGAAAAAATGCTGGAAATCAAGTTCTGTCATCACTTTCTCACACAAACTGCACTCTTCTTGTCACAGATTAAATGTCTGGCCCTTCTGATTGCAAAGTACAAGTTATTCAATGTTGAAATGACCTTCAGGTCAGCTACATTGATCTGCCATTACTTAGACAAAATATTCACTGTTTATTCTTGTTTGAATTCCACTCACACCTGTAAAATAATTTATTTAAAAATGTGCTGGTTAAATCATTGATAGTCAGTCAGTATTTGCTCTAAGTTGCCAAACTTTTTTTTCCCCTATTCCACTGTGCTTATCAGCTTAGCTAAAATCTGGCAAACATTGCAGAATGGCATCTACTATCAGAGAACAGGAATGTGCTTTTCAAATTTTATGAAGGTATTTCCCCTCCTCCCCTCCTCCCTCTAAAGACATTTCTGTCATTCAGGGATTTCTGCCTTCAAGCTTCAAAGAAATTGTGTTCCCTCTAAGCCAGTGATAAAAATATCCACATTTACTTTTAGAGGATCTGCACCAAAGAGATCTTTAGCATAAAAAGCTCTTCAGTAACTGATGAATTTATTTAACTAATTCTAGATCAGTATTACAGATAAATAAAATAATTACCATGCAAAGTTAAGTCCCCCTATATTAACCCTGATGACACAAACAAGTTTGTATGATTTCAAAGAAAAATAAGTCAGATGGGCATGAAATACTGTGAGGTTTATTTTAAAGATGGTTCTTTTTAAAGACTGTGGGGTTTTTCAAATATGTATTTTAAAAAATACAGGAATATTGTTATTCACAAGTAGTTGAATATATCATTATTCAATATTTGTGAAATTAAGGCCAGAGTTTTGGGCTCTTTTTTCTTTATTGTGCAGAAAACAGGTCCAGATCAGCATTATGTTAATGCATAAAAATATGAAAAGCAAAGCTTTTGTGTCTTTCTGGAAGAGTATATTCAGTAGAAAAAAAGTAATAAATAAAAAGAAATAAAGAGTGCAAAAAATGAAAGCTTTTAAACAATTTCACTTTGACTGAATTGTAGAATGCCATACTGAACACAATACTAATCACAGAGAAAGCACTTTCCAAACAGAAAAGCTCATTTAAATGAACTATTCTTTAAATACATAACATTTTAAGATAACCTTCTCCTTGTTAAATAAAAAGCAAGAATCTCATTGTTTGTTTGCTTGTTTGCGTGCTTCATTATGAGGTATATACTGTGTGTGTGGAAAAAAACTAAATGGACCATTGAGGAAAGGAAATTGAACAGCTAAGTAACATTTTAAAGTGAAGTCTCTTCTTTGAGCAGTAATCTGGACATTAACAAGATAAAATTTCTCCAGCTCCTTTCCAGCTTCATTAGGAAATCTTTTCTGCACACTGTAGTAAGGAGGGGTTTTCTTCACAGCTTTCAGAGGTTTTGTCCACCAGGCTTCTATCAAGATTTCCCAAGAAAATACACACATTAGGAAGGACTTGGTGTGTGTAGCTCTGGCTATTGCTACAGGTGAGGTCTTATTCCAGTGCTATGATTTTATTTCCTCTTATTCCCCATATCCACACTGTCTAGACTGAAAGGCAAAGGCCCTCAGTCCTCTTTCCACTGCAGCGAAATGGAGCTTACTACTAAGAAAATTACAGACCTTCAAAACAAACAACTCTCAAAATGAAGACCAATTTAGTCCAGCAAGGGAGAGTCCCATTAGGCAGGACATGGAGCAAGTAACTCTTGTTACTTCAGAGTATCGAGAACTGAAATATCAAGTGTGCAAAAATGAGCTTAATGGCACAAGCAAACAGGAATATTAAATCACGTTTCCACTTTTCAGCACAGCACCTTCATATTCTTTTGTAAAAATTATTTTGAAAAGTGAAAGCATTACTACATTTAGTTAACATACTGCAGCATATAGTATCTTGTGCCCCATATTTTTTTATAAATATATGTCCCTAAACAAACATATAGATATTTTATGCATGTGTATATGCATAAAATCAATAGAAAAGACTCTCTCTGAAATTTAATATTCAAAGAGTAAACAAAACCCGAATGAATAAATTTGTTAACAGTAGTGGGAAATAGCTGGTTTGACAGAACTGTGAACTTGCTTAAGGGCAAAGCTTACCACTTACTTGTACTTCCCTTAGAGACTTTACCATTACTAGTTTAAGTAATATATATTAAAAAAAAGTCCTTTCCAAACCCAGTACAAATTCTTTCCCTTCACCTTTGAGTAAAGGGGAATAGGCTTATTCTCCAATGTAAAACTGAAAGTAATATGGTTATTTTTCCAGCCAAGAAGCAACACTGGTTATCACTCACACATTTCTCTTTCCATGGCTATGATTCCTATCTATGAGGAAGTATCAGAAGGATACAACTAAGTGTTCCTAAGGTTGTGGAATCTACATCACTGTTTAAGTCATTTATGTGTTAGAGTATTTTAATGCTCAAACATCTGTAAGTTTTATTAAATGTCAATGCAATTTCCTGTGATATTCTGACCACTGCTCAGAATTATTTATATATAGGTATCTGTGGATGTGTATTTATGTATTCTTGCACGCTTATCAAAGAATCTTACTGCCAAGCAGCTGTTGACCACTCACGTTAGTAACAAAGATTTCTCTTTTTTTTCACTGTATTATCATACAAAATGGTGAAGATTTGTTCATAAGTTTTTAAAAAAAATCCTAAGTAAACATTCCTGGTTATTGCACTTTAACTAGCCCAAGCTGATGGTTTGAAAAAGGAGAGAAAAACTATAGATTGGTGTAGAGGTAGAAATCTTAAAATATCTTCAAAATACTTCAATTAATTGTAAAAAAGTCAGGAACTGCAACAATTTTTATTACACTGGATATGCTGTAGGTGGGAATGATATCTATTTTTTGAAATATTGACTCTAGTCTATATACCAATGAACAAAAAAGTGAGTAAAAAACCCTATGTGTTAGTTGCACAGTCTGAGGGACTGTGTCATAAAAATTTTGCAACTATGAACTATGAATTAATTTGAGGTTCTATAGTTAAAAACTATGGTTTTGTTTATTCCAAGATATGGATTCCTCATAATTTTCATAGTAAAGAGAGAGATCATGTGAAACCAGTGATACACCAAGGTCCATTCATCCTTGGAGAGATACTGTATTAGTGGCCACATAACTGCTCAAAAATTTATCATGAAAAATGCAAGCCCAGTTGGTAATTTCAGAGAAAAATGAAGTAGTACATCACTATGAAAGCTAAATCCTTTTTGTTGATTATAAAGATCAAAATCCTAGTCAGAACTAAGGATCACTACCTTCTTGGTGTATTCATTGCTACTACATTTAGTACATAGAAAAAATAATATCATAAAATAATCTTCTATTTCAAATTGCAATAGCTTATTTAATCCAATGCCGTTTTCCCTGGTGGAAAGAGGATTTATTTTTTCAAAACCATAGCAGAAATTGGTGCTGACTTCCATAACTTCATCTTAATACATTTTATATGAGGATTTTAAAACAGAAATCCCAAACCTTCCATTTAGCCATTCACTTTTTATAACAAAAGTTACATTATTTTTTTAATTTGGTTTTGAAAGATTACAATATTATCATGAAAAAAACATGAAACTATTCAAAGTTTGAAAAAGTCTAACTAAAATTTTAAGCTCAATACCTGCTTAACTAGTACCTTTAACTGTTAAATAAGAGATGATCTTTTAACAATTTTTTTCTTGAAAGGTATATTCTGTTCTTGCTTTATACTTGTTAATATTTACCAATAGCATACAACCATCTTTAATCCACCAAGGTTATTCATGCAACCTATGTGCTGATCTGAACAACAAAACACAGTTATACACTTATTCTTTGGCTAATTTGGGGAGATTTCTAGGTATTGGGTTTCTTCAACTGGAAAAGTGTCTAGCTGAAACAGAATTTAGCTGCCTGTGATGAAAAATAAGCGTGTTCAGAGATTTAAGCTGTTCCTGACACACTCTTTACACAAAGATAGTACTTCTTTTGTAATGGGCAATAATAAGCATAATTGTTCTGATGTGTCATGAACTTGGACATAAAAGCCCCAAATACAGTGTCTCTAACACTAGGATTACCATTTTATTCTGTTGGGGCTTTTTTTACTATTATTATTATTATAAAAATTATTCCTTCAGCTCAAAACTCCACTGCCTAATGGACAGAGTCCTTATTAAACCAAAGTAAAATTGTATGGTACTAGGACCACATTGGTATAAAATTAAATGAACAAAGCTTCATGTGCCATAACAATTTTATGTTACATCATTTAAATGCATATATATGTCTGAAAAAGATAGGTGAAGGGCCCAAGCCACAGAACATCCTGGCCATATCAAGACTCTGAACAAGAAAAATGTGAAATAAGGAGAGTTTTTCCTCTTTTCTGAGATGCAAATTCTTTACTAATTCTCCTAGTTGAGGTGAAAGTTAGTGTTCAAGCACAACTCACTGGAACTCAAGTGTACTGGGTGCTAACCCTGATTTACCTACACACTTAACACACTTGTGCCTGAATTTATCATCTTTACCACGGTTGAACAATATGGCATTTCTTATCTGCCTCACAGCAGTGTGGCAGGGATTAATTAGTCCATGTTTAGAATTATTCCAGTGCTTAAAATCTCTTCTGAGGGCAAGTGGCAACTGCAACCAATAATTATCCCTACAAAACATGCACTGATTTCTCTGTTTACCTGAAAATTGCTCAGCTTCAGTAGGCTAACAGTTTTTTCTTTCCAGAAACTATATACCAATAAACCTATAGAAGTCTTTCAAATCTAATGTATTATGTATTGAAACAAGGTAAAAAAAAAAAAAAAAAAAAAAAAAAAAAAAAAAAAAAAGCTCTCCTCTAATATTACAGCCCATCATAGCTAGTAAATATGTTTCACTGTCATCTTAATGATATATTTTACACGTGCAAAATGATGATGAAACTCTCAAAAAACCCAATAACCACATCAACCTGAAACACTAAATAAAACAAAGAATACTCAAGCTCTAATTTTGAGATCAAAACTGAGGCCAAGAATTTATATATTTTGACTTTTGGAAGGTGCAAAATGTTTTTTCACCCAGATGCATTTCAACATGGTTTAGTATTGTCTAAATACAAAAGTAGCTGAATGTTTCCTATTCTGGGTATATCCAAACATCTCTCGGCCTCAAACACTAAAAATCTTAACATTTTCTGTTGATTTCACAATCTTGTCATGAATTCTTGTAAATATGGCACAAGCAAAAGCCACATCAGATCCTGACAGCAAGCAGTTCCCCAACTGAAACATGAGCATTAACATTTCAGCTTTTCTGCTTGAAAGCTATAAAAGCATTGCTCAAGAGAAAATAACATTACCAAAGTGAAGATAATCCCTCAGAAACGCTAAACAGAATCATAGCAAGCCAGCTGCCCAGAATATTTTTTGCATAAATTATCAGAATCTCTACTGTCTGTACACACCAAAGTTTTGTTAAGATGTGTTACATGTACACTGTGTTAGTGGTCACATATGCACAGGCATATTTTTATGCAATCTGGTCTCCCAGATGCAAGAAAGACACTTTTTTCAGTCAGTTATGCCTCTGGATAAAGGTGATACTCTATTGTTGGCACCGCACAACCCTTCTCTTTCCTGCCTTGTAAGACATAAAAATAGATTTAAAAAAATCCATACATGCTGAAAAGATACTTACACATAAGCCTTCAAAAAAAGAGCACAAACCTATTGGACAGAATAGAAATTTGATGGGCATTAAGTAGGGCTTCTTACAAGTGCAGTTTTCTCATTCCCTGTGCCATTTCGGGGCTTCTGATCTGGGGGAGAAAACAAGCCTACCAATGAAAATCTTATTAAGGAGTGTTTTTACTGACTGGGGCACAGAGATCATCAGAAGCCCTCTCTGGGCTACAGGTGTGTTAGACAAGTCCTTATGTAATTAGCACAGCAACTCCAGTGCCTTGATTTTACAAGCCTACACACGCATCAGCAGTCCGCCCAAATAATGACACAAGACTAATCACTTAAATTTCGTTTTTCTGAAGCATGCTTGTTGTTCACAAGCAGAAATAATTTCCTTTCACCACAGACTGAATAAATAGATTGAGTCTCAATTATTTATATGCTTTTAGATTTATCATATTTTTTACCTTAATAATTTATCAGATTTCCACCAAATCTATAGTTATCTGGGTTAACCATGCTTTGTAATGAGTTCCTCATCTGTTTCTGAACATCTCATTTCTCTCTTTCTTGTTAATCCCTTTTACTAATGAAGTTTGGGATGCTCAAAGTGGAGTAATTCATAAATTTATTTCAGTATAAATCCAATACCATGGTTCAGTTACAACACAGGAAGTCAAACTGCTATTTGTTTGCCTTACTATGTATCTTTTACATGTTAATTCTCTTTTACCTAAACATTTATGGAAAGAAGGAGTTTGAACTATTTTTTTTTTTTTGGTGTACTAACAAATTTTAAATGTATTTCTAGTTCTCAACCAACCTTCCCTTAGAAGTAGGTGCCAATGAGATAATCATATCTCTCCCCATTGCCACAATTAACTTTGGACCTTTCTATTTTAGCATAAATGTTTTTCAGGTTTTTCTCTTGGGAAATAGATTATTCTAATTATCTGCCTTCTGCATTTGTTTAAGCAGTTTTCATGCCACTTCAATCTTAAGTCATATAAACAAAATCAATGGAGTCTACTTATGGCAACTCTGCCATGACCTTATGTTTAAATCAGTGTGAATAATGTAGGAAAAAGTAATATAAATTTTAAAACTCAATACTTTCAAAGCATTTGCTTGCTCCTTTTTGTGTATTTAAAATTTTAGAAGATTCATCCATAAGAAGAGCTTTCCCAATGCTCTGTTAGGCATTGTTTTTTTCCTCCAGTCAATAACCTATTAAAGAGGTTATTCTAGGAGCCTTATCCTATTTTATTGTCCTGAAAGAAGAAGAAGAAGAAAAAAAAAAGTTATGCATTTCAAAGATTTAAAACCCTACAGCTTAAGAAAAACATTTTTAAGAGAAAACAGTGCCCACCTACAGCTTCTATTTATATTTGTATGAATAACAAAAATAGCAGCACAGCCATATTAAGTCTCTACACTTGAGAGCTCACAGTTTTAGAGTGAATATACTGCAACACCAACATAGAGCTACTAAGAGATGTACTACAGAGAAAGGAGATTTTAGTTCACAAACGGCTTATCTGACTCCTAAAGGTAAACAAGCTTCACAAAAGGAAGAGAAGCAGGAACAATTCCTATTGTATTAAAAGGTACATAAAGGTTTTGCCACATGCATTCTATAATACCAAAAGGAAAAAAATGACATTCAGAAGAAAAAAGATATCTTAAACAGCACACCGGTGATCTGGCCAGAAAAAAAAAAAAAAAAAAAAAAAACCCTGAACACATTCCCATTAGTGCAGTAATCTATGTAATTTTGCAGCATATGCTGAGGTTGCAGCTGAAGCACTGTGTTTGTCAGCTTTGCGTCTGGAAGCTTTTCTGGCTTCCTTCTGTGTAGCTATAGGTGCTGACCCGACTTCTGGAAGAAGAAGATAAGCAAAATGTTTTAATCCAAACATTAATTATTAAAATTCCTACAGTAAACAAATATTTTATGAAACTAAGTTATTCCAAACTGATTATTTTCTTTGCCCTTACTCCCCTGTTATGCCACTTAAAGCAGTCTGTGATTGTGTATTGTTTCTAATGCAAGGCAACTTTCTAAGGCAAAACCCCATGCATTATGCATGGCTACTACAGTGGGAGACTGCATACTTACACTTCATGAGCTATGGAGATGGCAGAGTAAGTCCATACAAAATTGCAGAACAGGAAAGCAAACACTTCTCCTAGAAATACATTTGTGAAGGTGCAGTTGGATTAACTGTCATTTTATTTCTGTGCATCTTCTTCTGCCTTTCCCCAAGGGAAATTGAGGCAGTAATAATGAAAGAAAATGAGACGGTGGTAAGTGAAAATATGTAAAATGCACAATATAAACATCAGTGGTGGCCATCCAACGTCAGAATAGCAGATCTCAACCCCAAGCACCATTTCAAGCAGCAAATATAAAACCATGATGGTAATGTTTTGCTGCTAGGAACAGAGAACTAAGATGTCCTAGTGTCAATGACACAAGGATATTTATAAACTGAAGAGGTTTTCAACCCAGTTCTCTAATCTTCAAGGAATATTGAGTGATGATACTATATTCCCAAAGAAGAATTTGCCTTATCCTGTAGTTTCACTTTACATTTGCTCCTTCAAAAAATTTATTTTCAGGTAAAATTTATTGAAAAGAGATTTCAAAAAAAACCCATGGGGTAGAAATATTGCCCCAAGCACTACTGAAAATAGAGCGAGGCAATAGAGTTATTATGGTCATTCCTGTGTTTTTATAGAAAATGGATAGTGTTCACTTCAGGCATACAGGGAGTAATTGCACTGAAGTTCAGGTGTTTTCACAGACTTAAGAGCTTGCAGAAAGGGAGGGGAAACAAATAACAAACAGAAAAAAAACGCCACCAACCTGCCCCCCTCCCTCCCCCCAATCAAACCCCAAGAAACAGATCTTCTTGTCTTCTTGGCCATACCAAGATGACAGAAGCACAACCTCTCAGCAGTGTTTGCTCCCCCCTCTCTCAGAGGACAGTGGAGCTGTACCTTATCCCTCATTAGCACACAGGGATGTAGCGCTCCACACCCCCAGTGTGCTCCAGTCATCCATGTGCATAATATTCATTAACATGTAGTCACATAGGGCAATATTTAACCCATCATTCTCCACTGAAATCTCTTCCCACATCCTTATTGTCTCATGGCTGTGTTCCAGAGCTTTCCTGCTTTCTTCTCTGCTCCTATTTTTTCGCTTCTCCAGCTGGCCATGTCCAAGCTCTGATCCCATGCGACTCAACATTTAGTGTTTCATTCCTGCTTTTTATGTTTTCCCTGCTAAGGTGAGCATGTTACAATATTTCATCTGCCCTCCTTTACATAAGCAAGGATCAAGAATCCAGATCTCCTCTCATTTTCATCAGAGGACATTACTAATAATGGATCTAACTGGATCTCATTTCTGACTATTTAACTAGAGCGTATATTAAATGTCAGCTTACAAGACCCACAGTGGCAGGCTGTAGACTAATTTATGTTTAATTAAAACCTGTTTTAACAGTGCAGAGTTAATACATGGTAGAGGATTATTAACTAAAATGCACTACCTCCATGTTCCTAAACTTGAAATTTATTTAAAATACCCAAAGCAGCTGCAGGAATTTACACTGTCAACATATGAACAGCAGTGATCATGATCAAAACATTGGAAATTTGCAAAAGGAAAACAACAAAAAAAATCTTGCCAAGATCTTTGGAGTTAAATTAGCAGTAAATTATTTTTGGCAAGAAAACAGAGGAATTACAGAGCCATGAGACAGGTTAGAAAGCAAGACTTCCTTTTCATTTATGATGCAATGCTTGTCAGATCAGCTTTGTTCCCATCTCCCATGAAACACCTATTTCACAGTCTAGTATTTAAGACCATTCTAGCCACTATCAACATCAGGGCTTTGCAGTTTTGCTGGTTAAGAAGAGAATTGAATGCAGCTAGTCCAGGCACCCTGCATACATGGTGTCCTGTCAGAGAAAAAAAATCAACAAAATTTTAGTCCAAAAATTCCATACAAATGGCATAATATCTATTCAGGCATGCAACCATCAAATTTACAAAGTAGTAACTCTCTTCTCCATTTTTCCATGCACTATTATCATAGCATCTTGTGTGTATTTAAATTTGAAGCTTGCATGACTGTTTTTCCACAAACTCTCTGCCAAAAAAAAAAAAAGATTCAGTCCAGCAACACGACCCTTTCCCATTCTTATCTGAACTTAAGAATGCTGTTCAAACCAACATCCTTCATACAAAATTTCCAAGCCAGACAAGAGGTTTAAGACAAAGGAAAACACAACACAGTAAGAATATTTTTATGGCTACTAAAAAGGGAAGATCACCACTGTCTCAAGCTGCTATGCTACAAGAAGACAGCAAGTAACATGAATTGAAACTACGTTGCAATATAATGTTCCTGTGGCTCCATCCTACTTTAACTGTTTCTGCCGTACAAGGAAATTGTGATCCATCTGTTGGATAGATACTTAAGGAAAATGACTCCTTGCAGGAATCAGGGACCATTTGTGTGGGTGGTATTTAAGGTCCCACAGCTTTAGCTGACACAAAATGTGTTGACACAAAATGACATTTTAAAGGAGTAATATTAGCCTAGCAGGAGTTACATAAAAATAAATATTCTTCATCTTTTTATCACTGTTTCAGTATGAAGTAAAAATATTAAACAGATATTTTTAGTGCCTTTTGTGTGATGCATAACAATGAAAAAGCAGATTTATACAAACTCATAAGGACAAGATTAAGGCAACAGAAATAGTCTAGGCCATTTAATATAAAGACTTACCACTGTTTGTGGGTAAGTCTATTTCTACCAGGACTAGGGTCAGTACAAAAAATAGTAATGCTCACACGTAGCTTCAGACAGCCTTCAATAGCCGTGTTCTAAAAAAAGTTCCAACAATTTAAAACATATCAACCACAAAATAGCTTTTGAATGCCATGGTTTCTTAACTGCAATGTCCTACAAATGCTTTCACACGTCATGAAATCCTAAATGGCCTTAACATATACAAAATAGGTAGGCACACATTTCAGCTCATGAGACCCAATTCAGAGAGCCTTCTAAATTTGGTTAGAAATTGCAAAGTAATTTATTCTTGAATTAGACAGAATTAGCTACAAGAAGCTGAAAGCAATCTCAGACACTTACCCTAAAACACTTCTCTTGCTTTGGGTTGTGGTTGTGGTGTTTTTTAAAACAGTGATGCCTGCCTGTAAAAAAGCCAGCCTCTGTTATTCCTCCACTTTCAAAACATGAACATTCTCCTGTCTCCATTTTTTTTTTTTCTGTGATGCTCTGAACTTACAGGGATTTAAATACATTTTCAAGCTGTTTAGGCAGGGACCTGCTGCACTCAACACAAGCCTCACTTCAATAAGTACTTTGTGCTGTATACAGCCAGATATCCTCCCCCTTATATATGCATCATTAAACAGAAACCTAATTAATCAATATTGTTAAAATAAACATGGTGCCATTTCAAAACAGAGAGATAACCACTTCTTTAATGAAGCATTATAAATGCTCAACAGCAATACGGGTTTACTTATTTTATTATCCATCATAAGTAGTGTTAAAACCAAAGGAAAACAAGGATTCGTGCCAGTCTGCACTTCATAAATTAATTAATAATCTTAAGTATTCATCTGAACACAAAAGAGCACTCCTTATTTTACAAGATTTTATTTTTTCTGTACAGCATGGAATTAAGAAAAAACATTCAGATTTTGAAGTGTTGTGTGGTCTGAGATAAACTTGTACAAAACCTTCCAATAACAAATTGTTATTAGGTTCCTATAGCAAATCAAAGCAGCAATAAAATTATTACTTCTTCTTAAAAAGTGATTAAAAGAAAAGCAGACCAGGGATCTGGAGTAGCAGATACCTCATGCATTTTAAGGAAGCTGATCCAGAGGTTTTGTCTCAGTCAAGGACATCAAGATAAAATTAAATATGATTAAAAGCATACATATTTTTAGCTTTTGAACTGATGCTTGCTCTTGTTCATGTGTTCCCATACAGCAGATCTGCCAGGGTAACCTCTAATCTCACCAGCCCCACCTGACTCACCTTTAGAACCATCTTTAGGTAGCATATCTGCTGTCCCTACCATCCCAATGACTATCTTTATTTACTTAGAAGAATACCCCTCTGGGATTCTTCCTTAGAAAAACTAAAACATTCTTGGGTGCAACCATGTCTCCCAGGTTTCTTTCCAGACTGAGGTCAGAGACAGCTCTGAAGTTTCCTCTGCAGATGCCCACTCTTCCCTTTCATAATTAAATCATAAGATTAAAAACCTGGCTAAATCCATAAAACTCACAGAGATGAGTACTCACCAATCACAGTAGTTAACAATATGCAGGCATCCATTTAATACATCAACACACATACGTACCCCTCCCTCCATCTCTTTGTACTTTAAAGTAAAATATTTTAAAACATTTTCCTCTTTCATCTACTTGCCAGCTTCTGGTGCCTCTTGAAAATGTAATATCACAGATATCTAGGGAAAAGTTTAATTCCATCCACAACTAAAGCTGTTTCGATTTTATACTACTGAAGAAACACAAAACTTGCCAGGTCTTGCATCTTAACAGATTACATTTTGCTTTTAAATCCACTTTTTTGATGAATTGAATGGAGCCCTCTGCATAAGCAGAAATGTAACTCCACAGATACTACGGCCATATCTGATTTCAGAGACAGATTATTGCTTTTGGCAATTTATCATAAAGGCACTGATGGCAGTGTCATATTTAAGGTCACATTGAGGCTTATATTTTTCTTTTTCAAACTTTAAAGATTGGATTTTGGTTTAATATTTAACACAATACATTCTGAACACAGATCAATCTTCTATAATATTTGCTTATTAGGGTGTTTCTTTTCATGCTTAGGAAATGCATTAAAATAAAATATACCTTTAAAAGCCATTTCATTAAAATGTCAGTGTTCATCTCAGTCTCAACAGCTAATGAACTACAGACTACAAATTCCAGACAGCCAGACAAATATTTTCAGGCAGAGGGCTCTTGCAAATTTTAAGCACAGAAAAGGGCTTCATTTTCTAAAGAGAAACTACCCAATTATTTCCATCATTTGATGCTGCCTTCTTAGCTCCAAACCTCTTATGCCAGTGATTTTTGACCTCAGATGGTTTTTTATCCTCTGTTTACCCAGATCTCAGCAGTATTTCTCCAAATGAACCAGCACAGAAGTATTGAAAAGATGCTGGGGTGAAAGCTGCTAAGGAGCAGAGCTGCAAGAAGGTTCCCTGCAGTCAGTCCTTCTACTCACTTATGTCCCACTGCCAATTTTTATTTCTTAATTAGAATTTTTCCATTCTTTACAGACTATGTTTATTTCCACATTTAATGTTTGCATCAGGAAACGTTGGAAAGATGAGGCGAATGATGGACTGTGAATGGAAGATGAGGATGAAGGAAGAAACATGCTGGGGAAGCACAGGTAGCTACAGTGGACTATGTGGAGATTTCCAGACAATGAGCTTTCTGGTAGTAAAGGGAAATTTTGAAAAATCACATCAAAGATCTATACAATAGCAACTCATGCACACAATGGAGCTGATGCATCACAGTCAGAAAAGCAGGAGAAGGAAGAAAGATATATCCGAGGGACAGGGCTGTTATAACAACAATAAAACTATAAAGAACAGCTTACACACACACACACACACATAAAAAAAAATAAAAATGACATTATCCAAACATAAACAACAAAATCCATGCCAGACTTGATTTCCTTATTCTCCTTTACCTAACACTTTCACTGACTCATTTAGCTGACTCCCCGGTTTCAAAATGAGAGACACTCCCACCAAAACCACATCAAAATAACAACACTTATCTTCCACCTTCCCATTTTCTGAACTACTGTCACACAAGTACCTTTCTGCTGATCCCATATCCTCATTTCTAGTCACAATTAAGGTAGAAGCCTACAATTATTTTTAATAGAAATTGTCACTGAAAATAAAAACGTTCAAGAACGAAATACATGTTCTCTGCCAAAGAGCATGTAACCATACCAGGCCAACAATCCTTCCAACTGGAGATCCAATTGCCTTTTATGGTTGTTTACAGAAAATGCACATTTAGAAAGCTCCAAGTTAGCTTGCAGAAGAGCCATTTCTACTGTTAAGTAATATTACATTCCCTCCTGCATTCTGAATGTCACACCCAGCTCTGTAATGAGATTCATAACAAACAAACAAATATAACATGGAACAAGAAATGGCCAAACATGCTCTTTTAGTCAGAATTTTTCCAGGTGCAGAAGCTAGTCTTGGAATGAAATGTTCTTGTGCAGCTTTCCAAAACCACAGAAGGCATTTGCAAAGCCATCCCCATCAGTTGCCTCTCTCAACTCTGGTACCACACCTCTGCTAAACCCAGCCCAGATCTAGAGGCAGCTGGAGGGGAGGGGAACTGGCAGCTTCCTGCCTCCAGCTGGCAGGGAATCTAGAGAGCTGCTGAAACCATTTTGATGCAATTTCAGTGAAAAAGTACAGCAGTGTAGCTTTTCCCTCAACTGGTAAATATTGGGGAAAATACATTTACAGGCCAAGAGAGAAGCAAAGGCAAAACAAGCAAAAAAATCCAGCTCTAATATTTGCCCTGTATGTAACATGTATACCTCAATATTGTAAAAGCTGAAGAACTTATTACGCAACAGACCAAAACCAATAAATGTATTTCTTTCAATATTGAGTGAACACATCTTTTATTGCACTTCCCTGGTCAAAGAAACCTGCAGACCATAAAGTAAGTAAATCTTAATCTTATTCCCTTATGATTACCAACAACCTTCTGACATGTTTTCTAAGAAAGTGTTCAAACTTTTTGTCTTTCTACAACTTTAATTAAATAAAATCCCCAATTAATGTAGTTTGGCATATGTCAGCATTATTTTTTCTGCCTTTTGACCCCCAGTACATACAAGTTTATATGTCATAAGTCTAGTCCCTTTATTGTGCTATGAAAAGGAACACTGGTTACACTTCAAAAATTCAGTAAATGTTTTTTGGATGCCAATATGATGAAACTAATGTAATGGTTCAAGTCAACAACTTTCCCTAAAGTACTAATTAAATGTCGTTGCTCCTTCCTCAGACAATAAAAATAATAAAAGCTGCATGTAGGGTGGTCTTACAGTTAATTCTCCAGGTTTATAATGAATCCATAAGAATTCTATTATTAAACTATAATACCAATGGCAAAAGCAAATTGCAGCACATGAGCATGTTAGCCACCACCCTGATCACCAAAGAAAAAACCCTGTCTGAAAGTGAGATATGATTCATAACCCAAAAGCAAATCCTGAGGGAACTCAAGATGTCCTACTAATGGTATAAAGTGTTTGCAGCCCATTATGAAGAACCTCTGCTAATATTAAACCTTTGATCATCTGCATGATGTTAATTCAGTGAAAATACCTTTTACGCTGCCCTGACAGCAGAATGCCTGACAACTGCATGCAGCAAGATGTGCTAAAGATTACATATGATATGTACAAGGGAGGCAGGGACAGTGGTACTGACTGACTTTTATTAGCATTAATTTGGGTAACAACCTTTTCTGCCTCTAAGAGCTAACAGCTGAATGAGCACTGTGGCATTTGGGCAGAAATTTCAGCAAGGTGTCAGTATCCTCCACCAGAAGCAATTTCAAGCTAAGGAAATTAAGTGTAGAGGACACATGAGCTAAAGGCAAAAGCTGAAAAATGAAATTACATCAAAAGGCTAATTACCAGTGTCCAGCAATCACAGAAAAGGTGTCTCAAAACAGCTCTCACTAGGAAACCTCACCAGGGGAACAAGGAAAAAGATATATTCACAATGTCAGCGGCTCCAAAACAGGAGAAACTGCAACTTCTCCTGTAGAATGGGTAGAGGGAGAATAAGATCAAAATTCCAAATGGTTTCGTCAAGCTGAAGACACGCCCTGAAATCAACAAGCTATTCAGCAAACGTGTGTGTGTTGCAGTTAATCTGGAAAAGACAAATGCACAAGCACCAAATGGCAAAAAATTAGTAGTTACTGCAGTTTCATAGCGAGCAGTATATGAATGTAAATCAGTAATGCAACACTATTACAAAAAAGGAAAACCTGATTTTTGAATTTATTAATGGGCATGGAATTCCTGACAACTGGAATGAAGTCTGTTCAGCTTCGTTGATTACTGATGGGCTTCTTAATCTAAAAAAAAAAAAAAGGATCTACAATAGATCTCCTGTGATAAGTCCAAGGAATTAAGATTTTTAAAATTTGCAAACACTCAAATTATTTCAGAAAGACATGACCATTTATCTCCTCATCATAAAATCTTAAGAGAAATGTTATGAGGTCTTTCTTCATGTCAGAGCCATTTCCAGATGTCAGCCTACAGAAGCAGGACAAGAATCATCATTTACATCTAGAAAAAAGACCTAGGGTTAATATCAGGAATATTTTTCTAATGATTATGGCAATTAAAAACTGAAGCATGGCAAAGTACTACTTTGGAATCTACTCAGCCATAGGTACCTAATAACAGCACAGTGAGCTCCTGAAACAGATGGTCTCATTATATTTTCTTCAGTCTGAACACAAGGGATTGAGCTAGGTGAACCTCATGTCCATTCTAAATCTGCACTCAGTCCTGCAGGCCAGCCTGGAAAACAGACTTCTGACACTGTCTGAGGTTACCTTTATTCCTGAGGTTCTTTCATGGCAGCAAACACACCCATATGAGATAGTAAAAAGCACATAACACTAGAAAGTAGTTCCCAGTAAGACCATACAGGTTCCATATCTGGCTATCTCAGCTAATATAGCTATTCACCAATGTGCTTACTCTGAATAATGAATCTAACTCTTAGCAAATGTTTGTATTCTGCCAAGACTTATTTCTTTCTATGAGTGTAAACAACCAGGGGATGGAAAAGTGCAAATGAGAGATGTTGAAGTGATATGGCTAGAGTGCAGGTTTTATTGATATGTTTGAGACTCCTTCCTTTTCTCCAACACAACACAAAAAAAACATAAGAGAGAACTCCTCAGTGATATTGGATATCCAATATCCAACTGATTGGATATTTCCAATCAGTTACTACGTTGATTTATTTATTTATGTATTTACTTCGGGGGAAAGTAAATGTAATTACATAATAAACAAAGTTATACTGCAGATAGCAAGGTAACCATCATACTCTTCAAAACACAGGACAAAACTAATCTCACAATGTCAAAAAGCTCTAGTGTTTGTTTGCCTCTCTTTAAGTAAAAATTAAGCAAGGAACTAATCAGCCTCTGTGCAGTCATTTATACTATCACTCCCAACTGCATTTAGATACACCATCAATATAGTAATATACTCTGAAAACTGGGGTGTCAGCTTTTCATTCTTTCTGGGAGATTTTTTTCCCACTTTCTTTCCTTTTATATACAAGCATATCAGTTTTAAAACATGTCAAAACATTCTCATTTGGCTCATGCAAAGTGACACTAACAAGACAGTCATCTGATGGGATAATTTGCTCCTTAGCTGATCAAAAAAATGCATCACAGATACAATAAAAAAGCCCCCACATTTTGCTGCCTGCCAAGACCTATCACTTAAATGAATACAGTCCTTTTGACACAGAATAGTTAATTTTCATAAATTATTACTGACTGAACACAGAGTTAATTCAGTGACAGAATGTATTCTCATGAGAAAACACAAGAGATCCGTTTATTGCTACCTTTGTGTTTATATTTCTAGCTTTCTGCTACCTTTGCAGCTGCTGCTGCCTTCACAGTTAATATAGCAGTTTTACAATGAAAAGCATGGATTAACATAGTACAAAGTTAAAAGGGAAGGGGCCTGGTTTTTACTCTTACTTAATACTCAAGAATCTTGACTACTTAGTCAGAACACCATTACAGAAATTAGTTAATGTTATATAGTCTCTGTATAGGAATTACTGGTTATAGAGAGAGATCTCAGATTTACTTTCTACCTTGAAAAATCCTTCAATAGCCATTACAGTAATGCAGCACTGTTTTAATTTTAAAAAGTCCATCTTTATACAAGAAAAACTGATTTTATTTTCAAATTTTGTTTTATATAAGTAACTTTGTGACAATCCCACAAAGTACTAAAAATTACCAGACTTAATAAACCATTCCTTTTCATGCTCAATCTTTAATCCTCATCTTCCTGAAAATCATCATGTAAAACAGGATTTGACAGTCTCAACATACTTTACCTACAAAGAGAACTGACTGAGAACAATTACAGAAAGGAACACAATCTCCTCCTCCTCCTCAAGTCCTTTATCTAGTCTGTTTTCATACTGTTCAGAGCCATAATAAAGTATTAATCCCCCAAATATATGATGTTGTTGATTCACTCTGTTAACAAAGCCCTGCATGGCAGTGGTAAGATTTGAAAGTTTAAGATGTACAAGTCAGTGAAAAACCAACTGCAGCAGGAACAGCAAGGGACATCACACAACAGGTGATATACTAACCACTTTAAAAGAATTGGAAAAAAAAATTGTACAAGAGCAAAAATTAGGAAAATATTAACAGAATTTATTGCCAAGAAGTTATATTTTAAAGCCGTTTAAGTACTCATATTTTTCAAACACTTTAATATGAATATTTGTGTATATTTGTTATTTGGATTTAATATCAATAATTCTTCATTATTTAGACATGCGTGCTTTTGTAGACCTGCAGAAATTCCAGACCTAGATTTTTCTGATATGTGAAGACTAAGGGCTAGGCATGAGGAATAAGACAGAAATAACAGATAGCAAGTAGACCCTTGTTACAATAGTTGCATTTGCTGTTTTTCTTCATTTGACTTTCATCGCCTATGTCAGAAAATTGTACACAATTTTTATATTAAAAATTAGCCTCATTAAAAGTGTATTCTGAAAACCTTATTGAAGGTAATCTGGAAGTGACTGATGAGTTCTTCATCTCCTACAATATTAAAGAAATGCCAACAGAACAGACTGCGTATCATCAGCAGATTAGACTGTAAGTAGATAAGGATGACTTCCTAATCCATATGGTTAGATTTATTCACTGATTTGAAAATATAAGATTTTTTCTGAAAAAAAATCCCATTATTTATTGCTTAATGACATAAGAAAAAGACTGGGCTATGGGAAAAGATATTGAATTACTTTTACATCCTCTGAAGCTATTTAATGCAGACACATTTCTTTTGCATTTTAAAAAATTATGTATTTTGTGGGTTTATTCTTAATTCTCACATTTGTAACATTTCTTCATTGTGCTGCTGCTAGGGTAGAGCAAATGCATCAGAAAATGTATTCTCCTGACATGTCAAGAGTCATGACTATGACACACTAGGACTTTTCTTGAAGATTTCTTATTGTTGTTACTTTTGGTTAAACTACTCCAGGACAAAATTCACCCCACAGAGGAACACAGGAATTATGAGCTCCTGCCTGCAGTGGGTTCCAAAGGGCCCCATAGTTACTATACTGCTGGCTGGGAACACTTCAGATTCCTACTTTGTGTTTTTAACAGCAAAGGGTTGAAGGAGTAATGGGGAATTTTTTGAAAAGGACCTTATTCTGAGGAAAGCCACCAAAGTTTAATCGTAGGCACCCTGAAAATACAAAGAAACAACAGAAAAATTATATTGGTGCTTCCAGTAAACTAAATCATATGATTCTTTAAAGTAAGGCAGTTTTAACTGTTTGCAATGAAAAATGCTCAGATGTGTCTCTTTTAATACTGTTTCTGTTTTGGTGAAGCTTTTTTCAGTGTTGCTATAAATGGACCATTTTTACAGTGAAAGTGTTTACCATTACCTGCTTCAGTTCTTTCAAATAAACACTAGGGGGGAAAAGGCTACCAAAAAAAGTAACTTTTTTTTTCCACATAGAAACTCTGTGTGCCCTCCTTAACTTTCTGTACTTACCCTCTCTGCTCTGCTTCTATGCAAAGCAATCACATTAATTCAACAACAAACTGCATTTCTGTAAAATGAGGTAATCTCACATCCCCATTCCCTAACATCCTCTCTCAGTACTAAGCCCTACTGCCTCCCTTGCTCTGGTGCTCACATTCATCACATCTCTTGCCCAGATGGAATGGAAAATGTATAAACCCTGATACTACAAAAGATCTGTTCATTTTCTACTAAATCTGTTCCCTGATCCAGTTCACCACGGGACTGCACAAAAGCTGATGTTAGTACACAATGCCTAGCTGAAGTAGATAACCAAAAGGAAGGCCAAACCATTTCTGTCCATAGCAGAGTTCTTTCTTATACTATTTGCTACACTCTGTGTAATGATCTCTTTCTGGTGGGACCCAGATCTGCAAATGCTGTAATCTAAATGAAGTTTCCAAACTAAGTAGACATCTTAATAATGTCATAAAACCAAATTATAATAATCCTAGCTAATATGATAAATGCTTTTGGATAGCCACATAGTTAAAAATCATGCAGTCTAATTTAGCAATATGAACATTTTCTAGCCACAAAACATATTTCTACTCTCTAATTAATTATTCCAAAAACCTAGCTACGCGCTGTTGAGGGAAAAATTGTACTTTGAGTATAAAAATTATACTTTAAGTATACTATGAGTCTGTGGACAAAAGGCCAGGTTGACTTCTGCCTCTATCCTTCTGCATCACTTCTGTGAAGGACACAGATTACAGCAAGGTGCAGAACTCCCCTCTGTGGGTGAAAGGATGAGATGGTGGCCCCAGCCACTGAGAGGCAGGGCTATGCAGTGACAAATCCTTCTGCTTTGGCATCTCTATAGTGGTCTTTGTGAAGACCTAAGGAAACAGATCGTTTTGTTTTGTTATTATTATTAAAAAGTATCTGCATTGCAGTCCCAAAGAAATGAATAAGCAGATAATTTGTAAAGGAAGAGAAAGGCTCAGTGAGTCTGCTAACAAGCAAGCCATATAGCTGCCATTTATACCTCAGTCCTTTTAAAGATCCCTGTGCTTAAAAGTTTCTATTATCTTATTGCTGTTTTGAAGAAGGCTTATTTCCATGAAGTTGGATATCTAACACCTTAATTTCACACTTTAATTTGTTTTCTTTCTTTAAAGTAGAAAGCCATAATAATTTCCTTAATGCAATGCTTACTTCATTGTCACAAAGCTCATATAAAGCTTTCCAAACCTCTAAGCAACATCGACTTTGTTTTGTTTAATCATCTAGATACCAAACACTCAGCCATTTCTTATCACTTAATAGGGTCAGCTTATAAATAACAGTTGGCTCTCTAAAGGGTTCAAACTCTATTAAAATAGTTTGGTGTTAGTCATTAAAATATGTCCTGCAGATGGCTGCACAATTTGTGCTTCCATTTTGTTCTTCTGGTATACAACTTTTAATTTGTTTACCTTTCCCCGTCTTGAAATTTAAAAAAAAACCTTATCAACACATTCTCAACTCCAGTTTAAGCAACCACATTGTCACATAATTTATTTTAATGCTTTCTGGTTTTAGAGACAGTTCATACATACATTTCCAATACTAATTTAGCTTCATCTGTGAAGAAGACAGTTTTTTTTGTAAAACTGACACAGAGGTTATGACCTGCCTGCTATATTCACTGATATAGCCAGCAACAAAATCAAAGAATCTTTTCATGATAATTACAAGAAAATTTCCTGCCCCTTACATAATCTATTAAATAATCTCAGCCCATTTAGGTGTAGTCCCAAACAAACCACTGCATTCTACTCTATTTCAAATTTCTCTTTGAGAAATTCTCTTCTCTGCTTGCACACCATATCTGTTAGTACAGGGCTTAAGCAATTTTATTTTTTTAATACATATTATGTTCAAATTAGGATAATTAATGTATACTTTTTCTGTAACTAGCTCTTCCAAGTGTTTAAAAAAGGTCTCAAAAATATACTGGGCTCAAATCTAAATTGTATGTCACATGCAAAGTGTTGCAATTCACATGGCATCAAAAGCTTTCAAGTGCAGTTGTTCTCTTGTGTCAGGCACAACATCTTCTGAGGAACAAAAATGAAACATCTTATACCTTGGCCATGGAGACACTTAGACCTTGCAGATGTAAAGGGTTCATAAAGTCCCTTCAGCAAAAATAATAGGGCAATTTTGGAAATGCATTCCTCCCTCTCCTCTTGGGCAGCCAAGCTCAACCTTATTTAATCTGAAGTGTTGAAGTGTAAATTAATGGTTTGTTATGAGACATGCATAGATTCTTAGTTTTAATAAGAAAATTTGGGCACCTTTGTAATTTTTTTAAAAAAGCTAATCTATTTAACAAAATTTGGAACTACAAAAAACCGTAAATCCCATATTTCAAATTATAAATGTCTGGGATTTTTGTTTTTTGAATGCTATACTTCTAAAGTAGAAACAACAGGAAAAAGGAAAAAAACAAATAAACAAACAAACAAACAAACAAAAACCACCCCACAGAACTATCATGAACATAGGGGAAGGATATCTTTCCTTACCTTCAAATAATGTTTGGGACTAGTAAAAAATGTCTGGGCCTAGAAGAAAGCACTAAAAGCTGGTAGATAAAAATCTGATAAAAATTCTCGGTCTTTTGCAATATGATCACAATTTCACAAGGATTTATCAACTGTAAGGAAAAATATGAAAGCAAATTTCTGGGCGATAGGACACAAGCCTGGACAGAATATTTGTGTTCAGGTGACTAAACTAATTACCATGCATTTACTGTGAGATCCTGGTATTTAGGAAATATAGTCCTTACAGTACTCCCCTTTCCTGTTCTTCTGCAATTAGAAGTTTCTTCAACGTGTTTTGTTGGTCTTTCTTTCTTTCTTTCACCTCTTCTCCTCTTTCTGCTCAGAAGATGAAAGCTCAATTTGGCACCACATGAGGAGTTCAGCAAGGATTTATTTCTTTAAACACTGTATGCATTAGAAATAGAGATTTGATGTGAACTTTCTTTTGAATTGGCATGGGTAATCCTTTTCCTTGCTCTACACTGAGTTTTTCTAGAAAATAGAGCAAAAAAAATTACATCAAATTTCTGGTGGAAAAAAAAAATGATCATTAGCTCAATCAGGAACATCTCCTGGAATATCTAGTTTGAGGTCAAGGTCACAGAGGCCTCTCCTGTATCTCCTGTCTGAAAAATTACCATTCCTTGTACACCGTCTGCTTTTTTTAGATCTCATTTCTTTTTTCAATTTGGAACTGATGTTATGATAAAATACTTGTGCAGCAAGGATATAAACAATAGAGAAAACACTGCCACTACTGATTTTCTATACATCCACTAAGGAAAGAAGACCAAAAGCACTACTGAGATGGAGTAACATGAACTACTTTAATAAAATAAATGAGATTTTAGAGATATAAAGACCTAGCAGCCTTAAGCAAGGTTATCTTGTGATTTTCCACAATATATTAGGATGCAGAGTTGGAGACCAACACATACAGGCCTATGAATTAAGCTGAATGAGGGTTCTGGAAATACTATTTTTGATTTGGGCTTTCTTCAGTTCTACAAATCAGTTTCTCTACCTGGTCCTAATGAAAAAAAAAAAAAAAACAACAAAAAAACCACCAAACCAAAAACCTCTTTGGCTGAACTTCTTGAAATGCCTACATCAAAAGAACTCTACAGAAGACAAACACTCCATTTACCTCACTTTAAATTTCATTGAAGAGCTCTTCTGAGGATGAACATTCCTGATAGAAAGCTGTTTGAAAATGGAATTCTTTTGTGTTTAAGAGCACATTCTAAGCAGCAAAACTTCAAACTGCGCAAACAGAAAAGGAACAAAGTCTAAAGCCATTATTTACCTTGAATACAATGAAACATTCAGAAATTCTCCAAGTCAATACTTATACAAATTTAATTTGTTTTTAATTATTATACAGTTTATTTTTCTTGATCTCCTATTTTGCCAATTTTCTTCATTAAAATTTGCAGTTCATCTCAGTGCATGCTTTTTGGAACAAACTTATCAAGAATGAATGAAATTATTTGCTTATGACTTGTCAGAACAAATTTTTCAAGAAAAATCTCAGATTTGACACTACAGAATGATAGTATCTAAAACGTACCTATGACCTCAATTCAATGTGGTTTGACAAGATAATTCATCTTTAATCTCTTTGATACACTTCAATACCTTCATTTTATTGCATTTGCTTTGCTTTATTTTCTTTCATGTTAATACAGGTTTTCTTGAAGCACATTCAGAAAAGTATAGTATTCAAGCTAAATTCAGTTGCCAATGTGGAATACACACGTGAAAAGCCACAGACCCTAATTCTGGCAAGACCACATTGCATTTACATACAAAAAAAAAAGGACAAACTAAAAAAAATAATAATAAATAAAAACAAGAACAAACAAGAAGGGATATTCCATTTCAAATACCAGATGAGAAGTACCACATAATTAATTGAAATGCAAAATTTGTTAATTAAGACACTGCAAAATAGGTAACTAAAAAATTAACTTTTCTACTATACTTCTAACTTTTCTACTATAAACTCTTGTTAGTGTTTATGATCTCACAGCTAAAAGAAAGGACATTCTGACCTGTCCCATGCTCTCAAAAAATGATTCTTTAAAATATACAACAAATCAATATCAATTTAATTATGGAAACGTAAAACTCTTTTAGGCTTATGCAATTTACTTTTAAAGTATCTCTTGTGATAAATATAGCTCATTGCATGTTCTTCTTCCAACCTACTTAAAATATTTGAAATAAAAACTACCTGGCAAAGTAAATCTAAATTCTTAAAATACGTGGTGAGAGAAGATCTTGTAATTCAACCATCTCCCTAAGTCTCAGTTCAGCTAAAATTTCTTTAAAAATATTTAAAAAAAATAGCAGATGCAACTTCAGTATGCCTTCTTCTAATTTAAATAAAAAGAGGAAATGTTTATGTTTCGTCATCCACCAAAGTCTTTGTGATACAAGATCTCATTTCATCATGTTACCTGAATTATAGCACTATCTCTCCCTGCTGGGCCTCTCGTGTGGAATAACAACGTCAGCATGAACCCTTTACTGAATTAGGCTTTCTGCTCATGTTACCACAAATTGGTTTGAGAACACAGCCTGCAAAAATGGAGAATGTCAAATCAAACAACCCTCAAGGGAGAGGAAGGCTTTAATAGCTTCTTGCCTGTCAACTTGTTATTATAAGATGATGACAAACAGCACTACATTGGTAACTTTCCTAGACATTTGAACCATGCTTTAGAACAGATTAACTCAAGATCATATTTAAAAAGCCAGAGGTCTCAAAAGATAAAAATCATACTAGCAACTCCACTTAGATTAGAAGATAATTGCTTTTATGAAAAATTAAACTTAATGATAGTCAAAGACTTCAAAAACAAGTTGAAAGCTCTGCCAGCTCTGGAGCCACACTGATCTTGCGGTCTGGTCATGCAGTTCCTTCCCCCAGTGTAAAAACTAAGGTAGTAATTAGTTTTCTTCCAAACTATGTCTTTTTTGGAAAAAAAGTTATATTTGAAGCAGGCAACTGATTTTCTGACTTTCGAGCTTTAATTTTCATGCTACATGAAAAAATGAAATAAAAATGAACAGTATGGCAAGTATAACAGAAATTCTGCATACACGCAAAGTCAACACCAGGAAAATGTATTCTATGGTAGAAGCATCTTTTTTTTTCCTTTTAAAATTATAATCCCTTTATTTTTTTTTTTTTTCCCTACAGCATCTGCGGAATATGGGCTCCCTCCAGTGGCAAAATTAACATTCAAAAATCTTCACACTTGTTTATGTGTTTAATTGTGTAGCCTAATAAAATAACAGCCACACACATTGCAGGCTGAGAGTTCAAAGCCTTTTTAGGATAGCGGGGTTTATTTACAGTTTTTGTTTTCTTTTCAATAGTATCAGATATAGACAGCATTTTTAATCACTGTATTCATCATCATACAAAATCTACATTTTCCAAACAAAACTTTTTAACATTCTAGTTTCAAAACAAATTATTCCCTTCAAAAAACTGAACTGTTTAGTCAGGCTAGACTTTTTGGGAATTTGAGAAAATTACAAACCTTATATTTTACCATTTGCATTTTCAAAAAAAAAAAAACTATATAGTGTCATATTATACAGGGTATGATTAGCATCTCAGAAAGGTGTATTATAAATTGATGAAATGAATTCTTTAGTGAAGAGGGAGACTTATCTTCCAGATTTGGCCCAGATTTGCTCTGTTCCTGCCCATTCCAGAATACACAACACACTTTCATTCTTAGAGCAGTATCAGTTCAAGATATTGTGTTTCATTTACATGTTCTTGACTTTAATTCTAGAGACAAAGCAGCTTACAGTGAAGCTGGTACCTCAGGCTACACTTACCTCCTGATTTGCTCACTACAAAATACTTCTATTTACGTGCTTTACTGCATCATGGCTACATTTTGCTTTCCATTTTATTTTATGATGTTTACTGTTCTCTCTACACCACACAATGTCACATCTCTAGCAAAGACAGTGACTGAAATAAGCTAACTCGGTGAACATCTGACTGCTTGGAACCACAGAGGAGCTAAGCCAGTAGGGAGTAAATCACTTATATGTATCCCCAATTTCAAACACTCTTTTACTTGAGGGTAACCTCAGCTCAGAACTACTAGATTTTGATCCTCGTAAGTAAGGGTTGGAGATGAATTTCAATGGTCTCCTCTAACCCAAAGTGTCCTATGATTGTAAATATAAAAGACTGGAACAGATCTTCACTAAAACTCATTGTAAGACTCCCATGTAAGTGAAGTCATTAAGTCATGAAAATAATTGCTAACCTGTCACAATCAGGTTGTCTCTCCAGGGAGTCCTCTCCTGCAAGAGAACCTCAATGCTGCAGTGGTACTTTTTGCACAAGGAAATGTGAAGCTTGAGGGCACAAGTTCTTTTAATCTTATAGTCTGTTCTTTGGCTACTATGAAGTAAATAAAGAAATAAATATTAAGGGCATACTGGCATGATGCAATATCTGTATAAGAGAATAAACTAAATACAGGCAAGTAAAGGAAGATACAGGTAATCTGTCTAAAATCTCAAGAATCATAAATTCAAGAATTCTAGCATCCCTTGCAGAATAATGTCACCTCAGTTGTTACTTGTTTTGTTGGATTATTTCAAACAATTAGGCTATTTGCTAAGGGGGAAGGGAACATAATGTCAATACATATGGAGTTAATGTATCAGGAAACCAGCAGGAAGCCCTTTTATGTTGCTCTCTTTCCCTAAGACTTCTTCTTGGCTTCTGCTCAGCGGGGTATGTCCAGTAAGCCCCTCATCAGCCTTTGAAGTCAGTGCTCAAATATCACTGATATGACACAGGTATAGAGCTGGCATTTGTTGGACCATTTGCCCAAACTTTGCCCAAACTTTGCCGATGCCACATAGCAACAGCAGCAGTCTAATAGCTGAACAATCCCTTCCCACACAAAATCAGACTTCAAAATGGTTTTAACAGAGGGCTCCAAGCTACCAGCTGAGTGAGGCGCAATCAAGCAGAAAAATGGAGGTCCTCAGAAACTTTGTGAGGAGTGTAAGTTGTTTTCCACCTTTCTTTAGAACAATAAGCATGTGGAAGCTTCTGCAAGGCTCCAGAGAAAAAGAAATCATACCAGGAACTAACTGGAGAGACACAGTTCTTTTCCCTGCATATCACAGAAAAGGCACAGCAGGTTAAAATGTAGTAACATTTCTCCAGACAACAAGCAAATGGCAGAAACTTAGAGAATAAAGGCACAAGATGATACTGAAGCCCTCCAACCACAAATCACAAATGGTCAAGTATGGATTACTGAAAGAATAAAAGCTTGACACCTGGCTAAAACTGGTTTTAGGACAGCACAGAGAGAACAAAAAATTTATATATGACATATGTAAAATATTCCAAATATCCCAAATGCTGTGAAAATAACAAGAAGATATAAGACAGGCATAGACTGTACAAAGTATAAAAAGAAAGGAAGAACAGAAAGGAAGGAATGGCATCAAACACATGTCCTCCAGTAAAGAAACACCATACTTTCGTTTTTGTGTGAATGTCTTTCCTCACCCTTTCCTCTTCTGCTAATGTCCTCATTAGCAGAAGACAATCTCAGCTTTTTCATTTGCCATTTAGCACATTTTTTCACTGCAGGATAGCACTCATCATTAAAGCACCCTCTTTTGTATAGAAAAGAACTTTAAAAAGAGGTGAATATACATGTCTATATTTTGCTCCTGTCTTCCTACCTTGATCGGTTTCCCAATACCAATTAAAATTAAAATTCAGCACAGCAAGAGCACAAATGCATTCATTCACTTGTGAAATACTTGGAGGTAGCATGAGACTTTTCCTTTTTTTCCCTAGTTTCCTTTGCTACAAACTTATAAATCTCAGTCTGCTGCTGGGACTCCATTAACATGTCCTTGAAAGAAGGACCTGTAGAAGGAGGCCTTGTATTTAGGAAATAACTTCCTGTAAGTCCACTTTCAATTTCTTTGTAACATGCCCTGAATGCTTCATGCTTTATGGACTCAGGACACGGAGAGCTGCAACGGGATTATGTTTCCTGTAGTTCCCTATTACTTTCCTATAGCTTGATTGGAAGGCTCAACCAGGAAAAAAACAGTGATGATATACAGCAAGCTTCTGTGACCAGAAAATAAAACCACTGGCTCATAGGAAAGACAGGGAAAGAATAGTCTCTGAGATATATCTACCTGTGTAATTCACTGCTACAGGAAATCACTGAGTCGAGTAACGTAAAATTGCAAAAGGCTACAGCGCTTTACGGCCTTTAACATTATTTGTTGTATGTGTTGAAGTAATAAATACCTCAGAACAAAACATATTTCATTTTCATGCATTTTCTATTATTTTGGGCTTTTCTTCTTTGAGGCTCTTTGTTTGGTTTTGTATTTTTAGAGGCATTTTGGGGGGATTTGGGGGGTGTTGTTTTTTTGTGGTTTTTTTTGCAATGAATGCCAAACTGTATGAACTTTGTGCCAATACTCAGTCTTATCTCCATTAACTGTCTTCATTAATTCGTACTGAATTCTTGAATTGCTTTAGTTACTCCCCAAAATACAGCAAACAAGAACTCAAAAACCTGTTTGTTACCTAGCATACTGATGGCTTAAGCACTCCTCTAAGAAGCAGAAGATTACATTTTTTTTTCCTCAGAAGATGTACAGTACACAAAGAATAAACCAACAGGTTAGAATAAGATTTGGTGTAGAGTGATGTTAATTGTCATAATAAAGATTATTGAGGATGCAATGTTTTTCATTTTTGAGTTATAATCCAAAATTACCAACTTCTTTCTATATCACAGAAGCACTAAAAGAAAATTTGAAAGTCGAAATACAATTCTGTATTTTTCTTCACACAGGAATAGCAGAAATATTGTATTAATGCAGTGTCTGCTGGACCAGAGAGACTAGCACTCTCTGTAGTGATTACAGTTATCAGTGAGGGAAATCTGATTTGAGTCAAATGAGCATTTAAGTATCACATGCATAGCAGAATTGGAATTACAGGTGCTTTATTGCAATTGTACCCTGTATTAAAAAGGCATTAAAGATATTATACTCTCAGATCTCTCAGGGGCAGAAGCAGAAAAACTCTTAGATGGTGAAGTCTCAGCCCATGTAGGGAAGAGAGGCAACTGCATACTCTGGCTGTGGGCACTTAGGGGACAGTGTAGAGACACCCTGTGCATTAATTTATTCTGCACGTGCTCTCTCTACCTAGCCAGAAGCTCTGTTGCCCCATTAGCACCCGATTCAGTACATCTCACTTATTACCTTGGGCTTTGCTTCTATGCAAACTATGGCTCTGTGATTTTGTTTGACTCTCAAAATATGTAGAACAACTTTCCATCTAGTTGCATTCAAAAATATCACAGAGGCACCCTACTTGGCTCCCAAAGCTCTGAGAACTCAGTGCATCGTACAAGAAGGTTGCTTTTAGCTTCACTGAAACCAAGAGCCTGATAATGTGATGAAACTTCTCTTTCTTTCAGTATATGGAACTGAAAAATCTATTAATATTAATGTAGCAGTCCATACATAAAGAGTAAGATGATATGGAGAGCATTCAAACAGAGAATATAGGTCACTGATCTTACTGTATTTTAATCATCTAATGGTTATTATCTCTTCACTACTTAAGACATAAAATTTTACAGCTCACAAATGTCTTACAAATAAAGCACTCATTAAATTCTGTGATAAAATTCAACTGAATAAAAGACATACAATTCTGAGAAGACAAGAAATATTACAAAACATTCCTTAGGTTTAAGAAGTTAAGTCAATATTCCTACCATTCTTACTTTCAAATGCTATAATCTATAGCTACATAAAACTATAGAAAAAGAATCAGTTACTAACTAATAGTTACTGTAGGTTACATTTCAATAGTGTATGATCTATCTACTGAGATGTGAACCACATCAACTATTTCATCCTTGAATGCAAATCAATAGGTGTTCATAGTTTTCATTTTTAAAAAATGCAAAGGGCATTGGTATTCCATGAAAGCCATCTATTAATCCAAGTTAAAACCTCAAATATTTGCCTTTCTGCATAGAGATTAAAACTCTTTCTTCATGGGGATTAGTAATTCCATTTTTTTTCTTTGATCACAATGTAAATTCATTGTAGACTCATAGCTCATAATGATCCGTCTGTTAAGTTTTTCTCTTCAGTAGCTGTTAAAATTAGGAGAGGATTTGTTGGTGGGTTATTTTTATTCACAGCCACGTTAATGCAAGTCCTAAACTAATCAATTTGCATTATGTAGCCTTTCATGCAGTTTGCACAGATTTACAGCTTGGTTGCTTTATCTAGTCTCATGCCTGTGAGACAGCTGTTAGGCATTTAGCTAATCTAATTCTAATCCCCAGGGGATTCTGGTGTGTCCATTGAAAGTTAGATGCATGGACCACAGTTTACCATCTGAAGTATCTAATGTCACTCCTATTTATTTTTCTCTTTATGATTTTGGATTCAAAAATCTTCTGAAGATGTTCATTAGAACTGTCTGAATAATCACAGTGTAACAGCTATTGGCTAAGGTTTGCTTCTCATTTTAATTTTCTCATGGGTATGTTTAACATCTCTTGCATCTTTCAAACCTATCATGCTGATTTCAAGGGGTAGTAAGCAAAGATTTTCTTAAATATATTCAATCTAGGTAAAAGCGATAAAGCACTTTCTGCACAGTTGTTTTGTTTCTCCTGCCACTTAATTTTTTTTCTTATCTTTTTTATGATACTTAGAGAAATAAGGGGAAAAGAAAAGATTATACCTTTCCTTGTGATTGTGTTCCTGCCAACAGATTTTATCTGCAAAAGACCATTCAGCTTCCTCATTAAAATTCACAGCCCCTAGATGACTAAACTTAATTGGCATGAAGTCAAGAAACATAATTGTTTAAATTATGAACATTTCTAAAAACAGTGCATTATGATGAAAGTCATCTATTTATATTGTGCCATTTCATTATGATTGTACTTTCAATGGATATTTTATCTTCTTAAAAAAGTAGTAAAGTGAAAGCCTGACAAAAATGAAAGAGATTAATCTGCTGAACACTAACAATTTTCAAAGCAAATTTATTTTTACATAGGAAGTGAATTAAGATTTTTAAAAGTTAAATGCATTTTTCCAAAAGCTATTTATATACGTGAGTGCACGGCTACTTGACAGCTAATAAACAAGCTTATATTTATACAAGAAGCCAAGATAAAGTACTAGCTCTATAATAATCGATAAAAATTCTGCCTCTGATCTTCAGCAAACAGCTTGCTTTAATAATGAAATCACAAACTATAAATGACAAAGATTATAGGCTGGCAGAAGACTGTGCTCCCACTTAAATTAATGGCAGAAGTGTCCAGACCATCTCTGGCCCCATCTAGCTGGGTCATAGCCTGGCCTTAATCAAATCTCACTCTTCTGAAATGGCTGGCTTGAGCTGACCTCACACAATTTCCTTTGTAATCCAATGTGCCTAGTAAAGGTTGATGTCAGTCTCTTGCTGGTTAGTGAGGCTCTTAAGATGTGTGTATTTGTTCTACACCCTTGCTCAGACTTGTTCACCTTTGGGCATGAGTTTAGCAGTGAGTGATAGAGAGAGGGTGATTTCACTCCCCTTTGCACCATTGGGCAAGGGCAGCGAGCCACATCTGTGCTGTTGGGCTGCAACATGTCTATGCTGATTTGACCTTTGGAAAAAGGTTTAAGAGGATGAGGAAAAAGCAGGAATGAACCAGAGAGTAGGAGCACCAACTTTATCTGTCTCTTTCCCACAGGAACATGTCTTTATTTTCAGCTCTACTTCATATGGAAACCAGACTCTCTGATGTGGAGAGCTGCAGTAACCCAGAACAAAGCTTTTCTTACACAGTCTAACCCATGCTTTTTCTTTTACCAATTTAGACAAAGTCTTCTTCCCATTTTAAAATACAGACCAGAAAAATAATTGACCTTCAGTTAGTTGAACAACAATCTGGATGCACTCAGTGTTAGCAAGATGAATTCAGAAGTGGTACTCTGCATGTCCCACATATATGGGCCTCAAAGATCAACATCTGCTTGGGATTTCAACAGTGCTGTTAAATGTCCCTATAGCTGCCTCCACTACCAGTGAGAATTTCTTACACTTGTGAAGATCTTCACTGTTTCTGAAACACTGAATGTATCCATCCCTGGACCGTGCCAGTCTGCTGTGTTTCCTGACAAGACACAGGGCCAGCCAAACAACATATGCTACTTCTATCCCACTAGTATTTGCTAACCAGATGGTATTCAAAGAATGCAAGTAAGTGATGATCTCTGTTCATCCATCTCTCCTAAAATTCTCACAGATTAAAACGACTACACTTTCCATCTCTAAGCATTACAAATCAGTGAAGTACAAGGTACCTCTCCCAAAATAACATTAAGGTCAAGCATATACCCCATAAGCAAGAATACTCACAGAAAAGTAAATAAATCTTCCCATCCTATATGTGATTTATTTCCTTGCATTACGGCTGCTTTGCAGCATTGCTTAGCATTCTGAGATCTGCTGGATATTGTGCGTACTAGATTGTTATTTACGAGTTTACTCTGCTGTACTTACTCAAAATAAGTAAAACCATCAAAATGATTTTCAAAGTAGGCCATTATGACTTGTATTTCAACCCCTAAAACATCTTATCTTAGTTTTACTTTCCCTTTTATATCGCTTAATTACTTCAATTAGGAGAAAGCCAGGGATATCCATGCAAAACATAAAATTTTATTTTCAAAAATGGATACACAGACATCCATCAGCTGGGCTTTAACCTCTGGCCTTTATATCTGTTAAATAATACAGAAAACATATCCCTTTTCCAAGGACACTTGGACAATGTCTTCAACAAAAACCTTGGCTGATTCATATTTGGATTTATAATTAAAATAGTTTATTTTAACTTATTTCAATCAATCAAATTTGTAAATCAACAGCCAATTAAAGGCAAAGATCTCTATACAAGAGCTGATTAACTGTTTTCATTTTGTGAGTTCCCAATGCCTGCTTGAGTTGACACTTGATCCTAACTGATCTCTGTATTTGCAGAGCTTGGATTTCAAATTGTTTTAACGAAAAGATGGAGCTGTTCAGCTACCTTTTACAAAACTTTTATTAATTTTCCTTTCCCACCGTCCCTGGATCTGAAATAGATTTATGGGAAGAGAAACTAATAAATAAATGTTACCTTTAAAAATTGCTTCAGCAATTTCTTTGCTCTTAATTTTTAGTGATTCTGTTTCAAGTCTCCATCAAAAAAAAGTGTTTTCCTCTCAAATTTTTAAGCTTTCCTCAGTCTCTAAGGCAATTTCATGAATTTTCAATTGTCAAAACAAATAAAATATCTAAATCTTCTGCTTACTATGCAAAAGATATATTCTGGTGCTTTTCACTTCCTTTAGTTCTGTAAAGTTTTTGTTTTTTGTCCCTGTTTTGGTTGAAAAGATGTGGCATACTGTCCCCCAGGAACATGAACAGACAAAGAACAGGTTTTATATCAGTCTGTCAGTCTGAGCATTAAAACATCAGAAAAATAATTCTGGAAAGAAAAATTGAAAGAATTGACTTTTTCTTTTTTTCTGAGCCTACACAATTACTTTCTATTATTTAATGCAGCTGTGAAAATCTGCCATCATAGCAGGGAAAAGATTTCACCTTTCTGAATTTTCAGAGGGTCAATTAAAGGTTTGAAAACATCCTTGAGAAACTGAAATTTTAGTAAATTATATTCTAAGAATTACTGTACTCACATGTAGGCATATAAAATGTATGAAATTTCTATGCTATCTTAAAAGTCAAATATTTCTTCTTTACCATCTTTATACTTTTACTTCCAACTATACTTGCAAAGTTAATTTACTGGTACTAATCTTTATTCTTTGACTGAAAAAACACAAAGATGAAGAAAATACTTAAGGAACTACATCTTACTCCAAAGAGGTTATCTTTTCATTGTCTTTTCTTCAGGTCATCTTGTACTCATTAGAATCCTTTATATGGATAAAAATGGGCATTATGGAAAAATAAGCACATCTTTTACTAAAAAGCATAAAACTTCTCGTGTTTAAAATGTCTACAGATCAAAACCCATTTTATTTTATATATGGAAAAATAGAAATTAAGATTACAGCTATTTGTAAATATTTGAAGAGCTACAATTAACATACATTTTTTATTATTACATTTTTCATTATTACATTTTACATATAATTTTTTTACCATTACAGCAGTGTGTCAGACAAACTGTTACCATTGCAAATTCCTTGCTACTTAATCAGTTCAATACTTTGGGTATTTGTTGGACAAACAACAAAATTATCCCTAAACTGAATCTCTGCACCTGGTAGTAACTGGGAACAATAAACCAATGGATATTGATTAGTTCATACCTCCACTCACAGCTTTACCTGCTCTACAAAATTCTCTTTTCTCTAGTATCAACAATTAGCACTGATCATTTCAAAAAAAACATGAAATCCATTCAAACCTCCATACGCACAAAGAGCTCAAGTGCAGAGAACATTAAACTGGAGTGTGTTAGAGGACGCTTAAGAGTCTCCAGCAAACAGAATGCAATTTTCCTGACAGTCCAGTGACTGTAACAGGCAGTAGGTTTTCAAACACTTTAGCAGGTCACACAATGGTTTCATAGGAGGAGATTCAAAGCAAAAAATTTAAAAATGTATTTTAATAGGTGTTCCAAACTAAAGACGTTTTGCGTAATTAACAAAAGGTGATAAGTTTGGTATAAACTGAAAGGCAGCTCCTTTTGTACTTTTCAAAGTGGTCTGGTGTCCTTCATAGTCCAAAGGTGGACATTTGAGCATCCAAATAACTTTCAAGATCTGGCAAAGTACCGGAGTCTGTCACTCTTTCAGAAAATTAAGAGGTGCGCAGTTTGAAAAATGCTTTTCTTCTCCACAGATAGGCATAATCTGAGAATTTAAATGCCCTGGGTAGGTGTCTCCTCTGTTGTTAATTTAGCACAACCTTTTCTAAAGGATATTAGAGGCAAAGGATACCTTCTCCTCTCAGTGCAGTATGAGCAGACCCCTGTATTCTCTCAACAAGAATGTTAAGTACCAACAAAAACTTTGCTTTCTCATGATGTAAGAAAGAATTAACTAATTTTGAGCCTTAAATTAGGTGGCTATACCTTTGAAACTCTCCACAGGAGCTAGCTACCATATATTATAAGTGCACAGGGGGTATACTACTGCTCAGGATGTTTCAATGTCATTGCTAGAAGTGATAATGATATATGATGATGTATCTGGGCTGGCAGCTGAAGAAGAGAGACAAATACTTGTCTGCGCAATTTCTGTGCATGCACAACCTATGGCACTATATTACACATCAAAAGCTTTGGTCTGAGCCAAATTAAGAATGATATACAGCTAGCATTTATGGTACCTGACAGTTCAGTAAATCTGTATTTCGGTCTTTTAGAAAACTGAGAGCTATTTCTAAGGTTCTGCACCAGAATTTAGGAAAAAAAGGTTTATTCACTAGCAGCTAACATTAACCCTTACAAAGGACTATAAGTAATTTTAGCATATACTTGGCATTTTCAGGGAAAACTGTACCAGAAACTCTAACCAATAAGGGCAACAAACCTTTCAACATTTGTACAAATAATTAACTGTTTGGAAAAGTCTCATTGCTTCTCCCTAGAAGAGCTTTTCCAAATATTTCTGCCTAATGCTGAACATAACATGGAAGTGAGGATGTAGTACTTACATTAAAGGGAAGGAAAGAAAGTATGGATTAATAATCATACCCTATATGTCAATACCCAAATTTCTGCAGATGCATTCTAAATGGCTCACATATTTTTGTATATTTAAATTTAAATAGATTTTGCCTTGATAGGGAAGGTAAGGGAAGGAGATCCAAAAAAACCCCAACAATTTAAATTAGATGAAGACAGACATTAGATAAGATTTGCAAAATCTCTTTTAAGCTCATGTATGCATCCCTCAATATATTTGAATTTGAAATAAAAATACTCCAGTGATGCAACTAGCTTACATGATTATCTAAATCTTATGCAAAATACACAACTCTACTTGAGGGTAAAAAATAAGCTGGAAAATGTCAAGAAGGCAGTTTCTGTCAGATAATTGTAGGTCTGCTGCTTAATCAGCAGAATAAAAAATTCAGGGCAAAGCATATGCCTTCAATTTTGAAATGCTATTTAGGTTTTTGATATTATCACAGGAGTAAACAGAATCCTTTTATTTCATTGGCAAAGTATACATCTGCCACTAGCAAAAACAGAAATATTAACCTTCCATTTTAAATATGAAATAAAAATATGGAAGCACAAGATATTTTTTTCCTATGAAAAGACAGACAATGTTCTTGAACATAAAATGGCCTTTTTTCTGATGAAGAATATTTCTACAGAGGTAAGTACTAGGAGTGACAAGACACCAATAAAATTCTATTTTACAAATCTTAATTAAAAAAAATCATTTTGAGAATCTATTTTATTCAATCAAAACCTCCTCTGATTTTTTTTTTTGTTTATTTCCACAAACATTCATAGCTTCATATATTTGACTGGAATTTTTATGTGGAATATTTCTTTTTAATAGGGGAAATTCAGAGATACAAGAACTGTACAAACACAGGACTATCACAGATCTACCAATAGCATCTTAATTATGAATTACAAGAATATTTTTATACTAGAGGAAGTAACAAAGTGATTGATTTGACATGCATTTACAAAAAGATACAGGGGAATTTCCAGACTTCATCTTGTGTTCCAGAGAAACTGAAGACTTAATAGCATCACTCTCTTTACAGTAAGCTTGAGCAGTGCTTTTCTAGTCAAGACAAGAGACTACAGATTTTGAAGGAAAAATAATTAAAAACCCCACAAATCTCACTGTTTCTTAGGAGGATTTTCCTAAACTTCCATAACTTTAATTATGACTATCCCTTGGTATTGTTAAGTTTTATATTTTGTTATATTTTTTCTTGAATTGAGCAATAGGGTAATCTCTACAAGCTCAAAGGCATGACTTTAATACAAAGGGTCACATAATCAGATGAAGCCAAAAACTGAAACAAGAATGAGTCATTGATATTAAAAAAAAAAAAATTAAAAAATGAAAAAAAAATAAATAAAGAAAAGAAAATCAGCACTATTCCAGGTCTGGAAGTTCTCATTGCAAGTACTTAAAGGGGTTCTTAATTTTTAGATATTTTATACAGAAGATAATGACATTTTATGTATTCAGGGCAACCTTACTACCATTTTGGCACATTGATAATGAATTATAGTACTGAGAAAAGAAGAATATGTGGGATGCTATTTTCCATCACCACTACCTGCTAATGCCACGTTCTCAATGAATAAAATACATCACTGCTTTGCACACAATATTCAGAATGCAGCCAACAATTCCGCGATGAAGAGCGTATATTTCATAGGATATTTTAAAAAAACCCCTCTGAGTGTGCCACTCCTGGATAAATCAAAACTCGTCATGTTCTGGTGTCTGGGTGGGTATTTGCCTCTTAAGGGATAAAAATAAGCCTTCCAAGCACACTGTGAGGACTGTAAGCCAATACCACATACTGCCTTACTGACCTCATCAACTGTTCCCTCAGCCCAAGTAAACGTCTTCTAATAGCTTAACTCCCTGACATGGTCTCCCTTCTCTGTAAATTGGAAAGAGATGGATTCAATAAGTGGACTCTTAGATGGACAAGGAGTTGGTTGCAGTCACGTCCTTAGGGTAGTGGTCAACAGCTCAGAATCCCAATGGACACCAGCAACAAGCGGTGTCCCTCACAGGTCCTTACTGGGAATCCCTCACGGGTCCTTACTGGGAATCCCTCACAGGTCCTTCCTAGGAACAGTGTCATTTAATATCTTCAATAATGACAAAGAAAAAGGGATCAAGTGCACCCTCAAATTTCCAGATGACACCAATATACGTGGTGTCATTGGGACACCTGGAGAATGGAATGACACCCAGAGGGACTTGGACAAGCTTAAGAAATGGCAAGGTGCTGCACCTATGCTTAAATTTTAAGTACCGGGAGTGGAGGAGCCCTGAATTTAAACTTTAACCTAGAGCTCTTAAAACTCTAATATTCAGTGTTTAGGAGAACTGGTTTAAGCTAGAATTCTTAAAACTAAACACATCATGCAAAATTAGTTATAACCAACTTTGATATAAAAAGTGACATCATAAATATTATTTATAACAATGAAGTTTGTTTTAAATTAGCTGAAATTATTGTAGCTATTATTGGTAGTATTATATTTCCCTGCCCTAAATACTTCTTTTAAGTGTTCCATCATCAGTACAAAGATCAAAAATAATGATCTTAAATAATGATCTGAGAGTTCATTGTTATCTGTAATCTATATCACCTGTAAAGAGCAATTAAAGCAAGTACTTAAAAAAGAAAGTCAGTTGCTAATCACAGATATTTGACTGAATCCCGCAACTTCTAAAGGCAAGCTCAGATTGCCAGCTCCATCTCACAGCCAGTTTCTGATATAAATAGCAGGTCAGGTACATAGAGCAGTGTTCTGCTTGGAACTGAGCAACAGGAAGATAGATATTTGTGCCCAAAACATCACCTAACCTGATAAGCTGTAGTATCACTATGCAGGTCCTAGAAGAGACAGAAAAACATATTGTAAAGCAGTATTCATAAGAAAAACAGGCTTCTCAAAGAAAATGACAAATTAGGGTGGGAATTTTTTTCTTATTTTATAAGGCTTCAAAAGGAAATAAAGTATCATGGCAAAACCAGAAGTCAGGCATAAAGAGATAACCACATATTTCAGGAATTGAGGGTTGATTTTTTCAGATAAATTTTTCAGCAGTTCATTTCCATGAAAAAGTTTATCTTTCAATCAGTTAATTACTAACCATTGCAAGGACTGCATTATTACTCCTTACACAGATGATAATGTGAGAGTCCTTTTTGAATTCCTAGTCTTAAGACAACGCCTGACATATACAGTGTACTTTCAAAAAGAAAGAACAAAAGAAAACACTCATCAGGATCAGAAACCAATATCTAATCAATATTCTACAGCAAAATGGAACAATATGTATTTAAATACAAGCCTTAATACCTAGATTTTAAGGTATTCTTTTTTCCAGAATTTATATAAGCACCACTGGTATAATTTTTCATACTTCTACAGGCACGGACCAGAAAGCATTGTATTATAAACATTGTTTTTCCATATGAAAAATGGTCAGTTTATTATTGCAAGACTCTCTGTAATTAAATTTAAAAAAGAAACCTATCAATCCCAGAGACGATGATTTAATAAATTCTAAATGTTAGAAGCATCTGGACAATTATGGAGGGAAGTTTTGTGTTAGCATAGGTGCTTCCTGCTTATGCCAAGGACCTTTTGAAGAGGCAAATGTCAAGTGGAGATCTGATGATAAGTGGGAATGTCTTTGGGACACTGCCATAGTGGTTACATGGTTTAAAAATATAAGGGTACCACAGATGGGATAGGCAAGGCCATTGACCTCAGAAGCATGGAGTTCTCTCCTAAGTATTATAGGTATGATCTGTAAGTCTCCTATCCACATTTGAAACAGTTATCAGGGATTCAGTTTATCCTCTAAGGACATATTTAAGTATGGGGATGGAACCTAAGGCTGTGAAGTATCCATTTGGTGAGAGAGAAAGAGGCTGCCAAGAGATGAGGTGCTCCAGGAAATTGTGAGTAAGGAGCAGGCCTGAGGGAGTTGGTTCATGGATCAATCTGCTGTAATATTTCATCTACTTTAATTTGTAGCAGCCATTTCCTTATTAAACACATTTATTAGAGAAGGCTTTCTGGTTCCAGCATCACTACAGAAGAATGTGCCAAGAACTTGGAGCTTCTGATCTCTACAGAAGTGTGAACTTCACTCATTTCTGCTCCTTCTTATACTTACCCATAGAGGAATACGGTCTGCAACAACATATTTCTACTCCTTTTCCTCCAAGAAGGTAATAAAATGCAGGACTTAAGCACACAGATTTTCCCACACGTCCATAAATGCATTTCATCCCTGTGTGATTATAAACCTATCCCAAACAGACACCAGCAGAAGATATCAGCCTTTACAAAGGTAATGAGTGGCCCAGACAAGGGATGCCAAAATAGAAATATTTCACGATCAGTAAATTAAAATTTGATAAAATTAAACTATTTCACAAAAACAAGCCAAAAAATAAGCTACAACATTAGTTGGAAATCCATCTGGCTTGTTATAGAATTACTTAATTTCTTTCCATGCTTCCAGAGAGGCCTATGCAAGTCTTGTGAGGAGTCTCTCCAAGCTAGTTATTGTTGAGTCTCCCAGAACCACCTCTCTCCCAAGTTCACATCTTCACAGGTAGCTGGCTCCTAATTTACTTCAAAATATTTTAATTCTGCAGAGCCATAGATCATTACCAGAATCCTATTACATACAGAACATAATGTATCTCTTTACATGTAAAATGGTGATATTTGGTGATATATTTATGCAATGCACATAACTAAAGAAGCAGACTGTTACTGTGATTGTAGCATGTCTTAAAATAAACTGAGCTGCATGGATTATAACCAGGACCAGGCAATCCAAAAGTGGTGTCAGAACTCCAGGGAAGCAATAGACCATATGGCACTTGAATTAAAAAAAAAAAAAAAATAAGGAAAAACCAGAGATCAAGCAGGCAGAATGTCTAGAAAAGAAACCTAATGCCGTCATATTACTTTGCACATTACATCCACTTTCCTGAAAATACCTGCAAGATTTGTAGAAATCCATAAGGAGAAAACACATAATTTACTGCCAGCAATTGCTTCCTGATAAAATTTTGAAGCGCCAGGAATTGAATCTCTTTTTTTCTTTTATGAACAGTGAGAAATTTAACAAGGCATGGGGAAAAAAAGTTCATTTCTGTCTACACCATGGTAATCAAAATGCATAAAACCCTTCATATCTATTTGCAGTACCCCTCCATATCCAGTACTATGCTAAATGTTGGTTTATGTATATGTGAATAAATTGATAGATAGGAACTAATGTATCTGCAATTTGAAAGTACATACTCCTTGGTAATACACAGGCAGTGCCAGAGACAAGCACAACAGAAATCTTGTAGAAGTAATGGAAGGGTTTTGACTGCATAAAGACCATTAGAGGCAGAAAGAAACAAACAACCGACATATTTGTTCAGTCATTCAATGGTTTTATTGGTCACAATGAATTGAGGTGAACTCAGAGATCACTATGAGGATGTCCTGTCCTAGGGTTAGCATGCATCTAAATTTTCCTATACTAAAGCTCTCCCTGAAATACTGATCCTAGAATATTTTGAAAACACATGTTTGTTCAGAGTATCCAAAAATCAGATACCCTTGAAAAACTGATGCTGTGAACTTGCTCCTGCATGACAGTCAGTTTTGGACATGACCACAGCACACATGACCAGGACTTTGGGGGGAAGGACAACTCTGTTTTACATACTGTACATGTACTTGCTGCACACACATGAATGACAATGCCAACAGTTTCAGGTCTGTTTGTAATCTCAGGCAGCTTTGCGGAAACCAGTCACAAAGCACAAAACCTGGCAACATCTGCAGAGTATTCAGAGGACCCCTTGATGCACTGCATGTGATGAATCTGTTACTGTCACCATTCTCCACTGATATGCATTGGGTTTACATAAACAAATATTTTGTGTCTTTTCTGGTCCCAAATTTGGCCCCTTAATTTTTCTATTTACAGGTGTTACAGGGCACCCTTATAACCACAGAAATATTCATAAGTTTGCAAACAGATATTTCTGCTCTCCTTCCATTGCCACTTGCAAATGTCAGGCAGTGAGACCATCTGGTACAAATTCTGTTAACAATGACCAATGGCTTTGATTAACAGCAACTGCAGAGGTTCTGTGGGAGTTAAAAGAATAACTGAAGTTCTCTTCAAGATCACTGATTCTGAGGATGCTTGAGAAAAAATATATCTTAGTAATGTATCCAATTCAAGATGCAGGCAGAATGCTTGAGTTTTGTTTTTTTTTTGTGCCATGATCTGAAATAAATTTGGGATGATACTCTAATCAAGGCTCAGAAAATAACTTAATCAAATGCCTTTGTTAGAAAATAAAACTAACAAAAGATGAGATTGATTAAATTTTAGAAACTCTGTTGAAAATTAAGGCTATTCAAAGTAATTTGGACACAGAACACTTGAGATTGTAAATGTCAGCTTAAGAAAAGTTTCTGTAGCTAGGAGACTATAGCAACAAGATGTCTGTGTAGTAAAAGTATCTCTGATATATCAAGAATAAAACGGCTTGATTAAATTAAAAATGAACACTAATTAATAGACCTAACAGTAAATAAAACTAGGTTCATTCAAGAGTCACAATAGTGCCAGAAACTTGTCCTGATGACAAGCTAGCTGCAGTCTAAGTTTTCTTCAGAGCACATTCTCTAGCTGCCATTCGTTCCCACCCCCAGTAAGCCTACCACTTGTTCACATATATGTGTACATATAAAGGTCATCCTTCTCTTCTGCCAGACAAGAAAGCTCTCACATAATTGTTTTCAGGAGACTAATTTATACTTCAAAGTAATATTTGGAAGAAATTTCAGAACATGAGAATAAATTCTTCTCCTTTGTTACAGCTGCAAGATACTTTTGAACTTTATCTATCTCAGAAGTGTGAGTAGGTAACAGCCTTCCCTTCAATCTATCAGCCTTATCCTCTGTAGTGCCAAGGACCTTGGGAAGTGAAATGGATAGAAAACAAGTAATTCTTTCCTAGCACATGTCACATTTAAAGCCAAGAAGTAAACTGTAAGAGGATTCAGTTCCTTGACACTGAGCTGGAATTCCTATTCTAACTCTACAAACCTATTTTGCTGTATAGGAAAACAAATGTTTAAAATGGTAGATTAAGAATATCCTTTCCCAAATTTAAGAATATTATTTAAGATGCTAAATCTTAGTGTACAGATTGAGTAAGAACATACATACCAGGATTTACTAAAGCCCAGCAGTAACTGAGCTGAGCCATAGGAACGCTAGTAATTTTTATATCTTCCACATCTTATAGATTTCTTCAGATGAGTTACCTAGCTTTTAAGAGGTCAACCCACAATATTATAATACAACAAATTTGTGCTATCTTATCAAGCAGGTGAAACAGTTAATTGTTTTCTGTGTTGAAAAGTCAATGAAGAGAGACTGTTAAAACCAGGTAAATGTTTAATAAAAACATGAATTAACACAGATGCTTATTAACTGCTTGACTGTTCATAGGCACTTGCCAACCCCATGAAAAGAAGCATTCTCAAGTGATTCCAGCACATTAATCCTTTTTTCAATTAATGTTATTGATTTAAATGGTACTTTTACACAGGTTAAAGATTTATACAGCTGTATCATGCAAGAGGTGCTGAACAGTCAGTCAATCTAATAACAGGGACACTGAAGTGTCTTTTGTGTTAATGGATATCATTCCAGTTCTCTGCTTTGGAAAAACCATAAAATAAAACTCTATAGAGTGACATAAAAGATGGACTTTGATAAAAAGGATATCAGTTCTAGTACGAACAGATCTATAGAGCATGCCAAATGGACCGTGAAATGTACCCATTCAGGTCCAGCCTATGGAAACTCCACAAGAAAATGGGCATATCATATTGCATTACTCTCAGTCAGCACAAGTAAAAGTAGCATAGATTATACTTGTCTCCTGCACTCTCCCTTCACAGAAAGAAAACTGATCAATGAACTACTTATCAAGCCTGAACAATATAAATCTGCTGAATTCAACAGAGCTGTTGTGAAACACTCTTGAATAGGACAAATGACTGAGATAAAGATTCTCTGGCTGGTCACCAAGGACCTCCCATATCAGAAGCAATAATGACTTATCACAGATAAACACCTTGCTAAAATGTTTCAAGTAAGCCTGTGAGAGAACTGTCTGTTGATATGGGAATGCAACCAGAGCTGTAATGCAGCTCGACATAATAGTGCTTTGAATTAAAGTTCTCTACAGGCCCCATGAAACCAACTATCAAGACCTGTCAGATCTAACTGTAATGGTTTTCTACAAAGCAAAGTTCTCTACAGAACTTCATTCATGTGAGAACAGTTATTCTTAAAGAGCAATTGTATTCATCTAAAACATATGAGACACATATGTCCTTTACATGAGATATATATATAAAATATATATACACATACACAAAACTGCCATTATTTTCCTCTCGTGTAAAGGACTCAAGTTCACATCTTAGTTTTGATTTTGGTGCTGACTAGCATCCTCTTTTTGTTTGAAACACACATTACTCCTTTGCATTCCCATTTGTATTTGCACTGTTTCAGTCATGGGGTAAAGTAAATAAGAGAAGAGCCTGACTGCAAATGTTAGGACTATAAACTATGCCTCTGAGCTATTTATGCTACCCACGGTGCATGGCAGTGCACGAGGAGAATGTGCAGCAGCAACTGCTCTAATATGCAGCACCAGAGGAATGAAAAGAAGACAGGAACAACTGGCTGGAGAATAAATGCTGGAGAAAGCATCAAGAAATAAGGATAGAGAAACAGGAAAAGATAAGCAAAATCCATGTAGAAAGGGTAGTCTCCAGCTGGAGTTAAAAACAAATCCTGGAAAACAGAAGCCTGTTCAAAAAGGCAATAAATATTCTCTATGGAAAGAAGAGGCCTGCTTGTAAAAGCAACATTCTCTGTCTTACACTACTGCTAAGAGCAGGCCAAGAGAAGCTCTGAAACAGAAACCTCAGTGCAGATCAAGACCTGTTTATACCATTACTGGGGAGAGATGAAACTACATAAAATGAAGTTGTATAAAGAACTTTCTTATTTTCAAAGGTCAAGTTAGCATCCCAATAATACGCTGGAGTAATTTTGCTTTTTGCAGTATTCTCTTCTAATCACAAAGGGGCAGAATGCCCCAAAGTAAATGAATATTTGAAAGAGCTCTTTCTCTTCAATACAATACTGTACAACTCAACAAGCACCACAGATGTAATGACTTTCATTATGGAGGTTTCCACTAAATCTATCTCACATGGTCTGGAAAATATATTCTGCAATGAAACTTTTCTTTATACAGCAAGTTCCTCCCATATATTTGGTATTTCCACTACCTCCAAAGGCAATGAATCATACCACAATCATTAAAACCCTAGTTTTCAATTTTTCTTAACCTGGAAAATTTTATGGTTTTGAACAATGGAAATATATTATACTCTTAACTAGCATTCCTTTTCAGCACCCTACCTACCTTTCAACAACCCACACAGGCTCCTCATTAACAAAGCAATTTATCACCTTCTCTTCCTTACAAAACAGTTCCCTGAGTTGTGCAAGTCATGAAAGGCAGCTCTTGCAAGAGATCCAACAGATGGGTAGAGAGTTCTCAATAGAGGCAAGTTTGAAATTTGAGTATTGGCATGTTCATGTTGTAGTTGAAAATTATAGTTGAATATTAGGAACTCTTTCCCTAGCTACTTGTCAATTTCTTGATTATTCCTTCCCTTAAAAGATGTGGTACCATTTGATGAGTAGCTCTTAACACATTGTGCAGCTGAGGAGTGTATAGGGAGAAGAAAAATCCTATACACATATTTCAAAAAAGAAGAGTAGAATTCAATAGCATGTGTAGAATCAGAAATTATTGTAAAGTGATGTTAAGCAAATTTAATCTCTTTTAATCATGTGAAGAGAGACAGTGAAGCAGCAATATTTCATTATTTGTTATGTAAAATAAAGATTTTATCCAGTGCTATGTAGCCTGGAGCCACACTGACAAAATAACAAATAGCTCTAAAACTGTAGATGTCATCTTTTTGGCACCCAGATACCACATAAAAGCTTAGTTGTTTTCTGTGGGTAATATCTAGGTTAATTCCCTCATGAAAATATAAAGGATTTGCTTGCATTTGAATAAGTTAGCTTTATTCAACATTCCTTACTGGTTCTTTTAATCATGAAAAAGCCTATTGAACTCAATGGGTGTTTGAGTGAAGAATGCTGATCAGAGTCCTTGGAGACAGTTAAAATGGTCTCTACAAAAAAAAAAAATAAAAAAAAATTACAAGTTATACTCTTCTGAAAGGCCATGCCAAAGATTGTTTTTCTATTGATATAAAATGTCTTCTAAAAATTTATGCAGCAAGGACCTTTAAAAGGAAAAAAAGAAAGGCCCACATTATTGCTTGCAGCAGAAATACACCTATCATATTCATTAGTTTACAAATGGCATTCTCAAGGTACCTCATTGCAATTAGAGAAATACTTTCCAAAATATCTGAAATGTAGAGTAAGGTGAAGTGAATCAGAATTACACCAAATACCTTTTGAGTATAACACCTCTATGTCACTGCCCACTACTGCAGGGTATGACTTTAAAACATCAAGCTTGGATGACTGTAGAAATTTTTCCCTTCTTCCTCTCATTTCCTTACTGTAGGTGGTGTATTACATGAAGCTAACACTGTGATAAATTGGCTCTATTCAAGTGCTAAATGTCGATACCGACTTCAGTGATGTGAAAATTTTATCTCATGCTTACCATGGGATAAAAGTTCTAATGAAGATAGATCTATGCACACAAGGCAAGGAAGTGGAGTAAGAAAGTCAACGGCTCTGACTTAATAGCCTTAATGCCTGTTTCATAAGGAGGGCAACAGATTAACCACATTATCTTCTTAAAATGTGTTCATGTGTTGTTTGTATATATGTTTGCTCATATATGCTACAGAGAGATGTTCTGATTGCTATGCTAGGGAACAAGGTCTTGGAGCAATCTGGTAGAATTTCATCAACTGTGAGTACCACCCCCATTAGACTTTCAGATTTGGCAAGAAGCTCTCTTTTTGAAATCACCAACCTACTGTAGGCAAAAAACAAAATACCAGCATGATCAACTATGGGAAAAGACATACTTTCTGGACATAATTATACAAAATTATACAATCTTCCATTGAGTAAGGGCCATTTTTAGTCTATGATCTACGCTTGCCTCCTCTGTCTTATAAAAGCTACAGAAATAGAACACAATTAAACCATCAAGCAGTGACTGCAGTTATCTGAGGGCTGAACAACTGTGTCTGGTAATATGTAGCAATGGGCATACAAATAAAAATAAAACAGAGGATAAATATTTCGTGATTAATTATATCACATACTGATAATGCTTCAAGCTACGGTTCTTGGGAACCAAAAGAGCAGTTGTTGACAAGCGTGGCTGGAGTTAATGTGATTCTATAAATATGAAATAGTGTTGAGTTACATCTATCAACAGTTATCTCTGCTTGAATATTTCAGAATGTCAAAGTATACTAGTAACTGTTGGGGGGGGGGGGGGAAGCAATAAAACTTGGCATTTTAAAAACTCACACACTACCTGCATACATTTCACTAAGAATTGCTTTAGAAATCTTGAACTACTGGTCTACCAAGCAGAGAACTGTTGTTGTGCCTACTCTCTAAAACAAAACAAAACAAAACAAAATAAAAATAAAAGAGAATTCCTACAGAACTGTTCCAGCTGGGTTACCAGCATTTATCCTAAGTCATTATTGTATTCCTTATATCCCAGAAGAGAAGTTCGTGTTTAGGGACAAAGGAAAAAGACCAGAAATGTGCATGATAGATAAGACAACAAAAAATTTAGACTACATTTGCTGATGATGAGTAGCAATGATTAGAAAGTTCAGAGATCTAACATACAGCAATCCTTTAATGACTGTTATCCTTTACCATGCTGTTCATCCTCATATATGAAAACATACATGTCCTGCATGAGTTACCATCCATCAATCCACCAGATACGAATTGAAACTGCAAAAAGGCTATTGTAAAAGCTAATTTATATTAGCCTTATAAGCTTATAATATAAATTAGCTTATTAGCTAATTTATAGCAAATTCTGCAGTGTTTATAGAAAATATTATGAGCCCAGAGTTTTCTGAAAAATTGTAACAGTAAGGATGGTATAGTCTTATTTTTTAAAACATGCTATTCTATGTATGTATCCATAACAATATTTACACATTAACTGTCACAACACAAAAAACTATCAAAATGCTGAGAGTCAAATTTAATCTGATGCAAATAGTGTATACTAAAGAAAGTATAAAACCATTTGCTAAATTTGGGGTATTCTCAACAAATGGGCTCAATTTTCTTTAGAGTAAATGTTCAGAATGAAACACAGAGTAAATCATTTAACGGCAATTTAAACATAGAAGGTTAGTGCAATATAGTGGTCAAAGTAAGGCTCCCAGACTGATGCATTTTCTTCCATACAGATTTACAAGAATATCATTAAATATTATTACATTTCATGACAGGAAGTATGATTGTGTTGAAAATTCAATCAGGTTTCTTTGTCACTCTAATAACAAGAATTTTAACATGCTGCTGCCAAAAATCAGTGAAGCATAGCATTGCATTCAAGAAACAGCTAGATTCTAATTCTCCGTCTGGCTGAGAACAACTGAAAATATTTCAAACATCACACGTTACTTTATTTTTCACTGCACCCCATAAAGAATGAATCAAGAAAAATTACATTAAAAATGTATTAATGAAGGAAACCCACCCTTTTTCCAAATTCCTGCACTTTTCCTTTTATAGTCTCACACATTAACTTACCCAACAGCATTGCACTCAGTGCTAATGAAAAGAAAGCAGGCAGTACAAATCTTCTTAAGCCTCCTTTGGCAAGAAAACTATTACAGCATGAACAGAAGAAAGTCTCTGGAGCCTTTCCCTTGTCTGCTTGTTTTACAAAAGGCAGTAAGGATCACACTGAGAAGTGTCAAAGCTGAATAAACCACTAGCAATTGGGTTTAAACCCTTTGGGTAGTTAGTCCTTCATAGATGATGATTCGACTTTGTCCAAAAAAACAGTATGTAAGAAACAATGCAGAATCTACCAGAGGCTGTAGCCAATCTTAAAATGTAGACAAAGAAGCAGTTTGCTTCTAAAGGTTTGCAAGGGAGGGCTTGTCACAGGACATTAATTCAAGCAAGCTGCTGATACATCAAACCAGTGCATCTATATACAGTTAATCCAAAGCTTTTCACGTTGCGTTCAAGGTGTTTGGCTGTGGCAGACTGAAGCCCCTGGGTTTGGTATCACTGAAGAACAGGAGAGCTCTCTTCTCTTCCCTTTTACATTAAAATGCATATTTAGCATCTAGAAACCACGTGGTAAATGGTAGGATCTTTTTCTCAAGCTTTATTATGATCTGCAACTGACATCTAGTATGGCACATTTGAATAAAACTACTCTTCTTGCCTTTGCTGTAGGTAAACTTGCATATAAAGGAGTTTAAAACGAGAAAATATAAAGGATTTTCTTCTAAAACCATCACAAACAGTAGGGGGAGAACTTGACAATAAGTAGGCAACACTGGATTTTAATAACTCCTTCAGGAAATAATCAAGAATTACAGTAAATCCATATTTCTTTCATTATTTTTTCCATAACCTTGTATTCACTGTTGATAGCTGATGAAAAAAACTGATATATAGAATTAGCATTTGTCTTTGACAATTTACTTATGTTCTTTTGAACTATGCAATGACAACTTTTTATAAAAGCTTAAACATTTATCAGCAATGCTTCAGAACTTCCTTTTTAACAGGATTTATTGAAATAAAGGCTTTGTTTACTAAAAAAAAGTATGAATAACGGTGCAAATTAATAAAATACAGCCTATGTATTATTAACAAGTCTTAACTTCTTAATAATGAATTTTACTCTAGTCATGCATTTTCATTTTTTCTCCTGAAAGGTACATATATTTTGATTGTAGTCTAACATGATGCAATTTGAACCAAAGCTGGATGATACTGACAAGGGTAGTCCATATTTTTCTCCAAACTTATCATAAAAGACACCGAAAATGCTTCTTAGTGTTAGGTTAGACACTTCCTGTGCCTATCTCCTGCTGTGCATGACTCTTAGCTATTCATGTAATTCTTTCTGTTGATACTAATTGTATTTGTCTGTGCAAATAATCATGACACTATTCACAATTTCCATTTCTGTTCATCCTTTGACATGTCTATAGAACAAGACTATGCCTTTACCTGCCACGCTGTCTTAGCACAAAACCGCATCTTACCATGGTTTTATGAATATTTAGAGAAAGAGCAGGAGCAGAAACTGGGTCATGCATGGATATTTTTCTAGTTTAGCACTGGTTTCTCTGCTTCATCTTGCAAAGTTTTGATGTCATTCTTGAATTTTTGATTTTTAGTCAATTATGCTATATAAGACAAAACACAGAAAGAGAAGAATCAGTTTCTCCCGTACACAAGGGCAATAGCATTAGCTAGTTGCTAGTCAAGATGGAAGACTACCAGTCTGGCCTACATGAATACTAAGGCAAGAAACAGCATTATTATTAACCCAAATATTGGTTGAAATGTCAATCAGTGCAAGAATATTTTATGATGACAACTCATGGACTACAAATAGGAAAACCTTCCATCATAAATCACAGTCGATTGAGTGCCAGTCAAATAGTAATTAAGTTTCAGTCATTATTTAATGTCTTCATAGCAGAGCATGAGTGGCAGAGCTTATTGCAAAGGAAGTTGAACTATGCTGCACTACAGCAGAACGTGCTAGGGAGCAGATTCCAGCACCTTTGCACTGTCAAAATAGCAATTTACTCTAAGCTAAACAGTCATTTAAGCAGTTCAAAGCAGATCACTTGTGACCACATCTCCTTGGTGATATTTTCTACATAACTCCTTGTGATGGACAATCCACAGAACATGCATTCTCTGGTGACATCTGATAATAAAAACATTGAAGGGAATACTGAAAGTAAGTCAATAATGCTATTCTGTTATGTTAAATATAATTAAACATACAACATATTGTACCACAAATGTTTTTAAGATAAAAATACATCAACCTAAAATGCAGATAAAGAATATGTAAAAATACAAATTCTGTCATCAATTCATGTCATTGAACTTTACTTAATTTGGATGCAGTTTGAGTTTAGAAACAAAGACTGTTTTAGACCTTATTCCTCCTTAGTGTAAATACCAACAATATGGGACATACGAGTAGGAGTGGGGAGTCCTTCTAACACTATTCCACCTGATGGAATAGGTGGAAAGAAAAAAATGGGGATATTTTTACTAGGACTTAAAAAACCCCAAATATTATTTGTCTCTTAACCCAGTCCTGAAGACAGCCTGATGAAACAAAAAAATAATTCATACGGCTTTTTTGTGCAATCTTCCTGTAGCCAATTCATTCTGGCTGCTAGCTTCCCAGAAGTAGCACAGTGACACTCCAAGAAGGACTCCTTTTGTAAACCTTAAAGCTCCATGTGCTCAGTGGCTGAACTACTTCCCCTAGATCTTTGCAGTAGGAAATCTAAATCTATATGGATCTAAATCTTTAGATCCATCATTAGACTAAATTCCAACTGTTCTGCTGTTTGGGAAAGAACCCATAAGGACCCTGGGGGCAAGAAAAAAGAAAGGACAGGAACAAAAAATAGTAGAAAACCACTTAAGTGCTTTTCATTATTATTACGTTCAGTACTGTGGGCAGGGCTTGCACGGTTGCCATCAAGGCATTTTCAGCTCCTCACAATCCCCCACCAGCGACTGGGCTGGGGGTGCACAAAAAACTGGGAGGGGACACAGCTGGGAGAGCTGCCCCCAACTGACCCAAGGTACATTCCATACCGTACAGCTTCATGCTCAGTGGGAAGCTGGGGAAGAAGGAGGATGGGACATTTAGAGTAATTGCTTTTGTCTTCCAAGTAGCCACTACATGTGATGGACCCCTGCTCTCCTGGAGATGGCTGAACATCAGCCTGCCCATGGGAAGTGGTGAAGGAATTCCTTGCTTTGCTTTGCTTATGTCTGCAACTTTTGCTTTATCTATAAAACTGACTTTATCTCAACCCATGGGTTCTCTCACTGATATTCTTCTGATCGTCTCCTGCAGCTGTGAAGTGCTTAGCTGTCCCCTGGGGTTAAACCACTATATTTGGCAAGATGTTTGTAAGGTCATGGCTTATGAGCACTTTGCCATTGTGTCTAATTTTTGTTTGCACATCTATGAATGTCATTTTAGTATAAACACACAGAATTTACTTGACTTAAATCTATATAAGGGAAATTCATTATTCTTGTCAGCAGGTCATACCACATGCTTAGACTGACTTTTTAGATCTTTGAACTTTCAGATCAGTTATACAGTTAGTGCACAGACTCTCTGTACCACTAAGAAGGAACGCAGCTATCCTTTAGCATTATATTTAAAACTGGAATCAGATTTCAGGAATCTAATCATTAAAGAAGCCTTGTCCCACACAAAACTCAGAAACGATATTTGATCCAGCAGCTACATTTTAAAAAGGGCAAACCATGCTTGGAATAATGCATTTAATCTCACACTGTCAGATTCACTGTCTCTATTCTACATACCAATAGATCTCCATAATTCACCCATCACTTATATATTCAGAGATGGGCTGAGTTTTCTAGTACGAGCTATATCCCAAAAAACCAAAAAGTTAAACACAATCATCAAATGGAAAGCCAGAGAGGGCAAGATGTTCAACTGATTAAATCAGCAAAGGTGCTATTGAACATATTTATCCAAAGTAACAAACATATGCCTTCACAGCCAGCACCAATAAATAGGAAGTTAATGGGTCTTGAAAAGAAAGCCTTTCCTGTTTTAAAAAGGCAAATATTTTACCAGCAGTTAGAGCTGAAGACTCTTTTTCCAAGATGGATCTCATCGGAGATGAATTAAATAAATGTTTTTGTCTGCATTGAATAGTCAGCATTTTATATTCAGTATGTGTTTAACAAAATTGAGGAGGAGTTTTAATGATAAAATGAGAGAGAAAGGTCTGGCTAAAAATCAACATTGGTTCTCTAATGAAGATTTAAAGGAAATAAATTACATCCTTTTGCAATTTCAAATCACCTTTTGTGGGAAAAACACAATATGAATAAAAACAGTTTTGAGTCAATTCCTACGTAAGTGTTAAACTTCAGATTACATATTTGCTATACATTTCTTGGAATGCACTTAGTAATCAATACTTTTTTCATCTATAAGACTCTTGAGAAAATCAGCCTGCTTTCTAGAAATAAGCTAGATAATGAATCATGTCCTCAAAGTTTTTAGCAACTTGAAACTATCGTAGAGCATCTGTTAGGAATCATCATTTCCTTGATCTTACACAAAAGACCAGTGAAAAAAAGAAGCAATATCAAATTAATCTTTAAAATATGTGTATAATGCCCCTGTCAAGTTGCTATTTGAACTTTTTTGTCCCAGTTACAGCTTCAGGAAGAATAACTTCAAGGGCTAAGAAACAGAGAGACAAAGGAAAGAGGTTTCTTCACCATGAGAACATCCCATCACAAATTTAGTTTCCAGGCCTTTCCCTTTACTTATTATACTCTAAATTAACAAAGCTAATTTAGCAAAACTAAAACTTATTCCTCTTGTAAAGTGGCCATGTAGATGGAGCTGGTAAAGATGGCATAGCTTTTACTAAATCCCAAAAACTCTTATGCACATTTTGGCCTAACATTTACACTGATATTCTTGATGCTCTCTCATTCTTGGAAAATGATTTTTTTTAAGTTTCAGAAAAGACGCATCAATCACTTCCAATCACAAGGGTTGTTAGTTTACTGAAATAATTTGACTATTTCTTTCCTCAAACTGTATCCACTTCCTTGCATTCTGATTGACTATACATCTCTGATTTGCACAAGTTAATTTTTAAATAACTGCATAATGTGCTAGTCCCTTTACAGTGATTGCTTAAAACCTATCATTAGCCAATCAAAGAGCAAGGATCTGCACAATCACTCTGGGATATTTTTCAGTAACTGCTCTGTGAATATGTAATTTTCCTCCACTATGCAAATTTCACAAACATTTTCCTAAGGCTCTGATTGGACCTGTGGTTCAGAATTTTCAAGTTCTTATCCATGGTTCCATACAAACTTTCTTATTCCTCAAAATTCTAAACACTTTAGAATATGAAAAAAAGGGGAAATAACTGGGAAAAGAAATGTGATTTAGTAAGACTGTCTGACATTGCACAGAAATAGAAGAAAACTTGTTTCAAATCTCTCAAACAACTTTTTGCTAGATATGTTGCACATCATGTTAAGTAAGGAATAGACTCTCAGTAATAATTTAGAGCTTTATTAGTTAGAAAAAGAAGAATTTGTATCTTTGCTTAGCCTCTATTTGGCATACAGGGCCAGATGCTGACAAACATCATAGTTAAAATAGTTTCAGATATTAAAGAGGCCTGCTGGTACAGTCAAAAACCCTTAGACAAGATAAAACCTGTTTGTCAGGATTATACTTATTGACACTTTGAAGGCGAAGAGAAAAACTCACAGTCTTGAAGCCTTTTGCAGCATGTGGCACTTAGGGATGTGGTTCAGCCCTCCACTGGGTGGACTTGGCAGTGCTAGGTAAATGGCTGGACTGGAGGATCTTAGAAGTCTTTTAGAACTTCAAGGATTCTGATAATATGAAAGTAAGGCAGCACTTGCATGTGAATTGAACTGCAGTGCTTATACTGTATATATATAGCAAAAAAAACCCATTTTGACTGGTCAATTACTTTTATGTGAACTTTTCTGATACCCATGAAAAATTGTATTCTTTGTGATGTTTACAAAACAAAGCAAAGCTCTTCTTAATGCTTACCCTAACTACACAGTACACAGAGGCTTCACCAGTGATACCTTTAATTACATCTCTAATAACATGAAAGACTTTTCTCTTTTAATCACTGCAGGTGGGTAAGTTCCCAATGTACAAGGCAGAAAACATGATAGCACATAATACAAGAACACAAGTAACATTTAGGCCAAATGCAAAAAAACCCACCAAATAGCGTAAGGAAAATTCTTCTTTTTCCCAAGTAAACAGCTGAAATAAATTTATTTTTAGGCAGAGGGATATGGTAGAGGAGGTGACCTCGTGTTCTGGCAATGACAATACATAAAACAACATCAGAGGTCTTTTCTATTATATTATCTGTAGTCATCTGTACTGTTTCATAACCTCATCTGGTCTACAAGGTTAATAGCAGCCTATCTAGTTCATCCCATTGCATCCTCCAGCCAGATTCAATCTAAACTTGAGTTCACTTTATGTAAAATTCACTTTTATGTTTTTAATGTGAATGGAAAAGTGTACATATTCTGGAGAAAAGTTACTCTTAGGACTTGATCAATAAACATAAACTACAAATTTTGCCAGCAACACTAGCAGCATTCTAGCACTTGATAAACTAATGTAAACATTAGGCCATCTTGTATTTTTATCTCCTCCACCAGATGTTCTAATTTATAAAAGGTGTAATTTTATATTTTCTCTCTTTTTATGTCACTATGATTATGCAAATCCTATTTAGGAAAACTGAAAATTCTGCAACTGTGTCAAAACAACATTATTAGATTTTAAAACTATGCCATCCTAAAGAAAATTTAAGAAACAACCATCTTTATGGTCTTTTTCCTTCAAATATGAGTCTAATATTCTCTGCCAAGCTGGCAAAAATATGACATGAAGTCAGCATTGCAAATTTATTGTAAATTAAAGTGCTTTCTTTCTTTCTTTTAGCTATACTAAATTGCCTTCACTATTATTGCTTAAATAATAATGAATGTCTCTCCCTTTTCTGGCTCAACTCTCATCACTTCTTGCAATGAAATCTGTCAAACTCCTCAAACAGGAATGTGTTTTTGCTGCCACTGATACCAGAAAAAGCATTTGCTGGTTTAGTTAGAACATCACAAACGACCTTTCAGGTATCTGACAAAATTATCTTCAGATTTTCATCTTTTCATTTCCATTTTGAATTCAAAATGATTCACAGAGGTTAAGTACTGAAGCATTAACAAGGTGCACTGTAATCTATCACTCTGCACTACGCTGCAATTTTCTCTGCCAATATGCCATCTTAAAATTACTCCCTTGGATTTTTATTTTTTTAAAAAACTGTGACCGTTATTACTCTTCTCTCCTGCATCAGTGCTACAAATATTCTAGCACCTCCTGTGCAATATGACAAGCACTCCCATTGCAATATGACAAGTCCACCAGAATATGATTTTTGCCTTGCAAGTTTATCTGAACACAAAAACAAAAACAAGGCGCCTCTCTCCTCTGATGTCAGGAAGAGTTCTGCCAGGTCCAGCCAGGAGTTCAATAGGCTGCGGAAAGCTCAAATCCTTGCAGGACTGAATCTGAACATGGCAGAAAGGAAAAGCACAAGAGAATGGCTATGGAGTAGACTCTTCCTTTTAAGAAGCTGTTTCAGAACCTTCACTTTATTGCAATTACAATTTATATTGCTGTACCATCCACTGTCTTTCATCAAGGCTGTGGGTGTGAGTGTGGGAGTGAGTCTGTAAATAAAGTCAGTCTCTGTCTTGAACAAAGACAAATTATCTAATCTGAGACAAAGCATCAACAAGACAGGGATGGAGAGAAATATGACAGCACAGGAACAGGAAGAACCAAACTAACTGTGACTGTATAGAATAGTAACAGAGATACATGTTCATTTTTATGGTTCACAACTGTTTGAACGCTCAACTGTTATTCTTTGAAAATAACCTTTTTATAAACAAACCTGCCTATCTCCAATAGATGGTTAAATTTAGACATTTCTGTAGTAGTCAACTTATTTCAGGAACTCCAGATGGTGTTAAGGAAAAAGATGGAGGAGGATCAGAGTAAATGTTGTAACGCTGAGATTACGCTTCAAGATGAAGCACCTTTGGCAATTAGATGCAGATGTAAGTCTAAAACAGATAGAGGCATCCAAGGTGAGTAGAACTTATGGAAATGAGTAAGCAAATAACAGACAAGAACAGGTACACAATAAGCATATCTAATTGTTAAAAAACCTCCATAATGAAGATGAAGAGCAGGAACAGGAATAAGACCAGGAAATCAGGTTCTTGATTAAAACAGAGGAAGACATGCAGCAGATTTATCAACTTCTACCATGAAAAAATAATCTACTTACTTAAAGAAATAAAAATAAGCCCCTGAGCCTCCTTTCCAAAACAGTGTGCCACACCAAATAACAAGAAACCAACTAACAAATAATTTCATTGGGCAGACCGAATTATGCATATTAATTACTCTTTCTAGGCCAGTATGTATAGTGTGGAAGACTTGATGATCACAAATTATGATACAGATAAAAATTATTAAAACACAAATATTGTCATATTATTGCAACTTTCAATTAAAAGTGTAAAACATTCAGTGCCAAACAAACTTGCATAGGAAAATGTAAATATTATAATTTATTTTACAAAGATTAACTTTTTTCTTCTTTAGTGCCTTATGAACAGGTGTCCAGGGTAGATATGGACAAATATCAAATCAAAGGAATAGTGGCCCATTTATTAGAGTTCATGATATTGTGAAAAATCATTAAATATTTTAGATGTAGGATTCCAATTTTTTTTAAGTTACAGCAAGGGCAGTTTAGGCAAGGACTATGGCAAGTATCCCTAAGTATATCAAAAGCACAGTAAATACAACTATAAATTGCTCCACGTGGTTTGTTGCACAAGTCAGACTTAACCACCCCTAATTTTTACCACTGTGGCTACAATTAAGAACTCAAGTGTCATTTATGGTGCATGGAGGTATTTATGGCTCTAACCTGTGACTATTTTAAAAACATTCATTGGTATATAAATGTCAGGTGCCTCCTTTACAGTTGGAATTATCAGCCTTTACATAAACTATTTAAAAGAGGAGGCTAAATTTTGAAAAAAGACTTTCTTGAGTTCGAGTGGGCTATTGGCACAGTTGTACTTACTTGCAGCTGTAAGGATGACTCAATTATTTGCAAAAGAGCATTTATACATAGATTCAGAATTACTGCGCTATAAATAATATCATCCTAATGGGCTGTTTTGCACTGCTTCCTCGTTCATTGAAGGTGGTGGACAGCAGAACAGAGAAGTTCATGGAACACTTAGTTCTGCAGCTGAAATATTTTAGTTTAGCTAATGCTTAAATTATAACAAATTTTCATTGGAAGAAAAATTTAAATAACTCTATGGCCCATTTGAAAGACTAATTAACTCTTTACAAAAGCAAAACAAATTGTCTTCTTCTTTCAACAGTATGAATTTTTTTTGTTACTCCGCATGAAGTCTAAGAATTAAAGAGATAAGGAAATATGTCTAGTATAATATTAAAGAAAAAAACCAAGTAAATTACACCAGGAGCCCTAAAGAAAGCAGGCAGTTTAAACAGGAAGATTTGTGAAGTTCTTCTGAGAAAATGCAGCATATGATTTTCCTTTTTGCATGAATTTGCAGTTCATCTGACAAAATAAAAATCTCCCACTTTTTCCAAAGTGACAGATATTCTACTTCATTTCCAAGTATGGGCTTGTTAAGGATTTAAATTATCAGCAGCTTTGTACACATTTTTATTTTTAAGGAATGACACCATGCATTTCTTTTTTATGATTGCACAAGGGGACCTCCTTTGCCTTTCATTACTCAAATGGACTGCATGATTTGAGGCTGTGCAGGCTTCAACACCGATATAAACTTTAAAAATATTTCAAAGAAGACTGTAAATCAACCCTATTTTTGAAGGAAATTATTTCACACCATTTGAAAGACATAAACTGCTACATATATTAACTCTTGATTTTTGTATATGATTAAATCTGTCATTTTAGCTACAATAAATATCATTTTTCACCCACCACAAAATGACACTAAAAAGACTGCAATATTTTCATTGAAAATACTTAGATTTGCCTTTATAATACAATTGTCAATATGACAATCGTAACACTATACTGCCATAAATTCTGAAGCTGTCAGCATTCACAAGTGAAACATTAGGCTCTGTCACTAAGTCGCTTTAAGCACCTTTTTTTTTTTTTTTTTTGACGTAATCTAATCTTCAGATTTTCCATATCTCTGTGAGGTTTGGTTTGGTTCTGTTTTTTGTTTTTTGTTTTTTTGGGGTTTTTTTGGGTTTTTTTTGGGTTTTTTTTGTTTTTTTTTTCTCATGGTATATTCTCCTAACTATGCTGATTGTGACTCCTGATTTGGCTTGTTTACCAGAAACGTATCTCTATTATTAATTCTCTTCTCAAAAGAATTGCATGCAAAATAATTTGCAATCCTGAGATATTAAAGCTGAAATGATTACAAGAAAGCCTTACTTTAAGTATTGCATATCAGTAGCTGGCATATTTCAAAGCTAAATAAACTATCTCAACCTTGCCAGATAATCATATCATGTGTAAAAACTTCTCTGAATAAGAAATTGTCAAAGATTTCTCATCTGTAGTTTTCATCTTGTTCTATTTTCCTTTTACACTTCATCCTTATTTTCTAAATCTGGGCCATAAATTTCAGTAAGATTTAAAGACCACTTTTTAAATTAAGAACCACAGCAGGAAAAAAAAAAAAAAAAAAAAGGCATGTGATGTACTCCATAAAGCAGCCAAAAAGCACACTACCTTAAAGAAATATGAAACATTTATCAGAGTTTTAGCACACCATAATGAGAAATTAGAAATTTCAAATTCTTTCTAAAAATAAATAAGGCATTTAATTCACTCCATCAATTCTTTTTCTCCTTCTATCAGCTAGTTGAGGGGTTGGGTTTTTTTCAGTTACACATCTTAAAAAGCAAATGGCATGCGTTCCACTTCCCAATCAGTACAGTTACTGATTTTGATAAGAAAAGATATTTATATGGTGTGGGTTATAACAAAATTAATCTCATATAATGTATTTTAAATCATAAATGAAAGAAAATAAATTAACCCTAACTTATGGTGGAAATGTAGTACTCCTGAATATCAAGAGTAATGTTACTTTAAAAAATAATTTTGGCAAAAAGAACACCCAGTTCTTCTAGGAAACCACCTCATCTTAAATGTCATTCTCCAGCCATGGGCAGAAGTCCAGCCCTTTGGTGCAGCTGATATCAAAAGATTTGCCACTGCAAACACAGTGGCAAACACACCTCAGAAACCAAGCTAAAGATACGGCCAAGACTTTTGCAACACGCTAACACGGCTGCTCAGATCACTCCTCACCATGGATGAAATTACAGTCTAATGCTGTGAGAACTCATTTTTTGTCACTTCTTAATGGGCTCCATGCACTTTCAAATACATATTCAATGATTTCTCCTGAAGGTCTTCCTAATGTATTTTGTATTTTCACCTGATGGTGAAACTTACAAGATAAACTTACAAGAGATGGAACTCTGAGATGGAACTTACACGAAAGCTTAACAGTGACCTCAGCAGCTAGAGGAAATTATCTGTGATCACATTGTTACACAACAGCTATTTTGACAAACAGCAAATCAGTTTGATTAATGTGAGCTAACCCAAATTATTGGCTCAATCATCCAACTCTACCCTTGCTCCATACGTTTTCGAAGTTACTCTGATGTTTCTAATGACTGAAAAGGTCATTAAGGTGTCTCACTCTCAGCTTAATGTAAAAATATATGACTTCCAGAGCAGGGCTCTGCCCTTTGCTTAAACAAGGATCAGTCATGGCTTTCAAACCAAACAATTTTTATATATTTCACGGCCCTTTTGTTAGTAAATATATGTGAAAACTGTCATTGTTGATTCTTTCCAAGATCTAGAGAGAAAACTGAGTTCAGTTGAAGAGCAGGAAGATTTGGGACAGGACCAGCTGAATTTTTTGTCTCCATTCTCTCACAAACTACACTAGACCTCAGAGCACTGGGCTGCTGTGGTGCCCATTTGTCTTCACCAAACAACCTGCTGACCTTTTCCTCATGACCCTGCCTGACTTCTTGAAAACAAGACTCCACATTATGCTTATCATTCTCTCATATTTCCTCCATGACGACTACATATAATTTTGACATGTCATTATAATGCAAAGAATTCCTTATTTAAAGCATTATATTTTTGTTAAAATTTCAATCATACCCTACAAATTTTTTTTGTGCTTTGGCCTTTTTTAAAACTATATAGGTATTTTTAAGAGGTTGTCACAGTAACCAGTGCACATAGGTGTTTGTTTGTTTGTCTGTTTGTTTGTTTGCTTAACCTGGAAATACAATCACAATAGTCCTTATTACATGTTACTGGGAAAAAGTTTCATGTTTTCATTATTAATATGTAAATGTGTGTAAAGGTTAGGACACACGCATATACCCCAAATATGGTATGATAAACACATCATACCATGTAGACTTTAAACAAAGTGTTGACATTCACACCACACGTACATTCACACCACAAGTACATTGTAAGATTAAAGCAAATACACAGATTTACATATAGTAGTTACTATGACAACATCTGAAATTAATTTAGCCATATGAGCCAGGAAAACATTGGGACTCCTATAGAAAGAACTACTGTTTTGACATTTTATCTTTAAATTGGGCATCTACAATCATTTCCACACCACTAATTGTGGAAGTTTCTCTGAGGTAGTATCAGCAAAATAGGAAATTAAAATTCTGGAATACAGTAACTGTTCTAAATTATTAATTTTTTTTAAGATTAGAATACTTGCTTAGTTTTATTTTAGACTTTTATAGAAAAATCATGGAACTATATTAAAAACACAGCTGAAATAAATTAGTGTCTAAGGATAATTCAGTACAAGCCCTGACTGAGGTTGACACAATGGTGATGATGCCTTTAAGTTTTAGCTTTCATATTTTCCAGATTCTCTACTGCATTAGTATGTAACTCTGAACTTCATACAAAGTGTTAGCAAGTTTTCTTCACTGTTTAGTTAGACAAAACAATCCTTTTCCAGCCCGAGAACCAAGGACACCATTGCAGCTTCAGGCAGAAGAAGTAGAAACAACAGCAAATTAAGGAGAGGAAAACTGGAAGGATGGGACTTCATAACCTGAAGCTGTAACTGGACAATTAACCCTAATATGTAAATGAACCAAAACTTATAAAAGTATAAAAACTCATGACTAGTCATCCATCTTGGGTCCATCTTGGGTAAAGCCACGGCCGGGCTCTTGTACTGCCAAGGTGTACCCTTTAAAGGCCTTTCAATAAATACCTACTTTATTCCTTCAACACTGTCTAACCTCTGTTTCAGATACCCTCTTCAAGCACCAGTTAATATATGAATCCAATGTATCAGTATGAATGCCAACTAATAGTGTGAAGGAAAAAAAAATCTCATGTCTCTTTCCTACTCTGTTTCTTTTTTTTTCCTGTTTTTTTATATGTCAATGGCATATCACTATATTCTATCTCATTTTGTTTCCTGAGAGTGCCTGCTCCAGCACTAAGAACATGCATATGCACCATTCTAAATTGCAGCTTGTGAGGTTCTCCTCATGTCTAACTCAAAAAAAAAAAAAAAAAAAAAAACAAAAACAAAAACAAAAACAAACATTCACAATTCAATAAAAGTCTTTGTATTCAGAACCATACTTAAGCACATCCGTTATAGAGCAAGAATTTCAGTATCATTTCAGTAGCATAAAAGCCTTTTAGTTCAGTCATATCCTAGTCCTGAGAATGTTTTGTTTTACAACCTCAGCGCTGCGTGCATCACATCCTTTATACAAAATCCTGCATAATTGCAAACTGCTTTAATTGCACTGATTCCAAGATAGATTGATAACCACCAGCCCAGATCTGACCTTTTGCCTTCAGTGGTTAGAAAATATTTTAAGACTTTAAGACTTCCTAGTCCAAATGGGAACTAAAGGCCAAGCACAGGAGAGAAGAGACCAAGTTAAAAATGTCTTCCCTGGACACAATACAAACAAGGTAGTCATCCACAGATGAATAACTTGGGTTTTAACATATGACATCTATTTCCAGTGAGTCAGAGTTTGCTTTTTTGTTTGTCTTTCTTTTTAGGAGGAAAGTATTTGTCCCTTTATAAAAGGTAAGAGGGGATAGAAATGTTAAATAGAATATTTCTGTTTCAAAATTGTACTAAGAAAGGCTTAGTCACCAGTGCAGTCATGATACTTTGTTTTCCACAGGTTTCGACAGTGAATCACATCCTAATTGTTCCCAGGAGCACACTGAATATTTTTCAAGTTTTGATTTATTCTCACTGGGAACTGCTATAATTTATGATAGATTCCATTTTGTCTATCCATGCTATAAAACAAGCCCATGTAAGCACAAAACATTCAACAAGACAGAACATTGCAGTGGGAAAACAATTTGGAAAAGACAGTTACTTTATAATGGCTAAACTTTGTGAAAGATGAAAGAGTATTACAAAAAGAAAGAGAAAAATACAGGTATTGCAGTTACTATTCAAGTCCTCATTTTTATCTTATTGTCACACAGTCTAGTGACACCAAATAGTGAAAAAGTTCTTCCACTTGAAAGCCCAAATGTCTTCAAACAAGACATCAGGTAAAACATCTTCACAGCAGAATGTACATACACACTGAATCTGTCAATCAACACGAGCTAGGACAAGAGGTCTTTAGTGCAGTAGTTACCAAAAGAAAAAGAGAAGTAAAGGATTTTCTTTCAGTCAGGTAGATGCATAGGGAGATGGGAAATCCAGACAGTAAGACAAAGCTTCAGATGAAAGTATAACCATTATTATGGTTATAATATGCTCCATATGGATTTGTCCTCATTCTGCCAATGCGTAAGTGCATTAAGCCTCTACCTCAACACCATGTGACAAACCTTCATGTGATTTGTTTGACTTGTACACAGGGGAGCACACCTCCATCAGTGACTGAAATGGAAGCCTTCTCACAGCAATTCACCCCATACAGCTCACCCTTCTCTTGCAATCCTTAGTACTTGGCATGCTACACTACACCATAGGTTGCCATCAACATCCATCTCTCTCTATTTCATGTGCTAACACAAGGCTAATAATCAGAACCGTGGCATTGCTTTTGTTGGAAAAAACCTCTAAATCATTGAGCCCAACAAGATTAACCTGGGGTTAACACAGAGTTTAAACAAATACCTGTTCAACACCTGTGAGCACAGTGCTTTTCCTGGCTAATGGCCAAAGGAAAGAAGAGTTATCTACAAGATTCTTTCTGATATCCTCCAGGAAATGTCTCGTGTCAGTTCACTTTTGTTTCTGACTTACCAGGGTATTGAAAGCCAACTGAACAAGGCCTTGAAAGGAGCCCCAAAAATGGAATAAAATTGGCAGAGGAACGTAATCTGTCCACCAGGTTCATGGGCTGCAGAGAAAAGGTGATCAACAAATCCAAGTGCACAAGTTGATCTGTCTATGCAGGAAGAATCTCCCCATCCAAATCTGCAGTTAGCACTAGGTCCATCACTAAGTAGCTAAAAGCAGCTGGCTACTTCTTTAGTGCCAAAGGAGCAGGAAGAGAAGCAGAAGTCCCCTACACACATACACAAAAAAAAACAACAAACCAAACACCACCACACACACACACAAAAAAAAAAAAAAACCCAAAAAAAAAAAAAAAACCCAAAAAAAAAAAAAAAAAAAAAAAAAAAAACACAACCAAAAACCCACCACCAGACACCTCCTCCCAGTGCAGGAAAAAGAAAATCTAATGGATGAAAGAAATTTTTCCACACTTTCTTTCATGAGTATCAGTTACACTTTTCAGCCATCCAGAAAGCAAGAAATCAAGAAAAGTTATGACCAAGCCTTGGCATCTTTTTCTGTCCTGAATCATTATGAAATGATGATCTCAAAACACAGACAAAAAAGAAAAAGGACACTCAGAAAAGGGAAGTAATTTGGGATACAAGTCCATGATTTAATGTTTAAAATATTTTGGACTTGATTTAGCCTCTGTCTGCCATCATATCTCTTGTAAAAATTCAGATTTCAGCAGGCCAGAGGGAGATCTACTCTGTCTTCAGTGGGCTGAGGACTGTCTTTTTATTGTTTTGCTGTGGATCAGTGATGGCCCACAGATCAAGTCCTGCAAGGAAAGCAGTTAGTCCTATGAGGTCAATTTTTTTAAGCTTTGAGGTAAATAAACGCTCCCAGATTTTCAAGTTGATAAAGATGAGACCAGAATCTCCAGCTGGCATGCAGGTATAGATCTCAGCTCCAGTTCATATATGGAGATCACAAATTTTTTTTGTCTCTCCTCAATTTCACTGGAATAAATTAAAATATTTTCTGACAAAAAAAAAAAAACTTGACTAATGGGTGTGAAAAATGCATTCAGGAAAGAATCACTGGGTCTTAAAACAAGATTTTCTGGCAGTCTGCAGAAAAGAGACAAAAAACTATCTTAATCTCCATAAGATAAAAGCATTAGGAGAACAACAAATTCGTTGCATGGGTTGTAAAAACACACAAAACACATATTTGTAAAAACACATAAAAACTGGGTAAGACTTTCCTAACTTTTGCAAATAAGGTATGGTTCTCATTTGTACATATATGTATATAAGTATTTAAATACACACACATATTAAATATAGATATCTGCTTCATATATATACAGAGGATCTAACTGAGGGATGAGAGAGGAAAGTGCTTTTAATATTCAGTCATTCATCCTGACACGAACTTTGCCAGAGCACCTCGTAGACTACAACAAGCACTGTGTGATCAAGTTGTGATATTGAAGCCTGGTGTTGGAGACCATGCTGCAATAAACCATTAGCCTGTATGGAATATAGCTCTTAACTGCTGCCTCTTTCTTTCTTTTTTTTTTTTTTTTTTTTCAGTTTTTAGAAAGTACCTTGTCAACAAAGAGACTGATTCTGATTACAAATAAAAACATTAGAACCTAAAGAACTATTTTTCAAAACTGCATTTAGATTACAAGTTGAACTTTGTATTTCCATCTGTTTTAGACTAAGAATTTTTTCTTTCCTGTAGAAACTGTATCAGTTGATCGCTGACTGTGAGTGTCAGTGCTGTCAGGGAAAGATGCGGACTCACAACTTGTGTGTCTTTCAAATTCATTAACTTGCATTTAAATTATCATAATTATTTTTATTGTAACCACCTTGGTGATTTTTTTTTCAATTTGCTTCTAAAATTTTAATTACACTGTTCAGCTATGCTTTATTACACTGAAAATTAAAGAGTTCCTCTGGCAAATGGACTTGAAAGCTCACAAGGTTTCCAGCATTGTCAACTTTCTCCTGTTCTCACCCAAGAAGTTATAATAAGTGATGTATTAGTAGGAATTTTACAAAGAGTATCTTCAAAAGGCCTACACAGAAAAGTTATCTAGAACACATCTGTATTTCTACTTTAGAAACAAATAAATCTTTGTTTGGGGAAGGGGAAGGCTGGTGGTGGAACCACAAAAAAGTAAGACACATTGTATCCCTTTTATCTGTAAAACCTATTTGGAGCAAACATTTCAGAACCATTAATTATAATTTTACAATAATGCATTTGAACTCAGACCAAGAGATATCATGGCTGGATAGCCTTGAGTGATTTCTCCAATCAAAGCCTTTTTGGTTTTCTTTTCTATCTTACAACAAAAATCTGTGGTATAAAAAAAGGAGGAAGTCAAGCACAACACTAATAACAAGAGAAAAGAAAAAAGTGAAGGACGAGGGAGTAGACTCATTGAATAACCCTCCAGATGGATATGGTGCTCCAGGAAGAAGAAAATGCAGAACAAGAAAGGAAGGATTGGTCATTTAGAATTAAGTAGACTGCTATGTATTTATTCAGCAATATGATGATGGACTATCTTAGTCCAGGAATTAATCTAAATAAGAAAAAAACTCACCCTTAATTGTGTTTGTTGGTATATAAAGACTATATAAAGCCCCAGAATACATGAGGCTTTTTAAGTTTTCTGACAAAAATAAGAAAGCTTTAGTTCACATCAATCTTAAACAAAAGTCCTTCCAACTTTTATTTCAGCAAGAAAAGAGGGTTTCAGATCAGATCACTTATTTGACCTGAAATGTAACACTTCATACTAGACACCTGTACTAAGAAAAGGAAATAGAGGAATAAATTCACATTACTGCTAGAAGAATGAGAGGCCATCTCCTCTCCCTCTTTCAAAAGATGTAAGGCAGGTTGCTCTCAATTTCTTAACTTTCACCTTTAACTGAAAGTTGTTCTGCCTTGATTGGAAGTGGGATCTATGGAACAAGAGAAGAAAAACAGATCATTTTATGTCACACTTTATCCTTCCTCAGTGTGGAGCCATGACAGAATCACACACTCTTATTTTAGTTAGATTTTTCTCATGTTGCAACACTAAAAACTGACTGATTTTTAAATGGCTCAGAAGATTTTTGTCAGATAAACTAGCTTGCATACAGTTTTGTCAGTAGTTTTCATTGGCTTGGGAGAGAAGGACAATAGGAACTTTTATTTCAATTCCTTTTTAAGTAGAATGATTAACAAAAACTTGTTAAGAAAGAGAATTGCAAGTAATTATGTATGTGCATGTCTGTGACTCAACTTTGAATCATTTTTCAATCAAGTCACTGGTAAATTGCATGATGAAGATGGCACAAACTGTAGTGCAAAAGCAATACATAGATTATACTTCCAAAGACATTATATTCCATACTCTAGAAGGACTGAAATAAAATCAATGCATTATAGCAACCATATTTCCAAAGAGCTGACAAGATGAAAATATATTTATTCACACTGCTGGCATGATTCATCCTTCCAAATATATGAACCTTCAAGTGTTTTATAAAACAAACCAATGGACTCTCATGATCACAAAAAACTTTGAATTCCATCATCAAGCAGAGTACTTCAGAGCAGTCATCTTCCTCACGACTCTAGACCTGGAGGAACATATTCTCATTATATTATATGCATCTCTCATATAGACTTCTATAAAATCCACAGTGAAAAAAATGGGAGTTTGTGTAATTTCACAATATATATATAGAATGGTTAAAGTTTGTACACTGAGAAAACATTTATTTAGTTGATCCAACTACATCCAAAGTAAATCCAACATGTTTTCTGCATTGTAGATTGTTGAGATCCCAACGTAGTGTATTACAAACAGTCCAATCAAAATATTTCAGGTTATCCCAATACTTCTACAATCTGCTTGCTATTTTCTTCTGCTGAAAGCCACTCAAGTTAAATCATTGCAAATGCTATAAAAGCCTTACTGATTTATTTCTCTGCTGGGAAATTCAATAAAGTGACATAAAGCTTGACATTTAACACATCACTCAGCCAAGAAACTACAATCCTGACAACCACTCATTTCAATCCTGAAGGTCTAACTTGTAAAGATATTTGCTGTGCCTCTGGAATTACTATTTAATTTTAAAATAAATAAATAAATAAAAAGGCATGAAAGCCAACATGAATAGAATAGGACAGGATGTAGAAGCTTGGGGCATAGACCACCTCTCCAGAAAGACTGTTCCAGTGTTTGACCACTTTGTTAGTAAAGGAATCCTTCTTCATGTCCAATCTGAACCTCCCCTAGCACAGCTTTGTACTGTTCCCATGTGTTCTCTCCCTGAATCCCAAGGAGGGGGAATCAGCCCCTTCCCCTCCACAGGAATCTGTAGAGACCAATGAAGTCACACCTCAGCCTCTGACTTTCCAAACAAGAAAATCCCAAAGTACTCAGCTGCCCCTCACAGGACACTTCTTCCAGGTCTTTCACCAGCTTTGTTGCCTGCCTCTAGATGTATTCAAGGACCTTCACAACTTTCTTAAATTGTGGGACCCAGGACTGCACTCAGTGTTGGTGGTGAGGCCACACCAAGGCTGAATGCAGTGGGATGGTCACCTCTGACTGGCTGGTGATGCAAACCCAGGATGGGGTTTGCCTGCTGGGCTGACAGGGCTCACTGCTGACCAGCACCCCCAGACCCTTTCCTGCAGGGCTGCTCTCCAGCCACTCATCTCACAATTTCTCGTCCCATCTAACTCTGTCCCAGGTGTATAATCCAGCATTTGGACATAACAAATTCATCCTATTGGACTGTCCAGTGCTCCAATCTGACTATATTCCTCTGCAAGGCATTTTGTCCCTCAAGAGAGTAAACAGAACTTCATGATCTGGTGTCATCAGCAAACTTCTAACAGTACTTTCAACTCTTTCATCCAGATTGTTAAATGTATTAAACAGAACTGGCCCTAGAATTTAAACCTTGGGAAATACATTTCCATGTGCATGTGAATATGAATTCATATGTTTATTTATATGAATATGTATTATTATATCAAATATGTGAAATTGAATTCATATATTCATTTTCCAATATATGAATATAATGCAGATATCAATTGAGTTTATATTCTAATGCTAACATCCTGGTCATTGTCACAGATAAAGCTCCTCTCATTATACAGAAGCTAAGAGCATTTGTTTTTATTCTTTCTAATGTCTGTCAAATTCAGCCTAAAGACTGAGCAAAATAAGAGTTTTCCTGGTTAGAATACAGTTGAAAACTGTTTGGACTGTTCAAAATCTGACTTGTCTGCCTATAACCAGTTCTGCACTGCAAGACATAAAACTATTCCTGCAAGACAAAGTTCTGTGCAGATAAAGGCTGTGCAGGTGGAGATATCCATTTCATGACCTTGTGCAGTTTCACTGGCTGATATCCAATAATACATTTTTGTACCTTTGGATCTTAAATTTTAATAGCCTTAAATAATTATATTAATTATTATTTTAACTAATTATTTTATAACCATAATTAATAACCTTAAATTTTAATCACACATCTGAAATTTATGCTTGAGACCTCAAAAAGAAGTTAAATTTACTATTTTAATTTACTCTGAATCTGTTTCAACTTAGTAAGAAGTATCTGAAGACTCCTTATAAAAGACTTACAATGTAGTATGCTCATTATGTGGTAGACAGAAGAAAAAGCATATGTATGCATTTACACAAAAACCAAACACAAGCACTGCTTCATTGGGACATAGGATATATCACACTCAAATGCATTCTAGTATTGTTCAAGGGAAAGAACAAGAATTTATGTCCAGATCTGGGAAGGTACTAAACATATTTTCAGACAGATGGGAAGAACCTTTTTGCTCTCATGAGCTTCTGGACAATTTTGGGATTACTTTTCTAATTTAGGAACAAAAGCTAGCCACCAGCTTGAGCATTAACTTCTGTCACAATCGTTTCAAACAAGGAATATTGAATGATTTAAATATTAAGTATTTTCTCTGAAAAATAAAACATATTTTTCAGTCTTATAACAAAAATCTCTTCATAGTCCCCTATCACTGTTAGCTGAGCTGAAAACTGAGGAGAAAAAAAAACTTGCTTTAAGTCAGTGTACAGTAGGCAATTTTTTTGGATGAAATTACAATTTAATATAAAATGGTTTCAGGTTATATTAAATACCCCATCTGATTCAAAATCAAAACATTCCAAGTTTTTGTTTGTTTGTTTCATTCAGGTAACTAAGTGTAGACGGTGGGGGAAAGATTTCTTTTCCTGATTATATATTCCCCCTCATAGCTTTGATAGCCCTATTTAAAATCACAAGACAGAACAGCTCACTGTTTTTCAGCCAGAGGTATATAGTAAATTCTACACAAACTAATAAACATATTTAGTGAGCCTGAAATAATATCTCTGGACAACTAAATTATTTGTTTAAGGAATTATATAGTCAGCCCTAGTCTTGGTTGGTGCATCCATGTTTTCTCCAGCAGCCTCGCTTTTCACATCTTAAAACGATAAAGCCCAGATCCAAATATGGTTTCTGATCATTAGAGACACATTTTCGACCTTTTTTTTCATCCCCTTCTCTTTTCTTTCTGCTATTAGATTAAATGCTAACTTTTTCTTCTTTTTTTTCCTCACATTTATTGCTTTTCATAGATTATCATTTCCTGTTTAATGATGAAGGAAAAATACCTGTTTCACGTCATCAAGTGATGGGTTTTTTTCTTCATCTACTGCTTTAAACTAGAAAAATGTACCTTTGTCACCCTAGTATTCTCAACTTTCAAATTACTTCTTGAACTCTGCTTTAATACCTAAAAGAGGAAGTTACTTGATCAACTCATCTACTGAGCCACAAACTGATCCTTAAATGGATCAGGAGCATTACTTTCAAGTGTTTTTCCATTTATTCCTACAGAAATGCTTCCTGCTAAGAAGGTCCTAGGGGAGTTATGTTAATTTCTTTAGATTTCACCACACAACATATGTGAAGTACACTGGTAGAAGGACAACATAGACCCTTTCCCTTAAGTAGAGGTGTAGAAAGGCAGATCAAATAATGAAAGTGAAACATATTTCACCACCTATCAGGAGGGACACCTCTGGGGAGAAAACTAATGCATCATTTTTTTAAAAAAAATACAATTCATGGTTTCTGGCTTTCACTGCTAGAAATATAAATAACACCTTATTATATATTCCATTGTAACAGGAAAAATATTTTTTCATGGTCACTTTGTGGCCAAAAAAAATCCAAGAGACTTTTCTGAGGATGTACAAGTTTAATGCCTAAAGAGATTTAAAATCTAAAGATATTTTGCTTGGGAAAAGATATTAGGACAACACAGTCATATCTTTTGAGACCTTTAAAAAGAATCAGAGATACTGATAAAGCTGTGCATAAAAAGGCAAATATGTGAGAGAGGTCAACCTGAGAAATATTATAACAGCAGGGTAAAGGTAGATTACAGCAAGACTGAGAACTGTAATCAAAGAAAATCAGGAATATGAAGGTTCTCTGCAACGGCAAAATCATACAGACACAAGTTAATTTTGCTCACAATAAAGCATTTTCATTATTATAAAGAGCTAATCAAGCAGCCTCAAGTTCATGCTCTTCAGTACTATAACAATAAGCAAAAAAAAAATTTAATATATGTTTCCAGAGAAGCTTTTTCCATATCTTACAAATCCAGATCTAGGGAACCAAACTTGTTCTTGTGGAACAGGCACTCACACAAGCTCCATGTCAAGCCTGGAGGAAGCAGTTTTGCTCTTTCAAGCCCAACTAGATGAAGTTTCATGCCTTTATTTATAGGAAGCCCAGGTCAGCTAAAACTCAAATACCATGGCCAGCTGGCATCTGACAGGCAACTCTTCTGTCGCTCATTACTTCTGACAACAGAATTTTTGGATTTTTTTTTTTCAAATGCTCTCAAGCAACAGAGTTTATGCTGATACCACAAAAATAAAAATTAAAAAATGTCTGAGGCTATATAGGCAAGGTGGATCTCTGTAGCTTCCCACTTAACTTCCTACTTCCTCCTTAAGGTTGTCTTTATAAATGGCAATATAGAATACAATTTTCTTTCATTACTATTTTGGTACAGGTTTCACTAACTTTAGACATCTAAAATAGATGTACTCAGCTGTTTTCATGAGTCCCTTCCATTTCCAAGGATGGTCCACACAGCTTTTTAATCAACAACTTAATATTATTAATTGCATAGCCTATTAAAAGAACAGTTTCCAGCAGTGAGCCCCTTCTTAGTATGCATAGGTTTAATGTTTTGTACCGAAGTAGACTTTAAGATATTTTTTCACAAGTGCCCATTTTTCTCACACTAAAGGAATCCTAGGAAGTGTTATCAAAATACTAAAATTAATATAGAAAAAATAAGCAGTTTCAGACATGCAGACTACAGATTGACAACGATAATATTCCCATTCATCTTCCAAAACCTTCTTCTTAGAATCCCAGAATACTTTGGGTTGGAAGGGATGCTTAAAGTTCTTCTAGTCCAACCCCCCTGCAATGATTGGTACTAACAAAATTGTCTGTGAATTTGTCATTTCAGAGAGAGTCAGAACAGTTTCTTGCCTGCTGTCCAATATATTATTTTTGGGATCTACTACACTTCATTACAACAATTATCTAAATCCAGAATCAATGCTGCTGCTTCTGACACTAATACTTCAGGAGATCTGCTACACACCACAGAATGAAGTTCTGCATTTTCAAATTATTTTTTTTTTCATTCAAACATAAGCATATTAACTAATAAACTATATCAGCCAATGTGCCCCTCATAAGCCATTAGCTATGTTGTGCACCATGGGTCTCTGCAAGGTTTAGCTGAGCAGACGGCATGACCCTGAATGATGGCTGAAAGCAAGCCCATTTGGTTTTCTCAAGAAGTGAGTCTGCAGACCTTGAGAGGCCTAAACTTTTCCCTATCTTTTGAGATTTTAATTAACAATGAGGTTCTCTAAGGTAACTTCATTTCTTCTGCATAAATTTCTTGAAGCAAAGACAAATGTAGTCCACAGCTATGTTCCCTGGTGGCTGTGACAGTAATAACCATCCACTGGGGATATCCTCTACATGCCAGAGCTCCTGGGCTTGGTTTGAAAGCCTCCCACTGAGAGATGAAAAAAGGCAGAAGTGAGTAGTTCTGGCAGCATGTTCTTTACCATAAGGAAAGCAATGACACTAATATTTAGAACATGATATTGAGGTGTACTTGTAATTAAAACACTCACTCCATTTTCCTGCTTGTCTCTTGCAAGTGGGACAACAAGATGGCTTCAAAGTAGATTGCCAGCTATTTTTGCCAACTGCTTCTGTAAACTTCAGTTCAGCTCATACTTTTAATCAAAGAAGATAGCAGGAAAGATAACTGTGATCTGAATGAATTTTCATACCCTTAAACCCCAGGTGAGAAGAGAGAGTTTTTAGAACAGTTGCCCCTGGGAAGAAAAACAATGAGGGAGGACACCTTAGTGACTAAATAATATTGAGCTAGCATCTGTTACTAAAATAATTATCAGCCTTGGTAGAGAAAGCAGGAAAATTAGTGAGAAGGTCAGTGAGTTACCATTAGCAAAAGAAAGTCTTGTAGTATATAAGGATGGATAATCTTGATGAAATCAGAAACATCAGTTAGACACCCCAAGGAAGAAATGGAGACAAAAATGCTCAGAACAGCTCAATATTCCAGTGAACAAAGTAATTTCTATAATATTGCTGTGGACTACAAGGAGTCCTTTTCTAACCAAGTCTACTTTTTTCCTAATGAACATTTATTTTTCCCCACAGGATTTCTCTGCTCTCATTTTCTCCTTTTCTCAGAAGCCTTTTCAGAAGCCCTGCAGGAAACAACACTGAAGTCTATTTAAAACAAACTTTGATACTGCAAACTTTGTATTACTACAATATTCACTGCTAGCACAGACCATTTAGTGAAAAATTAACAAATCCTCCTCCAAGATCAATCTGTTGAACTAAATTTGCTCTACATGGTTTTATGATATTTTTCAGTCACAATAAGGCTGTTTGGTATTTCTGAAAGCATCTAGGAAGTCCATTAATTACCACTAATTTTAAAATTTATTCTATATAGTTTGAAAACTATATTATAGTTTGAAAATCCGAAAGCATTTCAGATGCCATAGGACCAATAAAATAAATTCTAACACATGCATAGCTTGCAGAAAAAAGATCATCTTATATCCTTTGACCTGAAAGTTTTACTGAAATTTTAATGAAAAATAAATATAATTTGGGAGAATTGGCATCTATCTGTTGAAAATTCATGGGGAAAATTTGCTAAAAACCAGAACTAATCTATGCACTGAGAGAGGGTAAGAGTACTGGTTATTTGTAACAAACCTAATTGTAGCTAGATTTACGTTTAAGTAGCAAACAATAGCAAAAAATAGGGTAACACGAATCATCAGCTATTATTAAATTATTAAAATAAAAGCAAGAGTTACTAACATGCATTACAGTACTGGTAAAAATCAAAGTGATTTAATTAATCAGAAAGATGGGTCAAGGATTTGAATGAGGATCTGGCCTGCAGCAAAAGAAATTTAGAGTTTAGCTCAAGCAATTATCTCAAGCTCAGAAGTTTTATTATCCAATTACTGGATAGTGAATTTTTCTACACCTCTCCAAATATGGAGCAGATGTTCCGGCACCATCAGCTGCGTGAATTAGTAATGAAACACAACTCATGACATATTGTACCCAAGGGCACAGAAATCTTTTGATTAAGCAAGTATTTTCATAGCAGCTGTGCAGCAGGCAGACTAAAAGAGTCTTCACCAAGTCACACAAAAGTATCTTAATTTGTCATGGTTTGGAGGAAGTCAATGACTGAGCAGTAAACTAAATTTCAAGGAAGCTGTTATGAACCAAAAAAAAACTGAAAAAAAAACAAACAAAAAAAAAACAAAAAACCCCCAAAAAAACCAAACAAAAAAACCCCTTCCAGTTTAGATACAGTCTAAAATTCGTTGCTAAAAATAATTGTAAGAGAATTCATATTTAAGAAAAACTATTTTTGTATCACTCTAGCTATAGTCAGTAATTCATCTGAGGTGAAACAGAGTATGGACCATTTGTAGTTTGGACCATGCCATTTTTAGCTGGATCTTTTTGAAATGGGTAAGAAAAAATTTCAAAACCAGCTCAAAAACAAAAAAATGTGTTCCAAAATCAGTATTTACCAATATTGACCAAGGAATGGTATTTCAAATTGACCAATCTAATGCAAGCTACTGTCAAATGGGTAATCTCAAATTCTATCAGGCCACAAACAGCCAGTAACCAGGATATACTCTTAATTTCAATTTGCCTGATCAAAATACAGATTGCTGATCTCAAATTACACACTGGCCATGAATACAAGTTCTTCTTTCAAGGTGCACGAATTTTCAATGATCATAAAAAAGATAAAACATATTTTGGTACTTCTGACCCTTCCTGCTTACTAAGGCTGTTTCTGATTGACACATACTTTTCAAAATCTATAATTAAAAATGTTTCAGGAGACAGAACAAGCTCATGGGAAGTCATCACATTCATATTAAGAGCAGATTGGTGGAAAAGAAGAAGGCATGAAGACAAAGGAGCTATAAATGCAACGAAATCACAAGCATTGGCTGCACCACTATACCTAAATCATACCTACTGTGTTTCATCAAGAGCAATGATGCCCATGATCAGAAATGTTCCATCCCCATTCAGCATCCTTATAACCTTAACATACACTGAAGCACTAAACACGTTATGAAAACAAAGATCATATTCATAGGCAGTGCCTAATGTGACTCTTAAGAAGCATTTTGTGCACTGAATTACTCTTTTTATGTTTTTCCTTTCCAATTTACTCTGCTAGAAGCTGCTAAAGTAATGGCAAACATGTAGGCATATAGAAAGATTCTTGGCAAGGAAGAATGTACGAGTTTGTTTTATATCTGTCTTACTTCCTCCTGCATTTAGATTGTGATTTTAAAATTTATCTCCTTCCATCCTTTTATGTTTAGGAACATTAATGCCATCCTGTCAGTGCTTTACAAATAAACCCAGCGGCACTCAATAAAATCTGTAAACAATCTTTAATAAAGGTCTAGAACTCAAGTGGGTAGCAAAGAGATAATAAAATGCCTAATACCACTTATAGGTCACACAATACAACAGTTTATTTTAGCTCACCTAAACAATGATATGGCACAGCTAATACCATTCTCTGTGTACTTAGTCATAGTTTTAGAATTTTTAACACTATCAAAGTTGATTTTAGTGTCTTCTTCTAAGACTTCACAAGAGCAAACTGTCTTTTCCTTCTCCTTTTAAGCATATATAAAGCTCAAGAAAGCATTATAGGTTTAGAAATTAGTTTTAAATTAAAAAATCAGACTTCACCATAAATATGTATTTCATTTTTTCAAAAGCCATTATAGACTCTCTCCGGGAGTGTTGGTCAACAGTTGGCTGATCATGAGCAAGCAGTGTGACCAGGTGGCCAAGTGGCATCCTGGCTTTTTTCAGAAATAGTGTGGCCAGCAGAGCCAGGGCAGTGGTCATTCCCCTGTATTCAGCACTGTTGAACTCAAATCCTATGTTCAGGTTTTGGCCTCTCGCTACAAGAAAGACTTTGAGGTACTGGAAGAATTGCCAATGAAGGGCAATTAGGCTGGTGAAGACTCTAGAGCAGAAACCATATGAGGAGCAGCTGCAGGAGCTGGAGCTGTTTAGCCTGGAGGAAAGGAGGCTGAGGAGGACCTGACTGCTCTCTACAACTGCCTGAAAGAAGGCTGGAGCGAGGTGGGAGTCGGTCTCTTCTCCCAAGTAATAAACGATAAACAGTAGGACACAACCTCATGTTGCACCAGGGAAGGTTTAGATTGGATATTAGGAAAAATTTCTTCACAGAACGTGTTGCCAAACATTGGAGCAGGCTGCCCAGGGAAGCAAGTCCCCATCTGTGAAGGCATTTAAAAGGTATGTAGATGTAGTTCTTAGGGACATGATTTAGTGGTGGGCCAACAGTTGGACTCAAGGATCCTATAGGTAATTTCAACCTAAATGATTCTATAATTCTAAAACATTGCATGCTTGTACTATGCATAGGAAAATGAGAAAAATCACAGGGCTTAAGCATCTCCAATTCATTTTGCCTGAATTGTGTATATCCCACAGCCAGAAGACTTACTAGCAAAGACAGTGAAATGATAGATAATTAACATGCTTACCATCAAAAACATCTCTGTACAATTAAGATTCATTATGATTTGATTGAATACACAAGCATGTAGTGGTTTGTATTACATGGGCAAGGTAAAATATCCTTCAAAACTAGTTTTGATAGGCTGAAGAGCTGTTCAGTGGATGTCACAAATTGCCTGAGCCTTTAAAATGCCTTCCATAGAAAATGATAATCATGATTTAGGTACAATCAGGTGTTTACTAGGGAATTTGAAAGTGGAAACAGTATGTTACAGGTTTAACAGGAGATATATTTTCCCTGAAGAGCCAACACTGTGCTACATTCTGTGGTCCTCTCAGGAAACTTGCTGAATCTTAGAAAAGGGGGGAAAAAATCAGGTGAATAGAACTTCAGCAAATCTTCTGAAAGCCCTCATTCATGCCTTGTTCAAGGAATGAACTAAGGGTTGAACTGAAGGATTTAACCTCAAACTAATGTGCCACATATTTCTGTACCAATAAAGAACTGTTAATACTGTTAAACTGTTAAAAGCACCAACACCATGAAGAATTCCAAGATATACTAAGCTAATAATAATGAAACAATTTTCAAGACCTATTAGTGATTTGGGTACCTCAGTTTCTAGGAACTCTGCATACGTCAGCTAGAAAGAAAATAGGTTTTAGAAAAGTTGTGGCATATAATTTCACAGCCATATATATGATTTTCCTTTAATGAACAATTTACATCAAAATAATATTTGTTAAATAATTCAGATGCATACAAATCTGAAAGGTAAAAAATATCTTAAGTGTAAGATTCCTTAAACTTTATCAGAAACATGGCATTCCCATGTTTTGACAATGGCTTCATAGGCTTAGCTGGCAATGACCATAAAATAGGGCAATGGAACTAATACCCATACCTGATAGCTGGTGTTCAGACACATCTCCAAAAGACTTAGGGCAGTACATGGGGATGTCAGAAACATTAGTTCAGAGAAATCCTGATGTTGGGTTGTCAAGACTGATGGAAGAGTTCTATAACGACTGAACTACCTACAGTCCATTGTGAGACAGGCACTCCTTTCAGCACAGCCCACTAGAATGAGCTTGTTAAGATGGTTTTGACATTTAGTGACTGAAAGACAAGAGTGAGCGACCTCATCACCAGGCTACAGACTTGTTCTCTGATCAAGGAAAATATTAACATAAGATTAAAAAAAAAAAAAACACTAAGTTTCAAATTATTTTTAAAATTTTCTTTTGAACTGAAGACAAGTTTTTTACAATCTTTCACATAAGCAGCTAAAATGAAATTAAATTAAATATTCCAATACAGCTTGGTCAATATTTTTGATGGGAAACTCTTTAGATAGCTGAGTGAAGTTTGAAGCTTCACTTTGTAAATATTTTCTGAAAACTAGTATGGAATGCACTGTAAATGTTACAAATGAATTTTGAAATCATATAGATGTGCATGGTGGATTAACCTTGTCTTGATGCCAGGTACTCACCAAAGCTTCTCTACCCAGCTCTTCTACTGAGCTGGACAGGGGAGAGAAAATATAACAAATGGTTCTGTCAGATATGGGGAAGCTTCTAGCAAATCCTCCAGGTGAATCCTCACCCCTGTAGTCCCCAACTACCAAAACCTTGTCACGCAAACCTAATAGAATGTGGCCCTTAGGAACATGGTTTAGCCGTGGACTTTGCGGTATTGGGATGTCTGATCAGACTCAATTATCTCAAAGGCCTTTTCCAACTTACATGATTCTATGAAAAGCAAAACTTGCTTTTAAAAGACAAAATAGTGCCCTGTGGCAATACTGCATTAATGTGGTGGAAAGAGACCAAGTCTTTCTTTCTCTCATAAAAAGATAAAAGACCTTCTATATGTTAAGGTTTCTTGGCTATGACAGAAGGACATTATATCAAATTGATTATCCTTTAAATTCAACTGTAGTGTCCTTATGTACTGTTGAAAAATTAATATTATATGACAGTCATGAACCTCAACAGAGAATGTGGTTGACATTTCCTTTCAGCAGCATACTCTGAAAAATTATAGAAACTGAGTTTGAAGGACTAGCCACCAAGGCTGAAATGCCTTGGAGGGAGAGAAGAAAAGCACTCATGGTGAAATTGTTAGAGGAAAATATCTTCTGATTTTTAAGGCTTTAGACTGCCTAAGATCAAGGACATGATCAAACACGTAATTACTACCCACACACAAAGAAAATTTTAAAAAATAATATCTTGTTAAATAGAGTCTCTCCTATTGGTTTAGCATTTATTAGAAACTGACTGTTCTCTTCACAAAAAGTATGTACTAGGAATTAACTCAGACTATTTTCTAATTATTCCCTTCTCTGGAATATTTCATGAACACTTTCATTTCTATATCAAGACTATCCTTGCATGCATGAGGAAGTGCTTGTTCTACAAATTTAAATTGCTGTGGTCTGTAGCTGCAGGGCTGGTTACTATAATCTTCCTCTAATCTCTCAGAGATATTTTTTCTAATCTTAGAAAATTCATGCTCTTCACCAATCCTCAAAACTACAGTGTCAGCCTTTGGGAGATAAATAATCAAATTCCATTGAGACCTTGGCTTCCAGTAAGCAGACTGCCGTGTCCTTTCACGACAGACTGAAATGGAAATGTATTTGCAGTTTTTCTTAAAGCATCCATGGCTAGCAGTGGCACAGAAACACAGAACAAACTTCTGCTACTTCTGTACCATTTAAAAATGATACTGATAAAATAATGGTAGATCTATAGAAAACTGTATGTTTTTAATTATGAAACTTCTAACTAATCATAGTAACAGGACCAAATACTATTCCTTCTTTAAGTCTGTCATTATTCTTTCTTCCAGCCATCCCTTTTGGAATTGCTCTTTAATCCAGTAAAAACCTCATTTTGCCATTTGACAACTTCTGCAGAATGTTGACTAGAACAGAAAAGGAAAGCTCCTTTCTTAATCTTGGGTACAATTTCACTGTCTTTCTCTGTCCTGTACTGCTTAGGAACACTGAACTTTGTAAATACTTCTCTCCATAGTAGCCCATGAAATCCCTCTCTTAGTTTCTGCTCTATTGGATAGGATAGTCTGAATCAATCCATTTGCATCCAGCACCTAACAAAAACATATAATTTAGCATTTTACTGAGGTAAAAAAGCTAAAAATGTAAGAAATGTACCTGTTATATAACCCACCATCCCTACTTAACAATTTCCCAATTGTTCTTTCCTTGTGAATACTTAATGTACCTCCTCCTTTTTATGTCACAAGTGTCCTTGCATACATGAGCAAGTTAAGCTTGCATTCATTCTACCTTGAGCAGCCATATACTTGCATAATTGCAAACAACTTATATTTTGTGACTCCTACATGTGCAACTTCTTTAGTATAACACTATTTTCCAAATATTTATACAATAGTCAATATTCAGGCAAGGCCACAATGTTGTCAATAAGTTCTATTTTAATCTCGTAACACCTTTATATGTCAAAAGTATACAGCTTCTTCAAGGACTTGTACAGCTGTGCAAGGAATTTTTTAAAACCACCTATTTACGTTTCTTCAGAAACAAAACTCAGAGCTGTACACGCCGAAAGGGGAACAAATAACTACAGCTGTAAACCAGCTAAAACCGTCTTTCAATGTTAACTACAGCAGTTACTGTTATTTCTATTAAAACATGGTTTTGAATAACAAAAGCTCAATATAGGATTAAATTGTCTATGCCACAAGTAATTTAGGAACCTAAGTCTTTATGAACTTAGAAAAAAGTCTTCAATCATAAAATGTTTAGGTGATCAGATTATGTCAGAAACTGGCCAGATATCTAGACGTTTTAAAGCATTTTTAAAAATTAGACCAGTGGAAGAGATAAACTATTCATAGAACAAGTTTCTCATTAAAAGACTATCAGCTGGTTTGTTGTTTGTTTTTTTTTTTCTCTATTCAAAAGAGGTTGTTGTTTCTGAGTGCTCCTTATCTATTGCAGGGTACAGATGTTTCTTCAGCTATGCTGGGAGTATCCTGAGAGAGCAATGGCTTGAGGACCAATGCAGGACTCTGCTTCCAAATGGAAATGTATCTTATAGAAGTCAAAAAGCCTGTCTCTATACCCAATACTGCAGCTGCTACTCTGATACCCTAGAGCTGGGTATTAACTTTCTACTGCAGTACAGAATACCTGTTAACTTTCAGCAAGATACTCGATGGCCAAATAAGACATCAGTATTTAGAAAACCAAATGAGAGAATTAGATAATTGTGTGCTTTTGGAAAGTGTATTGCATGACTATAATTATTATTATCTGGCTCTCTAGATATCTTAAAAGCTGTGACACAGCATTTCTCTGCTTCCACTTAACAAAACCCTAATTAATAGAGATGTTACATTTATAAAGGATTAGAGTATTTATCTCTCTCCCTATTCCAGGTATCCAAGGTACAACTTATGAACACAATGAGGAAAGCTTGTCCTTCTTAAAAATGGTGCTAGAAGTTTAACTGCATCTTCCAACACAAATATTAAGACCTTTCAAAGGAAGCAAGCAGCAAGACTAAATGAAAGAAAATGGCTCCTCATACAACACGGAGTTAAGCAGTCAAAATTCTTGGCCTAGAAGTGTTGTGGACGCTTAAAGACTTCATAGGTTCAAAAGGGGACTGAAAAGACCAACAGGGAATAAGAAAAAAAATCCTCTGAAAGGTGCTATATACCCAGAAAACAACTTTGGTTCTGACAGTCCCCGAGCTGCAAAGCATCAGAGGATGAAAAGTATGTGTGCTTGCTGCATTTTCCAGTGCATTTGTTTTCATTCAAACAATACTTCAGTCCCATGTACAGTACTAACTCCTATATATCTGCACAAAATCATTACCAAAATAACACGGATTAAGAATCTTTTCTGCTTGGGCCAATTCAACTTCCATTTTGAAGTTCTACTGCAATGTGCCAAATAAAAACCCTTATGGACTCTTTTTATTATTTGCACAAACCCAAGTGCTGCCACATCCATTCCTTGGCATGGTTGCAATAAGCACGCTAAAATTAGGATACAAGATAAAATTAAGCACTTTGGCAATTGAAGTTGGATTATCTCAGCACTGAATTCATTGCCAGCAATGTACACAGCAGGAAAAAACAGTGTGAAATACTTGCAATTGAGTTCACAAAAGAACAAGCAGCTGTCCACATGCAGAGCATCTTCTGTTGTGTCTCAAAATACAAGGGGTAGAGTACCTTAATTGTGGCAGCGCAAAAATAAGTAAAGCAACTGACAAAAAGAGGAATATTAGGGAAGGAAATAAAAAGGAATATTAGGAAAATGCTGCAGAATCATATCTACCCATATGATTACAAAACCCTTTGTACCACTATTTGTCAAAGTCACGGAAGACAAAACTGAAAAAAAAAAACTAATGAAATTAAGGAAAGGATGCTAAAACATATTTTAGATTATTCATTTGGATACCTTTAGTTTGAATTTAATGATTCATATACACATACATTAGCATAAAAGTTGTAGAGTTTCAGCTTGCAAATGTCAGATAGAATTACTTTAGTCCTTTTGGAGGGTCTTTCCCATGAACTGGTATTCATATTTTGCTACTTCCCCATAAATGCTACTTGTATATCTAAACTCTAGGGACATTAACCAAAATTGTTGTGTGAGTGTTGTGACTAGTGGAGTCACATTGGTAAAATAGCAAAATATAACTGGAAATATTTTACTGTATTGAAAAATGCATACATTTTACACATAATAGAGAAGCACAATGGGTGACTAAACAGACAGGCCTCTACCTCTCTAATCATCAGTAAGATATAGGCAAGTATGAACAAAATGACAAAAATAATACGGAAGTACACAATGACCACATATTTTATATCTGGTTTAGTAGGAGTATTCTTAAGAGTTAGGATTCAGAGGTACAAGACACAAATGTGTAGGAGCACCCGCAATTTCTGAAGTCCTAATTCATATGTTTATTTTTCCACAGCCCACTAAAACTCATGGGGAAAAAATTGTTTCAGAAAGATTTTTTTAATCGTTGCTAAGTCACCATTTTTACAAAGTTATTTAAACAAAATTTTCTTGTAGACTCTCTTTCAGACAAAAATTCTTTTTAAAGAACACTATCTCGAACAACTTTATTCCACCTCCAGTGGGTTAAAATTCCTCTTCCAACATTTGACTGCAAAATTCTCATAGAAGACAACTCCATTTCAGCTTTCAGTGCCAGATTACCCTTGTTATACTGAAGAGAAGCTGAAACCAATCCTCCATTTATTTCCTATGAGAAGAAGAGCAAAGAGAACTGGGAAATGAGACTTTGAGGTAAACATACGGGTTTCAGGTCAGAGAACAAGAAAGTATCACATCCTAATCTTTAACTACTGGACAATGAAAATCAAATTGGATCCATGCAATTAATGCATTAAAGGATTTTCACCCAGACCAATTCTATCCTTTTGCTTCCACAATATATAAAAATCTTCTTAAGAACCCACAAACTCTAACTGCTTCCAAAAATGGTGGTAGGTGAAAGAGAGTCAAAGCTAATGATGATGGTACAAGTAGTTATTTCCACCTTTCTCATCTGTAGGCTCCGTTAATGTCAGACAGCTTTTGAATATTTGTCTAGTCCCTTTTTATTATGTGTATCTTTTAAGAGCAATCAGCAATTTAATGTTATTAGTGATGTACCCTCCTAAGCATGTCACGTAGCATGATTCCAATTTAGACACTCAATTGCTCAGAGGACAAGCTGAAAAGAAAATAAGAGTTTGGAAGCTGCAGGAAACATAGAACATTACCCTGACCATGCTGCTTTTCAGTTTGATGCTGATTTGAGGCTCAGGGGAACTCTTGGAGGCTGTGTTAAACACTGCGCTGAATTAAGCAGTCACAGAAAGAGGCACAGTCTGGACTCACCTCCTGAACAGTTTCAGAACACTTCTGTTCTTTTCAACAGCTCAGTCATACAGCACATAAGCTTTGAAATAAAAATTGAACCATAAAGCTATGCAGCAGTGTAACAGAGCTCAGCACAGGCCAGGGCAATATGACCCAGGCAGGTACCTGGGGAAAGCATACTTTTATAGGCTCTGATGTGCATGGAGCAAATGAGGAGATATTTAAGCTCCAGTTAAATTCAGACCCTTTCCACTAGATTTTGAAAACTCTGCCAAAACCTTAACAAAATTTTACTTCCATTTAAGTTATAAGTACACTGCAGGTGAAAATAAGGCCTACAATATTAATCATACAAATCTGGGAGCACTTCAGAGTGCCTGCCCCGGCCAAGCAAACAGCAGGGCAGGGACTGCAAATTATTCAAAGAACCTGTGCATGGTTTTTGCTGCATTTCAGCAAAACTATGTTGGATCTGCTGCTTGTATGTATTCCAGAAAATAAAAAGGTGCTTTCAAAGATTTGTCTCAAATATTACTTCCCATCTTTTCATGGGACACAAACCTACCATGCCACAGATAACTGCTGCAAATCAATTTTACTAAAAAGCAATTATTCAAGGATATTGAAGGCTAAAATTTGCATAATAGCTACTTAGACTACAGTTCCAGCTGGATCAAGGTGCCTTTGAATGAAAAATACATACACATACAACAAAATATGGTGATGGACACTTCAAGGAACTGACAGTCTAGATGACTGACCTAAAAGTTAGGTAAACATGTGACAAACAGCAGGAAAAAAATTATGAGATATGTTACAGGTTCCAGATAATATGAGAGGCCCTATGGTTTTGTCACTGTACACGGATGCAAGAAATACAAGATTTGTTTATGATGTCAGGAAGAGACATTTTGCTCTTGTTCACCAATCAAGTATTGGATTCAACCTCCATGAGTCAAAGGCAAAGCATTTGCACATGGTCTTGGACAGCACATTCCAAGGTTAATTCACAGAAGGAACCAGGCACATGTGAGCCCAGAGGGACAGAATTACCTTACTGATTTGCTCTAAACCTCTTCATGCAGCTGCTAATGAACAACTCTTCAACATATACACTTAAAAACAAAGTCTGAAGCAGAATTTGGTGACACCTGGATTTGCCTTCCAGCACTAGGATTTTGTATCTATTAACCAGTTTAATGCATTTATTTATTTATTGTGAGCAGACTCAAATATCAGAGGTATTTGAAAATTACTTTTTTTTTTTTCAGGCCATACACTATTTGCACACTTTTAAAAACTTGACTTATTCATGCATCTGTGCATGAAGACGTTGAGAGCCATTCCTTTCTATGATATGTGTGTGTGCTATCAAGATACATCATTATTAAATGCCCAAAGTGTTTGACATATACTGTCAGTGGCTGCTTAGGGACTTTTTATGTATTACTAAGAGACTCACCAATAATTGTGCTATACATAGTCTAAACTTGAATACTGAAAATGTTGGTGTTATTTTGATCATTTTGATAGTCTAAAAATGAAAAGTTTTCTTTGCAGAAATAATTCTGGGTTTTCCCTTCCAAGTTTCTGAAGACACTGATAACTTCCATTACAGTCATCTGAAAACCCAAGTGTTGCCAGCATGCTGACTGTTTTCCATTAAGCACTGGTATCTGAGCTACAGTGTAAACAGCAGGATAACAGCTATTATCTTCACGTTATAAGGAAGTCTAGTTCTGAACAGGAAACAAAACAATTCTGTGCAAAGTGCTAGTCTGGGGATCTCTGTGATACTGATCTCTCACGACTGTGCCACAGCCAGTATTAACATACTCAGAACCTGTGTGTGCTCCTGCTTTAAGACTATATTCTGAAATGCTGTTACACGGCCTGAGCACCCTATGCCCTTCTGACACTTTCAGATGCAGTTTGTGTCTTACAGCCTCTCACCCTCTGAAACTGTAGAAAGGGAGAAGAATGATAAAACAGGTTTGAGAGCTGACTGAAACCTCTCAGGCAGAGGAATCTGCTGAGAAGGATCACTGCCATCTAGAGAGCAAACTGCCTGGCCTGCTGGACTAGCTCCTGCCTAGGAATCTTTTAAAGGATGTGTATTTTGTAACATTTGTTTGTTATAACTGCAGACTCTGCAATCCTTTCGGATTCACTGCTCCAGGGGATACAGGAGGACGTACAGATTGACAATCAGGACAAGCACTTATGATTGCTCTCGCTTAATCTTTGAAAATGAGAAATGCTAGCATAAGTGCTTGCACATTCTGATGGAAAAACACATGACTTAGTTTTGCCTGCTCAAAAATATTAGGCGAGGTGTTTGCAATTGGCATTGTTAGTTTGTCTGCTTTTGTATTTTTTTCTACCAAAAATCCTGGAAGGGAAGAATGTGCTTTGATGTGAGAAATGAAGTTTTGGTTTTTTTGGTTTTTTTTTTTTTTGGGGTTTGTTTTTGTTTTTGTTTTGGTTTTTTTTTTTTTGTATTGTAGAATCTGATGCATGCATGCAAGATAATGATACAGACAATGATTCATTGTCAACACTTTAAGAGAGATCTTTCTATTCTTTAGATCACATTGGCTACATAAGCAGAATCTGTGATCCACTTCTGTTGCTACTATCACAATGAAGGGTAAGGGAAACAGGGAATCCCATCCTGCCAGGCCCAAGGATCCTGAAAACTGGAAAGAAGGGACTGTCAAGGGCTTTCTCCTGGACACATATGCCCTGCATAGATGCCATTTTCCACACAGACATTGCCACATTTCCTGAGTAGAATGTGACTCGTGCGCAATCAGAAGCAGTGCAGTAAATCACAGTATGGAAAGGAGACAATACCTTTTGAGAGAGGTCAAAGGCTGAGCAAGGAAGAAGAATGATTATGTCTGGACAGTGAAAGGGAAATGCAAAAGTTCTGGAGCTGCAGGAGCCTGCAGCAAGCATCTGAATTCTCAGGTGACTGTGACAAAGTGTCATTTTTCAAGTTTGCTTCAGTGTTATCACCTGCTCTTTTATTTCTATTTAATTGTGTTGTTCAGCTTTCTGATTTCTAATACTTACTGTTATAGAAATGACACAGTGCCTTAATCCTTTCATGAAATAAGTTTTGACTGGTGCACAAATATAAAATGATACTGTTTGACCTTGGAGTTAGACACATCACTCCTTTAAAAAATATTATCATTCCCCACTCCCACACTGAGAGATATTTGGTTAAAGTCCGGTGATATTAGTGGGTTTCAGCAGCCATTTTTCTTTTTCCTGGAATATCAGGGGGCCAAATTATCCACTGGCATAATTTCAACAAAGTCAAGCAGAGGATTCCAACAAGAATTAAGCCATGGGCACCACAAGGCAAATTCTTTCCATCACTGAGACACAAAACAGGGCAGATCGTTAACACTGCTTCCCCAAAGTTCTATCCAAATAATTCAGGACTTAATGCAAACCAAAAACTATCCTAAAATAATCAGTTCTACAACGCTTAATCAGTTGAGAAATGAGCAGTTCATTTTCTTGGACTGATAAGATGCTTTGTGATTTCCTGTGTGTTCCTGCATGTATCATTTGTTAGCAAACACTGCATGTTCTTCTTTAGTAACAAGGAATAATTACTGAAAATTATTTTAAGCAAAAAAAGGAGAATTATCCCCTTCAGAAAATACATATGAAATACAACAAAAGACATGAAGAGAGAAGCTGTGTTTAAAAACATAATTTAAACATGTTCAAATTACTCTTGAGGTCTCCAAGTGAAAAAAAAAAAAAAAAAAAAACACAAACCCAACAAAACGAACAAATTAAAAAAATCCAAATCACAAAACCCCAACCCTAAAAAAAAAAAAAAAAAATCCAACTCATAAACAACAACCAGAAATTCAAAGCATGTTTAATAGCATGGTCAACTATGATTGCTCTATATTGGACTCACAATGTAATTTACTCATAATTTATAAAGAAAAAGTATGCAAGTCACCTGTTCTCTGAAATGTGAGCAGCCCCGAGAGAAAGCTCACAGCTCTGCCAAAAATATAAACAGACTTTGAAAGCTACTTGTTAAGAAAAGGGTGAAAGGACATTTGCAAATAAATCTTCATAGACAGACTTCTTCAGACAGCCACGTACAACTGCTGTAGCGTATTTATAGAAGGTTGCTTCATGGTCACAGAAATACTAAGTATACTAACCACTGGCAAAGCATTGCCCTGACACTTAAGCCAAATGAACTCTGACAAAGACGGAAGTATTCAGGCATACACTTCTGCAGAAGGCTACCAGTTTGATTAGTGTGTCAGAATTAAACTTAAAAGGGGAATATGAAAGAATTTCTTTCTCCCTGTTTCCCCTATATCTCTCACTACCCTCAACTACTTCTGCCAGAGTCACCATTAAAGCCTTTCTTTTGTCTTTGTCTATGAGAAATATGAGACAAAAGAAAAAACATTAAAACGTTCCCAGAGGAAAGGCAAGGCAGTAGTCAGGACAACAAGGCAAGATTTAGAAGACTGAAGTTTGTAACTCAGTAGTCTACCATGGACCTCTTATGAGTTCCTCACAATATATCAGATGACCATTTTCAAAAGGATATTGAAGTGCCTATCTCCCTGTGAAATCGACGGGATTCAGATAGTAGGATCTCCTTGAGGAGTTTTGTTGAGGATACACCTGGTGCAGGTAGCTGGGCTCACAAACTGCAGATTGGGATGCAGATTGAAATGCAGATTGAGCTCTGGGTGGAAGCCTGAGACAGGAGGCCATGAACTGCCAAACCTTGGGAATAACAAAGGGAATGAAGATACATTCAGCCAGGTGAATGGCATTGAGAGATACAGCAGGAGCCAGAAATTGCCAGTCTTTTGGAATAGAAAGTAGATGAAGACACCAGCAAGGTGGATGGACATGGAAGGGGGCAGGAGCTAAAGACTCAGAGGAAGAGTGAGACTGGAGCACAGAGAAACAGTGAGGGTATAAAATCCTTGGGTTCCCTTTGCTGCGGGTCCTCCCCAGAGGCACCGTCTGGGGCTGTTTCTGTGTTGCTGCACCATGAGTAAATGGCTTTACGGAAAGAGTCATCAAGGCTCTGCCCTGGGAAAGCTGGGCTGGATCAGAGAGGGAAAGCTGTTCTGACTGTGAGTGTGGGCTGTGCAGGGAGTCAAGCGGGCACCTGTCGGGTCACTGGAGCCACCCACAGGGAAGGGCCCTCGGTCCAGCAGTGAAAGTCTCTGAGCTGGGAGTGTGACTGCCAGACAGTCCAGAGACTGGGCAGACTCAGAATTTTAACAGTGAGTTCTCAATCTCTTTGTGCCTCATTCCCTTACCTGTAACAAAGAGAAAATTCCCCTTTCCTACCTGACTCACATGTTGCAATTTGATTATTTATGTAGTGCAAAGAGCTCAGATGCACTACATCTGAAATCCCAACAAAGAAGTTAATTTAACAAACAGATATCTCTACTTTCACATGCACAAAACTTGAAACATACTCAACAGAGAAATCATTATTTAGGAGGAAATCACAAAGAAAACATGAAAGTATAACTCAACAATATCTTGAGTGCTAAGTCATTTTGATTCTGGACAGTTTTTAAGATATTGCATTACTTGGTAGAAATGAAAAATTATTTGCACAGTCAAGGCATTCCCTTGAAAATGCCTGGAACAAATTTTAAAAAGGCAATCATTTTCCCTTTTTTGATTTGAAGAAGTGATTTTTTTTTCCCTTTTCATAAATTTGAAAAATAAGCCAGAAATAATGAGCTTTAGCAGAATATAGTAAAAATATATATACAAATTTTTGTTATGGCATTCCTCCTTTCAAAAACCTAAGTAACTTTTGAGGCTACATTGGGTTGTTTTTTTCCCCACACTTAATAATCTTACTCTTGACCCCATGCTACACAAACCAAATTTTCAACTCTGAGAGAGAGAAGAATAAGTTTTCTGAAACCTATTTTGCTTATTACTATTCCAGGTTCCTGTGGAGCTTGGATTTTCTTCTCCAAGCAAAAGAGTAATGTCTGGCTTTTCCAGTCCACCAGCCTTCTTAGATGCTAATAGCCTGAGTATCTAGAGGTGTTCACAGTTTTATTTCTCTTAACCTGGAGCAGTGAGTTCCTCTTCAAATAGACTCAAACTAGCAGATAATCCCTTGGTGCAAACAAGAAAAGTGAGCAGGCAAACAAGTACCACTCCAAAATAACTCTCAAGATTACACTGGTAGTTGAAGGCACTTTACATTGTCATTATGCTTACATGTAACAAAGTGAAACTGCAAAAGCTAGTGCTGCACTGAGAATGGCACCATTTTAACGCTGAGGGATAATTTTCCCAATTAAACAGTGGAATACCATGAAAAAACTATTCATTGGGCCCCTTCAGATTGCTACTTCTCAGCAAGGGAATTTTCTCTGAAAAAATTTACTTTTCTCCTCACAGACACTCTTACCACTGAGCAATTAAAGCCTCAACAGTCATTTTTTTCTTCTGGTTTGTTCCTAAAATTGTTCAAAATTCTTCCTCAGGAGGACAGTGAACAAAAGAAACTTCAACCTGAAATTTTTGTGTATATCATTCTAATATATTACAAGCAATACTCATCTTTAACAATCTCTGTATTTTATTACAACAACACAGCATGCTGCATTTCAATGCAAAGAAAGCTACAAATAAAAGTTGAAAAAAATCAGTCTAATTGGCTTCCATTCAACTTTGAATTTAACCAATAATCTTGAATTCAGTCTTACATTCAATTATGGCTAGTAATGCTTTGACATATTCAGTACAAAACATGTGAGGAATGTATTTTGTGTTATCCTCTCTTTTCATCTTATATCATCATCTCTTGTATTTCAATATAAAATAGCAAATGTGTTTAGCCCCTTGTGGAATTAGGGATGCTGAACAAACATTTCACATCCTGTTGGCTGTTTCTATCCAAGCTTTGCTAATGATGACAAACCCTTTGAAGTTACTATAGCTCTGGGAGAGACAGATGGTCTTTATGGAAAAGCCAGCATTTCAAAAAAAAAAAATTTTTTTTCTTCTTGATTGGAGCCAAATTACAAAACAAATTCCTGATTTAAATCGGCTGGTTATTCCCCAGTACCTCAAACACCAAGTTTTTATTACAGACAACCCTGGGCACTACTGCAGTGATAATAAAGCTCAGGTTGAAATGTCAAGGATTCTGGGATGTACTGGATGAGACTCTATTCCAGTAGAAATGAGCACTCACTTAAAATCCTGTTGGAAAAAATGCAAAATTAAATTTTATAAAACTCTCTGCACATTTTTGATATGTAGAACCAATAAATAATAACTTATCGGCAGCAGTCATCTATTCCACTCTGCCAATTTAAGATTCGTGCCTCAATATATTTTGCAGTTTTATCTACTCCTTATTTAATCTAAATATTTTCCATCAATTTCCTCTAGCGCTATCAGAGAACTAAATACTTTTCAGTCCATCTAAGCTTTATCTGAAGTCCACGTTATCTGCACATCTCAATCATTCACGTTTGAAAATTTAATCTTAAAGGCTCTTCTGAACTTTTTTCAAACTTTAGCTGATCAGATAAAATCACTGATGGAATTTTATTTCCTTCCTTCATTTTCTGCATTATTCTGCTTGGACAGGACACAAAGCTCAAAGGCAGTAGTCAATTCCTCAAGTACAGCAGCAGGCTATGCAGAGACACAGACTACACAAAGTGATACTCCTGCGAGCTCCAGACACTGACTGAGTCAAGGCAATCTCTCAACACTTTTTGGAAACGGTGCTCCAACTGCTGCAAGAATGCTGATTGATCAGGAGGCACCTATATCAAAGACTGCATTGCTGCAATTAATATTCACAGTGTACCACACTGTTGTGTTGTGCAGAAGGAAAGTACTGTGAAAAAGGTGTGCACAGAACTGAAGTAGAGGAGTCTGAACAGAAAAAGCAACCCTGAAGTAAACCACTAGAAAACATAAAAACAAGGCAAAGATTCTAGCCAAAAATGATAACATTTTTCTGTCAATAAAGAAACTATGGTGTTGGAAATATGCTAGCTTAAGGAAAGGGTTACATACACTGTCTTACGCATAAAAATATAAACACTTATTCTTAAAATCAAGACAAGTCCAGCTTGGTTGCAGTGAGCTATATGCAGAAGGGCTTTGCCCTCCTCTTTACAGTACTAAGAGCACAAGAGCATCAGCGTACACAGGAAAATAACAGAGACCCCTCACCTTTATTCCGTTCCCCTACTGCTCTCCCTCACCCTCCCCAAAGCCTGATGGTACTGCATGAGGAGTCCCTTTGCAAGTGAACAATCCACTCTCTGCACGGACTGTGGAAGGCACCATGGGTTGGGATGCAGGTGCAGCTCTGTACATCCTCTCACTCTGCTCCACAGTCAGCAATCACACGCACAGTAATAATCCTGTGCTCTTCTATCTCACAACTTCTGCACCTTTCATGCAGCTGTGCCTTCCTCATGCAGTGCAAATACTTTCCAGCCTCTGCAGAGAAATAAGGCTTAAATGGTTTGAGGACAAAATTGCTTCCTTATATTCTGCACTGAGTCCTGCTAGGCTGCGTTTTGAGGAATAAGAGAGATTTCAAACTCCTGCTGTCAGAAACATTCTCTTTTGATGGAGAAATAAGATTCCAGAGCTGTCAATCTGGCACCTCTTGCCAGCATGGAGTTTATGTTTTAGGACAGTTGTAACAAATGTAATGTAATAAGGTACTAAATCAATCATCCATATTTTTGGCTCCTGTTGTTCACATGCTAAGCTGTTATAAGATAGCTGGTTATATAACTACAGTTTTAACCCTTAAACCTCCAACTGAGACCAACCATAGAGACACATGAATAATCAGGCCTGAAGTACAGTGTCTTATGCAATACTGCCAGTTTAATTCTACAAATTACATTTATATGTTTCCTGCCAAGTGGAAAACATTACCCGTGGGAAATAACTTAAACATTAACTTCCTTTCAAAATTCTTTAGATCTTTTGTTTTAAATCCTCAACTATTTTGCATTGGATCTTAACATTTTTGATCCCCTTCCTGCCTGTTTCTCTTATTTCTACATCAAAAAGCGGAAGTGTCACGCTTTAAAGAAAATGCAGATATGTAAGACAGAGAAGACTGAGAAACAAAAATGAAAGAGGTTAACAACTCCAAAATATTATGCCCCCCTTTTTTTAAGTTTATTGAGGTTTACTACTAGAGGCTGGGATCCTATTAATAGCGTGGGTAATAGAAGCTGGTCAATGCAGGAACAGACCAAAAGTAGCATCCAAACTAGGAGATAACAGAGACCAGTAATGAACACAAGTGTGCTTGGAGTCTCCTCAGCTGTCTCTCCATGGAAGAGCAGCAGCTCTCAGCAACGTCCTATGATTTCTTCACCATAAACATGTGGGAAGGAATATTGAAGCCTCCAGGACTTTTGACCACTTCTACAGACACACAGAAATGCAGCACAAGGTGCTATAAATATGGAAATGTTCTCTGCTCAATCCGTTCTGATTACTACTGGTACCTTCCACTTGCTCCTCAACTAAAATCGGCCGTAAATCACCCCCCACCTTATCAACTGCAAGCAGAACCTGCAACAAAAATTACAGAAGTCAGCAGAAGGGTATTTGGTGCCCAGTGAAGCCCATTATGTCTTCCTCATGACATCTTTAATTTCTTTTGTTGTCATAACAGCTGGAAGCCCTTGGCATCAACAACCTACTTAATATATTTACACCACAAATTGACCGCAGTGAAATGTAATTTGTTTCTCAGAAGCCAATGCAATGAATTGAGCCCATAAATCATAAAGTTCATTTCTACTGTAAGCTCACAGACACAACAAAATATACTGTGAACCGTGTTTAAATCAATTAAACGTGATCAAATCATAGATGTGATTTGATCTTGGTATTGTCATCAAGTTTGGAATTTAAAAATCTTTGAACTATATTGCTAAGCATGTTATTTTAAAATACTATGACTTCCCATGTCAAATGGGAAAAACAGAGAGAGTTTAGTTCCATTTTAAGTATAAGCACTGCTTATCCTGCTACTGTGAAAGAGGCAAAGGCCCTGTGGAAAAACAGAACAAAATACAGGCTCATGAAACTAAGAGTTAGTGTCATACAATTCATTTCAATGAGGCACAAGCTACAAGCTGTCAACAGCTGGGTTTTATGAACTTTTAAGGTTGACCTAGGAGCTAATACTTATTACAAATCTACATTTTTACTGCATGTCAAATGGCTGAATTAACTTGCTTCCTGCACGTCATGCATACACTTGCATTTGGGTTTTTTTATTTATATTAAATGTGTGTACTTTTTTTTTACCCAAAATTGTAAAAGTGAGCTATTACTATTGTCACAGCACAAGTTATCATTTTCTCTGCTTTATTACTAGTGGCCTCCCCTTCAAAAAAAACCCTAAAATTCATGCAAATTGAGATATATAAGTGATAATTTTGAAGATATTTTTAGAAAAGATCAATTGCCAAAATTTTGTATTGATTAACTCTGTGTTTACAGATTGATTCCACAGTTTTTATACCATTAGTAAACTGAAATTATTGTTTATGGACAGCCACGCATTGAGTTAAAAAGGAACACTAGAATCAAATGGAAAATTAGACTTTGCAGAATTTATGTCTGATTTAAACTGATCATTATTTCTGGTATTAAAGTGGAGAGCCAGTTACACTCTGACATGTTATTATAAGCAATGAAAGCAGCTTCAAACTAAAAATCTTATGTATAAGAGCCAAAGAGGAACAAACCCATATAAATTCATAATTCATTCAAGGCCATATGAGAAGCAAATACTGAGACACCTTCTTTTAGGGTATTAGGCTATCCATTTAAGAGTATATTACCTTATCACAAGATTAAAGGAGATGAACAGTTCCTGTCTACAGACAAAAACAGAGGGATTTGTTCCACTCTAAATGATTTTCATATATCAAATATTTGGTTACAACTGTTCTTTCTAGATGTATTCTACTTGGTAAATGTTAATGCAAAGACCATGAAACAGATTCAAATAAATCAGAGAGAACAAAGTATAATAAAAATGCACCAGCAACTATATACATGAAAAACAGTCAAGTAATATTTTGGTTTCATCCTCCAAGAAAAAAAGAATAAAATTCCAATAAACAACAAACTCTCCTCCTGTATCCAGGTTAGCTTGAGATTTGGGGGTGGTTATGTTCACTCTCTGGAGGGTTCTTGAAAGAGTGAACTGCAGGGGACATACCTAAATCAATTCAGCTATCCTCCCACAGCAAGAGGCAATGCTTTTGTCCTCTTTTTCACTTCAGCTGTTGGACACACCACTGGGTGATGGCAGGACCTCTGAACTCACAGCACATTGCACTTCACTGGCACTCTCATGGCTTTTTTTCTGCCAGCCTATAGAGCTGTTTCAACCTGCTGTTACCACAAAATCCCAGGGTTCTGCAGGACCATCTATACTAATCAGGAACCTGGGAAAACTTAAGAAAAATTCTGCCAAAGATGTTCCTGGGGTTTTTTTTGTTTGCTTTTTAGAGAAAAGAATGATGTTGTCACAAAGCTAATACCCAACAGTGATCTCGGATAAGCATCCCAGCACTTCAAACACCACAGAACAGGAGCAGGAGCACAACAGTACCACTGCAATGGGTGCAGAGTAAAATCAGGTTGCAGAGCAAAAAGAAGACCACAAATACAACTAACAAAGTATGGAACTAGAGATCTAATGATACCAAATAGACTAGAGCTGGATAAATGAAATTCATGATACATATAGGAATATACAAATCAAGAGGGACCTACAGCGCTCCATAATCATGCTGAATCAAGATGGTAGTAGTATAAATAGTAATATAGGGCTACAGGTAAACTCAGTGCTTTGTGACCACCAACAACTTGACTTCTAGCAGAAGGGAAATGCAAAGTTATTTCGCCTGAATACGAAGGGCATTTTATATTTAGCATAAGCATGTAGTTATTCCTTGAATTTAAGAAATAAAACCATTTAACAGGGAGAGAATGGAAAAATCCATACCAAACTGCTTTATAGCATTTTTGTGGGAAAATATTTTCTCAATCATTTTACTAAAATAAAAAGGAAGGGAAAGTTCTACATATCTGTCAGTTGTACTAAGAAATCCCTAAGCTTAATTAAATGGTTAACTCAGATAAGCTCTAATACTATATCTAAACTGTAGACGTGCAGCAAGCACCCTTAAAGACTTCTCTAAATATAGAATCTACGTGTTTAACATAGAAATGCAGCTGTTACTTACCATAAATATATTTCAGAATATTAAAACAGAAATTAAGAGTGTCATATAGGACAGGAAAGAGCAAATAAGTTGAATAATTATCACACACTAATTTAATTTTCCAGTAATATAGAGTCCATTATATAGCCACTATCAGTGGTATAAGGTCTAAATTATATTACACTAGGAAAATATCTTCTGAATTCAGACTTAGGAACTGAAGGATCTCAACAGCCTTGTGACAGGAAGAAACTTACCCACTTAATCAAAGCCTCTTTGTCAGACACTCAAAAGTGGTCAGAATCTGGTGTTAATACTGAAGGTCAAGAAATCAAATTAGACTATTTTTCAAAGATGCAAAGAACTTATATATCTACCCCAAAACCCTATAAGAGCAAAGTGATTGGTATATGCAAAATAAAATACTTATCCAGTCTAGACATGAGTGTAGGAACTCAAACATGAATAACTAAAGTGAAATTTTGTTTAAGGGAGACATTATTGCATCCCTAGGGTATTGTTTGTCTTGTTTTCACTTCCATCATAACAGTTATGACTCCATTGCGCTGGTTTTGGCTGGGATAGCCAAAACCAGCACAAGAGAGTCATAACTGTTCATTTTCTTCATGGTGAGTGGTAGGTGGCTGTGTTTTGGATTTGTGCTGAACAGAGGGTTGATAACGTAGAGATGTTTTTGTTGTTGAGCAGGGCCCATGCAGAGCCAAGGCCTTTTCTGCTCTTTGTAGTGCCATGCTGGGAAGGAGACTGGGAGTGCACTTATAAAAGGGAACACCTGGGACAGGTGATCCCAATTGACCAAAGGGATATTTCCAACCATACAGCATCATGCTCAGTCTGTGAAGTGGGAAGACGTTTGGAGTGATGGCGTTTGTCTCCCGAGGCCACCATTACATGTGATGGCACCCTGCTAGTAGTTACATCCTGGGGATGGCTGAACACCTGCTTTCCCATGGGAAGCAGTGAATTAATTCCTTGCTTTGCTTCCATGTACAGATTTTGTTTTCTCTATTAAAATGTCTTTATCTCAACTCATGAGTTTCTCAGCTTTTACCTTTCCAATTCTCTCCCACATCCCACTGGTGGGGGAGAAAGTGAGCCACTGCCTGGTATTTGGTTGATGGCTGGGGTTAAGCCACAACAGTCATTTAGCTGGGAAAAATGAGTGTTTCATTATGTAGAATAACTGATTGGATGTGATAACTGAATCCAGAAGTTATTCTATTACTAACTCATAGCTGTAGGTAGGTTGCAATGAGGGTGTACAAAGTAGACCATGACAGGTAAACTAAATCATTTGTGTGAGATAAAACTGTTGTATAGTATTGAAATATTTCCAGTTTAAAGAGCTGGAAGTATAAACATAGACTCCTTGATATCTGGGCAGCATCATTCAGGGACTTTGCAACTAGAGAAAAAATTGTTTCTAAAACAGGAACTGAAGTACCAATTTTTATAGCAGCTATCCCACTCTAAGGACAGTCAGCATTTGATACTAATTTTAAACACAAATTGCATTCTGGATTGTAGAAGGTTCTTGATGGGAGGCAAAGACGTGACCTTCCGCATAACATCCTTTTTGAAAACATAACTGCTTCCACAGACATAGTGTGAAGTGCTGTTTGTCACGATCCTGGTTTCAACACCATGCCATAAATTCCCCATGTCCCAGTAGGGACACTCACTCCATTTTCTTTTAACCAGAATGAAGCAGTTATGACAATAAATCCTTTCACATTTAAAATGAAAATAAACACAAAATATCCTTCCCCTTTTATTTTTTCATCTCTCACAACTAGTCCTTAGCCACACAGCTCTGCACATGAACCATTGTCAACGGGCTGCTCTGAAGGTGACATTCCAGATGGCACACTCAACAAAGCAATCCATGATAAGTATTAGAGGAACACTGAAGAACTCACCCTACTTCACTTCCCTTCCCATAGTTACTGACATGCTGGAACTGACAGCTTCTTGCACCATTCTAATCTACTTCCTTAAAACGTGTTAAGCAGTGATACCGAACATTCAATTTTTTAATTTATTTTTTTTTTTTAGTCTTGTGAATTGTCGAACTGCAACCACTTCTTTCCTTTTAAAAGAGCCCTTTGTATGCCAAAATCCCACAAAGAATAAGGCATCAAATTTAGAAGAACAGCTGAAAATGTCGTGTGATTTACTGAAGTTGTCACTGAAATTCATCAGCATTCTAGAGAACACTGTATGATAATTTAAAAAGTCCTGCAGCAGCACTAACAAAACACCTCTAGGGTATCCCTCCTCAGTTGAGCTATATGACAGGTTATACAGAAACCCAGCTCTTACAGCAAGACAGTCACAGTCAGCTGTTCCTCCACATTCCCAATGTAATAACAGTCCACAGAAATCAAAGGAAAAATGGACATAGGGAATCTATTTGAAGGGAACAAACAAACAAAAAAAAAATGAAAAACCAACCACAAAATAAGAGAAAACCCACCTCTCCAATCCTCACAAATCAATACCTCAAACTAAGAAAGAAGAAACAGAAAAGTTCAAATCAAGAAGGTGACTGAACCTGTGTGGGGGAAAACTGGAAGCAGCCTCACACCCTTCTGGTGGGGATGGTTGCAGCTGTGACACACACATTGTGCGGCTTTTAAATGCAGCTATCTTGCCCTGATCACTCCATATGGGATTATAAAGTGTTGGTTTCAAAACAATGCAAGAAATTCCTCTGACTGGCATATTTTGGATGCCTTCGAAAGAGGCTGTGAATTCCTAGTTCTTGGGGTAAGAAAAACAGGTTTAGAAGAATACATTTCCTTCTTGCAGTTAATGCAATTTAGCTATTTTAGCAAAAGAAATACCAAAATAATATCATATCATATCAATGCCATTACAGTAATAGGCAGTAACATAATATTTCAGATTTTTCAGACAACTACCTTAAATATTTCCTCCTCTGCCCAAATTAATATGAGCCCATGCAGAAAATTAACTGGCTGTAACAGAGCAAGACTGGCACTATGCACAACAAACACAGACCTCTTGAGAGATAATAATGTGATTTTTGGGGTTTTGTGGCAGTTTACTAAGTCTGTAAAAGAACTGTCAGTCTGAGGGTAGGGATCAGACAATTTTATTACATTAAGCTAATAGGAGTAATAACAAAATTTCCAGTATTTTTACACAGAGCTCTGTTTCATACTACAGAGTATAGCAGAACAGGTAGGATTACAGCTTTAATAGGATTCATAAAATCATATTAATAAATTGTTACCCACAACAGTAGGGTTAAATCCTGTAACCAGTCAGTACCTGCAGCACCTTCCTAATGGAATCATGAATTTTCATTCAGACAGTGAGAGTGCCGATCTATCTTAAAATTTTAAAAATCCATTTCTGCTCCCCAGTGATAAACTGGTTATTGAAACAGTTGGGTTGGTGTGTAAATAACACTCTGATGTTAGATATCCTCCCAGCTCTTGAAAACATGGAAGCCCTTTAAGCTTCAGCACTTTAACATATTCTCTGGAGAGCTAATATAGGAAATCAGCAGGAAAAAAAATCTGGGTAGTGGCTTCAATTGCACCCCAGCAGAACTTTTTAAAGCCCCACAGTATGGAAACTGATTGTGCCTGGCACTGCTCTGGCAGCCCCTTGGGGGTTGGGGACATGATATTATGATTAATTTGCCCATGTAGAAAACTAGTTCTACAGGTGCTGCTAAAATTTAAACTTACGTCTGAATTTTAGCTTTTGATTTTAAGACTGCTTTGATTCATAAGGAATAAGGAAGAGCAAAAATGACTATTTTATTCTGCCTGTCAGTGAGTTAAGGGAAAAAAAAAAAAAAAAAGTGGGATGGATGGGGAGCATTTAATGCATTCATTTCACTTTCACTCCCATAAATGTACACCACTTCAAATTTAACATAGTACTATTTATATGTTTATAAATAATTTCAGTGTCTGGCAATACAAAAAAAAAGGCAATAATAAACCTTTATAATCTTCTGATTTTAATTTTTCATATTTCTCAAGAAATAGAAGTCACTTCCCTTGGTTTTGGAATTTAATAACATAGGATCCTTAGGAGATTTACCTGCAGCTATGTCTGTAAAGCCATGCTGCTTCTCTCAGCCTCCCCAAGCAGCTCTTCTCCACATCTGTGCCACAAGCTGCAGTGCCCTCACATGGACACAGAACACCTAACAGGGTGAAATCAGTCAAACCTGGGCGAGCACATTGTTGCACCCAAGACTCATCAGGTCAGACAAAAAGCCACCACAAGGGAAGATCCTGTAAAGGCAGCTGACTGCTACCTGACATCACTCATTAGTGTAAATGTTCAACTTCCTATCCACAGTCATTACTGAAATCACAGAATTTTACATAAAGTCAGTGTTTCAAAACTGTTCTAGGTTGTGATTCATGGCCAAAGCTTCCTCTCAGAAATTTCCATTAGGCTAATGCCTTTAAAGAAAATTTAAAGTTTAATAGTAAGCCTAGAACATAACAAAGTTATCGTTTTGTAAAAAAACTTGCAAACTTAAAGTAGCATACACGCACTGGTTTGGCCTCTTCCCTAAACTCTATATGTTGCACCTGTCACAAACCACCAGGATAGCAACAGAACAGGGTCACCTTTTATAAACATTAAAGTGTTTCATTCCAGTTAGGCAACAGTGCAATAACAGTTGTTTAGGGAGTTCAGAATTTGAAAGTAATCATTTTCTACAAAAACTAAATTTAGTTACAAAAATTTTAAAGGTATCAAAGCACTTAACAGAACAAAGGGAGAGCACTAACATAATAGTACACTGAAAATCAAACAAAATGCTTTATGAACCAACTATTACATTTCTTGAGATAATTAATAAACACTCAATAGAAGTGCAAATGATAAAGCACTTCTTCTGTAATTGATATTTTTTCCTGTGATCTGCATTATTATAAAAACATGAACAACTGGGCAGCCCTGCAGGTAGAAAAAAGGTGATCTGCTGTTCAATAGCAATTCAATCATTTGGATCATATTTTTACTGCAGTACATTTAAAGCATCTCTCATTATACTCAGTATTGGAAATAATTTAAAGAACCTTTTTGGAAACTGAAAGTTTCTGACATGATAACAAATACATCTAATTACTGTATTGGTTAAAGAGAGCATCTGGGAGTTGGCTGACTAAATTTAAGCCATTTGAGCAGCCTGTAAAAGGATGAACAGCTGCAAAGGTACAGGATATTTTGATCACAGCATAGGCTACTCTTGGGGAGTAGCACATGCAAATTCAGGTACAGTTATTCAATGTGTTAATTTCCATTTTGTGTTTTGGCATAGAGCATACAGCAACACATAGAATGCATACATGAATGAATACAGAGATATTCCATTTATACCTACATTTGAGTGCATGTGTGTGTACACGTGTATACAATGTGTGAAGTATTGTAACATTTAGCAATTTTTTTCAGAACAGGGAGCACAATACTTGCAGTTTGAATCAGAAAATCAATTGTCTTCACTTCCAGACTCAAAAACAAGCCAAGCAAATCTCACCTTTAAACTCGCTTATTTATGGACACAGATTTTATGTTTCCTTTCAACACATACTTCGCAAACTAATCAGACATAGGGAAATTTAACTATGACTTTCTAGTAAAAGGTTCATATTAAAAAGTGCAACAATTTGAAGCACTACTATTCTAAGGAAAGGAATTTTAATTCAAGTAAAAAATTTAATGTCTCAGAGTGGGGAAATTAACTAATGCTCAAGCATTATTATTTTCTTTTTATACACTGATTCTGTTTAATACATTAAAATGCAAACTGTCTACAGCAGGTGTTAATTATAAAAATAAGTAAAATGCAGTCAAGAAGTTAAAATTAAAATTTTCATTTAATTCTATATTCAGGAGCCAAAACCAGATTCACTAAATGCAATTAAAAGATCTCTTTCTCCTTTGCATGGAAATGAACCATCCTTGGAAACAGGGAAAGTGTCAAAAGTTCAGATAAGAAAAGCACACTTAGAGTAGCCAAGCTGAGTAGAAATATATCTAATTAATTGGAAAAACTATTAAGACAATTCTCTGCCATACACACACTTGAAAGACAAAACACTACAGAGTTTTCCTTTTCCTCTGTCAAAAATATAAAATGTTCATATGAAATTATGGAAAGCACTGTAGGTTTAATTTATTTCCACATGCATAAAACCTAAACATGCAGTACTTATGTGAGTTTTCATTCTTTTGACCTTAGATTCACTTTAAGGAAGTCCCAATGAATTGCAAGAGGAACCTTACTAGATTACAGATTATGGGGAAACAGTCAGAAAATTATGAACAGGTAAAGAATGTTTTACAGCCCAAGGAGGTATTAATCCTGTTCTTTCAGTATCTTCCACCTACAGCATTTACTCAGAAGTGGCACTTACAGAAAGATCAGATTTCTAGCACAAGACAACAGATTGAAACCTGTGGCACATAATGGAGCTCATCTGGTTCTCCATAAGACATTAATTTATAAGGAAAACATTTCCCACAAGCAGACAGGAAACCACATCAGACATGAAATATCTTTTAAGTGACACGGGGGTTCATTGTGTGGGAACAGAGCACTAAAGATATTACTCATTCTAGCATCTGCATCTAATTTGGATTTGAAAGCTAAAGAGAACAGTAACATTTATGTCTAATACTGGTCAGCCTGGACTTAAGTGTGAAACTTAGTTGAAAAAGAGAAATGGACTTGGATTTCAGGTCACGAAAAAATTATATCCAGTAGACTCATTAGCAGACTGCAAACAGTTTGTAAGACTCTTCAGATTTAACAGGTTCCCCTAATGTCCCCCTGATGTTACTTAAAACTGTATTTCTCAAAAGAACATATTCTCACTAGATTAACATTTTCATCCCCCACTGGAAGCATTCAAGGTAAATGTTATGCTGTGGCATAAAAAATAACTTTGAAAACACCTTCAAGTGTACAGAGCATGTGATACTCCAGCAAAACCTTTCAAGTATTCCATGGAAAGGCAGTATCAAGTGACTTCTCATAAACCATGACCTAGCCTTCACATGCTCCTCATATTGAAGTTGTTCTGAAAAACAAACCAGACAAGGCAAGTTCAGCCTGGAGTTCCTCTTACCTTTCAAAATTTGACGCAGAAATCAATTCTTTAGCCTGATCCCATTTCTGTAGTGTATCATATAAGAATTACTGTGATAGAAGAAGAAATGTTCTGGAAATGTTGCAGGTAACTAGTTTAAATTCCCCAGATAAGGGGGTTTGAGTGTTGGGGTTTTGGGGTTTTTTTTGGTTGTTTGGGGGGGTGGGGGGTTGGGGTGTTTATTTTTTAAACTAAGTGCTGTCTCTGGGAATTTTGACATTCACAATTCTGTTAGCTATACACAAAAAAGTAGTTCTTAAATGCATACTTTTGAGACGGTAGTTTCCAAATGTACTAATGGGGAAACCACAGCTTAGCAAAAACATAAGTATAGCCTTTATTTCAGAAAAGCCTTTTCTTAAAACAGCAATAATAAAATAATAGTAACAAGAGACCATAGGAATTTAGCAGGAATAACAAATTATAAAATGTGAATGGATGCTGTCACAAGATTAAAGTATGGTTCAAGACAGAAATCATCTTATGTAGCTATGCATCCATTTTTACAACCCCTTAGAGCAGTGGTTAGCAAAATAAAGTTCTTAAACTGCAATATTTATTCTTACATCCTCTTTGAAACTTGGAGAGGCAAATATTAATGCCATATTCCAAAAAAGCACACTTTGAATGAAACCACACAGGGCAGATCTCTGTGGAACAGTGCAACCCACCCACTCAGTGCTGCTGTCAGAGATCACTGGTGGCAGGAGAAGACAGCAATCTCTGCCAAGGAAGGTTATTAGATTCCTCTGTAATCAGGAGTAATGCTGGCCAGGAAGTAGTAGCACATGGGCCATCCAAGGTTGTCTTTGGAGGGGCTTAACATTTTTGCTACATAAGCCAAAGCCAGCCAAGACAGCATTTTCAAGCTGTTATCTTTTACTCCAGAAATGTATCTCCTGTTCGAATATTAGCCTTTCAAATAATGTTTCAGCAAGAAAGACTTATTGTCTCTGTTTTTATCATGGATTATTTGGCTTTAGATGATGTGAAAACAGACATCTCTCTCCTCAAAGAAACATAGTGCTAAGTTTTAGACTACCAAGCTTCTTGTGATCATTTCAAACAATAGGACTAGAAAGTAGAACTGTTAAGCACTTCACCTGTCAAAAAAAAAAAAAGTTAGACTTGTATTTTATTTCAGTGTAGTCTGTCTGGTACATTAATATAAGGTATCTGTAAATCCCCAAGAAATTCAGGTCAGACTAGAAGAAGCACTACAAGTTAGCATCTAATGCAAGCAGTGCTGAAAAGTCATATTTAGAAAAACAATCAACCCTTGCTTCAGTGTTGATGTTCACTAGCAATAGCTGGGAATATTAAAGTAAGAAAAGTGGCAACATCTGATATTCAACAAGGTATCCTGCCACAATACCTGTTTGGCTTTCAGAGAGATACAAGATCTCTCATGCTGAAAATAGACAATATGACTTGAAAGGGAGAATTTGCATTCTTTTGTCTTTTGGCTAGCAGTAAAAATAAAATAAAAAGCTGTAAATCCAGAAGCTTTATTACCAATAGTATTGAGAAAGGAACCAGGGGCGTTTCCTCAGCTGAAGCAGTACAATGCCTATAAGAGTCATGGCTGTAACCTAAAAAGCTGGACTGTAAAACAGCATTCTCTTCTGTCCCATACTCTGTCTGTAGTGCTGCCATGTAAACCAGCTACTTAACCAGAATGCAGAGTCAGAGGATTAATTTTGGAACTCAGAGACGAGACATCACAGAAATGTCCTGGTTTTTGCATTTGCAAAGCCACATCCCTAAGACTGATTTATAATTAATCTTAACCAGTCAGCACACTGAAGGTACTGGAAGAAACACCTATATTCTGGCCTCAAAACAGAATCTACACTTAAAGCATATCATATGCTCTAAAGAGGGTTTGTCTCCAAACATGATGTTTTCCTTAGGTCACAGTCTAGAAGACACACTGTCCTGCTCAAACACATCAGATGTAAAGCTCTTTGTGATCTTTCCACATCTCTTGCCTTTCCAGAGGAAGACTTTACAATGCAGTGAACTACTTAGAAATTCCTAATGCCAAAAGAAAAATACTAGAATATCAAATAATATGCAAACAATAGCCTGACAAAGTGGTGAGACACAAAGGAAGAAGGATCAATACGACCCTATTGGCAGAAATGCCAAACCTCCTTAAAGAAACAGAAGCTATAGGTTTCAATTTATTTCCTAAGTGCTTTAATTACAATCAATTTAGCTTGTAACATCAAGAACTAATTTAACTGGCATAATCATCACTAAATGATGAAGATTTTTAATTGAAAATGTTATATTATTCCTCACCACAGTATAAATGGCAAATAGACTGATTAAACTACCTAAAAATATTAGATGAAAAAAAGAATAAAAAAATCTTTGTCACTTGCTCGGAATGTTAACCAAGCACTTGTACATCCACTAGAGCATGGGAATCCTGTTTTAGTCCAAGAGGAATGACCCTTGTGGAAGAAAAGTTGCTGCTGAAAAGATTCAAACTTCCACAATTCTCCTTTTCTTAGATACTGTCATTATGAAGACTACAACTAAACCTATTTTTTCTCTTGGGGATTCCAACCTCTAGTTAAAAGAGTTTAAATTGACATAACTGTACCACAAATGTCTAGAAAAGCAATCACTTCAAAGAAAACTACCAAAAGTCATTCTAGAATGCAAAAATGGGCAAATATATTCTATTTTTCCAAACATACATAGCACTATTATTTTCAGCCAACTGTTTTTAAAGTGGTCACTGATTTTTCCTGCATATCCCAAGTTTTGAAAACATAAACTGAAGGTATTTCCTGCACAACAGAAAAGAAATGCACATCAGGCAAAATTCTTCTCCCTGAATGTGTAAATGCAGCAATAATTTCTAATCATTAAAACCTACATACCTCTTAAGTTTGTATAATATTTTAATTAATTAGAAAGTATTTCTATTACCTACACATACACATCATACATCAAACAGTAATCAAGGAGAAAGCACACTGTATGACTGTTAAGGAAGTTGCTAAAATGCAAGAGTATTTTTAAATCTCCTAATAAATATAGGCTGAGTACAACTTTAACAGTAAATAATTTCTTTTATTTTCCAGAAGAACACACACAATTACACATATAATTAAAGTTTAAAAAAAAGGGAGCTTTTATAGTAACACTCTGGTGTTCTGGTAAGCTCTTGACAGAAATACCACTAAAATAAGCTGTGTTGATTTTAAACTGCTGACACAGAATGCACACTAAGTACTTTCTCTTAAAATTCAAATACTTCACTGGACATTTGCAAAGGACTTTCTATAAATTTATGATTGACATTTTCTGATAGTCAAATATTACCTAAAAGAAGCAAAAAAGGAAATGTTACTGTAAAATTAAACAGAAAGGAAGTAAATCAAAAAGAGTTCTGTTCAAACAGCTGTTACCAAAAGCTTGTGGAAATACACACACTGAAAAATCATATTAATAGCAGCTGCAGATGGTTTTAAAATCCATCCATCCATTACAGCTAAATGGGCTATGTAAAACTGACGATAACAAACAGCAAGAAGTCACTACAGTGACAGAAGCCTCCGTGCAGCAGCAGCAGATCCTCAGAGAACAAAGCTCTGAATGGCTGATGGAAGTGAGTGGAACCACAGCTCATTGGCATGAGCCTGAGTATTTGACCATGATTCTTCGGCATGTACACTTCAGCCTCAGAGGAGCTCAACTGCATTTCAGAGGAGTAAAATAATTTATGAATATGGCCAGTATTGAAAACTTGTGCAGCTTCCACTTCATAACCCTATCTTTACATCTTATAAATTGAGCATTATAAGAAATTATGTAGTTACAAATTTTCATCTTTATTCTCTGTGGAATTACTTTTAATTTTATTATTATCCTAATTACAATGTACACAGCATAAAATAAATTTTAAGCTGTAAGTTATTCTGATGTCCTAAGAAGAGTAAAATGTTTAATTTTTACTACATTAAAATACAAAATTTCTTAACTATAGTTTGGGGTTTGTCCAGTTTGGGGTTGGAAGAGGTAGATGTCTTTGTTTTGTTGGTTGTGATTTGGTTTTCTTTTTTTGGGCTTTTTTTTTGTTATTGTTGGTTTTGTCATTGTTTTAAGAATAAGACAATCTTCAAACTAAAATTCACAGAACAATTAGCTTAAGCAGGCATGCAGGTATTCTAACAAATCATTCCTGTGTCAAAGTTCGGGAAAAGAAAATGGCTGACTATTCCATTTGCAGTCCTAGAAACATATGATTATAACCATAGTTCTGTTCAGAATTTTATGATAGAAGATCTGCAAAGAAGACTAAGTTTAATATATATTACAAGCCAAACAGTCAGAAATTATTCCCAAATGAAACTTATAAAAGGCTAAAAGTCCCTGAACAAAACCAAGTTTTACACCACTGCTTTTCAAAAGGCCTAATTAAATATATAGTTGATTCTCATTAGGGAGCTGTGGATAAAGAAAGTACCACAGTTTGTGATGAAAATACTTAGACTGCTGAAAATGAAAAAGTGAATTACCTGTCAGATTGAGACTGTAAATGTCAGAGGCAAGCCACAACAACTGAAACCTGAATCATATATCCTTCGAGTTCTAGTTGCCAGAAATCCATTGCAAGCTTCTTTGCAAGATTTTGAGCGAGTCAGGACACAGGAATGTTTCATATTCCACACCTGCATTTGGGCTGGCTGAGAAATTTTATCTAGTTACTAATTTCCCCATTGGTATTACAAGTAGGTGAAAATGCCTGCTGGACTACTGGATAATTTGCCAGACAAGAGGCTGATATAAGATATTTCTAACAGCAGAACACTGAGTACCTGCAGTCCCTACTCCCATAGTGCTCTCCCTTAAAGCAGATGAATAAACAGTTCATAAATAAACAACCTAAAATGCACTAAAGTTTTTAAGTGGTTTCACTGTGATCATTGGTGTGTTAGAAATGTCAAGGCAGCCATAAATTCATAATAATTAGCCATCAAAGCCAGGCTAAACTAAATGCAGTTATTAAATGTTGGGAAAATTAATTAAGCTTAAATTCTCAATTTTAAAACCTACTGCTCTAATCAAGAAACAGAAATTTGGGTTTCATTCTGTAAGCTCTGCAATAAGAGAGACAGAAATCAGGTTTACTGAAGGTTTCAACTCCTGAAGAGCATAGCTCTATCTCTATCTCTCTGCCTTGAATTTACTTTGAAGGAAAAAAAAAATATAAAGGAATGGCTGTAACATCCAGAGTCCTAGGATATTAAGACTAAATTCTGTAAGCTGTGAAGGAGAATTATCTGGGCTCTAGTCCACCTGATTTTTAAATGGGCCATTCATCAGTATAAACCTCTATGACTTGCAGGTTAAATGCTAGTTTAAACAAGTTTCTTTAACAGACAATTTCTATTTACTGCTATGGTCAATTCTATTAAGAAATGTTATTGCTAAGAAGCAGACATTCATCAGCAACATGCAGCATTCTACAGCAAACAAGAACTTGATGTGATCAAAAACTCATTGCATTTGAAAAGAAGCCATTGAACACTTTATGAAAGAGTGGATTTCCAGATTTAGAAAAATCCTACTTCAAAGTTTTCCAAATTTTAAATCACCTTTTTTTTTCAGGTTTTATCTTTATTCCACCTTGAACATTTTTTGTGTGTTTGTTTTCAGTTTTCGCTAGGAACCTGCAGCATGAGGACAGGTTGTTGTGCAGGCAGATATGTCAGCTTCATGTTTAAATAACCTAAAAAGTGTGGTGATCTTAAGCATTACTTTCCTGGCTACAAAAACCATTGTTTATTCTCTTAACTCAGTAGGAGAACAGAGTTAGAGAACTCATCATGCATAAATTTACTGAGACAGAGACATATTTAGAACTGTTGGACAGAGATTTGGCCCCTTAAGAAGGGAAAATAAATACATAAATAAAAAGCAAGTTTCAGACTCATTGCTATCCTTTTCCTGGCACCAGAATGTTTTAAATAAATTTGTTCAATCACTTACTAAGTAGCTGGATAACACTTAATTAGACCATATTATCACCTGTTCTTCGGGTTATGCATATCAGTAAATTAAGAAGTCCAACCTCAAACTGGTACAAGTCAGCAGTCCTTTCCAATGCCCTTTTTGTGGTCTTATTAGAGTCAAGATACTGTGCAAGCCCACTGTTCCCTTCCATTGTACTCTTTGATCTGAGCTCTTTAATCTGAACTGAAAGAGGTAAGCAGCATCTCACAAGATCTGACCCAAAATGTTTTCCTAATCTCCCTCTATCCAGGAGTTATGCTATGAATGCTGATTTGAGTTAGACTTTTCTAGCACCAGGAAAGTGTCTAACGAATTTTAGCAAGAATTGTAATAAGCATTACAGTCTAATTAGCCTATTTATTTTCACTTATAGCTCCACATGAGACCAAAACACAAAATTAAGAAAGATACATAAAAATCTTCTACCAAATCATCATCAGTCTCTAATAAGAATATTTTCAAAGGTAGCATTTCAAAAGTTAAGCACATTTACCAGAAAATAATGACCATTCCTCCAAATCTTTATACTAATAATACTGAAGTATATCTAAGGTTATAAGCAGGAAAGAAGAAATGCATCTGTTATTGACCAAAAGCTATTTAGTTGTCTTTAATAAAATAGCATATTTATTATAATACCAAAACACCAAAACAAAGCTGGTTTAGCAAAGAACAGTCAGAAAATACATTGCACAGAAAATGGAAGGTTTCATACTCTGGAGAAAGGCTCACAGAATGGAGACAGAGAAGAGAAATAATGGAGAGAATGATGCTGGAGAGGAAAATAAGATAGGAAGAAAACAACAGAAGAAGACGAAAAAACGTTGATAAAAGGATTTCTGTTCAAGGGTAATATCACACATTTTTCTGGATATATCTTAGCATAGTTTTCAAATTTGGGCTAATTTACATAGGCTGGAAATGCAGAATTAAAGGTGTCCTCAGCAAATTTTCTTCAATCTCCCTAAGTACTTTGCCTCCCTAAGTACGCTCTGAATTAAACTGAAACGAATTCTTTGATGTGCAGGAGAGAAAATGCCAAAAGGTCAAGAGGCAGCTTCATTGTAACTACTTCAAAGAACACTATGCTTCTGTGTTTTCTTTGACAACATAATATTAATTTAATACTACATTTCTCTTTCAGAAATAGGCCATTCAGCATAGTGACCACAAAGCATCTACTGAGTAATGGGAAAACATGCTACTCTGAGTTCCTGTGTACTTACAGAACAATGTGAATTTATGACCATTTACATCCAAGATTCTGGACTACAAATTCTGTAAGGAACATGAAAAAAAAACGTGCTGAGAGTATTAAAAGAAATCCAGGATATGTTTCAAATCCTCACACCCCATTCAGCAGATAAATTCAACTATGTTCCATTATAAGCTTGAAAATCTGATACACTGGCCTTCTCCATAAAGCCAGAATAAATAAATCCTTCATTGTGGATCTTTCCTGCCCTTCCTTTGCCCTCAAATAATTGCTTTCTTTAATGCTCTCTTCACCAAAAATAAATAGAGACTCAGCTTAAACTGAAATAGAAGCCGAACATGGCTTGAATCTCTTTTTTTTCTTCCCCCCAGCTCATCCAGAGTTCCTGTGGTAGAGCCCATTAGCAGTGCATGAAAGCAGATAGCTCAAAGCCCACATAGTTATTCCAGGATTTAAATACAGATTGGAAATGAATGTCCTGTGGATAAATGTCTGTGAAAAACACAGAGGAGAATAAGTGCTTGGGAGATTAAGAGATTTACTGTAACCTCTGTGAAAGCTGAACAGTTAAAGGGCAGGAATTCTTCATTTTTCAATCAGCAAATTTAAAGGGGCAGAGATTTATACATTATCTCAGCAACTAATTAAAACCTTCTGTATGTGTGCACATGTGGTAGATAAAGTAGATACTTTCATACTTTTATAAATCAGTAGATGTATATTACTAACAGACTATGGGACTATTCTGGTCAGCAGCATCAATATAAATGCTAGATTTCTTAATTTGTTTAAATGGCACTTTGGCAAGTTCATAAAGTCATTTCAGTTGGTAAAGACCTTTAAGATCATCGAGTGTAACAGTTCTCTATAACTGATCAAGATCTCTGCCTGAAGACAAATAATTTCTTCTTATTATTAGAACAATACATTCCCAGGGGAAAAAAAAAAAATCAGGACAACTTGGTTGTACAATTCTTCCGTCTTTATGCTTGCTTGATCATTTCTATTACCTATTACTCATGGGCAACCTAAATGTAGACATGCTGAGGAACTGCTATGACAAACCTGTCAGATGTTCTTGCCATTTTCTTGCCCTATTCTTCCCTTTAAAGCAGGAAAATTGAAAGAACACAGAAGTTCAAGTGTTCAAATAACAAAGATTTGCTTCACACCGAAGGTTAAATATAACAGTCACATGCCTGAAGATCCTGCTCTCCAAATAAGATGAGGCCATGCACAGACAACAGCATATACTGGATCCATACATTGTGTGATTAATCCTGGTCATGCTTTGCTGTTTCTGAAATTATGAACATTCAGGAACTGTAATACACAAACAAACCCCTGATGTGGAAATGTGACTGCTGAATGTTGCTCACTCTCCTATTTTGCTTGAGTGCTATGCATCAGAAAGGGTATCCAGATCTAGGAGACTCTCAACATTCTCTATGACCAGAGTCACCAGCTTGCCTACCCTTCATCTGTCCCTGTCCTACATTGCTCCCTTTCAAACTGTAGCCAAGGGCAATATTCTCATAAATATCTTTGATACAGCAAATCCCTAAGGATTCTAGCAGTGGGATTCATGTAAAAAATAAACACAATCACATTCTTATGCATCTGATCTCACCTTCCAAAGGCATTTAAAAAATCACAGATCAAGCCCCCAAGCATTTACTCAGAAAAAAAACCCTTCCAGAATTTCCCAGCAGCAGCTTCAAACACCAATGCATTGCCAGGTAAATTGAATACCCACCAGGGCTTTTTTTACTTATTGCAAAAAGCCAAGGATGTTAGAATCTACTATACCTGTGGGAATACTAGGTCTTGTATGTTAACAACCGCTGAACAATAAAAACTTGTTAATTTGATCTCCACAAAGAGGAAAAGACATTAAAAATGCTGTAAAATTCTGAGCAATTCTATAAACTTCTTGAAAACATAGCTGCCAACACTTTCAGTATTCATCCAAGGAGTTTGTAATGAAGCTGAAAGGGAGCTTCTGAGGGAATTATTTCTTTGCAATTTAATTTGATAGAAAGTTATGTCTGAATGCCAAGGTTCATCAACAAAGAAAAGCAAAGAGGAAAAATGGCTGCATATTACAAGGTGAACTTAAAAAAAAAAACCCCAAAGCAATAAACCTTAATTTCAATTTTTGATGCTACTAGTATTTTGTGCTATTCGTAGTGTTATTCTAGGGTCTTCACATTCCTTCTGCCTTACATAGTGATAAGGGTAACAGAATCCCCACCTCGAGGACTGCCAACATAGCAAATATAATATTACCGTATGGTATTAAAAAATTCCATACATATCATGATCTAATTAAACTAGCAACAGAAGAACAACTGATGATACTGCAACACAACAAATATGCTATGGGTCTTTTTATACTCTAAGAGATTTTTTCTTCTCATAAAGTACAAAGAGTGAGGTATGTTTTATGTTTCTATGAGAAAAATTCCTAGGCTCACCCAAGGCTTTCTGTGCAAGGAGACCTGGATGTGTGATTCATTACTTATACTTAAGTGTTAAAAAATAAATTAAATAAACTGGGATAAATCTTTCTTGTGCTGAGTCAGTGAGAAGGTTGGTTTTCCATTTTGTTGTCTTTCTACCATTTGCATGGGGTAAAAAATACAATGCAGAAGTGCCTTTTCTTAAAACATAGTTCCAGCTACTAAGATTTATTTTTATTTGTGTAGCATGGAAGCATTATTTTTAAAGTCTGGATTTAAAAAAAAAAAAAAAACAAACCAGAAAATTAAAGTATCATTGAATCCAGAAAGTTGAGAAATGTCACAGTTGAACTTTGAAGTCTTTAACCTGCTCAAAATCTAGCAGTCCTCATATAAGCATTTCACTGAAGCTTTCCTCAGATAAGGACTATGAACTCTTTTCCCAGGGTTCCTTGAAGAAGAAGGAGGAAGAAACGAGAGAGTGGCAGATCTGGGGACAGTATTTGGTTGTGCATATGTCTTTTGCTTTGTCAGCTTGCAATGCAAGAACATTCCAACTTCTGCTGGGTAATTTACACCAACCTGCCGGCGTCTGGCAGAAGGAGCCCACCATCTGAGGAGGAAATGTATGCACCAGGCACTCAAATTAGTGTGACATATGAATTATATGGAAATTTATGCTAATTTCCTTAATGGCTTCAAGATGGTCAGGAAACAAAATATATTCTATGTTTTGTGAGGTTTTGAATTACTTCAACGTGCAAGACAAACAGTCCCCTCTCCTATTCCGTAGTCATGCCCACAGTTGTTCATTTATTTATTGTAATAATGTCCTATTTTTTTTTTTACCTCTGCTAGTTAATCCTATCCTATAGAAACTAATTTTCATTACTATTTTTCTCATCAAATCAGGAAAAAGCACTGAGCAACCCCATCCGATCCTACTATCCCCTCATCAGCCAGTCTCCTCATGTCACAGCATTGATTCAATTTCCTTCTGCATAAATGAAAGTTTGTTCAGGGGTTCATGCCACTCTTCATAGGGTATTGTGAAGGATACTTTACTACCAAAGAGCACTTCTCCACAGGAGCCAAGGCCTTTTAAAGTTTTCCATGAGATTAAACAGAATGACCTAACCTCACATATTGTTACAGCAAAATGGTCTAGTAGGAAGCTGCTGTTGGCCAGATTAGTGCCCTCAGTGTGGGTAGTATGCTGTCTTTCCCATAGGGCTTCTTTGGGTCACAGTGGGTGTTTTTCAACCTCACACAATATCAAGAGAAAAGGAGACTTAGGCTAATTTTTACATAAAATAAACAAACTGAGCACGTTTCAAAATCCTGCTGTGCTTTGTGTATATATTTCTGTCTGCATTGATTTCAAGAATGTTGTGAAATGCTTTATTATCAAAGGAATATAAAGGATGAAGCAGACATCATTTATTTTCATCCCCTCCTTGTCTTTCTGAAGAAACTGTTCTATTAACTCACCAGCTCTGCCATTTTGTGTTTGCACATGCTGCTTCAGCCAGCACATTTGAACATAACATCTATAGCAGGTGAACTGCGGAGCATGGAGAGTTCTGTCAGAACACATTAACCAGAAATCCTTTGGATATCCACAAACAGTAAGTCAGGGTGACAAGCCTCTTTCTCGGTAACTTTGGGGATCAGAAAAGGTTGAATACTCAAGCTTTCTGTGATGACACTTCATAAAATATCCACAGTTAGTTAGCAAAAGAAGAAAGCAGTATTTTGAAGATCATTCTCCAAAGAAATCAAAAAAAAGTGACTACAGAAAGGAATACAACTCTTTACTACAATATAGTAGGGATATCTTAATATCACTTAATAGCATAGTAACTGTACTACTCCATATTCCATGAGGGAAAAAAAAAAAAGTCTCACATATAGATATGATGTTTCATTAACCCTATCAACAACTAACATAATTTTAGAGATCTGTCAGAATTAATAATGCCTATTCTTGCCAAATGTTGATTTACATCAGCTGTATCATAATATGAATACTAATGTGTGAGAAGCTCTCCTGACTTTACTGAATAGAACAATATAAACATTTAAGAAAGGAAAAACCTTACATCACAGAGCAGGTTTTCTGGACTTTACAATTTGCATGTGATTAAAAATAATAAAAACTGAGTCAGAAGAAACGTAACTCATCTTTCTGGATTATTTGAAAAAATCTATTCCTGCTGAGGTTCACTTGAAATCATCATGAATATGATTTCTGATTTGACAAAATAAACACATACTATTTGGAAAATTCCTTTAAATAATAAATTACTGCAACAGTTCAGAAAAAAATCAATAATAATAATAATAATAATAATAACCAAAAAACAGTGACTACATTTTTCAAAGATTAAAAACTAACTGCTGACTACCATACAGGACTCTGGGCTAATCAGCAGATTGTACACAAATGCACTCCTTATAAAGCACAGCACTGGAATCTTCTGCCAAGCTAGCCAAGAGCTAACAAATTCCTATGCAGACTAAGAATAAAGTGGGCTTTGTGGGTGTACATGTGTGTGTCTGAATATATAATCGCTATACTCAGAAGTGCACACATTCAAAATTAGCCAGACCCTCTGGTACTCTCATCAGTATGGTTTTGTAGGATTGGCTGTATGCAAAATCAAAGGAAAAGAAAAAGATTATTTCCCTTACAACAAAATTTTCAGGCATATAACAGATGAAACTAACCCACACTACAAAATTTAGACCGTACCAAGAGAAAAATAAATTTATAACATACATACAGCCCCACAGAGATAAAATTAAGAGTCAATCTGTTGAAATAAACTCTTTGGTTTGCAAAGAAATTAAAACATTGGTAAAACTAAAATGTTTCTTTCTTGAATAGTACTGAAACTTCTATGCCAGCTATGAGCTAATTTAGTTGCTCTTTCTTTAGCTGTAACTTTGTTTCCACAATCTTTTAATTTGGAGTGCTCCTAAGACCAGAAAAGCCACTGTTCTTGAAAGTACTGTTATTTCACAGTAAAAAGTCTTTAAATGACAACACTGCAATTCTGAATAATCTATGTTTCTTAAAGCCTGACAGTTCCAGGATCTTTTCTTTGGCTTTCTCAAATATATTTCATCTGGTTTTGACAAAGGTCAGTGGTATCAAAAGAGTCAGTGATAAAATCAATACAATACAGTGAATTACTGTGGCAGTGCTTTTTTCTTAAATATTTCAAGATTTTAAAACATTAGGAATACCCTTCTACTGATGTGTAAAAAGAAAATCATGTTTCCTTTAACATACAAAAAGTAGTTTTCAATTAAGAATAATTCAATTTCATGGGGAGAAGTGATTGGTCAGAGAATAAAACACCACACAAAACCAAAAATAACTCAATAAACTCAGTATCAATTACTGGATAATTTTTCTAAGAAGCTGTTTGATCACTCCAGCCTTTACACTACAGAGTCTACCATTGAAAGCTTCAATGGTTTAGGTTAAAAGCTAATTTATTTTAAGAAAAAGAAAGCTTGAAAGGTGATTAATATTGGCCTGCTATGATCACATCTCTCTTAAAACATCATTGCACAAGATGATATCTGATGTTCTTTACTGCATCCTGCAGCATCTGTTCTTCCCTCTGTCACCACTAATGACAGAAATAAAGGTATAAAACCAAGATCCATGTATGCTAGTAGCTTTGTTCCTAGATTTCCTCTTTCAGAGGACAAGAATTTTATTTTTATAATCTCTAACTAGACAGACTGTAGCATGAATCAACAGCAGTTCCGAGTATATGCTACAGGCAATTTGATGAAAAAGTAAAGGTAGTAAAAAAGGCTTCAACAGCTCATTTTACATCTCAGAGCCTTTTGAAGAATACAGAATTTACTGTATTTGTTTTGCTTCTGCCAAATACCATCAGCACCCTGACATTCTGAGTGGTATTTTCTTGGTTATTTTTTCCTTTTTAAATACACAGATATGAAGAAAAATCTAAACCTTTGGCTATATATATCTTGGTCCTGCCTGATGTAAATCAAGCAAGTAGGCCTCTGAACCTTTAAAACTGAAGTTTCCCCAGTATTTTCTACAGAACCTTAGAAAATTTCAGGTGGAAAGATATCTCTGGAATTTACTTAACCTCTTACCCAAAGCAGAAACAATTTCAAGGTCAGATCAGGTTGAGTTCTTCAAATCTACAGAGAATAATTTCTACATCCTCTCTGGTCAACTTATCACTATGCTTACCCACTTTTACACTGAAGTTCTGAATGCTTGTATCCGTATATCTAACCAGAACTTTCCTTGCTGCAATTTGTGATGCTCCCCTCTTGCCCTTTCATATCCATCTGCCTTCTACCTAAAAACCCCTCACGGAACTTGAAGACTGCAAAAGGATCCCCCAGGAGCCCTTCTTTTCTTCACAGTAACTAAAACCAGCCTTGTCAAGGTCCTCTCTTTGTGAGTCACATGCTGAACATGATGCTGTCCCGGTGTGTAGTTCATGAATCCCATTCAACTTTTTGTCCACAAGGACACCCAAAGTCATTTTTTCACAAAGCTGCTGTATCAAACGTGGGGAAAATGGAGCTAAGTAGAGTTAGAAGTATGTCATCATTGTTTTTTTTCTGTTTGATGACCGAATTAAAAAACGCAATAAATAAATACTTTTTTTTTACAATTTCTTTTAAAGCATGCCATAATAATAATTTAAAAATAAGGTGCACATCAAAACAATATCCTAAAAAAAAAATTAGGACATTATCAGAACAGCTAAGACCATGAACCAAGAAAAAAAATTAATTCTATTGTGTTTGCCAAGTGGAAAAATCATCCATTCACAATGCAACTTGTCAAAGTTCAAACCTCTGTTGAGTTTGAGAACAGGAATGAAAGTGGAAGGAGGACATTTTTACTCACTTTTAAACAATATGGCTACTTCTTTTGGGATGCAATGAGAGTTAATCAAAGGCAAGAATGGAATTCTCCTGGCCAAAAAGGGACAGATAAGTTGTTAAGAGTTCCCAAATGGGACAGGTTCAACAGAAGAAAACTCCATTTCTGAATAATCTTTAACAAAATTACTAACCAACTGGAGTCAAAATACCAAAGTGAACATTTTTTTACATTTCCAGTTTTCCTTTCACTGCACTTCACTAGGAATAAAATTACTTGAAGATCACAAAATGTGTGATCACAAAATTATTCTTCATTACCTTACATTTTTCTTCTACATTTTAGAATTCAGCACAGAGAGAGACTCTGTCTGGGTTTTCGTTCTAATCTAATAGTCATTATGCTGCTAAAGCCTATAGAAAGAAACATTCAATATTGCTTTTATAATCAAAAAAGTTATATTCTGTATAATAAATTATACATCATCCCCACCAGGGAGGGCTTGCATTTAAAAACATGTTATCCTGACAAAGTTTCTAGAGGAGTATTTTAAAAATCTGAATTTTTACTACAGAACAAAATATTAGTAAACAGTAATACTAACAAAGTATTACCAGACATTAAAGGAGCTGCTTTGCTTATAATTACTGTATCTTTCCAGCTCTCTAATTTCATATTTCTCAAAAAACTGGGGGGAAATCTTGATTATGTATATATACCAATAATGCTGTCTGCATGGGGACTCCAGCCAGGCTAACCTATAAGGATTAATGTGAGAAACAAAGGAAAGACATCATACAGATTGACTGGCTCTAATTTCTAGCAGAATTGTAGATTAGAATTAGTTTTTTAGTGCTTCCTCAATGATTTCTATTGAGCCACAAATAATTAATTAATTGTCATTACATAATTTCCTCACTAGAGCAAGAAACTTGCTTCCTTCTCCTGAAATCAACAGGTTTTGGAGTTAATTTCACTGGCACTGGTCTTAAATCTACGATCTTGAAATATATTTCCCCTACTGAGAAATATGTCAGAGGATAAGACCTTAACTAAAGATTCCAGTGACATGACTACCAGGATTCAGAGAACTCAGAGTATTCTGAATCAGAGGGGGGGAAAAAGCCGTAGTAAGTACAAGTCAGCAGTAGTGAAAACTGTCTCACATTTGATGTTTGCTATTTTTTTCCTTCCACTCAGATATAGCTCAAAAATTCTGCATGAATTCTGTGATATCCTAAAAAAATTTAAAAAATTAATGCTACATGAGGCAAACAAAATTATCATTTTGTAGCTTCATTGAAGAGTACAGACCTATATTTGAAGTAAGAAAACAACTGAATATGGGAAAAGCCAGCTCTTAGGAAATTAATACCAGGAAATGTTGATAAACTTAGTACGTTGTCATGACGCATAGAAGATCTGTTGCCTACCAGACGCCAGTGCAGGGGGAAAAAGAACCCCATCATATTAAAAGAAGACAAGTTACTGAGAAGGTCTGGATGGAAGCCATGGTCATCATAATCTATATTGGACCTAGTGATATAAGCAGAAATAAATGGAGAGCCTGCAAAACAGGTTTCAACAGTTTGTTATCTGTACGTACAAGATCAAATGCCAGCGTTCTCAGAAATGAGAATAGTGCCACACTCAGGGAGAAGCAAAGAACGGCAGACCAACACCTCACACAGCTCAGAAACAACACAGATGGACATACACTGCTCTCAGAGTAACTGAGCTTTATCCAGCTAAGTTAGCACTGATTATCAATATTCCTGCCACAGTTAAAACATGAAGATATCACTTGCCTAAAACAGCGTTAACTTTTAAGCCAAGAGAAAAACTAGTTCAGATAAACAGGTTGTAAGGTTGTATGGCAGGTCCCACCCTAAAAAAAAAAAAAAAAGTAATGAGAAAGCAGCTATGTTGATGCTAAATAGAAGTTCAAAGAGAAAGATATCCCATTTTTTCAAATGTATTTTAAACACAAATTTGAGGACATAAAGGGCAGTTATTTTTCAATATGGAAGAAAGAGTTGCACACCTAGGAGCAACATAAAGGCCTGAAAACATGAGGTTATAAATGTCTAAAAAGGACAAGCAAACTGTGACAGAACAATATTTGGATATGCAGAGTAGGATCTGTGAGTATGGAAGATTAAATGTAGCAAGCAGGCACATGGTAGATGAAGATTTTTACCCTCTCATCTGCACATAACAGCAGCCTTTGTGTGCCATTGAGGACACCTCTAAGTACTCCATCCTCATTGTCTTCACATAGCTCTCAAAAACCCTCTCCAGGTGTGCTAAAAGGCAGCAAAGAAGGACCCACTTCTAAACTTGTTTCAACTGTCACTGTTGAATTTCTCTTAGGCAAACATCCATGTCCTTTGGATGAAGGCAATTTACTAAGCATCAAGCTTCAAGACGGTAAAAAGAAGGGCACTCTATACAGCTGGGAGGATTAAAAGAGGATCTGTGCAGTCTTGTATTCAGGTAGAAAACAGAATTCTTTGTAACTTTTTGAATCTGCAGTTAGAGACTCATTTAGACCTTGGGCAGATGTTCTTTATGGTTGAGATTCTCCACACACCTTAAACAGTTTGATTGATAATAAGCTGCTACAGCACATTTCAGTCATTTGTCACTTAAAACAGCTGAAAAGAGAGGAATGTGCTAGCTGAGACCATAACTTCAACAAAAAATATAAAACTTTGTGGTGAACTATGACATACAAGTAATATCACCTATATGGTGATAATTTCACCTATGTGGTGATATCACCTTTCTGAATAAAAGAAAGAAGATTCTGCAAATACAAGCGGGGATTTAAAAGCATGTCTTACTAGCAAAAATGCTCTTGAAAGCAGAAACTGGTAATTGTTCACTAACTGAAATAGGAATATGATGAAAACAGACAAGTGCTTTGAATAAGGAGGAAGATCTACATTTGGAAGCAATGGAAGTGACAACACACTGCCCTTAGCCAGTCCTACTCATTCAGAAATCTCCAGCTTTGACATTTAGGAGATACTACAAATACCCAGAAGCTGTGATGCTTTACAAGATACTGGCATCTATGGTCCACAAACTAGAAGCTTATAACCACAGGAAAATACATATTGGATTTACTGTTAACTGGCCATGAAGCTCTGCATCAGAATAGGACATTAAAAAAAAAAAAATGTTTGTTAGATATGTGATTTCCAGGACATCTCAAACTTATTTGACAATTCTTACTTGCCAGAAAATTTATGGAAAGTCACCTGTTCTGAAGGAAAATATACTTGCCTGAAGACTTCCTCTTTTCTCCAATGTCCCATCCAATCCTATTCCTCTGAAAGGAGAGCTAACACAATGAAAAGAGCAGATGACACCACTTCCCTAACTTGGTGGTTTACCACCTAAAAGTAAGAATGTGTCTACCCCAAAGCCAGCAGCTTTCATGATCACAGAACATGACAGCGGATGTGTAATAGGCAACAGCAGCACAGAGACAAGAAAATAAACAGAAATACAAAAGGGCAATGACAGAAACTCTGCAAGCAGTTTGGATAAATCACCTGGATTTCTCACCTGCAGATTAGCAAAAAGTAAGGATTTAGATGGAAAAGAAGTGTTGTAAAAGATTAAACATTTTCTCTGACCAGTGCGCAAAAAATTCATTGCATAGATTTAAGGAAACTGCCATTTCAGGAGTTGTTGTAGGAAACTATATTTCCTACAACTGAATGAGGTTGAAAAAAAAATAAAATGTGGGAAACAAACATTCCTTTTTAGTGCACATTTCACAACACTCATTACCATAATAATCAAATTGTTATTCTTTCTAAAGTAATATTAAGTGTTGAATTAAGGGATTTACTTTTTGAAATTAGCAAGGGCAAAAAAAATATACTCAATTCTGATACTTTTTGCTCATTTTTTTCCATGTACTCAATATCCTTGCTGGCACTACAGTAAAATTTTACTTTCATGAAACTTTAGTGAAAAAAAGTTGTAGTTGGGTTTGGTTTAAAAGATAGTTTAAAAAACCATACTAAATTGGATAGTCTTTGGTCTGAGTTATGAATTTAGAGACCTAGCTAAATAAACTACCACCAAATGCCTCACTACCTCTTATGTTTCCAAAGAATAATGGTTCAGAAACCAGTTTTTGAAGTGTAAGGAATTCTATTAATTTTGTGACACTGCTCACTTCCTTCATTATTTTCCCACTTGTTCTCTAATGTATTGTAGTGGAATGTATGGAAGTACTGCAGAAGAAAGCAGTTTTAGGTTTTGTCCTAACCATTCACTCATGATGATTCAGCAATTTACACAAAAGAATGCACAGAAGAAATTGTGGTTTACATAAAATTTCAGAAGCATCAGCTTTCTCACTGATGCTGCTATAGGTTTTCATCCACGGTTATTTTTCCATTCTGTCAGTAGGAATGTGAGTTTTGCTCCTGTTGGTTAGAATAAACAATTTCTCACAAGAGGTCACCTCTTCCTACAATGTCCAGGCAGGTTTTATGAGAAGTGGTACAATGTCAGCAGGCTAGACAAGAACTGCATCTTGTCCTCTTTTAATCCCAAAATTCAAAATCTCCACTGACTTTCTTGTCAGCTTTCCATTGCATGAATGAGAGCAGAAAGGCAAAAATCACCAGTAAGAAGAATATTTTCTAGGGTGCAATGAGGAAAGCGTGAGAAGGCTTTTTAAGAGACATAAAAGGCAATTATTAGGAGGAAGGTACACAGAAAATTGTGTTGCTCCCAAGCACATACAATTCAGTAACAGAAGTGCTGATGTCTCTACGTCCTGTTAAGTCATCACAAACTGCTGTACCAAGAAATGACACAAGAAACACTGGGTTCACATCCCTTTTGTGGCTCCACAGTGTGCAGTTCTGAGGTTACTCTGCCCCTGGAAGGAACTACATAAGTGTTGTACAGTAAAGCTGCCAAACAGACACATAAGCAAGTAACAAAACTTTTCAGAGTATATCTGCCTATTCAAATACAGTCCAGATACCAACAGAGAAAAAAAAACCCACTGCTTTTAACCCCACAAATGCACATTATTTACTGATTATAGATTTGCAGATGGCAACAGGCTTTGTGCATAAGCAACTTACCTTATGAAATTAGACAGAGATATTCAAGTATAATAAATGTTCTGTTATTCACGTCCAACAGACAAAAGCTACTTCACACAGCTGGAAGTTGATGACTGTAGCATGACAACTCTAATTACACAGTCAAATGCTAATATGGCTGAACCCTACCTCTGTTCAGCAGTCCATTGCAAATTATTTTGGAACAAGACACAGGCTTTTGTTTCATATTAATCAATCCTCCCTTTCTATTATCTGCTTGTGATACAGAACACACAAACCTATCCTACTTCCTGGAAATAATTTGGAGATTGAACAAAATGAGAAATCACAACTCCAACATTTTTCCCAACCTTTCCACGTATGTTAGTTCCAAGTGAGCATCAAGCATTGCAAAATCATATACAACAGGGTACAGTTCGTGAAACACTGTATTTAGAAATTAAGTTTCCTTGTGCATAGTACAGATACTTCACTCATATGTCAAGATATGAGTAACTATAATGACAAAACCTTAGAGGATAATGCATGAAGCAGAATATTTACATACTTTTAATTTACAGCAGAATTTAGTCTCTAGAATTATTATGTCACTAATGTGGACATCAAGCATAACAGCTGTCTTTTGTGACAATCAGAGTGCCACACAAGAAATATCACTCTCTTAAATAAAGTATTGTTCTGACATACATTGAGCAAACAATGTGCTTGCGTATAACAGTTACATCATGACCTTCAAAAAGAGCCATTTGCATGTACATGATAAACTGCAATGGTTAAGTCGTAATTTGTTTAGTCATGGTCATATGTCACTTGAGCTTGCTGGGGTCTCATCAACAAAACAATCATTTGTCAGAAAAACATTGCCCATATTTCAGATATACAACTTATGACAAAACCTATTACAGTAAAAGGACTCATGCTCTGATTTCTACTCGTCTTAGAAAAGCATCTCAAACAGCATTTCTATTCAAAGTGCAGGGAGGATAGTTACTCAAATATTCAGTTCTAATTCAGTTCTAACTTCTATCAAGAAATACTTTATCCTGGTCTCTCTCATTTATGACACCCAGTCCAAAAGAACTGAATCTGGTCATGTGAAAAATCCCTTCATTATACTCTACCCTACATTACTTTCTCAGTGGAGCACTATTTTTGACGATAGTCAAAGATCTGCTAGATTTGAAAATCCTTAAGTTTCACATAAACCCCCAAAATAATTGCACATTGAAACAAAGAGATAGATAGTCAATCAGTTATTTTCTGACTACAATTGGATGCAGCTACACACAACATAGGAGACTTTTAAGGAGGAAATAAGAATTATGCTGCTATACAGTTAGCTTTAGCCTCTCCAAAATATAAATGTTGAATCATGATTGAAGCTCTTTGATACTAATTTTAGCATTGCTTAATTACTAATTCTTTCATTATCATGGATTAAAGTGGAAAAAATGAACTGCAGAAAAAAAATCTTTCCATCATTAGCAAAATTGTTGTACTAATAATAACAGTAACAATTCCTCCATAACCAAAGATAGCAATAAATTGGACTGTGTTTATTTGGTTTTATAGAGAATGCATTTGTGGATAACCACATTGTACCTTTAATCAATTAGGAAATCAATCTTTCTTTATGTATTTCCACAGCTGCTACTAATTGTAGTAGCATTTTTTTCTCAGCCTGAACTCTGAGCATTGTCAAATGCTACAGTTCCACCTGCCACTTTAAGTTAATTGTATTGTTGAATATTATGGAGGTGTTATTTGCTTTATTGTTGTGTTCTACAGAAGTGAGCAACACCTCATACACAGAAAAGCACTCACATCCAACGTACTTAGGCAAAATATCAATGCTATTCCCCTCTCTCAAAGTGGGAACAAAACAGAGACTAAAATAATAATATGAAGTTCTATCTAAAAATTCTTGTTTTGCATATCCTTCTGGGGCAGGAAGCAACTCAAGGCACAAAATAGTAAGCAACATGTGTGATGTGGAGAAAGAAAGTCTGAAAGTCCTAAGTACAACATGTTAAGACAATTATTTCTCTGACATGGTACACAGAAGCAGATAGAACAATGAAGTACAACTCATGGTTCAGCAACGTTGAGTACTACTGCTATGAAATTGAGAAAATTGCATGGTAATTTGGTGGGGTCTTTTTTTGTCAAGGACCATCATTTGCCTTTATTATTTAATCTGCCTTAATACAGAAAGTCACAAATGTGTTTTTCTTTGGGGATCACAATTCACTCTAATGATTGAAGAGTATGTCACCTACTGTGAGATGCTTTGCCCAAAGCTGTCAATAAAATTGATTGGAGTCAAAGTAAGTTTTGTTCCATCTCTGTTTCACTTCAGTCATGATCTTTAAACAATCTTATGCTAGCTGTGGGTTGACCCAGAATAAGCAAGCTAAAGTGAAAGGAGTTTGGGAATATATTTCTGTGTAATGTATTTGTTTCAATTTATTTCACAAGCACCTTACATTTATTAAAAGCAAGCACACCCTAACAAGGATAACCTTTTTAGTAGACTGTGAAATATGGAATATCACTGATTAGGCTGAAAACCATCAAAATGCAAATGAAATGAGAAAGAATCTGGATCAACATCATTATGTAAACAAAATATAAAATGAAAACTCTTGTAATAACACAGATGGTATGTGTTTAGCTATTTGCCAGATGCTCATGCTAGGGATGACCTCCAGCATTCTGAAGTCACCAAAAGCCCTTGCTTTAACTTCAAAGTATTTGTTGTCTGAATAAAACAAAGTTTATATTCATATATATCAACATAGTGCACATTGCTGCAGTTTTCAGATCAAAATATGGCAAGGATCTACATATTATAATGCTTACCATTATCACTTTTGAGATTTCCATTGCTGAGCTGTTTCAACCTCTTCTGATGGGATTTGCCGTTGTAGTGGATTTGTGCCTGAGCAGCAGAGTTCAGCTGAATGTTACAGACATTACACAAAGTGAAATTGGTGTGTTTCTTTTCTCTCTCCTTCTTTTCTTCAGTGCCATCAGGTGCTAATTCTTTCTCGCCTTCCCGGTCTGGGAGAGATGTGAAATCTGAATTGTACGACTGGTTATCAACTGGTAAATCGGGGCTCCAGGGTTTCTTCATATTTTCTGAGAAGAAAAAAAAACACATGAAAAAAATTGATGAGAACACAAAATAATATAGACAAGATAGCAGCATCTGCAAACCACTAAAAGGCAGAAAATAACTTTTTGCATTTTATATTTTAACATTATATTTCCACTCATGTATTTTGCTTTCTGTTCAAGTTCTTCAGTTCTTCTATGTGTCTTGACTAACTTCATAGCCAAGTGCCCAAAGCTGAGCCCATCAGATGTGGATGTAGTATCTCCTGTGATAACTTATTTAAGAAAGAGTAAAAACACTGTAGGAGCCAAGAAAAAAATGTGAGACAAAACAGTCCTGCAGTCAATGGGAAAAAAAGGGGGGAGGATGTATAATTCACAGATGAACCTCCCCCCTCCATATATTAGTTCAATAATCTTAAATGCACAGACCTCACCTGTGAGTTTTTTAAATATTTAGCAACCCCAGTCATCCTCTCCCCACTTCCCGTGATTGCTTTCAAGCCCAAGTCTAATAACTTCATAACTTTCTCACTTAGAGTGGTTCAAAGACAAATAAACATGTCATTAGTTTATTATCTTAACCACCCAGGATTATAATTGAAGGATAGTTAGCTTGGATTCAGCTAATACCAGACTGCAACAAGCACAGAAATGAGAAGATAATCCCATCTGCAGAACTTCAAGTGAAACCAATATAACCGTGAGCTTCCATGATTAAAAGTGAGCAGAAATGGCACAGGTGAAGAAATGCTCTGAGCACTGCAAAGCTAATTTACTATTCAAGGAATGCAAAATGTTACACCAACTTAGCATTTTGATGAGACCTTTATATACCATATAAATCTTTAAAGTGCTTGCTCACCCAGACTTAGTGAATAAATGAAGGTCTAGACAAAGAATCTAATCTACACTTTGAGTGACGAAATTACTGCAGCCTTAAATACAATGATACTATTTGGTCTCTAATTGACAAATCAATCAACCTAGACACAAAAAAAGATTATTGCAGCTACACAAGAAGATGGGTCTTTAATGCCAGATCCAGAAAAGTTTCAGTGTCTAAAACAAGTCTAAACAAGCCTCCAGATTTGGGTCTGATTACAACAAAATGCCGTAAATCATTCTTCAGATAGCTTCAAATGACTTAAATTCCATCAGCTTAACTTTTTTTGCCAGATCTCCCAAGGTTTTAAAAACAATTACTGCCTTCAAATCAAATCACAAAGACAAATTTATCTAAAGAAGCAAATCTAAAGCCTATCAATACTCAAATATGTTTCAATCTCAGTTTTCACATTTGCTTCCTATCTAATTAGAATTGCGTTATTTTATGTTAACTAAACCCCATTTCATTTAAGAAAGTACAGACTCAATCCTGAGAGGACCTCTGCACTTGCTGTAGATTTAAACCTCTCTTAACTAGATCTGTCAGTATTATTTCAGCGTTTGTGTACAGTCAGCTCTTATCTCGGATTGTAGCTGTTGAAAGCAAGAGATGAGAAAGCAGGCTAAACAATTCATTTCAAAGCAAAATACATTGTGAGACTGTAGAAGCTTAGAAGAAAACCTGATGTTTTCCAATAGCAGGCCTACAGCATATTTCTCCTAACTGAAGGAGAAGGTTTCTCCTGAGGAAGAAGCATAAATCTATCAGCCTCTCTGCCCTTCAGGACTTTGCTGGAGATACTGTTCACTCCAAAGATTTGTCTGTCTAAAATATTTTTAAATTAGTAAATTCAGTCTTTAATCAAAACAGTTAAAGGATTAAAATGCTATCACAATAGAACTAATTTTACTGAATCAGTCTAGATGCCAGTAACAGTTCAGTAATCCTGGTTTATATACGTGTTGTACATGAATATATATATATATATATAATCTATTGCATTGAAAGCATTCCCCACTAGAGAGCAGTATGAATTTAAAATTACAAGAACAATATAACTCTAGACCTATAGTTCCAGCCATATAGGCATAAGATGACTATAACAAAACAGATTTTTCAACCAAGACGAAAAATTTTTTAAGCAAATAGATTCTAGTAAATTATGTATGCTATGTGTATGCAAGTCTCATTCCTTTTGAAACATTTACACGCATAAACTGGGAGCCTAATAAAATGTATTAGCATGTTATTACATCCTTTTAATATTCCAGCCAAAACAGTCTAATCCATTAAATTCTTATCTTTGGCACATAGAATCAATCTTGCATTATAATCTCATTCCAGAAAACAAAATTACAAGATGCACACTCAATAACAGCACAATAAAATAATAAGGGAAATTCCACCTTGGAAATAAGTGATTTGTACATCTACCATGTGCTTTCCTTAGAAAAGCATGTGCAATCATTAGAGTTGCAATACATTTTTGTGTCTGTCCCTGTCACTCTCAAATCCAAAGGAAGGGGATACTTTAGAACCAGAGTTTAGGTAACAACCAGGAAAACAGGAGTTTTAGAAATATATATTACACTACAGTTCATCAACATTTTCTTTACAGATATACAGTGATTTCTGAATATATAATTGCAGTGCTAAAGGACTGAAGTGACACATTACAAACCGGTGCAAATCACTTGCTGTAAAGCCAGCATTACATGACAGTACTCAAAATGATCCATTTAAGAAAAAATTGAAAAAGTGAAGAATTTTTTTTAAAAAACAGAAACACTTTCTGATTAAAACATTCTGAGTCATTCTTATTCATTTTTTTTTAATGGACAAGTACATAAAGATAGCAAGAGATGAAGAAGAGGGAGATATTTGAGTATAATTTGCTGACATACTTTTAAAATAAAATTTAGCACTCCAAATAGTATTTTTAAAGAAACTGGAAAAAAAATCAATTTCTTAAAATCTTGTTAATATCCACCAGTGTTTAAACCAACATACATGCAGTCTAGCTCATGAAAGCAACAGGCCTTCAGCTCATGCATGCATCATTGCATACTTCCAATTTCTGGAGTAAAAATGTTTAGGCAGCAATTTTGGTTGGCAAGGAAAAGAATGCTTAGTTCATCCTATTGAAAAATTACATGGAACATGGTTAGAAAAATTTAACTTTAAAAGCAATTTTTAATTGCTATCAGTGTCTTATTAGCTTGATAATATGTGAACAGGCTTTAAGCGAAAATCCTCTTTCACTGCCATCATTTTAAAGAGTTCATGTCAATTGTACTGGTTACATATCTTTTAAAGTCATCAGCTTTGCAGAGAACTATTTTTTCCCCATAAAAAAAAAAAAAAAAAAAAAAAAAACCTAGCTTCTCAATTTTAGGGTTCCTAATGAAGCCTGCAGAGCACTAGAAATGAATGAACTAGGCAACCAAGATCCCAAAATTTCATGCCAATTTAGATAGCCCTCTGGATAAATGCTTACATTTATTTTCTTTGAGGCTCTGAACTCAATTTTGGCTCAATGATGCTTACCAGTAAAATGAACTTTGCACAACATTACAGCTTTGTGAAGTAGAAAACTGTCCCATATGGAAAACCAGCACAACTACAATTTGTGGTGTTTGCTGGCTTAGATAACATTGCTACTTCCCGGGGATTTCTCTTCTTAAAAGCGCTTGAAAGTAAGGGATAAGAAATCTCATCCTTCTCTAAAACAATTCTTACCTTCTTAGCTGCAAGCCAATGGCATATTTTCTATTCAAGAAAATTGAAAGGAAATTTTACTCATTTGTACTGCAACTAATCGTTCTGTTTCCAGACCATCTTATCAGCATAGAACTGTATCAATCACTGTAACTTTGGCTCTGTGTACATAATACTCAAACATGTTGGGTACATTCAAGAGGACAAGAGAGTACATGAATCCCAGAGACCACGGTGTACCTAAGTCTGTTGCATTTAACGCAGACCTCTTGCCACCCAGTTCAGCCTGGAGAGGAAAAGGCTTCAGGGTGACCATAGAGAAACCTTCCAGTACCTGAAGGGGCTTACAAGAAGGCTGAAGAGGGACTTTTCACAAGGGCATGTAGTGATAGGACAAGGGGGAATGGCCTCAAAGTGAAGGAGGACATGTTTGGATTAGATATTAAGGGAAAAAAAAATTCCTCATAAGTGTGGTGAGGCACTGGAACAGGTTACCCAGAGAAGTAGTGAATTCTCCACCCCTGGATGGGTTCAAGCCTGAGTTGGATGGAGCTTTGCATAATCTGGCCTAGTGGAAGGTTGCCTTCCAATGGCAGGATAGTTGGAACTAGGTGATCTTTAAGGTCCCTTCCAACCCAAACCATCCTATGATTCTATACATCTTTATTAAAGTGTATCTCCTTGTCTACTTCCCAATAGGTTGCTACAATAAATACATTCCTGTAATAACTGAAGGATAGAAAAGATGGACAGGCATTAAGGACAAAGTCCACTAATTACAATATTCAGGGATTTCTAATATTTCTTTTCAAAACTGTGAAAGAAATTAAAGTAGCAATCATCGAGGATGCAGATGTTTGCATCTCAGTTACGCATTCCCAGACTATTCCCGGACACCATAAATTTCACCAGGAAGGCCTATGGAGAATCATCTCACTATGAAGCAGACTAGAGCATAAACTCAGGTGTTTTGTTGTCAGAAAAAAAGTATTCCTCTTCATTTGCAGATGTCTATGCTGTAGATCTCAAGTTAGATGGGATGAAGCTGGCTCTGCCTGTGATAATGGCTCTCCAAATATTAAAAGGACTGAACTTTCACAGGTAATAATAATAATACTCATTTTCTGATATATCAACAGATAACAGCTGTTGAGAGACAGCTGCTGCTTTCAAGAAACCGTTGTTAATGCAATGTTGAAAAAGAAAAATAAATGGATTACCTATTGATATCCTCACCTTGTCAGTTTTCAAATATTTGGGGGAAGTTACCAGGATGCTACACAAAAAGACCTCTGGTAATAACTGGCACCTTCTTATCTTTTCAAACTTCATAAATTTATTGCTATATCTTTCAGGTGATAGGACATCACCATTTGATGTAAGTCACTGTAGCACAGTGACTTTTGCATCAGGCTTCTAGGAATTTTTTTCACACTGTGAGTGAAGCTGTGTGGCAGGACCCTTCCCAAAACTGGCATCTCTGCTGAAGTTTTCCTGTTTAAGGTATGCTTCTTGAAACTCCCTGCTGCATTGGGTACTTGTGATGCCTTTACCAAAAAGTCCATGAGTGCTAAATTGCCTTTGCAACCTTTAATTGATCTCACTGAATAAAATGCTAGCTCTAGAAATGTATTCCTGGGAGAAGCCTAAAATGATCATATTGCCATCTATTTTAAACATGGATGGTGGGGGCAGGGCAGCCTGGGGGAAGGATCAGGAATACAAAAATAAAATATCCTTGGCTTCTTCCACCCCCCATTATCACTGGATCATCCCAACACTGTAGCTTTCCAGTTTTTGGTTGCAGTTGCACCTGCTCCTGGTTTAGAGCCCAGAGCAATTTAGGTCATGAACAGCCTATTTTGCACATCAGGGCTGTGGCAGAACAAACACACAACAAAAAGGACTAAACAGCAAAGCGGTGAAAGGTCACCCATGGTGAAAGCACTGCATCTGGGAAACACAGATCCCTCCCAAATGACCTGAGTAACCTTCAGGATATGCTGCAGGACTCAGCTGGGATGGAGGGATGGAGGGATGGAGGGACAGATGTTATTTCAGGGGAAGAGCTACTGTGGAATGGGAATCTACTGGGATCTGAAATGCTTTTTAGAAACCAATCAATTTTTTGGGCCCTCCTTTTTTCTGAGCCTTTCAGATTAAATTTAAATACCAAATAGTACATAATACAATAAAATTTGATACAGAAAGCTGGAAAATATATGCATTAAGTAATTCGACACTGTAGGAAGGCTATAAGTTTAAGTAGCAAGAATAATCAATTGCTTCTAAAAATCAAGGAAGAGTTTGTCAGGTCATACACCCAAGAGCTAAATTACTAGTCAGTGATAAAACTGTGGATAAAACTCAGTATCTCTTCTTGCCATGTGCCTAATACAGCTCAGATCAAATCACATTTAAAGCCAATATTTACCAATTTTCTCTTTAAAAAATCCATACAAAATAGAGTAAAAGAGGCATTTTAGAGGGGAGGACAAGAAAAGTCAGAGAGAGAAACATCTTATTTTCTTGCTTACTGTTTCTCTGTATCCTACCAGCCCCTCCCAATCTGATCAGTGCTGCTGACTGCTACACCACTTCAATCACACATGGGAATAATAAGAAGATCATAATCATCATCATCTCAGGTGTTTTTGTGAAGTCTAAGAGGAAAATAATCTCTTAAGCAAAAACTGCATCAAGCAAAAGAAATAAAGGCAGGTTTTCCACACTTTTATTGCTCAGGGGGGATGAAGCAAAATGAGATTGACATTATTTGGGGTTGGAGGTCTTTATAATTTTGTGTCTCTGTCCTAGAACTCCTCCTAAGAAATGCATCTCTGCAAACTGAACCCTATAAGAATAGATACTTATCCATTTGAAATAGGCTCATTGTATATTTGTGTACCTTAAGGAACAGCACAGAAAATAAAAGCCTGGGCTTTTGTTTTGCTTTGCCGGGAGAGCACTTAAATCTTTCAGGAAAGGCTGCATTTCAATACTGCAGCAAATGAACACACCCCAGCCTATCTCCCGTCACAGCCACATGCACCAAGAGATCCTAAAGGAACTTATAGATGGACTGAACAGAAAAAGTTCATCGTTTCTTGGTTCAGCAGTTCCCTCGTGCCAGAAGCAACCAACAGACATCTCATAGTCTCAAAATATACTGCAGTCAGTTTTTTAATTGAGTTCTATAAAAAGAGCTAAGCACTAACCAACACCATATGTTATTCAATTAGCTAGTAATACATATCTATTTCTCAAGCCTGTGCTAACATAATGGAGCACTTTGGGTGGCTTGGAACTATTTAAAGGCCAAGTAATTAATTTGCAAACATCAGCTTCTAAAATCTGAGAAGCACTACTGTGATGACTTACAAGCCACAAAAACTCCCTCATTTGCTTTTTATTCAATCTGTTTTCAGAAACAGTCCTTGTGAAAACAAAGACTTCTGCATAAGATAGGGCCAGAAAAAGACACGAGTTCAGCTATGTGTGTGGTACCCAGGTACACAGGGATGCTCTTCCCATGCAGGTAAAGCCAGAAGTTTGGGCTTCGTCACTTCCCTCTCCACCAGCAGTATATTGTGGTACAGACCTTGTACCTGAGGTAGGAATTAATACAACAAATGGTACAGCTAGCAAAGCTATGCAGGCTCTGCTTATCAAGAAAATGTTTTGCTGTCAAGCAACCAGAAGCGCATTATTTTTTCCCTATTCTTGATTTTCGCACACAGAAATTGTGTTCACAGCCTCAAAACTCCTGCTAACAGCAGTAGGAGTTGACTGAGCTCAAAAAGAAGGGACAGAAACATCCAACTGCAATTCAGGCTGTCTCTGTTGGGCAAACCCTTGGGTTTAGCAATACTTCTGAGAAGGTAGGTAGTCAGAACAGGTTTTAAAGGGAAGGGAAAAAAAATAGATAGGGAATTATAATCATAGAATCTTTTAGGTTGATACAGATCTTTAAGATCATTAAGTCCAGTGGTGGACTTGGCAGTCCAGCACTGCCAAGTCGACCACTAAACCACGTCCCCAAGAGCCACATCCCACATGTCATTTAAATACCTCCAGGAATGGCAACTCCATCAGTTTCCTGGGAAGCCTGTTCGAGTGCTTGATAACCCTTTTGTTGAAGAAACCTTTCCAGATATCCAGTCTAAACCTCTGCTAGCACAACTTGAGGATCTAGCACTTTTTACCAGGGAGAAGAGACCAATCCCCACCTGGCTACACCCTCCTGTCAGGTCTCTGCAGAGAGCAACAAGGTCCTGAACCTCCTTTTTTCCAGACTAAAAAATCCCAGCTCCCTCAGCTGCTCCTCATCAGATTTGTGCCCCAGACCCTTCACCAGTTTTATTGCCATTCTCTGGACACATTCCAGCAGCTCAATGTCCCTCTTGTAGTGAGGGGGCAGAAAACTGAACACAGGATTTGAGGTGTGGCCTCACCAGTGCTGAGCACAGGGGTACTGCCCTGGTCCTGCTGGCCACACTACTGCTGATACAAGAATATTACTCTTGATTTCATAGATAAAAATCACTTTTTACAGTCTCTCTGGATCAACTCCCATATGTGAAATCAGCCTACAACCTGTCATTCAGATATCCTATAAGTGCCATTTTCCACCTTAAATATCTTTAGTTTTCCCAGTACCTAAATATCCAATCAAAACTTTCATCTCAGCAGAAAGCAAGTGCATGAACAGCTGTTTAGGCATAACAAGCAACTCATTTTTGCAGACAAGAAAGTTCCATTTTTAACACTCCAATACAATCATTAACTACCACTGTATCCAAGTAGGCAATTTTTAAAATTAAGTTTCAGTTAGTGTTTGTGACAAGTTTGCTGATAGCTTATCTCTTTGGAGATACAGGCACTTTTTTTTTTCTTTTGTGATTAAGTATTTCAGAAATAAGTATTTTGGCAATATGCTGATGACAATACATCTACAAAATGAAATTGGAAAAGAATTAAAAAGGCAAGGCACATGAATAAGCTCTGTGGGAATTCTGTTCAAAAAAAAACAACCACCACTTTCCCCAAAAAAACCTGAACACTGCAGAATAAGGAATAACAATTTCTAGAAACAGAGTTCAACCCCTAAAATCTTTGGCATGCACAAAAAAATGCAGCCATTAGACATGAAATGGAATAAAACAAATGGCAATAAATGTAGTAACAGTGAGGAGGAGGAAATTAAAGGTTACAAGAAAGAGATAACTAAAAATAAGATTATTTTTGTTTTCAGTTCAGGAGAAATGCCAAAAATTTGTGGCGTTTTCCTTTTTTTTTTAATCTAAGCAATTTTAGAAATTATTATTTGTTGTCATTTGAAAGATAATTTCAAAAGGTTTTCAGAGTTTTATGGTTTGAATTTTCAAACCTTCTAAAGTCCTAGTAAATAGTAATATATGCCACATATAAAAACATCCAAAAGACAATCTCCCCCTCCATTTTGTTATACTTTTGTTTTAGGGAATTGCTGTGTGGATATTTTTAAACAAAAGACCTTGGAAACACAGGAACCATATAAGACCAAAACAGAGCAATTTTACTGCTTCAATCAGTAACCCTTTGGAACATAACTCTAAATCAAACAAAAAGTTCTACTTTTGCCTTTCTCTAAATGCATCTCTAAAAACACCTCTGTCAAAAAAACAAAACAAAACAAAAAAAAACAAAAAAAAAAAACTTGAGAGAAAGGTCTTAGGTTTGAATATTATCATTTATACTTTCACAGCAGGAACCATTTTTTTCAGATTATCTGCTCATTATAAAGCATTCAGATAGCTCTGGCAGCATTTACAAGTATAGGGATTTTTTTTTTTTATTATGTTATCGCTTCATTACACCCACTGGGCCATTTAGTGTTGAATTTAATGGAGAGCAGATCATTTTCCTAGCAATGCAAACACATCAAGGTGAAAGTCTGTTGTGTTTGGAAAGGTTAGCAGATGTTTTTGCAAGTGCTTGTGAAAGTTATTGTTGTTTATCTTACTCTTGAACCTTTGGATTGCATTTTCTTTAAATAGTGCATTCACCCTTGCATTCATGGTAATATGAAGATAAGCTCTGCTTCTTTACAGCATGTAGTTCTTTGGGTAGCTGTTACAATTTTAGCTGAGAAGTATAAACATAATGTGTGGAACTTTAAAAGCATATTCTCTATCATGGCTTGACAGACAATGCCTCTGCTATTGTCTCCATGGCTGATATAATGTTTCTGCACGGCAGCTATACATTTATCTAAATCTCTTCATCAATACTAGAGATCTAAAAATAATGTCTAGCAAATCAGACTATCCTGGACATGTACTGGTAAAAAATCTGAAAGACAAACTGTGGGACCTGGACCTATTTATGTTTCCTTGGGATGACACAGTGTCCCAGAGCAGCAGCTAAAATCTTTTGTTACAGTCACACAAGGCCAATGCAGAGCTTCACTGACGCCACTGGGGAATCATTTTAACACAAGGACTATCTGTCTGTGTCACATTTCTAATAACCTTTTCATCACAGTCCCCAGATGTAATCCATTTATAGAAACGCTTATGCATCAAAAATAAAAATGTGCAAAAGGAATCTAATTACTGAATACAGAAAGTGGAATGATTTATTTTTTATTTGGGATAAATTCAGGTGATTCACTATTAGTGAATGTAAATATATTTCTAAGGCATGATTGTTATAATCCCACAGGGTGAGTGTATGTGCCAGTGTAGGTTCAGGAAAATGCATCATAAAATATCAGGACTTAAGAGGACGTCCTGGGCAATGAGATATTTATTGCACTAGCTTTTTCCTTGCATTACTTTCCCACGAGTGTAATTCACTCCTCTGTTGAATTGTGAGGAAAATGAAGGCAGGGCATATTAAGGAGAATTTGCTTATATTTTTATAAGACACACATATGAAAATAGCTTTTAAGATAAGTGTAAGAGGAGGGTTTGAAATTATTTCTCTAAGAGTTTATTGATGCAAGATGTCTGAAATACATAACCCTATTTGGAATTTGGACCTATATCGTTCCACAATAAAAATATGGAAATGTAGAAAAACATGGAAAAATTAGAGAATGCAAGCCCATACCTCCCCACCAAAGCAGGAACTGCTGCTTCACTTTGCTTCTAAAAGCCAGCCCCTGTTTGAAATTCCTGAGTGCAGCATAGTCCAGGAGTATCTTCCAAAACTTAAAGCCTATCAGAGAGGTCCAGGACCTTACTGAACAGATTAATCAATGACTGTGCCTTACTAATGTTAAAAAAAAAAAAAAAAAAAAAGCTTCTAAAATAGGAAAGATTTGATTTCCCCAGTTTTGCAGAAATCTGCATATTTTTATGTTTTCCATGCAAAGCTGTGTTGGATCACCACCTTCAGGATTCCACCACCATGTTACTTCTTTTGCTTGCCTTTATATAGCATGCATTGCTAATAATTAAAAAGCATCAATGGTTCTTTCTGAAACACCCTCTGATGATTGGATATATTTGTGAAAAAGAGTCATGGAAAGCATGGGAATAACACCACACACACAGAGAGAAAGTAAAATAGCTGATGTGTTCCAGCTTCCTCTGGGAGACCTTCACAGCAGCACTTCCCTGCAGCAACTGCTCACAGCGCAGACCCTGAGCACTTTGCTCAGCCACTGTGATCTGCAAAAACGACTGCTGCTGAGTGTGTAGAATCTTTCTAGCTCTGCTGGCCATCTGCAACGTCTCTCAGCCTGTCGGGTAAGGCTGAAAATGTTGAAAAGCCCTGAGAAGTCATGCATGGTAGAATTCAAAGCCCTGGAAGTTCTATGAAGTTTCTTCCTTCAGGCATGCTGGTTCAAATGAAGCAGCTTATAAACTCTATTATACATTGAACAAGTTCATAAAAATCCCTGGGATTTGCTCAACTACTTATTTTTTCAGAATGATGACTCAATTTTGCATTAAAACATTTGTTAGCAGTGAAAGTAATTTAAGACTAGTGATAAAATATATATGAAATTTTCAAGATTAACTCATTTTGAAAAATAATTTTATGGAATAAGGTTAGAATACTTGAGAAAATATTAAACTGCCTGATGTTCTAAGTTGGTTTTTTTTCCTCAGAATTACCTTCTCCAATTCATCTCATAATCTAAAACATTGCAGGTCACTGGATATGTACATAACTTTGATCTAAATGTACTTTTCAGAGAAGTTAGAGAAAAGTTAAATACATTGGTAGTAGTGACCTTTAGCTATTGACAGAGTGTTACAACATGGTGCTCTTCCCACTAAAAACCCAGACACTTAACTGGATCAGTTTTCCTGAAATGGCAAGATATATATATATATATATATATATATACACGCACACTACACAGATACAAGTCAGGTTGACAGCCACTGCAGTCAGTAGCATTACACTGGCATAAAAACAGTGCAAGAAAAGCAGAATCAGATCCCCATTTTCCTTTTTACTAAAGGAAATTCATAGTAATTTCAGCATCTCAGCAGTCACCATAATTTCTGCTGTTCTTGCTATGTATTATAGAAACTGTCACTTTTTGAATTTATGGTATCTTTTACAGCTTGGGTTAAAGAACACTTAAAGCACTTTCAGTGTTTTATATACCTGTACTCTAGAAGAATAGAAATGAGATTCCTTTATTAATTTAGACCCAGACTACCAGACTATTCACACTAGCAGTCTCAGTGAATTTTAATGGGATTACCTGCATGAGTAAGAAATTATATGACAAAAATCAGAAGAGGAAAACCTTTGATGATTAAAAAATACAAAGATTACAATGGCTAAAACTTCATTGTTGAGTGTATGACTCACAATTCATTAAACTAATAGTCAATGCAATTGTGACCAATGGGAGAAGATCTGCAAGCTAATAACATCCAAACAATGTCAAATTACTACTTCAATTGTAAAACTTTGTACTGTTTCTTCCCTGAAAAGTTTCTCTGACAGAAGAAAAACTATTGAATTATGAGCAACCAAGTTAAAAAAATTCATCTCTCAATTCACATTCTTTTACTTTTGCTTCATTTTAATAACAATTCATTTGAAATCCTTGTCACATTTTCATTTTGTTTGTCACAGAAGGATATGAAGAGTGAACACTGCATGTAAGCAAAGCCATCAAAACCACAGCCTAAAACCAAACAACTGAACAAGTGACCTTCCCCTAAGCCACTGAACACAAGGGACTACTGCATCCTATCCCTCATTTCCCTAGTTTAGACAAAATCATTGTTATTTTACTTAGAACTACTTAAATCCAGCCAAATAATGCCATTTGCAATCAACTTTAACTGTTGGGAAGAAAATGGGAATGGCTTACCTTGCAGTATAGCAGTGCTATCCACTTCAGCATGCCTTGCTCCTACAGCAAACACATCTGGAACCAACACACACTCACTGTCATCAACTGCTTTTCACAAATCACTCACTTATTGATCACTACACTTATCAGTCTTCATTGACTGAACTTCATTCCACGTTACCGATTTTTTGCTGCTTCAGCAAATTCTGAAACTTTCATCACAAGCAGAATTCATACACAAACCAAAGCAGTGATCACCTATACTGGATACCTCTTATATCAAGCATTTCTGTAGGGGTCTTCATTTATTTAAGAATTAATCAAAGTGATAACGTTTTTTCAAATTTCCTTGCACAAACTTAAACGTTAATGAGAAAGACAAGCAACAGCCCCTGAGCCCTACAGCCCAAGCAACACTAAGCCACTACATTTCAAATTTTATTCTCTACAAAAGTGTCAGGCTCATGACTGCCAGATGATGGACATGCTAATGTCATGAGCCAGGCACACGATTGGCATGTGAATGATGTGCCAGGCATGTGGCTAACACATGTTTGCCACGTGATTGCCATGTGTGGACACATGAATGCCATGTGATGGCCACCTGGTGCATGCTCGACTACAGTCAAGTATCACAGCCAGTACCACAGTCACCTACTAACAGGTGTTAGGGTAGGAAACAAGGCAGCTACCACTCTTCCTGCTGTCACCACATGAACCATCATGAGAGATACCAGAAGGTGGATGGGTCTCCTCTGAGGGCAAGTTGACTAGAAGCACAAGTGTTCCAGTGGTGAAATATGAAATGAAAGAGGGTATCCAACACCCAAGGTATGAATAAGTTTCAGAGTGGCACAATATTTTCTCACAACTGTGAAGATAGCATCAGATTTTCTTCTCCTGAGAGAGCATTTTTTTAACAGTGGGATGAGCTGACAAATGATGCCTCAAGAGCCTTTTATTCTGCCTGCAGGAGCCTTCTGCTCACAACAGAGATAAAAACTAGCAACCTTGACAAAATATACAATCAAACATGGTAAATTCTGGCATAAAGCAACATAACGGAACCAAGCTATTCCAGCCCTGAGCTTTCCTCTCATGCTGACTTTGCAGATCTCGTCCTTCAGATATGAACTTTTGGGCTCCACTCATTTGCAGGAGTAACGAAAGAAGCAGACAACCTGAAGGAAGCTACTTGCTAATGTTACCTACTTCCATAAACAGTCACATTTCTGAGCATGTACACAAGAGCTTTCTGTTTTCACAATATGGAACAAGAACCCACTCTACTAATAGCTCATCAGTGAAGAAAAAAAATTAGAAAGGGGGAGAGATATAGAGATAATAGAGATAGATAAGTATATATATACCTATACATACATGCAATTAGTATAGTCTGTTGATTGTTTTAGCCTAACTCATATGGGTAGTTCCTCAATTTCTAAAATAAGCAATCACTGTATAATAATTAAAGTACTATTCCATCATAAAAACATCATTAGATAAGAGAAACATGCAAATATTTTCAGCAGTCATATGGAGTTTTAAAAAACATCATGATGACACCGTTGGCCATTTTGTGGCATGAATTACAGTCATTATAAATGTGAAATTATCAGATTAAGACATTTATCCAAATATATTCACACAATACAAAGCATCTTCTAAATCTGCTAAAGACACTTGAAATCCATGTATTGCTACTCTGTTATGTGCTAAGCAGAGTCTTCTGCATTGCTGGAAGTATACTTTGTTCTTTAAATTATTCAATTAATTAGCCAATTTTTTTTTAATGCTTTGAACTTGTAATATTTTCCAAAACAGCTGAATGTTATTACCAAAACAGTGTGGGACAGATTTTGCAGGCTGCAGGTAGATGTATCTTTCCACACATTTAAGAATTACTCAACGAGTGAGAAGTTAGTTGCATTTGAGTAATAGATTGAGGACAGGTACCTGGCAGGAAATGCTTTTCCGTGAGAATTATGGTTCAAAATTTAAAAAGTAGTTTGTTTATTTATTTCTTCTAGACTCTTTCCCTGGATTTTGTTTCACTGGTTAAATTCAGGAAAACATTGTATCATGTTTGGGACCGACTGAATTTTTACGATGTTTCTTTAACCCAACTGAGGGACAACTGTATTCGTCTCAGCAAGCACAGAGAACGTAGAAAACCTGAGTGGCCGGCTGTGATGGTTTTATCACATATTATATTTTCTATGATTGGGAGAATATAAAAAGCAAAACAGGCTTATTTTTTACATTATAAAGATAGTTTATTAACACACACTAAAGAGATAGAAATAGGGAGAAAAAAACAACAACAACAACAAATGAAACTTCTAAAACATCCTTCTTTCCCTTTCTAAGTTTTTTACCTTTCTTCACTCAACATAAAAAGACATGACCTTGCAACTTCAGCCAGTTTTACCATTTTAAAAATAACCTTTTATCAGTTCTTTAGGAAAGGAGTCTCTCTGGGTTCTATAGAGACATCCCATGCTCTACATCTGCGAGGATTTTAAAGAACTCCTGCAAACTGTGAAATCCTACCCATTAGCAGCTTTTTCAACACTGCACATGGGCCATATTTGCTTATTAGGGGTACTGTTTAAGGATGTCTCCTCTAGTATGACACAAAGATTCTCTTCTTCTATTTCCAAAATCATCTCAAGACTCAACAAAAAAATCTCCTCTTTCCTTAGGAGCAAAAAGCTTCATATCACTTTTAACTAGAACCTTACATCCCCCCCAAAAGCATTTATATGTTACAGGAAAAAAAACTAGTTCAGTCTCTATAGTTTACCAGAAATGTCCAGCCAAAATTAGGCTACTCCTCATCCTCTGCCTTAAAGTCCTTTTCACTCTTTCTTCACTAACTTCAGCTCCATGCTGCGTCTTTCTATGGTTCATTCGCTATATTTGTTCTTCTTCCGGAGAAAAGATGATGTTTAGAAAAGTCTATCTGCTGACAACAAAGAGTTAAACCTTTCGGGCTGCCGGGCTGCCCACGTGGCTCTGCGGCGGGAAACTGAGACATCCGAACAGCGCGCCGGTTTCTTCAGCTCGAAGAAGGGGGAAGGGCGAAGAAGCACCTCACATGAGCCTCTCTCCTTTTCTTCCGCCGCCGCCATCTCCGGGCCCCACAGGCAGCAGCTCTCAGAAACTCAGCCGGGGTGCTTCTCCGCGGGCCGCAGCTCCCAGAGGCGCGGTTCGGCCCAGTGCCCGGGAGCAGCGAGGCTAGTCTCGAGTCATCTTAGCTCAGCTGCAGGGCCCCAGCTCGGCTCAGCTCAGCCCAGCTCCCGGCCGCAGCAGAGCCCAGCCCGGGAGGCAGCAGAACCCTGGCCTGGCCCTGCCCGGCCCTGCCCGGCCGAGCCGGGTCGGTCAGCGTCTTCCTCTCCAGTCTGCCACCCTGGAGAGAAAGCAGAAATTCCTCCCTCGCTCAGCAGTGTTAAGCATTACGTCAAAAGTCGCAGCTTGTCTTCTAATGGATAAATTGCTTGTCAATCAGAAAGGGTGACTTTTGATTGGAACAAAATCAGACTTTGCTAATCCATGACACCTGCACAGGAACCAAAGTTAAGATGAGGATGTTCTTAGCTCAGGCAGCCCTTTGAAAACAACAATCCTAACATCTGGAAACTAAAACCAGTGTGCAGAGCGAGTAACCAAAGCTCCTGCTGGAACACAGCGGCGCCCAGCTACACGACGGAAACGGCGATCTGTGGCGCCCAAGCACATCAGTCCTTCCCACCAGGCACCACTGCCGCCCCAGGCAGAGCTGAGTGCAGATGAATCATTCCCTGACCTCTCCATCATTTCCATGGTGCACTGAACTCCGCTCACAGTGCTGCCAATGTCATCTACCAGAGACCAACACATGCCCCCACACATGCTCAGAGTATATCCTGGCAATATCAGCACCATCAGGAGCTTCCCCAACCTGAATTACTTTAAGCCTTCAATAGAAATAAAGTTACTTTTATAAATGCATGGTTATTGTTTGTACTCTGGTAAAGAAGTTGAATTAGGCTCATCTTAATTGTATTTGTACGCAGTATTTCCAGTGTGTGTTGTCTGAACTCCGCATAAATCAATACCACCACTGAACTTAGCATGATCTTGTACAAAAATAGCATCTCTGCTCACTTCTAGAGACTGTTTCAAATACTGTTACTTGACAGAAGGGGATGACATGCATGTTTCCCAGCAAAGGCATAAAGCCCAGATCTCCTGGGAAAGGCTGAGAAGAGAGGGACATGGATTTACAGCAGCAAGTGGATAGTCTGAGATGCCAGCTTCCTAACTCTTGCTTTTTTATAACAGAAATACAGTTCATAGGCAATGACTGAGGAACAAAGACACTTTTTCAACAGCTTGCCATCTCCAAAAGTTTATGTAATTCTTCACCTAGAATTCAGCAACCATATTTTACTGGATGTGTGAAAAACTCCAACGAGATCACGGGGAAAAAGCCCAGAGCTGGTGAACATCAAACCTCTTCAGATACTGCAACTCAGGACTTCAGGGTCCACCATGTATTTGTCTTTAATTTCTATGGGTTCACATCCTCAGAGTTTTCATTTGATTTGCATATTCTTTCAATTAATAACACAAAAGAGAAGATAAGGAAAGCCTAATAAATTCAGTTCAGTTCACGAACCTTGTTAAACTTGTGCTTGCCTTAATTCATGTCGAAACGCAATTCGCTTGTTCTAATATTTCGTTATCAAAGTCCTTAATGAACTTGCTCTGAATCCAGCAATTTGATTTAAAACATATTAAATTCACACTACTGGCTGCCAAAAAGAAACAAAATAAATTTAAGTCATATTTTTCAGATGTTAAAGACATCCAACATACCTTAGTAAACATCAATTCTTCTATGTCAACAACAGTAATCAGAGCAGTCATTTTATCCATCTTCATGATCACAAAGAGTATTCTAGTAGGAAGTTTCAAGGACAGATATTTCATCCTCTGCCTTGGCATTATAGATTTAAGGATCACGGCAAGCAAGGTGCCCTTTTCTGCCCTTTTAGAAGGCATTTCTAATCACCAATGAAAAAGCAAGGAACTTTTTGCTTGGTTCTTCTCTCAAATCCTTAATTCAAATGAAATCATATTAAATCTGTTCAAAAGCAAGCTATAAAAGTAAGAGAAAGTCTGGGAGTATTTAACTGTATATCACAGTATAATCCTGAAGCCATTATACTGTACATTACAATACAGTGATGGGACATGATGGGACATGAGCTCTCCTGCAACCAAGAGTTTGTTTGGTTCTTTCATCCAAATTCCCTACTATTTTACTGAAAATTATATGGTTACTTGAGACATAGGTCTGGGTTGCATTGTTCCTCTTCCTTCAATTATTCACAGTTCTTCCTTTTTTTGAGAGAACATGAAGTGATATTAAAGTGGGAATAGTGATCCACAAAGTACAATATTACCCATGTTCCCATAAAACACATTCACATAAGGAGTATAAAATTTGTATTAGCACAATATTCCTGAAGTGTGCTACACCCCACACCTTTTTGGGAAAACTGGTGATTGCGTGTAACATTTAATCAAAGATCCACTCTACTGTAAAACATCAATTTCTCTTCAATTTTCCACTTAGCAATTCAAAAACTCTTTTGAATGTCAATGCCTGCAATTTTCATGCTGGTTACAACTTGGTCAGAATTAAAAAAAAAAATTCATTAGCATGTTAATAACTTAGTGCCTCTAAGGAATACTTAGTTGGTCCTACATCAGAAAAAAAATCTTCTTTTTCAGCCCTATTCTTAATTACAATGTAATTATAATTTACCACAATTTCCTAGTTTCCTTCATTTCAATTTGTGGAGGAGGATTTCTCAATGGGCAGCATGCAGTACTGTCATAGTTTTAAGGAGAGCATCTCACTGAGAAATGTTCATGCCCATTAAGGTGTAGAAAGGGAAGCAGAGAACATACACATGCAAATAAGAAAGTGGAAATTTTCTAAACAGAACTGTAAGAAAAAGTTACATGGGCAAAATTGACTTCCCTGTAATAAAATACAGGTAGGTATTGGTAAACTTTCCAGAATTTTTAATGTATTATAATCAAATCAGATTATTCATCAAATTGCATGCAGTATCTCACATCCATATTTTTGCATAAAACAATTTTTATTTATAAAAATCATACACACATGTTCATATGTGCCACTTGTCACAAGAAAATGAAAGGCATGTTCATAATCAAGGTTTAATATTACTCAGCTTTGCTATTTTCTGCTATTAAGTAATGCATCAGCCAAGATTACATCTAATAGAAGAAAGCAGATATCTAGAATTAATAATGGTGGCTTCAATATCTATTTTTTATTTGAAAGAACTGAATCTAAATGCAGAATTTTGTACACAACTTCTAACAAGGCAGATTTTAAAGTATCATTTTTTTTTTCTTTTTGATCCTTATGAAGAATTTTTTAATAATTTTCAGGTCTTCTGCATTCATACATGTTTTCTGGAACAGAAACAAGGTGTTCAAAGGACACTTTCAGCATAGACAACGTTCAACCTGTCACCATGTTTAGGGAGCAGTATACTGCATCTGTTTCAGCAGAAAATTCATAAATTCAGCTAATACTTGGAGTAGAAAATACTCAAATGCTTGCTGAAGTTGCCCACATTCTTCCTGACTTTACCCAATGGTATGTTCCTGTATTCATGCAATTTGTGCAGTTTACATAACAAAATGCACCAGTCATGGTGTTTTGACTCACCTTAATACCTCATCTTGCACTACCTTGCAAAAAACTGAACTGCTTCTTGCAAACTTGCTCAGCAAGGAAAAATTTAAATACTAAGCACAAATATATTCTTGTTTCTTACAAAAACTAAGAAAACCAGTCTTGAAAAAGAGAACAGCTCAGGAAAAATGCAAAGAATCACGGAACCAGACACTGAATTAATCTCCCCATTTAAATAAACACTATGCTCATTTGCTTCAATAATTGACGTAATTCACAGGGAAAAATTAACAACTGGAGAGGAAGGAACCCCAATTTCACGCATCCTTTTTACAGTGGGACATTCAAATGAGGACTTTGAAAACACAAGAACTTGTCGCCAAAGCACTTGGTGCAGACTCTGAAGCCTACAATGGGACCGGCATTTTTGAAACAGGTGCTTGTCTGAAGCAAGGAATCTTCTCCAGCTAAGGCAGACAGTCCAGGCACAGCAAAACCCTGAACTGCAGGGGGATTTAGAGCAGTTTACATATTGGTACTAGTCTCTTAAAGGCTCATATCCCTTGTTCTGAGCCCTCGACACTTGTAAAGGATCCTGAATCTGAGCCAAGACACCCCTTGGCCCTAGAGGATCTCCAGCACATCCCTGCACCAACAACAAAAGCAGGCTTGAAAGAAAAGAAATAAACCTGTGGGGAGTTTTCCACAGTGATTTGCACTGCCATCACATAGGAGCCACAAATAAATTTCAATCAGCCTCACTCTGTATGGAGAGAATATTTATATAGTGAAAATATAATTAGTAATACTCCTAACACTACAACAAGCCCATGTCCGTGACTTATTCTGAGAAACCCTTAGCAAGAACACAACAAAATGCTCCTTCATGTGCAGAAAAATTACGGAAGTGGCTGAGATTTGCTTATATTCCATTAGCTCTCCTTATCACAACAACTTGTTTGTCTAAATATTACAAGGAAACAGACCTCTGCAGTGCATTTCAGTTCTTCACTTTAATGTTCATAAATAATAGTTTAAACAATAACAATTGGGAAAAAATACTGAAGTCAGGATGAATTTGACCCATATGCAACACTCTTAGGGTACAAACCCCTCAAGATTATTTGGTGTCTGCTTACAGCAAAGCTCTGGAATAGTTAAAAAACTCAACAAAACAAAACAGCAACAACAACAAACAAAAAAAGCCCCAAACAATCCAGTAGTCTGAGCTGACAGTTTTCTTTGAGAATTCAACGAGGGCAGCTAAATTGTAAGAAAACTAGGAAAGGGCCAACATAAAGCCTGCCTAAAAAAGCTAGGACTGAGGAAGCTATGGGAAATTGTGGATTTACAGGCAATGTAAAATGTTTAATTTCAACTTGCGGAAAAAAACCCAAATCATTAAGCTTTGTACCTAAAATGTATCAGGAAGATGAAAAAGTCCCAACATGACAGTGTCAAAAACAGTCATGTAAAAACACCTGAAGTCCCCTTTTGGCAATGTAAAGGGCCTTATGGAAAGAAGAAAAGCATTCACTAACTCTCAAAGCCCTTTGACAAAATTTTACATTCTTTTCCCCCTTCAAATTTTGTAAAAAATACTCTAAGTGAAACTTCTAGGAGAATAATACTTAAGTTATGAGAAAACTGACCAAGCTGTAACTGTCAATGATTTCTCCAAATGAGAAATATGTATTAACAGGCTGTATAGGGATGTGTCCTCTGTCCAATATTTTTCATTAGTTTCATTAACAATTGGATGATAGAATGCAGCATAAACTGGCAGATTAATTAAGAACGAAGGGACAGAAAGCACATCAGAGGAAAAGATTAAATTCAAAATTAAATTGACAGAGTGGAGAAAGGTCCTGTTAAGATGATCCCATAAGACAGGAATATTAATCACCACCCATACAAATACAGGATGAGGAAAAATTAGTTAGGTTGAAGTTTTAGGGCAAAAACTATAAGTGTTGGAATAGTTCAGAAGCTGAACATGTAATTAGCACACTAAATGAAAGAATGGTACTATTTCAGACAATGCCAAAGATGAAAGGCTAAACCACAGTCATGAAGAAAACTTTTTCTGTTGTTAGTTATTAAGAGAGTATTTTTCCCTTCTCTGAGGACAGAGACTATATTTGTAGGAATTCCTCACAGTGTAAGCACTTTTTCTTCTATTTCTGTTCCAGCTGAGGGTCACCTCAGTCTCCTTGCTTCAAACTTCTGTCAGATATCACTAGAACTAGACTATATTATGGCTTATATCTTGAATATATCTAGTTTTATAAATGTTTCCTACTATACTATTAAGGCTATGTGTTCATGCTTGAGATGTCCAAAATAGATTTATCTCCCTTTTCTCTCTGGCAGTCAGTCACTCAAAAAATATACAGCATCAATCAAAAAATCCTTCATATTTTCCTTGTTAAGTTTTTTGTGAAAAATGAGCTTAGCCTTGCACTGAAAACAGAAAGAATTTGGAAAACAAGAACTCATTCACAGAATGTATGGAATCTAAATCTCTCTCAACAGTTACATTTAATTTAGAACTGTTACACTGAAATAGAGTCACAAAGCAAGATAGATTTGACAAGGAAGGTCAAATAAAATAACAAAAGAAAATTAAAAAGAAGAAACAAAAAACCTCCAACAAAAAAACAAACCATCAAACCCCTCGACTCAGCTAAAATGTTTTTAATTACTGCAAAAAGGTATTTCCTTTTTTAAGGGCTTGCCTAAGCAAGGAACTCTCACCTTTCTTCTACATCTTAATAGGACATGATTTCACCACAGTTGGGTACAAAAATCATACACAGGCATTCGGTGGTGATACAGACTTTGGAAAGCATAAAGTCTCAGCATGACAGCTCCAGCACCAGGACGGGATGAAGACGAGAAGAAAAAGAACAAGCAGCAAAAAACACCAAACAAGGAAACAAAGCAAACCAAAAACCAACCAAGCAAACCAAAAACCAACAAACCAAAAAAAAAGTGACAGGTAATGTTGCTACTGCACAGCAGGCCTGGAGACTTCCCATTTCTCCAGCATGTGTTACAGTACTCTGTGAAAGGAACACCATGCCTGAACAATAAAAAAAGCACATGATATTAAGAACTAGGAAGTATGTTCAAATTTAAACTGGCACCCAATTGACCGGTCTATTATTTAATTTATTTTGTTTTTAGTGCTTACTTGCAGGTTTTCTGGGTCATATTTTTGTGACTATCTCTATATTTGCTCAAAAGTTTTAAAGTTGTGAACATAATTAACACCAAAGTTAAAAGATTTGGAAAGTAAAGGTGCTTTGCTTTGGGTTACTCAAAACCAACTTCTCAAAGATATTTCTTTCTAACCCATAAAAAATCCTGAGTTTTAAAAATATTGCTTCATATTCTGAATCTGAGGAGAGCTATGCAAGAAATAAACAAAAGGCATATTCAGAGAAACCAATTAGTAAGAATCGAAGCTACACTGGTCTTAAATTCCACCAGAACAGTGAGTGCAGAGGAAATCTGACAAACATAGTGCAGCATATGAATAAATCAGCTACTCCTCATCAGGGCAGTGAATCCAATACAACTGACAGTCAGCTTAGATGTCATGTGAAGCCAGCTCTCAGAGGTATTTGATCATGAGTTTCTCTAGGCAGCAACAACTCCAATCAGTTGTTGTGATGTACAAACATCCCTGGGAAAATGATCAAATGAGTGAGTGAAAATTTATTTGCAAAAACAAACAAACAAACAAAAAAAAAAAAACCTAACCCAAACAAACCAACCAACCAAATCCTGACTACTGAAAAACCTGTTACAGTTTGCAGGTGTACATATCCTATCAACCTGTGCCAGGAAGCAAAGCAGTACTACAGAAGTGCATAAAATTAAAATACGAGCCAGCGTGCATTTTGCTTCATCTAGAGATTCATAATATACTTGCTGCAGTACACAGTTATAATTACAATTTTGCTTGCTGACATAATCTCTAAGACAAGAACTATATTCATACATTTCTGCAGGACTAATTTCAATGCATACAAAAAGGCTGAGGCGTCATCATGCTTGAGCACACTAGCTGAAGTTTTAAGACTCTTCCAATGAAGCTCCAGTGAATCCAAAACAGAAGCAAGAATAAAATCTCTCAGGCACTACAGAGTTTCTACTTAGCCTTTGCAATTCCTTTTTCAAGCAATTTTTAACAACGTCATGCACAATGCATTTTTTCCCCTTTCACTCCCCAACATCTGTCAGTATTTTATAAGATGGGACCTTTAAACTATTTCTGGTGCTCTCGGCAATGCAGGCAGATACACATCCTTTTGCACAGAAGAAATAAACATTCATTTTATTATTCTTTTTGCCTTCTATATGCACGAGTTCCAAGTTTGGGAGAGTGGGCTTCTAATGAAGAGGTAGTTCAAATATGAATTACATTTGATCATTTCAAAAATAACTGTTAAGAAATCTTTCTCTTAGGCATTGATCCTAATTTTTCACTTCAACTCTTTCTAACTCACATAGAGAGTGATCCAATGGTCCTCAATGGGAAATGGATAAATCTACCACTGATCTGGTAATTTAAAAGGGGCCCATCACACGGTTCATTCAGCATCATTCATATAAGTATAAAAAAAACACAGTGTTCTTGAAGTGACCTACAGGATTAAAGCTCAACCTCTGACAGCTAGACAGCTCCTTTGAATTTTTTTCCTTTTTCAGTTAGAACAATTTTAGTATTTTTATCCATGTTGTTACTATTCACTGATCTATGTTTAAAGGAACCTGAAGATGCTGTTATCTGTCAATCCAGGATTCAAATTTCCATTATATATCTCATAAGAAAGTTTCCAAAACTATCCCTCAAAATCTCCATATACCTAATGTACGGTATTGTAAGGTACCAAAATCTAACTGTAAGAAGAGTGGTCACAAATGAATAAAGGAAATTGAGAAGAGAAGGCTAAGGGAGATATCATCAATCTGTATAAATACTTGACTGAGGGTTGAGAGAGCCTTACACCCTCAGGTATCCTGTGAGGTGCAGAACATATTTCCAGTATATAGCAGTATGGTTGATATTTAGAATTTAAAATTGATATAACTGAAACCCATCCTGCGTTTCAAAATTATTTTGATTCTGCTCCTATGCTGGTTTTATGAAGGACTTACCACAGAGAAATGACTCTCATTAACACAACTACAGAATAAAATATTTTGGAAATGGAGTAAAACGTACTTTGAATCCTGCTTTTAGACACTGGTTCATTTTACTAAATCACATTACTGTGCATTACAAGGAATACATAAAGAATTTATATCAAAGCTGGATACAGTAATTACAGGTATCCCAGCCATTTACAAGAATCTATTTGCAATGACATTTTCACCAGCAAATTCAGTAGATTTAAGGCAGACAGAGGTTCTACAATGAAAATGATAAACATCCATGAATAGAATTCCTGTCAAAATATTTCTCTGAGCAGCTAGATGAGTTTAAATTAAAATGACTAAAATATTCTCTTCAGATTAAATGAACAAAGTAAGAAGCATTCATTGAAAATACTTCATTTAGCTATTTTACATTTGTGCTCTATACTTGTCTTCTTATAGAAAAGCTAATATTGAACAGTTTTTGTTGACTAAAACATTGCTATTTATTGAACAGCAGTTCAATAAAATTACTACACAAAATCTATAATTTCTTTTTTGTTACAAACCTCCAGCACATTTGTCCCTTTTTTATCAAGAAATCTATGATGCTTCACATGTACTTAGGTTCTCAGTTTGCAAGTGTTATATTAGAATATGCTAAGTATTGCAATTTTCTCATTGGAAGAATGTTAATGATCACTGTCACTCTCCATTTCTATGCAAGCTGGAATCGCAGAATATCGGAAGTTGAAAGGGACCCATCACAATCATCAAGTCTAACACTTTGATCCTCGCAGGACTACCTAAAACTAAACCAGATGACTACCATATGCTTGAACTCTGAGAGGTTTGAAGGCATGACCACTATTCCCTGGGGACTCTGTTCCAGTGATTGAATCACTCTCTGGGTGATGGGCTTTTTCCCAACATGCAATGTGAACCTGCCTCAGCACTGCTTCATTTCATTTCCTCTTATACTACAAAAAAAAAAAAATAATATCCATGGTATCTTTTATGTATCTCCAGCTGAAAGAATGAGTAAAGAGAAAAAGAACAAATTACTCATGAAATCCATGAGGTCTAAAAGTCTAAGCATTATACAGAAAGATACACGAAAAACCATTGTCTTTGGAGTTTGGATCAGTTGGAGGTTTCTGGTTTTTCTTTTTATTTAAAAAATAAAAAAGCAAATCCTATCAGTGGGGTGGACAAATGTCCCAAGCTATGCAAGAGATTCACCCAATACCACATTCATGATACAATGTTCTAATATTATGTTAGTGCAAAAATAAACCAACTAAATTCTAACAAGGTGCAATTAATATATCCAAGAACCAGACTTGGTCTTTGAAGGATTAATCTATGCAATTATTTCTGCATATTTCTTCAGAGCCTGGGCGGGTGTAGGGAGAAGTACAGCAAGGTGGTCACAACATCAGATTGCAAGAACAGAATGTGTTAGGCATTTACTCTTCCTCTGGTCAAGAGCTTGGGATTTCTATCTTAAAACATATAAATACCAGGAGATATTCTGTATGGAAACATTTTCAAAATATACACATATTGGCAAGCCAGGAGAGCAATTCAAAAGATTATCTTGTGTTGAGAACAAGGTATTTTTGTGATAAACTACTATAGCTCAGAATGCAATCAATGGAAACATCTAAATATAAGTCTAGTAAATAAAAGTGAATCATATCAAACCTTTTAAGATCCTGGGGGAAAAATCATTAAAGCTTTATTTTAAATAAAGTCTCAAAAACCTGCTGCTTAGAGATTTATTTGAATTGAGTAAATTCCCAGTAGATTGCTTTGCTGAAAAAACATGCCCATTCAGAAGAATACCTGAAAATAAGCTTATAATGCTAAAGAGAATGATGCATTGCAAAAGAAAATCATCATTTCCTTTTCTATTTATTTATTGTTAAGGAAAAAATATATAGCTGTATTTGAAAGTGCATCCTTGCTGAATCAATTACATTCCTCTTCACTTGCATGCCACTTGAGTGATACAAGCAGTAAAGCACATCTCCAAGCACAGAACTGGCTTATGGAACAAGCTGAAGAGCCACCTGTATTATCTCACAACTGTGACCATTCCAGACCGATTGAACAGCACTTTTTCTCTTTATCCTAAAAGGTGTCACAGTACCATGGGCAAGATAAAAAAGATCTGGTTCATTTTAGCAGCTTCACTGTTATTTGTCTAACCAACACAACCACTTACTCAATTTGGTTGAATTTTCAAGGCAATTTTGAAATCCCCTTCATGCCTGACCAGAAAGCTGTATCCAATCCTCCTCTCCACATGACACTGCCAAGTGTGGTCATGCAGCAGCCACAAATTACCATTCTGAGGGAAAAGCAACACCACCAGAATGAAGAACAGGAAAGATAAATATTACTCTCACACACAACACAACCTTGTGCTTCATTTGTCTTATTTGAAGAATAAAGCTTCATGAATTGATGCAGTTTTCAATTTGACCCTTCCCTTCCTAATCCTATTTCAGATAATCATCAGTTCAAAATTCAGAATGACTATGGCATCCTTCAGTGGTCAGCAACCACAAAGCTGGCATGAAGCAGAACCAGCACGGCTGCTTCAAAGGGGCCTCCCTTTAAAGTCTCCTTTAAAATATGTCTCTCTGTGCTTCCATCACCATTTGCCAAAAAAGAAGGCCAATTCTTGCAAAAGAATACTCACTTCCTTCACAAACAGACACTATTTAACTAAAAGAACAATAAAAATTAAAATAAAAAAACCATAGCCACACAACACTATTCCTTCACAGTACTGCATTTGAATTCAGTGCAGGGATCCTGCAGAGGATAAGAAGTGAAGGAGTGGGTATACATAAAAATTTATGGTTTAATCTGTTAAAGTGTTTCTGTGCCCCAAATTTCCTTCTGTTTCCTTAAGACATGTAATGGTCATTATATACAAAGGAATTTTCTGAAGTAGCTAGTATTACCTTCATTTCAGAAGGGATAGTACACTTACATCTTTTTTAAATAAATTATTATTTTTAACTTCATTGGGGATATCTACTCCTCCAATACTCAGTTGAAAGTTAAGTCAGTAGAAGGTTCAGGTCCACAATACGAGCTGGAGTACAATTTATCACATAGAGAACCTTCTTAAACACCATGAATCTGGTTTGCCTATTTTTAGTAACTAATGTACAGAAATCTATCAAAAAATAAAAACACCTGATAGAAGGTTTTACACCCACTTAAGCTTCTCCCTCCCCATATCAGCTGCTACTTGGTAATAGCTCAGCAACACATAAAAAGGTTCAATTATAAAAACAGGAATGTTACTTCTGAAACTTTCAGCAGAGGCATTTTGGCCTTTCATCTCCCTCTATCAAAACTGGCCAATATCATTCTTGTAGAAATACATTAAATGGAAAATATGAAAATGTAAAACCAAAATTTACTGAATATCCAATATTTATCTGACACAAATGTAAAAATCTGAATCATGTTCCTGCTACTCACTTCCACAAGAACTTCAGGTTAAAAACATCTTCAGAGCCACAGTAAGTACAACTGGCATAATGTACAAAGAAGAGAGAGAGAAAAAAATTAATGCAACCTTTAATACTATGTAAAAAATGAATTTTACCTTAGTCAAGAAGGAAAGTGGAAGAACTAAATTATTTTCTTTTCCACCCTTGTATGATAAGGAGAATCTTAATTATGTATTGCTGGAGTAATCAATCTCACCTGGAATTTACAGAACCTGGGAGAAAAATTGCCAAAGAATAATTTGAAGAAAGACAAAATAAAAAAAATGGGGAAAATATGGGCTTAGAAATGCTGCATTAATGTTGGCCTAGTTAAAGATAACTTGAATAATACAAATTCAAGGTTTCCCTGAAGAAAGATGTTATGGGTAGGATGGGTGGCTATCTTTACTGATTCTGTACAATGTATATCAGAATTTGCACGTATGAAAATAAAAATATAAACTGCAACCTCAAATGAGCAAGAAAGCAGGAAATTCCAGAAGAAGGCAGTAGACATCACTGTTTTTCCAGAAACTTCCTTCTCTACACTATGGGACAGGCTATGCACTCAAGTCCAACATCAACGTGCCAGATGGTTGGCCTCAGGAAGCCCTATGGGCCCCCTTTCCTCGCACAAGGATTCATGGACAAGACCCCTTCCCATGCCAGATCTTTTCTGAGTGACATGACAGCCTCAGCAGCCTGTTCAGCTGCTGTTTTTGTAAGCTGTAGATCTGTGTCATTATATCCTAAAGAAATCTTCTGACACATGCCTTTCCAAATAACAGCTCCTCAAGATTAAAAGGAGGCAAATTCATGAATTATCCAAATTAGCCATTCCAAATTATATGCAATTCTCAACAGATCTAGCTAAACAAGAGCTGTCAGGTAAGAGTTTTGATGAAGTTAATGCAGATGGAAATGTGATTGTCACATGGTCACTTTTCTGTATTTTAAGTTAACAGCAACTGATCACAAAAAAATCCTGAAGAGAAACTTCTGGAAACTAGAATTCCTACTTCATGCTAAACCCAAAATCTAAAAACAATTTTCAAACATGATTTGTAGATTCTTATTTTATTTAAATTAGTTATTTCATCATAATCTTACTAATTTTACAAAGGTACAATGAGGACAAAAAAATTACATGTACCTCTGAACTGAGCACCTTCTTGCAAAACTGGCAAAAAAACACAGGCAGACCTGTCTCTTGCTACAAATCCAACCATAATGTACTTGGAACATGATATAAGAGCTCACTATTGCTGTGATTATAGGCTTAAAAATTATATATACTTCTGATTTCGCTACAAAATAACCCAAAATAATTAAGTATTTGCTGCAATCAGCTCTTCTGTTTATAGTCAATAAGATGAATATCCAATTCAGTCATATTACACTTTTGACATATTTAAAATTTCATTACCTGAGAACACCCATTTATTTTTAAATGAGCTTCTGTCATGCACAACAAATTTGACACACAAGGAACCCTACCTTAAGAAAACAAGAGGTGAAAAAGGTATTTAACTTTTAGCTGCTTTGTGCTACTGCATTAGATGGACATGTTTGCAGAGCTACTCTGTGGGATTTACTACAGCCTGCAAAAGGGGATTACCCAACTGCTCTTTCCAATTTATGTGAAAAACACTCAGTTGCACACCAATGTCCATCACCATGATAAACCCTCATCTCTGGCACATAGAAGGCCAATTCGTGATTGAAATTGACACAGAGAACTACTTTAATCAACTAATAATCACTCAAAATTACCTCCAGGAAAATCCCTCTAGCGCCAGTATTTAGATTAAGTGTCAAAGCTCAATGTGAACTTCTTATGAAGAAGGCAGCTTCTCTTAAAACAAATCTCTGTTAAGTTGATAAGAGTTAATGTACCTGGCAGCTCCTCAGCAGATGGCAGGTTTAGGTGCAGAATGCTGATGACACTGGAGCTTTGTGCTACCAAAAGCATTCATTAAGGTGAGAGAACTTTCAAATGAGTCTCTTCTGTAAATTATTAAAAGAAAATTACTCTTAGGATAAAATGTTTTAGCACAAGAATTAATTTACTTTGAGGATGCTTGATGAAGCACCTTTTCTTTGTTTTTGACGTATGTGAAATACATTACTCACCTATGCATTAGATTATCTTTCATGAATCTATGCACACAGATAGCTCCAAATACACACTGTGAAACAAGAAGCACTATATGGTTTTTGCTAGATCTCAGCCAGGCTGAATACCAAACGAATTAGCAAAACATATGATTAATTTAGCAAACTTCCACTTCAAGTACGTAAATACAAACTTAGAGCATCTGTAGATATTAAAAAACAAAAGAAAAAAAAAAACCCAGAACAATGAAAATTGCCTTGTTTAAACAGAAAAACAAGAAAATTCTTTGCTTGCTGATCTACAAAGAAGCCTGTGGAGATGTCACCTTGAAGGGGAAGAGAAGACTAAATACTGCAGGGCATAGGGCTGAATTACACAGTTGACACCAGATTTGTGGGTATCCACTGTAACAATTCACCTGTGGACATCTGCCGACTGCCAGACAATCCTGCCCTCTGCCACTGGCTAAAAGACTTGCTAGTAGGGCCTGACCTTAATTCTTATTCTTATTACAAAGCAACACTCTGTCCTTGGCCAATTAGAAGAATGCTTATTTATGAAAAAAGTAAGCAAAGATTCCAAGAGTAGTAATAAATCACCTTTCTTGAACTTAAACAATTTTTTTGCTTTATTTTACAAAAGTAAGTAAAAGCACATATTAAACTTAAACAAAAGAATCTGCTGTCCCTGCAGTCACTTGCTTTGTTCTGATTAAATCGTATTTCCAAAGAGTTCACATTGTTCTGAAAATAAGTTTTGGATATGCCAATACCTATCTCCCCCAATCTGCTGTTTTCTCTCAAGCAAGCTACAGACTTGAAATCTTATTCCAAAAGTTTTATGGTGACTCTGGCTGAAAAGATTTCCAATAGAGCTTTTCTCAGGAAAAGATTCATACCCTCTTGCCAACACAGATAATCTGGCGTAACTGTTCATTTAGATTCAACTAAATTAAATCTGGAGCATTTGCATGTTGTGTTAATTGATCTCACCTAAGAAAATAATGTCACTGTGCCAGCAGAAATCCAGTTACTGGAACATGTTGAAACAGCCTAACACTGTAGAGCTGTGAAATACCTATAGCAGAGATGTTTTATAATGTCAAGTCAAAACATGCCCTGACAATAAAAAAAACCAAAATTCTGCTTGGCCTCCATTAAAGCCTAATGACTGATCTTCCCTTGGCCAGAACTTCTGCACAATTTCAGTCCTTGACGCTGTCCTCAATTGAGCTAAAATCATGTTTGAGGAAAGAGATATTTCTGAATTTTCCCACTGTATTTATTTCACTGACATTAAACTACTGCTGAGGAAATTATGATGTGATTATGAACTCTGTAAAATCCAAAGCTGTATCTAAGAAAGGCAGTGATTCAACCAGAGAAGCAATATTCTGACTTCAAAAAGGCAAAAAACTTAATGAGGGTAACAGAAAACAGTACAGCTCACGTGAGAAAAAGGGACAAGTTATGAGTGTTGTGGGAAACATTATTCCAAATTTACTCACTCTATGCATGTAAATTTCAGCAATAATGTCGCATTAATGTAGTTATTCAAATTTAACACACTCATGTTCATTAAAGAAAAAAAAACGTGACCTCGACGACAAGCCATTCTCTGAGTTACACTCCGGGTAAGTAAATGTCAAGCAGCAGGAGAAATTTAAGTTACACCATATCACAGATGTGCACTATAAGCAATTTTTTTATTTTGCTTTGTACCATGAAAAAAGCCTCTTGGGAAGGAAGCAGTCGGTCCTTTTTATAGCAGAGATGATTTCTATATGGGTAGCTCAAGGCACTCAGTAGGAACCTATAAATAACTAAAACATAAAACAGGACCCACTGTCAATTTTTTATCTTAAAATATAACTAAATACTTTTATTTTTTAAAAAACTTGCAATGTTGTTTTTGTAGATAAACTGCTTTAATAAATCACACTGGCTCCAAATACTTTTCATGGCCAAAGTACAGAATACCTCCGTGTCCTTTCATTATCCCTGGAAGGTGACCAGGAGATTGTGTCTTTTTGCACAATCTGCTGGGTTGTGCAGCTTTGCACCACAGCTTTGCAAAGAGACCAGCTTCAGCAATGCCATGAGTTCTGTTACTCACACCTGGACATTAGCAACATTGTCAAAATGATTATCGAAGCACCTCCCTTAAAAAACCTTCTTGAGGTCTTTTGGGTTTTCTTGCTGCATGCCTCTGACTTTGCTGGGGGAAATTGAAAGTCTTTCCCCAGTAACAATGTAAGTGCTATTGAAGAGATTTCTTTATATATAGTGACAGAGCATGCCACAAAAAGGGGAAGAAAAATGGCACTATTAAACTCCTTCACCAAGTGTTACTTAAAAGCAGGGATTATACAAATGGAATATATGGAACAACTTATGTTCTAAAAAAAATATATACTCTTTATAATGTATTTGCTTTGCACCATTACATTTATAGTTTTTACTTCCAAATATACATACACAGAAAATTAAACCATGAAGCCTTAAAAATGCCATAAAGCTCAAAACAGTAATATTTTCACATGAGTAGCAAGAATTTTACCACTGTTAAAAGTCAAGATTTTGGGAAACCAACTTCCTATACCAGCATACTACTTTAAACCGAACTACAGCGAACAAGACCTTTAGGTACCTTTAGATATGTATATACAGAAATACATCACCAAGTATTATTTTATAATACCTGCTAATCTCCTGGTAGACCATGACTATAAGAGAGAACCCAAGTCCTCCTAGGATGTCTAGAAGAGCAAAAGTTAATTGGAGGGATAGAAGAGTTTCAAAACAGAACATGTACATATCATGAATGCCTAGAATACTCTCAGACTCCAACAGTTTGTGGATTTTCAAGACTGGAAAGCCGAGATTTCCTTTGGAGACTATTTTTCAGTTTGTCTCATTGTTTGGGGCATTTTTGTGGGCTTTTGTTTTGTTTTGTTTTAAAATAGTGCTTCAAAGACTTCTTTTCTTTTCAGTTCTCCAACCATAATTTACATTCATGCCAACTTTTATTTGGAGCTTCCTGCAGCAAGTTCGGTTTATGCACTGAACTCTTGTTCTTTTCTTGGATGAGACAGTGAACATTTCTTCCCTATTAATTTTCTCCATGCCACTTATGATTTTATAGAGTTCTAAAATAAGCTCCCTTTTTCAGGATAAAGAGTCACAGCCAATTTAGACCTTCCTTGCAGAGAAGTCATTGCTCTACCCTTGATCATACTCTTTAGAGAGTCCACTCCATTTCTACTTCATGTTGAGAGATGGAGACCAGAATCAAATACTGAACGTGCAGACACACTACTGAATCATTCAGTGTCACCATGATGCTCTGCTTTCTACTTCTCCCTAAAAATTCCTAACCTTGTATTGGATTTTTTTTAAAAAAACAGTGACGGGCAGTCAGCTTCTAAATGACAAGATACTTCATAAGCACTAGAGAATGAACCTTCTGGAGGAAAATTCGAGTTTGTCACTTTCTTACGGAATAGCACAGGTCAAATACTGCTTTTTCTCATTCATGTGCAAAAAAATCTTGATTTAATTTGATAAATTTAAATCTTGGTATTCAAGACACATAATTTCTTTTTATTTGCAGAGTTTCATGGAACAATGCAGTTAGTACCCCTAATGAGCTGGTTTTGTACAAAGATACAAAGATAATACGAGAATATCCCAAAGATAAGTTCTTGAAAAGTGTTAATGATTCTATGAGATAATAAAAAAAAAAAATCTGCAAAAATTAAAGGAGTGGAGGGGGGCATTTGCAGACAGGCAACTAAAAAAATGCATGCAGCTAAAATATACTGGGACAATGCATTGCAACATAAAGTATTTCTGATTCACATCCCAACGAGACTAACTAAACACTCAACATCCTGGCAGCACTAATGTAAGAAGACAGAAAAGGGTGCTGCTGTGAAGCTGTCAGTAAAGAATTTCCATGCACTACTTGTGTCAGTGATATATAAATAATATATTACTGAAATACTAAAAATATTGCACTGTAGCTTACTGTATCTGTGTATTCTCAACAGTTAAATTAGTACTACATAGTGAGATGTTTTCAGGAGAAAGATGAAGAACAGAAAAATGGAGTAAGGATGACAACAGAGCAAGGTTTTAACTTGAAGAGAACTTAAAAAAAATGGGTAGGCAACCAAGGGACTCCAAGATGCTACCAGGCCACATAGGAATCCAAAAGTGTCATGTTCCTATAATCAATACAGACCCAGCTCTTTGATATGGACAGTCAAACCTACTTCCTAAAATAAGTTCTATTACTAGACTTATCAAGCTATTCTCATCACTGCTATCCTTCTCCAAATTTCCAGCATCATTCTTAGTTCTAGTTTTTATTCATGGAATTAAAATATTTATACTTAATAAATAAACACAAAGAGAAAACACTGTCTCGATTTTCATCTTATTTAATATTTAACACTTTTCCTCAATGTAGCACTGAAAAAGATAACAAAAATATATTGAATAGGGGAAAAGGAAAAGTAGTTTATATTGTAATACCTAAAAGAGGAGAGAAAAAAATAGATATACCATTCTGTTATCTGCCAAAACAAAAGGCAGGTCTCAAGATGAAAAGGCCTGACTATTAAGCATCTGATTGATTTCAAAAATATTTCTCTGCTATTTGATAGAATGGTAAAAATCACTAAAAGTCTACCTTGAGCTTTAGGTATAGCCTTCTTAAAGTATTTATCATATTTATAAATTTCAGAAGTACTTAAATAATTTTAGAAGATATTTTAGTTACACAAGATCGAGAAGGAAAATTCTGGAATTGTTGTCAAAAGGTACCATTGTTTATGTACACAGGCCAAGGCTTTGAAGAGGATCTGTCCTTGGGAACTACTATTCTACAAGAATAAAACCAGAACAGTTGAAAAATGCAAAGCCAAAACTAAATAAAAGCTGTTTCTCTTCTGAAAACCTGGGAAACCTCAAAATTCCTGTATGGACATTTGCAAGACTGGATTTAAAAAACACAGGAAGGTATGGAATTTTACAATAAGATAGCAATAATAGTAATAATAATAAAAATGGAGAAGACAATTTTCAAGACAAGCAACCACAAGAGTATCTATATGGCTATATGGTTTTGCTGGGATGTAAACATGAATCTTAGTCTCCTTACTCTCCAGAATGAGCCAAGAGTCAGAAGGTAGTATAAACCAGAATTATAGTTCTCCCCATTTATCTCTCTTTACTGTGAGAGTATTTTTCTTCACAGATTAACTATTAAAAAAAAGACACACCTATTGCTTCAAATAAATGTCTATTGGCTGAATTTCTAACTACAAATTGATGTTTCAGAAAGCTTGCCATTGCTTTCCCCTTAATTCTGTTCCATAACATTGAACATGAAATAATGAATATTTCTCCAAATACACTACCAAAAATAAATAAATAAATAAATAAATAAATAAATAAATGGCTTTGCTTTATTTTATTAAAAAAATAAAATTATTTGGCCTACAACTCTTATCTTCACACTAACTGCAGCTATGACATAGTCTTTAGTTTCTCTTCACTTTCCCAGAATCATCTCTTATTGTAGCCAGATGCTTTTTTTCTCCACCTGCATTTCCCTTCCTACTGTGATGCATAAGGATATTCCATCTAGCACTGAGGAGAAAAGGAATCACCGTTTTTCTCCATCACTCTTACCTAATGTTCTCCATTTCCTTTTCATATTATACTCTGCGCTCATTTTTTTTTTTATATATAAGTTTTAAAATGAGCTTGCATTTACTTACCTTCATTTCTTTCTACCTAAGTTAATTTTTTGGGTAACTTTCTACCTAAGTTAATTTAAAAATCAAGGCACTTCAGGCTTTATTATTAATTGAAAAATTTTGCCAAGGCAAAAAAATACATATCTACCCTCAAATAGCCATTTAAATAGCCCACATAAGCAGCTTGCCCAAAGCATGATAACTTAATTAGGAATGGCTTGTCACTTTCACCATGGTTGCTCACTAAATTTGGGATTTGCTGAGAACATAGAGTTCAAAAACATCAGGTTCGTCATCAGGCACATAAAATTTACTTTTTTTTTTAACTTTTATAAAACTTTCAACTAATAATCTGACATTTAAGTTGTTTCAAAGCCCCAAATCAGAATAGAAGGTAAAATTTATGAAGTGCTGTTCATGAACAACACTACAGGTTAGACATGATGCAGAGATCTAATTATGTGAATCTATACACGCCTATAAAAATAACTCAGTTATGCCAAAGTCTCTTAAAACAGCTAAACTGAGAATTATAAGTACAGAAAAGAACATAATGGATATGAAACGGGAAACAGTGATAGCAGGTCTAGGCACTCATATATAAGCACAGAAAGAATTGGAAGTGTTGTCATAAAAAATAATTACAGAAGGGAGAAAAAAAAATAAAAAAGAAATCCAAACAAACTCCAAACATTTGCAAATGCCAGGAAAAGCTTTTCCTACTCAAATGTCAGGAAAGTCAAAGCCCATTTAATAAAGTCAATCAAAATGAAATTTGGGGATAACTAAAGGCAGTTATTTAATGAAATTACCAAGAAATCTCAGGAAGAATCCCAAAGGCATCTTGATTAAATGTATTTAAAAATGACTGAAATCTCAGCTGCCCAGAGATTTGTTGGAGCAGGAAACAGCTGAAATATCAAAGGAGAGTAAATCTTTACCACAATAACCTTGCTTCAAACCATAGTTCGAGAACACTCACAGGCTGTTTTCTCAGGGTGACATTGAACAGACAATAACACATTATTTGGGCAAAATTCCTCCATTTCCAAGGAACAACTGGAGAGGGTACTTTGGTACACCTCATCTGTCCCTTCTCATCTTCAGTCTCCAGTTTTCATTAGGCTTCCAAAACCATCCTCCTGCACCAACGTGCCCTGGTGGATCACAGCCAGCAAGAGGCTGCAGGCAGGTAGGAGAGGGTGCAGGGGAGCTGGGTGCCCATGGAAGTGGGGGCAACTCATTGCAAACCTCCAACAGCATCCAGAATGCTCTCCACAGGTTGGTGTGGCTCTCCAGAGGACACACTGCCATGTCCAGGAAGAGAGAGGAGCCATTCAGTTATCCCACACGGACATAACTGGACAGATCTTTGTTTTGTATTCCCACATCCTTATCTCGATTGGAAGAAGGAATCACCCAGTCTGACACTGGGTGTCACTTAGCTGAGAGAGCCCAGATCAGCTGTAGCATTGTCACGACCATCCTGTGGGCTGCCCTGGACACCTCTGAATCCCCTCGGCACGATCAACCGCATGGCCAGAAAACAACTCCACAGGGAAAAAGCACTGTAGCAGGCCTAGACATTTTTTCTCTCCATTTAGAACTAAGTAAACAACAGTAAATCTGCCATGCAACCATGATTATATTTTCACATAGGCACAGGCAAGAAAAGATAGCAGACAAATATCTGAGGTAACAGAATTTTCCAACGAATTTACTTGGAAATATGTTGCAAATTTGTCTGCTGAATTTATCAGTGATACAAATTCATATATATATCCCTAATTACTCTGACATCACCTGAAACCAAGCTCTGGAACTAGAAGCTTGAAGAGTTCATCTTCATGTGGTAGGCTAAAAGATCTGTCATGCAGTTTAAGAATGCTGTTTGATTCCAGTTGCACTATTCTAAAACACCAATAACTAAATCTGCGTACATCTGGTAGGGGTAGAAAAGTTTTTTTAAAATTTAGCCTAAGTAGTAATTTTATTCCCTTCATCTTTTACCACCAGCCTTCAAGTAACAGCAACAGAGAAATCCAGAATAGCAGAAGCATGCAAGAGGCATTAAAACTCACATTTCTATTTTCTATTATTTGGCAGCATCTATAAAATAAACAAGGTAATTTATAATATTTGCAATAACATCTCTTTTTTGCCATTTAACTCAACTCCAGTGCTTCAGTGTTTTCCTAGCAGTCAAGCCACAGAATAATAAACCCAACTGCACACAGCTTGGTGATCGTAGCCTCACGCAGTATGCCATGCAGAGGCACTTGAAGAATTATACTCTTCAGCCAGAGAAGGCAACAGGTCACCACTTTGTGCAACATACCCTTGGCCCATGGTACAGCCTGTGATAAATTATGGCATCCTTCTGCACCTCTAGGGGCAGGTGTTGGCCACTACAGTGGTCCCCATCGTAGCCTAGATGCAGAGAACTCACCAAAGCTATTGAAGGGAAACATTTAAAAGAAGGCCACTAAAAAAAAAAGTCTTTCTTTTTGTGGTAGCTCCTTGACTTTTGGCAGAATATCATGGGTAAAATTCATAATCAGATTTGTCACTTAGATCTATTTGCAGAATTTGGTTTCTCAGGTTACTGGATGTCACTCGAGATCTCAGTAATTTTTTCCACTTCTTAGAGAAGTTTAACACCCTTGGTGCAAGTCAACAGTAATGCTACAGCACTATTCACTACATGTTGAAATCTAATGCACTTTGCTCTAATTATGAGGTCATTATTAGTATGCACAAAGGCATGTAATTGATTAGAAACAACATACTTCTCAATAAATAATGTACTTCGGAAGCATGCCTCAGATGACAACCCAGTAACATGCCATTTAAAAAAAAGCTTATTAGTCCATGAATTATAAGCAGCTCTCAGAAAAAAACCACAGGCGTTAAATAGTTACAACTCAAGAAGGCAAAATATCTAAAGCAATAAATCCCAAGTATTTTGTGTAAGAAAATATTAATTAATTTATCCATCAGAAAGGGTAACCACTTTCAGATCTTCCTGGCTTTTGCTAAAGACGAGGCCAAATTATTTCAGCCCTGTAATTGCAAAACATCAGCAAATCAACACTTCCAAGTCAGTGATAATATGCAGCCTCACTACAGAGGACCAAACCAGAGTGAATTTTTTCTTGTCTTTATTCTGTGGGAAGATTAGGTTGTCTAGGATTCTCAGGCCTCAAGTCGCTCCAGATTTTCTCTACATGCCAGCCTTGTCCACATTAAATGGAGAACAGCTCCAAGGCTTCACTCTATGCTAAGGGTCAAAACCTGAGTGCAACCATCTGAGGGCAATCTAGCTTCCTTATTCCCCAGATGTGACTCTCTTGAAAAGCACTTCAATCCCAGGCTAGCCAATTAAAAGGAACCTTCCATTGCCATAATGATACAGGTGTCTGAACTGTACTGTGCTTCCACTTTCCTCTGTGCTACAATAAAATGCCATCTTTCCTTAACCCCCAAGGAATTTTCTGAGGTCAGTCTACTTGCTAGTGGGCCATCTCCAGGATGAACACAGCTGAATGCAATCGTACATAATTTTGTAGCAAATGTTAATAATCTAATTACTGTGAATCACAATTCAGGGCTAGATTCAAATTCTAAAATCTCCCTTTCATGCTCTTCCCTCAGAATGAGCCACTACGAGTCGATACTGAAAACCAAAACATTCAGCTTGGCAACCTTTACAACCTCATTTGCATTCACTTGTCACTGTAAACAAAATATATTTGAATGCCACAGTGAAGTTCATTAGAAATCAGCAAATGCCTATTAAATGCTCTTCTCCCAGACATAAAATTTCCTATTAATGAAACACAGCTTTAAAAGTCTTAACACATAAGTCACAGAAACATTATTCCACTTGTAAATTTTAAGCATCACCAGTAAAAACAATGCTTATCAAAGGAAGCGTTTGTAGTTGCTGCCATTCTTCTCATCCGTTTTACATTAGATTGCCTCAGCAAGATAAAAGCATCCTCATCACTTCTCTCAATGGAAAATGCAGCAATCAAGTCTGCATATTCAGGTACACAAGAACAAAAAAGGCCTCAAAAAAACCTCATATATATTAGAACTAAGCAGCCTGCAAAACATAGGCCTTGCTTCATATTCAAGAACTCAGCTGCGACAGGCAGTCATGCTGCAGGTAAGGAAGGAGATGGTGGGACCTACAGCCCTGCACTCTGAGTAGGCACAGCATAACCTACATAACACTTCCATAAAGCTAGTGTTAATTCATCTCAGAAGAGCCACTATCACTCTGATTCCAGTTTAAATATAAGATAGTTGATTTGCAGAGAAATTATCACTGGCAGCAGCTTCAGGCACAAACTCCTGCATCTTCAGTCAGGGATGAGTAATAAACTCCCAGACTTTCCAGCAGCTCTGTCAAGATGCACTTTACAAATCAATAATAGCCCCTACTATTAGCTAATAATAGCCAATAATACCTACCTATCTATTGGTTTGAGAGGGCCTATCTGAGCACACAGCATCCTGCTGCTTCTATCCTAACCTGTAATCACTGAAACCTGAACTATCAGAAGGAGAGGGGCAGATTTTTCCGCATTTATCTTTCTTCACTGATGAACCATCTCAACCCGTTGCTTTAAATCAAAGATTTCACAGAATCTCAGAATGGCTGAGGTTGGAAGGGATCTCTGGACATTACCTAGCTCAAATTCCCTCTCAAGCAGGGCCACATACAACCGGTTGCCTAGGATCCTATCAAGATGACTTTCAAATATATCCAAAGATGGAGAATCCACACCCTCCCTGGGGAACATCTTCTGATGCTCCATCACCTTTGCAAGGAACAAGTGTTTTTTGATATCCAGACATAGAGTTTTCTGTGTCCCAGTTTGTGCCCACTGCCTCTCATCGTGTCACTGGGCACATCTGAATGCAGAGCCTGGCTTCACCCTCGCAACCTCTAGTATTTATATACATTGGCAAGACACGCCCGAGCTTTCTCTTCTCCAGGCTGAACAGTCCCAGTTCTGCTAGTCTGTCCTCATAGGAGAGAGGCTTGTTAGTCAGGAAAACGTCCCACATTTGAGAAGGGTGCCCAAAAAAAAGGGACCTTGTACTATCCTGTTAAATACATACGGTGGCATCAATGTTTGGCAATTCTTGATACTTGGATAACAGGAGAAGCTCTGCAGTTCTAGTGCAACCAGTGCTGCCTTGAAGCAATCAAACCACAGAGATGTAAAAATAAAATAAGACAGAGCAAAACGGTGTAAATTTGGAACAACATTTTTCAGTGAGGGAGGTTGTTGGGGATAAATGTTATTCTTTACTCATCAGTACAGTCATTTTCAGGATTTGCCAGAGCCTCATGCATACTGCTCTCCAACATGTTTCCATTGGACAGTAAGGTGGGGGCACAGCACTCTCAATAGGCCAGCAAGGGACAGATGAGGAATCATGTTCCAATAGAGCCAGGAGCTCCTAATTCCAGCCTTGACGAGCCCACTGGTCACACCCAGCTCATTCAGAGGTTCAAAGATCACAGCTAAGCACAAGGACACAGACTCACATCACTGCCTATGAACAAACCTTCGCTGTATTTTACACTGAGGTCAACACAGAATCCCAGAACATTCTGATTTGGAAGGAATCACGAGGACCATTGAGTCCAACTGCTAAGTAAATGGCCTGGACGGGGATCAAACCCACAACATCAGTGTTGTTAGCACTCTGCTCTAACCATCTGAGCTAATCTCAGAATCAACACAACCATTGCTGCACTTTAAAGCCATGTCAGAATTGATCCACAAAGATTTGTAAGTAATCAATTGATTTTTTTCCATTTACTGAACGAGAGGAGGAGGAATTTCACATGGCCTCTACTATATGCGTTCAATTATTTGAACATTAATAAAAACAGCCACAGGGGTTCCATACCGAAAGACCCAGGAAAGTGTTTTTGTATTCATACATTCCTTTTCACATAAAAAGGTAATATCTTTGATGGAATACTGTTAAATATTGTATGCAAGAGTCCTTAATGTTTAAAACCAGTAACTTACTTAGATTTCATTTTTATTTAAAGGCTTCTGATAATTTCAACAGCTGAAATAATGCAAACAAACCATTGACTTGGAGTCATTCGCCTTCCTGTGTTCCCGTATACCCTCTAAGCAAGATAATCCTCACAGGACGAGTCGTATGCAAATTTATTTTGCAGCTTGGGATTGTGCTAAATAATTACTAACAAAAATGTATTATTTAGCTCCAGGCTATCTCGGTGCATTAGAATTAAATGGCAACTATTTGCGCTCTCACTCATGGCAAGAACTACTGGGCTGATGTCAGCATCATTTTGAATGCCATTATCGCAGTCTCTGGCTCTTTAGAAGGAGCAGGCAGATTTATTTACAACCTAGTGAGTGTCTCACATTTCTTTGAGCATGACACCATAGAAAATATCCTTCTTATTCTGGATTACCAGGAGTATGTTAGCATTATTAAAAGCTATCCTTTTATTAAGAAGGTTGCTATGACATTCCCATCTCTACAGGAAAATTCATTATCACATATCATTTGAGCACTAGCAGGCAACCACACATATTTACTGCAAGGAAAATGCCAGAACGCAGAATACAAATTTGAGACCTTGCCAAACAGCCATGTGACACATACCCAGATCTGGTGTTTAAGGGTTGTGGGGGTTTTAATTCCCCCTTTTTTTTTCCGCCCCCCCCCCAGAAATATCAGTAAGAGTAACAAGACACTGCACAAGTCTGAATCCCAGCTGTTCTGCTCTTTGGAAAGATCCCAAAAGCATCAGCACTGTACACTCCCACTGACAGGCAGAATAGGCTGAAGAAATAAGAGGGCTGAACCACAGGATTATTTGTTTTTCATGGTCAGTGACACTGCAGTGGAAAGGTCCAGGACTTGCTACAATTGCAGGCACTACTGAATCACACTGAGAATATCCTCTCTGTCTCTTTCCTTCCATGGGGAAATGCTTACAGCCTCAGTCATTTGGGCAGAATCTTTCCATAATATCCTACTCCATCTGTCAGCATAAGTGTCACAATGTGGCCATAAATTACTAGTTTCTAAGGCTTAATTGAGCATATATAAAGACACACACATTCCCCTGCCTCTGTCTTAACCAATGCCATCCTCTTTTTTGTGTCCTTTTGTGGCCATATTTATGATGGAAATATTGTAACAATGCATTCAAAACACATTGCAAACTAAATATTCATGAAGTCAAACAAATACTCCTACAGAAATATCCTCTTATGGATTCATAGCAAAGGGGGATTCGTTTCAGTGCTTGGCAATATACTTTTTCTGCAAGCAAAACAGTGCTCAACTTGCCCCTGGCTCAGCCTTGTCTTAGCAGCACTCACGCTCTCCACTCTCTCCTTGTTTCCAAGGTTTATCCTAACACAGACTGAACCCAAAAGCCCTTTGGCCTAGCACTGTCATAAAACCAAAGCATCCAAACTTTGCTCTAACATAAGAATGCAACCCGTTATGGACGGTTGAAGCAAAAAAGTAATCAAAGTTCACAGATCTGACCACCACCTTTAGCAAAGGCTTCCTCAGTCAGAGAACAAGATCAGTTTCCTTCTGAAGTTTCATTAATAGCTTTGTCATGCCTTTCTCTGTCCTATTCAACATAGGAGGGTCATCTGACTCTAAAATAAAGAACAAAATACAAATACTCCCAGACGTTTTGAATCTGAGTTAAAGATTAAACTTCGGCTCACCGTTCTATCTAGACACGTACTACTGAAAAGTGGGGGAAAAATTAGAGCTGTTCAATGACATCAAATACTGAAATTTGTCCTTATATTCTGCATATTCATTTCCTAGAGAAGGCCTGGAAGCAGTATAATATTTAAACCTGAACTACCTCAGGCAGAGGCAAATGAAGGCTACCACTACTTCAGAACCGAAGTTCCAACCTTTTAAAATTATGGTTTTCCATCTTCCACAGGCCAAAATACATACTTGTTTTTAGCAAGTGACACACAAAAAGCAATAATCACAATATTTATCATTCAGCTCCCAGGTTTTTTTTATTATTTTGAAAAATACATGGTTAGCATGTGTTGGTTTTTAGCCAAATACAGGTTCAAAGCACACATTTTGCTACAGCTGATATTAAACCTGATATTGAAGCAGATGGGGATACATCCACTTCCTTACTCATTAGATAAACAAAGGGAACACATTCACACTTAGATATCACTACCATCCCAATTATGCCTTCAGACTCCAACTACAAATACTTTATTTTTATTTGTACCAATATTGAGCCAGTTACCATTTCAAGTATTGCCGGGCAATAGGCAAGTGAAGAGACTGAGCCATCTAAGAGCTGAAGGCACAACATTTTTTTAAGTGGAAATTAAATATTGATTAAACAATAATTAAAATGCTACTTTTATGCTAATTTTAAAGGTGAACCAAACATCAATTAATGTAATAAAGTTCATTGAATTCTTATTATATTTTAACAAGTTCTCTGACAAAAGGACAGTTTGGTCTCTTATGTCCTCAGCAGATGCTTCATCTGACTTTGGTTCCAGTAATGTATACAGCATTGTAAATGGGAAGCACATAGAAAACATACCTTACTCCTTGGTTTATTTACTTAAATGGATCTGAACACAAAGCAGAGATATCCCCACAGATTGGTAACACAGAGAAAGCATTATTAATTAATAAACCTTCAGATAAACAAATAACTCTAATAGGTTTACAAGAACCACTTCCCCTTTTTAATACAGTCTGGGCTCAGCAATGCAGGCTGAACATCGTAAATGAGCAAATATAAATGAAGAAACATAAGCACAACAAAAGAAGTGGCAAACTACTGTCCACTTCTCAGTAGGAAAAAGACAGATACAAAGATAAAACTACAGCAAAGGAAGCAAGTTTTGACAGTTTCACTACGATAGAGAATTTTGTAGTCAAAAGAAAAAGAAAACACAAAATGGCTAAACAAGGCTTCTGTGAAGACAAGAGAAACAGCCCCACTGCTCTGAGTAGCAGTGCCTATCAACGCTGCAAAGAAAAACCCCCACACCACTGGTGACATGTTTCACATGTTCTCAGAGACACATATCCTGAAACAATACTAAATACTAAAAACAGTGTTTCACCACTGTCAGGACATGTCTGAAAAAAAAGAACTCCCCCCCCAAAAAAAAATCCTACAAAAGGGACATCCCAAGGGAAATTCCAAGACTGAAAACAGAAATAATCAGCTGAGGAGTCAGGACATTGCTTTCTCACTTTCACTCTCGACTAGGTAAAGCAGCAGGCACCAGGGACACCAGTTCAAGTGCAGCCCCTAACAGCAAGTACTGCAGCATCTGCTCCTGAGCTTTTTTTCCCTCCCTGGTACTCCTGGAGAGGCTGCAGCTGCCTCATACTTAACCCTGAATCAAACTGGTAGTATTAAGCAGAACCTCCTACCTCCTCACCCTCAAAGATGGTTGTAACTTTAAGTCAAAAACCAGAAACATATGTCACATTTGATTTTCTTAAGTGATTAGTATACTACTAATCAAATTGAGAAGCTGATTAGCAAAATGAATATCTGATTAGCTCCTTCCATGATGCAAAGAATTAGATATTAATCAAAGCTCATGAAGATAAGCACCACCATTCTCACACTCAAACCAAGCACCTGCAATTCAGAAGGGGGCAAATAATGATTATTAAAACCAATGAATTGTGGCTCTTTGATTAGTTCTAGACACTTTTTTCCTCATCCAATCAAGGTAATTATACAATAAACCCTTGAAAATATATGCTGTATTTAACAAAGCGGGCCTGATATATTTTTGCTCAATAAAGACTCTTCCCTCAGTGCTCCTCCCTCCAGCTAGCTAATATCCTCTTTTGCAAGATGACCTACCACTACAAAATTCTATTCCAACAGTTGCTGAGTGCTTAACTAATATTGGCACAAACAAGTAACTCCTGATGTTGTACAAAAACTGAGTTTGTTCCACCGATGATAGAAGGCAGCTCATAAGGCAGTTTAAAACATGAGGAAAGGAAAGGGGAAGGGAAAAAGCATCTGTTGGTGTCAAGAAAATTTCCTGGTAGAACTCAGCAAGAGGACAGCTTTCAGCTGATTAGCTTTGCCTTCATGGGACTTGCTTCAAGCTAGTTTCCAAGTTAGATTTATCAATAACAAACTTTAAATATATTCTACCCAGATTGATCCCAATGCAGAGCAAGGGTGGCAATTGTTAATTGTTTTGAGTTTGAATTTTGTTTTGTTGGGGTTTTTTAATTTAAACTTGAGCAATCAATATCTGTCTACATTAATGCTTTTTATCCCTGCAGGATTTTTATTCTCTCAATGTTATGATAACTATAAACAAAGAATTCAGCTTTTTGTTTCTTAAATGTTTCCAAGTAACCATGCATTAACAATTTCCTGCTTGTCATAGTTTTTTTTTTTTGCAATGAAAATTGTAGTTAACTTTAACCATATTATAAATTCTGAGGTATAAATTCTTTCTCAGATGAGAATCAAAAATCTTAATTAATTCCTCTCTGCCTACAGCCAGCAAGTATATTTCAACTAGATTTATCATCCTCTGCATCCACTATTGGATAAAACACATTAGCCATTTTGCAATTTCTGTATCTTACCTGCCCAAGAGAGCCAAAGGATTTCATTTAGGTCCCACTTAATGAGCTGAATTATCAAAGAAAACAAATGTTAGTCCTCAAACTTGCCTTCAGTTACCATTGGTATTAAAACCTGGGCCATTAGAACATTTTCTTCTCTGTTTTTTCCTCTCTTCTTCCTTTTCCTCCTTACTAGGAAAACCTGCACCCATTAAAATGTGATCACTCACCAATTTTCCTGTGCTGTCAGAAGTACATTTGTTTCTGAACGGCTCAAAGCATTGTTGTGAGAATCTTTATAAAATATATCTTGAGTAGACTCTATTAAATTGGATGCTACGATCCTTTCCATCTCTAATAAAAACAACAAAAACCAAGAAGGAATACTAGGAAGTGTTCACCTGCTACCATAACAAAAATCACCATATTTGTATTCAGCTGTGACAATAACATGAATAATTGAACATAAACCTATTGACTTGAAAGTGATATAATATACAGTGTTGGGAATTGTGTTTCATACACAATTTTATACATGAAGAAGATGAACAATTTTAGTCAAAATCACCATTAAATTATTGGAACAGCAAACATCTACGTATTCCTTTGGTGTTTCTCTAGGCACCAAATTATTACATTTTGCTTTGAAAGCAAAAGGAAAAAAAAAAAAAAGAAAAAAAGAAAAGGAGTAAAAAAATGCAGTACCATCCAAATGAAGTCTATTAGTTTTTATCACATATGTGATATCAAAATATACTGTGAATTACACACAGCCTGAGCAGTGACTGAAGGAAAAAAAAATCACAATTCTGAATACCAAAATACAGAAGTCTTTAGGACAGAATAAATGTCTCACTGTCCACTAGTGAAGAATAAGAATGTACAAATATAATGAATGCATTTTTCATGGAAAACATACTGTTACACAGAGACACAAATCCAGAATTCTTCAAACTCTGTTATGGTATTTAACAAAGCTGTAGCAGCTTCTTCATCCTTGCCTTCTGAAACTTGCCTGGAATAGTTTCATTCCTAAAGAAAAAGGCTGTAGGAGTGCTGCACGTAACATTTCTGAAGCAAACTGGAACAGTTGGTGAGATACTGAAACTCAAAACTGACTGAACACATTAAAACAGTTCATGGAAAGCAGCAAATGCAAGATTTCTCTACTACCTTGTACTGTTACACAGCAGGCAAATAGAATTTTAGTATGTGCATTCATAAAACACAAGGACACCCACACTTAATGCTGCAGAGCAGAAAACACGATGCTCTTGCTAGGAGAGTCCACAGCAGGTTAGGCACTTACTGATACTTCCCCAAACACCTCATGTGCCTGGCCTGGCTTTGATGCAGTGCCTTCCAAATGTTCTGTTAAAAACAGTCAAATTCAGCATCCTTAAAACAGTTGCCCCTGCTGAGTAAAGTAGCCCAAATGTGGTTCTCATTCAAAACTGTCTTTTTTGCTGCAGAACAGACTTCACTGTGTTGAGATAAAGGATGCTCAAGGAGCACTGGATCACTGGAATCCCACTGGGTCTCTCAAGAAAACAAATTTCACACCTCAGGAGGCTACTCCTTAGAGAAGATTTTAAATAGATACACTTCAAAATTATTTCACAGCTGTACCAGTACCTTAACTTTCTGGCCAAACTGAAAGACCAGACAGACTTATGAGAGTAAAGCCTTGGTATCCAACTGTGCCATAAAAAGCAGGCTTTTGCTGTACTCTCCTCTGCTTTTTTGGAGTTCAGACAATTACTACTACACATTTCAGTCTTTCTTGGTTTATTTTATTTTAAGCTACTGTAAGAACATTTCAGTAGGAGAACAGAAGACAATTAGCATGCCTCTAGACAGCAATTTGAACTTTGTGGAGCTTCTGCCTGGTAGCTTTGAACATCACCTTTCTGAAGTAAGCTGCAATTTTCCCCCTACTCCATCCTCACAGATGGTTAGGACAACATACCTGTGGAGAGAAAATGCATCCTCCTACCGCCCCATTTTTCTCCTTTAATAGATATTATTGTTAAACTTACAGCAGTTACAGGCAGACTGGACTGTAAGTTCCTGCTGGAACTTATAGGATACACCCCTACAAGCCCCAGAGTGCATTTCTGATGGGCCACACAACCTCAAACCATCTTGCTAAATATTTAATGGAGTGGTGCATGTGACACAAAGAGGAAGAAAAAAAAAAAAAAAAAAAGGAAGACACCAAACCATCATTACCATTGATTAAAGCATGTTTAACCATCATTAACTCTTCGCCAAACCAGCCTTCTGACATTCACTTCACCTGGAGAAACACAAGCAGGTGTCATCCTCATAATCATTCCCTTGTCAATCCTTGAGACCTCTATTTCGCCTGGCAATCCAGTCCTCAAGGCTGTGCTGCCTTTCTGTTTATTTAGGTATGTACTTCCCAGAAAGACCCCCATTCACAGAAGCAAAAGCAGTGTAACCCAGGGCAACACAGACTTGGAACAGCCTGCAAGGTGGTAAAAATTGCTGCAAATCTTATAAAGTCTCACACCTAGAGATAACAATGTAACTGTCAGAAGCTTTAATTGCCCGTCATTTCTTCAGAAATAGCCAGTGCTTATTCCAACACTCCCAAACTGTTTCCAAAATTTTATATATGCCAGAAACTCCTGCTGTTTTCTTCCAAAAGGTCTGAATTTACTTCTGCTAGGATTTAGGTTCTCAGGTATTGTCAAAATAAAAACTTCAACAACTCAAAACCTAATGGGGAACACAAAATAGAATTCAATATCAAAATAGGTAACATCATTAATGCCAGCATTTAATCTCATTTTGCTTATTTAAAGTTTAAAAAAAAAAAGCCACAAAAAATTAAGCTGCTACAAGAGTTTGAATGAACAATAGGCTGCATAACCAAATTTTGCCACATAGCTTAGATCTAGATTGCTCATCTTTGTCAAATTTCAGCTATGCCAACAAAACTGAAATATCAAATTATCAAAACAAACATTTGCTTTATTTCAATATAGTTTAACAAGGAAATTAATACCTGGGTAGAAGAGAGAGATCTAACTGAGCTCCTGGCTGAATGAAAGGTTGCAGACTGATGTTATCTACTGTCTGCTTTTACTGGTGTGACTGCCAGGGCTCCAAGTGCACCTGCATAGGCAGCAATTGCTCTGAAGAGTCTCACCAAGGCTTTCACCTATCCCCCACAAACTCCTTCCCCAGAATGAAGACAAGCCTAGCAAATGAAGCTGTCAAATAAAAAAAGATGTCTGAGTAAAAATGTAAGGTCATCCACAGTTTCTGCAGTCATGAAATCAAATATTAAAGAAGCCCTTGTTTAGACAAAAAAAAAAATAGCGAACAACTTTTTCACTTTTAATTATCTGTGGAAGCAAAGGGTTTTCAAAGAAAAATATTTCTTCTACAGCATACTACTTGCAAGTGAAGGCATAAAATTACACTCATTCAGATACTAGCACTTTACTTGTATGCATCTACAAAGTATCTTTTTCCTTAGGCACGGATGTATCAGAATTCCAAAATGCAAACCCTATTTAATATTAGGCAATCATATCTGCACATCAAGACCACTGCATAAAGTCTAGGTAATTTGCAGACTCATATATTTACTGTGTATCAGAATATCTCAAAAAAATCCTAAATGAAAGTGACACTTTGTATCAGGAGAAACGAACAATAGACTGGATGTCCAGTATTTGAAACAGATGTTCTAAATAGCTCTGGCTTGATTTTCATCCCACCTCAACAAACAACATGCTTTATGCTGAGACAGAAAGAAAAGGGAATGCTTGCAAATTCTGTTTTATTCCCTACCAGAAGGGCTAAGTATTAATGATGCATAAATGTTTCCAGAAAAAAAAAAGTCCTAAAAGCTTGGAGGCCATATGTTATCCTCACAGCTATACTAAAAAATAGAAATATGGCTTTATTTGTGTGTTTACCAGAGTAACAGCCAACTCCACACCTAATTAAGATTTCATTAGTATTTCCACATTCTCAAAATCTGTTCAAGGCTCTATCTGCTAAACCTGCCAACAGAAGTTATAGTAGTATTTCTTTTTTGCCCACATATCCCTGTTTACCACCAGCAAAATTATAAGTACCTTCTATTTTCTGGCACTGAAGAAAACATTCAAATTATGACTTAAGTGTCAGTCAGCTCAAAACTACAATGTTATGACAGAGAAAGCTCAAATAGTCTCTTCATGTGATTATCTCTGACTGTCACCCAGTGAAATAATAATTAATCCCAAAGCCCAGTGGGCTGAGAGAAGACAGGAAGAAAGAGGAAAGGCTTAAGTGATTTCAGTGGGAGAAGAGGCACCAGCTACCCATTGTTCCACTTATTTAAGGTTTGAACATGGTCATTCATTAATGAGCTTCAATGATACTAAGAGAAAATGAAAACATCAAATTGGGCACAAAACAAAATTAACTATATCTGCCTGAAAGTATAAAATGAACCCACAGTCCTTTCTGTTGTAGTCAATTGATATAAACTAAAACCAAAACAAGCAAAGCCTTCCCCCCCAAAAACAAAACAAAACAAAACAAAAACATCTCCACTTGCTAAAATAAAGCTACATTAGACATCAGTCTGCCCATTCAGGGAACCTGGAACTGCTGTGCATTATGAAAAGTTTGACTACACCCAAGTTGTGCAATATTTAATATTTACTTTAAATCTATTTTTCATCATGTTTTCTGAAGATTGTCAAAATCTGCAGCTCTTGGGTAAATAAAAGAGTCCCAGGCCACCTGGGTATGATTACAAGGGCAAATTTGTTCACAGAGAACAACTGAAGTTGGAATTGAAGAGTGAAGGTCTCACCTTGTTTTACCCAGGAAAATGGTTTGGGTTTATAATTTATCTGCTCCACCACATGTTACTTACATTTGCTTAGATGTTTCCAAATTAATGAGTAAAACAGAGTTTACTAAGATATTCTAAATTTCAAAAAGTTAAGAAGGAAAGATGTTTATTATTTTCCTCTTCCCCCCGTAACTTTCATTCCCCAATGGCATTGATAGATTCATTCAAATCTGACAAGTGACAGTGTGACCAAAACCTTCTGGTGGAGTCAGCTCTCACTGACACTAACAGACACCGGGTAGCAGGAGATGCCCATGTGCCCACTGGCAGCAACACACATGGGGATCTCATCCAGAAGAGAGAGCCTACAGGCCACAGAAGCATGAATAATTATGTGGCAGCCTCAGTGAGATGCAACTTCCCAAGGATTTCAGTTAACATCTGCTGGAAGCCCACAGTGCAGCCTCACTGCCCTGCAGCAGGCTGCCAGTGCATTCGGTCCGAGAGGAGAGACAGAATGAGAACAAACCACAGAAGAGAAAGGAGAACAGATTGTGAACTCTTTGCATACAAAAATAAGATTGGAAAAAATGTTTACTGCTCCAAGAGAAAATGAAGAAATAATGTAGTAGTAATATATTAATAATAATAAATGATAAGTTTTGACAAATCAAGCAACACCAGGCAAACCTCTTTCTCCCTTTGGAATATCATGGGATGTGGTGATATCAGAGCAGTGCTATGCCAAGAGAAAATAAGCAGTGTGAGATGTTCATGTCACACGCTAGCGGGGGGTCATATGCCACGGAGAGCTAACACTGTGAGTGTGTGTGTGTACATAAACATTTGGTCCACAATAACCTACACCACAAACCTGGCACATAGGCAGTTTTCTCTCATCCATAGTACTGCCACAGGAATATCAGCAAGTCTACTTAATCATCCAGCTGGAAAAAAATACTTTAACACTTGCAAGCATTCTATAAGAAAATCTCTGATTTAACAGCCCAAATAAAGCCTGGCTATTAATTCCAGGTCATTTTGTATAATTGAGTGTAATTAATCTAAACTGTGACAACAGATTTGAGTGCTTACCCAAAATGTTTTCATTTTTGTGCTTTCCACAAAAGTTAACAAAAGGGAAAAGGAAAATAGAGTACAAATGACATCACAAGACACTGGAATCTCAGGCAACACAAGCTACTCTGCTAATTGACTTGGAAAACATTTCAAGAAAGATGAGAAAGTGCTGTATTAGTACCAGTTTTCTCTCTTTAGCATTCATCCAAAGCCTATTATACAAAGGTATTTTCCCTTTGGACTTCAGTGATCTTTAGGTCTGATTACCTTTTACTGTTCAGTCAAAAGACTTAAGAGACTTTTCTGACTTGAGTGCCAAGAGGTCATCTTTGATATATCTTCTGTAATCCATCATTTATTAATATCCTATCACTACACAGATATTTGCAATTATTATTCTTATAATAATAAGGGAGGGAGACAATACTAATTCACAAATGTAATGAACAAAACCCTTGCTCTCCCTCCAAGAGGTAATGAAAGCAACAACTTGTGCAGCCCAAAAAAATGCCTTGGCCTTCAACCCAAAGCCTCTCAGGCCTTGATGTTGTCTCAATGGACAATGCTATCATCACTTTGCCAACAGTTGCCCAAAGAATACATAAACAACATCTTAGCTGTGGGTCTTCGAGTGCAGAATCATGAATTCCAAAACAAACCCATGGCCAACTGCCCAGTTATCATGAAATGTTTTTATGCAGGGTGTGGAATATGAATAAGTTTAAGCCCAGTTATGTTGAACTGAGAGGCACTGTTACTGCCCTTTCCAGTGCATTTACTGACTTAAAGACGGTTCATCTTGCTTGACCCTCCTGAGGGATGTAAATAAATAACAAACAGATGAGCAGTTTTAAAGAGTCACATGCTATATTGCCTATGGACACCATTTCTCTAGCATGATCATTTTCCAGTTCATTTACTGTAAATGTTAACACTAGTAATAGACAGTCATAACCATTTACCTTTTATTTCAATGAAAGAGTGAATATAAGACCATAAGATTTAAATCCCTCGCTACACAAGAATTTGTATAACATAAGTTATTTAAACTGTAACATCTCTTACATCAGCAAATAAGAAAAGTGGAAAACAAGCATTTTTGTGAAAAGGTTTTCCTAACTCAAATCAAATATGAAACAGAAAACCGAACAGTTTCTCCAAAGAAATATGCAAAACCAAAATAATGTTACTGTAAATCAGAGAAAAAATATGCTGACCACAGACTACATAACAACTCTATATTAAATTCTAGGGTCACAGGAAATATAATATTTGCATTCTGTCAACTTCCAAATATAATAATTCTGGCCAAATAAAATCTCAGAAGTCCTTAAAAGTTGACCAGCTAAGTATACACACAAATTCATTGGTTAATATATTTTTTTTTCTACCTCTTACCAAGGATACAAGAAAGTTTGTAAGTGTCTCTGTAAATTGCACAGATTTCTGTTTGGGACTAAATTTGCAGATCAAATGATACCATTAATAAGGTCTATACTATGTAAAAATGGCACACGACATACACAGATCGAATGTGTGTTTGGAGGCCAGAACATTTAATTTCTTTATTTGAAAACTGTATGAACTTAAAGGTATGCAAGACTATTTCAGAATTATACATCTCTATACACTATAGCTTAATGTTCAGAAAGACACAACAGTTTTCCAGCACTCAGAGGTTTTGACACTTACTCATTAAAAATAGTTATAATTGCAATGACCTCTTGCTACTGTTCTATGGGTGAACTTGTATTAGTAAGAATGGACAGCTAGAAATTGAATTAATTCGTAACTAAAATATCTTAAATCTTTGTGGCATTTCCAAAAGAACATCATCTTTACTTTGATAAAGTGCATGCCTGTCTTTCTCTCCCTCTGTGGTAGTATTTACCTACCGTATCTTTACTTTTTGCTTTGTATTACAAGGGAGTAGGTTCCAACAAAAAACGGGAAAAAAGGCACTTTTTTTTTTTTCTCAGAAGAGCTTACAACTTAAATGCCCAGCATTCACAAACAGATGCTAATAAACAGTATAGAAATTTCAACAACCATTAGTACATTTAAACATATGTATTTTAGTATAGTCTTTCCCTTCTAAAATTAATTCATCCAAATTTTAATCTCCTCAGGTGTCTTTTTGAGGCCCCAGGTAAAAACACCATACGCAGGGAACAGTGAATAAGTCTCTTTGAAATCTATTAAAACAGAAGTTTTATTCACTAATTTGCCATTAGAAACTGGAGATACCCTGGAGTACTGCATTTGAAAAAAATATGTCTCCAACAATAATATATTACAAGATGTGTAAAAGTTCTCTGAACTTCATTTTAATATTAGTATGAAAAGTTTGGATTTTTTTTTATCTTGTTTTGCTTTGTTTTTTAAGAGAGAGAAGAAATTAGAACTACCACATTTAGAAGTCAGACGAAGAAGAAAATAGTTAAAACAGTCCAGTACAGAAATTCAAGTGCAATTCACTTTTGGAAATAATACAGAAGCCTCAAAAGATTAATAATGGGAGGTTAAGTGCAGCATTTTTCATTGAAAACTGTATGTCAGCCACATAATGCAAACATATTGGTATGCAAAGTCCACTGCAATAGAGCATTAAAAAGTCAGATGCAAAGTGCAACTAATTCAGACAGTAAAATTGCTATTTTAATGGCATTTTGTTCTGATTACCAAACACCAGCATCCTAATCCTAAATCCCTGAGTGCAATTAGTTTCCTATTCTGCTCTCTCCAATACTTAAATTTAGTCATCTGAACCATATCTTAGAGACGAATGGGCCTTCCCACTGTTTGGGTTTTGGAAAGCCATCAGGTCCTGGAGATCTGAGCATAAACCCTCCTGCAGAATCAGACATTTTGGAAGGGAAAAGGTGCAGCAGAAACTAGGTAGATTCTGACAGGGTTAAGTTTTGGGGGGTTCTCCCATTTTGTTCCTGTTTTCCTACAACAGAATTAAGTAATAAAAGAATGTAATTTTCCTTTGCTTGTGCCTTTTTCCCTCTTCCACAGAGGGAGCCTGGTTGTCTACTTTGACCTACAGGCTGAAGCTTTAGCTGCATCAAGAGGAGGTGAAATTAATCCCTCCCTAACTCACTTGTCTTTACAACCTTCAAAAACCTTTACAACCTCCAACTACCGACCAGGTGAGACAAGGACAAGAAAGAAATAAGAGTGTGTTAAGAACAGCTGAAGTAGCATTTGCAGAGACAGTATCTTTTTTCTTATATCAGCAGATTAAGAGATATTGGAGGAAATAAAAGCTTTTTGACACTCAAAGCCTTTATTGGACTTGAAAAGCTACAGAAAACATTAATCTAAGTACCAAACCGAAAACAATGGGTTTATATAATTGGCTTTGTTCCAGAACAATTAGACAAATTTCAGAAAAGGGGAGCTAGACAACTATGGAGCAGAAAAAGCTTTTGGCAGGGCTAGAAGCGGTAACTTCTAACATGTTTCCCAAGCATGAGGAATAAATACTTAGCACCCAGAGAAGAGCTGAGAGTTAGGAGCTGATACCCAGGAAAAACAATATCCTGCCATAACACCAATGGCTCCATCGCACTTAGTATCTAATGAGATTTTTCTTTTAGCACTGATGTTAATTTTTAAAGCACTTTTTGCACTTTTCTTGAAAGACAAGACTATTAGAGACTTCTTTTCTTTAAGGAAAATGCTCATTTTCTGTTACTTTGTCCATTACTTATTGCCTGTGTAAGTTCAGTCTGGTATACATAGATTTTGCCCACTCCAACAGCACTCAATGCACTGGATAAAGCTCACTACATGTTGAAATTTTCACATACAGAATTGTCAAAAGAGTCCATACAACACTGCAAATGGAGAGACATCTTACAGTTCTTAGTCCGAAGAAAGTTTTCACCTTAGGATGAGTTTGCAGATGTTAGGGAGCAGGAGGAACAGATAGGAAACTAACAGCTTTTGCAGATGTTAGGGAGCAGTTTGGAAACTTCTTTGAAGAAATGATCTGTCTTATTTGAAGACCAAGCAGCCTATGATATAATTGTGTGTGCAAAACAGCACATAGCCATTTCATAGAGTCAAAGAAAGGTTTGGGTTGGAAGGAACCTTAAATATCACCTAGATCCCCATATCTTGGGAAAAAAAAAACAAACAAACGAAAACCAACTACTCCTACTGGCTTGTTTCTTGAAACCAGAGTACATATACTGGTCATGTAACTCTTTCAAATAAAGAGCCTTGTTTGTTGAGAGCCATCCTTAGACTGGTGAGGTGTTGTGTCTCCTCAGATCACATGGAGATAAATTTGAGAGCCTTAGCTTTCTAATGGCTTGAATATGTGGACTAAAATAAATCAGGAAATGCACCCAAGCACCCTAAGCCCTCAAAGCTAAATCAAAAATGTACCATCACCTTCTATGGAAATTGTGCTATGTACAGCCAGAACAAAATTGATAGCATGTCACATAAAATCAAGTGGCTAAGTGGCAATTTCCATCTATTCGTATATATCAAGAATGTTGGATGGCGAGTATCCCTCTCAGACAACAAAAACATTCTGAGTTTGTAATTCTTCTGCCTCTATATAGGAATCACAATTTCATTAACACTTCACTCAAAGTTATTATTACCATAGCCAGCAATTTAGAAAGAGCAGTAAAACAGCAAAAAGAATTATAATACATTACTTTAATACTATAATTAAGATCTCTCCCATTTTCAATTAGCGCCATAATGTCCTTTGATTAAATTATTGTAGAAAATTTTACAAATATGAGAGATACTTGATGATCTTTTTAAAATATCATCTTAGGATATATACAAGTTCAGTAATAGATACGAGTGTTTTGGCAGTTATTTACAATTAATTTCCTGAAGATCACAGAACCACAGAATGAATAAGTTTGGAAAGGGCCACAGAGAGTCGTCTGGTCCAACCTCCCTCCTCAAGCAGGGTCAGTCTACAGCACACTGCACAGGAATGTGTCCAGATGGTTCCTGAGTATCTCCAGCGACGAAGACTCCAAAATCTCTCTGGAAAATATGTTCCGCTGCTCCATCACCCTCATAATAAAGAAGTTCTTCCTCATGTTCAGGTGGAACTTTCTATGTCTCAGTTTCTGCCTGTTCCCTCTTTTCCTATTGCTTGGCACCACCAAGAAGATCCTGGCTCCATCCTCTTGACACTCTCCCTTCAGATACATACATTGATGAGGCTCCCTTCTCCAGGCTGAACAGCTCAGACTTTCCCAAGAGAGGTGCTCCAGTCCCCTACACATCACAGCCCCTTGCCCCAGGAGCTCCATGTCTCTGTTGCACTGAGCAGCCCAGAGCTGGATACGGTACTCCAGATTTGGCCTCACCAAGACTCACTGGTAGAGCAGAAAGGCAGGATCATTCCCCCTTGACCTCCTGGCAATGCTCTTCCTAATGCACCCCAGGGTTCCCTTGGCCTTCTTGGCCTCCAGGGCACACTGCTGGCTCATGGACAGCTTGTTGTCCTCCAGGACCACGAGGTCCTTCTCCACAGAGCTGCTTTCCAGCTTTTACTGGTGCATGGGGCTATTCTTCCTCAAATGCAGAACCCTGCTCTTGCCTTTGTTGAATTTTGAAAGGTTTTTCTCTGCCCATCTGAGAAACTCTTGGGATTATACGTACAGCTAACCTCCTAGCCTCATCAGAGCAAATGTCTTGCCAAAGTAACAGATTCTCCAAAACATTTAAAGCTTATTAAGCAATATTCAACATCTCACATATGTATCACCTCTGAAATCAAACTCAACAACACTAGAGATGAATTGTAAGGCATAAAACAATATAAACTAACAGATAACAATCTAAACTCTTCACAGAATAAGGTAGCACATTCCCCTCTACATGAATGTCAATTCAGAAATTCATTGTTTTGGTATTTCTGACTAAATAAACTATTCTCATATTTCTAAAATCAAAAAATGTGGAGGTATTTACTTCATCGAAGATATAAACAGGCAGGCTGTGCACCTACAATTTTTCCATAGAATTACATGCCTAACAACCTCTTCCTGTGACTGACAGTTCTGATAGACTCAGCTGAAGGCTGATTTTAATGAAACCCCATTTTCCAGGGTGAGACCATTATGCTAGAATTATTTTTGTCCTCATCTTAACTTTCAGCACAAAAAGGTCTCTCCTTTTCTTCTCCATCCTCAATATAATTTTAAATTGAAATACCGAACTCTTTTTACATAAATTGGTCTACTGACTTTCAGTCAGCTTTGCAAAGGATATTTTCTTCAGCTTATGTAAAGCCAGCGTGATAGATCATTTTGAATAAAATAGGCCTTGGACAATTTCTAAAATAGACTGCTCTGTTCAAATGAATAGGATATATTGGTCACAAGACCTACCATCTAGAACCATTCAACTTGGTATGTCGGATCCAAACAGACACTGAAATCCCAGCAAATCCCAGTTTTCCTCTTTAAAGTGAAGATAAGTTTTAGATGATGACCAATTAGAAAACAAGCTCAAAAAGCATTTCAAACCCACATGAAGTGTTAACCAAGAGGGCGTTGCACTTCTGAGCCTTCAGGCAGCAACCATCACTACTGACTCACAGAGAGACATTAAAAAGCCCAGCATCAGCTGGCTGAGTCTCAGGCTCTTTAGATGACATGGCTGTGACACTTCTGTAGAAATTTAGGTGGGAAACAAAGAATGAGCTGTGTATCCTGTGTCAGCAAACTGGACATATATATAACCTTGCTGAAATCCCAGGGTACAGAGACCATCAGCTGCCAGGGGTGCGAGAGCACACGCAGGAGAACATCCGCTCAGGCTTTCTGTTGCCTCAGCTCACTGAAAAATTATTTCATCCCAGTGAGCTAAGGCTGTTTCAGCAAACAACAAATAATATATTAAAATGCAACAGAAGAAGAAGAAGGGCATGAAGCACACTGAGATTTAAGATAAATGAGCAGTCTACTTACCTGTCAGAAGTCATCTTAAAGGAGTCCATGAGGAAATACAGCTGCCTCATAATATTAAAGGGTGAAAGATGACTCTGATGTCAATGAAACACAAGGACTATGACACACAACTAGGATTTAAGAAATAATTCTTCACCAAGTCCTGCTTATTTATCTGCCATTTATCAAACAGCCCTTCCTTGAAGTTAACCATTTCCTCCAAATCCTTACAAAATGCAGGGCTGCAGGTTCAAGTCTTCTGTGCACTGTCTTTTGCAAATTAAAACTTTAAAACAAGACTGGGAAAATCTGCACTACAGCTGCATACTGGGCATGAACAGCAGGGATTTGGTAGAAAAGAGTTGCAGAGGTTCCCTGTGTGGCAGACAGCCCGGAGATGGCCACAGCTGGTTTCAGGTGCCTCTAAAATCAGCATAAACATCCCAGCTTCCCCAAAAACCTCAGGCAGGTTTAAAAGAGGTTTAAGAGTGCCTGTGCCAGCCACAACAGGCACTGAGCACTGGAAATGTGTCTGGGAACATGCTCTGGGCAGGAGGGACTGCAGCCATGGGTGACCTGTGCTGAGGCAGAAACACCCCTAGGGACTGCAGCTGTGGGGAACCCATGCCAGGGTAGCTGCAACCCCAAGGGCACTTCAGCCTGTAGATGCTTCTCTAGAGCAGGACATGAAGAAAAAGAACAATGGGAAAAACAGTAAAATGAAGAGGAGCAAAAATATAGCTTTATATACCTAATATAACCACCTCCTGCAATTCTCTTCAGCTCTCCAAAGGCAGTGGGGAACACTGAACCTAATCTGAAGTGAAAATAAGAGAAGCCAAAATTAGGGAGGTGTTAGAATAGGGTTTGGGTTAAGATGAACCTGGGGAAGGGGAAGGAAAGCACCCAACTCTTTTAACTGTCTATATTTTTTCTTTTTGCTTCCCCTTCAATACCCAAATCCATGATCAGAGGATTTTTTCCTAACTGATAAAAAATTAAATTCAACAAAGGTTCCCAAGTCACAACTATTTTTCTCATAATAAACCACAGTACTGAAGTGACAGAGATTATTTCTCTAGATTTCACATCAAGTATAAAATAATAGGCCTTAGCCCATTTATCTCAATACTTGTACAGATCATCACTGGTACAATTATGGCAGTAGTGTATTCAAAAGCCTGGGTAAGAACAAGCAGATTGCAGTAACATCCCATTAGGTTATCTTTCAACATATGTCTGAGCTAAATAGAGTTGAAAGTTCATCAAAACAGATTTCTCCAGACTGACCAGAATTAGGTCCATATCGTTACCCTACTTAGGAAGCACTGACATTGTAATTACTTCAGGCACCCATCTGGCACAAATCACAACATGATTTCATTTCAGATGGTCTCAGCTTTGTTTTTCTCTCAGCTAGACTGTGACACAAATGTGTGAATCTCGTAATTTACAACAGGAAAGGATGCAATAGTGATTTCTGCCTCATGACTCTGAAAAGCCCTGGCAATTGCTAATGTCAGGAGATTTACTTTAAAATTCAAATCATGTTTTAATTGACAGTGAACTGGACCTGTAATTCTTTGGTTTCTCTTCAATGGCCTCACTCTAGCTCATAGGTGTTTCATATTTACTGATAACAGTTGGCACACTGCTTGGTAGATGTCAAATTCTGATTGAATTTAATCCAAAAGGCTCAAGTCCTTAGTTCTCTAAATTAGGTCAAACAATCTAAAATAGTGCAGTGTGTTTAGCTTTTTATTTTTTCAAGTTTTTCCACATGGAGATTATTATAGTTTTTAAATTTATTATTTTTGAAGGACTGGAGAAAACGAAAAAAGAAATTAAAGCAAGCAATTCTGGAATTACAGACTCTGTAAGAAAAACTTAATCTTGAATTCAGAATATTACCTAGATCTTACTCAAAGGTGTTAGCTTTCTGACAACTCAGGATAGTAAACCTATACGTTCTGGTTTTGTTTTTTTTTCTAAAAACTAGACAGTTGCCACATGTTCATTTAAATTTTAGAAGGATAATTTTACTTAAAAAGTCACGTAAATGCATACATATCTGACAGGCATGGCAAAAAAAACCCCTACAGAATTAGTATACGTCATTTGTGTTGGCATTCAGTGATACAGGTTAAATATCAGATATCTGTAAAAGGCTTTTCCTTCTCTTACAACACAAATTTCTTTAAAACCAGCACACTACTATACACCAGTTTTCCAATGCACATTGCACTGCTGACAGTCATTAGGGAATCAATTAGCTTCTGTTCCTCACTGTTATGCAGTTGCCTTGTGCTTCATGAGCTAGGAAAAGGTTAGAACAGCAAGGAACCCTATGGGAGGTAAGAATCAAAAGGTGTATTTTCCAAATTTTCATAGACCAGCTTTTGCATTCATCAACAGTTTGATAAGCTAGAAAGGGTCTGTTGGCAAAATTAACATTCTACATCTTTGATCATCTGTGGCAACACAAAAGCATGCAAACCAAAAAACATTCCTTTAGGAAACTCCTTCATTTGAAATACCCCATCAACTGGAGAGATCTTTCTTAACTTTGTGCTGAAGAGTCACTGCCATCTGACATGATACTGATATGCAGCTAGCTGGTTTTGCTCTGATACATCAAATCACATGAGATTTCCAGATTTGCTTTACCACCAGCACCTTTCATTAGCCTGCTCCCTGGACTTATGAGGCCAAAACTAGAAATGAGGTCTTGGTCTTCACCAGGGCACTCACAGCCTGGCTAAATAGCCTACATTAGCATACAAAGTCACTTGGGCCAGGATCTTTGCAAACACAGCTCCTCCTAATGAAGAGAACTAGCTGTAAGACTGAATAAGAACTGTGACAAGGCTGGATGCTTCTAAGCAACAGCTGTTTCTGTCATACATGTCAGCTGTATTCTGCTTTAATCTGTGGAGTTATACCTGAGAACCTCTTTAATGGACTTGGGGCAAAGCTAAAGAGGTTTTATTGATGCTACAACAAAGAAAAAGGGTGTTTCTAAAAGGTAGTACAGATGGCAGGTGAATCTGGGTCAGAGCTGCATCACATGCTCCCCGCTGGAATCTAGAGTATGAAGGTAGGAAAAAGTATTTCTCACTGTAAGTAAGAAAATTAATGCTCTGCCTTCACATAAACAAGCATTCTGCGTTTCAGAGAGATGGCCTTAGCACATTTTTCAAAATAGAAATGTTTCTTAATTGAATATAAACATAAAATTGCAATACAGCTGTAGCAGAACATGCTTGAAGTTCTGACTGGTTGTATATTAGTTCAATAGGTTATACATCATAAAGATCAAGTCTCTCCTAGGCAGTGAAATGCTGTAGGAAAACTGATAGTTCAGTGATGTCAAATTGTTCTCCTGTCCTCATCACAGTCTACAGTGCTTAGTTTTCTAGGAAAGTTCATCATCATTACAGTCTCCTGAAGAGTTATTTCTGTGCCCTTCCTGCATGACCCTGCCTTTTTCAAGATATTTCCCTTAGCTAATGCACTTTCTTGACCTTGTCCTGGTTTTTACTCCAGAGACCAAGACCACACCTTCTTCACCCTTTCTCACTCCTGAATGATGTCTCAGGTTCTCAGCAGCTATTTAAGACTTTTCTGCATAATGGTCATGCTACCCTGAACTCTTTCAAGACACTCTAAACGAAACTTGTTTTTTTCAGTTCAAGCCTCCATACTGGCACCAATAAATGGCACATGTAGTTTTCCTCCCTTTTGCATCAGATGACATTCCTGTGTCACCTTCAGCACTTGGGTGATCACAAAGCATTTTCATACAGAGCCCTGGTGCAACACCTGGCATGTTCTGGATTGAAAGAGGGGGTACTGGAGGATATATTATGCAACTCCATACACAATCACCACATTGCTCTGAGGCATGCCTCCAAAAGGCTTAAATTGCAAAGGAGTAAAAAAGGTGTTATGGCAATAGGAAAAGGAAAATATGGCATAAACATTGCCTAAATGCTCATGTCCTGTTTGCAGCTACAGGACAGTGACTTGTCACCTTAAGTTGTATGCCTGAATCAGTCCAAGGGAGTCTAACTGTGGCTGACAAGCCTGCCTTTTTGTCCCAGCCATGCACTCCCATTCCCTCTCTGATATATCTGACATATCTGACTGTGGTATGAACCATTTCATCTTGCTAGATCAGCAGAAAAACAGGAAAACCTTACTTCCTAAGAGAGCTTCTTCATCTCCATTTTCAGCTCTTCTCCAGTCAGCCTTTGTGAGAGGCTTCTAATGCCAGGGTAGTCACAGTGCTAGCTAGCCAAGCTCTTCTTAATGCCCTTTTTCAACTTTGTTCCCACCTGCCTCAAATTTTTGTAAATTATCCCATCTGTGGTGGGCTGGCCCTGGCTTGATGCCAAATCCCTACCAAAGCTGCTCTATCACTCCCTCCACAGCTGGACAGGGAGAAAAAATACATCAGAAGGCTCACCAATCAAGGTTAGGACAGGGAAAGACCATTCACCAATTACTGTCATAGTCAAAACAGATTCAGCTCAGGGAAATTAACTGATTTATTACCAATCAGATTAGAGTAGGAAAGTGCAAAATAAAACCAAATTTCAAAACACCTTCTTCCCAGGCAATTCGATTTCCACATTTTCTCTACGACAGGAGGATATGAAATGGGAGCTGTGGTCAATTCATCACACACTATCTCTGCCACTCCTTCCTCCACAGGGAAGGACTCCTCGCACTCTTCCCCTGCTCCAGGGTGGGGTCCATCTTAGGGAAGACAGTCCTTCATGAACTTCTCCAACATAAGTCCTTCCCACTGGCTGCAGTTCTACACAAACTGTTTCAGCATGGCTCCCTTCCACAGCATCACAAATCCTGCCAGCAAACCTGATCAGTGGGTTTCTCTCTCTGCATGGGTCCATAAGTCCTGCAAGGACCCTGCTCCAGAGCGGGCTTCCCACGGGGTCACAGTCTTCTCCAGGCACATCCACCTGCTCTCGTGTGGGTTCATCCATGGGTGCAGGTGGATCTCTGCACTCCCATGGATCACCACGGGCTGCAGGGGCACAGCTGCCTCACCATGGTTTTCACCATGGGCTGCAGGGGAATTTCAGCTCCAGTGCCTGGAGCACCTCCTGCCCCTCCTTCCCCACTGACCTTGGTGTCTGCAGAGTTGTTTTGTATATTCTCACTTCTCTCTCTGGCTGCTGTTGCCACTGTGCAGTAGGGTTGTTTCCTTTGATAAATCTGTTACTCCAGAGGCATTACTACCATCTCTGACTGGCTCAGCCTTGGCCAGCAGCAGGTTCATCTTGGAACCAGCTGGCTTTGGGTCTATCAAACATTGGGTAAGGCTCTGGCAGCTTCTCATAGAAGCCACCCCTGTAGCCCCTCCTGCTAACAAAACCTTAACACACAAACCAAATATACCAGCCCTTGTTATTATTTCAGTCATCCCTAGAAAACTTCAGTTTTTAATGCAACTGCAGGGAACAAAAAACAGGAAAAAAATTCTTAGCTTGCTCCCTTCTGTGTTTGGAGATGAGGGATGTCCACTCACCCCACTATCTCAACAAGATCTGCACAACAGTGCCAGAGATTATGCATAGCTGGCATTTTTAAGGTCCTTCCAGTGGCATATCTAGGACCAAGCACTGAGAAGATGTTTGTCCTAAATCTGACTTTAGGACACAATGAACTTACTGCAACTAACACACAGATGTTTCAGGCAACATGATGTTTTTCTCATATGAGCCTGCTTTTAGACCTGAACTTCACCAAAGAGTACAGGCATCAAGGCAGCCTGTATTCTGACAGTCCTCCTGTGGTACTTTCTTTGCTTGCTCCCTTGCCTGCTTGCCTGTTTTGAAGCAGCCCTAGTCCTTTAGTGCATTCCTCCATTCATACTTCCAGATATGCCAAGAATTTTGCATTTCGGTGTAAACATTGCCAGAACACATTTCATCACTCTCAAGAGAGTTTAGTGCCCCTGGCCTACTATAGATATGAACACAGAAGTAAAAAGCATAGCAATTTTAAAATTGTGTGATTTCAGCTGCATCAATTTCACATGAATTACAATAGCAAGGGGGCCAAAACAGCCACACGCCCACACTAAAATGGTGAATTACAAGAGAAATAAAGGGCACACAAACAATCAAATTCAGGTGTAAGGTTATCTTGTCTGGTTTAAGAGCAAAACTTCCTGAAAGTGGGAGAGTTATTCAGGATACAAATTTTCTTCTCAAAGTAGGAACTTTCTAGAAGACAGTTGTTCTACTCCCTGGCTGGGTTGTTTTGAGTAAAAAGGAAAATGTAATAAATACATACATTTATTTCATTTAGTTAAAGACAGAGGTCCAAAACAGACTACAAATAAGGCACCTTCAAGTACATGCTGAATTTCCTTGCAAGTAAATATACACAGGGTCAAAAAGGAAATTGAATGCATGTTCACCTGTTGAATCTCCATCCATTTTGAAATCACACAATGTAGCAGTTTAATTTTTAAAAAAGCTATTATTACACAAGACCTACACAAAACTCACAAACACTATCAAACACACAATACATTTAAGAGAAAAAAAAAAATAATGCATGTGTTCCTGTAGACATATTATGCTTGTCTGCCATACCTAAGTGTGGGCAAGTGTCAGACAGCACTCTATTTTTCTTTCCCTCTATCTTAATAAGTCCCTTTCTATCAAATACCTCATATTAATCCAAGGTGTGAGTGCTAGGCATAATTTGGTCCTTCAAACTTTTGACAATTTTTTTGTCTCAATCTACAAGAAAAGATGTAATTACAAGGCACTGTAATAGCCCTGGTAGCACTGCATGTCAATGCTGCCATCACTTCCAGTCAGGAAAACCCCATTACCAGCTTAGAACTTAGCCAAACTTTGATTGCAATTTTTGTTGTTCAATATCTTCTCAGGTGGGATTTTTTTGGGAGCATGGCTAAAGGTTTTTTGGGAAAATTAGACTAGGAAGACATATTTTTCACCCACAAATCTAGAAAAGATTATTGGATATGAATGGCTTAGCAGATAGGGAGTGGGATAAGAAAATACAGGGGGGTACTGAAAGTACTTGATAAGCCTAGGACAACGTGGAGAAGGAAATTTTGTCAGGGAACCAGGAAAAGCAGAAATAGGAGGGTGATATATACACATAAAAGATTGGAATGAATCACTTCCAGTTGTTGCCTGCTGTGTGGTAGCACCACAGACTGCAAGAGGTAATAAAAGATCCAGTCCATCTAACCCACTGCCAGCCCCTGTGCTGTACTTCTATCTGGCTGTCAAGTAATGTGAGCAGTCCACTGTCAGCCAGGGATCTGCCATTTTAACCTTGACCACTGGTCTTTTAGGTAGATCTGTTACCAATTTTACTCTGCTGCAGCTGCCTGGTTCTCTAAAGAGACAGGGTTTGCTCTGTTAGCAAATCCCACCATGTACAGTCTGTACACCAGCGCCTGTTTTAGGGGAATTTCCAGAAGTATCACAGTATAGCTAACTGCTATTTCCACAAAGTTTTGGATACTGATACCCGTTAGGATTTACTCTGATCTTCCTTTTGTTTCCCACAACTGCTACCCTTCCCCTCCATCCTTTGATTTAGACACAAGCACAGCCCGGCGCACCCCAGAGAGTTGTTACAATCCAACATCAGAGTATTCTACTGCCTTGTCCCAGACTTTTCCTTTCCTTGCAACAAGAACATTACCAGCAACAGTATCAACATCTAAGAGCTACCCTAGTGCCTGGTTCAATTTCCTCTGAAACATCTCAAATGCCAGGATAATTCCAAAGACATTCTTATTTAGTGATATCTTCTGACAGATACAAAGAATTCTAGGTGCAGCCTAACAATCTCTGAGCAAGAATCATATTTCTGGACTTCCAAGAGGAGAAAAAAAAAAAAAAAAACCAAACACCACAACCACGCCAACACACCTCCGTTTTTGACTGGACTGCTCAAGTAGATATATCTTCTATGAGTACTGACAGTCACTCTCTATTCACTACATGCTCTGTGTAATTGGCCTGTTGAAAGACAGGTCTTCTACGGTTTTCCATCCTCTTACAGATACTACTAAAACAAGCTGCTCATTTAGATATCCTAATAACTAATCTAATGATTTCAATTTTATGCTGGAAAGCTGTCCTCACTGCTTTCCTCATTTTACAAATTTGATAAATATACAAATATACAACAGTTTCATTGTATGAATTATGCTTTTCAGAAATCATCATATTCCTACTTGGAGACCTGTCAGTTTCCACAGGAAGAGCAGAGATACTTGAAGACTTTTAGTTCAGGATTCTCATTTGCTTCCTGGTTTTGATTAAGGGGAAGCTAAAATAGTGTCTCTCTGCTGTTTTATTCTGTGATTAGGACATTTATCAAATACTTTTTTCCACTGATGAACTGGAACGGTCATTATTGCTGACCACTGTACATGATACTCCTCTTTGCTTTTTTGGTCCAGTTAAATATTTCTTCTTTTCCACTTCTCATTTTTAAACATACTGCACTCACCTTTTGCAGGCTTAGTTGTAGAATTTTCTTTATCTGGAAATAAAACCTTGTGTGTGAGGTTTTGCTGTCCTAATTCTACTGTTTTGTTAATCACAGTCTTTGCTATCACCCTTCTTATCACTATCATATTTCTTATTTCATCACTTAACAATATTCCACACACCCTAAAGTAAATTGTTTACTCAATAAGCTATTGATAAGCAATTTTGCAAAGTACCAGCAACGTTCAAGCCCTGTGCATTCAGATTTGGTCACATGCTACCTTTCCCTGGAGTACATATATCTTTCTGCATACTCAAAAACCTATTAACTTACCTCAGTAAATTCCTTGGATACCTGTTCCCATTTCTCAAATGCAAATAACCACTGTGCAGGCATTGCCTATAGGTCCCTGTATGTTTAAATCATTAAATTCAGCTCTTCACTCACTGCCAGAAAACCACGTATAACTGGTTGAGTCAGGCAATGCTGCATCCCCTCTGATACGGAGTTGTGCACATTCTTTTCCACAACAGGCACTCTATTCTTATACATTAATATTTAATTTATATATGGATAAAACATATATAAGAATATATAGAGTGCAAGTTTTTATAGGAATTGTGTTGGTTTCAGTAATAATCTCTGCAAAAAACTCAAACAATTTATTTTCAGCTGACAAAATCTTTACCATCTTTCACCTAAACCAGCAAAGCATAATTCCAAGCTAATTAGAAGTCAGCCACATGCTGGCATGAACAATGATGGTTATCACTTTTGCCTGAATGCTGAATTATTTGCGACTTGTCCCCCATTTGTTGAACTCAACCTCAGCTTTGTATTTGCCCATACAAATTGCAATTCCCTGTTTCCTCTGGCCCATGGACCATTTGATGCTTTTGTGCGCTGGTAGGACCAGCTCAGTCAAAGTGTTCAGCTTCAGTGAGGGACAGGTGTGGTGTTTTACTCCTACATCAAATAATTTGGCTGTCAAGGCATACAAAATTAATTCTAAGTGCAGGGGAAGAAATGTACTCTCTGAAGTTGAAAAGCTTGCCAAAGGGAAAAGTAGCATTAATAAGGAACTTGTACTGCTCATTTACTGCATGCGACTTTTCAATCTGTTTGTCAAAGTTCTGTAACAGCATGTCCAGAGAGAACTGAAAAGGCAGCTGGATAAAGCTGTCAGAAACAATGACCCAATAAAAAAGGTTCTTACCATTTGCCAGTGATGAGCACTGACACAGTCCTTCCCTACCCCCACAAAATCTGTGGGAATGTCCTAAATCAGACTCCCTTCCTGTCAGCAATTTCCAGAGTTCTCTAACTCATATGTACCCAAAACAGCAAAGGTCTCTTCCTACAGCAACATCAAGGAAAACAGCAGCTTCCAAAGAGGACAATCATCACCCTCACATCTCTGTACATGAGATGATTGAAGATGGGGTTTGAAGCATATAGTAGGGGCTTGGTTTCCTCAGAATCTTCTGTTCTATCTCTAAAGTTACACCCAGAAAGTTTATGATGTTTGACCTTCCTGAAGTTAGTGGCATAAAACCAAGAGAAAGCAGAAAAAGCATGAATGAAAATTACAGTGCTATTATATAAGCAAGTGTGGAATTTGGAGCTCATTGGGCTGACAATTTGGACTCTCATTACAATTGTGAAGAAAAAAACAGAATAATTTCGCATACATGAAAACCACCACAAACTTCTTTAAGAAAAGAAAATTAGCATCTGTATCTTAGCCATATACATATATATATATAAAAATTTAAAAAGTCTGTAGTGTGCCAGATGGACATTTGAACACACAGGTGGCAGGAACACCAAATCCTAAAAAGGAAAGGCAAGCACTTAAGCAGGAGGGGGAAAAAAACACATTTAAATTCTTGTCTCTGTCAGTGAGGCTGGGATTTAACTGAGGTTATGGGAACTGAATAAAGGGGGAAGAATTTTTGGAATAGTAAAGACATGGAAATTAGTGTATAATGAAGAGTGAGAGAAAGAAATAAAATATGGCAGTGTATTTAGAGTCTTTTTTCCTCCCAAGAGGAGGAAAGGCAGAAGCAGAGGCAGAAAGGCTACAATGTCTACAAAGGTTACAATGGGATAATGTCAAAATTATACATCAGAATATAAAAAGTAAAGGAGAGACACAACCAGGTAAAATTATTCAAGAAAAATAAAAACTTTATTAAAAGGAAACGTGACTGATTACAGCTTATAGTTTGAACAAAATTGCTTGATTCCATAAGCACGGCTTGCACTTAAGCTGGGTATGCTCACCATTTTGTGTATATCTCCAACCTTCTATTTTGAATATTTTTACCATTAATTTGACCTGTAAGATTCTGCAGAGGATGGCTTAAAAAGCAAAGAGAAAGGATTTTTCCACTTTGATGGGAAGCAAAATAGATGCAGAAATTATGCAGCTAACACATGTATACAAATTAATGAGAAAAATCCCAAATCATGAGCAGGCTTTTGCTAAATGCAACTATTAAACATATTTTCATTCATTTAACCATAAGGTTTTTATCAACAGCATTAAAATTATTCCAGAATGGCTTTATTTAGGAATGAAATTTATTATCCACATGCCAAATAACTATTATTTTAGATCTTATTTGGAAAAGTATCTTATCAGCCTCTGGGGAAACCAAATAATTCGTCAAGTTGACATCAAATTCATTTCCAAAAATACTAAGCAGGTCACAAATAAGCCTTTTATTTGCCTTTTTGAGAGGAAAAAAAAATAATAAACATCTCACTTGTTAACAGATCCACCTGAAAATGGCCTGAAACTAGGCAGCTTTATGCTTCAAAGCTATTCACACTTCACAAAATAAAATTTTACCTCACCAAGGAGTAAAGAGAGAAACAACAGTTCTACTTTGTTATAGACTTTTATATCAAGATATTTACTGCCATCCTATCGCTGTCAAATCTGATTATAAACCGTGGATCAGGAAGCAGGAGATTAAAGGCTCATCTGAGAAGATGAGAAAATGAAATTGATGAAAACTGTCCGGACTCTGAGAGATGGAACAGCCATCCAGATGGAGGGGCTATCGGAATACTGGAATTACAGAAATGAGTACTCTCAATCTCTCTGCCTTTGAAATGTAAATGAAAACTGCTGGAATTGTGGGACAAATATAAGGATAGATAGATAGATAGATAGATAGATAGATAGATAGATAGATAGATAGACAGACAGATGAATGGATTTAGGCTAAGTCTCCTCACGTTAACCAGCTTTGTGGAGCACAGGCTCAACGTTATATTAAATGGAGATCCTTGCTGATCCCTGGGTTTTCTCTGCTCTTATTGGAGATTTTTTTTTCTCCATAGGCACTATATGCATTCAATTTCTGCTCTGTAAGAAAAGGAAGTACTTATTGCTGTGCAGTCTGGCACACAGGTACTTAAGTTGCTTCATGAGCACTAAGGTCATTTGAGTGTTTGTCAAACTGAAGCTGCTTTTGACAAGCCACAGCCCAAAAGAAAGAACTGGCAAGACACAGAAGACAAGAAATAAAGGCTTATGTACATGATCTCTAATGGATGGATGGCTGAACCGTTAAAGAACAAGATTTTATTACTCAACAAGAAAAAAGGAGTGTGTGTGGTTCTCAATACCATCCAACTAAAAAAAAAATATATACCGCTTTCCACTCTTCCAGATGCCACGAGATTTGCATTTCCCAATTACTTTCTACTGATTTCACAGTCCAGCACCCAACTATGTTGCAAACATGAGATGATGCAAGATGAAAACGGACATCCTTCAAGTGCCTGATGCTCTGCGAGACCGTGGTATTTCTGAGCAGGTATAACTCTATTACAGAACAGAAACTTGTCTCAACCCCTATAAGCAAACAAAGTGATAGGTTTGAACTCTCTCCTTCCATGAACAACGCCTCAGAGAGGAGGCAGACCCACACAGAGGCACTCCATACAGTGCCTAATTCTAATTTGGGGGCTACGTGGGCCCAAATCCATGCCTGTTCCTTCATGCACAAGAGCAGGTGCAAGTACAGTCAGGGCACCGTCTCTTATAGCAAGCAAGAGTCTCTCCCAGAAATGTGCTGGGTGTAGGAGTAGTGGATCATCAGGACAGAGCAAGTCTAATTTCATTCTCCGTGAACTGCAAATGCAATTTCTTTTGCTGCATCCTGGGAAAAGTACAGCAGCAAAACTATCCTCCCACGGTGGATTTAGTAAAGTGATTTTTTAAAAATGAATGGAAAGAGAGAAAAAGAAACCTCATGAAGAATAAAACTCCATTACTTGTATATATTTTCAATTATGCTGTCTAAAATGCAAGTTCTACTCTGACATCTTAAAAAAATTATTTTCTTTCAGCTATCAGTGAAGATTTACCAAAAAAAAAAGTTCTGGGGGGTGGGTGGTGTATCGCTACACAGAAAGCCAAAATAATCACTTTCCCTGTCCTCCCCATCCTCCCACATTTTCCTTTATGGGTTATTCTGCTTTTACTGCCTACATTCTTCACCTGAAGTCAAACCCTCTGTTTATGGCATCACAGTGGTTGCTGTGGAGGATATTACGATGTACAAAGCCAAAAGTGATGAGTTCAAGTTTGGACTGAGCAGAGGTATCTCACGAAATGTTTCTGAAGGAGCAGGAGATATTAAAGAAAAAAAAAATAAAAACAGAAAACATATACTGAAAACAAATTAATTAACTTCTTAAATGACAGTTTTCCACCAACTTTAATTATCACAACTGTTTTTGGATATATTACTCCAATGGCTGTAGAGACTCAGTGCTAAACTCTACATATGGAAGCAAGCACACAACAGGAACAGGCAGCGCTAACACAGATGGCAGCAGAGTTCCCAGCCACGCTGCTCAGTAGTGCCTGCTGTGATTGCTGTCGTCTTCTGTAGCAAAAAACATACAAACCACAAAGTGTGGTAAACACAGACAGGCACTGCATGGTGCTGCTCTGACGATGAGAGCTCTCCATGGCACCCTTCACTCTGCACGTCTCCCTGTGCCAGATTCAAGGTTCTGTAAGTTATGACCAGAGAACACACACTCCTGAAAAAGCTATTAGTTCATCACAATTCCTTCTACTCTCTGGACTGGCTTCACATACCCTTTCTCAAACATAGACATATTTTAAGAAACAACTGTTGAAGTACAAATGCGAATTCTCAAGAAACACATAAAATACAAGAAATGGGAGAAATCCATCTTAGGATTTGCATCATAAAGTCAGCCACTGCCAAATTTTCACAGCTTTGGTAGTAGATAGCATTATTATTTTTTCCCTACATTAGGAAAATCATAAATGACTTCTATTTACCGAACTAGTTTCTCAATCATCTTTTGCCCCTAGCTTTGACACCTGAAGTATTACCAGGAGTGTAGGCTTCAAGGAAAACCATTGATCAAAGATTTCTGAATCATATCTGTACTGACAGAAGTTCTTACCCATCTACTTGTTAAAAACAAAACCTGCAAAGTGCAGTGGAACAAAGATAAAATCAGATGTCAGATTTAAAGAAAACAACAACAACAACAACACCAACAACAACAAAAAAAAAAAAAAAAAAAAAAAAAAAAAAACAAAGAACAAACACTTGAGGACAAGAAAAGGAAGAGAAAAATTTCAAAAATAAGACTTCAATGGCCACAGAGCTCAATGTAAGGTCTTATTAAAATATTATTAAGCAAAGAAAGTGAGCCTCTAAACAATCTTTTAACATGAGTGCCTTGAGACTGCTGGTGGACCAGTGTATCTTATTACATGACTGCAGAAGCATTAACAAATTAATTATACCAAATAGCTGAATTAATTAGGATATGTGAGACAATGGCAGTTAATACCAAAAGTTATAATGTGTTTTGTAAAAAAAAAAACAGCACTCTTTTATATCAGGAAAACATTCTACCAGCAAGGTTGTACTACTGCATGCAGGCTATGTTGCATGGAGATTTCTTACATAGGAATAGCGATGGAAAATTGTGAAATTTACTTGTCAGCTTGTACACAAGAAGATACAAGGACATAAAGATGCAGTGGAGCTGCTGATTCCTTGTCAAATTCTTTAAGCCAGACACAGGGGACATCCAGAGAAATCCACCCACCCTGTGGGCAGGGTGTCAAGTGGAACATCAGAACAAGAACTCTCATTACCTTTCCAAAGCTGGGACCTTGTGGGGGATCAAAAAAAAACCCAAATCAAAACAAACCCAAGCAGAACAAAACAAAAAAACAGACACACCCCACACAACCTCTCTTCCCTCCCCACCCCAACCACCCCCCAAAAGCAAACAACAACAACAAAAAAAAAAAGGTAAAGCATTGTCTTTCAGACTCTTTTCATAATGACCAGAGACTTCTGTGCTATAATGACACTGGAACATTTCAGTTACTCAAGTTGCCAAGACCCTTCTTGTCACAAATTCTTATTTGCACTTCTGATTTATGCATATAGTTGAAGGGCCAGATAGCTGGGGTACTCCTCTGTATTTCTCAAAAAGTTAACAGATTCTAGGTGAACTCTGATAAGGGGTTGCAAGCCTAGGAATAGTTAGAATTCATTTTATTCAGAACACTATGGATTTAGCACATGATTAGCTTTCCACAGTATCTTTTCTGGAACATCCTAAAATAAGCCAGCTTTCATTATGTTTTACAAGTGGTACTTCAGATCATCAGTGGAATCACTTTAGTACCACTTACTCTTGGACTTATTTCTAGGAAGATGCCCATTATCTAGAACTCCCACTTTTCCAAAATTATCAGGCCCTCTTTCGCTTTTTGATGTGAAAAAGTAACCAGTTGGCAGACTTTGTGCACTCCTTCCTTGGTTCTCAAGACTGGATTGAAGAAAGCCTTGAGCAACCTGATTTGATCTCACAGCTGACATAGAGCAGAAAACTGGACTAGAGATCCTTAGGATCCTTCCAACCTGAATCATTCTATGTATTCCTCAGGTTTCCACTAGCTATGCTGAATACAATCAGAACTTATTGGATCTAAATATTTTGGCTGGATCTAAAAACAAAAACCCAAAACAAACAAACAAACCACCACCACCACCACCGAACAGTCATATACGATTGTCAAAATACATCAATAAACAATTTTGCCACTTTGCTCTTTTTATGCTAAGAAAACCATAAAACAGAGTTTGAGTTTGCAGAATATAAAAGCCTTGGGCTAAAACTGTCCATCTGCCATCGAACTGGCATCATGTTGGTGCAGGAATAAGAGAAAATAAGTTAGTCAAGGATGCAGTTTCAGCTTAACCCTCCCTGCAATGGAGCAACTGCTCAATGCTGCTAAGAACTCTGAAAAACTCTCAGGTGTGACTTAATCATCTCTTCTGTAAGATCATTTGTGTGTTCACTCCCTGGAACAAGTGCCAAAACAGAAGAATTCAGAAACCCTGAAAAATCAGCTCCCTGATCTGGTGCATACAGCAAGCAGCTACAGCCCACGAGATCAAACCCTCCCAAGATCAGAATCTCACTCCAGTCAGCCACTGCAGTTTCTATAAAGGTGATCTTTTTCCCACCTTTACCCTTGCAACATAGTCCTCTCCCAAAATTTAAAGTCACTGAGCTGGGACTAGCTTTTCAGCCTGGACATTAAGAAAACAAAGACTACACATGCAAACGAAAACCCCAGCAACATATGCCTCTGTTCTAATCAGATCCAGATTATTACCATGTCTCCATAAAAAATAAAAAGAAATCCTCCACAACTGCACAATGAATAAAAACAGTGGTAAACTCCTTTTTGCTTCATTAGAACTTGCCTTTGTAGGCCAAACCCTCGAAGCAATTTAGGCTGCACCCAGTAGTACCATTAACACAAACAACTGACCATCCCTCAGGCAAGTTCAGTGTTAACTGAAATCAATACCTGGACTGGGAGCAGTCCTGCCACAGAGAATATACACAAGTCCAACGTCATCAGGACTGGAAAAGACCGTGTCTCCCTAAAACATATATTGTGATCTAAAAAAAAAAAAAAAAAAAACACCACTTTCTTCCATTCTTCCATTTTTTAAATGGTTTACAGGCTTTAATATATCTTGGAATTCCAAGTAGCTAGAAAGCCAAAAAAATTCACACCTCTAAGTTAAGTAAAAATTGAATATTGTGTTCCCATTCCCTCTAATTTAGGTTTGAACATTGTAAGGAACACATTACTGATGTCAGGACTTGATTATGAAGATGTCTGATATTTTAAAATGATGCAGAAGTCTTGAAACCTTCTGACCACCCCAGAATGCAGCATCTCATCTGTTTTGCCGTCCTGCTGATATGAATGTAACGCAGGGGTCCCTTGATCTCTCTGTGTACAGCTTCTCATTACAGAACCTCCTCTCACTTGCCTCCTAAAAAATTTTACTCACACCCACTTCTTGTCTAGCAGCAACCATGACCTCCCACATGAAACCACAGTGACTATCAGCCAAAGAGATGAAACTGATGAGGACATCTGGTTACACTACATGAATTTACTCAATCCAACTTCTGGAGAAGGAGTATCTCTTCTCAACCTCCCATTCCTCCCCCTCACTACAAATGCCAGCAGTTTAGACAGCTCTGTAGTTTCAGAGCTTCAGAGCGATAAGTATTGAACAAAATACTGGAATGGTTTGTACAGCAAAGCGCAATGCAGTCATTGACAATAACAACTCTTTTTGCTTGCTTTTTTCCACAGGCTCTTGGGTTCATTATCACAAACTAACAGTTCCACTTCAGTCTGCCTTCAGGAGAAGGTTCTACCCACCGATTCTTACTCCTTGTTTCTACTTTTTGATGTATTCCACAGTAATGTGGCATCAACAACTCAATGAAAATTGGTTATAGAGAGCACACAAAATATTCTTAGATATCACAGTGCCCAAGACAAGACTACAAAGCCATCCTAAAAAGAACACATTTTACACAGTATTTTGGGCTTATTTATTAAGTAGACCCTGTCAGTATCTACCTTCCAAGTGCAACAAAGATTTTTTTCATGGAAATAAAGAAAATACTACATAGTTAAGGCAAATGCTATTTAATGAGTCAAGGAACTGCCAGTGTAATGCCTTTTTAATAAAAGGGCATTTATTTTCAAAACGCTGCCTAAATAGCAACCAGAGTGCTATCTTCAAGCCCACTCACAAGACAAGAGGTATAAATTTGCATTTGCTGGCACAACCTCCCTGCCCTGTAGCCCCTTCCTTTGCACCATGTCACTTCTCTAAATTATTCAAAGAATACCATTATAGTTTTGTTTCACTCACTGTTTAATACTTTAGTATTTTAATCAGCACCAATTTAAAATCCACCAACAAAATAGAATGTATCAAAGTGAACCTGCAATAACAATATTCCTTGTTCAACTGTTATAGGAAATGTTACATCCTCTACACAATGTTATATGCATGAAGACAGAAAATGAAAATGCTGCCTTACAGTTTCATGAGAAAGACAAGTTAAATCCTTAGAGGGTAAAGACATTCCAGGTCTGGGGATGGCTTATGCTTCTACTGCTTGGAACAGCACTGGGAATAGCCCAAATTCATATGGGAAAGCAGTCAGGAGTTGCCACAGTTCCAATCAATTATTAAGGCAACATGACAAAACAAATTCAGTGCATAAACAGACATTCCAACTGTAGTTAATGGACAAGATGATTCATTGTTTTAACATGGCAAGGCTAAATGGAAAGACAAAGGCAGAGATGTTAAACTGAATACTAGGACTGGAAACTTCCAGAAGCAAGTATAAAATGCCCCGGAGCCAGGGTTACTCAAAATACAAAATATTTTAGAATGTACTGAAATGAGATATTTTCTATAGTTCTGTCAGAATAATCATTTCACCTAGCTTCAGAATTTTCAACAGCAAAAGCCAAATTATCAGGAAAGTGATTCTTTTTTTTTTTTTCCTTTCAGGTCACACCTTGGACTTCCCAGCAAGGTAACTTGAGACTCTGTCTGACTAAAACTACCCAAATAGTCCATTAAAAATAGTCAGAAAAATACATCTGGTTATGAAATGGAAGGGAAGTCTTTGGTTTCTTAACTACATTTCTGTGCCAAAATTAGATTTAAATAAATATCATAAAACTGTATTTAGAGTCTGCTTCTGAGATCTAGATGGCAGCTTTTTCATTCTATCATAAATTAAAATTTTTAATAATCCATGGATTTTTAGCTCTGATTACTTATCTCTAATTGAGGACGTTATAATGCTAGGTTTTATCAGTATCATAAATATCCCCTTCCATGAACTGGGCATCCACTAGGGTATTACCTTTTTTACAGTGAATTAATTTGAATAACAAAACAAAAGAAACAAACAATTTTATACAAACACAAAAGCAGAAATAGCCACAGAAAGAGGTAACAGCTAGGTAGCACTTACATCAAAGGAAAAAGGGAAAGGCTAATCAAGTTAAAATACGTTTGGCAAACCAAACCCTCTTGTTCTCCAGGCCAAAACCCTTACCCAGCCATTTGTTTGGAAAGCCATGCCTTCAGAGCAAGGTCTGCATTATACAACACACACACTGCCTGAGTGATGAGACCCCAAAAGTGGCTGAGGCATCAAAGTGTCAGTAGATGTAAACAGAAATAACATCAGTGATCACACATTCTGAACACATAGGATGGGAAAATGTTTCAATATTTAAAATCTACCTGCAGATTATTCCAGCTGATCACAGAAAAGATGCTTACTTACTTCAAGAAAAAAACTTATACTCCTTCAGACATTTACTTTCACAAATGCTACAGTAAGGCACATGTAAAAAGTGAAGTGAGAGAACTATCCCTCAAGCAAAACAGAAGATTTGGTTATGACCACCTCAATATGACCAACATTATTTCCCAGGAGAGAGAGAAGGAAGAAAAGGAAAAGCCAACAGAAAATACCAAAGCACATCCTTGAACATTTCAAGAAGAAATGTACAAAGATGAGAACATCTGAAAGTGGAAAGCTCAAGAGCAATTTAATTTCCTTACTGTTAACTATGGAATTAGACCAGTCCAGGAGCAACCAGGAGCAACCTGCATACAACCAAGCTTATTCAAGAGGAGAACAGTGAACAGGTTTGTAGGGTTTTTTTCCTCTCTCTCCATTCCCTAGCAGTTCAATACAGTTAGAAGAGACCATGTCTCTGCAGCAATCGTATGTTGACTTCTACCCTTCTCCCACTACAACCTTTCCATTACACCAAACAAACATGGCAACGACAGTTTTTGTCTTATTCTGTGACAACTCTAGTGACAACTCTAGACAGGTGAAGACTAAAATTAGTCAGCAGATCCAGGTGAAAAAGAGGTCTGCATTGTTAGAGCTCATATTCATTTATCCAGCCTACCTGGGTATAATTCAAAATTCTGGCATAAAACCAACTGACTTCATTGTGCTGGCTGAAGCACAGAGGACTTGCACTTACCAGTCTAAATATGGCACATTTTGTGAATCAAATAAATTGAAAGTAATTGTTTTCTGTCTAAAACTTCACCTATGTGGACACACATACTCCTATACATACATCCAGCACTATTTACTTGGGCTGCTTTTCCCTGGTAAGTGTTCTTGTACTAACTTTCATACAGCTTTAAAAAGGATATGAAACATTGCTTTCTCTCCAGAAGTTATTTCTGGTGGTACCAAGTAATTTAAAACTTATTTCTGTTTCACAGCTTTTAGTCACAATCTTTCCATATCTACTCCACAAGGGAGGAGGTTTTCTCATACAAATATTTCAGTTTTCTTAAACAGTACACTAAAATATTACTTTATCTACGTATTTTTCATTATGTTACTCCTTAACATCTTCTGACTAAACAGAATATGTAATAGAATTCTGGCTGTAGCTGTCAGTTTTCAAGGTCTTTGGAGATTTTACAGGTAAGTTGCCAATGATAACCCAAGATTAAATCACTTAAAAATAGACTTTTTACAAGACTGTAAATATTCATCATCTCAACAGGATCTAAAACTTTTTGCTGGAATTCTGACAAGACTTCATTTACCATATAGATCACAATGAGTGGAAACGCTAGTTCTGCTTTATATTGCTTTACATGGTATGAAACCACAAAACCTGAAAAACGAGAACTTTTACACATGAGATCACAGGGAAGTTTTCATATTTTTAAATATCAGAAAAGTATAAAGAAGTCCCCATAATTCCTCATGTAAAAGGCGAGAAGAATGTCAAAGCTGGAAAATATTTGTAATTTGACCCAGTTAAATGGCAGGTTTGCTCAGCTGCAACTCAATATGCACCCTGCCAATTTAGACCCTTGAGTGATTCCCAAATAAACATATTGTAATCCAAACATACACAGAAATATTGTGCATGGTCTTCAGATGGTGTCAATCATAACCGTGCTGTTGAGATCCATAGAGCAAAGACACTTTTTACCAAGGCAGGACGGTGACCCATTGAAATGGTTTTGTAGCAAAAACAGAGATTAGGAAGAAATATTACTTCCCAAATTTGAAAGTATCTCATACAGTTCTCTTGTGAACAGTTCCCACCTCACTTTGATAACTGAATGCATGCAGGTATAAATGAGTCAAACCTGTCAGTCTGTTTGCTGGTTAAAAATTGTTGGTAGTTCACATACTACTATTTTACTTTTAAGTATATCTTACTTATAACCCCTCTAATGCTTTAGCTTAAACATTTTAAGTAAATTCTCTGTTCATGCATGATAAATTGATCAATACTGCTTACAAAAGCTGAAATTTACTTTAAATTCCATTCTTGGGAAAGAGAGTGTTTCTGTAACTTTGAAAATTTTGTAAGCATACTAAAGTAATATCATTTCTTTAGTTTTCACCCCAAATATTTCCCTATAGCACACAATCAGTATTAGGGACATGTAAACTACCCTAATTTCATTTTTACCTTACATTTGGAGCTGTCAAATGTTAGTAAATGATCTGGTAACTAAGTCTAGTTCACTTTGCAAAGGCAATATAATAGAGTGCTTATTTTTAAATTACAGTTGAAATCTAATTGGGATGCAAAGTGTACAGGCTTCAGTATAATTCAGTGTTCTGTGTTGTTGCAGCAATTACTTAAATGTGAATTCAGTGTCATATGATACTTTAGAAAACATTTATAACAAGCAATCCTGATAGACTGAAGCATACCACACCTTTTTCTTAAGGTATATTAGGACCAAGTTATTCTATAACTCCATAATTTAACTAATTTAGAGTAGAGCTATTATGATAATATATTAATCATAGCAGCATATGCAGGATTATAAACTTTGCCACAATTGCACAGCTGAATCAGCCAAATGTTTTCATTTTGGCCCGACACCTCACACCACAAAGTCTGTGGATTCAATTCTGGCTCTTCTTAGGTCAGTGGCAAAATTCCCACTGAATTCACTGCATCCAGAATTTTGGTCTATGTGCCTAGCTACTGTGCAATACCCACACATAACAGGTATACAACTTAAAGGAATCCCGTCAACATGTGAGTCCCTACTACCAGCATTATACTCAGAATTAATAGGATAAATATTTACAATTATTTTTAAACAACCACTTTTCTTCTCTAAATGGATAACACTTCCCCCCCCCCTCCCACACACACACACAGAGAATTTCTTTTAGAGAGTTTTTGAAATCCACTGACAAAATCTTTGCTCCGACTTTTAGTCTGCTTCCTCTTTTGGCTTGTGAAAGGGGCACAAGGAAGCAAAATGGAAAAGGAGATGTTGCTGCAAAAGCACTCCAGCTCAGAAATATCCAGGTGATAGTCAATGGAAGAAACACTGAGTGTGCTTTTATTTCAGACCTGCATCTGAGCGTCTCACTTTCTTAGCAAGCATTCTCTCAAAACGCCAACACCTGAGATGCCGGGCTCCCCATCATCCCAACATCCTTGTCATCAAGATTGCTGAATGAGCTACAGCAACCTCAGGACTTGTAAAGAGTACAGATTACGCCTTCAGCCAAATTAGATTCCCAGGAAAAGACACGAAGTTACTTTGGGGAAAACATAAATAACAACAAACAAATGCAAATTGACGCAGAACTCCAGCACAACTTAAGCTGTTACCTTACCCTTGAAGGATTAGGTCAGAGACCTCTGCAAACCCACTTACCCGAATTGTGGATTTAAAACCCAAGGGGGAACATGCAGCTAGGACAAATTCTAGTGAGATTTCCAGACATTGCAATCAGATCCACAAACAGTTGGGTTTGCTCCTCAAAGCAGAGAACAGTGACAGCCAAGCAATACAGTGAGGAAACCGTACATGACAGATTTGGCTCTGGGTAAACTGCATTCAGCGTTTAGCGCACAAGGGTCATGAACCTCAACACTTGTTTTCAATAGTTCGTGGAACACCACTCCGCTTTATGGCTTCAAAGTCAGGATCTGATTTAGGGAGAACTGTCTGTGTGCTGTTTAGCCTTCAAAGAGAGCATCTGTCTCCCCGAACAAGTAAGGGAGGAGGAGACAACAGCACACAGGGCAATATTTTCAACAGTGCTTTCCGGGCATTAAGATCGTGAAAGCCAAAAGAGATTTCGGGGACTCTTCTCAGGTTCACTGGCGTTTGCCAGACTGCAAATGCTTTCTGCCAAAATAATCAAAGAAGCCGCTATCAAAGCAAGATGCCAAAACGCGCGCGGACACTGTTCCTCTCCTCTCGCCTCGGCAAATAAAAGACATAAGGCGCAGCTCGGCGGAATTTGGGAGCAGGGAGCTCCTCTCCCTCCGCACCCGCTGGAGGGGAAAGGAGAAAAGGATCCCCCTTGCCCCAGAGGAGCCGAGCGGGTAAAACAAGTCACAGGCAAGTTGGCCTCGAGGCTGCCCCGCGCGGACCTCGGGGCTCCCGTCCCACCTCGGTGGGCGCCCCGCCGAGCCCCGCCGCGGCCGCCCCCTTACCGTGCCGGGGCTGGGGCTTGGCGCCCGGCGGCTTCTCCTTCCTGCCGCCCGCCGCGCTCCGCATCCGCCAGCACGCCGCCCCCCTGCCCAGCGCGCCGGCCATGCCGCGGGCGGCACCGCGATCCCGGCGGGAGAGCGCGGGGGCGGCGGCGGAGCGCGGGACGCGCTGCCCGGCGGCGGCGGCGGCGGGCGGGAGCAGCGCGGTCCCCGCGGACCCGCCTCCGCCCGGGCCGGTGTCAATCAGCGCGGGCGGGCGGGCAGCGCCCAGCCCGGGCAGCGCCGCCCCGCGCCCCCCGCCCCGCTCTCCGGGGCGCCGGGAGCGGCCCTGGGGACGGCGCCCGCCCCCCCTGCCCGGCCGCATCCGTGCGCCTCCAGCCCCCTGCTCATACCGTGGGGAGGGAGAGCATCGGCGGCCGCGGTGATGGGCTCCTGGGATCAGAAGGATTCCGCGCTTGGGAAATGACAGCCCTCGGCACAAACCTCCTCCTGCCCGCCGGCAAGCCCTCCTACGGCACCTTCCCTGAAAAACATGTGTACGTTACCTCCTGCCATCAAAATCATTGCTTGTGCACACTCCTGACTCCATACCGATGAGTAACTCAACCTGAGATTCCCACTTCCCACAAGACCATGTGTGGTGAGACAACAGCCTGCCTCCCTCACTCCCTCACCCTCCTCGTCTTCTCTAGAGTCCCGGGGACGACTCCGGCCATCGAGTTCCTCCCCTGGCTTTGGCGAGGGGCCGCCAAAATTTCTGTAGGATTATTGCGGTGCAAGAAGCATAACACGCATAACTTTTGTTTGCAATTTTAGTAATAAATCCACTTCCATATCAAATTATAGTAGTCACTGCAGCAGCTCCTGAAAAGTATTCCATGGTTGATTTGTAATTTTTCATACACGCACATATATGTAATCAGCCCTTCCACAAAATGTATCCTTCTTTCTACATAGACACTGAAATGCAGAGAAAATGTGTGCAGAATTTGCACTGATTGAAAGAGGAGGAGGGGGAGACAAGAAAAAAAAGAAAAAACAAAACCTTCTTCATGTGCCACTATATTCCATCTCTGTTTCCTTGACTTCAAGAAACTTGTGGAGAAAGATAATTAGGATTTGTTATCACAACTTTAAAACTTAATTATTTGGAAACTAACTCAGATCCAGGTTGTGATTTTTTAATTAATACCTCATTTTGAAAGGCTCTTCAGCTTTGAAACTCAAACAGCCAAGGTGTAAAGGAGCCATAGCTGGCCCATAGCAGCTCTGTTTTGTCCATCAGCTACAAATTCTCCTCCTTCTTCTCAATGCCAATCTCCACCAGCAACCCCTGCTAAGCTCTCATCCCTCCCGAGCCCGGAATGTCCCCCACCACAGCCGTTCTGCCTCACCTGTGAATTCTGGCCCGCAGAAGTGAGTCAGGAGTGTCAGAAGTCTGCCGACGCTGATGGTGCTCCAACACGCTGCATCAGGGGTGTTTTTCATTAGCGCTGAGAATGATTCATGTGAACAAGGATCACTGACCTTGACCTCACATGCACAGATACACCCTGTGGTGATGAATGTAATAGAATAAACAGCTAGATACGACTGCTTATTCCCTCTTGCAGTGTTGCTCTTGCCCAACTCTATTGCTCTAGAGTACAAATAATGACTCATTTGCTTACCCTCATAACATCACATTTAGAAACCTGCTATTCATCTCCGCTTGAAGGGTCTTGAATAAATATACTCCCAAAACGGCTGATTTAAATCACATATATTTTTATCACTTGACACTGTTTCTGTTGTTATTGATAAAGACTACACAAGTGGGTGTGTGTGGTGTATCATGTCACTGCCGAGGAAGTTTTTTATAGTGAATGGTCTTTTGTTAAATCTACTTTTATAAGAGTATTTACACAGGGGAGAAGCAAGAAAGAAAAACAAAAGAAAATACATCTGGGGATCTATCTCCTTTTGCTAAGAATAAGAAACCCCTACAGCAATTATTTGGAATGCAAATGAGAAATAGGGCATAAAAGTGTTTTGTAGAGAGCAATATTTTTAAATGATGTAAAAATATATTCCATCAAAAAAAAAAAAAAGGTATCAGTGAGGAAGAAAAGTCTGAAGTAGTTGTATGCAGATATAATATTTCAGAACAGCCTTAATAAATTTGGGGCAGGGGAAGGAAAAAGGAAAAGAACAATAAGACTTGTACCAATCTTACATACTTAATTTGTCACTGTGAATAGAGGTAACTTTGCAGGAGCTTCCACAGCTGAAAAAACATATTTGCAACCCCTCCTTGAAAGATTTATTTTTCTATTATCAACATTAAATATTTTTCTTTTTTCTTTTTAAAGATGGAAAGAGACAGGAGTCTTCTAGTCTTCTTAAATATTATTGCTCAGTTTAATACCTGCAATTTGACAGGTCATCACGCTTCATCATTTGCCAACAAAAGGTGGAATTGATAACATGAGAAGCCTCTGTTGAAAAAAAAATGCAGATATAAAAAAAATTTATAATATTGAAGAGCTACCTCTGTGTCTCATACTGTCATTTCTTTGCCATGGCATCATAGGTTTCAAGCTAATTTTTGTTTAGTCTTGTTTATGTTTCCTCCTCATTTAGCATTGGAGATGTACAACTGTTTTCATGTATTAACTTGGGGCTGTTTTTCCACTGGCAAATGAGTATTTGGGTGTCACATCTCTCTGTTTAGCATGTTCTTTGCACATAAGCACAAAACAGACTGGTGGTTTGAATATGTGTTCTAAATTTTGCTTTTGCTGAACAGACTTATTCAGACCTTCACAAATAGGAGCACTGCCATACTTGCTTTTTTGCTCAGGCATCTGTTGTTTTACCTAAGAATATTATGGAAGCATTTCCAATAGTACGAGTTCTCAGTGCTGAAATTATTATACTTGCTTCCTTTGGAAAGGGAAATACACAATTAATGCTGTCTTGTCAGACTCTCTCAGGATATGACCTCAAGTTGAGAAGGCTCCAGCTCAGACCAAGGTACCAATTCACCTCTAATCCAGAAGCCTTGGACTCTTCTGTCCCTTCCCACCTTCCAGTCCAATACTTGGTGTCAACATCTTCATAATTTACCATTAGCATGAATTTTCTCTTAGTGTCGTTTTTGTTCTGATGACATCTGCTTCTCCTAACCTAGTCAAATAGAGAAAAGCTAGCTGAAGAGAAAAGCAGTTCACAAAATTACACTGATTCCTTGAGGATCACCTCTTGACATTCCACATGGGAATCTGTGCCCCTCCAGAAGATGCCTCGAGGTTACAAAGCATTACAAGAGATTTTGTACAAGTTACACAAAAGCTGAATAACAAGCAGCACATCTTTCTTCTTCTTCTTCTTCTTCTTCTTCTTCTTCTTCTTCTTCTTCTTTCTTTTTTTTTTCACTGCACTAACTTACCTGTCTGCAGCTGCCCTGCTCTGATTTGTGCAGGTGCAGAGCTGCAACAAAGCAGCTGAACTGGCACTTTCACAGCAACCTCAGCTGTTTTCATGCATTGTTTTGGGTCATCCAGTGTAGGTTCCTCTTGTGCTTCCTGGTGCTGGAGGAATTGGAGACACCACAGGGTGTCTTTGGTTGCAGCTACAACACAAGGTGCAGAGCACGAGTTAGGCTGTGGTGGCTCTTACCTTGACAATAGCGGTGTCCACCCCTACCACAGCTTTATAATCTTCTGTATAAACCTTCTGAGTCTTATTTCTTCCACGTGCCAGGGGCAGCTATTTACACACAAGTCCAGCAAGGATATGCACAGAGGGTAGCAGGGATCCCCACCAGCCCAAAACCGTAAGACTGCTGCTGGCCAGAGCTGTTTGAGGCAGATTTCAAGGTTAATCTTAAACAAGTCATATTTTTGGCTTCTTGTGCTCATAATTATTTCACAAAACCGGGGGTAGGTTTACAGGGCTAGCTAGAGTCATAAAAAAAGAACATGCAATGATGACAGATCTTAGTACCAGAAGTTTGACAAAAAAAGACAGCCACTAAAATCACATCCAATGAATCAGAAATAGTGATTTATCCTCATATCTACAAAGTAGAATTTTTAGGTTACATATTCAAAACTTAAAGTACACCTGAAGTCCCAGAATCTTTCAAGTTTTACATTGTTTCTCCTACTGCTAGAAACTAGGGAAAAGATAGGTAACTGTGAAACAATATCACACTGCAAAGCAATGCTTTGGTTCCCTATGTCCTTGCCTGTACTTCTTTTTACACATCTCTGTTACTTCAGCTATTACTCCTACCACCAGAAAAGTTGTTTCCCAGCAAGTGGAAGTGAAGGGGTACATTTCCAATGGGTAATACAGAAGATAAGACTCATAAACTGCACCTACACGTTTCATGCTGCATAGACTTTGATCCAGTTGGCTGCAAAAAGCAATCAAGGACCTGCCCAAAGAATCGGGGGTGCTGGATAGATGCACCAGACAGATAAATATGGAAATTTAGAAGGCCCACAGGAGGCATCTTTGACCTTAGAACATTTAAGCTACTATTCTAGAAGCTTAAATTTTAAATGATCCTATTACATATTGAACGTCTTGCCAAAAGTCCATTTTTTTCCAAACTTTTACACAAATCTGCTCAGAGGAACTTGTTCGAATCATAGTCCTGTCTCTGAAAGTCCTGCTGTTGCAGGACAGACTTGTCTGAATGGTTTTGTGTCTTTTCATCCAATATACAGAAAATCTACAAGATTTGTAATCTCAAGTTCATTATCCCAGTATTGATGCATGGGATATTTCAATATTTCACTATATACCTTAGAGCAGGCTGCAGGGCAAACTGCATGTACAAATACATCACTAATATAATGAGCAAACACTTAGAGACAAAATTATGTGTTTCCAGGTAGCACAACTTAGTAGCTCACAAATAAACTGAGGTTTGTGAATGAAATAAAAGTTTTAAAGGTATAAAATATAAAGAAAAACTGAATATTTACTACTTCTTCAGGTCAACCATGTTTCAGTGACTGAAGAACAAAGTTTGTGTAAAAGAAATTCAGCTTTCAAAGCCATGGAATTATTGCAGGGCTGTCTCTTGATCTCTCATGTTAGCTAATGAAACAGGGAATGCTACTAAAGAGCTGGAGCAAAAAACAGATGATATTTAGGATGCACAAGAGGCAGAATCCCAAGAGGACACACTGCTCTCAGGTATTTACTAGGTCCTCTCCTCTGGATACACTGAGGAATAGGATTTTAAATAAAAATAGTGCAAAGTTATGCCCAGGGATCTTTGAGAGAAGAATTAGGAGGTCAGTCACAAAAGGCTAAACTCAGCTTTTAATTACCACAGAATTTAAGAAAGAAATAGCTATGCTAAAAAAAAATAAATTAAAGAGATCTTCCTTTCTACTTCTTTCCAATGTTAAACTGAATTCAGCTTAATATCACTATCACAATGGAATCATCTGAATTAAGGATTTAGTCCTTACAGTTGTGAGCAGAAATGGACACCTCATATCCTAACTAGAATAAAATATTTGTCCTGCAATGGGAACTCGCCCTGAAAAAAAAAAAAAATAAAATAAGGCAAGCTCTTTTTCCCCTGTCTCCTTCTTAAAGGTTCAGTGAGTCAGACACAGCTTTAGTTTCTATTTGCAGCTCTGTAGGAAACTGCAGAAAACCTACTGCCAGGGGCTGCAAGAGGAACATGCTGAATGAAGCATTACCTCTCCTGGCTGTGCATCTCCCTGCCAACAGCCACAATATCTGTAGCGTCCCTCCGGCATATGGCAGATTGCAGGAAACCTCATCCAGGTTTCATGGTACTAGCAGCTGTGAATAGTTTGTTTGTTCTTTGTCTCTATGACCATAATTCAGGGTTTCACTCTCTCTTCCATGGGAGTTATGCTTGAATTTGATGTCTGGGATTGAGCCCTAACTGCAGCAGCCAAAAGTGCATGGAACTCAGCCTATGCTACATACTGAATAGCACATTAATGTAACTAAACTGATACAGTTTTGTAGCTCTAATCACCCATTAAATTCACCACAACTGCATTATATGGCTTTTCCCTGACTTTTAGTCAAAAAGCATTGCTTTGGGTAAAGAGAACAGAGTAAGACAGATCTGCAGCTCTTAAAGATGTGTCTCAAAACTATGTAATTTGGTCTGTATTTCCCTCTCTACTTCAATAACAACCTAATTCTTGAAAGAATTGCTACATTAATATTTAAATTATAAATAGATGTCTAAAAACTACTTTTACAAAACATTCTGTGCACTGCTTCTATGTAACATCAAAGAAAAATATGGAATGAAAATAAGGAAATTCCTTTGGAATTAGGTGTACATGAGATCCCTGATCATTAGCACTGGTTCTTTTTCCTTTGGTTGTTTCCCTGCTAGTCAGCATATAACTTTTTAAGTTTATAGTTGCCTTCAAAATTTCTCAATTTTCTTTGGTGTTTTCATTAGTCCTTAATGGAACCATTTCAGTTCAGGAGCTATTCTCCACTCCTTATAATTTTGGATTCATACAATATCCAGGGATCTTTTAGAGTTGAGGGGATGGGCACAACTCTGTCACATTCAGTAGCAGAATTCAAGGACATTATCACTGATGGTCTGACCATCCAACAGAACATGCTGACAAGTTCCTAGGTTATTGCAATATTACCTCCATGACACCTCTGTCTCACTGCCTCCTTCTTCTTTGATGTGCTATAGAAAGAACTATCACACTACAATACAATATTTAACCTCCTTGAAACCTATTTGCTCTGAATAATAGAATTTTTGCAACTCTGCTCTTTTGGCCTGCAGAAGAAAGGTTCAGAGGTGGAAGAATGATTTCTACCTCCCAAGATCCTGACCAACGTGTCCCCTTTCTCTACAAAAGCTTTTTTCTCATACGCATACCAGAAAAACAATCTCATCTTGGAGTCAGAAGCAGATACTGCTAATGTTCACAATTATGATGCATGCCAGGTCGTGTGCTGTCTAGTTGATTGGCACGTCTCAAGGCTGACAGCGACCAGAACTGTGTGAAATGTGAGATGAGAGTTGTTGTCAGCAATCCTTCCCTGCTGCCTCTGCAGCAACAGGGGCTTTACCTCCAGGCACAGTTCTGATGGATACATTTTGGCCTTACCTATTTGATCTTTCAGTCTTGGTCAAAATCAACATTTCCACAGTACTGCATGAATACAGAAAAGGAAAATGGGAAATGTGTAGGAAATGGGGACAAGAGACAAGAAGCAGCTTCTCATGTACCCAGTGCAAAGCTGAGCTGTGTAACACACTGCCCCCAGGAGCCAGTGCCCTGTCCATGACCAAAGGAAAGCAAAGTTCCTCTCCAGGGTTGCTTTAGGCTGTCTCAGCCAGACTCTGCCTTTCCTAAAGACTAAAGATTAAAAAGCAAAACCAATTTGATGTTTGACACCTTTTGAGTTCCCAATATATATTTTTTTCAAGTTCAGCTTTAATAGCCACAGGACTAAGAGATATGGAAATACATGATGAGTCAGATACACACCATGGAACTACTTGACTTTTTAAAAACCAAAAAAACCCCACAATTAGAATTGGTAATAATGATCCATGACGTCCTATTTCTTGCTGTTTAACTACAGTAAAACTAAGAAAGGCTATACACGTAAGAGTTTCAAATCTGCCTCTGCTATTTTTATCCCATAAGTTTCAACAGGAATACATTGTATCTTTCAGGATTTCATAATCCTATACCCTCAGAGGCATTCCCTATATACATACAGAGTTATATTCGTCATGTGTTACTTGTTTCTTAAATAGCTGGTAGATTGTCTCCACTTGAGTTATTCCTTGGTTTATGCTAATAAACCAAGCAACAATTCCAATTGGCAATCAGGGTGTTAAAACTTGTTAAAACAGTTGTTCTTAACATGTTTTTTTAATCCCATGGGATACAACTGGTATGTGTTAGGTATAATGGCAGGGAAGGTCATTCTAGGTCACCCCAGACCGCAAAATACAGGAATAAAAATCTAATTTTGCCAAAACCAATTATGTAAAGCATATAAACCAGGCTACACATTTTTTTTCAGAAAACAAACTCAAGAAACATTTCAGCACTGCTGCACACACACACCCACACAAAAGTAAATAAATATTGATAATTCAAGTCTATATACCTAGAGTCCCTCTTGACCTATTGAATAACTCTGTACAGCACTGCTCTAAGAGATCTGAGACAAAAAGTCTGAATACTAAAAGCTGCAGCCATTCAACAGAACAATGCAACTTCCTCTTAGACTTAGGTGCATCCTGTACTACAATCATTTCTTTCACTCAAACAGCAAAATCAAGTACTTATCCACAGGGAAGGAAACATTTTCTAAAACATATCATAATTTACATAATACATATTTACATAATTTGCAGTGGAGAAAAAAAAAAAGGTATGTGAAATGCTCCACCTGATAAAGTCAAATTACTTCAAAGGATTTGGGAATATTTAAAAAATATTTTGAAGAATATAATACTGAGGTTCACTCAACATTAGAGGAATATATATAAAGGGCCTAGTAGGAATATGATAAACCCAAGGCACATGAAATATTAGCTAATATTCCCATCCCCTGAATTGGGTTAATATCTTCTATATCCTAATATCCAATATAGGGAAACTAAGTTTTGACCAAAACTCAACTTACCTTATTTCATTTCTGTTCCTCACTCTGTCAACAGGAAACTTGCCTTAGTAAAGACAAAGGAGAAAATCTTAATGCATAGGACATATAAAACACAAAGCACAATTACCTAAAATTAGGGAATACAATGTCTAAATTATAAACATTTCACTACCAAAAGAGTCAGTAATGTCATGTTATGTGTCTATGGGCAGACCTACCATCGAGGTGGATCAAAATGAACTCTATTAAGAATTAGAATTGGCAGTTCACAAAGCTATTTAGAGACTCCTAAATGTAAAATAGATAAATATTGCAGGGAGCAGAAGGAAAAATTGTCACAGGTCTTCCTAATGAAGTGATGCTGATTTTTTTTCCTACAACACAAATGTGTCTATTATTTATGATGTAAGAATTTATACACCTCATAATAGTTATGATCTATAATCAGCTGAAATTCAGCATGAAAGCATGCTCCATCCTTGGAAAAGTCTTTAGGGTCAATGGTTCATATCCATTCCTAAAATGGATGTAGTTTTAATTCTTAAATGACAGTAAAGGATATTGAACCAGAGTTTGTCACTTTCTACATAAGTATTTTATCCAATATAAAGGCTATGGACTAAATGGGAGATTTACTTTTTTTTTTAAATTTGGAATTAAATTTAAAATACTGGCCCAAGCTACATTTGTGAGGAAGACACTTCTTTATTACTCTTTAGATGTGCTCCCAAGAGAGCACATGTTAAGTGGGTTTTTTTAAACAGACATACTAACTGGATCTGGATTCTGGCTGAGCTTAGATACAAGCCAAATGCCAGATTGGGTGCCTGCACTCTAAGACCCTGATTTTGCCCAGCTTCTAGAAAACTCAGAAAGAACTCCAGGATTTTCAGGTCAATCCTGTAAATGCTTGTTCTTGCAAGCAAGGGATTTGTGGGAAAAGTCCTGTAACTTTTCACGTTCCAAGTTTCAAGTAGCAGAAAAATGTAATAGACCATTCTGTGGTTTTGAGATCATGCTGAATAAGGATGGAGTGCCAGCAGCTTTTAAATAATTTCCTTCACTATTAGACATAACAGTGACGGTGGAAGTTTGAACTAAAACTTGCTTCCTTGATTAAATATTATCCCCTTGCCATTCTGAACTGCAGGCTGTAAGGAAAGCCCTGGAGTACATGCTTAAGCATGCATACAGTCCCATTAGCTTCAGTGAGCATAATGAGAAAACCAAATGAGAGTTTAAGCTTAAGTTATTATTTTAACATTGTTCAGAAGGAGTGAACTATTAAATATTTCTTCAGAGAGATGTATTGAAGACATTGTTCTCAATCACAAGTTTTTTTCAGCAGAGGCAAATTCTGTCTGATTAATGGCAAATTGGGGGTTTTCACACATATGGGAATTGTTCAAATGACATGGATTTATAACAAGCTGTTGAGGGTCTGAGAAATTTGAAATGAAAAAAATTCCTTATGTGTTGATGTATAAACAACATCACATTTAAGTTTTTATTCTTAAAAATTCTTTCTTATCTGGATACATTTAAAAAACTAAGAACAATGATAAAAATGCTTGTAGCCTTAACATTTTCATAGATTCAGTAACTGATACCCAGGAAATATTATTTAAAGTGTACCTTATTTTTTCACTCTAGGGGAAAAAAATCAGTTATCCATTTGCAAAGTCTAGTGGCATCACATGATTAATCCTTTATACCACGCCAGAAACACATGTACAGCAAAACCTCATCATCTAATTAGTTATAAATGTCATATATACCTGCCAAGGTTAATGAAATGTATACCAGTGAGATAATAGAGGAGAAAAATATTACATTTGTAGGTTTTGATAAAAAACATTTTACTGGCTTGTAACCTGTGAAATCGTTATACTGAATTTCATTCAGAAGTCAGACATTTGACCACACGGTAGCAATACAGCTTGCAAAAATACAAGATTAAATGCATCTTTTTAAACCCTTTGGTTTTTCACTTATAGAAAATACTATACAAGATCAAATTAAAAATTCACATTTTTATTATTACCCATTAAGAAATAATAAAACATTCAGTTGCTGTCTGTTTTCAGATTTAGCTTCTGGTTTAAGACAATTTTTGTTTTCTCCCTCAAAAAATCAGGTTGATCATTTGCACTGCACATGTTATAATTAACTGCTAAGTAGTTCTTCCTATGTTATATAGCTAAGCATAGAAAAAGCTCTGCTTTGTATTATATAACTCCAGCAAGATCTCCAAGCAAAACATTTTTTTGGTGTGTCTAAGTGGCAAACCTACAGGTATATGTTGTAGCTACACATATAATTATCATTATCTCAACTTAAATAACAATAATCATTATTTCAACTTAAAGACAAATTTCTTTAAACTGCTGATACTGAAAAAGCAGCTGTTTCACAGTAGGGAAAAAAGTAGCTTCAAAATTATTTCAAACAAAATGGTTACCATATTTACAAAGGATTCTTTTTCCCTCATCACCTCACTTGAGCTTGGGAATCTTAGACTGTGCCAACTTTGCCTCAGTGACTCATTCTAATTAAGCTTTTGGATTTGTTGTTTGTGTTGTTCTTTATATTCCATGGTGCTGTGCCGTTTTGAGAGCACAGATTGCATTTTTCTTAATAAAATGGGATGTATAGATTCTTTCAATCATATAGAATTACTCAGCATCCCTCTGGTCTTGTACAAAAACCTAAAAAGCACTGTTTGAAAAGTGGGGGTATATCAAGAAAGCAATTAAATTGGGTTAATTGACATGATTCTGGACTCAAAAGTGTTCACTTGGCTCTGAGTCCTGCGATTAATGAAGTATTTGTTTGCACAATCCATCTGTGTGTAAGTGCTTGAGAAAAAAAAACAGACAGAAAGTATAAACACAGCTTTTAATAGATCCATTAACAAATAGATAAGTTGACATTTATCTTTGATATGTCAACTACAGATGAATATCATTACTACATTTACACGTGTCCCCATAAATTTCCCTTGAGCACATAAGGCTTTTTTTAAATGCACTTGTTGCCTTAGACCCATCCTCTCAGTAACAGTACAATCTCCAGCTGTAGAAATAGGAAATCCTAAAACAGAAGCTGTAAGAAAAAGAAACAGCTGAAAAGAAAAAAGTTTCCCTTATCCTCTCATGTCTGGTGATAGGATGCCCTAATGTCAATTGCAAAAATTCTTATCCTTGGATATCCCTATGGAAGAAACAAATACCCTTCTTGGTTGAACAAGTGCTTCATCTTTTCAGTTGTGTGTCAAATACACTCTGGTTCTGCATTCTGCCGTGTCTGTGAACAATGAAAAGCCACATAAAGTGGTGCCCTTGCAATATATGCATTCATGTGGAATATGCAAAAGGCACCCAGAAATGCACATTTTCTGCATTGTCATGATACCTCACAACTGCAGACTTTTACCAGGCCTTTCAGTTCCCAAAGTCTTTCTCTACTTTTCATGTCATGCCACTTGGAATTCCTTTGGTAGCATCCTTGGAGAGCTGGTGAATCTAGCAGTAAATATATATATATATATTTATTTATATTTTATATATATATAGGTGAATCAGCAGTAAATATATATATACATGTGTGTGTGTGTGTATTTATATATATATAAATATATATATAAATTCCCCTCATTTTCAGAAACGCTGTCAACACCACTGAGGTGCTGACATTCATTGCACAGGGGAACTGAGGCTACTTTCACATGGTGTTTCTCACATAAATCTTTGGCTGCAAAGCTGACTTTGGCCTTCGTGCAAGAAGTCACCTTTTGCAAAAAGGCACCTTTTGCCTTTAGGTGGTTAGTCCACATTTCAGTATTTGCCATTCTTCCTAAGTATGATGCCCAGAGCTAGGGATTTTGCCATTCTCTTGGTTCATGATGTGTATCAACCAGATCTTTAAAATTCCTGCACAGTAATGTTATTCACTGCAATGCCTCTATCCTTTTCCTTATCCTAGCCTTTATCTTACCTTGTGCAGCTTAATTCACTCTCTGTGATCCAGACTGGAGCTCTGTATGCCTTTTGACTAGTAATTGGGATTTCCTTTTGTGTTAGAATGCTCTTTACTTTCCACAGTCTAAACACAGTAGTCACTTCCACGACTTCACAAATACCAGGCTTAATACTAAATCACCAAGGAATGTGTTTTGTCCAAGATTCCAGGGAATGTATATTCCTTATCCAGGCATCCAAGAAATAGCATCTGTAAGTTGTGAGATTTCCATCCAAAGTCTGCAGTGGGTACCATGTCAAAAACATTTGTGTGTCTGAGCAGACACAATCATCTGAACAACAACAATCTCTGCTCCTTTGGAATATTCCTAAAATAGGTAATCAGCCTAGGCTTAAGTAAGTCTATACATTATTCTTCTGTTTACAAGGATGTTTCAGGGAGCCTCAACTCACCCAACTTCACTCTTTGCCCTTCTTCAAGCCAAAGCATGTTTTTTCAGCAAAGAGAAACCTCCTCTAGAGCACACTGGCAATAGAGAGAATCTTTTTATGACCAGATTTAGAGGAATCCCTATGATTTAAAGTTTTTATAGGTTTACATGGGGCCTATATGAAATGAATGTGTTTTTAATAATACTGCACAGTGAAGTTAGTATACAAGTGGTGTTCTGCAAAGATAATTTTGCTGTAGGATATGGAAGACATGTATCTGACATGGTTTCATTCGTGGCTTCATGTTCATGGAAACAAGATTTTATATAGGTTTTGTAGGTCCCTACTTTTTAAGAATATTCAGAGGAGGCAGATGAGTTAGAGCTGAGCTGGGCTGGTGTCACATCCAGTAGCGAGGAGTGATAAAGAATTTGAGACCCAGCCTAGCAACTCGTGAGGCTGGATCAAGGCTCAGAGTGGTGCAGCAGTGCTGTGCAAACAGCTTTTGTGCCAGCGTGCTGGTGAAATGCTGCAGTGTACATCTTTATCTGTGCAAGCCCACATTGGTTCAAGGAGATTGGCATCAGGCTCCAGTGCTCAGGGTTAACGTGTCCTTAGGGAAAACAGAGATAATTTCATCTGTTCTCCCACTGTTTGTAAAATAAAAGTGAAAGAGGTCGTACAAATGCAGTACAAAACATAGGACCAGAGAGAAATGGGTTCAGCAGAGAGAGAAAAATGAAAATTACACTTGCTAATGGAGAACAATCTGCAAGCACTGACTGTTTAATCAAAATAAATAAACTAATCAAACTAAATAAATATAAAAAGCAATTATTAAAAAAAAAAAGTTTTCTGTGAAAATCCAATCACACAATCCAGTCTATCTTTTCCCAGGGGGTCTTCATTTGCAAATTACATGTTTACTGTTAGCTGGGTTGGCTTTTTTTCCCCATAATTATCATATTGGACTACATATTCTCTTCTTCACACACAATGTCAAAGTACAGCACTTAAGTACTTGATATTGTATGCTCTCTATCTTCAAAAACCATAGCAATGACAATTATTGCCCTTAAAGTAAAGCAGCAATAATAAAATATTACTTATTTCTATTTAAAAAATGCTCCACTTGCAGCTACAGAAATTAATATAGAATTACCATTATGCAAAAATAATGATAATTTTGTGTTGGATATCACAGATTCTGTGTGTATTTTCACACACACACGTGCACAGAAGAATAACAGTTAGAAATGTTGGCATTTTTGTTACAACATTTTAGTACTGTTCCATTGATGCATTCTAAAAAATGAGCGTACATTGCAAGAATCTCAGCAAGACATTCTCCTAAGGCTTTTAAGATGAAGTGTGTTCCACATCCTTTACACTACATTTTTCTTTGAAAAGAGATTCTATTATATTGAAGTTTTCACATCTAAACAAAACTAATATGCTAATGTAAATTACACATTATTACTAAATGGTCTTTAACTTCTAGCATTTTTATTTCAATCTTTAAGACAACAAACAAGGTGTTCAGCTTCGTTAACACCAATTTTTGACTACAGATTACTAATCTATATTAGTTGAACTACAATATCAAGCCAAAGTTATTTTTTGTATGTGTGCTTTGTTTGGGCTTTTTTATTTACAAAATCCTATACTTTCTCTGATAGAGAAAAAATAGGCCAGATTTGTTTCTACTTTTTTCTTCACTGGGACCAATGGAAATTACATCACAGCCAAAACGAGCTCAGATTGATCGAATCTGCAACACAACATCACATCTATGTGCACCTTAATGTGTCCACTGCGAGCTGATTGTTCCACTTCTGTGCCTGTGTATGGATCTGACCCTGATGTAGTCATAAGAGAAAAATCCCAAACAAACAGCACTGGAATACATGACCTAATTTAAAGCAGATATCTCATTGATTCCAGCCTCATGGCCCAAGGGCGAAAGGCTCAGCACTGCTGCCAGTGAAGTCAGTGGCAGAAGTCCTACTGGGGACAATGTGAATTGGTTGGTTATTGTGTCAAGCTTGCATCAGGACATTGAGCGAAATATTGGCCCTGGCAGTGTCAATTTGTGCCATTTGCCAAGGAGGAGGACCAAGACTGCATTTGTTACGTTGGCAAAACTAGAGCCAAATAATTACTGTCTCCCTTCCTTCCTGGATGGATTTTACTGGCACAGATTGTTAGTGACATTTTTCAGAATTCTTTTCTTTTAAAAATTTTCTTATCTGCAAAAGTTACAAGTAACTTTTACTTTTTTGTGTCTGTGTGTATTTATTTTTCTCTCTAAATCTTTTCTGGTCTCTTTCATAACACAACTTCTCTTCTCAACCTCTCTGACTCCAACTAGTGTGATTTTGGAGTCACGCAGGTAGCACAGTCAGATTTATAGTTCAGGGGATTTAAGAAACTGAACGACATTGGGAAAAACTCCGTATTTCATTATTCAGAGGATAAAATCAAGCTGGGACAATATTTTTAAATGTCCAAAAATTTAATATTGCTTTTGATTAGTTTAGGAGGTAGTCATTAGCTACTGTTATAAGCAATATTTATAATTTTCAGATCCCCTGTAGGTTTTTCTTTCCATAAATACCAGTAGTCTATTATTTCCTCAATGTCTTGATCATTACTGTACTGCTGATAAAATTAGACCAGAACTATTTTTTAAGGATACCTCAAGTGGTTTTAGAGAAGAATAAAGATACAGTTGTAATATTAAGGCCAATCTCTGCTTTCCAAAATCTTACCATAACTTTCTATCAAAATCCACGGTGTCATGAAACAACTTGTCAAACACTCACACAATTAAACATATTCAGTGATGAGACAAGAAACCAAAATATTATATAGTTGTGAGATAATGATCAAAGTTTAATATCTAATAATTCATTATTAATTCTACAGCATGTTTATAATCTCCTTTTTTAAGTATCTGACAGGAAAAATAGATTATTTAAAAAATAAATTATTTAAGGATTTAATGTTACTGAAACTCCTCTAATGCTGTTAAAATGACAGGTATGCTGTAAATTTCCCTTCACTCATTAAAATTATCCTTTGATCAATGAGTGGGGTTTGTCTGCCTATGGCATTTTAACATATTACTCCATTTAATTCAGCATTATTTTAAAGAGCAAAATGCCAGTAAGGACCATTTCCTTCTCTCTTTCCTCTTTCTTCTTCCATCCTTTGGAAGAATGGAAATTAAAAACCTGAACTTTTACAAGGATTTTAAATCTTTTTCTTAAATGTTGGAATTCACATAGAAATTTCTGGTTATCTGAAGGCCAAAAACAAGGCCAGAAAGATGACATGATAGCCTCTCAGTTCTGGCCATGATGAGAGTATAGTTTTCTGACATAAATAGATTTTTTAAAATTGCAACTCCAATCTAAAAAATTCAAAAAATGTGAAAGAGTACTTAAGCTGTAAGGTTGAGTTTTACCCTCACATTATTGGGTAAATAATACCCCAGATTTAAAGTGGTAGACTGCAGGATAGAATACAGTCTAGGGCAGAGAGAGAAATTAGATGTTCAGTGAAGGAATGAGAACAAAAGAAAGTTTTGAACAATTTATAACCCATCAATATTCAAAACCTCTTTGTTTCACATCTGAGGAAAGAGAAGGCAGATTGAGCCACCTCCAAAAACAACTTTCTAGATGAAGAAAAAATGACTGAGTAAGACCAGCACTCAGCCTGGCAGTCCAAGCTCTCTCTTCTCTCCTCATCAAAGCTTAGATAAGCAACATCTGTGAAGCACATTTCTACAAGTATAAGGGAAACAGCACTACTTTAACTAGTGAGGTTATCTATATTTCCCTGACATACCAAGTAGAAAGACTAAAAGCTTTGCTTACTTGGGGATTACCTGGTATTGCAATTTATTATTCAATTGAACAGTCATTTTATGGCCTATGGTTGGTGTTTTTATGTAGAGTTGTGCATGTGTTAGAGGTTTAAGTTTATTATTCATGTAAAAGAGGATTAAAATGTTTGCAGGTGAACAATGTCTTTAAAAAGTTGTTGAGATAGGAAAATGATCAAATACCAGGCAAGATTTTATACCCAGTGAACACTTCATATCAGCACTTTAGTACTTCTGCAAAGCAATAAAGCTGGAAATAGAGTGAAGTAATTCTTAAATTGAGTAGAGTAGAAAAAATGCAATTTTAGTCTAGATTCCAGCCCAACATATAATGTCAATGAAACCTACGCAGTTTGAACACTATACCCAGTCCTGAGTGAAAATAGACAGTTAAATTCATTCCTAATGTTAATGTTGAAATCACTGGAATTGTGCCTGCTTACATTAGGTTGGAATTTTTTTAGCTACTATGCCTTAAAGTATTTATTATCAGCTTCATAAAATACACCATTTAAGAACATATGGCTTGGCAAAACATCACCCTTTGCTTTAATGTTTCTGGAGTTTGAGTTTATAAAGGCTGTTCAACTGCTGAAGGAAGAAAATAGCTGAAGAGTGAAATCACCAGAACTGTTTGAGATATGAAAGCATTTTTACAAGAAACTTGCTTTTAAAGGCAGTCAGAGTACTACTAAAAAGACTGGTAATAGCAGCAGCAGCAGCAAGCCAGGCATATGCATACCAGTTAATATCTGCCTGGGTAGTTCACAGTCTTCCACTCATCAAATTAGTGAATTTTTTGCTTTGATGCCTATCTTTCAGTCTTTGAGACAAAGCTGACCCTGCATAGGCACATCTTCATTTTCTTCTTCATCCTTGGAGATGAAAAAGTGCAATTTCATGCAAGTTGTTAGGTGCTGGGAAGACATTTGTAAACAATCTTATTATAAAAGGACAAGTCATGAACCTCAATGCCAACTTCTGTTAAAGCAGTTATTCGATAAGCTGAAAGTGAGATTCAGAGGGACAGAAGAAAGGACACAGTCACTGCTAGGATATAATTTAGTGCTTAAAAAGGAACTTAGAAGCAGATCACAGCTATAATTCAGGCTAATGTTTCATTTCGTTTTATAGGGAGTCATTAGAAAATGCTTTGAAGCATAAGAATGTCTGCCTATTGGGCTTCGACTGATCTAGGAAGGGAAGATCTCGAACAATTTAATAGAAAGTTATGTAAAGATCCAGATGTCAAGATAAAAATAGACAATGTACTATGCAGAAAATTATCATCACTTCTGATGCCCTTGGGTTTTGCCCTGAAAGTGCTTACTCACTAAAAGAAAAAAAAATCTTAATGTCTCCAAGCCCCACTTACTTTCTGATTAGAGTATTATAGCTTACATGAGTAAGCATTTGCAGGATAAGTGCTTTTGCAAACAGTCTGAGAGAGGCCAGCAAGTGAATGAGCACTGGAATGGAATGATCCATTTAGCTGTCCAGGAAGCTTGGGTATATGCAAGTCCTGCCCTGCAGGCAGTAAATTACCTTTCTGTGAGTAAGCAGGGCTTGTAATCAGCAAAGCCTCTTAGAGGAGAGCTACATTTGCTTGTGCAACTACGATAACTCTAAATAAATAAATAGCTAGCTGTAGGTGTCTGACAGCACTTTGGGGATCTGAAAGACTCAGGTAGCTAAGCATAACTAAAGTGATGGATTCAACTGGTTTGGACTTGGGAGGTGCAACGAAGGCTCCACATAAAGGCTAAGGTGTGCTATATCAAAGGGCACTTCAATAGAGGAATGGCTGTAGCCTCTGCACCTCTCAGTAAATCCACACCTATCTCCAAGAATCTGATAAATGTCTTTATCGTGTTCAAACAAATTTGCATGAAAAGCAAAAGAAGAAGAGGAAAATATCCTTCTGTATTGATCATCAAGAATATAAAGGCAGCTATTTGAAAATTCAGAGTTTAGTACAATGTATACCTATATGCCCTGAGAAAGAAGAGGAGAACAGAAACAACAAAAGACTGTAACATTCCAGTGATGCTAAATGTGTCAGAACGTCGGCATGGCTGTGTTTCTGAGATACTAGAGATTTCTGCTTTGAACCCAAAATTGTGAAGTCTGCCATTTCACAGAATCACAGAACCACAGAAGAGCTGAGGTTAGAAAGGAACTGGGGAGGGGATCTTGCTCAAACCCCCTGCTCATGCAGGGCCCTAGAGGAAGGCAACCCAGCACCCTTTTCAGACAGCTTTTGAAAATCACCAAGGATAGAGACTCCAAAAATTCCCTGGGCAACCTGTGCTGATGCTCCATCATCCTCACAGTGTTTTCTCATGTTCAGAGGGAATCTCTTGTGTTTCAGTTTGTGACCATTCACTATTGTCACTGGGCACATCTGAAAAGAACCCGACTCTGCTGTGTTTGTGCCCTCCCTTCTGGTATTTACACACATTTATAAGATGCTCCTAAGCCTTATCCTCTCCAGGATGAACAGTCACAGTTGTCTTAGCCTTTAGTCATATGAGAGAAGCTCCAAATTCTTCATCATCTTAGTGACATTTTGATGGATCTTCTCCTGCAGTTCTATCTCTCTGTTGTACTGGGGACCCCAGAAAAGGATCCAGCACTGCAGATGCAGCTTCACAAGTGCTGAGAAAGAGTATCTTTATTTTCCTTAAAGACACCTTAAAATATATACCTGGTAGAAAAGGGCTATTTTTCACAATTTACAGATATGCATGTGGGAAATTTTTCAGTACTAAATATAAATGAACAAGAAAGGGGAGAGTCTGTCATTATAAAACTGCTGTCATGGAGTAATAACTTAAAAAAAACCAAAAACAACCAAACACACACACAAAAAAAACAACAAACAAACAAACAAACAAACAACAAACAAACAAACAAAACAGGTCAGACAAGCAAAACAATATGAAAAAAGAAAGTTGCCTAGGATTGATCTCTTCTAGTTGAGATGTATATTTTCTCTAGGTAGCAGCTCTTACAGAGCTGAAGTATCCAACCAGAAGACCACTGCACATCGGAACAGAGTGTAAATACTTATCTGCAGAGAAACCAACAGACATAGCACAAGCTAAACAATGTTGTAAAAAAAAGCTCATCTTAATTCATGCAGGAGAAAATTATCATTGCATTGTCAATTGAAGTATTTCCTTCCTCAACATGGGCATTCTAGCTTCATCATTTATTATCAGATCATAGCAAAATCCTCAAGTAGTGAGCCTTAGATGGAACCTCTTATATAATGTTAACATATAAAAAAAGTTCTGTGCAATTAACTCATAATTTCCTGTTGAAACCAGGGAAGAATGATAACCACATTAAGAGAGGGTTACTGAATTCATTATGATAATTATTCTGAAAACTGTGCAAGAAAATTCTCAATGCACACTGCACTCAGTACCCAAGTTTAGACATAAAATGAGAAATTTCAGAAGCCAGATGCAAAAACAGTGCCACTTTGAAGTTGTTTTTTCTGTATATTTGATACAGAAGCGACTTGTGAATTCAAGCACTTTCTGTGAGACACCAAGACTCATTTCTCCTTCAGAATAGAGCTTTCCAGACTTTTCTTACTTTCCAGTTCATGTTGCACTCTACTCATATCTCATATACCTGAAGATGCCATCACTTTCAGTGCTATTTGATCAATTTAGGGCATTTAATGCACATTTGTGATTTTCAAGATTTATTCTTGATGGAGCAACATATAAGTCAGGAAAGTAGTCAGGAAAGTCCTACACATGATCCCTTGGGAGTTTACCTTAGTCCTCTCCTACCATCCAAAGCTGAGACACATTGGTTTTACAGCTGAAAAAGGAACATTATTTGCTGTCTGTGGAAAATACATGACATTTCAAACACCCAACCAGCTTTTGCTGAGACCAATTCCTAACGAGGAAGATTTTCACAAGGTCAATCAACATTCATCCCATGTCTTAGTAAGCATCTCTTACAACTAAAAGCTTGACTGAGAGAACTTCTGCAAATTGTTGGCTCCCACTCACCGTGTAGGATACATAAAAAACTCACTTTGGCAGTACCAAGAGTTTAAGGAGAAATCCAGATGCCATGTCTAAGAGAACTGTCATGCTCTACAGATCTAAGGAGGTGTGTGATGACTCTACTGAGCCCTTCAAACCAGGCCCACATCCCCAAATCTGGAAAGATGCAGGGGAAGAGTTCAGGGCCTCCTGCTGACACCAGCAGCATATTCATCCCCCATAATATCTGCTTAAACTGCACACAGGGGAAAGATAAAAGCTCCACAGTGTCAAAGGCATTACTAAAGTCCAGGCAGACAACATTCACAGCCTCTTCCTCATCCACTGAGGGTCACTTTGCCACAGAAGGATATCAGGTTAGTTAAGACAGGACTTGTCTTTCATAAACCCATGCTGGCTGAGCCGGATCTCCCGGTTGTCTTGCACGTCTCATAGTGCACTAGAGATGATTTGCCCCATTACCTCCTCTGGCACCAAGGTCAGGCTGTCAGGCATCTAGTATCTGCAGATAATCCCTCTGACAAAAATGAGACTGTGCATATGGTAGAGGAAAGAAAGATCCATGCCTTTTTTCCATTTTTTGGTGGTTTTTTGAGATAAAAACCATAGCTGAGCTCAACCAAAAATATCCTTTCTCATTCTGTACTGGAAGCAAGATCACAAAAGCAATGCCTTGCATCAAAATTTTTAACTCAGTATTATTCTGCTCACATAGCAATAAGTAAATAGCCACACTTGTTCAAAAAGCATGAGAGCTTTTTGCTGTCAAGCAGAGTGTCTTAATGGGCAGCTAGCAGACTGTCCTTCTTAATAAAATGTGAACCAGGAGTCTGGGAGGCATTTTTGAACAAAATCATGTGTGTAACATGGAAAATACTCCATGAGCTCAGAAAAGTCAATGGATTCCAAGAAGATCTGGATCTTCTGGAGAAGATCTCAGTGCTTTCTATCATTTGCAGTGAGAATTAACACATTTGCAAGGCTGGCTCCAGCTCCCCATCTGACATCAATTATGCCAACAGATTCACAAGTATTAATTCTCTACAATAAATGGAAAAAAGAAAATATAGTTGCCAACATATGAAGGTGCTAACTAAATGACTTTCAGGACGCATCATTCTCCAATGTTGTATAACTAGCCTGCTTTGTTAATCTATGTCACCAGCGTCAGCTTCCTGCTCAACTAATACAGATGTAAAAGAAACAAATCTTTACAAAAACAGGAGGTGCTACAGCCTCAGGAAAGAAAACTGATCTGGTAAAAAAACTTTTTTCAAGTGACTTTCAACAGGCCTTGGGGGCTGCTAAGTATGGCAAAAATGAACATGTCAGGTTTCATTGAAAATCACTGCCTGGCTAAAATGGGATTTTGAAAGATGAGCCACCTGCTTTATTAATAACATCACAAGATTTTCCTGTTTGGTTGTTTTATAGACACAAATCTGTGTTCTACAGACCATTTTAAAACATGAACAAAGATTTAAAAACAACTGGAGTTATTTTTTAAGAATCCTCCCCCTCCCTGTCATCATAAGCCTCATAAATATAAGATTTTTGCAGCAAAGATTTCCCCTTCCTTCTGTTTTGGCCCCAGGGAATATCTACAGAAAAATAAAACTAAATCTGCAATATGAGGGAATCAAAACCATAAAATGTGAGCAGCATCATTGGAGAGACCACTGAGAGACCAGGCACGAAGCTCACTGGGGGCAAGATGACAGGCACATTAACTTATCTGCAGACTGGTTGAAAGCCCAGAAAAGGCACAGCACAGAGGCAGATGGCAGAGGTCCATAAGCTGAAAGGTCACTACTTTAACATTGGTGACACCTGGTAACCTGCACTCCAGCACAGTCAGTGGCAGGATGCAGTTAACCACAGGGAGGCCTGCACGGCTCTGTTACAGCACACAGCATTTCTTGTCACTCCTCAGGCTTCTGTCCCAAACACACCAAATACTGAGAAATCAAACTTAGTATAGCAAGACCTTTACCACTCAAAGCAGCTGCCCCTCAGCTGGACCAAAACCAGTTGTTTATGGCTGTGGAGCAGCATTGATAGCTTCAGACTGGGAAAAAAAGGAGTGATCTTGTGTTCAGCTGGGAGGCAGTTGGGGCATTTCACAGGCAGGTATCACAGAGATAATATTGACTGGATGCAGAGTGTCAGGAAACTCACAGGCAATGTTTCTACCTCCACATTTTCTTTTCTAAAACCTGTGGAAAACATATTCAAAATTTGTATGAATATGAATATTGGATGTAGCACATTCATAGCATGAAGCAGAATTAATATTGAGAAAAAGCAAAATGGTTGACCTCGCTTTTCCTGTTGAAGTTTGAAACAATTAGTTCTTGTGACTGACTACCATTCACAGCAGTTTTCTCCACTCAGTCATGAAATTAAAAAAATATGCAATTTCTTTTACAGCTATTTAAAATGTGTAAAACCCAGCAAAATAATATTTCCAGCTACTGCTTTCTTAGAAGAGTAATGTGCTAAGAATGGGCTACGTTCTGTCTGCTTTTCCAAATTGCTTCTTGTTTTTTAGTTTCTAAACTATCAAAAATATTAATTTTTGATAGTAGTTATGAAGCATTTCTTTGTAATTCATGTTTCTGTACCTAATATATACGTATAATCACTTAATTCAAGTCAATATTGAAAATAATCTGACAGTAAAAGAGAAGGCTATAACTCCAGACAGACATATGGCAGTATGAGATTTTCCATATTAGTAATCTTTACCAGCAGAGAAATAAGAAATAATCCACCCCTCCACTTTTCAAAATACCAATATTAGATAACAACATCTTCATTCTGTTTGTCCAGAACAGTTATCTCAACCCTGCAGTACACACAATACAGGGAACAAGACACAGGGCTGTCACCACCCAGAACATGATGTTTTTATAAAAAGCATTGAGGTTTGGTTGTGAGTGATGCACCATCTAAATTGGTCAAATTGCACTCAGCTAAATTGTTAGAGTTTAGCAGAAGATAAATAATTTCATCAACTTTAGACCACACTCCAGTAATACATTGCAGTAGTTTGGGTTTTCACTTCAGCCAGTATTGGCTGCCAGCAATGGCACTAATAAATTTAAGTCTAGCAGCCTTTTGACTGATACTGACTTCAGCCTTGTAGAAACTGCATGGGTCTAGAATTGCTTTAAAATGTGATGTGTGGTTTGAGGGGTTGAGAGGCTGCTTATTATTGTTTGGAAATTGCTAATTTGTCAGAATTGTTTTATGAAGTCAGGGATTCCCGTGAAGCTTGTTCAGAGCTGAGGTAGATTTCAAACACATCCTATTTGCCATTTATGGTCTCTGCTCAGCTCCTTTGCAGCATGTCAGAGTACCTGGAATTTGGCAAAACTCAGGGTCTCCAGCTGGCTGCATTCCATCTGGCATATCCTACATATAAAGTTCCTGCCTCTTTCAGGGGAAAAAAAAATAATGAAACTGAACCTCATAAAAATTCTCTGTAGAGTGACTTGTGTTTCTGCCTACTGATATCACAAGATATTGTAAAATTAAAACCATTCAGCCTTTCAGTTACTGTTAGTGCTGTGTCAGTTTACTACGTAAAATAAGCTGGCTGATGACTCAGAATGAGTAACTGACAAAAGAGACTGTAGCTGAGATGGATGAAGGTTCTTTTCTCTGTAATTCCCCCTTTACCAAGCACCTTGGCAGCATAGCTCACTTCAACCACTTACGAGATTTTTGTCAATCTCCTTTTATCATTTCTGTCTTAACTGGATTCTTCCTTTGCCTGAAAAACCTGCACCTATTCTGGGCTTCCTCCCCATCTTCCCCACTTTGAGACCTGGTCCTCTCTCATATTTCCCTGTTGATTCTTGGTTCCAGCTGCTTGCCCAGAGTGCTCTGTACTTGATTATTATTTTCTGTTGCATGATTGCCCCGCCCCACTTCTTTTTCCCATACACAACAGTAAGAAGGTTGTTTTGTCCACAAATACCTCAATCCTCATACAACCAATCCCCCTAACTTAGCAACTGTCATCCTAAGCATTGTATGGTCTAGTAGTTTAATCCACAAACCACTAATATGGGCTGGCAACTGCAGTTTGAAACCTTTTGATGCTGACAGTTAACCAAGCTCATCAGAATCTTGAAAAATATGGAAAACCTTCCTTTAACTGTCTTTAGCTGCCTGATCCTCAAGGTAGAGACTGCTGTTGACACTGCCTGCTTTCCCACAGCTCATCATTCCTCTGACAATGCCAGCACATTGCAGGGACGGACTTCACTCATAAAAAAGTTATGTTTGTCTATAAAGAGACAATATATAAGAGGAACAAGTATGCTTTTAGCTTCTTCATTTAAAAGTTTCCTGAAATGCAGAAAAATAATCAACCAGATACCCAAAACAAGACACACAGGTCTTGTCTTTTATTCTATATTATTTTCTTGGCACACACCAAGACTTGTTAAATAGCACATGGACTTCTAAGGGTTCCTCAGGTGAGTTCCGTTGCTATTCCATTTTTTTATTTATTTCCTATGTGGCATTGATGCTATACTTCCTCGTGATTTCAGAGAGCAGGGTATAAAACAAGATTTCCTATTGGAAATATCATTTTTATGTTGTTCCCCGGACACTAATAAACAGTGCACATAGACTTTAAAGGTCATTGGTGTTGCTCTTTTTATTTATTAGTGGTCCACCATGACTAGTAAAAATGCAGGACAAAGCCCAACAAACAAGATGTGTTTTGTAGATGTAATATTTTTCTATCACTTTATAGTTACAGGCACAGCTGTCTAACACACAACTTACTGAGGCTGAAAGCTGGGACAGAAGTTTATGATATTCATCATCATGTAACCGATAATTGTAATTGTAACTTAATGGTTATAGGAAAAATATTTTGAGTACTCACAGGCTATGACATGGAAAAAAAAAGTTGTAATAATTGCCATGAATTCATTGTGTATGTGTCTGGCATTTCAGCTGATGGCACATCCCACTGAATTCTTTCTTCCTTACCTTTCTTTAATATCTCTCATAACAAAATCTGTCTTACCAGTTTGGAACACGCTGTAGTGTTGTCTGACAACTAAAACACGACACAGCATGTTTGGATCTCAGAAAGCCCCTGATGAAAGCGTGATGTAACAAGCTCCTCTCATCTGACAGGTGTTGAGCTGCACTATAGTGGACATTGTATACAGAACCAATTCAAATACAGCCAAGCTGATACTGTTCATAAGTAAATCTGCTATGAAAAAAACAACCAGTAACGGCTAGGAGGAGAGTGATTTGATTTGACTCATCCCTTATAAATGTCTTCATGTTTCTATGCCTTGTCTCTCCTTCCCTTTGCTTCTTTATATGGATCCTTTTAAACCAGACCCTTTTAAATCAGATCCTTTTAAAACAGAAAGCTTATTTCCTCCTCTTGTCACCTAAAAAGTAATTAACAATAAGCTATTTTTCTTCTTAATACCAATCCACTTTGTTCAGCTTCTCAAGAAAATTCAGAAGAAATGAAGCACTAGGGATGAGCTAATCAAAGCAGACACTGGGATAGAGAAGAAGGACAAATAAATACAGGTTTCACCAGGAATATAATTATGGAAAATCTAGATCTATTTTTCAGCAAATCAGCACAGAGTATTAGCATACATGGTAAAATTACATTACCATTACATGGTAAAAATGAAACAAAAGGAATATAATTGAAAGTAGGAGAATTTCAAGTAAATATTAGTAGCACTAAAAAGGAAAGGAATTAAGTGTTCCTACATGAATTATTTGAATCAGGTTTATTTTGCTTTTACTATTCAGGACAAATCTTTCTTCCTATTACATTCAAAGACTTCTAAACAAATTTGTCTCATCTTTTACTATTTAAATTAACTTTATGCTGTTAATTAAAGTGATGGGGAGTGCTATACGACAACCTACAGGCAAAAAGCACTGTATACAGTAATTACAGCATCTGGTTACTTCAAAAAAATATCAAGACAAAGCAAGCAATCTGTTCCCAAGATGTTAATTAGCCTCCACATAAGAAAAATGACTCATGATGGATTTAAAGACATGCAATGTGTCAAAGAGGGGAATGGATAAACACATCATCCAGCTGTGTAAATTATGAAAGTAACTCAGAACTCTTCATCCTTGTTTGAAGTAGAGCAATGCAGTAAGCTACGTCATGTGCATAAACTTAGGATCTTGAAATAGATAGGAATTATGGTATTTAAATTATTTAAAAGCAAAGAGATATTGAGGGGGGAAACATAATCCCACAATGCATATGAAGAAAGACCCCAGCTCCTGTGCTCAGAATGTCCCATTGTATCAGTGCAGAAAAGTAACAGTTTTGGCAATTGGATTCTTGTTAAATTCAGATGTCACAGTAAAGCTGATGTAGTACCAAAGATCAGCGCACAACAATTGAAGCCATTTTGTGAGAGCACAGGATCTACAACCCTGATGAGTACTCCAGTTAGACAATCTAAAAATGATAATGAAGGCTGATGTGATGGGATTGCCTCACACAAGTGTTTTGTTTTGTGCAAGTCCCATCCCCTGAATAAACATGTTCAAGGAGACCTACAAATTGAGAATTTCAATCAACCAGTGTTACAGCAACAAAGAGATTGTAAAAAGTACACAGTGGTACAATACAAGGATAAATGAAAGCAGGCACCAGGGAGATTATTTCTATCAGGAAAAAAAAAAAAAAAAGCAAGCTTATCTGAATTATCACATACTTCAGTACTCTTACTTGTCATAAAAAGCTTTCAGACATTTGGCTATTTCTTGTGCAAGGATAATTTCACTTTTCTGCCTAGACATATCCTGAATGCTTTGCTTAGTCTGACATGCGTCATATTACTGCTTTGACTGCCTCCACATGAACTCCAGAATCAGTATCAGGAAGGTTTGATTCTTCATTCAAACCCGTCCACTTGCATTAATGCTCCTAGTAATGACAAATTATATGAGGGATTCTTCAGCAGTACTTAAGGGATGTAAGAAGTGCACAATGGGTTTAATTCTTAACTGTTCTGTAATAATATGACTGCACTAAATTCTGGTGATGTTGCATAAAACTGTATAACTATGAATACCTGTGCAATGAAGATTAATAATTAAACTTGCAGTTTTGTGCATTCTAGATGGGGGAAAGCCCTATGCTCTCTCTGAAGTCACACATAAGCCTCTGTAGTCAAGCAGATTTTTGAAAAAATTAACCTAATTAAGGTACTGGACCTATTTTCCTAATTTCAAGGCCAAATAAATGTAAAAAGTATTAGGAATCAGAACTTTCTCTTGTTCTTGGAATTTTTCTCTAAGGAGAAAGCAATTCTAAATAATAGACTATATTTTGGCAAAGTTGTTGGGAAAAATATTTTGATTCAGCAGCCCTGAACCAAATAATTTATGAAAGATTTGTTGACAAAGATTAATTTTTTGTTTTAAACTTCTATTCAGAACTGTCTCTGCTTGGCAGTTGCTAGCCTTGGTGTTTTTCCAGCTGCCAAATTTCAGTAAAACTGAAACCTTTGGCTTAGTTTTTACTCCTTATATTTAATAAATGGCTCCAGTAGTAATCAAACTCGCACTGAAGCTGGAAGAAGGCATCAGTTGCAAACAAAGAAAAAACATTAAAAACCATCTTTTTATTGCATTATTTGCCTACTAGGGAGGAAGCAGCATTTGATTAAAAAATAAGTGCTCCAGCAGGATTATGCTTAGTGGCATCCAAGGATGTTTCCCTACAATGGTCTTGTTATTTGATCCATTCTGTATAATCATTTAATATACTTAGTCTAAGTTTGACTTAGTCCTCAGGGACACCTGAGACATAATCAAAAAACAAGGCATAAGTAATTCCAACTGCTCTAGCAATCACTGACCTCCCCAAGGGTTCATTAACCCCTCTCCCCAAAGCTCATGTCCTGACTTCTATGTAACACAGCTGCAGAAATCTGGGCACCCTCAACATAAGTGCTCATCCACCCACATAGCTTAGAGAGTGTGTACACTGAAACAGACTTTGGAGTCTGTCTGACAGTCCTGGTGTAGGGGATGGCCACAGCTCCATGATGGGCACACTCTTTGTTATCTGGCAGAGAAAGGCTGAGTGTGTCTTGTGCAGCTCCGTGAGAGACATGGCATCCTTCTGCTTCAAAGGTCAGGCATCCCTGCAGTATAGGATTCAAGGTAAAATTTGCAGATAGAATGAAAGAGAGTAGGAATATCCTTCTACTCTCTTATCTTTTTCCAGCTAAGTCACGGTCCTTGCTGTCAGGATTTTGGAAGAATTAATATCTTATCTACAGCAGATGCACGTTCATTCCAAGCAGCACAGTTTAATCTAAGTTAAACCATTGCAATCAATGGAGTTAGGGCAGATTTAGACCACTCAGTTTGCAAACAGAATCTAGTCCTTAACTTGCTTACTATACTATTTTTACACTGTGACCTATTTTGTAGTTATCTTTGGAGAGGAATGTTTAAGTAAAGAACATGGTAAAAAAATGTGTCTCATTTTTTACACACTATTTATTGAACAGAACAGAAATATGCATTTGTTTAAATTAATAACTATTGTAAAAATAGACAGAAAAACTGCCTAAAAATGCTAAAATTTTAACAAAAAACTTTATTCAGTTATAGCTGAAGCTTTCAAAAGGGTTTAGATATTATCTTGTATTAAAGTTCAAGCTTGCTTTATCTACATGACTACAGTGTAATTTAGTCTCTACTTACTATTTCATTTGTAAGGTGAAAGATTCAGATAACTTAGAATATACAAATATATTCATACAAGACATTACAAAAAATAGCTCACGTATGTGTCAAAATATGTTGAATAAACCCTTAAAAAAAAAAAAAAAAGGCTGAATAAAAAAGAGTACCTGGAGAAAGATCTAGGTTTTTATACATAAATAAATGAAAAAAACCCAAAACATTAAAAAGAATTGAAAGGAAACCACAATTATGATTCTGTTATGTGTATTTTTCAACACACCCCCTCCCCCCCCAATTTTTTAAACATTGTGAAGAAAGTGAAATAACATAAAACACTTCAATATTCGACCTAATCTGCATAAGCAAGAGGTAGATCAAGTAGGATTTTGGTTTAGTTGCTCTGAAAATGCAGATTGCCTTCACACTTTGTGATATGTCACAGGGGAAAAAAAATAGCCTGCACTTTTCAATCCTATTTTAAACAGGATCTATGAATAATATCTGGACTCATCCATCCATGTCAGACCTAAGTCTTGTGATTTCTTCCAAAATAGCCCAGTCCACACCAGCACGGTCTCCAGGCCTGCATTTCACGTAACTGCTGCACTCCAGCTGCAATTGTCTCCACTCCAGTCCTTACACATGCCTGCTAACAGCATTGCCTCTCAGCAGCCAGTTCTGATCATTTCCAAAGGCAAATACAAATAAAGACATTTCAGGGGTTTATGTCAACATTTAGCCCATTTCCTCTTGCCCACAATCTATGCTAATATCTGATTTTTGTCAGCAGCCTTTGGTGCCTTTTGTGCACACCTCTGGCAGGCTGTTTATTGTGCCTGGCTGCCAAACTCCTCTCCAGAAGAATGGCATTAACACATAAAAATCTTATTGATACTCATATGCTCATTTTGCACATCACTGCATCCATTTTCTTACCAAGATTAAAATATTTATCAGAATTTGTTAGAGCCAGCTGTGTTTGACTGGGTTATGTTTAGAAGCAAGGAGTTTGATCCAGATGTCATTCTTCATAGTCCATCTGCTAGTTCTTCTAAAGGATTTTTAAATATATATGCTTTTCACATTTTAAACAGTGTTTTCAGTTCATTCTTTCTTCACCCAGAATATATAATGGTCAAGCAATATTTACAGTTTGCTTGCTGGATCGAAAAAACATCTCATACTTCTTTGCTTTGTAAAATACTCTAAATCTTTTATATAATTTTCACAACTTTGTAGGAGAGCTCCATTTTTACATCTTTTACACAGAAACATTAAAAGATCTTTTAATCTGCCTTCTTTCCTTCTCACACTAAACTCAAACTAAAAATTCTCTTTGTTCTTAGCTAAATGGCTTCTGCATTTCAATAATGTAGGTACAATCAGAGTTTATATATTATTGGAAAACAGAACTAAAGCTTACAGAATATTGCTCAAGTTTCAGCATCTGATTGTTTTTTAAAAGGTGGGAAAAAATACAGCCTGAAAAATGTAAGGAAAAAAGGAAGCAATGCCTCCATTTCAATTCTAGAAGGATTCCTTTACAAAATAAACAATGAAAAATGTATATCTGTAAATGGAAAGCAAGGATTATCTCAATCTTATGAATTGGCTTACTTAATGTTTATTCTGGACCTTGCTGAATACGCAAATGAAACTCAGTCAACGAGTGTTCTTTCAGAATGCTCCCTGGTTGTGGTTTTATGAAGGTGGTGGCTGGAGAGGGAATTAATTTATTAGGGTTTTCTAACTCACTAAACATGATCAGCTGAACAGATAAAATCCACAATCCAAATATATTTATCTGCTTATAACTTTTCTTCTTCTGGTGGTTATTTGGTGAGCAAGAATTGTGTATCTCAGTTCTCAAAATATTTGTGCTGAGTGCCTAGGTGAAAACCTTTTTTCCTACATCTTTGCTGATGAAGAAAAATAGAAGAGACTCAATTCAGACTGAGTCTGATGCCTTTTGTAATGACTACTCTCTAATATTGTTTAATTGCCTGTAAAGATGCAAACAGGCCTAAAATCCATAATAATTAGCTTAAGATAACTGGCTGAGGTTCAGGCAAATCATCCAATATCAGCATTTCTGGTTACTTTGCAGAGTAAAAAGGAGAAAATTAAGAGGGATGATCAGTAAATACAGGGGGGTGGGGAGGTTTATTTGCTAAGAATATATATTTCTAGCATAGCTTTTAGCTTTTTCTGTATGCTGCAGACAGTAAACATAAGTCCATATAAGCCATAGTCAACATCTATGTATTAAAATTCATATTTGCAGGCTAGCTATGAGCCAAAATTTGCAAGGAGAGAAAGAAATTACTGAGAAAAACACAAGAAAGAAGAACACACAGAAACAACTCCTGCCTTTCTATCAGTTAGAAAGAGAAAATATCCATAGCCTGTAAAATTTGCCACTTATTTTTTTTTTTAGGTCAATGAACCACTTACACTTTGGTCTGTGTTAAATGAGATTCTTGAAGTGATACCAGTACATTTAACATCACCAGTTGCTCTTACATTCCAGATAATAAACTAGCTGAAATGGGAGCATGCTAATGTTTATCAATTCACCTGAACACACACTTCTCAAGGTTTGAAATTGCTGCTGTTTTCACATTGCATCTAGAAATGAATATCAAACCAGTGAGTTTGCTGCATGAAAATAGGTCACAGTGGAAGCAAATGCTAGCTAGAAACCAGCACAGCACTTACATATATATGGGGGTATAATTGAGTCTGTAATTAAAAACTTATCTTACACTATGAAATAAAACAGTAATATAGGAGAAAAAAAAAAAAAGGCAACAACAAAATCCCCACCAAATTTCAGATAAAGCCTAGACAATATTGTCTCTATTTATGGCTAACAGGAAAATGTTGGACGTTTTTATGCTTTTATATCCTCTCCAACCTGCCTCCAACAAATGAGCTTATGCATATCCAGATGAGATTAAGAATACCCTGGAACCTGTGGTTTAGGCAGAAAAATCACAGAGAAAAAAATACGGTGTGGGAGATAAAACAAGTAACAAGCATATTAATCTCTCTCTCTCATGTCATTGCTGTGGGCAATATTACCTATATGGTGTTGTTGACTTTTCCACCAATGTCTTTATTTCAGTCTTGAACCTTCCAATGAACATTCTGCTTGGCTGCAAAGAAATGAAAACAGATTGAAAGAGTAACATGAGGAGCAGTCTTTTAAAGAACACATCTGGAATGTGAGTGAATGCACAGGTGTTTATATCTTCACACTTTTTTTTTTTTTTATTTCAACATTTCTTTAAAGTTGCTGAAAATATTTTTTTTCTAAAATTTTGGTCTTGTAAACATTGATATTAGAAAATATTTTTAACCATCTTATAACTCTGAAAACAGAAATCCCATTAATGCCTGGCAGCCAGGTCTAAAAACTTGCTTGAGGCTAAGATTATGATTCATTGTTGAACTTCTCTCATGTTTTTCTTCAATGAATTCAGAGACAAATTAATTTTATCTCAAGCTCTTTAAATTACTGCAACCCCAATAAAAACATACTGTAATATTTTGATTTAAAAGAAACAATTGAAAAAATTATCCATGATCACATACATATCTGTTTTCCTCACAAAGTTATATAGATGAAAGTATGATTGGAGAAACCGGAATACCTTTTAAAGTAATAATATCCTTAACTGCTTTTAGAAATTTTAATTTATTTGGAAAGGCAGGAGATTAACCTTTACTATGTTTAAATGAAGTATTGAACCTGTATTCCATTGTTTTAAATTAATTATTTTGCCTGTAAATATAGCATAAATACTGCTTGTACTGAGATTGATGGTAAAACACCCACCATATGACCAGGGCTGAATCTCACTCATCCCTTAAAATATCTACTATTTATATATCAATTTATATATGATTCTTCAAAAGAATACAACTATACCCAGCAGTGAAGTGCTGCTCAATTTCGTCCTTACCTTTCAGAGAAAAAAATGCACTGACTAAACATCAGAGGGCTACACATGAAACTTGCAATGAGCTCTTAGTTATGATCAGTTTTCTCTGAAAACAAACATTTCGAAATCTATGTATGAACCACACACAAAATTTCCATTTTTCTGACCATTCCAAATCACAATTCAATATGCATTAGCTGGGCTTCTGTCAACATAACTGGCTACAGCAGTCAGATTTTCAGAAGGGCTTAACTTCAGCTTTGCCACCAAAACAAATAAGATTATCAGAACAAGCACTGCATACAAGATGCTGACTTCTTTGAGAAATCTGTGTGCAAGTGTCATGGTTGGAGCTGCTTAATGCTGACTTCTTCTGAACATTTGACCTTCATCTAAGACCCAGAGTGGTGCCAAATCCTCTTTAGAAAGCCCATCTCCCCTGACTGCCTTTTCTCCCTGCAGAAATCCACTCTACTGCATCTGCAGGATTAGTAGAATAAAATAGGATACGGAAGGGATACCATATGTAGTCCAACAATTTAGCTTTTTAACAATTATTGCTGCTGCTTACTGCTTGATTCCACAGGAATACTTATTTTAATTATTAAAGAGTAGAAAAAACAGAAAAGACTTTCTGAACTGTCGTGTCTGCTCTTGTGAATTTCTCAAGATGTCTTAGCCTAAGGAAGGAGCTTCTAGACATCAATGTAAATTCACATTTTGATGGATTTTGTATTGATTGTCAATCTCAAAGTTAAAGCACCTGTTATTAGGGCCTAAAGAAATAATTTTCTAAGAATAGGCATCCAGTTGTCTAGTGGGCTTGAATTCATTGTTGACAGAGTATCCTCTTTAATTAATTTTTTTGTTCTACTATATATTATATACATTATATATTTTGTCTTACTTTTTATTATATCCAGTAACTTCTATGAATATTCCATCTTCTGTCCCTTTTAGAACCTTATAAATACATTTATATTAATAAATATAGGACATACTTAGACCAAATTAAGTATTCCATGGAGAGGTTTCATTTCTTACTGATTGTGATCGACATGAACACAAAACTAATGGGTTTGCTCACAGGAACAAAGAAATATTGGAATTTTATAAGCATCCTCTGTGGCCTTTTAAGAAAGGGAGATCTGAGGATTTTTCAGAACCATGTTCCCTTTTCATTTATTACTATGTCCCAGTGGGAGAAAGAAGGTGGAAAAGAAATAATAGAAGCATATAAGTACAGACAGAATAAGCTTATATTTTAACGGCAGACTATTCACAAATGCCAGAGAACAGCAGTGTGTTAATTTAACATAGCTGTAGCCTCACTGTGCCATTAGTATTTCCAGATCATTTGAATGATGTGACAAAATAAAAGTTCTGATGTGATACTTTCTGTAAACACAGATGTGAATCAAACCTTGCTGTTGGGAAGATCGACAGTTCTGTGACTTCAGTCGTACCAAAATGATCACCTTCTGTATAAGGGGACTAAAGGCAAGAGGGCACACGAGATTGTCTGAAGATCTCAAAATCCTTCTGGAACATATGAAGTACAATATGGTTGCATACAAAATATATACCAGAGAAGAAGGGGTAAGAGATAGGTAAAATCAGCCAGAATATCTGGCTGCAAATCAGTGCGCTAATTCTTGTTGGGGGGTTTTCCCCCATAGGGAAATTCTCTTCATCTAAAGCTGATTATGACTTGGGATGGAGAGATTGTACAGTAGAAAATAATAGCAACATTTTACATAAGGAAAAAACCACAACAGGGTAGAGGCTTAGAATTTATTATGACCTTCATTTATTTTACTATGGTTCAACTTAACTAGATTCTATGCATTACAAATGTACACTGTGGTTTTCCAGACAGGATCCTGTAGAGGAGTGAAACAAAACAGAGAACAAGAAGGGAAAGAAAATAAGGCAACTAAGGGGAATACACTGTCCAGACAGAAGGTTTTGCCTGAGCATAGGAGGAATACAAAAGAATTTCCTCTCTGACTAGATCACATTTGTTTGAAAACACAACCTCAAGAAGCAGCATTTGAGACTTTGACCAGAATTTATCATTTATTTTGTGCTGAGCAACAAGCAGATTTGTTAAGCATTTTAATAGTGCTCTATTTTCTTGATGTGTTTTGCTTTGACATTTTACTTGTTTAGAAACAGTTAAGCACAAATGAAAATTAAACATAGGATTTGATTTTTTGTTAAAGCCTGAAATTAACCTAGAATTTAGGGCTTTGTTGAAATTTTGTAGAAAAGGAAAAATAAAGACACATTTTCTTTTGGTGTTGTCCCTTAACATTCTTGGTTTTGTTCCTTGGGCAAGTTCAAATTAAAAAGAAAAAGAAGTAGAGTTATAATCATTTACAGAGCTCTACCCCTGCCACAAATTCTTGGGCCATTACTGGTCTGTCAGTGAGCTGATGTTGGTAAGAAAATCACTCTTTCTCAAGTGCTCTTTTAAGAAACTATTTCTGAACATTAATTTGTGCTCTTTTCTTTTTCAGACATTACTTTAAAGGTTTTGCTACTGTTGCTTATAACAGCAGACTACAATAAGTTAGGACAGCAGTATAAAATCTGCTAGATGTCACGATTTATTACCTTATATCATAGGGGAAGAGATGGACCTTCCTATTTTCAGTGAAAAAACACTGAAGCAGAAACAAGTTCAGTACAAAATAACTACAAGTAACTTGGACTATGCTAGGTGAAATCATGCTGCTGCTGAGATCAGGGATGCTTTTGCAGGCTTTGGAATAAGTACCTATCTTTATCTCCTAGAAGGAAATATCCAACTAAATATCCACAGTCAACCCTAACAGAGAGATTAAGAGACTAATCGGTCATGTTTAGCCATATAACTCCCAGTTCAGCCCTTACAACTGTCCTGATTCTGTTATCAAAGGAGTAACTTAATATTGCCGACCCAGTTCAATAAGGTGGTAAGAGGTGATAAAGGGAAGTATTCATCACAATGAGGTTAACACACACTTTCATTGAAACAAAACTGACTCCTGCGATCACTTGAGGGGACCTAGGCTACTCTTCCATTCTGAATCACCTTTAGCAAAAAGGCAGCAGAGGCTCACTTCTCCCTGTGCAAGCTTCCTGTTTTCCCCAGCATTCACTGATGTGGTAAAGAGTATCTAGAAGATATCTGCTCTTTGGGTACCCCCCTGCTCTGTGGGGAGAAACAAAAAGCTATTACAACTTTCTGTACAGACAAACTCTTTCAGTAGTTTAACAGTAATATACATATAAAATACCTTTTAAACCCTAGGAATGTGCTGCAGAAGACAAAAATGCAAAATAGTCAAAATATAAGGAGGCAAAGGTAAAATAAAGAAAGAGTAGCTTCAGCCTATCCAAACATTCCTTTACCAGGGTGTTTATTAGATGGCTATTCCAGCTATTTTGTCAGACGTTCTCACTCTTCTCTTTGTTGTGACTGTTCTTATTGTTTGAGAGTTCAGAAGCATTTTAAATGAGGGAGTCACATTTTCAATAATACATCAAACATAATCTGAGCACATTCAGAAGTGATGGGACCCAGAGCAAATTACATGTTGCAAAGCCTCATCAGCTGAAGCGATTACTTCATTTCTTCAAGCCATTTTAAAAGAGCTAAGAAACTGATGCTATTTACATCATGTATATAAATAACATGTATCTCATATTTATATAAAACGTGTGAGATTGGTGAACATTACTGCAAGTGTTCATTTGAATTTTAACTTGAATTCATACTACCAGTGATTGCACAATGGAGACAATGATTGTACCCAACCCCTTTTGAATTTTCTCTCTGCAGGGTTTCAATGAGTCTCTGCTTTTTTTGCATGAGCTTTCTCAGAGGCAAGGGCTTGTGATGACAAGTGCAGTCTTTACAGAGAACACTATTTCAAAAAATGATTTCAGAAGAGCTCCTAAAGATCAGCCATCTGAAGACAAACTCATTGTATCATGAAGGGGAAAAAGGGGAAAAAGGGGAAAAAGGGGAAAAAGGAGGAAAAGGAGGAAAAGGGGGAAAGGGGGGAAAGGGGGGAAAGGGGGAAAAGGAGGAAAAGGGGGGAAAAGGGGGGAAAGGGGAAACTGAGATTTTTTTGGTATTTTGTTTGGAGCTTGCTTTGATTTCAGTTAAAATGTATGTATAAGTACAAAAAAAAAAAAAAAAAAAAAAAAAAAAAAAAAAAAAAAAAAAAAACAACCAAAAAACCTGGTTTGATAGATTTCAGAAGTGTTTATCAAAGGCAAGGAGCACTTGTCAGCCAACTGTTTCCATCCTGAGATATATCAGAGACATATAAGAGCACATTTTTCTTTTTATGCATGCTAGTACAACTGGAGAGATAAGTATTTTTGCAAAAAACTGCAGTTAATCATATAACAGTAGATTACATAGCACAGTTGGTTTGGTACACGACATTGCTCCACATTTCAGGTGGGTAACACTTCCAAAATCCCAAAACGTTCCAAAAACTATGAGCCACCCACACAAGGCACTGAAGCACTTCAGAGAAAAGAAGTTTACTTTCCTAAAGAAAGGTTTATAACTTATTAATCTCACCTAGCTGGTATTATTTTACATACTGTATGGGACAATTCATCACAGGATTCCCTTATTCCCAAAATTCCTCACCAGAGCACTCAAGGCCAGTAAAGTAACATATCAGGAGGCAAATGTGAGTGTGGATTTCACCTGTAAAGACTCTGGAATTGTAAGAAAAAAATAAAAGAACTGTGCTTGTTCATTCAGAGGGTGAAAATAACAGTCTGTTGCTGACTGAAGAGTCTGGCTCTATTTACAAATACTGCTTTCACTTGCCCACCAGAAATATACAGAAGGCTTCTTGCAAATCCCAATTGGATCAAAAAAGTAGCACAAATGAGGTACTTTTTTCAATTAAGTTTACTTCCTAGATTGGAAGATGCTTTCCAACTTCTATAATAACATGCTTTTTACTAAAAAGCCAGTTTAGTTGGGACTGTCATGACTAAAAATCACAATGGCTGAAGGACATAATCACTACGAAGATTGAGGTAACTCCCCAAAAGACTATTCCCAGAAGTTGACAATGTCATGAGCATTTCAAAAACTGTTACAATATCAATCAATGATCAATCTCCTACTCACTTGACATAAAAAAGCATTCTTAGTCACATTAAACACTTTGGAGTCTGCACTTTGAGGCTCCAAAAAGTTAAAATCCTATTGATATTTTGGTGTTATAACTTGCATTTAGGCGGGACTGATTTTTTCAGAGATTGAGAGTGCTGCTTAGTCTATGATGGACAACTAAATAAAAGGGAAATAAATCAGTATCTGACAAAAGTGGCCTTAAAGAACTTTTCTGCAGAAAAAAACCCAACATGTCATAAAAATACAGTGAGGCACAGACGTTTCTAGTCCAGTAGCTGAACCCCAAGGCAACCTTGTAGCTAATATGCAAATGGCAGAAGCAGCTGTATAGTGGCTTTTTACAGTTTGGTTGCATAATATAACAAAGAAAGTTTTATATTTTAATTCAAGTTTGCCCCTATATAACACTAGCTGACAGGAGCAGTGAATCTCTGGCACTGGACATCTGAAGACAAGTCTACAATGTAGTATGACCAACAGGTATTTGGCCCTGGATTTTGAAGGAGGTTTGTATGGAGAACTGAAAAAAAAATAAGAAAAAGCCCCCACAGCTACATTTACTTTGCATTCAAGCTGTTCCCATGGTGCACGAAGAGAGGAGAAACTTTAACTATGCCAAAACAGCAGTAATTCCAAGGAAGGAAAGAGGTTCTGAGGGCTCTTTGCAAATGAAAATTGGCAATTGGCACCAAGCCACTTTTGCAGTGAGTCAGAGCTGAGGTCGCTACTACAGCCAGTGCTTTGCCTCTCCTGAGTAATAAGCTTTGTTTGGGGGATGTCAGCTCAATTTATTATTCACAGATTAAATTTGATTTTCTACTGCATTGACAAATTATATACAGACAGGCTTCTGAAAACCTCTGCTGTTAGCATATATTTGATCATATTTCTTATACCTGCAGTTCAAAAAAGGCTGATAGCCATCAGAGTTGTTGGATTATTACTGATTATTATTACACTTGTAAGATAACAGAAACCAATATTGTAAAAATATATAAGCACTTGATTTTCATTGCATTGGAAAAAATATCTAAACCCTTAAAATACATACGCTATAAAACAACTCAGAAAAAGCCCACATTTGGAGTTTACATGCAGGTCCTATTTAAAAAGTACAAATGTTTTCCCAACATTAGGCAAGATTTATGCATTCAGCTAAAATGAAAGCAGTCAATAGGTCATTTACTCAGCCTCTAATACACTATAAATAAACATCTAAATAAACTAAATTAATTTAATGGCCAGGGCAACAGGAGCAGCAAAAAGAGTGACTTTAATAAGTGCCATTTCACTGGAAAGAAACACATCAGACAGATTCCCTACAAGACACTGAATCCACCTAAGAATGCTGACTCTGGCCTATGTACAAAATGCTATGTTTGACTTGTCAGTACACTTGCAGCTCTCTTCCTCTCCTCAGCCAAATATTCAGCATTATGAGACTTAAATAAATATTCCACTTGCAGGAGATTTCCTGTTTGAGTTTTGTCTGTTTTTGCAATGTGATGGTACTTCTTGTTTGTGCCTACTCACATATTTGTCACCCTGAATAAATATTGAGCACACTGACTTATTTGAGCTGACTTTGAAGGACTGAGATCAGAAAGACCTGTCAGGTCCTAACAACTCCATGAAAAGTAGAGAAACCCTGGAAATGTCCACATGAGAAAGCAACTCCTCATAAATCCTCACATTAAAGGAAAGCTTACATTTCCTTAGACAACAAAATCAAAGAGAAAAAACACAGAATCATAAACAGATTTCATTCCTTTTTACAGTTATGAGAGTACTGTTAATTAAATGCCTGAGGGATGAAAAAGATGGCTACAGAGAAGTGTTGTTTTCCAGGTCCACAGATACATTAAAGACACAGCCTCAGTAGAGCCTCTTATAGAAACACAGTTTGGATGTCATGTGGCTCCATATTTCCCCAATCCTTTCCTTTAGTATCAGATGAACCAGTATTTCAGATGGAGCAGGGAAGTTCATTCACCACAAAGCTCTAGCCAGGTTAAAATTCACTTTGTATCTTTTCAGCACTTCAAAATAATCCTATCAACCTAAAGAACACACAGTGGTTTTCTTGTCAGGGGTCTCTACCTGAAAGGGCCTTCTTATATTCTTGAGACCCATGTGCTTGTGTTCCTGCTAACTTCTGTATCTCTACTTCCCTCTGTTCCCCAGGGTCACAGAGCTGCAAAAACAGTGACATTTCAAAGGTCGGTGGATAGAATGGACAAAATCTTAGGAAAGTCTCAGATGTAAAAATACTTTAAGAGAACAGAAATTTTCACTAAAAAAAAAAAAAAAAAAAAAAAAAAAAAAAAGGCAAATTTTGGAGTTCTTTCTGGCAGTAAAGCAGCTCCAAATCAGTTATTTTATAATCCCATTTAATCTGTGGAAGGAAACAGAGATGTAACCTCTAAGGAAATGGGCAGGTCCTGTGTTTAAACCTAAGTTAAATGAATGCAATGAATGGATGAGCAGGGACTTGCTCCTTTCCTTTTCCCTTTTATCACTTTCTTTTTCAATATAGGTTTTTGGAGAAGTTCACCAGCATGGGACAGGAAAGTTCTCAAGAGTGAAATGAGGATACGCGTCTCAATGTCACCTCAGGGGAAAAAGTGCATTTTTTGTTGAAAAATCCAAGTGGTGTCTTTATGGATGACTGCTACCATGAAGCAAGGCACAGAGATGTCCCTTTTGCAGAAAACAGAAATTATGAAATGGTGTTGTGCCAGAGGAAGACTGAAAAAAGTGTCTTTTGTTTGAGAGAAGAGATTTCTAAGAACACTTTCATGGCAGCTGAAATGGGGACACTATTATCCTTAACACAGAAAAATTAACAAATGCAAGTTCTGGGTGTTTTTCACTGAATATCAGTATAGCTGAATATTTTCACTATAGACGAAGTCAAGGATGTCTGAAGAGGTTTAAAGTATGCACTTACACTGTAAGAAGGCAAAAAGTCTTTAAGTTGAAAGCTGACAGCTTAGAGGATACTAGAACACAAGCATCTGGCTGCTTCTGTTTCCCCTTTTAAGAGGCAGCAGTTCAATGATACTTGTTTCCTGCCTTGCTGTCCTCTTAATTTGACAGCAAGACTGAAACTATAATCATGTTTGGGAAATCTGAGGTAACATTCAGTGAAAGAATAAGTACTAAAAGAAATACAAGTAAAAAATTAAATTGTTCTTTCAGTGTATTTATCTGTAAGATCTTTCTTGTCACTTATGATTGCTTTAAGGATTGGTTTATAATCCTCTTTCCAATATTAGTAATTGTTAAAATACAAGCTTTGGTTTCAGTAAAATTCATGTTCCAAGGTGAAAACAGCTCCTTTATTCCCAGGAGAGACATGTGTCTTCTATAATGCCTGCTCTTAAGGTATTTGCTTTTTACCATCACTTTGCTCTTTTCCCATTGGAAGAACTATAATTCTGTTCTGAAATAAAATTTTAAATATGAGTTGAACATATTTTGAACAGCACCTGAAGTACAGGAACACAAACAATACACATATTTTTCTCTAGATTGATTTTAAAAAAACCATGAAAAGTAAGAAATTTGTGACTTATATTTATACAGAACAATTTCATCTTCACCTTTCAGTACCAAGAAGGAATTTTTGACATACATGGACTGTAACTAAAGGAGGGTAAAAGGTGATAATGCCCTACCAAAGACAGACCCTTTTGAGCAGAAGGTCAGCTAGGTAGTTTCTACTTATTTTGTTTCATTTAATAGTATCTGAATAAATATTTCTGCATGTAAATTTATCTCACCTGCAGAAACAATTACATTCCTTAATGCATGTTCACTTATGGGAAAACAATTCTTAAACATTTCCAGTCCGAGCCCATTTGACCATCTAAATTTTTCTAGATTTTTCTTCAGCAAACCACAAAGACAAGCTGAACATTTACATCTCCATTAATGTATCAATAACAACTATCTTAATTTATAAGATAGACTTCTATCAACACACCACTTTTTCTCCTTGGAAGACTACTTGCCAGGGTTCTAAATCAAGCACTGGCTTTGTAGTAAGCATGCTCAGTTTCCCAGCACATTTATTGTAGTTACATTCTGGATGTACAGAAGTCTTGATGGTGAGACATCTGGAAAAAAAATGGCTTTCAAAGATAGCAGTGCTAGATAACGGAGCTCAGGTGTCCTTATAAAATATAGGGGCTATTCCCTTTAAAGTACAGGAAGATCTTTTAAATACTAAGCATTTTCAGGAATGGCATATAATTTAAATATAATTTTCGATTACATAACTTCCACAGTAAAGGCATTTTAATGGACTACAAAGAACAAATATCATAAGAATATGGGAAGGCTATCTTGGGTGACAAATGTGATTGTGGTAATACAAAAAGAGATGCTGCAGAAGGCAGTCTCCCATCTAACAAGTTACAGCTGTGTTAATTATCTCAGAGTAGAAACACCTTGCCCCCACAGCCTTGGGAATGATAAGTAGTGAGTTAACTGAGTTGAAGTCAGTTGGAGTCTGCTTGTCGTGCTGTGAAGACCCAGGGACAGGAGGTCGTGGCAAGGGCCAGAGAAGGTAAGACACTGTAAGATATTGTACTTAGCATAGACAGGGTTAGGCGGCCGTGCTAGGGGCAGGATGGAGCCGGACTCGGAACAGAAGAAGAGAGACAGTGCCAGAGCTGTATGGAGCTGCTCTTAGAAGATACAAAGAAGAAAGATATAGGAGACTGTTTGAATAACAAGGTATAGATATGTGAAGCCTTCTGATGATTTTGGTGAAGCACCTCGAGTGCCGTGTCCGTGTCGACCGGCACACATGCCAGCGACTGCGACATCTGGTGACCCCGACGTGATGACCGATGTGATCCAGCAAAGTCCCCAGCACAGAAAAGACATGAACGTGATGACTGACGTGATGAGTGAATAAGGGAAGGAGATTAAGCAGAAACTAATTCTGGGAAGTATCAAAGAAGAGATTAAATGTAAATGTTAACAAACTTTGGAAGCAGGAAAAAGAAAAAAGAAATTTAACATATGTAATGAGCAACGTGATGAGCTATGCAGAAACAAATTCTGGGCAGTATCAAAGAGACTAAGGGAAGGAGAACTATATACTGATAGAACAAGAACTATATACAGATAAAACAGCCTGAACTACATACTTGGCCTGGACCCCTATGAGGTCCTACTGACTGGCAACATAGACCCACGGGGAAAAGTGGGGGAGGCAGCGTTGGTGAAGCTGAGAGTGGCGTGGAAAGCCACATAGAGGTCCGGACCTGATTCTTCTATAAAGACACCTAGAAATAGGTGAGCCACCAACTAGTGATAATAAGACATAACTTCTTTAAGAAGGTTATGTAATGACTGCCTCAACAGCGACACTTGTATCAAGTGTTTATGCCAGAATGGAAGAAAATGGCCAAGATGTTAAATGCATTAATCAATGTGGTTTGAGGAGCTATCCTGGTATCAGACTGTTTCCTCAAAGTTTGAGGGGCTCTGGTATCGGACTGTTTCCTCAAAAATCAAACATAGCTCAAAAAGGATATAGCTCAAAAAGAAAAAAATATAGCTACAATGGAGAAGCAGAGAAGAGGTGAGAAAAGGACAAAAAATCCAGAAAAAATAGAAAAAAGGAAGGATATTATAGCTACAGTAGAGAAGCAGAGAAAGGAGAAGAGAGAAGCAGAGAAAGGAGAGAAAAAAAGGACAAAAATCCAGTAAAAATAGAAAAAATGAAAAAAAGAGAAAAAGGAAAATGTGAAAAAATAGAAAAAATGAAAAAAAAGAGAAAAAGGAAAATGTGAAAAAATAGAAAAAATGAAAAAAAAGAGAAAAAGGAAAATGTGAAAAAATAGAAAAAATGAAAAAAAAGAGAAAAAGGAAAATGTGAAAAAATAGAAAAAATGAAAAAAAAGAGAAAAAGGAAAATGTGAAAAAATAGAAAAAATGAAAAAAAAGAGAAAAAGGAAAATGTGAAAAAATAGAAAAAATGAAAAAAAAGAGAAAAAGGAAAATGTGAAAAAATAGAAAAAATGAAAAAAAAGAGAAAAAGGAAAATGTGAAAAAATAGAAAAAATGAAAAAAAAGAGAAAAAGGAAAATGTGAAAAAATAGAAAAAATGAAAAAAAAGAGAAAAAGGAAAATGTGAAAAAATAGAAAAAATGAAAAAAAAGAGAAAAAGGAAAATGTGAAAAAATAGAAAAAATGAAAAAAAAGAGAAAAAGGAAAATGTGAAAAAATAGAAAAAATGAAAAAAAAGAGAAAAAGGAAAATGTGAAAAAATAGAAAAAATGAAAAAAACGAGAAAAAGGAAAATGTGAAAAAATAGAAAAAATGAAAAAAACGAGAAAAAGGAAAATGTGAAAAAATAGAAAAAATGAAAAAAACGAGAAAAAGGAAAATGTGAAAAAATAGAAAAAATGAAAAAAACGAGAAAAAGGAAAATGTGAAAAAATAGAAAAAATGAAAAAAACGAGAAAAAGGAAAATGTGAAAAAATAGAAAAAATGAAAAAAACGAGAAAAAGGAAAATGTGAAAAAATAGAAAAAATGAAAAAAACGAGAAAAAGGAAAATGTGAAAAAATAGAAAAAATGAAAAAAACGAGAAAAAGGAAAATGTGAAAAAATAGAAAAAATGAAAAAAACGAGAAAAAGGAAAATGTGAAAAAATAGAAAAAATGAAAAAAACGAGAAAAAGGAAAATGTGAAAAAATAGAAAAAATGAAAAAAACGAGAAAAAGGAAAATGTGAAAAAATAGAAAAAATGAAAAAAACGAGAAAAAGGAAAATGTGAAAAAATAGAAAAAATGAAAAAAACGAGAAAAAGGAAAATGTGAAAAAATAGAAAAAATGAAAAAAACGAGAAAAAGGAAAATGTGAAAAAATAGAAAAAATGAAAAAAACGAGAAAAAGGAAAATGTGAAAAAATAGAAAAAATGAAAAAAACGAGAAAAAGGAAAATGTGAAAAAATAGAAAAAATGAAAAAAACGAGAAAAAGGAAAATGTGAAAAAATAGAAAAAATGAAAAAAACGAGAAAAAGGAAAATGTGAAAAAATAGAAAAAATGAAAAAAACGAGAAAAAGGAAAATGTGAAAAAATAGAAAAAATGAAAAAAACGAGAAAAAGGAAAATGTGAAAAAATAGAAAAAATGAAAAAAACGAGAAAAAGGAAAATGTGAAAAAATAGAAAAAATGAAAAAAACGAGAAAAAGGAAAATGTGAAAAAATAGAAAAAATGAAAAAAACGAGAAAAAGGAAAATGTGAAAAAATAGAAAAAATGAAAAAAACGAGAAAAAGGAAAATGTGAAAAAATAGAAAAAATGAAAAAAACGAGAAAAAGGAAAATGTGAAAAAATAGAAAAAATGAAAAAAACGAGAAAAAGGAAAATGTGAAAAAATAGAAAAAATGAAAAAAACGAGAAAAAGGAAAATGTGAAAAAATAGAAAAAATGAAAAAAACGAGAAAAAGGAAAATGTGAAAAAATAGAAAAAATGAAAAAAACGAGAAAAAGGAAAATGTGAAAAAATAGAAAAAATGAAAAAAACGAGAAAAAGGAAAATGTGAAAAAATAGAAAAAATGAAAAAAACGAGAAAAAGGAAAATGTGAAAAAATAGAAAAAATGAAAAAAACGAGAAAAAGGAAAATGTGAAAAAATAGAAAAAATGAAAAAAACGAGAAAAAGGAAAATGTGAAAAAATAGAAAAAATGAAAAAAACGAGAAAAAGGAAAATGTGAAAAAATAGAAAAAATGAAAAAAACGAGAAAAAGGAAAATGTGAAAAAATAGAAAAAATGAAAAAAACGAGAAAAAGGAAAATGTGAAAAAATAGAAAAAATGAAAAAAACGAGAAAAAGGAAAATGTGAAAAAATAGAAAAAATGAAAAAAACGAGAAAAAGGAAAATGTGAAAAAATAGAAAAAATGAAAAAAACGAGAAAAAGGAAAATGTGAAAAAATAGAAAAAATGAAAAAAACGAGAAAAAGGAAAATGTGAAAAAATAGAAAAAATGAAAAAAACGAGAAAAAGGAAAATGTGAAAAAATAGAAAAAATGAAAAAAACGAGAAAAAGGAAAATGTGAAAAAATAGAAAAAATGAAAAAAACGAGAAAAAGGAAAATGTGAAAAAATAGAAAAAATGAAAAAAACGAGAAAAAGGAAAATGTGAAAAAATAGAAAAAATGAAAAAAACGAGAAAAAGGAAAATGTGAAAAAATAGAAAAAATGAAAAAAACGAGAAAAAGGAAAATGTGAAAAAATAGAAAAAATGAAAAAAACGAGAAAAAGGAAAATGTGAAAAAATAGAAAAAATGAAAAAAACGAGAAAAAGGAAAATGTGAAAAAATAGAAAAAATGAAAAAAACGAGAAAAAGGAAAATGTGAAAAAATAGAAAAAATGAAAAAAACGAGAAAAAGGAAAATGTGAAAAAATAGAAAAAATGAAAAAAACGAGAAAAAGGAAAATGTGAAAAAATAGAAAAAATGAAAAAAACGAGAAAAAGGAAAATGTGAAAAAATAGAAAAAATGAAAAAAACGAGAAAAAGGAAAATGTGAAAAAATAGAAAAAATGAAAAAAACGAGAAAAAGGAAAATGTGAAAAAATAGAAAAAATGAAAAAAACGAGAAAAAGGAAAATGTGAAAAAATAGAAAAAATGAAAAAAACTGTCTGGCAACATAGACCCACTGGGAAAAGTGGGGGAGGCGGCGTTGGTGGAGCTGAGAGTGGCGGGGAAAGCCACATGGAGGTCCGGACCTGGTTCCATTGTAAAGACACCTGTAAATAGGTGAGCCACCAACTAGTGATAATAAGACATAACTTCTTTAAGAAGTTGTGTAATGACTGCCTCAACACTAACACTTGTATCAAGTGATTATGCCAGACTAGAAGAAAATGAGGGATGTTAAATAGATTAATCTAGAAAAAATGGAGACAGTATTTGAATGTTATAGTAGTTAATTTATTTAAACATAGTGGTCAATCTATCTAAACATGTGTTTCTAGAAATGTTTAATTATAAAAAAGAAATGGGGAATTGTGGTGATACAAAAAGAGATGCTGCAGAAGGCAGTCTCCCATCTAACAAGTTACAGCTGTGTTAATTATCTCAGAGTAGAAACACCTTGCCCTCACAGCCTTGGGCATGATAAGTAGTGAGTTAACTGAGTTGAAGTCAGTTGGAGTCTGCTTGTCCTGCTGTGAAGACCCAGGGACAGGAGGTCGTGGCAAGGGCCAGAGAAGGTAAGATACTGTAAGATATTGTACTTAGCATAGACAGGGTTAGGCGGCCGTGCTAGGGGCAGGATGGAGCCGGACTCGGAACAGAAGAAGAGAGACAATGCCAGAGCTGTATGGAGCTGCTCTTAGAAGATACAAAGAAGAAAGATATAGGAGACTGTTTGAATAACAAGATATAGATATGTGAAGCCTTCTGATGATTTTGGTGAAGCACCTCGAGTGCCGTGTCCGTGTCGACTGGCACACGTGCCAGCGACTGCGACATGTGATTCTCAGCCAAATTCCTAACATTTACATTAGGAGGCTCTAAAACACATTTTCCTTCCTCAAAATTAAGAGCACACTGGATCACTGTATCAAGAAGAAGCAGCTCAACTGCCAGTGCAATTGCCACAGGGAATTGTCTCCATCAATGCAACACAACAGATTTGCCTGGGCATATCACACTAACTAGCTATTTCACTACATTTAGCAGAAGAGACTGCCAAATTACTGTCTAATTCAGTGAAGATACAGATCTAGAAGTCTATTAGAGCCTTTGCTTTGACTTATAGTCTGATTTAAAGTGACAATTCAAATCTACTCTTGTATAACCATAAAATAATGGGATATTAATAATACAGGTTGTGCATTTCATGTCAAGCTTAATTTTAAGCTTATTTTCAAGATGAAATGAAATATTTAAAAATTGAAGTGCAATGATAAATGAGGAGGTTGGAGAAAGGTAACTAAATCATACAATTTTTATACTGTCCTTTTCCTGTGTACATTGTCAAACTTTGTTATGGGTAAATGCAGTGGAACAGCCATTTTTTACCCCTCAATATTAAAAAAATAGTATCCAAGTGATGACAGATCACTCATACATTTTTTACCCTGTATATTTGAAAGGCAGTGCCAAGCACTGTGTCCTTCCAAGGCTTGAGAGCAAATGCCGAAATGAAGGCAAGAGTATTAAAGAGATTAGTCAAAAATAGAGATGGCACAAATTCTAAGTGCTCCAAAGATCACATACACTCAAGAAATTGAAGAAGGGCAGATGAATGAGCTTCCCCAAAACAATGAAGAAATAAAAACATGAGAGAAAATCTGGGGGCTGGAAGCCACATTATGGTTGAGGCTATCCCTAGCAACATACATGCAAGTGTGAATGCAAGCAACTTGCAAATACCATTTAAATCCAAGTCTTGATTAGAAATCAGAGCCAGTTTGTAGTATTCTTGTGGTAAGAAAATCCTCATTTTGTGTTTTTCCCAAGTCTATTTGGCAACAAGAATTTTTTTCCTGGGCTGTCAATAGACAAACAGACCCAAATCTTTATTGTTACACAGGCTGGACTGTGTAACAGTCCTGTGAAGAAGATTAGACCCAAGAGCATTTAAGGGAAGAACCAAATCAATCCTTAGGATGGGATAAGATAAGACTGGTGCTATCAGTAGTTATCAACCTTCCAGATTCTGCCCTGCTTGAGTCTGACATTGACCTATATGACTTAAAGGAATAAATTTACCTTCTACAATATGTTAATAGGAAACTCTAGAAACTGATGAGATGCTTCCTCTCCTGAGGGCAGTTCATTCTCTTTCCTCTGAAAAGTGTCCAGACAACTGCATCATTCCTGCTTGATCCTGTTAGAAAGTGAAACTTAATGTGAAATTAAGTTTAAGAAATGAGAATCTTCCACCTGCTAAGAAATACAAATCTTTGTGCTCGACAGCAGTCAGATTGTGAGTCTTGAACTGAGTCAAATTTTAGACAGCACTAATTTTGTTCCACATCATGTACCATATGGGGATACTCTTTTTAATAAGAGAGCATACACTAATGATATCTGTGACTGCTGGCTATGATTTTTATTAAAGCAGAGTAAATGTTTAATACAAAACAAATCTTTAAAATCTATTCAAATGAGATTGTGGAAACCCTTGTTGAACAAGGCAAACTCTTTTTTTCGTATTGCAGGCATACATTGTGACTACTGTAAATGTCAGAGCATGAAAGATCTCCTTACAATGCCCAGATTTGAATACATAAAAACTTTCAGCACTTTGACTGAATGAGAGCCAATTTAATAAATCACTGAAATTTACTCTCAGAAAGCTGTTTCAAACCTGTCCTGCATAAAGCATCCAGTCAAAGCTGTATGAATAAACTTGATGAGGTTGTGAATTTGCACTTAGTGAGTTTAACACAATTTATTCAATATATTATAAACATTTCAATACCCTTACATTTCCTAGGCCTGATGTTCCATTCTCTAAACTGGCAAACTCTCATGTCAAGGAGTTTTCGTGACCCATTTTGCAACACTAAATTATTTGAAACCAAGCAGAATTTTCAAAATGTATGGGTATGATTAAAAGTGGCAGTTCCTACAAACTATGTGAAAACCATATTGCACTTAGACAGTCCTATAACCTTTTCTATTTCATTCTTATACCTTTATAACATTTTTTAAGTTTTTATTGAAAAATTATTACAGTTAGGTGCAGTTGTTAGCTTAGTGTGAAATTTTAAAACAAGGGCGTAAATTCCAATGCAAAAAGGAATGGGTTGAATATCCAGTGCTTTCGTTTAAAATGTATGTGGCAAATAATACATCACAAAAGATTTAGTTTGTTGGGTTTTTGTTGTTTGTTTTTTTATTTTTAAACAGGGGGCTTTCCGGAACTGTATATCACAGTTATTTGTTATAGAAATCTGGACAGTCTATTAGCCTATTAGGATTTTAACAACAGAATAAAATTGAAGGAAAGAAATATAGAAAAAGATCAGTCTAAGTCCCCACAATGTGAAGCTCCTACTCAACAGTAGTAATACGAAGAGCTCCCATACGCAGCCTCTGGATAGAAAGCAGTCATTTACTTAAAGACACTTAATTTCTCTCTACCAACCACTGTACAATAATATCCCTTTGCAAGTACCAGCTTTTTGGCAGTAAGCTTTATAAAGGTGCTGTCATATATCATACAAAGAAGCCAAGCTCTGGAGACATATTCATGTAAGTAAATCAAAATTAGGAACAAGTTAGAAACAGAGGTGAGAATAGGATACAGGTCTCCTGCTTCCTGTGCTTGGGTTTGTGGTGTGTAGAGGTGTGTCCTCATCAACTCGTGCTGCTCCAGGGTTTCACACATGAGTAGACTCTGATGTCTTAAGTTTTGGCTTTCATGTTTTTCAGATTCTGTGCTGCCTAAGTTTGTAGTTCTGAGCCTCATCCTAAGTGTTAGCAAGCTCTCTTCACAGAGTAGGTAAACAAAACAAATCCTTTTCCAGCTTGAGACCAAGGATAATGGTTACAAGTTTCAGGCCCAAAAGCATAAACAACAGTGGACTGAAGAGAGAAGATAAAGGAAGGAACTTCATAATCTGAAGCTGTAACTGGACAATTAAACCCAATATGCAAATGGACCAAAACTTATAAACGTGTGAGACCTCGTGACCAGTCGTCCATTTTGTGACCATTTTGGGTCCTCCTTGGGTAGCCCTGGCCAGGCTCCTGTACTGCCCAAGGTGTACCCTTAAAGGCTTTTTAAAAAATACCTACTTTATTCTCTTAGCTCGTCTAGTCTCTGTTCCAGGTTCAGCCTCCCAAGGCATCACTCTACCTAAAAGAAGGCATCACTCTACCTAAATCTCAAAATTTCCACTCAAAACACAATTAAACCCTTTATAGCTGCAAGGAATTCAACAATGCCCTGCTGATTTCAGCCTTTCATCAAACTTTCTGGAATCAAGGTGGTCTGATACTCCAAGTGCTCAAGGGTAGAGAGGGCAGGGTTTACTGCTGCTTATTCAGGTCAAGGAGGTCTGAAGTAGAATTGGATTTTAAGGAGTGTTTCCAAACCAAACTGGGATTTTTCCCAGGAACACTTTGCACAGTGCTCTCGGTGCCACCCTCACCTTCCCCACCCCCCAAACACCTGCAAACCATCTTTTACTTCTTCTCACACCCCATTTCTTTGACCTCGCTTTCTAATCAGCACTGCCTTCCTTCAACAGAGATTTTCCATTGTCTCTAAGGAACTGTGCTTCGTTCCAAATTTCATCTCCAAATATTCTTTTTATTTTTCTGTCCTCACATTCAACTCTGATACTTGGTTGCATCACTATTGGAAAACAGAAGTGCAGAACATTGCAAATATTTCTTTCATCTTCTACTTGCTTATTTTCATAGATGTACTCAGTTTACAGTTCAAGCACAGGAGATTCATAGCTGCCAATCACCTTGAAGCTTGGCCAACAAGGGCCTTCAGGAGGACTCAGACCTCAGAATTACATCATTGAGGTTTATCTACACTGCTAGAGGTGTATAGGTATATTTTCCCCCAACAATACAAATATAAAGATTGAACATTGAAATGGAGGAGTTTCCATGCCATATCCCAGTCTGGCAGGGCCTGTTCTTAGAAATACATGATGTAATAGGAGCATGCATGTAATAGGAATATGCATTTTTAATATATCTACCACACCCTACAGAAATACAATCTCAAAATCTTCTTGAAGACCTCCGTATACCACTCCACACGATCTACAGGATGATGTTACCTCTTGCTTCTGTTGAGGGACTGGCAGTGAAACTTCTTTTTCTGTCATCTCCTTCACAGCACACAAAAGAAAAAGGCAATTCCCCTAATAAGCTACATGTTATTTTTATTGAAACAACACTACGCAATGAAAAACTCTAAATCCAAATAGGCTAAAGCAAGGGAGAAGTCAAAAACCATTACATATGCTCTCTAGAGGGAGTGGCATTGGCAGTCTGCAGTTATGTAACATTTCTAGTTGCTCAGCGAAAGAAAAAATATTATGTTTATTTTATTTTCAAACAGATTCCTTAAAAGCAGTTTTCTAATACCTTTTTCTACTGAAAATTGAGACATTGTGGAGCTTCCAAAACTGTTGAAATTAGGGCATCATTAAAACCAGAGAATTAAAAAACAAAATGGAAGTATTTTCTGCCAGACTTTCCTAAAGGTTGTATTACTTTTATAGTACTTTTTTAAACATACTGACAAAGTTTTTGAAAAAAATGTTTCTGTCAAAAGATGCTCAGTTATTTTATTTAAGAACACAGACCTACAAACAACCTTCAGGAGGGAAGATAAAACCCCCAAAACCTTTCTTAAAACTAGGACAATACAGTTGCCCTTGCCACAAGAAAAGGTAATGGTATCCCAAGCTGCATTAGGAGGTGTGTTGGCAGCGGACAGAGGAAGGGGATCCTCCCCTTCTATTCAGCATTGGTGAGAAAACTGCAGTGCTCGGCCCTGTTTTGGGTCCCCAATACAAGTGAGACCTGCTGGAGAAAGTCCAGAGAAGGGCTTGAACATGAGGAAGGGACAGAAGCATCTCTGCCATGAGGAAAGGCTGAGAAGCTATGACTGTCCAGCCTGGAGGAGGAAAAGCTCAGGAGCATCTTATCAAAGCATATAAATATCCACAGGGGAAGTACAAAGACAACAGAGCCAGGCTCTTTTCACTGGTGCACAGTGATAGGACAAGAAGTGATGAACACAAACCAAAACACAAGAGGTTCCCTTTGAAACTTAGATAACAGTTTCTCACTGTAAGGATGACCAAGCACTGGCATAGGTTGCCCAAGGAATTCTACCTTCATAGATATTAAAAGGCTATGGGCTAGAATCTCTTCTAGTGAACTTGTTTGAGCAGGGAGATCGGGGAAGATGACCTGGAGAGGTCCCTTCCAACCTCAACCATTATCTAAGTCTGCAATCATGATGTTTCTTTATCATAAAAGGAAGTTAAATTCACAAGATCATTAAAAAAAAAAATCAAAAAAAAAAAATGATTTGAAAGACGTCTTTAGAAGCCAGACTGAGGGATTGCACTAAATGAAGCTCAACAGCCAGTTCCTAAAAGACGGGTAAGGCAAATCTCCAGAAGGAAAGCCCTCCCAAACAACTGGAGCACTGGAGTGAAAACAGTGTTGGTGCCAAGTCTCTAAAGTCCTAAATTCTGTCCCTGTCCTCTCACGAATGCCTTATGGAAGCTGCTTAAAGTAATTTCAACTCTCCAAGTTTCAACTACAGTCTTAGCTCCCAGGAGTTCTATGCAGAAAAATTAAAGCGAGATGTTTAGACATGGACATGGGGAGAAAGAAGTGCAAGGGTTTATAAGAACAAAAAGAAATAAACTGATCAAAGGAACTGCATTCATTCACTTGTTAGTACAAAATCCCAGATCAGGAAGCCTTTACAGATGCTGCCTGTCCTGCAAACTGATCCTCCACACGCAGCACTTTGATCTGACTGTACAATGCTGAGCTTGTAACAGATGAACTCATGGAACAAACAGCACATCTAGCTCACAGGAGGTGACCCTCACCAGCTTGGCAGAAGTTTAGCGACTTGCCTATGCTGATGAAGCTCCACACAGCATAACTTCTGCCTGAGACTTATTCTGTTGTCTTCCATGTAGAGGTGCACGAAGTCAGGACTGAATTGTGATGATTATGGCAGAATGTGGCTGACAATGATGAAAGATTCAGTCCAGAAAATATGAGCCAGAGGTCAGTATACCTCACAACTCATACACCAGGTATTCAAGAGATATGATTCTGGTATGGATTTCAGAGGAGCACCATAAAAGTTTGAATGCAGACAAGCCTGTGTTTTAGCTTCCCAAACTTCATTCCCTGAAGCATACTGGTGAGAAACACAGCCATACAAGTGCTTTAAGAATGTAACTCCACATTTCAGTGCTGATGAACTTTTTGTTTTCTTGCTTATAATTTCTGGTTTTACTATGTAGAGCTGGTTCCTTTCCTTGGGGTGGAGAACACTATGAGTTAGTGTCCAGGTGAGTCTGTAACACTGTGTTTCTATTTCTTGTGCACTACTACTATCCTTTAAAGTCAACTGCCATGAGGAGGCAAAGGGAGGCTGTCTGGGTGTCACTTCAAAAAATCCCCATCATTTAAGCCCATCTCAGGCACACATACGATTGGTCTGTCTCAGGGCCCATTTCTTGGACAACCACAGCAGCAGAGGTGGGAGATTCCCTGTCACAACAGTTGAATCATCTTTGACACTACAAGGCTTTTATAATAAGTATGTGTATATGGCTAGAGAGCTAAAAATTCAGTTTGCCTTTGGGAAAAATCACTTTGCATCCCTGCGAGCAAGCTAACAGGAAGACAGGAAAACTTCAAGCCTAACATTTAGAAAATAGCTGAAGCTCTGGAAGGCTATGACAAGAAAATAGATAATCAGTCTGGGGAAAAGTGGCTAAGCTGGTGTCGAAATGTGCCAGTCAAACAGCAGGGAAGAACACATCAGCCCAAACAAATGGAAACCAATGAAAAACACACTCTCTAATTGCTAAAAAAGATTGTACACAAGGGAGGCAAAGGAAATCCATTGGGAAGGCACTGCACCAGGCTTATTAAATACCAAGACAGACAGTAAGGCCAATAAAACATAACAGAATGCTTAAAGAACTGATAAACTCTCTTAAGTGGAAAAGTTATTAAATTAACCAAAAGAAACCAGACTTCTGGTGGGACAAGAACAGCTCATCCCACTGTCACAAAAAGACAGAAAATGCAATTAGCGGCTGAGATAGAATAGCAAAATAAAAGAATGATATTGTTGAAGCTCTAGGGAAGACTCTGAGTTCTTCAGTCTGAAGAGAAGAACAAAAAATAAAAACCCCCAAAAAACCCACAAACCAAAACAACAACAAAAAACCCCATAAAATAAAAAAAATCCCAATATATTACTAAAAAAGTCATACAGCATAAGATGAAATCACTAACAGTAAGTTGCTGGAAGATACCAGAGGGCTGTAGCAAATGTTTCTGAAAAATTAAATCAAAGAAGGTTTTCTCAAAGTATGTCATTCAGAATGACCCAGAAAAATATCATGCAGTTAATACACTTTCTAACATAAATTCACTTGCTCTCTTTTATGACTGAGTTTGTTATTCAATGGACTTATCACTGCTAGGATACTCAGGTCAGAGCCATGTGAGCTTCCCCCAAAACTCTACCCCAAACACCAGCTTTCACCAATATCCGGGCCATCAGCTTCAGTGCTGACATTTACCCTCGTATTGCTTTCTTTTTAAGACATGAAGTTATTGAAACTATGAAAAAACCCACGAAGTTTCAGCAAGATTATGTTATTGTTGACAAAAATCTTCCACTTGGACTCCAAGAGAAAATGGAAAAGAACAAGGTACCTGGGACAGCAAGCCCAGACCAGGACAGCCTCCTCCCAGTCCCAAAATAATGAGGCAGTGAGGGATAAAAAAACCCCTCTGAATGGAGAAAAAGGATAACATTTCAGCTCTCCCTAATTTGTGGGCCTAGGCACCTTCTTAGTGGTAAAGGGGTCATATGAGTGTAGTATCAACCTCACAGAGCTATGATATCTAGGTGCAGTACAAATACAGACAGACAGAAGCAGTAAGCCACTTATGCATTAATCAGGTTGTAAATGTTGCCTGAATTCCACAAGTAACCACTTCTGCCTGCCTACTAATTGGAGACAGTTCACCAAAAAAAAAAAAAAAAAGTCTCTGCCAGGATATTTTAAACGCTTCTTTCGGAGAAAAAAAAAAAAAGTCTAAATCTTGGAGAAGTATGTGACAAATGAAAATGGAGCATACAAACTAAACAGAAGTATTTCAACCTTCTAAACAGTGCCTTGATTTTGGGTACATCTCCATAGATCTTTATTGATGGAAGTAGTGTCTTGTCATGCTGTGAAATGGATATTTACTCACCCTGGAGGTGGTGCATAGACATTAAGTTAGCTCTCTCTGCAGACATTAAGACGACAAAATGTGTCAAAGGACATAGGACAAATAAAAAGGGAGGGGAAACCTAGAGGGCTGCTGAATCCCTCACTTGAGAAAATGGTTTTAAGCTGCCAAGACTGGAATTGAATATGGCACAACTTAGTCATTCCCTAAAAAATACTCTCTTGGAAGTGCTCAGTTCCACCAATTCCTAAACCAATTTTTTCCTGAAAGGTCTAGTGAGGCCAGTAACCAAGAGCAGCAGACATTATCTTGGCAAGAAGTTATTTCTTCACCTTAAGCTTTCTAAGAAAGAAGTTTTGTTTTGTAATAAGGAATATTACCCAAGAACATGGAGTGCTGGTAAGTCTAGTTCGTCTCTTAAAGACCTTTCCTGCTGTGCCACCTAAATTGGTGGCAGCACTGTAACTGCCACTTCCTCAGCACCCGCTGCTTTTGCAAATGCACGCAAGATTTTGTGTTTTAGCAGCTTTTTGAGAAAGCTGTGCAGGCTGAAGTCTCAACAGCAAAAATAATCCACATAATATGATGCAGGAAGCTATTGAAAGAAAAGAGGCTTTTAACATACAAGGTTACAAGAGTCACACCTTTAACCTGTTTGACTACTACAGCATAAACTTGAGTTAGGTTTTTGGTTTGCAGACTCTTTACCACCCATAAACATCATAAAACTCCAGTCTACAAACAAGTAGGAGGCATTTCTAGGGACTATCTGTTCTATACAAGGTATTTTTTCAGCTATCTCAAAGCTGCTGATAGATCCCAGCAGGAGCAACACTAGACCTTCATTAGGTCTCACTAACTGAGGGAAGCCAGATTGGGCCATTTCCCCTCTATTTTCTCTCCCAGTTTGGTCCACACCAGGTACTGAGACAACCAGATCAGCTCCATTCTTGCTCTGACTGCAAGAAACAGCTACAAAATATATTCAACACAGTCCTTTCCATCTTCTGTATGCTAAGACTGTCATTCCCATTTCCCAGAACTTTCAGTGTCATGCAGAGCAAGCTAGCTAAAAACCAACGCTCCTTGAGTGTCACACAAAACAACACTCTTGGTGATCTTGCGTCCACAAAGCAAACAAAAAACTCACATTCCAGCAGCCACCTAACTGTACAGACCCAGAGAGATAAAATGTGCTTACACATTCAGAATTGTGACTCTCCAGGGACCTGAATATTTATCTGCTGTGGTCCAAGCATTAGACATAAAGACATTACTTCTCTGCTCTGGTGCCTGCAGGATCTCATTGTTTAAGACAACTCACAGCATGCCTATTGCATAAGGACCACCTGCAGTCCAGCACTAAGCACAGCAGTTCAGGAAAATTCCACTGAATTCATAATGACTTTAATACTCTCTTTTTACTAGTGTCTTCACCCAGGAATCAAAAGATCTAAATCAAAAGTTCTCTTTTCAGCCCAGCTGTAACACCACAAAGTGCTTACTTTTGGTGGGGGGATAATTTCACCTCACTTTAAGCACCTACCTAACCATTTCAGTTAATGGTGCTAAAAGGAACATCTAAAATAGGTCAGAAACTGTGAGATAAAAGTGCCTATTCTATTCCTTGAGCATACAGGGGGGTCTAGACAACTAACCAATATTATTATCCCATGTAGGTTTTTATGTTTTAGAGCTCTGGCATGAGGGCCTGTCAGCTTCATTGTGCACTTCTGGCTCTGGTTGTGACAGAACTTTTCAGACTTTCTCCTGCATAATATTTGCTACCAGATCAGGTTTTTGCAGCACCTATGATTTTCTACGTGCCACAGCTACTCTGGCGAGGTCAGGTGGCATCAAATGATTTATTGGAGAGAGAATGCCAGCCTAAATTGGAGAAGACATTGTGAATTCTGTTAATGCTCCCCCCTAATTTTTTCCCTACTGCTACTGCAGCCTGCTAAAGGTGAAGGAGGAGACTACAGTACTACTAAATTCACTCCTTCAATACCTTTTGAGATCTTCGGATGAAATGCCTAATATAAGTGCAGAGGAGCAGTGCCATAATGGCTCTTTCAAGTATAAATTACAACCATTTCAGAAAGTTTCACATCTTCTTATATATCTTTTTATGACTTTCTGCCCTCTTAATATTCACATCCAAGACCATTTTTCATGCTGGAATGATTGGAGGAGGGCAGTTACTGTGTGTTGTTCCTCAGCTGGATTTTCTTATAATTGTTTGGGAATTAGAGACAGGCTGAAACTTTGGAATTTCTGCTGAGTAAAAGGCAAATGTAACTTTGCTAACTATGTTTTGGGGAGCTAAATAGAAACCATCAGGGTCAGCAACAGCCCTTCCATGAAGAGTGCTGAGAGAGTGCTGATTTCTCAAGGCAGAAAATTAGGCCTGACCAAGATAAACAAAAATAGTCTTGTAAAATCATTTCACAAATTGATTTTTTTATAATGTTATCTAACTATCTGCTATTATCAATATCTTCCTGTGCATAAGAACAGACCCTTCCATATTTGAGATTTTAAGTGCCCAAGAGACTCCAAGCCTAGATCATCTTTTTTCAAATAGGAATTTTAATTAGATTTATAAGCACTTTTACATTCCCAAGTGAAAGAAGTGCTGTGTTTTAGCAAGGAATTAAGTCCTGGCATGCTAATTATAATGTGGTGTTAGGTTGTCTGTGTCAGGTTGGATTATTCCAGGCTACAGATTTTCACTATTTACACCGACCTCCTGATACACAGCAGCTCTAGCACAGACAGGAGCTGTAATGTGATCCTGAGTCTAACCTTAAGAATCCATTCCCTTATAGAGAGATGTATTTGGTTAAGCCTGATGCAGTAGAGATATCAAATTTCCAGTTCTAAATAACCTTGTTATGCTCATTTAATTAAAGAAGTTAACTCTACTTGGTTAAAAAATAAGGAAGAGAGGAGAGGAGAGGAGAGGAGAGGAGAGGAGAGGAGAGGAGAGGAGAGGAGAGGAGAGGAGAGGAGAGGAGAGGAGAGGAGAGGAGAGGAGAGGAGAGGAGAGGACTAACATTCCAAATGAGTCCTTAACCACACATAGTTTTTGCTTCTGGTTTGGCCTTTAAATTTCATTGACACCAACTAGTGAGCTCTTTTCAACCCAAATTGCCACCAGTCGGGCACCATCTTCAAGATGCAGTCCCACAGACAGACAGAGTCTTCCAAAAGTATCTAAAGATATTTGAATGCCCACATCCCACATTATTCCAGTTTTTATCTTCTTCCTGTGCAAAGACAAGACACAAAACAACCCCACAACAATCTAATCTCAGGTGTAGATGGTACATCTGCAGCTGCTTGTCTGTCTACAAATTCGATGGCATGAGAAAAGAGAGACTGGGGATGCATTTCGTCTTACATACAGCAACATGCATATGAATAAAAAGTGCACCAAACATTTCATTTTTTAAATTAGTTCAAACCCACAGCCACCTTCATCACAGCTCATAACAAACTAGGCTAAAATGGATTTTTTTCGCTTTTCATTCCTCCATGCTGTATCCAGCTGCAATGTCCAATTAGTGGATATGAGGGAGGAAAAATTCTCAAAATTCTGAAAAGTACAGTTAAAACTCAAGAGAAAGCATCTCTTTTAAAGAGGAATGCTTAATGTTTCCTAGCATGGGAAATGTTATTTCAGCAAAGAACCATTCTGAGCCACACACCACTGATACAACTTTACCAGTTAGGACATCTTCCAGCAGTGAAATCAGACAGGATATTGCTATCTTGCAGAGCCAGGAGCCTTCAATAAGTTAAAATTCATACTAAATTGTCCTAAGAGCAGTCATTAGGGTTGAAAACTTCAAGCTACTTTCATGCCCATACTATAAATGCTTAACATAAAGCAATAAAGAGCCCAGTTCTTTCAGCTACCAAGAGCTCATATTCCCTCCTGTGTTGCAAGGGGGTGGTACCCTCTGCCACAGGTGTCAACAGGAACTTTTTATAAGGCTTTTAGCTCTCCTCAGCACAACTAAAACAAACTGAAACTGATTTAAAGACAATGGAGACAGAACAGCTGTAACATTTCAGCTCCAGGAACTTTCCTTTGAATGTCCTGCGTTCTTCATTTTATGTGGATTCTCAAGTGACAAATCAAGGAGACGGGAAGGAGGCCAGGATAACAGAGTAGAAAGCATATACCAAAAAGGACTTCCAGAAACAGCCTGTTGTTTATAAGTGGCCTCGGATACTGAAATTACTTACATATGAGTTTTCTGGAAAGCAACATCTTCTGGCAGAAACTACCTTTTCAGAGCAGGGGTTCCAGAAGCACAGCCCATGGGTCAGTTTGCAGGCCACAAAGCATTGCCATGTAGTCCATGCTGGAACACTTTTGGCATAGCTGCTTCTGATGGACATGGAGCTGTGCCCACTGTGCTAGTACACAGATTTACATCTAGGGACTCCGGAAGGTAATGCCCAAGGAAGAGTCATCCCACAAGACTCTGGACTGCACCCCAGCCATACAACCAGGTCCTGTATACTCCCCCAGTTACATCTATTGCTTCACTTGGCAGGCAGAAGCTGTTGCATTGAACTTTTCCAGGAGTATTTATGTCTTTTGGAAAAAAATGGAGTTTCTGGCTCTGCAAGGGCAGGAAAAGAAAAGCAGGTCCTTTCCTGACATGCAGACAGGAAAGTGGGTTGAGGAATTTTACTTCTCCTCTAAACTAACTTTTATGATTTTCTCATGACTGATAAAGTTCTAGGTGTTGATCATGTATCTTTTCTAGCAAAAAAGAACAACTTACAGGAGAGTTGGACTTGGCTATAAAGTACTGGCACATTGGCCTTTAAATGTGTTAACATTACCTTCTTGTTCTCTTTGTGCCAATGCTTGCTATCAACAAGTAACCATGCAAACAGCCTTTCACCCACTAATTTTCCCAAAATATTTTTACAAGCCTTGTTTGGGATACCTTCCCTGCCTTCCTTGTACTGAATCCTTTAACTAGAAGTGTGATAAAAAAATCATCCACAAGGAAGAATTGTGCTGACTTACAAGTCAACATCTCTGAGACATGACTATCTGGAAGAATCAGAAACTTTTTCATCCTTAACAAGCAGTATATATTGTGTAAAAATAGCTTATCTACCAAGCTGAATTGCATAAAATTGGACCTTGAACAGAGGTACATCAACTGTCACTGCACTTTATCAATGCAAACTCTCCAAGCATCCAAGCATTGCTTTGTATTTTCCAATCCTCCTAAATGACTGCATCATAAGTTCCCTAATTCATATCTGTTAATAACAATATAAATTATACTTTCAGCTGTGCATCACTGAGGTTATCCCAGGAGCAGAAACCTTTTGAACCAATGATGGAGTTTCTGAAGCCTGCCAGAGACAGTGGTTCAGGCTGATCACATGCAAAGCCTTACCGAGAGTGGTCCAAAACACTTCACTGACCTTGAAGTCAGATCACCCATATTTTCTAGATTTTTATTGTGACATTACTTTAAATCACAAAGGAAAAAGAAACCTGGAGTGCAATGTTTATGGCATTTTGCATCACAAAAATGAGAACAAGTGAAGACAACCTGTACATTTAACACAACCTAGTACCTGGCTACACAAGTAGGAGATAAAAGCCAGTTACTTTTTAATATCATGGACTTTAATAATAAAGCAATAAAATATCTGGAAAACAATTCAGATTCTGGGCCACCAGAATTTTGCTAACACAGAAAACAAGAGGACAGGTGAATATAAGTTTTATACTTTATAAATCTCACAGGACTTCTGCTTCCTGAACTCTGTCTCCTGCTTTGTTCCGACACGAATTCCAATGTGTAACTGAGCACGCAGAGTCTGAACTCTCTGCTGTCATACTGTATTACCCTATTAGATTTGTTCTGTATTAGATGTGACACCTTGTCTTTGCAAGTTAAAGATATCCCTACACAGTGCTCCTCATAATTATACTGCTGTTTGATATCACTACAGAAGAAAATGAAAGCTACACCCTGTAGAATTATTTGTGACATATTTCCTTAGTTATGCAGATATATACACTACACAGGAAAACAATTTGTGCTGATACGGCCTGGAAACAAATATTTTCTCAAGACTAAAGGACATGAATATGCTTATGAGACATCTATGGGCTATCCAGCAAAACAATATCTTTTAACAGAAGGGTTTTCTGCTGAGATGGACTCATACCAAGAAACAATTTAGAACAACATACATTTCTTGCACATGGTCATATGAAAGTTAAACCAGAAATACCATCATTTCCCTTTGTCCTATATCCTTTATAGTAACAAAGCCATACAAAATACAACTTGGCTGCTATTATTTGCTGCAGCTGAACACTACAGATAAGCTGTAAAATTTGTACAGTAATTAATAATTATATGCTCTATCTTCTTTATAAAGAATTAATTTCTTTTTCTTTTTCTTTTAGAATTCTTTTTCTATAGGAGAAGCAAGTAGAACATTGGCAAAAATATTTTCTCTTCTGTTCTTTCCTTATGTGCAAAATGAAATTAGGTAAGAAAAATATAATTTCCTTGAAAAAAAAGTCTGCAAGTGAAAGGTAAGAAGGAAAAAAAATCATATCAAAATATTTAAATTATGTTTGAACTGCTTCTGAAATATGTTCTGGTCTTGTATTAGCTCCCACTTTATTAGATTGGGACTGTATCTTATTTTTCTTCAACGGAACCCTCATAACCAGGAAAATAAGTGCTGCGATGCAATGTTGAATACAAAGTCATCACCACATTGCTCCAGTGCAGCACAGCTGAAGCCAACATAATGTCTACCAATGGTTGCAATAAGAGAAGGACTAATCAGAGAGACAAATGTCAAAATGTACAAGGCAGAATTGCCTGCTCCAAGCCATCTCCTTGGAAAGAGCAAAGCCGTTTGTGAGGCACCACCTGGCCCCGCACAGGCAGGTGGCAGAGCATCGCCAAGGGCTGGAGAGATGCCTGTCTTGCAATGAGATTTTACATTCTCTAAAATCAATAGCAATTCAGCTGCAAGAGTACAATCCAGTTATGTTCTATCATCTTCCCTTACTACCATCACTCCTGAGAGCCCCTGAAGTTTTTCTCAGTCTTCTGTTTGTCATCTGGCTAAAAGAATAAGAAAGTTACAGCAGGCTGAAAAATTAGTCCCTCCAGCATTTCTCAGCCTCTGAAACAGGACACACAAAAACCAACTTTATTTCTTGTCTTGTTGGAACCAAGATAAATAAGGAAGCCCTTTTAAATGAGTGAGAGAAATACTTGGGGCATCTTTTCATATTCTGGAACGAATATGGGAGTTTTTCATAGTTTCCCAGCACTTGGTACATCATCATTTTCACATCATTTTTGAGTAGCTGCAACATAAATCAGAATGGGGTATCCCAAACAGCAGCACCCATCTCTGCATTGCAGACTACATTTAGCATTAAACACAAGATAAAGAAAAATAACATACTTCTCCTTCTGGGGATCTGAACTGCAAAAGTAAGAAAAATGCACACAAGGGAAAAATTTGGCTTTTCGCTGCCCTCTGGACTTAAAATTGTACTGCTCTGCATTGTATGGATAGTAATATACAGCAGAAAAGAAATCTGAGTAACTGGAAGGAAAAAAAATAAAAATAGAAAAGAAATTATAAAAGCATCTACAGTATGCTTTGTTTGTCCGTTTTATGAATTAAATTGCCTGAAGATCCAAAGGGTGAAATGACTGCTGTAAGGGAATTCAGGAGACCAAGAATGTCTTGTAGGAAGGATGCTGAATGACAGCTGTGGTTTTGAGGTGTGCTTTCAAGAGTGGCTCAGTAGACAGATTAGAGATGTGACTTTGCCACACATTGTGATCCTGCCTGGTACTAGCCTAAAGCCATTATCAGCCACATGCTGGGCAGTGTGAGATATGTGAGACAAATTAGTAATAGCTACTCCATACACTAGAGACTAAGCAAGCATAATAGAAAATCAAGTGATAATGGTTTTTATTTGGCAGCTAATGTGGATTTTATTTGTTTAGCGAAAGTAAATTCTGCTTGAGCTTATGCCTGGAGCTGATTCTTTCACAGGATATGAACAACTTTCTCAGTTTAAATAGTGGTTATTTTCATGTGTTAGAAATCTGAAAATATAACCCCATAAAACTGAAGTTTATATATGTAAATATCCCAGGTGATTTGATTTTCCTGAGGAATTGACTGCTCATCCCTCTGGTTTTTGTTTTATCTCAGCCCATTCCTCTCACATCTCCACTCAGTCTGATAAGAACCAAGGAACTCCCCCATTGCTTACAGCCATTACTTTTCTCACTCTTTTCATGGGTTTCATTTCCTCTTCAGCCCTGTATCCACCTGTGGTCACTCACTCCTCAGATCTGCAGAAACTGGGCTTACACATTTCAAGCCTTTTAAATACAGCCAGCAATAATTCTATGTTCTGAACCCCAAACTTGGTTATGAACCACACTTAAAAATCCAGAGGCTTTGTTAAATAAGAATAAAATTAGGCACAAAACTCAAGAAGAGTGAGAAGTCTATTTGCATCTTGGGCCATGTAACATCTCCCCTCTTTGTCAAATTCTCACAGATTGACACTCCGACAAATTTGAAGGTCTTAATTTCACCAAAACAAAACATAACAAAAACTCCAAATCCACAAAAAACCCCAGAAATAAATCTGTTGTGCAATAAAACCAAATAAAGTTAATGGACTGTGCTTATTTTTACACCCCTATTGATTAGAAATAATTGAACCTTAAAACTTGATAGAATTTTTGATATTTCTAATATATGTATTGATTTGAAACAAACATCTACAACGAAAAGCATCATTACAAAACCCACAGCTTCTTCCCTAAGGAGGAGGAACATTTTGCATATCCTTCTTCTACTCACAAAAAGCAAGCTTAGTATTTTCATTCTTCTGTGCCCTGACTCATTGTATAACTAACTTGGTGATCAGTTTTTGACTGCAGATTTTTCTCTGGACTGAACTGTGTCCAGTCAATCAAGGTGATTTCTTCAGCCACAGAGAACTAGTGATACTAATTGGAATTGCCAGGGAAAAGAAGAAGAATTGAACAAAGCAAAATCTGACAATTTTCACATTCTGAGGATATTTGGTTTGCATTTAATTTTTCATACATTCTTAATTACTAAAACAGTTTCAGCAAGTGGCTAGTAACATGAAACTGGCTTAAGCAGGAGGAAAGTTTCCTCTCTGTAAAGTCAGATACGTCTTTTATGAAGTCTGGTCCATTGCAAAATCAATGACAAAATTCTCATTAACTTTGTGGCATTAGGATCAATTATTGTATAAGTTGTCTATTCCTTAATTACCTGCAATTAACTTCTACTGAAACTTCCCTCACACAAGTACAACTTTATTGACCGTGTTCTCCAACTAATGTAAATAGCCAAATATGTTTCAACTTGGACATTTTAAAATAAGATAGATACACAATTTTAAATGTTTTCAGCAAATACCTCAAAACCAAAGATGAATGTTTGCTTTACTTTAAGCTCATTATCTTCCCTCCAGGGCACTTCTATTAGTAAAATCTGAGCACTTGAATATTTACATGATGAATGCGAAGGATCAGTGTACTGGAGTAGTGGGATTCTGCTGGCCAGCCCAGGAAGGGATTACATAGCTATCCATCTAAAGCTGCTAAAGCTGTGCTGATTTGCTGCAGCAGGCAGTAATAGCCACAGAAGACAGATGAAGAGATTATATCTGGTCTTTAGAATATGGACAATGAAGATCTATTATACAAGAGGCCTGCAAGAAAGTCTCTGAAACAGCCAAAGCTCAGGAAAGTGAATTAGGTTAAAAAAAAAAAAACAAATACAAAAAACTCAAATAATGTGAAATCCTAGAGAAAAATGATAAATTCTGTTTTCACTGTGCATGTGCTCCTGCTCATCTAGCACTGATTGTTTAATGGTTGGGTATCAGATCTAATTCAAACATCTCTGTGAAGTCAATGGACTGAAAGAGAAGTCCACAGAATATGATTAGTTAGTAAGACCATCTGGGCAGAGTTCCAGGGCCTGTCCACCACCCTGAACTGTGGAGCAGGACAGATCCCAGCACAGTATCCAGGTCCAGCTGGGGAAAATACCATGGCAATAAGGCAGGTCCAAGTTCAAGCCAAGCTGCCAGTGCACAGGTTGAGGGAATCAAGTGCAAAAAGGGAATCTCAGAGCAGGCAGGGCATTCCTACAGCTGTGCTAGAGACCAGTTCCCCCCCACTGTACCCCAGGGCAGGGGGCTAAACACACTAACTAGAAGCCCCTGGTAAGACTGGCCACTAAGGTCCCTAAGTGCTCTCAGGGCCTCAGCACAAATACAGCCTTCCACAGATTTAAACAGACCTAAATTTTAGCCAGTAATCCATTTCAAAACACACAAGTTGTTGGGGAAGATGAAAAAGGAAAGCCTTATAAGTGTGACTGCTTAGGTTTTGAGAATATGAAACCTATAAGTGAAATAGAATTGAAAGCAAGTTTTGATGTTTAGAGCCTTAGTTACTGGACAACTGGAGAACAATAGTGTGGCTGGCTGAAGGTAATCCCCTTTTGATTAAACAATGCCCTTCTCCTCACCGAAAGTCCAAGGGTCAGAGCAGACCCTACTAGCTTGGCAGAAGGGGTAGTTTTTAGGGTTTAAAATATAACACAGTATGGTAATGTAATGATTCTTATAGGCTGTATGTAAATGCTATAAGATTTGTATCTTGTATTAGATTGGTTGGTGTAAATTAGAATATTCAGTATAGAAGAAGATTTAATGTATTGTAATGGGAACTTCGCTCTCTTACTTCGCTCATTTCTCTTCTCTTACTTCTTTTACCTCTCTTACTTCGCTCTGTTGCTCTTCTCTCTCTCTCGGCTCTGCTCTGAGCTGCGGCTGGCAGCTCTTAGCAGGGCCCCTTCACCCACGCCCTACGCAATAAACCACATTCTCCAAGACCAGCCTTGACTCCAGAGATCTCTCATCACCGTCCTCCCCGGATCCCACACAAGTGTTTTGGATTAAGTAGGTAAGGCATTTATCTCTCACTGATTGCACCTTTAGGCAAATCTAGTCCCAGCATTAAAAATAATCTCAGCATTTCAAAGTAGCCTAATTCTTACCTGTTTTGCATGATCAAGGGTTTTGACAGAACTGCTCCACATTTCTCCTTCCATTTCTGACTACTCATCCATAGCTATGCATTAAATCAACTTCTTTTTCTATCTATTCCAAGTCTGAGACAGTGTGAGGAAATCGGCTCAGATGTTTGTCAAGTTGTTCTATAATAATTAAACGGAACAAGACTTTATTGATCATATGACCTTCCTGAGTGATGCGTCCCAATTGAATTACACATGAAAAAATAATCACAGTGTTCTCTTGTAGTTATAATTTTCTGGTTTTCTAAACTGACAAGAATTTGCTCAATCTTTCAGTATAGACTGGAATTTGTTCTCATTTTTAAGCTCCAAAAACAAAGACTCAAGGATTTCTTTTTTCCTTTTAGGTGAGGACACTAATTTTCCTAGCCCAAAATACATCTGCATAAATTTTCCAACATGTTTCATCTGACAACCAAAACATGACTGCATGCATTGTGGTCAGCCAAGTTCTGGTGTCATTTTCCCTTCCTTAAATTCCCAGAAAGTCCAGTGGGTTTTCATGTATAAACAGGAGAACTATTTCCTGCAAGAGGCATATTCAAAACCAGTAAGACTACATTCAAACAGTGATAAAATGTGAAATTTAGTTTCAGGCAAAGATACCAGTATTAATTTTATTATTTATCTCCCATCAGTGTCAGCAATAGACCATTTACTTACCAAATACAGAGGTCATCCCACCCTTGTATTTCAAGGAGATATTCTCATTCAGTTAATTACATGCTGTTTAATTGTCTAATCCATTCTTGCTCTGAACAACGTCCTCCATGTAGATGTGGTTCACAACAACAAGCTTATTTGTTTTATTGTTATAATCACTCCTAAGTCTATTAGGAAAAGAGAGTGAGAGTCTCAAGAATATTTTTAAGACTAGGAACTTCAAATGAAATTCTTTCAATCAGCATAAAAATGGTTGAAGAAACATTTCTGGGGACTCTTTTAAAAATTTTTGGTCTAACCTAAAGTGTATTTTAATGGTCTTTGGTCAACCAAAACCTTGTTTAAATACGACAGTAGTTAACTAAGACAATTCAGTGACAAATGAGTTCCAAAGTACTGAAGTTACTGGTATTTAAAGGAATTTCTGGGCTTTTGATTCAATGAATTCCACGAAAAGAATTTACCTAAAGATGAAAGAAATTTCCACACAGTCTTCCATCCATAAAAGCTAATGAGTTTTCAGAGACTGAAAAAAAAGAGCTAGGGAAAAGGTTAACATGAAGTTGCAGTGCTGATCCTGGTCATGAATCAGATCCTCATCAGAGTCTAATCCTGACACCATGACAACACTGAAGTACAATTTTCAGTGCTATCTAAAGAAATATTCACAATATCTAGAGTGAAATAAAAATGGGGGTTGGTTTGTGAACTTATTTTCAGCACTTGGGCTGGGGAACAGTGGAGAGATAAGGACAGGTAAAGCAAAGTGACTCCTGCAAAACACATTGTAGTGAATTGCAGCCTCAATAATAATTTCTCCTAATCCTTTTGAGCCTTCCTTTTGGATATAATTTCTTACACGTGTTTAGCCTTTTTTTTTTTCCTTTCTTCTAAATAATTTAGATATGTTGAGTAGAAGTCACAGGGAAAATGGACTCTTCTAGGCAATGGTTCTCCTCATACACCTGACACATCTACTTTGGGCTCCTTTTCTACTCACAGTTTGTGGAATAAAGCCTAGAAGAAATGTCTCTAGTTCACTCAGAGGAACAAACACCTTAGGCTGAGTCCCAATAAGTGTACCAACCAAGCCCTAGAATCCAATCTCAAATATTTTGAAGTTTTCCTCAAATATTGGAGCCTACATCCAGAATGCCAGTATATCTAGGAAAGCAGGAATGATGTAACTGCATATCTTGCAGCAGAGCAAGAAGAGCAACAGGAGCTGAAAACTGCAGACAGTTGTTCTTGAGAGCGAAAGGCTGAGCCAGGAGGACACAGACATCCTAGACTCAGTTCACAGCCTTGCTGCCAGCTTCCTGCCAGGGGTGAGGCAAATCAGCAAGATGCTGTAGCCCAGTTCCCCACCTACACAACAGGGTCATTTCTTCCTTTCTCCCATGCCCATTCCATCTCCCATCTCCATCAGTGACAGCTGATGGCTCAGCAGCAGCGCTGCTCCTGCCACAAAACCCCTCCACACCAGCCTCCTTGAAGGGGAACAGGACCTACTCATGTGGATGGAGGGACCATCACCTGAAAACCGTGAGAAATGTATGTGCTATGAGACAGCACTTGCAAAGTCTCCCAGGAACTGGCAAATTCAGGACAAAAGGCTGATGAATGTGCCCATCCAACCAGTGATGCTGTTACTCCAACCCTGCCAAAAGAGGAAATGAGCTGCTGCGTGCAGACAGGTGTGACACATACCTCCTGATTACAGGTACCTCAAAGGAGTGTCCACCTTGCTAGAAAACGCAGTTGTGCCCAGGATGACCATCCACTTCTGGGTACTGCTGTGCTGGTCTCTCACTGCTGCTCCAGCTGTGTGCAGATGCACAATCTGCACAAAAGAGCAAGTGAATGAATAGAGGGAACGTCTTTCTGCCATTAACATCTCAAGTCTACTAATAAAAAACAAATTTATAAGAGGTGTTCTAAGAAGCCTGGTTGTTCTGTGTTCCCACACCAGTCTTGATCCCCCTTCAGGGAAACTCACAACACCACCTCAGGTGTATTTGAAGTATAAAACACAGTAAGGTCACAACTCTTTCAAGACTTCAAAGAAGCTAGTTTTACCTTGTAATCACTGTATTATTATTGTTGTTATTCTCAGTAGCAAGAAAGGGTTGTAGTTCAGAAAAAAAAATAGTCTCAGCTTCAATTCACTATCTTGATTTATATTGAGTGTAATCTACTTCACCTGTAAACAAGTGTTTGTTCTGAGCTTTTCTACAAGGGCAGTGAAATACTATGAGCCAGTATCATGATGCAGACAAATAGGAGAACAGAACTGGGTTGAACAAGCATTTCCAGATTGATGAATTGTGCAATTTGCAATCTTACTGCTCCTTTAAAAAAGGGGCTTGAGCCGTTACAGTTACAATAAGGACATCCCTTAATTTCCTTAAAAAAAAATCATATGGGGGTATTCTTTGTAACAGGTATTAAATGAAGACATTTGAGGGGGTTTAAATTTACTGCACTTATGCCAGGGACTGAAACCAATTAATACTAAAATAAAAATCTAATAAGGGAGAAGACATTCATTTTGATGAATCTACCTTTATAATGCAGGTCTCTCAGACAGCAGCTTGTCCTTGGATTGTCTTGAGGTGTCCAGGCAAGATCAGCAAGGGAAGTGACAATTGCAAAAGGAGCACCCGGAGTTTTGGAAGTAGATCTGAAACCTTGTTCATCTATAGAATTGCATGCTGATTTATGCAATTCACATACTTTAAATCATAAAATAACAAAGATTCACATTTGACACTTCATGCTTTGGGTATGTTTGTGAGATAAAAATACTTCTTAAATCAACAGTAACAGTGTGCATTTGTTTGAGATAACAAAACCTGTTTTACTTTTGTAAGCCAGTACGAAACTGATGGTTTAGATAGGATTTCCTGAAGAAACTTAATAGCCAGAAGTACTTCCAAAGTTCTCACAGTCCAGGAAAGAATTCTTCAATACAAGTAAAAATTGCATACATCAAACAAAAAGTTGTATCTTCAAAATATAAGTTTGGTTCTGATGTACAATTCTAGATTTTCCAGGGGAATAATTCCTACTGCCCCCCCCCTCCACCAACTAATGCCATTTACAAAGTGCAGCAGGACAGTTAACTCTGAAACCTGTTTTCAGTTTTCATTCCTTTGCTGATATGTTCATATTTAGGTCAAAGGATTATGCAAATGCAAAATCATGGCAGAGAAATTAAATATGGGAAGGAATTTTAACAAGTAGCAATGCACCTCCCCAGGTTCTCTGCATTACTGACACAATGGACGACTAATATCTGTACTTAAAAATGCCTCCACTGTCGCTTGTCTACAGCAGCAGGAGGAATTTCCTGGTTTCTTTATGCTCACCATCATATATGCTATCAGGCTGCCTTCTCACGCATAATGCTCATATGGGTTTGATTATAATTATAGATCATAATGTCCAACTTCTAAGTAACATTTTTCAGCAGTGGATTTCAAAGCATATCTGAAAGCCAGCCAGCATTTTTATTCTTCTTTTATATGTGGGAGAAGAGATTCAGAACAGAAAAGTGACCTATACCAGGATTCTTCACCCACCAGCACAGTGCCCAAAATAGTACACAGTCCATAAAGAAAAGTTTTACCATAACTGCTTAGCTGTTATCAACAATTGTTAAAAATCATAGAGGAAACACTTGCATATTGGAAAGAGTGGAATACTTGCTCTTTTCTGACAGCAGGAGAAGTATTTCTGGGTCTTTGCCCACCAAGTTGATATAAGACTTTGCCTAGCTAAGGGCAGCAGCATTTTTAACCAGCAGACAGATTATCTGACAGAGGTCTCCCTACTGTTCTCTCCAAAGGTAAATTGGAAGAGAAAATGGGAACTTTTAGCAGTACAGAGACAGATAAAGCCAGGAAAAAACAGGCAGATGAAGCAAAAAAGAAAACAGTACGATCAGCAACACCAAAGGGCAATATGAATCATAAGGCAACTGAGAAATCAATTCAGTTGTGAGACTGTCCAATGAGGCACATTTCCCTGACAAGTGGAGTCAAATAGAAGACCTCCAATTCCAGGCTCTCTCACAGGGAGCTTCTCTCAGCCCCAGAGCCATCCACTCTCTGGTGGGGCTTGCCAAGACTATGATTTGGTCCCTGAGTCTCTAACACACAATAATACCAGAGCAGATCACTATAAAGCCTGATTCATCCATTATCTCTCATACAACTGCCTGGGTTTTCAAGACATCCCTTTTTTTTTTTTTTTTTTTTTTTTTTTTTTTTTTTTTTTTTTTTATGTAGACATATAGAAACTGCCAATGATGAGACCACCAAGCATGTCTAGGCTCAGATAATAAGTCCAAAGAGACCATCCAGAAATCAGTTCCTGGATGAATGAGCCAGCAGCTCAGATTTAGGGGCAGTGAGAGTCACCCACATCTGGTCCACAACACCTGTAGATTACACAAAACTGCACATCTGGACTGAGGAAAACAAATTAAAAGCAAGGCTAGACTGAAAAAGAAAAAAAAAAATCTCACATTACATGCCTGGGTGGAAAAACAGAGTGAATTATACAACTGGGAGTGGGCATCTCTTGCATATAGTACTAAGGCAGAGGACAACTGGGAATGGTGTTTTTCAAAATGCTGTTGGCACAGCTCATCCTCCCAGAGTCAGGTACAAGAGCAGTGGCTAAAGGAGTAGTGGGCTCAACATACCACACTGATTTGAAATCTGATTACATCAATGGAAGCATTGCATCTGGCATCAAGTGTTTTTGGATCACACCCAATATCAACAGCAGCTTTCAACTGGAACAAACTTTCATCATTACACAGATCTTCCTTGGGCTCCATCTTTTCCATTTTTATTTAACACAGAATGACAGCCCCCTTTGCAAATTAAACAGCTGGGGAACAAATTAGCCAGATCTACTCACAGTGTAGAAAATTAAGAACGTAAGTCAGATTTTTGCAGTATCAGTGAGAAAGCTCTGGAAGTTTTCAAATCACATTAAAGTTAAAATCCACCCAGTGAACCAGGCTCACTGGTTTGCTCAGTGTGTTCACACCTCCCAGCACACTGATCTCTAGGCATAGCAGGAGTACCAGGGCACAGACCAGCAACGCCCCATGAATCTGCAAAGGTTTGTTCCAGTTGATGTCACAGTAATACTTCCCAAAGGCATAAACTAATTTAAGAGACCACAGAAAAAGTCAGTTTATTAAAAAGATAGAGGGAAAGGATGAAGAACACATGATGCAAGTTAGAGTGAAAGGAACATTTCGTTTCACAGAGGAGTTGCACACAAAATTAGCATGCTCACATGTATTTGGTGAAATACAAATATGTGATGAATACCAACTGTATTTTTTTGTCTCAGTTTTTTCTAGATAACATCCTCCAAAAGACCTTTCTAATATCTTAACTTCACCTATTAACAGAGTCTTAAAACCTCAGCACATCTTTAATTGAAATAAAGATGCTGAACCCCCACTGGAAATCCCAAAACGCATGGCATAGCAAGAGGAATTACAAGACAAGTGTATGGGACACAGCCGACTTTGGCAACAGTCTGGAAGGGCTCCCCTTAGCCCCTCCTCGAAAAGCTTACTTCTAAACATACTCTCATACAGAAATCAGTTCTCTGCACCTTATGATAAGTACATATAAAATACAATGTGGATTTTGTCATTGTCGTTCCTCAGAGTTTCGTTTTTCTTGGCCAACAGCAGGAAAAAGATATAAGACAGTAGAGAGAAAAAAAGAAGACAGAGACGTTCAGGAGTGAAGGTGAAGTAAGAATGTGAGGCAAGGAAATGTTAGGGATGGGGTGGAAATGAGAAGTCTGGAAGGATAAAGCAAGGAATGACTGGGTGAGAAAACTGTATCTGGAAAGACAAATGTGATAAGAGATACTCAGTAAGGAAAGACAATACCAGGAGAGAAAAAGAAAGTATATAAAAAAATAGTACCTTATTCCTTCAAAATTGTCATAACCTATACACAGAGCACGACTGAATTAAAGATTCATTATCGATGTTCATTCTATCATTTCCTAATTTGCTTTTTGGCAGGTGCTTAACTTTACAACCTTCATGTCCTTTTAATGTTGTTTTTTGAGTGCTTGTAACAGCTTATCTGGGAGGCCAAGACTTACCCATCACAATTGCAGTTTTCAGATTTAAATGCTTCTGGAGCAACCAGAGCATAAAAGTGTGTCAAAACAATCCTGTTTCATGCCCAGCACACTTGGAGCTAAAATGAAGCTTGAAATCCTTTGAAAAAAACTCACTTCTGAGAGTAGAGCAAGCATGAAAAATTGCACACCAAGAAGTACATGTACATGTTATAAACCATGTACAAAGACAATTTAGGATGAAAGAGACATCCTGTCTATACTGTCTAAATTGCGTGGTACCCCCATAAATATAAGGTGTTTGCCAGTAATCATCAGAGAAGATACCTCCAACAGCATATTTCACTTCCAAGGTTTAAAGAGAACTTTCACAATGCAATCCATGGAAATCTTAGGAATTGCACAACATCCCTTCTTATGGATGGCATCCAAACATGAGACATCCTACTTAGCATCAAAGATCTCCAGTGCTTGATATGGTTGGATGCATTCCTGGATGTATCTCTGCAGATGCCTTTGAGGGATGCTGTGGCTGAAAAACTACTGCAAATAATTTGGGTGCTAAGCAACTTTAAGCATTGCCTCCAGTGAAAGCATTTAAAACTTGCAAAAGATGCAAAGACCTTAAGTAGGCCATTTCATTATTTATTTACTATAACTTATCTTTATAGGCTTGGCAAAGTAGAAAAGAATTTCCAAAGTCATCTTATAAAACAGTCTTATAAGATGGCCTTTGAGTTATTTTCTTGCAATCACATGTGATCTATTTTGCTTGATTTTCAGCCTCCTAAACATATATTATTCATAACACTAGATCTTTGATGCTAAGTAAGATGCCTCATGTTTGGATGCCATCCATAAAAAGGGATGTTGTATAATTCCCAAGAACTCCAAGCCATGGATCCCAGATCCCAAATGACAGAGCAGATAACAAATGCTCAGAGCAGGTGAGAGCACTGAGCAATGCGTGATGAGCAGCCTTGGCACAGCCTCTGATAACCTTTGAGATCCTTTTTGGGAACCCCCTCCTTTGATCAATGGCTGTGAGTAGTTACCTAGTTCTAGCCATTAGGCAACACTGTAGGCATGGCTCTAACAAAACTGATGGAGCAAGAAAGAGAGCAGTTCACTAGTTCAGGCTATAATAACCTAATATCTGTAGACTTTCTGTTTTCTCTAAGTTCTACCTTCATTTATGTTAACTTTCAATAAATAAATGCAATCCAGTCCTTTCATTGCCACAATCCTCATTCGTTACCCTGGAAGAGAGTTGCACTAACTAAATATTTAGTCTTATTTACAAGTTTATTTGAATACAGGCCTTCTTGGTTTAGCCAATATAAGCTAAGCCACTCAGTGCCACCAAGAGCAGGCATTCAGTGGATAAAGAGCATGTGTTACTTACATAAGGTGAAGGTTTTCCTTTGTTGCTTTTAATAAACTTCTGCATTGTAGGCATCTCAGACTACTGCTAGAGCTTTTTGTCACATCTGCTCTTCATGAGATACAAGACAAGAATCCACAATTAGAACTTTTTAAAGCACTTTTATGTTGTGCTTTTAATTTCATTTCTGCAAGCTCGGACAATTTTAAAATTGTTTCATTTGAGCATTTCTTAAGTTTTGAGCAGCCAAAAGGGGAGATGCAAAATAAGCCCTTTTAATTTTCATGCCATTAAAAAGCAGCTTGTCAGGATTGGCTGGAGCAATTTACATTAAAAGAAGCATCTGTACCTTAATGAGATATTACCAATATTGCCCTAGCACCACACCCAAATAGATGGAATTCTCTGTGGTTTTATCACTTTTATCCTACATTCTCTTGGGAAAGATTCATGGCTCGGTCTGATACATTGCTGCCTCTGCAAAATTGCAATTCAGCCAAACAGCAGCATCAGTAAATGTAATGTCCCATTCAATTCATTGTTCCAGATATGACTTTCAAAGCCTAGCAGGGATACTTATAAAACAATGATATTAAAAAAGCCATTTTTATCTTTCTCCATATATTTGTATTTACTACGGAAAGGAAAATAACTATGAAGACCATCAGTGCCATTTTGAAGAGTAATAAATTAGGTCCTAAAACACAGGAAATTAAAATACTCTGATCCTCCTAGTATCAATGACTCTGAGTACAGAATATTATTGGCTGCATTTTTAAACAATCCAACTGATAATTAAGGCTACCACATACACAGGGTAGTGGAAGCAAGGCAGACGCATCAAAATGAAAACAGAGTGCCTTGTTTCTTCATTTCTTGGTTCTTTTTCTGTATATCTATGTGTAACCTTGAAGTTTCCTTGGTATCCATTTTAGTTTTAACATCTGTGCATGAACATAGATAAAGCATATGAATACATATGTATCTATATTTAATATTTTATATACTTGTGAAGGAAAGCATATACAGAGTACTAATAATGTTGTTTCTTTCCCAGAAAGAGCTGTGAGTTCCAGGAGCCTGGTCATATCTCAAGGATGACATGTTTCAGTCTCTTAGGTGAAAAGAGGCAAGGAGATAGCCAGCTGGCTCGTATGAAGTTAAATCTTCTGTGCCAGCTGGACAAGCAGTAGCATTGCTGTTAGCTTTGGAGGCTGCTGCCTGCCTACTAACTACAGGAAGACCAGAAGAGTTAAGAAGCAAACCTACATGCAAACAATTTTCCATCCCATATGGAGTTGTCATTATCCCTCTGAGCCTAATTAGGTTTGCCAGATTTACAGTGCTGAAATGCAGCAATACCCTGAGTCAGACTGCTCAGCTGCTTGCCACTCACACGGCATTTCCAAGTCAGGCCTCGTTACCATCCTGGCAGTGAACAATGAGGAGAAGGCAGCACATTAGTGCTGCTGGTCCTAGAGGGAAGCTGAAAAACTCCTGAAAGAAGAAAGGAATAAGATGCTTAACAAAAGTGGAATATGGACCTATTCCTAACCCTTCTGATTCCTAGACCCCAAATACCTGGTTATAGTCTTTCAGTTCAGGTACAGCCAGTGTGTCTGCCACAAGATAAGACTTTCTGCAAATAACCTTAAAAAAACCCATTTTCACTGACTCTCAGCTGCTGAACTTGAAGGAACATACAGAATATATTTCATTTCTTTTATCTTTCACTGACTTAGTATAATAATTACCACATTTTTTGCAACATTGCCAAATACACCTGAACATGTCACTTAGTTTGAAACCCCTGAGACAGAGGCCATGGCTGAACTCAAATTGTAAGTTGTCAGGGACTGTTAAATTGATTATGTGTATGTAAGTTTTATAGACAAAGGAACTAAAGGGCAGAATCTGACTCACACTTATCCTGCAGATCTGTGGCAGGAATGAGAACAGAGCACATATGCCTTGACCTCAATCTTGCATGTAAGCCAAGTGCACTGTCTCTTGATTTAACCTGTAAATTTAGTGAAGAGACAGCTGTGAGAGTTATGGTATCTCCTGTTAACCAAGACCACTAACACACTGGGTATTTGGAGCAGCTCTTTCCACAGTTATGCAGGAAATACTAAGTATAATCTCCAGGGAAGAAGTCAGCTTGTTCAAATGAAGTAATCTTAATTCTAAGTCTTTGTTCCAGATGTAAACAGACGCCTCCAAAAATGCCACCTGTACTATCTTCTGTTACTTCAATTGAACCCAGAAACACAAAGGAAAACAAAAACAAAAACAAAAACCCATAAACTGAGGTAGATTTTAAATTATTTCATATCAAGCCACCAATAATAGAGAACTACCCCACTCAGTGTTTCACCCATACTTTTGATTCATGAAGATGGGACCACCTATCTGAATCGTATCAAGCTGCTTACAGTTGCAAACATAAGAAATTGTACTGATAACACAATAGGGCAACATTAAAAGCATATAGAATGTGAGATAAATTCAATATAATTGAAAAAATAATTCACAAAAAAGGCACAGGCATTCCAGATTCTGCAGCCTACAGCCCTGACCTGTGACAGTCAAGAATGTGACCAAAGTGCTCTGCATCTCTTCCTGCCTATCCATTAGGGCTTGCTCCCCTTTCAGCTAGGAAAGGAAAGGCAACTTTAGGTCTCATCAGACAGACAAAGTCTTGGCACATAACAAAGCTTTCTACCAAAGGCTACCAAGGGATGTGGATCATAGAGTTAATCCCAGAGTTCAGTAGCTGGAAAGGTCTGGTAACAGAGATTTCAATGACCATGAACGATAAATATAGACATAAAAAAGATAAATGCAATCCTATGGCAACACACATAGTAAAGAAGTCAAAGCACCATGTATTACCTCTGTAAGACCTTATTTAGAATTAAGCTTACAATTTTCAATTACGTGTTTTATGATCCATTAAGAGTACTACAAGTCAGAGAAGGGCTAAGATGATCAGAGGAATAAATGTTACTTTACATAAAAAGCACAAAATCCAGAGGAAAAAAAAAAAAAAGAGAGAAATGCCAGCAGCCTTTGGACAGCTGTATATGAATTCACTGGGTTAAGAACACTGGAGGAAGAGAACAGCTGTTGAAATGTGGTGCAGACTGAAGAGTCAATGTATATAACCAGAATATAAATAAGCACAGAGAGGACCCTCCATAAGACAAATGCATATCCAGAATGTTCTGCCCATGCAGGTAAGAGGAGAAGACATCTGAACCAATTTTGATGGAGCTGGTGCATTTATAAATAGGTTGATATGTCAATATGCTTAGCACAGCAGCTTGGATTTGATGATCTATGAAATCCTTTTTACTTCTGTCATCACATCTTTTGCTAAGCAATTATTGTAGAGATGGAATTACGAAAATTCATGTATCACTACAACAAAAGCCATCACAGGCTGCTGCTGAACAAAGCAGATTCTTTCAGAATCTTTATACTGTTTTGCTGGGGGTGGGGGGAAGGTTGCATTGTGTCCAAAAATCTTAATTTTTTTTAACTATATAGAGTTGACACCTAAAAAATACTGGTTTTAGGCAAACTTTACCAGGCTGATAAACTTTATCCTTCAGTCTCTAAGCCCATCTAATACTTGTCCCATGAAATCCGGATGATACCAGAATCTATCATTTTACTCTTTGAGGTCATTTGTAACAACATCAGCCATCTGCCCTTAGAGTGGCGTAACACGAGACATGAATGCAAATTGAAGGTGAGACATTTGTCACCACAGCAGAAACAATTTCATTCCAGATAACATGTGTGATATACAACCATTCCTCATACTTTATTTTTCTTTGTTTGGCTTTATTTATGGGCCATAAAACTGTAATTCAGCAGTGAAGAATGAAACACTTTATTGAACTTCTATACAGTATTTACACTTCTTGCATCAGATGTCACTTTTTCATGGTAATAGGACATACTGGGAATCCCAAAGCAATGAAGATTTATGGACCTCTAGACTGCACTAGTAGAAACACAGAGCACCATGAGCAGACTCTCACAAGGAGCCCAAACTAGTAAACTTTCATGTTAATTAGAAATCTCTGGAGGATTTATGGGTAACAACTTCAGTTAATGGGAACTTCATTCTCCGTGATCCATCATTCTTGTACAGACAGTAATAATGTAAGAAAATAATAATAAAAAAAGAATTTAAACTAAAGACAGTGTCTGACAAAGGAATTTTGAAATGTTGCAATCTTTTTAATTTACAGCTTTTTACCAGAATTTAGGCCTCCCAGAATTCATTATCAAGTCAGTTTGTAACATTTTTTTGTGGCAACGATATTTCTAAGAGAAAGAGCAATTTTAATTTTAAATAAATAAATAAAAATATAGGAAACTATAATGAGTCAGGGAATTGATAAGCAAGAAATTCGTTGCTTGCAGAATATTGCCAGTAGTTCAGCTCAAACTTAAGCCAGTTTCTTGTGGGAATTTGGATATAACCTTACCCTTATGCATGGACAGCTCTGTTTAGGACATCAAGGCCATTTGAGATGAGTCAGATTAAACCCAGGTCTGTATCTCTAGGGGGACACAGCCTTAGCTACACCAGAAAAAAAGACTCACAATTTTACAGAGGATCCACAGTATTAAGTCCAGCACCTGCACTGACCTTAGTTCTGACAGATGGAAGCAATGGCAAAAAAGTGCCTCCAAACACAGCTGCCAAATCACCATAAAAACACAGATGAATGCTCACAATAGGCAGTTTTAGCCAATGCTAGTTGAAACCACCAGGATTTAAGAATACATTTAGGAATAAGATTTCGGGATTCATGTCCCAAATTTTTCAGAGATTGATTGAATCGTACTCAGATTCTCAAGAGAGTCACCAAGAATTAATTTCTCTGCTCTGCTTCAAAAATTGTGGGTACTTCTTTTTATCCCTCTGTTTTAGTACAAAATGACAATCCTTGTGCAAAGTTTCATGATGTCAATTCTGTGAGAGAACCCACTTGCCCAGATGAAAACTCTAAGTTTTAGTTGTACTGTTTCAAAAGTCACAGAACATGAGAATGTATTATGTGGATGTATCCTGAAGTAACTACATCTGTGCATATCTAACTGAAATTGCTTCATGAGGAAAAATCCAAGCTGTTTAACTTTCCAAGCCAGGTGCTACACAGTGTCATTTTGCTGTATCTACCCATTATCAAAACAGAGTAACAGGAGTGAATAAAAAAAAAATCAGAGAGGTTAGCTCATTATCCTGTTAGCAACCTTTACCTCAGAATCAAGCTCCATGAGATTTGGACTCTTTCCAGGGCTGCAAATTAAGATAGGGAGCATATGTCAAGAGCAGCTGAAACAAAACCTAAGTGTGTTTTACCTAGAGCCATGTCAGTGCAGCAGAAGTAGCAATAAAAAGTTGTTTGGCTGGCCCAGCTTGCCTCGCTTCTGTTGAAAGACTGTTAACGATGGCAAAACAAACACCTTCATCGTTTATTAAAGCATGAGTGTGTTTGTTTCCTTTTACCATGAGAGCACTGTGAGAGACAGAAAACAAGCTTTGACATAATAGAGGCAAAATGAACAGCAATGGATCAATTTAGAGACCTAAATATTTCAAAGCTAGATGGATCACATATGGTAACACCATTGTGGATAAGCTTCGATTACCTGAACCTTGCTCACTCAGTCTGTTTGCAGAGAAATACTTGCCTAGGGATTTAGGAATCCTGAGTAACTGAGCATTACCTAGTTTGGTTTTCTAGATGAACTCTTAGGACCAGAATTATATTCACATAGATAAGCATCAAGAAATTTTGTCCAGATTACCAAAACTGCCTAGAGAAATGAGACACACCTGAAGAAGTGTTAGTGATTGTCTCTCAAGAAAAACTCTCTGACGGGATCATCATCATTTACAACGGGATTTGGTTGTACAACTCAGAAAACTACACAATTTAAAAGAAGCAAAATTATCAGTTAAACAGTGATTAAATACGAGTGTTGTGGTGCTTATAAAATAACCCAACCAACTTTAAAAAATAACAGCTACCTCATTTAGACCTTTTTTCCCAAGGAAACCTTCAGTCACAAATGGGACCTCTCACCATGCGGTTAATATCAGCCCCGAGGTTTTTAATTCCTCAAATTGAAACACGTTTTAGGATGTGTCTTAGGTAAATAAGCTTTTAGAGATGGGAAATGAAATCTCACTGACCTGTGGAACATGTTTTCATTTATTATAGAAAGCCTAATAAATTTTAAATGGCAAATATCTGTGGTGTATCTGAGTGGTACCTGGTGATACATCAGTCCTATGACATCAGATAGACAAAAGTGTATCTGAATTTATGGGAGAGACAGCCATTCATTAATAAGCTTATTACACTCCACTCACGTCTTATTATTTGTCCAAAATTTTGGTTTTAACTACAACCTCTCTATAGTGCTATGTTTTAAGCAAATTTACTTTATACAGGCTTTACCACTGCTGCAAAGTATAATCACTTTTGAATATCCACTTCACAACAATATGTTAAAATTTTGACTCAGCTTCCTCATGGAGTTTCATAATTTCAGTCAGGACAATGTGATCCTTGCTGTGCTGGGAAGGTATGAGATTTTCGTCAACCTTCATGCCATGTTGTGGAATCTATTATTTCTGGGCTTTCTTACCTGTTTCCTTGCTGCTTCCTTGCACAGGAAAACAGGATATTCATCTTCAGCTCATGAATAAGTAGTCTATTAGTGCTGAGACAGAGTGATTTGTCAATATCGTAGCAGTAACTTCTCAGAGATCTTTAGTGTTCCTCTTGCAATGCTAAGCAGGAGGTATTCCTGAAATACCCTTCAGATTCATCACATTTAATAAGAATCGATACTGTTTCAAATAAAGGCTTATTCCTCTCAAGCTCTCCAAACTTAACTACCTCTTAAAGGGTTCTTTGAATTTGAATATGTCATCATAACTTAAGAATAGACCTTAGAGAGGTACTCCTTTAAGTTTCTCACTTTTGTGAGGCTTTGTCAGATAAATTCACTCCACAAAATACACGTTCAAATTACTTTTTATGTTAGTAACTACTTGTGACATGATACAGCCCTACTGTATTGTACCTAACTCCTCTCACTGTTCATGTAAGGAGCAAAGAGAAGTATATTATGTGACAGTTCCTATTAAGATATGTCTCCAACACAGCTCCAATACAGGAAATCCATCCTGATTGGAAATGTGTTTAATCATTTTCCTCAATTCGCTGCAGTCAAGAGACCATAAATATGCACATTAAGTGCTTTCCCAAATGGAGGTGGACTGTTAGCTGAAGCTCACCAATGACTTAAGTCATTGCCAAGCAAAGTTTATTGTGGCTTAAGTATTTTGCCTTGACTGGACAGTGCTCAGTACAAAATAGTTAACAACACTTGACAAATTACTTTGAAAATGTTCAGCAATTTTCCTTGTTATTCCATTATCTTGGTCAGTGTGACAGCTTTCAGAGCACAAATAAAAAGTCTCTCCAACAACTGCAAAATCATAAAAGGAAAAAAAAGCAGCAAAGGCAAAAAAGATCCCCATTGCATTGGCAGCTCTTTTGGTACCTTGGTTTCTCAGGATCTTCAGTTGTTCATTGCAATTAGGAGACAATTATGGGACAATCAGGAGTAAAGTGAGAACAGAGACTTGACAAAAAAGTTTGTTTGGAGCATGCAAGTACAAAAACATAATGATCAGCTATTGCAGGCCTAAAACACAGGGCTTTGCCAGCAGCCAGCCAAGGCTATGAAACAAATCCCTACAGGGCCAAAGGACTATTAAAAATGGCATCAAATCTCACTCCAAATGCAAATCACTCTTTTTCTGTCTATCTTGCTCCCCATAAGCAGATAACAATCTTACCAGAACAAAGCACTCCTACTAAGTCTCTAGTGCTTCATGCAGGGAAGTGATGAGGCAGATACGACAGATGCTAGTCAGCTCACGTACCGTAAACTTGCAAGGTGCTCATATACTTCACAATGAAAGCAGAATGAGAACCTACATAAAATAAAATGGCATACAAGAGCAGGCCAGGAGGAGACTGACAAGGGTATCATTACTGGGAGAGCAGGATACAAAAAAAGCTACTGAAGACATGCTGCTGCAGCTGAATTATGTAGAGCTCTGAAAGAGAACAAGCTTGAATTTAACACACTGATTTATTCCCTGTTTCTGTCTCCTCACTTATGACGTAATCATTAATCAGCTACTTTTACAGTGAGAAAAAACTGGGTTCATGATTAAATTAATCATGAATACAGTCCAGAAATAGTTCCCTGCAAGTATTCTTTTGAGCAAACACTTCACTCCCACAGCTTTTCAGAAAAAGCTCCATAGCTCATAAAATAAGTACAAACATGATCTAAGCAAAACTCTATTTAGCAATTGTCAAAACACTAGTGAGTAGATTTCCTCATTATTCACTCATCTCTGCTGGTATCTTCCCAGTCAGGGTGCAGATGAGAACCCTATGCTGCAAAGCAACAAAGGCAGGAGAAAGAGAAAAATTTCTAGCTGGGCTGGAAACCTCTCTCCTCACCTTGGCGTTAGGCACGTCTGAAATTCAGGGCCAGAATTGTTTCTGGCAGTTCTCAAGCAGCAGAGAGGGAGATTGCAAGCCAAAGAATGGCTTTTTGAAACAAGAACAGAGCTCCTGCAAAAGCCATTTCCTTGCCTACAATCACTCTTTCATCTCGGGCCATCTGTCTGATGGAAGCTGCCTGACCTATCAATACTAAATAACATTACAAGGGCAGTTCTGTTCAGTGAGACTTAACGGTTTCAGCTTGTCTCTAGATTAAAATCACTCTTCTGGAAGGACTTGTGAACAAAACGAGGAGCAGGAATCACGTGCCCAGAGAATATAAATGTGCTACCCTTTGAGCTGAAATTGTAGCTCCTTGGTGCAAGAGGCTCTACCACTGGACTAACATTGATGCTCGTCACACTTATTGCACATTCAGATAGAACACCTGGTTTACAAATACAAGGACAACACGTTATATGTTTAAAAGCAAGAACAAAGCCCACTGACTGCAAGATCTGAGGATTTGCCTAGAGGCTTGTGTATAACAGCCACTTTGAACAATTCTAAATTTAACCAATATGCCATAAAAATAAAATACACAGCACTTCATACACTTGTCACTAGCACTAATTTAAACCACACTGTGGAATAAGCTATTTAAATGGGTTTGTTGACCTACTTTTTAATCCCAGCTTTTGGGGAAGAAAAGAAGTTAAGTAATAACTTAGAAGGTTGTTATTTCCTATAAATCATACTCTTGTATGACTTACCACACAGTATTTCATTCTATAAGGATTATTTTTTTTCCACTGAATGCAGGTATAAATCAAGCTGCAGAATGTTAGGAGACAGAAAAGCATTTTCATTCATTATTGCCTTGAAGTGATCCTCATTTGTCTGGCATTTTGGAACTCTTTTTGCCTATAATCAGGGGTTTTTTTCTCTGTCCTCTCATTCACTTCCATTTGAGAAGAATGAGATCATCTTGAACAAGGGAAGGATCTTGTCACCGTACAAAACCATTTGCAAAGAGGGATAAAGGAACTTTGATTTAGTTCATTTTCATAAAAATTCTTTCCTCAAGATCATTCCAAAAATTATTCACTTCTCTTTAGTGTTTGCCCCAAGAATGTATTTTTAGGTTCTCCACTGTTCTGCTACACCTCAGTGTGTAAGCTCAATTCCAAGACATTTTTTCTTAGGAGAGTAATTTTTCTGTATATTTTTCAATAGTGTCCAAGTTATAGAGTAAACTGAAATAGGTCAGAAAATTAAAAATCTACAGTGCATTTCTTGCCAATACCTTCCATGTGGAAGCTGATGAACCAAGGTAACAGAACTTAGGGGTGAAAGAAAGCATTTGCATTTTTGCAGGTATGTGGCTAGAAACTAACTGCAAAAGTGGGTCTCTATGACTCAGCTAGACAAGAAAAAGGCCCAAAATAAGAAAAAATACAACAGGTTTCTAACAAGGGAAAGCTGTGCATCTGACATGTCTCCCTGTAGGCAGTTCTCAGCAGGAAAATGAGCAAAAAAGTCGCTTTTAAAGTCCCCATCTGCAAGCTGGATGCACATAAACAACATACAAAATCTATCATGTTTATAACTTGGTTTGATGTACAAGAGACCAAAAACATACCTGGGAGCTAGGAAAAAAATGGCTTTGAACTACTTATTCTGTTAGGCATTTAGTTATGGCAAGCTGGACTTCTCCATGTCCTAAATGACCATGACTCAGGATGTTCATCCAGTGCTCTGCCTAGATGACACAAATTACAAATAAGACATCTAGAGACCTACCAGAGTAGAATAATCCTTTTCCTTTGAGGGATCGGCAGAAGGAGAAGGAACTTAAAAATAGGGGGGGAAAAGGTAAAAGCAATTTGAGCATTCTGGTGTCATGCACATCATATGTAGCTGTTAACACCTGTAGAAGTGACCACTGGACCTGTGCACAGTCACAGAAATGAAGGTTTCATCTGAGTAATAAACAACACATTGTCAATCTATATTTTTCTAGAAACCTATATTCAGTAAGGAAGGAACATATCCTGCTTTCCCTGGGACATGTGAATTTCTTAGTGATGTGTGTGCTTGTAGTTGACAGCAATAGAGAATTGTGAAGACAAGCTTATTTCACTCAGCAGTACAAGAGTGGTACTGTTAGCTTTAAATACAATGAAGTGCAGTAAAAAGCAAGAGGTACAGGAATGACAGGGTTAAATCAATAAACATTAATAAGACTAGGAAAATCACAGCACAAAACAATTTATGTAGGAGCTGGGAAGGAAAGATGAAATGAGGGAAATTTATACCTTTTCTTTTGCATAGTCTCTAAATGGAGGAGAAGAAAAAGTGTCAATAATTGCACAGCAGCAGAAATGCTGTAGGAAACAAAATGTATAAATAGCCCTGAAGAGTGTAAACTATGTGCATGCAAAGAAGTCAAAAAATCATCTCCTGAAAAGGTCACAAAAGAGATACAAATATAAGACACACATAAGAGACACAAATAGGTAACTGGAGAAAACAGCACAAATGTAGACTTCCAGCCCCATTTAAGATGAGGCAGATGGGAATATATAGACAACCAGGGACAACCACAAACCTACAAACCAAACAACTCCCTCAATATTTAGTAGCAGGTAAAGTATAATGAGATGTTTAAAGAGAAGCCTACTGATCCAGCATCCTTGGTTTTCACGGTCTGCAAAGCTTTAGCTAGTTGAAGACCCAGGCACAGCTATTTTTAGGGAAAGGTGAGAAAGAAGAAAAAATATTCTAAGTCAGATTCATTTCAGTTAACCATAGCCTCACATATCACCTTGCCAGGAGATTCTTTTCTGACTGAATGACAGGGTTGTGTTTGGACTTTTGCACATTTGTGACATTGAAATCATAAACAAAAACCTGACAGGAAATACGAAACAGATCTTCTGTTGTAAGAAATTGTAAGAAATATACTGTGATTCAAGGTACATATTCAAAGTTAAGAGTAAAAACTGAATGTAAAAGCAATTGAGATTACTTTCCAAGAACCTAGTAATAGTCAAAGCCAGGAAAAACCTGTAAGTATTCTTTAGAAGAACAATGGTACTGAGGATTAAAAGGAATATTTAGAAAATAGATGAACACATATTGTAAGTTTATTAGTATCTGACATAAAGTATCTTTCAGAAGGCTTTCAGATTATCAGCTTGTTTTAAAATGCTGCATTGTCAACATTTTAGCCACTGTCAATAAACAGATGTGTCAATAAACCAGAGCACTGACTCTTTTCTTTGCAGTAGGCAGAATGTCTCACTTTATTGCAGAGCTCTGGGAAGCAGAGCAGATCAAGTGACCCTTTTGAATATCTTTTAGCATAAGGTATCTCCATGTGCCTCTGGCTAGAGAGAAGAGGGCTTCTTCAATCAAACCAAACATTACCAAGGACAGTGGAGAGAAATACAGAGAAGTGGAAGATTTGTGATGCAGAGTGGGAGGCTGTGTCTCCTTCCCTCTCTGCTCCATGAATGCTGTCCATGTGCCACATGCTCCACATCACCTACAAGGCTACAGACCTGCCCTCTCTTTCAATTCACTGATTAGGTGTGCTATCTCTACGGAGCATTGCTGACATCAGGTTCAAAATGTGCAGCATTTTCCAGCAGTAAACAGAAACATTTTCCAGAAGTGAACAGAAGTTATAAGCCTGAAGTCCAAAAGATCTTCAGGGCCTTTGAGCTCATGCCAGATTTCTCCCTTTGGAGCCATCCCTCAGGGCATGAAATATGTGTCACTTCCCTCAGCCAAAGCTCATGCAACATAAAGGCTTACCTTTCTTCAAAATGCTTGTGCTTATTTTAACACACCTCAGTCAGATGATCACCACATTTTTGCCAGCTGAATTGCCCAGCACCGCATACACTTACCAGCTTATATCTCTTTAAAATAATATGGATTGGAATCATGAAGCTGTCATTGGTATTCCAAAGTATTTCCAGGACAAATTATCTTTACAGTTTTAATGGAAAGGTTTATAACCATAAAGAGATATCATCATACATCATATAAATTTTTAAAATACATATGCACGGTACTTTTGATATTCATTTTTCACAGCATTTCTTTGTCAAGGTTTTTCTAAAGTCTGAAGGCCATCCTCAAAGCTAGTGGAGGGTACAAAGAAAGTTAGTGCCTTTAAAGAAACTAACACTATATTTTCTCACCCTAGCCAGGAAAAAATCTGATCCTACAACTGGGAACACAGATTTGACACCTGGCATTGTCCAAACCCCCCACATATCCCAAATCAAAACCTTACAGCAATATAAAAACAACCCAGAGAGTGCAAGGAAAGTGAAGGCAAAGGAAATCACACAGTTTGTGACTTCATCCAGAAGACTTAGTGAGCCAAAGGGTCAGAGACCTGATTGGTATGTCTCTTGTCAGGAAAGGAAGTTAATGCAGAGGACATCACTTTGTCTTTAACTTGTGTCAAGCAGTACAAGTTGTTTAAGTTTTCCTGCTAAAATTAAGTGGCATACAACAAAGACAAAGGGGTCAGGAAGAAGAGTTAAAGTTTAGCCACGTGGGCAGTGAGCCCAGACAGGGACAGCCAGGTCTGAGAAGGTGTTTATAGCTGATAGCTTAAGATGATGAAAATCCAAGGATGCAAAGCAAGTAGCAACTGACTTTGGGATTTTCTGCAGGAGCTCATACAATTATCAAAGGGCAGATTTTAGACAGAGCCATTAGCTAGTTCCCAACTCAATAAAAATCATGATAAATAACTTCAGCATGTCCCCTTACTCTGATATTTTCCCCTCCGGCCAGACCATACATGTCCCCTCCTAAAGCTGAGAAAACACAGAAAATTGATTTTTTTGGGGTTTTTTTCCATGAAGGCAAAATGTGATATCACATTTTATTAACACTGAGAGTACAGGTGCAAAGTAGGAAGACACACAGCACAGAGCATGTTTAAATCTAATCTAACAAATATTTCCAAACAAGATTTAAATACCGTACTGTTGCACCTCTAAACAGGAAGCCTTTCTGGCAGTATGGGTTTTTAACACACCCACCACACAACCCATACTCACCCACTCTGCATGTTCCTGTTGCTGTATGCTGTGTTTCCTTTTGGCAACCGTACCTAAACCTACTTCCAAAAGAGAGCTAAGGCTCTATGCCCAGCCAAGAGCAACACAGTGTTGATCAGAGAAGCTATCACAAGAGAAAAGGATATAGTTTATAATACAAAACCAGAGAGAAACAGAAGAGTGCAATTCTACAGCAGTAGCTTTTAAAGTTGTGTACTTTTTTGATATATTTTACCTCTTGTGGATGAAATCAATGTGCCTGCACTGTTTTTCAAAATCTAAAGTAGACAAGTCCCTTTTTTTATGGCTTAAAAACATAATTTAGCCTTTGCTGAGAAGACTTATTTCTACACACAAAAGATGTCAGTCAATTACATCGAAACAATTTCATTCAGGTCACTAAACATCAGTAGGTAGCATGATTTAGTGCCAGCAGTGTATTATACAAAAGCACAACAATTTTGAGGTTTGGAATTGAAATGGAAATTGCAACATGGATGAATATTGATGGTAAGAACATAGAGCAGCAGGGAGCATCCTGCACTTACCTCATGACCAACCCATTCCTGACAAGGAATCCTTCTCCCACACCATAAAACAGCAGCACTGTGTTTTTTTAATTCAAGTTAATTTCTAGCATTTGCATGCAAACTCTTGTACAAGTGCTCAAGTCACATATATTAAGAAAGTTAAAAAAAAAGAAATGAGGTTATTACAATTAGTTTCATACTTGTAGATTCATAGAAGTGTAACTGAATGTTTTTATTTAAAACTGACATTTTACAACATTAGATATTCCTGGCTGTGCTTTTTCTCTGAGAAAGAACAAGGATTGGTGATGACTTATGTTTATTGATCCAAAATTTCCAACTTCTTTGCTAACTTAGTGAAAGATATTGTGGTTTGGCCACTATTCATAAAGGCCAAACTTCTAATAAACATCAGAAAAAGGATTTTGACATTTTCTCACAAAAATTAACAAAATACAGTCCAGCTTCTTGTAACTAGAAGCAATTTTAATTGCCCATTTTTTTAATGGATAATTATATGACGTGGGGTGATGGCTTTAAAATGAGAGCAGGTTTGGATTAGATTTTAGGAAGAAATTCTTCATTGTGAAGCTGGTGAGGTACTGGTTGCCCAGAGAAGTTGTGGATGTCCCATCTCTGGAAGCGTTAAGGCCAGGTTGGATGGAGCTCTGAGCAACCTGGTCCAGCAGAAGGGGTCATTTGCCACAGCAGGGTGGTTTAAACCAGAGGATTTTTAAGATCCTGTTCAACCTAAACCACATGAATGAGTTATTTAAGAAAATTGACCTGAAGTCACATCCTCTGCAATACATATTATGTTTCTGTACACACTATGGGGCTCCTACTACCAACTTTGAAAAATGAGTTCTAATTTAAAAACAAACAAAGAAGCAAACAAAAACCAGCTGTCTCAACCTTCACTACTTATCTGATTCAAAATTGGCATGGTCTGTTGGCCACGAGGCAGCAGATAATTCTTCCAACTACTGCATTTCTCTGTTCAAAGCAACAATTTATTCTTTATTATTAAAAAATATCATCTCAAAAAATGAGAGCTATTTCTTAGCTGTGATTATTACCTCTTGGCTCATATACTCTGACAAGCAGAGGTATTACACTATGAAATTCTTTTTCCACATGATGGATTTTATCAATTGCTCTCTAGCAATATCTAAACTATCATGTTACACCAACCAAAGATCTTTATTCTGAAAGATTTGGAATTATGAAAAGATTTGGCATCATTTAAAAAGTGATTAAATGCACTTCATTGCCTTCACACTGCTGCTTTTTTCCTCTACACACTAATAATACAGGATCACATGCTCATATTCAAAGGCAAAAATCAAAGAACCAAATGCTTTCCAATATTGTTCTAGCACAGTTTCAAAGGGGAAAACAAATGGCCCACATCTTGGGGAACGTGGAGTGAAACCAAAAGGAACAACTGCAGCCTGCTCCAAAAAGCAGTGACTTCCCTAAGCTGAAACCAGCACAAATCCTTTATGCGTTAAATGGATGGGAATTAAAAAAATATTTCTTTCTGACTCCCTGTTAAGCTAAATCACAAACTTTTCGAACTCTGTCCTTCATTAGGAATGAAAAACAAAGAAAATATACAACAAAATCTAAAAAACTTGTCACAAAGCTTATTCTGCAGATATAGAAAGACACTTAGATAGATACAACTTGGTTTACTAACAAAAGTCTCTGATGGCAAATAGTTAATCAAGATAGAAGCCACGTCATATCAATCATTGAAGAGCTTTAGGCAGTAGCAGCTAAAACAACTGCCACAAATTGTGACAATGAATGTTCCAGTAGAAGTTTTATCAACACCATCTTGAGCCCTGCACAGCTAAGCATATTCTACAAACTAGAATATATTTTACTAGTTTATAATATATAGCAAGTCAAAGAGAATTATTTATTCCCTGACTGTAAGTAACATGTGCTCCTTATACCTGTGAAATAGTGTGCAGGATCATCTTAGAGGGCCTGACTCTGCTCTAACTTTTTCCCTGAAGTTTGAATTAGACAATGTTATTGGTTTTGAGAATTAAGTACACCAGGCAAAACCCATCTCTTAACGCGGTCACAACACATTCACTTGAGTAAAGAAATAAAAATAACCAACCAAAAAAACACATTAATGTGGGCACTTAGCAACTGTTTAACATAGACACAAAATTTACAAATCACAACACTTAAATAATGATTCATCAGTGGAGACAAATAAACAAAACTAGTTCAAATTTTAACCTGCATAATGTAAGAGTTCAGTGATTTTTTTTAATTGCAATAACATTATATCTGGGATCAAACATAATAGCTTAAAAAACCCTTTCAATCTGCATAGACATTTACCCACATTATTCATTTCTAAAACTGATTTTCAATTCAGTAAGATCCACTTACTAGTAACATATTTGATTATAAAACTGAGCTCCTAAACATTCTCAAAACAAGCCACAGATTTTCATCCATTGTTTTAAAAGGAGGAAGCTTCATGGTATTATGATTCTGAAGTGCTGGAGCTGACTACAAGAACGTGCCTGAGTAGCAGCACAGTGTTAATATTTCTACAGTCACACACTATTGAGAACTGATTGGATACTGGATTTCTGTTTGGTTGTGCTTTTTTTCTGTGTTTTGTATTTTGTTTTATAACCTACAGAAATTTGAGTCTGCACTGCGCGCTCAACAGTCTCACAGCAAAGCAGGAACTGGACAAAGAAAAGAAAGAAGGTGAAAATGGTATACTCCACATTCCAACCTCATCCTAAGAGAAAATAAGGTGCTGCAAAGATCAATTATTTTCTTACCCTAAGGGTTCTCTCCATCGTGAAATCTGCCATAGGGTAAAAGTGAGAAACAATCTTAGGAAACTGAAGAAACAAGGCCAAAAATTGTAGTCCAGTAACACACAATAGGTACTTGAAGATTTTCTCCCAATGGATCAATAAACAAGTTCTTAGTAATACACATCTTCCCCATAAGCTCCAAACAAAATCAAAATCTATCTACTTGCCTTCCCCAGAACACAAAGCTCCCTCTTATTTGGCCACTTTAAAAATTTCTGCTCTGTTGGCTTGATTCTACCCTTCTGTTTGGTATGGTGCTTCTGTTACTATTTCAAGTAGATGTGCCTCTTCCAGAAGGGAAATTATCAGGGTAACAAGGCTGTCAGTGCCTCCCAGGATGCCAGGGGCATTTTACAGACTGACAGAGCTAAGAAAAAGGAAGGGAAATAATCTTCAAGTCCTGACATGTCTGAGATACAACACATCGCATGTCAGATGCAAATGAAGACTGTACACTCGAATTAGCTTTTATTTTGTTACAGGGGAAGAGATAGTAAAATAAATAAATTTCTTTCTACAGGCACCCTGAGGCACTTGGACAAGCTGTTACTAACCATTCCTTTTCTCTGCTTTCCCACCCCCAACCTGCTATGTATTCTCTAATTTTAAGCATATATTTAAAGCTGATTTGTCATTTTAGCTACTCCACAGAATAGATTAGGATCATTTGTAAGACCTTTTCATTTACTGAACAATCAAACAAAATAAAAGGTTAATAGTTCAAGAATAGCTACAAGTAAAATGGACCAAAAGTAATTTCTGGTATAACCTCATTACTTCATAGACTCAGCTTTTACTGCCTGTTTTATACATAGCATCTCTGAAGTAAACAAAGCGTAAGGGCTTTCAGGAGATGCTATATATGATAATGAAATATATTAGAATAATTCCTTTCTTTAAGCACATTCCTCTGTCTCAATTTCATGATTTAAATAGGACACAGTAAAGAGTAAATAATATATATTACAAGAGTAATACTAGTACTAGTCTGTCTTGCCTCCTTTGAGCACAGGTGACATTAGGTTAATTGGTTTTAATGCTGGGGTGAAATTTCTCTATTAACATCTGTTCTTGTTGTTGGTATTCTATCCCTGCATTTACTGTAATACAATTTACTGAATTAAGAAAACTATTGAAGAAATCTGAATTAGCTAGATTTTCCTGGGTGGGAAGAGGAAGGTCAAAGACATACCAAGTGATGCCGCAAGCCTTCAGGGCAGCCAGGAAAAGAAGCTGCATTCCATTATGACAAAACAAAACAAAAGTAGAGGGAAAAAAAACAAAACAAACAAACAAAAAAAACCCCAAACAATACTTTGGGCAAGCTATGCAGCTCTGTGAAAGGATAAGAAATAGCTGGAGTCAGATCTTGCTTGCCAGCAGGCAAAGTTCAAGTGCTCACTGATGTAAGGTCACATTGAAATAGATTGCATTTGAGATGGAATCTTCAGTGATTTAGTTGAACTTTATGTTCCAGATGTCTTCATGTAAAGGTGCACTTCTGTAACACTTACAAGCTGTGACAGACTTGTTTTATAATCCCTGTGTTTCTGTAAAGGCCCTTACAGGAAAGGATTTAGTATAATGGAGATTTTTTTCCATATTTTCATGTTCTCTGTAGAATTGCTTTTAGACATATTTATTCAAGAAGCAGGCACACCTGTTACATTTAAATGCAAGAAAACTGGGTTTATTTCCAAGAACCCACTGTGCAGATGAAAGGTTGGTTACACAAATCAGTTTGACAAATACCAAAGCTTATGAAGCCTGATGTCCTTTGTGTGATGTGTTTCATTCTTAAAAGGTACTGCAGATGGGATGAGCACTCTTGTGACATTTGGTCAGTCAATACATTTCAGAGGGGAAACGTGGGCCAGAAATGGTCAGACAGTATTATTTACAAGAGTGCATCACAAGAAACCTCTCCCAAACATACTGTTTTCCGAGAGGCACAGGCTGTGATTCCTGCCCTGTTCTTACAAAACACTACTGTGTGTTAACACTTATGAGGCCTTTATTTATTAACAACTGAGGCCTTTGGGCATCTGCACTTCAGCAGGTCTCAGGCAAAATTTTATTAACTTCAGCATGCAGCATCCTAGCAGAACAGTACTATCACACCCTCTCATCAAACAGGCAGTTTGATCAGGATACCATCGCAAGGAGGATATAGACACAGAACCATAAATTATTTTCTCTTCTAGATAGAGAAAATCAGGAGGTATTACAAATGTGAGATATAAAAATGAAGGACATCTACCCAAAACCCCTTTGTTGTAGTTTTCATTACAGAGCACATGAGGAATAGTGAAAAGACAACTATATTTCTTTGGTCTACTGACATAAACGGTAAAGAAGGATAGGAATTTTATAAAGCAGGGTAATTTGCAGGGCATTAAACTATGTTAATGAAAGTAAATTAAAAGTAAGAAAATTTAGGTTAAATACCATAAAACACTGGCAGTTGGTCACATCTGTTTTACAGAGGAACATTGTCATTTGCGACACATAAACTAACACACCAAAGCCAGCAAGAATCTGTGGAAACACAGGTATGAATTAGATTATTTAATATTTTTAGAATAATCTCAATTCTTAAACCACATGAAAGTGAAAATGAGGCCCAGTTAGCAGTACCAATGTTTCTAATATTTGCCATTCTTTTTGCAACCAGCCCAGTTTGGAAAGTTGAAGTCCTCTGAATACAGACAACAATATTAATCACATATTGTACCTTGAGATGGATATCCATCCCTTCTCTCCTTCACACAGGTTGAGAAACCATTAAAGAGAACAAAGCAGAAAGGCACAGGCTGTCAAACTGCACAGCACTAGAAAGGATATCACACTACAGTTGCCGGCTTCTGTCTTTTCCAGCCTGTATGACAGATGAAAAATTTCATTTTTGTGACAAAAGCGGTAATGAGGATAGAAAATGGCACAACATGAATCCAGCTTTCTGACAGGGCTCATAATGAGAATCAGAATTGTGCAAAGTTAATCTAATCCCATCAGAGCATTAGAACTCAACTCACAGGGGACTTGCTTATACCTATAATTTCCTATACATTCTCTAAGAGCACAAAACTCATGTGGAAAAAAAGACACAAGAGCAGAATTTTGGAACTAAAAAGGGCTGCACTATCATAAAATAATAATGTGGATAGACGATCAACTTCAAGCCTCAGCATTGTAAATGCTGCTGATTGCACCCTCATAAGCGAATGCATATCAGTACAAACATTTTTTTCATGTACACAAGTGATAAAACACAATTGAAAAGTAGGTTTCCTCTCATCTAGAAGATGGAGGAAACTGGCTTCACCATTTGAAGACAAGTGTACTAATATCCATTTAGCAACTTTGTTCCTGTTAGATAGCAATGTTGTGCAGTATTCCTTAAATAGTAATATACTATTTTTTAATTATTATTTTTAAACTTATGCAGGCTTTCCAGTTTACCTTTGAGTTTTAAGAAACTGTTTTCAGAACTATCACCATCTTTCTTAATTTTTTCCCAATCAGCTGTAAATGAGATGTCAAAACTTTAAGTACGTAAAAACCACTTCTCCAAACAATGTTTAGTTTCTAGGAGTTGAAGAGTATAGTTTCTAAACAGTGCATACAAAAAACACTGTAAACAAAAATAATGCAAAATTAGCTGGCAGACACATGACTAGGCCTAGAAATGTTCTTATTTTGGGGAAGAGTCCCAGTTATCCCTCCCAGTTGGAGAGATTCCATCTCATATGCATCCCCCAATATGAGAACCTTTTGCTTCAGATATGTAAAAATATCTAGGATAAAATATTCTCCCTCTCATTACTTTCCCTCAGTCTCATTATTCAACTGATACTGAAAACACACATGGGATTACAAATTAATCCCTTCTTAGTTAAAAAAAAAAGGGGCAGAAATCTAGTTTTACCTTGCATCCTAGAGATCTGCATCAGGAAGAGGTAGATATTAGTAAGTCTATACAACAAAACAGGTAGCAAGCAAGGTTGGCTCCTGCAGCCAAAAGCAGCTTATTAGACTGGACTGAAAGTTGCACAGATTCACCCAGTTCCTCAGACAGAAACCACATGGGGCTTGTCTGGAGGCAGAAGTATCTTGGTTTGGAAAGACAGGTATCCACCAGGGAAAGCCGAAGTTTCCCTTAGAATGGCGAATGTAAATCCTTCACCCAATACAAATTATTATAATTTTGCAATTAAGGGCTTTCAGGTAAAGATTTGGGAATAGGAATAGCGGTTCTTCACTAGGAATATTAACAACACAAATGTAGTAGTAAAAAACAAGCAAGCAAGTAAGTAAGCAAGCAAACAAACAATCGTAGAAACCCTGACAGAGTCAGAGCTACAACCTGACACCCTGTTGGTCAGGGTGTTGGAAGCAGTCCAAAAGTAAGTCCTCCAGGAGTGGCAAATGTGGTGCTGTTGGAGTAGAGATGATCCTGAGAGAAAAGGGTCCAGTGATGGTGAGAAGGGGTGCAGTCTTCCTCCAGGAATGCAGTGGAACCTGATACCTCGTGTTCCTACGTCTCAGTTTTTATCCAGGTAGGAATGGTTGGCTTTTCGCACTAGGTGGAGCATCTCACAATGGGATGATGGAATGTGTCATATCATTGGTGAGCCTTAAAGGCCGTTAGCAGAAGATATCCCCCTGGAGGGAGGACAGGTGGTGAAAGAGATAAGAAACACTGCCCCACCTGCTTTTAACAGCTGGCCCATTATCAGAAGGCATCTGTTCCCCTCCCACCAGAGTTACAAGAGATAAAGAAGAACATCTCCCCAACTGCTCTCAACAGATGAAATAGAATACACATTTTTGGTTCCATAACCCAAGACAATAAGTGGGCACTTCCACTCAGCACATTCTTTACATGTGAAAAGAGGTATTATTTCAATGGATTGCAAAATCCTAAGTGTAATTATTAAAATATATAGTTTCATAGACAAATTTTAAAAAATCAAAGTTCTGTAAGATGGGATTGAGAGGATATATGCTGGAACGAATCTAAACATTTGGAGGCATATATGAAAGACTAGATCTTTCATGACTAAGTTATGACAAGACCAGGCATAACTCACTGTTCCATGACCAAGCACAATTCATGTTTCCATATTTTATTTTTGCAAAATTTAGTAATAGAGATAAAATGCTGTTGAAGAAAGCATTTAACTTAATGCAGAAGATTTAGTCTAGGGGATATATTATTAGGAAAAGAAAATCATATCAAATTATTTTAGTGGGTTTTTTTAACCCTGTATTTGCCCATTGAGACAATCACTGAAATAAATATATTATATATTTTCAAAATCTAGTATGGCTTTCCTCTTGGAAGAGCACCATGTCCCTAGTGCAAGGCAATACTTTTTTCTTCAGGGAATAACATTTCTCCAAATATAAAATACAAAAGAAAAGCCGAAAATACCATACTTTCAGTTATTTACCTCTACTTCAGAAGACACTATTTCTGTGGTTCCTCCCTGAACCATGGTCACTCATACATTTTAAGGCTACAAGTTACCAGAAAAGCCAACTCACTAGCACAAAACATCTTTACATACAAGAAGGATTCAAATTCTGTTGGAAATATGAACAGAAATATAAATATATAAAAGTTATGGTGGATATACCCTTGAGAAAGTGTAGGATGCACAAAGAGTGGCACCAAATGACTTATTTACAAGCCTACTGTAAGGGTAACAAAGGATTTTGTCAAAGTTTTGAGCATCTCATTAATTTTTGCAACAGTAGGTTTAAAAAAACAATAAAAGCAGCAGACGAAGAAGGAAGCAGTTAAGTAAAAATGATAATTATGTAGGTTATTAACATGTCTCTGAAGACCTAGAAGCTAGCTGCAGTCACATGGCTGGGAAGACACAGGTGCAGAGGAAATATCATGAGAAAGCATATGGAGAAGATGCCTGATATAGTGTCCTATCACACCACTACTTCAACTAATGGAGAAACAAGTTATACAGTACCATTTACAACCGTTTTAAAGTTTTATTTGCCTCCTTACATATTTTGCTTGTACTTGTACAATGAATGAGCTGGACTCTAACATCCTAGGACACAGTGTTAGCAGGGAGGTGATATGTTAAAATCTTCCAATAAAATAATGATAAAGTTAACTTTAACAAGCATGAGGAGTGCTAATTTTTTCCACATGAACTCATTTGAACTCCAGGAACAGTCTTTAAATACCTTTAATAAGTTTGTTGGACTTGTTTGTCCCACAAAAGGACTGCAGGACAAGAGTTTCATATGGAAATTGTTGTGGAGTTGTTATTAAAACCTGGAAGCAACAGTCTCCAGGACATGAAAGAATTTGTAACCAGTAATAGTGCTGGCTTTGGAGCAAGAGGCAAGCACTGAAAAGATAACACATGTCACTCTTCAATGCTTCCAGAGGTTTACAACAAGCACGTGGCACAGTACCAGTATAATAAAAGAAATCTTCAAATACCCAACCCTAAACATATGGGCAAAATTTATTTTGAGTGGCTTTCACCTTCCAAGATATTAAGCAACTGGTCGTTGTAGCAAGATCTCATCCTCTAGGATTCCCACACCAGTTCAGTGGTATTTTTGCACGACAGAATATTACATGCTGAGCAAAGTGAAACTTATATTAAAAGGTTAAGAGTTGTAGTATACAGATGTACACAAAACTAGAGATCTCTATTTAGTGTTACTCAGAGTATCCAGATTATTTTATTATTAGTTAGTTAGTTCAAGAGAAAAACAACAGTTTGAGGTGAAAGGGGCTGTAGGCAAGCTCCATACGTGTCATGCACATCCTCAGGCTTGGCATTTCACTGTAGAGTGAATGGTGGAACACACACAGCTTCCCTCACACAACCATGCTGGGAGAGTTGCCCACCAAGCCAGGTGGTGAATGGTGCCCCAGCCCTAAATTCCAGGGGAAGTTCCACAGCTCATACTGTCCATTTTCTTTCAGGACCAGGAAATGTTTGTAAGTACAAAAAAGTGAACATTGGTAAATATATAAAAATCTTGTTCTGCTAAATAAGTTGGTATAAAGTGTCATCTGTGCTTACATACACAAGTACAAAGATAAAAATTAAATTTCTAAAACTATGTATAAAGTGTATAAGACATCCTTTAATAAGAGTAATGAATTAATAAAAGCATAAATTCAAGTATCAAACCATCGTGGGTACCTCCACACACACTTTCCAATGTTGCTCAAGAATTCCTAAAAATGTTCAAGGAAGGTGAGTGAGTTGATACAGAACTTCAAACACAGGGGTTGGAGAAGAGGAGCAAACAAGTCAAAACATGTCTGAGGGTTATAGGGCTTGGCCCAGGGGACCCACACAAGCCCCCCTGCAAATGTGCCAGGGGAAGCTCTTGCCACAGAGTGACTCTGCAGTACAATCACTGCATACAAAGGGAAACAGGAGCAAAAAACTTCAGAAGAAGATGTGTGCATGGATGGGTCAAGGAAAATTGTAGAGGATTTAATATATATATATGTATAGCTACACACAGGCTTAGAAAGGATGAAGGGTTGTGCTATAGATGTTCTCATACTATTTCTTAGACTGATGTCTTCTTCCACATGCTGTGAAGTTGAAAGCAGCAAACAACAGTAATTTCTGATGATAATGGTGTTCCTGGAACACCATATATAGAAGCCAGAATAACATTCAATCAACTTATCTCTTCCAGTTTTCATGCTGCACTATGCAATAAAATATGAAAACTCAGAGTTCTAGGATGGCTTACGATGCTGGGTATCCCCATTGTCTGGTTTTTTGCCCAGAAATGGGTCTTGTAGCTTTAAGCTAGGCCCAGAGAGGCAGAGAGGGCGAAGGGTGGGGAGAAGCACCATGAAGTTTGTCTGCAGCAACTGCACTTGCTGCCCTGCATCCCTCTTTTTCACAGCTGTGCTTTAGAATGGAGACACTTAAGAGTGGGTTTTTTTCCCTCACTTTTAAGCTAGCTTCTTGTCTTGGTTTGGAAAGACAGGTATCTGCCAGGGAAACTGGGGTTTCCCTTAGAATAGAGAATGCAAACCCCTCACCCCCCGCCAAATTATAATTTTGCAATCAAGGCTCTCAGGCAAAGATTTGGGAATAGGAATAACAGTTCTTTACTAGTAATATCAATAATACAAATGTGGTAGAAAAACAAAACCACCCCACCAAACCAGCAAACAAACAAACAACAATTTTGGAAAGCCCTGACAGAGTCAGGTACAACCTGATGCCCTGTTGGTCAGGACGTTGGTAGAAGTCCAAAAGTCCTCCTGGGTTGGCAGATGTGGTTCTGTTGGAGTGGAGATGATCCTGAAGCCAAAAGGGTCCAGAGGTGGTGAGAGGGAGTCCGGTGATGGTGAGAAGGGTCCTGTCTTCCTCCGGTAATCGGGTGAAGCAAGAGACCGTTCCTCTTTCAGAGTCCCAGTTTTATCCAGGTAGGAATGGTTGGCTCCCCCCACTGGGTGGAGCATCTCACAATAGAATGATGGAATGTGAATGTACTATCTTGGGGAGGATAAGTTTTGGGATGTGTGCTTTTAGGGGTGTTTAAATGGTCCATTAGCGGGAAAAAGATAAGAAACAATGCCCTACCTGGTTTTAACAGTTGGGCCATTATCAAAAGGCACCCGCCCCACTCCTTCCAGAGTAAACAAGAGATAAAACAAAACAGCTCCTCAACTGCTTTCAGCAGATGAAAATAGAATACACATCCTAGGTTCCACAACCCAAGACACTTCTAGTTCATTAACCGAGGCAAAATGTTTTTCTCCAGTCTGTGGCTTCTTCAGAGGAAGTGTTCAGAGTTCCAGGGGAACTGTTCATCTCTGCTCTGGTCCAGAAGACTGGCACCAGGAGTCCTAGCCAGAAAACCCCGGCAGGGAGAGGCCCCACTTGGACACCCCCTTCCATCTCCTAGCTCGGAGGGAGCCATACCTACAGAAAGGACTTTGGACTCTGGATCTCTGCATCTGCCATCTCTTCAGAACAACTGGAGGTCCCACTGTTCAATGTTATTCATGAACCGGTTGGGGGAGGGGCTGCTGAAATTGGCTTTTTAGAGGAGACCCCTTCCAAGGTTTGCTCCCAAAATTTGCCCCAAACCAGGACACTCAGTAACTCAAGTACTTATATTTTTGAGCAGTTTAGGTTATGTGCATATGGTTTAGTAATGGTAAATAAAATAATTCTTAGAATAAATTCTACCTTTTCCTAGAAGTAACTATTCAATATATGTGAAAAGCATCTGAAAGTTTCGCTTTGCCAGTCATTGAAGACAATGGGAGCAACATCGTGTAATGTACCAGCCTATAAACCCAGAGTAACTCATCTGGCCTCAGTGCTTTTTACTGCAACTCTTCCCATGATCCTCGACTACAAATCCAGCCTAAAAGCACTCACTTTTCATTTTTTTCTTTTTTGTGGCAAACTATAATGAAGCCTTTGAACAGCACTAAAACCCAAATGGTGCTGTATCCCTAAATACCTGAACCTTGGTCTCATATGTTGGTAGGCTAATTGAAAACAAATTTCTTCCCCTGATTGTCATAAACCAAATTGCTCACCTCATTATCTTTACTTCTGCTACTTATTATCATATTTTACTTCAAAAGAGATAGTGAGTCCATGGGCTGTTTCTGACCATCTGCTACTATACTGCATTAAAAGCAAGTGTTCACTAGTTTTGGTCTCCTGCCCAAAATCTCTCTTAAAAAAAAAAATCACAGAACACATAGAAGCACTTAGTTTGAGTATATTTTGCAAAGTTAATGTGAATGTGCATTTGTGTTCCTGAATGAACCCTTACACAAACAATTTATGCTTGCTGAATACAAAATTAACTTGTGGAGGAATGGGAAGGTTTAGGATTAGGGAGAGGAAGGAAGAGGAAGACTTGGGATAAGAACATAAGAGAAAAAACAGCTGCCTGTACAGGAGTACCTTCCTTCTCCCTCTGGTTTCTGCTGCCCTTCCACGTTTTAAGGAGGATTGTGCTGCTGACTTGGCTCAAATTTCTCTTCAGGTTTATATCATTCCCTGTACTGAACCTCTTGGCATGGGACAATATGACTGAAATACCTTTGGAGACCTCCCCAGCCACTACACCACTGCCTGCTCCATTAAGCAGTGGATGTCACACCCACTAACATTTTCATAGCAAGAATCAGAAGCAAATAAAGTTTTATTAAGCTTCTCCTCCCTCAAGGTTACTATCTCAAGCTAATGACAATATATGAGATAAGTACTGTCAACCCCTGCAGGACACATTAAATTTCAGTTAAATACAGATTAGATGAGTACTGCAAAAATCATAGCTATGAAGGGTACATCCCTTTGACTATCCGGCATCCACTGCAAAGCCAGAGCAACAGCAGGTGCTTCTGCTAAAAGATGTAGAGCAGCAAGCAAGGTTTAGATGAAGGTCACATTTCTCACAGAATCCTTTTGGAGGGAAAAAAAATTCAGATTGGATGATTAACAACAACAACAACAACAACAACAACAACAACAACAACAACAAAAAACAGAAACAAAATACTGAAAGAAAAACAAAAACAAACCAAAACCCCACATGAGATACAGAAAACAGCTGAATAAGAACAATTCTTTCTAGAGAGGGACAAGAGAAATTATATGGAATAGTGTTTATATTCAACTGTTACAATTTTCTTCAAGTACAACCAACCATAACCCACAGTTGCCATAATCCATCACGGGATGGATTCTTCAGAGTGAACTGCTGGATGGAGAGTCACTTACCCTGCAAAGGCAGCAAGAAAAATGTTGGACAAGTAAGCTTCCTGAACACACTTAGTAGTGGTAAGATAAGTAAACCTGAACATACGAATGATGAAGTGTCTGCTCTACTATCTGTCTGTAAAAAGAAAACACTCTTGGTCAGAATTGCTGGTTGAATTGCTCAGACCGGCAGCAGAGCCTTAGAGAAGAACATGCAACAACAACAACAACAACAACAACAACAACAACAACAAAAAATTATGAACTTACCTCATGAAGGTTCCCTTAAGCTCCAGGGCATAAATTGCCATTAGAGTCTCCAAACTCTATGGTGCACACACATTAAGAAAGTGTCTTGAAAAACATGAAGACAACATGCATGGAAAAACTTACAGGAAATAAATATCACCACTAACACAAATACAATTAATTTCTTTCTGTAAGGTCATTGTGCATTTTTAGCACCTAAATTAAAATATGTCCAGAAAATCCAAATACTGTCTATATAGCCACTTGAAGATAATTTTACTTGATATCTGTACTTGGATTTTTAGATGAACTCTGCATTTCATTTTTCTTTTTGGGAAAAGTGAGGGAGAAAGCTATGTTGGAGCAGCAGTATTTTTTTCTCTCCTGTCCCCTCACTCCATACCCACTGTGCTCATCATTCAACAATACACAAAAGCAGATGGTCCATTTCTGTCAACTAATATGTTACTACTAAGTCCATTCATCAACCACACGATGCTCAAGACAACAACTCTCTGTTATTAACTAACCAGCTTCTGTCAAATGATTTTATTAGAATTGCTAAATCCACTTTGATTTTCTTTCACATGAAAGACTGCATCAGCAACCAAACAAGGAACATGCCTGCTGGTGAAACTGCTCTTGAGGAGAGAGGATCATTCACCTGTAGAGCAACAGTGCCACTCACGCACCACAGGGCAACAGCTCAGTTAAAAAAAATGCTCAGAAGAGACAAATCCCCACATGCAGTAACTGACTTGCAGCTGTTAACATATTTGGAGCAGTAAAATCACAGACTTCTGCAGAAAAATTGGGCACAAGAATCCCCCAACTAGTTCAAACATACTGACTCCACTCCTGCTGAGGTTTCTGTAAAGATTTCCTTCCTATCCCACCCATAATCCTATGAAGTCACAGACAGGTTAGACTTGTAACAGGAACAAGACTACAGATGCAATTTCTCTGCTGTAATTTATAACACCATATAGAATTATAAAAAATTATATAGAATTTTAAACCTGCCTCAGCTCTTCAGACACCTCAATTTGAAATGGAAAAAAATTGAAAGCAACTTTGTTAGAGTGCCAATTTGCAGGTATTTAATTTTATTTCGAATCACTGCATGGAGCTGCAGCAGAAGAGATGTGGAAGCTGTAGAGACTGGCACTAATCTGGTTTTTGGAGCACATCTCTACATTCAAGATATAATATAAAAAAGCCAAGAGAATGCATCAAACCAGGAAATAAGCAGCTATAATTCATCACAAAATGACGTATCATATTCTTCTTCTCCCTACTATTTCTCTCCGACTCCCCACAAAGAATTACCCTCAAAAAAAGAGGGGTTTACAGCATTTCACACCATTAAAGAAAGTTTGATCTAGCTCATGGGCCTCTGCTTCTTCATACTGAGGATAAAATCCTTTTGCTAACTGAAAAAGTTCCAGGGACATTTATGGATCTGTAGGTAAAACCCAGCATCTTGAATTACATCCAGAAAAGGCTCAAGCTCCACAGGTATCAAAGTAATTTTTCATCAGCTTGAGGCTGATTTAAAAGGTTTAGTCAGAGCACAGCATGTGTATTACATTAACCAAATCTGGACATGAGAGGCAGGCATTTCAGTTTAGGCTTGTGTGCAGGAGGAATCCTTTCCTCTTCCTTATTTCAGAGGAAGAAAGGCAAGTTGCAGTGGCCACTGGAGGGCCAGCCAGGACCTTGGGATAGCTAGGTAGGACCATGCCTTCTCATACCGTCCCTGCTAAAACAAACCTGTCTCTACATGTTCATTAAGAAGTGAATATAAAAGAAATACTTTCTTCTTATTTTTGGGAAACAAAATGATACCAGACTGAAATCAGACTTTTAAGTGGAAACCTTATGTATTTTGGAAGATTACTCAATTTATGTTACAAAATAATCAAGCATAGCTTTATCTTAGGTAAATTAAGAACAGCAGGCAGTTGATTCCATCACGTGTATAAGTAGCATCAGTTTGGACATTTATGCAGCCTGTTACAGCTCAGGGCAATCCCCTGAAGGCCATGGAGACTGTTAGAGGCCAGTGAGCACAAGAAAACTGGTACAGACAAGAACCTTGGCTGGCTCCAGGTTTTGATGATAAGAACCAAGAATGAGGAAGCAAAGAGTTGGTGTATCTGCTTACAATGTCCTTAAATACGAAAGCACAAGCTCAATGCAACTGAAAAGTCAGTATCTCTTCTTATAGCTATTTTGGCTAGAGATGTTACCAGCCTCACTTCTGATTTTATTTTTGCTTTAAGCCTGAAGTAGTCTTTAAATTGGTCACATCTCCCATTAGGTGTTTTCACAGATTAAGAATTCATTCTACCAACAGGTGTTGGCAACTAAACTTGATCGCATTGCTGCAAGCATGGACTAACTGTGGTAACAAAGGGCTCGTTGTACTCCTTACAATAATACAGCTACAAATAAGTGTTCCAATATTTTTGGTGTAATAAGTAAGAACCATTCCTGAAAGTCCAAGCTGCTTTTAGCAGCATCAGCTTATTAAAATAAATTTCTAGGGTTGCCCCCCCCCCCCCCCACCCAAGTAATTTTTTCTCCTTCTGAAAGGATATTATGGGAATTGAGACCTTCAGCTGAGCTAGATTCTGGAATTACATGGCAAACCCAGGAATCAGGCAAAGCCTGTCTTTCAAAGCCTATATTTTACTGCCATCTCTCCTATGTATACCAAACAGTACCTTACATTACCCACTATTATTAATGTATTTCCCTGCATTCTAAGTATTCTTTTAGGCTTGCTTGCTTTTGTAAAAGTGTATCAATAGTATATTTTTGTCCTTACTGCTCTTTTCCACCCCTTTCCAGTATTGTATTTTTAAATTTATCCAATATACTGACACAGAGGTGTTAGCCATGAAAAAGTCAGTCGAATGAAAATTCTGAAGCAAAGAAATCTTTAAATATTTTGATTTTGTAAAGACAGACCTGGATGGATGGATGGATGGATGGATGGATGGATGGATGGATGGATGGATGGATGGATGGCATAATAATTTTGTTTCCAAGATCTTTCTTGCATGTTTACCATATCCACATACAGTCTTAAAAATCCACTTGAAAATCTCCTAATATACTAATTCATACATGTACTTACAACTTATCATTTGCAATCACATTCCAGTTTTCAGTTATCTTTCTCTTCATATAAAGTTTTTAAGGTTTTTCTGAGTTTTTCTATAAGTCATTCACGAAGAGAAAATGAGCAGTAGCACATAGAACAGCTCTTCCCTTGATATTTTTCTAATTACACAACAGGCTTTCAGAAGCATTTTGTTACCCTTTCTGATCAGAGAAATAAAAATCATAATTACAAAAAAAAGTCATAGATGGTTATTTCATATAAGAAAGAAAAACTACAATGCAATTGAATTTACGTGATGCAATCCTCTTTACTGACACAGAGTGTTGCTTTCTGAGATCAGAAAAACATCTGAAATAGCTGCCCTTCATCCATTTCACACATGCTTTAGCCAAATCTGACTGAAAAGTCCTATCTCTAATCTTCCAATCCTCTCCAATCCTCCAATACTGCTGTTGAGGGGTTTATTACTCCCCTTTCAATGATCCAGAGACATCCATCTGCATTTTGGAAATGGATACAATTTCAAGCTTATTTTTTCCTTTAAAGAAGGACTCGAGTTACCTCAAACAAATAATCCTCATATATCTGATTCAAATTCAATGGGACAGAAAGTTTTAAGGTGCTAGAAGAAAATAAGTGCAGCACAAATCTGGGACGGCATTATGGGATACCATAAATCAGACTTTGTCTCATATCAGGTCACCTTTCCCAAATATGTCTGAACTGTAGAGTGTAAAAGGCAAGGTTTCAGAAAGCCTTTCCACTTGTTTGAACACTCTAACGTTACAGTGAGATAAGATGCATCATAATACTAAACCAGGCTCAAGCATCTTTACAGAATAGTTTTTAGAGCACTTATTTAAATAATAAGCCCACTTTTCTTGAGAAAATTCTGTCTCCAAACAGTCTGGCTTACTCCTGCTCATACTCACTCCATAATTTCTGTGTGTGGCCACCTGGAGCAAAGTAATTTGCAGTAAGAGCTGATGCAGTGTGGCTCAGGGTTACAGGCATAATTTGCAGCAGATCCTGCATAACTATCCTGTAGCACAGACTATGTAAATTACTTGTTAAACTGGCTCCTCTCATATTTCTTGGACTAACTGGAGCATTTTGAAAAACCGTGGCCAGAAGAGGCAATCTCAGAACATGAGACCAGCCCACCAGCCCTCCCAACCCTTTTTTTGGTTTCATAAAACATTTGAGGCTCAGGTACACAACCCATGTTTTGCATAGCAGAGAAGTAAACCCATTTTTGTTCTAAACCACCTTTCATACCCCCCATGATGTTGCCCAAAGCCTGGACTAACACTGCCAAAACTGTGTATTAATTGAACTTAATTTCTGTTACAATTTACGCAGTAGTTCTTGGTCCCTAGGAATGTCCCTCACATGAGCACACAACCTACATGTGATTGCACTGCTTCACAACTTCCACAGCATTCGTGCTGGAATGCTTCTTCAGAAAACAAAATTCTTGAGTACAAGACTATAAAGACTGTGGCTTCAAGGAGAAACCAAATATTCCCTTCTCCTTGGCACACACTGCAGAGCTAAAGGCAGCACAGTCAACTGATTAGATAGGTAAGTGGAAGTGAAGCGTTTCCTTGAATTAAAATGTCATCCTTCCACACTTTTCAAACACTATTTCCCAAGGAATCATTCTAAAGAAAGACTGGCAGCTTTTCCTTATTGAGGTCCTTGAAGATAGCAGAACGAGCAATATTTTGTGGTCCATAGGGAGCTTAGACACCAATCTGCTTTCTGTATATACAGTCTCACAGATTGAAGTGCCAAACAGATAAAAGTAAATTTCTGATATGGCCCTGTTCCTCAGTCCCTCTTGGACTTTCTGAACTGCCCAGCTGTGCACCTCATGGAAAGATGCAGAATACAGATTTAACTTTAAAGGCTGACTTTGCTGGAAGCCAAAGTCACAGATCTCCAGTCTTATGTTGTTTAATTTATTCTTAATGTTCCTGAGTGGCCTCTGAAAAGTTATTTCAAATAACACTTTAAGCTTTCACATACTAAACAAATATGGGAGACTGAGTCATTAAATGTCAGCTTTGCTGTTTTCAATTGCATGTACTGCAAAGAAACATAAGACCAGAATGCAGCATCCACATAGTGCATTGTGTAAAGGGCATTTGAAGAAGTTGACATCACTCAGCAGCTGACAGCAGGAGACTTGTATCACATGTGAACAGCCTTTAAGTGGTCAAAAGTAAAGTGCTTCCACTGGACAGCTGTTGTTTAAGAGACTTTAAAACAAAAACAAAAAGCCGGGGTAATATTTCAGATGCCATGCAATTGGATTAATGCAGGGTGCTCACTGCATTTGCCATTATGCATAACCCAACATATATTTCTTGGACCAAACTATTTCAGCTGGGCTCACTGCTGCTAAAATAATTTACATCTACAGAAATAAAAGCTGTAAATGTGGTTTTGACAGAGTAATACAACATTAAGCTTTCTGTGACAGGAACTGGAGATGTTGAATATTTCTTAACATACTGGATCTGTAATGTTGCTCACTTATTCTTAAATGACAGTCATGAAATCCTTATTTCTCCTTGAGTTTTATTCATTATGAAGCATAGCTTCATTTGGTTCAGGGTTTCTTGGGCAAGGGTTTTTACTTTACATGCTTACCTTGAACCAAAACAGGCATTAACTCTATGTATTTTTTGGAAGCAAAACCAAAAGTTTTATTTGGCTGCACTTGTACCTACTTCGCTTATGGAGAATTAAATATTTACTCCTTCAGTCAAGACCAAAATAATTAAGTGGGTTTTTTATTATTTCAGATGTCTTGAGACACATTACATCAGATATGATAAGACCATCACACACCCCAGTCCACTCTACTACAAGAAATCCATCATTTATTAAGTTTTGCAGATTACAGAAACCTTTTTTCAGTATATTGGCAAAATACAAAGTACAAGGATTTCAAGTATATCAGAAGCACAACTACTCTGGTGTTGCCCTGTTTCTTCTCAAGTTCTTCTAAACCTTCTGATGTTTACTTTTTTGTAATGGAGTTTCTCACGCACTTTTCATGTAAATAATGATTGTTTTGCATGCCTTTCTGGAGGAGAATTGATGGACTGTTGGTTTGACCAGTGTGGTTGGAGAGGACAATTTCATCCTCCAATCCATGGTCACTGCTGGAATTCTATAAATGTCGAGGTCTGTAAATAAACTCTGGTTTTTTTGCCTTGGACATCTCAGCATATGAGTGTCGTTCATTTGTGTTGTATTGCAACACTCTGGTACATGACAAACTTGTTCTAGTGATCTGTACTGCTCTGTACCCACTATTCTGACTACCAAAGCTCCAGTTTTCTCTGTCACATTGGCATAGATTACTGCTGCCAGGAATAAAAGTAATTCAGGAAGGGAAGAGGATTAAAGCGGATAACCCTCTTGGCCAGACAGCAGAACTTGCACGAACAAACATCCAGTGGCCATAGTCCTTAATTCCTAGGCTCAGTCCAGGAACATTCCTCTGCAGCTCTTGGGAAAGGGCATCACAAAACTGACCTCTCCTCAGGCACTATGAAGAAGATCTGTAATAAAGAAGTTCTATCCCACTCTTCTACACCTGCCAAGGGCTTTTTTTGCGCACTGAAAAATAGAATTGCCAAACCAAGTTCAAACCAGAGTGTTTCATCTGAAAGTATTCCTTATTAATAATACTTGTAAAAAAAAGAATAGGCCTGCTTCTCCAATCACTTATGCATGTGAGTAGTCTTAAAAGTACAGAAAGACAGAAGAGATAGTAGTCAGGGATTTTCATTGCATACTTGCTTTACCAGCTGACAAACAGCATAGGGATAAATCTTGACTGAGTGTTTGACCCCACAGATATTCTCTCTCCAATGCAATATTAAATAATCTTCTCCCAACTAAACTCACTTTGAAAGGTTCGTGGTACAACACGCCTTTCTAGGGTTTTTTGTTTGATTTTGTAGTTTTACTTCTTTTAAGTTAGGTTGTATTACACATCCTTCTTTTTACTCTGAGGAGTAGAATTTTTCTGGAAACAAGTTTCTTATTGCAATTTTTCCCTCCAGGCAGTAAAAGAATATTTTACAGCAAGTTAGTCAAGTCTGCAGCTGTACCAATTTTTTATAAAACTGTAAATTTGTTCCCCTTCCAAAGCAGAAATTCGTTTTTAAAATGATGTGTAGTTCCATGTTTTGGATCAGCTGTGATTCTGTCCGCTAATCTGCTATCATGCCTGCACTCAAACACTGTATATTTTGTATATTGTCGTAAAGAAAGGTGTTGTTAGACTACTAGGATTTCCATTTCATAGTCCATTTAGATGAAGATCTACTTATGGATCCCACTGCAGACAGGATACTGTCCAGACTATTTGTTCAGATGTAGTCCTTTCCCATCACTTGGTCCTAAGATAGTTCTGCTGTACTCTTACCCCTACCAACTCAATGACAGAGTAAATGGCATTTAAAATCTGATTTTAAAATAGTCCTACTGTGCAAGCACTTTAACTTTTTGTTAAATGTGTGCAGTTATAAATGGATACCAGCAAAGCTTATACCTAGGTGAGGAACAGTCTCTACAGAAGATTGAACTGTATGGACATCTGCCCAAGTGCTTGATGATTTGGGTTTGTTTTTTAAATAAGATAGCATTAGCAACAGGAAAAACATCCAATGCTGTTAAGATTTGACACAGAAAAAGTATATAAGCCCTTTTTAATGAACATGTTGAAGACTAATAAACTATGTTTGCTACTCAAGCCCTTTACACACATACTGTATGCAGACACTCTCTGGAAGATACATGTGCTTTGTTTACCATGGGCCACAAAACCTTCACACCTAAATCTTAGAACAGGCACCATAATACAGCAGTGGACCAGGAATAGGGTCATTTCATTTGCTTTTTGACCTTGTAGATGTCCTAAAACAATAGAGGTGTTTGTGTAAGGCTGCTCTGCAAGGTTTCAGTGTAGAGAATTGGTTAGGCATCTATACTGCTCCAGAGCAGAAGTTTGCTGGTAGCTGACGGCTTCTCCATCTGCTTTGCCTTCCCCGCTGACCTCTGCCAGTGCTCCCCGAGTTACCACAGGGTATCCCCCGATTATTGTCACCTGTGTAAGCAAGGAATACACCCGTTTACTTTCCCGACTCTTTGAAGTTTAGTTATGAAGACAAAGTGTTCCTACATACAGTTGAATCCCAGTGGTGGCCAACACCAGGGAAAACATGGACTTTTCAAACAATTCAGAATTCCAGTTTGAGACAGACTTCACAAGCACAAGACCATAGCTGATCCCCTCAAGACCAATCAGAAGAAAGTGGATTAGTCTTCCTCATCACAACACTTTGTTTTCTATAGATAGTCTACACAGGCAGAACAAATCTCAGCTCAAAGCACACATCTTCCACATGGGCCTGCTGTGTCCATGCCAATGCAAGAAACTTAGGCTACAGAATATAATTTATTTTTTCAGCTTCTAAAAGGTCTACACCACCATCTTGCCCTTAATAATCAGTTCATTACTCCTGCAATATAATTCCTTAGGAAAACAGGCACTTTGTCTGTAGTGGCTAGTGTGACAGGTACATGTTTTTCTCAATCTTAATCATGTCTTATAAAACACATCTCTTTATCTTGGTGGTTTATGCTTTACAAACTGTATTCCCGTAACCAGAGTCCCAGCATTTAAGAGTAGTTCATGACCTCATCCAGTGAACACAAGAACAAGCCCCTAATAGATCTAGGTGTTTTGGAAAGTCTCAAGAGAATGCTGAGAAATGAACTATGCCACACAGCTCTCAATTAGCCAACTAAATTTGGGTGCTTCTACACAGAACTATTTGTGACTAAGCTAAGTGGCTACGTTTACTGCTCAGTGATGTGCATTTCACACAGTCCCTTAAAAATTTTGTTTTCTGAAGAAAGAAAAGTGTACTATAGAAAAAGAAATCACCAGCCAAAAACATAGATTCAAGGGAGTGTGTAATAAGCAATAACAAGGTTCTCTGTAAGTCATTCCAAAAGCATTTAAGGCAGCACAACATTTATAACTGTCAAGCTATTGAATAGAAACTTCTTAGACTGTAGCAAAAGAGACTGGTTTCTCAACACTTTATGCTATGTTTGTTCCAACATCTTTACCCCCCAGCTTCCCTATCCTCCCTTTCTCATCTTTGGTAATCCGCTTCTAGCTCATTTTCCAGCCTGAGGTGCTATCATCACAAATGAAAAAGAAAAGGACATTTAGATGACTTACATTCCCAGTTTTATTTTTGGCTTTCTTGACCTTCTGGCAAGTTGTTTTACCATGAAAATTTCATTAAAGTCTCTATTAAATTCAGAATGTAAGATGCCAAGGAGGATAGAATCTATTTTAAGGGCATTAATAACTATAGAGAAGGCAATACATTAATGCTGTATCAAAACAGCAAAGGTAATAATAGCTTTCTGCATTATGGAGCATCTTTTCTCCCTTACTTAAGGGAGAGTGCTCTCTTAGATTATTAGTCATTTCTTCATATCTAAAATTAATCTACAATGATTCCTCTGAGCCAAGGAGGTACAATGCTATGGAAATAAGATCTTGGCATAAAACCCTCAAAGGCATAGCATATAGAGAAATGGGTACTTATCACATGGTCTGATCAACTGTAAAAGGATACCAGCTGAAATCTATGCTTTTATTCCTGTTTCTGTCTCTGTAGAGACTACTGCTCTTTTCAGAATTAATAAAGGAAACATTTCTGACCCACCTGTCACAGTCATGTATGTTTTTTCCATATGTCTTATCTCAAGACTTCCCACAGCCATGCAGCAATTTCCAACAGCCTTTCACCTTAAACATTTATGAAACCACAAATTCTCCATGGAACTCCTTGAAGCTTTCATTTTCCTTTCCAAACCAAAACATTGTCTGAGACACATTTCTATCTTTCTCTTACGTGGAAGGTCTGTAGGGAGAGAGTCCAGACAGGAACATTAAATTCCAGGACCACAGTAGCAGAGCCAGTGTCCTGTACAGGTGTGTTACATGGTAAAACAAAACACTTGCAGGACCACATAGGGCACTATAACCACTACCAAATTAAGGTTGCACAAAAAGTGATCTCTGTGCCCACTTTCAGGGAGCAAACAGAAGCTATGTCTGCTCTAGTGAGCCGAATGGCACACACCCTGCTCTGCACCTGAGCAAAAGTCTCTCAGTGCAGCTTGCATCCACATGGTTAAACTGTGCTCCCTTTTCAGTAGGACAGCTCTGTCCACAGAGCGTACTTTATTAATCCAGACATAGCCCTAAAGGCCAGAACATCAGTAGAGCACATATTACAATATACAGGGCATATATCAGTAAAAGTGACATTTGCAAGGTCAGGGCTGCAGCATACAGGGACACTCCATTTCAAACAAAGTAGAATTTGTAAGTGGAAAACAATAATGAGAATGACACACAAAATAGCTCCCAATCTTTTAGCTGTTCTAATGGAATCTGGCAAAAAGTGCTGAGATAAGATGCTCAATATTTTATTAAAAAAGGCTGCACTTCAACATTTTAAACAGTAATACACTATTTTAAAGTGTATTAAAAAAAAAATCTAAGAAAACCTGAAGACCAAAAAAAGCCAGACCAACTTCAGGGATTTTGATTAAGAGAATGAAGAGAGGCATTACAAATCCCTCCAAAAAAAGCCCCAAATAAATCAAGCCCAAAACCAAACCAAACCATACAAAAAAAAAAAAAGAAAAGAAAAGAAAGAGAGAGAGAGAGGTAAAGCTAGATAAAAGGGTTATTCAAAAGGGTTATTCTAGGTAGTTGGTAGAACTGGCAGTCAGATAATGCAATAATGATCAAAGGTTATATAAATGGGACTATTGCAATGCACGTATGACAAAGATTTCATTTTGATCATGAGTTCATACATCAAGTGGCAAGTTTAAAGTGTCATGGTGTACAGCACACGCACTGTTTATATAAAGTGACACTGTTATGGGAGCAGCAAAGCAGACATAATGTTCCATTAATGGGCAGAGAAGGTTATCCATGCATTTGTACCCAGAAGTCAAGGTCACAAATCTCCAAAAATACAGAGGATATCTGCTCTTTACAGGGGAGGATGGAGATGGGGGAAGGGTGTAAAATTGCTTCCCGTTTGGTTTTGTTTTTTACATCTATAATCAAAAATGGAATACACAGCGTTATTTTCACACTTGAAAGCTGCCCTTTATTACACTAAAACTGAAGTATATGTACTAAAACCATGTTCCACTGGCTTAACTTGGCATCTGTAGACCCTGGGCTCAACACTACCACTTTGTTCCTTGAATTATTGATCATGGACACAAGGCTAACCAGGCAGTGTGTAGACTAAGAAGGACACATGGTATGGCAGGCCAATTGTCATGACTAGTACTAAGCAGAAACTGTTACTGGATCAATGAATTTAAGTAGTCCACATTTCACTTTAAAATTTTGAAGGGAGGGCAATAATGAAGGCTTAATAAATTACTGCAGTCTAGAGAAAATCCTTATTATTTCAGAGATAAACACTTCTCAGGAAATAAGGGATGAGGGGGTAAGAAATCTTCCCCAAGCTTTTGTGGGAATGAAAACAAAGGAAAGTTTAAATTACTGACAAAATTAGAGATAAAGGTTGCTGAACAAATGAGTTAATGAAAAACAAATTAACTGGCAATTTTACTACGGAAGAGATTGTGTCTTCGGACCAGAAGATCAAGAACACCCAAAATATTCTGAATGTGTAAGTTTGCTTTTGAGAAAAGAAAGCAAAATAAAGGCATCCAAAATAATCTAGCATGAGGTTTCCAAACAAAGAAGTTTGTGTGTGTGTGTGATATCAGCTGCTTCAGTTATCTCTACTCAGGAAAAAGCTGTTGACCATAAAAAGGCCAGTTCCTGAAAACACAGCTGACTAGTTCTGCACAAAAAGTACCAACACAAAAAGCTAAACCACACACATCTATAACAATATAACCCCAAGTATTACTGCTTGGAGGATTTAATTAAAAGCATGTTAAGAAAAACAAAAATATTTAAAAAATCAGTCTTCGAACTTTTGTGACAATAAAACAATGCAGTGGTACTAGAATGTTTTCAGTTTTAAAAAGCTCACACAACTCATGACAAGCTCTTACTTTATCCTTTCTGTTTTATCTGTGAGCTCAGCCAGACAGGTGAAGCAGAGTTAAGGTAGAACAATTTGTCTACACCCATTTTTAAGAGATTTGTTTTCCCAAAAACTAAGCAATCCCTCTGGGGAATTTCCACAGAGTAAAATTTCCCAAAATCATGTTTTGGCCAGAAGTCTCATAACTACATAAGTAGAAATAAGCAACTTTGTCACAGAACGTGTGACATAATTACCTGTGTTTGGACCATCAGGACACAAATTATAAAAAATTAAATTGAAATTGGGCTGATCCACTGTGGAAACCCTATACATGGCACATCCAGAAGCCAGGATGTTTTTTGCTTTAATACACGTGTATGTAATATCTAGAAGCATCCAGAATTTGAGGCATAAATGTTTCAAAAATTGATACAGTGCATGTTTGAGATGTGAAAGTATGAAGCCAAAAGTCTTTCCTGGCATTCTGTAGATAGCAAAGTACTTAGCCTAGAGGCAAAGTAATACAAAATTATTTCAGAAGGTTTCCCTGAAAAGCTTGGGAAAAGTCTTATTGCAACAAAGTCCTGTAGTGTATCTAAAGAGCTAGAGCATTTTAAAATTGGTTAGAAAATACTAGAGAAGTTATTTTATGTGGATAATCTTTGTTCCATGGCCAGGGCTGTATCCAGGTTCAGAGTATTCCTCTGGGCATGCTCTAACCCAGCACCTAACGACTCCAGAATCCCATGGTATCACGACCAGCAGCAAAACCAACAGAAATAAGCAAGCCATGGGCTGTTATACTAGTTAGGAAAAGACTGAGAGCAAAGGATTTTAATTATGTCTATTTCAATGACCAGTATAGTTCTATACAGTATATATGACAATAAATGTTCTGATTTGAAGGATCAAATCATACAACCATGAAGATGAAGTACCATATTTTGTGTCATGTGGGAATGTCACCTATTAAGGGATAACTACTTCTCTTTAGGAATTGATACTCAAGCAGCTAAATTCTCCTCCTTAGTCTGTTTTAAGACAACACAATAAGATGCAAACAAAGTCCTGCAGCAGACCAGAGTGATTTACACAAAGATAAACTGCCTTTTCTCAGATTTGCAGAAGCTACTTTTCAGTGGCTAACAAGTTTCATTTGGGGTTTTATTTCTCCAATTTGTCCATACACTTCCATTAGCTATATGGTCACAGGACTGATATACAGCTGCTGAAATTTAGTAGGTGTGTGTAACCATCCCTTCAGAACAGCACTTTTCATAAAAGAAAAAATTTATCTTCTCTGTTAGATTCTCATTCTGCCATTAAGTTCACTCAGAAAGCCTGCCCTTAGCATATTTTGTCTCTAATTAGAAATACTATTTCAGTTAACTATTAGGCTAATTTCTGTACCTATTAACTTTTCTAAAGCAATGTATTTCATTTAAAACTTACTTCTTAAATCAGGTCAGCCCATATATCTGGGTCAAAAGTTGACAGCCTTTCTGGGAGTTAAAAAATCCCAACTCTCCTAAAATAAGAACTTGCTATTTTAGGTCAATGCACTTAATTGTGTAAGTTTAGTTGTCTATAAGACTTATCATTACATTTTTCCTAAATCTACTGGCATTCTTTTCACTTCTGCCTCATGTTTAAGATTTAAACTCTCAGATGCAGGTTTTTAATTAGGTGGTGGGGAAAAGTGAGACTTTCTGTATAAGAACCTGAGAATTCCTATTCATTGTCTGTATTGAGTATCTGACTCTGAAGGCAACACTGAAAGAAGATAAAGCTCTGCCTGATAAGGCTGCTGGTGGAATAGATCAGATAAATCACTTGACCCGAAATACTGCCCTGGACACTATCTCCAGTGCAGAAAGCTAAGAAAATTACTCATGACTGAACTGTTGATAGTTTAGTAGAAACTCAGAGGAGACCCTACATAAAGAGTGCTACTGGATGGAAGCAAAGAGAGAAAACCACAATCAAGGTAAATTTCCCCTTCTGGTATTACTCAAACATATTTACAAATATGGGGGTAGTGGAAATTTTCACAGTAAAAGAACAGGAAAATTGGCCTTTGATGTCTAAATTTGTTTGCCTTATCTTGCAAGAAATAACATTACGTGACTCGCTTATTAATCTGACAATATAAACTTAGAGAAAACATTATAAATTTACAAAAACATTGAGTCCACTGAAACGCTTCATTGAAGTGCTTACAGAATAGGACAACTGTATGAAATTGTTCAGGAAAAAAAAATCATTTAGAAGGAGAAGAAATTAGTGTTACCCATAGCACATTAAGCAGCACCAGGTCTGTGCTTCTTGCTCATAGTTACTTTTTGCAATGAACATCAAATCCTCCTTGCTCAAATCAGCAGTCCTTTCAAAACTAGTGGAGTGACAATGTTTTCCTACATCCAGTTTATGACACACAGTCCTTGATTGCAAGAGGGCAGGGGAAGAGCAGTGCCCATCACCAGATGTCACACTACCCTGCCCGTGACCAAACATGGAGAATCTCAGCAGCACCCAGGCACTTGTATTGGGCAGGGAGGGAACAGAGCAAAAAAGCAGAAGGTAATACGGAGTTGTGTCTCTGAAGTGATTTGGATGAAGTTGCTGAACAGCTACCAAGAGAGATTTTTGTTCCTAATTCATCACCTGGAGCATCTGGTCTTAAAGACTTCACAGACTGGAAATCAAGTAAATGGAAAAATGGCATTTGGCAGGGACACAATGGCTGGGGGGGTGGAAGGAAAGAAAGCAGAACCTGAGACTCCAAGACTCCACTTACATTGCCTCTATGTACTTCACACATACTCTGCAGTGTAGTACTCATGGTCGATGTTGCTTTCCCGGAGAGTTGGTTTCCTGATTTTATTTTTCTACCTGATTAATCATCCTCTGATTATAAACTAGGATAGTTACACAAACTTCTATCATCTCGCTTTTTTTTTTTTTTTTTTTTTTAACCAATGGTTTGTTTCGAAAAAAATAGCAGCAGTGCAATTTCAGGATTTCACAAACTAGATTTCCTCTCTCGATTGTAAGTTATCAAGAGAAATTCTAACTAGAAGGACCACTTCTGGGCAATCTTGCCCATTCTTGGATAAAAGCCTGATGTTAAGAAACAGGGCTAACTAAGAATTCTCAACAAAATAAATCCTATTAAGTTTTAGTGGGTCTAAATACCTAATTCTCCTTAGTCATCATTGACTTCATTTTCTTTTTGAAATTTAATATTTTTAGTGCATTTTAAGTTAGCAGCTGTTATTCAAAAGTACTTTGAATTAAACAGTGGGAATTTGAATATCCTTCCTAGAAAAACCTTTAACAGGGTCATCATCCCACATTAGAGGATAAGTGTGCAACTACACACACTTGCCTTACAGTATTCATAAAATTGCTTGAGCGCTATTTTTGTCAAGAAAATTGGAAAGATTAAGCCTATTAAACAGACAGGTTTTCCCTCAAGAAGCACTAATTCAATAAAATGTACATAAGCAGAAATCTAGAGGAACAAAACTATAAACAGGATTAAGTAGAGCTTGCCATGAACTTGAGTTAGAGAGGCAGAGATGATAAGTTCCTTAGATAGGAATAAGCTGCACTTTCACACCAATTCCCTCATCTGAGAACATCCATTTCCTTGTGCTGAGCAGCAAGAATTATTCTGCAAATAATAGTAGCCTGTCTGAGCAAAAGTATCTCATCCCTCAGTCTCAGACTGGCCATTTTTCATGGTCTGGTTGATGCAGTTTTGCAACTCCTCTTTGAAGGAAATGTCAATTCCGCTTCTGCTGCAAAAATCATCCAGTAACAAACCAGAATATCATGCTCTTAAAAAAAAAAAAGAAGAAAAAAGAAGAGTTAAGCCTGTTGCTATCTGCTGTTTGCCTTTGGGTTAGTTTTAGGGCAGCTTTCCTTTTAGAAAGCTTCAGGTTAGACAGTCCTACAAGAGCTATTAAATGTGGAGAAATGGATACAACCTTTGACTTGGTGAGTCCCTAAGCCATGGATTGCTGAAAGCAATTGATGGAGTGGGAAAAGCTTCACTTAATGCCTGCCTACTCTCATATTCTTTCCTTAAACATCAAGAACTGGAAGCCCTCCCAAAAAAGAAGTTTAGCCTGCTAAAGCGAGATATGAGTACCTTTGATGTCTTCTTCCACTCATATTTCTTAATTCAAGTATTTTATGCTATCAAGCATGTCAAATCAATAAAATTATGATTTCTCAAGGAAATGTATAAGGAAAGTTAGTGATAAAGCTCTACACTAATCAACCATTTCTGCAGCATATTTTCAAAATAAAATCTTTTAAATCTCACTGTTTCTTGTATTTTATCAGCCATAAACTTAATACCTTTTTTGCCTAAATACAATTAAGAGTTTCTTCATAGTATTCAGGTTGCTCAGGTGGAAAAAAAAATACATATGTGGAAATTAGCTGTTACAATAGCTTTTTATTCTTTAGGAGTTAACAAAAAAGAAAAATTAGCTTTATACTTTTCTCTAGGGCTTATCACTAGAGTATTTATTGCCCTTGAGAGTACTGATCATTTACATGCAACCAGTCCACACCCTCAGGTAAGACAGACAAGTCACTTCAGAAAAGTACTGTTTCAGAGATGCATTATCAAAGAAACAGGAAAATTAAAGAGTCTTTAAAGAACCCAGTTCTTTTCATAACAAAATCCTCCCTTAATATATGGTTACCTTTGGACTACAACTCTTCAGGTGGGTTTGGATTTTTGTGGGTTTTTTTGGTGCAAAAAGTCTAACTGGAAAATGTTGAAGACTCCACTTGGGCAGTTTAAGTTCCTGCATGCTTCAACAGTTAGTCATATATTCCTAGCAGAAGCATAGGAGTTCCAGCAGGGGTAATCCCAGATGTAGCCAAGGGAATATCCAAGATGTTTTACTTTGTTAATAAACCAATCCCCAAGAAATTGTTATGTTTTCTTTATGTAGAGCAACTCTGTCTGATGAGCAACTTCAGAAAGGATTTTTGCTTATTTTATAAAATAAATTTAGGGAGAAAAAATCTTACTATTCAAGGAATTGAGCAAATATTTGTCAGCATGCAGGTTAGGAATAGTTCTTTGAAATCCCATCTCTATTAGAAAGTTTAATGGCTCGTGTGACAAAATTAGCTATGTGTCTTGAGCACAACATCCAGAATCAAATCTGAATTTCCAGACTAAAAGGAACTGAGCCTGTTCTTCAGTTTAACTGCAGTCACTCTCAAGGAGAACTACCTATTTTACTCTAATAGTTGAAATAGATAAAGACTTCTAGAGCAAATACATATCTATAAAGAGCATGTGTAACTTTTTCCTGGAATAAGATATTTAGCAATGTATAGACAAGATTAAAACTGGCTGCATTTTTCTACTTTTGACTTCTACTTTTTGGCTTTAACAAGAAATCCAAAACAAAACCAACGAGAAGTAATATTAGCTAAATTATGAAGTTCATAATTATTCATATCATTATTATCTGGGGCAAACAACAAAAATCCATCTCTTGCCAGAACATTTGCAAGTTCGAGAGTCACATATTTCCAAAAAGAAAACAGCTCTTGGGAAAAGTTACACAGAAGAAATTATATCCCGTTGGGAAGGAAAATCATCAGTGAATTGGAGGCAGTGAAAAGAAGGAGCCCTTGTCTCAAGAGAGTCCATTCAGCAGGCTTTGAGCTCCAACCCTTCTGCTCTGGCTCAGATAACACTGGCTGTTATGGGTTTGTTATGGGATGCCTTTCCAGGTGAGTCAAGCCAGACTCTTTCTCATGAACCTGTATCAAGAAGAGGAGGAACAGCCCAAGAAGCACCTTGCATCTCTGAGTTTCAGTAGAATCCCTTCTCCAGGGGAGGAGAAGCACCTACTTACCATCAGTCTAGCAGAAGTAGAGCATGCAACCTTGTTAAAGGGCCCTTAAGCTTGAGCAACTGTGTGCCACAAAATCCATTTTGTCCAGATCTACAAAGTATGTACGAGGAAAGGATTTGTTATCCTTTAGCATCCTGCCCCTTACAATACAGTTGCAAATCCCTCATTATATATATATGCCTCAAATCTTTAAGAGTTTATGATATTAAAGGATGAAAACATTTTGAAGATGGTCCCAGAAAGGCCACTGGCAGTCTAGGAGGGACTTTCTCCTCTCTTCAGGGAGCAGAACAGCTGCAGCTAAACTCAAGATTCAAGATCTTCAGAAGAGCATCTTCCTGAACAGCAAGGTACAAATTACATTACAGACAGCTCTGCTGTCTTTCTTTAATGAACAAGTAAATCTGTGTCAGTGAAACTCCTCATGACCTCAAATATTAGAAGCTATACAATAAAAATCAAAAAACTCAAAGTCATCTAAAAATCCCTTTTTAGTATGTGCTGTGATATTGGCTATATCTGGTAATTTTTTTCATTAGCAAATGAATAAATGTAAGAAAAGGAGTTGTTAAGCTCATCTAAACCAAAACAGCAAACTTGTAGATATGTTTGATGCTGCTTCTGAAGATCAGTTCAGCTTTTCAATTATCTTTTATTCATTACACAAAACAATAACCAATAATGTCAAATTGAGCCAGCCACCTCTCTTTGCCACTCTGAATCCAGTAAGTCCCCTCAAATTTAGTTGAAATCTTTGTTTTAAACTGGATATGGCAGGTACTAAATTCCCAATTAATTCACTTATCCCTCTTCAAGAAAAAGATAATTAAAACATACAGGTTATTTTTTTTTAGTCAGAGGAATTACCAAAATTTTTTAAATTTTAGTCAAGAAGGCATACTAATTTCCATAGTTACTTCAACCAAAAATTATTACATGATACAAAACAAAAATCTTTTGTTTAACATATTATGAAAACACAATTTAAAATAAAAGCTTCCAGTGTTCTCAAATGAAACAAGGAATGCAAATGTTACTGGATTTTTCTTCTGAGCATTTTTCAAGAATGCACTGTTTCTCTTGATAGAAAAAGACCAAGATTTTCCAACAAGGACTTGAGACACAGTCTCCACTTTATTCCTCCCCATCCCCGCAGTGATGCCTAGTGAAACACCTGTGGGAACAAACCTTTGCATCAGATTTATTCCAGTCATCTTTGACACCTCTTTAAAATTCAACAGGTAGAAATATCATACTTTTATACATTTACCTGTAGACTTCAAATTAAATTAATAAACAGTTGTGCACCAGAGTGTAAACTTCATGTTTTGGCAGTTCCAGTAAACAATAAGGACACCAGTCTCTGGGTAACATGATTCCTTACAAAGTTTAAGCATTTCCAGTTCCAAGGAGATAATCTTAAACCTAGATTACTGAAAAAATATTTTTAAAACCTCAAAATATGGCAAACTAAGCCCAAAGTCTGGCATCAGCATTTAGGACACAAAAAAGAAGCAATAAAAAAATGCAAGTACTACATTTATAGTTACATGTCACAAGTGCACTTCCTTTCCTCAGCTGTATGCATTCCAAAGTATGACTAATGACACAGTGCACACTGGGTGAGACTGCTGCTGATACTAAATTGGGAGGTGTTGTTGAGTCCCTGGAGGGACATCATGCCTTGCAGAGGGATAGAGAGAGATTTGGATAATCATTAATAGTATGAAATTAAATAAGTGCAAATGCTGGATTCCACACATGGGAGAGTAGCACAGGGCACAAGTATAAATTGTGAGGTGAGTGGCTGGGGAGCAGCCCTGCAGGAAAGGGTGTGGGGTTGCTGGTTGGCAGTGAGCCCAGGAGACAAACCCCATCCTGGGGCATCACCAGCCAGTCAGGGGTGACCATCCCACTGCATTCAGCCTTGGTGTGGCCTCACCACCAACACTGAGTGCAGTCCTGGGTCCCACAATTAAAGAAGGATGTGGAGGTCCTTGAATGTGTCCAGAGGAGGGCAACAAAGATGGTGACAGGGCTGGAAGGGATGTCCTGCGAGGGACAGCTGAGGACTTTGGGATTGTCTACTTTGGCGAGTTGGATGCCAAGAGGCAACCTCATTGCTCTCTGTAGCTTCTTGAGGAGGGGAAGTGGGGAGAGAGTAGCTAGGAACAACTCAAATCTGCACCAGGACAAGTTCAGACTTGGAAGGATTTACTGCGAGAGTGGTCAAACACTGGAACATGTTTTCTAGAGAAATCCTAAAACCAAAACCTGAAACCAAAACATGGTTGATGCCCCATGCCTGCCAGTGTTCAACAGCCATTGGGAAAATGACTTTAATACTGTGCTTTAACTTCTAGTCAGCCCTGAAAAGGTCAGGTGGTTGGACTAGGTGACCCTTGTAAGTCTAGTCCAATTGGATCTACTCCATTAGATTGATTAAAATATCATTTAATAACTAAAAAAATAAAAAAGTCAGCCAGTGACTTAGATACCAGAAAACACCCAAGTTCTTCCCATGCAGACCTAACTTTGATCCCTAGGTCTGTGCACTATACAACATGATTAATTTGTATGAACACACACTGTATAAGATGAAAGGGATCATGATCCTATTGTAGAATGGAGGAAGTAAGGTGGAGCATTTTTTTTTGAAGCTGTGATATCTTCCTCATTCAGGATTACATTATTCTGTCTAATCAGTGATTTAGAAAGGAACATATAACTAAAGGAGAGATTCTCATATTTACAAGGCTCACTCAGCTACCCAGGAAGAGAGTTATCTAATTATAGTCAGCCCTTTGACATATTCAGGATGAGAAAGGAGATCATGAAGCACAGTGAAATGTTAGTCATTCACACACACAACTCTTTTTCTGAACTCATCTAATCATTTCTTCCTATTTTTCCTGCATGCATTGACCCACCGCATATTTACCCATTTTTCTTGCTGCCTTGCTACTCTGTTTCTGCTATTTCAGTATCTTTTAAAAAAATCATGTTATGCAGTAAAATCTGACAGCAAAACAGCAGCCAAGAGAGTCTGAGGGACCAGTGCTGTAGTCAGTGGTGACAGAGGCAAAAGGAAACTGTGTGTGTCCCTTGCTGTTTCCCAACTTCTGCAGAGATGCAGCAGATGCACCTGAAGGGTTCACCAGGGTAATTGAAGTGGCAGAGAGAAGCTGCTGAGTAACTCTCAGTGGGAGGGGGTGTTCTACTGCCTGGCAGTGGCACAAGACCAACAGATAGGAAGCTCAGCAGGGGTGGTATCTTGATGCATAGAACATACAGCAGAGTTCAACTAAAGGGTACTCACTACCACAAAGCAAAAGCAACTCAGAGAGAATGATCTCAAAAACAGCAAAGTCAGAGGTTTGCAAATTAGATTTTTGAGCATCTTTCAACTACTGAAATCAAAACCATGAGATTAGATACCTTAGAAAAAAAACAATGCATAAAAATGAACAAGTTTTAAATGGCCTGCTAGAACAAAACACACTCAACAAAACAGAGATTACTTTCATTTCTATTTAAGGTCTTTTTTGTTCAAATCAGGAGCTTTTGGCCTTTCACTGACAGAACACTACAGTACTGAAAACTGAACCCTCTTACTGAGTGGAATAACATGGACTATTTTGGAAGAATTAAGATTTAAAAAAAAACCAACACCTCATATATACTCCAATGACATTATGCTAAAAAATCAAGCATTTGGCAAATTGGCTAGCTGATAATAGAGGCTAAAATATTTCTCTTGAATAGCATGCAGAAGGAAAGTATTGGACATTATTAATCTTTTATTCACAGGCAGCTGGGGGCATTGAGCCAGATTCTCTGTCCACATAAGTTTCAGTAGTATTGTGGCCAGCTACTGTTCTGTGCCATAAAAGTTTCAAGTCTCTGATGAATGGCAGTAAATTAATTATAAGCAAGCCACTATTTTTATGACCTAATATTCATATTTACAATGGAGCACAAAGGACTTAAACACTTACTCACTGCAAACAAATAGTCATGCAAAGGAGGACTCCTGAATGTCTCAGTGTCTCAAAGGTGGATCAAATAGAGATATATTACAGCACACATGGTCAAGGAAATAAATCCTTAGTTATGCACTCTTTTTCTGTTGGTGTTTCCCATTCTGCTGTTCCAAAATCAAGCAGATCTCTTTAGGAGCACACCTCCAGCCTTTCACATCTTGCTCTCACTCCTTGTACTGCACAGGGTTTGCTTGCCAAAGAACTTACCCAACACCAAACAGAGACAACACTGGTTTGATTCCTAAAGCTGATTCAGTAGCCAAACATCAAACCTGACCAGCCTTTAAGATTTCCGCTCCTTACAACACTGTGTACTACTGGCATGATCCAAACAATATGAGCATTCCCATTCCTTCTGATCTACACCAGCCTTCACGTCAGCCTCTTCATACTGGCCTACCAGATACAATGGGAGTATCACATCAAGAGCTATACCTGGATCTTGGGTAAAGCTCAGGCTCTCATCCTCATTCTAGCTTTGGAACAAAGGTGTTTTCCTAGCTCAGTTGAAAGCAATACCCTTGCATTTCCAGGTTAGGGAATTAATAGAAATAAGTCTCAGATCTAAAACCAGACCAACCCCTAGGTTCCTCCATGGCCATTTTAAATTTACTTCTGTAAAAGAACTCCATAAGCTTGCAAGAACCCCTGTAGCAATCATCAATATTATTTACCTATACAAAGTATATCTAACAGTAAGTATCTGTAGGTTCAAAGGATATTTTATTGACACAGTTAATTTATCTTTGTTTATGCCTTCATTGACTAAGATTCCTGTGCAAATAACTTAGAAAATATTTAGCTGCAAAATTCTCTGCTTAAAATACACAGTCCTGTAACTTTAAGGAATCCATTAAAAATCTCAGACCCTGGAATTCACAAGTGTCAGGAAAACACTGCCAAACATCATTAAGCCAGTAAAGATTCTTCAGAGTTAGAAAACTTGGGCTAGATTTCTCGAAATGATCCTGTTGATCTGATGAGATAGGACACCTTTTACTGCCATAAAAATAAAAACAAACAAACAAACAAACAAAAAACCCACAAAAAAAAAAATCCACCAAAAAAACCCACTAACACTATGTCTACCTATTATGCAATGCCTTCCTCAAGCACTTTCAAGCAAGGGGAGTTCACCTGCAGACTTTTAGTCCAAAGCTCTTGATAATTGCACTTTTTTTTTTTTTTTCCTTGCAATAGATGGAACACACTTGATTTTAAGATCTCATTTTTACATTTACAGCACAAAATCCTGGCAGAGCATTTCACATGGATCAGCCAGATTTAGATCCTGTCGTCACACTAGATACAGCTCTCCTTATTGGTATCAAGGAAAATGCTTTTTCTTCCCCATGCCTTGGGATCCCCATTTGTGAAACAGAATTACAGCATTTGCCTCCATTATAAATTACTGAGAGCTGTTGACAGAAAAGTAGTATGTAAGAATACAGCAACAATTTTAGGAAGAAATTTAAGTAGGTTCTTTTTAAAGTACAAGCTATGTGCATCAGATTTGTTTTAAATACTGATTTTAAAATAACTACCCTTCTTTTTTCCTTGGATTTCAATCTTGTCAAACCACAGTAAAATGAGACTTGGTCACCACTCAGCAGTGATATTTCTGCATGTGCAAGAAACAAAACCCAAAAGGAAATCTGGCTTTCTTTTCAAAAAATAACTTGCCAAAGTTCCCCTGTAAATTTTAACACCACTCACATTAAAAGTTCATTTCCTCTTTTGCCTTCCAGACCCCAGTAGCTATGATCCCTCTAATATTAGATGATGAGGGTGGCTATCTCCAGAGACAGATTTATTTCCTACTGAACACATCATCGTTTTCAAACATGAATAACTGTGGCTTGAACACAAAGCCATATAGGACCAAAGAAGGAGCTTATTTCTGAATACCTGTGTTGAAGAAGGTCCCTTCACAGCAGTAAAGCTTACACTACGTAATAACTAGCTTCATAACCAAATCTCTAAAGCAATGATCTCATACTGAAAGGCTCTGCTTCTCATTACTAGGTCTGGTGTTCATCCATCCATAATCATGAATTGTACAAAAAAAAATATATATATATATATCCTGCAGAATACAGCTTTTTAAAGACTGCTGTAGGTGCTAGGTTTTTCTGACAATACTAAGAGAGAGCATTTACATGGGGTTGTGTATTATGTTTCTCTTATCCACGGCATGAAACACCTGGAGACTCCAGCAGCACATCTGTCAGGCAAGGCAGACAAGATCCTGTCTTCAGTATCAAAGTAGCAATGCACCAGTAAGTCTTTCCACACACCCACATGCACAAATGACCATTTAATAAATGTCATGAACTAACAGACCTTAATAGAAACCCTTTCATTTATGCAGAAATAAATCCGAAAGACAAATAGGACCGTAGGTTGCTGCATCACTCCATTCACCTTAGATCCTGAAGGAAAACAGCCATTATCCTGACTCATCAAAGTGGCATGATGCTTGAGAAGAACAGAGTAGGGTACAGCTGAGAGTCACTGCTCTCAGAGCCCTGACCTAGCCATGAGAAGACACAGTCCTCCCCAAGGAAAATTACCATTTAAAACAAGCTGACAACAGCTACAGAAAAATCAAAGCAAAAAAGTTTGAATGTGAAGTTTTCAAATAGGCTGTGAACAGGACTTATATAACTTGCAGACAGCCAGTCCTGAGCTTCAGACACACACGTGCAGTGTTTTGTATCACTGCTCTGAAGCAAGGCTGCTGAGCCAAAGTAAATGTTTCCAATGATAACGCTGGAACTTTGTAGTTTAATCTCCAGGTCCACACTCTCTGGGAGAATTCAAGCTGCACACTAACAAAATCATGTGCAAAATAGTTTAGAAATATCTTACTGTTTGATCCATAATGAAGTCTACTTTATTCACTGTGACCTTTCATAAATCAGGCTGCACACAAGTTCCAGCTGGCCCTCAGAGACAGTCATATCTGGTTGCTACACCAGCACAAATCCAATGGCTCTAGACATACTTAAAACAGAGTGCAGAATTTGTTCCAGAAAGTTTAGGAATCTGTATCAAGACTGTGACATTTCCAAAATTATTGTTTCCCAGTTACCATCAAGAGACTAGCAATGAGCACTCAGAAGACAACAAACTGAGAGCCATGGGTAAACTCACTCAGAAATTGTTTCACAATACATGACTTGTTCTTAAAATATGAACCTTGTTAAGGAAATTATCATAAAGAACTTCTGAAGTGTTTTCCGGATGTTTGCATTAATAAACAGAAAATCCCTTATGGTCTATTAAGGAAAAAAAATGGTATGATATGAATAATTTTCTTTGTTTAAAATGAAAGAGGAGAAAACAGCCAAGAACTGTCTAAGTTTAAAATAGGTACTAAGGCAAATTTTACCACTTTAAGAAGCCAGAGACTGATGTCATAAGTACATATTATATTATATTATTGGCTTTTTGCAAATATTAAAAATGAATGCTATATGTATAATGTTAGAAAACTTTGCTATATGAATATAGTTTCTTTTATTTCTGCTATGAACAAGACTTAGAAATAGTAGTGTGATAGATATATACTTCTTGGACATAGAAATGGTACATAGAAAGTTTTTTTGTTCATGTAGCTAACTCAGAAGAACGGTAAAGATAATGAGGAAGTTCCCCACATTCTCGGATTATCTGGATGAAGATAAAGGTGACAGACCCCAGAACTCCAAAGGAAGAATTTATTGATCCTCTGTTATCAGGGAGTGGGACAGCAGGATGAAGCCACAAGGAGAAACAGAAAATGTGATCTGCAAGATGGAGTGGGGGCAGGTTGGGGGTTGAAACAAAGCAAAAGAATGTTTGAATAACGTGTGAGGGGCTATGAATATGTAACACCTTGGTGCATTTAAAGAAGGGTTTCTGAGATGGTAAGGTGTGCTCTTGGCTGAATGCCGAGCACACAGCCCTTAACTATTTTGCTTTTCTGTATCCTAGTTATCTATTAAACGTTTAGATTTTACCAAGGAAGTGGACACTGATGATCTGTATGTACATGAATTTACATATTAATAAATGCTCACCAGAAAAGTAAATTCAGGGGAAAAAAAATCCAAAGAACCAGCAGAATGGACAGATATAGTCACCAAATACCTTCAGCATTTTGAAGAACTTTCAAAGAAAAACAAAAGGGAGACTTATGAAAAACTGAGACCGGTATTAAGATGAAAATTTCATCTTCACACTTTGAAGATTTTCTCCCAAGTAGATCTGTTAGTTGTCCTCTTTCTTTTAAAGATTAAAATAGCTGAGTAATCTCAAAACAGAGGAAAATATTACATTGTCCTGACCAGAAACTTTCTTGAGATAAAATATTAATAACTGACCCTCACTGACATAGGGTGCTGCCTAGGGCCAGACGGTATATGACAACTGCATGAACAACTGCAGCAGCACCCAGGGACTGCCAAATCCCCAAGCCCTGTGTGAGATGTTTCTCTTCTTCATCCTCTCATGAGTCAACCTTTTGCAAAATGAGGAGAACACGAGTTAACCCTACATTTCTCTATCCTGTGCGTGAATATGATGGATCTTACCATCTTACCAGAAAGGCTGACTCCTTTCTTTACCTAGCTAGCATTTTACTCTGCAAGGATTCCCATTAAAACCTCAGGAGGCTTTTCAACAATTAACACAGTGGGAATGGTAGTAATCAGCCTGCAATGTGGTTGTGCAACAGCCTATTTGCCCACAGGAACACAAGCAATTGCAATCATTAGTAGAAAGCTTTGGAAAAGCTTGAAAGCTTTCCAAGTCACTCATAATGCTGTGATTGTGTGCAGCGCCTGGCTAGGAATCCCTACAAAGCTGCATAGCACCTGAGCTGGGCTGTTAAAGCATCATGAGGAGCAAACATGAAACACATTAACCTCGAAAGCACTAGCTGCAAACAATTACCAAGAGGCTCTCATTACCTTTAAGAGACCTCATGCAAACCCAAGTTTCCCCGTGTCTGTTTTCATCTGTATCAGAATTAAAGAAGTTAGCCTCTGGCTTGTATTTTATCCTCAGTCTTTGTTTGCAAACACATCAGATTTTGAACAAGACCTCATCATGTGTTGGGATTTATTTTTCTTTTTTCCTTTGCACCTTCTTAAACCAAGCCCCGAGGAAATATTTGGAAGTGGAGGGGGGGTTTTAGCACAGATGTACCTGTACTGAAAATATTTATCTGAAAGTTTTCAATAGTGGAATAATAAGAAAATAGTTGCCTTGTACCTACCAATTCAAAGTTTTGAAAAATAGGAAAGGTATTTTCCAACTGATTTAAAAGGGAATATAAATCATAATTGTTGCAAAGGGAAGAGAAAAAGATTGAATTTCCCAAAGTCAGGCTTATTGATTAGACTTCTAAGTACATTATAGAGGTAAAAGCTGTATCCAACAGCTTCCACACATTTGCTGACTCTGCAGGTCATTTCAGACAGCACTGCTTATATCTTTACCATAGAAGGGCCCATTTCCAAGGTCAGTGAAACTACTTTTGCTGAACTTTAATACTGCATCTGCACGTGCTAAATCCTGGATATTACACTATTGACTTAAAGAAAAATTACTTTTTCAGCTTGACTACATCACGTTCACTGAAATTTATGTGCTCTGCTTCGGTGCCCTTATTGAAGCTACTGAGCAAGGTGCAAGTTCTGGGTGAGTTTTGAAAGCACCTACTTGTACAATCAAGCACAGCTTCCCTCATGTGTATTCCAGCTGCTTTTCTGTGCCAGGTAAGGAATTATCAGAGCAAAGCCGTTTCACAGGGTCACTCCCAAGCTTGACTCTCCACTGTCCCCAAGGACACATAGAGGGACAGATTTTTGCCAGGCAGTACTACACTTAAAACAGAAACAAGGCTGTTACTATTACCTGAGGAACTCAAGTGGCTGGCTTCACCACATTTTGCCTTTGAAGAGAACTGGAGCAAATCCACAGGGAGCTATAGCTACTCCCTCCATTTCCCCAGCATTCATAGGAATAAAGAACAGTCTAACCAGAATCTTTCCACAGTACAGACCTCCCTGCCACTGAATACTATTTAAATGCAAGCACCTGAGGATGCCTCTAGGCTGTGATTGCCCTGAGCGGCCTCAGCTGGGGCCACCACCTGCACATGCCCTGTCCAGTACCCAGGGCTCCCTTTAGACTCAAACACACAGCCAGGTCTGGTCTGAGTGATGTTAGAGGTATATCTGTCTCCTGCCTGGAACATAATCTCCCCATCCAGAGCTGTTGACAACCCAAATCATGGCAACCAGTTCCACCTTGCATGAGTGTAGCCACCTGACTAATTAGGGGGGGGAAGGCTTGCATTATAACCATTAAAACTCAATCTCTTTAATCAGCTAAAGTGAAGTGCCATTATCAATGTCACTGCTTTAAGTGAATGCTTGAAGACTGATTGAATCCTTTTTTTCTTTTTGGTAGCCACAAAGAGTGACTTTTTGAGACCTTTTACTTTAATAATTCTGCCTAGACCTTCACAACAGGGGCTATTACAGACTTCAGAAATAGAAACATATGTTCCTCCCTGGAGGAGGTGAGGAAAGATTAAAAAGCTTGCTATGAGGAGAACTTTCAACAAAATTAAGCACAGGCTTTTCCTCCATTATCTGCTCCATTCCTGTGAGTAGGTACAATCTCCTGTGGGCAGGTACAATCAGGATTTTTCTTTTCAGCTCCACAGTGTAAATGATGGGGCAGAAATGGGATGTATGTTGACTTGGAAACACTAAGTTTGGTCCAGGCATGTGATCTGCACAACACTAAATGGCCCTCAACTCTCCCTGTTCCCTAGCTCAAGACTGCATTTGCACCTATCCTGTACGGACATTTCCTAGGGCCTAAGCTGTTTTCTATCACTGGCTGTGAAAAATGCATATTGGGTGTTTTGGCTCTACGCAGATATTTACTATATGTAGTATGCTAGTTAGAAAAGTCATGCAATATTAACATTTGAAACAAATGGTGGATGTGGTTTTTAACATTAAGTTTTGGTAAAAGTTTGTGTGTAAGGTTTTTTTCTTAGCTCAAGGGAGAGGGCTATCCAGGTAAATGTTTTACAGGAGATAAAAAAAAACCCCCCTCTCCCTCTTCAGACAAAAGAATGCATCTCTCAGAACGCAGACGCTCCCAATCAACAAAAGCACGATCCCATGTCGCCAAAAGGCTTAAGCCAAAGACTCTTGAAAAACAAAGTTTGTTGATAAAGCATGCATAATTATGAGGTTTCAGTACTCAAAAAGGACCAGTTTTCGAGTAAAGATTGCCTTTCTCTGTCCTGACATGGAGTCGGGAGGAGAAAGGACATTGCTTACCTATTTTCTTTGCCCCTTTTATTGTCTCCTTATTTGTCCTGTCTCTAAAACTTTTTAAACTTTTATTTGTATTAATTTTCTTTTTGTAACCAATTTTATTCTTTATTAAATTTTCATAAATTTCTAAAAATGAGTGATTGGCATTTACCACAATTGGTAGCAGAGGATGGTTACAAAAATACCTCACTGTCAGTGCTGTGTGAGGATTAGAAACTCGGGGAGACGCGTCCTGCCTCTTTTTAGGCAGCCCTGAGGCTCTTTCTCGCAGAGCACCCAGAAAGAGGTAAGATCCAAGGACAGAGGGAGACAATAAGGCAAAGAAAAAAAGAATTCCGCGGTGATTAGCTCTTAACATCAACGTGTACACGAAGAAAAGAAGAAGCAACGAAAAGAAGAAGCAACGACAAAAGGAGTGGTAAGCAATTGGGGAAAATTGGAGGGGTTTCGCGGTGTGGAACGGGGGAGATTGTGTGTGAGTGTGTCTGAGAGGAAGGCTGGAGTAGACCCAGACTTTCCAAGCGAGTGCGGAGTTCTCGATGCTGCGTTTCCGTCATACCGCGAGGTTTGCGGCCAGTAAAAGGACGAAAGTGAATGGTGAAACGGAGTGAAAGAACCCCCCCAGGGAAAAAGGTGAAGTGTGTAAGTGTGTAAAAAAGGGACCCTGAAAGCGTAAGCTAGGATTAAACCGCGTTTCCGGAATTGAGGGAGCTGGCGGAGGACTCTTGAGAAGGGTAATATATCGGCCAGGGTCCTTTTAAAGGACAAATACTCCCAGATATTTAGGGTTAACCCACACTGTCAGATTAAGGGTTGGCTGAGGACTCTTGAAAAGAGTGATATATTGGCCAGGAGACATTTCTGAAATGTAATAAGCCCAAGAGGATCTGGAGTGGGATTCTGCAGAGTTTAGATACCCCAAAACCTAAAGGCTACCTGGTTGAGGGGGTGTCGGTGGAAAATTTTGGCCAAAGACAAGTGTGAGAGATAAAAGGTACCTTGTGGTTAGTATTGTTGTGTGTGAGATTGAATGAAAAGTAAAATACAGTAAATGTGGAATAAGTTGAGAGGTAAAAGGAGACCTATTTTTGTTTTGTGTGTTTTTAGTTTTTGTTGTGTGTTTTTTTGTTCTGTTGTGCTGTCTTTTTGTGAGTAAGTGTGTAGGTGAAAAGTGTTTGTGTTGTGGAGTTTATTTGTGTTACTGTCTTTTTGTGAGAGAAATGTGTGTGAATAGAGAAGCATTTAGAGTGTTAAGTTAGATGGTTTAAAAGGGTAGAATTGCTGGGATAAGAAGTGTAGAGAGTTTGTGTAACAGAGTAAAAACCTATTGAAAGAAAGAGAAGGCATGTATTGATTGATGGCTTGTGGAAAAGTTTTGTAAAGAGAGTGGTTTTTTATTTGTTGTGGATTCTTGGAAGAAGTGGTTTGTAATTGAGAGGTGGTGTGAGAGAAAGGAAAGAAAAGTAGCTCTTGTGAAGGTAAAGGGAAGTTGAACAGAGACAAGGGGAGGTAGAGAAGAGAGAATATTAAAAATGAATTTGCTAGGCTTTAAATGAATTTATGGATTCAAAGGAACAGAGTAATTCAGAAGAACAAGCATATGCATTATGCTGGACTGGAGATTATCGGAAAATCAAAATTTTTAAAGTAACAAGCCCCTGTAACAAAACAGGAGAAAAAGAACAAAAAGAGTGAAGGAAGGGGAGCAGGAGAGGGAGAAAGAGAAGGGATGGGACCCCCTGGAGGGTGTAGTGTGGTTCCGTTCCCCATCCCGGGCGGCGGTTCCCTGGCGACGGCCACAGCGGCCATGCCGGGTCCGGGCCCCTTTCCCCCCCTCCGGTGGTGGTTTCCTGTCCACCTGGGACGGCGGGCTCGCGTTCCCCGCCCCCTCCCTCCACGGCTGTGAGTTCGCGCGGTTTTTTTTCTTTCGCCCGCTTTGGCGGTGGCGGCAGCGGGGGGAGGGGTTCCCCCCTCTCTCCGCCGGCGGGTGCGGCGGGTTCACCGGCTTTTCCACCCCCTGCGGTGGCAGTACCTCCGGCGGTAGCTGTTCCCCGCTCGCCCACCCCACCCCTTCTCCATCCCGGGGTGGGCAGATGAGCCCTTTCACCCTCCCCCGGCCCCGGCGGCGAATCTCTCGCTGCCGGTGGGCGGCGCGGGGCTCCGTCGGTCCCATCTCCGGTGGTGTAAGTAGCAATTTCAGCTCCGGCGATGTGGGGCGCGCTTACCGCGACCCCCACCCCGGGTCGGCAGCTCCGGTTGCCATAAGTGCTGCTAGCACGACCACATGGCTAAGACAGGAAATAGCTACCCCCCGGAAGTTTCGGTAGCAGATTACCTGGGAGGACCAAGACTCTATGGTTAAAAAAAAAACAACCTCCAAAAAAAAAAACCCCCTTAGGAAAAATACTATCTAACCAGAAATAAGGGAAAAGGGAGAGATTAAAACATCTATTTTTTCCTAAAAAGACAACCAACTTGGTATTATTAATGAAAAGCCCAAAAGCACCCCTTCCCGGGGAAGGCTTCTTTGTGTTTTTTTTTAGCAACAAGAACTTCAGGAAGTGAAGAGAAGAAAACTCAAGAAATACGAGAAAAGAGAGTAAAAAACAGCTACCAACACCTAAGGATTGGAAAGAATACACAAGAACCAAGAGGAAAACCTGACATGATAAAAAGGATTGATAAATATGTTGCATATGTAATCCCTATGTGCATTTTGAATATTTGTACTGTTGTAACATCTAAGTAATGCATAGCAAAAAGGAGAAGGGAGTAAAGCCTGAGACCCTGTGTAATAAGTGCTTAAAAAAGAAACAGTGCAAATTGACCGTGGTAATCTTAGCCCTTGACACAAACCTGAGAATATTGAAATGAAGCTCCCAAATTTGGCATTTAATTTATAAAAAAGAAGATCAAAAGAAAATTAGAGAAAAAAGTTTACCCGAGTATCAAAAGACCAGTAAAAAGTTCCCTGTGGTCGCTCCAAGCAAAATACCTCTTAAGATACAATTCGCAGCTCGAGGGGGGAAGAGGGGAGCTCCTGGAAGGGAGGCCCTCTGCTGCAGAGAAGATAACTTTCCCCAGCCGGTGGATGCAACCCACTAGGGCGTGGGCAGATGCAGAGAGGGTGCCTCCCAGGGGAGATCCTAATTTACCCCAAACCTGGCTGTGTACGGTGTTGCTGGAGCAGTGCCAAGAGAGAAAAGGCTCTGACCTGGCCCATACTTTCTGCATGGACCAAGAAAGCAGGGAAGCAGAAAACTATCAGAACCCCAAATTCGAAACATTGTATGCTATTTGCAACATAAAAGGGAGATTACTTTCTTTATCCAAAGGACAAGGCTAAGATACAGTTGAATAAAATAGAGTTTGAAGCAATAAATAAGAGTATATATGTATATTGAACTAATATAAGAAATAGTTATAGAATTGAGTTTGACAAATTAACAGACTGTTTTGTTGTATTAAAATTTGACAATTGTGGTAAGATCATAAGAAAAAGGGAACAATAAATATTGCTCGAGCCAAAAATATTATAAAAAGAGAAAAAGGAGGGATTGTGAAAAATGCATATTGGGTGTTTTGGCTCTACGCAGATATTTACTATATGTAGTATGCTAGTTAGAAAAGTCATGCAATATTAACATTTGAAACAAATGGTGGATGTGGTTTTTAACATTAAGTTTTGGTAAAAGTTTGTGTGTAAGGTTTTTTTCTTAGCTCAAGGGAGAGGGCTATCCAGGTAAATGTTTTACAGGAGATAAAAAAAAAACCCCCCTCTCCCTCTTCAGACAAAAGAATGCATCTCTCAGAACGCAGACGCTCCCAATCAACAAAAGCACGATCCCATGTCGCCAAAAGGCTTAAGCCAAAGACTCTTGAAAAACAAAGTTTGTTGATAAAGCATGCATAATTATGAGGTTTCAGTACTCAAAAAGGACCAGTTTTCGAGTAAAGATTGCCTTTCTCTGTCCTGACATGGAGTCGGGAGGAGAAAGGACATTGCTTACCTATTTTCTTTGCCCCTTTTATTGTCTCCTTATTTGTCCTGTCTCTAAAACTTTTTAAACTTTTATTTGTATTAATTTTCTTTTTGTAACCAATTTTATTCTTTATTAAATTTTCATAAATTTCTAAAAATGAGTGATTGGCATTTACCACACTGGCTGATATATAATACACTGTCAAATGGCAGCAATTTGGCTATTTTGCCTGAAGTCAAGTTGGTTACAAAGATTGCTCTGCTTCAGAGAATCCTTGACACACCAATTTACTATCTCATTATGTTCCTACTCTTTAGAGATAATACAGTCACATTAAATGCTCATTAACGTTGAGATTAAGAAAAAAAATTAACCCCTCATGCTACATTTTTCTCTCTGTTTCTTAAATCGCTCATGTCCTAAACACTTTGATTTTTATCTCATGTACATGCCAACTAATCATCTTTGCTCGAGTAGTAAGGAGTACTGAACAATATATTTGATAAAGCTTATTAAACAGATGGGCTTTCCCTTGGGAGATAATACTTGCTATATAAAAGGTACCTATTTTTTAATATGAAGAAAAGGATGTAAGAGGAGCAGGAAAAAAATTTAAAAAAACAGCATTAGGAAAAGAATTAGTGATCAACCATGTGCCTAATTTTCCAACAGAACTGAGACTAACAGTGCCACGGGGGCCACAAACTTACCTTCATTGGGGCTTTTGTGTGGAGACCAGTCACAGGCACACGTGCATTTTTTGTTACCATGAGATGCACATAGCCTTGGGAAGAAGCTGCAGCAGGTTGATTTGAGTTTGGGAGGGAGATTTATTCTAGAAAAACTAAGCATACATATGCTTACATAGCTTATCTTCTTCATGCCAAGTAACTTTGTCAACTTCTTCACCTCATTTCCAATGTACCAATCTTTCCTAGTAAATACTAAGTACTCTTTCAAAAGTTTATGTACTGGAGGTGCTGCTTTATGTATACCAGGTTGTGAGCCTTAAAATCCTTAATTCAGCAGGGCACAAGCAAATGTGTATTTTGGAAGGGAAAATTAGCATTATCTTTAGGGTATTTTGGAAACTGTGTGTGATGGAGGTGTGGTAAAGCCATTTTCACAGTTCCTAGTTGCTTTGAACTGCATTGGGTTAACAACTCAAAAAATTATTATATACAGAAGCGTAACCATCAGATTTTAAATAGAAGAACATCAAGAACTCTAGTATGAACTCTAATAGACTTGAAATAGTACATCGCCTTCCCAGAATTTATTTTTTGCTTACCAAATGACTGCCTACATAATGAATTACACACAAAATGAGGAATAAAACAGTGTAAACATAACCATCTAGCCAAAGAGCACTCAAACACATGAAAAACTTCAGCATGAAGTATTGAGCAGTTTAATTTTCCAAAGTCTTCGTTTTGGAGGAAAAAAAAATCCCCCATCACCTAATCAGACAGCAAGCTCACTGCTACTGAAGGATGAAGTGCTGGAGTTAAGCTCTCATGGTATTTGTTTATAAAAGCCTGGGGATGAGGGAGAGAGGAGAGAAAATCACAGGGAAAAGTCTCCTCTGGGCTGCATAGCAGAACCATCTGCCAAAGTAATAGAAGTTTGTATTCGTAACAACAATTGCTGCAAGATTAGCACAGAGGAGCAAGTAGTTAATCAATCTGCCCTTACCAGTTTGGTATTTCACAGCGGCAGAAGTTACAAGCAGAGTAAATAGGCACTAAAGGTCCAAATTCTTCTGGAACCAGCAATCAGGGTCCTTCCAGAATAACTCAAGATGATCTTCAGCCAGGTGCAATGTAGCAGGAAGGGAAATGCGGCCCCTGTCACCAAGAACTGACATACAGTAGATAAAAGCATCTACTTTTATCTGAGCTGCAGTCTGGCTCGTGTTATGGAGGAAGGGTTCATGGACAGGTCTCAGAGCATCCACTCTGAGACTTTTCAGGCATCGTATATTTTATAGTAGGCCACAGATACAAATAATCCAAACAGGGAGATTAGAAAGCAAGTTATCTGTTTGGCACAGATTTTCATTGGTGTGAGGCCCTGAGGACCAGCAAGGATTTGCCACAATAGGCTGCTGACAGCTTTTCTTCTGCAGTATATTGTCCTGGCTCAATAGCACAAGGTCAGACTGAATGGAGTTTTGCTGCCTTTCTGCTTCTCCTGGGGAACAATTGCTTAGAAAAATATCCCTTTACTTGACAGGTTTGTAACACAAACAAAAAAATCCATCCTTGTTGTGGCTATTGAACTGATTTCTTGGGAATCAAACAGTGTAAGACTAATAGTGTTGTAGAGCCACCAACCACACCAATGTAAACTTAAATGCACGTGAGTGATAGAGGAGTGGGGATAGCCTGGTACAATAAACAAATGAAAGTTACTTCTTTCTTTCTTTTTTCATCTTATACAGACACTTCATTTTACAATTAGCAATTAATTCCTACTCCATGAAGAAAGTAAGCCAGGATAACTAACTAAAAATTTCATTCACACACCCCTGTATGCAAAACCTCAAGTCATTCTTCAGAGCAACATCTACAATGAATGTGATGCAAAGGGAGGCAGTTGCTTAGAGATTTTAAAAGTGTTGACAAATTACAGCTATCTTTGTACATTCTCAAGATGAGTACTTTAAGGTTGATACTTTTGTGTATAAAATAAAAGGGGAATGTGGAGGAGGTACTGACACACCAAAGCTAAGAATGAATGAACATCACTATATTAAAAGAGTCCCTATAAATATAGCAAGCCACTTTTAGGACACATCTGGAAACAAAAGAGAGAGCTATAGAAATTTCACAGAGGCCTTCCCTAATGCTCTGATCTCTTGTGCTCAGGAGGAAGATCCAACCCCCATGGCTGTCTGCTCCATACAAGACATCTCCTGAGCAAGCAGCTGTGCCCTCAGCATGGCTGTCAGTATGCCTAGGCATCACAGCTTCACAAAATATCACAAATCAACTGTGTTCAAATACAGTGAATTTTCTGAGATTCCAGAACAACCTTGTGCTATAATCCCACAAATGTACATAAATTTTATGTACATTTTAAATTATATCTACTTATACATCACCAAACAAAACATCAATTTGGCCATTATTATAAGTATCCTACATATATTTAAGCATTATTATTAGCAGATTGTCAGAGAAGGCTAGATAGTCTATCTCAAGTAGCAGCCCACTTTTCCAAAAGGCCCAGCTCACCATGCACTGGCTTGCCTCCCCAAAAAAAGCCTTTACAGTACATGATGGTTTATGTGGTGTTGGTGAGGAAGGCTGTTGTCACTGAAGCTGCAGAGCTTAAAGAGTGCAGGTGATCTCCTGAAGGACACCTACCCAAGGCAACCTTGCAGGACATGCTACCCCACCAGGGCTGACAGTCTCATGTGCAATCTGGGAAGGGTCAGCTCCTGTGTCTCCCAACCTACTCCTGAAACCACAGGAGGGAGGTCTGAGAGGATAGGGGATGCTTGTCCACTTCTTAGCCACAATTGGCCCTGGACCCTTTCAGACTCAGTCTAGCAGATTGAGCAAAGCCTGCGGGGGAGATGCAATGGAAGCAGCATGGCAGCAGCACTCCTTGAGGGACAAGGAAGCAGCCAAGGGCAGTGGCAGGGTGCAGGAGAAGGGGCTTGGGGCACTCCACACTGACATATCACACCATGGGGCCTGCCCACAAAGAGCCAGTTGGGAGCCCAGATGATGGTTGTCATCTGCAGAATCTAAGTCCCAGAGGTGTTTTTCCTGAAGAGACTTACTTTCAGTTTTAAATACCATTAGATTTGTAATAAAATAGATATTGTTAAAGGGACTTCTGCCACGTCTTCTGTCTTCTTAAGCAGGGTCCACATAGTCTATTACATCCTACTGTATTTTCCAGGATGCAAAATTAAGTTAATTAAAGAAAGATGAATGTTAGCCTCTTTGCATACATTTAAAATTGTCTCTGTGGCAGAGCTTCTGCTATTGATACCCAATGTCAATAACAGAATTAGGATATGAATATAAAAACATCATCTTTCCAAATGCATGTCAGCTTTGCTTCTCTTCTTGTTTTCTTATATTAATGACAAACATGCTGCAGATGCTATTTCAGAGATAAACATGCAAACACTATTGTTATTTTCCCATGAAAGCAAGGGTACAGGCAATTTATGACTATTCATGAATTTTTATTAGATAAAGAGGGCTGTCTATATGAAATTGGCTGATCTACATTTTTGTTTTTAATGTCACCATAATGCTACTGTTCCTAAATGTTTTACAAGCTGTTTACAAAAAGCAAAGTTCAAGCCCATAATATAATCTAGCACTTAGCTTGGTCAAATTTAGAGGAAACTAATCCATGCAATCTAGTTATAGTGAACTGAAAACAAAAACTGACTGCAAAGCAGTCAATATAAAACTACCTGAAAGATTTTAATAGACATACTCATATTTACTTGATTCAAATTATTCAACCAAATATTATCAGTTTACTTACATTAAATATATTTAGAGGTTTACACTGGTTGTATATTGATCTGTGGTCTTCACAAAAACCAGAAAAGACAGGAAAATAAGGGCACTATGGAGTGAGAGTGTATGGCTGTATTTAATCTCCTCCTGGTATGAGAAGAAAAGAGGAATCTAGGAAGCTGGCCAAATACACATCCATCACAAATACTCTGCTAACACGCTTTCAATTATGCATTCTCAAAGGGATCAGAAGGTCCTAATTACAAGAATGAAAAATAAACCTGAGCAAAACACCAGTGAGGGTGGCAGCTCAGCCTCTGTTCCTGAGAGATACTGACCCTCATGCCCAGGGGAACAGCAAATGCTCAGCACAGCTTGCTGCTGGGCCTTCAGTGAACAGGATTTCTTTTCCTGGTATTTTTCTGGGCTCCAGAAAATTTAACAGGTTTTGGATTCATATTACTGCTTACACAAGAGTACCCATGAAAATTCCGTCTCAGACTCCCGGTAGTGCTGTGTTTGGAAATAATGTGAGAGCACCCATTCCAATTTTGGTGGCATTATGGCCAAGCAAGGCCTCAATGGAGAATCATTGCTTCAAATAATAGTCTTCAGAGGCCCAAGGCAATAAAAACAAGGCAAAAGAGCCTTAAAATAAGAATACGTTTTTTTGCACCACTTGGTCAAAACCAAGCACAGACAAGATGCCTCCATAAGATGCCATTTTCTACAGCACCACCATTCCCAGGCTGCACTGGCACAGGCAGCATGAACATCAGGGTCAGAGAATTCACCACTGAAATCACCCAGGGTGAGCTGGCACCCTCTCTAAGAGCCAAGTTGCTCCTACAGTACTCAGTGACAACATTAATCGCAATTAGACTTATTCCCCATCCCACCACAACCATCTCTGACTAAAAAAAACGGGCTTCAGCAGGGTCACAAGGTCTGAAAGAAGTGCTCACTGACATCTTATATATTCACTGCCAATTAAGAGTGATATTGACATCCCCAAATGAATCTATCCTAAGTCAATGACCAGCTGCAGTTATCCAGTTCCTCAGTTCTGCTTTATACTTATTTGTAAGCAACCCATGTCCCTGTTAGAATTTCTAGTTCATTCCACTCTCTTCCCCCCTCCTCCCATTTTTTATTTTAGATCTGCAGATGTTTTCGCAGGCAGGGAAAATTTTATTCTATTCTTCCTCTAGATGACCTTCCACAATTCTAGCTTATCAGATGGTGTGCACACTTACATACCAAAAGAAAGCATGCAAATGTAGATCTTGTTTTAAATACTAATTGAATGCATTACAATAACTCTGTAAGTTTTGCGGTCTATCTTGCATAATTTCAGAGCAACTTTAAGCTCTACCTGACTACTTCCACAAAACTACAAGCATAATGTGTTCAGGTTTTCATCTTCACTCACTAACCACTGATTCGCACTGGGATTGCAAGTGGTAGGAAAAGACAATGGGAACATTAACTCCTCATTGCACAAAGCTTTCTATAAATCAAAATCTATTCTTGTTCATATAATAGAAACAAGTTTAATTAAAGGAAATGGAATGGAGGAAAGAGTCTGTAAGTTAATAAGAGACTCCAGCCTAGTGAAGGAGAATTCAGCCTGAAAGATGGAAGTGAAATTTCTTCAGTCAAGGTGGAAATCCACAAAGTTAGACCATGACTTTATAGTGTCAGCTGATGTTGGGCATTGACAAATACAATAATAACAAGAAACACAGCATCAGAACAAAAACTAAAAGATAAGATTTACTACTACCATTTAAAACTTATCATGTTTTTAATTAGAGCGCTGATCTTTGGGTAGAGATGCTGAGCAATGAGTCTCAGCAGCAAAAAATCCAAGGATAGTAGTGGTGGCAATGGAGTGGCATAAGGTGCAGTCCCTTGCAAGCACTAAGTTGCCTCTGAAGAAGTATTTTTTATTCCAATCCAAAGAAAACCTTCCAGCATGCCTCAGCTAAGTCAAAAAAACTCTAGACACCGAGCTTTGATTGCAGTTACCTATGACAATCAATATTGCTTGGATTTTGTCAACCTATCACGAAAGGGAAGCTCAGTCTCACTCCCTGTTGCAGCAGCTGGGCAGAAAATCACCAGTTTCCTCATGCCCCTGGCTCCTGCAGAAAGAACAGAGGAGTAGGAGGAAAGGAATAGGTCTCCAGGCAAGAGGAGAGCAAAAAGCACTGCAGAAAGCAGGGAAAATTATGAAATCCAGCTCTGACATGCCTAAAGCACAGCTGGGAAGATTTTGTGGTTAGCAGTAAGTAACAATAAATGTATTTTGCTCACTGTCTTCTTGTATCAGAGTATGCTGTCTGGGGATAATAGCAAAACCTCATGCTTACTTGCTCCCTGTCTCCACTTTTCCACTGTCCAGTTGTTTAAGACCAGAAATAGTCCAATTTCACAACCATTAAGCCTGTTTCATCCCCACTGCATGAAAGAATAGGACTTGGTTCTAATTAATTAATTATTATAATAAATTATAAAATAGTTTGAATTATTGATTATCCAGATACAAATACTCCAGATGCAAAAAGTATCTGACAGCAGTGAAGGCTTGCTTACCCAGAAAGGAGTTAAAAGTGAATCCAGAATAATTACTTCCAGACCACAGACCTTCATTTTGAAATAAAACTGAGAAGCCCATGCTTGAAGTTACCTAGAAGTCGACAGAACTCTGAACCCAATCACTCTCTTCCTCTGAATTAGTTCTATAATGAAGGCAGGGTTGTACAGCTAAACTGTAACTCGAGGAAGGCAGGAAAAAGTAGCAAAATTGCTCCTTAAGGAATGAGTATGAACTTCTTCTTTGGTTGTGTTTTTGTACTTAGGATAGCATTAATTTAACTATCCATACTCTCATAATAAGCATTTCATCAACTAATCACCCAACACTTTTTCTGCCCCCTTTCCGGAAGGCTGGGTTCCTCTTTTCTCTTGTCTGAGAAGCAGCTTTGTACACTCCATTAGATTTAGTGTCAATGTTCCCTGGTTCGAATTCCACACGCTTGATTCAGTCACCTTCAAGCAGTTACATGATGGTTCATCACACCTAAAAATCAGTACAAAGTCTGCAGCAGAAAATTTTCATGAGTCTTCAGTTTACAGAGTTCCAGAACTCCACTCCTCAATAGTGCTGGAGTTTGCTCCAGGAGAATTTAATTTACTCCCCAGCAGAATGCTTCTTCTGAGAACCCACATTACAGATCTGAGCTCCAAAGGTGACAGCAGAGAGAAGGTCATTCTGACCCCTGACAGGAACCATGACAGGGATTTTCCTGTCTGCACTCTCTCTTCAGATGGGGCACACAGTCAGAAGTAGTAGTTGTCTTTCTGAGACAATACCTGGCAAAACAGACTGAGGAAGTATAATAGTAGAGAAGTATAGTGGTAGAGAAACCCCTAGGGGAGAAACTGTGTGTCCAAATTCAAGTTCAAAGTGGAGCGAGAACAAGTAGGCAGGAAACTAGCTATAAATAAATGTGGGATGAAAGTTAGAAGATGGGTCTTCAGCAAGTATAGTGTCTAGCCTCCTAGAGAGCGTAGGGGGCAAAAAGACTCAATCTCTTTCTGATTGTGTGGCAGAACTGTTAATGGAAAAGGAATTTCTTTTCAAGAATTCAAAAAACTTTTCTAATCTTCCATTGATTTGATGAAAATCAAGAAGATTTCTATCCTCTGGACAATTCTAAGTCACTCAACCTAGGCTATATGATTGCACTTTGAAACAAGAGATTATTATATAAAACCACTCATTATTTTAGAGGTGGGAAAAGAACAGCAAGGAGAAAAGAGCACTCCACCAAGGATCTTTGTAAGTTTTGGCCACTGTAATTTATAAAACTTTCCAGTGAAATAAACCTCCTGTCTTATGTAAGCAAGTTCTTGCCAACTAACCCCCACAATACTGTCCTGGAGATGCATTCAATTTAGCTCTGGGTATCCACCTGATCTTTTGCAAATGAAAATATGGCTCTTCATATTAATCTAATGATATCTGATTTTTAAAAAATCCATGTCAGGATGCCCTGATGCATAAGCAAGAGAAATTTGGGTATGGTAGATTAGAATAGACTCAAACCAATCACAACATTGACCACAAATGCAGAGAAATGTTCCTGACACTCATTAGAATCAAATAGCCTTTAATTTTAACAAAAGTCCTTGGTCATATTGAATATTAATGTCCATGGCTAGAAGTGGCAAGCCAGAGACAGTCACCATTTTTCTTCAGGCTGCTTATATTGCATTCATTAGCAATTTATCATCAATGTAAAGACAAAATTCAATTTCATCTGTGAACTTCAACGCACATAAGACTTGTACCTGATGAATTGCAGATAAGCAAGAACTGGAGCTGCCATAATAGAGGTTAAAGGCCTCTGAAAGCTGCAACAATTTTATGGCATTATGTAATTTTGATAATAATTATAATCATCAAAGGTAGAGCTTAAGTAACTCCTCAGAGAAAACAGTTACATAAACTTGGAACCATGTTAAATTTTTAAATCTCAAATATCACATTATAGGAGCCTTACAGGGACTTCTAACTACTTCAGACATGATTCATTTAGAATTTTTGGGCTCCAATTTGATATTATTCAATTAATATTTCTTCTTTAATGTGAACTGCTTAACTGGAAGCATTGGGCTGTACTAATATACCTGAACAATGTTAAACATTGCTTAGGGCAGAAAAACCAGCAAGAAAATCAGACAAGAAAGGCAACCCATGATGCAAGTAGCAGGGGAGCAGCCTGGCCCATTATAGGCAGAACTGTAGGTTAAGTCTTAGGGATTTCCCTGCTTTGCTTACACACCGAGGGGTTCAGCAGCACAAAGGCAATACATTCACCCTCCTCCTTTGCACAATAAACATTATGCAAAAGATTTGTGACAAATAGCCTTCCCAGTAGCCTATCCTTGTAAGATTGCAGAAGATGGTGTGGCACCACACGGTCTAGAATAAGGTAGAGATAGACCCTCTTACTAAATAATAGCAGACTCTGACTTATTATCTGATCCCATTTATTATTATTACATGCTTTGATGCCTAGAGTAAGCATCTGGAAATCATTTGAGGAGACAAACAGTAGGGGATAGGAATAAATTAATCATACATCACTGTGAAGCTACCTTCTCAGAAAATCCCCCATAAGTAATTATTTTTCACCATTATATTACAATTTAAAACAACTAAATACAATGGACAAGCTTTGCACACGAACGTAGAGAGACAGCACCACATGCAATGTAATAGGGAAAGGGAAACAAAATATTAACTCAAGCTCATGATCCACAGTTAAATTTGTGTGCAATAAAATGGAAATGTCATGTGTGATCATGGTTTCTCTACGTGTGTACACACGCTGATTTCTGAACTTTGCAAAGCATTAGTTTGTCCTTTAAACTAAACTGAGAACTAAAGCTGGAGTTGTATAAAGGTCATCAAAGTGTAAAGATACTTACCACTCCAGAGCTTGACCCTATGCAAAAATAAGGAGTGAAAAGCCAAATTCATCTGAATTATTTGCAAAAAGCATTCAATGTACTATTTTTCTCTTTGGAAATTACTGTTACATTATCAACCACTTTATGCAGAGTTTTGTGAAATTAATGCAAAAGCAACAACACAATGTAGTTTACACATACTAGAAAAAGGAAACATAAAAATGTGACAACAAAGGGACCACAAAGTTACCAGAGTGGTAAAACCAGAAGGCAGGTGCTGTCCCCTCCACAACTCCCCTCTCCCCTCCTCCCTCTTCCTCTACCCCCACTGAACTTTTATTCGTACATTCATCTTCCAAATATCCTCATATGGAAGTCAGATATTAAGCAAAATATAAATAAGGGGTTTGTGTTTAAACAACAATTCCAAGAGAAAATTTCAAGGTGATGCTTCGCTTCCTACCACCAGTGTGTTTCAAGTGGAAAGGAAACATCGCTTACAAAGGAGAGGACAGCCTGGCATGGAAGTTGGGAAGAAATTTGAGTTCACTATCGCAGGGGTGAATACAACTTATAGACAAGTTCAAAGCTGTGAGAGACCTTAGAAGTAAGGAGAGGGGGGAAAAAAAGAAAAGAAAACCTTAACATACAACGCAGTTGTCTTCTAACCTCTGAATGACAGAGGACAAAAATAATTCCAGCAGCTGCAATTTTGAGTGCAATGGAAGTGAACAGAAAGCAGTAGAATGATGTCATTGAGAGGGTAGATGAGAGTTTATTTGTGTTAGACTGAATCAAAATCTGAAGTCTTTTTTCTTCCATTCCCAGAGAACCAGTGTTCTTCCAGAAGAAAGTGTTCTTCAATTCAGCACTAAGTTTTCTGAATTATATCTCAGTTGCATTACTAATGATTGGCCACTCATTAAATGTTTTCTGTGAGATGTAAGCAAAAAGATGCAAGGATAGTAATAATTTTAAATATAAATGAGGCATAAAAGCTAATGTAAGACTTGCAAATGATTAAAAGCTGAAAAGGAAAAAATAAAAATAAAATAATTAAAAATTAACAAACAGAAAAACTCAAGCCCATCTGGGAATTATTTAAAATTAGAACAAGCGATTATACAAGCATCCAGAGAGTGAGTACATGCCACCACTTTCAAAAACAAAAACAAAGCAGTAATGAAGCTATAGAAGGTGTGACAGACAGAGAAAAACTGTCAAGTAATAATGGATTTTCAGACTGTGTTATGAAAACAAAAATTGTTCCACTTTAATTTTTCTTTTTAAAAGAGAAATGTGTCTTTTTTTTTTTTTTTTTAAGTAGAATCACCATACTTCCTTGATTCATAGTGTTCTAGTGTCCTCCAATGGATACTTTTGAAAGTACTTGCTCTGTAAAAGGGTATTAGAATAACGGCTGTGCCTCACTTAATGGTTTTGGTATGGCATTTATTGCAAGGTATAAGAAGAGGAGACAATGTAAGATCTTACAGACTCCTCATCTTTCTTTCTATATTTAAAGAGACATCGGCACTGCCAGATTTTCTCATCTTCAAAGAAGGAAGGAAGTGTGATCTTCTGCCAAGTTTTAGCAGTGCCACCTGACAAACCACTGAGTCCAATACTGACCTTAGCCATTCATTCATCTCATGAACACAGGAAAGGATCAAGGCAGTAGAATAATGAGAGTGTAGGCAGCCCTCAGCAGCTATGTATAGAACAAAGATCCCAAAGCAAGATATAGCAGTCTCTGGAGATGTATGGCACAGCTGACAGTGAATCTCTGGAGCCACAGTTTCTCCCTCTTCTTTCCAGCTGGTTTTGAATAAATTTTGAATAAAACATCACTGAAGAAACATTCAATACTTTTCATAGCTAAGTGAGAAAAAAACTGGAGTCAGCACTCATTTACATTGATTCAGTTGATGACATATTGCTGTCATTTGGAAAAGTAGCAAAAATGGGGGTGATTCCATTTCTTTTAGTTTTCCAGAAATCTAGATTATAAAACTAGTTCTTCCAATTTATAATCTGGAAGAATAATGCTCTAGATCGTTTCCCTGGGTACATGGTTTTCCTTCAGCCATTTAAGGCTTCTTTAGATGGCAAAGTTGATGCATAGTAAGTTGGCGTAGCAAATTTCTCTCCCTGGGTCAGCTGACAGCCCTCACAAGCCATGGCTTTCCTCTGCTCCTGGTTGCTGATCCTTATCATGGTCAGTGTCCTCTACCAGTGTCAGCTGTGTTAGCCCTACCTGCCCCATTCCCTAATCCAGTCCTGGCATCAGCCATCTTCTCCTGGCTACACTCTCTTTTTTCCAAATACTTTCAAGCATCATCTTCCTTAGGATAAGCTCAAAAGCCATGGATACAGGGAATGAAATAAGCATGCATTAGTCGCTACTCACACGGAAACAAAGGATTCTTTTGTGCAGCATGGATTATCCTACTTCTAAAGAAAACAAAGGTACTGGGCACACCTAATATGTACTAGAAATACAGAGTCATAGAATACTTTGGGTTGAAAGGGGCCTTGTCCAAATCCCCTGCCATGCGCAGAGATACCTTCCACTAGACCACATTGCTCAAAGCCCCATCCAACTGAAGCACTTCCAGGGATTCACAGGTTCTCTGGGCAACATTTCTCAGTGTCTCTCTCCATGTCTCTTACAAGCCTCCTTTAGGTATTGAAAGGCCACAACAAAATCTCCCTGGAGCCTTCTCCTCTCCAGGCTGAAGAGCCCCCAACTCTCTCAGTCTATCTGCGTAGGAGAGGTGCTCCAGCCCTTTGATCATTTTTGTGGCCCTCAACCCAAGAGGTCCACATCCATCTTCTGTTGGGGGCCCCAGAGCTGATGCTGTGCTCCAGGTGGGGCTTCATGAGAGAAGAGCAGAGGGGGACAATCACCTCACCTCCCTCACCCTGCTGATCAGGCTGCTTTTGAGGCAGCCCATGGCACATCTGGCATCCTGGGCTGAAAACACACACTGACTGCCATCTCATATCCAATGTGTGTTTGTGAATCCATGAATATTCCCAAGTCCTTCTCACAGCTGCTCCCAGTCCATCCACCCCTCTCTGCTGTAGTGATATTGGGGATTGTCTCAGCCTGTGTGCAGACCTAGCTTTGTTAAACATAATGATATTCACATTGGCCCAGTTCTCAAGCCTGTCAAGGCCCCTCTGGAAGGTGTCGCTTCCCTCAAATATACCAAATGCATAAAAAAGCAATTAGCATGGAGTAGAGGGTACACCATAAATTCACAACCTAGTTTATTTTGTGCCAGTTTACCTGTCAGACACAGCTTTTGCAATCCAAATATAGCCAAAGCAAATCAAAGGTCATCATCCCACCTGCTCCTGTCTCCAGGGATTTGTAATCCTTCAAACTGAAGATAACCCTTATTTCTCTTCAGACAACATCTTTATATGCATCCTTATAGAGATCCTAAACAGAGAAAAAAATGAGAAAAAGCTAAAAAGCTTCAACAGTTGCATGCTACTGGCAGCAAGCATGTGCCAAAGTTAGAGCTGGGTTAAGGGCTTTAACTTAGATACTCTAAGGTCTTGTGTTCTTTTACACTTCTCAGCTTCCTCCTGTAACACATAATCTCTTGGGTTTTTCTCTCTCTCACCCCATCTTTTGAGAAATTTTCTTGAAATATAACGAGAATATCCTTAACACTAAAACCCTTAGTGTAGGTTGCTGCTCAGTAGTATGATCAGTGACCAACAGTCTAGCAGACTTCTAATAGCTTAACATGAAAACACAGCTGTCATTGTGGAAAATTAAGGCTCAACTAAATACACAGAAATTTTAAAGAGCAGAGACCATTTAATGTGGAAGACCACAGCAACACACCTAACTCAGCACCTTGAGCAGTCATGGCTGTTTCTTCCCCGTTTGATGGATTTCAAACACTAAGTGATATAAAATTCCGTATATCCCATTGACTGATCCATTCAGCCACCATCTTTTGTGCCTTCTCCATAAATATCATGTTGCTATTATACATAAAAAGGAAGACTTACTATGGTTCTTTACTGTAAATTTAGTAACTGCAGATCTTTCACTACTTCTTAGTGTGCTTTGAAGTTCTCTTTCACACAAAGCTATACAGCATCCTTTAATTCTTTCAAGTACAAAGCTTAGTAGTATACTTCAAAGACCTTTTACTCAGAGATGTCTGACACATTCTCAAATTCCATGAAACAAAGATCTATACTCCTGTGTCTAGCTCCTTCAAATGGGAGTGTCCGACACTTTCACATTCCATTAAAAAATGGGGGAGGGGTTGTATGCTATAACATCTGCTACTCTGACAGAAAACTTTATAGTTTCAGGATTATTTAAACAGTTCTTCATTGCTGTTTGAATTCCCTCTTGTCTTTCACATTTTTTTTTCTAAGCAAAATCAGCCTCTGAATTTGAGGTGTTTGGGTTTTTGTTTGTTATGGGGTAGGGTTTTTTTTGTTTGATGAGGTTTTTATGATCTGCTAGTAAACACAAAGATACAAACACTGTTACAGATTTAGATGGTGTTGGAGATATTGCCTAAAGAACCTAACTCCCAAAACCGTTGAATTTCAACATCTCTGGTATTAGGATTTTCATAAACTCACAGTCACGTAAAAACTTCTACCGAAGAGAGCAAAATCCTGTTTCATGTGCACAGAGCACTATTAAAGTGAGATTAGGTTCCTACTGGAAAAGTGTATGCCCCAGTTCACTCACTTTTACAGGTCTCTTCTTAGAGGTAGCAATTGGCAAACTTCTGGCATTTTATCTTTGAAATTCTATTTTAAAAACTTTCCTTCACAGAGGATAGAAGGAAACCCCCACTACTTGCCCCAGTCCTATTCTCAGGTGGTGTAGAGAAGGGGGTTATGCTCAGAGAATCTTTTCTCCTTTTCGCTTTCTGCAAAGCTGCAGGAGCATAAGGGTTGGTCAGTGTAGCCCAAACGAGCATCACTCAGGGTTCAGGGCTTGCTGCTTCCCTTACTGCTCAAACCTGAAATCCTAGTGGCTGGAAACCTCTGGGAAAGGGTCATACCTGATCTTAGCAACTCATCCTATCCAAGTCAAACAACAGTCAGACATTCCAGTTTCATCAATTTGTCATAGAATTTGCCAAATATCTTTAGGGACAGCCTTGGTAAAAAGCCCTGGGCCCTGTGCGATGTTAACAGGAGGCACTAGAAGTGACTGTCAGACCCAGTGAAGGACAGAGTACCAGACCACTGGACTTCCAGACTGACAGAAATGCTAATCTAGACCCATTCCTGTCTGTGGATCTCAATCATGGGGCAGAAAAGAAGGAGAGAAATGGCAGCAGCAGAGAAAGAAACAACAAAAAAACATATACTGTGACCTGTGATAGAGCATTAAGTACTCCAGTGTCAAAAGACAACTTTCCCTCTAAATCATAAGTTGGGATGTAGGTAACTAGAAAAATACTAAAAAAAAAAAAAAAATATTTTTATAGGTCTGCCTAGTGATGCTGTCTTTAAATGAATGGGTTTAGTTTTTTATATGTAGAGGAAGCAACAGTTCTAGATCAGTGGTCCCCAACCAGGACTAAATGTCTGTGTACAATTTCATCAGAGAAAAAACAACAAAACAATATTCCAAAATTTTCAACACACCATAACCTCAGCTAAGTTCTACCTCTGTACATATTTATCTAAAGAGCACACACACATGCATACATACGAAAATATTTTTTTCTACAGCTGAGGAAGAGAAACACATGTACAGTCTTTGCTCCAAATTTTCTGAAATTTTCTATGGCTGCATTAAACACCCAAGACTTAGTCTGAAGCATATGATTTCTGTGTGCCAAGCAGGTAGAGTTCTTTGCAACTCCAGAAAATTGCCACCTTGAAAATACCTGTCAAAGATGTTCAGCACTATTCTAATCTTACTCCCACTCAGTGGCAAAATGGTGTCACTGAAGTTGAAAAGAGCAAAATTAAGATAAATGCTACACTTTTTTGAATCAACTCTCTGATGCAAAGCCTTGTCAGCGACAAGAAAGTTGTGCCTTTCAAGATTTAAAAAAACACAGCAAACCTCTAGAGACCTCTCCTGCTCACAGTACATCTTTCTGTATAGCTGCAGATTATTCGACATAATGGAATCATTCCCAGATGAGCTATCACTATCTTTTTCTTTCCTGTTGCCACTAAACCTGCAAGTACATTAAGAAAAACTTGGCATAAACTGATTACTTTAAAATTCATTCCGTGACTCTGCACCAGCAATAGCTGATTGCTCCAGGCCTTGAAAGAAAGCCAGATTGAAAGACTGTCTGTAGTAACTGCCTATTTTACCTACATCAGTTTCAACAGATATGTAGAATAAGTAGTTTAAATATGCTCAATGCAATAAATATGACTCATCTTTGTAGAAGACTTAGTATCACAGAGCAGAGCTCTTTGTGCAGTTTAAAAGATTATGTATCAAGAGTCTGTGATGTACAAGGAGTGCATTAGGACTACAAAAGAGATGTCCCTTGAGAAGCTTTGCAATTGACTGGTGTAGAGATACAAAATGCTTTGGAAGGAAAGTTATCTTCTCTTTCTGCTATCAGAAAGGATGCAAATCTGTACTTAAAGATTGGCACTTTGTACTGAAGTCATGTAATGTGATGCAAACAAGGAGCTGAATTATGTTCAGGTGGTGTGAAACAGCCAAAGGACTCCACATCCAGTGCTGTAGCCATAAATGTTCATTCCTTAGCATGTATTCTATACCTTAGCTAACTACCATTATGACAAGGTCTTAGAAAAAATTAAGTATTTCTTATTATTGAAACCATGTAATGATAAACTTGCTTTCTTCAGAAAGCATGTTTTGTTATACCAGCTGACAGTGTAGCTGTTAAATAAAACAAACAAACAAAAAACAACCCCCTAAAAAACAAAAAAAAACCCAACCAAACAAAAAACAAACAAACAAACCAACAAATATACCCCATGTAAAGTACTTGGGCTTGCAGGATAAATACATACAAATTCTTGATAGGCAAACCTCAATGTTTTAATCAGAATTAGTTGTGTCAATAAGCAGAAACGTTGGTGAAGAATAAAATTCCTATCAGGAGCAAAATCATAAAAGTACAACATAATATTTCTCCATGCATTTGTTCAGTGGACAAATTTTACCTCAGTAAAGATAAATATAAAAATTCCATTCCACAACTTATTCTAAAGCACATTCAGGAGGGGATTAGAAATGCAGCAGTGAGTGGTATCAGAACAAACTGCTGAAGATTTAGAACAAGCATACAGTTTACAACCTGAGTCCCGATGTGACACAAGTTGTAAAATTATCCCTGTGATAAACCATAAGTACTACAGAGCTACACAATATTAGAGAGGGGATTTATGGACCACGTGTTATAAAAGTTGTAAACACGGAAACACTAAAAATTATTTTCTATTGGAAATCTGAAGGTGCAGCATATAACAAAAGTATTCCATATATTAAAGAAGAGCATTACAGTCGTTTTGAGCCAGTGAGGTGAAGCTCACATGCAATCATCTGGTTCCCTGGAATGGCTCTGCCAAACAGTGAGCAATCAAACAACACAACATATTGTTGCTCTGTAAAAGTCTGTTCATCTGTCGTATTTACCAAACATTGGGTTTGTCACACCTGCTTTTCCACAGAAAAAATAACCACATATACCATCAGCTAAAGCCTCCTGTCCTAAGAAGAGACAGGCTATCCCCAGAATTCTGCTTTTCAGTTTAGGGGGTAATTTGTTGTGGACAGAAACGGGAAGCTGCGGCACAGCTTACAACCATAGGTCTGTCTGCAGCCCCTTCCTCCACTGTGAACATGCTTGGCTTGCTTTCTGTTTTGTATAATCAGCATACAAAGTGTTTTCTAGGCACAGCAAACTTCAAACCACGCATATTCTTCAAGGTTGTGATTCTGTAAAATGATGAGTATTTCACAATCCGCGTGCTGTAAGGTATGCATGTAATTTCAGGAGTGAAAAGAGTACCACTGATTGTAAAGTGTGTGGAGAGACACCTGGAATCACATCTCTACCTTACACGCCTGAGAAGTGCTTGGCATTATGATAAGTAGTTGGTGTGAGCAACAATCAATACACACAAGAGTTTTTTGTGACTCTAATTATATCCAGTACATTCACCATCTTGCAGGACTGTACCTTCAGAGGCAGCAAGTAGAAAAGACAGGAGAGGGGGAGATTTTGGCAGAGTATCTAAGGAATACAAAGCTGGATTTCTGAAAACTGGAATCACGCAAAGTCTAAAGCTGACTGAACAAGGGCTGACGGGAAGTATTTGTAGAGTCATAATAGCTATAAAACAGCATTGTTAACCTAATTTTGGCATGTCCCTCAGCGTACATAATGTTTTTCTTGAGAACTCTTATTTCAAAAACGACACAAAAGACAAGGTTTGGAGAAAAATATAGCCGAAGAAAAGTCACAAAGCAGGTTCTTGGTAATGGCTGAAAGGAGATAAGGAGACTGAAAACTTCCCCATTTTGTGAGCTCTCGGTTGGATCTGTGGGGCTTTTTCCATTTCTCTGCTAGACTGAACCAAAGTGCTACAGTGGCTTCTACCCTGCAAACCGTCCTGGTGCAGTTCCAGCTGAGCTTTGTGTCAGAGCGCTCAGAGGATTACGGCCTCAAACGGCACTTCAAAGGGGCAGCTGGAACTCAACCACATGCTAGAAAAGTGCAAATACCTTCCCTCAGCTCAAAGAAAGGCTGCGTGCATTTGAAGTGGAAAAGTACAAGTTTAACGCAAAGCCACTTAGCAATTAGCAAAGAAAGTGAGTCTTATTAATGTTTAAAAATTCCTCTGCATTACTTTTCAGAATGTCTTCTAAGTATGTATAAACACTAGAATGAGACAGAGGACGCTACCTTGAAAGGTAGCTTTCCTAAGGCATTTCATTAAAACAGGATTTACTTCTGGGAACAAAGCAAGATCTTGTTCCCAGACAAAGAGAAAAATTGCAGACTGAGAAGTTATTTTAAAACCTTTTCTCCCCACAACGATCCACATGTATTGTATTAGCACTCCACATACTACATCCACTTTAATACACATTTCAGCCTGCAGGGAAGTTGAACACTGCAGCTAGTGAATATTACCATTCCTACTTGTCACGAGTGATCATAAATATTCTAATTATGCATAATCTCATCTAGACTAGGAGATATCGGGGTAGCTCCTCAAATACATTTCTGGTGCTTTACAGATATGGAAGATTCTCATCCTTCTCATTCTGTCACTGTACATTTTATGTAAGTCTGTTAGGGAATGGACATTTAAAACACCTGTAAATTTTTGGATTTTCCCCCTCTATCCTCGGGCACATGAATTTGTGGATTAGGGCATCAGAAAAAAAAAAAAATTGTATTTGAAAATGTCTTAAATGTTCCTGCCCACAGACTCTAGAGACCACTCGTACTTCTGAAGAGAGTCAGACAAGTTATTTAGGATCCATGTTTAGACAACTAAATTTTAAAACGTTTTGATCAATCCCTCTCCCATCTTATAAATGGACTGCTCCTGCTGTTTCATGGAGTTACATGAATAAACATAGTTCCCTTCAAAATCCCCCAGTATTATCTTTCCCCCACCTCAAATGTAGATGTGGATTATAAGGGAAAGGAGGAGAATTTAACTACAGAGACAAAATCAGTTTATACCAAAAGAGGCCATCAAGTTCACAGCCTTTTCAGCAATGCAACTGTTTCTACCCAGAGCACTGCCATGCCACAAAAGTACTGCCTTCAGAGTCTCCAGTCCCCAGTATTTCTTTCCTTTGGGCAGGCTGTGGGTATTTTGAATTATCTTTGCCTTTGAAATAGCTGAAATAGCAATATTTTGCAAATGTTTTGCTTTGCTGGGGAATGTCCTAGACTGGGGATGGAGAGCAGCAGACACAAAGATGTTGCTAGGTGAAACAAAAAAGGGGACAAGTCCTAATGACATTTACATTTCTTCAAATTCTACAGCCAACATTCTAAATAATAACAGAAAGGCTGAGCAGGAAATTGAGGGGGGAAAAATCGATTTTACCCTTGAAGAGTGATTGTATAAATTTACAATCATTCAGGTTTTCAAGGCTGCAAAGAAAGTAACACCTAATCTTTAGAATGTGAAGAAGTGGGGTAAAACAGAAAATGAAAAAAAAAAAAAAAAGAAAAGCCAACTTCAAGAGAAAAAAGACATATGATCCTCTTTTTTCTGCTGTATTTCCAGGATCAGCGTGAAACTAGAAAGTAGTACCATGGACACACAGCACCTGCTGGAAGGAATTTTCACTGAAATCCTGTCAAAGTCACTGAAACTGCTGGAGTTCAAGATTTGCAGCAGGCAGAGTGCAGTGGCAGGTGTGCCAGGCTCTCTGGCTGCACTACAGCCCTTCTTCAGCACTACTTGACTCCCAGAGAATGGAGACCTGAGGGGAAGCTTCAGATTTGGCACAGTAAGAACTGAAAACCTTAAATTCACACTGCCCTCTGAGGAGCACAAAAAGCCTTTATAAACATCAATTAAAAAAAAAAAAATGCGCCTTGGCAAATCCTTAACAGCCATGAGTTCAGAAAGCAGCCATAAGTTAAGTGTAAAGAAGTTATTGACCATGTAGTGGGGATTTCAGTAGAGATTTAACTTCTTGAGATGGATTGTGTCTGGCAACTGAAGTATTAACACCTTTATTCTTCCTAAAAATGCAATACCAGCTACACTGACCCCAGGAGACCAGTGCCTTTCTCTATAAACCCCCTCTGCAGGTCATTAGCACACTACTATTCATCACTAAGCTGTTTCGTTAATGAGTTGCTCAAGAGGGTCAGCACAACTCTGCTCGCTGAAAGATCCCTCAAGAATTATCACAGCTGAAGATTTTCAGCATGGAATGGAAGACCTTCTTTAACCTCAGCATCATTATGGGCTGCTTAAATGATTGAACTAAGGAGAGAAGGGGTTTATGAAGTTCTTACATTTTTATGGGAGACCTATATTGGGAAAACTTTCTTTCTTTTAATTAAACTTCCAAGAAAAAGAAGGAAAAGGGTACTTTCCTAGCCAAAATCTCCACTCTCCTATTCACCATGCAATTCCACGAATGCAAATCCCTACCAAGTGAAGTGGAGCCTTCTATTTACTCAGCTGCGCACTTCAATCTCTTCCAGTTTCTGCAAGAGAAACCTCAAACCTGAGATAAGCTTCCTGACGCCCCAAATCTGTGGAATTAGGACTGCACATCTCGGACAGTGTGCATTACTTGGTGTATTGCTGCAACTTAATACAAAGAGCATGTCTTTTAATTGAAAGAAGGTGTACATTTTCCATAGTTTTTTGTATTATTTTACTGGAATCAAGCAACAAAGTTGGCATACCATTTATTTTTAAAGTGTACAGCAGAGTACAACTCCTGGTACTGTGCACTCTTATGTTCTACCCTCATCAAATCAGAAACAGATAATTTATCACCCAAAACTGCTAATTTAGAAGCAGTTCTGTGCTGTGTTACTACATTTACCACCCCTTTAACCAATTAACTTACTCAATGTATTTGCTAATATTGCATCAGGAAAGAAAAAACAAGGCAAGTGTACAAACATAGATTTTGCAGGATTCACATTATAAAGCCTAGTTCCAATCCAAATACTTGAATCATATTTAATTTATTACAAGTGAATTTTGCTTAGTCACACACACAGCCAGAAAGGTGTATTAGCTCACAAAAGAATCTTGGATTTCTAGAAGCGTTTCCTGCTGCCACTCTTCCAGCTGAACCTGCAGCAGCAGCAGCTACTCTTGCAGCCATCAAATGTGTCACATTTCTGAATTGTTTCAGACAGTAATGTCATGAGCTCTTTTTTTCTGTGCCTTAAATCTCAGGAAAAAAGGTGAGACATCCCTGTCAAACAGGTTGAGAAATTTAACTTGCTTCAGAGGTAAATGTAGAAGTGAAACTGTTTGTATAATTAAGGCTGATTGCAACCAATGTCATTCATCTTAACCTTTCCAACAAAGATTTACAATAACACAAAGTCTTTCAGAGCTATTTAAAAAGTTAAAACTTAGATATTTTCTCATTCATCTGACCTGGGAGGAAAATAAAGCCATTACAGAATGCACATTAATCATCTACTTCAGAAGACTGACATTCATAGCTGTAGCACATCATGCAGCAGAAACCTGCACAGTAACTTAAAATAAACTGGTAAGCAGCAGCAATGGCTACTTTACCTTTTCCTCCTGCAAGATATACCAGGCTGCTCTTTCCCTCAGGAGCTAGCTGCAGGGAGCAATAGTGGCCGAAGAACCCCAAAGCTCTTCAGGCTTCTGCTGTTCCAGCACGCAGTGCTGCAACTGAGACCACCAATGGGAGTAACAAAAAGGAAAATGCAGAAGTTCAGTAGCACCACAGACTCTGGGGTGGTTTCTCCTGTCCCCAGAAGCTTATCTGTGCCTACAATACAGGACAGGTGCTACAGCTGGGCCGGTTTCACACCTAACCCCATCAACAGCACAGGGAGCATGGTGAGAGCAAATGATTATACTTCCTGGGAAGGAGAGGAGGAGAAATAGTCTGACAATAATTCATCAGTAAAGAGAAGTCTGATAACAAAAGGAATTCATCTGAAAAAGAGCCATGAGCTGATTTTATTACTGTGAAAGGAGTGAAATTCTGGTTTTAACCAGGAATAATCAGCACAAGATTGCAGTTTTGGAAGAAGTTTTGGAAGATGAGACCTTGGACAGCTTTTCCATTTCCATCCCTGCCTCTAAATCGGCAGCTCCCTGTGGCCAGCTGTGTCCCTCAAGAGCTGCCAGGTGAGCATCTCGCACAGTCACTTCCTCACACACCTCAGGCAAAGCCTCACAGATCACCTAAAACCTGTGCTTCAGAGGGTCAACATGTTTAATGAGCCAGTAGGCTGTGAAAACCTGACTTTAAGAAATGAGTGGCACAGGAGGCCTCTAATCTCTCTTCCACCCTCCTGCTGGTGTACCTCTCATTTTCCTTATTCTTGTAGTTCATCAGTGCGGATGTTTTTAGTCTACATGCACTATACAGCCTACATAAAAGACCATGACCACGGGGAGCAAAACCAGGGGCACCCTACCCAGCCAGTGCATATCAAGGTGGCCAGCTGGTCAGACTGAACATGCAGAGCCCACAGCCCCACTCCCAGGTCCATCCACTAAGACAAAGAGTTGCCCTGATCTCCACGGCCAGCCCAGGGGCTCCACCTGCCACAGGACTGATGTTGGTTATAGTACCTCATACAGACAGATTTTCCTGGCGTATCTAGGGAATTTTCACATAAACTTCTCCAATGGCAGTGTACTAGGGAGAAAAAAAAAAAGAGTATTTTTTAGGTCAGAAACAGGCCGAAAAATAGGTACAGGTTATGTTGGTACAGACAGATTTTGGAGCTGAGTTCACATTATTTTAATCTACAATGCGGTACAGCACAGTAAAGTAGGAAGGACCTTTTTTTTTTTTTTTTTCTTTTTCTGTCCTCTTAATTAGTCCTACATGTTATAGCAGGAGGAGGAGTTGTGAAAAAATATCTAGAAAACCACAGAAAAGCAATAGCCAGGGTTTGTACCAGTTTAAGTAGGTTTGAGATCTTTGTAATACCAGTGGGAAAGAGTATTAGGACTGCTACAGGACAAATTATGCTCTTATGCACTACTGCTACAGGATTGCAGCAACCTTGTCCACACACCCAGGGGCAGACATGAGGCCAAGGTAATCCCAGGAGTTACTTTTCCAGACGAGCTTTGCTGGGGCTCGCCAGACTCAGGGTACTTCCTAACACGATACTTGAGCTCCTCCATGTGGCAAGCAGTAGCGTTAATCTTTCCCGTGTGTAACAAAGGACGTCTTTATTCTTCACAGCCTCTTTCCTCTCATTTTTCTTCTTACATAGAATTAAATACTACCAAAAATACAATATTACACTACGGGACAAGAGGATAATGAAAGGAGAACAAAGGCAGCATTACTCTGGTAATTTCTATTAGTCACGAATGGGTACTTTCATAACACGATGTAGTTAATTTGCAAGTTCACCAAAAAACCTGTTCGAAGTTCAGATATAGATCAGCTGTTTTGAACATCCAGCTTTGGACAAAATCATACATGAATGCAAATTGCCTCCTGATTAAAGTAGTGCCCTTCCTGTGGTGAAATATCAATCAAAATGGATATTATTATGTTGAAAATTTACAACTTCTCCTTTGTCAGGCTAGAAATAACAAGATATAGTGCAGGCTTATTCCTTGAAAATTGATGAAGAGGTTTTTATATCTAACTGCAGCCAAGGGAGAATCTATCTGCCTTTTTTAAGGAGTATCTGGAAGTAAAAATGGCATTTGTTTAAAAGGAAAAGGCTTATGATTCCAAGTACATGAGTACAAAAAAATTACAAAGGATGTTTATTTCTCCCAGCCATTTAATATTTCAAGTTGTTTTGCATGCTGCAAATTGTTGTTCAATCAGGTTTAATTCTGTGCTGAAGGCCAGTGTCCTCTCCTATTCCTGTGCCTACACAGCAATGCCATTTACTACCACATAACTTAATTAGCTCACACACTTGTTTTTCCATTGACACTCCAAGCACTGGTGAAACTGCTCACTTTTCAGTTCACTTGGATTTTGTATACACAGTCACTACTCATGTCATAAATTAAGTTATTTAATGTGTATACTCAATAAATATTTTGGCTGATTATAGGAAGAGCTGAGACCTTGTTTTGAATAAGTTGTTTTTTCTTAATGGAAAGTTTAGTTTCTGCGTGGTTTTATTTGCTTGTTAGTGAATTGTTGGGGGTGTTCGTCCTGCACTATCATGAGAAAATCAGCAAGCAGAGGATGCACATCTGAGCTGTTCCAGTGGCAACTAGACCACATGAAAGGAAGGAGAGGTGACAGAAAAAATGTGACCTTCCTTGAAATACCTGCATGGAACCTAGAAGCAAAAGAACCATATTTCAGGGGGCAGGTATATAGAATTATCTACCTTCAGTCTCTTTCCAGCGTTGCCTGGATAGCCCATTTCCAAAGTCCCTCATTTGGCCCATTGGTTCTTCATTTGGCACATAGATTTTGTAAAAGTCTAACACAGTGGGTAGCAGGCAGCAGGGAAGAGAACTAAACTCACCTCCCCCTAAAACCCAAGAACTTAGAAAATCTTGTCAAAAAAACCCCAAACCCCAACCCCCCCCCAAAAAAACCCACAAAAACAAACAAACAAACAAACAAACAAACAAGCCCACCTTTGTTTATTCAAAAAGGATGCAATCTCCCCAAAAGCTTTTAGCTCATTGAACTTCATGCTTTTTTCAGACAACCGTCCAATTACGAAAAAAAATTCCCAAAACTGAAACTGCACAAACTAGAAACAAGTTGATCAGTCAGTGCTTTGGCTCTCAGGAAGATGAAGAAAATCTCACAGAGATTTCTGTTCTTAATAACTTTAATCTTATCTGCGATTCGCGAGCATTCCCCCAAAACCACATCTAAGGACAAATAATGGTTTCAAATTGGCTCTTCTGCTGCCCTTGCTTTATCAGCTCTCACAGACAGAGGGAGCAAACTGCTAATCAGAAAGGATTCCTTTGGAGAAGAAACTCCTCTAAAAGGAATACTCCGGGTGGGGAAAGAATGGCAGCAGACCTGCTCACATCATGACAGATCTGTACAGGCTATTTTCTTTAGCCTAAGACCCACATGGAAATCCAGAGGCAGAGTGTGCTTCTGTGTTCAAACACCATCAGTGAATTTCTTTTGTTTGATGCTTGGGAATGGTCTTGCTCCATTTTTGATAAAAAAATGAGGCAGGAAATGGGAGAAACGGGGAGAGTTAAAATAGCAATAAAAACAAGACAGAAAAAAGGAACATTCATGTATCATTTAAGCGTCCTTTAAGCTAATTCCCACATACAGCCATGTGGCTAATAAATAAAAATTCAGTGGCATTTGCTGTTTAAAATGTATCCAAAAATTAACTTTTCTTTTAAGAACATTTAACACAAATTTTGAGTACATTTATTCGTATTATGCATTAGAAATCCTACGTTTATGTTGCTGAAGTTCTTGTTTTACCCAGAAGCAGGGCAATGAGAACTTCCACATGCTATCTCATTCCCTAGTCATACCCTGGAGGGATTCTTAAGTTCAGCAAGTCCTTCTCCTGCAGGAACGACAATGCCTGTGGTGGGCACCACCTCACAAAGCACTAAGCTGAATCCTCAAGCCTATTCATATAGACCACAAATCACCTAATAAAAAGTAAAAAGCACTTTTCCTCACTACAAACCCCACCAGAATTTGAGCTGATGTTGTTCTGTTTTCAGTGTGGTCATGGCATATTTCCCATATGAATCATTCTGCACAGCCTCCCCTCCTATCAGGCACGCACAGAGGAGCACGCTGCATTCCTCACACTCTGGGCCAGCCTCGCTCTACCAGAGCCCTCAGCCTCTCCTCCCCTACACTCCATGATATCCTCTATCATCCCCAGGCTCCCTTGTAAAGCTCAATTTTTAAAAGCTAGCGTAGTGCAGTAGTACTCACAGCTTGTGAAACTAGTTAACAGGCAGATCAAGAAAGGCAACTGGGATCTCTGAAGGAGAGAGGGTGGGCTCACACAAGACCACGTTCGTAAAAGAAAAAAACGGAGGGGGAAAGGCTTCACTTTGGGGAAATCTGAAAACAATTCAATCAAGGCATAGGAGCAAGAGAAGACAAAACAGTTTCAGAAAGGGGAAGTTTTGGAGGCTAGAGAACAGTACAATGGTCGTAGAGATCACAGACATTACATTCCACAGAATTCCCACAAACAAATTCTATGCATCATCTGCAAAGATTGCTCAGTACATTATCCCTCCTCTGTAGCTGTGGCAGTTCAAGTCCCCTCCTCTCCACACTGCTTCCCAATGTTTTAGGTTCATTAACACTGGCGAGTACCCATCTCCTTATTGTACTGCGTGTAAAGCATTCACTGTAGGCTGACCACCTATCCCCAGGAGTAGTCAGCCACAGCCTAACAGCTGACATCACCCTTTAAACAAGAATGTAGAGGTTTGCAGTTATTTTTTTCTGTTGGCAGAGGAGGGAGGAGGAGAGAAAATAATTAAGTGCATGAATGCCTAAGATACCATTTCTTTTCCAATTTATCTGAAGAACGCAGGAGGTTTGCGTCATGATTTGAGGAATTCAGATTCATCCATGCTTCCAGATTAGCCCAACTACCACGTGTTTCTCACTACAATTACATGATCATACACCAATATTTGGGTACTCCAACTCCCCTTCCCCCCCAGCCTCAACTCTTTCAATTATTTAATCCTTCAACACCGTTGCCTTTCCCCAGGTCCATCTATGAAAGTCAAGGGATTTACACCCCTTGAAATACAGCAATAGATCATGCACTGAATTTAGCTTGTAAAACTATTCACTGTAACAATAGAGTGGAAATTAATGGCCACATCCTCAGCTGCAACCATCAGCTTAGCTCCATTAAAATCCACCCTACGGCCTGACCCCTGAGCACTGACCTAACTCTCTGCTGGCTGACACAGTTTCCATGGGCTTTGTAGAAAGCAGGAAATGGCTGGGGTGTGGGAAAGCCCCAGACATGCCTCCTCCTACCCGGTCCGGGAGGGCTGCACGTCTGGCTGCCTGCCCACTGCAAGGCCCCTGGACCTGGGGTGCTCCACCCAGACAGACATCACCGGGATGCAGCCAGCCTGGAACATTTCGCTTTGGAAACTCTTTCCTGCCCAGTAGTTGCAATTTGAGAGAGTAGCTTAAAAAAAAAAATAAAATAAATAAGTTTGGAAAGAGGAGCTTCATTCTGATTCCACCAAAAAAAAATTTTTTTTAGTAAGTTTTCAACCAGACCTTAGGGTGAGGAGAGTAAGCATGAGGTAAGGCTCCCAGAAAAATCTACCATAATTAAAGGAAAAAGGAACACCAATGTCTCAGCCCTGAAGCAGACAAATTGGAAAGTTTCCCGCTTGTAGAAGTCAGTTCTTGCTGCCATGAGTGTTTTTGTGGAAATACCAACGTCCAAGGACCTGCCTCTATGTACACTATACAATCCTGTAAAAATCTGTTTAAAGATAAATCTGTCTTTAAACTCCAGTACTTTTTATGTATTTTAAATGAGGAAATTATGCTATTTAAAATAACAATGGGATGATTAGTGTATTACTGGTCTCTTGGAATAAAACTCACTTGTTCCATGTTCTCACTATCCAAGCTTCGAATTTTACCTTTCCAACAGAAAGAATAGTACCCACTGTGCAATAATTTGCCTATATCTGTTACTTTTCTTGATGTTCTACCTCTGGCTTAATTTGGACCTTAATGCCAAGATACTAGGAGGAAAAAAAAATGTGAGTATTCCAACCTTCCTAATAAAAAAGCACCAAAATCCTTGAATCAAAGTGTTACTTTATATGCCACCATTTCCCAGTAGCCCTATTTCTCAATCAGAATTTGAATAATCTTTACAATTTGTATTCCCCAAAACTCAAATTTAATGAGTTAGTAGGTATAGAAAGAGAAATAACAGCTGCAGCTTATCCCGCTGTGCTATTCAGTAATGACAATGTTATACCACATTAGCAATTGTGACATTAATAAAAAGAAGCCCATAGGATTAGCCAGAGACAGCTGACTTTAGTCAAATGTAGGTCATGCTTTGTTTGCTCAGAGCTGGGTAATAAATTTCCAGGTAAGTGCTCTCATGTGTCATACATATATGCCAGGAGCATAATTTCAGCTATACTAAATGATCCACATTCTTAAATTTCTGTAAGCCGTTCTTGAATTATTGTTAAGCATTTAATTCCACAGCAGCATCTTACAGGCTACTTAGAGTTATTAACTCATATGACATTATGGAATGTTTTCTTTCTAGTGGCAGTTAATAGCATCTTGATCTGGTTTCCCTTTCACCTTAAGGTAACTGCAACTCTGAATTGCCAGTATTTAACAAAAGATACTTAGCAAGGAATCAAACTGACTACATTCTGCAGCTCTAGCTAAAGGGGAAAACAGTATTTGGCATCAATCCAAGCAGCAGCAAGATATCTTCCACCACAGAAGGGAGGCTTTAAAAAAAATTTAAAGGAAATAAAAGCATAGCCTTCAATTAATAGTACAAAAGATCCTATCTCAATCTCTGCTACTTTGGCAAGCCCTCAAAATTTGGATTGAAAGCAGACTTTTAAACATATTCATATTTAATCTCAGCACAAGATGTGCATATTGTACACCGAAACCTTAAAGGCCAAATCCTGTGTTCAGTAGCACCCTGGCAGACTTCAGTGTGAAAGGGTGAGAGCACTCCAGCAGAAGCTGACCTTCAGGTTGTAATCTCACTTTCACTTTTTTTATATATAATATTATGGTAATAATGAAAGACACCAAACAAGATCAGGAGCTTTTTGTACAAGGCATCATCCTGAGGTACAGAACATTGAAGGGAACTCTAGTCAAGAAAACTCAAATCATACCCTTTTACAGATGGGAGACTGATCCACAGGAAGGCTAAATGACAGGGTCCAGATTCCACCCAAGTCTCTTGTCTGGGAGTTGCTATGGCTTCAGTCAGCCACTCGTCCCTAATTTTAGGGGCACCAAGTTCTCTCCTCACAGCCTGGGTGTCATAGGGACTAGCTCAGTTGTGTCTCAGGTGTTCTGGTACAAGTTCCATGTAGGAGGGTCCATGGCTGTACCTTAGCTCACGTATTGAGGTAGTGCCTTGTCACCTTATTTACAGTTAATTAGTCCAATCATTGCTGAGAAACAGTAGCTACTGCCTTGACTCTCTTCTATTTTTACCCATGTCTTTGCTAAAAATATATTTACACATCAGCCAGTCTTTGGAGGCTTCTGAAGCATGTCAATGAGAAGAGCTGACATAGCTATAATTCAGTTGCTTTTTCTTAGGTTATTTTAATGGCATATAGTCTTGAAATAGAAAACAAAGACTAGGTAAGTAGTTTCTTCTTTAGTAATTTAGAAATCTTGAAATCAAACAGGGGTTTTTTGCGTGTGTAGGGAACTAAACCTAGAAGGCTTTGCAGTCTTTCAGTACAATCCATCAAGTACCAGTTTCTTCAAAGCAATGATATTTTACTGATCTCTTTCTTGAAGTTTGCAGTTGCATCTTTATTACCCTTCATTGTTATCGGTGAAGCAAAATGTCATAGCTACATTTGAGGCAAAAGAAATTCCTTTTGTGAGAGGCAACAATTTCCAGCAGATCCTGAACATTTTTGAGCTTGACTTCAAGGAAGTAAAGGTGGTCAGCATTCTGTGACAAGTCTTGGTAAGTCTGTGTATTACAATGTATTAGGAATATAGGATGTTTGAGGAGGAAGGAGAGAAGGAGAAAGAGAGAAAGAGAGAAACAGAGAGAGAGAGAGAGAGAGAAAGAGAGAGAAAGAAAGAGAGAGAAAGAGAGAAAAAAGAGAGAAAGAGAGAAAGAGAGAAAGAGAGAGAAAGAAAGAGAGAGAAAGAGAGAAAGAGAGAAAGAGAGAAAGAGAGAAAGAGAGAAAGAGAGAAAGAGAGAAAGAGAGAAAGAGAGAAAGAAAGAGAGAAAGAAAGATCCACAACACACACAGTACACACACAAAAAAAAAAAAAACACATAGGAGGACAAATGGTACTCTGAAAAACTGATTGGAGCAAATTTTTCTGAGGGTCACAACCATGAAACTCCAGTAAGTACTGCCTACATATTTCATCCCAGAGCAGCACCAGCCAGTCTGCCTTTTATTGATTATTTCTACCTGCTTTGCAGAAGAACAGAGAAGCCAGCTGAACAGCCCTTCATACTTATCGGGCAGATGAAGCTCCCTCACATGCATGAAAATGCACACACCATTTTTTGTCCTTAATTTCTTATCCATAACAATGCTCAGAAACATCCTCTCCTACAGAAAATGGTTTTAGTAAAATGAAAGCATATAAAGGAAATATTTTGTCTGAAATTGTCTATATTTTTCCTCAAAATACAAATGAAACATTTTCAGTGGGATAAGAAAAAAAATAAACAGATCGTGTTTAAATAAGTGGGGGGGAGGTTGGTTTTGTTGGGGTTTTTTTTCTTCCTTTTTTTTTTTTTTTTTTTTTTTTTTTTTTTTTTGCAAAGAGAAAAACAAAGAAGACCTTTTGGTGGGAAAAATCAATCCCTTCACTGATGGGCTGGCTGTCTCCCTGTCTGCACAGGCTGATGCTCCTTTGTTCCCAGCTCTGTTCCCCAGCCTTCCAGCTGAGCTGGTGCCTCAGAGGATGCCTCCTGGCTCCCTCCCACCGAGCACAGCCCAGAAAGGCAGCTCAGTGCCCACCCCTCTCACCCCCATTGTGACTATCATCTAAAAATCCCTCTTCCCACAGGACACAAGGCTAGCAGAAGCAGGACTTTCCAAAAACTCATACTCCCTTTTCTTCCCTTCCTTAAAAATATTGAAGAGAGTATTGTGCTATTAATTCAGGGCCTTTTTTCCCTTTGTCTTGAAGGCAATCAACAACACAGCCCAAAAGCATGGTCAGGGCGACAGGCAAGAAATGAGTCTTCCTCACCAAATGATTTGCAGTGGCAACCTTTGTTTTGGATAAAAGCTTGAGGTTTATAAGTGCAGCAAGGCCAAAGGAAGGAAGCTCTTTCACACAAGCAGAGCATGTGGGGTAATTCAAGCTGTGGGGTAATAGGGATGTTCAACATAGGTGATAGGACATCCAACAAGAGGAAGCCGGATAAAGGGTCCTGTCCCTGTCACAGCCCATGGCAGCTCCAAGTTGTCTTTCTTCCTAGCACAGCTGCAGCAGCACTGTGCAGTCTCCTCAGGGCTCTGCACTGAATTTTGTCCTTAATCTCTTATCCATCCTTCCAAGTCTGTCCCACACATGCTGGCACGGGAGGACATGGGGCTGGGGCACACTGCTGCAGCTGGGGCCACCTCACAGGGCACCCAGTGCCCAGCATTACCATCAGTCACAGGCATTCACCCACCACAAACCTCCTCCCATGTAAAGACACCATTCCTTTTCCAGCCCAAAATGATATTTGTGCTAGCACAGTTGTATGGCTGAAAGTCCTCAGACACCTCGATGGAAATGATGGTCAGCAGAACCAAATTCTCTGTAAGAACACCCAAAGCTACATTAAACAACCCAGGAAAGGCACAGAGAGGCACTAAAATTTTTTTGAAATAATCCAGCCTCCCTCTGCTGCTGTGTTGACAGGTACAAGCAGGTTACAGACAGGAGGTGCAGTGCTGCAGCTTGTCCTCTGTAGCTGTGGAGAGAGTGTTACCCTTGTTTTGTGTCTCAAACCAAAAGCTGTCACAAAAGTTTGCACAAATACCATCAGGATTTTTCTAAAGCATGCATTCATAGCTGCACAGACGAACAGTGGGATTTTGCTTTACAAGAAAAGACAAAAGGAGGGAGAAATTCCTGCTAATGCTTCCACCTGGGCATTCAGGTGGCTTGGGAATCCGTCCCTGGTTTGTGATACACACTTTGGCACTTATGTTCCAACTCCTACAAATACCGAGAATAAAAATAGCAGACAGAGGACAACACCAGGCAAAACCATTTCTAACCTCTAAACCAAATACCATCTGCAAAATATCTTTCTATACGAGTGAGAAGAAATAAAATAAGGCTTTATTCAACAGTTATGAGGATGAGACCTGTATCAACTACACATTTGATCAATGCCTAGTCATCAAAAGCCATAAGCTCTCCTCTCCTTTCCTCAAAATAATGAGGAAATGGCTGAAGATACTACAAGTAAACTATTTGCAATCACATTTCCAGATAATTAGATCACACTCTTACTTTTAAAACCACTTCTGCATCACTAGAAAGACAGATCTCCGATAAGAAAATGGAAAACAGAGGAGAAAAAAAAAAATCCACAGGTAATTACAGGGAACTGTAATTTAGGCTTCATCATCAGGACTTACTTATTTACAAGCTGCAGAGCCACCCCTATAAAAAGAAAAAAATCTGTCACTGGTAAAACAAACATGCACCCTGTAGTGCATGCCAGACTCCCTGACATCAAATTTCAGTTAGCTAAGATAATGTTGGTGCAATGCCCTTAATCATCAGTGAAATTTCCCCTGCATGAAAAAACATAAGGGTAAGGGAGACAGGGAGCTTGTCAAGGACATTCAGGCCGCTGGTGATAGTCCTGGCTGAAAGCAGCTGAAAGCAGCAGATAAACTCTTCTGGCAGAGCTGGTAGTTAGTTGCTCATGGTGTTGGTACCTTAAATCTATCTATTGAAAAATAGAATGATTAAGCAAAAAAAGTAACATTAGTCTCCAGTAACCACAGGTGATGTCACTTCACCAAGGATGACCCAAGATGTTATTCAAGGAACAAATTGAAAGAGATTAATCTTCTCAAGAGTGTTAAGGAAAATAGCTAACAGGGACTGGTGACTGAATTCTCCGCTCATCTCAAAATAAAAAAGTTTCAGTGGATTTTGGGAAAACACCAGGGAAACACCTGAGAGTCAAACTCAGTCCTAAGATCACAAGACTCAAAGAAAAGGCCACAGATTGCACGTATTTGTTGAAAGTACCAAATTAATGGCTGCAAATAAACCAAAACTAAGGCTAATTGGAAATCAGATGTTGTATCCATTACAATCAAGTGGTATCAAATATGACTAATATGCTATTAAAAGCCTGTGGTAGGCATTAAAAAAAACATGCAAAAATGCACTAAGTAATTCTTAGACAAGAACCATGGAACCATCTTTGGGGTGAGAAAAGGTAACACTAAATTTCGGAAAAAAAAATGCTCTCAGCTAGATTCTCTCAAAAACTAGAAAGTCAGAAGAAAAAGTAACTATTATCTCTACTGTCTGTCAAAATCCTGCTTGTGAAATAACACTTATTTTCACACTGACACACACACAAGTCCTGGGAGGTTGATGAATGGAAGGAGAAACACAGCTACTAACTAACCTGCAAAGCAGAGAAAAGGAAGGGTGTCCTGTTCCAAGAATATACAAGCCTCTTTATTAGGAGGCAGAAAATATAATGAAAGAAAATGTCCTTCTTCACCTCTGCAAAATGCACAGTCTCCACCTTGACTGCTGCTCTCTTGAGTCTGCTACATCACACCTACTGGCACACTTTCCATGCATGTGCTTTATGGGATTCATTTGTGGAAACAAGGGAAGAAAAACACTCTGCTTTGAGGAATGCATACCAGTGGCTTGCCAGTGACAGATGAGGCCCAGTACTGCAGTTGATTGGCATCATTCCCAGTCACCAATGTCTGAAAGTACTCGAATCAATTTTCACTGTGGAATCCTGCTGGGGACAAGCAGAGTACTGAGGTTCAGCAGAACCTGTCTCAGGGATAAAGCCAGAAGAAATTTTAAAAGGACGGGAAAACTGACCTGTATAAGCCAGGCAAATCTATGACACACTGATTTATAAGGATTTGTCAGCATGCCAAGCAAAGGCTGGTAATTTGTTGGCTGGTTGGAAAACTGGAGTAGGAAGCTTTAAGCCATGTAAGCGTAAATGGTCACTGCAAACACATACATAAAAAAAAATTTAAAAAAATTAAAAAAAGACTGTCCTATTTCACTGGTTTTGTAGTAATTTGTGTAAACTTTCTAAAATTCCTAGGGATCCAAATATAATTGTATGCCTTGGGAATGAAATTGGACACCAGCTATCAGGTAACACCTGGTATGGCTTCCAGTTCAGCACAGACCTTAAATGTCAAATGTAGTAGAGAGAGGAAAGACATTTCTGGGAGTATTGCAGCAATAATTTACAATTTCCAACAAAAATTAGAAAGTACAATTCGGGGAGACTCCTCGATCATTAAAATCTTATGTACAGTGATTGGAGTCAGTTAAACTGGGTACAAGATCATTGGGAAATGATGAGAGCTAAGAAGACTCATCTTGCTCATCTCAGGCACACACAGATATTTTTCATGCCTTCGGTATAAACCAGCAGAACTGCTGCTGTAAGATGGCTCTAAATATGTGTTGCTGTGCTGTTATCCTGCAATACCAGTGCCTCCAGCACAATGCCTGGAATCGTTTCTGCACAAAGTGTCACCCACAGCTGCTGCTGTATATTTGGCTTGAAGTTCCACCTCTAGGGAAACCCATGCCAAAGTATTTATAATAATGGGCTGCAATTTATGTGAAATGACTTTGTACCCTTCCTACATGAGAAAGATTCAGCATACCAGTCTATTCATTAATGCCTCATTAGTTTAAAGGTTCCTTTATAAAGCAATAATACGGGTACTTTACTTCTCTATGGTGTCGTTCCTCAAAGAATGTCAAAATGTTTTCCAAACTTAACCAAATATTTAACAGCCTCCAAAACCAGTGTGGAAGATGGGAAAAGATTATTATATCTGTACCTAGTATACTTTCATATTACTGATAAAAGGAGGCATTTAATAGTCAAAACCTCTGAGTTCCTACCAGGTCTCTCCATCCCTGTTTTCACCTTGCACTGCTCCTGGAAAAAAAAGAGAGAAAGATATGTCACAGGCAGAGCTGTACACAAATTCAGGAAGAAGAGCTCACTCTGTCAGGTGAATCAAGCTCACCAGTGTAAAGACTGGTGGAATTCTCTACCCCATGTGTGGGTTGTGCACCCAGGATTTCTTACTTAGATGACTTAGATGATAGATGACTTGAAAAATATTACAAGAAAGTTACAATAAAATCTCAAAAAACCCCACAAGTTCAAGTCTACAAAGCACTTAAGCAAGAGATCCGTTTCCAGCATAGGAGTAATTGAAAACAATGCAATGTAACCTTGTTTTGCCAAGTAACAAGCAAGCATTTGCTCTCTTATTTAATGTCTGATGGGGCACAGTAAAGACAGCCACAGAGATGCACAATTCTTCCACAAAGTTCACTGTTCACTGTATTATCTACCTGAAAGTGGTCAAATTTAGACACTCTCTCTCTCAGCTATGAACTCTGTTCTTACAGAGAGGTCAGTTTTGAATGCTGATGCAGTCTGAGTGTTGCCAATTTTCCTGAAAGCTTAGAACAAATTGCTCTCTGTGCTGCCCATCTCTTTCAGCTTTTCCTCCAAGGAATACTGGAGGCTGGTAATAGGAATTTCTGGACGGAAACAAGCAGGGAGTATAGCAAATCTCCACTCTTCTGCCCAAAGGTAGCCCCATTACTTGCACTGCTTATTTTTATTCATGCTAAAATAAAGTGGACTGCTAAGTAACCTAGTTTCTGTGAGCCAGACAGCCCTGCTGAGCAACCTCACAGCTATCTAACTCAAATCACGTATTTTCTCAAAGCCTGCCAGTGACCTCCTATGGAAGCTACAGAATACCTTGGTTCATCTTTGTCTCAAACTGACAATGATAACTCAAGCTGAGCAGATGGTCATTTTTCTGGTCAGGAGATTTCCTATGACATTCCTTCAGCCACATATGTAAGATACTTCCTGCTCTCTCATTCACAATATCTTGATTCTTCTTTTTCTGAACGTGCTATTTACATCCTTAATGTCTTTGGCACCTTCTGGAATGAGATAAGCAATCTTCTATGTTTATTTGCTGTAGTGTACCTAATTAGCTGACAGACAAAACCCAATGTAACCAAAACCAAAAAAGCAACCCTACCTCTACCATAGCTGACTCTTTCCTGTGTAATTTGTCTCTGTCTTACACACACCCAAAACTCACCCCACTTAGGATGAATGATTGAAATGATTAATCCAGTGCTGGAGCTGAAGGTATGAGGAGACCTGGGCCATCTGTAAAGATCACCAGGAATCTGCTGCAAGCCTACATTTTGACAATATGCATGTTCCTGACAGCTTAGATAATTGAACACTCTGCATACAGGCGTGTTCCCTAGGGGGTGTGCTGCAGAAAGGAAAAATACAGCCCCAGACTGTAAATCCTGCCAAGTACAAAGCACTCCACTCATCCATTACTCCACCTTGTTCAATTCTCTACTGCCTTCTCACAGGCAGAGGAGAGAAAAAAATCCTAGGAGGAATATTAAAATCCACAGCTTAACTCTGAATCATCAACCCAGGACTTTTTTCCCTAATTAGATAGCTATGGATGGGCTTTGCTAATCATGTTGCTCCCAGCCAACAAATATGTGACACCTTCCCTGTGACCGCCACTGACCACGGGACACCCCATCACTCAGCAGCCTCACGAAGGCAATGAGGAATTTGATCTTCTGTGTAATGAAATCTCCAAATAATCCCAGGCCCACAACAGCAGAACATAGTTGAAAGGGCTGTGCTCACAATACAAAAATACAGTTGGTTTTTCCACTTAGCAAACTGTGCTGTAAGTAGTATATCACATTTTTCACAAAATTGTCCATAAGTCATTCTCAGCTCCCAATTCACTTAAGTTTATAAAGCATATGTTAAGTCCCATTTATTTTGCTGGAAGCAATCCCATGCTTTCAGCTAGTGATATTGCCAAATGCAGGGATTCAGAAGTCTTGAGTAAAGTACTATGTTCCAAAGTAATAGGTCAGTATTTTCTTAGAGATATTTTTTTTCCTTGGACTCATTTTCAAACTGTACTCTAGAACCACAAAGACTACAAAACTGGGTTTAAATTTAAAGTTGAAGATTTGAATCTCAGTTAACACGACTGAAGCTTTAAGATCAACACAAAACAGATGAGAGATGGCAATGCTGAGTTAGATAGGCACATGCTTAAGTGATTTGTTTTGTTTCCTTCTTGAAGGGAAGGGCTTTGGAGGAGAGGAGGTCAGAACTTTAACCTCCAACCCTTTCACCTTTGAATACTTACTCAAAAGCTTCCAAGAAGGAAAAAGGCCTTTGCAGCATGTCTGGGTGTTTAACAAATCCAGGCTCTGGTTAATCAAATAGAGAAGCCCTAGGGCTGTACTAATTCCTAGACCCAATGAGGCCCCTCAGAATAGAAGGAAACTTCGAGCATAATAGGTAGTAGAACTGCTTGAGTTCATTTACATGACATATCCCTGGCTCCTAAGCTATTCTAATGCTTCTGACTGAATACGAAAAAGGAGGTTTTCCCCACCCAAACACTGATCTGGTCCACTCAGGGCACAGCTGACTATGGTGACCCTAGATTTGTTGCACTGCAAAGCACACCTAATATTATGGAGGGAGTGAGGTTTCAGGAAATTATAAATAAATCTATATATAAATATGAATTGTATTTATTAAGTGTGCTGATAGATGTACCAGATCTGACACTGCCTGTACAAAATCAGAGATTCAGTACAACATACAGAGAAGAAAAAAGCTAAAATGCTAATTACACAAGAATAGACACTTCACAAATGTTTTCTTGTAGTCAGATGTTCTTCCTGCTCTCTCAATTGAATGATCTGCTATTATTTCATACCAAACTCAGTTGTAATTAGCTAGCCATGATGCTTTACATCAAGACCTCTTCAGTAACTGGGTAGTTCTATGCAAGACATCCAGAATTTAGAAAGCAATTTAAGGATCAAATGATTCAGTGTAATGTTTCTGCAACCTGCAATTTAAAGGGCTAAAAGTCTTTCTGCAGCCATCAATGCTTTCAGAGTCATGAGTTCGTTTTTACTCTGTTATTCCTCTTGGTAAGGGGACTGTAGATATTTAAGGGGATGGTTGATCCTAAAACAGGAGCTCAGTCTTTAAAAACTGTTCAGCAGATATAGTATTCTGGTTTGCAGAATAAAAAATGAGGGAGGAATCTTTACTTGGTTTTGACTATTGACATTTCACATATATAAAAAAGAAATTTCTCCAATTACTGCTAGGCAATCTGCTCTGGAGAATGTAGCAACATTTTTTTAAAAAAATACACAACTAAGATTTACAGACTTTGCCAGAGAAATGAAGTTTCAAATCTGAAATTTTCTGTAATTTTATTTATTTGAAAAGATCCTTTCTTGCCTCATAACGAAGAAAAATAATCACTAACTTATTTACTTCTCTTCAGAAATGCAAGCAGCCAGGAACTCAGAAACTGAACTGAGAAAAATGAGGCACTGATTGGACTCATTCTTGTAGGATGTTTCAGTTAAATATTACACTATGTACATAGATTATCTTCTTATCTTTTAGCAAATAGTTTGCTGGTCAGTCTTGGATCTCATTAATTCCTCTCAGAATCTCCAGATTTGCTGTGTATTTCCAGTTAACAATTTTCAGCCCATTGTTTATTGCCAATACCTAGGATTTGATAACAATTGCATATAAATACCTGGAAAAAGAACTAACACTACAATAATTAGAAGTACCTTGCAATTAATTTTTAGGCAACATTTTGGCCACACTTGATGAAGTTTGTTTCATATTCTGCAATATGATGAACCCCTGAACAAAAGCGAACTAGAGCCATATTTTAGTTTGCTTAGAAGAAAATTAGACTTACTGGGGTAAAAGCCTACTTGCAAAAACAGCTTAATCAGACATTCAGTTATTTAGCTAACAGAAGGAAAGGTTGAGTAGCTGAGAGTTTGGTAACAATAAGTGATGACACCATTAAATTGTTTGACTCCCACCTTACAGCTACTGAAATTTATTGCAGGCTGTGGCTGTTTGATCAATACAAGTATGCAAAGCAGCCTTCGGGTTTTAAACCTATTCTGAGGTGTTTGAAACTTGCATGAAAATCATTGTGATAGCTATGATGAATTGCTGTCTTTGCAACCCAGGTGAACGAAATTACATTGTCTGCAAGGTGTCTCCTCTAAGTGAAGGGAGAGACCCTAACAGCACTGATCCTATAGGGATGTTCTATCATCACTTATTGTATTTAAAAAAAAAAAAAAAATCAAACAAAACCACAATAACAACAACAAAAAAACTTCTAACTGACAATTACATAATATGGGTGAGGAAGAAAAAGTTTGCAAAATCAAGTATTTTTCATCTCAATCGCAGTTCTCTCAGATTTCAGACATTCAAAACCTTCCTGAGATCATATTTCCATGCTAACTTAGAAGATACGTAGGAGCTAAGGCTCCCAAGTCATTAATTTCTCCATCATCATTTGACTGTTTTTAATTTCCCACCTCTAACTTGAAGCTTTCTGGATCTTCTGATTGTTAGAGCGGAAGTTAGCTAAATTTATTGCAATAAACACAGATAAATAATCATTTAGATGTCAGATTAATTCTCAAAATGGACAAGGATGTAGCACACTGTGGGACCCATAGCCACACGGGGAACTGCCATATTTATCCCTTTACCTAGACCCCTTCCAAAACCATTCATGAAGACCTAATAAAACAAATAAACAAACAAAAACAAAAAAAAACAACCAACCAACAGAATTATGGAGAGTGATCAAGATCCCTTACGAATATTGTGATTGTACTTATCAATTGGAATATCTTCTAGTACATTAAATATTGGGGGGTGAGGTTTAAGGGTTTCTTTATTGTCAACATGAGTATAAACATGTCTTGACTTTAAAAAGTGTGACAAGTGTTTTGGAACCGGAAGAAATGATGAAGCACAGACTCTGTGTAAAGAGGAAAACAAGTGAGGGCTTATTGCTGGCTTTAGGTCCACCCAGGAATTCTAGCAAGAAATATCAGACAAATTTAATTTCTTGAACAATTATCTGTTCTCCTTCTTTCAAAATGAACCGAAAGAATGAACGAACTCAGAAAGCTGGCTTTCTAATCCTTATATAAATAGCAATTGTTTTATTCTGTTTCTTCAGACAGTAACAGAGTATCCACTGCTCCCAGGGCTGAGATTTCCCTTCAGCCAGCAGGGGAACTGGTTCCCAGCAGTGCAGGTTACTGTGTCACACCTGTCAATTATCACATTTCCCGGCTTGGGCTGCCAAGTGTTTCATGATAGTGCACACACATGCTTCTGTATGCAAACTGCAAACTTATACTTGCATCCTGAATGGCTTATGTTAGAGAAAGGGAGAAAAGATTATTGGGGGGAAAGTAAATCATTCTGGGTTGCTTTCATAACATGCAGCATCAAAGCTGCTTTCCCAAAATGGTACCTGTCCCTGACTCTAAGCACCCTGACTCTAAGTACCCTGAAATTCAAAGAGGAATTCAAAGAAATTCTAAGTACCCTGATATGCAGAAGACAAAATTTCAACACCTAAACACGCCTTTATTATTGCACCTTTATTCTGTGATACAGAACAATATTTGACAGGGTTGTTTCTTCTGTTAAATATGTCAAGACCCAACACACTTGTCCTGCCTGCACTTGGTGTTGTGCCAAGCCATAAGGGGCACCTGAACCACTCTGATATGAAGGGCTCTAAACACAGAGTTCGTGGGTGTCTACAGGCCCTCACTGTGTGATGAGAGATGAAAACACTATCCTAGTGCCTAGTAGCACACATCCGGAGCAAGGGATGGAGCAAGGCTGTACACAAATAAATAAAACTCACAAGTAGCTTGAGGTTTTCTCTTGGCGTAAAACACACATGTATACCCACGTATGAAGAATATCACTGTCTTGACCTTGTCCCCCCACAATGCCTTGAGAACCTCAGTCTCTTGGCTCTGTGTAAGCCCTGCTCAGCAATATCAAAATCATCCCTGTATTTTCAACCATGTTTTCAGCATGAATCCACAGCCCCATACTCACCGCTGTGAAGGATACTAAGCCTAACCCAGCCACTTGCCTTGCTGCTGTTCTCAGAGTGAGTTACTTTCATTTTATCCACATCAGTTTGTGATACTCTCACTGCTAAGAGGTCCTGCTCTTCTGGCCCTGGGAAGAGACTAGCTTGCCAACCTTCATGTCACCTACAATCAGAAAAGAGAAGGGTGAAACCAAACTCAGTTACCCACCAAAGGGGAAACAAAAACTGTGAATGTCCTTGGGGGGTTCGGTTTTATTTTCCTTTTTCTTTCAAGGGAAAGCTGATACAGCTCTGCTCTTTTTTGCCCTCATATAAGAAGCTTGTGCAAAAAGAGGATTTGTTTTAGAGTCAACCTTCTCACCTCAGGTGGGAAATGACAGGGGATGGGATGGGGGAAGGACTCAACTCTATTGAGTTTGCAGGGCAAAGTTTTGGTAGTGGGGCATTACTGGCTACAGGGATGGCTTCTGTGAGAAGCTGCTCACCACATTCTGCAGATCCAATGCCAGATAGTTCCAGGATGGACACTCTTCTGGCCAAGGCTGAGCCAATCAGAGATGGCAGTAATAATGGATTTAAGAAGGAAATTAAGTTATTTCACAAAGATAGTTGAATCCAGAGAAGAGCAGAGCGAGAATATGTGAGTGGAACAGCTACCCAGACACCAAGGTCAGTGGAGAAGGAGGGCAGGAAGTGTTCCAGGCACCAGAGATTCCCCTGCAGGCAGTGGTGCTGCCCATGGTGAGGCAGCTGTGCCCCTGCAGCCCACCGAGTGGGAATGCAGAAATCCCCCTGCAGCCCATGGGGGAGACCCACACCAGAGCAGGTGGATGCCTGAGAGAAGGCTGTGACCCTGTAGGAGGCCTCTGCCAGAGCAGCCTCTGGGCAGGGATCTGCAGACCTGTGGAGAGAGGAGCCCATGCTGGAGCAGATTTCCTGGTAGGACTTGTGATCCTGGAGCTACCTGTCCTTGAAGGACTGCACCTGGTGGAAGAGTGACTCATATTTGGGCCCTTTTGTGGAAAACTGCTGCCTGTGGGAGGAACTCAAACTGGAGAAGTTCATGGAGTACTGTCTCCTGTGGGAGACACCCCATGGTGCAGCAGGGGAAAGACTCCTCTCCCTGAGCAGTGGCAGGAATAATGTGCGAGGAACAGACCATAACCCTCATTCCACATCTCCCTGAGCTGCTGGCGGGGAAGAAGTAGAGCATGGGTAGATAGAGGGTGGGGGGAAGTTATTCTTAAGGTTTGTTTTACTTCTCTCATTATCCTGCTCTGGTTTTGATGGTAATAAATTCAATTAATATCCCCAAATTCAGTGTGATTTGCCCATGATGGTGATCAGTCAATGATCTCTCCCTGTCCTTATCTCAGCTCATGAATCTTTCATTATATTTTCTCTACCCTGTCCACTTGAGGAGGGGAGTGGTAGAGAGGCTTTGTGGGCATTTGGCATCCAGACAAGGTCAATCCACTAGAGCTGTGGTAGATATTTGGAAGCCAAAGAGGTGTATTTTTTTAAGAAGGGAAAATTAGGGTCTCCTTCCTGTTTTCCACATCTCACTGAAGCATAAAGAAAAGAAAAAGGTAGAAGCCCCCCCCAAAAATTTTGAGTATGTGTCTTTCCCAACGGGAAATAAGAGAAGTAAGCAAAACATGAGTAATAAAAGCCTGAGCTGCGATGCTTTGGTAAAACCACTTCTATTTTGGATGGGACTGTGTTTACTGAGTATACTGCTGTTGGCCTTTTCCACAGCTTTGCTGATTTTGTAACCTTCTACTGGAGGCTTCAGCCAGCAATCTTGAGTAATATAATTTAAGAGAGATGATATCTATTCTTGTAAAACTTTACTAGAATGAAATTATACATTATTGAGCTCCTTTATCAGAAAGCATATTTTAAAATAAAGTACAGGGGGTTTTTTAGATTATGTTAGAAAAAAAAGAGTTATTTTTAATATGCTGATCAATTTGTATGGAGACTATGAGTGTCTTCTCCTGCTTCTGAGAAGGCCTCCCCTGAATACAGGAATGGGGTGTAAAAACAAGGGAATACATTATCTTTCAAACACTATACAGAATAATAATCTAGAGAAACACTTATATATTATAATTATATGCTATTTGGAGACCTTATCTAGAAATATACAGTGAGGAGTTATAGATAGGAATGTTGTTTTCAGTGTAAGATCTTAATTTCATTTCATTCATGAAATGACGAAATGATGTGATTTTTATCATCTCTCAGAATCTTGATTTGTTGGAGGATTTTTTATCATATATCCTTACCAAAGTTGCGTTTTTTTAAACTAAGATGATATTTACTATTCAAGCAGTCTACAAACTTCCCAGATCAAATTAATCAACTGAGAAGCTTCTGGAATTTTAAATATGGTCCCTGTGGCAATAAATAGGTTTCACTGCTGATTTTGATTTACAAGAAATAAAACAGATACTTATTTCATTCTACAAATTGATCATGACAGCCAAACATGGCATTTTGCTACTGTTCTATGACTCTCCTGAATGGAAAACTTATCACATATGATATACCTTCTAAGATGTTAATGTCTTTGCTATATAATATTGCATTGAAATATAGTGTTGTGCAGACCAGGGCACAAAACATCTTGGATTAAATGTCTGGGAAATTAAATCCCTTTGGATGACTGTCAGGACTAGCCTGCCTCCATTATCCCAAGCTGGCACATTATCATTTTTATGCATAGTTAAATACCCAGACTCTGATTTCATTAATCATTCAGTCAGGGAGAGGGTATTCCCTGTCTTCACATGAAATGCTATTTCCTAAAATACTATAGATGGATTACATAACATAAATGTCTGACATCTCAGCAATAATAATAGCACTTGAATCAAAGGTGTTTTCCCCTCAGTTCCCCTTTAGCCTGCATACATTCTCATTTCTGCAACTCCTACTCCTCTAACAGAATTACAGAAGCTTTCTTAGACCAAAATGGGAGGAGAGGGGGAAACAGGTGTTTTGAGTCACTTCACCTCACTTCAATCATAGGTAGCTCTGGAAGTGCAGATCTTTGTCCCCACCACATGCCAAAGAAAAAGTTGTAATTCTTTATAAGCCAAGGAGTAAAAAAAAAAAGAGTATCTGCAGAATAAAAAGCTGCATCAGCTTTCAAAAGATGATGCCATGGGATTAGAACCTCCTGCATTGCAAAATAGTTCCCTATTGGGAACTGGAGACCCTGCCTCTCTCAAGCCAAGACCATGATCACACCACAACCCCCCTGTAAAGTGACTAAGAACAAGCAGTCTACTCAGCAATACTCACTCCTCCTTCAGCATAAAGCTCAGAAATTTTCCAGTTGAGTCACTTTCAGGCTCATATTTATAACACAAACTATGATTCATTCCCAATTTGTCTCGTCTTGGATTTCATGCCAGGACCAACTGGAAGAGATATGTCCTTCCACTCTTCCAGGATGTATTGCAAGGGGCTGGAAAGAATTTTGGTGTTCTGCGGAAGCATCATGCTAATACACAGTGTTGATACTGTGCTACTGTTGTGGCATTGTAATATTTTCCATTACTAGCAGATGAAATAACTTGTACACTATTTCAGGCAAAATTTTAAAGCACAGGGTTATTTTCATTTGCATCCTTTATGGGAAAAAAAAAAAAAAGTAGAAGCAAGTTGTCTACAAAATTAGGTCATTGCAGGTATAGGTCCTTTATAAGTAGAATCAGGTATTTCAATGTTTAAATTTAAAGGGAAATATAGTTACAGATAACTGGTGACATCTGTCAGCATATCTTCTGAGATCTCATTCCTTATAGCCAAGCTAACATCCAGACTTGAGAAGAAACAGTGAACTGGTTAATTATATACCAGTTTTAATGTAAATTTATTATTTTAAAACCATTTCCTGTAAAGGAAAGTTGTATAAAACCCAACTCTGTACTTTGACTAAGGTAATGTCTTGTGATTTTCAGGAAACTAGATCCTGAAATTATGCTAAGATGCCAATCATAACAATTTCCTTTTAAAGACAGATTTAGATGATAAACACTGTTATCCCAGTCTGCGTCTGCTATTATTAAGCAGAACACGACACTTCCGTCCAAACTGTATGAGGAAACAGATACCATTGATAATACCTATATGCAGGCATGGACTTATGGTTTAAGGTGGGTCTGGATACTGAGACATACCATATTATTTTCTAATTCCCGCTGAGATTCTCCCACTCCTCTTTCCCTGGCATTTAGTCTCCTTGTTCAAGAGGAATTACTGATACATAAAATCAACTAACATGTTGCAAATAAATTCTACTTAAACAATGTCACTATTTAGGAAAGCAAGGCAAACAGGATGTGGTCCTAAATGTGAGTACAATATTGATCCTGGATTGTGCCTGTCTTAGCAGGATAAGGCTTTTGTATGCAGTCACTGGAAAGAGCGCAGAGCAGTGAGGTATGAAAATGTGTCACTTTGCTGTCACTGGATGTACACACACTCTCCCTTGACCCTCTCTTCTTCCAGTTTGCTGGATGTCCTCTTCCACTAAGTGTAGATTTTTTCACCCAGTTATCTCCCCCTGCCTTTTGAAGGTCTCCTTCTGTATCACCTAGCTCAGCTAATTGTTTCATGACTTTCCTTCTAATCCAATTCTTTCTCATCTGCTATTCTTTTCTAAATTCTGGCATAATATAATCTTTTTTCCAGATTAATTTCCATGGTGTCGTGTGAAGCTATCCCCATCCTTCAGCACCACAGAACAAGCCCTGTTCATGCAGCTTGACAGTAGAACACTAGAACTCCAGGAATTCATTTGTGTTAATAGTTAAATTAATGAAGGGTGTTTAAAAAATCATTAAGTAATTAATTTTGAAAAAGAAAAAATAAGGCAGTTTGCAGATAAAACTTTCTTCACCAAATGCCATTAGGAGCATTGCGTTCTAGCACCAGATATTTTTCTCAGTCAGTCTCTGTCAGTCCCTTGGTTGATATGCAATTATATCAAATCTGCCAGGGTAAATCATTTTTATTCATAGAGAGTAATACTCAAGCAAGTTTTCTACTTAAAGATGATGCAGAAACATTTTGTAAAACATCTTGTAGCAGCCTACATCAAACAAATCAGTGATGGGTCCCTGATTTTGAGCTAAGAATCATGCAGTCCCACTGAAGTCTCTCTTGGCCTGGACTGAAAGATGCTAGGTTTGCTGCAGATAAAGACGTACCCCTTTAAAATAAACAAGCATTTGAAGTAGTTGAATCTTACTAGTTTTAAAATGTCTGAGCTTTGTATATCCCCAGGGTCTCTCTGTTTGCATCTTCTCAAACAATACAAGCCATTATTAAGAACATGAATAATGTGGCATGCTATCATATTAGGATATAATTAAAAACAAGACAGCAAAGCCTCAAAGCTGTGCTGAACATACCACACATATTGCAGCCGTCTGCATTTGTTCTGAATTAAAATCCTACTTCTCACTCGAATTCTCTCATCTGTGTTCCTCACACAGCAGCTAGTGCCTATTTGAAAAAACATTCACTTTTGGCAGAACAGCTGTACCATCAGTTTGGGAGTGGGGGAGTGGGGGGAACCAACCCACATGCTTCCCCAAGAACCCTTTCTCCCTGGCTGTTAGGGAGGGCTTAGGGAGCCATGGGAGCAGGAAAACTTCACTGCTCACAGAGCATGTGGCCAGGCTGACAGCTCACCAAACACCCAGCCCCACCAGTCTCTCCCCTGGAGGCAGCACATCTACCCCCTCTTTTCCCAAGGTACCAGCTTCCAGTCCACAGCAGTCCCATGGGGGCCTCTCTCACAGCAAAAGGACTGAATCTGCAGCTGTGATCATAGCCAGGGCTTCCCCAGCACCATTAGGACTTGTATAAAACCAAATTAAGGCATCCACACATTCTTCCATCAAGCACTCCCTTCTCAGATTCAGCTTTCTCTCACTAATCTATTTACCTAACCTCAAATATTACGTTAAAAGCCAAGAACATGTTGGCAGATGACCTAATTTTACACAGCTATCAGCTGACTCAGAGCCAGGAGTGATGCCAGGCAAGCACAGCCTGCTGTAGGAGCCAGTGCTTTGTGACAGCTCCTCTTTCCTCCTTTCCCTGCTGCTGCAGCTGGTTGGCACCACAGAGAAAAGCAAACAGAGAGCTCTCAACCTGACTAAAACCTCTGCAAGTGGCCAGTGTGCTCTGCCTGCTGATTTTAACTCACAATTCCTCTCTCTTCCACACCTTGAAGAGTAATCAGGCTTAGGCACTGCCCATAATGACAACCTAAACCTCTTCAACTCCACAACCTCTTCAGACTTGTCAGACTGTGAAGAAACCACCAGGACTTTGTGGCCTGGAAGAATGGAGGCTGTCAAGGACAAGAAGGAGCTCTAAGAAGTATTCAGAGAAGAACCTGGTGGATGCATTTCTTCAGCCAGGGGTCAGAAGAGTTCAGAGGCTTTGGGGATGACCAATGAAACTATTAGTTGTAGTCATTCCAGAAATATGTCTGGAAAAGGTCTTCCCAGGCCTGCTCGGGACCATTTCTAAAGCCAGCTGTGAACTCATAACCAGACCTGAAACACTGGAAACCTGCTGAGCAAGGATGGCAGCTATAAACACCGTAGGTGCTTTGGTGTCTAGTTTGCTTTTGTGGTTTTGTCTGAAGAGGCCAGGTGAAGAGCTGTGTAGTTCCAGCTAAAGTGGCTCAGCACACAAGCCTTTAACCAGTCTGGAGGCTAATCTAACAATGACCTATTGCTCCCTTGGGCAGGATTAAGAGCTGTTTAAAATGAAATATTGTTGGGGGAGAGATATGAGTAATACTGGGGACCCCCAACAGAGAGGTTTCTAATGCCTTTGTTTGTGTTCATTTTATTGCCCAGGCAGTGAAGCTCTAGCTCTTGATGGCCCCAAATACAGCTAGAAGTTTAGACTTCAGTCAGGAGCTTTGAGTGACTCCATGAGGAATATCTACAGTGACAAAGGCTTCCCCTCCACGCACCATGACCTCTATCAGTGAGGTTTGGTAGGCGGAAGTGGTTGGTTTGATTTGGGGGGTGGATTTTGTCCTTTTTCAGCCATCAAAGCATTATACTTCTCAGGAATAAAATACATGGTAAACTGATGAATTTGTTTTGTCTCCTGACACACCGTTCTTAGCATGACCTGCAGCTCAGATATCAGATCTGTCAACCTGTGCCATGGCCCTACCTTACGAAGCAGAGATGCCATGGCCACAGCAGTGTATTCTCACCCAAGGGTCCAGTAGAGACATGCCAAGTTGCTCATTCAAGCAGAGAGCAAGGCCTAGTTTTAGATATGACTTTTCAGATGTGGGTCGAGCCAGGTTGTGACAGAGTAGTGAAAACTGACAAGATAAGCTCTTGACAAAGCTTTCCCCGAAGTCTAGAGTGCTGCTATGGAGACCATCCTTGAAAGCAGGCTCAGTGCCTCTTTTGCAGTGCTTTCAAGGTTTACCAGAGGGAAGAAAAGTGATCTTTAAATTTTGTCCTGTTGCCTGATCTATTGCTCTATATCTTGTTCCTGCCTCACCAGGGCAGCAACTTTTTATTCTCTGCATTGCTTCAGCTAATTATTCCAGTAATGATTCAGCTAATATAGTTTAATACAGGAAGTGTAGATGTCATATCATTAAACAATTATTTATGTATTCTAGACCTTTACCATAATCCATCTTGAGATGTGTTAATTTATTTCTCCCCTGGTGTTTATAAGGTATGACATCCTGCAAGCAACTAATTCTGGATCTCCGTTCTCTTTGAGATTTAATCAGCATTTGAGACTTACATCTGGAATTATGCCACAATAACTAGAAAGCAAGAACAAGCAAGCTTTCCAGCATTTGGCAGTTCCTTTGAAACAAGCAGAATTTTAGAAGTTGATGTGAAATCCATAAAAACCCTTCAAAAACTAGAAGTTCTTTCTCTCCTTGAAAACAAAACAAATTAAAAAAGAAACCCCTTGCTCATAGAAGCGTGATTGAAATAGTGCTTAAAAGTTCATTTAAAAACCTGCACAAATATATTCTAGTTTCTCTCAAATAAAAGGAAAGCTAAGTAAATCTAATTGCTCTCAGTAACACAATGTAACTGTGGGTCAGTGTGTCCCGAATAGCTTAAAATACAGATCCAGGGAAACACAACCAGAGATTCCCTTGGCTGACAAAAAGAGCTTTTCATCTTACATCTGCAGGTCACCAAGGCCGTGTAAATGTTGTAGATGATGTGGTAGAGAGACTGACTTCATTATTCATGTTTTCTTATCTCTTTTATTAGTCACCTTAATTAACACCAAGTTAGATAGCACCTTAGACTGAAATCTATGTATGACTCATTTCAGTTATTTACGAGACAATTGCTAATTAAATAATGTAGTTCGTTTAGCAATAGACACGTGTAAGGAGAGGTTGCTACCATTTTACAATGAAGGGTTCTTTTAAATTTGAGGGACAAAATAAATGAAAGTGAAAAACAAGAGGAAACATTGAGGAAGAGACATGACTTAGAGACACGAATGTTCCAAATGAAGCCAAGCAACAGTGAGTGCAGATTTTGTGTTATTCTATGGTTGAGCTCCTACTAACAGGACTGCCTTCATACTCCAGCCTTAAATCATTAGATCCTTTGCCTGGCAGTAGAGAAGAATTCATTTGAGTATAGAAGCTTGCAGAGCCATTCTTCTCCTTTGAGCCTCCACACAAAAATTGTTAATTAACAGACCTGTACCTGCAGCTCCAGGTTTCATCTAGCTACATGACCTACCCTGTTATATGCCTTGGTTCACTTTATCCCCCTTGGGAATAAAGCTAAATAGGGCAAAGGAAGTGAGAAACCCTCAAGGGGCCAACTACTGTGTTATCTTACAAAAAGAGACCAAAGGGTACAAGTGTGGAAGATGTGAGGAGAGGCTGGAAGGATACAAACATTTTTAAAACTTTAGGCATTAGAGAGGCCATGAGAGGAAGAGGGAGAACAGATGGTGAGTGCTGGGTTAGGAATAATGGCAGTGGCAGGGTCACAGCTCTGTGAAAGGGAGGAGGAAGAGGAGGAGAAAATCATGGTGGTGGATCGTGAGCAGGATCCAAAGTTGTCCTAGTTGAGATAGTGGAGGGAGAGGGAGGATACTGATCCATCAAAAAGCGAAAACAGATCCAGAAACAGGCACAGGAGGAGACAAGACAGTTAAAAGCTGTGATTGAGGTGGGGGCTGTAGTGTGAATGAGTGGTTGGTTGAACAAGATTTTTGAAAAATAGTAAAGGTGGAGGCCTAGGAATGCCCTCTGCAACTGGGAGAGCTTCACCCCACCTGCAAGGGAGCAGAGACATAACTCAAAGCTTCCCAACGAGCTCTTTTGTTCTGTAGAGTAAGCTTTCCTATGAAATAGAAGGCATTTGATCTCCACATAAAAGCTTCACCTAAGTCTGATAGATACAATTCTGGATAATTATGTCTCAGACAGCTGGCCAAGAAAAAATGAGTGAATTTGGCATAAGTAGAAAAACAAAAGAGGGCCTGTAATTGTGCTCTACTTGCTTATCCGTTTCGGGTAATATACTAAGGAACAGGACTTTTCAAGATCCACTTTAAGGGGGTAAGCATTAAAATATCAGAGGTACAATCAGGATATTATACAACTGCAACATAAAACACAGATAAAAATCACACAAAGTGCTATTTCACTGTGCAATTGTAACTGGTCAGATGCACTAGGGCATGACAGTAGATGACAGTAATCAAGGCTCACTGAAAGCAATTATAGTTACAGGAAAAGAAAATATGCAAAAGCACATTTAAACCTGAGCCAAATTCAGCATGAAGCAGAAAGCCTTTTCCAGTTATCCTATGCAAAGAACAGAATAAATAAGTCAACACTCAGGAGCAAAGAAACTTTTCATTTTGTTTCCAAAAAAACCTCAGCAGAACCCAACCGTTTTCCAAAACAGGAATTTAATGCTAATTACCGGTGTGAAAGTGAGACTACAAAGTAGGTACTTTTTTCCTATAAGCAATCTAATATGCCACCAGACTGTTTTTTTAAACTGGATTTACCTGGCTCAGTGTGAAACAACACATACATTTCATTACTTGCTGTGCTTTATTTACATATCAACACGGCCATGAACCAGACTACAGTGTTGGCCCACCTCATTCTAGCACCTGCCTAAACCTCTGCAGCCAACTCTTCTTCATCCTATCACTTGTTAAAACACCAAAGGCACAAACACACCAGTCAGAGGGCAGCTGACAGAGCTACAGGTATTTGGGTTCTTTCTTTGTTAGCACAATGCAAACACCTAGCACACATGGCTCTGTTGTGTTTGCTCTCTTCCCACCCATCTCTGGGTCAGATGTGTCTGTCCCAAATAGTCTTCCCTAGATAATATATCAAACATAACTCTTTTCTTTAAGGGGCAGAAAACTGCTTTTCTGACTCCAAGAAATTTCTTTGAAATAGGAACTGGAACTGATCTATTCCTTCATAGTCACAAAAGTCTTTCCTGACCTTAAAATTCACCAAGGATTTATTCAGATGGGTATCTTAAGGCATCATACTAAGACACAATAGCTGTCTTGATCTAACAAACATCTTCTAAAAGCTTGGATAAAAACAAAAACCAGATTTTACTTCTTACTGAAATTGCTTGTTTGAAGTTTTGATTCCCCTCTATGGTTTCAGAAGGTTATTATCCTCACTTTGTTTTAATTAGCTTCAAACTAGCACTATTCATGCTGAGCAAGCCGGGTCTGGTCCAGCTGGGCCACATTTAGCACACAGGTTGTTCCCATTGCACTGGGGTAGGCAGTATTGCTGTGCCTGCTGGGCTGGAAGCAGAGATCAGGGATGTGCTGCAGCCTGAGAAAGAAAAGGCAATGGCAGAGCCTTGCCTGCTCATGCTTTTCACTGCTCAGCCTCATCTGCAGCAGCAGTTGCAGCTTTGGGCTAGAGCCTTACTGTCTGTGTTCCTCAGAGGATAGCTGCTGCAGCAGTAAACCCCAGAAGTGCAGAGCAAGGAGAAATAGCAGCAGTGGAATAGCAACCCCGCAACAGATCAGATGATAGAATGGGTCTGTGTGCTCTTCTGCCAAGGACGAGACAAAAATCAGACATCCTGCAAGGGTGGTATTGCAAATCCCTTTGAAGGCCCTGCAGCAGTTCTCCTTCCTTCCCTGGCTTGCAAACATATAGGGACTGGAACACTTCATGCCTTCACATCCTGTATTCCTGCATCAGCTCATGAGCATTCCCTGAAATCACCATCCTGCCTGCAGCAACAAGTGCTGAGACCGTCTGGGACTACTTACAGACTTACAACTCCTGTTACTCTAAACTTTAGGCTAAACACAGTTTAAAATTGCTCCTCTATGCTCCAAAAATACTGAGTACACCAAACAGCTCCAGAAACCATCCCTAGAAGTAGCAGCCTGTCTGCTCTCCTGCAGTGTAAGTCTTCTTCACCTCAATCCTGCCCTGCAAGTGTTCATGCCTATGGAAATTGCGTGTTGTGTAGATTACACAAATTTGCCTGAGGGGTGGCCTGTCTGAAGTACAGTAAGACTGTCTAAATGTTAGTGGTAAGTCTTCTGTAGAACACTTTGTTCTACCCAATTTTTTTTAAAAGTGACTTGAATCCTTCAAGACAAAAAGTACACAGAAAGAATAGCCCTATGAGCACCTTAATCCAGACTGCTGCAATTTAATAATGTATTAAATAATAATAATGTTGTGAAGCAGTTGCAGTTTTCCTAGGTTCATTTTTACCGTGTTCTGCAGTCTTCCCACTGCAGGTTGTGAACTCTTTGGCTCTCACAGGGTAATCATGAACAGGTTGAGTTGGCATTTAGATAGGAAATCCACAGGGAGGCCGTAGTAGTCATTTAGATTATTCAGTTACAGAAAGATCACTTTTCCCTTTGTATTTGTAAGAATTCTTCCACGTACCTTGAGAAGCCCTGCTTCTCAGATAAAAATTATCGGGAAGCTGTAGGCCAATATTTTCAATTTTGTGGCCTCGGGGTTTTTTCCGATGGAAGTGTACAGCTTTATGTAATGAATGGAAAGCTAAAGACATAAGGCTTGCTAAGTCAGCTTCATAGTTATGTTAGCATTCCATAAAAACAAAGGTATTTCTGGACTGAAAGTTCCCCCCAAAAATCACCATTTCAAGCCACTTGTGTTTGTCAGCCTTCTTTTCAATCTTGGAACCTGATCCAAATCCAGCTGCTGAAGACTATGTCTTAAAAACATAAGCTCCAGGAGTTGGCACTAAAATCCTGGGTTCTTTTCCCTCATCATGTGTGTTGTGGGACAGGATAATATTGTTAAGTCCAACTAAACCACTGCCATTTATTTCCCAAAGTAGATCTCCAGCATACACTGCCTTTCAAACATCAGGACTGCCTACCATTTCTGAGAGTTCAGAATCAAAAGCTCTAGAAAGAGGAAAAGTGCAGATCCCAAATGGCTCCCGTTCAAGGTTTCTGTTCACCTGGTGGAAACCTGCAGAGACAGAAGGTAGCTAAAAAGTATTGGGCTGCCTCTACTCTCTTCCCCAGGGTTACCTGGTGACCAGGATGGGCCTCTGAACAAGTCATAACTCTGCCAATAGGCTTCCTCATTGCTTGACAATGTAGCTCCAGTCTACATCAGCTTCTTACAGCAGGCCAGAAGGTAGAAATAAACTCTAATGCAAAAATATATTGGTCACAGTCTTTTTTCCAAAGCCAAAAATCCTTCACCAATAACCAAGATAAAGGAATAAAGTAGGTGCCACAATGGAAGTCAAGAATCTACTAGGAAGATTGCATCTTTTAAGGTTGCTTTATTCTAAAAGAGCAGAGTAAAATCAGACCCAGCAGAACAGAGAATGAGAACCCGTTAATTTCAAATATTGTTAATAGGGAATATTCAGGGGAAAAAGTGATGTGAAATGCAAAGGATTTATTTGGCTGGGTTTGGTACAGTACTGAATGAAAATAAAATTGTTACACTCATACATCACTGAAATGAACAATCACTGTCAGTACTTGCATTCAATATTTAGTGAAATTATTTTACAGTACTCTCAATCTTCAACATTACTACTAGTGTTATTTTGTTTAATGTATACAGCATCTCATTCAAATTCTGCCACTTCTGTTAAGTGCTTTTTATGAGTTATTGATGCTCCATTGTTTTGCATGTACTTCATTCTTCACCATCAGTGACAAGATTTTTAATCTTTATACAGAAGAAACCAGGCTCAAGCAAGAATGACCTGTCAAGAATGCTTATGGCTTTGTGGTTAGCTCTCTCCTGAGTGTGATTTAATCGATGTGGTGCTGCCTGACAACATACAAGATTCAGTAACATAATAAAGTCTTGATGTTAACCATTTGAGACCATCAAAGAGAGAGGTATAGATGACTGGGGATTTGCAATAGCACAAAAACCAAGTCATCTGGGACATCCAGGATTCTTCTTTAACAAGTGGTTTGAAGTGGGTTTTATTTAGATGGGGTAACTGCATGTTTACATTTTAGTGCTGCTTGATTTTTCATGTTAGTGTTATACAGGCTATGGACAGCAACGACAAAGATGTCCAAGCGCAGTTTTGTCACTGGGTCTTATCTTTGTGTGAAGATCAGTTTAAACCACCTTTTTGGGCATTCTTTGACCTCACTGTTGAGCAAACATGGCACTTGCTGCAATGTACATTTACCTGGTATGAAGTGCACTAGTGCCACCAAACCATATATAACCTAGAAGACAGCATTTGGACACCATTCCAATACATATTTCAGGATAGACACTGTAGGAAGGAGATTCAGAAGGGCTATTAATGTGCAGTCATGATAGGAAGAGAAGTACGCTACTCTAGCGATGAGGGATAGGTGACTGGGGTCTAGGTAAAAAACCTTCTGCAGTGCTTATGGACTAATCTTCCAGACTTTTATTCCACTCCAGTGGATAAGCACTCGTGCCAGGGTCTATCCCTGAAAGCTACATGCCTCCTCTCCTGTCAGTCTGCTCCACCTGGCGACAGGTCCACGCTTCCCCTAACACACTGGTGCCGACCTTGCTAAGTCAGCTGGAACACATCAGACATTTAAATCCATTCTAAATCAGTCCACTAGCTCTCCTCTATCCACCACATTAGATTTAAACTGTCTGCTCTCACCTTTAGTGCCCTGCATAACTGCACGCTTTCTGTGCATAGAGGTTTGCTCTCTCCACTTAACAGTGACATCATTCTTGATGTCCCACTTACCTGCCTCTCCAGCAAGCTTTTCCATCTCATGCTGCCTGGTTTGTGAGATGCAGTACTGATTCTGGTTCACTGAATTTGAACTTTTCATTCAAATCCCTCCTTTTGAGTTCATTTTGGTGGTGCCTACAATTAGTGGCTCACTGATCATAACTATTTTAAATAAACCATTTAGTTAAGCAGTCGAGGTGTTTACAAGCCCCAACAGCTTAACAGCTTGATCTTACTGCTGTAATGTGTGAGGTAGTTCCTCACTCCATCTCCTCCTGCTGTTTACTACTCTCTTTTTAATCTAAAGTCAGATAGTAAATTCTTCAGAGAAGTGATTATATCTTTCTTTTGTTCAGTGTAATGCCTGTCAGGTTTTAGGGCACAATAAAATGTAACACAGAATGTGCACAAACTGATACCTGTAATCGAACACAGACTCAAACCCATTAATACAATTAAGAAAGTCTTAAGCCCAAATGTCACAGTGTGTTTTCAGTATCCAGTAAAAACAGCAGAAATCCTTAATAGGATAACCATCTTAGGTGAAAGGTTTCATTTACAAGTCTCCTTAAAGAAGCAATGCCACACTTCAGGAAAATGGGGAAAACATTCAAGCAAATAGTTCTACAGAGGTGCTTAAAACTCAGTAGACTGAATGAATGAGAATGGCCTATTTCAGTCTATGTAAGCAGGCAAGAATGTCTGTCTAGAAACAGTTTTCCAGGACATAGCTGTCACATGCCTCAGATGAATGTTGTGCTTGCTTCTAGTACAGCTGAAGTCTATGACTTAATCTTATCTGTTTAACATCCAAGATTCCAGTTTTAGATTTTTGGCAGCAAGCATATGCTCCCCCTGTGGCAACTGCATAATAACATAATAGAGTTAAAAAAATCCAGATCCTTTAAGGCTCAATTACCTCATGAAACTATTTTAAAATTCAGGGTGAGCAAAACTGCAGTATTTCAGTTTACAAGCATCATTTTAGTTTACAGCTTTTTTAAAGGACCCATTCTAATGTTTTATGTCTTTCACCACCTGCAGAACTGAATGCAAATACTTATTCTATTTTGCAGAGGGCTACCAGAACCAAAAAAGCAGAGCTAAGTGAGAAAGAATAAGGTATTTTAAAGATTAAAGATATTAAAGATAAGATCCAGGATAGCAGACTTTATTACCATTCTACAACACTAAAGATAGGTTAAAAATCTTGCAAGGCCACAATAAAAACAACCTACAGGCAAGCAAGAATCTTTAAAATGGTCTATTCCCTAAATTAGTATTTATATTAATACTTGATACAATTAATACACTCCTAATACAATCAAATCAGGTTTTTAATAATTTTAATTACTGGTTTTGAACACTGTATGTTTATAAAAGGCTGGATCTCTTTAACCTGTGGAATTAATTCATCTGCATTCTAAATTCTTTGGGTAGGAAATCTCCTTTCAGTGATTATTAATACCAGCTGGAGGCTCCATTGAAATATAAAATAAAGAAAAAAAAAATGGGATATATTATAAAGAAAAAGCCAGACCTTGAAAGAGCACTATCTGGGGCCGGGAAAGACATCCTCCTCCCCGAAATAGCAAAGACTAAAGAGAAAAGCTATGAATCACAAAACCAAAAAAGAAGTAAGTGGAGCAGGTAAAAAGAACAAGGTGAGGGCTGCAGGAGGGGAATAGTGGAGAGTGAAGGGAGGAAAGATGATGGAGTTGAAAGGAATCAGTCTCTTTGGTTTGAGATTAACCAAAGGGTTAACCAAAGGAATTATGTTACCACTGGAGGAAAGGGAGCTGAAGGTTTAAATAGATGTCCTGGTCTGGGATGTCAAGCAGAAACCCCAGGCAGTGCCAGCTTTTCTGCAGAAGCGTTGAAGGATTCAGTGAGCAATGCCCAAATCAGCTCTGCCCAGATGCAGGAGAGAATTGGGAATGGAAAGAGCAGGTCTCCCTCCTCACCTTTCTCTTGTGAGCAGTTAAGGGATGCTAAAAGGTACTGAATGCTAGCTTTGTTCTGACAGCACAGCGGGTACAGGTGTTGCCCTTCACACCAGAAAGTTCATGCTGCTATACTAATGTTTATTAACTGCAGCTCATACCAGAGGGGCCAATTCCATTACAAAGTGGGCAGGCAAGTGTCCATGTCCTTTTGTCCTCTGCAAAGATGGCCCCAAGGCAGTACGTGTGGTTTCACACCAGTGTACCTATTTACTAGGATCCAATATGAGGCCATATATACACTTCATTCAGAACAGCTGTCTGGCTGCAAGGCTTTCAGCAGAGCTGGGGAAATGATGGGCAGGAGGGAGGCAAATTCTCTATGAATTATGGAGCTGGTCAAACGCCAGAAAAACTGGTCTGTCAAATAAATGATTTGAGGAAAACCAGCCACATTCACTGAACAGTGAAGAGTTTCTTCATGTTAAAGCATATCCATCTACATTTTCAAGCTGATTCTGAACCAGACATAATTTCCATTCCTTCATGTCTCTTCATGGCAGGCACTGATAATCTTTTCATAAATAGTTTTAGACCAAGAATTATTATGTGAGGAAATGTATGAATAACTTTGAATTACAAGCAAGTTAAAGAGTTTCACAGTCTGTTCATGAACTATGTACTAGTGAGGAAAAGCAGCTATTTTCACTGAATAAATAATTTGTTCAAAATTACTTGCTTAGTCCAGACTTACAGACTTACCAATTTGGCCTGGATTCAAGCCAGTCATTAAGTGAAAAATTGTTTCCTGAAACCCATCCAAGAAGAAAGGTCAATTTTCACAAACCTTAGATGTATTTAGTCACTCTAGGTAAAACATGGTATTTTGTAACTAGCTCATCAGCACCGCAGGTCTGAGCGGTGATGTCTGCCTGCATCTGCAGACAGTCCGGATCATTAACTTTGGGAAATGTGAAGCGCACCATGAATGTCAATAGCGTGTGAACAAAGTGCTCTCAGGATCCTGTCAACAGCCCCTCGGGACCAGCACGGATGTGACAAGCACAGCGGCAGGTCCCAGCCAGTCACTCGAGGGAGTGTGAGGCCTGGAAGGCTTATCTACAACCTACCCTCCTTCCAGGTGCTTTTCTCCAGGGAAAATCCTGCTGCTACAGCAGAGAGCTGCGAAAGTAGCCTCTTGCTACTCCTGCTCTACAAAAGTGAAGAGGGTCTCCCTGTCATACCAGTTTGGAGAAAGGGCATGGTATGGCTGTCATAGCAAGGATGCTGTTTTTTTCCTGAAGCTCACTTCTTTTGGCAGCTGTGCCAGCTTAGGCAATTCTTGCTTCTTGTTCCTTTAGCAATGTCTCAATTGGGTTTGCAAAGGTCTGTCTGGCTGTATGGCGAATCAGATCACGGACTGACCAGGAGCAAATACAACCTTGTAAATAAAAGTTGTTTTTAACCAAGATGGGAGGGAATGAGGCAAAAGAGCTTTCAGTTACCAATGGCTCACTGCCTGGCTTCTGGAGTTAGCAAGAAATCAGAGCCTACAAACTTCCTCAGTGCCCACCGAAACATACTTGGGTGCACTATGGCAAAGCTATCCTCAAAAGCACAAAGACAGGGACAGAGGCTCTTCAGTCCCTCATTATCCACCTCCTCAACTCATTCTGGAACCTTATATCTATGGTGGAGATAGTGTTCATTGGCAGGGTTTTGTAAGTGTGTTTGACTGGATTTTTTATTATTATTTATTTATAGTTCTCCATTTAGCGATGTGTTTGCTCAACAATTTAAGAAGGTTACTTAGAGTATGTTTTTATTTACGTACGATCTGTAAAATATTTGAGACAGTTATGCTGTAATTATTTGAGGTAAAGTTATAAGAAAATCAAGTATGTGGTTGACAGCTGGGAAAAAGGAACAAGGTTAGAGGCACATTTTAGCAAAAACAGTATTAATGTATTATACATTTATTGTACACTGTAAACACTTAAACACTTGATTAAGCCTACTTCTATTTAAACCAAGGAAGCTACACACATGCAGAAAGCAAAAGTATACGTAGGAATGTGGTGGATTAGGCCTAAGATGATGTAGTAATACATAACACTTTAATAGACATACCTGAACAAGAGCTATGAGTGGAAAACAATATGAACATCAGAATAAACACTGCACTAATTAACTCCAGTTTTAGATTATCCCTAGATATATCTCATAAATAGACAGTGAGATTTCCCAAGTCTCAGAAATATAAAATGGCCTCTGCAGCATTTAAAAAGGAGATTACCCTCTTCAGCTTTTTTGTTGTTTGTTTGTTTTTTTAAGGTTGTACAACTAGCAAAGAGAACTGCTAATAATTATGTAAATTATTTGACTCAGTACGACCTTCTTTGTTTAATATGTACCATGCTGTTATGCATATGATAATGTTTAACATTAAGGTGTTGAAGCAATAGGGGAAAATCTTAATGAATTTGAATCCTGCATATTTTCATAGATTTTTTTTTTTTGTGAATCATTGTGTTGGAACGGCACCCTCCTCAAATCAAAGTCATGGATACTAAATGAACTCTATTAAAGGTAAATTTTTGCAAACCCTGAGATAGGATTATGTCAATGAAAACCTGACCTCTTTCCAGTACTTCTCTGTCATGTAAAACAGCCTTCAGTGAGGACTCACCCTAAATCACCTCAGCATTTAGATGAGAACCAGAGCTAAGTGAAAGACACCTGCACAAAGGAAGAGACAGTTTTCTGCCTACAAACTTTGATTTGACCTCAAACTTTGATTTAACCTTAAACCCAAATCCTCCTAAACAGGCCTAAGGCAGCAGCAGTAGTGACACAACTTGCTACCCACAAGTATTCAGAAATAGTTAGGCAAAAATCACTACTTTGGCTTAAAAAGCCTGACACCAAGGGTTGAGTGCTTTTTCTAAGAATTTTGAAACTACAGAATTCACTTTTTCAAAAATTTTTACATGGTTTATATAAACCTGAGATTCTCCCCATGGTCTCAGAACATCTGGATATGGTGATTTCAGGAGAGCATTCCACATCACTAAAAATATTAATATGCAAACTGCCAGCTTGTCTCTGCAGTATTACCAGAAGAAATCTTCTTTTGGGGCTGCAGGGAACTCAGTTCAGCAGCAGAGCAGCATGGCAGGAATTCTTGTAGGCAGGAGAGGAAAAGAAGAAATGATGAGAGTTGGAGCTCCTCTTAGCACCTCCTAGAAAAGCGCACACATCATTTTATCATTGCCTGTGGGACAAAGGATGGTTATGCTGCTGTGTGTCCTCACTTTGTGCATTTTCCATCAGTTTGTGGTTCTGGATTGAAAAGCTTCAATGTGTCAAATCTGGATAAACTGAATGCCCCGTAAAATTTATGTGGCAAAAATATTTCTTTACTGATTTACAACTCAAACAGATATCACTGGAGTGAGGTGATTAGAAGGCTGAGACGGTTGAGATAAAGATGGGCTGGGTACAGGTTTATAGTGGTAACTGAAATGGACATTAAGAGGATAACACATGCAAATACAGTGCTGATGTGCTGAATCACATTTGATCATACTTTCTGTCCCAGTCCTCATGACTGATTCCTACTGTGGATCAGCATCTGCAACAAGAGTCTCCTGAAAGATGTTTGGCAACAGCCACTGTCTGATTTGTTCCGCTTTAAAAAAAAAAAAAGTTTCAGACAAAATCATTGCCTGTTCTTCAGTTTCTATTAGCATTTTAAAATGTACTTCCTCAATACAGATTTCTTGGCTATTGCAGGTTAAAAATGACATGGCATTTGGTCAGTGTAAGAAACTCTCTCAAATCTAGATATTTTAGTCCATAAAACTCCAGTGGAGTTGGCTCAGACACACTCATTCCTGTAGGAAATGCCACGTGCCTGAAGAGCAGTTTTCTCTGAAAGTAGAGAGAGATGGGAGGGGACAAAAGCAAGAAGTGGGTGCACTCTGGTTTCTCACTGACCTCTTAGGATGAATTTTAATTTTCTGCTTCTTTCCATGTGTCTCTCCTTCCCTCCAGGCCTAGAGAGCATGAGACAGCAAGAGCCAAGGCACAGCTTTTGGTGAAAAAGATTCTGGTATGGATTAGGAGACCTAGACAAGCTGCTGAGCACAGTGCTTTCCACAGGTCAGCTGAATCTCCTTACCACCTGAGAGAAACCCATAGGAGAACAAATCTCTGTATTATGTCCTAAAATAACCCACAGTGGTGCTTTCCAGGGGGTTTTAGGACAAGGCAATCAGTCCTATTATTATTTCACTGCCATGAGGGAGCTCTCTTCAAATGTATGGTGATAGAGCAATAATCTACAATGTACATCCTTATCATCACTTGTGAGTCATATAAAACTCCTCCATTATTATACACCATAAAAAGATTAAGCCACATGCACATTTTAAAAGGTAATTATTACATTTAAAGAAATGAAATCACATTACGAATTGTATCAGTACATTATTTAGCACAAGAGGCAGCACAAATTTATTTTTTTTCTATTAATGCAGTTTTTCATAATTCCTACTTTCTTAGAAAATAAAAGCTTAAAGCACAGCTGCTGAAAAGCATTAAAGAAACCTGTATCTGCACTGTAGAACCAAAGCAGTAGGAGAGGTGGCAGCTAGCCACAGAAAAGGGCAAATGAGATAGGGAAAGCAGTAACAAGGGAGGCATGAAATAGAAGGAGACAGCAAAGATTTACAAATTAATTACTTGTTGCCATTCATTACCCTCTTTATCTACATCAGGGAAAAATAGGGGTTTTGAGAAGTTTCACAGTTTTGAAAATGTCAGAACATTATGATAATATCAAAGCTGATCACCAAAATCTCCAGTTTGACTTACACACACATTACATAGAGGATCTGGTTACATCTAAATAGACATGCATTTGGAACCAGTCATTCATGTGGTTGGGTGCTCAAAGGCATATGTACAGTCTGTTATTAATCTCTGGAAATCAACTTTGTTTCTTACAAACGCAAATTCATGTACTACTTTTTATATTTCCAACTTTTTATATAATAAAATGCATCCTTTCAATCAAGGCAATGCAAGCTGACATGTGCTTTTCCTTTGTGAAGCAGATGTTTTAATTGTTAGATAAGCTCCTAATAGTTTGCTTTCTTTTAAAGGAAAGCGAAAGTATATGAATGACCTCTCCCTCCCCACAGCTTTCAGAGCAGCTACTTTTCTTGAAGATTAGGAGTCTCTTGGACTCCAGCCCCAGCTTCTCTTGTATCTGCAAACTACAGTCTGAATTAGTTTTCTCCTTTAACAAAAACTCCTGCTGTGTTGAGAATCTCTTAATTACTTTTCAAGCTTCTCCTGTTATTGTGAAACTCTGAAAATCTGATTACTGTTCTAATAAAGTGAGTGATTGCCATTTTTTTCTATTTCATCTGAAGACTTCAAAATGCAAAGATACACAAAGTCACACAGCAAGATTGCATTAATATAAATATATTACTGTTGTCAAATAAGAACCTTGTGTGAGTAAAATGTAACTGTGGGAACTATTCAGTCTACATGTGATAACGTGAAGTACTAAGGAACAAAATTTGACGATTTAGGTGTTCAGAATTCTTTATCAAGGTAGTTTATAAGACAGAATTTTTGTTCCCTCTGAGAGATAAGAAAAAAATGCATTTAGAATCATAGAATCATCAAGGTTGGAAAAGACCTGCAAGATCATCAAGTCCAACCTTTGACTGAACTCCACCCTGCCAACTAAACCTTAGCACTAAGAGCCACATCCAGTCATTCCTTGAACACTTTCAGGGATGGTGACTCCACCAACTCCTTGGACAGCTTGTTCCAGTGCTTAACCACCCTTCCAGTGAAACAATTCTTCCTGATATCCAAACTGAACCTCCCCTGGCACAGCTTAAGGCCGTTTCCTCTTGTTCAGTCACTGGCTGCCTGGAAGAAGAGAGTGATCTCCATCTCACTACAGCCTCCTTTCAGGCAGCTGGGGAGAGTGGTAAGGTCACCCTGAGCCTCCTTTTCTCCAGGCTAAACACCCCCAGCTTCCTCAGCTGTTCCCATAGGAATTGTGCTCCAGAGCCTTCACCAGTCTCAGTGCCCTTCTCTGGACACAGGTTCCAGCCTCTCAGTGTCTTTCTTGCAGTGAGGGCCTGTAGTAGGGTGACTTTATGATGCTCGTATCCCAAATCATCTGTTCTGTTTGTGCTGTATATTCAGTTCTGTACCTTTTAAATGGTTCTGGGAGCCAAGGGGGAGAAAGAAGCAGCAGCAGTTTGTTTTGAGAAAACTGCCTGACTCCCACACGGCCTGGCTCCGGCTGTTCGTCTGAGGCACGGACAGCGGTGGGACAGAGATCTCCTGTGCTTTTAGTTAGTTTTAGCTGGCTGAGGCAGAGAAGTTCCCTGGACTGTTTTTTCACTTTTCTTGGGACTGTTTAAATCTGCTCTGGACTGACAAACCCAGAGGAGCAGCAAGGGCTGGCATCTGCGGCCTGCCGGGCCTGGAGCCTGCAGAGGGAGTGGGGCTGGTGAGAGACTGAGTGAGCTGAGCTGCACCCATGGCAAGGACTGGCTCAGTTTGCCATCTCTCTTCGGAGCGGTGAGAGGTTTTATTGTTTCATATTATTCATTCTTTGTGCTTGTGGGCATCTTGTTTGTTAAATAAATAAATAGTTTTCTCCACTTTTTCTCCGAGGAAGTTTTTTCCCAGACTGGCTGGGGGGAGGGGCCGTTTGAGTTTGCTTTCCAGAGGAACCCCTTTGGAGGTTTTCTCCCAAATTTGTCCTAAACCAGGACAGGGCCCAAAACTGAACACAGGATTTGAGGTGTGGCCTCACCAGTGCCGAGTGCAGGGGGACAATCCCTGTCCTGATCCTGCTGCCCACACCATCACTGACACAGACCAGGATGCCAATGGCCTTTTTGGCCACTGGGCACATGTTGGATCATGTTCAGCTGCTGTCAACCAGCACCTCCAGGTCCTTTTCCACCAGGCAGATTTCCAGCCATGCAGCCCCAATCCTATAGCACTGCAGGGTGTTGTTGTGACCCAAGCGCAGGACCTGGCACTTGGCCTTGTTGAACCTCTCACAATTGACCTCAGCCCATCAACCCAGCTGTCCAGATCCCTCTGCAGAGCCTTCCTACCCTCCAGCAGATCAACACTCCTGCCCAGCTTAGTGTCATCAGTGAATTTACTGAAGGTGCACGCAAATCCTTTCATCCAAATCATTGATAAAGATATTAAACAGTGCTGGCCTTAATCAATTTCCTACAACCTTTAGCAAAAAAACCCCCAAATAACCCAAGCCAACAACAGGGCGGAAAACCTCAAGTCCAAGGACCCCAAAGCAGTGTGAACTTCTACTGCTTTTTGAACTTTTACTATAGTGGTGTTGCAAAGGCCACCAGACATAAAGATTCTGAACGTACAATCAGAGTTGCTGTGGGTTCTCCTGTCTTTTTATTAGCGATAAAGATTTAAAAATCTGCACAGTCAAAATTATATAATACAAGGCCGCAAAGGAAAACAGAGATCTACAGCAGGGAATTGCAAATCTGTTATGGTTTAGCAGATGGTCATCTCTTTTGTATTAGATGTCTTTATCCTGGGCTAACTGTATCCCATAAAGATGGCAACGAAAATCACAAATCTCCAAACCACAGCTGAGATAACCTGATTTGAGCACAGTGGGCCAGGATAGAAGTGTTTCCTCTTTTTTAAGATATTGATGTGTCTGGAGGAGGATTAAAGAAATCTTGTGTGGGAACAGCCCCAGATGATGAGACCCTTCATCACCTCATCAGTTTTGTCTGTGAAGAAGCTTCTTCTCCATTACTGTATTTTTAAACTCTGTCTCCTCAAGTTGATTTGGGATGTACATTCCTTTAACATTTCTTTCTTCCTTGGTAATTTATCCTTTGAGATGAGTAGCTGGACACACAAGAAGGTTTATGCTAGCCAATATTGGAAATCATAGGGGAGAAGATAGAGAGCCTTACCTTAAAAATACATGTGCTTAATCATTATAAAAAGCATAACAGTGAAAGGATGGTGTGCCAGACTTTGGAATTGATGATGCTGACATTAAACTAGAGAAACATGGCTGAATTCTATGGGGGTTTTACTTAATTTTTAGAGAAAGTAAAGTGAAGGGGTGGTGCTTCAATAAGGATAAAGGTGCTGGACCTCCACTATATCTGTCAAAGCAGGCTGCTCCACATTGCCTGCAGAAATTTAGCAGGAACTTAAGACATTGCCTTGCTGGAGGCAGCTGCTCAGCTGCATCCTGCCTCCAGGCTGAGCTTCTGCAGGCAGTCTTTTAGAAACCAGACATCTGCCTTCAAAAATGGCACTCAGTGTTATTCAAAATAAAGGAATGGAGGCAAGGCATATCACTCTCTTCAAGCATTGGACATCCACATATTTATGGTGCTTGAACTCTCACACCAGTCCCATGAGTCTTATGCCAGCATTCAGTCACTGATCCTCTGCTCCTGAGAGATATCTAGGTGCATGGGCTGCTACATGCAAATTACTACTGCTTGGAAAAGCAGTGGCTTCCTGAGCCTCCCCATGGAGAGTTGGGCAGATTTTCACTGGCATTATACTGCCTTTGGCTTCGGCTCCTTGCATTTCTGCACTGACCAAGGAGCCCTTCTTCCCCACCTGTGAGCCCTAGGTACGAGGAGCCCTTGTCACACACGTAAACATTGGAGTTTTGTTAATATTTCATCTCTCTGCTAAAGCTATTGTGCCAGAAGAGGAGGGAGGGGGGAAAAGAGTAGAACAAAGGCTGGTTGCTTGCTGGCTGTTTGTCCTCAAGAGACTGATGTCCTGACGTCACCCAGCAGCGATTTCCTGACATCACCCACCAGCACCGGCAGAGCCGAGCATTCCTCTTTTGGTTCTTTTGCTGCTGTTCAGAGTGACAGTTCACTGCTGATTATGCTGCTGTAACAAATGGGAGGCAGAACACTTTTGTATTTTTTTCTACTGTAAACTCAGAGTAAATTAGATTTGGTGCTCTGCCAAGAACAAAATACAGTCTACTATTGTAAGAATTGTTATGGGCCAGATCTTCAAATCTGTACTACTGGCAAAGTGTGTTTGTCCAAATGTTGAGTTAGTAAAGATATCTGATTTGGCCCAGTATCTTTTACATCTCTCCCTTTAATTCTCTTCCTCCCAGAACACACCAGTGAATACAGGCTTTAGAACAGAAAAAAACCCCATCTGCTTAAATAAGCAGTTCAGGATTCCCAGCTGTAACTATACCTGGTCTGGCTGATTGAAGATCTTTGTTTTAAAATAGTGCAATTAATGTTTATAGTATACAAATATGAGCTCTGATGATCCCAACACTACTTGCATGGATCGAATAAAATAAATCCAATGCACCTGAGAGGAGAAAGAAGGTCTAATAATGTAATATCTAGGAGCCACAATAATAACTGCCTTACAGAAAGTTGGAAATTACTTCTGTTTTCCTTGCTGATTTTTTCTAATGCTTGTTATTTTTTTTTTTCTCCAAAGCCTCTCAGAGTCTGAATAAAAGAATTCTTGTGACATTTGTTAAAATTTTAAAGTGGTTCTGTCCACAACTCATACATGTTGGCTTTCCCTAAACTGCTAATTTCTAGCCAAAGTCTTCTCTTTTGCACTTCACAAGGGGGGCAGAGCAGACAGCTTAATCTAATCCCAAAAGTGCAAATGTCAGACTAATTTATTTTTTGATGAGTCCCACAAATGATTTTAAATAATTCCAAAATAGCTAATACATGCATGTTATATGTCCAGACATTAAAATCCAACAAGAAGAATCCAGTAAACAAAAGTTTCATTATAATTGATTTGCCTATCTCTGTCTCACAAAATTTTCCCAGCATTGTCTGGATGCAATGATGCCTGCTGTCATGAATACAAATTACATGGTTTAGTATCTCTTCTTTGCTGTGAAAAAAAATGATTAAAATAGAATTTTAAATGCAATAATTTTATAAAAGGTTAGAAGTTATTAGAGTAAATGTACTTTCACTGTAAAATTATTTTTAAATGACAGGATATGGGATGGAGAGGAATTCAAGAAGGACCAGAGAGCAGTGGAGGAATTCCAGTGTTTTCATGTGAAAAACGTGGTGCTTTATTAGTAATAGTCTTTTTTGATAATGAGATTTGTTTTAATTAATAGTCTGTTTAACATATGCATTCCATTATCAGGAATTATTGTGCTTCAGAGGCCTTTCAATGGAAGTAAAGACACAGTGGAGGATGGTGTAAAGATGTTTGATGTAGAGGAAGCCACATTGGCTCCACAGCTGTGAGGAACAGATTCATATTGTCATGGTGGCTGTGAATGGTGGCTTCTGCCAAGGAGTGCTTTAGCTTGGAGATTCAGTCTCTACACCAATGGGATCACCCATGCCAGGCAAACATGATTGTCCATAAGAAATGGACAAATGCATTTTCCATTTCTTGGGGTACAAAATCATGTGGAATCACATTGTACAGTAATATAGATAACCAAATGTATAATGGCCAAGTTGAACAGGTGGAGTAAAAAGTTGTTTGATTTTTGTTTGTATGTAAAGGATAGAAAATGAGAAATATTACCTTCTTCTTTTTCATATCCTTTCTACTCTTACGGCTTCCACAACTCACCTCACAAAACAATCAGACTAGACACTCGTTTGCATCTATTTCTGCTGTCATAATACATTCTCGAGAGGTTTGAGGTAAGATAGGGATGAAAAAGCTGAGGCTTAACCTGCGTGAAGGAATAAATATTGGTAACTGATGCCCACTGGGAGCAAAGCTGAGTGCTTCACTCTGGCAGAGGAGATGCCAAAATCACTCTGCTATTTTCTTTACTGAGAGTACCATATCTATGATGACATGAACCTCAAAGATTTACACTGGTGTAATTGATTACTATATTTGCTAGTCTTCCAGATGTTGAGATGCATATTATTTTCCTAGGCCCAGATCCCTCCCTCAACAACGTTTAGGAATGTGTCCTTGTAGCCACTTTGTACTACTGTTAATTACAGAGGTATGAGCTGTCCCTGAAGTGATCACACTAATTTCCTTCATTAAGTGGATGTAGAAGAGTGCTCAGCCTACTGAAGGTAATGTCAATCCCATCTGAGTTTACTGAGTTTATGTGTTAAACCACTTTGTGACTGCAGAGTATTGCATATAAAAAGATTGAGACTCTTCTGGGTGATCGCCATCTGGGATTGCTGATTTGAGACAAGGGTGTGAAAGCATGCAGTCTGTGTGAATTGTCTGTATCCTCCCAGTTGCTGCTGCTCTGCGTCATTCTTTGAAGTATTCCCTAAGGAATGGCATACTACCCAGCTGAATCAAGCATGGTTAAGTCTTGCTATAATATCACATTCCCAAAGCTGGTCTATTTCAGCTTGAAATAAGTTATGCCCTTCGTTTGTATATATAATTGTTAAACCTAAAAATATTTCTTTTACAGAACAGAGAGAATCCCCCGTTGAAAATGTGTTGAAGGAGTAATGATAAATCAATTATTAATATATTTAGGGCTAGCTTTTTCAAACAATTCTCCTCTTGATCTATGCTTATTCTGTGAATCTCACTGAAATTTAATTAAAGAATATTCCAAGACATTGATTCTGGAAATATGGTTGGCATTTTGTGTTTAGTCAGATTGGTTTTGTTCTGCATGTAAACTGAATCCAAGAAATCTTCTTTTTTATGGCTGAAAGTTATGGGAAACTCTTTCTCAGTATTTCAGTGACTCCCTCCATACTAAGACTGAACTTATCAAAGCATACCTTTTTGTCACTTAAACAGCACCTTGGACCAAAGCACTTGTGCTAAACTGTAAAATGACAGCCTGGGTCAGGACAGAACACACAGGTATTGTTCGGAGAGCAGTAGAAGAAAGGCCCTGAAGAGACAAGTGTCCTTGTTAATGTCATTGCTCTAATAACTGCTGACCTGACCAGTTTGCTGATCAGTACACTGAAGGAAGTAGAGTCTCCTAGGAGCTGAGGCCCTTCTTTTCTTGGGCAGAAAGTATTGAAAAGCTGAGGCAGTTACTTTAGTTTTGGCCCTTCAGATCCACACAGCTCAGATCTAATGTATAGTTTATGTCTAGCCCATTACCCATATGACCCCACAATATTATAGTTAAAGAAGATTCTCTTCTGACAGTACTATTCCTATTTTAATCAAAATCTCCCCCAGACAGTACTTCTAATATCTTTGGGAATGGCTTCTAATCTGGAAATATTTTCCACTTCTGAAATTAGTCATTAATGAGACTGCTACTACTGCACATTTGAATTCCATCTAGAGTTTTCCAGGCATGCTAAAAGTAAGAAACAAGGCCACCTTAAGGTGTTCAAACTAAAAATGAAGATCATCTAGTAATAAATGCTGTATCACAAGAGGTTAGGGGGCCTTACCAGATTAATATCTGCCCCAATACAGAGAGGGCTGCAATTTCAATTATTGCCTCTGATTTTTAGCAATTCTGACTTTTAGTGTAGATGGCATATTTGCAGATTTCATGCAGGGAGCATAAATAGCTGCTTTTACTTACAAATGCATAGACCTGTACCCTCGTGATGTTATAATAACATCTACAGTTATGCAAGAAATAGTACTAGATAGGTATCTGACAGGCCTTGTCTTTGAAGGTGGCTCAGATACTCAGTATCTGGAAGAGAACAGCTCTCTGATTAACAGCCTCCCAATTTGTCATCAATCAACAGTCTGTGGGTTACAGTTTGAGAAGTGAGGGACTAAGGCACAAGTTCACACATCTGAAAGGAAAAAAATTCACAACAGATTGGATTGGGGGAGAGAAGATTACGCAGGGACAAAGTCAAGAAAAAGAATGTGTGTAAAGAGACAACAGGGGAAAATAGAGTTGTTGAAAAAGGAAAGGGAAGAAGGAAGAGAGAAAACAGCAAGCTGTTCAGGTATGAAAGGCTTATTTCATAAGCCACGGAAAAATCAGGGAAAAAGTAGAAAGTAAGTGACAAAAAAGGCAAAAACCAAATACAAAGGCAGAGAAAGGACAACAGGAGACTTACTCAAACAGAATTAAATGTGAGATGCTCACCACAGTTTTTTCTCCCTAGTTCACCTCTTCTCCACTTGCTGTAGGGGCCTTTTTCTCACTTTAGTTTTGTGGATTTTTAAAGCTTAAAATACTCAGTTCCATCTTCATTATGTCAAGGTAGTTAAGGAAAGCAGATCTCATTCCAGATGCCAAAACCTGTTTGCTACTAAATAAATTAATGAATAAGGCTACAAGCTGACAGAGAAGTCAAATTTTTAATATATTATCATCTATTCCCTGAAGGGATTGGAGGGATGAAACAGTTTATTCACAGAAAAACACATCTTGCCTTAGATCACAACCTTTTAGGGCAACATCATGTGGAAAGCAGGCGTTATACAGAGTTGTCCTAACAGTCACAGTGGCTGCCAAAGGCAAGCTATGAAAATAATCCCTGTCTTCAGACAATGAAGCACGAAGCATCACAAGAAAGCATAGGGGGGTGAGAGGGGCTGTGGTTTTTCACTTTCACATAGGGTATCTATGTGAAGAATCCTCTGAAGCAGACAGAAGGCTACCTGGTACTTTGTGTACATGGAAAATCTGAAAAAAGCTGTAAGCAAAAGAAAAGGAAGGTTCTACTGAGGCACGTACCCCTCCCAGCATGCTTTTGCTTCCACGACTCTTTGCAAGAGTATGTGGCTTTAGAACATAAATTGTGACAGAAGTGTGGTTTGGAGAAAAAAAAAAAAAGGTTTCAAAACCAACTCTATTTATATGAAAAAACGGTAATAAAAAGAAAACAGAAATAGGTTTCATCTGAAAATTTAGGTATCCACTATGGACAAAGATGACAGGTACTCATGCAGAAGGGAAATACCTGGCAAATGAAACATGTCGTTGACTGATTACTGGTTTGAAGTAAATATTTTCAATAATATTTTTCTTTGCAGTAAAGTTAGTTGGTTGATTTCTTATAAGTCCCTGAGATACAAGGCTAGATGCAGATCTAAACTGGGAGCCCTCGGGGTAGAACACTGAGGCATACAGCCTTAAATATTTGCTACAAGTAGTGAGTAACATGGGCCCCAATCTCTATCCCACCTAAAAGAAGGATAGGTAGTAGATATATAGTACTGCAATACTACAGCTTGCAGTAAATAGTGACAAACTAAACAGAAGGTGTTGAAGTGTTGGCTGCTCCTCTCCCAGGAATCCTTACAGAGGTCACCAGACTTCTCACCGAGGTTGCTCCTAACAGTGGGGAGCTGGACAGCTCATGAATCAGCTCTAAACCACCACAGCCTACAGCCTGGCCTATTAAGGTAAACCAACATTGATTTTGGTTTATGCTGCACTGCAAGGTTCAGAAGCCGATTCACAAGCCATTGGGCCTCCCCTGCTAGAAGGTAATGCCCATGGAAGACAGCAGAGACCAGGGGCACTTTTTTTGCTTCAGCCACTGCACTTTCACCTGCCATTAGCTTTGTGCCAGTACCTTTATGGGAAGTTCACTGTGGAGAAGGCCACGAAACAAACAACCTAAAAGAAACTTCCAGCTTAGTCTGAAACTCTGATAATAATCACTTGTAGTTTGCTTAGGATCTCTGCCTTCCCAAATCACTGTTAAAATTGTACATTATTGTTGCTACCAAGAATGCAGCTGCAACCTGAGATGTCAGGCGTATATTTTTTCTGTTCCTGGAGTGAAAAATGGTATTCAAATAGCCTTTACAGCTATGCTGTGGAAAATTAAAGTTCTCGTAGCATTCCAAGTGATGCTTCCAAGAGTTTTATTAATATTTGGCTTCTTGACCTGGAGGATTCATAAATCTATACAGATATCGGAGGGGGCGGGGGGGGAGGGGCTGAGTTTTTGACATCCATGTGACTATTACGTACATTTTGTGAGAGAAACTGAGGAAAAGTTGCTCATTTGTGTAGTTAACAAAAGTTATCTTAACTCTTCTTACTTTATATTCTATGTTTTACCAGAAAAGACCGTTCTTACTCCACAACACTTATAAAAAAATCTGATGCCACATAAAACTATACAGTTTAGAGTTACACTGTAAGTTTAAAACTTAGTTCATTTTTAGAAAAAGCCTTACTATGACATTCATTAACTTTTGAATTAATATAGATACTGTTTGAGCTTTTTTTTTTTTTTTTTTTTTTTTTTTTTTTTAACTTGCCTATAGATAGGTTTTGGTGATCAAACAATGTGAAGTAAATGAAACCACATCACCCAAGCTTTGATGCTTCTAAGTCAGTTTTGGTTTGCATTTTGAGTTCCAGACCAAAGCCACAGCTGAGTGAAAGAACTGTTATGAATCAGAATAAAGAAAATGCTCATGTGAGATTCTCCCTAAAGAAACCCACAAACTCTTGCACAGTTCCCTATTTTCCGTTTAAAACTAAAGAGCACTTTAAGCCCTCCTTCAGAAATAGAGTAAAGCTAGTGTCTCCTGTCAGAGAGCTTGCCCTTGTTAGGGTTTCAAAACAGAGACAGATTTTAAGGAGCACACTCCCTACGGTACATTCAGGACCATTTTATTAAAATGCATACATGGCAAATAATGTATAGCAACACTAAAAAGGGTTTTATAGTGGCAATTAGGATTTTATCCAAAGTCCATTAATTCCAAAGGAAATGTTTCCATTTATTTCCAAGGAGTTTGCAGTAGGTCCACAAGAAAATAGAAGTACACTGGTCTCTAAGTCTATCCTAGTCCACCCAGATGAGAGGAAACCTGTGTCTGTTTCACATGCCTCCCTTACCTTCTGGGCTGTTACCAATGGATTTTTAATTACCGGTAATGGGCAGACCATTATATTTAAATTGCCATCCAATTTCTGGCCCATTGTTTCAGATCTGTGGGCTCTGAGAGCAGATGCCGAGGCAGCTGTGCAGCTCACAGCTTCCATGGCATTTCACCTCAAGAGAGATGTAGCACAGCAAGCCATTTAGCTGGCATCCCCAGCACTGGGAACTTTGGTCCGGTAACACAGAGCAATCCAAGCTGCCGGCGTGCAGGAGGGAAAAGCTATTGTTGAATCTCTTCCAAAACCAAATTATATCTCCCATTGTCTCAAAGGAGTAATAAACCCTGGCTGGCTGATTGTGGAATATAACAATAATCTAGCTGAATTAGTGGGCATTCCTGGGAGTGACTGATTTCTGCTTTTTCCCAACAGCATTTTTTTTTCAAGACAATAATTCTCTGTAAAACAGGAGTTACATATACATAACTATATGTATTTAAATTAAATTTAAGAAATTTAGAAATGTTATACTCAGAATCATACTCCTTGTGTGTCCATAATGAAATTAAAATGCACTTAGCAAAAATACATGGCTTTTGAAAGTGGTTTTACTGACAAGTGTCTGGGCCCTGAGGGCACCTGCCAGCCCAACTCTCCTTGCCATCCTCCCCTGGGGATTCCTCCACCCTGCCCAGAGGTCCATGTCAGACCCCCAGGACTGCCAGCCTCATCCCAAGGGAGGTTCGCAATGTCAAGGGCAGACCATAGTGCACTATATTGGAAGGAATTTCAAACAAAAACCTCCTCACTGAGACTGACCATTTGTTCATCATGTTTGTCCCACTTGGTCTGAACTGGATGCATCAGCACACCGTTGCAGGGCATGTTTGAATTGGTAACACACAATTTGTTATTTTAATGTATTTTTCCAGTTAGTGGTGGATTGTGGTGTTTTCTCAGTTTAAGTAAGTCATACCTTTAATCTCATAAGTAGAAACCCAGGCTTCATGTCATCAAGCAGTTTAACACCCATTTGTGACCCCAACAATCATGATTCACAAGCTAAGGATCCCGTAATCTTGCCTGCAGATGTTTTCCTAGCAGAGCAAGCATTCCCACTTTCACCAAAGCACAGGCAGAAGCACCTCTTCAAAATGTGAAGCATTTAAATCTTTGACTGAGGATGTCAGACAAACAGGAACAAGCCACCTGTTTTCCTGGAGTGACTCTTAATCTCACATTGCTACCTTGAAAACATGCAGTGGTATGGGAAGGGGACAGGGGACTTCCTAATCTCTCCTGCTAATGCTGTTCCATTTTGAACAGGATCATTAAATATTAAAAGAGTGAAAGATCAAAAGATAGAGAATGACTTTTAGCCTGTTTGTTAGGCATCTCACGTTTTCAGTTCCAACCCAGTGAAGACATAGGTATATTTTAGAGAGAAGAGATATGATGATAGAGAACAAATAAGCCAAGCACCAAAATGCTGTAGTGTTTAGGACACAATTCTGAGAGTTATAAACCGTGGGGGTTTTGTTCTTTCAGGCAGCAGACGGAATTAAATTTCTACTTCCCACATTATCTATCAGTGATGCCTCTGTCAGCACATTGGACAGGCAAGGGTTTTCTGCTAGAATCAGGAGATCATGAACTCATTGGTGATACTGGCACCATATTCCAACCAACTCAGCTAATCCACCTGTAGTTAAATCCCCAATTAGAGTTTATGTACCCATATTTGTGGAAGACTCTGTGCCGTTATCATCTCTCCCTGCCACTTCCTGATGACTAGGTTAAGTAGATAACTACTCAGCCAAATATTTGTGGACCTCCACTGTCTAAACATCTAACTCTGCTAATCTATCTCTCTTGAAATGTGTGGCCTTCCCTGAGAACTGTGTACTTCACTAGCTTTTACAGCATCAATAGTTAGAAATTGCAACAGATATCAAATTGCCTTTGTGGGCCTAGTCCTCAGCCACGCCTTAGGTTCCAGTTCCAAAAATTTGCCAAACACAGGAAACAAAGAGAAACAGTTTTCTGTTTCTGGATTCTGTAACTACTTTCCACTTTTCCAAATTTACTGTAAAATGCAAGAGGCATGCACTTCGCAGAGGCAGAAATGCCTATGTAAGATGCAAAGCTGGTCTAAATAAGGGTTCACTTGGATTAAAATACGGGAATAAATACAGCTATGGAGGCTCTCAACTGAGTTATGAGGTTAAGCAAAATTCCTTCAAATACCCATTATGATAAGATGAAAATGTCCAAGAGTCTACTTTTGTGCAGCTCAGGGTTCTGAACTGTGGAACCAGAAAAAAGTCTGCTTACTTAGGAAGTAGATATTCCGTTCCTGTGTTGTGCTTTCCAGCTTCCTAAAATAAATGTTTGCCTCACCTGTGTCCTCCCCGCTGCCTCTCCATGACTTTGCAGCCTTGGGAACAGTTCTAGTGTGATTAAGAGAGTGCATCCCTACCCTGAAGTTGCTGCACCCACTGCTTGCTTCATTTCATGCAGTTGAGGAAGACAAGCACTTCTTGTTTTGATTCCTGCTCCCTGAAGTTGTACAGATGTAGCTTACAGAAGAGCAGAGAGAAGTTTGCCAGGTTTTGCCTAGACCTATAGGCAAGAGATTCCATTTATTCCCTGCAATAGTTACCACCAAGGATGAGACAAAAGACGTTTGATTTTTTTCTTCCTTTATTTGTCCTTGGATTTAGTCACTGGCAGCTGCTGTATTGGCACCAGTTGTGTATAAGATTCCACAAAGCAGAAGGAATAATTTAGGTTTATCAAACTGCAGACATTCCCCCTCATCCCTTCCAATTACAACCCAAATCAGGCTCTTTGGCCAGGATTTTCAGGAAACAAGTGCAAAATATGACTAATCTGACTTACCACTGCAGGGGACTTCCACTTTAGTGGGGGAATCCCCGGCAGAGAACATTCAGGTATTTTCCACCATGTACAAGGCAGACAGTCTGCTTTAGACTCATTGTGGTCCACTGGGTTCCTGAAATACATTTGGTCACTTCTGTTGAAGGAATTGAACAAGCCTGCTTATGGAGGTTTGGTTTTCTGTGGTAGATGCAGAGCCTACTCCCTAGGCATGCACTAATCATGCATTAAACATAGAGAACATTAGCCCACATTCTTCTGGAACCTTAACTTTACTAAAAGGGAACATGAGTGCCCACGGCTTCTTTTTCTGTGTAAAGATGTAACTTTCCCAACAGAACCACAAGTGATCCTCAGAATTTTACCCATCTTTAATCAGAAAACCAAGCTCTGATCCTGTGAATTAAGATGTTATGAAACCAACAGAAAATAATAGGAATGTGGAGGTGCTGAAGAGAGTGTGGAAATAACACCTAAAACACCCCAATTTTCTTTTCTAACCTGTCTTCACTTTTCAACATTCTCTCCCACATGTGGTGATGAATTAAGACAGGCAATGCAGGGAATTCTTCCAGTTACAGGTCACTGCATTACAATAGCTCTGGAAATAAAGATTTTTCCCTTCAGTACATGCAATATGAGATTTTTAAAGCAGCGGCTTAGTCTAGTATTCAGTTGTCAGCAATGCCTGTGTAGAAACTATCACAGAATTATCCTGTGCAATTATCTCCCAGTTAGGCTCTAAGTTAGGCTCTAAACCAGCATATAGACACAAACCTCTGTTCCAGACACTATGCAGTTAATTTATTCCCTATCTTAAACAAAAATACAGGCTTTCATTAAGGACACGGAAGCAAGTTATTACCTCCCTCCTACCCACTCCTAATACGTTTTATCTTTATTCTTTACAATCCTGGATAGCAAAGCAGCTGAGAACCACCAGGATTTCTGATGCCACACGGTTATTGTCCTAGTTGTTTGTTCTGGTTCCAGCTGATTGATAGTGGGAGCTGTTCTGCTTCTGAGCAAAGGGGAGGAGGAGCTGCAAATTCTTAGTTTTTTAGGCTAGAATGAAAGAGACCTTAAAAGCTGTTTGCCACACAACTTACAACTCCTTTTTGTATTTAATGGCCTGAAAATATTAGAGTGAATAAATGCTAATGATTTGGGGGTTTGCAGTATTGTAGAGCAAATAAATAAGTCAGGCTGGCAATAACTTGCCTCTGTGTTCACACAATCATTTTACTTAAGAATGCCATGAAAATACTTTAAACAGATTTCTGTCAAGGCATTGTTTGAATAATAGGCTTACCTAGTGTTCAGGATTCAATCAATGTTTTCCTTGATATAGGATGTCATTTTGTAAGTGATGAGGACATACACAATTAACTGAAAACTCAAATTTCTGCTGCAGATATCTTCCTTGCTATGCCACTTTATTCTACATGCTGATAGAAGAGAAACAGAAAGAAGAATCCTGATCTCTGAATCGCTCAGACACATGCATTTTCAGACACAGCTGGCACTTCAGAGATCAGGGTACCTGTGAATTTCAGTTTACATTTGCCAACATACAGAGTGGGATTCATCCAAGTGGCAACAAAAGCAAAGCAAGATCGTAGAAGAAAAAAAATAGATGCAGTGTGAGAATAAACTACCTACAAATAGGAGAAAGAGAACTACCAAAGAGGGAAAAAATAGAGAACAAGCTAGATCCACTGGATGGTACTCACAGCTTTGTGCCATTATAGTAGCATACAGAAAACCAGCTATGAGAGAACAGCAGCATAAAGCTGCTGCAGGAACTCATTCTGTGCCCCACCACAGATCAGGATGGAGGACCAGACTGGGAAAGAGAGGGCCTTCTGTTGAGAGCTGCCTGCTGTGCACTCTCCAAACAGCCCCATGGGGCCCAACTCCCAGCAGGGGAGAGATGGGGGGAACAGCACAGGCTATGACAGCTCCTGTGGAGCTGGAAAGGGGAATCAGGTAAAGAATGAATAAAGGCACCTTTGTCCCCATTCCTCCAACCTTCTGCTGATGATAGTTCAGATGGATGAAACAAACTGGCTCATTAGGACTTGGTTGGAAAAGATTGTTATAACAATCAGGCACATCATGGACAAATTAATATTACCATCTCACTTTTTAATATAAAATATTAAAGTTTTGAAAGAGAGATATGCTATCACAAGAGAGATAGTTATGTCTTCGCCTATCTTCAACCTCTTCATCTTTCTCATCTTTTCTCTACCTCAGAAAATCAAACCCTTTTTACTAGTTTTAACTTGACAATGGTGTTCATTCAATGGCTTTAACACTGATAAAAAAATGACATGTCCTTTTAAATGGGAATGAACAGTAGTCCATAAATAGAAATGCAGAAAAAATATCAAAGTTGCATTTTTCCTATTTCTTATTTTGACATAGAACAGTATTTCCCTACTTTTTAACTAAAAAGACATGGATAAATCTCACCATAATTGAGTACAGCTCAAAAAGTAAAAAAAAAAAAAAAAAAAACAAACCCTGAAAAAATCTAAATAGAACTATTACTTCTTTAAATTAAACACTTTTAAATGGAAACTATGCTCAGGTTTCTTCAACTTCATAGATTTTGACTGACATATCTGTCCTTGTAACAGACACTCTAAATCAAGAGCCCTTAACAGAAGTGTCTTTAACTTTAACAGTTTTGAAGAGTGACTGCCTGTGCCAGGTGAGATGAACTCCAATGTGTCTCTGCAAGGAAGCTCCAAGCCTCTGTAAGAGTAAAGAGCTTATGTTGCTTTGGATGTGTCTGATGGTGTAAATAGTGTCAGCTGTTAGAAACCACACAAAACTAATCATGGGGGGGGGGGGGGGCGTGGGGCGTGGAAAGTGTAACTTGTGTGCCTTAGCACTCCAGCGTGGCTGAAATCTAACACTGAAGTATTGCCATTCACTTCAAAAGGGCCAAGATTCAACCTATGTAAACCAAATGTAGAAAAGCCTTCCAAAGGATTTTGAGCAATATTATGCAACCTTTAACATCCGAGGGCCAAGCATGTTATTTTGAAAGGTCAAAAGGATAAAAATGGGAGCAGCTGACTACCCTGCCCTACTCTCTTTACACTGCACAGGTAGGGCTCCTTCAAAACCTCTGCTTTTAAAACAGGGCACACCTCAGTGTGTATGTTCTATTCATAAGGCAGTACAAACCTTCTGCCTAGTTTAGTTGTCCTTAATTTAAGCCCTACCATTTAGGGCTCTGGGCCAGAGGTTACACACCAAAAGAAAAAAATCAGGGCCTGACTCGTGATGACTCAAACCTCTCACTCTGTACTGAAACACTTCAGTGCTCCCTTGATTATTTTGGCACTGGGAATTTATGACCCAGATTCTGTATGGCCCCATCCTGCCCCTGTCTCAATTAGGCTATTCACTCTGTGCTTCCTGCAAATCCTAGCAGAAAAGATCTGTAATGAAGCACCATGAACTGTCACCAAAGAGAAGTCCTGAGACGGGCTGAGGAGTGTAACATAGACAAATGTTTCCCTCCTTTAAGGCACCCTTAAGCTGTCAGAGCAACATTAAGGAAATATGGTTAGAAGAATCATTTAGAATTGAATTTTATCACTTCCTGGATGGTTTTCAGGAGGTCTATTTTTGAATGACTGAAAGGAGAAAGCATGGTTTAAGTGATTTTAGAAGAAGGAACCACAATGCCAGGAGTGTGCAATGCACCTTTCAGTACAATGAGAAGCATTACTTGCAGGAGGGTTGTGTTTTTTGAAGGACTTTCACACATCATATTCTATTAATTACTTCACTATTAGTTCTTCTGAAAAGTCAAAATATGCTAGCAGATAGAAACCCACCTAGCTGACATTAGGAGCTTTTCTCCATCATAAGCAGGAAAATATCTTGTAAATGCATGCAGAACAGGAAGAACTAGCTGACTGTGGTATTTTTAGGTTTAGGTGAAAATATCACTGGGATTATTTAGCAAAGATATAGGAAGAGTAAATAAACCAAGTAATTTAAAAACGATTTCTCAACAAAGAAAATGATTAATTTTACATGCAGGGAAGCTGCAAAAAGTACTTATGTTACCTGGATATAACACGAGAGCAGGTATCAATAATGTTTCTAATCCTTGTATATCTCAGTAATGCTTCAAGTTCTCAACTTCTGTATGTTTGGTGCCACAGACTCCACCTACACCTTAACCAGACGTCAGAAAAAATACAATACTTCCCAGCTCAAGTAGGGAGAAACTTTTCCTCCTACATGTGGAATGGTGAGAACACGTTTTATTTTTTTAATTCCCTTTAGTTGTTAAAAGACGGAAAACATTCTGACTTGGCATTACCCCTTTACCCTTGGCTGATATATTTCCCTGTTAGAGGAAGAAAGGTTTGAGGTGATAGTTTACATAACATAGCTAAGCATATTATGTAAAGATTAAAACAGCAGGGTCGGCACAGGGACAGAAGTGTCTCACTCGCCCAGCGCAGCCAGGGCTACCTGACAGCCAGTTCTACTGCAGGTTTGTTTTGTTCCAAGTTAATATTCCCACTAAACAACTAACATTTAAGCGTAGCTCTGCCTCGGCCTCTCCCATTCCCGACTGCGATGCTTTCCACAGAGGCAATGCCTGCCTGCGTGGGAGGTGAGGTTCATTTACCTGGCCACAACCAGGCGACAGCGCCTATCTCCAGCCGGGATGCTGCACGTCACCCGGTGCCGCCAGCGGCCGGGGGCGGTTCGTGCCACCCAGCTGTGTCGATGCCACGCAGTGGTCGAAACTGCCACGGTAACAACAAAGTGTGGCCGCCAAGTGCCAAGGGCCCGGGCCCTCCCCGCAGGCCGGCGGAGGCACCGCGTGCCCTCGCACCGCCCCTCCCCAGGTACCGCGCGTCCCTCCCCGCCCGGGGCATCGGCCGCGTCCCCTCCGGCTGCTCCCTCCGGCTCCGCGGAGACAAAGGCGCTGGGGAGATGCGGGCGGCGGGCCGGCAGGACCGAGGAGGGGGCGGAGGGGGGGGGGGCGACTGGCGAGGGGAACAAAGGAGCCGAAAAGGACGAGAAGAGCCAAGAAAGTTGATACCGGCCTCCGCCACCCCCTGCCCTGTCCCGGCCCGCCCCTCCCACCTCCCGGACTTTCGCGTGGGGGCCCACGGCAGCCCGGCGGCGGCGGGGAGAAAGGCGGGGTACCCTGACCTCCATCCCCCCCGAATCCCCGGCCGAGGGTCCCTCACTCGCCCCATCCCCTCCCGCCCCCTCCTTCTTCCTCTGTCCCGCTGACCCCGCCCAGCCCCCGGTGCTTCCCTTTAACGCGCGCTCCCGCCGCCGCCTCTCGCCCCTCCCCCCTGCCCGGCGGCGCGCGGCCTCCGCCAGCCCCCGCGGGCGCGCGCGCCCGCCCGCCCCCCCCCCGCCCCCCGTCGCTTTCCCCCCCCGCTCCTCTGCCGAAATCGCGCGCGCGCGCCCCCGCCCTCCCGCCCCTCCCTCGGCGGCCCGCGAGCGCCCGGGAGAATTGGCTGGCGGGCGCGCGCGCGCGCGGCGCCGGGCGGACGGGTGGGGGCGCGCGCGCGCGCGGAGGCGGCGGCGGCGGGGGTGCGCGCGCGCGCGCGGCAGCGGCTTCACTTCTCTCCGGGCAGCGGGGGCAGGAGCGGCGGCGGTGGGAGAAGCAGCAGCGACGGCCGCTGCTGCTCGGGAGAGACGGGAAAGGGGAGAGGAAGCCGAGAGCGAGGAGCGCGGGCTCATGACTGAGTGAGTGGCTGCAGCCCCTTCCCAGCCCCGCGCCCGGCCGGAGTCGGGGCGACCGCGACGGATTGTCCCGCAGCCTGTGCCCGGCACCAGCGAGAGAGAGACCTGCGCTCCCCTGCAGGTAGCAGCGGCTTTCCCCCCGTCTCTGCCGGGGTACACCTATCTCTGCCCCGGCTGAGCTCCCCGTCTGTCTCCCCTCCCCCCGCCGGGCTCCTACCCCCCCGTCCCTCGCCATCCTTCCCCCACGGCAGCACCCTCGCCCCCACATTTAGCTCTGTCTCTACCTTTATCCTTCATCTTCCCTCCCCTCTCCGCATCCCCTCGTGCTGCCTGGTGCCCCCTTCCCCCCCTTGTCATCCTCGGCCGTGCCCTTTCATAGCAACCGTCCTGGCCGCCCCCCCCGCCGCCCCCGGCCACCTCGGCATCTCTGCCGGCGCTCCCCGCTCCCCCAGGCTCCATCCAGCCTCCATTGCTCCTCAGCACCCCCACACCCTTTCAGCAACTCTTCCGTGTCCATTTGTCCTGCTCGCCCTGCTGCGGGCGGGAGCAGCGACCACCCCCGCTCCCCCCCACCCCTCTGGCCCTGCTCCGCATGGTCCCCACGGCACTCTCTGCGCCCCTGGGTCGCTCGGGCGCCGGGGTACCCCCCTGCCCCCCACCACGACCGAGCCTCCTGGGATGCGCTATCCCCACACCCCCGCCGCAGCGGTGGGCACCCCGGGGCTGGAACCCCTCGGGAAAGGCACTATCCCCCCCACCCCCGCGCCCCGAGGAGCCCTGCAGCCCAACCCTCTCCCTTCCCGCATGTGCCCCCGACGTCTTCCTCTCGCAGTCTCCTCCTCCTCCTCCTCTTCTCGGTTGTCTCCTACTTCTCACCCTGGCCCGGCCGCCGCCCGCTCGGCCGTGGGAGTGCGGGGGGTGCGTGTTCTGGGGATGCTTGTGCCCCCCACCGCTCCCGCACAGCGGGGGCTTCCCGACGGGAGAGTCGCGCCTGTGCCCACCCGCGGCCGTGGGAGCCCGGGGCTGCCGTCCTGTCCCGTCCCATCCCATCCTTCCGGGTGCCCCTCTCGGTGGCGGACCCTCCCCTGCCACAGACCGGGCTCTTTCTGCCTGCTGTCCCGCGGTGTTGAGGTCTTTTTGACCTTTATGGTTTCTAATGAAGATGAAATAAGGCGGCTGCTGCCATTGCTGCTCGTGGTGGACCCTGCAGAAATATTCAATTTATCTTGGCTTATAGGAAATTACGAGCGTTTTAGAAAGACATCATCACCGGCTCTGCCGCCCTTGGGACCCATCTGCACACTGCCAGGATCTTGCTGTCCCCGACTGGTGGATTTTTTTTTTTTTTTTTTTTTTTTTTTTTTTTTTTTTTTTTTTTTTGTCGTGTGTGCTAATGACTGGTGGTTTGGGGTATTTCTGTCGCTGTTGTTGTTTGTTTTTGTTGTTGGCTTGTTTTAGTTGTTGTTGTTTTGGTTTTGTTTTTAGTTCGAGGAGGAAAGGGAAGGTGCCAGTGGATATATTTGACAAAAGCAAAATATTTTGGACACTCTTCACTTCGAATTGATAGTTGTAGTTACACTTGTAATCTGCCCCGTGCTGATTCATCACACGTTAAGGGAGAGACTTTTAAGTCCCCCTTCGTTCCTTCCTCTGTCCCCTCTGCTCATTTTTCTCTGCACAACAGCAGGAGGTTAGCAACCCTCGTCTGAATGTAGAATAGCCTGGCAGCCGGGAAGCTGGACATCGTGTGTCTTCTGTGTGACAGTTGCAAACACACTTACGGCTTTTCAGATTCAAGGAGTATCTTGTATTTCTGTCTGTGTTAGTGGCAGTGGAATGTTTTCTTCACAGTGTCATCTTCTCAGTTGATTTTTTTTCCCCCCATTCTCTAACTTGTTCATGTGTTTGTGTGTCTTCTAAGTTTGACCTCATTTGAAATGTCTAATTTCAGGCCCCTTAAAACACACTTTTACCGCAATATTGAGCATCCCTTGAGCAAAACTTCCTAAAATTGCAGATATTGTGGGGAGAGGGAATAGAAAGAATTGTCTGGATGTCAGGGAAGGGGGAACAGGGACAGAAGGAGAAAGGAAAAATACCATCCAAAAGCCAACCCCCCCACCCCTAAACTAGCCAGACATCAAACTACAGATTTGAGCATTTTCCTCTTGTAAATGCTGGCATTACATGTTACAGTAATTATGTGCTCTGGGCTACTGTTACAGTGTTTCTCTGCTGGATAGTAACCTGAACTTATGAAGTGAATACAGTTGTTTTTTGGATATAGTAATATTTATAGCCAAGATTATTCATAGCAGATGTTCTATGCATATAAGCATTATTAAATATGCTTTTAACTTTCTGGCCTGCAGTGTCAAAGCCTATGTACATTGTGAAGAGAGACTTTTTCTCTTTAAAATTAGATGTATTAAGCAAAGTTCAGAAGTAAAATCTAGGGCAAATAAAGGCCAACACAGGTGTTATAAAAGGAGATGAGGTTGTTTTTTAACTTTATGTAGAACCAAGGAAAATGGATACTTACTACCAAAATTGCATTATAGTTGCATATTTTGACTTGTCAGAATGTGATACTTTTGTTGTTTATTACCTCTAAGTGTTCTGTTGCTTCTACCTTGAAATCTGACAACCAGGATTTAAATATGTGAACATCAAACTGTGTAAATTTATGAACTATGTTAAATATATTGTTGTAGCTGTACTATAGGAGAAATTGTTCTCCATAATTTTAAAGCACCAAAAATATGTTCTCCATAAAATTAAAATACATAATTATATATAAATTATGTTCTCTATAAAACTAAAATACAAAAATTGTCCATTCTAATTAAGTGGACAATTTTTGTATTTTAATTTTAGGGCAGAAACTCTGCATTATTTCAGTTACCTTAATGAGCAGGCTAGGTATTGTGTATTTATATATATTTAAGTATGAAAATATTATTTTCTGTTATAAAATCAAAAATGCAGCTTAAGCTGATTAAGGAAACTTTAGTCACGTATCTATCACTTGGCATTTCTTGCTGCTTCTTTTAATGTCTAAACATTTTGAAGAGGTGCCATACTTCCAGAATTCTTTTTCAGTATAGCTTCACAAAATAGATGAAAAAGTTCTATTTCCTCCTGAAGTTAGTTGGATGTGTCAATAATGCCTGAAGAGATTATTGCTTCTACTCCGTTGTGTGTATTATTTGATAGAATTAGATCTTGGTAAGTGTTTTTCAGTATAGGAATAAACTTGTTTCTATTCTGTAACAAGAACACTTACGCCTTTTTAAAAAGCATCCTTTTCAACATAACCCTGTTGGCATTGATATTAATTTACTTTTCCTTTGCTGTCTCTTTCCATAAATATGTACGGGGAGATGAACTTGGTTTAATCCACAGAACAAGCATGGTTGAATCTGAGCCTGAAATCTCATTATTCTCCCTTGAGCGAGTCTTAAAACATATAATAGTCAAGGTGAATAGTTTTGTTCTTAATTGTGATGATGTCTGTACATAGGTAAGAGGAAAAGCGAGTCGAAGTTCACAGCAATTTGAAACTCTTTGTATATGAGAGAGCAAATTCTTGATTCAGACAGATTTGATCAGAAAACCACCCGGATATATGGGGATTGTGTGGGTGTAAGCAAGTAACATTTGGGCCTATGTACTTTTTATTAAAAGTCTCTAGAGAAGGATATGTAACATAGATATTATAAGGTACAGGTTTGGAGTTAAAGGAAAGACCTGGGTTTCAGTTTGGTTTTGATTTAGTTTTGGTTTTGTTGGTTTGGGCTTTTTGGGCTTTTTTTTTTTTTTTAATCAGTCCGTGCCACCACATATGCTAATTCAGTAGGAGTTTTTCATGGACATCTGCCCTTCATTAGGATAGTTTGAGAGTTTGAGAAGTCATGACAGCTGTAACAGTGGGCTTGTAATTCCTCATCTGTCGGCATATTGTTATACTATTTAAAATGAAGGAAGAAATTAAAATAGCTAACTAGTATCAGAAGTGTGTGAATAAAGCATTAACTTGACTTCTGAAATATGCTGAGATTTCTTGCTGCTCGTGTTCTCTAGCAAGTTTGTTGCCTCATGTTGCCTGAATGAGATGTCAAGAAAAAACTTCCTTATATCCTCTACTAACGTGCTCACTGTTTTAGTAAATACAAACAGTCCTGTGTTAGAGCTTTTTAGTTCTGTGTTTCCATCAAGCATGCCAAGATGCGGATTTTGTAATGTGGAAACCCACATTGTAGACTTGGAATGATCCCACAGATTTATTTCATATGGGATAACAGAGAGTCCTAAGATAGTAATAACTCTCAGTTTTTAACTAACTGTGGTAGATTTGAACTGGTAGATAGTTGATGGGACAGCTAACTCATGATATTGCTGAGTGGTTGAAAAGCAGAATTCACAGTGAATGGTTTTACACTTGCAGGATTATGTTGCCCACTTAACTTCAATAACTTTTGGTTTTCATATATATATGTATGTATGAGGAGTTTGGCGGGGCGGTGGTTTGTGTGTTTATTTTGTGTTTTTGGTTTGTGGGTTGGTTGGGATTTTTTGGGGGGTGGCAGTAGTACTTAATTATTGTTAAGATGCTTGTGGCAAAACTCTTCAGTACGAGGATTACTGAACTACTGTGACAAAAGCATTATTTTTATTAAGGCAAAGACATACACCCAATGTGTTCTTTCCTTAGGCACGTAAGAAATACAGTTAGGCAATTTCTTCTCAAAAAGCTAACTTCAGTTGTTTGTCTTTGTTCAGTTCAGCATCTGCCATGTCTACGGAAGGGCAGAGAGTGGATGATAGTCCAAGCACTAGTGGAGGCAGCTCTGATGGAGATCAGCGTGAAGGTGTTCAGCAGGAACAAGAAAGGGAGCAAGTTCAACCCAAGAAAAAAGAGGGGAAAATATCAAGCAAAACAGCTGCTAAATTGTCAACTAGTGCTAAAAGGTACAGTGTTCTTCCTGGTTGTTTATTTTCCTTTCTTTTCTTTCAGCTGCCCATCAGATCCATGTATTGACTCAGTATATTAATTTTCTGATTAATTAGTGTTTTATTGAAACACTACTGTATCAGTGTGATAGGCTTTTGAGAACTGATCACAATAATGAGACCTGTATACTTTTTCCTTTCTTTGTCAGTTTGCCTCTTTCACATGGTTTTAATAGTTGCTTGCATGATAAAAGCTGACATTTTTTTATTGCTAATAAAACTCAGACAGTTTTGTAGCCTTATAAAATATATCTCTGTATATGTATGTATGACTGATGTTGAAACTTGTCAGTGTAACTTACAGTTAATTAGCCATAAACATTTCAGACAGTTCAGTAACTCAGCATGTTAGGACTATTGTAATACCTATTGCCATGAAGTACTGCCTTTTCTTTTCCCAGATGGCCAGGTCAGAAATACTTGAGTGAACAACAAATGTATATTGGTTTCATTACTTTAAACTGTGATCTGTTTTAATACCCATTTATTTTCCCTCCCTTTTCTGATTGAGATGAAAGGTTGGTTTGTAGAATAGCTATTTAAATTATTCTATGCTATCATGTCCATCTCCAGATAACGATTGTCTTGCTTGGGCCAGACAGAAGGAATTTACAGCTTAGTGTTGCTTTGCTAGTACATGTAGGGTTGTTAGTTTGGGCAAGTGGGATTATAGTGATTGAAGTTAAAAAGCACTCATAAAATAATCTGACAAGGGACCAATTCTGCAGACTGTCCTGATGCAGAATTCCCAGATCTCGTTTCTTTGCTAGTCCAAGGCTGTGTAAACTACAAGAGAAAATAGTGGAGTTGTACCACTGTGGTGCTCTAGTAAAGGAGAAGCATCAAGCCCCTGCTGCCATAATTTATAACGTATGCATGTAAACGTGTGCATACGTTTATACGAATCCTCATCAGGATTCAAGTCTTTGTTTTGCTTTAATCTGTCCCTTGCCAATTAAATCCTTTTCTGAATTAAGGTGTATTTTGTCTTTCCAGTGAGGTACTGTTGTGCTTTTCTTCTGCTATAGATACCTTTCTTGCAGCTAGTTTTTCTTCGTTTTTAATTCCCTGGAGAAATACTTTCTGGACACCCGCTCCTGCTATGACACTATTAGGAGATTACCTGGTCATAACACTTTACAGAATGGCCAGCAAAACTTGCCTGTGTTTGCTTTTATGACAAGAAGGGAAAAAAAAACCCATCCAGCTTTCACTACAAACCATGATGTTATTAATGTAGTTAATTCTCACAGCCGTTATGGTTTCTGGTCTTCTTCTCTTTCGTCTGCTTCCTGCTATTATTATTTTTTAAATATTAGGAATATTGGATTAGTCATGACTTTTAAGGTCATAAAAACAGTTTCCAGCATCTTTAGAGAGCAGTGTGTGTATTCTGAACTTTGTACAATGCCTGGTGTAATGATGCTACAATTCTGACAAGGGCCTGTGGACACTATCCTATTAAAAAATTAATAATGATATGTCAGAAATTGGTCTATTAATCTTAGCTTTGTATCTTCAAAGCTTAGAGCTTTTATCAACAAGCATTTTACAGCAATAAAATTACTTAAACCTTTTAAAGTTTAATCACATCTGCTTATGGTTCTGCTGAAACTAATTATGCCATCAGTTGCTGACATCAGTACATTTGCCAGTTAGACTCTAAAGCTAGTTTCACATGTGTAGTAATATTGATTATACATTTTAGATGTACACATTTGATTATACATTTTAAAAGCTGACATGACTTACAATAGTTCTGTAGATATGCGTACAGTATTTTTGAGGAGAAATATATTTTAGGAGTGCTGGTTGTCATAGCACTTTCTGGAAGGATTACAGAAACAGTTTTTATAGTAATGGGGGTTTTTATTAGTATCATTGTATTTTTTTCCTGGTTTTGTTTTTGAATATTCAGTAGCTTATCATTGTGTTAGAATTGGGATTGCACCTTCTCTAATCTGGCCAGATTTTCATATTATAGGTTTTATTTCTGCTTTTTAATTAAAATCAGTACTGTCTCAAGAAAGCTAATTCAGAAATTAAAGTAGAGGCTAAAAAGAGAGGAGTAGCATAAAGAAAGGAAAAATGTCTTAAAGTCCTCAATATGTGATAAGCATTCCAGAAACGGTCTGTATAAAATATCTTCATAGTAATACTGTTATTTAGCTCATTAGGAATGAGAAATAGTGCAGTATTAATAAGGTTTTACTCTGGTACCTTTATTATAGTGAAAGGAGTCAACTCTGCTAAAACCAGTAGAACGCTCAAATAACAGTGTAGTGCAGTTGTGGCTTTGGTCAAGATTCCTTAATTCCTGTTAAAAGCATCAAACACCAGCAAGTTCACTGGATCTAGTCAGAGACTACAGACTTTATTCTAACCTGAGTTTGGAAATCAGATTTTCTCACTTGGAAAGCTTTTTCGTGCATATGGAATTGTAGCCACAGTATTTTACTGTATATGAAGGAAGGTTTGTGCATCTCTATTTGGAAAACTCCTGTTTGACTTTTCATTTGTATGTTCATGTAGTCAGTAAGATTTAAAAAATTTTCAGTAGCATGAGATTTTATATAAATCAAGATTTAGCAGTGTCCTGACTTTTTTTGTGTAATAGTAAACTGCTCCTGTGTCTTATGTATTTATATACTGTTCATGCAGTTTAACTGCTTTCCAAAATTATCTGATTACAGAGGCTGTATGAAACCACTTAAATTTCTGTTTGAGTAAGATTTTTGGTATTGAGATATGGAGTTTCCTCTGTTAGCATTGCTGTGGATGGCATCAAGGAGGCAGAATGCCATCACATGCTGTCCTTCTCTGTTAATACTTCAGGAGTAGCTGCTGTACAGGTGTAATAGCTTACAGCATATGTCGTGCAGTGTACCGGTCCTTCAATTTTCCTCACCCAGAGGGCATCACCTTAAATAGCAACCTTTCTTACCCAACATGTCAAGATTGAGAAACTCGCTGCATATCACAATTACAGTTCAGACACGGAATTGAATTGCTGTCCTTGAAAACAGCAGGCATCTTGTTACCTCTTAAGTAGCAAATCTTAGCATGACCTTTGGATTGAGAGAAGTGTAACCATTCTTGGCTGACATAGTAGCTCAACAAATAAATGTATTGTTTTGCTTGGCTCCTGAAAATCTGTAAACCTTTATGTCCAATCCTGAATTTTTTTTTAATAAATATCTGTGCCTACAATGAATAATTGTAAACTGTACAACTTTTGTTGTAATCTTTCCGTTATTCAACGAAGTTGCAGCCTTAAGGACGAGCAAATAAGTGATAGATATAATTTGGTTCAAAATTCAACAAACCTGAGCAATTTTCTCTTCCCACTCCCCCCTCCCCTTTTTTTTTTTCTTTTTTTTTTCCTGAGAGGTTTATCACAGAATCTGGAAATTATACTTAGCATGTTGAATATGATGGCAAATATGGAGTGCTTTTTCTTACAAGAAATATCCTTGTCATTTATCCATCTTTCAGTAAGTAGGTGAGAATATTTCTTTTCCTCCAGTATGAACCTAACCATCTTTAGATTAATTTCCTGCTCAGTCACAATTTATTTAGTATTGAAATACATACCAGTGACTGCATTTTTAAGAATTTTTGAAGTAGTATATTCTTCAGTATAGGGTATTGATTCATCTGGCTTTTATGGGTAAAGAAGCATGTGGTTTAGAAAAGTGGATGTGGTAAAAATAGTTTATTGTCATGTAGTCCTTTATTTTATTTCCTTTCCTATTAATAATGTTGAGAAATTCTCTTAACATGTTCTAACGTGTCTCTTAGCTTTAGAGAACTGTTTCATGAAGGAAACAACACTCAGTCCTTTTTGGCTTGGTACAGTAGTATGTGTCTGTGAGAATTAATAATATTTTAAATCCACAATGTACTTTCATGTTTCTGAATTTACGAGTAGATTAACCTTTGCACCATTACTGGTAGGCAACTCTGTTTGTTCTTTTCTGTTAGTAAAATGGAGGGATTTTTTTTTTTTTTACATGTGTGTGTAGATATATATATATGAGAGACAAGAGTCAAATGACTTCTCTAAGACCAAACAAAGTATCAGATCTGACATTAAAAATTAAATGTTTTATGTGTGCAGTCCAGGGCTTTGATTACTGGCAAGGGCCTCACCTCCTGCCATCATCCCCATTGTCCAGTATGTAGTAAACCATAATATCATTAGTTTAAATATAAACTGGATGTATATAATGGTTTTAATTTAGAGGGTTTTTCCTCTTTGACATTGCTAAACATAACTGTTATTGGGGCAGAAAATCCAAAGAAACAGATGCCAAAAAGGACCCTGAAAAAAAAAATGTTTTGTTGCCAGAGGCCGCATATTCTGGCGGTGAATCCTCTGTGGTCAGCGAGGGAAATGAGGCACGTCCTCTCCTGTGGCAGGTTCTGAGGGCAGCTCAATGGGGGCATGAGGCGAGTGCCAGAGCACGTGCAGACAAAGGGCCGCTCGCACACTGGAGGTCTCTATCAGTGCAAGGCTCTCTGGGATGCTGTGCGATGATTTAATTGTAACTTTGAATGCTGTGACATGTGAACAAGCTACGTGTCAGCTGTTCTACAGAAACTGTTTGTGAATGAGCTCTCAGCATGAATGCAAGGTAAATTAAGGTTGCAACAAAAGAAATGTAAGGTGTATAAATTAATTTTAGTTTGGGACACTACGGAGTAGGAGAATAAACGGGACATCTTGCTGAGGAGCAATTGATGGACAGTATTGTATTAATAGGTTTATCTTGTTTGTATAAAAATAATCATGAATTAAACATCTCTTTGTCTTAGATGTTTGCAAGAGCAATGATGTCTTTTGAACATTAATAGACAGTGCCATCTGATCAATTTTTATGTCTTGAAGCAGAAAGCTGGTTTGTCCGTGTCTGCTGAATCACAGAATAGCTTGATGAAGGGCCATTTTAGTGCTCTTGGCATTGGATATTTTGGGTTGAACTTGAACAGATGGAGAAAATGAGAGACCATTTTGTTTTCAGAATGTAAGGAACGTGGGTTAGGATTTAGGAGGAAGAATGTCAAGTTTTTGATCTAGGACTGAAGTGGTTGAAGTTGTCAATCCATTCTTGACATGCCTCATACTAACTCTAATGCCATGAAATATTAACTGGTTTTACTACTATATGTAGAACAAAGGAATGATCTCTGACTCTATAATAAAGTGCAATGCCATCATTCTGAAACTTCAAAAAAGGCTGAAAAAGCAAAACAACTCATAAACGACAAACTGAAGTTTCCATGCAACCTAGGTTTTCTGTAGTTTGAATTTGTGATAGTATAAATTTCAAAATTGTGGCAGAATTTTGTAGTATACAGAAGAAGTATTTTAAGCATTCCCACAGTTATAAGATTTCCCTTCTAAAAGTTGTGATTTGTTAGGATTGTTTAAATGGGCTAACTGTTTTAAAACATTTTTGCTGTGCTTAAACTTCACTAATTAAAAAAATGGGATGACTTTCAGCATTACTACAATGATTTCATACTTGATTAAGCAGACTGCACCTGTATTTTTATAAGAAAATTATGGTACTTATTGGAGGAATTCTGTATGCTGGAGGTACAAACATCTCAATGAGTAGAAAAAGCAAGTAAAGATCAAATTGCTTCCCCTCTACAGAAATAACTTTGTGAGTTTGTGTGTAAGTAGGGTATACACCAGCTCTGTATGTAGTGTATGTACACCCAGCTGTGTTATCAGATTTTCAAGGACTTGACTTGGAAGCATCAGCCTGGGAATGTCCAGAGATCCTTAACAACAAAGTTGCTCTCTCTGAAGTTAAAACTCTGGCAGGATGCCTGTAATGTCTTTATGGGTGACCTAGAGGATATGGCAGAATGCACTCTAAAGTTTTCAGATGGCACTAAGTTGCTACATGCAGGGGTGTTTAATTTTATTTATTCCAGTATACCTGAATGCTTATTTTGATAAGCCATTTGCTTTGCCTGTATTTATATGTGTAGAAGTTAGAAGAAAATCTAAGCATCTGGAAGACTATTTTTATCTTTTCAATGATCTCATCAGGTCTTAATAAATGATTATTACCTCTGCCTACAAACCTTGCCCACGTATGTCCTAATTATTTCAGGATGTGGATGATAAAGGCTTGAGTTTCTGGTTCAGGCCAGTTCTTCTCTGCTGTTGGTTCATTTATTCATTATAGCCATAAAATCAATTCATAGTTACATAAGGGGAATTTTGATAGTGGCTGTGAGACTCCTTAACGTGTAAGATGGTGTTTGGATTATAACATTATATAAAGAATTAAACTGCTCATTTTTGTATTATATATGCCAATGTACCTGAATGCTTATTTTGATAAGTCCTTTTCTTTACCTGTATTTATATGCAAAATGGGTAGCAGTCATTTTTAACAAGATATGTGTAGGTCAGGCCTGAACCTTTGGCTTGTGGCTTGTATCTTGGGAATTTGAGTAGTATTACTATTTCTTTTCTAGTGTAGGGAATAATAAGAATCTGTTCTCTGCATGGAATCTTGTGAAGGAGAAGGCAAGAAGAAAATACTGAGGGTATATTGAATTGTTTTTCTTTTTCTTCCTCCTTCTAAATGTTCATGTTTTTGCACTGGAGTAGCCTATAAAAAAAAGCCATAGACGTAGTTTATAGGGAAGGTGGCATTCACAGTCCTGCTTATGGTATAATACTCTGGCAAGTCTTTGGGAACTGCAAACCCGTACAAATTCCTTTGGGAACTCTGTATCCTATTCTGCATACTTACATTTCTTCAGAGGTCAGGATGCTGGCTCTCAGGCAGATGCTGGTGTAAGGGAAAAGAGCCCCCATTGCCAGCTGTGGCAGAGATCAGGTATTCAAGGACTTGGCTGGGAAGCGTCAGTCTGGGAATGTCCAGAAATCCTTAACAACAAAGTTGCTCTCCCTGGAGGAAGAGTTCTGGCAGGATGCCTGCAGTGTCTTTATTGGTGACCTGGAGGATATGGCAGAGTGCACTGAGAAGTTTTCGGATGACAAGCAGTTTGTACACACAGGGACAAGGCTACGGCTCAGAGAGATCTGTCCAGGCTGCAGGAGAGGGTTGACAGAGAACTCATGAAATTCAGCAAGGACAAATGAACACCATGTACATGTGGAGGACTTACCCCTTGCACAGATACATACTGGGGATGACTTCTGCTCAGAAGGATGTGGGGTCCTTGGCAGGCAGCAGGCTCAGTGTGAGGCAGCAACAAAGGCTGGGCTGCCTTCTGGGAGGTATTAACAGAGGCATAGTCCATAGACCGATGAAAGAGATTTATCTGCCTTTCCTCAGCTCTCATTAGGCTGTAATTTTGTCCCCTCAGTAAAAAGAAGGCAGGTATCAGAGCAAGTGCAGCAGCAGGTCCCCAGGCTGACCAGGGAGCTGGAGCACTTCCCTTTGGGGGAACCCCATATCAGCCCCCCAATATGTAGGAGGTTGTGAAGTCCTGGGTGGGCATGTTCTGGGCAATTTTCCTTTGAGTTTTGGGGTTTTTCCCTGCCAGTACAATACACATTAAGAAGCTAAATATTCTGGAGGGCAAGAACTATGAGACGTATAGTCAGAGGGGAAATAGAGAAGGGGGGTATACAAGATATTTAGTAATTTTGTAAGTGAGGAAAGGGGCTGAGAATCCTGACCTATGGAAAAAGTGTGATTTTCCAGGTGGCTGCTCATGGCATTTGTTCCATATTGGAGGTTCATTTTTCAGAAAATATTTGGGTTTTACTTCTACATCTTCTTACACAGTTTCATGAAACATTATAGATCAGCTTCCAATCAGAAATTCTAATAATTAGAATTTGTTACTATTGATTGATATAGAAATGTTTGGAAAGTTGAAAAAAACAGATTGAAAAAAAAAGTCCTGATAATACCTTTTTTTTTCTTTCTCTTAAGAATTCAGAAAGAACTTGCAGAAATTACATTAGACCCTCCTCCGAACTGTAGGTAAGTTCACCTGGATTTTATTAATTTGGAATATGGAAATGGAGCTGTGGAAATTGCATAGGGGACTGGAGTAAATTTTAGTTATTCCTTTGGGCTGATTATTTAGGAATTTTGGAATAAGAGCTGATAGATAATATGTTGCCTACATATAAGGAATTGATATGACATGCTTTCTGGCAACCAAAGTAGTGGCATAAATGGATGAACTCCCTGATGCATTAATAGATAGAGGACAAATATCAAATCACCCTTCATTTCAGATACTAAATCAATAGTGTTTTGTTTGGTTCAGTAAAATGTAATCTTGGTGGCAGTTGCTTGGTATATTTGATTCCTTTCTCTTGCAAGTTGTTAACACACCATGAATATAATGGAGAAAGGAAAATGTTATAGGCACAAACTGTTAGTAGTTTTCTGACTGTGTTTGTGGCAATCAGTGGCGATGTTTGATGGACTCTGCTTGAATTAGAATATAGCATCATATAGACTTTCTGATAATGACTGTGAGCTTCTTCGGTTTGGGTTTTTTATTTTGTCATGGTTTGGTTTGGAGGGGCGTGGGTTGTGTTTTTTCCGTCAGGTATGTTTACTTCTGGTATGTTTAAAGTTGGCTTTGAAATGAATGATGAGGTAGACCTTGAAACCCTCGCTGGTGACTGGGGCTGTATACAGTTGTTTTCAGATGGCTGTCTCAGGCTTCTTATCTGTCAGCTTGTGACATATGGTCAGTGTTGGAGCCGGGCCAGGGCTGCACATTGCTGTTTAAACGAGCCCCTGCTACTGCACCTCTCATGATGAGAGGTTGGGCTCAGTGCAGAGGAATAGCTTCCACCCAGTCCAGCCAACCCATTTCAACTGATGTGGTTAGTAGGTTTCATTCTGTTAATGCGCTAAAAAGAAAGATTGATAGAAATGGCTGATTGCATGCAGCTTTTATAATGAATCCCAGTATGTTTCAGTATCAAATTAACTAAGCAACTGGTAGTAAAAATGACAGTCAGCTTTATTGTTTTGGTCTCTTGACAAAAGTATGTGTAAGAAAATACTCTAATAAGATTTGATGTGGTTGTTCTGGATCTCAAGATTTAAGTCAAGTGGCTATGTACCAAAGTGCTGCTTAGTGAAGTAGCCTTGCAATAATAGCATTCAATGAGTATTTCAGTCAATTAGGACGAACAGTTTTTTGCTGGATAAAACATTTTAATAGCTAAGCTGTTCTGTCATGCTTACGACTGTGTGTGAGTCTTCAATCACATCAAAGCTGTTTCATGTGGCAGATTTTACTTCGGTGTTGATGACTGATGCCTATTAGTGGATTGATTTGCTGAGATGAATATGAAACTTCTGTCTGTTGTAGAAGAATGCTTAAGTCTTTGAACTGAGAGTAAAAGGCTTACAGGTTTTTACAGCAGTGTCATTTTTCTAGTTTTCTGAAGCCTTCTGTTTATAACAAAGCAGTTGTTTCAGTATACAAGATACTATTATATTTGATTTTTTTTTTTTTGCTAGCAAGTGTAAAGTAAGCATTGGCTGTCTTAGTGGAAAGGCCTTCGGTGACTTGCAATTTACAGAAAAAACAAGTGAGCTGGAGGTTTCGTGGGTTTGTTGAATTATTTATACTAATGATAAAATAACAATAAAGTGCACTCCATGATGCTATTTTGCAAAATCACAAAATTACATCTAACTTCATGTGTCTGCTGCTTTAACACACTTCTTAAGATGCTGAATTACTTCATGTTGCGATCTTGATAGATAACCATTAGAAACTTCACTATTAACAAATATGTTTTTATAGTCAATACAGAATCACTTCATTTAGTTTTATGCTTTGTTGACATAATCTAAACAGTGTTTTCATTTGAACTTCATCTGTTTTCTATTATAGTTAAACATTACAAAATAAATACATCAGTCAGGCATGATTCTTTAGAATAAAGAGGAAAGCTGAGCAGTACTGTATATTGTACAGTATATCTTACCCAAAAGTATTGATACATCCTTTCTTATTTTCAGTGAAATTTAGGGCATTGTTAAAAGATGTGCTAGCTTTTTCTATTAAAAGCCTCAACCATATTTCGTAAAGATAAGTTCATTGCAGATGCAGGCCACTTGAAATGGTTGTGATTCCATCTTGCCCTCTCTGTGTGTACTTTTCCATATATAAAATAAATCATGACTGGGCAATAGAAATGTGATAATTCAGAAAACTAAATGTCGTAGAAGGTGTGAGAAAAGTGTAATCCGAGAGTACGGCTATCTTAAGTAGCTACTTAGGAAGCTCTGATAGGAAGGCTGTTTAGCTGAATTGGAACTTAGATGGAGTATTGCAAGACAATTTGCAAGACTCTTCTTTAACTACCGCAGGCCAAAGTTTCAGGTTTCTCCCATTCATGAAAAAAGCCCCAAATGGAGCAGTGTCTGTAGCACAGTAGCATCCCTCAATCGTGTGGTAGGCTACACAGTTGCTACAAGCTCCAAGGCAGCTGCAGCTTCCACTGCTGCAGCAGCTGTGATCTTAACATTTCCCCCGTCTCATCCCTGTGAAGAGAATAGACTGTACAATATTTGTGTTTGTTTGGAAGACAAAAAAAGTCTTCTTCACAAATATGCCTTGGAATTGGCAGATTATCACTGCTGGGACTTGCAGCATCTTTCCAGCACTGTGGAAAGCTGTGGGTTTCAGAGTTCCTAAAAAATCTGTCACTTCAGCTTTAAAAGAGGATTTAATACTGTAAGAAATTAGAGTTGCCTGCCTCCCTGCTTCCATTTCTGTAGTTTGGGTACTGGGCAATGGAGAGAGTCCTCTTGACTGCAAAAACTTTGGCTCCTTCCTCAGGACTGAGAATGTATAATGCTCTACGTGTAAAAAAGCCAAGCTGAGGAGGGGGGGTGGGGGAGTTGAGCAGTGTAATCATTGCTATTTTTGGAGGAAGGCATGTCATAAAAAAGCCTGTTATACTTCACATTTAACAGAAAGAACTGGATGGTTTTCAGTATGTGTTGTCCCATCCCTCCCCCTATTTTGCTTTTGTATTGAGCTGGATTTACTTTAAGGACAGTCCTGAATACAAAGCAGGTACGTTTATGTTTTAAATCTGCAGCATTGTGAAATTTCAGTTTGTCAGGAGATGGTGTATCTAAATTGTAGACATTTGCCACTCTTGTCTTTTTTTTCCTTTCATTGAAATATCAAAGCTTGATCGCTAGAAATGGCACACATATTATAGTCCTGAGTAGTGCAGAGTATAGCTTTTCTCACAGGTGATAAGATCCTCATGTTTAAGTGTCATTTTCCTATATTGCCTTGCTGAAGGAGGGGAACAGTTGGAAATACTTGTAGCTAAAATAATGCCTTTTCAAACTTTCCCATATTTTTGGCTGCATTGTGTATAAGACAAAAAATTTCATAGAATACAACTTCTTGTATACTAGTTCCCTTCTCACTGGCAAGAGGACAACATCTCTGTGGCAACTTATACCAATTGCTTACATGGGAAAATAATATTTGGAAAGTATTTTGTGTATTTTTAGCTTCTTTCAATGTGAACTTAGCAGCTGGAAACAAGGAGAGCCAGCATGAAGTGAATAGCAGCTCTCTGTGGACACCACTTGGAGCAACTGCTCAAAATTTTCCAGTTATGTCACCAATACTACCTATCTTCCCCTTCATGTTTTCTTTTGGTGTTCTCTAGTGTACTTTTCAGCATTCTTCTCTTTTCTGTGATTTACTGCAATTCCTATTATGTTTTTTACATTTCGTTTCTTTTACCCTCTAGCAATATAGGTAGTGCTTGAGGCTTAGAAATATACTGAGGGACTCTGCAGCTTAGTGGACAGAATGACTCTCATTCCAAAACAATCAGTTTAAAATCCTGTGCATAGTCTTATCTCTTCCATTTGTTTGGAATCATTACGTTAATTCCTTGCTTTTTATGCTGTCTGCAAAATTGATAAGCAACCAGCATATGTGATTCTAGTATTTTGCTTTTGAAAACTAATCACACTAATAATATTTAAAACAGTTCTTTTTTGGGACAATGTTGGGAAGAGCCAAGTGGAATGGCAAAATTTTCAGTTTGGCCGAGGGAGAGAGGTCAGTGTGCCTCGTGGATATCTCGTGTTATTAATGACTGTATACAGTCTGGCATTTCTGTTAAATACTGCTTTGACTCTGTTTCTACTGAAATGTTGAGGCTGGGATCTTCACAACTCCATGGGATTATATGAATTCCAACAATTTCAGTTATTGTTCTTGAGGCCACATTTAAACTCCTGCCTAGTGCCACTTCAAAGCTAAAGAGATGACACAAATGTCAGGAGCAGAAAACATGAGGGAGCACAATATCAGGGTGCAGGATCCTGTTGGTTTTAAATCCATGATGTATCAAAAATCAAGGCTAAGGATGATTGAAAAACTTAGGTACTCACTGCAACTGTTTTATTTTTGAGTCCCTTTCTGCTTCAAAAGCAGCAAGAAACATGCCCCAAAGATATGCGAGTTAGCAATCACACTGGAATTATATTTGATAATAGCATTCATACTGTATGTTATTGAATTAGATTGCTGGGTTTTTTAACTGGTGAGATTTTTAGATTTTATTACCTTGGTACCTTGAAGTACCTTGGATGAAAAGTGTCAGGTTACTTTTTAATATGTAAGCTTTTCATTCATTTGGTTATTTCCTTTTAAGACAATGCAGAACTGTAATTTGTGCTTTAAGCTCTTAAGTATGTAACTATATTAAAACATTTCTTAAAAAAATCTGTTCATTTTCACTGTAAAAGTGGCCTTTCAATGTCATATTGTTTACAAACCATTTGTTTTTTTAAAAATAACACAGATGTTTCTTTTCATGGGTCTTCCATGTATCACGATGCAGTGTACTTGGAAGGCCCTTTAAAATACAGCTGATTTTTTTTTAGTGATCTGATATCTTTGAAAATATATGTTTGATATGAAAAATTATTAGAGAGCACTGAACTTTTTCTTTTTCATTGAATAAACTGAGTTTTCAGTATCTGCTTGATTGCATTATTGCCTGCGATTGTGGGGTGATTTTAGGATTGGTTACATGTAACGCTTGAAAGCTTCAGGATGTGTTGTGGCCATTGGTGGCTTGAAACATTAGCAACTCTCCTGAAGGCGGGAGAGGTAATAAAAGAAAGGCAGCAAAGCACTGGCTGCCTGCCAGGTCTGGCAACTTCACTCAGTGATGACGATGTAAGGAACTGTCTGACAACACCCATCAATACCTCCCAGCTTAACAATACCTCCACATGCTTTCTGCCAGTTCTCCCAGTTTCTGAATGATGACAACTTCTCTCCCAGGAGGAGAAGAAAAGAGAAGCTAGTGTTAGAGACGTATAAGAGTACTTCAGCAAGCGCCATGTGAGTGCAGCTTTGTGGAAGGTCAGGGAGATGCCAGAGCTCATCCTATGGCACAGCTGAAGCAGGGAGATGAGATGGGGACATAAGGAGGGGTCCTGAAGATCACACATTCCTTGAAGCAGGAAAGGGCAGCAGCCTGTGATGGACATGGGAGGGTTGCTTGATATTTGCAATGTGCTTAGTGTAGAAGATAACTAAATCTCTGGTTTAAATTGTAAGTTGGGGGAGGTGGTGTGAAGAACTGTAACAAGGGTAAAACGAAACACTTTGATGCTTTTAGTGTAGAGAAACAGAGAAATTCTTTTCCAGCGGTTTCATATTGAGTTGGAGCTGGTCTTTGTTTAAGTCAGTCTCCTGCGGTATACTAGAGCAGTCCCCAGGGCTTTCAGCTCCAGAATTTTTCAGACCACCTTTCACAGATATTTCTTTTGCCTTCTAAATAACTAAACAAAGGTGTTGGTTTCGGGTGGGAGATCTTTTGGTTTGGGTTTTTTTTGTTGTTGTTGTTTTTCCTATGAGCCAGAATTTGATTTATATTATAAAACTCGTATTTTATATGCATGGTTTTGTAATCTCCTTGATAAAGCCCTCGTAAAACACACACACAAAAAAACCCCTCCCCCCCAACCCCTAAAATGAGTGCTTTAAATAAACAATCATTGCTTGCCAGCAAGGGAAGCAAAATCACCTTGACTGAGACTTTACATCATTGCTAGGAGAGTTTGCAAAGAAATACCTGAATGTGTAGATTTTATGTATGGTTAGCTATTTTTGTGAGGTTTTTCTTTTTTTTTTTTTTTTTAATGCAGACTAATTTCTAATATGAAAACTATGTAAAGGTCAATTTCTTTACAGAAATTTGACAGAGGAGAATTATTTGAAAATGTGACTGTAGTAGGTACTATTGCACTGCAAAAGCAGACACTGCCATTTCACGATAATCATGTAAAAAACATGCTTTTATTAGCAGCTCATTACCCTTTAGTAATTTACTCATTATTGAATAAATGAGGGAAATGGAAGATATTTTGTCTGTTGGTTGGGACTGACAGCATAATGAAGTATTTGTTTTCTTTGATAAATGGCACAATCTCGTAACTGCCTAACACTGCTGTCTTCAGTAAACCACATTTGAGCAGAATTTGAATTCTGCTCTTCCCTGTAATACTTAAATCCCCTCCCCTTGGAAATCTATTTAAAAAACAAATCAGTCTTTCTCAGTTCCAATACCACAATTGTACAGCTTTTTAACAGCTATTAACTTCTAGTGCACTTTAATTTTGGTGGGGGAGGTATTGTTTTTTTGTTTGTTTTGGCTTTTCGTTGTTGCTAATTTTGTTTTGGGGTTTTTTGCATAGTCATGACTGTCTAAGGCAATGCTGTAGTTTTTCTTTTGCTCCTGGTATATATGGAATGTGTGCAAATTAAGAATTAATAGATTGAATTTAATGAAATTGTTTTCCAAAATCTCCTGGCAGAAAAGCTGCAGTTTAGGACTAAAAAGTCATGAACTAGTAACAGAGCATGCTTTGCAATACTTTGGAAACAAACTATGAAATTGATCTGGGTGCTGTTTTCTTGGTGAGCAATAAAACTTATTTATGCTGTACTTACACATTTGCAGCTTTGTTACAAGCTTTTTGGGTTATCTAATTGGCTGCAGCTTTGAATCATATCATAAACATGCCAAATGTTACTAATTACAATTAAGATATCTCCTTGAAATAATCTTTGTTTTCATTTTCTCTGACAATTTTTTTTTTCACTTATTTACATGCCTTTAATTTTTCATTTTAACAGTTCTTGCAACACTTTATTTTTGTTTCAAGGCTGTGGAATTGGATTAAACAGGGTTTTTAAATACTTCCACGTTGCTTGGAAAGAAGCCAGTTACTGTGTATTGGCTTAATAGAAACCATGCTTAGCAGAGCCTCACATATGGCAGCTCGTGTTTGTGTGGTAAGGCATTATGTATTTTAAATATTACCTTTTATGCGATAGTCAAATTTATGCCAGAATCTGAAGTTTCCTCTGATTAATGTTAACATTCTGGGTTTTTTTAGGGAGAAATGTGTAGTCAAATACATAATTTACTGTCTGCTTGGCACAAAGGCCATATTTATGTGGCCTTTATTAACTTGAGGTGCATACTGTGCCTAGAGAGGGCTAGAGGTGAGTGATAATATGTTTTCATGACACTCGTAGCCTTTTAATGTTGTAAATATTGTGGAGGCCAGGATGGTGATTCTCTAAGTAAGACTGAAATACAAGGGTTTGTGTTCAATTCAGTAGATTGAGTTGTATTTGAAGAATAAGCTGTACATGGTTACAGCAAAATTACTCTTGGAGTAATGACACATCTGACAAATCTTAAATTTCTAAAGGTTTTTTCTAGTTTGGGTGTTATTGTTATATTAGGTTTTTTAATTACTTATATCTTACTGTAACTTTTATAGAATTTGGAGCTTAGTATATCCTCTAAGAATATTAAAGCTTTTAAAGGCATTTATTCTGGATTATCTTGCTGTAGGCAGTCTTTTTGTATAAAATTTCAGCAGTGACTTCATAGTAAAAATTTTTTTATCAGAAAATAATGTTTTTGTGCAGTGGAGAAACAGTGAATAATTCCATTCTCTCAAAATGATTGCCTTATTTTTAATACACATTGGTTTTTGGGGAAGAGGGCTTTTTATTTTTGCCAGATTAGCTGATGTTTGATTTAACTTTTGTTTGGGAAGTATTCACAGTAAACACCACTGAATACTCACATCATAAATCTAATAGAGATTTTTATCCTTTTTATTATAACTTTAAAATTGTCATTGGAAATTTTATTCTTTCTATGACAGCAGTGCAGTATCTTCTGCATCTAACATAATTCTATGGGTAATGTAGAAAACCTGTGGTAACAAACTGGATTTTACTCTTTAAGGTGTTTTAATTCTAAAGTGGTTTTTATTTTTAAGTGTGTTATTACACTAGGTTATGATTAGTCTGTTTACACATAAGAAGGTAGTATTTAGGATTCTATACTTCTGAGCTAAATAGAGAAATATTTTTTAAAAAAATAATTAAAGTATGCTTGGGAAAATTATATGGTGTCAACCTTGTGGTCATTTTACCATAGACGAGATCCAGAGAATTTAAAAATTCTGTACAGTCTCATTATTTGCTATCTTAGGTAGCCTAAACGGGATAAATATATGTATTGCCTACAAAATTAGGCATGTTATAACCCTTCCAGAGAAGATGGATGGAATGTAACACATTTAATTTTCGGAGAAGTTTAGGACTGAAAAATTAGATGCCTGCCTAGTATGCAATTTCAGATTTGTTGATATAAATGATTGCTAAGCTCATAGCTGTGGCATTTAGGGTTGCAAACCAGGGATTTTAAAAAACCTTCTAAATTTGGGGCTTGCAGCCAGGGTGGATTCATAGGAATATTGGTTTCAGAATCGCTGCAGTAAAGGCAGAGCCAGGTTTTGCAGCAACGTGAAGTAACTTTGGATGGGATTCATTAAGCGTTCTAGGTTAAACTGTTGGCTGGAGTTAACTGGGCTCGAGCCTTCCTCAGGATTTTTGAGAAAGACATGAGTGTAAAAAATGGACCTTCCCATTATTTCAGACTTTGTTGGATAGCTTGAAAAGCAGGGCATTCATGACTGAACCTTTCTTGGAAGAGTGTCTGGCTTTTGATTACAGGAGAGAAGTTAGCCTTGCTCCATATTACATTGGAGTATGTTCCTTTTTCTGCAGCAGGCATCATGGGACACACTTGGGTTTGCTCATTCAAAATACTTTGTGGGGGTGCACTTTTTGGCACTGCACCTCTCTGAGCACTCATTTTGCTGGCTGGGTCAGAAACACAACCGTGCCTTCTTGTATCTCCTGCATACAATCTGCCACATTGCTTGCCAAAAACAATCCCTGGAGTCACTTTGTGCCTCAGGTACAAAGAGCAGGTTCTTTATCTCCCGTTCCTGAGGAACTTGTATGAGATCTGCTGTAGTTTGGCTCAGAGAAAATACTTGGCTCTAGTGAGGGGTAAAAACCCAACACCCAAGGTGTCCTTCCTCATAATTGGCCGTTTGTTTATTTGTGTTCTGTTACACATAAAATAAGTTCTGTCAGTCTGTAAAACTGTTTCTAAAAGAGGGCTTGCTTCACTGCCATGTCTTATTCACAGCAATGTCCTGTTGGTAGCAGCAAGAACAGTAAAACACTTTGACACACAGTGTGCGCATTACAAAAATGAAGTGTCATATCAAAAATGGCTGTAAACATTTTCACAGTCTCTTGTCATTACATGTTTGAAGGTGGGAAATTTTTAGAGAAGACAACTCAATTTTCTTCCTTTCCTGCATGTCCAGGCTGCCTAGAAGGGAAGACGTGTTTACATAACATAGGATTTCAATGGGCTTTTGTGGACACAACTACTACAGTTCTAGTTGAGTAGATTCCTCAACAATCTGTCAACACAGTGATTAAGTATCAGTGCAAGAGGCCTATTTTGAATTTTGATCCAGCATTAACCAAGTTAATTTTGGGGTTTTTTTGTTGATACTTTTTTGTTTGTTTGTTTGTAAACTGTAGACTTTGAAGAATAAGGTCAGATGATCACAAGTATCATTGCTATGGAATACTGTCTAGCTGATAGACATCCCATAATCAACTTGAAAATCTCATTTGTGTCTGGAATTACTGTAGTGTAAACCAGATTTAAATTCATGATTCCAGTGTAATGGCCTTTTGCATCACAAACCTCCCTAAATGATATTTAATTAATAATGTGTAGTAACCATGAGTCTTTTGGCGTACATGTGGGGCTTGCATTTTCAGGTGGCTACAAATGCAGCCTCAAGAGCCCACAGTGTGGTGGCTGTAGGATGATGCATTCTGAGGATGTTCTACAACAACCTGCTTGCTCCTTACTGAATGCAAATAGCTGAGGGATGACAGCTATCTCAGTTTCAGTAGAATCTTTATGATTTATATGATAATGATAATTTTATTCTGCTGCCAGTACAGAGCACTTTGCAGACTGATATCAAGGTTAATTGTCACTTTGAGAAGAAGTGAAGCACAGTCTGCCAACCTGATGCTGTGCTCAGCTGAGAAAGATAATTGTTATTCAAGTAGTATTTAAATGAGCCCAAACGCTGATAAATACACAACCAAAATGCTTTATTTTTTTTTTTCCTTCTCATGTTTATTCACTGTGCTAAAGAATGAGGTCATCACTGTGTATAAATACCACTAATGGACGCTGTAGTGAAAACATGCTGAGTATTTACAGAACTTACCCAGGAGTGGATTCCTCCTCCCCCGATGTGTGGGCTGAAGGGAAGTACTTTAAACTTGAGTTCCTCTTGTCAACACATCCTAATTTTTTTATGTTGCTGGTTGCTTGTAGCAGTTGTACTGTTACCTTACACATGACTCCTTATGCACTGTGACCTGAGCTTATGGGTGCACCTGAAAGGTTTGCAATCCATACCAGGATTTGTGAGTTCTTAGAGTTATTCTGTGTTCCACGTATCTCATAGTGATTTTAAAGACAACTTTAATTTTTTTCCCTCTGTGTTTGGGGAATTGCAAGCAGCTCAGCACCCAGAGAAACAGTGCAGAAACATGCAACTATTTCTGTAAGTTAGAAGGTTGGATGTTTTTGTATTCCTGGTAGCTTCACGGCTTTTTAAGGAAGATGGTCAGCTGTATGCAACAATGCAGTTCTGTATCCCAGAAAGCAATGGGGCTGTCCCAAAACCTGTGACTGACTTTATTCAATTTACATAACCCCTATCATCCTGGGGTATTCCAGATAAGGATTTTACTGTGGATTTTTAAGGGCTTTGCTTGAATAGAATGCATGCACTTCATTCCATGCTACCGCTTGAGAGGATTTGGTTTTTTCCTCCTGTGCTGTTTTAAAATTATTGGTTGCAGGAGTTTCTTAGTCTTGAGAACTTTTAGTTAATTTTGATACAACAGTGAGTATCTTTATTACTTGCATTGGTGTTCTCTGCTGCACTGTCAAACTGACTTTTTCCTCATTCACATGAAAACTTTCTGATCTATGTTTAGCAATTTGTTTGCTGCTAATATTCCATGAAGTAGGTGGGTTCTGTTTGGGTTTTATTATTTAGGATGTTAATTTGATGCAATATCTGGACTAAATTAATAACTGATGTAACTCTATTAGACAGGCTATGTTATAAATATGCCAAGAATTTGCACAAAGCACAGTGAAATTATAGAATTGTTACTTTTAAGACTTCAGGAAGTAAAAATAAACTTGTCTTAGTGGTTTATGTCAAGGGAATGATTTTTTTTTCCGTGACAATTCATAAATTCGTGGCTAAGGTGTTTGCATATTATTACTTCGTAGGAGGACAGTTTAGTACTTAACTGGCAAGAGACCACTTGTTTGTTAATTCTGTTATTTCATATGCATTATAGTCCTGTGGCTAAGAAACATGAGTGCTTAAATGGCTTGTTTTCAGTCCTAAACACTTCCATACGTTCCTGTAATATTTTTAGAGTCTGTATGGCTTAGTAGCTTTCCACATGACTAATGCAGATTTTAACAAGCAAAATGGAAAAGGGCCAACTCATAATTGTTAGTGCAGTGGCATAATCAGCCATACATGGTTTGTTTATTATTGCTCAGCAATAGAAGAATGTTTCAAAGAGAAAACAAGCGGACATGGTTAGTAAGTAGCACAGTGATGCGAGACTGTCCAAGTACAGAAGCTGTCTAGATGGGTTATTAATTTACTTCAGAATATGCTTTCATTTTTCTTATCATAAGGGGCACTGATAATGTCAGATTTTAGTAGCCATTTACACAGTTACTAAGAAAAATATACATAAAAGGGTTTTTTTTCTTGGGTGAATGGATGTATTGTAGAAGTGTGGTGAATGCTGCATGTTGTACAAACTACCAAACTGATTAGAGCTTGCTTAGTGCAAATAATGAAAAGAGGAAAAAATATCTGGCAGAAAGACAATTGTTTTTGAGAAATATTTAATCAGATGGTTATCAAAGATATAGGTAAGTAAGTTCAGCATTTATATTGTAGCAATTGCAAAGGCTACAAAATAGGCATTCTTCCTGGCTGTGTATCGATTGACGTGAAATGGAATTGGAAATAGCAGTGCAGTGTGATAAGTAATGGGGAGAAGACTCAATTGCATAATGGTTGCTGTTACTGCTTTTCAATCTTACTTTGCTGAATTTGTTGGAAGCAAGTTTTAAAAGAAAAAATAACCCCAAAAAGAAACAAAAAATGCTATTAAATAGAAAAAGGTAAATTTGCTGCTTGTTATGTGGAGAGACAGTGTATTAGTATCTGTTTTGCAAAAGTAAATGCTATTCATTTCTAAAATTTCCACTGAGTTTACAGATTAATTTTGCCCACCATTTCACTCACCCTTTAGCAAAACAGTTGGCTTGCAAGCCTTATGCTCTTCCAGCTTCTGCTACGCATTCTTTCATACCCGACACAGTGACTTGAATCATCAACTTTTTCTAAATATTCAGGCTACAAAAGCTGATTAATTGGTTGAATTAGTTTTAAACTGATTTTAATTAAAATGTGTCCAGGGTTTTTTTTTAATTCTTTAGTTTCTGTCTTATTTAGGGTTATATTAAGTCTATTGATTTTTAAACTGAATCAATGTAAACCTTGTTTCTAAATGTTCTTTCAACTTTTTTACCTTTTCAGCTAAAAGTAGTCTTAAATTATGTGTTTTTCTTGAACAGTGAAAGTTTATAGATAGGCAAGCCTGCAGGTAGGTGTCCATTTTGCTTCTTTATTCCTTAGTTCTTCCTGAAGAGAAAAAAACCCCAGAAAGTCCAAAAACTAAGTAGTGTGTTGGGGAAATTTCAACTAACTGTAGCTAACTTCTTTGCCTCTTCAAATTTTATTGGTTTCAATGATTTTATTGGACAGGAAACTTACTTTAACCCAAAAGATATTTTTGGAGGCAAGATAAACATATGTTGTACAACATCATTCTTGATGGCATCTGCTGTACAGCTTCTGTAAAATGAAATTCTGTAGAGAAGAGAAAATTCAGGGAGATGTCATGCAAGTGGAGTATAAATGCCAAGAAGGTGTAAAGGAGGTGAAGCCAGGCTCTTTTCAGATGTGCCCAGTGACAGGGCAAGAAGCAACAAGCACAAAGTGACACACAGGAGGTTCTGTCTGAATATCAAAAAACACTTTTTTCACTCTGAGTTTGACCAAGCATTGCCACAGCTCACCCAGGGAGGCTGTAGAGTCTCCATCCTCAATGATATTCAAAAGAAGTCTGGACACAATCCTGGGCAACTGGCTGGAGGTGGCCCTGCTTTAAGCTGGGGGTTTGGGCAAGAAGGACCTCCATAGGACCTTGTCAACCTCTGCTGTTTCTGGAATTCTGTGATAATTAAATTGTAATTTGTTTGTTGGTTTCGGGGTTGGGTTGTTTGTTTCCTTTTTCTTGTTGAAAAGTGCAAATATTCCAGCATTTTTTTTTTTTTTGAGTTGATTATTAAAAGAACCTAAGTTGCAGTTTCTGTCCTTTTTGTGGGCTGAAACAATGAAGGTGCAGTTTAAAAACAATGTGTGGTGGTTGGCTCACATTTTGTGAGTTTATCTGTGTGTAACATAGAAACATGTTCATTGCAAATTTTGCTTTTTTAATACATTAATAAACCAGGTGCAGTGTTTCTTTTTGGAGCAGAATATGCTCCAAAAAGCATATTCTGCTTGTGTTGGCAGATAACTGATTGAAACTAAAGGTTGAACTTAAGAGAAGCCATGGAAGGGGATGTGCACAACTTTTGCCCTTTTTGAAATGAGTTAGTTTTTGGCCTGACATTTAAATTCACTAATTAAATCTTTGATTGAAAATTTTACAGAACCACTTCATTTGAGCAGCATGCAACTATTTTTATCACCTGGATTGCACTGTTTTATATTCAGACTTCTAAGAAATGGAATTGGCTGACTGTTGTCTTTTAATAACAGCGAAGTTTAATACTGTTAAGTGCTCCCACTTGCTTGTTTTACTGAAGTGTATATAAAGTCTTGAAGAACTCTTCTTTACACTGAACAATTTAGTTGGGGTTTTTTTACACACTTGAAAGTTACTGGACTGCTTTGGATTTATTCCATGTCCTTTTGAATAAAAACCAAGAGCCAGCCAGCACCTTACAACTTTCTAAATAGATGCAGCTGAAATCCCTCCTAGACTTATAACCCATTTCACATACTCAGACACATCCAACCCCAAGTACAGGAAGAGATTGATTAACACTTAACCTCAGAGCTATCCTGCAGAATTGCCAACCCTCTGTTATTAGCAGTGGTGTGGCTCCTGGTCTGCATGAAGGAGGATCCCTGGCTCTCCCTGGCATGCCAGAATGGTAGTAAATAGTTTAAATAACCCCCACACACATTACCCAAAATATTCTCTCAGACCAATAAATCCTGGTCTTTTCATTTTCTTCTAAAAGCAGTAGCTAAATAGATCAAAAAAAAAAAAAAAAAAGAACAAACTATACACTTAAACTTTAATTGGCTTACAGTGGTATTCAATCCTCAAAAAAAGGCCTTGCTGATGATACATTGAGCACTGTGTAGGTTACATAAAGAACTAGCATTGGATACACTAATAAAAAGTCTGGACCTGTATTGGCTCATTGCAGTCATGTCACGTGCACTAAGTTTCAAATGTACTAAGTTTCAGAAGATGAGACTTAAGAGGCAGGAGTGGCTTTCCTGAGGTGGAAAATAGAGGCATTTTTCACCAAAGAAGAAATTATCTGAAGGATAATTAGCTAAATAGCTAATAATAGCTAAAAGGTTGGGAGATACTCTTCAGCATATAGACCACATTAAAAAAAATCTATATGATGATTTTTTGCTTGACAAATAATCTGGAAGTCTGTCAAATAAGTGCATGTAGGTCAGTATCATATACATGTAATTTGGTGTTGAAATTTCTTTAGAAGTTTACGAAGTTCAGGAATAAAGTTTAAAAATTTATAAGCATGTATTTTTTTAAACAATGTTTCTCCTGTTTCAGAACTTTTTGTTAAAAAAAAAAACCCAAACCAAAACCTAAACTCAAATCTCAAAGAGCCTCTTTGAAGGTTTGTGCATTAAGCCTAAGTATATTGATCAATCTGGAATACAGTTTTTGCATAATTTTGGTAGGTTTTGTTTTTCCTTGCTTCACTTTGATCCAATATATATGTAAACAAACCCCAGTTATTCCTTGCAGTCCATTAATTTTATAAACCATTTTAATTTCATTTGTGGACAATTTGGTCCATTCCATACTGTGTAGCTTTGGTTCTCTTAAATTGAAGCCTTATGAGTTAATGCTTCTGACTTTGACTTGAGTGGTTTGCTCCGGTAATTTTGTTATTAAAGTTGGAATTCTATTATTTAATTACCGTTTAGTGAGAGCAGGCAGAGAAGCTTCAACATTGTTTTAGGTAAGGGTAACAGTAGGAGAGGGATGTCCTGCTGATGATGATCCAAGTACTGTTTAAAAGAGATACTTTCCTTCCTAAACAACCACATGATTCCTCATGTAAGAAATAGATATTGCTGAAAAACCTTTTGAAAATAGCTTTTAAATTGTTATCCAATTTTAAGTAACCGATCCAGAGGATAAATTTAACATGAGCACTTTTGCAGCCAGTTTGTTCTTGTATAAACATTCATGTTGTAAATAGTCATATGTTTAAGCAAAAACTTTTTTTACACCTTGTGGTTAGTGAACCTGTTCGTCATTAAAACTTCCAGTAATAGAGCTTGTGATGTAGCAGTGGCCTTTTCATACCACAGAAACTAAAAGGGACTATATTAACCATGCAATCTTTTTGATAATAAATGTTGGAAACTGGGGAGAAAACTGAGTGTATTCATGGGGACTTTACTGGGTTATAAGTGGCAAGAATTTGGTAAAAGTACTCGTACTCCTTGTAATGGTAATTACCTAAAATAGCAATAGCATTAAGACAAAAATATTTCGGGTACTTGAAGCTTTCTTCAAGAGTGTCTTTCTTGCTCTGAGAACTTCTGTTTTTTCTTCCTAAGTACTATGAAAACTAGCTATTTAATATTTATGGTAAGAAGATGTCCATCCCTTGTGGTGTTTCATGGTTTGTCCTAGGCACTTCAGTTAACTCCCTTTATATCTGTTCATGTTCTTTCCCTTCTTGTTACAAAGAGGAGATGGGCCCTCTGGACTTGTCACTCAGGTTTATCTGGATAAAATGATCGACTCCAGAATGTATTTTTGGACTGTTGCTATTAATACTAATAACTTATTAGAACCATCTGGCAAGGCTTTGCACATCATCCACTAGTATTCTCCTGAACAAATTCTGAGTGTGCCTAGGGAGAAGGGAGACTGAAGGAGTTTCCTGTCCAAGAGTTGTATACTTTGAAGGGTAAGAGAGTATGGACAGGCTGTTCTGAGCCAGCTGGCCTTAGTGCCAGCAGACAGTCCTGGCATGTTTATTTTACTATTATAGGCCCAGTCTTTGTCTTATACACCATCCCAAACAGAAACTGTGTGAATTTAGGCTTTCCATACTGGGCATATATATGAGGGGTTATATATCATTTATCTATTAGATTACTTCCAGGTTTCCCCATTTACTGCTGGGTGCTCTTGAAAGAGTGACTTTCATAGCTGTGTTTGGGCTGTATTTACTCAGAGCAGGGCCAAGCTATGCTGGGAAATACCTCAGTGGGCCATGGTTTTGCATAATTGTCTAGACAGGATGTTTTGAGAATGTAACCCACTCTTCTGAATGCAATGTTGTGTTAGTATTTTGGAATTTCTGCACAGCAGTAGTATGGTTATTCACATCTCTTGAAACATGAACTTAATGACACTGATGTTAAAAGGTGATAGAAATTTCATTAAAATCATGTGTAAATTAAAAGGGACTTCATGTGCTGAAATGGAACTGCCAACTGCATGCCTTGCTTGTACCAAGAGATCAGAAGTTTGGTGTATGAGTCCAGCTGATTGCCAAGGTATAGCAGCTGTACCCCATTTAATTTTCTGGGGTTCTTGGCATTGATGATGGTCACTGTTGCTGGCCTTCCAATGTGGAAGCACTGTTCCAAGGCTGTTGCTTTAGGTATGCCTCTGCAAGCTTGTCAGATTATGTCAAAAGGTGATATGGGGGAGGGGAAGAAAAAAAAGAAAAAGGAATTATTGGAGGGTTTTGTCAGCCAGAAATAAAAGACTTTGCTTTCTAGTGGCAGAAAGTGTTGCTTTTTCAAGTTTAACTTCCCAGACATAAAACATATAAGAAGAGCTTCTAACCTGGTCCCAAACCAGAGTGATTGTTAACCTGGTCAAAAGTTGCCAAAATGTACACTAATTCTTTAAATGGCTGGTTGGTGACTTTTTATATGGGATCATAATTGATGGTGTCAGTTTTAATAAATAATTCAGTAGTTCTCTCTCTTTGATTGTATAGCAGGGTTTGTGGATAATAGAAGTCTGAGGACTAAGTGTGACTGATGAGAATGGATGGCACATTACTATCAATCTTGTCAGTTTTTTACCACAGGTTAAAATTGAATTTGAGCTGTTGACCATCACTCAGCATATTTGTGCTCTCACTGTGTGTGGACCAAAAGCACTCTCAGAAGGCAATTATTAAACGTTGTGTGCCTGAAATAACCAGTGCTAGTTACATAGCCCCAGTGCCAGTAATCCTCATTTTATTTATTTATTTATTTACTACATGGAGAGTGTGAGAATCTCTTGTTAATTTCTTAATTTCATCAAGCCTATTTTTCTTGTAGTTTAGCTTTAAAAGAAATTTACGCTTGTATTTACCATTGTGAAGTCAAACTATTTAATCATTTCATGTGGTGAGAAAGGGCTCATTTGACTCTGATAATTATGATGAATGCTTTGTTGTTAAAAGCCATGGTCAATAAATTAAGATATTCTAGTAACATTTGTTCTTCTCTCTGTCTATGCTTGACATAAGGACAACTGTCTTTGGCTGATTCTGCTAACTGCCTGGTTTGATTTTTTTTTTTCTTTATCTCTTTTTTTGCCTCAGTTGTAGTTCATGATTCATCATCTCGGAATCTTTTCCAGTCTTCAGTCATCTTCAGTCCTAAGTGGAATTCTGATTGATTGTACTTGGTTCCTATCATACCTTTCTTTATCAGGATGTCCAGTAATCAAGATGTTGTTGGATGTTTCGTCGTTTAAATGTGTCTAGGGAGAGCAATGGAACGTTTCTATCCACTGTATTTTCTTACTTGTTTTTCCTTGCAGATTTCTCTTTTTCTTTATCTCTTTTGTTTCAGGGCTCACCACGCCCTTGGATATGGTTGGAAAGTGGTAAATATTACCTCTGCCATACCAGCCTTTCCCTAATCTAAAACAGATCAGTCAGTGATAATATAATAAGTTAAATAAACTTTCTTTTCTTTGAGAGGGAATATATTATTACTACTTTCAGGTACTTATTTGATCACAGTCTGTAGAAGAATTCTAACATTCTTTTAAGGGTTTGTTTGTTTGTTTGTTTCACATAAAATAAAAAGAAGTGCTGCATGAATACATGGCAAGCTTGGCTTTTTCCATATCCTAAAAGGTTGCATATGGGTTGATTATCCCCCCCATGCTCCCTTGCCCCATGTCTTCTGTACCAGTATCAACTCTATTCAATCCAGAAGTTATCCCTCTCAAAATAAATTTGAGTTCTTCCCTACACCAGTTTCTTCTTCACTGTGCTCTCATCAGTAGCCCAGGGAATAGTGCTCAGAACACACCAGAGCATGGAGCCTGAAGCTTCAGCCAAACTCATAAAATTTGCTTCCTGATTTCTCCCAGCCCTTCCTCCATTGTCAACACTCATAGGAGCCATGGGTGGCACCTGTTTCCCTCAAACCTTCTCTGGGACACCACACAGATGGCAAGTCAGGTCTGCTGCTTTGGTGCTTAGAAGTCTGGACATGAGATGATCTTCCCTGGTATAATTAAACTACCTGTGTGCTTGATATTATATTGCTGTCCACTTTCCTTCCCACTGTATGACATTTTTTTCTCCTGAGGATCTCCCAGCTATCAATAATAGGGAATAATATAATGGATGTCAATTGCTTTGTGCTGTCCCTCATGTTGATGTATGCTTCTACTTTTGTGTGTTTATTTTTGGGATGATTTGGTTTTCTTTGGGTTTTTTTGATTTTTTTTTTCCTTTTGTTATGTTTGGGGGGAGTGTTTGTTTTGTGGTTGGTTTTTGTTTGTTTGGTTGGGTTTTTTTCATTTGGCCAAACTCTGTTCAAAGGATAGTATTCTTTATATCTGGCATCTGTAAGCTGCCTGCAACAAGTGCATACATGCTGCAGTTGTTACACATCCCACATTAATCAAGAAATCTTTAGCTGCCAAGTGGTCTTAAAGGATTGTATAAGGCCATAGCATGCTCCAGAAATTATTCATATTCATAGCTTTAAATCTGTCTCTGTGTGTGTTCAGTAGAGGCCAGAAGGTTAGTGCACAGCCAGTACATACCTTTTTGTGGTCTGACTGAACTGATGGCTTCATTACCTCCCTTCTCCGTGAGTGAGGTAGATTACTAGGGCATATTGCAAAAGCCCCTGTTAAAGCCAAAACACTTGATTTTAGGGTCTGTGGAGTTGAACTTCACCTTTTGATGGGGAGCAGTGTGGGAAGTTATTTTGGTAGACAGTTGAATTAAAACAATTCAGAACACTACTACAGGTGAATAGATAATATTGTTAAGCTGATTGCTACATGAAACTTCTTCAACTGAAATGAAATGCCAGGCATGTGCTGTTTGCCTCAGTGGATGAGGAACTGTGCCATGTTTAATGCCCCTCCGCCCACCTGTCTATGCTCATTCAGCTTTGTCTACAATCCTGATTTACAATTTATATCCTCTCCAGACTGAGTATCAATAAAACATGAACATATTGAGCAGATATAGTCATTATACATTTAAAATAAATTAATTTCTGGTATGACTGTCTGGAGGCTAGAAGCCTTTCATCAGGTATAGGCCTCAATAATATTATTTTACTTGAAGTATTGTTTCATTCACAAAACAGCATTTGTAATATTTGCAGACATCCTAACATAATATTGGGTTTCTAGAAATAGCTAAATAGCAAATAAGATTATGTTTCTGTATGACAGTCATATGTACTCTCTACCATTCTTTGAAAGGATAATGGAGCAGTACTTAAACTGGCTTAGCTTCTGAATTCTATTTTAAACCTTCACTGCAATAAGCTTGTATGCTGTAATATATGCTTGTTTCTGTAATGCTAAGCTCACATTTATTAAAGCAACAGCTTCCAATAAATATCCCAGTTTGTGAAAGCACAGCTGCTTCCTACAGCTACTTCTTCTTTCCTTTATGATGAGCAGATACCTAGCTTTTATATTATATTTATGTAATTTGGTTTTTCAATAGCAAAAATTATACAATCACCGTGTTGTTTCCGAAGTCTTCAGAGAGGAAGCTCAGTGGCTAATTTCAACCAATTTGACAGGAAAGTAGGAGTCTAAAAAATGCTGAATTCCTACAATAAGCCTACACACCATATGGCCCAGAGCCCACTTGTAATCCTTGTAGATATTCCTTTCGTTTGCCAGTGGCCAGGGGGCAACATGTTCCCTTTCATCACATATTCAACAGATCGTCTGCAAAACAGGAGAGCCAATTTCTTCCAACAGTTTCTCTAGTGAATAAGCTCACAAGCAGCACAAAGGGTCAAAACACACTTCTCAACTTCCTTTGGATAGGCAGAAGTCCCTATTTAGGGATATGTTTAATATTAAGAAGGAACTGTGTTTTGGAAGTACCTCCAATATTAAGGGATCTGCTGTTTGGAAAAGAGCTAGAGCAGAAAATTTTCATGGTACTTTCTCTCTTGGCTCTGTGCCTCAGGCTGCCAAATACCAGGTGCTGTGGGAGGACAGTGAGCTGACTGGCATTCTTTAAGTGATATGGAGTTTGTCTTTGAACTTCAGCCTTCAGAGATCTGATAGAGCTGTTGTTATGCAGGCAGTAATGTTAAGAAAAGATGTGGTTTTATGAGGGGCTGTAGTCTAAGGGCTAGTTCCTAGTGAAGTGGCTGATTGTCAGTGAAGTGCCTGATTCAGACAAGATTCAAGATTTCTTTGGTCAAAGGATGGGAGGATATTAATTCCTGCAGAACTGTGATGATTCCATAAGTTCTTCAGCTGGATTTTTGACAAGAAGACAGTGCAGTCAGTATCTTTCTGGATCAACAGATACATGACATACCTTTTACTATGCTGTAGCCAAGGAGATAAAAGTGCCCTCTGTCACAATTCCCATACTTTGCTAAAAGCTTGACTGGAATTAATAGCATACTTCCCCTGTGTCTGAGCATATGTGCAAACCTACAGTTGTTGATAATTTAGCTGTCAGGTATGTTGAATTAATATTCACCTTCCAAGTCATACAGCTGTATGATGTTAGCATAGACCACATTTAAAGGTAGGACAGAGAATCAAAACAAAACTGTATTACATTGTAGGGGTTGGTGCATTCTGGAGAAGGAAGACGAGAGAGCAAGGTGCTTATTATTATTAAGGAAATTCGAATTTCAGATTTTGCTTGCTATTTAAGTCTCTCTATTGTGAGGGGGGGACAGTTTTACTGGTGTTAAACATAGGAGTTTTCTCAATTCCAGATTTCTTTACGTACTTTTTGTCTTTGTAGAGGTGTGAATTTTTATTGTCTTGCTTAGATGATGTGCTTTTAGGTAAGTGTTCTTGTGACATGCAGTTTGCCTATGTATGTGTATCAATCCTCTCTGCTGCTGCTTCCTTCCCGGTACTGTCCTCTACCCTCAGTGGCCGAATTTGACAGAAGAAAAGAGGTTTCAGAGACACTGAATTCATATGAAGTTCCTGAAAATCAGATGACTAATAAAGAGGATTCTTTTGCCCTGTGGGAATATTAATATGTAAATACAACCCATATTAGACATTAGAGAATCCCCATGGGAACTCAGCCCTGAGGCACAAACACATAATAAACTGTTGCTTACTGGCACTGTCTTTTTGTTTCCTGTTTTTACCAGTTGATCTCCAGTTTGCAGGCTTTTGGGGATTGTGAGGATGGGAGAAAGGAAAAAATAGGATTCTCTGTAAAACTAAAAAACTAGTTCACTTCTATTTCTTTTTAAATTGTAGCAAGTTTTGAAAATTTGTTGCTATTCTTCAAAGAACTAACTTCGGCTAAATCTGCTTTTTCTTTTAAAAGACAGTGTGAAAAGGGTTAGATGTCCTTGACTGAACATAAGTTGCAGTCTTTCAAAAATCTTATGCTTTGGCCTTTCTCTGACAGTTGTAACTGGAAATACCTGTTTCATCTCAATTCTTGAACTGGAGTTAATCCATCTGTTAAGCAGCATTTTGGTTTATTTCTCTTTATTCTTAAATGGAGGAAAAAAAAACCCACTTCAATTTAAGTGCTGCTAAATATTAGGAAACAAACGTGGGACACAAAAACCTTGTAAAAGAAAAAGTAGTGGAAAAAGAAGTATTATGCTGCTTAATTCTATTTTTGTGATCTGCAGTTATGAGAAGTACCTCGTATTCATAAACATGTAGATATATTTCAGAGTGCTCTGTAGAGACTGTGTTGCCCTGGATCAAAACTGAGCACTTCTTCCTAGACAAGCTACTGATTTCAGTTGCAGGGAACTTGGATCAACCAAATACACATACTACTGCATGTACATTATATTTAAAGTCTAAAGAATTTCTACTTCTAGAGGGGGTAGAGAGATACTACTTAGAATTTTTACAAAACTACATATATTTGGTCTTCAAGTTTGTGGTGTAATAATTGTCTGTTCATCCCCTGCCCCCCCCCCCCCCAAACAAAACCAAACCAAACAAACAAACAAACAAAAAAACCAAAGTGAAACCACCCACAAACAGCAATTTAGGCAGTCTGTTTCTTGACTAGAAGATGTAGATCTGGCTTACATTTATGATTCTCAGGTGTAGGTGTCCTGCAAGATACTGATTATTTCATTCTGGATTGATAGGGGATGTCAATAAAAGAGATATTAGAGAGATATAGGGTGGATAACAGATGTTACAGTGCTGAACCAAGTCAGGAACAGTCAAATAGATTTCATTACAGGTATTTATCTGGGGCTCTAGCACTGGGTTCCAAGGACATCATCTGTAGGTAGAATTGGGATCACCTGCTAACTTTTCTTGGATCCTAAACCACTGCAGGAATTGCTTTCCCACCAGTCCTAGGAGAGGAGTTTGTCTTAACCTGTCTTTTATCGTAACTATAGTTACTGATCCCTTAGAGTTGCAACTGGTGTTTCATTGGCCACATTTCTTTTGCCCTTATTTTCCCCCAGGCCCCCTGCACCTCTGAAACAACATGGGGTATCCTTCTGTCCTCTGCAAGGTGCCACTTGCTTTGCAAAGGGGCTGTGCTGGGTCAGGTGTTACACCTTCATCTGCTGAGGAGCTGATTAGCATTAGAGCTAATGATAGATGTTTCTGCTGATAGTGCTGAAATCCAAAGACTTAATGCTGCTCAATGTAAATAGATATGGCTTTGCCTTTCAATATAATGTAAACAGAAAAGAGGCAGCTCCCTTTGAAGCGCAAATGATTTCAGCATTAGGGTGTATTAGTGTAATGACAGCATTGAAGTAATGTCTGCTGACTCCTGAGTAGGTCAAGTAGCATGTAGTGTTTGGAAGACCTGTGTTTTTTGTGCATGAATATAGCTCAAACTGAGACAACAGCTTCTGTAAAATGAATTTATTCTGATACAAAAAAGACTGATTTACACAAAAATGTGTTTGCATTGTTCAGAATGATGGAAAGTGTTCTTTAGGTGCACTTCATTGCTCTAAAATTTTCAGGGTTTTGATTCTTCCCCAAACCCATAAAATAAATAAAGGTATCTTGTATTAAACAGCTGTATTTTAGCAGGAATTAACATACAAATGCTTGAGACTGAAAGTTTATAATGCCTTTTATCCTTTTTATGCTTATCTGTTTTAAATAGCTTCAGTGCTCTGTGAAGACAAAGGCACTGGTGTACATGCCACTGATAATAGACAGTGTGACCGTATCATGTATGCTTCCTTAATAATGTCTGACATTATCAGATTGATTAACTCAGCAGGGGGCTTTAATCAGATTTAACTACTGTTGGCAGCTGTACACTGGCAGAATAGTAATACATCAGGGAGTAATATTGAACTTCTTTTATAAGCTGTATTAATCTTGAAACTAAAAAATGTGCCATAAAAATTATCATTATTTCTAGTACTAATGCAAAGAGAAGCGAAGCTTGCACTTTGCTTACACAATTTCAGATCTCTTTCAAAATATGCTTTACCAAATTTTCTGGTTTCACCAGTGCCAAATACTGAGGATCTTCAGATTCTCCTTTGGTAGATAATAGAAATGTATCTTAAATATATATTTCTTTCAGGATTCAAAGACCAATAAATCATTTGAGACTCAATGATCTAAGCAGAAAAAATAATGAAAATATTTTATAGCTACAGATTTAAACATTTGTGTATGTGACAAAGTAATGATAGTTGGCTTTTCTGCTTTGTCCTCTTCAAGTCAAATGCCATATTATGACACATTGCTTTAGTTCTGTTTCATGCAGAATACTCTCAATATTAATAAATAAAATGCAGGCTTCAAAGATGTTAATGTAACATTCATTCATAGATCAGTAGGTCAGAAGGGACAACTGTGATCATCAGGTGTGACCTTCTGCCTATCGCATGGCATTAAGATTTTCCGAGTTCATGCTCGTTTGAACTAACGCATTTCTTCTTGAAAAGACTGACTTTTGATTGAAACAAATTAATGAAGGGGACAAGCATAGTCCTTGGCTATTTGTCCCAGTTATCCTTTGGGTAAATTGCAGTCTGGGTTGGTTTGGGGGGTTTTTTAAGTGTAGTTAAGTGCTGATTCTGCTGCTGCTGCATTGTGTTTTTCATTGACTTTCCTTGCTTTGTATTTCTCCATAACTTCCTATTTGAAAGCAAAATAATTCCAGTTCCTGGAGTATTCTTGTTCTACAGTAAGCTTTTTAAGGTTTTGACTACTGTTGTGTAAGGTGCCTGAGTTCAGCTGGTTTTTTTGTGGCAAATTATTGTCTTCCTTCCCAAATCAAATTTTGTTGTTATTCTAAATGTACCATCTGCATTTTTGTGTCTTGCATATAAGACTTTGTGTTTCCTGGTATTTCAAAGCTGCTTTTTGCTTGGATTGATCTTATCAAGAATTTGGGGTTGTTTGACCTAAGCAGTTCAGGGTTTCTCCATTTCTCCCATCTCTGTTGAAGCTGTAATTGTTATCAGTGAGGATTTAGTTTACTTCAGGTGAAGCTGCAGAGCCTGATTTTACAGGTTGCTGCTAGACTGTTTCAACTACTCCTTTTTCAACTGTGCCTAAAGTCCTGCCATTTTATTTTTCTTCATTTCTTATATTGCAAGCAGATTGGAGGAGTATGACCTTCTCTCCTCCTCTGCCAGATTACGAGTCTTAGATGACTGACATCCCACAGCTGGTACAGCAGACTGAGCTGTGCTTAAACAACCATATCCTCATCAAAACAATTTTTTCAAATTTTGTGGAAAATTCTTTATACATAGTCTTTCACATTGCTTAATTCATAATTGGAAGAGCAAGTTAGTATCTAATTTGTGGAGTCTTTAGTGTCCTGTGGGGTATTTTTTTTTTCCATCTCAGACTTTGGTTAAGAGGTGCTGCACAAGTGAGCTTTGCAGAATAGGGAATGATGCAGTTGACTGCAGCTTGGGAAAACCCTTATTTATGTTTCAGTGGTCTGACTTATCTTCAGATTGATAGAGTTTCATGTCCATCTCTTCAAGGTGAGGTTGGATGGGGCTCTGAGCAACCTGGTCCCATGGGAGGTGTTCCTGCCCATGGCAGGTAGGTTGGAACTAGATGATCTTTGAGGTCCTTTCCAATCCAGGCCATTCTATGATTCTGTGATCATTGCTAAAACAGAATAAAGTCATTGGTAGGAAGTTAGGTGAGGAAATTATTAAAAGCAATCATAAATAATAAAATCGTAATGAAATATGTGAATTACTTCATAGAAATCTAATTTACTTTTTTCCCCAGAATACCAAACTTCTCGCTCCAAATGGAGCGAGATATTACAACTGCTGCAATGTTCCTGCTGCTTTGCTGAGTTTATAATGGAAGCATCTCAGGCAGTGAGAACTGTGTGCACTTCATTATGTATATGACAGAGAAATTCATTTGTATAGTGTAAGCAAGCAAAGAGATGTTATTTTGAATGTATTTGTGATTATACAGGAAAGTGCTGTTGGGGACCTATAAAATAGATGAGCATTGATCACTATAGCAGAGGTGGAAGAGAGTCAATAATAACATACATTCAAACAAATCAAAGTAGCATTTGAGCAATTCAAAAATACTGTCATTTCAATAAGATGCAGTAAGAACCATCAAAAGTGTTGATAGTTCTCCAGTATTTCTGCATACTTGAGGGGGAGGGAGGTGTGAGAGATAGTAAGTTGATGAATATGTCAGGTATGAAGAGGAAATGCTTCTGAGAACAAGCAAATGTTTAAGCAGAATGTTACTAACATTGCAGTAGACATTGGCATCTGGCAGTCATGTAATTTGTGACAGTGTGTATTTAAGCAGCAATTGCCCAGAAAGGCAGCAGATTATAACAACGTACGCTTTTTTTTTTTTTTTAAATTCTCGTTGTGCTTTTGTTATTGTGATTTTTTTCATTTCACAACCGTCCTTTGTAAATCTAGTACCTCTGGGGCTGCCTTGCAGATCATTAAGGTGTTTTGAAACTGCTTTTGAATGACAGAGTTTTACAGATTGCTTTCCTTCTATGTGACAGAAAGTGTTCTGTGCCATTGTTATGGTAGATAAAATTGTTACCAGTCTGATGTTCTGGGAGCCCTATGGGGTACACTTGTATGTATTTGTTTCAAAATGTGTTATTTACAATTCTCATTTGTTATTTCATGTCTTAAGGCCTAATTAAATTGGTTTGTGGATCAAACTGAGTCTCCAGATTTACAAAAACAAAAACAACACAAAAAATGCCCCACAAAAATAACAGTAGTGATTCAAACAAACCTTTTAGAGACATATATCTCACATAGTCTTATGCAATGCTATACCTAAATATGTATTTCCATGTTTTTCCTTGTTCAGGATAGACTTGAATAGCCCTTATGGTCTCCTCAGCTAGAGTCTGTGTGGTATTTTTGTCACATAAGACTTACTCATTTTAGCACAGGAAGGTGTATTGAAGGGGTTCAGATAGTCCAACATGTTTTTATGTGGATTCAGTTGTAGTTGGTAAGGCAGAAGATGGAACATATTCTTTGAAAGGACTTTACTTTGTAAAATGATGTATGGGATGCAAAGATTGATTGATCAGGTTTTCTGCTTGCTGGCAGATGTTTTGTTCCATGTCCCCATGAGTATCACCTGGAGTAAAAAAAATAAGCTGCTTTACTGGCAAGGATAAATTAGAAAAAACCAAGTCAGTATTAGAACAGTGAATTCAGTTGTTGTAAGAAGGAACTTAATGTATGCCAATAAATAGGCCACTTCTTAAAATTACTGAAAGATCATGCAATACCTGTACCAAAAAGAAATTTTAGGGAACTGCACAGTTAAAGATTTTCCTTCCTTACCACTTAGATTTTTGCAAAAGGGTTTTTGCCTTCTGTATCAGTCTTTGAATACCAAGTATCTTATGAATTTGAAGCTCCACTTGCCTCTAGCAGCTGGAAGGAACAGGCTGTCCAAAGTATTTTGGAGCTTGTGAGGCTGAATGCTAGGATTAGATCGCTTGCTTCTTTTGCAGCCTGCCTGCTGTTGCTTTAAAAAGGGATTTTTAAAGTCTTTCACAGAGTTGCCCCAGGGTTATCTGGGTTATCCTGAGTTTTCTTTTTCCAATGAGTCATTGCTACTACTCATGATAAGCTTCTCTGTTTGGTTTTTTTTTCCACTGGTAGAGTGAGATTCACATACTTATTGCTACTTTGGTTTGGGCATATGGCTGAAGAAAAGAATCACAAGTTAAAAAAAAAAAAAAAAAAAGTTCATTTTCATTCTGCCCCTGCAGCCAGATAGAATTTTCTTTAGGCTTGGGAATACAGCCTTGCTGGTTTACAGTTGGTTATTAAGTTCATAATTGGAAAATTGCATTTTTACCCTAGAAAGAGAGGAAGCTACTTTTGCTGCAAAACATAATTATTTTTCATAAAAACTATTATTGAGCTAGATGACAAAGTGGTTATAAACCATTTTCCACTTGTCACTGCTATTCAGAAGAGTGGGTTTTTACAGCCCGGTTGCCATGGACCATCAAATTTTGTTCTAGGCAATTGAGTTGGGACTCAAAGATAGGACAAATAAATCCTGGAAATGTGATCCCAAATAAAAGATCATACACTTTGTAGTAGGATGGTGGGCTCCATTTATTTAGTGCCTTAGAAATAGCAGAACTTTATATCTGATGACAAAGCTTTTAATTGTTAGAGGAAGCAACAGTAATCTCTTGTATAAGTTCCAGGGGAAAAGAAATAACTGAATATGAAAGGACAAAGGATGAGAGCAAACAGCTCTCATCAATAGATGTGTTATAGTGAACTCAGCATGCTGGAGATGTGTAGAATAGATCATTACTCCTCTAAAGAAAGTGGCATTTTCACTCCAATATTGAAGCAAATACAATTAGAGATACACTGACAACCTGCCTGTGGGAGTAGATCTTGCATCAAAAGAGAAGGTTTTTTCTTTTGCTATGAACTATAACTGTAAGATAACTAGAATGTAATAATTTGGGTCAGATCATTGTGGCAGAATTATTAATTTAAATATTTTTTTTAAAATACTATATAGTCCACATTAAAGTTGTGAAACCAAGATGCAGTCATTACTGTGTCAAACACTGTTCCTCAACTTGGGGCACTGAACAAAAGTGAAATTAAGTTTCTGCTCTCAGAGTGGGAGGTTATTACTTTTTTAGTAGTGTGGCAGTCTTGAAGCTAAAATGCTAATTTTTATTTGGAACAAGGAAGCTGTTAATTGTTTTGTAGAATGCTACTGAAAATCCATTAATGTATGGGAGAGCAAAATCGATTGTGCATCTGTTCACATTTTTACTGGTCCTTGGGAAAAATGTCACCATAGATTAGAAGAGTTCTGTCCTGGGATCTAAAAAATCTGTATTCTTCAAGCTTTATTTAAAAAAAAAAAAAAAAAAAAAAAAAGAAAAAAAAAAAGAAAAAAAAAAAACCACAGAGAAATGGCTTGCAATGTCAGTGAAGGCGTGCTTATCTATATCCATTAACTTTGCAAGAAGGACATTGGAGTTACATTGTGTTATCATGAAAGGTGCTAAATTGTTCTCCTCCTGGGAAAATGTATCAAGAGTTTGGTGGCATTTTACCTCAGCTAAATAATTAATTCCTCCCTTCAGTGGCCAGGACACTTACTTGGGTAGCTGACTCTCAAAGAGGGTGAGCTGATCTGCTCTTAGTACTGAGCTTCTTGTCGGAAAGATTGCAACTGTGGCACTAAATAAACAACGGGAGAGGGGTAGGGGTGAGGAGATGGTTATAAATGCTTATGGAGAGAGTGAGGAATTCTCTTTGTGTGTTTGTCTCTTAAGCAACTGGACTTTTTGAGAGTTCTTACAAAACTAAAATCTGTGTCCATCCAGCAAGCTGTCACCATTATGATGGAGCTAGGCAAGGATTCAGGGAGAGATAGGCATGGGTGACTGATTTTCATACTGGTGTCAGTTGTTCCAAATTTATGCCAGCAAAGTGCTTTAAGAGAATGAAAACTATAGCAGGACTAAAAACTGCAATAGGACTTTTAAACTGCTAAGCAGGACTGAGAACTTAGCAGGACAAACACTGTAGCAGCATGTCTAATATATGTATCACTTCTGTTATTTTTGTGTATCCCTATTTAATTCAAATCTCAGCTGGCTTACTTGCAGCTCTGTGCAGTTCCGGGTCAGAGTTCTAGAATTCTTGAGTGGGTCCTATTTTAATCAACCATTTATGTTAAATGAGCATATTCAGTCATGGACAATTTTAAGCAGCCTACTGTATGTAACATAGTTATTATGTAATTTTATATTGCAACTATTTTACTTTCAAAACTATGGTGCTCAGTTTTTATATGCTGTTATTTGAAATTCTGAAGAAAATAAACAAAGATTTAAGTAATCATCTGAAAATGTTAATAATTTGATTTTTTTATACACTGAAAGACACAGTAATAAAAAAATAACATCTACAGATGTTTAAACAGTGTTTCAAATAGAGCATCTGCATAATATATTTTAGCCAAATTCAAGTACTTTTTCAATTAAACATTATAAGTACCAAAATTGTATTGTTTGAGGCTTTGAACATTAAGAGTTCCTTATCAATCACATCATTACTCTTTATAGTATTTTTGCTGAAACCATTGGCAGTATTTAAAATTGCCTTTCAGCAAAAATTCATGTTTCTTTCATACCATTTTATTTACAAATCTTATAAATAAACATGTCAAGAATGGAAAAAAAAAAAAAAAGATTTTCAGTAACTTCAAGTTTCTCTATGTTTAATTCTTTTCTCACAGTATTGTCCTGCTTTGACTTTCTAGGCTACAGCTGGGGATCCTAGGGATAGTTATGCTACTCAGTACTGAGGGTTGCCAGGCTTCTCTGGGTCAGCGTGCGACTTTCACTAACAGATTTGCACGAGAGCAGGGTGCATCCCCTGCTGCATTTTGCCTCTCCGTTCAGCTAAAAACTGCAGGACAGTGTCAGGATAAATTTTTGTGATGGATACTGTTACTAAGCTTTGGAGGAGGGTGGAGTTGCCTTAGTTTAGCTTAAAAATTTCGATCCCATTTCAGACGGATTATCCGTAGACAAAAGCATGTCGGTTATCTTGTACAAATCAACTTTTCAAGTTTCGTCCTTGGGGAGAAGTAACTAAAGCAAGTATTGATTGCTCAGTTAGGCTAGTCAGGGCACTCTGCTGCAAAAATAGATCTTGGAGGAAACAGGAGGCAGAAAAAGCGTGGACAAAAGAAAGGAACAGATAGGAATGTTTTCTTCGCGGATGAGTGCTTGTAGTGGCACGGCAAATCTCCACAAAAACTGACAGCAAGAAGAGAAGTGAAAAAACAATGTGTTATATAGAGTGGGATCCTGTTTTCTGAACCTTAAAATTATTCAGTTAGTAAATAGTATGAAACCAGCAGGGAAGTGGTGAACTGGGTGTTTCACTGTTATGTGTAGAGCTGTGCATATCCTGTCCTGCTTAAAATATGGGCAGAGGGCTCCATGTAGTACCCAAAATATCAATTTGTTTAACTTTTTTGCATGCATATCTTGAGAGATGAGCCATAAATGCAGCATCCACAAGGATGAAACTCTGGGAAAATGTGCTATGGGCTGCTGAAGCATCTGTGAAACATCACCTAAGGTTGTCTTTCCTTGAAGGATTATCAGATAGAGCTCGTGTCAACAGGAGACGTGCCAGAGAGGATGAATCAATGCCAAAGGCCAGAGCACACAGTCCCAGCTGCAAGCAAAGAAGTTCTATCAGGATGATGGAAGTACATTATCTGTTCTTTTCTCAGAGTATCCTTAGCATCCTTAACATTTTTCTCTGCCCATGACCACAATATCAGAGGAATGTCAAGCCGTGACAGGGTCCTTAAGGTAGCATTCAACCTCCAGTAAAAGCCCATGCTGCTCCATCTCTAGACAGGTTTGTACAGGCTGTGTTTGAGCCACTGGCTTGTATTATTCTCGCTTTGCTCACTTCGAGAAGCTTCACCATCTCTTACATTTATTCCAGATAAGGACATCATGTCTTGCCCACCAGTCCATAGAAGACTTTATCCAATTTACATCATACCAGAATGTCTTGGGAGTATAATAATTAACAGAGGCATTATAGTAGAAGGCAACAAACTGCTGCATCACTAGGCAAATCTGTTTGTCGAGTGATGGAGCAGTGCCTTCATATGGAACAAGTTCCTCCTTATTACATCAACTTCTTTTTTTACATATGCTAATCAAACTAAAATCAGTTGTTTCAAAAGTGAAGTGTTAAATTTAATCTTTGTGCAAGTCATACTGCTGATGATTCAACTGGATTGCAAGATAACAGTAATGGCATCCTAGTTAATGTGTTCATTAAATGTACAATTTTTTAGAGCTACGTTCTTGCAATCAATAACTGGAGTTATTCTTTTGAGCATACCATTATTTTTCTCTCTTCCTGTTAAGCTTAGTCTCAGTTAAGGGTTTAAGCACCCTTGTAAAGTAGAACTCATTTTATGACTGTCTTGAATTAAGTGTATCACAAAAATCAAACAAGGTAATAGGGAACAAATGTAGAAGTTAAAATTGCAGTGCCGGTTTTGCAAAGGATTTTTCAAACTCAATATGGCAAGTATCTGAATAGTTATATCATGTCAAAGGCCACATTTATGCACTTTCTAAATGTTTTTTTATGTTTCAAAATGTGATGCAGCAGTTCCTGTTTTGTGTTGTAATTTTTATGCCTGAACTCAACCTATATGTATGTATATTATCTAAATGTATGGATTGAAAACTGACTGCCTGAACAAATAGGGGTTGCAGAATTGGTACTTTTGAAAGAAGAGATCTAACCAAAGGACTAAAGCCTCTGCTGCCATACTTTGAAAATTGGATTCTGTCACACTTTCTGAGACAATATTAAAAACATAGTTACATATTTATAGTAGCATTTAGGTTTCATTTGGTGAGAACTGATGCAGACAAGTGGGAATGTAATTTTGAATTACCCAGTATCACTGCATTTTACTACAATGTAACAAAAATGGAAACGTGTATATAGGATGTACTGGAATACTGCACATGGGAAAGACCAGGACCTGTTGGAGTGTGTCCAGGGGGTTGAAACCCTCTCCCGTGTGGCACATTGAGAGACTTGGGGTTGTTTAGCCTGGAGAAGAGAAAGCTCTGTGGAGATTTTATTGTGGCCTTTCAATACGTACAGGGGGCTTAAAGGGGTAATAGTTTTAGACTAAAAGAGTGTAGATTCAGACTATATAGAAGGAAGAAATTGTTATGATGGTGTTGGTGAAACACTGGAGCAGATTGCCCTTAGAGGTGGTAGATGCCACATCCCTGGATGGTTGGAAAGGGCTGAACAGCAGGCTGGCCCAGTGGGACGTGTCCCTGTCCATGGCAGGGGAGTTGGAACTGGATGATCTTTAAGGTCCGTTCCGACCCAAACCACTCTATGATTCTGTGATACAATAGTTAGGGAAAGGGATTTTAATAACACTGGTATAAAGTAGTTTTCCTTTCTTACCTGAAAGAAGATTCCATGCACAAGAGCATTCTGAGTGCAGTGGCTTTTGTCACCATGTTGGAGGTTAGATTTGTTTCTTTTTTACTTACAGGATTTTTTCCCCGAAGTTGCTAGGAGACTAACTGCTGGGTACTTGTGGGTATGTGACCAGAACAAAGAGGTGGCCAAAAGTCGGGAGAGGAGTGTAGCATTGGGGCTACACTTCTTTGTCTCTGGGAGTTTCCCTCGGAGGGGAGTTTTGGGGCAGGTAAAGGGCAGGGCTGGGGGCAGCTAAGATCTCTTGCTCTCGGCATCAGAGGGAGGATGGCGAGGCTGCTGCTTGCTGCGGGAGGAGTTCACTGTCACCACCAAGTCTGGTCCTGGGAAATCTACCATCGTGTGCCCTGAAATTCTGAGCTCCTCCGCCTGCCCTGCAGGAGCTGTGCCGGCCCTGTCTCGCCACCGCCACTTCCCCGGCACTGCTCTGAGGTGGGGTTTTTTTGCTACTCTGTGGCCTTGCACTCCCCCTGCCCTGCCGGGACATCCCCGCCGTTCCAGCTACCACCGCGGAGCTTCTGATTTATCTCATCCACCAGCCCGGGATTTTCCACCCTTCCAGCTTGGTGCTCTCAAGAGATCAGACTGCCCCAGGCTTTGTGAAACAAAGGCCCTCGAGGTGCCTGGTTCTGTTTATTATTAATGCCTTAGCTGTTGTTTGTTTGCCTTGTTTTACGTACTAGTAAAGAACTGTTATTCCTATCCCCAAACCTCTGCCTGAGAGCCACCTTAATTTTCTAAATTATAATAATTCGGAGGGAGGGGGTTTGAATTCTCCATTCCGAGGGAGGCCCTGTCCTCTCTAGCAGACACCTGTCTTTTCCAAACCAAGACACACCCCTTCTCACCAAGCCTACAGCTTTCACAGCACCAGACTGAAACATGGAAGTAGTGGATGAAAAACAAAGGACAGAGGAGTAACACAGGCTAGGAGAGCCTCCAGACATGGACCTAGCCTGGTGGTGTAGTTTTCTATGCTCTCTCATTCCCACGTGAAACCATCCAGCTCTGTGGAAAGGCTATTTGTATAGTCATTTCTCTCCTAAATTTGTTGCAATTTTTTTGATTATTGCACCTTTCAAGATTATTAAACAGGCCTTTCTAACTTCACCTGTACTTCACAAGCAGAACTGGAGTTGGATTGGATTAGAAATATGAAAGAGATGGCTCACCTGATAAATCATGTGTTTCCTTAGTTTCAATATGATACCATTTGCTACTCCGGGCTGTTGGCTTTTTGCTTAACTAGTCCGAGAAGATTTTGCTATTTCTGATACCAATCACATATGTCAAGTAATGCACCAAATTTTAACTCTGGAATAGAGTAGTAAGCAAAAATAACAAACAAAAAATCACTTCACATGAAGTATGTGGTATGTTTGCATAATTTCACTGTACAGACAATTCCTGTATAGCTCTATCTGCTAGTGATATATGTGTATCATTCTGCAGTAGTGTACTGCATAAATGTGGGTTTGTATCCATTCTTCAATCCCAAAAGTGATGAATTCACTAAAGATAACTGGGCCTTTTTCTTTAAACCTCCAGTTACACTTCCCAAATTCTCACAGAAGTTTCTTGGTTCCATCATTTTCCAGACATTTATTTTTCTTCCTATTAACTTTTTTTTTTTTTTTTAATTAAGTAAAACTATCACCCCTGACACAAAAGATATGGCTTGTTTTGGCTGGCTGCAAATTCTGCCTACCTTTTTAGAGGAAAAAGGCTTCATATTTACTGTAAAGCTGCTCTCCTACCCAGTGGTCCCTGTGGTAGAAATGTATCTACAGTGCTTTTGACCTCTAATTTTAGCTGCTTGGTACAAAAAGAAGGCCAGGACAGGGGCTTGACATATCTTGTAGGTCAGAGTAGATTCCAGACATGTTTTTTGGGACATAGAGATGTAGAATAAAAAAGGAACTGTTCCTTTGTGCTACTACTCTGCTACCCAGAGCAGGTGTACTAGAGAGCCTGGAGACTGGCTGTGCCATCACTTCTGGGTGGCATTAAAGTCATCCCTTGGAGCCAGGAATGGCACGCTCGCTTTCAGTCCTCCATTCTTAGGGTTGATCATTGTGTGCATGTGTGTATCCATACACATATATCCACTGTATCTCAGCAGCTCATTTCCTGCTGTATTTATTGCACACAGATAGTAAAGGCATTAGCTGTACTTGCTATGCTAGTTAACTCTAGCTGTTAGCTGTAGTTCGTTGCAAAACTGGCTTTGCTAATTCACTTCCATATTAATCTGCTCTGTTGCAAGTTCCAGGCTGCCTTTTTTTTTTTTTTCCCCCTTTGTATTACCAAATTGTAGTTGGCAGTTTTATTACATCAAATAACTGAACTTCTTACCATTTGTCAGGTATTTGTTCAGTTACTGTCTCTGCACAATCATCTCTGAGGATGCTATTTTAGCAGTAGGTGCCCTTTGTCAAATAAAAATACAATGATGTGAAGTGGTGTAATTTAAAGATGATGTATTTTTGCCAGACCTGCAATCAGTCATTCAGTTGCTAACTCCTGCTTTTCTTGAAGGTATTAGGGTAGCCAAAGCAGGGAACCTCTCTGTTTATGTGTCTCACAGTGCTAGTGAAACAGACTTTTAAACATCTAGTACTTACTAAATCTCTGATGTGTAAATTCAACTGATTTAGGGATATGGATTTACAGGGTAAATAGTTTAAAAAATAAGACAGAGTGGAAATACTTTATGTTCTCTTCTATTTATCTTTTCTTATGTGGGGTTTAACTTCAGAATAGAGCTTCTGAATGCTCCCTATAATTTAAAGTGTGTTTTACAAAAATCACATTTAAAATACTGTCATTTTAATTTATTGTTCTATTTATGATAAGGAAGCAAATCTATCCTACTTGCCCAGTAGCTTGACAGTCATTCTGAATCTGGACATCTTCTGAATTCTCACAATAAATTTGCTATAATTCTTCTGCTTTTCTCAGGGAATTCTAAACAGGTATTGATTTATTTTTTTTTAAGAAAAGAGTATGCAACCAATCAAAAAAATAGAACACTATTGAGATTTTGTCTTTAGTTCCTCTGAAATATTTGTACTTTTATGTTACATTTTCATCAATCTGTTTGGGGACATTTAAGATGCTGTTTTAGACAGTTTGATGGACTGCTACAGGCTGATGGTAGGTGTTTTTTGGTTGGTTCTGTTGGAGCTGCCTGCCCCACTGGCAGCTCCAGGGCTCCAGCAGTGTTGCAGGGCTTGGTCCCTTCCCTGGCTCAGGGCCAGGCATGGGGAGGAGGTGCTCTGCTGTTGGGCAGCAATCTGCTCCCAGTTTGTTCCTTAAAACCAGCTCTGCTCCATGAGAATTAATTGAAATAGCTCTGAGGGAAGAGATGAGTGAGTTGTTATGGACTGCATTAGATTTTCTTTTCTATCTTAAGGGCGGAGGTAGGAATCTGGCTGCGAGAAACCCTTTTATTAGGACTTAATCTTTAACTTTTGCTTTTAGTCACAACTGACATTGAAAGCCAAGAGGTTGAAGGGGAACAAGCCTTGAAAAGGACGCTGCCTCCCTCAGGCCCATGGAATTGTGCACATCTCGTCTGACCCGCATCTGGGGAGATGACGGCAGCTTCCTGCTGCCTCTGGACTCTGACAAATGAGTTCTGGCAGCTTGTAGTGCAACAGCTTAAGGTGTTACCATCCCCAGATGCTTCTGATCTCTCTGCTGGCACTTACTACCTGGGAGAGAGCTCCCCTTTGATAAAAATCATTTGTTCGCTATGATGCTCTGCTGTAAAATGCAGAAGTCAGTGTGTAGGCATATGCCCTGTTTTCCTCTGGCATTGACAGGTAGTCAGACAACTGTGGATGAGTTTGTCTCAGGCTCTTTCTAGTAAATATGTCTAAGGTCCTTTGTTAAAGATAGGCAGCTATATCTTCACTAGGAATTCACCTCTCATGCTCTGTTAGAGGTGGGTTCTTACTTGACAACATGCATTTACACAAAATAACACATCTAATTGTCTGGCCTTTAGCCATTTTGTATTATTAGGCCCAAGTCCAAATCTCGTATTTGCAGAAAAATGGATATAAGTTAGGAAATGTACATGCCTTTGCTAGAATACCTACTTTTTCCAGGAACAGAAATGTTAGGAGATTATCTGTGTCCCTCAGAGATGGCAAAGCCATTCTGGTTCACAACAAACATGACAGAAGGTTGCTGACCCAAATAGGAAAAAAAGAAATGGATAAATTGCATGGTTTCAGTGATTTCATTTGCTTTGAAAATTTGGCTGTAATACCGTGTCCTTGATGTTCAGGCATATATGTTCTCAATTTCACTGCTCCTGGTTGGCTGCGTCGTTGCACTGTTCTTTTATCTATAATGATAATAAGCAAATAGATTTTGAAAACTATTAACACAAGGTTAAAATGGTTCAGGCTGTCTACTACAGCTTAATGGACAACTTCCTTCCTCATTTTGCCCTGATGGGAAAGAGCATCATTTCTCTGCTATGCTCAGTTCTTGATCCCTTGCTTGGTGCCCTCAGTCAGGCCGTGTTATCAGACCATCTGCTGTCATAAGATATGATTAGTTTGGGGTCTTGATTTTTAATACATAAGATACTCTTGCTAATAATTTTTTCCCTAATACACATTCTCTTCTGCATATGTAAGTGCAGCTTTGTAGAAGAGAGAAACTGTTGTGCAGAGTTGGCAAGAATGTACCTGAACATTTTGAAGCCTAATCTGAAGAAAGGCATTTTTAAGTTAGAGCATTGTATTTAACTCCCTAGTGGTTTCTCTCCAACACAGACAGGACAAAAGGATAAACTGAAGTGATTAATGTTTCATCTGCAGCCTGTTTTGTTTTTCTGTCGGATAATTGCCAAGAAAGTTCCTGTTGATCACCTTTGCAGCAATGGCACATTAAGGTCTACTGAATTAGCCAATTAAGCAATTTATATTTATGTAAAGAATGAAACTGGATATATAAAATATAATCAACTGATGTTGTGTGCTGCTTGTCTCCTTGTTTTCTTAATAATTAGGCAACATTAATGCTTTCGGTACAGAGTGAATAAATAAATGAATAAGGTAAATAGTGTAGCCATTATGCAATTACTCATACTTTGGCTGTATTCTCAGCTTTTTGCAAAACTATTCACCCACTGGCTACTGTCTACACCAAAATATTAACTCTATATATTCTTCTTTTTGTATCAGTCTCCAGGTTTAAAACTTTCCTTCATGTTTTTCATATTCCTCTGATGGAGAAATATATCTGGTTTATTGTGTATTTTGAGAAGTTCTCAAGATTTCAATTTGTCTTGGATATAGCTCATGTGAAAAAAACCTCATGAAAGTGCTACTCATTTTTAATGGATCCACATCAGAGATTGGGACCCAAGAAAAGTGAAATTATTTGTTTATATTAATGTATGGGGGTTTAGAGCCATTTGAAGTGGGTTTTATAATCAGAACTGTGGTCAGAATTGAAGAAGCCTGTTACCCTCTGTCCTCTGGAATTAAATCAATTCAAAGAGACAGACTTGTGAAATTAGCACCTGACTCATTTAAGGAGGGTTTCACAGGATACCTGTTTAAGCTAGGGAAGTCCTTTCTGACAGTTGCTGTGAATACTGAAACTTCACATGGAGTTGAGAAGAGACTGGAAAAGTGCCCAGAAGATAAATTCTTGCTACATCCATGATGCCTGTAGAAGCCATGCCTGCCTTAGCTGCAGGAGGTCCCTCGGTTGCAGAAGAGAAAGCACTGGGAGATGGACTTTATATAGTGATGCTGCTGTGATCACTTCTGTGCCACTGTCAGAAACAAGATTGTGACCTAGGCTGAGGCCACAGGTCTCAGGTATGCTCATAGGCATAAATGAGAGTACATTCAATATTGCTCTACTCACATTAACACCAGTGGAAGTTCTGTGGACTAGTTGGTAAAATAGAGTACTAATGACCATAGCAGTATTCTACAACTTGAGACTTGTGTTCAGTTTTTGAATGGCTTTGGTAGATTGCTTTTTCCTGAGATATTAAGTTTGGTGGATGAAATCAAACCTACTTTTCTGGGATTTTTATGATTAATATTTCAGGGACAAACTTTTATGAATTTATCCTATGAGGTTTCTGATAGGGCAAACTTTTTTTTTTTTTTTTTGTGTTGCCTTGCACAGCAGCACGTAATCAGTCCTTCAGCATGAAACAAATTGTTAATTTTGGCCATGTAGTTAAAATAGAAGTTGTAGAAAGTATTAGCTTAATGGAGGCCTAAGCCTCAATTGTGAGCTTGAGCAAATTCCTGACAGTGCTCAGGAAGTATCCTATTTAAATCCCAGGATACAACAAATGCTAAAATTGACCAGGAGGCATTCTGTGCATATAAATGCAGAGGCACATCTAGGCTGTTTCATACAGCACTTCATGTTTGAAGTTTCCTTCTCTCCACTGTATTTCTAGAGACAGGCAAGCTCCTTTCTTAACCCCTTGCAAAAAGGCAGGACAGCCGAGGTGGGTTTGCATCATCCCAGTGAAATGACCCAGAGCTGTGCAGAGCTCATGACTGCCTAGATGAATGGGGGCTCCTGTGGTTACCAATACTTCCAGAAGCTTGTAGAAAGAGGGATGTCTTTTTCGGTTTGCTTTTCATTCTTTTTGGAGATGCAAGCTCAGTTTAACTGCCAAAAAAAAAAAAAATCTCTAAGTTAGTATAGGAAAAAAGTAGCAAAAAAGAGACAATAATAAAAACACAGAAAGGGTCTCATACCTTAAGCTTACTTGGAACATTGAATTTCTTTTCTATTATAATTTATTGCCATAAAAATTGGAAAGCTTTAATGTAACATCTTGGATTAGCTATACAGAGCATAGTCCACAAAATCTCAAAGAGCCTCGTGGCAATGCTAATGTCAGGTTGATAGCAGTAATAAAATTTAACATCAAGCACACTCACGAGGATTAGTTTAAAATCTGCTGTCATGGAATATCAGAGTACAATGAGGTACTTGATAGCCTACATGAACTGCTGGTAGGGTATGCAAACATTTTCCCTTAACCACAAAAGATAACCATTGAAGAAGTTCAGTTCCACCACCTCAGTACCAGCAACCACTACTGTTCATCGTGTTGTAGGAAGGCTAACTTTATTTTGGTGAGTAATCGTCCTGTGTTATTCCACAGTTCACAAAGCATATCCCATGATTTTATATTAATTCATTGTTTGGCTTCACTTTTGTGCTATCTTGCCTGGTTTCCAGCATCTATTTTAGCTTGTTCTGTTTTTAACTAAGCACAGGATTTGGCTAGGTTTACAGAATCTGTTGCAAAAATGAAAAGTAGATGATTTTGCAGTTTTTGGAAGTTAAATTCTTCTTTTGCTGTGTTGCCTTTTTTTTTTTTTTGCCTTCCTTTTCCTTCTTATCCCGGCCTTCTCAAAATAAAAGCTTTACTGAAATTAGAGCAGTAAAGAATGATCAGAAGAGACAAAATTTTTTGAGAGTTTGGAATTTTCATCCTCCGTCCCATTTTCTGCTTCCCAGTTATATTACATTGCATGAACACCAGAAAAACACCTTCTGCAAATACAGTAGGTTTACATCTCCTCTGCTCTGTAAGGCAACATTTCTTTTTCATGTTAGGTGTCTTTACACTTTACATTTACTCTAGATTGTATTTAACAAACACCAAAAAAATGTACTTCCAAAATCAGAAAAAGCCATTATTTTCTCTTCCCACATTTATTCAGTATTCTGTCTGTGGCTACCTTAATTACTCCATTTTCTCTTTACTGGCATTTATAACTAGCAGATACTTATTCCAAGGTATGTGTCACCTTGCTTGCAAAGAACCTTTTCCAAGGAAGTTTCCTATTTTTGTCTCTTTTTTTTCTCATTGGTTTACTCCCTGTGGTGCTCCTTATTGTGCGTGGTAGCATATTTCCTACTTCCCTTGCCAAAATCTCTTTTTTGAAGTGGATCTTGCTTTCAATAAATGTTTTCCTGAGGATTTAGTATAGTCCCTTCTGAGGCAGGAACACTTATAAAGGAGGAAAGTGGTTGCTTGTCTGATAGTCTTGAGGGTTGTAGGTGCTCCACTAGAGAGCTCTGCTGGCAGGTGGCTCATCAGGTGGGCAAAATGAAGAGTCAAAAAAATGAAGAATGTGCACAGGGCTGTGGTGGGTTTTTGTTGCTGTTCTGGCCACTCTGCTTTATTGGAGGATTAATGCCTATCACTAGTTGTCTTGGTTTGGGAAGACAGGTGTCTGCCAGGGAAAGCCAGAGCCTCCCTTGGAATGGAGAATATAAACCCCCTCCCTCCAAATTATTATAATTTTGCAATTAGGGGCTTTCAGGCAAAGATATGGGATTAAGAATAACAGTTCTTTACTAGGAATATTGAAAATGCAAATGTAGTTGTACAAAAAAACAAGCAAACAAACAAATCCTACAAACCCTGACAGAGTCAGAATGTGACCGACACCCTGTTGGTCAGGGTGTTGGGAGCAGTCCCAATAAGTCCTTCTGGAGTGACAGATGTGGTTCTGTTGGAGTAGAGGTGATCCTGTAGAAGGGTCCAGTGGTAGCGAGAAGGGTCCAGTCTTCCTCTGGGAAATCCAGTATTAAAAACAGGCTTTCCTGCTGTGCTGAACTTTAACTTTTATCTAGGTAGGCATGCTAGGTAGGTGGGCTCCTCCCACTGGGATGATGTAATGTTATCAGTCATGTGATGAACCTTAATGGCCCATTAACAGAGGATATCCCCCTGGAGGGAGGATGGGTCCTGGAAGAGATAAGAGTATTGCTCCACCTGGTTTTAACAGCTGGCCCATTAGCAGAAGGCACCTGCCTCCTCCGCCTTGGACTTAAAAGAAAAAACACCTCTTCAACTGGTTTCGACAGCTTGGGAATAGAATACATGCTTTTGGTTATATGTTGCAACCTAAGACATTAGTCTTAAACAAAAAAACAGTTTTATATAAAACATTAATATAATGGCAAGGTGGCTAGCCAGCATGGTTATGTTATGTTGCAAGTCAGTAAGAGATGGAATCAAAAAGGTCAGTTTGATTCTAACACACAAAATTATTTGGTGACACTTAAAATTACTGACACATGGACACTGTAGTGAATAATGCATAGAAATGCATAGTTACGCAGTCTCTAATTCCTTGCAACTTCTGTACATTTAATATGTTCACAAAGCTAAGGGAATACTGCATTAAATACAGAGGAGTTTTCTGCAGCTCATTGATATGAAAAAAGCTTTAGAGGTCCTGCTATTATTTCCCATTTTTCATACATGAGAAGAGAGATTAAGTACCATTTTAAAAGGCACACATACCTACCTGAAAAAGGCTATAATTACATATAATTTCATAAGAAAATATTTTTACAAATCCTGCATTTCATATTTTTTGTTCATGCTAATTAGTTCAATGGAGAAATATTAAATACTAATTTTGCCATGTCTGCCAAGATACCTGAAGGGTTATTTTAAAAGATATTATTAGTGGGACTGGATACAATGTGTGTGGTTCCTTAATGCTAATTAATTCACTCAGGAGACAGTCCTAATAAGCAGATGTGAAACCAGAATTTTAGACAAAAGCATTCTGTTTGGTTGTGAAGTTCATCTGCTTTCTATTGCAAGTTCACTTGGGAGATGATTTCAATCAAACTGTTTTGTGTACCTATCAAAAAGTGTTGTGTTGGTATGCCTTGAACCATAAGTGAAAGTTTATAATGAAAAATTGCACATACATTTCATAAATATTCTCAAGATTAAAGCTAATTTTGTTAGGCCTGCTGGTATGATCACAGTTCATTTACTTTGAATGCACTTATATATTTTTGCTTTGTACCCAACTATTTCTCCATTATGTCAGCTAGTTAATATTGATCTCTCACTGCAACAGTACCTAAAAGCTTTTGTGAAAATTAAATGAGGATTTTTATACAGCTGCCAATTTCATTTAGACTTTTTTTAAGTGTCTGGGAGAGCATAGGAGATAACTTTTATTTCACTGAAAATATTAATTTGCTTTTGTTAAAATTTAGCAGTTTAACTAAAGAGAGGCCTGGAGAATATTGCATTAAATGTTAATAGGTTTTTCTGTCAGGGAACTGGGGGGTTTATTTTGTTTTTAAGAAATACCACATCCTTTTAGACTCCTAAATCGTTCTTATGGAGGCTGTTACTTTGTCCACTGCTGAAGTGTAATCTCACCATATCTCTTCTCATTGCCTTTATGTTGCCTCTATTATGTTCCATGATTTCAATAATGATTTCCTTTGTACATCTGATTTAACTCTGAAGAAAAATGTTGGTATACAAACCAAAAATAACTGTCTGAAAACAGGCCTATTGAATAACAATGTTAGCTCTCTATTTGCTGAAAAATATTTACAGTAATTTTTAAGGCTTTATAAAAGGCACAAGAAAGCTCAGTCATACTTGCTGCAGTTGTTATGCCCCCAGATTGTGATGCTGTAAAATCTGTGATTCATGCTGCAGATAGCTTCCAGTTTCTGCTACCTAAGACAAAGCAGGGAATTATCCATGTTGTTTATTGTGGCAGTGTTAAATCAGCTCTATGGCTCCAACTCTTAGTCTGAGGCAAGGTCATACATGAGTTGTCTCTTAGAGCATTGCAGCTGTCACGTGCTCACTGTATTTGCCCAAATAGGCTGTTAACTCTCCTGCCCCTGACAGAAACAACAAAAGCATGGGAAAAGAAATTATTAATCCACATAGCATTCTTTGGCCATGGGATTCAAGTTTCTTGATTAAAAATTTTGCCCTTGTTTTTTAATGCTTTAATTGAAAACAAACCCAGATTCCTGAGTCAGGTAAAATGTGCCTTGATGAAGAAGACAGAATCTTGCAGTGATAATTTCAGAGCTGCCAGCTCTGGAGCCCATACTGGCTTCTGTTCCACCATGATAGTTGTTTGGCAGCAGACAGCATCAAATCCCTTAAAATACCTCCTGGATGCTTCCATACTGCAATTTAAGTAGTTTTGGAATACCAGCAGGTTTTCTCAAGGAGTGGTGTTTTTCCAATTCTGAATACCTTTTTGAGGTATATTTGTAAGTAAAACTATTCTTTTGTATAAATTCTTTATAATGTTTGGAAAGATGTAGCCTGAGGAGCAATTATCTGCTATGTTTTAAAACTAACGAGACATTTTAAATCTGATTTGATTTGCAAGTTTGTTCCAGATACACTTTAAATGTGTTCATTTGCTGTCCCATGTTTTGTGCTGCATTTGCTGGACCAAACACGTTTTGTTCTGGTAGAAGTAGATTCCTTTGAAACCATCATCAGGTCCACTGAGAGCTCTGGAAGGAAGTACACTTTGCATAAGACTTGACAAATGAAACCCAGTACCATCTAATGGTAGATACAGAGTTCAGGATAAGTATATAGAAAGCTGGTCTGGAAGAGTAGTTTTAATATTTGTGACTCTGAAGACCATCTACTCCAACTTTTCTGCTCTAAGCAGGATCAGCTAGACCAGGTTGTGTCCAGTTAGTTGAATTTCTCCAAGGATGGAGACTCTATGATGCCTCTGTGCAAGGTGTTGCAGTGAGGTGTTACCACCCTCATGGTAATAGAAAAGTGTTTTCTTGTTTTCTTGTGATCAAGGTGAGGCTGACCTGCTTGTGGTTCCCTGGATCCTCCTTCTTGGCCTTCTTGAAACTTGGAGATTGGAGTTCACCTTGCTTTCTTTCAGTCATCAGGAACCTCTTACAGTTGCTGTGACATTTTAAAGACAATTTTGAGAGTGACCTTGCAAGGACGTCAGCCAGCTCCCTCAGCACTCTTTGTTGCATCCTGTTTGGTCCCACACCACGTCAGGTGTGTCCACCTTAGGTGTTCCTTAACCACGTCATTGTCCACTGAGAAAGTCTTTGCTGCTCCACACTTTTCCTATGGTAGCAGGAGCTTCAGATTCCTGAAGGCAGGTGTTACATCCCTTACTGAGGCAAAAGAAGTTATTAGATACCTCAGCCCTTCCCATGTCCTTTGTGACCAAGGACTGTGTCCATTCATCAGCAGGTGCACATATTCCTTTGTCCTCCCTTTGCTGCTCATGTAGAATCCCTGCTCACCTTCTACATACCTACACTCAACTCTGGGTTGCTTTGGCTTTTCTCTCTCTGTTCCTGCAAGCCCCATATTTCTCCTGGGTCATCTCAACCCTGCTTCCACTTCCTGCATACTTCCTTTTTGTGGTTCAGTTTTGGCAGGAGTTGTGTGTTTGTCCATGCAGGGCTCCTGCCACCTTTGCTTATGTGAATTGAAGTGGTCCAGGCTGGAGGTAACAAATGAAAGGATCGTTGAAACCATTTCCTTATGCAAAGGTGTAAGTCTGAGTGGGAATTGTAATGAAAAAGTAAGTCAGGATTGAAAGAAGAAGGGATTTTGAGATACTGCTGCAGGCAGTACTGTAGAACATGTTATGAAAAATCTTTTAAAATATTTCAAAATAATAGACTACAGACACAAATCTATTGTGAACATAACCCTCTAGAATGTTATAGAGTGTTATATGCAAGATTTAAAAGTGGTTTAAAAACTTGCTATCAGTTACCATTTTCTCAAGTGAAAAGAGCTTGTCTTTTCAGTTGACAAGGCTTCATAATAAAAGCAACTAGTGTTGATGTGCGTGAATGAGTAAGATTTAATGAACTCATACTCATGTAAGCACAGGCTGTCACCTAATCAATTACAACATACCTGCCTATGATACAAAAGAAAATGGAAAGACTTAAATGATCAATTATGATTGCCAGCAGTGATTGGAATTCCAGATCTGAATAAAAAAAGTAGGACAGATTATCCAGGAAACGGGCACAGAACAACTAATTTTATTTTTTTTTTTTTAATTAGGTTGAGATCTGTTCTACTACATCTGTATGGCAACCCTCAATGGATGCCACAGAGTTAACATTCTTTACCACAGTGTCAGGTCAACGTGGGCATGGACCAGCACCCTAGACAGTGGCAATTTGGAATTTTACAAGTGAATGATGGAGGGAAGTAATATTGGCCAGTTGAAGATAAGAGCTGATAAGATGAGTAATGGTCAAGTGGAAATAGGGCACGAAGCAAAGACAAATAGTTTGTATTTAAGTAAGATGGAGGAGCTGGTGTTAATGGGGGGAACTTATAAAGGGGGTCATATGCTAAGTCAAAGAGCTTAGGAAACTGATCCGTGCAGGTGCACTCTAAGCAGTTTTGAACGTCGTAAACGTTATTTGCTAAATAAATGAGAAGGAGAAAGGTCAGAGGAACAGAAGGTGCAATGAAGAAATTTGATATGATCCTAAATAGGAATCTACTTCATGAACAGTGGGAAAATGTAAGTCATGGGCCAGTGACAAAGAATGCATTTAGATATGATTCAAATACAAAGAACTAGGATACCCAAATAAAAATATACTGCTTTAACTATCAGTTTGCATAATGATAATGTGGGGATGGTGCTTGGAGAGCAGAAGGAAGGAGGCAGGGCTGATTGCTAGATATGAGCTGGCAGGTGTTTAAGGAGTTGGGCTTATATTTTGATCTGATCTAGAGAATCCAACATATCTAAAATAATGGCAGGTGCCTGAGTGGTCTTTGAGAAGTGGTAGTTGAGTTTGTTTGGTGGTGGCTTTATCTGGCAAAAATTTGCAAAGAATGAAAGGGATTAATTAGAAAAAGAGTGATAGAATGTGTCCTCCCTATCTGAAGGGGGGCTTCTGTTCTTGAGTCCAGATGGAAGAGCTACATGCTTGAACGATTGATTAGATAGGTAGGCAAACAGAAGATGTGACAGTTTGTGTCATGTGTCACCTACCGTATTGGACAGTGATCTCATTTTGTATCAGTTCAAAATAACAAAATGGAAAAGGATATGAAAATATTAATATTTCAACAGCCAATCTATCATTTTTGACACTGGTGGAGACTAGAGGTGATGAAAGCCAGAACACAAATCTATATGTAAAAGGGGCAGGGGAATTCTTCACAAGTAACACTCATCATTTGTCAGTTTGTGATTGTGGAAGAGAGTATTCTGAGACAAATGCACGTGTAAAGGTAAGTTTCTTTCTATACTACCTAATAAGAAATGCGTGACATTTATTTTTTTAAGAGAAACAAAAATTAGAGGAGGGAGAGGGAGATTGGGGTAGATAGATTCACAATTCACACCCGTCTGTCAGTCTTCCCCCTCCCTGTTATCTCAACAACCTTGCTTTTCATCATAAATTGGTCTGATACAGAAACTGGTGAGGCACCAGGAAGATATAAGTGTGCAATTGTCCATGTGTATAAAATAAATGAGAAGGCTGAAGAAGAAAGAGGTTATATTTGGGAGTATATTTTACATAAAATAACAGGACCGTGAAGTATTTCATTAGTAATTGTCAGGAAAATCAGCAGCTAAAAGAAATATGCAATTTTTTTTTAAGTGGTTTTCTTTAGCTTCCTCCTCTTCCTTTCCCCAGCTACAATAAAAAGTGATGCATAGAGAGAATGTCACATATATCAGTGAAGCATATATTACAGTGATGCTCGTGGTTTGCAGCCTGAGAGTTGAACATACTTCTCTTACTGGAAGGCTAAGAGACCACAACATTCATTTTGACATATTTTCTCTGCCATGTTTAGTCTTACTTTTTTGCACAAAATATATAAGAAATGCAAGTTACACCAAGGACACGACCCACAGAGCTACCCTGTGAGGGCAGAGCCAACACTGCTGAAACCCAGAGGCTGGCAGAACTCAGGGTGCTGGAGGAGGGCATCTCCATTTTTATCCACAGCTCTCTGATGACCTAAGGTAGGATAATTTCTCCTTTGGCTTGCCTAGGAAAGAGGAGCAGGAGGGGAAAAAAAAAAAAAAAAAAAAAAAAAAAAGGGTGTTTTTGCCCCCAGATTCCACACTGGCCTTCTGCTAAGCTGGCTGAGGGCTGAACGGAGGTGCAGCTCCTTGCAGGGAGGCACAAGCCGTAAGCGTGCCGTGGTTTCCCGCGGGAGCCGTGGTGCTCGGTGAGGCAGCGGAGCAGCTGGGCTCTCTCACGTCCCTCCTCTGCTTTGCAGCCAGGAAACCTCTTGAGCAGCTGTGACTGGGACAAGGCAGCAGTTGCTCAGATAGGTCAGCCCAGACCCACTGCTTTGTGTATGACATAAGATGTCTTTCATGCAAGCAGTTCTACTTTAGGTAGTGGATTTATATTGCCACCAGCTGTAGCGTTGGTTTTCAATGATGAGAAATATTCCAGTGTGTTTGAAACTTGACGTTTCTTCCTAAATATTTGGGCATAGCAATTAATTTTTAATAATAAAGTTTGCATTCTTTGGGCTTATTGTAGGTAAACTACTCAGAAGTTGTGACATAGGGTAGTGAGCTTAACTCTGTTGGCAAACCAAATTGACAGTGTTCTGAGTCATCAGATTCTCAGCTGATTTTATCACTGACTCAAGCACTCAGAAAATATATCATTGTTTAGGAGTTTGTTGTTCTAACAAAACAAGACGTAGTTACTATTTTTGTGCTGACTCAAAACCTTGTCATCTATTGTAATAAACAAAAGCTTAAAACTGAAATGTCCCCCTGATTTTTTGCTTCACCTCTATTGCCTCTATAAGGATATGTTGCATCTAGGTTGTGCATGAGAGTTTGGCTGCTGATGTACTAGTAATGTTATTCACAGAAAGCAGCTGATGTATTTTACATTAAGAAACAAGGAAAAATCCATCAATATGGTCTTCTTCAGATAGATCCACTCTTAGGAAAGAAAGCCCAAAAATGATGGTGCATTTATCTTATTTTTCTTCATTGCTACAAAGCATAAATTGCCAGCATGCACAGCCCTTAAAACTAAGGAAAATTTATATCCATTAATGATGGATAAGGATCTGGAAATTTTTAGAAAGAATTAACATTATCTAAATCATCTGAGGTTTCTTTTGAGCATACAGTGTTTTGGATGGGAGGCAGAGAGGAAGGTGCTACTAGGTGACAGAGCTCTGTAAATGATAGAATTTCCAAAAGCGGGAGATTTAATGAGGAAAATCTTCAAGTTAATCCCTGCTAACGAACATACCACACGCTAAAAAAACCCTCTCCAGAGTGTAACAGGTTTCTAGTATTTTCTCTAAATTACTCCATTTTCTTTGAAACACGAAGACTGTACTTTGGATGTTTTCTGTTAGATGCAGGTTAAGCGTTTGATGTTGTCAAATAACTCAAAATTAAGTGTTTAAAGTTTTATGTAAAATCTGCTTCAGTGAATTAAAATTAAAATCTCTTGCTCTGTTCAGAATCCAAGGCAAGAGAATATCAACTGCAGGATTTTCAGGTCCTTTGTTTTTATTATTTCCTGGCAATAACTTGGACTAATTGTAGAGAGAAGCCAGAGAAAAGGGAAGGGAAGGGAAGGGAAGGGAAGGGAAGGGAAGGGAAGGGAAGGGAAGGGAAGGGAAGGGAAGGGAAGGGAAGGGAAGGGAAGGGAAGGGAAGGGAAGGGAAGGGAAGGGAAGGGAAGGGAAGGGAAGGGAAGGGAAGGGAAGGGAAGGGAAGGGAAGGGAAGGGAAGGGAAGGGAAGGGAAGGGAAGGGCAGTGAGTGAATGAGTGTGCTGCTTAAACTGAATCCTCTCCAACTTTTATGATCAGGCCCTTGGCCACCTCCATTGACACATGTATCCCTTGGGTTTATTTCCTTATGGAATCAGTGTGTGCAGGTTAAATTCAAGGTATATGATGAGTTATTCTGCTGCTATCCTCTTCACAAAACAGTGAAGGATGTCCAACATCATCCTTTGGATAAAGGTTGTCCCTTCACATTCTCTAAGTGTAATTAATACACAACCAAATATTTATTTTCTTCAGAATTTTTATACTCTTAGCTAAGTACGATAAAGAAACATTAAAAAAAAAGTACTCTACAGATATTAGGTGGGAAATTATCTTTTTGTTTGGGGAATATTAGATTTATCTAGTGATATTTCAAAGCAGGGCATCTCACAGAGGGTCAGCTTCCTTGGTTGTCTGAATTTGAAAGGACTTTGTGCCACCAGCTGTGTCACCATTAGTATAATACAGAATTCAAAATATTTTTAACCAAATCAAAGAAGAGCATAATGAAAACTGTGTAGGTTTGCTGGTCTTCATTTCAGAAGATAAGTAGATGCATCAGTCATCACAGTCTCTATTGGCGCACTCCGAAATTCATAGAAAGGGTTGAATTTTTTTTGTCACTCAGTCCTTTGCAGCAGTTACACTAATACACCTTGTGACACCTCTGCTCATGGCCATTGTTTCTTTCTGAAGAAGCACCATTTTTTTTCCTAAAGCAGCAGCTTGTAGGATCTCATCTTAGGCTGATGTTTTGCTTTGTGTTTTCAGTGGTGCATGTTTTTGCAACTCTTCAATGACTGTAACATCCATTTTTAATTTAGAATTAATTGTTGTTTTCAGGTTTTGAGAATAAAATTGCAAGAGGTGACAACCTGTGCTTCGTTACTGCCCCTCCATAATTTAACAGCATTGGGTTTGCACCACAGCTGGCCTTTTTCAGTGAGCACTTTGTTCTGTTGACAATTCTTGCCATTTACTAATTTAGGGAGACTAGTGAATTGCAGCATGATTTTGAACCCATATTTCATGGCTATTAGGCTAAAACCCATGCACACTAAAACTGTAGCTATTTCCTTTGCTTAGTCTTCAATTGTGGATTTAGACAGATAAACAAATAAGGAATACAAACTGATCCGTCCCTGTATGTGCTGTTAATCAATGGCAAAAGCAAGGCCTTTAAAGATCATGAAAATATGAGTAAACTGATTTGAATTATCTCAGTTCTAGAAGCACGTGATTGGAGAGAAAAAAAATCGAAATTTTGTTTGAGGTACATTTGTTTGTTTTCAAAATTAGTCAGTTTTCTTAAAGACTGTATAAATAAATATTTAGATTATATTTTTAAGATACCATATGGTTCCTTATTAAATCATACCAACTTACATTAGTTTCAGCTTCTACATAAGTGAAAGTAATACTGCTGGTATAGGAGTACAACCTCAGCTGATTAAAATAGTCATGCTTTCTGCTAAATAGATGGTGCAAGTGCTGTGTGAATGATAAATACTTTACCTGAGACCATCTGGATTCTTGCCAGGAATGCAAGACTGTTATCAAGAGCTTTCTTCCAATTATTTGGAATAAAAATTAATCTAGGATTAAGCTGTCTCTCTTAGCAGCACCTAACTGTGATATCAGGAGAAGTGGTTTGGCCATTCACACTATTAGATTCCATAAAATTGCTGCTGTGACAGTAAGCCTCTTTGTATGGTTCTTACTCTTTAGCAGCTGTTAAACTAGGCATATTCAGAGTTTCAAAGGTCGTCATTTTAATTTGTGAGGTTTTTTGAGAGCTGAGTTACTGATAACTTACTTGTGATTGATTTTATGAGCAAATCCATCTTCCATTTGGTTGATGGAATATGCATGTAAGGAACCTTTGTGGTCTGCCCATTCCCCAGTGAATGTGCTGAGACAGTTTTTTCTGACAATGATTCAGGCTCAGGTTCTGTTTCCAAAGTGTGCCACAAAAAAAAAAAAAAACCAAAACCCAAAAAACACACAAACAAACAAACAAACAAAAAAAACCCAAAACAAACAAACAAAAAAAACCCAAAAAACCCAAAACAAAACAAAAACACACACACACACACAAAAACACACAAAAACAAAAATCCCACACATTTTTTTCCTTAATCTTGTTAGCCTTGATATGCTGAGTTTTAAAATGCTACATTTTTTTTTATATTCTACTACTCATAGCTTACACTCAGGCCATTGTGGGGGAGGGGACACTGTTGGAGCAGTCATGCCTGAGCCTTAAGTCTTTATCAAGAAGGTAAAAAAGGACCTCTGGGACTGTAGGAGTGAAGTAGGGATTGGTGGTAGAATGAGAAATCCTCTAGCTATTATAAAAACCTGTTGTGTCTGTCCTAGTGACCACAAAGGTTGGCACCTAAATTTAGTGCAGTATATTTAATTTGGTTACTGCTTTTGTGTGTTCACATATAATTAAAACTGCTAATGTAATTGAACCAGGAATAATCATTTTCTCTTATTTGTGGCAGAAGTTGCATGGAAGGGGTTTCAAATTGCTGTAAACAAATATCTGAGCCTGACTGCTTGCTGTTGACAAGAACTATTCCCAGTCTACAGGACAGCTTTATGCTAAGGTCCAGTGAAGACTCCCATTTTACAAATTTGAAATGCTTTCCCAAGTAGGAATAAATTAGTTCTCGCAGTATCTGGAAAAGTAAACAAATACTATCTCATTTAAACTGTGGGAAAAGCAATTTAGGCAGATGAAATTATTTGTCACATGAAGAAAAGCTGTATCTGAGCCAGAAATGGAAGCCAGATTTCCTTATGGCACGGCATGTCCTGCTTTATAAAACTTCTCTCCTATGGCTGACATATGTCATCACATGCTATTGTCCATCAGTATTTCCATTTTGGATATTAGGAACATTGAAATAAATTATTGGAATACATTGTCTTTCTGAAGGTCACCCTTCAATCCACACATTGTGGTACTTGAGCTAAAGTGGTGAAACCACAAAGTACGGAAGTGAATTATCGACTATTAGATGAGCCACAGAAGTAGGACACAACACAGTCTTTGCCAGTGTCTTATTTACTTTTCAGAACAGTTGTTTTCATAAACAGTTTGTGACACTTGTGTACACAGAATAAAAGAGTTCTTTTCAAAGAGTGAATGTATTAAAAATTCATTTATTCAGAATTCATATTTACCTACTTTAATGTATTTGTACAGAGAGGAACCCTTTGTACCTTTTTAATTGTTATTTTCTCTAGATGTTTAAGTCAATTATCACTGAGCAGTTACACTCTGGTAGCTTTTCTTAAGTTTAGAAAGGAAGAATTACGGAACTCAAAGTAAAGCAAGCAGCTTGATCCCTCGAAATTAAACTCCCTTTTCTTACGATGACAGAAGAATGTTCTGATGTCAAGGCTGCTCACTTTAAAAATAGCTGTGTAAAAATAAACACTTAAATGATTTTTATTCTTAAACCTTTTTTTGGTTATTGTTTCTGAATAGATGAGCATTTATTTTTGGATGCTGATGCTTAACATTTAAAATCTTTTTACAAAGCTCTCACTATTGCTCCATAAAACTCAGGAGCTGTAAAAGTAGAATTCTTTGCTGATAGGGTGTTGAATTCTGTTAGACACTGTCTCATCTCCTGTCATCAGAATTCAGAAAAAAAGATGCTTTCAGTGGGACAGGGTGTCAGATATTATAACATGGCTACAGTATTTCAAGCCAAATATATAAAAATAAAATTGATATATAAAAATAAGAACAGTTTCTCTTACTTTGTTCCTTGAGTCATGGTTTGCCACGTGGCTATGACTGTTGCTTAATTTCCTTTGAAAGAACAAAAATGATCAGACTATTTAATTGAGATTTATAATCATATAACATTGACTATGGCAGTTGTAGTATCAGGACTATCTACTAATAGTTCATTATCAGTGCACAGTGAATTTTTTCTTTTCTGAATTCAAAATAGGGTCAAGTCCAAGTTATGCATTTCTAAAAACTGAATAAATAATACTGTCATGCTATGTGTAAACACAGTGTTATCTTTTGTTTTCAGACATAAATTCAGTTCTTCTTGCCATCACAAATTACACCACTTGCAACTTGACTCCTCACTTACATTTTGGATTGGAACTGCTCCACTTAGAATTGGTCTCTGACTGATTTTGTTACAGAAATTGCAGCTCTTTTATGGCACGATGCTGATGGGCTTCCCCAACTCTAAATTTTCCTGAGTGGTTTCCAAACCCACAAGGGCCACCAAGAGTAGTTACGGATGCCAGCGTTTCTAAGTTATTCTCTGACTCTCACATGAATCATCCTACCAGGTGTGGCTGTGCAAATTTTAGTCCCAAAACAGTTATTTGTTAGTTATGAAGAAACAATAAGATGTTAAGTTAATTGCGAATTATCTATTTTACATTTTTAAATACATTGATTAGTGGGGAAAAGAAGGCATAAAACATTTGGAATGCAAAACCTAAAAAGGCACATTTCCTAAATACTAATCTGTAACCACCTACAATATTTGCACATAGAGAATCTGTTTCTCTGATGACATCTGCATCTACTCAGTTATACCTTGTTCTTGCTTTTTATCATCAGTTTCCCTGTGGGTGTTTTTCAAGCTAAACGAAACTACATATTTCCTGAACAGATTATATTTTCACCTTCTGAAATGCTTCTGAATGCAATAATGGCTGAATTATCTGCTTATCTTAACTTCTGATTTAAACAAATGCACTGAATTTCTAAAGCAGATTCTATCTCATATTTATATATTTACATATTAATGTCTCAGTGCATATTTTACAAATGCCACTATACTGCAACAAATACATTGATTATGAACATGGGCCTGCCTATTATGGGTTTCCAGTTTGCATGTTTTTAACCAGCTAAGCCAGGGCTGTTTCTTCTGGGTTAACCCTAGTGCAAAACAGGGTTAACAGGTCCCTCGTGTTGGCAAGGTCTGAAGGGGAGCTAAAATTCACAGGTGCAAATGGCCTGCTCCTCTTCCCCAACCTTACCACATAAAGGCTGCAGCTTGCGGATGTTGAAGAGGATGTGTTTGAGGTTCAAATTATTAATTAAACTCTTAAGAGTTAATAAATGGAAATTACCTAGTCATTGTCACCAATGCTTTTTAAGTATACTTCTGTAATTACAATTCATTACCTGTGCTGATCAAGCAGTACGTTCTGCAAGTTTTCACTTTTAATTATTGGTATCAGAGCATTGAATCGGTAATATAGTCTGGGATTTCATATGCTCTTATAACAGATTTTCGGCTTTCATATGAGAAAGTTGATATATCACTAATATACTCTGGTAACCTTTGCAAAAGAAACTTTGGTGTAGCCTCGCCATTAAACACAAGTGTTCATATCGGAGAAAATATATTATGCCCAGAGTTGTTGGAATATCTTTTGTATTCAAGAATTTGAATAATATTTTAATTAATTTTGCACAAATATTTGGTAGTCTTTTTTATTACCTTGTATTATCAAATGCATTTGTTCATCTCTCTTTTATTATTGAGGAAAAATTGGATTTAGTGCTACCTTTTTTTTTTTTTAATATGCAAGACTAAGTGCGAAGTTAGCACAGTACAGCAGAGATTGTTATTGCAGATTTTTATAAACTATTTTGTTCAACTATTCAATGAAATTTCCTAAATATAGCAGACAGTATTTCTACTGTAGTTTCAGACAATGAAATTTAAGTATCTGGCAAAAATAGTTAGCACAGAGTATTTTTAGAAGGATAACAGAGAACCTCCCTCTGGCATATTTCTTTGCTAAATACAATTAACCATGCTGTGTCTAACTTTAAAAGGAATTTGTAGAAAGCAGCTGTTGGTAAGGTTTCTTTAATTCAATGTAGTTGTTGCACCCCTAAACACCATGCATATATTTTATTAATTCATTTCTTTAAAATAGAGGAGTAATCCATTGGAACAGCATATTTAATGAATATGCATTTCAGTTACTTAAAGAGATTTGGTGGCATATTCTAGAATCATTTTCGTTTCAGGCTTAATATACTCATCTAGGGATAATCCTAAATTTAGCAGCTCTAAGTAGATTTAGTATGTTGTATATAGGCAACAAAACAATAACCTTGTTTTACTGTAATAATTAGGATAAACCAGCAAATGGATCTCCATAGAACTTATGTTACTTTTCATAGCACAACTAAGGTACGGTCTGCTTAACAAAAAACACCTGAAACTTTTTATTTGTAAAAAATGCAGGCAATGAATGCTAGTAATGGTGTTCATTTCCAAACTGCTGGGAAAAAAAAATAGTATTAGACCTATACAGCTTTGCTATAAAATTAATTTTGATCTTTTAAATTAACATGTTTGTAAGTCAAAGCCATGCTGCTCAGGTTCTCAACAAGTATGTCTGCTGCGTGTCCCAGTGACTGGGGTCTCGCAGTGTGTGTTTAAAACTGGGGTGCCTAGGACTGATGGCTTTTATTGCTCTTTTGTTGGTTTTAATCAAATGATACTCAGTGTTTCGTCTTAATCACAAAGTGTCAACCGGCATTTTATGTCTGGGTAATAAAAAACACTGTTGAAATTGAAATTTCACACCAATTTTTAATTGTAACACATCCTCAGGGCTTCAACAAACATGGTATCTGAGGGTTAATAGAAACGATTTTCTAGGAATGCTGTGCAGAAACTCGCCTCTATAAATAGCCTTTGTGAGTTACAGTACATACATTACCAGCTCTGGAAAGTGTTAAGAAACTATGAACTTAATTCTCTTGTTTGTTTTTTGTTCAAGTATTTGTAAAATAGGCTATGGGCACATCGATCTTACAGTCCAGCTTGTGATGGTGCATTGTGTAGAATAATTGACTTTCTGTCCCATTTATAAAGTACTCAGTCATTACTCAAGTGAATAATGTAATACCGATGTTTAAAGGGCTTTCACAGGAGGAAAAAGTGGTGTGGCTCAGTTTACTGCATTGCCTGTCAGCATTTTATTTGTCTACAGAAGCATATGCCACACCATTTCGGTTTTACTAAGGAAGCACTGTGTGCTCTTCAGCCATGAGGAAAGCTATAATAGGAAGTAGGTCAGTGTTTGAATGTGAGTCTCTCTCGTTGGTCCTGGATCTTTGCTCAAATTTTGAGTCTGGGAACAGTTTTTCTCCTGAAGATGTGGCTTTGTTTAAAGGAAAAGAGAAACCAAACATGTCCTTCACCATGTCTGGTAAGTTTTTGGGGAGTAAAAGTGAAAAATGTAAGGTTTTTCACTTAAGGTCTGGTCAGCTAAGGAATGTAAATGAACTGTGAATCTTAGCATCTTTACTAATTGCACCTATATATTCAATAGACCAAAAGGTCTATTAAACTGACTCTATGGTGTGTATGTAATAGGAAAAGATATGTCCTCTACATTGTTTCATCCTCTAAAAATTCTGAGTAAAGGGAGAACATTGAAATTACCAAAAAAGATGGTATATAAATTCTGTCTTGCAAAATACCTGTGTCAAATTGGCGCAGCCCAATATCATGCTTTTCTTTAAACTGCAAGCATTCTTGGCCCGAAAATGAGATGATCATCCAATAATCTGAGTCTCAAAGGGTGGTTCTGAAAAGACTTTCATAATAAATTAGAAACTCTTAGGATGACGTATGAAATGCTGTTCGTGTTTTTTTTTTTCCCTAACTTGCTGCATTTGTACTTGACTTTCTAATTGCAAAACCTTGTGGAAACTAGATTTCAGGCAGGGCCTGTTGCCCAACTCTTAAGAAAAACAGGCAAACTACAGTTTCCATGGTTTCAGACACTGCTGCTCATCCTCTCAAGGCTGTTCTGCTCTTGGTAGGAGAAATTGAGAATGTGTGAAAGGCTAAAAGTAATATTATTTGTTTCAGGGTTATTTTTTCATTTTATTTTGTGCTTACTGTAACAGCTAGAGTTTTTCCAGATTGTCAAAGCTGAAGAAGTATTTTATCCAGCAGAAGAAAGATTTCTCAATGATTTTATGAGCTGTCTTTCTTGAAAAGGGCAGTCTTACGATATTTTTTTTTTCCTGGAAAAAGAATAGTTATTTCAGTGTTCACATTAGGAGTGCTCCTCTTGGTTTCAGGGATGGGGCATCAGTAAACAGTTGTTCTTTATTTTTCTGTAAATGCAGTTATTAAAAAATGAAGTGGCTTGGATTTGTTAGCCATAGACTTCTGTTTCCAGCAGTGGCTGGTTTTGGTGGGCTGTCTCAGTTCCTTGAGGGAAACTGTATTTCCTGGAGAAAAGGAGAGAGGGAAGAGGGCAAAGTAATCTCTTCTTTTGCCTCTCTTTCTTTGCCTTACTCCAACAGAAAAACAGTTAAATGGTTTTCAGAATGTTTAGTTACCTTTGGATGAATGGATGAATGTATTCCTCTGAGGAACAGCACTGCTTTCAAACTAACCTCTCACTCTTCTCTTTTTTTCTTCATTTTTTTCTTTTTTTTTTACCCTTTTATTATTTTTATGGCTGCCTGTTAAGATTCTGGGAGGGAGAGGATTTCTGATTTTCAAAACTTACGTCTAGTACAAGATACACTTGTCCTTTGCTTCAGCTCCCACATGTAACATGAGATCAGAGGAAGTCAAATAGGACCAGTTGGCACCTGAACTCCAGATATTGGTAGCCCTGGTCCTTCCCGGACACTGTTGCACATGTGGCTGAGCTGCAGGGCTCTGCAGGCAGCTGGAGGTGGTAGGTCAGCTCAAGAGCGCCCAGTCTGATCCTCATCATCTGAGGGGGCTTTGGTGGCTCAGCTGTCTGCATCAGATTTGTTTTGGTTAATATAATTGAAAACTCATGTGCTGCTTTACGCTGTATCCTTGATATTTTTGAGAAGATAATAGTAAAACCAACCAGAATGGAATAAAAATTACTGTTTCCCTCTTTTTTTCCCCCCAGATCCTTCTGGGGCGAGACAGGGATGAGAGACACTGCTCAGAAGAGACACTCCTAAACACTAGACTGTAAGACCAACTGAAAGCAGCAAGTTCCAGTAAAATATCTTACTCTCAAACCATTGGCTCTGATTAATTAATAGTGAAACTAATGTAATATTTGCTGGATCACTTAGTTCCATGTTCTGGTGTGTTACTTGCCTTCCATAATAATAGAAGCTCTTTAGTTTTTCAAGGGAGGATGGGACACCAGTGCTCATCAGGAAAGGGATTCCTCCCTGCAGACTCTTTTGTGCTAATACACTAAATGTATAGGCAACAAAAGGCTGAGAAATATATTCTGGGGACTTTTTCCCAATTAGTTTGCATGCAATTTTACTACCTAAAATCTAATAACTGTGGGGGGGAAAAAACCCCAAACCAACATGTTTTTTTCCAAACTGCTCTCTCCTTTCTATTAAATATTAGATAGGGCTTTGTTATGAGAAAACTGCACTACTGGCACATAAATTATGTAAAAATTAACTTACAAGAAAAATCATGAGTGGCCCACAAGCTTGAAAAAAATCTAGCTGAACTTTAGTGTTATTGGAATACTCTTATCCTGTTCCCTATTATTTATGTAAAGTCAAATGAACTCCTTTAAGTATCTTATTGTACTATTTCCTTCTCTGCTTGTCGCCAAATGTCATCTCCCCAGAACCTCTATTTAACTCCCACTTTCCAGCACCATCCCATGAGCTGTTGGAAGCAGTGAACAGCTGCTTTCCCTGCTTCCAAGTGCCACTACTTGGATAGTTAGCAAAAGATGCTGATTTATGGAGTGATCGGTTTCCTCTGTCCTAGAGGCTGGATGAGTCACTCTGGAAGGAGCCTTGTGCTCATTGTCTCTGCATCTGAGCTAATACTTCCCCTGCCTTCATGTTTCCCACTGCTAGCACAATGAGCTGTTCCCCAGGGAACTCTTTTGCAGGGGGCAACCGTACCCTTTACAGCACAGCCTAAAGCCTAAAATAAGTATTTTCTCCTGTGCTGTTGAATCATCTGTTCCAATGGCTTCTCTGCTTTGAGCACTGCTGAAGAGACTCCTCAGAGTCTCCCCCAACCACCCTTCCTTCCCCATCCACTGCTGACCCTTTGAAGGGTCTTTGTGGTTTACAGATGCAAATAAAGTTTTCTGGGGTGTATCAGCTCTATTCCAAGAAGAAAAGGACAATAAACCCACTTTGCAGACTTTCGGTGATGCTTGGCCTACAAGTGACTGAAAAGAAAGCAAATAAAGGGAATACTGTCATGCAGGGGAGAGAGACCCAAATTAGCAAGGATGAGGGTGGCAAGTCTGGCTATTTTATTTAATTTCAGGAAGTAGTTGCAACTCTGAATTGATAATTGAGCAGTTTTCTGTGTTTGCTTTTGACTTACTTATTGTTGTTTTGTGAATGAGTCTGTGTAGACAGTGATGGGGGAGGGAGCATGCCTGCATTGGAAAGTGTGTCAGTACTCTGACTCAATTTGTAAAATGCTTCCATTCCCTTTGCTTAAAAGTAATAGTCATCATCTTGTTCTTCTCTCACCAGTCTCCATTTGTCCTGAGCAGGGATATTCACAGGTTAGGGACTTCCCTCTCCTGAGTGCAGCTCAGTGAGGCAGTTGCTCCCATGAAAAACAACGTGAAGCTGAGCAGCAAAAGAAGTGACAGTGATGCAGGATGATAACATTTTTCTCTTGCTGTTTCTCTACCACAACCACTTTCTCTTGTTTTTTTTTAAGACATTAATGTCCTTCCTCTGAACATTCTGGTTCTCAAACAAACGATATTTTGTCTGTGGAAAAAGTATGTGCCACTGATCTGCTTATTTACCCTGTAGAGCGAATAAAATTCACAAATACTTTTGTTCCCAGCATCGGGATTAACATTAACTGTTCTTCATTCACCTTCCTCGAATTCACCAAAAGATGCTGCTTAGTGCTTTCATCCGTAGCAGTGCAGTTCTTCAGTGGGTGAATGTCAGAGAAAGCAGCAGCCCTGCTCTGGTTATTTAACTCCTGAGAGACTACTGCCTCATTTTCTGCACCATCACGTAAAAGGCAGTAAATGAGAATGGAAGGCTGGAAATTTGTATTATGGAATTACAAGGAGGTAATCAGGTCATCGCACTGATCTACAGCCATGGAATGAGACTAATACTTACACAGGACAGCTGGTGAAAGTGAACTCCCTGGATTATCACCAGATGTTGGACTGAGCAGAAGTTGAGTCATAATTTGATTTGAGAACCCTCACTTTGGGGAGATATGAGAAACACGGTCCCTCCTCTGGGAATAGTCAAGCTACTAGCCTTGTCCTAGACCTGAACTTTCAGTGAATATTCATGATGCCTTGGGGACCTGCCCTTGAGTTTGGGCTTGAAGTGCTTGGGAAGTGTTATCTGTAGTGTCTTTATGTCTCCAGCCATTATATATCAGCACGTATTTTTAGGTATGTTAGATAAATGCTGCTAATGCTGTATGGTCTGAAAACATCCATTGCTTCCCCTTCAGAAGAAGCTTTGTTATTTTCTACAGGGCTTTCCAACAATAAACACTTACAAACAGTAGAAATTTGGTATTTTAACAACTCTTTGCTAGTAAGAAGCAGTGGTTTCATATTTAGTACTGTTTAAAATATGTTGAAAGCCGATTTAGTGGCCAACAAGAAACACAAGTAATTTATTACTGCTTTTCTTCTGCTAATTAGCTGAGATACATTGTGATCTGATTTGTGATGAGATTATAATTTTCCAGTATTTTGACTGTCTCATTAGTTTAATGCTTAAGTAATAACTTGCTTCAGATAATGTATTTAAGTGTTTTTGTCAGTGCAAACATATGAAGAAAATAGTTTTTCTTTGTGTTTGTTAGATGCTGTGATGATACATTGAAAATTACCACTAAAAGCAGCAATGTTAAAACACTGTGGTGGATTGAGCCTGGCTGGATGCCAGATCACCACCAATCTGCTCTATCACTTTGCTCCTCAACTGGACAAGGAAAAGAAAATATAATGAAGAACAGGGAGAGATTGCTCACCGATTACCATCACGAGCAAAACAGACTCAGTGTCTTGGTTTGGAAAGACAGGTATTTGCCAGGGAAAGCTGGAGTTTCCTTTAGAATAGAGAATGTAAACCCCTCACCCCCACCAAATTATAATTTTGCAATTAAGGGCTTTCAGGCAAAGATTTGGGAATAGGTATAAACAGTTCTTTACTAGGGATATTAACAATACAAATGTAGTAGACAACAAAACCACCCAACCAAACAAGCAAACAAACAAACAAACAACAATTTTGGAGAACCCTGACAGAGTCAGAGCTACAACCTGACACCCTGTTGGTCAGGATGTTGGAAGCAGTCCACAAGTGAGTCCCCCTGGAGTGGCAGATGTGGTTCTGTTGAAGTAGAGATGATCCTGAAGGAAAGGGGGGTCCAGTGATGGTGAGAAGGGGTCCAGTCTTCCTCCGGGAACTGGGCGAAGCCAGATACTTTCTGTTCCTGAGTCTCAGTTTTATCCAGGTAGGAATGGTTGGCTCCCCCCACTGGGTGGAGCATCTCACAATAAGATGGTGGAATGTGGATGTTCTATTTTGGGAAGGGTATAGTTTGGGGATGTCTGTGGTTTGGGGAGGGAGGGTATGCTTTGGGGGTGTCTTAATGGTCCATTAGCAGGAAATATCCCCCTGGAGGGAGGATGGGTGGTGAAAGAGATAAAAAACAATGCCCCACCTGGTTTTAACAGCTGGCCCATTATCAGAAGGCATCTGCGCCCCTCCACCCAGAGTTACAAGAGATAAAGAAAAAAAACAAGCATCTCCCCAACTGGTTTCAGCAGATGAAATAGAATACACATTTTTGGTTCCATAACCCAAGACACTCAGTTTGGGGAAATTAATTGAATTCATTACCAATCAGATAAGAGTAGAGCAATGAGAAACTAAACCACGTGTTAAAAACACCTTCCACCCACCCCCCTGTTCTTCCTGAGCTCAGCCTCACTCCCAATTTTCTCTGCCTCCTTCACACAGTGGTACAGGGGGACAGGGAATGGGGGCTGCATTTATTTCATCACACGTTGTCTGTGCCACTCCTTCCTTCTCAGTGGCAGGATTCTTCACAGGGTTCAGCATGGAGCCCTTCTTAAGAGCCACTACCACCATGGTGATGGGCTCAGCCTTGGCCAGCAGCAGATCTGTCCTGGAGCTGGCTGGCACTGGCACTATCAGATATGGGGAAGCTTCTAGGAGCTTCTCACAGAACTCTCCCTAAAGCCCCCCACTACCAAAACCATATCACTCAAAACCAAGTCAAATCAAGTCCTTTCAGTCTGATGAAAATGGGAATATATATGTTTTGAAGCCCTTACTAAGTTCTTCACAATTCTGTAGTTACTAAATTAGATAGATTTTATTCTGTTTTTGTCCAGCAAGGCGTTTGATACCCATTCTGTTGTCTGAGAATGACATACTTTAATGATTGTGAATTTTTGTTGCACCTGTAATAGGCAAATAAGTTTGAAGTCACTTAGATCAGTGTTTTAATTTTTTTTTCAGACAGAGAGTGTTTCGGGTTGGACGGGGCTAGATGCATCTATAATACAGATGGGGAAATTGCCTAGAGCACGTGGGCTGCATTGTACTCCCCTCAGCCTCCCCATCAAATCTGTCCTTGTTTGGAGGACAACTCTTGATGTTTAATCCTGAAGCAAAGCATTAATCTGTGAACAGATAGCCTTTGTCATCCTGCACAAAACTGTGCTTTCTTAATAGAATTCCTTACTGCAAAATATTAAATTATTGCTATTGATTATTTATAAATTGAACAAATGAGGCTATTGCTGTTATCAAACAGATACTTACAGTATTATTACAAGAATATTGAATGTCAGTTTTTCTCTCCACGAAGCAATCCACTTATAATGTAAATGGCTAATAGCCTGGGAATTTCCGTTTTGATTAGGTAATAATAATTAGCTGTAATAATACTCACTTCTCTCTCTTTCAAAAAAAACCAAGCAAAACAAACAAACAAACAAACAAACAAAAATTATGGTTTGATGTGGTGGAGAAAGCCAAAACTAAGCTTGTACCCTCTAGTCCTTAGAAATAAGCAAACCCCATCTGATAGAGTAATAAGGTTGTAACCCTACAAAAACTTGTGCAGCTGCATAACTTTGCTCACTCTACTTACTCCTCTTCACTTTTCACAGTGTGTACAAGTTTTCAAAACCAGAGCCTAATACCAGTTTCTAATGCAAAGAGTCTGTCTTACACCATATACAACAGTGTTTATTAACCTCTATTTTTGGAATCTCTTTTCTTGTTTTTTATACCCATTTTAACATTGCTGTAAATAAAGTATGGGTGAATGGCAGACAGATGTAACAAAATTGAGCTCAAGGTATTACAGAATAGGTGGTGAAATATGGGAAACGTAGTTTTGCTAGAATTTGACTTTTGTTGCTCCCCGTTTTGATCTCTGATCCCTCAAATTAAAAAAAAAAAATCAGTCTTTTTTAATTGTGTGAAGTTAAATTTAATGCTGTCATTATTTTTGTTAGAACATAATTTAAATCGTGTTTCCAGAATTTTTTTACTCTTTGGTTAATAATTTTATTAGGACTTGCTATATGGAGGAAAAAGATGTTCACAACCAGGGTAGAAGAGAAGAGAAAGGTTCTGGGAGAATTTATTTCTAAAGGAGATATTTCTTTCATATTAGTCTGAAGTAGTTTTTTCAGATACATTTGGGTGAAAATATCATGGAAGGATAAGTTGGTTATTTTTCAGTCTAGTGCTATTAATGATTTTTTTTTGCACTCTAAAGTCTTTAAAAATTTGTTTAGTCATCATTCTTTTTGTTCAGCGAGGCATACGATTTAGTACAGTTGTACTGCTTTGAAGACATTTCGGAGTATAACTGTAATAACCAGAAGATCCTTTCAATATTAATAGGTAGCTGAAAGCAGCACTTTGACCTGCTTTTTAAATTAAATAAACTGAAATGGTGGCTTATATTCATTCAGCCAGTCTAAGTATAGCCAAATACAACTTTACATCTAGTATATCCTCTTTTCTGTGATAAGACTCAGAATGAAAGACGACAATCTGCTCACATTCCTTATAACCTTATCCTTGTAAGTATTTTCTTTATCTTCTGTTTAACACAACTAGGCCTGATTATTTCTCCTGTGTAAAGGAGTTTGTAGCTATTGTGTGTTTAGCATACGTGGCCAATTTGAAGGCAGTCTTAAGTTTCTTCAAGGTGTTACCTTATTATTTTATAGAGTTGTTCTAGAATATGCTGCTGGGTCTTCTCTTCCATTGCCTGGGTGCAACCAAAACATAACTGGGAATTGTAGATATCAGAATGTGGAGAATTAAAATACGTTGCAAATATGGTACTTGCCTTGGGTTGATTCCTACATGAATCTTGATTTAGAAACCACGTTCAAAAAGGTGAGGAAATAAGATTCAGATCTGAGATGAACAAGGTTGAAAAAAAGACTTTGTATTCACTTAAAGTGAGTAAATGCACACATGAGTTTCAGTCATTTGAAATTGCTCCACTTTTAATGTTAATGCCATGGGAGTGCTCTGCAAGGTCACAGATGGCAAGACCAGTCAGCCTACAGCCAAAACTCATGAAGCCTGACCTTAGAGGTGTTTCTGCTTCCATGGAAAGAGCGGATTTAAAATAAGTTGTCCTCCCTCTTCCCCCTGTACTCCTCCTCTTTCTTCTTGCTTTCCTCCCTCTTTAGACAATCCCCTGCACCATTTTGGCAAATACAGCATCAGAAATTACTCTGGTAACAACTAAAATCTTGCCCTGTTCTCCTTGTGTGAGACGTGTCATAAATTCCTGGAGAAACGTGGAAATTAGGTCAGAATTAGATGCCAACCTAAGTTCTTACTCTTTCCCCCCCTCTATTTTTAATTTAACTGGAATTCAGTGTCTTACTCTGGTCTATAAGCAAAGTTAACAAAAACTATGGATGGGATTATAGCCTGTCCTTGACATCGTTTGTAGGTGAAGTAAAGTAGTGCAGGTCTCCATTGATACAGAAATAAAGGAGAGAGGTGTAACACCAATCAATAGTTGTTAAACTGTGCATCCATCTTTATTAGATTAAAACTTTGGCTGATGAAAGCTAATATTGTTACTATGAGATATACGGAATTCTGTAAGGCTTGACATAGCACTGTCTAACATTTTTATATAGAAATAATGATACAAGAACAATCTGGCTTTCTAACTGAATTAGAAATTGGCAAGCAAAGGGATGTCAATACACCTGTAAACCAGCACATTTTCTATTGGGTTCCTGTAGGAGTCAGTTCTTTGCTCTGTACTGCAAAACATTTTAATCAGTAAGCTGATAAGAACAAAATTACTTGCACTGTGTATGATTCAAACAACTTATAGGGGGAGTCGTAATGACCAATAAGGGTTATTCTTACAGAACAACATTGATAAACTGGATGTGAGCAAGTGTAATATTTACATACTTACATCATTTTTGAGGGAACAAGCAAAGGACATCTTCTGAAGTTGAACTCCCAATTCAATCATCTAGAAAGGCTAACATCCTTGTTTCAAGTTATTATATGGAAAGGCTAACATCCTCCTTCTGAGTTAGTATGTGATCAGTTTGTACCTTTGATTCATAGCCAGGGTTAGTTTTGGTTGACTTTTTTAATAGGTTTGGGTACTTACCAGGAATGAGTTAAGTTGATGGGGAAACATAGTTGCAGGATAGTTAAATCTGTGTGAAATGTGATTCCTACAGTTAAACACTAATATACACCTTTGGGTAGGCTGTCTGCTATTTATCTCTAGTCAAGGAAGCAATTAGCTTTGTGTGATATGAGTGCTAGTGTGGGATTTGGAAGACAAAAGTTCAGTTCCACATTCTTTTATAATAATATGACCTGTTACATAGCCTTGGTGTGTTTTAATTGCCTATGTGTAAAATAGGAATAGTAAGTTTTTCCTATCTTGCAGTGTCCAACTCCTGAAATTTTTCATACGCAGTGATGCGAGAACAGTGGAAGCCATAGAGATTTTCTTCCAATAATATTTCATGTGAAAAAACGTTTTCAAATATTTCCCTGTTTGGTTTTTAAAGCCTAGATAACAATAAGATCCTCACAGATTTATGGTTGTGGCTTCTTTTTTTTTTTTAATTTGTCATCTTCAAAGAGTTTAAAGAGTTTTGCAAGCAAGCAAAATAGCAACTGAAATATTCTACAAGAAAAATTCTACAAGAATATATCAGATTTTAATAGTCACTAGTACATGCAGATATACGGGAAAATTCCACTATAACTGAAATATGCACTCAATATAATTAAATTTCAATAATTTAGTAGATTGATGTAAAGCATAATATAGAAAAAAGGATTTGGAAATCTTGAAGGTACTGGGGCTGAAAAATCGAGTGCAATGGTAGGAACTTTAAATGAGTGAGAAAGCTTTTTTCCCCTCATTTCCTCACTTTTCGTCTCGCGCATCTGTTTTGCTGTGATCATGCATGTAGCACGCATCTTAAGAGGAGCATTTGTATGATGAATCACAAAAGTGGCTTGCATATGTCAGAGCCTCATTAATACAAGCAGCTCCTCACTGTAAAAAGCTGGGTTCCCATGTACCTCATGACCATATCTGAGCCTGTGTAGACTTTGTCGAGTGGTGCAGTTGCACTCTGTGTTCTGTGCCTGCTGAACTGTCATCTTAAACCAAACTTGTTACCTGGACCAACTTTCTGTTGTGCTCTTAGTGCTCAGAAAATCTATAAATATCTACGTTTATTGTGAAGCTGTTGTGGTCATTGTAGCATTTTCATTAAAGGGTTTTTGGCTTGGCTATTTAACCTTTTTGTAGTGAGGAAACTGTTAAACACTTTAACTGGGTTTCTGACAGATCTGTTTGGTGGATTGATGCAATATGGAACAACTGTGAAGCCCTGAAACTGCTTTTATTTCTGATAGCATTTTAAAAGTTACAGGAAAGGTAAGAAATTAAACTACAATTAAGAGCTGCTAATTATCTAGTGTTTGCTGAAGTAATATGTTTTAAATACATGCCTCAAGAAGGAATGTGTGCTAGTTGATGCACAGTACACTCATTACTAACACAGTGGTAAACAATGTAGATTTGTCTTTCTCAGTGCATGAGGCTTGACTCACAAAGGCCTGAAGCTACTCCAGGAAAGACAAGAAACCCAGTGCTCTTTTCTCTCAAGATTCGTCAAAGGATGAGTCATCTGTTAAAAAACAGAGTAATCATCAGGCTATTCTGCTTTTCTGATGAGTATTACTATTAGAACAAAGCCTTTGAGCCATTTTTTTTTTAATTAAAAAAAAAAAAAAAAAGAGAGAGAGAGAAAAAAGAAGACATTACTTTGATCTTGTTCATGGGACTCAGGCTGATTTACGCTTTCAGGTTCTGCCACTGTCATAGTTTAAGTCCTAAGGTGGAAAATACTGTGCCACCACCAGGCATAGCTCCAATGGCAAAACCTCTTGGTTGGGAAGCACTTAAGGCTGTGTCATTGCTGATGAGGTGCTGTACCCCGTTTAAGATACTGGTGTAAGTTCCAAGGGAAGCAAGCACTTTCCTTTCTCTCCTTACAGCTTTCTCTCTTTAAACCTGTAGCCTTGCAATTATGCATATACTTTATTTCAGATGGCAGCTTTAATAAAGTGATCAACAGTGAAATTATTCATTTTTACTCAGACAACATCCAAGAAAAAGCATGCAAGAAGTGGAGATGAAGCTTCTCCACTGACACACTCTTCATGCAAAAAAAACCCCCATCCCTGACTGATTTCATGAGGTTAGAGAAGATGTCTGCAAAACCATTCTTTTCAAAAAAGCTTCATCTCACAGAACAGACAGTATTCACAACAGGCCCCCTCCACACCCCCTGATCCTTATCTTCCAAGAAATTCTCCTGCCTGTCTAACAGGTAAAGGAGGGAGTTTGTAAGGACACTCTTGGCATAGTATTTCTTTTAGAGAAGGAAAGAAATGGCAGGTGATATTTTATGAAGTCCACAGGGGTTTTTTAACACAAGGTACCTCATGAAGTAGATAGATACTAAAACGAAATAATACTGTCAAGTTTTGAAATAAAAGTTCCATTGTTATGAATGAAGATATTTCACACAACTGTCTCAGAGTAAGTACAGCTTAGAAAATCTTTTATGGTTGCAGGTGACTTTTCAAATCCTATAAACATGCTAAAAGCCAAGATTAGTATTTCTTTCCTATAAAGGCTTAGAAGGGCTTCAGCATTGTGCTTAATCTATTTACATTTAAATTTGAAGCATAGATTTCAAGCATAGAAGTAGATTAATGTAACAAGGTGAATTTACTTCTGAAAATGGTATTTATTTAGGTCCCATACTTTAACTGTTGTTTAATCCTTTATTCCTGCTATTGGTATCTGGTGTTTTAAACATTGAGATTATTCTCAGTTTTACAAAAATAAACCTTTTAGAAAATTATAATATACCAGAACATTTTCCAGTCTGCCTCCTGAGTGACAGCTGTGGGCTGCCTCCTTGTTAAGTTATAATTTCTCCCTTCCTCAATAAGCTTGTCTCTTTTTACTTTCACATTACAATCTTTTGGATGCAAGGAGAGAAATTTTACTTGTTGTGTAGATCCTTTGCTCTGCTCTTCTAGATAGGATGGTAAAATTACCATTGCTAAAGAGTGATAAATTCAAGTACCATGTCCCCGAGTGCTCCCTTTAATCAAATGAACCAATTCTCCCTTCCTTCATTTAAAAAAATTCTCTTTATTATGTTTTGCGCAGTGGATTCTACTGCCTTTTTAGTTAGTACTTTGCTATGGGAATGTAAAATTTCACATGTCATTCAGATTAAAAATTGTCTGCTTTTGGGGAGAAGAGACAAGATTTTTTTAAAGTGGCAAACATAAGATAATTTTCCCTTAATGGCATCACATACAAATTTGTAGCAGAAATTGCTGGTTACACCAGCAAAGAGTCAGCAAAGACCTTAAGTGATTTCCTTTTATGTACAGTACAGGTTATAATCAGACCCTGTATCAATACTGTAAGCTAAGAATACAGTGCTATAAAACTTTGCATAGAGTTAGGGCAGCACTGTAGTGGCCCAAAGCCTGGATTTCTCCCCAAAGAGTAACTTTCATTAAAGCTTAATTATGAACTTGAAATTAAATTCATGTCCAAAATACTTCCCTATTATTCAGGCTACACTGTTGTTATCTTGGCAGCACAGTTTGTTTCACCCCTTGAAAGGCTATACATGGAAGGATTCCAACTCTGCAAGTTCCACAGCAGTCCTGGTTTTACCCTAACCTAGTGACCATACAGAATATCTGATCAAGTCGTATAGTTTACCAGATTAGTCAGTCAGAGGATGTTCTTTGAGGCTGGAACAGGGGGTAAAAAGTCCATAATAGCATTCTAATGTCTCTTTCCTTGTACTGAGGGCAATCAACAGTCATCACCACTCTCTAACGTGGGCAGCATTATTCCATGAGCTGCCAGGGAGATAGATTAAGGTCAGCAGTTGAATTCAAACACTCTCTCCTGAGAAAATGGTTTTTTGTTGGCTCCTGCTTTATTTCTTACTTGCAGTCTGCTTCAAAAACAAGATGCTTTCAAAATATTTGACTTGAGAAGTATTTTGCTGAACCATTGTAGATGTTAAAACGGCTTTTACCAAATGAAATTCTTCATGGAATTAAGAGACTATCCTGAATTGGAAGGAACCCACAAGGATCACTGAAAATCCAACTCCTGGCCCTTCACCAGACAGCCCCAAGAGTCACACCATGTGCCTGAGAATGTTGTCCATGTGCGTCTTTAACTCGTTCAGGTTTGGTGCTGTGACCACTGCCCTGGGGAGCCTGTTCCAGTGCCCAACCACCCACTGCATGAAGAATCATTTCCTAACATCCAACCTAAACCTCCCCTTACACAGCCTCCCCTCAGGTCCTGTCACTGGTCACCAGAGAGAAGAGATCCGTGCCTGCCCCTCCTCTTCCCCTCACCAGGAAGTTGTAACTGCAGTGAGGTTTCCCTGCAGGTCTCCTCCAGGCTGAACAGACCAAGTGACCTCACCTGCTCCTCATATGTCTTCCCCTAGAGGTTCTTCACCATCTTCATAGCCTTATTCATCCTTTTATTCTGATCCTGGTAACAGAAAGGAAGAAAAGAGAAAGAACAGATCTTTATTTACAGGACTGGCTTGCACACCAAGCGCTAAGAGATAACTGTTAAAATTTTTGAAGCACTCTCCTGTTTTTATAAAGAATCCATCTTGTTCAGAAAGACAAAATGTAACATTGTTCACACTCCAGGCTGGCTGTTGTAAATGTACACTTCACAATTAACACAATTGTATATCTGAGGTGAAAACAGGATTTGCTGTTTAACTGATCTGCAGATATAATTGCATTATTCTCCATCTACACCTTGTCTACCGTCCACCCCGTTCCCTCAGCTGCACAGGGACTTTCTCTAAGTGTTTTTCTTTCTAAGACACAGGCAAATACTAAATGGCTTTGAACTGTAAAGCTATGGCATTGTAAGTTTTAATGTAAGTCAGGACAACTAAAGAAATATGGGTTAATTGCTATATAAATTATTATGAAATATTGCAATTTCTCTGTTTTTATTATTTACATGTCATTAATCATGCACAAAAGGGTAAGATGGAGTCTTTCATCACCAATGTCCTCTTCATGCTTACAGATGGCTCTTGACAACATTATTTCCTATAATTTCATAGAATTTCTGCTGAGTTACATGTGCTCAGATACTCTGATGATGCCAAGCAGCCAAGTGATGCAGTGGAGGAGAGACTGTGGGATATTGCTTTAAATACATATATGTATTAAGGGTTTGAAAGCACATCTCAGATGCTTGTGCTTCTCAGTACAGAAATGACCGCCCCCCCACCCCCAGCCACAGAGTCTGTCCAAAGTACAAGGATGGGAAGAAGAGAATTTTGATTAAGATGGTAAAGAAAACAGGGTTTTATTGCCCTCTCGTCAGTGGGGGTCATGATATAACCATGCCCAGGACAGAGAAAGGGGTGTTAAACATGATCCTTTTGCAGGCAGTCTTGCAAGCACATCAAAAGGTTGGCCACCAAAGGTCTGTGCAAACTGCTGGTGACTTACTCTAAAACTACAGGCAATCTAAAAACTGCAAGAGAAATCTAAACTGTGAAGTCTCAACAGACACAAGCATTAAACTCCTCATCAAAGCTGGGGTCTGTTTTACTTCTCAGACCCTGGCTAGATCAACCCAGTGTCTGAATGTCCTGTGCAAATGTTTTTCTTTGGTTTACTACTATCTTATGGATCTCTTAACCACACCTCATTGTTTGAAGCAGACAGGCTTATCTCTCTGAGAACTCTGAGAACATAAATCAGTGTTGGCATTTCATTTCCCCTACCACCCACTAAAAAAAAAATCTAACACGTGCTTACATGGCTCCTCATACAAGAGGCATTAATTTAGCCCAGGGTGTAAGCAGTGGTGTTCCTGATATTTCCCACTCAACAATTTGAAAGCCTGTAAAAGCAGCCACCAAGATGCTGAAGAAAGGGAATAGCACTGAGCTGAGAAAACCAAGTTGACAAGTTACAGAAATAATGCTGCCTGAGGTTGAGCCATTAATGAGCAGAAGAAAACAAACCTCATCTAGAAGACCGCCTGTCACTTTGAGTGTTATGCTATGAATATTTAAATGAAAATATAGTAAAAGACATACCATTTTTTTCTTCTCAAAATCAGGAACACTGTGCCATAGATAAACTGTGTAGAAAGATGGCATGGTTTTAGAGAAGGCGATGTGTTGCTAATTTGAAAGTGGAAAGGACCAAGCCCTGGTGGTACAGAACTTTGCGGGCAGCAAGGACATACTATGTGACAGCACAGGAACCCTGAGACAGCCAGAAGAATGGGTCTGCCTAACTTAATTTTGCTTGTTTTCCACAAAGTAGGAGAAGAAATAGTAAGCACTGTTGCTGGCTGCTCTATGGAAGCTTTTCTTGCCCCAATTTTTTTCCCCCTTATGTGGCTGGCTAGAAATTAATTACCTTGACTAACATTGGGCAACTGTCTCTGCCTCTCACAAAATAAAAAAAAAAAAATGAAAACATAAAACAAAGACATCTCTGACACTGTACTGAACAATTTTGGCAGCTGAAGCTGTGTTTAATCTATAAAAAGGTTAGTAATATTTAATACTTCAATTTGTATGCTGGGAGATTTTCTTTTGTTCCTAACAATTCTATATTTAAGATTACCAGGGCTTCAGGCAGAACTGTTTGGGTAGTAAAGTGATAAACTGACACCAGAATAAGGAGCAGAAAAAAACCCATTATGCTAACAGCAGCCAACAGCAGTTAATGGTTTTCAGCTGTTGCAGATCTAATTGATCTTGTTGCTATAACAGAAAGCAGTTCTCTGTGATTCATATGCTTTCTTACTGGAACATATTCTACTCCCTTGCTGTTTTTAAGCCTCACTAACTCTGTTTTTTCCCTTTTCTTAAATGCCATGGCTAACGACACATTCCAGTTAAAGCTAATATTAGTCAAATAAAAAATCTGTTTACTTTGCTGAGCCTTAAATTTTCTCTCTTCATTAAAAAGAAAGGCCAAAATACTTAATTTCAGTTGTGCATTTGTTATATGTATTAATCTCCTTCTTTGAAGTGTCACACCTAGTGCTCATTATTCTTGATTTATACCTACCTTGAAATCCATATCTGCCACAAATGTATCAGATGGGATTAAAATGATGTAAATATTTGCCATCAGCTGCAGTGTGATTCCAAAACCTCTTCTCAGTTCTGCATGTGGAGCTTCCATTGATTTCAGCAGGATTCAGTGTGTTTTCTGCAGTACATGGTTTGAGTAGTACAACTGAAATAGGTGCCTGTACCATTTGGATTCTACACACAAATGTTTTTCTTTTTTCTTTTTTTTTTCTTTATAGCATTTGGAAACTTCTGGTGTATTATTTAAATTTTACAGAACCATTAATTTGAAGATCTAAAGCATTTTACTGGAATTTTAATAGTAATTATATTAGGAGTGTTTTCTTGGTGTGATTTTATTTTTTGTCAAAAACCGGAAAAATAGGAATTATGTGAAAATCAGTAGAAACTTGGATTCATAGCTGTAATTCTAACCATCAAAGTAGAGTTTGTTTTCTTATTATAAAGATGAGTGCACATCAAGGGGGAATTTTCAGTAGAAGTCTTGGGAATCTCAATGGAAATGCACACTCGATGTTTTGATATTGTACAGATTACTTCTTCACTTTGAGAGCTGCCTATATCCCTAAGCAGGCAAACTGCTCTACAAAATGACTTTGCCTACCAGTTTTATGTAAAAAGAATCTTGGCTCTCAGCCTTTGCTGTAGTTGCATTGCTCCCTGTATTATTTAAGTTAAATACCATGTATTAAGAAACTTGAATCATCTTTCTCCAGGGGAAAAAAATAGTTTTGTAACAGTTTAAGTGTTGGAAAGTCTAATTATACCTCCTGTTCATTCCCTTTTGTTCCTGTAAAGGCATCCGTTGCTGCAACAGAAGATAAAGTAACATTTCCAGACAGGAAAGAAATGGGGATTATTTTTTTTCCCTTTCTTCCTTTCTTGTTTCTGTTGCTGCATTGTTCTGGTTTGTTTTTTTAAAGGTTGACACAGAGCCCCCTGAGAATTTTTAACATATGAGAGTAGATAACCTTGTTCTTTTGTTCACTCATCCCTGCCCTGTTCTGATTGCCTGTGGCTGTTTTCTGAATATTCCATTTCATATCCGTTTAACACTTTCTCCATTCCTCTTTCTGCCTTCATTCATCAGTTCAGCATAATGTTACATCCAATGCACCAGCAGAAAGCATAACATGACCTTCAGACAGTGTCTCATCAGTGCCTCATTGAAGGAACAGTCACTAAGAACAAACCAAGGTTGTATAAATGCAAAGAACCCCACAGCAGGAAAATGCTCAGGTTCAAATTTAGCATTGCCTTTAATCCTTTTGCTTGTCAGAGACTTGACACTTAAAAGATTCTGCACAAGCATTAGGAAAGGCTACTTTTACAGTCACGTTTTTTACATGAGCTTGGGAGATTTTAAATATTAAAACTTTATTGGTAGTGTGAAAGTCTTCTGCTTCTGGGAGGGAAAACTGAAGTGCTTACAAGAAATTGAAAGCAATAGACTAATAGACTCAATAAATAAAATCAAATAGACTAATTCATCTTGTTTAGCTTTCAGAAAGAGGTTGAAAGACAATAACAAAATCAGGATTTCAGGAGACATAAAACTTTAACCAAAAAAAAGTAAAACCCTGCAAATGACACAACAGCAAATAAAGTGTACACTAGAAACCAAAGCCATCTGGCAAATTAAGTGAAAATTAATGATTAAAGAAAATCTCACTGTTTGTAGTGTATTTTCATCCATCTGTGCCCAATTATAAAGGAGTTGTCAAAGAAAGCAAGCCACTGGTAGTTAATGCCAAACTAATCCAGAAAGCCTGAAAACGTCCATCAATGTTTTTCTTACAGTTTCTAATCTCTGCAGGTTTCTGATAAGAGCAGCATTAAACCATGGTGTCATGAATCTTGGCTCTCACGTTTGAAACTAACAGAGATGTACTACCTCTGATCATTTTAGATTAAGGAAATACTATCTTTCAAAAGCACGCTACAGATAGAATTTATAAAAGGCAGAAACTCTGTTCGGCTCCGTTCCTGTCACACGCAGCCAGCAGAGCAGTGAACAGCAATACCTGGATGGAGGCCGGGAGCGCCAGCTGTGATCCGAGCGGGTCCCGCTCCGCGCTCCCTGCGCTGCCGGGCAGGCGCTGCCGCCGGGGTGACTGGCACGCCTCGCCTCGCCTCGCACGGCGCTCGGCCCTCTTGGCTTCGCGGGGCCCCGGGCACGAGAGCCGAGGCTGTGAATTTGCAAATTTCCTGACACCTCGCATTGTGCAAGCGCTGCAATTTCACACCCTCAGCTCACAGCCACCTGCATGGACTTGCTCACAGAGATGCACAGTGCAGCTGTACATTGTTCTCTCTGCAGAGAAGGGGCTGTTCTCTATTTCAAGGGGAAGGGGCCCGTGATTCCTTTCCTTATTTTGGGTCCTAGGATTATTTTGGGGCTCTAAGATGATTTTTAAGTCCTAACTGTGACAGGATTCTAACCTGACTACACTTGTTCCACAACAGAGCACAGCATGGTGATGGGCAGAACTAGTGTATAACCTTCCTTGGGTAGGTTATGCTTTTGTCTTTCTCTAGAACAAATGAAAAGAAAGGTACATCCAAAAGCCAATTTCACAGAGTTTCCTTGTTCTCTCTCTTGATGTCCTTAACCACTAATTGAAAAGGAAAACTAGTTTCTATACACTGAAGTTAATCTTTATGAAACTCCTCCATATTTAGACCTAACAGCATTTTAGACCCAACAGTAGGTACATGCCAGAAGAAATAATGAGGAACAAGTAATTTGCTTTGTGTTCTTTCTTTCCCAATATTTTTTTTTGTCAGAGAAGCAAGTGTATGACAAAAAGACGGTAGGTAGTGGTATTAATGAACTTTTTGTGTGGCTTCTTTGGTACCTGGTAGTAAGGCACCAGCTTGCAGTTGGGTGGGCTTTTTGGTGTTGAGGGTTTTGTGGGTTGGTTGGTTTTGATTTTGTTAGTTTAGTAAAAGGTTATTTTTATTCCCTGGCTTCTTGCCCACCAAATATTAGGGAGAGCAGTTTGGAACTGTGATGAGTGGAAGAAAAAGACAAAAGGCATTGGGAAAGATGTCAACATGTTCTCCAACGCTGAACTGTTCACCGTCAGCTTCCTAATATTGTCTCTGAAGTATGGACATTTGATTTGTTCTCAAAGTCCTCGTTCAAGTTGTTGTTCCTGGGGTGCTTCTGGCATGGTCTCTATTAGAACTCACACAGACTTGAGAAGTTCACATGTATGAAACATTTACAGTTGTAAAACTTAAAACTCAGTGGCATCTGTTTTCTCAAGTGGACCCATCCAAAGCTGTTGTACCCAACCCCTTTTAATAAAGCGCTTGAATTAACCCGTTACACTCTTCTCCAGCAGCCACCATAAATCAGTGTTATCAGCTAGCTGGTAATCATAACATTTACAGACCTCTCAACATCCCTTACATCTTGTACATTAAAATTGTCTGCTCAAATGTAGACCCAAGTTTGACATGTAATTGGTTTTGGCTGCAGCTCAGGCCTACACAGTCCTTGTAGCTCCTTAGTTGTGTTGGTAGAAGTATTTGTGCAGCCATGCAGTGAACCAGATCAGGGACCTAAGCCAAGTTACAGGGTAGAAAAAACATATTAGGTTATTTTTGAGCTAGATCAATTCCCTGTACTAGCAAACTGGAGGCAGGAACAAAAAAAGCAGGGAAAACATGAGAACTAGTGCCAGCATACCATTGAAATGGAGGCATGTCAGGCCATGTTTTCAGTGTAAACTTCCAGAGCACTGTAAAAGATTGCTCTATCTAAATGCCAACATTAACAGTAATTCAGGAAACCTCTTTATTATTGTCAAAGTAGAAATTACTGTCTTGACAAATTGATCTAGAATGCAAAACTCATTTTTTAAGCTTGGATTGTGTAATTCTTTGATAAACATTATTATTGGGGTGGGAGCAGTGGTAAATTGATTGCTATGTTACCTAAATGACTGATAATGCTATTTTAATATTGCAAATTAGATCTTGCTTCAAATGACAAACCCAAACACAGCTACAAGGGGCTGGATTGTGCCTCAGTTTTTACCTGTGTATTCCCATTTATGTCAGTGATGCTGACTAAAAAGTAATTTACAGCTAAATTTTGTCTGAAAAATTTCCCCTTACTCTTTATGTGCACAGCATTCATTGTTCTATGTCTTAATATAATTTGCACTGTCTGTAGCTTCATATATGTATTTTATTTTCAAGTCCTGTAGGAGTTTGTGTTGCACATCCCATCTATTATTTCCAGATGTGCAGCAGTAAAAGAGGAAATTCTGGTGTGGTAGTTTGGAAGTTCAAATATATGATTTCCTTTCCACTTTTTCTCTTCTGTAGACACCCATTTTGAATGCTGTAGCTGTGTGCACCATATGGACACACAAAAATTACCTGGCATATGTCACATGTAACATCATCTGCATGAATTGAATTTTGGTTACGCATAACCACACCTCAAAAAATTTGAAGTACTAATATTAAGCTTGATATTTTAGGAGGTATTCTGCCTGTGTCCTGTCTGAAGGTTCAGCAAGCAGATGTGGCTTGGTGTTGGAATGAAGTATTCGTTTCATTCCACCTGAGGCTTTAATAATAAACCTCAAGTAAACTCTGCTCAGCTGAATGCTGCTCAGCTAAATATGGCTAAGACTTTGCAGCTCTAACATTACTTGAAGTTGAGGCCACTTTAGATTGGAGGCCCTGGAGTCGGGGGTTGTCTTCTGTAAAGTTTTTTTTTTTTTCTTTTTTCTATTGAGAATTAGTTTTAAAATTCTTAAGAAACTCCTTGTTTGTAAAATAAGGAAACTATTTGTGTGGTGGTTTAAGTATTCCTTGAAGACAAGTTTTTATAAATTAAAGTAAATGTTAAATCAGGTTTGTCATTGTAGTTTTTCTTTAGCCCACTCTCAGTTTCCAACTTGATGTTCTTAGCATCAGAAACAGCTGCCATATTTCTGAGATAACTCTCCCCTAAATGATGTTACCAAGAGCACTGACTGCAGGAATTCATCCCTTCTCAAAGCTGTCCCCTTTCCAAAACTTTATGGTAGGAGGGACTACCAACCACTATTCTGTAATGAAATCATCAGCCTTTCAAGACTCATTTTGAAAATCAAGAAATCTGCAAAAATTCTTGGCTTTCACTAAAATTATTTGAAATGTGAAAAAGGTAATGTTCTATGAGTAAATTCAGCATCTGCAAACATCAGGAGACACTTGACATGGATTCTATGCATCACCTCACTAGTTGATTCAGCTAGAAATATAAGTAAGTGTGTATATTTTAGTTGTATTTGTATACCTGAAAGGTTTTGCCTTGCATTTCTTTTTAAGAGGGAGTGTAAGGTAAAACAGATTAGCACTTCCTGAAAAATAAATAAGAAATCATTAAAGCAGTCATGGTAAAATCAAGCCATAGGCAAACTTGTGTCTTGTACAGTAACATGATATTCTTGGTGTGTGCCTGTTTAATATCTTTTAAGCCACCCCTGGGCAGGACCCCACTGTAAACAAGCTGTCGAGTTTGACTTGGAACATCCTTTTAAAAATAACACTAATAAATAAACATTCTGTCTTCACACATTTTACTGCCAGGGATTTGCCATTTTCAAACTTAAAAGTGTAATGATTTTTAAAGGTTTGATGCAATAACTGCAGTCTCCTTTATTTCCATGAATATGAATACTTCATTTTCCATTTGTTTAATATTTTAAAATTAAAACTTCTATTTTCTTTTATAATGATATACTGTCATTCTGATAAAAGCATCTATTGAAATCAGCTCTGTCTGTTAAATTCTCTGTCTGGCAGTGTCATATAAATTAATAATAGTAATATTAGGCAATAATAGAAGAGGATTTTGAGTTTCAGATTATTAATAGCCGAATAACAAGCTGCAGAAAGGAAATGGTTTGCAGTATACAGCCAGATCTGGGCATTAAACAAAAAGCAAGTGAGGCACGTGGCCTCAAGTCTCTTCTATGGTGCTTCATCTGCAAACCTTTTATCTAAATATATCCTTCAGCTCTTCTTCTCTGTGCTGTGTTCATCTCCTTGGTGTTGCTCACTCTCCCCTCCAGGGTTTTGCTGGCTCCAGCATTTGCTGCTGGATGGCTCTGCAGGAGGTTTGGGATCTCTCTGGATTCCGTGCAATGTTGCATGGAAGATCCCGTGAAGCTAAGTCTGTATTAAAGAGGTCAAAACTAAAGGGCTTTGGAGCACTCTTGTCCCCTGAAAAGTGAAATGTGTTCTCACACATTCTGTTTTCCTGAGTGGCCCAGTGTTGCCTCTGCTTACAGGTACTTCCAAGCAAACTGAGGTCTGCCTGGGTCTTTCCATTTTTGTGAGCTCCAGCCACAGAAGAAGCAGGGATTCTGAGTATGGTGTTTCACCACATCTGACTCTGAATTAAAAACATATTTTCTGGATAGCAAGCCCAAAGAATGCATTCAATTAGATGAATTTGTGAACCTGAGACGCTGCTGCTGCAGCCTTTGAGAGGAACCACATTTTCTGGGCTTGAGAACACTTCACATTATTTGACACTTGATTTGTTATTGATTTAATCTTGCTTGCTACAGCTCCTGGCCCGGTTTTTCTAACTTTTTTTTTTTTTTTTTCCAAAAGTTCTACTACTGTTTAGCTTTATTATATGGTGTCCCTTTGGAGAAGATATGTGCATGTATAGACAATGTTGACAAATCTTAACATTTCATTGGGACTCTCATCCTTCTTGTGTCTGTGTGTGTGCACATGTGCATGCATGTTAAAAAACTCAGCTTTTGCTGGAGAAGAATAAGGTATCTAATTCCTGCAGTTTCAGAGAAAACCAAAAGGGTGTGTGTCTAAAAGTTAGTAATGACATTAAATAAATGGATACGTGCTATTACTTTATCATTTTTATTTGGGTACTTGGAGTTGGCAATGCTGATTTAACATATTTTGTGTGTTTAAGACCTCTACACAGAATAAAAGTGCATTTTAAAAGCCACAGGACAAGTAGATAGGTTTCTCTCTCAGTAGCATAGATGACACTGCTGTCAAAATCAATGAAAACTGCAGAAGAATTCAGTGAGTTCTGTGTTGCTGTCACTTCACATAAGTATTACTGGCCCCAAAATGCTGTTAATTCTTACTGGGCCACAAAAGACCACAGTAGTATGTAAGGTGCTCTGCGTATGGATGGCACAATGACTGCAGAGTAGTTTCATTGAAAGACCTTTCCATTGTACTGCTGGAAGTTCAAAGGAATTTCTTAAGCAGTAGCTGAAGGTTCTTTAATGAACATTGTTTCTCAGCTTTTACCGGTTCATTTTAAAAGATACATAAATATTTACTGTTTTGGAATTAATTTTCTGTGCTGTATTTCTCTGTATGTGGGATGCAAGTGCCAGCTCAGTGTTGAGTATTACCATGTTTTTGAAGGATGCTCAGTACATGGGCTATGCTTTGTGCATAAATTGTGTGTTTGACAGTGGAATTTTTGTGACAGCCTGTGGAACCATCAGATAAATTTCATTTACAATGCCTGTTTACCTGCCTCATCTTCATTCTTGTCTCTATTCATTTTGATTTGGACTCACTGTTATGTGGAAGTATCATCTTGCAAAATAGAAAATTACTTTCCCCTGCACCATACAGATTTAGAAAAACAAAATCTAAAATGCTTTTGTCTTATTTTGCCTTACTCAGTGATCTAAGAGCCAATATTTTGTGAGCCACTAAAAGCTTAATCAGTAGAGCTGAAAATTCTGTTTTCTGATATTGCAAGACATTCCTTTCAATTCATGGTAGGTTGTGAGTTACTGGATGTTAAAACTGTAATACCATGACTTATAGGGAATAAATTTTAATAATTTCCATAGATTATTGAAATATATTCCTTATCATTTTATTCTCCCTTTAAGGCCTATAAAGTTGAACTCATGCTAATAAAATCAAGTCGAACTCATGATAGTAAAATCAAGTAGCATTACATGCAGATATATAAGAAATATTATCAATAAAAAGAGAAATCTCTAAAACAGATCTAAAATAGATTGTCTGCAAAAAATGTCTTATGAGTATGATAAATGGTGGTACAAAACAGAATATTATGAGCACTCTGTTGGGATGATATACATTAAAATAAGGCAGTATCACTGGGCTCATACATGGCAAAATCTTAGCTGTAAAATTCATACGGTGAGTGTAACAATTTAGAGCCATGAGGATGTGTTACAATCACATGAGTGACAAACAATTTTATTTGAAGCTCTGTTCAATCCTTAGCCTTCACCACAACTTCATCAAGGACATTAAGCATTTATTTTACTTTGGCTTTGTTGAAAATCCCAGGTGTTGCAACAAGTTCATATTGTTTGGATATAAAAATTGACTTCCAGTATGGAATGGGTTTGTATCTTGGGGGGTTTTGGTAGGTTTTATTGGTTTAGGGGTTTAAGAAAAAAAAAATATTTCTTTGGTTCAGTTATCTAATCTTTTTCATTCTTCATTGCTTCATGGCACTCCATTGGAATTTGACATTAACAATAGTAGGGTGGCAGTTACGTCATATGAAATTTCTGCAGATCACGTTTAACTTGTAGGCAATTTCTCCAAGTCTTTGATTTTCATATTCTGAAGTGCCATTTCCGCCTTCTTACCTCCAGCTCCTGCATTTTACAAGAAATCTGACTTCAGTACTTAGGGTATTAAAAGTATGTATTAATAAACCATGCACCTTTGAAAAGAGTTATGGAATATATTCCCTGAGGGCCAGCGATAACCTTGTGGTTCATGGTCCACAGATAATTTCAATCCTTCAAGCTCAGTATGTGCTTTCATTCAAAGAGTCAGGTACCCAGGCTCCTGAATAGCTTCATGCAGAGCTGCCTAAACAGGTGGATACACCTCCATATTTCTCCTCCATGGCTTAATTTATGTATGTTCTTGGGTTCACTAGAAGGAATGGGTAATTTTGTATTAACTTTATGGCCACTTCACTCTGAAGATTCATGGACCATTTTTATGGATTTGGTGAGGATTTGGGGACATTTTTTAATAGGGAGGAAGAGAATTCATATATGTCCATGCTAGAAAAAATTAAAACGCAGGAAAAGAAAGTAACAGAGAATGAATGGCTCAGTTTTGAAGAAGGGTATTTCAGATGGAGGCTGAACATGAAAAATCCTCAAGAGCATGAAAGGTACAAGTGCTGATCAAAACCAAGCTCAAGCAGGAAGAGAAAAGTGGAATTGGGCGACTTCACAAACGGGGAAAAGTCTCACAGAAAAAGCTGAGTTCCTTCCTAAAGCACTTGATAGCTCTTACTGAGTGTGAGTAGAAAGAGGGGCAGCTGATTGCTGAACTCAAGCCTAAGAGGCAGACATAGGAGTAGAAAAGGAACCTTAGCACTGTGATGTAAAGGGAAAGAACAAGTTGGCAGGATAAGCTGCAGAAATGGCAAGCAGCAGGAAGGCAATCAGAATGAAAACTTTAATTTGGAGACACTGAGTTTTGGAAGATTGAAGAGGTAGTGCTGCATTAGATAAGATAAATTGAATGGAGAAAGAGTGGAGGTGGAGAAAAAGGCATATGGTGGAGTCTGTGTAAAGATGGGAAAAATCCAAGCCTGCCTCTTTCCTGAGGTGTAAAGGCACAGAAAAGAAAATTAAAAAAAAAAAAACAAAACAAAAACAAAAACAAAAAAAAAAAACCACCATAAACCAGCATTTTCTTTTTTTGAATTGAAGTGGTGCTGAGACATTATCAAAATCTGGTTTATCTTGCTGACTTAAAGATTAATATTTTTACTAGGAGTTTAATTCAAAACAGTTTCCCATGGTAGTCATACAGTCTATGTATGTTTTAATATTAAAGAGTATTAAATAGCTTATTCAAGTAAATAGCTTACTTAGGAAACAAAGTACTCAAGTCATCACAATTAATTAATTAGGTTTATTTATGTGTTTTCTCATTTGCAATGGTTAAAGGCACATTCTTAATTTAGCATGCATGCTAATACACGGGTAAAGAGAAAAAGAAGTGAAAAAAGCTTCAGTAAGAAAACAAAATTTGCTTTATGATTTAGCACTAATCAACCATTGCTAATGTGCTATAAAATAGTACTTAAGGTAGATACTGATTTCCATTATTAAACTTAATGGTCTTTGTTGCCTCATCTGCCTTATTCCAATATATTAAGCATGCAGACCCCATAATTTAATTATCACCTGTTAATATTGGTTCTAAATTCATTTTTGTGCTTTTGGGCTGAAGCTGCAATGATGAGCCAATTAAAAACCATTATCTGGCTGCTCAAAGCATCACATTTGTAGTTATGCTCAGTAGTACATGATTCTACAGGGACTTTCAAGATGGAACATGCTGCCCTAATGCCTTTAGGGATTAGCCAAACAAAAGGAAAAATGTAAAGGAAATTTTAAATATTTTCTCTCCTACAGGATTTTAATTTTCAGATCTCTTGCTTTGCTGTACATCACAGCTTTCCTTGCAGCTAATTTGCATAGCTGTAAAAGTGTAGCGTGTAGCTGAATTACAAGAGAGACTCCTGAGATCTTGGGTTTTCTTTAAATCCCAGAGGAAGAATTTGGTTCAAGAATGTACATAAGGTACTAATTGCAAGGATTGTGTTAGATAGCTACTATTTGAATGAGGCTGCTGAACTAATAAAATACAGCACATCATAACCTCAGAGATTTGATAATGAAAAAAGGAGCATTTAATTTATGTAGTTGTTTGCAAAGCAACTAGAAAGAACAATAGCCACGCATTGTATCACCTCCATTACATTGTTTATTAATCCTTTCCTCTTGTGTTATCAGCTTTTTGCTGACATGGAATTTCAAGTGCAGGTGTTTCAAGTTGATGGAAATTTGTGCTTTTATAATGGCTGACAGAAATGGCTGATGGCGATGGTGCACCACGGAATTTGTTAGAAGGGTAGATACATTTCACTTAGAAACATTTTTCTAATGTTTTTGCGTGTGTCAGTCTGTAGCACTGAATTACAAACTTCCAGCTCTTTGAGTAGCATGGATATATAGTAGTGCAGTGGCAGAATATAGAAACTAGACTATTTGATCCAGTGTAGCTGTATTCATAAAATTGCAAACACTTGATTGGAAAGGGACCTCAAGGATCATCTGACCCAACCTTTCTTGGCAAAAGCACAGTCTAGACAAGATGTCCCAGCACTTTGTCCACCTGAATCTTAAAATTTTCCAGCTATTGACAATAGATGATTGTTCTCATTGTAAAACCTTTTCCTCTTGTGTGTAATTGGAATCTTCCCTTGTCTTTTCAAAGTGACTCCTTGTAAAAAGGAAGTCTCCATCTTCTTTGTAGCCAGGCTTTAAATACTGGAACATGGTGATAAGGTCTTCCCAAAGCCTTCTTTCCTCAAAAAGTACAGTTCCCTGTCTTTCGTCATATGGCAGCCTGCCCAGTCTTGTGCTCAGTTGTGGCTTTTCACTGGACCCTTTCCAGCCTGTCCACGTGGCTTTTGTATAGCAGGGATCAAAACTGAACACAGAATTTCAGGTGTGGCGTGACAAGTGCTCAGTGGAGTGGGATAACAACTTCTTTGTTTCTGCTGGTGATGCCCTTGCAGATGCAGCCCAGCATGCTCTTGGCTTTCTGCTGCAGCTGCACACTGCTCACTCAGATTGAGCTTGTCCACCAGCACCCCCAGGCCCTTTTCCACAGAGCTTCTCCCAGCCTGTGCTGCACCCCGTGTTTTCTGGTTTGTTTGGGGGTTTTATGTTGTGCTGCATATACACAACACCAGGGCTTAAAGTTTCTAGAGGAGGCAGAGGATCTTCCTGTGTAGAGAAATCCTCTCTACAGAAGCACAGCTGACTTAGAAGTTCCTTATGGGCCTTGCTTGCCTGTGGTATAATGAAGGACTATCCTTTTGCCTCAATTTGTTGGGAGCACCACTGTCTTCAACTTGACTTTTCTTGGACCAATTCCTCAAGTGAATCAAACATCATTCCTTGGACCACTGCAGGGTTCCCTGGCATCTCTATGGAAACACCCTGTTATTAGCCACTTAAAACTAACAGAAAGTGGAATTGCTGCTGAGCATACTTAGCCAGGTTTTAAATGAGCTTGGTGCTTTTTGAGGGAACAGAACGCTGCCAAAGAAAAAGCTAGCCACAGATGAAGTCAGGGAGAGTTCCCCAGCTGATAGATATGTGCGTGTTTGGGTGCTGGTTTGTTTTGGTTTGGTTGCTTTCTGCTTATAATTTCACTATTTTATTATGGGCATGTGTTCTTTTTGTCAGTGAGAGCTATTAGGAACAGGGCAGGAACCCTGCTGTGCCTTAAAATTAAAGTGGGAAAAAAGGCTCAGGAGGGAGAAGAAAAAAAATAAGCACAGATAAGAAATAAATGTAAATTAAGTTAGCATGGTTAAGTAGTTTTGACCACAAATGGCAAAATAAATACAACTTATCGTTCTTAAAAGTTCTTCTGCTTCTTTGAGTTGCCCTGGATAATTGTAAGCTGTATATTGTATTTTTTTAATTATATGAAATGTTCACTCTTTTTCTGCCTCCCTGTGTGTTCACTAGTCTTTTTTTGAGTTTCAGGAAAGCAACAGTTCAGCAGAGCTGTGGATGAGCTTTTCTCACCACTTCTGCCCCCATCCTTCTGCCTCGGGAAGGTCTGCAGGGCAAACTTGAAAAAAATCAAGTTAATTTGGTCTCCATTCAATATCTTAGCCATTCTGTGCACACATTTGGGCACTCCTGCCCAAAATTATTTGAAGGAAAACTGAACAAAAGCTGTAAGGTGTGAGCTGGGTGGGTTGAGGATTAGTGAGGAGATGCTGACAGTATTGGATTGAAGCAGAGAGCAGCAGTGGAGAACATCTTCATCTGACAGGACATTAGATTATTGTGTCAACAATTTTGGAGGATATAAGGCTCAGGAAGAGACAAGTTTTCTTCGTTCTTCACATAATATTTGGGATTTGGGTCGTTTTAAATGTAAAGAGATACTTTAATGTGGATTGTGACCTGTAAAACAACTTTGAGATTACTCAGTTTCATAACGGAAACTCTGTCTTGCCTGCAGAGACAGAGTAACTTTCCTTGTAATTAAGCTGAATACTACTAGTACTTTCATCAATCACTGTGTCAAGTGAGTGTATGTCATGTTTGTATTAGTAAGTTGCCAAGACAGTTTGGCAGAAGTGTAATGATTCTAGGATATCACTTGACCCTTGCAATTGCAAAGTAATTTGGAGTTTAGAGTGAACCTCTACTACTGTGAGTTCACAGTTCAGTTCTTTATAGGCAGGCAACTATTTAACACAATCCTGTAGTTTCCTTAGTTAGGCAAATCTAGCAAAGTTAATCATGTTTTTTCCAATGTAACAGTTTGATCTCATTATGTATGAGTAAAACTAACACTTCAGAATCACCATTCTCTACATCCCTATGTGTATTAGGAAACTGCACCATATACACAGATTTTTAAGTATATAAAAATAATTATGTTTGTCACTGGGTTGTATACACAAACTAGTTGACATGATTTGCCTTCTTTTTTAAGAGACACATGCCTTTAGCTCAGATAATCCTTGAAGGCTTCATCTATGAAGAAATCACATATTATTTAGTTATATGTTTAGTATTTGCTTAATAATTTAATATTTTGCAATGTTTTACTGTGTTCTGATGAATGGAAGCATTAGTCTCTCAGTAAGAGAGTCACAGGCTGTGCATATGCAGGTCTGTTCTGGGTAAAGCTCCGAATGTTCCTGCCTTCAAAGCATGTTCTGAAGTTCTGTGATGTGACTTTACATTCTGGAGGTACTGACTGGCTTTGCCTGAATAGCTTCACATTTATAACAATGTTGTGTGCTATATGAAAAATTCTGTATCTTCTTCTAACAAAGAGGAATTACTCTCTGAGTAGAGATTAATTTTGCTGAAATTTGCATTTGAATTAATATTAAGAACTCTAGCTTTTGTGCCATTATTTACTTTATTCTGGCAAGCCTTAATAATGAGATAACAAGCTCTTTCCATACAGTTAAAATCAGGGTCTTTCCAATATGCTGTTTTAGAAGGAATTATATTGTTGTTACACTAAATTATTGAGTGCTTATCTTCTCCTGTTGTGTTCATGTAAGTGTTCTACAGACAGCACAACAGTTTGAACAACTCTTTTGTAGAGAAATGTGTCTTGAGAAATTGCTTAGGCTGCTATGAATCTTCTTCCACATGAGGAGGTGGTTCCCTACTGATGTCTGAATTTGAACATTGTCTGATGTCTTTTAACCATTGTGATGGTAACTCTTCACATCTTTATGTAGTTAGAAGGTTCAGTCAATGTTATGGAAATGCTCCTTTAGAAATCTTACTATTACAGTAGATCATGAGGCTTATTTCTCTCTTCCGTATTCTGGCTCCTAACGCAACAACTTCCTCCGTTCAACAATTGTGTGAAACTATTTCTGTCTTGAGATATCATATTTTATCTGGAACAACTTTTATGTAGCAAGAACATAGGAAACCACAAAAAACTATGTTAGTGAGACAAAACCAAATAGTACTGGAAATTGGCATTCATCAAATTTTAATTATATATGGATTGCTTAGCTTGGATTATGGGAGATAGTAAGTGCCCTTGCTGTAACTGCTTAAGCAAGAGTAAATGGATGATAATGATTTAATAGGGAATCATTGTTTATCATATATCATGCTGAGATATTTTCTTTTTTCTATCACCTTTGGTTTATTTAGAGGCTTTATTTAGTAGGCAACTAATTAAATAGAGAATAAATATCCAGAGGTCATTGTCCTAGCTATTAGCATTCTCTGTTGTACAGGTTAAGATGACTTCTTTTTTATGGTCTTAATTTTTCCTGAGATGGGCTGGCTGCTTCTAACAAGATATCAGATTTAAAAGCCAAACATGCCTGCTGGGTGCAGAGCACTTCCAACTTGTTCTCCTTAGACACAGATAGTTTCTGACACCAAATGTGATCTTGAACTGCATCACCATAATTCTGCTGTGGGTACTGAAAATATGACTGGGCAATTGTGCCTCATTAAGGTTTTACAGTTGGCTGTTTTGAAGTATAAATATAGTTCAGAATGAAAAATGCTGTTTAAAACAAATTCAATCTCTGTATGGGCTGTGCTACTTTTATCTGCAGTCAGCTCTTTAGGGACATGAAGGTCTTTCAGCTAAGCCCATAGAAACATTGGATTTTAAGTAACTTTAGAGGTCACGGTGTGCAATATCATACAGTCTTTTTAACAGACTGGTTAGGTTTCACCCTTTTCCACCCAGAATTTTCTACCCCAGTCTCTCCTTTCAGAATGTTGTTGTAGGGCCACATTCATGTAATGATGATTACAAACCTCCTCTGAGTTTCCATCCTTAATTTATTCATAACCAGTTTCTATGCATTTTTCTAACACAAACATTCTCTCATAAATTTAGCAAATCTTTTGTCCTCAGTGCTTTTGCTGCAAGCAGTCATCTTTCATGCTGCATTTTTCAGCATGAAAAAAACAAGCCCCTTCTGTGTCCTCCTATAAGGTAGGCTTAGGTTTGATCTCTGTAACAGACCTGTTCAGCACCTAATTGAAATTTGAAGTCTTTTTTTTCAACATGGGTTACTGAAATGATACAAAATACTTCAGATGAGGTCTCAGTACAGGCTATACAATGGTATGAATACTCTCTGCTCTCTATGAAAATACCTTGCCTTGCCCTTTTCATGGTCAGATTCAATTAAATGGCCCATCGTCATGCTCTGACTGACTAAAATAGGCTGCTGTTTCCAACTAATGAGCTCCCAGTATATACCAGGAATTCTTGCTATTAGTCCCATGTGCCCTTTGGACTGTTACTTTCAACCCAGTTCTCTTTCTAGGGTCTTCAAGATCATTCATTTCTTCCCACAGGACATTCAAATCTTCCTTCAGTAGGAAGACTACCTAGTGACTTTGTATCCTGAAGAAAATGTATTAGTGCAGCTTTATTTTTATCCTAAGGTCATTACCTAGAACATGAAATAAAGCAAGTCCCAGACTATAAACCCAGTATTTTTGGATGAGATTAGTCACTTTCATGAAGTAATGGTAGTAATGGCTCCTAAATGGTGATTTTTTTTTCTTTTTTATAGATACAGTTTGCATTGCTGTGAATCAGTTTTTCATGTTACCTCAGAGCTCAGTGTTTTACACCCAAATACTCACTACTTGAAACTTAAAACCTGGTGTTTCAGAAACTGCAAGGTCATGTCTGATACAAAGGCCGTCTTCTCTCAGGGCCTAGCAATCTGTCCAGGTTTTCACCAAACACCACGCAGGTTAAATAAATGGGCCTCTGTGGATGCAGCATTTGGCAGATTAGATGCCTGTTATCTGTTCTCTCCACCCGTTAACATATTGCTAATTAGGTTTGAGAGTGAGGTGAAATGATTCATTTTAGCAGAACAGTGAGTGTCTTTAGTAAATCCTTACTCTACTTCAATTCAAATCCACTCAAGAGAGAAAAGAAAATAGAAAGTGAGAAATGCTTCTAGGGTCGTACATGGTTTTTTTTATGTTTGTTTCTTCATGGCCCTTATGTCTCAAGTCCTTAGATTATTATTAAGTCAGTGAATATGAGGTATTCATGTCAATTAGTAGTAAATGTGGAATAAATTCAGATAACCATACAAGGCAAATGTGAACAAAGAAGTACTTGGGGTAATTCTTTTGTTTGTTTGTGTAAATACAGTGATGAGACAGGTAGTTTATCTTTATGCAGTACAGAAGACAACTGCACAATGGGTAGAAAACACAAATGCATGGAAAACAGTAAAACTGACATTCATGATCTTCCAAGCACTTGATTTTTTAACTTAATTAGGATTCTTTGAACACTAGGTGGTTCTTTTTCTGTTTACTTTTTCCCACGTAGGATACTGTTACTGAGTTCTATAGTAGCACCTCCTGTAGCAGTTCCCTTATTTCTTCGCAGCCAGTGATGAATATGTCATATCTAATGACCTGCAGTACTCCAGGCTCTTTTCCCCCTGGAATAATCTGACAGGTGATCTTCTCATACATGTTCTGCAGTTTAAGTTAAGAATTTTTCCTCAAACCATGCTACATGTACATATTTCAAGGCTGATGTTAGCAAATGCCTATAGCTTGCCATTTGTTGTAAGGGATACCATCCTGCTATAAGATATTGCAGAGCAAGAGTAAGTAATTACGGTATTTGTCTGAGATATGAATGGCTGGATTAAACAGATAGTACATTTATATTCAACTAGGAGAACAGTGAGATTGATATATTGTTCCTCACTTGCATAATACAGTATGTACGATAACATTTAAAAATGCTCTGTAATTGCTTTGGTCCTTTGTTGATGTATAAATGGCATATTTGTATGCATCTGTGTAAGTGCCTTGTAGAATTTAACAAGTTGAAGAAACGTGTGACTAAATTAGTAACATTAATCTATTCATGGAAAAAAAATCTGTCTGCTCTGTGGATGTACAACTGCTGATATTTATTGATGTAAGAGAAGTTGTTAGATAAGTGTCCCTTGGTCCATAGCTTCACTGGATAAGTATTGTGTGAATATTAATCTGCCAGGTTGTGCTTGTCTCACGTTGAGAAAAACGGCAACATTCTTGCTGTCGGCCCTGGGTCTGAGCTGCTTGGATCTAGGTGATGGTTTTTTCTCTATTCAGCTATGGGCAAGGAGTAAAAAATGTTTCCTGTTCTCTTGTGCTTTCATAAAGACAAGGGGAAGAGATCTGTGAGCTTTTTCCTATTTGAGCAACTACTACGAAGACTGGGGGAGAGGTGGTTCTCTCCATCTTGGGCAGCTTTGTGTCCTTATGACAAAAAGATGCTGCAGATGTTGAGAGTGGTTCCTCCTAAAATCACATTTTGCTGTGGGAATTTCAGTCCTGGAGTAATGACACCATTGGCATTACAAGCCCAAGCAATGTACATATCCCTATGAAGCTACTTAGATTATTTTGAGGAGAATGACACTAGCAGCTGCCACCTTTTAAAGATACCTCTGAAGGTGTGTGGGGGGGGGTTGGGAGTGCTTTGGATCCCGAAAGTGGATCATGAAAGTAAAAGATGCAGCAAGGGGAGTCAGGGTTAATTAAGGCAGTTGTGAAAATCAGCAATTGCTTATGGCTCTGTTAATCATGCAAGAGCTGCTGTGAGACTCCTGATGTCTAAGGCAGGGAGAGTGGCCAAGGATGTCTTTGCATCTGATAGAGCAGTAAGTAGTCTGCTCTTCTTGGAAAAAGAAGACTTCCTTAAGCAGTTAATCAGCAAAGGAAACCATGGAAAAGCCAACTTAGTAGTTGAAACATATCTCCAGCTATAGGTAATAGGGTATTTTGAATTTAATTTCCTGGCTCATGTAAGGCCCCTGCTTGTGCTCTAGTTGGATTCTCTAAAGCATTGTTGAGCTTTGGAATTAGCATCCAGCAAGCTGTAGTCTTGGACTTCTTGTAGATTTGTAAATGTAAATGCATGGAATGCAGCTTCCTTGTAAATGAGGGACAAAGCCATATTTGGTCATTTACACAAAAAGTAGTCCTAAACTTGAACTTAAGGATGAAGCTTGTAGTGTTTATACTCTGACATGCAGGGAATGCAACCACTCAAAAATGTTTGATGCAGAAGTTCATACAGTGGGAAATCTCATTGGAAATCTGTAATTTCACACCCAAACAAAAAATGTTAGCTGGAGAAGAGTTTGAGAAGGCAGAGAAGGAGAAGCTTGAATTGCAAGTTTTCAGATTCTTTCGTTTTCTTTTTATTTCCTTTTATTTTTTCCTTTAAAAATAAAAACATTTTCAAAATTGCCCTCATGAAATTGTAAGAAAAGCAAAAAATGAAGGAATATGTGTACAAAAGAGTAAAAAGAACTGGTATTATTTTCATCCCTTAAGAGGGAGAAATGCATGCAGATACAGGAAGGCCTCGTGCAGTTTCCTTTATGGCCTGAGTAGTCTTGAATCTGCACTTTCCTTTTCCTGTGAAGATGTCTGGGGAAATCCTGTGCTGTGGCATATTCCAGGGAGGTGCACTCTTGCTGTGTCCTTGGGGAACCGCTTGGATTTGTATAAATAATCACTCCTTGATTGGAGCAGGAAATGGACCTGGGGCATTTCAGGGCTGTGCTTGTGTGAATTGGAACAGTTCTTGTTCTCTTGTTCTCTCCTTCTCTCCTCTATCAGACATCAGGAACAGATTTACCTCACAGAAAATTTCTGTTTCCACACAGGGAGCTCAAGAAGAAGATTCTTTGGTGTCGGATTATAAGTGAATACAGATCTCATTTAATCTTTCATTGAAAATCTGAGACAACTCATAGAACCTCTCTCCAAATCCTTGTCACAGCACTCTTGATAAAGAGAGAGTAGAAATTCTCAAATAATAAACACAAAACATGTAGAAGATTTTATTAACCTTTTAGCACATCATGTTAATCTCCTGATAGCTAATATTATGAGCAAGTCTATGTCTGGAGAGAGTAATAGCAAAGACCTTAGGAATGGAAATAATGTATTTTTAACTTCTCAAAGAGGATTCAAAGAGCTAGTAGATTGTTATGAAACCTGCTGCTCTTATTGAATATATTAAATCGGTAGAGCATTAATCTGATTACTTGTAAGATGTTGTCCCTTAAGAATGTATTTTACAATGTAGAAAGATCAATTGAATATATAAAATAAAGCCATGGAAATCAATAGCATTTGTACAAATTAAATATTCTACCCCATCTGATAGAAATATTTAGTATCGATAGATACATCATGTTCCACACTGAATCAGTAAAGCGTTAGAATAGCATTTAAATTATAAAATTCAGCACAGCTTTCTTTATCAGCTTTATTATAACAGATGCTAAGAAATTGTTCTCGATTATTTTTCAGACATTTCAAATAATATGTTTTATCTTGTTGGGGTAAAAAAGGAAGAAATATTGCAGAAGGAAGTCTTGGTTAACAGGAAGTCTCCAAAGCCCAAGTCCTGTAAAGCTACAGATATTTAAATACTTTTAAAGGCTTCAGATTATGAATTGGTCTGGTATCAGCTTCCTTGCTGTACAGTTATGTGTCACCTTTTCTGTTTTTTCTTTCCTGAACAAAGCCTAATTTTAATACACCTTCTCCTCTCTTCCTCTTAGTGTTCACAAGCTGGTGGTTAATGGACTAGAAACTTTGTCATTCCTTTAATAACAGAAAGATTTTCATAGTCAGCAGTGGAAGGGGAGAAAATGGAAGTGTGAGTCCTAGGGGTTAATTGCTGCTTTGTTCCCCTTCTACAAATTTTCTCCAAGGCCAGGCTTAGCTTTGTCTAATATTTTCATAGTGAGAGTACAAATTTTTTTCGAGACATCTGTGTCTCAATAGATAGAGATGCCTAAAAACTTAAGTTGGATATCAATGTAATCCCGGCGTAACAATACTGATTTCGCTTGACTTAATCAGAGCCTTAGCTGGGCTTTGTGGTTTCACAGAAGGCTGTTTGTTAACCACATCGTGTGGGTTCCAGCGCTGCAGCTTGTCGGCAGCTCGCTTCATCTGCTCCCGGAGCAGGGGGGGCTTAAAGCAGCACTTGAAGGACAACGTGCGAAAAAATTAGCATTCAGCAGTTTTGCAAAGAGGCAGCGTGAGCATAGCAAGGTCAGGTGCATGAGCAAAGCAGGATTTCCAGTTGCCATTTCATGAATTAAAACATCAGATTTACTCATGGCCGATTTTGTTTATGTGACTAAACTAAAAAACATCAACGCCTTCACATGCGATTAGTATTAAACACTGTTCATTACATGTTTCATCGTGATAGATGCCCCCAAATTCAAAGTATAGCCTGAAACCCATCTTTTAATCCCCTGAAATTCATGTGGGTTTAAGGGATTTTCTGATAGTTCCAAGCCTCAACCCTAGTTTCTTTTTTCTGTTATTAGAACCAAGCCCTTACGAGTATTTTACAGTATTTTTCTGGTTGTTATTGTGGTTGTTATTTAAGCTTTACTGAAATACTTAAACATATTTTTTACTGCATGTGTTTTAAGCAATGCATCAGTTGTGAGGCATATCTGTCACACAAAATGTGTGTCCAACTCGTGGAGATTTGAGTCCTAATTTAGCAAAAATTGCCCATCTAACATTTCAGAGGTCAGAGATACTTCTGATTTTGACTTTAACCCAAAATCAATCAAATTACCACTCTCCATCTGGGAATGAAATTAGAATTAATTAATCATGTTGGGTCCTGCTTCGTGGGCATTTTCCTTAGTCTCCAACTGTGCCCTCTGAAAGAAAGTGCTAGGATCCTGTGGTAGGCAAATATGGAAAATATATCAGCATAGTAGGAGCTAGTAATGGGCTTATAGTCAGAACCATCAAGTTTACAAGCAGAACATTAGCTACCTTCGTTTGAGGCTGTCTTGCAAATTCTTGTGTCCACCTGGAGCAGGTGATTTATCTGTGTTGGCTGGTGCTGCACAGCTCACTTTTTCGTATGTTCTCCCCCTGGGATCATACTTACCCAAGGATTTCTTCAGCAGCACAGCATGGATAAGGAGACAGCAGAAACTGGGGCTGAAGGGGATGAGGAATGCTCCCTCTCAAGGTGTAACCAAGGCTTGATTTTTCCCAAATCTGTAGAGGAGGAGGTATCTGCTTCAGATAGGAGCTTTCTTATTGAAATACTGTGGGTGGTCCACATGAAGGGTGCAAAAGAGAGTGCAGAGTGTGTGTAGTTGCTGTAAAGAGCTTGGAACGATTGTAGGATTCAGTTCAGACTTGGCAATATTTTACTTGAAATAGCTTTGTATTTAATACACGTTATATGCTTCACTTCTGCATTTTATCTGCATTTCATTAATGGGAGTGGTTTCTTTACAAGTGCATGCCAGGCTAAAAGGATGGGAGAGACTTTGTCCATGTGCAGGAGAAGAGGCAGATCCCAACTAAGTGTCAGAAGGGTTTGGCTGTGTTGGACCACAGTGTCTTTTCAGAAAGCACCAATTCTCCTCTCAGTGCTTGCAATAGGCTGGGTGCCATAAAACACTGTTAATTACCTGTATCAATATAGCAAAGGTTTTCACATGTGTAAAATAGAACTGCACATACTTAATGCAGTCATTTTTTAAGAACTGAAAAAAATACCTACAGTATAATGAAAAAGTTGCATGATGGGAGAGGAGACTGAAAATCCCAAAAAGTATTTTAAAATCTGAAGTATTGCAACTTGTCTCTGCATTTACCAGGAATTACTGCTCTTTTCTTCAAGACTCCCCACAGTATAGCCCACACAATTTATTTTGTGAAGTATCAGCTGATTTGAAGCAACCAGTAAGATACATTTTTAGATCATTATATAATGTAAAAATGAATTCTTGCCACATTTGCCAAGAATCAAGAGCTGTGCAGCTGCCTGTTGAAGGAGTAGGTAGGTACTCAGTGGGAAAGGCTGGAAGAGGTGGTGGACTCCCCAAAGGCAGACAAGGATTATGTGAGGGTGTGCATCTTTTTGGCAGCTGGATAGTACCAGTTAAAGAAAAAGCAGAGCCAGCAATAAAGATGGAATTATATTTGTAGAACCTGGTGTGGTTTGGGTTGGAAGGGACCTTAAAGATTGTCTATTCCCCCTGCCATGAACAGAGACACCTTCCTCTAGACAAGGTGGGAAGCCCAATCCAGCCTGGCCTGGAACACTTCTGAAGATGAAGCATCTACAGTTTCTCTGGGCAGCCTATTCCAATACCTCACCACGCTCACAGTAAAGAATTTCCTCCTAATATGTAATCTAAATCTGCCCTCTTGTAGTTTAAAGCCATCACCCCTTGCCTTGCCACCCTTTGCCCTTGTGAAAAGTACATCACCAGCTCTCTTGTAGCCCCTTTAGGTACTGGAAAGTGCTATAAGGTCTCCCCAGAGCGTTCACTTCTCCAGTCTGAGCAACCCTGACTCTCTCAGGCTGTCTTCATAGGAGAGGTGCTCCAGGCCCTCCTCTGGACTCCCTCCCTATAGAGGTCACAGTGCTCTCTGGAAGGATAGGACAAATCTCAGTTTATATCTTTCGTGTGATGGCCAGTGTAAGCCATTGTACAGATGAGGAGATACATTCAAAACTGTAGCTGCAATTATAACTGGAGTTTGTGGCTCCTGAGGGCATCCTGCTCAGACTTAACGAAAAATAACAGAAGTGTAACAGTTTATAGTAAAAGATCAGTTACCAAGACATGTTTGCACAGGCAGGATAGAGTGATGCAAACTTTTTCACATAACTATTTTATTACAGAAGTCTTACCAAAGCTATAGAACAATGTTCACATACTCCAAAGATATCCACCCACCTTTCTCTCTCTCTAGTAGTATTTATGCATGTATAAAGAACAAAGTAAAGAGGGGATCATTCCCAGAGAGATACCAAATTTTAAGAGAAATTCATGAAGAGATGCAACATACATTTCCTGTTTTGATGCAGCATCTACCAGGGGGCTTACAGGCTCTGTTGTACATTAGCTGAAGAAATTGTTTAGCTGTGTGTATCGCTTTCTAAGGACTTGTATAACATTAATTTCAAAGGAGTTGTAATTATAGCTGTGTCTTCTGAGAGAATATCTTTTCCTCAAAGACATGCTCTTATTGAGGTGGTAAATGTAATAAAAATGTGGTAAATGTAATAAAATCACAGCATTACTGCTCAGGTCATACTCCTATGCATGTGTTAAGCGATTCTTTTCTGTTATAATTTTTCATATTTCATCTTGAAAGATTTTTTCCTGTGATTTGTAGCTATACAAATGAGTCTCCAAGGATAAGGAAGGCTGATTTTTCTTACCATTCACAGGCCCAGAAATTTGAGTTCCAAATTTTCAGTTTCATGTTGTGACATGAAAATAAGTTTATTCTTATTTGTGAGGCTTTCCATTTCTTATATTGAGGCTGTGCAAAAGAGACTGCAGAAGTCATTTGAAGGTTAGAATAAAGACCTGAGTAAATCAAACCAAGAGATCTTAGTAATATCTAGAAAGTAGAAAGCCCTCTTTTCACAGTTATCCCTTAAAAAAAAAAAAAAAAAAAAAACACCAAAACCTCTGTAAGAAAACATCTCTCTGAATGAGAACTTCACTTTCTTAAAAAATAGAAATAAAAACCCAAGAAAAACAGAGACACCCCAAGACCAGAAGGAAAACATTTCTTTCAGTAGGTGTACCCTTCTCTACATTTTGTCACACATCAGATGAAATCATCCCTTTGATCCCCAGTTTGAAACTTTCCTTGCTGCCAGCCTGAGTAAGCCTGAGAAGTGCAGAGCCAACTCCCTTGCATTTGCTATGCCATATGAGCATTGCAGTTTTTAAAAAGAATATAATTTTCTTCTCATTGCTGTATTTCTCTGGCTTTGTTAAGTGTGGGAAATTAATGTAGACTTTGGAAGAGTTCCATCAACTCTGAAACAGCCAGTAAGGAAAGAGTCCAAGAAGGCTCAAAATTCCAGCAGCAGTACCTAATCTAGCCCATTATTTAGGATTTATTTTGTTGTTTTCAGTTTTCTGTGTTACTTATGCTGTCTTGAACTGCTGAAGTGTGTTTGAGGCTCTGAAGCTCACTTCCAGGAGTTCCATACTCCAAAAACTTCTCACTGGCTGCCCTGACAGAAGAGTTTAAGCAAACTGAAATGAGTTGAAAGGTGGGGTAGAATGGCACACAACCTGAGAGCACAAGAGTAGGCAAGAAGAGATATGGGACAGATTTTTATTTTCTTAAGCTGGTTGATGACATGACCCTAGAGAAGTCAAAGGACCTTGTACTGCTTTGGTTGCCCTCTACATAATGGGAAGGCATCTCTCAGAAAGCATGGGATCCTTGGATAAAAAATTTTGGACAGCATTACTTTATGAAGAATGTCAGAGACACAGGTCTTTGTTGTCCTTGCTGTTCCAGCTGTGCTCTTAGTGATTAGTCTAGCACTCGGATTTTATTGTATGTCAACTCCCTTCTATTTTTAATTCTTATTATATTGTTAAAGATTTTTAAATACTTTCTTTTTCCCCATCCCATTTTAGCCTTCATTCTCAGCACAGGATGTTGTATTTCATACAGCTCTTGCCTGTTTTGCTCGAAGGAAAAATAGATATTATTTTGTTTTAGACAGTGACTATTTTGACACCTCTATCAGTTATTTCTCAAATGACAGAGTAACACTTTCTGTATATACACACAACATATTATAAAGGAAAACATGAAAGGCTATGGTTATTTCATTACCATTGGATTTTTTCATTATAGGTGTTACTTGCTCCCCTACTGTTAAATTGACCCACTGAAAAATTGATAAAAAGATGGTGTGAAATTGCCCTACTGTACATTCAGTTTGAGTTTGCTCTGTGCCATTTACAAATACTAAACAAAGCTATTTTACTATGCAAAAATAATATGGTTCTTGAATGGTTTTGAAGCAAAGAATACCTATAAAATTTACCTCAAATGCCTAAATAAAAAAATTACACATGACCTCAGAAAAGTTAATTTTAATTTTCAAATTGAGCGTGGTTATATATAGAGGAATTGAATGCCTTGAGAGTTCCAAAATTTCTTAAAATAGTCTCCTCTTTTATATATGGGGGTTTGTGCTATTTTTTCCCTTAAAATCTGGAACACTTTGTTTTAATCAAGAGATCAATTACTATGCTGAAAATGCAGCTTGACATATTAGCCAGCTTGAAGAGAATGGAAACTTAAACTATCTTCTCTCCCACCATCAGCCAGATGTTCAGACCTTCACCTTTTGATCCCCTGAGCCAGGGTTCAGGAATTCTGAGCTCTCTGCCAAAGCTACAGTGCAGTGTGCTGACTCTGTAGTAGTAATTTATATGTACTGACAGTACGACTATGGCTGTCTTTAGACCCTTCTGTTGATACCCTCACATATATTTTTAAAATTTTTCATAGGAATTAATGTCTTCAGGATTCCACCTCTTATTTATGTGGAAAGATACTTTTCCTAAAGTTTCATTTACATAGCATTATATCAAACCATAATCACACTAAAATGTTGGAAAGAAAATTGCCTCAAGTTTTTTCTTTACTTTGTAATACCTCTCCATCTCTTTGCATATTTTAATGCACACCCACTGCAAGGGAGTCTTGCAAATTTAAAGACAACAGAGCAAATCATCTAGTGGCATTCCTTGGGCTGTCCTTTTCTTTTCTCTGTCACCAAAGTGGGAGAGAGCAGTTTGAGTATATACAGTTCTGTCGAGGTGCCTGAGATTTGGATCTTTCTGCCAGCCCAGGCAGGGCATCCCTTGATCAGGATGCATAGATTAACTCCATAGATGTAGAGCATATGTTGTAGGACTTGCTTATTTATATAGAGGCACATGCTGAGTGCCCTACTGAAGGAATATCTATCATAAGAAGAGGGATCCAGGATCCCGGTGTCAGTGTGCTCTGTGCCCACTCTGCTCCTTCTGAGAAAGTTACATCGAAGAACAGAATTACTTTTATAAAACTGACAGAGTTAGAATGGTGGAGGATTTAATTAAGTGAGATAACTCTGAAAAGTGCTGCTTCATCTCTTCAGAGCAAAATGTAATATGTGACTTATTTGACTCTGTGGTTCCAGGGTAGCCCATGTAGATTTTATGTCAAGTCTGACTTATACTAGCAGTGTTCTTAGCATCTTTCTAGTTTTATGGGTAAGAAACTATAACTTGCAGGTCGTTGCAACATATGCGTAAAACAGGAGACAGAGAGAGTCATACTGGAGAAATATGATGCAACTCAACCACACTACACCAGTTAATGCCACTGCAACTTTTGGTGTATCCTTAACCTTCCTGTTTTCTATGCCCGCTGACAGCTTTTATCCCATTGACAATGCAGTTAGGAAAAGTTTGGAGTTTAATGTCTACGAGTTGCATGGTTCAGAGTAAAGGTCTTCTGCAGCCCTGCTGGCTCTGCCCAGAGTAGTTTTCTGGAATACCTGGTCTAGGTGTGCACGTAATGCCAAGCTGGAGAGGAGTTTGCTTAGCAATTGTATAAAATTGAGAGCTTGGGAGTAATTAAAAGGTGAAGAGGAAAGGATGGTGTTACAAGTTATATTAACCTCTAACCATGATTCTTGCCAAAGGATTTGTGCATGGTAAAGAGATACCATTTGCCAAGTGTTAACATTACTGCACTTCACTTTGATACCTGTCAAAATGCTTTATTTTTACAGTTTTTGTCTATATTTTCCTTAGGAGACCAGATGTCTTTGAAAGTGTGAGAAACACTGTTAAGTGTGCCATGAAGGGACTGAAGGGAAAACCTAAAGCAGTTATGTTTCATCGAAATGCTTTCACATATTATTTCTATAAAAGCCTTTGGATCAGTGCTGTTTCAAGTACTGAAATTGAATCCTAGAAATGAAACTCTCATGGGTTCAATATTTTTGTAAACATTAATATATAATAGGAGAAATAGGATTAAATTTGTTTCCCTAAGTGGAAGAATGCAGTATTGAAGAGGTTGGTGAAGCCACTGAAACCAAATATATTTTAATGGAATGTGATGTAAAGTTAAAATATTCCTGAAAGAAAATGTGTATCAGTTGTAAAACAACATTATTTATATTTATAGATTTTTAATCTTACTGCTCAAATGTTTTGCCTTCTAAGTTTAAATTATTTTAACTTTCTTTGCTAGAATTTCAAAACTATAATGAAGTTTATTATTTTCAGAATAAATATCTGAATAGCATATTAAAACCGAAACATTCAGTGTTCTCTTAGTTTATAAAACCTTCTTGGCTGATGCTTGAATTGAGAATCATATTCTTTATTACTACACAGCGGAACAATTTTAATTGCTCCCTTGAACATTACAATACTTCCAACCATGAAAAACAGCATAATAGCCATGAGAGTCAGCCTGTGTTATTTCAGTCACCTTTCCCATTTGACAGTAAAAAACATATATTTAAAGAGAGAAGCTGCAGTCATGTAAAAATAATTTTTGAAAGCTACTGCTGGCATAGTAAGGAATGGAAATAAAGGAATTCTGATGAGGAATATGATCTACTTTGTCTAGCAGAAAGAGAAAAATCCTAAGTGAAACTGAATGAGGAAATCATCCAATAAAATTTAAAAGCTATCCTTTAAATATCATAGAGTGTATTAGTTGCACCAAATACCAGAATATATTCAATATAAAAGGTAGAGTAAAATCATCTAAATGACAAACAATGCTTTGTGTTCTGGTTAAGAATATTACAGGACAAAAGCACCCAAGAAAATTGAGAAAAGCTGGATTCAAACTGCCTCGTACTGAACAGGAAAGAATCTGATTAGCTGCAGTGACCCTTAGATCAGCCTGATAGGAAAACCACTTGAAAATATGGAGGAACTATTTTGGCAAAAGTCAGTCCATTTTTTTCCTTTACAAAGAACTTTAATGGAAGAATCTATTGAGTGTTACACTGGTAAGAAAAAAAAAAAGCCACAGAAATTTCATAAAGGTGTTGTGGGATTTTTTTCTCTTTTTGAAAGTGAAAATTGTTTTTCAAGTACTGAAATAAGTATGGAAATTCATCTCCCTTTCAGTAAAAAACTCTCATCTAAATTTTTGTTAATCTGGTTCAGTTCCAGATAAGGTACTTTTAGGAGAACATCAGTATTTCTGATACACAAATCAGCATTCATACCTTTAGGGTAAAGGTACATGCACTGCTCATCTCACTATGAATGTATATATAACTCTAAGGGTTGTCCAAACAGCTTGGTATGGAGTTTTATGCCCTTCTGGGATGAAATGGAATTGTTGTTGGTGAATAGCTTTGAGTTCCACTTACTCCTCTGGCTGGCCCATGATGTCACAGAGTGGTGGCTGCCGCAATGCCATCCACAGACTTTGTCAAAATGGCACTTTGCACCCCGAGTCTGTTGTGCAGTGCTCTCCCTCCTGCTAAGCTGTGTGGAAGAGCAGCAGTAAAATTGATGCATAAGATGATGAGTTTACAAGACTCATTAACGTGACTGAAATTCTAATGATTGTGTTCTCAGTACAGGCACATGGAACACTAATCTTTAGATGCAAATCAGAATATTTTTCTAAAAGGACTTTTCTATAGTGTGATATCCTCAACAACTTTATCTGAAATGACAAACAGACAGGCCTTTCAAACAGTGTGCCTAAATAGAACTCTTAATCTTATTGCATTTCCTCCCTCACCTGCTGTGTGACATTGCTCACAGATTTTCTGTGTAATTACTGACCTTTGACTAGCAGTGGAAAAAATATCTCACTGCTGTATCTGACCATTCTTCCTCTCTCTCATTTTGAGTACTTGTTTACCAGTTCTTAGGGCAACATTCATGTTATTCACCATTGTCACAACTGAGCGATTTAGATCACTTAAAGAATCACCATGGAAGGTAATAGTAAAAGTGGTTTTAATATGATGTTGTAAAAGTGCAGCTTAGCAATGTTTGATGGCAAAGTTTTCTCTCTTACATGGATGAAACATATAAAGGAAAAGCAAGTTAGAACTGAGCTGAATTATTTGCATGGAGACCAGAGATGCAAAAGGGTAAGGGAGACCCTCTCAACAAATCATAGGGTTCAAAATATGCACCCTGACTTTCTAAACTCCCATTGGATGACTGTCTAAACTGCCATTGGAGTTTGGGTGCTCCTACATCCAGGCTTAGTCTTGGATTTGGACAAAAGTTTATATCTAATGGAATTGACTGCGTGTGTTCCATTAGTATGAATTCAGCATGCTATTAGTCACTCACCAAGGATCTCTTGGAATAAAATGCCTCACTGCCTTGGGTAAGGAAGGATCTCTTAGTCTGAGAAGAAAGGAATCTCATACCTTGAGAGGTGTTCCAGCTCAAGAGGAGAGTCACCTGGCATGCAGTCCAGTGGCAATGTAGAGGAGAACTCCAGTTAGACTTATCCAGAGATCTGTGGTACTTCAATGTAGTCTTTATTTGTTCCTTGAAAAATGAATCTTGGAAAAGCCACACGCTATTCATGTGTTGATCACACAGTGGGTGTTCCAAGCTCGTATGGATGCTCGCTGTCTCACTCTGTTTCTCTGTGGGTGTCACAGAGGAGTTCTTGGCCTGGCTATGGCTCAAACATTTACCTCCTTTGGAGCTTGTACCAAAGTACTTCTGGTTTGGTTAAGGGGGTCACAACCACTCTGAAGTAATTCCCTGGCTCAATGACCAGTGTGAAGTTAGGTTCTTTTTGCTGATCTAGCAGTGTAAATACTGCATACACTTTTTATAATACTGTTTCACTGCATTAATAACAGGTCTTAAAATCCCCTGTTTGCTTCAAGTTACCTAAGAATATCAGGCTCTAAGTTTCATATTTCTTCCCATTTTATCAAATTTTACAATTGTTTGTAGAATACATTCTCAGTCAGAACACAGAATCCAGGTTGTTACTTTTAGAAGGTTTAGTTCCCAATTTTAGAGCCAAACTCCATTTTCTTTTTGTGAGCCTGCTCTATTGATCCATTTCTCTCCAGAGGAAAATGGGGTCAATACCTTAAATTATAACTATGAAATGAAAGGATACAGGAGAATCTTATCCTGTTGCTCTCTGGTTTTCACTTTTTTAGATTCATACTTCCTGTTTATCACAGCCCCTCATTCCTATCATTTACCTTTACCACAGGATTGATCTCATGCTTGGTCCTCCAGAAGGAGATCTTTTCATGACTGGAAGACATCAGAAAAATCTGCCACTTCCTGTGGGAACTTATTCCAATGAATTATCAGTTTCACTACTAAAAATTCATGGTTTATTTCTGATTTTAATTTGTCTGTCTTAAGCTTTCACATACATATTGCACTTTGATTTGCTAAGTTACCTTTAGAGTCCAATATTCAGTGGTTTCTCTTTCACAACTTTCCAGGTCCTGAAAATGGTTCTTTTCCTTACAGTTCTCCAGATTTTCCAGTATCTCTTGTAAATGCACTGTAGTGTGCTGGGAATGCTTACTGATTTCCATTCCACTAGGTTTTCATGGGCTTTGGGTTCCTCTCTTTCTGTCACTACACCTTATGAACAAGCCCTGTTGACTGCGAATTCCTCAAAAAATTTTACTTTTCACCACTCTTCAAGGCATTCTGTGGTTTTATCAGGAATCACCTTTCAGCTTGGTAATGAAAGTTGTTGAATAGTGTTTATTCTGGAACTGATTTGTGGAAGAGAGTATTGGAACCACCTATTTAAGTCAATATATATTCCTCCATCATGGCCATTATGTGAATGCAAAACCTTTGGTGGAAATTTTGGGATGTTGTTAACAACAACTGAACCAGAAATTTGCCCAAATGTAGGACCCATACATTTAGCCAATTCATTCAAATGTTCTGTTTCAGTGCACTTTCACATTATTTCCATCCCAAGCTTGTCTACTGATGATCTAGAAACTGTCTAGTGCTTTTGGGGGGAATAAATCTCTTTTTCTCATAAAGGTTTAGGAATTCTTTATTTATTCTGGTTTTACATACTGCTGTCCTAAAAGTTCTCAACAGAATTTTCAGAAATTCTTTAAATGAAACTGTATCCAATAGTGATTTGAGTATATACATTTTAGATTGGTTTTTACAGGTATTAACTAGTTAAACAAATAATAAGCCACAATATTTCAATAGGTTGTTAAAACTTGAAACAAGTTTCTACTACATATAGAGCATTTTCATTATAATTGCTGTGGTGCAGTCCTTCTGTCATCTGAAACCAATATAATAAATCACAGAGGGAGAAGTAAACTGATGATGTGAAAATGCTAATGGCACGTGGATGTGGATGTGGCTGTTGCCAGCAGATGATATGAAAGATTCTAAAATTATCCTAATTGATAAGTATAACAAGTATTAATCTTCTTTTCCAGATTGCAGACAATTGTGTGGTGTTTATTGCAGCTTCTCTGATGGAAAAAGCAGTTTATAATGAAACATTAATGCTTGTGACATTTTGCCATGCTGGGGGGAAGAGGGTGTCATTTGAAAGCAGCCTGCATTATCACGAATACCAGGGTGTTGTTATTTTTTTCTTTTTAATATTAACTTTGACATTCTTACAATAAATTAAGATTCAGTGCCAGGATTATGAGCTTCTTCCTTCTCATGGTTTCTGCTATATGATACCCATTTATCAAACTTAAGTGGCCAAATCAATAGAGTGCTTCCGTAGCAGGTAGTAATTGCTTTAGACTTATTACCTATACTAAGAGACTTTGAGTTCTTACCATCATTCTTTGCTGAGCATCCCAAGTTGCTTTTTACAGAAAAGGCTGGTATACCGCTGGTTTTCCCTTAATACATGTTAAGTGTGTAAGATTGCTCTGGAAGAACCAATAAATGGGTGGGTTATTTAAACTGACTCTCCACAATGTACAGTTGTACACAGTAGCCACGTTCTCCAGTTGTTTATGCTCAGTCAGTGCTGGGAGGTCCTTTGCAGTTCATTTTACATTTTTGTTCATTAGAAGAAACATTGTCTGAGATAATACTTTCATTGTGCTTACCTTTTACAAGCACTCTGCATTTTCAGATTAACTGAAAGGTTTATTGGTGCTGGTATTAGAAAAATTAAGCTTTTATGGCCAGTGAAATGTGTTTTTCTCTCCTGAGATAATGACTTGTACACCTGGCACTTTTATGGCATCTAATAGATTTTATTTTTAAACAGCTTTAATTAAGCTTGTGGTGTCACATAACACAAGCAAGCAATGGGTTTTTTTCCTTATCTCACAAATCAAGATATTAAAAGATATTAATTAATAGATAACTATGGCCTTGAGATCTTATTAGAAGACTAAATATTTCATAGTTTAAGAACTGGATTATAGGGTGCTATAAACTGCAGATATTATATCATCTTTAAATACACAGAGCTCACCTGCTGCTTTTACAGGCATTTGGCTAATATTTTTTAGTAACTACATACACAAATTGCCCTTTTCGTATTCAGATGTATGCCTCATATACTTGGTTTAGATTGGTGCTACTGCAGAAAAGAGAAAGATCCATCCTACCAGGGTAAGCAGACCATCTAAAATCCAGAAAGCTGTATGGCTGCTTTATTGATGTTTTCCTTAAGCTTGTCATTACCTTATTGCTGTCACTTTGCAGAGGCAGAAATCCCAGGATGTCCAAACTGGTCAGAAAGAGAGAGAGTTTTCTCACCCAGGAGAAAAATTCTGGTGGGCAGTTTGTTTTGCCTTTTTTTTTTTTTTTTTAAGGAAGTTGTACTCTACTCAAGAGAAGTAGTATTATTCATTCTCAGTTTTCTATTCAGATTTATTTAAGATTATCTGCCCCAAGGGATAGAGGGAAACAGAAGTGAAGGAAAGAAAATCACATATGGATATGTAATATTCATATGGACAGGTGGAACATAATGCTTTGAGCCCAAACTGTTGGGAGAAAATGTGTGTAGTTCTTAACCCTGGGAGAATCAGGAAAGCCTTATAAGTCCAATCAAGTAATAAAGAAAAGATTTAAATAATATAGCAATGACAGTAAATATTATGGAAGAATGTTTTCATTTTCATAGCTCTTGAAACTTTAATGCCTATTTCATTTGAGCTTCGACTTTTTTCATAAGGACCAGGAAGACCAACCATTAACTTCAAAATGAACCATAAACCCTGGAAGATTAGGCAATTCATCTTACTTGTGTGCATAGCATCTGCCATGGTGGATTTCCAAGTCAATCTGTAGATGTTATCACACAGTAAAAAGCTGAGTGAAAATAATTCAGATTTGTAAACTTAGTGAGCCTTTCTCTATCACAGTATTATTTCAAACATTTAAGGGCACTTATTCTGGATATCTAGTCCTGCATATTTAGAAAGCAAATTAACAGCCATACTGGGAGGACAGTGCTTTGCATTAAAAGATGAATGAAAAAAGGCAGAAGAAGAGTATCAGATGAATCATGTTTCTCTTCTTCTCTGTGCATCTGCTTTTGTAAGCTTGTAAAACCTCCACCCCTGAAAAACCGATCTGCAAGTTAATTCTTGTGTAAAAAATAAGTGTGTCATTTATCTGCCATTTTTTAATGTTGTATTTTTCCTCACATTGGATGTTCCTATGTCATTTATAAAAATACAGTTACTATAACTTATAAAAGTTATTTCTAGAACTCAAGCTTTAAAAGCTTACCCATGCAGCCTGAACATTTGCCAGGTTTACACTGCAATGTAAACCTGGCAAACTCCTTCTCAATGGCTAAAAGAAAAAACAACTGAAGGTAACCTAGTAAAGTTTGGAAAGGCAGGAAAGGGGCGAGGCAAAGTATTGTTTGATAATGTATAAAAACCAGTGTTCTAAAATTCAGAATGGCCAACTTTGACTTTTTTAGGAAATAGCGTAGTCAGTTTATTAACAATTCTTATATTTACTACATCCTTCCTGTGGAGATTCTCATTTTATCTGAAGTGCTTCTGTGGGATGCAGCAGAGAAGATAACACTTTAAAGCACTCTCTCATCTTCAAGTTGTTTAGTTCAAAGACATATTGGGGTGGTTGCCACCTACTTCTTAAAATGTGAGGTGATAATAGTTGTGCTTGTGGTCTCAAGCCTGTGCTGATGCTGCAGTGCCAATGAATAAAGTGTGGTTAAAAGGTTGTAGTCTTGCTGCAAAACTCAACTGATTGTGAACTCATTCTGAGAGTAAAACTTGTGAGAAAAACTACTGTTTTGGCTTAGTAATTTTTCCAACCACAGTGGTGTCATAACAGCTACCTTCTTTTTCTTGTTAACAGTTGTTTCATTAAGCAGGCTGAGAAATACTTTAATGGTTTCATAAAAATATGATTTGGGGCAGCTGTTTTGCCTAATCAAATTCTACCACGTGGTGAAGGGAAACCACAAAAAGCCTTCAAATTTTGAGAAAAAGGTCCATACCTATGATCCTGAATTTCAGTTATATGTTCAGAAAAGGAAATCGTAGTTATATCAGAAGTGATAGTTTCAATTAAACTAGCAGTGTAATGTTTCATCTGTTTGCCAGGACCTGTCGCCTCTTTACCAAAGGGAAGAAATTACCATAATGGGAGCCTTAGAGGCACAGTAGTAACTAATGATTATGAGAAATACAATATGTTCAGGAAAAACTAGTTCCTTTGATATGTATATCATTGTATTTCCTCTATGGGTGATGTGTATAGTGAGTAAGATCCTTCAAAGATTGTTGGAGCAATCCTGTAACTTCATCATGTGTTGCCTTCATCACTTCAATGGACATGTGTAAAGCAGTGCTTAAAATGCATTTGATAGAATTTCTGTAATCCTTCCTTGAAATTCCATTTGTCTGTAAGTGCACTGGATTTATGCAGGTAGTATGATTCACTACTCCTTTGTTTAGAAAAACAGTGTTACCTTTTTGGACTGGGACTATATTTTCATTAAATTCAATGACTGTATTACCTAAAGGAACCTTGGTCTTTGATTTGGATCTCTTGTCATTGCTCTATGAAAAGTAATAAGCAGCTCTCGTGGATTTGGTGAGATCAGTGTGTTTAGCTCTAGTTACTGGACAGATGAGGTACTAAACCCATTTGACTACCCTGTGATAAGTTGGTGTAGCAAGAGGATATATGTCATATAAGTATTTGGAGTTAGAATTGTGGAGATGTCAGTCAACCCTACTTAGTTGGATGCTTGAGAAGAAATCATTCTCAGCAGCACAGATTTTGGAAGCTGAGGGGATCTAGGCCTCCCAAAGGCTACAAAGATACCCATCTCTGTAGCTTTGCTTGCTTGCCTACAGTGAGAAGGAAAAATACATAAGCAGAGAGCAATTATGGCCTCCATAACAGCTATGTTCATTCAAGAAGTATTGAAAAAAAAATGAAAAAGCAAGGAAAAAGAAATTAGCAAGGAGACTGGGAGACATAGGCATTAAATCTAGGCATCTTAAAAAGTTATTTACTTCCAGGTCTATGCATGCATGAGTTTTATTTTGTGGAGTTGTTCCTTGTGGCTACACCATTTCTTAAGCCATACAATGAACTCTGCTGTTCAGATACTGTAATCCCTTTTCTGAAGTAAGATGTCATGTTTTAAAAATCTGTAGTCCTGCTGGTTTTTAGCCTTGCTAATTTTTTACACAGTATTTTAGCAGCAAAAGTTTGTAGTATTCAGTGAGGTTGGGCTTGTGTCATTTTTACATCTTTTTCACTTCTGCATGTGTCATTTTTGAAAACAGAATATGTTTAACAGAATGTTATTGAAATTACCATGGCCATCAATGCCTGAATATCTTAAAAAATCTGCACCAAAGAGCCATATTGCTTCAGTAGCCTGCAAACTTTGTTCTGCAAGCTCTGCTTCAATTGCAGCTACGACCAAAACCTTCAGGAAGCTACTGGCTTCATCAGTAGGATGTGAAGTATCTAAATTTCACAAAACAGAGTTTCAAGTTTCTGGCACACTGGTATTTTGGAGCAATTTAATTTAATAAGGCTTCTTTTTGCAGGAAAATCAGTAATATAACTGTTTAATTTTACAAGGATCACCATATAAAGAAGTTTCTAAGTATCAGGAGAGTAAAGATGATGTGTTTACAGGAGCAACCAGGAAATATATAGAGAATGGCTGAAATAAGTATTTTTTAAAGAGAGTAAATTGATACTGAGCTCTGCATTTCTGACCTGTTTAATTGAATGCATTTACCCAGAAGTGCTAAATGCAATAAGAAACATGGACCTAGAGCACTGTGTTTCGTTCTGTGAACAGTGACTGCTTTGGTTTCTCACACCAGAAGTATTTCAGTTGTTGCAGTTAAATATTGCAGAAAAAAATTAAATTTCTTAGATGTGTTTTTTTAGTATGTTTTGATTATATTCCCATCATTACAGAGAGACCATAAAGACCATTTCCCAAGATACTTAATAAAATAAAATCTTCAAAATTATTGCCCAATTAAGTGCAAACAAAATAAAAGTGAATATGGCTTCAGTTTTAGCCATCAGTAACTTTGACATCTTTCAATCTTTCTGCTGATTTAGTATTTTCAGGAGTATAGCTGCCATTTGAGGAAAAAGAGTATGTTTTAGCCCAATGTCTCATGGGTTAAATACTCAGTCTAGTTAGTTATCTTCTGAGTTCTTTGTGTCAGGTGGAGATGCAGTCAGGGGCCTACCCAAGGCACCCTACCCATGCACACTTTAGTGCTGAATGATGCACTAAGAAAGGCTTTTTGGGGGCTGGGTCATTTGTGCCCCACTCTAGTGAAAAGCAAGCTTATCCTAATTTTTAAAAGCAAACATAAAATTGTATAATATTATAATGACTGTGTTAATGTCACCAAGTGCCAGATTGGGTCCTATTCAAATCAATAGTTGGCATTACTTTGCAAATGCTACTTTAGTTGTTAAAAGACACTTAGCAAGATACTAGTGAGATTAAAGAGTTAGCACCTGTCTAGAGACAGATCTTCATTTTACAATATCTGTATTGTTCAGGCCTTGATGTCATGAGCTAATGAACCATATACTTGCAAAAACAGGGCTTCATGTAACCTAATATTTTGTTAGGAAAATTTACCTTCTATAGAATGTTTCTTTTTTGAGCTCGATTACAACACACTTTTATCACTTCCGATCACTGAAAAATTAAATTAGCTCTCCTCAGGTTCATGTGGGTTGATGTATAACGTTAGCATACCAATACACATATGAAAGACACCATGATCAATTTAATTACAATTGTTAGCCTTTTCACTTATGTAAATTAAGAATGGGAAAATGAGAAAAATACAAACATTTCAGAACAAATTCTAGTGCTGAGTCATCAGAAGGAAGCAGTGTCACTAGTTCAGACTAACCACAACCAATTTGGCAAATTGGCATTACAAGAAATAAGGCACAATTACAGTAATACAGAAGTCAGCTGCTTTTTATTTTTATAATACAATTGAAATAGCCAAAAAGGAAATTTAAATGCCTACCTCTAAAATAGTTGCATGTTTGTGCCACAAATGAAAATAAGCTCAATAATTTTAAATTCTTTTTTTTAAGGTGATCTTAAAGTATTTAGGAGAAAAAATGCAGGGTATCATAGAAGGTACAAATAAATAATTTAATCTTTTAAGGAAAGATAATCATGAGGCAGCAGAATATTTCATTTGGTCTGATGTCCATGGTACTACACAAAAATATTATCTCCAGGAAGAAGTAGAGGTTTTTTATGTTAGACTAGTTGAGGGAAGAAACTAGCTGATTCATTGAGGAAAATGACACTACATAACTTAAATATTGCAAACAGTTTTGTTTCATGCAAAAATAATTTTAGTCCTGAAAAGGTTCTTTACTCAGGCCAGGAATGATAAAAGAGATCTAGATCAAGTGGTTGATGGCAAAGAGTAGCCTTCAGTCAAACTTAAGCAATGGGCCTCTTGCTGCAAGTGTTTGTAGAGTGTTTGAAACTTCCCAGATCTTAGCTGATGATGAGTCTAAATTTTTTAAAATGTGTCTCTTTTTTTTTTCCATGTAGTTTTCTCTTGTTTGTTTAGTCCTAGATTATTTTAAAATATTTTGGGGACAAATAAAGGATATAAGCTTGGAAAAAATGCTTAACAAATAGATTGAAAAAGGATAAAAATGAGATGCAAATAAGATACTTTTCAGGCACAGTTTTTAATTACTTGGTTTCCAGTAATTATCACTCCATAGTAATATAATAATGAGAAGCAATAGATCTATACATAAAGGCTCATATGAAAATCTTCCATAAAAGTTATATAAAACATATACTGTTTATTATTTTAAAGTATTTTGGGCTTAGGAATGTTAATTTTACAATTTTCACTTGCAAGAGTCTAGAACCTTACTGTTGAAATTTCGATTTCACAGACAAATAAACTGCTCTCTTTTTTTTTTTTGTCTCGGCTGTTTCATTTGCTATTCACTGAATCCAGACATGTTTGAGCCGCATGTGATCCCAGTTCCACAAGTTCCTAGCCAGGTTCTTTCAGAGGAATAGCTGTCCTCCCTGGTTTTCCCTTCACCTTCCTGCCCTCTCCCACACCTGTATCCTGGCCCTGTTCAGTGACTGCAGACCCCTACTCAATAACCTCACACAAGCTACAGTTCCACCTTCTGCCCTCACCACTGCTCTCCACTGCGATACAAACTTCTCAGCAACATTCTCTGTGCTTTCCTGGTGGTTATAGCTCAGTTCAGGACACATAAACAAATAATACTGTTTCTGTTGTACTTGAAGTGACAGCATTATCATTGTTCTCGGAGGATTTGTGTGAATAACAAGTTTGGACTGATTGCATTGAGTGTCGTCTGTTCTCCAGGAAAAATGGAGATGATTGATAATGATAATAATTTGTTTTCATTGGAATAAATACATAAAGAAATGCGTGATGGTGGAAATTTGGGGTCTGGTGTTTAGATTAACACAGACTTAATCTGGTTTCTGCTATCTGGACTAATTTTTGTAACCTTGTGTTGTCGTGAGCAGATGTTCCTTAGCCCAAGGCAGTGTTTCATTTAAAACAACACAAGCAAAGTAAAATAATTAAAGCACTGTAGATTTTTCTAAACTGTGAAGAAAACCCAGAAAAAAGTTATTGTGGTCCTTCATGGAGGAAAGACAACCTAACAATAGTCTCATGTAACTAGCTGGAAGGACCTGGGGATATTTCTAAAGATAATCAGTTTATTTCTAAATATTATGAAAAAGTCCTTGTTGCCTTTGCATAACCTAAGAAGTGGGCTTTATTCAGGTGACCTGCTTGAAACTGGTGGGAACAGACTAATATTGGATGAGTCTTCACACTGGTTTTGCTGTCACAGGAGGAATTAAGTAGTATTTACCTGACTTCAGTGCAGTGAGGATGTTATATAAATCCGTTACCAAATTAGCAATTTGCATTATAATTACATTGAATATAGTACAATTTTTCTTGGTTTCACAAATAAGTCATATAGATTAAGTAGACTTACAGTGTATGTTATGTTACAGCCATGTAATCTGTGTGTATAAAATAATGAAATCAATTAAATGTTGTACAGGTCATCAAAAACTAATAGGTAAAGATTCTAAATTTTGATAGCTACAAGGAAGGTCTTAGTTGGATAGTTGGTTGATTTACAAGAGGTTGGTAATTTTTAGAAAGGAGAATACATATAATACTGCCTTACTCTAACATATTTGTTATTATATGGGGTAAAGACCCTGATATCCAAAACTGATCTACTCTGAGACTTATCCTTCTCCCGCTTGATAGAAAACTGTGTCAGGGTTTTTCAAATAATAGTATATTTATTAATACTATATTTATGTACAGAAGGGTTCAGTTTTGCCTTTTTTTTTTTTTTTGGCCTTTTTTTTTTTTTTTCGTTTAACACGTGTAATCCACAAAGTTAATAGTTTAAGTGGATTGGGAATCTGTCTGTGATTTGTCCAGGGTAAATCTCACTGAAATAATCTCATCTCACAGAGACAGGAAAACAAACCTGAATGCAGGATGTTGTATTTGCTAAATCCAAGAAAAAAAGATAATGAGGGGGTTTTTCCCATGTTTTTGTAACAAAACAGAGTTTTCATTATTTATTTCATTATATTTCATTATATTCTTCATTCAACTAGAATGGGTTTGTTGTTTCAGTTTAATGCTTAATTTGATATTATTTTATTGTATCACTAGAGTTCACAAGAAACCCTACTTCCCTTTCCAAAGGGTTGAATAAAACATTTTAGTAGCATTTTGGGGTTTTTTTAACTGTAACAAAATACCACTTTTCTCCAGTGTTAGCTTGTTATTTGTAAATATAAAACTCAGTTCACTAGCATATCTTGTCTAACTCTTATTTTTTTTTGTCTAGACCAAGGAATATCATTACCACATGTGTGCAAATAAAATAATGTTTTCTACTTTTGAAGACAGTTAATAATAACTTATCAACAAATTAACTGGTAAACAGTCAGCATGAAAAGAGATCTAATTTTATTTGTTGGAATAGGGAGAGTAAAAATAGTTTATGAATAGCCTGAAAATTGGCAGTGTTAAATAAAAATGAGGAACTTTTTATAGGGACAGTCTAATTAGCTTTGCTACTTTGTGTTTGTTTCTGTATACCAGGGAAATTTTAATCCAGCTTTTAGGTATCTGTTTCAGATTAGTGCAACTCTTTCAAATTTTTATTAGCTTTATGTATGGTGTCAATGTTTTATTTGATTCCAAATCTATTTAAAAACCCATAAAATGTTACTACGGGAAATACTTTAATCAGGATACTTTAGGCCACCATTTAGCATTGTAATTTTCAAGGATAATGCCCCATTTTTAATCCAGAGCTAGGTAAAATAAGAGTCTGGTTTATTACTTGCCATCATAGAGAAAGGAGAATGAATAATGTTAGAATTAAAAAACAAGAACTGTGTGTAGTTGAAATTACCTGTATCCTGGAAGACATTTTAGCAAGACATTATGATTCACCACTTCAGTTGTAAGTCTTAAGTAATTTGGAAAAAATTTTTTTTGAAGTCCACAGCTGATTTAATAACTAGTAGAAGCCTCACTGAGTTCATTGCTGAATGTTATTAAAACTTCTGTTATTTTTTTCTTTTGTGTATTTTACTGGTGTTAACTAATAAAAATCTCGACCTGTCTAATGAATATTCTCAGATCCCATCAAGAAAATCTTTTGAATGCGGAAAAAGAGCTACTTCATGTCACTTTCTCTTTTTAGACTTTATTTTCCATTGTTGATAAATGATCCTGCAATATCAGAAGTGGTTCTGATTGTCTCTATCTGAAGCTGGGTTTTGGGGGTTTTTTTCTGAGTAGAAGTAGGATTGAAGGACAGGATAGTATACCAAGTGGTAAGTCAGTCCTGCAGCCTAGAGGAAATTCAGTAAGATGGAAGGAAGGGACCTAATTATCATCTATAAATACTTTGAGTAACTGTGTAGATGAAGGAAGGAATTATTCCCAGTCTGGGAAGATATCAAGATAAAGAATAATGGCCCAAAGCTATTAGAAACAGTTTTTAACAATGGGCTACAGTTGTCAACTGATGCAGATGGCAAATCCGCACTGAAGTCAGACTGAGGAGTTCTCCATCAGTGCAATCACTGGAACCAGTCATTCCCAGTTTCTGATTCTGTTATTTGCAGAGAGGTCTTAACTCACTTATTTGAAAGTGAGGTTTTGCCTGGTTTAGATAAAATCAGCTGTATGGTTAGCTGATGTCACTCTCCCACACTCCTTGTGGCCCGCTGCCTTCCCCAAACTGCATTAGTCCTGGTGGGCTCTGGTTTTCACGGAGTCTTCCCACATTCATTTGTACCTACTGAGCCTGGCCCAGCTGGCTCCAGGCTGTGCCTGGCACCAGCAGAGCCTCCATCAGCAAGGTGGGAATGATCCTTGCCTAACTCAGGAAAATGAGAAAATCAGATCAGAGTAAAGCAGACTGACCTCCAACTCTTATCTACAGGCCATTCACAGTTTTGTTACAGAGTATTGGCATTTCTATGAATAAAAGGCCTACCAGGGAGAACTTCAGAGGAGGCACTGTGCCCAGCCCATGTGCCAGGACCAAGCTTAAAAGCAGCAGCCACAGACCTGCTCTGGACTACCAGTAAGACTCAGCAGAGTTTGGATAAATGAATGGTTGCATGTTGATTAAGGCAAGTTAGAGCACATCACCAGCACTGTTAACACAAAGCAGTGGCACACGCCCACTCTCCTGACTCTCAGCAGCTCCTGCCTTACTGGGATGTGCTGTGCTGTCCTGGATGGCTGGGGCAGGAAGAGTGGAGTTCTGGTGACAAGGAAAAGCCATTGTGTAAGGATGTGTAAAGGTGCATGGAAAGCTGATCTGGTGCTCACCCGACTCATTCTCAAAAGAAAATGCACTGTCTGACACTATCAGTTCTTGCTGAGAGAGATTTGCCACCTGTTGAATTACCAAAACCTTTTTAAGTGCCCCAATTCTGAGGTCTTCCCTCCTCTTCTAGTATCAGCTGGTTTTACTCAGCCAGGTAGGAAGATCACAGCCCTAACAGTTTGGGGTGATGCCTTGGAGTGGCTGCCTAGAGCAGAGACTAGACAGAGTTAAGAGAATAAAATAGGTATTTGTTAAAGGCCTTCAATAGACACACCTTGGGCAGTGCAAAAGCCTCGCAGAGGCTGCACCCAGAATGGACAATGGTCAGGAGTTCTTCAAACAGATGTAAATTTGGTCTGTTTGCATATCAGGGGTTAATTGTCCAATTACAGCTTCAGGTAATGAAGTCATATTCCCCTAGTTTGCTCCACCTGCCCCAATTCACTTTTGTTTATATTTTTCAGGGCCTGAGGCAAAAGGGTGTCCTTGGTTCTCAGGCCTGGAGGGGTTGTTATGTCTGACCAAAATGTGAAGGCAGTTAACTGACAGTCTGTATGGAGTTCAGAGTTGTACAGAGTTGTAGGATTTGAAAAAACATGAAAGCTAAAAACTTAAGGCGTCAGGGTGCTTGTTATTTTGTAGGGATGCAGAAACATAAAGTAACTGCATGCAGGGAGGAGGAAACCTGGACAAAAATGCGTGAAGTTTGCAGAGGGATTACCACAGCACCAAAAAAATGGGTGTGATGATGTGCACTAAAGAGCTATAATTATGTGTGTTGTTTTATAGTATTTTTTTGCTACATAAATACAGTTTAATCAGTCAAATGGCATATGGTGAATAAAGGTAAGAGAGAGTTTCTCCTGCCATATGCCATGCCAGAGATCATTGCCAGCATATTACAGTTCCCTTTCTGCAGCTCTCCTACAGCTTCAAATCTCAGGCTTTCAATATCTTAGAATTATGTTCTGATTTATAAGTCTGTAGATTGTTTTTTATTTAAAAAGGGGTGTGAAGATATGTGAGATGACTGGCTGAAAAAGCTGCAAGTTCTTTTATCTTCTTACTTTATTGACTCCTTCAATGCACTCAGCTATTTCCTCTTAGGTGAATTCCACTCTTAAACATCCATAGTTTTGTATTCCAAAATGTAGAAATACTAGGAGGAACAAAACCACTATCATCTGCTCAATTACTCTTCTCAGAAACAAAATGAGTAAACCAAAGTACTAAATTTGACCAAAATTTCCAAGGTGTTGCTTTCATTTTAAAAGTCAGATAAACATTTTAGAGTGTACTTTTTAGTAGAATTCATTTAATACATTATTTGTACATCCTTTTGACCTCTATTCAGTGTACTTTAATCCTATTGGATGAAGAAAAGAAAAAGTAAGATTGTGGTTTTCAAAGGATATTCATGCATTTGCATTCTGCTAGTCAGGACAGGTGATTTCGAACACTTTTAATTACTTGCATTTTAAAGAAAATATCTTAAACTTGTCATCCCAGATGCACTCCTGTAGTGTCCTGAACATCACTTGAGCTCTATTTGTTGTGTTGCTCTTCACCAGCCTGTGTGCTCTTTACAGGAGAAACATTTAATTTTGGTAAGGTGTTTGGAGAACTACACAGTATTTTTGTTCCTTCGGTAAAGCACCTGTGTATTTCCATTGGGGCAAATAGATAATTTAGTGACAATCAGAGTTTTGAAGCTGATAGCTTTGTTGGCTCTAATTGGCATGTTGTTCTATTTGCTCTTATTCTAAGGGGATGAGCTGCTTAAATGGCTTTTTTAGGACTGACATAATTCTTCCATATTTTTTGAAGTCAGAGGAATAGTGCATGCAGGGAAAAATTACCTACCTGACTATCTTTGATGTTAAAGTGAGGTAAAAGGTAACCCACAGTGTTCTCCATATTTTTATCCCTCAGTGTGGTCAGTGATTTTCTGAGAAAAAAATAGGATCACTGTAGTGAAAGGGAGTGTGAAAAAAGCATTTCTTCTAACATTTATCCCAAGGGGGACACATCCTTGCTTTATACCAAAGCAAGCTTCCCAAAAAGGAAGAAAATGTCCCAGTAGCTTCCCTACAAAATGCATTGTCAAATGTTTGTCTGTGGTTGTTGAAGACGTGTTATGTGAGCTTGTGACAGTGAGACCCCAGAAAGGGGATGTGGCAGCGGGGTTTACGCCTGCTCTGTGACAGCACCCCAATGGTGTGACAGTGCACCCCTGCAGCTCAGCCCAAACCCACAGCCACACGTGAAGCAGAGCTTGCTGGGTGCCAGATCACTGTTGTCATCTAAGAATGTGTAAAATTGAAACACAGATTTTTGGTATTTTGGTAATATCTTTGCTTTTTGCCACGTAACAGTACCTCAGGACAAAATATAGTTATCTTTAATATTACTGCTAACAGAAAATTCCATGAAAATACAGAATTTTTCCTGATTCAGGTAGGTAGAGCAGAGAGTAAAATATGAGGGCTTTGTTTCATCTCTCTTTCCTCTTTTCTCTCTCCCTCCCCCACTACCCTCTCTTATCCCTCCCCAATATTTTTTTTTTTCTTTTTTTCTCCCCTTAATTTCAGGGGGGGGTTGAATAGGCCTGTAAGGAGAAGAAATATGCTTCAAGGAAAGAGGCACGTGGGTCTCCAGAGCACAATAGGAACATAAAATCTGTCTCAGAGGCATAATTAGGTTTGCAATTAATTAATATTTGCAAACCACTTTGAGAATCTGGGTGCAAATTATTATTATTTTCATGATGTCACTGCTGAGACAGATGAACAGGAAGTAGAAACAAAAGGATAATCAGTAGATTCGTGAAGAGCTTACACTGCCGCATTAGGATCATTAACAGTTGCTTCTTCTTGTGTATCATTATTATCCGATATTGGTTTTCCCACTCTGGTGAAAGAAAAGTACAAGAGCTCAAAAATTATGAAATCTTATCAGCTGTTGAGACAGAAAATAGAATAAAAAAGTGAGAGGTGGAGAAACAAATATTTTCTTTTCAGTGATTCTGAATATCAGGTGGGGAAAGGGAAGAGTCATTTGTATGAGTAGTATGTAATTTCATAATTTATTATTATTATTATTACTATCATTATTATTATGTTTACACCTGGTAAAATCTTAAGTGCTGTCCCCACACAACTTCCTAATTTTGTGAAGCAATTTTATTTTTATACATGTGGGCATAAAGGCTTTAGATAGTCCCCAACTGATTTTCACTGTCTGATAATAATATATTGAACAAAATAGCATTGCTATTTGTGTGGGAGTTAATGCTTTTGAAAACAGCTAATACACTTAACTACAGTGTATTAACAGTGGGCGTTCTGCTTATTTTTATTGCAAGCTTTAGCACTGTGCAATTTTCCTGCAACATGTTAGCAATAATCCACTCCATGCTGGCACTTAAGTATTTATTGAGCATTACTGTTAAAAACGTATGGGAAAAAATGGATATCAAGAAAACCCACATTACATCTTGGTATGGCATGGTGTCCATAAAAGAAAACACTGATGAGGAAGTTCAGGCAGTTGTTTTTAAGATTATCAAAGGCTATTCCAAAAGAAATATTACATATGTAAGGCATGTTTTTTGCACTGCCTTTCATAGAATGATAGAATATGCTGAGTAGGAATGGACCCACAAGCATCATTAAATCCAACTCCTGGCCCTGCACCAGATACCCCCAGAATCACACCATGTGTCTGAGAGTGTTGTCCATATGCTTCTTGAACTCTGTCAGGCTTGGTGCTGTGACCACATCCCTGGGGAGCCTGTTCCAGTGCCCAACCCCGCTTTGGGTGAAAAAACTTATCCTAATATTCAATCCAAGCTCCCCTGGCACAGCTTCATGCCATTTCCTCAAGGGTTCATCACAAAGAAGAGGTCACTGCCTGCCCCTCTGCTTCCTGTTGTGAGGAAGTTGGAACTACAATGAGGTCTCCTCTCAGTCTCCTCCAGGCTGAACAGACCAAGTGACCACATGAACACACTTCCCTGTTGGGTGCCTCCCTGGGTTCCCATGGGCTGCTTGGCAGTATGCAGGAGGAAGGGTCATGGCACATAGATGCCTTCCCCATCCCAAGTCCTGTGAGGGTGATGACAATACTTAGCACCATGGAGAGGGAGAGATCTTCATGGAGTATTGTAGGTGTCTTTATGAAGTTAACTATTTCCAGCTGCATGTGCTAGTGAGGTTGGTGGTGGGGTGAAGCTGTTTGCCACCATCTTCAAGCAAAGGTTTAATAATGGCTACAGCAATATCTAAAGTGTCTGCCTTAAGTAGTTGTTTGGAAAAAATTGGTTTAGAGAAACAAATGCTCTCACATGTTCAAGGAATGAGTGAATCCTTACAGCTGAAAAAAGCTTCTCACATAGCTTCTGAATACAGAATTACACATCTTGGCTGTGGTATCAGAAGTGTGCTCAGACAGTAGTGGGAAGCAGTGTCCTCCATAAAAAGCCTTCCAATTTGTGTAGCAGCCATTCATCCCTATGAAAAATGTTCTGCAGGAATGCCACACTGCAGATGAGCAGGTCTGTGTAGAACCACACAACTATGGTAAGACAACAGGGAAGTAATGCTCAGAGTCAAATGCTAAACAAAAACACTAAACATGGGGAAGGTTAGGAAGGTTTGTTTTGAGTGATACCATGGAACCCAGATATGTGGGAGCAGCACTCTGGCCAGTAAGACCCCGTGTCACTCCCTGGAAGTTCAAGGGTAATCCATCCAACTCCTAGGGTAGATCCACCTAAATGAAGAGTGTAGAATAAGTAAGTTCATTTTAATTGCATATTTGGTAGCACAGGTCTATAAAGGAGAGAACATCCTACAGCCATCTGCCATAATTTGAGCTTTTGAAGCAACTGAATTCCCTAGGAAAGCCATGCTAGTTTATCTGTAAACTTGACTGATTCTTACTGGGTTTGTTTATGCAGTTATTCTGATCATCAGGCATTTCTGTTACTATCCTTGTTGAGTTGTAGAGCAGGACTGTAGAACACATATAATTCTTCTGCAAGTTTCTTAGAGACTGATTTTTTTCTCTTCTGATATATTGGAATTGACTATACAATATCTTCAAGCATTGCTACTGGGCAGGGCTTTGGTTTTATCTTAACACAGGTAGTGTTTACAAGAGTGCCAAAAGCGTGAATGTTTACCTAGGCTGCTTAATTATCCTCTTGTGAGGTGTAAAGAAATTTGGAGCCTTCATATAAAATTTGTAAGGTGATTAAGTAACCATGCAAGTTTCCTTTTCATTCGTCTTTTTCGTTACTGGCTTACACCTGTCACTCATTTTTTTGTGTGATAGAAAAAAACTCTTCTGCTAATAACACAGGGGGTTTTTGCCTCACAGATCTTTACTTTATGGTTCACTTAGTTTCATTCAAATCAAGATGCCGCCACAAATAAGAACCTGATAAATCTCAGTGTCCCCTACTTTCCAAGATTCCTTGAGACATGTATAGCAGGTGTTTACAGTTAAACATCTGCATTGTCCTTCATTAAATTTTGTTTAATGACTTACATACTTTTGTAGTCTCTTTGATACATGACAAGATATAAGCATCAGAGGACAAAAGACCTAAAAGCCTTTTTAATAATCCAGGCACTCCTGAAGAAAACCTCACAAAATATGATCCTTGGAGAGGTATCTGTACAAAGATGGAAAGAAATCCTTATCAAATGCAGTGTTGCATTTCTTCCTGGTGCACTCTGTGGGGTCTTTCAGTGTGTTAAATAACTTTTGGAAAAAACAATATTTTCACTTGAAAATGTAGCAAGTCCTGTAGTCCTTGGTAGGGGCCATATGTGCATATGTGGAGTGATTTATGTGACCCAAAGTCCTGCACCTCAGTGTATTCCACACTGAAATGAGAGCCCAAGTCTGCAGTGCCATGAGCCCATCCCTTAAGTCATCTCATTGTACAAGAGCTGTTTAAAATATTCCTTGAGCATGTTTGACATTTTTAAACATACTTTTCATCTCATCTACCTTCAAAGAGCACTTAAGTAACACAATACATATAATCAAACATTTTTTTCTGGATGATTGATTATCACATGCTTCAAGTGTAAGTTTCTTTTAATCTCATATTTTTCCTGGTCCAAATTAAGGCTTATATTTGAAAGGCATGGAAATGTATAGTGTTTATATGGTAGTCATACTTTGCTGTCACTGTTTCAAGTCACCTTCCAGACAAAAGAAATATTAGCTGCTGAACGATCTGCTGGCTCCATAATTAGCACAGGATTGATCACTCTTTCCCCATTCCCTTCATTAACAGGCTGCAGAGCCCAGCCTGCTTATGTCTCTCACACACGTAGAGCCACAATTTCTGTCCTCCTACCAGATGCTATCCAATTTTCTGTGCAACTGAGTATAACCCCATAGCACAGGGCAAAAGCAATCCAGAAAAGCAAGAAAGCTTCTCTTTCCACAACTACCATGGCTTCTCTAAAGAGCAAACAAACTGCTGGCAACCAATTTGTGTGGCAGACCTGGTCCCCAGATTCTGACTGTCTGTAAAGTGTAAGAAGGACTACCTTAAGATACTGCAGAAGAACTTTTTCCCAGCTCTACCTTCATCAAAACTGAGATGAAAAGCTTTGCGTGAGAGATGATGGCTAGAAAACAAAATACACTAGTGCTGTTAGCTACTGTTGTTAGGGATGGAGAGATCATCTGGATCTTCTTCACAGTTGTCACAGATCAAGCTCTGTGGTTTTTCTTTACAGCTCTTAGAAGAAATACAATTTCATCTTTTACAAAAATGTTTTATTGGTGAAGTGAAAGCGGAAAATTATGCAAAAATGGTTAGTAATGATTCAATCACAATTCATATTATTCACACTCATGCCATAATTGATGCTGATAAGAAAGAGGAAGCCTTTTGTTCAGTCCCTCAATGCTTAGAACAATCCAATCATGCATTTTATTTTAAACTTTATAAATTACCTATTTTCTGAAATTGCAAACGACCCATTTCTAAACATTACAGCATTCCATGTTGTATTCATTTTATTTCAATGTGAACAATGTCATTCACTGGCTCCAAGCATAGAAGTAGAGATTTTAAATTTTAACAATGAATATGTTCTATGTTTAATGCTTGCAAAAATATTCAATTATATACGGTTATTTATTAAGTGGAGAACTAATTGAATGTCACTGCTAAGCAGTGTGTCCCTGGAATTTAAATAGAAGTGTGAAGAATCCCAAGAGACTGTAGCAAGGGAATAGGCGTATGAGAGTAATGGATAATATAATATAAAAATATATAGACTTTAAACTTTAGTCTGAAAAGCAAGAGACTGCTGTAATTTACCTTTTGCTGTAACTAAGTAAATTGCTTTCATTGCAGCACTGGCACAATTTAGGCAGAAAGGGGCCAGTGACCTCTTCTTCTCTCCCACCCCTGGGTTTTCCCCAGCATAATAGGGTTGGAACATTCTGCTGGGAAGTGAGAAATGTAGGTTTAAACTATGTCAAGCTAGAGAAGGAATTAAGGCAGGAATTAATTCCACATTGTCTGTATTCTGACCCTCCAGCAGTATATTAGACATGAGCACATATCGTGTTTTGGTTGTAAAAGGAGGAATTGTGGTACCTGAGCAAGTTAGGGTGGATTTGGGGCTCTGAAACCCTAGCTGACATAAGCACTTAAGCACTGCCTTACAGGACATTAAAAAAAAAAAAAAAAGATACCTAAACTGCAAAAGAAGAATTTGAGGCACACCCTTCCCTTAGTGTTTTTCTTGGCTAGTTTCAACAGCTCCCAGTTCAACCTTGCTGTCTGCTCTGGATTCCTTTCTGAGGCATCCTATTCTCCCACAGGCAGGGACCTCAGGCCCCCAAACCAGTCCCAAGAGGCTTGGGGTGGACTCCAGGCATCTGGGATGAGAAGTAATGACCCTCAGCATTGCTGGACCCATATCCCTTCGTAGGTATAATGCCAAACACATGCTCCTCTCTTGCTGCTGCAGGAAACATCCTCAGTCATCCAGTAATAAACTGGCCTCAAGTTGTATGGGGCACTGTTCTGTTTTAAGAAGAAAAGCAAGAGAGAGATGTTATCCCATCCATTAAAAATGGATATGGCGTTTGGTTAGATAGTAATATACACTTTGCAGATGCGTGGTGTGAAAAATTTTAACAAAGTTACAGTAGCAACCTTACACAGGATATGATGTATGGATTGCTAACCATGGGCTTTGATTGATGAGAAACAATTGTAAAGAATCCTGTTTCACAAAGGGATTTCATGGGAGAGAAAAAGAAGGAAGAATAATAATACACTGGTGTACGGTCTTGATTCTCCTGTGTAGACTTTAACACTGAGCACTGAAAATGCAGTAATTGCATGAAGTTGCTTCAACATCAGGGAAACCAGAAGTGGAAGTAATTGAAATTGCACATGGTTTTACTGCCTGGTTTTATTATTTTTGTTACGCATAAATTATGGGTGGTTATCATTGATTGTTTTTGTGTTATTTACATTATAAAATGTTATCACTTTAATTAAATCCATACATGTATTTAAAACAGTTGTCATCATGTAGTTCATTTATTCTGATACAGAGGTTCCTTATGTTCATGGGGTTTTTTTGCTTTAGCAAAGGAAGTAACTACAATTGCTACAGTTATCATTAAAGGCTTATAAAGCCTTTTCCAAGTAGAAATGCCTTGGTACAAAAATAATGCACGTGTGACTAAATTCATTGCAATTGTCAGGTTTTGACCAGGCCAGATTCCCAGGCTTACAAATGGTTCCACAAAACTTTTTCAAAAATATTAACCTCACAGCCCAATGTTTTAATAGCAGTAACAGGCCGATGGATGCTCTCTGAAGTACAGAAGATTTAGCCAGGTGTTCTAGCACTACTTGTCTCCTTGCTGCACATGGTCCCATTCTTCCCTCAAGGTCATGATCAACCAGGCACTGGAGCACAAGCAAGATCAGCCTTTGGGCTACTCCTCCTTTTGCCAGTAGCTGCACTGAAATAACCCTCGGTCATTCCCTTCATGTGGGTGTTCCAGCTCAAAATGCTCTTTTGCATCTGGCTCTGTACCTGCACTGTTTGGGAAATGTAATTGTTCTGGCACTCAGTGTTCTAGTTTTTGCATATACTTCTTTTTATATCCCTGTTATTGCTGAGAAAACCAAACATATTTGTCTTTTGCACTTTAACCATGTACTTGAGAACCAAATATATAGTCTGAGTCTCCTTAGATTCCTATCTTCACGTTATTATTGTGTTCTCTGAGCTTGTGGTTTGATACACTGATAGTTAAATGGAAAGATTGCTGACATTACTGGTAATTTACAGCTTCTGTGTTTGATCTGTCAAATGTATTTTCAAGGATTAAACATGATCTGTTAGTGGTACAATTACCTCAAATTTTTTAGGCTGCAAATTCACGAAAGACGAGCAGCTATTTTCCTTTAAACTCCTGTCTTTCCCTCGCAGCCTGATACTGTGAGGAGTTACCTTCTGCCCTTGTTAAGGTGCTACTCTGAATTCGGATAGCTGGAGGCATTTTAGAAGGTAATCTTACAGCTATGCTTTCTGCCTTTTATGAAAAGAAATAATTATCATATTTCTTGTGTCTCAGTCATCTCTCAGGCTGCATAATGTGAATGGGAACTCCACGGGCAAAATTAAGAAAAGATTTCATTAGCAGGCTATGATCTTAAGACACCTATTTTTGCAGAGAGCTAAATTGGTGGTGTGGTGTTTTGTTCATATGGACTAGGGCTCCCTTTGAAAATATACTGCATGCATAATTCTTAGCTTTTGAACAAAAAGGTTGTTCATAGCACTAAAAATTTAACAGCTGAACGGTATTGTAAGTACTGAAAGGTGCACCAGAGTCTTACTCTGGCTTCTTTAATATTTACAGTGGTAACATTAAAAAAAAATTAAGACAATATATTTAAAAACCTTTTTATTTTTACATTAGGAGAATGAAGTGCAGATTTTAGATATGTTTACAGACTCTTATTACCTGAAACAAAACTGTTTTAAAAGCTCTGCTTATCGATAGCTTAAATAGCAGTACTGTTCTTTGTGGCAGGGCTCAGTTATTTTTTTTACAACCAAAAAAGTTAGCCAGGTAAATTAATTTAATAAAAACAGGGAAAGTGTAGGTACTATGTTAATTCAACCACCTTCACCTCAGCCCTAGCCTGGTATGCATGAAGCAGAGAGGTGGTGGGGGGAAGAGCACAGATCTTGTGGAGGGAGGCTGCTCATTCCCTTCCAATTACTGAACGGCCCATGCGACTGCTCAGCACAGAGTGTTATCTGTTCCATTCTGTGGAAGTGGTCATTCATTAAGGTGTTATGCTGGCAGCATCTGTTAGGCCTCTATGCAAAGACTTTGTGCCTTCATTTCTTCACTTGAGCTAATATTTTTTTGAGAACTCTTAAAATAATAAAAATAAAATTAGTTTAGGGTCAGTACTTAAACCAAGAGCCTCAGCTCACTCAAGAGCCCTGATTTATTATGGAATGGGGAAGGATAGGGATGGAAAACATTGTTCAGACTTATGTTTAATCAGATTGAGTGCTTTTAATTAGCTGGAGAAGAAGATTGTGAACATTTCTATTTAAGTGTTCCTGCTCAGAGAAATACTTTCATCATTAGAAAATGATCAGCTCACTTGGCATAAATGAAGAACTCCTTATTGCTGTCTTTTAACCTAGGATGTCTTTTAAAATTGCATATTCAATGTAATAACAAGGAAGATGAAGCATCTGATAACTTGTACATTTTTTTCACTTACTTTATTTTTTTAAAAGCTTGGGTAGTAATTGAAGTATAATTAGAGAACTTTCCTTAGATCTGGATCTATTTAATTGATTTAAGCATGACTACACAGAAGATTCATTTCAGTTGTTGGTGCTTTTAAATCACATAAAGACATTGTTCTTACTCTGTTGTTTTTAAGCTGCTCATAAAAGAGTATTAGAAATGTAATCAAGACAAGGATGAAGTATCAATGTGGTATTTGCATCATTAAAAATTAAAGTTAAGGATATTACTGAGTTATGTTTTGACATTCAGTGAAATGATACTTTACTTTCTACAACACTTCTGTTGCAAAATATTTTATAAATGCGCAAGAGATATGCAGCTAATGTTACTAGGGACCCTTTTTTAAGTTCTCAGCAGAATCAGAGAGGTAATTTTTTTTTTTTACTAGGACTAAACATTTGTTGTCAAAATTGAATTTTAGGAAAGTAAGCCTCTTCAGAATTAAGTGTGAGATTATCTAAATGATGTTTGTATTAAAATCAGCACTCAGTCAAAGACACACAGAAGGTGAAAATGTTACAAGTTTCATAACTGTAATACTGGGGATCCCTTGTAGGAATATTTAGATTTTTATTTCTAGAATGTTTCCCTGGACAAATTATTTTTTGTGGACAAAACCACTTTTTTTCATCATGAAGTCAAATGTACGATCCCTTTTACTTCATTAATTTGAGTCAAATAAATCTTTTCCTGACACTATTTGGGGACTTACTATATTGAGTTATCATTTATTTTCTGCTAAATAAAAATGCATATTACAAAAGGGACATAAATCAAGCACATGCAATGCTCTGGTGGTGACTGGCCATGGCCAGAGTCTGGTAAATGTCATTTACCTTTGCTTTATTCCAGGACAAATCGTCTTGAAAATCTTTGTATTTCCTACGTGTGTACAAGCAGTTTCTGTGGGAAGTAACTCCTTAGCCTTCTGTCTGTGTGAAGATGCTCTCCCCCACCAAAGATAGAAAAGGATCCTCTGGCCAGTGGGGATAAGGCTGAGGAAGTGGTTTCATGATGGATTTAAGCCTATTTAAGTCCCTGGGGTCACTGAAAGAGTTTGTCCCTCACTCTCCTTTATCCGTCAGCCATTCATTGCTGCCTCTCTCTGCATCAGCACACGGCTTGTCGGTTCAGAGAGCTGCTTTAGCTAAAAAAAAAAGCCTTTTTTTCTGTAGTCAGATTAATTTTCAGTCCAGCTGCGCAGCTGCCCGAGCACTGATGCCAGCACAAACAAGAGAGCTGGAGCACACAATCGTGGACAACAGGGAGGGCAGGACTGCTGCTCTCAGTAGCAGTAAATAAGGTGAAGTTATTCAGGAAACTGCAGCCTGTGTGTGAAACAAAGTCTCAGTATAATTACAGATTTATTTCTTTCAAATCCTTGCACTTGTGAGTAATCCTAAATGAGCAGTACTGGGTGAAATTGGAATTTTTATTCCTTTTTTTTCATTTTAACTCAAAATATTTTTTTAAAAAACAGGTTATTTTCCTGGAAATATATATATATATATATATATATATATACACCGATATCTTTTTTTCTCTTAATTAATTAAAATGAGGTCTTTTGGTTTTTGTTTTTTAATTTGTTCATAGGAAAGGATTTCAGTTCTTAAATATTCTGTAATTGATTGTTCTCCCTCTCCTCCCCACCTCATAAAGGAGCTTTATATCTTCAAGTTACAACTGGAAATGAGACATAATGAAATTAATTGACTCTTCTGCCCTATTTGATGACCCAGGAGCCTCTGACAGTTGGGAACTGAACCCAGATCTCTCAGATTTCAATACAGACTGGTATGAATACAGCCAGAGACCCTAAAGCCACAACATGTCCTTTGAACAGATTACCCCCAGCTTTTTCCAGGAACTGTCATGGAAAGCTTTTGCAGCAAACTGGCCGTGGGTCTCCCTATTGCTTTAATTACAAAAGAAATAGATGTTCCTCCATTCAGTGTTGACCCTGTAAGTTTGTTAAGCAGTGGAGCTCCTGGGATCAAAACATGTTTCCCTTCAGTTCCCCTCACTTGGGAGAATTATGGTCTCTATTAGAAAAATTAATTAACAATTTGAGAGGAAATTTCAAATTTATATGTTACCCACACTGAGGAGAACAAAATTAACTCATTTAATGTCAGATTTTCCATTAATTATATAATTAGCCTCCTGGCACTTGAGAAGAATTTAATATGAATACACATTTGAAGTCCAGAAAATTGTGTGACCTTTTTTTTGGGTGAAGTGGGGCCTTCTGCCCTTTTCTTTCTTCCCCCTCTTCTGGGTTGCATGTGAGCTGCAAGGTGCAATTTACTAGAGACAAGGACTATCTGAGAATATTGCAATTACAAAAGATTAAGGGAAAAATGGAGCAACTGGAGAGATTAAGAGAGTCTCTCAGGCAGAACTTGCGTCTGTTTAGCCTAGTACAAGAAAACAAATAATTACATTCTTTACTGCAGCATTTTCTCCTATTTCATTCTTTCTCTTTTTTCTTCCTCTGATTTCTCTGAGGAGAGAATAGAGTTACAGGCCTTTAGCTGAGTAATGGTTATGCAGTGTATTCTGGGCAAAGAGCCTCTCCTATGGGCAAAATTATTTCTAAGTACGTTTGGATCATGTTGACAATCATCATGTGGTCTGTACAAAGAACCACCTCTTGGGGTTGCCCTGCATATCATTAACAGAGATAAAGTGAACTATGTAACACAGGTACATTTTGCTTCTTTAACTGATTGATGCCTATATTACACAAAATTTATGTATATAAAGCCCCCCACATTTGTGTGAATAGAGCAGATGTGCATGGTTGCCCGTGTCATTTTGGTTTTAGCTATTCAAACTGAGTGGTGACAGCAGAGCTAATGCTGTCCTGAATTACACCCCTTTAAATCCATTTGAGGCCATGGACTGTAAGACTCAATAGTGGAATTTATTTCACTTTTAAGATGTAAGAATAGTTTGACATGTAGCATCAGGGTGTTTTGCTTTTTAAACATGAATTGCTCTGGTCTGTAACAAAGCCTTTTAACTTTCTCGGACATCACAGAAGCTTGTTCTTGTATTTTAAACTACTGCACAGCTGAAGTCTGAGAAAAGATGGGTGTAATATCCCTGAAGTGTAACAAAGCTTCAGCAGAATTCATACCTGATCAGGATCCTTCTGGAAAGGCTCTGCAAGGCATGCTTCACTTACTGGGCTGGAGCAAACTCAAAAAGAGTTTCCTTCGTTGGGTGCTGACAGTTCCAGAGTCCGACTTTGAAGCTCAGAATAACACAGGTACATTTGGATTAGTAATTGAGCACTTATTAAAGAGGTTTCTTGAATCATGACCTGAGAGCCTAATTTGGGAAGTACTGGGCAACCACACCTTGTCCTCAAAGGTATTTGTGAGGTCTTCACATAAAAATGTCTAATAAAACTACTCAAAACCCCAGACCTCCTAAATAAGAGATTGGTTTGGTAGTTTGAGCCTGAAGTTGCCTGTCAATGACAGCTCATGTATTTGTCAACATTCTTCAGGCATATTTTTGGAAATCTGAAAAATTTCCCTTTTGCTAGTTGCAGTTAGTTTGCTGGCAGCCAGGAATTCTGCAGCATAAAAACACATCTCCTGTCTGACCTTGAGGTGTGTTCCCTTTTTCGTGAGGGATTTTTCCTCACCAGGACTTGCTGTTACCAATAGGGGCATAGCAAAGTGTTGTACAAGTGTTCCAGTTCAACTAGATTGGACTCACATAATGGTATTAAGTTTTTTTGCCCATGATTTCTCAAGGAGAATACATCAACATCTTATTTTGCTGTAATGCTGAAACTCATTGAATTACATGATGCTTGGGTCTATTCCTGGAATTTTTTTGACACACAGAATTTCTGTACTCAAAATAAGTAGAATATTTACACTGTTGAGCTAAAGTACTTAGCAGAAGAGGTTTCAGTCTGAAATCAGTACTCATGATGTTTTCTGTCTTTTGGTTGGCTTATATTAAAATGCTAAAAGCTTGAAGTGAATATTTGTTTTCCTACTGCTTTTTCCTGGTGCATTCCAGAAGCTCTTCTCCCGTTGCAGCTCCTCTTTCTAAAGGCATGTAAATTTGCACAACCTCCCCTTCTTCTTCATATTGTCCTCTCCTTCATATTGTGACAGCCCCTTCTAGCACAAGAAATGGTTGAGCTAAACCCCCTCTACTGGCGAGTGGTTTTACGCATTCAACTCAACAAAATACAAAACTAGATTTGGAAGGAGCTTATTTTTTATTAGTATCAGTACAAACTTCTTTCCAGTCTGGTTAAAGCAGGACTGGGACGAAAAGTAAATGTTTTTATTCTCTAAGAGGAGAATCTGAATCCCAGAATATGTTCCAAATATCGTACAGTTAACTGGGAGCCTCTGCTACCAACTTGCCTGTGTTCAGTGGGAATAATATTCAGCTTGTTGTTTGCATAATAGGCTTTGTAAGAAGAATTTGCCTGCTTTATTTTTTACCATCATAGCCATAATTTCATATATAATCCTGTAACACAAGGGAAGAACTGAAGAACTTGTGCATATCTGTAGGCTTTCCCCTTTTTCAGACCTTTATTTTTCCCCCAAGAACCATGCAGAAAATCCTGGGTAGAGCTAACTGCTGCAGTAACCTCTGAAACATAAGGAATGAGTGAGCCTCCCTCCCCATATGGATAGGATTTGAGTCCACACTTACACAGAATGAGGAAATGAATTGAATTTCAGTCACGGAACAGTACATAACTAAAGATCTCTCATATCCAGTGTTTCGGGACTTTTGTGCCTCTTCTTGTTAGACACCCGACAGAGAATATCTGAGCCCATGAATAGTTTATTTCAGCATGGGAAAAGAATTTTAAGGTCATTCCAGAACTTGTCAGGGGGTGAGTTTCTAAATAATATGAAGGAAGTTCAGAGTTTGATGACTTGTGACACAACAATTATTAATAGCATGAAACTGGAAAGATTTAGTGTGTATTTCAGTGTCAAGCTCTCAGTTGTTTTCTTTGATGCCCTTCATCAGTTTGAAGGTAGAATCCTAGATCTTGGTGTATATATGACGTAATTCCATAAGAGGTTTCAAAGTAGAACTTTATATTTGTAAATCAAGAACTTTGCAGTGTTCTTTTCACTGCAGGTTAGGACTATCACACATATATACAAAAATCACAAAACTGCAAAGTCATCATCAATCAGCTTTAACAACTGTGTTTCCTGATTTGATATGGCTTTGTGGATATGTGACAAACTGTATTTCAGATGCAAGATTTTTGTACTTTAAAGGTCAAATGTTTCAAATATATTGCATTCCTAATCAACATTGCAATTTATTTGCCAGCTGGAAATTTACTTTGACTTTGTATGTTAGAGAAGGGAAATAGCTGTGAGCTGTTTTTTGGCACAGTACCATAGTTAGGAACAAGTAAAGTAAGGAAGAAGAATGAACTGAGTTATTTCTTGCTCCACAAAATTACTAAAGACAAGAAGATTGTATTTGTCAACTCCTCTGTGTATGTGATAAATGATAAACACATTAAGTCAGCAAATACACACTTTCAGCAAATAGGTAATTCTAGCTGCTGATTCCTAGGTCATGCATTTGCTTGTCAGCAAGCAGAAACCATTGAAGAGGTAATTTGAAATCTTAAATGAAAACCAGGTGCATCTTCTCTGACAGCCTTTTATTTTTGCTTAAAAGGGTAGCTGTCACAGCATGTGCTCAGTGGCCAGTCCTGCTCACTCCAGAGGTTGCGGTAATGTAGTGGAGCCAATTGACCGTGATAATATTTATTTAAAAGGAAAATATCAGGATTCAGAAAACCAAGTTAAAAGGAGTCCGAGGTTAGATGTGCTCTGAAGAGCTAATGCATTTTGAAGATACAAAATAGTTGTACTGATTTTAGAAACAATATGTGGGAGAAGCTACCTCCATAGCCATGTTTGCTTCAGGATCAGTGTGTGTGACCCAGTCCCATTATGGGAGAGTGACTCCACAGTTTTAAACTTTAGAATGAAGATTTTAGAAGAGATCTCTTCAAGATACCTATTTTTAAAGAAGCTAACATAATTTAAAAATTGTAAATACTGTCTGCAGTCTAGTCCAAGTATATAATCCATACATAGACCTTGCCAGCATTCATACTTCGCTGAGAGAATGAATGTGATATTGTAAAATCTCATTTAGCCTAATGAATAAACTCTTTATTTCCTATTCATATAGTGAGTTATTCTCAAGCAAGGTAAATGTGAATATATACTAACGGATCAAATTCTCCTCCTGTATGTTCAGAAATGTTCTCTCTAGATGTTTCTACGCCAATACATCACTGTATTGCAACTTTTTTGGTGCTGACATCTGCACCCCAAATGATTGAGAAGCTGAGTGAAACTTCCAGGCACTAAACAAGGTGTCATCTCTCCATAATTTTTTAGCATGATCCCCACATATCTGACATTTTTTTAGAAGTCCTGCCTCACTGTACCCCAGCTCTGCTGTCTCCAGGGCTGAGACCCTCGTGTTCAGTGGAGCTGCCTTCAGCTGTGTCAGGCAGTTAGTCCAGGGTAAGCATGACACCACTGTGACATAGCAGTGGCTCAAAGGAGGCTTTTTCCTCTTGACTTTTAGAAACTCCATAGCAATTGCCCTTATGGTAGATGTATTTGGTTCTGTGAGAGCCAGGATAAATGATGCCAAGTGTCTGCTGAGCTGAATAGATCAGCACACAAGCCATTTCTTGCCAATTTATGAGGTCAGAAAAATCTTTTGCTTTCTACAGATTGACAAAATGTGGACCCAAGGTGTTTGCTGAGATATAAATAAGCGAGTTGACTGACTTTGATCAGATTTGTCTTTTTCCTTGTAATGAAACATTTTCATTTTCTAACCTTGAATAATGTTTGGAAATGCAGAGCTTTTACCTGCCTCTTTTCATTCCCTTCCATTCTGTTGCCTCCTCGAAAGAGAGGAAGCTTTTTATGCTGTTTTCTCTAAGGGGAAAACGTCTTTTGCGTTGAACCTGGGAGAATTTTTATCTTATTCTGTTTTTCTCTGGTAGTGTTTGTTTCTTTACATTCTGACAGTGCTGATCTTGGGACAGAGTTTTGTGTAATTATCTTTATTCAGCTATTTAATTTTTACTCCATTGTGAGCTTCTACAATCCACTTCCATGATTTAAAAAACATTATTTCTGTAGCCTTTTGTTTTCTTAATGATCTTCCTCAGCCAAGTTTAATCCTCAGTAAGCCTGTACAGCTCTGAATTGTATCATGACAATGTTTGTCCCATTACTTTAATTTATGAGAGTTTTTTGACGTAGGCATGTGTTAGAAGAAGAGGGTGTTTTTTCATTCTGCTACAAGCAGCTCTAGTTGGTATTGACAAACTCTTGAAGGAGTATATTTTTTGATAAGAACATGCTTGGAACATAAGGAAAAGTAGGTGTTTATTGTAGTGAAAATGAAATCATGGAAATGTGTGTGTCTTCAGTGGAGTGTGATGTATTATGATTGTCCAGTGTATTTTTTAATATGATACAACATGATAGACTCATAGAACCACAGAACAGTTTGGCTTGAATGGGACCTTTAAAGATCATCTAGTCCAAGTAAGTGCATGGGCAGGGCCATCTTTCATGAGATGAAGTTGCTCAGTGCCCCATCCAGCCAGACCTTGAATACTTCACAAATGGGGCATCGGCAACTTCTCTGGACAACCTATACCAGGTATTCTCAGCACCTTCTTAAAACACATTTCTTCCTTATATCCAATCTGTATCTGCCCTCTTTCAGTTTAAAACCATTGCCTGTCAAGGAGCCTGTCAAGGTCCCTCTGGATGGCTTCCCTTCCCTCAGAACAGACCAGCTGCACCCCTCAGCTTGGTGCCACCCGCAGACCTGCTGAGGGTGCCCTCAATTTCACTGTCTGTGTCATTGGTGAAGATATCAAATCCTATTGGTCCCAGTACAGACCCTCGAGGGACAGGTACTGCCCAATTTAAGGAAGAAGAACAGAGCATATAAAAGCCTTTTTAAAATAAAAAGCATGAAATTAAATATAATTTTGTATTGCCATCTGTTCTGAGGCAAATATGCTGGGGTTTTTTTGGTGGTATTTTACCTTACTTTCTTGCTCTGGCTGCCTTCATCTGGTTTCAGAAAACAAGTGTGATCCCTGTGATAATGGATGTATTATTCTAAGCTCTGTTCTTAAGAGAGTGTATTTTGTGCATTGGTTTTCATATCTCTTAATAATACAGGGACAGAAAATCACAGAGCAGCAGAATCCTCATGTGAAAGATGTTCTATTAGACATCAAGGGAAAATTGCCAATTAAAGTATGTTACAAATGGCTCCACTCTAAACAGTGTTTATTCTGCCCATTGACAGAGATTTTGCTTGCCTATCTTAAAGTAAATATATTCCTTATGAACAGTGAACCTGAATATGTGCTGAAGCATTCTACTCATTAGAGGTACCACAGTCAGTTTTCTCATTTTCCTCTCCCTGCAGGATGTATTGCAGTGAGGCTGAACCTGCTTCTGTAGTTAAGAAGAGTCAATTACAGCAGACAGCCACCAGCACACTAAGGTGTTGTGTGAGGAGGTTGGGTCTCTTCACCTCAAGCTCTAAAACCTGTTTCCCACTGTCATGTGGTACAAACAGGTACAGATGTTCAACACGAGACATCCTGATTTTGAACTTCTGCTGAACAGATGAAAACCTGATTATAATGTTTCTCTGAGCTGATAACAAGCCTTGTGTTCTGTGCCTGCTGTGGGTACTTGCCGCATGCTCTATAACCATAAAAAGCAAAAATACCCCCTGAAAATCCAAAACTAAACTCTTAAGGCCCTTCTGAAATGCACCATCTTTGGGTAATTGAGAACTAAATAGGCCTTCCTTATTAATGCCTTCTGGTAGTGTGCTGGCTGAAAAATAATGCTATAAAAGAAATTTATTTCCATTCCTAGAATATAGCTCTTCACTTTGCTGTCAAAAACAGTAAGCCGCTTCTTGGAAGCGTGGGTAGCGAGCAACTTATGTCCTTAAGTAGCTTCGTGTGCACAAAATACTGTTGTTCACCTCCATGTGTATTTTTAGTACTAGGTCCTAACATTTGGTAATGACCTGAAGATAATTAATGACTCCCCTTTATAGTAGTGTGAATATTTTCATTGGCATCACCCCAGAGAAACGTATTATTAAGTTTTAAGTATTGTAGAGCAGTGGCTGCCAGCTGTGCTTCGTGTGACTGCAGAGAAATAGCTTCATAAAACTATTCCTTCACCCCTCAAGTCCAGGTCTTTTTCTTTGTGTGGGAAGCCCCCAGCAGAGGACTAGGCATTGCTCTGAACCTTTCAGTTTTTTCTTCCATGTGCCTGTATAAGAAATTGAATGAACAAAGAATGTCTTAAGTGTGGGTTGTTAAAGGATTTGAAAATATATTTGGCAAGGGAGTGGCTGCCGTCAGTCAGGAGTTTCTGGTTCTGGGTCGGTCTCTGGTGAGGAGGACTGGTGTGAAATATTTTAATGAAGCAAACTACTGTCTTTAAAATGCCAGGAAAATAATTGTGGATGTATATTTGAATATGCATTTTTTGGATGTTGATTTTTGGGTATCTGTGGTGGCTAGCATAACACGACCTCCCCTGAAAAAATAATTTCCAATGTACATGTAAATACATTTTCTGAGATTTGGAAGTAAATTATAAACCGCAGAGTATTGTGGTGAGTTTCACTGCAGGTCCCGAACACGGAGCAAAAGTTACAGAGCCACTTCTGCTCATGATGTGATTACAGGGGTAATAAGTTAGTGTCAGCTGAAGCCCCAAACCACTTGGATTTTATTTGATTCATTAGTAGTGTATTAAACTGAGAAATGTATTCTGGAATTGAAATGTACTCTAGGTAGCTGTAACAAGTATGCCAAGGCCATATGTGATGAATAACTATAATGTTTTATAGCTGACAAATGAAAAATACTTGAGGCTATTAGAGGAAAACAGAGATGAAAAGGGATGAAAAAAAGAACGCGATTTTTTTGAGATATGTCAATGCAAAAGTTTTAAGTAACATTGTTGGGGAATCCTAATTTGCATAAGTTGAAAAACATAAATTTAAATTGTATTTGAGGCACTTGCCACATTAAATATCTCCTGTCATTTTTTAAAAATATATGAAAGTTCAGACATAAAGTTATTTGCACAATAAGGTATAGGGACAGTTTAGATAAGCTCTCCAAAGCTTGCAAAGAGAGAAAAAAAAAGTTGATATTTGCAGATTTTCCTCAATCTGTCAAGTAAAATGTATTTGTTTGGTTTATGAAGTCAAAGTAAGGAATTAAATAAGACAGCAATCTCAACACAAGAACAATGGCTGTTGCAAATACTGTTTCATTTGCAAAAAATAAAATTATTTTAAACCACTTTTACTACCCACTGTTTGTGCTAGTTTGTTTACCACAAAAACCTGTAGACAATGGCAGAGAGATTTCGAAGGACATGCTGTGTGTAATTTCTATTTGTAAATATTATGATTCTGTATTTAAACACGGTATTTACAGTCACATTTGGGGAGGCAGATGACTGCTCACATTTGAGAGCACCTCTTATTCACAGTCGTGTTTTTGGGAAAGATACTTTACCTGTCAATTTGACAGGACCTCAGTTTCCTGATTTTCAACAGAAGGGGTATTTCTTTTCTCTAACTTTTTTCAGAGAGAGTGACCGAGGGGCAGGGGTGGGTTTCTGTAAGGTGGTGTGATTCTTAGACATTTTTTTCTATTTGTGTAGTTTCTGCTGCAGTAGCACAGCAAGCTGGAATGTGGAATTGGCATGCTCTTAGAAGTTCAAAAAAGGAAGGATAAAAAAACTTCACTGTGATAAAGAACAGAAAGCTAACCTTGAAACCAGACTGATTATCTTTCCTTCAGTTTACTAATTCATTTTCTCCTGTCTAGTGCTCCTCTGACCTTTTACCTCTGCAGAGAAATTACTCAAGTAAAAGCGCTTCATTTTTTTGTATTGTATTAAGATTTGAGTCCTGAACCCAACAATAATCCCTATCAATGATAAAATTACTTGAAAGTAAGTGTAAAAATGCAAATGAAAATAGAAATATTATTTAAATAGGGAGTATTAGTTTATGAAGAAATGCACACCAAAAATATAATGCATCTAGATTTGTCAAACAATTAATAGACTTCCCAAGTTAATGAGTTGTCTTGTTTCACACAGGAATAGTCATTTCAGTTCTGAATGTCAGAGAATTGTATTTAAATCATTCTCCACAAACACAGACTCTCTCTAAAGTGATGGGAATGGAAGTCAACCAGCAAGTGTGGTTCATATTTTCATGTGATTCTGAAATATTGCTGCAACAAAAAAACCTTGATCAAAGCTTGGTGGTTTCAGGGACCAAACCACCATACCCTGCTTTTTGATTTTGAAGGTTTGGGTTGGGGTTTTTTTGATCATCTGAGGTTACAGTTTTAGAATATTTTTCCTAACATGATAGACTGAAAACAATTTAAAGTAGGTCAACATAAATTTGAGTGTACAATTATACAGACAAGACTTTTTTTTTTTCCCACAAGACTCTTTAAAAATAGGTGATTTTAAAATTGCAGGCACAACATCATGCACATTTTATGTTCTTATAAGCAGTTCATAAATGCTCTCTTTTGTGCACTGTATTGAAGTCAGTGGGAGTTTTATCCCTGGCATCACTGAAACCCAGATCTACACTTGAATACACAGAACTGAGCCTCCATTTCCCAGGAAAGTTGTGTGTCACTGACAGCTTCTCTGTTTTGGGGTTGGGTACACCTAGTTTGGTAAATTAACATGTAAATCAATTCAGTATCATTAGGAGAAGGCGAGTAATGTATTCCATAAGGGGAAGAGTGCTCATGTATTAAACACTGCTGAGTTGACTTCTTCATTGTGTACATCATGTTCTGAGGTTACTCAAGATCAGTTGCGGACCCTGTGGTATCTTTCACACAAGGGCATGTCTTGATATGAGTTAAAACCTACAGGAAGTTTCTGTATTCTGACATTTTTCTAGTCACATTTACCACGTTTCACAGGGATGTATGTTTGTGCACCCAAGTGCCTTTGGGTGGGTGAGGGGGTTGCTTTCCAGAGCACAGTTCCAGTCCTCCATGTGCTGTACATTTAATTTTAAATACAGCATTTATGTATTTCGAGGGAACTGCACTAACTTGATAGTGTTGCCTGGGGGAGAAAGAAATGCTTTCATGCAAAGATTGTCACGGGCGGTGAAGTGATAGCTGAAAGTAGCTGGCCTTATTAAGCAAAGTTCCTGGAGGTGTTTACATGTCTGTGTAGCTGTAAAATAGCCTTTCTTCAGTCCTGTGGTTTTTTCCCTTTCTCCCAGTTCTGTGTTTCAAGTTAATATATATATATAGTTACATGTGAGCTTCTGTTTAGAAAAAGGTTGGGAATAAAGACTAAATCCCATTTGCATTATGTATGTGGGTAGCTCAGTTGCTTTCAGTGTGTCTACTTGAACAAGTAAAATAAAAACAGATTTAATTCCAAATCCTTTTACTAACCAGCAGGGAAGAATATTCATTGACTATAATAATAACAACTTAGCAGAGTACTAGATGTCATCTATAAATGATACACATTTTTTAGTCATTAAGTCATATTAAGCAGTACTAAGTTTTGCCCTCAGCATAAGTAGTCTTTTGCAATTGCATCTGTCTCTTCACTATGCAGAGAACATGAAAGGAAGATTGTGTTTTACCCTATTATCTTAGAAATTGCAAAGCTATGAAAAACAGATTACTATTAATAAACAAAATTTTCTTCAAAAGGCTATGCATACAGTTGTGAGGAAACAGCTGCTCTGCCTTCCAGAATGTACAATTGGCAAGTACATTAATTTTAAAAAAGATTATTTTGAAAGCATCAAAACCAGTAAAAGTGCAGAAACTGTGACAAGAATACATATGCACGTTGTTGTGATTCAGTATGGTCTGACAGAGGAACACTTTTTCCTTTTAATACATAAAGTGGCAAATTTTAAGTCTTTCTCAGGCAGCTAGGTTTCTACTAAATTATCACAAGCAGTACAGGTGAACCATTGGTGATTGTGATCATATCCAAGTTATTTAAACAGTAATACAGCTTGAATTTTCTCCACCACACCTTCCCTTTGCATTAGAAAACAGAGACCAGGGCATTTTTCTTACACCAAATATGGTGTTTGTGAAGAGTACCAGACCAATTGTTACAGCAATTAGTAGGGATACACCCCTAATTAACGGGTGAATAAGCAGTAAAGACAGGCAGCTGTCTGGCATGTGTTTCCATGGCATTCTCAGGGCCTCCACCAAAACCAGGGACATGCAGCCAGAGTATTTCTCCCTCCATACATTGCTAGCACGGCTGGAATCAGCAGTGATAATCAAAGGACTTGAGGTGTTTGTCCACTGAGAGATGGATTTGTAAAATACCCTCTTCATTAGATGCAGAGCAGCAAAGAGTCTCCAAGTACAAAAAACTTTACAGGAGCCATCTAGGCTAGGACTAGACCAGAGACCACAGGATGAACACTTCTGTAGCTCATGGCCATTTGCTCCAGCTGTTTTCTTTGAATACACAAGATTTAAGCAAGAGTGATTAGGGTAATAAAGATAAGCAGTATCACATGATAAAGGTGAGTAATACAGCTCTAGCGTCCATAGGTTAAGCCACATGTTATTTTTGCATTGTGAATTTCTGCATGACTACTGTAGTGTTCTGGGATTCTCCTGGTGGTGGTAGCTCTGACTCAAAGACCAGCTGTTTGTCACTTAGTGCAGACAACCAGTAATATTACAAGTAAATAAACAGTGATGAGAGCAGGTATCACCAGCAGCTGAGCCAAGGAGATGAGCTGGAACTGAAAATGGGAAAGAAAACAGCACAAACGTAATTTTCATCATGCGAAAAACAGCTGTAGGAGTAAGGATTCCAAGTTGTTGTTGCCAAGGAAATTATAATGGCAATTTCAACTGTTGGTGTTTTATCTTGATGTAGGCAACATAGGCAGTGGTTATAAAAAAAAAATGCCTTAAAAATGTGATGTTTAATTCTTGTATGACAGAGATTATGACTTACAGATTAGAATTCTGGTTCCCTCTTACTAATAAGAAATGTTGATTCTTCTTTAGGTAAGGTGTCATTTCTCATGTAGGTCATGTGTGAGGCCCTGAAAGTAGTGAAAGTGTCACCTGAAATCTTGGGAGGAATTTTACAGAGCTCTGAGTTCCTCAACTCCAGCTCTAAGGTGAAGACTGCTTTCACCAGCAGGTACCTGCACCTGGGTGCTTGCCTTCCCATCCTGAGAATGGAGGCAGAGGACTTCTCCTTCCAGCCACACCCTTTTGTTGTGACCTTTCTATGACAAACAAGTATCCTTTTCTTAAACTGATCTTGCCATCATTCTTCCCAAAACCACTTTGTATTTTTCAATCCTGCTTTTAAGTACAGGCAGGGATAAAAGTCATTTATAGGAATGGTTTTCTAATCAGAAGTTCTGATCCATGGGGCACCATGGAGGTGTGTGTACTGAGAAGAATGTAGCCTCAGTTGTCCCAGGTGAGCTCCCTTTTACTGAAAAACACATTGAAACAATCTTATAGTGAAGTCTGTGGTATAACTATTTTTGGGACTATTGTAGCAACACTTGGTAACTCTAGGTCTGATTTTGAGAGGATTCCAGACATTTCAGTATGGAAGACTTCCTATGTAAGCCCCTTCCTAACCTTCACCCTAAAGACTCTCCCAAAAGATCCTAGGAGAAAATTATGCCAATGGAAAAAAACAAGAAATTCCTTTTTATTTAATTTTCTGTTTACTTTGTTGTGTATCCAGATAAGTCCCCTCACCCCAGAAACATTAAAAAGTCTCAACGATATTCTGTTGACTTAGAAGAAGCCACATTACTGGGTTCCAGTCTGATTCTGGCACAGCCCCGTTCATTTTGGCTGGTCAGTCAAGTTGTGTAAAGTTCATACCTCAGACACTGCTAAGAAAATTGCCTGTGAATGGTGGTTTCTTCTGACAAGTCAGAGTGTGGGCTGCAATGGGGGCAATCAGTCTCAACCAAGGGTTCAGACAATTAAAGTCTCTTTCACCTTGGACCTGTAGCTGGTCCCCATATTTGAAGTAAGAGGATCATTTCAAATTAAGGGGGAAAAGTTCTGAAAACTTGTCCATTTGGCAGTAATTTCCAAGTGTGTTTTCTTCTGTTTACCAGAGATCTGGAGAAATAAGACAGCCTCTTAACTAAATTGACTAAATAAAAGAAATCTGCTTTTGAAGTATATGGATTTCAGAATCAAATTTCCTTTTTCTGTGCCTGTTGGCTTTATAGGCTTGTTTACTCAGGAGGAAATTACTTGTTTTATAATGTGTTTAACATCATGTTAGTTAATCTGTGCCATAATAAAGAGTTGTTTCCTTGTATAAGCAAGCATTTCACGTGTAAGCATGTGTGAATCTCCCACTGAAATGAGGGGGGGTGGGTCTGTATCTAAGCCTGTTCCTCTGTTTACAAAATGGACATGAGCAAACTTGTTGGTTACACAGCTATATTATATAGCTTGAGATAAACTGTAAATAGTTCTTGAAATTTGCTTCTCATTGCTTCTCCTCATTAATATTTTGGAACAGTTTTACAAGCAGCTTATGTGTAAAAACTAAAGTCTCTATAAAGTGTCACAAAAGGAAATTTCAGAATTGGGCCCTTCAGAATAAAAAGTTGCAAAATTATCTTGTCGCATATGGTTTCAAAATTTCTAGGCTCTTCTTTAGACAACTGCCTAAGGATTCTTAAAGATCACAGTCTTGAACAAATCAAACTTCTTTACAGGCCCATTGGATAAATCATTTATGATTTGGAGCAAGATTCAATGACTAGTGGACCAGCTTTCTGAGGAACAGAGAATATGCAGACATTGAACAATTCTCCTGCATTGCTTGTAGCATTCATAATAATCAGAAAGTGTGAGTGCATATATATTAGAAATAATCCTGTCTAAATCATTCTCAGTTACTGAAATGTCTGACTAGTGCAGAATATTTTTACACTAACATTTTTAAAAGTACAGTAGTGTAGTAGTGTAAAGATCTTTTTTGGATACAACTTAAAAAAATTTCAGACATTAAATCAGCAGTCCATTATCTCAAAGTGAAGGATGTGTTAGTTGAAGTTCAGTTGATCCATTCATCCCTAATAGATCATGTGTGGCCTTTTTTGTCATTTTTCATCGTTTCTGATAAAAAGTGAGAATTTGCTATAATTTTTTTTTATTAGTGATCAAATCAACATATCAAATGCATTTCAAATTCAAATCTTTCAGTGTGTTCCACCCATTCATGAGAAGTCTTTCTAGTATGTTTGAGCTGATCTGCTTTAGTCCTGTCTACCTCTCCCTCCTGCATTGCTTCTAAGGTTTCCACAGAAACTAAAAAGTCAATGCTGTTTTAAAGAATGCTTTCTTCCCTACTACACGTCTTAAATCTTCGAGCTGCTCTGGGGTTTTTGTGTTATCTGTCTGCACTTAGTCACCTCATACTTTTAAATTAGATTTAAAATTTAAAAATACAGTGCCTGGTGGTGCCACCCCACTGTTGCATGTCACAGATGCTGATTAACTTAGAGAAGAGATAATGGTAAATTACAACTGTTGTCAGCTAAGGGAAATGCTGTGAAATTTAAAAGTAGTTATATTTTTAAAAATAAATTACAATCCTGGAAAAGAAAAAAAAAAACTCAAGGAAAAGCAAATTAGGAGTAACATGGAAATAATATCACTTGGCAACTTGCAAGGTTGAGGGTCATGTTAGAAGGTCCCAGGACAGCCTATTCATTCTTCTGTAGTGTTTTTCATGCCTAGTTACGTGTGCTTTTCTCTTTTACTAAAACAGGGCTACAAATCATGCTTGATATAATTTCCCATAGAGACAAATCAGACTGAAAAATATTTTATCTTTTTTAGAATATACAGTCAATTTCTGCTAGTTTAAAAGAGCTGGAACTTCAGATACTGGTATTACTTTAAAAGAAAAAGAAACAAAAGATGTGGCAAAAGGGAATTGAGCCCATGGGTGTGTAATAGGAGGCGAATGATTGTTTCCTACTCTGAGCAAGGCAGGCCTTCTGTGAAGGGTTTTATGTAATTTTCTTCAGCTGAACAAAGCGGAGAATACTTAACAAAATTGCCATTTTTAAAATCTCATTGTGAATACTCAGCATGCTGTGATCATACACTGTGTAATGGTGTTTGCAGTGAATAAATTGCTGTAGATAGTATAATATAAATAACTATTTTGTGCATTAAGTAGCAGTTCTCTTCATGATGGTTTCTATCTCAGGAATGCTCTGAGGATAGGGCTTTGGAGAATAAAAGCATCAAAGTACTCTTTGAATAATACCAGTCTGCTAAAGCACTATAGGATGCTTTTAATAATTTTTAGCAATATTATTTAGAAGCAAATAACAAAATCAACTAAGTGATACTTACTTTGGCCTTAATGTATTTGATATTAATATTGTGGCCCAAGCTTACTAATTTTAAAGACAACACAGCTTCACAGCTTCAGCTAATAATTTTTAATGGCTCCCGTGATAGGAGGGCAGATAAAATTTATCACAAGAAAAAAGGATTTGTTTCATAGAGACTTTTGGGCACATTGACATGGTGTGCTGCAGGTTTGTTGCAAGAAACAAAGAGGCCAGAAGCCCTAAAATTAAACTGCATCTCACTTTGGGTGGTAAATAAATCTCTAGAAATACCTTGCTAAAACTACAGAAGACTGACAATTAAAAATATGCTGTTCCATACTAAATTCCAGTGGTCTCAATAAGCATAAGAAACAATGCCAGGCAATACCCCATAATACATTATTGCTCCTTTGGCAGCTCCCTGGGATCAGTTTTCTTATATGTTCTTCCAGTCAGGTATACCACAAACATTGATTCCAAAGTGTACATGAAAACAGTAAATGGCTTCAATAGAAAGCACATAATAAGAGCAGGATATAACCACTTCAAAAGAATTGCAGCCTGACTTAGAAAAATGTCTTAATATCCTCCTTCCTTTGCTGCTTGCCTAAAAGTTACTTTTTTTAAAAAAAATGTGCCTTAATGAAAGATGGTCTCAGTCAGAAAACTGAAAGAACTGCAAGAAAGTCTGATTCAAAATTTTCAGCTGAATTCTCTCACTGCAATGGAAGCTAAGTAGTGTAAGTGAATTGTCTGATGTGTCTCTCTCTGGCAAAGCCTTTCTGAGTGACAAGTCACCCAATCACTTTGACCTCTGTTTCCATTATAAATAATTAAGTCTAATGAAAGATAGCTACTCAAAAATTATTCTTATCTCATCTAATAATATTGATAGTCCAACATATGTAAGACATAAATTCCCATTTATTTTGTAGGGCGACCAAAAATACTGGATCTAGCATAGATCCAAATTCAAGTGTTAGGTCATGGCAAGGCAAGATTTTTCACTAACTGTTGAGTCTATTTAAAGTAAAATGAACAACTCTAACAACTCTTTTATTTTTAATGTAAATATATATTGTAATTTACTTAAGGAGCTGATTTACTTAGAGTAGGTCTCTTGGGCCTCAAATTTAACATTGAAAAATTTCTGAGTTTGGTCTAGATTATAACTAGTAAGAACAATAAGCTTCTTCCAGCATTTTAATAATGGCACTTCTTTGCACCATCTAGATGAAGGAATTGAGATGATGATAGTTTTAATGAATTATTTAACTGATTAATTGAAAAGGAAGATTTGGAGATTTTCAGCAGATTTTCAGGGGGAAAAAAAAGACATTAAAATATTATGCATTCTGAAAGTGAGGGTTTTATTTCTTGAGGAAAATTTAAGTCATCAATATTATAGTCCAAGTAAGCACTTATCTCTAATTCTGAAAGGGTTTATTTCTTTAATTGTTCTTTGATTTTACTGCCTGGAGACCAGCCTGCTAATTTTATTCATAGCAGAGGTATTATTAACCACACAACAGCGCCCATTGCCACAGGCAGTCTCAGTGCTCACTGCTATCTCTTTGTTTTTGTTTTCTAGAAGTCTATTCTTTTGGCTGCTGTGGCAACTGTTTATTACATACATTCACCAAAGTACCTCCTGATATCACTGTAGCATCTGGGGCAGGCAGCTGTGACTCCCTTTCCCTTCCCTACACCAGTGTTCCTGCAGCTCCCGCTCTGCTTGCTCTTCATTTTCCAGGGAAGGAAGGAAACAAAATTACTGTACTGTAATAAACCACCCCTGTACCATTTTTCACCCCCTCCTCACCTCTGGAAAAAGGTGAAAAAATAGCAGGATGTGTTGATGGCTTTTGATGAGGAAGAAAGAAGCGGGGTGTTAGGAGGAGTGGAATCTGCACGGACCTGAAGTGAGGAAGGATCCACCATGATGAAGAAGCAATGAATTGTCACCATGCAGAGAGAGGGTGGGGGAGAAACCACCCTCAGGCAGAAACTGGAAGTACATACACTACGAAGATTAATAGCCACTAACAAGGAAATCATAAAGCTCAAGAGGTGGTAGATCAAGTGGGCTTCCAGGTTGCAGAGGAGAGAGTGTTGGGACAAGAGCAGAAGGAATTCAGCAGATAACCTGTACTGCTGGCACCATCTGTATCCTAATACTGTCCATATCCATTCCAAAGTTACAGAAACATGGCAGTGGCTTACAGGACTGTGATGCCACTGCTTCTCAATGGCATTTTTTGCATTTTGTTGGGTGGGCTCTGGAGGTGGATTTGATACATCAGCATAGCTGCTGCTGATTTGCTTCTTCCCAGACTGAGATTATCCAGCAACTACTTCCCCACTGCTCATCTCATGGTTGTTCCCAAGCACAGGGTCAACCTTGAGGTGTGGTGCTCACCAAAGCAACATTTTTGCTTAGAAGGAGTTTCATGATTGGCACCGTGTTCAAAACAGAGAGCAGAGGCTATACTGAGTTTATTTTAATGAAGCTTCATATCTGCTTCTCAAGAGATGTATCTCATTGAAAGCTGAATCTGCAGTCTTCTGCTTTGCCACATCCATCTTCTCCCCTCACCAGCTGTGCTCTTACATTATTTTGCCAATCTTCCGATACTTTTGTATCCACTTTGCCCTCTGGGCAAGTGGCTTCCCAGAAGCATTCCCAGAAAGCAGCTAGAGGCAGGATCTGCTCCTGCATATCTGTTAGATGTGGAAGAAATGGGATTGCAAGAAACTGTTGTAATACTTAGAAATGGAGATCATTTTGCAATGAGCTTCTCTCCTCAGTGGGAAAAAAATCCTTAACAGCCAATCCTTAGCCAAGGCTCTGCACAATAAAAGACAAGGAAGAGAAAGAGCCTTGCATGTGTCCTTCTTTTCCCTACTGCCCTAAGTTACCAAAGATAGTTGAAAGGGACTGCATCCTCCACAGACTGCACCCTGGTTCTGATGTGTGTTTCTGTGTGCCAAGGCAATTCAGATTACAAAGTGAATGCCACTATGCAATGATAGGAGTGAATTGCCATAGGCAATGCCATGGAAAGTGAGTTCATGGGCGTTAGTATGATATCGTGATTCTGCTTTGTTCTTCACTGTTAGAAAAACTCACACACTCCACAATAATCTTTCAGTTTCTGTCCGAGTCCTGAGAAATAGGAAGGCCTCCAACCAGTGTGCTTTCCTGATTTGTTTGGCCTGATCAGTTTCCTGCCATTCCCTGTTCATGTATCAGGTCTAAAAACCCCTTGTAGTTAAAATTCTAGTGTTTTGTGCTACAGACTTGCCTTTCCCATGTGTTAAAGAGTATCCACTTTAATGGTGTGTACCAGCAGGATTCAGAGACCAAGAACAGGAGGGAAGGCACTGAAATAGTCCTCATTTTCCACCTTATCAGAAACACACTACGAGTTTATGCTACCTCCAGTCATAGACACTGGGAAAGCATGTGACCCTCCTCAAGACATATAAAGTAGATTAAAAATTATAACATTTTTTGACTAATCTGTTTTTTATGACTACTTGATAATCAAGGTAGTCATTATTTTTTTTTTTACCTTCTGTATTTTCATTTTTTAAAATTATTTACTGGAAATTAAGTACATTTGTATACAAATGACAGCTAAAAATCAACTGTACTTTAATAACTTCTCCAGACAAGTTTTCATCTGGTATATCTCATGGGTGCTGTTGTTTTCATACAACTCTTCTAATACATTATTTTGCATTTAATATTTTAGGATATTTTAAATGCAGGGAAAGCTTGGTGTTTATAATGCATTGCACTGGACAAGCAGTTTTTAGCAGGACTACTTTCAGGTGGCTGCCTGCCTGAAACATATTGAGGGAATAGAAAATACTCCCTGTGGTAAGCATATTTAAAGCAAAGTTAAAACTCAGTTCTAGTAGCATTTGAAGTGTTTTCTAATAACTGTAACTGATGTCCATACATTTCACCTGCAAGTATCTATGGGAAGCCATGGCAGAACTGAAATACAGGAGAGGCAAAGGGGAGTGAAATAAAAAGACCATTTTACATGTTTTCGCTCCTTTGTCCTGAATTTCATACACTCATATGGATGTCATTCTGGAAGAAAACTGGCTCCATGTCCACCTATTTCAGCTCTTCCACTGAGCAAACCTCCTCAGAGGTGAAATATGGTATTCTGTGGTGGGTCTCATCAGCTGTAGGGGAATAATAGCAGCAGACGGCTGGCTCTTGGCAAGCCATTAATAACTTCAAGTCACCAGGGTCTCAGCTGCACCTCCTTGGTCCTATGTTACATATTCCACCTGGGGGGTAATTCTGAAAATGTAGGGAGCACCAGTTCCAGAGACACTGTACAACCTCTCTGCTGGTTCCTTGATTGCCCCACCCTGCAGAGTCACTGGGTTGTCAGCATCTGGGCTCATACTGGGAGGCTGCACTGCTGGTCTGACAGCAGACCTGTCCTCCTAACCACCTTACAGTTCATCCACTTCCACCTGGAGCTGCCCAGCCACCGTTCTCTCTCCCTTGGAGCTGACTGCTTGTAGCTGAAGGTTCGTCCCAGGCAGCACGTGTGTGCTCTGGCCCTGGGTCACCTGAGTCCAGGACAGATTTGGTCTGCCTTTTGCTGAGAGGGTGCACATCTGAATCTGTCCTTCCAAAGATTACAGAACTTCAGGCACTGAGCTGTTTGGTGCACTTTCTTTGAGGTCTGTGGTTTGGTTGCCAGTAACTTTAATAGAGCTGGAATATAAATCATAGTGAATGTAAAACATTTGGGCTTTAGTGTGTCGGGCAGATATCCATGTAGAGAGAAGGGTAATTAAATCCTCTTGCATTTTAAACCTTACAGAATAAGGCTCTGGCTGAGGTCTTGCATATGTGGGAATTTTCTCTGGTGAAGCCTGTTCGGGTTGCCAGTAATGTGGATAAATAAAAGGCTTAACAACTAAGATAGAAGGAAAACAAAGATAATACACCTGTCAAACTTTTTGTATTATTAATGCACAAATGAAAAACTGTGATGCTTGTGCATGCTGTTGCCCTTAATACCAGCTGTTGCCTGTGCACATGGGCTGGTATTTCACATGGCTGAACAGCCCTGCTGCCAGCAAGCACTCAAACAGGCAGTGTCAATAACAGCAGTCTTCCCACACTCCATACAATTTAAGCTATTCTTCAAATTAATAATAATACTTAATAAAGCTTCATCTCTCATTTGCAAAGAAAACCTTCAATTAATGGTAATCAGCATCCTCAGAATGTGATCAGGCTGGGCTTGTAGCTGGACGTGCCGAAACAGTTCAACTGGCAGATGGAGCATTTTCCAACTATTCTAATTAATGACTGCTCATTTCAAGTGTTAATGTAATTAAATAAATAGGCAAAACAAATAAAAATAATATACAGTATGAAAATGCCACTATCAGAGGGAGTTCTGATCAAAAAAGTGAGTCTCACTCAAACCCGGAAAGGGTCCAACCATCCCCACCTGGCTAAATAAGTTCTGAAAGAGCTAGGGCTAGCTTTTGTTACTTATTTCCAACCATTTCTCTGGGAATGACATTTATATCACTTCCATTTTAACCTCCTGGCATCAACTTAGGAATTGCTTCTTTAAGTGTTAGAAAATGCCCTGCAGAGAATGAGAAGGGATTCCTTTCACATATTATGGGCTTTTTTTGGTGTAAGATTTAGACTTGCCTTGCTTCTTGTCTTTTCTATTTGAAATAATTGCCAGCAATTTTTTTTAGGAGTTTTATTTTTTTGTGAACATTGTATACCATACCACTGATGTAGGACTGCATTTGTTTGGGCTTATAAAGAGTTCAATTAGCTCCTTAATGCCTAGTTCAGTCACAATTAAACCTTCCCTGTTGACTCAAGATTGGTCTTTCTAAAGGCAGTGGAGGTGGTTTTAATTATTCATTCTCTGGTTTGTTTCTTACAGCAGTCTCAGCTGTGCTTTATTATTCAAAGGTTAATGCAAACTGAGAACTGGGTAAATTAAATTTGTTTGGCAGCGAGCAACCTGATGTATTATCGACACTGTGAAATATGGATGGCAACACTTCTGCTATTGTGCCACTTAAAAAGCCAGATTTTATCTTTAAAACAATTGCTAGTTTTGTTACTACGGCTGATAGAAAATGAACGTTCCATAATGTTATAGTCTCTGTAACCCATTATTGTTGAGAAAGCAAGGTAGTTTAGAAAGCCAAGGAGCATTAACAGCTATTATAGAAAATGGATGTCGGTACCATGACTAATGAAGTGCTCTGCACGGGACTAAGTCATGCAGCTGTATTCAGGGAATCGTGCAGTCAGAAGTTTTAATGAAGGGAGCCCAAGGAATTGCAGGTGAAAGCGAGTTTTATTAACTTGCAGTGAACAAAACGAATAGTTGAGCAGTGAACATGACATGATACTGTGTAATAATTGTATGCCTTGGGTACATTGTGAGGCACGGAGCATAGCCAAGAGCTTTCAGCTGTTCTACACACAGAGTGATTCCACAAACCCCTGTATGCTGCAGAAAACTTCACTGCAAATATAACAAGAATTGTTTCACAAGAAATGTCTTAAGACAATACCACATCACTTTTTTGGGATGTCTACCAGCACTGCCTTCCTCTAAAAAATATTAATCAGATATCTGGAAGTCTCCATTCCAACTGATCGTAATTAAAGTTCAGGTCTTATATCAGTGACTGTAATCAGCAAGCTGTGAATGAAAAAGAAGAGGCCTGTGCTTTAAGAGGACATCCTGAGTAAAATACATATTTGTATGGACAGGCATTATGTTGTATGAAGGGAGGCTGTGTTGGCTTTTAGAAGAGTCATGCCCAAGAACTTCTATTAGTTAGTATTTTATTTCATCTTTTTCAGGAATTCACCGTACAGGGGAGAGATTTTTCTTGTTTCATACAGGATTATGTTTTGTACATTTTAAATATTATTTCAGTACTGTGTTTTTAACCAAGGACTTTGAATTAACATAATCCAACACTTCCTTTTGGATTTAGCATAATTAACATCACCTGCTTGCTGTTGATACTATTTTTAAGATAGGACAATGATTGCAGAGCAAAGCACCACCTTCTGTGGTAGTGACTGGAGACTTTAAGTTAGGAACAGTGAACAAGGTTAAGAACCTTGCAGCTGCAAGGTTAGTTGTACCCAACTCAGCCTTTAGTACAGCCTGTGCTGTGTAATATGTGTAATTACACTGCTGCTGACTGAGGAGGTAGGTGGATGAGGAGGTAGGTGAAAATAGGATGGCTCATGAAGCAAGACGGTGACAAGGCATCTCAGCAGAGTCTCTATATCCTTGCACTGTAAATACTTCTCATCTGCCCACTGAAATATTTGAGATAAGACAGTTGGGAATTTTTCTGTGCTTATTTGAATAATTTATGATGTGATTTTAATACTTCTTCCTGGCTGAATGTATCACTTCTCTGACAGAGCTTAGGACATCAGATGCATGTTCTGTTGGGGACTAACTTAATGAATGTGATACACAATTTTAGTTTCTGGTGTTACAAAACCAGCAGTACTACTGGTAGAGTATAACTGATGCAGTATATCCTTGATTGTATGTGGTTATTATGTTATATTTTTGTTTTCTATTTTAGTGCTGGACCCAAAGGAGACAACATTTATGAATGGAGGTCAACTATACTGGGGCCTCCAGGGTCTGTATATGAAGGTGGAGTTTTCTTCCTTGACATAACCTTTTCACCGGACTATCCTTTTAAGCCACCCAAGGTTAGTAGAAGGATATTCAAAGTCTGATAGGAGTCTTCTCCTTCTGATATTTTTTAATGTGTATGTTGGAATATCATTTTAGGATGAAACATAAAACTTCCAAAGCAATAATGAATTTTTAAACTTGACTTTTTTGATGGAAAGAATTTAAATAACTGGCTGAAATTTGCTTGCATGCTGCCAGTATAGCTGAATGGATATGGATTTATTTAGCAAAGGGTTGCATAATTTCCAGTAGCTGTATTTTTAATTTGGATTTGTTTCTAATATGAAAGCGCTTATATTTTAGTTACACCTTTTATAAGTAGCTGAAGATACTTAATCTTTCCTGTTGACCCTTATAACTCACCAGGCTTGTATGGTTGTCTGGACAAAAATATGCACCTGTTTCACTAACCCATTTAATATCTGCAGGTGCAAGATTTTATAAGTAATTGCTTTACATCAGTTTTCTGGAAGAATGTGGAAATATGGTACCAAAGTCAAGAAACTGGAGTGATAGAGATTTACAGAAATCCTTAGAGATTCCTTTTATAATGTTGTCTATAATGATACCAGCCAGAAACAGAGAACTGTATCAATAACATGAAGTGACAGAACATTACCTTGATCAACTTGAAATGTCAAACATGAAAAATCTAGTGGTTAGGAAGACTGCAAAAACATAAATTGGTGGAATGTGGCAATACAGAGAGCCATCTATAACTAGTAGTAGTAATTGCTGAGGAGGATGTCAGAATGGGACTTTATTGCTTGATCACAGGATTATTGCAAACCACCTGCTTAATGTGTTTATAAAAAAGGAAAGCATCTTCCTAATGTACATCCTCTGGCCTACAGAGAGAAGGAATTACTAATGTCAGATACGAGATGCTTGGAAGACCTTATCTGGAAGACTGAGTGGAAATCTTAACATACATGTTCGCTAATAGGAGCAGAAACCAGGAAAATTTATCCTGCAGAGCTGTTAATAGAATCAAATAAATTGATGGGGCTGTCTTCCATGAAACAAAGTAAAAAGAGGTGCTTTGTTCACCTTGCTGCTCTGGAGAGTGCATCTGGAAGATCCCCAAGGAAGGAGCTATGAGATCAAAAATATTTACCTTGTTTCTGACACCTTTATGAAAGGATGAGCATGCCATGTTGGTCAATAATAGAAGGATATTGCATGAAACGAGAGAGAAGCCAATTCCTATTTGATTACTTTGAGTAGATTGTTGAAATATAGGTGCTTATGTATAGAATTTTAATGTCACATTAGTAATGTTTACAGTAGTAGATAACATTGATGTTATCAGGAAAAGTTTTGTAAAACAAATGAGAGATATAAATGCAAAACACTTGTCATTCTGTAAATTGGACTTTCCCAGCCAGTAACCTAAAGATGGGTGAGTATAGCAGTATTAGAGATGGTCTAACTTTGTTTCCCACTTTTACTGTTCCAGTTTAGAGAAGCCTTGATGTCACTAAGAGGTCTTAGAGGAGTTGTACACCTTGCTGACTGCAGAGTTTCAGATTTAGGCAGCTCTTGTTACACAGTGAAGAAAGGATTTGAAACTTTATAATGTCTCCTTCAGTTAGTTAAAGCTGTGGACACCCTGAGCTGAGGTCAGTCCTGTTCTATTCTTCCCCCATCCTGTTCTTCCTGCCTCCCCACAGCCCAGCCTACTGTCTGTACAAGGTCTGTTTTAACAAGCCCTATTTATTTACCTCTTTCTTGAGCTTAGTCTGATTGTGCTAGCTGCCATGCAAGGGCTATGTTCAGTCCCCCCAGAAAGTTAAAATTATATTATTTAGAGGATGAAATGCATATAAAATAGAGCTTGAAGTTCTCTCAGAGAAGTAGTACGTAAGAACTAGCTCTGAATTACAGGTTTTGTCATTCTCTCTGTTGAATCCATTGAGTCTTGAGGCAGTGTATGCAATAGACACCCTTTTAAAATAGAAGTTGAAGGTCCAGTTTGCTATTTCACCACAAGGTAAAGTCTTTTTTCAATCTGCACTCAATTGTGTTCAGCAACTGTGTTATTTTGAGGCATGAGTAATGCAACTGTGCCTTGCTTATTAATGAAATGTCAAGCAAAGAGGTGGTTCTTGTCCTTCTTCGTAATAGATTTTATTGTCTGCCTTTATCTTGATGCCAGTTGTCACTGTAAGAAATGTGTGCATATAAATCATATGAAAACGTACTGTTTGATAAAGGATAAGAGAATTGATGATGCCATATTGTATTACTAAATGGCCAGTATTTATGATGAGGGAAATTGTCATCTGTAAAAAGTAATGAGTGCCTGTGCACAGGGGGACTCATGTCAGATATAACTGTGTCATAGGCATGTGTTATACACATGGATTCTTACTCTATTCACTTCAGCCACAGTTCTAAATGACCCAAATTTTCAGTCCTGCTCTGTGACCTCACAAACAGTTGGTATTTCATTACACCTCTTCTCCAGACCCTACAAAACTCATCCATAGGTGAAATAGTTAAGGAATTCCCTTGAACAAAGCAGCATGGGAAGACCACTGCTTCTCATAAGGTAGCTACTGCCAGTCAGCTGTGCTGGGAAAGGGTAGTTAAATATGCTCTCCCCAAGCTGATTTCTAGCAAAAGAAAAGTACTGAGTACGTGGAATGTAACACATGGCCTCATGGTACAGTGCTGTCTGTGCCACTGGTGTTGGCATCTCTTCTACTTCACCACAAGATCTGTGATATTTTGTGGTATTCTCAGAATCATGGATTATAGGGTTATGGGCATAGGTCATTTTAGATTTGTTTGTAATTATATTCTAATTTTTCTAACTCCTTATGGCTTTATCATCTTAAAAAACCTAGGGATAAAGTACAAGACTGTGAAATGTACTTAGACATAAAATGTATCCTGAGTGTTGGCAAGATTATCTCTCTGTAAGAACATAGCAGAAAGGGTCTAATTCACATTTTTCACTATGATTGAATTCATAAATTACTCCTGAGATTTCTGTGGGCCATTTTTGTCCCTCATTCACTATGAAGTAAGGAAATATTTAAACAAGTTCTGTCAAAATTGATCTTCCAAAAATGTGACCACAAAAAACCTGTGAAGAAACAGAAACTGTATTTCTCAGATGCAATTACTTGACCCAGCCTGGGGTTCCAAAGGTAAATTCCTATGTCACATAACATAGTCACTGTTAAGGGGCCTAATCCACAGTATGTTAAAATCTGCAGAAAAATCCCTTTTCCTTATCTATTCTCAGACATTGTGCACTCCATTATCATGCATGTGTATGTCACACATGGATCTTGAGGAGTGTAAGTTAATTTTTTAAATAAGAAAAATACATTGAAAATGGATTTTGGATATGTGTCTTTTATTTTTATTACCATCATTGAAATATATTTGTGGTGTGACCACTGTTTGATTTGTATTATACAAAGTTCTTGATATTTTCTGAGGGATCCAGATTGCTTCTATAAACACTGTTGATGCCTGATGTTCTGATCACTGGGCACCCTGTTGCATGTTAGAAAACATTAATTAAATAAACAACCAAGACCACATTTGCACAAGTAAAGATGTTTGACCTATATTTTGGTTTTTCTTTTTAACAAATGTACAAAGTAATTTTCATTTGCTCTTCTAGATAGTTAATCTGCTTTTCTATTTTGTCTTTATCACATAAAAAAAAGAATCACTCTTTCATTCAGGTTTTGTTTAACAAAGAAAAGGTATCTATCCAAATTTTCACTTTTAGCTATTTATTCCGTTTTTGCACCTTTGTAGCCTCCAACAATCTTAAGATTTTCAAGTTTTGTCTCCACTTTCCACATTAATTCTCCTGTGTGATCCAGTTCACATTTCAGCAACACATCACTGTCATCAGGTTTCCCTTCCAGTCTGCACCTACAAGTCTTTCCCCTATGGATCCATAGTTTTCTTTTTCTCTGTCCTCACCTGCCAATGTCTTTCCAAAGTTAAACCATAAGCATAGCATCAAATTAAGTTACTCTTCACCATCACAGAATAAACCATGTGGTAAGTTGGAGTCTAATTTGCTCTCTCACTGTTAATTTCTTGCCCTTTGAAGTCAGTCTGTTTCAGTATTTCAGCTTTGTCACATGCCTTGAAACTGGACTCCGAATTTTTTTGAGCCAGAGGTCACTGACCTTTTCAGCTCTGCTTTCCTTATAAATCAGTGGCATTTGGCTTCACTCACAGTTGCAGCACGCTCATGCAGAGGAGGCAGTTGTTCTTCCCCAAAAAAGTTTACCTCTGACCAATTCAGCTTGAGTAGGAGTGATGGTGGGCCCAGCCCAGCCTAACTCTGATTTAGCTCTACAACCAGAAAACGAGATTTTTAGAACAGCTCATCTGAGAACTGACAAATTGGCTTTGGCTTTCTGGGAGGCTCTAATCAATTAAAAATATTTCCTTGCCTCCACTGTGAGGAAGCTGCTGTAGCACTGCAGAAACAAGCTGAGCACTTTGTTGGCTGAGTCAGCAAGAAAGCAGGTGGGCTGCACGGTAACCGTTCTCCTCTCGGCTGCATCCGCAGTCACGTTGGTTTCATGAGGTGCCAGACAGAAGGAAGGCATGGAACACACAAAGTGAGGCATAGATGTGGTGATGAGCTCACTTTCTGCTAAAGGCCAGATGCTGCTGAGGCTTCAATCTCGGTCACAAGGTGACGTTTCACTTCAGCCCAAAAATACAGCACATCCCTTGTAGTGTAGAGGACTGAAAAAAAGACAAAGCTGTGCCCTGTTCACAGCAGAAATGAATGAAAATGCTTAGATGACCTGCCAAGGAAATAACCTTACATTTTTTTCAGTGGCTTAATGACCCCCTCGACCTTTTTTAGAAATACCTTTGAGATTTCTTTTTCCTGCTAACTACCTTCCTTTCATCCTTAATGGATTCAGACAGTTCACCGCTTGGCTTTAACAGAGGAAAGCTCTCTCTCTCTCTCTATCCCATTCAATACCCCAAAGTTCCTTCTTCAGGGTATTGAATGGGATCTAGCCATGCATAGATGTCTCTTGTGGGAGGACATGTGTGTGTATTTCTGTGGGTGTGCATGTGTGATTATATATGTATATGTTCGTGTGTATTTGAGTAGGGGGTATCACATCTTCTAATCAGCCTGGACTGACAGAAGGAATTTCACCTCAATTTCTGTCCTCAGTCCACGTAAGAAATCAGTGAATTCCCCAAGTATGCAAGGTTTTGATCTAAGATCCTTTAAAATTTAGCCATCAGTACAAACACCACAACTTTGTGTACACTACACAACTGAAGGAAAGGCAAATAAGTTCATTATCCTGCATACTGTCCCTCTGGAGCAGGAAGCTTTGACAAATCAGGAAGTCATACCAGTCCTTTGTACAGGTGTTTGTAGAAAAATGAATGCTCTTCAAGAGAACTTTCCTCCCAGGAATTGTCACTGCAGTGGAGTTTGCATTTTCATCAAGAATAATCTTTATTAATAACTTCTACTCTCATATTTGACTACGTTCAGTCTCTTACAGAGTCAATTCAATTTAGCTGTGGCTGATACAATATGGATATATCTATCATTATCCTAGTGTTTTGCTAGCTTTATTTTTGAATTTGGGTAATTTATAGAATCTCTTAGTCCCAACTCTACAATTAATCTTGCTGGGGACTTTAATCTCAGCTGATTGAAAAATGGTTCATAGGATTTGAAAGCTGCAATATGCTAAATCACTTTTAAATCAAAATTAAAATAACAGAAAACTCTGTTTCCTCCATATGAATCTCCTATGCCTATCGACTGACTGAAAAACTGTTCTCAGCACTTGGAAGTCTAGATGGTTTAAATCAGCTGTTGGACTGCAAGGGAGGCCCTTTTCCTTTCTAAATATAATGCACAATGTCTAGAGAGTCTGATCTTAATGGCAATATTAAACATTTTTTCAGGGTTTTTTTTAATACATAATTGTAATATAGCACTAATCTCAATGCACTAAATATCCTTTTGTGGAATTCTTCTCCTGTGGTAGACGCTTTCAACCTATTTTTTAAGTTCAGCCTCATGTCTGAGGGGCAATTCTTTTTGTTCCTGGCTTCTACTCTGCATGTTCATACTTGTTTTATATGTAATTGGCTGTTAAGGACACTTTTATCAGTGTAATAGAAAAGCAGTGCTTCCAAGAGTAGATGAAAAAAAAAAAAAAGTAAGCATTCCTTGGTATTTCTAACCTACATTGTTAAAATTAACCTTACAAGGCAGATGTGCACTTTAAATTGTATTTATCACTATTAACACAATTTGCACATGAAGCTCTAAAACTCCTTAAGTACAGCCCGTGTGATCGACCCCTTTTTACCATCTCTGCAGCCCTGATGCAGGCAGGGGTTCAATCTACCTCTACCTGCCCCCCTTCCCAGATACTGCCATCACAAGGGTAGCCTTCAAATGCAGTGGTCTCCTGCCAGCCTTATCCCTTACCCTCATTTGCCTCGTCATACTTCTCTCATAGCCTCTGTCACATCCTATTAGCTCTCAGGGCCGTGCTGTGCTGCTCACAGCTTTTTTCAGCTGCCTCCTGCCCTCCCCATGCTGCTCCTCCTCCTGATGGTGTGGCGGTGCCTCCCCCGGCGCGTTCCCACAGCGCTGCCCCCCTCCCGCCGCCCCTTTGCTGTGCCCCCGTGCTCCCTTTTCTTCTCGCCCAGCCTTTCTCAGCAAGAAGATTTGCATCTTCTTGCTGAGAGCAGCCCAGGAATCCTTCATCCATGACAAGAAACGGAGTTGGCAGGTTTTCCCAGCAAGTGAAGTCTTTGGGTGTTTGCAGGCAGAAATCAGATGCAGGGCAGTCTTTGAGAGGGAGAAATGGACAACCTACCACCAGCAGGCCATTGTCAGAGGCAGCAGGATCAGCCCCAGTCCTGCTCCTCTGGAGCAGCTCTTTCCGGGCGTGTGAGCTGCCGAGTGCAGCTTCCATGCTCGCACCACCTGCAGTGAAACAGTTTGTTCTCTAAGTCACATCCCTGGGATGCCCCAGCCCTACAAGTGTTGAAGGCCAGATGAAACTCTGATGTTGATGAAACTTTGAGCAGCCTGGTCTAGGGGGAGGTGTCCCTGCCCATGGCAGGAGGGCTGGCACTGGATGATCTTCAAGGTCCCTTCCAACCCAAACCATTCTGTGAGTCTGTGAAATCTTCAGGTGACACTGAACCAGTGTGCAGTGCTACAGGGCTCTGGACAGCTCAAACCCAGGCTGCTGCTTAAAAACTGTAATGTCTCTCAAAATGACACAATGAGAGTTCTAAAGTGGAGGAAATAGATGTGAGCAGAAATAAGTTAGACTGAGGAGAGAATCAATAACTACGTTTCATTGTGAATAAGTGCAAAATATATGTTTGATAAGGCAATGCCTTATCTCTGAGAGATTTTTTAAATGAAATCTCTGAGATTTCCTTTAAATTAATTTATCTGATAATTCTTCTAGTAATTGGCAAATTGAATTGCCAATGATTCTTCTAACAAATAGCCTCCTTATTCATTCTGTTCATAATACACTAATTTATATCAGTAGTTTCTATTGATTTATTTAATCTTGACGCAAACAGCTCTATGTAACTAAACCCCTCCTGTTTTCCTTCACCAAGACTTAGGTGGTTTATCATTTCTTCCAATTTCCTGTGAATACTCAGTACACCAAGCTCTTTAAGAGGGCCTGTAGAGGCATCTTATGGGGAATATCTTCTGCCTCACAGCATTGGTTTCCATATTGCTTGTCAAATATATTTTCAGAAGACAACTTGTCTTTAGCTACGTAAGTGTGTCAGAAGCTACATAATTCTGCTGCATCAAGCATGTTTTACTACTGCATTAAATCCATGTGATCTAAAAATATATAATATGTCAATGTTGTTTCTTGTCCTCTTTTACCCACATACGGATAAATATACACAGATGTGGGAGAAAGAATTTTATGCACATCATTACTATAAAATGAGAGCAGATGAACTGATCAGGACAAAAAATTACTAGTTCTGAAGGCAGTCTGCCTAGGATTTCTCATGTATGGAGTACCTAAATACCCAAAGGCCATTGAAATTGGGCGAGGAAGAAGAGGCCCCTGTTTCTTAGAATAAAGTTAGAAATAAGTCTCGTGCCTGGAGCACCATGCAGGAGCACTCTGGTGAACTGGGAGAGGTGTACATGTAGGACAGTACAGCCTGCATGCTTTCAAAAGGGAGGATTTATTTTATAAAAGTTAAATGGCCAGTAAATCTTAAAAAAAAATTGCTCTCTATAAAAGAATTATTTTGCTGACTTTCCATATGGAAGTACTAATTGTAAGAAAGATTGTGCTGATTATATGAAAATCATTTTATAAAAACTCACATTGACTTTGTCAGAGAAAGCTTTTGATGCTTGGCATATTACCATCTTGTTTCTATTCTGAACATCCCTAACCCAAACAGTAATCCACTTCCCTTGTCCTCTCCTTCTCTTCCTTCATTTTCAGAAAACTTTGTACTGTTTAGGATTTTTTTTTTTTAATTTGCCCTCTTGGATACATCAGAGATTATCAAGGTCCCTTTTTACTTTTCCTGCTGTTAAATCTGTGTGCAAAATGAGTGCATTTATATAATATAGATGCTTAGTGCTGCTGTGCTTATTCAGTTTTTTTTCCCCTGCAACACTGTTCAATAAGACAGTGTGAGTAGTTACTCAGCTTCATAATTAGAATGAATATGATGAATAATTACTCACATTGCATACTGATTCATTTTCAGTAATATTAAAGGTTAATTCATGTGGATGCTATTATATCCATTTAAATTGTTACCACTTTTGGCTACTAATGTAGCCAAATGCATGGTGCATTTTGCCAAAGAAGCACAGCACAGTTTGCATATCAGACTTCTCTGTAGGTCAAGCAAACATAATTACAGTTTATTATTTCCTGCTAATGCAGATACCATATATTTCTTTTCAATAAAATAAATTATATCTGGTTTTTATCAAGTAAAATTAGATGTAATCAAGTGTTTTGAGAACTGGATGAAGTTTTCTTGGTGTAAACTTAAAATGTATTCTTAAATAGAGAGCATCATGTGACCAGTCATTTTTTATGCACTTTTTGTGATAAATCATTGAGTATCTCAACAGTTGTTCATGTGCATGCTACAAATCTGTACTGACAAACTGGAAACTGTCTTAGAAAGGCAGCCTCAGTGCTCACAGATAAATGAAGTGCATTCTGTAAGAAATTAAAGGGTGCTGATTAATATAAAGGTTATTGCATTGTGTCATTCAGAGCTATATACATTTTTCATTTAGATTGTTTTAGACTATTTTTCTCATATGACTGAAGAGTGTAGGCCTGATCTTGTTTTTATTTTCTCTATCTGAGTGGACAAATGTATTGCTCATAAAGTCTGACAAACTGAGACGGGAACAACTTACTCTCTCCTGAGCTCTATGAACATCATCATAAATGGCATCATATTTTTATATATATATAACCTTTTCTGTATGCAGTACAACTTCTTCCACTTCAGGTAGTGCCACTGCAGTTTTATTAAAGGAGAACTCCTGGGGAATATTTGAGGAAGACTGAAATTTCATCTCAGGCAGGCGTGCAGGATTCTATCATTGTAAGAAATGAAAGGTCTTAAAAGGAACTTTCCAAAATCGCAGGAATGAGAGCCCTGGGATCTCAGCTCTGCTTCCAGTGTTAGCTGATCAAAAGGAGGTTGTTTTTGTTTATTCTCCTGTTGGCTCTGGGAATCTTTCCTCTCTCCCTACACAGTCACCAGGCCCCTGTGACTGAGAATCAGGAGGTGAGTGTTTGAACCCAAAAAGGCTGATGAAAGCAAACCCTCAGGGCATACTGTAACCCCTTGCAAGTAATTTGTAAAACTAGGGAATCATTTCTTCCTCCTGATATATTCTTGAGGAAGATTGCAACTGAATTCAGTGGAGTCTGTGTGTTCTGTCTCACAGTTCAGTGTGAGATGGTGTACCATGCACCATAGTGACTGTTGTCTTTAGACCTCCATGCAAAGGAGAGATAGTAAGTTATTTTAAGACTACATCATGTTGGAAAACTTGTGTTCAAAATCACTCTGAGATCCAGAAATTGCTTATCTTGCCTTCAACCAGTTGCCTCTAATCAATCAACTGAAATCCATCTTAGTTTCCTCTTCCCAGGTTTTGCAAAGAGTCTTTTTTCAATCCTAAAACTTACTCAGTGAACAGCCAGCCATTGCTTTGCATGTTTGGCATTCAGCAGTAGATAACAGATGAGCTTATTATTGTTTATTTCTAAAACTGATTGAATATAAATTCCTTATTATTACCTTTTGGAAGTTTGTTTGTAGTACTCACAGTTTTAAGAAGGTGGTCCCATTTTTCCCTATTTCCCATAGTTTGTATTTTTCTGACCTGTACTTTTATTCAACAAAAATTAGGTACGCTCTTCAAATTCCAGAATGAAAGAGAATAAATCCATAGGGAACACTTATTGTTCAAGAAAACCCCTAAATTGCTCCTCTACCATTTAATTGTATGAAGGTGACTTTGCCTGCACACCCACACACTCCTTTGAGCCTCTGCATGGGATTGTTTAGGTGTTTTCATTAGGGGATAAATGGAATTAGAGTCCACCATTTAAAGGAAACATTTAAGTGACATCAAAGGTAAAAATATGACCATAATAAAGAAAATGCAGTTCCTCTGGAAACGTATTAACACATGGTTTCTCTCTACACGTATAATAGGAGGACCCTGCATAACCTTATAACGTAGGTATGGTAAGCACAACATCCAGAAAGTTACATGTCAGCATTTCCCACATTATCAGCAATTTGAGGCAATACATGGATGAGGAAAGCAATGTGTCATCCCATTTGTACTCTGCTGCCCTGGGGTAAGAACTCTCTTACCTGCCACCTTCAGGCCAGAGTTTCCAGCGTGTTAAGGCTGTTATTAATACAGCTTCTTTTGCAATTCTGAACACTGTGATTCTTTTCATTAATTAATTGAACTGATTTTTCAATATTAAAATTAATTAATAAAATATAACATTGTCATTAGAAAATAACTAATATGTTGATTATTTAAATAGTTAGAATGCCCCTGTCTTAGGCAGGCATTTTAAAATGCACTGGCACATTTGGGGAGTTGGTGACATTGTCCGTGGTAAGCAGCAAGCCTTATCTTACCTTTCTCTATGTCACAGGTTTAATATGTATTCAGTGAAAAAATGCTGTATTTCAGGTCTAAGCATTTTCTAAAAACAGCCTTCCAGCTGTAAACAGGTGTAGTTCCACACACATTTATCCACCAGGTAGTCTGAGATGGCAATGGAGTGTGGAACAGTTCATGAAAGACATGAACTGCCTCCATTCATCTCAGTAGCTCTGAATCCTGCCAAATTCCCAGTGCCCTTGCTTCAGTGTTTCAGGAGCAGCTGAGGCAGGGGAACGTGTGGCAGTGTCTGTCCTCTCTGCTGGCAGCAAAACAGTTACACTTAAAATATACCCTCAAATTGATGACCTTCTCTGAAGCAGGTTACAAGCTCAGACTGACCTGCCTATAAATATTTTAGAGGGTATCATTTAATCTGTGCAGTGGATTCAGTGTTTCCCCCACATTCAGTGAGACCACACATATCTTATTACTCAGTGTATTTAGATACCACTGAATGAAGTCCTCAAATTTTTCATTGTGGAAGTATAGGGAAGCACCTTTGTTGAGGTAAAATACTTAAGCATAAGCTTTATTTTAACGGTGTACTAAAATGTTAGCATACAATACTTAAAATTAATCAGGTGTTTGCCTGAGTCCTGGGACGTCCTGCTAGGAAGCAGTCACTGATTCACTTCCAGCTGGAGTATAAGAGTTCCTGGAGTTAATCTACCTGGGGAATTAATGAGCACCTACAATTCACAGGATGTTCCTCCACACCATCTCCCTTTCTGGGCACTTTTGACATGCAGTTTGTGTAAGGTAGCTTATGACTTTTGTGCATTGGTAACCTTCCTTGTTCAAAAGAACTTCCCTTTGTACACAGACACTTAATTTTATCACCAAATTATAATTATTTAAATAAATAATTTTTTGATCTCACAGAAGACTTCCTTCCCTCCAAATGCTGAATGTGCTTGGGCTTCTAATGAGGGGGAGAAAATAGATCATCTGGCTATATAGCATTTAGATTAATCGAGATCACTGTGCCAGAAATACTTTAAGTTCTCATAGAAGTCCCAGAAGTGAAGTACTTAGTCTGGAAAACAATAAACAAAACCTCAAGTGAAGGGGAAAAATGAAAGAACCTACAAATACGTATGGTATGAAGTGGCAAACTGTCAAATTATCCTATTAATTAGCAATACCTTTAGACATAGAAGCATTTAAAAACTGAGGAACTTGCTTAGAAGGGTTCTTTGGTACAGAGCTCACTGGTGCATAACAGTGGGCTCCAAAGCATTTTTCCAGATCTATATGGAAAAGTACTTACAAGAAATAGTATTTCTTGTTGAATGCAATATTTTAATACCATAAATCTACTACCTTTTCTTTCCATTATTTTGTCAAAGCTTCTTGATTTAATCCAAAGGGGCAGAATTTTTCAGTGTGCTAGAGGATGATTTCTATAATTATTTTTTAAAGACATAGACCAGGTACTGTATCATTTCACTAGTATTCTCTTCTGCTTGCTGAGCAGCCTGATAATCCCACTCAGATCACTGAGAGCTTGAATATTGAAGAAGAAAATCAGAAGAGGAGCGTGCCTGTCACCAGTTTGCTTTACTCTACAGACATGGATCTACCTGTGATAGGGCAGGAGTGGGTTTGTAGGCACTCCCAGCTGACATGAGCACTGTCCAAGTGGAGTGAAGAGCACGGCTTCCCTGAGCCAGGGAGCGCTTTGCCTGCTGTTGTCTCCTGCCTGCCCAGCCCCACTCTTGGCAGGGCTGTTGCTGGTGAGGTAGATGTCTGAAATTCTGCATCTAAATTTTAGATTTTATGAACATGTCGTTGAAACCATCTGGGTTTGACTTGTTATTTGGGTAGAACTGATGGAGAAATTAGTCCTGGGTGACCTCCAAGAGGTGTTTTGGGTTTTTTTCACATTGTCCCTTCTTATCCAGTAGCCCCAGTATTCATTCTGAACTATGAAGTGAACTTTCATAGCTGAGCTTCTTTTAACATAAAAAGTCTGTGTCTTCACCTTGAAGAAGGAGGACATTATTCTGGGCTAAAATAATCTCCTTGCTTTGTTACCTATAGGATCACCGGGAAGACCATATAAAATAGATACAGAAGTCATCAAAATAAACTACTAAAAAACCCCAAAAAGTGTTTGTAAACAATTCTGCTGATAAAAATGTAACCGAAAATTTGGAAATAAAAACATTTTATTTGAGCAGCCTTTCTCAAAAATATTTCACTTCAATCACTGCTGTGATGCCTCTGCATTTTTTTTACAGCTTAATCTATTGTGTCAGATGATGAACAGATGAAGACAGTGGAAGAATCTGTCTTGTTCTGACTTCCTTCAAAGTGTGAAAGAGCTGTGGAGCTGAGTTATGAACACTGTCCAGGGGCTAGAATAGCTTTTTTTTTGACCGTATACAGAATAATGACGTTGATAAGACCAAGGCAGGAGGAAGCTCAGGAAATGTGTCCCATGCTCAGCCTGCACAAACCAGTTTCACTGCTGGCCACAGATACAAGAGGCAGAGTTTATTTCCTTTATTTTGTCTTGCCAGTCTTTAACCAGCAGTATCAGAATACTGTCATTTCAGCCTGGAAAGCAGAATGTTTGTTCCTATGATTTTTCATTGCCTAAAAATTGTGTAATTATTGTGGCTTGAATGCTGTTCCACTGAGACACACTGTCCTTTACAGGTAACATTCCGGACAAGGATCTACCACTGTAACATTAACAGCCAAGGCGTCATCTGCCTGGACATCTTAAAGGACAACTGGAGTCCAGCGTTAACCATTTCTAAAGTTCTCCTCTCCATCTGCTCCCTCCTCACAGACTGTAACCCGGGTAAGAAAAATTAACTTTCATATCCTCGTTCATTCGTCGTTCACATGCACGACCGACATCGTTCACGTTGGTCAGCCCACTAATATCTGCTCAGTGCTCTGGTTTACTGGTACCTACTGGAAAAAAAACCACAAAAATGCAAATTTTAAATGCCATTCATACAAACAGTACAAAAAGAAAGCCGATTTTCAGAAGCTCAGGTGCAGTTTTGGTACTGGAGAATAATTTTATTTTTTTTTTAAATTCAGAAGGTTTGATCAGTAGAAAATACCTTAGTATGCACTAATTTGGATATTACAACCAGGATATTACCAGCAAGAAATATTAATGAGTTAATAAATATTGAAAAGGAAAGCTTTCATTTAAATATGCTGATAATGTGGTCTCTGAAAAGAATATTAATAGTACTGACAATGATAGATGCCTAACGCAGGCTCTACAAATAATGAAAATTAGTTTAAATGAGGTTTATTCAATATCTTGGACAGTCAGCATGAGTATTCAAAGCAAGCTGTCATTCTTATTAACTAGCATAGCACTTAACCTCTCCCCTCAGCTCTTTTAGATTTGTTTTATGCCATTGACCACTACATCTGTAATTTCTACTTTCTCTTACCCTATTTACCAATGCATAATTCTGACTGTAGCCTTGGAAAACCATACTATGTAGAAATTACTAAAGAATCATTAAAGAAAAATTATGTGATCTGTTTATATGTCATGAGGGTTGTTGCTGTTTGTTTTTTATTATACAATATTTGTATTTTATTATTCAATATTATTTTTATTTGCCCAAAGGGCTAAAAATTGCTTCAAAAAGGGCAGAATGTGAGATTCTGGCATAATCAGGGGCTGAATCGAAAGCTGTAGTAGAATATTGAAATATTTCAGAACTCAAAAGAAGGTGAGAGTGGGCAAAAATGTGATTGACTGCTTTTATTTTCATGTGGGTTTGTTGCTGTATAAAACATTGAAACCTGTGGTGTTCTTTTCAGCTAAGCAGTGGAGTGATAGAGTGTTACCATTTTAGACACATTTATTTCAGGTGTATCGAATGCTCTCCACCAGTGTCTCTGAAAGATTGATTTCTGTTAGTGTTTGGCCAAAAAATATGCAGAAGTGTCTGTGGGTAGTCGGGCAGATAGATGACAGAAGTGTACAAAAAGCAAATTAATATTTGCTCATGTGTCCTAGAGACCAGGTAAGGAACTAAAGACACTGCAAAGCTGTGTAGGGATTGAGAAATGGGCAGTAAATACATCCTCTCTTGTGGTTCAACTTGCTTTGGAGGGATACAGGCATATTGAAAGCTGGACAGTTTCCAGCAGTGATTTGAAATTTAGAAATTCAGTACTTCTGCCTTCTCAATCTTAAATCCTTACAGATGCTGTCAAACAACAACTTTAGCATATCAAGTGTGTAAGAGGAATACTGAAAACAATTATCCATACTGTATTATCATGTACAACAAGTTAACATACCAAAAATGGGAAGTTCTTCCATTTAGTCTCTTTCAGTTAGCAGCCATAAGCATTGCCTTGACCAAAGTAAATAACAGAATTTTATGATGTTTCATTTTCTAATCTTCTCTTTAATTATGAAGTAGTTTTGGATTTTGTCGCTGCTTCATGGTAAAATTTTCCCTTTTTTTGATGAATTAATGCAATTACTTAATTTGTATCCCAGTCTCACAAGACACTGATGGCAGATATTTTCGAAGTGTTGAGTCATTTTTGCCTTCCTTGGAAATTGCTTGTTTCATGTTTGATATTCTTTTTATTTAAATGTGAACTTTGAATGTTAGTGATGTACAGCAGAAGGCTTGCAGAAATTTACAAGTCCTTACTTTTCGTCATAATGCCTAATGCGTTGCAGTTGTACTGCCTGTCCCATTTTTTTTTTTTTTTGTGATATTTTATCATTAAAAGATTATTGGTAACTTGCCATCAGATGGATGGATGTATGGATAGAAAGATGTGTCACTGATATATACATATATCATTGAAATATATCACATATATATATGCATAAGTAGCTGCAGAAACATGAATATATATTTTTTCCTCTCTATCAGCTGGGAGTAATTTTCTAATCCCTCAGTCCTCTCTTCATCTAACTAGTCTGCCCCTTTCTAAAGGCAGAAACACAACAGGGGTCTCGATTTGATAAGCAACTTTGAACTCTTTTTTCACCATTCATCAGCCAGGAGCAGATCAAGTCAAATGGAAAGGCAACACTGAATCTCCCACAAACATAAACACATAGGATGGGCGAGTCTTCCACCCTGGCCTCTGAAGCAAAGAATCAAGTATCAGTTACCCCCTACTCTTACATTTATGCAAATCTTCATTAGAACAACAAATAGGAGTAAGAATGGCAGCTAATTAACCCTCAGTCATACACAGTGATTAAACGGCGCTGAAGCACAGCTGCAGCTTCATTGGCAAGCGCTGCTATTCTTCTCCAGCAGGCTGAGCAAATGAAAAGGGGTATTTGCTCCTGCCGCTCCTGTCATTCACACAGTAATCTACAAAAGCCACGGAGAGAGTCTCTTTCCTCCCTGGTTATACATCACCACCCTTTGTTCCCTATCACTCCAGGCAGGAGCAAGTTTGTCCTTTTTACACAACTAATACAATCCTTTACTTATAAGTTGTCTCAGACCCTTCAGTCCTGATTATTATTAATTGTCTCTGTTTTGCTTGGCAGTATCAGCCAGTAAACTGTGTTAATGAAAGGTCTGAATTTTGTAACAGCTGGCTGATTTTTCCATGGGGGGAAGGGGTGTTGTAGGGTTTTGTGTGTGACTGAACACCTGTGCATTGTCCGGGAGTGCAAGAGCCAAATGTATCAGAGGGATGGGAGAGAGGGTGGGATACACTACCCCAGTCCAGGCATTAGTGTTTTTCTTTAAGGTGGTACTCAGGCCACAGCACACCTCCCTTTCTACAAATCAGAGCTCCAGTCCTGTAAATACTTTGGCATGTGCATGAGCAACCCCATGGAACCTGATAGATACATTCACCTGCACGAGAGTGAGTGAGTGAGTGAGTGAGTGAGTGAGCAAATGTTTATAGGCTCTGTGCTTGAGTGCTGAAAATGTCTGCTTCCAGTGTTAGCTGCTCAGGCTGGCCTGTGTGGGCAGTTAGTTATTGCAGAGTAACTCCATGCGTGGACACTCCTCACTTTGAAAATGTATTAAGTTACAAAAACCTGTCTTGCTTGGACTAAAAGTCAACTGTACTTTTAAGTGTTCAAGCAGAGCCTGGGGAGTGTAAATTCCCACACTGCCTTAATCCAAAGAGCTTTCAAGTGCAGATGGCCCCTGAGATTTTGTGTTTTACTAAGTTTGAAGTGCTAAGCAAATTAATTATTTTTATAGTTACAGAGCTGATGATGCTGATCTGGGTTAGAATGTTTATTTTTCTCAGATGATCATTGCCATCCTGGCCTTGACAAAGTTTCTTGAGCCCCAGGAAAAATACCATTTGCAAATGCTTCAAAGAAAATAAATTGTAACACTGCAACACTTTTCTTTGCATGGCTTCCTTCACATTCAAAATCTGAACTTGGCTGGCCTGATTATCCCCTATGTCTTAACATCGAATCATGTCTGCTTAACAACACACAGCTAAGCCTTGATTAGAACATCAGAACAAAGCCTACCTCTCTCTCACACCAGCCTCTTCCCTTCTGGTGTCATCCTCTGGCTCCTTACCATTTTTCCCACGTGCAAGTTCCATGGTCAGTGGTGATTTTATCCCTCAGCTGACATTCTGGAAGCAAATGCTTTGCTGCTGCTCCTGGCTCTCTTCCCTCCGTGTCAGCTGTGCCCCCCTGTGAGCTCCTGGGATGGGGATGTGCCAGAGGGTGCACAAAGAGGATGAGAGTGGCAGGCTGAGATGTGGCCAGCCACCTTATTGCTTTCCCACAAACATTAGGCTGAACACTTGGATGGCAGCTGCAGCCAAAGTAACTGCTAAAGGGCTCTACAGAGCCTCACTTGCTTTGCTCTTTAGAAACCTCTGCCTGATTCCTAACCTGAACTGACTCACAGGAATTTTATACCCCTTGCTTTTAAGCAAGTCTTGTCCTATACCTTAAGTGACCATTTTTCTGGTTTTCAGTCCTGGTGTACTAATGAAGAACCATCCTCTCCCCTTGTTGTCTTTATTTGCTGCACAGTACCAGACCTGTGTCTGTGAGCCTCCTTCTGTCAGAGAGGCTGTCTGTTCCCCTGCTCATCCTCACTGCACTCATCCTTCCTGAATGTGCCTGACTCTTGGAGTTCATTGGGGCATGAGGCACAGCTAGAGAGACTAACCTACTCATCATCACCATCATCCAGGTGGAAATATTTACTGCTCCCTGTTGGATGTGCCTATCTCACTCGGCAGCCCCACTGAAGGTTATTTCTGTCTTAGCCCTGTAATGTTTACTGTTTGTCTGCTTTTTGACCCAATTGAGTGAAACAGTGGAGAGAGGAAAAGGAAAGAGAAAAAAGGAAAAAGAAAAAAAAAAAAAGGAAAAGCAAAAGCAAAAGAAAGAAAAAGCTTTTGATAGAAAGGGCATTAACCTCTGGCAAAGGATGTGCTCAAAAAAACACCTGCAGTACCCACTTCACTGGGGTCAGCACTAGTCAAGTTAGTTGCTCTGCTCTCAGATACTTCAGTAACATATTATCAGTGTAAAGATGCTTGTCTGTTTACCTTTTAAACTCACCAGAAAGTGTGAGGCAGTTTGTTTAGTGTCACATGTAACATTTGCTGCCAAGGTAGTTTGAGGCTGAAGCATGTGTGTCCTCTCAATAAATACTTGTAAGAGTAAATGAGTAGCACTGCATTACTTTGATGTGAGACCCATCAATTTTTATAGTAGTTGCAGTTGCACAGCACATCTGAAAAGTAGACTATTTATGTAAAAAAACTCTGTAACATACATTGTGGCTTTCAAATATATTGTAGCCCGGTTAGATGTGGATGTGCTGTTTTTTACAAGTACTGCCATGAATCATGAATTTACTAGATGGTTTCATACTTTGTTAACCCACATGAAGTAATGTGGCTGTGCATTTTAATGACTTACATTTATCTAGGCGTAGATAAGCAAAGTCAAGGTCCTAAGGTTATGGGGATCTTTGTGTGTCTCACTAAGGAACACAAGACATGCTTTTAAGCTTTATGCATATGAGTCATCCTTACATTTTGCCTTTATTTTCCCCAGAAACTTCTTGGTTTTATCACAGAGTAAGTATAACGGGCAATTTTGGATAACATGCTATTGTTCTTTTTCTGTTGGAATTACAAGTTATCCATGTGGTTTGGCATGATTTAGGCCTGCCAAAACTTTCTGCCAAAAGATATTAACACCCTTGCATACACCTGCATGAAGGTACTGGTATGGGATTCAGTTATTACATTATTCTTTTTCCTTTTTTTCTTTTTTCCTTTTCCTTTTTTCTTCCCCTTATCATTTTCCTAAGGGTGTGCAAGGTTCTGTACTCTTGTTGCTGAGGGTATAAAATCCCAGTTCTGTCATCTTTTGCAGAAAAGGATTCAATAGTGTAATTTAATGCATATCTTTGATCCTCAATGGGATCTAAAACAGCACTTTGGAGAGTGACTTTTCAACATAATCTTAAAAGCCCTAAAAGCTTGAATGGTATTTGCCCTGCTACAAAGCTGCTGGGATTGCTGCTGTTTCCAGAATCTCTGCAAAACACGAGTAGGTGGGGAGATTTAAGTCTGACAACGTGCAAGGGAGGGAACTGAATTAGTTATTTCTCAGCCCATTTCCCTTTCAGACAGCATTATACATTCTTGGAGGGAAGCTGGTGTCCTGCTGCAGTGCCACTGTCCTGTCCTGTGGCAGGTTTGCCTTCAGCAGCCATCCCCAAAGGCAGCTGTTGGAATTGCTCCAGCCAGGGTTCATACCTCCAGGTGCAACCTGGATGGATCTGCTATCTAGAAAATGTTGAGCGCCTCTGCATTTTGAATTTGTATTGGTATTTGGGAAACTGAAGTTCCATCCAAGTGTTTGTTTGTAGCAATTCCACAATCTCTATAAAGTTGCATAAAGTACTGACAGGTATTGACAGAAATACCTGGAATATCAATATACAACACAATACCCATGGAACTGTCTTCTGCACACCCCAAAGGGGAGTAGGTTCACTTAAACCCTCTCAGGAAAATGCATCTCCCACCAGGAGAATGAGTGAGGCTGCCAGGCTTTGATGCCCACTGACACACTCCATGATGCTCCTGACACTGCTTTGGGCTGATCATCTCTGGCACAGCAGCACCAAGAGCCAGAATTGCCATTGCCACTTAAAAATCAAGTGTGTGTTGGTGCATCAGGTTCCACAAGAAAAGCTCTGATTCTTCAGCCAGCAAAGCCCCAGCCGTACCAGCATGCATTTTAATACACTAATAAATGTCCACTGTATCAATAAAAAAGATCTATTTTCAGAATTACTGTGATACTTGAAAATGCTAGCCTGTCAAAAAAAAAAAAAAAAAAAAAAAAAAAAAAAAAAAAAAAGCTTAAAATAAATCCAAGGCAGCTTAATAAAGGAAAATGTAACATAGCTGTAATAATAAAATCTGTTCCATGCTGGAGCATTTGGCTCTGAGTGGGAATTTGGCTGACTTGTGGTCACAGCTCTGCTATTTGGCTTCCATGTTCAAACTTTAAAATAGCTACCCAGCCCTAGGTAATGAGGAGCAGGGCTGTGCTCCTCACCACTCAGCAGCCTGGATGAATCTTCATTTCTCTCCATTACTCCATATATCTCGATCCAGCAGGAAGCATGTACCATGCTCCCCCTCATCTCATGCTTCCCCATAGCAGAGGCTGCTTTCTGTCAGTGCTGATTCACATCAGGTGTTCCTTCTGCAATTTTTTAGACTTCCCAATTATCATTCCTTCTTTTCCCCTCACCCCCAGTTGTGAAGTGAATTTAGAAACTCTGGATGACAGCAAGTTCAACGGGTGAGCCGCTTCTGATTTTCCTCATTCTTGTAATTTTTTTTCCTTAAAGCCATAATCTGCACATTTTGCTACTATAAGAAACTGTTTCAGAATCCAATCTGATTTTTTTTTTTCTTTCTCATTTAACATCTTATCAGATTTGTTCAGTTTGTCAGAAAGGACTCTTTAGCTTTCCTGTGCCCAAGTACATGCTGTTGTGGTCTCTAGTGAAATTTTGTTTCCTTTTTGAACATTTTAGTCAAGATACATAGAAGACAGGAAAATTATAAACACTCATTATAAATACTTATTAGAATTATAAATACTCATTCTTTAATAATCCATATTTGAGTAGCTTTGTGAAATGTGATGAATATTCTAGAAAATGACTGAAATACTTTTAAGTTGGTAAAACAATATCAATTTGTCTAATTTTATGAGGCTGGCTAAGCCCTGCTACTTTGATTCTTTCCTGGCACCCACAGGCTACCAGGTGCAATGTCACAACACAGCACTATCAGACTTACAGCAAAACAATCTCATTTTCCCATGTATCCTTTTTGTAAGCAGCAGCGGGTCATGTAAACAATGAAATTGCTCTGTTGTCTGAGATTATTTATATTCTTTAGCTTGGAGCTGTTTTTTCCCTTTTCTTCAGAGTTTGTATACTGTACTCTGTCAGGAAGTGGGCAGGTTTCTGGGCTGTTTCAGCACAATGGAAAATGCTTTCTTTGTATCTGAAGCAGGAAAATACTCTATGCCATGTCACTCAAGCATGGCAACAAGTAACACAGAGTAAATGAAAATTAAAGCAGCCGGGAATCAGTTCAGGGAGTAATGTTTTCTGGTTTGTTCTGAGATGCAACATAACCTTTCTGTTCCTTTTTACATCTCTGACGTGAGTTGTCTCCAAGTGAAATGAGCTCACTGAGGAGGCTCTGGCTTAGCACAGACAAGGTGCAGTGTGTGGTTGCTCAGGTGCCTCAGTGCTGCTGGGCTGGGGGCAGAGCAAGTGGGTGTTGGGCATAAAGACCATCCTAATAAGTTGTCCTGAGGGAGCATGAAAGGAAAATGCAGCATAAAACTGATGGGGTTTGTTCTGCTCTCCGTGGGTGCAGAATGACTTTGTCAAAGGTGGAGTTGTCTTGGGGAAAACATGAGCAAATCGGATCCCGTCAACTGCGAGGAAGTTCTTTTTGCAAGAAAGCCCTTGTGTATCTATAAATACTGTATGTTCCCATCCCTGTTCTGCAGAACCTGCTAGATAGGTAAATTTACATATTTGCACTGATCATATCATAGAATCTAGAGCTGATATTTACAAATTCATGGTGGTTCATCAGTGCTTTCTCTTTCCATTCCCTCTAAAAGATACTGTGCTATACCAGTCACCCTGTAGTGTGTATCCAATACTAACCTCTATTCTATAGTTTGAATCACTTACAGTTTCTCATATGCTGAGCTAAACACACAGTACCAATATGTTAAAGGCATTTAGGCACCTAAAGCTGCTGGCTGACAGCTGGCAGGGTTTTCAGTACTTCTCATGGGATTTAAACATCTGAAGTCTCACTAGGAGCCTCTCAGCACTGCCAGGAAGAGACTTGCTATATACATCTGGTCTTTAAATATTTGCAGACACATACACCTATATGTCTTAAACTCTGTGGACATGATCTATAAACATGAAATTGAACAGATGTAAATGCAAGAAATGCAGCAGCACATTATGAAAATTGCATATAGATATGCAATGAAATGGAATTAATTTCCTTTGCCATGAAAAGCTGATGAAACTGTTACAAGATTTGTTCTTATCAGTTGAGTAAGTCCCCTCAACATGAACTCATGACTGTGGGGATTATTATAACAGCAGGAAAAACATTTGTGAACTGTCATCCCTTTAGTAGTTCTCAGGAAAATGTGTCTTGGAATATCTCCTAATTATGTGTGCAGGGGGAGGAGGCTTGGATCAGGATTACTATTGATGTTGGCCTAAATCATTGCTCTTTTCAGTTGCACTTTGACAACACCTTATGGGTAGAAGACCATTATTTGTGAGCATAGAGGCTTTTAGTGTGTTTAGATTTGAGCTATTCAAAGCTCACAAGACACCATTAAAAAGATTAACACAACTATAGAAGTAAGGTTGTTTAGAAATACTTAGTTTTAAACCCTCCATTATGGTTTCAGAAGTCTACAGTCTGTTTAATTTTATTTTTTTTCTGAAAAGTGTCTGGAAATATTTACATAAGAAAATTGGAGGGTTTATGTAATTTAGAAAGCAAATGGTAGAGATTACTTTTTAAAAATAAAATCTGGATTTTGTGGTATCCAAAGCATGATGCAGTCATTAGCTATAGCTCCAGATGCCAGTCAGACACGCACTTACCCTGTTTTTTTGGTTTTTTTCTGATGTATCTGGAACTCTGCAAAGAATAATGACGAGAAGGAGTACAGTCATTCTCTAGCAGAAGACCAGTGCTGCTCATTGAGTCAGGTACATTGCCTGCCACTGCTCATCCCTCAGTGGTTCAGAGAAAAGTGTAAAAATCCCTCAAAACACATTACTCACACAGTAATACACAGGAGAGGAAATTCCCTGCTAGCCACAGCTAACAGTCAGATTATGTGGTGAAGCATGAGCACTACAGCCTTTGCAATGGTGCGTGGCTACCAAGTTTTCTAATTCTTTTTTGAGTTTCCTAAATCACCTTCTGGTATTCCTACTTTTTGTGTGTTCTTAACAATTTGGTGTATGAAGCATCTCCTTCCTTTTTACTTTTGCTAAATGTGGTGGGGTTTTCTTTGTGTTCCTTTCTTGCCATAGAAAAGATAAACAAGACCACTTTTTTCTTTTTTTAATCTTCTTTACCAAATTACCTGTCACATCTTATTTTGTGGGGTTTTTTTCCTTTCAAAGAAATCACCTTAAGATTTCAACCATTCTTAAATGGAAAAGGTTTGACCATGCAGTTAATGATTTCTTGTCCTTTTCAATAATGTTTCTGTTCCTAATTTGTTTTTGCTTAAGGAGATGTGAGAAAAATTGGACTTCAGACATAATAATAGCCAACCATCAGTTTATTAAATGGCATCTGATTAAGTCAGAGATTGACTAAAATCTAAATCAGTCAAGAGGCTTTGTATGTCTGTGACAAGAAATAAATGTAAAGGGATGTAACTGGCACTCATAAGAAAAAAAGAGTCTTGTCACAACACTTAACTGTTCCTCATTTTTATTATTCCTCAGAAAGGGTTTCTAGAACATATAAAATACAGTCTTATCATAAAATGGAAGTAAAGCTGGAAAATATACACCTGACTTTGGGGTTTGTTTGTGTTTTTTTTACATGAAACTTAGAAAAGCTATGCACATAAATAAATACACACACCAGGCTTTTCAAGTTTGTTGATTTCTGCTCAAGAAGTTTCTGCAGAGTTTCTTTAAGCTTAGGCTCAACCATGATTAAATTAAAAGTACTTGAGAAAATGCATGAGTGATGGAGGCTACAAATACAAAAGGCTAGAATTCATTTTCTTTCCAATAAACGTGTGTAATTTAAAATATTACCAGTGGATGTTTCCTATGTCCATTACCTCAGAGAGAAGACAGGTAATTTAGTGCATACACATCATAAATCTTTGTGTGAACCAAGACCAAAATAAGTCATCAGTGTTAAATGTTTAACAATGTGAAGTATTTAAATAAAGCTCTTAGTTATTTCCCATAAATAAAATACAGATTTCTAGCTTAATTTGAATGAGTTCCAAGATAGAAAGTAAACTGCCTTTCAAAATACACTCTAATGTTTTACAGTCATTAAATGTATATTCTTTGTTTCATGCAGGTTTTGACTTCCGATATAGATGTCTTTAATCACATTGGAATCTTTTTTTATTTGTTTGTATGAAGTAGATACATCACTTGCAGACTTAACCCATTCTACTGAATATATTTTTCTCATTAATATAACTGTTTATATTTAAAAGAAAAACACATAAAACTAGAAAATCAATAAATTTAGACATCAGATTCTAATTTCACAATAATTTAATCTAATATTTGTTATTCCCAGCCAGTAAAAATAGCTCAAATCTCAGATGGAGTAAACTGGCATCAGTCCTGCTGAGCTTTTATGCTCCAAATTTTTCATTTAGACTTTGTTCCATTTTACTAAGTGGGGGTTTGTTTTGTGTGTTTGTTGATTTTCTTTTTCCCTGTGTAGCTTTTTTAACATAAAGGCAAGGACAGATTTCCAAATTTCTTGCCATACATTTCTAACTGCCTAAGAACCACCCTCAGGATCCTAATTAGCACAACTATTTTTAAGACTGATTCTTCCTGTTCCTAAAATACAATTATTTTTGTTTCACCGTGGAAATCACACTGCTCCACGTTCTTTAAGTTCCTGAAAGCAAGCCTGATACATTTGGCTAACAGATTCCCAATAAGAATGTAGAGTCAGTCCTGAAAAGCAAAATTTATAAGCCTGGATATGTTAGCTATTAAATCATTTAGTCTCTCACTTTCTTGCGTAGGATTTCAGAAATTAGTATTCCTGAGTCATTCAGATTCTACCTTCAGAGATGATTTACACCTCTGCAAGACATGTCTCTCGTATTTTGCATGGCTAATTTTCTACATTATTCAGCAGGGGAGGAGGAAACGGTTGTTTGTTTTTTACAGTTTTGCAGATCTATCAAAGGCAACAAATAAAACAAATTACATGCAATGTGTGTTTCAGAATCCCTATTTTCACAGCAAATTAAGTTCAGGTGCATTAGATGGAGTTGTAGACAGCTATTCAAATACCAAAATATATGGTGCAATTGTCCCAAAACTTAAGATGGGCTGTACTGTAAGATTTCATATTCGTGTGGGATAGAGAAATTGAGCTTTGATTAGTAAATTGTAGAATTTTCCACCTGTACAAGGCATAGAAAAAGGCCCTTCTATGGAGTGGAGCATTTACAACTCCAAGATTAATTAGATTTCAGAAAATTCTCAGGGGCTGGAATCCTCGTTGCTTGGGTTTTTTTATTGATTAGATAAAGTGGCTGTATAAAGTGGCATGAAAGTAGAACTTACTGTAAGACATAATATTACAGTAGCAAAAGGAATTCCTTAATGACCTTCTGTGTCTTTTTCATCTCTGCCTTGTATAGCTTTTTTCTACAGCTCAATCTTAGGACTCTTTATGCCAATGCCTGAAATCATTTTGCAAAGTGATTATCATTTAGTCAGGCATGCCAGTGGAGTCAATGTGACCCTTCAGGCAGGAAAGATAAGATTTCCAAATCAAGTTATTTTAACTGTTACTAAATAAGAAATTATTGCTGTAAAATATTACAAATTCAATCTTTTTTCAGTATTGCCATGTAACTTCATTGCAACTAGTCCAGAGGTAAAACTTACCTATGTGATGAATGCTACTTATTTTGTTTAACCTGTTTTTTTCCTTCTAGTCCTATTAGAACCTGTTCATAATTAGGCATAATTATATTTATGTTCTGAAGTTAATCTAGAAGTGGATAGTCCAGTTGGTTGCTAAAAAGGGGTTAATTTTGTCACTCACCTGTTGGTTCCTCAGTCATTTCCTGTAGAGACAGGGAGTGGAGAGGCCTGACTTTTTTGTGTAATTGGGTAACAGTAAGAGGTGAGTTCATGCAAGGCACACCTAAGTTCCTATTCCTGTTCCAATGGGTGTTTAACTTGCCAAGGGATTTCGGGCCCTGGGCTATGAAAGAGTTGTATTTAGTAGGCCTTTAGAAGGGATAAAATTCTTCACTAACCCTGCCTTTTGTAAATAAAGGCCTCTTGTATTCTTTTGACATTTTTATGGGATTCTTAATAGCAGTTTTGGATTTAAATTTGACAAATTAATAATGAGGTTTGGCTTTGAATTTGACAAATTAATAAGGAGATTTAATAGGACAAGAAGGGGAAAATCAGATTAAACCAAAATAAGCAGCATTCATAGCATATGTAAGCTTTTCTATTTTCTAAGGATGAATTGCAATAAAGGTATAAAGGGATAGATTCAAGAGCGGGATTCAGATGACTTCTGCATCTGACCTAAATGTGGTGTGTTTAAGTTGAAAATTTTTGATATTGCCCACATTCAAACACTCTTCTAAGAGTGAAGAGAGCTTTAGGACTCATTTTTCCCTCAGTGTCTAAAAGACCAGACCATGCAGCAACACCTCCTCCCCTCCCTGTCCTCTGGGAATCCACATGATAAGTGACTCCTATAGGACCTCCTGGTTTTCTTGCAGAGCAATCTACCTTTGGTACATGTGATTATAGGCTGTCTAACCCCTCACAAAACATGGTCACAGAGAATAGCTTTACCCACGGTTGCTTAGGGGTTAAACTGTTTGCTCAGGATGTGTAAGACCCATGGGTCAATTTTTTGCCTGGAGGAGGTGATTAGTGGGAAATAAGGAGAGACAAATCCAGAGGAAAACTGGTTCCATTATCTTTAGAGGGAAGAAATGCCAAACACACGAGCATTCCTGCAGAATATCTATCCCTCCCTTAGTGAATCTTCAGACACACAAAAAAAATCACATCCACAGTGCTTTTCTGAAAATACAGTTATGACCCTATGGATAAAAGCCAGTTTAATTATGGGTCTTAGCATTTTGGTTGCTTGACAACATGTTGAGATCTGAGGGCTGTGATTTTCTTATTATCCACTCACAGCCATCTTCCACAAGGTAAATGCATATTGCTGTAACTTCTTCAAATTTTATCAAACCACATGCCATGTTATGTCTTTCAAATTAAGTTCTACAGTTACTAACACCTTTTTATTAATTTTTTTTCTAATAGCAACGACTGCTTCTCAATTGAGTTCGTTATTATGAACAGACACATTGCTAATGTATCTGTGTTTTTAATATTGAGACGCATCCAAGCATCGAAGTGAAGTGTGTTATTTCAGAATTTTAATTGTTCCAGCATACTGGCACTTCTAATAGGTGCATGTTCTTCCTTAATTAAAGACAACTCTTCAAGAGCAGTACACTGTGCCTCGGTGATCCATGATTGCCTCAGCTAACTCCCAGTCAGCCAGTAACGTTTATAGAAATCCTGCTAAAAACTGAAGACTGAAAAAAAAATCTTTCTCTTTAAACAAAAATGATTTCCCTTGGCAAGATACAGAGATGAATCACTGCCAACACTTTCCTTTAAGAGCTGCGTTAATAAAATTGGGCCAGATAATACTCCTTATTTCTGGAACATCTTTTTCTTAGGCCGCCTCATATTTCACACAGGTCTGTGGTAGGTAGCCTGACAGCGATCAAACACAAGTCTAGAGAGAGGAATGAATTTCTCCCTCCATGCTTACAAAATGGATATTTTAGTAAATGGATGTTTCCTGAGCTAGATTTGCAGAGCTCTTTTATTTTTGAGGATAGGTAACTTTTTTTCCTACAGACAACAGTTTGGACATCGCAATCAAGTCACGTATGCCTTAATATTTGTGTAACTGCAATCATTGTGCAAACTTAACAGAGGTCAAATGTATTTCTGGCAATTCTAAAGAGCTCAAAATTTAGAGTCAAGTCATGGATAGCAGTCTTTTTTGTGATGTACATGTGTACAGCCACATTTATGAAAGTATCCAGATAGATACCTTGCCTGGGTGATGGAAAAGCTTTAGTCCAGCTTTACAGATGGGAAGCTAAGGCATCACTGTAAGACCACTTGACTTTCTTTCTATATATATTAGAATGTTTCTATTGAATGTTGAGAAGTGACCAGACAAATCTGTAAAAGTAGTTCCTGAAATGAGAAGCAGGCTTCATTATGTCATATTATATGGTTTCTACTGGGAACTATAATTTTTAAAATTGATATTAGCTTCACTGACCTTTTTCCTAGTACACATTTGATCTTTCTAGAATTTGCTCCTTTCTCCTCTAGCAACAACCATTTTTTCTTTACTGAAACAACTAATTTTATTTGTTCTCTTTTTTTAATACAGCATTTATTGATCACTTTATCATTCTTCTGTATTGCTTTCAAAGAGCCCCGCAGATGGTTAAATATGTTCTGTGTGGATAGCTGAAATTGTGATTTTGTGAAAGTCAGGAATAAATTGTAGTTCAGCTTGTAGGCTGTGTAAAGCAATTCAGAGCCCTGCTACCAGCCTTTGTTCTGCCTTGAATCACGCTGTTGTTCCAGTCCGTGCGCGTGTGTTGATCAGGCTCCCGACCGTGAGCTGGTTTTATTGCTGCACAAACAGGGATTAGTGCTGCCGCTCTCCTTTTCACCCTGCCCCGGCTCTGAGCACTCTCTTCAAAGGTGAAAGGTTGGTGGAGTAATTCGGTGTGCCACTTCACCTGTCTCTGCCTCCGAAGAGTTACTTAGGCTGTGCATTATTATTAATGACAGCAGAGGAGAGCAACATTGCTGCTCTAAGATCACTGAAGGATGCAATGATGCATTTCACATATCTCATTTTCTACATCAAGACTCTCAGTATCCCTGACATGGTCTTCTAGGAGTTCACTGAGTTTGAAACAGGTGATATGTGGCTAACTATGAAAACTTCCTAAGGCAAAGTGACACAATAAATAAAATGACTCACAAACAATCCATCTTCTCTTAATCCCTTCCTCCTGGAGTACTAAACTGTTCTGTGACATATTTGGTATAGCATGTCTCACACTGCCTTTGCAGTTTTCACTGACTGGTCTTTTTATAACACTGACCTGGATACCACTGAAAACAACATAAAAAATATAATTATATATTAAATAATTTTCAGATGAAGTTAAAGGATTGTTTTGGTGTGAATCAAACTGTCAGCATTTGCTGTTAAGAGAACTGATGTTCTCTTAAGTATTAGTTTCTGGTCTTGCCCCTCTCCTACTTTTTTTTTTTTTTTCTTTTAATTCTTGAAGGTTGGTACAATATTTAAATTAACAAAAATTGGATTCAGAAATCTTGGCTTTCACTGCAAGCCGATATGGGAAATATTCTGTCCTGCACTGCTATTTGCAATGAAAGCACCAAACAAAATGTAGTTACTGAAAATATGAACTTTTATTCTGGGGATGTTTGGTTTTGGGGTAACCAATCCTGCCTGTACTGCTATATAAAAACTACTCCAATGCAGGTATCCTGTAGATGACATACAGAGCACATCAACTTTTCCTTAAAATAAAAAGCTCAAGCACTCCACATTTTTTAATTGAAAAACAAATACAGCATAATATCTGGTAAAAGAGGCTGTCCTAAAAGAAACAAACAAAAGAAGTAGTATTCCCTAAACCAAAAACACTTCTAAATGTGTAACTGAAGTTAAAATAACTAGAAAATTACTTACTTGTTTCATGTCACACATTCTGTCCAAAGAATGGAGCCATTTAAGTTTTGCTGACTGCTGTTTCAGTACAGGTAGTTCTGTAGAGCCTCTCATTGGGGTGCCCTCACAGCTATGAGCGTGGAATTGTTTAGTTCAGGAGAAGGGATAAGACCTTTCAAATTACATCTAACCTTTGGAAATTCTTCCACTTTAATTCTGCTCTTCAGCTGGAGCCCAATTCCTTACAGCCTGATACAGAGCTAAATCTAGACCTGGACCGAGAAAAAAAGTACATTCTAAATATTTGGCTGAAGAAACTGTGAGATTTTTATAGGGCTGTGGGTTTTTTTAGGTTTTAAGGTACTCCAGAAATCTTTCTGAGAACCCACTTGTGGTGGTATAATAACTGGCTCCATCAGCTGTTCTCTATTAAAACTGCAAAACACTGCAAAGGAAATAAAATTCTACTTTATAAATGCTCATAAAAAATATATAAAATGCTTACAAACACCCGTAATGTACGTTTTAAGTCTAAATGTGTGTCTCTTTAACCATGTTGGCATTGCCGATTGGAATTTCATTGCATATTGTGTGGTTGATGGGGAAGGCACATTGAAATCAAGCTGTTAAACACACCATCTCCATTTTTTATTTCACTAGAGTATGCTTGCTGTATTTTTAAAAGAGCATTGCAAAGCCCAGGAGATGAATTCTGCTCTGAAATTGCTATTTGCTGACATAGAAATAGCTGTAAAAATACAAGCCGAGAAAAATACAGTGTAGCAATATATTTTCATTTATTTGGGGGGAAAGTAGCTTTTAAAGAAGAATTATAGTCTGTCTTCTGAATGATAAAGCAGTTTAACTAGCATTAAACACAGCTGAAATTTTGTAATGACCAAACCTCAGCTCATCCAAATCCCCAATAGCATTAACTCCCTAGAATTGAACTGTAAATTTGATTAGCCTTACAATAGACATGAGACACAAATGTTCTTCCTTATACAGTCATATTAAGTGGCTGCAAAAGAAAATGACAAGGTATTGTAGAGCAGTGCATCCAACCTTTTTAAGCTAGGGACAAGCTCCAGCTCACCCAGCTTTCAGAACCCATAAATACAGGGCAGTTTCATGAATTCTGATATAACATGAGGATTACATGCGGTGAGGTAAGGAGGGATTTAGCAGCTGCAGTCTTCCTGTAAATCATCCAGAAGATTTTTTTCATAGTCTAGTTCTTTCGATTGACATTTTCCTTGTAAACTACGTTGCTGAAACATAGCTTCTGTCCTTGCCTGTATAATATGGTGCCTTTTTTATATATTTTCATTACCCATGCACTGTCCTCTGATGTGAAATTTGATCCTGTAACTCCCGGTGTGTTATTATTTGGCATGGAGTTAATCAGAGTACAGGATAACAAATTTCCTTTACACAAGTTAAAGGTTATGGAGGCATCCCAGGGTGGGTTTTTAGAAGTTCAAAGTCTGGGACTGGAAGGAACAGTAAATTACAAGGCATTAAAGGTTTCTGGGTCCACAGATTTGCAGCAGCTCCTGCGGTGAGCTGAGGGTGTGGCCCACAGCACAACTTCCCGTGCTCCCTACATGTGGCTGTCACAGCCAGTGCCACCTGCAAACCTGCTCTGGGGATCCAGTGCCACACAGGATCACGGGTCACCCTGCCTCACCTGGGCTGGCACGGCCACCAGCACCCCAAAGGCTGGGAAGCTCATTCCTGCCCACAGGACAGGGAAGGAGCCGTGCACAGGGGGTGCCATCCCAGCTCTCAAGCCAGCCACCAAGTATCTGGTGATCCAAGAGTACATTTCTCCTGCCAGGCCACAAGTTGCATGGATATGCTCTTTTTTATTAATTTATTCTGGGTTTATTTTAATTTCTTTCACTAGATTGTTTTGGTAACACATTCCTGGCATAGCTTTATACTCCTATCCCCTGGTAATTGTTGTCATTTGGACACAGTCCTGTTTAGAGTCAAATTCTGAAATTAACCCTAATTCATTGATGAATCATGCTACTTCTTTAAAAAGAAAAAAAAAAAGTGAAAGCTAGAGCAGTTTACTAGTTATAGAAACAAATTTCTAGCATCCAGAGTAAAACCACAGATATGTACAAGTGGAAAATAAGGAAGTTTTCTGGTAGTGAGAAATGGAAACAAAAGAAAAATGTTGTTATGAATTTTGAGATCCAATTTTCCTTTTCGTCTCTTAATTAGATAGTTTATACAGCAGTTGTTTTATAAATACATATTTGGCCTTACTAATGGATATTTCACAATAACCCTTAAACAGTGCAGCCCAGCTGAGCACCAGGTGGTGCTCAGCCATGTGCTACATAGCTTAAGGGGGGTAAATGGAGTAAATTGTTTCCTCCTCATACTTGGTATTTTGTAGGATTTCTTCCTCATACTTGATATTTTGTCGAACTTGGGCGCCATAACAAAGGCTTGTGCATGTTGGGAGTTAAATCTTTTAATTGTTTTAATTAAGATGCTTCAGTTTATCTTGCAATCTCTGTTATGGCCCATCATGTGGAATGACTCATGAAGTGTTGAGAGATGTGTCTCCTTGGACCTGCTGACTGGAGCTGCCCACACAGATGAGGGAGAGACCAATGGCATTTCTGGAGCTCACACACTGTCCTTACACCCTGTGGCACAAATGCAGCGTGCTGCTTCAAATTGGCCAGTGTGCCCCTGGTTGGGTGGCTCTGGTCTGAAGTTTAAATTTCCCTCCTCGCCAGCTCTCCTGGCCTCCCAAACAAAGCAGTTGTGCCTCCTCATGGCTTTATGGTTTCACAGCAACTGCTAAAATAAGCCAGTTCTTCAAACACCTATTGAAATGTCCTTTTTAAAGTCCTTGTGACACACCTCCAGACCCTCTGACAGAGATGTGAAATAGCTGAGCCTCACTGTCAATAACTATCTTTCAATTCCTTGAAATAAATTCCTTGCTCTCAAATGAGCAAGTGGCTTTCCCAAACTGTGGGGTTTGTTTTTGGGTTTTTTTTTTTATTCAATACTGTTATAACCAATAAAACATACAGCCAAACTGAAAAAAATCAATGTCATTGCTGTAATTACTGAAAGTACCTTTTAGTAGCATTCGCTTGGCAGCTGACTTTGGGTGCAGCTGGTTCTGCTCATGCTACAGCAAGCAAGAACCTCTCTTTGCTTCCACAGTCCTGCTTCATTCAGGCAGACACCAATGGAGGGAGGCACTGGCTTGGGGGAAGCACCTGAGATGATTGATAGTTGATTCTCAGGTCACTCAGCAGGGATTTCCACACCTACAACAAAAGCTTTGTAGACATGTTACAGGCCGTCACCTCCACTCTTTCAACTGCCAAACAAAGCCCTGCAAAGGCTTGAACATATGGATAAATAAACAGCCCCGTTCTTTACATTACTGGACTTGAACAGATTTTCACACCTTACCAAGAACTCCTCTCACTGATTCTCTCACCCCAAAGGAAAGGAGACCCTCTCCTATGCTGGGAGGAGGTTGAGGGGAAGAGCCTGTACGTTCCAGAGCCTTGTAAAAATGTATGTTGTTGAAATACTTTATTGCTCCTAAAAGGAGATGTAGATTAAACTCCACACTAGGAAACCAAACATTTTAATTATCATCCAGGTTTGAGGATGATGATGTGATCCTCAGTATCCTTGCAGTATATCAAGGAAATCAATTTACAGCTCTCAATGTGAAAGACGTGCTTTTGCAGAAACATTCATCCTGCCCATAAAAAATACTTCCAGATTTGAACTAGATAAACCTTTACTACAGCACATCACTGTTCACTGACTCATACAAGGTTTTATAAAGACCTCAGAGGCAACACTTTAAATACACACTAAGCCTCAATAAAAACTTGCTGCATTCCAGATCGTAATGCTGTGATGTTCCTGCAACCCTTCCCAGCCAGATGTCTCAGAGGCCAAACCCCACCTTCCCCTACAAGCATGAAAACCAGGATATGCTTCAAATTTTGCTTCAAAGATTCAAGTTCAGCCCTTGTACTTCATTTCTCCCCGAGTCTGTGGAAGTGTTTCTTTGCAGAGGGGCCTTGTGTCCAAGGAGGATGTGGGAATTTGCAGCGGTGCTCTCACGCTCATCCCCAAGACACCATTACACTATGACAAGGTTTCCCTGCAATTTAGGGAAATCTTTTGCAAAGAGAAATGTTGCCCTTTCCTATTGCTCAGGTTCCCCATTTACCCTGCAGTGCTTCTCAGACCTCATTCCAGCCACAAGTACCTTTTTGCTACTTAAGTGACTGTAGACTGTTAACCTCCTATTTGCACAGGACAAAATCCCTCAGATAATCCCCTACACAGTTTTTCTCCCTGGCTGTGGAGTTAAAGGTGATATACTTTCTAGTCTACGACTTTTAAACTCTATCTTAGACCAGATACTCTTCTTTTATGCACATGCATGTAAAAATAATTAAGCCCAGGCCTCAGTGACCTCCTCTGGATATATTAAGATATTAAAGGTAAGCACATGCAGTAAGTGTTTGCAGGACAGAGACTGCAGGGATTTAGTACACTGCAGTCACAGTGATAACTTGTCTTACTAATTTAGAAGGTGCAATCTTAACATTCAAATCACAGGCTCTTCCTGAAAGCACAGGTCATGCATGGAAAGTGAAAGAATGTTTTTTATTAGATATTACTCACTAATATTCTGTGAGATTGGCAGTCAGCCAATCAAACTATTTTTGGCTAAGCAAACATGTTTCCCCTATAATAAACTCTTATCATCAACAACCAAACAAAAAGCCCAGATTTATTCTGCTTGACAGAAGGCCTGACATTTTGTCCCGGGAATTTCAGTGGGTAATAGTGCAAGCACCACACTCAGATTACAACTGTACCGAGAAAGCCAATGCTCACATTGTTCAATGGCACCATCTTCAGACAACAGCAAAGCTGATTATTACCTGCCTTTCACAAGAAGTCGTGTTCATCTGTGCTAAGTCAGGGAGAAGTGTGGTATCAGTGCCTCTGGACTGGCATGGTACAATCATAGAACATTTACTGTTACAGCAGAAATATGAAGAGTAAATACTGTTACATTTACTGTTACAGCAGAAATATGAAGAGTATGGGTTCCCCTCAAAAATGGGGAACTATAAATTTTGTCTGCTTAAACTGAGAAGAGAAAAATGTTGTCTGAAAAAGAAAAATGTTGATGAAATACAGTTACTTATGGGAATGTCTTGTCTTGGATTTTTTTTTTTTTAGGGGACTGATCTGATTTGTTTTGATTAATTATTTGTGAAGTAATTTGTAGATCTAGACCATATCATGCAGCATTCTGGCCATAAGGAATGCTCAGAAAGATCCCATGAATGAAATAACCCCAAATAATCCCCAAATTTGGAATTAACTTCTGTTGCTTTGAAAATACTACTTGCTGCCCTAATTCCTTACAGTTCTTTATGCTTTGAAACTAAAAGTATTTAGAAAAACCAGAACAACATTCAACCTGATAATAGAAATAGCGCTCATCCTCTACTTGGGTGAGAATACGAATAGTTGTGGGAGTCTAATACTATAAATAAATTACATCACCTGAAGGTGAGTTTTAGCTCAAAATGAAGTTATCAGAACATTTTTATGAGGTAGAACTTTTGAAAATTGTTTCGAAATATGTTTATGAGACATGTATAGCTAATTGCCATCCATCTCCCCCTCACCTCCTTACTTCCATGCTTTGAAAACAAGGCTGGTGTGTGTAGGCACCTTGTTCTGGCAGTCAGACCTGAGAGAACTGAAGGAGTGTGGATCTAAAAATAGCTTTTTCTTCCTCCCGAGGCTGACGCGCGTTTGACGGTTTGTGTTTCCTTTTCAGCTGACCCCCTGGTTGGAAGCATTGCCACTCAGTACATGACTAACAGAGCAGAGCACGACAGAATGGCCAGACAGTGGACCAAGAGATACGCCACATAGGAACCTCCTCTAGGATTTGCTGGACCTGTGCAAGCACATTCACTAAGTGCATCAATAGCCCTTCCCTTCATTCTTATTTTTTATTAAATTTTGAACCATTTTGTGACAAAAGGTTGTCCTTACTTCCTTTTTTTGTTTCATTTTGGTTTATTTTTATTTTTATTTGGTCTGGGGTTTTTGTTTTTGTTTTTGTTTTTTTTGTTCTGTTAACTTGAAAGTTGTTTCCCTCAAATGTAGACAGGGAATTTTGGTTATCAGTGCAAAGAATGTTGGATCTATAATAGTATAGAGCTTTATCGGAAAGCTTTGTATTAATGTGTGGGTTTTTGGTTTTTTTTTTTTCTTTCATGTGGTTTTGGGGAAAACAAACAAATTCAGAATTATATCTCGTTTCTACTTAAATGTAGTGTTTAGGGTTATTTTTTTGTACTGAAGTCTTTAATGGTGGGTGCATGCTACTGGGAACAAGTTTTGTATAAAAGCTTAAAATCAAGAATCACTGTGCATTACTAAGACTGTGTTTATCACTAGCCTTCTGTTTCCCACACAAAAGGCTATTGCATTGAACAAATTAATATGTATTTTGATTTACTTAAAAAAACAGAAAAAAAAAGTGCTTGTAAATTTCTTAGGGACCTGCCACTTTTGACTGTGGATCAGTTGATGTACACTTGTATTATTAAAGCACTCAATAAAACACTGTGGCTGATAAATGCACTCTTGCAGGACAGTGCTTTTGCATTTATGCAGCATAGGCTGCTTAGTCCTCACATAATACAACTGCAGGTTAAAAAACTATTTTTAGACCTGAACTATTCACTTCTTCTCAACAATGCATTTCTTAACTTAGAATTCTTCATTGTGTCTTTCTTCATATACAAACATCTTCCAAATTTCAAGGCCTTTCTTTCACATGTGTGTGCTCAGCCTTGCTATTCAGAAGCCTCTTGCTGCATCTTTTACACTGTGGCTTCACCATATCCATCTTGTTACATTTAAAATAGTTGGCAATAAAAATAGCCTTGCAGTGAAAGCAGAATATTGATGTTGATTTTATACAGCAGGCCTCATTTTTCCTTTCTCCAAGCTCTTTGACTGTAAAAGCAACTGTTATTTAAAAAAAAAATAAATGAAGGTTTTCGATGGGAAAATTGAGCCCACTGCACCAATCATTCCCAGCACATTCAATGATAAGGGTATTTCTATTCAGATTTGACCTTCAGGCTAATTTTAGATATGCAGCCATGGAGGGAAAACTTCTACTTGGCTAAAGAAATGTGTGGGTGTTGTGATTTAGAAAATATATGCTGTGATGCTGATAGCTGAATGTTCTTTGTGTTGCAAGGCATATTGGAAAACCCCTGTCTCATATAATTAAACGTTACAGATGCTATATACAGTGCTTGCTTGCCCTCTCCCCTCTCTCCTTGCTTATGTTTAAAGAAGATCTTATCTTAAAGATACATTGCATCAGGGTCACATACAGGGAGACCCAATCCCATCACACTCCAACCCAATTCAACCATCATGAAAACTAAAGCAGTGACACCACAGGGCCTCTAGACCCACCACTGCATTGTCCAGCATTTCCAGGTTCTTTTCTTTTTCTCTTGGTCATTTGTTAATAAACTGAGCAGACATTTGGCTTCAGTCTGCTGGTGAGTTGCCCTCTGCATGAAGAAAAGCTGTGTGTTGATGTAGTTGTAGATGGTCTATAATACCACCCCAAGAACCATGGGGATCTCAAAGAAATAATCAGACTCTCTTGATCAAAGCAAATAGAGAATCTTATGGTGTCTGTAGAAGCCAAATGTTTACAAGCCCAGCCATACAACATTTCGAGGCAAATGGGTCCTAAATACAGACATGAACAGTGGCATTTCACAAACAAAACACAAAACCCAGACTTCTCTGAACCAGAAGTTCTTACGGTTCAAAAGCTATGCACTTCGAATTTGCAGGTAAGTTGCTCTCTCTGTGAAGCAGTGCAATCACATTGTCCTGGATAATATCAAACTACTGCCTTAAGAACCATGAGGATCTGAAAGAAATAATGAGCAAGGACCAACCCACATTGATTAAAGCAGATGCAGAGTCTTCTGGCATCTGCAGGAGCCAAATCTTTGCATGTCTGGCCATAAAACATTCTCCTCTGTTTGCAAATCTGCTCTATTTGCCTCCCAAGTAATTACTTTTCTTCATCTGCTAAACCTGGGAAATATGAAGCATTATTTAAAACCTGCTGTTGTTGCTGAAGAGAAATGAGCCATCCCCAACACAATTCAGTCTGCCAGTAGAGGCCCAGTAAAAATAAAGTATTGGCATAATCTTTTTTTCTCCTTTTTTTTTTTTTTCCTGGGTCTAGGAAATAATTTCACTTTATTTTGTCTTACCTTTGCTCTTCAGATCTTCTTTAAATTTATCTGATTCCTGCTTCTTCTTTTATGATAGACAGTCTTTCTCATTCCTTCTAGCTGGTGAAGTCTGTGTGCTGTTTTCAGACAGCTGGGTATGAAGATCTTCAAGTGACTTGCACATACTAAAACGTTCAAGAGCATAGAGTTGGCCTAAAACCACATGCAAAGGCCATCGGTTCAGGAAATCTCAGTATTTTCTCAGGGACACACAAATGCTAAAGCTGGGGCTTGTTCTTTAAAGACATCTTACAGCTGTTCTGAATTCAACTGCAATATCAAGTAAACAATATTTAATTTCCAGTAACGCCAGCTAAATGTTCCATACCCTTGGAGTTCAACTCGGATGAAGCAGAAATCAGGGAGCTCTCCAAACTGCACTCCCCATTCACGATTACTGAAGCGGCGTTCACATCCCCCTGTCCAACTGACCAGCTGATTTCCCTCTTCAGAAAATTGCAGAGCAACAATGCTTAAATCAAGGTTTCCAAACCCATCCTGTGTTTTTGGAGATAGCATTCCCAGGCTGCTGCAGGAGTGAGCAGGGCCATAAGCCTTTTGATTGCATGCATTGTGGGTTATTGCAGCCAAACAGTTAAAATTCATTACAACCAGCTGCTGTGCCATGAATAAGGCAGGAGCAATTCCTCTTGAAAGATCTTTGTTCAGGTTTTCATATTGTGGGCTGCAGATGGATGGTCGTATGGGGTGCCCAAGCAATGGATAGCAGCTCACAGCCCTTCTTCCCTGCTACCCTGTGCAATGATAGCAGGGGAGTATAAAACACCAGAGGGGTTGGGACCCATGAACCCCAGCACTGGGTTCCTCCTCTAAGCTTTCTCAACCTTTTAAATTCTGTTCTAACACATGCTCTGGGGGCAGTGCATGCTCTAGACACTTTCAGCATGTTGGTATGGTGTGCCTTAATCCCTCTGATTTATTCCTCTCACTCACCCACACCTTCTTTCTGGATCCTTTCTTCTGCTTGATGAATTTGTTACTCACAGCTGAGAGGCCACCCAAGACACTGATCCTAGTTCAAATACCTCTTCCTGAAGTTTCCTGAGCATAGTAGCCCCTTGGACCCCTGAAGCAGATGCCAAGAACCTGCCCCAGGCCCCTCTCGATTCCCCCTTTGTCTGAGGCAATGTCTGTTGGAACAGGAAAGCAGAGGTGGCTCCAGTGGAGCAGGAAGATGGCTACAGGCAGTACAGTAACTCCCAACTGCTCCAAATCCAGTGGTATCCTGGGGTCCCTTTTCTCCTTTACAGTTCTCAGAAACTTGTCTCTGAAGATGGACATCTTGCCGCGGGCCTGCATTTTGAGTTGTGAAAATTATAGCAAAGACCCAGTGAAAATACTGTCATCTTCAAAGTCCAAACATCCAGCCTTGGCAGCCACAGTTACTGCAGAGCCAATTCTCCCTGCTGGTTTTATTCATCATCCATTGGTCTTTCTTCTCTTCTGCTTTTCATTCCCTTTCTTTTCTCATTTTATCCTTTCCTCCATGACATAAATACTACATCTTGATGTTTCCTTCTCCCTCCTTCCCTTGCCTCAGTCACAGCTCTGTTCATGGTCATGAAGACACCACGTCTGTAACACTGGAGCTGCTTGAAGTCCCCTGGTTTTTTAGGTCTTAGAAGCAAGAAAGAGCTTTGTATGAATTAAGTACTTCCTCATTGTGCCATGCCTGGCACTGGCTATAAACGAAATCACTTCTCCCACACACATCATTAGCAGTAATGAAATCCGAAATGGCCTCCCTTAGCATGGCATCCATATGCAAATGAATTTCCTCAGCTCAAAGGATCTGCAGAGCCAATTCATGGCTGCTTGGGATGCCTCCAGCAGCCTCTCTCAGGTCACAACTGGAATATATTTGGGGACTACTACTTACCAGGAAGAGTTTTATGATACCTTTAAATCCATCATTCTGCACCCTGATTCCGTCGCGAACTTTAATAGGGACCTACAGCTCTCCGGAATAATGAAAAGAGCAAAGCAAAACAACCCTTTCATGTCTACTTTGATTGTGAAAGAAAGTAGTCATGGACTAATGGAAGGTTAAAACAAAGGCAGGGCTACTAAAACACTCTAATCCCTTGCCAGTCCTAAATTAGAAAAACCCCACTTCATGTAACAGCTGAATGAAAGACGTTATTAATTTCTATAGACTCAAAAACCTCGTTGTCCAGGTGTCCTAACAGTGCATGTGGATGATCAGACCATGCATTTTAGGAGAGGTTTTCAAGGGAAATGCATCCATTAGGAAGAGCTTTCCAGCAGCTTCTTCTCCCCACCTCAGTCAGGCTGCACGGAGGACTCCCTCCTTGACAGTCCCTTGGGAAACAAGGGCTGGAAACAAGAACCTCGGGTCATTCCTTTTTGTCACTGCTCCTCAAATACACTCACTCACAACAGGCATTTGTTGCTGCAGAATCGGTGCTGGGGTCCCCTTTTGTGTCACTGAGGACCTTGGGGTCAGCCGAAACAAAGGGTCACACTTCAGTTTCTGTGAAATGCCTCCTTTCTTTGCAGTTGACTCATAGCCTTTGTAAGGCCCTGAATGGAGCCTCTTCACATGAATGGGCTCCTACCACACATATTTCAGTACAGCCCTGCTCCTTTCTTCACTTGTCTTAAACCTGGCAAAGGAACTGCTTTGGAAACACCTTGCTGATAGCACAGCTGAACTGTGCACTTGCCCACCTTCAAACTCTTCCATTTACATTTCTTCAACACCTCTCAATTATATGAACATTTCTCTGGTAATCACTGCTCAATGCCAGGGATCTGCAAAAATCCTGCTTCCTTTGTCCTTTAGACCACATGCAACCTTCATCCTTGCTCCTCTCTGCTGCTCCCCATTTCCTAAATCTGTTTCTTCACTCAGGCTTCAGGCACCCAAATCCCTTGTTTAACCCAGCAAACACCAGTCACTTCTGCTCCAGACTGCTCACAGCCCGCTGCTGTCTCAGTGTGGTGCTCCAATATCTCACTGAAGAAAAGTCACCCCAGCACTAGAGATTGCTGCCCTCTTTGCAAAAAGAGATATGAAAACCTGCTTAATTCTCCTTTATGTGGAAGAGAATGTAATCTTCCTGGCACTCAGCACTTACAGTAAGGTACAAATCCTCTCTCTGCACATCTCCTGATCTGAAAGTTCCCAACAGCGCTCTCCTTTGGTCTTCTAGTATTGCAAGTAGTAGCAAAACAGTTTGTATTAAATGCCCTGAACGTTGAATATCTAATAAACCGAATGAAACTTCCCCCAAAATTTCTGTGTAGTGGTAACTTCATCATCTTTTACACAGGAAACTAATTGAGTAAATTAAAAAGTCGCTCCTGTTTCCTGTTCTGCTTCATTAAGTACTGTCCACCCATTACCTCTTGCTGCTGTTTCAAAAGAAAATCTTCCTGAAATCTACTTAGAATTTAAATACTTATTACAAAGCACCAAAGAATAATCACAATGTGTTCTGTCATATCAAGGTAATCTAATCAGAAAGTCTCATAGGATTATTTATATACATACATTTTAATGATAATTTAATAATTTATAGGCTTAAAGAAATAATTTCATTCTCTTCTATTTCATAATATACATCATGAATTACTATATTTCATTACCATGTACATTTGCCATTTTATCTACTTAAAATAAATGCAGATTGGAATAACTTTGATCAATAATTTTCCAGTGGAAGAGGAAGACTATTTCTTTTGCAGTACAGCGTGTGTGGACTTACTTCTCTTAAAAACATAATCCTGTTTGTAATTTCTTCCTTTCAATTTGAATAAAAGATTGAGTGAAATCTGCAAACAAAAAAAAAATGCCAGTAGTCACTTGAGCCCTGCTAATATGCTGGTTGGAGCTGTTAGGTGTAACCACTCTCTCAAATTTTCAGAGGTGGCAATGAGACTCTGGAGGCAGAAGGACAAGAGATGCAGTCAAACACCAAGAAGAAACAAAAAGTAATTAGAGAAATAAACACTGCACTTGTGCACTACAGATTTCCTCCAGCTATATATATAGATCCTTTCCTCTCCTCTTCCCTCTGCCTCTCCCCTGTCGAGCCCCCAGGAGCAGATAAGTGTGTGTACTGTTGCATTTTTCATAAACATATCCCTGCTCTGGACACATGCTGGCACCTCCAGGACCAAAGAGGGTTTGGTTAAACCTCCAAGTGCCCCCAGTTATGAGATATTGAGTGAAAGCACAACCACGTCCAGTGCTGCACAGAAGGGTGGTTCCATCAATGCAGAAGATGAAATTAAAAAAAAATAATAATGCTAACAGGAACTAATGGTGAGACACTTAGCAATTCAAAAAAGGGGGAAATGTCAGTAGAAACCTTCTGTAGGTCTAGCAGAAGTAAACTTGTCTGAATAGGTGAATTAAGGAGCAAAATGTCACCTTCCAGTCATAAATGATAAATGATTGTCCCAAATACAGAGCAGCTTTTCTCTGTCTGTTGTTGTGCTATGAGACACTGTAAAGCACAAAGAAGACACTTCCACTAGACACCTAGTACACAGCCCTGAAATTTATAGACTTGCCCTGTCCAGGGAGAGAGAAACATATTGAAATGTTAGTTGCTTAATCCATATGTGCTATTGCACTGTTGAATAAGAATGCTTAAAATTATTAGAAATATTTAAATCTGCTAAAGTAAAATCACTCTTCAGGCTGAACTTCCTGACACTAAATACTTGTCTTTTAAAGACCTGTTCCTCCAAATAAACATTGTTGTTCCCAGAAAGCAGCAAAGCCCATCAGCAAGAAGAAAATGAAAAATATCTCCGTGTCTTTATTAAATCGGAAAAGTTAAATATATTAGAGTTAGTCGTTCTCCAGGGAAGTGGTATGGTGCTAAGTAGTGGCTGAAATTACTTCCCTTTTCCCTACAGCAGCTACCGCAATGCTCCACCCTTCCTGAGCAGGAGGGACAGACCACAAGGCCCATGCACAGCCTCAGCCAGCCTGCTCCATGGGTAAATTCATGCCCTGTGAGTTACAGACAACCTGTAGATCTGCACAGCCATCCTTGATCCACAAAGCTCAGCACGTGAAGATGTTTCTCACAAACAAGACCTTTCATCTGGTAGGTAGTTTTGCCCAGGGGGGAAGATTTCCACAGTATTTTGTAACAAATCTAATATAAAACTCATCAGAAAAAAAAATTATTAACTATTTATCTGTGTCACCAGTCCTCCAAATATTTATACATGTAACTGTATTTCTTGCATATGTATGAGATCTGTCTAACCAATCTGCTTCAGCTGACCAAATAACTTTTATCCATTGTATTGTTTTTCCTACATATTTACTTCGTTTTTAAGTATTTTGCTTGTTAAAGCACCTACCCTCAGTATGAGTTTACTTTAATTTCACAGAAGTGCTTAAAAACAGTCCTGCATGGATTTACCACACAAACGTTGCAACACTGAAAATCTGAATATAAAACACCAGGTGAACCTAAATTAAATTGCCCTACAGGAATTGATTTTTATTGTCTCAGCTGACAGAAAAGCAAAATGTTAAAAACACACTGAAAAGTAAATTCAATTAAGTGCTAGTAATCTGGGGTGTCATTAGTAGCATAAGCAAAGAGAGGTGTTGATTTACTACTTGTTGTGCTCATCCTGGTTCTGGTGCTCTAAGCAGCTGTGCTCTTCCAGGAGGAAGCGATCTGGAAGTGGAGGAGTGAGCTCCAGAGGTTTTCTGTGGCCTGTCCTCTGGGTCTGATGGCCACCACAGACGGCCCTGGAGGTGGGAGCTGGATGGGGAGTGGGTAAGGGGTGAAGACTTTCCGTGCTGGCCAGGTCATGCACAGACTGTGAAAAAAAAGCTGGTTGCTGAGCCAGGGTAAGTAGGAGTTTTACTTGAGGTTAAGGAGAGCTGCCTAATGGCACGATTCCATTTCTATTTATTGAAATTTGGCTGCAATGTTTTTTAGTTTCCTTTTTGGTTCTCTGAGCTTAAATGTGTCTGTTCTCCCTGCATTGACTCCAACTAAAAGCGTGTATTCTGAATGTGTATTCGGGCAGTTGTGTCATCTGAGGTTGTGGACTGGAGGTATCAATGCTTCTGACCTCTCGTGTCACATGAGGGGAAAAAAAGAGAAAGGATTATGAGTATTTCTATGTATGAGCCTTTTTGCAAAATGAAAAGCTGTTTTGTTTCAGCAACTGAAGCCACAGGAGGTGCCTCAATTCTTAGATGACAGTTGATAAAACCTTAGGATGTATTTTCTGTTTCAGGTGAAAGCTTACTGTAAATGGGAGGGATTTACCTGCAGTTTAAAGAACACCCACAGAAAGTATGAGAGACCTGCAAAGCACCGTAGCCTTTAAATCTGAATTGAAAGAGAGGTGATCACTGGGAGGTAATGGTGGCCTTGAATCAACTTCAGTTCTTGTGTAAATGATCCTCTGCCTCTACACTTCTCACTCACTCAGGGTGAACTTAGATGGGCTACACTGTCAGTCTTGTAACTTTCGTTTTCTCGTGTCTTTCATAGACTTCACAGGTCATCGTTGTGTCAGACTCCAGATATAATGTATACCATTACACCCGTGGAGGTATATATACTGTTAATATTAAACATTTTTCCTGTTTATTTTTTCTTCTTTGAGTTTGTTTTTTTTTTTCTGTTTTTGTTTGTTTGTGTTTTGTTTGGGTTTATTTGTATTTGTTTGTTTGTTTTGTTTTCTGGCAAGGCTAAAAATAAAGGAACCCCTTAGATAAAACCAGAAAAACTATCTTCTTGATTAACTTGAGGCATCCAGTGAGAGCTTTCAGACCAAGCAGTAAAAGCTGACAAAGTGAAGCAAGTGATAATATAGTATTTAAGTGCAAAGTATTGCACAACTCAATAGGGGAAGCTGCCTGTCTGGCCTTGAAATGTGATAATTCTACCTTTGAGAAATTGATTCATTACCATTCTTTCTCTCTCCAAAATCTCCTTCCATCCCCTTCCACAATGGATCAAGCGCTGCTCAAAACTATACTATTTTCAAAGCCGATGAGAAGTAATTGAAGTTGAATAAAAGAGCAAACTTGGAGGCTTTAACTTTCCTCTTAGGAAAGTCAAAGCAAGTTTTGCTATTTGTTTGAGCCTTAACAGGGTGAGAGAGGGAACTGCTTTTTATAAATCTTGTGGTTTCCAATGTAACCCTGGCTGGTTCAGATTTAGCTTGGCCTTTAAACAACTGAGCTCTGGGTTTTACTGTTAAATGAAGTTGTGGGGAGAACTAGGAAGTGGCGCTGATGCTAACCAGTGTGGAGCTCCCTTTGGGTTCTGCTCAGCTCTCCCTAGTGAAAATAGCCAGAAAGTTCCAGGGAGGCTGGGACTCAACTCTCCACATTTTCCAAAAGACAAGTCAAAACTTGCCCTTGGCCCAAAGTAATGGGCTCTGCTGGAAGTCTGCTAGAGCCAAGAGTAAAACCTCAGTTTCCCCACCTCTTAGATGTGCCACTGATTTCTCCTATCAAAAGGCTTACTATTGTCTATTCAGTATGGGCTCCTGGCCCATAAACAAAAATTTTCTTTCAGTTTAATTAAAACACTTTTGTCTGCCAGGATGCCATCAAATCTATCTTTAATTGTATTGCCAGTCCTGGCTCATTAGCCCCGTAGGCACAGTGGTCAAGCTGAAATACTAAACAAGTAAACACTGATGAGAACAAGTTGTGAAGATACTTCATCAGTTCATAAAATGCATTAGAATGAAGATTTTTCTTCTTTTTGAAGGAAAACAAAAAAAAAAAAACAAAAAAAAAACAAAAAAAAACACAAAAAAAAACAAAAAAAAAAAAAAAAAAAAAAAAACAACAAAAAAAAAAAAACCAAAAAAAAAACCAAACCCTCCAGCAGTGCAGAGGTGACACATTCTGAAAAAGGAAAGCAACCAGCAGTTCAGGCCCCTATCTTTCAGACTGAGAGTTGGGGTTTGACTCTGGATTTGCAGGGATCCTGTCTTCTTCCTGCCAGTGCTGCCCAGCAGACCTGCTCTGGCCTGTTCTCCTTGCTTACACTGTGCCACTTTGTGCAATAGTCCAGTTTTAAGCATGAAGGATTCTTTTTGGTCTTCTAGCCTCTCCACAAGATTACTTGGTCTTTTGTTTGTTGCGCAATAAACCCATTGGTTTACTGTCTTTTCTCTCATCCTTTTGCTTTTCCACATGTTTTTGTACTATTTCCGGCACTGGTTTGCCCGAAGCTGACTAACCAAGGCTCTGTGGAGTTTGCATGATCTGGTGAAGCACACTACTTCCTTTGCTTATTTCCTTTACCACATTATCAGAGGTTGTAATATATGATAATGTACATGAGACAGAATTTCTATTTATAGGTACAGACAGATGTATATGAAGTGTGGAAGAGACAGTGCTGCATAATGCATGAGAAAACTTTACAGACAAGCACTTATCTTCATATTTAAGACTCTGTCTGTGTCACAGAACACTGGTAAATCCAGCCTGGGAGAAGGGTGTCCTGTCAGAAATCTCAGTTGTCTTCTTGCTATAGGGCTTTGCTCTTTCTTGCCTTCTTTTTTTTTAATTTCTTTTTTTTTCTTTTTTCTTTTTTCCCCCCTTTGCATTTATTTTTATTAGGTTCTGCCCACTTCGGTGTCTTTGAATTTCCTGTAAATTGACTTACGTGTCCTCCAGAAAGATCTGGCTCCGTCCTTGGTATCCTTATACTAAAACAGGGCTATTAGAACGACCAGGTAGAGCAGCTGTTACAAGGCCAAGGTTGCAGAAGCCTTCCCTAGGAAGCGTGGTTATTGGTCAGCTCTTCGATTCTCTTCAGCTTAAAGCTTTGTCTCTAATTCTCTAGCCCGGATTTTAGGGTAACAGGGATTCAAATGCATGCAGAAGCCTGAGGCTGTGGCTTGGCAGCACCGCTTAGATGATCTAATGGCTCCCTGGTGTTGAAAGGGAGAAGCCCTTCTCACCTCCAGCCATGCATTTCCATGCTGGTAAGGGCTCTCGCTGAGCTGAGTGAATTTACTGACGCTGCCGAAACCGTGTCTGTGTGTGTAGGGAGGAGGGTCAGGTTAAGCTTTGGATAATTTAGCACGGGATGGGATGAAGCGGCCTGGGCAGGGGTGGAGGGAGCAGGACTGGGAGGATGAGATGTCATTTCTGAGCCTCGTTGTCCCCCGCCCCCTCAACTGAGCAATCCCACGCCTTCCTTTTCACCGGCTCTAGTGTGCGTCTGACCTGGTGTTGTCTCACCCCAGCGTGCTGAATCCGTAGGAAAAGGGTGGGTTTAGGGTGTCGAGGGCGTGTGCCTGTTTGGGGCTTGCATGCCCAAATGGCTCAGAGCAGGGTTGGACAAGCACGAGAGCTGGCGTAGGAAAGGAGATGGGGAATGTGCAACCAGGGGTGGGAAGTCGGGTGGAATTGCAGCAGACAGCAATTAAATTGGTTTAAGCTGTTGTTTTGTGGCAGCCTGAGCCAATTTTAGGGGTGGCTTAAGCCCAAGTGTAAGGATACAGTTAAGTACCAAATGAAAATATTTTCTTCAGTAAATCTAAATATGAGCATTGTATAGCTGTTTTCCTTGGTTTCACAAACACTCACATTAAGCACCTTTAAATGTTGAAAGTATTTATAGCCAAGGAGGCAGCTCTTTAAGAACTGTGTCCCATTGACTGCTAGTCACTCCTGTGGCTGCGGGAGCAGTGCCCCGTGCTAGGAGGTTTCTGCTAAAAGCAGATTGCCTCCCCGTTTGGAGCAGGGTTATGCCAAAAAGGAGACCACGTCCTTTGGAGAGCTGGCAATGGAAACTGAGTTTTGTTTTACAAATGTGTATCGGTAATAATCTTTGTCACCAGCCTTTCTCTGTGTGTTTCTTTGTCTGTACCCAGTTGCTGCAGAAAGGAGGAATCCCTCCCCAGCTGCATCTGAGTGCTGGTGTCCATCAGCTCTGCAGAGCCTGGAGCAAGCAGGCCGACTGTGATAGCGTTCCTGGGGTGCCTGTATTGGGGGATGCTCAAAAATACAGCACCCTTCTGCGGCTCTGTAATTGCCCTTGGAGCAGCCTGGCTGCTGTAATCTCTCAAGTCCAGCGTCAGGGGTCCCTCTTATCTCTCTTGCCAGTGTGAATTGATCTCTGGGCGAATCTGCAAATGAATGGCTGCAGATGGGAAAAAACAACCGGGGATAAATGCTTCCTTTGTGCCTGTAACTACCGCAAATGCCATTAAGGGACATGCCAAACCTTAATGAAATAGTGCTGGGTACTTTCTCCCTGTCTCTGGGGCAAGCCAAAGTGGATGGGAGCATGATGCCTTGCCTTGTTTCACCCAGGGTCTCCATCCAAAAAACAGTCATTCTCTCCTTACACAGCGCTCCAAAAACAGTGGAAATGGCCTCAGCATCCTGCCAGGTCATTTTGTCTTGGAATCTGTTGGCCCACAAAAGCTGCTAAACATAATTACAAAGTCCCCAAACCAAACATTAATAAAGGAGGCAGCGATATCTGAGGTGCTTCATTTAGGGGTTGATTTAAAAACAAAATCCGAAAATGTCAGTGGGAATGCTTGCTGCTTTCAGTAATCTGTGGGCCTGGATGTTGCCCCGTGCTGTGGAAACGCTGTACACATAACTTCTGAGCTGCATGCAGCAGCAATGCAGGAGGAAGCCTGGAGTGTCTGGGGCTCTTGTTACAGCAGGAGGAAAGCAGTGCTACAGGAATGAAAGCAATCCTTTCCCTGACTACTCTCAAATCTATGCCATACATTTCTCCTTTTGGTACCCTATAACTGAGCACATCGAGCTATAATGAGGAACTGAATGGACAGACAGGTAAAGTAGTGCAGTCACATGAGATCTCACCCTGCAGCTCATTATATCGAGCTTGTGCAGAATGTGATGTGTTGGCACCACGGGGATACTTGGATCTGGATTCACTCTTCACCCTGTCTTCCCCATGGCAGCTGCAGATAGGCTATTGATCTTCCTCCTCATTAATCAGAATAATTTTGAAGAAGAAATAAGGGACTCATTTCCTATCCATTCTTTCCCTCAGTTCTTTAATTTACAAACAGCTTTATTTTGAGCTTTTCCTGTTTCCTGCCTCCTTTATGAGGCACCATTCAATGACTGCAACTTATTTGGTAGTGATATGTGACTCACAAAGTGTCTGGAGTTTTGCTTTGTAAAGCATTAAGATGTGAGTAAAAAGGGGAAGAGGAATGCCTTGGTTTTAAATAGGATTTTTTGTGCTGTAACTTGATCAAACGATAGGTAAACGGATTCAATTGTCCGGGGTGGAGGAGGGAAAACATGTACAGACACAGTCATCTTTTGGGTTTACATTTTTAAATGAAAATGAATGCATCTATCTAGGGAACATATACATCTCCTTTTACTCCAACCTCAGAATCTTTACTTACTGTCATAGCCCTGCTGTGCAGCAATAAAATGCTATTAACCTCACTTTCATTCAGCAATTTTGTTTATTTTAATTGAAATTCCTTTTGCAGACAGGAACTGAATACTTAATGTGCATTTTGCAGGCATGGTTTAGTGGTGGACTTGACAGTGATGGGTTTACAGTTGGACTCGATGGTCTTAGAGGTCTTTTCCATCCTAAATGATTCTGCGGTTTGTTTCTTACCCTCAGATAAGGGAGGATGGCACGGGAAGTAAAGGCCTAGCAGAACCCAAGCCAAGAGGTTTACAACCCTGGTAGAGCAGATGGAGACTTGGTGTCTAAGCAAACTGCAGCAAATCTGCGTGCTGAATGGAGAATTTTCTACTTTGCCAACAAGAAATGTGAAACAGAGAAGCCTGCCTTCTACTTAGGATTTCACTGCCTGAATCAAAGACACATGGAAGAGCTCCTACCCTTTTCAGATCGAGTTTGCATTTATTTTCTAAGGAAAGAAGTCATATCCAGTTATTTAAGGCAATTATTTGAGCTCAGGATGATTTTGCAAAGGACCCCCCACACAGGCAGAGGAATGACTGAAGCACAGGAAAGGTTTTGGGTGTAAGGAAGACACTGAGCAAACTGATGTAGTGAGCACTTAGGGACTTTTAGGGATCAGTGGAACTCAAATATCCAAATAACAGTTAAAACCAATTTAAATAGTAGTTAAACCCAAAAAGTGTGAAGTCCCTTTTGATTTTAAACTCCCCCAGAGCTGGCAGCTGAACACATGTGCTGTGGCTTAGGCAATGGTACCCTGATTCTAAATGTGGACTTGCATTTCATGTCCACCACCCAAGGCTGGTAACTTCTCAACATGATTCGTTATCTGGCTTGTTCTCATTTTTTCCTTAAGTTCTCTTATTTTGTTGTTTTGGTTTGTTTTTTTGTTTTACTCCCCCTATTAGTGAACTTCTATGAAATTAAAAAAAAAAAAAAAAAGTCTCCTTTTGATGCAAATTAAGCAAGAGGTTTGAATAGATTGCTGCTTTTATGGTAGGCTAGGTAGTTGCAAGGGCTAGTTGCTAAACTCCCTTAATGTGATACAGCAAGGTATATATAGGTTTATATATATATACACACACATTAGGGAAAATGTCTTCACTGAAAGGGTGGTCAGGCATTGAAACAGGCTGCCCAGGAAAGTGGTAGAATCAGGAAGCCTGGAAGTGTCCAAAAGACATGTGAATATGGCACTTGGGGACATAGTTTAGTGGTGAAAACTTTGGTGCTGGGATAATGGTTGAACTCTATGATCTTAAAGGTACTTTCCTGCCTAAATATTTCTATTAGGTGTGCATATATATATATATACAAGGATACTACAGAGGGAAAAGCAACTGTACCCATTTCAGGGTTGTTTGGAGCCCACTCTTAGTTGTTTCTTTATTAAGCAGTGCCTCTAAAGGTGATAGGAGTAGGGGCCATGTACTCTGACTCTTAAAGACTGCATACTTTTAACTACATGTGCAGAATTCCTAAAATACCCAGTGAGAGATGAACCATAGAGCACAAAGCAGAGTGGCACGGTGTTATTTAGGAGGAAATTGTCAAGCTCTTCGCCACTGTCATATCCATGAGGCTTCTTGGACAGGTTGCATTGGGACAGCATGATAGGAGATGAAAACTCTTACTTGGTGCTTGGAGAACTACATGTGAGATTCCCAAGAACCTATCCAGAGGAAAACAAATAGCTGCTGCCTGGAAGCAGGTGTTGCACCTAGCTCTCAAAATATGTAGCAGATTTGTAAGGCACTGTTGAGGTCATGGGCATTATTAGGAGGTGGTGGAGGGCTGTGTGCTTTTGATTCCCCTTGTCAAAAGGGATTTGGGGTTATTGCAGAAGTTCTGACAGCTCAGCCGTGTTTGCTGTCTTATTGTGCCTACTGCAAAAGGTCAGTCCACTCTGGCTCAGGGAAAGGCTTTGTAGCCAGAGTCCTCTGACAATAAACTATAAATGTTTCGTCTATCAGAAGGTGATGATAGCTTGGTATTGCACGGTTTTCCTGTGCTACTGCAATTTTTTTTTATTTTTTTTTTTTTTTTTTCTATAGATGCCTCTGTCACCAGGATTTATCAGCCTGGCAGCAATTATAAACAAGACCCCATGGGCCTGGTACTTTTGCTGAATGTCTTCAGAGAAATGTTAAAATGTGTTGGGTTTTCTCACTGAAGAGTCATAGCTTATTATTCTGAGCTCATGAGGAAAAAGTGGCATGGATTTAAAACTGAAATCTGCCTCTACTGCTAAGTGAAGGGTGTTCCCCCAGGGGTGATCCCAGAGGATGGACACCCGTCTCTGCAGTGCTGCTGCATGCAGCTCTCCAGCAGAAACGTGCACACATTCCCTGCCAGAGAAGCCTGGGGCACTGGAGAGGGGACCCCCACACTTCTGCCTGGCCAACTTCTTCACTGATTATTCTTTGACAGCAACAGTGAGGGGCCACAGCCTTAGTCTATTTATATATCCAAGACTAAAGGCTGTAAATATGGGGTCTATTAGTTGAACTAGTGCTGGAGCTTTGTTATGACATTGTCATCAGCATATCCAGTAGCTCTAGCAGCTAATAAAAGGATATTTGCACTGTGGGGGAGTGAGAAAATCCAACTGTTAATATCTTGGAGCCTGTACAGAATGCAGTTTAAAAGGTGTTCCCCAAGGGGCTCAAGGAGAGAGCAGGAAGCATGCAGAATTTCCAGCTGAGGTGGTGATGTCATGGAACCAGAGTGCCACAATTATGCAACAGGCTTAAAGCACTCCAGCTAAAGCCATTACTAGGCAAAGTCCTGCCAGTGTTAAGTGCTTTGCTAACACCAAAGCACCAAATGCATGAAATCTGTGATACTCCGAAGAGGTGAAGAGGCTCAGGTCTGAATAGGGGTTGAGGAGAAGAGCTGAAGAGCAATTTGTATTCACACTCATTGCCCTAATCAGTGACCTAGGAGAGGAGATGGGGATTAATGCTCCTTTCTGCCTAGCTGCAACTATATGAGTTTGTGTTCATTGCCACACAGTGCTAGACTGTCAAGAGGATGATACCCTGTCCTCACTCCCAGCTATTCCTTAAATTTCTAGGAAGCATGGGTCTAACTCCTTTCTGAGTTTGAAGGGAGATGAGCCCAGGTCCCTGCCCATCTCAAATCAATGTCTTAAGTGGAAGGTTATCATGTTAAAGGCTGAAGGATGTTTCTATACCTTTCAGGAGTCAGCCTGGGATTATGAAACTCAAACAAGATGAAGTGAACCTTCCTGCAGCCATCCTATGCCAAAATTTGGGGCTGGGATAGGGGTTTGGAGCCCACTTTTGTTGTTTGTATTTTCTGTGGGATCATTCTGGCAGCTCCTTAGGGTACAGGAGGCTTGGATGTCTTGAGGGGTGTTTTGAATCAAATTTTAGACATATGACCTCATGTTACACCTATGTGAGCTGTTGCTAGAAGGGGTGATCCAGCCCTTCCTGTTCCTGAGCACCAGATTCCAGTTCATCACTTTTTGCCTCAAATCTCACTCCTGTTCATCTGTAGACAAACCAGCACAACTTGCTAACCTGATGTCAAGAGCTTTCTGGGGCATGTCTGGAAAGAGCAATTTTCTGACAAAGGGAACCTGGGCAAAAATGAAACGGAGTAGCAGTGGTTGCCGAATCACAAAAACCAAAATAATGCGGTGAGTACACCTCCCTGCAGGCAGCCAGTGTTAGAGAGAAATTCAGGACTGACCCTTCTGGCAGTGTCCTACCATGGTGCTGGATGAGGAGGGGCAGCAAATGCCAGCCCCAGCAGTGCCCTTCGCTCACTAGTTTCAGGCAGTTCCAGAGTTAGCAGTCTGATCATAGACATGTAGTTTCGGACCCCATAAAGTGCAAATTATCCCATGTGGGATGGAAAGTGCCTCCAATTCGTCCTGCAGGAAGAATTTTCAAGATCTGGCCCTGATATAATGGAAGAATTTTTGCTGCATCTAAAGGGGCATGATTCCAATGAACTGGATATTGGTGAATGTACTTAAGTATTTCTAAAAATTCCTTCCCTGTGCTTGTGGAGAGTAATTGTTCTCTATCTGCTTAAATTCCATTTTTCTTTCCATCTGTTTCTGTTTCTAGTTTAGACAAAATGACACCATTTTTTCTTAACACTTTTATCAAAAGGTAGAAAATAAAGTGCTCCAGTCCTTCATAAATGATTTTTTTCTGCCCTCCTTCCCCCAGCCCATTCAGTTTTGAATGGAATGGCATATGTTGTCAGATATGCAGCAAAAGGAGAAGTACATAACCCAGAACCTAATAAAACAACAAATCTAGTGTGCCCTCCTGGTCTGCAATCCTTCAACAGGCTCCCTTCATTAAACATGAAGCCATGTGTTTTGTAAAACAGATCACATCCCTGGTGCCACAGTGTGGTATGTGTTGCTCTCACTGTATTTCATGAGGATTTTCTAATTTATAGCAGCACAGTTTTTATTCTTACAATTTTTTTTAAAGTACGCCCACCCCCAAAAAAGGGCAATACTGATATCTGTGCAAGCTGTAAACTATTTAAAATTGATCGAAGCAGCAGTACATACTTGCAACTAACCTTGACAGCTCAGCTTTATTCCTGGCAGTGTCTGCAGCAGTCCTGCTATGTCTTACTTCTTCAGGCATTGTGGTTGCCCAGGTGAAAATCCCATTTAAGTCCAGTGGCTCTGGTGGTGTTGCTCTGGATTTACGCCGGGCTACCCATGAACAGAATTTAGCTGTGAGCTTCCGTGTGTTCCTGCTGCCTGGAGTGCATTTCCATGGCACAAGCAATGATGGAGCACCCAGGAGGACTGACGAGTCACAGAGATCTTCTATTTGTATTCTGCCAGCTTGCCCCAGCTCCTCTGTTGCTATCTCACTATTGTTTTAAAGTAAAGGCTAAGGAGCTTATGGCCATATGCTTTCAGCTGGTGCTCAGGCTTTGGGTAACTAAAAGCCCTGGTGAGAAGAGGACACCAATGGAGCTTCTTTGTATTTGATTAAAGAATGAATTGTTGCAAGCAGGGAGAGAAAACCAAAGTCTCTTGTAGACAGGTTTGTACCTTGCCATTTGGATATTTTTAACAATAAACACAGCTCTTCAGAAACAAGTGTGGTGGATTATTTGTACTAAAATTGCCTTTTTTATTATTTTAAGCTAAAACCATAAAGCTGCACATGTAATTCAGGGAAGGATGAGAGATGAAATACATTGCTCTTCATTAGAAAGGTTGCTTTTCATTTACAAGCACATGAAAATAGCTTTTTACTAGCTGAACTCTTTCTGGTTTTCTATGCACAGCTCTTCTAATAGCATCTCAGTGGGCCAAAATTGCCCCTGAATTAAATGATCACAGTGAGATTGACTCAAATGGTGTCTTGGTCTTTTGCACAACAGAACTTTTGCCCTGCTGTTACAAAAATATCTGCAGTGTTTATTAATCTAATAAATTCTTGAACTAAAAAAAGAAACACATTAATGAAAAGGGTTCTAATTAACCACAGAGCTGAAAACTTAAAGTAGTTACTGCAGACCAAGGCTCAGTTATGCTGACATGAATGTGAAGTAATTTTACTGAAGCCCATGCTGTTACCTCAGACTTTCCCCTCTGTCTGTAAGCAGATTTTTGTTCAGTCTGCCTAATTATCTTTTATCTGGGCTTAGTTTCAGCTCAGTAACACATCTCCACCTTGCAACCAATCCTTTGGCTTTTGTGAAAGTCTTTTTTGTTGAGAACAGTGCCATTTTGGTTTCCATTTAAAGAGAATTAAAGATCCAATTACGCAAATTAATTTTAAAAGCTTTTTCGCCAGTCTTCTGGGAGAAAGGTTGTTGCACAGACTTAAAACAAGGGTTCCTTTGCTTTGAAATGCATCCTGGCGTGACACCCGCCTCTGCCTCCTGTCACTTGGCTGGCAGCTGAGTGGGAGACTTTGGGCACTTCAGGGACCTGACCTGGAGGAGTTCTGTGGGGATGCTAGCACCAGACAGGGCACCCCTATTCTCCTGAGGAAAAAAAAAATCTGGGCTTGATTCATGACAGTGGAGTGGAAAGGGCCAGAGAAAGGCAGAGGGCTGTATTTGCGTGTGATGCAGGAGACACCACAGTCTCTCTGTACATGTGGGTGGCCACTGGGCTTTGTGTCTTGGCTGTGAGACTTGGGGGTTGAACCTCTGCCCTGCTCTCCTGAGGATTTAACGAGGGCAACTGAGACAAAGGAGTTACTGAGGGACAGGGTAGAGTTTAGCTCAGAAAAAGTATGTCCAATCACAAGCCTATGTTATTTCGGCTTTAAAAATTATCTACTGCAAATATTAGGGCAAAACAGGGAAGAGCAGGGACACGTTAAAATAATATTTGCAAGTACCATGTGCTCAGCACGATGTGCAAGGTTAGCTACCCTTCTACTCATTTCTGTCTGACAGGGAAAAATGTTCACATGGAAATGCAAAGCCCAGAAACTACCTGGAAGAAAGCTCAGGGGCTGTGAAATAAGCTCCCACCTTCCTTGTGCCCCCTTCTCTGTACCCAGCTTCTTTCTAACAGTATGCAAAAGCTGCTCAAGTAGCAGTAGAGTTGCTTCTCACCCATTCTAGCAGAGCGTGGAAAATGATGTGTTACAGAGGACAAACGGACATTGGCATTATGCATCCATACCATGGAAGCCACAAAAACATTTCCATGTTGCTGCTGAAAGGAGGAAACCAAAGATGGGCAGGCCCACTGTGGGTTGCACACTGGGGGTGTGCAGCCTCTTACAGAGGCCCAGAGAAGCCAGTGGGGACCTCCCTGGGCTGATGAGATTACTCATCAAGAGCTGTGCTGCAAAACTCCAAGAGGCGATGAAACTTCTGGGAGTTCAAATGTCTTCTGTACTTATCCTGGGAGAGAAAGGGTGAGGAGTGGGATGCCTCTGTGGTGCCAGGAAAGGAGCAGCTCCAGCCAAAATACACTCCCTGTGTCTGTGGAAAACCTTCACTGCTCTGTGGCTCACCATGGTCTCAGAAGTCAACAAAGGGCTCTGTTTCTCCCATGGCATTTGGTGTCCCCATTGCACACTTGTCAGGCTGGCATGATGAGGACCATGCTGGCAGAGCTTTCACTGCTCTCCCCTCCTACTCATTAACAAGCCAGCAGTCAGCAAGTGATAAAAGAAGACCAGCTTAGAGAGTGGACTAGAAAAGAATGATATTGTTTTCTGTTCACAGAAATTTTCCCTTGTAGCTACAAAAACTAGAAGGTAAAAAAAAAAAGAAGCCGGATTTGACAAATTTGATCCTAATGAGACCACTGCAATGGAAATGCTTCTCAAAACTGGGATGGCTCTTACCATTCCTTCTCTGCATGTTGAGTAAAGTAAACCTTTTATACAGATGTGAGTGAGAAGTTGAAGTTACTAAAACACTATGCGTGTTTGAAGGAAGCTAAGTATTTTAGAATGGCAAGACTTTCCCCTTGAGTTTTGCCTTTTTGGTTCTGTCAATTTGTATAAAGGGACTGCAAAGAAAAGGAGAAAAATATGTATTTAGATGGACTTGTAACACTCAAGCAGAAAAGATTAGGCAGCATTTTCAGAAAGAATAACTCTCACTGTCCTTTCAGTATGTTGCTTTACATATACTAGCATGCTCTGCAGACCACCACAGACATAGACAACTACAACTGATATAGCAATAGCCCTCAAGAGCCAACAGCATAAGACAGTTTCATAGCATTGGAACAAAAAGGGTGTCAGGAACACCTTCTACAGGGATCACTGAATGCACTATTCCAAGAGAAAACACATCCAGCTATGGTGCTGCTGGAAGGTTTGGGGTAGAGGCAGTACAAATATTTTCAATTGATTCCCCTCCTTTCAGAAAGCGAAAAAGGAGTTGGTGGTAAAGCGAGGGATGTTGCGGGGAGAACAGGAAGTTTTAAAGGAAAAATTTTACTTCATCAGTCTAGTACCAATGCCACAGAGGCTGTTGCCTCAATGAGCATCCCCACAGGATCCTGATAAAGCTGTTTAGTATACACAGGATTGTGCTTAGCTGACTGAAGACGTGGTGGGAGGGTAGGGTCTCTGCTGAGCTGCGGTGCTGCTGATGGACAGAGACAGCAGTCATGCCCTCGGGGGCCTGAGTGCAAAGGCAGTAGTGCTGGGCTCCTCTATGGCTTGTGTTATCTACACTCCTGAAGATGCTGTTAAATATCTGTCCAGTTGTGCATTCAGAGGAGTCAGAAATTGCCCTGATTATAATTATATTCCAGGATGAATTAAGAATCAAGACTTAAGAATGTACAGTGGTATAAGCGCACAAAAAAGTCTCTTACTTGCAAATCTCTGCTTCTCTTAGTCAAATCCATGCAAAATTTCCATTACAGCTGGTGGCAGGTAGCTCCCAGTGCAGTTCCAGTACCATCCAGAAGACAAAGTGATACTCCAGTACACTAACAGCAGCTCTCTTGGGACAGCTTGCTAAGTATTTCTTACCATGAAACAACTGAATTGCTTAAAGCAGCAATCAACACCCTGTAAATTTTGGGCTGTACAGAGCTGAGCCTTAAGGCAGCAGAGAGAAGAGAATATCCAAGACACCCTATGAAGATCTGGGCTTTCTCAGAGTGGAGTGAGGTCAGAGACTGAAGCTGAAAAATTAAGAAGCCGTTTGATTCACTTGAAAGATCTTGTTCTTGTCCTTGTTCTGACTTCACTGAAGTTGCTGCTAAATTTTAATAACCAGAGCACCAGGGCTAGTCAGGATCCACTTTGTTCAATACAAAAGGAGTGAGCAGAGAGAAGAGGGCTGGGGCAAACTTGGGCAAACTGAAGTGGGACGCCAGAAGTCCAGAAAATAAAAAGCTGATCCAGCAGAGAGGGAGTCAAATATCTTCTGAACATTGTTGGCACAAGCCAGTAAGGGCTTCAAACAGATGAGAGTTTTTATTCTCTTGCTTTTCTTTTGGAATGTACTGTATATGAGCAAATCACTCATTCATCAGTGCTTCCACTCGTGGTGTTGATGGCTTTTGTTGATTTTTTTGGTGGGGCTGGGTTTTGGTTTTCTGGGGTTTTTTTTAACTTTTGCATTTCTGCCCAAACAGCCCAACCACTAAAACAAACTCTAGCACAGCATGTTAGGAAGTGGTTTGAATATGCTAAAGATCAAAGGGAGATGCTACCCAGGGTCTGATGTACACTTGTTCTTAATTCAAGGTTAAAGAAATAGCGAAAGCGAGGATGTACAAAATGACCCCCATTGAGAATGCATCTGGGAGGTGAAGGGAGAGACATTCCTCCCCAGAACCCCATAAAGCTATGCACATATGCTTCTCCCTATTGTTAATCCCTTTTGCTGATGGGATGTGGAGAAGATTTTATACAGTGGTGCAAAATGGAAATCTATTGCAGTAGGAAAGAGTGCTGCAATCCCAGAGGGACTCTTATGTTCAAAACAAAATACAACAATGGAGTTAATTAGCATTGCATGGTTCACAAAATCCCCTCGAGGGGATCTTTCTCTGTTCTAAATCATCACTTGTATGTGAGATAGAAAAGCTCCCACTGAGCAGGCCCCTTCCACAAACTTTTAATAGATATTGCCACGGTTTTTCATCATTTGCCATTGGCTTTGAGAAAGGTAACAGCTGAGCCAGGGCTATTCAGCTGCATTAACCAGCTGCATGTTAATACAGAAATACTACCCTGCTCCTCCCTTCTGCCTGCAAACCACCCCCGCCCCCCCAACAAGTTAACCCCTTCCTGCCACATATTTCTCTGCCACTGTGACACAGATACACAGATGGAGGGGTAGTACAGGTTGACAGTTGAGCAGGGAGGGACCTTCCTGCAAATATTTGAACTTCCTAGTGTGCAGACAAAGTTATCCAAACCAGATCTTCAGGCCACTGTGTTCACACCCATTTGAAGGGACAGAACTTGCTCTAAAGGAGTCACTATGACCCAGTACCAGGGCAGAGGGCAAAAAGCCAAGAGGAAGGACCTGGTCTCAGGAAAGCCACAGAAATTAACAGCATGCTTCCTATCTCCCACTCTTGCTATTACTGTCAGAGCCTGTTGGCACAAGAGTTCCAGCCAGCCCAGCTCTATCCTCACTGAAATTCCCTGCACCCCTTCAGTGCAGTTTCCAGTGGGTATGAACACTGGAGTCTGTGCTCTGCTCACTAATAACATGCTGGGAGTGAGGATTAACGCCTCTCAGCTGGTTTGACTGGCCTCCAGTTGCCCTCCCACTCTCTTTCGTGTCATGCCAAAATGGATCAGTACCTGCACATCTATTTGCAATCACGTTGGCCAGATGGCCGAGCCGGTGTTTCAGTGCCGGCTTGCACTCAAGTGCAGTTCTCTCCTGACTGCAATCTGCTGGAATCAGCAGCAAAGCTCTGCCGTGGACACGGCTGTGCTGCCTGCTGCACCGCCCCACTGCTGATCCTGCAGCTCCTTGTCTCCCGGGGAGAGGCAGGAAGCCCTGAAGAAATACTGCAATACAGCAATCATTGTGGCAAGACACAGCTAATGAACTGCTGGAGCAAGAACGTGTCAGGGCACCTTGTAACTCTCAATCAGGAGCTTGGAGGTGAAGTGCTTTGTAAAGAAAGGAGTCAGATTCTGGCAGGGTTTGTGCTACCTGCCAAATTCTGATGGGTGAGAGGGGGCTTTGTCATGGATCATTCCTACTAAACTATATTATACTATGATTGCCTCAGGTTAGTCAAGACTGCTGAATACTTTGGGACTGGCAGGGTATCTGATGAGACCTAGCCAGAGAATTGTAGGATATTACAGTAGTATAATTGAGGAAAGCTGGAGGTAAGTCCCCTCTTCTATTTCAGCGCTGGATGTGTTTACTGCTTTCTGTCTTAGCTAACTGTATTGCCCTTCTCCCCTCACCTGGCCAGGGTTTCAGGGAACAGCCTCAAAGGCTGGGGCACAAGGGCATCCCTGCTTGTAAGCAAGGATCTCCCCGTAACACAGGAGGAAGAGATGCATGGAGAGGGCAGATTGTGCACAAGCATGGATGTGCAGACTGCCACTCCAGGGTCAGGGACCTCAGTAGAAAGTGTCTGTCCTTTATATTTCAGTAGCATTTTAATTTAAATGGTGGTGAGACTGATGTAAAAGGGAAAGATGAAGGGTGGTGATCAATTCAAACAAACCATAGGCTAACACAAGCCCTCTTCCTCCAGTCCTGGCTTAACTATCACACCCTAAATCCCCTTCCTCCCCCACTTCCTGACTCTCACCTGGCACACAACAATGGCTCAACACAATGGCACACCACTCTCTTCCCTTTCACACATCAATATCAAGTGACCAGCCCAGGGCAGGAAGAAATGGTTAAGCACATCACTGCCTTGGGAATCTTCTGTTGGCCTCCCCCTGTCTTGCCACTATGCCACCACTTCTGTCACCTGCTTTTCACCCTTTCCTTCCTCTCACCCACTATGTTACTCCCCCACTTATCCCACTGCACCAACCTGCACACTTTGGCCAACTACCTCTGTCCCACCCTGGGCCCAGCCAGTTGAAATGTACAACCATCTAATGGTGACACAGCCCTTGAATGCTTCATGCTGTTTAGATTTGTTACTCTCCCACTCTGGCTGAGAGCCTGCTCTGAGATCACAACCTTGCAGTGCTCGCAGGACTGATGACATAACGTTTCATGACTTTGCAGGCACACTCATAGCTCTTTATAGTATGTCCCCAAGCATTTTATCACAGCACATGAGATGTTTCACAGCATTCTATCTAGGCACTGCTCCTGGCCCAGAGCCTAGGCACTTGAACAGTAAACTCCTTTTAGGACTTGTGTGAATGTGCATAGAGATAGCAAGGCAAGAAACAGAGGATATAATTAACCACTAAAATTCCTCTCAGTCATTGCAAAATGCCAACAGACTCTATTCATCTCTACAGAGAACACAAAGTGGAATTTAAGTACAGGCAGGTCTCTGTTCCTGTTCTAAAAGTCTTACTCTCAGATGTCAGGGGCAGAGGTGGTTTCCTCAATCTTTCTGCGTGCCCTTTCTTTCTTCTTTGGGCATCTATTGTGGAGTAGCTTATGATGAACAGCCTGCCTAGTGCAGTCCAGCAAAGCCTTTTGAAGATGTGATCTGCCTTAGTGAAACTCAGCCCAGTTTCTAGGAGCAATTTGTGGAAGTGGCTCAAATCTTAGGGACGTGCTGCAAAGACTACTTTATGGTAGAGGGTAACTGCAACACATTGCAGACATCCCACAACAATGCTACATGCAGGCTTTCTTGTTCCAATACATTTCCCTAGTTCACTGTAACCCAGGTTGTTCACCCAGGGACCTTTCACAACATCACTTCCTGTTGACTCAGTTTACCTGAGAGGAAATATGGAGAAACCCCAGTGTAGGCAAACCTGAAGTGAGTACCTCTCCTTCTGGGTTTGCTTCATTATAGAATAAGCGTGGAATAAACAGCAAAAAAGAAATCTGAATCTAAAAACCTGCAAGAAAAGCTGCAGGAAAAGCTGCTAGGAATCTCTATAGTGTTAGTCTCATGAAACACACAGAGATCATGAAAGGTTCAGATAGGTCCCTAACCACCTTGAATTTCTTCCAAAGGAAAGTTAAAGCCCTGTTGTTTGTAATTCTTAAAACTGTCAATTGGGAAAATCCCTGTAGAAAACAGGCCTGCATTGACTAGTCCTCCAGTGGCCTTTCCCATCCTCAGCTCCTATGATTAATGTGCTCATAAATTCCTTTGTGTTCCCTGCTTACCTGGAAGACTCTCCTATGGCTACCATCCAAGAACACCATGGTGCTGTTGCGTTAGACTGCTCTTTATGGTTTCCCATTTTCTTGTCCCTGCCTGAATTTCTGTGCAAGAGCAGATATGGACCAGATGCAGTATGCCCTCTGCAGACAGGAAGGCCACCTTTTCCCATTGGGGCATCCATCCGGTTTGATTCTGCCAAGTGATGGGTGAGACCTGAGAGGCCCCGTCCTTGCCAGCTGCTACCAGAATATCTTCCCTTGCTGCACCTTGCTCAGGCTCCTTGGCTTCAATCCTGCTCTATTTTATTTAAAGATGGCTGTATCAGGAAAAACAGAACTAGCCTGGGACAGAACTGGTCTGAACTCAAAACCATTTCCTTACTACCACAGGCTTTTAGGAATATTTACTTTGCATCATTTTTCAGGATCAAGTTTTGTGGCATATAAGGGAATAGTTTGTTATTGCAACTCTGTTTCATGTAAATGTGCCCCAAACTCTTCTTTGCCATGTATACAGCAGTGTATTTGCATATCAGAAGACTTCACAGAGCCTCTCAAGTTACCGTACATGCCTAACTGCTTACAATTGCCACAGTTACATTGGGGGGAAAAAGCTTTTACAAATGCTTCGCCAGACAAATCACATTTTTAAGCAGAAGAAGAACAATTCCTTTCTCTTAGAAAGATGTTTTCAATGAGGGCAGAATCAGTACACTTAGTTACAATACTGGAGTGTCAGATGTTTATTGAGTCAGCAAAGGAGATATAAAAAGAACTGGCAGGGCTCTGCAAATCACTTTGATTTTCAGTAGTGACTCTACTACGGTAAACAGTAAATAATGTAAATAGCAAAGGTGTTCTCATTCACTGAGAAATGAAATGGGAAGTCAAAATCCTTTTTTTTCCTTGTGATAAGAAATCTTTTGAAACCCTCTGATGCCATTCCTTATTCCATCAGTATCACATTAACTTGATATGTTGCTGTTAAACAGCCACACTTAAATACATCAAATGGGTTAATGCTGGCACTTTATCAGGTATGATTTCTGTTTCTGTAACACATCTCGAGACATATAGAAACTACTTAGAATGAGAAAGGAAGTGTCTCCTCTTCGCTGATTCAGACAACTGTGAGTAACTGGCTGATATTTCTTGAACATCCGGATCAGTGCCAGGCTGGTCACGGCTATGACAGGGCAGATAAGTTAAGTGGACTTTGAAAATTGCTCTAAGTGACATGAGTAAGCACAGCTTCAAAGTGCTCTCAGCTGTGTGGGAAAGCAGGCAGAGGCATAGTGAGGAAGAGCCCACAGACACATTCAAGCTAGCTGCAGTTTTGCCAGGCATAACTCAACCAAAGCTGAGGTATAAACTCAGTGAGCTGTCTTGCACTGTCTTTGCTTATCTGGTATTGCTATGTAAATCCTCAGGCTGAAGGAGAAGGAAGGAAAGTAGTTGCTCACAAGAGAGAGCAACTTCATCACTGATAAAGGAAAGTACTAAAAGGAGTGAGTCACTGGGCCCCATTTACAGGTCAGCAAATAAATTCAGTGTAGTGACTTGTTACTTATTATTTTAGTATTAAAAGTAAGAATGAAAGCTCTTCTCTGTCCCAGTCTCATTGCTGGTTTCTCCCTCGAGCATGCAGCAGTTTATCTCTGTAGGATAAGCCACTCCACAGGCAGGCAGGCAGGCAGGCAAGATCCCTTCCCTTCCTATCCTCCGGGATTCATGTGATTCCTACCTTAAATATATGACTCTGCTCAAATAACCTTCAGCTTGTGGGCCAGGACCTTCCTCCCCCTGCTCTCTAGGAATGTCAGTAAATCACTGCCAGCCCTGCCACGAAGCCTGGCTCCAATTGTGTCATCTTGGTCTCGTGTCACAAGCAGCTGGGGCTGCAGCGAGGTCAGGGGCTTTGTGGTGGAACAGGAAAGGTTTCTCCACATGGCAACCCGAGAAAAGGAGATCCTTCCATCTCCAGACGGATTTTGAGCTCCCTGCCTCCTTGTGTGGGACAGTTAGCAATTTCCTCCCCTCTCAGCTGCTGCTGACACATGGCTGGATGGCTTCCAGCATCCTCTGTGCACATTGTTCTGCGAGTGTTTGTCTTAGCAAAGTGCAGAGCCAGCCGCACCTTGCAATTAATAAATATGTGTCAACACTTGGTGCAAGCCCCATTATTATCATTACCCCAGAATTAGAGGGCTGGCACAGCCACTGAGCCACCCGAGGGCCTGATCCTGCCAGGTGCTCAGCACTCTTCATTTCCACTGGCAGCAAGCAGAAGTGGAGGCCAGGAGGGAATTACAGGATTCAGCTATCCAAGGGGTGATTTTTTATTTAGTCTCAAATTCTAAAAGAGATTATTCCTGTCAAGAGAGAGGAGGAAGGCAAAATTAATAGCCAGGGGCCATCCCCTCAACAGCTATAAAATAATGCCACTCACTTAACAGCAATGGATCACTGCTGATCTACCTCAGCTCAGAATCTGTTGCTGGTACACATGAAGTGGAGATTATAAAAGGAAATTAATTACAGTGAAAGCTAACCTAAAAGTTGAATATGTATGCAGGGATTCCCATACTGGTTACAGTGCAGCTGTGTGGGGCTTGAGTTGAATTTCTAATCCATCTTGACCTCAGAGAACTCTCTGTTTTTTGCTTGAAGCAGTGCCCCTCCTTGGAGCCAGGGTCACAGTGATGTACCTGGAGGGAGGATTTGAATCCTCAGGCCTGATTATGATTTGCACTAATGCCTCTTTTCACTGGAAGTGCTGTGACATTTACCTAACACCCTGAGCATTGCTAGAATGAAAAAGAAACCATGGAGGATGATCTTGAAAGGAGGATATTTTCCTGAAAATGCAGACAGGTCATGTTTTTAAGACATCTGCGCTCCTAAGATGTTGCTCTAGGCTTAGTCCTCAGCTCTTCTTGATTTCAAGAGTTCAGCATTCCTGCTGCACCAATACTTTGCAGAATTTGTAAAAGAGCCAAAATGGTCTTCAGGTACCTTCCTAACTTGAGAAATCCTGCCACCCAGCAAGCAGGGGATCAGGCTGTCCAGGAAGGATTAGGCTGCATCTGAAGGAACAGGTGGTTCTCATCCAAGCTGCTGTGTCAGAAGGGCTGAGGGTTGGGCTAGAAGCCTCAAAGTGAGTAGGTCTTTTACACACAGCAGCAGCCTGGAGCACGGTCAGATGTAGTGGTGCTTCTGCAAGTGCCCAGGGAAAGGTGCTTGATGCCATTTACTCTTTTCCAGATCTGTTGGTCTGAGCATTCTCACATCACTTATAGCAGGAGGAGGGTTGGAGTGGGCTCTGGTGAGGACTCAAACGGGGAGCAATCTATGAAATACGCAGGGATTTCTGAAACAGTTGCCTTGAAGGAGGCCTGCTGCCAAAACCCAGCACAGCCCTAGGCCTGGCAACTGCCACTTGAATAAAACAGAATTGTTAGCTCCTCCAAGAACTGCCATTACTCAAGCTGTGGTTATCAAGGGGCAGCTCCCTCTGCCCCTTCTGATGTATTCTGCAGACACTGCTATGGTGTCAAGGCCCATTGCTAGCTGATAGACCCTGCAGCAGGTGAGCTGTGCCCTGTGCTGGGTTGAAGTGAAGCATCTTCAGGTGCAGCAGGCAGTGCTGAAGGGTCATGCTGTGGTTAGATAGAAGGGCTCTCTGTTGCCTCATGTAATACTGCAGTCCTTATAAAACAGTTTCTGCACCCCAGTCCTGCCTGAGAACACAGCAAAGCACCAGACCTCTCTGCCAGCTGTGGAGCCAATTCTTTACTTCCATTAATATCTCCATTCAACATATCTTTGAGGAAGTAAATCCAGGAGTTTGACTCACCATGGATAACTATTACTATGAACTGTTACTATCACCTGTCTTGATGATTGTGGAAATCAGCTCCTGCATTAGATGCTGTTAAATTACCCCTTCATTTTCCAAGGTCACACACATATCTTAGTATCAGTGTACCCTTCTATGTAATAATATCAAGAAATGGCTTTTCCTAGATGAACTCACAGTGAAAATTGTTATCATTGTGCAGGACTATTTTAAGTCATGGTTCTCCATCCTGATATGACTGTTAGAAAAGGCTCCTGAGATCCATCAGCTAATCCAGAGGCAGTAAAATGTTGAGTAATATAAAATAATATAAAATTCTGATTTTCTCTATGATCAGAGCCAAAAATCCTCTGTGAAAGGCACAGAGGACTATCTCATATTTTTATAACACCTGTTTGCATTTCAACAAAGCAACCCAAGCATGAATCATGTGTGTATGGTTGTTTCAGACCTCCTGAGCAAGGTAGCAGATAAGTGACTTCCTGGAGAGGCTGGGTGCATGTCTGTGCCCTCGTGCCCAGCTGCCATCTGCTCAGGAGAGCAGAGTCCTCACTGAGCCTTGGGGTTGGAACTGCCACAGTTCATAGCATAGCACTATTTAGCCCTCGTCATCTACATTTTCATACCCACAGGGAGCCTATAAACTACCAAAAAAGCAATCTTGTTTTCCTACTAAAATTTCTTCCTGTCTCTTCTTATGACACAGCCCAGACTTGTTTATGTTTGAGCTGCTGCAGCAGCAATACTGCCTCATTGCTTATAGCACCACCTAAGCTTCTCCAGCCAAAAGGCACCTCTTTTCCTCTTTTTGATTTTGTTTTCTGTTCATAGAGTACTTGGCAGAGTTATATTCTGTAGTAGAGTGGGTTTAGTGTGCAAGCTCTGTGGTAATGAGAATAGCATTATTATTTTTAAGAGGGAGCTTCTTCTCCATTCTGTGGTAAGGCAGCAAAAGCACCCACAGCTGTGACCTCCTTCAAGCCTCTATACTAAGTTGCTTGTGGCTGATGTTGATTTGTTCCTTGTGTCCTTTAATGGGAAGAAGGATTTTCCCAAAACTGTGTTGGCACAGCTGAAATTCTCCACGGTGCCTTCCTGCTTCTGGATCACCTGCTCTTCCTCAAGAAATCAGGTTCTTTCTGAAGAGAGAAGCAGGAGGAATTGCCTTACAGAGAATGCAAAAGCAGGTCTGCTGCAGCTACTGCTCTTCTTTGATCATTACTGCATCACCCAGCACAGACACAGTGTTCCTGCTTTGGAAGTGGGATACCTGCATCCATCTCAGCACTACGTTTTGAGACTTTCCCTGACCCTTTGCCTTGGTGTCTGGATTTGGAGACCCTGTTCTGCACTGGGTCTCAGAGCCACTGGCTTTAAGATCTTGTTTGTGCATTTTGACTACAGGAGCTCATTAAATGAGCTGATTAATGCCTAGATCCTCGAAGGTATTTAGGCATCTAAATCAGGTTAAGCCTATTTGATCCCAGTGGGGTTAGGTACCCCTGTGTTTTTCGGGAGCTGGGTGTAGTGCTCTGGTTTCAGAGGAGAAGGAAGAGGGGGCAAAGGAGCAAGAGGTATTTTTCTGAAAAATGTGCATAGAAGAACTGAATACTGGAAATGAAGGAACATAGACCCTGACTGACAGGTCTTAAGATTATAGAACTTGGGAAGAATAAACAGTGAAAAGAAAGTCATCATTTTCTTCCAGTTTCTCAAAATATATTGGGGCAAACCACACACTTTCCAACACTGATATACCTTTTTGATCTTAATTGTTCCTTTTCCTTAGTGTTAGTCTGCCAATGACCATTATCCCCTTCAGGCAAGGACTGTGTTCTCTTTCCTGCCCACAAAGTGTTTGGCAGATCCTGGGCAATAAGAATGTGCCTTTCAGAACCAGCCAGGTAGTGCAAGAGCTTGTGTTGCCCTGAAGCCCCACATAATAGAAAGAGCACAGTATCTTGACTCTTTGATATTTTTTATTGGCCTTATGTACTGGTGCACTGGTCTCAGCTCCTTTTCCTGATGACTGCTGGCTTCCAGCTTCTGTTGTGATAGGCCCTGATGAATGTCAGGGGAGGTACTGTGGCTGTGCCTGGGCATGAATCCTACCACAGAGTTCATTTCTTTATGTGGGAACCCGGCTACTTCCCAGGCACAACCACGTGTTGTAAAGCACTTCTCCTGTCAGGAGGGAGCTGAGCCACTACTGGTGGTGGTTGGTCCCAGGGACCCTGTCACTGCAGCCCAGAGGGCTGGGGGTGCTGGCTGCTGAGGAGTTTCCCTCTCTTACCTGTGCAACCACTCTGACAAAGTTCAGTGGTTGAGAGAGTGAGTATTCTGTACCCCCAGCAGACATAAATATGTGCCAGTGCTTATCTTTTCTGAAAACAAATGAACAGAGGTGTCTGTTGCTGGAGTCTCTGAGTGTGCACGGACACAAAGTCTGCAGGCAGAAACAACAGCTCCCAACAACAGCTCCCAGCTTTATGCAAACACATTTCCTTCTTTTGCCAGGCCACGTCCAACCAGAAATGGCCTCTCACCATTCAGTGTGAGAAGGAAAGGCAGTGCCCATGGAGCCCCTTGGAGCGGAGCTGGAGGAAGGCATGATTAAGACATGAGAGAAGAAGCTCTGCTCACAAGGCATTCCCAGCAAGGATTCGGGTGGGACATCTGCCCATGAACCCTGCAGCAGCAGCAGCCTTTCCTGGACCTCCGGAGACACTGGGAGAATTTCCTCTTCAGCTATTTTCAGGCAGCATCTGCGTCTCTCACCAGCCATGGATGCCACAAGGCATGGTGCCAAAAAATCAGCAGCTTGGCAGCTTCTCTACATGGACTCAAGAAATATATTTTGGATTAGCTGTACCATCTGCCTCTCACAGGTGTTCATCTGGGAGGATGGGGGAGGAGAAGGGCACCTGAGGGCACCAGAATCCAACAAAAAGTGTTTTATAGGGCAATACACATTGCAGCAGCTGGTGCTGGTGGAGGAGGAATAAGGAGGAAGAACAGATACTAATTCCTACCTTGGAAAAATTAACAAACTTTGCAGCCTATTTTCACAGAATCTGGGCAAATCTGGGTCCTTACCCCTTGATCTGCTGCAGGGGCCAGGGGAGGTTTGGGGTAAGAACCCCCGGGTTATGTATTGAAGGGAGGGAAGAAATTTTCTGGATAAATTTGGAGAGTAACAATGTGACATGTGCCTTGATTTTGGGTAAGTGGAAGTTTGGACTAAGCATTCACAGGCTGCAAGCTTGGGATTTTTGTCAGCTATGACAATATAACTGCTGTCTCTCAGCAGATACCACAAAGGTCTCATCCTTCTTTACTTATTTATGGTTAATCATTAATATTTTCCTGGAAGTGTAACTCTGTCAGTTCTCACAGAACTACAAAGCCACATTTCTAAACAAAGATCTCATTTGTGAGAAGACAAAACCCTGACGGCAGCGAATGGTTTGCTTTCCACTGTGCTACAGAAACACCATTTCCTGTCCCTCCCATGAAAAGAATTTGTGGCAGCAGTCCCTGCACAGGCTGCACACCTACAGAAACCATGGGCTGCCCATGCCAGCAGCACCAGCACCTGCTGCCTGCCTCACCTCTGGGGACAGATGGAGTTCAGCAGGAGCTGCAGCTCTCACACCTGTGAGGCTCCATGTACCACCCATCAAAGGAGGGTGACTATCTGCCTTAAAACTTTTTTTTAATCTGTTGCAAAGAATTGATTCCCACAGAGGCAGAGAAACAGAGGCAGGAGGGTATTTCTGCTGTTTGGAGACAACCTGTATTAGGACCAACACCAGACGGATCTGGTGCACATCTTGCCTGGTAGATGTTCTTGCTGTCATCTTGCTCTGTGTGTTGGACAGGTCACAAAAGAACTGGAGAAGGCCATCACCACTCCTTTCTCTGCCCTCTGAACTGGTGGTCCAGCACCTCCTTTAAAAGCTGCAGAAGGTGCAGGGATGGTGCTTTCCACAATGACACCTCCACTTCCACTGTCTTCAGAACTGTTCATGGGGAATGGGCCAACTTTGCAGGAGCTACTCTTCAAGCTGCACAAATCACGAAAGAATTGCACTGAGGGGAAGAAAAATAAACCCTCTCAGCTCCTCATGTGCAAGCCATTTTTGCACAAGAAAGCAGCACTGAGGTGGTGTGAGGAAAGAGATTGTTGTTTCATGTGTTTCCAGATAACCACTGATAATACATATGACTGCAGCTGACCTTGCAATACCATATTGCTGCTTTTATTTTCTTTAAAGTACAAAAAGCTGTGTTGCCTAATGCAAACAAGACTGGCAGTGGAGAAACAAGCTCACAGCACCTCCAGTAGCCAGGCTGATGATTACAGTATTGTCTTTCAGTATTTCCTGTTCTGTCCTTTATCATCTGGATCATACACAGTCATTTGTGTCATTTGACTGTAAAACATAGCCCTTCATCATCAGACACATGGTTTCCTAATCCGCTGGGCTGAACCACTGGGATTTCTTTTTCTTCATCTGTGGAGCTACATGTAGTATTTTGCAACAGTTGTGCTACCACACGTCCTCAGGAGTTGCTCCACCTTTTTGATGAGCTCCTAACACAACACTTCAGGCCGAATTTCAAGTTAGAGCTTCTCCACCAATGGCACTGCAAACAAATCTGAGTCCTGATCCAGACAATGTTAATGGGATATTCATGTTGAATAAATCCAAGTAATAAGAAAAAAGTAAGCTTTTCTTTATCCAGAAAACTTTGACTGAGCTTAGGGAGGCTCATAATGTACACTTGGTACATCAGCTATCTATACTTGTAGAGTTCCGACAAATTCTGGTTTTATTCAGAATGCTAAATAACATTAGTGTTTGTTTCCTAGTGGGGATTTTCTATTTTTATCACTATTTTTTTTCTCAAGCAGAGAATAAAAATAAATCAGGTGCTAATGGCTGTTTATTGGGTATTTACAAACTGGAGAAATTGAGAACTCAGAATTGCAATGACTTGTAGATAGGACAGGACAAAAGATGCCATCAGTTACCTGGGAGTACTGCTCATATGTCTTATGATTGTATACTGTTTAGTAAAGGCATTAATATCTTTGGGCACTTTGTTATTTTTAATGCTAATTTTTTGTGCCATTTATTTTTGGGATGAATGTGAGAGAAAGAGAGAGAGAGCAAACACCACATTAGACCTTGTGAAAAGTGCCAGCCAGTACTTAATAGACATCTGTGTCAAGCAGTACAGAGGCAGAAAAATCCACACAAACATGTACTGAGAGGAGCTGAAGAAAACTTTTTGTCACTGGGAAGAGAGAGCTACCTGAATGAATGCTCCCATGGTCCTGCCTGCTTTGGATGCTGGAAGGGGTCCTGGTGTGATGCAGGACAGTCTGTCCCAGTTTTGCAGCTTGGGCCTGTGCAACTCCAAGCATCTCAAGACCACACAACCCACACTCCTGGCTGGCTCCTCAGATGTTTGTAACAATACCTTGTGTCCTCAGGTATTTTATGGTGACCTGTGCCTGATCTTCAGAAGCACCTGTGAGTTCAGTTGCTACAAAGCTGGCTTTTATAGAAGTTTTATGAATATATTTTGTATATGAGATTTGCCCTGTGTTAGGTTTGCATACATATCAGACAATAAATTTCATAGCTGTTGTGTTGGTCAATAGCAGATGTCACCCCAAGGTTTCAGGGTCACCACATGATATACAGACTGGTTGGGCTGGTTTCAAAAAAGAAAAAAGAAAAAAGAAAAAAAGAAAATTATGTTACAAGGCTCAATTAATAGTGAATCAGAGGGCCAAAGTATAATAATTGCCAATCAACAGATGTTGTGGAAAACAGGTCAAACAAACTGAGTGTGTGATAGCTATGTAGTTGTTTTTTACCAGCTGATATGTTTGACATAGGGCTTTGTGCCATTTTGTTTAAATTTGACATTATACAATTTCCACAGAGTTAACCTACAGTGGACTGGGGAACACATTACTAAGAGTTCAAAAAGTAATAATAACTGCATAACATGGTATTGAGGGGCTTCTATCAGGTTTCTGTAAGCATCAACATTAGGATCAAGGGCATTCGACGTCTCTAAAATAATGCCCTGGAAATGAATATAAAATTACTGCTAATAAAATTTGCAGATGACATAAAGACAATTATTAGTACAGACCACTCATATAAACTGACCAAGAGCTCAGCAATCCTGGATCATTCTGACAAAATGTGGGTTTATGCAGTGAAATGTAAAGCAATTCATTTAGCAGGATGGAATCAAGCCAAAGTTATAGACTTCATCTTGTAGAAGAATGGACCTGAAAATGATTATAGCAGAAAAGCAATTCAGCATGGACTCCAAAGGCAATTGTGTGATAAAACATGAGCAATCTTACTCTGGGACTTCTAAACTGATGATTACTGTGTAGGATTAAGGAAGTTATTTTCTGGGTAGAACACTGGGGCAAGTTATATTGGAATACAACATCTGGTTTTGGTGTCCTCGGGTTTAAAGGGTATTTGAAACAAATCTGAAAGGAGAGAAATCTTTGTAGCAAGAGATGCAAGGGCTTAGTGCTTTAGCTTGTTGTACAGCATATTGAAGGCACTGAATTATAGCGTAAAGTACCTTTGTTGTAGGCAGAATATAGAAGTGCTCCCTAGCCTAGTGGAGAAGATTGTAGTAAGAACTAATGGCTGGAAACTAATGCCAGGCAAGTCCAAATCAAATAACTAAGGGTTTTGTTTGGTTGGGTTTTGGGGGGGTTTTTGGTGTTTTTTGTTTTGTGGCTTTGTTTGTAATGATGGTGATCAACCACTGGAACACATGACCAGAAAGAACAAGTCCTTCTCCGTCTCGTGGCATCTTCAAATCAAGCTGTGCCTTTGCCAAATGCAAATTATTGGCTTCATTACAGACATAACTGCTAGGAATTTAGTGGTCTGTGATGCACAGGAGGCTATGCCAAATATCTAATGGTCCCTTTTCACCTTAACTTCTGCGCATCACTGAGTCAAAGGAATGGATTCTGGTACTATAGGATATTGCCAACTGGGAAAGAATGAATTGGTGCTTTTGGTATCTAGGGAGGAGTGGAGGATGCTTCTAACATCCAGAAGATTGCTACTTTAGTTATAACTTTGCTCTTTAGTAATAATATTACAAGGCAAGGAATTAATTTACTTTTGGGGGGTGAGAATTTCCATCACTCAATTCTTCCCCACCAATAGGCTTGGAAAACAGATTTTATTTGTTTTCTTAACCCAAAATGTATGCTTTCAATTTTTGCTTAAACAAATGTCTTCATTTGCTTAGCAAATAATCTGGGGATTCCCATTATTGTCTGTGACAAATAGTTAATACAAAGCCCAGTCTAAAGACCATTGAAATTAAAGGGAGTCTCCACGGAGTTATTTGAGTAGAACTTTTATCAGATTCACTGACGTTCAGTCAGTCATTATGCTGTTGTCTGCTATCCACATCTGGTCAATAGAATGGACTTCAGTTACTTTGGCATTGATCTGGATACCCACCAGGGAAGTCCATCTATATTTGTTCAAACTCTTCATTCTGTGGGACTTTTTATTTTTTAAAAAAAGACCCAATAAGTTATATTTTGCCAAGATTTGGATTATTCTCTAGATAGAGTATCTTTTCCACAACAAGGAGACTGTTGACTTCCAACATAAAATTTAGTTTCACCATATCTATAGCAAATAATTTTGTTTTTCAGCTTCCCTATTTCCCCCAAAAGCAAGAGACAATATTCTAGAAGACCTGAAATAAATTCATCCTAATAGCTTTCATTTAGCTCCTATAATAAAAATGTCCTTTTCTAAAATGATCTTTTTTGTTATCTTACCTGCCGCTCTGTTTCATTAAACCTCTTGAAAACTTGGCCTTTAGGACTACCTAAAAAACTATGTTTAAGCAAAGTAAAGATCTTGGATGTGGACCATTAGAGCCAACTCTACTTCTGCTGATTTCACTGGAACTGTAAGTCGAATTTTCTCACTATTAATTCAGTAAGAATTTTTTTTCTTTTTGTGTAAGTGGCATTAATACAGAATACTGTACATTAAATTAGTTAGAAAACATACAATAAGGCCCCTATTCATCTACTGGTGTTTTCTATCACCCATCTGTTTTTATAATAATGTTCTTGCAGACAGCTGATGTGAAAAAAAAAAAAATGTACATACTCTTCCATGTACATTGCTCCAGTATATTGCCTCTACTAGACAGCACAACATCATAAGTAATAATAATAAGGATGATAGCAATGTATTATATAATTATATATTATATAAAATATAAAACTAATAATTATATATATAATATATAATATTACACACACACACACATATATATACTCCACAGGCAGAAGAATATGTGCCAGTAGTAAGATGAAGAAGGAATTTACCTAACCAGAGGTTAACTGGGTGACAAGAGAATAAGATGGGTGGATCCAGGATACCTCCAGACTGCATATTATAATAAGGGTCTGCATAAAAATACTTTATTTATTTAGATGGTTTATAAAATTATATACATTTCATGCACATAGAAACTTTTCCCATTCAGAAAGCCTGACACTACTTATTTTATTCTGTGATTAAGAACACCCAGGAATGTTGCTATGTTCAGGTCCTTTCTAAGTAGACCAACTATGCTACTATTCTCTCTCTAAAAACAAAACAAAAAAGATCTATACAAATGCTTCACTGATGTACTAACACATACTGGGAATATCTTCCCAGCTGGGAATGGTAAACTGTCAGTAGAGAGTAGATACTTTGTGGGGGAGGGGAAGATGCAGCAGAAAAGGAGAATCTCTAAGTGGGAAGCTCATTGTGAAACAGAAAACCTGTGATGAGTTCCCTAGCCTGCCACTGATACCTCGAGGCCATGCAGATAATGTCTCTTTAGTGTCTCTGGTCCTTCTCCAGTAGTCCTTCACCACACAGCCATGTTGGGAGTCTCTCAGATGTGATTGTAATGAGGAACCACATTGAGAGTGAGCTGAGCTAGATACGAGAGACAGCAGGATAATATCTGCCTTTATTAGGGGACAGATACTGCCTTAAAAAGCCAGGACATGGATCCCTGCTGTTAGGATATGAACAGAAGGATTATTAAATGAATGGGTGTCATAACAGAAATAATAACACTGACCTCTAGTTTTCATCAGTCTTAATGTTGTTCCCTCATTATAACAAACTATTTACCCTTTGGCCTCATTTTATGCACATGGGAATCAGATTATTGCCTCATAAAACAAAGGAGCAGTGAGATTATCACTTAAGTAATGGTCCCAAGCATGCTGTTAGCACAGTGTCACGGGCTGTTGCTGTAGGCAGGGCAGCATAACCCCTTTCATTAGGGCACAGTCCCAGTAACACGGGCAGTGGAGCAAGCAGGAATGTCACAGGGTGAGTGAGCACAGCTTCCCGTTCACCCTCAGAGGAGTCAGTCCCCAGAATTCTATCCCTGCAACTTGTTAAACCTCGGAAAGCCCGTAGCCATTTGAAAGTGATAGCTGCTGTGTCTGTGCCAAATTGCTTTATCAGTTCTAGATAGCCGATTTTTCACACACACACACACCCCACCCCAACCCCTTGGTATTTGCTGATAAAATGTTTGCACACTGTTACATGGGGAAATACAGAGCTCTTGGGTGAAAAAAAAAAAAAAAAAGAAAGAAAAAAGGCCTTGATAATTTAAGAGCTGGCATTTCAGAATGAGAATGTCAAGTAGTTTAGATCTTGTTGACGTTGAACCCTGGGGCTCTTCCTCCCTCCTTTTAATTCATGTTTAAAGCAGGCAGAGTGATCCTGTGTTAAGGGCATGTAGTCAGATACCTCTGCTGGGGATTCTTCTGACCAGCTTCAAGCACACAGCAGTGACTGAAGTCCACAGAGACAAGGATCTGTGGATATAATACTGGCATTGTCTACACTTTCATTTCTGCCATACGCTGGCCCCTCTCCTCTTCTGCATTCATTGTCACTATTACATTTATCTGGGGAGAGAGGCCATCGTAGGCTGCATATTTATTAATCATTCTTACCTGCTTCTCTTTTTGTTCTTTGCTCTTGTTCTTTTCTGCACGTGGAGACAGAAAAGGCAGCAGCATATCATTGCAGAAGTACTTACACAGCGCTTTTTTTATCCACAGATCTCCAAGTGCTCTACAAAGGTAAGTGCTAATACAACATTTATCATTCCTGTTTTTGTTGAGCCAGAGAAGTGATGCTAAGAAAGAAGCTGAAGGACACACAGCAGGCCAGTGGGACAGACATTAGAGCTTCCACAGTTTTATGCTATGTGCTTCTTAAGCCAAGAAGCCTGGTGGAAAGGCCTCTCTTGTCCATAATCAGAGAACTTCTGACCAGAAGAAGATATCCTTGTTTTAATGGGCAAGCCAGCACAGCACAGTATTATCTTTACTGTAGCAATAGGGTTACTTTCTTCTCAGCACTCTGCAAAACTCCTTCCCAATCACTGCTTTCTGTGGAGATTGCTAGGCTGATAGGGTAGGCAAGCTGCAAAGAGTGCATAGGGATTAGGAAATGAATATATGCATCAGGAGATTTAGAAGAGGTCACTAAACCCCTGACTATTAGCAGCTACCTCTAAACAGCCCTGCCTTCCAAATCTCGAGCCGACCACCCTGGGTAGGCAGAGCTTTCCCCAATTACACAGACACAAGAGCAAAATTTTGGTCTGCCTGAAAGTAGTGGTGTCTGTATAATATCATACTGCTCATTTCTTGATCTTCATTTCTGCCTTGTGTATCTTCTGAGAACAGTTATAAAAATAAAGTCCAGAGTTATTTTTTTTTTTAAGTGCTGATGAGGATGGGAGTCTGGATGTCTCAGGGATTAGATAATGGGAGAGACAGTCTTTGGCTTGAAGTCACCCATTCAGCTTTGGTCAGGTCAGTGTGTTAGCATTTATATTGTCTGTGATCCCAAGTACTGAGAAGTTGGTGGTCCTGTTCTGAAGTGCAGCTCAAAAGGAACATTCCACTTTGAATGAGAAGAGCATTTATCAGCAACAAGGCTGAGAACTACATGAGCATTGAAAATTAGGCAGACCTGAAATTTCTGGGCTGTGCCAGGATTTGAGTTCACAGGAAGATCCTGTGGATAAAGCTGCACATCTCTTGCAGATAATAGATCTAGGGGAAAGTCTTCAGTGCAATCAATCTAACACCTTCTCAAAGGTGGTATCATCACTTTAAAGGAGGCTGAACATTAGTATTGTTTTTCTTTGATAATGGAAAGTTTCAGTAGATTCAAGATTTAACCAATCCCTTTTTGGCTCATACCAGTACATGAACTTAATGTAATTTTGTATATTATTATCTCCACTGAAAATGTTCTGTAGTTTCTTTTTCCCTCCTGGTATAAGTACAATATCTATAACACAGTACTTGCAGCCACTGCCAGCGCCTTGGACAGTTGTGAGGGGGAATGTGAATTAGAATTGGATTTGAAAAAAAATCCTTTCCTTAATGGTACCTTTGTAACTGATTAGATTTGGTAATGGACTTGCAAATGAAGTTTAAACATTAATCTAAGAGCTCAATTAGGTAGGGTATTATGGTGCAGCAGAGATTTTCTCCATTCCCCAAGCAAGTGAAAAAAACCTTGGAAATTAAGACAAAATCAGCTTCCCTTCTTTCTTGTCTTTTGAGAGGTTTAACAGAGGTTGTTACTGAATTAATGAAATATTATTGATTCATATATCCTTTCTACTAAGCGAAATAAAAGGGATATCACTTACAGTTCCTGGGCAGCTTCATACTGCAAATGGCAACACCACTGCAGCCCCATAGGCCTAAAAATCCCCAAACAAAACTGACCTCTCTGGAGGTCACATCAGCAAGCGATCTGACTTTTCTGAATAAACTCTCCAGATTCAACTTTGCTCTGGTAGTCATAAAGTAGACTTTTCAGTTTGACCAATTTACCGGACCCCATAATGTTTGCTCACAAAGGTGCAAACTCAAAAGTTGCACTTCACTGCATATTTAAATGGGAATTAAGCATATCATTAAAGTTAAGTGTGTGCTTAAGTGCTGCTCTAAATAGAAATGCTTTCCTGAATCCGGAACAGCGGCAAAGAGTAATTCCTTCCACTGCAGGTTTTGCAGGGTGGAATGGCATAACCTACATTATGTGGGAGGTCAGATAGGATGGTTGGCTGTAGTCATCCAGTTTGGATCTCCAGCTTTTTAATAGGACATATCGTTGAACAAATACCAACTTTCCAACTGGAATACATCCAGCACAAGCGAACAGTGTTTAGAATTATACAAAGGAAATAAAGACAGGCTGGGGTAATTAAACACAGGGGAGATTTTTTCCATTCACAAGCTCTAGCCATCAGTGTTTTGAATAACTAGTTCTATTAAAAAGCTATCTTTCTACAATATATTTGAACAATTCTTTATTCTGCTCATTCTATTAAGGTTGTTCTAAAATTATTCCGCTGAGTATTGCCAGCAGCTTTGAGAACTTTAGCACACATTAAGTAGAAAAGAATAAAGACTTGGCTAAAATAACACATGGCAACTCTCTTAAAAGGCACAGTCAAGGCATTTTATACACGTTTGCTTTTACTCTGCTTTGTTTATAATATTCCTCTGAGAAGCCTGAAAATTCCTGGCTCTTCCCACTGGCATTTGATCCCTTACACTGTGAAAATAGATGTTGTCTTCAGTGGCAGTGGGAGTGAGATCTTTCCTCTCAAGGGTCTCAGCTTGCACAGTCTGCTGCTGGACAGGATCAGTGGTAAAGGTGTCCCAATAATAGCTCGTTTGCAGCTGTGTGGTGAAAGGAGCATCTGAATTGGCAGTTCGTATAAACCAATGACTGTGAGACCTTAAAATAGAAACTCTCTCCAAGTAACACCTACTATCTGCATGCAGGCATGAAAACGTCTTCCGAGTACACAACCCCAGGAGATGCTGTGTTTGGTAGAGACAAGGCTGCCCACTGTAGCTTCCCACAAGACCCATGCCCAGTGAGAGACTGGCCCCTCATGTGCCTAGTGATGCCTTGCAGCAGAAGACATTCCACAGCTGCTGCAGGGAGGATAACCTGAGTGGGAGGGCCGCTCTGCCGGCGGGGACCCTTTGGCAGTGTGTTCACAGCACTGACAGTGACACAGGTGTACAGGCCTCACAGCATCAGCTGGGTAGTGTAGTGAACACTGAACAACTCAGTGTAGCCATCCAAACCATCTCCATCAGATGTGGGCTGACAGCCTCAGCTGCACCACTGAGTTAGAGGTCTCTGCTGGGTGCTGCTTTGAAGCAGGGAATTGCTCACCTTTTCCCCCATCTTCTTGCACTCTAGTGCTCTTTGCAACACATCCATTGCAGCTCCTCCATCTCACTGTCATTTGGCTGCCTGAAGAACAGCAGGAACAAGGACCAAAGTGACTGATTCAGTTCTCTCTGTGGTAACACCAACACTCTGCCAGCTTTAATTACATGAAAAATATTAGTTTAGTAATGTGGGGGCTTTTTATAAGACCTCTTCTCATCTCTGCTGGCGTCAGGAGGATGTCAGGAGGATATCAACAAAAGCCAGTGAGATCTTGTCCAAAGTGCAGTCTTAATTCCTTTCCAAATCTCCTAACAGAGTGTAGATGTCACTACAGAACTGTTGCCTGTCACCAGTCAAACAAAAGCATTCTGAAGTAGTACCTAGGCCTAGCTACTAAAAAAACTGCTTTGATTAGTTGAATGACTGTCATCTCCTCTCCCACCATCCTCTTTCCTGTTTCTCCATTGCCTCTTCACCCAGACCTGGAACCTTTCAAAGTGACAGTTGCTGGTGACAGAACCCTGCAAGAAAAAAAAATTAAAATCCAACCCAGGAATGCCCCAGGGAGCAAAAGAGAATTTCTTGAATTCAGAAAGAAAACCAGGGCAATTAAGATTTCACAGCATTATGGAGTGGGGGTCAGAGGTATTTCCATCCCATTTCACAGATCTCTTGAGAGTAAGGCTCTCTACCAGCATTACATCACACATCTTTAAGAAGAACAGCAACAGCTGTTAAATAGCACTGTGTAACACTTCCTGACAGCTCATGACAAAATGGGAAGTGGAAATTGGACCTTTCTTTTTCAAAGATCATTGCTACTATTTTACCCACCAATTGTCTCTAATGAATTGTGTGATTCAGCCCCAAGAGAACTTGCTTGAAGAACTGTTCTCCCCAAGAGAGCTACTGTGAAAGCACTTTTTGATAGGTTTTTTTCCAGATTTGACAATTTCCTTGACATTAAACCCCCTCCCTCTGCCTCTCATGAACCTGTGCATGAGTATTGCTCACTATCTGCTTTCTTTTCCTTCTGTCTTTTCATAAGAAGGATTAAAAGCCTCTGTGCAAAGATATCAATGGAAGTTTTGTACCTCAAGCACAGTTCTACTAAGATGAATATTTGAGGGAAACCTGAAGTACTTTTCCAATCTTTGCCTATCAATTACATTTTGAAGTGCTGATTGACTCTGACTTATAACAGATAACAGATGTTTAAAGAGAAACTATGCCCTGTTTCATTAAGGCTCTTGGTTTTCAAAGTACATCAGTCCTTGTCTTGAGGTGATGCAAATTTCCACTTTGATACATTTACAGTGTTTTGGCCACACCAAGGTCTTGTCCCTTATGTTCTCTTTGAATTAACCTTGCGTCTTCTCTTTCCCTCAGAAGTAGAGCTCAGACTCTTGCCTTCAGTCCAAGGCCCAACAAATAGCCTCCCATGAGATGGGAGATTGTGCCCATCCCCTTGGCCCGTTGTCTAAGGGAGGCGGCATGACTGATGAGTCAGATGCTTCAAGTGAGGTATTACAGAGCAGCTGAGGCATGGTACCCTGCAAGCAGGGTCAAACATGTCTGAGCACCTTTCTATTTATGGGATGCTTTTGAGACAATTGAGATTGGGTTGAGATTTATTTTCATATATTTGATTCAGGACACGCATACAGAGTTGAATTTTTGTCTCCATACCTGTACTGTTTGTGTGTGCGCATGTGTGCATTTTTATGTGTGTGTGTGTATATATATTGTAGGTATGTTGCTTTGGTTGGCTGCTCTTCAGATTCAGGACACAAAAATTCAACAGTTTCATAATTCATTACTCATATTCACAGACCTTTTCAGCCTTCTAAACCATAACCACTCTACATTTTGTAAGATCGGATGACAAGGACCACTGACTCATAATGGTGCCTCATAACAGTGAGTATTGAAGTTGGACATCGTATTAGAGTGCAAAATTGCAGACAATAACCATGGCTCAAAGCATATCTCTGACATAAGCATAAATATTGCTCATTAAATATTATGGGAGAGGAATATAAAAATCTTACTTGGTCTCTCATTGAAGCAGTAAACAACACAGCCAAAGCACTTGCTACGAACAGCTCTGTAAATCCTTATATAACATATGGCATCCAGGAAGGAAGAATTAGTTTGTCTTCCTGTTCATCTACATTTTGAGGAAAGATATAAGTTCCTGGGAAACCAAATCTAAACCTTTCCAGAGGTGCTCAGCCATGGGAATCTCAGCATCCTATTTGAGACATCAGGAATTCTCCCTGTGACTGGAAAGCACAGCTGCTTCCAGTATCCAACGCAGTGATATAAAACATGACATCTCCATCCTTCCTAAAGGAGATTCGCTGCTAAAGTCAATGAGAATTCAGCATCTGTATCAGTAGTCAAAATAAGGTCTCTGTATGCAGTTTTCAAGTCAGATGCCAGCAAGTATTTTCTTCTCAGGGATATGTCCCTGGATTTAAAAAAAATAAAAGAGTTTTAAAAATCACATTAGTGCTTTTTGTTAACTACATCAGTAACAAAACCTGAATATACACCAAGTCAAAGGCTTAGGATTAAAAACATTCATTTTGGATAGTGTTAGTTCACTGGAAGCAAATGAATACATTCAAAACCCTAGTCCAGGCAAGATAAACCATCCCTTAGCACTCACTGGGCTGATGAAACCGAAGCCTTGCGGGCAAAGCCAGGCTTCAGACCAGCAATCATCTCCATGAAAGCAGGCAGGCAGTCATGTGCTGCTCTGCTTGCACTCCAAGCCAGCCAGATGTGAAGCAGCCAAGAAGTCCTGGGGAAGCATGTGTGTTGGATCCAGTGTGTCATATGTACTCTTGATTAGTTTTCCATTTCCACTCTTGGAAGACGTCCTTGTCCATATGTGGATTAATTATGTGTCACATGCTCCTCTTGCAATCAAGAAGCAATATCAGCATTTTCCTGCAGCTACAGAAACACCTCTACATCTTATAGGTCGGCATCTTCTCCTAGAGCAGAAGGGGGAAAGGAAAGGAGAAATAAGCTTACTAAAAATGTTTCTTAGATTTAATTTTCTTACTGGGAGCTATGGTCCTACAGGTAAATAATTAAACCACAAATATCACATAGGTAGCTGACATAGGGCTCCTAAATTTATACTGACCACATAAAAATTACAAGGTAGCGAGGGATGCAAAATGTTTACTATAGCTTCAGTAGTCAGCACTTTTAAAAAGCAGGCCACTTGATCTAGGCAGCTAAACAGGCACATTGGAAATGGTTTGCCTTAATTAGTTCCCCAAAGTTACATAGATTATTAGAAAAATAACTAAGGAAGCGTTTTTATTCAGGAGGCAAAATTTAATGCAGCGTTAAACTATTAAGCATAATTTGCATGAATCGTGGTATGCACACACAGCTCCCTCTGTTTGAACTTTACAGCCTTTCTATATAATATACTAGTAATAACTTTCCTCTTGTAATACTCGTTACATTTCTCTTGCTTTGGGGGATATTAAGTGAACTCTTTTGTAGGCAAAATGACAACTGCAAATGAATGGTAAGATTGTGTAGCTGAGTGTATAAAATACTTTAAAATATGGCACTATGATAAAGACACCTCTGCAAAGGTTGCAAATCATTTTTCATTTTAAGGTCAGTGTTCATGATTCTACTAACATTTTTAGATAGGTTTAAGAATGAGGTTCATTCTGTTTAAATGTATCACAGGGCTGTATCTGTAAAAAGCTTTCTGTGCCTGCAGAGAACCTGCTCCTTTCCCACAGCAAGGGGAGATGCAACCCTCTATCTGTGAGAGCTCATCAGGAAATTATTTAATTTGGCACTATGTATTTTGATCTCTCTAGATTCTTTCTCCTCTAGGTCAAGAGGTAAGCTCTTTTTTGCTAGTCATAGGCTCAGCTTGCACTAATAATGAGGGTCATGAGCTTATAGATAAGGAGGGGGATATTTTACCTTAAAAGGCTATCTCATGAGAGATTGCCGGATATCAACTTCGGGAATTTTCATGGATTTTATACAGAAGAATTATACAGGCACTTAGGGGGGGCATAAAAGAAATCTCTCTCCAATTTATCACTACAATATTAGGAGATTAACTTTCTATAGGGCTGTCTGCAGTAGGAAAACTGCTGCCCACTTTAGAGATGAGCTCAGTTGCAGTACTGCACCAGCAGGCTGTGCAGGAGGGCAGGCAGGGATGGTCCTACTGCCATGAAAACCTGCTCTCACTACTGCTGGGAAACCAGCACTGGTTTTCCTTGTGGCTTAGGTCCATAACAACTGGTGTTAGGTTTGCCTGGACAAATGCATTCTGAAAGCTGCAATTTCCTCTGCATTCTTGGGGAGAAATGTCTTCAGGAAGGTGCTTTGACAGGTTAGGAATTTTTCCCAGATTCTGCCTTCGGTTGACTTCTCAGAGAAAAGAGTAGAAGTAGCAAAAGCAAAAGAAGTAAACTTTGGTGTCCCCAAGTTTGAGAGGGATTTTTCAGAAAATTATCCTAACTTTGAGAAGCTTGATGTTAACTTGGGCTGAGCCTGGAGTCAGGCCAAAAGGTGTGGCAGGAAGTTTGTGCATGAACCCAAATTCTGCCCCTATTACTCCATGTAACAGCACAGACTTGGGTACCCTTTTCCTGAATTCATGCTCCAGAGGAGATTTCGATGAATCTTGTGATTTTATGTTGAGACTGGTAGCTGATGCTTTTCTGTCTCACTTCTGGAAGCAAAGACTTTCCCACTGGCATGAGGTTTTGCTCTCTTCACAGACTAAGTGAAGAGAGCAAACACACAACTAAGTTCAGCGCTAATGTGAGTGGGCACAACCCTTGATCACTCAGCTGAACTGAGGAGCCTACACCAGCTGTAGACTGTCCCAGTCTACTAGAGGAGAGATGTTATTGACTACTGGGAGCACCTTACTCATCACTGCTAGCACCATAGATATATATATTAAGATCCACCCACTCCATCACTTCCCGGCATCTGCAATACCTCTCACCTCTCCTTCAATTTAGTTTAATTCTCCATCCTAACCTGAACCCAGAGATAAATCCCCCTTATTCCCTTTTTTTCCCAGTTTCTTTTTGTGGGGGGTGGGGGAGGATGTGTGGAGAAAGGCCCTGTGGACATGTCAGCCGCAGCGGTGATTTTGCAGCGTTGCTAAATTAATTCTCCGATTAAAGGCGGCGCGCTGCGAGCTCCCCCTCCTGTCGCCGAGACGCTGCCGTCCCGCCCGACCCTGCTCGGGGCGGCTCCGGCTCGGCACCCGTGCCACCGACAGCAGGGCAGAAGGATGCTGAAGAGGGGCTGATTTTGAAGGAAAACTCCGTGGCTCCGCCAAGGGAGGTCTGGCACAGAAGAAAAACCTGGCATGTTGGAAAGCAAAGCAGCTTTATGTTGTACACTAGAGCCTTCATGGTCTAGGGTGATAAAATTATCTGGCACAGCGTAACACTAGCCTTTGCCAGGACATCACTTATTTAATACAACTGCATCTTTAAGAAGGAAATAAATGCTGAAATTACAAGAAAATCCCTTGTTCCTTTGCAATCTTTGTATCTTCCTTTGTCATGGTTTAACTCGAAGGGCTTGGGATATAAGAAGGAGAAAACAGAATTTTTCAGAGACTGTAAGCCTGCCCCTGAGTCACAGAGGAAGAGTGAATGCAGACTAGCGTTGAGAGAGGACACCACTTGCATTGTAGTCAGAAAAATTTTGTGCAGGCTCTCCCCATCTATGGATTCTAGATGCAGTGTGTCTCTGCACAGCAGGAGGAAGAGCAGAACTCTGCATGAGGTGTGAGGGATGGGAGAGCCAGACCCAGAAGTGCATCTGCTGTGGACACTACTGAAGCTCATTGCACACGGTGTCGTGAGAGCATTTTAAGAAGGAATTAGGTTTTCCAAGCAAAAGCTCTGCTGAGAAATCATCACCAGTCAGTGTTGCCAGACAACAGGCAATAACTGTAGATCTACCCTTGGGTCTGATGTGGTTTAGAGCACAATTATACAGTGAAGTTGAACAGAAAAAGTCCAAGAGCTTCCTCTCACTTTTTCAGAGGTAGGGTATATTCTGGAGAAACTGTGGACCAGCTACTTGAGGTGTGTAGCTGTTGTCTTGTTTACAAACCAGACCCAACCATCATTAGGAGGTGAGGAAGTAAGGGAGAAATCGGATTCAGGCCCCTCTTGAACATGAGCTGAGAGCTGTAGGCTAATAGGGAACAAGAGGAGCTCCATTTGAGGGGAAAATGAACCCCAGGCACAGGACAATTTCACCTGTGTCCTTTTGAGACTTCCCATTCCTGGCAGGCCCTGGAAATGAACGGAAGATGGTCTAAGCCATTGGGCTAGGGTGGGGAGAGCACAGGGGTGTTGATGCACAGGGAAGCAGGCTGGGGAGAGAGGTTCAGCCCTGGAATTGAAGTGATTCATTAAAACTCTGCATAGAGTACAATGAGTCAAGCAGCTATTCATCTAACACTGGAAGTGGGAGTAAAGAATGCAGTACTTAATTTGTGGGCTTGCACTAAAGCCTAAGCAAAAGTCTGAGAGACAGCAATGTGTGTTTGCACAGTTTGCAGCCCAGCCAGGGAAGTCTGGCACAGCTCAGATACCACTGGGTAGATGTTTTCCAAAAAACCCAACTTCTGGCCTCCCCACTCCCATCTCTGAAACCCATTAAGGCCATTCATAGGGCCCTATAAACTGTGGAGCACAGTTAGACCTTGGGACAAAACACATCTGTACTTCTCAGCAGACTGTGCCTGTATTGTGGGCTGCAGCTGTGAGCTGAGAGGTACATCTATGAAGCAGGGCAGAAGGAAACCACCATACAGGCAGAGACGAACAGAGCTTTACACCTGGTGTAAAGGCTTTAGCCCTTCCCAGACCAGGGGACCAGGTGGATTTAGAGCAGCCATAACCTCCACTGGGCAGTTGGGGTGGGTGAAGATGCTTGTGAATATCCCACAAGCCTTTTCCCCTCCTCCTTCCCAGTATTTTCACACATGCTGGAAGTGCACCCCATATGCCAGGAGCCAGGAGGGGTGATAGACAGATTAAATTCTCACCCCCATGAGCTGCTTCAAAACACCTTTAAACCACAAGACTATTGAGGAGTATTCTTAGTGAGAGCCAGACCCTTTCTCTTAGTCAGAACTTTACAAGAGGCAAGTTTGCTGGTTTCAGTTGGACACTAGTGTTACTTATTTTGGTTTCTAAAAGTAAATCATAGTTTTAATCTTAGAAACAGGCAATGAGGAAACCTTCCAGCCATCAAAGTGAGGTTTGACTCTAAAAGGAAGAAAGAACCCGGTTGTTCACAGGCAGTCTCAGAAATCAAAGAAGACAGAACCTCCACTTCCCCAGTCACCACCTTGCCAGAGCTGCCTTGGCACCAGGCTCCTCTTCTGAAAATGTGAGTGGGTGGAGTTGCATTTGCAGGCTGGAGGGAGTTCCTGAGCTGACACACTGCCAGATTCAGGCCGTGTTAACTGTTGCTTTCACTGTCAGATGCTGAGATTATAACAGAATATTTTAATAGAGGGGGGCAGGGGAAGGGAATTAAAAAGAGGCTATTAGATTAAGCAGCAACCCTGAAACAATCTGTAAGTCACAGTTAAGAGAGAGAGATCTGGAAGATTTGCCAAGTTCAAAGGTCTTCATTATTCATGTTCCAATAGCTGACTTGATGGATAGTCTTTAGTCTGTATCCCTTTATTCCTTCCATCTCTCCTAAAGACAAATGCTTAAGACAAATCTCCAGATGGAGGGATAGCCTCTGTAATAGATTATTTCTTATTACTTAGAAATTGGTTAATAATTTACTAATTCAATTTCACTGCTCCATCCCCCACTTCAATTAATCTTTAGAATATAGAGTAAATGCTGTTCTTTGTTCTTCCAGTACTAATGAAGAAAGAAACTAATGAGGAGACCTGGCCTTGATACCTTTCTAAAGATGATTTAGCTGCATAGTAGTCATTTTTTTATCTGCTTTTATTTACTTCTGCTTCTTAAACACAAAATCCATCCATAAATCTTGTACAACCTGGTTATAAGCCCAGTTTCAAGCATGCTACACAAGTCTTACTCTAGGAAAATTCCATTTCTTGTCAGAGTGTTACAAAAATCATGCACGCCTGTTCTCCTCCATCCTGTAGATAAATATGTTATGCAGATACTTTACACATACTCAAATAAAACAAGATATAGCCACTTCTGTACAGCAACTCAAACTCCTTTCTACCACTTTGGAAAGGTGCTTTAAGGTTTAGCAGATATAGAGAGTAATTTGTTTCTAACAAATTGTATCTGTGGCTCTGTGGCCATAATGGATTTCAAAGAGATTATTTTTAATCTCATGTGTCAGGAATTACACCAGCACTGTCAATTCAGCCTCCTGATATCCTTTGCAGCCCTGATTCCTATAAATCTATTACCTTTGCTTTCTTACTTTTCTTCTATTTTTTTTCATACCCAATCCCCCCATCAGCACTCAGAAATGTTTGCAGCTCTGCCCATAGCAGTGTACCCAGGATATGCAAGAGTCTGTGATTGATGGCTGCTTGTCTGCCAATGCACAGGTGTGAATTAGGAAACCAGTCTGGGCTCCAGCCAACAGACTTTTGTTCTTGCAGCATGTTGTGTCATCAGTGGCAGGGGTTTGGACATAAACATTTAGGGCACCAAATGACACAGTCTAGTGTCCAGGTACTTTTTGCCAAGTGGAGATTCACACTTTGGGAAGGCCCCGAAAAAAAAAAAAATACAAACCAAAACAACCAAACGTGAATCTATCAAAAAAAACTCCACAAAGAGCAGCATATATAAGCTTACTTGATGTACCTGCCACTGATACTGGAAGCAAACAGCCTTTCTGCCCACATCCCCAAGTTTGCTTAAGGCTGTTTAATTACAGAACAAGGGTAGTATATTAAGCCATTTAATGGATGAATGAAAATACTGTCCATGCAATGAAGGGGAGAAAAGCTGGTGTTGAGATTGGGAGAAATCCTATCAGTCAGGCCAGGGCTCCTCACAGCAGGATCTTGGCATCCTTTTCCCATGAACAAGAGCACTCAGACCTGTGTCTGAGTTTGCTTCTGAGGGCTGTGTAAGCAAGCAGTGGCTGGAAGGCTACATCCAGGTCTGCTACAGGCAAGCAGCACTCATTAGTTTTTGTCTTCCTACAGGGGTGGGAGATTCCCTGTGCATTTTATCTTCTACTTTGCCCTTGAGAGTAAGGGAAGGAAGGGCTTTCTGTACGAAATTTGTTTAACAGATTCCTAATTCTACTAAGCAAACACATCTACACACCACAGAGCAGGCCCACAAATGCATTAGAATTGTGAATTGCCCCAGATCTTTGGCAGTAGAGGAGTAAGATTTTCCAAGTGACTGAGTAAATTGATGCCTCCAAAAGCACCGTAAACTGATCTATTGGACTTGACTCTGAGCTCCCTTTATTCCAGTGTAAATCTGGAGTAAGCCTGCTGAACTCAATAGAGTTATGCCAAGGCAAAGTCAGAATCCTTCTCCTCACTTTTTTTCCTTTACTGTGCTGCCTAATCCCATAGCTGCAACAAAACTGAAAAATCTATATATACAAACTCCATTGGCCAGGCGATCTTATTGTGAAACCCACAGTATATCCCAACCTTATAAAAAATCACTCAAGCGTGACACTGTCCCCTCTCTTGCTTTTTTGATAAGCACAGAGGAAGGGCTGCCAATAGCACAGAAGCTGGAAGACAGGAAAATAATATTTCACAGCGGTGGAAAAAACGTAACTGAATGGATATTAAGACAGCTAAATTAAAGAAACCCACAATACCTGGGTAATACATCCACAACACACGGCTACAGCACAGATGTTAAGGCAGCTAAAGGATTCCCCCAATGGCAATCTTTGAGTTGCAGAAAGCAGCAGAATTTCCACTAACGAGTTGCTTCTAAAAATCGGCTCCCATCCAATGGCTTAAATTGAAACATATCAAACTAATGAAAAGAATCTTGTTGACTTCATCATTCGGTACATGAGGCTTGATGAATTTAAATAAAAGGCAAACTGGTGAAATAATGTCATTTTAAATAAACCCACAGTTTCTCAGGTTGCAGATGATTGTACTGCATTGTTTGCCCTGTGTGACACTGTATATTTAGTTTGGGTGAGTGTCGTCTTTTTGTGGCATGGACAAAAAATAAATGGGCATCTTCTGAGATTAGCAGATGTTTAAAGCAAAACTAATGGCAGAATTTAGAAGTGGCATTGGAAAGGTGTTAGTCCTGTCTCTGCTATTTGAAAAATTTCCAAGTTCTTTGCCAACAAATTCCTAGAAAAAAATGGTAATACTCCATTTCCTTATTAGCTGTTTTTAAAAAATCATATTAATATGCCTTTCATATCAGCCTACGCTGTAAAGACTGCCTGTAGTTTCAATACATATATTCTGAGATCTGAAATGCAAATTTCATTTTTGAGGACACAACAATTTATGTGCAAATCTTCAAAGAGCAACTCTCCTTCTGACTATACCTAGTGGAGGAAGTACTCTTGACATCTGTTGTTAAGTGTCTTTTATAATTTTTGTTTCAACCTCAGTTTTCGAAACAAACCCTTTCAGGGTGTGGTACAATTGCCACCCAAAGTGCCACAGAGTTGTGCAGTTTCACTGACGCCTTAAACATTGTATTCTCTATAGGAGGTATGTTCTTCTGCTTTGTTCTAAGCATACACATCACTGGATTCTTACCAGACAGATGTCTCTGGGCTGGGAGACATCTTACTACAATATATTTATTTCTATGAAAATATCTATTGACTTGGGGTATGGTTCAAAAAAAATAAAAATAAAGAAGTTGAAACCCTTGAAACAGGACTTAAAATTCTGCAATTCTGTTATTATGTCCCGTTCATATGGTGGTAACGCCTAAAGCCCAGTTATGCTGTAGGAATGAAAAGTTGGTGTCCAGAGGGCTCCTATTTGTATCACATCCACTGATGCAAGAGGTAGTGACTCTCAAACTGCAGGCCTCCATGGACCTGAGAGGCTGTAGAGCATTTGCTGAGTTACTGATCAATCAAGAGAAAGCTGCTTCCACAGACAGTTGCAAGGCCCTTCAAGGAGCAGCCTGGAAGCCTGGAAGAAACAGGAAACATGGAGAAGGACCTCGTGTAGTGGCTTTTACTAGGGAGGGAATGGGGGAAAGGAACTAGTTGACCATTTTGTATGCTTGGAGAATATGGGAGAAAAAAATCTGGCTGACTGGACATACTCCCTGACAAAACTCAGGGAATCACTTGCAGAGAGTTAAGCAAAGAGAAAAGGAAGAAGAAATTGAAAAGGTAAAAAACAATCAGAGAATCATGGTCATACAAATATGGAGAAAGACAGTGCTTCAGGCTGTTGGGAGAAGGAAAGAAAAGAAAAAGTCAGAGGAGTAGAAAAATTACAATAAATTCTTTGAGAAAGAGTTGCAAACACAGCATTAAAGGAAGCTCCTCCTGCTCCAGTTCTATCTCAACAGAAACGTTGAATGAACAGATTGGCAAAGAAACTTCATTACACCATGGGTAAAGTTTTTCAAAGCATGTCTGTGCAACTAAGGAGGTTGTTATATTATACAATTTTATATAATTATACAGTAACATGTGAGAATGCTCTAGAACTGAACCTTTTTCCAGTTTGGACTTATATTGGTCTGGAAAGGCTAATAATTGAACCAGAGGCAGCATTTTTATGGTGGGACAGGAGTTCACAGGTAGGGTTATGCTTGTTTAACTGTATCTGTATGGTTGCACTGATCTGAAGGGTGAAACATGTCTGTGTGGATAAAGTCTGAAATATCTAGCTGTTCTTCAGGCCATAGACATGATGTTCTTTAGCTTAGCAAGAAGTCACATTTCAAAGACACCTTTTATCATGGTATGGGAACAGAACAAAACAGCACAAGGTTATTTAACAACAACAAAAAAGGTATTTTACAGGTATTCAGAAATGTTTATGTTTCCTAAGCTTATACTTCCACGTCAGCAATGGCTGAATATGCTACATGGAACTTTCATGAACATGCATGAGAGAAGGGATAAAGAAAAAGTGTTAAGTGTGAAGTTTTAGTCCATGCTGTGAACACTTTATAACCTTTGGAATAATCCATGAGTTACCATGATCTATATCAGGAAGAAAAAAAATAGACAATAATGTTTAAGAAGTTTTGAAATTATGGGCTCTCTAAAGCTGGAGTTTTTAACAACTTACACTTTTCATTTCAATTATTTACATGGGAAATGAAGAATACTTTATCACTCAATAAAGATGAAAAACTATATGATTCAGGTGTTAAATATAAGTACTGGTTAACAATCAGATGCGTGTTCTATTCTTTGCTTTCATGTACTGGTCAGACAAAAAGAGAAGAAAAGAATTGCAATACACTGGTTTCTCAAGAATATAGCATCAGGGATCTGTAAAAGTCTGAGTGATTCTATTGCTTCCTTTTGAAGGCTCTGATAATAAGAAGGCCTAGGGAGAAAAATTGCAGTCGAAGACCATTGAAGTCTTGAACTGTAGTCAAGCCACGGAGTGAAATTACTGAGCCCTGAACACCTCTCCTGATCCTTCTCTGTTGAGAAGAACCTTTGTTAGATGAGGAGCCAGAGGTTGAAAGACTCAATTGAAATCCTCACTAAATATATTTTCTAAGAAGTTAGGACATGTAGATTTTTTTCCTCACATGGATTTAGAAATTCACAGAATTGTAGCAAATGGGAAACCTCTCATTTTCTAATAGAAAAAAAACCCTAGAATATTACCAATTCAGCATATGAGCAAGCAAAGCAGAATTTCTTGTACTAACCCATCTGAGCGAGAGAGACACTTACTATGATACTGAGAGATATTTGAAGGTGCAGAAAGGACTGTAGGTGTAAATATTATTTATAAAGTGAGAAACCCTTTTATCTCAAATACTAGGGAAATTTCTTTGTCCACTTATTACTGAGTTCTTAAATATCCCATTCAGTACAATTGACTGATATTTTATATGTCTTATTGCAGATCTGCATCTCCACAATGAGTGATTTTCCAGGGTATGTAGTCCATGGTCAACCTAACATTCTGGTGACCATATGATAAATATTGTCCTTTTTCCTCTGATTTTATCAAAGTGATAAAATCAAAGGCAGAGGCATAAACTGTGAGCCTATTAATAAGCCATCTACAGTAGTTCTCCTATCTATTTTGTTTCAAGACAGAGACACTCCAAAGTCAAGCTTACACCAGAAAAAGACCTCCTGGATAGCTGTGCAGGCAATACAGTTGTACAGACAAAATGCAGTGTCAGGAGGTGCACCCTGTGCTGGCAAACCAGTCTTTTAGACTGGCTTTTATTGGGCTACAGCTGGTGTTATCCCAGCACATGCATGTCATAACCTAACTATACGTCAGCTACAGATTGGCTCCAGCAGTGGACACTGCCATTGGCCACTTAGTGGTGACAGATAAAAAGCAAACACGAGTTTAAATGTCAAGTTTTATTTTCCTGCATGCTAGCAAGAGAAGAGAGGCAAAAGCAGTGTATTTGCTGCAGTCTGACCCATCACTTCCAGGGGTCCATTTGTCTGGGTCATGTTGGCCCACATCTTTCATCTCTTCCAGAGCACTTGACAACAGGGATGCCATCACCCTGGGATCTTTCCTATGGCAGTACTGTTTGATGATAGTCCATTTACTGCTTAGTCTAGTATAATCCCTCCACTATCTGAGTTTCTTCAGAACCTGAGTACTGCTGCCATGGAAAAGGGGTATGTAGAAATGGAAAGCTGATGTTGACCAATAAATTACCAGTTCCTATAAACTGAAAAATAGGCAGAAGCAGGGAAAACACTTCCAGAAGAGAAAGAGTCAAAGAGTCAGGAATACAGCAATCCAGAGAACCTAGATGGGGCTTTGGTCTAGCAGAAGGTGTCCCTGCCGATGACATGGGAGTTGGAACTAAGTGATCTTTAAGGTGCCTTTCAACCAAACCATTCTATGATTCTATGAAGAAAAGCAGAGCCAGCTACTGCAAAGCCCAAAGGAAGCACAGAGACCACTGGAAGTACAGAGAGGCAGCATTCTGTTTGTCGCAGTACAACACAAAGGAACGACACTCACGCACTGAGATGTCCAAGGGGCAGTTTATTTACAGACCTCGACACTTATAAAATTCCAACAGTGACCACAGATTGGAGAAAGAAAATCTTCCTCTCCAACCACACTGGTCAACCCAACAGTCCATCAACAGTCTCCTCCTTACGAGAAGAATGTAAACATGAAAGGACAGTTATAACAACAATAGGTTGTTTACGTGAAAATCGTGAGAGACTCCACTACAAAAAGTAAACCATCAGAAGGCTGAAATAGAAATTTAGAAAAACTTTAAAAAAACAGAGAAGAACAGAAAAAACCCAAGCAACACTGCTGAAAAGGAGATCAATCGATCAGGCTAGAAAAAAGAAGTGACAAAAAAGTCTAATAAGTAGCTATGAGGGAAGTCTGAGTGTGGACCTCTATTTATACTTTCAGTCTAATTCCAGATAAACATCATTCTCTTTTTCTGCAAGATGGAAAATGAAGATCAGAAATATGGAGTCAATGCCAGAAACACAGACAAGGGAAGCACCACCTATCTCTCAGTCTCGATTGCTAAGTAATAGCTATAGATTGGGCAAACTGAGAAAGCAATGAATCATTGTACCTTCAAGGTAAAGCAATTCTAAGACTCAATCTTATCACCTGGAAGTGAGGCAGAAGCCCCTGGAAATATATCTCGTGAAACTTCTTATGAGGCTGTGAAATTGAATTGATCTAAGCATCTCCAGTTTTTCAATTACCAAAACAAACCAGACCATACACCAGGAGACGCACAAAAGGAGCACAGTAGAGGCAGAAGATGCATATAGTTGTATGCAGGTATACTTCTCTGCTTAAGCTTTTGGAATCAATTGCCAGCCAGTCTCTACATCTATAGGGGTTTAGCCAGGACTTGAACAAGGCAAAAACGTGTAACACATCTCAGGTATTTCTGTCCACACTGACAGTCTCTTAGCAAGGCCTTCAGGTCCCAGGACTAATCTCAAACAGAACCAAAACCAAGTAGCAAATAGTAAGAGTCTGACAATGAGACCTAAACTTTTCCTTCACAACTAAGTCCTCTTTTGTACTGGAATAAAAGGAGAGGAAACAAGACTTTTTCTGCTTGTGGACCCTTTCATTCTTCTGTAAGGAACTGAAAAAGATATAATACTAAGGACTAAGAGCTGTATTATGTGAGAAAATTACAACAAGGGAAGTTGGACAGCACTATTAAGTTACGGCAAGATAGTTGTGAACAGGAAACCAACGGGTAAATTCACTATCTTATGTCACATACATAAGCCACTTGTGTTTTCTCTGTTACATTTTGTCTCATTTGAATGAAGTTCCTTCCTCTTTTGGAAGAGTTTCTGTCTAGCTTTATTCAAATAGTTGTATCATAAGTCCTGAGCTTATTGTAACTTATCCTTGCCACCTCACTTTGTATCACAGGGTCACACAGAAAGGACAAAGTGTGTCATCACAGGACTGTGTGAGATATCAGCATGTTTGTCACTTTGCCACTGTCACTTGCAAGTGTGACATTACCAGCAAGCTGACATTAGGAGAGCCAAAGAAATGATAATTTCCTTCTGCTCTCCACAAAAGGTCTGACGTAAAACTCACTGGAATTGCTGGAAATATAAGGTGCTTTGGCTCAGACCCAAACAGACCAGCCAGAAATAATGCTGAAAAGGTACTTGGAACTGAGATGGTACAAAAGGACTAATCTGAGTCACCTTCCCTTAGCAGAAGACTCAGAACAATTTGAACTGGCTACCTTCTGTTGTGAATTAAGCTCAAAGCCCCAAAGGCAACTCGATTCCAGTCATCTATCTTTTCAGCCTCCTCCAAACTCAGTCCAGAGGGAAAAGTGACTAATCCTACTCAGTTGCTACACTGAACTAGTGCCATCGATTAAAAAAGCTTGGGGCACAGGGAAAATGAATAATCTGGGTCAGTTCTCATCTGCAAGTCCTTTGCACAACTTGGCCAAGACAATAAAAAAAACCCAAACAAAACAACAAGACTAAGGAGACAGGAAGAGGAAGCACTGATAAGAAGGAAAGCTCACCCAATAAACTGCACACACTTTATAGGAAAGAAATAGAAGCAGACCAGTGGCATTTTGTCAAAATTCCCAAGGTGGGATGAGACTGATTAGAGGAGGTATTTCTTCTATTTGGTGGAAAAATAATCATATACTACACTCTCTTTCCTTTTTTCCATGTCTGTGCAGAGCTGAGAGGCCAAGCATGGAAGAAGGGCAAGCTGCAAAAATATTTCTGGGCATAGAAGTCGGCTTCTTGGCTCCCTCTCTCTCCAGTGCTCTGGGTATGGCATGGCTAGCACAGGAGAACAGCCCATTGCTGATCCTAGCCATGACCTAGGAGGTGAGTCATAAAACAGGAGGTGCCACTGTAACAGCTGCTCAAGCACTGACATTAGGAGGTGCTTTCAGCAAAAGCATTTTTGGGTAGGCTTCAAAGTAAATAACCGCTGCTGGTTATCATATTATTACTCTGAACAGGGTTACCAAGCATTGCGTGCTGCAGAAAAGGTTAATCTACAGATAACCCCCCCACCAAGATTTTTAACATAATATAGCAAAAGTGCCTATGATTTTGTAGCAATATTTACATTTTCCCTGCCCCTTATTACAGAACTGGAGGGCTTTCATTATTAATATCAGTTGTCTCACTTGACTTTGCCGAAGGTTTCCTGTGACAACAGGAAAGGGATGGAGTTTGGGTTTGTTTTGTTTTGTTTGTTTGTTGTTGGTTGGTTGCTTGGTTGTTTTTTTTGTGGTGAAAATGAAAATTTTTCTGTTTTAAAGAGCTATTCCATATAAGCAGTGGAATTTGTTAAGCCTGGTCACTTTGCTCTGTGTCCTCACATCTTTTGCATTTGTCACCTGACACATAGCACCATACTTCCAGCCCCATCTTCCACAGCCCCTGGGTCAGTCAGGAAAATGCTGGCAGAGGGGCTTATTGCAATTTTCAGGAGATGAATTCTGACACTGTTTTGTCAATGAGGGGCATGAAGTAATCAGACCACCTACTTTTATCTAAATGCCAGTTTCATGACATTTGTTATGCATCACCAGGGCCATGGTCAGTGGTGAAGATGCTAAAGCTCTACAGTTCCTGGAAGGTAGGATGACTATAGCTTCCCAAGCATCATTCCCATAGGTCAAACTGGACAGGTTGCTTCTGCTAGCAAATTGGTTTTGGAAGAAAGTTTACTGAAGCCTAATACATGCTACTACAGGTAATAAAGACTGAAGATCAGGGTTAGAAGAAAAAAAAGCCCCAAAGTCAAAACACACACACAAAGACCATTTAAGCGTGATACTGCAGTGGGATTCCTTCTGTTGTCAGGGTGACACTCACAGTGTCACAGGGGTGTACATATCTAGCACACTGCACAGCTCAAACAGGAGACTAGGCAGCAAGTCTGGGGAGTGTGGGTAGGTTAGGGATTGTACTGGGATGGGCCCAGGGGAAATGAGTTGCTGCTGAGATGCATGCAGAAAATGGGTGAGAGAGGAGAAACCGAGAGGGTAAGGAGAGAGAAGCAGCAGATGCAAAGCCCAAGGAAGCAGAGGAGAGTGACAGCAAAAGACTGTCCCTGCAAGGATGTCTGCTCTAGGGGTACCTCTGGCTCAAAGATTACAGGACATAAGTGGTGAAAGACCAGTGCCATGAGCAGATCCTTGTGTTGAGTCACAAAGTGTGAAGCTGCTGTCCCACGGAGGAAGGGCTCAGCATCCCTAGGCAGCCCGGCTGACAGCTGACCCCAAACGAAGCCACGGGTACCCACTACCCAACCCCAGCCTGAAGGGTTTCATCCCCACTCAAGCCTCCGCCCTAGCTAAGGGGCAGGCTCTTCCCGGGGGGCAGCCTCACGCCACCGGCCCCAGCGGCGGGCAGCCCGAGGGCAGCAGCTGGGCACGGCCGCGGGGAATGGGGAGAGCTTCCCCCGGCCGGACCCGCGCCCGCCGCCGGGGCCATGTTGGCAGCCCGGGAACGGGCAGCGCCTGGCAGCGTCAGACGGGAAGCCCGGGCTTCAGGAGGAGCCAGCCTCGGCTGCCCCCGCTCCCCCCCGCGGTGGCTGCGGAGCGGAGATGTCCAGCCTTGGGATGTCCCCCCGCCCTCGTCCCCCGCCGCTCCTGCGGCTTCGGTTTTGTAATCGACCCCTCGGGACTCCCAAGGTGTCGTGTCGCAACAGCGCCCTGTGGAGCCAGCAGTCCTGTGTGCCTGCGGATCACCTCGAGGTCCTCCCGTGGGAGAAAGGGTGACATACAAACTCCGATCCATTATCGTGGTGCGTGGTGGTGACAGTCCAGTGTATTTTCGGCCACTGAAGACACCAAGTAACTCGATAGGCGATCCCTCGATAGGCTGTGGAAACTGGCGGCACCGAGCCAAATGTGCCCCGGGTGAGGTCGGTGGGAATGCTGGTCCCCATTGTCCCTCCACGAGTGGGTCCGGCACCTCCAGCAAGAGCCGCGGCTGCCCAGCGGGGCTGCTCTCCACGCCTGGGCCAGGGGTAGTGGGTAGCTCCAGCCAAATCACTTTTCTCCGTTGGGTGGACGGACAGCAAAGGTTTCGGAGAAATGAATAAATCGCCTCGCGATTACAACACGCTAGCGAATACAACACGCCTTTTCCCGCAGACGAGCTCCCCATCAGGGGACTGGGGGAAAATATCCCTAATACTTTTACCTTTAGAAAATTGAAAGGTCTGTGTGTGTATCTGTGTGCGTCTGTGTGTTAGTGCTGTCGCTGCCAAGCCCAGAATTTTGTTTTCTCTCCCAGCATGCGTTGATGACATCACGAAGTGCCCCTTCTTTGTGTGTCAGTGATGTCACCAAATGCAGTGTGGGGGACAATGGAATCCTGAACTCCGGGCGAGGGCGAGTGGGAAGCGGCTGCTCCTGCTGCTGGTTCAGGGCTGAGCCGGGGGAGGGAAGGGAGGACACAGCTGCTGCTTTAGGGCTGAAACAGGTGAGAGACGGGAAAGCTGCCGGGGATTCCTTTTACCTGGATTGGTGGGGGCGAGTGGGCTTTGGGCTACGCTATTTTTTTTTTTTTCCCTCTTTTTCCCCTTATTGCTTTCAAACTGAGACAGGTGAGAAGTTGCTGCTGCTTCCGGAGGGACAAAGCAGGTGAGGCAGGGGAGAAGCTTTGGGGTTGAAACTGTTGTGAGAATAGGAGAAAAGCAAGCAGCCCCCGCACCGAGCCTAATACCCCCCTCTGAGCCTTAAAAAAAGCAGCCCCGGGAGCTGCCCCTCTCCCAGCCACCTGCTTCCATCGCGTCCCCGCGGGGCTCTCGCACGGAAGCAGCAGCGGAGCCGGGGAGGGTGCCTGTCCCCCTCCCCCCCGACACCCCTGCAGGTTACTTTTCAGAGGGTCTCCATTAAAAACTCACGTCCCCCTCCGTGTGCCCTTTTCTTCCCTCCCCGGGGGAGAGGGAAAGGGAGGGGGCCGTGGCGGCCGGGATCCCCCTCCATCCCCGGAGCTGGGGCTCCGCCGCCCGCCCCCGCCGCCCCCCGCTCCGCGCCGGGTGGCGCCCCGGCCCCGCCGCCCCCCAGCCCCGCTCGGCGGTGGGGGAGGCAGCCAGGGAAGCCATTGCCTGTTTAATAGTTGCTGTTGCAGCACTTCCGCTTCTCTCCCAGCGAGAGAGACACGAGTGGCCAGGCCCAGCCGCACCGAGGAGGAGCAGCCAGACACAAAGGGAGAGGTAGGGGGACGGGGCACCCCCCGCCGCCCTCCCTGGGGGCAGGGGCGAGGGGCAGGGCCGGCCGCGGCCCGGCGATGGGGGGGCAGCCGGCGGGGCAGGGGGGTCGCGCCCGGGGCTGTCAGGTACCGCTGTCCCCCGGCCCTGCGGGCCCGCGGCCGGGGCAGCTCGGCCGGGCCCCCTCCGGCGCTCGGCCGGCGGGGCCGGGGGAGCTCCCCAGGGGCCCGTGGCCCTCGGAGGGAGGCGGCCCTGTGGCGCTGCCTCCCCCCGCGCCCGCGGCTGCCCCCCGAGCCCTTCCCCCGAACTCTCCCGGGGTGCCCTGCCGCCCCCCCCCCCCCATCCCTCCCGACGGCTTCTCGCCCCTCTCGGCTGCGGACCTGCCCTCGGCAGCCCGCCGTGCTCGCCCTCCTCCCCCGTGCCCCTGAGGTGCCCGCGTAGACGCGGGCTGCCTCCCCCTGGCCCCCGCTGCCCCCCTCCCTGACACCGGTCTCCCCGGGCCCTCCACTTTCGCCCCTCGTAGGCCCTGGCTCTCCTTCCCCCCACGGCCCCCCCGGCACAGACCCTCTGCTCCCTTCCTCCTCCCCTGGCATATGCCCCTCAGTGCAGTGGGCCTCGGTGGGTGCCACCAGTGTACCCCAATCCCTGCTTAGCCCTTCCCCTTGGTTTGCTCCCTTCCTGCCCGCCTCCCCTCACGGCTTCCAACACCCGATCCCACAGACAGGGGTTATCCAGCAGGCAGGGGTTTCCCCACCACAGGTCACACATCTGCCAGGGTCTTCCCTGTGTTACCAGTGATGCCCCACTTCCATTTTAGAACTGGCGACGGTCACCCCCCGGCCCCATCCCTTCCTGCCTCCCCCACGTGCCTCCCGGGAACCCAAGGGACCGGAGCTGTTCCATTTTTATCTCCTACACCCCTAGGCTCGATAGTGGTGGGTGGTGATGGCTCCTCTTGTGTGTGCAGTTTGGGGGAGATTAGAAAGAATTGCTTTGAGCTTCCCTGATCCTCACAGTCTCCTCATTCCAGTCTCCTCTCATTCCACACTTGATTTTTGAGAGGAAGCTTTTAAAGTCTCTTTCCCCCTGCTCCTCGGTGTTACTGGTGCAGGGGAAGCTACTGCTCCTCCTGCGATGGCTGTAGGGCCTAGAGAGGAGAGGGAGACACGAGGATCCTTTAAAAGGAGCATGACCCAAACACAGAGCGAGATTGTCAGCAGCCTTTCTCTGTGTGTGTTTGTGTTCACTGTTTGTTCCCCACGCCCCATGGTGTCTCCTCTCCAGGTTGGGGTGTGTGGTGGGGGGGTCGCTATGTCGGATGACGATTCGAGGGCCAGCACCAGCTCCTCCTCATCTTCATCCTCCAACCAACAGACAGAGAAAGAGACAAGCACGCCTAAGAAGAAGGAAAGCAAAGTCAGCATGAGTAAAAACTCTAAACTGCTATCTACCAGTGCCAAGAGGTGAGGCTGCAGTCAGTTTTCTCACTGATTTGTTGTGTCTTCCCTTCTTCCTCATTTTATTTTGTTCTGTTCCCCTGCTGCTCCCGTTCCTCATCTCTAGCTCTTGTTCTCAACCTTTCCATTCGAAGCTGCTGTTGTCTCACTTGTTTCAGTGTCTCCCTGCAGTGAGTGTCTGCCCAACTTCGCTACTCTCTTATCCCTCTTCCTGCTTATTCCAAATATTTTCCTGGCTCTTCTTCTTCTAGGCTGTTATCCTGACCCTCAATTACTTCTGTTGTCTTTTCCTTTTTCCTTACTAGCATTATGGGAATGCTATCATTATGGGAATGGGGTAGGATTGACATTTAGATTTTTTTTTCTTTTTCTCCTACTGGAAGGTATATGGTCCAAAGTAAGGCATTGCATTTCAACATCTATTTCCCTCTCTTTTGGGTTGGAGTCTAGAGTGTCTTTTTTTTTTCTTTCCAGGACTGATTTGGAGATTAATTAATATTAGTGAAGTTTTGAGTTTGCTTGCTTTGGGGGAGTGCACTCCAGTGCAAGGGGTATAATATAGCCCGAGATCTTTACCAACAAATACATTACTGTTATTTTTGTCTGCCCATCACTTATATTGAATTTTCTATGTATGATTGGATGCTGACTGGAATAAATAATCCACAGCAGGCCCACTTGTGGACATTCTGCTCTAAAATAGTCTTTGCTCACAGCACAGAGTGAGTTTGGACTTTTTTTGAGGATAAAGTAATTTTTATTCCAGAATAATGTCTAGGGAGAGACACCTGTGTAGAACAGTAATTCCAGAACAGCTATGTCAATCAGTTTTCTTCACTTGGATAGACTCTTGGAGCTACTCATTAAAAAAAAAAAAAAAAGTTACCATTTCTTATTTATTCTGTCACCTGAATTCAGCACCATCCTTCTCTAGGGAGCTAAGCTGACAAATGGAGGTTTTCAAGCAAACTTGCAGTACTTCAGTAAGAATAATAAACCATCTCACTGAACAGCTTTGCCAAGCAGCAGAGAGGTTGTATCAGTAGGTGTCTAAAGTGACTGGGGTTTTATGCAAATGCCCTGTCGTAGCAGCTAAGTTCTCTGTGGCTTTGTAGAATTTAGGCAGTTTGGTTGTTCCAGATCTCCACTCAGCAGGTTTCCATGGTAAACTGACATGGATAGTGGCAAGCAGTGTTTACGTGTTGTGCCCTTCACTCTTTTAAGTAGAAGATTTTTAAACTGCCTCCTGTGGAAAGTCTGTGGTTCTTGTGTGTGACAAGTGGCAGGAGATGCTGGCTGAGTTTAGAGGAGAAGGGAGGCAGGCTGAGTGCTGGGTGGGGAAATCTGGAAGGGAAGCCTGAGTGACAGTAATGGGACTCCAGGGAAGAGGATGATAGCTGGTTGGGCGTTTTGTGGCAAAAGCAGCGTAAGCCCAGAATAGTCTGGGCCGGGAGGACAGGGTGTTGGCTGAGCACAGTGGAGAGAGGGAGCGTCTGGAGTCCTAGGGAGGGGACATGGGGGTGTTGTGTGGCTCTGGAGGGTGAAGAGAAGGGAGAATTGAAGGTGGTAGGAATGTGCAGGAGCCTCGGAAATAGATATTCACCTTCCTTAAAGTGTCCTTGAGAATGGCGCAGTTATTGACTCCCTCAGGGCTGTTGGTTTTTTTTCTCAGGATGGTGATGAGAAGCTGGGGGAGAGAGGAGGGAGCCAATTTGGCAATGACTGTTTCTCTCAATCCTGTAAGACAAAATTCCTTTTCAGACTGCAGTTTCCTCTTGGTGCATCACATTTGCAGAGGTTTCCCATCATTTACAGGCTGGTTGGCAGAGCAAAGCGGACGGTCTTTTCCACTGTGTGGTTGGCATCTTTGTGGGAGCACGGAGCAGTGCACCTGTCTGGGTTCAGTGCACGATGCCTGTCTGCTTTCCTGCCTGTCTCTTTAACAGGGCAGGGCACCTGTCCTGCTTAGGGGGTTTGGACTGGTGGGAGGCTGCATCTGAAAGTGCCTCTCTCATGTACCTTGGCAAGCTCACAGTGACAGTGTGTATGCAAGGAGAATGTGTTAACTGCTATCCCACACAGTGGCTTACCTTTGTTCCTTCTTGCTTTATTGCCACAGGATTCAGAAGGAATTGGCTGACATCACCTTAGATCCACCTCCCAACTGCAGGTTGGTGTCTATTCCTTACCTGGAGGGTGGGGGAAGGTGAGGGGCTGCAGTTCGCCAGTGTGTTGTGTTGTAACTGCTGTCAGAGGCTCTGGATGGAGCAGAGGAATGGCTTTTTAGGAGGCCAACAGTACTTTTGTGAAGGCTTGCATGACTTTAAATAGTTTCCAGGTGGGGGTACCTCCACAGATTGTATGTGTTCTGACCAGTTTTCTGTTTGTTTTGGGGGTTTGTTTTGTTTTTTTAACAATTGCCTTTCAATATGTTATACTGTTTTGTGTGTGTACGTTTCAGAAACTGGCCTCTAAGGAAGAGTGTGAAAACTTTCTCCTTGTTTGTTTTTGGTTTTAGTTTATAAATCTAATGCCTGACTGCACTAATCTTATATAAATAAGAGTCCTGCCAAGGAAGCAGAGAATGCTCTGAGGTTTTTAGCTCAGAGTTCTGTTGTGAGCAGCAGCTGACAGTGGAAGAGAAGTGCGAATTCGTCACTCAGTGGGTGCCCCACTGGAACATGCATCTTAGCTGATGAAACAGAAAGCAGGGATATTCTGTTGCCCTTTATAAAGCAGCTTGTTTTTAAGTATGTTTTAGAAACTTGTATTTTTTTAAAAAACATCTAGCAGGTTGATTTGTTTCATTGCATGGTGCCCCTGAACCTCTTTGCATTTGGAGAGGAGGCAGTAGTAGTGTAACATCTTTGGTTATACTTGCTCATCCAAGAGGAAAGAGGCTTTAAGTCTGGTCTGTGTTTGCTGTAGTTGCCAATGCATAACTCTGTTCCCATCTTCTTGCTGTAGCTGAGGTTTGGTGTTTTTTGATGTTGGTAATAGCAGAAATCAGGGAAAATTATGTTTATAAATAACTGTTTAAATTGGTCTTTTTAGTATTGAGTTTCCACCCACAAATGTACATGAACCTTTTTATTGAAGATTTTTGCCACTGTTAGTCTGTGGGGAGGCATTAGCACAAGAGTTAGCCTGACAGGTGTGGAGCCACCCTTTCAGTACCAGTCCCTAGGATCGTAATTAATTAAAGGAGAGGCTGAATGTGATGGGTGACATCTAATCTGATACCAAGAAGATTTTTGTGCTGTTTTGTTGGGACGATAACCAATAAGGTTTGAAATCTTTAGCTGTGGCAATGTTGTTTTAGGGACAGTAATGACTTACCTGAATATTACAAAATATCCAGTTCTTGGGCTGGAGATGTCTGTCCCATGTGCATCCCAGGTCTGTGTCAGGATGAAGTCCACATGCTTTTCCCTCCTCCTCCCACTTTAACCTGATTTTCATGGGAAAGAATCACAGAAGAACATGTCAGGCATTGTTACTTGCTCTCTAGATAACTGAGTCTGGCTGGTCAAGGTGCTGGGACTGCAGACTGAACTTTGCGAGTCTGTCCAGAAGCAGTGACAGTATATGAGTACGTTAGATTGTGTGTTTCTTCTGAAGTTTTGTGTAAATGATATTAGAACCCTAATTTGTCCTTGTTTCAATTGGCTTCATTCACAGGTAAAGATGAACTAGCTGACTACTTGTCAAAATACAATATAGTTTTGGTTTTTCTTTTTTAATTATGTAGACCATTGAGGATAATGCACTTCCAAGCCCGCATAGTAAGTTTGTGTTATTTCAGCCTTTACAGATATTTCTAATGGTAAAAATCAGTTTGTAGTACAAGTAGTGATGATTAATTTTCATCCATAGTGGAGTTACAAGTATTCTGCATTCCTTTTGACTTTCAGGTGAGTGACAGTGAAGGCTGGCAACTCCTGCAAGTAATGCATGAAACTGGTGTAGCTGTTACTGCCTTTTAATATGTTGATAGGTAGGAAACCGTGAGTGGAGGGGTTTGTTTTGTGTGTGTGTGACCAAAGCAGTTTTGGTATTGCTCATCCTGGGGTGAAGTCATCCTATTTCTGTAAATATGGTGCTGAGAGCCAAGAAGAGCAGCTCTGCTTATGGCTAACAAGGCTCCAGTTGTGCAGTCAAGCACTGGGAGTTTGCCCCTGTAGCGGATGCTTTGTAAAAAGGCAGGCAGGTGCTGGTTGCCACAACAGCTATTGTTTCAGCTGAGATGAGTTTCAGCTATTGCAGTTATGGGGAAAGTTTTCCTCTTGTGGAAAAAAAAAAAAAAGAAATAGAAATAGCCAATTTATGACTGTGAGGGGATTAAGCAAATGAGAGACTGGTTGCTGCATGATGTTTAAGGTTGCCAAAATTTGTTCTTGGGAAGCCTGCTAACAGGGTCACTGCTTTCCTTTATATTTTTTCCTTTCGTATGAACATTATTGGCATACTGTGAAGGAGGTGTTAAATACATAGGTCAAGAACTTAGTTTCAGTTTCCTGCCTTTATGACTTTGCTTATTGTAACCTCACCTCTGACCTCCTGCCCTTCATATCTCTGCTGCCATTGTGCCTCTACAGAATTTTTTCAGGTGTCACTGGAGGAGAGGCCAGTCCTCTCCTTTTAGGCATCTTGCTCTCTTCTGCAAGTTTAATCCTAGAACTTACATATTCAAGGCATTATGTATGATGCCGCATACTACCTGTTATGCTGTAAATTTTAGGGGTTGCCAAAGCCTTAAATCACATTTGAAAATGTTTGTCCAAAACTGTATCCTGTGTTATATTGGAAGCATCATAATCTTTTTTCTGGACATCTGTTCTTACACCCCTTACCACCATGTTTGTATTTTTCCCTGTTCTATGCCCGGTATTTGATATAAGTTCATGGTTGGCTGTGCTTTAATTTTTGGCCTCGCTGCAAAATAATGTTCTTCTTTCAGTCTTATTGCAGTAATGGGAGTTCAAGATATTTAACACATCCCAGAGCAGCTCTGCATATTGAAAGACAAAGGTTCTGTTTGTGAATGATTTTTAGTAAGAACTGTCTTATCACATCTTACATGAGGTATTTTTCTTCTTATAAAATGTGACATACAAGATGCAATTACAAATAATGACAACCATTTGACATTTCAAACAAAATAGCTTAAAAATAAATGTTTCATTTTTATTTTTGTAGCTTTCAATGACTGTATTTTCAGGTCTGTAACCCACAGATCATCTGTTTAAAAAACAAAAACCAAAAAACCCAAACCCCAAGCACACTCAACACCCTGTGATTGAGCAGCTGTGTGGTTTTTACACATATGTGGGTAATATGAGGGGAAGTTTGTTCCAGAACTTCCTCTCTCCTCAGTATTTTCCTTGCTTCTGGTTTCTCCATAGCTTGCCTGTGTTGCCCAAAAGCTTACCTGGGCTTGTGTCTCATTGGCTATTTCATTTCTCATAGTCCCTTTGTGCTTGTGTCTCCTTCCTCAGGCTGTGATTTTGACTTTGACAGGCTAGTGCAGTTAGTTCTGCAGAGGTGCAGAATATGTGCATGGAAACAATCTCTGTTTGGCCTGCATGCAAAAAGTAGATTTTTGGACTTGAAAACATTTTCTAAAAAGATATATTTAATACATGTTGCAAATTTATGGGTTCCTGCTGGGAGCAATGCTGTCCTCGTAAGTGTCCTACTGTAATGTATGTTTGACAGCTACTTCTGAATGGATTTTTGTCCTCTTCATTGTTTTCAGTAGGCCAGTGCTCTGGAGGTCTTTAATTTCTGCAAGATGATTTGACTCTCAATATTAATACTGAGTTATGAAAGTTAAATATGGCTTTCAAGTTCAAAAGGTGGTTAGTGGCTAATATGAATTGGAGAATGACTATTTGGACCTAAAGTGTTTTAAATCTTTTAAGAGTATATCTGGTTATCTCTTCTCCTGCTTTGTTTTATATCAGAGAGTTAAACTCCTGTTTTAGAACTCAAAGAAGGTAACTAGGAACTTCTTACTTTTGGTCTTTTGTATATGCTGGTGACAGAGGAGGTGTCATGCCTTTGCTTTGGGTCTGCAGATGTCAAAATATGGTTCCATCTTGCTATGTTGGCAGTCCTGACTTTTGTTTGCTGGTAACGCTTACGAGTGTTGTGCAAAAGCTTTCCTTCTGTCTCTGTGATGAAGTGTCCAAAGCTTTAAGAGAAGTTAATTAAAGCTCTAAGTACTCTTTATTCATTCTGTGTCATTTATTCAACCTCTGTATCTAAGCATCTCCTAATGGTAGATCTGCTCATTGATGTGAGGTTATGGAACAAGTGGTTTTCCCCGTTTTTAGGGGTGGGGAGTTAGAGCACAGAAATAACAAGTGACTTGTCCAAGGTCATGCAGGAAGTCTCTGGCAAGGTGGAGAAATGAATGTAAATCTCTTTTGTTTCAAACTAACTTGCAGCTGAGCTGTTCTGCTGGAACTGTGTGCATCAGTTGCATTATGAGCAGGACTTTGAATTTGTGCTTTATTGGGTGTCTGGTATTGACTGTATGTAAGCATGGTAATTTAATGTTATTTTCCCATCTGTGTAGAGGGACCAAAATGGATATTAACTAGAATTAATGTTTTTTAATCTATCTTAGCCAAACTGAAACAAGTTTGTCTCCACATGGCTCATTTAAGTCCATATAGGCAAGACCAGCTGTTATTTAAACAAAAATAATTTTCAAACCTTCACTGAAGGAGGCATATGCCTGCAGGGCTTACCACTGCTTCAGAGTAAAATGCTATCACAAATCCATTATTTAAATAATAATAAAATACAGTTGTGTTTCTTGGCACCTTCAGCCCAGTTTTTGTAAATTCACAGAATAAGGACCAGATCTCCGTGAGAGTCTCATGAAAGTTAACTGTCAGCACTTAATAAATATGTGTCTCAGTAAAGATGGTGGGGAGAAGTGCTCTCCATTATAACATATGGAATATTAATAGTTTTCAAAACTTTGCAATGTGGAATTAAGATTTCTTGGCTTGAGAGAAATCTGCATAAAATGTGTGGCTCAAAGGCAGTTTTGAACTCAACAGCTTCATATTGTAATTAATATGTTTCGTCTACATACCATGCAAGTCTGGCATTTGTCTTCCTTACTTTTTTTTTATGGTGCTTGTAATTTTTTGCAAATGTTTTTTTTTTCAGTATTTTCAACTCCAATAATGCTTTAAACACTTTTGCTTTTAAATGTAGTATATTATTTAAGAATGGATTGTCACTGTTAAACTCTAATATCATGTTGTTTTTGTTATTTTCATGTGTGAAATAGCCCTTCCTGAACACAATCATATTCTATAGCATAAACTTTCCAGTCTTACATTTTCTAACTAACAAGTTTAATTTCATTATGACTTTTTTCCTTAATATGCATAGGCAGATTATTAGGTCAGGAATGACAGAAATGCCAGCTTTTGCTTCCTTGTAGAAATAAAAAATTATTATTGCCTTTAAGGAAGGTGAAGTTATCAGCTTACAAAAGTGGGTTTAGAACTCTTTTTTTTTTTTTCCCCTCGTGTTTTGTTGAAAATGTGAGTGTTTTCCGTGAGAAGTTTCCAGATGTAGGATAGGAAGGACCTTCATAATTAGTGCCGTGTGTAGTTGAAAAATATCTTTTGTCATATAAACTACCAGTGGCTCGACATTCCCTCCTTGCTTTGTTTGGCACATGATCCCTGGAGAAATAACTCTTCCTTTTGAAATGGTGTATTAACTAATTTAGAGATCCTCTGCAGCTGTGTATGGTCTAGCTTGCAAACCATAAAAATAATACATTTCTACACTGGCTGAATTTAAGTATGTGGAGGTAGCAGCTCCTGCAGGCGAAGTCCTCTGCCTGATCTACTCAGACAAAGGCTGCACAGGAGCAGTTTCTTTGCTGAGGATCAATTAGTTAATATTACAGGAATTAACTTTTCTGAAGCCACTTGTGTTTTTATTTTAACTGTCAGAAATGTTTTGATGGTCAGGCTGTTCGGATGTTGTGGCAGGAGCTGGCTGATGCTGTGGTAGATTTTGCTTGGCATGTCCTGGCTCAGTAATTCCCAAATGAACTGCATTCTGTGCTCTTGCATGCCAAACATGGAAACGATGAATCTTGAGTGCGGCTGTGAAATTGTATCATGGCTAAGAACAAAGAGGATTGAAATCCCTTCTGTGCACACTCCCTTGTATACCACTTAATTTTATTATTCAACTTTCAGTTTTGCTGCCCTTGGAGGGCACTGTGCAACTATGTTTATGGTGCTGCATATATGTTTTGTCTGAAAAATTCTTATATTTCCTCTTGGTTACGCAGTCTTATTTGGTTTTTCACTTGTATTCTAGTGCTGCTTGTCTAGATTTTTATATTGGATATGTGTATAGCAGCAGTTTATATGTCTGGTTTTGTTTTAAGAAACATACACTGTATGTGTATGATACTTCATAGACATAAATGGGAAACAATGTACGCGTGGTGTTTATACTTTGGGGCTTGAATCTATCTTGCTTTTTTATATGAAGACAGAATTACCCATGGATAACTGGCTTGTCTAGGGGATTGAGTTGGGTTGGGTTGATTTGGTTCGTGTTTGAAGATTTCAACAAGAGCAGGTTGCCAGAGCCGTGTGGTTTCTGAAGGATGGGCTGGTTTTGAGAGCTGGTGTCACTGCATCTGGCAGATGTTCACTTTGGTCCTGCTGTTGGAGGGGGTCGTGCTGGGGATGGAAACAGAGCTCACCTGCACCGGTACATCAGTGGATTAAGGTTATCAGTGAGTTTGTGCATGGTGAAACTTCTGCAGCTTCTGCCTGCACTCTTTGTAATTGTACATGACAGACCAGCCTTTCATGCAGCACCTTTTCAGAAGCATTTAATGTACTAAGAAAAGGATACCATTTTATGTGAATGGGTTTAGAGGTTACTGCACACCTGTGCAGACACACACCATGCTCAAAGTTAAGGGCTGTGCTTTCTCCACAAAACAAAGTGCTTCAAACTAAGTTAAATTAATGATGCAATTTAGTCATTATAAGTAAAATCTTGCCAATCTGTGTATTTATTTGAATGAAATAAATTTTTACTTGTTTTTCCCTCTGAGGCTTAACAGTGGAGGTCTAAATACTCACTTCATTATATTACAAAACCAAGGAGGGAACATGCATTGTCAAGTACTATAAATAAACTACAACTGTCAAAATAAGCACTGTGCACTCAGGAATTCAGAGGGGTTTTCTTGTTTCTCTTGCCAATTTGCGAATTTCAGCAACATGCAATTAAAATTCCAAGGCATTTGTGGAAAGTGTAATGGTTGCAACCATGCATTTAATACATATTTTCTGTGTGTAAGGGGCTAATTGACATTACAAGGAGATGTTGCAGAGCTGTATGCTTAAGTTCAATATCCAATTTGCCGTGTTCTTTATTAACCTGGACTCTGGGGGAAGGAAGCTGGGGCAGAAGAGGAGAGTGGGGCGTGCAGACTGCAGTTCAGGGGTGGATGTGGTGTTTGAATCTCCCCACTCCCTCCAGTCTCTTCCATAATTTCACAACTGAAAATATGGGTCAGGTAAGATGAAATTGAGCTGTTTTGAGAACTGGGTCCAGGCCAAGTTTTGACAGTTCATTTGTTTAAGAGAAAATACAAAGTAATTGGATTAAAGAGGCTGTACGATTAATGGTGTAGAGTCCTGTTAGATTTCTTTGCTTCTGTGTTTCTGTGAATCGGTGTAGAATTTAGGTCTCAATTCCTCCAGGAGCTTCAACTTAGAGTCAAAAGTGAGTGTGGACCTAATCAGATAAGCATGTTAGATGTGTTTTGTACTTTGTATCAGTGTAAAAGACTGTTTAAGAAGATTGCTCATCTCTCCCTCTGGAGCTGCTGGACTTGCTGGAAACACAGAGAATCTTGGCCTGGTACTGAGAATTGTAAAGGCAAAATGGGGAGGAGCTTTCTGGAGCAGGTGGATTGCTAATAATTAATGCTTTTTTTCTGCTGTGGGTATCTGAGCAATACATTTTGGGCAGCATGCTAATCCCAGTGTCTCACTGGGAGAAATCAGGAGAGGGATCTTGGTGTGTTTTCTTTTGATGCCTAGGATCATACAGGAGTTGCACGCAGGAGTGAGAAGACCCCCAAACATTAAAAATTAATTCTGAAAGCAAAAGTGTGTTTTCACAATAGGTGAACTGATGGAAAAAAGAAAACAACAAACTGCTTCTGATACAATCTAAAAACTTTGTCAGATTTATTTGAGACAGTGGTTGTTCTACAAGGAAGACTGCCAGGGTAACTGTCTTAAAGGTTTTAGATGCAGTTTGAATATCTTCACTGACATTTTAAGGTCCTAATTTAGCTTATGACTGTTATGGATTGTCATATGTTTGCAGTTTTCAAGTGGACAACTTCTAGAAAGTTCCAGTGTGTTATTTTATATCCTGAACAAGTGTAGCTGCTCTGAGAAGTGGCCTATAAATGGTGGAGAAAGTGCGATTTATTTCATTAAAGCAGTGTTTAGCTGCTGCAGATGGTTTTGAAAGACTGCTAAAATGTACACAGTTTTAATAATAGTGTTTTAAAGTAATTATATCAATACTGTACTATATCACAAAAGGTCATTTTATCAAAAGCTTCAGTTCAATCAGATTGTTGTAATACTGTATTCTCTATATGTCTTAGTAACCTTTTTAAAAGAGGTAGATTAGGTGATGCATACAAGCCTTTATAGTTAGTGTCCTCCTTGTCTTCCTTGTAAGTTATTTATCAAGAACTGTCTAGCTTTCTTTTTGATGGGGTAATTCTTAATTTGAGATTCTAATCATATTTTATAGTGCTTTGAGTTCTGGTAAAAGTATTTATGCCTCCTTACACTTGGGTGACTGTGGGAGAGAGAAAAGACTGAAGGCTTTAAATAGCTAGGCTAAGTCTCAAAATATCATGAATCTCACTGAGTTCTCCATTGCATTAAAGTTGTGGTGATGCTTTCCTTCCTACTTTAAATTGAATTTTAAGAGCACCCTTGTAACCTAGGAAATCAGGCAGAAAGATGAACAGTAGCGACAAGAGTGACCTAGGAGATCTAAGTTTTGAATGTAAATAGTGCCAGGCCTTCAGCTGCCCTGCTGCTTGTCTTTCAGCTGCATTCCAACGTTTGAAATCTTAATGTTTTCTTTAGAATAGCATCTTTCCAATTTTTCCATCCCTTCAATCCCTCTTTTTATGAGGTAAATCAGATTGCAGGTAGTGGTAAGACTGGGAGATGACTGAGTTGCAGGTGAGGAACAGAAAAGGACGCAAAACCACTCAAGGCAACAAGATTGTACAAGGCATTAACGGAGACTGTAAGGGACAACAGAGAGAGGTGGCCCATCAGGATGACTGAGGGGATTTTGCACTGATTGCTGGAACAGTTGCAGCAAAGTTGGAAGTAGAGACAAGACTGGTGCTTTTTCTGCTCCAGCAATTTATCTCTGCTTCCTGCTCCTTGTGCTGTAAGGAACAGAAGATACAGGACATCCTCCTCTTGGGATCACCATGGGCCACCCTCTTCCTGGGCATGAGTAGATTTTTGAAACAGTAAATCATACAAGCTGCAACAATAGTTTTTCTGTGGTGATTGTGCTACACCCCCACTTGGGAGATAAAATATTAGTTTAGTAATAAAGTGAATGCATTTATATGATCTTATAGTGGGAACAACATACTGTACCTTGAAGAATATGTGTAACAGGTGCCCTGCTGTATCTTTGCAGACTTCCTGGAACTGCTGCTTGAATCATGATTCTTGAGCCATGTCCTCCTAGAAGCACATCAGTGAGGTGTGAGGAGTGGGGAAAAAAACTGGGGAAGTGATAGCAAGCAAAGAAGCAGAGGGAGTGAAAGGCAGGCAGAGAAATGGAGGAAGAGGGCAGCAAATGGAGAGAGAAACAAGTGACTCAGTCAATCCCAATCAAATAGACTAGTATTAAAGATAGGAAGTTGCAAATTAATTTTGTTGAAGGCTCTGTGAATCTGAATCTCCCAAAGGAGCACACCTTGTTTTTGTAGCAACTGGAAGAGAAGTATGGCAAAAGCTGTTATTCAGTAAATTCCATAATAGTGGAAACACATATTCACTGAAACTGTTAAAAGATCATTTTAGAACAGATAAGATCCTTCTACCCAGTAGGCAGTGAGATTCTGGAAACTCCTGTGCAGGAGGTTGTGGAGGCAGATGGTATCAGCATGTTCAAAAGTGGGTTGAACAAATCATGAGCAACAGGTCCATAAACAGATACAAAGAGAAAAGTCAGGCATGTACCCTTTAGCACCCCCAGTCCAGTGGCTGTGGATTCTGAGGGAGTACAAAGGGAATGGACTACACACAGTGTCCACTGTCACCTAATAGAGGAGTAGGCTCTTACCACTGCCAGGAGTAGGTGCTAAGTTAGATGACCCCAAATGGTCTTTCTGTGTTCTATGTGGAATACCCACAAAATTACCTCCTTCCCCCACCCCATTGTCCCTCATTCCACTCCACTAACTTCAGGCTCTTTTCTATTTCCTTGTTCCAGTTGACATGGCTTTTAGCCACAGAAAATGTTCAACTTCTGCCCTTCTTGTCTCTCTTCTTTTTATGCTTTGCCATTTAAAGCAAGCTCTTATTTCCTGTCACTCAGCCACTTCTTCATTTCATGAAGGATTAACCTTCATGCATTTGCGTTGCTGAAATTAGACTGTAAACTTTTCAGAGTAAAGCACTTCTTTAATTTTTGTCAGTGTTGGCAAAGCGGTATGTAAATTTCCATCTATGTTTAAATGTTCTTTATTTAAAAAGTAGGTTTAGTCTTTGGGCTTGTAGGTGACATCCTATCCTCTCTTCCCCAAAAAAGTTCTGCTTATGTTGCAAAATTGCCTTTTTCCCCCCTTATCTGATAGAGGTAAATAAGTGAGTTGTTTTATTCAGCAGCTGTTGTATTATCTTGAATATGTGATTTGGTTATTTTCCGGTTTTATGCACACCAAGGTTATCAGAGCTGTTACTTTGTGATACTACTACTCTGTAATAGGATAGTGTATTTTGAGATATATTAGTGTTGGGGCTTTTTTCTTCCTGGATAGTGGCAGAGAAATAATGAAGCTGTCCAACAGCTAATCTCTTTCTTTGGTGTCTTTGTGCTCCTATTTCACCTTCCACCTCAATATCTAGGAGGACTGTAACTATTTGTTAGGGAAATATGAGTCAAAATGCATAGCTATTACAAGTGTTGAGACATTCCAGTGTCAAGTACTTAGTATTCAGTGTGTGTACTCTTAATGACTATAAATATTACGTTACATACGAGGTTTTGTAATGTCTCAGGTATGTGTTGTACATTGTTTTTCCCACAAAAACCGCAAATTTTCTAACCCGTGGACTGTGCAGTCTCTACTTTCTGCATTGTATTTCAAGGATTTTGCCTTGTATTTCATAGAAGAGTCTTATTTATGAGGAAATGTAAAGTCCAGACATAATTTAGCATTGAGATTGTTCAGGTGCACATTTCACTGCATGCTGAGTAGCACAGAACTAGCCATTTAGGATGTATTTATTAACTAGTACTGGATTTTTTCAGGAAAGACTGAAAAGTTGGGATTGGATAGCAGAGGCTTGTGTGGTAACACCTTGCAGTGGGGATACAACAAGGGGTCCAGCTGTAAGTGGTAGCAGCAGAGTGAAGGGCTGTGAGTAAGTGAGGATGTGCCGTGACCTCTGTCATGGCTGGCTGAACAACTGGGTGAGAATTTTTAGTGATTCACAGCTGGACTTAGAGAGGTAAGGGTAGAGTGCTGATTTAGCTTTGGATCTGGAAAGGAGACCTATCTTTTACCTACTGAAGTCTGTGTGTTTCCAGCAGTCTTCACTGATGCTGAACAAATGAGGGGAAAAAAAATGGAGCTAGAGTTGATGGCTGAACGATGACATACTAGGAAAGAGTGAAAATATAGGGTGGGATTAGATGTAACTCTTAAAATCAGGGAACAAGAGAGAAAAGATCCCTTTCCACTAGTAAATCTTACAGTCTCTTGCAGAGACTCTGAGCAATCTCTATACTTCTTTTCTGGGTTTTCCTTTCCTTCATCATAGTCTAATATGTTCCAAGTCACCAGTGTGATGTAAGTTCTGGAAGAAAGAGCTAGCTAGAGTGCCTGTTCTGGCTCATGGAACTGGGCCTCTTTCTGCCCACCGTCTGAGCCTTGTAAAGTGCTAGTGTCTCCTGCTTCCTTATCCTTCTGAGCTGAGCATGTTCTGGTCCCTTCTCTTTCCTGATGGCTGCACTGATCCTTCAGCAGTAAACCATTACATCTGCCAAAGTCTGCAGCCCATGCCTACAGGGAACTGAAGAGGCAAGGTTGTCCTGTTGACAGAAAGAAAATGTGTATTAGGAATTAAAAAATAAGCAGACATAACCATTCTTGTTTTATTAATTTACTTGCAAATGAAGTAGCAGTGATCAGCTAAAACACTGAATGTGTATATAGATTTTTTTTAACTTACTAAGTATCTGGTCATGAATCAGAGTAGCTTGATGAAAGGGAAAGAGGAAAGTGTTTTTAAAGTACTTAAATGGGCAAATGGGATAAACCTGAGTTGCAAGGTAATAGAGAAAATGAAATTTGTCATCTTTCTTTATGTACTACTCTTTGGTGATTGGAAAACTATTTTATTAGCTTGAAAGGTTTCTAGTCAAGAGGATACATCTAAACTTCACTTGTGAGTTATGAGGACATTTGAGTATGTGGAAGGTGAGCCTGTATGAGCATTACACAGCAGACCACTGTATGCCAGGCAAATGAAAGATTCTTTGGTCAGTATGTTTACTAATTCTCCTCTCATGTACACATTGAATGTCACACCTGGAAAGTAATTTAGTTGCTGTTGTAGCAAATTATTTCTTTTCAGAGGGAGAATCTCATTTTTTTTAGATATTAAAATAATGGAACTATAATGTTTGCTTAGATGGGCTTTCCTGAAAGATAATGTGTCATATCCTAATGACATACTAGGTACAGTGTTAAATTTCAGTCCTTGCTGGAGGTAGTGAATGAACTGTGTCCAGAAATAAGTGGGTTTGCCTGTCCCTGCTTATATTACTAGAGTTCAAGGTCATTAAAACAGTTTGTAGAATTTAATGTACAAAATGTTTTATTTAGCCTTTTTTTTTCTTTAAAGTGCTAGACTGTTTACTGAACTTCACTGTTTTATATATAGGCAATTATTTTCTCAGCTGGTTATGCACAGAGGGTAAGCATTTTTTTGTCCTTTATTTATTTATTAGTTTCGCTGAGACAACCATATGGAAGGAAGCATTCTTGGCTTTGGTGTCTGAAGGAAAGATCTCTATTTTTGTTTAGAGTGCTAAACAGGGTTATTTTCTAGTAAGGGTTATATAATATGATTATGAAGTTATCCTCTCTTCCAGAGGGTCATATATATGTGATCTCTGGTCAGTACGAGAAACTCACTCTTTTGACCTTTCTGTCTCTTTGGACCCATTACTTGTTGGACATAATGGTCCTTCTAAAATTGCTTAATTGTTCCAAAGAGATCATTTGTGCTTACTCCGTTATTGCCATTTGATGCTGCCTCTCTACACACTGCCAAAAGTCCATGGTATATTACATTTTTATTGTTATGTAAAGCAGCTGTAAAACAAACTGTGGCTGTCTAAGTGTAGTTGAAATCTTTGCTATTGGCTACTTTATTTTTTCCCTTTGTGTCTCTAACTTTTACATGTGTAGTTTTGCCACCACAGGAAGCTAATGAAAAGCAAACATATAGATTGTTTAAAAAAAAAAAAAAAAAAAGGTAATGCTATGCAGAGATTCACATTGCTTCCTTACTCATATTTATTATTCTGTTTCTCAGTATAAGAAAAGATAGGAAGGACATGCTGGGGTGTTTTTTGGTGGGAGGATTGGGGATTTCATCTTTTCTTTGCATTGCTTTGGCTGTTAAAGTCCTCTGATTTTAGGAGACTTCAGGAGTTGTAGACCTTGTGGCCACACGACAGACAAAGAAGATAAATGTTTGTGTGGTGAGACATTGATCTGGATGAGGGGTGTTCTGTTTAACTCCTTTTCTTTCATACTTGCATGTCTGTGGGCAGTCAGGCCCATGTGCATCCTTAGCACACTCGCAGAGCTATGAAAGGTGATTTCTCTTATGTGTTCAGGTTTCTCTTCACAAGTAGCACTGGAGAAAACAAGGGCTGAAATTATCCTATATTTTTGATTCTTTCTGTATGTCTTTAAGTATGCAGTAGAACACTATGTCTGGTACAAGTAAAATTACGATGTGTATACATTTAAGGGTCTGACTTTCCACAAAAGCTGTTTCCAGTAAGAGTACTCATTGAGATGATGGGTTTCTTGATCATTCTTTGCCCTAGTGGAAAAAGTGTGTGAAACCAGCACAACAGCCACCGGGCAGCCTCTCTCGCCATTTCTAATCCATGCTGGTCACAGCTGCTAAGACGTTTTTAATAGGTAGACTTTTTCTTAGTTTAAGCTGTTTTTCTGGTTTAATTGGAGCTTGCACAGCTTAGATCTTGCTTTCTAGTCTTTTCAGAAATATACCTGAACTCAGTTGACACTGAACCAGAGCTGCCTTCCCTCTGTAACCTGGGCTGGCAAGACATACCTACTTGGTTGGGGTCTGTTCTACATGGATTAAAGGAACAGAAACTATAAAGATTAAAAGATGCTCAGGAGGAGAACATGTACTTGGATTTTGCCAGCAGTTAAAAGTAAATCCCTTACACTAAGGAAGACTCTAAATGGTGCCTCTCACTATGTGTTTTGCAGTAGTTGAATTGTTCAAGACTGAACCACTACCAGACTTCAACTCTGAAATGCTGAAGTAGATTTTAGCTTGATTTTTATTTCCCCTTCCCATTTCATTTTGCAAATTATGAGGTCATTCATGGTCATTTGCACACTTTAAAACTATTAGATACTATCTAGGACAACAGCTCTAGGGTAGCAGTCTTGAATCAGACCTGCTTTTTGTCAGCAGTGTGTTTAAAGCATGTATGTGTGTGCAAACACATTTTGCATTCACTTATCACAGTGCAGTTGAAGTTTTGAGAAAGAGGTTTGTTTTTTCTTTACATTTTCCCTCCTGAATGTGCAGAAGTATGTGTGTGGAAAAGAATTACTGTAAGGTCAAGTTTTCTTTTCTTCAGCATTTAATTTTACTTGTGAAGTTGACAGAGTATGTGTTTTCATAAACTGCAAACATTGCATCACCCAGGAGAAGAAGCACACATACGGAAGTCTCTTAGGGGTGTGCAAAACCAGCTCCAAGGATAACACTGACTTGCCAGTTAATACCAGGAGTATAAAGGGTAAAGTCAAACTCTTTTCATGACTGGGAGGGGATCAGTGCTGCCATAATGTATATTCTTGTCATTATTTTGTAGTAAAAATGATAATACCATTCTAGATCTGCTGCAACAGAATACCTGTAGGAGTGTGTGTGTTCACATGTCACTGAACAGAGTACAGCTATGGGGGTGTACAGGTTTTGTGTACTCCAATTTTATGTATGAAATAGTGTCTGTATGATCAGAGCTACATACAACAGGAACATTATCACACAAGTTTGTTAAAAGATGTATGACGTTTTAGAAAATTCAATCTGAATTTTGTTACACTCAGTCAGGACACCTCATTTTGTATATCACCCATCTGGGTTTCCTTTTTGTGTCTGATCCTGTCATCAAGTAAGAATTAATTGTACACTTGTGCCCTTAACTAATCATAGCAGGCTTTCTTCTAGTCTTTGCAGTATTTTGACTTAGAACTATGAACTTACTAACTGTATGAGAATTTTATTTATTTATTATCTGTTTCATTGTTGAAAATACACCTTTAAAAAAAAACAACAAAAAACTAGTTCAAATTATATGTATTGTCAGCAAAGGTTTCTCAGCTTCAGAAATTGGTTTTCAAGTCCTCAAAGCTGGGCAATATAGGTGAGCCCTTTTCACATGCATCAAATGTATGCTGGTGTAAAGATCAAGGATCCCATCATCCTGCAGAATGAAGCATTGAAATGTGTATTTTTCCTCAACTGCAGTGTTGTTTCCGTTAAGATAAACGAGGAAAGTTGGAATTGGGTATAGTGAGATGCAGTGCAGGCTGGTGGTGGATCTAAAGGTAGGCAACTTTTGTATTTAGGGATCAATTCTGTAGCTGAACTAACATAAAAGCTCTGTCATTTCTCTGAATTGTCCTTTCCTGTCCTACAATAACTAAATCAAGCAAGATTTCCACTGAAATTGTAACACCAATGTCATCAGTCTTCAGTCTGGTGAGTTTCCTCTGAAATCTACTTCCACTTGCTTTTACAAATTTAATGCCTGTATGTGGACATCCCTATTTAAGTGTTTTGATTTAAGTCATGCTTTTTGTTTGATGCTGGTTACACCCAGATAATGGTGGTTACATGTATACAGATGTACACCCTTCCTGCAAGTGCCCAGAAATGTCATTGCAAAATGGTGGCATCGATCCCTTTTTAAGCTGTTCATCCATGACCCTGATGATGGCACCTGAGAACTTGCTTATGCTCACAAAAGAAACTGCAACTGTTGACTAATTGCTTCTACAATGAGATTTAAAATAGCATGCTGAGTATGTGTGATACCAGAGGTTTGGGTGACGTTACATATCAAGTTCTGTTCTTTTGCTTTTTTAATTGTCCCTCTCCCTCACTAGCATCTTCAGTCATACACACTGTATTTCATTTGGTTGGTTTGTTTGTGGTTTGTTGGGGTGGTTTGTTTGGTTTGGTTTTTTTCCAAATTTAGACATACCAGCACTGAATAGGGGACCATTTGTAATGCTTTTGATATTTCTTTTCTCATTTTCTGTCATAAACCTTATGCCTAAGGTTCATAGGTTTGAATTTCTTTACTTCTTTGCTCATCTTTCTCTGATTCTCCTAGTAGGTAGGTAAGTTTACTCTGGAAGAACAGACATTGACTCTGTCTGGAAGAACACAATCAAGATGAAATACTTCAGTCATTTAACTGCTAACTTCATGCTGTACTGAATTCTAGTGTAAGAGAAAATAAATTAGAAACATCTGTTTTCTTTTTCTCATAACAGAAGAACCAAGAGAGGTGTTCTGTTGAAATCAAAGAAGGCAAATAGAAAAGCAATAAAAGAAAGGTATTATATGTGTATTTCACACATATAATTAGTCTCTGGAACTTACTGTCATAGGAAATTATTGAGGCCAAGAACATAACAGAATTTGAAATAAAATTGAGCCGGCATGTGGCTGCCATCAGTGTTCAAAGTTAGTGTTATTAATTATGGTTATTTGGGAGCAATATTAAACTCATGCTCCTACGTTTAAGCAAGATACCTTGAGGTCTTGGACCAGAAGACATGGTGAAGGGTATTTTTGGGGCTGGCGGGGGAGTTGTTTTGTTTGTTTCTTCCAATTAAACTTGCCTATAGACTAAACTCTGCTTTAATTCCGAACAATACATTGAGATCTTTGTCCAATCCCAGCTTGCACAAAGAATGTTTTTTCCCTGCTTCCACATACACATGTGCACACCTGTCTCGTGTCTCTTTGGGACCAGAAATCCTCCTCCCATGCTGACTTCATCCCTTTTCGTGCTCCTTTTCCACATCCCTTTCCATATCAGGTCATCCCAGAAATGACATTTATGCATCGTGTCTGATCAGGTTGCAAGGGAATGCCTACGGAAATGACCTACAAAGTGAGCAATAGAATCTAAAGACTTATGAATGATTAATACCTACACAGAGCAGAAGCCACAGTGGTGATTAAACTTGAGTGTGCTGTAATGAGTGAAATCACTATATTTCTGTTAAGGAAGTGATGATGGTAGCAAGCTCTTTACCAAGGCTTGCCTTTTTAATAAGTGGCACTTCAGGTTACAGAATTAATTCCACAGAGTGGAAAAATATCAGGAGTAAAGGAAGAAGTATGTTAAAAGGCTAGACTATTATAGTTGACATTTATGCCTGCAAATCTCAGCAGGACTTTAAACTACAGTTTCTACATGTTGGGGCTAGGGAGGATAAATATCTTGATGCGCTAAAGATTTATTAAAAAAAAAACAACAAAAAAAACCACCCCTCAAAAAGAACCCAAAACCACATAACAGAAAAACCCAACACAAGCCCACATTTGTAGATTCAGAGACAAAAGAAAAAGGTAGTTGATTAAAAACTAATAGAAACAAAAATTAGAAATACCTAGGCTTAAGTCAAAATATTCTTGGCCTCTAAATTCTCATATTAGGAGTGTAGGAAAGGTAACTTGAATAAATAATGTGCCTTTAAACAAAAGGACCTTAAAATGTCTCCTGTAGAGGAGTTCAGCTCTCTACAAAGCTCTGTGCTTTCCTTATAAGGTTCTGCTCTTCTGTAATTATCTATAAACTACTGTCAGTTTAATAACAGAAGCAAAGCTTGTTTCTTGTTTTGAAGATGCTCAGCAGCAGCATTGATTGATAACAAACTTTTAGATTTTACTCTTCTATAAAAAATACAGTATTTTGTCTTTTCATGGGATGCAGATGCAGCAAGGATGCTTTCAAAAGTGTTCTTTGCTGACAGTGGTAATTACAAATGCCATTATTACTGACTGGGCTAAGTGTGATGAAGCAACCCCCCAATCCAAGTGCTCTGCAGTGATCTGGCTTTTGGAGTTGCTGCTGGCTTTGTTGGGGGGATTTTGCTGGATTCCCAAGAGATTTCTGTGTCCTGTATTCCATATGAACTAGTTCTGTTGAACTTGATGGAATTTTTGTCATTGACTTCAACTAGCCCAGGCTGATACAGGAGTACTTGTCTTTAGAAAGAGACTTAACAAATGTATGCTTACAGGTTAGATCTTTAACAATGAGTGGCGACAAAGTTTGAGGTGGGGGAAGAAACTCACTCTTTACTGGCCTTGTGCTCAATGAGGGCATTATCACCTATGGTGATAAGTTTTCCCATTTTGAAACAAGGACCATGTGAATGAGAAAAAGGCTTAATTCAAATACATACAAAATAATGGCTCATCTGTCAGCTTCTGGAATGCTGTCCACTTTATCTAAAAGAGTGTATTGGAGAAGTAAGTGGATTATGGAGAGGAGAGATTGAATTTATTATAAAAGGAACAGGAGGACTTCTCCTGTGAAGACACAGGGATTGTTTCCTTAAAAAAACCACAAAAAACCAAAAACAAAACAAACAAACAAACAAACAAAAAAAACCCCAACAGCATTTACATAATCACAGAATATGCCAAGTTGGAAGGGATCCACAAGGTGCATCAAGTCCAACCCCTGGCCCTGCAAAGCACCATCCTCAAGGATCACACCATGTGCCCATCAGTATTGTCCAAACACTTCTTGAACTCTATCAGGCTTGGTGCTGTGACCCCTTCCCTGGAGAGCCTGAGTATTTTCCTTATTTTTTTAACCTTGAGAGAAAATAGAGAGGAAGGGTTTTTTTCCTCTTCTGAGACAAGAACAAAGGCATATGGAATGAGATTAAAAAATAGTGAAATTCAATTTGTTCACTTTTTACAGAACAAAATGGGGCACAGGGGTTCCCTTGCTGTATTACATTACTGAAAGCAGCAATTAAGCAAGCTTCAAAAAGTCTCAGGCTTCTGTGGAGGGCAAAATCAGACAGAATTACTGCAGCTTATTCATAATACTGATTTCAGAAGGAAAGCATGGATGCCTGGTGTTAAGGCTCAAGCAGTTACCACTGAGGGTGTTGTTAGGGTAGAGGAAAACAGACTGGCAGAAACCTTCTGATGCCCATCTCTGACCCATTTGACTCTGGAAGCCAGTGAGATACGAGGTGTTAAACTAGGTGGACATCAGATCAGATCCAGCCTGGTGGTTCTATATTTCTTTTCATAAGTAGTAGATAAAATTTGCACTTGACCTGTGATCAAAATCTTTACAGTAATGCTATCTCTACTATACTAGCGTGGAAACTGAACTTTATTTTAACGTTGTTTTATAGGAGGAAAAATGTGTTTAGAAAAAAAGCCTTTTTAAGTCATGTTGTAAAAAGCTTTTGCTGTATGAAACACATACTCATATATATGTGTATATGTATATAACAAAACCACTATTAAGAGTGATTTCTAAAAGTATTTTCTGTTATATTTTTGTCAAATTAATATGTCTTTCAGAGAATTGAGTCTTAAAGCACAAAACAAGGACTCGCTTTAGTATTTTACTCCAGTACTTCAGGTTGACTTTACCTTATCAGATTTCAAGTTTTAGTATCATTAGCTCATGGCTTGAAAGTTGCAGGAGTTTTGTGTATAATTATATAGAGTGAATTAAAAAATCATAATAGTATTGGTTAGTTTCTAATCTGTTAATGATACTGTCATTGGGTGATTTTTTTTGTGAGTGATGTGTTCTGCTCTTCTGACACATACAAGCTCAGCAGAAGAGAGTTATTTTCAGCTATTTTACCTTAATTGGAAAAAAAGTTGGCTTATCATAACCTGTAACTACATTTAATTAAAAACCCAATATAATTTTTTTTAAAAAAAGGATAACTCACTTGTAATGATAGGAATGTCAGCTGTCTTTGGAAATCATCTATTCTCACTAATTTGTTAAGAAGGCAGTTTGTGTGTACTCTAAGAGTTTATTTACTGGCCTTTCTGAAATGAAGTCTTGACATAGAAACTTTAATTAGGAAATACCTGCTTATTATTTTATCTTGGAAGTTCAGGTGGGTTATCTAGATTGGATGAGAAATTTTCCGACATAGCGTAAATAGCGTACATATATTTACGTTTTAAGCATATTGCTGTTTGAACATCTTTATTTCACTACAAGAAATATTTTAAATGCCTTTTAGTAAGAAAAATCAAAGTGAACGGATCTGGAGTGGCTAGAAACAAATCACTTTTCTTTGTGCTTAGAGAGATTTTCCCTACCTTCATACCTGAAAGCCCTGCGATTTGTAGCTAGTGAGAGATTTATTTCTCTTATGTTGTTATGTATGTAAAATTGCATCAAGCATGGGTATTAAGGGTATTAAGGCTGGCAGTTCTTCCAGGTGTTTTGCCATACCACTGCGTGCTATTATGCTGTTTTCATATTTGTGCCTAATTAGAAGCAACGATTTCAGTTTGTGTTCAAAAACTAAATAGTGTAGTACTAGGTGCAAACTGCTCACCTGTCTCTATGTCAGTTTTGCAGTTTCCGGGGCATTTATGGAAATGGTTACAGCATAACAAAAGCAAGGCTCAACTCTCAAAACATACAGCTAATCTTGTCACTGTTGCTTCAAAGTATAACTTGTAACAATGCTGAGGTTAAAAGGTTAGAAAATGTATGCTGTTCTCTGTCTCTAAAACACTTGGATGTTTCTGTGAGGTGTGCTGTCCTCCTTCTGCCTCTACAATAGAAAACTTCTTGCTAGAACTACTACCAATTAAAATGTTACTGCCGTCCAATGAAGAAATGTGTATTTTTGACCTTTTTTTGTGCATTTCTTGGATTGCACCAGAAGTTTGTGAGGAAAATTTCTTTCTCTTTTAATGACTAGAACAACCTCCATGGCAACATACAAGAAGTATTGTTTAACATGAGCAGTTTCAGGTAATTAAAGTGTGAATTTAACATGATTTTTTCTTTTCATGGCACTGAAAAGTTTAAATTTAGTTTAAACTAAGAATGTCAGTGATCAGCTGAAGAAGCAAGTTTCTAAGCCATGTGGGACCAGTAGTGATGTTGAGGACGATGCCTGAATTTCTTGTGCTTCCTGGCCATTCCCTGTTCCCTGCCTGCCATGGTCCTCTGTCAGCAGACCTTAACTGCCACACATGGGAGTTGTCTTTTAGTTTATTAAATTGTTGCTAAGTTGTCTCTCTTTGGTGGAAATCAGGGAGGAAAAGACACCAAGGGTTGGCTTGTGTTAATATAACATATTTTTCATAAAAGGTGTAATAATGCCTTAATTTGAAGCTATTATTGCTTGTCACTTCATGCTTCATTGTCATTAATGTTTCCTTACATTTGGGACATTTGGACATTTCCACATAAAAGGGTCGTGAAGTAAAGGTATTGGGAAGTTCAAATTTTTTTGCATTGCATGGGGAAATTGCTTAATATCAATTGCCAAGTAGGATTCTGGAGGAAAAAAAAAAAGGTAATTTGTGACGGACTATATGTGTTCTTCAAGTTAAGGCATGCAAGTTGGCCAATGAACTATACATTATTTAAGATCACTCTTTAGTCCTCTCATGGCTAATGTGGATTAAATTTAATGTTTCTAATACTTTGAAAACAAAAAAATAAACAAAAGTTTGGAAAGTCACTGCAAATGCCTGTTTAGGCTATCCTTATGCATGTGAATCTGCTGTAGAAAAATCAAAGTTCTATTTTTCTTATTAAATCTCTTGATGGATTCTGGGTGTTTTTTAAAGGTTTCCCCCTCTAACCAGCTTTGATATATTTGTATCTACTACAGTAAATGTTGGCTAGCTATTGTGACTGGCTCGTGTTATTTATGGGAACAACTTGCAGTGGTATATAAACAATTTTTAGTGGCTGCTATGTAGTTGGCTGGCAGCTGTGCTGTATTACAGTGTAGGTAATCTTGTTTTACTTAAAGCAAACTCTCATCTTAGATTTCTGTTTCTAGTCTGTACATGCCAGAGTTTCAACGCTCAAAGGCAGTGTTTTCAAATTACTTTACTTTTCTGCCAGGTAATTTTGATAGTTTAGAACTGTGAAAATCAGGAAAGAGTTGCCCTGGGTACTACAGCATAATTGAGAATATTTTGTTGTTGTTTTGAGAAGAGTAACCAAATTTTGAGCTGTTATTGGCCAGTTTGTTTCATTTTGCTGTTAGCACCCACAGTGAAATAGGTTCATTCAAATGCAGTGATCTTGATTTATTTAGTGAGTGGCAAGGAAGGAGGTTTAATGTAGGTAAAGGAGAAAGAGAAGACATCAAGATTAGACTTTTTTTTCTTTCTATCTTTCTTTCTTTAAGATATGTCCTTCAAGACATACTGTATTTTGTTCAGCAACATAATGTTATCAGTATCGGCATTGGTATGCTGATGGGAAGCAATATAAAGATGTGACGCCAAGATAATGGGATGGCCTGTTTCTCTGGTTAAGTGATGTTGACTCTACCTATCATACATCTAATAGGAGGGGAGCTCTCTTTGTTGATTGATTGGCTGATGGATTGTTCTAATTTGTAGCACGTTTTCTAGGGCAAGCTGGTTGGTAGGTAGGTAGGTAGGTAGATGATGGGACAGGTAAATCAGTTTAGGAGCATGTGGTACAGGAGCAGGTTTCTTTCCCTTAGGTTATGTTCTCTTGAAAACTTAAAAGTTGCATATAAACTAGTAATCTTAAAATACTACTTCATCTGTTCTGAGTACAACCTTTAAGCAGAATCCCTGCCATTCAGTGCAAGAGAGATAGTAGTGTATTTCTAGTCTGGAAATGTATTGACTCCTCTCTTTCAAGTAGCCTTTTTCCTCCCCATGGAAGTAAGCAAGTCAGCTCAAGGAGGCAGTTGGGTGAAGCCTCAAGAACCTTGTCCTTATTAGTTCGAGGAACCTCGATAGTCTTGTTTGCTTTCAATTTTCAGCATAGCAGAGGCATTTTGCCAAATGTTACACATTAACTTTCTGGGGCTGTTTTTTTCAAGCTGGTTTGTAGCTGCAGTTGCCCTTTTAATTTAACTTATTTAGGGAATGCATTTCTTGATCTACAGAATTATAATGAAATCAATAGGGCAAATGAATGATAAAGTCCAAAATAAACAACGCGCTATGTTAGCTTTGTGCCGGGTAGGTAGGCTTATGAAATAGGTGGGATCCTCTATTTTTTTTTTAATCTTCCTTAACAGGACAAGCGACTTCTAAAGAGAGAAGTCCAGATCATGTGGGTTCAAATATATTACTTTTACAACTGATGTACTACAAGGCTCCTAAATATTTAAGGTGTACTGGGGGGATTTTATCTACTTAGTGAGATTGCCTTCTGTATTCTCACACTGATGAGAACAGGACAGGAGATGGGCGTGATAGACAGAAACACAGATGTATGTCCCAGCCTGATTCTGGAGTGGCAGGTTAATTGTAGTAGATTTCTATTTTCTTTAATGGATAAAGCACAGTATTTAGGAAAGAGCCCTGTTATCATTCCCTGTAGCACCTCTAGGGCTTACGGAGGGGAAGGAGGTATTATTGAACTGTTTAGTTGTCAGAAGGGGTAGTTTCCTTTCCGTGTATGAAGAACCTACTATATCCCAGTAAGTGCCATGAGGAAGTAGATTTGTTTTCTTTTCAGGAGTATACCACATTTGAGATTAGTGACACAAGAACTTTCATATTTATTAGTAGTATTGATTGTCTTTTATTTGTCTTTAATTATAGGTCCGTCAATTTGATGCTAGGCAACCAGTTTAGGGTATGCTTGCTTTATGCAACCATTAAAATTACAGAAATAAATAGGTTCACTGCTTATATTTCTACACCAATTTCCAAAAACCTGCTGGAATATGAAGAGGCCCCCCAAAAATGGTGTAGTTGCAGAAATAGTGCATTTGTTTTGCCTACCAACTGTAAATTACATATCTGTGCTATAAATACATAAATAATTTGCAGATGAGGTCTGATAATGTGTAATGATTTCTGTCCCCATGTTGGTAGTTGGTAGTCTACAGACAAATGGCAGGAAGGAAACTGATTTAAAAATTACATGAGGTTATGTTGGCAGACCACAGATTCTTCTTGTCATTTTAAATGAGATGTTGCTAATTGTTAGGTGGGTCAGATACTGTTACTCTTTCCCAATTTGTTTTATTGTTTCTTATACAGAGTATTATTTAATGGAACATGTAAGGTCACATTTTAATTTATTTAAAATGGGACATTTTAATTGTTTAATTTTTGGTCACGGCCTCAAACTAAATCTGTGAGGAGAAAAGAAAAAGATTTGCCTACAATAAAAATAATTTCATTGATTATTTAGTCTGGCATTTTCTGTATTTCTATACTGTACATACTAAAGTCTCAGACTTAGCCTTTCTGCAGTCATGTTTAACACTGAAAATGTTCCTACAGGTACATAGTGGGACAAACTTCCAGTATTTTGCAGTAGAGAAGGCTACAAAGAAGCTACTGGAAAGAAAAACTGAAACCCTTGAGAACTGAGCAGGCTGGATTTATTTTCAGTTTTGGAACCAACGTTAACTGGATTAATTTCTCTTGAACCTTTTTATAAGGACTTGCTCCTAAGTTGGAGTGATTATTGTTCAACTAAATAGAGCTGCAGCACACTCCTGAGAATATCATAAGTCTCCTCCTGACCTCCCTGAGGTCAAAACTGAGATTTTATTTTAAATCTTTGAAGCCTGGTTTAAAAATCAAACTCTGCAGTGAAATTGTTTAAGAGGGTTGGCCTTTTCACCAGGTAGCTTAGTAGTAACTTCAAGTAATATTTTGCAGAGACTGAAATATTTCAGGTAAAAGTCCTAACTTTGCAAGTACCCCATGGCATTTCTGTTCCTATTGTAATAGAAAAAGAATGAGATCTTGGCTGTGGTAACTCTTGGTTGTTGCGTGATCTTATTGCCAAGTATTTTTTATATAAATTGGAAAATGTAGTTTGGTTTTTTTTTTTTCTTCCCACAAAGAAATCCCCTGATCAATTTTCCTTGAAGTCCCATAAATCTCTGCATTACACCTTATCAGCTCCATTATCAGAGCTATTTGGTTATTTAGTTCTTTTTTTAACCTAGTAAGAAAGTAATTCACTGCACCGTTTACCCTCCAGTTTAAGCTTTGTGCCATTGTTCAAACCTTCCTAATTTTACATTGGGTTGATACTTAAGGGAAAAGCTTTCCCAGATGCTAAAACAGAAATTTTGTGCATGAAAATTCAGAGAAGAATGATATTATTACTAACTCTAGAAATGTGGTGGGATTTGTAAGGCACTTATGCTTGTGCAATAATATTGTGACTGCATTTTAAATTGAAGACAGAAAACACAATGCTTTCAATGACTTACAAGAAAAAATAATAGTATTTGCAGCTTTGTAGAGAACCATATCCCTGAACATGAACTAGAAAGAGAATTAAGTTCTATTTTCAAAATTTTATGTTTGAATTGCTATAGCAATATTATGTTCCATCTTCGCTCACTTACCTCTCTACCTCTTTTGCTCCCTTCTTATGTTTTAACTAAAGCCAGCTGCAACTTTTTCTCTTGCTGTCTTTTCTCTCTATCTCTCATTGAGCCTGCAGGAATTTCACCTGATATCAATCCATCGTTTTTAGGTTAACACAGAGGGGCATCTTCGTTGTGTGTAGTGATACTGAGCAAAAATTGCCACTGATTTACGTAGGCACGTGGTAATTCAGTATGTTACCTGTAATTTGCCATGGTTGCCCAGGAGTGGGTTTCTTGTGTTGTGATTTCTTTTTTCCTTTCTTTTCCTTTAATTTCCATTCTTTGACTTAAAAATGGGAGGCATCTCACTTTTAAACTACTTTGCCAAAAAAATAACAATTAAATGGATGGCCCCGGGTATCCTTTTAACTACTTCTGTTTTGTCTATTTGGATTTCTTCCTAATAACTGTGTAATGTTTTAATGCTTATTTTATAATTGAAAAACCTTTGTAAATTGTATACACAGGTCTTTGGATTGTATTATAGCAGGCTTGGCATAGTGGGGTCCTGCCTATGAATGGAATGTCTCGGTGCTATAGTTATAAAAATAATAATAATAGTTTTGGGTAGCTAAAGCATGTGCAGAAGGTGACAATTTATTTCTAAAATTAGAATTGTGCATTAATATGAAGGTTTTGAAGTGATGTTTGGGCCAAAGGGTTAGCTGCATTTTGTTGGTTTTCACTCTGTCCTTCAACACTCCCATTTTAAGACAGCTTGCTTGAAGATCTGTAGAGCAAAATGTCTTTGAATGGAGGATTTGGTGTTTGTTTTCAGTGGCTAAAATGGATGAGCTGTCCTGCTCCTTTGTAAAGGTGGCACCTGCCTCCCCCAGTGATCCCGTATTTCTGGGGTGCTTTTCCAATCTCTCCACCAGATTCAGCTGAACACTCTAAGTTCAGGGCAAGTTCAGGGTGTACCCACCTGGTGGGTTACAAAAAAAGAAAGTGTATTTACCCTGAGGTCAGGAGTGGGGTGGGTTAGTTGGGAAGATCTAGGTGCAACAGAACTTCATGTGAGAATAATATCCTGCCTACCTGGCATCCAAAACTTCTAATGTGTTTTGGGTTTGCATCTTTGGAGAAGGAAAAAAAAAAAAAAAGGCGGGAGGGGGGAGGCAGGCAGCCAGGAAGAAAAGGGTGAAAAGGGATCTTCTAGCATTCAGCTATTTCCAATAGCTGCCTAATAAGTCCATAACTAAGATGTTCCAGGTTTAGCCATTAACTGTTTCTTACTAGAAAACAAAGAAGCAGCAAAAAAATTGATGTTGCTGTCAGTTTGTAATGGTGCTGTTTTGCTTTGGAGATCATTAGATTCTCTGCCACCCTGAAATTCCCATGTGCCGTTAGTATGTTGTTTGCTTTCTGATTTGAGCTATGTCCCTTGGAAAAGGTCATGTCTGCAGTGTTTTTAGAATTTATGTTTATTTTCCCCAAGTGTGCAACTTCAAAACAGCTTAGCTACTAGCACCAGACTCTTCATGTTTAGGACAAAATAGCCTCAAAAATAGCACCTGGGGATATGGAGTAGTTGGTATATGAGTTCATGGGTTTGTTACTTGCAATTTTAAGTGAAATATATTATAGGTTTTTATTAGGTGTTATTTCTTTCATCATACCATGGAATCACCCTTCTTCTCATCACCCTGACAGATAGCAGTCTCTGGCACTTTTAAACTACTCTGCTAAACATGTGCTGCTTTGTTATATCAGGGTATTAAACTAGTGTCTGTAGCATCAACTATTTTGATTTATCACTGCAGTGATCTGCTATTGTGTGTCTTCTGTATCTCAAATAAGAGAAATGAAACTGTTTGCCAGTCTAAATTTTCACTAAAGGGAACACTAACATTATAATTTGGTCAGCTCCTAGAAAGGACCAGGTAGTTTCCAATTATCATTTGGTCAGCTCCTAGAAAGGACTAGGTAGTTTCCAAATGAACTAGCACGTTTACATGAACAATGGACACTTCCTGAGTCATTCTCCTGGAAAGTACCGTCGCTGTGTTCCCAGGGATTTTCATACATTAGCTATATGTGGTGAACACCAAAAAGTCCTGCCTTCCCTCCGTGGCATAGGGATATTTTTAGTGATTTGCCCAGGGTGCCAGGGCAGAGGAGGAAGCTGAGTTTGTGTGTGCTAAATATCAGGGTGGTATCATGCATTGCAGACCTGTGATGGAGGTTATGTCTGGCTGGCTTAAAATGAAGAAACCACAGGCTGGGTGTTCTTGCAGACTGTCTTGTCATTTCAGCTTTTTCCAAATGTGAAAGTGTCTGTGTGTCTTCTCCATGAACACTGAATCTCTGAGACAGAGTTCTGTGTTTACAGTTGCTCAGTAGTGCAAGGGATCAGCAGCTAATTTGCCTAGGCATCATTCTGCTCCCCAGCCTCTGCTCCAGGCATTTCTAATTTGCCTGTTGGGTTTTTAAGTTGGGAAAGAGTATGGCGCCTGCCAGCAAAGAGAGACAGAGCAAGATCAGGTTTTTCCAAAGCAGCACAAGGCTGGTTAGGACTTGGTCCGTGCAGGACTTTGAGGTTGGTCTCACTTGTGCTGAGACTTTCTCTCTGCCTTGCGTCTACCAGGAGGTAATGCCTTGCATTTTTCTGCTTCTAGACTTGGAAAATTAGATATTCCATGAACAATACCTTGGCTCTGGGAGGTTTCCCAAGGAGTGTTTCCCTCATAACATCTGTCTAGGGGATAAGCCAGCATCCATCATTGGGAAAAATCAGGATCGGTTCTTACAGTGGGTGCAGTGCATCTTCACTGAATATATTGCTGTTTTCCCAAGAGAGATCTCAGTTGCACTGCAGTGTAACAGATGCTGCTTGATAGGATAATAATGGGTTGGGATCTTTTCAGTTTTCTTTCAAATGTCATTTTTCAGTCTGAATTGCTGGTCTTTTATTCATTTCTTTCTTTGGAGGTGAAGAGGTTGTGGGCTGCTGAGTTAATACGGAAACTTGTTGCTCACATACTCTTGTCTTGCAGTGGAAACAATTTCTATGTAATTGGTTAAAATTGTCTTCTTAGTGGTCATATGTTGGACAGCTTCAAAGTGTTGTATTAGTAGATCTAGACACTTAATTTGAACAGCAGTGACACATATCAGGCAAGGTGACAGCTGTGCCAGTGAGCCCTGTGTCCATGCATCAGTGAATTTCTTTTTGAAGCAGATAATTGCAAGGATTTTAAACAAAGAATGTAATCTTTAGCCTTTGACAGTTTCCGTATCTCCACCAAAGGTTAATGCCACTGTTCTTGCACTGTGGTCAAGTATTGTTACTTATCTGTTATGCACTGGATCTTCATGAGCTGTTTGATATTATTAATCCTAAGTTAAATCTAAGCAGTATCATACTTGAAGCTGACTTGCATCTTCCTCTTTCAGTCTTTCTTTTATAAGAAATCAATGTTAATGTGTAAAAGTTGGACATGCACAGCTATTTTACTCTGTTAATTGAATTATGAAAAGCTTAAGAGGAAAGCTTAGCACATCATTGTTAAAGCCTACTGATGTCTTACAAAGATGTTGCACTCAATATGGCAGTATATTACTTGTGTGCAGTGATAGCTCTAATTGGAAACCTAATAGGATACAAGAGATTTCTAAGACTATTACTAATGATAATGTTTTTTAAGTCTGTGGGATTTTTTTATTGACAGTCCTTTGGGCTGAAGCTGGAAAAAAATGTGAAATGTTGAAATATTTCTCATTGGTTCAGAGGGCTGTATTCAGTGCTAATCGCACATCGCATTTCTTGAGCGCTGAATTGCTCTCAGTTGGCAGTTCTGGTGATATAAATTCCAACAGTAAATCGGTGCTAACGAAGTTCATGTACCTGTTCCCGTTCAGTAGCTCCACCTTTAGGGGAGGGAGGGGGGGATGATTGCCGGCGCAACTTGGAGTAATGACAGTGTGTCAGTAGGTTGCTAATAGGTACATAAAGAGGTGATTCCTTGGAGCGGTGGCTAAGGGTGCCCCAGAGAGTCCTTTTCAGTAAGTTTGCACAGTTAAGTTGGTGTCTTTCCAGAGGCAGAGCTTCCCGTCGAAATACAACACTTTTCCAGTCTAACACGCAAGTGGTAGCTGGAGACTACTGAGTGCCCAAATATATGGACCTGCATAGGACAGGGACAAGTCATTAAGGTGGAGTGGGATGCCAGGAGTGTTCAGGATGGAATGGCTTTTACTTTAATTGAATACTGATCTTGAGCTGTGCAGGGTTTTGTGTTCTGGAGAGAAGTATCTCCCTTGTGGCTGGTGCATCATTTGCAGAGAATCTGTCTTCCTTTACTGCTTTCTTACATGCTTTCCTTTCCCTAGGAGCATGTTTTTAGTCATAACTTCACGATTGTTGAATTATCTAGCACCAACATATTGTGGAATTTTTTTATTGGGTTAATCTGGGAGGAAAAAAAATTAAGTTTGATAACAGAATTAATTCCCTTTCCTGATTCCCCTGCTGTCAAGAAGATGTTCACCAATACTGGGAAGAGCAGGGGAAAAAAAAAGTCTCTGACCACTGCTGTTATTATGACAGTTTATGTTCTTGAAATTGTATTTCTGTTTGTAATGTTATTAACACTTAGTGATTACTCTGGTTCCCTGCATGTTAATCAAATGCATATTGTCATGTGTATATTGAATTTATTGTATTGCCTTCCCTCTGAAGTAATACTGCTCTGTGATTATTGTAATATGAAAAGACCCTGGTTTTTACCTTCTTAGAGGAGCCTTGTTAAAAGAAGGAGGAAAGAACAGCAAGGCTAGTTTTCATTGTATTAGGAATGTTAAGATCCGTCCCCTTCAGAACAAGGGGAGAAGAGATTTCTGAAGCCATGGTACAACCATGAAGGAAAAAGCTGTGTCAGCACCTCCCATTATGCAGAAGGTTTTTCCAGCTCTGACATCTTACAAACAAAATACTACCATAGCAGTACAGAAGGGAAGAGGCAGCAAAGGAGTCCTCTACCATTCATGGATTTATACGTTGAGCTGTACTTAGAAATACTCAGTGACATATAGCACGCTACCAAGTACAAGTGTCTAAAACTAATGTCAGTAAGTGTCAGTAAAACTAATTTTACCAAGCAGACATTTGATCTCTGCAACACCTTTGGTTTTTACTGCTCGTAGTGAGCTGCTGGCAGGTTAGGCAGAATCTTAAATAAGCAGAGCTAATTTGAGAATGTGCTGTTTTAATTTGACACAGTGATTTTAATTCCCCTAAAAAAAGCAGTTCCACAATGCAAGGATATCAACAGGGTAAGATCATATGGCCTCATCTTAGAAATCAGTGCAGCAAAATGATAAAAGTGTAGAAAATTTTGACATTTCAGTATCATCATTAATTTGGCTTCCTTCAATTATACTATGAGCCTTTGTTTAACAACAATGCAGGATACATTTTAATTTTAAAGAACACACAAGATTAATAAAATGAACATAAATCCTTAATTTGTTTAGTATGGTCTTTAATGTGGTACAGTTTTATTAAGATGAGATGGAAGAGCCATTTCTGAAATACAGTAGGAAACTGTTCTTTGAAACTTACCTCTTGTGTTGTATTGATAGTGTAGTATGTTTAGGAGTAGTTCTGGGCAATGCTGCTCTTGTAACTGTCAAGAGAAGAAGAGGGAAACCATTCCCCACCTCTAGTTTCTCAGCTTTGCTAAACAGTCGGGAACACTGATATGTTCAGGTAAGATCTCTGAGTGTTTGAAAGAGATTTAATCTTTTTTAATCCCTGTCTCTACTTTAGATGGTATATGAAGAGTAACACTGAAATATTTCTTCCATATCATACTTGAAGAATGTAAGAAGTCGTATTTGAGCTGTGGTAGTATTTCTAAATTATTTTGGTTTTTTTATCTCTTAGTGCTGGCCCCAAAGGTGATAACATCTACGAATGGAGATCAACCATTCTAGGACCTCCAGGTTCAGTCTATGAGGGAGGTGTTTTCTTCCTTGACATCACATTTACACCAGAATATCCCTTCAAGCCTCCAAAGGTAAGAGATCTGTAGCTAACATCTTAAGTCATGAGTGCTAAATATGAATAGCATGCAGTTAGTGGAACACAGCCCATTTGAAATCCACTCTTAAAAACAGACTTAAGCTCATTTTAGACATTACAGGAGTTTCTGTTAGCTAATGTTAACAGCTTTTCCAGTCCTCTTGATAATTATTTTAGAGCTTGTTTTCTTTCATCCGGCTTCTGTTTATAAGAAGTCCTAAGCAGTTAGTACAAGCATTGGGACAGGACTGAGAAACTGAGAATAAACTTGAGAAGAGGAGAAATGCTACAAATACTTATTTCTCAAGCAACTCGGTACTGTAAGCATAAGTTACATGTGTTTTGGCCACCAAAGTAGTATTTAATTTTTCAGTTTTGTTGGACACTTGTGTTGTTCATGTATTTGTGCAGTAACAAACTTTCTGTAGGTGTGTTATATTTGTGAAGCTCTTACATTCCAGTGTTGTTGTGTTCCAGTGCTCTAAGGCAAATACCAGTGCAAGTGAATGTTATCTGGTGGTTCCAATATGTGGCCACAGGAAAAGTGTTGGGTTACAAGAGGTGCTTGTGTATACACTTGGTGTTTGTCTTGTATCTGAAAGCATTTATGTGCATGTTTAACTTTCTACTTAAAAGTTGTTTAATTGATGAGATAAATGCCAATGACTGCAACCATCTTTCAGACTTTGGTCTAGTCTGCAGTGGAAAGGACTTCTTCAGGCCATCAGTGCATCTCAACAGAGTAGTGCTAATTGCTTACACAAGACAAATTAAAACAAGCTTGCCAAATTAAGGAAACTTATTGCCTGTTCTTGCTCACATAACTTCAGGGTTTCTGGTAGTACCAACAGGTCCTTTAATTCTACCTCTAAGATAGGGCTCCAATTCACAAACAGCGTGGTCTACCTTGGGGCATCTCTAGTGATTTTCTGCTGATATCTGTCCATCTCTTTTTGGAGATTCTCTGGCAGCACAGATGTTCTCATGTCAGAATTTAATTCAATTTAGAGTTGTTTGATTTTTTGTTTGTTTTTGGTTTTGTGGGTTTTTGTTTAATTTGTTGAATAATTTGTTGTCCAATCAACTGTATGCAATTTATTACGTTGTGAGCCCAATAATCATTTAAAGAGGGATCTTTTGCTTTTCCATGTGTGCTTTGTTACACCTTTGCTTTCTATGGTACAGGTGAGAAGTATTTATCAGCCCAGGCTTGTTCAGACTCATCATAGAATCCTGGAATGGTTTGGGTTGGAAGGGGCCTTAAAGATCACCTAGTTCCAACCTCCTTACTGTGGGAAGGTATGCCTTCCACTAGACCACATTGTTCAAAGCTCTGTCCAATATGGCTTGAACATTTCCAGGGATAGAGCATCCACAACTTTTCTGAGCAACCTGTTCCAGTGCTGCACCACTCTCACAATAAGGGGTTTCCTCCTAATATCTCATCTAAATTAACCCTTTTTCTTTTTAAAGCCATTACTCTTTGTCCATGCCATTGTAAAAAGTCCCTCTCCAGCTCTTCTGTGGGCCCCTTTAGGTATTGGAAGGCTGCTCTAAGGTCTCTCTGGAACCTTCTCTTCTCCAGGCTGAACAAGCCCAACTCTCTCTTCATAGGAGAGGTGCTCCAGCCTTTTAATTGTCTTGATGGCCCTCTTCTGGACTCACTCCAACAGGTCCATGTCCTTCTGATGTTGGGGGCCCCAGAGCTGGATGCAGCGCTCCAGGTGGGGTCTCACAGGTGCTCGTGATTGCCAGATACAGGTGCAAGGACCTTGCACATGGCCTCATTGAACTTCATGAGTTCATAAGCCTACCTCTCTCTGTCCCTCCTAGACTATCTGTCCTTGCTTCCACTTTCTGTAGAGTTCCTTTCTGTGTCTGAGTTTGTCCAGGAGCTCCTTGTTTATCCGTGCAGGCCCTTTCCCCTTCTCTGACAGATGCATGCCATCAGACCAGGTTTCCCAAAGTGAGTCCCATCATCTAAGTAGCCAAACCCCCGGCTGTGGCACCAGTCCCATAACCATTTGTTGGTTTGTTAAATTTGACTAGACTTTTTGAACCCTTTCCCTTTGACCAGGAGGACTGATGAAAAAACTACCCATTCTCCAGGGTCCTTTCCTGTTACTCCCAGGACTGCCTTATTTGGCTTTAGTATTTTTTCTGAGATGATGGGTGTTTCCAGTCTCAGAGAAGCAAAGTGATTCTGCAGGGACACCTCAGTCCTTGGGGGAAAGTCTCTTCCTACAGGTCCTTGCCATGGCAAGCTTCCATTCTTCTGCATTATTGAGTCCCCTCCGTTCCCTGTGTTTGGCTGTAGGCTGTGGGTCCAGTGCAGTTTAGAACCAGCTGTCTAACTCATCCTCAGTAGCCCTGATGCCACACAGGCTTCTCACTGCCTCCTACAGCTCAGCCAGCTGCTGCAGGAGGTCCTCCACATGGGCAACACCTTTTGCAGGCAGGCCTGCCAAGAGAAAGGTCTCGGCGCTGCCTGCAGTCCGAAGCCTGCTCTGTAGCCTCTCCTGTCAGAAGTACCTGCCACTGGCAGGGTACATGGGGCAAGTGCCCCAGCTAGAGTTGCAGCCCTTGCTCTCAGATGTGTTCCCACCATGCTGCTTCGAGGGTCAAGTAGGATGCCTTGCAGGACCATACTGTAACTACCAGAGCTACTGAGACAGCCCTACATGCTGAATTCCCTGATGCAGAACCAAATAAACAGTTACATCATTCCAGCTCAGCCCTGCTTTCTGCTCAGTGCTTCTGACTGAGATCCCTTTGCCTTTATCTTTGGATCTAAACCCTCACCCAGATGAAAAGAAGAGTGGGATTAAAACACCAAACAGGCACCACTTACTGAGGCCTTAAAAGACAAGTTTAGTGATGATTCACTGTATTGTAGCAGTTTCATTTAAATGGAGTCTTTTATCTAGTGAAATCCAAGTTGGTTTACAAACCACATGTATGCATGGAAATAAAATACATGTAGCTTCAGTCTCGTTGAGATGGTATAGAATACACTTTTTCTACTTGGGTACTTCAGGTTGAAATGAAGAACCTTCCTTTGAGAACCAAAGCTGCTCCTGTATTAAAATCTACACTAGTGTTAATCAATGGTAATGTGGAAAATATGATTATCATATCACTCCTGCTTTATTCCTGCTGTTTTGTTGATTTCAGACTGTCCAACTACTTGCAGTAGTGAGTAAATACTCTCTGTGGATCGTGTTTAAGTGGTAGGCTAATGTAATTACAGTAGCCTTCCTATAAATGCCTTTTAGGGCAAGAAATTAAAAAAACAAAGAGGGTTGAAACAAAACCCAGTGTATCTCACTTTGATGATAAGCACTCACAGAACTGTCATAATTTTAAAATAGAGAAGAATGTCATTTTAAAAGCCTTGATCTCTGAACAGATGAAGCTCTGTAAGGAAAAAAGACTAGTAACCCTTGAATCTTCTTTGGTAAGCCCTGTAAGACCAGTGGAAGAAAACCTCTGTGAGTCTTTGGTAACTCCTGTGCAGTTCCTGCTGTGGTGGGCTGCCCAATGGTAAAGTGCCTGTAGTTGTACACATTTCATAACCTGAAAATGAAATGTCATTAAAGAATTTACTTTCTTAAATAAAATTAGGTGAAAATGGTTATCCTGGCAAGCTTCCAAGCCCTTAGGAATATGTGTGAGAGAAGGTGTTGAGGCATAAACACTGACAAATGCTGTGTGGTTGATGAGCATCTTAGAGATGTGTGATAAAGGATGTACAGGTGTAGCTTTGAGGGCTGGGTCTAGCTCCATCTGAGGGTTTGCTTCAGTGTGTTGGAGTAAATGTTTTTGAAGAGGATGTTGCTGTAGGAGGGCCAAAAGACTGTGCTAGAAGTGATATTTAGATTCCTGTGAGGATATTGAGAGGGACTACACTACTGTGCTTGAGGTTGGAGAAATGAAAGATCTTAAAATTTGACTTGGAAGTGCATTGCATGGTACAAGGAAGTTAAGTGGGAGAAATCTGGTACAAGGACAGATCCTCTACTTCATGTCCTAAATATGTATAATGGAGTTCTTTTGCATTTAATTGTGCATTCTATACAACACCTTGAAAATGTTAGTGTTAATCCATTCTCTGCTTTCTATGTTTTCTCATTTTGTGTGGTACTTTGGTTTTGTCTGTGTTTCAGATAGCAAATGAGTCAGGCACATGCTGGGTGTGCCTAGATTTAGGAGAATCCAATAAACAAGTATAATTAGAATTTAAGAGTTTAGTATTTGTACTAGTACAATGGACATTTTCCCAAGAGTTACATTATAGTTGGGTTAGATTTCATTTACTGAGGTGAAAACAGTAGCTTGTGTTGACCTGGTGTGTGTGCTTTGATCATTTGTATTAATAACCTCTAACCACTTCCTTCCACCCACTCCTATTCTGCTGCTTGTGTAAATTAACCTCTGCTATCACTTCAGGGTAAGGTTGAGATTAGCTTCTTTTATGTCTTTTCAAAAGCTGTGCTTAACTCCAGGTAGTTACTGCATTAATGTAATCTCAGGTGGGACATTTCCAAAGGATTGTTCAGTTACACTATATTTTTCTTTTATTCCACATGCTGTTCTCTTTACTACCTTCTAAGTAACTCAGTTTCTTTTGATTTTGGTCTGAATGTACTAGGTTTATGTGAGATTTTTTTTTCCTCTTTAGAGTGTAATGAGCATTGACTTTAAATATTTTTGTTTGTTTTCAAGTGGGCCTCAAATTTCTCCCTCTTCCAGTTCCATTTGGTTTCCCTACACTGCTGGCTTTTGTGCCATCAGCAAAAATTGTAAATGGCAAACAGCTGGACTACATGTGTCTAACGCCATCCTAGTTCTGAGTTGCTGCTGAAGTGAAAACAAATTTAGATTTTTTCCACAGTGCTTGGTAGAGTTCCTCTAACTGGAGAAAACTGCTTTTAGTGTCGTGGATATATCCCTTAAGGATTATATCTTAAGGGATAATGTGTTAAGCGACCAGGCAGTTCTGCAAGTGTATGGGAGTCTTCTTTCATTTTCACTTTCCCCTCCTTCATGAAAAATAATTTAAAATAATTCTTACTCTTAAAGGCAAACAGCATTCATGCTTTGTTATCAGTTATTAGTCAACTGGACTGAGAGACTGTCTACAGAGTATTTAGCTTTTGTGCTGAAAATCAGGATTAACAACTTTCTATCTTTACAAATTAGAACTGCTGACCTGTGTTAATTTGGTCTTTATTGTATCAACTTGGAAATACTCCATGCTTCCCTTCTGGAAGTGTTTAAACTGTCAAAATTGTTGCCTCGCTTACAGCTAGAAACCTTCTTGGAAGGAGACCAAAGGTGCAGGTCAAACACAGAAATACTGAGCAAGCAGCAGGGCTGGGCTGAGGGCTGCTCAGGAACCCAAGGCAGAGCCGTTGCCAGCAACTGCAAATGCCACAAATGTGGTTTGCCCTGAACAGTGTGGGTTGGGGCAGGTACAGCAGAGGCAGATCCGCCCTCTGCTCAGGCTGCTGCACGTGGACTTCCACATGACTGCAGGGAGTAATTGCTGCCTTTCCTCCGAAGATTAGATGACATGGAAAACAAAGGTCATTTAGGTTTCTTGCCTGCTATACCTCTAAGGCTGCCTAGGTAGAAAGCATCAGGAGTTCTTGGTTTTGGAGTGGCAGCTTGTTGCAAAAGGTGTGGGAGGGTAACACATCTCTGCTCTCTTGCAGTCATTTTGCTATTTCCCCCATAATGTGCAAACGTGCAGGGATTTGGGGTTTCCTTTGTTTGCTTCCTGTTTTAATCCAAAATCCAAGCAGCTCACAATAAATAAAGCATAAAATCTCCCCAAGCATGCAGTGTGGGTGTCTCCTGTTTGACAAGTAACCGCTTTTGCAAGTCCAAAAATAGCCCATGTGCTCTGTGCATTGGGAGCATTCTTGGAAACACTGCATGGATTCAGTGCACGGGGACATGCCGGTCACCAGGGTTCTGTAGCTGTGTCACCCCACCCCATGCCTGCTCCCCAAGCCTCTGAGCATGAGGGTCACAGGCAAATTTTTTGCTTCATAAAGGCAGTAGAAAAAATGAGGATTGACTGGCAAGTTTTATGTGTGGGCTGGTCCCATTTCGGGAGAAAACACTAGTGTGTTCTTGTCATACCGCACGCTTACCAAGTGTGTTTTGCAAATACTCCTGTAACCTTTATACAGACAATAAAATTTCTAGGTGTGGATAGCTGACAAATTTTGAGGATTTTGGACATGAACCCACCAGCCTTTATTTATGTACATAATGCTAATCCATACAAATTGCACCAAATTTGTTGTCACTGTTCAGTGAGTCAGGGTAAGGCCTCTCTGCAGGTCCCGTGGTGTTCTGATAATGGTTCCTGGTGCTCGTGTTTCCCTTTCGAATAACTTCTGTGGCAAGCTGCCTAGCTCAGTCACATCATGAAAACAAGTAAATCTAAATAACTTCCCCCATTGCTGAGCCTCTTAGAAGTGATGGAAGCTGTGATTCTAAATGCCTTGGCCTGTCTGGAGGATTTTACAAATCCTTGGGCGTCCAGAAGGAGAAAAATGCTGGTGTTAAGGCCCCAGGCCCTTTTGTCACTAGGAACAAAATGACAAAAACTAATTAAAAAAAAAAAAAGTGAAAAAAAAAGAATTAAACCCACCACAACCTGTGTTTTGCGTTGACCGTGGAAATTGGCTCTTAAGACTCTTTCTCATTTTTGTTCTAAATCCGGCTCTTTTTTGTTTCCGCCGCGAGAGGGCGGCGGCGGCCCGGGGAGCCCGGCGTGGGTCAGCCCGGCACCCGCTCGGCCGGCGCCCCGGGCGCTGCTTCGCTCCCTCGCTCGGAACTCCTGTTCCGTCCATCCCCGCAGCCTGTGGCACCCCGGCACAGCCGCTCACAACCCCTCTCTTGCAGGTAACGTTCCGGACAAGGATCTACCACTGTAACATTAACAGCCAAGGCGTCATCTGCCTGGACATTTTAAAAGACAACTGGAGTCCAGCGTTAACCATTTCTAAAGTTCTCCTCTCCATCTGCTCCCTCCTCACAGACTGTAACCCCGGTAAGTCCACCTGATGCCTCGCATTCCTCCCAGCACCTAAATAACGTGGCCCTCCTCATTCCATTGATATGGCCAGCTGAGCTCATGCCTCCAGTGGAGCACGTTTTCCTCTCCAGGGTAGTCAGAGAGGGGCTGGAGGTGGTGGAGGGGAGATACACCTTACCAGCCTGCTGTCCACTGCTCCTCAGGCTGACCCATGGGGAAACAAGTGATCCTGCTGTACATGAAACCTCTTTCCCCTTCCAAATCCAGTCTTCACTGGTCTGTAGGGCTACAGTAATTCAGTAACAGAGCTTGAAGAGCCACAAACAGTTCTGAAAACAGCGGGATTGACCTTTTACTTTCCATCATCCATTTAAAAGTGACCAACTGTGCCACAAGTGGTCATCACTGCTGCTCTAACCCACCCGCTGTCCACACGAGTTAAGAGGAATATGTCTTCATTTCCAAAGTCAATTTACAGGTTGCATTTTTATATGTCTAAAGAGGAGAGAAAGGCCAGATTTCAGAGTGTACTAAATTTGTTGTACTAAACCCTTTCCTGAGATTTTATCTTTCCTAGAAGGCAGCTTACATTGTTACAAGTACACTTAGCATGAGTATCTCAGGCACCCTTAGAAGGAATAAAATAAAACTGAAATGCATGAATTAGTGAAAACCCTCAGTAACACAAAATATGATTGATTATTGTGTCTTAAACTTCTTAAAACTTTATTGGCATTTCACTCTATTAAATTACAGATCAGTACATCACCATAAACACACAAAATCAGAGAAGATGCAGATCATCAATTTCACATGTTTAGGTTGTTACAGTGTACCTTACCTGTGTGTTTGCCTTGTATGAAATTCACACTTCAGCTTTATTTAAAAGTTGTTATTGAGTAACTTGTCTGAAATGAGTGTGTGTTTCCTTTTCAGCTGACCCCCTGGTTGGAAGCATTGCCACTCAGTACATGACTAACAGAGCAGAGCATGACAGAATGGCCAGACAATGGACCAAAAGATACGCTACATAAATTGGATTTTCGTCAAACTCTTACATTATTTGTCTGTGATGGAAAGAGCTGCTTATGATTTTGAAGGGGTGGGGGGAGGGAGGGTGCTGGTAAAGAGTAGGGTATTTCTATAACAGATTTTATTCAGTCTTTTATTTCCTAAGATTTTGTTGTTGTAACTTAAGGTATCTTGCTACAGTAGACAGCTAGGATTTGGAATAGCATACTTTAAGACTGTAATTAGTTCAGCAATATTAGCTCACATATAGTACCAAGAAGAATGTAAACTTCTTAGACTTCTTTGGTTTTCAGTTTGCTTGCAATATGTAAAAGATCAAAACAGCTTAATTTTGTACAGGTACATAGGTTGACATTTATGTAAAAGTCCTTTCAAGACTCTACACACTGTTTTTTCTTTTTGTTTGTTTGGGTTTGAGGGATTTATTTTGTTCTGGGTTGAGTTTCTTTTTTTCTTTTTTTTCTTTTTTTTGTGTAAAAAGATGTTGGGATTGTTTTTCCCTATGGAGGGCACATTGGTATTTAACAAATCCTTTTTAAAGATGGTCATCTCATGATCTGTGATATGGAGAGGTGGATATATGGCCTCATATATGAAATGAGAAGTAGTTAATGTATTATTTTATAAGCCAATCTATCTTTGTGAAAAGAATAAAGGGTTTAATCAGGACTTACGGTAACCTGTAGTGAAATACCTTAAGCTGTTTAACTGTAAGGTGTGGAATAGGAGTCACTCAGTGGATTGGTTGTATGTTGTGGGCTACTTAAGTCTGCATTTGTTACTGTGCTAATAAAAAGATGTTTAAAAAAAAAAAAAAGGAAGAAGAAAAGATTTCTGCTTAGTCCCTTGCTTTGTCATTTTGCCAGAATGATGTCTCTGTACACTTTGGAGGATTTATGATGTAGTTAAGGAGAAGGGAGATCTCAGGTGAGTGCACTGACTGCTGCTGTTTAGGAAGACAGTTCTAGACAACCATACAATGAATGACAGCATAAGGCCTTCACAACCATTCACTAAGTGTTGTGCAGGGACCTGGCCATTAGAAGGTAACTGGAAACAGAGTCCATGATAGTTACTTTTTAGCTTAAGTTTTCCCAGCGTTGCCTCTGCAGGACTGGCATGTTGTTTCAAAGTACAACCAGAGAAGTGTAAGCTCCCTGGAAGGGAAAGATGCAGGAAGTAAAAGGAAGAAAAGAATGTCTTGATGCTTTTCTGATGGAGTGGTCTATTCACACTTGGAAGAGAAGGAATCGTGTCCTGGTAAGGTAACAGACAACACCGTAAAGGAGTATCTGTAGATCCTTTAACTACCTATAAAGATTATCTCCTAGAGACATACTGTTTACATTGAGGTGTGTAGCAACTGGGCAGTTAGTTGTGGATATGGCATTTCTGACCACTCCCTTAAGGTAAAGGCCGGAAGCACAGATTCATTTTCACATGGCAAGTGCTTCACCTTGCGACATTCTTGTGAGTGCTGGGTGGTCATCTGTGCTCTCAGATTTGGTTTGGTACTTTAAAATAAATTCTGTATGTACTTCATTTACATACTTCTCTTCCTATCTAAATAGAGAGCAAATCTAACTTGGTCCAACATAATCTGTTAATTAGAGATTTTGCTGGGTGGCTGTGGGTTGTAGCACCTTACCCTCATCGGCTGAGCTGCTGTCATTTGACATAGTGCATGTTTTGGTGTATGAGCTCCCTCAGCTGTTTGCCTGTTTGGTATATAGCTACATCGCACTAGGAGCATCTCTGGTAATCTTTCCCTCTCCTCTACTGAGTAAAGAGTAAATGGCTTAATCTCAGTAGGTTTTTGCCAGCTTCTTGCTTTGTGCAATCAGGACATGTCAAACTGTTGTAACTGGTGGGGTGACTGATTTGTACAGTGTTTATTCAGCAGAGTAGAGGCTTTAGAGGAGCAGAGAAAGATGGTTTCGTTTACTATATAATAAATTTATAACAATAAATTATTTATAATATTTATAATATTTTTTCTCCATTATCTTGTGAAGGGACTCTAGTTTTGCAGAAGGTAAGTGATCCCAGTGACCTAGAACAGGGTTTGAGTCAGTGGAACAGTAAGAACAAAATACATGTTCTGCCCATTAGCTACTACGTTATACTCTGTACTTTGCTTACTAACCCTATGTAAAACTCTACTACAGCAAGTTTCATTTTTACTCAGTACCAGCCACTGTGTGCATATAATTTGCAGATAAAACACTAGATTTTCCATCACTTGCCAGTAAAACACTATAATATTTAGAAAAAAAATCAGAATAAGTTTATGAAAGAAAACAGTGGGTGATGATTTCTTTTTTTTTTTAATCTGAATGACTCAAATGATCTAAACTTTAAATTTAGCCAAATCAAAGAATGTGTGTTTGCCTTTATGTAGCCTCTTTGGAAAAATGGCCTTAGTCATTTAGAAGATCTGTTCTTCTTGACTGTCTTAAAGCATTGTCAAGTCCTGGGAGTCCAGTCGACCAAGTGAGCAAGCTACACTTGCACTGCACAGCTTTGGCAGCCTACAGGTGACATCAGTCTTGGCAGAAGAACTGGCACAGAGTCTGCAGCATGCAGAGATGGATAGGAACCAGTCATCCCCATTCTTTCCATCTCCAGGCATTTTAAGTTCATTCTGACTTGTCAACCTGCAGTCCCTTGGCTCAGGGGTCAGCTTTAGTGATGGACTATTAGTAGACATCTTCACTTATTTTGATTGATCCAAGGCTGATTCAGGTCCCTTCCAGAAGAAGAGTTCTGCAGAGCTGAAGAAGAGGAACATGACCTGTTCCTTGGTAAGAGGTTGCAGCAAGGAGGTGAACCACTGCTGCTCTGAAGTCACCTCCACTTCCCAAGCATGCAGGCAGATACGGAGTCTTCTGGGTTGGGAGAAGCCTGGAGTACACGTGTGTTCAGTAGGAAATGAGTGAGGAGGGTGTGTCATGCTGCAGCATTGCTGGGGACAATGACTATTACTGGTCAGGTGGGGGGAGTGCTATAGTGCTTACTCAGCTGCAGTGTTGCAATAGAAACAATTGAATGTTCTTAGCAGGGCATTACAAGCACTTGCTCATTCATAATTGCTCTCTTATCTTACCCCTTGGCCACAGCAATTCAAACTATATTGAGCAAAGCACATAAAGAGTTTCGTCTACCTTCATTATAATGGTAGGGATTCCTGCTTAATTTTCAGTGAAGTGTACTGCTGCTCTGACATTAATAATGCTGACAGACTTTAGTAATGCTGACAGGCTTTATTAATCAGTATTCAGGAAGAGCAATACTATGAGCTTAATTGTGATCATTAAGCACACTATTTAGCAGTTATGATATGACAGTGCAAATATTGCTTGTGGTTTTGCTGATTCACAGTGAAATTCTCAGTATTTGTTCAAAAGAGGATTAATTTAGTGGAAAATGCTGGGTACTTCACTCCCTCTCGCTGCTCTTGCCTTCAAATATAAAGAAAAGCTAGCATCAATTAGTACAGGTTGTTAGATGCCAAAAACTGGCCCGTGTCTCTGGGAAAAGTTGCTCATTCTGTCGCTCTATATATCCCCTTTTGTTCGGTTTACTGCCAGGCTGGCCTGGGACAGCAGATTCCTGCAGCACACAGGTTTGCCAGTGTTGAGTCAAACACAGCACACGCAGTTGTGCTCCTGCAGCCGGACCACGTACAGGTATTTCTGGGCATTCGCCACAGGGATGTCTCCAAAAAGGCAGCCTCCTACCTCCTTAGCCCCCACCTGCAGAGCCATACAGCACTATGTACCCGTTGTTATCTGGCCTAGGGAGGGTGGGTTGCTGCAGCTTGCCTGAGCCCAGCAATACCTCCTGCATACAAAATCAATCCATATAATTCTCAGTAAAATTACCACCTATGGGAATGTGACTGATTTGTAGTGGACATGCTGGAACAAACCCACATCTATGTTGTCCTTAGGTTGTTGTTGTTCAATCAATGAGTGCTCTGAGAGCACAAATGAATTCCTGACCTGAAAGCACTGCTTACTAGACTTCGTTGAGAAGGTTCATGTTCAGGTATTTCCCAAAAAATGCGGGGGGTGGTTTTTTACAATTTTGTTGGGGATTTTTTCTTCCAGACCTTAGCAAAACATCAGTGGCTAAATCTGGTAACTTCTTCCTGCTTCATACCCCTCCCCTACAGCAAGACACTGATCTCAGCCTCTTGCAGCATCAAAAAGCCCCATGGCCCTGTTTAGGGTCAAGGTAAAAGAACTGTTCCCATTTCAAATATATCACCTTTCCAAATTGAATGCTTTATTGCAGCTAATACTTTTTGTGACTACAGGCTATAGATCTGCAGGGGGATTATATACTGGTAAGCTTGTTGATTTGTCCCTCAACATGGCTGTATCCAGGCATAGTAAAAGCCCTGCTAGAGAGGTATCCATCTATCCCTTCCTCCTCCTTAACCCTGGCTGCAAAATAACTGCTCTCATAAAGTGCTTTTTGAGGCTTTTACCACCAGCGGCTTTTTCAAGCCAAGTCTATGAGAAGGAAGGATACCTCTTAGCTATAAGCTTGCTGATTTTATTGCTGAATGATATTATTGCTTTAAGTGAAACTGCAAGGAGCAAATAGCACAAAAAGGACTTAGACTGTGACCTGGCAGCAGGAGACAATGCTAAGCTAGTCTAGTTTTCACAGTTATTCCCTTTGCTCTTCCTTCCAGGCAAGGGAAATGTTGATTTGTTCTGGGACTGGGACAGTTTGCTAGCTAAGAAGGTGAAGGGTTCAAGCAGTGTTTTCCGATCTGTCACAGTCACTTCCCACAGTCTCACTTTCTCGGCCCTTGCCCATTGCTGTGCTGCTTCTGTTTCCACTTGCCTTTGGTCTAGGAGGTCAGTTTTGTTTCCCAAGACAATAACTGCAACCTACAAACAAAACAAGAGGATGAGCTTTATACTAAAACCATCCACCAGTCACAATCCCTTTAAACAGCGGGGAAGTAGCAACACAGTTCAGACTTGTTCTGTAACTTAGCACTGGCACAAGGTAAGTTGCATGTAGTTTGGACGATCAGGGTCTGGGATTTGAATTAGCTTCATCTCCTTATGGGTTGGAAGCTTGTTTTAATCATAGGATATGCAGGACTTCCCCTTCTCACCACCCCACTCCCCGCCCTCAATGATTGCTTGAAGGGAAACGATACCCAAGAGATCCAAAGTTAAACAGCCCTATTCTCCACTTACTTGGCAATTGAGCTGCCCTAGACAAATGATAAGAGCATGACATCTGAGTAGGTCACAGCAGCAGATGCTTGAGAGATGAAAAAATGCACAGCAGCAGAGAAAGCCTAGATCCCACAGTGGTGGATTTTGCTGTGTTTGTTTCTTTCCCAAGCCCCATCCCACAATATAAATAAAGCCACCATGCCAGCAGCCCGGGCAGGCTGGGCTACAGGGCCCCTCTCCCAGCTCAGCCCTGCCAGCTGCCCAGCCCCAGGCACCAAGAGCCACCAAGGCTGAAGGGGACAGTCTGCTGAGAGGGGCAGATAAGCACCAGCAGCATCCTCGTCCTCCTCGGGGGAGCAGCTTCAAGAGCAGCTGGTTAGCTAAGGAGAGCAGCACAGCAGTATCAACTCAGATCTGCAGTTGTAAGGATCCATCAACTGATTTGTGTACCACCCAGATAGTCCAGGGTGGCTGTGCTCAGTAAATACATAAAGCCTTCCAGTGCTTCAGCTCTAGGAAGTGCCAAAGGCAGTGCTGGCCATGTTAAGCTACTGCTCCTCCTTATTTTAAGTTAACTGTTTTCTAAAAATCTTTTACCAGCACCAGCTCTTTGGGGAAACCATGACTACATTTTTAGTTCAAGGTCCTTAATCAAACTGTTTTCATCTCTACACTAGTGGTTTGACAAAGATCAAGTGATAAAATCCTCTCTTGCTGATGATTTATGGGGTTTGCTGTGGCCACACCTGCTTGCTCTTTCCTGTTCATCAGGCTAGCTCCAGAATGCTGTATGTTTCTTTCCAGCTAGAGATGTTTGTCCTGTTCCTGTGAGGTCCGAGGCTTCCTTACTTTTCTACAGCAGTCCAGGGTGTTTGGAAAAATGCTGCTTAGGGGGGTTTTTTCCCTCTCTGTGAGGGCTTTGAAAGAAGCTGTAATCTTCATGTGTATTTACTGCATGCTCCAGCTGAATTTTAGCTGTGGCAAAGTTCTGTCAGTATAACAGAACAAAATCTCCATTTAGTATAAAATTTGGCCAGGCTTTAAGGTGCGTGCTGGAGAGCCCCCACAGCCAGCAGAGGCAAGGAACCAGCCATCAGTGCTTTCTGTCATCTGCCACACAACAGGAGACTGTGCCACTCAACGAGTTGAAGTTCTGCCAGCGCAGAAGCACCATGTGTGGAGATACATCCCCAATTCAGTAAAGAATTCATTCTAGCGGAACCCAGACTTTAAGTCAGAGAATCATTAATCTGCTGATTACCTTAAGGTGGACTCCTGATCTCACCTTGTGCACCTTAAAGCCTATTTTTTATGGAAATCACAGGAATGAAAACTATTTTATCCATCTTACTGTGACCAACAGTTTTTAAACTATCCTCAGTCAAAATCACAGTTTTAAGCTCTCCAAAAGGATAAGCAAATTGGCTGTTTTCTAAAATACCTGCATGCAATGAGAGAGAAGAGTTCTGACAGGTAACACAGAGGAGCAGGATGCAGATCCTGTTAGGGCTGTGACTCCCTCTCTGCATTACAACATGCTGTACAGTACGAAATCAGGGGGGCCATCACAAAACAGTGCCTGGGAAAAGGTTCCTGCTTGTCCACGTTTCCTTGCCCTGCAGAGGGGTTATGCTTGACTCCTGTATCCCTGATATACGTGACAGGCTGCAGCTCACACCAGCCCTACCACCTAGCATACCTCTCCTGTGACTGCACATTCATCTGCCGTCAAACTTGGGCCTGCCTTCCTCCACCACCCTGTGTGCCGTCAGTACAAAACAAGTTACATTTTTGCAAAGTCTCTCCCTACCATTATCCAATTAATTCTTCATGCATTTTTTTCCCCTTTTAAACAGCATAAAACAAGCATTTGGAAAGCTGTAGGCTAAAGACATTTAACAGGGAAAACCACTCCAGAATATAGATACTGTAGGAAAAGCTGTAATGCTAATGCCACATGCAAGTTATATTTGTTTAGCTAAGCTGGAACACTGTCAGCTGAAAACACTAGCTGCTTTCTAAGGGAAAATAGAGCAGTCATTTCACACAATTGAATTGATTCAATATGGTTGTTAAAATACATTAAAGCTGCTTTGCCAATTGACTAATGTCTTGGAGACCCATTGTCAATTACACTAGTTTGTAAGCCATCAAGTACATGAATACAAAACAAACAAAGATAATGCCCTTCGTTATATTATTCTATGCACTTGACTTCCCCTGTACAATATCTAAAAAAACATGAGCTGCACTGCTGTAGACCATATGTTTTATTAGTCATAAGTGTCCTGGCTGGTGCATTCAGCTGACTGGATTTTAGCTGTAGTAGAAGAAATAAGGAGTGGGGAAAAAAAAAAAAAAAAAAAAAAAAAAAGGCATTCTTTTGCATGACCTGCATGGCATGTGAATTAAGCATCCCTGGCATGTGAAGGCCTCCTTTTTGCTGGGTTGCTCAAGGCTGTGGGTGCATTCATTTTCCTTTGTACACGACAAAAGCTGGGCTTCACTCTTAACTTCTTACCACCGATGCAGCATTTAGCTAGCCATGCATTTACCTCCTTTTTGTCCCTGAAGACGTCGATCTCCTTTTTGAGCAGTTCGACTCTTTGGAACGCTTCGAGGCTGGTCACGGCGTACACCAGGACGAAGCCGTCAGCCACAGAGAAATAGTGTTTGGGCAGTTCCACGCCCTCCTGCAGACCCCTGGTGTCATAAAGCCGCAACTGTTCCTTCACGCCTCGGTCTGTCTCCACCGATGCCAAGTACACATCTTCCATTGTGGCACCCTCCTCTGAGCCTGTTTGAGAACAAGCAGGAATGTTCCACGGCAGTAAGTACAGCCTCATTATAAGAACTCTTTGCAGTGCAGCAGTATTTTGCCCCACAGTAGCTTTCAGTGCGTGTTTTACAGGGTGACTTGACCAGGCCTTGACCTTGCCTGCCATCTCCATGGAGGGCTGCATTCATAGATGTCTGCACTAGCTATTTCCAATAGTCACACTGTAAATACATTAATATGTAAGCACATGATTATGCCTGTAAAATTATTCTATACAACATGAACATTCAAAATAGGATCAGATGTATGCTCTCCTCCCAAGTTTTCCAAACTCCAGCCACCCAGTTTTACCAGTTCTGTGCCAAACATGCTGCAAAACGAGCCTGCCCGAACATACCCTTTTGGAACAACAGCCAGGGAATACCAGACAGTCAAGTACTAACATCTTAAGCCTACTTCTTTGCCTCATAATGAGCTGGATCATACTGCAGAAGCAGGAGCCAAATGAATAATTCTGGAGATGAATGTGTATTGGTGGTACAACTAACCAACAGGTGAAATTAAGCCAGAAAGGGATGGGGGGTTTTGCAGACAAACAAAGTTGCATACTATATTTACTCACATACACAGTGAGCTTTTTTCTATCCCCTAGGGATTTAAAATGACTCAGATTTGCTAATAGGAACAAGTTCACTTACTGCAAGGCAAGAGCATGCACAAGGTAACAAGCTTTCATACATGTACCACCTGTTCCACCCTGACTATCTGCATTCTGGCCCTCTGGCCCTCCTCCTCTCCACACTGTAAATGTGAGGCAATTCAAGGCAGCTTGCTTTGAACTAATTAAAATTATTTTTCCTAAGCCAAACTTGAAAACACATAAATCACCTTAGATTTTTGTTCCTCCTGGATGCAGATGCATAAGGTTACAGGTCGAAACAATCTATGTATAGTGTAGCTGGGCCACTTTCAGAGTTGGTTTTAAGTATTCATCTAAGCCCTCTGCAGCCCATGTTTTTGCCTCCACTGCACTCCTACACACAATTGTTTGCTGTTGCAGGACTACAATAATGAGTCCTGCTTTATTGTCTTTGTTTGTCGAAAAGGGACCATTTTAGTGTATTGTTTAAGAAAACACAAGGGATTATCTGGCCTATGAAAATAAGGATTTTGCTATGTTCAATGACACTATTCAAAACACTTCACACTGACAAATAAGCTAAAGCATTCCACCCACACTGATGGTTTCCTGTGATGTATGCAGCATTCCTGTGCAGGAAAGTGGCACAAGCTGTTCTTTTTGCCCCTCTCTGCAGTCTTCATAGATCAAACTCTTATTAGGTTTCCAAAGATTTAATTTCTCTGGCCTCCAAATATAGCCATGCTAATGTGTGGGAGCAAAACCAAGAACAGAAGGACAAAGCAAAGGTTAATAAAAAGAGGAAGCACAAATGCATCCTGTGTGATTGTAGAATGTGTTAAAGGGGCATTTTTAAAGACTGAGGTAGTAACAAAGCCCTTTCTGGATATAGCACTGTTGTTTAGGCACAGCACTATATTCTTGCTCTGCCTCGTTGCATTGTATAGACAGGTCAAGAAATAACTGGCATCAGTAAACACAGCTTTGGCAAGAAGGAAGGAATCATAAGTACCTACGTTTTCTTTTTAAAAAGCAACAAATAATATTGTACAGTTTTTCGTCCTCTAAATGCCACACTGTAATTCAACAGCCTCTAATATATCATGTGACAATCTCTTCCTAATGGCATTAAAAGCAGCAGTGAAAAGTATGTCTTTTAACATCCTATTTAAAAACCAAGAGGAAAATTTTAAGACCTGGGACTTAACAGAATAGAGCAACAAATTTTGATGTGAAATAGCAGAGGCACTTAGAAGGGAGTTGAAATTTATGCACCAGTATCAGATTCCAGAGGTGAAATTTCACCTACATGCACTGGGGGAGGGAGTATATGCAAGTAGTTTCCTAAATAAACATAGATAATTTTTAGAAATACCTGTGTCACCTTATTCTAGGCCCTGCTCCTAAAGCCTAGACCATGTACCAGCCACATCTTGCTGACAATGACATTTGCATTTCTTGTTAGTAACATCCTATTCAAACACTTCCTAGGTCTCCATTCAAACACAGGTCAGGCAAGTTGTAAGAGAAGCAATGCCAGTCAGTGTCCTAGAAAGGTGCTGGCACCATCCCATCCTCCTTGCCACGAAGATCCTGATTTTCCTTCCCTTCACTGGCATCCCCAGGCATCCTTCCACCATCTCTACCTGGGTAGGAAAGGGCAGCTTGTGCTGGGAAGTCACTGTCCTGCAGACTGCTGTCAGCTTGAGTAGTTTTTCCATGGAGCAGAGCACTGCTGTGGGCCAGCTTTCAGGTTCAGAAGCTGGGGGGGGAAAGGGATCTAACAGATAGTGCACAATGTCATGCTTCCTTTGAAAACTAAAGATATAAAAAAGTTTGAGAGAGAAAGGAGGAATAGACAGAAGTGATGCCACTCTCTAGTACCTACTTAGCTGGTGCAAATCTTAGGAGAGGCAGAAAGGTCTTTGTTTTTACCAATTGCTGCCACAGAGGAACTGCAACGGGAAGCCTCAGTCATAAAAAGGGTGTTGTTCCAACCCCTTGTGGCTTCCCAGTGAGGAAAAGAAAAGGCTCAATATACTAATGAATACTGCACACTCAGGCTAGGCACAGCAGATAGACTGCAAATACCTAAGTAAATCAAAATTTCAAGAGGGATGGAGTTTCAAAAGTTCCCGGTTGGATCTTGAGCATTAATGCAGTACAAATTTTGTGTCTCCTTGAGTACTTTTGAAGATCTCCTGTGTAATCTGTTTTTCCCTTTTCCCAGAGGAATTCAGCAAAGAGCTCCTAAAACCTGCTATTCCTTATGTTTGTAAACTGCAGAACAACAGGCTTTTCTTATTTAGATCTCAAAAGACAGTGTCTCAGAGGATCCCTGACTTGGGAAAGAGCTGCTGGACAAACCTCAAGAGGAGCTGATCTGTTTGGATTTAGCTGCTAGGGAAGTACTGGTCCCACCAACAAATGGCCAGGTTGTGACCCTCAGTTACATACATTCAGTTCCATTTTCATCTATTTCTAAAATGCAAAGCTGACTGCACCTCTATTACCAGGAAGTTTTAAGAAGTGAAGATGTAACAAGGTGTCTCTGCCCATGCCAAGGGGATTGGAAGGAGATGATCTTTAAGGTCCCTTCCAATACAAGCCATTCTATGATTCTATGAATGCATAACTAGGTTAATTAGCCTCCACATCCAAAGTGTGTAAGCCAAAACCCCAAATCCCTCCAGCTGGAACAAGTGAGGTAATTTCTCTCATTATGGCTTCTACCACAGTAATATATAGTGTTTTCATTCCTAGCTAGTAAGGGGATCTGAAGTAACTGCTTATGAGTAACCTGACCATACCAGCTATTTACACAGCCAGGAGGCAGAGAGAAGTTTTCTACAAGGGAGAGTTCTCATCTCCTCCTGTTGAGCTGATAAGCTTTAGTATAGGCTGAAAGGCCAGAAATATTTTAAAGGCAGAATGAAGACTCCTTTCTGCACCATCACTGAACAGGAACACTGTTTAAGGAAAAATATCCATCCTCTTTACATGTCGTGTGCCAAAGCTGAGCCAGGAAGTCTCCTGCTAGCCGGGTCAAGAGAGGTCAGGCCAAGCAGTACTAGGTACCACAGATACTTAGTGGGACTATCTTCTGCTGCCAGTCAAGGACCCTTCTCATGACCTCTTTCTTCAGGACAGCAAGAGAAGGTGGAGGGTTTGGACAAACACAACACTTAAGTCACAAAAAGAGAGATCATCCCAGGTACTAGGCAATCTCAGAGTCATAGAATAGTTGAGGCTGAAAAGGATTTCTAAGATCATCGAGTCAAACTGTTCCATCAGTACTGCCAAGCCCACCACTCAAGCATGTCCCCAAGTGCCATATCTACATGGGTTTTGAACACTTCCAGAAACGGTGATTCCACCACTTCCCTGGGCAGCATGCTCCAATGCCTGAATACCCTTTTAGTGAAGACATTTTTCCTGATATTCAATCTAAACCTCCTCTGGCACAACTTGAGGCCATTTCCTCTTGTCCTGTTCTTTCTTACTTGGGAGAAGAGACCGACGCCCACCCGTCTACACCCTCGTGTCAGGTATCTGCAGAGAGCAATAAGGTCCCCCTTAGGAGGCTCCTTTTCTCCATGCTGAACAAACCTAGCTCCCTCAGCTGCTCCTCATCACAGTAGTGCACCAGACCCTTCTCTTTACCAGCTTAATTTTCCTTCTCTGGACCCACTCCAGCCCCTCAATGTCTTTCTTGTAGAGAGGAGCCCAAAGCTGAACACAGGATTCAAGATGTGCCGAGCACAGGGGGACAATCACTGCCTTGGTCCTGCTGGTCACACCATTTATGATACAGGCCAGGCTGCCATCAGCCTTCTTGGCCATCTGGGCACACTGCTGTACTCGTGTATGTACCACATACATTTGTGCAATCCTTAACAACTATTTACCCTGACCTATGGTGATACAGTCCCTACATGACTCAGTGCTAAATCTGCACCCACTTCAAACATTCCCTTTTGTTTGTTTTCTAATTCCTTGTATTAGTTTGGCGAGAGTGTCTGCCATGCAATAGCTACATTATTTTATGTGGCTCTGAGAGCATCTCTCATCTATTTGTCCTCTCTTTTCCCATCTTGGGACACAAGGCAAAATCCCTTGCAGTTTAAAGCCTAGCACAAAATCTAATACCCGACATCATTGCTCACACACTACAGGGACACAGATAGTCCTTTTATGGGGTATTCCACCTTCCTGAGTACATTCTCCTCTCTGACTTCAAGCAATCTTAGTGCATTTGCAAGAGTGTTAGCTGCTGACCATGTAAGTAACAGTGGCACTTAGGGACTTCATCCATGACAAGCCAGGGAGACCTAAATGTGCATGTTTTTCTAGAAGAAGAAACAGTGCAATTGGGTTTACAGCACCATCACCAAGCACACAGCCAGGAGCACGGGCTCAAAGCCAAGGGCTTTTACATAGCAGCGTGAAACCTCCAAGGACTCTAATCACTTCCCTGACACCAGCTGTGCTGCCACTCCTTTTTACAGGAAAGTCAACAGGAGGCATATGAGCATTGACAGACTCATGGCTGATTTACAGCCAGGAGGAGACCCTCGTGACAGTGGCTGTGACACCTTGGAGAATGGCAGCAGACCTGTGCTCTGAGCTTCCAACCAAGTCCTAGTGTGCCTCTTGTCACTGAGAGGAGGATGTGCTTGCCATCAGAACGGAAGGATTCCCTGTGTTGGCTCGGCCACCCTCCCCACAGCTCCTGGGCCCTTGGAGCGGCCACAGAGCTGCTCCTGACGTCAGTCAGGAAGCACAGGTTTTGAAACAGCTTGTGTCCATGTTGCCATGCCTGGTGAGCTGCCTTGCTGGTTGGCTCTGAACAGACAGGCTTTCAGCAAACACACTAGTCCCTTCTTGCCTCCAGCCAAAAAGGCCAGCAGCCAAGATGTACATGTCAGCTTTCTGGAGCTCACAAGCTTTAGGAAATGAAGAAATAGATGCTGTAATCATGTTTCAGGTGTGGAAGGGCCACCCCTGCAATGGTAGCACCATTGTGGAGTTTAAAGTAGCTCAGCTAAGGAGCAATCAAAGACCCACCATTGCTCAAACACTGTCCTTGCATAGTGAGATCCTCACAATGGTATCCTGTCTCTGCAATTCAGGAGTTAAATCAATACAGAGTGGAAGAGTAGCTGAAGGTCTTCTGGGAACCATTTCCACCATCCCATACTCCAGGCAACCTCTGCCACAACTGCCTGTGTGCTGAGGAAGAGGCAGGGAGGGTGGTGACCACTTGGCAGGACTGCCAAATGCACCAGCTTGTTGGTCCATCCCCCTAAATGTGCCTGGTGGCCTGTGTAGGGGATATCAAAATTGCTGGGCCATGGCCACTCATCTCTTGGGGGTGCAGCAGCTTTGTGATGACCCTCTCCATATCTTGATCTTGACTCTGCTACTTGCCCTCTTTCTCTGAATGTCTTGGGAACACGATTTGACATCACAGAAAACAGGAAACTACCTTCTTCCTTTGTCCCTTGCATTCCCCATCTGCTATCAGCTGTTCCTTACCTTACCAGTAACTCCAAAAAATAAGAGCAGAGCTTCAGGCAAGGAAAAGTTATCTTTTTAAGTGCAGGGGGGAGGTCTGCATTGCTCAATGGCCAAGCTGGAGCAGGGCATTTGGGAGTGACAGAGGGACACCCACGGCTAAACCCCAGGCACGAGGCCTCCCTCCGGTTCTGTCAGCCGGTGTCCATGACGTTATATAATCACGTACATGGCTGCCTCCATAAATAGCTCCTCTGATCAGCAACACCCGAATATCCTTCCTGCCTGGGTTGCTAATAGGAGGCAGGAATTAATGCAAGGCAATACGATTTAAGCAACGTGGCCTTGCTGATGCTGCTCGGGTGTCTCTGACAGTCACCCAGCCCGGCACGGAGGAGAGGCAGGTCGGTAGCCAAGGGAAAAACCTTCAGCCTGCAAAGCTTTGCAACCTTCACGTTGAAAGCTACACGGGGCTACGTGCCTAGCGCTCGGTAGGATGCTGGAAACAGATGTTGCTGCAACATTAGAGGAAATCCTCCTTTTAAACACGGGTATTAGCACACAGTTCGGTATCACGCTTTGCCAGCAAATTCCTCCCATCCACAAATTTTAAAGGTGCAGTGCTGCAAAGCACCATGCTAGAGATCCCTGTGTTTATCAACAACTTCTCCTGATGTCTAATTTACCAGCTCAAGAAAAATAATGCTCAGAAAACCTCTTCCATCAAAGCCCTGGTGCCACCCCTTGTTTCTAGGTGAGATGGGAAGAATTTGTCAGCCTGATGATCATTGCCCTTCTTTTCAAAGCCAAATGTGGAAACAGAGAGAAATGTGCTGGCTTTGCCTTTGTTCCCTTTCTTTTGTGCACAGTAAATATCAGGCATCCCCTGTTCCTGTGTCAAGTCTGTTTTCCCCATGAGGATTTCTTAGAGAGTGGAGACGCTTGGCCTTCGAAAATCAGCACAGAACGTGGAACCTAAAGCTGAGCTGTTTTTCTTTCCAGAGCTTTGATTAAATGTTAGCCAAAACCAAGCAAAACAAAGCTTTAAGAAGATGAAACAAAAGTCTAAACAGTGTCTACACTCATCACGTGACAGCTATTTATTTTTCAGGCATCTACGGCATTGAGATATTTCTTTTGTAAATACACGGCAGGCACATCACCTACTTTCAGTGTTTGTTTCTTTTTAAACATTCTTGTGTTTTATTAGTGGGAACATCATGGAACAGCTTCTTCTCCAAGACTCTTTTAAAAATCCATAAGCAAGGGACTATGAATTTTAAGAACAGCCCAGAGATGCCACAAAACCACATTAATTTCCTCCTTCACCTCAGCGCAGTTCGCAGTCCTCCCTTACTGGTGTTTTGGGGCCCACACCGAACAAGACGCTAGAAAAGGAAACAACCTCCCCCCAAAAGTAAAAATGTCTCACCAACGGTGTGCCTTCCATAGAGGAGCTGCTCCAAAATCGCAGTCTTTCCCACTGCGGCCATTCCACACACCACCACCTTGTAGCCCTTTCCCATCTCTCCCGCGGGCCGTTCCGCAGCGGAGCCCTGTGCAGACGGGGGATGCTGTCAGCCCGGCAGGGACAGGGGAGGCTGTCAGCCCGGCAGGGACCGGGGAGGCTGTCAGCCCGGCAGGGACCGGGGAGGCTGTCAGCCCGGCAGGGACCGGGGAGGCTGTCAGCCCGGCAGGGACGGACGGGCGCCCGGCGGGAGCCGAGCCCACGGAAGGCGCAAGGCAAAGCGCGAAGCAGCGGGGGCACAGCTCCCTCCCAGCGCTCGCCAGAGACTGATATTTTTAGGACTAGGGTTTCCTCCCACACCACTTTTCCCAGGTTTTAGGCTGCTGCCAGTGGTGCTGATGCTTGCCTGCAGCCTCGACACTTGTCCTGTCAGGCTGGGGGAGACCGGGTGCGCTGGAGCATGCACACCCCCGGGGCGCGGTGGTGATGTGTGCGTGCACGGCGTTATCGGGCTTCCTGGGCTTGCAGTGGGCTTGGTGGTATCTCATGGTATACCAGGATGGCTTCTGGAAATGCAAGAAAATGGTGGTTCCTTCCCTTTTATTCTGCTCACAGAAAGTTTCTAGCTTTTACAGACTAGGAACTACGAAACAGGAGCGCTAAAGGCAGAAGCGCAGGAAAGCAAATGCAGAAGCAGGGTTTTTTTTGGTCTGATTTAAATCAGTTTGATAGGTGGGGTTGGTTCTAGCAGGAGACATCCAGCACTGCCCAGTGAGCCATGGCAGGGCAGCAGGCCCGGACTCAGATTGCTGTTTGGAGCCATTTCCCACAGAGAGAGCTGAAGAGTACCTTTTCTGCACCAGGAGAGGCTGGCGTTGTCCTGCTTCAATTCCAGTTTAACCAGGCAATGCTTCACAAGCCAGGCTTCCCTGAAAAGCATACGCTGAAAAACAGAAAGGTCATCCTGTAGCCACAGGTAAGGAGGCAGAAAGGACTTGCAGGCTGGGAAAGCTGAACTCATAGAATCACAGAATGGCTAGGGTTGGAAGGCAGCTTAAAGATCATCTTCCAGACCCCTGCCATGGGTAGGGATGCCTCCAACGAGACCAGGTTGCTCAACGCCCCATCCAGCCTGTGCCATGCCATATGCAGGAGCGATGGGAGCAGGGACAGGAGCAGATCAGTGGGTAATGCCAGGGCTTGCAGAACCAGGAACTCCATGGTGCCCTCTCCCTATCCTCCACTGAAAAGGTTTTAGGATTGATTTTAGGGCTTGGTTTTTTGGGTTTTTTTTGTTTTGTTTTGGGGTTTTTTATATTGGGAGGTTTTTTTCTGCCCTTACCGTTTATTATTTAGAATAGAATCATTAGGTTGGAAGAGACAGCCAGTCCAAGATCACCCAGTCCAAACATCAACCCAGAACTACCACCGTAACCACAAAACCACTAAACTACATCATCCAGCACCAGACTCAGATGCCTTTTAAACCCCTCCAGGGATGGTGACTCCACAACCTCCCCGGGCAACCTATTCCAATGCCTGACCGCCCTAACAGTGAAAAATGTTACATAATATCTACTCTGAGTCTCCCCTGTCCCAGCTGAAGGCCATTTCCTCTGGTCCTCTCACTGCAGTCACAGCAGAGGAGACCGACCCCCAGCTCACTACATTCTCCTTTCAGGGAGTTGTAGAGAAGGATGAGGTTCCCCTCGAGCCTCCTCTTCTCAAAATTAAACAAACCCAGCTCCCTTCGCCGATTTTAAAAATTATTATTATTTTAGGGGTTTTTTTAAGGCTTTTCGGGGTTTTAAGCAAAGTCCCACCCCAGTCCCTGACCTGGGGCTCTTGTGGGGGTCGGGGAGAGGGGGTATCTGAGGGGATGCCGCATCTCGCCAGGCCCCTGCCCCAGGCGCAGCCCCCGGGCGGGCCGTGCCCCAATGCCCTGGCCCCAGAGCGCGCCCCCGCCCCCGAGCGCGCCCCCAGGGCCGCCCCCCCGCCGCGAGCGCGCACCTGGACGGAGCGTCCCGGCCGGCCCCATTGACCCGCGCCGGCCCCGCCCCCGGTACCCATTGGCGGGCGCGGGGGGCCGGGCCGGGCAGGGCGGGGAGGGACGCGCGGCCCGCACGCCCGCCGGACTACATTACCCATGAGGCACCGCTGCCGCTGCCGGAAGTGCGTTTGGCCCGAGGGTTTGTGGGAAGTAGGGCCTTTCCTTTCCGTCGCTGGGCGCCATCAGGTGAGGGCCGGTCCGCGCGCGGCCTTTCCCTCAATCCGCACCCATCCCGGGATTCGAGCGCCCATCCGCCCGTCCCGGCGCCGCGCCCGCCCGGCTCCGGGTGGGATGGGGCTGCTCCTGCGGCGCGGAGCCTCTGGGAGGCCGGTGCAGGAGGGCCCGCGGGCTGCGCCTCGGTGGGGCGGGAAGGGGAGCGGGGCACCTGGGGTGGCCCCGGCGCGCCGGGGCGGGTGCAGATCAGCGCGCCCTGGTTTGCTCCGGGTGTGCGGATTGTTCGTGGGGCTTTTTTGTGCCATTAGGCCGTGAAAAGCTGGGGTGGCTGGGGATGGGAATGGATGAGCTGTAGCTGGGCAGGCTCGAATAAGAAGGGTATCCAAAATCACACGTGAACTGGTTTTGGCGTGTGTTCAAATGTAAATAAAATGAGCTGCGTGTATCTGATGGTGAGTTGGGTGGGGGCTTGATGGAGCTCAGGTACACGTGCTGATTGCTGCAGATGTGTAAGGCCTCGGGTTTCTAGGAAAACAACAGTAAACATGATGAAAAAATAAAGTAATATTTGGTTTTTGAAATGCCTTCAACTTTTAAGACATATTTCGCTCAGAAGAGGGAGTTTGTAATAATCATTGTTTTCTTAGGGACAAAATTTGACCTGTAGGAACTTCGTGTTGAGCCCTTGCTCTGCTGAAGTCAATACAAACTACTCCCAACGGTGCTCAGCAGAAACGATTTTTAAAAACAACTCTAAAAAACCCTACAGGGCATCTCTGGAGCAAAACATAAACGTCAGCAGCAGTGGGACACTGAGCTATGACACTTCTTTTTTAGTATGACACAGTCAATATGCCCTGTTCTACCTAAAGCCCAGTTTCAGTGAATGTGGAGGAAGGCCTTGTCTCTCGAGGGAGGCAGCATGGCTGTAAGGAAGCAAAAGTCCCGATCCAGTTCGTTTCTTAAGCAGCTGTTAAACTTCCACTTAGAGTTAAGCTTTCACTTGGAAGTGAAACCTTACCGAGGTCAGAGTTAACAATGAAGGCCACACCCCTCACAGTCCTGTAGTTCTGCATAGATTCGTATGTAAAACTCGTTTCAGGTGTTAGTTTGGGAGTATCAGACGTAAGGCATCTGGAAAATTCTCGGTTGAGGAGTTCACCACTTTAGAATAAATAAAAAGGAAGAAGATTGCTGGGGGTGGTGATGGCAGGGTGTCGTGCTGAGGGTTGTTCCCTGGTGTGTCAGTGGAGCAAAGAGGCCTGAGAGCTCCCTGTCTTCCAGTGCTGGTCCGTGTGTGATTTGGTGCAGTGCCGCTGTTGGAAGGTGCTCAGACTGGGAGTTGTTGTTGGTGCAGTGTTTTCACGGGGCTCTCCATCCCGCAGGTAGACAGCCATGGGTGCCTACAAGTACATCCAGGAGCTGTGGAGGAAGAAGCAGTCGGACGTGATGCGGTTCCTGCTGCGCGTGCGCTGCTGGCAGTACCGGCAGCTGTCGGCCCTGCACCGCGCCCCGCGCCCCACGCGGCCCGACAAGGCCCGCCGGCTGGGCTACAAGGCCAAGCAAGGTAACGGCACCCACAGGTGAGGTCTGTGTGCCTCACGGTGCAGTGACATCGGCTTCCCTCAGTGACAGCACAGTGACAAAACCTGAAACTGAAGCATCCCCCAATAAACTGAACTGTCCTGCGTGAAATGAACAGAATATCGTAAATATCCTCAGTTGGTAGCACTGCTCACAGCCTAAAACTTTAACTTCTCTCAGTTTTGCATCTGTGCCTTCTGTTGCTATTCTGGCAGGTGAAGATCAAGTGGGCTTTGGCCTTGGTTTTTGTTCTTGTGCAATGTTAGTGCCAAAGAATTGAGCATTTTTAGTATCCTAGGTTTGGGGGATTTCCTTTCTCTGCCCAAGTTTTGTCATGTGTTACTTGGACTTTTTTCAGGTGACTGAACCGTGACCTAGCACCTTGGAAAAAGCTACAAGAGTTCTGGATAGAGACTTGCACAAGAGCATGTAGTGACAGGACAAGAGGGAATGGCTTCAGTCTAAAAGAGTAGGTTTAGATTAGATGTTAGAAAGAAGCTCCTTAGTGTGAGGGTGGTGAGGCACTGGAACAGATTGCCCAGAGGAGTTGTGAGTACCCTATCTCCCTGGCAGTGTCCAAGGCCAGGTTCAATGGAGCTCTAAGCAAACTAGTCTGGTGGAAGGTGTCCCTGTCCATGGCAGGGGGATTGGAACTGGATGATCCTTAAGGTTCCTTCCAACCCAAGCCACACCATGACTGTATTACAGCTGCATGCACTTGGGCAAGATGATGGAGTTTGTACTGTCTTTGAAAAACAGCTACTGGTCAGGGAAAGAAATGGGAAAGGTGGCCATCCATGTGTAACTTGTGGAGATCCAGTTTAAAACCCAGTGTGTTTATTCATAAAAGAAAATAAAAAGCTAAGACTTGACACTTCTGTCACTGCTTATATAGTTACCTCATTTCTCAGTGACCAGATTTTAGCAGGGTCTGTGGATGGCTTGTGCTTCAGTGCTTTGTGAGTGCTGCCATCTGAATTGTGCAGTTCAGTAGTGGTTTTGCTTGGGTTTTTTGGGGGGATTTTTTTATGATTGTATTACAAAATAGCTGTAGCTGATCTTAGTTGGTTTGGGACTGGATAGTGGAAAGGTGCCATAAGCTCTGGTTTGGAACCAAAAAATAGTTTTGTCAGGATACCACTTCCTTACTCAGTTGTAATGAAAATAACAAAACATCTGGTACTGTCCACCTTGAGTTGTGAATTTTGGTAAAAACTGGTATGATGACTTTGTGTTGCAGCATTTCATGTAAATTCTTGGGGATTGGAAATTGCTGCTAGAATTGTTGTAGCTCCTAAGTCGCTGTTTGTTTTAGGTTACGTTATCTACCGTGTCCGTGTTCGCCGTGGTGGTCGCAAACGCCCAGTCCCGAAAGGTGCCACCTATGGTAAACCTGTGCATCATGGTGTTAACCAGCTCAAGTTTGCCCGCAGTCTTCAGTCTGTAGCAGAGGTGAGTATTTTGGTTATTGCTCACAAATTTGGGTTGGAAAGTTTAGCCTGGAAAGGCTGAACATACTCAGAGACAATAAATACAAAACCAAACCAGCTGCTTCATTAATAAGTTGTTAGTAAGATTTTGAACAATGGTGGCAGGGAAGCAGCAGAATGTCTTTAAAAGCTCTATTAAGACAATAAAAAAGCTATTCAGACTTTAAAAATGGTGTGTCTGTGGGAACCATTTGAGTGGTTTAGTGAAATTCATACTTCTAAAGTGTGCCACAGTATTTGTTATGAAAAACACGTAACTAGTCCAAGCCATGGTAAAATAAAGAGGTAGGCATGAGAAATAAGAACTTGCATGGGCTAAGGTGTCTTAAGTTGTCAGTAAATCCCACTCTTGTGTTCCCTGCCATGTGGTGTGGATCACCAGCTGTAGGTGATGGTCCTTTCACAAAGTACACGATTTCCTGTCTTAAAGCCTGTAGCACCTGTCTGTGTAGAGGTGGTGCTGCACAGCATGCTTAGCTGAAGCAGGGGTTGAAGGCAGTGTGCCAGACCTTCTGCTTCTTCATAAAAAAACTGGTACCTCACAAGCACACAGCTTGCTGGTGAACTTATTTTTAGGTGAGATCTTGTTACTGAAATACTCAAAATGTAAACTTTGATTTGATGAGATCTTGTAAGCTTCATTGCTGTCACAGTTGTAGTCTGGAAGAGATAGAATTCTCACCTTTACAGAAAAACCCTTTTTCAGTGGGTTAGAGTTAAGACCATGCTGCATTCTCAAAAGAGACATTGTGGAAGAAGGGGGATTGTCATTGCCTTTCCATCTTGAAGCAAAAGACTTTTCTGCTCTCAGGACTTTGAAAATATTACCGAGTGACTTCTGCAAGTTGAATGTAGTGGGATTTTTTTCAGGGAAAAAATATACATGAGACATCCTTATTTAAAAGAAACACAGGTGATTAGTTTGAATTTAAAATTCTATTCTGTGTTCAGTGCTCATGGCATTCTCTTCATATGTGTTATTCCCAGATACCTGATGGCTGATCACTTGCTCACTTATGACAACTATGGAAGAGGTTATTTGCCCTCAGTTTTAGCTTGAAATTTTCTGAATCTGACAGAGTCTTTCCAGAAGACTTATATTTTTCAGATTACAGAAATACAAAGCCTCAGTTGGAGCTCCCATATTCGAATAGAAGCTGGTCAAGAGTGATTGGTGTTCTAATATTTCATACAGGTGTTGCTCTCACATTAGAATAAAAGGACTTGAAAAAATGTTATTCCAGATAAAGTATGTTACGAATGTGCAAAATATGCAAAAATAGTCAAGGGCTGTTTAGGGAAGCCTGTAGCAATAGGTTAAGATCACACTGGGGAAGAAGATGAACAGGGTCCATTGGTTCATGCTTCCCCATGATGCTGATAAAGTCCTACAATTAAACACACTTAGTGTGTTTTAAATAAGGAGCATTCTTGGCAGGAGAAGCAGATTGAGTTGCACAATTGCTGTTTCCTGCTTTGTTTTGTTTTCTAAACTAAGATCGTGTCTTCCTAATCACAAGGGAGGATAGGAATAACAACCACTAATATGTGAGCAGTCAAACAAAGATTTGTTACATCAGCTATTCCTTTACTCCTGACAGTACAGGCTTACTCTCTGCAGAAATTTCTTTCTCCCCTGTAGCTTTGGATGCACAAGTTAATCAGTCTTTCGTAACTTCCCACAAAAGATTGTTCAGTGACCCCAAGTGCAGCTCGTGTTCTTCATCTTCATGTTGAAGTTATTTTTAACATTGTGTATTTACTGACTGGGTGCTTCTGTGTACACAGAGTTCTTTCTTTTGTCAACCAAGCACCTTTCTGCTCATGCTCTTTAAAGCCTGTTTCATGCAGGAATCCAAAGAACCTTTTTTCCTTTGTAACACAGCATTCTTTGCAGCTGTTACTTTTCTTGCACCTTTGCAGCTGGAAGGGGATGAGTTTTTGTAGGAGAAGTTTTTGTTGTCCTAGGGAAAGTTGAAATTTTATGTTTGAGTTTGTAATCTTTCTGCATGAAGACTGCCCTGCATCCATGGTTTGACAGCCTTTTGCATTTCTGTTTTCCTCTAGGAACGTGCTGGCCGTCACTGTGGGGCTCTGAGAGTCCTGAACTCGTATTGGGTGGGTGAAGATTCCACGTACAAGTTTTTCGAAGTGATCCTGATTGATCCCTTCCATAAGACCATCCGGCGGAACCCCGACACCCAATGGATCACCAAGCCCGTCCACAAGCACAGAGAGATGCGTGGGCTGACGTCGGCCGGGCGCAAGAGCCGTGGGCTTGGCAAGGGCCACAAGTTCCACCACACCATCGGGGGCTCGCGCCGCGCCGCCTGGAGACGGCGCAACACCCTGCAGCTGCACCGCTACCGCTAGTGCTTGTAAACCTGGCCGTCTAATAAAGATCATGCAGGTCGTTAAATTTAACTGTGCTTCTGCTGCTTCTTGGATAAGCGTAGAAACCTCCCGGAGTTCAGGTGTTCCCGTGTTTTGACAGGCTTTTGAACATGTAATTAGGTACTTGTGAAAATTGTAGGCCCTGAGTATAGAGTTCTGTAATGGGTTTCACTTTTGATAACATGGAAGGACGTGTGCAATGTGTTTTGAAAGCCCATGCTCTTTTTTCTCTTGGTCTGAGTTTATTTAGTCACTGTTTGTAGGTTGGGGTCTCTTCGTCCTGTGCTTGAACTGAAGGCCAGCTTTGATCCTGTGCAATGAGATGTAAACTGAAAGTGCTCATTTCTTTTTTATAGATGATTAAATACTAATAGCTATTTTATTTTTCAATTTCTGGTTTTTTGTACTTCAGTGTCAAACCAGCTCTTGGGCCTCTCAGCTACAAACATTGTCTAAATCAACTTAGAGTGGAAGGGTAAAGCTTGCTCTGTTCATTGGAGTGCACAGTATTAAAAATGCGGACATTTCACAAAGAATGGTAAGGTTTTAGGCTGAATAGTAAAATACTGACTGTAGAGTAGGTATTATTTCATTTGTCAAGATTGAGGGGGCCAGTTTCTTAAACCTTCCTTTTGATACTAGAACAGAAAACATGTCTCTGTGTTAAAGAGCTGCATTCTGATTTACTCTGCATGGTTACGTGGTAGAATGAATGTATTTAGACTACTTTCTGTGAAATCACAGTGTGACCTTTTCAGCATGAAATCAGTTTGCACATAAAGGCTGAGAGATTAAATGCAGTTCCTGGTAGTAGCTTCCACAGGTTCTGTACTATATCCATTAGGTAGTGGTAGGAAAAGAGGTTGATAGAAGGCCCAAGAAGTAGCTGTGTCTTCCTGGAACTTCAGCTTGAGATGTGGAATCCTTTTTTTCCTGAGACTTAAAACGTGTCAAGATTTTCCCTTCAGCTGAGAAATTCACTTAATACTCCAGTTTAAGTTTTTACAGGAGGGTGGTAGTTTGAAGAAGAGACATTTTGGCAGGGTGTTCTTAAAGCCAGGAAGAACAGCTCAAGGTGGCAGTTCTTTGATGCTATGGGTTTTTTTGGTTCAAACAAGAAAAATGCAAAATAATCTGTTAAAAAGTGTTAAAGTAATCTGCTCTAAAGACTTTTAAGGAGATTTTTTTGCCTTTTCCTTGAAGTATCACTAGTGTTCTTGGAGCACTAGTGCTGTGATGGTGTAGGAGAGAAAGTTCCTCAGAGCAAATGTGATGAGTGAGGTCTCCTGAGCATGGAGAGGTTATTGGAGAAAGGGGGCTGATCTGTCTGGTTTGTAAATTTAATGGCTTCAGGTGGTGCTAGTATGGCCAGTGTGTCCATTCCTTTGCAATTTCTTTTGTCTGAGCAACATGGTCTAGAAGAAGGAACTCATGGCAGAGGTTTTGGAACTGGATGGTCTTTAGGGTTCCTTCAACCCAAATCTATGATTCTTTTTTTTAAGGCAACAACTTCAGGACTGATGATACTGTACTAGGGTTTGGTTAAGCTGTTAGGGACCCTTGCCATTGATGGGGGAGGATGACAGCAGGTGATGGGCAGTCAGCACCAATCCTGTGTCCTTTGCCAGCATTCAAACCTTGCAGCATGTGGCAGGTGTCTTCAGTGAGACCTGCCAAGGGTTGGCCCTTGTGGTCCTGTAATCCTTTGAACTTTAAAATAAGAGGGAAAATACTATCCCCTCCGAAGTGTATTGAAAACCACTGATGACAGTGTATCTAAAAGGGCATGGTATCTAGACCAGTGAACGAATTTGAAACAAATGCTGGTGCCTTCAGAGGATGTTCTGGGTATGTACAGCTCATTCCAAGTCTTGGTGTCTTGCCTTAGTGTCTGTCCACATGCTGTTAGACAGGATTTGGGGTTTGAAGGGACATTGCTGTGCAGAATTTATGTGAAGCAGAAAGACACATTTTACTAAAACCTTTATTTTAAAAAGGCAAAACATTGAGGAAAAACTTCTTTGTTTGGGGTTGTTGGCTTGGGAAGTCAGGGTTAGAGAGAGGTTATGTGATCTCTGCCTTTCCTAGTTGATTCTTGAACCTGTTGTGCAAGTTCAAGAGATTGCAAGCAGTCTGTGTTCCTTAAGATTGTGGTAGAAACCGGTCATCTGAGACAGTCCTAGTGGGAGGCTGCAACTTGAGTTCAACCCTCCCCAGACACCAAGGGTCTGCCTGAAACAGGGACACTAAGCTGTAGCAGAAGGAGGGCAAGGGGAGGGAAGAGGAAGCTTCAGGAATTTCACTAGGCAAATCTCCTAAGACATAGAGGAATCTAGTAATCTGTTTCCAAGCCATCTACTTGGCTCTGTTTTGCAGGACTGATCATTTCTCAGTCTGAGCAGGCATGTTTTGGATGTAATTAAAAGAGCTGTCTGGCTTCTAGGCAAGACAAAATGAATACCACAGTTAAACTGCAGAGAAATGGGGCTGTACAGTACCAGCCTGGTTTTAGGTGCTGTTGGAAATAGTTGACTGTAAACTTTTGTTAGGCTGGATTTCGCTTATGTGTCAGCTGCCTAGATGAGCTAATCACTCAGCTTTTGGTACAAGGTGAGGACCTGGCAAGGGCACTATTTCTGGCCCAAAGGGTAGGATGTGTAAAAACAGATTGTGTGATTTAGGATGTTCTTTAAATAAGCAAGTAGTAAACTCCCTTCCACATAGCTAACAGAAGTGCTCATTACTTGGCAACACTAACTAGGTTGAAAGGTAGGGACTCACTAATCAGCAGCGAGTGTAATTGTTTCCTTGCTTTGTCTCAGAAGCACTGGGAATCTGCGAGGCAGCTGGGACAGGGACACTGGCATGATGCCTGCCAAAGGCACAGATGCTGCTGGAGGAGGCAGTTGGCTCCTTCCTTGCAGCAGAAGGTCATGGAATTTCACTGGTGATTTTTGTGGGGGGCCTTAGGATGAAGTAATTAGCGATGGAGGAGAGTTATAGCTCGACTTTCTCACTTATCTCTGTCCTTGTAATGCAGCAGTTGTTCACTAGCCTTGACCCAGTAGAGAAAAGTGACTGCCTGTGAAGAGTTCTGTACAGCTAATGAATTAAAAAGCTAGGCTCTAAAAATAGAGCCTGTTTCCTACTCTATTATCTACTCACTTTCCAAGCTCGGAAAAACCACCATATTTTTGTACATCTCTTCTTTTCCAGCAGACACAAGTCTAGTTTGGAGATATCAAGCCAAAATACCCAAGAGTGATCGAAACACTGCTGCAGCTGCAAAAAAACCCCAACAATTTGGAATTGAATAGGATGCTCTTTTCTGCTTTGAGCAACCACCAACTTTTTGATCCAAGCCTTTTAAAGTAATAGTTTGAAATGTAAAGCTGTATGAAAGGATGGAGAGCCTGTAGGTTGTTCTCTCTATGTGTCAAGGTTCTGAATGGGCTTCAATTTAATAATTACACACAGAATGTTTAGGTTGCAGAGCTCCCTACAGTTAGGAAGTGTCTGAGCTACACTGCTCACACAACCTTTAATTCAGTGGCTATCCTGCTCTTACCTAATGGGCCAGAAGAGGCCTCTGGCAAAACCAGGACTGGAACCCAGTTCTTCTGGACCCCTTGTCACTGCCTGAAATTTAAGAGAGCATGCTTTTCTTTGGTATCAAATGATGTTCAGTGGTATAATTAAAGGCTCTTATTGTAATGAAGATGACATTCAATCTCATTAAATACTGTCATCTCTCCCATCATTCAGGGAAATGGAGAGCAGGGGTATCCTGGAGATCAGAGAGCAGATGAGTGATTAAATTAAGCTTGGCTCTGATAAGACCAATGCTGGCTGACATTGCTCTCTCAAATGGCAGGTACCCCTGCAGTCTGTATCTCCTTGCACAAGAGCAGCAAAGGAATGCCTCTGGACCCAAGCTGGCTGTCCATGTGCAAGTTGAGTTCCCTTGGAAACACGGGAACGGAGAGGCACATCAAAAGGAAAAAAAAACCAACAAAGGAGAAATAAAAGGACAAGTAGGCTGGCTTTCAGTGGGGCTTGTTAGTACCCTGGTGCTGCTCAGTGACAGGAACACCTGGTAGAGGTGGCTACAGCTAGCCAGGGTCCCTCAGGGCTCATCAGCCAGGTCTGTGTGGGGCAGTGCCCACGGTATAAACCTGGCTGAATGAACCTACAGCTCCTCAGAACAGCACCACCTGTGTCTCTGGTATCAATCTGCTTCCCTGAAACAGCAGGCAGTGGCTGCACTTCAAACCCAGAGCAGGAGGGGAGTTCCCAGTCGGTGCTGTGAAATAAATCTCCTGTGTCCAGTGCTCAAGCCCTCCATGTCCCATGTCTTGTCACCAGGCTGTGTGTCAATAGAGCAGCAGGCAGAAACCCAGACCCTGTTAACTCTGCACTGTGTTCACGAGTGTAACGAAAATGAGTCGTCATCCCCTGAGAGCTCATCCACCAAGCAGAGGAAGTAGCTCATTAGTGCAGTGTTCACTACTCATTCATTTATTCATACAGTTTTCTTGCAGCATTGTTTTTCTGTGACTAACAAGCAATTATTTGAACCTTTTCCTCGTATGAGAATCGCGGCCCTTCAACTCATCTGCTGTTACAATCCACCTGCCTCTCTCACAGGTTTCATGATTAGTCAGATAAGTTTAGATAGCAAGTTATGCAACCTTTATAAATTATGCGTTTTGAGCTTTGTGTTTTCAGTTCTTTCAGAGCCATATATAAAAATAGTGTTTTATAAGTTGCTTTGTTTGCAACTATTTGGAAAGCGGTTTTGCCTAGGCACAATTAAACAAAGTCATGGTGAACCTTTTAAGCAAAACAGAAAGTTTTGTATAATTTTCACTTTGCAACTTACTGCTACAGTGTTGGAGGAGAACATCTGCTTAAGATCTTTTTTTACAGAAAAAGACACAAAGTAAGATTCAGCTACACAGGAAAAGTCAGCATGCAAGTAAAAGGACCTTTCTTGAGGTTTGGTTGGTTGGTTTTGTTGTTTTTTTTTTTTAATACAGTTACAGAAAATACTTGAAAATACTTGGTTTTGTTGAATCTGTAGAATTTAGTCCACAGTTTTAATCTAAGTAGTTTTATTTCTGATAGATGCCTGTAGTTCTTAAGAGGCAGAGACCAAAAACCCATGTGAGCTAACAGTAAGATACTAAGTTTTTGTGCTGGGATGGTGATTGCTGTCCATTGTAAGCAGCAATTTTAAAGCAATAGTTATACCATATCAATGGGAAACACAAAATAAGTTGAATACTGTAAGTCACACTGAAAACCCAACTCTTAGATTTATGATCTATGTTGCCGAGAAGGAAAACAGAAATGAAAACACTGAAAAACTGAATCGCTGTTCTGACTCCTGAGGCTAAATGAAAATCTCCAGTATAGTTATTACTTTTGTTGGCTAGTTTAATAAAAAATATGAGAATCATAAAACTATGTAAGGCATATGGCATACATGAGTTCTATTTTCTCCAGTTATGGTCCCATCTGTTTAGAACTCAAAACTTCAAAATGCCTCTCTAGCAAACAACCTCATCTTCTAGTAGGTGCTATTCTGACAACAATCTGAAATTTTAACCTATTTTAAGAAAAAAATAATATTAAAATAAGAAAGGTTTTGAGCATGGGTAATTCTGTTAGCCAGATTATGACAGTGTTGAAATGAACCACAGATACGAAACTTGATGGTTTTCGCAGATTCTCCAAATTGTCCTGAAATCACATTAGTTGCATTACAGCCTGAGCATTGAATTGTATGGTACTTTCATAGGAAGTTTGTAATAGCAATAAAGCCTGAAGCAATTTTGTCCTATGCAGGGAGTCAGACAGAGAACCAGGGAAGTGACTGCCTTCCATCTTCCCCCACTTTGGCCCACCCGGAGGTGGTAACCCTGGACCAGCTCTTTCAGCACTCACCAGCCAACCCAAGCTGACCCATCTCGTTTCTCCTGGGTTTATTTACAGCTCTGTGCAACAGGCTACTGCTTGCTGCTGACTGGGTTCTTTTAGTTGTTGTTGTTATGCAGTAGGAGTGAGATTGCCAAAGTTGTAGTTGTTTGGTTTGTAAAAGATGAGTTGCTCAGCTTCTTGTGCCAATGCTGTTGTCACAAGAGCGGATCCTGACTGTCTGTCAGGCACAGCGGAGAGGAGCAGAGGTGGGAGAACAGTGGTCTGAGCTGGCCAGCGCTGAGGTGGGAGACTTCCTAATTCCAAGAAAGACATAGTGTAATGTGTCCTGCTGGGATCTGTGGCCCAGCACTGAATTAAGACTTGGTATTGCCTCAAAGGGAAATAAAACAAGAAAAAAATGTGAATGGCTATGCAGGGCCAGCCCAGAGGTCTAATGGGCACAGTGCCTGCTTTTGATGGGGACCAGTGATGGGCATTTGGAAAAAGGCTGGTGAGTGTGGAGCAAGTCCAGCCCCACATGTAGCATCTCCAGCTCCCTGAAGCACAGGGTAAGGATTTCCTCACACTGTGGTTGCCCTCGTGCCAGCAGCCACCCAGGACAGCTGTAAGCTGTGACATCCAGCACTGGCTGGGAACTCCCACAGGGCTTCTGGCTCAGCAGGTGCACGGGCTGGATCCGTGTGCAGGATGGCATCTGAAGGTAGATAAAGAGAAAATTATTGCCTTGACTCATAAGTGCCTCCTGTAATTTGAAATGGGAAGTGGAAATACAGCCTGTTTTGATGGTCTGCTCCTGGAAGCTCACTGAACCAGAGACTTTCCAGATGACTCAGAGCAAGACGGTTGTTTGCTGAGAACTGCTGTATCAAGGATATGGCAGGATTATATAACAAGCAGTTGTCCTTCACCCCGACAATGTGTCTTCTCTGTGAGACTGATGCTTACAATTCACCAGTGTTGAGGAACAGCAATAAAACAAAATGGCAAGTGGTTGGAGGCATCTTCAGGTTACAGCTGAGCTCCTGCCTGGAACTGATCTATAATTCACTTCTAGGCATTGCACTCCAATTCAGGAAAACATGATAAAATTTCACTGCTAGCATCATGATGCCACCCATTCCTTTGGAGTGGTCCTTTTAGCTTCTGTTTGCCATGGTGTACCTCTCTCCATTTAGCAGGAGCACTAAAACCAGTTGTGGAGAATGGACCTCTTTCTTTGCTAAGGCTCAGAGAGTGAACTCTTTGGGAATTGGAGCAAGGCTGGCTTATTTTGTGTGCTTGAATTTTGCTATGTCTCTTTAAGTGTCCCTCCTGGAAAGGATTGCACTGGATTGAGCTTTGGTGAAAATTGTCAGTGTTTGTAGATGAAGGTTAAGATGATCCTTTCTAGGATGCATTCTCCCAACCCAGGGGAAAAAACAACAAACACCCCCAACATATGAAAACTCTGCCAAACAAACAAAAGAAACAAACCAACCTGAAAAGCCAGAAGAAACAGGAATGGTCCTTTTTGTCAATGTCTAATATCAACTTTTGAAGAAGATAATTGATTTTGTCAGGGAGTTCTAAGAGTATTTTCAGTCCTTGGAACTGTGTTTGAAACTAATTACCTCTGTTCCAGCCAAAACCAGCACAAGACCCAAGCTGGGAATTGCGTTTATTTGCTGATGTTCATGTAACAAGAGATGAAGTGACCATGATGATTTTATTAAAACTGCAAGCGCCTCACCAGGAGGTTTTGTTGATTTGCCTGTGATCACTAGAAGGAATGAGAGAATTGGCTTCCTTCCCTCTTATTTGTAATGGTTTAGAGCAGAAAGTTCTTACTTTGACTTAATGCAGAGAGCCAGTTTTGCTGCATGTGAAGCTGGTAGCTGAATCTGACTAAATGCATCTCTGCCTTTATTCACAAGGCTGATAATATCCAGCTCTGTTTCCATCCTGTCAAATACAAATGGTCCCTGAGTAGGAATATTGTTGTGTCAGGAGTAATCTGGGCAAGTCACTGAGGCATAACACAGTCAGACCCAAGATTCAGGACAGCCAGAGAGGTCAGCATTTCCACTGCTTGTACAAGTGCCAAAGCTGCAAGTGCAGATTAGTTTGGATACACAGCAATGTTTGTACCCAAAGATATCCCACCAACATATTTCTAAGACCCTACAAATATAATTTGGATCTCATGCTGGTGTTTTGGGATTACACCCTTTTGCTTTCAATAGAGTTATTCCAGATCTGGAATCTGATTTATTTTAAGAAGTGCTGTGTACTTGCAAATGCCTCAGGTTTGTTTCTAGTAAGCTTTCACTCTTGCTACCAATGCCTTGCAAAGGGTTTTATGAGAGAAACTCCATTTGTTTTAACAGTTAAGTTTTTATTGCTGGAAGCAATTTTCTTTAGTGTAACATTTCAGGAGCCCTTTATGGTTAGCGATATTTCATTGAATGCCTGAAGATTGAGACCTAATGCATGACTTTATCATGTATAAAGCTTATTATCTGACATAATTTGGTGCATAGCAGGCTTATTTATTTAAAAGGTCACACAATCATATTTCACCCCTGGTAATGGCATTTTTATCCATTTAATAGGTTTATCCTAAAGCATATTTATTCCTAATGCATTTTATTCAGAAGCCAGTTAATAACTTTAACTCTTTAGGCTCTTAGCAGAACGCAGAAGCCAGCTTTTCAGAACAAGAGTTTGACCAGTTGGGCTTAATCCAGCAGCACACAAGGTCCAATACAGAGTCCCATGCATCATCTTTTGATTCAACTCAGCACCTTGAAGCTGTAAGTCATCTTTTGGCCTCCAAGTTAGCCAGGATGAGACAATGATCGGGGAAAAAACACTGTGCTGTGTAGAGCCTGGAGCTGTCTTCACCCTTGAGCTGCCAGCTATCCTTTGGGTAGTCAAAGGTAATAAGTCTCAGGGCCAAAATGCACTTTGGTTTATTTCCAAGAGAATTTCTTCAGATTTGACTATAGTTGTCTTTGTTTTGCCTGGATGTAAAAGGCAGTTCTCACTCTCTGGGCCAATGTACAGGGATCAATGGCACCTGTAATGAAAGCTGTTCATTTTCCACAAACTTGTGCTATTTAAGGCCCAGATGCAAGTCGTATTTGCCTCTGTTGGTGACTGAGCTGAGATTTCTCTGGAATTTTCCTTGTAAAATACACCAGTAATCACAATAAGCTTGTGCTGCAGCAGAAGAGAGAAGAAAGGGTGATACACAAAACCTTACAGGAGCCGGGGCTATCATCTCTCTCTGTGTGTCCCTGTCACACAACCTGCAGAATTTCCCCAAAACAAGGAGGAGGCATCATTTGCATCTCTGCTTTGCCCAGGATGAGCTTAATGTTTGCACTACACTACATCTCTCCAAGAATGAACATAGCTTACAAAGAGAAGAATCAAACTGGGTTTATGTTTTGGTGGTCTGGAGGGTTCAGAAGGGGAATGGTTGAGCTGAGCTATGAGAAGACTTCTGAAGCAATGGTTTTGATCTGGTGACAGCAGTGACACCACACCAGGGATGTCCTGGCCAGCACCATGTCACGCAGTGCCAACGTGATTGCTGCCACCCTGCAGCTTAGCTAACTTCCTAGAGAGCATCACTGCTTTGAAATAAGGTGCTCTTCAGGACACTGTGATATAAAAGAGTTGGAAAGAGGCAGAGGAAAATACAAAAATCCAGACTTAGAAGGGTATTTATTACAAAAGACTCCAGAGTGGGAAATGCAGTTGCCCCTGGAGAGGTTTGGGTGGTGGGGAGAAGGGACTGGCAGCTGTCAGAGCACAGGGCAGCAGTCATATGCTGACTGTGCCTTCAATACAACACTGCTGATGGCTTCTCCGAGACAGCACAATGTGTCAGGAATCACCTGTAGCTAAGTCGCGTGAGTCTTTTTCAGTGAAGGCAAAGGGTAGCTCCTTGTGCATCCTTTGCACTATCCATTCTGCTTCTCTCCCAAAAATCACATTTGGCCCAATCAAGCAGTACATATTCTCATCTTTCTCTCATTAGATGATGATTTTATTTCTGGATAAATAGATGATATACTGACAGATTAAGGAATTTACAGCACAAAAAGGAAAAGGTGGGCAGTGATATTACTGCCATATAAGTTAGGCTTAATTAATGTAGAATTAATGGTTTGTCTTTCTAGACTAAAAGTCAAAAAAATCCATTAAAATCTACATGGGCAGATGAGGCTAGTGGTAATACATCACTATTGCATGAGGTTATTTCCCAACAATTGGACCAGCCCAGGCAACCAGTTGTATTACCAAAGTATGTGAAGAAAAGTACACTTGCAATAATGCTATGTAAGAGAAAAAAGTGGCAGGATTATGTGCTTCAGGCTATAAACTGACTGCTGAGGAGCTTAATCAGGAGGAGAGTTACCCTATGGGTAGGTTAGTATATGATTGTCTATCACGAGCTTTTATATCTTCCTCTAAGGCTCTGATACCGAGAGATAGGATGTGAGTGCAAGGGGATGGTTTGTGAGCCACATCCTCTGCTTGGTTATACTTAGCTCTGTGACTGCACCACTCCCAGTACCTAAGCTAGCTGCATTTGTGTCATGTAGGCATGCCCTTAATGGGCAGCTTTAAATTATTCTATATTTAGCTTTTGCTTCTTCCTAAAGCATTCTGCACATATTCAGCCTGGGAAGGGATGTGATGACAAGCTAAAGACCTCTGGGACTTCCTTATCAGGATTTCTCTTTGACAGAGGGAAAAAAAAGTGCACCAACTGAAAGAGTTAGAGATATATATGTTAAATAGAAATGGAGAAAAAGTAGGGCAGGGGGTCAGAAAACACTGTGTAGGGCTTGACCCAAGCTGACTCTAATCGATAGAAAAATTTCCACTGGCTTCAAGAGGCTAAGATTAGTTGGATGAGTTATAGCTATTTATATCATTTAATGTACGAAAGAAGTCACAGTTACAGCTATCTTTATAAAGACTTTTAGAGGGCAGTATTTAAGGTAGTAACTGTAGATAGCAAGTCAGTCTTTGCTTTCAAGAAACTAGAAATGTAAGCATGGGTTTGGTATCAGTTGCCTCACTTAAAAGAAGTGTACTGGTATGAACTAGTTCCATCTACAGCTGCGGAGCACAAATTATTCAGGATAGACACATTACTGAGGGTTTCAGGGGGTTCTCATCACACTGACTGACCAGAAAGAAAAAGAGTGACAAAGAATGTTATATGGGGGAAAATAACTTTTATTACACGTAAACCATTACATGTACATGTACATTATGCTAGAAACAACCAGGGAAGAGATCTTGAACTTACTGCAGATCTGTGTAAATGTCAGCACTGTTCTGAGCATCAGTCAAAAAGACAAATAGGAGGTTAGGAATTTTTTCCTGAGGTAATAAGGGAAAAAAGAAATAGAAAACTTCAGGAGCTGTTGCGGCATGAAAAAATGCTGCTCCTTGGCACTCTTCAAGTAAACAGTGTTTTTCTCTCTGCAGTGTTTATGTTTTGATCAAACTAATATTATTGTAAATGTGCCAGGCACTGAAGAAATCCAACTCATCCGAAAGCACAAATGCCTGCTGATGGAAACTCACGCGTTCCTGGCTGATGTGTGGATGTTTACCAGGATTAGGAGGGCCTCTCCACGGGGACAGAAAGGTGCAGGCATTCAGTTCCAACCTGAGGAACCACCAGCATTTCAGGCCTGAGGAAAAAGAGTCATCAGCCTCTACATACCTCGGCTGAGGTGGCCAAAGTGCATCCTGTCTCTCCATCCAGCTATCAGCTGCACTTAACATTTAAGTCAGCATGAGTTGGTGCAACAATGTTGTGCCATCTCCTATCCAGAGGTAGCACAGATGCAAATCACTCTGCAGCCTCTGGAATTTAAACATGCCGCTTGAGCTGCTGCTCCATGTGTGTGGGCTGGGAGGAAGGAGGGATAAATGTTTCTGTTCCTTCCCAGGGGTAGGAAGGGGTTTGAAGAAGCTTTCTGTCCCACCTTCTGTGCTTTTTCCCTTCTGCTACCCTTTCATGTTTCAATACCTCTCTTCAGTCTGTTCCCAGAACCACAAGCCTTCTGCAGACAGCAGCAGTAAACAGAGGTGGAAGGATTCTAAGGACTGACCAAACATTCAAATTCCCAATCACTCTTCCACTGATCATTCAAGTGCCTGCCCAGCCTTCAGGCTGGAGAGGTGCCATGCCACTGTGAATGCCAGCAGTACACGGCCTCTCCATAATACAAGGATTTGTTTTGCCCTTCATGGAAAGCTGGATCACAGTCCCTTGTGGGGACCAGGGAATATCCACTGAGTATCACATCTTTAAGAGAATGTTATTTGCAGCTCAGCAAGCAACACTAGAGCTTTGGCAGCCAAGCTAGAGTCAAAGAGAAGCCCCTCAAGAAGAAGCCCAGGCACAGTGACTTGACCAGCACTCAAAGCCACAAGTTACTATGCCAGGTGTTTGCTTGTGTGGGTTTGGAAGAGGTAGGCAGAAAGAGGCTCCAAGAAAAATGTGACCCTCTTATTACATTGGCAGAGTGGAGTCTTCTTCCAGCAGGATTAAAAACCATAATGTCCTCTAAGACAGTTTTCTTCTCCAAACATTGAAGGGCCTCTCGTGGTCTGCTGTGGCAGTCCACAGCTTTGTGCTGAACAGCAGAACTAGAGCGTAGGAGTGGACAGGGGGATTTTTGAGACTTCCTTTCAAAACTCCAGGACAGGAGTCACATTGTTTGCATCCCGTGGCTACCCACAGCCAGCTCTACCTGCTGGACCTTCTCAGGAAACACACCTTTTGGTGCCTTTGATGTGGACAAGGATCCTGTGTGAGGTGGTGGGATCCTGTGTGAGGTGTGGACAAGGATCCTGTCGGTGGTGGGCCCATTATTTGCCTTTTGCCATACTCTACCCCTAAGAGAAGTGGTTGGCTCTTGCACACTGTTTGTGTGTGTGGAGCTAGCTCAGGAAAGGAACCAGAAAGGATGTAGTATAGGACCACAGAGAGTAGTCCTAGGTGTGTTTGAACAACCATAGGTTGTTCCAAGAGAGGAGAGAGAAGCAAAAAAAATACATTCTTGAAAATAGATAGATGGGGGTTGGCTTCAGGATTGCCAGTTGCAGCACCAGAGGCAAGAGCAGGCTGAAACTGCTGTAATGATCCCCGAGAGTCTCAAAAGTAGATGGTAAAAGATATTAGAGGCTGGAATCTCTCTGGGAGTGACAAAATCATGTCCTGGCAGTAAATAGGATAGACTGAGATTGGGAGCAATAATGTGATGGCCTCTCCCTATGGCATTCTATGAACCTGCGTACATTGCCTTTCCCATTTGTCCCGCCAGGCAGGAGCAGCAGCATTTATCCTTGCCCACAAAGGAAGTGAACAAGCAGTCCTTCCCTTTATTGACCACTCTCAGGAATGGAGTCCATGCACCCGAAAAACCTGGAGCCTCCCTTGAGCACCACAAACGGCCTGCAGGCCAGGTGGACCTTTGGTCTGAGTGCCAGTGCCTCCATACTCATCTGTGGCTGCTTCCACCACAACCTGCAAAGTGAAGCCTTATCCAAAAGCAAGAGTTCTGTAGGGTTTTTTAACAGACCAAGTGAACATCTGGGGTCAATGACCCACCAGTTAATAAACATTACTCAAACATCTGTTTTGCTAAAATCCAAATAAAATATTAGAAATCCAAGAGACACAGAATACACAGAGAAGACTTGCTCTCTTGTTGTTCCTGATGTCCAAGCTAGTTTTCTAAGAGCATTTGATGTATTCACTACCTTCTCCTTCGAGTCTGTAGGCCAATTTCATCTGTTGAGAGGTTTGAGACGCTGTGATAGGCTAATATCAAATACATCTTACTTGTGCTCTGTCCACAAAGACCAGCAGCCAGGCAGAGGAGTGAGACAGAGGCCTGAGCAGGGCCATTGTGCCCTGTATCTGACCGTGCCAAGGGCAGGCAGCACTGCTTGGCAGCCAGTTGCACAGGCAGGGACTATACAAGAGCCAGAGGACAGCATGGCAGGTCTTAGGAAACGCAGTTTAAAGTTGGTATGAGGAGGAGAACTGGGAATAGGAGGAGCTTTTTCTGTAGGAAATCAGGGCTGGGGGATGAAGGGTCTGGAGATAATGATGGATATTGAGTATGGACTAAGAGGAAAGCCCTATGCCTCCCAACTGCTGACCATGCACAGAAAAATGGGAAAACTCACCCTCTTACCTTATTTGAGAAGCGATGAAGCTCACACAAACTGACCTGCTTACCTCATTTGAGAGGAGAGGAAACTCACCCAAATTAGCAGGCAGTAAACTACATTTAGCTGCGTTTAACCTCCACTTGTTAACCTCATTTAACCCCACTGCCTCGCTCTCAGTCTGGAGGTCAATATGGTACGTGAAGCCACACATCTGCCTCTGAATTCGGGGTCAGGGAGGGACAGAGCTTCATTTCGGGCTCTGTACTCGCTTAATGGAGAATGTTCCCCAAGTTTCTGCTCCCTTTTTTGTTGTGGTGCGTTTTCTTCGTGGGTTTCCTTCTGGAAGCGGGAGTGTGGGGACCCTGGCGGGGACACTCCTGCTTTAGGTCCTCTGGGGGCGCTTCCCCTCCCCCGTTGCGGGAGTTCTGTGCGCAGAGACATCACTGCATGGTATAAGGTATTAGAGGCTGGAATTGCTCTGGGAGTGACAAAAATCACGTCCTGGCAGAAAACAGGAGAGAAGGAGATTGGGATCAACTGTGTGATGGCCTCTCCCTGTGACCGCAGAGGGAGAAACTATGGCTGCAGCGATGTGTGTGCGCTGCCGAGAGGGGTCTCTCCCGGCTATTCCCTTTTCCCGGCAGTGAGAAAACACGCGGCTAAGAGGGCACGGAGCGCTGACAGTTGGAATTGGGAGCTGTTAGATGCTCCTGTCGGGATAGGAGAGAGCTCGTCAGCTGCGGCAGTCACAGCGGTGGCATTTCCTGCCGGTGCTCGGCGGCGGAGCAGCTGACACACACCGCCGCCCCTCACCGTGCCCCGCGGCCGCGGTGGGCGAGCGCCGCGCCGGTTGCGGCAGCGGCGGTGACCTCGGCGGGGCTCCCCTGCCGCACCGCCCGGCTCGGGGCGGGGGGGCCCGGCTCGGTGCGCGGCCCCCGCCGCCGCAGTGCCCCCGCACTCCCGCACGCTCCCGCCGCACGTGAGCGGTGCCGCCGGCGCGGAAAGTGTGTCACTGGGTGAGGGGGGCGGCCGGGGGCGGGGCGGGGCGGCCGCCGGGGCGGGGCGGGGTAGAGGCGGGGCGGGGCGGGCGGCGGTGCCGCACTCGCTCTGCGCGACTCCCCGAGAGCGCTTTTGTTGTAAAGGGGAGGGCGCCGCGGCGGGGACGCGCACCCGCTGCTCTGACAGGAGACAGCGCGGCCGCCTCCCTCCCTCCCTGCCTGCCTCCCGCCGGCTGCATGTAGGGCTGCGGCGGGGACACGGAGCTGGGAAGACAACGACCGAGTGGAGCCGCGCCGCGCCGACCGGAGCCGAGCCGGGCCCGGCGGAACCCAGCGCGGCGCCGCCCGTGCCCCTGCAGGAGGAGGCCGCCATGGAAGTCAGCGCGGGTAAGCGGGGTCGGCCGCTGCGGGAGGCGGGGGGCAGCCGTGCGGGACGGTCCCGCGGGGCCGGGCGGGCGCTGGGGTGCGGGCGGGGGTCGGCCGGAGCGCGGCGGGGCGGGGGGAGCGGGGCGGGCGGCGGCGCTGCCCGGCCCCGGCCCCGCTGGTGGCCGGGACGGCCCCGCGCCGCCTCACATGGACCCGCCGGGCGAGCCATGTGCGCGCTGTGTTTACGTTCCGCGCGGCGCGCCCGCTCATTGGCCGCGCGGGGCGGTGACGCGCGCATTGCATAATAGCGGCGGGGCGGCGGCGCGGGGCGGCGGGCGGCGCGGACACGTGAGGCGCGCGGGCGGGCGGGCGGCCGCTGTTTTGGTGACCTACATTCGGGGCGGCGGCGGCGGCGGGGGCGCGCCGGGGACACGTGGGGCCGCGCCGCAGCTGCGGCGCCGGGCGGCCCCGCCCCCGCGGCTCCGCCCCCGCCGCGGTGGAGCGCGGGGGGGTGTGGGGGGGGCGGCCGGCGGCGCGGCGCGGTGCGGGGGAGTGCGCGGGGTCGCGGGGGGACACGCGGTGCGGCCGTGTGCGGCGGCGGCGGCACGCGGCCCGTCCGATGCGCGGGGGCGGTGTTGTGTAACGGGGAGGGGGCGGCCCGGGGGCAGCGCAGGGCGGGCCCGGCTCTTCCAGCCCCGGCGCCGCGTGACCGCGGCAGGGAAAAGCCGCAGCCCCGGTGCGGTGGAATGGGGTGAGGCGGGAGGGCGGCTGCGGGCACGGCGACCGCGCTCCCCGCTGCCTTTCCGCTTTGCTAGCCAGGGAGGTCGGGGGTGCCGGCCGGGGTGCCCCCGCTGCTGCAACGTCCCGGGGGCCGGTTTGATCTCCCGGCCGGTTCGCCGCCTGCTTCGCGCCCCTGCGGCGTTACCGCTTCCCAGATCTCTGTGTTAATGAAATACCGGCACTTTGCGGTGCCCCCCGCCCCATCCCTAAAGTGAATCCCGCCAGGTGGAGCCCAAAGGGTCCTCCTGGTCACTCAGCCGGCGGTGCCGCAGCAGTAGCGCGGATCCGCGTAGCCCAAAGGACTCATTTCACCACCCTCCGGCAGGTGGGTTCCCTAAGAAAATCACCGGCAGTTCACACGGCTGGGGCTGCCCTCTCCACCGAGCACCCCGGTACCCGTTTCTGCGGAGTGCCAGCGTCCGTGTGCACGTGTACGTGCTCCTTGTCTGTGCTCTTTGTTCTCAGATGTCACTCTGTGCTCTGTGTGAGAGTCAACTTTTGACTGCTGACCAAACAAAAACAGGGTTCACAGGGAAGTGTTAACTTCTAAAATAACAAAAAATATGGGGAATCACGACTGTGGCGCTGGCAAGACTGCCAGGCTGTCTAGGGTGCCGGAGCAGCCCAGCGGTCTGGGGCTCCTCCAGCTCTCAGGAGAAGAGGGGTGAAACTCCCCCGGAGGCACACGCTTTCTGTGCTCCTCTGTGACATTGGCCTTACCCTTGAGGGAAAAGAACATCTCTTTTATGAGCAGGGTTTAAAGATAATGGGGCGCGGTGGCAGCGCGGAGAAACGTGGAGTTCCCTGCAGGGGCCGTGCTTGCGTGTCCCGATCTGCCCCTTGCCGATAAGGATGGCGCCTGCTGAGGAGCCTGGTGCCTCCCTTGGACCAGGTGAACTGTGAGCTTTGACCGGCACCTGGCAGAGACGCGTGCGGCGCTGGGGGATGGCACAGACCTTTGTCAAACAGGTGGTGTCTTAGCCCAGCACGGGTGGCTGATGATGCCTTGTTTCTCAGGCCGTGGCTGAACCCGTGACCCCCTTGCCAATCCTCCTTTCTCCGAAAACCTGATCCGGAATGTGTGCTATGCTGTGTGGAGGATTTCTTTGAAAAAAAAAAAAAAGTGTCTGTGCGGGAGCAGCCCCTGTGGCAGGGCGCAGGGACACTGGTGTCTGGGAACGTGAGCAGCAGTCTGTGTGTCCTGCACGTGTCACACGGCCCCTTAGTCTGACTTCTGCTCCCAGGCAGCTCTGCCAGGAGCTCCTGGGCTGCGTGCTCTTTAGGGAACCCTCCTGCCAAGGGTTTCCTTGGGAGAAAAAAAAGAAATGTTGAAGAGGAAGTGGGCCAGTTTTGTTGCCACGGAGGTGCTAAGAGGACAGTTATGTCTTATAAAAGTATTAAAAATTTTTAAGTCAGAATTGTTCCCTGCAAGCAGTGGTGTTTCCAGGGTTGTATAATACCACTGCTTTTATCTGTGAGGAGGTGATGGCTGATGTAAGATGCTACAGCCTCTGCCTGCCGTGCCAATTCAGTTGATCAAGGACTCCACAGACACCAGTGCCTTTTTTCTGCCAAAGGAAGGCAGTGCATGGCCCTTTTAAAGTTTTGAATTCTTACTGCTGTGTGGAGTTCCTTGCTGCAATGTCCTGAGTCATCAGTGAGGAGAGTCTACTGAGCAATAGAGGTATAAAATGTAGAACATACTGAGCGTAACTTATTTAAACAGTTTCATGGCTATAGCTTTTGAAATTCTTGTGTGAAGTATCAAATGTTTTTATATTGACTTTTGAAATGCTGAGTCTTGGAGACAAATTCATATGAAGTGCAAACAATTTCTCTTGCTTATGAGCAAGAAGAAGGAGCCTGTGAAAAGCCAGAACTGCTCCCAGGTCTGCCTGAGGACAAAAAGCTGTTTCATCTGAGGGATTTTCAAGTGTGTCAGATTGCAAGAGGCGGCAGGACAGAGGCTGTTTGCAAATAGCAGCCTGGCAGTTGGAGTTTAGCTGCTGCTAGAAACACTACAAAGGCTTGCAGCCGGACAAATGGCGTTCAGTAGGCTAACCAGACTGCAGTGCTATTTCCTTCCCTTGCCCCCTTCCCTTCTGCATCGTGAGCACCTCCCAGCCCTTCCTTTCTGTGCCTTTGGCACCTAGCCTGCATGAAGTCTTTCTCTCTGCCCTATTTCTGTCCCTAACCTAGCTTGTTTGCATTCTGGCTCCACAGTGCTGTAAGATCCTGTCTTTGCTCTGGTTCCAGATGAGCTCTGCTCAGAGGGTGGCCAGGGAAACTCTCTCTGGGTCACTCCATGCCCTGTCCCTGCTGCCCCATCCTTCCAGCACCATGGCTTGTCTTGGTTATGCCGTTTCATCTCGGCCTGGACCGAGGAGGCTGATAAGATGGGAGCAGGGGATGGGGCAGACTGGGAGGTCAGCCATAGAAAACGAATGGAGACAAACAAGCTTGAGGGAGAGAGGGAGGGAAAGGAGTGCTCCCAGGAGCACGTAATGGCTGATCTGGTGGTGCTGGGTCACGGCGTGGCTCACATGGCAGCGGTGCATGTCTGCTGGTTATGTCACTACGTGCTGCCTTTTTTTTCTTGCCTTAGGGGGTGTGATAGCTTACATCAGCTCTTCGAGCTCGGCATCTAGCCCAGCCTCATGTCACAGCGAGAGCTCAGACAGCGGTTTCCAGTCGTCCTCTTCGCCTGTACCATCTCCTCCCAACAGCTCCTCCTCGGAAAGCGGATGCAATGGCCGGAGCGGTGAAGGCTCTGACGGGGCACCCAAGAGTGATCGGCTGGAGGAGACTATTAAACCAAACCAGTCGAGTGTTGCTGGTTTGACAAAAGGCCATAATGGAGTCACAAGTATGTTTGGTGCCAGTTCCTGAAAACACCATTCTCCCCTTGTGTGTAACAGCCCCGTGTGTTACAACCAGGTCTCCCTTTGGCTTGTGGTGCAGGTGCATAGCAAAGCCCCCATTTTTGCCTTTTGGCAATAGTATGTGTGGTAATACGTATGGTATTGCCATACAAATGCTAATACAATGGGGGTCCCATTGCTGCCAACTTCAAACAGTCCATAAATACAGTCCAGCTTTACTTCAAATTTTCATTAGTGAAAACTGACCATAGTAAAATCAAACACTTGGTTAAAAAGAAGTGATGAAGTAAAGGTAATATAATCAGAAATTGCCTCAAGAGTATTTATGGAGCTGTCTTGGAAATCTAGTTTCTCTGTTTTTCCATACTCTGTCCCCTACCCCTTCATCTTCCCTCCCCTGCAGTTGTGAGGAGCAAAATAAAGAAATTACCCAAGTGTAATACTTTTATAGCTGTGGGTAGAACAGTTATCTTTTTGATTCCCAGTCAATTCTGTGGATGTGAAAAATAAAATACTCGTAAGCCAGAACTAAAGGATGGTCTTTTAAAATACATATAACAATCTATCTCCACCTATTTACTTCAGACTTCTTTTGGTAATCAGTGGTAGAGGAGTATATTTGAACAGTTTTGGAAGGGCAGGATTCAAAATAAGTACTGGAATGAGTGATTCAGCAAACAGCTGGAATTTAGTCTTTTGGAGGCTGAATTCTTTTACTGACAGAATTGTTTTATCGTTTTGGATTGTTATGAAGCTAGAATAAGCATCTAATAGTTCTACCTTAAATAGGGATTTGTTTTGTTTGGTTGCTTTTTTTCAGTGTTCTGACCTGAAGTTCTTAGTAAGAACCTTTACTTAAAAATTCTCTAGTAACTAGGTTTTTGGTATCTGGGCAGAGGTTGCTGAAATGAAGCCTGTTGTAAACTGTTCAGATAGATAACTTTTTTAGCTCAGTACTAACTGTGTTTAAGGAAGAAAGGAAAAAAATAAAGTTGTGGTTTAGTTCTTTTTCTTTTTGAAAATCTTAAAAAAATGTTTTATTTCCTCTTTACAAATGAAACCCAAATGTCAAATAAGTTACTTTTCTGGTAGAATATGTTTCTGTGGGAGTATTTCCAGCTGTCCCTGTTGGATTAAGGTAATTTTGTGGTTACTGAACTCACTGGTAAAATTCCCATTGGCTTCAGTGAAACCAATGTTAGACCAACACTTAGAAATTGCGAAAAAAAAATTATTGACAAGCTGAAATAAAATAGGTGGGGGAAAAACTTGAAAAACCCAAACCCATGAGCATTTTTACAGGATCGAGAAGGTATTTTCAAGTTCAAATGTGCAAGACATTCTGGATATGCACTCAAATGAGTGGTCTCTACATACGTAGATATGGCTGAGCTACCAATCCTAAATTGTTACCAGATAGGTACAGTGTATGGTTGGTGTTGAATATATTATAAAGTGTCCTTTTGTATTTCTGGTTTTTAAGAAAAAGTGTTTATTCTCTGTTGGGGAAACTGTAGCCTTTCATAGGCTTTCTTGTCCTGATGGAAAAAACAGATTGAGCCTGAACTTTGGTGGCCTAGTTAACTGAATGGTCCTTTTAAAAGTGCTTAAATGTAAGCAGACTTTCTTTTTCTGCTGCTGCGTGCAGTGCTACTCTGTTTGAAAGCCCAGTTGAATATGTGCTTTCTTCCCATTCGTTTGAGTGCTTCGTGTTTGTCCTCTTTTTACCCCACCCTTGCACTGGTACCTTCTGAACTGTTCAGGGGATTTGTACATTCATGTTTGTTCTTCTGCTCTATATTTTCATGTGTTGAACTGATGTCACATATTTCAATTTAAGTCCAGGTTTTAAAAGCTGGAAACGTGTTCCTGCAGTTGTCATTGGTTTCTATATCCTTGACTTTTTTGTTTGATTCTAGAATTTAATGGCATGGTTCTTCTTTGCAAAGTCTGTGGAGATGTCGCTTCAGGATTTCATTATGGTGTTCATGCCTGTGAGGGCTGCAAGGTGAGCTATATTTCTGCTCACCTTTCTGCTGGTGAAATGCTCAAGTTCTCCCCATAGGGGAAAAGGGGTGATACTGCCAAAAAAAAATTCGGTGTAGTTCTCTGTTAAATATGAGAAATTTCAGAAGCTTTAGGGAACAGGCAAACTACTTAGGAATATACAACATTTTCCAAACTCTGCAGTACTTTCTGTTCCCACCCCTTGTCCAATCCTGCCTGACTTGGAGCGCACAGCAGAGAGCAAGAACTGGAAGCAGAGGTGGTAAGGACCATGTCACGCAAGACATGTGCATGTTAATTGCATTAAGAGGTAGTGGGTGTGAGTTGTCACCTGGGCTGGGACACAGAACAAAACAGCTTTGGAAAAGCAGTTCTTTACCACAGGGAAAGCCAGAACTAAGTATGTATCTTAATCTGTAACATTGCAGTTGTTGTCTTCTGTGAAGGAGCTTATCATCGTAAAGGGTTGTGTGAAAAAACTACCTTTGAAGGTCATGTGGTGCAGCAGGATGGTTTTGTGGCCAAACTGCAGAGATGGAAGTCAAAATACATTATTTTGACTCCCATCTTTGCACTTGATGTCATAGGTGTTTGAGAGCAATGTCTTAGGAACTGTTAGTACAGTGATAGAGGTAATATTGGAGATACTTTGCTCTTAAGTGCTGACTATGCAGGGGACAACTTAGCATCTTCTGTAATTAGAAATCATAACTAGTTCACATTACATACAGATCACACACAAAGGGGAAGTAAGTCAGGAGGAGTGCCAAGTTCTTTAAAATCTCTCGGGGACTGATGGCTCTGAAGCAGCTGACGTGATGCAGTGAGGTTTACCATGCTCACAGAGAGAGATGAACCTTGGTGGAAGGATTTGACATGTGCTGTAATGATAGTTGTGGGGTTTTTTTTTTGCTTGTTTACAGGGTTTCTTCAGAAGAAGCATTCAGCAAAATATCCAGTATAAGAAGTGCTTGAAGAATAACAACTGCTCTATAATGAGAATGAATAGGAACAGATGCCAGCAGTGTCGTTTCAAAAAATGCCTGTCTGTTGGGATGTCAAGAGATGGTACGTTCCTGTACTGAGCAGGGATCCTCTGAGAGGGAATCTGCTGCCCACCTCAAAACCAATTGCTGAGGGTCTTAATGGCAGATAATGCAGCTAGCCCTATTGTCAAGGAGAGGGTCCCTGTCTGAGAGCATTTAGTTCAGCTTGCCTTCTTGCTCCATGAGTGTCCTGGGCTGGTAAGGTGATACCGCGGGCAGCCGCAGAGCTGTCCTCACACCTGTGGAGCTGATGCAGTGGGATGTGCTGCAGTGGCCTGCTAGGGGCATGGTTGTAACAAGTATCTCGATTTTGATTTAATGTTAAGACTTACAGCTGTATCCTACCTGAATCTGAACAAGACTCATATTTTTCTTTTTTTTTTTTTCCCCTTTGTTTTTTCTGTTTTCTTTTGTTACTATTGCTTTTTCAATGAAAGGGAATTCTGCCCAACCTGATAGCTTTAGAGTAGTCAGTGTAGAGCTTGAAGAGTTAGCTTTGGGTGCATAGGATGAGCATGTATCTGCTCCTTTTTTTTTCTTTCTTTCTTTTCTTAGAGGGAGAGGAAAGGCAAGGAGGAAATGGTGATGTTGGTCTGTGTCTCTGACCACCTTGCTGTCTGTCCACTCCTTGTGACATTTTAATAAATAATGCTGAAAGTGTAGCTCATTTGTCTGCTACAGCTTACTGCCACAACCAGAACTCTTCCTTCTGTTTCACTTTTTAATTTTCTCTGAGTGTTTATTTCACAAGAACTAGGAATCTCAGGCTGTTAATAATTTAGTGGGTGGAGTGTTAGAACTTATTTTAAATAATTGTTCCGAGTTCTTGTCGTGCACAGGAGTTATTTCATCCCCTAGGCGCTTGTTTGCGCACAAGGTTGCACCTGCTTTAATGAAAGAGGCTTAGTTACATTAATGATGGACTGCTGCACGAGCATAATTACATCAGTCGAAACTGGTTATAAGCCCTTGTGCGGCTGCGGCTGGACAGGGTGGTAGAGGCAGTTGTAGATTCCCTAGGACAGGGTCAAAAGTGCTGCAGCCACAATGATGCCCATCCCCTTGCCAGCAGAAAGTGTCCTTGTCAAGGCAAAGTTATCAAGAAAATTTGCCAAGGTAAGCTTCGTTCAGCATTGATTCTCTTGTTTTGGTAAGTTGCGTAATTGGTCCGCGAGGACCCGTCTTGTAGGACTTTTATGCAAAGATGATACGAACTGTGTTTATCTTCAGCTAATTGTCAGCTCATGAAGTTGTGCTGATTTAATAGATCCAATCTTAAAGCCTGACACTTCTTCAGTTAACACAACTGTGTGTATACTGCATAGCCAGGTTTGAGGCAAAAGGGGCAAAGGCATTACAGGCTGTGCCTTAGAGCTGCCTTCCCCCTGTGTGCAAATAAGAGCATACATTTGTATTCATGCCAGTCCTATGCCCTGGAAGCTCTTTGACTTCACTGATAATACCCCTGCTGTAGTATTGGTGAGAGCAGTTAAAATCTTGCCTAAAAAGGCAGGATGTTTGGTTGGGGTGTGTATTTTGTGTGTGCATGCTAGCACTTTCAGGACTGACTTTTTCTTTTTTTTTTTCTCCCCTTTCCACCACTATCCATTTCTCCACCTTGATAGCTGTTCGATTTGGCCGTATTCCCAAACGTGAAAAACAGAGGATGTTGATTGAAATGCAGAGTGCCATGAAAACCATGATGAACAGTCAGTTCGGTGGTCACTTGCCCAGTGAGGCATTAGCAGAACATCAAGACCAAGCACCTCAAGAAGATCTTTCCTCCAAGCCCAAACAAGAGCGAGAAACCATCAAAAGCCCTTCTCCCCCTCCTAGTGCTGACATGGCTAAGGAGGAAGTGATCGGTATGGTCACTAGGGCCCACAAAGACACTTTCATGTACAACCAAGAACAGTCCCAAAACCCAGCAGAGCTGATGCAGCCCCAGGGTGGGGAGAGAGTGTCAAAGAGCACCGAGCAGTACATCTTGAGCGGTGAGCACTGTGTTGGTGGCCTCGGTGGCCCTCAGTACCCTGAAAGGGAGCAGCAGCACCTTGGTGGACAGTACAAAGGGAGAAGCACAATGCATTATCCAAGCGGGCACGCCGTGTGCTTCACAAACAGCCACTGCATGAACTTCACCAGTGGTTACACTCAGCGAATGTGTGAGAGGATCCCAGAAGATGGCTTTTCTCCAAGCAAGAATACCACTTACTCTTGCAGCACTGGAGGAAGAATGCATCTGGTATATTGATATCAATTGTTTGATTTGACTTAGTTGTTGGGGGGCATGATCCAGCTGTGCCTCAGTAGTCAGTGATGCTGCACATGGTTGGCACAACTGCTGAAACTTTAAAGGGTGACACAAGTTTGACAGTGCAAATTGTGAAGGACAAAAATGGCTCAAGGTGTGAAGGATTTGAAATCATACAAGTGATGGGGTTTTTTGGCTTGGTTTTTAGCTAACAAAGTAAAATAACGTCAAAGAGTATTGGTTGAAAAAAAGTCATGGGTTTATGTTACTTGACTTTAAAATGAAAATAGGAGTTTATAAATTCCCCTTTTTCATTCAGTCCTTTTGAAGACTTTAATTTCAAGTAATCTACACAGTCAGATGTACTGTATTTTCTTTAAGGGCATTCAGAGCAAATTTCTGGGGTCAAACCCCAGGGCTAGGATTTTAAGCCAGTCTACAGACCTTACTATGGGTTCTGAAATCTCTGTTGCAGGGTAGGCTGCTTTTTTGGTGATGGGGATTTCTTGATTTGTTTTGTTTTAATGAGGCCCACAGGCTATACATCCTTTTCAATGTAGGACATCTTATGGAGGAAGATGCACAGCTAAACCATTAGAGAGAAGTTCAGGGTCTTTTCTGTAGTACTCACGCAGGTGAAGCTCTGGACACACTCCTAGGTACCTTAGACGACTTTGCCAGAGCATTTTCTCACTGAATTCCTAACAAGAGTGCTTCCTGGGTTTTTTTTATATGGTTGTTGGTTTGGTTTGGTTGGGGTTTTTTTTTGCCTTTGCTTAACAGGCCCCTCTCATTTGCCTTGCACCTGCTGTTTCTCTGCCATTCAGGCAACCAGTTCTGTAAGACCCTTAAAATAGATTGTCCTTCTCTTTATCACTGAAGCTGCCTGGGATGAGAGAACATAACATCCTCGTTCTCATCCTGCGCTCCTGGTGTGAAGCGCGAGCCCCTGACCTTTCTGAAGTACTTGAGCTGCCAGTGTTTTTCTTCCTCCTGCTTTGTGAAGATCCTTCACAGGTTCTTGAAGACCCCCAGAGGTCTCCACAGTGAAGGTGTTTATTTTGATGCTGCATTTCCATGAGCCTTTTTTGTTGTTGTTGTTGTTTTTTTTAACCCTTCTTTGTCTACTGCATATATAGACCATGCCATCCCTAGCAGGATCTGACCCTAATTGCCGACTCCAGGCACTACAACATGGCAAATAAGAGTTCCCAGCCTTTCTTCCTTGCAGGGAAAGTATGTGGTGTCACTGCAACGGCATTCTTGGCACTCCTGAGAGGCAGAGGTTAAACCTGTCAGTATGGGTGTGCAGGGAGTGGTGCTGCCTTGCAGAGACTCAACCAGTCAGTTTGACCTGTGCATGGCAGCTGCAGGCAATAGTTAGTCAGTGATGAGGAGACAAAGCCAAATCCAACAGAGCACTGCAGCTCCCCCACCCCACATTGGTGATATGGATGAAGGATTTGCCCAAGAACTCAGTGAGTTCAGGATCTGACCAAAATGAGTCAGCAGCAATAAGGGCAAGTAATTAGGCCTGAACCAGTATGGAGACATGTTCAGGGGTTTGGTCGTTTTTACTTAATACCTCTGTAACCAGAAACGCAGAACAGGTCATTCCTGAAGAGGTTCCTCTGAAGAGAGCTGGTGACTGTACAAGCTGACAGCTGCTTCCATAGGAAGCCTGTCGAGTTCAGGGAGTGCCTGGATGGCACTCTTAGACATATGGTTTAGTTTTAGGTGGTTCTGTGAGGAGCACAGAGTTGGACTCAATCCTTATGGGTCTCTTCTAATTTGAGATACTCTGATTCTTGGGCAGAGGTCTATCAAGAGACCACAGACACAATGCACTGGGTGTGGAAGTGGTAGTTTCCCCTTGGGACTGAGTGCCTGTGGGTAAGGGTATACTGGTGTAGAATGAGAAGTTAAGGTGATTTCTATGTCCATTGCAGAGCAGGGTACTGAACCAGAGATTCCTTATTTTCAGAGAGTGCTGTATTTATAACAGTACCTATGTGAACCATTGCAGTATCACAGGCAGAGTAGTGGTTGGCATCTGCTGTCCTTCTGGTTGTGTGCCTAGACCTTTCCTTCTGCCAAAATATTATAGTCTTGTAATCTTAGGACCACCCACGCAAAGAATTCCTAGGCAATTACCATATTCAAGATGCCCTGTGAAAACAGCACAGCTCTGAGGAATTGCTAATCTATTTCACTGTTTTCTCTTTGTTTTGCTGACATTATGTAGGATTACATACACCATTTAGTAAACTTGTGAGGAATACTTAAAAGGAATTTTTGTCCTTGATGATGACAGGTGAAATGAATCTTAAAAGGTTTAAGCTTCATTAAAAGATGTAAATTTTAGAAGCTAGAACTGAAAATATCACAGAGCTTCTGGTTGGCTCTTGCAGAGGGAATTTATTGGCACTCAGCCCTGACTGATACGTCTGATCTCAATGTAATGGATTCAGACTTTCCTACAAAAAAATTGCTGTATGTTTGTATAAAAGAAAGAACATTTTGTCATCTTGTGACCGAGAAATACTGGAATACCAGTTCCTTGGTGTTCCTCCTTCAGTGATACAAGTAAAAGCAAACTTGCAGCAGAGGGTTGTCCTTGTAATGAGGGTGTAAACCTGTGACTCAGGAAACCAAGGCTTGCTTTCTTGCTCTGGTGTTGACGTCTTTGTCGCCTTGACTGAAGCACTTCAGTTGCCTGCAAAACAAGAAAGGAGAATGAGTGTCACAGTGACTGAGATTGCAACTGATTGATTGTGAAATCACAATTTATGCAATTACAGGGATAATACAAGTAAAGAGAAATTCAGATGTCAGACCAGATCAGTTGAGATCAGGGAAGAATAGCATAACCTTGGTTCTGTCAGGTCTTTTGCAGTACACAGTGTTGTAGGTTCCAAAGTTAATAAATTTATAAACAGGTCGCTAACAATCCCGTGGATTTTTTTCTTGTTCGTTTTAAAGCAAGGGCAAGAAATCCAGTTTTTTGGGGAATTGATTGAGGAATACTGAACTTTTTTTTTTCTCTGTGTCATTATTGCAAAGTTTTGGTGAATAATAAATACGTTTCTTTTAAATATGTCAGTATTTGGAGTGATACCTTTAAAAGTTGTTTTCTGTCTGTATTTTGCAAACATCAGGTGTGCCCAATGAGTAAGACTCCCCATGTGGACCCAAACAAGTCTGGCCATGAAATCTGGGAAGAGTTTTCCCTGAGTTTTACTCCTGCAGTGAAGGAAGTGGTGGAGTTTGCCAAGCGCATCCCAGGTTTCCGAGATCTCTCCCAGCATGACCAGGTCAATCTTCTGAAGGCTGGGACCTTTGAGGTGAGACCACTGTGTGTGTATTGCAAACCTGATGAGCTGTGCATCAGTCTGACCCTGTAAGAACAGAACCAAATGGAACTTTCATCAGGTGAAACCAGCTCGTTCATGGATGCTCTGAACATTCTCTGAGGTGATGGTGTCCAAGGGATCTGTTTGGTCAGACCTTGGTGACCTGTGTCCCTCTTCCAATGAGCTCAAAACTGCTCAGCCCTTCTACCCTTTCCTCTTCCCTGGGCATTAACAAATGCATGATGAGGGGTTTCTAGCTACCTTTGCTTCCTCTGGGGAACTGTACTGCATCTGGAAGGGTGGATAGGTTAGAAAGCTGTCTACTGACTTACAAGTTTTGTCAAGGGATGTGTTTACTGCTGTGCATGTCCTTGTGCCACTCTGCTTCCTGCAAAAGCCAGAGTATCCAATCCTGACCAGTCACCACTTTGGTGGCAGCTTGGGAGTGTCTGAAGGGTCCCTGTCCAATGCAGTAACATTGGTAACTACCTGTATGGCTGCAGCTTTGTAGGTACTGTGTGCCAGCTGCAGCCTGACTTACTCTAGGCTAATCCCACTAGGTCCTCGTGGTTAATTGCATCCACTTGTGGTCGTGACGTATATGTGAATTAGTGGTATTAATTTGGAAATGATACCACAGAGCTTGGTGCTGTTTTATAATTAGTGACCTTCACTGGATGACCTTTACATCATGTTTGAGTTGCCCTTCCAGACCCTTGTGTCTATTGGAGACCGTACACATTTCATAAATATTGAAATGTGAAATTTGAATAGAGAGGAGGACACATTTCATAAATATTAAAATGTGAAATTTGGATAGAGAGTGTCAGAGAAGCCCAAGTCCCAAGTATTTGACGTTACTGTGCATTTCTGGGGAGTGTAGCATTGGTGATGCCTTCGCTTTTATTTACCTTATTTATTCTTTCAAAGAGAGATGCTGGGTTTTATATTTACCTGAAGTGAAGACATTTCTCATGTGATGTGTTTGGTCTTCTGTCTGCATTTTATACAGCCCAGTTCTAAAATGGATAATTGTTGGGTTGGAAGATACAAGTTATACATGAAGACTTGTTGCCTGGAGTCTATTAGTTTTTTTGTTTCCTTCATTTTGCTATCATGTATTTTTTTCTGTTGTACTTATTCTTGACCTTTCAATATTCATCTACTACTCCTGTAGTGAAGGGGCTATATTTTTACTTCATCACTACTTTCACCTTACACAAAAATGTTGGTTTCTTTCTCTGCGAAGGAGGAGGAGGGTGAAAATTTTGCATTGAACTGTCCCTATAATGTAAAGCCAAACCTTCATATTTTGCAAGTGAAATGTTTTGTCTTGGCCTTGCTTCACCTGAAGCTTTTCTCAGGTCTCACTCATATGCCTTTTTGCCAGTTACAGGCACTGCTGATAAGGAGGTTTCTATATCCAAGGGAATTAATAATAATGTATGGCTGCATGCTTGTCACTACTCACTTATTTATAAGAAACATTAACGATTCCTGTTAGTGAGCTACAACTTCTAGTTAAAGGCCTGTGTGGCATCTTAGCAACAGGAAAAAAAAACAATGTAGGGCTGCAGAACAGTGGAAAAAAATCCACAACAGGATTAATGAAACCGTTGCGATAGAGGCAAAAGCATCTTGAAAGCCTGGTGCATCCAAGGTCATTTCTGTCTTCTGGGTAACTGAACCAGGATATTCCAGTGTCTGCATGTTGACAGAAGAACCCGAGTGAAAGTGCTGCCTCCAAGTCTGGTGTGGCTGGCTTGGCACTGTGCTTAGCAGTTTGAATTTGAGGAGTGCCTGTTCCTTTCCGGGTAAGAGGACACATGGAGACAGCACTGGTGCAGAAGCTGCACAGCTATATATATTCACACACACATGAGCTAAAAAGGTCTCTTCGAACTGGGAGTACTGGGGAGCTCAGTGTACCGTGGTGGCATTTGCATGGCCTCTTATGAGAGCCAGCTCAGAAACAGCAGTGAGCCTAAAATAAGGGATTAAGCTGGTTTTGAGTGGGCCCTCCTCCACCTCCCCTCCAAATGTAGTTGATGGCAGAGCTAACAAGGCCCTTGGATCCCTTTGAGTAGTGACTCAGATTTGGCTACAGCTGGTAGCGAAGTGATCCAGTAACCTCCAAGAGTGGAGGTTTTTATGTGCCTGTATTGCTATGGTCAGGTGATAGGATTGATCAAGTGTATCCTCAGCATGCACAAGTATGAGCCTGGTTTGAAGTGAAATGGGATGAACCAGTCCTGTGCTATGCCATAGTCCAAACTATTCTTCCTTTTTAGAATGGTAGCATTAAAATAGGTGAGGTCTTTGCCTTCGAACAAGTCAGCACAACTGTATGGGCTTCAGTTTTGAATACCAGCACTAATCCTGGTTGCTCGTTATTTAAAGATGTTTCTAAAGCCCAGTTCTGTAGGGAGAGTACCGTTTTGAACTGAAAGGTTGCTGGATACCTGGTGGGTCTGTGCTAATGCACAGCTTTGTCTGCCTGCCTTTTGCCTGTTTTTGCTGTATTCTGATGGCTTCTGCATCTGGGTTTCTGCGCTCTGTAGTTAGTGTCATCACAGGACAGATAGCTTAGCTGACAAAAGTGGATAGTATGTAGTGCTCTTGTGTCCGTCAAGGTTGCTGCATGTTGTTCGGCTTGTAAAATTTGGGAGCAGGTCATGTAATGTGCATGAACAGAGTTTGAATTATCAAACGTTTTCATTTGTTTTGAATATGCCTTTCTTTAAGCTTATCAAAGGTGCCAGTCTTTGAAAACCTGGTTCTCCTCTCACCTGTAGTAAACATTTGAATTAATGCAGTTAATAGGGTAAATGAGAAGAGACAACTGTCACACCAAGAGATTACAGCGAGTCTGACGTTTTAACCAATGCCAGTTAGTTCATTTTCTTCAAGTAAGAAGGCTGTTCTGTGCAACTTAAACCTTGAAAATGTAAATAAGGTTGTTGAGCATGAGCAAATGAAACTTTACAAGCCATTCCAGAGGGAAACATTTCACAGTACCACTGAGAAACCACAAGAGAAATTTCAGCCCAAAGGGGTAAGTTTAGCACACCTCAACTGCTCCAGCCCAGGTGCTTGTACCAAAGGGGTATTCCCAGCTGCTGCAGACCAGGTGCCATCTCAAGCTGTGCTTCCCCAGCCTTTTAAAAGCTCTACATGTGGCTCCTTTCTAGCAGAGCTCATTAACATTCCTGTGGGTACAGTGATGTGGCATGGTACTTTTCCAAAGAATGCCTAGGGGGCCCGATCATCAGGTGGTGTAAATCAGCATTGTTTCCATAGAGCTGCTCCACTTTAAGACAAGTGAGAATCTGGTTCAGTACCTTCATTTTGCTCCTCATGAATATGGCCAAGGAAACATTTCTTTTAATGCTCTGTATGCCTTTGGCTGTTGTGTGGCTTAAGCAAGTTGTCCTACTGGCATATTTATGAATGACATGGTCTGTGTGGCTCAGGCTGTCTGAGGCTTAAATTTTAATTTTCCTGCCTTTCATATGCTGTAGCCCCTCCCCTGCATCCGCTTCTTAATTTTGTCACTTGTCTATTTCTCTCAGATTACTGGGCCAGAGCTTACACTGTGTTTTGCAGCTCAGTAGCATGCTGGTGGTTTCTGTATAGAATGCTTCTAGAATGGTTAATGAGACATTTTGAATGATGTTAAAAAGTTTAACCTTTTTCTTTGGTTTTTCTAGAAGTGCATCTACATTTATCTGGCTGTGTTGTTCTTTTTTTCTTCCTTTTTCTTTCACCAGGTTTTAATGGTACGATTTGCATCTTTGTTTGATGCAAAGGAACGTACTGTCACCTTCCTGAGTGGCAAGAAGTACAGCGTGGATGACTTGCATTCAATGGGAGCTGGTGATCTGCTCAACTCAATGTTTGAATTTAGTGAGAAACTAAATGCCCTGCAACTTAGCGATGAGGAAATGAGTTTGTTTACAGCGGTTGTCCTGGTATCTGCTGGTAAGGAGAGAAAGCTAACTTGCACCTTTGCCAAAAATTGAGTGTGATTCTCTACTGAAAGTTTTCTGTAAAATGTATAACCCTGTTGTTTCATGTCTAACTGCAGTTGAGTAGTTTTTAAGGTACTAGCGGCTTGTAATGTACTTTTTAACATACCTAGTCTTTCTAAGATTGCCTTTAAAAAAAAAAGGGTGACAATAGGCTTATGTTTTCCTACTGCTTTCTATGTAATGCAAAAACAAATAGCTGCCCCATGGCCATTTAGGTGCTATTTGTCTGACTCCTCTAAGTTTCGCAGGACAGCATCACTGAAATTACTCCTGACTTGCACACTGTAAGTCTTTGGATAAGGTGGTATTTTTGCTTCCAAGTATTGTCATTTAAGTCTATTGCGTATTTTACTTAAGTCTAAATCCAGCAGTTTGATCTCTGCCTATGTCAGCAAGAAAGCCCAATCATCTGCATCGTGACTTCTTACCACCAAAGGCCTGCCAATCCACTGGCATCTTCACCGGCCTCCTATCTTGTTTCAGTCCCTGGATAGACAGAACACCCTGGCCCAGATTCAAAGAAGGATTAAGCACCTACTTCTGAAGTATTATCTCAAGCCTCAAATTAGGCACATTAGCTCTGCATATAATACCTGGAATGCAAGATGCAGAATCCCTGCTTGCTGGGTAAGAAGCTCTCTAGAGGTGGGTAGCAGGAATGCTGGCAGCGCTCAGTTAGACAACGAGCCAGGAGCTGGGGAGCACTGGACTCCTTGAACAAGTGCACCCCTTTCACATGAGCAGTGTAGACCCACATGTTATCTAGGAGGGGCACCCAGGCATGGTGCTGTGGGCACGGGAGGCCTCTGTAACAAGATAGGACAGTTCAGTCTGATAGCTTTGTGCATGGCTGAACTGCAGTGTCACAGCACAGGATGGGGCAGCTGTCGCCTCTTCAGTTTCTAAGCCGTGATAATGAGCAGAGGGAGGCACGGAGTTAGCAAGCTTCAGGAGCCAGAACAAATGGCAGTGTGAAGGAAGCATGGCGCTGTAATATGAAGGAAGTGTGGAATCTGTTATTGAAAATGTTCAGGTAGCAGAGGGAAACCTGAGGGTTACCTTTCCAGACTCTGGAAATTCTTGACAGGAACTGGAGGCAGCCTTTAAAATAAGGACTGACAATCAGGTCTCTTCCCTTCTTTTGCACTCTAACTAGGCTTTCAGCCATTCTTCTTGCTTGCTCAGCTTCTGGGTCCTAGAATATCTCATTCTCTGTGCCACCTGTTTTCAGTCTAAGTGGCTGTATCTGTTCTGTTAAATTTGCTTCTAGCACAGTGCCATCTCCCCAGCCTTTAAAGCACACTGCTGATTGCCAGCTCCCAGCAGGGATTAACTTAGGGATGGCATGTAACGTGTACAGCATGTATGTCAGCTGTGCAACAGGACAAAAAGAGAAGGTGTTTGGTGTTCAGGCTTCGTGCAGTTGCTGAGGATTTTTCAGATCGTATTTTGAATATTATTGCTGCCTGTCTTAGCAACCTCATGATTGGATCTGCAGTCTGACATGGACATCTTCACAAAATTTTATAGACTTTTATGAAGTACAGCTTTATTAGTCAATGTTGGGGCTGTATTCCAGACACAAGGCTAACCCTGATGATCACTGTGAGTTCAAAAATTTTCAGAGCAACTTTACTCTGTTATATGAGACTGGATTAAAATGCTGCAGTTGTTATATTGCACAAGTGAGTAAATGAGCAGGCTTCATGCTCAGACAGGTACTGAAGAACAGAAGTGGCCTCAGCAGAGTTCCTGGGGAAGATGCTTACAGTATGAGTGATTGCCAGCAGGAGAAGGTGCCCATAGAGCCGAAGGATTGTGGGTATGTGTTGATTGAACAGATCTTGGAAGACAGATCCCTGCATCCCACTCTTTGAGGAGTAGTGTAACTGAAAAAATGATTTCCTGTAAGAGGAGGTGGCACTTCATTAGAGATACAGAGTTGAAGAACAGGATCAGAGAGAATGACATGGAGATGCAGGCAAAGGAAGAAATGCCATAAACGTATGAAGAACTGAGGGTGGAAGAAAAAACCATTATGACTTCATCTCAGAGTGAAACTTATTCAAGAGAAAACTGAAAGGAAGACAGTAGTCAAGATTTACATCAGTTCCAAAAGCAGAAAGGAGTGTGACTGTTGAATGCTGATGAAGTGATCCACAATATAAAGTACCATGCTGCATTAATTGAAGATATTTTTAAAGACTTTTAGTTGATTAAAATTAAGAAAAAACCAAAACTCACCAATGGAAAAAGAAAATAGGTCTCTAAATACTGCTAGCTGGGAGAGCATTTGTCAGAAACATCTCCACTTAACACTGGATGAATAACCACTCTTAGGAGGAGTATTTAGAACCCCTCCTAAGAGAGTGCAGAAGAAGCAGGAGTAGGTAGCACGGACTGTGTGTAACTCTGTACATCCTCTCCTTCCCATTCATATGGCAAAGAAAGAAAAAGCAGGATCACACTTGGGTGGTGCTGAGGAATTATCTTGGTACCGTTCCAGAATTAACAGAGTGTTTCATCTCTGGCTTCAGTTAGCTGGATGTGTTGAAGATGGAGGAGAGGTAGCAAGGTGGATCATCGCCACTGAAGAGGGAAAAAGCGAGGCGGAAGCAAAGCTGAAAGAATGTGGTTTGTGCAGATCTAGAAACCAGATAATCCCTTAACTAAGGGTCTTGCTTTGTGGTAGAAGAATATGAAGTACACACCCTCTATTATTATCCCTTACTGGCATAATACTTAACAAAATCTTCTGCTGGCCGCTGGAAGTAGGCTGAGAGTGAGAAGGAAGACTTGGACTAATTGAAGCGAGGAGGCTGCAGTAAGTCACCCGAGGCAGCCAGGAAAGGCTGGGCTGCATTCTTCCACCTTCAGAGGCAAGGCAGTACTATTCTCACTGTACAGAGCTCTTGTGAAGCTCTGTTAGGCATGTGCTGTGCAAATGTCATTGTACCTGTTCAGAATAGAGCAAAGCTTTTGCAGAGCAGAGGCAAGCAGGAGAGATCATTTAATAAATAAAGGCAGAGAGATATCTCCTCACTCACATTCTCTTGGACAGCAGCTGTCAAACCTAATGGACAGTCTTCACAGAAGAGTGGAATGTGTACTAATAAAAATTGTTTAGTAGTAATCAGAGCTCCTAATTGTAGAAGATTCTGGAACAGTCTTCCTAAAGGAACAAAACACATGTAACTGCTTCAAGATGCATCCTTAAGTGGATTATGTAATAATTTTTCCTGTAGCAGTAGGGAACTGCACTGAGTAGTCCCGGAGGACTTCCTAGACTGTTCACCTGAGCAATCTGATTGGATTGACACTGACAGCATAAGGAAGGGATTCCCACTCTGACTGTATGATCTGACTCAGTGTTACTCCAGAAAGCTGTTGTCATTCCATGTCCCAGTTCTGCAAAGTGCTTAAGTGCGTGTACACATCAAAGCACATTTCTGTTTGTGCCAGTCACTCGGCTATGTATGTGCCCTGCTGAATTTACATAGTGTTTAAGAAAAGAAGCTACAGCTTGGAAAAAAAACAGCTACTGTGCATGGTTATGAGGTGAGATGTTTTACTTAAAAATTCATCCTTTCAAGCTGCTTACTTAGGTTCCACCTAATGATACCAGGTGTGTTCTTAAATACAGCTCTCTTGAAAGAAATGCTCCAGGCATGGTGGAAGTGCAATATGTGAAAACATAGTATTTGTCTTGATGTTGACATTCTTCTTTTCCTCAGCTGGGAATTTTCGTGTTTCGTTTTGTAAGTGCTTCAGAACATGCTCAGAAATAGTGCCCAGTCATATAAAAGCTTGTGTCCCCTTTGCCCCTGAGAATCCCATTTTGCAGATAATAATTGTGGCTTGTCCTGAGTGGGATTTCCTCCTCAAACCTTCAGTTTAATTTAGGGTTCTATATATAGCCTTAAGAAATGTTTGAAATTTTTACTTTCATGTGCCCTGTCTTTCTCCTTGGGTTGAAAGTTGTGATTCAGCAACATATTTAAGCATTTGCTTCAATCTGTCCTTCTCTGGGAACATGGGTTAGGGATCACAGAAATAGTGATTGAATGCTGCCAGTTTGGCATGAACTTAGTACTTTGAAAAGTTAATGCTGAATAACCTTTGAAAGACTTTTGGCATGTGATTTAAAACTTCTGGCATAAGTGTCTGATTTTTCTTGTGCTTGTTAATTTAGTAAGAGATTCTTGCCCTGATTTTTTGTTGCAGGCTGCATCTATTCAGTCAATTCCCCCCCCTCCTCCTGTTTTTTAATTTCTCTCTCTCCCTCTCACCCTGCCCTTTTGTTTAGATCGCTCTGGAATAGAAAATGTCAATTCTGTGGAGGCGCTTCAGGAAACACTAATCCGTGCATTAAGGACCTTAATTATGAAAAATCACCCGAACGAAGCCTCTATTTTCACAAAACTTCTTTTGAAATTACCCGACTTGCGTTCCTTAAACAACATGCACTCTGAAGAACTGCTGGCCTTCAAAGTTCACCCATAGGCCTTTAGGTCTCATTTGTACTTGGACTTGCCTCGTGTTAAACTGTTTTGTGCTCAAATATGTATTTATACAGTTGTACCACTTGTTGGCGAGAGTTCACAGACTGTGAGCAGTTGATAGCTGTCCCATAACCATGCAATAAAGCTTTGGCAGGTGCTTTCAGCTGGCGGCGGCGCGGCCTTCGGAGCCCTCCAAGGCATCCAGCTGTGCCGCACTCCTGCAGAAGAGGCTGCGATGAGCCCGAGTAAACATGGACTCTTCTCTCATTTAGGAAAAAGAACCACCACTGCCCTCTCACCTAAACCGAATGCAGAGTAGCTGTGTATGTGCTTATGGAGCATGGAATGGGGTGGGAACAATCCTGTGCTAATAGGAAAATGGAAGAGCTGATTTAATTGGTCTTTCACTTATCTAATAGATGTATGTCTGTGTCTCTTGATAACTCAATCATGGTTTCACTATTGTTATTCCATTAAACCCGATGGAATGGTTTCAACCTGCACCAACTCTTCACTGAGCGTGTGTTCATGCCATGTGTATATAATATAAATAGTTAAGTAGTGAGTGTTTATGGCTATATAAAGTACAGAGTTGTGTGTATATATGTGTATGTATATAAATAGTTCTATACATAAAGTATACATATAATTTCTTCACAATATTTTAAACTGTGAAGGAATTTAAACTTAAAACAGAAGGTGATCTATGGAAAGAACCAAATAGATGCACTTTGCATATTGCTGAACTAATTATCTGAGCATTTTTTAGAAAACATCAAATTTGCATTAATATGCTGTGTTTGTTAATTTATTAAAAAAAAACCACCACCAAGAGTGGCACTAAAGAGGCAGAGTCAGATTCAACTTCCAGAAGGGTTTCGTAGAGAATCTCAAGCAGAGATGGTTGGTTGTGGCACTAATGAGATGGATTGTCCATTGCCACTGAGATTCTTGTGTTCTGATAAAGGTTAAATAAGCACCAGATGCTCTTCAAAAACTTCAGCACAGCCAGAAAGAAACTATCAGATGAATAGCAACGTCTATCAGAAAAAGAAAAAATGGGAAAAATGTATCCATGGTTGCAGTTGGGTGTATGTGTGTTCTGTGACTGTTTATTTCTTGCAATACATCATTTCGCTGCTTCATTGCTAAATGAGAATTGAAAACAGAAATGTGAGATTCCCACGTCTTTTCACCATTTGGGCTTTGTGGTTCCCATGCCTGTTCTTCTGGAGCTCTCCGTTGGTGCGTGTGCATGTCGAGCGTGTGTGATGTGCAGAGAAGGTACATTAGATGACCTGTATTTTTTTCTTTTTTTTAAAAAAAACCACGAAAACCAACCAAACAAATGGGACTTTTTTTTGTTGTTGTTTATGCCAGTAGCAAATTACAAAGCAGATCCACAAGGCTTAAGATTCTGCTGCTTTTCCATCTAGGAAAGCAGCTCTCTATGGGGTTTTTTCCATGTGTAGCAGGACCTGGCACCAGAAAAGAGAGATTAAAAGAAGTCAAAGCGGTTGTGTTAATTAGTTACGTTTATGTTTTGTTAATGTGGGAAGAAGGTGCTCCATCACCCTCGTTCAGTTAACTTGCCTTAGAGGTAGCCCTCTGGGTCTCTAGTGTTTGGTAAAGCTCCTGGTAGTCAGGGCCAGGACCCAGGAAGCCTCCAGCCTGCAGCGATTCTGCCTGCACCATGGGTTGAGAGAGCCCTCCTGCCCGTGGTGGAGCTGCAGCAGAGGCAGAGCTGTGCCTGCTGCTCAGCATCAGGATCTGGGATGGGAAGAGGGAGGGCTTGCACACTGCCATGCTCCCCTCGCCTTTAGGCTGGAGAGTCTGCCTCAGGAGGAAGGGGCTGAGAGCAGGCGGGGCAAGTGCCCGGTAAGAGGTGGGGAAAATTCAGCTGTAGCCTTGGCTATGGAGGAGAAGAGCCCACCCTTTCCCCTCCTCTGCAGTTGCTGCAGGCAGGGCTGTCCTGCTTCAAGCTGCTTTAGCCACTGGGTGATGGCCCCGTCGTACATACAGATACCCAAATGTGCTATCAGGGCATATTGTCCTAATTTCTGTTAACAGTCTGCATCCTACCAGTATTATTTATTTGAGAGCTTCACTGAATTATGCATCGAACCATTCAGATGTTAGAGAGGACACAGTCACATGGTTTTTATTATTTAGTTGCTGAAATGACTTCTTTGTAGACCCCATTTCAAACATGGAAAGTACAGTTAGCCCTTGGTTGTTTCAGGAGGGAAGAAGGCTTCCTACAGAGATTGCCACCCTACAGCTGTGTTTTGTTGTGTTTTGTTTTATTTTTCTTTCTTCTTAAAACTGTATTATTAAGCCTTTAGGAATGTATAACCAGGACTGAGTAATTACTGCTTATTAAATTTTTTTAGTTAGATTGACCATGTATGCCTATAGATAGATACTCTAACTCGTGCAATTTCATTTGAAATAATCTTCCTGTACATAATGGAAAAACTCACGTAACAGAGAAAAAAAAAAAAAAAAAAGCCCCAAACAGATTGACTGAACAAGAAGCTGATTAAAGTATGGTTCAAAAGTGACCCATGTATTACAAACCCTAGCTGGACTCTTAAAAGAAAATCTAAACTCATTGTGTTAGCTGTGTATTGTGAGCTCTTCTTTTACTGTGTCACTGGTTATACACTTGTTAAATGCTGAGATAATAGACTTCATGCCAGGCATTTGAGTACTGTAGATTGGGTCATTGCTGAAAGATTAATGTACTGTATGACTTAAATGAAATTTTTATTCTTGATTTTATTCTTGATTTTGTTCTTGTTTTAAAAGATTAAATATGGGCATTATGTCAGCAAGCTAAACACGTGTGTCTGTGTTCTTTGTATTTCTCTGTACGAAATCTGGCGGGGAGGACAGCATGCTGGGATGAACAAAGTAGAAGAGATTCTCTTCTGGATGAGAACATCAGCTGCTGTAAGGTCACGGGGCTGTGCTGGGGCACAGCAGCAGGGAGAGCCAGCATCTCCCTCTGTCTGTGCTGCTGCTCTGTCTTCCCAGATGTTTGGATGGGGTTTTCTGGTGCACTTCATTTGCTACAGTTACAGAGCTTTTTTGGGTAGGTCATTAAAATAGTTACTGTAAACACTGCATTAATGTGGAAAATATAACTTTGTAACTGAGAAAAGGATAAAACACTAAAGAATAAAACAAAAAAAATACTGTTTGGTGAAGACAAGTCTTTGGGTTATAAGAGAGGTAGAGAAAAAACAGAGTAGGAGGGGCAAAGATCTGTTATTTTTCCAGCTTAATTTCCTACTTTAGAGTGTGCACTCTTTTAAGAGATAAGGGAAGCTTCTCCAGGAAATGTTGTATCTACTGGTATTTTTTAAAAAAAGGCACAGACCAAAAAAAGTTAAAACTACGACTGCCAGCATTGGAAAAAATAACAGCACAAGAATGCTCTTTTTTTTTATTATTTTTTCTTTTTTGGCATGTTTTCTCCGGTGCCTTGTTTGCAGCATGACTTTCCTTGTTGCTGCAAAGTCTGAGCCCCTGTGAGTAGTGCCACAAGGCAGGCACAGAGATTCCAGGGCCTGAGAGGTCCTTGGGAAGAGCTCTTTTCAGCTCTTGCTGAATTGATCTGGATGGCCACAAGTAATTCCTCCCTGTTTGGCTGCAGGAGCCTTGCTGCAGCAAATGGCAGGGGCAGGAAAGACATTTCCCAGCAAAAACATGATTCTGTTCCCCTCAGTCCCCCAGCCTCCCTGTCTGGCAGGATGCTCTGGGGATGGGAGCATGAAGCACCTGTGCTTGTTTATGGGCAATCTGCTGCTCTCTGAGCTTGCAGTGCCGGCCTGAGTGAGTGTGCTCACAACAGCAGCCTGGCCTGTCCTCACTCCACCAGGAAATGGTGAATGATACAAGGAGGGCAGAGGTATGAGTGTTCCTGTGTGAAAGTGTGAACTGATGAGGGTGTGGGCAGCCAGCTACCTCCTGTTCTGGCTCACGACCCAGGGGCTGTGCTGGGCGGGCGGGAATCGGCGTTTGCAGCTCAACCGCAGAGCCCTTTGATTACAGCAGCAGTTCCTACAAGGAAGTCATTGGCACTTCCTCCTCTTTGATGAGCACGGCGAGCAGCTGCCAGAGCCTTCATCAGCGAATGCCGCCTTGTTTTCCCCTTTTAATTTGCTGGGTTTTATTTAAAGCTGAAGTTTGGAGTGGGGAGGGAGGAACAGCCAGGTATGAGGAGAGCCTGGAGGCAGCCGCCCCTGGCAGCTGACTGAGCTGCAATGGGCAGCTTGTTGAAAGCTCTGTAGAGGCTGTGCTTGCTGGGCAGGAAAATTGGTCAAGGGCACAGATGCATCACCAGCAAGAGAGGAGCTGAGCAGGTGTGTGTGGGGGCTGAGAGGCTGCACATTCCTGGCTTTTTGGAACAAAAATGCCTGTTCACACCAAAAAAACCTTTCCTCTGTGCTGCCACACCAGGTTCCTTCACAGAGCAGTTTATACCTTCACCTCATTTTATAAATGTACACCCTAATTGTTTGTGGATGCACAGCTTGCACTGATATGGGGCTGTCTGTCTGTCTGTCTGTCTGTCTGTCTGATATGAACTGTTCTATCTCCTGCCTGGCCTGAATTCCCAGGGCAGGCTTTGCTCCCCTGCATTGCGCCCCAGGACTGCCTTTGGCACTGGCTGGAGGGGGATCCTCAGGGGTTACTTGTAAAGTTAAATGCTTAAAATTTGAAGGGGGGTATCTTCTCAAAGGGCCCTTCTATCTGCCCCCACCCCCTCATCTTAAGAAGACTGTACCTCAAATTATTCCATGGAACAGCATGGATTGCTACTTGTAAGATGATACAAGGCAGAGGAAAACAACGAGGCAAAAGCCCATCTGGCCCAGAAGCTGCAGCTCAAAATGAAGCACATCTAGAGAGGCCTGCTGCTGGATTGCTGCTGTACAACAGCTCTTCTCCATCGTGTGTGATGCTCCATAGGCCTCATGCAGGCAGCCCTGGATTGGCTGCAGTGTTAATTAATGCTGTATAAAATCAGGCTGATGCTAATACTCTCTTGTATGCCACCTTGGCAGGTTCAGCTGCCAGCACACAGCTGAAGGTTGTCTCTGACCTGGCTGGAGAATGACTTGGTTCTTGCATAGTCCCTGAATATGGGAGGATCTTGAGGAGAACCTCAAGTATCCTTTGGCCCCCTTTCTTCTGTTCATGCAGAAGCCCGAGGAAGCAACCCAGACCTGTGCACATCCTGATAGCTGACTTCTCTTCTGCACAACATTTTGGGATAGAGAAAACACACAGGGAAATGGTCAACCTAACATGCACCTGGTTTCCCAGTGGCAGATGGCAAAAATTATTTAACCATTCAACAATGTTTCCACAGTGTCTAAACTAGCACCCCTCTGGCTGGCGTGTGGTGCAGAGCCCAGTCAATGCTGCATGAAGGATTTTTTCTTTTCACCTTTTTATTCTTGCCCAATAGGAACTCTCCAGCCTTGTTTCAAGCTGCTTAACATGTGTGTGGCCTGGCAGCCCTATTTCCTACTGTGCAGTGTGCCTCTGCCCTCTGTGCACCCATGCACAGGCTTCCCCTTGTTGAGAGTTTGACACGGGGCCAAACTGACCCCCTGCACACACACCTGCAGGGGAACATCTGTCCTGTTAGTGCCTTTATGAGAGCATGAGCAAAGCTGCCAGGCTAATGCATCACAAAATGAATGCTGGTTCTTACACTTCACAAGGAGAATTTAGTCATGTTTTCCATAATTTGTGGAATTCATGGAAAGCTGCCAGGTGGAAAATGTCTTGGGGGGGGGATGGTTGACAACCATCTGAACACAAGAGAGCAGTGTGCCCAGGTGGCCAAGAGGGCCAATGGCATCCTGACCTGCATCAGCAGTGGTGTGGGCAGCAGGACCAGGGCAGGGATTGACCCCTCAGCACTGGTGAGGCCACACCTCAAATTCTGTGTTGAGTTTTGGGCCCCTCACTACAAGAGGAGCATTGAGATGCTGGAGTGGGTCCAGAGAATGGCAATAAAGCTGGTGAAGGGTGTGGAGTACAAATCTGATGAGGAGCAGCTGAGGGAGCTGGGTTTGTTCAGCCCAGAGAAAAAGAGGCTCTGAAGGGGGACCTTATTGCTCTCTGCAGATAACCTGACACAAGGGTATAGCCATGTGAGGGTCCATCTCTTCTCCCAAATAAATGGCCTCAAGTTGTGCCAGAGGAGGTTTAGATTGGATATTAGGAAAAAAAATCTAGGTGTCTAGGGAAGTGGTGGAATTATCAGTTTTGAAAGTGTTCAAAAAAACATGTAGATGTGGCACCTGGGGACATGATTTAGTGGTGGACTTGGCAGTGTTGGACTTGATGGTCTTGGAGGTCTTTTCCAACACAAATAATTATTTGATTCTATGATTTTATAATTATTTACAGTCATTTGCCCTGTGCCTCACAGGAGTTCTGTGCTACATTGCCAACATATCAGGAAGCCCAGTACTGTCACGCAGTGGCTGCTTGCTTTTAATACATCTGCATGCAGCAAATGCTGTGATAATCCTGGGCACAGAAGTACCATTTTTATATAGGTGCTTCACCAATGGAGAGGTCCTTCCACTGTTTTCTGAGGCAAAGTGGGGTGTCACTTTTTAACTTCACACATTGCTTTTTAACTTCACCATAAAAAAGCCTTTCTTGGTAGCTAAATTCATGAGAGCTCTGCACAGGGTTGTTCTTGCACAGGATCCTTACTTGAGCCTAGGTGGGCTAAATTAAAGCACTGCTGTGAATAGCTAGGGGGATCGCCTGCCAGCAATACCAGGAATTAGCTTACACCTGCAGCCAAAATTCCTTGGCATGAACGAGCAGGCTGTGGGCTCAGCCTTTGCTGCTTTGTAGGTGTCAGCCTCCTGTGGCTGCCCCAGGCACCACAGCTTCTGATCCACGCTCAGACTGAAAATCTGGCTCTGGAAAACCTCCCAATGCATTGAAGCCAAGACAAGAGTGTGTCACGTTTGAGGGGTTGGAGGAGATGAGATGACAAACATGGGATGGGCCAGGATAATAAGGCTTGGTGACTACAGTCACAGCTAATAATTATTTTCAAATCATGGAGAAGGTCCCTGTTTTTGCTCCTTCCCACCAGCCAGGTGTCTGCAGGTCTGTAACCAGGTCAGGATCTTTAAAAATAGTTCTGGGCCTGAGGAGCAAAGTGCTTGCTGGCTCTGATGTCCACACTGTGCTTGTCTGTGGTGAGGCTTTCCAGTTGTGGCTTGGCCTTCAAACATGCTCAGTACAAAACCTGGATGGCATCTGTGGTATTTGTTTTGCCTCTTCACCCACCTTAGCCCCCAAAACAGCCAGGAACAGTTACAGCTGAGTTAAGTTTGCCGTAATGACACAAGTTTCCTTGTCTAGTCCTATCATTCCATTAGAAAGAAGAGAAATAAAACTGTAAGACCCTCAGAACTGGGACAGAGCTTTGTGTGCCTGTTCACATATGTCTGTAGACATGCATATGTACCCTCACTGTCATGTAGTTACTGATCATAGAATCATAGAATGATTTGGATTGGAAGGGACCCTAAAGATCAGCTCAATGCATGGGCAGAGACACCTTTCCCTAGAACAGGTTACTCAAAGCCCCATCCAACCTGGCCTTGTACACTTCTAGAAATGGAGCACCCCCAACTTCCAGGGGTGGGGCATCCTATTCTAGTGCCTCACCACCCTCACAGTAAAGAATTTCTTCCAATCTAAACCTGCCCTCTTTCAATTTAAAGCCATTAATCCTTGTGCTATCACCACACACTCTTGTAAAAAATCCCCCTCCAGCTCTCTTGGAGGCCCCCTCTAGGTACTGGGAGGCTGCTATAAGGTCTCCCCAGAGTCTTCTCTTCTCCATCCCTGACTGTCTCAGCCTGTCTTCATAGGAGAGGTGCTCCAGCTGTTTTACCACCTTTGTGGCCCTCCTCTGGACACATTTCAACAGGTTCATGTCTTGGATGCAGTACTCCAGATGGGGCCTCATGAGTGCAGAGTAGAGGGAGAGACTCTCCTCCCTTGGCCTGTTGGCCATGCTGCTTTTGATGCAGCCCTGACGCAGTGACTGCCCCTTGGCTTACAAACCAGCACAGTTTAGGCTCAGTAGCTAGTTCAGCCCAGTGACCCAAGCACAGTCCTTTGCCCTGTACAAACCCCCTGATGTCTACCAGCTGCTGAGCTTTCCACAGAGGAGAGATCAGCCTCAGCCTCGTCCTGCTGGGGGGCAGCCATACTTCTGTGCCAGTGCTCTCCCAGCACTGCACCTGTGCATCCTACGTGCTCAGGATCAGCACTACTGAGGCTCAGGGATGGGAAGGTGCCCTCAGCCAGGAGTGTGCACCCCTCAGGAGTGTGCACCCCTCAAAAGTGTGCACCCCTCAGGAGTGTGCATCCCTCAGGAGTGTGTGTCCCTCAGGAATGTGCACCCCTCAGGTGTGTGTGTCCCTCAGGAGTGTGCACCCCTCAGGAGTGTGCATCCCTCAGGAGTGTGTGTCCCTCAGGAGTGTGCATCCCTCAGGAGTGTGCACCCCTCAGGAGTGTGCATCCCTCAGGAGTGTGTGTCCCTCAGGAGTGTGTGTCCCTCAGGAATGTGCACCCCTCAGGAGTGTGTGTCCTTCAGGAGTGTGCATCCCTCAGGAGTGTGCACCCCTCAGGAGTGTGCATCCCTCAGGAGTGTGTGTCCCTCAGGAGTGTGTGTCCCTCAGGAATGTGCATCCCTCAGGAGTGTGCACCCCTCAGGAGTGTGCATCCCTCAGGAGTGTGCGTCCCTCAGGAGTGTGTGTCCCTCAGGAATGTGCATCCCTCAGGAGTGTGCATCCCTCAGGAGTGTGCACCCCACAGGAGTGTGCATCCCTCAGGAGTGTGTGTCCCTCAGGAGTGTGCACCCCTCAGGAGTGTGTGTCCCTCAGGAGTTTGTGTCCCTCAGGGGTGTACACCCCTCAGGAGTTTGTGTCCCTCAGGGGTGTACACCCCTCAGGAGTGTGCATCCCCACCCGAGGCAGCAGTGTCAGTGCCTCAGAGCCTGTGGTGCTGCTCTGCCTGGCCGGCCTGGCAGCAGAAGAACCTGAATGAGTGCTGCTGCATGGTTGTTGGTCACATTCCTGGTGTTACTGCAGCTATGGCTTAAAATGGTGGTGTATTGAAGTGGTGTAGGGAAGGCAAGGCTAGAGAGGAGCAGCTGGGGTTTAGTGCCTGTCCTTTACTCACTATGTGCTCTTGGACACGCCGTGTTCCCTCGCTCTGCCCGAGCTTCCCCGGCTGCACAGCACAGTGCTTACCACGTGAGAATACCATGGCCTCCCATTCCATATGTTAGCTGACTGCTGGGACAGCCCTGAGAGGAGCCTATGTCTTCCCCAAAATGCTGAGGAGCTGCCACGTATTAGCAAGGGACCTTCCTGCCCTGGAACTTAAACACTCAGCTACCAGGGTGGGTTTTGTCTTCTTTGGAGTGTCTTAAAAGATACGAGGAAGAGCAAGACTCCAGTGGCTTGTTTATTAAAGAGAACTTTATTGAAGTCTAAAAGGAGTGCCTTGAAGGAAAATGGTGTTTCTTGTATTAATAAACTTAATTAGCAGTAAGAAGAGTATTTGAAAAGGATTGCACAATGTTGTTACATTTACCTTAAACCTGGTGTTACAGTTTCAAATGAACCATATGTGTTCATACCTCCCTCCAATGAAGTGGGGGCAGTAGGTTGCCTTTACATTTCCTCTTGATGCGTGTATGACTGCAGCCTCCTCAGTGCTGAGAACAGTTTTAACATGAAGGTCTGTCTTAGTCTCTCTGCTTCAAATGGACAAATGTTTTCCACACAAGCACCTCAGAGAGACCAGTGTAAAGAGAGCTGCTGGGGTGAACTCACAGTTCAAACCACAGTTCCAGGTCTTAGTCATTTTGTTGCTACAGAAAAAAAACCATTTGTGAGGACCTTTCTTTAGAGAGTGGTGACAAGGTAAGCACTGTTCAGCCCCCCAAAAAGGCAGGTTAATAAAGTATCATATTCCTCTGTTCCACTCACCTCCCCACCCATCATTATCCATCCTGTGCCTCCCCCAGGAACACTGGGATGCAATGGCTGGCTGTGCCACCCCACATCTGCACAAAGGCCAACAGCTCCCTCAAAACCCATCTTCATCAACCCCTTTAAACTGAGCTGCCAGCTCTTGCTCCATAGAAGCCAGAGACCAGAGACAAGGCCCCTGAACCCTTCCATTCATGCCACCCTGCTGATCAAAAAAGTGTGAGAATCACAGAACCATAGAACCACTAAGGCTGGAAAAGACCTTTAAGGTTGCCAGGTTCAACCATTGACCTAACTCTGCCAGGTCCACCATTAAACCATGTCCCCATATCTACAGCTCTGTGAACACATCTGTGATGTTGATTCCACCACTTCTCTGGGCTTCCTGTTCCAACACCAGATCACACTTTCAGTAAAGGAATTTTTCCTGATATCCAATCTAAACCTCCTCTGCTGCAACTTGAGGCCACTCCCTCTTGTTCTTGGGAGGAGAGACTAATTCCCACCTGTCTACAGCTTCCTTTCAGGTGATAAGGTCCCCCCTGAGCCTCTTTTTCTCCTGTGATGCTGCAAGAGGAGCTGTTCCCTCCGTAAGTGACTGGACTGGCCAGCTGAGAGCTGTCTTTAACAACAGAGTGACATTTGCCAGTGTCTGCCAAAGCTCAGAGCTGAAAGCCTTGGCTAAACAGAAACTGCCTGCTTGGGGTGGAATCAGCTACTGCAAAGGGAAAAAGTGCTGTCCTGCAGGAGGGCCACCTCCTCATGCACAACCTGAGCATGCAGGAGAAGAACTCTCTCTGCAGCCCACCACCACTGTAGACCCTTTCTCTGAGCTCCTAGCTGGAAGGATCAAAATGCAAGTTTGAAAGAGACAAAAAGAAACACCTGAAGGAGAGAGGGAAGTGAAAAATCCAGTGGATAAAGGGCATTCCCTCAATCTAGGAATGTACTCCAAAAAACTTCACTTCCTTACACATCATTTGCCACAGCATCCTTTTAGTTAGTCTCATCTAAGTGCCTGGTTATTTACCTGTGGCCAGACCCTGAGCTGCAGAGCCCTGCCTGGCTGCGCTTCTTCCCCTGAAGGGAGCTGTGTTATTCCTCAGTATTTCTGGAAGGGGGCACTCTGGCTCCAGGATTGCAGCCCAGCACGCTGCTCTCTGCTGCTGGTTGCTGCTCAGCCCGAAAGGGAAGCTGTTAGGGAAAAAATAAACAGTTCGTATCCAGCTTTGAGACAGAGACATTAGAAAGAGAGGGATAAACTGCTGCTCTAGGGACAAAGATAATGTAGAAGTGAATTTATTGAAATGTCAGGGCAAATGGGAATGACATAACCAAATAATCAAAAGGGGGGAAAGAAAAGAAAGTATCTGAGATGATAAAAAATTAAAATGGCAAACACAGCACGACAAGGAGCAATTACCCTGGGCTGGAAGCAGAGAAAATGTACAGCACAGAGATATACAGAGAGTAGTGGTAGAGCACAGTTCGAAATGAAAACAATAAAACAAAAATATAATTAAGAACAATTCAAGCCACCCAGATGCATTTGTAGTTCAGCTCGGATGCCAAATTCAGTTAATAACTGCTTCCAGCTGCTCAGCAATGCACAGCCATTTCTCACTGCAGCCTCTGCATCGGAGCTGGGCAGAGCCTCAGCCCCACAAACAGGCATGGGCCCTGGAACACAGCCAGGCAGCAGGAGGGAATTAGGGGATGGGAAGAGCCCTAAACCCCTGCTGAGAGTGATTGGGATGCAATGTAGTCTACTGAACTCCTCTTGGTGGTGGGCATTTGGCGAGGGGAGAGGGGATGTGTTGCAGCATTAGAGCTGGAGCATTGAAGTGATGTCTCTGCAGGGTCTCTGCCTTTGCCTGTGGTTCCTGTCCCACATCTCCCCTCTGGGCTACTGTTCCTTCTGGTAAAAAAAGATGAGAGAGTGAGCCTTAAGACCAAGCAGCCCTTTACAGAACAGGGCTCAACACGAGCTTCTATACTTCCTCTGGGGCCTGGAAATAATACCAGATACCTTTAACTTTCCTCCTTTTTAGTCATTGATTTTATTTTTTTTTTTAATTTGTGTATTTGGATTCACCTTTTCCTGATTTTCTTTTTTTTTTTCCTTCCCAGACCAGGAGGGCTCACAAGTTAGCTTTCTTCTGTTTGAACACAGAGATTCCACCTGGCCAGCCACTGAGTGTTTGTGCACACACACACAAATACAAACAGTCATGTGTGCACATGCACACACAAACACAGATCCAGCACCTGGGGCTTGATGGGGACCATCAACTGCAGGCACACAGGCATGGACATGCAGCACAAGCATCTCCTAAGTTTCCCAGGGGATGATGTTTTGACCTGTAAGACAAAACAGTCCTCATATAATCAAAGAACCTTTAAATCACTTCTGGGAAGCAGGACATGGAGGCTGCCAGCAAAACTGAGAACACAGAGAAGAGGCACGAGGGGGAGCTGGATTTTTTTTCCCCTCTCCATTCCCTTTTTAAATTACCATCAAGCCTAGTCTGTGATGCTTGAAATGGCCTGTGTTTGTTAATCACAGCTCATTTGGTTGTGTAGGAAGGTATAAATAGAGTTTCATGTGTGACTGATGGGAGCTGTGAGCCAGCCCCCTGGGTTGTTTGCACTGCTCCCATGAATAGCAGCCCTTAATATGTTTATATGCCAGGCCCCAACTCCAGAGGAGTCTGCTGGAATCTGCTGTGGTTGGACTTCAGTTGAGAGAAAGGAATCCAGCTCTGCTGTGCCTTGTCTCAAGTCCCATCTCCAGCAATACCTCCTGTCCTTGCCAGATGAGGTAACACCAACGTTTACATCATGTCCTCTAGAGCTCACTTTATTCCTGCTCTGCCCACTTGCCAGTCAAAGAGCAGAGACCCCTGCTCTGATCTTCTAGCACCTCCAGCCACACATATCCTCTCCTTTCCTGAGACCCCTCCTCACCTCTAGTAGGCAGCTGGCAGCTGTGCAGCCGTCTTCAGACTCTCTCCCACATCCTGCTGTGTCCTGCCTGCCTTTTCTGGCTGCCTTTTTCAATTCAGGTTGCTCAGACTCAGGGCTGTTGGAGCTTCCTTGCTCCCACTGACACTTCCCTGCTTGATGCTGATTCTCTCCCCTTCCCCTCCTTAATGAAAGTGTTCCCTTGCAGCCTCCTTCATCCCACCACCCCATGACACCATCAAGAACTGGCCACAAAGACAACTTGAATTTGCACTGAGACTCTGATTTGTGCCTGGGAAGCCCAGCAGCAATCAATAGCATTTTGTTAAAGACAGATTGATCAAGGAGGGGGAAAGAAACAAGGGGTGACCTGCCATAAGACCAGAAAAATGGTTACCAAGCACTGAGCAGCACATGACTGACAGCCCAGTAATGCCATAGACGCAGCTGTGTCAGCCACAGCTTTCAAGCTGTTTAAGCTGTCAACCATTTGAAGTATTTTGGTTTCTCTACCTATTGACTCAACACCAGGCTACTGCACCAGAGATCTCAAAGATTATCTGTTCAGGTGGGAGGGCAAGAACCCAGTTCTGCTCCATTTAACTCCTGCCAAGACAGCAGCTCTGAACGATGGTAGGCTTTTAGAGAAAGGTTGTAAGTGCATTTTCAGGACCAGTCTTGCATTTAAAATTTTCAGACTACATTGATCTTTAGTTGTGGGGAAACCCAGTTCATTTTCTTCCTTGTTTACATATAACCCTGATTCAGCTTTGAGATGAACAGTAAGTGCATAGGAAAGTCTGTCCTTCAGACACTGTGTGTCCCTGATAAGCCACTTGTACCACTTTGCTGCTGGTGGTGGTGAGTGAGCCATGATGATGACATTTTCATCTCTCATCTAAAGATGGAGAAGGAACTGAATAAACCCTGGTTGTAAATTTCTATTTCTCTTTCACTGTCATATCTGAACCCACAAGAAAAACGTTTGGCTGCTGTGGGAGAGTTGGGGAGCAACCACTGCACAACAGATAGGTTTCGAATTTAATGACACACAAGGCAACCTTTGCTGAGAACTTTACTAGTTGCGCCCTTCCCTTCTGGCATGGGATCTACAGGCTGCACTCTTTTGTTTTTGTGGCTGAAGAAGCCTCTGTGATCTCTTGGAACCTGTCTGCTGCTGTGTGGCCAGGGGCACAGCATCCCACAGTGAGCAGTGCGAGCTGTTGTCTGAAGTCAAAAAGGGGTTACTTAAATTCAGCCTCATTGAATGATTGTAGATGAGTATAAGAAAGTCACCAAGGGTTTGGAGCTTAGGGGTTCTCCATCTGCACTGTGCTGATTCACAATATCATACCCTAATCCTGTGCCTGACAGAGATTTTACATCAACAGGAAGGATTTTTACTCCATCATGCCAAAACTATTGTGGAGCACCTCAGACATTTCAACGCCCTCAGTGATAAATGTCCAAGGCAAGGAGATGCTCAGCTATTTAGCAATATGTGTATGTGGCAATAAAGTTGTACAAGGCTAAGAATTCCTGCCATGTGCTTTTCATCAGTGTAATAGAAAGAATTATGTAGTCAATCAAGCCTAATAGTGATTATTCATCTAATTTTTGTTCAGCCAAAACAACATCAAGGACAAGTTTTTCAAGAGCTCTTGACTATGGCAAAGAAGCGCTAGCTCCTTTTTTTTTTTTTTTGGCTGCTACACTCATTAATTAACATGATTTGTGCTTCCATTGTGATGAGAAGCACTTCAAAAAGATGCCAAATATAAATATAAAAATTAACAGCGAAGTGAGATCAAGCTAGTAGACAATGGTTGAGGGAGATACAGCTAAGTTTTCCTGCACCATCACTTTTTTGTATTTCTTTATTTAGTTGACCCTTCTCTAGGAAATCATAAATCCCTCAGAGAAGAGTAAGCCTTACTGCTGAGGCTGCTATTGTGCATGAAGATTGCTGAATTATCCCTCAGCCTCCTTCCTTATCTGCAGAATATGTAGAACACTTTGAGTGCTGGGGTAAATTATGAAAAAAAAAGAAAATACACCTGACAGTTTGGTTTTAAGCATCTTCAAAGGTAATCTGTTTCTCTGAACTTTCTGAAACAACAGGATTGTGCAGGAATAATATTAAGACATGGTTCAAAAGCATCCAAATCCCTCTTCAGACTCCAAAGGCCTCTTCGGACTACCACTTGCATGCCACACATCCCTGAAAACCACTACATAGCTGCAGAAGATCACATGTCCCTTGGCACACCCTGCAGCTCATAGTTTGAACCTTTGGAGCTGTAGTTCATCCACGAAGTTGTCTTTTTTCTAAGCCTTCCTGGCAGCCCTTCTGTGTGGCACCCCTGAGTAATGTAAACAACCCTCATTATCCTTATCAAGGAAGAACACATATAAAAAAAAATATTAGGTGGTTTAAAGTATTAAAATATCTTGTTAATCTCCTTTTCCTATTCTCATTCTCTTTCCCCTCAAAAGCTCTTATCTTCATCTCTTCAATCCAGCAGCCTTAGAATAGTTTTGTACATTTTTTTCAGACCCTATTCACTGCTGCCAAAGAGCATATTTCATGTTTGATAATAAGAACATAACATGGGGTGCAAAAAGTTTTGAGCATGTTGATAGTAATTAGCTGTGACTCCGTGTAATCTTGAAATGATGCACTTCCACAATGTGGGCATTCATGTGCTTGCTCCCTTTTTTCTCTCCATCCCACACGGAACCCTTTTCTGTTGAATAAGCACTGAGCTTGTCTTTTGCCATAGTAAGGGGAGCAGAGCCTCTCCTTTAACCTGAGGCCTCTTAGCCAGCACTCTTGAGATTACAGTTCCTCTAGAAAACACCAGGAGTCAAAACTTACTGATGAGAGGGGAGGGTAAAATCAGTGGAGGCATCAAATCACGTGAAAACAGAGAGAGAGAATGAAAGCATAATTACAGACATCTTAAGAAACTAGCATTTAAAAATGTGTTTTCTTGTCCTTCTTCATTTATTCATGATGCCTCCTTCATACTCCTGCTGTTTTCAGAATTAATTTTGCTGTCCTTTTCTGGACACTAGTGGAAATCAGTGAATGGCTCTGGGCTGACACACACTCAATTTCTATCAACATTCAGCCTGTTGTATTTCTGCCTTCCACCAGCTCCATGTGTTATGTCTCACATCAGGCATGAAGATGCCAGTCTCTTAGGAAGGCTAATCTTTTCCTGAGGTAAAACCTGTGACCACAATTTACCCAGGCTCCTGAATGGTTGGATAATAAACTCACTCTTGGACTGAACTGTAGAGTTTATCCTGCCAGCACTCTCAGACATCAATTACTGCAGTGAGAAGTACATCCTGAATCTACAACCCATAAGCATTTCTTCTTCAGTGTTAATTCATATCCATTAATGCAACAGCCAAAGAAATCACAGAGAAAATATCAGTGGAATTTATGTTACTTGACCCGTGGAAGAAAACACCAAGTGTAGCAGAGCAGGAGCAAGCTTTCTGTTCCACATGGCTCAATTCCATGTCCTACATGCCAGGAGGACACTGAGAAGGCAGAATTGGAGTGGTTCAAGACACTTCTGTCTGCTGCAGACATAAAAAAGTGAATGGAGAATGAGGACCAGGCTGTTCTTCTCTGGAAACCAGCAGGTTTGTCACTCCATTGCTTCTGTTCCTCTGTCAGAACAGCACACCCACTTGCAAAATACCTGTGCTTGCCAGAAGGAAAGGTCTTGCCCTCCCTGGGATTCTTTTCACTCTGTTCAATTAATTTTATTAACACCCTATAGACTCAGTCCTCAGGACTTCAGGTGAAAATGTTTCATCATTACAAGTGTTTCACAATAAGAGCCACGCAAAACCTACCAATGCTGTGCATGTGTTACTATTAATTACCTTGTCAGGAAGCCTAGGAAGGCTTGATAAAATGAATTGCATTAAATCCACCATCCAGAGGTATTCATTCAAACAAGCAAAGCTGACTCAGGCAGTTGACAACAGTGTTGTACACAAAGGGTGACATTCAATGTGACATGTATGGAAGAGATCAGGCTGTCCTACATTGCTCTAAAAGGTGTAAATAGGACTCCTATTGTTGTGCTATTTCTATATCATCAGTGCTCTAGGAAGGCAGAGTTATATTATTTCCTTTTTGCAGAGTTTAGCTTAAGACTCATGCACGAGATCACACAGAGGATCCTGGGCTAAGGTGGGAATGCACTTTGGACCTCCTGAGTTTCAGTTCCATCTTCATCAACCCCTTTCTTGTCCCATTCTCAATGGTGAACAGGGTCTATACCCAAATGGCAACCACAGTGCACCACATAACCCAAGCCAGAAGTCAAAACAAGATGAGGGACAAGTGGGTAAGAGGTGACACACACCTTAGCCCTGAGTGTGCCTCCAGAACTGCAGGCAGGGAAGCTGGAGCTCTGGGAACAGAATTCACTTGGGCTGGTTGAGTCCCAGGAACTGAATGAGGAGCACATGAAGAAACCCCTGTTCAAAGAACCTCCCACCAAACTATTCTCCTAGATTCCCATTTACAAACAATATATTTGAGCCAGAACAAATATCCCTGTCCTTCCCCTTCAGTGCTCATTTTGTGACAAGCAGGTAAGCAGGGCAATGAGCAAGATCAGCTCTGGAAATGCAGTGCTGTGAGAATACCTGATACAGGATGCAGTAATGAACATGTACTAAGCACACAATGTGCTTAGTGACCCAAGAGCTCAGCTGATGTTCAAAATCTTTGTGGTGTAGGACTCTGAATTTTCATAACTCTCTACTACTAAAAAGTACTGGAGAGATACAAAAAATAGCATGGGAAAATTTTCTCTATTTAATCTAGCAAACCTTGTGAAATTAGATGGATAAATATGAAGAAGTAATTTCTGAAACCTGTTCACCATATAGTCTGGCAAGTTCCTTATCCTGAGGTTTGGTGTAATTTAGATTAGCTTGAGCCATGAAGATCCAAAGAAAACAAGATAAAAGCTGTATGAGCTTCTCAGAGCATTTCTGGGGTACAAAGGGACAACTGCAGGCCTCATCCTACAGCCCCTGCCTCAAGACTGTCATTTTTTCTCCCTATTACATCTTGGCTGAGTAACAAGAAATTTTCCAAGATGAGTCAGTAAAATACACACAGCATTTTGAAGAAGGGCAATCAATCTGTTAAGAAGAATGTAACCAACATTTGTGTCATGAATACTGATGTCAGGCTGACTGGGAGATGTTGATACCATCAGTCCTGGAACAGATACCAACATGGTGATGATAGGATGCTCAGTTTGTCCATCCTGGGTGTTCTCTTGTTGGCAGCTGAATGCACATTGGGCCTCCTGGCTCTGGAAACAAGTTAGACATGTGTTGTATGATCCCAACAACAGGCTTGGCTAATTGTCCTGCTTCAGGCTGTAGTGATAAAGGGCAGGTACCCATGGACAGCTGTGCTTACATCATTATCATCTACTAGGCCTTTTCCCATGTTTCAATCCTCCTTTCTCCACCCTAGTCTCCTCTCAAATAAACAAGAAAACCCTAATTACTTTTTCCTTTTCAATGATAATCTGGCTGGATCCATATCCAAATTATGTACTTCTGATATGTAGATATTCTTAACCTTGTATGTCTCACCTTGAGTCGTGTGTGCAGTTTTGGGCACTACAACATAGAAAAGATATTAAGCTTAATGAGAGAATGTACAAAATAGGGCTACAAAGATGGTTAAGGGCCTGGGGAGGAGGTCTTATGAGGAGTGGCTGAGGCCACTTGGTTTGTTCATCCTGGAGGAGAGGAGACTGAGGGGAGACCTCACTGTGGTTTTCAGCATCTTCATGAGGGGAGGAAGAGGGGCAGGTACAGATCCCTTCACTCCCTGGTAGCCTGTCGTGTCTGGCCATTCCTCATGTCATGCCCAGTGGTTTCTGGCAGGTAAGGGCACAGTCATCTGCCTGCAGATTTGAAAAATACTACATGATTTTCAGGCAGCCCATGATGCTCACACCAGCTGTGTGCTGCAAGAAACATGGACCAGTATGAAAAAATCTGGACAGAATGGGACTGGTATCACCCTGGACCTACAGAAGTTCTGACAGGAGACCAGATGTGTTAGGACTTGTAGCCAGGCTGTATTTCAAAGCAGGGAGACTTTAGATGATAAATGGTTCCCTGAATCAATGTATTGGTACATCTGTCACAAAAGCTATTGTTTGTACTGCATAGGTGCACAAAAACACAGCAGAATGAACCCACCATTTCATGGAGAGGTGAAGAAATTATGTTGCCGGTAGTTTAAGTCCAAGGAAACACGTGGTTTTATTAGTCGTGGGGGACAGCCTGACCAGGGAACAGCGGTAGGAAAGGTCTAAAGGGACAGGGATCCAACCGAGCAGAGAGCACAAGGCAAAAAGGGGAAAAAGGGGCAAAAGAGGGCAAGAGGGCAAAAGAGGCAAAAGGGGGAAGAAAGCGCAGAAGGGGCCGAATTACCTGTTACATTCCATTTTAACCCTTTCTATCATGAATATTCTAATGAGCATTAACCAATCACCTGAAGATACAAAAACCAACAACATTTACATACAGCCTATAGGGACTACTACATTACCATGCTAATCTACATACTAAAAACCTGAAGAACCACCTTTTCCCTGATACCTGAGAAGTCCAAACCTCTTCTGTTTGGGGAGGGGAATTGCTTAATCAGGAGCCTTGGCTATTGACTCAGTTAATTCAATCACTGTCTTCCTGCTCAACATTCCACAGTTCAAACCTTGCTTTTAATTCTATAACTCTTGTAGGTTTCATATTCTTACAATCTTTTACTAATGAACTATCTCTGCAAGGGCTTCCTGCTTCATCTTTCCCAACATCTCCCCCTTTTCTGTTGAATCACTGAGGTACTGGAAACTGTCTTATTCATTAATTTTTTCACACAATGAAGTATATGGGGAACTGCTAATAAAATTACAACTATAACTATTAGAATAATGCAAAAACAAAAACAAAAGGGTAGAAACAACATGCATTTGTGTAGATAATAACAGTTCATTTGCTTCTTGAGTTGTTTTTGGTTGACCATCTTGTTTTCTTTTCTGGGCAATCTCTCACTACGTGGCTTGGTCTTCTGCAGAAAAAACAAGGTCTTGAGGCTGCAGCTGTCTGCATGACAGCTACGTTCTTACTTTGCTGTTGTGAGTTTAGATGTAAGGCAGCTAGGATCTCAGTAAGTTTTTGGTCTCTAGCTTCTGCCTGTGCAGCTTGGGCAGCTGCTTGTGCTGTTTGAGCTGTGAGGGCCTTTTCAATTTTTTCTCCCAGAGTCTTTCCAAGTTCAGTTGCCTGGATGGCAGCCACTTGTTGTGGGCTTCCAATTTTGTTGCAGGCATCAATCATTTCAGGTACAGTGGGTTTCTCTTTTGCTAGGGCTTTGATGACCTTTTTACATTCTGTATTGGCATTGTTCTCAATAATATCTCTCACTATCAGGGGGTGAGCTATATCATCGCTGCATTGCCTTTCTGCAGCTTGTATCACTCGGTCTACAAACGTGGTAAACAGTTCAGATGGTTCTTGGCTAACCAGGTTATAGGCTTTTTCAAAACTCCCTGCTGGTTGTATTTGCAAAAAGGCTCTGCGAGCCAATTTTTTTATGTCCTCTAGAGCTATTCTCGGTAATTTTACCTGCTCATCAGTCTGGTCATCGGGGGGTTCACCAGTCAGTTTAGACAAAGTAAGCGTGCGAAGGTTTGCGTCTGTGCTTTGCCTGTAGGTTGTTAGTACGCCTGCAAGCAATCGTCTCCATCTAAGTTCCCATAACATGTATTGTGAATCGGTGAGAAGTATGCTGGCGAGGTTTTTGCAGTCGTTTGGAGTGAACGTGTGTCCTTCTAGAGTACTCCTTAGCAGTTGTTTAAAATATGGGGAGCAGATTCCACTGTCTTTGATTGCTTTTCGCAGTTCCTTTATTTCCTGAGAAGGGATTGCAGTCCATGTGTTTGTCCCTCCCGCTTGCTGACTAAAAATTACAGGCATGACCAGGGGGTTTAGATTTTCTTCCTTGCAAATTTGGCGTCTCACCTCGTGCCAGTCTATTGTCTGTGTGTTATTAAAACAGTTCTGGGGGTTGTTGAATGTTGGTATTATTGCTGGTGTCATTTCAACGTGTGGAGTCTCATCTCGAACTGTGGGAGCTGTTCCGAGCGCTGGATGGACTGTAGGGCTGCTGGGAAAGGTGTTTTGAGTTGGGAATAAGGGGTTAGTGTCTTTAAGGGCAGGATAATTGTCATTTTGCCCTGTATTTATTAACGAAGATGTTTTATTCTCCTCTCCCCCTCTGTGTATAGTGTTAATGGTAATTGAGTCTTGTTGTTCAATTGAAGAAATTATGTTGCCGGTAGTTTAAGTCCAAAGAAACACGTGGTTTTATTAGTCGTGGGGGACAGCCTGACCAGGGAACAGCGGTAGGAAAGGTCTAAAGGGACAGGGATCCAACCAAGCAGAGAGCACAAGGCAAAAAGGGGAAAAAGGGGCAAAAGAGCCAAAAGGGGAAAAGAGGGGCAAAAGGGGGAAGAAAGCGCAGAAGGGGGCGAATTACCTGTTACATTCCATTTTAACCCTTTCTATCATGAATATTCTAATGAACATTAACCAATCACCTGAAGATACAAAAACCAACAACATTTGCATACAGCCTATAGGGACTACTACATTACCATGCTAATCTACATACTAAAAACCTGAAGAACCACCTTTTCCCTGATACCTGAGAAGTCCAAACCCTTTTTGTTTGGGGAGGGGAATTGCTTAATCAGGAGCCTTGGCTATTGACTCAGTTAATCTAATCACTGTCTTCCTGCTCAACATTCTACAGTTCAAACCTTGCTTTTAATTCTATAACTCTTGTAGGTTTCATATTCTTACAATCTTTTACTAATGAACTATCTCTGCAAGGGCTTCCTGCTTCATCTTTCCCAACAGAGAGGAACATTCTGAATGATGGAGGTGCAAATGTTCTGCCCCACAGCTGCCATGGCCTGACCAAGCACCCAGCCCTCTAGTCACAAATCACAGCTTTGTGTCAAGGGCAAAGCTGGGCTTCCTGGACATCCACACTTCCACTTCCTTTGCCTTTTTTGTTAAAGTGACAGAAAAAACTTTACCTGATAAAGAACACAAATTTTTGAAAGTGCAGTACTTTTATAGGGAGGATGAATCCAGGAAAGACCTCAAACTGTTGGAGCAAGTCCAGAGGAGGGCCAACAAGAAGATTATAGGGGTGGAGAACTTCTGCTGTGAGCATCATCTATCTTTTGAAGCTCACAAAGAGAGAAAAAAAGAAGTCTTCTTTACTTTATTGGTAAAATCAGGGGAATTGCAAAACTGGTCCTATATATCCCTTTGGAAGCGCAGCACTGCAGTTGCTGGCTCATGAAAACAAATCTGTAATCTGTATTGTTAGTCCAGCCTCTTCTACCAGCCTAGACACCTATCTTGTCTTGGCATTTCCTGTATAAAATCCTTATTACTGACTTCTTTCCCATGAAAAAAGAAAACATGGGGAATATTGTTAGCATGTTCTAAAGCTGAAAACACTGTCATCATGCCCCATTTGGGAAGAACCACACTCATGGTGATAATGGACTGTAGGTGCCTTCAACTGTCTGAAGCCAAGGCTAGAGGCAAATCCGATCAGATCAGCACAGCTAGAAATGTGACAAGCTATCATTAACATCAGGTGATTGCCTAGTTTCACTACTGATTGCTTTAACAGAACTTGCAATAAAAATGAAATGAAGAAAAATCCCACACCTCACACCCCAGGTGGACTCTCTGTGCCCTTTCTGCCCTGAGCTCAGACCAGCAGCCAAGCCCTGGTGCTGGAGCTGGAGCTGGAGTGCAGCTCCAGCAGCCCCAGGCTCCCAGGGCTGTGTGCCTGCCAGCTGCTCAAGGCATGTGGTGATTTCACCATGGATATTCCCAGCCTGATGTGTTCCCCTGCTTTCAGCACAGGGCAGCCTGGGACATGAAGCCATCCTTGGCTCCCAAAATGAACTGCCCCACAGGACCTTTGATTCAAAGGGCAATGAAGGAAGCCTGGGGGAAAGCCTGGGAAAGCTAGCTACTGCTGGTCAAAGCACCAGTGGGTCATTACCTGCTCACTGTGTCCCTCTTCTGTCTTCCCTTCAAAATGTCCCAAGCCTCACAACACTTACTGAAGTCCCAGTTTGCCCGCAAGGTCACAGAATTCAGTCTGGGATGGGACAAACTCTGCTGTAAAACCTGATATGCACAGTCCAAGTGTAGGCTGTAGTTCCTTCCCCACACTTTTGCCATCCATTTCAAGAGCCATTTCACTGCACAGTGGTCTGACAGACTTGCTCTGACACATTCTGGAAGCCCCTGAAGACATCCTTATGCTGTTTTTCAAAAAACACATATTTCACTGCTAGAAATGAAAGCTGAAAATATCCCAGCCCGAGCACTGGCGTTTGTGGAAGCAGAACTATTTCTTCACATCCAGTAAACAAGTTTTTACACACCAGATTAATTCCTTGTCCCAGAGCTGCCCGCCCCGGTGCAAACCCAGCAGAGGCTTTGGCAAGGCTTCCCCAGGCGGGTGCCGGAACTGCAGTGCTTGAAGGGATTCCATTTAAGGCACAGCTGGCTCCTCACATGCAGCTCCTGCCTTTGAAGGCAGCCCCTCTTCCCACAGGCCACAGTGGGAACAAACCCTCCAGGTGCTGCCACAGCTCTCCCCAGGGACATCAAGCCCGGTGTCAGGAATGTGCTCCCAGGGGTGCCAGACAGAGGGAGGAGCTCAGGGAGCTCAGCATCCCCTGGAAGTCTCCCAGCAGCTCCCATGGAAGGGGACCAGGAGCAGGAGCTGGCAGCCAGCCAGTCAGTGCCTGTGGAAATCACCGTGAAACAAGAGCCCAAACCAGGTTTGCCATCTGGGACAGGCCAAGAAATTGCTTTGGATCCAGGCAACAGGCCTGGCTTTTCTTCCTGAAGGGAATGAAAGGAATGGAGAATAATTCAAAATTGCAAAGGAGTATGGGAACAGAGATAACATCTGAATGAGGAAACCTTTTCCAATAGGTAGTACACCATGAAGTACGTTTGGCAATGCAGGAAGTCTTTTTCTACTTGAACTCTTTTGTATTGCCCTTACCCAATCCTTCTGTAAAGGTTTTAATTAAGAATACATTTTTCATATATAAATACCTCTTCTTCCAAGACTGCATTTAAAGATAGCCTGATGCGCTTAATTTTCAGCTTAATTTCACTAAGTAGCTTTCCTTCAATACTTGCCTCCCAAGAGATGGCAAGTGCAGAATTCACATGCCTTTTGGAGCTGCTGGGCCTTCACTTTCTGGGGCAGTTATGTGCATTCACCGTGCTGCAATGATGAAGTTCTGACAACACCAGAGCGTGGCTCAGAAGTTTCTCCTATTTAAAAACGTGTGGTATGATGGATCGTTATGCACTCAGGATGATTCAGACTGACAAGGATCTTAAAAGGCTGTGTCTGTGAAGGTGCCAGACAGGAACCCCCACCTGTATGTCACAGAGGCAACTTTCAGTTAAGATTAAATAAACATTTACACTGACACTCTAAAGATCTATTAATCTGTCCTTCCAGTTGCTTCATCCTGGATATATCTTGGGAAAATACTGGAATTATATTCCTTACAGTGCACTTCTCTAGCCTTTCAAGTCCAACTGCCCCCATTTCCACAACTCTCCTGTTGAATCTGCTGACTCTTAATGCTCCAAGCTGCACACACCAAGTGCATTCTGAGTTCAGTGATCCTTTGAACAGTGATGCTCAGTGGGTATGGGGTTTTGGTAACATATGGTAAAATGGCCTCTTTTCACTCAAAAAAAGTATCTCCTGGCTCTGATACTATTTTGTCCAGACGAGAACCTGCTGCACACCCTTACAAATTAAAACAAGCTAAGGAAAAAAAAATAAAATTAGAGTTTTGATCCTATTTGGAACCTGTAAACAACTAGAGTGTTAGGAGCTTTCTAGAAAGGCTTGGATGGGCCAACATATAGTTACCAAAAAATCTCTGTTTAAGCCATCCTCCAGAAAGGAACTCATGAATGTAATACTGATTAAGAATTCCTCTAAACTACTGCAGTTTGGGAATTTTAGCTGCAGGCCACATCTGTTATTCTAAATAGGTTTTCTAAATCTTTTACTTTGTAACAGCTGTTGATTACATAAATACTAATTGCACCACTGAACAATAGTTGTCTCTATTGAACTGCTCAGTAGATAATGAAAATAGACTGTAGATATAAGAAAGCCCATCTTCAAATTCTTCTGTTCTGCTAGGCGTCTCCATCCAAAAGGTCTATCCTCTACTGACATTAATGTACCCTTTTTATGATAATAAGTGAAAATTGCTTCACGATTACTTCAAAAGCAGTAATTATGTTGTAGAAACAATGCCTAATTTCTACTTAGATTTGTTTACTTTTGTCTGGAGCCATTTTCATTATGGAAACAGCATTGTCAGGCTCCTGGCAGACCTCTGAGATAAAATGAGAAGGCTCATTTCTGTAACTAACAACCTTGGATTTCACATCTAAGTGTTTCACCATCTTCAGCAGCACATTGTGGAAATTCTCCAAGGAAAAAAGGTAGAATTCAATGAATAACAACGTTTTTAGGGCAGCAAACAAGCTGTATTGCAATTAGAAGGATAAGTGTACTATGTAGAATTTTCAAGCATAAATACAGGTTAATAAAAGGTACTTACACAGAACACAGGAAGACAAAATCATAGAGTGCTTTTGGTTGCAAGGGACCTTTAAAGATCACTAGTTCTACTCTCTGCCATGGGCAGGGACATATTTCAGACTGGAGAAGCCTCTCATGCACTGAGAATGGAAACAGCCGTCATTTCTGCGTACCCAGCCCTTGGAAGGTTCTATAATTTTTGTTTCTTCAGCTCAAAATCACTGGCTTTGTCTGCATAACTTTTACAATGGTGTAAAGTCATTTATTTTGTTTAACTTATTCTTGACTTAGATTAAAAAAATTGGGATTCATTTGCCCTCTGTCGACTAAGTTTCTGCGGGAACATATTTCATTAATTCAGTGTAAAGATCCCCCTTTGAAATACATAAAGAGTGACAATCTCTTAGTCTTCAATATGGAAAATGATGAGCAAATTAGCTAATTAAAGCCTCCACTTTAGTTCCTAATGTCAGAGAAAGCCAAACTAGCATTTCAGTTTCTTTTCTTCTCTCCCTCACTCTCTTTTCTGTCCCCCTTCTCACTCTTCCTAACTCCTCCAAACATCCTCCAGCCTCCTCCTAAACACAAAAAGCCCCACAAACTTGGGGAAAAGAGGGGTTCCACTGGATGTTACAGAACAAGTGCCCAACACAGTAATAATTATATGATACTGTACAATTACCTTCATCCTAACACCTCCCAGACCTTCCACTGCTTTTTACCCCAGCAGCTGGGCATATCCCCCAAACAGTCAACACTTTGAGCTCAAGCGACTCTCTACTGTAAGCTGATGTCTTTTCTCTATGAAGACGATATTATATGGTATCTGTTAATATTAGTTTATTGCAGGTAAGTGTATTCATATGGCAAAACAGTTGTTACAGTGACTGGAGTCGGTGGAGGATTGTCCTAGGGTGACTTTATGCTGCTTGTATCCTCAATCATCTGTCCTGTATGTGCTGTATATTCAGTTCTGTACCTTTAAAATGGTTCTGGGAGCGAAGGGGGAGAAAGAAGCAGCGGCAGTTTGTTTTGAGAAAACTGCCTGACTCCCACACGGCCTGGCTCCGGTGTTCGTCTGAGGCACGGACAGCGGTGGGATAGAGATCTCCTGTGCTTTTAGTTAGTTTTAGCTGGCTGAGGCAGAGAAGTTCCCTGGACTGTTTTTTCCCTTTTCTTGGGACTGTTTAAATCTGCTCTGGACTGACAAACCCAGAGGGTCAGCAAGGGCTGGCACCTGCTGCCCACTGGGCCTGGAGCTGCAGAGGGAGTGGGGCTGGTGAGAGACTGAGTGAGCCGAGCTACACCCACAGCAAGGACTGGCTCAGTTTGCCATCTCTCTTCGGAGCGGGCAGAGGTTTTATTGTTTCATATTATTCATTCTTTGTGCTTGTGGGCATCTTGTTTGTTAAATAAATGGTTTTTTCCACTTTTTCTCTGAGGAAGTTTCTTCCTGGACTGGCTGGGGGGAGGGGCCGTTTGGTTTGCTTTCCAGAGGAACCCCTTTGGAGGTTTCCTCCCAAATTTGCCCTCAACCAGGACAAGGATTCAAAGATAAAACCTCAAGTCAGGTTTGATCTCACTCTACTAAGTCATGCGGGTAGGGTTACCTCATACAGTTACATTAAATCAAAGGAACCAGAGCTGTGCTTCTGGCAGCATTCCAGACACTTCTCATGGGACTTTGGAACTCCAGCCACACACTGTTGTGGGACACATGGTGTAGAGGTCAACATACAGCACCGCTGTGGGTTCCATGTAGTGCTTTTAAGTCAGAAAATTTCTTCTCCCAGCTGAGCAACAAGCTGGATCTGGAATGTCCTGTCCCACATTCATTAGTTGGTTTTGTTGCTTGCTCCCATGAACCAATTCTTCAGGTTATAACTGGAATTATATAATTTCTGTTGGATCTTTGTAACGGAAATTGGTAATACAGTCCTTTGTAGAAAAAGATGTAAATTTTTTTATTATTTTTGGTTATTCACCAGTTTAGTGTAAATAGGTAAGTGAAGGATGAATAAACCTTCTCATCTATTTATGGAGGAAATCCAAAACAAGAAAATAAATGCAGAGGTTATTATATAGATCAGAAACTAATTTCTAGAAACTACTATATAGATCAGATCTATATATTATATAGATCAGAAACTGTTTTTTCTTCTACTATAGGCAAAATTTATTACTGATACTTTAGCATATGCTGGTCTAAGTTCAGAAAAAAGCTAGAATGCCACAGATATGTCCTCATCACATGGCATTGTTTATATATACACACACAATTAACAACATTGATACTGTTAGAAATATAGAGGTAACATGTATAATGTTATTTTTTAGATTTAGGTATATATATGTGGTGAAAAGAGAAACATAGATAACGAAATGTATATTTGCACTTCACTTTTTCTGAACTCCTCCATGGAATGCATATCTTTAAATTATCCATTATGGATGCATACAGAAACCTGGATGCTGGTGGCACAGTGCAGTGCAACAAAGACCGAGAACATCAGTGACAATGCTCTGTGTCCACACTGGCATCATACGAGTTAAAGGAAATCCTACAGTCTAAAATTGTTGGAGTTGAATCTTCTCCAATGACAATTTGATGCAGTGGCTGGTTGTGGGCCCTAGTGCCAGATTTTTATTATTTTAGCTGCAAGTGCAGACCAGCAATCACAACAATTGTCACTTGGTGGAGCCAGATTTCTCTGCAAATGGCAAACGCCTTACCAGTGGAAAAGCTCTCCAAGTCAGGATTTTTAAACGACAGATTGGAGACAGAAAGCTGGGAATCAGAGGACTTAAATGTTTTGAGAAGTCAAAATTTTTACAATTTTGCTCTTAGTTACTCTGTCATAGCCTTGCCAGCTGAGGAAACAGTCACCATTTCCTCCACGCTTACGAAATAGGACAGCAATGAAGTTGAGATACATTTGGGAATTTATGTGCAAACATGTAAGATGCAACCAAAAGCTGTCACTTTCTGGTTGTGCACAGTTTAAACAAGTTCAGAATGTTGATGCTAAGCTGTTGTTAAACTGTTGCTAAACTGATGAAATCCTGCTACTGATGATAGGTTTTTTAAGTATATCTGCCATTTTTTCCCATTTCTCCCATAATTTTTCTTAATACAAGTAAGAAAGGACAGAAGGTATTTATAGTATAATAGACAACATCCTAAGAGGAAAAAATGAGAGGATGCTAAACTATAAACACCACTGTGCTCACATTAGCATATTTCTTTCCCTGACCACACGAATGGGACATTTTAATTAAAGAAACATGATTAAGTAAAAGCTTTTCTGGGTTCTGATTTTGTGTTATATTTATTATAATTTCTGCAACAGAGCTCAGGGAACTTTCATTACTCTCTGCCATCTTGCTTGCCAATGATCAGGAGTTATTACCAAGATCAAAAAATCATGGGTTGAATGGGTCCCCAAAGATCCAATCCCCCAACCCCCTTGCTGTGGGCAGGGACACCTTTCACTAGACCAGGTTCCTCAGAACCCCATCCAACCCAGTTTTGAGCACTTCCAAGGGTGAGGCAGCCACAATTTCTTTGGGCAAACTGTTCCAGAGTATGTCCTCTCTAGCATGTCAGTATCTTCTCATTACATAATTTTTCTCTGCACTGAATTGCTCTGAACCAGTGAGATAAGGATAGATGACAGGTCTACTTTTGTGGACTTGTCCTGACTGGCATATGAACAAAGTCTTACCTGTTTTTCTGTACCTTTTTCAGACCTGTCAGATCCCACACATTGGGAACAGACTATCAATTGGCTCCAGCCTGCTGGGTTTTTTTCAAAATATATTGAAAGAATAAGAGAGCTCTTGGTAAGTGACTTTACCTGCTAGAAAAGGCTGCCTCAGTCTGCTCTCTGTCCATGGGTGTATCTTACAAGCAGGACAGAGAAGTTGGAGTCCCCCATCAGAGCACTGGGGGCTGCGGGTTAGTGCTGAGTTGGAAAGCCATCTGCTTCCATGAGGAACACTGGAGAAGATGATGGTCACGATTTTCAGATTCTCAAGACATTGGCAAGCCTGGCACACAGTCTGGTTCTAACAAGTTCTATCCAGCAAAAAGGTGAGAAAGAAGAAGAACTGCTTGTGTTACAGATTTTAGATATAAAGTTCAAGTATGCAAGCATGTTGGACATTACTAAGTTCTACCTTTGCTTTCCTAGGTAGTTAATTTACTCAATTATTTCTTCATAAGTCCCACTCTTTCAAGGTGGATGAACACACGATCATAAAAGCAAATTACATGTGATGAACAATTTAATTTCTTACTATGGGCAGCAAAAGGACTTCTATGAAGAATTTAAAATTACTGTTATCTTTGTCAAGGAAAGCAAATAGAACAAGTGAAAGTTAAACAGCACACCACATTTTACAGAAAAGCAGAATTAAGTTAGAGATGAAAATCAGCAAAGATTGAACAGAAAATATGAGAAATAAAGGAGTGACTTTCCCATGTACAGAAGGGCAGCATTGTCTCTCTTAGTGCTGGAAGTCAGAGTGGAGGCAAGATGAAAACAGATCATTGGTTCTGCACACCTGGAATAGCTGGAAAGGTGCTCTGTGATGGCACAAGCTAGGTAGGAATTAGTATTTTCAACCAGCAAGTTGATAGTTTTACTTTCCCATCGTGTGGCTGGAGCTGAAAACAGGGTTGGGATTTGTGGCCCAGATAGGAGGAACAGCCCCACAATTGGCCAGGGAGGCCAGGCAGGCTCACAGAGTTGCTGTTCAGGCTGGAGAGGTCTCCTATTTGTGCCAGGCCTGTTTGGGCTCCCCCACAATTTGGGGAATGTCTTGGTGTCGCTTTCAGAATTAAGTTTGTTGAAGGGGGAATTGATGAAGAGTATTCCTGTGTGCTCCCATGGAGATGAACACACCAGGAGCTGGTGCAGGAGCTCCAGGCTGTCTCTGTCTCTTAGGTGCAGTGATGGAATGGGGTCGGTGGTGTCAGACCACACAGCATATTGAGTTTGGGCTTCAGGTGGGCTTGTTGGATTTGATGATCTTGGAGGCCTTTTCCAGCCTCAGGATTCTGTGATTCCATGTCACTTTTCTCCCAGCTAACAAGCAACAGGACAATAGGAGATGGCTTTGAATTGCACCAGGGGAGCTTTGTATTGGACATTAGGTAAAATTTTTTCACTGAAGGGATGATCAGGCACTGAAAGAAGCTGCCCAGGAAAGCAGTAGAATCAGCATTCTTGTGACCAAAGGACATGTAGATATGGCTTGTTGGGATGTGGTTTAATGATGGTCTTGGAAGTGTAGCTGGACTTGATGGTCTTAGAGGTCTTTTGCAACCTTAATGATTCTAAGATCAAAGAGCTGGAGACCTGGAAAGAGTTTGTGTCCCAGCCTTCAACCTGACTTTGGAAGGTTTCTAAAACCCAGGAAACAATGACGTGTGGCAGCCACTCTTTTCCCAGCTCTCCTGCTGCTCCTGCTACTCTGCCCATTTCAGTCATCTTGACCAGCCTGGCCAAGTGCAAATATTCTTGGCCACAGGAAGGGGATGAAGGTGCTGCTCCTAGTCAGTGCAATGACAGACCCTTGCCTCCAGGCTCTGCAAGAACTCAGTAGGAGCCTTTGTTGCTGGAAACCAGAGCCCACACCCTGAGCTGTAGCCAAGCTCCTGCTGAGCAGCCAGGTGGGCACCGTATGGGGCTGGGTGAAGAGCTTAGAGCTGCCCACCACAAACTCCAGCCCTCAGCTTGGCCTGAGGGATGACCAGGGAGGAGGCAGCAAAGAACTGAGGCTGTGACAGGTATTCCCATGTCTGGAGGGTCTGTTTAACATTCAGAAGAAAGTAAATGGACATTTTCTGGCCTTTTGAGAATGACTTTACCATTCCTTTTTGAGCTTTAGAAGCCGTATTAAACTCAGTTTTCAGTGGAGTTCCTTAGCTGGTGAAGGCTTTAAAACTATTCCTAGGGCTTTTGCGTAGTTACATAATTTTAGATTTCGCCTCCCAAAATGCAAAATAAGTTTTTCAGCTGGACTACTTCTCCTCTTTTCTTTTTTTTTTTTTCCCTTCTTTAAATGGATCTCACATCCTCCTTTCTGAACATTCATCATTCTATTGCCCTCAAGTCAATATTTAGCATTTTCCAATCAGTGAATCCTTTTTAAACTGAACGTTCAGGATTCCTGTGGTGTAGAAGCTTCCTGTTTTTCACTTTAGGCTCTCAGGTACTTTTTGCTACTGGTTTGGGCAAAGCTCATCTATTTAATCTACAATCTCCCTAACAAAACTTGTGAAATCAAATGACTGAGGGGAGGAGGCAGAAGGGTAAATATAAGTCAGTAATTTGTGTAACCTGTTCATCAGTCTGGCAAGCTCCTTGACCAGAGGTTTGCTGGAGTTTAGATTAGCTGGATTTTTCTTCTTTCTCTGACTTTTGCAGTTTTGGCAAAGCACTTTAGAGTAGTTGAGGGTAGTTGAAAGAGAAGCTTTCATTTGCTATCCCAAAGTTAATCAGGAATGGCAGAGATGCTTTCCAACAGCACATGGTGTGGATTCTGTGTGTCCCCATTCTGCTGCAGGGGAAGGGTCTTTGGAGTTTGGAGCCCATTACACAGTTTGTGGCATTGTGCACAGGGGCCAGGTGATAAGGACTGAGAGAGGCAGGCTGGCTAGGGAGATAAGCTTCAGAGGATCCTGTGGTTGTATTTCCAAAGGCAGTTTCACTTTGCTCCAGCTGAAGGTGTTCGTTTCTGGGGTTTCAGGCCCATGCTGCAGACCAAGGATAAACTGCAGTGCTGTATCTGAAAAAGAATACCCAAACTGCAGAATCAAGGAAGTTGATGGAAAAAAGTTGATGCTTTTACGAAACATCTAATTCAGTTGGAAAACCAGGCTTGTCTCTAAGCCAGTTTGAAATACAGTCTTCCAAAGAGCCCAGTGTGCATTCACAAGTGAAGATCCAAAGGAAACAACTACCTGTGCTTTCAAAGCACTTCTCTGCTCAGAATCCTCAAAGGGACAAGCTCAGCCTGTCTTCACGGCCCAGTTACAAAGAGTGTAACTGATGCTGGTGTTGTGAATAAGATAAGATTTTCAGGCAGCAAAATTTCCTCCCTCCCTCAGGCATGTCCTCACCAGCTGTGTGCTGTAAGAACCATGGAGCAGTTCAAAGAAAACTGCACAGAATCAGACCAAAACCACCCTGGTGCTTATAAAGGCTCTGACAGCAATCCTGGTCCCTCCAGACTGTCAGCCAGAGGATATTTCTCATCAGAGACATTTTAGATGATAAATGGCTCCCTGAATCTATCCATCAGCGTGTCTGTCACACAAGCTACCACTTATTGTCTAGCTGCAAAATCAACATTGACAACATAATGCACCACCTTTTCCATGTGGGAAGAGTCCTGACATTTTAAACAACAGAGGTGCCAACACTCTGCCCTGCTTTACGTCTGGCAGGGTTTGACCAGGCACTCAGTGTGCTAGGCTGCTGTCACAAAATCAGAGCTCGGTAAAGACCACTTTATTTTGTAGCTTCATTTGTGTATGTGCATTCAACCTACAGTTGGAACATGGTGCTTCAGACCGGGATAGCTAGAATGTTTGCTTTCCAACCAAATGAGATGTTTTGCAAAGCCCAGTTCTTTTGGAGCTTTTCCCCTGTGTAATAGGGAAAAGCCCCAAAGGAGCTGGGCTTTGCAAAAGTGCAGAGTAAATCTTGTGAAAAATGCCAGAGTTCTCTCATTTTTTTTTTAGACAAGTACAGCACTTCTCAATGCTGTTATTTCCACTTTGGGAAAAAAATAGAAGTTTTATTCAGAAAAATTCCTACTAAAATATATTTTGGGGATCACTGACTTACATGCAAGTGAAATTTTTTTTCTATATCTAATTGATTTCTGAACAGCTTTAACAGCTTTTAGGCCTGAACCCAAACACATCATCATCAATTAGAGCAGCTCTTTAAATAAAACAAACCTTAAGCTACCCCTTCTCTCTCTGCTTACCTGTAATAGCCTATAGTTGTCATCTGTTGGTTTCCCCATTTGCACTTAAAAATAATTGAAATAACTGATGCTCCAATGCAGAAGCAGTATGAAATATTTCTATATTAGATAAGGCATTTTACACAGAGACTTATTCAGAGAGGAGAAATGGAGGGGTTTCTTTCAATATCTGTTTTCAAGAAGTTGAATTTCAAAAGCAGCTTTAAGTCTTGGGTCTTATTACTAGTCATCAGTTTGTTTGCAGTGTGCAAAAATTATTCCATCCAGTGGGCCTGAAGTGACAGAGTAAAAAAAATAAAGGGAAAACTCGGTAGAGACTAGACAGCACCCACTTCAGGAACATGATGGATGCTTAGAGGGAAGGCAACAGATTTCTTAACACAATGACATTAGGTCAACTTCTGAAATAAGTGCCAAGTGAGTTGAAGCTCAGAATATGTTCTTATGGTCAGCGCTAGACTACTCTAAGTCTGGTCAAGAGCAATGCAGTCCTGAGCTATCTCACAGCTTGAAAAAGGAAAGAACAGCAAGGTTTTCATAATTGACCCTTAACTCATGCAACAGGAGAAATCTGCACCCTCTCACAAAGAATATAAGCTTTTGCAGTACTTTTAGAGTGATGGTACTTCCAGTCTATGGAGAGCACTGGCAACCATCCAGAACAACTCTCCTTCTTACAAGCCCTTGGCACCTGACCTCTGATCCAAGGGCAGCAGCTACTTCAGCATTCTGGAAAGGAAAATGCCCAGGAGCCAACATGTGAATATGGGTGACGTAGGAATGAAGGTCAAATGGCCAGTGCAGACAAGTATTCCCTCTTCTTGATCAATCTCTCTGCTTAAATATACTTTGAATAGGAAGAGAACTTCATCTGCAGCAGAGACAAGCATCAAGAGCTGAGAGGGGCTCCCTTGACTTTGAAGAAGTCAAGCATCTTGGCTCTAAGGAAGGCAAGCAGCTCCTAAGTCTCTTAGGAAGCCTAGAAGAAGGGAAAAAGTCTTACTACCTTGATGAAAATGAAAATATTATTGAGGTCGATCTCCTGGAGCTGTGGATGGATAAACCTTGCAGAATCACAGGTTATAAAAATGATTTTGAAACCTAGTTTATTAGTTCAGCCTCTTTTCCTGACCTAGACACCTATCTTGTCTTGACATCTTCTGGTCAAAATCCTTATAAACACCTTGTTTTCCACCATAAAAAAAAAAAAAAAAAAAAGGAATGGGTATTGTGGGGTTTATTTTGACACTGAAATACTGTCAACATGCCCAGTTCAGGAAAAAACATGTGTGGTAATAATGGAGTGTAGGTGCCTTCAACTGTCTGAAGCCAAGGCTAGAGGCAAATCTGATCAGATCAGCACAGCTAGAAATGTGACAAGCTATCATTAACATCAGGTGATTGCCTAGTTTCACTACTGATTGCTTTAACAGAACTTGCAATAAAAATGAAATGAAGAAAAATCCCACACCTCACACCCCAGGTGGACTCTGTGTCCTTTCTGCCCTGAGCTCAGACCAGCAGCCAAGCCCTGGTGCTGGAGCTGGAGCTGGAGTGCAGCTCCAGCAGCCCCAGGCTCCCAGGGCTGTGTGCCTGCCAGCTGCTCAAGGCATGTGGTGATTTCACCATGGATATTCCCAGCCTGATGTGTTCCCCTGCTTTCAGCACAGGGCAGCCTGGGACATGAAGCCATCCTTGGCCCCCAAAATGAACTGCCCCACAGGACCTTTGATTTAAAGGGCAATCAGCACCTCCTTTTCAACACAGGGCTTTTGGATATAGCCTGGAAATGGCTTGGCTCAGTTTTGTGTTTTAGCAATGTGTTGAGTGCAAAGCTGTGCACATGCACAGAGACTGCAGGGAGCTCAACCCCCTCTCTTTCTGGATGGAACAGCTTCCTTCCCTTCCCCCATAATATCCCAGTTCTCCCTTGGGCCTTGGCAGCAATACAAACTTAGAAACTCCAGTGGACAGGATACTTCTGAGAACAAGCAAGTGAATGCTGGGATTTTAGAACCAACAGATGCCTGTTTTATCACTACAGAGTTCTGACAAAGAGTACTCTGGTCCTGAACTTTGCAACACGCTTTTGAGGCCACAGACTTGTTTGTCTTTCCCTGTTGTCACCACCCATGTCCTCCAGGCAGTCCTTTGTGACCATCATTCCATCCCTGTAGTTCCTTACCTGGTGGTCTGTTCTGGTGCCCTTCATCCCAGCTCTGGTGTCAGCAGGACTTCCAGGAGGCTCATACCCCTGGGGTACATTCCTTCTCCACACATGCTGCTCTGGAATGCTAGATGGATGTCAGGACCTGCCTTCACAGGCCATTAGTGGGAGCTCTGGAAGAGCTCTCTGTTCTCTCTGGTAGAGAACAATGTCTAGACTGAGGTGATTAACACGTGATAGACAAAGCAGGCACTGACTGAATGGAAAAGTGCCTTGTTTTCTGCCCAGGAAGCCACAAAGGTGGGCTTCACATCCAAGGGACCCTGCTGAGCCAGCATAGAGTGTGGTCACCTGTTTCACCCCACACTGGAATCTCAGGGCTAGAGCCAGGATTGTGGGCATGGAGAGCAAGGAGCTCACTTTGGCAAGAGGGAGAGGTCAGCAGCTTTGGTGTGTCCTCTGGCATTCAGAAGAAAAACCTACCCTGCTTGTCCCATCATTTTTTTGGAAGTCTCTGAAAAATTTCCCACTGCGGTCACAGAGCAGCCAGGCAAAGCTACCACACTTGTTCCCTAGGTGGGGAGGGAGCACAGCAGTAGGAGAGCAAGAGGACATCCAGGTTGTCCCACCTGGCCATGGAGGCTTAAAGGCACTGGCAGCTAATGTCTGTCAGATCCCTCTCAGTTTTTGAAGAGGCCTTCCTCTGGATTCCCTGCCCAGAAGAAGTAAATGAACTCCTGGCACGCAATCACATTGAGTTAGAGGTTTCCAAGCCTTCCCTGAAGTCCTCTGGGATGTTCATGGTTATGCATCTTGCAGGCTCTCTGCTCCTCAGAGTCATGGATTCTGACCCACTTCACCAAGAAGTGCTGTTTTAAACTGTGGGTTATGTTTCTGTGTCTCATTTGCCAAACTCTTTCTTGTGCCTTTTGTGACAGCAACTGACAATACCTGTGACCTCTCCTACACTTCATTGGAGCAAGGAACAACTTCACCAAACCATAGCCTGGATCTCATCTTTTGTCATTATCTACAGTTCCAGCTTCAGGGGGCATAGACTGACTTCCTTCCTTCCTTCCTTCCTTCCTTCCTTCCTTCCTTCCTTCCTTCCTTCCTTCCTTCCTTCCTTCCTTCCTTCCTTCCTTCCTTCCTTCCTTCCTTCCTTCCTTCCTTCCTTCCTTCCTTCCTTCCTTCCTTCCTTCCTTCCTTCCTTCCTTCCTTCCTTCCTTCCTTCCTTCCATTAGAGAATATGTCTTTGAGATTTCACCTGGGACATGTTTTATCAGCCCTAGCCAACTCCTGCTGCAACTTTATAGACACAAAGATATGCCCCAGCTTTCATTTTCATTTTAAACATTACATCAGGCAGTGAAGCTTTCTGCCTCTATGGTTATCCCAGCAAAGACAACTATTTCCACTTTTTGTTCTTATCTCTGAGCAAGGAGATACCAAAGACCTTGCAGCCACGTATATGTTTTTCCCCTTTAAATACAGCTCTCTTTTTTTGTATTTTGCAAAACTGCTTTTATTTCTTGTAACGAGAACATTTCTGTTCAGAGAAACACTGCTTGAAGCTACCCCCATACCCACTCAGACAGCCTCTTGCAAATTCAAATTCCAATGAAATTCAGAAAAGGACTCATTCTGGGTTTTGCTTTTGATTCACTGATGTCCTTCTCTATTTTTTACACTGTGTTTTCCAAACACAATCCACTAAGGATTGTCTTGTTTTCCCTATAGGTTCCACCCCAGTGCTGCACAGCAGGGTACAGAGGTTGGACCACTTTTCCAAGTTTGTAATTTTCAAGGCACCACAAGGTCAGGATGACCAAGGAGACAATTTATTTCTCTCTTTGGGTCCTCTGACTCAGAGATCCCACAAACCTTTCAGTATTCCTTGATCTCAGAAGTCTCAAAGCTCTCCCAAATGGTAAAAAGGAGCTTCCTCAGGTTTTTTTCCTAATTTTTCTAAGGGACTTCAGGCACATCATTGTGCATACCAAGGCAGCTTGTGGCAGTACCTGCACCAGGCATAGGCATGAGAGGAAAGAAAGATGCTCTGTGATTTAGTCTGGAAAGGAGACTTCTCTACCTGGTAAACAGTAAGGAGGGCTGCAATATGATAAACAGAACAGGGACTTTTGTGCATACCCTTTACTTATTTCAAAGGTGATGTGTTTGCAGTCACTTTTCATTTTCATCACCAAGTTTTCATCTTGGAACTACTGATGCTATGGGGAATACCACACAGCACACGTGACCATGAGTATGACACACGTTTGTTTGTTGTTAGACTCCCAAGTTCACAGAGAAAATCCTTCAGACGTGGCTCAGTTTTCAAGGACAGAGAACCCTCACACACAGCCACCAAATAGACAAACAAACTGCACCTGTGTTCACCAACAGGCGCAGGGGACAAGAGGCAGCCCACAACAGGTTGAGAACACACTCCTGCTTTAGTGCCAGAGCTCCAGAGAAAGAGCTACCATCTCTCATGTCCTTCTCTGTAGTGATAAACAGACACTGAAGCAAATTCATGTGGCTCTCAGAATCCACAGATACTACACTATTTTTTGAAAAACAGATTTCACCACTACAAATGAAGCCTGAAAATGTTACACCCAGAGCACTGGCATCTGTGGAAGCAGGACTATTTCTTCACATCCAGTAAACAAGTTTTTACACAGCAAATTAATTCCTCCCTCCAGAGCTGGTCCTGGGGGGCCAAAGCAACCCACATTGCTGCCCGCCCGGTGCAAACCCAGCAGAGGCTTTGGCAAGGCTTCCCCAGGCGGGTGCCGGAACTGCAGTGCTTGAAGGGATTCCATTTAAGGCACAGCTGGCTCCTCACATGCAGCTCCTGCCTTTGAAGGCAGCCCCTCTTCCCACAGGCCACAGTGGGAACAAACCCTCCAGGTGCTGCCACAGCTCTCCCCAGGGACATCAAGCCCGGTGTCAGGAATGTGCTCCCAGGGGCGCCAGACAGAGGGAGGAGCTCAGGGAGCTCAGCATCCCCTGGAAGTCTCCCAGCAGCTCCCGTGGAAGGGGACCAGGAGCAGGAGCTGGCAGCCAGCCAGTCAGTGCCTGTGGAAATCACCGTGAAACAAGAGCCCAAACCAGGTTTGCCATCTGGGACAGGCCAAGAAATTGCTTTGGATCCAGGCGACAGGCCTGGCTTTTCTTCCTGAAGGGAATGAAAGGACTGGAGGAGAAATAAGAACTGCAAAGGAAAGTAAGACTAGAGGAAATATCTGAATGAGATCTCCAATAGGTAGGAGACCTAGGTATGGAAAGTATGAAAAGATGGGAAGCTTATTGCTCCTGTCACACCATCCCTGTTTAGACTGGGAGTAGAGAAGGAAAGAAAGGGCGTTCCCTTAAAAAATGCAATTGAGTGAGACATAAATCAAGAGTCAGTTCATTGGAGTAAATTAAGATTGGCTGCTGTGAAGAGTGAGGAAGTGAAAACCTTTGGTTGGCTGCCCAAGGGAAGGGAGGAGAGGAGATAAGATATGCGGTAGGTGATGAAAGAGATGCAGAAGCACAGAAATGTGAACAGGTTAGAGCTGATAAAACATTGTGCTCTAGGTCCTACTTTTCCCATTCCAGTGGCTTGGAAGTGTGAGACAAAGCTGACAAAAGAGCCTGCAACAAAGACACAGACACATCAGGACAATTTTTTAGTTATAAGCTTTTTCTTTTTTAGAATTCAAGCTTACACAGTTATCTATGCCCACTATATTCATAATTACATTTTAATATCTGCATACAAAAGCTATGTAAAAATTATTTTCTTCCCCAAATATACAAATTTTCTCTTTAGATAGTTTAAAACATTTGTGATCACAGATTTTTTTTTAATATATTTTAGGCTGAAAAAATATTACCAATCTAGCATAACTCTTAACACTGTTTGCAAAAAAATACATCATCCAAGGTACTTTGTTTTTTACTGTAAGGTGTAATGTTTTCCTTACCCTCAGGGCATGAAACTGATATAAAAAAATAAAACAAATAAGCAAAACCCACAAACCTCATAGACAAAGTAGTAAGTCCTCCCAACTTCATAAAAACAAATAAACAACCTAAACCACCCTCTTCTTTAGAAAAATTATGAATGACTAATTTGATGTATTTATGAGCAAACTGAAGCTGTAGAGTGCTAAGGAAGTAGGAAAAGAGAAAAAGAAACTACAGTATGTCAGCTAGTTCATGCCCTGATACTATCTTTACCAACATTAAATGTGTAATTAAATAAAGTGTCTTTTAATGTTTTACATTGTGCTCAGTAATTTACATAAATTTAATCCACACCTGGGTGCTGATGTAGATTTACATTTGATTGTCTTGTGCATAAACAAGGTTAGCTTTTAAAGAAGGTAAACTGTGCAATGGACAGTCACAAACAACTTATTACCTGCACAATATTGCTTTTTGAAGGCGACATCAGTCAATGTGGATACACACAAATAATGCATACTCTTTGCATTTGCTAACATCTATGCTAAAACTTTGTGATAAGGCCAAACCTTTTTTTTTGTTTTTAATTTTAAAGCAAAAATATACCATAGTAAAAAAACAAAAACAAAAACGTGCTCACACCGTTTTGAGTCTTTAAGTGGAAAATAAATCTCTATCACACTAGAATAAAATTCTCTCTATAAAATTCAAATACAGATCACTTCATTACTATATCAAAAGGAAACGTCTGGCGATCATTTCCAGATGATCACAATAACAAGACACATTAAGAGATTCTGTTGCCTCTTCCTTTGTGAAAAGATAAATGTTGAACACTTTCAATTGCTCTCACAGTGAGAGGAAAACGTTCCTTGGTTGAGGATTTTGATTCTGTCAATGAAAAAGGTTTAGCCTTAGGAATGCTGGCTACATCTCAAAACCATAAGACTGATTTTTAAAATTTATGATTCATGCAGCAAGAAGTCAATATGACACATACAGATTAGAGTTCCATAGCATAAAAATACATCACTAGCAATGACATGCTCTGCTTGTGATTAACAGCCCTCTCTTGGCAGATTTCTGATATAAATGGTCTTTCTGGACAGTTTTTTTCCTCCTTCTGGTACCTGCCTCTGAAGAAGCAAGCAGTCTGCTCAAGGATGATTTTGGACCTGGGAGGTCTAACTCTAACGTCTACATTTTGGCAGAATGTAAACAAAAATCATTAGCACACACTATATATGTTATAATAAATATCACAACTTAACTGAGATTACACATGAAATGAGTATCTAAATGCATGTTACTCAGGGCAATACCATGAATGGTGACAATCAGGTTCGACAGGAAAAACCATCTGTGTAAGACCCACATGTGGACCACAAAGCAAACATGAGAGCCATGTGGCACTAGCAGAAACAATACTCTGGACTGCACTGGAAAGCACAAGTTTGTTATTTCACTCAGAAGGCCAGTTACTACAAAGGGTGTTGATTGTGGCACTGGTGTCTGCCACTGAGATGGTCAGTCCAGGGGCTCAATCCCACAATGGCTTCAGACCACTGATACTTAGAAGTACGTCTTTGCAGAGCTAAGGTCATTAGTTTTGCTCTCACAATCACATAAATCAGCAGTCATACTGAGGAAGTAAAGGAAGGGACACAAAGTAAGACTGGTAGAAGATCAGAGGCCATTAGATGTCAATACATCAAATCTGTCCAACTATGAGCTTGGCTTTAGTTTTCAGTTAAGGAATACTACTAACTCAGTCTGTTAATTAGTGCCAGACTCCAACTTAACCTGAAAAGCTAGAAAAACATGTTGATGTATGTCCTTTCTGCTTAGAGCACTGCCAGAACTGTCTAAGTTGGTTGCCTGATTTTAGGCACTTCAGTCCATCTGCAATCACCTAAGGAAGGAGGTCTGATTTTCTGAACCCTGACTAAGCACAGTTCCAAAGAGCATTGGTACTTTGGAACAAGAAGGGATGTGGTGTTTCCTCTCCTGGATCTCACCTGCAGCACAGTCAAAAGCTTGACTGCCTACTCAAGCTCACATTAAGAAAACAGATGAGGTACTTGCATTGGCTTCAGGAGGAATTCCATGCTCAGATCCATGGCAGAACAGGGCTTCAAAAGACACGCACATTTCTCTTTTCTTTGCAAGCCTGTGGGCATAGGCACTGATGCCTAAGCTTTTCATATATTTGTCGTATATTTGTAGCTTTGTAGATTTCTAATACATGGCTGTAGCTCCCAATAGTTTTCCTACCCCTTTTCCCCTACATTTTAGATCAATAAGATAACCTTCTATGACATATTATGATACATTCCTAAAATATTATTTAGTCTTGTGTCTTTAGCCAAGGATATCTTATTTCCTTTTACCATGTATCCTAGACGTAATAAATATGGGGCTAGAAAATCAAGAGGGGCTCCAAGTAGGCAGAACCAAAAGGGGAGATTACTTAACTAAATGTTCTTCTAATTGGACACTATGGTTAAATATGCTAATTTGTTAAATGTATAAAATTGTAGAAGTTCTGTATCATGTGTGCATTTTGCCATATTTGCACCTGGAGGCCTCCAATTCTGCTTTTATATTCCTTGCTATATTAATATTTTCTCGAATGTTTGTTGTTTTGTTTCTAGATTGTGAAGGCATCAGCACAAGTAAGGGATCGGCTGCTTTTCTGAGTTCCCTATCATGTGCTGTAAGTCCTCCATCAAGTCACTCCAAATCACTTATCCAAAGAGCCAGTTTCTGACTCTTTGTCCCCAGGACACTGCTCTACAGGGAATGTGGACAGAGATGTTGTTTAGACACACCCTTTAAGATGGAGCCAACACAGCCAACAAAAGAGGTTCTACACCAAATATTTAAGAATTAATTTCCAATGGTGTGCCTTCACTGCTACCTGCAAAAAAACTCCTAAACACCCCAATATGTTTCATGTTCTGACAAAAAAACCCCTAAGTGATAACATTAATGCTCATAGCTCATCACAGGTGCATACAGTATCAAACAACAGGGAGAACAAGATTCCACATCCCTAAAAACATGCCCAATAGCACTCCAAATGCTTTATAAATGATGTAGGGAAAGAAGGGTAGAATTTAACTCCTGACACACATATATTGTGTTCCATCTATAAGTTTTCCTGAGTATCCTGTTTTTATGTGGGGATAAGCACATAACATATGGGTTCAGATATGGGCCGTGAGCTTTGCAAGTTGACACATCCACTCTAACAATGCCCACAACTTGCTGGGCAAATGGGTCAATAAATAGCAGAGAAAGAAACTGGTACAAATCAATGCACAACATGAAAGAATGCAGGATATGAAGCAGTGCAAAAAATACGAACTAAGTCTCTGGTTCCCAGGAAGAACAGAAAGATATTTTAGATGTGTCATAAAAATTCAGAGGATGGTTTAATATCAAGTTTATAAAACCCAGGGACAGCATCCCTGAATGGAGATGGTGACAGAGAACCTCTACCTACAGTGTCCTCATCGCTGACCTCCAAACATTCCAGGACTGTGAGTACTGGCTTGCAGACTTTGGCAGCAGGACATTTTGTCATTGCTTAGTTTGGTTCCTGCTAGTGCAGTTAGTGGAAATAAGTTAAAAGAATCAAGAGAGCATCTAGCCTAATGAAACACATACAGACACACTTGTAGGGGGGGAGAACTCAGCTGATCCACACGCACACACACAGAGGACAGAGTCAGAGAAAGAGAGAGAAGATAAAAAATATGGAAATATGTTTAAGACATCTGCTGAAGATTTGTAATTATATATATATAAAATTATATATATATGTGCATATAAACTTTATATATATATATAAACCAAAGGATTACTGCCGAGCAACACTATTTGTATTACTGAGATAAAGCTCTACAGTCTTGAGTGTTGTTAATAACACAGTTGGCTTCTGTCCCATCTGAAGGTCACCCTGTATCTTTCATTCTCCTTGTCCTCATTCTGTGAGCCCTCATATCCCTGAATAACTCTGAGACACTGCCTGCTATCCTGACAGAGAGCCTTCTCCCTCGGAGTGACAGATTTTCCATACACCTCAGGAAAAGCAGACCCCCTCCACTATCAGGAAAAGCACCTCAGAGGATCAAATTTCCCTCCTCACTCCAACAAACCTTCCAGTGAAGTTACCTGGAGTCCAAATTTAGTAACTGAAGATCTTAATATCTTATACACATGGAAAAAAAAATACTCAGTCCCTTCTAGCACACTGCATTATTTAAGTACTTGATTTATGGGGCACAGTTAAACTGCATCTGCTGGAAAAAAACCTCAGAGAATGATGGGATCATGATGATGATGGAGATCCTAGATCATAGTGGTAATCGTTACAATAGAAACAATCATGAAGACCAGAAATTTCGTATTATGAATTTGTCAGTTGTACCCTGCAAAAGGAGGTAATACAAGACAGAATTGTCAGGGTCAAATTAACAATAGCTGTTTTAACTTGAAGGCAAATTTGTTTTTCTGCCACTTTAATCTCTCTCCCCTGTTTTCCAGGCAATGATGGGTGTGAGCTGGTGACCACGCAAATGCTGGTGAATGAGATTGGTCTGTTTGTATTTTCACTGTTAAGCTGTCAAAGCACTCACATCAAAGGACTGAAGAACAAATTGCAATAGTCACAAGTACCCGCATTAAAGGGATGTTTTCATCCATGTGTATACAACTGCCCCCCAGCAACCCCAAAAGAAAACCCAAACAAAACCCCAGCCCCGTCTCAAGAAACAGAAGACCACGAAAGAAGAACAAACAGGTGAGAAGAGCTGGGCAACGGGACGAAATGACAGCCAGTAGTGCGATGGGGTGCGGAGAACCACTTCAGTCTCTAATCCTCAAACACTTCCAGGAACAACGGAGGGAACAGTTCTGTGGGGCACTCCACCTTCATGTGCAGGAAGCGGCTGGCATGGCAGGCTCCGATCATTCGCAGGTCTGTCACTTTCATCAGCAGTTTTGGCCAAAAGTGTGCAACATGGTGTTTTCTGTAATTAATGTAGTGTTCGAATGCCAGAAGGAAACCCTCTTGACACTTTTCTATTCTCTCGACGCAGACAAGGCCTGGGCGATCTGTAGATACAAAGCAGTAGAATTATCATTCTTACTTATTTGCTTGAACAAATACCTGATCATAAATCAGGAAAAACAGGATGATTCTGATGCTAGGAAAGAAAGGAGAGAAACAGGGGACATTTGTGGCTCTGCCACAAACTTCTTTCACTCCAGCCAACTCACTTGTTAGTACTATCTCTGTTAAAAGAGGAAGATAATCCTTCCTTTCTTCATCCTTTGCCTGCTTTGCTCACTTAGCGTGTAGCTGTTAGGGAAGTGTTTCCTTACAGTGACTAGAGCATCAGATCCCTGATTTCAGCTAAGGCTTCTATCTACATTTTTCTGTAAAACAACTAATAAAGAAACAAAAAAAAAATCTTTGTCAGATATCTAAATTACAGTTCTTTTCTATCTGTTTTTCTACAATCTGACTAGTGGTTTGATCCTGCTTTGATCCTGCTTTGATCCCAGATGAGCTTTATGAAGCATCAAGGAACAAAAAAGGCCAAAAATCTGTCTGTTTCAGCTGGCAGCCAGATAAGGACTGGGAAAGCCCCTTTCACAAGTCACATCTCAGGAGACACTTCTGGGAAAGCAGGTCCTTTTTGAATTGTCCTCTGTAAGCCCTGCTCCTGTATCACTGTGTAGGGACCCAAAAAGAAATCAAAATATTTTGATGGGGAAGATGAAGGGCTGTGCTGTGATTAATGTGGAAACCTTTTTATCTCAGATGCAGTTAATGCTTGTAAATCACTGATTGTGTATTGTTATTCAGTGCCCAATCTTCAAAGCCATCCTAAAAAAAAAAAAATCATGCCAAATCTGCCACTGCCCAAGAATGGAATTTCCTCTTTGGGCTGGCACAATCACTGGAGGCATATTTGAAGACATACTCAAATTGAGAAGATTACAAACTCTTTGGAAATCATAGGAAGTTGTCTATGCTGCTTTTGTATCATGACCAATTGCAAATGGTCCAAGTGTAGGGAAACAGCAGAGCTCGTAAATGCCCATTAGGAAGCAGTGGTGCTGTTAATTAGGAAAACAAGAGGGCAAGTCAAACTAAACATATGAGACTGGTGGAAATGTGTATGAATGCCCAATGCATGACATTACTCAGGGGAAGAGGGAACTTATCATAAGGACCAGTGTTGCTAAATAACCCATTTTTCATTTAAGGCAAATGGCCTCAGAATCAGAACTGATTTCTTCTTGATGATCATCCCTGGCTCACTCCTAAATACCAAATTGAGCAAGGTGTGTTACCAAAACCACTTTTTTGTCCATCTCTCTGAACTTGTTTCCTAGTGCTCACCAAAATAAGACACTGGGGATTTGAGAGAAAATTTCTCCCACATTACTCTAGTCAGCACTACAAGACCTAACCTATCTTATTTTCTTTACAATGAGGCCTGTGACAAAGAGCAAAGGGTTTCAAAATTGTTTGCATCCCAATATATTTCTGTTCTCACCTGATGACATGAGCAGAACAGCCTGAAGAAGGGCAACCTCGGTGTCATCCAGGTTAAATGAAGAAAGAGACATGCCCAGGTCAAAAATGGCATCAGACACTACGCCAAGACCCCCATTTTTCAGCTGGCCCCTTGTCACCGCCATCTCCCCATTTAGGGTTAAAGTCTCACTCTCGGGGTCATAGCGAACTGCCGCTCGGAGCGACATGATCTCCATACAGCAGCCTTTCAGAAGGATGATCTGGTCTTCACATGGCAGCTGCAGAAATTACAAATGGCAAAGAAAAATTCGTGTTTGTCAAACTGAGTGGCTTTTACAACTACAATAAATCCATGAGCATGAAGTTGAAGCCCAGGACACTCACATAGTGCAGCTCCTCTCCAAACACACTGCTCTGCACAAACCCTCAGGATTTGAGTTCCTGTCTTCAGGAACTGCTAGCAGGTTAACATTCCCTGGTTAGCATCCCCACACACTCTTAGAAAATTTAGCAATAACACAGCTGATGGCTCCCTCAGCTCAAAACTTACCACAGCAGAATAAACTGTAATTGGGGCTGGTGCAGACCTCAGCCATCCCAGTTAAATTCACTATCAGCCATACTTATTTCTTACCCGACCAGAGGAAAAGAAGGACATTTTGGAGGGTCTGTAAGAGTGGACTGTGTTTTAAATAAAAGGAATTAAATAAGTGTTTATATCTAGAGGATATACCTCAGTCAGTGGAGCAGTAATTCTCACTGCCCCATTTTAACAACAGAGAAATTATTAATCTATACTTAATCTAGTAAGGCAAGCTGTCCAAATTGTTAGATGTAGGTTCTGTATTTACAGAGTATAACCAGGATGATGACACATAAGCAGAACATGTTCGATACAGTATGTCTTTATGTTTTCATAGGTTATTCAATCATAACAAAACCCACCAAGACAATTCTGAGACTGTTCACATACATGAACAGCAAGCGTCCCACATATGAAAGAGCAACACTTCTACTTGGCTTGAAAGGAGGCAAAAAGCCATTTATTTTTGATTAATATAAAATTATTATATTTAGCAGTTTTGCAATTCAAAATGAAACCCCCATGAACTATAGGTTTACATGGCAACAGTGTACCTGCAAAGCAAGTGCATTGATTTGGTGGGAATTGATGCAGAGCTACCTAATGCAAGTGGAAAGCAGTTCCCTGTTAGCGAAGAGATTTAAGCACAAAGCTAGTCATGGTCAGGAAAATGAGTTGAGTCATGCAGCTACTTTTCCAGCAATGCCAGCTTCAGGTGTGAAGTGCTTAATACACAAGAAAATTGACTCATCCTGTTCAGGGCAAATCAGTTTCTCTACAGATGACCCTCAGCTCAGCAGTAGTGTGGGGAAGACTGCACAGGCACAGCAGCAGTCTTTCTACCCAATGACAATTCTACTGTTTGGCAGCAGAGACTGAAGTAGGGAAAGAAACAGGATTAAAAAATTTAAAATGAGAATAGATATGTGAGAGGAACCATGAAGAGATACTGGAATAAGCAATGACAGTGAAAAAAAGGATAGGAAAGAAAGGAAGAGAAAGGGACAAGAAAAGAGAAATGAAAAAAAAACTACCAAGCCTCTAAATAGAAGAATAGTAGAAAAGAAACAAATAACAGCAGAGAAGATATTTTGTGATGCTTCAGCTATTTTATTAGTGAGCCAAGAAACTAATGAGGATTTCTCTTTCTACTTGATTCTTCTTAAAACTTCTTTATGGTAGTGGTGGTCTGACTATGCCTGTCCTTCATCAGCTTTCCTAATTCTGAAGGATACATTGGACACCTGTTTCACAGATGCCAGGCCTCAGGTCTTATCTAACAGTAGCAGGAGTTACCAGAGACAAAAGGCTTGAACATCAGTTCTACTCCCAACTGTGCAGATTTTAATGCTATCTACACTCATCACTTGAGTGTTGCTACCAGAGCATCTTCAAGTAGCTGGATCAACAAATGTGACTGAAACTCTGCCATGTGTTGGCCTTTCTCTCTCTGCAGGGAGAAAAAGCACAAGGCAGGAACCTGAGGTGCTCACCTCTGCAGGACACATGGGCAGTGCAGCACCATGGAATTGAGCTGAACTGAGTGACCTCAAAGAGTATTTACACAGCTTCACCCACTGTGGAACCACTGATGCCTTGACATTTAAAACTCACATCAAACTCATTCTCCTCCATCTTCTAAGCTTCAAGAAAGAAAAGCAGGAAGGAAACAACAGGAGAAATACTGAAAAGCAAATGAACTTTTCCTTATACTTTGGTTACTCTGGGATTGGATACTTGTTTTGAGGCAGGGGCCAATGGGTGCACACAAACTAAGCTAGGCACTCACAGTGCTTTGCTGGCTTCTATATACGTCCAAAGATGTAAAAAAGAAGGAAAAGTAGCCATAAAAATGTAAGTGGCCATGGATGTTCCCTGTCATCTCCCTCTTTCATCGACATTTACTGCATTCTCAGAGAGCTTCTGGAATTATAAACCGATTTAATGTTTAAATGCTTTGCAGGTCCTATGAAAAAAAGTGTTTTTTCTTGTAAAAAATCTACAGCCCACACAGGGTTGCTTCTAAGAAAAATACATGGGTTAAAAATCATACTGGAAACAAAGTTAAACAGGAGGGTGCCCCTTCAAAAAGGAGCAAATATTTGTCATTCTCTTCATGCTACAGCAAGTGCTATATGACAAGTCAGAGGACAGCTGTCCTACCCCTTTGTGTTCATGAGGAGTTGTCCCTCACCCTGCCATCAGATCTTGCTGTATATAGGCAGGTGTCAGGTTTACACAGTGACTCAGCTATAAACAAACCTGTCCAGCTGAGCCACATAACATACAGAGGTCATGCTCAATGATGCCTTGACTTCTTCATCCATGACTCCTGCCTAGCTCTGACACAAGTGGGCTCATGGTAGCCAGGAGGGGTAGGAGATGTCAGAGGGGCACTGAAGTCTGTGTGTGACTGGCAGAGCTTTCTAAATTAAAAAGACTACCTTGGTGCTTCACCATAATTTCCCACCAGCAAACGCCAAATCAGAGGAGACAGATTCCCTCAGATGCTAAATGCTGCAGGGGCCTCATGATCTATGGACACATTCCTCATATTTTAAAATCTTCATGCTTGGCTACTATTTCATGCTTCCTTGACTGATGGCGCCAATGCAGAGGCTGGCCAGGGTGAGATATTTACACTACGACAACTATTGATATTTACCTCCTCTTGTTCTGTACTTGCCAGAGGACATATATAGCTCTCCTTGACTGACTTCAAAGAAAAGCTGCCAGCCACAGTAGAGTATAATGTTATGGCTGCCTTACCCTTCCTTCCTGGTAGGGTGTTGACCTCAAAGGGAGAGATAGAAGGTGTTCCTGCTGATGGCAGGGGAGTTGGAACCAGATGATCTTTAAGGTTTCTTCCAACCCAAACCATTCTATGATTCTATGAAAATTATTTAGATTATTAAGACTGAAATATTATTTCAGGCTGCAGTTCTGATACCATTTATTAAACTGGAGAAAAAAAAAAAATCAGCCATTGCACCTGGTCCTTCAATAAAAGTGATACCTTGGTACAAATGAGATCAGCATAAGTCTTCTGTATTCCTAATGTGCAACCAAGCCTTTGAATCTATTTACTGTATATTTACATGTCAGTATCTACCTGGAATGACAATCGATTACTTTCACAGACTCTTTTATGCACAACCTCCCCATTCAGGAAAACCAAGCCCAGGGAACCCAATAAGGCAAGTGACACTCCTGGACAGGGCTGCTTTCCTGAATTTGAAGAATTTTTTACTGTGTAGACCCAACTTGACAGTACTGTACCTGCCAAAGAACGAGGAGATACATAGGGAACCATTTGCTGGAAGATTTTATTAAACATATCAGCTTCTAGACAGTATCTTTTTGTTCATTTGCTTTGTTCAATGCTACCTCTAAAGACATATCTGAGTCCTAATGAACCACAATGACTTCCAGATTAACAAACTCAGGATTTCAGTAATCACAGGAAAATGAAAAGTCATGAAAATCCAGATGATTCTAGTCCCATCAATTTTGAGTGCCTTTAATTTTTTTAATTTTAGACACATTGAATTTTTAAGTTCCTTGCCAGAGTATTTTGAGTAGTTTTTAACAACAGGCATACAAATGAGGAGTGCAAGAAAGTCTTCTTACCTCACAAAACATAGGCAACTTTTTGGCAAAATCCACCACTCTTGTAATCGCTGGTGTGATAATTTTTGTAAACTGGCTGAAGGCTTCTAAATCCACTTTCCCACCTTCTGGGGCATTAACTATTGGTGCCTGCCCAATATCTTCTGGCTAAGGATATAAACAAAGATATTTAAAGGAGCAGTCTGTCTTAGAGCAACTATTTTATACTCTAAAAAGTCCTGCTTGGTGATGGAAGATATGCTAAAATAAAAAGCAACACTATTTGCTTTATAAGTAAAGTCCATTTACGTCACATATAATAAATGTGAATTTATTTGTAAGGCATTTGTGAAAGAGGTGACCGCAAAGAGAAATGGGTGACTGGTATGCTCCTACCCATCCTTTGTAGACAGCTGGGCTGTTGTGCACAGTTTCTTCTTTGTGTCTGTATGTATGCATTTTACGGGTGCAGCACATGCTTCTTTTGCTTAAAAACATAGGCACGTTTTTCCTTACAGGAGCTGAAAGCTCTAAAGTTTCTCTAAAAGCAAAGAGAGTTGAGGAGACACCCCTAAAAAGATGCTGCAAGCTTTTTAGAATTAGGCTCTTTCACCTACTCAAAGCTTGGAAAGTCTCCCCAGAACACATTGCCAGGTATCACAGGGCCCTCTCAGGAAATTGCCAAGGCCAGTTTCCAAAAGGCTAAAACAACTTATGTGCAAAGTTAAAACAACTTATGAGAAAGAACAGGCTAACCTAAAGGTGCCCTGGATAATGTAAATCGAATTTGAACTCATCTGGGTAAAATTTTGGTTGAAAATTGTCTGTTGTATGATTTCAGCTCAAGGCTTCTCCAAACGAGAAACAAATCATATTTTGAGGATTTCAATAGGGATATACAATAAAATAGTTTCAAAAAGAATCTGTAGTGAGTATTTTTTAATTCCAACTGCACTTGAACTTGTTCATCTGGTTTTTATGCAGCTGGTCAATGTTACCACGTATTTTAAAAACAGGCATATCAAAGCTGTTTTGTTTGTTAAGCGTGGCTTTGCAATTACAAAACACGTACCAAACAACGTGCAGAGGTTTCATTCTGTTCACATTAAGGTCAAAAACTAGACAAAATCCAGAGAAGTAGACCTTTAAGACTGACGGACTCCATGACATTTATATAAGACACTTAAACAGGGAAGGTGCTCAAAGCACTGTCTGTAATAAAAAATTGTTTTTAACCACTATTTGAAAGAAACACATCATAAAAGATCCTTCCACAGCTCTGTAACCAATCTGAATGCAAATCTAACTTCTTACAAGAAGAAACTCAGCAATGTGTTAATAAAGCAAGCACCCATTGTAAAGGAACAATGAAGAAGACTGGGCTCAATTATCTGATGGTTTCTACTAAAGAACTCAAACTCATTTCTAGGCTCTCTCCCTGCCTGAATCTTGGGTAACTAAACCACATTGTCTGTGTGCTCATGATAAACAACCTTCATCACATCCAAGCAAAAAGAGCAAATGCTTAAATCCACGCGAACCATTGTTTTCGAGAAAAAGAAGGAGCACAGCATTTTCTCGGGAAAGGCAAAGCAAGTCAGCAGAGCCAGCTAAAGCTAACACACTGGAGGGGGGCCTTTCTAACTCAACAGAGAAGAGGTGCTGACCACAATGAAGTCCCTGTTGTCAAAGAACCAGCCTCAGCCACTTAAGCACAAATCCATAGCTCCTAGGGCAGATTGTCAGCTTCTCCTGTTCTACAACAGTTCATTCCCAGCCCCAGCCTTGAGCTCCCTAGGCTTTATCCCAAACCAGCTGATACCTGAAGAACAGCACTCCTCTCTAAGCAACCAAAAGTACTACTGCAGGTGCTTCTTGATCTGCTCACACCTTGCTCTGCAACACCCCTGGAAAGTGCTCTCTTGCTCCTTGCCAGTGACGACTGGCTGTGGTTTCCTGACTGTAGAGTACTATGAACATGAGCCATTCATATAGAAATTTAGATGGTGTACCTGGAATTTAAAAAAAACCATCATAAAAACAACATTATAAAAGAGATCAGCTGCTTTGAATACAAAATTTCTCTTAGCAATTCAACAGTGAGTTGAAATTCCCATGGTGAATTACACAGTAGAAGCCTAGACTTGCAAAAAGATGAGTGTGCTCTATCTGATTTGGTATACACTGACTGTCAAAGACCCCTGAAATACAGCCTGAAATGCAGTCTCTAATCCCTCTTTTGTGCTGTACAAGCATTTTGCATTCTGCACTTATTTCCCTTAAAAATCAATTTAGAAAATTCAAATAAATCTGTTTTTAAGGTTGAGCATCACAAATCACAATTTATTTTCTGACCCTTAGTTATAGGATGAAAATCTAAGTTGTTTTGTAGGCTGCAATACCAATGGTATAGTGTATGTATCATCCTGTTCTCACTGAAATTAATTTTCTTTGCCTAATTTATTTTCATTAATGTATTCACCCTTAACCAAAAGAGGCAAAACCCCTGAGTTATTAACAAAAAACACCAGCTTTCATCTAGAACTTTATATTGTTTTAACACTCTCAATATATTTTATGATGGTCCCTAATAAAGACAACTATCCCTAGACAGAATATACTTTAAAAATACAGTATGCATTATAGATTGCTTCTGTTCTCAATCAGGAGTGAAACAATTTTTCTACTTTTTCTTATCATAGCACAATAAAAGCATCCAGCTGAGTAAGCCTTAACATAACAACACTCTGTTTATCTTTGGAATACATGGTCTGATCAAACATTGAGGGTCAGGCACAAAAAACAAAGTAATAACTATGCAAAATCATCCTTTTTCCACAAACATCAGTACACCGGCAAGAAAATCTCTTTGGGGTTGCAATGATGGGAATGCACTGCAGAAGAAAGAACAGAAGCTAGCTCTAAGAAGGCTACTAGCCCTTACCAGAAATTTCCTTTTCTGCTTCCAGTGGCTTCCTTGTGCATTGGTGGCCACATGTGCTTCAGTAACAATTTTGATGAGCTCCCATTCTTCATCTGTTGGCTCTGGTTTGTGCCCAATAGTTTTCTGCAGCTCTTCCCGACGTCTCTTCTCTCGATTTTCTTCTATCAGCTTCCTCTTTGCCAACCTCTTGCTGTCATCCAACACCACTAGCAAGGAAAAAAACATACAAAAATGGCAGGAAGCTCTTGACTGTCAGAACTTTGGTCTTTTCTGTGCCTGAGGTACCAGTTGCTTACAAATACCTTAACTAATCAGTAAGGAAGTACTCTGGACAAGACCCACAGTTGAGACAGTTCTCTTTTCTCCCTTCAAACTTCATTTTCTCAGAAGCCTGGGCAGCAAAGAATGACTTACCCTCCTGGTAATGCTTTGTATACTGCCATTGCCCCCAAGGGGTTATTCCACCATGAAAACTAATATACAAAAGCTTTGTGAGGTGTCCAAGTGCTCCTATAACAGACTTGGAGTAATCCATATTGGGAAAGCTGCACTTCTGTTTTCTTTAAAGTCACATCAACATGCTCACACTCACTGCTCTGAAGTGCAGAACATGTTCTTGGATGCCAGCAGAAGGTAACATGGATTGAAGAAAGTGGGAGCACTTATTCACAGAAGGCTCATCTGCCTGAATCATGACACAATCAGATCAACATGCCTTTGGCTCTTTCCCTAACCCCCACGAGTGGTGTCCCTGTAGAGACCCATTACTTCCAGTGACTCCAGATACACAGGCCCCAGGGCTGCCCTGCTCACCATTTCACTGCTATCCAGCCCCTCTCCTGAAGGTCCACCTGGCCACAACGAAATTGTCTCCTTTATTCTATTTCCCTCTAGACAGAGGACACTGTTATACATTATATTAGCAATGAAAATACTAAGTTAGATTATTTTTCTGTTTACTGGGCCTATTTTCCTGTCAATTCTTCTGCAAAGGATTATACTGGCAACAACCATGAAGGCGCAAGGGGATTTATATGACTTTTGGGGGTTTTATGTGCCTTCCTCCCATTTGTAGTAATTGAAGTTATTGGTGTAAATCCCTGAGCAACAGCAGGAAAAGAAGACCCCTAAGGGTTAATCTTACAGCCATATTTTCTAGTTCTTTAGAATGAGAGCCGAAATCTTTGCAGCAGATAACTTCTTCAGGGCTAAAAATAAAACAAACAACTGCAGGATGACTCATACAATGACATTCAATTTCACATCCTCCAGAATTTTCTAAACAAGATGTTTTTATCTCAAGCAAAGTGTCCATCCAGATGCATTTCTTCCTCCTCTCCTCTAAAGAGTGAACATTCCTACTTTTACTCAGCTTGGTAAGGCCAGGAGAAGGTGCAGCCTGATGAAGGATAAACAAAAAATTACAACCCTGTGAAAGTGGCTTAATGCAATGAGTGCAATTCCCTGGTACAAGCTATTAAAACCAGAAAAGGGTTGGCAGTTCTACTTTACTTTAACAAGCTTCATCAATCAAAATACTTTAAGCAAACACAGACACTGAAAAAAAATAAAGAAAACCAGGAAAATATACTTACAATCTGTTGCCATGCCAACAAAGATACATTTTTTGAAGCGACATTCCTGGCACTGATTTCTTGTTACTTTGTCTATCACACATTTTCCTTCATATTTACAGGAATAGGTTGGATGGAGGTTCTTCTGAATGGTTCTTCTAAAAAAACCCTAGGTGGAAGAAATAAATACATTGGAAAGTATTAGCACTGAGCAATTTTTAAAAATTGGAAGCTGTTTGATTTGTTAGGCATGTACCTAAGTGTGCAAGGTAACACACTTCATTCCCTGAAACTCTCAAAGCTCTCAAACCAGTTTTATAGTATATGGCATTTCTCTTGATTTTCCTTAACAATGAAAAACATATAGACGTCTTAGATAAGTAAAGGTGCAAATAATGCTGTCTTGAGGAACAAATACTGTGTACATGTCTTCTTGTAGTCTTATGTTTTACTCTGTTAATTTTTTTTGTATATGAAGTATTTTATTTTGAGCCCCTTTTCAAACTCTGTAATAGTTTTGAAGGATTTTAAAAGGCGTACACATAGTTTTAATTAAAAAGCAGCTTCTGCAAATAGTAAGAATGGTGGTGTGTTTGTGCTATTAAAGGATTGAGGACAAACAGTTCCACTCCTTTCTTTCCATAAAAGACAACCGACCAATGAACCAACCAAATCTGGGCAAGACAAAGATTTTGCAAATACAGTCTAGACCATTTTTGAGTTTTGTTCTAAACTCAAAAGATCCCTAATTCATAAATTATTTGTATTTCTGAGAAGCAGATTTAATTTGTATTTACCACAGAATTGCAAAAGCCCCATTACCACCAAAGATTCATCTATCTATCTATCTATCTATCTATCTATCTATCTATCTATCTACCCACCTACCTACCTACCTACCTACCTACCTACCTACCTACCTACCTAATCTATCTTATCATAATACAGATCTATATTGCAAATTTAAATAGATCCTAAGACCATATGAACTAATGTAATCCCACTCAATTCACTCATTTAAACACCCCATAAAACCTTGCTGTAGATAATGGAATCAGATAAAATTTATCTCTGAACATTATGGACAAAATCCTGGTATTAATTTCAACATGACTTTTCTCACTGACTTTCACAATCACTGGGACTGATTGTGTTGAGATCGTGCTTGATGCAAGATTGCAAGATATGAACAAGATAGGTTGAAAAGCAGGAAATCTAGACTTCACTTTAATTTCAAGTTTCACCATTATTTGAGACCATCTACATTCAGCAATGCAGCTCGGGATTACCTTGACACAGAGAACACACTGACACCCTGGTCCTGTTAGACTGAGGCTGCTCAGAATGGCCTTGGTTTCAGTCAAAACAATGGCAAAATTCAAGTGAGATTTTACCTTATGCATAGTCTCTTCAGCTGGGATTTTGTCTAATGAATAGTCTCTTCAATTCAGTAGGCAAAAGGTCTGTTTTTAAATCATGTTAAATAACACCCAGTAAAATCTTACGGCAGTGCACAATTTCTTTTAACACAGAATGTTAAATTAACGTGTACAGATAAGTCTGTATTTCAGCTTGTACTACTAACTCCTGTGAAGACAATGAAGAGCCTTTTCCTCATTAGAGTTTTATCTTATGAGGTTCAGCTTGAGCTAAGAGTACACCTCTTTCTTCCTTAATTACGTTAAGACCTGCAATGTTAATTAAACTGAGTGGCATAAAGGTTGTGTGTGAGCCTTTGCAAGACTGGGACTGATTGTGTTGAGGTAAAATCCAGGCAATCACAGGCAAGATATCCTTACGTGGGCTTTGGAGTAAGTCTCAAACTCTCATCTACTGAACACCCAGTTTTGGTTCTGTTCTCAATCCTGTGATGAATTCCTAGAGACAGGATCTGCTCCTCCCCTTCCTGAAGACCTAAGATGGCTGTGGACAACTAGGGTCACAGGGTTATCAATAGTCACGGCAAGAGATGGAAAAATCTCTACTGAATCTCAGTGAGTAAGCTTCTGTTTCCCAAACCTTGCACAGGATTTAATGCAGCTGTAGCTTTATGATTGCAATCACCTCTGTTGGGACAGCCCATTTCACCCTCTCATTTCTTTGCATTTCCCAGAAAAATTTTGCAAAACACCTTCTTTGTTCATCTCTAGATACATGCTAAGGAAGCTGCTCTCTGTCCAAATACGTCACCACAGAAGTGTTCTTCTCATCAATAAAAGAAAGCACATAGTATTGTAGGCAGTAACTCTTCCTAAACTCCTTTACTACACACCTATATAGCAGTAGATGCAATGGGTAAAGTCTGGAAAAATATTTCAGTGATGTCAGAACTCACTGTTCATTTATTCGTGTTGAAGTTCCTCACAATTTACACTTCAGAAATCAGGTGTGAGGATGCTTTGTTCATGAAAGCACTTGCCAAAGCAAACCTTTGGCTGTCAGCCCTGATTATGCTTGTTACAAAATTAAAGTGACTTTAAGTGGAAGTGACTAGTAAACATGATATTAATTGAAAACTGATTATATATATTGTGTATTGATAAAACATATAACTTTGTTGATATATCATGCAACTTGAAATCTGTATGCAGCTCCTCCAAGAAATTAATTACCTTTTGCAAATTGTTATCTCAGTTCCTTGTGCACATAAGCATTATTTTAAATTGTACATCAGACAGAAGAACTGCATGTGAGGATAAAAGCAGATTTGTATGCTATGTCTCTAAAATAGCTGGTAGGCATAAAAAGAACTACTTGAGTTGAAATAACAAAAACCTTAGCAGGAAAGCTGGCAAGAGATACAGCTGTTCAGCTGGGAGCTAAATATACTTCATAATGCCACAGTGCTGCTTATTTCTCATTATATCTGAATTAAGTTGCATCCATACATGTTATATATCGTTATCATCTGGTATTCAGGATGCAAATGTGTAAGAATCCCTTATACAGTTCCACAGCTCTTTTTAAAGATGTAAGTACTTTTTCCATACATTGTATGTAAGTATATGTATAAAACCATTATGAATATTACCATGAATCTGCTATATATAAGATATTTAGGTGTCTGTGTGTTTCATAAATATAACTTAGGGCAATAATGTACAACCAAAAGAACTACTTCAACACAAGAGTTACTGTGATGAGGAGCTCTAAAGCCAATCCAAGCCCAAAATCCCAGATCCAAATGTTCCAGACTTTGTGTATGAACAGAATGAGACTTTCATGGCTTAGTCTCCTTACACTAGTTCAAGACATGTGTGGTCCCATTTGTTTAGAAAAACAAGTGGTTTTTTTCTGCAGGAAAGAAAAGCTTTCTTACAGCATCTCAAGCTATTCGGGCAAATTCATGGCAGTGAAGTCATGTAAGATGTGCCTGATTCTGTTACTCAATTTTTTTATTTACTTGCCCAAAGCAATCTCTTTTTAAATTTAATTTTGTATGTAGTCTTGGAGATGCATTTTAGGGCTGAAAGCACATTTTAATATCCCTAAGTTAAAGAAGTCAAAATCTATTTGAAACTATTTTAACTGGGTGCCAATGCTTCCTAAATTGATGGATGTTACTGTAGTATGAGCATGTGGAAAGGATTTTGCTTCTTCACAGGGATGGTGAGAGGCACTGGAACACTGCTAATCGCTACAGACTCTTCATGGCCATAAGCAGAACTTCAGCTATTGCATAAACAGCTTCAGTGGAGTAGTTGGGAACATGCTGATGTTCTCTGGCTGAGAACATGGCTACAGAAACATTAAAAAATGGAAATTCAAAAGCTAACTATTAAACAGCAACAACAACAATCTAAATTTCTTGTTTTCTTTTCAGAAGCAAACACGGCAAAAAACAACTACATTCCTCATGCATATGAAGTGCAGCAGCATGGCCAGATACGGCTTATCATCAGTACTGGATGTTCTTATTAGCTTCTAATCTGTCTTTATTTGATTTGACAGCACAGTTCAGGAAGTCTGTATAATGGAGGAGCTGGAGAGCTATTTCTGATTCCCACTTTCCCACCATGCCATTTACCTTGCAACCTTCGCAAGTGATGCAGCGATAATGATATCCGGTGGCTTTGTCCCCGCACACTACACATAGCTCATCCTTGTCTAAGTAGCTGGGTATATACCCTGCAAAGGAAAAGAGGATGTGGCATGTAAACTCTATACAAAATTATATGATACATTTGATATAAAAAGATTGTATTAAAATCCACCACAAATCTTGTCTACTATTGCCATACTTCTAAACTCACTGAATTTCCTGAATAGAATATGTTAAAGGTTTAATTAAACACAGTCTATAAGATTTTCTATTCATCAGACTGATTCAGTGTCTACTGGTCAAGAGGGAAAAGTTGGAACATGATTTATCTCTCCTGAGTGAAGTACTATGTCAGAAAATATTCATTACTTTAAAAGATTTGATGTGAAATAATGAAACAGCAGTGAAGGCATACAATATATTTCTGTTCTATATATCAGAAAAAACCTCAATATATTTGTACACTGCAGATGAGACCCCAGGTTTCAGTGTGACTGGGGCCTTGGTAGTAAGAAATATTTACTGACAGATGGTTTGTTTCAAAGCAGAGAGGTCTAGTAACATATAGCCCAAGCTGTATTGATCATGCCTGACCTGGACGTGTTCCACAGGAATACTTAACACAGCCTGAATTTAAAGCAAAATACGTGGACATTCAAATGTGTGTGTGTGTGTGTGTGTGTGTGTACATGTATGTGTTAGAATGAAATTTTCTCATCTGAAGTGGTTCACCAGACCCAGCAAATGAAAATATTCCTGCTGTGAAAAGAATTTGGCAATGCTTGGTCTTTTCCCACAATGACATTTGTTTTGAAAACACAAACATATTTTCAATTTGAGCAAAAAACCAAAACAATTCTGATGGCAAGCAAAAAGTAATCATAACCACAGACAACTTTTAAACAGGGTAAAATACAAACCTTTCAAAATCAATGTTTCCATGACTCATAACTAATGGAGTTACAGTTTGTAACTTCACCTTCTGAAAAATCTCACTGTGAAATGTAACAGAGAGATCCCAGATTCCCTTTGAGGGGAGAGATACACCTATATGTATAACTGTCTATACTATATGTACATTACTATATGTAATGTAGTAATGTAATGTAGTAAACATTTCACAGAATCCCATAATGGCTGAGCTTGGAAGTCACTTCTGGAGGTCAACTGCTCCAGCACCCCTGCTCAACACAGGGCCACCTAGAGCCAGCTGTCCAGCCCCATGCCTAGACAGCTTTTGATTATCTCCAGGGATGGAGACTCCACAACCTTTCTGGGCAATCTGTGCAAGTGCTCTGCTCTGTCACCTTCACAGTGAAAAGAAAATACTATTTTATTATTCTTAGAAGGAATTCCCTGTACTTCTATTTGTGCTCATTGTCCCTTGTTGTGTCACCGAGAGCTGAGAGGAGTCTGGCCCTGTCTTCTACAGTATGGGGAATCAGGGATTCATGCACACTGACATGACTCCCTGGGCCTTCTCTGCTGAAGAGTTCCAGGTTCACAGTTACTCCTCATAGAAGAGATGCTGACAAAGTGGGCAGAAGACGCAGCAAAGGGATGCAGAATGTCTCCTAAATTTATCATGAAGATCAATGGCTTCTTGTTATTGCTGGTTACTGCTATTCATGAAATACAGTCTTTGCACAGCATAAACTACATCCTCAAAAATTCAGTATCCCTGGTTAACTTCCTCAAGAATTGCTTCTCAATTAAATGCCTTGTTCATCATCTTTGTGGCCCTTTGCTGGGCTTACTCCAGGATGTCTGTGTCTTTCTTCTATTGGGAGCCCAGAACTGGACCCAACACTGCAAATGTGTTTCACTAGAGCTGAACAGAACGGAAGGATCACATCCCTCAAGCTGCTGGTGATGATTTTCCTAAAAGCAGACCAGATGCCATTTACCTCCCTTGCTTCAAGGACACACTGCTTGCCTATATGCAACTTGCTGCCCATCAGGAACACCCAAGTACTTCAGTGCAAAGCAGTTTCCTGCCAGTTGGGCCTGCACTGCTGCGTTTATTATTCCTCCCTTTGCACAGAATTTGGCCTTTCCTTTTGATGAACTTCAAGAGATTCCTCTCACCCCACTTTTCTAGCCTGCCTAGGTTGCTCTGAATGGCAGCACACCCATCTGGTGCTCCAGCCGCTCTTCCCAGTTTTGTATCAACTGCCAGCTGTCTGAGTGGAATTTTGAGTGCAATGAAGGAGTGCCCTTTGGATGCAGCTGCCTGTAACACTATCCCTTATCACTGGCTTGCTGAATCCATCTGTAGCAGCACACATAAGGCCAGACGTGAAGCCTGCTGTCTTTATGCAGCCCTCACAGCAGCATGGGTTGGTACAGCTTGAGGACTTGGGACATCCAACAGTCACTTGGAGGGCTACCAGAAGCAAGGCTCAGGGCAGCAGAAGACTGTTGCAGGATGCTGCAAGAGGGGTGGCCATCATCTTCCTGCAACTAACATGCCAGAGGGTCAGCTCAGTAACAGACAGTTTAAATTCAAGTGCCTTCCTAAGGCTATGCTGCCAGAGGTTCTCCAGAAAGGAAAGCCCAAATTAGACAAAACACTTAAAGTTAACTGAGCTTAAAAGGCTTAAACTTTATGGAGGCTGCTTAGTAAATCAGGAGAAAGTAAAGAAGGCAGAAAGTATTTGTATGGCCTAGTTTGAGTATAATTATGAGAACCTCAAATTATAGAGGAACACATATCCCTCTTCTCTAAAACAAGGCAGCAGTAGTACTCAGAAGCCATTCCCGGATACAGGCATCTCAGGTCTGCCAATATTCCTACTGACATCTGAAAGGGGAGTGGGGGAATGAGCTGAGATCTTAATGTTGTATCTTAATGTTGTATCTTGTCTACATACAAGACAGTAGAAGACCAGATTTATATTCAGGCTACACTTCTCCATGATGAACAAGTTATGCTTGGATAGACTGGTGGCCATGTGACATTGAGAGATGAGAGACAGCAGGGTTTCAACTCTAATTACATCACTGACTCCTAATAGACACTATGCCAGTGAGGGATTAGCAGAGGCTATTATCTCCATCCTGCCCCCACTCTGCTCACACCTGCCTCTGCACATGCAACACATACACAACACAGAGCTGACAAAGTGGGCAGAAGATGCAGCAAAGGGATGCAGAATTTCCCCTAAACTTATCATGAAGATCAATGGCTTCTTGTTATTGCTGGTTACTGCTATTCATGAAATACAGTCTTTTCACAGCATAAACTACATCCTCGAAAATTCAGTATTATCCCTGGTTAGCTTCCTCAAGAATTGCTTCTCAGTTAAATGCCATTATATTTCAATAATTGTACAAACTGGTTAGTGCTGCTCATGTAATGGCAACTTGTTCTACTGGAGGAGCAGGAGACCACTTGTCTAAACCGCTTCCTTAAACACTTGGTTATGCTGAGACCACTGCTGTCCATCTCCCTCCTGGAGTTTCGTGACTTTATCCAATATAAAAACCAGTTTCCAATCTGGCAGAACATACAACTTCCTAGGGGCACTCCTAGTCAGGAATTAAAAATTTTCTTGCATCAGAAGCATTAAGTGGCATCTACTTAAACTACCTAAATATTATGTTCAGTACTTCTGCAGATTGAGTCCATGTCACAAGGGAAGTACATACCTAGAACTCTTCTAGTGATTCAACAGGAAACATGAATAGAAAAATCTTATTCCAAGAAATCACTGGCAACAAAAGTGTGCAATACACATATCTTTCTATTACAGTTTTCTACATTTCTAACACTTCTTCCAACAGCTAATGGGGTCAGAAACAGCTAGACTGGGAAGACTGGCCCTTCAGTAGTATTTTTAAAAGATATAATTCAGACAGACATCACTGCAAAAGGAGTAAGTGGATTTACATTCAGTTCTTACAAACACTAATGTACATTCTAAGTAATTTCTAGTGGTTGTAAATATTCTGTATGACCTCTGTATAAATTCAATACAATTTAATCTAAAAGACGTGCAGATAAACAGACTCAGTACATTTTTTCTGCTTCTCAAAGTTAGAAACAACATTAGCAGGAAGAAATTCAACAGTTTTTCTAAACATGGTACCAGCATGGAAGAAATGAATAGTGCAGTGGAGATTCCTGGGGAAGCCATGGATAGCAGCACAGCTGTCTGTTAGATGTTTTGAGGAAGGAGAAGAGCAACAGACTTGTCTCATTCTTTGCACCACTATTAGTAAGTTGTCTCTCATATCAACAAGTACTTTTGCTTCATGTGTGTGCAGTAACACTGAAGCAAAGATAAAAATGCCTGTGTGGAAAAGCAAATGCTGTCTGAACAGTTATCCTGGTGCTCTCTTACTAAAGAAAAATGTCTGATAAATCTCATGGGAACATCGGATACGTTCCTATTTCAAGTGGTCATAATTTATCTTTTATTTCTTGGTCAAAATCTTTTAAGTAAATAGCTAAGAGGAACTGTTCAAGAACAACACCAATCTCTCTGAATTGTACAAAAATAACCAATATTGTTCCTTCTTGTTTCAAGTCTCCGTCTGCTGTATTCAGCATCCTCATGGACTGTCATTTGTTGCATCCCCTATGATTCTCCAAGTTAATTATCTGTCAAATATGACCTGACATTGTTTATCTCAATACCCATCTTGGATCTTTGTTTTGAGTGGAGAATAATAGTGAACAACCTTGATCTGTCATGTCTGGTGTTTCCCCTGTAGCCTAAAGTAACACCTATGGTCTCCAGACTCCCACCTGCCAGTCTGCCTAATCTTACTGTCTTGGCAAGGCTAAGCACACAGCAGGACCAGTTGCCTCTCTCTAGAAGAATATGTCATTTAATCCATTATAGCCAATCTTGAGAGAGATTTAAACCACAACTGTAGCTTTGTAGAGGCATGGCAGGAAACAATCCCCTTCCACAGGAAGATGCACAATGCATCTGCCCCAAGCAGCCATAAGGACAGAAGGAGATCTGCTAACCTCTGCAGTCATCTGAGGTACTCCTCCATTAATACTGTATACGTGCACTCTTGAATTACCATTTGCAGGAATGATGCCTTAAAGCACCATATATGACCCTGCACGGTGTAACAGGCTGGAGAGACACAAATGAGCCACAAATTCACTGGCTATTTCTCTATTTCAATTATAATAAACTCTGGAAAACTATAGTGTTTCTTTCTCCTCTGTACCTCGTACACATTACCAACAACAACAAGAAGCATGTTTTGAGAAAAGAACTATTTTAATTTTGTTAAAGTATCGTTGCACACACTTTATATCTCCAGGTCTGTACAGACAATGTGATATTTGCCTAGGGAATTAATCCACACCTTAAAAAATTGTAGAACCAAATTGTATTTGACTACCAAACAGGGATATGAGTAACAGTGATGCAAACAAATTATGCCTGTCTTCCAGATGTTCATTAGCTTGTTCCTAACCCACCATAGATTTACAGCTTGCAGGCAGAAAATGCCATTTTTTGCTATTGCAGAAGGACTGTTACATTTCAAGACCATTATTCAGTATTTTAATTTTCACTACACTGGCAGAGTCATGTATTAAATATATTCTCTGAAATCTTTCTTTCCCCCATCTGGTATGGTTTGTATGACTAGAGACCACTTAGTAAAATGAGGAGTTAGGACTTACCAGTAAGCTAGTATTCACTTACTAGACACTGCAGTATGAAAATGAAAAAGATGAAATTAATTACTACCTTGAGAATCCTCAACTGTATTAAAACTGAAATGTAAATTTGTACTGCTGTTCTACTGCTTTCATAGTCACCTTGAACTCTTTACAAATTATAAAAAATTACAAGGACCAGCCATACATCATCCTTGACATACTTGTGCAGAAACAGCTCAAATGGAGTGTTTGTTGGTGAAAGCACAGAGTCGACAGAGAAAAAGCATACTCGGTTCTTATTTGTGTTATTATCAACATTGATCTGAAAGGCTGGGCAGATACACTGATCCTTCTTTCCCACTTTCTTTAAATTACTCCCACTGAGAAAAACGACTTATTTCTCCTTCAAGCTTGGAAGCGCCGAGAATGTTGCTGAGCAGATTCACACTTTTCTTCTCAGCTAACTGGCTTGCATGTCCTCAATTTTGATCTTTGTTGACATTCTTTGATTTATAAAATTACTGAAATTTGGCAAAAGATTCTGCAAAGATCGAATCTGAAACATTTTATAGTCCCTTTTCTCTCAAGGACTTTCCAGTGCATTAGCTCTGTTCCTTAGGCTGAGTCAGAAACCATATAAACAACAGTGCTTTTGCAGAGAATGTGCTGAAAACATCTTAGCCCAAACTGTGTTGTCACTTAAACTTCTGTGATCAGTACTGTACCTGCAGCCATTACCAACTACAGGTACAAACTATATCATTTTAAGGGTCAGATCATGCAATTCCCCCACCCCTCAAATTATTCAAATGTTTTTAGAGACAATATCTTAGTACTGCGAGAAAGTTATTTGTTTAGAAATCTAAGCCTCACGGAACAAAGCAAAGTATAATTTACTTCACTTTCTCGTCCTTCATCTGGTTGTGGAAAGGTTATAGTAAAGGAGATGAAAACACATTATTTCCATTGACTTTTGTCATTAAAGAAATGTAACTCTAAATGCATAATGATTTATGCAATAGATTATGCAATTTTTTTTAGTGCTATTTCCTTAGATGGGTGGTCAAGAGCAAAATTAATATTTTTAAGCCTTGAACAATCATTAATATACTGGGAGCTGCTCTGCTGCGAAGGCCAGGATGACAAATTCTCAGTGTTTCTGTAAATTGATTATATCCACACACACTCCCTGCATTGATGAAATGACGTTTTGGCATAAGCTTCATGTTACCTTTTCTCAGCTATTTAGAAAGTACCCTAATGCTCTCACACTGCTGAGAACTCAGTTTGGGCTAATTCAGTTCCATACTCTAGCACTGACACACTATGTATTCTCGGCTGCATGTTAATTGCCTGAGAAAATATAAAGAGAAATAATTACGGCAAATACAATTATAAAAATAACAACAATAATAACAACTTTCAAAGCCCCGTTCTCCCACCGTACCAAGAGCCCTTCAAAACATGGCATTAACCTCACCGGTTTCTCACTGGTATCTGGGAAGCAAGATGAGCTGCAGGGATGAGAAGCTGGCTCTGCTACAGCCTAAAATCAATTTCCCCCTGCAAACCCTTGTTTTGGGGGGGCAGCCTCTGCTTACTGATCCCTGCCCCACAGAATCTGAAGTCTAAACTCACAGACACCTGTTGACATCTTTCAATTAACACTGTCCAAGAAATTACCATGCAAAGGAAAGTGAAAGCCAACCCTCGTCCCAGTTTTAACTTTGCAGACCTTTCTCCCATGTTGTCCAAATGTCCAAGACACTGTGCAGACATCAAGTGTGGGGAGACTGAGGTTTCTGGACTCCTGTACATATTTCTTTTATGCCTTCCTAACTGCATTATCTCCTCCCTGTCACTGGGTACTCCTCCTCACAGCACAGGTGGTGTGAAGAGATCCAGGGACATTTTTGCCTGCCTGCTCAGCCTCTGCACAGGGGCAGGGGGGCACAGGCTCCCCCTGAGCATCACCCGTCCAGCAGGCACTGCTGCAAGCTCACCACGGCTGGCAGCACTGTATGAGGGGGAAAAATATTCAAGTTGAAGCTGTCTGGGACAAAACTGAGAATAGCACCTCGTTCTCACGACAATGAGCCCTGTTCTGCTTATCAGATTTCACAGCATTACGCAGAAAACAAAGTGTATCTGGCTGCCCGTTTCCTAGGGCAGGATCAGGTCTGAAAAGGCTTCCTTTAATGAAACAGTAAGCTCTTGCACAAATGTTCTGCTGTCACCTTTTAACAGCATACACCAGAGCACAAAAGGTAATGGAGCAACAAGTAGATGCAAAGCTAAACCCACATCTCCACCTCTTGATTTTCTGGACTACAATTCTTTTCTTTAGAAGTTAATTCTTTCATCAGAATTTCTGACAGATAGTCAGGAAATAATAGTTTTTAATGTACTGTAATAACCGAAGCAGCTTTCTGATATTTGGAAAAACTGGCTATGCTTTAAAAATGCCTATTTTTTTTTTCCCTTAGTGACACATTGCTGGGGCCTTTGGTTGTTGTTTTTCAAGTTATTTTCTGAATTCTTTCAAAGTGACATAAAAATAGAGAAGTAATTAAATACTCTTTCACAAATTATAAGCTTTTCAACATAAAAAATGTTGATTTTTTTTCTTCCCAGAGGGAAAACAAGACTTTAACCATTGAGTAACTAGCAAAAGTTCTGATAGGAAATGAGTCCATGTGCTACTGTAAAGTACAATCTGATTTGAACAGCACTTTATTGAGATTATGACAAATTTCAAGGGACTAACAAAAATACCAACTGCAACAATCAAGACTCCTCATGAACACCTGTTTAGGGACTTAATTTTGTTTTAATGGGCTATTACCAAGGCTTCTGTAACAAACTCATTCGCTCCCCCAATCAATTCTGGATCAATACAGACACACATGCCCTGTGAAAAGCCTTCTGTTCTTAGGACAGGATTAAAAGATTCGTTAGTTTTACGATAGCTTGCTTAAAAGATGGAAATTAAAAGAAAAAAAAAAAAAAAGAGAAGATGCACATGTTCCATGCAGTTTAGATCTCTTCTGCTTAACAAACTCAACATTTGCAAAGGTTTGACAGAAGGGAGGCCACTTTTTATTGATTATCACCGTAATAAGGCTCTAAAGAATCCCAAAACACATTGCTCAGTCTCTCTGAATGATCAATTAAAAGCCTGCTTGAGAGCCGGCTTCCACGGAAATTCACCGCCATTTCTTAGTGAAACTGAGGAGGTAGAAAATAAGGGCATACAAGCCGTTTTTAAAAACTCTGTATTCTTTCAAACAAACCAGTTCAAAAACTTTACACAGGGCAGATGTCGGGTGTCTGAGGACTGAAAAACTTAAAGCTCTGATCTAGGTGCACCAAGTATTATTTATAACCTTTAACATTATGAAAAATGTATTCCTTCAGTGAATGCAACAGCAAGTCTTTATTTTTTCTAAGTTAATCCTGAGATAAACTTTTTCTTTAACCAAAAATAAGGCATGGAAAAAGTCTACAAAGGCTACGAATTCATTAATTAAAGCCCCAAAACAGATAAATAGCCTTAAAAAACATTTAAAATGTTGGACAACACAAAACCATATATTATCCACAAAATACATTTAGCCTACAATTTGATCATGTTGTTATAGCTTCCAAGAAGGATTTAAAAAATAATTTTCTTTATTATGAAATAGGATGCTGTTCAATGTATAAAATTATTTTTTTTTCTATCAGTCATAGAGATTTATTGCATAAGGGTTAATGACTATTTTCTGCCCAAAGGAAAATATTTCAGTTTTCCATGTAGTTAATAAAAATAAACAGTCTACTTTTCACCACAAAGATACTTCAAAAGCAGTAAATGGTGTTTTCTTTATCTCACTAGTTACATCAGATTCATCTGGATTTTGGAAAACTGCATACAGAAAATCAGGTCTGATCAGAAAAGGACACTATCTTGGTATAACATACAGGGTTTTTTTCTTCTTTAATAATGTGATTTTAAAGAAACACAAAGAATGTATACTTTGTATGCGTCCGTCTGGTTACTGAGTTCAAAACAAACAACACTGAAAACATTTCCAAGTGTTTGTTAGTGTTTTGGGCTCTTTTCAATTCTCCTTTGCTTACTTGAAAGAATAAATTCTAAAAACTGGCAATGATTTAACCCCTAGCGAGCAGATACTGCACTTGTCTCACAAACATATTGATTAGATCAACCTTTTGGATGCAAAGTCATCTTTCTTGCATAGATATAGTCTTGAATTTTCAGTCTTTTTTTTTGCTCTGCATAATCAGAAACTTGTGGTTTTCACTTAGAAGACAGTAACTCAAACACAATCATTTTCCCATACATATTTACAGTCCTATTTTCAAATTCTTTCACCTGAGTTGCTGAGCAGAGTTCACATTTACTGAAAACACGGACTTATACAGTTTGCATGTAACCAGAAACATAGCTTTAAGATGCAGAATATATAATGACGACATTTCAGAAGAGAAACTTTCTTATCGGGCTCATTGGTGAATAGCAAAGGAACTTAATAGCCCAGGAAAGCAGAAAAAAAACGCAATATACTTGCAAATGTCTCTTATAGATTAAGAAAAAGTGCTTGGAAATCCTCATCGCTCACCGAAAACCTTACAATCACCTAGCAACCTATGTTACTGCTGCTTTCAATTTTGAACAGGCAGCCTTCACATTCAAAGATGCATCTGAGCCAACTGATGCGACTGTAAGTTTAAAGCAAAACAAAAACAAAAACAGAGATTATTTTTTTTTGTTATTTAAATAAAATGCCCCTACCTTTCTTCTGAGAGTACGATGGCGACTGCACTTGAGAAAAAGTAGGTTTTTCTTCTGTGAAAAATTCAGGTTGGTTGTACTGATTCAGGGCCATGTCCATGTCAGAGTACTCGCTTTTAAACACGTTTCCAGGGTAACTACAGGTATAAGGCTGATTCACCGCCCAGGCCTGTTCCATATATATGTTGTTACTGTGCAGGACCTGAGCATCACAACTGCTGTAACCCTGATTATCTTCGATATATGTGCAATAATCAGTGGACTGCATGTAGCAATTGCTACCAGCAGCTGGGTGCGCTTCATATATTTCTTGCATACAGTAGTTCATTTTGTTAGCCTATCTCAGCTTCTACTTTACGTACACACACACATGCATACACACGCAGGCATGCATACACATGGATCGGGAGAGGAGCAATGAATATACACCAACAAAGTCGACTGCAAAACAGCCCGTTTTACTTCGGAGCAGCACCTGATGTGCTAAAATCCTATTTATATTGGGACGGCTTGTGAACTCCCCTGCCAGTCAAACATATTGGGAAGCAGATTTATGACAGTCAAAGGTCTTAATCTGTGACTGTAAGTTAATTCCAAGGGAAGATGGCAGTCAGGTAGCAATGACCACCAGACAAAGAAGCGACATCCCGACAACCCTCCTGTTCTCCCGCTTGTCTGGAATAATCATTTTATAAACCATTTCCAGCCTTTTTCAATATGATTAGAAAACGATTACTAAGGCGAGGACACAGTTATGTCACTGTAGTTGTCAACTTAAGTGTGAAGAATTATAAAGACTGCTTAAGAACTCCCAGAGGGGATACGCTGAAAATCCTAAAATCAATAATCCTGTTTTTCAGCATTAAACCATAGAAAATCCAATAGTGCTGTGCTGATGACCCAAACAGTAGTCTAGTTTTACAAAATTTAGCAACTTAATCTGTCATCAGCTTTATTGATTTTGTTTTACAGAATTACATGCATGAATCTCCCCAGCCCTCCACACATACACAATCCTCCCCACTGCCTGGTAATGAATTTACGGGAAAGCGGCTTTTCTAAACTTCAGTGATTTCAAGAAGTAATTTCTATTGAGTTCAACAGGTGGGAAACTTCAAAATAATATAATCAGCAAAAAGAACACTGCTTAAATATTATCAATAAGCTAATTGCTTTGCTATTCTGCCTTGTTATCTTTTCTGTTTCAGTAATGAAGTACTTTTAGAAGAGCTTTTTTTCTGATAACAGAGTGAGGAAAGGAAGGAACGTTTTTTGCTCATTTTGGCTCACCTATGAATTATGAACATGACAACGCCACTACAACAAAAACTGTATGATATTTTAATTGCTTAATGCACCTCAAACTTCAGTTTGGTTAATGCACCTTCTTTAATCAGCCATTCTTTTTTGATCTAAAAAATATTTTATTTTTAATTTATATCAGCTGCTATTTGTTTTTTTAACTAGGAAAAACGTGGGGTTTTTTTACAGCACAGCTAAGATACAGCAAAACTTGTGAAGTCAAGTTTTGTCAAGTAACAAACTGGTATCCCTTTCTAATATCTGTTCTTATTACTAGGGAACTGAGTTATTACTGATTTGATAATGAGAGCTCTCTTATTTCATTCATTTTAAATTAAAGGACTGCCAAAATTACAGTGTAACTTGTCCCTTTTTCTTGTCCCTTCTAGGATCTTAAGCATACATCTAAAAATCTTGATGAACATACTCTTAAATAGTCCTCAAAAGTTCAGTGCAATAGGTAAGAACCAGGCATGACATATCCATATTTTTCCCTATCCGATATTGCTAAATATTTCAGACTAATAAAAACAGCCAATAGAGAAACATTTTCCCTTCCAACATACAACCTTAACTAACTGATCTAAATAAGCAGCATTTCCAGTTAATGTCTAATTAACTACCAAATCCAGGACAAGTCCTTTCAATGATCAGAGAAGTTAAAATTCATATTTGGAGTTCTTCTTCCCCCTCTAAATATAAAAGAAGCATCTTTAACATGCATTTTTTATGAACTTGCTAAAAAAATAATAATGCATTTGGTAAGTCAAACTGAACTCTATCGAGATCAGTGCTACTGAAGTCAATGAAGTTGCCTCCAAAATGAACTTTTTCTGCTAAAACTCTAATAATTTAAACATTTTATTTCTTTAAGACTGCAAACAGTTACTGAAATCCAACAAGTAACACCCTAATGAACCCTCATTCATTTACCATTGTCTAACTCAACAAATACCGCTGTAAAAGACAGTGTGAAAAAGCACACAATAAAAGTTAATTTTCATTTCAGTTCAGGCCCATCATCTAGATTTTACAAACAGTGAGTTTGTCTGTGATAAAAATCATGTCTCATGAAGGATCTGATTTTTCAATAATGGGTGTTTAGCACTTCATAAAAACTCCTGTGTTTCATTCAAGAAATTCTGCAATAGTTGTTTATACCAAAATCCCCAAATCATTCCCACTGAGGTGATGGGTTAGTAATACTGCAGTGTGTTACACACAGCTTGCTGAGTTTGCTTCTTCACACCCCCAATAAAACATTCCCAAGTACAGTACCTGGGTTGTTCATTTACCCAGAAAGATCCCCTGTACCACCAATAGGAATTTATGTAGAGCTCCCACAGAGGTGAGGCTGTATTTTACAGGTTAGCAGAGCACAATATCTAGATACTTTTACAGCACCCAGAAAACCTTTGGAGAGCTGGGCTTTAAATTCTTAGTGAGATTTTTTTCCCATGTGGATTTGCTTTGCCAGCAAAGTCAAAATTCCCACGAATCTTTTCTTCTCTTGTATTTTCCCCCTCTGACTGGATTCAGGTTTGTTACTGAAAAACTAAACAGAATTGAAACATGGTTTCAATTCTGTTTAGCTTTTCAGTAGCAAACTTGTTCCAGTCAGGATGGCACCTGAGGAAATGGTATTTCAATATGTTACAGCCTGTGACTTACCTTCTGTTTCAAAATAAAACCCTCAAACATTTCTTGTTCTCTATTGCTATATCAATATTGCTTAGAAATGTGTCACATGTACTGTTCTTTTCAAGAGTTCCTTTAATACCGCAAGGAAATTAAATTACATGAAACTGTGAAGGATGAGGAAAAATTAAAAATGAATGTAAGACTTTTCCAGCAAACAAACAAAAAAAGATGAACACTACCAGGGAATGTGGTTTCCTTACCTGTGATATGCTAATATTAAAGAAATTTAAATCTTTGCAGATTGCTGCTCCCTTGGAAACAAATCAGTTCAAAGAACACTGCAAAGATTTTAAAAACTGAAATATTCCTAAAATATTTTCATTTTAATCTTTTAGCGTCCAATCCTGTACGTTCATCTCATGTATGCCTTTGAATTAAATTGTCTGATACAAGACAGTCAGACAGTGTCTTTATCAAAAGTCTGAAAGTGGAGTAGAATAATATTAACAGTTTTTCTTTGTTTTGTATTCTGACTTGAATATTCATGTCTTTACATAATGACATGTTGAGCTTTTGTTGTCTCCAGCAATGTAATATCACACTTGGAATTTTATTAGTTCACATGTGTCTGATTATGTGAACACATGGAAGTTAATCACCATCAGAATAAGCCCTTCAATTTAAGCAAAAAGGCCAGGGATAAAATAGAAATTTTGATACTGTAACGGCAGAGGATCCAAAGCTCAAACCTCTCATAGCTTAAGGTGTTAGTCCATTGTTCTAAAAAAGGCAGGAAATACTTGTTGAACATGTGCCTGGAATGCCTCAAAGGTTTTTATATACTCCTCCTGGTGTAAATCAGAAGTAAGTCTAGCGTAGTCAGTGATATTAACTGGGTAGCAGAAATCAGGCTGAGAATGCCTGAAACGGGGAGTCTGCAGAAAAGACTGCCTTAAACTACACCATTCAGCTCTTCATTAACTCCTGTTTCACAAATTATGACTAAAACTTTTAATTACAAACAATGAAATACCCCCCATTAAGATGCACTTACTTCTCTTGTGACTTAACTCAGTTACAAAACCCACCAAAATGAACTCACACAAATGTTTAGAAAAGGCAAAAATCCAGTGGATGACCCTCTTGACGCTACAGCCCAACCAAGAGCAGTCCCTGACACAGACAAAAGAAGTATCACGGAGTGCAATCTAACCTGCTGTGGCACATTACCTGCAAAAGTCCTATTCTCCTGACTTTTTCCAAATTGTGCACCCCTGGTCTAGAGTCCTGGGTGTCACAGTGCTGCAGATAGGGCCCCTGCATGCCGTTCTAAAAGATTCGGCAGTGTTGGTACGTGGGAGGTATTGCAGAGCATTCAAATCAGTCAGGGCAAAGTGCCACTTCTGAAGGACGAAGTGGAAGGATCTTATGTTGGTTGCTGTTCAGAGACTTCATGAATAAAGATGAATAAAAATCCAGGATTTAGTAAAAAAATTTTGCACGTTTAAACATGTAGTTGCAAAGATTAAACATACCGTTCTGAACTCCTCAGAGTTTTGTGTGCCTGTATTATCAGTTCCTAGTTTTGTAAAATAAATTTTTACACATTACAAAATAACTTTTATTTCCTATTTATAGATTTTATTGTTGCCTGAATTGTCTCAGCCACCTCTGATGGTTTTGGGGAAAAAAAAAAGAAATTAGATCACTGCTTTTCTGAGCAAACACAAATCTGACTCTCATAACATGGGCTACATCCGAGACATCTTCTCATATAGTAAGGAAAATATACTGAAAACTGTAACAGCTTTTGAGCAAAACTACTAATGTGGCTTTACAAGACACATAAGTTGTCAAATACAACTATCTCAGTGCCCACACAATGAGTTACCATCTCTCTTTAATGTATGTATTTGCACCACCTTATTCATTCACTTTATGCACTATGACCAAAGACTCAAAATGGTCCCTCAGAAGTACGACTTTGCAAACTTACTGTTAGAGATTAAGCTAAGAAAACCCCAAACATCAGAATCCAAAATAACAACAAGCATTTACAAGAACAGAAAATTAACTCTTCATGGTGTTTATCTTATTTTCATAACTCTACTTGTGACTAAGTCATAAGGTAGGTAGGATTATGGAATTCTAGTGCTAAGTCACAACAGCATTTGACAGTTCCTGGAGTATGTCTCAGTGGAAGATAAGACATTAAAACCCATAATTTTGTTTATGCTACATTTATAATAGCAGTTGAAGGAAAAAAAGTTAAATCTTTCTGACATAAAGTTATTTCCTTGGGTTTGCAACAGATGCAGGAAGATTCAAACTGGCTGCCCTGTGGTCAAATCAGAGGAAAATCTTACTTAGACAACAGCACACCTCTTTTCTCCATGTATACCTAGTTAGCTTTTTCTCTAAAACTGTTCCTCTCACAAAACCCACTGTATCTTGGTTATGACATGACACTAAATTTGTCTGTGACTCACAAAATGCCAGTGTGATGTGCCTTTTATTGAAATACTTCAGACTCATTAGTCTGCTTCAATAACAAAGAATGTCATAGTTTATATTTAAATGTTCAAATTCACTACAATTCCAGTTATCCCTCAAAATATTTTTGACACCTTGAATAAATTTGGTAAAAAGAGAATGGAGCTTGCTCTTTTGTGATCAGGACTCCTCCAGGATCTGTGCTTCCTTTTTCTTGCACTATTCACAACACAGATAGGGAGCACACAGTCTTGTCAGAACAAGACTGTTTGCTCCTTGAGACGTTGGCCAACTAACGGGCAAAACAAATTCTTGAATAGTTTTGATAACTTTTAATATGGCCCCTGAGCAAATATTACTAAGAGTAATTATAGACCTGTGACCCAGACAACCCAATTTGTTAAGCCTCCCCATATATCATAATTGGAAGACCCTGTTAGCAGACATCAGTTAATTACAGAGCTTATCTCTTGAGAAAGTAATGGCCAATACTTAAAACATGTACCTTTTTTGACTCATTCCCTGCCTCAACTTCACATGAAAACATCAAGGTAAGAAGTTTCATTTGTTCAAAAATAAAACCAAGCAGAAAACAGGCTAATTTAGCTTGACATAACATAATTAACAGGCTCCTGGATGGGACTGTCTGGGTTTGGTAGCCTCCTGACAGCCCTTAGTAAGACGTTAAAGCGATCAACACCTGACATCTGTTAGCAAAGAGGCATTCTGAGGTAAAGCACAACTAAATCTAAAGAAATCAGGTACTTAGACCAGTTTAACTTTTTCATGAGGTGATATCCTGCCTGACACTGTAATCTTTCTTCCTGGAGTGACGCAAGACTTAAGTAAAAGAAAACAACTTGTAATCTCCCCCTTCCCAATATACAGTAATTATTTTTTAGGCAAAGAGCAATGAAGAACTATTTATCCAAGTTTAAAGAGGAGTAAGAATAACTTAAGCACTACATTTGTGCTAATACCTTAGCAACTGTGATTCCTAAAAGGAATTCCTTCAATGCCATGCTGATGTGAACAAAACAACCTACCTCAGAGAAAATGGTTTATTCTCCCGACTAGTGAGGCAGAGAATATTCCTAACAAGAAGTCCCACTTGAGCTCTGTACATGCACTTACAGAGGCTTTGAGTATAGTTAATAACAAGAAAGAAGGCAAACAACACAGTCACAGGTGAGAGCTGAAAGCGCTGCAAGTAGAAAAGAAGTCTTTCTTTTGTCTTTTCATTTTTGATGTATCAAAAATATGCTTTATTTCAAAAGGCCAGGTTCAGAAAAGATTTTTTATCAGCTTTTAAAGATCATAAAGAGAGGGACACATACTTTTTAAAAGCTCTAAAATAAGAGATATTATTTTGTATTAAGTATCACGCAGAAAAGCCCAGTAAGTACTCATCACATTGTCATAAGTGCCCTTCACAAAGCTACTAAATTTATAGAAGAGAAAGCTAAAAACCACAATTACCACTGATGAAAAAAAAAAAAAAAAAAAAAAAGAAAAGGTTGGCAGCAAGAAAACATCCCCACATAATAATGCTTTTACCAATGGCCAAATCCCTGACAGTAAACAAAGACATAACCTGGTTTTGCTTTGTTTTGTTTTTTTTTTAAATACAGCGTTTGCTGTGCTCTGCATGACATCAGTTACCTTTACACTTTTTTTCTTCTTTTTGGTATTCCTGGGCACTTGACATGATTTGAAAGTTTGCTTTTGTATGGCCTGGCTGTAAAATTGTACTAGTCCAAGTTGAAGCACGCAGGCATTGCGGAAGCTGGTGTCCATTCCTCTGGATATCATAATTTTTGAAGTGTCTTTTCCTACAGAAACGATTTTCTCTTATGCCCACTACATTCCGTTTCTGATTTCTGTCAGGAAGGTGAATCAGTCTGTCCCACAACAGGAGGCCACGTCCTGGATGTTTGGCAAATACTGCAGGGCTACAAACTGTTGGCTTTGCCAAAATCTTGCTCAGGTGTGGAGTTTTGGAAAGAAAGTGCTTCCCCAGCTCTCCTGCTGCTGTGGTATTCCTGTGCATCTCCACTGGACTGCACTGATACGATGCAGAACCTTTCAGCCATGCCCATTCAGCCACCATAGTTCCCCTTCGGTAAAAGTGAATATAAAATTTTCCTGTCTGAGAATCCTGAAAAAGCAGGCAGATCTATGTGGACAGGCTAACACTAGATGTAACTTTCACAACATCACAACTACAACATGGGCCCCAGGGCAAGTTACCACCGATTTATTGCCTTGCTCATATGATCATTTGAGGTCTTGTAGGTCGAGGCTGGTCGTGAACAATTTTCAGATACTTAAAACACAAAACATCAAGGATTCAGCCTTGTTTGACTTTGCTCTTATCGTAGGCTGACCTGAGGGACACTCTGTTACCTAAGTGTGACATTCTTATGTGGGCATGCTTAGCAGTTCCGCTTTTGCTACCTACTGCCTTTCTCCGCCTGCGGTCACAGTGGAGTATCAGAGATGCTAATTTTATCACAGGAGCACGGACACTTGGCTCCAGTGTGGATAATGAACAATACCAAAGCTGCACGATTTTATCTAATTGGTCATTGCTTATTCTTTGGTATAGGAGAAACTGAGATACCACTAGCTGACAAATCTGCAAAACTAAATATAGCCCAATTTCTATTTTTGGGCAGCAAAACTAAATTTGGTAGAAATGACCCATATTATGTACTTAAAGAAATTATTTTATTTTATATGTAACAAAAATCAAATACAAAATAGCTGTTCAACTTGCATAAAGAAAATAGCAAATTCCAGACTTTTGATGACTGATACCTACAGTGGTTTAATCACAGTAAGATTCTGCTGTTCTAATCAAGCTAAGTTAATTTTACATCCATTTCACTCAGTAAAGTAACATATTAGTAAGTAAGTGCATGCCAAGTCATTAATTTCCAGAAAAAAATGATTCAAAATAAATTGGGATTTCAGTTACCTTGATCTATCATAATATTGGTGTTTCTGAATCCTTTGTCTTAGGACTTCTCTTAAGTGGAATATTGTTAGTACAGGACAAATTCAGAAAACTTAATCATGGTTGGTTTTAAATACTGTTATCCTATGTTAATTCCTGTATGTACATACAGCTTTCCTCAATATGTTATTTAATTTTAGATGTAAACACCTTTTTTCTGCTAGGAATACAAGCTCACCTGACATTTGCAGCTACAAGTCATCTACTCACTGTATCTCAGCTGGACATCAGCAACACAAATTTGAGAAAGTACCTGGCATCACGGACTTCAAGGCAAAGGGCAGGTAAGTTACCTACATAATTTGCCCTTACGTACTTCTAGCTTTATAGATCTGCTCTTAGTTCAGACTTGATTTTCTAAGTAAAATTAAAAACTAATTCTAAATGCAGGTAATATGGCAAGAGAATATCATTTGTAGGAGGATAATCAGTTTAAAATAGAATAGTCAAACTAACCCAGAAATACTAGGCAATTTAAAAAAATAAAAGAACAGAATATAGAACTTCTTTTCATAATTTGAACGCTTTAATATTTTCTTGACTTCATAACTTTAAGCTCAGAGGGAGAGATAGGGAGAGAGAGGGAGAGATTTCCTTGATAAGACCGTCTGGGAGCTGAGAACTTGCCTCTAAGATCTGAACTTAGAACACCTCATTTTCTGTGGTACAAAGAGGAACTGTGCATTACAACCCACCTTTCCTCTAGACTTTGCATAACCCCAAACAGTGTAGCTGGTTCAGTACAAGTCTACTCTCCCTTGAGTTCCTTCACAACCTAATTATCTCCCTGCATGGATGATATTGCATCTTCAGAAAACGCGAGAGTCAGGCATATGCAATACGTATATTAAAAATATAGGCTTTTCTATAGTACACGCACAAATAGATTCATGCTTTGTCAGCTCCTTGAGCAGGCCAGTGATGCAAAACAATTCTTGACCTTGTTTAGAAAAGTCAGTTATATGCTCAGCTACTCAGGTCTTGTTATTAGTCCTCAAGATCAGTGATTCATAATCCAGGCTGCTCATTCTCATTAGGCAAAAATTTCTATATATTTTCCTCAAATTTATCTTTGATATTAAAGGACATCTTTGCTGTCTTTTAGCCTATGAGGATTTGTGTTAACTTTGATTTTATTTAAAACCCATACATTTATGACTATGGTAAAAATTCTGCACCCCAAGTATTCAGAAAGGGTGTCAAAAAAGGCTTATAGATTTTTACCTTTAACAGGAACTCCAAAACCCTTCATAATTTAAAAAATAAAATCAAAACATATTTTCCAATTTCTTTGTTTGCAAAGCATTTGTGGGACTCTGAAATATGATTATAGACACATTTAAACTATGAGGAGAAATTGATTCTATTAGAGTTTCCATCATTTGGAATTTCCCCAGGCAGAATTAACCAAGGCTAGACAAACATCAAGAAGCTGTATCCTCTCTTTTCCTTTCAGTTCCCTCTGAAATTTGTCTCACTATATTGTCTACCATGTTAGCTACAGCTCATTTAATTTTACAAGTTTCCATTTTATTTCACAAATTCTCCTCAGTCACCAGGGACATTTCACATTCAAGTTTTGCTAGTCAAAGATTAAGTTGCAAGGAACTACCACTGAGGGTTCTTATATTTTGTCCTTTTCTTGTACTTCATATAGTGTGGCACAGTGGATGTTTATGTCCTAAATTACCATTCAGCTTATTATAATGTAAAATTAGTTTCATGAGAGAACTGCATTATTTATTCTACTCCATTGGTTCTAACATACTGCCTGAATTTCCCAAAGGCTTTTTTTTTTTTTTTTTTTTTAACAAAGAACACATATGAAGTCTCCTGCATCTGCTCTTGGTCTTGTCAACCCAAAATCTTTGAAAAAGGATGATAAGGTAATTTTGTCTCAAGGTCCTACTTGTAAGAGAAGCATCTTTCTCTCCCACTAGCTACTGTTAAAATGGCTAAAATCAAGGCAGGAAGCAGTACAGCCTATTGGGATGAACCATGACTAAAACCACAGGCCCTGTTTCAGAGTTAAGAGGGACTAACAAGCAGGGCCAGAGCTCTTCTCATTAAGGAATCATCAAGCAACTTCAAAATGCACATTGTAGCAATAATAGGCATCTCAGCAGTCAATAGGTCAAAAGATTTCCTCAAATTCCCATCAGAAGGTTTTTTTTAAAGGGAAGTTTGTTTTTATAGAAGAAAAGTTTTAGCAGACGAACTGCCCATTAAGCTTAACTAAAAGGATAGGCAAGGGGAATCCCTCAGAATCCTTTTATTACAGGCCAAAGCAAATACTCCTTAATGGATAATTGTAAAGGGTGGCCTGTTCTCAGACATGCAGTGTTATCTGTATGTCAGTATATAAAGGACTACAAAAAAATGGAACAATTCATTTGTTTTCATCTCAGTGATGTGGGGTTTTTTTCCCAATTCTCTACTAGTATCTGCCAACAGTGGTTGAAGAGGCAATACACAAAAAACTCTCCCATTTTAGTACAACTCAAGTGAAGAGAGACAGTAAGTTGTTTCTCCAGAAAGATGGAAGGTGGCAGCCAGCCAGCCAGGAGGACAGTGTTTCCTGCTGGAATAAGCTGTATACCAATCCTGAACTTTGATCCTGACAAAAACTCAGAGTGCACAAAACAGGACCAAAAGCCACACTGAAAGAGTGCCTGTGCCCCATGCTCACAACAGCCTTAGAGACACTGCATTAAATTCCCCCTGCTGTGCCCTGAGAGCTACACTAATTTTCCTTGCTTGGGATCTGCCCTGTTGCAATCAAGGCTGGATTTGCATTACCATTATTACTATTACTGCTTTATACCACAGTAGCTCCAGTTAACAGCTAGATCCATTGGTGATGAAAGCTGCTGTGACCACACAGGCAATCAGGCCCCGCTCCTTAGAGACTGACTACGTTGCTCACACTTTTTGGGGGAGTGCAAATATTTATTTTTCACCCTCAGCAACAGGCTGTCACTTAGGCAAAGGTAAATTAACAGTTCTGGGATGTCAGAGGATTGCTGTTTTCCCAGTTACAAAGACACCTCCTCTAACAACAAAAAGTTATTTTACATTCCGAAACTGCTCACAGCAGAATTTCCACTGAAAATTCTCTCTATGCAGTGTAGATTCAATTTGCAGCTGATCAAAATAGTGGCAAGTAGGGAAAGCAACTTAGAGATCTCTGAATTGTCATTAACTTACTTGATTGCAAAACATAGCATAAGCAAAAACATAACCAAGTTTTGCTTTTTTGGATATTTGATATTTACTAAAAAAAGAGCAGCAAAGACAACAAGCACTTCACAGGTTTGTTTTTTTTGTTTTGCCATTGAAGTACGCAAGCATATAAGGACACTGGAGTGGGCTGGCTTCAGAGAGATCAGCTAAGGCAAATGTAATCAGGATTAGGACTGAGGGATGCACAGTAGGTTGATGAAGCAGCCTAGCTTTGTACAGACCCAGTCAAATAACACTAGAGTATTTTTACTTGATGACTTGAGAGAAAAAAAGAAAAATACAACCATGCTACAACTAAAGGACACGTTTCCGGTAAAGTCGACACGTGATTCATACTTTATTCCAGTATTTTAAACCCCACAAAGTAACTACAGGAAAAAGTTTTCATGTGTGTTTGTGCTGGGAAAGACGAAACCATCTATGCCAGACAAGGATAAGGTTTAATTTCTTCTCACTAATCTTGCTGTCGGCTCACAGCATTTTATTTTCTCTCACTTCTTTTGCTTCTTCTCTCCTCTTCCTCTTTTCTCTCCCATCCTTCCATCCCACCCCCCACATAAAAAAAAAAAAAAAAAAAAAAAAAAAAAAAAAAAAAAGGATAGCATTTTCTCTTTATGCTTCCTTATAAAAGAGGGAAAGACTTCACAACTGAGTTTCACCACTTTTAAACTAGGCTCATATGATCATTGAATAAGCAGAAGGCTGGAGCCCAGCTCACAGAGTCTAGCCAGACTCTTCTTCTTAAATATGCAAATTCTGCCTCTGTAAATGTGCTAAATAAAACCTTTGAGAACATGTGCTTTCCTAAATTTCTAAAATATAAAAATTACAGTGCCTCTAAGAAAAAAAATGTAGAGTGAAAGGAACTATAGCACACAGAACCAGCAATGTCTACTGAAACCATTAGGTGGTTTTCAATGTTTCAGAAACATGTGCGTGTGTGTGTGCTTGTGGAAGTAAACAGCCAAGGTTATTTAATCCAGGACTGTTGTCCTGCTACTTGCTTTAGCAGTGGCAATGTTATAAAATATTTAAATATTACATTTTAGAATATGGATTTCAAGATTAAATTTCAATATTTTCAATCTTCTGGAAAAGTATTAAATCACCATGAAAGAAGAGCGCACAGATAATTACAATAAACTTAGTAAACAGTTTCTAATGTGTAAGAATAGGCAATATTAGGAAACTTGTAATAAACAGTGCAACAGCTTTATCCTTCTTCTTAATGAGCTCTTCTATGAATCAGTACAATCACTTTTTAAAAACACACTAAATTTCCATTAACTTTTAAAGTAATATTACACATATACTTATCAAGAGCTGGGGTTGACATTATGCTCAAATTTCTAAACACGAGAAAAAATTAATCAGAAAAAAAGAATGCCCAGAAGAACATGATAGTTCATCTGTAATATGACCAGAGGCAGGTTCTGAGCACAGAGAAGCAAATGGTTCACGGTTTAGGGTTTTGGCATGTAAAGAGCTCTCTGAAAACTGTCCTTTGAGAAATGAACAGGAATTGTATAGACCAATATGGAATCTTGTAGCAGCTACAGATAAAACAAACTTACCAAAAGAAATGAATGACCAAAGCTAGCTGTATGGGGAAAAGCAGTAAAATACCAGGACACACCATGGAACTAGAACAGTGGTGCTAACCAACACAGCCACATAGATGCTAAATGCATTCTTCACTCACATAGTTCTGCAAAACACATGAGAGAGTTTTTCTGAGAAGAAGCTATACCTGAACCACAGGGCTCACCTGGCTGCTGCTCTCCAACAGGAGTCACAAGTGGATACCCAGGGAAGAATAAGAACAAAGCAAGCACATATGAGAGTTCCACCAAGAGTCTCTCAATCCCCAGCTACTCCTCAGCCCAAGGTACTCAAGGGACTGCCTCAGCCCTTGTGGCCTTTCTATAATGCAGCAGTGCCCAATGGATCTCTCTGACCTACAGCCCACTCTACTCTTGTGTACATCTACAGCAAGGAATCCCAGTGTCTGTCTCTCCACGTGCAGAGCCACCTCCCTCTGTTTGTTTTAAAACAACATTGATTCAATTCCCCACAGACAGCAATCCACCTCTCCAGGGCTCATTTTGCAGACTAGTGTTTGTGTGAATATGGGAATGTTAATGGATGTTTGCTCTCTTCATGTTGTGTTAGATAATTCTTGCAGAGCCTGGGAACGTATTAAAATAAAAGTGAGAAGACAAAATACTGTTTTCAGAATATGGCTCGAAATACCTAAACCAGATCTTTAAAAACAAGTAAGCTACAGTGAAATCATTTAGGAAATCACTCAAATCACTTCCACAAATCACTTCAGATCACTGCCACCATTGTCTAAAATCCTGATTTTGCATTTTACTTTCATCATGAGCTTTCAAATCAATTCACATGGTCTTTCTGTAATCTGTCATTAGACCTTCCACTTCTTCTCACTGGGGACTGGGCAGTATATTTGGCTGCTGCTTGCTAAAAAAATCCTGGGGATATATGCACATCATTGCAGCTCTTTCTTTTTTCAAGGTGGTGAAACAGCTCAAGTTATTTTCGTTCTAAAACTGTTTTAAGAGATAGCCAGTATCTTGAAATAACACCTCCCATTGAAGGACTGAGGTTTGAGGAATGGCCAGGTAAAACTAACAAAGGTACTAAAACTAGCAGTCTTGACAAATACGTAATTTGTTAAAGATGGAAAGGCAAATAAACAAATAAAGTTTGCCCAAACAATGCAGTCAAAGCTTCTTCAGTAAGAAAGACAAGCTTGGATGTGAGGAGAGAATTCTTTTAATTTCAAATAAACTGAAGCTTGGTACAGCTCTAAACCATTTTCAGAAATACAACAAAGCAATAGTGAAAGGTCTTTGTGTATGGCAACATTTACACATTTCCTTAAACATTTGTCTTCTTTTACAGTAAGCACTGTAGCAAATCTGATGCTTTTAAAGAACATAATGAGAAGTGCATTTAGGAAATGTAAAAGGTATTTTTATATGGAAATAACTGGAAAATGCCCAATTGGATTGATCCTACAGTTTACCAACAGCTTTACAATCAGCACAAAAAAATTCAGTCCTCTCTACATATAGGGATCAATACCAAGGACAAGTGTTGTAAGTTCATTGCTGTGACATACAGTTATCAGAAGAACTAAACAGCAGCTGTGGTCAGGCTTTTGAAGATCATAAAATGGCAGGCTGCAACTCCTGTGGCAAGCAGAGCAAAGTGCTTTATTTTATAGGCTATTGGAGAAGACTTAGGAAAAACAGAAGAACATTTTACCCCTTTTAAATAACTACTCTAGAAACTTTTTGCCTGCAAAATGAACAAGTACATTTTATACTGACAACATTTTACAGCCCTCCTAACCTGATGCCAGTAGTGAAACACAGCTACACAGTCTAAGAATTACACTCAAAATTTCAAACACAACAGTCTGCTTCCCATCAGAAACAACTTTCAGAAAAATGAGTCAGCAAAAGAAACAGCTCTGGCTTAAATAAAACTACTACAGAAAGGGACTAAATATACTGATAGATCATTAAAAACAAAATAGAAAAAAAAATCAGCATTAATATAATGAAATATACTTTAAATGGCTAGCAAATACTGCAAAACTAAAAAAAAATACTGCTACTACACAAAAAAGTTCTTTCTGTTTTTTGTGAAATCTAATCAGATCCCCTACTCCCCTTTTTCTTTTTTTTTTTTTGAAAATGTGTGATCTTCTGTGGAAAAAACAGCAGGTATTTGTAAGTTGGAAAGAAAACGCACCATATTAAAGAATTGCATAAAATTTGAAACATTACAAAATGTTTCCCAGACTACCTGGCTTTTGTATTTATATAGCACTTGTACAAAGCACTTTTAAAAACATTAAAGTTTGAACCAAAAAAAAAGGTAAAATTAATCCAGAGTGTCTGTAACCTAGAACTTAGCAAGTGTGATATTTTTAACTGCATATTCAGAAATACGCTTCTAAGTAATAAGAGCCATCATGGAGTGATTCATAGCTTCATGCAAAAACATCCCACAATATAAATCTTGTTAACCTTTTGAAAATCCCCAAAAGCTCATTACAAAGCTGCTGAATCCTGGTGTAACAAAACCTTATACTAAAGTATTTACTGTCCTCTTAGAAAGTCCATTACTTAAAAGAAATAATACATTTGAGTTAGTTGGATTTTATCATGGTCTGGCAGGCAGAGAAGTGTCAGACAGTGATGTCAAATTAAATTACCCTAGGAAAATCATTATAGAAATCCGGGAGAAATAATTTCTCAGCTGATGTTCAACAATAAACTGTTCTCTGCTTGAATTAATGTCAAGTTTACAGGGTAATGCACATCACAGAGAAAAGACTCATGAAGAAAATGTGGTACCTTTCCTATTCTATTACTTTTCCCAGTTCTTGGAAACTACGTGCAACACCCTTGGAGACACTGGTTTTCAAATGGATTTGTTGCACAAAAGCTGATTAATTTTCTTCTCCAAATGAGGGACCTGTTTCAAGAAATGTTGCATATTAAATTCTACTTACTGAAAATATGCATTTATGACATTTAAATTATATTCCCCGATGTAAGCACTTAATTTTATTATAATTCCTATCTTGATCTAACTTCACAGTCATTACCAAATAGAACAGTGGGGATATTTGAGTAGAAGCACAATGACTGAGTTGATTTTGATGCTCCCAAGTAAAAGCAGAGTAAAACCACGGCCTTACTGAAATCAGTGAAAGAACTGCTGCAGTTTTCACTGGAACTACTATTACACTCTTTACAGCCTCCCTTCATCTGACATGAAGGTAAAAATTATGAGATTTACTGTATTATACACATATTATTTTCTACCTTTTAGGACCCATTCCTGAATTTCTTCTTCAGTTTTCACTCTTATAAATAAAGTAAGATGAAAATATGTCTCAAGGTTTGTCCTGCATTTTGGGAGAAAATGTACAGAAGGAAGCCTTCAGTGATAGCTGTGGCCAGTGAATAAACCAGAACTTCATTATAGTGTTAAAATTGAAAGAAACCTTTTAAATTATTTTACATACTTATTTATTTGAAAGTACTTTCACTTCTCATTTCTCTCAATGAGAAAATAACACTTTGCAACTTTTTCAGTACTCTATTCTGCAAATGTATGCACACAAAAGAACTTGCTCTTATTGCTAAGATAGTACTAATTTTATAATGCTGACAAAGATTTTTTTCTCAGACATTACTCTGTGGGCAGCAGTTGTTGGTGTCAGCTGTAAAACTGCTGATGAACACTGTTGTTGCAGGCCAGAAAACCAATTGTACCATGGGCTGCATCCAAAAGAGTGTGGCCGAGGAAGGAGATTCTGCCCCTCTATTCCCCTCCCATGAGATCACACCTGGAGCACTGCATTCAGCTCTGAGGTCCCCAGAACAGGAAGGACATGGACCTGTTAGTCCAGAGGAGGGCCACCAAAATGATCACAGGAATCAAACACCTCTCCTACAGCGAAAGCTTGAAAAAGTTGACTGTTCAGCCTTGAAGAGGGAAAGCTCTGGGGAGACTTTATTGTGGCTTTTTAGTACCTGAAGGGGGCTTATAAGAAAGATGGGGACAAATTTTTTAGCCTATTGCAAAAGGACAAGGGGTAATTATTTTAAGCTGAAAGAGGGTTGATTTAGATTAGATATAAGGCAGGTTTTTACAATGAAGGTGTTAAAACACTGCAAGAAGTTGCCCAGAGAAGGGGCACGCCAGCCCTGGTAACATTCACAATAAGATTGGATGGGCATAGGAAAAACCTGATCTAGTTGAAGATGTCCCTGCTCATTGCAGGGGGGCGAGATTAGACCACTTTGAAAGGTCCTTTTTGACCCAAGCCATTTTGTGACTCTGCAAAAGACAGCTCACATTTAATAAAAACAATGTTTCAAAACAGAAAAGCTAAACCTTCAGATTTGCTTTGTCGCATTTAAGTGTGGGATGGCTCATCTGAAAACGATTTACTTTACCAAGCTTCAGTCAACGAGAACAGAATGCACCTGTCTCAGACATAATACTCCAAGACGTACTGTGTCCACTTCTCCTGAAGCATCCCTTTATCTCAATGTTTGCTCATCATCTGTGCTAGGTGTAAAAAAACCCAGTTAGGCAAGTCTTGACACCTAGAGCTGGCAGAGTTGCAAAAACAAACACTGTGCCTACAAAACCTGTAGGTCCAGCTTTCCATTTGTCTGCTTCTTATGACATCAAGAACTCAATATTAGGTTGCTCATTAACTCTATCTGTATTGCTGGATGAACTCTGACTGCATTCTAAGGAAAAGAAAGAGTAGCTTCAACTTCATTAATTCAATATTTGTGTTTCAGTTTAGCTTTTTGCATGCAAATATTTTACCTTACACATTCACTCTGCTTTTTGTTTTTAATTTTATCAACTTTTAAGTAAGGGCTTCTATATTTCTGAAATCCTTCCATGATACCCATAACTTTGAAATTCCCCAAATAGTTTTGGCAAACTAGAACCCTCTCTAATAAAACTCTCTCTATTAAAAGCTATAAGCACATAAAATAATCACACCAGTACGTATTTTTAAAGATGAGATGTCGAAATATTCAAAATACTTTTCTTATGGAAAACTGCAAATGTACTAGAGCCTGGTTTTACTGTCAAGGTCAAATTCTACAATCTCCTGTCAGAAAAACTTCTCAGGATTGCACTAGGACCTGAAGGCATTCAGGCAGTGCCTGCAAGTGGAAAATACATACTGCAGTAGAAATGTAACATATGGGGAGAAAAATTAGCTATCAAAAATATAGAATAATACAGCCTGTTATTTTAGCCAGCTGGTTTGGTTTCGCATTAGATTCTGCTCCCATATTCCAGTGACTCAGTAACAGAACCTAAACTTCCATTATAATTCATTAGAAAAGGACTCTTGTCTGGCTCTGGATCATGGTATTTATGAAGTTTTTATACAGTTTGAAAGACTTCCATTTCATCCATGCTTCTCTTCACATTTACACTCATGTAGGAAATGTCATTCCTATAACCAGAAACAGAAAATATGAACTGCTCATAATGAAAAGTGTTGGACATTTGCAGCTGTACAAACAGTCATCTCCATTTCAACTTTTTTTTTTTCTTGATGATGATTTTCTTTGCACGTATTTGTTCTGCTGACTTCCGACAAAAGAAGTGCAGAAAATATAGATCCTTCCAATTAGGCTTTGTGTTTCTCTGAGCTTTGCAGAGCTGCCCTGCCAGGGGCAAGTCCAGAGAGACAGGATTGATTACAGTGCTAGTAGAAAATCTCCACAAACCCACCCTCCACAGGAAGCCACAGACCCAACAGATAAGGTGAGAATAAAGTGGGTACACTGCATTTCCTTCCTCATCTCTTGCCATCACACAGCAGAAACTATTAACTGCTCCCTCCAAAACCACAGCAACATCAAACCCTGCAGTAAAATGCCATAAAACACAGTTTAGTGTGAAACAAGGTGGAGCACAACAGAGAGCTGGAAGAGACCAAGTTACATGGCAGTGCTTTAAATTCTTCCAAAACAGGCATTTGCCAAATGAAATCACCACGTCCAGAATGCCTGCAGGACAATGCAAAACCACTCTAGCAGGGCCTGCCAATGCAGCCTAAGGACACTAACTCCTTCCCAGTCCTCATGAGGCTGTGATGCTAAGTCAGAGCCTGACACACCAACCAACGGTCAGTATTCCAACTTCATTCCACAAAATGCCTCAATGCTCTCTGCTTCCTTCTTATATTTGTCTCTGCTTCAATGGGCAGCAAAGAAACCATAAAAAGACACACCTTTTCCTATTCTCAAGTAATACATTTACTATGAATGCATGTATTTACATAATATTCTGTTTCTTCCAATGAATTTTTCCCTCTACCTCCTATCTAGAAACCTAAAGTCAGAAGCCAATCTTTGTTGGTGAATGCAGCTGTTACCCCTTGCTGCACAGTACAAATGGACAGGAGCCTTCTAGGGAAAAGAAAATTGATCTGCATAGTCAGGTAAAAATAAACTGAACCTCGGGCAGAACACCAGGAATACATTTTTGTTAGTGATGATTTTTCCTATGTAGCACATGCTGTATTTTGCAGGATTTTAAAAGGTACCATTTATGCACTTGGTTCTTGAAATACACACTGACAATATCAGTAGAGCATTTTCTTAGGTAAATTGATGAATACTAGAACAAATTCTGGAAGTTTGAAATTATCTGGCCTTCTATATGATCTCCACATAATAAGCACATCTTTCTAGACACCCTGTTCTGGGATTAGATACATGGGTGTTCTGACACTGCTGATTTATGTGTAACCTTCAGATGCTTTGCAACTGGCCAGGATAAGATGGTTAAGCAGGCTTAAAATGGTTAATGGTCATGTCAACTCTGGATCTTCAACCCACTTGCAGACCTAGTCAGTAACTCTCTTAAGTGTACTTGGCAACCTATGTAAAGTAAGTTTGACTGTCTCACTTTGAAGCTCAGGGGATATGTCCGTGTTACAAAATAACTTAGGCCAGGATACTCGGCAGAAACTGTTCCTGTGCTGGCAGCTTCAGCAGGAATGCTGAAGTTGGGGTGTGCATTTAGAACAAAAAACAACTAGTTTCAGGAAGGCAAACCAAAGATGATTAAAATTTCAAAAGTGTTGGGGAAGATTACTACGTGTCCCACATCTCTACGCTCTGGATGGAGGGAAGATTTCCATTACCAGCACCAATGAATTCAGAAATTGTTAAAGAAGCATTTTTCAATAAATATTTAGCAATAATCACTCCAGAAAGGCAAGACATATTGCACAGATGTTCTTATTAAGTATGATTACCTGACATACTGCTGGGAGTTATGGATATGTAATCATTCTTGTCCTTCTTCTGTCACCAATGTCACCTGCCAAAAAAGAGGAAAAAAACTCCATGTAATATGTTCATAAATGCTCATCTGCAGAATACCACTAACATTTAACCAAGATGGAACCTTCTGGATCTTGAATTGCATGGTCCATGCCTGATGCCTTAATACATGAAATTCAAAGTACTTTGCGTAGCTGCATGAGGTAACAAATGTAAACAGGGTCCAAACCATGGTGGACTGGAGGAGCTGTGGTTAACAGGGATTTGGAAGCAACTAAAAGCTTATGCCTACTGATGGTGAAAAAAAAAAAGTGCTTCTGCCCACTTCAGGGAATACTTTACCTTTTTTTTTTTTATTATTATTTTTTTTTTTCACAAGTTACTCTAATGTTACTCTACTCGTATGTGACTTTAGGAGCTAACTGGTTTCTACTTCACAGTTTCTAATGATATATGCCCATTACTCTCAGGTTCAGTTAAAACAGAGGATTCAAAGGAATTAGAAATTCTCTGTCACATTTACACCGATTCTTACTCAATCATTTGAAACCCATAATTCTACTGACTTTTACAAAGTTCTGAGACGCAAGTAGTAATCTTATTCAGATGGTAGAAAACTAATTTACATGTACTTAACGCTTAACTTTTGAACGACATCTTCTATTTTATTAACAAGACATCTGCAGCTGTAAAGAAATGAATGAGGCATTTTAAAGCCTTGTTTTTGATATTTAGATCAATATTTAGTGTCTCCTTTCATATGTCCATACACACACACACACACTGACATACTGACTATACTCTTCTTCTGTTTGGTAGCAAAGATCGAAGCCCTGCAAGCTAATTTAGCGCCACGAGAGAAAGTCATGGATACCAGTTAAGACAACATCCTTCAGCCGTGTCGGTATTTATACCAGCCCTCATGTTTTGCACACAGAGGCATCACAGGCAGCATGCCCTTGTTCAGCCATCCCTGCCCAAAACACAGTGCCCAGCTGGATGATCCCAGCTCGCTCTCCAGTTTAAGCGCCAACAATCCAACCCAAGCAGAGGCAATCCTAAAGGCATTACTCCAGAATAGCGACAAGATCTCATTAGATTTTTTAAGTAAGAAATCCCGGGCCTACAAGTGACCCCAATAATGCCTGTGGAAAACTAGCTTGAGAACACAGTCACGCTCTCTGGAGCATCCCCTCTGTGCTCAGCACTGGTGAGGCCACACCTCAAACACTGTTTTGAATGAGTTTTACTTCACTTTAAAAAGAACATTGAGGTGCTGCAGCATGCCCAGAGAAGGGCAATAAGGCTTGTGAAGAAAACGTGTCCTGTGAGGAAGGGCTGAGGGAGCTGGGGTTGTTTAGCCTGGAGGAGGGGCTCAGGGGCAACCTCATCCCTCTCTACAACTCCCCGAAAGGAGAATGTAGTGAGGTGTGACTGCAGTGAGAGGAGCAGAGAAAATGGCCTTCAGCTAAGACAGGGGAGACTCAGAGTAGATATTATCTAAAATTTTTCACTGTTAGGGCGGTCAGGCATCAGAATAAATTGCCCAGAGAAGTTGTGGAGTCACCATCTCTGGAGGGGTTTAAGAGGAATCTAGATCTGGTGCTGGATGATGTTGTTTAGGGGGTCCTGTGGTAGTTCTGGGCTGATGTTTGGACTGGATAATCTAAAAGGCCTCCTCCAGCCTTGTTAGTTCTGTGATTCTATTAACAGAAAATACCTTTCTTTTAATGTTAGTGTGGAAGTCTCATTTTAGAGAGGAAGCAGAACCTCTCTCAAATTGTCCCGATCATCACTTTATGGTAAGAAACTGGTCTTTGTTAACAAACTAGATTTTAGATCTCTCCATACATTCAAGTGCCATAGCCGTGTCCCCGTTTCCTCTTGGCCACCGTTTCCTCACACAGGGAGCCTTTCCCTTGAAATAAATATCCTTCCCTAGCAGCGGGCTGAACATGGAGCGCAGCTGCTGTGTTTAGGCGGGGGTCAGAACGAGAGAGCGGGTGAGCCGCACTACCGGGTAATTCTTGCACCTGCGGCGCGGCCCCGCCGCTTCCCCTCAGCCCATCGGCCTCGGGGGCGCTCCCACCCCTCAGGCTCTGCTCCGCCACAGGCGGTGCGGGCGGCACGGCCCAAGCCCGGGGCGCCGCTTCGCGCCCCGCTGCTCCAGACGGGGTGTGAGGCAGGGCCATGGCCCGCGCCCACCCACGGCAGGCTGCCGGACCGGGAGGCGCAGGGCAGCGCCGCAAGGAAGGGGCACCGGGAAGCTCGGCGGGGAAGGGGCGCCGAGATGAGCCGCAGGGATGGGGCACCGGGAAGCTCGGCGGGGAAGGCGCGCCGGGAGGAGCCGCGGCCTCCCCGCCCTCCCTCCCTCAGGCAGAGCCCGCCCGCGGCGCGGGGCGGCAGCGCCCCCTGGCGGCCCCGCGGGAGAGGCCCGCGGCGCAGCCCGGAGCGCCATTCCCGGTTTTTCCCGTCAATCCGTGCCTCCTTGCCTTAACCGGGCATGTTTGCCTATAGCTTTAAATTAAACTAATTGCTACTAAGGTCGGAATTGTTCATGATTAAAAAAAAACCCGAAACAATAAAGAACCAAAAACACAAGACACAAACACACATACACCCCCTCTCCCAAATAAAAAAGTACAGAGAAAAGCCAAACAAACCCATAGTCATAGAATATTCGGAGCTGGAAGGGACCCACAAGGATCGTCCAAGTCCAGCACCTGACCCTGCACAGGACAACTCCAGGAATGTGATCCTGATGGGTCCTTTCCAACTCAGCGGATTCTATGATTCAGAGATTCTGTGGATGGCACCACGTGCCTGAGAGCGTTGCCTCAGGCTCCTGGAGCTCTGGCAGCCTTGGGACTGTGACCACTTCCCTGGGGAAACAATTTATTTTGTCCTTTCTAATTTCCTAGTAATCTGAAATGATTTCTCCCTGTGGTATATTATATTGAATGGAAAGTACTGATTTCAGGATATAATGTTCATCCTATTTGCAAAGCAAGCAAAACTTACTACAGTTTTACAGAAGAAACTTCTTTACATGAAGGATGCAGAGCACTGGAACATGCTACCCTGGGAAGTCATGGAGTCTCCCTCTCTGGAGACATTTAAAACACACCTGGACACATTCCTGTGTCACCTGTAACCTGCTCTAGGTGACCCTGCCTTGGCAGGGGGGTTGGACCGGATGATATCCACAAGTCCCGTCCAACCCTAAAAAGTCCGTGAACTGGTAAAACATCCTCCAGCATACGTGTGACAATGTGTTTTTACCTCATCTTTTCTCCCAAGCAAGGCACCCGAGACTTCATCTGGGCTCCTAGAAAAGACGGAACCTCTTTAATCTTATAAGGGAAGAGCAAATACTCTGCTTGATATTTGCCATGTACAAACCACACAACCAGAGGCGACAATGCAAGGTTTTTCTTTTTGCTGCTGACATCTTGTGGAACTTCAAAATCCTTCACAGTTTGTCAATCCAGATTTGAGAGAATACAAATTTAGATCAGGCCTCCAACAAAAATCAGACTCTGACCCATACCACCACATCATGGGATGTTGTGAACCTCAACAATAAGCCATTTCCCAGAATTTAATTGTGGTGTAGTGACTCAGTGACACACAAGCATACTTGAAGCAAATACTTAAGCGTTTTAAACAAAAATTATGCCCCTCCTGTAAATAATTACTTGCTAAACATAAAATTATTGGGTTTGTACCAATCTATTAAAAAGGACGATAAAAAAAGGATAAATACAATGTTCTTCACTGAATTCTGTATAAAGGAAAAAATTCTAGTTATCCTGGGAGTTTTGCCATTTTCCCTGATGAGACTAGGACTTGGCATAAAAGCAGCTGTCACTTGTGCAAAAAAACTAATTACGAAATAACTAAGAAAAGTTGGTCTTTTGTTTTGAAGCATTACACTAACATATCTGGCTTTGGCAGTCTTTTTGTGTGCCACAGTTTAAAATGGAGAGTGTGCATCCTCTTTTTCTCCTCATACCTGCCTAGAGGTAAAGTTTCTTGGAGCAGGTCTTGATGTTGCTGTAAATGTACAACATCTTGCCCATTGGCATCTCCACTAGGTCAATTTGGCGACTGCCAAAAGATACACAGTAACTGGGCCCATTTGTAATACCTGCTTTGTGATGATTATTTAAACCATTAATTAAAATAATGATAAATAATAATTAAAATCATACTGTTAATTAAAATATTTTATGGTTTTAATAATCTTCCCAAATGTCTTGGGATCTTTTTCTAAAGGGTGCTTTTATACTGCATTTTATATGCCAGAAGTAATTTCCTATTTTTCTTTCCAAGGAATGTGGCCCACAGATGGAAACATTGTGGAAATACAGAACTATTTATCCATTCTGGCACATATATAGCACAATCTTCTGAAGGCACAACACAGCTTCTACTTCACACGAGCAAGAATATTAAGTGGTGTCTACATTAATTGTAGCCCCTTCCTCTTGAAGGCATAGTTGTGTAAGATGTTGGAGGAAACCAGGTTCTTTTTAAGAGTTTACAGCTAAAAAGTACGTGAGCAGGCACAAATGGGAAGGATGCAGATGAGTCATGGACAAGTCTCCACTACATCAGGCCAGTAATGTCTCGGGGTCTTTACGGACACTGCAGAGTAAGTCTCTTTCTTGCCAGAAGTGACACAATTTTTATGGCTAAGCTTTGCTAACGTCACAGGGAGCAGGGAGCAGGCTTTGTTAGATTATCTTTTGTGTGCTGAGCACTTACTTGCCCACAAAAGAGCTACCCAAGGTCTCATGGCTCTGAGTCACAGTCCCTGAGCACGCAGCATCAATTCAGAGGCTGCTGTCTCACATCCCGCATGACCTCCCTGCTAGAGGGCTGCAGCAGCAGACTGGGCACTGTGCTCCTTCTCCATCACTGGTGTTATACCCTACTCTTTTTTTGTTGTTGTTGTTGTTTCTGTTTGTTTTGTTGGTTTTTTGTTTTTTTTTTAAACAAGGTGGTCCTCATGATCATATTGGATTTCTGAAATGAAAGCAGCAAAATGCATACTGCATCCTGATACAGAGTATTGTTTCAGATCTACAGCCCTGCACCAGGAGAGTAATATTCTTATACTGCCCCTAAAGACATTTTAAAAAAGACATCTTTGGAATCTTCAGCTCCTCTGGCCTGAATAGGTGATATTTGGAATTAATCCTTAGGCTCTGGTCTCCAATATACAAGCACTGTCTAGCCATATTGCCAGTTACTGCACATGCTTACTTTTTCCATAATGAGAGGCGATTAACCAATTAGCATTAATCAGGGTAGTTAGGTGTTTTCCCACTTTCAGCAAGTGCCTCCTCCTTCACATGAATGCATCAGATTAACCAATGACTACCTAACAGGAGTTTGCTGCCCAGGGGATGAGGGTGTTTTTGACTGTATTCTAATGCTTCAGATTCAAATGGTGGCTGCCAGTCTCCTCTAGGCCAGGGCCAGGGTAATTTTGTGGTTTTAATCCTGGTTCCTGTCCATACCATGAACTGCACACCTTCTGGAAAGCCTCAGGCTTCCCTTCCCACTCATCAAGCAGCTGCACAGGGTGGACAAGCACTGCTGCCTCCTGTCCCTTCTCAAGGCAGGTGGGAAAAGCGATTTTGCACCTTTCAGAAGCACTGACAAGCTGCCCAGCTCGTGCTGGACTACTCTTTGACATCCCCTTCTAAAAGCTATAGGAAGGACCATGGGGCAACCTGGCTCATTTGCACAAGTCCCTCGTGTAACCCTACCTGCAATTCCCAATGCCTCTGGCTTATCCCTGCACTTTTACACAACACTCTTACACAAGGCTCACAAGGAGCTGGGCTGCCTCCAGGGAGGCTGAGAAGAGGGGCAGGCTGCTGGCAGACCCGGGGATGAGGGGATGCCTGCCCAGGTCCTGGGAGCTGATGAGGGCACTGAGCAGGATAGCAGAGCATGTAGGTTTTGAGCACAGGGGGAAAGCTCCATTACAGTCAGAGTGAGAGCTCCAGGACACCAGCCCCTCATGCCCTGCCATTCCACAAGTTATGGCACTTTTTTTTTTCTTGGGGGCTGTCTTGGTTTGGGGGTGATGAATTATGGGATGTATCATCTGAATATTTTGTTCTGTAAACTCCCTCTGTGGAAGTTGCTCTCACTTTTAAGTTTGTCTTTAGTGAAAAATCCAGAGTAGCAACTCCTCATCAGGAAAAATTACAAGGTAGCCCATAGGCTGTTATTGATGCCTAACTGAATTTTTAAATTTGTTTCAATATTTAATATTTCAATATTTAACAGCGAAGCAGAGTTAGTATTTTGGAGCAGTTACACAGAGGATTTTGCAAGTTATACATATTCAGTATAAAATATACAAGACTATGGCTTATGGTACATGATACATTTATCATGAGTATTTCCTCCCTTGCAAAACATAATGAACAAGTGTGCATTGAATGAGAAATAAAAAACTACCTAGTTTTCCAAATATGTTTATCTTTGGAAAAGCACCCATAAGAACTAGCTTGTAGGCACAAGCTCAGAAGTGGGCTTTGACTCATGCGTTTTATTGCTAGCATAGCTCAGCTCACGAGGACACAAAAACATGCAATAAAGCACAAAATCAAAACCCACAGTGCACAGTTTATCTGTATAAACATTTGCAGTCTATCCCGAAACATAAGAACAAAAAGGCAAAGAGCTATTGAGCTTTTTAATAGGAACTTCCAGTAATTCTGTGTAATATCCTCCTCACACAGACTCAACTCATGCTCAGCTCTGTGCAGGCATCAGCAGATTTTTTTACAGCATGAAAGCCAGAAAATTATTACATGCAGACAATAAGTCTCATAAAAGATAACGGTAACTTCACTGTTTAACAGGTTTTTGAAAGCTCTTGTGTTTCAATAACCAGATCTGCAGGATAAACACTACTGAATTAGACAGAAAAACTAATTCTTCCTATAGTCTCATTGTAGTAAGGCTTTGGATCTGGCATATGGTTTGCAGGACAGCCTGAATGATAAAGCTTGATTTGAACATAGCTACAAAAAAAAAAAAAAAAAAAGACCCAGCACTGCAAAATAAAGTAATGAAAGACAGAAACAAAAGAGAAGTTGTTTTTATGATTTCATCAAAACTTAATGGCTTACTGTACTGGGGTAAATATATCTTTTTATAAGTGGAAAATATAATAATGAATTATTATGCATGGAAAATATAATAATGCATTTCTTCAAAGGCAAAAAGAAACAGAATTTTAGTGTTTCTGTTGGTCTCCCAGTAGCCTGATTAGAAAGGCAGTTTCGTAAGCATCATTGAAAGAACACAGAGGGAGACTGTAATGTTACTTTTAAACCACCTGAGCATCAAGCAGAAAATGGAACATGTAATTCTCCTCTTGCCTGTACTTACAGAAATGAGTAATGTTATCTCATTTCCAGAGTATCTCAAATCACTTTATTATCATGATCTGGAGCTGCTGACTGCCCCTAAGATGTAAAGGCTCTAAGAAATCTACTTACATTCAGCTTAACACTAGGTCAGCATAATGGGCTGCAGCCTTCTCTTCGCTTTACTTCATCCCCTGGCAGAAATGTCAGCTCTCCAGCACTTTGCTTTGACCTACTACATGTGTACACAGGAGGGCATGAGAGGAGCACAGAACTGGAGACAGCCCTGTTCAGCCACTATTCCGATAACCAGGGTTCTATTGCCTGTGAGTGATTTTCTCAACATGAAGTGTTGCTGCGTTGAGCTAGCCAGCTTTGCCAAAGAGTAGCTGATCTGGAACTGTGAATTAAGTGATGTTTGCTTCATTAAAGATTTAAGCCTTTATTCACAAAAACTTCTACCAACTTGAATAAATATCCAGTTGAGCAAGGATCCTGGAGGGCCGAGAATGATAGAAAAGCAAGGGGGGGTGGGGGGTGGGGTGGTTATACAAAAGATCTCTAAATTGAGTGGTAATTTTGTGGGTTTGTGAGATACTTCATGGCTTTTGTGTTCTTTCTCCCGCACACGGGTGCTCCATTCAGACAACAGCCTTGACATAAAACGTACCTTGTCTGTTTCGATCTGTTGACTCGGGAAACATTAGCTCTCCCTGAAATTTCAACAAGGGACAGTTTATCTTCGATGTTAATTTCTCTTATTACTCACTTAGAAGTGTATATTAGATGAAGGCTGTCTTGAATTACCTACCTACTCTGCAACTGACTGATGTTCATTAATCCCAAAGATAATAAATTTCAAAGACTTTCTGTGAAACTGGTGAATTTTCCCCCTTATGATGGGATAAGGAAAAAGAATATTCTCTAAATGTCAAGAGGGGAGGTACCTGGATGAATCTTGTTAACACGAATGCATTTTGTCAATGCATCTTATATATGCTGTGCCTAAAAAATCAGTGAAGCAGAAATGAGTATGTTCTAATCTACAAATGTCACTCTGAATAGGGATAAATATTACCCTAAAGATTGGTACTGGCATTTGTTTGAGCTATTTTCAGGGATTCAGATATAAACAGCAGAATTAATTCAGCTTTAGGCTTTCTGATTTTCTTAACCAGAGCTTCAGAAAGTCACCACTTAGTTGAAAAATTAAATTCTAAAATGAAAAAAAAATTAAATGAAAAATTATTATCTATATTGCAGGCTTTGAGTTACAGTGTGCAAATATATAGAACTTTTCAGAAAGCCTTGGAAAACAAAACAAGAAATGCTTTTACAGCTATGGATTTAGCCTCATGGGTTTTGCCTATTGTGTGACTTGATGAGTTTCCAAATTTGATTCTATTTTTCTTTAAAACTGATAGCTTAATTGCCAAACCACTGAATTCTGAAATGCTTGACACAGATTCCAGACCTGAAATATATGGCTTAAACTCAATTATAATTGGGGAAAAAAAATTGAAGGAGTTGATCTTCAACAAAATCAAAGTAACAGACCAGAACAAGAAGTTGTTTTCTGAAATCTAAATCCCTAGCCAGCAAGAACTATGGTGGGTGAATAAAGTCTAGCTGGAATCCGTGCAAGATCCTTTCCATAAGTCAAACTGGCAGACCTGGAGCCTTTGCCTGCCACTGCAGAAGTGGCTCAAGGGAAAAGGGCATCAGAGGGTTGGTGGCAGTGTGACACACACCAAAAGAGGACAGTGCATCTCTGGATGTGTAGGTTCAGGCTTTATATCAAGCAGTAAAGCAGAAAACATCCCTGAAGGTACATTGAAAGCACACCAGAGACACAAAAAAGTATGACTAATAGAAAGGGAGGGACAAACATGTAAAGTTAAATGATTATGGGGCTGGACTGACAGATATCTATTGAGAGTTAACTGTGGCTTGGTGAAGTGACGAGGAAGTGAACACAGGATAGCCATGCTGAGAAGAGGGCAAGGAATGATAAAAGAATATGATTGCTATGGGAAATTTGGTCAAATTATGCTAATGGTTACTGGTGGACATGTAATTAGGTTAGCAGGCAGCTATATTTAAAAAGAAAAAATCATGCCTGGTTTTAATTGATATTTTGAAATGGAAAACTTCATATTGCTATTTCTGAGGTTCACCCAAAAGCTTATTTTTCAAAAGAAAAAATTCAATGACTTCAGTAAAAATTAGGCTCAAATTGGAGAAAGCTTTCTGCAAACATCCTCTCTGAAATTTCAAAATACAAACCACATGTTTCATAGATACATAAATACATTTATAATTATTATAAATAAATAAAGAGTTTCAAGTTACCAGGCAATAAGCTAGTGGTCATAAAATATGACTGTATTAAAACTATCTAAATGCCCATTTGCTTCTGGTTTTGGGCAGACAAAAGTCATGGAGAGAAGGAATAATACTTGTGAAAATGAAGTAGAAGCTCTTATTTCACTTTTTTTTTAAACAGAAAATTGCTTGTACCCTCTGTAATGGCTTTGTCTGCATAACCAGCGCTGCATGTAGTTAACTGGATTTCAGCTGAGGATTTTTACAGCTCAGAAGTTACTGTATTCAAAGTCCTATTCCTTTTTATTTTTTTATTTTTATTTTTTGTGAGCAAACACATTATGGCATATTCCCAACTAAATAATTCACTGATTTAATCTTTAAGGCAGGCAGAGTTTCCTAAGAGGTGTTCCTAATCTCTGTCACATCTTATACCCTTTTTTCCTGACCTCACTGGGGGCTCAGTGCAGAGAGGAGAGGACAACTACTTCTTCTCAGAAGATGTATATATATTGATATTAACTACAAACATCACAGATATGTGCCTGCTTTTGTGTGCAGACTGGAAATAAATCATCACATAGCCTAAGTGTTGACAATGCCCTTTCAGTATGTCTGATAAAACAGTGATTTCTTCTTATTTTTTTAGCCCTCTCTTCTTGTTTGCTGCCTCATTTACAGCTAACAATAATAGAATTAAGCCCAGAAATTAAAAGAAAAAGTTTAATCGCTGATGATTTCGCTATCTCTCCCAAGCAAACAACAAAAGTCCACAACCTTTTAACCTTTTCCATCCTATTTGCTAATTACTTATTTTCTAATTAACCCATTATGCATCTGTCAGTGTGTTTTAAATTAAATCACTTTAATTGCTAGTAAGTAGGGTTTATTTAGTTCCTGGTATGGCTGTACGGGGTCATGAGTGGGGAGCTGTTGAACCACTCTGAGTTACAGGTGGCTCTGCAAAACTGCTGAAGTTGCTGAAGATAAAGAGGAGTTAAGCTGCTTTCCTTAGGTGATTTGATTTTAATGTCTAGTGGCATATTTCTAATGGATGAAAGTTTACTGCAAATACAGGAGGGCATTTTTTATTCCCAGTATGTAGATCACATCAGGCATTACTTTGTTGCTTGAAATAATTTTTAATAAAGCAATAATTATGCTAATAGTTCTAGAAAATGCCAATACCACAGTGCTTACTTTGCTGTATAGCACAACTCTTTGAAATGCAACACAACTATATATTAATAGCCAAATTTCAAAATAAAGAGAATAAAGAAGGCCTAACACATGGGGCCCAGGGAGTTTTAAGTAGGAGGCTAACAGTCAACCCATTAAAAATCTTCATGCAAAACACTATAGAAACTGGTGATAGCTTTAAGGATAGACATAATGTCTAATGAGGACAGACATAAAAGATTTTGTTCTCTGTAGCACAGCCCCCTTCTACCCCTTGCATGACCTGACTCGCTCCACTGACCCTGCAGAAAATACCCACTTTTTGCTGGGTTTTGTGCTGGGTTAGTGAGTTGAATTATCCCTGTGAGGTGGCTGGTGACCAGCACAGCTGGCACCAAGTGGCAGGAGACCACAGTTGCTCAGAGGCAAGCGGAAGGAGATGAGGTTCACCCTGTCTCATGTGTTCACCAGAAGAACACAAGATGGGTCGATGTCTTTTGTAATAAACTAGGGTATTTATGACTCTGTGCGTTGAAATTACTTTTTAATTGTTAAATTATTTCTGAAGCTTTCTGAAACACCTTTGAAGATTGTAAGTCTTGCACTGTGAAAAAAACCCCTTAAAGACAACGTAATTCATTTTAGCTCTTTTTGTGTTCAGATCCTTATACACTGAAGAAAGACACTAAAAAGTGCTAGTTGTATGTTCTGGAGAATGACAGTATGAAAAGCTCAGTCTTCCCTTTAGCACTAAGTAAAGTGCATCCAGTACTACTGAGACACAAGAGTAAATTTCCAGCAAGAACCCAAGTCCACATCATTGTTAAGTTACCTAAACGTAACAGTGGGTCAAATAAATAATAAAGACCACACAAAGGAAAGACTTAGCTGACAGAGTTAGCTAGCTGAACTTGCCACACAAACTTTGCTCTGAAAATCTGTGAACAACACTAAAACCCAAGACCAACCTAGATGTTAAATGTTTTCTTCCCTGAAAACATTTTTTCTAACAGAAAAAAGTAAGTGTATGAAATCAGGAGTAAAGTGAATAAAAGAATAGAATAAATAAAGTAGCTTATGGAGCACACCTGAATAAGACCTACAGTAACCCATCCAAAAGACAATCTTTCTGAGCAGTGAGGAAGCTGCAATGGACCTCTTCAGCTTGCTATGTCACCTATTTTATCTTACTTTCACCTACAGGCTACCAAGACATGGCTGGAAGATTCTGGTGCAGCATTTTGCTGCTGCCAGATTTCTACTACTGCATTCACCCTGACGCCTCATTGCTGATCTCAGTAACTCCACATCTCCACAGGAAGGAAGCATGCCTGGGAAGATCACCTTGCTAGCCCCAGTCTTTGTGCCACTCCTCGTCAGAACACCCCATGCCTGCATTTGCTGTGATAACACTTGCACTGTGAGCCAGCTCACAGGCACAGAGGAGGAACGTAAGGGGCTGCAGAATGATGTAAACTAGAACGGGAGACTTTAAATTTTTCAACGAGGAGCTTTTGGATGGCCTTCAGGGACAGCAAAGCCTGTCAGAGAGAAGCCATGAAAAGCTCCACAAATAGATGTATCTGCTGTACAGAGAGCGAGGATACAATCAGAAAGCTCACATTTGCTTATAAAAAGTAAAGAATCAAAGATGCAGCAATAGAAATGCAGTAAGACTCAGAAAGATATTTCTAACAGCTGATTCTGAACGTGCTTTCATGTTATATGACCCATCATAAAATGATCCATATTGACTTGTCCTGAGCTGATGAGGCTTTGGGCAGGTGTTCTAGAAGCTTAGACTGACAGAGAAAGCCAAACCCCTGAAAGAAACAACACCTTTAAGGGTGGCCTGCTCATAGGTGCACAGAGGCACAGGTACATGCTGGAGACAACACACAAGGAGTCCAAGCCTCTGGAAGGAAATCATGGAAAAATCAAGTAAGGGAAATTAAATTGTAAGGCCCTGTTCAGCACCACCTTCTTCCCCTGGGTTGTGAGTTGCACATCTGAAGCTGATTTGCTTTGCCTGGTTTGTCAGTGGTTGGCTCAGATCTTTCCAGTTTCACTACTGCCTGCATTCAACACCTGGTTATGACCTGGAGCACATATTTATCAAAGCAGTAAAATTAGGGGTCTTGAAAGGGCAGAGGGAGTAGTAGCAGTATGGAAGCAGCATCCTCCCAGTGTCTGAAGCAAAACTCTTGTATGATCAGATACATTTTCCCCAGAAAGCACACCAAAAATCACATAAAGAAATCCTATCCACCTCTTTTATTAAGGTCATTAAGCTCTCAATACTACAGTGTTTCATAATGGCTGTATGACTGAGGTAACACCAAGGAATCAATCCGAGTTTCTTGCTCTCCTGAGCCAGTGGGATGAGCCAGGCTTTTCTTTGAATACATAATTCTCTCTTTTGTCCTCCTTTCCAATTAATCTCTCCTTCTGTTCTAATTTCACATCTTGTTTGTGTAACTGTGCAACAGGAAAACTGGATGTTACATTTCATTCCTGACAAACTCCACTACCAAATGCCAAAGCCATGGCCCTGATGACTCCATCTCTGTGTGCTGCTCCTGTGCATCTGCTGCCTGACAAACAAACAGATCCTTGAAGAGCATAGCTTCAAGCAGGGGCAATCACCATTCAAGGAAACTTTGTTTTAAGATACCCAGCAGAGATGACTTCAAAGGTTTGCAGGAAGATGCTGAATCCCACCTGGTATGGAGTGCCAGGGGCAAGACAGTGATAAAGCAGGGAGTGCTCCCAGAGGTACAGCACACTGAACAGCTTCAAGGAACTGAAGAATTTTCTGGTTAAAGCTCTACATAAACACACTGCAGTGGTAAGAGATGGAAGATACAAATGTGAGGATTACCCCAAGTCAAGTTACCAGATGAATTTTTGCTGCTTATCTCAGGAAAGATTGCCCTGGAAATAAAGACAATAAGGAAGACAAAGAGACTCAAGGGAAAAGCCACAACAAAACAAGTCCCAAACACAAGACAAGATAGAAATCGCTACTTTTTCAGTAGATTTCAATCCTCCATTTATTTAACCATTTCTATTTAACTAATATACAGTTTGATTTTAGCCAGACACTCAGAGACAGTTTTTTATGCTACTCACATGAATCAAGAGAAGCAAAATGGGAAATCATCCACGTATTGCTGATACTGAGGCTTCCCATAATTTATCTCAGCAGCATCACAGAGATATTAAAAAGGACAGTGAAAATACATGATCTTAGAAGTGATATTCCACATACTTCCCACCAGGCTTATCTGGAAACATGCTCAAATAAGCATCAGAGACATTCTTTTCCTGTTGCTTTTCATAGTGTCTCAAATAGAAAAATATTAAGTGTGAAAAGCAACACACCAGTCTAAATTAAGGATGTGGGCATTTTCCCATCCAGTGATGGGAAGGAGCTAATCTATCACAGCAATTTTAGAATGAATAAGTTTCATAAGTATTAATAGATGGATCTAATCTACATTCAACGTTATCCAAATTACCTTGTGCTGAAAGAACAAGTTCTGTATAATGAAGAGAAACAAACGAAGCTCACACAAAAATAATTAAAGTTGGGGAGTTGCAATGGGAATTGGAGTCAGCACTGCCTCATGTTCCGTGTTGAAAATTTATTATTACAGTAACCCAGCTTCCTCATCCGTAAGGTGGAGATGATAATACTCCCTTCAGTTCCAACAGTATGCCAGTAAGATCTACAGATAAACCATCAGAACTGCCATTATTAATATCATAATGCTTGGCATGCATTTTTTACTTCAAAACAGTTTTACAGAATGCATTTCCAGTCTTCTCTCAGTGTTTACTTTTTTAGACTTCAGGAAAGCTATTCGCAATTTATTTACAACACTTGGGCATATTCTTTGCCATTTACTTTAATTCTATTTTACAGCTTATTAGTTTTATGGGATTCTGTTCTCTGTACGATGTGAGAACACAGGAGCAGAATGATTCAACTAACATCAGTTTTACCAACCAGCCAGATTTAACAGGCTATTTCTTGTTGTATCCTATAAACACAGTGAGCAGCCAATCTGATAGTTAATGATGCAAACCATAAGCAGAGCTAGTGTTTTGTGCCAAGATACAATATGTGGAGATTGCAAAAGCTCATAGTGAAATTTCTGTGGAAAAACAATACAGCATGGAGGATTCTGTTATTTCATGCAATTCAAAACGGAGTATCTCTACTATGAAAAAGAGAGAGATTAATTAGAAAAAAACCCAATGATATTGACAGAATGAGAGAACACCTCATATTGTTTGTGGAAGGTATCTGCAACCAGCTGTGGGAAAACTTTATCAGAACAGGATCCCCAGATTTATTTTCATGCTCTGCCATCCACTAAGAGACTTTGCTCTAAATGACAAAGCAGTTTGCTTGTATGGGAAGCACAAAATGTACTAGCTTCTAGAGAGGGCTTATTTTTTAGTATCTGTGAAGTTGCTGGAGAATCTTACATAAGAAGTTATTTATAATGACTTAAAAATAGAATTTTCTTTGAGGTATCCTATCCAAATTATAGAAAAAAAAAGACTGAAGAAGCAGGATGAGATGTGTTTTTAAACCAGGCTTTTATTAAAAAAAAAAATAAATCTTTGTAGGTCTCTTGAAAAGGAGACTGGTATACCATCAGCATTTTCTGAACTGGCACAGAAGCTACAGGGAATAGTGGACTATAAAACGCTGTCCTTGATTACATACAGACAATAAAACGAAAAAAAAAAAAAAGTCCTAAAAATTCAGAATGAAATAGCAGAGTTGGCAGTAATGACCTGATTCACAGTTCCTGAGTGCTGCAATTTGACAGTACTGGATCATTAGGAATGCCTTAGTAACACAGACATCTCTCCTGAACAAACCGACATCGCTACAATCCATCAATTTTCTGGAGTTTCGTAACCACACTAGGCTTTATTTCTCAGGTATTGTGGTCAACAGCTATAGCCCAAATATGTGTCTCTCTTACAGTCATCTTTTATTCAACCATATATCCTTTTGCTACATTTTACAAGTGTTTCTTCATTTTCATTTTATTCATCCTTACACTTTTTTTTGTAGAATAATGGGCTATAAGTCATGAAAAATCTGCTCAGCTGTAGAAATAAGTATTCTATTTGAGCCTTTATGACAGATTTAAGATGTCATTGTCAGCTTTAGGATATTTGTCTGTATTAGTCATCCTGCCAGCATTAAGATAGTAAGAGAAAAGATAAGGGTCTGCTGGATAGCCCATGAAGCCAAGGGAGTATTTCTACTGACGTCAGCTATTTTGTACCATGTTCCTCTAGCAAGGGATTAGGACACAAAGAACTTCTCATGCCAAATTCTGTTCGTCTTCATTTGTGCTCATTTCCATTGAGCCAGCTCAATAAAGTCTACTGGGACTGTCACTTCTGCACCCTTTGTACAGGTTTCAGTGATTTCTCTGATGGGTGAAGGGGAGCTTGGCAAGAGATGGCTGAGTGCCACAGACAGGGAAAGGGGAGGGCAGAGGACCTGCTGGGGCGTACAGCCACACAGGGCCATCAGCACCAATCCTGTCACCTGAGGCCAGGTTTACAAGGCTGAGATGGATGGGGGAAAAATGGGATCAAGGTGGGAAAAAAGCAATTAAGGCTGGGCTGTTTATTGGGGAGGAGACTGGCGTGGAGAAAAGAGGTACAGGGGCAGCAAATAAGAGGGTCAAAAATGGCAGAAGTAGTAACAGCAGATGCAAATGACGTTAACCAGGGCTGCCTGGGGGTACTGATGAGGTGGGGGTGTACTTGAGTACTGCAGCCTGCTGTCCCAAATTGGAACAACCAACCAAGCCTGCTGTTCTGAGCACATCATGTGTGCTGACCTGCTGGCGCACTTGGGAGGACTGAGTGGGATGGGCACAGGGGAACATCCAAGGCGGATGGATCGAGCATTCGGTGTTGTGGTGGTGGTGCCTGTACCAAGCCTGACAGCATCAGCCTTTTCCTGACCTTCTCCTCACATGCACACCAGCAGAAGGAAACCCTCTCCCACCAACGCTGCGTCATCTCCCCGAAATGGCATCAGCTAAATTGATAAAGGCGGCGGCACTTTTCCATTGGCATAGCTTCGTATGTATTAGGGGCTTTGCCAGGATAATTTCACCAGCTAGGAGGGGATGATTATTTTTAGATGTCTCTGCACAACATATGCATGCTGGAAAAATCATCTGAAGGCATTTCACTGCTTGCCTAGTCCCAAAGAAGGAGTTAATGTCTTCAAATTCAGTAAGTGGAAGAGTAGGTAATGAAACTGAATTGCCCGTTTCTTTGCAAAAAATGCTACATAAAATTATTGCATTCTTACATTGAAAGCATTATTTGGGAGACAATAGGGACTTAGCTAGAAAATTGGGCAAAAGTCTCTTCCTCACAAATTGTTTTTTTCCCTGGTGCTTTTCTAAAATAACCCTTAGATCTTTTTGCAGTTTGTTTCATACAGACAAAATTTTCCTATAAGTATTACTGCCTTTAGATACTGCACAAATTATGCTTAAAAGGAGTATATAGTGTATTATCCTCACAGATATCAAATCCAAGTACCCCCACTTAGAGTGTAAACTACTGATGTTGAAATAACTAAGGCTTAGTTCTCCAGCAGACAGATGTTCTGTCTTTGGGTGCCAGCTGTGCTTCTGAAGTTTAGTTCATATTCTGAAGTGAGATGCCACAGAGCAAAAAGAAATCATATATGAGAGTCACTATTCTCAAAAACAAAAAAGGGAACTCTACAACTCTCAAACAGAGCTAGACAAAAAGAAGAAAAAGGGGTTGTTCATTAAGGAGAAAACTTAATAAAATTCAGAGACCAGACTGCAGAAAGAAATCTGATTGCCTCCACCCAAGACATCTACAGTAGATATAAACCCAGAAACGTCACTAAATATATCATGTCTTATTAATTACAAGGGGGTTTTTATTAAAATTTGTTCCATTTTCAGAGACAGTGACTGAATGTCTACTGAATAACCACTGAAAAATGTCCACTTGCATTCACAGCACATTTTCAACTGAGCAAAAGCACTCTTCAATGCTACAAAATGCTAACAATTGCACAAAGAGCAGCATAATACTGGAGAATCCAGGCACTCCTAGGAGGAATCTGAGATTTGGGATGTTAGTCACTGCCAGCATATTTCTTGCTTGGTTTAGCTACTAGAATATTTAACAGTACCATACATTCTTTATTAATGTTCTCTCAGGAAGACCAGTATTTTATACACAGTGTGTTTGCTAACAGGAAGAAGATTTTAAGCTAAACAAAAAGTTCTGTTTGTTAGGATTTGTTCATCACTGAAATAGCCGAGAGTTTGGAAATAGATCAACCTACATGCGATGTCAAAAATCACACTTACAAGGTAAGTAACAAAATAACCTGTATGCCTTTTTTGTTGTTACTGCTTAGTGGGCGAAACTTCTGATATGGAGGTAAAACTTTTTTTTTCCTTAATTACAAGCTATTGAAATTCCCAACAAATTTTAAAATAGATAAATCAGATGGAAAGAACTTGCACTCATTTTATTTTTAAAAAATCGTAATGGATATATGGGTGGATGACTTTCCATAATTCTTAGGCAGAGGTAATCACAATTCTCCTGGTCTTTGATATAACACACAAGATTTTATTTGAGGCCCAGATATAACATTTGACAGCTGTACACAAGAATGATCTCAAGTGAAACCCTCTTTACAGTGACCGTCAGTTGGTGGTTGAATAAAGATGACATTCACCTGAAATACTTTGACTTTGCAAAACCAAAAAAAAAAAAAACAACAAGCAGTCTGATCCTGATCCTGTTCCCATTTCACTTGAGAGAATTTTTCTCTACCCACTGCTTATATTCTTTCATGGAAAAGCAGAGATAGCTCAAGGCAGCAGGCAAGGTAGGCAGCAGCCTGGAGCAGAAAGCTGCCTACACCACCCTAGAGAAGAGGAGTGCAGTGCTCATTTGCAATTCCACAGCCCTCACTGGTGCACTGTCTCACAACTCAGATGCACTGCCTGAGATCAAGGCTTTTAGATGAAATTTCACCAGTGTATGAGCACCCACTGTTTATAAGTATCAGCTGCTCTGGAGCTGGACAACCCATTTCTGAAATATTCTTCTGGTTTACAAAATTAGTACTACTATGTAAATCATCTGAAGAAATCTACATTTTTACATACTCACCAAATGAACCCTCACTTGATGCTGGGCAATGCTTGCATCTCTCAGTACTTTTACACAGCTGGTGAATATTTTATTTTGTCTTGTTTTGTTTTCTAAATCCATGTAAAACAACTCCAGACTGATTTCAGTTCCGTGCTGCACAGATTTCTCCCAGAAAAGACTGATAACTTTTTTTGTGTGTTTTCAGGGAATATTTAAATATTTTATATAAAAAGAGAAACAGCCTCAGCAGGGATGCTGAGAGACCCACACTTTGGCTAATTCTTCCTACCTACCAAGGAAGCTCACGGAAGAGATCAAATCAGATAAGATGAGAGACAGAAATAGGAAAGCCTCAGTGCTGCCAAACTGCTCTATTGTGTATCAGGCATTTCCTCCTACTTTTGGGAGACAGGCAAGGATACAACTTGTCTGGCTCCAGAACTGAGCACTGTCAGCCCCAACTCACCAGCTTAGGGGCAAGACTTTGGTTCCATTCCTCTCCAAAGCATCTCTCATTATGGGCAGCTGGAAGGGGCTCGTGTATAAGTGCAATAAGGAACACCAAGAATTAAGCCTGAAATAATCTTCAGATTCTGACAAATAGGTGTCACAAAGCAAAACCTTCATGTATTTGCCTGTGCAGGAATCCTGTACTGCACTTAGCTTTTTGATCTCAAATGAAGTTTCTGGTCTCTCCAGTGCGCAGGTGCTCATCTCCTTGAAGAAAGTTAGGTTAAAGCACATACTCTCTTTGTTAGTCTTCTTTCATCCCAATTCAATACAGCCTCCTAACATTTCATCTTTCTGGTCTTCCTTAAGAGTCAGGAAATGTAAGAAATCAGTGGGTGTTTTTAAGCACTTTAGATGCCAAATGATGAGTTGAATGGTTATAATATGTGATTCAATTCAAATGAGTCTCTCTGTGTCCTCACACTCAAGATCACCCAAAAGATTACACTTCCTTAGAGCTGTCTGTATCGCAAAATCAGAAACTTCAGATGAAAATCAGGTATTTGCAAAGCCTTAGTCAGAAACTATTGCTAGTGTCATTAGCTTTCCAAACTAAAGCATTTAAAAAGCAATTTCACCAGTGCAGAGAAAAACTTAGGAGAAATCTACTGATTAGAAAACATCAGAATTAGTATTATTTAGTTCAGGGGGCTTATGTGATAATGTTTTCTTTTTAAAATGAGGTAGGTTCTTAAAGATGTCAGAAAATTACTGACAGGGACTTCAATGAAGAAAAAATACCCTTTGATGTTGCCAAGAGAACTGGAAACAGTTTTGCAGGGGAGCTTATTCTGATCGGTTGTCCTATATGGGAATATTCTCCCAAAACAAGGTCAATGGCAGATTCCCCCTTTAGGGCTTCAGTCTGATAACAATGATCAGTCCCCAACCATTTGCACAAATCCTGATTTGCAAATAGAAACCTGAAGTTTTTTTCACATCTATTCCTGCAGCTGGTTGCACAGGATTTTCCTATCAGTACAAAGGGATATTGCAGACTATGTGCTAATGCTCTCACTCCTTCTCTATGCTGCTATGACAAGGCAGTGTGCTGGTAAGGAAATCTGGGCTCGTTAATCTTGCCAATACTCTGCACCGTGTCATGCGCTGCTCATTAGGAGCTACAGGCACCCAGACTGTCTCAGCCCGTCATTACAGAAGTTACAGGAGCCTTTCCCATCTTGCTGGTAATAAAGACATGAAGTCTGCCACTATCACAATTGTCTTCAGAAGAAGAAAAGCAGCAAGTGCTAATTAAAGGAGGTGCCACAGTAGGCTGTACATTAAACGTCATTCAGAACGAACACTGGAGTGTGAAGGATGGAAGCTTGCTTCCTTTTTCCAAGACACATGGCTGAAAGTTAAACACCGAATGACCTCTCTTGAAACAGTACAAGCTGCATCTATTTTCCCCATTTCTGTATAGTAATGAAACATCCTTAAACCATGCATTAAGAAATTAAGTGCAGCATTCAACAGGCTTTTAGTATTTCAACAAGTTTAAAGTCTGTTCTTTCAACGCAGGATCAGCTCCGGTCCAGCAGTGGATTTACTTCTGTCCATACAGACTGGCTGCTGTAATTTGTGAGCAGGATTTGTGTAAGTGCAGGGTGAAGTAGTGAAGGACAGCAATGAAAGGGGTTTCATCTTATAGGGGTCTATATAAATTCTGGGATACTAGAGGCTACCTTTTGAGACTGCTAGCATGTCTCACCTGAGACAAAGTGAGCACCTCACCAGTTGTGACTAAGGGAGACCTGCCAGTTGATGTATCTCTCCTGCAAACCCAGTCCCATTTATGCCAACTTCAAACACCACACCCTACCCTAGGCAACATCTTATATTGCTCGTCTCCTCCTTTCTTTCGAGTGCTTTTCCCAGTACAAGGTTTTCTTACTGCAGACACAATTGTCAGTGTCCTGCTAGATCCACAAGCAATGCTGGCTCTTCTTCACAGCTAACTTACACCCATTCCATGAGAACTGTTATCATGGTCTTCCCAATCACCTTTTCACAAAATTAAGCAGCTGTGCTTTACTAAAATCTTACTTAGAACTCAAGCTTCCCATGCCTTTGGTATTTCTTGATACTCCTGTCTAGACTGTCTCCTGTTGCTCACTCTGTCTCCTACAATACTAAACTGGAGCAGGTGCTCCATCTGGGACCTCAGCAGGTCAAAGTAATTATGCACATATTTCGCAGTCATTATATGGGCAATCTACACATTAACTACTCCAGATTATTCTTCCTGAAGCAAGTCTGCTTTCAGTTTATATTAAAGTATGCAGCGATCACACTGGAAGAGAAATAAACGCATCCATTTATGTAGCTCACCTGGAGTAGCTGCTCTGTCTCAAGTTTTGAGGCGACATTTTTCCAAACTATTATCATCAGCATATGCACACATGCAAATGTACACATTCCCCCATTTCAGACCTGATGTCTACATCCATCCTGCGTAGGACTGTTAAACTCTCAACAGTTCTGCACTTTACTGAGAGCTACCAAAGACAGAAAATGTCAGTGAGCATTTCTGAAAACAAAACTTAGCTTTATAAGATCATCTTTTTCAGCTATATGGAAGTAATCTAGATTTATTTTATTATTGTAATGGACATTTTTATTATTGTAATAGAGTAGATGTCATTATTGCTCACCAAAAAATAAATTTAAATTATCTCTTAAACATTGTTTTACGGGACTAATCAACACATCACAGCATCAATTTTCATTCACAGTGCAGAAAAGGTCAGTATGCAAATTGCAATATGCTAAAAATGGATCTGCTCTGAGTAATGCCCAATCAAGTTAGTGAAACTACATCCTGAAGACAAAGTTTGGCTTTTTGTTTTACCTCTGATATTTTGAATCTGTTCTACGGACTAATGCGGGATTCAAAATGTCAGGGAGAAAAATGAGAAATTAAGCAATGTAGAAATAACATTTTCTGTCATTATGCAGAATCTATTTATACGGTAGAAATCTTTGCATTACTTTTTCTGTGAAAAAAGACATTTGATTATCCATTGGGTTTTCTGCTTTTAATTTTAATATTTTTCTATTTAAATTTGTGTTAATTGTAAAATTACTTATTATTTTTATATCTATATTAGATGAACCTTAGAACAACATTAGCATAATTTTTTTCTTTTTATTTCTGTTTGGTTTTTTTTGTTTGTTTGTTTTATTTTTTGTTTGTTTGTTTTTTTAATCAGGGAATCAACAACAATAATCTTTTAAGCTGTTTGAATACACCTATATAATTCTGAAGAGCAGCCTGGTCAGTGTCATCTCAAGACTTGTGTAGGTGACAAAGAATTCTGTAATTTTTTTTTTTGTCAGAAATTGTGAAATTTTAACATCATATAGAACCAGAAGTAAAATGATCCAAAGACCAATGGCTTTCATGAATGCATGATTAGAATATTTTTTCTTCTCTTTAATATCTGAGATCTTCAGATGGCTGGGGAGGGAAAAGTAGAAATCATTATGTGCAGCATGCGTCCCATACTTCGTGTGCAAGTTTGTAACCAAGAGAACAATTTAAATATATACAAAATATGTAGCAGTTATTGTACCTGGAAAGTACCTGGCAAACTGGTTAATTTTGCATATTTATGGCCATGATACTGGTGCTTAGTACCTAACAGGCATAAGTTTTGCTGGGTAAAATTGCTCTGGAATAAATAGAGAATTTGATAGGTACAGCAATTGTATGTACATACATCTGAATCCACACATTCAAAAAGTCTTTTGGGACTAACCCATTCTGGAATAAAACACTATGGAAGACAGGCTTGCTACATCAAAGTCCCCAGATAAACTACATTTATTAAGGGAGGCTTCTGATCAACATAAAGCTGTTTACATTTGTAATTTTTCCCAGCTTGAAATTTCATACAGGCTTCACTCCTTTTATGTTTTAGATATGCTCTCAGTGTTTTCCTTTCATAATTGCCAGTAAGAAACTGCTAGATGCTTCTATCAAAGTGTTACAACATTGGTAGGCATTAGTCTATCTTCACTTGTTCTTCCTATTACAGGATTTTTAGATGATGTCAGAAAGGGATGCATCTGAGGACAAAAAATACTGTGCTGTCATACATGTTTTAACACTTCAGATACAAAAATCTGAGAGGTCAGAACAAAGACCACATTACTTGGATGCAGTCCTATGCACAGTGAAACATGGAGAATATGACATTCTCCTCTGCCCCCTTCCTAAAAATTCCCAATGTTTGCTTTTGACATATGATAGAAATTCAGCTGTTACCTTTATAAAAAAATCTATTAGACAGCAGCACTTTTTTCCTAAGTGGCCGGAAGTCCACTATGATTGCAACTCTTCTCCTTTTAAAAATATTAACATTTATTGTGACTGAATTTCCTCTGCCATCGAATTGCTCAGTCACACTCAATACTCTCAAATCCTTGCACTATTCTTCCCAGTTGAGTCAAGCACCCCCATCAGGCTTTATTACTTCAATAATAACCCCTTTTTCCTTTTGTTGGATTGATGCCTTACAGGATTCCCCCATTGTAAAACTCCATTATTTACTCCCTATTGCTTCCTAACTTTTAACCTGGTATTAATTCACTACAAGTCTCTCTTTCAGTGCACAGCAGCTTTAATTCTTCATAAGCCTTCAGGAAAGAACCCTATTAATAACTTCTGGAAATTCAAGTAGATTATAACTGGATCATAATTTTTACCCAAATCATTGCCTCCGCTGAAGGACTGGGTAGACCTCTGAATTTTGAGCTCTTCCTGTTAAGCCAGGCTGTTTAGCCTGCATAATGAACAACACAATCCTAAATGATAATTGACTCCCTGTTCCCATTCATTTCATGCTGAAGCACTAAACTGTAGCTGTGGTTTGAGAGCACTCATCCTGATCAGCTCTCTATGCATACGTGACAGTCCGGCCGTCAGAAAATTAAAAGTTCTGAATTATGGAATTTTTTTTTACAAATCTGTTATTAACCATATCCAATTTTTGTTTTCTTTTATTTCTCCAATGCAGCAAAAATGAATGGAGCTGTGAGAGAGAGGAGAAAGCTCTTGAAAAGGAGAAGGTAGCTTTCCTAGAGTTTCCTTTGCTAAGGAAACCAACAAGCCTAATACCAACGGAGTAGCCCCAATTGAGGGCTTCCTAGCTCAGAAGAGACCTCCAAGTTTCAGGGGACAGAGGAGAAAGACATCTCCAATGAAAGTCCCTAAGGAAACAGGTGATTTCACTTGGTGCTCCAGCATGGTGATAAAGCAATATTGTCAGAGTGTACCTGACACTGGAGCAGTAGGTATGGACCCATGATTTAATACTGAGCATTTACTGCCATGTCTAAAGAATTTTGGCTGTCTGGTAAAGTGACACAGGCCAAAGTACAATTATTCACACCCAGTTTTATGGTTTATTTTTTCTCATGTTATGACATGAGACAGAAAGAACACAGCACAAAGGTTTCTGTCTGCTTGAACTGACAAATGTAGGATGCCTAACACTGAAGAAAAATCCATGGTGATATTACCATAAGTATTACAGTGCTTATCTTTTGATATAACTATTCAAATATGTTCATAGATACAGGTGTATGTACACACAGAAAAAAAAAAAACAAACAAAAAAGCTTATGTTTCATTTTAGATAACAATTACAACATAGTGAAAATGGCCCACTTGCAACATCCTTTATGGAACTATGATATCCTTTTAAGTGATTACTTTGTTACAGATTCATATTCATCCAAATAAATTATAAACAAATATGCTAGTACTGCTAGAAGGGGTGTTTTTTTTCCTGGTTTTGTAACTATCATTTCACAATATAATTCTTATGGCTCAGTCTTGGTACAAACACTTGAAGGCAGGAATATAAAAGCCACAGCCACCTTTCCTAAAGATGTTTTCCAAGCAAAATGCGGATTCCTGTACCCTGGATTCTAATGCCGGCAGGCAGTTACTTTTCCTGTAACAGGCTGAGCAAGATCCCAAATCTGAAAAAATAATAAGTTCTAAGAATATTCAGGTCTAGAAATGCATGTTCCACAAGAACTTCAAACTAACCTTCAATTGTATATAGATGTTTTAAGAAAGTAAAAAAGCAAGGTCTGAACAAATCAAAGTACAAAATTCGAAGAAGAGGGGGAAGGGAAAAGCTTCCACAAATTAAACTGTTATGCACTACAGAATTTTGCACAGATGCCACAAATAGGTAGGTTAGAAAACAAAAGAACATGAAAGAGTTGAAAAGTGAAACAATATAGGTTTAAAGAGCCAAGATTAATCATCTCTCTTTCCTTTGAAAAAGAGCATTCCAAAAAGGCATCACCAAAATGCAAGTAAGATGCCACAATAAAAAGAATTATTATGTACCAACAAATACTTAGTGTTTGAAGAGGCATCACAAAAACTGCATCACAGCCTTGAAATAGATATTTAATGCCACAGACAATCCTTAGTTTAAATGGGTACAAAGAAAAGTGGTTTAGATGTCATTTTCTCTGTTTAACTCACAAAAATAGGCATTTGTTTTAATTTTTTTGTTCTGTGGTAACAAATCCAGAAGAAATAGGGTTATGCTTTTTTTTGTACATCAATGCATACCTTTGTAACATTAACCTGAAAGAGTTTTTTATCCTAGATCTTTGAGCTGCATACACAAGAATCGGAGAGGCAAAATATCATGGATATAAATGAACCTGGTTTAGAAACAGAATTTCTGCTATGACGTATCACAAGGAGAGTTAACTTTTTATTTTCCAAATAAAAAAAATTAAATACCGAAACAGTCTTTGAAATGTTAATATTTAATTCTTTAATAGCATCCTCAGAGACTTTCCAACTCTCACCTAATTTGAGGGTAATAGGTTACAGCAATTTTTATTGCTGCACTGGACATAATTCTTTTTTTGTATGCTTTCATGTTATGCCAAAATTGCCTGAGTGCATATGAGTAGGTTTAGGTAGAAGGAGGGGGTTGGTTTGTTGGTTTGGTATTTTTTTTAAGATTGTGTACACATTTGGAGGAATGCTTTTGCTTTCTGCTTTGGTTTTTAACAAGCAACATTTTTGACCATGCATCATCTCACTATTGTTTCTATCTGTACTCGCTGCATCTGCTCTGCAGAACTTCTCAATTTCACTTTTTTTCCTGTAAATCACATTGTATTTTGTATGCAAAGCTTACACAGAACAGAAAAGAATTTAATGAAATGTCCTCCACAGCCCATCACAGAGCTCTGATCCGCATGTGAGAAGGTGGCAGTGATCTGACCTTGTCTGGGCTCTGTGTTTGCCTCTCCCTGCCCCGTTCTGGCAGAGGAGAGCCCAGCAGAAAACTGCTGGCTTCTTTCAAAAAAGTCTCTAAGTGCTACATCTTGAAAAGCACAAAAAGGAAACTTACACATTTAGAAACCCATTTACTGGCTGTAGCAGAGCCTGAAAAGCAGCAACAGAGAAAAAGCAAAGAGAGGACTCACCAAGATACATCCTGATGCAGGGGGAAGAGTTTTGGGTAGCAACCGTCAATAGTTTCTGCTTCTCTCCTCTCTTCCTTTCTCAGTGCCCCCCACTCCTAATTTCCCCATTTAAGGGAGAAAATAACAAGGCAGAAGAAGCCAAGAGACTTTCATGACATAAACAATAAGGCCTTCCTGTGCCAATATTTCCTTTAAAAACACTTGCCAATAAAGCTCCTGGAGGCCAGCAAGAGAAAGAAACGCCGAAACAGCCATGACATGAACTTGGCATATTTTCTGACTCACTCACTTCCCTTGAGACAATTCCTCCAAGAGAATGTTGAAGGATAATGGGAAAAGAAAATTTCTTCCAGCGAAAAGGACTTTAGCTGCCCGTGCATACAAGAAAACTGCCAATTAACTTTATTTCTGTTTACCTACAGCCTTGCTCACACAGCCACCTCCACTGACATGTTTCCTGACTCACACACTCATGTCTGCACGTTCGTCTTGTAAGCCTGGTGGCTGAGACAGACAAGGAGATTTAAAAAAAATCTGAGAATCCTTGACTCCAAATAATTTCTGAACAGCAGAGAGAATGATCAATAAATGATAAAGGGTAGCCAAACACTTGGCTGCTTCACATATTAAATCCATATTTCCCTTTTCTTTATCCCTGCTATTTATACCTCTTTTATTATTTCTCAGAGCCAGACACGCTAGTCTATAAAACATTAAGAATGCTCATATGACTTCAGATATCTGTAATGAAAGATTGTCAAGATTATTGTGTCTCATCAACCTATCTCACTTTGAGTAATACCGTGTTTTCAAAAATAAATGGCATGTTAAGAACCAGAAATTAAAATCTCCTCAGAAATCAGCATCTTACACACACACACACATGCATTCACTCACTCACTCACTCACTCACTCACTCACTCACTCACTCACTCACTCACTCACTCACTCACTCATTCCTGGGGTGCAGCTGGCCCCTGCCTGTGTCTGATGGGCAGGCATGCAGGGCTTTGGCTATCTCCTCTCACTCACGCCTTCATCCTCACCTCCAACACAGGGGACCTTCCCCAGGAGGCTGGAGCCCAGCTCCTGAGGGGGAGCACAGGCAGGAGGCAGACCAGCACTATACTGATAGGAGGGGGCAATGTGGATTCTCCACCACGGGGTCGCAGTGGCCCCAACTCTTCCAAGGGCAGTGGCAGGCTGGCAAAATGTGTCTCTGGCTAGGCTCTGCTCCAGGGCTGCCACCCCACTGCACTCCCCTCTAATGCCAGACTGGGCAGAAAACCCCCACCTCAAGCCAGACCAAGCAGAAATGGTTGCTGCTTTGAGGAGCTGTTTGATTACCAGTCCCAGTATTGCAATGTGAGGACATCATCTGTCCTTCCACATGTACCTGACCAGGGGAGCATGCAGGGACCCACGTGGCCATGCCTCTCTGGGAACCTCACACCCCTGTCACTGTGTGAACTCCTGCTCACTCTCTGTTTCTAGGAAGGCAGAGGGAACTGCCAAGTGCTCCTCGCTCAGCTAAGGGCTCTCATTGTTGCTGGGGTTTCTTTGGTTTCGCATTCAACTCCTTAGATTAGCATCAGAGTATCACATATCAAAATAACCACTAGTGAGGATTTGCTGGCCTGCTCAGAAGAGAGGGCTCACCATGCCTACAGCTGCATAATTTTACTGTAATGTAGTCTGATATCATGCACCCCTGGTTTCTACTCTCTAATAACCTGCTTGCTGCTTTAGCGCTCAGGCTTATGCCACATTCACCCAGTCCCCAGATTCTCCTCTAAAAACCCCCCTACCCCTGAAGACACTCAGCAATCACAGCTAAACCAGTGCTACCATACTGGTTATATGTGGGGTTTTTTCTAATTTTAGTAAATTTTGGGGCATTCATAGCTAGTATGCTTCTAGTATGCTGGTAAAATGTATAAATGGTATAGTATGCTATAATGGACACAATCTACATTAGGAGTCACCTATTAGCTCACCTTTACTCCACCGTGACTGCTGGGCACCCTGTCAAGTCACACACACACACTACCCCCTCCCTGCCCCCCATATTATTCTTTTTTTCTTAAGCATCTTTTTCTGCCCACTTACAAAGCTAACACTGGATTGTTTTTAGGTTTGTTTTCAGCAAGACCTCAGAATGTATGTATTTTTTTGTAACACCACCGGGGCGAGCCATCTGTGGTTGGCTGGCGAACTCTGAAATTCAGGGCTGGGGCAGAAATATTTAGGAGTCAAAAAAAGCTGACTTGCTCAAGAAATTAAAGCCCTTCTGACAATCTTCCAGAGAGCCCCTGAGGAAAAGGGAGGGAACCAGAGAGAGACTCAAGGAAAATGGATGGGAGCCCAGCGTTGAGATTCACGCCAGAATGGTTCCTGGCCAAGAAGGAAGGTTGGCAAGTAGACAAATACAGGCTTTCATAGGCAGCATTGTAAACAAGACATTAAAAATATTAATCCATTTAGATTTCAAGCACTGAGATGAGATTTACTTAAGAAGCAGAATTATGCTGGTAATGGCTCCTCAAACATTTCAGCTGAATGTCAGAATTTTTGCTCAACTGTATCAAGTGAAAATACAAGGAGCTGTTGACACTACAATATTCAAAGATTCAATCGTATGGCTGGGCTGGAAAAACACAGGAAAGGAATGAAGAAACTCAAGCCCTCTCAAGGAAACTGCATTCACAAATTATTTTTACCTTCATTTCTACACCAAAATAATAAATTGAAGGGTTGAAACAATTTTTTAAAACCAAACTTCCTTTCAGAAATCTTTTCAAATCAAACATAAATTACTTCTACCGAAATACTTTGTTTCCAGGTAGACACAGTCATGTAGAACAGAATGTCTTTCGTGTGAAAGAAAGTTTACTTAAACTTTGAACACCTAGACTTTGAAAAAAGTTTCTCCTCTCCTGCAGGAATCAGCATGTCTCCCCTTTTCCCTTTAGAAAACATGCACTTATTCTAAATCATCGACTATTTTAATTTGCTTTTTAAATATACTGGATAAATCATTTGTCACCAAAGCAAACAGGTGCTCAGGAAAACTGCAGTAGAGAAATACACGCTTTTTTGGTGCATGTGGGAAGCATCATGCCACCTTAAGCCTGTCTCCACCAGGAGATTCACAAATCTCCTTCTACTGACTGGTGAGCAGGGGCAAGCATGTCAGGGGAGGCCCACAGGGAAGATCAAGTGCCTTAAACAATGAGAAAAATATAAGCTGCAATTACTATATGGGATTCAGTAACTCAGTCAGGAATCAGAAGATTCCCATATTGAGTTAAAGAAAAAACTAATATTTGTTGAATTAATGAGGTTGATCCTGCACACATGTCCACATGCAGAGCCTGTGCTCAAGAGAGGTCTTTTTCCTCCCGTCAGTAGCACCAACAATCATTGTAAAACGCCAGGCATGGAGGAACTGAGGTATCTCCATTCAAAGCAGTAAGAGCTTTCTAAGGAAAAGGTTCATAATCTCCATTACCTTTGGTCACTTAAAAAAACACCCACATTAACTTAGTGAAAAGGATAGGACAGAAAGCATCCCATCTCTTGCAACCTAGGATATACCATACATCCCTCAGAATATTTCTTATAAGAGTCTCAAAAAAAAAGAAAAAATAAAAAGAAAAGCTACCCCCCCACAAAAACCAAAACAAAAAACCCCCACCCCCCATCAAAAAAAACCCAAAAAAACCCACAAAAAAAAACCCAAAAAACCCAAAACCAACCAAAAACCCCACTGAGCTCTTTCTTGCTTGTATGTGTAGCCACTCATAAAATTGTCTTAAGATCTCCACAGTATCTGAAATGGAATATCTGAACAAAGGAAACAAGGAACAACTTCATTCTGCTTAAGAATGAAAAAAAAAAGAAAAAAGTTTAAAGAATCTTCAATTTTATAACAGTTTAAACATTTAAATGCAAATTAAAGTAGCAACACATGAATTACAGAAATTCTGTAGCACTCCTCTATTATGAATCATACTATGAAATTTGCTTTCTGCACTCTCAATGGAAACAGAATGGAATACTGGCATCTCAGGGATTTTGAAATGATATACAAGCAGCACATTTAATAGCACCAATTTTAATAAGTTAGCATTCTATCTCAGATGCATATTCCAAAATGTTCTAGCTGATGGTATTCTTATGCAACCTATTTGCTTATTACATACCACAACTGGTGTAACTTCACCGTCCAGGGAGGCATTTTCATCCCGTGGAAGGAGAAGCCATTAGGGAAACGCTGCTTGGCAAACAGTAGCTCACACACTGAAGCTGCAACATTATCCTGGCTTCCCTACATATTAAGCACAGGACTATGTTCAAAGTAAACATGCGGTCATAATTAAATAATAATCATGACTAACATTTGTGTAACACCATTCATCCAAATAGTTTAAAGCGTTAGGTAAATCGGTAAACAAAAGGTCTAATCCTGCACCCTTTACTCACATAATGCCATGCATCAAACGGGCTGTGTAGATCTTGTCTATGCACAGACCTAATTGTTCTCAATTAATTCCATGTGTCAACACTTATTCCAGTGCGTCGTGTTCCTGTTTAGCTTAATTCTCTCACTGCTTGCTACAGGTGAATGTACTGTTTCTACACTCTCACTGATTTAATATCAGTTCTACGGACACTTTCCTACATGGATCCCACAGGACTTTTAAAATATTAATGCAGCCTCACTTCTCCTACACACTTCTAATAGGACAAATATTATTTTATAGATGAAGAAGTTCATTGTTGCTACTACACTTCAGGAACTGACCGTCACATCTGACTCGCAACTGTAAACCCAAGACCCACAGTTGCTATTCTCATACCTTAATCACACAAATAGCCTCCTTCATCCATCATGCTCCAGAGTAAAACCACAGGAAATGGTAAGAACAGGGGAAAATTCTGCAGTTTCTAAAAATAAAATATATTCACAAGCAGACATGCTCAAACCACTTTCCTGCATCTGTAGTACAAGCGTTGTCTGTTCCAGAGAACCAGTTTTTAACTGCTAAAAGAAAAAAATAATCAGGGACAATCTGATGACAATTTTATGTCAGTCTGCCTTGACAGTCAATAGACTGGAGAAAAAAGAGAGAGATCAGGGATACCTGAGTCAGATTTCATTTTGGCTTTGCTATGGACGCTTAAGTTCATTGCTTCGGCAGCAGTATCTGCAAGTCAAGCCAAATCATCTCTTTCACTTAAGGATCTTTTGAAATTCATTAAAATCCCTATGGCTCTTTGAAGACAAATACTGTTCACCAGCACCAGCTGTTAGTTAGCTTTTAGCATTTTTCATCTTTTCTCTTAAATTTTGCATAGAAGAAAGTCACTGCCACAACCCACTCATACCATAATTTAGTGTATTTTCCTTCCAATTTTAATTCTCCTTTGCAAGACATATACTCAATTTTAGCTCTTATATGTATTCCATGTAATTTAGGCATAAATCAGAAAATCTTTTTTTTTAGCACCAAATAAAAGCACTGTAAAACATCATCAACTGCTGAACTGTCAGTGGAGCTCACACTAGCATGGCAGTAAAATAGGGTGTGTTTTTCCTCTTCTAATTTTCAGATGAGTTTAGGCATCTCTCCAATGTGTTCATTCAAAAAAAAAAAAAGTCCAACATAACAATAATTGTCTCATCTAAGTACAATGCGGTCAAACCTGAAAAGAATCTAGTGTCACAACGGCAATCCCTACTAGAAAAAACAATCCTGAATTGTAGAAGAATTTCTCATGAATTCAGAAAATGCTGCACAATAGTTAGCTAGTGAAGACACAGTTCTCCTACAGCTATACACTCTCAATTCCATATACAGAGAGCGTTCGTGGACCCCATATGAGGGAAAATATGAATATTAGTGGTTTAATCCACAATATGTTAACAGCTTTGTTTTAATAAGCAGTGAAAAGGACATGTTTATATTAAATTGCATTGTCTTCATGTGAGAGGGTGGAGATGGAAAGGTTTGCTTCTCCCATCAGTTGTACCAGCAGCACCTGTCAGCAGCACAAATGAGCAGCAGGCAGGTGAGTTCTCTCAACCTGTCCAGCCAAGAGAGCAGTAGAGGTGCTGTGCTGTCTCCTGCCAGGATACCCAGAGCAATGCTTCTGCTCAACAGCACTTCCTCATTTATTTCTGCAGTGCCCAGGACAGGACTGCAGCAGTGTGAGCCAAGCTGTCTCTCTCCCTTCCCATGGATCAGATCTTGACAGCTGTGCAGAGACCATAGCTAAACATTGAGCCATGGCAGAGAAACCAAGAGCAATTCCATTCAAAACTGGGCTATAGCCTCCTCTATTCCTTATCTGTTGCCCTTCTTCTGGGGTCAAGCCAAAATGAGCCTATAACCCTGCTGGCAAGAGCACCTCTGGCACTGCTCCACATCTTCACTTACAAAAGGGGCAAACAGCAGAGTCCAGACCGAGAAAGGATCCTGAGGGAAAGTGAGTGTCATGCTGCTGGGCACCACAGGGCTGCCCATAAATACAGAGACTCCCAACACCACCTCTTAGCAAATGCTGGAGAATTTGTTCACAGTAAGCTGAAGATCACAGCACACAGCATACAATTCACTGGTGCACCACTAAGCACAGCGCTGGAACAATTTGAGCAAGGCTTTGATAGGGGCTTCCTGTGGCACTGAATTTCAGCCAGCAGGGCTAAGAAACTATCTGAAGTGAAAATGAGCAGTACATTGAAGGAAAGCACACAGGACAAACAGGCTTGGTAGTTTGGATTTCCAGAGCTGCTTATGTGTGAAAACCAATTATCAGATTTGACACAATGGCAGGCCAGCCCACGCTTTCGATTCCCTTGCAGTGGTAACTGCTATTTGCTTGGAAAGCTTTTGTTTAATGCTAGAAATGCAAAATCAACTCTGCTTGAGATACAAGGTATGATAGTCAAAATAGACAAAAAAAAAATGTAGTTAACATTATGGTACATTGTAAACTGAGTATCTCAGAACTGTTCCTGTTAGGAAAAGCAGCAGCTCCAGAGGACAATAACCATCTCAGGCACCTTAGCTGAATACCCATGAGTCACTATTGGCTATAAGTGCAACTAGAGGAGATGATAAAAAATGTTCAGGGGCAAAAGCAAGTCAAAAGCTTTTCTGAATCTGATTAGGACAAACGAAAGTACAAACTTTTACTTCCCCTTAGTTTTTAAAACAGTCACATCTTGTTGCTGTAACTGACTCTCACTATCACTTCCATAATTTATTTATCACATGACTCCCAAGCACACACTGGTACTATCCAGGTTTATCATACCACTGCTTTTAAAATTTCATACACTGCTATTTTGGGGCTCTTGCATCCCAGAAGATATAATACTCCAAATCTCTGCATGCACAACATGAACATCCCCATGGCAGATCTTTCTGAGATGGAAGTAAATACAACACACAGTAAACATGCAACTAATACAAAAACAGTTCAGACCTGACGAAAGCACTACTTGCACTTAACACCAAACAGGCAGAAGCCATTCTTTTAAGAGATATGACATTTCTGAGTGTAAAACAGAAGAGCCACTGTGGAGATCCTTTTGTTAATCTAATTTCACTGGCTCTGATAGATTTTCTCTGGGCTGAATGGAAAATGACTACAGTGATTTCTTCAAGTGTCACATCTGAGCAAAGCATGTTCTATACTCTTCCCAAAGTAAACTTTGAAGCAGAATTTCATTCTGGGGTGCAGCAATCAAGAAAAAAAAAACCCACCAGCATCCTCAGGAAATTCCTACATCATTAGGGTGCAGCAGAGGCCATTGTCCATAAAGGAGTGGCAATTCTTGGCTATTTGTCTTTGAAATGCTGTGTCCCATGACACCTCAAACCTTCACACTGAACTCTTTCATAAAGGACAATCTGATCAGCCTTTTTCATTGGATGAGTATATGTCAATTTGAGGCTAATAATAAACTTACCTTCCATTGAAATATCCTTTCTTTACAAAAGTGTATGTAATCTAAAAAGGAAGTCTGAAAACAAGCCTAAATTTTAAAATAAAATATAAAATGTGATTTCCTACCTTATACCTTCATCACCTTCTAATAAATGCCATGCAGCTGTGGGAGGGCATTTTCAGAAGGGAGGAAAGTCCTAGGAAACAAAATGCTTTTAGTAGAATTCTGAATGGTTTCATTGAGTATTTTTAGCCTGGCCTCTTCAGAAGCTCTGCAAACATTTGCAAAACTCTAAAACAGAGCCAGGGTTATGTCACTATCTTTGGTACAAATAATTTGTTAGGAACTATTTTGTTCTGGCACAAGGATATATCAAGAGAGGATGCATGAAATGACTTGTTTTCTTTTGGATTAATGTTGTTTGTCAACTGAAGGCTGTCTTTATGTGGAAAGAGCAAGGTGCCAAGAAGCACATTTCACCATGCCAAAATTAAAGGGAGGAGCTCAGAAACAGTCTTTTATTACCTAATTAGTTTTATCAAATGACACAGATCAACTAACAGGAGATAACTAATAGGAAAAAGGGGTCTAATGAAAAAGTAAGTTATCAGCTGGATGCTCTCCAGAAAACAATTATCTCCCTAGGTAAACAAGTACTACTGTTGGGAGGTCAGACACAAAACGCAAGGAATGAAGGTCTTCTCAGGATACCAGCCCTTAGTGGAGCTGAAATGGGTGAAAAAAGTAGTGGGATAAACCACACTGAGAAGAAGGGATGACTTGTTATTAAAGAAGCAAGTATCTTCAGATAATATTATTCCTATCTGGCCTACACATATCCCACCAGTTGTGGGTTGGTTTTTTTTTTTTTGAATCACAAATCAAGTACAGCCTGCCAGATTAATATCCTTATTCAAAATGAAAATCAGGACTACAATAGGAACAGCCACGTTCACCTACTCATGAACAAATCACCAGAATAAGTTTTTTACAGCTTACAGGGAAAATGGCAGTTCACAAACCTTCTTTTATCTTGATTGCCCCCTAAGACTGGAAAGGACTATCACAACAAGAAATATGCAATTTTAGATGATATTCTGCTTTATCCACAATAACCAAATGTACCACACATACTTAGATCTCTTTTCCATTATTTTTCCAGTTGCATGAACTAAACTAGCCAAACAATTCAAATTCATGTGGCTCCCATTCAGATTACATCAACTTTAAACTCCTAATGTGAACCATACTTTCATTATTATTTGCTTACCTAGTATATACTTAAAATATGCAAAACTTATATGATTATTTTAGCTAGAAAAGTAACACCAGGCACACATAACAGCACAAAGACATTTAAGAAGCCTTGCAAAAAAAATCTAAAAATGAGAATTTAATTGATTAAAGACTTGTGCCCCCCAGCAGCTTGAGGAGAAGCAACATTGATTTTTACGAACATTCCTTAAGAATTTCAAGTGATGCAATGGGGGAGTTTTATTATGCTATTCTTTCTCTTCCTCTTCCCCCTCATCCATCACCAGTTAATTTGGAAACAGACAAGGCAAAGAATTTATGGGAAAATGCTCTGTCTCTCGGGGTCTTTACACAGTTCTGTGTAAAGAACTGCAGAGCTGTGGGGACACAGGAGAGTTTCATACATACATACTGTATGCTTTAGCAAGGACTGCTAGATGTAGAACTATGAAAGGAAACAAAAAATCCCTCTAAATAGAAATACCAACCACTGCCATCCCAGAACTATGACAAGAGTAGGCAAAAGATGTTAATGAGGACTTGGCACGTCCTGGACAGAGCTGAGCAGCACTGCTCACTGCTGGGAAAGAGCAGTCCTGTTAGCATGCCTTTCCCTGCCCGGAAATGCTGGGTTACAGAACGAGTCCCAGCTCACATAAAACAGCTTGGTGACCCCACATGCAACTGAGAGCACCTACAGGGACAGAGTCTTCAGCCTAGACTTGTATTGCTGATCCAAACTGTCCTGACCCTTTCCAAGGTCATTCTCATCAGCCTGCACACGGAACAGGTATCACCATTCCTCAGTGTCTCAATGGACTTAGTGGGGTATTGGATTTGGGGACTCTACAGTGAGATAGCCCAAGAAAATAAAAGACAAAGAGCACATTACTCTTTGTGCAAGGAATGCAAATCAGTGAGCTCATGCAGGTACAAATAGAAAACAGATTTAGTTCAGGAATTAAATAACCAGTAAATGAACTTATTTCATCTGCCATCCACCTTTAAAGCCCTGCAAAGAAAAGGCTCTAAGATTCGTAGCCTTCACAAGATTCCAAGTGACTCCGCAAAGAGTGGGGATTCTCTGCCAAAACCAGCCAGTCTTCACTTTCCTCCAGAGTCAGTCCTTGGCTGGCAAATCCTAACCACTGTGATATCCAGGCCTGCATATGGATGAGGTCACTGACCATGATCAGCACATGAGCATGTGTGTGGCAGATCTCCATACATATGACAGCCAGCTTTTCCCCTAATGTGTGATCCTTCATTCCCACAGAACAGGGCAGTACCACTGTACTCTCCTTTTTTTTTCTCTCCCTGCCCCACTACTACTGCCTTCTTATTACTTTTTCCATTATTTCCATTTACTCTGGAACTGACTGCAAGGCATGGTGCCATTGTAAAATCCTCCTCGGCTCTGCCCACCTTGAAAAGACTGACAGAGGAGGAAAAACTGGCCAAGCCATGACAGTGAGAAGAACCAGAAAAGTAACCACTGCCACTCTCACCATTAGCACCTGGAGATTCAGTCAGCCACCTTCTTCCAAAAAACCTGCCTGAACAACAAATTACTACTTTAACTGCACATTCTTTCTCTCACAAAAGGTTTCTAGCAGACTTTGATCATACTTCCTGTGCAAAGACACTGAAATTCCAAATTCTTTGCCTACTTTTTTTCTTCTAACCCTTTCCCTCCTGTCTGCCTTAAGCAGCAAGTATCTATCTGCCAGAGAACTAAGTAGCAGAGATTTCTGGACTCAAATTCCTAACTCGAACTTTTTAATGCTGGGCAGTGATTCTCTGGGTTCAGTTAGGCCACTTACACTTACACAGTCCTACCTGCAACATTGTGAGAAGACTTCTCCCACAAATGGGTGTATATCCAGGGTACAGCCAGTGCAACCTCCTGAAATCATCATTCCTCCACGCCTACAGCATTCCTGCAGACAGCTTCTCTGAAAATTATAAGCTTTAAGGCAATGTTCTCTGCACACCACCTTCCTTCTCCATGTCTCCCTGGCAAGTTTCAGCCTTCCTGCCCCAGCACCCCTTATATCAGATTGTTCTGGTGGCACAATGTGAACCCATCAAAACAAACAAGCTGAAGGAAAGGTGCTCATGCTTGCTGCTGTTTTTCCACAGCACACTGGCATTTTCCATCTGGTCCTAGGAGTACTCAGCCTAGGTGCACTGCATCACCAGCCTGCAGTAAATACCAAGACTTCTCCAAACACACAGAGTTGGTTTGGGAAGCATACCTGAATATAGGGAAAAAATTATTATAAGGAATGTGGGCAAGACAGGCCATCCAAACAAAAAAGCCTCACTTGACCAGATCACTGACCTTGCCTAGGAATGCAGGTACTGCACACAGGAAGAAAGTTTTCTGTGCTACTCAAGCTGCAGTTAACACCCAGACTCATAAGCTGTTTTCCACAAGGAGAAGCTGTGTGTAAGGTCAGAAGGCAATAAATCATGCTGCATTATGGATCAGCTTATTGTTTAGGACACACACATGCAGAAATATGAAGGCTTTTTGAAATTAACAGTGAGTAATTATGCGAGGCAAATGTAGTGAAAACACAACAGAGACTCTTAGCTAAGGGTAGAGAATACTCAGCCAAAGGCTTCCTCTGACTCCCACTGTGAACACAGTATGGAAATAAACAAAATGATGTATTAGGAGAATGAAGACTCAAGGCTTTGCACTAACTTATTGTTTTCCTGAACCATTAATTGCTAGACAGCTTTCTGTGTCACAATAGCATTTCAATTACTGAGCTTTTATATTATAAATTTACTGTATGTTTTTGAGGATGGACAATAATTTTATAATTATTAAAACATGTCTAACAGGAAAAATTATAAAGGATAACTGAGCATTTGGTCCTCCATTTGCTGTTATAAAACCTAATCTACGCAAACAGATGATAAGCAATTAACAGGTTTAACAACACATATGATTAGCTGCGGTCATATTTAGACAGAGTGACTCTTATGCATGTTAAGTGGATTATTTATTTAAGCGATATGCATTTCAGCAGAATATACTGGATGAGAGTGTGTGCTAGCTGCATGCATGTTGAAATGAAAGCAGTCTTGTGAATTCAATACACACAGGTGGGAGCTGTGACACAGACACTTACTAAGGACTATCCAGTGCTTCCTATAAATCTGATTTTCACTTGCTTATAATTTTGCCAGACTGATTGTTTGGGCTGAAACTTTCCACACTGGATGTGTGGTTCAGGCTATTTTTGTCTTACATTAACCAAAATGGCTCAATTATTTCCAAGATAGAAGCCAGGAAAAAAAAAAAAAAAAAAGAAGACACTGTTTTGCAGTGAGAAAATATTATCTTCAAGAATTCAAATATCCCTCTTGTTTTGAATAGCAGAGAGTACATTTTAGTCAGGGAAGTGGCTCTTGCCAGGCCAGTTAAAATCAGTTCAAATGTGATGACACTCCAAATGTCTGCAAACCTGTGAGAGGTGCTAGATACTGGGTTTAATGCTGGGTTCCACTGATGAGCATTATCCTCATGTGAAGAGAGGAAGGTGAGATGCCTTTGCTGCGTGAACCACAGCCCAGGATGGAGGTCAGGCAGCACAGAGAATGGGACCAGGCTGACCCTGCTGACTCCAGCAGGGAAAAACTGCTGGAAAGAGGAGAAATAAGGTGTATCTGGCCCATACAGACCACTTATGCAGAAGAGAGTAGGATTCCCTGAAGAAGAGATTTAAAAGAGGATTTAGCTGACTGATAATGAGTTTATGATGAAAGGAAACAGAAAGGGTCATAGGTGGGGTACAGCACCTGACTTTGCAAACTCTGTTGTATGTGTGCAGCACTTAAGCAAGAATAAAATGTACTTAAAAGAATATAACAACTTTTTAAGTCAGAAATGTACAACTCAAAGCTAATGTTCTCAGACACTGACTAAAACATGCTGCTCCTAAATATTTAGGTCACTCCCCAGAAGTATCCTGTTATTGAGACTTGAAACATCCCCAAAACTGCAGTCAGAAATAAACCTCTGTTTATCGGGAAAAGATCCTTTTAACTCTTATATAAAAATACACCCCCTGTTTCCATGATTAGAAATGTACATATAAAAAATGAGAAACATGGTCTGAGGTACCTCTTACAGCAATCAGGTAGACAGTTTTACAGAGTTTTTAAAGGAAATATGCTTTTGAAAATCTTCCCTATTTCCTTACAAATCCAGCTATGTACAACTTCACCAGTCCTGTGGAAAGGACGCAGGAGCTACTCGTCACGAGTGAGAACAAAACATTAAACAAAGCCCTTTGGGAGGTCAAACTGTGTGTTTATTTTGTAGCTACTGTGTAGCCTGGCACACACCACTTTTTACCCAGCCATCAGCGGAGGATGTGTGAGGCAAAACCCCCGTGCCTCTGCCTTGGGAGCAGCCACAGCTGGGACCTGCCCTGCTGAGTTTGCTCCACCACAGCTGCACCATGCCAGCACACCCAGGGTCAGAAGGCAGTGGCAAGGACAGGGCAGCCCTGAACTGCTGTCCTCTGTGGGCAGAGAGTGGGATGGGTAATCTGCCTCAGCACAGGAGAACTTGTGATGGTTTTCACTGATTTCTGCTGTGATTTTTGATCAGTAGCCAAGTGTTGGTTAATTATTGAACCTTCTTGTGTTGATTGCTCAACAGAGAGAGGGCATTGCATGTGCAACTACACCACAGTCCGGAGCTGAAATGGAACAAAATAAGGCAGAATGCTTCCTGTGACTGAGGGTTCAAGGTTGTACCCAGTGATTAGTCTTTAAAAGATACACAGGGTTTATTTTTCTTTCAATTTTCGGCTCACTTTCTATCTCATTCACCTGTCCTCCTTTCAACAGTGAATTCCACTTCACACAACTAGTTGGTTATGTGATGAATTAGTCCTAAAGGCAGAAGACAGACTGGCTGTGCAGCTGCACCCTGCTTTTCTTCCTACCCCCTACAGTCTTATTTATTCCCACTGAAACTTCAATATCCATTTATGACAACACTATTTTCGTGGATTATATGCTTATCAACGTCAGCTTTCCTTCAGCAAGGAAAATCACCTTCTCCCAGGAGAGACGATTTGCAATTTCATCCTAAGTGTGGCATCTCTTAAGTAGTTCTAATTTTAACAGGACAAAGTACATACTGTTTTACAAGGAAGGTGGAACCATTACACAGCATACCACTACAACATTTTCAGAATCCAAGCATTTTCTTAGAAGAAAAACAGATCTCATTCTCCGTGAATTATTATTTTCCTATTAAGAACCGAGACACATTGGGACTTGGCGTACCATGCATTTAAGAAGACAAATTCATAAAAGCAAGAGATTCTGAACAGCTAGAACCTTGAATTACTTTCTTCCATCATTTTAATATAAACTATTAGATAACATTTGAAGAATTTTAATGGTAAAAAGGAGCACAACTGAAAATTCACAAGGGAGGTATTTGTCAAAGACAGATCATCTACTCTCCAGTCCTGTTTCTCCATTGCATAAGACTATTTCCTTCAGTGCTGGCTGGTGTGGCATATGCTCCCAACAACACAGCAGAAAAATGGCCTTGGTGGACAAATAACTTCTCCCATCCAGTTCTGGATGTGTTCAGTCTTAATGCTTGTCTCTGTGATTATTCCTTCCCCACAAAATTAACTCTAGACATGGTAGATGAATTAAAATATAACTTATACAGCAACTTCTTGATTTATATTTGATCTAATTGCGAAACAGCATACTAGAGACTTGCTAGATCTGGTCCCAAAATTACCATCAACAAACTATGACAAAATGTGTGTTGGTGCACATAAAGGGAAAAGAATTGCCTCAGAAAAGCAACACAAAGCACCAAGTGAATTGGAAAGAGTCTGTGAAAGGCAGAGGGCATGCACTGTAGCTCTTTCATGCTCTGGTTGGTTTTTATGAGCTTGATTTATGTATAATTAACCATTTTTTTCCCTGCAAACAATTTCATTCTAAGCTGTGCTATCATTTTTACCCCCCATTCTCCTGCCACAGCCACATAAAACAGTCTAGTTTAACATGATGACAACTGAAACATGCTGCCACAGCAAGAGTCCAAACTTCTATGTTTGCATAAAACCCCACTCTCGTCTCCCTCCTGCTCATCCTATCATCACAAGAATGAAAGAAATTCATAAACTGTAACTCTCATCTCTAATAGAGTCTTGGCCAAAATTCAAGCTTGATAATTAATTACATTCTGTCTCTTCAAATTCCCACACTAGGCTGACTAAGAGAAATAACTCCTCCCTCCCCCGCCTAGACAACGATGTTTTATATGGCTAATGGACAGAGCATTTCACCTCTCAGAGAGCTGGGAAGTTAACTGGAGAAAAACAAGAGATACTTATAACACTTAGGTAAGACAACAGCAGTAGATGTAGTAAGTTTTTAGCGTATGTCAATCCAAAAGCTAAGTCATTGTACTCTAATTACACTTTCTGTCATAAAGTAAAAGCACAGATGATCATACAGGACAGGCAGCTGTGAGGAAGGTGTCTGAGTGACTATAACACAAACTGAATGATTTGGGAGAGGAGGGTATTTGAGACAATTCAGATATAGTTACGAAAAGCTGATAAATCTGTAAGGTAAAATACATTTATGTATAGCACTAGACCTCAATAAAATAGAGAAGGCATCCAAACCATTTCAGTCTGAAGAATATGAAGCATTAACACTAAACCATGATCTTAGACAGCCATAAAACAAATTGCTACCTTATGCCACTATTCAGTAAATTACCAATATATCAAGAGAAGAAAACTATTATGATACCTGTACTGCACACATAACATAAACCACTCATTGTGTGGGGATTGCAATTGGACTTTTCTTCTGAGCTTGACATATGAACACTATAACCTTAAGCAGCACTCTTACAACATTTTATTTATTGCGTATTTCACATGTATTTGTAAAGGACTTCATTAACTTCTTTCCCTTCTGGTACAAAAGGGTGTGCATCATCATTGAAAAAAAAATCCCAAGGCAAGGCTGGCATGAACAGTCTTGCTCATATTGTATGTATCTCACACTGACAAAAACCAGCACCATTCTTTCTAAGTACTGAAGGTTTCATCAATAAAACCTGCATCGTCCTTCCTTAGGCTGGTCTGTCTCATATTTCCTGTCCATCTCCATTCACTGTTTTAAAGAGGCTGTATCCATGCAAGAACAAGACATTAATACATGGTATAAACTATTTTTGCATTGGTCATATTACTATGGAGAATATATGGAGAGGATGAGCCAAAAGCATAGGACTGTTCTCCATTTACTAGATGATAAATCTAGACCTCGTTCCTGTTTAGTTAGGGTTTCTAAAAACTTCTCTAGTTCTAAAGCAGAAGCAATTTCAATCCAGTTACACTTGAAAACTGGTGTTGGAATAAGAAATTCAACTCCCATCCTATTCTTCATTCATTCCATTCATATTCAATCTGTAGGCCATAAACCCTCCAATATTCTTACACAGATAAAGTCCAAGACACTACAAGTGTAACAACCATACCATTCACTCATGTTCTGATGCAACCTGTGCATGCTCTTGAGATGAAGAGATCTCTCCTCTCTGGTGACCAGTGACAGGACCCAAGGGAATGGCCTGAAGCTGTGACAGGAGAGGTTTAGGTTGTGTATCAGGAAAAGGTTCCTCACCCGGAGAGTGGTCGGGCACTGGAACAGCTCCCCAGGGGAGTGGTCACAGCACCAAGCCTGACAGAGTTCAAGAAGCATTTGGACAATGCTCTCAGGCACACTGAGTGACTTGGGGATGGTCCTGCACAGGGCCAAGAGTTGGACCTTGTAGATGCCTTCCAACCCAGCATATTCTGTGATTTTGTGAGATTTATTGCAAGCAGTTCAGGCACCTAAGCCTTGGAACCCTACCCCCACATCACCACCAAAGTACTGGGCAGAGACATAAGAGAACAGCTCAGGTAGAATAATTAGTATCATCAGTTTTGCACAACAAATCAATCTTGTTCACCAGCAGAAACGCTGGGTCATTATATATTGGCTGAGTGAGGCAATAAAACCTCAAATTTTTCTGAGCACAGAAATGGTAAGCAAAATGTTTGTGTGAATGCTTCATTTATTTTTATGTGTTGACTTGGCAGTAAGTATAGACATTAATTCTTAAAAAAAAATTCAACAGTTGTGTATCTTGGAACTTTAGATTTCACACGCACACAAAAAAAAAAAAAAAAAAAAGAACCCAAACCAAGAACATATACACAAACTTGTACTATTTGACTTAAAATGGATTATCACACAACACTCTTATAAGCATGGTTGTTACTATTATAGTTTTCCTGCTCTCTCCATATTATTTTCATCTAGGGGAGATTTGCAGCACAAAATACAAGAGCTCCAACACTGTTTTCAGTGTCAAAACTAATGGAAAGCATCACAGATCTCAACACTGTAGATCACACTTCCTTCTCCTCTTGGTCACAAAACATAATTATAGGTGAATCTAAGAACAACACACAAATGGTGTGTGTTTCATCTACAGATCCTAACTCTCCTTAAATATTTGAATTTTGGTCGGAAGACCCCGCATAATACTCAGCTAAGAGAACTAGATTAACTGGCTATCATTGCATCAGGGGACATAAAAGAAGTTCTTTACTTGAAATTATATTCCCAGTTTGAAGAGGATTCATACACCTGCTTTTTCAGACAATGTACTGAACAGCTCCCTCACTCGCACCTCGGAGCTCAGAGATCCTAAAGGGAATTTGTGCTCCTAAATGCATGATGATGAAAATAACCTCAAAATAAAGTGCAAAAGCTGTTAATTCACCAAGCTACCCTTAGCTTGAGCTGGATATCCTGAGCAAGAGGAAGGGAGGCAACAGGAACAATACACTGCACTTCCCTGAACAAAGGCATTTAGGGTAAGTCTCCTCAGGATCAGACCTATTCTCAGAGCTTGTGCAAAGAAAAAAAACACCTTAAAGAGGGGAAAAGAGTCTGTTACAATCCCATTTATCAGCTCTCATGCAGGTGGCCTCCTAAGAATGCTGGACTTTTACAGAGCACTTAAAGGAATGAGGGACTGGACTATCATTTGACGAGTTATGGAGGTCACATCCCTTAAATAATCAACTCATACACACATCCTGAATGTACAGATTCAATATAGATATATTTTATATGTACAGTTACACCACATAGATACTCTTCTACTGGTCCTGACTGACTGATCCTCAGCTTCAGCACACATCCCAAATCACTGCAGAATCCAGGACTTTGTTCAGCAGTTCTCCCTGCATCTCTGAAATCTTTGGCCACAGGTCCTAGCTCTTCCCAGAGCTGGAGGGAACCCTTGAAATCTATCACACACTTGAGGAACAAAGACCAAACTGCAGCATATCCTTTGGGTCTTAGAAGAACTTCCACTAACCAGTAAATGCAAAATAACTGTCTCCTTGCAAAGCTTCTTTTGTTTAATTCAGTAGCAGTAATCATGGAGGTTATAGCCTTCAAGCTTAATTTTTTTCAGCTGTTTATGAGCTTTACAAAATACTGAAGATCCTCTGCCTTTCTCTGAAGATCACAGGACTCCACACGAATATGGTGATAATTAGGTCAATGCATTAACCTGAAATAAGGACTGAGACTTCAAAATTTTGGAAGGAAATGTATAAAGAGAGCCCAAAACATCACAATGCTAATGATGAAATTCATTACAGTAAAATGGCCGGTCTGCTTTTCTAAGATTTCCAGACCATCTGAGATATTGCTGAATCTTAGCAACTTAACTAGAAACAGTCTGATGTAAGTGATATGAGCAGGATTAAAAAGCTTTTTTGTTTCAAAGAATACACTGGAACATCACCTGGAAAAGTGACTCTTTGGTAATACAAGCCCACTGATGATTTTCATTTACTACATATATTTTTAATGTGTATGTTTCAGTTCTCCACTTCCTCATTAATTTTATATCCTTTGTCATGGACTGGCTGGTACACTGTAAAGCAAGAAGAGAATCAGTTTTGCAGATTTTAACTGAAAGGCAGCTAGTAATGAAATAAAATATATGAACATCTGGATCAAGAACATCTTGAACGGGAATTTAAAAAAGGCTTACACAATGGGGCCATTAAATTACAGAATTACTGAACATTACACCTATTACAGAAATGTTGCTTATATTTTGCTTTACTGACATGGTAAATTACCAGCCTTGTTCACTGTAACACACACTTTTCAATTATCTGTTCAGATTTATCAGCATAACTGGATTTATTACACACATGTAGACACCTGTTTTATAAAACCAACCAACTGTGCCAAAACGACCATGCTGGAATCCTCTGGATCTCATCCAAGAGGAAATGCTTTGAAAGCCTTGCTGAACTGCCCGAAGAACCCTTCAGTTTTATAATGAGGATATCGGCAGCCAAAGTAGAAACTCATTTACTATTTGCTAATCTCCACATCAAAAAGACTAAAGAAGAAATGCTATATTTTTATCATTTGGCCATTACTACAAATCATGAAGACCAAGACTAATAATTCTTTCCTTCTGAGAAGTGGCTGGTATCTTTGCTGTCAATCTAGTCCTCTTCTACAGAAACATTTAAGTTTTATTTATAAAAGAGGAAAAAGCGAAAGGCAAAAGGATGAAAATGGAAAAAATCCCAAATTCTCATACGAATTCAAACAACACAAGGCTGTCCTGATAGAAAGTCTTTTTTTTCCAATGTCTGTTTCCAAGTACCACTCCAACATTACAGGGTATCTCCCACAGAGATACCCCTCCTTCTAGGGCCACTGCTGGAGGCCAAGGGGGACACCCTCTGTGACATCTCAAGTATCACTGGGCATCAGCGTGTTGGCAGCTGAACCGGGGCATTAATTACATTCCCAAACAAGAGGCTGCAATCAATCAAAGGCACGCTTCATGATTCACGTTTGGTGTTGAAAAACCTTCTCTGTCAGGAGAACTACTCTGTGGGAGTAGTTAATGACAGTAACCCCTGGGGGATTCCACACATGCCACACCACCAGATTAAAGGATGCTTCCAAAAGGTTTCTGTGACTCTGCCTACTAAGATATTTGTCTTGATCATTGCCCACTTTGGTGCTGTTGTTAATGGGCTGGCTAGGATCTTTCCAAGTGCAACAGTCCAATAAAATTAATCAAAGTTCAAAAACTGCATTGAGTTTACTTTTACTTGTTCTGAAACCCTTCCAACACTTTTGATCTAGGTCATCTCTGAGGTGTACAGATGACAATCCACCAAGTAAATTTCAGGTCTTCTCCAGCTTTGAAGTTCAGTTACTCCAGCTCTACAGCCAAGCTCTCACACTAACCCAGAAATTCCTTAAGAAATTTTCAGTGATTAAGAAGGGTGTGTACATGCAAAAGACTAAATAACATTGTCTCCCGGACAAACTAGTTAAAACAGCCCCTCTTCACATCTATAACTTTAAATATTTCACTCATATGGTACCATCACCTTCATATGGTAACATCACCTGTTCCAAGTCAGAATTGTTCAGACAGAGGAAAACAGGGCAATTCAGCCTCATTATGGTGTGGTGCATTGGCCTTTACCACATATTCCAAGTTCTTCCAGTAATGTCAAAAAAGGATGCTAAGCATCCAGAAATTGTGTCAACAATGTTGTTACACTGAAGGCTGAGCAAATGGATTTCTCTGTAGAAGTTCATGAGCATGGAAATACATTTCCATTCCTATTAAATACGAAGATGCTTTGTTTACTTTGTGCTGAGATGAACAATGGACCAATTCAGTCTCAGGGCAAGACTGATTTCCAGAGGTCTTGAGAAAAAACACTTCAGTGGACAAGTATTTTGAGGTCTCTGTGTATGGGTGGAATAACCCCAAGCCCAGGAGAAGTTTGGAATGAAGTGAAGACACCTTTGGGGTATAGTTATTGCAGACTGACATAAAATGAGAGAAACAGAAAATATGTTTATGGATAAAGTATTGATGAAAGCACATGTAAGACATCTCCTCTAATAGTCATAAAATAGGTTTAGGGCTAGTATTCCCTTTTTAATTCCACCACATTAAGAAAATAAATCTCTCCTCATCCTCTTTCATAAACTTTTGTGAAGATCTTAAAGAGCAAACTTTGATACAAATAAACTGGCCACTCTAAAGAATGATTGTTACATATTAACCACTGAATAATCCACAGATAGTAGTGACATGTATCTAATAATGATATGCTTCAACCTTAGGCAAATAATTCCAGATTTCCTTTTTTTTTTTTTTTTTAACAGTGCTCACAGAGGAAATCATTACTGATCTAGATAAATATTTCAAAGTTCAGTTGAGTTTAGAGCTTTACTTCAGTTTTAGACTTCAATTTGCTTTTAGGCTAATTTATCTTATTTCCCTCCATTCTCTTCCCTAGCAAGGCTGTATATTAAAATTTCATGTCCTTTTTCATACAATAATTAACTAAAAAATAGAAAAGAAAAAGAGAAAAGAGAAAAGCAAAAAGCAAAAAGAGGAAAAAGAAAAAGAAAAAGAAAAAGAAAAAGAAAAAGAAAAAAGAAAAAGAAGTAAAAAAGAAGTAAAAAAGAAGTAAGAAAGAAGTAAAAAAGAAGTAAAAAAGAAGTAAGAAAGAAGTAAGAAAGAAGTAAAAAAGAAGTAAAAAAGAAGTAAAAAAGAAAAAGAAAGAAAAAAGAAAAAAAGAAAATAGAAAAAAGAAAAAAGAAAAAGAGAAAAAGGAGACTGCTATGGTGGTAAAAGAGAAAATATGAGCAGGCTGCCTTTCACTACAGAGATTGCTTTGGAAAGCTACTATCCAAGAATGAAAGAGTACCATTATTAATAAATTCAGCAATGAATAATCACAGGTCTAAGCATTATCATTATCTGGTTGTGCTTGAGCTAACAAGTAGGAGTACAAAACATCTCATTTTTGAATGGCACTGTCAAGCAATTTAAAGAAAATATTTTCACATGACTCTTCCTTTTAAGAGTTTTGTGGAAATTGAAGCTGGAAATAAAGGATTTTCTTGTCAAGATATTTCCTCTGTTGTGTACATGAAATAACTACACTTCAGTAGTTCTGCTGAAGAGTTTCAAGCCTGTTATTTGCTATAAAACTTTAACTGCAAATCTGTGAACTTCTCAAAACATAAAAAGAACTAAGAAAACTGAAATCAGATACTTAGTAACTCCAAGGAGACCTCTTCCTATCCCAACAACTGCACCTTACATGTCTTCATAGTGACAATATAACTATTGCTCTTTTTGCACTTTTACACATGGAGGACTATGTCAGAAGCCAAACCCCTCACTCCCAACATGTTTTCTGACATTCATAACCCTTATAACCAATGTAATATCCTAGGGCTTCCTCAAGCATAGCATAGCAAAAATTACATGAATACCAATTAAACTAGGTAACTAAGTTCTGGTCACAACAAAGGTTTTATACATTTTCATAGAAATTTATATGTTTTCATAGAAAACAGAATTTTTTAATAAAACTGTCAAAAGTTCACTGACAGAATTCTACAGGGTTTTTTTTCTTCCTTTCATTTAAAAAAAATAATAATCTTTTGCAATAAATAACAAGATAACACTGTATTAATCTGCATTACTCAGTTAATTTACTAAGGGCTATTCAGCTCTTTGTTGTGAGATCAATATGCATCTTCATGGCTATCCAAGAGTCATGCACAGTCCTGACACCTAGGAATGGTGAATCCACTCTCCAAGACAGTGGAAAACCGGCAAGATATGCAACATTTGCAACACCATCAGGGAAAGTTAATGGAATCATAGCAAGGTCAACTAAACTTACGGTAATAAATAAAACCTGCAATTTAAACAGCCCTGATCTAGATGTGTGTTAAAGGTAATAAGTAAACACTGCTCCATTTAACTGCTTAGGGCAAAAAGTATTATTGCATTCCCATTTAATCTCATTTGTAAATAAATCAGCCTCAAAAAATTTATCTCCGTTTCAGCAAACTCAATTTGATTATCTTCCCAATAACAGTGAAAGCATTTTTGTCAGCTGCAAGTGAAATGGCTAAAATCCAAATACTAAATACTTAACTAAAAAATTCGGGGTTTACATTCAATTACCTGGCAAGTATCTCAAGAGCAATAGTAGTCTATTTCTTGCTATAAGATGCAGCAAATGTACATTACATAACACTACACAAACTCACACGTGCATAATTATTATTATATCTGTCACAAAGTGCCTTTCAGATCACTGTAAACTTTTAATGAAGTAATGAAATTGCTTGTAGAAGTACCAACAGATGACATAATGTAACATTATCCCACTGATGTATAATTTGAATGCTGTGCAACCAAAAGAAGTCTGTCATAAGGATCCCACACAACACAGAATAGCCAAATGCTTTATTCCTCCTGTCAAACAATTATAACCTTCTTTTTTATTTCTGAAAGCGAGCATATAAATATTATGCAACAAAATGACCTTGTATTCAAATTGATACTGGAGCTCAAAATTCATAGCTAACATCCATAACAATCCAAACAATCTTCTGTTGTAGAATATAGTAGTTAATTGGGGGAAAAAATTAAAAATCACATGCCCAAATAGAGGACATAGTCTCTGTAATGCTTCCTTTAGATTTATTTTAGTCTTGTTTGCCTTGCATGAAACAGCACAGTTTCAAAAGAAAACACCAGGAAACCTCTGAGCTTCAAGGACAAAAGCTGGAATCAAAAGTAAAAACAAAAGCAGTATTTTAGTTTCAGATGTGCTTTTCAAGAACCAAGTTTGCTCTGTTTTACTTACAAGCTGCTGACCATGGGAAACACAGTTATTTTCAACTCTGCTACTGCAGCACACAGCTCTGGTGATTCCCTCTAAGGGAATCATCATCTTCCCAGTGGTGGCAGAGTTTGCCTCCTCTCAGCACAGCCATCAGAGCTGCCTGAGAGCTTTGTGGGACTCCTCAAGAGCAGGAGGATTCCAGTACCCCCTGCTCCCCAGCCGGCCTCACCAGGGATGAACTTCCCAGCTGCTCTGTGCACCAGGCACAGGAAGATCACACAAGGATCCACGTGAGGGAAAGATCTGGAGCGCAACGTGCCTTGGTTTCAGCCTGACCACCCAGGCAGGTGTACAGGAAACAAATCCAAGCCATATTCTAGCACCTAAGTCTAAAACACCCTGGTCATGGTTCCACCACAAAGTGTAATCACCTTGCTCTGGGACATAATCACCTCTTAACATAAGGGACCTCATAAAAGTTAGATAATAGAGGCAAGAATCATTTCATTAAAAAATTAAGAGTATAGGTGAAGTTAAAATTAACTTGAGTCTGAAGAGTAAAGAAATGCTGGGGTTTTGTTCTTCCTTTCCTTAACAAAATGGCTGTGTGCATAAAGGACTGTCACTATCAAGGCAAAACACCTCTTATATGACCGTGAGCAACAAAACTCTCTTGGCAGTATTTAATCAGTTCTAATCAGAAGATAAGAGTTTAAAAAAACCCACAAAACCAAAAGACAACTTACTAAAAATCAAATTTAGAACCTACCTCAGGACAATTATGAAGTAGTATCATCCCACTGAAGTTCACGGTTACAGCTTTCAACCCAACTATGAACTTGCCTAATTATTTCCAGCACTGAGTAACATCCTGAACTCAGCAGCACTGATCTTCACTTCTGGTTCCCTGCTGCAGTGCTGTTTTCTAGCAGAGAAGGAATCTTCAAATCGGAAGTATAGCACATACACAATGCAGACTTCAAACAAAGGACCATTGTCACAATGAGGAGCCTGCAATGAATAATCTCGTTATTGCAGTCATGAATGATCTGACTCATGAAGCGTCTGCATCGATGTTTCAGGCTACAATCACTTACTTTTACACAAAGCACACCTGGCTATTTCACACCCCTCCAGGAAATAGATCCTTAGGAATGCTGTTTGGTTTTATAAAAAGCCTTGAGACTGTACAGCCAAAGTTAAGAGGAAATTAATTCTTCTATCGTTATGTGTTTCTCTTCCCCTTTTTTGGGAAAGGGGGAGACACACCTACTCCTCCCTCGCTTGTTTTGCTTTACACATTAGGATAGAACACTTGAAATACTTCAGGACACAAGCAGTGCAACCTCACGCAGCCCTAAGCACCCGACACTCAGCTGGTGCTGAGGAGGCCACGCTGGGTGGGCAGCACACAGGGGTCAGTCACCTCCAGCACCCAGCAGAGCACCTGCCACGGCCATCCCTGTCACACCACAGGCACTGAAATTCCCACCTGTCCGAGCAAGGCACCGGGACACAGCCACGCACACAGGGTGAGGCTGCAGCACGCCAAGGGATCTCACAGGCCCTCGGAACAATCCTGCCTAAAAATAATGCTGGTGACACAGCGCTGCACAGGTACGGACCTGGATCAACCCTGCTGGCGTTAGATCAGTTTTCAGGGTTCTACCAGCTTCAGAGGGAAAGCCATCGTTCTCAGGGATTAATACTAGAAAATAAACATCCAGTTACATAAATACTCACAGAAGGGGAAAAAAAAAAGGCGCAAGGATGTCAAGCTATATCCTTTATAAACAAGAAACCAACTCAACTGCAGAACTCAGCTTACCAAACCTTTGCCAGCCCCAGGCAGCCTGGGCAGGCAGGAGTCCAAAATGTGATAGAATTATTATTAAGAAAAAATAAAATTGAAACTTATGAGAATACACAAGTGTTTCTTAATAAGGCAAATTAAGTTTCTTTATGAGGATATTTCCAAGCTGAACACACATTTTAACTTGAAATAAAAGGAATGTTTTGTTAAAGCATTATGTAGATGTGAAGCTGCTTTTATGTAACTCAGTTTATCAGAGAAACATGTTGTATCATGTTGTTAAAATATTATAGAGATAAAAGGAAAATAATTGAAATATTTGCATACAATGTAGTACAAAGAAATAATGTATGTGAACAGACTATTTGTTGTCACATTAGCTTCAAGCAAATAAGGAAATTATGGCTGATTTATTACTGTTTGTCTGGGGATGTAGGATAGAAAAATTCTACTGACTGCAGTTTAAATAAAGGTCTAGAAAAGTAATGGAAAAAATCCTATCAATAATTCAGGACAAATTATTGGTCCAACATGAGGTCTTTAAGCTTATTGAAATAATTAATGAATTTACCTTTTTTATTCATAGTATTTAAAGGACTGACTTCTAACTGGAATTTCTCACATCTGCACTTTAAAGAACTGTTGACATGTTGAGGGTTGCATACCAAACCCTTCATAAACAACAAACCAACTGAATCTCTTCTGCAAAACTTGGCAGCACCTCTGCCTCAGGAGCCTGGGTGCCCAGCCTGGGGTCCTGCTGCTGCGCCCAGACACATTTCCTGGTGCTTTTCAGCTTGACTTTTGATCCCACTGTTATCACTGTGACCCCTTCAAGAATCTGACAACTCTGATCGTTATCTCCCAAACTCTACACTTCAATGAACTGAAGCTGAGTTTGTAGACTCTCTCATTGCAATGCTGGCCTTCCTCAGCTAAAACAATTTCCTTCCCTGTCTTGTGCCTCACTGCAGCAGGCACGGTGAGCAAAGAGGAGAGGCAGAGAAAGGGGAAAATAAACTTCAGCATGCACATACATATGTTTACACACACATGCATGCTTGGGTATATAAACACATACTTAAGTATATACAGTACACCTAAAATATGGGATGCATATATAACTAGAAAATAAAGGTGGAGCACTGAATCCATCAGCACTGGTCTCATCACTGCTTTGGCTAATGACTCCAGTTTTTGCTCCCTTTTTGTTGGAGTTTGATTTGGTAAATCAAATCCAGCATCTGTGGTTTGATTCAGGAGGTTGGTTGCACCCAAAAGAAAGTCTTGTGACAATTCTCTCTGTAGCACCCGATGCCCAGCAAGGGCAGCAGGAAGGTGTGTTGCCCACACCACTGCTGGGGTCAGTGCTGGGCAGCAGATGACACAGAAAAAATCATCATATACCCTTAGGCATATGCATAGCAGGATCACATTTGAGAGCACTTAAGAGATTTAAGAAATCACTTTTAAAATCGTTTCAGCATTTTTTTTTTTTTCAGAGATGGCAAGTAGATTAAAAGAGTGCTTATTTCAAGTGGTATAGCTAAGGCTCTACAATTCCACATATAGATATCCCCTGGGGAAAGAATTCCCTTCCGTAGTTGAAACCAATCTACTATAAACAGATCAGATTAAACCAAAATGAGACATTCTCAATGCAGTATTTGACTGTCAGCATATTCCTTCCTTGGAATGGTACAGACCAACCACAGATAAATAAAAGAAAAAGCAATTCTCAACTATGAATTTGTAACTATTTTCTCATTCCCTCCCAATAATAATCTTCCATAAATGCCATGGAATTACAGCATTTTAGACTTCTTAAAAATAACAGGCGTGTTTCTGGGAAATAATAATACTAGTGGAAGTATTAGCAGCAATTCCATTCATGTTTAACTTGAAAATGAAAAATTTCAAATTTTAAAACTTCAGTAAAAAGCTTTGGTCTAAAGTTTCCTTATGTCATGCTACCAAGAAAAAACCTGTAGCCCCAAATAAAATTGCTGACATAGCCTTAAATCCCAAAAAGCAGTGAAAAATCCTGAACCTAAACTAAATAATAAATTTTCTAAAAATAAAATTATAATCAGATTTCCTAACCTAAGTCATTATTTGTGCTAAAATCTGCGGTGTGTTACGATTATTAAGCAGAACACAATTTTATTTGAGTGTAAAATTTTGGGACTTTCCTCATATGACCTTCCTGGCATACTGCCAAGGCTCAGCTCTTGATGACATTTAATCTGAACATAATCCCTGAAATCTCTGCGCCATTACTGGGTTGCATGGGAATGATTCCCTGACAACGTACACAGAACTGTGCTGTAAATTTTATTTTCAGCTCGTGGCTGTTCCCCTTCCTTACCAGCTGTTGCAAGTTATTTGTTTGAATAAAACTAAATAATCTATACCTTTTATTTGCTATAGAACCACGTAATACCTAAAATGAAAAACAAGTCCAACACTACTCATTTCCCTTGGTTCTCTACTGATGGCTACCATATTTTTAAGGGAGTAAACTCCAGAAAACTAATGAAGTTCAGCAGCTGATGAAAAGCCTGGGTAATGAGCTGCAGTGGCCCAAACACCCCCGTTGACTGTAAACAGGAGCAAGACCACACTGCAGCAGAGGGTTCCAGCTGAGGGTACTCACACTTGACTGCGGTCTGAATGAGCAACTGCCTTTACAAAGGAAGAACACACTTAAAAGAGCTTTTTTTCCATATTCAAAGATGCCTCTGATCTCTGAAGCCAACTGTCTTTTTGTCATGAATGCTGTGAAAAATCACAGTGTCCAAGATTTCCACATCTGTGATTTTTGGCACAAGGCTAGGCACTGAATAACTGATGTCTGAACCAGACCAACATGAGACAAGACAGCAGTCTGACCCACAGGAAAGCACAGAAAAGCCTCAAAATCACTGCAACAAGGTAAGCGTGGATCTCTCTTTGTTTTCTGTGTGCTCAGGATTTCACAAATATTTTTCCCCTGCATTCCCTGCAGGAAGGAGCTAGGGAGGCAAAGCAGCACTGACTTTAATCTTACTAATGCAGGTCCTAAAAGCAGTGAATCATACAGCAGTAAGAACTCCAGTATGGGATGCAGAGACCTACCCATTGACCTGCATACTTAGTTCAGCAACAACCTAAGTGTCATTACAGTTCATGGGAGCTAACACCAGTCTGCCTACATTTACTGTGGTCCAACTGCTGCCTGAAGCAAAGATTGGCTCTTACTGAGACTTCTTGTTTGCTGAATGAGCATTCTCCCTTTCCTATGAAAAGGAAATAAGATGAACAAGAAAAAATAATTATTCCCTGAAAAAAAGCATAAAATTATAACAGATAAAGCCGTTTTATGTTTTTTAAAACTCTTAATTTTCAGCAGAAAGCTTGCTTTGTTCAGGGGCCTTTTCTCCCTGTACATTAGCCCCTTCCCAGAAAGATTTTTCCTACAAAGAGTTGACCAAGTTACCAAGGACCTGTGGGAAAAGAAAAAGTCTTCTCAAGCATGCATAAAGGTTTTTTCATTACCTGTAAGTTACTTCTAATGTTAATCTCTTTATACACGTAAAAAAGTATCCTATTTCAAAGGTATTCCTTCAGGTTGGGGTGCAGAGGACCTCTCAGTTCTCCTCTTTAAGCAAGCTGAACTCCAAGGAAAAATAGGAACTACTCCTCCTGTCCTTTGTTTCCTGCAACAGAGTAGGCTTGATGCTTGATCCAATCAAGAGCCACTTAAATCAATGGAGAGCTGTTAATGTTTGGTTTAGGCCATGTAAGAGTGAGAAATTGAGAAACATGTTTTCACCTGGCCTTCAGCCAGGCACAATGCCACCATTAATGAATGGCTACTATAACGAGACCTTTTGAAAGGGTCATATGTGAGATGAATTAATGAACACAATGCAAATCTCACATCCATCTCAAAGAGGGGCAAAAAAAAAAAATATATCACTGCAGTTTATCATAAATATGTTTAGGTGCTCTGATGCCAGCCTACTGTCAAAGGAATCCACCGACAGGGAAGGGCAAGGTCTGTTTGCAATGCAGTCCTCCCCTGGGAGATGCATTTCACGGCTTCCAGCCAAAGCCTCCAAAACGCCTCCAGGGAAGCAGTTGGGCTGGAGCTGCCCCATCACGCCCTTCCACTGCAGCCAGATTTGCCTATTTTTGCAGCTGGCACCACCAAAGGCTACAGAAACTTGTAGTCAGCACAATCTCTTCCAGACTGGCTTTTCAGTCTCTTCAGCTAATGAATACGGAGAGGAGTGCACAGACTGGCAACAACTGTAAACAGAGTTTACACAGGAGACCCTGCCCCTCTCGCAGCCTTTCTTTTCTGTCCTAACAATTTCTGTGTGACTGTTACTGTCACGGCTCTCATTAGCCCCAAACCTGCCCACCACACCATTTTGTAAAAGCACCATTTCATCTAGCACTAACAGAACAAAATCCCTTTTGCCCAGTGTTTCTAACCCCCTTGATAATAGTGCTGTACACAGATTGTCACGATGAAGAAACCTACACTGGTTAGTCCAATGACTCAGCAGTGGTTTCTTCCTTTGCTGCTCCAGTGGCATCAAGAACAGGCTCAAGAGCTTAAATCCTGATGATAGATACAGGCTCACTGTGCAGCTAATCCTATCATTTTCAAGATAAAAACCCAAGTCTGTGCAGCCTGTAGCTACTGTTGACGTACATCCTACAAACATCACGCCATGTACTACCTAAATGAAAAAATACTTGCAACAGTGAGTGAGGAAGACTATGGTTTTAGTAATACCTCTTCATTTGCAACTAAAAACTCAGGCACTAAAAAATGAAGTCAGAAAGAGAGCAATCAAGGTTTATAAAGAATATTTCATACAGAGGTGCATCTTATACAAACAATTTTTGGAAAAACACATTCAGCCAAAGTATCAGCAATGCTCTGGAATTCACTGATCCCTTACACAACAGAGAACTGCAGAGGGCTTCACAAACTAGAAATCCCACAGGGGAAAGTAAACATTCCCTATTTTCATGTAAAGTGCAACAAACAAAGCCTGAAGAGTGAATTATAGGTGTGAAACTAAAAAAAAAAAAAATCCATGTGTGCAAGCAAATGTACAATCTGTATGTGCAATCATCATGACCCTGTGTGATAGGCAAACACAAACATACCAGAACAGCAATTACTTATCTAACTCGCTGTTGTGGGCCTGTGACAACACTGGCTTTTTGAGCTACTGCTGTACCTCTGCATGCAAATATGCTGCCTGATGGAAGACCACTCTCTGGAAAGCTCACTTGGGTTCAGAGGGATTGGTTTTGTCGTGAACTAGCTTGACATAAAACTTGAGTTGTGTCCCTAACCTGACTCTTATTCAAAGATAAAATATCTTATCACTATGGAAGTGTTGCTGTAAGCCTGAGCAGATGGCCCACGGGGAGAAGGAGGAGGTGGCTTGATGTTTTTGTGGATAACAGCACCTAGTGATGCAATGAGGAAGCTAAAGTTTATATTTCAGTATCTTTCGCAAATGCTAAGATTGGGAGAGACTGGTCCTAGTGTATAAAACACATAGAATCCAGAGGCCTGGGGAGAAAGGCAAACCCAGTTCCAATCCACATCTTTACATCTTTTCCCCTGCAAAACATGGTTACCTCTTCAATAATGCCTGTTGAGAACAGTCTCTCTCCCACGCCATCCTGCCACAGCTGTCATCTGGGACTGTGCTAGTTGGCACGGACCAAAATCATGTCATGGAATGTGCTAGAAATTAAACAATATGGACAATCATAAGATACAAGTCCTGGCCCTGATTGATTTACCCATGCAGAAAAAGCAGTGGTGAAGCAAAGTGGAAGTGCAGTCTTTTAAGCCCACGGCTGCAGTTAAAATACAAACATCAGAAACAGGGTGGCACAGCAGGACCAAAGATTAAGACTCTGAAGTTTAGCCCCGTAGCCACAACATGACCATAAGAAAGCAGGAAGCACAAATAACTTCTAAACACAAAGTCAAACTTTTCTCTGAAAATAAAGAGACCAGAAGATGAGTGCTACAATAGATATCAGGGCGCTGGCAAAGGCAAAGTGTGAAGTGGATCCTTTCCAGTATTCAGTTTAGGAAGACAAACATTGTTTCACAAATTCACTGTAGCCCTGCTTATTTTCCTGGCTCCTTAACTCATGCCAAAGGGCCTGGACTTTCTGAACATCCTGTTCTGTTTTCTCCACTGCTAGTCTTAGTCCTCAGTACTAAACGTCTTTATTTCAGAGCCCCCTTTTCTATCATTTTATTCCAAACTCCTCCCTCTATAGCTTTGGTATTTTACCTCTGGGTAAGAGTTAAGACAAGCAGATTAATGAGAAGCCTGAACAGCCCATTAAGTTACACCTATTTTAAGAGCCCTTCTCAGTAGGCATCCCAAGGTGCTGCATAAAAATAAAACTACATCAATCGCATTTAAAATTAACAAGAAGCTTGCAGATGCTGGCATACCTCAAAGCATAAAGATTGATGGTTAAATGAGTCCATGATTCCCCAGAGTCTCAGAGTCATGTGAACACAGACCTATCATTGATTTTACCCATCACTGGCTGGATGCATCAGCAATCTGCTTGGATATAAAGTTAATGAATCTTCATGATGGCCTACCAGCAGGAAAAAAAACATTCCTGCCTGATAAGGACAGGAAAAGAGTTTTAGTCCATGAGTAGCAGCTGGCCATTCTGGGGATCTCCTATCTGACAAGCAGCAATGCCTTCTCCACCTCTCAACATGACAGGACACATTTCTGCTCCTGTCTTTGCTTCTCCAGGGCTGCAAGAAGTCCAAGGTACAAGTGGTCTCATGGCAATGACTACAGTAGCACAGGTTTGGGCAGAGACAGGAACATCACCTCTCACTCCATCTCATCACATCAGCTCCCACATCTGCTGCTCTTGGGACCCCACATACACCACAAGAAAGGTACCAAACACCATGACATGTCTGAGGTGCACCCTGGGCCCAGGTCATCTGCCCATACAGACACATCTCCTGGCTGCTGGCAAATGACACAGGAGAAGGCATTTCTCTTGGTACAAGAGGGAACCACTGCTGCCTCAGAAGTGCCAGGAAGCCTTTCACTGCTGGTGATGTGGGCACAAAACTTATCGACTGGTCCTACCTGTTTCCTACTTCTTTGCCATAGGAATTCCTATCTTGTTTCCTTCCTCTTCCTTCCCACCTCAGGGAAGGAAGGTCCTCTTGACCAAAGCATGCAGTCAGAGTTACAAGAAACCAACAGTGATCTTATTTGCCTTAAATAACTGCATTTCTACACTCTGTCTGCCATTTTGAGCAGTGTGCAGATAATCAGCCAGTCCTTACGAACTTATTTCCCTTTCTTGAAGCAGTCCAGGAGAAAAGAACCATGTGATGCTCTTGCAGCTTCTTCAAACAGTGTTGGAAGACAACTGTGGCTCTCAAACCCTAACAAACAGTAATGTGGCTTACACTACATTCAACCCTACTTTAAATTATGTATCCATTAACATACACACAAAGGGGGAAAAGGATGTAAAAGCACAAATTAAAAGTGCACAGGAAGTTGCAGTTTCAACAGTGAAGTCAAAGCAAAGGCCTGAGGGCCATCAAAACTTAAAGCTATTCCTATTACTTCGTGTGCAGCTGAGGTGATCACTAACACATCAATATTGTAAAATTAATTAAATTAGAATTTTTTTTAAAAATGTCATTAAAAGTCACATCAACATAGTGACTTTTGTGAAGACTATGGATTTTAGTAAGTTAGCAAAACCAGAGCTACCATCTTATGAGGCAGAATAATATCAATGTAAGAGGAACAGGAGGTCCTGAACAATACTGGAATCCCATTTTGAAACCAGCTAAGGAATACGTATGTGAAATCAACTGAACAGACCAAGCTGATGCCATCAGTGAAGAAGGTCTGAACAGAGAGGACTTCAGGCTCACACTGCTCAAGTAAGGAACACCTTCCCTACCATCTGGCTTAGAAATCACTTGGATTCCACAGTGGCCATATAATGGCAAACAGGAAAGCAGGGAAACTATTTTAAGTAAGCATCACTAAAAATAAAATGAGAGATGCAATGAAAGGGAAAAAAAAGTGGTCAATGATAAATATAGTATAGAGATTTTTTTCTATTTATAGTTTTAAAGCTATTTATATTTGAAAGTTTTCATTTAGAGACACGGAGGGCTTCCCCATTCATCATTCTGGTATTCATTCAACTACACAGTATTTACAGAAATACATAAAGACCAAGAAAAATAATAAGAAAGACATTAAAATTACCTTCTCTCACAGTTTGGGGTTATCAATTCACATTCACATTCAGTCACACATAAACAAAAAAATTCCCAGTATTACAGTGACATGCATTTTGGATGCTCTTCATGAAATCCTCCTCCAGCAACACAGCAAACCAAGAAAAAAATAGTGCAACAGTTTGACACAGTCTGACACAACTTAACAGTCCCTGGAGACAAGCTCCTTCAGGTGAACTTGCTGTGTGGGCTTCATTTCCATTACAGGTGAACCAGGAAAGCAGCACAGCACCTGTGATGGCAGGACCATGGAGGACATCCACAACTCTCAACAGAGAAAATCTAAAGGGCAGAACTGGAGAAGGCTCTGGGGACACCTTAGAGCACCTTCCAGCACTTAAAGGGGGCCCACAAGAGATCTGGAGTGGGATTTTTTACAGTGACATGTAGTGTAAGGACAAGCAATGGCTTTAAACTGAAAGAAGACAGGTTTAGATTAGGAAGTAATTCTTTACTGTGAGGGTGCTGAGACTCTGGAACAGGTTGCCCAGAGAAGCTATGGATGCCCGACCCCTGGATCTGTTCAAGGGCAGGTTGGATGAGGTTTTGAGCAACCTGGCCTAGTGAAAGACCCAACCCAAACCACTCTAAGATTCTCTAATTCTGTAACTGAAGAGGAAAGGATCCATGAGTATAGGATGGTTGCTGAAAGACTGATGATATGCTGGAGGAGGACTGCCAAATACCCTGCACAGTCCTTTCCAAAAATGTTGCATTTGGCTCTTGAGAAGCTAAGGCATTCAAAAGGAAAGTGCAAATCCTCCTGCTCATCTCTGAAGCTCCTCACAAAACTGATGTTGTTCCTGGTTAAGAACAGGTCATGTTCATGAACCCATTCAGAAAATGAGAGCTGATGCATGCTGCTTCTAGTAACATGGGTGCTCTAACTCCAGTTTCAGAGTCAATTGACTGCTTTCTGCTAAAATTGACATCTGTTACTAACTTTGTTCATGTGTCAACACTGTTTAGGTTAATTAACCAGCATTCCTCTGTACCAGCCCCTTCCTTGTTGTATTTTTCAAGGAACTGTCTTATGCTCTGGGTTTCTCTTTGCTAGCCTGTTCTGCCAAGATAAAGGCTCTCAGCGATGCTCTTCATGCTGTTCCTGCTTTAGTTTGAATCATTCCTGAATTCAAAATCCAGAACAACAAATAAAATCTCATTTTATACATTTTGCTACACTCACTGTAAAGTTTCCATGCCTCCATCACCTTCACATTACACCTATTCCATTCTAGATCCATATTCATCTTACCTGTTTAGGTCTGGAGATTTACATTGTTTTTACACAAGTTTCAAGAACTTCTAAAAATATTTTCTCTACTTTTAAATGTTTGGGCTTTTTAGTTCAGCCAACTGAATTACCTACCAACCTCACAACCTTGTTTCCTTAATTTCACAGCCTGTCCTTCTGTGAGATGGAGTGTTATTTATGACCCATGTTTGCTTACTCTTGTACAACATTTAAATGGAAATAAGTAAATGCATGCTTCATACAAACTTTGTATAACCAACTCTTCTACAATGTCATCATACTCCATGAAAACAAAATCTGAGAGCACACCAACATCTCAGCTCAGCAGCATTTTAAAGAAGAAATCACATACGCTGCCTGTCACAGCTTGCATCAAAGACTGTCGATGTCCTAAGTTTCTAAGGGATTACATCTACTGAGCCATTTACAGCTCTATTTCTACAAGCAAAATAAACATGTCCAGGAATGTTGGGGCCAACTGGCACAGAAAGGTGCCATGCTAATAAAGTCTATCACCCTGCAAAACATGGTGATTGCTTTCAAACTGCCTACCGGGAACAATCCCAAGATAACTTTCAAACCTTACCTGGGAACAGTTCAGGTGAGTTCCCGTAAGTATACACCAAAACTAGGCCAGGTGCAGTCAATAGTAGATACATTTAATTTTCAGGGGGGCTCTTCTGCTGCTTCTAGACTCCATTTAATTTACTAGCACAGATGTGGCCATTGCATGAAGACCTCTTCACGCCTGCATGACCCTGAGTTCTTCATGCCTCTTGGTACATGTTCATTAGCTTGTCATTCACCCAAATTCCTTCTCAGAGACCAAGGAATCCTACTAAAACCACACCAGCCACAGATTTTAGGAGAGTTTTCTCTGGCTGGATATATTAATCTTTGTTTTGTTCCAGAAGGGATTCTGAGATTTTTTCCTCAAGTGTCTTCTCCAGGACTGTTTTTATTTTTATCTTTCCATAGTGTTTCTTTGGTCTTGGAGAAGAAAACACAGCTCTTTCCCTACAAAGACTCTGCTGACAGATGTGCCTTTCCACCTAAAGAAAATGAGTCTTCAGACTCACACACTTGTGTCTTTCTCATGCCACTAGGAAACCCAGATTTTCACGGGGTTGGGGGTTTTTTTCCCTTTTCCCCTGGTGCTGCCCAGCTACCTTATATTTGTTGTCCTCAGTTCTTTAATCATGTCCTTCTTCCTTCTCAGCCTCAAATCTCTACTTATCTCCATCTTATCCTCCTATTTCTCTGGTGCCGCTCTTCTTTCAGTCATCTGTTTCTCACTTTTTGCTCCTGAGTTCTCCACCATAACACATCAGTCTTTCAGCTGATTTCTCCACTACCAGTTAGTGCCAACTTCTGTGCTGTGATTACAAGCACACGCAGTACGTGGTCAGCTTCCTCAAAGACCTCTCCCTTCCAACTACTATTTTTATATACAGCTGTGCATTCAGATCACCTCAACTGCCTCTTCTGTTCCCTCGTGGCTTTAGCTCCCTGCCTCTAGCTGCATCTAAACTACTTGGATATTCTCTCTCCTGATTTCTGTCAAGTGACATTTCTATATAAAAATAGATCCTATCAGGTAACACTGAAGGAAGGAAATTTCCTTCTGTTCCTGCATCCAGTCTTGGTGTCTCCTCTGCTATCCTTCATTCAGTGCTGCATCACTGCACATCCTTCCTTATCTCTGCCTTCAAGGAAAAATAAATAGCCCAGATGAAATGCATCCAGACTCTAAATTTTCATTAAATGCTGGCTTCCTCTGGCCACTGACTGAAAGGCAGTTATCTGCTTGAACTAAGCTCTCTTAGGTGGAAAGTTTTAGTTGCGATCAAAGGCAGAAAAACTCCCCCATCTTCTTCAGCTATGAGTTTAATCCACTGCAAAAAACCTGCATATTGGTCTCGCAAACACCAGAAAAAAAAAAAAAAAAAAAAGAAAAGAAGAAAAGAAAAAAAAAAAAAAAGGAGAGAAAAAGAATAATTACAATGTAGGGCAGGGATCCTTGTACATGAAGCTTTACTAGAACTTGAAAAATGGATGCCTACCTAAGTGGAAGAAAATGAAAGAAGTAGTGGGAGGAATTTCATGTCAGAGATCACAAATCCAGTTTGAGTAATCTCCATTTTCTGAGACGAGGCTAGGTATTAACAAATGACTCCTCATGCTTGTGAAATAGGAGAATTAAGTTTACATGAATCTCATACAGAACACAGTATTCTCAGCATCATATTCTGCAAAACTGGAAATGATTGCAGAAGCATGTGGCTAAAAAGAAAATACAGTTCAAGGATTTAACAAGGATAGCTTTCTGCTAATCAAAGGACGGACTCCAACCCTCAATTATTCCCATCAAAGTATGAAATAACATTAATGGATAACACATTCTAAAACACACCTATTGTTTTTCCCCCTTTAAAAATACAGATTTTATAGGATAAATATTAAGGACAGAGCTTCAAAGAACATGTGGATGTGTAGGAACAGAGTACCAAGCAAAGTGCCATCTCAAATCTTTTACTATATAATAAAAATAGCACTTTGTTTTGAGAATTGGAAGCTTATCAGTCTCACTTTCAGTGCAAGTCTTTCTTGCATATCCAGGCATGCAAGAAAGGACAAGCAATGAACAGCAGGTAAGCCTTGTGCCCTTAATGCTTTGGTTTATCTCCAGAACTCAAAATCCAGCAATGCTACTAAATAAATAAGGCACACTGAGACACAAACAGAAAGAGTATGCCAAGTGCTTTCATGTAAACAAGTAAAAGGCATCAAATTTAACTGTCAATAAGTGGGAGGATTTTCAAAGATGCAAATGGGCAGTAAATGCAGAGTTCAAAAGGTATTCAAGGTTGGTCTAAATGATTTAATTGCTGCTGTAAATCTACAGTTCCTGAAAACTGTGAAGTCTCCTACACTGTTGTTAAGGATTTTGGAACATGTATCCACTATAAACACTATACTAATTACAATTAATTACGTTAATTTTCACTTATAATTTACACAGTGATTCTCCTAAAATGAAGCAGGCCAAGAACACATCCAAAGAGGTATTTCTTCTGCTAGGGCACAAAAGCATGCTGTGGTACCTGGCCTCCTTATCCTGGATCTTGTATAAAACCTGTTAAAACCTTCCTGGCAGATCACAGTTATCTGTGGCCTCTGTTACAAAGTTCAATGCAGAGTCTGATCCACAGACCCGGAAAATGAAAAACAAACTAACAAAAAGCCAGCCCCAAACCAAATAAACAAACAAACAAACCACCATCCCTGAAATATTTTAGCTGGCTTTAAATTAGGGTAATTTTTACATTACTGATGCAGGCAAAGGTGCAGTCTCTGACCAGTGCTGCCATACATATATTATAGAAAGATATATTAGAGTAAAACGAACAAGATGCTTCAGAGTAAAAGTCTACAACATTAATTCCATACTTGACATAAAATGTATGGAGCTAAAACAAAGCACAAACCTTTCACAGTTCCTTCTAAAACTTCAGGAATCTTCCTCCAAATTCCCAGTGTTACTTTGATTTGCTTGAAAACTAATTCTTTGCCAGAGGTGCTGTATAATTGTTTATGTCTCATCTAACCTGAAGTGGAAGCTGAGATTCAAAAAATAAATATGCAAATATCTCCTAGTGATTTGTACTTGCTAAATATAATCCAAATGTTTATTGAGATCCTATTTAAGAATTTCCCAATGGATGCATTTCTTGCAACAGATTAAATGACAATAGGATCAGAAAGCCAACTGTATAGGGCTAAGAAACAAAGATAAGTCGTTCTGTTATGAAAAATATTGGAAATAGTATGCTTAGCAGGGAAATGTGTCTGACTGGCTACTTGCCACACATTTACATCAAGGAAAAGCATTTTTTCCCACCAGTGGAAGAATTTAATTACGTGGAGTGCAGAGAAAAGAAAAGAAAATCCATTGTGCAAGTCCTCTTTCACTGCTTTAGTCAAAGTGGTTATCTTAGAATATGTCAGCTGGACAAACTGAAAATACAAAAATAAGATTGAAGATAGTGTATCTTCACCTAGCAATCGGTAACTATGTGTTCCAGCCAGAGAAAACACTGGGAAAGCTACTGGAGGAGTTTTCCTTTGGCTCAGGGAACAGATGAGCAAGAGTTCTCCTAAGGCATTACTTACAAAGCCAAAAGCTGTTAAATTCAGCGGTGGCTAAAGCAAGTTACAACACAGTTTGCTCCAGACTGTGTGGACAGAGCCAAGCAGCAGTATAATAACATTTAGGGGAAAAAGGGAGCAAGCAGAGAAAACATACCTTATGGTTTTATCCCAAGCCTGAACCAGATTCATAGAGCTCTCTCAAGCAAGTCAGAATATGGATGTAGAAAAGGTTTTTTGCACCTACAGAAGCACAGGTTCTACACTGGTATATTCTAGTCTTTATGCAACCAAGTTTCTAGTTCCCAAAGAAGAGACACTTTCTTTGCAAGACAACAGCCACTTGCTGTTGTCAAGGAAGACTTTTCCAGTCCAATAAATCACATCTTTCCTGTCATGCATTCTCTCTCAATTAATCAAATTTTTTTCTCTATGTCACTTTACCATCCCAAACATTTTGATCAAACCATTCTTACAGAACTGCTTTTTCTATGCCCCATTCCGATGTGAAATCTCTCACTTCATCTGTCCCTCCACATTTCTCCGTGTCCATGGTTCATTTTTTTTTGTTTTCTCAGAATTCCAGTTAAACCACATAAAATGGTGCATAAAGACTAGAGGGAAGTTTACAAAGCCACTGAAGTGAAAAACAGGCTGGAATTCCGAACTAAGGACTGTTTTTTGGTCAGCTGTGCAGTTCTAGCTCATTACATAAGAATGAGTGTAAAATCATTCTGCAGCTTCAAATAACTCCTATTTGTGTAACTTCCAGTCCATTTAAGAATTAGTTGGAGCAAATGTACTGGCAATTTAAGGAAGGCAGAAGAAGTTAAGAGGATCTAACATGTTTTGATACAATGACTGCTACATTATCAGAACCAGGATTTAGGAACCTGTTTAGGATTCTTTTCTGTGAGGGTGGTGGGGCACTGGAATGGGTTGCCCAGAGAAGCCGTGGGTGTCCAAACCCTGGAAGTGTTCAAGGATGGGGCCTTGAGCCACCTGGTCAAGTGGAGGGGGCCCATATCTTAGGCAGAGGTGTTGGAACTAGATAACCTCTAAGGTCTCTTCCAATCCAAGCCATTCAACGATTTTATGATCCTATAAGAACAAGAAATTACTTTTTTCCTCTTCTGTTATTATTTTATGCTCCTTTAATTATCTTATTTCAAGGAAGCAAGGAATAATAAAATTTAAACATAATTACAAATGCTAGAACATTTTTACAGCAGTCTCATGTTTAACCTCTGTCTCTTTCCATATGTGAAAGCTGCAACTACAACCAACTTTTGGAAACAATGTACATGAAATCCTCCCACACAGAGCTGGAACACACCAGGGTCAGCCTGCCATTTTCCCACTGAAGACAGAACTTGTAGAAAGAAGTGAGCACTCCCTGTCATTTTCACTTAGCTTTTGCTGCCAGCAAAGCAGGAGCTCCTCCTATAAATCTAAGTATTTTCCAATCAATTTGTTTTCAGAAACGGAATTTCAGGCCAGAAAAAGCACAACATCCTGTATCTCAAGAAAATCATAGCTGGTGAACATCTGCACTGTGGCTACTTACCTGGAAATCCTGATGTGTTAGTACTGTCACTGTAGTTTAAAGCAGCTCTGCACTGAAAATTTTACTATTCTGTATGTCTCAACATTTTACAAACCCACTCTGTATCTGAAAACTTAAGGCTCTCTAAATCAGCCCCAACCAGGGGGTGACACTAATAGTGCCTATGGTTAGCATCTTAATATAAAGGAAATCAGAAATGTCAAAACTTGTCATAACTGCTCAATAGTATTCTCTCTCTGTACTATATATCTACGGCAACTAAAGGACTGTGACAAATTTTAACCTGACATCCTCAGAGTCAGCAAAAATTCAGTAGTACTTTTCCTTGGTGGCAGTCAGACATGGCAGGGAATACCTTCCCTAATTTCTGGGTGAACTAGAGAAACCTGCTGCCTTTCTGTGAGGTGCACATGCATTCAAGTTTCAGTTCAGAACATACAATTTCCCTCCTGAAATTGCATTATTTTATCTTTACCTCTGTTTGTTCTTTTCTATGATTATTAAATCAAAAAAGGATGATTGGTTTTTAAATTAATTTGTGAAAGGACAATGAAAGATGCTGATGGCTAGAAGGATGGGAATGAGTTTCTAACAGATCAAAAGCAAGAGAGCACTAATGAGCAGATGTGTTCTGACAGATTTCCTTAAATGCAAGCATGATGACTGTCTCAAGACCGATCCATTACAAACAGAGAGAGGTTTGCCCATCATGGTACCAGGGAAGAGTTCTTACCGACTCTTGAGCAGAAAGGGAAAACAGCAAAAGGAGCCTCACCCAGTGGTTCACATTTGAAGAAAAAATAAAGTGGGCTCCATTTAGTCCTTGCTCCCTCTGCAGACACAGGAGGAGCACAAAATTCAAGTGTTTGCCTTCCATCCTCCTGTCTGATGAGGATCATGCAAGCTAGAGCTTTTGCAGGGAGCCCACAGAGAGCTCATGTCCTCCAAGGGCCAAACTCTGCTACTGTGCTTGACAGAGCACCTGTCAAGATAAGAAATATTCCCTACACACAATATTCTTTTGTACTACAAAGTGAAGCCTCTGAATAAAGAGCTCAGTAGATGACATAAGATCAAGGAATTAGAAACTAACCAGTAAGTGCAACTCCATGGAGTCACTAGACTGTTCCCTTCAGTCATTGAGTTGGGCTAGTGTGGTTGAGGCAGCTTTGTGACTGTAAACAAAGCATTTCAGGCTGCCTTTTTTTCTTTTTTTCCAATGTAATTGTAACTGATCTAGTTCACCATACAACTCAAACCAATCAAACACAGATTCTTCTGGGGTTCTTTTTCTTTTTGGGTGATAGAGGCTTTTTAACTTTGACATAAAGTGTTCTCTGTCAGGAACAAAATCAGCCATCAATCCTGGCTAGCTGGACCTAAAATACATTAAAAAAATCGCTAGAATATACATGCATTTTATTTTGAACTTCCTGCTAGATTCCATTTGCACTTACTTGAGTAAAAAGCTAAAACTTCTCTCCCTGCCTGAGGGAACCAAAAATATTAGCACTGATTAAATATTTATTTTGTAGCAACATGAAATCTATCATGCTATAAAAAACTGTTTTGAATGATACCTCTTGAGCAAGACTACGACTTACAGCTTTTCTTTTTACTAAGCTAAACATTCAAAAAAAATACAGCTGGTCCAAGAAAACTCTGTTTTGCTTTGGCAAAGCATCAGACAGCACCTTCTGGTTTGCCAACACAGGCAGAATCTTATCTAACCGTGGGATGTGCTTGGATTTACTACCTATTAGCAAAACTCTTAAGAAGCACTGAAAGGTTCCAGCCCCTTTTACGTATTCTCAGTCAAATCTCATTAGCTTCATGCTCTCGGTTTGCACACAAAAATACAGCAGTCTTTTCCCACCTCTTAGGGAAAAAATTAATATGAGTGTTAAATCTCATGTTACAAGGACTTCATTACTTTTACAGGCAATGATAAATAATTAAATGTGCTTGTCGAATAACTGATTAGAGAACACTTTGTGCCTTGCTTTATGTACGTTTTTACTGTCTGGTGACCTCAGCTGACAAAATAAAATCACAGGGTCTCCAGCACAACAACTGAGACCTTAAAGTTGGAGTGGAGAGGAGCTGTGGGACAATTCTATATAGGATGTGATTAAGGAAAAAGAACTGGATTAAAGCCACAGATGGGGGAACTGAAACAACAGAACCAAAGCTTGCTCTGAGGATGGTACTGAATGAGAATGACCTAGAAGCAAATCTAGCTAACACCATCTAGATCTCCAGCAGCTTCTAGACAGGCTTTTGACCCTTAAAGTGAGCAAAAAGGCAGAGAATACATATTGCTTAGAGAGATTAGGACTAATATTATTCAGCCAACATTGACTTTTCCAACCTTTATTTTCTTATATATGTTTTCACAGTAAGATATCGGGGGGTGGGGAGGCTTTGACTAGTGCTATCAGCAGGGTGCAGCCATCTGAAATGCTCTGTAGTTAACCCATCCATTCTGTAGATGTAGGATCCCTCAGGTCTGAAATAGAGGGGCTATGTGCAAAAGGGCAATGGTCAAACAATCAGACAAGCAGCCTACCCCTCCACCACATCCACAAGGCCATTTCTGCAATGGCAAAGACAAAGGGAATATCTGACACACTGCATGTTGTCCTACCTGCCTTTCTTCTCCACAGGCAGGTCTCTGAAGCCCATTCCATCCAGTAAGACAATCCACACAGTCAAATGAAGCAGACGTAGTCAAATGAACAGCTGTCTCTCCTGCTGATGGGAATTAATCTGTTTGGCCATCCTGGCAATTTTTCAGATGCACTCTTCTAAAGGTTACTCAAAACCAAAAATTGTACAGCTGCAAATCCCTTCCGGTAGCAGCCAGACATATGCTGTACCAGCCTGCTGCTACCAGAGCCTCATCCAGTCTCCCAGGGCTGCAGCAAACAGCAGGATCTGCTGTCCTGAACATCACTGTGATGTCCAAGTTGGACTCTGTCAGTGAGTGCACACACGCAATCTGCTTTTTTTTTTCAATGTACGAGTCACCAAAAGCCACATTTCCATTAACCAGGAGAGAACATTCCTGATGCTCCCGTTCTCTCACGGCAGCAGAATTTCCCTGAATCGACACTTTTTGCAGAGTTCTGTGACAGAGAGCACAGCAGGCTTGATTCTCGTCCTGGCAGACATTGTGAGCACAGTGTAAGCCCCAGGTACTTCTTTACACCAGCCTGTGCTCCAACCTAGCATTGGGATTCAAAACATTTAAAAGCCAGTTTATTTCTCTCTTGGAAGAGAGCAGCAAGTTACCCAGGAAAAATCATGGATTCTTGTACAGGGGTTATTAAGTAAACAAAGTGCAGGAAACAAGACTGAATAGCTTTCAGATGCAGTAAAACTGGGCTTTTAAAGCAAGTGCAGTTCTTAGATACAAACAATGAATTTGGGACTAGCAGTGCACTGGAGATGCGCCAAAGGAACTCCCCAGACTTCAACACAACTGCTCTTTTCTGTCATCTGGAATGCTTTTAACAGCATTAATTGCCTGAACAGAAAGAAATGCCAAGGAAACCCTCAGTGATAACTAAAGTCAATTTTGCAGGCTTGTGTGCCACTAGGCAGTAGAGGCACTTCTGCTGTGGTAGAAAACACTATTTTCCTTTACATTAAATGACTTAGCCATAAGCTTTCACATGGAAGGAAATAGCAGCAATATGAGGTCTCAAATACATTACTAATGGTGAGGGCAATTTTCTTCCATGGCACTGCCTCCTCCACTCCTTTTCAGAACTGAAGTATCCATTAAGAGTGACTCACTGGTTGCAAAAATAAGTGGAAAAGAGACATCCTGAAGTTTGTTTTTAAATACTCGCCACAGTCAGTATTATGGCTATCAGGAATTTGTGAAAACCATAGGCATGTAATATATTTTCAAGAGACATGGTGCAGAAGAAATCTCATGCTAAAAAATCACAACTATTATTGCATAGCAACCGAGCAAACATGTTTGATTCCTGACTAACCAAAGTCTTCTCTCCTTTCACCACAGCCATGAATCCCTAACCTACTAGCAAGGGTAATTAACTTTTTTTTTTTTTTTAATCTTTTTCCAGCGTCTTGTCCTCTCTTTCTCCTTTCTCTCTTTCTTGGATGTCCGTGAAAGCAGGTGGAGGCTCCACAGGGAGGGACACAAACTAACTTACCCCAACCACCTTACTTTGGTTTATCACAAAGTCTAACATTTAACACAACGGAATTCTCTTCTCTACTTTAGTTCTACTATTGTTTTAGTCCAATATTTTTTTCAATTCAGGTCAAGGCTGCCATGTGTAAACCATAAGTACACATTGGTCCAGGGAGGGAGAACAGTAGGGATGGTCAGGTACCAAGTGCAAATTACCTGTTGTCAGGCTGGATATCAGGTATTCTGGAAAAAAAAATCTTCTAATGTTCTTGGGTTCACTCTTGAATTCACCCTGGATAATTTTACAGAAAAGCTTTTTCATAGATCTTTCTACAGAACTAGAATTACATGAAAAGTTTCCTGAATAAGTTTTTATCCCCACTTAAAAAAGGACAGCCAGGGTAACTCTTAACTGTTCTTCCTGTCATGCTGCTGTGGAATTACACTGAACATTCCTGTAACAAAAGCTATGCAACCTAAGTACGGTAGGGTGACATAATTCTGAGCTCAAGTTGATGGATTTTTCCATTTGCAAGATTTTGCACACTAATTCCTGATTAATTCTGAATGTTGAAATTAATGAGCTTATCAAAGTAAGAAGGAGCCAGGGCTATTCTTGTTCAACATAGTGTTTTGTGTTTCTTCCAGTATAAAATTATTTTTGATCTATTTTAATCTCTTTTCTATTAAAAGGATCCATTGCCTCTTACCCAGTAAGACAAGAATACACTTCCCTGTAGCTGAAGAGAACTGAAAGATGAATGTTCTCTGCTCTCAGTATTTCATGCAGGTCCCAGAGCAAACATACAAGTTACTACCTTTTCAGTTTTGGAGAAAGCAAATTATTTCATCCTAGGAATTCTACATAATCTGTAAAAAATGTCCCCTGCCCCTTCTACTCACAGGGATATTAAGTGTGGCTATAGAAGATCCTGTGTTAAAGACAATGGAATTATGCTCACTGAGTAACTGAAGAAAATTCTGAACTCATCCAGGACTTGTATCACAGAAGGCATGCAATAAGCATCACAGAATAATTATTATTTTTCACTGAACTCAATAAAAAAATGCAAACTACTAAATAAATCAGGTAAAATACCAGAAGATTATGCAGATTATGTCTATGGGCTGATCAGACAAGGGCAGGAACTGGCTCAGTATTGGTGCACGGGACTGAAGCACACAAAATGTACAAGCGCAGCGGCACTGAGTACCCACCACCGCGTCTCTGCAAGGATCTGCTCAAAGACTTTTCAACCTTTCACCACTGAAACAAGAGTGACCTGCTCCACCTCAGATTTTGGAAATTCTGTGGCAGCCTGTACCACATAAGAGCCTTTGTTGGTGGAGATGTGGATTTAAAAGGCCTGGAGGAACTCTTATGGTAATCGGGTCTGACTTCCTGCCTGGCACAGCCTGTAATACCTCATGCAGCAATTTCTTTACAAAGCACAAGAACTTGTAATTCTACTAGAAGATATTTCAGAAGCAGATCTAATCTTGATTTAATTACTCCAAGTGATCTACCACATTCCTTTCTAAGCATTTCCAATGGTTAATTACACTTACAGTATCGTAATTCCAATGTGAACTCCTCTTCCTTATCTTGCCATGTTTTTGTCTGTTGGAGCCCTATCCCATCTCCCTACACAGATATGTTTAGATACTAACCACATCACACCTCAAAATTCTCTTAACTGAGATAAATAGCTTGCCTGCTTGGCAAACCAAAACAGGGATTCCTGAGTCAATCGCCCAGCATCTGCGGTGGTGTATTAGAGAGAGCTTTATTTCTAAAGAGACTAAAAGAGAGAAGTCAATTCAAATGCGAGGGAAGGCACAGAGCATCTTCTTTAACGAGCTTTTCCAGCTTCTGTAGCACCCATTTGTATGACCTGGAAATTTGGGATGAACAGCACTGCGACCTGCATAGCTTCATTTTCAACCTAGCTGAAAAATTCCAGCTCAAACTGGATCAGTAATTACTAAAGACTACAGTTAACTTAGAAAGAAAAAGATGGCTGATGGCAGGTGGCTTTCTACTGCCCATATGTCAAATCACATAAAAATGACCTGGTACTTCTGCAGGCACTGCCAAGGCAGAAATCCAGGAGTGAGCAATGTATACCCTAAAATACTTCCAGCTGTGACTCTGGTAAACAAAATAAGTAAATTTCCACTACTGCTGTCATGCTATATTACTTAAGCATATTACTTAGGTATTTGTATTACTGTAGCATTCAGAGGCTCCACATAAGGCTCCCTTGTGTTAGGTGATCAACTACAGACACAGCAAGTTTAATTCGTTTTTTCAACGTTTGCCCAGTGCTTGTATGGCTGAATCCTGGTAAAGAGACAGAAGGAGGACTTGTGTTCTTCCTGGATCATGGATGCTGATGAGATCAGTGTACAAAGACTGCTCAGAACTAGAATTTCTTCTGGCATTTACTAAATCCCTACACTACCCATGTGGTTCTCAACACATTATAAAGTTCCTTAGCTTCATTAACCCTGTTCCAGAAGGGTTTTCAGTCCTTCTCACTGATTGGGTGAAAAACAGCAGCATCTTGCTGTCTCAGAGACGAATTATATAAGCACACACCTTTGTAGCTGCAAATAGATGCACATACTCTCCGTGTACCAATACAAAGTAAGAATTGCAAAGATAGTCTGCTATTTACACCACCATTTGTTATGACACCTCATTACTTTTTCACAACACTAATTTTTTTCCATTAGTACTTCACATTGCTTCTCACTTGCGGTTTCTAGCAGTTTATATTTTGCATAGCTTAAATGCCTTTTTTTTTTTAAGCCTCCCTTTTTCCTATTCCAAGAATGCCCCTCTGCAAACCAGGAACACAGTTTATGCAGACATATCAACTTTTACTGATGTCAACAGCTTTTAAAAATAATTCTTTTGAACACACTTCCATTTGGAAGCCATTTGACTTGAAATAGGTGTACAAAATCCAGCTAACGACTCTGCAAAATTTTACTTTAACCACTAATACAAAAAACCAAGCCAGGCAAATATGGAGGAAAAGAAAACAAGAACCAATACTTCCCTTCCTTGGAATCCTGAGAATGACTATTATAATTTAAATATTAACTGAGACAGAAAAGTAATTATATATTTTTGTAATGCTCTGAACAGGTTCATACTTCAGCTGCCTGTCAGAACAACTTGCTGTTGTACACCTGGCTTTGTTATTTGACATAGATGCTTCATTTTCTGCGACACACCACATGGATGTCAGCATCCTCACTAGCAATGGAAGATAGGGAAAGACAAAACCACTTTTTTAACCTCTCTTGCAGTTTTGTATTGAAAGTAGTAGTGTATTGAAATATCTTCTTCTACCTTTCGCCCATCTAGGAGATGACACACAATCCATTTTCAGAATGCAGCTGAATTATGTTATATAGAAGAGGAAATATTCACTCTTGGAAAAGTTCACCCCTCCTTTATTCATTTAACTACGTAACACAGAAACTTCCACCACCACATCTCAAAACCAAAAATCCGTGACCAAGCTACTTATTTTACCAGCATATCCTCTAGTATTTAACTTTCAAACTGGAAGAAAGTGAAGGTTTTCATTGACTGCATAGTGAAAACTATAGCATCTGCTGAAAAATAATTAGCTCTAAATACCTTACAGGCAAAAAGAAGTTTCCAGATATATGAAGGCATCTTATTTTGATTAAAGACCTAATAGTGGTTCAGTAACAACAACAACAACAACAACACCAAGTTAAATGTTGTTAGATTCATTTTGCAATACTGTACTCTCTCTTTTTTGTGCTTTGACATACTGACCCAAACTGGGATCTACTAGTGAAATGCTGAAATCTACTAGTGCAGGATCTAGCCTAAAATGCTGAGTATATTTTTTAAAATTATCTCAAATTAACTTGAATATCTTACTAAAGTGGAATAAAAAAAAATCGCCTTACCTTATTAGAGCTTCATTTTCTGTTCTTTCACTGAAAAGAGTAAAGAAATCTGTATTAAAGATCCATTTGGTAAAAAGAACCTTCTGAAGTAACTATTTGAGTTTCACTTCAATTAACACCAAAACTAAAAGGTTCTTTTTACATAACTGTACTAAGTCTGTTATTTTGCAGGGTTAATCATTCCCAACACTCTGGAGTGGAGGCCTTTATTTATTTGCCATCTTAATTAGCTGTTCTGAACAAACATTTCAAATGCTTTGGAAATATCAATATAAACAACTGATCTCATCAATTCACCACCTAAACTACAGGCTGATCAGACACATTCAGTAGGTTTATTTTCACTTCAAGTTGTATCTCATGAATAGTATTTGTGCTTGTGCTTCCATTACTTTTATTGGATATTTGATATTTTCTCTTATAAGACGGATTTGCATTGCAGTATGCCCATTCAAAGAGCTTCTCAGCCTGGAAGGTTGTTTTTTTTTTAAAAAGTAGCTGTTTTCTGCTCAACCTCCAAACAGGTAGGGTCAGTGGCAGTTTAGAAGAAAGCAAGCATCAAACCATTTCAATAAACACCTACTTCAACTCAGCCACTCTGTATGACACATTTGTCAACAACTTACCAACACACATCACAAAAATTGGGAAACAGAAAAGCTTTAAGAGTACTCTGGGAAAGTTCAGGCATAACTCAGAACAATCAACGAATGTTGAGGCCTGCAAAAATATTAATTAACCTTTCATTTCTTTGTGAGGTTTTTTTTGGGTCCTTTACAACTGGGGAAAACTATCTGCAAGCATCAGCATTATAGTTGGGAATTGGATTCTGGTAACTCTGAAGTAAATGGGTATTTTTTGTCACCAATGCTTGCAAGAACAAAATCACACTTTTTCTTATTTAATTTTCTAAATTAGCAAAATATACAGCATGAAATAGAAAACAGAAAGCCAAGTCTAATAAAATCTGACAATTATTAGCAGTATTTGTTGAAAGCAGAGAAAATCATGCTGAGTCACAGGCAAAGCATCTCAACCTCTAGCACTTTCTGTACACTTCATTAGCCATCAGTCAGTATGGTTAGAGATTTACAGATGAAGAGAAAACAAGGAGAGACCTTGTTCATCTTTGCCAAGGACAAATTCGAAGCTTGGCCTCAAAGCATGCAATCAGTGCAATGGTTGAAGAGTTGAATTCTTTGCTCTACAGTGAATATACTGTGATTTGGGGGACAGCAGGGTAAAAGAGAACCTTCTAGGAATTAATCTGTCATTCTGAGGGAACAAAGCTTAGGAGAATAGTAGAAGTGCCTCTTCCCTTCATTTAGGGTATGGCCACCTGATATTTTTGAGAGATCTATAAAAGAGAGACTATTTCACAAATGGAACAGGCAGGCTTTAAAGAGAGACATTCCTGGAGTGCAGTAAATCATTGGATTAAACACCTGTTTTCAGAAAAGCCATGAGATCCCATTTTTATGAGTCAGCTCATGAGAGCTGACATTTACAAAGTCTGATTTCCCACAACAGAGTACCTGCACATGTGAACCTTTAAAGGAAGAAGAATAACTACAAGGTCATTTAATTACTTAGTCAAACATAAAATTCTCATAGGTTTAATTTTTCTACAGCTCCCCCTGGTAATCAGCTATTAAAAACATGCATCAGTACCAGATTAGTTCACATTTACCTGTCTGGCTTCAGGCGTGGGTCACCCACAAAAAGGTAATTTAAGAAAGATTTTTGCATGCAGGAATCAAGGGACAGAACCAGCAAGTATTTTATCACTGGATGCTATGCAGGGTTTCAATAGGATTGAGTGGGATTTATTACAGCACGAGCCAAATCCTTCTTACTTTTCTCATGCAAAACACCCATTGAAGCTAGCCAGAGTGCAACTGAGGACAGATTGGATCCCTGATTCTCTATTACTCACCTGTCACAATACTACTGCGGTCCGCAGCACTAAGTCTCTGGGACCAGAATCGTTCTTTCTGGGAATGGATAGGAGTGTCTTACAGGCTAGCCTGCTTTAACCATAAAGCAGGTACAGAAGCAAGTCTGAAGAAGACTAAAAGTCATCCTGGACTTGTGACAAGATCCGCAGTTTTAAAGCAAAGTATTTCTATTCTAGCAACACTCACAGCGCAAGCTGCTTTGAAGCATATTTAACGCATCCTACATATTTTTAAAAGAAGAATGGAAGCTTACTTTGGCAGGGTTTATGACTCCCAGAAAAAAAAAAAAATCCACCCTAGCATGCTTAAAAAAACAATTGGCATAAGTTTTCCTTATCTGATCTAGCTGTTGATAGCAGGACAAGCCATAATGAGGGCCATGAGCACCTCCTATCACAGGTTCTCACGGCCCTGCTGCCTGTCTAGCCCAATGGTCTCAGTAGACATTTGCTCAAGAGGACCCATTACTATCTCCATCAGGTAGCAGGAAGCTTCTAGCCTCAGAAGATCTGGCTTTTATCCAGGTGGAGATAACCTCCACTCCAGTGTGCCCTGGATAAGTGAGGTTCAAACATTCCATGGTCCCCACAGAAGACTTATCAGCCCAAGCCTTATCTGCCTCGGACACCTTGGCAAAGAATTTAAAATTAAAATACATCTCCTGTTAACTGCTTGCACTGCCTTCATGCTTAATGCCTACTGCTTAGATGGAGGGGGAGAACACTAGGAAAAAAAAAAAAAAAGTGAGGACATTTACATTGCAATATTCAGATGTGTCATTTTGCTAAGCATATGCCTCTTTACAGTAAAAACTATACTTGTTGCCAGTCACCAAATGTGTTAACTTTGGACAGACTCTCAGATTCTACCAGACTGCCTCAAAGGCACATCAATATCATTAAGTTAAACTAAGTAGACAACTGTCCACACTCAGTGACAAGAGGCTCTGTAAATTCAACAGGGTATTTACAATTATCCTTTCAATACAGGTACCAAAAAAAAGAAAAAAAAAAGGTAAATCTTTTTTTAAGTTCCATCTTTTTCAGAACAAGTTATGAACCTTCTCAGTTTTATAAATACTATAATTAACACTTAAAAAACCTACTGATAGAGATTGTTAAAACAATGTACTTTGCTACTGAAGCTGTTCATGATTTTTCTTAAGGAAGACTCACCAACTGACTTGTTGAACCACAGGAAACCAATATTGTTAAAATGATCAGACAGCACAATAGACATAGATGAAAATTTCCTACTTTAACACACAGAAAATTCCTGACTGCATGGAGCTGTACAAATAAAAATGCTTTTTGTTTCAGTCACTATTATTTCACCTTTTTTGTTGTATGCTGCTAAGCAGAAACTGAGAACCTGAAGATAACTTGTTAACTAAAATATGGGTTTGATCCCCAAAAGGAATACACCCAATTAGCTAAAACAACTCATTTTCATATGCTCCAACACTTATCCAATACACAGTAGCAGAAAGACATCCAGGTGCTCTTCAGAAAATTTAGATATAAAGTACATATTCTGCCTAAGTCTTTGAACAGATACCAGATTAGGGATGAGAGCAGTACTTTTCTTCTTATACTTTTCTTCTTATCCATCAAATCCCATTCATCCTATTAAAACTTACTTTCAAGCTCCTCACACCCATCACAGACATCTCCATTTAGAAAAAAACAAAGTTACCAAAAGATGGAAATCTATTCAGTCCTCTAGACAGATTCACCCCAGAATTTTTTTCAGTTTACTTTTTTTAGTCCCTGCAGGATGCTCTGGTGTTCAGAGGTCCACAAAGAGACTGACTGAACAAAGTAACTACAACTTCCTTTTTCACAAAAGATTCCAGAAAGCCAGGCCTGAAAAAGCCAGAGAGTTCTCATTCCGTCAGAGCCAAGGAAGGAAAAAGAAAGGGGTGGGGGATGAACAATCCTGACCAGGAGATAAATTCATTCTTAAAGCTGCTCCAGTAAGTTTGGCTTTCAGTTCTTCTGTTTAGCAGCTCCCAGTCAGAATCAAAAGCATGTCAGTGGAGGTGGAATGAAAAAGAACAAAAAAACATAGGGGAAAGAAAAAGACAGCAGGGAAAAATCTCACTGACCTCCCTCAGCAAAGCTCTTCCTCAAGATGCAAGGAACTGTGCTGGCACAGAAAGTTAATTTAATTCTTCCTGTCCCACCAGTCTTGACTCAAGGCCATTTGATTTCACAGTTCCAGTATCTGCAGTAAGTTAGCAAGTTGTGCCATGCACTCTGCAGAGTGAAAAGCCATGACTGCAGCATGCCAAAGTCTAGTCTGTGACAGGCATTCCCAGTTCTGGAACCCTACAGAGGCGCCTTGGATTGCTTGGTGCTGCAAGGCAGCAGATAGGCCTGTGTGCACAGTCTGAACTCTGGGACCTAGGGATGCATCCTGAAGATTTTTGCTACCAGTACAATGCTAATCACAATCAGCATGCAGGTATAGGCTCTCTGCAGGATAAAAGGGCAGGAGAAAGCCTGCGTTTAGATTGGATAGCAAGAACACGATCATAGCTGGGAGGCAGAAAATTCATAAAATAGCTCTGTTTAAAGCATTAAAAATTAACCACTGTTGCCAAAAAACTGCACATAACCCCACCAACAGCTATACCTGCCTATGCAGGGGCTGCCAAATGCAAGTAGAATATGTGCCCTGCTGCCCCACCAACATGACCAGCCAAGAGCCACCATCTCACACCTGTCCTGCTCCCCCAGAAAGCGCCCAAGAAAGAGTCATCATTTATTATTGCTCTTGAGGACTGGCTGTCATAGAAATCAGGGACTTCAAGGATTTTTTTAAAAGCTAGTTGTCCTCCTTGGTCTAGGAAGTCTTAAACATCAGCCAGGTAGCTTGACCCAACTGTTCAGAGATGGAATAACGTGGAAACAAAAATCACCATTGCTACTGCTGTATGCTTGTTGAGACCATACTAAAGAGGTAAAGCTGCTTTACAGAAAATGCTACAAAAACGCTGTCCAGAAGCTATTATCCTCCCCAGTAAATGATGAATCCACAGACAGTAATGTCTGCAGTCCTGTTTTGCCAGCATTTCCATAACAATTCTCTGCTTTGATAAAGAGTTAACAAGATTAAATACACTTTGGCTAGTAGACCTTCAAGTTCTATTACAGTACATTGTATTTACATTAGAAGTGTTAATGTCGCAATTCTTCTTGACTTTGAAAAGTACAACAATAAATTAATTTACCTTTAAAATAAAAACTGTACCAAAAATAATTGTTTTAAATCTTCAAACCTATTCTAATACTCTTTATAGAAAAAGCACATTGCTTATGCCATTGAAAAGAAAAGCTAATGCAGTTTTGTAACGTAATAATTAATTGAATTCAAGAGAACTAAGCTGATCCCAGAAAAGGGCAGCTATTCTCTCTGTACATAACATAATCATATGTCCTAAATCCAATTATTTTCTTCCTCTGAAAGGTATTTAAGGATGTCATCTCCACAGGGCCTGGCGCAGATCCACAGGAAGCACAACGATGCACACTGTAGCTGCTGAGAAATCTTGCATTCCTCTCAGGCTTGAAAACCTTGTGTAGGACCAAAGTCTCAAGTATGAAAAGCATCAGGTTGTTGAAAACAAGCCATCACACATATTTTTAAATTATTGATATTCATCAAAACTTTAAAAAAACCAACCAGCTAATAGCCAAAATCTAAGGGGAACCCTCAAGCTTTATATGCAAAGTATGACAATGGCAATCTGGGAAGTTTTGGGAACTCGGGGGTATTCATCCCACGTGTGTTTAACCATATACTGCAACTATCAGTGGAAGTCACCACCTCTGAGATTGATGGTACCAACAGCACCCTGGGATTTTCTCCCCTCCTCCACCAACTCACTGAAGAGGAACCCAGGGAGCAGACAGGCTGAGACAGCCAAAACAAGGTTTCTTCAGCCATTCAATCATCCTTAGACTCAGACTGTTTTACACCAGATGCCTGATTTTAATCATTGTCCATATGTCTGAGTAAGCATAAAGAATGTGCTGCAGAGACAAGACCTGGACCTTCATACTTTTTCTCAGAAAGCATATACTTTTCTGTTTATAATCACCCCACTGACAAGTGAATGATTATGATTTACTTAATTGTGCCTGGTTTATCTTCTGTGAGGTGGTCGAATTAAATAAGCTAGCATCTTGAAGGACAAATGTACAGTAAGTATTGCTGCATAATATCCCCAGCCAGTAAAGTTCATTATTGAGTCCTAGAATAAAACATGACAGACTTTGTTATGTTATCTTTTCCAGGGTGTCACTACAAACCCAACACATCCTAGAACTTAATAAAGCCTGGCAGCCTCCAACTCATCATACATCCAGAACACGTATTTTCTTCCCCCACTGCTTTTTCTAATAACTGATGCTGTTCTGTTCTTCTTGGGATGGTGGCTGACAACCATCACACCTGCACACTGGAACGCAGCTGTCAGGGTAATTCCATCCAAAATTAAGGCAAGTTCCATGAAAGCAAAGGTTTAATACATGCATCTAATGGGGGAAAAATATGGAACTGGTCTGTAGCACAAAAACTGCTTTGAGATTAGGATCTTTTTTTTTTTTTTTTTTGTTATATTCCTTTCTTCTACTTTTTTCTACCTGTATGGCATGTGCCCTTATTTAAGTCCTATGTATAGCATGTGTCCCAGTAAATTGTCCCAATGCAGTTCAGAACTGTGGCACAGACTGCATGATTTGAGCAAAAAATGGCCTTAGGCTCTGCATACTGCATATTGAGAGCTATGAAAAGTACCCAAAGAATAAATAAAATGGAAATCTGACATTTGAAAGTCACTGAAAGCAAGCTTAAAGAGAAGAGTTATTTCTTCTTATTTATGGTACTCTAAAGATTTTAAGGTGCATTGTACAACAACACTGAATAATCATCCGGCCCACAATTCTGCAGGGAGGTGTTTTTCAAATGGCAGTTTTGGTTGCCAATATAAGAAACAGACAATGAAACAGAAACAGGTATTTCTAACAAGGGGCTTTGGAAAATGTCTCCCTGTGCCCAGTATATAGAGGAAATATAAATCTTCACTCAAACTGAGTTATATTTCATTAGTGTCTGCAGCTGCCTAACTTCATCTTCTGTGGAGAGGTGGTGGAAAACATTGTCAGTGACAATGACATCATTTGCTAGTGATAACTAACTAACTAACTAACTAACTAACTAACTAACTATTTATTAACCAACCAACCAATAAATAAACCAACAACAAATTCAAAATATTGTTGAATCAAGGTTTTCTGGCTCAGCTAACAGGACAAATGCCTTAAGAAAATATATTTGCTTTATTTTCTGGAGCTAAGGTCAAGTATGCTGTAGCTTCAGGGCGTGGGGTTTTTTTGGGGTTTTTTTGGGGTTTTTGGGGGTTTTTTTTTGTTGTTTTTTTTTGAAAGGTGGAATAGGGCTAAATAAGAAATTCCGATTAAGAAATGAACTAAGATATCTGTTTAGGAACTATGTAGTAATGTATCAAAGACAATCCATTGGAATGGCCTTTTGTTGTTTGTTTCTACCAAAGGAAAACAGAAATTATCAAGGTATTCACATTCAAAACTGGATTCATGCACATTGAAAAGTGTGAATGCACAACTAGCAGGCAAGGGGAAAGTGGTATTTCCCTCACTTTGGATGCTCCACAAAAAAGGCTTCATTTGCACTTCTGTATGTTTAGAAAGATGGTGGCATTTGCTTGTTTCTTCCAGTATATCACAGATAATACTCAGCTACTGGATTTATGAGGTACTTGCAATTGTAACTCAACAGATAAATCCTTTGTTATAAAGAGAGAAGAAATAATGGGGATTTACAAAGCTGTAATTATACTGAGAGGGTTTATGCGTTAAGGATGTATTAAAAGAAATACTATACGCAAAGTAACTTTTTTTTTAAAGAAATCCTCTGAGCATTATCACTGCTTATAGTAAGGGCTCTTTTACCATAAAAGGGATTTTAAATGCATGTCATGCTAAAGGATGCCTGCAGACTCTGCCAAGCTCCCCTATGCAGGCTGTAGTTGGTAGCATACACCTGTTTTATGGGTAGCAAATGATGATGAATGAGCAGAGCAAACCCTGAGCCCAAAACAAACCATACCAAAGGCAGATGATGCACTCTAGCAACCAGCCAAAGCATGTCAGCTGCTGCAAGCCTTGGCAGTGAGTGGGGAGCAGGGCCGAGAGGTGGAGCGTGCCGTGCCCAGCAGCCGCACTGGCGGTCACAGGACAGGCATGAGCAGAACCATGGAGTCAGGAGCACCCCTGGCTGCAGATCAGGCTCCTGTGAGGGCACCAGCACCAGTGACAACACACCCCTTAAGTAACACATCACCAAGGACAAACACCATATTCTTGCCTTTGCGCTGGTCCATCTGGTCATGAAAGGCACTTGGACACACAGGAGCAGGATGCCCTAAACCACGGGGGATTCAGCAGTATTTTGGATCTCCTGTTTCACCAGCAGCTTCCCAAGGACAGGTGTTCCCAGTGCACCAGAGACCTGTGGCTGGCTGCACAGCATTCCCCAGGAGACCCACTCCAGTTACAGCCGTGCCCTGAGGATGCTTTGAAGCTGGCTGCCAGCCAGCTTGTCCCAACAGTGAGAAAACACAAAAGCAAAGATGACTTCAAGCATCCCACTGTCTGAATGAAAGATGGTGTTAGGTTTCACTTCAATATATTCCATGAGCAGAATGTGCCTGAGAGGTTATTTTACTATATGATGCATATTTTTTTTATTTAGTAATGGTCACCACAGTTTCTACTCTTTTTAAGTCACAATGATTTCTACATTTCCTCACAGTAAAACATGGAGCTGGGAATCACAAAGTCAAAACACTTTGTATAAATTTATTCTGGTTGGTTTTGACCTTACTAGCTTATTGGTAAACTAAAATGGGAGAATCTGACAGTTATTCAAGAAAATACAGTAAATAAAATTAGGATTACTTTCCCAAACCTCTAAGATCAGTAATTCATTTTCCTAGTTTAGATTTTTTAAATAAAACTGACTATTGGTATCAGTCCCATGCAATTCTGCATTGGATTTTTAAGGTTACACCTGAACACTTCGGAACAGTTGCTAGTGCAATACATGACCAAAAAGAAATCCACTACTTTCTTATTAATTGCTTTTATGGACACAGGCACTATGATTAATTAGATGGTCAAGGGAATTCCAGATCCATGCAAAAGACATCAGTTGCACTAGTAATATGTTTCCCAATCATAATCTCTTTTTTTAATATCCTAATTACAATGTTTTGACTTCTGGCATGGATCCCTGAACTAGTCAGGGCTGCAGTGCAACAGGAATGCACAGGGAGGAATAAAGTGGTAGGAGGCACTTGGAGCAAACCCAAGGCACAAGGGGGCTGAGTGGTCCCCATTTGACTGGAGGGAGGAATGGGCAGCATCACCTCTACTATCCTTCCACATCAGCATAGAGCTGATGGTAATAGGAGGTTGCAGAGGAGAGGAAAGGGAAAATAGGGGACAGAAGAGGTTCATAGTCTTCCAGCTTAATCCCTCTGATTCATGATTCCATGTTCTTAGACAATATTAAGAGACAAAATACTCTACTTTCTCTCTTTTCCATTTCATTCAGAAAACGTTTTTGTAATTGTTTAGTTTCCTGTTTAAAAGAAAGGAGTTCAAGAAGTGTTTAAGCAATGCTTTCAGGCACATGGGGCTGTCTGGTACAGGGCAAAGAGTTTGACTCCATGATCCTTGTGGGTCCCTCCCAGCTCAGGATATTCTGTGAGTCTATGACAAAGCAAGTGAATTTAACAGCTAAGCTACAATAGATTACAAAGCCACATTTTCAGTTTTACAAACCAGAAGAGCTTTTGCTACATATAATATTTCAACTTTGGTGTTTGATCCTGAAATTAAAAAAAACCCAAACAATCTGCAATTTTTGTATTTGGGATCAGTCCTACGGACTACGTAATGGAAAACCTCTATAATTTATCTGAATCATTATTTTATTTTGTTCTCTCATGGTTCCAATTGTTCATTGTTAATTAGATCCAGCCACAACAACTCATTGTGCAAAAGGCATACTCTGTTTTAATCAAAATCTTGGACGGCATTTTGGATGGCATCTTTAAAAACTTGGACAGAACACTCTGTGGTTTCCTCACCAATGAAGAATCAAAATGATTAACTATGAACACATCTTCCACTGGATGCTGAGACTTATTATCAGATTATTTGATGAGCAGCTCCTTGTTTCATGGAACTATTTTAGATTTCCTTCTGTTTTGTACCTGCTTTCCTCACTCAGAACAGTAACGAATTGCAAACCTGACCCATAGGACACATCCATGGTGAACTCTTATATGATTTTTTAATTTCCATTTTATGCTGTGCTGAAAATGATGCTGTAAACACAAAATATGACTGTGACAGTCTCATCTATTTAAAATCAGATTCTTTTATTTATAATGTTCAAATTATTTTCCCAGTTGTTTTAGCAGTGAAGAGAAATGGCCAGTGTTTGGGACTGAAATACACCAACAAGCTCATGCCTACGGACTACCTTCATAGACGTATTTTGGGGACAGTGTACTGGTTCAGATTATCCTCACAGGTAGTTACTGGTGACAAAAATGTGTACAATGTTTCCTTGGCAGAAATAAACACAGCATACCACTTTTATCTACCAATACATAAATTGTCATCCAATGAAACTTTTGATTTTGGTGCTGCTGTTTTAAGAACCTTCGCTAGGTTTCACATTTTGCTCCACAGCATTTAGTTTCTTCTTTTATGTCAGGCTGCTTAGCAGCTTTCTGTTGGAGTGAGTCCAGAGGAGGCCACGAAGATGCTAAGAGGGTTGGAGAACATCTCTGATGAAGACAGGCTGAGAGAGTTGAGGTTGTTCAGCTTGAAGAAGAAAAGGCTCTGGGGTGACCTTGGAGCACCTTCCAGCACCTAAAGGGAGCCTACAAGAGAGCTGGAGAGGGATTTTTACAAGGACATGCAGACACAGGATAAGGCAGAATGGATTTAAACTGAAACAGAGTAGGCTTAGATAAGATATTAGGAAGAAATTCCTTACTATGAGGATGGTGAGGCACTGGAACAGGTTTTCCAGAGAAGTACTAGATGCCCCAACCTGGACATATTCAAGGCAAGGCTGGATAAGGCCTTGAGCAACCCTCCTGATCAAGTGTAAGGCATGTCTGCCCTTGGCAGGCCCCTTCCAACCCAAACCATTCAATGACTCTGTGATTCCATGAAATAGCCACAAAATCAGTGTTGTAAGGGCTGTAAAGAGAAAACTACAGGGGCTTCTCTACTGCAGTACACAAAAATAGCAGAACCTAACACACTGTCTAGCCATCAATTATGCCTGGTTGCCTTCCCCTTGCATTAACACAGGCAATAGTAACAAATAATTTTATAACAAATGACATTATACCATAAATTATACTATCATCACATTGTATTATGTAATTACAGATAGATGTACGAATCTGTTTGATTTTGATCTTCTAACAATTCAAACTATTTAAAGCTTTCAAACACAGTCTGGAAGGAAATTTAATAAGCTCAGTTTGCACATAGGAGTGGTGATTTTGGATGCCTGGGCACTTCTCTGACTAACTGAAATGTCTTTAATGGAATCTTGTTTCCAGTAAGAACTGAATACCATCTTTCAGATGTTTTAGGTTACGCACTCTAAAATGGCCTTATGCCAAATCATGAGTCACTTTTGAAAATTTAAGATCATGTATCTAGTATCAAAACCCAGCAAAAAATAAATTCCTTAACTATTATCAGAGTAGCATCATAATTTGGAGAAAATGAAAGATAACTTTGGCTAGCTTCTTTCCTAAATCAAAACAAAACACAACAGCTAAGGTTTTCATCTGGCCAGTTAAAAACAAACAAATAAACACAAAAACAAGCCTCTTTCTTAAATGGAGGAAAAATATTTTAGATTGCTCACAAATTAAACAACTTCTGCCTGTGCTTCAGAAGAAAAATCAAAATAGCAATAACAAAAGCTCTTCTCCTTTTTTGACATGGTACACAATGCTACATCAGTCCATTTCAAGCACTGTGCCTCTAAAAGTTTAAACTAAACATAGCATATTTCTACTACTGAATATAAATGCTAAGGACCAAAATTCCCCAAAATTTACCTAGTAAAATTAGCATAAGTAGCAGTTTGCCTGCACAACACTTAAATAATTGGCATTCCAAAACTCTTAAAATTCTGCTCTGCCCCAAGAAAAGACACTAAAAAGTAGAGATTGATGAAACAGCAGCCTGCTTCCTTGTCACACAACTTTTATATCTGTAATTCCAAGCAAGTTCTGCAAAGTGACTGACAGACACAGAGTTTCAGGGGGGAAAAAGATCAACATAGCTGAAATTGTGTTGGCTGAATGCTACAGCATGGCAGACAGCAGCTCTATACGCCAGCACAGCAGGAAAAAAACTCAATTGCTTTTAATAGACAGGCATTTAGTGCAACTAGTATAATCTGAAGTGACATTTTCCCCTGTCTATTATGTAAGCTGAAAGCTAAACTTGTGCTTTTATACAGTATATTGCCTATGTTCAACACACTGCCTTATCAGCTTTCTCTCATTTTTGAAGTATTTTAGTAGCAAATAAGGGGGGACTTATCACATCTTTGAGATTCCTTCTTAATATCCTGTTTTCTTCCATTCTGTGTTCATGTTGCCACACAGGCTTCGATAGGAACTGCTCTTTGTTCAGTTAGCACAGTTCATATTCTATGTCTAAAAATCTCCCTGAGAATTTTAACTCTCCATTAAAAATAATTTAAAAGGTAAAGAAAAATCCAGGAAATTAAAAGAAGGAATCAAAAGACAAAACAAAGAAAAGATGGAATTTAAAAACTCAAGGGCAGTCAATCCATTTTACCAGCATCATTCCCTAACAGGTCTTTTTCAAAATTTCAGGAAAAGAAGAGAAAAAGCAAGGAAATGGGTAGTTAGAGACATCACCATTTTTATATCCCAGGCATCTTCCAGAATGTGTGAACATCTACCTTCGCACAGTGATTATCCTTGACAAAATTTTCAAAATGGCACTCAGCAGCAGCAGCCTTAGAGAGACCAGAACTTCCCACAGAAAGAGAAAAACAGATAATGACAGACTTGCTCTGCTAAAACAGGAGTTTATGACTCCAAGACACTTAAATTATTAATTCTTCTCCAATCTTTCTGTCCATCTATCTACTGTTACCTCTGTGCTGTCCCTGGATAAAGCTGATAACTAAATCAGTAACCCTTTCAAGATAGCCAGCTCTGATAGACTGACTTGCCTTTAATGTGTTTTGATAGACAAATAAAGCTGTCTGAGTGCCAAGGAGTCTGCATATTTAAGATTCAGTTCTCAAAGAAGCGAGTGATTAAAATCTAGTGATTTTGCAAGACAAGTTCATAAGGGCTATAAATACAACACATAACATGAAAAGGCCTCACCAGCCAGACATCTGAATACCAGAAGGAGACATAAGGCATAAAAGAAATCAAACCTTCAAAAACAGCGTACCAAATTGATTAGGCAACACTGGAAGAATGAGTCTTACAGGAGACACTTTATGGTGTGTATGTGCCAAACATGTTTATGATTTCTCTTAAAAGCTCTACCTTGCATTATATTGGTAGTACTTCAGGAGTTCATGTCCCACCTGCCTTCCCTGTGTATCCCACAATAAAGAACACTGCCTCCTTTAGAAGAATGTCCCTTCCAGGTATGTATCACCTCCTGAAAAGGTGCTAAAAATGTCCTACCATGATGCTTTCAGAGCTGCATCATGAGCAGGAATCTCTGACTTTCCCAACCTGAAGCAGGAGCATTCAGCATATACACACAAACAGCACTGCAGAGCTTGTTGGACTAGCTGTGGGTGCAACAGAGGTGCTGACAACTCACCCAGCTCTAGAGACCACGATGCAGTCTCCAAATCTCCCCCTCTCACTGAGAACTGCAGGTCTGCTGAACCATGCCACTGAAGCTACCCTGTGCATCTGACAGAAAGCCTCCTCCCTTTGCTGTGAATCCCTTTGCTGGGAGCACCGATGAGGATGTAAGGCAGCGGCAGGCACGGCGCTGGCTCACAGAGCACCCGGGGGTGCCATGCCCAGGAGGTACCAATACCCAGCTCTCCCCGACACAAAACCCTTCCACAGACAGAGCAGAGCCCACGAGCACCTCTGTGAGCCATCCAGACACAGGATCAGAAAAAAAGTTTGCAAAAGCCTTACAAGAGTTCAGAAATCTATGAAACTGCTAACAAGTTCACACAGAAACCTCAAGATGCTCATGCAGGGAGCAGTGACTGGAATTTCAAATGTGAAATATACCATCTACCCTATACCAGACAATGCTCTTGGTTTTCTATTGAAATTTAGTACAGGAGCTGAGAAGACTTCCTATGCCCAGTAGCTGCAGAGGGCTGTGAAACCAGCAATGGCCCATGCTCTGCCCTTTTTCAAAAAATAAATGCTGAATGAGACAAGCAGTGGGAAAAAACACCTTAAGCTCAGCACAAAGGGGTTTTTTCCCTCATTACAGCACAAAAATCACATGGCAGGGGCGTATTTCCATTTAGCTTTCTTTGTGTTGGTTCTTCTTTTAGTATCAGGTGTCGAGCTGGCGAGGCTGACAGCCATCTTCATCATTTACCTGGCAGACCCCAGCTGCAGGCAAGGTCTTCACTTCTCAACAGTGCTGCAAACGTTTTCCCTTTAATTATTTTTGCCCAGTATTCTATTCTCCAGGTCCAAAAGGAAGGGAAAGCTTCAAACACTTGGAAGAGGTGCCTCCTCCTAAAGAGAATTATCCAGAAAAACTGCAATTCAGAATTAATAAAGCCTCACATCTTCTCTACAGCAGTTTTTTTGAGTCCTATATGCAGAGAAGAGTTTGTCATTTATCAAGCAGCAGAAAGGGAAGGGCTTTCTACCAGGTGATTTTGAAATTCTTGGTCAAAGGTTAACTTGGTTTTTAACTTCAAAGTACAGAAAAACAGGGAGGTTGAAAGAATACAGTAAAACTTCAGAGGGATATTACCAACCTGAAACCAGGCTATGAAGGCATGTAAAGCTGCCCTCTGTGCTACACCTTTCCTTGCCTTTGGTTTCACAGGCAGTTCCTAAGAAGGGAAAAGGCAAAGTCTGTTTGGGAAAGTTGAAAATATAATCAGATTTTTCTGGCAGGCAGTACCAAAGGTGGAAAGGCAGTTTCACTAATTAAGATCTGAACTTCTGCTTCGACTTCAGTTTTTCATAATGTTACTAGATATTCTAAAATATGGTACTCATTCATTGCAGGGTGCAGCACCCGCAGGGCAGTGAGTAATGGTTTTACTCCTGCTTCAGTACTGGCAGCAGCATGTTGGACTGGAAAATGAACCTCTATTTCCTATCTATTTTTATAATCAGTTTATCTACCATCTCCTTAATTCTTACCCCCATATGCACACTAGAAACAAAACATTTAAATCTCAGTACTACACTGAAATGCATTCACAACGCTGCCATTGACAGCTCACTGGTGACACTGACTTGTAACTGAGGACAGCATTTGGCCCCAACCAGTACATCTGTAGTCTGTATGAAAAATTCATGAGCTAAATCTTTTCACTTCTTTTATAAATAGGAGACAAAACGAGCGAATCATCACTTAGTCAGCCAGGGAATGATTCAAAACCTAAACGTAGGATATCATGTTAAGGAAAGGAACTGGTAATAGATACAAAGCATATTTTCTTCCCACAGCAGGAAAAAGGACAAGATTAAGTTATTCTATTTTATGCCATTTTTTTTCTTGCTTCCATTAATTGAAAATGTATACAGTGCTAACTAAACATAGCAGTAAGATACCAGACACAAACCAGAAATCTGTATTATTATATGCCCAGATATATTTTGCTGCAGCCCTGAAGTCATACATGTTACTGAGTTCTGGTTTATTTGCAAGCTTTCCTGTTTCTCGAAACACAAACAGTACTTCTGTATTTTGTGACTAGCTCTATATTATGAGGTAGTATTAGCTGAGGAGGTGACAGCTGGCAGGAACTTTTGAATCGAAGGGTCTCATTCCAACTGATACACACAGAGCTCTGTACTAGCTCTCACAAGATGCACTGTTTACTAAAGATGATTACCCACAAGTAAATAATGAGTCATGATATCCTCCAAAAAGCAAACACACAAAGTTAAAGAATAATTTCTAACGTGGGTAACCAAACAGCACTGAAAATTGAATCACTCAGGTGCATTTGTCCTAATTGTTAAAAAAGCTATAGAAAAAGCCATAATTACATAAAAATATGTTGGAAGACCTTGAAAAGACTGTATCTCTTTTCATATGACTGTAAAGCACCATTTATAAATGGGTAACATACAAATAGGTAAATGCAGTCTTAAATATATGCAGGTACAAACAGAAAAGGGATTTTTATTTGGACAACACAACACAAACTAAGGTAATTTTGTCATTCTTGATGGATTACTACTCTGTCCTTACAAACAATTCAGACCAAACATATTGGAATTCAGGCAAGAAAGCAGCACAAATTTAACACCATAATTATAACAGGGATGTAAAATGCTCACTTTTATTATATGTTATCTTCCCAGCACTTTGGGAATTTAATGTCAGGAAATTCATCTCCAGATGACCACCAACAGTGGTGAAATAGTCTCTCCCTCATTATTGCTACTTCCATATGCATCTTATTTCTAATACTACCTTACACATTTCTAAAACCACCACTAGGCTCCAAAAGTTCCTCAGGGGAGTACGATGGCAGAATGAAGATTATGAAAAACAGGCTTACATCCACTATTCACCTGTAAGGATTTTGCCTAAAACAATTTGCTCCCAGCCATTCCACAGAGCCACCCAGACACCTGTGAAGCTCATCAGCAGTTTTAGAAGACAAATTAAACGGAATCTAGTGATCCTTACAACTTTGCAGCAGCTGAGAGTGGTGGCTCTGGAGTAACAACAGGAGTTAAAGACCATAAACATACCCTACTGGAGCTGTGACTTTTCATTTAATCTTCTGAAATGCTTCCTTGTAAGGACTATACTAGAACAAGCTGGATTCTTAAAAAAAGGAATTAAAAAATAACAACAATAAGGATTTATGTGAATATAGGAAAAACCAAGCAGCTAACTTGTTTTCTTTGTGACCATTGCTGTATTAGAGAAAGATCCAGTTGAAATGGGTGTTGTCCAAATGTTAAGACTATTGCTCTTTACTTGACGTGCTACATTCTGAAATTCAGGATGTCAGGATATATTTGAAAATTCATGGGGATGAAAGAGTCCCATTAGATTTCTTTGCACTGAAAAGCACTGAAGTTCTACTGTGACACCTCTTTTCAAACCCAGGTATGACCATCCCATTTTGGGGAGTGCTGCCCACCTGGGGTACCAAGCAACTAGAGGAACAAAAGCTGGTAATTCTGACATGGAGACAGGGGTGCTTTCCCCCCTTTCTTCCCTGTGTATTTCTTCCCTTTCTCCTAGCATTGGTCTTGAAATGTAATCTCTTGTGCCTTGAGCAACCTACAATCTTCATATACTTAGTTCACGGTTCGGATTTTTTGAGATTATGTGGTCTTAAATCACAAGTTTCACAAAAGCTGTTGTAACATTTTAAACAGTTTGGTTTTGTTTTTTTTTTTTTGAGAAGAACCAGACAGCCAGTGAGAAGGCCAACCACAGCATGGATCTCACAACCTGCCCTGCAAGTTTTCTAAATTACAGACACACTTCTGAATTAGGGTCGCCTATAACCTGCAATTCTGCAAGGTCCTCCTCCTTTTCTGGCAGACTGCTGATTGTTAAGATCACTGAAAAGGCACTGAGTAGCTTTAGCTGCCAATGTTCCTAACAAGAGAGATGGCACTTCTTCCCTGACAATCCACAAACCCAAAAATACTACCAAAAAGAAAAGGAAAAGAAAGAAAAGATCAGTGCAGTCAGAGCACTTCAACTAGAATAAAGACTCCTTTAGGGCACGTTAACTTCCAGTCTGAAGCTTAAAGGGAAAATTAAATAAAATCTAAAATGTCACACAGCACTTACAAGATTGCATATGCTTACTTCAGCCAGATACCACTGAATCCTATTTTTGCTGTATCTTGCTTTATATTATTGCATATTTTTAACTAAGGAAAAATATTACGCTTAAATAAGGAAATACTTCAACGTATTTCCCTTTCTCCTTTCTGTGATGTAAATGCCCCATATTCTCAATGCTGTTACACTAGTGTTAATTTAGGTCAAAGGCATTTAGTGTTCAAAACCAGGACACGTCACTAATGTCACCAAAAATGATCATACAAGAGGGGACTTCAGTAGCTGCCTACCCCTCATTCTACCAAAGTTTTATTGTTCTCTAATACACAGTGGCTGGTGTTTTACACAACTTCATTCCTATCGACCACTTCCAGGGTGGTAATACCATCACACATGGACCAATGTCTAGTAAGTAAATCCCCTTACTAAAATTTTAAAAACCCTCACTTTTTGCAGTAACCTTTTACCAAAACTTTCAGTCAATACAGACAAGGTCACTAACAGATGTATACAGACATGTTGCAGTCTTTTCTAGTTTGATTCTTGTTTCACACTCTCTACTATTTTTCCAAATCTTGCCTGAATTCTTTCCCGTTTAATCTCTTCTGGCTAGGAAAAAAAGACTAAATAAGGAGCACTACCCAAAAGGCAACGTGGTGATCTAGTACTGGGCTTGTATGAGCTACAGGAAAATAGTACAAAACTGAGAAGAGCTGGGGTAGCTGTAGCATGACGCCACGACCTCTGTTTACAGCCACAAATTACATCAGCAAAGTGACAGTGTTCTGTGTGACCCTCACTGCTTAGTTTTCTCTCTTTTTTATCATTACTGTGCCTGTCTTCGCTTCACCGACTCTAGTTACTTCCTCCAATTTGATAACGGTCTAACCAAACACATACTTCTACACGTCCAAGCAGAAGACCCAATTTTACTGTCAACACAGCCAGATCAAAGCAGCTAACCTGTTATGGAAACAGCAAGGCCAACACCCTAATAATGCCCCAATTTCTTCTGTTAACCAAAGAGATAAAATTATCCTTAATTAACAATGTGTAATTCAACAGAAACATAACTTGAACATAAGTGCTGAAAGAAAGTGAAATTCATTAACTCAAAAATACAATGTATTTACTCCCAGAAATTCAACTACTGATCTACAAAACGTTCAGGAGATATAAAAATACGTGCTATGCTGCACATCCAGAGATAATAGAACAGTACAGTATTTTAATTCAGTAGGTTTTGCTCTATTTGTTGAATTACATAATGTTGATTAGAGGACATTAGCTTGGATTACAAAGGGAAGAGCATTAACTGCATTCTGTATCAATACCACTGGCTGACATACAGGAGTATAAGGAGCCTTGAGTTTTCACAAACTTTCACCAAGTTTTTCAAAAAGATATGAGTAGACAAGAAATGCAACAATATTCAACAATGAAATTCCACACTGTAACAGAAAAAAAACCAAAAAACAACCAACAAAACAAAAAAACCACAAACCAAAACACAAACACAAAAACAAACCAAAACCTAAGGTAAGGGTCTGAAGAAAAATACGTAAGAGCATGGTATAAATTTAATCCCCAAATCAAGATATTAGACTTGCCATATACACAGATGCAGATGGCTGGGTAAACTGATTCCAAATTTAGCACTGTAGATAAAATTACTTCCATCTTAAAAACACCCTGTAAGCAGATCATTTTGTTCACAAAACTGTTGAGCTTTGGAAAACAGCAAGCTTGTATCACCTACCTTTACTCTTGCCTTTCTTGATTCTCCAGCCGTAATAGCCACTGAAGACAATCTCATTAAGTTTCATTTTGGACTCCTGACCCCAATTTCAAACATTGCAAGAAAACATTCATTTATTAAACATATTTAATGTTGACTGAATTTCAAAAGTCATTGTTGGGATCATAGATTTTTGTTTCTGACATATCACTTCTGGGCACTGCTTAAGGTCATAATCTGCCTGTAATACTCACTGAGACTTTTTCTCACGGAAATGAGGCAGTAATTCCACCTCTTTGATATTATTAAAAAGATAGCTCGTTCACCACTAGGAACATCATTGCAGAAAACACAGAAAATCCAAGTAAACTAACACTATAGTACCACAAAGACTGCTGGCATCTGCTGGCTATAACTTAGTAGCTCAGATTTGCTATGCTGACACAGAATATAAAAGGTGTGACACCAGACATTACTTTTTCTGACTCAAAATGCATCCACCAAAAAATGCAAAAAGCATGCAACAGACACAAATCCCTGAAGATTATGCTCAATACTGATAAGCTCAGCAAAAGTTAAGCGATTAAACTCTAACTTCTCATCCGTCCATCTGCTTTCCCCACTTTGTCCTGCTCTCCATATGGGAAAACAGGTGAGGTCTTGAATTACTCATATGTAGCTCTGTAGTTTTGCCCACACCCTTCTTCCTGTTACACCATCACCCAAGTGTTGTGAAATCTGGATCTCCTAACAGAGATTGCAGATCTTAACTTCACACAGCAATAGGTAAAGCTCAGTCCTATTCTATCACATGCCTTGCAACATCTGCCAGGTTGAGCCTCTCAAATTCTTCCTGCCTAATGCTCTTTTTGAGTTTAAATAGTTCTTCTCTTAAAGAAGAAAAAAAGCTGACATTGAGGTTTCCACAATCCTAAATTGCAAATTGTTTCAAGCTCATTGTTAGATTCAAGCAAATTGTTAGACTACCTTCCAAAGCAAACAGAGTAATGCCATACTACTCTCATATCCCAAACACAGACCGTCTTAAGACTGTGCAGGGCTCACCATGCCTTTGCTTCTTTCAGCTGCCCATGTTCACACAAATGGCTTTCCCTGACTCCAGGAGATCTTTGAAAAAGTACGGGATATTCCACCCATCCACAGCTATTTAAAGGAGCAAGACCTAAAGAAATGTTGACAAGATTAGGCATGATGTATAAGGAAACAGTTAGCAAGAAAACATTAGAAAAGAAAATCAGACTGTAGATTTGATCTTGTGGATCTGGGCTTCAGTGGTAAAGATCTCCCTTTACATATCTTTCTCGCACTATCAAATAATTAATTCAGCTGCAGACTTGTGATCATCAAAACTGACTACAGCTATATTTATACGGACACATTTTGAAGAGGCTGAGGTCAAGTTAATTTGGCTTGGAGCTGAACTTCACAAAGAAGAGTCCAAGCTTTTTGTCTTACTGCACACTATGTTTGCGCAGCCAGCAAGCAATATCCTGTCAGCAATCCAATTCCCCTTTTCCTTCGATCTCCACCATAAATTGCTGATAAACCTTCCTGCTAAGCTGAGGAAATAAGGTATATTAAAAACATTAAGAAATGCCTTTTTTTTTTTTTTTTCAGGAAAAAGGCAGCCTGCACTGCTGTTGTAAAACACAGGTCAAACAAACATGAACTTAAATTATAGTCATGAATTTCTAGCTGCCATTTGCAGAGGAGCTCTATCAATGAGCAAAGGTAAAGAGATGTCTGTACATGCCTGGCTGCCAGCCAGTGTCCACACTGGTCCCCACAGGGCTGCCTCATGAGTAGGTGTAGCAGTAATGGGAGAGGGAAGATTGCTTGAGTTCGGGTTTTGTGGCTGCAATTCCACCACTTTCTTGCTTTCAGAACTTGGGCTTCTTGCTAGAGAGACAAGTAACCCTAGAAAGAGACTTCTGAAAATGCACTGGGAGCCAAACTGGACAGCAAAGATCGAGGGAGAGGGGAGGGCAAAGGTTCACAGAGCAGTCTGCTTATGTAAATTTGGCTCTTTACATTTACATTCCTATGAGCAAAGTATAATCAGAAAATTACTACTAAACAGCAGGCAAGTCCTGGCTCCTTTGTAAGCCTATGATTCTTTCTATGGGATCAAAGGCAATGATCCTGAGAATTGCCCTCTTATGTGCAAAGGTGAGAGCATGAATTCTCTAAGTTTTAAGTAAGCTCCTAACTATGATCTGTGCATGGAAAATGCATTTAGAGCACCTCTTAAAGTTACAGCGATGCTTCAGCTGTTTGTGTAGACAGAAGCAATATGATTTGCTGTGTTAATTTGGTATAAATTCATGATTTTTTTTACTGTCCTCAATTTATTCTGGGCAAGCCTGGCAGACCAGCTTAATTTGAAAGTGTGCTCTACACTTCCCATTGAATGAATCTACCTTAAATTATTTCATATTTCACTCAGCTCTATCAAAGTGAACTGCAATTCTCTTTCAAAAGCTTTTCAGAAAGCTTCAGTCAAGGAATGCCTGAGGCTGGAGAGGACCTCCGCAGACTGTCCAGTCCACCACCCTGCTCAATCAAGCAGGGTCACCTGGAGCAATTACCCTGGACCATGTCCACCTGTTTTTTTAGTATCTCCAGGGATGGAGATGTCACAATGTCTCTGGGCAACCTGCACATAGAGTCTTGCTATTTCTGCAGAAGTAGTAAAGGAGATTGGGGTTGGGCTTTTCTCTATATGCAAAATTTTTAATTATTTTTCTTTCAACTACTTGAATCCGATTGCATGGAAGAGAACCTGTAACTTGGCAAGAAAGGACCTTATGACAAGGATCAATCCTGCTGTCCCTGTGAAAATAAAAATCTAGTCAAAAAGGCAAAGTGGGGGAGAAGGGCCTGCCTAAGTTTATTCGTGCTTTACAAACATTTCTTGTAGTATTTGGGAAAAAACTCCCCATGTTTCACCCAGATTCTTGAATTTACAAGCTACCAGAAGATGTGAAGACATCTGAAAACAGAAGGGAGCACGCTCCATATACATATGGCTTTCCACATACATGGTTCCATGCAAGGAAAGTGGCACTGAAGAGAAGCCAATGCAGAGCCAAAGCAAGGAAACTTATCCATGTCACTGCAAGTAGGATGGAGAGATGAGGATGGCTAGCTCAGGGAACTGCTCCAGAGAGACAATACAACCAGAGCCCTTCCTCCCTTGGGAATTATAGAATCCAGCACTTTCCTTTCCCCAGGTCATGCTATTCCCATTTGTGCCTAACCTCCAAGCACAGAAAGCACTTCCCAAAACTAAGAGAGTGCTTTGATATGAGGTCTCTTGAAGAGATAACAGTAGAAGATCCTTCTGCCTTGCAAAACACACTCCCACCATCCACCCACTGGAAAGTCACGGCCAGAATGGCTGCAAGCAGATTCCTTGCATCCTACCGTGAGAGTGGCAGCGGGTGAGATTCATCTTCCCTGGGCAGAGGATGAAAGCAAACAGGCTTCCTAGGCGGCCTGACTATCAGAGCAGTCCCTGGGTTCTCCCAGAGTTCAATGCAAATGAAGACAGCTGCCATCAAGATGGTATCTTGTGCAACAACCAACTCGGCAAGAAAGAAGGCTTCATGCATTTTGGAGGCTGCAGAGGCTATCGTAATTTTTGTCCGAGTCTCACAGCACCTGTCAGTGCTCACATACACAGCCAGCAGAACTGCCAAGGGTAGGGTAGGGGTGCCAGGGAGGGAGAAGCCAAACGGCAGCGGGACTGGGGACAAAAAAACCCCCAAGAACCTTAGCAATGCAAAAAGTCAAGAAGGCAAAAGCACAGGTTCTGGCCAACACAATAGCAAGTGGAACTCCTGTCATTGGCTTATCCCTTCTGGTGGCAAGAAGACTCCATAAGAAAGAACTAGATGCATAGCAGCTGCCTTCAACATCAGCTAGATTCAGAACTGGAGCAACTGACAGGATGTTCTAAGGGGAAAGAAGGTCAAGGATGCTATCTCCATGCATAAGACTCCTCAGAAAAATTAAATGCCTCCAGCATCCCTCTCCCATTTCTGGCAAAGGAGGAAAGTGTGAGGTGTCTGAGGCATGGCACTGGGGGCAGGGAAACAGGACAAGCAAGAGAAATAAAGAGAGATGAAGAGTTTGCAACAATTATATACAAAGTTGGGGAATCAGGTTAGAAACCTTCATGGTGCAGAGGTAATCTTCAACTCAAAATTCACAACCAGTAAAAATTAGTTACACATGTGTAACGCACAGGCAAGGACCACATGCTCACAATATTCTACATAACCAACTGCATTCCCTGTGATCTGATCCCAAGTTTCCTGGTTTCAGAAAAAGAGGAGGTACAGTTTTCAAGGATGACAATTATTACATAGGGCTAAACATCCTGAAAAGGGAAGCAATACCATCCATGGACTCTAAACCTCAGTTTACCTGCATATATTCAAAAACACCTGAATTAAGGCTGCATATCAAACCTACTTCTGGTATTTCTTCTCCTTTCTTTAAGTTTAATAATCAGCAACTTCTGTAGTTAAATAGTTGATTCAAGTCCTCTGGCCCAAGCTGTTTTATTCTGGTCACATAGAGAATTTCAATAAACTAAATCACTTCAGTAAGTCACATCAGTGAATTGGGCACAAAACAAAATGCATGCAATTCAGCACTGCACAGGAAGTACTCTGTGTTCCAGACACAATTTTCTCAGTATTTTTAGAAATAAAATTATACTTCAATATTTAATTGAAGTAATTATTTTGCTTTAAAAATTAAATTTGCCACAAATACTCTGCAGGGGAATATTCTTAGTGCATATGTGCGTGGTCATGTATATTCTGGAATTACATGGATACAACTCTGTACAGACTCTTTCCCTGTTTATCTAACTGGATAATGCATTTCACCTCATCTTTTTTTAATGAGAAAAAATGCAGTATGGAAAGTAAGACACCTAACTTATAAAAGAAGGCTCAAGCTAAACCCCTCAATTTCCTGAAGGGAGGAACACAGTTATTTTAAGCCTTATACATAAATGTTACAGCTCATAATTATACTTTGAAGCATCTTGCACACAAACATGCACTTTTTTAAAAAAGATGCATGAAATATTAAAGATGAAACAGAGTCAGGAATAGGTTAATAAATCATGGAAATAAAACTATTTTAATGTAAAGCTAGAAAACAGTATAAAGTCACATGAAGGCAATCCTACCTGTCAAAAATTGCAAGAAGGTAGGCAAATGGACCAGTAATGATTTTGTGCTAAAGGTCAGAGGAAAAAAACAATGCTAAAGAAAAAATAGCTTCAATTTATTAGTGCTTATTCTTTCCACTCGTAGGAAACTAAGCAGCAGCATCACTCCATACCTGCCAAAGTACAGCTGGGCTGGAGCACATGGCAAGGAGCTGGCATAGCAGAATCAAGAGAAACAATGCAAAGTCACGAGTGGGAGGTGTGGAGATAACAGGATACTAAGGGGGACGAAGGTGCAAGACCAAGTCAGTGGAAGACAGATGTGAACATCTACAAATGAAAACATAAGAAAGGAAAAGGCCCATAGCTCGAGAATCTTGTACAGATGTAGATAATGACAGCACCCATGACACATGACTCAAGGAAGCCAACTTGCAGTGGTGATGAAAACAGCTCCTCTTAACCACAGAAGTATATTTTTCTTGTGGATGTTTTGAAAATGGTTCATCCATATGCATGTCACTAAGATATCAGTTAGTGAGCAATTGTTCAAAGATCCAACTACTTATGCAGTTGACAGATACTTCTAATTTTCTTCATAGAGCTCCTTAATTTTCCTGCACCACAGCTGTTACAAAGCAAATCTTACTGTCAAGCAACACTGATGCTGTACCTGTGGCATGCAGTTCTTGCAAACCAACTCCCATGAAGTATTCACAAAGACACTCAAACATCAGCATCAAAATAGGAAAAAAAAAAAAATAGCAGGTGAGCAGAATGAACTTCTGCCCAAGATAAAACAGTAATCATTGTGTATGCAAACATACAAGTGATTTGGTTCTACACGTACCAACTTCACTCCACCCAGCAGAACAAAGACTTACACTTGGTTTGACTCTAAATTCACTTGATGAGACATTGATCCTCTCGCTGCTTTCTACCTTACTGTTAGGCAGCTTGATAATCAGTCCTTTTATTTCTTCCAATGGAAAAACAGAACCCTAATTTATTGGGTTAGGTTCACCAGAGGACACAGAACAGTTCTGTAGTCTAGAATGATCACACTGCTTTCATGCGTATAATCTAATTATAACATAAGAGTATTTGCCCTTTTAGTTCATCAGTAAAAATTATTACAGCTTCTCTATATTTAAGACACTTGAGGATATAAAGTATTTTTTTAAACTGTGGTTTAATCCTTTATTCTTCCATTAGTTCACTAGCTTCACAGGATATTTAATTTCTAATAAGCTAAAATGGGTTAGAGTAAAATGAGAATTTTTATTACGAAAAGCATTCAAAATGGAATACTCAAGTTAACTTTTGTATTTAAAAAAAAAAATTACTTGCTTTCAATTTACTCCTCTCTAGTTGCAGGCTGACATGCACTTTGGCAGTGTGACCATACACTGAAAAGGCTAACAACAGAAACAACTTTTTCAGCCAGTCTTTTTACTTGCATTATCCCCCTACCATGACCATATTTAAATTAAGTAGTTGTGATGAATAATGAAAACAACCTTATTCACATGTTGTGAATTAAATGAGAGAAACAACTTATGCAAGACTCAATTACTTTATTCAAAATGTTCTCTTGGAACAGATACAACTGATGGAATAACACAGAATTAAAGGAATACAATTCTTTAATCTTTACACAGAAATTTATAGTCTGCCTTTGATTTTAATGACAAAGGTTCTCATAACACGTTTGTTTAGTTATCCCAGTACAACACATACAATCCTAGCTCATCAATAAGAAGGGAGATTATTTCTCCACTGCACCATCAATGAAAAGTTTAAAAAATGCCAGCAGCAGTACTGCCACACTAGTGGCCATATGAATTATTCTGCTAACCTTTTTGATGGGATAAACTAAGCCAAGGAGCTCCCCGGACTAAGACTTCCTCACTCATCCAAAGGCATTCCTTCAGCTAAGCAGATAGAAGGAGAGCACTTCGGTGACTTGGCAGAATTCTGCCGTCATACACGTGAAGAGCTACCAAACAGCTTTTATTTACTTATTTACTTAAATAGGGCCATGCAGGAGAGAATCTAGGACTGCATACATAGCCATTTCTGATATTTGGAAAGAAAGGAACAAAGACAAACTGGAAATAGTAGGACAATCCTTCCTGATTGATCCTCTGACCCTTTCTGACAGAGAATTCACACATTCAGATCCTGGCCATAATCTCTGCAAACCCATGGCAGGGATGTGCTGCCTCAGTCCCTGCAGGTAAGTGGGGAGTGCCCCAGCGCTATCTCTACCCTTCCTCCCGAGGCCAGATTCTCATGTGTTTTGGAAATCCCACAGGAAAAAGGACAAGATGGAGAAAAGATGCAGCTCTGCACTGCTACCCTGCACCTCGCATTCCAGCTCTGCTTTCTGCCATGAACAACCATCTATCATTTAAGAGCAAATTCGTTCAGCTGGGAAAATTAGCACTTGGAAATCCAAGGCATGAAGGTTCATAGTAATTGTGCTTCTCCTGCCTTCCCTCGTCTCAGACTATTTACCTGAGCTTCTTTCACATGCATGCCTCTTTTGCGTTCTTCAACTTTTAGTAACAAGCAAACCCCAAATCAGTAAATCAGAATATGATGGTGGAGAGATAATGAGCTCCAGAATTTCCTTTTCCAAGGAGCCAAAATTCCTGGTCTCACCCTTCCGGTAGCAAATGAGATTCTTGCTGGAGGACGTCCTGCCTCAAATCAGGTGGGTTTTTTTTGAGGTTTCACCCCTTGACTCCATTCCAAATGGAATCAAATTTCAAGACAGGCTACACTAGACAATAAACTCTGACAAACTTCCATGATTTAAGTTTAGCAGTTCTTCTCCTCCCTACTTTCTCTTGGCTGGGTTTTTACATATAGCCAAGAGGAAAAATCTGCTCATCATCAACAACAGGGAAGCCAGGAGAGGATATATGCGTACCACAGGTATGTATTATTCTGCAAGCTTCTTCACAGAACACCAGTATCTGTTATCACTAACAACTTTCTCCCCTTCACATTCATAAGAAAAAACAAACAAAAGGCAGCAAACAAGCATATACTGGACAAGGGAAGTACAACACAGACATCAGAGAAAGCATGTCTTACGACTTCAGATGTCCCACTACTGCAAACTCTTTGAAAAATACCTGAAGAAAATTGTATTCAGTGTAAGAAGCCTTCAGCAAAAGCACTTCCACTTTTTCCAAAATCACCCATGTCATCCTCACATAATAGAAATGATCAGATAATAAAATGAATGCTGTAGCATATAAAAGAGTGAATAAAACCACCACCACTTTCTACTAAGCAAAAGAACATTCTCATAAAGAGATAGCACACAAAAAAATTGACTTTACATAATAACTTGGATATGCAAAGAATTTCAAAAGGACTGAACAATTTGGAGTAGCCATGACATCCTCAGCACCATCTCATACAAGATTTTATCCAAAACCAGTAAAAATCAATGGCACATTTTCCATCAACTCTAACAGAGTTTGGTTTGAGCCCTTTCAGTCCTGGAAATCAGAGTCCATGGAGTTAAAAGCAGAAGAAAACCACAGCTAAATCCTGCCTTTCCCAACATGGAGCCATAAGACATTTGAATTTCCATTCAGCAGAAGCGCCCTCGGTTTCACAACCGGTACGTCAGGACTAGATTATTCCATCATTAGCAAGTAACAATGGAACACACCAGCTCATCCAAAGGTCACCAATTCAAATAAACTGGAAGAAGGCTGAGACTAATTTACGGGTCCTGGGACTAATATGAAGGGTGATTTCATGCCAGTTAGTAGAAAAGAAAAAAAAAAAAGCCTTGTCAGAAAGGAAGTAGGCATACACAGTTTCACAAAACATTTGTTGTTATTGTGCCTTAAACAGCTGTTCTATGAGAAAGCGAAGGGCTATACTTTCCAGTCATTTACTCCAGCTTCTTCTCTTCGAAAATGGCTATATCTTCACATCGCTGTGTTATTTAGAGTTCAAAGTAAGGGAGAAAACTCAAGCCTCTCTGTGAGGCAATGCAACTGCATTGATTAGTCTCCTGAAAATTAAATTGTTATTATGGAAATTTCTTATAAAAGAGCAAACCCTTTTTGCTCTGTTGTTTTGGTTTTTCTTCTTAAATGTTTGTTCAGAAGGGAAAACAGGAACCAGAAAATCTAGAAAATTGTATCAACATACAAGTAGTACTGAACTGTAAAAGGAAAACAAACCATTCTTTATAAAAATATCTAGTCTATCAATTATGCAAACATATATTTACGACAGACTAAGTTTTGTAAATAAACGCTAAATATGTTACTATAACTAGCAGATGGCTCAGTTTGAATGCACGAATTTTGTGTTAAGTTACAATTCTAAAGGGAACACGGCTTATACTGTAGGAAAAAAAAAAATGTCCCGTTTGCCTTCCTGGTCAGACGTGGTATATATTACAGCATTTTTAACCTGTGTTTCACCCTCCTCCATCCGGATCACAGGAGGGTAAACAAGGTTTCGGGGGACCACGGGGATATGGGGCTCCTACCACTCACCAGAACAGGTGCGATCCTTCCTTCCTACCGGCACCTGGCTTCGTGGGGCTGACAATTTTGCCTTTTCTTTTACTCGTACGCTGCCTGATCAATCCACCCACTACAGCTTCCAAGCCTTCCTCGTCTATATTTAGTTAACAATTAACACATTTGGCTTTTTAACTTCGCGGATTTCTGTTGTTGTTGTTGTTGTCGCCGCCGATTTAGAAAGTCAAATAGAAAACTTCAATGGATAAACTCTTAACGGGGAAATACCACCTATGCTGCAAACATAAATAAATCAGGAAGCGCCGGCAGCCGCGCACGCCGCCGCTCCCCCCGCCCGGCCCCGCCGCCCCCCGCGGTGATGAATACCGGCGGTGCCCCGGCTCGCTCCCTGCCCTCCCCGCCGGGCCGCGCCGCCGCTCGCCCCCCGCCGCCCCCGGATGCTGCTGCGGGCGGGCGGCGCCCCGACGGGCCGGCGGAGCTCCGTCCCCGACAGCGTTTGCGCGGCCGCTGCCGCCGCTCTCACCACCGGTGCCGGCTAAATATAGCGAGCGCCCGGGGAGCGCGGCTCGGGCTCCCCCGCGCTCGCCCCGCAGTTCCCCGGGGGCGCTCCGGGACGCCAACCTGCGGAGCCGGCGGCCCCCGGTCGCCCACGCCCGCGGTCGGGCGCGCTGCCCGCCGAGCGGCAGCCCGGGTGACTCGCGGGACTTACCGGCGGAGCGCAGTGGCGCGCCTGCCCCGCGCCGCTCGCCGCCCGCCCGGGCGCGGTGCGGTGCGGTGCCTCTCGCCGCGTCCCTCCCGCCAGCCGCCGTCTGGCTGCGGACGTGACCTGGATTCCCCCCGCCCGCGCCGCCGCCTCCCGCGGGGCCGCGCACACGCCGCGCCGCGCTGCGCCCCCCTGGCCCGGCCCGGCCCCGCCCGCCCCGCCACCGCCACCGCCACCGCCACCGCCGCTCACCTCCGGCCGCGGCGACCCGACCCGCCTCGCCTCGCCGCGCCCCCTCGCCGCCCCGAGCGACGCGCGGCGGAGCGGAGCCCAGCGCCGCGTTACGCAACGCGTCCCGCGGCCCCTCCGCGCCGCGGAGAGGGTCGCCGGGAGGCGGGCGCGGGGCGGGGGGAAAACCGCGGCGGAGCCGGAGCCAAAACCGCCCCCGGCGGCCACTTGTAGCGCCGCCGGAGCCGGGATCCCCCCGGCTGCGGCGCGGCCCCGCGGGCGGTGCCCGGCAGGGCGGGCCCCGGGGCGCTGCCGGTGACCGCTTCGCCCCAGGGGCTCGGGCCGAGAGGTGCGGGCGCGGCGAGCGGCCGCGGGCGGCGGGGGAGCCGCTGCGCGGGGACCGCGGCGCTTTTCTGCTTCGGATATTAAAGTCCCGCGGCCGCGGGTCGTCCTGCCAGAGGGACGCGGGCACGGAGGAGGATTGCCCGTGGTCTGAGACCGAAGGCAGCGGCCCCCGCTAACTGTGCCGCGCCTCAGCCTCTGGAGTGGGCAGCCAGGGCAGCCGGGGCTCTGCGCAAACACAAAGTTAAAGGGCTTGTTGATGGCACGTCCTGCATCCGGCTGTGTCGTCCCGCTGTTGACTCGCATGCTTTTCCCATGGGCTTTGACAGGCACACCCTGCTGCGAGGCCTCTATCCCAAGGGTGCGGACAGCCTCGGTGGTGGCTGGCAGTCTCCTTTCTGCAGGGATGCCCAGTGGGCTCTCCCCTTGCCCCACATCTCTGAGCTTGGGGAACCCAGGGGTCAGGGTGTGAGGGCAGCTGGGGAGCCCAGCTGCCCTGCTGACAGCTGATGGATGCAGAAGTCAGCAGGAATGAGGTGGCTGTAACCAGCACACCGGCTCTGACAGGAAAATGAAGACTGATGGGCCTTTGGGCTACAAAACCGAAGTAAATTGGGTCTCAGAAACATGATCGCCCCACCTCGGGCCAGGATAAATGCTGCTCCTTGCTCTTAGCAAGGCAAGCAGGTCTGGGAGGCTATAGCTTTCCTGGCCTTCAGTCATGTTCAGAAGAATGTTCTCAGAAAAAGATGACAGTACAATCCCCACCACCCATCTCTAACTCGCGAGGCAGGGAAAGCAAGGAAGAGGTGCCCAGAGTCTCATTAACAGCTATCAGCTTGAGAGAGTAAGATGGCGTCTGAAGTAAAAGGCGTGAAAGCAACAGCTACTTGAAAGAATAAGATCAGTTTGTTTTTCCTTAAGGAATTACAGGAATATTAAAGCCTTCTTGCAGTTATAAATCATTTAATGCAAATCATTTAATCCAAACAGAATTTTTACAGGCTCATGAGGCTCACTCATTTTGCCAAGAGTGAGTCATGTACAAATAAAATGAAACCAACAAAGAAAAGAGCTCTCATACCATGTGTATGTGGGTGATCCTTTGAAAAACTTGTAATTATTTTTTTAACTCTACCACAGCCAGGAAGACAGGTTTGTAAAGCAAGAGCAAACCTTGATAGCTGTGGCCCATCCACGAGTACTTTTTCCTTCACCCAGGAAGTTACAGAACAGGTCCCTTGTCAGGTTAACAACAGACACGGCCATCTAATGTATCAGCAGTGCCTCAGTCCCTCAAGCCATAATTTCAAACCCAGTTGGAATGTTGACATACTAAGGCGGTGAAAGACTTTTTGAAAAAATGAAAATAATGTTAAGTGATTAATACTTAGAAAAAGATTGCAGTAGGCAGTTAATCCCTCACTTATGGGTTAGTTAAGGACTTGAGTTAGACCTCATTCTTCACTCCCCATGTCATAAATATGTGCTGCTAAACACAGAGCACAGCATGAGCCAGTGGGGTGGTGATGCACTGCTCTGAAATGACTAAAATGCAGGGACACAAAGCCATGTGCTGGTGAGAATGGGAGCCTTACAATGTGTCATCATCCTCATCGAATGCAACCAACACAGAACGCCATTCACTGACGGCAACAGCAAATATTTGTGGATATTAGAGAGGTATGGCTTCCTCCTATATTCTGATGCCAATTCCCCATATCTTTTGGAATAGATATGTCAAAGTATCTCAAAGTGTTTCTCTAGCCACCTACTTTCCATGAGGACAGACGCTCCTGGCTCCTCACATGACTACAGTTTCCCTTCCATCTGCTTAGGCAGAAGATGATACTTGCATATGAACTGTAAGTCCCCAGATTTGGGAAATCCAGGACCCTAAGCTCTCTGCGACTTTCACTATCAATGCCCACCCTCCCCAACCTCCCCCCCCTCCCCACCCCCCCCCAGTCCTGTTTGGCAAAAAGAAAGGTCCTGTTGTTCTCTTTGAGTTTCAGGGATGTGCTGTGACTACCGTGCATTCACATAAATGCTTTTCTTAGCAGCCATGAAAGGAGGGTTCAGTACAACTGCAGGACATGTCAAAGAGCCTCTGAAACCCTGCAGTATCCGTGCTGCCTGACCTGGAGCAGACACTAAAGAGGAAGGGAGGAGCAGAGGGAGGCAGCACATACTTTGTACCAGGACAGTAATGACAGCATTTTCCTCCTCTCTGAGAAGCAAAGTTCAGGTCATATACCAGCACAATTTCCCACTGCATCGGTTATGCCCGTGACTTTGTTCCCAAATGCAGGAGTCAGAAACTTCCCCTCAGTCAAAAAGCAACCTAACACTGACCTCATCAAATGCCTGATAGCTGGACTAGGAGCGCCTAGGAGGTAATCCAGCTCTGAGATGAGCTGGAAGAGAATCTGTACACCTCTCAGGGCATAAGGCTCTTTTCAATGAATTTTTCAATGTATTTTTTTTCCATTTTAACACAACAACTTTGTACCTTGATGGATTTCAGCTTTTTATCCTTTATTGCTCTCAATTTATTTTTCCTCCTAAGTAATTTTTGTCTGGCTGTCACACCTCAGGGCTGGGCAGGCAGGGGAGAGCTTTAGTTTCTTTGGTCTCTCTAATGGTAATGGACATTGTGCATCTTATATCAGCTACCAGATTTCCTTGTTACTGGTTGGTTTGTTTTGCTCTACAAGATCTTTGATTTCAGGGTGGTTGTTTGGCACATCAGTTCTGATACAAATGACTTTGTGTTTTTTCTCAGAAGTACTACACACCTCACCTGTTCCATTTTTAATTTGTTTGTACACAAGCAGGGGAGAGAGCACAATGAAACATGAGCTAAGCTGAATCACTTGACCACCTAGCACACATTATCTAGTGGACAGGGGACCCTCTAATCGCTTTCTGAAGGAGGGTCTTACAAGACATACAGGTTTTATTTGCAATTTCCCAAGCCCCTTACTTCCTGAGTACTATAGTGCATGAGGACACGGTGATTAAAGATGAAAACAATCATGGTAAAGCAGCAGTTTAAAAATTGCTCCAGTCTGCTGATTAAATGAAAACTTCACCTTTTGGCAGACAAAGAGAATTCAAAACATTTTGTTTCAAAAGTGTTAAAAGGAATGTGAAAATCAAGAAGCATACATGCCCCTTTTCATTTTTAGACTACCAGGAGTGAGTCAGCACAGCAGGAAAGCATCCTGTGTGAGTCCCTCTTTAAATGATGGATAAGCAGTGCTTATACACTCAACAAAACTGATGGACAGTACATGACTACAATGACTTTAGATTAATTTCCATTCATTATTAATGCTAGCTGAAGCCAATCTTCTCTAAATGCCATGAAACACTTCAAAACATTTTGGTGTTAACTGAAGGTATTTGGCCAACATCCTCTAGTCTTTGTCTGGGGCAAATATCCATTTCCTGGAAAAAATGGAAAATAAACCAGTAGTACTATGTACTGTTTCTTTTTCTCTTCATTTTCCATTTTCCAATACAGTGTAATATATGTCTGTTTCAAGGTCTCTGGGGAAAATAAAAATAACCTAATGTAATAATACTTTGCTTTTGTACATAGATCCAATTCCATCCTAACATAAGAATTCAAGGGGAACCAGAGCGGATGTGTGAGAACAGAAGAGAAATTAATGAAAATTGAGACAAATAGGAAAGAAAAATAAATAACAAGAAGGAAAGCAAAAGAGAGAGAAACAAATCTGGAGGCACACTCTAACCTCCAATGCACAGTTCATATCCATTTTTGATCTGTCATGAAAAAACACAGCAGGGAGTTTTTTTCAAGTTATGCAGGGAGTTTTTTTCAAGTTATGACACAGGATATTAGTGCTTAGTCCACAAAACCAAATGAACATGGGCAAAAAAATCTGAACTAAAAGAAAACAGTAAGATTAAATTCTTATCAAAAAATTATTTTTAAGATCTGTGTTTCTAAATTGCAGCAAGAAAGTATTGGGAAAAACAGGTCTCAGCTCTCCAAGACAGAAGCCAGTTTCCAGACTAAACAGGAATTTGTGTAGGCTCTCCTTTTTATTGCAAAAGCTATTTTACTAAAAAAGGCTATTTGGACTGTTATCAAAGGATGATGTGGAGGTTCAAGGAAGTTCAAAACAGATCAGACAATTTATGGTCGACAAGTCTATCAATGGCCAATAAACATAATGATGCAATCCAGTGAAATTTCTGGTTTAGGAAATTCCCATATCCTCTGACTGCCAGAAGTTACGAAATCCTACAACTTGTTCTATTTCTTTCAGTCTTTCTGCAAGCATCTTCTACTCATCAGCCAAGGGCAACTGGGCTAGGTAGGCTACTGGAGTAAACAAAACCAGTAGTTCTTTCTTCTTAATCTCTAAACAGATCATCAAGACCATTCTTGTCCTAGTGCCATCTGTGATGATTTTTTTTTAATGAGTCATGGCTCTAAATTTCATGATAGTGGACCTAGTTTGGATTTTCCAAAAATACATATCAGAAGCAACTTCACATTAATAAATTAATATAAAAAGTAGATGACAAATTACAGACTTCAGTAGCTTTTCCTTCATACCAAGTGGGATGGCCAAGGAGCACACTAGTAAGGACAGCCCATGAGGAAGAGGAAATTTAACTGGCCTGCAGAAAAGCCTCTAGTTTGAAGTGGTTGTGGCAGCACCAAAGGCTTGCCACACAGTTCCCTTTCAGCAGTGGACAAAGGACATCTCTTTTGAGAAGAATCAAATGAAGAGTGAACACAGCTGGGAGAGAAGGTGGAGGGGGAAGATGTGTAGAGGTACTATTGAAACCAGATGCCTTGTCCCAAACCGCAGTCCTTTCAGTTAAAAGATTAGTGCTTGGAAAGGCTCCTTCAGTTGGAATAATTTTAACTGAGTTACTCTGAGGCAAAGCTAACACACACTGGGGAGAGTCTTGATTTTGGAGGCCTGACAGAAGCAAGAGCTTTGCAAGTTCTCTTATTCCTAATCCAAGACCATATGGAGCTCAGCTACCAGGTGGGTGGGTGCATTAATTGAGGGATTGTGCAGCTCGTCCTATTCTACATCAACTTGTTCTTCATAACTGATCATTACTATGGAAAAGAGAGCAAGAAACATAGACATGCTGGGAAAAAAACCTCCACCTTAGAGTAAAAATAACAAAATCTAGGAATTGAGATTCCACCTTTGTTCTAAGTTCAGAACTGAAGGTAGAAGCCTCTTATCTCTACTCTAGAGAAGATGAGGTCATCTACTCATTTCAGTAAGTAAAAGCATGTAAAATAATGCTCTATAATGTTCCCATTCATCCTCCACTCTTTCTTTAGCAGTATTTTGCTAAGCTTTATTTTAGCAGACCTAACACATGCAACAAATGAGATCATTTTACCCTCTTAATCCTGAATCCATTCATAGCTGAATTTCTGGAAGATTTTGGAGATATACACAGAGCTTTCATGGAAGTATTTTGGTTCTTAAATTCTCTTGAGAGGACTGGAACAGAAATATTACCCTGGTGCTAGCAGAAATGCTGTAATGGATAGCGCTATAATTTTACTGGTTAGGAATGATTTGCCATTTTTTGCCCCAAGAGTAGCACATAATGTAGTATATATACCTGCTCAGTGTAATATGTAGTGCTGGTAGATTTTTCAACAGTCATATTTCAGTAAATGCCAAATTAAACTCAATTTGCCTGACATACAAGAGGAAAGCATCCTCCGAGTATGATTATGGGCTTCATGTTGTGATATTTATGCTAATATGTCTGCAAAGGAAGCAGATCCTTCCCCTAGAAAAACTGATCTGTCAGGAATCCCAGAAGGTCCTGGGATTCTTACTGGGATTTGGAGGCCACTTTGAAAAAATCTCTCTGTAGGAAGGAAGAAGGAGGAAGGAAGAGTCCTACTTTAGTCAAAACTCTGGCTTTTCAAGAGACCTTCAAGCACTGAAGCAGAGTGGCAGTGTTACCTGGTGTGCATAAAGCTTTGCAGAGGGAAGTGCCTCAGTAAAAGCTTGACTTATAAAGAGTAAGTATAGCAACTCATGGCATAGGTATGCATAGCATAGCAGTGCTACACTTTTTTTTAGATACCCAGTCAGCTGAAACCCAGTAACATTAAGATTAAAAACTTACTTATGACCCAAATGCAGTAAGAAGTAGTATGGAAACACCTACAGGTCCTTCCTGATGCGCTCAGACCCAGGGCTATGAACTCCTGGAACAAATTAGAAACTGGCACTACTGTAATAGCTGGGTATCTCATTTCTTTAGGATACATCTGAATGAGAAAAACATGAGCAAACAAGCAATGGATGAGACAGATAAGTTGCTAATTCCAACATGCAGGAACCTCCTGCTTGTTAAGTTATCCACCCTAGTCAGTCCTCTGACTGTAGAAAAAACAATCCACCAAATTTATACTTGTGTACCAGGGAAATAAACAAATTATAAATGCACAGAGACAGGCTGAACCACTTGCATGTTGTTTTTAAATTATCTTTATGAAAACAAGAGCTTGGGTCGGAGCTGGGATGATTAGAAACTGATGATGGCATACACTACAGGCTTTTCCTTCCTCCAAACATATCACTTCTTTAAATTCACAAGGTCTTCAGACCACACCAAGAGCAGTCACTTATTCTTTCTAAAGACTTTTAGAAAGCTGCTACTTAAACTTCAAGCACTGTGAAAAGGAAATAAACATTTCAGGAAATCTTACTTGTTTAAACCACTTTTTAATAGTCTAATATTTTTTTAAAAACAACAATTTGAATTTTGCCAAAAGTATCACTACAAACCAGAATTAAAGTGCTTCCCCACCCTGATTATAGAATTCCTGAAATAACATAATAACAACCTGAAGGGAGGAAATTCTCTCCAAAAAAAAGTGCATTTATTGTTCATTATAGCACTGTTTTTCATCATTCAACATTGAAATTGTCCATTTAAAATAGAATTCATTGGTTTTATAACAATTCTGGTGCAAAATCTTCTTTTTGAAACTCTAATTGATCCTCCAAATGAGCTTTATTAATCATTGACGGAAAACTGGCAAAATCCTACCCCGTATTTGGCAACCTTTCAAAATGTCCAATTAGGTCAAATCAAGAAAGTCCCAGAAACCAATTACAGCAGCACTTCTAAGCCAAAAAATCTCATTGTACTCTGAAAAAACTGCAACATTATACAAAAAAAAAAAAAAAAAAAGAAAAGAAAAAAAAAACACAAAACCCCTCAGTGTTGCTCTGGTTGTGCACCTGAATTACCACCTCTGTAGAAACGTGCCAAACAGCCACTCCTTGAACTACATCAATTAATGATATTTGCTCACAAAATTTATTTATTAGTGCCATAAATGTCACCAAGCAGTTCACCACAAGGAACAGTGCCAGCCAGCTCCTTAATCTGTCAAGCAAACACTTGCTCCCCTTCAGCATTTTTATGTACATCTCATCTCCAGTGCTCCAAGTGCACATGCATACAACGTCTCCACCTTTTTTTTATGAGTTTCATGTGTTCTGTATCTCACCTGCATGTTTGTACATTAACAGCTATGTTGACAATGTGATAAAAATAATCTTGGCGGCAAGAACAATAGCGACCTTTATCTAAGTTCTCAAGAATGTGATCCTTGCTTCAGCAGAGCTTCTGCACGTACAGCCCCATGGTGCTGGTGGGCTGTTTGAGGTGTGTTTTGCTGCCAATCCTAATCCCACCACCCACAGTTAAGAATTAATTAGGACTTGAGTATGCCAGAGGGAGGCAAACCAAACAAAAATAGCATTTTAATTAACTGCAAACAATAATTGAGATTTTGCATTATGTTTAGCATCTGTATGTTTCTGGACTTACTGCACTGACTCTGAACCTAATGAGATCATCCATCTAGATCCCAGAAGACTGGACAGATCTCAGATCCTAAGTACATCTCCTATAATATCTCAAAAGAGTAAATAACTCATTCATCCTTACTGTGAAGTGATTAAAAATTTAAAAAAACATCACTGTAAATGAACTTAAATCCATATAACCTGGCTAGACTAAAGGAGAGCAAAATGTGCACACACAGAGTAAACAGAGTCTGAGTTTCCTGTTCCAGATGTATACCTGTTCTGCCATTTCATAACATGGTGCTCCCTATTTTACCATACTTATTTATTTAGTTGGTTATTTATTGATTGATTGATTTATTTACTTGCTTATTTACAGTCTCCTTTTACTTTTTTATTAACCTGTCATTATCCCAATAAAATTAGGAAGGCGGTGTTATATGACATATTTTTTGCCAAAGTCATAAAAGTTACTTGCAACATTTTCCACTCTGATGCTCTTTAATTACAATGTTGAGACTCAGAACCCTCTAAAAGTCCTCCTGTGTGTTTTAGTTACTCAGTTTTCTTTATCATTTGATCTTCAGCTGGCTAGTTTACAAACAGGATCTCAGCAGTTTATCTCAACACCAAGTATTACATTCCCTCGACTTGTACCTGTCATTCAGAAATCAAACCTCTTAACAAAATTCTCCTTACCTTCACCAGGAGGACAGGTACAGTTCCTGCAGTTTTGCTTTACCATGTTTTTAATCAAAGTTAACCACCAGGACCTAGTCACACAGAAGAGAAGCGAGGGCTTCTCTTGTGCCTGTCCCTAGAAACCTAAAGGAAAACACCTCTCTGAAGTAACCATGTGGCTTTTGTGTTCTGTTGTTTTCCAAAAAACAGCTAGACCAAACCTCTTCACATACAGTAACCATGACTAAAACTTTAATTCACCAAGGGAGAGGACAGAACTCATAGTAGCATTTATGTAATTCAGCCCCAATATCTCATTTGAATTATAGCCACTATATGTCAGAAAGATGCAACATTTTAGCTAATATGCTGAAAGCTTTGTGTGGATCCTTTTCTTCCTCCCATTATTGGTTTGCTAATCCATTAATATAGAAACCAGGAAATGTTTGGAAGATCCTGCATGTCTCTGTCTGCCTTTCAGCCTAAGTTCCAAAGGTTCCTCAGGTTTTGTAGGTTCCATGTGTTCTCCCTGACACTTTGCTAAACTTGTAGGGACAGAACTGATTAGGAATGATTCTATTGTTTTCCCCTCCATAGCACATTTTTCGAAATGCAAATGGAATAATTGTAATGGAATTATTGAGAACTTCATAAAAACTGTAAAACCAAACTGGTCCATATTCAGGAAGCCAAAGTCACACCTAAGTGTAAAGCTTATGTCAAGATGTATCCTTGATAGGATATCTTGTAAGATATCTTTTGTTAGAATGACTGCCATTATTTATGACTGATTGCAGATGGGGCTAAATTGCTTTGTTGACCTGGAAAAGTCAGGAATTTTACTCCGTTTTTTTCTCTGATTTTATTTATGTAATGCCTTTTCTTTAGCTGTCTATATTCTTGTAACTGCACCACATTGTTACATTTGTTGTTCTACAAAAGCTTTCCTTCCTTTTAATTCATGGTTTGGTTTGGGTTTGTTTTTTTTTTCTCTTACGGTGTCAAACACCCCATTAAAAATGCTACATTTCCTTTGGGTAGATGAAGAAATTAGTTTCTCCCTTTCTTTAGATAAAATGCTGATCTGTCATGGCCTAGAAAGCCCAGCTTGGTACAGGATAGCTATTAGGCTGTTCCTGGTCTGCAGGACATCCTGTAACACAACAGACCTCACAGTTGTGTATGTGCTGCTGCAGGAGAGTGGCTGAACCTCAGCCCTTATCACAGTTGCCCCTTCTAGCTGGTAATACTTTCCAGGAAATCACCTCACAATCTTTTGTCTTTCTTTCAGGTGTATATAAAATCTGTATTTTCTGTAAGTACCTTTGGTTTCCCATGCCCCATAAGGGAGTTTCAGGTCTTCCTCCCTAACTTTCTTGGCCTTGCTTTTGACATCCCCCCATCACGGCAGATACATCATCCTATATCAGCTGCTTTCCTGCTTAGTCCTTTTTCTGGAAGTGCAGCCCATAGTACATTCAAGAATTTCTCTCTCAGGTTTCTCCAAAGTATCTTCATGTGCCAAGAAAATAAAACAGTAAAGTCTCAGGATCTGGGGTTCTAGCTTTATCTGCCATCCACATAGCAAAATGAGCTCAAAGTTCTCCAGGACAGCAGTGTGCCATCCTTCCTTCCCATATAAAAGTCTCCAGAAATGCCTGTAGCAGTTCTGCTATCTACTTATGCTCTGTTTCCCACTCTCTATTCCTAATCCTTTTCCACAATTTTTCTGCAAGCTACCTCTCTTTTGTGTCTTACTCTGGTTGATCCCCAGATTCTTACAATTTGTGTGATGAAAATGAATGTAATTTATTTCCTGCACTTCAGCTTCTTTCTGAGTAACATTATCCCATGTAATTTTTGTTTGTTTCTCTTAAGCTAGTCAACTTACTCCAAAGTTTCTGAACTATTACTTTCTGAAAATGTTTGTGTTTCCTGGAGCACTTCAGTTTCTTTTTAATAGGATTTTTCCATCTTTATCAAAGACATTTCTTTTGCTTTAACTTTTTTCTCCCTGGCCCTTTTTTCTCAAAACATTTTCATTGCTGCTTTTTCCATTAAAAAAAAAAAAAAAGTACTGTTGTGTTAGCAGGTTCCCTCTCTTTCTTTCTTTCTGCTAGGCCTCATTTTTTAAGAGATTTGCTTTTTAAATCTGAGACAATATGTCTTTCTTCATTTCCCTAATAAATCCTGATACCATTTCCCAAGCCTTTTTTCCTAACAATGCCTTCTCATTTACTCTGTTCAAGTTTTATCTCAACTGCTCAGTATAAATTTATATTAGAATCTGTCTATTTTCAGTTTATGTTTATTGATTCAATGAGAAAGGCCAAGACCTTAAACTTTTGTAGCCAAGCATGCTGTTGTGCTTTAAATTCTTGAGCAAGTCTTACCCCTTTTGGCAACTTTGCCTGCATAGATTGACTCCATGAAACTCTTTTTAATGATAATAGTATCTCTCTGTTTTCCTTTGCCACTGGTTTAATGTTTCAATACCCTGCAGTATTTTTTTTTCAGGTATACTTTCTGTGGAGAAAAAAAATCTTAAACGTGGGAAAGAACTGTGATTTGATTATCGTAGATGTTCTGCAAGTGCTTGCTTTTAGTTGAGGCTCTTTCTGCTTTTCACTGCCTCCCGATTGCCCCAGGGCACCACTGTGCCATGCTGCATGACCCAGCAGAGCTTCCGTGCTCACTTCACCACGTGTTTTGCCAGTTTTTTGGTGAGACAGAAGCCCTACCCCTAATGGATGAAGATTGTGCTATGACAGAGATGCAAGACAGAGAGCCAGGACATTGCACTCTCTTCTCCTTAGCTCTGCCACCTGTTGCTGCAGGACCTAACTTACCCCATATTTCATTTTCCATATTATTCTGTGTTAGTTTATTTACATCACTCCCGCAGAAGCATCCCGCAGAACACCCTATGCAACTCTATGTTTTTGTTTTTCCATGAGGGGTATTGACTTCACTGAGTAGGAGGTCAAAAAACAAAAAACTGGTTCCTGATGCTTTGCAGTCGCTTGTACGATTAACAAACAGCCTTACTGCATTCGCAGAGAGGTTCTTACAACTTGTTTCAATTTATCAGCTGGTCGCAGAGTGCAGTCTGGAATGATAACACACGGCCGCTGCCATCTGTGACCCGAACTCCCCAGGGTTTCCCAGCCATCTCCCATTCTGCCATCCCAGCTGAGCTCAGCGCTCCCACACGCGCCGCGCAGGGAAAGCGCCTGAATTCCCTACGGAGCAGCCCGGCCCCTCCTGCGAGGTCTGAGCAGTTCCCAGGGGTGGAATGAACTCTGCAGAAGCAGCAAACACGACGTAGCCCTTCCTGGAGCCTATTTTCTTCCCGTGTAGCCAGTAAAAACGCAGGGCCAGGGGACACTCAGCAGCTGACGCTGCCCTTGCTGCTCCAGCCCGGTCCTCGCCGGCGCGGGGAGCCCGGGGCCGGGAGGGGAGCCGCGGCAGCTCTGGGAAGGGGAAGGGAGCGGCATTGCCCGGGCGGCGGCACACCGGGGCCTCCCCGCCCCGGCGGCAGGCCGGGCCCGGGCTGCGGGGGCGGCCGGCGGCGCCGCTCCCGCCCGGCTCCCCTCCATCCCCGCAGGAGCGCGGCCGCCCCGGCCCAGCGCCGGCCCCGGAGCGCGGCCCGGACCCCGGCCCGGCCCGGCCCGCCTGCCGAGCCCCCGCTCGGGCTTCCCGCCCCACAGGCCGGCCCGGGGGAGCTCCCCTCGGCCCCGTCCCGTCGGCCGGCGGGGAGAGCGTGCGGGGCGGCCCCCGGGGGAGCGGGGAGGGACGCGGCGAGTCTCACCTGCCACAGGCGAGCGCCGAGCGGGAGGCGCCGGGGCGGCTGCGGCGCTTCCTGCGGCGGGAGGCGGGCGCTGTCCCCGGGTGACCCCGCGGGGGGGCGGCTGCGGGACGCGGGGCCGGGGGGGCCGGGCAGGCGGGCAGGCGGCTCTCCCAGCGGAGGGAGGCGGCCGGGAGAGGAGCGGAGCGGAGCGGAGCGGGGCGGGCGCGGGCAGCGCCGGGGCCGAGCGGCGCGGCGGGCGGAGAGCGCTGTGGAGCTGCTCGCCGGGATGGCGCGGAGCGCCGGGCACGGCGGCGGGGACGGCGCGGGGTCCCGGAGCTCCTCAGCCTCTCCTGAGCGCTTCTGCCGGCTTGGCCGGCGACGGGACCTGCAGCGTCCCTGTCGCTCGGCGGAGAGAGGCCCCACCGCCCCGCGCCAGCTCCCCGCGGGGATGCACCCTTTCTGCACCGCCAGAACCGCCGGCGAACGAGTTGTGTTAACTCCGGCGAGCTGGAGCGGTGCGGGCGGTGCCGTGGTTAGCGGCGAAGTGCCGCTGCAGCGCTCAGGGCTATCGCCGCTCGGCGCCCAGCCCCGCTCCGCAGAGCCGCCCAGCAGGGCAGCAGCGGGTTGCGTAAGAGCGGCCGCTGCGCCCGGGCTGGTAGGAGATGGTTCTCCAAACATCTCCTGGACGCTGGGCACCGTCTGTAATACAGACTGCAAAGAAGTTTAATTTTTGTGGGTTTTTAAATTATTTTTATTTGCTTTTAATTTTTTTTCCTCCGCACCGCTGTTCACCCGGTGGCCAGGTGTGGAGGCTGACCTACAGAGCTGCTAATATAGACGTCCATTTCGCTTACAGGTTTTCAATGTCTTGCTTCTTTCTGTTTTTCACTTCTCTACCGGGAATTTTTACATGTGATAAGGTATAAAAGGAAAGAAAAAGACACAAGGACGTAGTTTAGGTATCACAGTGCTGCCTGCACTAGAAATGTAGAAATAAGAGAAGCACCTACATGACTCCTACTAGGGGATGCAATTAATTTGACTAGACAGCCTCATAATATCACAGCTGAGAAAGGAGAGCGGTTCAAAGGCAGTAAAAGGATTACAGCTCCATCCCAGTTAGTATTAAGCTTCTAGAACACAGTTGCTCTATAACGTGATTCTGCTCTGAAAATGGGATAGCACGTGCTGATTGTGTCTCAGTGCTTTCTACATCATGTCTCTGCCCAGCTAATATGTAGAAGATGTTGCCAGAGAATTACAATCCTGCAAAGCCAGTTGGGATTTTCCTTTCAATAGAATAACTATTTAAGTTCACTGTACTGAAATACATTAAAATATAACTTATATACACAGTTTAGTATTTTCAAGTCTTCACCAAAGAAGAAGCATATTTTTACTCAAAAAAGGTTTAAATCCTCATAATCCAGGTGAAACGTGCTATGTATTTAAACAAACGTAATTTTGGTCCTGAGCCATGGCAGCACACTGCTAGAGGGTCTATCCATATCATGTTTGTGAATGTGTCAAATTCAGAACCTACTGTAATGATTAGCTGTCCAGAAAAGTTTCAATGTATTCTAGAGACCTAAAGAAGGAATATTCTTACTCTAGAGAGAATAAAAAAATATACTTTAAAGTATCTGGGGCTGATGAACCGAATTAATTTTATTCATTTTTATACAAACTTAGAGATTTTCAGCTAGCAAGGATATGTAAGGTGTGTTGTAAGTCCAGTTCCTCTGCATAGAAGGAGGTCTGTAGGCTAGGACTGTAATGAGCCAACAAAAGATGCTGTTCCACACTTTGTTAATGAGGGAAGGTAAGGGGAGTGATGACAGTAAAATCAAAAAATCAGTGACAAAGGAGCAAGGTGAAAAAAAATAAGGATGTAAACTTCACCTTAACATAGCAGGTCAAGAGAAGGAAGCTGGATGTTTGATAGGGATGTTGTAGACAGGAGCACAAGAAGGGACAGTGACCATCAGCAAAGAAGAGTGTCTTCAAGACCTTTCCTGAGATACATTTTGAGTTCCTGTTTATTTTGGTTTGGTTTGGGTTGGGTTGGTTGTTTGTTTGTTTTTTTAATGTGGAATCTCTATAGTTCCATCCAGCAGCAAAAGAATAGATCTAAGCTATACTGGATTTTACATTGATGCAGATTTATTTTTCTCTTTGCTAAAGGACCAGATAGGAAGACACAACTGGCTCGAGCTGAGTAGAGCTGGGAAGCATGTTAGAGTAGAGAAGGCCCAGTGTAATGAAAAACAGTGTCTGGAGCAGGGTCTGCCATTTTACTATTCGTGCTTCCTACTAGACTGTCACACTATTTTCTATAATGATGGTTCTTTTTTGAAGTATATGAATAAAAATTACAAGAATTGTCTTTCTGTACTTGCTTACATAAAAGGGATACCTTCTCCTGCAGATTTTGTCCTTAAAATTTTGATTTGGGTAAATCTGCTGGAAAAACTCCCAAGCATTCAATGCAACCAGATGAAGCAGCTGCTTAATGCATGCAGGCATTGTTTGAATTTATTTGAGCCATTGCAGTGCTTGTACCCTTCCATCCAGCACACAGTAGCACCTGTTTTGCTGTGTTGTACAAACTCAAAGGAATTCGCAAACATCCTCAGTTTTCATGGCCTGAATTTCATAGAAGCCCATGTATAAAGCAGATACTTACTTTCTCAGATGGTGGTTGTTCCTCAGTTTGGAAGCAGCCACCCATGGCTTCCTCCTGCTCTGGGAGCCCTTGCTGTGGGAGGGGGGCAAGGGGAGGTTGGCCAGAGCTGGGGGCCACCAGGAGTCTCCTGGCAGCAGCCAGGTGGGCTCCACACACAGCAACTTTTGTGATCTTCATGGTGGGGAGTGCTTCAGAGTGTTCAGCAAAAGGTGTCCTTTTAGCTCTCCCTTTTTTCTTACACTTCTGTATGTACTTTTAGCCAGTGCATTCTTCATGTTTATTACCAACGTGTATCGCAGATACAGGTTTGTTGTTGTTGTTTTGTTTGGTTGGTGTTTTTTTGTGAATATCTGATAATACATACTGTTAAATTTTGGAAAATTTGTTAGAAATTCACTTATTTTAAAAATTACTATTTTTCTAAGTTTAAGTTCTCTGAGTGTTTTATCAGACTTCTTAGATGACTGCCTATACTTCTGGTAGATTTCCAGCTTTCCCATCCATCTGTTCAGTTGAAAATAACATGAATTGAATATTCAGCTTGTTCTTTAAGTTGTAGATTTTCAAGGACTGAATCTTCTTTAAGCAGATAAATGCAGCTGCTGCCTTGCCAATTTGTGACATGATTTCGTTCTGGATATCCCCACTAGCTTGCATATTACTGCCAAGGTATGGAGACTGACTCATCTCTTGCACTCTTTTGCATTCTAAAGCAGTGCTTGAATTTTAGGTTTCTTGTTGGAATTTTTTATTTTTTTGCATATTATTGTTGTAAACCCTATGTTTACTGCCATGCTCAGTAGTCTTTAAGCTCACCTTTCCAGATGTTTTTATATGTCTGAGTGGATACCAAAGATCAGAGTCTCTAGTCTAATAAAATTTCAGCATATTGCTCTTGAACCATTTTATGTCTAGTAGTCTGGCTACCTAAACTTTTCTAATAGTGAATCAGTAGCAACCCCAAAACATTGAATACTTTGCACTGTTCATTTTTGTTGATATGCATTCATATAAAAAACTCTGGCATCTCTTTGTTCAATGCAACCTTGTTCAACGTTAATCATCAAGCAGAATATTTTATCTTGTTTCACTTATGCTTTATCTGTGCATGTTGCACCTGGATATAAAGCTGTGTTGATATTAGTTTCTTTCCTTGATAAAAAGCGTTTCATCAAGATACAGCAAAATATATCAGAACAGAAAATATCAAATGCTTCTGTGAATTGTGCGTGGTTAATATCAGTTTTTCCTATTCAGTTTTCCTCTGATGATGGTTTTTAAAGAGTGCTGATACACACTCTGGAAAGTTTAAGTAATAACAAATAATAGAAAAATTATGCATGAACAAGGGCAAGTGCCCTTTTCTACACTAGCAAAAAAATTAAGCCAGTGTTTATATGGAAAAAGAGGCACTGTAGCTTGCTAAGGCCGTGTGCTGAACAACCACAGGTGAGATCATCACACAGTGTACACTGGAGCTAGGAGTAAACTAGTTACCTCTAAGCCAGCAGTGATCCTGTGAGGGAAATATATAATAAAGTTCACCAGGACCAAAGTTTCTGCCATGAGCTTTGGCTCAGCCGACTTACCATATGAAAAGATTTATCCACCAAGAAGAAATAAAGGAGCAGACAAATTTTGTGCAGGTCACTTAATGGGCTTTTATGGTATTGTTACTGAAAGAACGTAGGCTTAAGAGCTGAAAAAAATTTGGAAAGGGAAAAGCCCTCAGCTGTGCAGTGGCTCTCATCCAGTAAACTTGGGCTGCCTGGACAGCTCCTGTCCTCACACAGCTCTGCCTTGGCCTTTGCTTCTGTCTTCAGCCTAATAAGCCTCCCTCTCACCTTTCTAGTTACCTCTTTCTCTTCATGTGATCCCCAATGAAATCTGCAAGAGGTAATATTGAGAGACTAACTAAACCCCTAAGTGATCTTGTTTTTTGCACCTGCAGGAAAGCACTGTTGTTCATGTGTCAAATATGGACTTCAGATAGTAAAGAAATGTGGGTTTGTGATGTTTCCAGTGGGAATGTATAAAGCAATTTCATTACTTCTTTCTGATCCAAAGCACACTGAAAATTTCCATTGCTATCCTTCTGTTAGGGGGCCTCATTGGTTTAAAATCAATATTAGACATGTGGTGGTTGAAATGGCAATTTTATTCAAGAATTCTTCTGTAGTAATATGCTGTCATACATGCTCTGAGTGCCCACATGGCAGAAGTCCATATGCCATCCCCTTTTAAGCAAATTATATATAGATGTGTTTCTTCTTATAAAACCCTGAAGGAACAGTAAGGAGGAAAGCCTTTCAGCAGAAACTAATTCTAAGCTTCACCATTTGGTAGGGGGTAAGGAATCTGTTTCCCTTAAGAGAAGACATTGCTTGTTCATTCACACTGGGACCCAGTAAGGAACAGAGTCCTCTGCAATGGGAGGACAGAGGTAAAGCACAGCCACTCCTTGTGTTTGATTCTATTTTCTGCCCATGTTAAATGACCCATGTAATGAGTAAAGAATTGTTTAAATCGAGTAGTACACAAGCAGGTTAGGTCAATAACTGCTGTTAGCTGGCAGTCTGAAATGGTGATGAACAAAATTTGTCCTGTCATTTCATAACACTTTTAAAACAATTGCAGCCACAAAAAGTACTTCCTTGAACAGATAAATTCCTTTGTTACCTGATGATTAACACTTTAAAGATCCAGAGAGCCTTAGTGTGTGTTTTTAAGAGCCCAAATGCCTCTTGGGTTGGCCAATGGACAGCTGACAGCAAATATAAGATTTTAGCAGTAGCGCTTCAAGATTATTTTTTAAAAAAACAGAAACAAAAATCAAAAACCAACTACTGAGGCTTCTTGAGATGTGCTTTTGACCAATCTAGTTATGCATGAGTGTATTCTTCTGTCCTGACTCTCCTACTTATGCACTGAGTTGCTGTGAGCTTTTAAATTACCTTGCAGATTCCAGAGGGTGAGAGCTACAACTGGGTTTGCATCACACCTAGCCCAGAAGCATACACTTAGATCTGGAAAATGGCATTTTTACAGAGTGAAAAAGACTTATTAAAAAAAAAAAAAAAGTGAGAAATATGACTTATCAAATCTTTCAAATTATGATACAGAATGGATGGCTGTCCTGACTTCTGATTGCAGTCACAGTCCAGCAGCCCGTGTATTTTGAAAGATGTCCTGTAAGCAGACAACAATGGACGTGGTGGCACTACTCTTATTCAATGGGAATGTGGTCTCTTTAGGTAAGACACCAAGGCGGTCTGTGTGCAAAACAGGATCAGGAGAAGAAAAGGTTTTGCAATACCACACCATGATTTTCTGTCTTTTCAGAATCTTCGTGGTTCGGGTCACGTCCCACAAAGTGTTATTTCTTGACAAATCTTACCTTTTTTTGTTACTATTTTTACAGGCTCCATGGACAATTAGTAAATGTTTCCATGGCAATCATCGACAGCTTCTTATGGATGAAGGCAGATTTTAGCATTCATAGACAAAGACTCCATTCTTCCTTTCTGGTTTTAAAGTATTTTTAAGGCTAACCAAAGAGGATCATGTAGGAGTGTTCTCTGTTACCGTAACAATACCGCTGTGAGGATATTTAGGGAGGTCCAAGTTTAAAGTAGTCTATTAATATCTTAAGCAGCCATGCTAAAACCACAGTCAGATGAGATCAGAGTGTATGCAAATCACTGGGGTTTCTGCTGTAGAGAGGGAAATGTCTTATGTTCCTCTTTCCTCAATTGAAGCTGCAACCAGAGTAAAATCAAGGCTCCCCTGTCTTTGTAGAGCACCCAGTTCTCACTGGCCCCTGATGCCTCCTGGAACCAAATAAAATCTATGACAAAGTAACCTAAGAAGGGGGGAAAAGTGCACCAGAAAATTGTCTTAGGGTCGGAGACACTGTGAAACTATAAATGTAATTAGCTCAGTTGTTCCAGAAAATATCCTTGAACTGTTCATATTCTAGGATAGGAAGGCTGACACTGGTCCAACAAGAAAAACTAACACTTGACAGGTAGAATTTTTTTGACCAGTGCTCAACTAGGATAGACATCTGGGATGTGGAAAAAAAACCAGCTTTGCCCTTCAAATAGGGTTAAATTTGGTGCTTCAAAGAGGACTAACAGTGTGAACCCTGGTACAGTTATGGATGGACTCAATTAGTGTAAGAGTCAGTCATTTCACTTCGTCATTTCATTTCAGACAGACACGATGCAGTGAGACACTGTGCAGATATACTTAGTTCTCACTTTTAAAGTGCTCTTGAACAGTCCACAGGATGTGTCTTGGAAATAAGAACTGCAGAAACAAACAAACAAAGGAAAAACATGTCACGTTACTTAACAAGTGTCAAAAATAAAAAGCCTGGTCATCCCTCTTCCACAGGAAAGTCACTCGATAAGAGCATCCCTTTGTGAGGAGGAGAAAAGGACAAATTGCTGACACTCACTGCAAAGTGAAATTCTGACTATCTAACCATAATAAGCCATCCCAAACCCAGAATTGACTGAAGTGTTAATCATATTCATAAACTACTTGACTTGATTACTTCATGTCTAAAAGCATAAGGTTTCTTTATCAACTTACCTTTCTAACCATCTTATTAACTTAGCTTCCTTTTTTTCATTTCATGTAAATAAGAGATAACTTTTTGCAACTACTACATATTATAAATAGTCCTCCTTGACTGCCCTGCCGATATTCAGCGTATACTCAGAAGGGAGTATAAATTATTTCTGAACTCGTGGTATGGCGTGCTTTCCAGAACTACTGCATTTTTTACGACTCAGCAGGCTCTGCAAACATGCAGGAGAGTTGTTTTGTCTCCCATGTCATAGGTGAGTTAAACCTTTATGTAAGATCTGTTCATACTGGTTCCATAGGCCCCAGTGTTTGCTGTTCAGGGAAGCTGAAGCACAGCAGTTTGCTGTATCTTACCAGCAGCAACGTGGAAGAGACTGGTGCTCTAAAAACATAAATTTTGTTTATTCTTAAAAGTGACTTAAACACAGATGAATCATACCACACTTTTTAAAAATAGGAATTTTTTTTTCTCCATGATAGAATGACTTTTTATTAAGGTTGCAAAACTAGTGAAACCACTTCTTATTATAGGAGCTGCTGCAGTGCACAGACTGCTGTGTAATCACGAGCACCCACCTGAAGCTTTCCAACAAAAAACTGAAGAGTCTTAAATTTGGTTGCACAGGCTGCTTGGCTTCTTAGACCAGTTTGTTTCTTTACTGAGAACTGGGTATTAGGACTAAGTCTTTATATACATGTATATATGTTTATATTCCTTTGAAAAAGCACATAAAACTCTCTAAAATATACTAAATTATATATATATAGTCTTGTGTTTTTCATGAAAAACGAATGTGTTCTGTCTTCTTCCCAGAGCAGTTTACATAGTTTACAGGTGGACTTCTATATTGAGAGGAACCTAATGTTCTAGAAATAGAAATGAATGGATGTTGTAGGAAATTTACTGTGGAGCAGAATATTAGACCTCCACCAGCATGTTAAAGCAAAACTGTGTATCTACTGTTCAGCATTCTCCCATGTGTGTACTGGAAAGTTTGCCTTGAAAGAGAAGTCTTCAAACCTGCATTGCTTCCAGCCCAGTTTACAGCAGGAGGTACCTGTATGTCTCTTGAGGTGATGCCAAATGGCAACACAGTGAGGGGCAGTGGCATGAGACTGAGCACCAAGGGGCTGCAGTAATATTACTGGGACTGCCACCAGCTTCCTCTGGGTCCTTGCACAGGCTTTTAATTCACTCTATTTCTTGTTTTCCCTGAGGAAGAAAGGGAAGCCACGTAAAAGCAACATGCAAAATGCAATAAATACTACCAATTTAAAAAATTTAGGTGCATTTTCAGTGGGGTGCCAGAATCTGATATGCAGATAAATTAGTGAATTAAAAGAGCAGCCAAATGCACCACATTATTTGCACAGAAAAGACAGTTGAAGCAATTTGAATTTTTGGAATTTAACTCTACTTATAATACTGTATAGTGGTGAGGAACCAAGGAAAATTCAGCTCTGGCATCTATTACCTTACTAGACAATAAACAAAGCCTTGTAAACAATCTTATAAACACTTTAAAACAAAATACACAGAAACAGTCATGGAACATCTGAACAGGGTGGAAACAAAAGAATTACGTAATCATTTCAACACATAATTCTCAAATTAGATCTGCATGACATGCTACTGGGGTTTTTTTCACAGTAATAAACAAAGGTTAATATTGATGGCAAATGCTTTTCCTCCATACCAAATTAGTATTACAATATGCTATTTCTGCATTTCCAAATCGTTAAGAGTATTACTAAGAAGACTGCTATAGAAAAAAGAGAAAAAACCCAAAGGAATAATATTATTTCTATGCAATGCCCCTTTGGAGGCGGCTTTTATGATTGTGACTAAGGATACAAACAATTTAGCAGTTTCCACCATTCAATTCCACCATCAACTGATGTTTATTCCAAATAAATAATTCTTCGGTGTCTCTGCGTGTTTTCTTCTCAAGTGTGGGCTAAACAGAGGCGTAGTGAAAAAAATAGCTCCCACGGTGACTGCAACAGGCTTGAATTTCACCCGAGTGATCTTAACCCAAGTGTGCATCTCCCTGTCTGTAAAAGCACTGCTGAAATTTCAGTTCCTTCATTTAATATTACAAGCAGAAATGTAGATAGGGGGTTAAATTTCAACCCCACTGAAGTCAGCAGCAAGCCTCCTGCTAGCTTCACTTACATGTACAAAACACAAACATATGGCTGAATTAAGAGCAGAAGAAAATAAGAAGGAACAGAGGAAATGCTGTCACTGACTGAAAGCAGAGTGGGTGGGCAGCACCCAACCTCGTCCACACAGGTTTCCATTGTAATTTTCTGATGGACTGGAAGAGCTATTCCTTTTTCCACCTAAAGCAATGATTTGTGTCTAACAGAGCTAGCAATGACTAGCTGCCAACGTGTCAAGAGAATAAGGAGTTGGAACAGCTGAAGGATACTCCAGCATGTACTGAAGGCTGTGAGAGACCATAAGAAGGTGAGGTGGAGAAAACCAGTGGGGTTCCTGCCTGGAATGAGACAAAGCTCAGCTGATTTCCATGTTGCTGTATCTGCCCACTGCAGCAATGGCATTATCACCAAACCTGCCCACACCTTTGACAATTATGAGAGGAGCAGTCTCTTCTGCTTCTGCAGACTTGTAAGACACACAAATATGCTATAAGGAGTCCAGTTAGAGAAATGGGTAGATAGATTTTTTAATATTGCTAGTTGTAGATTATATAAGAGCTAGGGCTTCTTGGGACTCTGTTATTTTAAACAAATGGTAGATTGCTACTTTCTCTTGCATGCATAAAGCTGTGTCATGATGGAAAAATAAACACATGGTTGAGAGATTTCTTGAACTCCTGTATGGTGGTTAATTTTTCAACAGTTCTTTTAATGGCTTTGAGAGCATAATACAGCAGAATCCACGAAGAGTCAACTCTCAAAGTCAGTTCCTCATCACACTGTTGAAGAAAATCCCATCTATCTCCCAATGTTTAAATTTTTAGCTATGTTTTTTCCCCATCTCTCTCTGGTCAGCTTTTGATGAATTGCAAATTTTGAATCTGTTTTTTGAAACTGTCTACAAAAGCATGGCTTTTTAAACCATGTTTGCATAACTCTCCATCTGACTAACCTGCTAAATTCCTTGTCCCAAAAGACATACAGAAATGACCCATTTTCAGTGGTGTGCCAACTGTATACTTAAGGACTGCATAAATTTGCCTGACAAACCACAAACAATCCCTGAATTGCCTCTTGATAACCCCTGGATTTTTTTTTAGTGTGTTGGAGTGAAGCTTTTTTTTTTTCCTCTCTCTCCCAGAGCAATGGAAAGAAAAAAAAGAGTAATTGAAATAAATTGGAAGGCTTGATGTCTTAGGATTTAAAATCCAAAACCAGCTCAGTTACATGTGGCAAATCATTTTTGGTTTATGATGGGCTATGGATAACAATAAAGTTTTCATACTGTTCCCAGTGGCCAGCTATTCATATCCCAGACCCACCAGTCTATCTGAATTACTAGCATGCTTTCTGGCAACCAAGGAAGAAAGATTGCAGGCTGAATGGGTGCCAAGATGGATGTATAATGTGGGCCAGTTCTCCAGGAAAAGTCTGCTCCAACCTCCCTGAGTGGACCAGACATTCAGCAGTGCAATTTGAGGAGCTGCAAGGGGGTGAGGGGGAGACTGCCTGTCCTTCCCATTGCTTTCTTAGGCAGGGCAGCTTTCTATAGGATCCTGCAAAAGCTCGGTCATTGTTGCTGCAGCCTCGGTCCATGTGTGTTCATGTTATTTGTTTGCCTGGAGGCTTGGCAGTTTATTTTGACTCCTGCTAGCTCTGCACACACCAGAGGAAGTGAAATGGTTTCTGTTATTTCTCTTGTAGAGTGTCAGAATCCATTGTATGTGTGCGAAGCTACTGAAGACAATCTGATTGCCAAGTGTTTCTGGTGGCGGAACTGGCCTGCTCATTGCAACACACTGGAAAAACAAGAGAAAGAATCCAAAATGACATTCAGCTTCTTAGCAAGTTGATAGAGCCAAGTATTGGCAAGTTAATACATTAGGACTGAAAAGGGAGATAGCTTTCCTTTCCACTTGTAAATTTGATATGTTTTGTCTGGAACAAATTAGAACAATATAAAAAATATGACTTGGTTGTATCATTTGTCTAGCATCACTTTTTGGAAAATAGATTTGTAATTTAAGGTGCTTTGTAGAGTCTGGGAGCACCAGGAGCTTGCCAGTTCACCATAGTTCACCATCAGGTTGCTTCACCACAACCAAAAGCTGAGGAATGCAAAGTCTTGTTGATCGGGTTACCTTTTGAAGCTTTATTTATTAATGTCATTATGCAGACTTGTGAGAACATGGTGGGAGAAGATTTAGATGGGGAGGAAGCTTTTATCTGTATAGTAAATACAAATAAGAAGATAACATTAAGCCTCTCAATGGGTCCTGCTGGGTGGGAGGGATGCTGCACCACCCCTCAATAACAGCACAGGCTATGGTTGTTCTTGTGAATAGAAGCTTTGTGTTCAAAGAAAAACTATATTTAAAACCAACTAGTCAGACCCAAGCAAATTATTTTACTAAACAGAGTTTTTTTGTCCTTCGTATTCTGAGGGAAATGGATCCATAGTGACTGTTTTCATAAAACTGTTTCTCAATGAAAATATAAAGTATATTTCCAAAAATGTTATGATTTCATCATCTTCCCTGGTAGAGTGCTCTTCTGGACACTGGATACTTCAGTCTGCCAGCAGATCAGTGAGCTGGACCAACTACTGGACAATGACCCAAAGGAGAAGTTTAACTGAGTTAATAAAGACAGTGACTGAGAAGTTCTGGCAATAATTTATCTGGCAAGAATGAAATAATGGAAATACAAAATACACCATCAAAATCTCCTGACATAACTTTTCCAATGAGAAGATATCAGAATGATATCAGATAGAAGAAAAACAAGAAGTAATTAAAACTTCAGAACTTTAAATTTCTTTGAAACTAGTATTTCCTACAGAGATTAAGTCTCTCTGGTTTAATGAATTTAACAGTGAAGAAAGAGGGTCATTCTTTTTAATGAATTTTAAAACATAACAGACTCAGGAACAGACCATGTAAGGCTAGTTATTACAATAGGAAACATCAGAGGATATTTTGTAGCAGAAAGACTTTTACTAGTCAGAGTCAAGCTCGAAAAAACCCCCCCCCACAAAATCCAAGTCAGTTTCTGTTCCGTAATGGGAATGCGATCAAAGAGATGAAATTCTACAGCGTATTGCATGTCCTCCTTCAAAGCTGCTGCCCATCCAGTACTGGGCATCTTGCAAAAAATACTTCAGTTGCCTGTTAAATGTCTTAGGAGGGCTTTTCATAGTTTTGCTGTTTCATAGGGGGTTTTGAGGTTTTTTTTGCTTTAAAAGATTTGGAAAGTTTGGGGCTGGACTGACGGCTGCTCACAATGGCCATAACCTGTACTGATTTCAGCAGGATGATAGCCAGGACAACTACTAAATTCTGGTCCTGTGTGTTTCAGACAGCACAGGAGAGGGATGAAAGATTCCCTGGTAGCTTGATGTCATCTCTTCAGCAGATTAACTGGCATGGTGCCATTGCATCAGGACTGTGGGCAGTTCCATGCTTTTCCTTGGAGCACAGACCTGTCTGGTCTACACAGAGACAGTGTGGGCACACAGCTTCCAGCAGGGATGTGCATAAGAGCCTTGGCTCCAGGGAGATGGTTCTAAAATAAGATACCACTTAAATTTAACAAAAGCAACAGATTATGGACTTTTGTCCCTTCCCTCAATAATCTAGGGCAGGTTTGGCCAGCATAGTCTGTATGACGTGTACTATAAGAAGTGAGAGCTCTCACATGCTTGAATTGCAATGTGGCTGTAGAATGAGACACTTAGGTACCACCAAAGGGCTGAACACTTCCAGAACTCCCCAATTATTCCTGGGAGAAAATTGGATTAGAGTCAGGCTGTGTTCCTCACTTCCATCTGAAGCTTTCTGTACAAGGGATTCTTGCAATGGGCATTATTATCTCCCAAAAAATAGTACAAATAGGATTTGCCTCTATCTTTTTCAGAGCAAGTATTAAGTTGGCAAATTAAGAGAAATACAGTGGTAATTGCTGACAATTCTTTTAATTTGGTTACATTGTTTATATTTGCTCAGTCATATATTAATTTATGTTTTACACATCAGAGCAGATGAAAAGAAAACCCATGAACGAACCAACAATCAAAAGAACTGCAGGAAAATATTTTAATACATGCTTTTTTTCCTTTGTAATTTTTACAAAATTAATCTGTCCTAAGCTTAGTCATCTCAAGTGCTTTAAAATTGTTTTTTACGCTATTTTATCCTTCCTGCTTCTGAAGCAAGAAATTTTTGTGACACTCTTCAGTGAGTCTGTGCCTAGGGACACAGAGTATGACTTGGAAACTATCCAAAACAGGACCTCGTTCCACAAGAGATGGGTCACTATTAATTATAAATTTCATTTCTCATACAATGACTTAGCAAGGGCTATGATAGTTACTACATATGTCATGCTACATTTGTGTTATTCCTACATTTTGTAACAGAACAGGTTGCAGAAATCGTGTGCTAAAATTCATTAAACAGCAAACTTTTGTTCTGATATTTTTCTGCATTTACAACTATGAGTGTTTAAACCCTAAGAACATCTGATTCCCCAGAAGCATGATTCATTTGACAGAGCTAATAACCAAGAAGTGTAAGATTTCACCAGACCTTGTAATTTTGTTTGCGGGACTTGGCAGGGGAGCTTCATGCACTGAATTTGGAGTGTTATTCCACTTTAAAAATTAAATCCTAATATGACAGAGAAGAAATAAAAATATTTTTAAGGAAAAACCACAAATCGAGGTATTAACCAAGAAAGACCACAGTGGATTTGTCAGGGGCTTTACAGCCTTCTTTGTACTGCCCCACACAAAAATCCACATTGGATTGTTTACAGAGGGACCAGCCCTCACAGATCCCCCGTGTGCTGGATTGCAGCCAGCCCTAACCAAAATCTCAGAGGCAGCAGCTTGGGCCTCTTCACACCCATCCTACTGCCCTCAGGGATAACCCCAGGACACTAAGGTAGGAGGAGCTGAGGAGAAATGCTTACTGCTTTTCTCTAATAGAAAAGAAAAATATGTCAGGGCTTTGTTTGATTGCGGCTTTTTTCCCCTCCTTTGTTAAAAGAGCCAGTAGGTCTTATCCTGATACTCATATTCATGGGAGCTTTGCCTAAATAAAGTTTAAATATTGGCAAGTACTTCAGTCTTACAGAAGGATAGCAAAACATACTTTGCTAGAGAAGAAAAGTAAAACAAACTTCCCTCAGTATCGTGATGAGCTCATCTCTGTCCATGGGGAATTAAAAGTTATTTGGTTGATTTAAACAGAAGCAGGATCAGGTCCTTTTTATCAGGGACTAATTCACAGCCTAGGAAAAAAAAAACCAACAAAAAAAAAAAAAAAAAAACAAAAAAACAAAAAACACAGCTAGAGAATCTTATGAATATTTTAAGATGTCTGCTGAAATGTGTACCTATGAATAAAATGAGATGTTTCAGTGTAGAAGGAACTCATTACCTAAATTAAAAATAGATGGATCATTTATAAATGCAAAAGTAAATATAAGGCAATCAAATTATTACATAAGAAAATCCTTCAAGGAATACTTGAGCATCAAAGAACATATTTCATACAATGTGACTTGGCAGCAGCATGAGAATTTAAAGAAGCTGGGTAAGGGAGAGAGATGCATTCCTCACACAACACAGTGCCTGAAACCCAGAGTTCGGGTTCTCCAGTCACCCAAAAAAGAGGTGAGACTCAGGAGCACAGTAGCACTTTTTCATTTGGTGAACCTCCATTCTTTTTCCACAGAAACCTGGGCCCTGAGGTCAGGAACCATGTGGCTGCACATTGGCCACTTTTCTGAAAACCGGATTTATCTACCTGAGCCCAGGAGACTGAAAACTTTCAACCAGTACAGGAGAAGATCCTAAAATTCTCTTTTTATTCACTAACTACTGTGAATTATCCTCCATGGATGTCAATGCCTGATTCATCTCTCCACATAATGGGAAAAGTAAAATGACACTCTAGAAAAACAGACAAATTCAGACTTGATGTCCACTTTTGGACTCATGTGGACCTGATGATCTTAAGGGCCCTCTACAACCTAAGTGATTCTATCATTCTATAATTTTGTTCTAAGGGATTTCCCCAATAACGTAGTCTTAGGTTGCTTTGTAAAAGCTAGCATCAAACCACCATCAGCATGAAATTTGTGAGACTTCATTTCAGATGTTCCTATGGAGCAAAGTCTCCTTCTTGTGAGAAAATACCAGTTTGGTTCAGGGATTTTGAATACACAGACACATGGATTAATAGATGGTTCCATCACACAGACAGCAATCTATCACTTCAGTATTTACAAACTCCTCTTGCAAAGCTGAAAAATATGGTGTTTGAAATACTTCCTACATTAATAGTTGAGAGGATTATTTTTTCTATTTGACTATGGGTAATATCTAACCCCCACAGGAACTGGTAGAAATTACTCCACAGAACTACACTTGCAGCTACATGTTTAAAGGTGAGGATGAACAGTAACTGCCAAAAAATTCTGAGAGCTGGCAAAGATTCAGTGCTGCACAAAGTCTGGCCTCGTGCTCAGCAAAGGGAATTCTCTCTGGGTTATTTCTTCACATGCGATGTGGTGGAAGGAGCTGCAATTTCTCAGTCTGCTTCAAACTCCTTCCTTCAAACTCTTTCATACCTAAATGATTATTGAAAGCCTCTTTTTATTCCAGCTGTCTAAAGCATTTTCTACAACCAAATGAAATGATGAAGTTCTAAATTATAATGAGAAACCCTGAGGAAAGACTAAGCTAGGTATAATGGTATTAGAAGGATCTTCTCAAGAATTGGCACAAAGTGTATAAATTTAACAGTCTGGAATGGGAACTGTTAGAATCCAGTAGGTTTAGTGTAACACAGTGTTATTGTGGATTGTTTAAATCAACTTCAAAAGCTGTGAAAGCCTTAATGATTCTGAAAATGACATTTATTTTTAATTTTTGAAGGTTTAATCCTATTACATCCCACATAATGAACCCAGAGATATTGTTGCTGGCTTCCACTTTCGTAAGTTTTAATTAGAAAGGGAAATAGCAAGAAATGTAGCTTGCAATTATGCACTATTGAAATATATGAAATTTCACTAGAAGAGTGGTAAAGAAGGTAATCTTTCTATATCCCTTCACAATCCTTCAGAAATACCATGCATTTATTTAATCATGGACTATCACATAACACAATCTGGAGCTTTAAATCTTTTACAAAAAAGCAAATCTTACTACATCTTCACTGGGCCACATTTGCAGATGATAAATTAAAGGATGCATTCAGCAAATCTTACTGATGCAAGTGATTCTTATTTTTGCATGTCTTCTCACTAATTTCAAACCCTTATTTATAGAAATCTTTCCATTGCCCTCAGTAGTACTAACTGGGAGAGTAAGAGTTTCCAGTACTAGTTTTTAAATTATTTGTGGGGATTTTTCATGAACAGATGTAATAAATTCTACTGACTAAATTAGCAGTTACAGATTGCTTAAAGGGTATGTGTCAAATGATTTTTTTGTTGGCACCAGAACTATTTCTTATTGTTCTTTTAGGGGGAGGAGGAGAGGGAGGGACTTCTTCATGTCCCTTTTCTAAAGAGGTTGAAATTTGTGTGTAGGAGAAAAAAAAAATGAAATCAGAACATATGTCTACAATAAATAAGTTAGTTACCACATAAATAAGTGTAGTTACCACAGACAAGATAGACAGAGAAACAATAGGACTGTTTCAGTCAAGACAGGAAATCCAATGCAGACACCAGAAGTGGGATGGAGCTCACCTAACTTCAGCTGTATAAAAGTAAGGCATTCGGTCTTAGACACCTGGGCTGTTGGCATAGTCCATGGAGAGTGAGAGATCCATGAAAATGGACCACTCATGAAACATATTTTAGGATGTGATGAATCACTTTCTGCGTGTGGTTGTGTCCATTGACTGCAGTAGGCACCTAGGTAACTGGTCTATATTTAGTGCTTAAATGCCTTTTAGATGACTAAATTAGGTAAGAGAACCCAGCCCAGCTGCCTTGCAAAGGTCAGGGTATACATCAGGGCGGAGGTGAGTTTTAAGGAAGGATTTACGGACAATAAATTCACTTAGATCATCAGCACAAGAAAAAAGTCATGAAACAGGAATGTTCTATCTTGGGTCAATAGATCAGAGATTAAATATATCAAGTATGTATTCCCACACTTCCTGCTTCCCCTTCCATTCTTGCCATTTCAAACATATATTTAGGTTTTTAAAAGTGTTTTGCTTTGCCTTGCTGCTGTGTACAAGGGAATGGAAACTGGGCTTTATACTGAGACAGTGAAACCAGTGAGAAGGTGCTGCCAAATGATCAGAGCAGAAAGCTGAAGAATGTTTATTTTCTCTTTAGGCACAGTTTTATTGAAGACAATGCACAACATCACTGGGAAGATAACATTCAAAAATATTTCAAGTGGAAGGGAAAATCAGATAGTGGGAAAACAGTGAAAAGCAGAAAATACCAGAACTATGCTAGATAAATATTATCTCTGACATCAGTTTTCTGAAATGGCTATTGATTTCACAGTCTGCACACAGCTAACAAAATAATCACTGGATGTTTGTGTGAAATTTTGATCAAAAATAATTCTTGCATGAGGTCTGCAAGTCCTTGCAGTCATAGGTTTTATGGAAGAAAAGTCTAGATAAACACAGGAAAGGTATATGAAATCTGTTTTATATTTACAGGAAGAGAAAATAATACCCTAAGTTTTACGTTGTTTTGTCAGCTGAGATTTATTTGTATTTTCATTATTTTGATTTGTTTTTCTGTCGCCAGTGCTGTTAAGAAATCTCTAGAAAAGGTAATCTAAAAAAAATTATGCAGTTAAAAGAAAATAATTATTAATACCTACTGCTACAGTTTTATGAAATAAAATATAATTTAATGATAAAATAATATTTTGTGGAAATATTATATAAATAGTTCTCCCATTTACAGCCAGTGAAATCCATAATGCTGTGATAATCAGCAAGGAGCCAGTCTTAGAGACTATGGACTCAGCAACAGAGCAGATAAATCAAAGCAAAGAGGACTGCCAAACTTGTACATGACATTGAAATGAGTCTGGATACCCTTTGGGTCTTAAATCTATTTTTGTGTTTGCAGAAGCATCTCGATATTAGAACAGTTCCAATAAACCTCTCTTTCTACGTCAATCTTACATTGCTAAACAATAATAAACCTTATGTCAATCCATAAAATGTGACAGACACAAGCCTCATAATTTTTTCCACATTGGCTTTTCCCCCAGTGCTGATAAAAACATCTATCACCCACGACTAAAGCCTGGATCCCCAGTAACAAACTTTCAGACAAAAGTTGTTGAGGAAAAAGCTTTGGTAGTTTGTACTTTCTTGATCTTGTGTCACATTCAATTCCGTTTCTAGATATGACTTCAAATTAGACATAACAACTGAATATAATCTTCACAGCATTTATTTAGTCTCTGAAATTGTATGGACTAATATTACAGTCAAGTTTGCCTAAGTTACTTGTGAAGTACTTTATCATGAAGTCCTTTGGTAGTATTAGAACAGTGCTGACACGGCTTAGAAAAAATTGCTATAATGATCCTTGAAAACCAGCTCATTTTCTTGCAATTTCATTCCAGTCCATGTGCTTCTGGCATGAGTGTGGGATCTGAACTCCTTCTCTATAAATTAAAGAAGAGCTCAGACTTTAGCGAAAGGATACCTTGGTCTATTTTGTATGCTGCCACTCATGAAAAAATAGGAACAAGGCAAAATCTATCCTTTATCCCCACAAATTCATCAATCCAGGGGGAAATAATCTTTGTTGTTGTTCTTGTTCAGATTAAAAATACTTGGAAAGAATCTGTTTCACAAACAGCACTTTGATTTTCACTCATCCTGTAGTGGCCTTGGACACAACCACCTCAAGGAATGGGCTGGAAAACACCTTGCTCCAAGCCCAGCTCTGTGGAATGCTGTGATTTGTAATGATCTGTCACGCAGATTGGAGGCTTCAGTTGTGATACTCAAGGCAGCTTTACAAAAAATAGACCAGGTATCAGATATAGTTTGGGACAAGGCAGAGCTAGTCAACAGAGGCTGATTTCACACAGCATCAGCTGCCTTCTCTATGCCTTGATTTGCTCTTCAGCTGGCAGATAAAGTCTGCAATGGCTTTTAAAAGTCCTCAGATTGGACACACATTTGTTAGTACTCGGTTTTGACTGTACTACGTATTGCTATATAAGTACATGAGAAAGAAGGAAGAGTAATAAAATTGTATGCAAAATTTTTAACATTACCAAAGTCTTGTAACTACATAAAAGCAACAGGAAATAAAACAATACAGGTACATTATCATTTCTTTCCCCTAATGGTGACAGTTTATTTCCTCAAGATCATCCTTCTGCATGATGCAGGGACATGAGTATGGAAGCCGTGCTGCATTCCCTTTTCCTTACCTGAGCTCATCTGCAGAGCTGAGCAACAAATTTTCTAGGTGCTACCCAGAAGTATGGCAATTGCTGCTCTGAGGCAGCAATTCTCATCCATGTCCCAGATCTCTCAGTTCCAGTTATCATTTCAGCAAGACTGCTAGCCTCCCCTTTTGTCCTTTCCTTTCATCCCAGACCTTTGGTATAAAGTCTCTTCAGATGTCTTCTACCAAAGCACAGGCAGCTGATGGGTCAGTGCCAGATGGACTAACCATAATCTTCCTGGCTGGAAGAAAAGCTGTTCCGCTGGGGGTTTCACTCATTTTAGGTTCCTTGGTAACCCTGAAGAAAGGGGCTGAAATGCAGCAGGGCTCCTCCTGTGTTACAAGGAAGAGTCGAGTCAGTCTAACTGATCAGGACTCTAGGTTCAGGTAAGCCCAGGGAGATTTTCTTCATGCCTACCCAGCCTCACCAGGAGGTGAGCTCTGTAGCACAGAGCTGATCTCTAAAGCAGACCTTGGTACCCTGTGTGCTGGTGGCATCACCAAGTGTCAAAGAAATGTCACACCTATGGAAGCAGCCAAAGCAATAGTACCAAAACCAGGGCTCTGTTCACGCCATACAGTTTGTATTAGAATTAAAAAAGAAAAAAAAAAAAAAAAAAAGAAAAAAGAATAAAAAACCTTCCTCTTTAGGAGGTTCAGGATTTGCTAACTCATGCATAAGTATTTATAAAGCCATACTTTATTGAGATTCATGAGAAGAAATGAAGTACAAGTCGTAACATATGCCAAGCATACTAGTTTCTGCCTACGTATAGATAATGAATAAAATAGAGTTACCTTTATTCAATTCTTTTTTAGCTGCCTCCTGGAGATTTCCTACAAAATTTTCTATAGACCAAATCAGATTTGTCCTAAACAGGAATACAGGACTGAGTCATCTGGTCCAGTTCTCTGTTATCACAGGCAACTACATTTGGCAGGGCCAGTCAGTCTTCATTGTTGAAAATAGTTTGATGTTTTTACCTCTTTTCCTCCTAGGAAAAAAACCCTTCATAGAGATATATATAATATGATAGCAAAGTTTTGATTTCCCTGCATAAGCAAAGTTCTATTTTTTGTGTGTGGGCTTGTTGCCACAATATCTGATTGCTCTGGAATACTGTGGGTTAGGTACAAGTGTTCAGAGAAAACATGAGGATAAACCATATGTACTCATTAGTGAAAAAAGATCATACTGACAGATTGCTCTCCATATGTGGAATTTCTGTATTGTAACCTTGCTATTTACATGACACCAGAAAAATGTGTCATTTTCTAATGAAAAAATTCATTTTATATAATATCTTACTAGTCATAAGACATGAAGAAGTTTATTTCATTTATATCTATTTCACTGGAAGGGACCTGCCATAAGTTTAATGCTTTAGCATTGGTATTTATTGATATAATTTCAAAGCATGGGCATTGCAATACTGGGGGAACCAACAGAAATTAAACAACTGAGAATAATTAGCCTATAATTGATGTCATGAAGCTCAGACAATTCTCCATACTTCAAAAGTTTACCTCCAACAGTTTTCTAATCTACTGTGTGTGAGAAAAGGGAAGTATTTATTAGTCAAAGAAGTCAATTAAATCTTGCAATGCAAATGCCAGAATTTACTTATACTTAATTAAACTTTCCTGAGTATCTTAAATTAATAATTTGCAAAATATCAGCAATATTGAAATATTATTCAAATAATTCCATCAGTTTTCTTCCTTGAAACTTGAATATTTTTAGATGTTAAATATTTATGAAGAAAAGTGTCATTTAGAATAAAATAATAAGAAGGTAGAGCAGAGGAGATTGCCACCCAGTAAGCAGATTACTCTTCCTTTAGCTCCATTTTTTTTCAGTTTTGTTTAAGTACTTGGTTGTCCGGCAAAAAAAAGTTAAATGGAAATCTCTTAAAATAGGCATTTTCTTAAATTCTCAGAATAGAATCATATTCCTGTAATCTTTCCTTAGGCACAACCTTAACCGGCTTGAACACAATCTGTTCCAAAACTCATGTAATCAGTGGAAACATTTCCACTTACTTCAGTGAATTTTGGAAAAGGGAATATCACAAAAAGTAGTAGGCTGATATTTCATGTTTTCAGATAGTAAGTACATGACATTTTGTAAATATGTCTGAACTATTTTAAACTTCAGCACAGACCATTGCATATGATATTCAGAGACCTAAGCTTTCTTTTTGAGAAGAAGCTGAGACAGAATTAAAAATCAAGATTTTTCTTTTTCGGTTACTTTTTTTTATGAGAAAGGGCAAAGCAAAGTTTCGTTGCTTTGTGGAACTGCCATGTAGAACTACTTATCTTCTGCTAGTGATTTTCCTTCATGGGGAACTCAAATATACTATAGGGACAAGGAGAAATACATCTGTTTCCACACTGAAACTATTGGCAATGATAAATTATTAAGTAGTTTTGGGAAAAACACAGAATATAATGGACATGTTACAGTATTTTTCCATAATGATGAAGTCAGAAATGTAACTGGCCTATGTATTTGATTATCAGTTCAAGTCTTTTAAAGTCTAGACATAGCTTTCTTTAAATGGTCAGCAATTTTTTAAGTTTTGTGCATTTTTAGTTTTCTTTTCTTTGCATTTAATGTCCCCATTATAAAAATGATAGAAAAAAGCAACTGCACTGAAAGGTGACTTCATGTAACTTTCAGTAGGGCTCTCAGATAAATATCTAAAGACTATCAAGCATAACTTTGTCACATTGCTTCATCCAACACGATGTGCATCCAATGCAAGGTATTTTTTTTCTGAATGATTGCATGTATCTGTGGTAATAAATCATTTTCTGATATTAGTGAATAAGATTTTATGGTGCCATTAATTATGTAGTTCATCTGGAGGCACTTTTGCATGAGTTTTAGAGAGTTCTGTGGCAACAGTGAGTAATTCTATTAATCATATGCAAATATTATTTGTAAGGAACATGCTAGCAATTCCAAATTCTATACTTAACACTCCAAAAGAACCTGACATGTACTTCTACTTGCAGCCTCCTCCTATTTTTTTTAAATTAATATTACCTGACAAGAGCAAGAGTTCACAGCATGAAACAAAGCCAAAGGAACTCTGTTTGGGAATAACTACATCCCATTTATCATTTCTATCAGTGTACCTTAACTGGTATTTACTGATTTAGAAGTAAGGTTGGTTCTTAGTAAAAACATCTTCATTGAGCACAGAAGCAATGACTACAGCAGCAGAAAGCAAAAGTGATATCATAGTTCACTTGCAGAAGTCGCAGAAGATTTCATTAAATTGGAAGACTCTGGTCTTGGTTTTTTGTTTGTTTGTTTTAAAATTTTACTTCTGAGATGTTAATACTTTAAGGCCATGAAGACCCCCTATCTTTCATGCTTAGTTATTTGATTCTACTCCTAAGCTGGCCTTGAGTAGCTATTGAAGTCTTACTAGATGCTATTGACATCTTACCATTTGCTAACAACAAATTACCAACTAAACATATTCAAATGGCTTTTTGTTAGTTATGTTTCCTATTAGTTATGAAACAATAAGTTTTTTATGCAGCCTCATGACAATTTATTGAGGGTTTATTTTAACATGGACATTGATTTCTCTGATGGAGAAAAAAATCATTTGGGGTGTCAGATGGAATTTCGCCTGTTCTGGCCTAAGAGCTGCACTTATTTTTAGAGGACAACACTGAAACCACACTCAGGCTGTTTGGCACAGAAATCAGAGGAAAAAACAAAACCAAAACCAACCTCCCCCCCCCCCCCCAATAAAATATTTCTTGTAGATTAATTTTTTTTCTAGGCACATCAAAGAAAGGCAAAGAATTAAGTGTGAGAAAATCCAGTCAGAGTTTCTACTCCTGCTGCTATTTGAAGGAGGAAATGGATGCTTGGATGAGAGGTGACCAAAAGAGTGGTTCTGCCCAGAGGGGTGACCATTACTCGTCACTGAGGCTCATATTGTTCCATAACACTGGTAGCCTGGGCGATATTACCCTGGGAAAGCAGGCAGGCAGGGAGGGTAAGAGTATTTCACACAAGCTGGCTGCTTTTGCATGTCTTTTATCTTACCCATGATCAGCACTCAAGTGTCTGATATGTATGTGTGGTTTTTTTAACATCCTCTTTTGTAGCTAGTACTAATTCCATCTTAGTAATGTTTTGTTTGGCTGTAATTCTCTTTGAACAAAGACTTTCAGGAAACCCCTCCAAGCAGCTGCTGTGCTCTAAGACTGTCTGCTAACAGACAAAATCAAAATCCCAGACAAAGTCCCTTTATTTGATTATTTTTAAAAAAATTATGAAAAAAGGGTATCTGACGAAGTTGTATCTATTGTGGGCTTGAGATAAGAACATGACTCAATGTGTCTGATGACATCCAACAGTTAAATTTTTCCTGAGAAGCTTATTCCTTGGGTAATTCCAGGGCTATAAAATACAAGGATTCTGTCTGTCATCTCTTTTACTTGGTACCACTGAAGTTGAGAGAAAAAAATTGTGACCTCGCTTGGCTCTACACATTACAGTGAAGACTCATGAGATACTTGGTTTCTCACACATTTCTGTGCCTTTGGATGATCCAGGGCTCGAAGTTTCTATTCTGACTCTGAGTTATTGGGTCTTACCTATTCAGTCCAGATCCCTAAATGTACTTGGACTTTCTGAAGGAACCCATTATCTTAAAGAAGCTTGTTATCCACTTGTAAATGTGTATATTAATCCAAACAAATGTAAATACTGATGAATATGTGCTAGCACATAACACAGGAAGTACAGCGGGTGTCGCTTAGCGATAAAATTCAATATAGACAGTATTTCTCACACGGACACCCAGACAAAGGAAAGAGTCTGTGTAACAGTGTCAAGCTTATATGAACTAGAGGAAACACGTGGGTTTAGATCCGCATTAAGAACAATCACAGAAGGTCCATTTTAAAAGCCACAAGGCATACGTTACAAAAAGCAAGATGTTGGCATATTAGAAATGTCCATTGAATGGTAAGAAGGTCATTTTCTGGAGGATGGTGTCTTGCAGCTTGTACAGTTACCACAGTAACGTTTTAGTTTTTCTCAGAGAGTCTCAGCATAGTAAAAAAAGGGAAAAAAGTAAAATTGATTCTTCCCCATGTTGTTTCTGGTTTGTTTTTTTCATGAAAAAGAGACCTTTCAGACCCTAACCATATTTCTCAGAATTCAGTTGAATTATTTTTGGGAAACCAGCAGGAATTTTTCATTGCTTTCAGACAAGGGGCAAAAAAGAAATTGTATTTTATTATTAACTATTTTCTATATCTGTAAGGAAGACTTTATACTCTTTTGAAAACATGGGACATTGAACAAAACCTGTGTGTTGACAGCAGTCAATCAATCATATTGATTGCTATCAACTGCCCTCACGACTGAATTAATTTACCATCTCAATGTGACCATGATGGAGAAGCACAAGTTATTACTCCAGACTAGGTTGAAGAAACTTTTCATTACTGGCTTGAATTTGAAATTCCCCCTATATCCCTCCCCCTAATTTTTGAATTTTTGGCTGCTTAGTTTTATTGAAGGAATAGGGCTAGTATTTGAGGGCAAAAGTAATAGCAGTCTGCCTGGAAAAATTCAGACAAGGACCAGATCTTCATCTGGTGTTAATGAATCTAGAGGTTTCAGTTTCATAGGAAAAGAGGTTATATTAACCAGATGAGGATTTGGCTCATGGAATTTTGTACATTACTTGTCATCCATTTTCTGAAACTTCCCCAAATGTTTCTGTCAATCCACAAGGTCTCCACAATTGGCTTCTTCTAGCCTGTTTGAATTTGCTTGCTCCTTTGGCTTTATTTGAGAGAAGGATCTGTAAAAAGGTAGGGACATTACCCCCAGATCTAATAGTATCATGAACTTAAGAATCATGCAAAGCATCAACAGACAACTTTGTGGGAGCGTACCCTCCACTCTTAACAACCCACACTTAATGCTTATGCAGAAGGGAAGGGAGAAAATAGATGTGCAGCAACTTTGTTCCTTTTATTTTTTCTTCTAAGCCTGTTGAAAGCTCTCTCCCCAAAGCCAGAACTGTTACAGATTTCCAGTTTTGACTGCAGCAATTCCCAGCAGATCTCTCATTACTGGAGCCCAGTAATCCTCCAACCTCATCTGTTCACCCCATGTTCCAAAGTGAGGAGGTAGAAGAGATGACACGATCCCATTAAGCTGCTCTATCCCTCTATGGATCTCTCTGAAAACCAGTCCCCATTGGCTACAGGGGTGACAAATGGTAAAAGTCAGCAAAGAACCATGGCTCCAACCATCAATTCACGAGGTATCCATGAAAGAACTTCTTCTTAGTGACTTTATTGCTGACTTACAAGCTCAACATCAAAGTTTTCAAGCTAGTAGCACAGGACTGGATGACAAGGATGAATTCAAGAAATTTATCACAGTACGATTATGTGTAGTTTAGCACACACAGCACTTATTCGGATAACTTATAAAATATATGGAACCTTAAAACAAATGTAGAAATCAAAATCAGTAAGTGTATAATTTTAGATTCTAAAATGCAGATTAATCAGCATTTAAAAGGTACTTATTGATTTTCTGTATTATATCTTTATTAAAGATCTTCAGAACCATATGTTTCTGGGGGAATATGCTGTGTCTGCATAGTTTCTGTGCAAAGCACATGATTAGGTCAACTTTTTAAGTACTGACATTAATAATGCTATAAACAATTCCCAATCCATGCCAAGGCATATCATCATTTAGAGAAAGGTGCAGAATAGTCTAGACTTCTTCTTTCCAAGATACAGATAATTATTTTTAATCTCCCACAAAGAGTGGTTACAGAAAAAATATGCCAGCAGTTACTTTTTGGCAGGGAAGTACTGAAGAATTAGGGGACAGGAAAAAAAATGTAAATATCTGGGAAAAAAGAGGGGGAAAAGCCCTCCATCTTCTTCTTGAAAAATGGAATAGCAGCAGACAAGAAGTGTCTGAGAGGAAGGAGGCATTTTCCTTTAAATGGCAAATCAGCTTGTTGAATAAAACAAACTGGCAAGATGTTGTGTTCGTGCCTTCCACTGGAGGCCCTTTTCCAGGGACCATTTGTGTGAGTACAAACAGATTTCCACAGCACATATTGAAAAATCTGGTGATCTACTGCTTCATTACATAGACTAGAGCAGCGGACAGCAGCTTCTGCATGAGGGTGGTGATCTGGACCACAGCCAGCTCCTGTGGAGGTTCCTCTGCCATCTGTGAGGGAGGACTCTGTGCTCCTTCCATCAGCAGTGGGCATTGCAGCCTCACAGGCATCACTTCCCAGCCTGCAGGGCTGCCAAACAGGTACCTCAGTATCGACCCACAGCCTAATAAAACAAACAGCTGGGGTAACAAAAAGGTTGCAAGCAAAACAAACACAAATGCCTTTCTATTATACTCAAAGGCATTATTTTAACCATGTGGGCTTTTGATATCTCCCACCTACAGTTCTCTTAAGTGTCCTGCACATACAAGTAGAGCCCTGATTCCAAAGCAAAATCAGATGCTCTCCACCTGCCCTGTGCTTTGGGTTACTTCCCTTTTCATCGACTTCCACTTATATTCCCTTGGACACAGTCTTTGAGGCACCAGGGTAGATTGTTCTCTCTGGACAGCATCTTGAGCACATTAGTGTTATTCCTCTTCTCCCAAAACCACCAGTGGCTATGTGAACCATCTATGTGGTGATCTAATTGCCATTGCATGCTTTTGCTGGGACTGAGTCCTTGCATTGTGTGAAAGCAGTTCCCTCTCTTACTCTTAGACCAGCTAGCTGCTGGGTGGCTACAAACCTCATTTTTTACCACTGAGGATCATTCAGGGCTGCTGGAACACTGAAAAGATTGCATAAAGCAATCGTTATAAAACGTATTTTCTTTGGAATGCTTTCTGGTGTCTCTTTCAGCGGAAAACATGGCACTGAGGCAAATGACAGGCTTGGGAAGAAGGGCCAGTTCAAGCCCAAAAAGTCCAGTAGCTCTCCAGTCACTGCTTATCTGGGATCCAAAGGCAGCTACAGCCCCAAAACACCCATGGTGGCTGAACACCTGCAGTTAACCTGGATGGCTTTAAGGCCTCATTGCTCAGCCTATACATGTCTACGACACCAACTTCTTCATATAGAGCTTTTACCAGTGTTTCTGTTGGACCATGGAGATCTCAAAACACATTACAAAAGTTTTTATGGTAGGAATATGATTTTAGAGAAAGCTGGAGCAAAAGGTGGATTATTAAAGCATGTGAAGGGTCTCTCTCCTAGTTCCCTGGACTACACCAGTGTCCCGCCCTCTTTCCTTCACTCAGGAAGCACACGGACCCCCAAAGGAGGTGACCTCTCCTCTCCCACGGGATCATCCAAAGTGGAGAACACAGGCATTAGAGTCTGTGTGGGGCTTTCATCCTCCCTTGGGAAAAATGCACCTTCTCTTTGAATTTTACTGTGTCTTGTGCACAGATGCCACAAAAATGGCATCCCAACTGCCAGAAAATGCTACATCACCCAGGAGGGCACCTGTGCAGAGGGAGAGAGGAGGGCAATGGCACTTTTGTTCTGTTGGGTGATGGGCTGGCTTAGTTCTGGCAACAGCAGATACTACCGTCTGTGTCTTATTCTGACCACTAAACATTATTGCTTTTGGCCAAGTACTTAAGCAGCCAGAATCTTTAACCAAATCTCTTATTTCTTCCCAAAGTTTCCATGAAAGCGGTTTACACATCTTCTCGTTTCAAAGGGTGGGGTAAATTCCTCACTGCAGTCAGTGATCCCGCTAGCACAGGCTGGTGCCTTTTGCATGCTGGATTGCCAACAGCAAGCCCTGAGAGTGATGAATTAGAGCCCAAACATCACAAAACTGCCTAAACATTTTTAAAAAAACAATAAAATTTAAAATAACATTTTAAAATAACAAAGGGAAGCTCATTTCATTGCAGTTCAGATGCTGGAAATTTAGATTCATTTCTTTTCCACTCCTTTTCCACTGTCTTACAGCCTGGAAATATTTTGTAGACATGAAAGCTGAGATTTACACCCTTCTTAGTGCCAGTACATTGCAGTTTCTACCAAATTTTATGATAAGACCCTGGGAGCTGGTAACATCATGCAAATTTCACTCAAAAAATTACTTGGAGTTGGCAAATAAAGCCAAGGTAATTAACTCAGCAGAGCATTTCTTACTATTTTTAAATAATTTAAATATTTTACATACATAATAGACCATGTTTTAAGTGATGCAAGGCTTAACATGATTGCTACAGTGTCTGAAAGTAAATCTCTTGCTATGTGTGTGTTATCAAGCATCTAATACATATCCAAACCCTGTTTTCATGTGAAACACAAATTGTATGTATGCCCATAAAAATGCAGTAGCAAATCATGAGACTGGTTCAGAAAACAAGGTTGGTTTCCTCAGTATTGTAAAAGCAACTGGAACTTTTTCACTTCTTAGCCAATGTATTCAGATTTGGAAACAGTATGACATACAGAAAAGTGTTCTTTTTCTATATAATTCTATAACTGAAAACTGCTTTTCATATTAGCAGCAGTACTTCTTTGTGCCTAAATTTGATTATGTGTTTTTGTCTTCTCTTTATTCACACTTTCCATAAACACAGATTTCCCATCACTACTTCTAATTTGCTTTATTTTGCACCATGTTTTGGACCACTCCAAAAAAAAAAAAACAACCCAAAAAATGCTCAATTTTTTTCAGCTCTGTTCTGGAAAAGTCCCAGAAAAAAAACAACCTTGTTATCATTTGCTTAATATTAAATGGTCTGTTTCAGGCTTGATCCAAATCAAACGAGCTTCTGTTAAGTGGCACCAGCTTCCATTAAAATGCCATTAGCAGTGCTGAATCCTCATGCCTGTTCCACCGGAAGACTTGTCAGTTTTAAAAAATTCATCTGAATTTCAAGCTTCCAGTTTTAATGGTTCCATTGTGGCTCTCGTTTGAATCTTTGTCACCCTCTAGTGTCACGACAATGGAAGCCATAAGCAAAAAAGGCAAGTTCCAGCGTACAAGAGCATCCGAGAGCTCTCCACAGAGGCCGAGGGTTACAGAAACAGCCAGGGCGCACACAATGGGTGCAGGCAGTGCAGTCATGCGATTGCACGATGCACAACAAAGAACCCCGAGTCAGCTGTTGGTGCGGATTAGCAGGCGATAATCATCTGTCCCCAGCGAGGCCGCGGGGACGTGGCTGCCAGCTTTTGTGCAGCTGTGTCACAACGCGGGTGCGCTGCTGCCAAGCACGGGCGGCTGTGACACTCCACAAAGTGCTGTCAGACCTCTTCGCCCGGGCTTGTCAGTGCCTCTCAACGACAATTTTGAAAAGCAAATGGTTTTTTGTTTGAAAGGCAGTACATCACATCCACATCCTGTGGTGGTATCCAACACAAGATATGCTGGGTGCCACAGGCTGCAGCTTTTGTCCACGGCTGAGCATTCCCTTCCCAGCACAGGATAGTGCTGTTTGGTTTATTTTTGGTGAAAGCTAATAAAACATGACTCCTGCTACCCTTTCCTCACAGTTTTCCACAATTACAAGAATGAAATTCCACAACCTTCCTGACATGCATTAGCACGTTTGTTTCCTTCCCTCCATTCCTTACTTTCAACTCTGCCCTCACCAAAATCACCTGAACTCTCAGTCTTTGATAGCACCACTATCTTCTCTCAGGTCTGAAGTTCCATCTCTCCCCTTCCCATGCTGGCTAGACCCATGTTCTTTGTTTTGGTTTGGGTTTTTTTTCTGCTCTGCTCTTTTTCACAATTCCTCCTGCCTTCTTAAGTGTTGTACTGGGATTACTCGTATGGCCTTTTTGTTTCCAGAATACATCTTCTGATACTGCTCTCACACAGGACACCCAGGCAGCACATCTGGAACCTGCTCTTGTGAATTGCTATCAGAAGAAGGGCTAAGTCTTGCTTGGTGGGCAGGAAGGAGGGAATAGGTGGGCATGGCAGAGATAGGCGCCACCCTTAGGTGGCCATGGCAGTCAAGAAGAGGGCTAGGTAGGGAGTGTAGGAGGTGAGGGGCTAGCAGCAGCTGGATGGGCAGAGCAGGAGGAGTAGCAGGCTAGGGCAGGAGTTCTGGCAGGGGAGTTAGGAAGGGACAGGCCAAAGGCTAAACAGAGCAGGGTTCTCCTCACTGGGGGCCCTGTGGTCGTTGCAGGGCTGCAGGATGAGCATAGGGAAGAAAGAAGGAATGGAAGGCTTTCCAATGGAAAATCAAATTGGATGTAAAAACATTTGGATGAAGGGAGCAAAGGGTTTTGTAGTATTTGCAGGCTTTGGCAGTAGGATCCAGAAGGAATGGGAAGCTCAGGAGTCTTGGTCTGGAATCCAAGAGATTGGCATCAGCATTGTCTCCTGGGAGCTCACCTACACAGGCTCTCAGTTCATAAGCAGGGATATGCACAAGGCTGTCTGCAGCAAAACTGCCTGGTGCCACCAGAAAGGTGATAGACCTGCTGCACTGCTGTGTTAGGAGCCATTCCAGTGTCTTGTCCACAGCATCACTCTTTCCTTCTTGAAAACCTTCCTCAAAGCAGATGACAGATGGGTGACAGGCCCATAGAGGGACAGGCTCTGTCTTCACCACATTTGACTTTGAGAGCCTGCATGGAAATGAATGTATTTCAATTTGTGTTTCATAAAGCTCCATTAAACCAATAATAATTATTAATCAGAGGGAATAATAATTGTTTTCTGCAGGGTGATTGTGCACATTGCAAAACTACCCAGAGCTGAGCTCACCTAGCAGCTTCTGCCACAAATAAAGTCAAGAACAAGGGGCACAAGAAGAGCTTGTATGAACCTGGACTCCCAGTGCAAACCTGTCCTTTTTGTAATCAAGCTTAATTCTTCAGTTAAGATATTAGAATGGTACAAGGTGAGTCAAAGATTCACATCCAGGAAGATAACCATCCTAACAGTTTCAACCTGATCCTGGGTTGGAGTGTGGGTGATTTTTGTTGTTTTTTAAATCTGTCTTTAAATGGCACACAGATTTCCTGTTTGTCACTATTTGCTGTATTTCCTCACAGAAATGTACTACTGCTCCATGCTAGAGTTTGTCTAGCACTTTGTGATGCTCCAGATGAAAGAAAAAAAAGAAAAACATTATGCCAATTAAAATAAGCACCTTGGGAAATCTGAAAAATATGGATTATCTCACACAAACAGATTTATCATATAAGAACCATGTTTCTCTGGAAAATGGTTGATTAAATACATCCCTGTCCTGGTTCAGTCACCCTAGGACAATCCCATAGTTTAATGGTTTAATGATTGATTAAATAGATATTTAATGATTAAGCGAATATATTTTTGGATTTTGATATCTAGGAACACAAGCATCATTTAGTTAATCCACACCTAGCACGCAGTACAAAATGCTGCATGTTTTATTCGGAGTCATGCCAAAGTTTTAAGTGATCAACAGAAAGGGTGTCTGCAAGCTGAATACACAAGAGTGTAAACTATAATGACAGAAGACAGGAGTTTTAAGAGACTAAAGACAGCATCCAGATAAAATTGGTATATTGAAGTTCAGTGTTCCAGGAGCTGAATACCTGATCCAAAGTGTTTTGACAGATTTAGGGGCTTCATATAAGGCAATTGATACTTTGCAGACTCAGGGCTACAGAGAAAGAAGTGTCAATTATTTTAAAGACGTAGCTGAAGCTCCTGCCTTTAGCAATCTGATGAAACCTTGGCACATGAATGGGTTACAATTTCCCAAGTATTATATTAATCCCTATGTTGTTTGCACAGCAGTTATTTTAAAATGGTAAACTGATATGTAAATCACAAGGATCAACAGCAGGATTTTTTTGGCCATAAGCATTCAAGAAAAATATCACCCTACAATGTGTTTCAGAAATATAAAATCTAACTATGACAGAAAAAATATGAGTTTACTATGTGTGAATTGCAGTAAGAGGTGGTGCTGATAGCATCAGCTATGAGTAAGTTTGTCTAGCACTTTCTGGGATAATACCCTATATTGTCTTGCTATAAGTTCACAGTGCTTTAACAGTTTGCTCTTTTGCCATTACTGTGGGTTTGTGTCTGTTCACAACCTTTTCTCTGAACAGCTGCAGCACTTCCCACCTTGGAAAATGTGAAGTTTGTAAGGGGGCAGTTTCTGGGCAATGAATATGTCCATTCCCATGTTCAGTGAAAAGCTTGACCAGGGTCCAAGTCTTTGGAAAATCTCTTCGTCAGTGCTCAGAAGGGACTCACTTGCACTTTTCACCTAAAATTCCAAAGGATGCAATATCCTCCGCTTTTCCTAGCTACAGTTGGTGCTTTGGGATTTTACCTATCAGGACCAAGAGATTGTTTTACCTGGGGTTTTATCTTCTCTGGTTTTTTTCTTCTTTTTTTTTTTTTTTTTTTCCTTGTTACTGATGGAGAACAAAGCTGCCTGACCAAAATGTAAGGTACAAATGGGTGTGAAGTTAAAGCATAAGGTAACTGATGAGAAAACCTGGTAGAAAAAGAAACTGTACACTTGTGGAAAGAGAGAAAAACTGGGTCAAGAATTCATAATGGGCAAACTGTAGGATTTGGAGGTCAGGGAGGAGAGAGGGAAGATGGAATGACTAGACAGGGAACTTAGTGGAGATATCAGGACTGGAGCCAGGGATTTTGATGGGATGTGCCATGGAAATCACTGAACAGATTATAAATCTCTGGAAAGAAATTATTTGTAAGTGCATTGCAGTACTTGTTAGTCACTTCCTAATTTTTCAGAATGTATCAATACTCATCACATTCTCCCACATTCCTCTGCATCTCTGAAGTCATGTCTCTCCTAGGTCATGTATTCAACTCTGAAATTCAAGTAACTATGGACACGTTTAAACTTTTTATTTCTCTTTTGCACTAAAATTTACCCTTTGGCCAAAGGAAAAGTACACTGGGTCGGGGTCCAGGAACTGTTAGTTCTTGCTTCATATGTGACTAATGCATGACTTTTTACACTTTACCATCTTTGTTATTGTGTCTTTTCATCAGCAACTCAGCCATGGTAGAGCTGATATTGTTCTGTATGTTTATTATGTGCAAATACACCCTGCAGAGATGTGTCACAGAATTTATGTTACTGCAGCATATATTACCACTCAAAAAAGGCAATATTAAAAAATACAATGCATCTTATTGGAACCAGATTCTCATATAATTACTCTTAGAAGTTTTTTGTCTGTGTACATAATGCTTTTATCCTAGAAACAAAGACACAGAAAAGTGTCTGGCTCTAGCTTGCAAGAGAGGAGTATTTTGAACTGTATTTGTAGTCCAAATGTTTGGCTAAAGCAGGTGACTATGGAAAGACTACACAACAATATTCTGAATAGACAAGAGCCTAAGTGAGAAGACATTTAGTACCTGGCATGACTATGTTCTCAGTGTGTAACTTGGACAACACTGGAAAACAAGGCATTCTGGTTCCCATCCCTCAGCTTTAATAACTAATTACATCACATTGCCCTCTCCATATTTTTTTTTTACGATGCATCCCCTCAAGAGTTTTGGCTATTTTCTGCTTTATGTTAGTGGAGTTGCCAGCTTCACTTGGCTTTCTATCACCTTTGCACCACAGCCAAGTATTTCCCCCATCACCAAGCATCACAGTACTACATGAGGCAGACATAGTGTGTCTGTGCTGCTTGGTCTTCCAGCTTTCTCCCTTCCAGTCAGGAAATTAGTGTGTTTAAACTCTAGCATGTTTAAAATCCCACTAGCATTGCCTGATTTTTTTTTTTTTTATTTTTTATTTTTTATTTTTTTTTTTTTTTTTGGTAGCAGCCTAAGTTTAGAATAAGACAAGTAAATTAATTTTTACTAGTTAAATTAAAAATAGTGGCTCTGCTGTGACAATAGCAGCAGGGGAAATCCCAGTTGGTCTTCTGGAACATTTCAGGCTTCCTGCTTCACTGTCTCTGCTGCAGTATCCCCCCTTACATAACCCAGCAGGCAGCACTAACACACTCATCTAAGCAGGCACATTGCCAAAAATATTTGGTCTATTGAATACTCCTGGTACACAGACTGAAGACTTTTGTGACTCTCCTCCACATGAACTTCAGCTTTAAATGGCAAAGGAGTGTCTGCACTCTTCTCCCTTGAGAACCCCAAATTTACTTTTATGAGTCCATCAATATTAATGTTCATGCAGCATTCCAGAAAGCTATTTTCCCCTTCCTCTTCCACTGCCAAACATGAACAATGAAGCAACTTTGTAATCAATGTCATATTTAAACTGTTTGTTGTTTCTTTCTCCTCCTTGCCCCTTCTCTTTTCCTATGTTTTTGAGGGGTGTAGTTCTTCTTTTTTTCTGGCTGCTGAACCCTGTCTTTACTTTTCTTTCTAATATTTTGTTTATGTGGCCTTCTGTGCTTTGGGCTTTCATCAAGTTTCTCTGTAGCATGCAATCACATAGTTATACAATGTTTCCATAATGCTGAAATTGTTACATACACGCCAGATGTCAAATCCAAAATGCGTTGGGTTTTGAGAAGAGAGACAGGGAAGGAGCAGAACGGGCTGAAGTGTGTGCACTCAGGAACTGGGGGTTTGGGAAGGCACACATTCCCTGCAGTGCCTTCCAGTAACACAACACTTACTGGGTGCCACACAGCCACTCACAGAGCAGAGTTCCTGCTGGATGGTCCTTCTCCTCTGAACCACAGGTGCTCCCCAGATAAAGATTTCCTAATTTTTATTCAACACAGTTTATGTTTTACTGGAGATTGACTGATCTGTAGGGCTAATGACAGAAACTACTGCCTCTTTTGTGTCTTCAGTTTTAACTCCAATCCTTTTCCAGACAATCCTTATTTTAAGGCAGTAAGGAAGCAGGGAGAGCTGTTTACTTTCACACAACATTTTTAAGGAACCTACAAAATTTAGAAGCTAGGCTATGTGTTCTTGAGTGCTCATTTAATGCCCATCTAATGACTTCCCTGTAAATATAGATATTGAACTCATCGTGCTGCAACCACCCCACATCAGCTGGGAAGTAAGAGCAGTTGACAGCCAACTTGTGTCAGCAGGCTGGGGAAGGGCCTTGGTCCAAGCTGTATTATGAAGGCATGTCTCTGTAGTCAGGTGGAGACAGTTGTGGAATAGCTTAGCTCATTTTCTAAGGTGCAAAATGGAAGATACATTCAATCCAAAAGCTGTTTGGACATGCTGTTGTGGAACCGTGCCCAAGCTAATAAGTTCTGCTCAGAGGCAGGTTATTCTTTTACATAAGTTGGCTGGTCCCTTGTTTGGTGAGGTATATATGCTAAAGCTTGAAATAACACAGTTCAGCCTTTAATACAAATGTTGGTTTCTAGACAAAGGCTGCTTAGAAAGACAGTCTTTCTTTTTCTTTTTCATGTTCAACCTTCTGAAGTTCCCAGAAAACTAGTACAGAATATATTATGCTTGCATGACGGAAGTAAAGGAGAAGTTAAGAAGCTAAACCTCTTAATGGTTTGTTTCTCTTTCATATTCATAGCATCTTTCACTCTGCAGAAACAAGTGAAAGGAGACAGAACTACTACCATTCCATTAATCAAAAGATGCCCCCTTTTCTCCTGTAACTCTGTAATGTATACATTAATTTTAATTTATAGTGGTAATATATGCCACAATACATTTGTGGTTTATAATTTTTAAAGTTAAATATCACAGTTAAATAATTTTTACATTGAAAGTTTCATTACAGCTATCAAATGTATTATTAGATGTTAATCTTCAATTAAAATGCTTGGTGTCAGCATATCATGACCTTATAAAAGTCTTTTCAGAGATTTTGATGATATTGCACTTCTATTTCCCATTCTACACACACTATAGTTTAACAGATTGATATGTAATAAGGTTTATGGCTTTACTATGTCATTAACAAAACCAGATGACCTCTTTGTGTCAGAGGTAAGCCATTTCGTATACCATCCTACTCTTACTCTGTTATCATAACTAAGTACTTAATTAGCTAGAAGTCTCAGCAATAACTTACTAATCCTTACAAATTGCTAAAAATCTGTAAAAATATAAGTAACCCCCATGACTTAGCTTGGACATAGTTCTGAACTACTGTAGCTAAAATGGTTTCTGCATTGCCTGGAACTTCATGGTTACCTGCACTGATTGTGCACACATTTATCTTTATTAGTCATTGCAACCCGTACCTCACAGTGCCTAGCATTTCTTTTGTCCACAGTAGAGGTTTACTCTACAAAAGAGGAAATGCTGGGCAAAAATACACATTGGGAAAACACTGATACTTAGGTTGTAGGAGCTATTTTCACTGAGGTGTTAAACTGTAATCTATATTAACTTCTTTCAAGCTGTCTTGAACAAAAGCATCAGCACAAAAAGTGCATAGACATATCACTTTAACTCAAGTTAGCTCTGTAGCAAAGACAACAGGACCATAGTACTGAAAAGACCTGAATGCTCCCTGTGTCTCATGAGACTCCTATGCAAGGAGACAGTACCTTTGGAAGTTGATTAGTCACATATCTGCCTTGTAGTTCAGGATGGGATAAATCCTGTGGCAGGGCCAGTCTGTGCCTCTTGCATGTAGAAGGCATGCTGCTCTGTCTGTTGGGTATTTAAGCTACCTTAGGCTGGATCCACTGGCTTACAAATCACAAAACTGGAATGTATCCCATTCAGAAGTAATGGTCAAGATTCTTGGTTAAGTAATGGTTAGTGAAAAAATTCTCCATGTTTTCTTAGGATAATCATAACTTTTGACTACTGATTTGACTACTCAAAATGAGAGGGGTACATCTGAACTGGACAACCAATAGACTTCTTTTTAAATGAACCCAACACACCATTTCCTCAAGCCTTCAGATTTCAGTTCCCGCTCACAACAGAGCTCCCTGAGCTAGGGAGTCTGTCTATCTCTCGTAAAGTCTTGACAACCACGTTTGTTTATACTTGACTGAGGTACAGTTAAGCTCTTTATCTAATGTTCTTTTGTCACTGTGGGCTTTTTCTAATCTCTGTAGAGTAGGAGTTGCTGCTGAGAAAGCGGCTACTGTTCCATGGCAACTAAAAATAAAAAAACACTCCCTTCTTTTGATTTTGAACTTACTGTCTGCAAGAGGCATTTCATGGAGCCCAGTTCTTACACTGTGACAGAAAGAGGAGAATCCCTCCCTATTCATTTTTTCCATGCCACAAATGATTTCATAGCCTCTGTTATTTCACATCCCAAGTAGATGTTTCTCATCCAAGTTAAAGTATGCTTTCTCTATTAAGTTCCATCTTTTGTGGTAGCCATACCTTATCTTCGGTCACACTTATTGCCATAGATACTATATTTCTTAGTTTTACAGTGTGTTTTTTAAATAAGCCCAACTAGAACAATGCACAGTCTTCAAACTACGGGTCAGATTTATAGCTCTGGATCTGCAAATTGTATCATGCTTATAATTGCATCCTGATTTCTGTTTTATTCACCATTTCCTTCTGTTAATAATTCGGGGTTTTGTTTGTTTGCCATTGCTGAATATTAATCTGACATTTGCATACAGTATCTCCTGAAGAATGCAGACACCTCCTTCTGCAGTTGTTATAACCTACTTAAAGCTGCACTTGCATAAGGAGGCTTTTTTCTCCCCATGGATATTATTCTGTATTTAACACTGAATTTCTTCCACCATTTATTGCCAAATTGTTCTGTCTTGAGAGAACATCCTGCATCCCATCACAAGTGGCTCTTGGTTTGCATCATCTGCTGATCTTATGACTGAAGCTGCGCCTGATGGCCTCAGCTCTCAGCCTCGGGGCTAGAGCCTCTGCCTGTCCCCGGCTAGCCCTGGCGACAGTTTCAAGCAGAAGGTACAGCTCAGTAGGCTGGCCAACCGAGCTGATCCTGTGGGCTCTTGTCAGCCCAGCCGCCTGATGGAGATCACGACCACAGCGAGGGAAGAAAGAGGACTCTGTCGAGGGGTTCCACAGGAGCTTTATTGAGGATCAGCAGGGAACTGCCTCACCCCAGGGAGAGCTGCCTCGGCAGAGCGCAGTCTACCCTGTGCAGGCTGGTTTTATCCAGGGGAGGAGACAAGGGAGGTAACTGGGAAGGAACCAATGGGGAACGAACAGGGAGTGGTTAACAGGTTGACAGATTCCTCCGAAAACCAATCTCAGTCCGGAGGGGCAGACTTCCTCGGATCCTGTCCTATCACTCGACGCCTCTCCCAGAACTTTCCAGATTCTGGGAGAGGCCCTGAGTAGACAGACAGGTCCTCGGGGGTAGGGAGCAGGAGATTGACAATTAGGGTTAAACCAACAGTAATCAAACAAAGGGGTACATGGAATAAACCAACATCACGAACTTAAAACTTTAACACACCACTACATCTGACCTCACTATTTACTTCTTTTCTAAAACATTCAAAATTTAAAGTAGCCCAGGAGTGAGCATCAAATCTTGGAGAACATCTACAAGGAGACCCTTGCTATTGTGAAAATGGAAAGCTACCCATTCATTACCTATCCTGATGATTTTCTTTCAATTGCATATGGACACCTGAGAAAACCTACTTTATCTCATGCTTGCTTTCTTCAGCATGCTTCAATGAAGGATCTTTGCTCAAGGGTTTAGGAAATCCATCTATGAAGTGTCATTCATAATGTATCATCCAAATCATTCTCATTCTCTTGCATGCTGAATCGTTCAATAAACTCTAATCATTTGGGCCTTAAACTCTTCTTTTGAAAAAGCTTTATCAACTTGCTACAGGAGATCAGGCTTATAGGCTGTAATTCCTGAGGTCCCACTGAATTTAAGAACAAAATGAACATCACATTTGCCACATTCCATTCCTTTGGAAAAGAGGCCAATCTACATGACAAGTTACATTGCATTAATAACTTGTCACATATATCAGACTTCCTTTAGAAGTGTTTTGAAAACCTGATATAATCTACTTGATTTGTTACCATTTGGTTCTGTCTAATCTAAAATTTCTTCTCTGACACTTCAAATCGAGATCATTTCTTTGACTTGGACCCAAAAAAAGGTTTTGCTGTTGAAACCAGCCTAAGCTTGTCCATGGAGAACATTAATGTGAAAAATTCATTTAGCATTTCAGCTCTGGGCTTATCTCCTTTAAATACTTCTTTTATAGCCCAAACATTATAGAATGCCTATAAACTGTCTGGCACAATTTGTGCTTCTGATGTGTTTAGAGCAAGTTTTATTATTCACTCTTGTGCTTATCACAAGTTATTCCTCAAAACATTTTTGGCCCGTTTTATAAAGGCTTCATATTAAACATGTAAGAGTTTATGTTCTTTTCTGTTTTCCTCATTTCAACAAAATTTCCACTTTTTGAAGATCGACTGTTACTTCTAACAACTACTTTCACATTTCTGTTTTGTCATGCCAGCTTTCTGTGTGTGTGTGGTCCTTTTAAAGTCTTTTTTGATAAGCAGTAAATGTTTGCTGTTAGTCTCTGCTACAGCATCTTTAAACAATCAGCATGCCACCTGCAAACTTCCTACTCCTTTGGCTGCTTCTTTGAATTTCTCCTTAATAGCCATGATTTGCATATTTCAATAACACATAGTAGTCTAATAGTATACAGCAGAGACCTATGCTTTGATACTGCCTTTTGGTTCCTAGGCAAATCCTCATAACATAGGAATTTCTTTTTAATTACAATTTCTAATAACATCTGCGCATTGTTTCTGCCAGAATCCTGCTTTGTTTCTTGGGGAATTTGACCAACTCGACAATGAAATGAGAATCAATCAGACCTCAGGTAAGACAGCACAGAGTGAGTGAATCTCTCTTCAGCTGGCCTGAATGCTACTGAGAAGGTCAGCTATGCTAGGACTGATGGGGTCCCCTCCTGGATTTTAGCTGAAAACTATTTGGTGAATATTTGCAAAAATGTAAAAGTGTTAGGACAATCAGCAGTGCGACAGCTGTGATTTAGAGAGGTTTCTTTTGAAAACAAATTAAAAGAATGTGAAATCAGAACTGAGCACAGAGATTTATCTGCGACAGAATTGGATAGTGAAGTCTTGGGGGTTTTCTAAGCAAAAGGAAATAATTTCAGTCCATCAACCCTTGCATTGCCCTTCTGCTGAATGTGAGTCACACACAGATTTTACGACTCTTTTCTCTCCCCAATAACTTTCAAGAGCAGCAAAATTAATAACTCATGATATAGATGTTTAATACAAGAAGTATTAAATACAAGAAGCACGTGTACTAGGAGGGAAAACACTATTTCAGCTAGGCGGGAGTGCGGAATCATGAAAATTAATGTTTCTCGTCCTTGGCCAAGGGCCGGGAAAACATTTCCTTTTTCTCTCCTGCAGCGGCACCCGGTGGCACGATTTGGGAAGAGCCGGGGCTGGCCAGGGCGCTGTGAGCCTCTCTCACGTCATGAAGGATTATAACTTTTCTCTGCCTCTCACAAGCTCACCGTGGCCATGTTTCCTGAGTAATTTGGTTGCTGTTGCTATAGACATAGACGTTTTTAATTTTAGTGCACACTGAGTCATGCTTACCTTCATTTTCCCATGGCTTAGTCTTTCTTTAGATGCTCAATTACAACACTAAATAACTATTTTAGGAGAATATGCATTTTTTTCCCCATGGTAGTAACTAATTTTTTAATTTTTTTTTTAATCCAACAAAAGGAAGCTGCATATTTCAATTATAGGAGGAAATCCCAGTCATGCTGGAACTTCTGGGAAAAAAAATTGATTTTTGTGGGCAAGAGCATGGCCTAAAGTTTTTATCCCTCTGGTGGAAACAGGAAAGGAAGTGCTTGTTTTGCATGCTGTGGAGGAAAATGTATTACATTTCCAATGTAATGTTCCAAGAGCAACTTACACCTGCCATCTTGTCTCTGCATGACTCCCACTCCAGATGTACAGCAGCAAACAAGAAGAGAGCCTGAAAAAGTCTCATGAGACCTATAAAGTCAACAAAATGGCTTATGACCTCTTTTTTGTTCAATATTTCATGACGTATAAAAAAACCCAAAGCACTGAGGTTTTCCATTTGATTTTCCATCTAAAAGACAGATCTTTTAAGAGTGTAAGGTTTATCACATCAGGGAAATGGGAAAAGTGTAATTCAGTTGAGATGTTTTTTCAGCTCAGGCTGTTTTCAGCTATTTGGTTTGTTACTTTTATTTTTGAACCACTAATTCCCATACCTGGAAAGGAAAGTTGGATATCCCTATCTCCTCAAACACAAGAATAGAGAATACTCTCACCTCAGATTTCTGAGTAATCCTGACGTGAAAATAGAGCAAAACAAGCCTTGAAAATTTCTGGTATTCAACGTAAATAATTAGGCAGGTGAGAGCACACAAATGCAACGATACTACTTAAATCAAAGCTTTTGTTGTTTTGGTGAAAATCTGTGTGGTCAGACTAATCATGTTATCTCTTACCATTCTCACATTTAGAGTCCCTGTTTTATTATCAGTCAAAATGCTGCAGGGAAGTAAGGGGTTTGCATAGCCTCAGCCTAAATCAACTTCTCTTTCAGATTAAGAATTACCCAAGAGGTGACCTGCTTCATCCTCTTTTTAGTTTAATTCCTTTCATTTCCATTAGACATATATTTTGAACGGGATGTTCTGCCTCTTGTATTTGTAATGCTTTTGTACTCCTAATCCTTTTGTGGGCACTGCTCTGTGTGTCTCTTCAGCCTAATTTAACCCTCGTTTATATGGCTATAAGATAAAGATATTTTATACCTCACTAGTCAAGTGTAAACTATTACAGTAAATCGTGTTATTTTCACAAGTTTGGTAACAAGTGCTAGCTGGCATTATAAGTGTGGAAGTAACACTTTTATTTCCACATTCCTGCTTTCATCATTCACATTTATTTCTTCAGGGGAAGAACGATACTTGATGTCACATTGAGGAGTGTCTCTCTGTACTATATTTAATTCCTGGGCTGGGAAAAGATATTGCCTAAATACAAAAGGTCACAATTAAACTCTGGGGTATAAATGTACCACTCCTGATTTCTGTTTCCTTAAACCTTAACAGCATCTGACCATAACAGAATGGTGTCCTGAGGCCACAGGGAACATTTTCTCAAGCGCTGCTTAACTCTGTTTTTCTTTGTTTTTCCTCAGTTCGTTTTTGAGCTGCTGCAGCAACCAGGAGAGGAGCTGTTGTGCTTGTGCTTAGCTTTTGCTCGCTTTGAGGCAATGTTCTAGTTCCACAATGATTTAGGTGGAAGCTGAATAATTTCTACCCACATTTAGACCTGGCTGTGTTTCCAGGCCAGAGAGGGGTCTTCCAGTACACAAAAATCACACTGCAGATTTTAATAAGGAAAAGAAACAGAAGAGACTCTGTGCTTGGAAAAGGAATGTTTTCCTATCAGTTTTCTTCCCCATTCAGGATATAATTTCTTCAACAAAAATCTGCAACACTGTGATTAACACAAAAGGGATAAATCATATTTATTGTCTAAAATGTTCTTCCCCAAACATCAATGAGCTTTTTCCTATCTGTTTGCTAGGTTCCTTTTCTTTTCCTACCAGAAACCAAGAGCTGACCACTCTTCAAGTGGAATATTAGCTCACTTTTGGGATGTTCCAGTATTGCTCAGCTCAAAAGTTCTACATATATTATTGGGAATATCTGAAAATTAAAACAGTGCCAATGGGATTTGCTTCAGTGGAATATGGAGTGCACAGGCTGTAGTCAGAGTGGAGGGTAAATAGGATGCAGACCGTTGTGTCACAACATTGTTTTTGTTCTTAAAACACTGTTTTATGGTTCAGACATTGCTGTATAAATATCACTCAGAAAAGTATCTTCTTAAATACATTTTGGGAAAACCACTCATTAGATTAATATCCCTCTATTACTAAATTTCAAACAGTATGCTCCATCTTTTCAAAGGCTCCAGAGCTCTGTTGTTCTCCAAACACAAAGAGAATGCAGTGACTAAAAAGCTATCAGACCGAAGCACAGACAGTGAATGTAGCATATTTGTGGAGTGCTTGGAGACAAATGAGATTTTGGCGTAGTGGTGACTCATTTAATTGCACAGCTATCACAAGATAATGTGATAGTATTAACATAAGTAACTATGTGCTGCAATTATTCCTCTCAGAGTGTTATATGCTAGCATTTATAACAGTGTTCACTGCTTCTAGCTCGTAAAAAAAATCCTGAAAGTATTCTCATTGAGATTACTCTGCAAGCATTCTGAGTAAGATATTAGGTTATGTGTGTCTGTGGCAGTGTTAGTGCCTCTGCCCAGCACTAGTGGCACTGGATGGCACAATTACTCTCAAAGGCAGGAGTGGACCGGTCAGGGCTTGGAGCTGAAGGGCCGTCACTGAAGGCAGTGCCAGTCCATTGAGTGGGAAGCCTTTAACCAGGTGTTCCCCAGCTACAGCACACCCCACCTCTGATGCACAAACTCTGCCAGAATGCCAAGAGGTCTCCCCTATGCACACAGCCCCGAAAAGCCAGGAGAGACCACTGAAAAACAAATTGAGGAACACCCTTCATAGACCTGTTAACTGAACACAAGTGGGCAAACTGAACCGAGCAGAAATATTTGATTCTGGAAAGAAAATGGGTATGAGAAATGGAAGCCTATAATGACTTCTGTTAAATTCACATTCTCTGCTGATATATGTTATTTCTGACCCTAAAATTGCCAAGGGTCCATAAAAATAGGCACAGTAAAGAACACCCAGGCAAATAATTTCTAAGCCCAAGTGGTAGGAAAAAGACCCTGGAAGCTGATTTATTGTAAAAGTAATTGTGGTGGGGGTCAGCCTTATTTTGACAATGTATGCTTTCAAATAATGTTTATTAAACTATGTTCATTTACTCCTTGAATTATGGTTGCCCTAAACCAGATCTTCACCTTTTCAAAATGCCATCTGAATGGTGATATTACAAATTTAAACAATCAGTCATATGTAAATCAGAGTTAATAGAGCATCCCCTTTGGTAGTTGGACATGCATTATTCAGCTCTGGGTATCTTCTTTTTTCCCTGCAGGCTGAAGCCATGATTAAAATGTTACTTTAAAATAAATGTCTCCACAGAGACAAAGACAGATTTAAAATGTAATGGATTTTCTCCCACCATGCTATTAAGGAAAAAAAGTTACCTCAGCATAAGGATTTCATTACACCTCACCAAAGACTTCAGATACCCCACTGCAATCTTAAAGATTTCACAAGGCCAAGAAGGGTTAAAGCACAGGATGTCTTAAATTAATTCTATTTTTTTTTAAATACAGAGATGTAATATTTCCTGTGAAGATGGCTGTCAATGTACATGCATGCCAATTATTTTTTTTTAAACACAATCTATTATTTTTATAAAAGTGGTCTGGCATGGTGTAAAGCCTGCAAAGCCAGTATGCATGGTACAGTTCAACAAGGAGTTTTCTACTGCCTCTCTTATTTAGGAGGTCATTGTGGTTCACTGGGCACAGAGCCAGTTTCCCTTCAGGAGAACCAGATGATTCAAAGTCCTGTGGTCACCACCACACGGTATTTGGGAGAGGTTGGATCAGTTCGGATCAAAACTTGTATTTCAGTACCTTCTGTACAAACAATAATATATGTTCCAGCAGTGCTCCCCATGGACACTGCCTCGAGAGATGATCCAAATAGACCACGATACAATTAACTAAGAGCCAAGCAGTGGGAGTCTGGGGTTAAGCAGAAATGGCATCTCCGTTTGTATAGAGCCTTTCGGGTTTATGCACAGTTATTTTCCTAATCTAACCAAAGGAAAAGTAAGTCCATGGCCATGTTCCTTCCATCTTTCACAGAGCTTAGCTGCCTTTATACACTGCTAGACAACCTCAAATCAATCAGCCTGCAGGCCTTAGGAATGCTTTGCCTGTACCAAGTTCAGGCATTGCTTGGCTCTTTCCTCTCTGAAGAAGCTCATGCCTGCCCTATCACTTGAGTCTGCACTTCACTGACACTGATTTTTCTTCAGTATCAGAAGTCAAGGCCTTTCTCTCCAGATACCATCACTTCAAAGAGGCCTAGATTAGAGCAAGAAATGCGAGTATGACACTGCTTAAATTTAATTTCTTGAAATCTGGGCTGCTGCCTGACTCTTCCGGTAGCTCTTGCTGCAGTACAATCATAGCAAATTCACTGTGTCTGCAGTTATGACAGGAAATTATAACATAGCTGATTATTTAAGAATACTTTTTTTTGTTCGATGGTCACACAGAAATTCTCGAGGACTAATCTTCAAAGACCCTAATCTGTGTCAGGATTGCTGGAGTCTGTAAAGCTCATATGTAAACTACCAAAATTACACAAAACCAAAGCAGTGTTAAAATAGCTTACTTGCATTTGTCTTCACATCTTGAAACCTGAAAACTCTGGAGAGCAATCTTGAATTATTATTGGAGAAGTCCTTATTTTGTCCTGATAGCATATGGGATCAAATAATTCTATTATGTTTTTGTTGAGCAGAAAGCTATGTAAGGAAAATTACCAGCCTCCAAAATAGCGAAGTTTAATAATAAAAGGCTTAGGATATTTGCAACTGTAAATAATTTGGTCAAATAAAGATCATGGAATACAGCTGTGTTTATTTTTTCCTTCTATATTAAATATGAGACTTTTCTGTCTTATATTTGAAGTTAAAAGGCTGTGAATGGAGCCAAGCTAACACCTGAGAAGATTTTTTAACTACTGAATATGCTTTTATCTGGGTTTGCTTTCTCTGGCTTCTGCCAGTGCCCTGATGAACAAAGGTACTGGCAAAGCACAGAGGAGCATTCTTACCTCAGAATGTAGAATTTGCACTTGTGTCTCACTTCCACTTAGAAGAGACAATACAAAACCGCATGAATGATGCTGCCAGTCAAAATAAGGAAATCTCACTTCAAATACCTAAAACTTGCAGTGATCTGCAGATGAGGAAGCAATGGAAGCACCAGTGCAAGGTTCTGCTCTACAACCATTTATTTATATGTAGTAAATGTGTATGGGTATGGAGACAAGAGCAATGTTCAGCATTGTACAGTTGTAGAAATAGATCTGCAAAGAAAATGCATTAGTCAAAAAAGCTAAGCTTCTGATGAAACACAGCTCAGTCCTGTACCCACAATTACCCTGCCAGGGATGTTGCAGAGGCCTCTGAGCAGAGCAGAAGTGCCCCCCCGCTAAATGAGTGAAAGACCCAGATTAGTTAGCCACCATGCAATTAGCAAACCCCATGCATGACATGACTGAAAGATGAGCAACGCGTGAGACCAGAACAAATGGCCTGTGGGACAATATGGGGCAGCTGGGGAAGTCAGCCAGGACTTCGGGGCTGAGGCAGGTTGTGGCATCCCTCCTTCTGGGAGGGAAAAATGGATGAAACATAAAGGAAGGAGTGATATATAGGGGAACTGTGGGGAGTGCACAAAGATATCTGAATATGAATACATTCTTTATTCATTTTGTTTAGCTGTGAAAGAAGAGTGTATCTAAAGATAAATGAGTATTGTTGTTGTAAATTTTTTTCTGACACGCATTCTCTACCAAGGCCAGAGAGAAAACGGATCAATAACCTTAAGTACTGATTTCCGGAGCTCCAACAAGACAGTTCCTTCAGAGCAGTAAAAACTGCAACCAAAATTCTTGAACACTATGCAGAAATAATTTGCACTAATTTGATGCCTCCTAAAAAATGATAAAATTCCGTTTCCACTTGCAAAACAGGAATTCTGCATGTTTAAGGTAATGTGATTGACCAGCAATAGCCTAATTCTCATCACATTTTGCTGTAAATGTTGCTAAAAAAAATAGAAAAAAGTCAAGCAGTCTTTATCTGAAATTACATTAAAACCAAATTCTTCCATGTGTCAAAATTACTAACACCACCAGCAGCAGCCCAGCTGGATTCCTTCTGCTCCCAGAGGAAGATCAGAATTAGGATGAATTAGATCCCTTCCATACCATTATACCACTTTGCTTGTCTCAAAATGTGGGAGGAAAACTGTTAAAGCTGAGGCCAATTTGTTGTTTATGTCATCTATTTGCATACTTAATTAATGTAAATTACCAGCCGCTACAGAAGTTTCAGACAATGACAACAGTTACGCTCCAGTTTTTCAAGTTAAAACCTCCAGGAGGAAAACATGGCTGGTTTATATTTTCCCTACATCAGTGACAGCAATTTCCAGGTTTTATTATTTGATTCTACTTTTGGAATTAAGAGCCAGGGAATAATTACTTAAGCAGGGGAAAAGAGATTATAATGAGGCTTAGGACTGGGCAGATGAGAATTACCATCGGGAAACAGTCCTTTTTCCCATAGAGCAAAATAAGTAGTAGTGGCTCTGGGCATGACTTGGAAAACAGTACTGTACTGTACTGTGCAAAGGAGCTGTTTCTGTGGTGTCGGCTTTTTCTGCTTTTTCTTTTTTCCCCCGCTCCTTTTCTGAAAACAGTGTGATTTGAAAGAATTGCATAGAACTAAAACAATAATGGAAGTCGTGAGAGGGCTTTGCAAAACAAGCTCAGTGTGAGTGCTGCTAGAATGAAGCCTACAATGATTAGACTTCTGAATAATCAGGCAAACAGCCCATATTGTAACAAGCACTGTTTATGGGGCTGAAGCAAACACAGACAAGTTTGATTCACATGCCTCAGTAAGCGCAAAAACACTTGTAACAAGGAGCCTTGCAAAGGGAGCAATTAGGGCTATGGAAACAGTCTCTGCCCTACCAAGATCACAAGCTCGGTGAGAGGTGGGAAGCATTCAGCTAAGCTGGGATGTTCCAGAGAGACGGGCTCTCAGCTCCCAGATAGGCAACAGTGGCAAAACCAGCCCCTGACTGAGGCTCTGTTCCCTACACAGCTACATCAGCAAAACATTGCCAAAAAATGTCTCAGCAGAATGGTACAAAAATCAAGCAAAATAAAGCCCTACAAAAAAAAAGCACTCTAAATTTTTGAGAATTTCTAAAACCACTGCAGAAGGTATGATTTTGGTAAGCAGCACTTTGTTGGCTTTATTACTAAAATGTAATGTAAGCAATTCCAGCTGCAGCAGCCGAGACATGGTTTTCTGCTTGCCATAAACATGAATGCACGGGGTTGCCTGGGTCTAGAAGTACCTCATAGATGTATTTACTCTACATGAATATGATATTCCAAATTAGTGGGTCTGCTCCAAAGACCCCGAGTGTTTTCGTGCCGTGATTTGGGCCAGCTGTGATTGTTACTACAGTTCTCCAAGGGAGAGACTCACCCTGCTTCAACTATGGATCACCAGGGTTTTATGCTGCCCTGTAACATAGCACATGTAGGGGTAGGAGTGCCCACCTCTCAGAGGTTTTTTGTTTTCTTATCCAGTTTTGCTATCCAGAAAGACATCCTACTCCTGGATGTAAGTAAAGGTAGCCCTTTAACCACTACTGCTTCAGTATTTGACTGCAACTTCCACATCTGACAACAGCAAAACGCTCATTTTCTAGGCCATGGAATTTGTCGGCTGCAAATGATTTAGGATACTCTTTGAGCATCGACATTTTTTAATCACCTACTTCCTTATCCTTTAATAGAAGAAACAATGGCAATGTGTTGCATTAAATACATGGGAGAAGCTTCAGCAAGGTTAAACTCACTGTCCTAAAACGTGTGTGGCTTTTTTCTCCTTGTCTAAACTGTAGCAATGTTGCAAAATTTCAGCTTTTTTCTACCAGTTCCTTTTTTTTCCTCAAGCCCCAGTGGCCCTGACATCTTTAGACCACTTTGCAGCCTATTTCTGACTTCCTCACTTTTACCAGTTTGGTGTCTTGTGTGAATCTGTCTGTATTGGAAATCACAAAACACAGGATAGTACAAACATACTATTTTGAGAGAGAGGGCGAGCAAAGAGACACCCACTCTTAGGTCCTTACTTGAACATCAGTAAGTCCAAAAGGACTTGGAAATACAAAATGAACAGAGATGATAGTTAGCTGTAAGATTCACCACTATTGTTTTTGCTTCAGCTTTGTGAAAGCAGCAGGGCCACAGACCCCATGGAGATTCTCTGCTGAGTGCCAGGCAATCTGTTGGTGTAATAAAGCAGATCACTGCATGCCAGAACCTCATTTCCATGAGCTCGTTGTGTGGCCTTATCATACTTGTTTGCCACTTAGAGATGCTTCTGAAATGCAATAATTATTCATGAAATGCAATAAAATATTCTAAATACATCCAAGTCAAATCAGACTGGTTTGCATTTTATCCACTTGAATTCTGTTATTTTTTTCCATGTTACTGTACATTTCTCTGCTAGTCAAGACATGTGTCTCTTGAAAATCATTACACTTTGATTCCTGTTTCTTCTGTATAAAATTAGACAAGAATTCGAAGATAAGTTTACAAACAATTTCTTGAGTCCCAAAGCTTGTTCTTTCCAACTGTACCAAGTAGTCCAAGAAAAAAAATAACCCCCACTTGTAAACTGTTATATTAAGAATTCTAGAATATTTTAAATATATATTTATATTATATGTGTTTAAACTTTTAACAGAGTTATTTCCAACAAGACTATTAGGAACTGACAAGTGAAAATCAGGACATTTAACTAATGTCTCTGAACTGTTACTGCTTTCTAGGAAACTCCAAGGATATAACAACTTTTTTCATGTTAAACATATTTCAAAAAATGTTAAAAATCAGTTCCTGCATGTAAGCCATGTAAGATTAGCACTGCTTTCCAAAAATGATGTTGCCAGGAGATGGCATCTGCTATACATATTTGATGCTGCTGAAACAATAAAGATGTACAGGCTGCTCTGGAAGAGAGCAGATACACAATAGATTTCACCCACTCTGTGTTCCAGAGTCTAGACACCGGGGGATATATTTGTTATATCATGATACTCAGTTACTTCAAAAGAAGCAGAATGTAGCCTCAATCTTAAATACAACCACGAGAAAAAAACTGGCTTTTTGTTACACAGTAAGTGTGTATTACAGAACTACCATTTCCTCTAACCCATGATTATTCAGAATTGACACAGTTCCACTTCAAATTTTATGTTTGCATTCTGTTTTCCACAAATTGAAATTATGTGTTTGTTCTCAATACCAAAAACTTCAACAGGAATATTTTGCCTTCTTAGGTAAAGCACATGGTTTATTTAAAACTGAAATTTTGAATTCTGAAATATTAGGATTTTGCCTTTTCCTTTTGTTCTCTTTCTGCCCATTCTTTAGGTGAGAAAATCTTTAGTTTTCCCCTTCTCTATAGCATTTTGAAACATTTATTGCTTCATAGCAATCATAGTGATAAAAGGAGATGGAAATGATAAAAATTGTCAGAAACCTGACACTATCTGTTTTATCTCTCAGTCACACAGAAGAAGTGGAGAATTGTCTAGAATGGATCTTTCTCTGCCCACAGACACAATTATCCCCACAGGCTGGTGGTGATTGTGGATCTTCATAAAAACGTTCCCACCTTAGCACCCGTTTTTTACAAATATTCAGGATATCTTTAAACTTTGACAGGAGTTTTTATAGTAAAGCAGGACAAATTTCCTGTGTCTAGACAAATCTGAGTCAGCAGTGGGGCAGAAGTTCCAGGACATCAGCATCTGTGAAACCTGAAGTGAAGCTATGGTAACTAGTGATGTCCCTGTTCACTTGCATATGTCCTGTGTACTAGTAAGAGCTTTCAGTAAAGCAGAGGGCCATGGGCAGGGCAGAAGGCTTTGGAAATGTGGTTCTTGCTAAGTGCTATCAGGAGGAGGGGAGAAACCATAAGTAAGTCCTTTGGGAATACCTTAAGACCTGTGAGGTTTTTCTTGCAGAGATTCAAATGCTTGAGTGACTAAGTCTGTGACTTTCTGGGAAGTAGACACTGTCCACTGCTAATATTTTTTAACCTAGTATTTTCTCAATATAAGTGTTTCATACACTATTATATTCAGAGCAGGATAACAAACTACTAGTGGGGAGAAAGAAAGACTTTTAGGAACCTTTTTGGACAGTACAATTTAAATTACGCACCAAGATGGGCAAGGTTTGGAAGGACCTGTTAAACTGAAGGCTCCAGAAGAGAGGCAAGGCAAGCTCTCTTTGCCAGATGTGACTTTTTTAAAACAAGAGGAACCTATGTGAAATGCTTGTTTGCTGCTTCCTGCTGTTGCTCTCCAAAATCAGTAACTCCATCTCCCCACTTCCAAACCATTGCTCTCCCAAATCCAGATGCTAGGTTTTGCCCTCTAAATTACTGCTCTCTTCATGAATCTGAAATCTCTACATGTATTCTTGATTTCTATATAGTCTATAGTCTAAGATTTGATGTGACTTCTTAGATTTGCTCGGGTTTTGCTCTACTGTTTAAAAAAGTTCTGTAAAATCAGAATTAATATCCTGTCTTATTTTCATTCAAATAGTAATTCATTCCTTTTAAGTCGCTACTTCTAGATGCTGGCATTTTCTCACCATATTAGGAAAACGACTTCAATGGAAAAAACCTCAGGCTCTTTTTAATGCAAGGAAAATCTGTGAACTAACAGTCAAAAGAGTTTTCATTAAAATCCATGTAGATTAAAAGGCTAAAACATTCAAATTAGTAGACAAGGCAATCTTCCTAGGGGGAAAACAACAAGGCAAACATTGATGCTCTGAACAGCACACAAAAATGAGAAAACATCGGAGGTTTAATTCTGACAACATACTGAAAATAAACCAGCTCAAAATGTCAAGTGGTGAACAAACTTCACTTTCAAGCAGTTCACTCAAACATGCTATAGGCTTAGATACAGGATGAGAAGAGTACAGAGCACTGAGGTGTGCAGTTAAACACCCTATGAAGAAGGTCTCATATGCAATTCCTACCTGACACTACCCAAGATCACCAGCCAATTAGGAATAAGGCCAGAAAAATTGTTTAGCTATTTTGATTTCCTATCCCCCAAGCTTTTTGTTCAATCACAGTTATGTCTCAGCCCAGCGGTATTTTGTGTTTATCTCTTCCAAATTTCATGCCTTAGAGCATTTTTTACAGTATCTATAGGTAGTACCTGTTATTTCCACTTTTCCCATGGAGAAATTGAAGATACTAGTCTCAAACAATGGAACTGCTCATAAACAGTTCAGAAAGTAACACTGAATCCCTATTTACAGTTGACTACCAGGTGCAGATTAAATTATCATTGATAAAGGTAGGAATCTGTGCAGGACACAGACCTGCAATTCTTTATTGTGCCAATAAGTGCAAATATCAGAGCAAATTCCTTTACCTGTTTTTTAAAGTATAAATCTGCATCCATTCTGTATTCTTTCTTTGGGTTTGAAGATCAGCCTAAGAAAACCAGTTCCTGAAGCTCCCATATAAGGGAATATTTAATCAGTAACTTAATCTCAAGTACTAATCAAGATACTTATTCGATAATTGATTATTAAAACTATAACTACATCTTTATTGTCATTATAATTGAAGGTTTAATTCTATAGCAAACAGACATACAATTTGCATGTGCATTAAACTCAGTGGGTGATCTTTTAAAAGTCAACTAAATTTAATATACTTAACAAAAACTAGGTTATTAAATACAAATTAAAGCTGGAGACACACAAACTGTAATGTCACCCTGTTTTATATTCTCGGGTTACTGCATCAAGGATCGTTTTTCAAAACAAGTTCACAAGACTTTTAAACAACCATCCCAGCATGTGATGGGGAAATAAGAGCACCAGAGTGATAATCACTGTGCAACTTATTAGTAAAGCTCTGTGGAGTAGCTCACTTATAGCTATAATAAACCAAATTTGCTTCTTGAAGACACTGGTGCAACTAGCTCCATACTTCAAGAATTCCCTGTAGAATAACAGATTTTTAAATAAAGAAAATCTATATATATTTGGAGTACTAGAGTTTATTGCTTAGTAAGAGGGAAGATCCTCTCATGGATTAATGTCAAATAAAATACTGATACATAAAAAATACCAGGAGTAAATTACAGATGCCCAGTGGAAGAAGTCTACATGTGAGATCTGTACTATACATAGATTATTTGCAAACCATTGTAAATATGGAATGAATAAAGATGCAGCTGATTCTGCTTTATTCAAAGTAGCTAATCCTAAAGGTGAGCATGAAAGTTATAGAAAAGGTTTTGCAGTCCTGGGTGACTGGAAAACTACACTGCCAAAGAAATATTTCTGTTTCTGATAAGATCAGAATGAGCAGGCATGGAATGAATTATCAGGTAACAAACAGAAAACAAAGTGAAGTGCTTTCACAAAGGATGAAAGAAAAATATTGAATCCCATGCTACCGTAAAATCCAGACAGCAAAAATACAAACGGCGTTGAGGAGGAGTTTTTTAAATTACAGAGGATAAGCACTTTAGTAAATAATAGATGTGATGGTCCAACACAATCCTGAATTGTTTATGCTTGTAGGAAGTAGCAGGATTTTTATGAAATACTAGATTATGAAATAAACTGTATGAGATTCAGATACAGACTCAATGCATCCATCTCTACTTTGCTGAAGGTGTTTGAGCCAGGCACCATACCTATCCTGGGCCTGGGCCAAATTCTCCTCAAAATTACACAATGGGCATGCTTTTGCTTAAAATGCAAAATGAATCAGCACTTCTCCTAGTCATCATCGGCTTAGAGTGCAAAAAGGCAAAGAACACCCCAAAATGCCCTCTCCTACACCCCAAAATTCCTCTTATACCTTGCAGATACAGTGAAGGTAGGTGCTCTAGAACACCACCTTGCAATGCAGAGGCTGCAGCGAAGATCTTATTTAACATCCTAAGTTAGAGACCAAGCTGCACAGGAGCTAAAGCAGATTAATTCACATCAGACTCCTAAATCCTGGGAGCCTAAAAATAACATTCTGTATGTTTGCTTTTCATAGTCACATAAAACATGCATTGGTTTTCATTTATTCACTAGAACTTGGGTAGGATTTTATGCTAAGAGGCTGCTTACTTCCTGAAACAGACTCTGGCTTGAATCACAGGGGCCTTTTTTATCCTCTCAGTTGATGCTTTGTGGGGCCTTCATTATTGTTTCCATTCCACTCTCAGACCTACTGCAGAAAGGTAGGTTGCTGCATACTCTTTTTTTGTGCAGGGGGTTGTCTGCAGCAGCCTCTGCAGTAGAGGTGTCCCATGAGCTCATCCCCCGAGAGGAGCTTCTTGCCTGTCCTGGGACCATGACCTGGGGCCTCTCCCACGTGTGCTGTGCTGTCCTCTGAGCCATCACACTGGCCTGTGGGGCAGCTTTTAAAGCAAGAGCATTGTGCAAACTTGGCATGTGACACACTCAGAAAGCTATAATTTTCATATTGTATCTCCTTACCAATTGTAAATCAGTCATTTTAAGGATGCTTTCCATTCTTGCTTCCCTTCAGGCATCTCTTATTTCTCTCCGGAAAAAGAAAAGATGTAGTTTATGGCTAACTGCAGGACTGAAATGACATATATAATAGCAACAGCAGGCAACAAATGTGTCCCTAAAGTGGCAATATGGTGCCTTTTGTTTTGTTTTAAGACTTTGGAGTGATAGACAATGTGTCTTTTCGAGCTGCTATTTGAATAGTTACAGGGAATTTAGAAGACAATGTTATGCATGTTCAGTAATAAGGACTGCATAATCTGACCTAGGCCCTGTGAAAATTGAGTGATAGAAGAAGACAATCAGGAGGACAAAATACTGATTATTATGCATAGGGTTATTAGCAATAAAGCTTAATAGTAGTGTTTGGGGTTTTTTTAAATTTCCTTGCAATCTTCTTTTGTTTTCAGTTAAAAAAGACAAAACAAATGCTGTCTGATCACCAGATATTTTACACAAAATTGAACTCTGGCCCCGTTGTGGTAACAAACAAAGCCTGCATGGAGCACTTTTGCTATAGGAAAAAGAGATGTTTTATATCTAAATATAATGGTTTACATAGATGAGAAACCTAAACTCCCCCACATAACTATTTAAAGGGCTAATACTGCCACTCTATCCACACGAGTAATCCAGCTTGCATCTCTCTGAAGGGATGCAAAGGACAAAGTGTGTCCCTGACCATGTCCTGGTGCCCAGACAGAGACAGGTACAGCACAATCTCCTCGTCACACACAGGACAAACACAATTCCAGACACAGGAATGCAGCAGGACAGGAGATATGGAAGCCACGATGTGTTTGGAGCTTTCCAGTTCTCTTTTCTTTCCCTCAGACTGAACCTGCAGGGGTATGTGCAGGGAAAAGGAAAAGGATAGGGGATGAGACAGCTGAGCACCTGCAGCATTCACCAACTTGAGCTGCAGTTACATGAGCTCACATTTCTAAAACCACTATGCCAGGAAAACTGATGCCAGTGTGCAGATCTTGGTGTTGGCTGATCTGAAGAAGGGACCCCTTTCTGAACACCTCCTGGTTAAGAATTTAAAGATGAGAAAAAACAGGCACACGGTGGAGATCCCCTGGCATGGGGATGGGGCAAGAGGTGCTCCAAGCAGCATCAATAGCTGCTAGCTGAGGGCACCCCACCCATGTCTTTGTGGCTTTAGCTCATTACTCACTTAGCTGTCCCTCTACTTCTTATTTCCTTTCTGTTAATGACTTCAATTTCACTTTTCTCACTGTATCATTTGCTTCCTCTCTCTCTCTTTCCCCCTCCCTCTTTTAAAACTTCTGTGATATCTCCTTATACTTCCCTTTGCTTATTGAAAGGAAAACCTGGGATGATCATGCTGGTATATTACCTGATCTTTTGAAACATCCACCAAAATTTCAGCACTGTCATGGGTGACATTTTATCAAAATTATTTAGTAAGATGATTTGTTTCTCTTTCTAAATGTGTTCTTGAGGGGCCAACTCTCATTTAACAAAACACGAAAATTAAAATTAAAGCAATAAAATATATATTAAAACTTCATTAAAATTAATCCCTGAATACAGCATTTTCTAGATAAGATCATTTCAACTTTTGTCATTATTCCAGGCTCTATGTGTTTTCCTGAACTAAAATAAACTAAGGTGTGGTGGTTGATGTTAAGAATATAGATCAGTACTACTAGATTAAGATTATTCAGGTAGATTATATGTTATCCTTGTACTAGGGGTCCTAAATGAGAGAAATTAAGGTTAAGGGTTGCAATGACACATTTTAAGGATGGAAATGCCTGTCCTCACAGTGCCATTCAATTTCTACCATAAAAATACTTCTGTATGCAGCCGTAAATTAGACTAAACTGTCTTTTCCAAGCAGATTATGCTCTAATTCTTTATGATTATTATGTCAATATAAAAGCTGGGTTTATCTTCTGAATTTCCCTATTCTCACATGTTAGTGGGGGGAGCTGAAAACCCACCACAGATCAGTTTCTCTCTCCCGGGTCTCCGCTCTCTTCAGAGAGGTGGGGTGAGTGTCTGGCTGTCACAGGGCCACGGGCGACAAGGCAGCAGGGGACCAAGTGTCTCCAGCTGAGGGCAAAGAGCGGGAGCTCCTCTCGTGGTTGCCATGGCAGCCAGAGCCATCCCCACACCAGGCTCCGGTGAAGGGCACACCGTGCTTCCACACTCCACTTGCCTCTCTCTCACCCAGGGATGCACTCCTTGCTTGAGGTGCAACTGACAGAAATCAGTCTCCTCTTAAAGCTACTGAGAGTCTCACACTTCCATTCCAATCCCACCATGTGCACCATGGTGTGCAATATATTCAGTGTTTACTCCTGGAATGAGGTTCAAGCATTTCCATCACCCACTTTCAATACAAATTGTGTTGCTAGTGGTTTTACAAGGCTTGGCTATGATCCTGAGCAAACTCTTTACTTCAAACTACTTCACTAGATTCCATCACTATCCCTTATTTTACTCAAGTGTTCTCACAGGCTCAGGGAGATGATAATGACATTCTTGCATAAATACATTGATAATGTACTAATCCTTTGCTGGTATTTCACACAAGAGTGTAAACTGTTTTTACTGACCTTTGTGAGATAAATAAGTGACTGCAAAATATGGCAGCATCAGAATTCCTGGAATTGTTCTGGTTTTTGTGTAAATGTAGCAGTAGTCACTTGCTTAGTTTGTAGGCTGTGTACTGCCTCGTGCATAAGAAATCACAGAAATATTAATGTAAAACTACTGCTGTCTCTCTTAGTGCATTATCATCACATCATGAAGCTTTCAATTGATGATCTTTCTCATGTTCTTAGACAACCTTGACCTTCAGTTTTTAGTGAGGTGAATAATATTACATCACATCTAAAGAGAAGAGTGTAATCATCTTTTCTATTTGCAGCCAAAGACAGTCAACACTGTTTGATACAATCAGCATGTGTCTTGATACTGAAGGCACATGGTGACAAGTCTAACTGAATGTAGTTATTTGGCTGTCATGAAATGCACCTTATGGTGATAAACTTCAGCCATAAAATTGGAAGACTATCACATAAACATGTTTCATGAAGAAATACACTAACAGAATTCACTGCTGGTTTATAGTTGGAAAACTGTGTTCTATTTATTATGCTGCAATTTTTACAGTAAGTCAGGTTCCAAAGCTCATTACATTTTACAATGAAGTAATTATGGGGTGTTGAATCTTCTCCTTCAACCAACAGGTCTATCTAATTAGTGTACAATAAACTGAAACACCACGATTAAGGATGTGTGAAAGGATACTAAGACTGGCTGCAGCTTCAGTGTACTTAGAAACAGGGGGAACTGCACAGCTAGACCCCCATCATGTGCCTGGGTCAGGTACCTCACAGGGCATTCCTCATGGGGAAACCTCCTCTGCCTTTGCACCCTCTCCTCTGGGAACATGTCCTAGTCTGCACTACAACAAGCATATCAAGGCAGTTCACATTTGTATGCATTAAATCTTGAACTTGATACAAAACCAGCATTTTCTTTTCATTAGTTATCAGGCATTTTATCTTTTAGATAAATTTCTTCTCCCTGTAATCTTAAAGGATATGGTGTTCATAACACTTACTGAAGGTTAAGCTATAAAACTACCCAAAACAATAGCTTCAATAAACTCAGAGACATTGTCTTATCTTCAGCATAAGTCAACCTCACTGCAGTGCAATGTTTTTAGCTTGGCATTTTATTGGTTATGGGAGATGTTCTGAGCCACAAGGAGTCTTAGTAGCCCTGCTGGAAGAAAAAAAGAATTTGAGACTTACCCTCTTTTTGTGCTTTTGAAAATTCCCATTGTGAGTTGAATGGTTGCCTGTGAATAATATTTAAAAGATGGGGTCACTCTTCTACTGAATTACTCAGTAGCAGGGTATGGGTATTACTGTGCCCATAAAAACATTCACTCAAGGAAAGTGACTTCATCTAAGAGAGGTTGTGATCATGGGGTTTTCTTAGGCTACCCAGGTAAACAGTGGATCACAAATGGTATTTCAGGAGTATTCTCAAAGCAAGGGGTTTCTTGGTGCATATTTTCCCTGCTCCACCTTGAAATGTGTAGATTGGACAACATGCAGAGGTGCCCTGGAAAGGCAGAAAGAGAGAAAGATTGATGAGATCTATGCTTTAACTATTAAAGAAGAAAAGCAGCCCCTTTGGGCCATTGCAACTCAGAAAAAATGTAAAGTACATAAATTTCAGCTTCAGTTCATGTATCTGCTAGAAGAACACAAAATAATTAAAATAGTACTGACATTTTTTTAAATCAGAAAGGTTAGTCTTCTCTCAAAATTATTTAATCTTTTCAGACCTCTTGCAGCCATTCACAACATTAGACAGCCTTATAATGATAAAGATAAAATTAATGCCTCACTTTTATGTAAGATTTATCAGGTCAACATTAATCATTACTTGGTTAATTCAGCAGACAAAGAAAAATAATCACCAAGTCTCAAAGAAACGGAATGTTTTGCGGGCCCATTACATCTACACATTTGCTAACCTTGCTAGAGCTGCTGAAGCTCAGCAGTGGTGATTGATACAACTAAAATCATATTATTCCTTGCTAAAAAACAGGTTCTAGTAGATGAAGTAAAGTTTCTGATTTCAGAGAGGCCAAGCAGGGGCTTTTGTGGTCAAGTTAGGAAAAAAATTGAATCTTCACGTTAGCAATAAACTAGAAAATTTTAAAAAAATCTGATTAAGAATTGATTAAAAGAAGGTAATTTCAAGATTTCTAGGAAGATTACTACTATTTTCCTTCCTTTCCTTTTTTAATTGATTCATTTTCTGATATTCACAGAATCATAGAACAGTTTGGATTGGAAGGGATCTTTTAAAGGTCATCTAGTCCGGCCCTCCTCCATTAACAGGATTATTCTCAACTAGATCAGGTTGCTCTATTTGGTTGGAGCCCCATCCAACCAAACTCTGATGGCTTCCACACCTCATTGGGCAACCTGCTCCAGCGTTTTACCACACTCTTTGTAAAAAACCTCCTCCTTTATACCCCACCTAAACACACCCTCCTTTAGTTCAAAACCATTTCCCCTTGTTCTATTGCAACAGGCCCTTATAAGAAGCTTTTCACCCACCTTTCTCATAGGGCCCCTTTAGGCACTGAAAGGCTACAACGGGGTCTGCCTGGAGCCTTCTCCTCTCCAGGCTGAACAACCCCAACTCCCTCAGCCTGTGGGGGCAGTTTCTCAGGAGGGAGAAGAATAGCTAGAATATGCATCCATGCTGAGATGCTGTTTTGCCTTTTGTCTGCCCATACTTGAAAAATTCATATCAGTTTACATTTAAAAAAATAGCAAATCAGAAATGCCATTGTTCACAATGTAGGTGAAACGGACAGTTTCATTTGTATCCTATAATGTACAGCAACGAAAAAATCAGGTGGGAAAATTGTGTGAAAAATTACAGTGCAAGACAATCTGACTATAGATAACAGTTTTAGAAATATGAGATTGCCCTCATAGAACTGGGTATATTCACATAAAGAAAGTAATTAGAAAATGACAGATAAACATCAGGGCAGAGATCACTGGGGAATTATGATAAATTTCTTGTTCCTCTGATCATTAATCAAGAGATATAGGTGTTGTTGATCTCTTGAGATAGGAGAATCCTGGATTTCTGTCTTTGCTCCACGAATTATTTATGTTCTCATGTTGTCCACCTTTCAGCTCTATGGTAGATTTGAAGCATTCCATTCAGTTAGTTAGAACAAATGAAATGCTAAGATATTAAAAAAAAAAATGCAGAAATTAGAACAGTAGATGGACAAGGCAGCATAAGACCCTGCAGTCGGTAAAGGAATATTTTAAGTAGCAGAAAATATTTTTGTACAATTCCTACCGCACCAGTGTAAAAGGTTTAACCAGGTAATAACACAGCAGGCTGACCATTTGGTAGGGTTTTTTTTCAAAGTGGGCTTTAGAATTTTAGACGGATTTTTGAATTTTGGCTTTCAATTATACTTAATCCTAGGGGAATTAATTATAAATATGAAATAAATGTACATTAACAGATAGGTCAGGACACAGTTTGAACCTTTTAAATACAAGATTTTAAGATTGCTGTAGTCTAGACCTGATTAGAGATGAAAAACAAGTAAGATTAAATGACCAGATCCCATCACAGTGGTGGATTAATTGCCCCAGGTGTTCCTTATGATGTGCCATGATGTTTACTGAGTTCATTAATGACTTGGAAAGGTGAAAGAACAGCATTTCAACAAAGTCTGTTGAGAGAACTAAGTTGTATACCTGTACAGGACCTTAGGTGACTGTAGAGAATATTAAAGAAAATTAAGTCAGATAGGTAAAAAGTCAGAGTGATAACAAAGAGCATCAAAATCCAGCTGCAAAGAAAAATAATCTGTTCAACCTGGAAAGCTCTCAGCTGATTATATCATCTGATGGAGACCTGGACAGTCTACACAGATCAATGTGCAACTGCACATTGCAAAGCAAGTTGAAAAAGCAAATCTGCTACGGGAGGGTGCAATGAGTTGTGGCAATCGTGAATTGGAATTGCGAGAGCAGTGGAGTGGCACTACAGGAACAGAGATCTAACACGGTGGGCTGTGTGTCACCCAGCCTCCATGTGGATGGGGGAAAGAAAAGAATCTCCCTAGGGATGATAGAGGTTGCTTACTCTACATGAGTCTGTACGGTACTGTGTGTTCTGGAGCAGGTACTCAGGGACCCAGAACTTGATTTGTTTGTAAAGTGAGGGAGCCACTTGGTGCAAGCAAGCAGCAGAAAGCTCAGCACTTTTTCAGTATTTCAGGTGTGAAATTCACTACCATTAGAAATTATTGAGGCTAAGAATTCAGTAAGATAAAAAAGGACTGAACAATCATATGGATATCAAGACTATGTAGACCTATCATAAGTAATGATTTTTAAAAATGGTAAATAGCTATCATGTAGCACTCACTGACTGCGAGGTTTGTATAACTTCCTCTGAAGCTCAGGGTGCTGCTTCTGCAACAGCAGAAGTTGAAGATAACTTACATTTCTGAGGCAAATACAGAAAAAATATTTATAGTGCTACCATAACATATTAGTAAAGACATCAAATATATGCTCAGATAATCTCCAAAATTACTGACCTGATCTTTAAAAATCCACTTATTTGCTTATGACTATCTAAACTCAGACAATTGCAAACAGAACACTGCCTTTCCTCAGCAGAAATCTCTCTTAAATGTCAGTTCAGTCGAAAACTAAGACATGTAATGTTTTCTTTTCTGACTTCCTGTTTTCTATATTTATATTTGGTCAAGGACAATCCTTTTCCCCCATCAATGTCAACATTTGACAAAATACAAAAAAGTGCTTTGGAATAGTAATTAAAAAAACACCCCTGCATAACCCTATCCTGATATAAGTAGATATTTGCATGACATCCAACCTCATAACCTCTTCCTTAAGCACTCACCAATAGTTCCAGCAGGCTGCCAACCACCAGGTCTCCTCACCAAACTTACAGCTGGGTCAGAGAGAAGCAGTGGTGGAGAAACCTTGGCATAATCTGGTCTTTCCTATAACAGGATGTCACATGCCCAACATTAACCAATAAACGCTTCCATGTATGTGAAAGAGGGGAGTGTTGGCCTTGGGGGAGGCAGAGGAAGAGTGGCTCCTGGGGAGAAAGGCACAGTGTGTCACCTCTCCTCCCAGCCGCAGCCTGAGTGTGGCATTGCCATGCTTCCAAATCTGGATAAAGGTTTCTAGTGCCTCTCTGCTGAAGGTGTGTCCCATGAACACTGAGATGGGGAGAGAGGGTAGTGTTGGGGGAGTTGTGTTTCCTCAGAATTGAACTTTGTTATCTTTTTTGACGTAGCTACTTCACTGAGCGGCTCCAGCCTGCCAGAATGCTGAAAATGTCTTCTGTTTTCATCTCAGGAAAAGATGCACAGCTGAATCAAGGAATGGCTGTGTAAGTGATGTTGGATTCTATGATTTGAGCCCCAAAAGGTCTTAAACAGTCAGATTTATTGTCTATCCAATTTTATGACTCTTAGTTGTATTTATTCTCTGATGTTTACCAGCAAATGTCTTTACGTGAGCTTTGGTTTGTAGGCTTTCATATTGCTAAATCATTCTTTAAGCTTGAGATGTAGCTTCTGTTGAACATCAATCCCTTGAGATACACTATTAACATGAATCATTTCTGAAAGCACGTCGTGCAATATGAACTTCATGTTGAGTCAATCATTCACTGTGATTGAAAGAAGAGATGACCTTCACAGAAGCAACACATCACAGCTGAATATCCCAGGACCCTCTTCTCCACTGTCAGTCGTGGCTGCTTTTGGAGCTCATGCAGACTTAATCATTGCTCAAAAATAGGTTGAAGATTATTTTCCTTTATGTGGTTAGGTCAGCGGAGCTTTAAATAAAGGATTGACAAAACCTGAGGCCTTTACTGAGTCACAGAGACCACGTTATCGCTTCAATGCAGCTTTCACAGTGGACTTAAAGATAAGTGTTAAGTTGTACTTCAGTTAGTTTGTTTCCTTTTCCTCGATGTCCATTAAGTAATATCTTTTTAAAAAGTCCTGGCAGTAGGTTTGGGGTTTTTTTTGTCTTCTTATTAAACAGGCCTAGATTTGCAGAGGCACTGGGGCATCTCCCTCTGCTAGCTGTGGACCCAGACCCGAGGCCTGGATCCTGCATGCCTGAACTTGTGGTGAGGGATGAAGGCATAAACTTGATCACACTATGAATTTGACAAGCACTTTTAGTTGGCCAGTGCTTGAGCACAAGTCCCTTTGTAGGAGGAGATGGTATTTTACATCAGCACCCATTCCTGTACAGCTACTGCAAAAGTGGATCGGGTTAAAACAAATAGATTTGCTGTTAAAAGGCACAGGTTTTATAACTGATTCTGGTTTGGGTGTCCTTTGGGATCTTGGATTTGTCACTCACCCTTCCAGTACATCAGCTCTTTCTCCTGTAAATTAGCTTAATTATATGTTCCTGCTTTATAAAATCAGTGGGAGGCCTGGTTCAGGCTGGTTCAGCCTGGTTCATTCATTAATGATTTAAAAGAGCTTGGAGATTACTGTGTGTAAAGGGTCATAAAAGAGAAGTTTAATGCAAAGGAGAGATTTGAAAGAAAAAGAAAAAAGAAAAAAAACTGTGTCAGTTCCACCCACTTTCAAAAAATTAGTTTTTCCCTCTCCTCATGTGCTTCATTCTGCAATATAAATTTTTTTTTTTCTTTTGGTAAGCACCCAGAGTTTGGGGACACTCTTCTCATTTGTAAATATGTCATTTTATTCTGAAAATTATCTGATTTATAAGAGTAATTATCTGCTTCCTAAGCAGTATTTCCGCTGCTGAAATTCTGTATTTCAACAACTCTAAGTACCTCAACAAGACTAAATATGCAGCTTGTATTTGCCTAAGTTCACCTTTGCATTTTATTTTAAAATTAATCAGTTACAGCAATTACTTCCTAGATATTGGAATGAAAAAAAATCACTTGCATACAAGATTTGGCCAATACATACAGGACATTCTCAACAGTAGTAAAACTTACTGACCCCACAGTATTTTCTTCAATGAATTATGGCCAGCATCAAATATTGATCACGTAGTTTGAAATAATTCAAAAGGACACACAAGAAACTAGAAAGGCAATTACTGAATACTTTTCCCACAGAAAAAGTTTCATCTCAGCTTCTTCTGTTGAATAATGTGACACAATGTAAGAATTTTGCAGCTCTAAAATTGAGAAAATATATTATTAACATGATTCTGAATAATCCTATTAGTTGCATAGCTAGATAAAATTGTAAAAATCATGCAAAATCTTGCTGCTGACAATTAGGCAAACATATGTTAGGACTGCATTTGGGAAAATATTTTTGTATAGTATGTTTGATGTACTAGTGAGAAAAAAAAAGTGATATGGATCATAAAAAAAGTATTGACATTGCACTTAAAGAGTAATGAATTGAGGGTTGTTTACAGCAAGAAATGCCACACCCAAAGGTGGTGATTTCAAATTCAGAATGTTGTCCTGTTCATTTCTCACTGTGCAGTCCCACTATCATACATATTGCTTATACTAAAAAGCAATTTAACTTTTTCCTGGTAGATATTGGAATGAAGGAATATTCTTTGTACATCATCCCTTAGGACTGTGGCATTTAAAGGTCATCATGTAAAGCATCTTCCAAACAACTACTACCAACATCTGAGTATTGACTGGTAATGATTATGTATTGTTAAAAGGATTTTCTCTCAAATAACAATAAATGTTTTTCATATTGTTTCCTGCTTCTCAGAGAAATAGAAAAAGATAAGATTTTCAGTATTTATTCTACTGTCTGCTCCTGGATGTGAATAACCCCTTCAGAGTTTAATCTTTATAGCAATATTTTCTTTATAGATATTACAACCTTGAGTTGAGATTTTGACATCAAATACAGTAAATTTTAGTGTTGAGAAGTGACAACAGTGATAATAACAAAACATCCCTAAGGCTGTGTGCCAGCAAAGAAGAGTTCTGAAAGTAACAAAATACATAGTGTATCATCAAAGTCAATTGTCCCCTTTCATTTCTTGAGCCTCTGCCATGATATTTTCAGATTGCCCACAGAAACTAAGAAGAAAGACAGGATAGCTAATCAATAGCAACTGGTTTTAGGTGCAAACAAAAACTGAAACACAGTCCAATGCAGCAAGATGCAGCTCTATCAGAGGTGACCTGGTTCCCAGAGAACATCTGTGATCTTTCGGCCATCACAAGCCTTTTGGAACCTGTAAGTATAACTGCTAGTTTCAAGTCAGGTTAAATCAGGTAACAGTTACATTCCTCTTTATTTTGAAACAAGATCAGACTGTGTCCTGATCACAAACCAGTACACAAGGTTGGGATAAACACTGAGCTATGAGGGCTGTGGGCGTGTTCTGGTACTGCTTTTTTTTTTTTTTTTTTTTTTTTCAGCAACAGACAACCCTTTGCTCGTGTTTGTTTCTGCTCTTCCTCTTCTTCTACCATCCCAAGTTGGGCATAAGGTTGTATGCTAAGGCAAATCCATGAAAAAATCCACTTGTGGTGCTTTTAAATTTTTTTAAAGGTTTGCAAATATAAGAAAAAGAAATTATTACCTTGGAGCATGTCAGTGATCAAGCATACACTATAATCCCATAAACATTTGCACTGGTAATTCAGTGAGGACTTAATGCAGCGTAGAGAGATTAAAACAGGATAGAAACAAGTAAAAAAGTGCAGAGAGTGGAAGAATCCTTTTAAACTATATTTGTTGCTGGAGAAAATGTCTGTAGAACTACTACTTATGAGTTTTCCCTGGTGTCTGAATGGAAATACAGAGACTGAGTGTTGCTCTGACCTGTTTGTAAATATAGTTGAGTCAGATGCCACCACGAAGGCAGCAGGAAAGCTCAGAAGATAGCAAAGGAATCATGGTAGTGGCTAAGGGACAGTGTTTCAGGACTAGGTAGTGGGTAGAAAAATTTGAAATGGTGATTAGGGATTATGAGCAGTCTCCTTTTGACTGATTCCTAATGTGTTCAGACAAGCAAGAACTGATGATGAATTCTCTGGGGATAAATAGAAATATGAGGCAAATTTCTAATGATATTTAATTTTTTCTGCTGCTGGAAACAACTCACCAAACTCAAAGAATTTAATAGCTACTTAGCCTAAAAGATTAACACTATTATATGCAGCAGAACTGACACAGAAAGCATGAGTATCCCAAAGAAGTAGCTTCAGTATTAATTACAGTAATTATTTATGATCTATTTGTTAAGCAGTGACAGTGCACTTAGGACTGCATACAGCCAAACCAATGCCTGAAGCAAGCAGGTGCTGACCATCTGCATCTTGTGTCTTTGGTGGATACTGAAAGGGTTGGCAAGGGACTCTAAGCTGGAAACTGTTCATATACTGTTTAATATCTTGAAATACTTATATTGTTATAATACCTAATTGTTTTAAAGTTTGAATGCTTTCTAATCATTTATTCTTACAAAGAAGCAACAAATAATAGCTGTATAAATAAATGGGACACTGAGATTTGCATGGCTAGGGCATGATCATCCTCCTGTACTCAGCCTGAATCCTGTTCAGTTCTGGGCCCTTCACTAAAATAGAGACACTGAGGTGCCAGAGCGTGTCCAGAGGAGGGCAATGAAGCTGGTGAATGGTCTGGAGCACAAGTCTGATGAGGAGTGGCTGAAGGAGCTGGGGTTTACCACTCCCCACAACTGCCTGAAGGAAGGGTGTAGCAAGGTGGTCTCTTGGTTGGTCTCTTCTCTCAGGACAAGACAGAATGGCCTCAAGTTGCACCAGGGACGATTTAGTTTGGATGTAAGGAAAAATCTTGAGTGACTGGGCTGTCAAGCATTGGAAAAGGCTGCTCAAGGAAGTAGTTGAGTCACCTTTCCTGCCTGGAGGTATTTAAAAAACATGCAGACTTGGCACTTAGGAACACGGTTTAGTGGTGGGCTTGGCAGTATTAGTTTAATGGTTGGAGCTGATAATTTTAAAGGACTGTTCCAACCTAAATGGTACTATGATTCCAAGGAATGAGATACCTAAGGTCTAAACCCAACTCCCCACAGTTTTAACAATTTCAGTCCAGTTTACCTCTTTTAGCTGAGATCCACTAATTTGTGTTCCCTTCCCTTCTCTTCCAATCTTGCTCCTTTCCCACAGTCCCTTTCAAACCAGCCACCCATCTGCTAGATCAGGATTTTTATTGCTGCTGTGATGTAACTCACCCCTAGCAGTGATGTGTAAAGAGCTGCTCTTCATTTATTGGAAACTAGTGGTACATCCAATAAATTTACTGACCTCCTCCTCATTTAGGGTACTCCTCAGGTACTAGTGTGCCCGCATTTTTCTGAACACTAGGGTCATGACAACATTTCTTACCTTAATGGATTGACATAGGTAAGCTTTTTGGAGGACTTGATACTACTGAAGGAGGGATTTGAAAGATCAGAGGATCAGAACTGGAAGGAAATTCCACACTTACATGTATCAGCAAGACAAAATATGATTGTGGATGATGTAGAAGAGTATAAAAGTGGTATTTAGACAGATCTGTGAAGCATAAAGGTAGGAAAACTGTATTGATTTTCAACTGGCAATGAATGAATGACACAGTAGAACAAATAATATGGTAATAAAATAAATATCCTGTTCACAGGCTCAGATGTACAGCTGAATTATCCCAGCTATTTGGGATATTATCTCTCAGTTGAGCCATGGTAACTGACTATCCACAAGGTTTTCACTTATGGGAAGCATGAAGTGAAATGTGCAGGTTTCAAGCTCTGCTAGAGATTTTCAGCAGGCTCAGGAGATGCCTCTGGTATGGGAATTTGGCAGTGCATTAAGGCATCCTAACTCAGCTCTTCATCCAAGTTCTTAGATACGCAGCTATGGGCACACCGAATTTTGCTATTTGCTGTCTTCAGAATAGGAGTTTGCAGATTCACTGTTCTGCATAAATGCTTAAAAAGACTCATTTTTGATCAGTGATTTATTAATAAACAAACATAGTCCAGACATCCCCAGACAAATATGTGCAGACAAAGCAAATGTAATGAGCCCTAAACAGAGATCTCCCATGATGTGTCAGGCCTGGAAGTGCCCTGCAGAGGCAAAAAGCCTCACAGCTCCTCTGCTCACTTGTCTGTGATGGTTTCACACCATCAAACTAATCCGGGAGGAGCAAGCCCCAACATTTTCTTTGGCACCAGCACATTCCACATGCTTATTTACTCTGACTGTCACCAAACTAAAGATAAATCTGACATCAATATTGCTTTTTTGAAAGGCCTACCAGACAAGATAAATTTAATACAAGCTGCAGCATTCTTTCTGAGTTCACATAATGGGGAAATTTCAAAAACTGTAACACTTGCCTCTCTTACCAACGATTTGTAACTCATAATTACATTGATACATGTGCCATGTCAGCAACAGCAGTGAAATTCATAGTATTTTTTATGTGAAATGTACTGTTTTATTGCATTAATTCACATTTAATGTGTACACAGTAATAACCATAAAATATGATAACCAAAGTTATGTATTTTCTTCAGAACCTTCATTTAGAGAGCTTTCAAAAGAGTCCAAGGAAATTAAAATATCAGTCAGTTTACCTGCAGGATATAGAGCCAAAGCACTATGCACTATAATTTCTTTTATAAGCAGTCCCTTCCTCTCATAACATCCTACCTCTGATAAAATACAGTAGTCATAATAATTGTACATATTGTCAAAACTGCTGTGCACAAATCTAAGATTTCAGAACTAGAGGAGACTGCATCACTGGAGAGAAACTGTGTCACTCCTAGTGGCTCAAGGAAAGGACAGCTGTAATGAAGGTACAAAACTCAACCACTTCTTGTCAATAGCATCCATAAAGCAAAGATGTCACACTTTGTTAGGAAACAGCTCTTCTTGATAAGGTTCATAGACAAATGAATAAGGACTAAAGGGAGCCAAAGTTTTCAACTCCCCTCTTGAAAAGAGAAACAGAAATAGTTGGGTCTATGGAAGATTAAAAAGAACCAATATAATATTTTTGTCTTTCCTTTGTCTTGTTTTACCAGCTGCCAGGGCTAAATTACACTAATGTAATATCATGTAATGATCTAAATTGAACACAAACCCCCTCTTCATTACAAAAACAATGAAAAAAAAAAGATACCACACAGTCCAATAAATACACCCTCATTCAAGAAAGAAGTAAAAATAGTTATAGCTTTTTCTGACATTGGACAAAACTTTTGGTAGAGATAAAGCAATTAACTCTTCTTTACAGAAGTTAAAATAAAATTTCAGGAACGTTTTCATTTGTTAGTCATTTAATTTGAATTACACGTATGAAAACCAAGCAAGCAGCTGAATAGTTAAGTAATAATTGCACATAAGATTTATGCTAGGTGTAAGAGCAGGAACCAGAAGTACAGAATAGATATCACTGGAATCTGAAAGATAAAAGCAACCTCTGATAGATTATGATTCATGAGTTGGATGGATTTACTTGGAATGGCAGAAGCACGCAACATTTGATGGCAAAAAACAGGCATAATCAGAGCTGGCTTTTATCAGCTTTGGGTTGCCAGAACTTTGTGCCAGTACCTGTCACAGATCAGAAAGAATTTCTCTCTACTGCAACAAAATATTCAGTAAGAAAAGCATCTTCTTGCCTTCCAACTCCTGAACATTTAAGACTGGTGTAAAGAGAGAAGCTGACTTGGCACAGAAACATAAGAGTTGCCCCCATGACTCTGAACAATAACAATTCTAGTGCAGGAAGGAGGTTCCACAGCAACCTTTTCTTAGGTTTTTAGATATCAGCTAACAAAATATTCTTAGCTCTATAAGAAAATTACTTTCACACTACACAAGAAACTAAATGACAGGAACAGTACCAGAATTAAATATGCACTTAATTTGGAGGAAAGTTCCATTTGTTACTACCAGACTCAAATTTTCACTCCACAGAACCTATTTTTTTTAATTATTTCTCCTTATAATTTATAAGCACTCCTTAAAACTGTTTTAATTTGAAATTTCTCTGGTAATTCCATAAGGTTCAAAACTTTTCTTGTGCAGAAATCCATGTGATACTGTGATACCTATTATGACTGAATGGGATTCCTGGTAAAACATGCAGGTGGAGGTTCATGTCCATGGGTGCAAAATATCAGAAGAAAGCACTTAGTACAAGACTGCAGGGCAGTGACACAGATGAACTCCAAAGCAAAGCGCTGAGATCTCTTCTGCTTCCAGAGAAGACTTTTGATTCTCTTTGGAATTTGTTAGTCACCCTTGTGTTCAGCTGATTAAATTTGTTTGTAGATGTCCTGAAGATTATATTGACAGCTATTCCTGCTTACATCTTAAGTGGCAAGAAGTTGAAGAGTATGAGTTGACATGATATGACAAATGGAAAAACTAAATGCACTGTTGTGTAGCACTTACACTCATCTCCTGATCACCCCGTGGCATTTTGGCTGTGTTGGGACCGGAAGTCAAATGAATGGATGACATTTGGTTTTGCTAAAAGAGCTGTGTTATTGCTGATTTATAGCTAAATTCCTTCATAAGTACACAGATTAGCAGGGAAGGTGAAAGTTATCTGGTCAGAAGATTTGTAGAGTTCTTGAGTCTCACTGGTAATTTCACTGGAAAATACATTATCTAAGCCATAAATTTAAAACAATTACGAAGAAAGAAAGCAGATGGAATAAAATCTTGATTGAAAATGACCACACAGTGTGTATGTCTGCAACCATTACAAATTATAATATCCCTTTTAGGTGTATCTGCAGATTTAAGACGTGATATTACTTCTACTTCAGTATAAATCAGTAAAGTATATCCACTGAAGTTATCAGACTTACTTTGGTTAAGGAAAAAGAAAAATTTTCAGAGAAAAATCAAGATAAGAATTGAAATGTTATACTTACATAGCAGATAATATGATCCACATCATATAAATTTATTGCAGTTTTAGGTAGAATAGGTCTAAATCTAAGTAGCTTCTTTTTTTCCCCAGTAACTGTTTTTCTATTGTAAATAAAAGTAGATTTTCTGAAAATAAATTAATTTATCTAGAAATGTTATTTCTAGGCACACTTGTTCCTGAGAGAACATTATTAGGTATCAGAGATGACTGGTTTATGGAGCAGCTACCCAGGGAAGAGATATCTGCCCATACAGAGTCCCCTAATAGTGACCACATTAGTGACCACATTATCCTCATTATGGGAAAGGGAAAGGTCCCAAATGTGCCACAATACCAAAATCTTTAAAAGTAGAAATAATATAAAATGGTGAAACAGTGAAATAAAAATGAAAAGCAGCCATCAGAGGAGTAAAACACTTTCAGGAAGACAATTTAGAGGTTCTATATCAGAGATACAAAAAAAAGGCAATAATTAAAAATACAAATTAGAAACAAAAAGTCACCTGGCCTATGTTAAATACTAAAGCTGAGAAAGCTGTCAGAAGTGAAGACTGGGAGCTGCATCAAACAAACAGAAGAGAAAGGAGTATAAATGGCAGAAAGCTGAGTACAGAGATGCTGTGTGACAGGCCAGAAGGGATTTGAAGGAGTAACAGTAAGGACAGGTAACCTATTAATAAAACTTTTTTCAAACATACCACTACCAGAAAGCCTGACAGAGATTCAGATGGGACCAATAAGCAATCAAGGTATGAAAGGAACATTCAAGGAAGATGAGGCTATTGCTGGAAAGCTATATTAATTTATTGCATCAGTGTTCATTACAGAAGAGAATGAGGTCCTGATATCAGTCATTCCTTATGGGAGATAAGGCTGAGGAACTGGCTCAAATTCAAGTGTCAATAGAAAAGGCTTTAGAGCAAATTGACACACTGAGCAGTAAGAAATCTCTAGGAACAGATGGTATTCACTGAAGATTTATAACAGAGCCCAAATATAAAATTGCTAAACTACTAACAGTGGTGTCTAACCTATTGCCAGAGGAACAGAAGGTGGGAAATGTGACACCAATCTTTATGAAGGACTCCAGAGAGATCTTGGACCCACAGACTGCAAGACTGCTTTCTGTACAGGCAAATGGCAAAACTGTAATACAGGATAAGATTAATAGACATCTGGACAAAGTATATTGCATAATACACTGTTGTAGTGAGGGAAGATATTTCTCACAAGCGTATTTGAATTTTTTAAAACTCTCAACAAGCATGTGGATTACAGTGATCTTAATGCTATGGAATAGATGGATTTTAAAGGGCTTTTGATATATTTCTTCATTAAAGGTTTCTACAAAATAAATTACCATGGGACTAACGGGAAGCTGTTGCCATGGATTAGTAATGACAAAGGCAGATGACAAAGAATAGCTGTAAGTGGTCAGCTTTCTCAACCAAAAAGTTCCCTAAATATCTGTAGTTGGATCTGTATGGTTCATCATTCTCCTGTGCTACCTGGCAGAGGAACTTTGAGATGTAAGACAGCATGGACTTCCAGAGCTCACTGGAAAGGACAGCAAAGTAAAATGGCAAACAAAGCTCATTATCAGTAAGTGCAGGATAATGCATTTGGAGTAAATCAGTCTTGATTACTAAAAGAATGGGCTCTGAATTAACTATTTCTATCCTGGACAGAGAATCTAGGGTTACTGGGGTTCATTCTATAAGATTATCTCCAAGTTGATGGCATAACTGGTGTCAACTGCAGTGTTAGGATTTCTCAGGAAAGGAACTGAGAGCAAAACAGAAAACAACTTAATAAAACTCCTATGTGTAACACATTCAATGCTGGATACAACTCCAGTTACCCTGTTTCAAAAACCTTTCAGCAGAACTAAACAGAGGTAAAGATGGCAATAATCTTGGCAAAAAAAAAAAAAATCTACAGCACATCTTAGGTTAAAAACATCATAGACATTTATAAAGCAAAAAATTATTTCAGGAGTGTAGGTAGTGAATTGTTATTCACTGTTTTTCATCATGTTAAGAAATGGAACACATTCAGATTGCAGCAGTTTTAAAGCAAACATAAGAAAATGCTTTTATACATCATATAACTGTGGAACTCATTGCTTCAGGGTGGAGACCAAAATTAAAATGAATCAAGAAAAGGATTAGATGAGTCCCTGGGGAAGAGGTTCATTAATGAATTTAAACACAATTCTACAGATGTTGCCTCTGTTTCAGGAAATCCAAACAACGAACAAAAGGTGGAATAGAATAGAAGGGGAAAAGATGCCTCTACATGTTTTGTTTCTTAAATATCTGTCTTTGCCTTCTGTTGGAAACCTTCATGTCACCAGGAAGGCAAGGTCTTCTGTAGTTAAGAATTAATCAGTAGTAGTATGCACTATAAAGCATTTTTGTCCTATATTGTTAGCAGTGTGAGATTAATAGTGAGCTGAAATACAAAATGTAAATTTAGCCTGTGCCTAAGTGAAGAAACTTTTAAACTTTTTTTACTTTTACTACTTGCTGTCATTTATGCAGAAATGTAAACCAATAAGATCTCTTCTGTTCTTGGATTTGGTTTCATAGATCCAGTCTTTGTTTCTACAGAAATGTTTAAAAGAAGAAAAACTATTGATGAGTTCATTTTTTAAAAAGGTTTTAAAAGGCCTAAAACAGGTTGGAGGGGTAAATACATGGCAGGATGTGTATCTGTTCACAAACAGACATAGGCACAATGCACAGATAAAACCAGAGATGCCAACACAACAGAGTGCTAATTAATTTGTTGGTGTTCCTCAAGTCTGAAAAAAAAAGGGCAAAGAAAATGTACCTTTTACACTTCTTAATAAGAACTCCTAATAAGCAAGAAATGAAGCTGAGAAATTTGTTGTCTTATGTGAGTCATATTTCCAAATTCAGACTTGAGAAATGAGAAAAATGCCTTAGTTTTCCACCATTTGTCTCAGAAGTATGCAATTTTCCCCTCAGCCCAAAGCTCACCTTTTAATTAGACTGCCAAGAGACCTCCTGTGCAGCACCTCCTTTCTTGAGGGCTCCTGCCCAATTCTGCCTCTCTAAGTGAACAGAAGATATGCTTCAGCTTTTCCTCTATCCCTAGTGGAGATAAGAGAATATAAAGAGAATCGTTAACTTCTGTCAAAAACCTGAGATGTTTTAGTGTAACACAGACCCAAATGCAGAACTGCAGAGACAGCAAATTCCTCTAAGTGTGTATGATAGATACAAACAACTAGTAGAAAGCCTGTTCAAGCAACATCTTCTTCAAACAGCTCCAGATCCTGTAAGGTTATGCTGGGAAAAAAAGTTTTCTACCACTTCACGTTACTCATATGAAAGCTATTTGTGCACTCGTGGATCAGGCTTAATTTTAAGCAGACACAACAGATCAGGTAAACTAAGCTACTTCCCTGAATGAAATCTCACACAGCTGGGGTAAATTGTGCCACATGCACACAACCCTCATGTGCTTTGTAGTTAAGGGCAGCTGTGCTGGGCGGGGGATGGCTGCTGCACAGAGACTAAAAGGGGCACAGCTGGCTGCATTCATCTCACTTCACACTAACCCATTAAAAAAAAGATATTTCTACTCTAAGGAAGCCTTTTAGGCTGCCTCTAGAGTCTGTACACCCTCCACAGGGAGGTTTATCCTCTTTACTCAGGTAGTATTTAGGATGGGATTAATTGGTCTGTTTTTCTCCATTGGGTATTAGAGGAAGCCTAGTTGAGGGGTTTACATTGGGTGTGTTTTGCTTGATTAGGTGAGGAGAATCCTATCCATGATTTTTAAAAATCAAGCATAACTCGTGTCCCAGAAATTGCTGTGTGAGTGGAGTATGTACAGTTTGTACCTCAGACTTTGGCTTCCTCAGGAGATACTAAACAAAAGATAAACGGTGCTTCTTGAGCAATACTTGTAACCTTATAGTGTAAATGTTAAATAGAAACTGCAGTCTCAATAAAGCTGGAGGCTGCTGTAACGAGCAATTCAGTTCAGCACAGGGCCCAAAGGTAGCAATCACAGAGCACTTCAATTCTTTAGTCCCACTGCTATGTAACAGCATCAGTACCGAGTTGCCATCAGCATGTGAATGATGTTCTGCTGTCCTTATCTCTTCCTCCCCAAAACTCACTGTGACATATGAACTGTTGTATCTGGCTCTGCAGAAGTCACAGAGAAGCATCTGAAAGAATTCCTGAGCCCTTTTATTTTATATTCTGCCTTGCAAGGACTTTTCTGAAAGTTGAAATGTGTATAACAGATAACATAATCTAGGGAATTAGTAGAACTCTAACAGTTGAGAGAAATACAGGAGCTGCAGCTTGGTTTAATTTATGGGAGAGCAAAGCCAATCCCTGATACCAAATCTTCTCTAAGCTTTATTTTTCAGTGCAAATAAACTGTGAAAATTAGTGCAATGAAGTCCAATTTAAAAATAAACATTATTTTGCATTATTATGCAAAACATGCACAGTGGTATTGCATAAATATAGCATCTACTATGAGATTTACACTTTGCAACTGTGCACTTGACAAACGTTTTTCATTCTTGCTTGCAATTGATACCCCAGTACGTTTTCTGAATGTATTTTTGTCTCACAGAAACATCGTGCCATGCCGTATTATGTTCCACATGCAAGCAGTTAGGAGAATATATGCCAGCCACCAGCATTGTACAAGTCAAAAGTGATTTACCATGGATATATGTGCCTCTTGATGAATATTTCTAAGATTATACAGCTGTTGTTTATCAAGTATCATTTATAAAGCATTACACGACAGTAGGCTGTAAAGAATGCATGTGTAAGCTTGTAAAAGGAAACATAATGCTTGGCAATTTAAAAAAATATATTCATTGTAGATTTAATTGTTGAATAGTTATGTTGATTTATACCACACAAATGGGGACTTTATGATTCACAATGACTTAGCAGACAATGAACTTCATTGCACCACTAAAGTTGGTTTATGGGATTTAGTTGCAAAAAAGGTTAAGTGTGTTCATAGGGATCAGTCCTGCACTCTCTGCACTGCTGAAACTCTGCACTGTTCCTGACTCCAGTTGTTCAAACAGAAGCACCACTGCAATCAGTCCACCAGCCTGAGTCTAAAAGTTTATGAGACAGTTACTTACAGACTTGGATTAATTTGGGTAATGAAACCAGTCCTTTATCTAATAGGTCATTAATGAAACTTTCTTCAGAAAATTATTTGGTAGTTAAAAGTAAAATGGATTGATAACCAAACCTGCTTCAGAAATTTATACTTTTTGTTAAAAAAGAAATAATTTACCAGCAAAAAGTTCAATAGTTTGAGGGGATTGATGAAATTTAAAAAAAATCGAATTTTTAATTTAATAACTGTGATGTATTTGTGCCTCACCTCTATTTTCCACTATAGCTGGACTCCCCAGAGAGACAGTAACTCCCAGAACTCCCATGCTACGTCAAAGTGAGACACTGCTAATATCAAACCTGTGTACCATGAGAGGCATAGTCCAGTGAGCTGACAGATCAGGGTCATTCAACCTTAATGTTCATAAAGCCCTTGAGACAACATGGCAGTATTTCCAATTTTTAAAAAATTTACTTTCAGATTGAATATTTTTAATTTTTATGATTTTTCATGAGCTGTCTAAATTTCTGAAGTAGTTCTGGTGAAATTGTACTCCTCACCATTTCTGACACCTCTGTGAACAGTCCTCACTGAGAAACCTATAGTTAAATGGGTATGAACGACACCTTTCCCTCCTGTTCTGTGAAAGAAAACTTACTCAGTACCTTGCCTGTTTGAATGGACAGAAAACTTCAATATCAAAAGTCTGTATTCTTCATAAATGCTAAAGTCAGTAAATGAAAAGAAAATGTTTCCTTAAAAAATTAAACAGTAGGTCTGACAAGTGTAGTGAGCCAAAAATAATGCAATAATGTTGGATCCCAGATGAATGTATAATTGGATGCTGTTCATCACTGTGCCTATTTTTTTCTCATAAGAAAGCAGAAAAAAAACCCTGTTAGTTTTCTGAATGAGTGAACAGTAACATTGTAAAATGTGTGTAACTGCTTGCATACACAGAAAAGTAAATACACACAGCATTCATGCATATGCTTTTGTCATGTGTTTGCACACCTGTGACTGCAGGAAAAAACCATAAAGCTGTGTTATTTCAGGCTCAATATTAATGCAAAGTGTTTATTTACTGAATATGTGTAATACAAACTGAATCTAAAATGCCACCACAAGAAGAGTTAAATTCTTGCAAAATACGTAGGTAGGATTATTAGGTCTTTCCAGCTTTGTCAGTTGCTAACCTATCTGCTCTTGACTGTTTCTTTAGGTTATGAGGAATTTTCAGTATAGAGTCAATGTATGCGTAGCGTGCATTTTGCTCTTTCTTTTGCTTCTTTGTTTTGAAAGCTTGAATCTGTATTTGTGCTTAGACGTTTGAAAAATGCCAATGCCCTGCATTAACCCATAAACCAAATACTGAATGCAACAGGAATTTCCTACAAATATGCTGGATGATGAATTCTTGGCTTTGATCTCACAGGAACACTTGGAACAGAAAAAATCAGAAGTACTGGAATTCAATTATTATGATAGTTCAATTAACCTCTATTGAACAGATGTAAAAATTATACCTAATTATACACATAGCTGACTTCAGACATGGACCTCTGCCCAACGAGGACTAATCAAAGATCACCAAATTCATTTCACTTCAGACCTTTGCTCTCAGAAATGAGTACTACAGTAAGTGATTTCACCATTAAATATCCCTCTAGCACCATAATCTTTCTAAAAGTCTGTTCGGTGCTCAGTTTTATACTAAGAAACTTAATGCGATATCCCCAAGTGTTATCACAGAAATTGTAAAGGAAAGGTCACTGATAGAAAGGGGCATTTAAAATGAGCTTAGCTGAATTGCTGTAAGCCAACCTCACTTTGGCTCCACAGACATACATCAAAATGCATGAATTTGTACCTACATTTTAAATACATCGTCCTTGTGGTGACTAGAAAATGCTCTGAATTTATTCTTTTGCATGAGGTCCAGTGCAAGACTTTATTCTGAACCAAAATATTATACGTAGTATAAGATGTCCCTGTACAAAATGTATTTTCTGTCTAACCATAAAGTAAATTTCTTTACTATACAGCAAATTCCTTAACTTAAAACAGCCATTCTTTAAGACAGAGGAAAGAAAGGTTTGTAATCACTTACACAGGTATGAACACAAACTCTACACTACTGCATTATAGGAAAATGTTACCTGCATTGTCTGGGCAATGTAATTTTTAATGTTCTCATATTAAAAATACATTAAAAAAAATGAGCACAAGATTTAAAGGAAGAGTTTCTTGCTCCCAAATATCTTTGGTTTTACCACTGTCTTACACATATTATTCATTCACATAACTTTTCTATTGCTAGCACCATTGTTCAGGGAGGAAAAGTATTTTCCCATTCCTCCATGAGATTTATTTCCGTTTCTGTCTGTTGTTGAGATTAACTGCCCATCAACTGCCCAACTTCCTGTTCTCTCCTTAGTTATTTTTATTAATACGTTTATTTTCTTACAGCTGCTGGTTTCCAAAGGGAATCTGTGGGCTGGCATTCAGCAAGAATATCCTTGAATATTCACCACAGTCTTCTGAATAAGAAAAAAAATGCCTGCTTTGTTGTAAGTTCTTGAATCCCTCTTGATGGGGAAAACTTGTCGTGTATCAAGACTCCTTATCAGGTGCTCACTCACCAATCTAACTTTTCTTCCTAACATTCTGGTAAATGACCAGCATTGGCTGGACCATATTGCTTTGGAAATTACATTGGAGTGGAAGTTCTTAGTTTTATTCAGGACCTGTGCATCTTGGAATTCCAGTGGATGTTAAATTTAGTTGCTGTTGACCATAACTCTCCAACATTTAAAGATACATTCTTCTTCTTGGTTCCTTTAGCAAATACCACAGAATCACAGAATATCCTGAGTTAGAAGGGACTCACCCACAAGGATCATTGAAGTCCAGCTCCTGGCCCTGCACAGGACACTCCCAAGAGTCACCCCATGTGCCCAAGAGTGTTGTCCAAACATTTCTTGAACTCTGTCAGGCTTAGTGCTGTGACCCCTTCTCTGTGGAGCCTGTTCCAGTGCCCGACCACCCTCTGGATCAAGAGTCTTTTTCTAATATCTAGCTTAAATATGATGTTGCTTAGATGAAAAACAACAAGCAAGATGGGGTGGAGGGAACTGAGAGTCAGATATTCTTCTGTGTCAACACTGTATATACACTGTATATAGGTCTGAATGCAGTGTATTGTTCCTTAGTGCCGCCAGCACGTTACTGGTAAAGGGATCTAGTCCCACTGGTAAAATTAGTTAGTTTTGAGGAGACAAAGCATTTATCTTCAGCTGGAGAAAGGAAAATCCAGGCATTCTAACTAAATTTATACCATCAGTGTAGAGCTATGGGTAAATTAATATTCTTCAATAGTTTATATAACAGAGAAATATTTTCCAGTATTTTGTGCTGTGCAGTCGTCATTTTAATGAGATAGTGTTGACTATTCTTTTTCAATGGTGTTTACACTGAACACCTCACCCATGTTTACTGCAGGTTAATAATCTTATGGAAAGCAGAGCAATTTCGGTTTTTGAACACAGGCAAGTATTTAATGTAATTATAGTTCCTTTTAAAACAACTAACAGCTTGGAAACATGGGAAAACTGCAGAGTGGTTAAGTACTTGAATACTGCTGCTATGATTGTTTTTCCCATAATGTATCTCTTTTAAATAACAAAACTTTGTTATTGGCATGGTAATCTAGTAAGACATTAAACTTCAAGCCTGTTAACAGGGAGGATGTTGTCTCATATTATATATAAATTACAGTTTATGCACTACATTTCGTAATTTACAATTATTGTCTTCTATTCTCTACAAGCAATTACATTTACAGTAAGCAAGTTGTAACAACAGTACTAAGGCAGACCTGCTTCCTATAAACTGGTGTCCTACATCTTCTCCAAAATCACCTCTGCTAGCTGGCTTTCTTCTTCCATAAATCCCTCTGCTGTTGGATTTGTAGTTGCCTCTCCCTTATTTTACTGCCCTTATTCTTTTCAGACCATTAACTCACCTCCTGCAAAACCTCCCCGATGTATCCACCAGACCATCAGCTCCCTCCTGTGTCACCCTTCTATACTTTATTTTTGCCTCCAGGTGAAGAAAAACCTGCAAGGACTGGCTGGCAGTTGCTAAGTGGTTAGTCAGGTCACGGGTCTGTGTGCTGCCAAACACCGAATCCCACACGAACAGACTTTCATTCCCTCAGCAGCAGCAACAGCAAAGTCTCTCTCCTCCATCTAGTCATGAAATCCACAGAACTTGTAACAACTTTATATCCTTGACACTTTTCACAAATTCAATTGAAGATAGCCACTGGATTAAAAAGTTAATGTGGAAGGAGAACTGGCAAAAAGGATAATGCAGCCATGCCAGCTTTATATGTGGAGAAAACTGAACTAAATTTGACTTTAATTGTTGTAAATTGAAATGTGATACTTGAAAAGGAGGAGGGGTTCTTTTTAGTTCTTTGGTTTTTTAGATGCAATGAAACCTTAAATATCCAGTGTGGTCAAGATCTCTTTCTGGAAAGACTCCTAACTATTATATTGCCTGCCTCCCTGCCTGGAAACTCAGCATATAAACTTCTGAAATCTTACCGTTGTTTTTCTCATCACATCACGTGTAAGAAATTCCAAAGACATTTTCACTGGTGTAGAGCGAAACCAAACGGAGAAGGCAATACTATTATAAGAAAAATACAGCATTTTTCATTAATTTGTTGATGTAATAATACAAGACAGTGGAGCTGACTTGAACTCCTACACTCAGGAAGGAGTTTGGTCATCTGAGTGGTCAGAGAATTTTGTGGCTGCTTAGACTTAAAACACATGGTGACAAGGCAGAGAAATTGCTGGTTGCACAGTCCAGAATTTTCAAACGTAAAAGGACAAATATTCAAATAATGCATCTGTCCCCATAATTTTGTTTGAATCTTTCTGAAAATACATACACTCTCTCACTCACACACACAAATGCTCTTTGTCATCAGACACATTGGTTACTATTGCAGCTGGACTTTTTGAGGACAAACATGTATCATAAAACCATTTCTTTATGTGGCATTTTTACTAGCGTAGTCTCAGCAGAGGCCCAGGATTGAATAAGCATGAAAATTGAAGTGCCTTTGTATTCAAAATGGTGCTCACTCACCCTCGGTCAGAGGAGTTGAAGGAAGGCAAACACACAGGAGCATGCACTGATGGTAGTACTGTAACTGCCTGTAGACAAGCCCAGGATTTTTGTTTCAGACATTTGCGACCCAGCAGAATCCAAACAAAACAAAATCATGGTGTGTCATTTGTGCTGCCACTGTAAGACTTTAGAGTATTGCACTATTTCCTCACGTCTTACTGTAACACAACCATTGCTCTGTGCAATCTATGTCACGATTGGATTGCAGAATCTGACGTATCAGAAACCCAGCATTCTGAGAGCAACCAAGACATATTTAACTGGAATAAAAAATAACCTTTGATACAACATGAGAACAATGGAAATTTTCCATGACATATTATAAACAAGAATAATAAGTAACAAATTCCTGTAAAATATTCTAAGGCCAAAGACCAGTCAGGTCAGGACCCCTCTGTGCTATGGGCTGTGAAAGCATTTAGAAAAATGACTCTTCTTTCCCTAAAGACTTAAGTTGATGAACCAGTCAGCTGGGGGAAAAGGAGAAGGACATAACACCACAGAAGGAGGCAGATTATTGGGGGATAGTAACACAATGTCCAACATAAATAGTTCTTATTGAAATTATTTTTTATTGCATTTGAAAGCCAAGTGTTAAAAATTCATTCTGGTGCATGGACCTCATCAGATTAACAAGTTTCACACTTGCCTTGTAAGCATATTGAGATGAAAGAGGCAAATAAATGCCTTAACTAAAAAACAATCTTGTGTATTAATAATTATTCCAAGCAGTACATTCATTCTATGTTTACAAAAACTGATGACATTTTAAACTAACTTTCACCAAGACCACAAATGTCAAAGATGCCTTCTTACAACTGGCCATAGAGAAGGCTGTTCTAAGTATGTTGTACTTTCCTGCTTTGATTTCACTTAAAATTGTGCCCTAATGATTTTATTATTGTACTCACCTTTTTCAGACTTTTTTCTGTAGAAGAGATATTGATGTTTGTGTTAGTCAACGGAAAGCCCAAGCAATGGCACAGAGGAAAATAATAACAAGCAGTAAAAGAACAGAACAGAGTAATGTTAATTTAAAATGGAAATGTAAGTTAAGTAGAGCAATGACAAAATCTAGCAGGTAACCAGATGTTGGGGTTAAAATGACAGCATGTCCAATGATGAAAATGATCTGCAACGGAAGAGGGAGCTCTCACTGCACTGGCCCTGCCAGCCAGGAGAGGTGGGGTGCTTCTTCCAGCTGAGCCTGTGGAGCTGGTGGTGCCCATTCCTTCCCCTTTATTTTCATTTCTGAATATGATTCAATGCAATTTTCACATTAGTCCTTATAGAAAGCTATAGCAGAACGCTCCACAGCAAATTACAGTCAGATATGAGCAAAGGATGAAACTCAGTAGCACTTACCAAGCCTAGTGGTCAGTGGGATATTTTCCGGAGTTAGGAAGGCACATATTATCCCCATCACAATGAGTCTGTTTCTTCCTGTATATGCACAAAACCCTCTGGGAAAAGTACTACAACATAAACAATAACAAATATCAACCGTGTTTATGACAACCGAGAGTGCAGACTGAAGGCTGAACTCACTGAATTTAATTAGAAGGCTCTGACCTCATCGGGCTGAATGAAACAGTGACAGCGTGATTTTGCAAACCTCCTCAGAGTAGCTGTTACCTCTATACATCACCCTTTCTTGTTTAATAAGCTGTTCCATGTGACTAAGAAAGTAGTCAAAGGTTAACATAGATAAATAGCTGTGGTTTATCCACCTCAGATAAACAATTATGCCTAAGGTCTCAATTGCAAACACCCTAGTGGTATTCTTGCTTGTTTGCTAACTTGTTTGTATTGTTTTGGAGGTAATTATTTCCAGATAAGCAGAAAAGAATGAAATACTTAAGATTCAATGTGACCCTCTGAAAAAAAAGGCTGGAATGCATCTAGATATATTTTGTAAAAATTGACTCCAAGTTAGAGAATCTAAAGGCTTGCTGTGATGTAGGTGTTGAGTGACAATATGAGATACCCTAGGGTATCTTTCCTAATCCTCAGACAGCTCTCCAGAAGGCGATCAGAATCCTAGGTTTCAGTCCGTGGGTTGTGCCCCACAGCTCAGCAGTGTCTGCAGGACTGCTTACAAACCTGGAGCAGATCCTGTAATGACCCAACAGCTTACAGCAACAATAGACCTGAGATATCTTTACCAGCCGAGTACCTGTTAATCTTTCCTTCAGTCACGCTACCCATTTGCAACATGTCCAAGATAACATTGAAGAACAATAGAATGTGGGTTCAATTGCCACTCTTGATTCCCTATTACATAAGGTATTTGTTGCTGACATGTAAGGTCCTGGGGAAGGTAGATGCAATATATGCATCCATGAAGCAAACTATTTGTAAAAGACCATAAGAAGCAACTGTTAGAATAAGTCGCCCAAAATTACCCTTCCATGCTGCACTCCACACTACTTACTTAGGGCTTAGACTGTAGAAATATCATTTTGCAGGACTGAACATCTGCCCTAGAGGCTGAATTCAGAAAGCAGAGCCAGGGAGAAGTATGTTAAGACGTTGCAAACAAGAACTTCTACATGTGCTGGTAGAAATTATCATTATAACATATATATATATATACACACACACACGTTTAACAATGACATATTTATTGACACACATATCTCCCTGTGACTGCTTGCAGAGATTATTACAGCTTTCTATCTCCTGAATTTTACAAGAGTTCTAACCAGCAACACAAATTTAAATATTGTAAAAACTCCTAGAAAACCAGGAAGCCCATTATCTACCAAGATTATGAATGTGGTAGTTATTCTCAGTGTAGATGGACTACAATTATAGAGCAATAGAGAGTACGTAACCTATGGTCCAGGCCCAGCGGTTGGGCATGTGCTATGCTGAAAACTTCAATTTTTTAAATTCTCTTCTAGATTCAGTCTTCCACTCTTTGGTTGTAGCATTGTAACTATTATTATTGCCCTCCCCCACCCTTTTTTTTTTTTTTTTTTTTTTTTTTTTTTTTTTTTTTTAACCCTGTGTTTGGCATGAATGCATTTGACTCATCTATTGGTCTGTTTTTTGAAATATTACCCCAGGTCCCTGACATAAAAGTCTTTTGCATCTGGCACCTGTGCAGGGGCAGAAGTCTTTGCTGGTTTTTGATAAATAGGAAAGTATCTCAGGAAGCATGAATCCAAAAATAATTTTATCAGAACAGTACTGCATTGTTGAGGGCTGAGTAGTATTACTTAAAAAGATGACACAGGGACCTTTGTAACACAGATTTGTTGTTCTTCTCTGATCAGAACTCTAAGCTTGGATCACTGATGTGATTTACAGAGTACATCCCCTCCATTACTTGCAGGACAGACACTAGCTCATACTTGTCTGAAGATGTCTAAAGCTTTGACTTACGGCAGCCATTCGGACTCCTCTGCCGGAACATGCAGCCTGCAGGACCAAGCTGCCATGCCATGTTTCACCAGCATACGTGCAACTGTCCCCGCTCCTTCATCCCTCGGTGGCTGGGCTCCAAATCCTCTGCTGAAGCTCGCTCTGCTGTTACATACTAGCAGCAAGACTCATTTCTACTCATTATTTCTGGTAACATCTTTCTGATGGTGCTTTGTAAAGTAGCAGGAGGCGTAATCCCTGTGCTCTGTGAATTCTGTACTGATTGTGATGAACCTTTGCAAGACTGAAATACTTCACTTCTACAGTCCAATACAGTTCACTGTTAATTTCAGACCCTCAAATAACACTGATCTGCTACTAGATGCATAATTTCCCTCAAGAGAAAATCTAGCAGAAATCTTGGAGGGATTACGCATTATCATAAGTGTATAGGACAAATCCAGAAATACAAGCACAGCTTGAGTTAGACCTCTGTCTTTCCTTAACTTACATTTTTATTCTTTCTCCATCCAAGTTGAGTTTCTTCTTATTAGCTAAGTCCACTAAGTACTTTAGCCAGATCTCTTTGTTTACCTCCGTATTTGTAACAATTTTTCTGACCTATACTTTTTCCCTGTAATCAGGGTTCCAGCTTATTGTCACTGATTATATGCCAAGGTGACATGATTTCTTACAAATTAACATTGCTTTCAGCAACTTTACATCCTAATTCCTTAAAGATCTTTACAAACTTTTTTGTACTCCCACCAAATGCTTCTCCCATGTTCTTCATATTGTCTTACAGTACACTTGCAACCTGATACTCCCTGCCAATCCATCCCTGGGACAACCTGGAAGAGCTGTTCTTTAAATACAATGCACCAAATTATCTCTCCCAATCTTCTCATTACCATTGAAGAGAACTCTCAGGTAACAAATGGATTAGCTGTTCTAACGCCTTTGCTCTTTGTCTTTTATGCATGCCCTTGTTAAGTCATTACCGAGCTCAGTAAAGGAGGCTTTACAGCATCAGTTATACTGGTTGGATTTTTCATTAGCTTTATTTTTCACTTCCTTTATCAAGCATTCAGAAATCATGGCACCCATGTGTTGCTTAGCTTAATTCCCAAGGAGATAATAGAAGACCAGATGATACACAGAAGCCTAAAGGAGTCCCAGCTGAATATTTGTAGCTGCAGATGCTCCTATAATCTCAGCTGCCACCATTGGTTATTATTGCATGATGGTCTGAGTGCACCAAGCTTTATTTTTCATCTCTAAAGGTAAAATATCATCTCTGTTACCTAGTAAGCATGGCAGACACAAAATTAATGCCCTAAATTCTGTGCACAGACTCCATGTTCCTTCCTGCCAGTATCTTGCAGAAAAGACCCCCGGCAACCAACAACCTATGAATATTGCTAGGGACTGAGTTGTTATTATTATTAACACCTTGGGATTTTTATCATGTCCTTAGGTAAGTGCTGGCTGTTGCAACAAATGTTCATGTAAGTGTGCCCCAAGCTTAGTAGTATTTTGGATTTCGTGTCTGCTGGCTGATGTTTCAAATCCTGCAGGATGTTTTCTCTTCCTTTCAGTAAAGGAAGCTTTTCATTAAGGAAAGCAATTTTAGATTCTGAGTCTCAAGTATTTTGCAGTTTTTTATGAGCTGATGTCTCCAGACTATATGAAAGCAGATATCTGGGAGGCTCTTTATGTCATCTTGTTTTAATAGTTGCTGATGCTGACCCTAGTGGATCAGCACATCCTTATGCATAGGCAAGTCTGTTTCAGATAGACATCATTGCCTCCATATAGCCAACAAATATTATCCAGCTTGGAATCCACCTGGGAATCAGAATCTCTCACCAAACTTCTTAAGGCCATGGCAGTAACTCAGAGCTGAAACTCCTCTAGTTTTTCACTCAGTTAATTAACAGTCTCTCCAAGCATGTGTCTATATGTGAGGCTGGCAATTAACAGCTGCTACTTTTAATAAGATCCTAATTTCTGCTTTCACATTTGTAAATATACAAATACATCTGCTGTAGTCTTATCCATCATGCTATTGACCTTCTCTAACAGATTGTGAAATTGTCTGTGTTAAACTGTTATTTGACCTTCATTTCACGGAGGGTTTGCTCATTTTTTGCATAGTTTTCTCTTTACTTCTGAATTAATATTTGGTACAGAAGTTGTCACGGGATCTCCTGAGCAAAAGGTAGGGAGATTGATGATAGACTCCTTTATGTACAAAGGTACAAATTTTCCATCCTATAGTACAAATTCTACTTCCTATGGAAGTTTTCAAAGCTGCATCTGGTCACAGGATAGTCTTTGCTGTCTTGGGAACATTGTTTTGCTACAGAGCATTTTGAAATGTTTTGTTTTGAGGATTTGTTTCTTTCTTCTTCTTCTTCTTTTTTTTTTTTTTTAACCCTATGTGGCTTTTCTAAAAATAATTCTGAGCCATAGGCCTGGGAATTGGCAAATAGAAGAAAAAATGTTCAATAGAATTTGATCAGAAAATCCACTTTGAACACTCTCCCCTCTCTCTATTTTCTTTCTTCTTTACAGTCTAAAGGAAGAGTCTGTCTGATCTGTCATGAAGTGTAGGGAAAACAGGAAAATCTTGAATAGAATTTATATAAAGTATTCAATTCCATCCTATGACAACTTAAGAGGCATAGTCATTTCACTTGAAGATGGGAGACAGGTATGAAAGGATTATCCAGAATTCTTTCGACAATTTAAGAAAGGCTGCCCTACTTAACAGGATAGTTAGATTTTCTGCTGCTTGAACTGGGGGATACAAAAGAAAAAGTACCCAAGGAAGCCTTAGGAAGCAAGGAATTATGAGGAGTTCCAGTGGAGACCAGCTAAGAAATCAATAAAATGTTCCAGAAGTTCCTCCGAGCTATGAGAAGAAGGAAACTTCCGAGGAAGAAAGCCAAGGACTTAATATTAAATATCTGACAGAAGCCCAAAAGACAGCAACATTGACTTCAGACTCTTCTCATCTGTCTACCTGACTCCTTGATGGAAGGGAGAAAATCAGGAGTGCTTTCTCTGGGAGCACTAGGAGAGTTATACCTGAAGGTACTGAATTAGGCACTGCTGCCACACCTGCCTGACTAATACTTACCAGCAGAGTTGCTACAACTCCTGTCTGTTCACAGCACGGGGCAGACCAGATCACTGTGTAGTGCATGGTGGTGGTGGTCACCCCACAGCATTCCTGATACCATCTCTCTGCAATTTGGGCTTGCACAGCCTCTGCCTCCAGATCCAGGTTTCCTTCCTTAGCTCCAAGTGACTGCCAGGAAAACGTCTCTGAGGATTCCCTGGGACTAGTGTGCAGGGTGAGTGCTGAATCCCAAGCTACAGTGTGATTAATGGAAGGGCTGACCTCCTGACCTGCAGAAAGGCTTTTAGGAGAGGGTGACCCACAGAAGACAGCGTAGATGGCCCAGCTTTGTCAAAGGCTCTGTACCCCAGCACTGAAATAAGCAATGTGAGAAAGGTGGCCTTAGGCATTTTAAATGAGGCAAGGGAACAGTACTCAAGATTTGAAACTGATTAAGCAAGTAGAATGCAGAGCTGAGTCACTCTGTATTTGTCTCTCCATGTGCATGTGTACATATATAGATACATATTTTTGTAAGCGTGTGCGTGTGTTTGAGCCAGGATATGAAAAAAAGAGGCATTCAGTTCCAAAAGCCACTGCAATAACGAATCACGAGCTGAAGCTGTCACATCATATGAAACAGATCCAGAGAACACGTGAAGACACAGTCTCAGATATTTTAAAACTTCTCTTCAGTGTTTTGCTCACATTTGGTAGCATTTAAATCTGATATCCTTTATGTTTTTTTTTTTTCTTGAAACCAACTTTACCCTTTTGAAGCAATCTTTGATGAAAATGCAAAAATTCTTGGCTAGCAAAAGATTTTTTTTTTTATCTCCCGAAGTCATATCATGCAGATTCATGCAGCGAAAAAAACCCGCTGATGTTCTTATGAATAAAAGAAGGATTAGGAAGATTAAAAAGCACACCACCAGACTCGTTGAAAAAAGGCTCAAGAATATGATACAGCCTTCTGCACATCTTTGCCTTGAGGATCACAGCTGAAACTGTTCTTGTCTTTGCTTTCGGGTAGTTCAGAGAGATGCTGGGTCTGGATCCCCCATATTGAGCTCTTCATAAAAGTTGCTGTAAAAAGGACGTTGCAAAGAGAATGCTGCTGAGCGAATGATCAGATTTTATTTTATTTATTTATTTTTGTTATTACGGCCAGATGTTGCCTCAGGAAGTTGAAACAAGGAGTCAGGAACTGACAGTTTAATAATTAAATTGGGAAAGTTGGCAGGTCTCCTGCTACTTCCTCTAATACATAGCATCTTTGAATGAAAGTGTGCAGTATCCCAGTGGCACTCCTTCCGAACTGGCTCATCCATTACCGGGTAATGATTTTCTGTCGAGGCAACAGCAATGCACAGGGCCTATTACACCAGCTACATAAAGTTAAAAAGACATTATGAATAAAGCTTTCACCGTGGCTTTTACCAACATTTCTACACAAGAGTGCCTAATGCTGACATGTGTTTATTAACACTTAATAATGTTTACATAATTCTTCCTTGCGCTCATTACAGCTGTCAAAAATCTGAATAGAGGGTGTTTTTGCCTGTTTTAACTCTTGAAGACTTTGCAGTCTCTAAGCTGAGATGAACAGCAGCTGAGAGGATGCTGAAGGCCCAGTCAGTTCCTGTACTGCTGGGATGGACGGCTTGGAGCCCGTTGCCCACCTGAGCATCATCACACCTTTTCTCCCTTTTTCGGGATTTCTTCCCTAGCAGGAATTCTTAAGATTTCCCACTGCACTCTCCGCTCCCCGTCGGACCCACACACCTGCAGAAGCCATGGGGAGTCACTGCAGCCGTCAAGGCAAGAGGAGGCACATCGGCACTGAAGGCGTGACAAGCGGGAGCCGCGCTGAGATCTGATGGAAGAACTATAAACTGTATCAGAGGCTGCGTGCAGAGCAGTCAAAACGCGGAGCGCTCATGGGGTGAGAGGTCGGCGGGAGGGGGTAAGCGCGTCCCGTGCCCCGGTCCCTTGCGCGGGGCGGAGAGGGACGGGCGTACGACTGCTCCGACCGGGCGGGACCGCGCTCGGTGCGGGAAGCGCCTGACAGCGCCCGGAGACCAGAGGGGCGAGCCCTGGGGCGCCTCCGTGCCCCGTCCCGCCCCGCAGAGCCCCCGCGGAGCTCCCGAGCGGGCAGCGCGCCCCAGGGATGGACGGACGGACGGACGGACGGACGGACGGACGGACGGACGGACGGACGGACGGACGGACGGCCTCTCCCGCCTCCCGGCCCGCGCGGGCGGGAAGCGCCCCGCGCCCCCCGGGCCCCGCGCGCGGCAAGGGGGCGCGCGAGCCCCCGCGGCCCCGCCAGGGGGCGGGGCGGGGCGGGGCGGGGGGTCCGGGGCCGCCGCCGCCGCTGTCGGCGGCACTGGCGGGGCGGCGGCGGGAGCGGGCGGCTGCCGAGGTAAAGCGGGGCCGCCGGCGGCCGGAGCGGGGGGTCGGTTCCTTGCCTGCCGCGCCGCGTCCGGCGTGGGGAGGGACGGGGAGGGGAGCGGGGCGCGCTGCCGGGCCGTGCCCTGCCCTGGCGGTCCCGGCTGGCGCGGCTCTGCCCCCGCGGCGCCCTCCGCGCGTGTCCGTGCCCCCCGCGCGGGGCCGCGCTACCCCCGCGCCAACTCGGAGCGGGTCAGCGCGGGGCACCGGGCGCGTCCTCCCGCTGCCCGGCGGGATGCGGGGCGCGCGGCGGCGCGGGCGCTATTTTGGGCTGCAGCCCGTGAGCGCGGTGATGTGGCGGCAGCGCCCGGGCGCTCCGTGCCTTCTCTTCCGCAGACAAAAGCGCGCCCGAGGCGCGTCGGGGGGTGGTTTGGGAGCATGGAGCGCCGGGCTGTGCTCGGGACCCTGTCAGCCCGGCACCCCCTCCGCCGCTGCGGCTGCTCTCCTGCTGGGCGGCGTTGACCTGAATGAACGGTTGTTTTGGCGGAAAATTAAAAAAAAAAAAAAGGCAAACCAAAACCCAGAACAACCCAAACCCCAAAAAACTTGATGTTTACAGATGTGGTTAAAACAAGGCAGTGGGTCTCGGCAGCGCTGGCTGTGCAGAGTGGCTCGGTGTGCGAGAGCAGAGCCCCAGCGATGCGCGCCTTGTGAGCGAGATTCCTGCGCATGGAGAGCCGCGGTGCCCGTCCTTCAGCCGGCTGCGCGCTTCACCTCCCGCTAGTTCTGTGCCCCGGCAACTCGGGCAGCGGCCGGGCAGGCGTGCAGGGCGGCTCTCCTGCGCCTTTTGGGAGTGAAAGTTCAGTTTTGCGGCTCCTCGCCGGAGGATATTGTTGGGACGCGGTGGCTGTGCGGCTGGAGCAGGGATTACTTCTGGGTGAGTGCGGCTGGCGGTGTGGGGGTCTGCTGGATCCTTTCTGCTGCCTGCCAGGGAGTGATCCATGGTTAGCAAATACAGAAGATTCGGCAGTGTGTGTGCGTGTCACAGGCGTTGATGCAAGAAGGTAATAGGGATGCTCTTTATGCTTTTCTGCTGTTTTCTAGTGGCACACTGTTGTTTGTATGTAGAGTGACAGTTTGGTCGTTTGAATCTGTGGCAGAATTTTGCTGGTTTGGTAGTGTTGATATTTTGTCTTTGGCTGAGACGTGCTTTTAATAGTAACAAAATATGAAGGGCTAAATTACTGGCAATAAACGCGGTCTAACTTTATGCTTTGAAGAGAGAGGGGAACAATAGCATGGATTCTGAAAACAAAGTAGTTATTGGAGCAACACAAAATATTATTGTCCAAGGACTGTGCTAGATTCGAAAGATGCCCACCAGGACATTACAGCAACAGTCCAAGTAAAGGAAATTCACTGAGACTGCTCTTCGTCTCTTTCTCTTGGAAGAGTTCTCATGAGGAAGTTTAGCAAGCATAGGTTAATTATGTATTATGCTAAGGCTGACTGAAGGAATTGGATACCCAGTGCAAAAGCCTGTGCATGTAGGAGAAGCTGATTTAAGGTAAGGTGGTGTCAGTGTAAATTTAGATCAGTTGTGTCATTGTGGCAGAAGTTGCCATGTGGACATCACTTGTTTGTAGTTCTGGTTATGTCATTTGGGAAGAGCTGGAAGCAAAACTGAATGAAAAACCATTGCTCTTAAAATAAGAGCATCAGGAGTTAGTCTGTACTTTGTTTTTTAACCAAGAAGGTTTGTTTTGATTTAAAATATTAATTAAATCATTTCTTTATGAACCAAGCTCTGGGTAAGAGCTTGTTGTGTCAGCATCTGTCTGTGTCTGTTTTAATGATCAGAGAAGGTTGATCCTCAGCTTTTTATGTGGGTCAGCTTCCAGCGAAACATACTTTGCTAGATGAAGGTTTGCAGGGTTTGTCCTTGTATAGCAGTGTCACAGTGTTAGTAAATAAGAGTGTCTTAACCTGGGTTGTCATTATGTTGTGACTAAGTGTGCTTGTGAAGAATGCGAAGTGGCTCCACCGCAGATGGTTGCACTTTGGGGTACTTTACACCTCTTTTGCACCTTCTTGCAGAGGTCTTGCAGTCCTCTTGTTTTCAGGCTAATTCACCCTAATAGCGAAGTGTAAAGTGTCTCTGTTACACATAAAAGTTGGGTTCTCTCTGGGTAGAAAGAGTGGCACCATCTAGGACTGCTTTTTCATTTTCTGCTGAGGTAATTTTGTCTCTGTCAGTAGTAAAAGGGATTTATTGATAGAGCTTGTTTTGGGGGTAGTGGGTCTCTAGTGTGGGCGAGGTGTAGAAGGCTCAGTGTTCTCACATATCCGCATTTCTGTAGAAATAAGTGAATTATTGCAGCAAATTCCTAACTATGAGTGTCTGTAGGTGTGTACAGTAGGAGTTTGAGCCAGGTGTGCCTGAAAGGGATCATCCATTTTCACACTTCTGTCGGTATGGATACGGTGGGTAGGTAGCATCATCTAAGTTCCTGTTGACTTCTGTGGACTTACACACGTAAAATTAGAGTTGCTAGCAGGTTCAACCAGATCTGTGCAAATACTGGTGTTTCACACAAGAAGTACAGGTATTTTCAAGACAAAGATTATTTTTCCATTACTTTGCACCCCAGGGTGTGATTCTCCTGGTAGGTGATGCAAACAACGAATAAAGCTGCCACTCTTCAGTGGGATAGAGTACGAAGTCCAGCCATTGTCATCCAGCTGTTATGAGCAGTTGCAGAGTGCTTTTTGTTTGGGTGGAAGATTTTGTAGCCCTTCTCATCTAGGAGTTACTTTATGCACAAGGCTTTAATATCTTGTCTGGTTTAATAACCTGTTGTTTCAGTAATATTTTGTGCTATTGAACTCTGTAAGTTATCTGCACTGAATCTGTTGTCTCTCAATATCATTGACTCTCTCTTGTTTATCTATTAGGAGGAGACAGTAGCTATTGAAATTCCCTAAAACAGCTTAGCTGATCTTAATTATAATAATGGAGTCTACTGCGGTGAATATTGCAAGTGCAAACTATTGTTACAGCTTAGGAAAGATACAGGGGAAAATTATGTCCGATATTTTCTTATTTGTAAGTTGTGTTCTAATTAAATATTCAATATTATAGGAGATGGTCTTTGACTCCCAAGACACTGATGAAGTGTCAGTTAAATCATATTTCCCTCCCACAAAGCAATGTGCAGTATTCTGTTTGCTACAGTACTGGGAAATCTTTAAGCCTGGAAGTGACATTGAACTTCTCATTTTCTGTAATCTGTAGTTTAGTTTGTATTCAAGGTAGGTGGATTGGTGAATGCTGAACATATAGGAAGTACAGACATAAGGAAACAGAATAAGGCCCATTGTGAAAAAGCTAAACAACATACAGGAAATATAGAAAATTTATAGAATAGACATATACCTGTAAGGAATGTGGGTTTTTTCTTATTTTTAGGGGCTACTCATGTTATTGAAAGTGAAAAGAACTTAATTTTATTAAAGATTTGTTTGGTTTGTTAAAGTTATACTTTGTAGGTTTTGGATTTATTTGCTACACCAGCTGAACATTTCTCTACTGTTCACCTCTTTATTTTATCCCCACACAGTGAGCTTATTGTTAGTTTTGGTTACAGCCATATATATTTTTGTAGCACTTTATAGCAAGTCTGTAGACCAATAGACTCTACCATATCTCACGTTTAATTTATAGCTTTATTTTTCAGCAATTACAATTCGTCTGCCACGCAGATCAGAATCAAAATTGTTTAAGTATAATTAAAATACACTGATATTACTGAAACGATGAAATGCATGTGAGCTCATTCAGTTTTTCTTTTCACTAGATTTTTTTGGGTTATTTTTAGTTTTAATACAGAGTGCAAGCTGTTGCTAATTAGCATGGCACTCTGGAGGTGGTCTCTATGTAAGCTAAATGGAGATGATAGGATGGATGAAGGAGGGAAAAAGCCCCATCCTGGAGAGTGAAAGTGCCAGTTTTGGAGGCATTAAAAAGCTTTGCACATAGAGTGGGTTTTGTTCTTTTTGTTAGACAAGTGATGGCAAAACCTTTCCAGGTCATGTGTAAAACTTGAGAGCCGAGTTGAGTCCCATGCCGATGTGTGTGTTTGTGCAGGGTGCAGGAGAAGGGCCTCTCTCCAAAGGGGAACTAGTTTCTCTTTTACTTCTCGTGCAGTGCTACAACTTGTCCCCTGTGTCTAGGCTGGTGTGGGGAGTTTGAGGAGGGCACTGTGGGGCTGGGTGCTCATGCTGTTCCAGAGTTGCAGCAGGCTCACTACTGAGGTGCCATTACCATGCGACAGCTCTGGTGTGTTTGCCATGGCTTTTCTCATGAATACAGAATATTGCAGACACTGGTGTTTGCTACTGCTCTTAAATTGCTGAAGGTTACCTGTGTAGTGTGGGCTATGTGTGTAACATGCAAACTTCTGCCAGCAGTATGCACAAATGAATATACAGGTGTGTTTGTGGGTATAAATAGCCCCATGCTTATTTTTCAGTGTTAATATATATTGTGTTCTTGGGTGTCTGCTAAGGGGGCAGGTTTTGAACGTGCACAGCTTAATCCTAAGGTCTGGGGCTGCTGATTGTTGGAGTACTTGGCAGTCATGATTCCAGAGGTTTTAGGTCTTATCTAGGCAGATATGAAAAGCTTCTCCCCATGGCAGCAATATGTAGCAAAGACAAGCTCTAAATAAATAATAAATAAAATCTTTATTAAACCCATTCTTGCATATGGGGAACATCCTACTAAGCTGTAAGGAAAGCTGACTTCCTTGGGTCCCTGAATGAAACCTGATTCATGCTTTGTGCTGCCATGCAAGGAAGCGTGCTCTGAGTAGCTCGGTGAGGGTAACAGATCTTTTTCTCACATATCCTTTTTCTTGTATATGTTTGGACCTATGTCTACACTCTCTGCAAATGCTTTGGAATTAACACAGTCAAGTGAGGGGTGGGTACTGCTCATTTCATCAAGGTTGTGCAGTGCACCTTATCTCAAAATAATAATGGGAAACTGTTTTTCTTTGAGAGGGTGCTCTAACCCAGGGAATTGGTACATGCAAATATTTTAGCATCAGGTACTATTTGGAAATATTAACAAAAATTGTAGAAGTAATTAATAAAAAATCCTACTTTTTAAAGCAGGAGCTTCTATCTAGACTTCAAAGAAAAGTCAAAGGAAGTTACGCCATCACATGTCTTCTATTTTTCTGGGGTCAGCTGCAGGAAACTGTATAGCTAAATTCTAAACCACAATAAACTTTTTTTAAATGTTGATTTTTTTTTTTTTTCCTTTGTAGCCTTAAAAAAGTGCTGTTCCAGAGTGTTTAGGTGATCTGAGATGCCACTCAGTGCATCATCTTGTCAAATCCCTTATGCTTTCTGCTCCACTGAGGTTGTCCTCAGAACTTTCTCTGGGATCAGAAAGTAAGGTACCAATGGTCCTGTCTGTGTCAGGGGACCTGTAAAGTAATGTTGTATCATCAAAGTGAGGTATGTGAAAGGCTTTGTTACATTTTCATAAATCATTTAAAGAGTTTTAACCTGGAGCAGCTGCCTTGTTTCATTTGGTGTCTGGAGTACATGGCATACAGGGAGATGTTGATGGATCTAGGTTTGCCTGGCCTGGAGATTAGAGGATAAAGGTGAATTGTTGCCTTCCATTTCCCAATAGGCTGTTTTGGAACAGAGAGCAGTGCTCTTCTCTGAGGTGTACAGAGCAAGGATGAGGTGCAGTTGTCACATATAGAAATGGAGCAATTATGACTGGGCATAAGGAAAAAAGAATTAACAGTCAGAGTGGTTAAACTCTGACCCGAGGTCTGTGGAAGTTGCAAGATTTGACCTTGGAGATTTAGAAACGTGACTGGACAAGACTCTGAACAACTTGTTCTAACTTTGAAATCGGCTCTGCTTTGACTGGGAAATTGGAGGACATGGCCTCTAGAGGTCCTTTTCAGCCTAAATTATTCTGATTCTGTAAGAAGATTTCCTGCAGAGAAAATAAGTATTGTAAAAGTTATGCTAAATAGTCTTTTAAAATACATTCTTAGGACGAAAGAGCTGTTTGTCTGTGGGATCAGAGGAGCCCTTTGTGTAGTACTCATGGCCAAGATAATTTAGAATAAAAATGAATAAAGAGCACGTGCAAAAGAACAAGTTTAAACTGTTGGGCAAACTGCTGCTGCCTTGCTAGTCACAGTCTTGCTGCTGTGTGTTGAGAATAGCTCTGACAAATAAATGTGACACATGCCAAGTGGTAGTCTTTGCTGGACTTGGCTGTGGGTACTGTTGGTGAGTTCTTCACAAGCCTGGGAAGGTATATAACACACTAAATTTGAAATGACTCATACTTTGACAAAAAATGTTGGTTATTTTTTTTTTTCTGACAGAATGGCTACTGAAGCTCTCTAAGATTGATTGTTCTCATGTCCTTTGTTCCTGATATGATGAGAGTACTCTCCATTGATGGAGTTGCTCACTGTTGTTAGTTGTGGCATCATGTTTGACTGTTTGCTTTTTGAGTCATTTCTCACAACTAATGTGGTATAAAGGTGGGCAAAATGCCAGCACTACTTGTCTCTGGCATCTCTGTGAGGTCTTAGTGATGTCACCAGAAATCCCTATAGATTTGGCTTTCAGACTTCAATTTGTCCTTGAGTTAGTGATGACCAAATAATCTGTGTCACGTGAATTGTAATCCTGCCAGCGTTATTCATTCAAAAGGTGTCTCACTAAAATAACATGAGCTTTATATATTCATGTCTATATGTTCAAAGTGGAAAATTCTGTAGTGGAGAACAAGTTGTGTTTGTTGTCCTGTACCCACGTGTGAGACATACATCTGTCTATGTATATGTGCAGATGTGATACATTCTTCCCTTCTTCTCCGCAAATAAGCAGCAGTAACTCCCATGCTCCCAAACAGATATGTTTGGGGTGGGTTTTTTTTCAATTGACATTAAATGTGTTTTACTGGTACTTGAGTTAGATATGCTAGCTGTGGCTCAGGCTTAAGATTCTTGTTCAGTTTTTCAGAAAGACTGTTGGAGACAGTCTCTGTCTAATCAGCAGCAGTGTAAGTAGATGTTATCAGTCCAAGCTGCTGTATTTTCTCTGGAGGCCAGATTGAGAGCAACCTTTCTGCAGAGGTACAAGGGGCTTGTATAAAAGCTTGAATGATTGCTGTCACTGCTCTGTAGGATGCACAGGCTTCAGTGGCTTTTCTCTCCAGGGGCTGCCTACCTGTGCAGGTCATAGGATGGCAATTGAGGAGGCACATTAAGGAAAGCAAGCTGTTGCTCAAAGGAGTATCAGTCAGGAGATATGCTATCTTGTACTCCCTGCATGGAGTACAGGGAAGGGAAACTGCAGTTCTTTGCTCTGTCCCTTACCTTCTTTGTGCTTTTGTCTTTAATATTCTTAACTGATTATTTTTAATTATTTTTTTTTTTAGCATTGAGTTTCAAGCTTTTCAGCTCTAAGTCAGACTGCCAAAAGGATCTGAGAATGACTTAATCAAGAAATATTAGCATTAAATCCCTTTTACCTGCTCTGTGTATTTAAGTCATACTCAAAATGTGTTTTCCTGTATTATACATGGATTAAAGGAAAAGATGATTCCTTTAATTTTCAAATGAAAGGTGAAATGCATGCCTTGTTGAAAAAGCATAAGAAAAAGGCTGAATATCACTAGATTTAGATAAGAAATCTGGGAGAAGCTCTGTTGATTCTTACAAGATTGTGTTACGAAAACAAAATACATACAAATCAGGCTGGGGTTTTTTGGTTGTGCTTTACAGTTAATTTTAACAACATTAGGTGTGTATCTTTGATTTAGTGTATTACCTTATTTGGGAAGCCAGTAGAGAACTATTTTCAGAGTAATATTATGACTACTAAGGCCTAGGCAGAGCACTTTGTTAGTTCAACACTCATTGTTTTGTACTGCTGCTGATACAGAGGGAAAAAATTGCTTTTTGTGGCTTCAGTTTCTTCACTCTGGTAATGTTTGAGACCAGGAAATTCTCTGCTGAAGATGAAGGACAGTACAGAGAGCAATTCCTTTTCCATTTTTCTTTCTTTTCCCCTCTTGACTATGGTCTCATCCTGCTTTTATTTTTGGGCAGGAATGATTTGAGAGAAACAGAGCCCAGTTGGATCAAAAGGATTGGTAGAGGTCATACACTGAAATCACATTTCCCTTTTTTAAAAAGAGGGTAGAATTTTCTCGTGTTGATGGTTCAGCTGCAAAGGTGTTCCAGCTTTTTCCAAAGTTAAGCTGAGTAAACTGGAGAAGTTAATTAAATATGCTTGGTGTAAATATAAACATGGTCGACTGCCCCTGGAATTCCCTTTGGTGCTCACAGGGAATTTTGGCAGGAGAACTGTTTCTTCCTTGAGATGGAATTGAGGTCAGTGTTGCAATTGATAGGGATGGGAAAAGGAAGAAAGGAAGCATGAAACAAACCTGAGACACCACATTAGGAGAATTTAGTGAAGCAGTGCTCTGGTTTTGATTTCTCATTTGTGGATATTGGAGATACTGTTAATGTCTTCTCTGATTTTGCTCTGAGTATCGTTGTGCTGGTGATGACCATGTTTGCCTCATTCCTTCAGAACTTAATTTTGTAACTGTCCTTTCCCTATACCCTTCCAGGATATCAAACTGGCTTAGGTCGATGAAGACTATGATGGTGTCAAGCTCCTTCTGACTCGCCTCCAGGTCTCAGGAGCAAAGGTACAGTTAACAGGGGTAAGTTAAAATCCACTCACAGGACCCCCTGAAGGAAATGAAGACTTTAATTAGTGCCCTCTCCTTTGCATGGCAGTCTCTGGTACATTTTTCCTTCTGAATTGCTTGGTCCATGAGAGCAGGCTATCAGTGACAGAGAAAAAGAAATCCGAAAAGTGGAGTCACTTTGAAACTCTAGTGAAAAGTTAATGAATAGAGCACTTACAGAGCAAATACCAATGCAGGCTGTGTGTGTCAGGAAAGCACTTTGAAAGTGAAAAGTGCCCCCCTGTTGGTTTGTTCTCCTTTTAACTGATCTCTTTGAAAAACTACTTGGAATCACAGTTGAACTACCACGATAAAATATGTTTTTGGTAGATAAAGTTGAAATAATACACATTCCAGCTAGTGTTGCTGGAAATAGTAAGCGCGTGTTGTAACAAACACAAATTCCCATTTCTTGTTCCATCCTAAGGGCAAAGTACCCTTGGTCCAAAGCCCAGGGGACCTATATAGTCATTAACAGATGGAGGGGGACATTAATCTTCTACCCACAAATCTGCCCCAGCACATAAAGCAGGGAGCGTCTGTTGTGGGGAGTGCTAGAGGTTGTATTAAAGATGATAGTACAGTTTATAATCACAGTGCCAGCCACTCTTTCTATACATTGCTATGTTTTCTTGCTACTGTGTCTCTGGATTTCACTTTTTCTATCTATGTACAATAGAGAGTGGCAGTGTTTCTGCTTTTTGAAATTCTGGCAGAATTTTCTTCCAACCCTCTTAAAATCTCTCTTTTGCTGTAAGCACTAGAGTATGTTATACTTCAGGCACTTCTTTATGCATAGGGAGAAATGTATCCTTTTTGTCATTCAGTCTTTCTCATTTGGCAGTCAGCTAAGAGACAGGCATGGTTAATGAGGTATCTCAGCATCATGCTTTTATGGGAGCATAGTTAAGGTTAGGAGTATGTCCAGTCTCCAAACTGCCTAGTGAGCATTCTGTATTTGGAAACAAATGCCAGCTGGCAGTGGTTAGGGAGTGCATGCTTATTCTGCTCATGGATAGCCAAAACATGCTCCCTGCTGTGTGCTTTTGGCAGCTTTGCACTGGCAATATGTCTCAAATGCCAGTTGCATGTCCTCCTTTCCTCTCCTGAGTGTGTCCCATAAGGCATGATTTAGCTTAAATAAAATCGTGCCTCTGTTAGACTTGGTAATGTATAGAAAGAAAGAGACCACTTATTTTTGAAAATCAAAGCTTTTCTAAAACACCTGTAGTACATTATTTCTACAGTGGAAATAAAAAGATGATTAATGTGTTTTCCTATACTTGGTGGCAAATTTGCCTTAAATTTCTGAAGATCTGATGATTTTTGTGATGTCAATTCTTAGGCACACTATGCTAAAAATTTTGTGTAATTTATTCTCAGTGAGACTGCTTGTTGGAATTTCTGACCTAAAGTTTAGTTTATATTCTATTTAGTTTTTACTATATAAAATATATAAAGCATAATAAGTTTATTTGGAGTTCTGACTGTACTTATCTGGTCATTGTATTAATTACATTGGTGGTCAAATTAACTGCATTAATTTGTGGTCTGAACATAAGCATCACCTCTTACCTTTTTATTTGTTGAATTATTTTAAATCAGTGGACATCTAAAGTGGTATATTTTATTGAAAAGACACCTTATGTGTAGGCAGACTGACTTTTACAATCAAGTGTTGCAAATCATAGGATAGTTTGGGTTGGAAGGGAACCTTTAAATGTCCTCTACTCCATGTGCTTAATTGAATTATTTGAAGCAGTTCATGAGTTGTGGTGTATTAGATACAAATTCTTAAGAATATGAAGGTAAATAAATTCAGTCTACATTTCTTTGTATTTTTTTTCTTCAGTGACAGTATAACAAAATGTGAAAACAAAAGCATAGTTTGACAAAAAGCAAAACACCGAAGATGTTCAATGCTATACTCAGACAATTGTATTTAGAGTTAAGCCAGCTGTATTTAGGGTAGAGTAAGCAAGCTGTGCTTAGAACTTGACTCTAGAAGTACCTACATATCTAGGCTTTGTCTTGCTTTTTCTTCAAGAGGATTGAAGCAGGCTGATACCACTCTCATGTAACTTTCTCACTCTCCCTGGCAAGAAGAACTCAATTCCATTTTTTTTCAACAGTTAATCTAAAATAGTACAGGTTTCCTTGTAAGTACTTTGTCCCATCCATCAACCCCCTATATCCTGAGTATCCAAGGGGCATGGGCATCTTTGTCTAGGTACTTGAATGCTTTCATTGTTGTCTGTGCTCTAGTGGAGTTGGGAGTCAAATTTTGCTGTGATCTGTGTTGATGAAGCACCGCTGCACATTGGTTAACTGTATGCATGCTCTAAAAAAACCCTTGGCTATGACGTGCAAAAAAGGTATTTTAGAAAGTAGGTTGCAAAATCAAACCCTCACAAGTTGTGAAATGTCAGATTTATGTTATTTTCTTCTGTGCCTGTAATTGATGCAGGAATATAGATCTTACAGCTTTAATTTCACCATATCCTAATTGGATAACTCTTACGTTAAAAAAATGTGTGGCATGGTTGTGGTACTTTGTAAATAGCACAGTACCATTTATGTAGGAGGGAAAAGAGTATTCAGAGAAGAATGATTATAGAATTTGGTGCTAAGTTATTATGTACACGTAGAAGATAAACAGAATTGGTTCAACAGAATTTAAATTCCATGTCAGCTAAATATATTTGCATTATATAAACTTAATGTGTAACATCACTGTTTTCACTGAAGTTTCTCCATTTATGCTGGTGTTGAATTCTGCCTCTAGTCAAAAAGAACTTTTAGAAAAAGTTCTGCCAACACAGTTTTTTGTCTTGGAACAGATTTGAGGCTTGCCAGCAGTGTTATTTCTTTTGAGTTGCAGGAGCAGCTCTAGTTACATGCCAAAATATGGTCTTATTTTTAAACTGAAAAATAAATGAAACCTATGTAGAAATGGAAACTTTGCTGATGCCAAATTCTGACCACATTACTCCCATTGGAACCACTAGGACCAATTTTTGCAGTCTGCACTGTCTTTATAGCATTAAGAGTTATTTCACAATGTGGGAAGTACTGGAAGAAATGAGTGTAAGAAAAGCAGGAAATCTGCCAAAATCCATGTCTTTTTTTAAAAAGTTGTTACAACCTACTTGCTGAGATATGTTTTATGCAGATATCAAATTTAAGCAGAATTAATCTATGGCCAGCCATCCTCCATTTCAAAAGTGTTATTCTGTAGAGAAGAGTCAGATTGAAAATTTTTCGATACCTAAATATTTTAAAAATAATGATAATTTCATGATTTTGGCCTGTTTTCCTAATGTAGTTAAACCTATGAGCCTGGGGGCTCTATCTCTCAGACTTCTTTCCTCCCTGTTTTGCTTAATTTTTAAAGTGTTTGTCTGATGTCCAAAGCAGAATTTTAAGGTTAGTTTCAGTAAGATAGGGGTTAAAACAGATGGAGGGGGTTGGGAAAGGGAAATACAGTATTCAAAAAGTGATTGGTTTGCTCCAAGAGTGTCTTCCTCAGACACTAACCCTGGTAAAAAAGGCCCAGGTGTTTTGCCTCCAGCAGTGTGAAAGCACTCAAATCCGTTGAGGGTTTTGAGAAGAGGCTCTTGTGATTTTGGACAGTTGTTGACTTTCAGCTTGTGTGAAAAGGATAGAACAGGTCTGTTATCTCACCATTCTGTGGAATAAAAAGGAAGCAAAAAATTGTGTTATTAATCCAGAAAACTTCCCAAATGTGTTGCGTCTGAACTTGGACTTGTGCTGAAGTCTTCAGAGCAGTTGCAGAGGTAAGTATCATCAAGATGACCTCTGCAAGTATGGTGAATGCTAAAGGAGAAAGCAGTTGCCATTCCAGCAGTTTGAAGGCATATTCAGCCAGGTAGTACAGATTAGCCAAAAGTCTACTAAGACCTGAAATGTTCACTGATTTTGACAGTTGAGCAGTTGTTCTGGCTGTGTCACCAGGCAGCTGTGGTCCTACTGTCCAGTGCAGGACAGCATATTGCCTAGCACAGCTCTGTGCTCCTGGCACTAATGTGTTTGTAGATCAGGGCAGCTGGGCAGTGTACTGGCACTCGGGGTTCTCACTGCTGCTTCTCAAGGGTGACTCCTGAAGAGCATTGTTAGCAGTGTACCTGCTTGGGAATTGCACAGGTTTGCATGGTCATTGATAGGATTACAAGAGAGGCTGGTGTGATCATCTGCCCTTCCAAACCTGCTCTTTTTTGGTATTGAACTTTTTACTCGGCAGAGCAAAAACTTTTATTTGAGGAACTGAATTCACCTTGGGTGATGCATAGTCCTTCTTAGACTGGGAAATGGGCATGATGAATTTATGTTCTGAGCAGAGATATCCCCTTGGCTCAGATGGGAAGTTTTAAGCATGGGCCTTTGGCTTTGTACTTTCACATTGCTTTTGCGATGGACTGGTAGTACTGCTTCTACTTGCAGTAGTGTAATATTTGTTACTTTTATCTCAATTCATAAGGTGGTTCTTCATTTTGTACCTAAAGGGAATTAATAATAATCTTCTGTAGGCTTTCTGGCAGAGCACGGTCAGCCCTAGGGATCTTTGACTGTAGTAATCTCATTGACAGAAGATGTAACTTGCCATAAATTGGATTTCCTCTTTCCGAACCTTGAAATGACCTATGAGTTTTCGAAATAAATGAAGATTCAGGGTGTCAAAAGGCAGTTAGAGACTAAGTGCCAACTGACTGAATTTGGTGCATAACTCATATTTTTATCTTTACAAAGCTTAATTTTTACTTGGTGTATATGATGTTGGAGGAGGCAGCAAAGGAGTTACTTTCTTCTACTTGGTTCTATAATTATAAATACACTGACTTTGGTATGAGAAACATCAGACAATAAGTCTTGGTGATGGTTAAGTTAATTCACCCTTAGAAGTTCAATAATTCATCTAAGAAGTGTCAGCAGCTGGGTCTTGTTAATGGTAAGCCTTTCATTTCTGTTAAATCAATTGTGAATAATAGGATCCTTCAGAGAAAAATGATGAAGTAAGCATTGATTTCCAAATTGGGTGTCTGATATTGGAGCATTAATAAAATCTAGAGCAAGCAGGCAACTAGGACCTCATACACTCTGATCACCTAAGTAGTAATCAGAGAAAATCAATATTTTTTTTGTATGGTGCTAGATCTGTTAGCATTTCATTTGTCGTCATTCATCATTGTGTCTATAATTTCATTTTTAAAATTGCTGGAAGTTTGGGGGGCTTAAGAGTATGCTTTGAATCAAGCATTTACTGTCAAGCTTTTGTGAAACAGATGTGGCATTGCCATACTGTCTGTTCTTTGCTAGCTGTCTTACTACTTTTGGTCTTTTAATAGCAATGGGCAAAGTAAACTCTTACGTAATTTCAAATGAGATTAAATTTTCTTAGAGGAGCTCCATGTGGACTTCCTGGAGTCCTCTCTTATTCTCTTTCTCTATGCTATAAGGAGCTATGTTGCTTCTCTGTAGTCACATTCAGTCTCACAGAGGTGTTCTGAACATCTCCAGTAAGATGGTGAAACTCTGTCAGAGAAGAACCATTGTAGAGAACATCTTGGGAACAGTCAGACTTCTGGCGTGGTTTCCTCTGCAACATCTTCCTTGGGCTCTTGTTCATCAGCTACAGCTTCTGGCTCTGCATGGTTTGTTCCAGCCTATCTTGTGTTGTTGAAGAGGGCTGTGACTGTCTGGATGTGTCAGAGGAGGTAACCAATGGTGACATTGCTGGATTCTGGCCTTTGATGGCTTTAATACAGAGAACCAAATTTTGGTGACAGGAGCATCAGTGAGTGGTCTGAGAGGGAGTAGTTGGTGGTAGTACATCCCACCAAGCCATTTGTGTGTGGGATACCTGCATACCTTGTACTTCTAACCTCAGAGTCGGTTGGGTTTTTTAATGCAGTGTGGAGGTTACAGACTTGCGAGTGTGGGGTTTGTTTGTTTTAATTGCATTTGAAGGCTGTGTTCAGTGGATATTTAGAGCTGCTAAGTGCTGGCTTTTTCTATCCAGTATTGTGCTTACTAGTGGTCCCATTTTCTTGAAAGCTGTATTGAATTGGTATGGAAACCCACATACAATCAAATCTGCTTGCTGTTGAAGTCAATGGGAGTCGAGGCTAAAACTGGACCAGGATTTGGCCCATAAAGCATAGCAAGAAAATTTAACAGTTATAATAAAACTCTTAAGGCAAATAAAATGTTCTAGCAGGTGTTCATAAATGTGCTTTATGCTCATAGACTCTGTTAAATGTTAATACTAAGGTCCTGCAGAAGCTGCACATAAGGACTGAGTGAAGGAAGCGAATGTCTGTTAAATGTGCTGTGCAATATTGTAGCAAAGGTGGGTGGCAGTGCAATGCCATGCTACCTATTAGACTGAAATATGAAAGCTATTAGAGTTTCTGCTGAATTTTCATTTTGTGAAGGAGTAGTTTTCAAGAGAGAACATACCGTATAAAAAAAGCCATGTGTTGTGCAAAACTAGAAGCATCTTTGTCAGTGTATGCACTTTTCTTGGATGTATGCAGAGTTTATTAAGGACAACTGCTAACACACTGTATTAGCAATAAATTTAAAATAAGACAATACTTGTGAGGAAAATAATGGCTGAGAAGCAGTTTTATTTTTTTGTTTTTGATATTTCATTTTCATTGAATTGTATTTTTTTCATGCCTTAGATGAACCCACAGGCTGAAGTCCTAACATGACTTAAAGCATGCTTTGAGAATAATGGGTCTTGGCAGGATTTTATATTTAGATCTCTGTTGTAGGTTAACTCTTAATATTTTTTTTATTTATTCTGTCACTTCACCATCAAAGCACAATGAGGTCCATTTTAGATCTCCAGGAGCTTTCTGGCCTTCCTCCTTTCTGGCTTCTAGGAGAAGCATCTGCTCACTTTTTCAGCAGATATTGCATCATGCCTTGAAATCTGGGAGCTCGTACTGGCTTGGTTTCTTCTAGCAGTTAATTTCATTAGGATGCAGGTCAAACCCACAGGATGCATACAAAAAAATCTGAGTGTACTGGAGTGAGTTTCTAAAATGACACCATGAATAGGGCTGTCATTGTTAGAATGTGTTTTGTTGGTGTTTGAGTAATTGACTTAGTTATCATCTCATCAATGCAATCTCATTATGTTGCAGGATAAAAGCAACCACATATTACAAAGATACTCTCTTTCACCATTAGCAGCAAGATGGCTGAGTGAGGGGAGGTCTTTCACATTTAGATATATCAAGTAACAGGCATCTCAGCAGTGCTTGTCACTGTCCAAGTGTCCACATAATGTCAGGCTCTTCCATTGTTGCATTGTCTTGTCCTCATGTTTGTTCCTGGCAGTGGCAGTGATAATTTTTTTTTTTTTTTTTAAGCTTATGTATGCCAGGTTATTTTGAGGCTGATCTCTTCTCTGTGGTGATCAGTGACTGCACCTCTGGGAATGTCCTGAAGTTGTATTGGGGGAGGTTTAGTTGGATATTAGAAAAAGGTTCTTCACTGAGTGGGTGGCTGGGCACTGGAACAGGCTCCCCAGGTCACAGCACCAAGCCTGACAGAGTTCAAGAAGTGTTTGGACAATGCTCTCAGCACAGGGTGTAATGCTTGGGCTGTCCTGTGCAGAGTCAGGAGTTGGACTCCATGATCCTTGTGGGTCCCTTCCAACTGAGAAAATCCTCTGAAAAACTTGCTTTGTTCTACCTTGTTGTAAAAAAGATTGAGGCGTGCACTTACATGAGGGAATTCTCATCACTTGCTTTCTTAACAAAGTCACAGGGATCGTTTCGTTTTCTCCTCTGTAGTAATGCTGCACTTGTGTGCTTATGGATTTTAAAAGCAAGGTCATCATCAGCCAGGGATCTCCTACGTAGAATATATCTTTTCTTTTGATCCTTCTAGGACAAGGAAGCCTAGGAGAGAAGCAGGGCGAGGAAAGACTAGAAACTGTTTTTAATCAAGTGGAAAATGCGTCAGTACTTCTCTTGTAAGTAGTGGCACTTCCAGGATAGTGATATTCATGCAGAACTTTTAATCCCTGCAGTACATTACAAATGCCTTGTCTGAGAATTAAATGTTAATTGAGACCATTATTTGATGAGTGGACTATTTATGTAGTAAAGTTATTTGAAGTAATGGGCCATGAATGCATTTTGTTTATTAACTTTCCCTGTGCTCATTCTTCAACATCTTTTCTTATCACAGAGCAGGCAGTTTAAAATGGAAGGCTCTCCAGTGACAAAGATCTGCAACAAAGTGTGTTACTTATAAATAGTGTGTTTTGTTGATTTTGAGAACAAAACAACATACAGTTGAAGCCTGTGGAAGATTGAGCTTTCAGATAAATTTCTAGCCATGGAAAAAATAAAAATTGAGAAGAAAAAAATTTTTTTTTGTCTTTCAAATCTGTCATGATCCAAGTATTTTAATAGTCTTCTCCATTTTGAAGATGAGAAACTAGGGAAAGGAAAATGATTTACTTTGTCTGGGATTATGAAGGAAGTCTGGCAGACAAGGAAATTAAATTGAGATCCCCTAAACGTCAGGCCAGCTCCATAAATGCTAAAATATCCTTCCTTTCTTGTCTAAAATGTCTGTCAGAAAAGTATAGTAAAGTTTAGGTTTTGTAGGATTTCCATAGGACAACTGCTTTGTGGCCTCCAGGGTGTGAATACACACAAAAATAATCACTCTTTGAAGCTGAGACTATTTTATCTATTACTAAATCTGAAAAAAAAGATAGCACAAAGCCAACATACTTTTAATAATATTTTGGATTTCCTTCTGTAATTGTTTAATGAAATTAATGTGAGTATTTTAGCTATAAAGTTGGACAGCTGCAGCAGGATGTGATTTAACCAGGATACTGACTCTTCTTTCAATACATTCTGGCAAACTTTACAATATGAAATGTTATAAAAGTCCACTTATCTGCCATGTAGCTCTCATACACTTCCTTCATTTACAATTATTTATCCTTTTTGTTTTTCTTTAAAGGCCAAGTTGAAATTCCTCCCCAGTTCTCGGCAGTGATAAAACTCAGTGCAGGGCAAAAACCTTCTAGAAGTTTCCCTCTCATGAAAGATGCTGGGACTTGTGCATGAGCAGTGGTTACCTGACAAAGGGCAGCAGGCTGTAGCTGTACTACCCATTAGTTTACCACATCTTCAGTACATGCTAAACCACTGTTTTTGCAGTCCAGTCTTTTGCTCATTGGACCCAAACTCCTGCTTAGATACTTTTTGTCCAAGTTAGGAAAACATGGACTAATAGGATGGTTTGGATTAGAAGAAGCCTGGAAGACCGTTTGGTCCCAACTCCCCTGCCATGGGCAGAGATGCCTTCCACTAGATCACACTGCTCGAAGTCCTGTCCAACCTGGCCTTGAACACTGCCAGGATTGGGGCATCCACAACCTCTCTGGGCAACCTTGTCCAGTGCCTCATCACCCTCCAGGTAAAGAATTTCTTCCTCTAATCTAAATCTGCCTTCTTTGAGTTTAAAGTCATCATCCTTTGTCCTGTCACCACAAGTCTCTATAAAGAGTTCCTCTCCATCTGTCTTGTAGGCCACATTTATGTACTGAGAGGTGCTCTAAGGTCTCTATGGAGCCTCATCGTCTCCTGGCTAAACAACCTCGACTGCCTCAGCCTGTCATTACAGGAGAGGTGCTCCAGCCCTCTTATCCTCCTCCTTCTGTTGAGGGCCCTGGAGCTGCCCACAGTACTCCTGGTGGGGTCAGAGTAGAAGGGGAGAATCTGTTGCCTGCCAATCTGTGCTCTCATTTTCTAGTAGAAACTGTTTGGATTTTGTTTCTGGTCTGCTGTATACTTGTAAACTTCTGTAACAATTTATAGATTTGTATAATTTGATGGATTGCAGTGCATCTAGGCTCTGAACTTTAGAGTTTTGTCAGATAAACAGTAGAAAGAGCTGGCTGTTCATGAGTGGGGAAGTATCGTGTTTATATAATAGCCACTGCTAATTACACAGAGAGAATATGAGAGTTTAATGTGTTTTCAATGCCATTGGGTTGACCTGATGATCTGCAGTGCTTTATGCAGCAGGGACATGCTGTTGGGTGTGGTGTGTGCCAGTGGCACTCTGCCAAGTGTTAAATTCTGTCTCAATAGCTGGGACAGGTTTGTGAATTCCAGTCAATTACAAAATTGAGTACCGTCTCTCTTCTTATAAGGTGCTGCTTTCTGCCCCTTAGTAATTGTGTGGTGTCCAGAGTTGTGTGTCTGGGAAGGCTTGCAGGGCTTTTGCAGGCCACTAGGTTCAGTCTGGAGACAGCTGGCTCTAGCAAGCAAAGAATGGTGATAAATGGTAACTTGAAAGAACCACACATGAGGTCTTGAATGAAGTCAAGATTGAAGTAATTTATTCTCAATGATTTGAACAAAAGGGCAGCTCTTACCATTTAAAAAGAATACCTTATAAACTCATCTCCTAAAGATAAAAGCTATCAAGCATAAAACAAAGATGTTACACCAGATACCAATTACTGTGGTTTCTTAATGTGCTTGTGTTTTTTTTTTTTTTTTTTTTTTGTTCCACACTTATTAAATATTTAGGAGTTCAACTGTAGATATTTTTAATCAAAATCAGAATTTTCTCACAAAATGGGTGATTACATCATTTGCACATTTATATTGTAAGACATTTTAACGATATAAGCATTTTTTCATTTAGACAGCAACCATAATAAATTGAAATAAAATTCAGCCTAGATTGATGTTCTATGTGTCATGTACAGGGCAAGTCCCATCTATAAAATGTGGTTTGCCAAGGCAGCAATATTAGTAGCATTTGAATGTTTTTCTTATTAAGGAGAAAAATGGTCAGCAACATCAATACCGTCTGCTCCAAAGACCATGGTAAATGGAAACTGCCTGCAGCACATTTGAATTCTTCACTGTATTTGGGATGAAGGTACGATGCAGGCAGTGAGAATTTTTTTTTTTTCCTTGAAAATTAGGATAGACTATTACAGTTCTTAGGATGAAAGAGAGAGGCTGATTACAACATAATGGAGTGTACCATATTCATCTCTTTGAAATATGACCTCACTCGGCCTTTTCCATTTTACAATCGATTCTCTCATTCCCTTAATGAACCTGTGCGTTCATGAGTCTTCCTTGGAAGTATGCACATGAAGTATTACAGTAGCAGAGAGTAATTGTCTGACAAGCAACTGCAAGTAAAGTGTCTCTCTTGTAGTCTTGTTCAATAACATTATGGGCCGTTAATGCACCGGATCAGGTTCCATATTGTTTTGTTAAAAATTATGCAGCCATATTTTTCTTAGTTGTTCGTAGTGTTTCTAAAATGGTAGCTTCAGAAAACTGGTTCAGCATCCTCTGGCTCTATTTCTTTGCAGAACAGTGCATATGTGTAAGAGATGAGCTATCAGTGAGGTACTCTTGCAAAGTCAGCTCGCTGGTACCAGGTACTGAAATTGGACAAGCTATAATATTATGTTAAAGGAAGGGAGGAAGGGCTTTTTGAGAAGAAGAAAAATGTATAAAGTGATCTAGAGAATTACTGGAGGCACCATCAAGATGTAATTTTTAAAGGATCAAACACCTAGTATGTGACTTTTCAGTTTTTGGCTTCTTTTGATTAGCGATGTGATTACACATAGAAAATACTGTTAATTATATTGTATGTTTTGTTTGTGCATCTTTATGTGTATTTTTGGATGTACTTTTAGTATAAACGTGGATTGTTTATATAACTAACTGATATGTTATATATAACCATGAGTAACATGGAAACTCCTCATAGGTGGTTGAAGCATGTATGTGTGTATGTATAGTTTTATTATCAACTCATAGCTGCTGTCGACCTTTCCAAGTTACTACAAAATATAAAGCCACCCTCTGGGTGACACAAATACCAAATACCCTGGGTGGTACCCAGGATGAGATGGCAAGCATAGAGCCTGCTCTGATGACCACTGGGAAATCAGGAGAGCAGGGAATGTGGGACAGACTGCTGCATGCCCCAGTCTCACTCTGTACTCAGAGAACATTTGCAGACCCCTGAAAGCCTTTGTAATGACAATTTCATTGAAATTCTAAGCATTTGATGTATTGCCAACAGCACTGATCTGATAAAAGTGACGATGAAATAAAGATTGAACTCAGAGAGAAGCAACAGTCCTGTCTGTTATGTCAAAAAAGATAATTTGTCATGTTAGGAAGCGGCATTTCCTTTTGATTAGACCAAAGTCATTGTCCTAAGGTGTGAAAATGGCCTTGACCAACAGACCTGTTCTGGTTGTGAACTGTTGCTCTGCACCAGAGACAAGAAATAAGTAAAACTAACCTTAATTTTATAAAACATAAGACAGAGAAAGCCCTTGATATGAAACATCATAGTTTTGGAAGTTTTGGATCATGCTAGGCCTATTAGAAGCTTCTGTATTACATACACAAAAGTGTTTTTTCCTTCCAAAGTGACAACATCTTTCCTTTTCAAATCATCTTTCACTTTTGGTGAAACTGATGTTCCTGAGCAGTATGATCCAAATTTTTTGCAAACACTTCAATGGTTGCTTTTTCACTTGTCTCTTTTCCTTAAACCTGATATATAGGACTATGGTCCTAGTTAGTTTTTAGGTACTATGAATTAGTGTAGCTGACTCTGCAGGAGAAATCAGCTTTTTCCTTTTTTTTAACAGAAAACTTGGGACACTGTATCCTTTTGTTGTTGTTGCTTGTTTCATTAAAGGATCCTGCAGTTAGGTGTCAGGATGGTTTCATTGTGATAGCAAGTTCATCTGTAATACTAGGCTTTAGCTGAAAACTGGAGGTGGTGGGAGTGTTTTGTTTTTTACATGTAAGAAAGAAAACTTATGCTAACAAGTTGCCATTTTTGTTATCTGGGAAATTGTGGTCTGGATGGTTGAAAATATGATCAATATATTTCACCCAGTTTATTGCCAGTTCTTTATTGTCTAGTTGGTATTGCTTGCACAGGAGTGAGACTTCTACCAGTCCAAGAGCTGGGTCTTACAGAAAGTGGTTTTACCTGGAGAGTCCCAAGAAGTGTGCCTCAGAACCCGTGCTGGGACACTCACCATTGCCCACTTCAGGACTTAAACTCTGCTTATGGCATTTTTGTAATGTTTCAGCATCTTCATTATCTCATCATTCATGTAGCAAACGTGCCCTTCTGTTTTGAGCATCCTGATGTATGAATTGACTGAAGCCCCATTCAGAAAGCATATGTTCAGTGGGGGACCTCGAAGTGTGTGGTTGGTGATGAGATCCAAGCCTCAGCTTATGTCAGTGGGACTGAATGTGTATTTAGTTGAAGCTTTCCATGTGTAGGAATGGGTTCATGCTGAAATGTCTTTGAGTAATGAAGAATGAAATTATCTGTTCAATACCATATTGTACCCTCTTCAGAGAACTTGAGGATGAGTTTTTAACCTCTGTTACTGCCAAAGGAAAGGGAATTCTTTGCTTGTCTCAATCTGATCAGAACTATATTACAGTAGGTCTCAGAAAACAGACTGTAAAGAATCAGTATCTCTGTCTTGAACAATTTCAAACCCGTGATACAACAGCTTCCTGGGAGGGCAGCTGGAAAGCCTGATCTACATCCTTGTGAGCAATTTGTTATTAGGTGTTAGCTATTAAGAAGACTTAGGGAGACTTTTGGTTAAGGTCCATCTTTCAGAAGATTCATATATGCTTAGATAATTCACATTTTGTATTTAGCAGATAGCAGGAAAAAGGAACCATTATTTTTCTGCAGAAATTATAACAGCGATGTTCCAGCATCAAATGCACAAAGACTTCCTTACTTTCTCTAGAGAATTAAAAATTCAGTTCTTTTGGTCTCTGAGTACTTTTAAGTTGAGTTTAAATTAAAAGGCTGTATTTGTTCTGTTATTTGTTTTCTGATTTTTATTATTTCTTAAGGGTAATGCATTTTAAGATTTTTACTTTGCAGTCACAGGACTGAGAAAATTAATATTTAAGGATGTAAATGTTAAGTTGTAGCAGCACGATAAAAACTGTAGACTGATATTGGCAGAGAGTTGGCATTTCACTAGATGAAGTCTGAAGGACCAATCTGGTTGCAAAGTGACAGTTCAAGGAAGAAAGGAAGCTACATATTTGCAGCCAATCTTACTTTTACATCCAGTTTTTACTATATTGATCCACTCAAGAAATGAAATAATGTACCATTCTTTTTCTAAAATATTCAATTCAGAATTGCTTCTCTTAAGCATTTTATGATTGCACAGTCTGCATTTTAAGTTACTGGATGGCTCTGCTTCCAAGTTTCAGTAGTGTTTGTGATTTGCTACCTACGCTTGTGATGCTTTAAAGCTTTTGCTGATAATAAGTACTAGAAATGTGAAATGTATTACTTCCTTGGATGTATTCAGATGCTGGGCTTATAGCTATGCTTATAGCTTAAAGCTATTTTAGATTTAGAAGGCTGTAAGATAGAAATGAATGTATGATTCTGTGCTTTTAGAAGAAAAAGATTCCTATAGGAGTATTTCTGAATCATTAATTCTGATGATTTTAGATGGAAACACAGTACCTAAAATAACCAAGGACAAACTGTTTGTGAAAACACAGAAGAAATTCACTCCTCAAAAAGAGACAAAGAAAAGTAGTGAGAGTGGAGTATAAATGTAGTACTTGCTGCTATAAAATTATGTCTGATCAAATGGAGCAATATCTGACTGTAGGCTGACTACAACTTAGCTAAAGTTGTACCAAAGAACCTGCTGAAATCCTGGGAATGGAAGTGCTTTCTTTGTGCATCTTGGGTGCACTTGTGAGCTGACATTTAAATGGCTACGTGTTTGTGTGGGATGCGTGTGAGCTCTCAGCAGCATTGCTGTTTGCAGGCTTTTGAGCTTAGAGAGTGCCTTTTGGGACAAAGGGCTTTTCAGCAAAAGGAGTGAACTTCATTTGTATGTAGTATTTCAAGCTGTCTTGTTGCCTCACTTTTGGATTGCCCAACTAAGGACTGAGAAGAAAGAAGACGTATCAGTTGGTGGTGGAAGCAGCATCCACACAGGCTTAGTGAAATATTGTAAGAATTTGATGTTTCGTATCAAAGCATAACCTCTCCTTTCCTTGGTTGTATTGCTGCCTATTGAAAGGGTTTGTTGGATCACAAGATGTCTGTGTCCCTTTTCTCAGTTCAGAGTACAACTCTCCTGGGAAGAATGGCAAAGGAAGGTACATAACATGATAGAATATAATAGGTTGTTATGAGCATTTCTACAACTAGGTCTAACAAGTAGGTATGGGTACAGCTAAACCCAGGCTACTCTTTTGTGTCAGAAGACATTAAAGGGTATAAATTTTTTCTTTCCTCTAGACTCTGGAAAGGTTCTTACCCAAAACTGTAAGAAACATTTCAGAATATGCAATGGAGAAGCATGAGGCAGACTTAATGGAACTCTTCCTTCTGCAGGAGTTGTGGCACAGTGCAATTCAGAAGTTTTACTGTCTCCCAGGGTGTGTGCCATGCTCAGAGCCATGTGGACATCATAGAGGGTTAGTGGGAAGATGTAGAAATATGAGTAATAGGATGAATGTCACTCATGCTGCTTTTATACAGCAATTCAAAAGACGAGTAAGGGGATGCTATAATTTGTGAGTGGTAGAAAATGAGCTGGAGGAAGGCTGAGAAACACTAGGGAATATCTAGCAAATCTTAGGGAACAGGCACTGTGGTGGCCGATGAAATTTTGCAGCTAACAAATCCAAGTAAAAACTTCTGAATACATAATTTGACCTAATTACATGTTGCTGAATATTAAATTAACCATGTTTGCTGCAACTGGAAAGCTGGCAAGTTAGGCTTTTGTCTGTATCTCTAGAAAACCAAACAAAAAGAAAGTGAAATTAACAAAAAAATTTATAAAACAATGACAGCATTTTCTTGTTAGTGGTTACTGCTTGTTTATAATATGTTGCTTTATAACAGGAATTATTTGTTTTGTTATGAATCACTCTTAAGAAAAGAGAATAAAAATAGAGAAGGACTGCAGGATGGGCAGAAGTGCTTTGTGGCACTGGAAGGAATTTCTTCTGTCAAGGTACGGAAAGAAATAAAACCAGCATAGTTAAGTTAGAGGATGAGCAGTCAGTGGGGGGTGTGTGTATAAATAAATCATGCACTTTAACATACAGCAAGAACAAAGAACTACATTGAAAGGCAATAAAAGGAGATAACTGATTTAAACAGGGTGGGCGTTTTTTATACAACGCATAATTAACTTTGGGAAGTTGTGGCAAACTGGATACGTTGGTCTAAATGCATAAATTCAAAAAAGAAAACTGACATTTACATGGCTAATTAGAATAGATACAGCAACAGAAGTTAGAGTGAATATCCCACCACAGTGACGTAAGGCATACGGAAAAAAACCTCAAATGTATTATGGGCAAGTTATTCTGTACTTGTGCCTCATAGTATACCCTTCTTTTCTGTGGTACTGTAGGCACTGTTAGGGCCAAAGGTTTACATTGATAGACCACAGCTCTCCTGTGTCTGACTTTCTATTTTGATTGCTTTAGGTTGTTTTTTCCTTCCTTCCTTTCTTTCTTTTTTAGAATTCTCAGTTTTTATGCAACTGCCGTGCCGAGAAACTATGTAACTCTTCTGTGAATACTGAAGTCTCAAGCTTCTAGTAATTCAAAAGGGAAGAAATGGAAAAAAAAAATTATTTTTGAAGTGCTTATTCACAGAAGAAGACTTATTTCTGAATAACGAAAGTCTCTCAAAAATCTAGTGATACATTATTTATGTAATTGAGAGTGTATTCATGGAAGTGCCCTCAAGAAAAACAGATCTTGAGTCATACCAAATAGTATTCTCAATCGAGGATTCACTACACAGTTGTCAAAAGTGTGTTCCAGGATGGAGTGTGTACTTTTATGTATTAACTGACCGTGGATTATTTTTTTCCTTCACGTGAAAACTGATAGTGATTTGGATGAGCCTGAAATCCTGGATTGTGGTGTAGTTTATGTATTCTTCTGAAACAAAGTAAATATGTGGAACTTATTCAAGTCCACTAGCTGTTATGAATATATATGCTTCTCCCAGGACAATGAGCACAAGCAGCTACTGCCCATTCATAAATATCTTATTCGTCCAATATGTAATGGGACTCCAAAGACATTCCTGTTCTCATGGCCAGGGCTGCATTTGCAGAGAAACTGCATATATTGTCTAGTATATAGTTATAGTTTATGACATTTGCTTTTGTTAGGATTTCTTCTGGGTAATAAGCATTTCAGCCACAACTCACTTTATTTGGAAAATGCAATCCTAGTACAGAAACATGTGATTTTTTTTTTTTTTTTTTTTTTTTTTTTTGGTGAGGGAAAAACAGTGGAGTCACAAGCACATTATTATACTAAAACTGGCTTGGAAATTTGTGCAGGATGGAAGTGGAGGTGTATGGCCTCCCTGAGCATAATGTTCCCCTTGATTCCTTTGTAGGTTTTTGTCACTGTAGCATGGTTGTAGCTTTTTTAGTGTTGGAGGATCTTACATTTATACAAGGTGAAACTATTGCTGCACAGCCAGCCCTACTTTAACACGTGTACCATTTTCATCTTGAAAATCAGTAGAAATTAGTTGATACTGATTTCCTCTGTTTATTCAGTGCAAGGACTGGGTTTTCAGCTCATGTATGAAATCAAGGTCTGACTCTGGTTACAAGCTTCTGCTTCCTTTGCATGTGCTTATGAATAAATAGAGAATGTACCTTACTGCAGAGAGGGTTTGGCTGGAGCGAGACCCTAGGGCTGATCAGTTTTAGCAGCTTCATGATTTTCCATTCTTCAGACACAGTGTCTGCCTTTAACTTGAGAATGTCAAGTGTTTTTCCCTTCAGAATGTGACCATAGGTGGAGTGCTGTGAAAATGGAAGGATCCTATTGCAAGAGGTGATGCTGTAAATTCTCCCGTGTGCATGTGTAACTTTTAGCTTAACGGGAAGCTATGTGCTCACACTGAGGATGAAATAGAGGCCTTTGTTAATATCAAAGAGCCAATCAAGAAAGATTTTTTTTTTTTTTTTTTTAATATAGAAAGTCTCCTGCTGCTTCCCAAAAAAACCTTCCTTTTGTAAAGCACAATGATAAATAATCTTCTTTGATCTTTATATTTCCAAGGGATACTGTTTCGTAACGCTGCATTCAGTGAGACTTGTGAAATTCAGCTGTATTTGATTAGATGGGCCAGTAACTCTCAGAAAGATGATGTGCTGGGCTGGTTCTTTGCAGACTCAAGCACTGGATGCTTTAGCTGGGTACTTCTCCAGCCTGTGTTACTCTGACCTGCCCTTCCAGCTGCCAAACTGGAAGAATAGTGAGGGTTGGGCTTCAGAGGTATTGCAAATACAGCGGGGCATGAAGGGGTACTTGACATGTCTTCCTGATGAGTGCTGTAATTCCTACCTCATCTTCAGACTGTGTGTGAAGGTTATAATCACTTTTGCTTACTGTGCATTTACTGAAAGTGCTGTGGCAGATCTGTAAGATTCTGTTTTGTCTCTGAATTTTAATGGGATTTTATTTTTTTCTACAAAACTTTAAAAACCTCCCCATATTTAATATTCTTTGAAAATACTTCTTTCTGTGAATAGACAGAAATTAATTTTAATTTTTAATAAACCATTTAAATTTAATAATTTTATTGGTATATTTTTTTTTAAAACAAAGTCAGGCAAATTGCTGAGAATTTCCCCTTTAACAATTTAAATTTTTCTCAAAGATAAAATTATGGAGGATATGGGGGAGAACACTTTTCCCCTCTTTTTTGAGGAAGTTATAGTAAAAGATGTTACTACCTACACTGTTTGGTGAAGGAATTGGGTATCTTATGCCAGAAGCAGGAATTGCCTGATAAACTGAAAAGAAATAAAATTGCAACCCTCTTCCAGAGCATTTGCACAGGAAACTAATTTTAAGCTCATGCATTCCTCACTGATTTTAACAGAACTAGTCAAGGACTTAGGTAAGACTGTTTAAGTTCTTTACTTGTTCTGGCCATATTAAAATAATTTTTTTGTGATAGAGTACTCCAAGACTAAAAAGCCTCCTTAGTACAACTTTGACTAGAGCACAATGGAAGCATGAAGAAGGGGAGGAAAGACAAAGTGATATTGTGGGAGGTTTGGGGATTTTTTGTTTGTTGCTTTTTTGGTGGTAGTTTTTTGTTGTTTTTTGGGAGTTGTTTGTTTGTTTTTGGGAGCCCATGAATATTTATGTTGCATATTATTTTACTGACATTACGTTTGAAGATTTGCATCCACTCATTGGAAACTGTGTTAAATAAAATGTACATGGAATTGTCTTTCTTCTAACAACATACCTTACTGAAAATGGAGTACCTTACAAAAAGTAATTTGATTTTGGCCACAAAGACATTTGGTTATTTTCAGGCACATTTTCAGTTAGTTTCTTGTCCAGATACCTGAAGTTATCAGGTACCTTAATGTAAGGTCAAGTTTTGTAGGCCTTTGTAATGCTGTAGGAGTGAAGTACACTTCTTGAAATGAGGGTCCAAAATGATTTTCAGTTACAAAGAGTACCCCAAGTTTCCTGAGAATGTCAACATTAATGTTTGTCTTTGAAAAATGCTTGTTTTTTTCTTTTGTTGCAGTTACTAATATTAAAACTACGCTTATACTACACTGTCTGGTATCTTTGAATTATCATAATCTCACTACAGTAATCTGTATTATTCCTTTGTAACTGTTAATGGAAACATATTTTTGTGATATCTACTGCAGGTTTTTTAAGTGAAATCTTAAGATCTTTTTGGGATGGTTTGTGCTTCTCTAAAAGAGAAGAATGAATGCAATGATTTATCTGATTGGAGGAGTTACCTTGTGCATTTTGAAATAAGCAGTAACACAGCTGATTAAATATTATTCATGTTGGCTGGGCCATGCCCAAACAACTTGAAACTTGCCTGTCAAATATGTGAATAGTCTTTAGGTGAAAAAATAATGATCAATACAAGGAATTGAAAGGCTGCTAAGGTCGGAAGGAGCAAGCAAACTCAACTGAACAAGCTCCTTTATCTTTTAGTACTATATTTGAAAGCACAGGAACTTAATTTTATGTGTTTCTCCTAAGTAGCTTATGGCATCAGAGTCCCTGGCTACTGATAGTTCTGGCCTTCAGGTTTTAAGACAAATCTGAAAAAATTGTTTCCTCTTTATGTATTAGGGGAGGAAAAAAGAGATTATTAATTACCTGCATTTCCTACTTCTAAATAAAATATCTGTAACATGTTGTATAATATAATAATACATGATATAATACTATGTAAACAATGTATGTTATTTTGCCTAGATTTGAATCTTGCTAGGTCTGATTATCTCATTTATATTAAAGGTAATAAAAAAATATCATTTTTTTCTACTCTTGATGCCTTGCCAGTGTAAAGGTCTTAAGGATCCCTTTCTTTCACTGCAGTGATGTAAAGCAGCCTTATAAATACAAGTCAAGGTTTGGCTTAAGGTTTTAGGTTGTAATCTCCTTTGTGTTTAAAAGCATTTGCATCCTTTTTCGTGCTTTGTCTCTATTAAAGAACAGTTTAACAGTAGGAAGGATGAACATCATTCATTTGCTCTGAGGCTAATATTGCTGTTTCCCTGCAAAAATGTCATTTGTGCCACTGCATATTGTGCCCTTAAATAATATTTAATTCTGTGACCTTGTTCACCATGCCTTCCTGATTGTCCATTAACTCTCATCTTCTAGCAGAAGCAATCTGTGCTGCATGGATACTGGGCAAAATGCCTGAAAGAACTGAAATAGGGACCAAAATATGATACCTTGTATGTTTGGCTCCTTATGTACTCTTCCTTTTTATAATGCTAATTAATACCAAGCAACCTTAGACACAGAAGTCAAGAACTGAAACTGGGGGAAGGAAGGGACGGGAAGGAAAGAAAAAGAAGCCTTTTTGACAGGCACACACCAGGAAAATGCAAGGTTGAAAGTACTGTGTCAGGTTGCATCACCTTACATTGCTCTCATTCAGTAATTGAGTGCAAATATGAATGCTTTGAGTCTGTTTCATTTCCTGTCACAGCAAACCAGCTTCCAACTTTGGTTGTCGTATAACACCTAGATAACTAAAAGTGGTAGTAATTTTAGAAAAATTGAGTTATCTGAATAAGATATCAGCTTAGTACATTTCTCCTTCCACCTATGAAAATTGGGAGAGATGGTTCAGACAGCAATTTCAATGAGCTGCAAGTAAAATTTAAAAATAGTAACTTAAATATACTTAAAATAATAAGGAAGGCCCTGTATGCCTTCTTGCTGAGGATAACTCTTTGCGTTGCATGGATCTTTTTTTTCTCATATCTTGATTTTGGTTTGTTTGGTTTGGGTTGTTTTTTTTCCCCAGACATTGGTAATTCCTCCACTCACTAGTGAAACTGCCTCCACTCACTAATGAAACTCACTAATGATGGCTTTACAAACTTGTCTCTAGTCCAAGTGGTTCCTCTCATGGTGATCTCCCTTCTGACAGGCTTCTCTGTTTTTTTTTTTTTAGCATTACATGGAGTGCAATGGTTTAAGTTTTTTTTCTTCTGTACCTGTTAACACTTCTAATTCCTTTTCACAACTGCCAGTTTTCCAGCTTTGTGAAGCTCTTACTGTAGGCAAATGTGGCACGTTTAGGGCTCACTCTAAGATTTAAAACAAATTTTATGTCAACATACTGTTGAACATACTGTTGTTCACACATATAGAGCACATTTTAGGCCTACAGTGTTGTTAGGGATGAATCCACCTAACAACAAAAGGTGCAGAACGTTTGGAGGGAGAGGTTTAGAGCTGAACTGAGCAGTGTCATTTGCTGAAAATGGTTTCAGCTGTTTATCTCAAGTCAGCATTTGGTCCTTATTACCAGGTTTCTGCATGTCTTTATTCCTTCTACAGCACACTATTAGTTGCTTTCTAACTGAGATCATTAGTAACTTGTCACAGCTCACTCTTAAGAGACATGTCAAATGCCAGCTCTGCTTGTTTAGTGTATTTGGCTTGCTTGGCAGGTTCTTAACCACAGGGTGCAGGATTTTATTCAGACAAATTACTGAGCTTTTACATTGCTCAAGTTGCCTTTAGGAAAGCATTTTACTGAAGAGATTTGACTTTCCTACCAACTGTTTTGAGAAATGTATAGCTGGTTCCACATCTCAGGGCTTATTCTGAAAGTGAATGAAGGAATTATTTTGGAGCATGTTATTTCCTTACTGTGGGATCATTGATGATTTTGGATTTTTCTTTTCCATGCTAAATAATGCTGTACTGAAGACTAAAGTTATTAGTTGCACATATAGGCTGTCAATTTTTGCTGCAGTTTATTCCACTTCCTTTGATTTGTAGGAAGGCCAGTTAAACTTCCCAGGGAAGTTGGATCCTGTGGGCACTCTCCTGGTGCTCTGTTTGTTGTTCACACTGGGAGCTCTGCTGTGCTTTTCCAGGAGTGTTTTACCTAAACCTGTACAACTGATTAATTAATAATTCATTGATAAGTAACAGATGCAACTGTTGGTCCTGAAGGGATCTCAGGGAAGTGAGATAACCTATTGTCAGGATGTGGATGTTGGCTCTGGTTCTCTCTGAGTTGGTCATTCCCAGTGGTGGGAGGGGGATGCCTACCACTACTGCTCACAGTGGTACAACAAGTGAAACAAATGCAGCTTTCCTAGTCAGAAACAAGTGAAGGAGAATTAAATCTTAGTCCAGATGTTTTTAGAGTTGTTGGGCTTTTGTCTCTGAAGGGGAAATTGGGGTGAGCCTGCATGAAAGTGGTCCCTGCTAGCACATGGTGTGTTACTTGTTACAGATGTTACAGAGGTGTCCCCATCCAGGGGACAGCTGTAGCTCTGAAAAGGATACGGATTAATACAATCTGCCTTGAATCCATATTCAGCCCAGTGTGTTAATTATAGCTGGCATTTTCAGTGGATTTTGGTTTTATCTCCTGTATGGTTTTCCACAGCACTGCTAAAATCCTAGTGGCTGCAGAGCTTCTCTGCCTGTCGCTGTGTATTCTGATTTGAACTGGCACTGACAGGTACAGAGCACAATAACCCCGTTTGATGCAATGAGCAAGCATGCCTTTTGGGCTAGATTTCTGTTTCCTCCCTATCCCTATTGTAAGCAGAATTTGCATACTTAATTCTTTTCACTTAGTGAAAAATATATCCCTTTAGGTTTGACAGCTTCCCAAAGAATATTTTAGATTTCCCACACTGATTGTGGGCCATATGTTAGAACTAATTATATAAATGAGACATCATAGAATTGTGACATGCTTAAATGTTCAGTGCTTTAAAGACTTATGCAAGTGCATTCTAGCTTGGGTAAGTGCTGGAAGAAGAAAAGAGAAGCTGCAGGTTTTGAGCAGATGTTAGCAGCTTGGTAGGGCTATCCATTGTCTTTATCTCTCTATAAGAGCTTGCTGGCACTTTGAAGGGTTTGGCAGACTATTCTGAGCTGCCACAGTGCAGGAAAGAAAGAATTTCCTTTTTGTACCTATGGATGTGCCAGAGATTCATTATATATTAAGTCATATGAAATGTGGGATGCAGATAGCCTATTTTGCTGTTGGAAGTAAGCACTAAATGTGTGGCTGTAGCTGAATGTTTCTGCCCATTTTTTTTTTTTTTTTTTTTTGGTGTGTTGTGGATGTTGCTCTAAGGCAGAATGGCTCACAGGCCTGCCTTTTATTATGAATTCGTGTTATTATGGATTATATTATTGGGAATTAGCTGTGAAAGAAAAAAGGTGAAGAAAAAAGAAAGAGTTGGAAGGTCAGAGCTGTATGCTGGAGGCTTAAGCACCAAGGAAGGAATTTTATGAGATACTTGTTGTTAATGTTAATTTGACAGGTATTATTTCTAAAGTCAATTATACCTTGAATAAGTTTCTAGTAAAAAAAAAAAAAAAGCCTAGTTTCTACTAATGCTGGCGTATTATTTTTTATTGCTCCAAGTCTCAGTGATGCATAGAATGATAAAGATAGAGTCACAGAAAGTATATTGTACAAAAGTTTTGTCTTCATAGTTAAAAATGAAATATGCATGCAGGTTATGCATGCCGAGCTGGTAAGCCAGAATTATGTCTGTAAGCTATTTCTGTATATTTAGCTTTAATGCTGATGCATATTTAATTGCTTGGCCTGTTTTCCCCACAGCAAGATGTGGCTGTCTTCCACTGAAGTCAGTGCCTGGAGTCTGCAGCAGCCCAGTTTGATGTTTGTACTTCTGCCTGTGAAGTGCAGCGTCCGCATCTGCGAGTGGCAGCTTGATGTAGTCCGGGGGAAAACCAAAAACTCCCCTCTGCTCTTAGAGGGGTGTTTCTGTGGAGGGCTTCCCTGTGGGACTGTAAAAGGAGAAATTTACAATTTTAATAGCTGTGTCTGTACTTTCTAGGCTGGAATAATATACTCTATTTTCTTCTTGTGTGTAGAGACCTTCTTCAGCATGATCTAAATTGTTTTATGTTGCTTGTCTGCTTAGGTACAGAAAGGTTTTTCTAATTTAATATATTGAATTGGTTTTTAAATTACGATATTACTTTTGGCTTTCACTTTTAAGACCTCACCTACACTACTTCATGTATTTCTTGTCAGAACATGTTGAGAAAATGGAATCACAAGAAGCAATTAGTAATAATTGTGTTGAAATTACTCTGCATAGTTAAATCTCAGATGCTTTGTCTGTGAAAGATGAGTATCATTTTACTTCATGTGGAAAAGCACCCATGGTTTGTAAGTGAAGTTTGAGTAGCTGTTTCATATGAAATATTTTTTTGGTGTTTCATTAATTCAATGTAACAGCTCAGATGGTTAGTACAAGTAAGACAGGAGGGAGCAATAGGAAAAAAAGCTCTGGATTTTCAGAATCAGCAGAAAGGTATGTGTGAGCAGAGGAGGAATCTTCATGATACCAGATGTTTATTAGCTTGTATTCTCTAGTCAACTGAAGGAACTTTTTAATGCTGGAGATACTGAGTAACTTTTTAAAATTCTTTTTCTCTTGGACATGTGTCCTATTGTGCTGTTTACTGTAATTTGTGTAATACTGAAAGTTCTTACTGTTTTATCAAAGGACAGCAGATTGTTTTATTTTAAATGAAGAAATCCCTTCAGATTATACATTTTCTGCTCAGCTGCAGATTAACAGTCACAAATGTAGGATATATTGCCAGAAGATAATTTGTTCCCTCTGTGTCTCAGTCATGCTTATTACCTTCATCTTATTATATAGTTTGAGCCTGTGAAATGATTTCTTAACTGCACTTAAAGATAGTTTGTGTAGACAGCAAAATTACTGCAGCCGCCCTCAGGATCAATTTGTAATGTGCTTTTATATAAATATTATGTGCTTCTCTTCAATATTGTTCATAGTCCAGAAGATAATTGCCATGATAAGTCTTACTTAATCATGGCAAAAGCAGAGGCCATATGGAATTTGAAGGAAGAGGTACTTAATTAGCTATGCTGGAATACTGCTGTCCTGCCTCCAACAGGACTGCTGGTGCCGTCAAAGCTGTTTCTTGCATGAAGGAAATATTTGGTTTAGTAGAGCAACTTACTGAACATATTCTGGTGGATTTTTTTCAGGGGGAGTGGAGAGAGCAACCATGAAATGAAGATCTAATTTTTAAAAGAAAAATAAAAAAAAGGCCACTGACTTGGAAAAATTCACAAAGGGAGGGAATAGGAGAGAAACCTAAGTGGAGAAGTAAAAGAGATATTGATGGATATGCAGGCAAAGAAATTGAGGAAGTAAGGGAGAAAATGAATTCATGTGGTCTTAAAGAAGATTGAAGGAAATGAAGAAAGGGGAATTATCAGAATACAAAATAAAATGAGTTGTGAACTGTCAAATGAGGCACCTAAACATATTGCTCTCTTGACATTGGCCTGCTTGTCTTCACTTTTTTCCTTCTCCTTGTCCCCTTTTCTCCTTTCACCTTTGCTGAAAGCATAGTTTGCTAGAGTGAGACCGTGACAGGACTGAGTGGTCCAGATCAGAGAAATCTCAGCAGCTTCAAGCTGACTCACTCATATACATTTACTTAAGTTACTAAGGAGATGTGCTCACATAGATTTAATTATTTCATTACTATCTTTCAACTTTATGCTAAGTTAAAGCATCACTGGAGCCTCAACAGAGCACACTTGTTTGTTGTGGTTTTTTTTTTTTTTTACCACATCAAATATCTGTGCCAAAATTGAGAAACCTAATGCATGATATTCCCATAATTGGGTTGCCACACGTGATTCTTACTTCAACTTTTTTGAAAAGTTCTTCACCCACCATTCCTGTGGAATCAGTATCAGAACTTTGAAATATTGTCACAAGCAAGCATCAGCCTTTGCCACCTGAGCTAAACTGAAATTTGTAGAGATAGAGCCAGATTCCAGGGGGATAAATACAGAGTGTACATCGCTAAGTTGTGGCTCAAAAAAAGATACAATACAATATTATCCCTGTTCATGTGTTTGTGTATCATTAGTTTTGCTACAAATAAAAACACAATTTCCCAGTGCTGCATTGGAGATAGAAGGTATCTCCAAGGTATCATTTGTTAATTTTAGAATTGCAGTTAATTTCTCTTTTTTAATCCATGTGACTTGCCCTTCACTTACTCTGGACGGAGTAGTGTGGATTCCAAGGTACTCTCATAAAGTATAATGTTCTATCAGATATAAGGGGGCCCTAAAGTGATCAGAAATTCTCATTACTTAATGACTTTGGAGGAACAGTAGGAAATCTGTGTTGCTCTGGCACTGTTAAGTCTTGCTAACCTCATTAATAGTTGTGAGTTTTATTCCTATTAAACATGAAGACTGTACATACTTCTTGGCAGCATGAATAAACTAGGAGCAGGAGTAACTGCTGAGTCCTGAGGTCCATGTTTGAGAGGTGCCCACATGGGTGGCGTTGGTGCTGGTGTGCAGGACAAGACTTGGCTGTGTTTTGGCACAGCCCCTAGTGAGGCACTGCCTGACCTGTGCCATGGGTGCTGTGGTGTACCTGGGCTCTCAGAATCATAATTGATTTAAATACTGCAATTAGAGATACTGTCTTATGCTGTCAATTGCACTGATTTGTCTCTGGTACTTGGCATGATTTTCTTTTTGACCAAACTTCTCTTTTTGTTAATAGGTATTTATATTTTGTTTTATTCAGGTGGCACATGTTCTACATTATGGAGAATAGTGTTCAGTTTGATTGATTTGTTTCAGAACGGATCTATGCATAGTTCATCCTTCTGTATTTAGTCTGTTTGACGTGAGTCTCTCCATTTAGTGAAATCCTTTATCTCCTCCTGTGTCTCTGCACGTATGTGTCAGCTTTCCCCAGCCTTACCCTCAGTCCCTGGTGAGAAGCTCACTGAGGTTTCTCCTGGTCCCTGCAGTTTAGAGTTCTTACTGCAGCTCTACAGGGTCACCACAAATCACGCCTTGCTCCAGGTTCCCCAGCACTGATGCATTCTCTTTGACATCTGCTGCTTAAACATAGTTAAATGCAAATACCATAACAATTTAATACTGTTAATACATCACACATCCTTTAACACCGTGGGACTTTGGGTCAGCACTTTGCAGGGACAGATTGTGCCATTTGAACTGGCTTTAAGGACATCTCACTCCTTTAGAGGTCTTCCTGAACTTAATGCAACTCCAGGAGGAGCAGGTTGGGCTGAAGAACCTGTCCTAGGGCTGGTTGGCTTAATGTTATAGGCTTGGCACGCTGCTCTCAGCTTCCATTGTTCAGGGAGACTTGCTTTGCTGAAATATGGGTTAAACTGTACACTTGCTTCATAATAGATTTAGGACTAAGGCTTACAGCAATTTATTTTTAATAACTTCCACCCTTTGTAATTGTCCTGCCAAGAGCTTGGCTTACTGATGTCCAGTCTTCTCCAGGCTTTAAAATCTGCATGTTTGTTCCCGTAATAGAGGTTTTAATGTAAGTGGAAACATCAGTCTTGTCTTAAATCTTCAAAATTAAGTATAAATGTTATCTGTTGGTTTTCATAAACTTGAATCTTTGAGATGGTGCTTGGCTTTTTGTAAGCCAGCACAAGATGTTTGTAATACATCCAGAAAGTACTTTGTCAGAAATATCAAATGATGAGCTATGTTAGAAGAGTTTTAAGTATTAACATGTTGCTGTAATTGCAGTTAGAGTTTGAAGCTCTTTTCTTAGCTATGTAGAGTATTCTTGGGAGAATATGATGTGGTACAAGTTACTTTCCACAGGATGTGATTTGTCCTATGGTTATTATATTTTTTTCTCTTCCAAAATGATGTTTTGAAATTATGTCCTCTTGCAGACTGTCTGAGAGTGCCGTTTTCTGTAAAGCTACACCCTGTGTGGGTGCGATGCTTTTATTTTACAGGCCTTTTATGTCCTTTTCCTTCTCTGGAACATGGAGGACAGGAGCACCCGGGGGCATTGAGGGAGAGGAGGAGTGGGAAGCTCAGACTGAACAGGCAGAAAGAGTTTGTGTCTACTGGAGCAAATTCCTCCCTGGATTTTAGGCTGGCACCCATAACTTCTGTTTCTGTCCTGCGAGGAGACAGAGCACTTTCCTTCTCATCAGGCTGGGATCTGGAGGACAGCAACCTGATGGTTGCTTCCTATGATCACCTCAAGGAAGGCTGGGTGTTGAGCCTGAGGAATCAGCCCTCATCTTGATGTGTGTAGTTGTCAGAGTAATATAATTTAATAGAAATTCTCTCTATCATTGAAAAAAAAAATCTAGAAAATCACTCAGGAAACACATAGGAGAGCATTGTTGCCTGGGGTTATAGAGTTAGATGCTAAGAAATAAGAAAATAACAGATTTAAGGTATCAGCAACTTGAATTCAGTGCACGTGAATGAGGCTATTGTCTGCAGCTGTAATAATTTGTTAACAAGAGTGATGAACTGGGTGTTTTATTGTAGGTCATTCAGATCTTGAGGGCAGACTCCTGCATCTCTAGGAAAAGCCTGTTGTGTTTTCATTCACATATTTTTTCTATGGAAAAAGGATTCAGCTGCTAGCTAAACTTGGATACATGAGCAAATTTTGGTACCTGTGAGCCAGAATTTTTGAGCTGGTTGGATAAGCATTCCATTTTGCTGACTCAGGGTAGAGAAATGTAAGTTTTTGACTGACATACAAAGTATACATTGGCAGCCAAGCCGTGACGTGTGGTATTGACCAGCTGATTAGGGTTACACAGGTGCAGAAATGGTGTGCTGTGCCATCCTGGTCACTACCTTTCTTGACAGAAGGATTCTTCTGTAATTAATTGATAATGGCATTAGCTTAATTTTTTAGAATCCTGCCGTACTGGATTTTAAAATAATTTTTAAGGATCTCTTAGTAGGAGGTGTCCCTTTTGTAGATGATCTATATTGCTTTGATTTACTGTTTGGTTGTTGGTATAGATTTAGAAATATACTGCTTCTACCACATAACAAAATTTGCCTCTGTAGGACTGCACCTGATTTGAGGTCTTTTATTTATATATTTTCCTTGATTTCTTTTTCCTGGATAGATTTAAAGATGCCAAGCATAAATGCACTGAACTGCAAAATTGTGGTCTAAGAGCTTTGGACTAAGGAATGTGGAGATGATGATTTAATCATCTTTTCAGAGTTTTGTTACATGAATGATACAGGTTCAGGATCAACATTTACTCTTGGTGCATGAGTAAAGCACTAGACTGTAAAGTCTGATTCTTGACTGAATCAGTAATAACAATAAATAAATAATAAGAGCTGTAGAATGGTGTTGAGACAAGGAATCCTGTGTGTCTTTGTGTATTTGTTTGTATGATAAAGTCTGTGTATTTGAAGATTGACTTGCCTAGAGAGGATCTTTTTTTGGCTGGAACAAGCCTTTGATATTTTGAAGAAATCAAGAATTAATTCTTTCTGTTGAACTTTGAGGGATGCGTCTAAAAACATTACTTACCTATCCCACTCTTGAAAATAATTCCACTTTTGAACAGGTACCAAAAATACAATTAGCCCTAAAAGTACAATTAACCAATTTCAGTACTAGCTAGGGGGCCTGCTCACAGTCAAACCCAAAACTTGATTTGATTTACTTTAAGGACCAGTGTTCTTGTTTCATGGGAATGTGAGGTAATGCCTTTTTTTATGCTTATACATAATTTTGAAAACCTAAAATACAATTCAGATGTGTAATAGCAATATTAAATATTTAAAATTTTGAAAAATTTAATGCATTTAAATATTAAATACATGTGCTGGAGAACAAATTGCAGAGTTGAGTACTTAAGTCAGTAACATGTTTTATTTGAATAGTTCTTGTCATTTTTGTGTGAACAGTGAAAGAGTGTATATGTGATATCAGCACTGTTTAAGTCATGAAGAATATTTGAAACTGATTACATATTTAGCTATGGGATAAACAGCATTTTTTTGAAATAACGAAACAGAAGTTACCCAGTTAATAATAATAATAAAGATTTGATTGCTGTACTCTGCTTAGTCGATTTTTCCTCAAAGGAAAGTGAAATCTGTTTTTGTATTTCTCATTCACAGCTCTACTTCTGTAGGAAAACCAGGGACAAATTAAAACTTGCATGCATTTAGTTGCTGTAAATCATCTTACAAAAAGCGTTGACCAGCAGAGGGCTTCTGTCCCTGGGAAATAATCCCTCACACCGTTATTGCCAGGGAAGAGGAGCTTTAAGCACACACCTTTCCACAGTGGTTCTCCTGCTCTCATGGTCCTGTGGACCAGCCAGCTCTGGAGAGCTGTGCAGGATCCTGTAATAATCTCCTTTGCTTCCCTTCAGGCTGAACGTGATGCGGTCTCATCTCCATAGGGCAGGGGAAAATTCAATCCCTCTGCAGTGGCCCCATTTTAGTTATGTTAAATGTTTTTGTTGTCTAGATACAAGTATGAAGACAGGGAGGGATGCTATGAAGGTTTTTGGAGTTCAGACTGTGGGATAAATATCCTGTTGGCGATCAACTTACAAAACAGTCTATCACATTTTAAACCAGAGCAAACATTTACTCTTTAAACCAAAGCAAAGCTTTATTCCTTTTGTCCAGCACAGAATGGCATCTGATAAATCTCACTGTATTGTCATTTAGGCCTTTAGCAGTGTGAGAGGGGTACACTGATGTGGGGGCACTCAGGCCAGTTTCTGTAATGGCAGGAGTGCTGATCCTCCACTCTGCTAGAAATATATTTTGAATCTGTCTTGCTGCCTCATTACTGAATATTCTTCTTGACACATAGTTCTGCGTTTTACCTGGCAGGCATTAGTCTTTCTTTTGGCTAGGTTTTGCATTCCTTTTATCTGCTTTATCTAGAATTCATCTGTTGCTTACTCTGTAGCCACAGTGTGCTAAACAGCCTTAAGTCAAATATTGCCACATACACCTCTCTTCTTAAAATGCCATTAACTTCACTTGGTGCTGTGAACCACCCGGTCAGAACTAAGCTTTTCAGCTGGGTGAGTGGCAGCATATGGAGAGACAAACTCTTTTGGACACATTTGGTTAAAAAGATAGTGTTTGTTCTGCCTTTCTGTGTTCAGCAGTGCCTTTTTTTCCTCGGCAGAATTGGAAGATAATAGGATTTTAAAGGGTGAGTAATTGACCGACAACCACTTCCAGCCGTAGCATTTTTCTTCATATTGTGTGGCCTCAGTGCTTAGGTGAGGCACAGCCTGATTTCTTATTTCCACAGCTCGCTGCACTAAATCCCATGTCAGCTTGGTGGTTCTGCTGCCAGCACAGGGGAAACAGAAAGATGCATAACTGGCCCAGGTTGGTTTGGTTGGTTGGCTGTTTTTTAAATTTGGGTGCTGGTTTCAGTGGCATTGTGTATCTCTAAGAATGGTATGCACTATTCAGATGTTAAAATTGAATCAAATAGATGCAAAATGGATTTCTATTGTTGATGCCAAAATGAAATATTTTTAAAATCCCTTGTATTTTAATACATCCTTTCCCCCCCCATCCAATAAAACCTTTTTTTTTTTTTTTTTTTTTTTTTTTTTTTTTTTTTTTTTTGTCATTTTGGTGCAAATATTTGTGTTAATTGGTGATGCCTGGGCTGCAGAAGAATGAAGGCTGGAGGTTTTATACGCTCAGGAGCACAGCTGAATAAGGGCTTTTGCAGCTGAGAGAGGTTTGGGAACTTGGGAGGAAGATGGCAATAACAGTTTAAAGCTTTGGTTGTCATGGGGGAGGTTTGTGAGAAAAGGAGTCAAACGCTTCAATCAACCAGGAGGGAGTGAATGAATTCTTATCTTTTTTATGAGGATTAATTTTTTATTAGGTGGTAGTGGCTGTTTCCATTTGGTCTTTTCCTCTTTTTAGCCTTCTTTTTCCCAAGCTTCCCTCCCTCTCTACTGCCTCTTGCTTGAGCTTGAATGATTCTGACACTAAATGACCATTTGATGAGTCTTTCCCCACCATCCCCCACGTCTAATTTACCAGGGAGTGCTCTTGATGTGGGTGGTACCCCTCTCATCTTATCAGGGTTTTAGATAGACTCAGCAGCTCACAATGATGCCCATAGGCAAAGGGCATGTTACCAAAAACGTGGGGAAGCTGCGCTAGCACAGCTTAGACTTTGCTTAAAGTGGTCCTGAAATCTTGTCTGGGGATTCTTCCTGCAGCTTGGGAGACTTACTTAAATATACTTTAGATTAATAGGTGATCAATATAAAACTGCATTTATTTATTTTTTTGAAAAGGTATTTGCATATATAAGTTATCTTAAATATTGAAAAGTGTCCCTGGGTGTTTTTGCATGAAATTCTAGGGCCCAGTATAAGGCACACAGATATAAGGCACACAGATATAAGGCTGCATTTTTCAATGAGAGCAAAGGGCATCAGAAGTTACTGATAGCATTTTACTTTTTTTTTTTAACATTTGCCATGTCTGCAGGAGAAAATGGTTCCAAAACCAAACCAGTTAGTTGGCATCTGATAATTTGGTTCCTTGTGTTCTTTGTTTTGGCATCAGTTCTAATGTGTTCTATAAACAATCCTTGGTAATATAAGGTTTTGTAAGAGTTGTAGCAGTTTTAGTGCATCAAGATTTTAGAAACTCTTCTCAGATTGCTCGGTTGCTCTGCTATGAATTTTAAAGATTATACTGGTGGTATATGCATTAGTGTTACGTAAAACACATGCATATTAAATGCAATGTGAATTTATTTTGACTTTTCTGAAGAGATTTAGAATAAATAAAAGAACTTGCAACTGAACATTTGAATATTTTGGTGGAAAAGAACTTAAAACCACCTTATTGAAAAATGGCAGCTGAACTTTGTGCATCCCTTACCTCAGTGAGTTACTTGCTTAGTTTAAAAGGTCAAATAAATTAAAAGACAAATTAATGTTAACATGTTGGTGAACTACTTACTGACTTTAATTGTAACTGTAAAAACAGATACCCTGAGGCAGATTTAAGCAGTGGCAACTAACATTGTTATGATAGCCTCAGGAAGCAAGTGTAACAGACAGGATGTTTTGTAATAAAACTGTAAAACAATTAAAATAGCTGCACAAAGGATGCTGCTTTTTAGCCTGTCCAGAGGAAAGGGCTGCAAAGGGAGTGTCAGCCAGTCACAGCATCACAGTTGTTATAAATTGCTATCTACTTTTGGAAGGGGCAAAAGATGGATAACAAAGTCGACAAGTAAATACATGCTACATAAATATGCATAAATCCATTACCATCTGCCACATTGTCCAATTTGACTGGGGTGTCTACCACATAAATCAGTTTAAAGCAGTTTCCCTCAAGCAATATTTTCTGTAATGAATGGTTGAAAGATCTACATTCTTGGGTTGTGACTATAGTTCTGGTATATAATATGGAAAATACCATATTTACCATTTTCTCAAAAAAAAAAGAAAGCTGTAGTTGAAAGATTTATTTGACTGTGCAGCTACTAAACTTTGCATTAGTCTTTGGAAGCCAAGCCAGGAAGTTAAATTATCAGGCTTTTTGCTTGGCTAGGAATTTTTAGTGGTTTATTTTATACAATCGCTACTATGGACATTAAGTAAAGATTAGAAATATCAGCCTGCAAATGTGCTGGGTTTGTATTCCAGCATTATGATAATTTCAAATGATAATTTTTCATGAAGCTTCATTCCTTGCTTGGTAAGCAAACATAGCTCATAGTGGTGCTGTTTATCCTTTGTGTCGTCACTGTGATATGTCTCAGTTTAGGTCCCAGTAATTTTATTTTTCTGTCCTGTAAGTGTATAGCACACTTACATTTAATCTTTTATCCAGATGTGGCCTCTGTCTCCTTAGACTCAGCTTGTACAGTTTTCCTACATCCTGCTCTGGATTTCTCCTAATAGCTACAGCTACAGAGTCTCTGTGCTCAGCCATGCATTCATCTGGGCTCAGTTTCTTTGACACAGAGGCTGCTTTACACTGCTCTGGCAATGAAAAGGGGCCCCAGTGAGAATGGGACTCAAGACCCAGCTGGCTTGTCTTCTGTTTTATGACATACCAAATAGATTGCAGCAGGAGAGATAACATTTGTGTGTTCATTCTTTAATGCAAGAAGAAAGTATTAAAATTTCCTTGTTTGTTTGTTTTATAGATTATAGATTAAAGCAAAAGTGGTGAGTCTTCTTTATGTACACTGATGTTCCTTTTTCCCCCCCCCACTCCATTCTCACTCCAGAGATTTGTAATTACTACTGAAAAATTTTATAGTATTCTAATTAAGAGTATGTATTAAGACTTTACATCAAGATACTCTTTCTGGTAGGAGGTGTTTAAATGCTTATTTGGGATGGAAAAAGACAAATTTGGAGTTTCATTCTTATGAAGAAACTGGTCTGAGTTTGTACATGCAACAATCTGATAACCCATCTTCTCTCTGCAAATATTTGCCTCCATTAAGTCAAAGGTCAAAAAATCTAAACTGCTTGTCAGGTTAATTCTGTAAAGTTTTGTAAATCACTTAAGTGTTTTTAAGTCTGTATGGCTAGGTGTTCTTTAGTAGGTTAAGAGTCTAACTTTGTGTTTCTGTTTTGTAAGAAACACAGGTTTATAGTGTAAGAAAGTACACTACAGTAATAAAATCATTGCAATAATAGTTTATAGGCAATACTGAAACATTTCTTTGAAATGGTGAAGATTCTGTAGTGCTAGAAAAGCAGCTTCTAATAAAAACACAGCTTCACTCCTTAATGGAGCTGAAATTTAATGTTAAAACTAGAAATGGATCCACTTGGAAAAAAAGTGTGCAAGTGTGAAATTCATTTTCACTTCAGATTGTCCTCCTTAAGGATAGGGCATCACATATAAGCTGGTTATCCAGCCTTTCAGCTCAGTCATGAAAGGGAAGGCTTCCTGCAGATAAGGAGTCATATCATTTAAAGAGAAGTGTCCAGTAAAGGTGGGATATGTTTCTCCTGGGAGGGAATACAAAAAATATGTTTTTGTGTCTGCAGGGCAGTGCATGAATCTCAGTGTGACATTTTTTGTGTACATGAGGGGGAAGGGAACAGCGTGCTCAAAATGAAAAAAAAATCTAGATTTTTAAGGCAAAATATTAATCTACAGCATGCTAATTCTCAGGTGGGCTTAGTAACAGCTGGGATATGATTTAAAGTAAAGATACTTGTAAAAACAAACAACCCCTTCACTTAAATACACATCTTAAGTCTCTGTATCTTCCTTATTGACATGAAATAATATACCAAAGTATAAAGGTTTGTTTGAGAAAGGCCATTTTATGATCTAAAGCTACCCTTTCATCAGTTCTGTGTGTTGGATGTGTTCCTTTGAGCACATTTTGTGCGTGTTTAGAGGAGAAAAGATAGTCTGGCAACTCTATATCGAGGCAGGAAACCTATTTCCAGAGCTGCCCCAGGCTTCCTGTCCAGCTAAGGAACTGATCCTGCTAACCAGAGCTTGGGCGGGGGGCAAAAAAAAAGAAGAAAACACTCCAGGAATTTTGTTTTAGTATGCAAGTTTTAAATGAAGTATTTTTGCTACTAGCCCTGTTGTTCAGAAGATCTAATACTTCCCTGCCTTTTAAGGATTTTAAGAAGGTGAATTTTCTGAAGCCTCAAGTGCTTTCTTGCAGGATCCTGTATAGGTGTAGAAGATAACTTTTAACTGTTCCTGCACTATTATTCCTCATGCAAGACTTGAGGAAGTTTGTGCAGGGTGCCAACCTCTGAAACAGTCTTTCTCCCTGCTCTTGATAATGAAGTAAAGGGATGAAACCTTCCTCACAATTGAGGTAATTCGTTACTATTTTCAAAGAGAGATGGCAGGAAATGAGAAGAAAACAATTTCTCTGAAAACAATTTGAATGTTGCTCCAGACAAATAAAAGACCGAGGCAGTGGATGACCTCTCCTGACAAACAGCTGGAGCCAAAAATGGCCACGGAGTTGTCGCTTAAGGACTTAATGGAGGAGATCTTTCAAATCAAAGAAACAGTAAACAAGGTAGATGGAGCTTTAACAGAGGTTAAAATTGAGATAGCTCAAATGAAAGTCAGACAAAATGAAATTAAAGAAAAGGTGAATCAACAGCTCCGCGTGTGTGAGGATGAATTGCTTACGTTAAAAGAGACTTCTAATCAAATCAGGTTTCTGGAATGATCTTTGAAGAATCGGGAGAATAAAAGGAAGAAAATCAAATTTAAGAGTGGATACCTAGAAAAGGCTTGAAGGACATCACCCTTGGGGATCTTTTGAAAATATTGCACTGGAGCTGATAAAAGTGAATGCCGAGAGAGACCTCAGCAGCAAAAGGTTGCACCTCAGCTCCCTCCTGGGTGTCTGGTAGACATCAGCCCCTCGTATCACAGACGTTGCGCTCGCCTTGTGCGGCAGATGACAGCGGTAAAGTTTCCTACTGTCAGTGTTTTCAGAGCACTCTCACTAGACCATAGCTGGACACAGACTCTCTGCCACTGATGGTTTTACAGCCTCCCTGAATGTGAGGCCTGATTTATGGCACCCTAGTGAAATTGGGGTGGGTTATTGCATAACAATATGGTAATTATGGGATGAACCAGATAGCCTGGTTTGGGGCTCAGGAAAGCACCTTTTCCTACCACTACAGAATGCAAAGGAGTTATGTTCTGTAAAACTGCTCTCACCTCTGAAATGCAGTGATGACCTACTTAGGAACTACTATGATCACTGGTAGTCCCCTTTTGCTCCTGTTACCATCAGAGTGGTGAAATACAGAGCACATGAGGAAGAGTCATGGTCTATGGTGCCTGGCTCTTCGCTGATGAAATCTTCCATCAGCAGAAAAATTCAAGATGCTCTTGTAGGTTCGTGTTGAATGGAGGTCAGGGAGCTGAGAGTAACATGAGTTTGCTCTAGAGTTGAACCTCAGGTGCTTGGTTTGCATCTAAGTAGGACAACTACAAAAAATAACAAGAAAGGGAAGCTTTACCTCCCTGCAATGCTGCAGAAAGTAAACATGTTTGAAATACCTAGGCAAGGAAATGTTGGGATGAAAACCTAAAATTAAAGTGAAATTAAGTTAGAGACAGTGTTGTTGCTTATCTTGGATGAACAACTGGTATTTAACTAGTTGCCACCCTGTTAAGGATGCCTTAATAAGAAAACTAGAGTATTTCAGTCCAGTGCTAGTGTTTTGCTTTTCCTTGCAGATTTCTGAATGCATGCAAGAATCTTCAGTATTCCTTTTCTGATTTATTTACTTTTGAATCTTTTTTTCATTAATTTTTTTTGGCATTTACAGCAGTAGGGTTTTTTCCTTTTGATTCTTCAGTTTTCAACTAAAATGGATGAACTGCTTTAGGAAAAAAATCAGTGGTGATTCAGATTTTTAGTCATAGTAATGAAAATGTTTTGTTAACCTAGCTTTCATTTTTGTTTTCATCTTTGTTTCTCATGATTCACGCTGAAGTATGTGTCACAAACTGTCCTGTATAGAATCTATTGTTATGTAATTTTCTGAAGCTTTTTCACTATTTTTTTCAGCCCTGCAATGGCAGAAAAATCTTGCAGACACAAATCAGAGATTTGTTCTAACTGTAGGTTTTAGGTACTGACATAAATCAAGCATTCCAGTTTCTCTATGTAAACTAATTATTTGCAGCCAGGTTGGATTCTTGGGCAAAGTATTATTTTTGCCATTGTGGAGAGAAAGTTCTCAAGTCCTGAAAGATGGTAAACAATAGTTGGTGGAGGCAAAGAAGAAAGCTCTGGGGAGCTGCTCTTTGCCTTGTTTCTTGGTTTTGGAGATCACCATTATATCCCCCTACAAAATAATAGGAATAAGGAAACCAATTCATAGTGTTGTTCAACGTGATCCTACTTCACCCCACTGGGGAAGTAGGATTTTTCCTACTGGATCAGCTTGAGGATTTAACAGTTGGGAAAACCAATGTTAGGAGCTGTGCCAATCTGAATAGCTGAGTAAGATTTTACTCCAGTCAGTCAGTCTGGTTAAAATAAAAGCTGCATATGTCTTTTCCTGGAGATTCTGAATTGCATTTAGTGGACTGATGTGTTGTGTAGTGATAGTCCCAAAGAAGTTGAGAGGGACATCAGGACATGCAGCATTATCTTACAAGAAGCTACTGCTAAAGGTGAACTGTAGTGATGAACAACTGTGAGAATTAAAAAAATAAGCTTGAAATATTTGTGTAGATTGGTTTGTTTCAGGGAAGAGCTACAAAGCATATTGGGGGTTTGGGAAATGCGATAAAATGCTGTGCTTACAAAACCAAAGACTTCACAAAAATCCCTTTTCTAAAAGGGTCGCAGGAAAGGTCAGTACATTTCTTGGTCTACGTTTGTAGGACGGTCTTCTAATAGAGAATTCTTTTACTTGTTTCCTTCTCTCTGCTCTTGACTTGCAGGGAATGCAGTCTCTTGAGTGCCTTGAATGTCAACATCAATCGAAATGTTTTTCCTTTCAGTTAATTGGCTTTCAGGTTCGTGTTCCACCTTGCACCAGAAATAGATTTAGGTGCATCTCTCCTAATTTGCAGGTTTCTGGATAGGTACCCTGGGTGAAGTATTTTAAGAAGCTTTTGTTGTTCAGATACTTCTGAAAATAAAATACTGGCATAGGACTTCTTCACCTGGATCTTGACTTTAGCAGGTGAAACAAGATCACGTGGTAGGTAGAAATTTGCCATAACACTACACTAGATATATATTTGTATTACATAGTTTTAATGACAGTAGACACCAGGGCTGTACTTAAAATCCTGGGAACTCTTGTAGCTGCAATAACCAAGAGTATAAGAGGCCAAAGGATGTTAGATAGCTTTTCCTTCTCTTGTTACTGGTCATTGCTGTGAGAACAGCAACTCTGCAAGGTTCAGATCTTTTCAATAAAGAAAATATAATATTTTTTTAAACTTCAATAAATTGTATTGTGTTACTGTACCAGTATCTGTTTGAATTGCTTGTATTCTAGAGCATAGGGAAATTTTTTCACAGTAGCCTTACCCTGAATCAGTGTCTAGAAGTGCTTTTGAATTGAACTGTCTGGGTTTCATTCCATGACACTGCTGTGCCCACAAAGTAGGCACATCACTGAAAAGGGCTGTCCTCTGCACTCCTCTGCAGTGGGGTGGAGAAAAACCTGCATGGCATGTGCTGAGTACCTTGGCACGGATGGCACAAATGCCCTCAGTCCAGGAACCACTGACAGCCTCCTCAGTTCTCAGCTGAAAACACAAGAGGAGTCTGACAGTGCTTAAGGAGAGCAAGCAGTCTTTCACTTGATGCAGCTGAGTTCATTTCCATCTAGATATGAGCTGAGGTTCTCTAGGCTGCTGGAGGACTGGAGAGACCAGTTGAAGCTGCCATGTCTCATTTGTCCCAGCTGCCATGGTCAGGAGGCATCCTTGAATATGGGTATAGCTCCAGTGGATGCTGTTCTTCCAAAGCAATTAACTGATTTTCATAATTCAGTGTGTCCGTGTGGACAGCATGTCTCAAAGAAACTGGGTATGGTGCTGGTTTTTTTTAGTATTTATTTTTATTGGCACAACTGACTCATTTTGAGGCCCAGCTCATGATGGGCAGGAGATATTTTCTAGATTATCTTTACTGTCGTGTTCATGTGCAATGGCTGCGTAATCTTCAACTTCAGTGAATGCTTTATTTTTCCTCCTTCCCTTCAGCATGCTGCAAAGTGACAGCTTGATAAACAATCTAATTTGTTTGATTTTGATATTATGAGCTTTCAAGGAAAAGGCAGTATCAGCTTGCATTGGGAGATGTTTCTATTTTATGTCTTATGCAGAAGCACTTTTAAGAATGGACACTGTAGAGGCATTGTTGAAAGAACACAGCCACCAGGAAAGGCCTGCTGTTGAATTTTTTTGTATTTTAAGGAAATGGTCCATTTTTGTTCACATGTAGATAAATTGCTAATTTTATTCAAGATGAAGGAGGTGGATTTAAAATAAGAAATGGCACTTCTAAATGTCTTCAGTGATATTGTGCAGTATCTAACTGAATAGCAGAGGCCTGTCAAGGCAGACAGGGATGTGTTTATCTGTATTTTTTTTTTTGAGCAGACTTTATTTGTGTTTCATTTTCCAAGTGGCACTGTAATTTTTTTTTGGTTTTATGAGTCCTGCTTTCCAGTATGGCACTGTTGCTTGGTACTTCACACTGTAGAGAGAACAGCTGGGTTAATTAAATAGATATGTCACAGCACTGAAGCCAGTGCCTGCTGCCATTGTACACAGGCAGCCAAGAGCTACAGTAAATAGAGACTCACAGAAGCATTAGCAAAGCAATATCAATTGTAGTAAAAAAACCCAAACAAGCTGTAGTATGAAAAATGATGCTTTGTAGTAGAACAAAATGATGCTTTGTGTGCATAAATTACCAACAAGTATAAATGAGGTGAACTGTGCATTTGTGATATCATAAACCAGTTATTATTGATTATGATAAATTAATAAACTGCATTTCAGGTAAATGTTAGCAGTGTCAGTACGGAATTTATGCAGGATTTTCTTTCCCAGTAGCATTATGTCACATTGCCCCATTTTTCTTTTCTTTACCTTCCTTTTTTTCCTCCCTCCAATTTTGAGATATCTTAACATGTGAATCCTGTAACATTTTTATAAGGAGGTTACCTCTAGGGTGTGGACCAAATTTGGTGACATTGTCCTTTGTGAGCTTCCTGTCTGTTTACTCTCAACTATGAAAATCATACACCATAGGCCCAGCTTCACCTCTGAAACACTAATGAAGAATGCTGTCTGTTTCAGATCTGCTCTGCCCTTTTCAAAAGTGGCTGAATTTCAGTTACTGGCAATATACACCTTTTATATGTTTCTTAGTTTTGTTCCTTGTTTTCACGATGTTCAGGGTAGCTATAACTACTGAGGACGAAATGTTCCATGACTTTGGCTCATTGCAGACCAGGAGAGGTACGTGTCCTGTAAACTGAGGAGACAAGGTCATCTCAATGCCTATGATGGAAATTGTTACTAGATTGCAGATTTTCTCCCCACAAATGGATCAAAGCTCTCTCTACAGCTGCTGGTAGGTACTGGGGACAGCAGCAAAAGCCAAACCTCCAGAAAGGGTGGATACAAAGTAAATCCCAGCAGAAGCTCCTCTCAGTGGTTCGGATGCTGATTGGCAGGTTTCCAAGGAGCAGATGGTGCCAGCAACATTTTGTTGTTTGTTTGTGAAGTACTCTGAGCATTGCAGAGCAAAGGCATTGTAGAGCTGGTCAAAATGGCAGTACTGCCACTGCAGAAAATGGGACAGGTCGTGGTGGCTGCTGAATTACACCTTGAAAGGAATTCTTGTCACCCCCTGTATGAACTAGTATTGACCTGTTGTTCTTAGAAGGTAAGGAAAGAGCCACCTAAACATCATTAATTCTGCAACAAAATCTTCCAGAATGCGATAATAATAAGGAACTATAATTTTAAAATCAAACCCTCTTGTGCATGATATGAAGATCCTCAAAGCAAGTGGAGCTGTCAGACATCAAATCTTAAGATGTTTTTTGGAGAATCTCTGTGTAAAAGTGTGAAAAGCCAAATGAGAAATCTCATTGCTGAGACTTGGTAGCTATGGGGCTGCAGGAGCTGGTAAAATGCCTTTTTTATGGAGAAGAATTTTAAAAAAAATCTTGTTTTAAATGCATGATTTGAAAGGCAAACACTAAAATACAGACCAAGGTCTCAGTTCTGCAAGCTGCCAGACATGAGTAGCTGTCTGCACATAATCCCCTGGAAACAGGGAAGTGGAAGACAGGCAGTGGCTTACACAGTGCTTCTGCTCTCTGGCCTCCATGGCCACTTGCCCATCATGTTGGGGACAGCCTGTCGTCAAGGCTCTCCTGTCTGGGGGACAGTGCTTGGGATGTTTGCATTGGGTGGTCTTCAAGACAGGGTTTCTTCACCTGCAGAAGTATCCTCTGCTCATGTCCTGCTCAGCTTCTGTTTGGAAATATGTGCTATTAAAGCCACTAAGGGTATCCAAGGACTTTGGGTGGTTAGGCATGAAAGAGTACATCTAAACATGTTACATTGTCTAAATGGAGAATGGGGCTCGGGGGTTTTGGTGGGGGTTTTTTGCCTTAAATTGGAAGCTCTGCAAAGGTGACTGTTTTGCAAAATGTGCTTTAAAATTATTCAAAATTGTAATTGATAGCCATGAGCAAAAAGAAGAAGCAAGCATAGCAAACAGAATCTTTCATGTGGAGGGATGAACATTTGTGCATCGTGATGTGGGTTGTAGGCACATGGGTGTTCTCTTCTACCTGTTTTGTATTCAATGAAAAATTATGGTAATCTCAGAAACAACTGAGGCAGATTGTCCCACCTTTTCTGTGGAAAGAGCCAAGTTAGAGAAACCTAGCCTAAGCTTCCAAGGAGTTGGGAAATCTTGAGGCGGTGACGCCTGACTCTTTTGAGAGCTGCTTCTTGTGTTTAATAGACAAAATAAAATACTTTTATTCAGTGGAATGAATTTGTAACATTGACCTATTATGATTATGTTTTTCTTAGAAGCTAAGGGGTCTTCAGTTTACTGGTACCCTCCCAACTGTTTTAATGAGAAATACCTTTGAATTTCTTTGACATTAAACACAGTTTGTGATTGAATGAAGTTAGGCTGAGGAGAGGCAGAAAGAGGAAAGACAAGTGTTTTATATCTTCAGGCAATTTCTATTTCTGTAGTTGGACACCATTTTGAATTAAAATATTTTAACATGGTTTTTAGTACTGTAGGAGCTGTAAGTTTCACTAGACTTCAAGCCCTCCCTCCCCCAGTTCACATCTGTAGCAAATTTGAGTGCACTGTCATACACATGACACTGAGTTGTGTCTTTGGACATATGATACAGCATGGGATTATTCAGTGTGACAACACTTAACCTAACATAATTCAGTTCAGTGCACTGAGAAATAGAATGATAGAGTATTTTTTCCCTAGTATGGGTACCCATCCATTGTCACTCAAATTACTGCAGATTATCTGGTAGGAGCATAAGAATATAGGACTTGCCATACCAGATCAAACCAGTGGTCCATCTAAGAAGCTGTCCTTTCTCTTGAGACAGGCTGGAGCTGGATATTTCAGACAAAAGTGAAGACCCTACAATAAACTTTCAAATGTCTTTCACATTATGTTGTAGGTTTTTTTAAAAATCCTGTCAGTAGATTTTGGTCTGTGTTGTGTAGCAAAAAGGCTTAAATCCTTCATGTTTCTTAAATCTGTTCTGGTGCAACACTTAATTTTCATGTTATCTATCTAAACCTTATCTGAATTTTGCTGTGCTTTTGATGTCAGTGTGCTGTGGTACGAGTGCATTCCACAAATTAATTGTATGTTATAAATAGGAATGTCTAATGTCTCATGTAAACCTCAAACATGCCTTCTATTAGATATCTCATCTTTAAGCTAAAAGGATTCCCGTCAGTGTTTCTAGTCCCTACCCTGCAGGACTCTTCCAGTGCCTGTAATTATTCCAACAATTCTTCATATCTATACCTTCTGCTTATCACAAGAACAGATCACAGTATTTAATGTAAAGAGTATGCAGTTATTTTATATAGTAGCAACACTATTTTTCTGTAACATTTTAATGCTGGTATGAAGAATCAAGGGGAAAAGAGAGATGCTTACTATCAGAATTATCTTTTATGTTTTTTATTTCAGATATGGGAGAATGGTGTTAGAATCGTTACAGCAGTGAGAGATTGGTTCTAAATGTATGTTAAGTGCAGTCAGAGATAGTAAGAGCTCCTTTCACTCTAATGGCCTTTTTTTTTTGCATTTTAAGCCTGCACTTCTGTAGGTTAATTTGTGCACTCCTTAAGACTTTATTTCTTCTTGTTCTTAATCAACCCACTTAAGTTAATTTGGGATTTAAAGTTATACTTAATGTAGATCTAACTTAGTAGCTTTCTTCTTCAGTTAGCTCAGCAACCATAATGTAAAGAGTGGATTTTTTTAAGAGATAGAAATCCTTATTTCTGTCTTCGAATGTTCCCTCCATCCAAGTGCTTTTAAGGATTAAAGCTCTCTAAACTTTTTTCTTTCATTCCTTTTCCTTCCTTTTCCCATGTGAGTCATGGACTTGCACTTTTGAAAATCTGATCAAGAGCTGGTTGTCTTGAAAGCAGTGGGCACAGTCTGACATGCCTGGTGCTCATTTGCATCGATGCTGAGGTGTGTGAGCATCTGGAAATCGCAGCAACGCCCTCAGCTCCAGCTGCACTCTGCAAATTCCAGTGCCCTCAAAGGCAGCTGTACCTGTGTGGGAACCCTTATGCACCTTGCACAGGCTCTGTGTTGGCCAGGGTGTAAGGACTGAAGTAAATTAGATGGGGGTGTAGCAACAGTCTGCAGACTTTTGATAAAAGTGTTCTGCTTATGGTGAACAGCAGTGATTTCAGCTCCTGGGAGTAAATGGTTTCTTTCGTAATGTAGTGTTTGACCTATAAATCTGACTGCAACTTTGCTAGGTTCTTTTTCTACAAAACTGGCAGTCTCCACTGTCCACTTCCTTAGGCTCTAAAATAAATAATGAAAAGTACCGTAAACACAGGATTTGATATTGATTTTCTGGAGTTTAAGATAATCTGAGGTCTTCAGAGATCAGTATCCTTTACTGTGTCATGCACTTATGTATGCTGCTGCTATAAAAATAAATAACTGAAGCTCTTTAAGGTCTAGTTTGTGAAAAAGATGAAACATTTATTGGCCACTATATTTTGAACATTGTATTTCTGAAGCTGAATTTGATGCTTTGCGTCCCATAAAATAAAAATGATGAGATTGAAGGCAGTAATCAAAAGAAAAAGGCTCAATGTGTCACACTGTTGCTAGAATACATGTGGGTGGTTGAACTGAGCTTTACTTCTAATATACTTTTATAAATTTTTAATGATGGCTAATGAATCAAAAGCTGAGAGGCCTTGGAGATGAGTTATTTATCAGATTGTTTTTTCCTTTTGGTGCTGTGTGCAGCATCTCCTGGATCCCTCGGGTTGCAGGCTATTTCTAAGATGTGGCTTACCACTCGGTCTGTTCCCCATCCAGCCTTTTGCATCTCTTTAGCAAGCACCAGGGTAGGGTTCAGTGGTAATAATTTCGAACTTTTCACAGCAACAGATGTTAGAAAGACCTGCCAGAGCAAAACAAGGCTAGTTTTGGTTTTGTTGTGGGTGTCTGGGCGCTGCCGGGGCTGCAGGGTGGGCAGCGGCGCCTTCCAGCCCTGCCCCGTCCCACCAGGTGCCGCTGTGATGCAGTGATGCCTGGAGCCGGCCAGGAAACACCGGGATACACAGTCCCCAAACTCCTGATTAATACAAATAAAAAGGCGAAGGAAATTGCAGCCTGCACCCTGTGACCTCGCCAAGACGTTGTGAGGCATCAAGGAAGCCTTGATGAATCAGGAGCAGTCTCCTAAATATTGGAGGGCTGTGTGGCTCCACAGAATATTGTACTGGCTGAGATTTCTACAGTGTGACCGTATTACAGCATCAGCTTGAAAGGAGAGGGAAAGGAAATTAAGAAGTCAAGCCGCAGAAGTAAAAATAATTCACAGGGAAGGGGCTCAAGCAGCTTACAGTCAGCTTTGCCTCTCCAAGTGTAGGCATGTCTGCATGGCACAGAGGAGCCTTCAGTTTTCTGCCTGCCCCGAGCATGGTGGTCTTGATTACACAACACGCACTGCTGGTGGCACCTCAGCAGTGGCATTTTGGCAGGGAAGAAATCTTGATGCAAATTGAAAGTGAGCTTTCTGTCAGCCACCCAAGTGGAATCAATTGCGCTATGGGTTAGGTAAGCCAGATTATTTCTTTCTGTGGATCCCCTAAATCTCCAAGCGGTGTGGCAGAAGAAGATTGCATGATGCTGCTTAGAATGGTATGTGTGGGAGGGAAACACACAATGCTAGATCTAAATGGCCAAAACCAGAGAAAAGATGATGACAGCAGGTGTCTTTTAAACTGTTGAAATAATGCACCACTGTGTTGTAACAATACCATTTCAAGGAAATTATCTCGGATAAAATATTAAGAAATAAGACAATAGCATTGCTCAGTTATTAGTGGATCAGAGCTAAGTAGCAGTTTTTGAATCCTCATACCTGTTTACACTTGTTCATTTCAGTTTCTTTCTGTACCTTTTTGGGGGAATCAGGTTCCTGATAGGTGGTACAACAGTTCTTTGGCAAAACCTTCGAACTCCTCCAGCATTTAAATCTGTATCCCACTCAGTGATGTGTCAAGATGTAGTATCTAATTTTTCTTCCTCTTGCACAAATCTTATTTCCTGACTTTGTGAAAAATAGTATATCCAGCACTTTGCTTTGTCTTTTCATCAATGTCCACGATGATTGGAAGCCCCATCAGCTTACCGTGCACTTGGGAGAGCCACAACCTTGGAGGTGATTATGTGAGAACTTGGTGTGATTCACCAGCTAGAACATAAGCTATGCTGGGCTGTTGTTGGGGCATGTATTTGTAATTCTTTCTGTATTTTTTTTCATAGGATGCTGCTGTAATTCTTGCAAGAATAGGAGTGTATGATGCAAGGTGAATTGAACCCAAATTTCAGAAAAATCAATTGATGGTGGCAATGAAACAGTCATTCCTCATGGTACAGAAAGCACCTGAAATGCTGCTTCTGTTGAGATGGAGGAATTTGTAGGAAGAACAATTTCTAACACCTCCCTTTCAGGTTGGTGTTCTCTTTTCATAATTCTGCAGAAAAAGTGGAGCATGATAAGGACCTTTGAATCCTGTTCCTGGGTATCTTTTAGAGTACATACTTCTCCAGCATATTTAGAAGGCCTTGCAGGACATGCTCATTTATCTAATCTGAGAAGGAAAGAAAAAGTAGATACCATCTTCCAAAATGAGTTACACAGACAGTTAATTGGTAGCATCTTCAATTGTATGCTAAATGTTACAAGTGAATTTATTCCATGTTAATTTATTCTATTTCCAGTTTCAGGGAATCCTGTGTATGAGGGGATATTACTCAGACCCAATCTTAATGGACTTGCATCACTTTTAATTGGAATAGCTCATGTGTTGATCCACAAGCCTGCACCATTGTAGTTGCCAGGAAATTGTACATGAGGCTGCAAGCCTACATGTTACATCTCTTCTGGCAATTATATTTGAAACACTGTATTTTGACAAAATAATTCACGATGTACAAGCCTATCAGTGCAACCTTGGCTGCCTGAGTGTACAGAGCTTTACACTCATGGAGCTGGAAGGTCTAACACAGTGTAAGTAATTGGACTGTTGAGTGGTTGAAATAGCCCTGACTGGGGTTTTTGTGCCAGACCTCCTTTTGACTGACATCATGCAATACTCTGAAGACTTACATTTCAGTAGGCACACTGTACATGAAAAAGCATTTGGTATAGGTTAATGGCTTAACTCTTACTAGAAAGTAAACCTTATTGAACTTTATCCTGGAACTTGACAGTGGAAGCTGGCTGATGTTAAAAGTGAGTTTTGAAGCCCAAAGCAAAATTGCTTTGAACCTGAATATATGGAATAAATCTCAACTGCTGATCAGAATATGTAGAATACTTTCAGCTATTAATTTTATTTAACATATTAAGTAATTGTTTAGTTAACAACAAGTGCAAAAACTTCAGCCTTTGCTGCTCTTTTAGATGTGTTAAAGTATTCTGAAATCAGGAATTCGTGACTGCACTCAGACATCTGGAGCTAGAGACTCAGCAGACTTTTGAAGTCAGTGGAGTTGCTCAGATTTACACCTTCTGAGGATGTGCTCTATGAGATCAGTGCCAGTCCAGACTTATATATTCTGGGTCAAGTTTAGTGAACCTGGAAGAGCCAGAGGACTTCAGAGTGAGTATTGTTTCATTTAAAGATTGATTGGACCTTCCTCTATCTATGCTGAGTGCTCCCCATAGTCTGATTAGTGGGGGGCATTCATTACCTATTTCTAGGATTAATTCAATTTCACTTTCAACTTTCATTCTTTTCCTTCTGAGAAATCAGATGGCTTTATGGAAATTCCCTGCTGCTCTCTAAATCCCTGAGTCTCTTTCCTGTTTCTCACTTCTTTAAGGTATTAAGTGTTACTCAATAACATAGAAAAGTTAGCATGTCTGACTCAGTGTGTTTAATTTCACCGTGTTAAGCATAAACAGTTTTAAAGTCATGTTATTTCAAAGTGGCTATATTTTGCACAACACACTATCAAGCTCAGGGATAAGGTTAGCTGGTATTTGTTGGCTTCCAGCTACATTAAATACTTCAAAACACCATAACCCAAATGTAAAATTGCATCTTACTGCAATACTGGAGAAGTCTGGCCATGGAAAATCTCTAGGTTAATGAACTTTCTGACTGAGGATATTTGCCTTTCCAGCTGCTGAACGTGAAAATTGGAAGTGTGAGCTCCTAGGATATTGGTCCCCAGCCCATAATAAACCACCCTATAACCCGGGCTGACATGGGAGGCCACAGTGGTGTAGCACACTGCTCATACAGCCTGTGCACTCTGCTTTGTGGGACCATGGGCTGCTTCAGGAGAGGCTCACATGAGGGTGCCTTGCAGTAGGGGGGCTTCTCATGTCCATCTACCCTGAGACCGAGGCTGCTGTGCTGTTACTGGGTGTGAGGGAAAAGACAAATTTCATGTGTCTGGAATAGGGTCTTGTTTTATAATCAGAGGATCTGTAGTGAATTTAAATTAGGGAATTTTTAAATCATGTACATCAAAGTTTATAGCCACTCAACTGGCTTGCTTTTGGGGTAGGTTAAAGGGTCCATCACTGGACCCACTGATAATCCACAAAGGATTATCTGCTCTGAACAGCACCTCTATATTTTCGTGTCCATTTACTTAGTAGTCTCTGTGAAGAAGTAAGTGAAAGACCATCATCCAAAAATAAAAAAAAAAGCAAAACCCAAAAAATCCTCTCACTGAACAGAGGAGGGCTGTGTTCCACACAGGCATGTTTTCTTGAGGGCCTGATGGGAGTTTTTGTATTAGCAGGGCTCTTGAGTACACACACAAGAAAGTTTTTTTTTATTATTATTACTTAGAATATCTGTATCTTCTGAGCTTGTGAATCTGAGCTGACTGATATGTTATGGGATATGTCATGCAGTTTGAACTAAGCAATCTAATGGAGTGGTTACTGGGAAATGTATATTAGTGGGAACATTCATGTGCTCACTTTATATTGAAACCAGGTTTGACATTGTTTATGTAGCCCATGGCTGAACGGTGATGTTAGTATGAAAGAGGCAGATTGTTTAGCTGAAAGGAGAGTTGAAACTTGTCATGTCTGCACTACTGACATTAATGTTTTATGCACTCAGTGCTTCTAGGAGTACTTCTCTGTGTGGGATTATGGTAATTCCTGATCAATTGTGTCTTTGTAAGAAAATATAACCACACATAAAGTAACTAAAATGCAAGGTAGCTCTTCATAGCATAAAGACCAATTAGAGGATAGTTTATTACTGGACTGAGGTTTGAAAAGAAAAATGTTCCAATAAAAGGGTTCTTGATCAACAAAATGTGAAAGGACTTAACAATTTTACTTCACTAGGATTTAGCTAATGGGATTGTCCTCATTTCAGAGCAAGGTGAAAATCCTTTGCATCAAGGAACAGATTTCAGCTTCTATTGCATGAAGACGTATCTCTTGAAAACACCAATAGACAGTTGTCTCTGAGAAGTGGAAGGACAGAGAACCACAGGTCCGGGTGGGTTTGGTCCTCTCTGAGGTGTTGGCAAGGATGGAAGAGCACCATAAGAAGCCTGGAGGATAGTCATCAGAATGGCTGCTTTGCAGTGGCCTCATCCCTTGATCATAAAACCTCCAAAATGGAATGAAAAACAGAAGTGAGGGAAGGTTTGGCCACCACAGTTAGCACTGATTTGACTAACAGCTATGAAATTATTCTATGATCAGTATTTTGGAGTGTATTGTTCATTTGTTTCTTTTCCTCCAAGGCAGAAATGCGTCTTCTACTGAATTTATTTCAGTGTTTTGTTTTGAAACAGCAAAACTGATCTCAGTTATGATTTTTATCTTGACCACCAGTCATGTCAGAGGCCAGCCCAGCTCTTTAAAACAAATTCAGAATTGCTTGTTATATTGATTGCTGCAAGAGTTCCATCCTGCTCTAGTTCAAGCACATTTATTTTGCAAGGTTGATACCTCCTTGGAGAAGTATATTTAGTTATTATAAAAAATAAGTTTCCTACCCTTTTTTATGTTAAAAAGATTCTGAATGAATCCTGCAGAACAGTATGCATAGGAGTAGTAAGGAATATAAATAAAAGGATTTTTTTTAAAAAAATCTATAAGCTCTTTTTGTCCCCCACCCACTCCCCCCAGTGCCAGAATGACACAAATCCATTTATGCACACACACATTTACACACAAATAAATGGATGAATAGATAGTGTAGATAGAACGAAAGAACCCTGCTATTTTAGATTGAAGTGCCTGTCACTGACATTAATTTAGATGTAGTATTAGGGAGCCTCTTAAAGGTCAGGTTTCCCCTGGAGCGTTAGTTTACCCTGGACATTTTTACAGATGATGTGCTAAAGATGTAATGCATCTAATAACTACATCTTGGCTTCATCTACTTGATTCATCAAATTCCTTCCTGCTCAATACTGAGTTTTCAGTGACATGTTTTATGTGAAATATTACAAGACAGTATGTTAATGCTGTGTTGATTACAACTGATTTCTTTTTATTTGGAGGTATGTAACAAGTAAAGCTCATTTATTGCCTAATGCTCTTGGCCTATGGCTTCCTGGAAATAGGGACCCCTCATTTTTCAGTTAAGGAGAGATGGTTATGAATGACAGCTGCCCTCTCCTGGGAAAGGTGACATTCAGATGCTAGTGCAGCAGCATGACTACCCATGCAGCCAGGTCTATCATGTTCCTATGTATAGGGCCAAATAATACATCCTTGGTTCATACAAAGCCATGGGTGGTTAAGTGCATTGATATCACAAAGACACAGCCTAATTCTTGCTCCTATTCTGTGGTGTCTTAATAATACAGATTAATCCTATTTAAAGGGATCTTTTGATTTGATTGTGAAGACTGTAGTTGACCAGAAACCAGAACCGGGCAGCGCTGAGGTTAATAAGACTGTTTGCTTTAGAACAATCAGTTTGTCTTTTCTACTTGATATGAGTATTTTTGTAATGTTAGGTTTGTGTTGAGCTGTATGCTCTGGGCTTGTGAAAAAGAGCTTTGCACAAAGATGAGGGCACAAAAGATAATTTTCAGAAACAGATTGATACTGAAATTAATTGGATGAGAGTGGCATGTGCCAAAGAGCTGGCACTGACACAGTTCAGGAACTCGCCCGGTTTCACCTCTCCATCACTGACTCTCTGTGACAGAGAGTCATCTCTATCTGGAGAATGAGTTTTAAGGTTTTAAAACAAGCAAATGTAACATCCACCCCCAAGAACTCTTAAGATCATCACATTGAAATGATATATGGGTGTGAAATGTTGCTATTTCACCAGGCTGAAATGTTTTTTCTGTGTGGCAGAGCTGGAGCCGTCCATTTCTGCACCGTCAGCAGGGCTGTGAGGCTTCTGAGGCAGCAGGACAACTGTGCAGGGTGGGGACCCAAGTACATGTGAGCCACGAATGGGCTCTGTATCCGTCTTCTGAATTGCAGATTTCTTACTCTGAGAAAACAACCATCCTAAAGGCGGGTTGTTTTTTGTCTACACTGATCCCACTCATCTGGTTTTTCCTTACACCCAGGTGAGGACAAAAGCGGTGCAGTAACAAGAAATTATGGTGGTGTGCCCTGAAAAGCACCCACACTAAGTTCATTTACTTTAGTTTGGGCTGAAGACTAGGCTGTGTGTTCTTTGTCCAGACTTTGTTCTTAAACTCTGAAGCAAAGCACAGCCTCGCCTTTGTGAGTTTTCTCTTTTTCCTAGAACTGCCTTTTGTATGTATTGGCAGGAAAATAGCATTGCTCTTAAGGATCTCAAAGCCAGTTCTGCTTCTGCAGCCTTGAAGGTGCAGTTACATTAAAGAGAGAAAAAAAGCTTTTAAATATTGAAACAATTTCTAAAATAAAGAGGTTTGAATTTATGATTGATTTCGAAGGGATCTGTGTTTAAACTTTGAATGGGAATAAAATAGTGTCTTGTTCAAATATTGAACTAGTTTTAAAGTTAAATGGCTCGAACATAGAACTCTCTCATGGGAAATTGTATTCTCATTTCAGCCTCTGACTTCTCTTGCATACTATACTATACCTCATTGTACTCACATACCAGTGTTTGCTTAGGCTGCACTGAAAAACTCTCTGATATGATTTTATTAGTTGATTTTAAAAAAAAGCAATAACATACCACAAAATGCACTGAAAAAATTATAGGGGCAGATGTTTTTCCGTGGTAATGGAAATTCAGCAGAATGATGTAAGCAAAGACTTAGGGTAGCTCTTTAAAGCAGAAGATTAGGGGAGATAAAAGAATTAAAAAACATCAACACGGAGATGTGGTCACTGAAGTACGGCACGATGCGTGAGAACGGTGTAATTGGAGAAGATTATTCTCTAGAGCTTGGCTGGTAAACAGGCGAACAAACCATTACCTGTTATTGCTCACCAAGACACTCTTAATTTTTTGGGGTGGTGGTTATTCTTTATTGACTGTCCTGCTGTAAAAGTTATTGGTTGTGACTCACGTAAGAGGCCCACAGTTGTATTTTATAGCATGTGCTGTCAACTTATTAATGTGGCTGTGTCTTTGAGTGGCTTTAGTTCTCTGGCTTGGCTTTTGCCTTCAGCTGTATAATGGCTAATGAAAATCTTACATCAGGAATGGGGGGAGCTGCATTCAAGGATTAGATAAAACACAGCATAAGTAATGCTCTGTTGTATTACTGACCATAGCATTAAGATTCCCAATGTATTTTATAACCAAAAAGGCTTTTCAGTTTCCTAACACTTGAGGGCATAATTACGTATACTGACTAATTGAGTTGTTAGCCAGTTTTGCGTAGTCTCAGAGCAGATCTTTCCTTGGTGTGGAGTTGTGCAATGGATCACCTTGACAGTGATAGTACTCTTGGTTTGACCCCACTGTTTGGGGTTGACCATAGCTGAAGTCGAAGTCTGCAGGTGAGCTGATTTGCTGCTGGTGCCATCCCCATTGCAGCAAGAAATGGATCTGTGATAGCTGAACATTCCAGTGGCAAATCCAGTACGTATCTTCATGGCTTCAGGGTAAACTAGCAGTGTTAGGTAATACTGTGAAAAGTGATCTCTGCCTTGAACAAAATTTAATGAACCCATAGAAGAATTGAATTTTTTTGTGTATTTAAGTTTTTCATGAACTTGGACCACTGGAAGAGGAACTCCATTTTTTGTTTGATTTGAATTGGGGGAGGAGAGCATTATGGCAAATTTTCGAAATTTGAAAGTTTGAAATATTTCTTTCAAAAATGTTACTTAATAAGACAACTAGAAACAAAATCTCAAGAACTTAATGCACATTTTAAGAATTGTGTTTAAGATTGTTTTTAGACTGTGGTGTACAACTGGTAGAGAATCATAGGAAGCTTTCCTGGAGCATGATAAATCCATGCAGGCATAGCTGAGAAATTACAGTAAATATAGAAATCTGGATAACTGTCATATTCCAAAAGATAAAAATGTTATGGTCAGTGGAGGCTGTCTAATCAAACACTACTATTAAGCCTCAGAAGCCACTCATTCTGCAATTTTAATAAAACAAGAGACATGGAAGGAGCTGACAGTGGGAGCTGTGTGTTAGTCAGTGAAGAGAATGGTATTCACTGGCACAAAACTCCCACTCTTTCTGTTATTAGTGCACGTTTCCTTTTTTTTGTAATCATGAAGGACCTTGGAAATCTTCACATTTATTACATTCTGTCAACTTTAAAATAGTCAGTAGGCCATCAGGCAGGTTCACTATCCTCAGGTTTTCTCATCTGATGCAGATTCCTTTGAATTCAGTGATCTTTATCCATTCTAGCTTTAGCCCCAGGCTGTGTGTATGTTGGTATGTGTGGATGCACGTGCACATGCATGGCAGCATGCCTATGCAGTGTGGGCACATGTTTACATACATGCTCCAGAAGCTGGACCATGTTCAAAGAAGAGAAGGAATCTGATGAAGGCTCTAGAACATAAGTCCTATGAGGACCAGCTGAAAGACCACAGGGGTTGTTTTGCCTGGAGAAGAAGAGGCTCAGGAGAGACCTTACCATTCTCTGTACCTGAGAGGAGGCTGTGGCCAGGTGGGAGTTGGTCTCTTCTCCCGAGTAACAAGCAATGGGATGAGAGGAAATGGCCTCAAATTGCACCAGGGGAGGTTTAGATTGGATATTAAGAAAAAATTCTTTACAGAAAGGGTTGTCAAGAATTGGAACAGGCTGCCTAGTGTGGTGGCTGAATCACCAAGCCTGGAGGTATTTAAGAGATGTCTAGATGTGGCACTTAGGGACATGATTTAGTGGTGGGCTTGGCAGTGCTGGGTTAATAGTTGGACTTGATGATCTTAGAGGTCTTTTCCAACCTTCAGGATTCCATGACTCTATGAAATACATTGCGAAAGTCTTAATGTCTGGAAGACTCATAAGAACATGAGGCGTAATGTGAAACTCCCAAAAAACTGTCACTAAGGACATTCCACAGAAAAGTCAGCACAGCAGTTTTTGAAAGTGTTTTAACTCTGCTGAGCATAATCCAAAGGCCTGGGAGTGCTCCTGCGCCACGCGTGGCTATGCCACATATGTCATTGGGTGTTTCTGGATCCCTTTTCTGGCCAGGACACAAATTTGGAGAAACAAATCCATTTGAGATAAAAACACCGGAAAGTTGTACTAATGAAATCTCAAAAGGAAAGCAGAGATTTAGACATGTGATGACAAAAATGATCTATGGTTTATGCAACCTTAACTTCACCTTAGTTAAGCTTTTCTCCTTTTTTTTTTTTTTTTCCCTTTCTTCCCTTTTTACTTTTTTTTTTTGGTGGGGAGTGGATTTATAAAATAAAGTATTGTATGGATGAGTGTAATCCAGTGAATGGTTTATGGACACACTCCTCCAGGGAGTGTTATAAGTTCACCACTGAGTGCTAGATTTTGCATTTGGATCTCTGATTTAACTGCAAGAGGTGTAAAAACTGGTGCATTGAGCCAACTCCCTACTGGTTACACATCTGAGACTCAAGTGCTTCATTTGTTACTTTTAAAGCTATAGTAAATGATTTTAAATATGAAGTGAGGGATTTTTTTTCTCTCTCTCTCTCCTTTTTTAATTTTTGTTTGTTTTGTTTTTGAAGGCTTATTGTTTCCAATAAAGGATGACAAATTTAAAGCAAATAAAACATTGGATGATATTGTTAGAAATTATATTGGCTTCAAACCTGTTCATTTGAAACAGTAGCTATATTGTATATTTTGGTAACTTTAGTGACTTTTGTTCTCCTTCTATCTCTTTTTGGGGGTCAGCCATCACAAATGCAGAAACTATGCAGATCTGGAGATATGGTACTTTTTGTTGGATGAGGAGGATGGGTTGAATTAATACTAACATTTAGGCTGTGGGCAGCACCAGTGGTGCCTCAGAAGAAACAGCACAGCTGCAAAAGCAGAACAGATTGATAGAGTTTAAAGCCAGTGATAGTGATTAGTGTTAGTTGTTATTATTCTCATAGTTACTCTACTTTGTTGTATCCCAGAGTGGGGCTGGTGCTCCATGAGAAGACTGTAACTCCTGGATTCAGGTAGTTTGGCATTTAAATGGAAAGCTTAATGCACATTTGAGGGGAGAACACTGTGCTTTGGTGGAGAGAATACAGTGAGGATTATGGACACAGAGTGAATTAGTTGCTTCTTTTGGGTGTGCATTTGTCTTTAAATGTTATAAACGTGTGGGCAGGCTTTTCAGGGAGACCATGGCATGTTCAGAGGCAGTGTGGTAGGCCTTTACAGTGAGGTAGGATGTGAGAGGACTTTCTGTATGAATTTTGATAGTATGAGGATGTACAATAATGTGGTGGTTTGTATAGTAAAGTTCATGGAGCGAGGAGGTTTTTGAAGGTTGGTATCACTTCTGGGGTGGAAGAAAAGGAAGAAATACAGTGATAGAGAGATGTTGCTGAAAAATGGTATTGGTGCCCTCTATTTACGGCCTTAGCAACCCTCAAGCTTTTCTTGGAAGATTTAAATGTTGTTATCTGGAGAACCAATGCAATGAAAACTCCTCACTGTCTGATAGAAGCTAGGAATAAAGATAGATACACGAAGGCAGGATGATACAGGAGAGGAAGGCAGCTTGTGCATTGCCGAGTTTTATCCCCCGCTGTTGCAGAGTACTGAAGCCATGTAAATTTCTCAGCCTCCCATGAGGTAGGGTTTTCCTCCATCTCATTCCCGTGGGACAGTAGCTGGAGCATCTCACCCTCCTCGTGGTCAGGCACGTGCTTGTGAATTCCATTCTTAGTGGATTCGCGGCCAAGTCTTAATTGTTCCCTCTTATGCCAGAATTGTCTTTTAACTTGAATAGCTTCTCTGCCTCTCTGTTGCTTATCTCTCCTCCAACCTCCTGCAATTACACAGAAATTACATTCCTTCAAAATAGGTTACAAAACCTAGCTTAATGTTTGGGCCAGACTGATAGCTCAGTAGTTCACTAGATAGGTTCCTCCCCCGTTCTTAAATACAGGTATTATGTTTGCTGCTTCTGTAGTCATCTGTATAACCTCTGACTGAAGAGATTTATTAAAGGCTGAAGTTTTCCAGTAAGTTGAACTGAGAGCACAAATCTTGTTCTAAACTATTAAATTTTTTTCTGTATATATATTTATATTCAATTTGAATCTTGAAATACCGTGTCTTGTACAATTCGCTTCCCTTCTCTGAAAGTTTTAGACCAAAATTTAATCATTTCAATGTGCACTTTCTGTCCTTTTTCTCTCAACTTGTGTGGTTAAAAATGACAGTCCATGCTGCAGCTTAACCTGGGAGGAAGGAATGTTCTTCAGCTCCACTTTTAGGGATCATCATCTGGACTTGGAAAAAGGTAAGGAACTGAGGGAAGGCAGAGGAAATCTTTGGAGTAGGAGGCAAACATCAACAGAAATAAAGGCAGGGAACTGAAGACTAAAGTCATTACATGTTGTGAATTTTCTGAAATGTTTTAATTCCCCAAACTGCAAGCAGTGATAAGAAAATACCCTATTGTCTTTCACTTTCAAAAATCCAGAATTAAAACTCTGAACATTTATACATAAATTGAACTGCAGGTGCACTTTTGCAGGGGAGGGGAAAGGATCTTAATGAAGTCTATAAAAATGAATGAGAAAATTCTGTGGAGACTACACAAAAATAATATATTTTCCTGAAACAGTGTGGAATAACTCCATAGGTCATCTCTTCATCTAAATGCTGGTTATTCAGCTTTCCCAGGTGAAGACTACTTTGATTCCAATGGCTGTGTATTGCACGCAAAAACAGATGAGAGTACAGTTTCCAAACTTTTTTTTTCCCCTACAGCACGAATTATTTTTTCCCCCAATACCCTGGAAGATTTTTGAATAGAAGTATTATTGCAGTCAATGTGTCATTTTACTGTACTTCAGTTCATTTAGTCCCAGGTGTACTACGTGTGTGTTCGTTCTAGGGGAGGGCATGGGAGCCTTGCCAAGCCCTTCAGTTATTCTTGGCTCAGAGCCTAAGCACTACATTTTTCTAACTTATGAAATGAATTTCAACTTGTAACCTGTGGCACTTTCAAGGTCATGATTGGAAGGTGTCAGGTGTGCTTTAAGAACAGCTCAGCAAGGAAAGGACCTATTTTAAAAGTTTCTTTTTGTTTCCTTTCTTTTTTTTCGCTCTTTTTTTTTTCTTTTTTTTTCTCTTTTTTTTTTTTCTTTTTTATAATTGCTGGCTAACAAATATCCCAGAAAGCAAACTAGCATGAACTCTTCAACACCTCTCCGATTCAACAAGACTGACATTTATAGCTTTATTGTAGCAGAGACATGGCATTTGGATTCAGATTGTTTGGACTGTAGAGTGTCAGTATAAATAGCTATGATTGACTTTTGTATGGAGCACATCTGGAAGCAATTTATGGCATTCCAGCTAGATTAAAGCATGTTTTAAAGGCATTTCATCAGTCTTTTTTTCCTTCTTTTTTTTCTGGCTATGGTGAATAAAGTTTCAAAGACAGTTTAGCTGCTGTTTCTGTTAATGTGGACCATCGTGAAGTCAAATTAAGGGCAACTGGGGAAAATGGTGCATTTGTTTGTTTTTGTTTGTTTTGCTTTGTTTCCCAGAATAGAAAAACCCTGAAATGAGTGTAACTGGAGTTATATTCTCCTTTGAAAGGTAAGATACAGCATTTGACACCAGGATGCTTACACTTGGAAAGCCAGTGAACTAAACAAACTTCAGGTGCTGGAAGTATGGACTCAAAGCACAAATTTGAAAGACTTAAATATTTGCTAATGGAAGCTGAAAGGATGGGGCACAAGAACCGCCTCACTCTTTTTGAAGCATATGAAAATGTACAGAACCAAAAAAAGAAAAAGAAGAGAAATCATTTAGCATGACACACTGTGATGTAATTGGGATAATACGAGGAAATTAAACACATGAAAATGGAAGCTGGCTGGAAAAGAGGTTTACTTAAAAAGGCTGTTGCACTGTGGCATGGAGATGAACCAGGGATAGCAAAATGAACTTATGTTGCAGAATGTACTGGTTTGTGAGCACTTTTTATCTCTGCAATAGACCCATTGGCTTGCTAAAGCTTTCCCGCTTGTGGTTGCAGTGAACTGGGTTAAAGGTTTGAGCAGCACAGTTTCTCTAAATCCTGCTGGGGCTCTGGGGCTGGCTGCTGTTGGAACATATTGAGAAAAACCTACTGCAAAGCAGCAAAAAACTGAAAATGCTGCCATTGGCACTGTCACCACAGCGCATTAGGTCTGACTGGTGAGGTTGTCTCCTCCAGTCTTTGTAGGACTGGACTTTGTGTGTGATCTATTTTCATTTCTATTAACAGAATGGGACTACCTGTTCCATTTTCTTTTCATGGTGTTTTTCTGGCAGCACAATACACGTGTCAAATGTGCTGTTTGCAGAGATACCTGTACTGTGGTCAGAGATGTGGCTTCAACAAAAATGGTCAAAGGATGATGACCTTTAGTCTGTCTGGTTTGCCTGAGCCATGGAGAAAGTGAGAGCCTATCTCCAAGCCAGCCAGTGACTGTGTTTCTCCATTTTTACTGTTATCAGTACCTGAACAAGCTCAAATAATCCTGTTTTGTAACCGTTATTCCATGCTGTTGGAAGTGGAGGTGAAAAGTAGAACATCTGGTTCAGTTTCTCATGTCCTTGACCAGGGCTGTGAAATTGTGAGCGTCTTTGGTTGTACCTTTAAAAAGTGTTTAGGATGATAACATAAAATGGGCAATCAAGAAAAGAAAAAGAGAGGATCTGAAACTATTAAGGTAGATAAATGCACTTTGAAATTAATATAGGGAAGAGTATGAGAGCACATGACTTCTTGGTAGGAGCTGTCTGCTGAGAGGATAAATGAAGAAAAGAAAAGAATTGTACAAGTGGTGAAGGAGGGATATTACTTTGGCCGCTAGCTTGGTAGATAATTTTTTTTTAAATGCTGTAACTTAATTTTTTACTGCGCTTCTGGCCTACTTCATGCCAAATATGAGGTTACATGCATTATGACATATTTTATTTTATTTCAATTTATTTTATTCTAGTCTTAATAAATCCCACTTTTAATTTGTCCATGTGAGTCTCAAACTGCCCTCTAGGAATTTTATGCAGACTGCAGGGGAAAGGTTAAACAATATTCAGCCTTCAAGAAGTGGCAATGACAATGAGCTCCTGGAGCTTAAGCCACTTGGATCTTTTCCCAGCTGAGATAGAACACAGGCAATATTCACAAAAAGGATGTTGGGGCTCTATGAGGTTCTAGAGTCTGGCAGTGCATGATGATTGTATAACTCCTCTTGCAGGACTAAGTTTAAGAGTTCATTGAAATATTTCATACAAGGAAAGAGAGTGTTTGCATGCATACAATCTTCATTATATATCAACAAAAGCAGTTGGTAGGAAGTTTTTATTTGAAAGTGCATCTATTTTGAATCTGGCTAAATCCTTTTGAAGGCAGTAAGTGTGTGGACTCGCGTTCCTTGTCAAGCAAGGAGCTGTGTCATTTTGTGTCCCCTGGGCTCATTTCTATAGGACCAGAAGTCTGTGTTGTTCAGATTTTGCATCTGAATAATTTGCTGTGAAATTTTGTGCTATGACAGAGTGTGCCTTGTGCTTCAGCATCTGAGCTTTATTTGTTAAAAAAAAATAAAAAAATCTTTCTGGTTCCCTTGCTTGTGAAGATGGACATCATGCTTTAAACAAGAGGCACTAAACCAGTGCGCTGCTCTTCCCAAATTTTCACACAGCCTGGAGCAAGAGGCATCCAATTTGAATCGTTCAGTCCCTGTTAGCATGGGGGCTCTTGTCTGCTACTTCACGTAGTACTGTTGCTCATTTCCCACGTTTAGAAGTAACATCATCAATATTAAAGGTTTTTCTAACAGTTGGAGGAAAGAATGGAATTGCCTTACAGCTGGGTGCTGCCTAAACAGTGCTGGGATCCATCGAATACTCTCTTAGTTCCCTCAGTTTAGCCATAGCCATTGGCATAAATTGCTTTGGGTACTCCCAAATGTGACATTGAAATAATCATGACAACAACTTAAGTCTTGTAGGCACCCTTCTTTGTCACTACTGACAACTGGAAGTAGACAGGGCTACACTTGCAGACCCGCTGAGGTGCTGGAAGTTTTCACATTGGGTATTTTGTGATACTTTTCAGAGTTCCTGAACTGGTTCAGTTTTGTATAGAGATTTGTATATACTTTTAAAAAAACCCAAACAAATTAAAAAATTACAGTGTTTTGGTGCTGGATGTCCTCTGGCATCAACAGTACTTGCGATGGCTTCAGCAGAGCAAAGATGCCTTTCCCCCTCCTTCCAGCAGCATTCCTGCTCACAGCCTGCAGCCTTTCTGAGCAGTCAGCAGGAATAACCAGTGCAGCCAGTACTGCATTCGTGCCTGGGCCCTGGAAGAAAACACACAGAAAATGAGTGTAATTGGTTTATGCTGCCTGATTAATTTATTACTTATTTCCTGACAAGTTCATTGAAATGTAATTTTCTGAGTGGTGATAATATCCACAGAGTAAAAGATGGAGGATGGACAAGTTGCGAATACTAAATCATGAGCAGTATTGTAGCAGGGAGACTTTGTTGGGCTTTTCACTAGAGATTGCATTCTGTTATTATGTGGCCTCATTAGTTATGCTGATTGAACCAGGGGAAACTTTAATGACTGCTGTGTTAGGCATTGGAAACATATTTTAACTTACTGATGTAGAGTATGGAAAATAATTGCTGGCGCTGTATTAGCAGGATTGATAGGGGCACCTTAGACTCTCCATTACTCTCAGAAATGGAGAGCTCAGAGATTACTCTTGTTATGGATGGTGGTTGACTTTTTTGGTGTTTCTGTTGTTACAGCTTTATAGAGTACGCTTTTTATTGTTTTTGATGGCTTTATTCTTTTTAATGTTGAATTCACAAGCTACCTTGTAGGTTGTTATTAGTTGTCCTTTAAAATTCACAAGCTGGCTGTGTGTGATGCAGTTATTTAGTGGTCACATAAAATGTATATCTGGCCATCTCTTATCAGGCTCATTTAAACAAAGATATTTAAAATTGACATTCCTACACAAGTGTCTAATTTACAAATAGCAGTAAATAGTCCAGGCAGTGTGCCAGAGACACCACAGAAGCTTGTAACCTGAGGCTGGCTACAGTAGAGTAGGACTGCGACAATTCCATGCTTTTTTAATAATTAAAACATTGAACTGTTCTTGTCCCTGATCCAAATCAGCATTGGTAGGGTTCATCTTTAAATCAGACTAGATGCTGAGTGGACTTACTCCTAGTGTAAGCCCACCAGCAGTTTTCAAATAATTTTCTGTATGGATTTTCTTAGTTTGGGGTTGAGAGTAGTCTGCTAAACACATATTTTTATATAATACATGAATCAATGGAAAGTATTATTTTGTGTATTTTAATGAAACAGTAACATTTATAAACATTAATGTTGCCTGTTCACCAAGAAAGGTGCAATGCAAATTAAAATCAACATTTTATAAGGAAAGAGTTGACAGGAAGTATGTGAGTTTGCTTAATAAGAGCTAGATTTTTTTTTTTTAATATTTCAAAGAGGCCATTTATAATGTCAGCCAAAAAGCTTTATAAATAAATGAGGCATTAGACTTACAACAGAAAGCAGTATAAATTACAACAACGATGATGATTACCCATTTCACTGACAGGCATGTGTAACATTTTATTTGTGTTTGAACTGAAGGAGTCTGATGGTGTATTTTAGAAATGGATAATGAAGAATTAATTGTTTCTTTATTAATATTAGTGACATTTAATGGTAATATATCCTCTCACTCTTAGAATGGATGTGTGGGTGACATTGTTCAGAAGTGCTTTCCAATTATTTTAACAGAAACCATATGTACAGAGGGTAGGCGAAGTGCAGGATATCAAGTCTAGGTAATTGATGCTATGCAGACTTTATAGACTTTCTCATTTCGTTTTTAATTAAAGTTTCAGTGCAATAGAATCCTTTAAAGTAAATTAAAATTAATCATCAGTAGGTAAAGCTGCTCTGCGAAGAACATAAAGCCGCCAAAACTCTTTTTCATACTGTGCATATATTGATCAATCAGTCAATAAGAATTGATTTATATGTAAATGTACCATGTGAACTATTTGGAAAACCTAAAAAATGCTGGATGTGAATCTTATTAGGGCAACAGTTATTTTGTCATGGGTGTCAATCAATAAATACTTAAGTAGATTACAGATCCAATATAAATTGTACTAGTTCAACTATGTGATTGCATTTCAAAAACTCTACATGGTTATCTTTCAAAAGATATTTTACGCCATTTCCCTTTTTGTTCCTGTTTCAATATTCCTTTCTACAGTGGTGATCTTTGAGATCATCAATATTGAATGGTACATGAACATACTTTTAAAAATAGGTTTTTATATGCATGTATGTATTTTGGTGAAACTTGCTGTATGCTACGTACTTTTTTTTTTTTTTTTTAAAGAATCTGTATTTTCCACTGAGGGAGATTTGCTTTAAATGAAGTAGTGAATCAAGTTAACTTTTCAGTAATTCAGTGGTGTGTGATAAAATATTGTCAATTGCTATAAAGAAAAAGTCCCAGATTTTATTTAGATAAAAATCTTTCTGGCGTTAGAGGATGAAATCCTGACACTGTTGAAATCATTGTAAAATATCCTGTTGAGTTCAATGGCATTAACAGTTTCACCTCTGGGTTTGTTGAAAGTAAGGCTAACATGTTAGGAATTAAGATAAGGTGATCTGGGCTTTAAACTTCCTCAGAACCTTCTGCAAATCCAAACCATATTTCTTTGTACCTCAGCTGCCTGGATGGAAAATGGTGATAATAATTTCTTACATCATAGAAATGCTGAAGAAAGAAACTAAAAAATGACAGGTGGTTTTGGGGGAGTTTTTTTTTTTGAGGGGGGGTTCTGTTGAGTTGGAATTGTGCAAGTATGTAGGTGGATTGAACACAATGTCTGGGTGTTGCATAAATAGCAACCTCTAGGAATTGTCCAGATAACTCCATAATTCACAGAAAGCACAAAAATAACTTTGTACCTAGGAAGTTGTCATGATGTTCACTGAGTGGCATAATTTAACTGTGTTGTGAGATACAACAAATACTGGATAGGCGAGAGAATCCTTCCTATGTCTTTCACATTTGTTCTCTGTTGACAAGGAGAAGGATGAGCAGATGATGAGCTAATTTAAGGACGTGCTGAACTTTAGGCATATAACTAAGCCATGTGCTTAAATGCATGTTTTCCTGGTCTGAGGACCTGCAGCTCTTGCTCAACGAGCAGTATCTAAAAAGGTCCAAGCCATGATAAGACATAAGACTTAGCAGGCAGCCCTTTTTCATTGAAGATATAAACTCTAAGGTAAAACAAAATTCTGTTGTGCAAGCCTCACGGTTTTTCTTTGTCATATTAATAAAGTTCTGCTTTGGAATGGTAAAATACCTCCTTTTTGTTCATGCACCTGTGAGAGGTTTAATTCAGGTTAGAGAGCCTGAGCACTGTGGGGGTTTCAGGTTTGGTGGTAATGAAAAACAGATAATCCGCATGGTTTTGTGCAAACATGAAGGGCATGTAGAGGGCGTGTGAATGGGTGAGTTGGGCTGACAGTATTTTTAATGATACAAGAAGAATAAAATTATCCTTTACTTTCTTCAGTCACCCATTTATTGGGCACTAAGAACAATTAAATATGGGAAATAAAATCGAATGGCTTTTTAAGCAATCAATGTAAACTTCTGTACTGAATTACTGAAGAATAAAAATATACTGTGTCATCAGTCTTTAAATACCTCGCTCATTAAAAGGTTATGCACTGACCTCTGAGCCCTAATCCTCTGGATTATTAGTATTAATTTCTTTTTCTTTTTTGTCTTTTTCATTTTTTTACAGGACGAAGGGAGTCAGTTTCCACATCTATCAAATTAGGGCATGGCTTTAAGAAAACAAGTTGTGTGATGTTTAGTTTGAAAGGAGGAAGAATGTCGTTCTGTCTCTCTGCATTGTTTGTGTGGTGTGCATGTAAATTTAACATTTTAAAGGGGTGTTTTTTGTTTGTTTTTTTTTTAAGAAGAAGAAGGACCTGACTTTTTCAGTGTGTCAGGTATCCATCCAAAGGAGGTTAGAAGCCCAGGTTTCAGCCCGTGCCTGCTCCCCGGGCTGCAGGAGCTCGGGGCGGGAGAGCTGATGTGCTTCACTGGTCACAGAGGGGACTCCGGGAGCCAGAGCAGCTCCGGCAGCCCGAGGGTTTCTCTCCCACGTGCATCTGCCCATCGCATGACCCAGCTACTTGGTTCCTCGGTGAACTACAGGATGATGGGTCATAGCACCGCAAGGAACAAATCTTCAGCCTTAGCGAGATCTCGGTGACTTGCAAGTACGCTGCTGCTGCTGGCGGGTGGAAAGCTGGTTTATTTTCAAGCCAGTAGCCTGCAGTGTTGATTTTCATCTGGTTTTCCACAGCCCCTTTTGTTTGTTTGTTTTTGGTTTTGTGTTTTGTTTTTGGTTTTTTTTCCCTCTGCTAGCAGCCAAATATTACTTAGGTATTTTGCTGCTCTCTGTTTCTGCCTGGTTGTCATCTTACAGCAGTAGTTTCAGCAGAATTAACTTATTGGTGCATGCCTCATGTGTTGTGGTATGGCACTGAATTGCTCCACTGAGCAGTTTTAGGTGGATCACAATCACCTAAAAAACTTTTCTGTGCAGAGTTAAAAGTGGTGAGCGACTTATGTGGCAAGAGGGGTGTTTGGGAGTAAAGGGAAACCATTTTAGCCATACCATAATGTTGAATAGAGCAGGGTATGCTCTTGGGGTGAGAGCAGCAAAGGTGACTCCCTCCATGGTTGAGCTTCAAGAAAGATAGTTCATGGTTTCATGGTTAATCATGGTTTATGTTCTTTTTAGTGATGAATATGCTGTCCAGGGCTCAGTCTCCGTTTTTGACCTGTGCATAGGCTCAAGCCTAAGCCCTATGTTCAGTAGTAAATTGTCTTCAAGTTCACGTTTTGGGGAAATTGAGCTCCATGCCATTTCCACTGCCCGGATGGATGACTGCTGTGATGGAGTAGTGGCTGTGCCTTCATTATCCTAAGCATTTTTGTGGCCACCACTAGTTTCCCTTTCCAAGCTGTGATTTGTAGAGCATTTTTCTCTACAATAAGTATTGGCACTGCCTGTTTGCAGCTATAGCAAGTCTGGGTATTTTTCTAGTGCTGCAGTACTTTTGCAGTAGGACAGCTTTAAAAGGCGCAGCAGTAATTGCCTGATATTCATTGATTCATCTTATATTTATTGTGGTGACTTTAACAAAGCTGATCTCATTTCATATTCATCCCAGCATTCATACAGAATGTTTCATTATAATTCATCATCTTTTAGTGGGAATGTTGCCCTGAAACCTTTTTGCTCAAAGGGAAATCTGGATTTGTCTCATCACTGTTTTATCTATAGCAGGTTTGTCAGTCAGAAAAGTTTTTCACAGGAATGCTAACATTGATGTGTGAAGCAGATGCAATTTTTCCTTTAAATTCTGGAAATCAGAATTTAAAGGAAAAAAACGTTTATTTCTGCATCAAGGAAGAGAAGCACTAGGAGACAAACTTTTAAAGAGTTCTGAACAGGCTTATGAAATAGCTATAAATCCATATAATTCATTTTTAAAAGGCATATTACCTATTTCTAATTTCATCATCCAAATTCTGAATTGAAGTTGAAAACACTGCCTTTGCATTCTTCTGATATTTTTGAAGGTTAGTGACTTGATAGTAAGCAATATTTCAGATATTTGCAGGATAAGAAGCAAAGCAGTTGTGGTGCCAGTCACAACTGCCTTTGCTAACAATACATAAAATATTTACATTTTATTTTCTATGCACTTATATACATATGAAGAACTCCTGGAAATTTGAAACTGAATCTTCTGTTCTTTGTGTATTTTTATGGAAATTTTTTATTTGTGTGTTCAATTACCCCAGTATTTGTCCTATAAGCTTTTTGGGCTATATATTTGCATATTTTAATTTTTCAATTAACTTTATTTAGCAAACATTTGATCTGCAGACTGGATAAAACTGGGTGTTGCTATGACCAGGGGCAAGACTTCAGCTGAATTGGAAGAGCAGCCCCTTTCCTTGTTTCTTCTATGGTGGAGTCTTCAATAGGGCCTGACACAAAGTCCTTGCAGCCCAGGCTCATGTTGATGTGAATGCGCTTTTCTTCCGGCCAATCAAGGACTATTTGCTTTAGGCACTTGCTCCCTTTTTTTGCTACCATCTCCATAAATTGAGTTTTTCTGTAAATAGTGCTATTACCTGCCTGATGCCCTTTTCCCTTGAAGCTTGACAGCAGTTCTCTTCCTTGCCTTATAGTTCACTACAACACAGAGCCTAGCAGTTTATTTCGTGTGATGTCTATTTTTCTTCGTTTTCCACTGTCTAAAGTGTTTTCCACTGTCTAAAGCTCAAGTGTTTTGTTGCTTGAGCTCTAATTCCCTTTGAACTCATTATTATTGAAAAAGTATGGACCTAAAGGTGTGTTTCAAATTAAGAACTTCTTCAGGTTTGGGAATTACTCTTCTAAAATTGTGAGTAACGAAAATCTTGTTTGAAATTATTTCTGCATCTTGAGCTGATTGTGGCTAGAGGAGGGAGGGACAGCTTTCTTGGTGCAAAGTGCTGCTGGCATCTGGACAGTGGTCCTGCCAGCCGGGAGAGGGAAGGTGACAGCAGCTCTCCAGGGGTGTCCTGCTTGTTCGTTCTGGGACAGGGCTGGGCTTAAACTTCTGCTTATCTTCAGGATGATTTTACCATGCACTTTATTTCTTGGCAACTTCAGCACAGTATTTTCCTGTCACAAGAATGATGGACATAATGGAATTTTTCTCTTTGAAAGTGATGTAAAGTCTCCTGCATGGGAATGATACTAATAATTTGGAGAAGAAGAGAGGGCAAAACAAAAAGCAGGGTTTCCTGTTAGTCCTCCTTTGGATGCACCAAAGAAACAAGGAGTTACTGAAAATTGTATTATAACTTGGTGCCTAGGCTGGAAAGAGATCTCTTCCAAGACAGTGTGGTTGGCTTGGGCCGCTTTTCTTTGCAGCCAGCTCTAAAAAAAGAGTAGTAAGTGGCAAACAATTTTTTGGCTTTATCTTTATTGTTGGCTAGTTGGATCTTTCACTTCTCCCTGTTGTCCCTTAGCTCAGGGATGTTTTTCCCCCAGGGCTGCTTCACTCAAGGAGGCTTTCTCAATCAGTAGGCCAGACATTTCTTCAGTATATCGATGGTCTTCTGTGGGATGATCCTGAGGTCTAGATTTTTCCTGTCATGTTGTACCCCTCCCAAAAGAACCTTTTCTTTCTTTTCTGCAAGACGGTAGGAGCAATGGTAGAACTGCGGTTGTGTTTTTAATTTGTAAGCTGTGCAATCTCCTGGTCAAAGAAGGTGCTTGCCTTGATAATGTTCATGAAGACTTTGGTGTGCATTGTACCATCAGCTACATAAATTGTGTACTTTCCTTGAAGATAAATTTCTTCCTCAGCTTTGAGGTAGAACGCAGAGTATGTTTTGTACATACTTAAACACAGTGTAGTTAAGCTGTTGTGCCAACTGAAGGCCTTATGTGCATCTTCTGTGCTAAGCTGAGGGTACTGACCCTGCTTCTGTGGGGCTGAGATGCCCTCCATGTGTGGGAGCAGCGTCTGGAGAGCCTGTGGAGTTTGCACCCAAAAGTAGATATAAACTGGTGATGGGCAGCTGCCTTTGGTGCATATTTTCATAAAATGCAGTTTGGTCTTGCTTCCCTTGCATATTTGCCTGGGTGGTTAGTGGATGGTGGTAAGGTGATGTGAGAAGCAGGAGAGCAGGATGTTCCAAGGAGTATTCCTGGAGTGCATGGAGGGATGGGAGAGACATGGCAATGCTGAGTACACTGCATGCACAGCACATGGTCATTGCTAGCACAAGTACCTGTGACTTCATATTGCACAGACTAATGTACCAAGGACACTCAGAGAACACACAGCAGTGCCTGGTTTAGGTGAAGTGGGACATGATCCAGGTAACATCCAAGTATGACAGTATTTGGCAAAGTAATGGGTAATGTTGGTGTTGCTGTTGATGTCCACAATAAACACCTCAGTTTTCCCAAATGGTGTCAAGCTGTAGAGAAGGGCTGTTACTGAAAAAATGTGTTTGTTTTCTCTTAAGCACACTGTGTTATTCACTTTGGATGTACTGCTAAAATCCAGTTATATTTATATTATACAGCTCATGTGCTGCTGCTGACTTTTGATCATGTTAAATGTGTTTTCCAAAATAAAGATTATCCAAAAAAACATTTTTAGAGCTGTTAAGTAATGTAAGTATTTGTGTTTGTAGTGAAGATAAATAGCCTTAAGTTGATCAGAATGCTGAAGTAAGGCCCAAGACATCCCAGCCTGAATGTCAGAAGGGCATGATCCAGTGTGTAATATTGTCCCATGCCCACAGTAGGTTTGTGGAAGTGACTTTTCCCAAAAGCCTGGTGAAGATTTACATCCACTGGTGGTGTTACTAGAGTGACGAGAAATAGAGACTTCCTAAATTAAATATTTTAGGTGTCTTTAATTTGTCCTAATTCCTTAGAAAAGCTGGGAGAAGCTGACAGGCAATGCAGACGTGTTAAGACCTCGGTCGAAGTCCAGTAAAAACCTGATATGAGCTGTAAACTGGTTTTTGCATGTTAAGTTGCAGGGGAGGGCTGCTCCTGCATTAAGAGCCCTGAGCTTGACTCCCTTGGCTCCTTCAGGAGTAGTAAGTCATTGCTGTGATGATATGCCTCAGTGATTTTACTGTCTATGAAATAGAGACCATCTTCCTATGAACCTCTGGGAGTTCTTTGTAATAATATTGTATTTTTTAAAAATGGCTGTACCACTCTACATAATCTCCGCTAATCGGTCTATAAACCCTGTTTGGCAGTTTAAACTGTATGCACAAAATACGAGATTTGGCTCTGCCTATTCCAATAGTTAAAAGCTTTACTCTGGTGCAAAGCACATCTTTAATTGTTTCTAAGTGCAGTACACAGGCTTGTCCTTTTGTATGCCAGATATTTCCTTTTTTTTTTTTTTTTCCTATTCCATTGTATGTCTGAGCAAACAAAATCTTGGCTAAATTGAAGGATTACTTTTTGAAGTAAAGCCTTGTTCCGTGGAGTTTGCATAAACTAATCTCCCCTGTTGTTCAGAGTTGATCGAATAAAAATTCCGTGTCCATTATTCTGGCATTTTCACCAAGTAATCTTATGTCTGGAGCCAGTTTTCATCTATTTTTAATATATTCTTGATGGATGGGTTTATTTTCTACCTACATATGGCAAAAATGTACCGTTTTAAGCAAGTTACCCTGCTCCCTCTTTCCCCACAAACAAAGGCACTTTCATTAATCTGCTTTCAGAAGCCTGAAACTAGAAGTTTCTCTTCCTGTGCATGAGTAATTATAGGTGGGCCATGGATTAAATAACGTACTGGAAAATCTTTTTTCATCTGTAGCATGGCTGAGAAGGACTTTGAGAATGAGTCTTGTCTGTTCAAGTCTCTGTACTGTGGAAAAAGGCACAAAAGCCATTGGTCGGCTGGAAAAATAAGCTGTTTTTCACGGCTTGGCCATTTTTGCCCTCCATGTTGTAGTTGGCATTAGTAATGGAAGAAGGAGTCATCTGATGCTGCTGCTAGGTAAAGTGATTTCTTTTGATTTGGGGATTCTAGATCTCTGTTTTAAGTAAGTTAAAGTAAAGTTTTACATAAAGTAAAACATAGCTTTAAAAACACCCGTTTCTTTGTCAAATAGAATCATAGTACCATAGGTTTGGTTTGAAAGGGACCTTAAAGATAATCTAATTCCAAGCCCCCAGCCATCTTCCACTAGTAGAACAATAAGTGAGAGAGCCAAATTATCTTCTGAGGTTTCCACCATTCCACATTTAGTAATCATGAAAAGACATATCTGAATTTTCTAAAAGGAAGTGAAATCAACTTCCTTTTCACCTGACTTTTTATGACTGGAAGGTATATGGAGAGATTTGGAGGTTGTTTTCCTTTTTTTTTTCCCTCTTCCCTCTAGACAGAGTTAAGGAAATGAAGCTCCATCACTCCTCATTCAAAGTCAACATTGCCTCCTGGTTTGTTGGTGGTCTTGTCTGGTATAACTTGTATTTCTCTCATTCTGCTTCCATCAAGCTGCCATTGCTTCCAGATCCAACCCCCTGGAGGCTTGCTCAGTCTCACATGTGACACTGATAATATCCACCCTGAAGTGGTTGAAGGTAGAGCTATGTTCTTCCTTGCTCAGGGAGCAGATACTGCTCCAGTCAATGTACATAGTCCATGGCCCCAACCTTTTGAAGAAGAGGACATTCCTGACCTTGTCAGTGAAGTGATATGGGTGATATTCTTCCTGTTTGGAGAATGAAACTCTGATTTGTGTCCAGAGTGTGGCACCTTGTGTTTGGTTTTTGGATCAGGATGTGGTAAAACCTCCTTTGATATTAATGAGAGAGCATCTGCCTTTTAGTCTTTGGGCATCTCACACAGATAGCTTATTTCCTGCCATAGTGAGTGTTTTACTTTTGATTTATAGTTTGCTTTTGGTGTCTAGAACTGCAATTTTGTAGCTGACGCTTTCCGTATCAAATCTTGTAATTTTCCAGGGTTAAGATTCTGTTTTCATTAAAGAATTGCTGCTTTAACATGTGGTCTGGCGGGCACATAGCAAATCTTCAGAAAGAAGACCAAAGTGTTTTGGTGGTCTTCCCTCTCCCACCTCCCCCAAGCCAAATGTCTTTGGATTGTTTCCATAAATATGCTGCACATCTGTGAATTACCAGACTTGTACAGTTACCTGTCTGGTACTAGATCGTGTTGATCCTTCAGATGAGAGTGTGTGTGTAAAAATAATTAATTGCTGTGTTGATTCCTTTTCTAAGTGATGACACTACAGCACAGGGCTAAGTAAAATTTGCTTTTTGTCCTACCTCCTCAGATGATTTACACTACAAGGCAATTCTCATTAAGGAAGTCTATCAAATAGCCTGGTTTATATAAAGCTCAGTCACAGCTGGTAAGGATTATGTACAGAACAAAATCCAATGTTTGTTTTCATGTGTTTAGATTTCTAAAAGCCATTAAGGAGACCTAAGCTATGTTCTGGATGCCCTTCCTGTAATTAATACGTAGTACAGAGAACAGTAGAATAGAAAGGACTGCTCATCTCTCTATGATAGATACTCAGTGGCAACAAAATGAGCTTGAAACATTCCCAGTCTTCAGGGTAGCAAGTGAGACTAGCCTTGCAGCATGCATTGAGTAGTCACAAATGGAGAGTTTAGTAGCCAAAGCATCCAAGGAATCACCGAGCTGAGACTCTGGATGGGATCACATCCCACCACCATGTCCATCCAATTCACAGAAAGGGGTTTCCAGGTTGGCAATACTGATTGACTGCAGGGGAGGGCAGGAGGGGTGGTAAGAGTGTGAGGGAGAAGAGAAGGAAATAGAGAGAAATAGTGCTGCAGATGTTGAGCACCAGGCGAGGTAGACCAAAAGCATGACACTTTGTTTGGAAATTTGCTGGCAGCCAGCAGAGCTCGATCATCAACACCGCTGGCACTTTGCGCAAGCCACCCACTCTCTAAGCAGAAACCATCTGCTCCTGGGGCTGCTGTCTCTGTGCAGGTGTGTTGCAGCAGTCTGGCACCTTGCTGGTGAGGAGCAGCCCCCGTGAAGTTTATGTGGGAGAGAGCATTGCAGAGATATCACATGGAAAAAACATGGTGGAGGTGCTTCTTGCACACACTGGAGAAGCGGCATCCCGCCTGAATGTTCTAGTTGTGAACAACGTGCCTACAGAGCGGTGGTGTTGGAGAGATTCTTCTCCCCCGCCAATATTTGACTCTGTCTTGGTCCTCAGATGCACATGGTGTGTGCCTGTTAGAAGTATTACCATGTTTTTTTGCTAACTTGATAGTTATAGTACATGTATTTTTTTAAGATGTGACAGTACAACTTTTAAAGTCTTTTAAGCCATGGGCTCAGCCATAGCAGAAAATTCTTTTCAGTGAGTCTGCATAAAAAGCCTGAGAGGATGGGGAAACACCTACCTTCTGAGCATCTATCTCTCCTTACACTCTGTTAAGCAAAGAGAAACATATTGGTGCTTTTTTCATAAGGGAGGTTCATAAGGGAGAAAGCAAAGGGCAATAGGTGACAATTAATTAAGTAGAGATAAAACTATTTTAAATGTGAATGTTTTTAACTGCTAAATAAAGTTGGAGGAGCTCAATTTATGGCACTTGGCAACTAAGACAAATGAATGCAGTTGTTTTTGTTCTCTGAAGTATAAACTGCTTTCCTTGCTTGAGAAGCATCCTGTTTTCTTTAGGTTGAAGTATGTTTCAAACTTGTTTTCACCCTGAGGATTCACTTTGCCTTAATAAATTCTGTTCCTCACCCACTGCAGATGTTGAGGCTGGTGTCATAGTGGCCAGGATGTTTTCTTTCCTTCATCTGTCGGTCTCCCGACAGCTTTGCTGTTCAAGCTTTTAATTTTTTTTGACTTTTTAAAATTATTTTTTTAAACATTTTCTTTAAACATTCAGTATACTGTATTTTCTATGGGGGACAAGTAACCACCACTCTTGCACAATTCTGCTATCATACTGCTTTATGGATGTGTATTATTATTTTTATTTTCTTATTATTTACTCTGCGACTAGGCCTTTTCTTATGTAAGAGGACAAATTCATGTCCCAGATGACCTCACTTGTCAAACAGGTGTGGCTGACTTGCAGTGTCATTTCGTCTGGACAGAGGAGATGAATACAAATGGGAACTTGTTGAAAAGTAATGCAGGAGAAATGTTTTTATCTAGCGGCTGTCACTTGCCACAAACTACCTTGCAGAACAATATGTAATGAATTAACATTAGGTTGCAGTTTTCAGCAGTGTGTGGGGCAGGACAGAAGTGGAAAAGATACTTTAAGGGTCTGCTCTGCTCCTCGCTGGGTGGGCAGCGTGGGTCTGTGCAGGAGATTGTTTGTGTGCTTGCATAAGTAAATTCGGGCACCTGGGTATGCACCCATCTGGAATGAGTTGGGCTCATATTTTTGTAGGATCAGACAAATAAACCTGTGATTGGCAGTTAAATGTCTTGGATGTCTGTTACCTAAGGCTGAAAACACAAGCTGGCTTTCTACTTCACCTCCCTTGGAATGATGTTGGGAATGGGACAAGATGCCTCTACTCCAGTAACCTGCCGATATGCTAAATAATACTCCCTGTGTCCAGCAGTTGTGTGGATGTCCTATGTCCCTGCATGCTCAGTTGTGTCTACAAACAGTTACAACAACTTGTTTTGTTGTTTAGAAAGCATATTAAAAAAAAAAAAAAAAAAAAAAAAAAAAAAAAAAAAAAAGGTTTGTTCCCCTTGGATGAGCTGCATTAAAAATAGTAGTGTCCTGACACTGGGTCTATGGAGTGAGGAAATTGTGCTGTTACTGGAGGGCCTCTCTGTGCTAGGTGGTGTACAAATACCCCAAGGCAAATAGCCCTTGTGCTCAAAGGGACTGTGGTGTCAATAGACAAGACCTGCATTGGAAGAAGGAGCTTAGACCAAATAAACACAGGATGGCACCAAGTACCTTGCCAGGAACAGGGTTATTTATTGCTTTGTTTGGTTTTGGGGGGGTTTTGTCCATTTTGTGATGAAAGAGAGTCAGTTATGTGACAAGAGGACAAAATTGAGTTCAGAGGACATGTCTTGAGATCCACTGGGGAGCAGAAGGCAAAGAAAAAGAGAGTTGGCTTAAGTCTAGAGTAGAAATGGAGTGCAGATGGACTGTTAGATCTCACACTGTGCTGGTGTCAGGTTCACTGGGGTACTTCACTGAAGGCAAGGTACAACTTTTTACTTTTAAGTAATGATTTAGTGATCACTAAGGCTAGTGCTTAAACAAAACTCATCCCAGTAAGTGAAATCCATTATGAGAGTACATCTGCATTGATTGTCATGCTGGATCTTTATCCTCTCCCAAGTGTAGGATGGCACATTATCTCAGCTTGCTTCAGACGGATGGTTAATCCATAGTCTTTTGCTGTCTCAGCACACTGATTGGGGATGAACTTGAGACAGATGGAAAGTTGAAGTCAAGTTCTATAAGTAAAAAAGCGTACATTGGTGAAGTCTGTGGAGGCCTTTAATTTTCCTCAGTGAAAAAAAGTGTGCCGAATATTAAATAGAAATATTCCTGACATCTGTGCTGCAAAAAGAAGCCCAAGCAGGGGAAACCAAAACACAATGGTCTGTGTTAAGCAGTAAGACAGGTAGTATTATCACAGTCATCCCACTGGACTTTTAAATGTAGGGGTTATGTTTCATAATCCATCTTTTGCTGGAAAAGGATCAAAAAAAAAAAAAAAATGCTGACCACAGAGCCTGCACATAGGATTTTGCTGAGCTGTGGCAGATGACTTGCATGTCTGTCTTCTGACAGAGCTTTCTGTAATTTGAGTCATTAGTAGCTGTTTAAAAGCAGGTAGGTGGGTGCTCTTTTCTCATTGTGGCATTTCTGAACATTGCATATGATCCTGCTCTGTAGCACCTTGAGTGTTTTGGTTGATGAGGTATTCTCCCCACCTTAGATGGCAAGCCAAAAATTGTTCTTCTTGCATTTCAGGATCGTGAAATACTCCAGTGAGGATTTGGGTGTTTTCTTTCATTTGCATTTATTAATGTTAGAGATGACATAGAGAACACCTTACCCTGGGAGGTGTGGTGACAGTCATGGGTATTTGGCATTGTGCTTTTTGTTCCAGCTGTTTGTTAAAATTTAAGTAAATAAAGAGCTAAATTTTCCCTTGAGCTAGGATGGTATTTCAAGAGACTTTTACTGTAACTAAGAGAAGTTGCCTGAGTACTCTCAGGGGATGATTTTGTTGTCAGTGTCATTACTATCCTGTAGTGAACTGAGTCACAGTATAGAGGTGGTCTACAGAACCTGCTGAATATTAAAGACATGCAAATCTAAGAGGTATGCACATATACAGCAGTAAATCTGTTCTGTAATGTATGTAGTTTTTCTCTAGGTCTCATATAAAACTGTGAATATAAGGACTCTAAACAGTAGTATTTTCTTCCAAGCAGATAAAATGGTATTCTGTTGTACTATTAAAGTACACTCTCAGGGGTGCTCTTGAGGTTGGTTTCCTGATTGGATATTGTACATTCCAATTTTACAACCCTTTTAAATATTTAAAGTAAATATCACTTTGAAGACAGCATAAAATACAAAGTTGGAAAAAACTATTACACTTCATATTTGATTTTTGCATATTTTCAAACCTCAGAAAATGAAGTGATGCTTCATTAAAACTAAGATTATCTAGACAATGAATGTAAATACTTGCAATATCTTTAAACAGCATTATAACTTTAGCAGAATACAAGATTTTAAAGAACTGAATTGCTTTGTCTCTGCCATTATGAGTTATCTGTAACATAACATTTAACACTCATAAGATGTTATACTGCATATAATTCACCCTACTGCTTCTCAGAGTCATATGAAGCATTTATTTTCAGCACACAAATATATACATTTTTGAAAACTTAATGCTGACTATAGTAGAACTAAAGTACTTGAGAATATTTAGCACATATACAAGGAATAGTTTGAGGCTTGCTGGTGCTCTCGATAGAGATCATAGAATCATAGATAGGTGGCTTGAATTTACCAGCATTAAAGATACAATTGTAAACAAATACCACTAAAAATTGTGCCATAAAATAATGGCAGCTGCTGTTTTCTCTGTGGTTGCTGATGGGCCTCACTGTGATAGATAGGGGTTAGATTATGACAGACTGTGCTGTTGGTCCTGTCATTTGCATTTTTGTGTGTTCTATTGGTAAAATACAGATCAGCATTTTGCAGTTAGAACCGTTACCGACAGCTTGACATGCACTCATATTTAGTGCTATCAAAATGACACTTCTGCTTATGTAAACTTACATGCTTATTACTTATGTCTCCCAAGATAATTGTTCGCTAAACAAGGCAAATGTAAACAGGAGGCTATTTTTTCAGAAAGTTGCTCCTTCAGCTTCCTGTCCATCCCAAAGGTCAAATCCTTTTTTTGTGAGACCAAAAACAGCTGCTGACGCAGTGGTGACAGTGAAGAATGACAATATTATGATCTATGGTATGGTTAAGAACTCGGAGTTAAAGGTTGTAACAGAGAAACATCCTTTCAGCAGGTTTCTGCAAACCTTAATAAGTGGAGAAAGAAAAATGTTTTTGAAATGGGCGCTCATTTAGAGTGCTTATTTCTTCATAGTTTAGTCTTTAAGTACTTTGTTTCCTGCAGAGGTCTTAGCTGCTATGGTGCATTTATATTTCCTACATCGTACAAAATACCTGGGGTATTGAATAAAGCTGTGCTACTACCATATCTGAATAACTCAAGAGTGTTGTCTCTAGTGCTGGTCATAATGCCCCTGTGCAGTGGAAAGTTTTGTCAATGTTGTGCAGCACACTGAGGCTTGTAAAAGCTCAGGTAAAGGGCTGACTGATAGTGGAGGAGACTCAGCCCAAGCCACAACCTCTGATAATCTGCTCCCACCTCATCTTTCACCATTACTGCTCCAGTTGGTTCCCATCTATGAAAGGGTTTGGGGTGGAGACCCAGGTCCCTGGAAATGCTGTGACCAAGGTGCAACTGTCAGATAATTTTTTGGGGGATAGCGGTAGGAACAGTCTTGCTGGCACCACTCTGAGGACAGTGGCAGAAGAAAAAATGAAACCACACATCAGGGGCTTTTCTGTGATGTGATGATCTGTTGTGGTTTAAAAAATTAACTCTGTCTCAGAAAATTTACTCTGTCCTGGCCAAACCCACTACCTGAGGTCTGGCACAGGCTTTTGAAACAGGCTGTGGAGCAGATATTTGTGCTGCATGAGGCTCAGTGCCCATGCTGGGTTCATCCCCAGCACTCAAAACCATTTTAGGTTTGCACATAAGAGCTCTGCTTATTTCCCTTCCAAATAATCCTCTACAAGCCTGGTGGAAGAGGTTGCATTTATTCATAGCCACCTGTTTGTTATTTATTGTGGGCCAGGGGGAAGTTTGTTAGACTTATTAGACATTAAGTTTATTTTTGGTTTTAGCTTTTAATACTGGATGTTCTGCTGTTCAGGATGTTTCACTGGGCAGCTTTTGTTGTGCTTTAAAAAAAGGTTTAACCTCTTCTCTCTAGCTTCCCTTCCACATTTTTTGTGGAATTTCAGTGATGTTTGCCTAATTATGGTAATAATTTTTTTTTTAATTAAAAAAGGTTTCTTTAATGTGTTCATTTTTGTCTTAAAATATGAAGGTGATATTTCATAGAGTTGTTGGGTTGGAAGGAACCTTAATGGATGATCTAGCTCCAACCACCACCACCTCCCCGTGGGTAGGAGTTTCACTCACCAGATCAGGTTGCTGAAGGCCCCATCCAACCTGGCCTGGAATGCTTCCAGGGATGGGGCATCCACAACATTTCAAGGAGAATCAGGTTTTCTGGAGTAGGCTGGAAGCTGGTGTCCCCTCATAGTAAACTACTGTGTTCCTACTTGCAGTTAGGAGTTGAAAAAGTTAAGTTTAAAAAGTTTAAAGTTACTCAACCCTCAGTAACTGGGTTGAGAGGGATGGGATGCTTGCTAGAGGGAAGGGTAACTGCCCCTTTTTTGGTGTTGGTGGTCTAGGACCCTCAACAAGAGAGAGCCTTGCTATAGGTCTGATTATTATTTTTTTTTCCCAACGGACAAGAGAAATATGCTAGTTTTAAATGGGAGACATCTTAGAGAAAATGCACATAAGAGAAAATGGGAACTTACAGGAGAATTTCTGGGGTAACCTCGTTGTGATCTTTCAGTATTTAAAGGGAACTACAAGAGAACTGGAAAAGGTTTTTTTCACAAGCACATGTGGTGACAAGACAAGGAGTGGTGACTTGAAACTGAAAAAGTTTAAGTTTAAATTAACTATCAGGAAGAAATTATTTACTGTGAGGGTGGTGAGGCTCTGGAACAGGATGCCCAGAAAAATTGTGGTTGCCTGGCAGTGTCCAAGGCCAGGTTTGATGTGGCTTTGAGCAACCTGGTCTAGTAAAGGTGTCCCTGCCCATGGCAGGGCTGTTGGAACTAGATGGTCCTTAAGCTCCCTTCCAATCCAGACCATTCTATGATTCTTTGAATTAACTGTGGCAGAAAAAAAAAATTTTGCTTAGAGAAAGAAGTTAAAAAACCTGCTTGCCTGTTACAGGAAAAGAAATGGCAATTTTCCTTATTGTTCCAGACCATTCTGTTATTTTTATATGTATTCCTTGTTCTGTGCAGTCAGTTGAATTTTGCAGTATTTAAACTGATATTTAAGAGTTAAATGTTGACAACTAGCAAACCTTTTAGAGTAGTAACCCAGCTGATGGTACAGCTGCCTCAATGAGATGTGCTGTTAAAGCTAGAGAAACTCAAAAAAAAAGAAGTTGGCTAATTCTCAGTAGAGGGTAGCAATGGCAGGTAAAAACATTGTCAGTTAAAACATATTTTATCACTATTACCACAGAACTCATTATTATGATTAAAGATGTACTAGCCATGACATGCCAGCTACATGCTGGTAGCAGAAAATACCTGCTGTTTGTAGGTTATTATCAACCTCCTTTGAAGAAAATCAGTCTTTCTTTACATTTGCAATGCAACAAAACCCCAGGCATTTCTTTGTATCTTTAATTTAAGCATGCTTTTCAAATGCAGACACACAGCTGCAGTGAGCAACAAAATGGGTTTGTCATGTTTTGTGGCATCCCACTAAATAAAAAGGGATTTTTTTGCCAGTATCTATGTTAACATTTTGGAACTGTCTGTTGAAATTCTAATCTGTCTATCTATCTATCTATATGAATGAAACAGGAGAAACTTTGTTAACAGTGCTGAACGGAGTACTGCACCCTATTTTGAAATCATAATTTTAATTATAATTTCTAATGTTATATTGTACCATAAATAACATTAGGGGAAATTGCTACCATAAAGAAAATCACTAACTGTACCGAGGTCATTGGTTTTAAACTGTGATTTGCCTATCATAGAGTCTGATGGAAAAAAAATGACAAAAATGCCAGTATAAAATGCAAGTTCAGATATAACTAAGCCCATTTCAGAAAGAGTTTATTCTAAGTGTTTGCAGCAGTTATTTTTCATGCAGAAATCCATGGTAAGCGTCAGCTTCAATAAGCTCAAGTTACTTGGTCAGACAGATACTGTGCAAATATTAAACTGCCTGCTTTGTCAGTGAACCGGCGGATGTGTCATTCCTCCTATCTTTATTATTTTTTAAATAATTCAGCACATGTGCACTATTAGCACTGTAATGTGAACTCTCCCATGCTGAGGATTTTATTTTGCCTGAGAAGAAAATGAGCTTTGTCTTTCAAAAGGTTGTTGATATCTTGCCTTTTATGACCAGCTATCGTCTCCCAATGAACACATCCCAGTAACTAGGTGGTAGTAAGCCTAAATATTATAGAAGAGAAAGCCCTTCCATTTGTAGTTGCGTATTTGTAAACTTACTGGTTTTACTAACTACAGAAACTCAAAGACTGGCTAGTTATGTCTTAAGAGGTCAGTCTATGCCTATTGCTAAACATTAAATCACAATTTCTATTTCTCTTTCCAGCATGATTTATTTAATTTTTTTTTTTAGAATTTGATCCTTTTTGTATCCTCATTTTTTTTCGTATTGACTGATGTAAATTCAGCTTTCTATCTCCATTTTTTTTCCCTATGCTTCTCACTGTTGCAACTTACCTTGGATGGCAGGTTATTGGTTACTGCCTACGGGAGCCTTTTCCATGAGCTAATTTAGCTGTCAGTCTGAAATTGGTAAAAAGGATGAAAGATGGATCATAGGCCTGGGGCATGCCTAGACCAATATCTAGCATATCCCTATCTGGAAGTACGCTTATTAAAACAGATTTGAAAAATATTTTTTCCCAATCTTGCTCTGCCATCATTTCATCCAGCTAAGAAAAACATTTTCACAGTGACACTACTGATTCTTTGGCAGCTCTCTTTTTTTCTGAAAGGAGAAAACAGTATTTAGATACAAGATCAATAGAAAAGCAAATAGACTATTATATTCCCTAGAGAAACCCCTAGAGAGAAGACAGATGTGCAGAAATTTAATATTCTTGTAGGCAAAAATCACAAACATGGGGGTTCTGTTCAGCTGAAATGAGCTGTGGTAAATGTGTATGAAATAAACATTTAAAAAGGAGTAATAAAAAAGAGAACGCTTTCAGGCTAGGCTGGGGTGCTGTGTTTGAATTTGTGACCCCTTCAAAAAGTAATTTTGCATCCACAAATAGTGCTTACCTTAATATTATATGGTTCAGGCATAACTTCATATATAGTGAGCAAAAAGAAGGTTTCTCTCCCTCTGCTCTTTTAAGATGTACTCCTCCATTCACAAAGTTCATACAGAGAACTGTGTCTTTAATATTGCCTCAATTTTTTCTGATGATAATTAAATTCTTCTGCATGACCTTGAGCCTGTTGTTACTCAAATTAGGTATGTGCTTTGGTTTCTTTTCCAGAATAATTTGTATATAAAAGTAGTCAAAATATGACTGTAATTTCCAATAACAAATTATGTATGTCTGTCCTCTTTCTGTCCTTATGAGTCAAATCCTGTTGTTGTAGCTACTCAATGAAAGGAGTAAACTTAAACTTTATGTATCTGCTGCATCAGGCTTCTTCCTCGAGCTCCTGCACTGAACATCTAACCAGGATGATGAAGGGTTTCCCTCCTATTGGAGGGGCTGCAGGATGAGTGTTAAAGGAACAAGGTATTTGGCTGATCTCACACTTCAGCTGATGTTCTTGCACCTAGCCACAAGTCTGTCTGGAGGATTACACATTCAGCTTTTTGGAAAAACACAAATTTTCCTCCCACCCAGTACGTTTTTTCAACCACGTTTGTGTCAAGGTCATCATTCTCTTCTTCCCCCTTTGAATTTGCCCGACACTGAGAACTAGCTGTGGATCAATAGACCTCGCGTTTAATTTTAGACACACAAATACCATCACAGAGCTGTGAAAGCAGAGTTAGTTTCTATTCTTAGTATCTAGCACGTATCAGAAGCAGCTACAAGCTTCTGCCAGCTTGGACCTCGTTTGGGTTGGACTAGATTCTCTACATGCAAAATTCCATATTGCCCTTTCCCTCAAGGAATGTATTTTCCAAGGTACAAGATACAATCAGTGTGTGTGTGTGTCAGACAGTAGAGGGATGGAGAAATTTGTGAGAAAGGGAGAAATTCAGCAGTAGTACATGTAGTTCTTAAGTTACTTCTAAGTATGTTGAATCATACCTGTTACTGGTGTCTTCTTCAAAACAGCATAATTTTGCCTCTACCAACAGCTTTGTGTAATTGAGGCATAAAATTGATTTAAAGGGAGTTGTATATGCATAGTATATCATCCTAAAAGTTGATTTTTGCTAACAAAAGCATTTTTGTTAAAGTTTTTCACTTTCTATCTTGTAATTCCTTGAAAATTTGAAAACTATTTACTAGACATTTTTAACCTAAATGGAATATGTACTTGTGCATCTCTTTAGTTGTCATTGTAGAGGTCTTTTGTGAGTGGCTGTGACTCTTGATTGTGGAAGTCCTTAATGGAATTCTTGTCTGCCTTTATGTATTTTTGCAAATGTCTCTTTTATTAGCATAGAAATACATAGGAAGAAAGATCCACTAATGTGGATGTGTGGATCATGAATCTGTGGATACCAAATTTTGTTATTCTTACTTGAAGATAGTCTTGCCAGGAAAATAATGTAGGTTTCCAGAAGGACAATTCATGTTAACACTAGAAGAGTACCTTTAAAAAGAATTCTTGTATGAGCATCATTTTCCTCTTCTCCAGATTCAGAAATTTGGAAGAAAATCTAAGGATGAAAGGTGGTTTTTTTTTTCAGGATCACAAATGTTAAGCAGTGTGTACCTGCAAGCATGGGAATCTGACGGAACAGTTACGATCAGATAAGAAGACTGAGGTGGTCTATGCAGAATGAACACCCTTAGGAGACAGAAAAAGAAATTCAAGTATGCATTAATTGGTCCTGTTTTTGTAGAAACCAATCTTCTGCAGTTTTATTTGGTTGCTGAAGGATGAAGACTTTAATTATTAGTTGTTTTGAATTAGGTGATATAGAGCTAGAGGAGAGCTGGGGTTTGAGCTCCAGATATCATGTCAATTCTACACTTTTATTTGCCAGTCATTTATCCCCATTAAAAAAAAGAAAAAAAGAAAAAAAGAAAAAAAAAAGAAAAAAGAAAAAAGGAAGACAAAATTAGTCAATAACCAGTACTGTTGATATGTATGTTACTGCAAGATGCTAAGCACACTTGACTGTTCTGGAGTTTTCCTGGGAATTTCTCACCAGCTGTTTCTCACTACAGCTTTACTTAGGCAGGAAGTGGATGGTGCCTGTACATTCTGGATGCATGGGGCCTCTTTGAAGAGACCTTTGCAGAGAAGGCAGGAGCTCGTGTGTGCATTAATGTAGGTCTGGACATCTTGTGCTTTAGTGGCATTTGGGGACATGATTTAGTGGTGGGCTTGGCAGTGCTGGGCAGTGCTGGACCCAATGGTACTAAAGGTCTTTTCCAACCTACATGGGTTGGAATGATTCTGTATTTCATGTGTGACCCTACCCCACCAGAGGTGCAAAAACTCCATCTTACTCCAAAATTGGGGTGCTGATGCCTTCTGCAAGCTGGAGGACTGTAGCACAAGGAAGGACTGAGGAAAATGTGGTGTGGGACAGACAAGGTTTGTCTCTGAGGAACATGAAGTCATCCTAAAGGTTTTTGCCTTTGGCTGCACAGCTTTAGTCAGAGTTGTAAAAAATTAATTTTTCACTTGCTGAAAATTACTGAGAACTCTTCACAAGCATCTGTTTCTTCAGAAAGAGACAAAGTCTGTGTGAAAAATGTTCTGCAGTGAGGACTGGGTGCAATAGCAAATATCAACTAATTTTTTGGCTGGGGCTTACTTTAGTTGTGACTGGTTTTGACTGTATACTTTGGCTTTCCAAAAGCTGCTGTGTATCAAAAACTGGAATTTTAAATGACTGAAAAAAAGGGGCCCAACCCCCTGCAGATAATTCACGTTGTCCAGAAGGGAAGAGACATGTGAGGAGCGATGCTAACAGCCTTTTGTCTCCACGTCCCCTAGTGTTTTTTTCTACTGTCTTGTTTGAAAGCAGATTGTGCGTGAAGGGTATTTAAAAATATCCAAACTGATCAAAATCATCTATGGCATGGAGGCAGAAATAGCCGGGAAAACAAACAGACCAGAGATGAAATATGGATGAGATAGACATACCAGTGTTTCATGAAAGAGAGAGCTTAAAACCGAAAGCCAAGAAACACAAATACAGGGAGTTAAAGTACAGATACTTTATGATTCACGTTACTGTCTTCAATTAACTATGATATAGAATTGCGCGATTTTTTCCTTTCAAAAGAGAAATCCATCTCCTTGATTATTTTTCCACTTGCTGCTTTCTGTTTAAGTTAATTCAGCAGTAATTGGATACACTGTGTCTAATTCTTAATAAATCAAGGGAACTTTATAGTGATATTGACAGTGGCTTTGCTTGCCCCATTGTTTCTATCAAGAGTTTTATTCTGCTTCAAAACAATTTGCTGTGAACGCCCTTGTTTGTTTGCCACACTAGGCTTTGTTCTGGCTGAAAACTTTGATTTATAACTGTATATAATTGATGGCTGTGGGGTAGGTGGACTATAGCTATTGCTCCTCCTCTTTTAATCTAGCTTTGCGTAGAAATCCATGTAGTGGAGCATTCTCAAGGGAACCAGGCTGGGAAATTTTCTGTATACCCAATGGGAGGCCATTAATCATAGTGAAGAGTCTCTTACTGGCTGCAAGCATGTTTGTGAAAGTCAGGAAAACAAAAGTGGACCACCTCAAAATGACTGATCAAGAGAATAGATGTTAAAGCCAATGTATTCATTGTGATACATCAAAAAAAAAAAAAAAAAGGAATAGTTTATGCACTGAAGTATATTTATGTGGATAGATTTGGCACAGTTAAAGATATTTTATACACTAGTAAGTAACTGTAATTGTAGATGTTAGAGATCAGAATCCTAGGAAAATGAAATAAAAGTTTTGATGATTGCTGTTGTAGATCTGAGAGAAACTTTGAGAGCAGCAGATGAGAAATGCCCAAAGCATTTGCTGAACGTGTGTCAGAGCCAAGCTGGTAAAAGAAATGTGCTAGAAAGTCTAAAATGTCAGGTGAGATTTTGATGAGTATTTGTCACAAAAAATGTCTCATTCAGAACTACCAAAAAAAAAAAACAACAAACCCCCCAAAAAAACCAAACAAAAAAAAACCCACAAAAAAATTTAAAAATCAAATGTTGCAGTTTTTTAGGAATAGTTTTTTTTTTTTCCTGCAGCTCGTGCATTCTGGCTGTGGTCCAGTGCAGCTGAAGAAGCACCTGAGAGCAACTGCAAGCTCTCAGAGGTGGCACTCACCTGCAGGCTGTGAGCCCCAAACCCCCACGTTATCAGGGCTGGGGTCTCAGTGCTTCTGCAGGTCCTGCTGTCTTCTCGTATCCTTCACAAAAATGTCCTGCTCAGATGCAAACCTAATGGGTTCCAGTTGTGACTGCTCTGAAGGTATTTGTACAACAAAGTGATTGTGCTTGAATTTGAGTATATCCAAGTTGGATATGAGATGGAGTTACAGGAGGTATTTTTGTGATTAAAAATTTCTGCCCAGCAGGGAGAAATCAAGAAAGTAAAGAGGCCCAAATCCAGTTTTTAAGCACTGATAGTCTGGACTTTTCCCTATATAAATAGCCATAAACTATAGGAAGAGAGGTATTGTAATATGACAGAACAACATTAGCTTTATTTACTAGATAAGCAGTTGGGGTTTTTTCACTTTTGAGGCTAAGTTTGATGTAGTCAGAGATAATGCTACAGTTTGGGTTTTCATGAAGCTGTGGTAGAACAGCACACTTAAATCAGTTTATTTACTTCACAAAAGTCTTCAATGAACCTTCCTACTGATTCCTAACAATTTCAGCCTATGTACTTTAAAAGAGTTATTAAAATTCATAAACAATTTCCTTGACTAAGGATTAAATGTAAAAGTGGAAACAGTGCTTTCCAGAAATTATAATACATAGTTTCAAAATCTGATAAAGTAAGATGGAAACATTTTCTCCAGAGACTGGTTCAGTAAAAGCTACAGCTTATCCTGATAAAATAGTTACAAAGTTAAAAATGGCATATCAAGCAGTAAATGAAATCTTAATACAATATGTGGAAGAATCAGTGTTCATTCTGAAGCAGTAAGTATTTTTTCTTAGTTTATACTGTATTTAGGGCATTGGTAATTTTTTTTTAAGATCAAGCGAAAAATCCCTAACTTTCCTGTGATTAAGAGAAATAAAATCTCACCTTAGTCAGTCTTTTTTCCTGTTTATGGAAAGGGATTAATTTCAGATATATGTTTTGCCATTCCCAGTATTTGTGTCCTATTTTTATCCAATACTGCTTTGAACATTAGCATGAATTAATTTCTTTTTTCTCATACTAAGTTGAAATGAAAATGCAGTTTATGTCCCAAAGATGTATACTCATGCTTGACACAAAGCACATGTTAAGCTCTGGTTATTTCAAGTTAAGCAAATGCTTAAGCTGCTCTCAGCAAAGGTGACTTCTCTGAGCTGATACTTGCATCTTCATGTACTTCATTAAATTACAGCCTTGTCAAACTGAGTGCTGTGTCCTATTTTAGTGGTGTTCCACACGTGGGTGTAACTCTGCCACTAATCTTAAATCCCTTTTAATTACTGCCCCTTCACTTGTTTTCATGTTTCCTGGCATGGTGGAAGTCCAACCGGAATGAAGTCCAGGCTTAAGTGTTCATCTCAACTATTCATCTTAGCTTTCCCTATTGTTATGTTTATGCAGAGTTTTATTAGACTCATGGGATCAAAATGTATTCCCTTAGTTTTACAAAAAAAGAATAGCTTTTGTACATTCTTAGCATTTAAAGTAAACACAGCGAGTTTTTAAAGTGCTCTATTTTTTTCCAACAGCTAAAATACGGTCATCTGTTCTAAGCATAAATCATAATTTCATTATCAACAGAGAGAGGTCCAATGCAATATATATGTATAGTTGAATGATATAAGTGGCATTTCTGTGTAAAATGTATTCCCTTGCCCAAGTAAACACTTCATAACAACATGAGTGAAAGGGTGTATTTAAAAAACGCAGGCTTAAAGCACGTTACTTATGAGTTATACGGAATGCAGTTTTTGTAAAATATGAAGCTCACTGGATATGATCCAAACCAGCTGAACTATGTTAAAAGGTATAATAAACAGTCATAGCTTTGCATGCAGTTATTTAATTGGCAAATAGATTTTTCTATCACTGTCACTGGCAATAGCAGCCATTTGATACCAGGGCTTGGATTAAATGTTTCATCAGTAGTGCCTATTTAAGGATCTTTATGGAACAACAAGTTAGTCCCCTGGGCAAGCCCATGTCAACTGCAATAAAGAGATCCACACAAGTGAATGAGATATATTTTTGCAGGATTTACAGGGAGGCTACGATTCGCTTTTTTATCTGGATGCTTTGAGGGCTGCTTCCCATTTTGTTTAACAGCAGTGTCTGCTGGTGGCAAATATTGAATACCGAACATTGCATATCCAAAGGATTTTTATAGTTTTTCTGCAGAAATGGATTTATAAATGGCTGTCATCTTTCTGGAAATAGGTGAGTCTCTGATAAAAGCAGATTTTGCAGGATTTCAGTAGTTTTAATTTTCTGGTAAATATTCTGCACCTAGGCTAAATCTTCAGATACTCCAAGTATCTGCTGTATTTTCTCCTCTCTCATTCAGAACCGAAAGTCAGAACCTTCTGAACACCTCTTTCACCCTTTTGATACAGGGAAAATGTAAAGTCTGTGGATTTCAAGATTACTTGACTTTATTTAGTCCACTGTCCTGCTCCCAGGGTGCACATAAGATCTGTGCATGCAGTTAATGCTTGCTGCAATGTTTTATAATTGGTTCATATAATACGCATCTTTGTCATTTTATAGCGCATTAGTTGAATTTAGAAGCTTTTTTTAAAGCTAATTTTGAATATGTATCTGTGCTTGTCATGAAGCCTTAGTAAGTTCTTCTTGGCAGCTAGATTAATTTTTCCCTGGTTGATTTTAATTTCAGGATTTTGTTTAATATTTTTTCATTCTGAAATTCTTTAAGAACAGGCAAAAACACATGATGTAGCTGAAACCGATTACATCTTCTGTTCGTTTTCATGTCCGCGTAACCGTGCTGGGTATAAATTTAAGTCTCAGCTGTTCATTGGCATCTTTTTGATCTGAACTGGTGATACTGCATCTAACCTCCTTAGCTAGGTTACTGCTTTCTGAGGTTGAAAAGTGGAGAGCAAATGCCTCTGAGGTTGAATTAAATGAGCCGTTTGCAACAGATTCAAACTCTGGTGAATAAGCATCTTTCAGGCTCACTTGAAACAGTTCAAACTTTTGTTCACTGACTCTTCTCTGGTGTGAAGCAGAACTTATACTACTATTACTACAAGAATTGATTCTGGGCTTCTGGTGAGAGTACGAGAGGAGTTGTCCCCGTTACACATGCTTGGCAATTTGTGTTTTCAAGAGGGTTTATATATAAATATATATACATGTACACACGTGTACTATTATGTCTCTATGTGTACCAATTATATGTGTACCCATATATATTTATAAGGACTTGTATTTATAAGTTTATGTAATTTGTATATTTTTATGTACATACACATATATATGTTTATGTACATAAACATATAAATTAGTAGGTGTTTTTCTTTTTACTTAGACATGCTTTCTGAACAAGACTCATCATTGTGTTTTTATCTTTCGTAGGAAAACAAAAATTCCTAACTGCACAAGGGCTCTTTTACACCAGCTGGTAGTGCAGAAGTGCTTCTAAATAGTAGTATAGTATTTTACACCCACCATAATGTCTGCACAGTCGTGTCAATATAAAAGGGCATAAGTTTAATGTGCACTTAGGAGCTGTAGCTGTGCAAATTTTTCTGTGCAAAATGGGAAGAGGAAGCAAGGGAGCAGGTGCGTTGCTCAGCCGGCCCTTTTTTTCTCTTACTTTCCCTAGTCCCTGTTGTTTCCTGCAGCCTCCTGAAGAGCTGCCAGCCAGTGTTAACTCAGATCTTGTTTGTGGGTTATATAGTCATGAATTTAGGTGATTAACATAGGGCTGTTCTTGTTTCATGACTTGCCTCATATGTGGTTCTTTCCTGGCTGATGTACATAATGTGTGTTTTTATGATAGAAACAGTGTCTGAGAGATATGCCTTTCTGTCCCAATTAGACCTGTCCTACTTGTAGTTATATTAAAGAGTGTTAGGTTTTGTCTAGGGACTAGAAGAGTGAAATCTTCTCATGCAATATTATCAGCATTAAAAAAAAAAAAAATAAATAAATTCTGGTTTGAGCCCAAAGTCCCTTCTACATTTTACAGTAGCTTTGAAACAGAAAGTTCTCTTCACTCGGCTTTATTTGCATTAAGGAATAGCATGCTGTAAAACTATGAAAAAAACAACTGGTCTGTCCTTGAAAGCAAGACCTCAAGACTCTGTCCTCCTGAAGGACTTGGAGGGAGTCATCTAACTAATCAGGTATTGACTGGATAGCAGGTGGAGATTGCCTAGTTTATTGATACATCATCAAACAAGTAGATGGAAAAAGATGTTGTGACTAATATGTGTGTCTCTGTCTATTAAAACCTTGAATTGTCTTCTGCCCTTGTGGTTTTGTGTGCTCACTTAAGTTGGCAAGATTTTCATGGCAATGAACGTAGTTCTAGAGCCAAGCCATTTCAGGATGTGACCGTCTTTGAATAAATTGCATTGCTGTTGCAGAAAAAAATAATACCATGTCATCATCACTGAATAAATCTGTCCTGTTCCATTGCTCCTCACCAGGAGCACGCATCCATAGGTTTCTGTGCTCTCTCCCCTGTAGGTTGCTTGTGCCCTCCTCTGTAGCTCGAGGAGGCAAGAGATGTGTATCAATTTGCATGATAGTTCAGTCTTGTAACCTGGAGTGCAGTGGCTGCTAATGTGTTTTTTGGTAGGTTTTTCTGCTTGTACAGATTAATGACCCGATTCGGAAGCCGTTCTACATGCTGGACTCCTGCTGATTTCTGTTTGTGCAGAACTGCAAGGGAAGCTAACTCTGAGCATATATCCTGGCATAATTTATTTAGGGTCCAGTCCTGGTGCCCAGCCAGAGTTGAAATAATAATAAACTGGCCTTCGCACTTCCATCCTTCTTTCTCTCATCTTGAGGCAGAGATTTTTCCTGTCTGCTGAAGGAGGTGCACTCTTAGTACCGTGGGCATGGATAGAGGTTTCTGTGGACCTCTGGTGCTACTCCAGGCACATCTTCAAGCTGCCACAGAGCACACAGTTTGGAGATAAGAAGTCTTCTCCCTAAATTGCCATGCCATGAGAGTGGCTGCAGTATTTTGAGGAAAGTTGAGCATTTCCCCAATGCATTTATTGCGTCTTTAATTTGTACCTTCAAAACACTCTAGATTTTCTTGAAGTTCAGCAAAGGAAGAGCCTGTTCCCCTTGTCGAGGCCTCTGTTTGGCTTTGTATGGACTCATCTCTCAGGGGAAACAAATGTGTGACAGGTCTGTCTGGCTTAAGGAATGATGGTTTTACCTGCAGGTGATCAAAGACTAGCTGTGCGTGTTATCCCACTGTCAGTATCTACAGGGCTTCACTACCTGACCCCATCCTCAGCTGTGGAAATGCATCTCCAAGCTGCATACTGCTTAGTGACTGAACTCTGAATTTTCCTTTTAGAAATCCTTCTGTCTCCTACATATAGTAATGGTCCTGAAACCCCATAGAAACCTTGTTTCCTAAGAATTTAAAGATCCTATTTCTATTCACGTTGAGCAGCAGTATACTTGTACCTAAATCTTTCCTGGCTTTTTGACAATACACTTTTGCAGAGCAATTCTTCCTTGCAGAAGGCAGTTGTTCAAAATACCTTGGAGATTTGTAATGCTAGAAGTAGCCAAGGTGAGGATGGATTGCTAGGTGGAGTGCAGGTGCATGTTAAATGCAATTTATCACATGGATGCCACCCTCAGGTATGCGGGTGGATGGGTTGAGAGATACCTACCTAAAGCTTAATTTGCTCAGTGAACACTTAATTCAGAGGATTTTCAGTTTTCACTGCTTCTAACAGCATTCTGCAGTCGTAGTTTCACAAGATTAGCTATTCTTGAATAGTTTTTCCATTGTGTTACATGTAGGCACATTGCTCTGCAGAATCACTCAAGCATGGATGCCTTTTTTTCCCATCTAGTTGTTTCAACAACATGCCTATTGTGACCACTGAGAGATTATCACTGCCTGGTAGGTAGTATTGTGTCTTCTTGTGGGGGATTTCGTCTCTAGGTCTCCTGCACATATTTATGGGGAAGACTTCTAGTGTGAAAATCCTTGTGTGTCTCCATCATCTCTTTTCTCAGCAGCACCGGACACTTAGATTCTGATTTTACATGTATATTAGTGTGACACTGCTGAGATATCAGTGGATTTATGTGATGAAATCCTTAAGACCAAGTTATCTGATTTTGTAACTTGCGTTTGGCTTGTACTGTCTCCCAAGAATATCTATTTGCGTTTTCGTCAGAGGCTTCAGAGGCAGTATCTTTTCAGATATGAAAAGTAACAGCAATAAACTACATTAGCAAATCCTCCTACAAGCTTCTTCTGTTTCCTCAAACTTCATGCTTAATAGTTGCTGGTAAATATTCTCTCTTTTCATCAAAGTAGCTTGTAAAGATCGATGATTTTAAAGAATTCATGCTAAAACTGCACAGATCTGCTTGCTTAGTTATAGCTGCTAATTGACTGCAGTATGAGAATAAAAAGAGGATGTACGAATCTGAAAACACTGCAAAAAGTTGATAGGAAAGTGACTGTGATTTTGAAATGACGCTGTGTCCTTTTTGGTCATGGGTGGGTGAGACTGGATTCGTTTAATGCCAATAGCAAAGCGTCATTGTCTTCAACTGGTCTGAGATTTTGCTGTAATGGGTGTGGTGAGAGACATTTGACATTTTCACTTTGATACCTGAAACCACCACTAAAAAAAAAAAAAAAAAAAAAAAAAAAAAAGTGTAAAATACTGTGGTTTCTTTTTCTGTTACCATGTAGACTGTACCTTTGCTTTTCTCCAAAGTTCAACTCATCCCTCACAGCTGAGCTGAAAAATCAAATACCAAATCTGATACACTTGCATTCCATGTGGAAAAGAAAGCCTGGATTTGGAGTCAGTCCTACCTCTGAATAAATAGAGCCTGCTTTTTCAAACAAACCTATGCTGATTAATAATGCACTCCTGTACTGTGCCAAAGAAAATTTTGCATAAGGATAGTGAAAAAATACATGAAACTTGATAATCTGCAGTGAGTTTTAATTTTGGTTGATGTGAACTTGATATTTAGGGGCTCAGAACTATACTAAAACAGTAAAGGAGCTTAACCTGCTGCTGTCTCTAGGAACTGCTGCATTTTGCATGTTTCTTCTGTAGCTTTGTGGGATTTTTGGCTCTTCCAAGAAAAAAAGCAAGTCCAAATATTTGATTCCTCTTTTTCTTTTCTCCCTGAGCAAAATCCCTTTAGTATAAAAAGGAAAAAAAACCAAAGAAGTTTAACAGTCCATAAGCCATTAAAGCATGTTTTTTATAACATGTAGTAAAAGTGTGTTTCTCCTAGTCCTAGTACTGGCCCTTCTGAATCCAGGTGCAAAGCCTAAGCAAGCAAGGGGATGCAAGTCTGGGCTTGAGCATCGTGGGGAGACTAACTGGTGATGGTCTCTGTTGGGAATTTATGCTTCTACTGAATTCCTGAGCTTTGAGCATGGAGTTAACGTTGGTTTTGTGCAGTCTGGGTTTTGTTTCTTTGTATTGAGGTGTGCATCCACAGTGAGACTGCAGTGGAAAGAGCTGTGGGTTCAGAAGAGTAAGGTAATGCGGTGAGACAGTGGTAGTAGTAAGAAAAATGTGTACTGTGAAGTGCATGCAAACATTTAAAAAGGAATATGTTTGCAGTTGTTGATTTTTCATGGTTGGCCTGACTACAAGAACACTAATGCGTTGTAAAAATATAGTTTCTCTAAATACTGACAGCACCATCTTCGGTGGAGGTGAGGAATCATTTTGCGGCTCTTCTTATTTCAGTATGTCAAGACTGACCATGTTTTGTGCTTATTCAGGAATTATTGCACTGTAGCAAAAGGTGAAATTTTTGCTACAGTGTGTTCATCTGTTGGCTGGTGGATCAAGCTATGCAGAGAAGCAGTTAAGACATCACTCTCCTCTTAGCTGTTTGCATTAGTTTTGCATCCAGCTGCTTTGCCTCAGCTAGTGCCCAGTTCTGTTGTGCTCGACTCAGTAAATCATGGCTAATAAACAGCAATTTGTTAATGCGGTGACGTACAAAAATATGGCAGAGGATAGAGGGCTATGGCTTTTACATGCTAATGAGCTCTCTGTTCGTTATTGTGTAATTCTTCCCCATTGCCTTCCTGTGATGGAAGTGCTCTGTTCACAGCTTCTGCCATGTGCAATGTCCCCATGGAGACCATGTGCGGCGTACACCTCCCTTTTTTTATCTAATAAGTTCCTGGATGTGTATAGAAGCTTCTCTGAAATGCGCTGTGAAAGATACTACTGGAATTAATGCTTTGAAAGATTACTTATTACAAAGAAAATAGTGATAGATGATATCAACTTTGTGGGAGCTGAGGGGAGGTGAAGGGCTAATTTATGATATTGTTAGCTTTTAAAGGATATATTCAAAGAATTTTCTTCTTTTGGCCTGGTGAGGATGCTGCCTGTCCTATTTACATTCCTTTTCTTCCTGCCTAGAATTGCTTTCTTTTGTTATAGGAGGCTGCTGTACCTGCATTATTGACTGGTGAGGTATCCAAGTGCTAAGTTTGCAGTTTTTGTGAAAGCTGTTTGGTTCTGATTATATCCAGTTCAATCTGTTCTGTAACTTCGTCTCCTTTCCTATTTACTGTTGTATGCCTTTATTTATAAATATCTTTTTTGTGCTTTTTTTTTGTATGCCTGGCTCATAAAATCACAGCCAGAAGTACAAGCTTTATGACTATAAAACAAGTCATGCCTACCTTGTAGACTGTGTCATCTGCTGTGATGTTGTATTCTACGTATTATCAATTTTACTGTAAGAGGAAAATTAGAGCATGCATTTTCCACATGAAGAAATCAAATGTAATCTAAATGCAAACCACAGGTTTTATTGCACAGTAATATTTGATAGCACTGCTATTACTAATCCCAGCATGACAAGAAACACAGCATAGTTATGAAGTTCGCAGCACTCATTTTTTAATGGTCTTTTTTTGGTTAGGAAAGTCACAAAGCCAGGGCAGGTTGTTCACCAGTTATAGTCTCAGACTTTCAGAAACGTTACTGGAATATTGTACATTTTTACAAATCATTTCAGGTCTGACAGGAATTTGTAGGCTTTCTAATTTCCTTGAAAATATCATTGAGTAGTAAAAATAAAATGAGATAATTAACCATATCCACTAAATACCTTATTATCAGTGCTTTTGCTTCTGTAGTTTACTTTACGGGGAGTTCTAATTACTTTTTTGTGTATTTAGGGTTTTAGGATCTATAATCATAGAAATCAAAGATGAATGATTGAAATACAGTGGAGTGCATCTGTCTCCCAGGTGGGGAGCACACTGCCACTGGTCTTGTAGGTTGTTCAGGACTTTTAAGATGACAGTGAATGAACTTCTTTCAGTCAGTTTTGGTCAGCTTTGGTAAAAATGTCACAACTGACTTTATAATACAGTGGTAACCCAAGAGTATTATGCAAGTGTGCAGTTTGGGAGAGTTGGGTATGATAACCCATTTGCAGATGATAAACAGTATTGAGTATAAATCCTCAACAGTTCTTTGGAACTCATCCTGGAATCAGAACCGTGGTCCTGTCTCATAGGATTAATACTTACTTAAAGTGAAGGATATTACCTACCACATTGTTGTTTCCATTAGATAAAATTTTCATACAAGCCTCCCTTTTTGAGGGAGGCATCTAAACCAGGTGTATTGGACACATTGGACCAGGAGAAAATCAATGCTGCTACACAGGAAGGCACTTCCTAGGAGCTGCTCCCTGCTCCATGGGCATCCGTTCTACAGCTGTTTCTTCAGTATGCATGCTGTAACCATAAATGGGAGAGGACAAGAGAAGAGAGTTTAATGGGAAAGTGAGGAACGTTCCACCATTTGAATTCTTTTATATAAATAGGGAATGGCATTAATCCATGTTCTGGCGGTAAATACATGCCCTCTGTTTGTGATTGGCCAGACTATATGATGATAGTGGCTTCTTCCTTTTCTCTATATAGCAGATTTGTTAGCTATACTGAGTTAATAATGCCTTTCTATCTTGTTAGGGTTTTTTTTTTTTTGCCTTTTCATTTAATCTTTTACTGTCTGGGCATCCAGTCTTGTTTCTGTTAAGGGATATTAGCAAGATACCTGGAAGGAACTGGCTTGCTTAAGTGATATACACTGTGACTTAAGATAAAATAAATCAAATTCAGAAGTAATATCACCAGTACTTATGAACATGCTCCTTTGATCATATCTGGTTGATTCAATGTTATTTACTTTTGGTGATAATGGTTGGTCTGCTTTATCTCCTCTGCTCTGTCAGTAGTTTTGACTGTGCCCATATTCACTTGTCTCAATTAATAATGCTTTTAGCTCACTGATTTTATTTTCCAGCTGCCTGAATTTATCTGTCCAACTTTGCATTTGTACAGTGTTCCCAGATCTTACTTGCAAATGCTCATCCCTTTCTTCTTCTGAAGGAAGCTAAGAAATGTTAGTTACTTCTGGTGACAGTGTCCAGATAAATGAAAGAGATTTTTGAGAGAGTTAAGTTTTGCGTGTTCCACTAAAACTTTTCCTCAGGAGGTCTTTACTTTCAAGAAGGCTGTGGTTGTGTCTTGCTCTTCTGGATGCAGTTACAGACAGCCTTTAGGTTGTACTGATCAAGATAAAGTAATGGACCAAACTGGAGTTTGTTTTGTTAGTTTTTAGTATTAGCTTTGTTTGTTAGAGCAGAGAAAACTCAAACACCGTGGGTGTGCATGCATGCATGCATCCTTTTTGTTGGGTCTAAGTTAAACCAAGGATTTTAGATCTTCCCAACCCAGCATTGTTTTAGTACTGGAAACCTGGAAATCTCTGAAATGCTGTGTATGAGGCTTCTGAAAATGTCACTGTGGATATTATCCAGTGACCCTTTCAGTCATGGCATCCTTCTGAACCTATCAGCTCCCCTAAACGTGGATTCATTTCGGAAAATCCAGCTGGCTTTGCAGCTTGATTTACACACTTACGTGCTTGTATTTGTTGACACCTTCTGAAATACATTCTCCTCATGTGGTCTCGCTGGTAGGTGGTTGTGGGACCAAGTCACTAGTTCCAAAAAAGTAGTGTACCATATAGAGATGTGCTATTTTAAAATAAACTTTAAAATGAGTTTTTAATGTATTTTATCCAGAGTTAGAGGGGATGTTGTACAAGTACCTCAAAACATACTTTCAGAGCCTACATCTCTTTTACAGACACCAGGTTCAACAGGATGAGCTTTCACTTTTTTAAATGGTCTTCTCTAATTCTCGTTTTCTGAAAAGCCAATTTTGGGAGTTCCCCTCCCACACCTTTTTAATACTTCTTGTTTGTTTTGTTTTTATTTTTTAACTTTTCTGTTTTTTTTTCTTTTCTGTTTTATATTTCTTTGTATTCTGGGTTTCTTATGTTAAAAAGAGAAGAGTGAATATATGGGGCAGTACATAATGTAGTAATATCAATTTTTATTTCAATTCCTGATTAGCATTTTGAAGGTAAGTTCAGCAGGCAGTGATTATAATCAACTGAGGATGTCCAGAATGCAAGAGAAAGCATTACTTGATTACAGCAGTTTACAGTTTTACAGTTAAAAGATATGAAAAAACACAAATAGTCCCTTTGGGAAATGAAATATAATGGAAGCATGGTTATTAAAAACTAGATATAATGTACACTTGTTATTACCTATTATGGTAAATCACCACAAGATGCAGGAAACATATCAGATAGATAAAACAGCCTTCTTGGAATATGCTGTCTTATTTTCCAGTGGATACTTTTTTTCTTCTTAGGCACTGAATTGATTTGGGGTGTGGAATTCATTTAGGAGCATGTACATTGCCCTTTTCAGAATGGCTATTGAAATGAAGTTGTTATCTGTGCTGAGCTGTAAGTCATGTTCCCCTGTACTCCCAGGAAAGCTGCTTCGAGGGGCAATCGTGTACACCAGGTACTAATAGCTATTAGTTACTTAGAGTTAATGATGTTGCCAGCCTTGAGTATTTCACTTATCTTAAAATGGAAGTGCATGTTGATTTCCATTTCACAAATGGAAAAATTGAGTCAGATGGAGTTCAAATGACTTTCCTGAAGTCACTAGCAAATCACTGTCAGATCTGAAGATACAATCCAGCCGCCCTCTCCCCTGTGCCCTATGTGGTTACGTACAACTCTGAAGTGCCTGAGTAAGTAATTTTGGTTCATTAATGCCTTTATGCTCATTTGACAAAGATATGAGCAACTTTACAGCTTTTCAGGGTCATTCATCTGGCATCTGCCTGTGCCCTCCCTGTCTATCACACACATCCAACACAACTTGATTGAGTCGCTACCACCTGGATCAATTGGAATCTTGCAGTTCTGATATTCTTTCTGTTGTCATGTCCTAATGATTGCCTGAAATAATCATTAGAAATTGAAACATTACTTTTATTTTGTGGATTAGAGAGTGAGGTTGGCCTAAGGAGGACATCCAACTCCAGCCAGTGACTTTGTGTAAATCTGTTGTGGTCCAAGCACGCAGTGATGCTAACTGACTCAGCTGTTATGTCAAGAATTTCTTTGATCTGCTAAATTAATATGGTTTAATTAGATTAATTAAACAGAAGATAACTAGAGATGAAGAAGGAGGTCAAGAAGAAAATTATTGGCAGTTGTAGCCTTGTGTTGGGTTAGCTTTGGCTAACAGCCAGTTACCCACACGGCTGCTCACTCCTGCATTCTCCCATGAGATGGAGAGAAAATAGAAGGAAGGTGAGAAGATTTGTGGCTCAAGATAATGACATTTTAATCATGACAGCAAGAGCTGTACACGGAAGCAAAGCAAAAAGAATAATTCATTCACTACTTCAAATCAGCAGGCAGGCTTCCAGCTGCTTCCTGGGAAGCATGGCCTCAGCACATATGGCAGTTGCTTGGGAAGACAAACACCATGACCATGAACACTCGCCCTTTCTCCTCTATTCCTTGAGCATCCACTGCCAAGCACAACATGATGTGGTCTGGAGTATCCCTTTGGTCAGTGCAGGTTGACTGTCCCAGCTGTGTCCCCTCCCAGTCCCATGCCCTCTTCCAGCCTATACACAGCCTATGGGGTAGGATGGTGCAGGGCAGAGTGAGCACAAGAGGAGGTCTTGCTGCTGTGCAAACCCTCCTCAGCAATAACAAGAACAGTGGGTTATCAACTCTGTTCCAGCCAAAGATTCAATTGTATGGACTGCTATACCAGCAAGACCAATACAGCAACTAAACATGAATTTACTACACTGAAGGGTTGAAAAAATATTTTAGTTTGACAGACTATTAAAAAAAAAAAACCAAACACAAAAACCAACCAACAAAAAAACCAACCCCCCTTTTCTAAGTAGTGAACAGCAGCAGGCTAACAATAGCTATTCATAACATGAAATTGTTGCAGAAAGCATTGGGTAAATTGGACACGAACAAATTTCCTGCAATGAATGCAACTCAGTCTGTGCATCTTTGGGAGTGGGGTAAGGAAATGGCACTGTCAAAGCCTCTCTGAAACACCATATGCTGTAACGGCAAAATAACCACGGGTAGCTGGAGAGACATTGGGATTACAGAACACGGGGGCTTGTGTCAAAGGAGGATGTATTCATTTCTGAGAAGAGAAGCAAAGGTGAAATTGGTAGAGACGTTTTAATTAGCTTATGTGCCAGTACGGTTTTTGTTTGTATTTTATTAATAACTTGGTCCATGACAAGGTTATGGAAAACCCTGTGTTTGGGCAGCTAGCAAGAGAAAGCAGTGGAAAAAACCTATAACTTATTTCCAGGCACTTACTTAATTAAAATACAAAACAGGCAATATGGTCTCTGGATTTATTTTTCCCATGTAGACTAGAAGCAATAAGCTGAGATTGCAGAGAAAAAAAGGTACACTTGAACCTTTTTATCTGGATCTTTGAGCTACTTCTTCTCTGAGATGGATGTAATCCAGTCCCAGCTTTAAGATATTGAGAGGCATATGTTTGCCTAACCCTAGGTGGGAATTCCTCCCTCAGGAAGCCCTTAAATCCTGATGGGAATAGTGAGCCTTGAAGTTTGTTGGTTTACCAGTGTTTCCTTTCAAGTCTCATTGAGGTGAGATGCTGCTTGGGGACCCCTTATGTGGTATACTTATCTCTCTCCTTACTAAAAAACCAAACCTGAAAAAACTCAACACATTAGAGTTGTTTTCTGGTGCTTCTGAAATGTTCTTTTCTGAAGGAGTTATGGTTTTTCACCCTCCTATTTCTGGTTCTGTGAGTTTCCATCTGACTGACCCCAGGAGCTGTGGTGGTCTCATTGCACTCAGGTCTCTCACTCTGGATGGTGCCTCAGTGCCTAGGGAGGCTTGATTCCAGCCCTGTGAGAACCTCTCTTGGTTGGCATTTTCTGGATACAAGGGTAAGAAAGGAGCTGCATGAAGAATTGCATGGTCTCTGCAGCTGGGATTTCTGTCCCTTGAATATTGGATGCTGATAGGTACAAGTGGAATACAGGTAGCTTTCTGATGAGAACTGGTCTGGAGGTGTGGAAAACTTAAGGTTGGGAAGTGTACATACAATTTTTTTATTTTTGTTTTTGTTGGGATTCCTTTCTTGTGCTTTTAGAAGCTGCCATTGCAGAGATTACTTCACTTGATGTTTACAACCTTGGCTCATACCAGCTTCATACCAGCTGCTTGGGACCAGAATGGGTTGACAACAGCAGGAATGTATGCTCACCCCACTGGCCATCCCCTCCTGTCTGAGACTCCAGACCCTGAAAGTCCCAATGTATTCATGTTTTAGAAGTAGTAAAACTAGTGATAAGTGACATATGATGGTTTTAAAAGTTAATTTTGTAATTAATGAAGACAAAGTTGGTTTTTCTGGTTTTTGTTTTGTTGCTTTTATTTTTTAAAGGTTTAAAATAAAGCTTAAATCAACAAATTTTAAAATAAATACTGGTTTTTGCCCATAATCATCTTTATCATAATGACATGTAAAAAGGATTTCCCTCCTGCAAACAAAGCAGAAAACACTTTGGCTTTCCTCAGTTTATTGTGACCTGCATTTATAATAGGGGAGAGCTTAACTTCTTCTAAAGTCTGACTAAAGGCTGTTCTGAACTGGAAACTGCAAAAATGCATTTGTATAAAATCCAGTTCTAATGTGTACAATTAATTAAAATGTATTGCAACTACAACCAGCCAAATAGAAACACATGGGACACATGTGAGGGAACAGCTATGGTGCAGGCCGATGCTAAATTGATGAATTCTTTGTGTCTGAGGACATAAACCCTGTCACAAAACATCAAGGCTGGGTATATGTGTGCATGCAGAGATAATCTTGGAAGTCTGGATGCTGTATCTTGGCCGTAGTCAGTGTGGCCAGCTGAAGTGGGTTCGCAGGGCTGCTCACACTGGGGCTGGCTACGAGAGATCTGCTTCTCCAGAGTTCCACTGACTGGGTGAGTGCTTTAGGGGAGGGAGGCTCCAGGGTATCCTCGGGACCCTGCTGCTTGAGGGCTGTGGCTGAACTAGGGCACAATTGCCATTGTTCCCAGGAGCAGCCCTGGGCTGGTGTGAGCCCTCAGCACCCTGTGGCTGCGCTGGTTTGGGCGGTCGGGAGGCCAGTGGAAGTGTGTGCTCTGCACTGACACCTCTGCTGCTTTAAGTAGGGGTCATACTATGGCTTACAGCCCTGGGTCAGCCACAGCCCACACCATTGCTCCTGGGCTCTCCTGACCTGCACAGTGGATGCTGCCAACAAAAATCTCAAAGCTGCCCAAGTTACAAGCAAAAGCGTGTGCTGAAGTAGTGTCTTTTATTCAGTTGCTGGTGTTGGTTGCTGAGGTGTTTCTGTGACTCTGCCTGTTCATTTTAATAACCATATGATAACAGTTGCAAAGAAAGTCACTATAAATAGAGGAGATCATGTTAAGCAGTCGCAGAAGGGTGAATATCCTGAAAAGCTGTGAGCTGGAAGTCGGTGCGCTGCTTTCAGAAGTTACTCCCCCTGAACAGTTGCCATGCACAGAGGAACACACACCAGTGTCTGTCTGTAACATTTATAGTGTATTTTTGTTTCCAGAATGTGTTTTGTTTTCCATTAATGGGCTTTTGTATTCTCCCTGCTAATTAAATGTATGTACTTCGCTATCCTTTTGATCCTAAAATGAAGCTTGTAGTAGGGAACGCTGCTTTTACTGCTCCTTTCTGGAAAGATCAAAATACTGTTCAGAAAACCTGAAGAGTTTATGAGTTGGGCTTTTCTGTGTTGGGGTTTTTTTTGGCATTGTAATCTCTGTGCAGTATTATGCCTCTTTATTTGGAAATTTATGGGGAAAATAGTTTTATTGTTCGTTAGAAGTTTAAAGACCTCATATATGTTCATTTGGTAACCTTTGATTTTTGGCAGTCACTGGAAGGATGAGGTGTTTACACGTTTAGTGAAGAGGCCCTTTATTCAAAATGCTAATTAGCCTTTGAAACCAAATAGGCGTAAAATCCTGCCTAATGTTTCAGATGAGCTTACCACTCCCCCAAACTCTCTCCTTCCTCCTGCTGGATTTTCCCTGTTGTCTTTCAGCTTCTCCTGCTCTGGTCCTTGGAAACCTCCAGCATGTGCAGCACCCCGGTGCTCAGCAGAAACCACGGAAAAACCACCCCCCCATCCCCTTTCTTCCACAGATAAACAGAGAGCCTGAGGTGTGCACTGAAGTGGAGGCACACTTTTCCACATAGTGGTGTGATTTCTTTTTTTTTTTTACCCTCCTGGATTTTTATTTTTTTTTCATAAAGAAAGGAGGTCTATAAGAAGACCTAACAATGCCCTTACTGTTCTGTCAGAAACTGCCTGGCTACGTCTTGTTTTATTTGGCCCTGGCTGAATGGCAGTTTCATTTATGTTTTGGGTGTTTGGCAGATATTTCATCTTTGTCAAACTTCACTTTTAACATTTGTTTAGATTACTTGTCACAACACTTTCCTTTTTTTTTTTTTCCCTAAACTCTTAAGATTTCAGTCAGCTTGACAGTGCTCAGAAGTGGTTTCTAATATTTTTGAACTTACTTCTTACATATTGTCCCTTTTAGAGACCTACCAGTTAAGCTGGTTGATATATAGTTTCTTTTTTGTACTTTGATGATAGTGCGAGACTGTTATTTTGAGCCCCTGACTCTCCTTGATGGTGGGTAAGCATCTCCTAAGCCCTGTGAATAATAAAGAAAAACATTACAGTGACAGTCGTAAAATCCTGAATGCATCCATTTTATTCCATCTTGCTTTGTATTTAAGACACTTGGAGCAGCTGTGTTGAGATCAGGAGCGTTTTTCTCCCTGTTCTGTCTGATGGGTGATGGTATTTGCTTTTTATACCCGTGAGGGGCTGTGAGGGGCAGATCACATGAGAGTATGAGCTACTCCCTGGGTGCAAACCTGGTTCTGTTTTTTATCTGCCCATGCAAAGACTTCATTTCACTGAATTTGTTTGGAAGGCCTGCAGTAAGAGGTGAGGGGGATACAAGTGACAGGCTTCCCAGCTCTCCATCAGTGGCTGTTTCTGTGCATTCCATTCCTCTTTCAGCCTGAGTCTCAAGCAGTGACCAGACTCTTAGTGCTTCTGCTGTGTCCTTTGACTAGGGATAGGTGGAACTGAATGGGAGAATGTAATTTTAAATGAGGCTGAGCAGCCTTGAAGTATGATACTTACACTGTGTGTGAAATTTTGCTTATGAATGTTTATTTTCATTTTTATTGAAATGAATGTTTAAAAACTAGTTCAGAAATGAAAATTAGGAAAAATAACTACCATGTAGCCTTTCCTTGTTCAGATATTCTGTCAGAACTGATTTCAGAGGGCTGATTTGCTTATGCTAGTGATATTCACAGCAATCACTTTTGGAGGATTGTTACCATCCAGATCTGTGTGAACTGATGCACTTTTTTGCAAAGTTTTTAAATTTAGAAGTTACATTTCTGAGCTGCAGATGCTTTGGTTTGGCAAAAGGCAGCCTACTGAAAGTAATGCGATTGCTGAAATAATTTAGTCCAATGCTTGCTCATGCTCTAGTCGTTTCCATGCTTGAGCTGACTTGCAGATGAAGACATATGGACATGGACAATGTGAATATATATTAGGACAAATTGCAAATGTTCAACCTTCTCCAGAAATCCTGGAGACAGCCGGCAGACTTCAGCCAGCATGGAGGAATCCCAAGTGACCCTAAAGCCAATCAAGGTCAGTGGATGGGGCACACTGCCAAAGAGCCAGAGTGTCCCTGCTCCTCTGGAACTTCCCCATCAGCTGTTTGCTGTGGCCCAGCTGAGAGCATGGCAAGCAGACTGGTAATGGCTTGGTGTTTACAGAGTTTAAGTGTTTACTTGCAGATGCAAATACAGGTTTTGGACAGCTTGGGTCCATATTATTATTCCCCTTCTGCTTTCATTTGGAATCTGGCATTGTGTTTGCCTCAGGAGAGAATGGAGTCCTCTTGGTAGTGTTTATCTGTCAGCTGCTACTATTAATTGATGTAATTGTTTCTTTACTAATATTTACATAGGGTTTTAGCATGGAAGTGACTATACAGATAATTCTAGTACAATCTTAGTAGAAAGTCAATGCCTTAATTAGAAAAACTACTTGCTACTCTTGACTTATTCAAGAATTGATTTTTTTTCCTGCCCTGAAAAGTGTTTGCCCTGAAATCTAAGGAAATTGTTAACTAGGAGAGGTGACATTTGAAAAAGTGTATACTAGCAATTAAGGTGAACAAGTAAATTTGACAAAGGAACTAATACTTGTCCTGAAGGAATGTCCTGAAACATTTGGTGTGGGGGGGAAGGAATTTTGGAGGCATTTCTGCCGTCTCCAGGCTGCTTTCTTAAGAGTCACTGCTGTAAACTGTGTTGAGGAAAGCAGACCAGAAGGGACTTTTGAAGAAGGTCAGTTAGATCCACTTAACGTTTCTTTTACTGTGGTGTACTAGGTACTATAACTACACAGGATCATCCAGGCAAAACGTGAGAGTTATTTAAAAGCAGAGCAGAATATTATTTTAAACATCATGCTGGTGATGTTGAAACTCTGTGACTCTCAATTCTGCTAGGGCCAACAATTTTGGGGATTAAAAACATATGGGCCATAGATAGAGAAGATATCCACAGTGCTTGGGGTATTATTTAGTGCTATTTGTATTATTCTGGCTAGCAAAAACAAACAAAAAGACGAGAAGAAAATCTCCTGTTACAGGGCATAAGCCATCCAGTAGATGATGTGAGTTGGAAAGAAATTTTATGGGAAAGTTTTTTTCTGTAATTGCTCTCCTAGAGATTTCTTCATCCTTTCCCTAAAGCATCTGATTCTGGCTGCTGTCAAATAAGAGGTTACTGAACTAAATGTACTATTAATCTGACCCAGTATAGCAATTCCTGTGTTTCTATGTTTAAAAGCAGGCTTTGTCTGCTGAGGGTTGTCCCTCTGGAATAAACCCTCCATTGGAGGCAAGGGAAAGGAAATTGTTCAGAAGCTTTTACACTGTTGCTATGTAATTTTGTATGTTGTTTTGAAAAACTATGTATTTTTTTTCTCCCTCTCCCCTTTTATGTGTATGGATGTTTTAAATTATAAAATTTAGCTTCCCATTTGATGCATTTTCTGTTCAGTAGTACTCAGGACCATTGAGCAACATCATTATTTAGAATTATGTGCTTTCAAAAATAGAGGGACAAAATCTTGGTTAGCTGGTACATGGCTAAATGATGGTTCTATTCAGAAGAATATGAGCTGGGTGCCTTCACTGCCACTGGCCAGACCTGTTAATATTTCTGTTTCTTCTTTAAAAGCAGACAATTTCTTAAAGGAGTATCTGTTATTATTGTGGTTGTTCTTAATCAGAGTTGGTGATGTTCTAGTGAACCAAACTCTCTACCTTCACTCATTTTTGTTAAAGGTCTTTTTATTTTGCTTGAGCTGAAGAGGTTCAGTGAACATGCAAACTCCAGTGAGGTATGTGAAGCAGAGCTGTAACACCAAGGAACTCTGTGCCTTGGGTTTGTTACGTAAACCTTAAATTGGATTTCCTTATTTTTCAAAGGCTTAAGAGTGGATGTGACAGTCAGGCTATTTAACTCAGGTCCTTTTAGCAAGTCAGATAAAACTGCTTCATGTAGATGCCTTTCAGTTCTCCTCATTTGCTTTAAAATGTGCCTTAGAGACATGAGATACAACTGTGCTTTGTTTCACCCAAAAAAATGTGAACTTCATATAGGGAGAATGTGTTTCATTTCCTTACCATGTGTCAACAACTGGATCTTAAACCTGTATTTATCAGATGCAGAACTGGTTTTGGAGGATTATCACTAAATCAAATGCTAGGGCGGAATTTATGTTCTCACTATAGCATTTCTCAAATGTTGATATTATTCCACTTCTAAGCATTTAGTCTTTGATGCTTAAATCTGACTTGCAGAGGCTACATTTTTACATTCCTCTTTGTACAAGAGAATAGATATTTCTTTCTGTTTGAAACCCCTTATACTCTCATAATAAAGACAATACACCTGATTCTTTTTTTATTATTATTAAGACCCGTCATTACTGTTCAAACACATGCAGGAAAAGTTCTCATAGCTCACACATGGTAAAACTGTAGTCTAGGCGTATTACTGTGATTGCAAAGTGTTTTAGAAGAGAGGAGATCTTATGGTTTTCTTTAACACCTGAACTCCCATTCTTACTGTGGAATATATCTCCTGATTTCTGATGTATATTATTAAAAAATCCTGACATGTTTTTGTCTGGCAAAAACAGGGGCAGAGTGGTTGTGTGAATATGAGACCTGGTCCATGTTGTAAATGCAGCTGTTTATACAAAATAATGTTCCACAGGGTGCTTTCTCTTGATGATCTTCAATATCTTTTCCATCTCTTGCTATATTAGAACTCTGCATCATTTTTCTTGGAGTATTCTTTCATGTGTCATTCAGTCAGGTATGTTGCTTCTAATATGTCCTTGAATATCTAAGTATTCCACAAAATGTAGTCACTTTTCACTTTAAGTAATTATTTACGTAGGCTGAGGGGGTTTTTTCCAGCCTGTTGTCACTGTGGAACTCTTACAGTGCACACGGGCTTGGCATTCTTGAGAGGGGGATCTTCACATCTGTCATCAAATTAAGCTGCAGCGACTGTACCAAACATGGTCACTTTTCTTCCTATTTCTGGTTCTTTCCCCTCCTTATCCTCATAAACTTGGATATGCAGTGTGGAGCAACACGATTCCCTTCATCTCACAGTGACAGACTCCACACTGGGAATTGGAGAGCTGTATGGGGGGAATGTCTTCAAGAACTGTGGCTTACATAAAGGAAGTGACAGCCTTTAGAGATGTCACTTATTTTGAGAGATTATTTCCATTAGCTGAATCTCTATTGCATTCTCTTGCTTATGCATCATTTTGAGGAAACAAATTGGTTTTTTTCTGCTTACTTTGGATTTGCGCTAGCATATGGTGCTCTGTGAGACCCCATATAATGGACAAGTGTCTGACCCTCAGTTGGCATAGACACCATTAGCTGGAAAGAGGATGCAGTTGGGATAACACTGTGAAGTGCTTGAATCAACATGTATCTTTCAGCCATCTCTGAGTGGACTACACCACTTAAGAGATGTTTTTGACCTGATTATAATCACAAAAGACAGGAGTGTATTTTGAATGGCTTTGTCTCAGTAGCTGAGACCATTGTTTTGTTTGGGATTTTTTGTCTTTTTTTTTTTGTTGTTTTGGGGTTTTTTTGTTTTGTTGTTTTGTTTTGTTTTCATTTGTTTGTTGTTTTGTTTTGTTTTGTTTTCCCTGGGGGATTAATTCATTTGCTCACCTAACATGCATCTGTTGAAGGAACTTTCAGGTGCTGTTAGAAAAGCACTCTCTGTTGTGACACGTCTGGTTTGACGTTCTCAATTCCAAGATATGCTCTACTTGGCTGCTGGTATTTGCATGGTTAAATCAGATTGTCTTATCAGCCTTGGGCACCCAGCTGGGCTTTCAGGCTTGTTGCTCCTCTGTGTTCTTTGTAGTGCATTGGTCTGCTGGATCCTGATTTGTGAAGTGCTGATATCCTGAAAGTCATGCAAGAGCTTTGGTAAGATCATTTTGCTACAGTGGGGAAGGGCACTTACCAGCCACATAACAAGTGGTATGGAATGCACACCTGCCCAGCTGTCTGGGTCTGGAATGTTATTTTTTTTTTTAGACAAGAAATGCAGAGTACCTGGCAAAGTAACTCAGACAGCACAGCCTGGTAAGCACAGGTGAAGGGTTACTGCAGAGATGGTGCTGTTGGTACCAGGAGATGGGTCTGTGCTACCTTATAGTCAGCAGCACACTGGGCTTAATTGCTGTTGTGGGGGTAAAGGTGCTGCTGGGAGCTTTGAGAGCATTGCTTCTCTTACTGGCTTACATTTATTGATGTGTGGGGGTCAGAGGTTGCAGAAATGAGAATCTCGTTGCCAAGGCTGAGTATCCTTGCTGTTGTACTGCTTGTGGTGGTTCAGAATTGGTTGAAGGCTTGTTGGAAGGAGCTCTGCCTGAACCACACTGTCTTTCCACAGGAGGAGTCATCTTTGGCACTGTTAGCCAAGTTTAGCATCTCCTGGGGGATCACAAATGTTCTTGAGAGCTTTGCTCTTAACCCATGTCTCATGACCTAATTATGAAAATGCTCACTGTTACTTTCTTAAATGTTTTCAAAACTCATTATTTAATACATTACTTTGCCAATGAAGCTGAACAATCAGTGGTGCCAATGCATTCAGAAGATAAATGCTGCTCTGATAAGTGTTTCATCTGGGTTATGGCTGAAATGCTAAAATATTTAATATATTAAATATGTGCTGCAGGTTTGGGCAGGTCTAAGTGCTGCATGGTGGTGTATTACCTGTCCCCATCCCTAAGAGTCTGGATGCAACTTCTTTCTGCACCATGAACATGAAGTTTTTTAGGCTGGTTTCTCTGCTCAAGAAGTGGGAAAGTTGTCTTGCATTTACCAGTGGAAAGACCCTTTCAGAAAAGGGCTTGTTGGGAATGATTGCTGTGCAGTTAATTCACACACTTGCTTACTCTGCAAGAATACCTTTGTGTTGTATCACAAGTCCTGCCTTGCAGACTGGACGGCATGACACAAGTCTCCTTGAATTTTGTCAGTGCTTAGGTTCCTCTTAGTTGTTTTTGGACGTGAAATATAAGGTCATAGTTCATGTTGGTCTTTCTGACAATGTAATCCATCTGTCCAGTGCCTCTAGCAGACAATTCTGGGATATAGATCTTATGAATGTTAGAATGTGGAAAAGATGTGCTGGTTTTGTGGCTACCATGATTGATTGTTGCACCTCTGTCCTTATGACCCGGCTGATAAGGTTTTTGCAACATTTTCAAATGATTCAGAGGATGGCTCTGAGGGTGCTTACATGTGCAGTGTTATCTCAGCGTATTATTAGCATTTTACAATTGCTTTATTGGCTCCCTGTTAAGCAAAATATTGACAATAAAAATGCTATTTTTGTTCTGTGATCCATGCTATGGCTTTGTCCCCTCCTAGTTAATGGCTGTGCTTGTTCCTAATTTTGCTACCCTATTGTTCCTGTGACAGGGGGCTACAGAGAACAGAGGTTTTAAAATAGATGTTCATAATCTCCACCAGCCCTCTGGCATATTCTGCTGACCCTCAGGGAGTCTTACTGGGAATATATTGAAACTTGTGATATCTAATAAGTGAAGGTTCAGGAGCCTGACGTAGACAGCAGAAATGTCGTCTTCTGGGTAAAGTAGGACAGAGGACTCTAATAACTCAGAGGAATTGCAGAACCTTTCAGCAAACAGACTACAAGACTTGACGTATATAACAAAAGGTGATAAATTATGTGTGTTAAGTTATTTTGTGTTAGCACAGCGTCCACACCTCCATGGTATTAAGATGATAGATGCACCTCTAGTCCAACAGACTAGTCTTCTGAAACAAAGTTCACAACCAGAGATTGAACCCTCTTTTTCCCCCTGTTCCACTTGGATCACCGTCCTCACGTGACAAATGGGTGCAGCAGGGATGCAAACTCCTCTAGCTCAGAGCAAATAGAACTTCCAGTCCTTTAGTGCAAAAAACTGGTCTGCTAACAGATTGAACCTACCTCCTGAGCGTAGTGCCGTGCCTCCCAGACCTTGGGGGATTGGGAAGTCTATGGATTTCACAATTCAGGCACAACCTCTACAAAATCCTCTTTCAGGTTTCTCAGACAGCCTCCCGAATAAACATTATCCATTTTTTGAGTGAATCCACATGCTTATCCTAACAATGAGTTTAGATTACTCCAGATAGCAAAATTTTCTTTACAGTTAAGTGGATTCTTGCAGGATCCTTCTTTGTGTGGCTTATAAAGTGAAGTGTGCTGAGCTGAGGCAGAACCTTCTGCTGTAGTGCATGTTTTCCAAATTAAACAGAATTTTATTCTCATCTTTTTTTATCTCAGTGGCTGTTGAAGTCTGTTTGCTTCTTTGCACAGTGTGTGCAGATCACATACTGCACTGACCCATCAGTGCATTTCTGTGCAGCACATTTGTGTCATAGTGGGGCACAAAAGGATCTACTGGTATTTACTGGTTGTACAGATACTGAACAAAGCAGAAATTAAAGATGTAGAGATTTTTCTGCCTTAATTTGGTGGTGAAAGTAAGTCTAATGACAATATTTGCAGTTGTGGCTGGACATCCAGGCTGGATGAATCTGACTACTCAGTTCCATCCTTAGTGGCACTAAAGATATCCTGCCCATGCAGAGAAAGACTACCCAAATGACCTCAGGCAGGGAGAGGATGTGATGCTTTGCTTTACTGTGGTGGTTCTGCTAGGACTAGGACTTCTCAGGAATATATCTCTAAGGCTGAACAGAGAGATGAGATTTGCTTCTGTGCTGGGACAGCCATCTCTAGCAATTCAAAAACTAACAGCAAAGGCTTCAGGTCTAAATCGCTCTGATCTTTCCCAACACAAGCCTCTGGGTAATTAACATCACCTATGTGGGTGTTCAGATAAAGCATAGCCATCAAAATGAATGTTTTCTGCATCTGCCACTCATAGAGCATTTGATGAATCATTTCCTTGGCTCCTGGCTTCATTGACTGAGATTTTGAGACCAGTACCAGTAAAGATTGTCACTGGTGTTGCATGTCTTTGTGCTCTCCTTCGTGGAAGTGTCTCTTGTCATCCTGTTTCTGCAGTGCATGTTGTGACTGCAGAGTGATGGCCTCCCAAAGAAATGCACTTTTCTGTCAAGGAACCGCCTTCCAAAGCTGCTTTCCTCTTCAGCTTCTGAGCCGATGAAGTACTCCATTCTTTTAATAACTCCCAGGCCACTGGGATCATTTACTAGGGATCTTCCGTCTGTCACCAAAACAATAACATCACTTGACCCCCTCTTACTGATCTCAGAGGCCTCTTAAAAGTTATAAACAGCCAGTATAAGACCTTTTTAGTAGTTGCAGTGATGGTAAGTGCTGTATTTGCTGTTGGTCACCATGACATGTTTCTCTTCAGCTAGAAAGTTAAAGATGAGCATTCTGAGAGCATGCTGGGGAGGCTTCAGATCGATTCCTCACTCCTCTTTGCTGTAATGCCACTTGGGAAGCAATTGGCATACTTGTAAATGTCTGCACATCCCATAATATTGGATGACATTACTGAACATAGGCAGCAGGATGTGGTTTTTCTTGCTTACTCAGTCTCCCTTCCCTTGGCCTCCCGTCTCTTTCCAAGAGCTCTTCTCACAAAAGCTTGCTTTGGCTGGGAATCCATGTGATGCTATCTTGTGGTGCCTTGTAGGCAAGGGTAAAGAGCAATTAATTGCCAGTTAAGGAGAAGACTTCAGTGGAATTGTTTTTTGTTTTTTGGGGGGGTTGTTTTGTTTCGTTTTGTTTTTTTGCTGTACAGGGAGCATATTCCATTCTGAACTTTGTCAGAGATGCTACCTTTACTTCACGGATGAGGGTCACAGATGTATGAGTATGCTGTCAGTTTAAGGTACTACCTGTTGGCCTGTGTAAATCTTCCAAAATCCTAGAAGCGTTGGTGCTGGTTGCAGCTTACCTTTGTTACCTGTGATTCTTTTTCCCTTCTTTGACTTGGTGATGAGGGGGGAGCCCAAAGGATAGATTCCTTAGTCCTGTCAGTGATCGTATTTCATCTTCGTGGTTGCCATCTCTCATAGGAGCAGCTACAAACAAAACAATCTGATTGGGCACATAGGAGAGTAAAGGATAATTTGGATTGCTAAATCCAGTCTTGTTTTTCTGAACTGTAGGGAGAAACTGTTCCGGGGCACAGGACACCTGCTGAAAAAATGTGGTCAGAGAACTAAAGCAATAGGCACAGCACCTGGAATAGGAAAAGCTTTGTACGGGAGGTTCTGGTTCTGTGTAACTTGAGGGACCAACCTGCTTTTTAAGAGCTAGCTACCCTGTGCTGTTTAAATTGGGGGTCATCTGAATTGTGTTTCAGAGAAGGGATTTGTTTTTCCTTTTGAAATTTGTGAATGAACAGAAACAAGGAAACAGGTTCTGCAGAAAAGCCCTGCAGCTTTGGTCTGGCAAATCTCTGATTTCCTAAACCTCTGTAGCACACAGGATAGTCTCTCACGAAGGGTGTTCTCAGTATGGAGCTACTGTTGTACATCCTTGGAATAATAAGGAACAACACAGATGACTATGCAAGAACAGAAGAGTTAATTCCATTGAAAGAGCAATTTTAAGCATTAAGAAATACCTTTGAAATCTGGGGACAATAAGGAGTGTACAAATTCACTTAAACTCAGGGAGCAGGAAGCCCAGTTACCTTTCCTTTGGTTTCCATAGATGAAAGAGAACTTTTTTTCTTGACTGTCCTGCAGGATATTTTGAATGTGACAGAGTAAGTAAGGAATGCATTTAGTTACAAAGCAGAGTGTCCTATATACCAGCACAAAATGTATTCAGAGCCCTTTGAATTCTCTGCAGAAAACTGCAAGAGAGTTCCTTACAGAGGTGATTGAAAGCCACTGCACAGGAAATCAACTTCTCATCCTGTACATAAACATGAGCCAATTCTACTATTTCTGGCTCTTGGAGCAGTACACACAGTAAATTGTTAACCCCATCACCTGACCTAACCATTTATCTTTACTTCTCAGTATAGTTTTGGCAACTGCTGAGTAATGAAAGAAAAAACATGGAATGCATAGCTGTAGGAAAAAAAAAAAGAAAGCCAACAAAAACCCCTCAACAATCAACCCCTGCCCACCCCCATCAAAGAAAAACCCCAACCCAGAAGCCCAACCATCCCACACCTCAGTTTCAAACAGCCCTTTAAAGCAGCAAACAACAGGAGAAGATGACAAATTGCCTGATACAGTGGCAGGATCTTAAATATGGTTAGTATAGAACAGAATTAGCATCTCTGTAGAATAACAGACATGTGAAGCATGGATTTTCAATCCTTCACACCTCTTGGTTGTGTTAGCACAAATAAATTAGTAACTCCCCTGAACCTTTGTGGAACAAATAACCATAGTGCCTTTCAGGTTTTGAAATGTAAGCTCTGTGTGTTTTTAATGTTAGTTGTTATACATGAAGGTTGGCTGAAATAGGTTATTCTGCTTATGGAGTATTGTTCCCATATGAGGATTCAAGCTATGTACTCACAGCTGCTGCTCTCCAACGTGGACTCTCAGTTCCACTAAAATCAATAGTTGGCACAGCAGGGTACTGTTGTATGGTGTGTAAAAAAATGGGTGTCATTGTGTGTCACTTTTTTTTTCCCTTTTCCCCTTTCAGATTTAGATTTGCTCTTTTTCAGGCATACATAAGCGTGTGTTTGCAATGCAGGCAATTCGAAGCATAACTGCTTGGGGAGAAAGAAGCTTTTCCCCCCTCCTTTTTATACTTCCCAATAGGATTTTAAAATAAACAGCAATTGCATTAATTATATTAATTATCTCTTAACAATGTCAGGGGGAAAAAACCCCAAATAAAACAGAAACCCATTCTGCAAGTGTCAGCTTTATGACAAAAAGGAATTCACAGTCCCCCAGCAGACAGCTATCTTGCATACCAAGACGCAGGAAAAGTGTCATAGTAAAGAGTGTCTTAATTCTGTTACAAGAAATTTTTTTCTCTCTTTCCATGAGTCTTGCACCTATATTTGAAAATATGTGACAATTTTGGTTATGCGATGTAAGAGTTTCAGATCTGCTTTTCAGTAAACTGACTTTGAAGTTCTGTTTCTTGCATTTTCTTTTTTATTCATGCATCTGGTCATATAGAGTGGTTTACTTTTTTTGGCTGCAGACTTGGCAGATACAAAATGCAGATGTTGTTCTTCTGACTTAAGCTGCTATTTTAAGCTTTTTGGCCAGTGGTTGGAAATTTTAGGTTCAGTTGTTTATTTGCTTATCATCAAAGTGGTTTTTGTCATATAATTCATATATGAGTATTAGCTTTCTGTGTTTACTTTCAGAGTTTGAGATTAAGAGTATGGTCTTTTTTTTCCCCTTTACTTTTTTTAAACCAGCATGCTCTTTTGATTAATAATGCAGTAGAATATGTTATGCTTCAAAGAGCTTTTATTTGCAAAGAAAAAACACCCCCCCCACAAAAAAAAAAAAAACCAAGAAAAAACCAAAACCCCAACCAAAACCAGCCCAACCCTCACATTGTGCTGCAATGCTTTCCCTTTAAGAAAACCATATCTCTCTCCAGATGCCTGCATCTCTTTGATACAAAAGGGTACACTAAGTTCCATCTATAAACAGAATCCACTAATTAAGAGTAATTGCTTCGGAGATTGGTACAGACTATTCAGCATCAGATGCATGTTCCTCTCAGATATCCATTAGCCTCTAATAAGATAATGCAGATGTGCCAGTCTGTTTCCTGTTTCCTTCTATTGTACCTTTATTGCCGTATATGGACCAATGGGATGGGCTGAACAATAAGTGGATGTCCTTTTGCTCCCAGAGCCCTTCTCAAAGGAATGTTTGTTATTAGATTGCTTTTTCTGTTTAGTTTCACATCACTATGCTAATAAAGGAAACATAACACTCCAAAGGCTTTTTTTTTTTTTTTTTTTTTTTTTTTTTTTTTTTTTTTACTTCTGCCACGGTAACTAGTTTATTGTTTAATTAAATCTCGTTGGATAGCCATGAAAACAAAAATGCAACATCTCACAGTCAGTGAGAACTGGTGCGGAACAGAGTACAGCCTCTTTATGAAATAAAAGTTTCCATGCATTTTTAAGAGTTTAAAGGCAGTGTGGTTATCATGTTACTGGATCTGACTGATTTACACTTGAGTCGTGCTAAATCTGCTGAATTATTCAGTACTGCTGAATGCAACACCATCAGCCAGCATAATAGAAAGCATATGCATAATCAGGGATTTCAATACAAACTATACATTAAATACAGTAAGGGTTCTCAAAACTTGACTTGTTTTGAAAACAGCATTAGAATATGTCTTGAAGCTAGCTAATAAATAAGAACTCCACCAACTCTGTCCCTTGGGAAAAACAGGTAATATATTGTTGAAAGGTTTTATATGCAAAATGTCTCTGAAATTGTTTTGTTGCTCTGAGAAGAGCAACTTGCCTCTCCTGTCTTACTGCTCAGGCTGCTCTCCCAGTCCAGAGGTTCCTGTTTAATCCTAAGATTTAAGGGAGGGGTGGGGACTTTGGCAGGAAAATGGGAAATGAACTTAGAAGAGACTTCCTCTGTGACCCTGGAAACTTCAGGGACAGCAATGCTGCAGACTGAGGGCTTGGAGGAGCAAATTGCCAAGCACCTGGCTCTGTGCAGGACATGTCCTCATGTCGGGGTGCCTCTTCTGCATTCCTGGTTTTGTCCCCGAGTTGTAAAGGAAGAGCAACAGCAGTTTGCTATGGCAGAAGGGTGTAGGGATGACAGATTTAGCTTAGAAGTTTTCTGGATGCTACATCATGGATATCTTAAAATGACTGCTGAATTTCAAACATTACCATAGGTAGGGCAGAACTCCCCACTGATGTTTTCAGAAGTGAGGGAAGAAAAAAAAAAAAAAGACAAAAATCCCTCTTTACTTACAATGCTGACAACTTAATTCCCTGCTCTGGCTAGTGAGAGGGGAGGAAGAGGAATGTGGAATTGGGGTGTTGTTGGCAAAAGGGAGGACAGACTGTAACCTTCCTACTGACACAGAACAATTGGCCAAGCACCTCCTGCCTTGGCTTCTTGCCTGTCCAGCTGTTGATGTGCATCAAAGTCACCTGTAACAGCAAAGGGATTTTAGGAATTCAAATAAATCTTATACAAGTGAAAAATTCAGAAGGATGAGTTATGTTACAGTAATACCAAATATTGTTACCAAATGGAAGCTAAATAGCAATATAATGAATGAGGCTCAATACATTTAATGTATTTTAGGAGAACTGACAGATGTCTGAAGAGCAAAGCTGTTTTCTGTAGTCAAGCCTATGAAAAATGCATGGGAAATTGAGACAATAAGAAAAGTTTGGTTACTGTTTATCCAGTAAATTTTGAAGCTTTAATGTGAAAATTTGTAGTTTTAAATTTCTGCTTAGCTGCACAGTGAGAAGAAATGTGGAAGAGACAGATACACCTGCTGCATTAACTGCAGCTGATAAGTATTCTGCTCTGCACTAGAGCTACTGTAGCCTCCTTCCCCTGTGGCCATCTGCTTTATCACTGAAGTCAAGTCAATAAAAGACCTGTAAAAACCAAAGAGGGGGAGGCATATGTTCTGTCAAAGAAGAGTCATTGGCTCCTGTTCAATGCAAAGTATTGCTCAGTGTGATCATCTCTTGGTGAACCTTCAAAGGAACTTTTCTGTATGATCCTTTTCCATACTGCTCGTACTAAGGGCCTTGTACTCATGAACAGTCACTGAAGAGAAGTGTGTGGAGGAGGATTTTCATTGTATGCTGAGGAGATCCTCTGAAGTGCCTTGGTGACAGCCATTTTCTCAAAATTTTGCCTTCTGCCTCCAAGGCAGAAATCCATGCTGTTGCATCACATGAATGCTGGTTGTCCACCATCAAGGTGACTCTGCAGTCAGTTTGGCATGCTCTTTCTTGGTTAGTCCTTATCTGTGGTGGCTGGCACTTCCTTTGCTCCAAGCTCATCAGCTGTGGAGTATTTACCATAGCAAGTGACAACAAAGGAAAATCTCCTTCACAAAGCTGACACTTGTACACGGTGGTACAAGTTTATGTACAAGCTATGGTACAGTTTTAGTTAGGCAAAAGAGATGTTTTCACCTTGGAATCACATGAAGCCTAGACATCATCTGTGGCTGATGTCCAGTGCTAGGTCCTCATCAGTGAGTTCAGGGACCTGAATGTGTCTGTCTGGTGATACATTAGTGAAATGTGTCATGGGAGTTGTGCCATGGAACTGGTGTGAATGGGAAAACAGATTGCTGGGTTTCCTGTTCTGCAGCAGTTTCTGCTTTTGGGATGTCCTCTGCTGTGCAGTGATGAAGGTGATGGGTCTGTAATCTCTGTTAGCAGAGCTGGTGAATTGAAGTTCCTTGGTAACCATAGAGCACGAGTGGCATTTGCTTCTGGAATTGCTGTTAAGTAGCTATCTGCCTGCAATTTGCTCCTTGACCATCACATAGGTGCTTAGCTAAATGTGAACTAAAGGGTGCTCCCAAGGGACACAGCTTGGAGTCAAATGATACACTGTTTAGAGTATCATGACTTTTACACTGTCTGCTCTCTCGGCCTATGGAAAGTAAATTTCTGAAGAACTCTGAAGAGGAACAAATTCTGAAGGCTTATCTCCAGCTATCTGCAGGAAATTTCTGGCCACAAGTAGTGAAAGAAATGTGATTTTGAGTAAGGCAAGAAAAACTTATTTTCATGTAGTAATTTTGTGTTTTAATTACATCTCATGTAAAATTACAAGCACACAAAACTATAGGATTATAACCTAGTTTTGGCACTATTAAACATATGTGTTTGTATACTGAGGAGCAATAACACTGCTGTGTTCTGTCATCACTGACTCCATCACAGATCATGTTCCTTCAGTAATGAAGAAGTGACCAAGTGTTTTCTTGAGTGCCTTTTATCCCCTCTATCCTGAAGGAGTTTTCACTTAAATATGCGAATATATCTGATGTGCTTCTGGGGACGTTTTTAAGTTATGATGAGCTTTGCATTTCTCTGGCTAATAGAAATATAATTGAGGGTATTAGATAGTTTTATAAGATGGATTTTGTTTCCAAAGCCCTACATCATTTAAAAATAGATGGCCTTGTTCTGTGTTTAATTTACCGCACACATTTTTAGGGCTGGTATTCATCAGCATCCCTCTCCTGTTCTTTTTTTTGCAAACACTTTGAGGGATAGTATTTTTGCCGGCTTTTGTGGAATCGCTTTATAAAACTTTGTGTGTTCCTTTGATACTTGACTTTCCTTGTCTCTTAAGCTTTGTAAAGCTTTACCTTAGCTAGGTAAAACAGGCACCAGCAATGGTTCATCTCATTTTGTGTTGTTAGTGAGTCAGTGTATTTTAGCTGCCGGGACTCCCTCAAAGATCTGCCTGGTTTCACTGGTCTCCAGGCATTTGGTCCTCGAGCTCAGCTTGGCCAGCAGCTGTGCCTTTGCTTGCTGTATCCCCTTCTTACAGCCTCATCTCTGCATATGTTTGCCTCCATTAGCATTAAAGGCATTTTGTGCATAATTTACACAGTTATCAAATACTTACAAGCTACATTTCAGTTATCCCCAAGCAGGCTGCACTCAGCAGAAGCTGCTGTCTGACAACATGCACAGCTGGTAACCTTTGCTGGTATTCCACACAGAGCAGAAACACTCCGCTGCTCTCTGACAGGCAAACATATGCATCTGAGTTGGGTTTTTTTCTTTTTTCTCCTTGCTCATTTGAATTCTTACCGACAACTGGTGCTCTGAGTAGCAGGAGTGATAGTCAGTGTTCCGTTGTCACAGTTTTCCTCCTCTGGCGTCAGTTTTGCTTTGTGACCTTGACACATCATTTCACCGCTCCTTTATTTTCCCACCCAAAAATCCTCTTGCCTGTGGTTTCAGGCTATAATTTCAAAGAATTACAGATAAAAGTTCTATATAGTGGTGGATGTGGTTACTGATCACTGACTCTGCCAGATGCAAGAGTGTAGTACGCAGTCTCAGGAAACAAAGATTTAGGCAGCCGTGGACTGCCTTACTTTTGGGTGGCTGAGTTTGCTCTGTGGCTCCTACTGTCTTCCTTCTACAGTATGTGTTGGAGGAGATCAGTAAACTCCTTGTGCAGGGTGAGCTCAGGGGTTGGCTGCAGCAATCACTGGCTTTTGCCTGGAGCACTACAGGGTAGCTACAGGACCAGTGTTTGCAATACAGAGTGGTTGCAGCCTTCCCAGTACTGTATCTCTCAAGACACCAGTAGCATTTATTTGTGTTGCACCAGCAGGCTGATTCAGAGACCACCAGCCATTTGCTGTACATAACTTGAATTGCTATGGTGGGAGCAAATTTCATGGGAATATCACAAGAAGTGTCCTCTTCTCATCCTGAGGCTTTTGGCACAGAGTCTGAAAAAATGAGGACCCCTTGAAAGGTGGTAGCTCTTTGGGTGAAACACTGAGGAAGGTGTGTGGACCTCTGGATGACTTTGAAGATGGTGGTCATGAGAGCAAGCGAGCTCCCTGGCAGAGCACAGGAGCAGTGTGTTGCAGTGTATTGACTCTTGTCACTCACTCACCCAGTTTGTGAAATAATAGGTGCTTGTTTGTTTGGGCAGTTCCCCCTACCCCTCAAAAAAAAAAAAAAAAAAAAGAAAGAAAAAAGAGAAAAAAAAGAAAAAAGAGAAAACCATTAGTGAGGTGTCTCTTAAGGGATAATAAACTAACTGTTCTTTGTGAAAACAGTCATTATTAAAGTAATTACTGCTTTAACAGCCCAACTCAAAACCACCCTCAGAGGCATGCCTCTGCCCTGCCTGAGCCATGGCACTGAAGGGAGTTGAGGGCCTCCTCAGTGCCAATCCTCTTCTGGGACCCTGAAAGCTTTCATAAACAGGGGAAATTTTTCAGAAGCAGATTTTTTTTTCCTCCAGCATCAATATTACAGGTAATTATTGATGCCTTGGTTTTAAATCCGGCAGTTTTCACAAGACTCTGTCACACCAGAAATAGCTTTTTGTCCTGCACATCGTGCAGGGAAATCAACTTAATGGGTGTTCTGCTGTTAGCTTCAGTAATAGGATGAGGTTTTACCCCTAGGTAAATATCAAGCTGACCTCATGGGATACTGAAAAATAAATAATAAATAAATAAATAAATAAAGTAACTTAACAAGAGTAACAATGAGAAAAAAAGGTTATTCTATGTGCATGCTTTAAAAATATGTATATTTTAATCAATACATTGTTTTCTTCCCCCAGACTGTGTCAGTATGCATCTATAGAGAACAACTGTGCTCCCACAGAAACATTTGCATAAGCAACCGAACTGCACCCTGATACCAGAGTAAGAAGACTTTCTATCCACAGTCTGCAGAGCAAGGATGTCCTAGAAGAGAGAACAGTAGGAAGCAGGGATGAAATATAGGATGGACCTGATCTGGTGAATTACCTTTTCATCAGCACGCAATCCAGCTTAAGCTGTACCTTCAGACTTGACAGCCCTCATCATTCATAATTTGAGGTATCTAATTTGCTGGCCTGGAGTGATGCAACATAATATTTGTCCACTGTGAGGTGTTAACATGACAACCAGCAGCCGCACATGTCCAGTACCGGCCATGAATGGACATATGACTCACTATCCAGCAGCACCATATCCCTTACTTTTTCCTCCAGTCATTGGTGGACTGTCACTACCTTCCCTCCATGGACTCCGGAGTCACCCACCAACAAGTGGATGCAGCACCCCATCACCTGCAAGTAAGTGCTTGGTATTAGTATTTTTTATTGACCAGCTCTCCTCTAATAAAGACTGATCGTGTTCATTCTGAAATTATATCAAGACTGATTGCAGTTGCTCATCTATGATGTATTTTATTTGGGCAAAGAGCATGCATTTGTTTTGAAATTTTTACTTCTTGTTTTTATAAACATAAACAGGCAACTGTATGGCATGCCAAAGCTATGGAAACCAAGAGTGACAAAACCTGCTATGCATTTTGGTACATGCTGCATTATTATATTAGCTGCAGAATCCAGTGTTGCTTTTAAAGGAAAATTGACCTTTTTGTAATCATAATTGGCAATGATTCCTCAGTATAGAATTCTCTGAAGTTGCACAGCTATTAGAACTACTTTAGTTTTCTTCCGTAAGTAACTGTTTTCTTCATGTGCAGCTTCTGAAGAGCAGCTCAGTGGACACCTGGTAGCTGTGAGCTGCCTGTGGCTGCAGAATGAGCCCTTGAGCCTGTGATTGAGTTTCTGTTGTGGTTTAACTCCAGATAGCAACCAACTATTGCACAGCTGCTGTCTCACATCTCCTTTCCCCCATAGTGGACTGAGGAAGTGTATCGAGGGGAAAAAAGGTAAAACCCATAGTCTGAGATAAAACCAAGTTAATATTGAAATAAGATATAATATGAGAATAGTTGTAATCAGAAAGGGGGCAACAAAAAGAGAGAAGTAAAACCCAGGAGTGACAAGAGATGCTCACTACCTGCTGACAGATGCCCAGCGACTTCTGGCCAACTCCCCCCACTTTATATACTGGGGATAGCATTTTATCTCATGGAATATCCCTTGGGCCTGCTTGGGTCAGCTGTCCTGGCTTTGCTCCCTCCCAGCTCGTTGTGCACTTCACTGTTAGAGCATGGAAAACTGAAAAGCCCTTGACTTAGAGTAAACATTACTTAACAAAGTGGTGCTTTAGTTGTTGCTATCAACATTATACTCAGTCCCCAAACCATAGCACTCTACCTGCTTCTAGGAAGAAAATTAATTCTCCCAGCCAAAACCAGGATAGTTCAACATTCAGCACTGCTGAGTGAATTAGCTGGGCAAGGCTTCTTCTTTGCCTTATGACAACCACGCTTTCTGCTTGGTTTTAGTTTTGTATGATGTGGTTAAGTGGCTCCAAACAAAGCTGTCCCAGGTATAAACTTTTTAAGTAGTATCACTTAGACAAGATACATCTCTGGAGATCTTTGCAGTGGGTGACTGATGTATTTATTACCCAGGAAACCCAGATGTATACAGCTTTGCAAATCATTTTGTTGTTGAAGGTGCTCATCTAAACACATCACTGTGACTGTTGGATATGAGGAGTCTTGACTAAACAGCGCATGTGTGGAACAATGCACTTTCTACTAAAGGAGAAGGAGACTTGTTATAGCAGTGTCCCTGGTACATCTTTCAGAGAGTTCTTTGCAGAAATCTCACAAAATTTCAGCTCTGAACTTAGATGGGAAATCACACAGTAAGGTTTTGTGCTGCTTGATACTAATTCTGGCTTCACGTGTCACATACACATATTAGAATGCTGGGCAATTTTGAAGTAAAGTAATGGTTTTTTGTTTTGTTTTTTTGGGGTTTGTTTGTTTGGGCTTTTTTTTTCCATTTGTGTGGACAGTTTTCATCCAGTCACATATGTGAAGAAGTATACTTGGGTAAGGTTTTTATTTTCCCTGTTCTGTTGCAGGGTGTTTGTCTTTATTGGAGCTGAAAAACAAAACAGCCAGAAGGTCTACAAGTAACTTCAATTTTTCATTCTTATCAGAAAATATCCTGGCTGATTATCAGATTACTATCCTGAATTTATCCTGCACTACTTCAGGAATACTCACCTGGTGAAGGAATAGTTTTATTAGTAAATGGGAACATTTTATGAGGCATAGATTGGTAAATACAAAAAATATATGATCAGTGATGCAGAATTTTTCTTTTCTATGAATTATTCCTGTGGAATTAAGACTGTGTTGTTGATGCATTATTAATGATTAATAAACCAGTCAGTGCTCAGCCTCTCAGAAAAGTAGTGGTTAGTATGAATTTCTGTCAATATGCAAAATAAGTGGCTACTTCTGAATCTTGAGGTTTGTGTCATTATGTCCTGGCCCCAGCATTTTCAGGTCAGTATTTTTGTTGAGGTGCTTTGTAGCACTGACTCTCTGTGACTGAGCACAAAAGCATGGCAACTGTTGTGCATAGCTCAAGGCAATTGTGTTTGCAAATACCAGCTAAAATTGGCAAGATAGGAAGGAGGATGACTTGAATGAGATTTTTTTTTTGAGACACAGTCCACTGCAGGATGATTCTTCTGGTTTGTACTACTCTGTTTTCATACCTGAAGTGTCAACACTCTGTCTGTAGACTTCTGATTCTGGAGCTTGAGGTTTGTATCACTGGATTTACAGAGACAAGTTCTTGGAAGCATGCAAGGTTGAGCTTCGGGTTGTATTTCAGGGTTCTGTTCTCCACTGTAGATTTTGTTTGTTTATTTGTTTGTTTTCCCAATGAAGCCACCCATAGGCCAAAGTCAGTATGATTGATGGTCTCTATTAAAGTTAGAATTTATACTGTGTGGTGGAATAATAGGGAACTCTCTTGCAAAGACATGAAAAAATTAAAGGTTGGCCAAACCAGTGTTCTTTACATGCTTGAAGCTACCGTGCTATTTGTCTTCCAGATTCTTTTCATTCATATAAAATCCAATAGAAATGATTTTACATAACAGGAATGTTATAAAGATCTCTTTAATCTTTTCAAAACAACGCGGTTCAACAGCTTTTGTTCAAAGTTAGCGCCATTTGAGCTTTCGTATTAGTGTCTTTTATTTTGTTCTGTCTTGGTTTTAGACTTCTAATGATGGCAGAATAACCTTATATCAAGTTGCATTAAGTTATCTTAATCTACAGCTGGGGCAGGTATCTCCAGTCCCATTAAACAGACAACAGTACATCTTAGACACATGAATTGTGTGAGCACAAGGGGCTTGCCATAAATGCTCAGGATGGAGTGATTTAGTTTCATTGATGTTAATAATGCTGCTGCCTCTGTGACCTGTGACTCAGCTTCTGTTTTTATACTGAGATACATAGTGCAAAATACTTAATAATTGGAGGTCTGGTCGCAGTGCTAGAGAGGTCAGAGATGAAAAAAACACTTTTACGGGTACGTGAACGATGCATTAGCACCGAACAAGACCACGGCCAGGAAGGTCGTTACTTTTGTGAAGCCCAATTGATTTACCTACTGCTGTGCTACCCTGTGGAGCACAGAGCAGACATCTTCACTCCTGACATCAGGTGGCATGCAGGCTTCCCTGGCCACATTAATGAATGAGGAGTTTCTTCTACACGGCAGAGATAGTTTCAGGAGGTTACTGCTTAGCTCATTTAGAAATGGTGAGAGAAGGCAGAACTGGGGGCATTCCTGTGCTTTTTGGGTCATGCACCAGCCTGTAGACCAAGAGGTTTTGGTTCTTTCCAGACTGGCAACAGCTATGGGAAATGGGCAAAAGTCCTTCAGAGCCTGACATGTTTGCAATAGGAAAATCATAAAACACTTGTGAAATATTTTGGGGAGGAATAAATAAATATGGGCAAATATTGTTACTTGACATTTTATTAAAGTAAAAACACCTTAGGTTCAGGTGAGTAGTCAGACAGCCAATTCTTGCATCTGAGTGGCATCACTCTCCATCAGTCCTGCAAGAAGGGTCAGGGCCCGTCCGGCCATTATGAGACCTAATGCTGCTGCCAGAGGTCAGTAAGGCAACTGTCACAACATGAGGATACCAGGTTTAGAAGACTTTACCTTATTTATAAAATGTCTGTTGTGTGGCTGGAATGGTATATTTTAATTTCTGGAAAAAGATTATTTATAAAAATCAGTCTTACAAAAAACCCCACACTCCAAGAAAACACCCCTAACCAAGAGAATCACCACCTGAAATTTGAGAAGGAAGGTATGTAAATGCCACACAGAACATTGTAGTATATCCATGGAGTTCAAAACTGTTGAGAAAAGTGCTGCCTTTATGTTATGGCTGATGGAACTGCAAGGCCCAGCAATGTTGCAGTTTCACAAGCAAATATCAGCATGGGGAAGATGAAGCCCTGGTTGTTTGTAGAGTATCTTTGCAAGACTGGTTCCTGTGACATAACTTCACCAGAATGAGTTTTGCAGAATTAGTTTAACATGGCTACATACCACTACACAACTAAGCCAGTTGGTGTGAGCTGGAGGAAAAAGCTTAATCTGAACTAATGCTGTGATGAAAGGAATCCCTGAGTGTATCCTAGATCAAATTAAAAAAGGGTCTGGACAATAACCACAGTGGGAGCCACTAAATAATAAAACACTTTGTTTGGCAGTTGTTCCCTTGCTTCTTGGATTGAGCATCTGCTTGAATGAGGCCATTTGTGTAGCCCATGGCAGTTGGTGGGAGCACCCCCATATTCTACCTCTGACCCCCACCCCACATTTTGGTCCTCAGGCTGTCAATGAGAGCCTTCAAATCCTTGATATCCCCCCTTCCATTTACTGAAGGTAGGAATAGGGTAACTTGATAAGGGGCAGGGAAGAGCAGTATCAGTTAGTCTGATAGAAGAATGTACTGGATTTTATATAAACTTAGTAAGGTTGCTTCATCGAGATTGCTTGGAAAAAAGTAATCTGAATGTGTTATTTAGAGGACTGTTGGGATGCCATGGAGAAAATTCCATATTAAGGTCTCTCATTGTATTTTAGCCAAGCTTTTCCATTCTTTTCTGTCTGGGGTGTTTTAAAAGTGTATTGTAAAGAAAAAAGGACTTTATGTTCTGTTTTATGTAAGTCTTCAAAATATGAGAAAATGTATGGAAAGGAAGATAATCTGAGGAACTCGAAGAGGTAGACAAGGAAGTACCTAAAGCATTATGTCTGGGTTGTGCTATGTAAATACTAATGATTTTATTTAGTAGTCAGTATTATATATCAGGCTTTACAGACATGCTTAGGACAGGCAGATTGTTGTTTTGGACATTGTTTTCTGTTGGAATTGTTTTTCCTTCCATTAATGCAATTATTTACTACTTGAACTTAATCTTAAAGATTGCTCTTTTTTTTTTTTATTTCCCCCCCTCCCAGGGAAATGGATTTGCCACTGGTATCACTAAAAAGTACAGTTAAATCCAGTGTAACTGGTATAGTACTGCAAGATATTTTTGCCAGCCCCACCCGTTGCAGGAATTCATTTACTTTTCCAGTCCTGTTGTTAATCATTATATTGACACAGAAAGTCCTCCCAAAAGCACTCTTTGGCAGATTGCATTAAATATGAATAGCAGATATTCATTACGATGTGTTGCCCCCAAGAGAACTCTAAACTATCTGCACTACTCATGAGCAGGCAAATACACTAATTCTCCAGCTATTCAAATTATTTTCAAATAGTTTAGTGTGTCTCTAATAAAAACAAGAATGTCTCTGTTTCCCTTAATTACTCAGAAGGTCAAGGACTCCCACATCTCACTTTATTTCGCAAAATGGGGAATATTCCTGTTGGAGATTGGAGTATGGTTAGTACATGATGGATTTTCTTCCACTGGCATAGTTACTGAGGCAAGTGCTTTCTGTAATGGACTGAAAAAAAAAAATCCCTCATCACTCTTTGGCATTCTGGAATGATCTAAAATAGTATTATGATAGTTATATTGAATTAGGAAAAAATACATGAATCAACCTTGTTTGATTATGTTGAGTTTTTTTCACAGCGTCTAATCTTAGTGTAGCTGTCTCCTTTTTTTGCAGTCCTGTCTCCCTGGGAAAGCTTGCTGTGTGGTCATTTGCATGTATCTGCAATTAACAGATTATTTTCAATGTACCTACTCAGTGCATGTGTTGTCCATCTTTATTGGAAAGGCAGAACATGTGTTTGCATTCAGAAAGAGGGCGGTGAACAGAACACGAATCTCAGATTTCTTAGCCACAGCCAATGTTGCCGCACGCTTTCAAGTCTGAGGAGCAATGTCCAGATGATACCCTGCAGATACCACTCATGACCCTGGAAACCACCATTTCTTTTCAGTTCTTCCTTTATGTCATGTTGTGGATTTTTTTCCTGGTGGAGCTCTATGCAGCTTGAAACCATCCATGCTTTGATTATTAAAACTATGTTAGATTGTCATTTTTGGATTCTAGTTGATCTGAAACTATGAAAAATTTAAGCTTGCTTTTTCATGTTAGAGATTCTTTTTCAGTATTGCCATTTTCAAATAAACCCGGAGCTCCCCTCTGCTTGGGGCAGCTGATGACTCCTGCCACACCACTGCCCTGCTGGGGTGTGTCCTCAGCACCTTGTGGATGCAGCCCACTTCAGATTTTAGTGGACAGCATGCTTATCTGTGAGAAATATTATCATGCTTATCTGGGTGTGTATGGACAGGAATTTGCTTCCTGGAGGGAACCAAATTTAGAAATTTTCTGCTGGCTCTGTGCATCCCTCGTAGCCATGCCGTAGTCTGAAGGAGCCTGGTGTTTGGAAGTCAAATAGGAGCTCTCAGAGAATTGCTCCTTCCCTCCTTATGGGCCCCAAAGCAGGGAAATTCACCAACAAAATGCCTTCTTACCTAAGGCTAGAAATATGTTTCTGCAGAGTATTGCAGATGACCTCCTCCTCTGCTCTGGCTCAAGAAGAATAACACCAATTAGCTCCCAGTACTGGGGACGTCAGGAGTGAAGAGTGAAGGGCTTGTTGTAGCCCCCCATGGTTGGTTCATTCGGGGTGACTCCTCTGCTGCCCCTCCACCCACTGATGGTGTTTGGTGTTGGTTCCTCCATCCCATTACATGTTCAAAGGGAATGTAATGCCAGGCTTTGGGCTTGGCAAGGTGGCAGCATCCAGAGTTATTCAAATGTCTGAGGTGTTTCCAATCCAAATCGATAGGTACAATCTTCTGAAATTGTTAATAGTGTGCTAGTTCATGAAAATAGAAGTCAACGTAATTTTGATTTGCCAGCTTTCTGTCTGAAGGTGTATGTTTAGCAGCTAATCACGTAATTTTAGCTATGTGGAGAGTTTCCATTCAGTCATGTTGCCATGTTCAAAAGGCAGGTTGCTGCATGGATTGGGGGGGGTTTTGTAAATACCTTTTTTTTTGTGAGCTAAAATGGGCCTTCTGTTTTGCCTCGGTGCTGCTCTTGGTAAGACTTTTCTCCTTTAGTCTAATTGAATTGTGAGTTTGTGTTTAGTGTGGTTTTAGCAATATATGGTGTTTGATTGGGAAGTCTTATTTAAGATTCAGACAGGGACAGATTTTTCTTCAGGAGAGATCAATTTATGGTTTTCCTCAGGTTGAATATCTTCCCCTTTTGTCTGTTTAGGGACTATGGGGAACAAATTGTGTTATGTGGACTTTTCAGCTGTATCAATGACAACATGTTTCCCATTTAAAATGATAAATACCCACCCTATCTGATGAGCCCTGAAAGGGCAGGGAATCCTTTTTTCCTTCCTTTGTCCTTCAGCACTCCGTTTCCTTTCTTACTGCCCAGAATAGGCCTACATCAGTAATATTCATAAATGATTTACAAAAGTAATTCCTGTGTAATAGCTTGGGACGTCAAGATTTTATGATGCTGCCAGATGTGCTATCAAACAAAATTATCTGGTTCAAAAAACTTGTGATAAATCTAGTCAGGGAATATTCCCCAGGGCAGACTCACCCTCTACAAAAGTAACTATATCTCATAAAATTGTTAGATTTGCCTTTACCACATGTTTGAAATCAGATTTAAAGCAACAATTTTACTCATGTCAAAACTTAGGTTTGGTATAAACTAACAAACAGGAAGGACTGGCCTTAAGCAACAGAAAACTCTTTTCCTTTCCAAACACCACGCACACTCAGAGGAAATGTCAGAGTAAATATCAGAAATATTCAGAAAACCAGAACCTGCATCCCTAAGATACTCAACTGTTTTGTCTAGATAATGCATTTTTAGAAAGCAGTCATACCCTAAATATAGTGGGTCTCACCAGGGTCGGGCTGCTGAGCTCCTGATGGCTGTATCTGAGTACTCTGAGGTTGGGCAGTGAGGAACATGCCCAGCATCTTCCCTGGGTGTTTGATTCTTCATGGTCTGAATCAGGAACAGTGTGTTGGTAGGAAGGTGTGTGTTTTGGCCACAAGTTCAGGTTTTGAAGGAGGGGAAGTGCTGGAGAGGCACTGGAAGTCCCTGTGTGGCCATGCCTCCATAATTGGGAAGGCTGGACAAAGGCAATGCACCCTCGGCTTAGCAACACAATTTTATGGTAGTCCTCACTTCTCAGGAAAGCCTGCAAGGATGTTTAGGTGCCTGCAAAAACAAACTTCACAGGTGTAAGTACGTCAGATATGCCAGAGGAGCAAAAGGTTTTTGAGCACGAGTTTTATCCCATAGTTCAAGGTGCTTGGGAGAGGGGCTGAAAGTCACAACTGGCTGCTGCGAGCGTCTGGGGCAGAAATGCTGAGTTCAGGTGATGGAAGAGTTCAGTTCAGCATTTCTTGGGAGGTTAGAGCAGAAGAGGAGAGGTGGGTCTGGAGGCTTGCGATGTGCCATGTCTCTGGGGAATGCGCTTCTCCTTTTGGAGTACTCTGAGATATCCATGGGCTCAGTGTGGCATTAGATAACACACTTGCTTACAGCTTCAGTTAAAAATGGAAGTCAGGTAACTTAATAGGTGTGGAGCTCCAGGTGTGGACCTCCAGGTAGAGCTTTGTCTTTGCTATTTTTCAATGCTGAAGGCCAGTCAAATTTGATTTAACCTTAGTATTAGCTTTCTGAACTTCATATGTTTCAATCTGAGACTTGTACTAAGGCTGATATTCAACTTTTTTTAAGAAATGTGAACTGCAAGAAATTAAGATGGGCAGAAAAAACCCCAGAAATACTGTGTAAACCTCAGAAAAATATTTACCTCATCCTTTTAGGATGGATTTCCTCATCCTTTCAATGGGTGGATTCAGACCCCAGCATGACCATGCAGCTCCTGCAAGTGCTGAGAAGAGTCTGTCTGTGGTGACAACTGGAGATCATTTATTTTTGTATGTGTGTAAAAATTATGTAGTTGGTTCTTAGAAATTAGGGCCTTGATCTCTCAGCTAGATCAGTAAGAGCAGATAGCACTCACTCCTTAAATTTAAGACCTATGTTGCTTTTCAAAAGCTGGCTTTTACTAAAGATGTATTTTGATATTTACAGTAATGTGGGGAATATAATTTCTGAGATAATGGGGAGGAGCCAAAATGTAGGCTTATGCAGTTCTCATTTCTCAAAATTAAAAGTTTTCAGGTGTATTTCAAGGCTTCATAACACAACATACCTAACTAGAACCTTTTACAACCCGTGATGTTTTTTCCAGTCAATTTTTTAAATACCTAATAGTTAATTTAAATGAAGGAAATGCCAAAAGTCCTTTAAATACAGCTGTAATAGCATCACGTTTTCCTCTCTGTATTTAAAAATAAGAAGAAAGACATTCTTTACCAGTACTGAATACTCCAGGGAAGAAAGGTGGTGTCCTATGGCTGCTCTGTGCAGCCTGCAGCTGTTACCAGAGGTTCTGCCCAAAAACCTCTGGGCTCTAACAAACTCTGCAACTGTATTTGAGGGAGAAAAAAATTGGCTCCCTTTTAAGATTGAAAGCATCCAAGCCAACAGCTGGAGTCCTGTCCTCACAATCAGGTCCCTGTCAGTGGAAAATGCAGTGCAATTTCCTGTGCACTCTGATTTCAGCTGGGTACCATGGCCACTGCAGAATGCAGCATCTGACAGGGGCAATACCTACCCTTCTACAGCAGAGCCAGTGGAAATCCCCATTCTTTCTCTCCTTATTCCCTTCCTATTCTCATTCCTTCCAGCCACTGAATGATACTTGTTCGAGGGTAATGATCCTGGAGAGAGATGCACAGACGTTCATCTAGAGCCCTGAAACGAGGCCACGTTGTAAATCTGCAGTCTTTGGGAGAATCCACGTGCATACCAGCACTACCTTAAAGGCATTTGTTGGGAAGTGGAACTGTATCATATAAAGAAATCTGTTTATTATATACTACTTTTGCATAGCAATTCCAGGATCAAGAGTTCTGTTAGTGGAGAAATGAAATCCTGCGAGAATCATTAAAAGTACAGAAATAGTGATGTCATTACAAAATTAACTGGCTATAAACCCACAGGGTGACATGCTGATTCATAAAGGGAATAGCAAAACATAATGCAGGGCACATCTGCTGCTCCGGTTCCTGCAGAACCATCAGCCTATTGGTATCTGCAGACCACTTGAAATTGAACATCTGTTAGAAGCACTCAAAAAAGCAGCAGGAGAACCTGTACACCTTGCAAAATGCTTTGCTGTCAGTAACATCATAGTTTCAATAGTGTATTCTTACAAAAACTGTTATAAGTCCCCTTCAAGTCCTAGATCTTCCTGGCATTGTTTCTTAAATAGCGACAGCATGAGTAATAGTAAAAATAACATGGACTTTTCAAAAGACTTTCCTAACATTTTTATGACTTTATATTTATGGTACCACTGCAACATGAAGACTGCTATAGAGTCTTCAAACAAAGATGGATATGATCTCTGTTCCAAGTAGTTTGGAATCAAGAAAAGGAAGATATATGAAGAGTAAGAGAAAAGAACATGACTTCGGGGGCAATTAAAGGGGGTGAAGGAGGGCTCACATCCTAGAAAGGGGAAGCTGAGTTTGGGGCTTTAAGAAGAACGCTCAGATGCTTAAAAACAAAACTGCCTGTGGAGACTGACCTGCGTCTTGTGAAGACCAGCAATAAGATACTGCAGTGCATTTCAAAAAACCCGTGTGCATGGTCAACAGTGGATTAAGTATCGTAATTTAACTGCATCGTCTTAACTCTTACCCAGTCAGGATGACAGTGTGTTTCTCCAAGCTGCATGGTCCATCAGAGTCCAACTAATTTGCAATTTTCTTCTGTTTAACAAAACCAGAAATATATTTAAGCCACAGAGAGAAAGATTTCACTATTGATTAGCAGTGGTTGGTGTTGTAAAGTGACCTGACAGACATTTGGAATGCATCAGCTGCCTCATGGCGCAGCAGCCAAATATCTTGAAGCACAGTTTGCTCTCTTTCACTTTTATTGCTTGCAGAAGAAGTGAACTCTGCCAGGGTGTTATTGGAAGGGATGTTTGCCGTTTTAATGTGTAATTACTCACACAAACTTAATGAAAACATGTTGCAATAATTTTGATTTTTAAATAGGTAATGGTATTTTACTTGTAGTAAAAAATAAGAATCATTATAAATTATTTGAGAAAGTGAATTAAAATGTATAGCACAAGTCACAGAAAATGCCCAGTTTTATTCTGTGAGTATCAAAGTATTGTTTCGGATATATTCCTCATTTCAGCTTTTTTAATAACCAAAGGATTTTTTACCTTGTTGTCCAAGATGAAGCTGGAACCTTTCATAGCCAAAGCAAAGCCTAACTGAGGCAGTCCAACCCTAGTGCAAGGATATGGAGAGCCACTGACGTGGGCAATTCAAAATGGGGTTTCTGCCAAACCTTTGTCATTGTTCTGAAGCACTCTGCATGAGTGCCAGGGCTTTCTAATAGTGCTGAGAATTTTATACAATGGACAGCCCGGAATTTAAAAGCCTAATGAAGTGTGCAAAGGAAGAGCATTAACACTAAACCCAGAGTGAGATATGTGCATTTTTTTTCTCCTGAGATGTTGTTTGGTAATCTGTTTTTTAATCAGTTCTGCACCCATGAAACTTCTTTGACTGCCCAGAAGACTCCACAATGATAGTTCCAATGAGAAAGCAATTAAGTCATGAAGAATATGTGGCCCTGTCTGATAAACTTTGTCTCTTTTTTGGGGAAAAAAAAAGAAGTGTTTCAGAGGATGTTAATAAAATTGTTAAAGCTGCTCTCCAACAGCTGCAAGGACACTCAAGCTGGTGCCTCTCCTTTGTCATCAGAGGTACTGAGCACACTTTGGTTCTAGCAGATTTCTTCTCTTTGGAGGAAAAGAGTAATTTTGGGGTCAGATCTGTTTTTCGAGGCTGGCAAAATGGAGCTATATCACAGAAGGAATCCAATGCCCAAAGTCTCTTTCCTTACCTGGGTTTCAAGTCACAGTTCATCTGCTCATCACCCAGGAGCTCTCCCTTTAATCTTTTTCTTTACTTTCTTGTCTCTGCAAGTTGTCTGATTGTGTCTGGTTTTATTTAATTGATTTATGTGGTGTTTGTGTGCTTCTGTGCTTTTAATTCCATACATTTAATTACAGAAAATGTTTCTGCTCCCTCCTTCCTTGCTGATGGAATTGCTTTGTATTTATCCTCAAAGTGGAAGGGTGGCATCTTCAGTGCGATGTTGTGCTTGCACACAACAGTGAGAGGGATTCAGAAGAGGTTTTCTAGAAGGTTAGGCTGATTCTTGGCAGCCAAGAAAAGGGGGAGCGCAGTCTGTGACAGAGTTCATGCCTGGATGATGACACAGGGGCTGGCTCCTGGGATATGGTGTGAAACAACTTGTGAAAACATGTGAGCTACTGAACAAACTCAATTTCTATGTTTCTCTGAGATGACTCCAGCCAAGGGGTGCTCTTCACTTGTGTCTGCTGAGCACTGGTCATCCCACAAGAGTAACAAAGAAGGTGTTGGAGCCATGCTGCTGAGTCACATCACCTTTGAGCTTCCAATCGCAAGGTTGATGGTAAGCGTGTGTGACGAATTGCAAAAAGTGCTGATCCTTTTCAATTGGCTATTGGTCCGGAAAGTTGGGAACCATTGACCTAACGTATGTCTCTAAGGTCATGGAGACTGATTTGTGCCCAGGATCAGACATCAACCTGCTAGGAGCAGCATGAAAAAAGGTTGCTGTCACAATGAAGTATCACTTCTTCTTAGGATGGACTACTTTCCCCTTATTTTTTCCTCAGAATGCTTATTGTGCCTGACCTGATTTCAGAATATCTTGTATTTTACCAGACACAACAACACTTTGGATCAACATTGTATACTAGAATAGATGTCACAGGGTGAAAGTGGCTCCAATGAGTTTCAGATCCAACAAGGGGCAAATTTTTTTGTGAGCTTGTTAATCACTTTAAACAAAATTGCTCCCCAAGTTGTTGGGAATCACATGTTCAACTCTGTAGTTGTGTATGCTTGTGCAGGAAGTGAATAAAGTCCTGCTGCCTTGCTGGGTGGCTCTCTGCATGGACATCACTGACAAGTTGGGTCTGTCCATCTCAGTGTAGGTCTTTGCAGAATGACCTTGGTCTGGATGCCTGTGCCAGTGTTTTTGTGTTCAGGAGGTTCACTGTTCAATTATTTTAGAAAATGTTAGTCTCAGTCAGCCCATGTTGTTTCTTTCCTAGTGAAAGGTTGTTATTTTCTGTGCAGTGTTTACGTTGCAGCAGAAGGATTGGGTCGACTGGGAGAAAAGGTTGAAGGAGGGCAGCCAGGGCTGCTAGAAGGATTGCTGGTGTTTCTGAGGGACAGAGGGAACAGCCTTCACCCGTGGCAGACATTTGTTACAGATTCCCTCTAAGATCAGGAAATGAGCACAGTCATCGCTTTGTAATTAACTGTGAGGGGAAAATCTCGGGAGATGGCTAAAACAGATTTGTCCACTTAGAGAAGGAACGCCGTGACTTAACAGGTGTATGGTGCCTGTACTGCGCTACTTAGGAGTTCTTCAGGCTTGGCTGCAAACAAAATATTATCCAACTATAATAACATTGTGAACCCAAAGACCTTAACTGGTTTCATTATCAAGTGAGTGCCTGAGGGGAAATACACAGATGGAAAGGCATTCCTTTCCTTTGGTATAATGCTCTTGTGCCAGAGAATTTATGACCAGGACGTGGTTGGCCCTTGCATGGGCGACTGGTGGGGGAAATACATGAAGTAATTTTGGTTTTTTTTTAAGTTGTTATCTTATAGCCTGTTAAAGAGGTGAGTTTTCATTGCCATCCCCAAGCTTGGGGAGAGCATGCTGCAAACTACAAGATGAGGTTTGTGCTGTCCTCTTCTCTCTGCTGTGGACTTTGTTCTCTCCCTGGGAAACAGGGAGGGAACAGCCCTGTGTGGAAAACGCGCAGGTGGATTCAGGCTACTGTAGCTCAGAGTGATGCTCAGCTGGTGCTATTTTCTTAGAATTTAATTCATTGCAGGATGTGCTGGAGGGCTGATCGGAAGTGGTCCTCTAAAAGTGAGGGCGGCTTAAGAGGGGTTGCTTTGTTTGGTTTTTGTTTGGGTGTTTTGGGGTGTTGGGTATTTTTTGTTTTGGGTTTTTTTTCCTTTTTCTGGTGCAGACAGATCTTGGAAAGATCAGCTCTTTGTTGTGTATTTCCAACCTGCGCTCTGCTGACTGGAGACAGCATCTACAAGGCAGAGCCCTATAGCTCAGGCAATCTGAAAGGCTACACATGAGGGGGTAAAGAAAGAGAAAGGAGGAGATATTAACTCATCATTTAGCTAGCTGAGGTGTCTATACTCTTTTCCAGTTCATGAGTTACCCTGTGGTTTCTCAATTATAGATGTCAGAAGAAAGGTATGAAAGCTACTTTTTTTAAATCTGTGACCAGAGAGGCTGCTGTTCCCTGGAGAGGAGTCTGGTCTGTTCATTTTGGAGAACCTGAAGATGAAGATGCAGAACATATTATTTGGTTGTCTAAAATACTGTTATATTTTTTCAGGACTAAACAAATACAAAAGGATGGAAATTGCATGCAGGATCCATGTTATATAATAAGTCTGCATGCACATTTAGACTTCTTTGAGAACCCCAAAGGTATTGAAGCAAAAACTAAATAAATAATGAAGTTGTAGTTCAATTGTAAATGTTAATGTTTCAGTGAGAGAATGAAGAAGTTCTTTTATAGTTCAAATTGGCTTGTTCTTTCCTTGTTTTTTTACCAGTTTGCCCTCTTTTTGAATATTATATATGATTTCATGGTTAAGAGTTCACAAATCTTAAAATGTTGCCTTCTTGTCAGTGACACTGATCATACTGCAAAGGTCTTTTTAGAATTTCATACAGATCAAATAGCTCTGTTTGTTAAAAAAGGTCAGGAAAAAGGTCACCAGAATCTTTCATTGTTGGCAAAACTACCTATTTTTTTTCTTAGTCTGGGTCATAAAAATAGTTGAACAGAACTGCTTCCACTGAATTTATTGATTAAAAACAAGCAACCACCCCCTTTCCCCAGCCTTCCTCCTCTTTCTAACAGACATCTGCCATGTAAAATGTAAGCTAGGTATTTTTATCAAGGCTATAAGCACCCAGGGTCTTCTATGATGGCTACTGCAGGAAAGCATAAGAATAAGGAGCTTCAGCAGCTCTGTTATAGCCACTTCTTCGTTTGAAGAAGATGTTTTGTGCAGGTGTTAAAATGCAATGCCAAAGTACATCTTGATATTAGCATACTGTACATTGAAGCCTGTAATTAACTGCACCCACCTGTATGTTGGCATTTTTCTAACTCTTGCCATCCTTTAAGATGTGTGTATCTGAGATCTAATCCATCTAAGCTTCTGGACACCCTGAACTACAAATGAAGTCAGAGAGCTGCAGGCGCACAGCTCCTGGCAGGATTATGCACCCAGTGAGCTATTGCTCTCATTATGTTGCACTGCAATATATCATCAGTGTGAAACATCATCCTAATGATGCATTAGTGTAATACATCATCAGGGGAGTCCCACCAGTAATGTATTACTCCAAGTATGGTGCTACTCAGTAAGAAAATCATCTCACAGTCCTTGTGTTGTTTCAGAACAGCATGAACGGAGGGCAAAATATGTTGCTTGAGACTGATGCAGCTTCCCAATTTCATAACTATGTTAATGGTGGGGGTAGCTTCTGTATGCTCTGAGTTTGTGATTGTATTTTCAAAGAGGTGTGTTTGGGCTGTCTTTGTTGCATTGCTCTTTGGAAGGAGCAGGAATTGATTCTTTAGATGGATGGCTGGAGGGCTTCAATAGGAAGCTGTAAATCTGCTGCCCGAGTGCCTGTTATGTAGTTCCTGAGGATGGGGAGAGGGTTTATGAAAACTTGGTGACAAAAATTTGCAATTTTAGGGATTTTTCTAGTGTCACCCTGACACGTCTTCCTGTTTCAGTCACATGGACTAAGATAAATACATTTAAAAAGCATGTCTCGCAAAAATTAAACCCCTCCATTTCATGTGTGTCAACTGACTGGTTTTCTTTGGTCTGAAAGATCCTACAGCAAAACAATCCTTCCCATGAGAGTTGTCTCAAGGGCAAGATATACTTCAGGAGGAGAGGCAATCAGGTGGTTTTGCTTTATGCTTTGGAATCACTGTTGTGATGCTGTGACATGCTCTGTGGGATTGCAGCAGTCCCAGGCACTGCCAGATGGAGGAACATAGTTGCCAGTGGTCCCCCATGTATAATACAGGGACTGCACTACTCCAGATGAAAAATCTGTAGTAGGATTGAAGGGAATGCTAACTAAAAAAATAGAATTCTGGAACATGCTTCTATACGTGGCCAATGTTTTCTAGAATGATTTTTGGATGCATCAAGTTAACAGGTCCAAGACAAGGAAACCTAAAGGGACTCTGAACTTTAGTGTGCTTTTGAAGTTGCATTGCATATTTTTGATACTGAAATGCTGCACACAAGTTGTTTTTTTTTTTTTAAATCTTCCCAGTCCCAGGAAAAATTCATCAAAACCAAGAGGTGGTTCTAGAGTAGGTTGAGCAAAAATTGGTTTCCCTTTGCTTCTGATTTTCTTGTATTACCATATAATTGGTCTGAGAAGCATGATTGTGGCCTTCTTGGGATTTGTCAGCCACCCCTTTTTTTTCCTGTCATGCTCCCATAAATTCTTTACCAACTGCTTCTCTCTGCATACTCAAGTCAGTAAGATACTATGACAGCATGACTGTTTTTGCAGGAGTACCTTCTGAGCCTTCTGTTACTGTAGAGAAATGGAGATTTTTTTTTTTATGCTGTACCTTGTCTCATTCATTCACGATGTTGCTGTCCTGGTCTGAAGTATGCACATATTGGTATAACACAAGGAGAACTTTAGTGGTGTCATTCTTTTACTGGTTAAGTGTTCTATGAGTTTATTTAGGCAGCAAAAACAGTATTCCAAGCCAAAAGAACTTCAGTTGTAACTTTCTTGAAGCCTTATTTGGGCAAAGTATGAATGGCCTTAAAAGACAGTAACTTTCAGTTTATTTCTTGAAGTGATGTTAGGTTAAGATCATCATCACAAATCACACTGTCCTCAACATCAGGATCTCCTTCACTTCTGTAAGGAATGCAAACCTGTCCTTTTCAAGCTCCTGCTTGAGACAGGGTTAGGATCTCAGATTTCCCAGCTCGCTCTCCAGGAGGATGGTGGGCCTGCCAGTGCAGCAAAACTCTTTTGTGGTGATGAAGAAGCAGTGGAAAGAATAAACCTTTGCAGTACATCAGGCATGGGTAGAAGAGTTGAAGTCTGAGAACTCTCTTCTCAGGGTCAGCACCATATCTGATACCTGTCTTTGGTTTTAAATAAAAATGAAGATCAGTGTTGTTGGATGCATTAAATAAAGAAAATCCAATAAAAGCAAAAACTATCCATTGAAAAGCTGGAGTTGAAAGGCAGAGATCATTAACGAGTTGATCTTTATGGTTTTAAGGTTTTAAGATTAGAATGACTTCTTTGTTTCCTTGCAGTTGTTTGAAGTCAGATTTTTTTTCCCAGCCTACCTAAATTCAGCTCCAACAGTAAAAAGTTTTCTTCAACAAAAATTAAAAATATGATAAACTTAATTTTCTGATTTGGCTGCTGCTTAGGGTTTGTTTTTTACCTTAGAGCTACTCAGCTCATGTCTTGGAGCCTTCTTGTTAGAGAAACACTGTCCTTCTCTGTGTATACAGAGTGTAATGAGTCAAGATTTGTTGTAAATAATGTTTGCAGAGTGAAGTGTTTCTGGCAAATTCCCACAGCTTATTGCATAGTCATATATGGCAGGTTATTGTGTTAATAGATTATTAAACTCTGCTTGTGCCCTTTAACCTTCTCTGAACTTTTGTTCTTGTCTTTTAGAAGGAATTAACTAAATCTAAATTAGTGGTGGGCAGTCAATCAGCAGTCAGATGGGGTTTTTGACCTCACCAGTATGTCCTGTTGCATTGTACTGTGCTTTGTTCTTCCATCAGGCTGCACCGTGACTCAGGCATAAACACGACACGTCAGAAATATAACGTGGTGTGACATGGCCAACAAAAATATCAGTTAAGGGTTCTGTGGATAGTTTCAATTCATTCAGTTCATGGGTTATTCGTTGTCCATTCATGTGTCAATAAAGGGTTCAGTAGTTTTCAACTTGCTGGCTCTTAAATGAAAGGGAAAACAGAAAAAAAAAAAAAAAAGCAACTAAGCAAAGAAAGGAAAGCAAAGACCCTCATCCTTCAGCTGGGTTCCCCTGTGCTCAGTGCCCAGGCTTTGTGCTGTGGTTCCAGCTGGTGATATTTGGAACCTGTAAGTTAATTAGAAGGAGAAATTTCTGCAGCTAGCAATGTAGATATTCTGGGGAAAAAAAAACATTGCCCCGGGGGAGGAATGATATTTGAGCAGATTTATAGTGCTCTGAGTGTGCATATGGATGAGATGATGGCCGTCAATGTGGCTTGCTGCTGTGGGGAACTGTCAGCTTTGCTCGGGTGGAAGGCAAACCATGGAGGGGAGCAGCGAGAATGATGGGAAAATAATGATAAAAAATAAATCGTTTTTACAATTGTATTAAAAAAAATTAAAGTATGTAAAAACAGACTTCCTTTTTTCTCTGGGGGGGAAGGGAATAAGATAAACACCTCGCCTAGACAAGCATTGCAACTTAAGTCTGCTGAAAATGGTGGTGGGGAGGAGATCACCATACGATGAAGCCCCGTGTCCCCCCTTGCATATCGGTGAAAATCACCCAGACCAGAATTTGAAACATTCTGATTTATTCTGCTCTGACAACATGTATTGCTGATTTTGGTGCATATGGAACGGTCACAGTGGTACAGGGCCATGAGAGGGAGGGATTTGCTGAGGACCACAGCCAGGCTAAGCCAAGCGATGTGTCCCACCCTGGACTGCATTTAACAAAAAATCTGAGAACTCTGCTGAGGCATTGTTGAGGTGAGGGTGCTGTGTGTGACTGACACCCACGTGGGGCTGCGGCGCTGTCTCCCACCTCGCTGTGCGGGCTGGAGCATGCTGGTGGCCGAGAGGGGCAATGGATGGGTAGGGCAGGTTTGTTAATTACTTCTTTTTGACAGAGGAATTGCGTTTTCTGTGTAGATGCTGAGAGAATGTTAAGTGGGTCGGCCAGCAGTTTTAAGAATTGCTTTTGAATCACTCCTTTCACTTTTATCTTTCTCAGCTTGAATAAATCTCTAGAGGTTGCTAATTACAGCATGTTTTCTGTAGCACTGGAGTGGCACGCAGCACATTTTTAACCTCGCCTTCCACAGAGGTTTGGCTTCCCTTGGCGTGCATGTAGAGGAACAGTTGTGTGTTGCTAAACTCTGTCATTCAGAGGCCCTTCTGTTTTTAAATATTTCTCAGTGCAGCCTGCTGTCATTTACAGTGAGCCTGTATTGAGATCATTAAACGGAAAGTTTAAGATTAATTCCCTTTCAGGGCAAGAGGAGGAGGATAAATAACCAGTCCTGCTCAGTGTTCTTTCTTAATGACTCCAGCACAGTGTGAAAGCGTAAACAGTTTTGACAAAAGGTGTAATTGATTGTTTGGGTTTGACTGATCACTCAAAAATGTAGCGTATCCTCATTCAGGAGGTGCTCTGTAAGGTAATGAATGTGATACTGTTAGAAAACAGGGTCTCGTGCTAAGCAAGGGTGCAATTTCGTGCTGAGGCTCTGCTCATGGCCAGGCTGCTGGCTGCTGGGAGTGCTGGTGCTGCTCCAGCCTCCTGCACCATGGTGGCTGTGGCCTCCTTTTCTTGGGTGCCCCTCTCATCCTTGGGGAGCCACTTCAGAGAACCAAACTGCTACCACATGTGAGGGAGGGTAAAAGTGAAATGTTTTCTGCCAGTTTAGATCCCTAAATTGCCGTGTCAATGGCCCAGGTCAGATGAACAGCGAGGCTGGCATGAAGGGAGTGGGATCTCACAGCTGTGAGCTCAGGGAGGAGGAAGGTGGGAGAAGTTGTTCAGTAGTAAATGGCCAGGAGATGTGGGAGCTGAATTCCAGAGTATGGTGGTGGGACACGCTAACAGTGAAGGTAATGGTGGTGAGGTTATCCGTAGGCTTTCTGCACTCTCCAGCTGCCACCTCTAGTTTATTGGGAATGAAGATGAGAGCTTTAAAGACCACCTACTGTTTGCATCCTCTATGCCCTGTGGGCATATTCATTCTGTTCACATCATGTCTAGATCTAACCTTGTCTTTTTCTGTCCCCTTTTCTTGTGTTAAGTTTTTCTAAATGCTTCTCTTTCATCCCTTAATGTGCTAGTCTTTATGCTGATTTCTGTGCCTCCATGATTTCCCTGTCAGAAGTGTGGGTGATAAGCAGATCAGCAGTATGTTAGAGATGAAATAACTTGTTTTTACATATCTGTGGAAGAGTGCTTCATATCCACAAAGGGGATGTGCAGCAATGAAAAGTGAGAAAATATAGGAGGGATGCATGAAGCACCAGTGAATGGAAATGCCTGAGAATGCAAGTATTAAATTCCTGCCATATGAAAATGTTCTGGGTGTATACAACAAACAAAAGACTCGTATAATGCTCATGACCTTAGGATGTACTAGGAATGCAAGACTGTTTGAAAAGCTGAAACTGGGCCAGCCCATTCATATTATGGCTTTGTAATGCCAGTTCTGACTCTCTTGGGCTTAACTAATCCTTTCCTCCCTCATCTCACAAAACCAGAAGTAGAACACCTGCAAGGGACCACAAAGAAAAACTGAACAGTTATCTGAACAAGTCAATGGTACCCATTAATGTTTAGACAAAAAAAGAACCTATCTAAATAATATTTTGTCTTATTTTTGCTATGTGTTTTGTTTCTCAGAAAATTTGTGAAATGACAGGAGAAGCACTACTACTGTGGTGGTTGAGGGTAGTAGGTGATTAGATGTAGGTTTGAGTGACATCATGAAAGGTGGCCAGGGTCCTTGTGGTTGAATCAGGTGTGAAAAGCCCACTGGGTCACCAAAACCTGACTGTGTCTGTGACTAGGGGATAACTCTTCTGAATCTCTGGATTCTTCCTGCCTAGGGAGTGCTGATGTCACTGCTTTGGAGGGCAAAATAAATTGCAAGGTTTTCATCAAAATGATTGCTCAATGATACAAATAAATTTTCTGGAAAAGCAAGCTCAGGGTAGAAACTGCTCTGAGCTTCCTCACCAGTCAGTGCACGCACATACATAGTTCTTGTCTTCATTATAGATAGGGATGGAATTCTATGGCTGAGGAGTATGTTTATGCCTTAGGCAGAGGATTGCTGAATAGCTGGGAAAGAAAGCTTTCCCACTTATCAGAGGGACACCGTCAATGCCCTGCTGTTTGTAGCATCAGCACTTATGCCTGGTTAGCTGTTTCGTATCTTAGTGCACGTTGCTTTGTGCTTCCCAGTGCCGCTGCCTCCTCCTCTTTATTCCTTCTTTCTTTCAGGTTCTGGGCCATGGAGTGTAGCTGGATAATAAGGCTGATATTAGAGGAAAAGGGGTGAGAAGTACAGTTTATCTATTTGTGTTTCCTTTTCCTTGTGAGTTCATCCACTCAAGTTTTTATTGCTGTGCACATCTGGGATTCTTTCTACAGATGATGTGAAGTGTTTCCAATTTCTCCTTCTTGACAAATTGAGACCTGGACTTGAGTCTCAGGCCTTTTTTTCTTTTGTTCATTCAGTTGGCTATATGTGTGTGTTTTCTGTTTTGCCTCTTGTTTTCAGAATATGGCAAAGTACCCAGAGGACTTGCCTTTTTCTTTGCCCTTTTCTGAGTAATTTTGGGCTTGTCAACCTCCTTTTGGAAAAGTGGCTGCCAGAAGTTTTGGTGTGCCATAAGTGCTTCATTAGCATCATCTACAGTTGCAAATATCGACTTCCTTATCTGGTTTCCATATGTGAGAGATGGTTTTCTCTGTGACTGGTTTGTGTGATAATTGTGTATTTAACTGGTCAGCCACAGTGATGATAAATGCCTTTAAGTCACAACTTTTCAATTGCAGCCTGTGCTCTTTGTGGGCTGGGCAAATGATATTTTTTATTTGTACATATGTGAACTTGAAATGAGATTATACTGGGAGGCTGGTTATTTGAGGCTGAGTCTCCTCTATCAATTACTGTGCTTCACACTCTGGAACTGATCTGGTCTGATGTTCTCTTACCTAGTACTGTTCTTCCAAAAACCTTTGTCTAGGATATTGTTACTATTACTCACTTTATCCCCCAGTTACTGACAGAATTTGAACAACTTTGGATTGAGACCAAGTCCATGTAAAATTGCCATAGAAATATCTGTAATTGCTGATAGCTTTCCATCTACAATTACATTTTAGGATAGATCAGACAGCTTTTTAATCTACTTTCTTCTCTATTGATTACGTCCACTGATAATTTTTAATTGGAATGTCATGTAAAACTAATTCAAATGCCTGACAGTAGTTTTTAGGGTATGATTTCTCCAACAGTATTTCCAGTCATATGTGTAATGATACCAAGCTTATGCAATAAGACTGCTTTTCCACAATACTTTGTTGATTTTCATTGGTTATGCTACCAACCCTTAATTCTTTACTGATTGCATTTATAACAGCTTTTATGTTATTTTGCCTGAAATCAATACCAGGTTAGCTGATCTGTAAATACCTAGCTCATCCTGATTGCCCTCTTTAAATACTGGCAGAAAATCAGCTTTTTCAGCTGGCTGCATCATCTCTCCCCTAGCCTGGGAGACATGATGGGATCATGGACAAACGCCTAACATGTCCTGCTGCACTGTCCTGTGAATGAAGTTTTAGCGTGACTCCTGGTTCATGTGTACCCCACAGTCTGGCTACATGAAATATATAAATCTTAGCAGTATGTAAATCTTACAGCAGTAACCTATGGAAAGGAAAATGATCATATAAAAAATAAAAAAATATTTTATTTTGTCTCTACTATCAGTCTGCCTGTGAGGTGGTGGTAGCAATTCACGTGATGATAATGTTCATACGCTCATGAGTGGCTTGATGCTCTCAGTCTTATAAACCTGATGGCATCTCAAACAATGCGTGTGAAGCACTAAAAGATGTAAGATTTAAGGTAGTATACAGGAAGACAACAGGTAAAAGTTGGGTAGCCTTGCCCACTGGCTAGGAGCCCTTCACCCTGAGGAGCGGATAGCAAAAATGGTATGTACAAGGTGGTATGGTAGTGAGCACGCTTGCACATGGATAAAAATAGAGTGATTTCCATGATGGAAGAGGAAAGACCTGGGAATAATGATGAGAAAAATCTGTGGGCTTTGATGGCAATACTTTTCTATATTTGGCTTGAGGAAAACTGATGCAGAATTCTACACATTCTTTTAAGTTGATTGGAAATTTGTCTTCCTCCTTATTTTGAGAGCAGGTCTGAACTGGCCCATAATTGTCAAAGTGAAAAAAGGAAATCCTGTCTTCTCTGCTATTATGGTTTAAAGCACTTTTTCAATTAAATTATCATTAGGGTTACATCATGAAAGGTATCAACATAATCCGTTTAAGTATGTCTTATAAGGCTCTTTACTACGAAGAAAAATCTCCTGTCTTTCAGGTACCAAAGTTACAGGAATTAATCAATCATGGACTCCAGGGGAAAATTCAGGCTTGATGTAACTCAGTAGTAGGCATTCATTTATTTCATGCCTCAGCGTGTATCTTTGTCTGTGCAAGGATTTTATATTTGTATTATCACAGGACATTAGTGCAGCTCTTGCATGAGGCTATTACAGCGAGCACAATAACCACTCTGTACACCAGCATTCCCTGCTATTTTGGTTTCTATTTGATGTCGTGTTTTCACTTTACCTGGGGAGTATTTTTGCCTGGAGGAAATGACTGAGAAAAGAGGCGTATTTGAAAAGCTAGGAATCAAAGAAGTGATAAAAAAATATATCCGAGCACACTGAATAATTAGGAATTAACTCACTGTGTCATGGCTGGAGAGTATTTATTGCATGTAATTGAAAATTTTCTCTGAGATAATAATTTTTTTGAGACCTTTGTGGGACAATCAATCCTACCATATCTTGTCTGGTTGCCTCAAATACATATGTTATTATTTTCAGAAAACTTCAGCGTGGCAAGGCTTATAATTGTGTCCATGTTACAGCTGGGTAACTGAGGCATGGAGAAGCTTATATTTTAAAAACATTACCATTCAAGTTGAGTTTGGAAGTCATTCCTGCTTGTGTGGGATTTCTCACCAGGAGAGAAGCTGGGAGCTTCATGAGGGTCTGCCAACAATTTTGAGATTTAAAGTCTTGTGAAGGAATAGACTTTCTCCTTTTTTTTCCTCCTCTTCTTGCTTTCTTTTTCTCTTTTTGCTCCGCCCCCCAGCTGATAATTGCTCCACCTGCCAGCTGATAAGCTAGCACTCCTGTGTGGGTGGGAGGAAACATTGCCAAGCACTGCCCCATGACGCGGGACAGTTCTCCAGCAGCTGACACAGAATTTCCCAGTGAGATTGGGGTGGGATCTGTTGCCATTTTCATTCTGTGCTGTTCCAGACATCATAAACTTGTCTAATTTGCAATGATTTGAATATGTGAATAGAAGGCAGTTTCAGAGTATTGCTATTTATGTATTTGTTCCTGCAAAAGTTATCCATCACAAGAGAAGAGGTTTTTGATAGTCCTTATCTTTATGTAGAGTGCAAGTACAGTATGTTTTGGTACTTCCTGTATCATTTTTCAGAGAGGCAAACTGCAAATGAAAGCCAAAACAAATGAAAACCTCTGTGATTTCCTGATATAAAACAACATTTCCAATTTTAGAGGACAAACGTTTAATCAGTCTGCATCATGCAAGCTTGGAAGAAGAAAGCTAGCTTTTTTCTTAGAAAAATGTTCTTAGAAAATATCTAGTGCTGGTTGTGACCCAGCGCTAGGACAAGGCTGCTCGTCTTACCAAAAAAAAAAAAACCCGAACAAAATTCTAAAAACCAGCAGATTTTCAGTTGCTGGAGCACCATACCTCTGTGTTGTGTCAGAGCAGACTTTGCCTTAAAACAAGAGGTATTTTGAGTAAGTGTTTAAAACCACTAATTTGTAACTGTAAAGATTTTCAGTTTAAACATCTGCCAAGTGATGGCATGTGGACTGGCTTTTAGAAGTAGGAGATTTTCTTTAATGTTATCAAGAATCTGCATCCCCCATGAGTTTCGAGTTGCTGTTATGGCATGATCCATGCTTGGAACAAACTACAGCTACCTATTTTAGCATTTATGTGATCTCTTGGCATCTCTTCCTTCACTGTGCCAAACGTGGTAGTGTTTTCTGTCCAGCCATCCAGGTCTTTCTCAAGAGCGCCTCTTCAGCTTGTGTTTTAACCATTCTGTATATAAATGATGTCAAACCCTTGTGGTTTGCATGTTTACCAGGGGAATTAAAAGGCGAGGGTGTTTGTGTGAGCGGGAGTCTGTCGGTGCCAGGAGCATCCTCAGTGCTGCACACATGGAACTCTGCCGCGGCTCCCGTCAAAGCTGCTGATGGAGACGAGCAGGACGCCGTCAGCGGTCGGCATGCTCCTTGTTCAAAATTCAGCTGTGTATTTATCTCTCAGAAACACTCAGGTCTTTTGTGAAACCGTGTAAGCTTAATTTCGAGCCTACAGCTGATCGTTTTCTCTGTTTGATGTGAGCTAGTCTCTTGAGGTGGCTGGCGTCCTGGAGTGAAGAGATGGAAGTGAGAGATCTGCTAAATCTGCTGTTGCTTAGCATCTCTGCCTTTGATACTGTCTCCAGAGACTGCACTGATCTCTTCTTTTCAGTCAAGAGTCTACATCCTCACTGGGGTTTTGATGGGAGATTCCTTTAAGGCATTTTGTACTGACAAGGTTATTTTTTCCATGCACATGCAATAGAATTTCACAGAAACCTTCAAAGAAAGGGGTTTTTTTTCCGCTTTTGAACTGAGTTCACAGTTGCTTAGGTTCTTTGTAAAATTACCAAGAAATAAATTATAAGAGCGGGTTAATTAACAGTAAGCTAAGATGAAAGATGCCTGTTGTTTTTCTTACAGTTACACCATTTTTTTCATAGATATCTATGGATGTTGAAAAGTGGCAGCTAGTAGAGCTGCCTGGGTTTTTTGCTGAACACAACCCTTAGTGAGCACTGGCATGAGGCATTTGATTTCTACATTAAAATAAGAACCTATGTGTTGCACAGAATTGCTGTCGTGGCAGACTTCTGCCTTTGCCTGTGGGTGAGGTCATAGGTGCTGCCATAAAGATTTTTTTTTTTTAACCCAACTGTTTTAGAATTATACTTTGTTGCAGGCCTAGGAAAATGCTATTTTGAGGGATTTTTCCTCCTTTTTGCAAGGAAGGTTTTCTTTCTTAAAAGAGACAAGACAAATTGAAGATGTGAGAAATCTTTATTGACTGCTTTTCAGCAAGTATCCTAACAAGAAAGGCTTACAGCATTTTGGTCACATGTATGTAATTTTGCTTGTTTTTTAAGGAAAATCTCAGTGGTTTTGCCTGAAGTAAAACTGGTTGGTTCATGGTTTCATTGAAAAATTACTCTGCGATTTGGTTTGAGACACTGCGGAGGTGACTGCTCTGAAGAACAACTTTGGTGATTTTCCCTTCTAAAATATTCTATTAGAGATTTTAACAACAACAAAAATATACTGAAGAGATTAATCTTTTTTGTGCTAAATTTCCTTAATTTTAGAGTTGTTCTCCATGCTGTACCTGTATGTACCACATGGCCAAACAGGGCCGCTGATTCAGCTGCAGGCACAAAGTAGAACTGCATAATCCAGCGTTATGTTTGCTCTGTGCTTGTGTTTCAGGGTCTGCAGCTATGCATACCTGCATGACAGTGCCAGATCTACCCACAACAAAGCCAGGTCTTTTGACTTTTCCACAGGGAAAAGCTGAGAAGTTTGAGTGGGAACAGCTAGAAGAATAGGCTGCAGCAGTACAGCCCTCTGTCCTTCTTATGGGAATTATCTCTGAAGTATGGTGCACTGATTTTCATTTGCTGTAGTTATTAAATATTCAAAACAGGGGATTAGGGATATCATGGAAGTGCAGACAGATCCCTCTAATGATAGTATGACTGTCAGGAGCATGCCAGTATGTGTCAGAGAGAAATTGCAATCCAGGCTATTTAGGTTTGTGATAAGATCTTATTCTAGTGCCATTATAAAGTCTTGTGTTAATTGAGCAAATCTCTTTTGAAGTTGTTTCATTTCTGTCATTATGTGTCAGAGCAAATAATGGCTATTCTAATGTGCTAATTAAATTTATTTATTGATCTGCCTTTTATTTAGAGAAGACAATCCAAACAAGATGCTGCAGTATGTATTGTGGAGGCACGTGGCAAAGCATGCCAAGGGTTTGGTACGACCATAGCCATGGAGAAGTTGCTCTGCCTGGGGTTTCATTTCAGAACAGCTCAGAGTAGTAATGCAGACGAGTACATTAATCTCCTTAACTATTCAAAAATGAAAGACTGGGTACAATAACTTATTATTTATTGCTCTTCCAACATGTCTGTTCCATAAGATACGCCATTAAAATTAAAATATAGGCACTGTAACGGCTGGTTTAAGAGAGTCTATGGCTTTGCTGTTCAGTGCTGGAACATTTGTCACTGTCATTTCCAGCAGGTTTCCTGCCATGCTGGTGTCCTCTGCCAATGGGGTGGCAGAGGGTTTGCACCAAAATGATGCCAGTGGTTACTTAGAAGAACCCAAGAGGTCGGGTTTGGCAGCAGGCAGGCAGGGAAGGTGTGGTGTTGGTGAGCCACTGACAGCTGGAAGAGGCAGCAGGAACAGTTCATTCTTACCGTACAGTAGTTCAGCTGAAACAAACGAGAATGGTTGTTTCGCCTCCTTTTTTTTTCTTTCTTTCTTTTTTTTTCTTTTTTTTTCTTTTCTTTTTTTTTTTTTCCAGAAAACAACTGCTATTTATTTTTGGGATCTTGCAGAGGGATGCACGAGGCCATGGCTTTGTGCAGCTGTGAAACCAGAATAAGGTGTGTAGGCATTTTAATAGCTACCCATGCCTGCAGAAGGATTTTGTGTGTAATAAACTTTTACTAGGAGGAGGACAGTAACTATTCATTGCATGGCATAACTTCATTTTCATGTGTATTACAGATTTAGCCATAATCTTTCATTACATACTTAAACAAAATTGTCCTTAAGATTCTTGGAAACAAATCAAGAAACTAAAGGTAGACCCTGCAGTAGATGTCTCTGCCCATGCTGTGCTGTAATGCAACTCTTCTATTGATTGATTTATTTCACTGCACATGAATGTGCCAAATCCTATCAAGCCACACTGCTTGAAACACCATATGAACACACAGCCCCTGCTTTTAGAGTTCAGCATTTAATCAGAGGAGATGGACAAATAGGAAAAGCCGAGGTAACGGAGAAGGGAAGCACGGGGATTAGGTTTCCCTGCCCAGGGTAACATGTGGAATTTGTGGCAGAGCTGGAAACTAAACCTGGGTGTTCCAAGCTCTGGTCTGATGCTGCCAACCCCATGGAGGATGTGGCATCTCCTATATCTCAGGTGGGAGGGAACCCCATGAGGGCTCCAGTCGGGTTCTCTGCTGGAAGGAGGGCCAGCTCTGAGATTAGCCCAGCCCACTTCCAGTTTTTTCCAGCCTGGATGTGGCTGGGGGAGGTTTGTATGGCCTCTGTCCAGAGACCTGCCTGGCTTCTTGTGGAAAGTATCCTCCCTTGTGTTCAGCCACAGGCATCTCCTCTTGCTGCCTTCCCCTCCTCTCATCTTGCAAAGAAAGGATGAGAAAATATACCAATTATTTCATAGGCTAACAGTGGATGGCCAAAATCAGACCTGTGTCTGGGGGCCAAAAATACCTTCAGCAGGTGTTTGGAAAACAGAACACAACAGTGGATTTCAAAGAGGGGTGGCTCTTCCCAATTTCTTTTTTGAGTTAACAGTTGTAATATGAATGAGCTTCCCCCCTGCCAGGCCATTGTTTTCTTATGTTTCCTCTGAAGTACCATTTCTTTACCAAATTTACAAAAACTTGGCCAGTGTTGTATAATAGGATATTCAGCTGTTGGTGGCTATATTATGTTGGCATTGAGTAGGTATTCATATAACTGATGTTTATATATAGATATCTCCATCGCTCTGCCTCTTGAGCTGCCCTTTTATTTGAAGTGGCTTTGAAATTCAATTTATATTTAATTACAACTCATGTATAAATCCAGGATTAGGGGTGAAGAGTTTCATTGTTGTCTTGGCCTTTTTTTAAAACTCATTTAATGGGATTTGTGGGTAGTCAGCACTGTTCAGGAGTTTGTCTCTGATATTTCCCTTCTTTCAGTATAATAACAACTTGTCTATCAGATAAAGAGCTTTAAAATTGTTATTTTTTTTAGCTGTCTGTTGAAGGTATGTGCCCAGAGGGGTTGGGTTATGCGAAGGTTGTGTGTCATTCCTGTTTTCTGTGCAGGGAAGTTTTTCTCAGCTGGGAGAAAAGCTGGCATTTAACCCTCAGACCACGAGTACACTTGGCCTTTGGGCAAGCCTGTGCCCGACTGAGGTGCCATGGGTGGTGCCTCCCCACGAGTCAAACCCTGCCAGGGCTGCATGTTGATCATCACTGAGCCCAGCAGACTTAAAAAAAGTACTTTATTTAGCCAAGGTAGCAAAAGTAACAATGTGACATGCAGCCTGGTCTCATATTTGTTTCACCTGTGAAACTGTTCTCCATTTAAATTTAGCTGTGAATAATCTGGCAAGGATGTTGGAAAAAAAAAAAAGAGCAGCTGACAACCTCTCCATTACCTGAAATCAAATATTTCACCTCTCCATCACACTCTTGCTCTGGGAACAGGAGGGTGACGGTCCCCAAGCCTTCCTGTAAGCAGTGCTGCACTGGCTGACTCAGCCCGTGGGATCAATGGTGCTTTCCAAACCCTGCTGGGGTTTGGGCTGAGTCGGTAAAGCTGTGAGGGTTGGCCAGTGAATACTGCAAGGTCCTGCACAGGTGATAGGCCTGACCCGAGGTCTTGTTTCCATATGTACTTGTTTCCCTTTGGTCTGAGAAAAGGCAAAATTGGTGCTGATTCAGGGTGTCTCAGCTGTACAGAAACTGAATGGATCACAGCCATGGGCTTTTGTCTTCCCTCACCCCTTTGCCCCACACCTGAGCACAAAGGCTGTCCTGCTCCCTGTCTTTTCCCTCCTTCCTTGTCACTGTTACCTTCCCACTGAGAAACACTGTCCCCTCCCTCCTGCCTTGTCCCACTGCACCAGAGCCCTCTCCAGTCCCTTTCCAGGCCATTGCATGACCAAGGAAGGCACAGAGGAATGCTGTAGGCTTCTCATTTCCCCAGTATGCTTGGTCCTTGCTTCCTTCTTTGGCATTGCTGGTGGGAGCAGAAGGCATTGCACAGCTGTTCAGCCGCACATGCTGCCTGGATGCAGCATCCCACCAGCGCACCCAGGATGCACTCCTGTCAAGACTGGAGTAAGGTGAGAGGTCTGTGGATGTGAGTTGCATCTACACTTTTGCAGTGTTTTGTTTCATTTTCCCCTGCTCACAGTGAAATCCAATGAAAAATTTGTGATCAAACATCTGTTGTTAAGCACCCGCTTCCTTTGCAAAATAGTAAACAGACAATACATGAATGGGCATGGATGGAACTAGCCAACAAGAAAATAAGGCAGCTCAAGCCAGTTCTTTCTCAAATGGACAAACAGGAGCCTCCTCTAAATCTGAGTCTCCTGCATGTTCCACCATTTGTCTCCCCTCTGATTAGGAATGCACTGAATAAATCGGATAGTGCTGTGTTTAATGTGTCGGTTGCCAGCTTGCCATTTGTTGACACAGCGTTGGCATGATGAGCAGCTGCAGGTCAAATTTATTGCCAGGCTCCCCTAAGTCTGCAGCTGCTAAAAATAAACATTTTGCGCAGGTGGAGGCTTTGGCCGGGCTTGTGTTTTGGCTTAACTTGCAAAGTTTGGGATCTTTTCTGAGGTATGCAAATCGCATTAGAAATATTTGGCAAGACAAGTCAGTGCCTGAACATAAAGGAATTCCACTTGAGGATCTGAAGCAGCTCTGATGGGTCTTTTGGCACAGCATCAACTGCCTGAACTTGACAGTGTCTTCCATACTGCTGTGTTTTCCAAGGTTTTGGTCATCCTGATGAGGTGTTGGCTCCCTCTAAGAAAAGTTTGTCAAGATTGAACTTGGTCACTTGCATTGTTTGATTGGTGATCAGTCTGTTGGGATATCTACCCTGTACTCATGGCTCTGGCGTTGGACTGCCTGACTATTGCAGTGATATGGATACCAGAAGGGCCACTTGACAGCAGATGTTTCACTGAATCGGGAAAATGAGGCAGCTGGAGGCAGAAGTTGGCGATGGAAGGACCATTGAGTCCGTCGCCAGGGAGAAGAAGGTTCAAATCAAAATAGCACTGCAGATCAAAAGAGAATCCAGGTTTTAGACACCAGGGCTGCAGTCCTCGTAAAATAAGCATTCAGCTTCCTTGAACTGGAAAGAAAAAGATGTTTTTGAAAGTTTGCAAACCGAATTGCCATTAGACAGCTAGCATATAAGCAAGATTTCAAGAATAATACTTGTGTGTAACATACCTACTCAAGAGAGTCCATCTGAATGTCAGGTGGACTGAATCTCATTTGCTGTCATCTGATGAGGAGATGATCCTTGAGCTTGTGGGGACCAGAACCAGAAAGATGAAAACTGGTTTCTTTTATCCCCACTGCTCTCCATTGCTGAGATACAACCCCTCATCCAGAGACACCTTTGCATATTGCAGTCCCACCTCCCTTGGGAATCATTCAGGGCCTCTGTGCTTATACTGCACTTTTGTATATTTCAGAGACCATCAGAGCAAGTTCACACAATTTCAATAAAACTGTCCTGGGTCAATATCTGAGATAAGCCTCTTGCTTTCAGCGATGCCAGCCAGTGTAGATAAGGGGTGATTGAAAAATTTCCTGAGATTTCATATACCTCCAAATAAATAAATAAATAGATGAAATTTAGCATCTTTCCAGCCCTGGGAATCCAACATGTTCAATTAAAGAAAAAAGAAATCCCTTTTTATCTTGTCACTATAAAATGAAATTAAGAAGCCTTTAAAAACCTTTAAAACTGGTTTCTGGATGTGTTGATTTGATTCACATGTATTTAAGAAATGGGACATTCAGTGCGAGATTCAATAGCTGGTTAAGAAGAATAAAAAAATATTGTTATAAATGCTTTTTATTTTATTTCCTTCTGCTGTGGCTTTGTTCAGGAGCTTTCTTGCCTTGCTACCTGACTGCACACTGAATTTCATTGTTCAGTAATCCAGTCCAGCTGTTCCAGCTGTTAAATATTCAAGCAAATACTGGGTGTTTTTCTTAACAATTCATTTGTATTTAGTTACCTTCTTCCAGTGCAGATTAGCTACTGAATAACCAGGAGTTGGAATAAGAGCTTGTAATTTTAGCTGCTTCCATATGTACTTGACTTAACACATTATTTTTCCTCAAAGATTGTACTCATAGGTATTTCATATTAATATTTTTCTAAAGTCTTAACTTCTAGATATGTTTTAGATTTTAATATACATCAGGACTTTCAGCTAATGTCTAATTGACACCATTCACTTTCTGTTTTTCTATTGTTTGAACAGACTTTTATAAAACAGTACAGCTTATTAATTTAGGGAACTGTTGAAATACTGACAGATTAAAATTTTGTTTAGGAAATCACGTGAACAGTGTATTTAAAGCCTGAGGATTGAAAGTGCTTAGACTTTTTTTTTTAAGTTATATTACGTGCTCTGCTGAAGCTGTAAAAGGTTTGGTGTTTGTTTGTTTTCCATTCTCATTAGTAACCCAAAATATTTTAGTGAGCAATTCTGATTTTTCTGTAAGAGTTTTGAAGAGCCGTACTTTTCTACAGTAGAGCTATAGGAGTGCTGTGTTGTTGCATGGTGTCTTCTTTCCATGGCTATTTCAGTGGCTTTGAGTGATAGTATTTCCTTGGCTAGCACTAGATGCTGCTTCACTTCCAGCCAAACCAGGCAGCCTGGAGAGCCCTGTGGGACTGTGCAGCTTTTCTGTGTATCCTCAGTCTAAAAACTCTGAGCAGATTCTAACTGCACTGTATTTTCTACTGTGTAAATAATATGTGCAAACCACGTCCTCCAGACAGCGTGGTGGCATTAAGATGACTGCAAATTGCAAAGGGTTGATTTGCTGAAACAATTAATCTTAGGTTGAAGCAAAATTACCTGATAATTTGGGTCATATTTAGAGAATACTTTTACTTGGAGAAAGAAAAAAATCTGGTGGTCCTGAGCTAAGAAAGCATTTTTCCTCTCCAGATTAAAACTGCATATTGGGATGGAAGGCTACACCCCTCAAGAAGGAGATATTTTTCACAGATTTTTTTGAGGTTTAGTAGAAAAGGCACCAAAGCTTGCATTTTCTCCTGTGTTTCCCATTACTTTGGGATTGCAGTAGTAACCAGGCATGTCATAAGCCTAAGTTTAAATTGGAGATTTTTAGCAGATGGTTTCTGGCAGAGTGCTCTAGACATGAGGTATTTTCATTTGTGTTTAACTCCTGCCGAAGTAGTATTAAATTTTTTACATATTCGTTGCCTGAATAGCATAGGGCCTGTAAAGAAGTCTGCACTTATTGACAGAGAGATGGGATGTTTGACTTATCAACAGAAATTTAAAGACATTTTTTTTTTTTTTTTACTACTGTTTGTTTGAATTGGTTTGGTTGCTTGGTAGTTTTTTGGGTTTTTTTGTGAATTTCTTGGTTTTTTACACTTGGCTGCTAAAAGCAGTCCTTGCAAAGGGCTTTTCTGTTGACTATCTGTGTGTATGTTCATCTTTGCATTTGACCAAAACTGTTTGAGATTAAACTTTCTTGTCTGGATGTAACTGTGCCTTTAGATATTCTAACACCATGCATTTGGGAATCTGTGTCTGTAGCGAATGCAGAAGACACATCACTTTTGAGGAAAGGCAACAGGGCTGTAGTCCCTAAGAACATCCATTTTAATGGGGTACAGGGCAGCAAAACCATGGGAATGCCAATTGGCTCCAACGATGTGCAGGAGGAGAGGGCTTTGACCCCAGCCCTGTCAGAGGTTGGTGTGCCCATTCTCCTTATGGTCCTGGGAGTAGGAGATCAGAGTTTGTAGCACTGCCTTACATCTCCTCTTTATTTGCCTGCCCTTGTTGCCAATACCAGCTATTTTTCACAGAAAATGGGATGCAAGGGGAGTCCTGTGCCTTTTGCCCCAGCACACCTTTGGCTGGTGGCGTGGAGGAGGGAGGGCAGCTATTCAGTAGTTCTGCCTGTGCTCCTGGATACAGAAATTAATAGAAATACCTTGGGGCTTTGCTTAACAGTGCTGTTGTAGTTTGCTCAACAAAAGAGTTGCTTTTTGTTTGCTTCCACAGAGGTTTGGGTTTAGGGAAGAAAGGACTTAAAGACAGTTGTATTTTTCCAAGGCTGTTTTCAATCAGAGATCATGCAAAATATCCATCAGTGAGACTTATGTTATTTGTATAGCAAGGCAATGGAATTATCGTCAGTCTTGAGACTTGTCTTCCATCAATAGGGGAGGAAACCGTTTGCTTGGTACAGTTCCTAGTGTAATTACCTAAATAATAGCCAGAAGAAAGAAAGAGCAAATAGTTTCTGCACTGCCTGTGACAGGGTAGTATAGGAAACATACTGCAATGAGTGTAAGAAAGGCTGTGCCGGCTCAGACCCAGGGTCTGTCTGGCCCAGCAATCTGTCTTCTGCCCTGACTGTAAGCAGACACTTAAGAAAAAACAGGAAAAAGAGGAATAGATTTGTCTGTGATCCGAATTTAAGTCCTGGAATATTACCACTGACATTAAACATAGGGACAGATTTCAGACTCTCAGAGAAGTTCCTCTTGACACTGAAAGGGATGGGATGCAGGTGGGAAAGTGTCTTCCCTGCGTTCACTTTCCTCAGGATCTTTCTAAAGTGGTTTGCTCAAAGAGTTGCAATAGGAATTATTTTCTTTGTAACCAGAAGTCGCCACTGATGCTTAGCAAAATGTTTTCGCAGCACTGTTGACAGTTGTGCTGCAAACCCTGATGTAAAGTGCTCCCTGCTTTCAGAAGCCATTTTGTTCACCGTGCTGATTAAATTTGCTTGGAGCAGGTTTAATTAAGGGGGTGTTGAAAAGCATCACTCGAGCCAGGGACTTTTGTGTGCTGGGGTGCCTCCATGCTATTAGCAAGAGTTCAGCGGAATTAAAAAGGGAGGGCTTCACCTGGTTTCTTATTTGGCTCACTTGTTGAGGGAGGATTACTAGGGCCTCAATATTTATGTACCAATTTGTGTTATTGGTACCCACTCTGGCAGATTTCAAAGCATTTTGATTTACTTCCTAACAGGCATGACTTGCTTATTTAATGTAGGTATATAAATGGAAGGGAAGACTGCTGGATAAATAGAACAACAGTTAAAAAGGGAAAAAAAAAAAAAAAAGAAAAGGATTGCTTGGTACCTTTTGTGTCATAATAGAAGAGAAAATGCTAGAAAAGTTTCCAGTGCAGATGGGCTGTTTCCAGATGTGAATAAATATTTCTGCATTCCGGAGAAGTAGAGCTGTGGGTTGACCCCTGGCTCTGTGAATGGGCTGAATCAGCACCACAGATCCCTAAAGCTTGAGCTTTCTGAATATCGTCCAACCCAACAATACTACTGGGTAAGCTTCCACCTTCCCTTTTGCCCAGTTTAATCTTTATGAATTACCTGAAAAACAGGATAATTTAAAATAGCAAAATATTCTTTCCTGGGTAAAGTCTGGAAGGCTGTTTTTATCTGTGCTGTTAAATCCATTAAGGTTGTTTGAGCTGCGACAGCTGGAAAGCAGAATATAGCCTTACGTGTGCTCTCAAATGGCAAAGGCATTTGGAAATTCAGGCATTTGATTTCCTCCATGCTTGAAGGTGTCAGCCAGCCATATATTTTTAGGTCAGGTGTGCATACGCAGGCACAATGGATCGCTGTGGGCAGAAAGTGCATCTCCATAAGGACTTGTTGAAGGTAAAAATGGAAATGAGCTGCAGGTCATGCTCCAGATCTTTTTGATCTGTTTGCATGCTGTATGTAAAAGGAAGAGGACAAGTATTATCTGGCAGATGACAGGGTGGCTGAGGCATCCTGTCCCCCAGGCTGGTTCTCAGTCCCTGCTGGTTGCAGCTGCTGGTGCTGCAGTGCTTCTCCGGTGAGCTAAACCAGGTCCCACATCCTGTGGAGAACAGCCCCTGATTTTGCTGGCTGGATGAGTGGAGTCAGCCTATGGAGATGTCCTGGGTGCCTCAGGCCAGGACATATTAAGCAGGGCAGTGTATAGTGAGGCTGAGGTCTGGGGAGTGGAAAAAGAAGAGCATCTCACCCTGTTCCCCAAACTGCACCCAGAAAGAACTTATTTTTTTCAAAATGCTCAATGTGTTCAGAGCAAGCAGGTTCCTTGTGTATGTACCTTTAGGTGACTGTGGGTGACAAACCTGGAGTCAGCTGTGATTTTCCTGTGGAGCCATGCCTGCTATACAAGCGGTTTCTGCAAGGACTTTGCTGAAGTTTATAGTGTGTGTATGGAGTTGCTAATTCAATAATTCAGGAAGTATGTGCTCAGCTTTAAGCAGTTAGTGCTTGAACTGGTGTCGAAACAGAACAGCAGAGGAATGCCAAGTTACTGGCTAGTTACCATGCAAACAAAAACATGTTATGAAATATGACATCTCATTGGAACAGAGGCATGCTGTGTTGGGAGTGTTGCTGGAAAATTGGAGATGTATATATATAATTTCTTTGTTCATGCCTGTATTGCGTGGAAATGACCTGGAACCACTGTGCAAAGTTGACAATCCCAGTACAGAAGCTCTGGTGCCCAAATAAGTGAGGATGCAAAAAGTTAAGTCAGAAATCAAAACTGCAGGTCTTGACTTTACAAGACAACTGCAGTGAATGTTAGAAATAAGTGCTCTCTTGTGGGCCAGGTATCAGGTTTGGAAAGTACAAGTTCTGTTCCATTTTGTAGGATCCTTTCGGTAGGATCTGAAGTCATCCAGCCTGGAATATAGGTTATGATTTCTCCATTCAGCTCACTTTCCTTTAAGTTAATATGGAGATTTCACTTAGACGTTCTGCTTGAGGCTAACGTAATCATTCTATTTGAAAGCAACCAACCACCCACAGGCAAAATGGAAGTGCAAAATGATACCATATTCTGTTTCGCTGGCCCATCATCTGATGCAAGTTGAATTCTGCCAGGAGCAGTAGATTTGTACTTGGTAATCTCTGTTTTGTCACTATTAAAAACATTTTATTATGAAAAGGCAGAGCTACAACTGCTCTTAAGACATTCTGCTTCTCCAACAAGCTGAGTTTCCTTTGGCATGAAATCTTGTTGTCCCCTCCTACCCTTTTTCTTTCTGATGCCCTACTCTCCTTGTCATTGCAAGGAAATGACCCTCTGTCTCATGCAGCTCACATTTTTGAATTCACTGCCTGACTGATTAGCCAAGGACATTCACAGCCAAAGTACTGGGTGTGAAGCTCTGTTGCCAGACAGCTTGCTCAAAAACACTTCAGAGGAAAGAGGAGAGAGGAAGAAACCTACTTGCCAGTTTAAGGACAAAGCTTATTTACTGTTAAAACTTCTCCAGTCAGCAGACTCAATACTAGCTGCAAAGCTGCATTTGCATTTATAGTACAAATATGAAAAATGAACTCTACCAGGAGCATGCCCTTAAAGAGATTATAAATCCACTCCCTTGACTGGTATGCACTGCACTGTTTTGATTGTTATATCTAGATACGTTGCACTTGAAAGTGAAGCGTATGGTGTGCTTGCAAAGACACTGAAACAAGGATTTTACAGACAAAGTAATTTTAAAGTGGAAAACCCTGCAATGAGAGCAACCCCACTAGTATGGGACTGCTGTGTTGTTTTATTGGATATCTGTAAAGTTTGGCATGTGGTGGGTTAATAATTAGATACTCTTTGTGTATAGTTCAAGTGAAGGCCACCAGCTATGACTTCACTTTGGCTGGGGTTTCCCTGTAATCCATTTAGCAAATTAAAGAGATTACTTTGATTGGTGCCATTATCTCCTATTCTCTTGCGGTTGAACCACTTAACCTGTGCTTAATTGAAAGAGATAGAGAGGGTACAGTAACAAATACAATCAAATGAAAGGGGCAATAGGATCTGTAGGCCAAACAAATGATCAGCACTAGGCTAACAATAGCAGATTAGAGGTGAGATCAATTAATTAGAAGCTATTGTAGGCGTTGGGTGGCTGCCAAGCTTTCTAATAGCCTAAGCCATCATGCAGTTCTGTTTAGGAGGATTTTAATGACTGGGAGTTGATGCGGTTATTTCAATAATTACCTATTTTAATAATTACTTCATTAGAATATAAAATGTATTGTTCTGCAGGCTCTCTAGGAGAGACAGTTTTGTTAACAGTGCACCTGGATCCAGAGGTGGGTACACACCGGCGCCAGTCGTGCCCTGCACATCCCTGGGCTGGAGCTGCCAGGATAAAGGTCACCGACTGCCTTGGGATCTCCAACCTCCAAGAGGTGCAGGCCACCTGCCTGGGCCTATTTCCAGAAGTGCAGGCCTTTGGCTGGCGGGGGCTTTGAGCAACAGCTTGTGAGTTTTTGTTGTCTGCAGTGCTGTAGGGGTGCCCAGGTACGTTCCCCATTTCTGCTCAGCACCCGAGGCTCCAGGTCACGGCTCTAAGCAGCTCTGGTGGGCCCAGGCTGCACCAATTTCTGAATCAGTCAGAGCAGATAGGGTAGGAGCAGATAGGTAGGAGTAGGTGGTGGCTGCTAGAAGTGAGCAAGGCAGAAACACTGTCTATCTGTTAGGAGATGAGTTGTTTCCCCCACTGGTGCAGGAGCATTCAGTACATCCTGCTGGAAAGCCTCGGATGCTCTGGTTTGACCCTCATCCCAGCTGTTGGGATAATCTAGCTCCGTGCCTGGTATAGGTTCAGGGGAGCAAAGTTGTAAAGAGCAAGCTTTGATCTCCTCAAATACTATGATTTATTAGTACTGATTGTCTATACAGGCATAGAGCAGTTAAGTAGGTAGCGTGCTTTTTATGTGCAGTAGCAAATAATATCTTTAAATTAACTTTCTAGGAGTCACTGAATTTGGCTTCAGAGGCAGTTGAGACTGTAAGTTTCAAAAGTTGTCTAAGAGCAAGGAAATTACTGTAAAATCTTCAGGAAAGGCTTTACTGCTAAATACTTTTTTATACTTATATATGGTGAATGTGGTGGCAGGTAGATTTACACCTAGCCATGTGTGTGGTACTACTTTATTATTATTACTGTTATTACTTTTATTTTATTTTTTTTTATTTTATTCTATTTTATTTTATTTTATTTTATTTTATTTTATTTTATTTTATTTTATTTTATTTTATTTTATTTTATTTTATTTTATTTTATTTTATTTTATTTTTGCTACATGCTGAAGAAGGCAAATGTTGCCTCTGGAGGTGTGGAATATCCCAAGGAAGTAATATTTAGATCTGCAGAGCAGAATTTACCTGAAAGTTAATGTTTAAAATACAAACTATTTTCTTCCATTGGAGGGGTTGAGGGAGTGGAAAAGGAATTGGAGAGGAAGATTTTTTTCCAAGACGTTGAAATTATTTAGGTGCAAAATTTCAGCAAACTTTTTTTGTGACTTTTTTCAGGCTAGTGATTTTATCTGGATGGGAATTATGCCGAGAAATTTAAATAAACATACAATTTTATTGTAACTTTAATTCTTGTTGCTGATGTTTTTGCAAAATGGTAAATTGAGGTCTTGTTTTGAGCATGTGCATGAACAGGATTTGCTCTGAACTGGAATGCCGGATTCCCAGGGGATTAGCATTCAAGGAAAACCTGTAATAGAATAATAGCAAGTACTGCTCTTAATTTGGACAATACTGAGTGGCAGATGTACACAGAGATAAAGAAGAGAGCATAGACTCCAGGAAGTAGGATTCCTGATCATACCATTACTTTGTGATAATGAAGAAAATTAGAGAGTGTGGTATTTTGGTAGCGCTTGGTGAGGCCACATGTTTGTGTCTGTGAGTAAGTGCTCAAAACATCTTGGGGTTTCCCAAATTACACAGTCTGTCTGGAACACTGTGTCGGTAATCTCCAGATGTGGGAGAGGATATCATGGAAATAGCCATCCTGTGCCCTTTTCTGTCTTTGATCTTGATCAGAAACATTTAAAATGCACATGCATATGATAAAGCAAGATAGTTATTTAGTGTAGTTGAGTTTATTATGACTTTGGGACAGATCAGTTTTATCCAAAGAGTGAATGAAGTCACTCTGTTTAATGACTGCTTGCTCCCTCCTTCTAAGGGAGGAAGGTAATCAATAAAGAACTTAGAGGTATCCCTGGATGGCCTTGGTTCAGCAGAGACACAAGAATGGCTGATGCACAAAAGAGATGCACTGAAGTTGGACTATTGAAAGGAATAAGCAGTCAAACCCTTTTATAAAGTCTTTGTGGTACTGAAGTTTTCTTCAACATTTGGCACTGGCCGTATTAATTTTTGTGGTACAAGACTGCTCAGGTTTTAATGATATATTTTTCATAACTGACATCGGTGTTTCTGAAATAACACGCATAAATGATTAATTTTGGAGAAGAGGATCTAAGCCCCTTAGCTTGGATGAGGCAATTTCTTTTAAATGAGTGGGTTGAACAGGCATCAGAGCTAAATATCCTCTTACTCCAAGGGATACTAACCCCTCAGGGCAGGATTCAGGTCATTAGCAGGTCAGTTTAGGAAAGCATATACTGTTGCTGCCTCCATCCGTCCTGGCCTGAAGATAAACATAAGACTCCAGTTTCCATTGTTACCAGACCAGGAACTTTCACAGGCCATAACAGCAGCTTAACAATTGTTAAAGTACATTTGTGAGTTTAAAAGCTTAGATGTTTTATCAGTGATAGAAAACATAGTGGGTTTGGTGCGTTTACAAAGGAATGCATTAATCTAATCCTTTGTGCCCCATCAGAATTTTATATGTAAATATCTACTTACATACTCCAAGAGAAGTGTACGTATGAAGAACAAATGGCACACCGTGGACTGGTACATTTAGGATTTATCAGCAAGCATTTAAGGCTGCAGTCTAAGGTTACACACTAAAAGGACAAGTAATCTGCCATACCAACTGTATGCCAATAAACTTGTTACACAACACTATCCTATATTCATTTATATGCCATATGGGTTATAGAAAAGCTATTTAAGAATCTTTTGGAGGGCTTTAAGTTTTATTGTAACTTTTTTTCCAAAATCCTGCTCCTGCAGAGTGAGAAGGTATGCTTATTAAACAGCAAAACACCTTTAGAAATGACCTAAGAACTTTTCTCTTACAAGGTTTGATGTTATAACCTTCAAGTTTTAACTGGTGGGCACACCAAACATTTAGTGCTCACTGGTGGAGCTGAAGGTAGTTGTTAAACTTTCACAACAACAAAGAAGCTAGATTCCCAGAGTTGTCCCTTCCTGCATAGAGCAGGGAGAAGACAGCCTCTTTCCCTACCTGCATTGCTTTTCATGGAATTACAATGCACAGCTTTAAAAGGACATTAACTGCATTGGAACAGAAAAGGACCAAAAGTTTCCAGGCAAAAGGGAGGGAATACGTTCAGTAAATTAATTTACTATATGATGCAGCACCTTTCCACATGGATATTGCCACCCTATTATGTTTGCTTATATATACCGTGTGTACGTATCTTGAAGACCAAAATTTAGAATGCTGTATCCTGTGGAGTGGCAGAAGGTAGAAAATGTTGTTTTTTATATGGTATGGGGATTGGCATTAAGTGTTCTTTTTCTGCACTGTTTAGAACCTCTAAGATATTGGATGTATCCTCAGGGATTTAGAGATCCCAGGTCTAAAACTGCTGTTCTCTTAGTTGGGTTGTCAGACCTTGAGTGACTCCATGTGCTCTCTGCAGCTCTTTCAGAGGTTGGTGTGCATGTGCATGCACAGGGATGTTGTCTAGATTGTGATTTTAATAGTAGTATTTCTTTCCAATTTTTTCCCTCTCTCTCCAGTCCTCTAGAGTACTGACCTCTCCAGTCAAAAGGTGTATATGGGAGAGACACAAATTGAGATTTTTGTTAAAAAACCAAATCTGTTAGTAATCTGAGTTGAAATCCTACCCTGTGGACAGTGACAAAAATCCTATTACTTCAGCAGGGACTGGATTTCAGTCTTTGTGCTTTTTATGTTTATGAGATTCGTGGAAAAGCCAAGTTCAACACTAAAAACACATGCAAGGTATAAAAACAAAATGCCGACATGCAGACTCTCAATAAAACAGAGTCTAATAAGTTACTGTCCAGTCTGGATGACAGATATTGTGTAACACTGTTTTAGCAGTCAAATGTGCCTTCGTCATGGTTTGGAATTAAAGCAGGAGATGGCCAAAATATTGCCAGTGATTTTAATATAAAAAATAAATTACAGGAAGCTAAAGAAATGTGTCAGGAAGGAGGCCTGAGGGTTCAGCATCAGAGTGTAATGGATTTGATCGCTCCTGCTTTCCTTAGGAGGAGTCACTGTGTAAAATATTTGGAGATAATCTGAGCAGAAGGGCCACAGCCAAAGCCCTGTATTTCTTTTTCCAAGTCTCTGATGCAGAACATTCTTAGTTCCTTCACTACCCCTTGAATTCAAATCCTGGCTTTGTTAGTCCAAATAAAATATAAATCCAGGGTATATTTCAGTCCCATCTGTATGTGCTGCATGAAGTACAACAGGTGGAATCTATTTGCTGAATAATTACTAGGATGCAAACAACCAGGAGCTTTACAAGGAAGTCATCTCTCTTCATCACAGCTCTGGTGTTAAGGCCATATTTGTTCCTGATAATCAGCAAAATTTCAAAAGAGCAGTAATGAAATAACTCGGAGCCCTCTTCCCAAAAGCCATATGTTCAAACAACGAAAGACTTGCTGTCCTTTCAGCAAAAATTAAAACAAATCCTTTGAAGATTACTGCAATTATCCTCCCCTCCCCCTTTTAACCGTAAGCAAGCTTTTTGCAGCTTTCTGCTCTGACAGAGGGTTTGAAAGAAGTTCCTTCTGGAGAGGCTGAATTCTGGGTGCCTGACGTCAGAGCTCCTCCTGCCCATGCCTCCATCCAGTCCTCTTGAACTTGGTGGCAAAGCTCCTTTTCATTAACTTCAGCTGTACAAGGTCAGACCAATCTCAACCCTCAAGTCATCTGCCTCTGGAGAGACATTTGTATTGGCCTTAGCAAGAGGTAACCATTTATTCTCTTACACCTTTTAATGCCATCTGTGACTCTCACCTCTCTGTGTTGATAAGCTTTGGATTAAGCTGCCTTTGCACATTCTACCTACATCTATCTCATGATGTGCTGCTGCTGCCTTCTCAGTCATTGGTGGCTCCAGATGTTTGGTGCCCCCCAATATCATCTTTGCTAAATACACCTCAGGAACTGGAATCAGGTCTCCTTGGGAGCAACTTCAAGCAATAACTAAAAAATAAAGGGTTGTTTTGGTATTTTTCATTGGTGATGAGTGATTTGGCAGTTTGATTCTGCCTGGATGAGTCTAGTGAACAGGATGGGTTTGTGCAGGGTAGAGAAGCAAAACTGATCATTTCTCCTGGCAAGAGGTGGGAGTTGTTGGTTAAGGAGCGTGGGCTGTGAACAGAGAGATTGTGAACTGTGGGACTGGCTCTGCCAAAACACCCCTATCAGCTTCTGTAAAATGATGGGGAGCCATAATGCTTTAATTTCTCATTTTCATTGTTCCTCTCTATTTCTTTAAAAATCCTAATAGTAGGGTGGAAGGTACTGATAAGTAAGGAACTTCGAGGCACTGCCTTTAAAAAAAATTGTTAATTTGATTAAATCACTGGTTTATGAATTACAGACTCCTTTTTGATAAGGAGGGCCAATGGAAATTCCTTGTTGAATCAAGGAGTCACATAGAAATAACTGTTGTGGGGTTTTTTCTTGTATTAAATACAGTAAGAATAATATTTTTAACTCTTTTTTCCATTTCAAGATATTTTTTCAGTTTTGTATATTTGAAACTGTATCTTTCAATGCCAAGATGCAACTAAGGAAAGACTGGCATCCTAAATATTCATTTGATTTGGTTTTGTTTGGTAATTTCCTCTTCCAGGACTCTACCTTCTGCATAGCTACCTATTGTCAGAGTTTAGGCAGAAAACTTGGTCTTATAAACTAACATTTTAAAGTCCAGGTCTTGAATTGCCTGTGACCTATTGACACGCAGAAGTATTTCATGTGACTTCAACATGATATGTTGTTTCTCAGTAGCATGTTCTCTGGGTGTTTTGAGTTTCATGACAAGGGAATTATTATTATTATTATTATTATTATTATTATTATTGCCATTTTAGTTGACACCTCCCTGCACACATTCACATCAGTTGTTGCAGAGCAAAGGTTCTTCCTTGTGAATGTGTTGTATGTTTTGCAAAAAGCCCCACAAATAAGTGACAATCCTGCGATGTGCTGGAATCCTACTCACACGTAATTACCTGCTGAATAAGAAGTGGATCAGTGACAAAACCCAACAGAGCTGAAGCAGCTTGCTGCAATAAGATTTTTCAGGGTGTAAACCATTTGTGGGCAAAGACTGTGTAATAACTCTACAGTATTCCCGATAAATTCTTGAAAAGCCTTAAATCTGATCTTTAAGTTTGACAGATATGCTATATTTGTGTGGTGGTTTTTACCTACTGTAGCTCTGTGTCCTCTGAGTACAGCTAAGAAAAACCTGTGAGATTGTTAAATGGGAGCTTCACCTGCCAGTCTGTACTGCAAGATCTCTATAGCAACCAAACATAAATCAAGAAAATGGCCCCTTTTGTAAGTTGGTTAATAGGCACAACATGCTTCTTTAGAAAATCCAACTATTCTTTCAATAGACTTTGATTGAAAGTCAGCCTTTTCTACAGACACATTCACATTCACATCTAGTAGCAGCTTGTATGGCTGTCCAAGGTCTAATTTATTACCCTTTAAAGATTGGGCAAAGAAAAAATGGTTCTCGGAACAATGTTTACATTCAGAGGCATAAGCACAGTGCCACAAAAGAGCATCCTTTTGTTCTGAACCCAGAATATTAATCTTTAACCTACTTCTTATTTCAATTCCTCCTGCTTTTATTTGGTTAGCCACATTCTTCCCTTGTAATTGAAATCTTAACGATTTAATACCTTATTTATTAGCAGCACTAGTAGAACAGATCTCTCTGTTGTTTTTCCTAAATCTTGATGTGTATTGATACATTCATTAGACTTTCCTGCTAGTACTGTGAGCTGACTCTTCTCCTGAAGAGGTTTCCAATGCCAAAGGCAGGCATTTTGGTTATTAGTGTTCCTGACATAAAATTCTGGTGTGCTAACCAGGGTGTAACCTTCTTCCTACTTTAGAGAGTTATGCACTGCAAATATTTCTAACAGATATGTTGTGTTCAGGCCCCCATAGATGCCAAAGGAAAACATGCAAGTGCAATACAGTAGAGGAGGAATTGGATGCCAAACTGTTTTTATGTGAGATCTGGAGCTGACTCAAGAATCAAATTGTAGATTTTCCTTCAAAGGAGAAGGAAAACTTTGCAATTCCCCATTTCTTTCTGGCTGTGGGGGAAAAATAGAAGTACATCTGGTTCAAATATATTGCAACAGGAATTAACCCGCTTACTTTCAACTAAGACAGGAAGCATGGGAGAAATGGTTTTCAGGGAGCAGATAAATTAAAAGCATTTAACTTGGTGTGGGCTATTGCATGTCCCTGAGCATGGGGGGCATCTTCCCGTGGATGGAGGCAGAGAGAGGAATGGAACAGAGCACTTCAGGCACCTCATTCCTGGCCAAAGTGGGAAGGATAAAGTGGCGCCTCCTTACTCTGAAAGCAAACTGAAGAGAGTTTGGGAGGTGGGGTGGGGGGAAAGAAGTACTCTGCAAGAGCAAACTAAGGACTGTCTTTAGCAAAATCATGAAAATGCCCCTTACGGTTCTCCTGGGAAACAAAAAGATGTAAAAATATTCTTTGCCTCAGAAGTGTTCCAGTGATCCACATATGGGTGCCAGGAGATCTGTGTACATACATATACATGTACAGATACAGATGGGTATGCACACGCACAGCACACATTAGTGTTTGCATGCCTCAAGTAGGCTCACTGCTGCCTGCTTTAGACAGAGGCACAACACATAATTTGAATCCTCATTTTACTTTTCTGTTAAGAAGTTGCCAAAATGTGCAAAGTTGTGTAAGAAGCTGTTAGCTTCTCAGTGCTTTGTTTCATGCCACTTTCCCTTTTGGCGTTAATGTGGGATGTTACCTGGAGGGATTCTTTGGCAAATGGTGCCAGCAGGCACAGTGTCATCACCATGCCTAGTGCCAGGACAGTTTTCACTGTTTTCAACAGTTTTGTTAATGTGCAAAAGGCCAGTTAGTATATGTCACCTCATTGCATTAAAAAATTCACAGAATTACAGAATGGGTCAGGTTGGAAGAGACCACAGTGGGTCATCTGGTCCAACCTTCCTGCTCAAGCAGGGCCATCGCAGAGCATATGGCACAGGAATGTGTCCAGGTGGTTCTTGGATATCTCCAGTGACGGAGACTTCACAGCCTCTCTGGGCAACCCATTCCAGCACATGATCATTCACACAGTGAAGTTCTTCCTCATGTTCAAGTGGAACTTCCTGTGCATCAGTTTCTTCCCATTGCCTCTTGTCCTATTGTTTGACACAATTGAGAAGAGCCTGGCTCCGTCCTCTTGACACCTTCCATGCAGATACTTGTAGAAATTGATAAGGTTCCTTATAATTTTGTTTCATCTTGAGGCTGAAAATGTCCAGTTCCCTCAGCCTTTCCTCATAAGAGAGATGGTCCTGTCCCTTGTTGCTCTTTGTAGCCTTCCATTGGACCTTCTCCAGGAGCTCCATGTCTCCTTTGTACTGGAGAGCCTAGAACTGGACACAGCACTCCAGAGGAGGCCTCACAAAGGCTGAGTAGAAGGGCAGGAACACCTCCTTTGCTTTGCTGGCAATAATGCTCTTCATAATGTGCCCCAGGACACCATTGGCCTCCTTGGCCCCTATGACACACTGTTGGCTCATGAGCAGCTTTTTGTACACCAGGAGCCCCAGGTCCATCTTTGCAGAGCTGCTTTCCAGGAGGTCAGCCCCCAGCCTGTACTGGTGCATGGGGTTATTCTTCCTGCCATTGTTGAATTTCAGACCATTCTTCTCTGTCCATCTCTCCAGTGGTATCCAGTATATGTCCTGATGTTATTAACTGCATCAGTAATACTGTAGCAAATATTTGTCACCCCTCAGACTACAGTTGGTGAAATGCCACAACCTGCAGTCCCTTCTCCTTCCAAAAGCCTGTGGAAATAGATTAGAATTGCTCACATTATTTCACATTCATAACGGGGAGATAGGTAGACTGCTTCAGAGTAGTAGGCATATGAAAGATGTTTCTTGGCGTGTTGAGGGGGCTTTCAGTTGCGTTCTGCTTTCTTTTCTGCTCTAGTAACCTGCCTGATAACACATGGTGCTGGAGATGTCTGCTGTATACTTTAAAACCCCCTCAAAACCCCACAAAACTAACAAGGAACGAACACCCAAAGCAGACAAAAACCAACCAAACAAACAAAAACAACAACAAAAAACAACAACCAACCAAACAAAAAACCCCTAAAAACCAACACATCTTTCAGAAGTGGCCACAATTTTCAGGACCTTGGCAGGTGTGTCTGCCTCCATACTCAGGATCAGAAATACCTTTGAAAAGTTCTTGGGTTTGCGTATTAAACCCACCACCTCGCTCTACCTACGCGATCTCTTGTGAGGACAGATATCACAGGCCCGCGCACATCAGGGCAACAAGCTTCTGGCATGAAACTCCATTAAGTCAGCAGTTGACACATTCTGCATTTGTTTCTGCATTTTGTTTTGCCCTGTGGAGAGTGTGTTACAGCAGTCCAATTCCAAGTTGACAAAAATACGGATAAACTGTGACAAGGTTTGCGTGGAAGGGAATAGGTCATGCCCTTTTCACCGGTCTTGAGCAGAGGGAAGTGCTCTTGGGCATGACCGCTCCATGGGTGCCCAGGAATAGTCTGCAACCTAATACACAGGTTTTAAATCTATTAGGAACTGACAACTTGTTTTATTAGTGGCAACGACATAATTTTCCCCAGCTTTTCCAACTGCTTCCTTCTGTGCTGTTAACACTATCTTAGTCTCATCTTAGCCACATTAAGAAGATGATATGAAAAAGGGGGTTTGAAAGCAAAGTGTGACCATAAAGCATTTCTGTTTCTTTTGTACTTCTGAAGCTTCCACTGAAAGTAATATTTTGTACCTAATTTTTTTTAATGTTCCAGCCTAGTCCCACATGTGGGATTAATTAGACAAGACAAATGGCTATGAGGAAACTCATCTCTTTCTGGGAGGTTGTTTTCTGATGTTGTCATCCCATTATTTCCACTTTTCAGTTGCTTGTTTGAATGAGTGATGGACTCAATCGCTTCTTATGTTTGATAGGCAAATACAGCACTCCACTTTGCAGTGTGTGTGTGTGTATGTGTGCTTCTACAATAAACATTCATTTTTAATTTACTCTGTTTACCTTGAGGGACTGCCAAGAAGTGATTCAGATATTCCAGTGCAAAGGGTTTTTCTATTGTGATACAGGACAAAGGAATGTTGAGCATATGCTCTTTCTTCAAAGAAAAAAGAATATTATTTATTTGTGCAGCTACAAGAGGGCTGGTTTTCCTATGTAAACAGTCACTTGATTTTGTTTGTCACACAGTCTACTAAATCTTTTATTCCTGTGTTTAAAAGGAAAAGTTTGCTGTGCAATGACAAAGAATTTCAGTGCACAGTTCCAGTGTTGCTGCCCTCCACGCGCTGTTGCATGGTAAATACAGATTTCATCCATCTCATGCTGCCAGCAGTTTGCTTTGGGGCAAACACTTTCCTAAGGGACTAATTAATGAAAAAAGCTCTTTTTGCAGCCCTTTTTGGTCCTGCAGACAGCTGAGTGTTGTACACATCGCTGTTACTTTAGAAAGCAGTGCTGGCCCGATGGCTGCCGCTTGAGTTTGGGGACAAGGCTGCCTGCCTAGTTGGTAATGTGGCTCACTGGGCCTGCAGTGGCACTTGAGAAAGATACAGATTTAGAAACAGTCCCATAGCAAAATTGGTCTGAATTCAAATGGATGGATGGATGGATGGATGGGAGATGGTTTAGAGAGAGAAGTCACCTGCCATGCTGGCAACAGTAGCCTGGTGTTAACTTAATGTGGAGTCTTTTTGGTGGCTCAGACCAAAGTACTTCTTTCTATCTTGGGCTGATTCTGAACTTTTTCCTTTGAAATTTGTTTTGGAGTGGGTTACTGCATACAGTTTGATGATTTGGGGTTGGGTTTTTTGAGTGACAGGGATTCAAGGGACTTTGGTCCATGTGTCAGAAGAGCTTTTTCAGGGTGTTGCATTACGACCTGGCATGCAGAGAGGGATGTTGTGCCATTCAGTCATTGGTGTCACTGATGTCTGATGCCAATATTTACTGAGAATAGAGTGGGTTAGCTGATGTTACATCTACTGTTTGCGTGGTAGAGAGTGACAAAAGGCATTGCATTGACTGAAGGGCCACTGAAGATCTAACCGAGCAGCAAAACTTCATAATAAAATAATCTGATTAAAGACTTTCCCAATGAAAAGACTTACTATCATACAGTGGCAGTAAAAATAACACATAAACTGGAAAACAAAGTCAGCACCACAATCTGTCCCATTAAAGTTCCTGGGATTGCACTGTTCATGGACTTTATTCTGAAGTATAAATATGGGCTGATGATGATTTATGCTTATGTGGTACAGCACTGTCTTCACACTCCAGCCTGCTTTTTCTCCTTTTCCTATGATTTATTGTCCCAGGAGGTGATATAACAGATTAGGGATGGTTAGCCAGACTGCAGAAAGGATATCTCAGTGTATAGGATAATAGTTTTTTGAAAATAGATTAATTTCACCTTTATCTGGTTAAGCTCTATAAAACCTTTATTTGAATGGTGCATAGAGTTTTTATGAACTGTCCCCAAGCATCTATTAAAAAACATCATTATGATTTGTTCAGCACGATTAAGGAAGAAGCTTTCTCAGAAAATTAAAAAAAAATCCTGTAAGGCCACAGCAGTCACAATTTAACATGCAACAAACAACGCGATGGATGGAGAAGGATGATGACATGTCTTTTCTTTTTGATTTATTGAACCAAATTTCTATATGGAGTCTCCATTCTGGTAGGCATTGGAACAGAAGCTGAAGAATAGAGATAATTTTGAAGGGAAGATTCTAAAATGTATGTAAGTTGGAGACGTGGTAGTTATGTCCCAGCCTAAGAGAACTGAGACTGAACTACAAAAAATCCAGCAGTCCAGTTTTGGTCTCTTTTTGTCATATGCTGAGATTTTGTAAAGCTGCAGTTCACAACTGTGATTTTGTTTGGTGACAGACTGCAATTTAGAGTCACGTTTAGTAAATATTCCTTGGAGCATTTGTTTGGTAACAGTTGTCCTTAAGCTGGGAGGGAGATACCAGACAAATACAACAAGGTGCAATTTTGATTTCTTCATATAAACTAGGAGCAAAAAAATTTAAAAAATCATGACTAAATTAATAAGGAAGCAATGAATTCCGTATTTCAGTTGTAAGATTCCTATAGGTTATTCATTCTGCCAAATATCAGCACATCCATAACACAGATTTCAAGTCTATTCTGTACTCAGTAGGCAAGTAATGCATTGCCATTGCTATTATGGTTTCCTGGAGTTCAGTTAATCCCCCTTCTTTTTCTTTTAATGTAGCAAATTATTGTAGATACAGGTAAGATAGAAACATTTTTGCAAATGCTGTATCTTGGAAAATACCTTACAAGAATTTTCTTTGAAGGTGGTTGTATCTATCTTGTTTATCCTATTTTAATGTGTTTCTATAATCTGTGCTACTCTAATACTGGCTTTAAAAATACTTGGGTATTTTGAGAGGTTGCATTGTTAGAGCCATGGTCAGCTAAGGTAAAAACTGAGGTCAGATTTGTAGTTTTTTAATTGCTCCAGTCTGATGCTGCTTTCTTGATGGTGGATGCAGAAAAGTTTATAGCTTGATTTTCTAAGTGTGTGAGAATATCCCCAGTGTAGTGTGTTTGCTGCTAAAGCACAGTTCTTTGGGCAAGACTAACTCCACTGCTTGGAAGGAAAATGGTCTAGCTTTTGTTTGTTTGTACTTGCGTAGGAAATCACTTTTTGTTCTAGTTCTAGGAGATACCAAGTAAAAAGCCCTTAGTTTGCTGTGTTGAAAAGTAAACTGACAGAACTACAGATAGGTCAAAATATTTGCCATTTAAAAGGCCTGTGACAACAAATAGACCGTAGTGATGAGCTGAGTGTAACAGCCATGTGTGGAGAATGGAAAAACAGACAAAATAAAAAAGCTGAGAACTAGGCAGTGCATATTTGCAGCAGGGAAATTTCCTTGTGTGCATTTGCAGACTTTTGTGTGCATTTCCACATGCCTGTGCAAGATGGTTTCAGCCACTTCAGAGACCCAGTACTGAGACACCAATTCTGAATTTGTGGGCTCCGTGCACCCATGCCTTTGCATTTACCATTGTCTTACCACTCTGGGAATGGAGAACTGAGGCCTCAAAGAAGAATATAATATGTGCAATGAATACGTGTGAAAGAAGATTATATTATGTGTGTGGGGCCTGTGTGGCAGTGCCTTGTCAGAGGTCTGTGCTATGAGCTGACTTGGTCAAGCCTCACACCAGCAGCAATGAATTTGCTCCCCTGACCCTATCCCACAACTCTCCCTTCCTTCGCCCACTGCTCTAGAATCTCTGGGGCTTGCAAAAGCCGAATCTTCCTTCTTCTCTCTCTGAAGTCCCTGTTGGGAAGAGGGACGGCCTTGGTGCATTGGGCAAAGGTGGGAGGAACACACACAGTCCTCCCTTTGATCCCACAGGCACTGGTAAGAAAACAAGCATCCAGGGAGCAGGAGCTCCCAGTGGCCCTACAGCTGGTAGGCGGCTGGGGCTGCTCGGAGCCAGAGCGGGACAGGAGCTTTGAGCACAGCACTACAAGTCTTGCTGCATGTGCAGCAGGCACCAGGTAAAAGCTGAATTCTGCTTGACTTGAAAACAATAAAAAAAAATAAGAAAACCATGCAGATAACTCATGTCATTAGAAGTTAATTAGAGAAATGTGAGGAATATTACACCCCCAGCTCTGGATGCAAAATGATACTAAAGCAGCTGTTTCACTCAGGGGACACATAGACGAGGACTAAGAACTGCTTAGTTAGGGAGAAATAACAATAAGTCCAATATAAATTGCTACCAAAAATAAATTTATTGCAAATGTTTATTTTGCTTGATTGCCTTTGATATATGCATACTTTTTAGGGAACGGAGAAGAAGTTGTCTGCAAGGAATTAGGCAAGTGACATAGTGAGGGAATTAGCCTCTGTTAGATCCCAGCCCTAATGGCTCCAGCTCCCTCTCGGTAGAAGCCCTCGCCCCACATCTGGCTGCCAACTCCATCTCCTGCTTTTCATTAGTGCTCCAGCCTAAGTTGCTAGAAAGAGCGAGTGTGTAATGCATCCCCTGCCTCTCCTCGGGATGGAGCAGGGTTTAATCCAAACGTGGAAAACACTTATGGCCTGAAACCGCTTTTTTTCCCCCTCTTCTTTCTTTTTTGAGCAATCTGTCTTTCGAGAGGTGTGTCGTGCGAAGGGAAAACCAAAAGGTGGGCGGCTAACAAGCGTGCAGGGAAAGTCGGAGCAAGTAGAGACACGACGCTGCGTTCATTTTCCCCTGTTTTTGCAGTGCTTGGCTGGCCCTGCCCTGGGTGAGAGACGGATTTGTTGACTCTGCAGCATGGGAAAGAGCCGACAACAGATTTACTACAGAGATGACTTAGCAGCCCCCTCTAAGTGTTATGAAAAGAGTTTAAAATGTTTATATTGGCCCCTCCGATGCACAATAAATTGTTATCCGAAACAATTGAGAATAAAGAAGGGAAAAGTCATAATTGCCTCTCAGGAAATGCAGGGGCTGTTTCGGCGCGCAGGAGCGAGAGGGCGTTGGGTTTCATTGACTTGGTCTGGCTGGAAAGCAGCCTGCCCCACAGGAAGGCCGCGCATTCCTGTCCTCTCGGTGAACCTGCCTGAAAGGAATACAGGAGTTATTGGGTAATCAAGGCTTGTCAGCACCTTGGTTATGCAGCGTGGTTCAATCCGATAATGTGAATGGAACCTGTAATAGTGCTGATGAAAAGCACGCCAGTTTGAAAGGGGCCTTGAATGATTTTTTTGTTCATTTTCTGTTTACATGTAACGCGTTATTGATGTCGTTGCCTTCTAATGTGCCTGCTTGTTTCATAGAAAAACTGGGAATTATTCATTATTTTTAAAGAAGAGGGAGAGAAAAAGAGAGAGGGAGAGGAAGGAGGAGTGAAAGAAAGAACCCTGTTACGTGAAGAAAATTGCATTCGAATGCTGCGACTGAAACATATTGATTTTCTGGCACAGACTTTTTAGATTAAAAATGCCAATACTAAATCCTTTCATGACCTATAGTTCATATGAAGTTCACGTGTCATTTACTATTATTCTGGAAAAAGCAGAATCTTTAATGAAAACATAGTTTAAAGGAATGTCCTGCCATCCCGGCATTTGCATGCGATTGTAATAAGACTTGATTAAGAGCTAAACATGCTACTGAGGCGGAGGTTTAGGGTGTATTTTTGTAAATTGAAGTCCATATATCTTTTTTAATTGCTTGCTTGTCTTTGCCCTCATCTCGAGCTTTATATCTCATTTCTTTACCTTTGTTTTCCTTTATTTTGCTCATTCTTTATATTATGATAGGAGGCCAAAGAAACTCATTTTTCCCACTGCTAAGCACTAGGATCTTGCTTCAGATTTTATGGCATTCAGGGGATCAATGAGTCAAAATGCTATTTTGATCTGCAGTACAGCAAACATTTCTCGTATAAATTCCCAGAGATGACCCTGACTTCTCCAACTGTTTTTACCCCTTCTTAATAGAGACTTTAAAGGTACTGATACCATGCTAGCGTCAGATTGGAAAATTTAAGGCCAAATCCCTGGCCCAGGTGATTTGAAACTGCTGGCTATTTCCTGCTGTTAACAGGGCTAAATTTCACTTACAATTTCTTTCAAGAGGCCTTCCTATTTGTGAAGGGAAGGCTTTGTATTAGGAAGCTGCTGCGTATCTGCTGGCTTCAGCACAAATGGGTGAGGGACACGTTCATCTCACTGTGCTGCCCTGGCATTTTGGCTCGTGCAGGCTGGCCCACATTATACTTAATGCTGGCTTCTGGGTGGGAATGTGCCTTCGCAGAGGGGCTCTTTTGCATTTTATCCTAAAACCACACAACCCCGTATCACCCGTGGCTGTAGTCATTGGAATGAGCATGGGAGCGCATATTTATCAATGATATGGCTTCAGCATGGTATGGGTCTGACTCAGGAAAGCAATCGAGCCCTTCCTTATTTAAAAAGGGCCAGAGGAAATCTGCGTGATAAATGTATTTACTTTTCCACAGGTTTGTTTGCCAGCAGCGCTGGCAGGAAGCGGCTGTTGGAATTCAGGCCGCCAGCTGCTTTGCTGGGGAGGCAGCGGGAAGGGCCTCGGCGCCCCGGGCCCTGGCAGGGATGTCCTCTGGGAGAGCTGCCTGACCCCAGACTCTGGCACAGCCTGTGGGGAAAGGGCCCTGCTGGAGACGGGGACACTGGCCTGTTGGCTGTGGTTCATCCACTCCAGCAGGGGGACCTTGTCCCTGTGCAGGGAAGGGGCACCACCCAGTGCCCTGGGAGTGGGCAGGGCTCTTTGGGCACTGCAGCTTCCAGGGCAGAATTCAGAGAGAACTAAATACCTTAACGGCTTCTGTCTCTTTTTTAAAATATACAGTATCTTATGCCTATGCAAGATCAGTATGTGGCCCTTTGTGAGCACTCTGTGTAACTAAACATATATAATTGTCTTTATGTTGTTGAAACTGTGAGCTCTTTCCTGGTACAGCCTGTGCCATCGTGCCTCAGGGAGAGCATGGCTGCCTTGGCATGCCTCATTGTGGGCAGGCTCCTCTCCTGTTTGCAGTCAGCATTGTGCTGAAGATCCATGGCAGCAGTGGGATGGTGCCTGCCTGGCTGGCGGGACGTGGGACTGGCCTTTACTGGGTGGCACATTCTGATCTAGAGTGCCGTGGTGGCCACCAGGTCACTGAGCTGTCCTAGCCCCAGTCTGCATGGGCAGCCTCCAGCCCTGAGTATAGCCCACACTTTCTCTGCCTTCAGTCAAACCATGCCATGCTACCTGGTTTTGTCACTGTTGCTTTCATCTCCCTCCTCCATTTGTTCTCTTGGGGAGGACTAAGAAGGAAGGAGAGCCCCACTTGGTTAGTTTATGCGCTTTGGATGTACCCAGTAACACAGCAAGGTTTTCCTTGGGAGGACTCCAGTGGCTGCCATAACTCCTGAGTGATCAGATGTCCTCCCTGTGCACCACCTTCCATTTTGGCATTGTACTTTGTAAAATAGTTTTCCCTTTGGAGATGTCAGATAGAGGTAGCTTACTGGCTGTAGCGCCGGTGGAGGGGCAGAGCACAACCCAGGACCTAAAGCAAGCAGGAATTAAGGTTTATCTGCATCTTGTATCTTGGTTAGATACACACCTCTCATGTCTCCTTTCTGTTCCTGTGTCACATGTGTGGGGGAACATGAGAGTTGTAGGGAGCAGTGCAAGTCCAAAATGGGATGGGAGAGTAGCTGCCTTTCTCAGCTGCTTGTTACACAGCTCTGCTGGACGCCTGTGGTGTAAGGTTATCACAGAGGTTTGAATTCTTCTCATGATATATACAGATTTTTGGTGCTTGTTTATCAAAAAGAAAGCTATTTATTCAACAATGGATGTCGTACAAAATATTTACTTTCTCTCCCAAAACACACAGAGCTGGGTGCATTGTTCCCTTCTTGGTGGCACCACAGCAGCTCCCCTCAGTCAGAAACTGGAATAAAAACAAACAGGTCAGCTCGCATTCGATAGGAGTTAGGAAGAACATTTAAGCCAGAGCTGAGGTTTCTTGCATTCAGCACACCTTTCATTACCATGGCTCTTGTGCTATGAAGTAAAATATCAACACAGGGCTGGAAAAGCAAGCTTCTGCCTTACCTTGGCTAGGATGCCCTTGTTTGCCTGAATATATTTAACAGTTTGGAGCCAAAGCAAAATTTTATTTTGAATTTGTAGTGAATAATGTGTGCATTTTCTCTTACTTATGTGAAGTCTCATGAAAGGTGCTGGCATGGCAACTAGAGACTGAAGTCTGTGTAGGTGCAGGGCAAGCAGCAGAAGTGCACCTAGGGCAGCAGTGGTTTGCCTATAAGCCTCCAGCTGGACCTGCTTGATTACTTCTAGAAACTGCATGAGGAGCTACACTCAATATCCAGTCTTAATATTTGGCCTACATGGGAAAAAAAAAAAAAAAAGGAAGTAAAGAAAGTGATGTAAATAGACCTCTACAAAAAGCTCTAGAACAACTGGAAAAGGGAATTTCCAGTGTACATGTTTGCAGATCTAGCTAATAAGCCCCTTAGGAAATTATTTAAGTTAATAGTAGTTATTTTGGAAAAATCACAGAAAATAATAGAGAACTAATAGTAATAGGTAAGAGCAGCTACTCTGGTAGCAGTGAGTATTGAGTTCTTCCTGGGGAGAAAAAATCCAGGCAAAAAAACACAGAAAAATATTTCAAGGATAATGGAATTTATGCAGAAAGAGATATGGTTTTATAAATACGAAGCAGCACATGTGATGTTTGGGCATGACATACATTGGTTCTTCGTACAGGTGATGCCTGAGAGCCCTCAATCTTCTTTCTCCTCTGCACTAGGCTGGTGGCAGACATCTTCAGGAATCCCAGTGGTCTGAAGTGTGGGACCTTCCTGTAAAAAAACAATCACTTTCTTTAGCATGTAGTTGTATTTTAATACTTGGCAGAGCACTAATTCTGAGAAATGCTAAACTGTGTTCACAAGCGTTTGAGATTGCTTCTTGGTCTGGGGCCAGAAATTTACCAATGGCCCCTTTTGTGGGACTGTGCAGAGACATTGCGTCTGGAGGAGACAAACAGACTTTGCCCTTTGTTGTCGCTCAACCAAGAGCTGAAAGCACCAGTAAGGTCTGGACATGTTACAGAAATTTTACCAAAAGTGTTAAAAATGGTTGGAGGGAGTCTGAAGAACATAAAAGGAATCTAAACAGATTAATCCGAGAGCTAGAAAGGAAGAGCGCTATTTAAAAAAAACCAAAACACATAAGTAGGATGTAATACGCCAGGAAAATATAGGAAATTTTCACATGGTGGAAAGATAACATAACCAGTAATAATGGAACAATAATATTTTAATAGACACTGGTTTATAAGCAGTTATATGTTATCCCCTCCTCCATAGACAGAGCATGTTAAACTCTCTGAGGTATAGAGAGGAGGTTCTGATTTTTCTCTGTTACTTGTTTATTCCAGGACAGTTATCATCCTCCCTAAATTTTATTTAAAGTTCACAGCAATCTATGCAGCTAGTGCAGTTTTAGGTTAAGCATATTTTATCCATAATTGCTATATTTGGTTCTCAAGTTATTATTGTAGTTCCTTGGGGTACATTTAAATCCACCTTATTGTAATAGATTATGGAATATAGTGGCTAATGTGTCTAATGTAAAATAAATGACTATAATGATTTATGATCCAGCACTTCAGTTTTATTGAACATAAGGATCATTGTACTAAAATGGATGGTGTATTGCTGGTTTAGCATAAAATACTGAATAACATATTCAACGAAATGAATGGATTGGCCAGTTCATAATATTCTGGCCCTTCAGCTGAGAGGTCTTTAATAAGCAAGAGTGTCATTACACTTGAAAATGTATGTGTAGGTAATCCATTATCCAGAACAATGACAGTGATCGGATGAAGCTCTTATTAAAGAAGGGCCCTCCTTACAGGGAAATACAGAGCACTTCCCTGCCTGTGGGAAGCTATGTCGTGTGTCTGTATGTTTTTGATTTTGTTAAAGAGGTTAAAGCAGTCTTTAGTGTTGTTGAATTTAAAAATTTCAGGTTTGGAGTGGGGTTTATAAGGTGCTTTTAAAGGTGGAAAGCAATGACAGTAGGCTCTGGTTTGCATGGGCTGATGCTGAAATACACGTTTGCTGGTTGTACCTATAAGTTACATTTTTCAGCTTTTCATTTTTTCTCTCACTTGAAGGCCAATACAGATTACACCTTTGCAGGCACCTTACTTCTGTTTACATCGAGCTTTGGCAGTATTGTCTCCTACTAAATGTCAGGAAGATTGATGAATGTCACAAAGGGCGATACCTCTGGGAGTATTGCTGGGACCGCTTGCCTCGGTGCCACCAGCAATGCTTGCTTTTGGACAATCACAGCCAGCAATGTCCTGACTTAAACCCTTGACTTCCTGGGGTTTAGCTTCAACTCTTTCACTCTTTGACCTCAAAAAGGAAGAAGTTTTTTATTAGTAGGAGGGAAAATTAATAGGAGTCATAACACAGACAGAATACTTGAAATATTATCTGTCTATTAAAGCATGTCTTTAAAAACAAGGAAACAAAGCTAAAATTATGAAAAAATACAGAGAACAGAGATGGTGTTTTAAAATACATATTCAAAGGTAACTGTTAGAGAAATGTAGATGATTGTTTACTTTATTTTCACATTTTCCTACAATCAGAATAGGATATCAGGTTTTAAAAGACTAGCTTCCAGGAGTGTGCTTATAATAATTTGTAGTAAAAGTCACATTTTGTTATGTAATGGAGAGAGGAAAAAAATAATATGTTTTGGGATGTTATCCTGGAATAACTCCACAGCCATTTTCTTAATTGTGCTTGGATAAAGCTGAAAGACACAAACTATTTAAAAAGCATATTTGAATTCATTATACCCATTGTAAAAATGAATAAAGAATTCCTCTTGATATAATTACAGCTTAAACTTTTAAAAGAAACATGATCAAAGTACAGTAGTTTTGTTACAGCACTTGCAGACATCTCCCCACTTAAACAAGATCTCACCAGCGTTTTGAGTGGGAAGGACTTTGTTGCTGCTTTGTCATCTATTACTAGCTTTTCCTGTCAGTGAGCACATCTTTTGGCAGACATGCAGGGAGAGTTTTTAAATGATTCAAAATTATTTTGGCAAAACCCGAAGCACCTACAGTTGCAAAAACACACCTTCAAATTTTTTATGTTTTTAAAACCGTTCAGGCTGGCTTTGACATGTAGTTAGATCTTGTTTTATAGTTGAGCCATTTCAAGTTTTTAATTTCTTACATCTTAGTGTTTTAAGTAGATCAGTCATACCAGCATGCTCAGAAAATCCTAAACTAGCTGCAGCTGTGTTTCTAATGCAGGCACAAATCGCACCGATCGCTATGGTGGGCTGATCTGGCTTCTTCTAGTCTTAATTATTCTACATATATATATATAGTTTTGGTGGTAACAAAGTTAATGATACTGCTTTGCTGAAGCCTGCCATCAAAGTTTTCTTGTTGCCTCCACATGGTAAGGTGTATGTTTTGAAGAAGGAAGGTAGTTGGAGAACATGTTGACTCTTGGTTGACTCCAAGCTCAAGTTCCTTCTCAGTGTCATTGCAGCATGACAGCATGTGAGCCTCTGCTTTAGTGGCCTAGGTAGGCTTGAGCAGAGGTACCTAAAGAGCTCCTAAGACTAAGCATGCTGGAGCAGCCTCCCACTGCTACTCGTGCGTGGTTGTGTTGCAGCTCACATCCCCAGTGGGGTGATGGTCACCCGCTACAGCTGCTGTCACCACATGGGGACATCTGCAGCGTGGTGGCTAAGGCCACATAAGCTGATGCAGGATGATGCCCAGAGCTGCTGCCGTGCTGGCTGTGCCCCTACAGATTCCTGAGAGGTTAGTGGGGTGGCACTGCTGAGATGTGGCTGTTGAGGGAGAGACAGGCTCACCCCCTTTCCCCCTGTGTTTGAGCACAGGCACATCCCACAGTGAGAGTGCAGATGTGTTTTATCACCTATCCCTGCATGCAACCCCCCTGCCCATCGCCAGGACCCATCATGGAGGAGAATAACTCAGTCTCTGAAGCCGAATTATGACTCTCCCTATTTCTGAAAGCCCTCTGAGTCTTTCCTTTGCCATGGACATCTGGTTTTCACATCACAGTTACTTCAACCCATAAGCTTCCACAAGAATTTTAAATAAAATATCACTACTAACCAGATCCGTGGGGGAAAGCAGTGGCTTTGCTCACAAATAGGCACATTGTTGAGACTGGAGAAAAAGGGGGTTCTTTCATTCACACTGGGTTACATCACTGAGCGCCAGCCAAATGGTGGAAAATAGCGAGAGCTGTTATAGGAACAAGTTTATGTGCTGCAAATGCAGGAAACATCATTGCTAATGGTGCACATCTGATGTGTATTCAGGCCTTGGCTGTAGCATTTCGGGAGTAGGAGATGGGCCAAGTGATGGCCTGGGAGCTGTGGGCATCACTTGGCCACCTTGCAGGAAGGTGGTGCTGGCATGGCAGGGGGGTCTTGTGGGTTTAAAGGAGGCTTTCCTGCACCTCTGCAAAGGCATATGTGAACGTCTGGATTTGTCTCACCCAGTTTTAGACATCTCTAAAACTTATCCACTAACCCATTACTGTAAGCCCCCTTGACAGGCAGTGAACAAGCACTTCCAGAGCAACTGTCTAGACAGGATGATACTGAGGTATGCTTATAAATACCTACTAAATGTAGAAAGAGCCTTGATTGACTAACTGAGAACTAGACATCTAACTTCTAGATGCTGAAATTAAGCCAGATACTGTCTCTTCTTTTAGCTCTCCTTGTGCCTCTTTGTGCGTATCTTACAAGTCTTGGTAAGTGTGTGCAGAATAAATTAAAAGGTCTGTAACTGCCTCTGCACATATTTATGATTTTAAAATAGTAACGAGGTCCTGCCGTAGGAAAATTTTGTTAAATCCCTGTTTAGTGAAGATCAGTGACAGCCTAAGCACATATGTCTCCAGATACATATATATGCATATCTATCTATCTATAAAAACCCCCATGTCTTTATATTTTTGTAAGAAAATTTTCCTGTTAGCATGATTTGCTGAATGCATTCTACATTTGTTCTTCTGAATGAGTACAATAAAAAATAGACATAAAAAATTAAAAAAGACATTTTCTGATGCAGAAATTTTAGCACCCCAAGGTTTGTCAAAGGATGAGGAACATTCTCCTCTATCTGAATGTGGGTTAGATGTAGGATTTCTCATAACAGAAATGCTTTTATACTGTATAGAATCAGTATAAAAAATGAAAATAAATTTAGTAACTTATTGTTTGCATTAAACATGGGATCATTTCTGTGGTGTGTACATCCAGCCTTTTTGAAATTGAGTAAGATTTATGCACAGATTTCCATGGTGTTTTACAGGAACTTTTTGTTACAAAACATTCATTTGACTGTGTCTGATGATATAGAATATTCCTGCCAAGTGCTCAGATTTTCTTCACATACTTGCATGATTTGTGTGTGTATGTGCAATGATATGTGTGAGTTATGTGCTCTTTATTATTTAAAACCATGTGTGTGTATATATATATACACACAGATGTCCACACCTATCTGTCTGCGTCTGCACAGCATATAGAAAGGTGAGGATTATTGTTTTATTTCCAGTTTCCAGGTTAGTTTCGTTCCTCTCAACATGTAGGAACCATCTCTTTTTTGCAACATGAAATGTTGTCACTGAGTGGGGACTGCACAGGCCACGTGCTGCCAAGAGCTACCTTCCCTCTCTAATTTCTGTGGAAAGGGGTCACACCTCTTCTGGTACCTTGTCCTGGTAGTGCTCCTGCTCCAGCATGTGTTGGCTGCAGAGGGACAGAGTGGCAGGGAGCGTTGTGGTCTGAGCTCAGCTTGTCCACTCTGCTTTCTGCGGTCAGTAGAGGCACTCGCTGGTACTTTAATTATTTAAATGAAAACTTCACAACATCAACTGGATTCTGTAAAGTTACACACAGCAGTTTCCCAGATTCTCCCACTCAGTATTTGTCTCACCTTTTGCCTTTGCATTTGCAGAGGTTTCTTTTCAGAACAGTGCATTTCCCACCATGCTCAGACCAGGCAAGTAAAACCTGCATAATGCAGCATGCATGGTTAAAAACCCCTCAAAGGTTCAGAGGGCAGAGGAGAGCTTCATGTCTCCATAGTGCTCTTCTCTTCTATGTGGCCTTATTTGTGGCTGGTAGGACATTCAACTTGGTTTACAAGTAGAAAGCCCAGCCGGGTCTTTTCCAGGCTGTGGAGCCCAGTTTGTAGATGGAGTTAAACAGTTTCACATTCCTGAAGAGAACAAGAATGTTTTCACAGTGGAATTTGCTCTGTGTGAATTACAGGAGTTTATTTTTTCAGGATGAACTCCTTGGACAGTTTTTTTTTTTGTTTGCTTGTTTTTTTAAAGAGGAGATGATATGCTATGAAAATATCTACTGTAGTAACTAACACTGTTGTTATTAAGGCTTGATTGGGAAAATTTGGGTTAAATAGTCCATGTGCTGTTGAGGAAGGACAGGAAGAAACATGTTGCAGTATTTTCTCCTCACTTCTGTGTGCAGAGTAAGCTGTGGTAAGCTCACACAGTTTTGCTATGCATTGGTTGCTGCCAGGTATTTTCTGTCGGTATTTCCTGGGGAGTGGGACACGATGATGCTGCATGGGGCACATCTCTGACCAAACATGCCTGTTACTGAGGCTCTGCCAGTGAAGAGATTCTGTGTCACTGAGGTTCCTGAAATGCTTTTTCCAAGCAGGGTTTACTTTGGGTTTAGAAATAGGACAAGAAGCACTACGTGAAGCTAAATATTAATTTTGTTGCTTTTCTGGCAAGAAGGCCAAGGAAACAGAGGGAGTTGTATTATTCCATCATGCAACATTAGCTACATGTCACATGACTATGTGTGAAGGGAGTTTTTATTATCTTATAATTTGAGCTAGAAGGGCAGGATTGAGTTTTGCCCTTAGACAAGTTCTCTAGGCTCCCTGTGGGTCTCAGTGGGAGGTTTGTGTGCTCATCCATGGGCAGAAATCATTTACAGCTTTGGAGTTTCCACACACAGAAGTGCTCCTGTGAGGTCCCTCACTTGAGCTGTGGGGACTGGCCTTATCTCACAGCATCTTTCACAGAGGAATTAATCAGCCTCATCTCTACCACAGGGTACACAGAGATGGATACCAAAAAGCAGCTGATAGGAAATACCCTTTTGTCCCAGTTAAAATGTTCATGTAGTCACGCTGAAGTTCTGTTTGGGTTGATACATCCTCAGAGATGGTGTTAATCTGATGCATGCCACTGATGTCTTGGGGATGAGTGGTCACTCAGAAAGACCTCAATTCCCTTGGGCTAGGAAGCTGGAAACTTGTTAGTGGCACCAGCTCCAGTTCAGGTGCCTTGGATCACCTGCAGGAGCACTTTCTCCTTTCAGACATGGTTGCCAGACAACTGGAAGATAAGAAGAATGGGACAGGACAAAGAAACAGCAGCAACACGTGGGAGCCAGGGGCTACTCTGAACTTTTGTAAGAAATGATGTGCTGTCCTCTGCCAGGGATGGCAAAGATGACAACAGCTCTGGGCCACAGAACCAGTTTTTGAGCTCTTCTAAGCAATACAGGCATTTTGTAGATGTTCCATCTCCTTTTCTGCTCAGGGAGAAGTATAGGAGAGCTGTCTTGACCTTCTTCTGAAGGGCGAAAAATCTTTGAAGGAAATAAGCTTAAATAAACTTTAAAAGGAATTCAGGAAGTCCTTCTTTAGGGATTTGTGTATCACGTGTGGCATTATCCTGTGTATTTCACTGCTGTGCTGCAGTGAAGGATTTCCTATGCTGTCTTTTTAACCAGACCAATATACTGCTTACATTGACAGAAAAAGTGAGATATATTCTGCATCATCATCTCTTCCACATTAAACCTAATATATATTTCAAGGCAATGGCAGAAAAAGTGGAGTTGTAAGCTACCCCCTCTGTCTTTTTTCATTTTTTTACATCCGGAATATGACATGACCTATCCTAGATACACAAAAATAAAATTAATGAATTGCACACGTTGTGTGAGACAAGCTTTGATCTACAGAAGCAACATAATATGAACATTGGATTTTGCTGTATTAGACATTAAAACACAGTCCTAATCAGAAACCTTAATCAAAAAGCTTATGGTGAATATTAGCTTCTATTCCAGAGTAGCAAATGCTTTACATTTCATCATAGAATCAAATGATCCATAGAAGCTTTTTTTTTTATATGCTGTATTTTCACTAGGTTAGGTTATTTTATATGCATAACTTGGTAACAGCCTGTTTCGTAAATGCACTGTCTAGAGGTAGTGATTTTTTTAAGCAAAACCAAGAAGTGGGCTCAGCACTTCCCACACGTTAAAACTGGAACAATTGAAATTTTATGCAGTGGAGGGCTGGAAGCATGTTGTGCAACAGGAGAACGAGTGTCAGCTCGAAGAAGACATGAAGGGGGGAGGCTGAAAGAGCCCTGTGTGTTTAGTCTAGCAGAGTACAGGCTGGGCAGTGACACGGTGTATGCTGAGTACCCCAGAGGGGAAGGCTGCTACAGGGGAAAGTGATTAGTTACACCTAGAGGACAGTGTGTGCACAGGAGTATTCTGGGAATGCACAGGTCTGAAAATGAATGCAGTTTGTAGAGGAAAGGAGGTTTGCTGGCCAGCAGAGGAGGGGGGTTCCAGAGCAGCTTCCCAAAATCATCTGCAGGGACATAAGGTGATGTCCCTTGTGTTTTGTGAGTGGACTTCAATAACAGAGTTTTGTGGAAAGATGCTGATTGGAGGCTATAATCAGGCATGTCCTCTACCTTCCTGCAAATCCACCAGTCCTTTGAAGAGTCACTTGATTATGGCACATGAAACACGTAAGTTTTTTTCACTTAAGACTTAAAGTTCACTGAAAGAAGCAAAGTCATTGATACGTACTATTTTTGAGGAATATGCTAGTCTTTCCTCCACAAATAGGAGGAGGAGGAGGCACAGATGGTGGGGGGAGGTGCCTTCTGCTCATTGCCACTAACAAGGCAGCGTAGGTGAAGGCATCTGTGTGTTATATCCACGTTTATGTGCCAGTGATGGACATTTCCTGTTGCTGCCACATTTCTTCTGGGAGACTGTGCCCCTTCATGGCTTGGGATTGGTTTGTTCTTTGGTGGGTTACACACAACACAGAAGCACTCATAAGGCTGGTAAGACTGAAGGATTCTCCTAACCATTTGTGTAGCACAAGTGCCGTTCATGAAGCTATGACTGGTCCACCACAACATGCCCATGTTTTCGAGGGACGTGTAGATACATCCAGGCATACTCATTAATATCCTTCTCTTCATGTTTCTGTGTGATTTTTCTGAACTGAACTGAATGGCCTGAATTATGGTACTCATTACCTAAAGGTTAATGTTTGGTATTGTGATGATGGAAGTATTTTGTTTTTTCCCTTCTGTACCACAGACTGTTCAGGGAAAGAGGAAAAAACACTAAGGCCTTGTTAAATCACTCATGGACCTGGTGTTAGCATGTCTCACCCCTGTGTGTTGTAGTGTTCCCAGGACTGTAGGTAGAAGAAAGCACCATAAGTAACATCCAAATAGTCTGCCTCAAACTGCAAATGTGGGGATGCATGGAGGAGTAAAGAAGCATTTTGACAGATGTGGTAGCACTAGAGGTTCTCAGTTTTTAGGGATAAAAATCTCACTTTAATAAATAAAAGGTGTGCTCAGTAATTTTGGTTAGGGAACCAGGTCACTCATACAAATAGAAATATGGTCTTTGCTTTTACTACAAGAATCTGTCCAGGGATCCTTCAGCGATACAATGTGGTGTAGTGTTCAGGCTATGCAGTGAATCCTGGGTACAAATGTCCACCTTTGTAGAGATGACCTACAAAGAGCACAGGCAGAATGAAAGGAGGTGTGAAACTCTGCAGAACAGAAAGGATACAACATGCCAGGTACCACTGCACTTGTGTGGCAGTGTTTTATGATGGGGGCTGCTTTTACTGCATATGGGATGAGAATACAGGAATTAGGGACCATTGTGATGTATTGATTTTGATTGCATATGCTACAAATACTGGATTAAAAAATCAGACTGTGACACCCAAATGTTCCATGAGTTCTAGATATTTACCTCATTTCATTAAAAAAGCAGGGGAAATAAAGAAATTCTCAAATGCACAGTAATTCTGAGGTAATCTGAATGGTATAAAAATAATAAGCAAAGACCTGTAGGGGTAAAACACTAGCCATATTTGTTCTCAGCCATATCTGCAGAGAGTGTATGGCAATTTTCAGAGCAGGCAGACAGCTACCAACATTTTTCTTCAAAAGGGCAGAATTTGACTTTTACCCTTTACAAGAGCATTGAGTCGCCTGTCTGAGGAATCTTCATTTTGCCTGCAATCAGAAGGGGCACTGTGTGGACTAATGTTGATGTCATTTCTCAGCTGAAGCCGGTTCTGTCTAAAATATCAGGGCCCAGACAACTTTATAGCAGCAGAGCAAATGAAAATACCTAGTTCTGTTTGTAACTTCTCAACCGTATTCACACTTTGGATGCCAGTTTTTACAAATAATTTCTAGATACTGCAAGAAAAACATTCTCTGTAAAGGTCAAACACTGGACGAAGCCTGTTTGGCATCATATGCGTGATTCCATACGTTCACATGTACGGTGACCCAAATTTAACCTTGGCCAAAGATAGTAAAGCACTGTCAGAGTCAGTACTTGCACAAGGATTGCCTTTGACATGGTATTTCCTAGATCATTGTAACCTATGGGAGCTGCTAATTATCTGTGGATAACCAGAAAGGTAATACCTGTAATTTCCTTATCACCCCAGGCTGTCTACTCACAGTTGCAATGTCTTAGTATGGGATGCCAGTATTGTGCAATGTGGCTAAAATCTACAGTGACAAATGACTTATGAGCCATTTTCAAGGTGACATTTTGATCAGGGAGCTTGTGCCAAGTGTTTTCTATTAAGCATTTCATTTCACTGCATGGTTAATCAGCAAAAGATTCCTCCAAAAATCCATTATGTCATATGTCATATGTAATATGTCAGGACCATTTCTCCTTGCTCAAAATGAAGGAGGGACAACAAATGCTTGAAAAATAGCAAATCTTATTTCTGCTTAAAAGTCAGAAAAAAAGGCCAAATAAACATGTAGCTTTGGTTCTGTCCTTGTTTAAAAGCTGTCTAGATGAGAAACCAAAAATGTAAAGGTTTACACAGCTTGATATGTTCTTCATTATGCAAATACTTTCAAAAGCAATGCTAGCGTTATGATATTTGATAAAATCAGTATTAACTATGTGTGTCTTTTGAAGTTGTAGTAAGTCTGGGTCATTTTATATGACTGCAAAGCCCTCTTGAAATATAGATCAAATCCCCAGCATGTTTTCCTTACTTGGCAAAACCTTTTCTACATCTAGAAGGCTCAAGTACTAAGACGACCTGCAAGCTTGTATCAGAATTGGTCTTTCTTTTCCCTTTCTGTAAATGAGAAATGAATTTTATATACGCTTACCAACAATATGCTTCCCTTTTAAGTCAGGGTCAGCATAGATTCAGTTTTAAATGTGCTTGAACCTTGTTCTTGACTAGTTGATTCTGACAGGACTACACATGTATCTTGTTTACTTAAGGCAGGAGGTAGTCTGAAACTCGGTTTCCTCTTACTAACCATCACAGTAAGATGTCTAAATGGTTTCCAATTTGCCAGCTTTTAGCTCAGGCTGAGCTCCTTTGAAATCTTCAAGGACTGTACAATCCATAGACTCATTTACAGTCCTCACTTCTGTTTTGAATGTCAGTACTGTGAAGTAACAAACTGCTGGGGAGACTGGCAAAACACCCTTGTGAAATGGGCACACAAAATACTCTGTTTCAAACCTCACCCATCCTGCTGTGTGGTAACTGCCCAAAAAGGGCAGAAAGAGTGTATGCCTCTTCTGCTTCAGAAATCCAGAAATCCCAGTTAGATACTTAGCAGTTTTTAGGGACTATCAATTTGGGGGTACCAAAATGGGAATAATTCTTAATGTCTTCCATGCGCAAAGTAAAGAAATAGGAACTTGACTTCTGAAACAATCTTATCACAAAATAAATCTTCCTATAAAGGCTCTGGTGAGGCTCAGGCATATATTAGGAAAACAGCCTGATACTTTCCATGTGTCAGTCACAAAGACCTGCAAATACTGTGGCACACTCTTCTGGCTTAAACACTTCCAGCGACTATTGGCATTGGTGCTGGTCTTGAGAGAAGAGACCTGGACAGAACCAGGTGCTTCCCAGTAGTAGTCCAACCTCACTGCTGAAAGTGCATTATGCTTTAAACCTATCGCTGGAAGTTGTCTGCTCTTATTTATGTTCTTCATATATCACCTTTTCGCTATTGTCTCCTGACAGTCATTGCCTCTGAGACCTGTTAATGATGCAACGGAGAAACCATTGAACTTCCACTGAGTTTAATTTTCACTGCCAAGCTTTGTCAGGTTGACTGAACAACACAGGAGCCACCCACAGTGGATGCCACTGTGGTCCTTCTCCCAGAGGTTAAGACATTCAAATGCTGCAGGAAACAAGTGTCTACTATAAACACTTCCCCTATCCACCCAGTTCTTCACTTGGACAACTGAAAGTGGAAAAACCAAGAAGTGTGCAAATCCTTTGTCCAAAGGGTATGATGCTAAAGATTTCTTTTGATTCTCTTTGAACTACAAATTATTTTCAGCATGAGAACCACCAGTAAATGATTTGAAACTGTTTTACAATTCTCCTTCAAAACTAGGCTTGATGGGGCTCTGGTCTACTGGAAGATTACCTGCCCATGACAGAGGAGTTGGAACTAGATGATCTTTACAATCCCTTCCAACCCAAACCATTCTGTGAGTCTATGATTCTGTGCCACGTGAACTCCATGAGACCTTGATTCTGTAGGGAGGAGCTATTACAGAATTCCTTACTTTCTTCTGTGGGATGAGGTTTACTTTGACATCAAACCAAATGGATGGACAATCACCATGGTTGGTGTATCCACTTATATTATAACCAGCCCTTTTCCTGAACCTTTGTCAGAAATTTCTTTCAGTGAAGATTTTGGTGGTCAGACTCAATTTGTAGTGAAGCTTCTGCTTCTCAGTGCTTATCCATTCTGAAGAGGCTCGACTAGTGCAAGGTATCTCTCCTACAGGGCATGGAACTACTTTTCTGCAGTATCCTACCTCCCTCTGAAACCACTTTCTGTACTATTCCCTGAAAATAGCCTGTAACACAGTCTCCATGTCTCTGCTTTCTGAGGACATAGACCCTATCAAGAAGCATGCTCAGCTAGAAATTCACAGTCAGATGTAGCTCCCTTTCCTTTGCAGTTGGAGAGGACAGCATTGCTGTTCTAAGGTCTCCAGTAAGGAAGAATAAAGACCAGGCGTAAAAGTCACAGGGGACAGTTGGCCTAGCACATCTGGAAAAGTAGAAATGGGTGAAAAACTTAGAAAGCCCATTACATAAGTATGTGACTTATTATTTCTCTATTAGCAGGTAAAGGCAGACTGACCAGGTGTATTTATGCAGGTCGTATTGTCCTGACTCTGGCTTTAAGTGAATCAGCTCCAGAGCAGAGAGGGATACCTAGGGAAAGTACTGTTCTTATCAAGAAAATCCTTGTTGCAGTTGCACTTATTTGAGGGGCTTTGTTGACAGTCTTTGTGGAGGTGGTTTGAAGTGATTTAGAGGGCAGGCTGGGAGAACCCAGACTGATTTGCAGCTGCTATAAGGAACCTTATACAAACCCTTAACATAGTGGGTTAGTGTCCTGTTAGTGTTAGAAATAGTGTCCAGATTTTTGTTGGAAAAAATGAAAGTACCAGTTAAATGCCAAATAAGAAACCAGAAGAAGGACAATGGTTAGCAGGGATGAAATTCAGTGGGACTTTTTTTGTTCTCTTGAGACTATTTTTTACCTACCTGCAAAAGTGCCTACAGCATGTCCTCTTATTTTGCCAATTACCATAAATGATGCATTCATACTCTATAATTTGTTTCCTCTTCATAAATGAAGGCACATTTATGTTTTTATGCTTTGATAAAGCTGTTACTGTAATTTTTTTGCAAAACCCCTTGCTAAGGTACCTTAATTGATGCAGGTGATAATACTGTCTGAGCCTGGCAGGGTGAATTGGAAATCTTACCACAGTCTGTGAAAGTAAGTAGCAATTCACCTTCCTCCCTACTGGGCAGTAAGTAGGAAAACATACACTCACATACACCAAAATGTTCTTTCCTTAATATCCTTGTCTCTGGTCCCAAGGATAAGATTTGTTTGTTTCCAAATATGTTCCTGTACTACTCATAAAAACACTGTCAGAGTAGTATTTGTATGATACATTTGACAGGAACAAATACTGGGCATACTTGATCCATTTAATCTGTTCAGGAGGCTGACTTGGGAAGTGCTGTGCCCTCAAAAGCCCTGGTCGCTTTAGGAGATGCCAGAAAAAAAACAAAAAACCCAAAAAACCAAAAACATTGGCAGTGCAGGCAGCTGTGTTTGAAGTTTAGGGGTGCCATTTCAGCAAGAGGAATGAGAGACAGGTTTCTCTAAGAAGGAAAAGTGAGTGATTGTTGAAAAGGTAAAATAAAAGAAAACAGAGAATTGAGGAGCTGCTCTGTTATATGATGATGGATTATTACTGCTTTTTCTGGCTATGAGCAAGACTTTCCCCAAGTGTGGGGGAGAGTGGGGAGTGAGCAGTTTGACAGGGCAGTAAGATCACTTAACAGTAGAGAAGACATTCTCAGTTAGCTTTGCCAGACAAGGATGAAATAAGTAGTATGGCTAGGTACAAACCTCCTTTAACTAGATCAAACGTCAGTGAGCTACTCTTTTATTATTTGTAAGTCAACATAAAAGTGTATGGACATTTACTGCATTGACCAGTGCTTCTCACAAAATAGTACGGGCTGAAGTACGTGAGGACTGTGCCACCATGACAAGACTCAAGGTATGAAGAGAACAGATGGATGTATCAGTGCTCATGTCCTTCCTTAGGGGAAAATATGATGTCCTCATTAAGTTATTGCTATCTATATTTCTTAATTACCGTGTACTCATTATATGGGCTGTTATTACTGACCATTTATACAAGAATATCTTTGAAGCAGTGTTAATCTTTCAGACAAGTACATTTTGAATTCAGTAAGCTGGTTTTGATTTCTTTTAGTAATTATTTTTAAACTATACTCAGATTGTTGAAAACATCCTCTGTGATTCATGTGATTTTTTTTTTATTCCATCATGGGTTTTTTTCTGCCTCTTGGAACACTAATGCTGGTATTAGTGTTTTTGCTAGCAATTGTTGGTTCTTTCCCACATGTCTGGAACTGATTTTGTTCTCTGTGTTTTTAATGGAGCTGGAGTGAATGAAGGTCTTTGTTTAGCTTTCTTTCTGTGCCTCAATATCATTAGGTGTCTGAAAAATGTAGAGCTTCTGTGGCACTTCACAAACGTTAACACTGACCATGCTCAGCTTTGCAGGAATTTTAATGTTGGCCTTTGCCTTCACCTGGCACATAACTCAGGCTCAGTCCAGCTGTGTTTCAGAACCTCTGGGTATCTAATAGAACCATGTGGCCCTGTTGCACATACCTGTGTAACCAGCATCCTCACTAACATCACCACTCGCAATTTTAGTGTCTGCTCCGTATCTGCTGCTCTCTTAGTGCTGCTTTTTCAATAGCTTTGTCTCAGTGAGCAAGACTCAGAAGGCATCTATTCCCCCTCTCTGCCTCTCCATTCTTCCACCCTGCAGTGTACCTCTTGGATGACACAGTTTCTAAAAATCCCATTTAAAAATAGAAGTGTATTAATAAATCTGTTTTATTAGGGGAAACACATTCAATCATGTAGAATTCGAAGGCTCAGTGCTTGCCAAGTAGCTGTGTTGCACTCAACTCTTTGGCACCAAAACACTAAGCTGAAGGCTGCCTTCTGCAGGTTGCTGGATGGTGTGCTGGGAGGGGCTGGTGTTACTGGTTGGGTAGCATTTTCTGTGGCAGTCATTGAATCCTGGACCTTTTTCAGTGACACATGCTGATGTGCCTCTTCCCGCATCATCCTTCTCTTCCATCTCTCCTCCTACCGTGGTTTCCACTGCCCTCCCCCCTCTTCCTTATGCTTCTCCACTCTGTGACCCTTTACCCGTTCGAGCCTTTCTGTTGCCTGATCTTTCCTGCTGCACTGCCTTCAGTAGTCTTATTTTTCCAGGGCCTCTTGCCTCCCAGTTACAGCTCCACTGGTGCAGGTGGTCAGGTCTGTCCACCTTAGGTCATTATAGCTGCAGCAGCTTTTGGTTGCATTTGGCAAGTGCCAGAAAAAATTCCTTCTTTTTCCATCGTAACAGTTAAAATTACAGAGAACAAGCAGTGTCTTGTAATGCTCTAGTTCTGCCTAGTCCTGTTGGGACTGCAACTATGTGAGAGCTTATGGTCTGAATGGTAAACCCATTATAAACCATAAATAAACCCCTTTTGATACCTTGCTGGTTGTACCCCAAGGGCTGTAGGCATATGAGTCCATCATGGGATGGCTGTTAGGTCATTTGTCTGTCCTTCCAGCCACAGCTGCTCTGGATAATTTCTCTGGAGTGCTGAGAAGGGCGTGGTGGTGATTGTCCTCTGCCTTGGCTGGAGGAGGCAGTGTGTTTCTTCTGCCACTTTTCTCTGGTCATGCTTTAATCAAATTTTCTGAATTGGTTCATTTACCTATGGATGAGTGACAGTCTACATTCTTGTGGATTTGGTGTTAATGAAGGCTCTTGCTCGTTCACATTACATTGGTGGAAGTGGTGTGCTTGTGTTTGGACTTTTTTGGCTTCTTCATGTTATTTGAATTTGAATTAGATATTATGATCGAAAGCCAAATTTTTATTTCAGATCTTTTGCTTTAACCAGGTGATTCCGTCCAGTGAAGTTTTTGAGTTTCATATTTTAGAGTTCGAAGAGTGTTCTTGGTCATTTCCTCTCCTTGCTATGCTGGTCTTTCTCCATGTTGCCATATCCAGCCATGGGAGGGTTCCTGGGCAGATCTCACAACACTTGGACTCCAACCCCTGGCTGTATCCTGCAGATATTCAGTGCTCATGGCAAAGCCATGATCATGCCCCTAGGAATGGTCAGTGGTACCCATGAGACCATAGGGAACGCTTGCTTTCTCTCTGCAATCATGAACTATTCTGGATGATCCTGCTGCTCTGATGCCGTGCCTCTGCTGCAGAATCTTTGCTGTGGTTGCCTGACATTTGTGCTTCGCTGTGCTTCATTTCTTCACTTTCTTCCATGTGTGTATATTCTAGAGTTTTCTTAATGGACTTTTTCCCCACAAACACTTGAGAAGACTGGCGGCTGAAGGGCTGTTTGGACTTTTTGAGTAATGTTGTTATGAGCTTGGCTATACTCTCCCATAGTAAAAACTGCTGTCCACTGTGTTTAAAGGCTTGGGGCTGCTGGGGAGCATCTGATTTATTAATGGCCTCTTTTCAGCTTCCTCCTCATCTTAAGAAGATATAAGCAGGTAATTAGCTAGTTGCCAAGAAAATAGTGGAAATAAACCCTAGAATTCCTCCTTGTAAAATGATTTATTTAACAGTTTTATTCTGACATGTGTGTTTTATGTTTTAATCATCTGTCTGTGGCTGTGAAACAGGCCAGGTCTCTTTATCTTCTGGTGTTAAATTTTAGAGGACTATTACTACTTGGTTTTGTGTTTTGTTGCTGCATGTGAGTGTTTATGTTGGCTTTCTGGTAGATGCTTAATTGGATTGTAACTGATTTTACACTAAAGACTGATGTCCCGTTTTCTTTTAGCCCTATCTGGATTGCTCTGGTTTCTGGAAGGAATCAATATTCAGAAATGTATTGAACTCTTTTACTGTGGCTTTCCTTCAGGGATGTTACTTACATTTGATTATCAGTTGCCAGGGTGATGGAGGTGTTCAGGTACCTTGAGTAATGGCTCTGTTCCTGTTACAGTTGCTGTTTGGAACTGGAGTTCTGGTATCTGCAGATATTTCCACCCAAATGCTGATATAAAGGAAAAAGGCTAACAGCTGTTGTCAGGGCTCTTCCAAGTGCATTCCATTCCCTTTCATCCTTCCTGATAATTTCCTTTGATGGTAATTCTCTTTTTCCAGTTTCCAAAGCTCATAATCTCAAAGTCCTTTTTCAGTCTGAGCCTTCTTCAGAAGCTCGTGTTAATCAGATTATTTGTGAAACAGCTTTAGTATCACCCCAGTAATCTTTATAGGTATTGAATGACCTGTACCCTTTGTCAGGATCTTACACTAGGTACACAACTCTCTTGAATTATCCTCTGTTACCTGCAGGCAGTCATACTTCTGCTTCGCTCAAGCATTTTCTGTTTGTACAGATCTCATTTGTCTTTCAGATCATCAGAGTCTCTAAGCATCTTTCTCCTCTGCTGAAACAGACACAATAATGTTTGAAGAAAAAGATTGATGTCTGTAACTCATCACTTGCCGCTTTTATTCACTGTTAGAGCAAGAACATGAATTGACCAAAAAGAAAAATCTCTTTCTTAAAACCAGAACCTGGAAAGACTTTTGTTTGAGGTGCTGAAGACTTATATTTACAATTAGGCTCCCCAGGGAAGGCCAGAGGGATTTACAGTAAATATCAGGGTTTGAATCCAGAACTGCTGACAAACCAGCTTCCTTTTGATAGATGGATTCATTATCACTTTCTAATTACAAGCAGATTTCCATGTGTGTTCACCATGTTATAAATGAAACCTGTCCATTGTTATACAGTGATGGCCTCTGGGTCAGCCGTAAGGGATCTATAGCTCCTCTTCTGTCATTTGACCAAATTAATCAGATGTATTTTTAACAGATAACCTTTACAAAAGTGACTGATTAATCACTTGGTAATGCAGACTGCTATCAAGTTCATCATCTCCAAATAAAGGAAGGAACTCAGCAAGACTACAATATGTCAAATGCATCAGTCTCAGTGTGTTAAAATACTTTCGGGTCCAGATGCTACTCTTCTAAAAGGATAGAAATCTGCTACATCAAACACAGATATTTTCCTGCATCTGTGGGTCAGATTCTGTGCTCAGATGAAGGCTTTCTGGTTATGCAGGCTTGCTGTCAAATTGAAGCCCCATGCATATACATCTGAGGACAGAATTTGATCACTAAAAAGTAATACAATTTCTACCAAATTCTGTCATCTGATTTTTTTAGAACTGTGATTTTTAAGAGGGTATTGAAAGCTGTATGTATCAGTGAAACACAGTCAGTCTTCATCTAATCCTATATCCAGTGATAGATTTAAGAGTGATTTTCTATGTTCCAGTCACTTCTTTTGAAGATAAAACAGCCTGTCTTTTAATTTCGTATTGAAGAATATGCTTGACATCTCTCAAACTGAGATTAGGTTAGCGAAGGCATACCCTCACTTAGGCTGCAAAATGAAACAAGTTCCTAATTGTCAAAAGATTAATCCTTGGCAGTCATCCAGGGCGATATTTGCTGTAGCAACTTGGTATCCATCACAGTTACGGACCAAAGGTCTTGTCATATATGTATTCCTCGCAGCAGTGCCGTAGCAGGGCAGCACAGCCTCACTACCCTGGGCTGTTAGTCTCTGGGAAACTCTATCCATTCCTCAATTAGTGCCCTCATGGGGGTCACAGTCTTTGATGACTGAGCTATTTCTAAAGACTGAAATATAAAGCTTAGTAATACAAAAAAAAAAAAAAATAACAAAAAAAAATGGTGTGGGGGTTGCTTCTTGTGCATTGCAGTGTTCCATGTTAGAGGTGTTTTCATTTACTGGAAGTTTGATCCATCAATACTAATAACAATAATATTAGTGAAATGTGAGGCTTTTTTTTACTGTGAGTATCACTGTTGATTGCAGGTGATACTGTTTAAACAGGCTAATTTTTGATTTTATTTTTATTTAACTCACTTGGTATTGAACTGCCGAGCTGCCATAGCAGCATCTTCATCTGCTGGCATGGCCAGTCCTGGTTTTCAATACTGACTTTTTCCTTTGGAAATTCATGGGAAGAGCAGAAACAGGGACAAGACTTTGTTGTCCTGCAAGCATAACAGAAGAATAGGTCAGTATTAGAAATGCCTCGTATAAATTACCAAAGGTAGCAGACCTAAGCCTTCTTCTCTTAATGTAGCTAAAATCCACACAAAACCACAGAACGCTGCCCCCATATCCTTCCTTCCGTGTGAGCCACTTCTGCTGTGTTTTGGGTGATTGCTTCAGTGTAGCTTTAGAAAATTCTTCAAAGGAATTTTTATCTCCCTCATTCATCACAGAAATAGTGATTCAGAAAATGCTCTAATCCAGTTTGGTGTTCGTCGTTGCTGACGCTGTGTACCCTTTGACTTTTCACACTGCTAGCTGCTGGAAACTGCTTGCACATTTGCATGGCAGGAGGAAAAATGGAAAAAAAATCAATCTGCTGTACATTGAAAATTTGGGGTGGAGGGTGGGGGAGATACTTAAAAATTGGGTGCAGCTTTGTTTTCTTTGACTCCCATTTTGCACTGCTGAGCTTAACAGGACTGCAGGGTGCGAGTAGGATGAAGACTTGATCCCTTACTGATGAGTCTCTGCCCATTTAGTGCTTTATAGGCCCAAGGGAAAGGGACAAATTGATGGAGTGTTCTGGCATGCTGCAGTCTATATTTGGATCCCTGATTTAAAGCTGACAGATGTATAAAATCCTATGTAGCCAGAAAACTCCCTAGTGAGGACACAGCTGCATATATCGATGAATCAAAGTTAGTCTTGTTAAGGCTGGCATTAATTTATATGGGGCAAGTTCCCTCCAGATCTGGTCGTGTAGTATCATCACTGAGAGTAGTTTGGGCTTGTTCCACCCTGAAAGCCCTGTGCTTTTTGGATATGAATGGAGAAGACTTGTAAATCTGAAGCGCTGCTCTTCTCAGTTGCTGGGTGAATGCCATCATATCCTCATTTAGATGTGGCAGCTGTTGTCAGTTACTTAATCTCATAAATAAAATAAAGCCAAATTTCCACAAACTGAATCTGCCTCTATCACACGGCCTCCTGCAATGCCTTAAATGAAGTGCATATTTTTGTTTCTCAGGAATCTCCCTTTATAACCCACTATACTGCTTGATTATTTCCTCTATGTCGTACAGGAAACGGTAAGTGATTAATAACCTGCCTCAGTTTTACTTTCCCCTCTTGCTACAGCCTTGTGAAATAATGTGACCCACAGATGTCTGAGCAAAACAATCCATTGCTTTAGTGACAGATGCTGTTGGGGCTTGCTCAGTGAAAGTGAGCTACCACAGGCAGAGAAGCTCAGGTATTCCTGCTACTTTGATCATCTCTTTTTTTCTTTTGCATAAATTTTGAGCGTGCTGAAAACTCCCAACAAAGCATGACATAACCCACTCTGGAAAACAGCCTGGGGTGAGTTCTAGTCCCAGAGGCTCAGGAGGGAGCTATGAAGCAGGTTTGCTGAAGAAAGGCAAATTTGGCACTAAAAATTGGCTGTAGAAATGTTGGGAGGGATGTGATGTGTGCCATATATGTCAACGCTTGCTAGCTTCTTCCTTTACTAAAAACAAGATAATGGAAAATAAAGCCTCTGCATGTAAACAAATGAAAACTCTCTGTCAAATATTCATGCCATGTATGTCACCCTTTACAATTTTTAACATTGTCTGGAGTGAATGAGTGATAGAAATCAAAATCTCAGAACCAGTTTTACTAGGATTTAATTTAAGGCTGGTGTATGGGGATAGCTGTCACAAGAAACTTCCCACTAGTAACACTCACAGAGTGGGGAAAATTCAGATTCTCATTTTCATAGAGCACGAGTGCATACTGAGCCAAATTACAAGCTGATCGAATCTTTTAAGTATTGCTAATCGTTTCTACAGTCAGTCTTTAATACACTCTGCAACCATCAGCTAATGCACTGGAGTCAGCTGGGCTCATAGCTGGAGAGTGGTGGCAGCACGGGTGTGTCACTTGTGTCAGGCTGGCTAATTGAGGGGTGTCACCCAAGTGCTCCGCCAGATCTTTGCTTTCCTCTGTGGCTTTTACTAAAGGCATGTTTGAGTAGTAGGGAAGAGTGAAGTTATCTTATATGTGGTAGCAGCAGAAGTGTGAAATTGTGCTACCTAAAGAAATATGACTAAGTGGTGATACTGGCCACTCCTCTTCATGGCAAATCAGAAAAGGAAGCAGAACACACATGCACACAGATTACTCATAGTAGCTAGTTTGATCCAAGATAGGGAATTATTCACTTGAATTCACTGTGTGGAGAAATAAATGGTTATTTAAAATTTAGATACCAACTGGAGAAACCTAGAAAATGGTTTAGAGGCTCAGTAATTAAGCCGTTTAGCAAAGAGTTAACCAGGGCCCCAAATGCTGGGGGATCTGCAGGGATTTCTGCTGTTGGGGGGAGTATAGAGTGTGTATATATGTGTGTACCTTTTCCACCATTACTATTTCAGAAAATTTCCAATGCTGCTCACAATATCAGTGCATATCAGCATGTCATTCATAAGCATTTTGTTTCCCATCAATTTTTTTTAAATAGCAAGAAGAAAAAGAAAGTGAGTTGTGAAAAGAAGAAACAGAGATATAATTGTGCAGTGGATAGAAAGAACTGGCGTGCTTTGCAAACCTACAGTTAGTTCATACAATCCAGTGCTTAATATAAGTAGCAAAGGTCTTGCTCTCTTGTTTCCCGAAGGCTGAGAGTTTGTTTAAAAGTCCTTAGCTCAAGGGAAGGGAGGATGTCCTGCTTCTCTGTGTTCCCTCCTTTCACCCTTACCTTAAGGTGCACCATTATCTTGCAGTAATGAAACCTGAAAACAATGGCAAAGAGTTAACATCAAGGACTTCAGCAAAACCACCGACAAAATACCCCACAATCCTGCTCTAAAAAGGTTTCTATAGAAATCTGAGTTAAGCATGGCAATTACAAAGAAGCTCAAGTGGTCTTTGCTTGAAATTGCAAATGTACCACATTGCATTATCACAAGAATTCGTATGCAAGAACAGTTTGCAGATGGTTTGCATTGGCATACTTTATGTAAACGCTCCAGGGAACAGATGGCATCATGGGTTCTTGTGGCAAATGTGAATTTATAGCGCTCACAACATGCTAAATTCTTTTGCCTGTAGCTGAAAAGCAACAAAAATAAGGTGGAAACTCAGCCCTGTAAATCAGTTTGCCAGTGTCTTTGCCATTGTAGCTATGGATAACATTTAGTTTAGTCTTTATTGTGAAATTTGGGCTCTTTTATTTGCCATCTACTTGCAGTTGGGTGTGAGCGCATGTGGCATGTGTGTACGTTTATTTGAGTATGCATATGCAGCTTTTAAATTAATAGACTGATACTGTATAAAGAACAGGAAGCTGAGACCTCAACCATCATTTAATCCAAAGCTTTTGAATTTTTGATCCAAAATTTAATTCGGCTAATTCTAATTTTCTGTTAACGCATAGATTGCTCTGGGTAAGTAATCTGATTTAAAATAAATATTGGCAAATATTGCTTAGAAGGGGTAAAATAACAACATAGGTTAGAATTGTGATTTACTGACCTCTCAGTCATTTTGCACATACATATGCAGTGGGATGAGCATCAGGGCACATTAGTATAAAAAGCAACAGCTCCTTCTCATTTGGACACCAGTTGGAATTTGAACATCTTCTGTAAAGAGGAGCAGTTATTTAAGAGGCAAGACCTGGGAAGGGAGGGGGGAGGAATTGTGTAAACAAGCAAGTGATACATTGAATTTGTTTGGAACTATTATATTGAACTTAGAATATAATTATTATTGCAGTATATTCCCTAATTATTTAGATGCTTGTAAAAATTGATTTTATGTAAACACAGCTTGTTCTAGAACAGCCAGGTCCTTGCAGTGAACATAAGTTGTTTAAAATTTATTGACCTGTCGTTCACATGTGTTACTTTACTAGCACTTAATGGTCTGTTTAGATAGTCTTGGTGTGTATGAACTCCCAGTGCGCTACTCCAAGCACCACACGTTGACAGGTAGCTGCCATGTAGATAAAATAAGGGGCCCTACTCCAAAGCATACAGGGACACACAATCATTAGTTATTTTCTAATCTAAAGCAGGGATTTCCTTGGCAGCCAGAGGAAAAGAATCGTTCTGATTTTGCATTATCTCTGCAGCTGAGCTCGGCCCTAAGTCCTGAACCAATATGCAGGAAGGCCAAAAGCAAACAAGCAGGAAACTCAGCCTTGCACCAAATGGAGTTGATTTAAGGAGCCTGAGCTTTGAGGGCTCCTTTTTGAATGGGCCGTGTAGACAGTGGCTGAGATTAGTAACTTGCTTTGGCTTTCAGACTCTCAGGAAAGATTTAAGACTGATAATGGAAATGTAAATTACTTTCGTAGTAGATAGAGATCACCTTAAAAACCTGCTTGTGTTAAAACTTTCTGCAGAGTTTTTTCATCCTGTATATACATAAAGCTGTACAAAAAACCAAAAAAACAAAAACTAAAACAACAAAAAGTACTACTTTTCATGGTACTTACTTTCCTTTGGCTCAAATGTGATTTATGCCCTTTTTTCTTAACTTCTAAGGCTGCCATGTATTTTGTGAGTTGATACTGCTTTTTTTAATCATTAAGGTCTTTAACAATTATGCTAATGATAGGATCAGACTAGTCCCCAAGTTACTGACCAAACTTTGCTACTCTGTTTCGACCTGTATGAGACTGAGTATTTTTAGAGACCTTTTGCTTTTCATGCTGTGACTGTGGTTCAGCAGAATAAAGTTACTTTAATTTGATGCAAGCAGGGGCTGCATCCCTAAAATTCACTGCTGGAGTGGATCTGTCCTGCCCGACTCAGTCATTATCAGTGTGTCTGTGAACCATAAATACTTGGCACATAAAAAGATATTTATCTTAGCTTTAAATGTTTGGTTTGAAAATGCTGGCCCAAATTCATACTAATACTACATCATACGATCTGAAAGCCTACCGTGGCCCTGAAAATTCAGCAGGAATTTTTTATAGGAAAACGAGTTTATGTCAGTATTCAAATATTTCGTAGGGTTCTTAAGTAAAAATATATTATGTTATTATTTTCTTGCATAAATGAAGTTGCAGAGTTGTTCTTCTGCCTCCATGTCAGATCAAATTCTGCTATATTGGACCAGCAGCAATTCAGAGTAACTATTATTTCCAGTGGATTTACAGTTACATAGCTTTTTGTGATGTCTACAGTATGGATAATAAAAATCAGTATCAGGTTTTGTTTGCTGTGGCAGTAAAGATGTTTGTTCACCCACTTTTCCAACTACACTGACTTCTCTATAGCCTGAGCTATCCCAGTATCCCTAACTCTTAAAAACAACAACAGAAACCCACACCAGTTAAATTCTTCACTTCAGTGGCATGCACTTGGCTTTGAAGGCATGAATTTAAAACATAAATAGTTATGGAAAATGCTTTACATATAATTTGTTTTGCTCATATAATTCTGTCTAGGCTCTTTTCCCCTAACACAGGATTGCAAATTTTGTTACTAGCCGTCCATTAAAATTGACAATTAGAACTTTAAACAAGTAGGCCGTCCTCTGCCTGATATATTTGAACATAGTTTATCAGCAATGGAAATCATGTAAACCCAACAAATTATATATTTTGAGATCAGAACTGAGTTCACAGAAATGCTTTAATAAACGGTTCTGCTCAATAACTTCATTTTATTTGAGCACAAAAGATGTCAATTTTGTGCTTAAGTGTCCTATTTCTTTCATAGTTTTTGCCCTAGGAGCAGCAATATTAGCTCAGGAGGGTGTTAGGCCTAGATTGTCAACCTCCAGTACTGTCTGATTTTGAATGGTTCTATTTAGTGATAAGGTATTTGCCCTCAGCCCTGTTCACCAAGAGGTGGTCTCATTTTAATGTGCTGAACAGGAACAAACCCTGTTAAAGATAAGGAAGCTGCAGTGCTTCTGACAGATTAAGGCCTAGAGATTTTGCTGTTAAACACCCCCTTTACAGAAAGCTACACAGTCACACCTCATGCCAGCTTCTTCCCTCTGACTGGCTGGGGTGCACTGCACTTGGCTTTCCAGTGGTTCCTGCTTGTGGGCGGGATCACTGACAGGATTTCCATCCCTTGGCCGCAGTGGTCAGCTCTGCACCAGTCCATCGTGTGGCGCTGCAGCCTGCCTCGTCCCCCAGGGTTACAGGGCAAGGACAGGCTGGCCTTGGCTCCTTGGCTGAGAGACTGGTCTTCATGACAGCTGCTAAGGAGTGTGTCCCTTCCCTCCTGACATTTTAACTAGGTGACCAACACCATGCTGGAAGCAGTCCTGTCTCCATGTTGACAGTGGATGTCCTGGGTAGGCATGGAGAGCTTACTAGACACATTAAATGATTGCCTTTCTGGCCAAAGTTGTTTTAGCTAGACAGGAGCAAGGCTAATGATGGCTATGATGACTAGCTAATAAATAGACAGAATTGGGACCAAACTAATGAGAGAAGATAGGATAGGTTCCACCCAGAAGGGAATTTTTTGTTGGTGTGATAAGGTTAGGCATCTGGGTTGTCTCAGCACCAAATTTTACACTTAGGGGAAGCATAGCAACTTTTACTAACCAGTGTGGCACTTTTTCTTCTCACTAATAAGAAACCAGTAAAAGGTTCATTGTACTAATGAAATGTAAGTGACCAGCAAGCTCACCTCCAGTTTCATGTGCCAGCGCCAGCACTAAGAGACATGTGGTTGCAGTTAAACTCCAAATAGGTGGCCAGAATTCCCATGTGGTAAACGTCCTCTTGGTGTGTTCAAGGGATATTTTCCTACTTTTTGATCCTTTAAGAATGTCTTCAAAAGAGGCATTACATCACTCCTATCTAAGCCAAGCCCATTTGGGAGATACATGCAGGAGAGAAAAATTAAAACAAACTCTTTTCACTCTTTCATCAGATACATCTCCATATCTCAGCACAAGAGGAGGATGATGTCACTGAAGGCACTGATTTATTGTATATATGCTTAAATATTAGGCAGTAAAAAACCCATTAAAATTCTGTGTTTTTTAATAAAAGGAATGTTATATAAGATGTGTGAGTACCCAAGATAGGCGAACAAGTGAGCCAGCTGGAAGCTTCCAAAGTTTTTGGATGGTTCCTGAAGGTAGCTGATCAGATTTCTTGAGTGGATACAATGAGCACATAAAAATGTTGCTTAAGTATTGCTAGCCAAGTGGAGGCAGCTCTTCCCCAAACCATGCAGCCCCCGAGACAGCAAAGAGCACTCATGGAAGGACTCCAGCCCTCTGCTAGCAGTGATGCTTGAAAAGACAGTGGGTGTTGTAGTTCTTCTTTTCAGGAACTTCTTGTGGGCTCAAAGTCTCACACCTACTCACATGGGCTCTTTCTCCACCAGAGTATGGTGAACTGTCCTGAGAGTCAGCAAAAGCCATAGGAAACTCCTGGACTTGCTTAGTTCCTGTCCATATTGGTGGATAGAGTGAATTGAAGGGGTCCAAAGGCTATCAGAAACACAAGCAGGGTCAGGGCATGGGCTGAGGTCATGTCCTGTGAGTTGTCCATACTGACAGGTAGCACACAGGCCTCCTCTCCTCAGCAGTGCCAGGCGTGGATCAGGGGCAGCTGAGCGAGGAGCTGTCTCTGTGGTTATCCCCAAGCCAGTGCTGTAATGGAGTGGGAGACCCTTTGAATGCAAGCTAAGCCTCAGGGCTGGAACTGAGCTCTGGCCCCTTGTATTTATGTAGGTACAGTCAAAAGGAACTGCCATGCCTGTACATAGACCCTCTGGAATTCATATGGGAGAGTTATTGCTAAAATGCTGGTTTAATACAGATTCTCAAAATGTTCAGAGGGTCAGTTGTGATGCAGGGTGGTGACTGCATCTCGGCTAAGGCCAAGGCTGATAGACAAGGCAGGTATACTTTGCTTTGCTTTTGCTTTGCTTTGCTTTGCAGACATAAATATCCATGCATTTTCTTCTGGCTGTCACAGCGTGGAATACTGAGCAGAAAAGGAAGTAATTCTTTTTGTATGTTTGCTGGCTGCTACCATATGGTCACTAATAGTGGAGAGATGGGTCTGGTATCTTCACATAAGCTTTGAACATCCTCATGTTTGTGACTACAGATCTCGAGGTGGGGGGTAGGCAGGCTGGACTTGCCACCTTTAATAATATTCATGTTTTCCTATGTATTTAGACATACTTATGTCTATTGTTAGATTCAGGTCCCACATCTATTAGCTTTTTATTAAAAAATTTCTGGAAAATTGTATCTTCCCACACTGAAGGCCCTTTTTAATGAAGATACTCTTCTGGTTCCACTGGCAGGACCTTATTAGCAGCGTTCAGGAAGCCTCCCAGCAGGAAAGTCTTGAGCCCTGAAGCTGTAGCTTTACTTATGTAGTCATTCCCTGCTCCCTCTCCATCATTTGAAGGTCTGTAAGATCTTCCTCTGTATTGTTTTTAGGATTATGTTTGTTAAAGCTAGTAAACTGAGGGATAAATCAAAGGGATTTTGTGATCATAAAGATTTACAATCATCACTATTATTACATACTTGAGTAGGGTTAAAATAACAACTCGATTTTAATTTAAAAGGGGGATGGGAGTAGTATATGAAGAATACTAGTTTTTATGTAGTTGTCTAATAAACAACAATGTATAATATTGCACAGCTTGGACAACAGTTAGTAAGAAATACAAAGCTGGTCTCAGAGTGCTTTCGCAGTATCTTTCCAGTACCTTTGTTGCCTCTTTTGCAGGTCCTGAATTCACTTTAGCATATCTGAATTACTCAGTGTTGTCAGCCTCAAATGTAAAATAAATCTTAATGCTGACATACAAATTAAAAGGCTTAGTGCTAGTAATTTAGAGTACTTCTTCCTTATCCCTCCGTTTCCTAGCCTTTCAACATGCCAGTCTGGTCATGTTTGTAGGCCATTCTTCTGAGTCCTTAAAGCTGAAAACTTCTCTGATGAAAACTGAGTGGCTTGCTTGACTGGTAAAACTTAAAAGAAGAGAATAAAAAGATTCTTTGAATCTCACGATGACTTTTATACATGTGGCAATTTTTTTAAAGATTCTTCCCATAGTTTAGTACCTTTCTTTAAGAGCTAATTGATAAGATGTGGAGTCTTACTAAAACCCCTTTTACATAAAATCTTTAGAGCACCCACTGCGAGTCAGCTTTGCAACAACCATCACAGATCCTCCTCTTTGCCTTATGGTTGCCCAGTGTAGCACACATCACAAAAAACTTCCCTTCACACAGCCAACATCTCTAATATGCAGAAGGTATTCAGCCACCAGAAATACCTTCTGTAATGAGGAAAGAACATGGGAGCTTGTGCTTGGCATTGGTGTGAACCCTCCCTGTCACCATGCTGTAAGTGGTCCATGCAGCCAAGAGTAATTATGAGAAATGTATTGTTTTGTGAAGCACAGTGAAGGCTCTGTACAAGCCTGCAAGCAGCTGAAGAGAAACCCGAGCAGTGGGTGTGCATAAGGTCGTGTTGGGATGAGGTAGGTGTGTATTCAGGGGTAATTAAAAAAATGTAAAATTAAGTAAGCCTCCTTTGGATTCTAAAGTGTGATTTTCATTGAAAAGTATTCATATTAAACCAGTCACCACTGAGAGGCTTTGTGGGGGTTCTTTTGGTCTTCTAGAATGGAAGTGATACATGAAAAAAGGAAAATCAAAGAATAATGTGATTCCATAAAGGACTGTAAAGGTACTACCTTTACAGGACTATATTGTAAAGGTACTACCAGTATTCCCAGCCTGGGCTCTATCGCTTCCCAATGAGTGATGCACCCAAGTTCCAAGAATTCATAAAGACAGAGCATGGGACATTTGCATCCACATTTTGACAGACTAGCAGAAATCTTACTTATAGCGCAGACCCAAATTCTGCCTTGTATTTCAATTTTTTTGGGTCTATATCTAGAGCTTTGGAGAAAGTGAGGCATGCTCTGAGCATCTTAAAATAGGCTAAAATCACAGGCTGGCTCTGTATTTTTGTGTAGGACATCACAAAGTATTCTTGTTCTGAACATCCTATGATCTCCTACTAAAGCTGCTAGCTTCTAGTGTCTAATGTCCTGAAAAGGCCTATTAATTATTTTAAAAGCTCTGCTTTATCAGTGGTTCTTTTTTGTGGTTCTTGTTGTCACTCTACTGTCTGTTCTCCTACTTGTCATCTTTTCTTCCTCCTTCAGTTGGGTGTTTGAAGTTAGTTTTAAAGGAATAAAATTACATTCATTTATTTACATAGAACTGTCAAAGCACGATAGTCTGTTCTCCAGAAGTAAGCACACAAAAAAAGGTTCACGCCCCTGGTTTGCTATCTTGAAATTGCAGGGACTTAGGTTTTCTAAACCCTCTTCCTTTATATGAGTAATGATTAAAAGAAAAAAATTCTGCCAGGAGCATGAAACCTTTAAGTTATTGTCACACTGGTGTCACTTGCTAAAGCCGTGTAATAGGTTTGTTGGAGAGCTCTGCAGAAGAAAGAACCATCTCTATCTTTCAGTGGGAACTCGAAATAGAAAAGCTGTGACTTAATTCCTTACGGTGTTTTCTTGGCATCAGCTCTATCTCCTCAGCTCTTATTCAGGCTGAAAGAAAGGGCTGTTTTGTTTTGTTGTGCTTTTGCAAGAGAGTAAAATAAAATATTAACTGTGTTTTTCTTTTTAATATTGGGAGCATAATAAGGTCTCTTAAGAAAAAGAAAGCCAAGCAGTAAGCCTGGAATGTCTCTCATTTCTTTAACAGCTACATAGTGTGTGCAGCTGAGATCTGCCAGTTGGATCCTAGCAGGGGAGAAACCACTTTAGTTTGTTTGGTTTGTATATGGAATAACATTTTTCTTGCCTTGGAATACTTGTTTGTCATCACTCCCCTTTTGTGTTTATGTTCTGCTTGGAAATAGTCTCCATGCCGTATATGCATTTGCCAGGATGTGCACATAAACAATGTTCCATTATGGGCTGCTCTGCATACTCCTTATTTACACCATATACATTCACCAGTAAACACAGTGGGGAATGACAGAGAGCAAACTCTTCTAGGCCCCTTTTTTTCAGTTAGTCCAGACTTTCTGCCATATGCTTGCTGAGGTCCCACTTCTATTCATGTTTTTATTAGGTAGAAAAAAAGTGTCCAGACTTCACACAAAGCAGCTTTTGTGTTCTCTGTCAAAAAAAATCTTCTCCTATGAAATGTTGATAGAAGTACCCAGAGCCCTTGTGGGGGTGCAGAGTTTGAATAGGCCCGTGGTGAAAGCACAGGAGGGGAGAGCAGGAGAGCTGGGGTACAATTTTTGCTTCTTGCATGCCATGAACGAATATCACTTAACTTTCTTTTTCTCTAATTTACTATTTGGTAGCCAGGGTCGTACCCCTCATCTTGACATTTGTTACAAAGGTGATGTTTGTAAAGTTTTAAACTCTTTCAAAATTTTAGCTGGAAGGGATGAGAGAGGCAAAATATTGTTTAGTGTAGCATAAAATGGAAGTTTGACTTAGAATATGTGCTGTTTAATAAAACTATAGAACCATGGAAAAAAAGTGTTACAGTGGCATAAATCATTTTTAGTGACTCTGCTCTTGAAAACGGTCAGATTAGATCTTTTTCTCATTGATTTTGTATTTGGTTAATGATTCCAGTTCTGAGATCATAAAGCTATATAAGATGTAAAAGATACGGGAAAATATCTTTAACCTCTACATTTAAACTGTGTGTTTCTTTTGACATTGAAATACTGCAATGACCTGGTAATGTTTTCCAATGTTTTAATTTTTGCTGATGTACAAAAATATCACAGAAGAGCTGATTCGTAATTATTACACATGGTATTGCATAAATTTCTTCCTAATTAAAAAGCTTCTAAATTCTGAATAATCAATTTATGAAGACATGTGGTTTTGACAAATTATACATTTAATTTCTAAAGATTTATTAGAAATTTGACCTGCAGCTAGTTAATTATGGTTATAGTACTGATGCAGTAATACTGGAGATTGATATAATGATATGGTTGCAAATCTATTTTGATATCACCTACCTTAGTAGGAGGACATGGGATTGCACCTATATTTTGCACCATCTTGTTTACGGTGTAGGGAGGCATTAGTTTAATGAAGAACACAAATATTTGATAGGTCTATGTTGGCATTTATATGAAAAAGTACTTTCAATAGATCATAAGCATGTTGAACTTGGTCCTTCAGGTTTTACCCTTTTAAAAGCTACCTTTCCAGTGGTGTCAGTGATAGTTTTAGGTGAATAATGATAGCAAAATATGAACTTTAAAAAAAACTCCATAATACAAAATTAAATTGATTCTTCCTAATTAATTTTCAGATCACAAAATATTTCTGAAGTGGCCCTGTTTGTACTAATTTCCCACCCACTATAAAACTAGGTACTCCTAGTTTTATGAAGTCAGCAGCTAAGTGACTCAAGATGAGTTTTCAAGATATAATACAAGAAGCCAAATTAAATAATAAATAGAATTTTAAATTATATCTTTCTATCCCATCTGGATTTGCAAGTGATGTATGATAGCCATAGAAAGAAAATGCAAATGAACTTTTAGAATGGGAAAAGTTTAGAAAAGCAAGGCATATCTTAACCATGTAGATAGTCCTTTCTGTAACACAGAAAGGCTACCTGTTTTTTTTTTAAAGCAACTAAACAAAAAAAAAAAAGAAACTTTAACAGGACTGTGGTTTCTTCTGACTGGTCTGAATGGGAACTGAGGATCTGCTGCTGAGCAGTGATTTTACTTCATGAAGAGATGTTGGTGGGAGATGTGTGTTACAGAACCTGCCGTGTCCATGTGGTGGGTGGGGGAAGAGCAGCAGCAGATGACCTTGTTCAAGGCTTTTCTCCTCTAATCTTCAGGTAAGAGTGTCCTTGGGTCTTCCAGAGTAAGGGAAAGGTATAGTCTTACCCCGTTTGTCTGAATCAAGGCAGTGTCACTGGTGCCTGCCTTTCCAAGCATTGTTTAATGCCCGTTCTACCATGAGTCCAATACTGCCTGTAAAAAGAAAGAAAAAAGGAAATAGACAGAGCTCACTTACTGTGACCAGAAGACAGTCAAAAGTGTAATATCACATCAGCCTGATCTCTTATTTTCTCCTCTGGAAATGTAGTAGCTCCTTTTTCTTAACTGTGTGCAGCTGTGGCTCAAAGCAGTGGCGTGTGACCACACCAGGGATGCCCTGAGTGAGGAATGTGCCCTTCCTGGTCTCCAGGGACTGTCTAGCTCTCTTACAAGGCAGAAAACTAATGTAACTGAATTCTAATATTTTAAAAATAGAGAGCTTTAGGAGTCTTCGTCTTAGATTTTGATTTTTTAGATTCAAACTTCATTATTTCTGATAACCAGAAGAACGTGGATAGTGCTATGCTCATAGTACATAGTGTTTGTGCTTACATTTGATATGTATACAGCGGAGTGTAATGCAGTTCTAAAAACAAAATAGGGAAAATGCTGTGATGAAATAAATAGAGATTCCCAAATTCATCAAAGTACTTGATGTCAGTAATTAGAAAGCACTATTAGAAGAAAACCAACTAGTATTATAAGATTTGCAAGAGTTAATTCAGAGTTTACAATAATCAACCTGTACAATTCTGAATGAAAGCAACACATTCTCTGATGGTGAAAAATAGATTAATTAAGTACTATCTATGCCAGCTGAGGACTCTTTAATTCTTCAGTAATTATCTAGACAGAAGTCAATGAGTGGGCAGAATTTGGGTGAGAAAGACCATTGGTACTTGATAAATGCAGTCCGGATAGGGTCCCCACAGACTAAGCATGAACTGTTTGATGAGAAATGCATTTTGTGTTTTACATATGTCACAAAACCTGATGATATAAAATATCATTTAGACCAATATGAACTCCCTACATTCTCTGTTCATTGTACCATCAGTATCCTGTAGTGAGTCAGATAGCTTTGCTTTTACCCTGGTAGCATTCAACTCATTTTTTTCCAAACTGTTTTTGCGAACCTATGAAATTATTCTGTAGCAGAAGGAAAAGTCTCTTAAATCATTCCAGATATGTTAACTGGGAAAGGGTTAATCTGCCCTCAGCAGTTGCTATGTAACTGAGTCCTGCTGGGAGAGTCAGGGTTTCCAGCCAATGGGACTCAACCCTACAATACAATGCATCTATCTTGTGTTTCTTACTTGTTGTCAGTTATTGGAGTTTTTCCTGAACTGGAATTACACTCCTGCTCCTTTCATACTCTCCCACTGAGTCTTAAATAATTGTATTCCACACCAAAGTCAGAAAATAACAGTACAATGGTGTGCTTTTATCCCTGAAAATGTTACTTTGGACAACTTTGAGTGGTGTGTGTCGAAAGATTTCTCATGCAGCAAAACTAGATAACTTTTAGAAGATGAGATTTCCCAATGAATTTTAGGGTATAGCATGCTTTGGATTGCTTTTAGTCTTCCTGAAAGCCTTCTCCTACCTTTCTGTTCTCACCTGTGCACTCAGTCTTCAGCACATTTTCTTGTGCAGAAAGAGCAGAAAAATGTCTCAACCTTAAACTGTTCCTTCCTGCCTAAGGCATGTCAAGAAGCGAGTATTGATTTTCCCTGCATCCTGATTAGACTCTCTTCTCAGCTATTCCTCTTCTCTAAGGCCACTCAAGGCTTGAGGGCTGAAGCATGAATTCTTTAATTTCTCCTTTAGAAAAGCCAGGTGTGTTTTCTCAGCTCAAGCAAAGCCTCTGTGGTTGCGACAATATATTTGTATGGAAGAGGTGGCACTTCTGAAGGTTTTTTTGTTGGTTTGTTTTATTTTTTTTCCCTGGAGGAGATCCACCCACAGTCCCTTTGAAGGCTACTGATAAGATGAGGGAGAGACTAAGCCTAGCCTGTAAAAACACTGCTTAGGAATCTCTGCTTTGGCTGTAGGGTTCTGATAGGAAGCAAGAGAGTGGAGTGGTATCTGTCAACATGTCGTTCAAGTCTCACTAAGTTTTACACTTCACTTAGATCTTTGTGCCTCATTTTTTCCAGTGAGGTTCTGTCTGATAATTTGTGTTGGCAAAGCTCTTAGCCTTTCTTGCATGCTTGTGAAGTTCTACCTCCCAGTGATAGAATGTTCATGCATTGTTCAGCTAGCAGAATAGTGGTGTGCCCTTCTTAGTAAGTCTGTTTAAAAAAAAAATTAAAAAACCTAACAATTTTTAGACAAATTTAAGAATCCAACATGTAGACCTTTAACTTTTATAAAGTTTTAATTAGCATATATGCACCAACTTGTCATTTAAGGTCTGATTGGGGATAAGACCTTGCTGTACTTTTTAAGGAGAATTACATTTCTCAGGACTGGGAATGTGCACATGCCTCTTTTGTAACTAAAGCTACTATAGATTCAGGCTTACTTTACCCATCCAACAATCTTGATAATTCTTTGAAAGAGCTTGGCCACAGCCCTGTCTTTTGGTATACCCTTTCGCATATTTCATGCCAAAGTTAGAATGGATGGATGCAGTAGGGGTGAGATCTCAGAGCCATTTGGCAAAGGACAGAACACATATTCTTCTCCCCATGTCCCCATATGAAGTCGAGTAGGTCTGTTTTTCTAATAGTCTGATTACAATACATTGAAGATCAGTGTCCCATGAATGAGAAGCCTGTTCTTGAGGATGCTTGCTCAAAACTGTGATTGGATTGAAAGAAATGTTGTTTTTTTTTTTCAGTGTGATAACAAGGTCTGTACAGAACTGTTTAGTCAGAAGAAGGGTCAAGATACCCAAATGAAGAGGTTTTGGTCTAGTTTATGCAAACCAGTTTGATAGTTTTATAGATTTGTCAAGCCTGCTATGCTGAGGGATCACCACATGCTTAGAGACCACCTTACATGTCCACTATTGTATTTGGACTAAAATTCCCAAAAGGGAAAAAAAGTTCCATGATTCTGCACAAAGCCTGGGACAGTATGCTGTTCACCACCACAATATCTAACTACACCCCAGCTCTGTAAGTTTTCTTGGATTAAAGCATGTGTGTCAGTTGTGATTCAGATTCCCTGGACATGGACATAATATATGTGGAAATTCAATCCCTTCTGTGGTCCAATATGGGAGTCTTACAATCTAAGGGTATGGGAATTTTCAGATCTATTTAATCATGTGGGACTAGCTTAGTGGAGCAGTTTGGGACCATGCAAATTCTTCTTTGTTGGCTTAAATTGCTCAAGTCAAGTAGAATTTGAGGAATGCACCAAAGAACAATTTGATAAGTATATTCTAGTAGAGTTTGAAAACCAGGAAACATCTTGTGAACATTTCAGACTGGAAGTCATTGATGGCGCCATTGCTTGTTCTGAATGCCAGTGAGGTCCAGCCCAGCCTGACTTTTCCTGAGATCTCATCTATGTTTGAATGTTACATTGGTATAACAATGTAGGGTGAGAAAGCAGTTGTTCCTTTTTGAGAGTTACCTGTCACAGCCCAGTTACTGTAGTATAAAAGGAATATACAGAATCCCTTACCTGCTCAACAGTAGTTACACTATGATAACCTGTATGCTTGTAAAACTGACCCCTGTTAGTAAAGTTTACTTTTCAGGCTACATCAATAAAGTTGCAGTGATAACAATGTCCCTCAGAGGACATGTGCCCTCACTTAATTCACACATTATTGATGGCACATGTTCTACAAAAGAAACCAGACATCTATTTGCTAAATATATACCTCAGCTTCTGGGTAATTCTACCTCATTTACAGAAAAAATTAACACAGGCTGTTCCCAAACAGAAATCACATCTGCATGACAGAAACAAAGGTGTGAAAAGTACAGTGTGTTATGGCAACAGGCAGAGTGGAGGTGTTGGCATGATGACCATCATTACCAGCAGATTTCAGGCAATGTCACCACATTGTCATTGCTGTCATTATCCCTGCTAGCCAGGTAGCTATGCCAACACATTTTCCAGTCACCCCTTCATTCTTCTTTCAAAAATACCCAGAGATACGATACCGGGCTGTTCTTTCAGTGTTTGATGTACGTTTGGGGACTAGCTAAGTGGGAACTGGATTGTCATGAATACACATGTCAAGCTGCTGAGCGTGGATCTATTGCAGTTTACATTCATGGTACAATCCAGTCCAATCTGCATTGGGCTTTATGTGACCATGGCTCAAGTGTATTTCAGCCATCTCAGGCCTCTGCCAACCCTCTGTATTGGTTGTCCTTGTCAGCAGTGCAGGAGCACAAGCCTTAAATGCTGCTTAAGTCTGACTTAAATGAAATAGGGCTTGGGTAAGGTTTAGTCTTTGTTAGGATTATATGTATGTATTGAGCTGGAGTTCCAGTCACTGCTTAGTAACTTTGGTCTTTTTCTGGAAGAAAGCCATCGAAAAGGGCTAACTTTTCATCAAGAGTTTAAGCTGCAATTAGTAAACCTGTAGAAGAAGTACAGTTGTCCAAATTTATATTCTGATTCTGGTTACAGCTAGAGTAGTAAGATGCCTATGTTTGGAACTCTCATTTATTCTGCATGTTCTCGGATTATTTATTTATACATTCTGAGACACCTTTCAGGATATCAGAACATCAGGAAACACTATCTTTTTGTTAGGTAACTTTCTTTTTTCTACCCCCTTAAAAAAGGCAGAAACAAAAGTAGTTACTTGAACAGCCTTTTGAATCTCTGTTTTAGTTTTAATGGAGCTCTGTGCTCTTTCGCCTTCAGCCAACCATAGGCATATTCAGCATAGAGGAAACTTTATTGTTAGTAGTAGTACTATTCTCTGCAGTTTAATATTCACCATTTCTACTTACTCTTCTGCTCTTTCATACATCTCGATTCTACTTAGGTTTTATAGAACTCCCAACCTTCATTCTCCCTGGATTATATAATGCAATGTGTCAGTGCCACGCATGGCACTCCAGTTACCTCAGCATTTCCATTATAATTCTATGTTTTGAGGGATTTATAGGCTAGCAGTAAAAATCTCTTTCTTGGCTAAACCTTGAAACAGCAGTTTCTAGTCATTTAAAAAGAAAACAAAATGAAACAAACCTTTTTTTCCTCACTTCTGGTTTTTTTTTTTTTTTTCTGGCAAACATTTAGCAGTGGTATTTGCACTGCAGGATCCCATAAACAGCAAGTGTAGATTCAGTATGTAGCCAGTGTTTAATCTAATAATGTTCTTTTCTTTTTATATCCTTCAAAAATGCGTGTTGTCCCCTCTTCGTGCATATGATCTCATTGCCTCTTTGCCAACCTTTCAGGATCCTGCAGCCATCAGCCTTTGGGGCCTCAAAGAGGTGCACTTTGGTCTCTCTCCTTTATTTGCAACACGGATGAGTTTTACAGTGGGTTTTTGTTTATTTGTTTTTTAAAAGTTATCCTTCTTTATCTCAAAGCCTAATAACTTACTATCTAGTTCTGTGTCACAGAGCTACAAATTTATCACAATCCAAAACGATGTTGCCTATATATCTAGAATATCAGGCCTATTACCAAAAAAAATTTTGGAAGGGATATTAAATCTCATGCTTTAATGCCTAAGTGATTTGCTGCTAGAGAATAGGCTATTAGAGGACCTATGGGTGAGTTCTACTTCACCAATCACTAGAGATTCCTGTATTTTCCTTAGAAAAATCTAGTAGCAGTCACTCTTAGAAATGGATTGCTGAGCCAGATACGCTTCCAGTTTTTTCATGTAGGGCAGTTCTCTTCCCCTGGCTCCAGGCCAAAGGATTGTATGGATTCTAAGAAACACGATTGTATGCTCAAGTTTGTGGAGATGAATTATTTTTATAGTCTGTAAGTTAAGCAATCAGCTTTAAAGGCATCTTTACAAATACATATCCACAGATTAAAACAGACAAAACACCTTTATCAGTAAGTGATTCGCAGACTGGTTGCATGCCCGAGTTCTGGGTCTGGAGATGACTAACTCTGCTTTTCCCAGCTAAAATAAAATACTGCTCTGCACTGAATTGTCTTTCGCCAGTTGCTGTTATATTTCAGGCCTGAAATAATTCTTCCTGTAAGTACAAATTCCTGTTTCGGTCATTGCAAGCTGTGCATAGTGGTGAATAGCAGACTGAAGAACCCCCCTTTTTACTTAATTTTGCTGTGTTTCATGGGTTTTTTTCCATGTCATTTGTGCCATTTCATGCCAGTAATTTTACTTTCTTCAGGGCACTTCTTGCTCACAATTGATATCCATTTCCTAGGACTACCTTAGAGTTTTAAATATTCAGCCATTCTCTTGTGACCTAGTGATTTTCTTCCTCATAGTCTTTTGGCATCATTCATGTGCTTGAGACATGAAGAAAGCATCCTTCAACACTAAAAACTACATGTAGTGAAGGGGGAATTCAGGTTTTCAGATTTGTATCACCAGTTGGAGGGAGGAAAAAAATGCCAAGGCAGGCAAGTGCTGTTTCATATTAACATCTATCGTCAATGAAGAGGTAAAAAATCAAAGCCCCTGTGTGTGAGGCAGGGCTAGTGAACTGCCAGTGATTCTCCCAGCAACTGACACAAAGGAATATGTGAGTATCAAAGCTGAGGCAGCAAGCTTAGTGTCAGCCCTTGCCTAGGGAGTAGAAGAAAACATCACTTTGTCTCTGCTTTCACTGCTTAAACACACACATCATTCACTAGTAACCATTTACTCTGCTGTCAAAACTGTTTCAAGAGAGTGCTACATTTGATTAATAGTAAAATGCATGCAAAAGGAAAAAGAATCTGCTTCCCCTGAGGTACTTAGTTGGGGAGAATTTCTGCATGCACTTCTTAATTTTTCCATCCTATAAATATGCCTGTAATGTTCCAGAAGTGCTCTGTTGCTTCTAGTAAAGTCATTTTTATTAGAGAGACTGGTGCACTCATCCTAATTCTAGTTAATGCTCTCTCTCTCAGTGAAGCACATTATGGCATCCTCAGCCTCTTGTACTAACAAAAAAGTGACCAGCACAACCATGTGTGCAGTACATGATTCATAGTGCTGCTTTCTGAATTGTCCAGTGGGTAATTGCAGTACAAAAACCAGGGAAACAGATGTAGACCCTAAACCTTGGCTGTAAATTTTTGTTTTATGATTATGGGTTTCAAATGTGCTATGTCACACTGACAAATATACAGTAACACCAGAGGAAATAGATTTCTGACTTGAACTTGTGCTTTTTATTTCACTTATAGCTAAGAATATGTTTATTGTAAAGTTTCTGCTATCACAGGCTGAGAGAAAACAGATCAAAGCAGTGATGTGAAACCACAATTTCTTTGCATGGACAAAGTCAAAGATATTGGAGCGTTGTTGCCTCCTTGCACCTCTATGGGTGCTGGGTAGGCATTTAAAATATGTGGCAATGCTTAAGGTTTCATTACATTTGAACTAGAGGACTATTAGTAAGCACTATAATTACAATTAGTCCTGATCTAAATTAGAAAATGCTCCCCATTTTATGAATGTAGCTTTTCCTGATACTCTGTTGAAGAAAAACAAGTACTGTACTATTTCAAAGTGAAATAAGAGATGCATAGGTTACCAATTGTAGAAATAATGTGTGAGCAAACCCTGAGCTATTTGAGGAATTTTTAAATTACATGTGCATTTAGTAATAAATATAAGCCTTAGTGCAACTATTATTTGTACCAAAGCCTGATGAGCTACCTGGCTCATTTTGATACAGTGAGAAAAAGCAGTCTTTTTCCAGTTCATACACACTTCCCAACACTGACTTTCAGAAGTCACCACTCTACATTTTGAGGTACAACCAACAGGTATTATTTTTGAATATGGTATTATAAGACTGCTAATGGGATAAACATAACTGTTTTTCTGATTTGTCTGATTCTGTTTACTTTTAACTCACATAGGCAACATGTTTTTCTTGGCAAAAGCTTAAACTGTTCCAAGAACCCTGGTCCCCACAAAAAGCTGTTTTCTCCCTAAACTGGAAACTGAAAAAAAAGCATACTGTGTTTTGTGTCATCCTTTCCAGTTATTTTTGTGGTGATACATTACGTATTCCAAATTTCTCGTGCATCCTGTGTCGTCTGGTTAGAAAATAACTGTCTGTTAATTTAGCTTTGCTATTCCAAACAAAACTTAGCAATGTAGCCAGCCAAGATTAAAAAAAAAAAAAAAAAAAAAAAAAAAAAAAAAAAAAAAAGTTTAGCCACTTTTCCACTTGGCTATTTTAATGCAACAAACACTGTTTTGCTGTTCTGAAATAGTTTAAACAAGCCTTCCCTGAAGGATGGCTTTTTCAGTAAGCGTATGCTGTGCATAAATTTTAGATTAGAGAGTGTCAGGGACTTCTTCAGCTGCAGGAGTTCAGGCTGGGGGGGACACCCAAAGGGCTAAGAAAGTCCTTAAAAAGTCCTTTAAAAAGACGCTGTTAAACGCCAGCATTTGTAACTCTTCTGCCTGAAGAGCACAGGGAAAGAGAGGCTGCCTGCTGCAGGGACAACTGCAGCTCTCCCATTGAGGGGGGAAGGAGGCTAAGAAAAGCTTTTGTTTTAATCTCTTCAAAAGGATTCGCTTCCAGATTGCAGCAGGTCTTTTTGCTGGCCGTGGTTTTCAGTGTGGGTATATCAGTTTCAGGGAACAAGTGCGTGTGCTGTGTGGGGGATTTGTTTTGTGGTTTGGTTTTTTTTTTTTTTTTTTTTTAATTCTTGAATCTGTGTGAAAAGTTTTGTTAATACAATCTGCAGGCATTGTCAGAGAGCTTTCGGTTCATCAAAGGACTTTTTGTGGAGAGGGGACACCACATCCATTAAAGTGGCTGCACAGGTCCCAGGGTGAGTCTCTCTCCAGCATTTCTTTACGGTCGCCAGTGGTGTGCCATGCCTGCTCAGTGTGCCCCTCTCTGCCCGACTCCTATGCTGGGCTTTGCAAGAAATGGGCAATAATCAAGTGTTCCGTTTTCCAGTTTCTGCACCTGTGCTTGCCTTGAAGCAGGGAAGCAAGGCTCCTGTGTGCCTTGCTCCTGGATGATGCTCGCTGCTGGGGCTGAGGTGGCTTGGCTTATTAATTTAAAATTGAAGCATGCATGTGGTTATTGAGCTCATGCCCTTCCCACTGGGGCGGAGGGAGTGTTTCCAGGCTGTTGTTTTTAATTTGTAAATTGTCCGTGGAAATAAGAAAAGGTGGAAGCTTCCATGGAGTCTTTCTCAGTGAGCAAGATTTTGGAGATGGTAGTTACCCACCTAGAAAGCACCGAGCTCTTTGCTAACTTCACGCAAGCGGTGGGCCCACACAGGGGTGGCTGTGGCATTGTGGCCACAGACTTTGGAAGCCTTTGAGACCTAGACCGGCCATGAGGGAGGGCTGTCGGCAGCGTGGTTTAGCACCCACTTAGTGGGTGGGAGCAGCCCCTTGCCCTCAGAGTGGCTGTGAGAGCTTGGCCCGGGCCACCTGCCCCCAGGGAGGTCTCCCCGCTCAGCGCCATGGGCTGGGCCCTGTTCCCCATGGATTAGCTCGTGGCCTTTCTCCCCTCCCGGGGAGCTGGGGCTCATTAGCCCTCTGAAAGCTGATACAGCCCCTCCGGGGCCGCACGAGCGGCCCCAGCCCCTCTGCTAATCAGAGACAGGCAGGACCCGGCGGCGGCGGGGCTGCGAGGGAGAGGAGGGGATGCGTGGCTGCTTCCTGCCCTGGGCTCGGTGGTGGGGACGGACCCTGCCGGGCAGTGACAAATCTGACCCATCGGGGAAGCCAGGGAGCGCTGGGTGACTTAGGAGCCAGGGTGAGGGATGGATGGTGCGGAGAGACGGGGCCTGACCGCCGCCCCCCCCAGGAGGGACGGGCCCCTGCGATTCCCCGCTGGGAGTGGGGCTGGCACCGACCACAGTCCCTGCGAAGTGGTATTGAGCGGGGTCCCCGCTGGCGTGTGCCGGGGCAGCGCCGGGATGAGGCTGCTCCCAAGCCCAGCCCGCCAGCCCAGCAGCTGGGGCGAAGCCCATGTCCCTGGCTGTGGAACAGCGGCAGCGCCTGCGCCTCGCTCGTGGCCTCTCCGGGGAGGAAAGGAATGTGTGTGTGTGAGAGAGGGAGGGAGGGGGGCACAGGACTTTCAGCAAATTGAGCTGGAATTTTCAAATTCTCCGCTCCCTGCAACCGCTGAAAACACCGCGGTTTTACTTCCCACCCCCTTCCCCTCCTCCTCGTTGTTGTGTTTGGCTTTTTTTTTTTTTTTAATTACTTTATTATTTTGGATCTTTTTGTTAAGTTGCGCTCCCCGTCCGCACCCGCCCGCTCGGCGGCCGCGGGGCGACTCCGGCAGGGCTGGGGCTCGCCTTTGCCTGCCCGCCCGCCTGCCTGGCTTTTTGCAGGGCTGCTGGGAGTTGTGAAGGCGTGTGAGAATCCTGGGAGCTGGTGATGTCAGACCGCTTGGGTCATTTGAAGGTTAGCAGCCTGGGAAGGGTTCACGGAAAGTTCACTCGCATATATTAGGCAATTCAATCTTTCATTCCCTGTGACACAAGTAGTAGGAAGTGAGCTGTTCAGAGGCAGAAGCATCTATTCACGGCCGAGGGGGATCCCGAGCCTCCACCGGAGCTGTTTTATCCCGGGGAGGTGGGCGATTGGCACGGCGTGGGACGCGGCACACACCCGGCGAGCGCCCCAGGAGCTGGACTGACTCTCAAGGAATTTTGGGGGGAAATTGATGGTAGCTAAAACTTGGAATGCGGCTCGCATCCCCCCATCTTGCTGGATTGGCTGGGCAGCCTGGAAAATGGTAAATGATCATTTGGATCAATTACAGGCTTTTAGCCGTGTTGTCTGTCATAATTCATGATTCTGGTCTGGGAAAAAGACCAACAGCCTACGTGCCAAAAAAGGGGCAGAGTTTGATGGAGTTGGGTGTACTTTTATGTGCCATTTTCCTCCACACCTAGAGGAAAGCACTTTTGCAGGCATTCTGTGCAGGGGGAATCATGTTTGACTGTATGGACGTTCTAGCAGTGAGCCCTGCTCAGATGCTGGATTTCTACACTGCGAGTCCGTCTTCCTGCATGCTCCAGGAGAAGGCTCTCAAAGCATGCTTCAGTGGATTGGCACAAACAGAGTGGCAACACCGGCACAGTGCTCAATGTAGGTCCCAACGGTTATTTTTCCACTTTAAAGCAATTACTATTATTATAATTGTTGTTGTTGTTATTTATTTTATTTATTTACTTGCATGTATTTAAAAAAAGAAAGACTGGTAATTAAGCGCTGAGGTAATGAGGGGTGGGGTGAGTTTTTGTGCAAAATGTGGTTTGCAGGCTTTTTTTTTTTTTTTTTTTTTTTTTCTCCTTTTGGCAAGAAAGGAAAAAGGAAAGAAGCACCGGACTTCTTTCTGTTTATTCCTTCTCATGTGGCATATTGATCCTAACAACAGTTGTGAAGCCAAACAGGAACACATAGAATCGTAATGTAATACAGCAAATACTTGCAAAACTCAAACCAGTGAAAGACGAATTTACATAACATCTCTGTGGTAGCTTCCCCCCACCCCCCCCCCCCGCGCCTTAATCTAATTTTGTAGCACATTTGCTAATCAGGATGCATGTTGTCTTGAAGTGCATTTTAGCAGAGCAGCCAAGTAATTAAAATGTTGATCTCTACAGTTCTTGCAAAGATGTGGAATTGCAGTGGATAGGTGCCATTCCAAAAATCAGACAGTAGTTATAAGTTTCCGAAGAAAAGGCAATATTTCTTTGTACTGACCTTGCTGCCACCTTCCTTCTTCACTTTGTTGCTCTAAGAAGTTGCTGTTTTGCTAGAAAACTACTTACTGTGAACACCCTTTGAGTTTAACCATCAATTATTTCTATACCTTGAGATTCAGACAGCGATGCACTGTTAACAGAGGAGTGAGAGTTAGTGGTAGGACACTTCTGAAAATGTGTTACTATGTTATAGGGTCTCGATTTGTTGCTGAAATATATAGATGATAAACAATAGCAGTATTTTAACACCTCAGTTTCAAGTTTGAGAAATGACAAAAAGTGCCAGAAAAAATCACCTAATACTATGCTTAAAAGCTTGCAGGATGCTTCACTGCTCTGACGGTGATTTAGATAAATGACTTGGCTATCTATCAAAATGTTTTTAGCACGCTCTCGGACACTTCAATACACCATTAACTGTATAATGCCGTTGGAAATTTCTGGTTTGCGGTATGTTACAAAGTTAACTAGGAATTAGAGGAGTTTTCCCTTCGACATTTCAAAGGGGTGGAGTAGGTAATTGAAAAATAAATTTAAGAGTGTTTGGTGAAATAGTGTGTTTCACTCGGCTCAGAAGTTTTCAGACACCATATGACATTTGTGTGGGTTGAGTAATGAAAACAGAATTGTAAAAATCAGTGACTAGCAGCCTACAACACTGCAAATGTTTTGATGTCTTTACAATTAAAAGGAGTCTGTGAAGTTCAGCATGGGATATTTCTTTGCACTGCTTTCAAAATGCTTCAAACAAAATATGAAACAAAGCTTTTACTTCAAAATAGCGTTACTAGCTATGGGAGAGCTTCAGCTAGCAAAAACAAAAATTCAAACCAGATGTTTTACTAAAAATGCGTTTTCCTCCTTTTGTGGTTTAAACTTTAGTATAACTTCATGGTGATATTGCGGAAACTTGGAATTAAATAAACTTTCCTGGAGTAGGAGACATATATACTGTAGTTAAAAGCTTACACTTGCAAAATATTCTTTAAATAACTCCTGGCTTTAAAATGTCCTGCTCTTTCTCTTGTATGTTGTTAATACCTAGAAGCAGGATTCTTAAAAACAAAATATATGGTGTTTGTTCTTGGGCAAGTTAAACACAGGATTACCCTTATCAGAATGGAATGAGTGGTAAATATGTCATTTGCCTAGGGCCTGTGATAAGAGACAAGTGTTGATAACAGGAAAGTTTAGCTAATCAAAGAAACTCATATTAACAAGAGTAAATAAAAATACAGGAAAATTCGTTCAGGAATCCAGTATTGTAACTTTGTAAGCAGTAGGATTAATCTTCACTGCATGGGAATTTAAAATTGGGCGGAAACCTGAATCATAATACAGTGGCTGTAATTTGAACTGTGAAAGTTAATTGTATAGAAATGTGGAAAAACAATTTAGTTAGAGCCCAAATATGATTTCTGTTTGAAATCTTAGAGGAAATTTTGTTTTCAGTTTTGAAGAAAGTGTAAGCAGTTTATGCATGAGTAAATATATAAACGGATTATGAAATACTAAAATTCTCTCAAAGTGTAAGATTTTTATCTTGCATCTCATGAAAATATGACAGAACTAGAATTTTTGTGGTCCAGAAAGCTTTTAATAGTTTAAAGGTTGCTCCAGTGCTTATAAATATAAGGATAGCAATGTTTAACTCTGCCTCTAGCATTTCCTGATTCTCCAGTTTTAAGAAGACTTCTGTGATTTGATGTAATGTAATAATAATCAAATTTTTTAATTTTTAGAATGTGATGGGGTTTTTTAATCTAATTTGTTGTTTAATTTTTGGCTCTGAAAAAAAAAAAAAGTACACCTGCAGCCGTTGCCTTAGGCCTTAGAAATATCGCTTTGATAGAGACGTGATTGTAGAGTAAAAAGTAAATGGTTGTTGAGGGAATAGTACATGGACAGTGCAAACTCAGAGCAGGCCAGTAACAATCCCAGACAGTATCAGGGTTTCAAATGAAATGCTGGCAAAATTGGCCATTGCAGAGTTTAGGGCAGAATGCTGTAGGTCTCCAACTTCAGCACATCTTCCGTATGTTAATCCTGTTACAATTCACTAAGCTACTGCACTCCTGCAGAATCATGAGTTTTCTGGTCCATGAGGGTCTGCAAAGTAAAAATAGAGGATAAGATGCAACCCAAACATGACCTTAACTTGTGTGGTATTTTTTTCCTCTCCCCTGTGGGCTGAAAAACCTGCCCTGGGTTTGCAACGCAACGCAAGTGTTAGCCACTGCACGTTGCACAGTGTGTTACAAGAACGCAGAAAAACCGCCCTGATTTTGCACTCATATTGGTTTATGTTTTGTGTAATTCTAGTTGTACTGTTGTAGATTTAAAATGACATTATTTGTTTGCAAAGAAAATTCTGGACTCAGAAATGAGACTAGAACCAACTGTACTTCTAATCATAATGCGTTCTCGCGCCTTTTGTCGTAAGATAAGAATCAGGTTGGTATAATTAAACTAGACAAGGATAGTTCTTAAGAAGACAAAAGAGTTAAGATCACAAGAGTGAGTAATTTATAGTTTCTTAAGTAAGTTAGAATATTCTGCTCCCTCCTAGTGCAGTGGCAACAAATACTGAAAGACAGTAACTTTTGGTGAAACATGAGCTAACTAAATACTGCGGAAGTGGGAACAGGACAGATCCTGAGAGAGGAGCTGCAAAGAATGGAGATCTGACCTTGGAAAAGCCTATTAAAAAAAGTCTTCATTAGTCTTCATTAATTAAACAGGCAAAAAAACAAATGAGCAGGCCCAAAACAAGAGTAAGTTTGTTTGGCATTATGTAGTGTTTCAGCTAATTATATCAAGTAGATGACTACTGCCTACTGCATTTCCTTAGGGTTAGAAGCATAAAAAATTTGATGAAGTCAAAAGTTATGGACATGGCAGCAGAACACACTGGGATGTTGAGGCTCGTGTAGTACACAGTTCTTATTTCTGTTTGGTAGGAAGTGTTTGCCTAGAGAGGAGCTAGCGGGTATTAACTTTCTGAAAGTTCATGAAGATGGGACTCCCGAAAGCATGCTTTTTCCTTCAAAATTCTGGATTATTGTGATGTTTGGGTCAGGTTCCTATTCCCTGCCAGTACTGGAAACATCTGTGTTTCACAAAAAAAAAAAGAAAAAAAAAAAAAAAAGGAAAAAGAAAAAAAGCTCACTACTTTATTTTCTTTCATCTTTCTGAATTAAAAAACAAACATTTTGAAGTGAAGGACTTGTAATCTGCATTCCCAAGTATCAAATTGCTGCAGGTGTGTTTGCTAGTGCCCAGAAGGCAAGATCTGTTTGAACCAGGTTATTTTCTTTGAAGTTCATCTATAAACTTTACAGCTAAATAGCTAGGTCTGATTTGCTTAGGGATAGAGTCTTTGTTTAAATTTTTATATGTCTAGCTTAATGCTCTGAAATATGTGATGAAAAAAATGCTTGTTTCTGATCCATGTCATTTAAAAAAAAGAAAAAAAGTGTGGTGATATTTTTCTTCCAAAATAACTGAAAGGGGAAAACTATTCTCTACATAGACTGTGATGGAGTTAGTCTGATTCGGCTGCTGGCACAGGAAAACTCTAATGGACACGCACCACTGTCAAAAACTCCTGCAGACAAAAATGATGAGGGGCTTTCACTGGTGAAGTCAGGGTGGGATAAGCTTGGAGGAAAAGCAATGTATCTTTGGGTGACTCCCTGCTTGCCTAATGAGTCTGTGCAGCAAAGGTGCAACTTGTCAGAACAAAGCCAGGCTTCTGAGGCGATGCCTTGAAGAGGGTTACGGTGAAGTTAAGGAGTTGAAAGAGGGAGATAGTGTTTCAGACAGCGAAGTTAGTCATCCTCACATCCAGTTAAATCCCTACTTACTGCTGAGCGGTTTTTGTTAACCGTGTGTGCGTCACGCCAGCCCCGCAGCGCGGCCAAGCCGAGGGGCTTTGCTCGGGGGAGCCAGGCGCCCTGCTCGGCGGATTACGGTCCCACCTCCCCGAAACACGCCAAGTGACTGGTTTTGCTCAGGTCTAATTTATATACCGCCCTTTACGCAGCCGATGAAGTGCGGCTGTGTTACACAGCCAGCATTTAGATTTGGGAGCGGGGCTGTGAAAGGGACATTGTGCTCGGAAGGACTTGCTGTCTGCCGCGGTCGGCCACGCTATGCCCCGTCCTATTGAGACCTCAAAAGCAGAGCACAGCTGTGATGAGTTTCCAGATCTGTTTGGCCGTGGGGACCGGCCCTGGTATGCGTGCGAGCCGGGGGGAACATCCCTCTCCCCTCACAGTCTCTGCCTGGGGGGCTGGCAGCAGCTTCTGAGCAGTGAATTTACAGGGGCGGGCGGCTGCGGCCAAATTAGTTGTGGTTTCAGAGGGCTTTCCAGAGCTTTGCTAGGCTGTAGCACGCAGCCCCGTGAGGAAGGATATCAGTTGATGTATAAAATGGCCAAGGAACTTCGGTAAATAGACTTTACCCTTCAAATCCAGAGGTCCTGGCAGCGGCTGTGCGGGAGGGTGGGGTTGTACTTTTCCCCTTCCTGTACTTGGACACTTTTGATTATCCAGACTTTCTGGGGCTGAGCAGGGCTGCCTAATAACAAAGCCTGCATAATATAATTGCCTAAATAGGCCTATTGTCCTTTTCAAGTCACTGTGCTGTGAAATCTTTCAACTTTTTGCTGAAAATGTTGCATCTAACATTTAGATGGCTTAGTGGCTGCAGCGAGGAGGGGATCCTTTACCATCACTTCTCATTGCTGAGTGGTTGAGAAGTTGATTATATTCCTGCCCCCTATTGATGTTTACTCCTTTTGGGAGGCAAATATTTTAGCCCCTTCTGGCAGGGTAAACTGCCAAAAGTAATAGGCCTGGAAATACAAAGCTATGATTGATTTTGACCTTTGCTCATGTGCATGAAGTCTGTCCCCATGCACTGTGACCCATGCCACTTCTTGCTGAAATCCAAGCCCTTTCAAACCAAATGGAACCACGAAAATACAAGCCGCAAAATGCTCAAAACTATTCTAAAGTAACAGAATAATCATTTTCTCTATGCTTTAGGAAAAGTATAGACAGGAGAGTAACAAAACTGGATTTTCTAGCAGGCAAACCAAGAGTAATGTCTTACTGCTGCCACCTTTTTATGAGAACCATATTCCAGGTATGAAAGGAAGAAACTGATATAATGTGGAAATACTTCTGTGCAGTTTTTTGGTCACAGTAATCCTAGCTGTTTCTCCTATTTGTAATCTGTAAACAACTTGCATCCCAAACCAAGGATTTTAAACTGTCTTTTTAAAAATAATGGAAGGTCTGGGATTTTATTAATTTGTCGTTGCATGAGCAAATGTGTTTCAAAAGTTAAGAATGTCAGGAACAGTAGCCTAAAGTTAGCATCCTAAATCCACATTTCATGGCTTCATTTCCAAATATGCTGAGCATCTAGGAGCTCCCTCAGCACTTTTTAAAACAGGCCATATATTTGAATGATCAAATACTATTTAAAACCTTCATTTAATATTAAAAATGTTTACAGGACTGTTCCACTTCCTCCAAACTACATGAAAAAGTAATTCAATGACAGTGTTCACAACATCAAGAGTGAAAATAGAGACACTTATATGAGAAAGTAGGACTTGCTTATAAAAATATATTACTCTCTTTCCATAAATTTACAAATCAACTGATTTTTTTTCCTTGTATTTTCTCTGACTCACAGGTTTTTCTGATTCTCTGTTTGCTTCTCTGCAATAAAGTCTGCTCAGCAGATATTAATTGCAGTATAGATTTTAATAGCTAGATTATCTCCTTCATATACTCACTCATCATTTGCAGCTGCTCAGGATTGCTTTCCCAGTGGCAGCGAATTAATATGACTTTGGTCACTGTGCATTTTGCTTATTTGGGAGGTGGGGGGGAGGGAGGAGGAGAAATCTAGCTTTCTTCAGCTCATTTTAGTAATCTGAATAGGAGCGTAGAACTTGCATCATGTGACAGGGCAGCTCACCAGCATGGGGTCCCTGTGTGAGAACCTCCCTTGTACATGACAATCTGATAAGGATATCATGTGGTTTAGAAACACATTCCCACAATGTGCACTTCTTTGTCCCTTTATTTGGGAGTGGGTGGGAAAAAAACTTTTAACAAACTAGTGCTAGCCCTTATATAACTGACCCCACTTTCTTTGAGTGTTCTATTTGAGCCTTGCAGCTTCTTCAAATACTTTTGTTAAGAGAGATGGAAATATAATCCAGCAAGTCTGTGTTAAAGAATCCTAGACACAAAGTATATAATATACCTTCTGTTCCCCTTGGACAAGGTGATTTTTCTTTCCCCTGCTTATACCATATATAAACTGAATATTATAAAACTATGGAAGTTAAATATACACATGCAGGCAACGCTTGTATAGGTTTAATAGGTTAAAGCTTGAATGAGTATTTATAAATTCTCAGAGTGCTCTGGATCTTCACTGCTAAGGACATGATGTTAGAGTCCATCCATAGTTCAGAAGGATTTCCGTTTTATGCACTTTCAGTGACTTACATTTTACCCTCTAAGTGCATCCCCTAAGAAAAAAGCAGAGAAATGTCTTGCAACAAAGAGTTTTTTTAGAACCGCTTAGTTTCTTTTAATGGTTTGGAGGATCTCTTTCCATTGAACCATAATCTTTTTCTCTAGGCTCACATTGTATTTTTAGCAAGGATCTTTGAACAATAAAATGACAAACTAAGGATGTCTTTGTCTTTTACAGCCTTATCTAGTGAAGCACTTAAATGCACTCAACCCTCCACCCTCAGTTTTAATAAGAGTTTCAGAGACAGAGTGGTTGTATGAGTGAGCCTTTGGTGTATTTATGTACTGGTACTTTTAGGAAATAACAGTAAAAGTTCATGTCACTGTGCTGGATGTTCAGCACAATGAACATCCAGCATCAATTCTTAAAAAGAAAGAAGGATCACTCTTCTTTTAAAGATGCATAGCAGAGGTGTGGAACAATTAAACAGGCTGACCAATGTTGCAGCAGCTGGAGACAAAAAAACACAGTTTGATTTAACACAGATTTTGTTCAGTAGGTGCTTTGATTATAGAAAGCATGTAAGATAGAAACAGAAATGATTCACTTACTGCTTCCCCAAAAGAACCCCAAACCAATCAAAAGAAAACCAACCAAAAAACCAAAAAAACCAACCCCAAAACCCCAAACAAAAACAAACAAACAAAAACAAACAAAAAACCCAACACAACAACCCAACCCCACCAAAACAGTTAAAGAACACAAAAAGTCTCTTGAATCCTGCAATTTTATATTATTTTAATCTGAATGCAGCTTGAGGTAGTTCCTGAAGTGGCCATTAAACCAACTCTGCTGGTCCTCTCTGCCAGGCTGGCTGATGACACAGCAGCACATCATATAGAGCTGTGTATCCCATCTCCTATGTGAGTCCCTTCATCTTCCAGTCCTGTACCAGAATCACTCCTCTGCCAGCTGGTGACTGATACCAAGAGAATTTCTAGGTTCTTGCATGATAAATGAATGTAACAGCATCTGAGTTGATTTAAGTATTTCACTTGTTCACAAATACCAATTTGGGACAGAGGTGTTCAGGCACAGCGCAGCTCTGCCCTGGCTTTTGGGGGTCTCAGAGCCTCCAGCACTTTTGCTCAGGGGCTGGCCGTGGGCAGAACCCGGGGCAGGAAACAGGCTTCTCTGCCACTTTAATTCCTCGTCTTCTACTCAAAAACTCACAAGACCAGGGTTGCCTGTCTTTCCAAGACTGAACATTTACTCACACATGAAGAAAAAGGAGCTGGAAATCTGTGTCACAGTGCCATCTGGCGATACCTGACACCCAGACCTCCCCTTGGGCAAGGGCTGTGGATCTGCAAGGCAGATGGTCCCCCAGGACCTTGATTTAGGCACAGGGAAACGCCTGTGCCCCCCAAAGCTTGACTCTCTCTCGGGATTTTGCACTCCTCTCTGGGTTGCTCTAATCAAAGGTCCTAACTTGTCTACAAGCTTTCCCTCCTTCACAGAGATCCCACCCTCACTGATCCACCAGCCTGTGGGTTTTGGCTTGGGGCACAAGTGAAAGGACTGGCTAAAATGCCACGCATGGGTGAACTTTTTTATTGTTAAGATCAGGCCCTGAGCTTGGGGGTTCTTTCTTTGGTTTTAAGCCATTGTTCATACTATTGCCTTTCAACTTTTGGTCTGAGGAGGTTTTTCCTTTTTCCCTTCATCTTGCAGAGTAATCCTTAGCATTGCTTTGTTGTTTGAGTTTCCTCTTTTCATTCAGCTGAGGAAAAAATTTTATTAGTTACTGGATGAGGGTATATGTCAAATCCTCCTTAGAGGTTAGCTGGAAAGTCTTGGACTTTGTAAAGTTCTTTCTGATTTCACTCCACACTTTGAACACTAAGGTGTAAAATGCAGAACAAATGGCAAATCACCTTTGTCTTTCAGTGTCTTTGATCAGGGGGGCTAACAGGGCAAGCTACTTTTCCCAAGTCTTCTTCCCCTAGTGAACCTCTGCCTTCCTCTCTCCATTTGGAGAGCACATTCCAGCTGTGTTTTTCTAGTTGTACACGTAGTCACAGGCGATGCAGGTTAGGTATGTGAACTGCTCATCTTTCTGTGCTTTATGTGTATTGCCACATTCACTTCTCTGACACCATACCAAGAAGGATCCATTATCTCCCTGAAGTTTTGAAAAGAAGCCTTCAGCTGCCTGCAGAAAGTCAGAGCTGACTCATATCCTTCTGTGGTTTTTTTTTTTTTTTCCTCCTCCTTATCTGAATCCTTTCCTTTCTCTGTGTTTTGGTGAGGTCCTGCAAGACTTTTGTGGTTAAAGCATGAGCTGTGTGTTAGGATGCACTGCATATCTGGAGGCAGTTTGGGCAAATAACTGTTGCCTTCTCCCTGAAATAGAGTCCATTATAAACACTGCAATTGTTCACAGGGGCTGTTTTCACCTTCTCCAAAATGTGAAAGTAGAGCTCAGTTACAGCATGGTACACTGGCACTGCCTGGCAGTACTGTGTTTGTTATGCCTTTGCTAACTTGAATTTTTGTGCAGACCAAGAAAATACTCTTACAAAAAGAGGTTAGGAAGGAATGACGCAATTAAATGAGATTAAATCAGAGTATTGGTTTCCTTGGAACACATATTTGGCTTTTTATCAACAATCTTTTCCCCATTTTTCAAATAAACACATATTTTCACATGATAACTCTATTTGAAATATTAATCCTTCCAGGGCTACATTACCTTTGTTTCTTCTTCAAAGTCCATTACTATGAAAAGGTTGCTGTTCCTTAGGCTGTTTCAGCTTCAAAAGAATTTTAGGGCCTGGTCTATTGGAAAGCTTGGGGGTATAATTAGTGAAAATGGAAATAGATGCAAGAGAAATTTAGTTCCTGATGTTTTAATTTAGTGTGGTACTACCATGTGTCGTTGAAGAGGATTCTTAAAGGCAAACATAATTATTTCATTATGGTCTTCAGAATGCTTTCACTGGTCTTAATGACAAGAAGCTGCACAAGGAGTCATACATTTTAATTAGACCTTCTTATATTTACATCAGATAAATAACAAATAATTGATGAAAAACAAGTCTTCTGAATGGATGCTTTCACACAGAGCTCTGGTTACAGTTTAATGATAAAATATTTCTCTTATTGTTTTGCATTTTAATTATGTAGCATTACTACTTTAGCAGAGATCTCAAAGTACTGTTCTTTCCATCCATTTCATTAGATTCACAACTTATTTATATGAATCTGGAGAGAAAAGGTGTTTTTCAACATATATACCTGAAAATCAGTTTCCAGCTTTCATTAATTTAATTTTGAATTAATTTCTAAGATACTTTTTTGGTTTTGGTGATAATCGCCAGTAAAAGCTAGTTGAAGGGGGAGTCAGGGCTTTTCCTGTATCTACAGAGGAGCAAGTCCTGCCATGATTAATAACCCGAAACTCCTGTAGAAGTCAAGAAGTATGAAATTATAGGACTTGTAGTGGAATTTTAAAGGAAAATTTGGGTGCATCTTTCTCACCAGTTTTGTTGAAAGTTTTATTCCTTTGAAAATCCTACCAATGCCTTTTTATAATTGCGTGTATACTTCTGTGTGCATTTAAAGTACCTGTATTTAATTTTCTTTACCTCCTATATTGGACACTAATAATACCAAGAGAAATTATTTTAGAGTTTTGCTATTTACAAGAGTCTTTCCTGTTTGCAAGCTCTCCAGCATTTCATTTTAGTAACAAAACATATTTCACATGATTCATTCCTCAGAGTATAACAAACGTTAATTGTTGTTATTGATTTTAAATTTCACAACCATTACAAGTAACCCAGATGAGTGGCAGATAAAGAGTAATAATCCATGGAGTTCTGGAAGTGTTTCTTGTTTGTCTGTAGTACTTTAAGTGATCAATAGTAACTGCCCCATTGAAACTAACTGCTGTATCAAATAACAGTAAATCAAATGAATGTGCTTACAGATTATTTATTGAAAGCTCTAATTGTTCACTGGGGCCCTGCTTATCTCAGGAAACAATAGAAGGCAGTGATCAGGCAAACTGGTTTGCAAATGCCTGGGGTGCCATGAAACAGCAGGGTCTCCCTGTTCCTGGGTGGTATGAGAGCTTTCCAAAATGTGTCCACATCCCACTGGGATTGTCTGGTCCCAGGGTAAGGTGGTCAGAGGTGAGTTTTCTCGGAGAGCATCCCTTGAACTCACAGGTTACACTTTTTTAAAATTACTGTTTTTATAAGTTGTCATCTTTGGATGACAAACTCGTGTCTGGTGGGTAAAGTGTGGGAAAAGTACTAAGAAGATTTTCCAAAATTTATGACAAGTCCATGTAATGAAAACCAAAACAGGATCAGACCTTAGAATGGGAAGTAATGGAAAGCATATTGAACTTACTCTGTGGAAAGCTTGCCTAGTTTATTTTACAGTTTGGGGCAACTCTGTGCAGCTGTGCAGTTGTCAGACTTGTGCAAATACTAAGAAATTAAAAGCAATGATTCCTAACCAGCAACACTCCACCACTGATTTTACTAATTCCTTAAGATGGCTGCTCTGCCTTGTCACAGTGACTCTGAAATAGTAGTGCCACAGGTTGGAGATTTTCCGGACCTTCGAGTGAAATGGGTAGTCTTACAGTTTCACAGCTGTCTACATTTTTTAACAGCCTGGGTGTGTTGGCAGTAATACTTTGCTGTGTCTTCAGAATCCTTTGGGTATTGGCAGAGGCACTAAAGCAGTCCCTCACAAAGTTTGGGAAGATTGCATTGAATGAACTGTGACAACTGGAAAAGCATTTGTAAATATTAGCCTAATTCCTCAGAAATAATTCTCTCAAACGTAGCAGGAAAAGGGGCTTTTCCCCCCTAAAAAATGGTATGTTTTATGAAACATATAATTATAAGCTTAGTGTAATAGTGGATATTCATAATAGAAACATTTTAAAATTATTAGAGCACAGTAACCAGAGATCTTCTGAATTGTAACCTCATAGGGGAATGTAACTTCACTTTTTCAGAGTATGTTTTGCCTGAAGTTTCTTGGGACATCAGCTCCCAGGACTGAACGTTGCTTTTCCAGTTCTTTGGAAACAGAGTACTTTCTTTTTGTCATATTCTATATAAAGTATGGCTGACGTTTTTCCTGTTTGCAAGGCAGGGATATTGCAGTCAGTTGTGAGTAGCTTATCTAGAAAAAAAAAAAAAAGAATCACTGCTGAAGGTAGGTATTGAATAAGAAAGACCAGGTGACTAGAAAATACTGTTAGCATAAATGTGTTTTCCTGAAGTGGAGTGTGTGCATATTTTTTTCACTTCTGAGTGAGAACAGTAATGACAGACAACATACGGGTAAAATGATGAGCACTCCTTATTCCAACGGTTTAATAGGAAAATCTACTGCAGGTAGAGAATAGGAAAACCGAATACTGGGAAGTGTGCCCTCCAGTCACGCTATTCATCTTGCCTCCAGGCTCTTGTGCATGTCTTATTTTATTGATCTTAGATCTTCTGGGCAGAGTGGAAGTGTGCTCTGAGCCACAGTCAAGAGAGCTGCTACCAGTTGGCTCTGGGACACCGCACTCCTTCCCAGATTTCAGCTTTTGCTGGACCTACTGTGAGAGGGGCAGAGGGCTGTTTGCCATGTTAACTGCACTGATGGAAAGTTATAAGGAAAAAAACCAAACCACAGAACAAAAAAATTTATAAACTCAATGTCAAGGTGCTGTGAATTACAAGGAAAGGAAATTGGTTAGTGTCTTAGTTTCCATGTTACCTTCCCCACTGTGTTACCATTTTCAGTCTGGCAGGTATTCAATTCAAAAATACCAAAATTCTGCTCAGGTGAGCATTACAGCTTGGTAAACTCTATATTTTATTCGCTCTCTCAAAATATAGTGACAAAATTCTTAAATATACCATAAACTGGAATTACTTACATTAGCATCAGAAATATTGGAGTGATCTGCTCTTAGTACTGCACTGTCCTAGTCTGGCAAGCTGAGGGGATGAAGGGGGACAGAGTATGTCCCTGTTTTGGTCTCAGAGGTTGCAAATGTACATGTGCTGTAGGATGTTAGAAAGGTCAAGTTTTGGTCTGACTGTCCTTCTATTTGCAGATAAGCTCAAGTGATGAAAGCCATATTTTTCCTGTTATTGTGTCATGTCTAAATGGAAATAATGGATTGTTTTAATTATACCCCCACAGAACAGCAGTGTGGGTGCAATTAGGCTAGTGTAAGGAATAATCTTAACACTTACTTGGAAAGTGAGCTACATGGATATAAAACATACATATACAAGCAAGGGTAGCCCAGGGGTTCACTGCAGCGATGCTGGGGCGTGGGAGACGTCTGCTGGGATATCTGCCTGGTTTGAGAAGCTACCTTTGCTTCTCCCAGTCTACACACTGCCCTGTCATCTTGCAGCAGGCTGCTGCTGAACAGCAGCAGGAAACTCATGGCTCCATTTCATGGCCTGAGCCTTGCCAGCTTCAGCAAATGGCCCTGAGTTGCAGGGGCATGGCTGGGAAGCTGGAAGTGTGCTCCTCCCCTCCCCACTCTGCCAGTGTTGGTAACCTCTGGGAAAGGGCCAAAGGGTGGCTGGCTGGGGTGTGCTGGTTCAGCAGCTTTCATACCAGCTTCGCTGTGGTATGAAAGCTTACTTGATAAAGAATCATACCTCTGGGTGGCATAATGCCAAATAGAGGTCTGCAACCAGGGCCCAAGAGTCAGATCCGGAGCAAGGAGATATAAAGCTTCACAGTTGTCCCCTGCCTTGTAAAAAAGACGAGTGCTGTGTGACGGGGCTGTCAAAGAAAAATAAGGAATTAGACATCCTTTTAAAAGGAAATCTAAACTTAGAATTAGCAAAGCAATAAAAGCCTTCTAAAGTGAAAGCTGGAAACAATACATTTTTAATAAAATGGGCAGTTACTCTAATTGCTGAACCCCTACTGTTCAATTTCTTTTAGTGCCCTTATTCATTAAATTCAGCATACTTACACTTATTATTTACAGATGTATGCGTTTTAACTTGTTTATAGAAACCATGCCTTGCAGAAAGCTGTGGATGGTATAATACTAATTTGTGTTTATTGCTGCCTATAATACGCAATTTTAAAAACAATTAAAGATAGCGGTGGAGCTCATCATTGGAGCCAACCTCCAACTGCCCATGAAAAGTAAAATATTAGCATCGTGTACTACCTTAAAAGGTTATAGGCCGTTTGTAGTGAGTTGATAACATACCCATTAATGAAGAATTTACCTGTTCTTAAGGATTTTAAGCTTAGCAGTCTAGTTTCTAGATAATGTTCTAATGTAACCCATTTAAGCATATGTGATGGAGTTCATAATTGCCCTTGTAAATGGGTATAGAAAGGAGGGTATATAAATCAATTAGTGATACCCAGTAGTGTGGCTGTAATACAAATTAATTGTAATGATAAGCATTTTAACTGCTACTCTACTAACTTGAAGTATTTTTGATCACTGAATTGGCTCTTGTTGAGTCACTCTATTAATTTTGAAGTTTGAAAACACTTAAAGATCAAAATGTTCTGAACTAATGGTCATAAAATTTGAGAAACGAAATGATATGTAAAATATTATACTGAAAGTCAGTTTTATGGCATTTCCAAAGAGAGCACAATAGTTTTATTTTGTCCATGTGGTACTGAACAACTGTGTAATAGTATTACATGATTAAAGATACTAAAACACTCCTTTTCTTACTGGATTCAAGCCACAGCAAAATGTCATGATGCGTGGTGTCATAAGATATGTTGAATATATAGAAAATAAAAAAAATTATTTGGCAGACATAGTAATACCAAAAACTAATACCAACTTGGATAGGAGGTGAGTTTTGAAGAAAAAAATCATTCCTTTAGAATAATACTCTGAATTATTCTGTTTCAATGCTTGAAAAGACTTAAAAGTCCTCAAAACACTATAAAACATTTAATAACTATAAATGGAGACTTTATGACTTAGCAAAATATCTGGATGTGTGTAGAGATTATAGCAACTATTTCATTGCCCTTGCAATTTTCTTTTCTTACTGATGATTCTGGATCTGGGTTTTCTCCCATTTATGTTTACAAGAGCCTTTTTTTGAAATCAATGGACTAGCAACACCATAAAACATAACTGAAAAAATGAATCAGACCTCTTTTAAGTTTTCTTTCCTTACAATGGGCCTTTTCTTAAAATTTTTGATCCTGTAGGGAAAGCACTGAATTTGTTACACCACGTTTGTATCAATAGGCCACAGAAGTAAGCTTCTTTTTCATAAATAAAGAATAAAGGGCTCAGAGTTCTCATCCTCTCTACACTTGTGTATCTTCTTTGCCTATGCCATTTTACTCCACATAAGGATATGACCGTAGGAATTCACAGGTAAAGCAGCCAGGACATGAATTGTAAGAAAAATTCATTTTCAAAGGAAAATCTAACTTCATGCAGATGGTGGCACAATTATGTATTTTTTTTTTTTAAAGGAAGATCCTATTTTTCAGTTTTGCAGTAATGCAGAATTTTCACTTGAGACTGATGTGGTTTTGCACGGTAACGGACAGGCAGAAAATCACCGACCTGAAAAAACTACAGAGCTAGCATCTTTCGGATGTTTTTCTTCAGTTTTCCATACGATTTATTTTTTTCATTTAACATGTTTTCTTTTTCATTTCGAAGGTAGATTCCTAATACAAAGTGATGAGCTGCTGCCCTGTAAACTCTGCCTGCCAAACCCTGCGGCCATCCTGTCTCTACTCTTACTTTCACCCCGGCTCACTCATGGTGTCTGCCTGGCCATTTATTTAGCGAAAGATGCTCCTGTTCTCAGTTACTAGCACGTCATTAAGTCTCGCTGTCTTGAGAGTAACACAGGTATAACCAGATGCAGTTCTTGGCCCTGATATAATTAATCCTGACAAGCTTTCTGCTTTCCACGTTTGCTCAGGTGTAAATACATCTCTCTGGCTATATGGACACATAAACCCAAATGTAGAACTGCTTTGCTGACATAACTGTTAAAAAAAAAAAAAAATCAGCCTGAAAAGCAGTATAATTTTCTTTGAAAAGGTGATGTTAGTTATACATATTACCTCAGGGTTTAGTGGAGCTGGTGCTTGAGAACCAGGAATTGCAAACCTACAGAGCAGCTGCAGCCTCCTCATTGTCCTTTACTGCTAACTGTAGTAAATATGTGTGCTCATGAAAAGAGAATATATTGCCAAAAGTTGTGGCTCTGCTGGGAGAAGCACCAAAAGTGGTTGCAGTGACAGCTCCCTCTGTATACCTGTGGGACACAGCAAAAAGAAGCAGCAGTTTCAGAAAAGGTTTTTTAGGGTGTTTTCTTTCAGAAATACCTGATGGTGTGTTGGTGATTTTCAGGTCATATGTACACAATTTGTAAGACTAGCCTGCTAGATTCAGACTTAACATCTTGGTGGTATGTGAGGCTTGGACAGTAGAGTCAGGAGTAGAGGATTTTTGTGGCAGTTTCTAGTGTTGCTTATGCCTGTGTGGTACACAGTGGTCCACATGCACAGTTGCTGCAGTGCTGCCTTCAGGAGAGGATTCAGGGTTTCTCTCAGGCAAGTCAGTTCCCTGCCAGGGCACTCCTGTGTAATTGTATATATGATGGTAGTCTTATAGAAAGCTGATTCTCAGCTGGCTGCGGGGATCAGAAAATGAAGGCAAGGTTTCATCCCCTCTCCCGAGTTCCCTGCTGGCAGCAGCAGTGGCTCTTGGGGGCAGGAGGCACCCAGCCCTGTCCTGTCTCAAAGTGGGCAGGTGAGTGGGGCGCACATGCAGACGTGGGGGTGCTTCAGAGCCCCTGCAATGGAGGAACCGAGCACAGACTTAACACAGTTCCCTGCTTTGTCATGTATCCCATGTGAAACCTAGGGAAACATGTAAGGCTATATTTTGGGGACACTGCTTAGTGCTGTAGACAGCTAGGTTCTCAGTTGCTGTTGAAAATCCCAGCTGGGTAGTGCTTGTATTTTTCTAGGAATTTATGATGCAAGCAAATAAAGCTCTTTCACTGTCAGTGCTTCTGTTTCCTGTCTGTAAAGTAAGAATAGCTCTTCCCTTATCTCACTTAGGTGTTACAGAGGTAAAAATATGAATGTTCATGGGTTATTCACATACTGGAATGGCAGGGACCATGCTTGTAGATCAGATAAGCCGAAGAGAGAAGGATCTTTCACACTGCTAAATATGGCAGAACCAGAAGTGGTGCTGGTGTTGCTGTGTGGCCAGGGACAGCAGGGCCTGAGGAGAGTCACTCAGTGAATCTGTGCAGCAATGTTACTCTGGAAGATGTGCTGGCAGGTGGGGGTCCTGGAGTGCCTTATTAAATGCCAGCCTAAAGTCAGGTGACCAAATTGCTGTGTTTAACTAATGGATTCATAAAGAGGCCAAATTGTGTCATAAGAGAAAAGTGTGTTACAAAAGACTCTACTCTTCAGTGGGCAACTGATAGAGATTTGGGGGAATAATAAAATCTGTGAAGAAGTTAGCTGCTAAGTAAAAGAAATTATATTATGAGAGTAGAACAAAAAAAAATAACCAGAAGATAGATGCTGTTGTTATCTGCCTTAGAGCAAAAAAAGTCTGGATAGCTCTGCTATGCTGGTAGTAGGATACTAAACTATTTCTTGGCTCTAATCACCTGATATGAATACAGGTTTCAAAGGGCTGTACTCCTGTTGTATGGCCAAGATCAGTATCCACTGACTCCACTGACTTACGTTACATGACTCTGCTGGTTAACATTACAGATTTGCAATTGAAACTTGGCAATTTCATTGATGAAAGGCATGAAGGAATATGATGCAGCTCGCTCTCTCCCAGTTCTAAACCAGGCAAGATGCAGCAGACAAGTGTAAACACTTTTTTTTTCTGTCAGTTGACAAATACAACTTGGTGTATACACAGCAAAGACATTTGTTGAATATGATTTTTAAAAAATCATATTTTAAGTTTAATCTGTGTTTTAACATTGAAATGCTACAATAGTTAAAATGAAAGTGCTCTAAGCACCTACTTTGCAAGTAATGTCTCCCCTCAAGACTGTGGAGGCCTTTCAGGGTTCATTTTTTCAAATATCTTTTGACTTGGCAGGATCATGATCATTACCATTATTTGAATTGGAGTCTCACTGGAAAGTCCTGCAGTGCCAGTTACTGTACAGCACATTCTGAGGCCCTGCCCAAAATAGTGCACTGTCTAAATGCATGAGATGCAGAAGGGTGGGGGAAGAAAATACTGCCCTGATGGTATGTCTGGCTGCAGGGGAGCAATGGCCAAATTTGTACTTGGAACTTCATTAGGGTGAGGATATCAGAGCAGAGAGTGTGCTTCACTGCTTCTTGTACTCTGAGGCGGAGGGCAGAGTTCAGCAGGACCCCTCTTCTCCCAGATGCTTTGGGACAGAAGCCAGCTGTCCCTATCGCTCTTCAGCTGACAAGGGTTGTAGCAGCAAAAGTACTTCAGCTTTAGAGAGCTCCTGCCAACTCGGCTGCGCCTATCGGGGCTTGCACCTTGTCTGAGATAGTTTTGACAGCAGCAGCAGCCTGTGCCCTTTGCATGGCCCTTAAAGTGCCCTGGCTCTGAGACTCCTTTTAGGTGACCTTGCATGCAGTTTTGTCCATTAGTCTGGTCCTTGCAGATCAGGCTTCTGAGCTCTGTAACCTTCACCTCTTTCTAGTTCTGTTGTTATTTTAATCATACTGTATGAATCCTGGGCAGCACATAATGGAATGTGTTAGATACTCTGTTAGCTTTTAAAATACCAGAAAAGGTTCATTTTTGATTGGGCACCCTCAAAAAGAAACAAGGTCATGGAGTTTCTTCTTCTGATGTCCCATTGAAAGTAGAATGCCCCATTTCAGACTGAATGCAAACCAGTAGACTTTAGAGGGTTTCTTTGGTTTTCATCCGAAACACCAGCCTTTTTTTAAAGGACAATCTGGTAGAGATGCATGACTTGATTAAAACTAATGCTGGAAAAACAGTAACCAAGAATTAAAATATAATAAATATATTTAACATCAAGCTTTAAGGCAGATGTGTGGAGCTACGAAGACATAAATAAAAAAGAAACCCTCAAATGTGGAAAACAAATTTTCTTAGGTACTTCTGAAAATTCTGGTGATAATATCTTAGTGTGAAGTTTTTGTAGGTTTTAATCTGGGTGTGTTGTGTTCACTTGTAATACAAAGCATTCCTTCCTGAACTTCGATGCATACCCAGCTCTATAAGGAAAGATTTTTGACTGTGGCTATTTGTTCTGTGTTGATTAACATTTGCACATTGCTTCCCCTGAGCCTTTTCCCCGGTCCTCCTGCCCTCAGCCCACCCCACCTCCGTGCGTGCACCTCCCGGGAAAAGCAGCGATCCAGCGCAGCAAGTGCCAGTGCTGAAGTAGTAGCACGACTTCTTTGCTTTGTGCTTTTTTTCCTTTGCAAGGGAGAAAATGGGAGTCTTCCCACAAGGGGAGACTTTGTTTTCCTCTTTCTGTTGTCTGTGATCCCCACCTGTTGTATATATGGTAAAAATATCTGGGACTTATAACCCAGCAACAGTACGCAGCTAGAGTCATGTGTGACCGGGTCAAACACACACTCGCTGGAGGGTCATGGCCAGGTTACTAAGTCAAGGCTGGCAAGTCTCCACGATAATGTTTTCTTTCTCTCTCACTCTTTTTTTTTTTTTTTTTTCTTCTCCCCTTGTCTGTCTTCCAAACAAGAGTTTAAAAAAACCCGAACCCTCATAACAATGCAAACTATTTAAGCATGACAAATTCAAAGAAGTTTTTTTTATTAAAATGGGGGGAAGGCAAAGTCAACGATATTTTGGATTTAATTTTATAGTATAGTTTTATGTGGCACATGAAAGAGAGAAATTTGTATTGAAACAATTGAGACCCACTTTCCCAGTTCCTGGCTCTTTCCTGGAAGATGATTAAAAGCAGATTTTTTTTCCAGACGAGACATAAAAATTAAATGATCTACAGTATATAGTTATTTTTTCAAATGTTTGGAGGCTTATAAATAACTTCTACAATCAAATGCACACATACAAGCAGCAGAGAATCTGGTTCTAATTACTTGTACTTTAGTTGAACTTTGGCGTTTCCTTTGACTTTCTGCCTAATGTATGTGAGCTGAGTGCCTTGCACTCCTGCAGTGAATTCACAAAAAAAAAAAAAAAAAAAAAAGAAGAAAAAAAGAAAAGGCAAAAAATCCAGACTCTTGTTGGTGCCAACAAAAATGAGGGTTAACAGAATGTTTTGACCAAATGCAACACTTTGCTATTCACCCTAATTAGCTGAAATTGCTGCTTCCCACCAGGGACCCTGAGCTCAGTATTCAAAATTCCCTTGAGGCTATCCAGGAAATGCCATTTGCTTTACAACTTCTTATTCTTTTAAAACTCAACTGTCCAAAGTGTGCATTAGCATGCAAGCTTATTAATCTAAGCTTCTAGGAGAACATGAAGCATTTTGCAGTGCCTGCCTGCTTCTAGTTGGTCTCAAAATAAAATACCTTCTCCATCTGTCAACACGGTTTAGCTGGCAGTAAATTAGCTCTCAGAAAGCACGCTGTGCTTTTAAAGATCTTATCTGCTACTTTATCTAACCTTTAGAAAAATTTCAGACATCTTAGGAATTGTGAAGTGACCCATTGTTTGAGAGTCCCTGTGTGCTTAAGCTGCATTCAGGTGTTGGGTGACAGCACTGAGGCTCTGTTGTCTCAGGTGAGTAGGGATCTTGAAGTGTCACATCCCACAGGACAAGAAAGCAGGGCATGGAAAGAAGTTGCATTTTTTTTTTTTTTAATTCTCCTTTTCCCCCCTTGAATTCTTCCTAAAATTGTAGGGCTGCTTTAAAAATGCTTCTGGAAAAGTCAACCGTCCACCCCCCATCCTTTTTTTTTTTCCTTGTTGCTTGTGTAGACATGCATAGAAGAAAGCTTCTGCTGTTGTGCATCCATTAGCTGTCAACATGTTGCAAAAATAACACTTTATACCTGCTGAGCATGAGTTGCTACAGATGCCTGCATAGGACTTTCACACAGTACTTTTTCAAATAAAGAGTTACAAAAGCTAAATCCAAGGAGGAATAGTAAGTCAGAAACTGGAGCAAGAGTCAAGCACAGCTTGAACCTGGGTTCAAGCCTTCTCCAGAACACTGCACACCTTGCCTGTGATCAAAAGTGAATGTGCCCAAACTAGGTTTTATTATACAAAAAACCACTAACAAGCACCCCCCCACACACACACACAAAAAAAAAACCCTAACCAAATAAAACTCCCCAAACCTACCAACCAAAAAACCAAATTCTCTAGACAGATGTTCAGCTAATGGAAGTTTTATTTTTAGTAGATTAAGTCCTTTTAGTGGCATATGTATATAGGTGTTTTAGGGAGGATCTTCTGATTTCCATTGGCTCCTTCCTTATTGTATACCTTTTCAAATTGTCCTGAAAAATATTCTGTACTCATTCAACACTTCTCTTGCTGACTCTGTTGTGTATTTATCAACTGAGTTGTTTGCATAATCTCTTCTGGGTATCACAAGCTCCTGTTGTTTCTATAGTGTTTGACAGACCTCTCTGGTGTACAATATTGTTTGTGGTTGGAACACTATTGGATGCTAGTGCTTGTTTAGGATGAATTGATGAATAAACAGAAGTGTATCAGTATTATTCCTGAAAGGCTGCTTTCCCCAAACTGGAATAACAGAAGGATTGCAGGAGCGCAGTTGTTTTATTGGATGACACAACCTTGTTTTCCCATGGGGAGCCTAAAAACTGCCTTTTAGGTGGACTGAGAGAGTTGAATGAGCTAATACAAAACACATTGTCTGCTGGTGTTAGAGTTTTAAAGCTAAAATTTTATCATTCCTTAGACTCATTGGAAGCCACCATGATTCATGTACAAGCATGAAATAAGGCAAGGTATGTTTGAGGCTTCTCAAGGGCATTTGATGAATCTAACTTTAATTTAGAAGTACTAATAGATTATTGATTCAAGCAGAGTGGCTGTGCAGAGATCAATAGCAGTGCACTCTCTATCTGTCTTAAATACCAAAAATTACTGTTGAAAAGAAATTATCATTCTCATATGAGTTTTCATTAAGAAAAAGCTTCATTAAAGTTTTGTTGGTGTGGTAAGAACACGTAGGAGTTTGCCAAGTTCAGTTTATTTAATACTGAAAAGAATGAATATAATTCTGGACATTGTCTTAATGTCACAATTTATGGAGCCATGTTATTTTACTTATTTTACTTTTCTGGTTTTTTTCACAGCCTCCTTACTGTTAGATGTATAAATAAATTGCAAAGGTATTTCTTTGCTTAGATCAGAGCCTTTAATACTTTACTCTAGCATTTATTTTCTTCTCAAGAAGTGTCTGTCCTTGAAGCTGATACTAGCTTAACCCTTCTCTCACAAGTAATCAGAGGTTGCCTCATGTGCTGTGATGCCCACTGTGAATTCAGCAACACATGGGTTGACAATGAATCATGAGTTTAATACAGATGTATCATCGTTGTAATCTGAAAAATATCATGTACAGTAAATCTTGTCTAAGATTTTTCCATTGAGTAATATTCTTTAGGGCCTGCTGTTAGTACTCTGGAGATATAGCTCTGCTGATAGTGCCTAATATTTCTGGATAGATCTGAGTTCACAGATCCTGTCATTCCTGTATATCTGTTGAAAAGTTAGAGGGATTTATCTGAGAAGCAGCAGATGACTAGGTGAGACAAGAAAATGTATTGCACATCCACAATAAACGTGAGGAATGATGACAGCATATCACAGAAAACTAATGCAGATGTTTTGGAAAGATGTAGTTCACATGTCTTATCTTGCACCGTAGAGCTTTCACGTCCTTTCCCTGAAAGGGGTTACTGGCTTTTCAACAGGGTCAAAACAAATGACCATCTAGAAATATTAAGGCAATAAAGGGATGTGGGGGTCATAATATATAAGTAGCTTTTTCTCAGTGAGGTTTCCTGATGTTACAGGTCCTAAGGTAGATAAGGAAGTGTAAGGAGTTGTGCTAGTTTTGCAGATTAAAAAAACAAAAACAAAAACAAACAAACAAAAACAAAACCCACCAACCCAAAACCAAACAAACAAAAAACCACAAACAAAACAAAACAAAAAAACAATTTGTTTAGGTAATTTTCACTTCAGGTCTCACACTCTTTACATCCTGCTAGGTCAGAATTGCACACTGGAGGTGTTACCTTTTGTAGAAAATGGCAAGAGATTAAAAAACTCTCTGAAGGTTAGGTACCCATCACAGTTTCCCTTTAAAGGCTGATATCCAACCTGCACACATGGATGCTATACAATTCAATAGGCTAAAACCAGGTCATGAAAAAAAGTTGTCCTTTTTAGGAGCCTGGTAAGATTCATGCTCTACATCTAAATTATTGGGTACTTTAAAATTTAGTTTTGAGGCTGTAGGATATAGTCCTGCCATTATTTGCCTTGCTTAGTTCCCTTTAAATTTTACTAGGAAAGACAAATTAATGTTTATCATGGAAAGAAAGGTATAAGCCAGTTTGGTACTTACAATATGGTTATATATAATAATTTATTCAGAATTATGATGAATCATTCAATTTTATTTTTTTTTTCTTTTGTAGCAGTTGAAACTCAGAGCACCAGTTCTGAGGAACTTGTTCCGAGCCCTCCTTCACCACTTCCACCCCCTCGTGTTTACAAGCCCTGTTTTGTTTGTCAAGACAAGTCATCTGGATATCACTATGGTGTCAGTGCTTGTGAGGGATGTAAGGTGAGTGCCATCATCTCCCTTTCCATTTATAGGGCTGCATTTCATCTTAGGAGAGGGATAAAGCCACACAGTTTGATGTGACTTGATTGTCTTCAAAGACAGCTGTAACTTTCTTGTGTGAATTAATTCTGATTCATGACTAAAGACAAGTAAATTACTATCGTTCTTGGAATTAATTCCCTTTGTAACTTCTGCCAAATACGTCTTTCAGGGACTTCCTTAAGTACTGACTCGCATGAGAATGTGGTCATAGATGTAGACATAATCAAAGAATAAACGGAAAACTTTTTGAGACTCTTCGCTGTACATCTGTAGGTCAGATATTCGCTGAGATCTCACATGGCCCTTGGCTGCTCTTGCCATTTTTCTGAGTACTTCTACCTCTCTGTACCCAGGGGGTGGAATTTGGGACCAGAATCTGATCATCTGGAAATTTTTGGTGTAGTCTCTAGCTATGTAACTAATCTCAAATCAATTTGGGAATTTGAGGATTAGCAGGTTTGTATTTGCAAAATATAATCTGTCAGACTTCATTGCTGGCACATCTGCCAGCTGCCTTCCAGTGCTGTGATTGTCAGAGCATGAATTGATGACTGTCCATAGGATGCAGTAATAAAACACACCACTCAAAAGTAGAGAATGTCTGAAGACACCCAGCAGAGAAGCAATGTCAGCTACACCATGATTGTGTGGCAATAATTAGAGGTGTGCACACAGTATGCACTTTCATGCATGCAAGGAAGAAGGTAAAGTGAAAAATGGTAAAGAATGATATCATAGGGCAGATGCTCTCATAGATAAATTTGTTAGCATACCCTAGTGCAATGATCTTTCTTAACAGTTAAAGAAAAGACCTATGATTTTCATCCTTTAGCCTAAAATAGATGTGTACTGTTTAGTACAGTTTAGTACACTAATGCATGCTGAAAATGTGACAGGTGCTATAGCCATATAAATAAAGTTCTTAGAATAAATTAACAAAAGGCATTTTGCTGGTTTATTTTTGTGAAATGATGTGTTTTTCAGATAGTTAGCCATTTTTACTTTATCCTTTGAAACTTCAACTTCTTTCATGCTGGTGGCCTTTTGCACTTATGTAAAATATCATAATCCTGGGTTTGTGTCATTAGACAAAAACTAAAGGATTGAAATCTGACTTCCCCCCTATTTTATAACTGTAGAAGCTGAATTAGTGAAAGTAATTTCTTAATCTCACCTCAGTTTTAGAACATCTTTCTGGTATTGAGGTTCTTCTCTATTCTTTTCTTTTAGATACCACAAAACTATCAAAATTTAACTGTTTGTTAAGAAGAACTATGGAAAGAATATGCTGTAGCTGATTTCCTTAAGTAGGAAATCTCATCATACTCAGATGCTAACATGGAAATGCTGGTAATATAACTTGCTCACCCACATTACCTCTAAGCACAGACGTAATTGCAGAATGTGACAGAAGGGTCATGTGTCCCTAAGAGTTCCTTCTTTTTATAAAATATGCAAAAATACACTATAGGACTTTCACTGGCCTACTGCAAAGCATTTTCGTAAATAATTAAAGCAGGATCTCCCTTGTCAAAATACATGAGGAAATCTATCTTGTATTGTGTTAGCCATTACTCAACAAGAACAAAAATATTATCTTCACTTATTTGCTAAGTTGCAAGATGGGGTAATTCAGCACATAATGACAGCTGATGTTAAGAAGAAGAAAAAAAAAAGATTAGTTACACACAAAACCTGTCAGTCTATGAGAAATAACAAGGTTCCAAGGAAGTAACTTGGCTGCTTGAGACTAGTAATATTTGGGTTTGTTGATGCTAGCTCTGCACAGGTTGGACTAAGGTTTTATGGAATCTCTTCCATGGATTGAATCAAATTCCTTAGCAAATGCTAGAAAATGGCAAGAACATGATGTGGCTGCTGAATCAACCACTGGTCCCTTTGGTGGCCAGTCAGGTGCTACATTTGCTGTTGAAAGTTGTCTGAGTTTTCAGGTCAACAGAAGTGGTGACCTGGATGACAGCAGAGAGCAGACAGCAGACTGCAACACCAGAAGCCACCTTAGAAACTTGTGCTTCCTCTCTTTCTCTGAAGAGTGTTACCCTTTTCTCCTGAGCCCTTTTTCACTGTTTGGTTTCTTTTTCTTTTCCTTCATTTTTATACTTGCTTTCATACTGTCATCTGCCGTTGGTCCTGTACCTCAAGAAAACTACCACATTGAACTTCTGATTTGTACCCATACAGGTTTCTGCCTGTTCTCAAGTCTACTTTCACCCTCTGTTCTCAATAGCAGTTCTTCATGCATCTCTTTTCCTTCCAGCCTTCTTCATACAAAGATTAGCCAGCTGCTTTGCAAGTTTCAATAAGCACTGAGAACTGAGCACTGCTGCTCGAGGAAGCTTCCTCTCCTGTGGATCTCTGCCTTTCAATTGATTAACCTAAGTTTATTAAAGAGCCTGTGTTTCACTTGGCTTCTGCTTCTGCTTGGTATGGAGCTGCAGCTTCATGCTGATTCTCTGGTAAATCAAGGGAGCAATAATAATAAGGAAGAACTCATGTTACAGCCTTTTGTGTAGTTAGGAAACTCAAATGCATTACCCCTTTGAAGACACATTTCCATGCAATTTTGAAGAGCTCTGTTTTCTTCAAGATTTGTCACTGAAGATGACCAGCATGTTCAGAAGCTATTGGGATGGGGAGAGGCAATTTCATTCCATAAGAAGCTAGACTAAAATATCAGCCAATCCCTTTCTTTCTCTTTTCATCTGACTGTGTTGCCGTTTTCTCCTTTTTCACTTCTATTTTCCCTTCTTCTTTCTTCATCAAATTTGCAATCTCCATTTTGTGATGTTAAATCTTAAATTCACTCATTTTTTTCTCCTGCATTTGCACCTTCCTCAGTTCTGAGGTCCTTTTCTCAAATCTTGTCTTTTTTTCCCGTCTGACTTCATTTACCTTTCACTTTAAACTCCTGGCAGTCTTGTTTCTCAAGGGAAACACAAATGGAAAATTCTGCTCACATCGTATTTATCTAATTAGGACCCTGATCTTTTGTTTCTCTGTGCTGGCTTTCCATTGGTTTTCTTCTAGTTTTCTCTGTTTCCTTCTCTTTTGCCTTTCTCCTTTGAGCTCCAGTGAAACTCCATGGCTGCCACAGTGATCTTTATTAGTCATCATCTAATGCAAGGAACAGTTTTCTGTCCTCCAGGTTTTGGGTTGATGACTGCCTTTGATTCATCAGACTTTCTTTTTCCTGGCTTTCAGGACTCTTTCCTTGCTGGTTTTTCAATATCTTCTAAAATGGCTCTTTATCCACTTCCAGGTGCCATTCCCCAAGGTTCAGTTCTTTGGTTTTCTGTTTAAAAAAGCATTGTTTACTGGCCTCTTTTTATGGTAGACCAATGGGGGATGTCATGGCACTATTCTGTTCATAACAGGTGTATTTTTAATTGAGACCCTTCCAGCCAGGAGCCCTTGGAGAGCGGTGGATAGTGACTATGACCTTGTGATGTTCAATTTGGGAAACACTGCACTGCAAATTTTATCTTCCCTCAGCTACCACCAACCCATGGATGATTTCCAAAGTACCCCTCTCTCTGACTTTTCCCCTCCCATCTTTCCCTGGCATGTCATCTTGCACACCTCACTGCTACCTTGGACACAGAGTTCGTGAAGACAGAACTTTCCATCCTCTCTTTGTGTCATCACTAACTATAAAGTCAGTTCTTTCAGACATCCTGTCATGCTAACATCATTTCTGCTCTGCATTATTCTATTTTACCCTATCTGTTGTAATTTTTCCTCCAGAATCTGAGAATCTGGCTTCAGCTGACTTCATTGTCAAACCATTGCTGTGGTCTTCTCACATGTGATTGGTGCCTTCTCCTGTCCTCCTTTCCTCTTTTCCCACTCACTGTCATCCTTGCTTCTTACTTTTTCAAATACCTGGGAAAAACCTCCTAACCTCCTTTGCCAAATACTGTAGTGACATTGGTGTCTTACTCATTACTGGAGTCTTCAGTACTGTGCTGTAGTAGGAAGACTGTTCTGTGGCTTGTGTTGATATACTAATCATTTAAGGTTTTTAGAGGATGGAGTATTTCATAATAGGCACTTGTGAACCACAGTGAGAATTTCAAAGTGATTAAAAACACCTCAAAAATGTCCTTCTGAGTTTATTTCTGGGTGTTACACGAAAGTGCCTCATATCTGGTCATCGACTTTCTGTATGTATTGACAGTTTCAAAATCAAACTGATCTTCACAGTGTACTTGTATTTTGTAAGAAAAATTCCATAGACAGTCCATCTTTTTATGTGTAAAACAGTACATTGACAATATTCAGCTTATTTACAGCTTTTCTGTTTTGTAAACTGCCTGGCACTTCAGAGGTGGGTTTTGGAATCTACTCGTGTTGTTTCATGACCTCAGCTATAGACTTCTGAGATCTTTCTCTTTTTTCCACCCAGTCTCTGGGTGTTGCTAGATAGCACGCAAACAAATTCCACCGAAAATGAGCAATTTGGATTTATCCAGCTGGTGCAAGTGGTTGTAGGGCTGACTGTCACCAAATGCTCAGCTCTTTGGTCCTGACTTGAGTCGTTGTTGTGGCCGGGTTTGCGGAAAGGGGGACTGAGAGTGGTGGTCTGGATTCCCCACACAATGCCATCATTGTGTGGGTGAGGAGGAGAAGCTGGTGTTCTGGCAGCTTCAGCTGCCTCTGAAAGCCTTGTCTCTTGTTCTGGGCATTTAAAAGACAGCATTCCTCTGCTGACAGTCCTGCCCGGATTACTGGCTTCAATTTGGTAGGCAGCAAAGTTGCCTAGAGCACTTTCATGGAAGAAGACAGTGCAGCATATAAGAGGGTAGGTTTACGGTCCAGCAGTTTTGTCTGAATGATGAAGATGCCTCTCTGCCTGTTATTGATGCTAACAGACAAAAATGTAGATAAATCTGCTTCAATACCGAGTGATCCCAAGTTGGCTTTTATCATAAAATAAGGATAGCTTTCCTTCCATCAGAGTTTTTATATAGAATCACTTCTAATGTGGTATCATTAAATTAAAAGGGTAGCCACATTTGATACATTTTCAAGGGTCTTCAGCTATGAAAATATGTCTATTTGTTTGACATATTCCTGATTCAAATATATATTTTTATGGTGGCAAAGACTTGCAGCAGTATGAAAAAATAGGCATTGATATAAACCTTGACATTTAAGTCTGTAATTTTGTAGGACTGACTCCCCAGAAAAGATAAAATACACACAGGGAAAAAAAAAAAAGAGAAAATGAAACAGTTTTTTTGCTTCATTCAAGTTTGTTGTTAAGCTTAGGATGTTAATCTTAGGAGAAAAGCTGTCATTTTGTTAAGTTTTAACTTAATCACTTATATATGCAGCATGAGGCAGTCCCACCACTCAATTTGAGGCCCAAAATTACTTGGCTAAATTTGAAGGAGGGGCTTTATGCAGTCTGTTAAGGGAGAGAGAAGCTCCTCTGGTTGCTGATTCAAAGCATCTAAACCAGATCTGCTCTGGGTCACCCTGTCCCATGGGAACAGCCTGTCCCTATGAGCCTTTAAGTTAGGTGCCCAAGCACAACCATGTTAGTGTTCTCTGATATGATGTTTCCTATGGTTATGTCCCTCTAGATGCTGAGGGGCTTGGGGTTTCCCTGTTGCATTCCATAAATCCCTGATCAGCACTGGTACAACAACTGGTTTACAAAATGCTACATAGAAAAAGAGAGAGGAACTGGCTCTCATTTTGTTTGTTTGAAATTTGATGGCAAGAATGTTATTTCCACCCTAAATGATATCATGATTCTATGATATTATGCTTTGGTCTGCGAGAAATGTTGCTGAGAGACCTAAAATATTTTATGAATTGTTATAAAAAAGTTCCCTTTATGGAACAGTGTCCTTTGGGACAGATGCCTTTTCCTTTTAATAATGTCTCTTACATCATGTGAGAACAGATTTGCATTTTCTTAGGCAGTTCTGGGATTGTGGAGGGATCTTAAGCAGCAGTTCTTTTTGATAACACCACTCTTGCACGCTATCTTCTAGCTATAATACAATTATGTTTAAGCCTATATTTATGCCCCTTTACGGGGAATTAAGGAACCAGACATAGAATTTTCTCAGCTATTTAGCAGTAAAAAATAAAAGCACAGTTCATAAAGCTAGTTAAATTCCATGTATTTGTTTGGCTTTGTTTTCTCGGCTTGTTTTAATCGCCTTCAACTGAAACAGAAAGTAAGAAATGTAAACTTGAAAATATGTGCATGGTATGATTTGTATCAGGGAAAGAAGTAACATTGTTTGCAGCAATGCAGTGGGGAAAGCTTCTGTTGGTTCAAAGAAAAATATAGATCAGCTTGAATGATCAAGCTGTATTCGTCTCCATTTAGGCTATATTAGTGACAGTGCCAGCAGTAGAGATGCGTGCTGTCATCCATGCACAGCTGTGAAAAATTCCTCAAATCACAGAAAATTGCTCCTAGTTTCAGTTAAATCAACAATACTTTTTAGAAGGTGAAAGATGTATTTTGAAATACATTTCTGCATACTATTAATATAATCTGATCTTAAACTGTAAGCACTTTGCAGCACAGCAACATTCCAAGCTATTCATTTGCAGAAAGCAATGCCATATGCAGAAAGACACTAAATGAGTTGCAACTGCTTTAAATGTAGTACTGAAAACCTGGAAATTTTATTCATTTTGTGCTATCAGAGGAGACCTGATTGTTTTAATGCTATCCTTGAAATTTTGGTTTTTCAAATAACAAACCCAGGAAGGTCAGGTGCCCTGTGAAAAAGGTGGTATCTATTTCAGTAAGTTCTTAATTCTTTGTTTGTAAGATAAAACTTTTGACAGACCATGAATTTATTTAAAGGATTTTAAGATGAGTAAGCATATATTAGTTGGAAGCACTCTGAGAGCAAGAAAACATGATGAAATAGGTGGGATCAGGAACAAAAATTTTTTTTACCAGTTTTATTAAAATCTCTCTCTGGGTTGTGTGAATGTCATGAATGAAGAAATAAAGTCATGAATGAAGAAATAAAATCACTTTCTCCCCATGACAGATAGCAAAAATGTAAATTGTGTTGTGTGCCAAACATGCTTTCCAATGCTTTGGACCCAGGTCATGGGTTATAGCTCAACTGCTCCCCTGCACTGAGCTTCTGGAGCAGAGATGGACGAAGAGCACCAGTGTCTCCATGAGGGTACAGCACCTACATCCACAGCTAAATTTCCTTTTTCCCTGCCTGTTGCCTTGTCATAGACCAGGGCTTCATCTTAAGCTGTAAGAATAGTTGTTTTTCACTAATTTAATTACTAATTAAAATTAATTAGTAATTTTTTCTGGCAACCATGCTGGTGCTATAAAAGCACAGAGATTATCCCAAATTAACTTTCTAACTGTGCTAACCCCACTGCTCCATTTATTTGTGAGCATAAGGGCTAATGTCCTGTGGAAACAGGAACTGGAAAATACTCTCTTATTTTCCATGAACTGTCAAAGAGCGATGTATAATTGTTTAGTTTAAATCTTGCACTCCCTTCTCTCGTAAAATTCCTGATACCATCAGTGAAGCCTTTCTCAAAAAAGAGCAGCAATGTCTGACTCTTGGGCTCTGGTGTGTTGGTGACCAGCCACATTTTGGGGCACAGCTTTGCTGTGCTGTGTACCTGGAAGGTTTCTGGTAGAAAGTGGTGTTCCTGCTGCAGGCAGGCATCTCCTGTGGACAGTTTGGGTACAACTGTCCTGTTTCAGAGGCCAGGAGTTATCTAAGGTAAATGTGGACTTTCCCATTGTATGCAAGCAAGCCACAGTGCCCGTGACTGTTCACAGGAGCATTTCCTGATATAGATGTAGCCTTCATGCCTGCTGACCTTGCATATCTTTTCAGGGTCTTGGGCAACTAACTAGTCCGTAACAATTACAGGGTTTTTTTTTGTCATTGTTATTATTAATAAACTAAAATTATTGAGTCTTACTCTTTTGGCAGTGTCTATGCCTTTCCCTATCTGGAAATATATACTGTAAAAAGAAGTTACAAATTTATATGTGGTTGTACATATTGTTACTGGAGTTGAATCATGATTTCTCACACCAGAGTTGATGATAAAGAGTCCTTGTAGATCTATCCAGCTTTCACCTGCCCATAGCTGTTGTGGCTTATTAGCAAATGGCTGAGAGAGCTGAGGCTCACACCGGATCACTAATGTGTGTGTGGTTTACAACACCTTCAGCAGAATTAAGTAAATTATATCCACGTGTAAAAGTGCTGTCTATGCAAATCACGCCGTGAGGTACCGACCAGAAAAGCCAGAAGCAGGTGGGCTGCAATTCCGGCTGGAACACTTGCCTGCTGAGAAGTCCCCTTGGTTTGCATGCAGGGAATGTGGAGTGTGTTTTTATTTTCCTGTCACTAGGTTCTGATGGGTTTTACTTTTTCAATTTTCTTCACTAAAAAGAGGGAAAAACCTTTTATTTTGTTCTCATCTTGTCAATCCATTTCATACCTCCCCATTAGTGTAAGGACCACATGTGGCCTTTAATTACAGTTGTAGAGTACAGGCTGTTCTGTGCACACTCTGCAAATTGTACAAGTGTAGGAAAAAATGCAGCTTTCCACCATATTTAACACAAGATTTTTTAATATGATCTTTAAAAGTACTGTTTGCAGATGTAATCCAGCAAATAAGGAAAGAGGGATATCAGAGCAAACATCTTGGAAATTAAATACTCTGAGATTTTCTGATAACAGTACTAGCTTCTTTTTTTTTTTTTTTTTTTTTTTTACTATGCTATATTTACACCATTACAAATGTATAAAATTACAATGAATCAACTTTCATTTTGTAGCTCTGGAAATTTCAAAAAAAAGTCTGATTAATTAAAAGTTGACAGAGAAGGATATACAATTGATATGTTGAATTTAGATTCAGGATAGCTTGGTGCACCCCATAAGAAAGTGCACTGTTTTTCCTGTTGGAAAAAAGATTAGAATAGTTTGCCAAGAGTAGTTCTGGCTGAGTGTGATTTTGGTGCTGGTGAGATGGTTGAAGTCACTGCTGCTCTTGCTTTAGGCATCTTTTCAAATTGTAGTTTGAGTTTTTCTTAGCAAGTATTTAAAGACCTTCTGATTGGCACATCTTAGAGATGTAAATCCAAAATTAAGGGTTTCATAATGGTAGAAAATGGATTAATAATTATCTAATTCTGTTCACACTTATGTATTAAGTAGATATTCAGGTGCTCTTTTTTTGCTACGATTTTGGAATTTACTCGGAAAGATACACCTATCTATAACTTCTGGTTATTGTAAACCATCATCCAGTTTGTAAATGGTCAGCTTCCCAATTTGCAGAAATACTTAGGCCTTAGAAAGTAGCCTTCCATCTCCATCTGCACTTACTGACTGACCTGATAATGGAAACAGAGGTTCTTTCTAATCCTGAATGAAGTGTTCCTTTGAGAAAATTTCCTAGAGGGGTATTTGCTTTAGATTCTTCTGGAAATGGAGTGCAATTGAATTTGCACCATGGATCCCAGAGCTGTTCAGATTTGTGGAGCTGGTCTTTGTCTGTGCTGTAGCAGAAAAGACAACTGGATGTAATTTTCCAAGGTTCAGTATTTCCAATGAAGTCAGCTTTAGAGATTCTTTATCCAATTTGTTTATTATATACATTCTTCTTTTTCTTCACCCTGTAAAACAAAACAAATGCCTTACTAAAAAAAATTCTTTCACTTTTGAGTACCCATTCAAAAGAGCAGAAAATGACAAAATTGAGATTACAACCATGTGCCTGTCTTCCCTTCTTTGTATCTAGATTGTACTGTAGTCTTGAAATATGGATACCTTGTCTCCTGAGAATCATGTAAATTACATACATGTTGTGTTCTTCTTGTTTCTTTTTATTCTTATTATTCCAGTGGAACTTCCCATATACAGGGAACACCTCTAGGTGTGACACCTGTGCATCTCAGTACTCCAGTTATGAAAACTTGTAGTCTTAAAGAAGTCATGCACCCAATTCTGTAATTGGTACTTTTGGTATTTTGGCATGGAAACTCTTTAAGTGGTGTGCTGCTGCAGCTGGTTTGCCAAATATTCAGAGTCCCCACTCATAAATTGTTCTTCCTTTTGATAATAGGCAGGGGCCCTCACAGTTTCCACAGCTCAACTCAGGAGACAGCTGAGAAGTAGAAAAACATTTTTGTATATAAAGTCCCTTATGATTTCATGTGGCCGTGCTTAAAATTTCTCATTTAATATATTTCAGTGGGAAAAGTTACTATGCAATAAAAACTGGATCATAATACTTACATTTTAGAGGGAAAAAGTATATTGTTTCTGGATCCCCTGTCTAGAATAATGGATACATAAATTATAAGGTGAGACACAGTTGCAAGTAGTGCCAAAAATGTAGATTTGGTTGGCTGTAAATGCAGTCAGTGATTTCACTCCAGCTATTCAGAACCCAGTGACGGAGGGGAGAGCCAGCACCCCCAGCCACTGCACATGAGCAGGGCATCTGCCATTGCCTGGTGTCAGGCAAACTGATCAAATGCTTATGAAGCAAGTTTGTTCTCGTTTTAGAGTCTCTTTAAAAGCGACAATTTAATGGGACCCATTACTGTCAGCTGTGGCCAGTTCCCTCTCCCTCCTCCCAGGCGCTTAACAGGGAAAGCAGAGATTTATAGCTGTGGTGTAACCACTCCAGTGGGCTACTGTTCACTCCTCCTGCGAGTGTCCTTGCTGGCTGCTCTCCAGATGAATCTCCCAAACAGGAGAGAGGCCTTCCCTGTCTCTGGAGTGCTTGCCTTGCTTGGAGCCCTGTGCACCTGTGATAAATATATATGCAAATTATTAGATCCTCGCTTCAGTGTGTGCTGTGATCCTTACATGCTTTCTGCTGGTCCAAAAGAGTGGCAGTGCTCCAGATATAGCAATATTTAAACAGAGCAACCCATCATTTTTTAAATTAATGAGTACAACCCTTTTTTACGAGTTTTTTTGGATCAGGGGATCAAGGCATTTTTCAGATGCTGCTGCAAATGGTCTTGCCCTGTCCACATTTGTTGATACTAATGCACAGTGGTTGTTACATGTACAGAAACAAAAGTGAAAAGTACACACTTTTTTTAAAGGAAAGAAAAGGGAGTGTTAGGGAAACAGAAGAGATGCAAGCACAGCATCCAGGAACCAAATGGATGAACTAACTAAAAAGACCTTTCATCTTACCCTAAGTCCATGTGATTTTCGTAAACTGAAAGAATGATCGTCTTGTGATTATATGAGCACTGTGCTTGAATCTGGCCATTGATTGAAGTCTGGTAGGGGAGGGAGAAAACAGGAAAATGTCTTGCTCAGATTTTCCTGTGTTAGATTAATCAGCTCCAGTTCATTCACTCATCTCTGAAAGGTCATGTTTTCTCGTCGTCAAAGTTGCCCAGTCTGAGACTCTCCCTTGCTTCCCCTACAGCTAGGCTGAATGATCCACCGAGCAAGGTGGATGCAGCACTGCATTTGTCCTGAAAGCTTCGGTGCTTTTTCAGCATCTCAGTGTGATTTGTGTTGGGGTTTGCAAAAAGATGCATCTCTCTGATTAGTGTTACCCTGAAAGTCTTTATTGCTTGGAGGAACTAGTCAGTTGATTCCTCTGGCTCTGTTTCTGCAGTTGCTAGTCCCTTGCACTGGCACAGACTGCATTTCATCCACTTTCTCAGCCTGCTTTCCCATGTTGTCCAGACAGTTTTGACCGTAGGTGCTCTGACTGTGTGTGGAAACTGGGCAGGGGGATATGGTCACCATCTCACTCTTAAAAATGTTGGGTTTTCCAAGCTGGTCCAGCTCCAGCTCATCCCTCTGCTGTCGCCTTTGATAATGAGTTTCAGCTGCAGTGTGGAAAGGTAATTTTCCTTGACTACTGCCAGTACTAGAGAGCCAGACTTGCATATTTCTGGGTGTTTACTTGAACTCTGTTTTCTAGTCTCCAGGCATCCGAATTTCACTAAACTCTAGGCTTTAAAGGATTTTAGTGGATAGTTCTATATTAGCAGAGTTTCTCTGTTGCCGAACACAGGGGAATGAGAGTGCAGCATAAAGCAGTAAGTACAAGATATTACTTGCCAGATTTCAAGAGATCTGGTACAACATATTTGTTTAGATGTCAACTGTCAAAACTAAGAGCAAAAAAAAATTTATGGGGAGATAGTGAACGTGTGTTGATGAGTCATTCGGATGGATGCCTGAAAACTGTACCAGGAAGCATAAAGCTCAAGACATCTGGCTTATTTTGGCGTGTTTATGTCCATGTTATTTCTTCTGAGTATTTTTAAGTTGCTTTCTGCATTGTTTTCGTACGTCACTTCATCCCTCCTCAGAAACCTCTTTGCTGCGGATCGGGCATGTTTTAAAACTCCTCCCAGGTCAGACAAAGAGAATAGAAATATGCTGAGTGTTGAAGGTAAGCAGGGGCCATGCTGTAGCATGGCCAAAGCCACCCCTTTGCCAGCACCCACAGGCACCCACCCAGCCAGCCAGGCTCAGGCTGGGCTGCTGCATTGGCTCCATGTCAGCTGGGGCGAGAGCAGGGAACAGCTGGCTGTGCACACAAACTGCAGATCTCTCTGCTAGCGTGAGGGGAATTGTGCCTCAGCCAGCTTGCAGGCATATATAAATATTTGTGGCGTAGTTTGCATTATTATTTCAGCTGAGCTCTAAACATTCGGTTGCTGATAGCGGGAAAGAAACTAGTGCCGCTATAAATTTCAGATGGTGCAGAAATGCAGGGATTTTTGTACTGGCTGACAATTAAATAAAGTCCCTGTGCCTCTTTTGATAAATAGCTCTGCTGCCAAATATGTGCAGGAGCTCTGCAAGCCTTTGTGGGGAAGACTGGGAGGGGAAAAGGAGGAGGACACAAAGCCTGCCTGTGTGGGGAATTTCCTTGGAGCGCACACACACCTTCTTTCTCCCATGTAGGTTTGTGTTTGAGCTTGCCTTTTCCTCTTCATGTGTTTCCATCTCTGCCAAGCAACGAAATGGAGAGGTTAGTTAGAAGGATTGCTACAAGTAATTGCAGCATGGTAATTGCATAGCTAACATGAGTCTTTTCCTTGTCCTGCCTGCTGCAGGAATCTGCATGTCACTGCAGGGGCATAGCTTGGTGGAATTTTTTTGTTTGTTTTTACTAGGAGGTCCACTACTTTGTTAAAGTAGCTGTTGTTTAGTGTCTTTCCATTGTAGCTCTGTGCAAAACGAAAAAAACCCTGATATGCGTGCCAGTAACATTGTGACATTGTCCACAGGAGATGGTCTCCCCACTCCAGCCCAGTGGATAAAAACCCAGTGGATAAAAACAAAGACACGAATTATGAGCGTAAACCAAAATCAGCCATACAATTGAAGGATAACAATTTGGAAAGTCTTGTGTGATACTGTGCTTCCATGCAGGAGGGAAGCTACATAAATGGTTTGGAAAAGTGTCATTCTTTACGAAGAAATACTGCGCTTAATTAATTCTTGCTCCTGGGAGGTCAACCTGGGGCACTCATTATTGTCTTAATTGGTGGTATAAATCCTGAGGCACTGGAGGGGAAGAGAGGAAAAAAACGATGAGCAGTTACCAACATACAGCCTTTTGGATAAATGCTAGCCAGTTGTACAACCATCCTAGTGACATTTTATGGTTTTATTGGGTTATAGGTCTGATCCTTCACAATTTAGGTTAAAGGGAATTGATTTGCATAAACAAAAATATAAAACAACAGCAAAATGCAATAATTCATTCCTGAGTTCTCCATTAAACTGTGTGAAATAACTCAGAAAAGCGCTTCTTTGATCTCCTGTTATTTGTATTAAATTATATTCATTACTCTTCCCATCTGGAGTTTCATAGCAGGCCAAAAATCATCCTACAGACATGACTGAAAGGAAGTTAACTGTAACTTTTTAATTATATACATTCCATCTCCTTTTTTTTCTTAATTTGAAAAAAGCAGATGGAAGCACATACCAGTGCCTTCCTCTCCATTTAAATCACTGAAGTGGAGAAGCAGAAAATCTCAGCCATTCTTTCCCCTCACATATTGTTTCAAGGTGATGACTGTTCTGTCTGGAGACTTTGACATGTTTGCTAAAAAGGTCAGGAGTTCAGTGAAAATCGAAATTGTGGAAAAATACGTGCATAGTCCTAGGGATGCTGTGGTACCCTTGCTGGAAGAATCTGGTTTGCTGGAAGAATCAGATTTGCAGCTGATGGAACACATCTCCCCTGTTTTGTTGGTAGCTGTCTCTCTGCCAGCTGGCCAGCAGAAGTTTTTAAAACTCCGCCTCCCCCCAAAAAAAAGAAAAAAAGAAAAAAGAAAAAAAGAAAAAAAGAAAAAAAAAGTAGTCAATGTTTTGATGGTTTGTAGAATGTTTTTTTACATTAAACCAAGGTTTGTGGAATCAGAAGATGTTTTGGCAAGAGGCACAATTAAAAGTGGTGTTTTTTTCCAGCCTCACCAGGGGCTAGTGGCTAATTGGCATTACTAACCCCATTAATAATTTTCTTCAAGCTTTGTCATCAGAATTTTTTGGTTTTGCCCTCTGAAGCCCATAAGACCTTTTTCACTTTAGAAACTATTATGATTTATCAAACATGGCCTGCTCTGTCTTTGCTGGTGAATTTTTTGTAATTGCAGATATCCCCACTGTGGTAGCTTAGAGAGGAGCGACATGTTCCTCATCTGCTCATCCATGTCCTTTGGGCCCTTTTCTCTTCTTAAGAAATGAGAAAACCCTGAGATATTTCAAACTTTTCCATTTGTGTAACAACAGTGAAAAGATAATAGACCTTTTTTGACCATAGTGGGTTGCTCTTAAATCCACAGGTCTGTATTTTCATATGCAAGATGTGGGATGACAGCTGCTTATTTTTATTTTGTTTTGAGTTCTGTCGATTCAAAAGAAGGAAAATCACTGCCACACTGGTTTGAGAGCAAATTTAGGTTTCTTTGGCTGTAGAATCTTAGGGCTGTTCTTCATCTTCAGAATGCATGGCTAGACAAGCAGAAGTATAGATGGCAAGCTGGAAATACCAGCAATGACAGACAAAGCCAGAGCCCTTCCCAGGGTGGGCTGGTGCTGAGCTTCTCCACCACTGGCTGGCTGGCATTTCTAGGTGCTCTCTACCAGCTCTTAAAATTTGTTTTTGCAGAGGTCTTCCTGTCCTGCCTTGACGTACATCATCAGCACAATTTCCCTGCTTTCTGGCAGCGAGCCTTCCTTTACTTATTGTTGTAGCTGCTTCCATTTTGCGCCAGCGGTGGTTTCCAGCCACAATGTCAGACGATTAATTTGTTTATTCTGCAAGCCGTGACTTCCAAAGTGTGATAGACAGTGCAGACATCCTGGAAAAGTGCTGTGCAACTGGGAATAAGCTCATTTGAGCTTCCTTTTAGATAGCTGCTTTGGTAGCTTTCATTACTTGTGAGGTCTCCTGTTCTGGCTGCATCCATTTTGCAGCGTGTTTTGTCTGTATGGTATCACCACACAGCATATGCTGGGTTGTAGGTCTTTTGTAACCTTTTCTATGCAACTCCAGTTGCAGGTTTGCGTGTTACCAAGGCCTCCCAGAGTAAACAACTGGTTAGTAATTCCTGGTTAACAACTAGAAATTGCATGTCCTTGCCCTAGCTTGACTGTTGAGCCTACCAGGATTTGATGAGGCGGGGTTGTTTTTTCTCCCTGATTGCTGCCACTAGTTATTAAAAATACTGCAGACTACATTTAGTTCATGCAGGTACCTGGGCAATTCCCTGGTCACAGAACAAAGTAGTTTTGTGCAGATCCCATCACTGAGAGATACCTTAAATGTCTGTGGATGCTCCAGAGGGAGCAGGAATGGGAGCTTTACCTTCTCTAAATACAGTTTACTGGGTTAGCAAGGATAAAGGGTAACTTAAATTATTAAAATAGAGGATTGAAAAGAGGCCATGCATCACAAACATTTCTTTTCTAAAAAGTGCACATACTTGCCCAGCCCCTATTTCAGAATAAAGCTAAGGGCAGAGATTTCAGGTATGTGGTAGGCTAGATTTTCTTTTCAGTTGTTACTGGGATTTATCTTTCCTCTCAGAGCTCAGTCAGAGTTTATAAATGACTGATAAACTGCACCATGGAAAAGTCCTTCCTACTCCTTTGTTTCTTTTACGATAAAGTAGCAATATGCTTCACTCAGAAGCTTATTTTGCAAATTTACTAAAGAATGGCCTCTAAATCTGCAGGAGTCATAGCTGGCTGCCTGTATTTGGGGGTAATCAAAGCTGAACCAGATGAACCGAGCACTGTTCAAACAGATTGAGCTTGCAATAGCCCTTCTCTGCTGATTACCCTGTCCCTGGCTGGCGGTGCAAGTTTTCAGCTTGTAAGCCCACTATGCCTACAAGTAGGACTTGCCATGCCCTGTGCTGGCAAATATTTTTAAGACATTGTTGTGATCAAATGATCCATCTCTTCATGCATATGTGTAACTTGAGCTCTAAATCATCTTCCTTGTCAAAATCAACTGGACAGTGAAGGAGAGGGAGTTGTATAGATTCTCTATCAAATATGTAAGGGTAGCAGTTCATGCTAACAAATCCATAAGACTTCATAAGTTTAAACACTTAACCTTATTTTGAAAACTCCTCCTTAATGAGGTCCTTTGCATTCAGACAGCCAGTGGTATAATGACATTCAAAATGTTACTGAAATGGTTAATATTCTCTGTGGGCACTCTCTTCTGTACTGAGCTCTCAAAGTTTAACTCATTCACGGGCAACTGCTGCAAGTGGTGAATGGGATGAGGTGGTTTCTTCGGCATTGTGTTGAGGTTGGATTGACTAAATAGATTATTTACTTCTGTGCAATAGACCTAGGAAGCCAGGTTTGTTTGCTGCTTGATACATATGGTTTCACGTATCACTCTCTGCTTTCAGTGTGGCAGATAAGATATCAACACAATTAAAAGTGAAAAATAATCTGTCTGCTCTGCCACTGGTGGATGCTCAGGGAACACACGCTGATACAATAGATTTCTGAATAATTTATACTCAGCATTTTTTCCTTGCACTCGGTAAATGAGGATGCCTAATGTGGCATGGTCAGAGTGATACTCTATCTGTCATCCATTAAGATAACAAGATTGGTGGGCCTGAGAGGAGCGTGGTGTGATACACAGAAAAGATGAGATTAAAAATTGAAGTGTTTGTCCAAAATGTTCTGTGTAAAGGATGCTGATAAAAGCAGCTCAGAAAAACAGAATTAATTCAAAAGTGTGATTTTAGAGAATACAAAGCTTTGTCTTCTCTAAAATAAAAACACAAGATCCATGTTCCTTTCAAAAGTTGTGGATAAAAGGAATATCAGAGTAAATCACTGTTCCTGATAGGCCTTCAGTAGCTTCCTCTATTTTAAATTCAAGTACTTTGTAGGTGCTATCAAAAACAATTATGTATGACAGTAATGCTTTATGTCTCACAGAATGGGAATTTTTTTTCCTATTCTTAAGCCTTTTTAAATTACAAAGAAAGAATAATTTGTGATTGTTGTTGGCACTGGAGTGTCTCATCTCCTATCACAGGGTGTTAATTTGGACGGGATGCTAAAATATTTGCATAAAATATGGCTCATGTAAATATTCAGCCAAACAGATTCATTTCAAGGTGACTGTATTATAGTAGGTAGTATATTGTTTTCCAAAAGCCAGTAGACACTAGAAGTTGATTAATTTATAAGCAGTGGTGGTTTTCAGTCTCTGAAGTTTCTGACAACTTCTTAACATCAGGTCACATTTGGATTTTCTTGGTTTTTGAAGGAACTGTTGGCGTTGTGAGATCAGATGGGAGTCATTTGACTTTGGAGGAAAAGGGCACTGTTATACCTGTGCTGTTTGGAACCTAGCCTTGAAAGGGTTTAAATGTGCTTTTCTGTTTAACTGGGCAGCAAGCACCTGCTCTGCCTTCTCCATGTCCTGCACAGTTTTCTTTTGCTGCAGAGCTGCAGTCGGGGTCCAAACTCCTGCAGAGGTAAAGACAGGACATTCTGTTTTTTCGGCCCAGGTTTAGGAAATATCTCTGACCCCTCTTGCAGTGCCATCCATGACTTGTGGCTGCACAGCACCAGGCTTCTGGAGGTGGGTGGGGAAACTGAGCCCTCAGTGAGTAGCAAATGATGCTCCTCACTCGCCAGTGCATGCACTCCTGTCCCTCCCCCTAGGACAGCTTGGTTTGGGGTTTGTGTGCAAAGATAATTATAATTAACTTTTTGTCTGTCCAGAGGAAAATATTAAAAATAGATTCTTTTGATGATTACTGCTGAGCTTTTAAAATGAGTTTGTCACAAATCTTGCAAGGAATGGTATCCCAATACTGACTTGAAGAAGAATACTCGTGAGTCGACACTAATACACTGTTAAGAACCATGTCCTTAGCTTTGACTAGGACCACGTTACACCTTTTTTTCACCTGAATATTTTGTGTAAACATGTTCATTTTTACTTATGTTCCATGAGTAAAACCAGGAAGAAAATAAAATACAGGTGTTATTTTGTCAAACAGCAGTCAAAGCTTCCACAATTAGTATCCTCTTCTATATCTTTCACTCTGTGGAGGACATTGCCTGGGGAGGTTAGGCTGATGAGGAAGCTGTCTTCATTTCGACCTGGAGATCTGCTTTTTCCAAATTTGTTCTTCTTAAGCCTTTTTTATTAGTAATGAGGTCATGAATGCTTTATACTTGCTGTCTGCAGATGGATCACATTTTTCAGTAGTGCTGTGTGGTCAGCTTTGTCTGGTAAGGACTGAGGCAGCCTCCTCTGCTTTCCTTCCTGATGGGCTGTAATCAAACCCTGGCTTATAAGGATGCACACCCTGCAGCTATATATCAGAACAAGTGCTCAGTAGGTGCCATTAGCTACTGGTTATATTTTGGTGAAGTACAGATGTGTTTGGAGAAGACTGTTTCTTCTTTTCCCAGTATTGGGTGACTTGTACATTTGGGCCATTTTGTTTCTTGCCCTATCAGGCTGGTGGTAGGAGAATAATGCCAATGGTGGCTGTGGGTGTTAAATCACCTGAAGCAGTGCTGGATTAGGCTGGCATGGCTGCCATAGAAGTTACCAGTTTTGGCTTGTCTGCAACTTTCCAGCTAGAAAGTGATGACCAAATAAGCTGTTGAGAGACCCTTGAAACAGCACAGCTGACATTTTCTGCCTGTTGAATTAAACCAAAATGCCATAGATGCCTCACTGGTGTTAGCCACATCAGCAATGATCCCAGAGCTGGGCATCAGAGGGGAATGTCAAAGCAAGAAAGAAGTGAATATTGCCATAAAGTTTCTTTTTGGCAAGTAAACAAATGTACATATACTTGCCATACTTGCCATTGCAACAATTCAAGCAGTCTTAATCATCAGAAGCATAGAATATAAAATAACAGTGTTTATTGATAACTTGAAAGGTTTAAATTATCCAAACAAATAGCTTTAAATTATTCTTCTGTGTCCAGTAGCTTAAGGAAAAGATGTGGAGAGTTTTTATTTACCTGTTTGATGGTAGTATTGAATATCTCCTATATCAGAGGTCCTAACCTCAGGATGAGGCTTGCCTGTGCAAGAGCTGCAGAAAACTTTTGCCAGGGGTTACGTGATTAAGGAGGCATTTTTCAGTTCTGAGTGAATCTGAGGTATTTTCATAACATTAGCATCTATAGCACGCTGGTTGTGCAAGGAATTTATGACCAGCCCTTACTGCCTGCCCTACCACTCCCTGATCATATAGCCAGAAAGTCTCTCAGTCAGCTCTGAACGACAGGAGTTTTGTCTTTTGAACTGCTCGCATCTCTCAGTGAGCGTTTGAGGAGAGCCAGTTTTATAGCTTACCATGATTGCATCTTTAGACAAATGCGTTGTGGGCACAGAGCTATCGTCTGCGGCATCGAGTTTACAGCTTCCCTGTAGGGTGTAAACATGTGGCTGGTTGAAGAGTCTTAACCTCTTAAGCCCTCCACCAAATATTAAATTGCTAACTATTCTTCCATAATGCTGTGATGCTGACTGAAATTTGACCCTGGTGCTTGCTGAAACGATTTTCAAAATCTGAGTGAGAAGGTTAAATAGTGCTGTCAAATTTCCAAATGTCTGTTGCAGAAATACTTTCTCTGAGTGTCTGTGGGTTGAGCTCTAAAATGCTTAAAGTAATCCTCTTTTTTTTCTTCATTATTACATGATATTATCTAAAGCTTGGGGTTTAGTGCAGATAAAGAAATGAACTTGGGTTTTGCCTTTTTTTTTTGTGCCACCTAACCTTACCATTTATGGATATTTTTCTCTTTTTTACTTGTTGAAGGAGGAGTTCAGTCAAATGGTGTTCCTTAAGTACAAACCAGACCTCTAGGTTTTTAAATTTCTGTTCAAGATCATTGTAATTACTTGATTATTTTCACAGCTGTATCTGAGTAAGAAAAAAAGTGCTGTAATTGGCAACTTGTACAAGTTTACAACTCAATAACCTGATACTGGAACTCTTCCACCTGCAGAAGCCTCATTAATTGCTGTAGGAGTCTCAGCAGTTAAGAGACCTGGGTTTCAAATTATTTCTCTTTTGAGGGGCAGCTTTCAAACTAGAGACTCTCTGCAGTAACAAAAATAGATGTCACCTTCAGGCTGAGAGAGTCTGTTATTGGATGAGTGTCTGACTTCCAAGTGGATCTGTTAGGAAGGCTGTTGTTTACCCAACTCATTACTTACATTCATAAGCTCAAACCATTTTTAGTTGAGCTTTTTTGTAAAATCCAGGACTTCATTTCCTGAATGCTCTTACTAGTTCCAGCTTTGTTTATTTTGGCCTTAGGTTGCATTAGATAATTAGTTTTTATTTAAGAGATGAGTCTTATGTTGCAACAAACAGTACTAAATTATAGTAAGACCGCGTCTTTACGATGCCATACTCCAGCCATAACTTTGAATTTATTTTGTTATTTTAAAGCAACATTTGTGCCTGTCTCTAAGGTTTATGGCAAGCTCAGAAGCTTACTTGATTTCTTTTTTTCTTGATTCCAGGGCTTTTTCCGCAGGAGTATCCAGAAGAACATGGTTTACACATGTCACAGAGATAAAAACTGTGTTATCAATAAAGTTACCAGAAATCGCTGCCAGTACTGCAGACTACAGAAGTGCTTTGAAGTGGGAATGTCCAAAGAATGTAAGTTGTCTCAGAAGCAATTTATTGTTTGTCATATCCTACATGTATGTGGCGGTCCTAAGGGGAAAAAAAATGATTATGCAATTATGTGATTGAAGCCAGTATCCGCGTTCATATGGAGGGAAAGGAGTATGAATTTGGTGTGCAACTTTAGACCTGTATTTACAGACTTCTGAGTCCTTAACTCTGCAGCCTAAAAGCTGTATGTTCTTGCTGCCTGAACCCTCTCTGAAAGGTGGCAAGTGCTCTTCTCTAAACCTGCAAAGCCAGTATACCTGACTGTGCAAAGCACACCAAAACCCCAAAGGATTTTCCTCTCCCTTCTTTTCTAGAAATCTCTGGTTTGCCCTTCAAATTAACATTTTAAAATATTTATGTAGAAATATGTTTTTCCAGTTTACTGATATCCCCATCAAGGCTGAAAATATAGCTAAAAAAGCCTTTCTCAGATCCCATGGGTTAATGCTTCTTAAACTTTTTCATTTTTGATTGGATTGATTGCAGTAGCAAAAAAGTCTTTGGTGTAGTGATGTGTTCGATTGTTGAGGGTTTTTACTTCTATCAGCAATGTTCCTGGTGTCAGTAGGTCAATTCCAGTAATAACCACTACAGAAATTTGCAGTGTGTGCATAAGAGGGAGGGAAAATTGCCCAACACCAGTTCTTAACTTTAATTCACCCACAAGGGTTTCTTGGAGAGAGTTTAAGATTAACAATGATGAGGCATTTATGTCTGAACTGTGATTTAAACCAGTTCTCATCTTCAGCATTTTACATCCCTGAGTTGTGTGGGACATCTCAGTAGTTCTCTTCTCTGTACTTGGTCAGGAGCTAGAGGTCCTAAAGTTACATTTGTCCCTCCTCACTGCATCCCATTTCTCTCTCCTACCCTCTCCTTCCTCTCAGAGAAAGAGTGTTGAGAAGTGGAGAAAGAACCAGATACATCCTTAGGACCATTGTGCTGTGTCACATTTCATGGAAATGTGAAGTTGTGGTTATTGGAAAGTTTCAAGCTAGTGAGGGAGGAGGTCTTAGGATTTCCATAATTTCACTGTCCGTGTTGGGTTTTCTAGTTTCCTTGTGTGCCTGAAGTGCACTTATTTATACTTAGGCATAGGCCTGTTGGAGTGGAGACCATGATGGGAGTAAAGGAGAAGGTAGGCTGAATGCGTAGATGTAAGATTGAATGAGGAGGATTTTACTGATAGCCATTTCACTGCATAGGTACTTGTGCACATGAAGCTTTTTTTTCTTTGATAAAAAAGTATGATGCCATTTGGCAGAGAGGAAAAAGCACTTTCCTCACCTGAGGGCTTGTTGGTCTTGAATTCCTAAGGACTTTATTGCTGACGTGAAATAGTAATCTTATTAAATGCTGTGACGTTTCACATCGGAGTAGGTTTTGGAAGTATAAGCAGTATTTCTAACATGTTAACCAAAGTTACTTTGTATAAAGGCTGCCTTTTAGGTGATGGATTGTTTTCTCCCATAGGGTAGCTGGAGCTTTGCCAGCAGGAATCAAGGTTTTGCTCTGCCTGTTTCCTGGGATGAACTGAGTGAAATTGCCCTTTGGCAGTTGCCTTTATCTCAAAATTCTACAGGCACCGAAAGGGGGATAACAGGTTGGAGGGGGAACAGAGGATCCTGGAGAGAAGTGAGGGATGTCCTCTGGCTGCATTTCTGTAGAAGGCATTTGCAAGGGAACAGAGAAATTATTTTAAATGTCATCAGTTTGAATGCAGTGTGTCTTGTCTTCTGGGTTTAAGAACTAAGTCTGAAGTGATTCTGTATTATCCCTTCATAAACAGGAGCTTTTCATCTCTTAAGAGATTTGAGAAACTATTTTCTTATCTGACCTTCTTTCATACATATCTCTAGGTTTCAACTCCATTTCTTTAGAAGTTTATGTAAACAAAGGCACATCTGTCATTCGGCTTTTTCTTACCAGATAGAGGTTTTTCTTTTTCCCCCAGTGCATTATTCACATTTTATTTTTTTGCCTTCTTACAATTCTGTTATCTTGTAATGTGAAAGCCATGAACAAAGGACAGAAAAAAGTATCAGAGAAATCTCACAGGGAAACAAGCCTACAATGCTCAAACCAGTCCCAAATGGGGAAAGCAATCATGATGGCACCTGCAAATAGGAACCCCAAGGTCTGTTCCCAGGAGCTAAGGAGGAGTAGATGCTGGTTTTCAGTATACAGAGTAATCTGTGCTTAAAAGCTACAGTTCTGTGTTTATTTGTTCTGTCTTTAAAGGGCATGCAAAAGTACCTGCATATGCAGCTCCCTTTGAGTTTGATGAGTGTTCCTCACAAACATCAGAGGAGAGATGTGAACTGGGTGCATAGCCAGTGTGATAAGTAGAGGTTTAAGAATGGGGGTACAGTGTTTGAAAGAGAAGAGATACTGAGCATTTCTTGTGTGCTTTTATCTTGTTTCAGAGATGATGAAGGAATGCACCAAATTTGCATTTCTTTATAGGTTGTTTTGTTCGTGTAGGGGGAAAAAAGCTATCTTCGACCCCATTTTACTCCCCAGATCTGATCAAGAGAGGTCAATAACTACACTACCTCCAGGGCAGGAGTGGAGCTATTTGCCTTGTGATAATATCTGCAAGACCTGCTGAAACTGGATCCCACTAGTGTAGGGACCCTCTTTCATTGTGTAGTCCCTGTTGCAAAAAGTTTGTGCTCCAGATAGTCAAGACAAAGAGTGTGAGGGGAAACACTTAGGGATGATTGCCTTATCATCCTACAACAGGACAAAACACAGCTTGAAATAAAACCCTGCTGTCTTTAATCAGATACCCTTCCTTCAGAAAGTCCAGAGCTTTGTCCCCGAAACTTGAGCTGCAGTTCCTGGTTCAGGGCCTGGAGCCGGTCCCTCCACCAGCAGGGCAGCAGGTTTGGGTGCTGTTATATGGCTGTCCCACCTTAGCTCATGCAGGAGTGCTTAGGGGAGTGTAGGTGCAGCCGAGGCTCTGGACCCCACTCCAAACGACTTCTGTCCTTCGTAGCCTCCCAGTCTGTTTGGTTTTTAAATTACCTCCTAGAGACAAACGGTGATCACACAGGATTCTTTTGCTGCTGCTGCTGAAGTGGGAAGGCTGCTTAAGGCTGACAGTGGCTCATTATGTGATGGAGAGCCTTGGGAAGCTAACCTTTGCCCTTCTATTAGGTGATCCCCAGGCTGCTGTTGAAGCACCATCCCCGGCGTGCCCCCAGGTGCCAGCTTGCTTTGCCTGGGTGCGGCCCGCGGTGCTCGGGGGTCACACCTACGGCGCTGCCTCCTGCAATGAGGGGAGCTGGCAGGACTCTCCGACGAGAAAGGACTCTTTCAAGCAGGATCCTGCAACAGTCGCTTTGTGAGGTGAAGCCTGCTCATAAAGAGAACCCAAACTGGATTTTTTTGTAGGGTATAAGGGGGAAGAAAATGGAGCTCCCTTCTGCCACAGCTGCCCAGCTTAGCCCAGCAGCTCTTCAACTTCCATCCTTTCTCATAAACTGTGCAGGCTGCAGGGACTGTCACTGTACTTGATGGTCTTTGGGGTCCGCTCAGACATACCCCAGCCCACGTACCAGGGTGTGATGCAGAGAAGCCCTCTTTATACTGGCATAAACCTTGTCTGCAGTGAGCTCTAATAGAACAAAATTATGTTTATAAAGGCACAGAATTGTTCCAGATTACTTCAGTGCACTGAAGCAATGTTCAGATTTGCAAATCTGCTTACAATTAACCTCTCTGGAGGGAGGGAAGGAGGGAGGGAGGGAATGCAGGGAAATTGTCATGAAGAGGAGAGAATCTGGTTTTTGTGCTCTGTATTTGTAGGTTGTTTGTTTTTTTTTAACTTGCCCAGAAATGTCTGTTACTCTTTGTCACAGACTTGAGTCTTATAATATTTAAATGTTCATGCTTCTTGGAACATAGCATTACATTCTGCTACTGAACAATAGAATGAATGGATTTACTTATTTTCATTCTGGTTGAAATTGGCAAAGCAGGAAACATCAACTTGAGGAACTGTCATGTTTGTCTTTTTTATTTCTCTTTAATTTTTTTCAGACTCCTTAATGAAGCATGATTCCACCCACAGTGAGTGGCTAAGTGGAGGGCTAGTCTGCATAGTTGCATTTGAGAAGTTCATGCAGATTTCACTGATGTCATTTTAAAGTGAATTAATTAGAATGCATGCAATCTTTATTTAGATGTTACTCAGAACTGAAATGGGGTTATTTTATTCTTTTTAGCCAGCAGGAAGCACCGGATTTAGGAATTGTTTCTGCTTTGCTACAGGCTAGATTTTTAACTGGATGCTTAAATACCATACAGTGGCTGGGGGCTTTTTCAAAAATTCCAGAGTAGTTGCCTTGCCTGTTAACTTGCTTTCTCGAGAGGCAGGAGCTAAATATCAGAGTGGAAATCACAAACCCCTGAATTCTGTTCTGGGACTAATTCCTCTCTCTAAACCCTACAAGCTGATTATTCTGTCTTTCCTATCTTGAGAAGTGAAAATTACATCTTTTCACAGGGGCTGAGAGACCTTATATTATAAATGCTTTGAAAGTAGAAAGATGTAAACTGTGAAAATACCAATTAAATTAAGAATTGGAGAATATATAGATAGTGGAGAAGCTATGTCCAAGCCATAGAGATCACATATTTTTCATTTTGTTTTTTGAGGATGGATTGGTTTGGAGATTTTTGTCAGTTGCTGATCAGATAGGAAAGCTTGTATTTTTTATTTTTTTTCAGGCTGACAAATTGGGAACTTTTAAAAGTTAATACCAGATTCTCAATATCACTGCTGGGGAGATTTTTTTAAGATGAGAGCAAAGCTAATGGGGAAGGGTCTTCCTGCAACAAAAACCACAGTGCTCTAGTGTCAGCCTGTGCTCCGCCAGAGATAATGCACACTTTGTTATGCTGGGTGGCTGAAAATTATCTACATACAATTAAAATTCTCTTGTAGAGAACTGGGTTCTACTTGTTGTGCATTGTTTCTCATGGTTAAACAAACATCTCTTGCTTTTCACATCATTTTTTTTGTCTTCAAGGAGGCAGATCTGCTTTTCCTTTCTCCTTTTGGGGTCTGCCTCTTCTGTGTTTTAGCCTTTACCCCTGATTTTACATAGTTTTCACTTGCCAGCTTTAATGTTTAAAGGAGCAACTTAGATTGAATGTTATTATCCATAATTTACTCTATGTTCTGTGAAGATGGTTATGTAATAGCAGTAATTGCATCAACTCACCTAATGAGCTTTCCCTCCAGTGCCATGTACAGCAGATTAATAGCCCATGAATTCATTTGCAGCTCGTTGTGTTTCAGAAAAGTATTTCAGGCAGCAATTAATAAACTGCTAAAGAAAATAACATAAAAAATGATTTTTTTTTATTATGTTAACTCTCCAGCTGAACAATTTATTGGCACCTTTCATGATGCGGCTAAGTAAATTCTCTCCTAATTCCTCAAGCAGAGTGTGATTAGTGAACCCTGCTCAGCTCAAGACTGTCTGGTAATTAGTCTGATCTTTATATCCTAAAATGTTAGGGAAAAGTAAGAATAGCGTCCTAATGTTCTCTTTTTCTTCTATTCCTTGCCTTTCAGGCATTATGCAAATAGCTGTAACTTTAAACTGCAGCATGCTAGTGCTGCAAAATTTTTTTTTTCCCCTTCCTTGTATAGAAACCCCATAATTGTGTAAGCTAAGAATTGAAGACCTCGGCCAATAAACAACCCCTGGCACTGTTTCTGCGCTGCTCATTGTGGGCTGCAGTGTCCCATACCTCCCAAGTGGTGGGACAGAGCCCGAAGCAGGGACCCGAGAAAGGTCACGGGGTGCTGCTGCCCTGAGGAAGGTAAACCAGGGGTCAAATGCCACTGCAGAGGGAGATGCCAGGAGAAAGGCATGGAGGGGGAAGAGAGAACAGGGAAAGCCCTGTGTTCTGCAGTGTAAAAGGGAATGAGGTGGTTGAATCCAACAGGAGAAGAGCAGCGGTGAGATGCGAGGGCTGCAACCACCTTTGCAGGGAAAGCGTTTGGGAAAGGTGGACAAACTGCTGCATGTGGCCAGACTTGCCAGGCTGCTCTACAATTACTAGTTCCATGCTTTTTCTTTTGGTTGGTGCTAGTGTTTTGGGGTTTTTTCAAATTGAATATCTTTATCAAGTTTTTAATGTTTTACTTTTTTTTTTTTCAAAAGAAACAGCTATCTTCCTGCCGCTACCATCCCTATTCTCCCAGTCCAAAAGAAGCGCTTGGCTTGTCTTCAAAAGTAGTAAAATACATATTTTAAAATATTTTCCCTCATTTTGGGCTCTTGAGGACTGAGTAAGCATAAAGGGAATTCCTTCAATAAGCTCATACAGAGATTGATTACATGTCCTCAGCTGGAAGTTACATTAAGACTTATTCACTAAGGTATAGCTACCGTGGTGAACTTTTCAACGCTCTCTGCTGTCTCTATGACAACACAGATCCTGGCAGAAGTTACCAGGGCTCGTGTGCTCTCTGCAGCCTTTGTCTGCATCCATCAATCCTAGTCCTCGACGACTGTAAATGTGTGTCTTTCTTATGTTTTTGCTTAACAAGGTGTTTTATTAAATTTGTGACACTTCTAAAGTTATTACACTAATCATTTGTACTGCAGTACCCACCCATGCTCTAAAAGAGATGTGCTTTAGGAAAGGACTTTCTGAATGGCTCTCAGTCTTGTCCTGTGGAAGATATTCAACTGAGTGGCACAGAGTCCTTGTACAAGTACAGCTTTTCTTTCATTACAGGTGAAACTTAAGATAACTAGGACCTGGGAAAAGCGTAATGCACGCACAGTTTAATTTCTCCTTAGACCTGCAGCACACTCCAGAGAAGTGCTTGCTACTGTTCAGTGCTCTAGCAAAGTCCTCAGACCTTGCTGAACCCATCCTTATTTTAAAGGAGCCCATGGTGTGTCTGTTTGTGCTTGCAGCTCAGGTTTCTGTGGCAGTCCTGCCGCAGTCCTCTCCACCTTCTGTGGAGATCCTTCTCTGGAGACTGGGCTCTTCCTTGAGAACAGTTGGCATTGACACAGGTCTAACTTCTAATATTTTTCATTTTACACCTTTAGGGTGTTTTAGGAATTGTCAGATGCTTTCTTTGTCAGTTTCTCAATAAAAGGCATTTTGGGCAGATATCTCTTACAAAATCACTTCTCAACATAAATCTTTTTCTTTTCCTGGCCTTTTTCTGTTATTTCTCATCTCTCACTTTGGTTTATAGCATTATTCCAAACTGTACATGTAAAGACACTGGCTCTATGCATTTATGTTGGCATTGCAGGTCACCTTCTTCAGTTTACTATCCCAGTTGCTTTCATGGTAAAGAAAAACCTTTCTGCCTTTTCCTGTGCTGGGCAATGCTGCTGTAAGAGCAGATGGGAAATCTGGAGGTAGCCAGTGCCTACCCAGTCCTTGCACTCCTAAGAATGATGCTGAGGCCACATTTGCTTTGTCATGCGGACATAACTGCTGAGACCCCAATCCCATGACCTCAAAAGCTTTGTTTCAGAGCTTCCATTCTTCCTTTATGCACTCAGTTCACTGCTTCGTATTCCTCATTCGGATCATTTTGTTGTTTGGGGACGCAAGGCATCTTTGCATCTCTCTTTCTAATTGCCATTGTGCCATGTGGCTTGTGCTTTCTATACTGGCCCCTGTGATTTCTCTGGTATCTTTTTTCTCCCTTTGAATGCTCTTTTTTTTTTCCCCCTGATTTTTTTTTTTTTTTGGGATGTTGACTCCAAAAGATGGAGAAATGTCAATGAGATAAATATCAGTCTGGGAATGAGCAAATTGCCAGTGTTCTGGGCCTTGAAGCTAAACATGGCTTATTTGGTTGTCAGGCCAACCTGAAAATGTTATCTACAGTAGCCAAGGTTCATGAGAAATGCAGTAAATTGTTCCCAAGAGTTCTGGGAAGTCTGAACTGCAGCAATCTGAGTGTTCCTGAAGGACTCTCTATCAAAGGAGAGGCTTATTTGGCCCTTCCCCTCAGACGAAACAAATGTGAGAATGTGTATGTCTTCCCGCTGGTTTATATCTGCAAACTTTTGTTTTCCTGGTGATCACTTCACTGGAGATGGTCTTGAATGGGGTTGGTGCCTCTGCGAAAGGCAGAGAAGCAAAGCTCCTTTCTCACTGCCCTCGCTGCAGAGAGCAGCTCCCGTGCTGATGGTGTGGGAGATGGAAAGCAGGCACTCGGGAAGCAGTAAGCGCTCAAAGACGCTTTAGGAAGATCTCTCCATAAGTAGATGAGGCCATGGATTTCCCTCTGCTGCTGTCAGGCTCTCACGGCTCGCTTTCATCCGCTGGATGAATTGTTAGAGCAGAGGGAGTTTTCCATTGCCGTGCCTGTGATAAGCCGGCTGACACGTTGCAGCTCCTCCTGCTGGGATGCTGGCCCTAGGACTGCGCTCTAAAAATAGCTTCGATTTGTTTTTAGTTTGACTTTGTATCACATGCTCATTTTAAAATACATCAGAACAGTTAATTTCCAGTTCTTCAGCGCTCATGTGGAAAGTGTAAAGGATTTTTTAAAGTAGATGGTGTACAAGGAGTAGAAATAACACCCTTTCTGTCCAAACTTAAATAACACTCAGCTGCCAATTCTATAAAAGGAAAAAGTAAGATCATAAGGCGTTAGAATTTTTAATGTCCTCTAGCCCAAAATGAACAGAAATGGTTTTGCCCCATCTTATTTTCCTCCAGTACTTGTTTGCATGCTTGCCTGTTTCTGAAAGCTCTTAAATGTTTAAATCTAGGTCTCATGAAAAGTCTGTCAATCAGACAGCAGCTCTGAAACCTGACTTCTACAAGTTGTAGCTTAAAGCCCTACAGGCGGTGCCTGTGGCTGATCGGCATTTAATGAGCTGCGGGATCGTTCCTCAGTGCCATGCATCCATAACCAGTTGCTTGTTGTTGATATAAACAGATTTGGTAAGTAAATGTGAGGAAATTGTCTGACTTTGGAGACATTTACCTGAATTTCAGAGTTAAAGCTAAGTGGAATTCTTCCTTTCCCCTGGCAAAAAGTGCAACAGAAAGCAAACATGCTTTTAGTTGGATTACAGGCATGGTTAGTCATCTGACAGACAGTTTTAATGGAGTCAGAAAGACATGCTGGGGAAACACGCTGACCTACTTTTCTTTCTTTCTTTCTTTCTTTCTTTCTTTCTTTCTTTCTTTCTTTCTTTCTTTCTTTCTTTCTTTCTTTCTTTCTCTCTCTCTCTCTCTCTCTCTCTCTTTCTCTCTTTCTTTCTTTCTTTCTTTCTTTCTTTCTTCTTTCTTTCTTTCTTTCTTTCTTTCTTTCTTTCTTTCTTTCTCTCTTTCTCTCTCTCTCTCTCTCTTTCTCTCTTTCTCTCTTTCTCTTTCTTTCTTTCTTTCTTTCTTTCTTTCTTTCTTTCTTTCTTTCTTTCTTTCTTTCTTTCTTTCTTTCTTTCTTTCTTTCTTTCTTTCTTTCTTTCTTTCTTTCTTTCTTTCTTTCTTTCTTTCTTTCTTTCTCTCTTTCTTTCTTTCTTTCTTTCTTTCTTTCTTTCTTTCTTTCTTTCTTTCTCTCTCTCTTCTTTCTTTCTTTCTTTCTTTCTTTTTCTCTCTCTCTCTCTCCTTCTTTCCTCCCTGCCTTCCTCCCTCTTTCCTTCTTTTCATTCTTTCAACTTCAAAGCACATGAAATATTAATTTTAAAACTCTCCATAAAGTTAAACTTTGGTGAAGTAGCTCATTTTGTAATTTAACTTATTTACACTTCTGTTTAGGATATGATAGATTGTTTTGGTAACTGAATTTCATCAGATTGTATTTGTTTCTGTTAGGAACTTGGGTTACATCTGAGAAATCCATGTTCTTCGCCCTTTGCAGGACAAAGCAATCAGCTTCAAGTTAATGAATGATTTAAGTCCAGTCCTCTGAGGGAGGACTTTACAAACCTTTGAAAATAACAGACTAACACAGCGTATTACATTTGTATCATTTTCAGTGCATTATCTTTTTAAACATTTGCTGTCTTTAAACTTGGGGGGAGAAGGATTACTGGCAGGTAGTGTTGTGCATTTTGCAACTTAGCTTTTTTTTTCCTGTAATAAGGAGGTTGATGCTCCATCATCAGTATTTTCTTGGAGGCAGAACTTGATGTATTTGAACCTGGGAAAGTCTTTGCCATAAAACTTGAGAGCTTGGGGGGAAAAAAGACTTAAATTAAATAGGAAAACTTAGCAGTGAGGAGGGATTAAAACATTGCAGAGATACTGAATTAAATGGTACTGGGTGATAAAGGAAAGTGTTTTAGAAATGCTGTAGACCACCTCACTCCTTCAGCAGCGGGCACACACAGTTTGTCAGATGGCTGAGGGGTGCCAGGTCTCTGGCAGAGAGCTGAGCTCTATTTGCTTTGCAAGAGGTTTTGGTGAAGACTTCACTGTGTGGTTGAAGGAGCAGGAGAGGACATCATTCCTTGACACACTGGTTGATCCAGGGACACTGTTTTCACCTGCTCTGTCTCCTCCTGTTTCCATCATTAGCAGGTTTTCTGCTGTCACTCAGCCCTGGTGCCATGGGTGCTGCTGCAAATCCTTTGCTTCCTCCCATCTCTCCTTGTTTTTAACTCCCAACAAACCTATTACAGTTTGCATCATGGAAATAGTAATACAGTGTAAGAGAGGCAGAAAAAATGGAAATTGCCAGGAAGTCCTGAAGTTTATGGGGAGTTTTACATTTCAAAGAATCCGCAAGTTAGGTATACTCTTATGAAGCGCAGTAATTTTATATACTGTGTACTTCTAGAGAATGTTCCAGTGGCAAAGATTGAGATCTACTTTTTATAGCTCTAAAAATTAAGTATATTAGGTGTTGGCTAATGCATTAGAGTTTTTTCTATATCTCAAGAAGGCTGATAGTGGCATTGCACAGGTCTTAGCCATTTTGTAAGCTGGAGACACCACTAGAGGAGACATCAGCCCAGGAGGACAAATCAGCAATAAGTGAATATCCTTATGTGCTGAACTGCTGCACGTCACCTGTTCAGAATCCCTCACTGCACCATAGCTGTGCTTCATTTAAGGACTATCTTTCCCATGGTTTTCTTGCCATAGCACTTCTTCTAGGTGACTTGTGACATGGTATGTTTTGATTCTAGTGGAGACACAACTGGGAAAAGACACTCAAAAAAATGTCACATCTGAAATTTCATCAAGGAGCTTTTTTTTTTCTGATACAGGAAAGTTGTTGATGCTGGAAGAAGAAGCATTAGGTTTAGGGGAGCTTGACTTGCTCTCTGGCAGTACCAGGCTGCCTCTTTTGGGCAGGGAGCTCTCATGTTTCCAATTAGGAATCTTGAGAAGATTGGTGAAGAAGTCCAGAGCTCAGTGTGGGTTTGGTCTTGTAGTCCACATTGTACTGTGCTGTACCATGTGGCTATCCTGTCGAGTAGCTCCAGGATAAAACCCATGTGATCCAGATCCTTGGAACAAGTGACTGTTAGTTCATAAGAGCCTTTTGACAGCACTTTTTTACAAGAAGGATGTTTGATTTGCCCTTTCAGTAATTTGGAAAAGAAGCTCGGTGCATACATTCCCTCTTGCCCCTTCTTTGGATGCCTCTTTTGGGTGAACACTGCTATTAAATCAGAACATCCAGAAAATAATTTTAAATGGAAAAGGGATGAAAATAATAAAAAAGACGATAAATAAAGGCAAGAGGATAGTTGTTACTAAGAAAAAGAAGCCCTGTTATGTTCAAACCTCTCTCATAACACAGGGAAAAGTAAACAGGGCCAGAGGAGTATAAGCATAAATATTTTATTCCTTTAATTCTGAAGAAGGCTTAAATCCTGTTTGTCCTCAAAAGAGAGTCAAAGCCTTTTCTTGGCAACTTTTCCTGTTGTTTTCTGAGTCAGCTACAGCTATTTCACATGTTTATTAGGAACATTCTTCCTACTAGAATTTAGGCATTGTAAGGTGTGAACATACATAAACTGCACAGACATATCAGCTGCCACTCATAGGGTATGCAGTATAAACCCATGAGGTTTGGGATCTTCTTTCTTGGCTGGGGTAGTGAGGCAGGGAGATAACCCTCTGGTAAAGGGGCCTTGCACTAATGGAGGAGGAATATTTTAAAATATTCCCTAGAAACCAGGGTATGGGAAAAATGAGTCAATTAAGAGGAATCACTAGAAACCCTGTCTTAACAGTTTATTATATATATTTTTAATGAGTATTTAATCCCTAATGCTGTGTGATGGATTAGAAAAGAGGGGGACTCAGGCCTCTTTCTGTGCATACTTTTATGTTTCCCCTTCATTGAACATTTTCTCTGGGCAAATTGTTTAACTTGAGCTGGTTGGAGGTGTTCCAGCACAACAAAGCTTTGCTGAAAATAACATTGGGTGGAATCCCAAAATGAAGAGTTGTCTGTTGTGTTCAGATTTGCGGAATCTTGGGATGAGTTACAAGGGGGGGCGGGAAGGAGCCTTATCTGTTCATGTCCTCCATGTTGTACATCCCAGACCCTGCAGGATTTGGCTGCACTGTGTCTACCATGCAGCCTGGTGCTCTGGGCAGTTCTGCAGCTGCCTGGGCAGGGGGATGTTCAGCTCTTTTAAGAACTGAATAAACCTCTGCTTTTGGAAATCTTGAGGTTTTAGCCCATGCTTCCCTTGGGGGTTTTAGCCCTAGAACAATATCCTGAGGACCTCATACAAACCCTTCTGTTAGTGCACCTTTCATCTTGCACTTGCCACAGTCTTGGAGAAGACCATCCTAGCGGGAAGCAGGCATCCAACCTGTGTACAAGGAGTTCATGGCCCAATCCCACACTGGTGACGGACATGGAAGATCTGTCATCAGCATCAATGAGACAAGATGGGGTTAGCAGCCACCTGTAATGCCAGGTGATCCTTGCTGGGTAGTCACTTCTAGTGCCAACTGGGGACCACTACCCTAATTTAGTTAAGGACCAGCTGTGTGTTGAATTCAGTCTCCTTGCCCCAGCCTTTGGCTTCCCTTTCAGACGTCATCTCATGTCCAAGTTGCATCCTTTGTTTTCATGGAGAAGTCGGGAAAACTAGGTCAGTTTATCCAAGTAGAAATTATTATTTTATTGAGTTAACTCTGTGTTGACCTGCTGCCTGTTTCCCTTCTCAAAATGAACTGCCTTGTGTGCACTAAATCTTGTTCTGGAAGTTGCAGAGCCCTCAGTAATCACTCTGATTTCAAATCAAAAATAAAAAGGCTGCTTTTCTTAGTATCTTTCTATTTCCTGGAAACAAGTGTCTGTCTGCTTTGCTTCTTGTGTGATCACTACATCAGGCTGGTCTGGTGTGCTGTGAAAGCACTCAATGTAAAAAGGTTATGTGCTGGCTTTACTGGGGATATTTAAAAGATCTTATGGAGAAATCGGGATTTGATTCTGCTTGACCCTGACTGACAGAATTAAGCTCTTTAAGCCAGTCCTGTAGTTACTAGCATGCCTTCTTTTTAAAATAATCTGGTCCACTTACTCCTGCTATTTCAGAACTTCAGACCCAGACAAGAAAGTTTTTTTTTTGGTTTTTGTTTTGGTTTTTTTTTTTTTTTTTTAATAAAAGAATATTTGGAATGCATTTTTAAGGCACTTCTTTGGCATTGTACATAAAAGATAAAATATATCAAAATAGACAGTCTGATAATTAGGTGCAGGCTTGTGGAGTGATTCATGTCATAACGTGACTGCTGAAACAGCTGAGGTTGCTGCAGGTGTGTTAAGGGAATTCGACCCTGTAATGCCGTGATGCTTTTGCCTCTACATAAAGCAGGAGTACAGATGTCCAGAGAGCCTGCATCAATAGATGAGAAGCACTATTTCTGCATGTGAATTATGGATGGAGTAGTATTTATTAAAGGCAAAACCAAGAGCCTTTGTGTCCTAGGCACCTTTTGCTTTGAAGAGTCGCATTAAAGCCTGCTGCTGTCCCAGGCACAGAGATCCCAGAAGTGAGCTGGGGCTTCAGCTGCTGCCTGTTAAGCCTGGCTGGAGCTCAGAGCTGACTTATGCCATGCATGGGCAGAAAGGCATCTGAGGAAAAGCCTGGGAAGCAAAGGCCTTTTAAGTGCCTCAGCTGGCGGGTGTAGCGCTTCGGGGTGGGCAGTGAGACGCTAAAGCTGAAAGTGAATAAACTTGTTTACCTGTGGCAGCAGCCAGCTTCAGCAGGGCTTTCCCGGAGCCTGCTGGCTGGCTTGGCGTGGCTTTCCTGAAATCCTGAGATGGAAAGAAAAAGAAGTCCCTTGACCTCACTCCTTGCTTTCTCCTTTAGTTTACAGTTGGTGAAAACAGGACTATGTAATCTTCAATAAAGATGCCCCACCCCAACAACAAATCTAGCAGATTGTTTATTCCAACTGCTCAGCTTTTGGGAAGGGAAAGGATGTAAACAACACACTAAAATGCAGTGAGATGCAACAGTATTGTTTGGGCATGTTATTTTCCCATCTGATTAAGCTTTTTTTTTTTGAAGTATTATGGTAAAACAGTTTTAACAACACACACTGTTCTTTAAAAAATCAAACCCACCTGCTGTCCAAGCCCCCTGGCCAGTGCAGATGTGTGCCCACCAGCTGTGTTGGACTGTGCATCAGTGTGAGGCTTAAACAGGCAATTTTTTCTGTTTGATCTAGCAGTGCTTCTAGTCCACCTGGGTAAATGATACTGTTCTTCCCTTCTTCTGCTGCTTCAGCTAGCCAGGAGGGTAAGCCTGAGCAGGGAGGCTGAGCGTGGTTGTGGGGTATGCACTCCCCCCTGCCCTCCACTTTGGGTGCCAATCCTGGCACCTTGAGAGATGGAAATAACCTCCCAATTGCAATTCTATTTTATTTTGTTTTAGTAGTAGGAGTATGAACAAGCTTTTGCATTTAGGAAGGAATGTGTGTAAGTTCATAATGGCGTGTTTTCCACATTCGCTTCGGAGGAATAGGTAAATAGATTCTAAGCTATTTCTTTGCTTTTATTGTCCCTGGCCTAGCGGGAGGCCAGGGCTGCAAGCTGCCGAGGCTGTAGCACAGGCAAGCGCTGCGATTCAAGACTGCAGCTCCCTTCCTTAAAACATGCCGGGAACAACTGTTCCTGCGCCTTCATGAGCTCAATTTATGTTTGCGGGAGGCGATGTGTTCCTGCGCCTGACGAAGCACCCGCGCACGCAAAGCCTCTTCAGACGTGTTGTCAGTTGGCAGCTCTCTCGCTAGATGCACCTTTACACAATTGCACAAGCCACCAGGAGGTACAAATGTGAAATTCAGCCTTGGGGGCAAAACAAAGAAATGAAACTTAGGTATGAATGCGTGTTATCCATCTGCAGATACAGATATTAGACCTGATCTCCCACTACGCTACTGTAGTTTTACACTTAATAGGACTCTGCTGCGATCCATGGAGTAGCACCACTGCAAGACAAAAACAGCAGTGGGGATAAGTTGGGGCTGTTTTCTTTAATTCTGGTAAATAACGTAGAAGTGAACCCTGTTTGAGGAAAGCCAGACTGTGTTCACTGCATGAAACCACCCGTAATAAAAGGGAAAAATGCAGTGACACACTGTCTTGGTATTGCTTCTGAACTTCTGCTCTTCCTTCTGGGGAGCCATTGTCCTGAGTCCTGAGTGTCAGTGTGCAAGCAAAGGGAAGGAGTCTTACAGCTCACCTCCTTTTTTTGGTAGCCTTTCCATTTACTGTCACATAAAGTCAGTTTTGTCATGCATGATCAGAATTTGTCCTGTAGCTTGGACTCATTGATTACATTGAATAAATGTGCTTATTCTGGAAAGCTATTTTGTGGAAGGAGTCTGTTAATGGCATTGTCAGGAAAGAGGTTGCAATTTGTCATGGTAGGTAGCTTGCTAGTTAAGTAAAAAGCAAGTCATGTTCTTTTCCTCAGTGTATGTTAGGATAAGAAATAAAATAGTTGCGGCAGGTTGAAGTGTGAAGTGCTACAGGCAGGCAGTGGGCAGGCAGAGTCTGCAGTGTCTGGTCTTAGCTTATAGCCATGCACTTCCTTGGCCATCAGTGGTCCTGGATAATACCCAGCAAATTGAAATGAGGACTTTGGATAACCCCAGCATCTCCCAGTCGTGAGGCATCGTACTACCATGACTGTCTCCTAAGAGAAATTATTGTAATATCTGTAGATAAGTAGACTGATTTACCTTTTGATGACCCTGGAGAGAAAGGTCAGATTCAGGATATTTTTGCTCGTAATCGGTTATCCATAAAGAGTTAGTGTACCAGGCTTCAAGATTGTAGCTCAAAAGGGCAGTTGCTTTGAGAAGGTAGCTGGAAAGGGCACCTCAACAGCTGAAATCAAATGAGACAGATTTAATGGCCTCTCAGTTATTTCTGACTGAAAGTTCAGAGTTTGAAATTTAGGGATTTTTTTCTTCACCCAGCCTGTGGTAAAAGAAATGCACTATAGCCTAATAGAAATTCATTTTCAGGCTGAGTATTTAGAAGAGTTTTTCAACTGCTGCATATATATTTGGTCACTTCAGCTGTAAGGAAGAGAAAGAATAATCACTTTGTGTTTGTGGTCTTGTGTATTTTTAGCTGATGTGTTAAGAACACTGCAATTCCAGAAAAGCTGTCCTCCATTTCCCCAGAGTATTTTGGTTTAACCAGCTGCATGCAGAATTTTATCTAGATTGCCACAGAAGTTAGTAGCAAATCCATTGGGATCTTGGCAGCCGAAACAGTAGATAGTAAGCACAATACTTTGCTTCCCTGGGGGTTTTGGTAGTTTCATGGGGATTCTGCCACAGGCTGGCACTTCTCAGTGCCAGGGTTATCTGCAGAAGCCCTGTAAATTTAGGAAATCTCCCCTGGTGGAGTGACTGATTCCCAAAGCTCCTTCCCATTCCTGCACCGTGCAGGCAAGGCAAAGAGTGGCAATACCCGCTGGGTGATGCACTTACTTGCAAACATGTTGCAAGTGGCATGGTAGATCTTAATAAAAATCATAGGTTTTATGTTGAGAGTAAGGAAGTGACTGATTTCGTGCAGAATACTGGGAGAGATGGGGCATGACCTGAGTGAGGAGGGAATGACAGGTGTAGTTTAATTTAACAGCTGCACAAGATGCACAGGGACATTGCAAGACCTGCATGTGGAGATACTCCATCTCACATATGGGAATTTCTGGCTATATTAAGGAACTTGAGGTGATGCCTATGTGAAATACAGATGGGAGCATACCAGTGAGTTAATTTTGTCTGAGTCAATGAGTATGGCTGGGCTATTTCCATTGCAGATATGTTGGTTAGTCTTCACGGGAAATATTAGTGATTTATTCTGCCTGCAATTGTTAATGCTAACAACCTTCAATAGCTCTTTAAGCATCAGCTGCTTAGAGCGTGTGGATTATCCTATTTCACACTGGCAATTAGTTGATGATATTAAAGCACTTTGAAAATGGAAATCACAGGGCAAGTGCTATTTAAACAGTTTATCATTTAATGTATAATCCCATCTCTCCACCTACTTTGATTGCAGTATGTAGGGAGATAGTAAGGGAGACCAAGGAATCTGCTTTCAGTTCAACCCCTGGTATAGGTTGTGTGCTGTCTGTCCTGCCTCTGACTCAGCTGCTCCTCATCCTCTACCTGCCCACATCCCTGTGCTGCAAAACACATTTTCTTTTGGGGTTTTTTCCCACTTGTTTACTGTCTTTCTGTTTTTGCAAATTCTTCATTTCTCATTTGTTCTTAGGACCTGTTTGGGGAGTGTGGGGCGTATTCCATTTGTATTTCTGAAGTCCTGATTTTTCTTCTTTGGGCAGTTGGTGCTCTGTTTGGCATATTCTGCAGAACTTGAACCACTCCCAAAATACTATAGTAAATATAAAGGTAGGCATTAGTTGGTATATTCGTACACTTGGAAACAGCTTATGGGATTTTGGTAGGTTTGGGGTTTTTTGGGGGGAGGGGTTTGAGGGTTTTGTTTGTTGGGTTTTGGGGTTTGGTTTTTTTTGGTTTGGTTTTATTTTGTCCTGTCCTTCTGCAACATTCAAGACAAATGTGCCTGTAGAACCATTTGTTTTCCTTCAGCAGTGGTTTTGGGGCTTGGATTGGCAGTTCTAGGTATCCCAAGTATGAGAGTTGCCGATTTTGGTTCTGGATGTCTTAAAATAAAAATAAAAAAAAAAAAAGAGAAAATAACAATATATTTTTTTAAATACAGTGATATAATATAAATAATTAAAAAGAATATAAATAATAAAAAAGAATGCCAAAAGCATACCTTTCAGCTAATTTCAAGGGGTATTTTTCTCAGTTGTTTCGCACTGGCTTTTCAGTTTTGGTCCTACATCTGATTTCAGATGGTATTGGTTTTTTTCAAAGGACCAAAACCTCTTTTTCTTTTGCTCATTCCACTTACTAATATTTCAGGGATGTGACAATAGCAGGTGCCAAATTTCATGTCAAAAATAAAATTGTTTAGACTGATGAGAATCCTTGAAACCACAGGTGAAGTTTCAGGCCAGCTAAATAAAGCTGTAGAGCATCCATTTGTATCATTCATTCATATAATGAAACCTGTTCTTATAACTTAGCTCTTGATATATTAACCCCGCAGTTATCCTCACACATAAATGGGAGATGTGTTGCTTTCGTCAGGATATAACCATATAAATCCCCTGTGCATGAATGGAAAAATAGAGGCCCTTAGGCTATAGGTATCAAAGGTCTCCCTTATACTTACAATAGCCTAATAAGGTTATTTTGAAGGCATAGGTAATTACTCACAGACTCCCTATAGCCGGTGATTCATTGTTCACTACTGAAACATTTCTAAATGAATTATGTTTTAAACAAGCAAATCCTTGACCTTCTCTTTTATGGGAGGAAAAAGAAAACGGGAGGGACACAAAATTCCACCATTTTCTGTGTTAAATAAAGTACACTGCCTGCTAGTTAAAAGGGTCTCTGCTATTTGAAGCAGTTTACATGCACTGCTACACTTCTTGCTGTTTTGATTCCGTGAATGCCTATTTCTGAATTTCACATTTTGATAAAAATATTGTTGTTGTCATTAATTTGATATTTAGAAAAGACTGTGGATACAAGAGCTCAGTGCAATGAATAAAACAGTTGGAGTTAACTATCCCTGGGGATAGAATCAATCACTGTTGTAGAAGAGGGTGACATTTAAAAAAGAAACTCAGAAGAAAATGTCATGCTTAAAAAATTAGATTTAAACGCACTAGCTCCTGATTGATTTTTATTGCACTCACATGGATACACTGATTGATTATCAGCCTTACAAATGTTTGATACCTTTCTCACTTCTCTAATAATCAGAATAATCTAATTTTCAATGTCATTTAAGTTTCCATATTCAAGGTTATAATAGATCATCATATTTCTAATAAAACATAGCAATTATGTAACGAATAATACAAAGCTTCAAGGCAGAGTTCAAATTTACCTTCCTCCAAAAAAGAAAAAAAAATAAAAATACCACAAGTGGCTGGAAGGGCCAGTGTACATGAAAGCAGGTGACTTCTGCATCTGTGGTGTGTTCCCCTGTGGTTGAACTGAGGTTCCTGGTGCATTGGCCGGGGCGGGTTTGCCATAACTGAATGTTATTTCTCAATAGGAAACCCTGGGCGGGCTCGAATTCTGTAATGTATGTGCTTGCTCTGTGCCTGGGGAAAAATGATAGCGTGCCAGGTGCTTATGAAATGTCTTCCATGATTGTTTCTCTGTGCTCCCTGTTAATTTTGATATGTGTCTGTAGAGAGATACTATCTCAGTTAATTTGAGATGTTTTCTTCTGGTGATTGTTATCCAACAGCTGACATGGTTGATTTCTCAGAATCAGCTACAAAATATGCAGGTTTCAATGTGTTTTGGTTTTGTAAGCCCCTTACACAACTGTGTACTTGTTATTGGCTTTGTCCATTAGAAATGAGAGTTTTGTGTTTGAAATGGGCTTTGTATCCAATCATTCTCCATATGTCAAAGCCAAGTTTTGGCATGGAAATTTGTTTTAAAATAGTTTCCTGGCTTTTTTTAAGACTGAGCTGTTTTGCCTAAAAGAAAACATTATTTCATCTGGAAATCACGACCTAGCAAACCAATCTATTTATAACTACCTGGTGTTCTGCATATTTTAGTATGTTTGGCTTGCAATTGCACTGCTGTTAATGTGAACAGGAGTCCCACCGTCCTGAATTGATGTCTCATCAGTTTGTCAAGCATGATTTTGCTGCTTTTGAGATGATTGTTTTGTTCCTTTACTTGTGTTGGAGATGGGAAACTCAAATACCTTGAGTTCCCTCATCTTTGTGCTTTCTTCCACCAGTTCTCAGGCCTGGAAGCTGCCTGGGATGTTCAGCTGTGTGTTGGTTTTGACCAGGGGTTCAGAGAGCCTAGTTCAGCAGCAGCAGCAGGCTTGCTAATGTTCCCTTGGTTTGAAATTTTCTAAAGTGACTGCTGGGAAAGACACCCTTATAGGCTGCCATTCCATGCCATTTAGCACAGTTTGTTGAAGAGTAATGTGTGGTATATGTTGGGCATTTAACCTGATGGAGCAAACTTGGCATTGTCGGTAGGTAAGCATTTTGCTTATTTGACTGAAATATTTGACTGAAATTGGCCACAGCTGCTAACTTCTGCCAGAATTAGAATTTTTTTAGCAGCTGCCTCTGGAGTTGGAGAAGCAAGAGCACGGAGGTGCAAGGTTTGTGGATTTCCACCCTAACAAACAGCTTGGTGCTCCTGGATTTCCTGGCTGCAGTGCTGAGCGTCAGCCCCACAGCCGCATGTGGCTCCATCAGCCTGCCCAGGCTGCCTGGCGTTCATACAGGGACAGGTGGCTTCCCAAGGAGCAGGAGGACAGGCGGGACAGTGAGCCTCTGCCCAGAAGGAGAGCTGGCAGGTCTGCAGCGTTCCTACCTCAGTTCACCTCCCATTTCTCTTCTCGTTGGGTTTTACAAACAAAAGGAGTCTTTTTGCAGACCGACCTTGTGCCCAGTGCTGTGCAATTACTGACTTGCTCTGTGTGCTTTATGATGCTTTTGAGGTTTGTTAGCTTAACAAGTAACTTCCAAAATATTTGGGGACAAGAGAAGTGTGGTTTTACAGGAATGTGAACTGACTGGAAGCACTAGTAGTTGTTGCTACAGGAACAAAACCAGCTAAGTAGTACACAGAGCTCTTCAAAGGTCACGGGGATCTCCAAGAGGCAAAACTGCAGTGATAGCATTTCAAATCATGAGTTTATAGCTGATTAATCATTATAATACATGAAAGGAGCTGTCTGTGTGTCTTTTGGATATCTGGGGAAACACAGGTTGTGCAAGTAGTAGGAAAAATTGTGTTGCAAGTGGCAAGTTCTTCTCCCTTGGACACATTTGTGCCACCTCTGACAAATGGATGTACAAATACTCACTGTTCCATGATTTTCACCTGATTGTCTAGAAACAGTCTAAATCTCATGGGCTGGATCCCCAGCTATTCTTAGGCCAAGCAGTGCCTAGGTTTGGTGGACCTGAGGGGCTCACGTTTAAGATTGGACGATTCCCTGCATTAAGACATGCTTGAAGTAACCCCACTCAGGCAGGAGAATTGCTGCATGGTCACTAAATGAGAGCACCAGGGTTCTCCAAGAGAGGCTGTTTGTGTCTTCTCTGTACTTAGTTCCATCTACAGCAGACCCTGCTTTCCTTGAAGAATACATCTGACCCTCATACGACTTTTGTGCCCTGTCCATCGCTTTGAGCAGAAGAGGAAAAGTGTATCTGAGGCTAAGGAAAAAGCACGGGCAAACCTGGGGTTAGGAGTACAGGCTGAACAGGACAAGAGGGGATGTTCTGCCCCTCTACCATCAGGGAGGAGGCTGAACATCTGAAGGTAGCGGCTAGTTCTTAAGGCAAAAGTACCTTTGCCTGCTTGCATACCCTGCTGTGGCTGCCTGGAGGTTTCTGGGTGTGGAAGTGCAAGTCCTGGCATGCGTGTCAAGGGGACAGGGAAGCTGTCACAGGAAGATGGATTGGAGCAGACGTGCACAGGTGTGGGCGTGTGTCACTCAGCCTTCTGAGACGCACCAAGTCCTGGCTTCCTCACGTATCAAGAGACACCTTTTTTCGTTCTCCTTCCCCACACCACCACCTTACTTATTTTTCTTTAACTTCCGAGAGTTCTCACAGGGCAAGAGAGCTTCCATACTGTCCCCTGTTGGGAGCTCCTAATTAATGCAGCCATCAAGTGTAAATTTAGTGCACAAGTAATGAAATTCATAACCTGAGTTTTCTACGGCAGCATTAACTGTGACACAGATTCATCACTGGCGTATCGTCATTAAAAGGCAGTGGAATTGCATTGGGGATTGATGTGATCATATGCGTGTAAAGATCAAGATACCAAAAGGTGTGATTTATGTAATATAAGCATAAGCTGTAATCCAAAACCCTTCCCACATGCAGTGTGACAGTTCCTGTTCCCAGAGCAGTGATGGTTTTTAAATTTACTGCGTAAATGTGTGTGTGTTTGTATTTATATGTTTTTATTTAACTCTTTTAAACATAGTGTTGTCTTAAGGTCTTTCTCTCTCTCTTTTTTTTTTTTTTTTTTTGCATGTTGAATTATAGCTATAGTTAAATCCTGCCAATAGTTCAGTGTTACTGAAATGCTTTATATTTTTGGAGCTTGGGTGTTATACGTCAGCACTTTAATCCATTATCTTACAGGGAATATAGAAACACTGACATGTCTGATGCAGTCTTAATGAATAAAGCAAGAAGATATATGTTATTCTGGTTTTATCATTATTATAAAAGCTATCTGAATCATTTAAGGAAGCTAATAAGGAACAAAAAATGTTCTTAGTCTTTAGACTCTGTTACTTCTCCCCTTTCTACCCTCTGATTTGCACCAAAGAAAGAGGATAGAACTGGGCCAATTTGGTGATGAGGATTGATCAGCTGGCCAACCTCTGGTGACCTTTGGAGGGAAAGAGACTTCAGGTGCAGTTGCAGAAGGAGCAGTGCTGGGGTGGCAAAGGAGCATGGCAGGGTTCCTGCCAGAGTTATCTCCTGGTCTCTGGGAGCCCTTGGCAGCTGCTTCAAAGCCTGGCCTGAGTAATGTGTTCATCTTCCACAAGGAGTTCAAAGCTGTTGAGGGAAGTAGTTGTTGAGGCCGCCTGCTTGGCAAATTTGTCAATCAGCTTGTAGAGCTATAAGTAAGTGGGGCTTTGTGACGAAGGTTTATTGCTCTTTGCGGTTGTGTAGGAGTTTACAGAATTTTCTAAGGAGCTCTTTTATCTCCCAAGTACAGCAGTGATTAGGATTTGTTTCTGAAGTGCAGTGGCAGTTTGCAGCACTCAGGACGTACCTCTGGGTCCTGGGTGTTTTTTCAGTGCAAAACATGGTGCTTCTGCTCCGCCCTGGGGTCCAGCAAACAAACCAGAGCATTTGCTTGAAGGGAAAACTTGGAAAAGGAAGTGGGGAGGAACCAGTCCATCCCCTTAAACCTGACTACACTGGTAGCATTGTACCTTTGCAAGGAATGACCTTTTTGGTCCACTCTTGCTGGTCCCCTTTGGGTCTGTGTTCTCTAAACACCAAAATTGATGGTGTTCAAGGTTAGGCTTTAATCCAGTGGGGTGTTCAGCATCCCAGCCCTGATTCAGCCAAGCACATGACTGACTTCAGTGTGGGTCTGTCACACAGTTAAGTTAAGTTCATGCTTAAAATGTGAATGAATGGCATCAGAATTCTCTCTGTTGCAAAATCAGACCTTTAGTGAGAAAACCAGAGCCATACATTTCATGGACTATGTGCTTAATGGCCTTGTGAAGGAGAAACAATGTTCTCCACATCTCTGCTCCTTGTTTTCTATTACACACAGTATGTTATTTCTGTAGATGCCTCTGACTCTGATGCTTTCCCAGCCCACTATTTTTTCTGCTCTTTATGATTATTTGTGGTTCACTGGCATGTAGGAAGCGACCACAGAAGATGTGGAGAGGGGCCTGGGGAACCCACAGGGAAAAAGAGCTGGCACGGAGGTGGCTTTGTGCTTCCCTCCCTATGGCACGGATGGATGCACTTTCTGGGGCAGGACAGTACAAATAAGAATCAGCAGATCTTTGGCCATCCAAAATCCCTGGCCATGCTCACATGTGACAAACCCACCAGCTGCACCCTCCGAGTTTAGGGCTTTGTTTTAAATATCGTGAGGTTTTGAATACTAAAAATGTTAAGATTGGTTTTATTTATCCAGTAAGATTTAGTCTTCAGGGTGTTTAATATTGACAAGGAGTCTTTGGGGAGAGGGATTGATTTTGCTTGGCTTTGTTGTAAAGCCTTATGCATCTGGTTGCACTTAAGACGTTAGCTTTAGCTAACAGCAAGAGTCTTGATAAAATTCACAATTACTGGCAATACTACGGACATGGAGTTATCTCCTGGGCACGTTTTGTAAAATTAAGCTATTTTCATTAAAAGAACAAAGAGCAGCATGGTGATGGAGCAGCTGTCATATTTTATTACAAAACACAAATATGTGGGAAATCAATTACAGCACGAGTGCGCACAATGCATATTTCCAGTAATCCCCCACGGCCGGGGGAAGGTGGAAGGCTGATCTGAGTGCAGAAGCAGATGGCAAGCAACTTTAGATAGCTTCAGTGCCATTTTTTCTCTTTCAAGTGTTTGTGCCTCTCCTTTGATCTTCAGAACTTGAGTTTAATGTGTTTCATCTTTTGTTTACTGTTTTCACATTTAACTTTCCTTTTAAATAACTTCTGCTTGGTGGAGTTTGTATTAGTATGGGGCTTTGTTATCTTCCATGCAGAGGTACTTAAGAAGAAAGGCAGTTGCTGTCTTTTTTTAGTGTTGTTCACATCCAATAAAATAGTGACTGCGTCACTGCAGAGGACTTCACCATCCACTATACACAACTGTAGTTCTACAGTGAAAAAATCCCACCTCACAGAGCTACTAAGACACTGTGCATATGAAGTTGCAGTAGACTTTCCTGGAAGGCAGATACTATGGGATTGTGATGGCACACCCCCAACAAACCCCTGTGGAAGTTTGATTTCATCACTGCTCACTACATTTAGTTCTTAAATTATTTTTTAATGAGTAAGCTGGAATTAGTGTTCTCTCTGCATATAACATTTTTATATTAAATACACTTAAAATAATGTGTGTTTAAAATAGCAGCATTTTACAGTGATCTGATATAGAGCAGCAAGTTCAACATAGGTTGATCCAAATAACCTCACGTGATCTGTATCTCTGCTCTTCTTCCAGCTGTCAGAAATGATAGGAACAAAAAGAAGAAGGAACCTTCAAAGCAGGAGTCCACAGAAAACTATGAAATGACAGCAGAGTTAGATGATCTCACTGAGAAGATCCGAAAAGCTCACCAGGAAACCTTCCCCTCACTCTGCCAGCTGGGAAAATACACTACGGTGAGTATGGTTTGAGGCACAGGGCGTTCTGGATATGCCTGGGTGATGTGACTTTTGGAGGCTGTGGACATTTTAAATAGATGGAGCAGTAGATTCACTCTTTGCACCTCCTTAGCCAGGAAAAAAGAGAGGTGTGTGTGTACAAACGCTGCCTGCTGGGGAGAGAAATTGCACTTAGATGTGAGCACTACTTAGCGGTATCACAAGAGACTCCTGGAGGATTAATCCAGCCAAATGACCAGCTCTGAGACCATGAGTCAGTTACATTCCATCATTCATTAGAAATTTGTTGGCTTCCAAAGATGTGATCTCTGCTCGTGCATCAGCAGATTACAACTTTGCAGGTGTAGGGAGTTATTAAATGCTGCTGGATTACTGGTGATAGTCCCAAAGCTACCAAGGTCAAGGAAAATATGAAATGTTTAAGTAAAACAGTTTCCAAAATGCTCATTTGGAGTTTATTCCTAGACTCATAGAAAATCCTGAGTTGGAAGGGACCCACAAGTTCAGCTCCTGGCTCTGCACATGACAACCCCAAAAATTACACTTATTTTCTCAGCCTACCAAAATATCCCATAACAGCAAAAACTTCTGCTGCTTTTAAAAATGAAAAATCAACCCTCCCATCAAGAAGCTCAGTACTATGGGAATTTCTCCAGAGATGACTCGGGAAAATAATTTTTCTTTATACATATATTTGTTGCTAAATACAGGGAAAGTCAGTGATATTAATTGATTAAAGAAAATTCGGTGCCAGGTTTGCAAATCCAATAATAAAAGAGATGATAAAAAATAACCATTAGGTTATGTTTAGAGCCTTATCAGGAGAGAAATGGCTTCTAGATCTGGGCTTGCTGTTGGTTGCAGCAGCACTGGCTGTTTCGGAGGGATGCACAAAATATCCTGAGGTAGTCGAGCATGTGCTCTCATTGCTGAGAGCAGGAGTTCAGGAGTGACATGGCTGGGGCAAGGAGACAGCTGCCTCCATGGCTCTTGCCCTCCAGCCCCAGCTGAAGATCTGGGACCAATCCCCAGAGGCCAGGTGAAATACTTCTATCACTGGGTTGCTCTCTGTCTTGAGTAAATTTTCTGCTATTGAAACAAACATTAAATTTCTCAGAGTGATGATGGCAAATCCCTGTGTGCCTTCAATATTCACTCTTTTAGCAATCAGGGTGCTCTTTTATGGCATATTAATCTATTTACAAAACAAAGTGCAAGGCTCAAAACTGAGGTATAAGTGTAAGACTTGGTATTTAAGTGCAAGAAAACAAGCATATATGGTGTGATTTCAGAAAAAGTCACCGTTTTCATGTTGCTGAAAGTATTTTCACAAACACTTTTCACATTCAATTCTGAGCCCCATGTAAACTGGTTAGTACTGGGGAAGGAGCCTGTCCTCCCCATGCTTCTCTGGTCCTTCCCAGCAGGAGTACATGAGTACGTATTTCCATGTTACCAGGAGTTAGCAGAGTGCACTGCAGCTGGTGGGATGGCACTGTACTGCATCCTGGTGATTGCCAAAGATCCTTGAGGGCTGAAAGATAAACCTTGGCATCTCTACACTTGCATTAGATATTGGATGCTGAAGTAGCATTAATCTTTTAGCTCTTGAAATGATACAAGTGGATGAAATTGGAGAGAGTCTTGTTGCATAGCACACCCACAGCTGATGCCTTCGTCCTTAGGTTCCGTCTGAACCCCATGGTGAGTTTATGTCCCTGTTGGAATTTCAGAGCCCTTACTGAGAGCATCTAGACCTCAGTAATGACCAGATGAATCTGGGCTGCCTATGAAACATGAGTAGCCATGATTTGACCACACTCTTTCTTAGGCTGGATATTGATTGTTCATATCTCAAGCATGATGGGACAGCCCAGGGCAGGAGATTTCTTGTTTTTAGCATTGTTCTGTTGGAAGTCCAAAGCAGTGAACTGCTACACGGGGCTCAGCTCCCTCCTGCTTTGTCATGGTACAAGTTGCAATAACAAAATGATACAGAAAGAGTTACTTTTGGCTTGCCTTGAATCTTTGAGAGCGATGCACCTTCCTTCAAATGCTGCATCAGAACTAACAGCAGCACTGCTAAATGCTGTCTTCTTACTGCATTCTCATACTCTGTGTGTGAAATGCAGTGTTTAAGTTTCTCATCTAGGTAAGGTCTGGCAGCCACTCTAGCATTTTATGTAGGACTTCTATGTTAAGAGCTCATGTGGGAAGGACAGAGTAGGGCTGGAGTAAAGGTCATCTAACCCTGAAGCCGCCTGTCAGCCCAGGGGCAGAGGAGAATCCTTTCTGCAGCACTGAGGATACAGGAGGATCTGGGATGTGGAAGCTCTGTGTGCTGGTCACAGGAGCACAGCTCTGGTGCCTGGACACCACCACCAGCTGCTGATCAAATGGCAGGGCTCCAACAACAATCTGAGACACTTGAAATAGAAACCAAAAAACAAAGGAGCACAAAGCCCTTTTTCTAAGTGTGATGTCCAAGGGGAGCTAGAAGCCTATGGTACTCTGTTTTGCTTGATAGTAACAATCTAGTACAGCTAGAAGATTGCCCCCAGTCCTGATTTTGTGCTTGGTTCTACGTGCTGTCAGTCAGGAAGCATGGTGTGCTCACACTACACACAGACTGCTTTTATAACCTTAGAGTTTTTAATTTAATTCTCTAAGTGAGAGGTGGGAAGTGAGTGTTTTTAACCAATGTGGATTCCCTTGAATTTTGTGAGCCTTGCACTTGTGTACTGACAGGGGTGGTGGAGGGAAGAAACTTCTGCAAGAACAGCCCGAGTGCCTTTGGTTACATGATCATTCAGACTGTTTTAAAAGAAGATTTTGTTTGTTGCTAAAAAGAGCAAAGAACAAGAGTATAAGAGTGTAACGTAAAAAAGACCTTACAGAGATACAGTAAAACCAAATAAATTGGTTCAGGCATTTGGCTTGTGTGTCTGGCTCTTGAGCACTGCAGCCTAAATTTCCCAGAGAGAAAGGTTACATCACATGGTGATTTCCCCCCTCCATCCCCATTGTGTGTTTTCACCTGTTAAAAACTGTTTTGGAGAAGCATTTTCAAGTACCTTCTTTTATATCCATTTGCTCTTTAAAAAGTGGTCCCATACTTTGCATAGTTAATAGAAGTCTGCTTAAAATAATGGGAGAATAGCACTTGTATTAAATTCCCTGGATCATTTGACTTAACAGTTGCATTTGGTGGGCAGTGACAAGTGCAGTTCTATCAATGATGAGAATCAGCAAGCTGTTTAAACGTAATGGATTCCAAAAGTCCATCATAAACAGATCTGTTTTATTACTGTCATCCAGGTAAGAGAGAGTGCCTGAGTAATTTCTCTGGAGATGTCATACTTTATAGTATAATTGAGTGTAACTATACTGCTTGTCCCTTGAGAGTGGTATTATTTGTAAGTCTACAGCTGTGTTACATCCAGCCTGGTGATAAAGGGAGGATGAAACAGAAAACAATTCTGGCTTTGCAGACCCTTGCTGCAGATTCTCCTGGGTTGCTCTTGGCTAGCTGGAAGTGAAGAGGTTCCACATCTTGGCAGCATTTTGTTCTTTGTAAGTGCTGGGCTTAGAAGTTACACAGCTATTGTTCTGTGCCGTTGCAGAGGAATATATATGTGTGTGTATGTATACAATATGTGTGTATCTCCTGATCCTGGGACTGAGCAGGGATATGTGCCATGGTCCTCAGTGAACTCGCCAGAGCTGGAGTGCCTTGCTGCTTTTACTAAAGAGGCATCAGGGGTGTTCCTGATTAGGGCAGAGTGCCCCTGTGAGCCTTGTTTCCTTTGTAAAGTGGATTTTAAAGACAGTAGGGATTCTGCTGCTGTGTGTGTTTCTATGAGTACCTCATCCCGTATTGTTAATGTGGAGACAGAGCAGTCTGCAATGAAAAAACAAAAATGATGGAAAAAATGGGATCAATTTATGTGGCAAAAATGGCTGTTTAATTGGATTTCATAGCAAGGTTGGGCTTTTCCACTGATAAAGATGCCACTAGGGTGTATTACAGCATTGTTCCACCATATGTGCACTGGTGCATAGGCCTGAAAAACATGTGAGACTGCTCCTGGAAAAGACACCCAAAAACCCACTTCATTAAAATATTCCAGAAAAGTCAGAGCGTCTGCATTTTTTTCACAGCATGGATAGAGGAGATCTCCAGGCAAATTTAATCAGTGTTTTTGTTTCTACTGTACACTGTTTTAACCCTGTGTCTTATTGTTCAACCTATACATTGATATCGAGTCAATTTTGGCTTTTAAGTACTGAGAAATGCTGCTAAAAATCCAGCTCTTTTTCCTGTGATGCTTGTGTTGACATCCATTAACAGATAGAACGTTAAAACAAACAGAATGTAGCATCTTAGAGATAATGTGTAAAACCACATTAGCTCCAATGCTGAGAGATCTGGCGCCTGGCAGAATAAAACACCTGGTTATTTTGTATTTTATTAACTGCTCCTTCTCTTCAGTTTGCATAATAGAGAGTTAGATTTACATTTGTTACAATGGCTGTGCATTACTCCTAATAGAAGGCATGTCAAACTTTCCGTTGCTGGCACTGCAGCATGATAAAGTAACCTCATATGATACTGATGAAGATTTCGTTCACACTTGCTGGTTTCACGCAACGTCTTTTTTTCCAGATGGATACCCTATTGTAAAATGATTTCCTGCTTTAGGCTCTGCTTTGTGTAGCTCTCTGCTATGCCATCTTTCTATGAACTGGATAAACTGCCTATTAAATTTAATTACAGCCTGAATGACTGCACATCTTGATCTTATTTTTCCTCCAATGTACTGTATTTCACCAAGGTCCTTGAGGATGAAATAAAATAAATCTGAAGGATGCATACTCCAGTAGCCAAAAGAAATGTTTCAAAGGGCATTACAATGACTGTTAACTCATTAGTTTTGGACCATTTTTAAGGCAATTCTTTAGCTTTAGCATTATAAAGACATTTTTGTCTATCTTTCTTCTGTCATTTAGGAAACAAAAAAAAAAAGAAAAAAATAGAGGAAGTTCCCAGAATAAAAATTCAAATAGAAATGATGAAATGAATTAATTATCCCCTAAAGAGTGGGGTAGCAGAAAAGAGCACACATGCTCCTTTGGACTGCTCAGCACGGTTAGCATTTATTTTTTGCAATTAGAGTCCTAATGTAAATATTTCTGGCTCAAATCTCCACACTGTTCCAAGTGAGGGTGAATGTCAGGCCGGTGGCACCCTGGGGACCTGTCGTGACTGATGGTGGTGGTGGTGTCTTGTGAAGGCAGCACCAGAATGGGGTCCAGAGCATCACAGCCAAGCTGAGCTCACTCCACATTCCCTCACCAACCTCTTTCAGCCATGTGTCCTTCCTGTGAACCAAAGAGAGCTGACAAGATAATGGCTTCACTGGTTTTCTAGGAGGTGGACGTCCTCACCATCAGCAGTGGTGGTGACAGGCTCACTGGAAATGTTTCCTCCAAGGAAGTGTGATCTGTGTAATTTGAATGCTTTTTGATGGCTATTTAATCTGCCATGTCTGTTAGACTTTTAGATTGAGACTTTGCTCATTTAACTTTAATTTTAAAGTTAATTTAACATTTTAACTTCAACCAGCTGAGACTGAGGCAGCTGATCACATGGGCTTCCTCTGCAGCTGGGGAGAAAGCCACTGAGCATATTTTTATAGGTAAAATTCCTCCTGCAGTGGAGGTCCCCCAGATGCTGAAGGCAGCTGCAATGCACACTGAACTTGGTGGCTTATGAAGTAGGGGACTGGGGGACACCATCACACTGGCTGCATCCTAAATAGCATTGGATCAAATGCTGGCAATGCACTGCATGTGAGGACAGAAGGAGAGGAGATCTGAGTATTTCAGAGCTCTGTCATTACCTGTTTCTTGTCACTCTGTGGGAATCCTGGGTGGATTGGAATGGACTCACCAGGTCTTCTCATGACACCCGGTGTTGGTGGGCTGTCATTAAATGGGTCACAGCAGATTTTGAGTCAGATGGCTCTTGGCTGACACGCAGCTTTTTCAAGGCTTAAGTGGTTGTTTCAGATCTATGAAAATGTGAGTTTGATCACAAACTTAAACCACAATTTCCTATGCACTCTAGAAAATGATGGACACTTGGATTGGGATAGGTAAATATAATGTAAGGAGTCCCTGAAAGATCCCACTGGAATGTCCTTGTCACACTTCCAACAGTGGGGGTGTATCTTGGTTGCACCATCAAATGAGCACGTAGGATTCATCAAGGCACACAGGATTTTCCTTAAAATTGTGTAAATAAATGCTCTGTAAGTCATGGGAGATTGTAGCTTCAGAAAGCAGAGCCACAGAGCAGAGAAATTAAGCAGAACTAATTTTCTAAGACCTTAAGTATGTGAAACTATGTTCCAAATATTGTGCTGCTTTTTCCAGAGGAGGACCCAATATTCTTGTTCCACTGTTCATTTATATTTTCTGGGGTACAACTGTAAATTGTCTTTCTCAATGCACTTATTATATAATGGCAAGGAAGAATAATGAGGGTGGCATTTGGAAATGTTTAAGTTCATTTGTATTCCTTGTACAGATGGCCTCTGCAATCATAAGTAACAGAGAAGTATCCAAGGAATTTTCAGGCGATTAATCCAAGTTTAAAACCAGCATCATCCCAACAGCAAGCTGCAGAAAATGCCTGGAATGTTAATAGAAAGTACTTCTGGAAGGAAAACGTGGTTGTTGTTTCCTTCCCTTGAAAACCGTTTACTGAAAGGGATGTTGTTGATTTATGGAGCCTTCTGTCTGTCTTTCCAGAACTCCAGCGCAGACCATCGGGTTCGACTGGACCTTGGGCTTTGGGACAAATTCAGTGAACTTGCAACGAAGTGCATTATTAAAATAGTGGAATTTGCAAAGCGATTGCCAGGCTTTACAAGTTTGACCATTGCAGACCAAATAACTCTACTCAAAGCAGCCTGCCTGGATATACTGGTATGTATTTTTAACATCATTGTTCTCCTACTAATGCGTTTTCTATTCTTCTTTTTACTGTAAGTGACAGGAAGAGGGGAGTGAAATATGGCCCTGACCTTATTGTTGTAAAATTGAACTTACTGAGTAGTCTGGAAGGGTCAGAAGATGACTCCAGCACACCCACAGAGGTGTGTTTTGGGGGATGAGCATACTTCTCAAAATAAGTCCCTACACTTCTTGGGTTTCAGTAAAAAGGGCTCATTTTGATATTGTGGCATGTGTAACTTTGGAAATTTTTCTTTACTGTTAGCACTGAAGGGAGACCTGTTTCTCCTTCCTTCCTCCTTCATCCTTCCTCCTCCCACTGCATAGTCCCGTGCACACAGGATACCTAGAGAGACAGTCCACTATATAATGGTTTAGGAACGTGCTGTACCTGTGGTCATGATGGAATTTAGGGAACAAAACACAAGCCTTCAAAATTAAGGATTTTTCAGGTTTTAGAGGGGAAGCTGGTATGCCTGGAGCCTGTCAGATGCAAGCCTCTATGGCTCCAGATATGGCACCCATATCCCTCTGCCTTCTCCAGTTCTGCAGGGATCTGTGGAAGTGGCCAATGTAATGGACTCAGTACAGATTTTAGTTAAATGTAATTTAATTTTATATAGGCAAACATACAACCTGCAGGAGGGAACTGTGCAGGTGGGCTGGGAGTTTTTCTCCAGACCTTGCCTTGCCACTATGTCAAGGCAAGCTGTCTTCCCTCCCTTTGTCTCCAGTTGTTTCTGTCATGCTGACCTTCAGAGGAGCCCTCTGGGATCTCAGCATTTCTTTATCAAGACCTTAGAGGTCTTCAGGCTTTTAGTGGCAAATATGCTTCATATTATTGGCTGTAGCAATAACTTGCAGTAAACCAGTATGTTCAATGTAAACATATTTTAAATGTTTTGTTCTGAGCACAAACCTTCAGGTGCCCATTGAGCCAAGCATGGCCAGTCTAGAAGCACATTGTAGGATGGCTACTGTAGATATATTTTTTGTCATGACGCTGGAGTTTAAACTGGGGAAGCTGAAGTTGAAGTAGTTAATCTTGGAATTTCTAAAAGTGCATTGCTTCAAACAGGATCATGTTGGGGAGGACGTTAACTGCTGTGACCTTTTCCTCTTGTTTTGTCAAAAGCTGTTTGGAAGAATCGCATCAAGAGGACATTGATGAAGGAGGAAGAGGGGTAGGAGAGGGGAAGGGGTATCATTCTTTGGCCTATAGAAAAAAGGGAAGGTTGAGGTTGCCCTGCCATGCTTGAGAGTCACCTCTTGTTGTTCCCTTAATCCAGGCACTCATTCAGGCTCAGCCATCTCATTGTTAGTGAGAGTGTCCCTCCGTGGGGCAGGGCCATTCGTTACCGATTGCACGCCTGTCATCACCAGCTCTGTCCTGATCAGATTCTGTTATGTTCCCCTTACATGAGAGGCAGATGGTGATCAAAAAACTGCAGCGTTGCCTCAAGTGTGTTCTGCCAGCAGTAGGGGATGGGAACTGCTTTGTGCTGTGCTGCTGTAGCCCGTAACAAATAGTTAATACAGAAACTACACAAAAAAGGTGGGGTGGAGCCAGGATATGGTAAGAATCTGCACATCCAAACTTTTTACCCCTAAAACTTCAGCCCTTAAACTGCCACCCTATTTGTTTGTGCCATGCCCTGGCTCCATAGCTGCTGGAATAATAAATACCCTAATTATGTAATACTCTGAGCACCTGGTGATCTTTGTTAGGGTGGGCAGTGGGAGCTTGCCCTGGGAACACGCACAGCCCCTGTTGCACAGGGTCCCTGCAGCAGCTCCACTCAGTGCTGCCATTGCCAGCACTGGCTCAAAAACTGAGTGGACCCTTTTTGGTAGGGGTTTTATCTGAAATGCCTCTATCACTTTGATCAAAGTGATTAAATAAAAGCCTAGTTGCCAGATTAGAAAAAGAGAATGAAGCAGGTGGTAAATGGTGACTTTATTTCAACTAATTAATGGATAGAAAAGTTGATTCTTTAATACGATTCACCGCTTTTACTTTGTGGCCATTGGCAACCTTCAATCTCTAGTTATAAGCTTTATTGAGGCCTGTCATTCCAGATCACCTGCTCACTCTGTTTTTTATTTTTCACAAAGCCAGAGAGGGTGACACATCTGAGCAAGCAGGGCATACATAGCAAGCGCCATAGGAGCCTGCAGCTGGGAAGGGCTGAGGCCTTTCCAAACCCAGGAACAGATATGGCATGGCAAATAGTCCTAACTTTCCTGTATGACATTTACACAAACTTTATGTGACTATTTTATGTGCTGCTTAAAAACAAAATGGGATAATTACCGTGACATGGTAATGCGTAGTGTGCGCACTGCCTGTGAAATGCTGTATCCATTAAACCCGCATCACCTGCACATAATTGGAATTGCAGTGCCTCTCTCTATCTTTATTTAAGCTGAACATCAGTACTGGAGCAGTTTCAACAACACATATTCTCCCCCTTCCCCAACAAGCTGGTTGTCCTAGTTATGAGAGTTTCAAACGTTTCATTTTGTTGTGCCTCGAGATGCAGAGCGAGCGCTGTTGCTCCTCCTGCTGCACCAAGCACCCAGTGGCTGCTGTGTGAGCTCTGCTGAGCAGGGCCATGAGCCTCAGCAGCGTGCCCTCGTGATCCTGCTGCTCTGCCATGCCCTGGATGTGTTTCCAGAGCTGCAGCACATGGCAGGAGCAGCGTGAGGCTCCCAGGTAGGGTGGCCAGGCTTCCCTGCCAGCAGGACCCTGGCTTCATTGCCTGCCTGCCCTTCAGCACCAGCTGTGGAGAGTCTTAAGCATTTATAGACCCTGCCAAGGTCTCTGCTCATCTGGTTCCTGTGGCTGTGGATGCTTAAGCCCCTCTTAAACAGGCTGATAAAGGAAATGGTGCCAGGAGCTCAGTGAACTCCAATGGGTATGGGCCAAAGAATTGTTTTATGTACAAACAAACACTAACTCTGGAAGGGAAAAAACATCAAGCTTCCTGAGGCAGCTCGAGGCGCCAACTGAGGATCGTGGAATTTATATCTTGTCTGGTGCCAAAAGTTTTATGGATAAATATTACTAAAATTCTGTCAATAACCCTTGTAAAAGTGAGTGCTTCTGTCTGCTGGTACATTGGCCCAGCAGCGGCCAGGCATCCACAGCCTTGCTGAGCATTGTCAAGACAAATGTGGAAAGAATCCAGAGTCCAGTCTGTCTTAAATCCAGTGGATAAAAACCTGAGAAGTCCTTGAATGCTAATCCTTAATGATGTAACTTTTGCTTTCTGTTGTAAGCCCCCGTGCATTAATGCCAGGCAGGAATTTGTGTGTGCAGAACACCCTGTGCTGACAGGACTTGGCAGCTCCATGGAGCATCATTGCTTCAGAGTCACCTGCCTGGGTCTCTCCTATCAGGGAATTGTCCCAGCTAGCTGAGGCAGGTAGTGTCTACCAATAGGATTTCTTAAAAAATAGGCCTAGCTTACCTTACCTAATCTGTTTAAAATGACTAACAATTCTGTGGCAGCAACAATGTTATAAATGAGACTTTCTGGCTGACTTTGGTTTTGTGCCTCTGGTAGGGTTTTTGCTTTGCACTTTATGACAGGCTCCTAAGGATCCCTAATGCTTTAATGTATAAATATTCCTTAAAACAAAGGGCCCTTTAATAATGAGGAAAAACCGTATTTATGGCTGCAAGTGGCATTTAAGAGCAGAGTGACAACTAAAATACTTGGCTTGGTTGCAAAATCTAAACAACACTGAGGACATTAGGAGTTCAGTTTAAAATGGAGAAAGATACTGTGATTTCTTATTTTGAAGTGCTGATGTTTCCCATATGTTCTTCAGTGAATATGAGCTTGAAATCAGCTTTACTTTGACACTGGAAATTTGCCCAAGAACAGTTTAGCAACGATCAGCAATATCCATGGCGTTTCACAGATCTTGATGAAGGAAAGAAATTAAAAAAAAAAAAAAAGAAAAAGAAAAAAAAAGAAAAACACCATTTCAAATGATCTGTCTTGGAGTTTAATAACAGCGTGTTGTGGGATAATGTCAAAGGAATGTAGAGGAAACCTGAGACCTGATTGCTGCAGTCAAGCTAAGTGCATTGCTGAAAACATGCAGTCGATCTTCAGCTGTGCCAGTGCCCAGCGGAGCTGCTGCAGGCTCCTCCAGTTGATGGCTGGTGCAGCACTTGGGGTACAAAAGCCTGCAGGCTGCCTTTAACAAAAACTTGTCCTACTTGCTGCCTAAGCCTGGAAATAGCTAAATCCTACACAACTTCATGTTTTAATTATAAATTTTGCAGGCCCCCTGCAGGTCCCTTTCTGTGCATGTGCACAGGGGCTGGCTCAAGGCTGAGTAACCTCACCCCAAATTTGTTCCTGATGACGATCCAGCCTGGAAGTTCTTCCTCTGCATTAGCCCTGGAGGTCTCTTTGCTGAGCACTCCTATCATGCACCCCCAAACACAAGTGGGGCTTGTGGCACAGGGGAACAAGCACAGGGAGCTTTGCTGTGAGGCAGCCAGCAGCCTGGTGTACGGTGGCAGGTGTGTGTTTGGCCTCTGGGCTGTTGGGGAAGATCACTCCAGGGCACCCCAGTCCCTCTGGGCAGGGATCTCTGTGGCAGCCAGTGTCCAGACCTACCCTGTGAGGGAGGGTCTGGGGGATCCCTCTCGGCCAGCCCTGCTCGGGGCAGCTGCTGGGGAAGCTGCCATGGCATTGTCCAATTAGGCTCCCAATCCTGCTCTGCTCATTTGTTGGGAAGGGAGTCCTGAGGCTGTGGAGGGAGGACTCTCCTTGCTAAGGCTTACCAATTGAAATAGCACTGGAGTCAAAGGAGCTGCCTTTCTCCCCAGCTGAGCTAAGGGAAAATCAGTACCAGGTAAGAAGTACAGAGTGTTCCTCCTTGTTCCTCCCAGAGCTGGATACCTGATCTTCTTCAGCCATGCACCCTTACTGGAAGGCAGCTACTGTTGGTGCAGGCCTCAGGTGGGAAGAGCTGCACTCCAGTTCCTCTTGCATTCCATCAGAGAAGTGAACCAAGCAGCTCTGGGTGTCACAGTAGATGTGTAGCTTTCAAACCTTTGTTTTCTTGGACACCAGACATTCTTCATGTTTCTTCTCCTTTCTATACAATCTTGTAATGATTTAAAAGAGCAAGCCATTCTGAACTTCAGGGGAGAACATGGCCAGTGGTTACTGGCAGTTCCAAGATGCTGCCTCTCACTGACAGGGTGCTGTGCTTTATAATGTTAATTTTTTGTAATGATCCTGAACAATATATTGGCTACTACAAAAACCTAGCAACCAGCAGGCTTTTAAGATGACATATATTATGGGGAGTTTGTAGTCACTGAGGAATTAATGTGCTGTGTGTTTGTATTTGTCAATTAGTCATTGATTTAAGTAACTTCAAGAACTTACTCTAATTTGGGGGTAAGGCAACAATGTCAAACATGCCTGTCCAACCACACAAAGTTTCAGTGCTTCAGTGTATAGCCAGAAAGTGAGATAAGATTATTGCTGAGATAAATAATAGTTGAAGATCCATCTGCAGAAATACACCCTATTCTCTTACCAAGGAACTGAAGAAGAGAAATAAAAGCTTTCCTATAGGTGTCTTACAGACCGTGTTCTCCTCATTCTCCTCCCTGCTTGTTTGGAGCAGTGTTGCCAGGCAGAGATGAAAGTGGGAGAACCAAGCCCAGACTGGTCAGCTGCCATGTGCTGGGGCCTCTGACTCAGAGCCTCGGCAGCTATAGGAGTAATTAAATTCTCCCAATGCTCTCTTATATTCGTGTAAAACTTTTTTGTTGTATCTTTAAAATCAAGTAGGATGGGAAATAAATACAGTCAAGCCCTGAAAAAACACAGCTGTAGTCTTAACTCAGCTAATCAGCCTGACTTGGGCAGGGTTTTAATTCAGTTTAGTTTAGGCATAAGCCCTCTCCCACCTCTGATTATTTAAAACAGTAAGCACTGATACATGTAACAGAAATATGTCAACATGATGGACGTCTCTTTTATTTGGTCCTTAAGGCCGTGTTCATTAATTGCAGCTGTACAAATGATCCTGTGCCACAAGGAGTCTATCATGGGACACATCCTGGGTGTGCTCCAGGAGGCGTTCACGCACACACTCCCTCACTGGCCGTGCTGCCACCTCCGCTGTGACAGCGCTCTTGACGCTGCCCTTACCCCAGAGGCATTCACTAACAAAATGCAGAGCATCCTCGGTGTTTTATTCATGTGTTTTGCATTCCTCCCTGTCCAGTTAGAGGTGTGAATCCCCGTCCTCCCCTCGAAGGCTCTTTCAGCTGGGGTCAGCACTGGGTGGCTGTCGGCATACAAGCGCACTTGCCAAAGCCAACACTGCCTGGGCGTGCACGGAACGAGCGGCGCTGTCAGCAGCTCTGCACCGGGCAGGCAGGGGCTGCCACCGCTGGGGCCCCGCAGGGGGAAGCGCCAGAGCCTGCAGGAGGGCTGGGGGCCAACAGGCTGGTGAGGAGGTTTGGTGTTACAGCACACAGAAGTAACGACCACCATCAAAGAAGGAATGCTGGGCCAACTCCTCAGACCACTGGCCAGGCTGCCAGTAGTGGTGTGTGCTGCCATTTGGAGGTGCAAAGTTTGGAATTCCACTGGGTGCAAATTCCCAGGCTGACAAAGTGAGCAGTGCTCCAAGGAGACCCTACCTGCAGCTGCTAGGGAGACGGAGGGCTTTGTTCCCATAGCAGTGTTGGCCTGTCTGCTCTGGCAGAAGAGGGGAAGGCAGCCCAAAATTCTGCCTCCTCAGCAGCTCACAGCTGTCCACACTCACTCTCACAAGGTTCCACAAACCAGCATTGTCCTTGTCAAAGACACTACCCAGGGAAGTGCTGCCGTGCAAAAGTGATCCCCAAAATCAGTAAGATATGCCTTTGTTCAAAGAGGTGAGATGCTTTCAGGGTCTTGTTGGATCAGATCAGCAGCTCATCAGATCAATCACATTTTTTGGTTAGATGCGGGTGGCAGACTAATGAAAGACGTGTTCTTGTGGATATTGCTGCTGTGTTGGTGACCTGAATGGTGAGAGTTGCTCCAAAGTTTTGATTATTTTGTAACTAAGGGGAAATTTCTGTTCTTAGGTTTGTGTTACAAGGAATACACATAGTCAATAGAGTATATTTATGTTGTACCTAAAAGTTTTTGTGCTGCTAGAACTGCACACACTGGAGTTTGGTTTCAGATTGTTCTGACGTGGCCAAGTACTGAAGTTCCACGGAGTCATTCGCAGCATCGAGAAAATGCAACAAACCTCTCATGGATTAAATCCTTCAGATTCCATTTTTCTTTTTTTTCCACAGATCCTTAGAATTTGCACAAGATACACACCGGAACAAGACACCATGACCTTTTCAGATGGCCTTACCCTAAACCGAACTCAGATGCACAACGCCGGATTTGGCCCACTGACTGATCTCGTGTTCACGTTTGCCAACCAGCTCCTGCCTTTGGAAATGGATGATACAGAAACAGGTCTCCTTAGTGCCATCTGCCTCATCTGTGGAGGTACCATACAGCATGAACTCTAGTGTATTTCCAAAGGACAGACATGATAATGTCTTGATTCTTGTTCTACTTGATTTGCTTTCTTTTACTTAAACATATTTTATATATATATATATTTGTAACATTATTATGTGTACTATATAAGCTACTACTGCTAAAGATTTGTTTTCCACTGGTGATAATTACTGGTTTTAATTGGAAAAAAAAAATTACTGGAGTCTTTCTGTCAAGCAACCAGTCCTATTATTTGCCTGACAAAGGGCATTGAGATTCCTCACAGAATGTCTGGAGTTGGAAGGGACCTCTGGAGATCAGGTCCTGCTGCGTTTTTGCTAAGCAGTGTATGGGTACCTGCATGAATGAGCTTTCTTACAGCAAGATGCCCAATTACACAGCTTTTACTCACAAATACAATTGTGTGCATCTGCATTGGTTTCAGGCATATGGAAGCCATTGGTGATAACTTTCTTTAGCAAAAAAATGTGTTATACTTCCAGACTAGGGCTGAAAGGAACTTGAAAAGGTGATTGTCAATTAAAATCACAGGCTTAAAATACAAAAAGTGAAGTCTCAGAGAATTTCCAAAATCATCTGTAAATTTCTGTTGGTTTAATCGCTTGGTCTCTCGCCTCCTTGGCAAAATCTGAATTAGCAATAGAAACACACCTTGTTTAGCTGAGCCATTTTGTTGAAACACAAACTGGGTGTGAGAGTTTGAAACACAAGAGTCAGTCTTTGTTGCCAGTGGCCCTTTAGTACAAGATCATTCCGATTTTATGTGTCTCTAACCCTAACCCTTTAAAAGCATTGATGGGCTCCTAGATGTCATCGATATGTGACTGGTGTGTCCTGGTGCAGAGGGGTGGCATTTGTTGTCACTCAAGCCAGCACTGCCATCTGCTGATTCCTGATGGTAACTCACTTTACTGTAGTAGTGGTAACAAAAAAATAGCTGTAACCTCTATGTACCTGGGTAGCCTATCAGTGACACATATAAAATTAATTCCAAAATATTGTTTGCAGCGAGGTGTTTTCCCCTTGGAGAGGGAGGCACAAGAGCAAATTGGTAATTCTTGACCACCCACATGACAAACCTTTCCAGTCACCAAGGAAAAAAATTAATCCAAGTTTCAGAAAGCTGTGGTTTATCCTCTTCCTATGGAATGCTCACTACAGAGTGTGCATTGTTTAACAGAGAATGAAATTCCTGGAGTTCTAATCAAGAACATAGAGGAGATTCTGTGATTTAATATTTAAAATCATATGAGTGATATGATACTTTTCTACAGATCGCCAGGACCTTGAAGAACCAATGAAAGTGGATAAGCTTCAGGAACCCTTGCTTGAAGCACTGAAAATTTATATCCGGAAGAGACGACCCAACAAGCCTCATATGTTCCCAAAGATCTTAATGAAAATCACAGATCTTCGTAGCATCAGTGCAAAAGGTACAGTTTCTCCCAGGAACAGCAGGAGTGGCAGAGTTGCATTTCAGAGGCTCTTGGGTTGTTATTTTATTAACATATTTAAGAAAGGTCCTTGTGACTTTATTCTTCCCAGCTTCTTTACGTAATTCCTGCCTTGATATTGGTTTTGCTTTAAACATGCATGGTGCTCCACTCTCCATGCAACTGATAGTGAAAAAGATGTTGTAGGTGCAAGTGGCTTAGCAAATCATTAGCACAAAGTCTTTCTCAGTCATTTTAGGACAAGACAAAACCTTTGTTAATGTTTACAAGGGGGTTCAGATCAACATGTGCTTTGGATCACCAATGGCTTTTAAAAAACAGTCTGGTTACAGACTGCAGAAAATACTTGAGCAACCAAAATTCCCCTAAACTGTGGTTTGAGGTATTGAAGATTTAAAACTGATTTTATCCAGCATTTTGGAGATTAGGAATGGTTAGTTTGGATTAAGAAACATGGATCACTTTTAACATTTTATGCAGTCTTGTATGTGCTGGATTGATCGTGTGCAATTCACAGTCTAAGCACTGTCACACATTCTCTAAAGCACAGGTGTAGCTGAATGCCTTCATTCGATCAGAGCAGGTTCCTTGATGTACCAGTCTGAAAACAGAGAGTCTAAAGTGCAACAATTCTTATTCTTAGGGTGGCAGTTTCACCTTCTTACTCTGCTTACTCAGCAACAGATTTGCTACCCCGACTGATAAGCAGGCACACGAGCTTGTGTGTACAGGTACCTGTGTAGGTTGGATCTGTGCTTTTGGGAAGAGTACCAGTTTCACTTGACATGGTTTGGGGGAAGACTCAGGGGAAAAAAAACCCAGTAGTTAATTCACTCAACTAAATGCCTTTGTTTGAAATTTAAACCTTAACTGCTCCACTTCAAACAATATAAATCCAAGTTAAAAGATTAAGTTATAGCTATCTCTGTAAAAAGAAGTGAGCAATTTAATTGGATTGATTAGAACCAAAAGAAGTAACTTGGAAGAGAAACACCAGAGCTGGAAGCAAAAGAATCCTAAAAAGAAACCACTTACCAGGTTATCTAAAGCTTGCAGTTTACCCTCAAGTAAAACAAGCTCCATCCAACTGAATCTACAAAATAAACTTAGAGCAGTATTGAGCTATAAAAGCATTTAGGGAAACCCTTTTGTTACACTGTTTATACTTGTGGGAAATCCATTTCCACTTCCCTCCTTCTTTACCAGAGCCTTTCTGCTTCTCAAGAACACAACTCACAATTCACAATTCACAAGAAAGGCTTCTTCTCATTCTGACATAATCATTTAACTTCAATTATATCATTAATGTTTCATAGTAGAACTAAATCATACCAAAGGATGGTGATGTCCTGGGGGGGTGGGGATGTCTTGAGTTACATTTGACAAGATGTACATTAGACGATAATGACTTTGGATGGTACCTGATCTCTGAAAGCAAACACCAAAGAAAGCGTGAATCTGAAACACTCAGAGTGTCTCCTTTGGCATTAAATGTATTGTAACTAAAGGGTGAAGTGTTTGTGGGCCTGAAGCAAGACACTTCTGAGTTCTTCTCATCTTCTGAGTTCTCTTATCCCCTGATTAAATTGGAAGTTTGCAAAACCTGAAAAATTTCTCTGGCTCTGCACTGAGAACACTTAATTGCACGAGACATTACAGTGGAAAGCAGGTGTTTAACGTGGCCAAACTGAGTTCTTCAGCACAGTTCTGACAATAGTTGGTTTTCAGAGAAGCTCTCAGCATCATTCCCATTAATATCTCTCCCATTGCAGTTATTTAAGGGACTTTTAAATCAGCATTCACTTGGAAAGTCAACCATTGTCTTTGTAGATGATTTTTTGATGCTCCTCATGTAAGGCATAAACACTTAAATGCTCTCTTCCAGCCTGGAGTGAGCAGTACTCTCTCCAGCATGTCCACTGCAGCAGCATGGATAAGCAGAGTACTTCCAAAGGATCACTCTTCTGGAATGGTTCTTCAATAACCAAACTATTTTCACTGTAATTTTTTTTTCTGGTTCTACTTGTTTAAAAAACACAGGCTCCTCTTCCATTGGACCCCAATTTTAAGAGGATCAGGAGTCCTGAACAACAGGAATGCTGAGGTTTATGGCTATAAATTGTTTGATACACGGTTCCCTCGGCACTGCCTGCCCAGTGTCCAGCAGGGCCTTGGCTGCTGTGTCCATGCTGTGCTGTGTCCCTGCCTGCTGACCACACACCAAGACTTTGTGTTGGGCTTTTTTTTCCTCCCTAATCCGGTTGTTGTTGGCTCCCAGTCTGAGTGGTCAGGATTGATGGAGTAATTTTCTTTAATTCTGCATGCACTCCCATGCAGAGCCCCTTTGCAGACAAATGCCCAGTTACTCCTGACAGCCAAGGCAGAGCTGAGCAGTGCTTGGGGCTCCTGCACACTTTGGTGGTTCTTTAGCACAGGACAAGATGCCTGAAGAACACAGGAGGCAGCTTCCCCTCCAAAAAGTACCCTTTTGCCTGAGTGTGTTCTTTTATAAAGTAATTGTGTGTTAAATTCTGTGGCATATTTCAGTTTTCTCTATGGGAAGGGAACATTTTGACTTAGATCACTGCAGTTCTCTGGCAGGATTCACCTCACCTATTTAACACAGACAGAATTTTTGTCATTCTTTGCAGATCCAGTACAGAATAAAGACAAAATGTTATTCCAGTTTATAAAGACATCTACATGATCACAGCTTAATTTAATTTTCAGTATAGTTTAATGCCATTTTGGGTCCTTCTTTAAAAATAAGCAGCTCATCCAATTTACCAGTATTGAAATATCAGTTGCTGTGTCATAGGTTTGAATTAATTTGTTAAGGAGCACTCACTTAACTCCTTCTTCTTGAACTGAATGAAGCAGTTCACTCACCTTTGTGTGCAAGAAGTCTAGAAGGAGATACCAAATCTATTAACAAAATACACACTGAAATTACTTCTGTAATGCTGACAGAAAGGAAACTGTATGAATCATGCTCATGGCAGGGATTTTGTGTTTTGTTTTTAAAGGTGCAGAACGTGTCATTACATTGAAAATGGAAATTCCTGGATCCATGCCACCTCTTATTCAGGAAATGTTGGAGAACTCTGAAGGACATGAACCACTGACACCAACCTCAAACGGAAATACTGCAGAACACAGTCCCAGCATCTCACCCAGTTCAGTGGATAACAGCAGTGTCAGTCAATCCCCTATGGTGGAATAAGACATTTTCCAGCTACTTCAGACATTCCTAATACCTTATGTACAGGGATGAAAAGCAAGAAAAACATTTTTACTGCTGCTTAGTTTCTGGACTTAATGTATATCTATATATGTATATATATATAGATAAACTCAACAAGGACCAAGAAATTTTCATATGTATCGATATATACTCCTTGCTGTTTAAACTCTTAAAACTAGAAAATGCAAACTTTTGAAACTCTAAATCAGCCATTTCATGCAAAAAAAAAAAAATAGTTAAGCTTCTGTTTTCTTCTCTGAACACTCAATATTGCATGGTGACAAGACAGATCTCAGTCTTCAAATTCTGGTTGCATTTCTGATGACTTTGTACATACAAATGTATGGCTGTACTCTCCATACTGGATGTTTGGTGCTTTCCTTTTGTCTCTCATACCTAAAACGATCAAGATACCAACCACAGGACATGGACTACTGTACACATCCAGAGAAGGAAGTTGAAAGGACCGTCTGATTTAGTTGAAATATGAAAACTTGTCCTTGCTGCCCTCAGTTTGCATCTCCTTCCCTGTAAAAAGTATACAAAACCCCAGCAGAAGAGGTATCGGTATCAGCATTAACTGCCAGATCAGTTATTCAGATGTCATTTGTTCCACTGTTAATGTCACTTTAAAGTTTAAAGAAGTGGTTTCTTAGCTGGCTGGTGACCTAGCTCCACAATTACCTGCTCCATTTCGACAGCAATGCTATAGCCGCCAAGGCAGAAACACTTTTCAGTGTTACCATGTTTTTGTTTACTTGTTCACAAGCCATTAGGGAAACTTCATGGGATGATAACCAGCAGACTCACTTACAGCTTTTGAATCGCTGAGTCCAGGGTATTTCCATAAGAATCAACTGCCAGGAATCAGCTGGGCTTTCCAGCCTTCCAGGTGCTAGGGAAGTACAGCTAGGACTTCCAGAAACACAAGGAGAGAATCTGCCTTCTTGGCCTTGTTAAATCACCATGAAGCAGAGTGGAAACTGTGGTAGAATGGTTAACAGATTTAAAGTGTCAGTTTCTTAGGTTTCATTTAAAGCACTAGTGGAATTTTTTTTTTTTTTTTTATATATTCTAGCAAGTCTGTGATGTACTTTCACTGGCTCTGTTTGTACATTGAGATTGTTTAACAATGCTTTCTATGTTCATATACTGTTTACCTTTTTCCATGGAGTCTCCTGGCAAAGAATAAAATATATTTATTTTAAAAATTGTGTAGAAGTAGTCCCTCTAGCCCACATTTTACACACACACACACAATCGGTAGTTTTCCATTTTTTAATGTTTAAACTTCATTTCAAAAAGCAGGTTTGCTGTTTGCAACCATGACAATTAAAATGTGCTTTAGCACAGCTGTCTAGAACATCTCTACAAGCCAGTCAGACAAATACATGACATTTCAATGAGTAAAAAAGAGCATAAAACTGTAGGTGTAAGAACAAAATGTTAAAATGCCTACACACAATAATAAAAACCATCAATTACATTATCACATAAAATAAGTCAAATGTACAAAAGTTTGCGACAGAGGGGACAAAAGGACAACACAAGATACTTGTTGGAAAACATTTTTGTGCTCTTTGGGCACTTAATTAAACATATCAAAATCATCATCTTCATCAGACTCTGCAAAATATTTCACTTCTTTTCTAGCCCGGCCTGTCCGTGGCTTTGGGGCAGTTTCGGAGGCAAAGCCTGACTGGAAGATTTCCACATCAGAATCCTGGTCAAAAGCGGCCTTCTTGGATTTCTTTAGAAGAGAAAAGACAAATCAGTTGTGATGTTTTGTACATTTCCCATTTTAGTATTCAGAACTGAAAAAAAAACCTCTCTAGCATCCAATTGCTAGTGACACCTCAGCCCCCATTACCATATTAGCAATTTTTATTATAAGAACTTAACTTTTATGTAAAGTAATCCATGAAATTCTTTTTACAAGGAGAAGAGAGCACAGATGGAACTGACCTTGCTTGGTGTGGACTTGGGTGTTTTCTTCCCAGGGTTGTATTCACCTTCATTTTCTGAACCAGATGCTTTCCTTTTCTTTGCCCCTCTGCCTTTTCCTAGGTCAGAGATTATGAGTTAATTTTGTTGTTTTGTTTTGTTTTTTTAATAAACTCCAGACTTCATCAAAACCCCCCTAGTGAAGTTACTTTAGCATGTCTACTTGTTGAGTTCAAACCCAGTTTACTACTCAAGCTTCTTCACAACAGCAGTATAATAAGGTATTTTTTATTTTCTCAGTTTTAAATCTTTTCTACTTCTTCCACAGTCACCATTCACCCTGACAGCTCAAGCTGCCAGTTCAAGACAAGGACAAACTTCATGAGATCAGGTAACTTCTACACTGCTGAGGACCTACAAGTCCTTGGTCACCATCTGCACTGATTACACAGCATTAATTCACCATTACTATTTAGTAAATTTACTTTTAACCTCAACCATCAACACTGGTGCATCCTTTACAGACTCCTCCAATTACACTACTTGCTCTGCTTTATTGTGAGGACTCAGAGAACTGGGTTACCAAAAAATGGACTTAAAAACCCAGAAAGTGCTAATTACTACAATCACTACCACAATTTTACTGGCTTGGAAAGAGTTGAGATCAAAAAAAAAAGAAAAAAAAAGAGTAGTATCCAGTAGAATGGAAGGGGCTGTGTGGAGGGTGCAGCATTCCCAAAAGTGAAGGTCAGATAAAAAGTTCACACTTTGTTTGCCAAGAGGTCAATACACTGTATTTGTCACAGGAAAGGCTGAGTAATCAACCAGTGATCAATGTACTCACAACTCAGCTTGCTTCTGACAGTAAATGGGAGCCCTGTGCTCCAGAGAGCCCAGGGGTGGCTCCTACCTTTGGGTGCTGCCGTCTTCTTTGGAATGCCGAATTCTGAATCGGAGTCAGAGTTCACAGTTTCCACCTTCTTGGCCTTGGGAGCTCTTTTAGGCTTAGGGGGAGCATCTAGTTTTGCTGTTGGAAGTTAAATGATACCAAGTAAATTCACATATTGGTTGGGCATATTAAATAGTACTAGATACTCCAATTATAGCACAAATGACAGATATTAAAACAAGATGAGTGATTTCTGCACTTGGGGAAAACATACTTCAGCTTTTATGCTGGAACTGTGTGGAATAAACAGGAGGTTTCCTGTGTCCTGCTCTCAGGATTGGTGCACCCAGTAAATTGCAGTGCCCTTGGCTGAATACTGTTTCATCTTTTTGAGTACAGAACAGGTTACTAGTAACTAAAGCAGCAACAGAAGTGCTCCAGGTTGGATACTTTGACCGTGTCTGGATACATTACAGTGTTTGCAACAGCTGCTTGTGACATTTTTGCCTTCAGGGGTTATGACTGCAGGACAGCTTTCCCCAGGATTACTGCAGGAGTTTGGGAGGCAGTGCCTCTGTCTCTGTGACATCGCTTTCTGTCAATCCCAGTGAACAGGAACTTCAGAAAATGCAGAAAGGAGAGGAAGGGAACATTCTGCATTTCCTGGAGAATTTTAATCAGTGCTACACAACTAATCTGGCTGTCTTTAAAAGATGATCATTGAAATGTTCCCACAGTGGGTGTCAAGGGATAGAATCATGGAACTATTTAGGTCAGAAAAGACCCTTAAGATCTCAGATCATTTGTTCTACAGGCTTACAGATGAGTGAGTCTTGCAGAAGCCTCAGCCTACCCTCTATCAGCCACAGATGCCTCAGACACATGTACAAACACTCCAGAGACCAGGAACGGGGATGTTTGTGAGAACTCAAATTTCATTTCTGGGATCACAAGGGGAATGTGTTTGGAGAACAAGAGAGTGTCCCCACAAGCATCTTGGTTATGATGCCTTGAACTGCAGAAAGAGATGTATGACACACTGCCCAGACACTGGAAACAGAGCCTGGCATCTCTGGGTAATGCCTGTGAAGTCTGTCCGAGGGACAGCAAACGTCTTAGCTGTTATCTGGTGGCTAAAGGACTAATGTCTAGAACACTGACTTCCCTCTGTACTAAACACAGGGGGATTCTCATCCACTACTTTAATTTACACCCCTACTGGCTGCACAAGTGTGAAGGATCTCTTGACAGCAACTTGATGGCAAATCGGGCTCAGCCAAGCTCTCCACTAGGTAGCATGACAGGAAACAGAGTCTGCAGCACAATCAGTGTACACAGGCTCTCAAGAAGCCCAAGTTTTTGGCACGAAGTCCAGGTATGGTATCAGTCCCACAGGTGATGTAAAGAGTACATCTCACTGCTAGAATCTTAAGGCTGTTCAAGCTGAGCAGCTGCTTATCAAGAGTATGCCTGCTTTTCAAATTTCCCTTAGGCTTTCTATAAAGCTCTAAAACCACAGACAGCTCCAATAGTCATGGAAAAGTTCAGCTGTCTCTTGATCCTCTGTAGTGAACAGCAGAGGTCAAGAGATTTCATCCCAAATTGATCGGGGTCTGAAGTCACAGAAAATCAAACAACTCTGGAACAATCGTTTCAGCCACACAGAATAAGCACTCCCAGTGTGAGGGTGAGTGACTAGAACATCACATTACCAGAAAATTGGTTCTGAGGAGGCTACTGCTAAGTCCATGAAGATGGACTTAGAACCAAAGAGACTATGAAAAGGGTACCAAGATGACCAATGAACTGAACATGCTGGGTTATCACTGGACTGTCCAGCTGTGATCATCAAAGTGTGGTCATGTCTGATCTGGGCAAAAAAAGAAGAGATGAAAACTGGTGAAAGCAACCTGTCATGTTGCCATGCACTGAGAAGGACAGCACCTCTAAAGCTACTCTGAAGGCAAAAATTTAACTCTTGCTTGAAAGAGAGCCTGTATATACCTATTTTTTTGTGTGTACAGGTTAATCAGAAACTCAGAAACAGGTAACAGTTGTATTTTAAGGTTTCAAGTTAGACTAATGACAACTCACCACATCCAGACCCTCAAAAAACAGAGGGAGAAAGACTGAATGTTAAATTTCATCCATGCCTGGCTACTGCATACAGAGTTCTCTCTTGCATTTGCTGCAGTACAGAAATTCAGTATAAAAGACTACTCTATTAGAGATCAGGTATTTCTGTATACAATCTTTATTTACTGTACTACAGAACTCTATCATCAACTGGAAGTGTTTGAGAAGTATTAAGGCATTCACTGATTTAAACTGTTAACACAGAGTGGAAACAATGCACCAAGAAATAGATTAGAAATAGGAAGGCAATAGGGGAAAGCATGAAAAGATGCTGCAGTTCACTGGTGCCTAATACAGAGAACAAGATTATTTTTTCTCATTTTTAAGAGAGTAAGTTAACTATTGTAACTGGCTGCTTTCTTGTCAATCTCCTTGAGGTACCTTTTTTACAAAAGAATTAATATATTCAGTTTAGCTGCTAGTTGGTCAAAAGAAATTTTAAAAAACAGACCACATGATCACAAGGAAAAAATGCTGCAAGGTGACAGTTCTAAAAGCTGACTAATAACTGAAAGAATTTACACCTCTGAAGTCTGAGGAGAGTCACTCTGTTTCAAGAGGAAAAAGTGATAGCCTTCTATGCTGGTTTTGGCTGGGACAGAGTTCGTTTCCTTCACTGTAGGTGGTTTGGGACTGTGTTTTGTATTTGGGCTGGAGAAGATGTTGACAATGCAGGGATATTTTGTTGCTGCTGACACAGAGTCAAGGCCTTTTCTGCTTCTCACACCATCACACCAGCCAGGGGCTGGGGGCGCACAAGGAGTTGTGAGGGGACAGTCTAGACAGCTGCCTCCCACTGACCCAGGGGATATTACACACCTCCTGGTGTCATGCTCCACTTTACTTATCCCCTGAAGCTAAAAACCTCCCATTAGTTAAACTAATTGAAGGCTGAACACCACCTCCAGACGGGAAAGACATTAATTCTGACACTACAAAGTTGCCAGTGGAAAGAAACAAATTAATATTATGAAGGAGTTGGAGAAAGTTCATACCCTACTGCTGAATTTCACCGAGTTCAAAATAAATGAAAGCAGTTCCCACTTTGAAGACTGAAGAGACAATGCAAAGGTGAAGATGATGACTTCCAAATAAAAGGATTGGCTTCCAGGCCAATTCTATACTTACCCTTTTTAGCAGCTACTGTTTTACTTGGAATTTTCTCTGTTTGTTTTGGGGCAAAAGATGATGAGAAAACAGGAGCAGAATCTTCATCATCACTGTCCAATTTGGTTGTATCTACAATCACAGAGTGAGTTTAGAATGAGATTCATTCACAGCATATATTAATTACATCAATATTAATTACAGTAAAAATTAATCTCAAGAGTAATGCTACAGCTATGGATGTACTGTGACTTCCTTACCTATGATACAAGCTTTGTTCCTCTAAAGATCAGAACTTCCTTCACTTTTCCCCTTTATAAAGGGGGAGGATGTGGACATCCTTCTCCTGTAACTACTGTATGAAGTTTGTGTGTACCACTCCCCAAAATACCCCATTAATAGCTGCTATAAAAATTAAACAGAACTGAGACAACAAGCTCACCATCATCTGTCTTCTGAGAGTAAGATGGAAAAGAGAAGATGTTCCCAAAATCTTGATTTTTCTTGGCTTGAGATGTTTTTCTACTTAAAAGCAAAAAAAAAAAAAAAAAAAAAAAAAAAAAGAAATTATGTGAGTTACATTAAGCACATCCTGAAGTATGTGGACATCATAATATCCGTGTAAAATTTAAATCCTGTTTTAACATTTCCAGCATTTTTGTAGCTGCTTGCAGCAGTCAACCCCCTAAAACTGACATCCAGTCAAGAACTCCAGGCATTTAAAACTAACAGAATTACATTTTTTCAGTAGTTCTCTATACTAGACTGGCACAAGACAGAAAACAGAGAATTTTTAAAAACATAGTTTAACAGATGATATTACAGACAGTGTAACATAACTATTTTTATATATTCTTTTAAATCATGAGTCACCCCTGCTTAGGTCAGTTGAAAGGCTGAGATAACATACAGTTGAATTCCTCCACATTTTATTTTTCACAGTGCATTTAAAACAATAACAGGCTGATGTTTCTCAGTTTTGTTCAGAAACTTCTGCACTGAAAAAAAAACTATTAATAAAGAAATCCTGCTGAGTTATAATACTTACTCTGGAGATGGCTTTGATTTGGCTGGGGAGAAGTCATACTCATCTTTTTCTAAACTGTCTGAGGGAACAAACTCATCCTCTCTGTCGTTTGTAACTGGAGAGGCTTTTACTTTGAGCTCATCCAAATCATTGTTATTGTTGGCATCGTCATCATCGTCGGCATCATCCTCTTCTTCTGAGAAGTCAAAAGTGTACTTGGGCCTCTCAGCTGAGAAAATCACACATGTCCACAGTTCAGAAGAGTTGTTTATGTTATATAATACACACAGATATACAAATCAAAGTGGAAGTCAGTGAACAATCCCTGCCTCAGAGTACACAAGACGAAAGAGCGGTGGATAATAGATTTGTTTCAGCCTGGAATAACAAAGGGCTGAAAAGAATAAAGAAGAATTTAGATGGCAGCAAATATCCAGCACCTTTTGTGGCTTGCTGAGACACCTTTAGCTAAGGGCATTTTGGAGACATTCTGCATCAGTACTTTTAAGGAATGAGAATCCTTCACTTAAAATTGAAGTTTTCTTGAATCCACCATTTGAACATTCTTCCTAATTTTCCAAAAACTTTGTGAGGGTTTTTTAAACCATCAAATACTTACAAATTTTCCAAACTTTCAGTCTTGGTTTTCATGGACTGTTCAGAATTTTTTGATAATGTTTTACTTGCCTTTTAGGCCTTATTTGGCAGTATAACTGTATTAGAGCAATTTTTTTGTTTGTAAGAATATTGTCTTGTCTGTTTCTTGCATAATTCACTCATTTTTTGAGTAATTTCTATTCTAGTGTTTAGAATAGGGGACAAGATTTCTGATCCAAGTTACAAAATCTCTCATAACAAGTTCCTGATTTTGACATTAACAGAAATCTTCACATAGAGAAGAAAATGTAATGCAAGCTATCTGTATGAAATAAAGTCCTAAAGGAAGGCTATGGTCAAAGGAGAATGTGGGTTTGTAGTTGAAACTTTCAGTAACAATACACAATTCACAATATCTTGGGTACCTGCAGCTCTCCTAAGCAGAGAGTCTCTTGGAATAATCACAGGCTCATTTTCTTCTAGATCACTTTCAGACTTGGATTCATCATCTGACCATGGGTTTCGTTTCTTCACTTTTTTTGCACTGGATTTTGTAGATGATGGTGTCCTTCTTACCCTGGCACCTGCCAAAAGCAAAAGCATTTACTACAGTTAGGGTAAAAAATATTTTCATCTTTTCTAATTGCTTACATTATTACAAAATCTAGCATAAATTTTCATCTTAAAAAGGTCTCCTTTAAACATTGTAAATTTTCTTCTCCTCCCTGAAGGGAGATTTAACATGAAATTATTTCACACAGAACCTGACTGGCTGCTGCCAAAGGAATTTGTTTTATGACTGAAAAACATAAAGTCTCTAAGTTTTATCTCCTTTGCCATCAAACTTGTGTTTCTTTAAAGGTTGCTAGACTTTTCCAGGAAAAGAACATGCAGTTTTCCATTATTCAGGGAACCTGATCAGAAACAGAAATACAACAAACATGGGAAGCAGAGGGTATCCTATTACAGGGGGTAAAAATGTGGTCAGTCAATTGCAGGGCAAGCTCAGGTCAAGCTGGGCTGATTTGCCCTGGCTCAACACTGGCTGTGGGAGATTTGAGCTGCACGTAGCCAAGTCAGTCATAACTGTACTGAGTGAATCTACTCAGGTTGGATAATCCCCTGAATAATTAAAAACAGATCTTACCTCAGAATAATTATTTGTGCAACCACGTTTTTTTTTCTTTTTTTTTTTTTTCTGAAAAAACACCTCCCTCATACTTAAACCTTCTCTTCTGTTTCCAGCTTTCTCTTTTTTTTTATTGCTGCCTCCCTGTTACTGTGTGTTTCTCAAACAGCAATAATAAATTCCTACTAGCAGAGGAAATGGGGAAGTGAGTGTTGGTTGTCTGCCAAGCCATAGCACCCATAACTTTCTGAAAGTCAGAATGATTGAATATGTCAATAGAAAAATACATTTATTTAATCAAATTCTACAATCTTATACCATTGCTCAGACTGAGGGGTTGAAGGTGACTGCCCTGTCCTTCAATATCAAAGAGCACACAAACTAGACATTTCAGTTTGCAAAGAATTAGCCTCATTATGTAAAAATAATCTATTTTTCTATACACAAATCTGAGATTTAGATCCCCCCTCCCCAAATTCAAATGTAGAAAATGTAAGATCCATCACCCCCAGGAAAGTAGCTTGTACAAAGAAATTTCAGCAGAGTACTTTCAAATATTTCATTTTAGGGGAGAAAACCATGAAACAGTGATTATTGTGCTGTATTTCCCTTCTCATGCTGTGTTAAAAATGCATTTCACGCCCAGTAAATACAAAACTAAGGTTAACTATGGCTGTGCCAGGGTCTTACCAGGCTCCTTCTTCTCTCTCTTGGGTTTAGGGGTTTTAGCTGCTGCAGCTGATGCATTCAGTGAGTCATCCCCACCACCCTCAGCTGGCACACCACCAAACTCTTCATCAAATTCCATTTTTATTGCTAGAGAATCAGTTTCACCCTAAAATCACAAAACAAAATAATTTGCACCTTTATATTTCAAGATTGAACTGGAATAGTTTTGCAGATAATAATAAATGAATGCAGACTAGTATACTGATATTTGTTGAATAGTCTTGGAAAGAAGTTATCTCACTAAAAAGACCTGAACAATAAGCAATCCAAAGAGGTTTGCAAATGTAAAAGAAATCCAGTATGAATGTCTTATGCATAAGGTCAGCAAAACAGCACAAATACAGCACTAGTGACGATCTGGTGATTTGGATTTATGCTACTGAGTAGAACAATACACCAGTTAAATAATAAATAATTCAACTGCAGCAGTCATTTTGGTTTTACCTTTTTCTTTTTCAGCAATTTCCTGCTGGCATCAGCTTTCATGGCAGATGTAATCTGTGGAACTATTCTTCTGCCAAATGGTGATGGCATAGTCTCTTCCAGCTGGAGTTTCTTCATCTTGGGTTTACCAACTTTGCCTTTTATTGGTTTGCCAACCATGCCAGCCAGAACATCTTCTCTTTCCTGTGCTTCTACTTTCTAACAAACAAGTGGGGGGGGGGGGGGCAGGAACAGGGAAACACATTTTTTAATGAGGACAAAGTGGAACGTGATGATTATTTAAGATTCAGCTCATTTTTACACGAAGCATAAGGCTCCTCTTAATTTTCACTTGAATTGGAACACAATTTTCAGTTCTGGAACGGTGACCAATTAATCTTGGTAAATTCATTACCCTGTAGAGTTAAAAGCTGCACTTTCATTCATGGATAAATACAAACTTTTGGACACTGTTAGACTGAAAAATCTTCTATCAAGTTTCTATTTCTCACTGTCTAGGCTGGTACTATTGTAAATTTCTGGTACTATTGTAAATTTCCATTATTTCAGCATTTAACTTCAACATTTAGTTTTGAAGCGTGTCACTTCAAAAGATTGCACCAGCCCTTTTCAGACAAGGTGGAAAACTGAGGTTCAGCAGGTCGTTAACCAAGGTGACTTTATCTTTTTTCCAGAATTACTGATGAGGCAAACTAAGGGCCCCTCATATAGTATTATAGTCTACACGCTTCGTTCCTGAATGTACGGTTTTGAATTTCACAAAAAATTAGATCATGTAGAACCACTGTAATTATTACCATTACCAGTTACTACTCACAGGTTTCTGTGTGACCTGAAAACTAACTTTCTCCTGGTTATCTGTCTTTTAAGATCACTGACTTAGAACAAACATTAAACTGGATAGCTGCAAGAAACGATAACTGAGAAACACTACCAGGAACACAGATATCCAATATTGATTTCCCAGTTATCACTATACTGTGAAATGTATCTACTTTTGATTCAAAAGGTTGTATTTTTTCAATTATTTTTCTTAAATTTTAATAATTCTTATTAGTTCGTGGTTTTAATTTAATTAATGTGAATTTCATGTTTTAGAAATATCTATAAAGTAAAACATACTTCAAGTTCTTCAACAAAGGCTGCTAGATCTTCTTTCCAGAGGTCTGAAGGAGATTTCCTTTTAAGATCATTTAGTTCTCTCTCCTAAAACATGAAAGTAGTATAGAGAATGTAAGTACAGCTAAAGCAAATGCCACTGAAGACTGAACATTCCCAACAGGCACATCAGCAATTACTGTGTCATTTCAGAACAAGCCTTCCACGTGTACCAACCTTGGAATCTCTCTGCTTAATCAACTCTTCCACCTTCTCTTTTGTGAGTGACCACAGGGACATGTTCAAAATGTAGTTGAAGTCAGGGCCAGAGGTTGCACCAGAAGCAGAGGAAGCATCATCATTTGCATTCTGAGAGTCCTCCTCTTCTGCTGCCTGAGGTGAAAGATTCACAATTACAGGTATTAGTGATCTTGGCTCTGTGCATGAACTCTGACACTGCTGCAAAGCCCCATCACAGAGTAGCAAGGTGTGCCCCCACAGATTCAATAACCTGAACATTTTCTGGCCCTTTCCAAAAGGCCGTGTTCCTGTGACCTTCTAGAGCTGATTATTTAATAATTTGATTTAAGAAAACAAATTGAACCCGTGCTAGAGCCTTGTATGCTGCTGGCTGCAGATACTGGTGCTGTCCCACCCTTCTCTCAGGACTGAGGCCTTTGCCCTTTGGGTATTCATGGACATCTGTTCCTTTAGAAAATTAGCACAGTCCTTTGGATAAGAGCTGGTATCAAACCCCCAAATGTGCAAATTGAGATTTGAAAGTAGATCAAAATTTGTCTAAATAACAGTTCTCTTATAAAATAGAAATCATTCCATAGTGTTAAAATACAGTATTAAAAATACCAAACAAATGTGAAATGAAAACAAATAGTGAAAACAGTGGCAAAGACACGGAAAAGGGGTAGCTGACAGAAATTCAAAGCTGCTTTTCAAAGCAGTTCTATCTGCCCATAGTAAAGGGGATGAAACTTTGAAATTAAATTCGCCACATCTCTCTTTTGGAATGATAAAAACTGCTTGGTTTTAAAAAAAGCAGAAACAAATACAGGTCAAGGTCATGGTCAAATTTACTACAATAAATTTAAAAGTCATAGCTTTATAATATCCATGTTTCTTTAGAGAAAAACAATAAGCTATGTAGAAATAATTACATTTAGTAATTAGTTGTATGTGTGGGGTAACTGATGCAGCACTTTCTGTATCAGCCAGTCAGAAATCAAGTTGCCAGTTTTCATTTGGGTACATTAAGAAATTCAGTCCTCTGCAATCTCATTTTTCAGACTTGTACTACCTTGTCTTCTTCTAAGCATTATTCATATCCATATCCAATACTCCGTGATGCTATTTTTTGTGTAAGTTTAATTTTTTTTTAAATGAAAGCCAATAGGAGTAATGAATAATGTTTTTAAAATGCTATGTGTGTGTTATAAATTAAGTTAGACTCCTAAAAAACAAGCAGTATCATTCATAACAGCAACATCATCTACTATATCTGGATTATTACCTTTTCCTGTGCTTCTTTCCAGGCTTTTACTGGATCAGATTCATAACCTCTCTGGACCAACATCTGAATCAAATCTCTTTTTGATCTGTTCTCTACAAGACACACACAAACACAGAGGAGGGGAGGGGGAAAAAAAAAAGAAGGAAAGTCAGTGTCATGAAAATCTTGCGTGCAAGTATTTTCTAGTATACTTAAATAATTTCCAGATCTTCTCCCACTGTTAACAATTCTAACTTCTGTTTACTCACCAATGGTAATTTTCCCTTGTATCTTCTCCAGGATGAAACGAGCTTGGTTGTTCAGCTTGGTAGACTCTGCACCCAGCATTCCCACCAGCCACTCCTTGCGCAGGCTGTAGTAATGTAACCGCAGATCAAAGAACTCCTTCAAGATGTCCTGCACAGTTTCGTACTTCTTTAAGCACCCCATGTGATCAAACAGCACCTAGAAAATACATGGTAGACTTGAGAGAGGCTGCCTAACTTGAACTTTGTTAGACCTTGTGTAAGTGCTCAGTTCTATTGCACATAGATAAAAGCACCATACAAAAGTGACATTTCAAGGAGTGTGAACTCAAACCTCACTGTGGAGCTACACAGCAGAGAGCTGGATGGACTATTTTTATCCACAAGTTTAGGATGAGATTTATGGTAGCACAATCAAACAAAAAGACAGCTATATAGAGGAATATGCCTGAATTCACTTGAATGACTAATTTTATCTACATATTAAATCGCAAGTTCAGTAGCAACCGATGATTCACAACTATTTAATATAACAGTTGAAAAGCTTAATAATCCTTAATAATCTTCCAATTCAGCTGTGAAATCTGTCACTTTTCAGCTGTGAAAACTACCATCCTTCAAGTTCAAGCACAAAGTAAGAAATCATTTTTACTTGATAGGTGGAATCAATCCTGCCTGGCTTCTGATATCTCCAGTTTAGACATTTATAGGTGAACTAGTCACCCTTGGTGCCCTCCATAGTCAACTGAAAGAAATGAACCCCTCTAGGGGATAATTCATCTATCCAAAATAGCTGTTTGGGAGCTGGGGGACAATAGCCAAGCTCACATAACTTTTTAAGGTTCTTACACTAGGGCAGATTAATTCCTGCACAGGTACAGAAAGCAGCCCTTGCAATTTATTATTCATTTTGGCAGGCAGAAAATGCAGGAATTCAGCTGCAAAACATTTTGTGAAATGTAAAACTGACAACAGATTCTCACAATAGCTCCTACAGTTGTTTAAATATGTGATAAATATCATCACCCTGATTTGGTAATTTGCTTTTCAAGTATAATCTACAAAGCTAGTTGAGCAAGGCCTGTTTCCTTTTCCAGTTCTACAGTTTTTAATTCATTTTTAGCCTATTTTCACACAGCTTTTGATGTACACAGCAATAGCAGCAATAATGATATTTGTGTTTTGTGATAATATCTGAAAGTAGCATCTGCCATAAAAAATAGAACTGTTTTTTCAGTATCTGTTTGGAAATCTTTGCAGAAACTATAGACATCTATATTTATTCATATTCTTAGTAATTTACAGCAATATTATGTCTTCAGCAGCTTAAGAACAGTGTTTGCTATACCTTATCACCTAAAACTGGATTTATGCTGGTGGAAACATTGGATCATTTAACTCCTATTAGAGAAGTAACAGTCCTGCAGAAAGTGCAATTCTGACAATGTAATTTGTCTCAAGTTTAAAACTCAAATCTAATTATAATATGGCAGAAAGTTATTTGTATGATCTATTTTACATTAACCACTTCTGGTTCGCTGCACAGGAAATTTTCAATTACAGGAAGGCAATCACCCCAGGCCTGTCCCATTTGAAAGACTCATCAGGACTAAAATGGATTTGCATATTCATATTGACTTAGTATTGGTCATCATTACAGTCTTCTACTATAGAAACAATTTCAAATACACAATGCACTGTTCAATACCAAGAACCAAAGTATACTACAAAAACATTTGATTTTTACAACAAGCAACAGTAGGGATTCTGATAGCCAAACATGAAAAAGTTACCATAGAATTACAAGTAAGACTTGTTTGAAGCTTAAAGACTTTGTGCAATCCAGCAGCTTCTGCCTGTGCAAGTTTTTCTTCTGTCATCTTCACAACAAATTTCACAGTTGTATCAGTGTGGTATTCCTTATAGTCAGAAATTAATGCTGGAGTTTTTTCAGTCCCATTCAACATAGGTTCTAGAACCTGTTCTTTGTACACCTGTCAAAAATAGGGCAGCAAAAAAACAGAACCACTTGAAATGCCTTAAAACTGCAAACCAACTGAACAACATAAACTTCCAAAGCTCTGTGATTTACATCTGATACCAGTTATAATTTACAGAACCAGTATAACCTGGGAAATGCAGGCCAAAAGTAGCAGAAAGAGAGGCAGAAACCAGGCCAGAAAAGGCTACTATAAAGTGGATTAACTATGAATTCAGCAGAGAAGCAGGTGTTCTCTGTAGTATGGACAGCTGATGTCACAAACAGAGAATCATCTTCTACAAAAGCACACAGGAGAATGAAACCACATTCTATTCCATGTACATATAATCAGAAATGGTGTTAGGAGTTCATGCAGTCGTGGGATTGAATAACTTAATGAGGAATTCTTCACTTTTTTGTTTATATTAAAATGTATTTCACTATTACTTACCTGGGTCCATGTCCTTACAGGAAGCTCTGTAATCTCTACTGTATTCCTGTCCACCACAAATATTTCACCACTCACTACATACTGATTTTGACCAAGTTCCTGAATGGTTCCTTTGAAGTTTTTGTAGTTTGGGAGCTGAAATTGGAAAAACCCACAAAGTGGTAATAATCTTTAAAATAAAATCTCAGTAAAGTATTTCTTTTCCATACTCCATACAGTTACCACTGTATATTGCACTAACCCATCAACAAACCTCTCATACCTGTGAAAATCTGAAGTCATAGGAAAGACACTGCAGAAAAAAAACCCCAGAATACACACATTAAAGTGACAGGATCAATTATCCTACTGTCCACAGAGTAGAAAAATTGTTAAGAAGATGCAGGTAAACCCAGTGAGGTGGTGGGGTTTTATTTTGATTTTTTCTTCCTCTTTCTTAAAGAAAACTCTAAGCACAAATAAGGCATGACAGAAAGCAGATTAAGACCCCACGATAACTTTGCAGAAGTGGTGCTACCTCCCCTAGCCATTTTTTTTCATTTTTGTGCTGTTTGGCAAAGATAGTGGAACCCATCCAGGCTAAGGATTTTTTTTTACACGGGATTGATTTCCTTATCCAGCTTGACACAAACACATACCAGCACACAGAAAGGAGCTAGATGGAGGCAGAACTGCCTCTTTCAACCACAGTGAGCTTCAGTTGACTTTGAGAATACACAGAAGGCCTAGGAGTCCTAAAGGAAGGGCAATGGATTGCATTAATTTTAAAAAAAAATCTCATTGTTCCCAAGAATTTGAGAAAGGAAAGCCACTATGTCTTGAAAATTGATACTGCACACTCAGTGTGCTGTGATCTAGAGAAGAAAAGATGTTTCTGCTTCTATGGCCTAGTAAACACAGCCAAGCAGCAATATTAATCAATTGTAAAATTAAGGTTGTATAAACTGTACTTCATCTCTTGGTCACAGATATTATGGGTTCACACAGGTGTTCTTCCTGACCAATTTTTTTCACACCACTTCTGGGACTCCTAAAATTTTGAATAAAAAAAAGCTAAATGCAGTTCAGAAGCTGCTGATTTCCTTGAACAGCAGCAATATTTTTTCCTCTGCCTACAGACATATAAAAGAGAGAACAACTCAGACAAGAGAAAGGAAATGCTAACTTTGGCTTAAGATACTTAAGTAGTACCTTCAAAAGGAGAGAGTGATACAACTTTTTACTCTACTGCTGTGTCACAACAATCCTGTAAGTCTTGTAACAGTCAGTAGACTGAACAAAAAGTCTTAATAGTCTAAAATAATTGCTAAAAATATAAATAGCAATGTTTTTGCTTCAAGGTGAACTTGCCCAGCCTCATATCCCAACAGTCAAGTAAAGCTTCTACGTAAAATTACTGGGACAAACCAACTCCGATGCTCCAATAATTAAGAAGTTCTAGAGAGATGAGAATTCATTTTGTAAGTACACACATATAAAATACAAATGTATGCTATTATTTTTACCATTGGGTGGGGATCTAGGCCATCCAGCATCCGTCTGACATTGTTTACAATCTCTCTGGTATCATAGTTTGGAAGTTTGCATGCCCAGCCAGTACCAATTCCTTCAGCTCCATTTACTAAGACCATGGGAATGATGGGAATGTACCATTCAGGCTCTACACGTTGGTTGTCATCATACAGGAATTTAAGCAAGTTGTCATCCACTGATGGAAAAAGCAGCCTTGCTAAAGGGCTTTAAAAAGAAAAAATAGAAAACCATTTAACCTCAAGTCCAGTAAGTAAAGAACATTTTGCTTTAACAGCCCTTGGGCCCAAATATGATCTGTTTGCAGATTTTTCTCACATCTTCCTTTCTCTTTATCGTTCTGAAGCTGAAAATGCAATGTACACATCTCCTGAGATAACAAAGTTCTTCCCAATGGAAGCATGTGTTCACAATGGATGATGTTTGTTTCCTTCACAGTAACACATGTACCTGGTATACTAGCAAGTGCTGACATTTAACATCTACACAATATCATTGTCTGAAGCTTTCAGAACACACAGCTCAGTGTGACACTGGGGCACCCAGTAATAAAGCAACACAGCATCCAAATAGTTGTAAAATTTCCTTGCTTAACTGCAGGAGTAGCAAAATGATATGGATGTTCAAAACCACACTTAAGAGATCCAAAGCAAAACATGAGCTTCTATCAAAATATTTCAATCTCTCTCCATTTCTCTCCCCTACCCCCACAAAAAAAGGAGTGTTGTGAAAGGATGAGTTTCATAACAAGGCTATTTGAAAGTATGCATTTAGCTTGACATTAGTAGTTTACCTTAACATGGTGAAAATATAGCGAGGGCTGGCAGCATCCTTTCCACCATGAAGCCTGGTGCCAAACTGACCAATAGGTTGTAGCAGATTCACATTGTTACTTCCAACAAAGTTCTGAGCCAAGTTGACAATAGTCATCATTAATGCTTGCTGCAAGAAAATACATATTCATAGTAATAAGTATGAGACAGTCTATCCTAATCAGCCAGTAAAAGCTATTTTTAACGGCCCAAAATTGTGTGACTAACCTGAGTTAAATTTTCAAGAAAGCAGTCTCCCTGAGAAAGGACTGTTGTAACCTATTTCAAGGGCTGCTGGGAATACACAGTCTATGCTCAGGAAAACCCCTGAGATTCTTAATTTCTTCTAAAGCACTTCTCTGGGGGAAGGGACATAAACTGACCACACTTGCATGCACAAACCACAGCTCATGGCTTCTAAAGGGAGAAGAGAAGGGATGGATGGGTTGTTAATACGGCCACTCTTGCTAATATTTCAGATAAATAAAAACAAAGCAGGAGCTAGAAATAATTTTTGTTCTGACACGGTGATACGTTTTTGAAGAACAGAGTTTCTGTTTATTCCCTTAAAATACTGTATTTCTTGTTCCAGACAAAAACTGTCCTGGTACATAGTTCCTATATTCCTATGTTTCAGAATCTAGAAGTTGCCTAGGTAATTAGTTATCTACTATTTTGCCACAACCCACAATGTATTTGGGATAACACTGTGCACCAACACTTGGAAAGAAAGGAAATACGCTGTCTTGTTAAGCTACATACAGTTTGGTTCATTTTCTTTAAAAGCACATCTGTGATTAGTAAAATTACAGTCAACAGTTTGCAATTTTAATAGCAGAAACATTTACCTAATATTTTACAGAGGCTAAAAAGTCCTCACAACTTCACCATCCTCCATACTCACCTCCCCATGGTGATAAGCTGACATTTCAGCCACAGAACCAGCCAGCTGAGCAACCTTTACTTCACGTTTATCATTTCTCTTAAAGCAAGTGAACAGAACCTTGCGTTGCCCTGGTTTCAGACCTATTAAGAACAACATCCCATTTTCAACACATACACAAGCAAATGTTTTCAAGTGATAAACTTGTTTTGCCTTATTATCATTTCTAATCTCTCAAAAGAAGTTAAAACGTTAAATAGAAGCACATTCACACTGTAATAGTAACAAAATAATATATCATTCTTTAAAGTAATTAAAAACATTTTACCAAACTCAAAAAATTACCCAAAAAGTGGAAACACAACCTTTTTGGCCAATTATACAGCATCCAATACATCATTCTAAAAAACTGCACCTTGATCCTAAATGTGCAACTTCCACAAGTCAAGAATTCTTTCCATTATACTGAGCAAAATCTTTTTTCTAAGAATATCAGCACAAATTCAGCAATGACAGCTGTAACTGTAGCTTACATGTATTTCACAGCACTCTGAAATTTTACTTTTTGAGTGAAATTCTCAAATATGCATTAAAATTCAACAACAAAAAATATTATCCTCTTGAGATCTTTTAAAGTTTTAAGAAAGAAGCCAGTCTCTGATCTTCTGGTTTATTTTCATTGCTTAGGCACACTTTAGGAACAACATCTCTGTGGAAGGGATTGCATCATATTTCCTGCATGTTATCCAGAACTTGATAACCAGTTCTAGATCATGCTTATTGAGCTATTCACAGTGGTTTAATTCACATACATTTCTAAAATGCACTAAAATATTGTTAAATGTTAACCATTACTACAGTGGGTCAAACACAAGAGCAAAAGCTGGAAGGAAGAGGAAAAAAAAAAAGAGACTGACTTCAATTTCCATTTCATTTAAATATGTAATATCCAGAATTTTTTACAATGGGTCTGCATCATGTTTTTCCACCAGCGATCTATGGAATACAACAGACTTAAAAGACTTCCTTCACAAAGGAGAATCACCTCATAGTAAGAATTTTAACTACCAGCTGTGAAGAGATAGGCAAAATGTTCTTCCTCTTCAGCATTTTTTCTGAGATTTGCCACCAGGCTAGCCTGTCATATATCACTTGATGATGCTAAAGGACAAAAACCATTGCTAAAGCACTACACCTGCTGCACAACTCACATATCCATGGCCAGAATGCAGAATTACAGCCAAAGTTGGCAGAAACACTCATATGAATTATAAATAATATCTGTAGTATTATATATACACCTACATTATGTTACATATATACATAGACACACACAAATATATGAACAGCTATGTTCCCCTCTTATTTTCTTACATTTCTGTAGAAACAGTCCACTGCAAGTTCATTCTTTATTTTAAGTTTCAGCAAAATCATTCTGCTGTTTCTGAGAAGTCAATCTGGGTACACAGTGTGTTGTAAGGAGCAATGATCTCTTGAAACACACAGCTCTGTAAGTACCCGGGTATGGGAGGAAGTAAGTCTGGAGAAGCTGAAACAGAAACTGACCTCCTTTGGTTCCCTAGGTGTGTATCTGCATACCTAACTCAGTTTCATTCTGCATCAAAGCTGGGGATCCATCCTACCTGGAAGTTTGATGATCCCTCTCTCTCATCCAAAACACAAAAAATGCTCTTACTGCATGAATATTTTGGTCTAAGTCTGTAGCATCAAGAAAGTTGACCAGCTCCACTACAAAATGTACTGGGAACTGGAGATGAATGCACTTCCCCCACCCCCGAAGTCTCAAGGCCTTTCTTCTGATCACAGTAAGCTTGTACACACAGACAACGACATGGGCAGAAATCCCTGTTGATGCTGTCTGCAGACAGTTTTACAAATGAGTAAATGAGTAGTGTAGTAAAAACTGCTCCTTTTAATGTACATGCTATTGCAAGGGGAAGGTTAGTAAACCTGACTGACAGGAGCCTAGCAAGATTACAGGTCAGTAAACACTAGAGCACTGCCTGTGGTGCAAGACTGAGGGGAGAAAACATTTGCATCTTCATCTGCACTCAGCTGCTGACTTGAATGTTAATTATTACAAGCACTTAAGAGACTTGCTTTCTCTGATGGTATGAGCAGAAACAAAGCACTTGCAGGGCCTAGGGAATAGGTCTGGTTAAGTAAAAAGCCTGCACAGCACCAGATTAAACTTCCTCACAGAAGAAACATGGCAATTCCTTAGCACATAAATCATGAAATAATTCAGGTTGGAAGGGACCACAGTGGCTCATCTGGTGCAACCTCCCCAGGCAGAATCATCCTAGAGCACATTGCACAGGATATGGTCTCCCTCTCATATATCCACTGAGGGGGACTCCACATCTCCTCTGGGCAATTTGTTCCTGTGTGTGGCCACTGCACACTGAAGTTCTTCCTCATGTTCAGGTGGCACTTCCCCTGCATCAGTGTCTCCCCACTGCCTCTTGTGCTATTGTGTTTGGCACCACTGAGAAGAGCCTGTCCTCCATCCTGTCAACACCTCCCCTTTATATACTTTCACACATTTATGAATCCCCTCTCAATCACCTCTCGAGACTGAAAAGGCCCAGCTCCCTCAGCCTTTTCTCATAAGAGAGATGCTTCAATCCCTTATTCATCTTTACAACCCTCCACTGGACCTTCTCCAGGAGCTCCAAGTCTCTCTTATACTGAGGAGCCCAGAACTGGACACAGCAAATGTGGCCTCACCAGGGCTGAGCAGAGGGGCAGGATCACCTCCCTTGACCTGCTGGCCATGCTCTTCCTAATGCACCCAGGACACCCAGTGATACAAAATGATAACAAACACATACATGGAAGTTCTTACATTCTCTGCTTTGATTCCAATGCAAATCACAGCTCTATAAACCATCAATAAACAGGAATATTCCAAAAAAATCATAATGAATTATCATCTTACCATCAACCAGGGAAGGGATAGATCTCTCGTTGTCTGAATTTGAGAAAAGGATCAACTCCTTGTTAATGAAATCATTGTAAGTCAAATGTTTTGTTGCTGTACCATATAAAAATTGCTGAAAAAAACCACATACATTATTCATTCAATACAAAAACTACATTACATTTAAATCTCACCTGGCAGATTTATTGCTATAATTTAGGACTCACCTCGGGAAGGCCATGTAGTCGACGCTGTCGCCTGTCCTCCATGAAATTTGTTAACCATTCTTTTCGGTCATCAATCTTCTTCTTACTGAAGGCCTGGAAAAATGCCAAGCACACTAAAGTATCAGCATATAAATGTTTGTGCAAATGTATGTTACTTCAGTCAGAATTTTAAGCATATTGCACTTTCTGATCAAGTATTCAATAAGGCTTATTTGGACAAGCTAATCCATATAACTAACATTTACATTTAAGGAACAGTACCAGTACATGACTTTTCAGACATTTTTGCACAAGGTATTTTGAAATGACAGATCTCTCAGTGTTTGCAATTTAAATTTATATTGCTTACCTGAAATCTGCACACATTAAGACAAATCTTATCATTCTTCTTCCCCTCTTCGCATCAGAGTTGTGCTTTGACACACAGGTTTGAAGTTCTTTCCCCATACAGCTTTAAGGTTGGGTTCATCATTTAGACTGAGCTATAACCAGCTCTCATCAGGAAAATCAACTGATGTTATTAGAAAAAGAAAATCCCAGTGTTGTAATTTCCATGCCCTCTTTGCTCTGTCAGTAACTTGCAGCTGCTCCTGACTGGCCATGCCTAGTCCTCTTACAAAAATTGACAACCTGACAAAACTGACACTGCACAAAAACCCTAAGCCAGAGAGTTTGGGCCAGCTGACTGATGGCCTCAGCCTTCATGATGACAAGGCATCACTTTCCAGCAACCACTTATCAATACAAAAGGACACAGGAATCTTCTGACTTCATGGTGTTACAGAAACAGAGTTCCCCTCCAGTCAGTTTCCTCTCCAAAACCCAGAAAAATATATAAAAACTGATTACGTGGTTTAAACAAGATTTTGACTGCTTTGGGGAAATTCTATGAGCTGCTGAGGTACTGCCTTTTTTTCTCAGGGAGTAACATACAGAAACTTCATCATGTCCTCATTTCAACCACTCTCCTGCATAGGAACACAGTCATCAGCACCACCTTTTTCAAAGGACTCTGACTGGAGCACTCCAAAAGAACTCAATGAGTAGTTTCAACTCCTTGGACACCACAATGCTACATAATAAATATCAAATGTAACTTAGTTTCTGAGAAAGGGACTAAGCCTGATCACCTTGTTTTGCATCAGACTGACTTGTGAACAAAGCTGGATCATTCACAGTGTCAGACATCAGAAAAATCAGGATTAGGCTTTTGTAAAAAACAGGACTAAATTACATTTTTCTTCTAGCTCCTTTCAGTTTATCTCTACCTTTTCTAGACCACTGAAGTGACAAATGACCAAGAGCTGGATCAGCATAAAATTATTTCAATTGAATAAAAATAGATTTAATGGAATTAAGAGCTGTTTTCAAATATTTATTTATTAATAGAATAAGAAGAGAATTTTTGGGGGGTTTTTTTGTTTCTCCACTTTAAACTGGTATTCTAATGCTTCATTTACTAGCAAGAGTTCCTCAGAATGCCGAAGAATTTGCTTTGTGAAATATTTTTTGCTTTCCTAGAGTCCAGCTATCATGAGGGCTGGTGGGGTCCATAATCACACACCACCCAGAGGTAAACTTGGGGCTGGGATTCCAGTGACCAGCAGAGGAAATGCAGGTGGAAGTATAAGTGAAGTTCCTGTACACAGCTCCAGCACCAGCTGGGAGTTGCTGAGGTGTAACAGAGGTGAACAGCTTCCTCCCAGACTGACACAATACTATTTTAGGTAACAGTGAGGATCAGCCATAAGTGGTTACATGGCCTCATACACCAGCCTGTGTGTGGAGGTCTCTTTGCAGAAACAGAGATCATAATTCTGTTAGCAAAACCACACACTTTACTGTACCCGCAGGATAAGAAAAAAGTTGTTTTGCCTAAGGTATTTTTCCATGTTCCCTTTCTTTTCTTTCCTACCTTTTTTTCTCACTAATGTCACCTGCAATTAAAATAGTAAATTGAAGTAGATAAAAGTTGAAATATTTCTTGAGAAAACAGCTTTGTTCCAGACACTTCATACTTTGCCCTTCCACAAGCTTTCTTTGAAACACAAGTATTTTCCTGCACACAACTATTTACAGAACTTCAAATTCAAATATGCAGAGCACATGAATGAATGCATATACGACACACTGACAGATCTTCAATGAATAAACAATATTTATCTGATCTTATTTCCTCAGAAAAAAAAAAATACAGATCCCTAAGTAGTTGTGAAACACAATTTGTTTGGGCTCTATTGCCCAAACAAACAAAAACTCCTCAAAGTACTTTTTTGTATGTTCTGTCTTTAAAAGCAATTCTGACTGGAGCATTTCTTGATATTCACACCACACAAAATTATCAAAGTTAAAAGCTTCTAAAAAGAAGGTAGAGTTCATTTTGTCGTATGGATTAAGCTTATTCCAAAATTTAAAACATTTCCCAAAAGATTCTTTCTCTGCCCAAATTGGTTTTTTTAGGTACTCATATAAACCAAAACCAAAACAAGCCCTGTCAGGACTTCCTCACGTGCCATTTTCAGCACACAATGAAACTAAAACATATCATAGAGAAACACTTCTGTGAGTTCTTACCAGTGTAATGGCAGCATCATCCTCAGGCCCAGCGTATCGAAACAAGATCCGATGTCTTTCCATGTCAGCAAAATATTCTTTTGCTTCTTTAGCAGTGCTGGTACCCAATCCTGCACAATAAAAATAAACAGTTACTCAATATTCAAAATTTAAGTTTTATTATTTTATCCCTTTTATTTTCCTGGGAATATTATAAAATCATTATTTAAGATTCTATCATGAAAACAGCTAAAATAAAAGTTCATAGCACCCATTTGTTATTATTTACTCAGAGGGTTTACATATTTGTTTTTAAACAAACCTTTGTAGTATTTTATCTTCCATGCTTTATGGTTTTCCATATGCTTTTTCCACTCATCGAATTCAGGAATACTATAGAATGAAAGCTCTTGCTTATTTTTGCTTGCCTTTGAAAAAACAAACAAACACAATCAACATTTCTGTTGTGCTGTAAATAATCCATAAAATCTCAATAACAGAACCCATACCTTCACAATAGGGGTGATGAACTCCTCAAGAAAACCATGTTTCAACAGTGATGGCCAATTGTGATGAATAAAATTGATCAACAAGCCCTTTATGTGAGATCCATCCTGATCCTGAATCAGAACATGAAAACATGAAGCAGTCTTGTATCAGATTCCCCAAACCACCAAAAAACCCATTCACTGGCCTGAATACATCAACACAATGCCTGATGACAGAAAGCATAGAAAGGAACAGTTGGTTTTAATTTGGATTCCAAACAGGACCTGGGTATGAAATAACCACCTGTGAAGGTCACTGTCCTGAGCTATTGAAAAGCTCTTCCAAGACAAGTGCATGGTTGCTGTTCAAAGTTTCTCTGCCTGTGGCATGATCCTGCCGGGAGCTAGAAAGTTCTCCCAGACACCACAGAGTTGAATTTTTGTGGAAAAAAGCCAAACCTGGCCACAGTTCTCACTGGTGGCAAGATGCTTGATAGTTCAATTGTGAGATTATGTAAACATAATAGCCTAAATTCTTGTTTCTATACCTGACTTGCTAGCAATACCACCTCATTTACTGTCTACTTTTGCCCTTACTTTCAACACATTTTTGAATTATCAGTAGCATGTTTTTTATTATTACTTTGGTTTCTTGCTATTTTGTGCAGCGAAATTCAGTTGTTCTTTTAGAGAAGCCAAAACAATATATATAGATAAATTAATTTCTTAAAGAAACCTTATATCCTGTGAAATTGCAGCAAAACACATTGTAAAAAGCTTTGTAGATTAAAACCTGTGAATTTCAGACTTACCTGATCTGTCATGATCATAATTTTTCCATATCTCAAACTTTTCAGAGATTCTGGATCTTCATAGCTTTTTTTGTATTGTAATCCAACTATTTTGATGATGTTGTTGATTTCTGCATTTTCCATAATCTGTACAAAAAAGTTATTTTTGCAGCCGGTGTAAAAAGCAAAGATTCAGAAACATCCCAATCTTGCTTTATAGCTGTTTTTTCAATGCACCCTGACCTCAACTTCATAAGCTTTTTATTCCCACCCCTTGAAGCCTTTGCACTTGCAATGATTTCTTCTGTACACACAAATTCTCAAGACTGCACCACTCTCTTTCTCCTCTACAGCCAAAGTACTTTGGATGGGGGAAGCTGGGAGAAAACCACATGTGTAACAAGAAGTCATCTCACAAAGCTGCCTTCTTATTCCACTGTTTTCATGGGCATCTGCAGCACACCTCTTATTACAGACAAATTATGAATGGCAGCAGGAGCAATATGATGGTGTAATGCTGCTAGCTGCTGACTCACGTTGTGAGCCCATGAAATCACATGCTAATGGAGAGAATACAAAGTTTTGGGGGCTTTAAGTACTCATGTGAAATGTGAATATGAGTCATAGCAAGATTTCCTTTCACTTGTGAAGAAATGAACTTCATCATCCCAGTACTGCACTGCTACAGTTAATATTTACAGGCATCAAAATAGCTGGTACTTGATGAAATCTCAGTCACAAAACTTCCATGAAAAAAATTAAAAATTAAAATATGAAGATGCAAATCTAGAAATCAAAAATAAACAGGAGGACATCGTTTGTCAGCAAAAAGGAAAGGACAAAACTACACACCTGTTTGTGAGAAGCTTCTCGGACATTGAGAATTTTGCCCCTGAGTGGGAAGACTCCGTATCTGTCTCTGCCAATAACACCTAGGCCAGAGACAGCTAAAGATTTGGCTGAGTCTCCTTCTGTTAATATCAACGTGCAGTCCAAGGAATGTTTGCCACCTGCAGGCCAGGAAGAAGTAGAGGGAAGGAACAAACCAGAAAGCGTAACTCAAATAAAAGAAATACAGTTGAATTCTTTCTACTCTACAGGTAATTTCCTCTCATCAGTTAATTTAAGTAGGCTGAATTTCTCTTCTTAGGGATGGCCTTCCATACCTCTAAAACTGCACAGCAATTAGTATCCTTGCCCTGAGCAGTACACTATGGATTGCTATGGACAAGGAGCATAATAGGCAAAATGGGATGCAATAGTGGCACATCTTACATAATGGTTCCCACACATCTGCACAAAAAAGGACAGATTCCTTCTCTACCTTCACTATTTCATTTTGCTAGCTGCAAATTTCTTACACACATACATTATGCATGTCTGAGTTACATACAGGAGGTCTTTCCCATTCTGCATTTTCACTTTCCTCACAGTATATTTTAAAAAGTAATCTGTTAAATCACATTTTTGTGGTTTTCCCTTTTTCTTATCTACCAGCTAAATCCAGACAACTGTATGAAAAATTTGTCAGAAAAGCTCAAATGATGAGGACATTTGCACTTCTTATATCTCACAAATTTCTCAAACAGAAAAATAAATCTTTACTAACAGTGTAATTTTGATTCTACAAGACACACAGCATTTCAGTGCCTGTGTGCTCAAAACTGGAATGACATTCATGTTCTGCCTACTGCAACTGTAGCAGTGGAGTAGATGTTCTAAATAACAAGCAGGCTGAAAAAAGGAACCCATCCTTCTGCAACAGTGCAAATGCTCATTAAGTAGCTTTGCTATTTTATCAAGGCCTATGGTAGGAAAGACTCCAAAACACTTCAAGCTGGTTGAGTCTCACCTACTGCTAATAAGGTGGTTTTAAATATACTGGTATTTAAAATGTGTGCTGTAATTTGCCTTTATCTGGTAGATAAAAACTACCCCATACTTCCTATTACACAGAACTTAGATTCAGACCTTTGCTTTTCTGAATAAAGATGTGTGACTTAATGTAATCTAAGGCAGTTATTCACACTGGCAGTGATCACCTACCAGCAAGGTGGACTCCAAATACCTAGAAAAACACCAGTCTGCCATTTTAGAATTTATAAAAGCCAACATTTTTCATAAATGAACTGCAGAAAACACATGTGAATGTCATCCAGGTTCACTTTCTTCTGGAATGGATGCAATCAGTAGCAACTAATTTCACAGAAATACAATAAGCCAGGTATTTTCCTGAGCACAGCTCTAAAGAACTCAAAGACAAAACTACATGAACTGACAGGTTCAAAAAATGCTTTTATGCTTCACCTGATTTAGTAATCTAGTTGCTCCCTTACAATCCTATATTCTTAACTTTTGGTTTGATTTCTGCCTTTTCTCCTCCAACAAGCCAACTCCTCCAGAACTATGTACAGCTGTTCAAGATGACAAGAAAGCAAGAATGACCAGGTATAGGACCCTTTCTTTACAGCAGAGGGGGAGCAAATCTGCAGCAAGTGCATCACTCTACAGATACACCTCTCTCCTATTCTTAAGCATTAACTGGCAATGATTAAAACATTCTGGGGTACCAGGCACACAAGAAACCGGTGAATGCTGGACCTCAGCTTCAAATTCACTCTTGAAGTAAAGATGAAATCTAAAAACCACAGGAATAACTAAAGTCAGAGGGGTTTGTGGCCAGAGACCGTTCTCTCCCTGCTGCACTTCCTGTGTGTCCACCCTGAATGTGCAATGCCTTCAATGTCAGAAGTCCAGTATCCTCCAGATCTTCAATAAATCAATACCTGGTTAAGCCTCCTCAGGAGATGCAGAGTTCCCTCAACACGAAACAATAACTAGGCATCAGAGAAATACCTGGGTAACAGCATTCAAGTCCTGCGAAGCTTTAGGCATGAGAGTTCAGCCCAAATGAATCCCTACATGCCTTTGTCTTCTCAGGATGAAAAACAACTGACAACAGAATATTTTATTAGCTCCCTTGTTAGAGATCCTCCCTTCCCCTCACACCCAATAAAAAAAAAATAAAAAAAAAAAAAGTGATTTTGAAGCCTGATCTCCAAAGCACAGCTAAAAAACTACCAGAAAAGCATGTCCTAAATCATTCATTATATGATTTAGGAGCACTCGGCTTGATAGCCATGAAAATATGTAATTCCTTCGAGCACACAATCTTTTTGGCAAGGAAAGTATCAGGAACATATATCTGGTTGAGGAGTAAAAATTCCACAGGCAAAATGTAGAGTGGATGTGAATATCAACTTTTGAGGCAAAATATGACATCTGAATAAATGAAAAATTAAATACTGAAGAAACCTCAATTTAAAAAATTAATAACCAAGGAACTAAAGAAAAGGGATAAAAATTAAACAGAACCACCATCTCATCAATTCATCTTTGGCTTGAATGTTGAAGCACAAAAAAACCCCCAAACCAAACAAACACAAAACCCAACCAAAACCAAGCCTCTTTCTCAGTCTTACATGCTTTTACCCACGAAGCCCACTCACGTACTACACTGCAATTTCTCTACCTTTGCTTAACGTGAGGATGTATTAAAAACCAACTAACATTAACACATTAACACAGATTGGTAACATTTTGAGCTCTTTAGCCATGTGTGCCCCTCAAATCATTCAGCAACAATTCCCATCCCATTGCTAATGGCACAAAGACTGCTAGCTGATCCTGATCCCTTATCTGTGCTAAGGAAGCAAGTCAGCAGAGATTGCCAGCTTGCCCTATATTCCCAGACAGGTACCTAATGGCATTTAAAGTCTAATGAAATAAGTCTCTTGAACCATTCCCTCAGGTCTGCACACTACATGATTTACTTCCTGTACCTTCTGACCCTATAAAGATTCTGATCTTTCTACATTAGAAAGGTCAAGAAGACCAGTCACCTCCAAAATGGAATATTTCCACTTAGCAGGAAACCACAATTAGAAGATACACACTCTTCCAATACCAACCTAGACTGCCCTTTTTGTCCAGTGTTATTAATTCTCTACCCTAAAGAGGACTGCATTCCTCACCATCACGTTTGAATTCTAGCTCTAAAAAGTTTAGAAAACCAGAAAGATTTTTATTAAAAAAAAATCACATAAGGATGAGAAGTGAAAGTCAGGTTTCAGATAAGCATGTCTGTGAAAAATTTATGAAACAGTAAAGAAGTTAAAAGTAAGTGCTCTTACCAGCATCATTAGCATCATCCAGTTTCGGAATGCCCTTGATTTTACTGTGTTTCACTGATGAACATTTTTTGTTCAGTTGAGTTTGTGCCTTAAATTTGACCCAGTTCAAAATACTCTCTATGATACCACAGTTAGAGGCCTACAAGCAACAAATCACAGTTGTGGCTGAGAAAAATAAAGCTTCAGATAGCAGATTCTTACATCTCGGTTTTAAATCATAAACATTAAGGTCCTCTAAATTTTAAAAATGGCAACATATGAAAGGTCCAGTAGTTAACACACACCTTACTATTTAGCACTTTTTGCACATCCAACTAAAACACAACACAAAAGGAGCTTCCTTTTCCACCACTTCTATAACTGATGGAAAGAGCAAAGGAGGTCTGAGACCATAAGAGGTTGCCTTATGCTGTGTAGTTGATGTGCTGAGATGTTTTAGGCGCTAAGCACTTGTTTCCTGGATTTTGACAGCAAAAAGCAGCCTTATGGGATATTTATGACCACTTAAAGTTTCTTTAGAAATGACTGAAAATGGCTGAAAGACAATCAAAACTATTTGAGAATCAGCTTTCTACCAACCACTTGAGAATCTGATACCAATTTTAGAAATACATCTGCAGCAAAAATAGCATATAGTATATTTTCTAAACTAAATTTGCTTTAGGTTTTCTTTCACATCAAAAGAAAACACAGATGGAGCAAAATACTGTGAGCTTTGGCTTTTAATTATCCTCCATAATACAGCATTCATTGTTGAGATTGTGCTGCACATTTAATGCATCTGGAAATCAATGTTTACTTCTGGGAATATTAGAAACACTATAAATCAAACCTGCTGATGGCAACACAACATATATTCATTCTTCAGATTTCATTATACAAGGGTGTTGTGGGGTTTTTTTCCCTCTAAATTCTACAGGAATGTCACCCATAACACAGAATTAGAAGAATAAACCACTATACAATCAGTAAAGTTTTGATGCCAGGAGCATTAGCAGTGGCACTGTTCTCCTCACTACTGGAGTTTCATTTTAGGCTGCTGGCATGAAATAGGACTTAGTATAATGAGTTCTGGCTAACAGAATTCTACTTTTCCTTCATTGTACAAAAATGTAGTAGAGGAAAAGTCTCTCTGATGTATTTCTACAAATACATTCATGTAGAACAGCAATTCTTTGCCCATCTACAGAAAAAAAATTTAAACTTACTGCCTGACAATAACGATTACTTGATCACTTTGAATACTACAGGCACCATTTTACACTTCCTTGATTACAGGATGAACAAGTAAATGTGAAATATCCCCTCCCTCTCTTTTCACTTCAGTGAAACAGAATAGGACTGATACCAAAGAGTAAGGCAGACAATATTCTCAACTTCAGAAAAGTATTTTAACACAAAAAACATTGATCAAGGACCTCGTTTAGATTTTAAGAGTCAAATTCATTTCACCAATGTAAATACCAGAATCTCCAACAATCAAGTTGATCAAATGAAGCTCACTTTTAAATCCAGGGCAACAATCAAAACACAGTCACTGCATCTATTATTAAGACCAGAGAATGAACAGACATTCCTTCATCCCACTTCCAGAGTTTGCAAATGTCACTGCAGTACCATAATGAACTATAACCAACCTTCTGCTACAGAACATACATACTCTTGGTCCAGTGTGTCAGTTCACGCTTCACAGAGGGAAAAAAAAAAAAAAAAAAAAAAAAAAAAGAAAGAAAAAAAGGCTTTACTTACTGCTTTAAAAAATTTCTCAGATAGCTGGCACTTGGACCCAAAACTTTTAGGCTGCAATGTCATGTTTTCCTTTGTCTGGGAGTCAAATGATGGGTTTTCAATCAAGCAATTAACAAAAACCCATATATGGTTCTTCACCTGTTTAAAACATAGAAACCAATTTATTCAACAAAATTCTCACATTCATCTTTTTCAATATTTTTGCATAAAGTTACTTGCCTGAAATGGTTTGACTGAAACTCCAGCTTTATTCTTCTTTTTCACCACTTCTATCAGTTTGCCCACAACCTGATCCACCACGTAATCAACGTGCCTACCACCCTGAAAGAGGGAAGAGAAAAAAAATAGTAAACAAAATAACTACTGAATTTCCTAATAACTTTTAGCTGTATTAACAAAATTCCTATAGTCATACTTTGATATAGAAATCCATGCACGCTGAGTTGCAGCACAAGATAGAAAAATCTGTTTTTTCCAGGTCATTCAGTCTTCATTCAAGTCAGGATGACAGAAGTTAAATGATTGATTACTCAAATACCTTTGTTTAAATTTGTAAACAAAAAAGCCAAAATATTAATAAAATGTTGAATTCTAGTGGCTGTCATAGGAAGTTCATAACATTTTGACTAAAATATTGTAATGAAAAGTGGAGTGATGTAGGCACAAAGCCCACAAAACGAAAATATTCCTAACTCAACTTTCCATATTTTACACAGATCACCTTTGCTTTAGATCAGTTAGCACCTTACAAAAATACAGACTAAATACTGGCTCCTCTTCAGACCAATCTACATTAGAGCAGACAAAATAAAGAACACATATCTAAGTTCATCATGAAGTAACAAACAGAAAAACCCTCTCTCTTTAAAGCTGTATTTAAAACAGAACTGAGGAGGAAAAAAAAGCTCTTGACAGGTATGAGGAAGTATAGGAGGGATAAGAAATAAATAAGAGAAAACAAAACCAAGAATAAACAGTGGCCAAAAAGAGGAAAACAACTAGCAATCAAACCTCAAATATCAGGATTCTACATTTTAAGGCAGAATATGCATGTGAAAAGACCGAAGATGTAAAGAAGTTGAATTGATGGGATTGCAGCTGTGTTCTCAGCTTCATGCAGAAAGCAGAGATTTAAATTAAAAAAAAAAAAAAAAAAAGAGTAGATAAACCAAAATGGTTAAGCTAGTAAATATTATTAGTCAGAACCAAACCAGTACTTGCACTTCAAAGAAACCATCTATGGTTTCTCTCAGCTTCTAGAGCCATCTACTAAAACAGCAACACAAACCATTTGAAGCACCATACAAAGTCTTCTCTCACAGCATTTCTTCTAAAAAAAACAACCAACCAAAAAACCCACATCCAAACCCCAAAAGCTGCCAAAATTAAAACAGAACTGTTTTTATCCACATATGGATGACAGAGTTCCAGCAGAGGGAGAGTTCAATTGAAAGCTGATTTACCAATATCCTGTCACTTTAAAGAAAAATAAATCCATTTCCAAACTGTAAAGAAAAGCTATTACAGGAAAATACCAAATTACACGTTTCAAAATCATTCCACACATGAATGGCAATCTTGAAATGCATTTCTTTTACTCATCACATTACTGAAAACTTATGCTCATGGGAACATCTCAGTATATTTCTGCATTTAAAACTTTAGCAATTTTTAAATTTTGCTAAAAGTAGCATCTGACATATCAAGAAAACCAGCAATTTACCAGTAATTCTTGTTCTTAGGTGATACTAGTTATTACAGCAGTTCTCCATTCCTGTGTCCATTCTTAAGCGTGCAGCTGTGAGTGAGAGATGTTCAGAGTTGGGACCTTCTCAACCATCTCACCAGCAGGTGGCAAATGTACCTACTTTGGGACCAGAACAGCCTGGAACTGCCCCAGCTGTCAGAACAATTCCATACAAGACACAAAGGCAAAAATACCTTCTGAATCTAGAGGGCTGCCAAAGCCTACTGCAACTCTTGAATTACGGGGAAAGAGAGCTAGAACTGCATAACCCTCTGACCACAAGGTAATGATGGAATCCCCGTCTTGCAAACTTCAGGATGCAAAGGTATCTAACTGCTAACAAAAATCTTAAAAATGAAGCTTTGACTGCCTCCTATATACATTCTAGTCTTTTCACAGCCAACAGTTTCTATCTATTTGGATGTAAGCTACATTTAAACTCTATGGACAGATAGACAATTTATATGGTAGTAAAATTCAGAAGCTAACTATAAATTCGAAGTTTTCATGTAATTAGTTTTATAGTTTCGATCCTATTTTCTTTTGCATTTTTAAAATTATATTTATTTTATTAAACTAAATCTGAAATCTAGAATAATCCTGAATTTCTTGCTGAATTCCAGCAAATTTTAACATGTTGGGATTCTCTCTCCATATAAGTCTACCTTCTGCAAATGTATTGACTGAACATTCCTGCTAAAATGATTGGTAGCATTACAGTTAGCAGCGCCACCATATTAAAATTGTCTTTAGATTGCTATGTTTATAGCTGAGGTATCTACTACAATTTCTACCACAGCTACTATTTGTAGTAGCGTTTTTTTCACCATGATGGACCGCAGGTCCCTAAACCCTGTTAATGCCACAAGAGTGTAAATAAGAGTTATGCTGGTTGATTTCAGGTGATTCCCTTCCTGCCTGACCACCCCCACAAGCTGAGAAGCACCAAGCTGTACTTTATTTATTATGTTGTTCATATTGCTGCTTTAGCATAATTTAAGATCTTTCTTTGTTATTACATCACTACTACTATAGTTGCAAAGAAAACCGAGATATCCTTACAAAGATACACAAATTAAAGAAAATTGCTTTCAACACTTCAGGCCAATTTTTTACATTGTAAAGCAATAAATGGACAGCCATTTCTCAAGGACACCAAAAGCCATTTTTGCCCTCCAAAACCTGCTAATGGTAGCTTTAAAGGCATTTGTATATTTTTTAACCCTACTTTCAGATTTATCTTATCACAACGTGTTAAAAAGGAAGAAATAATTTAGTTCCATTTTCTCCAACACCATGTATGCTCACATAAGACATTAATATTACCAATAATGATTACTAACGTTTCCAAAACTAGGGCTTATGTAGAAATACTGCTATGAATGCATTTTGATTGCACCCCATTGCTCTGCCAGTTCCTCTTATGCAGAGGATTACCTCACCTTTTTATTTATAGCAACCCAGATTCACTTTTTTATCAAACACCTGACTGGGCACAGCCTCAGCACGCACTTTATCATTTCCATTTTGTACCATTTGATCTAACCACTCACCTTTGTGGTAGCTATACTATTTACAAAGCTGATCTGCTGGAACCCTTTTTCACTCAGAGTGAGGCACACATCCCATCGTTCATTCACGACTTCGTGGATGACTTTGAGCGCGACTCCGGTTTCATCCAGCTTGTCCTTTACGTAAAGATCTACGTAGCTGCGAAATCCATTTACCTACAAGTAACAGGTAACAGTCACTACTCTCTGCCCAAATACTCAGTACACTCAAGATATATCAAGTGATGTTCTTACAGGTAGTTTCTTCCCATTCAACATGACTTTCACTCCTTTGCACGACCCAGCCAAATCATACGCTCGTCTTGTCATGAGGGCCACAATATCCTTATCAAGCTTTTCCATTTTAAATTTAGACAGATCTGGCTGGAATGTAATGCATGTGTAGTCATCACCTTCAAAATGCTTAATCTTGGGTTCAGAGGTCTTCATCATGTTGTTCATCCAAGTCTTTGGAAACAAAACATTTCAGATATTAGTTTACAACACATTATCCTCTTCCTTTATTCCCCTTTCCTGCTATGGTAGGATTGCGGCAGTTATAAAACAAAAAGCACACGAACTTCCTTTAGTACTTTCCTCTGGTAAAACACTACACAAAGTTAATTGATTTACAAAGGTAAGCACAAGCATAGGTGGCAGCACATTTGTGGCTTCTGTACATTGATGGACATGATTCTAATGCAAATGGTGCCTCCCACAGAATTTACTAAATTAGATACAAGTGAACTGGGATTACAGTCCTTGTTACCCACCCGTTTAACACTTTCAATCTACTACACACCTCTACAGAGAGGCTTTTTAATCCCTGTGCAGAGACCCAGTAGTCTCCAAGACAGCATCTTGGTGGCTGTGCAGTGTGCCAAAAACAAACCCCAAGGGGTTCAGACTTGACTCAGGAGTCTTGCACTGTTCCCTATTTAAGAACGTGGGCGAATCTGCACGATCAAGCAGAACGTCTGCTCACAGCATATATCAAAGTTCAGTTCTAATAAATTTTCACAGATTGTGAAAATACTGGAGAACATGGCACTTTAAGTCAAAAAGCATTTAGTCATTTTCAAAAAGTACACTCAAACCAATATTAATTTGCCCTTTGGCGGTCAGCATAAAATATTACATTTTTTAAGAGACAGGCATAACTGATTAAGTGTATTATTTATGTAGTGATATGACAGCATGACCAGAAGTTAATTAATTGTCCAGAAAGTAAGAGAAGAAAGCCTCCAGCTGGGAAAGACTGTAAAGCCAAGGAACTTTGGCATCTAATACTCCGCCAAAGTACTTTAAACTTTTAGAAAGGTGGCCATCTCAAAGCTATATACAGTAGACCTGATTAAATTCAGCCCTTGGTCTGTATGCTAACAATGAGCAACGGGTTCAAGTGAGGGGTTTGCACTCAAGTCCATGGGGGGCTACTTAAACTCATGACATAAACAGTGAAAAATCTGTTTCTTAACACCATACAAAATTACACAGATAATTGTTTCCATGTTTGCATAGCTAAGTAGAAAGATTTTTTTTTACAGCTTATACAACAGCAATTTCAAAATGTTTTAATTGAATATATTCATTTTTACATGTACATGAATGTACTTCAGTTTTAACAGAAATTTGGGGTTTTTTTAGTCACCTAACACTCCAAAGAAAGTATTATTTTTCCCAAAAAGCCTAACACATAGAAATAGCAATTTTTATCGACTGAACTAACCTAGCCTGCAAACTCTACACATCCCTTTGAATGAGAAATTATCCATTTTGTTAAATACTCTTGAAATATTGTGTTAGTTTTTAAACCTGTAACTACAGCAAAAAAAGGAAAGACGTGTTGAACATTTCTATACCTGCTTAAAGCTGTGTTTGTACTCCTTGCAAGCAGTTTCAACTGTAAACTTTGTACTAAATATGTTACAAAGTTTTGCACCATAGCCATTGCGTCCACCTGAAAAAAACAACATATAGTAAACTAGGGTCAGTTTAAATTTAGAACAATAAATCATATCCTAATTTATCAAATTTATTTTTCCCTGCTTTTCAGGAGCAGGTGTTTAAATACTCACATAATTACAATTAAAATATAATAGTATGTTGTTTGTTACTCAGTAATGAGTATTGACATTAGAGACGTAAATGTAAAGTTCTCTGTAAATACTGGTTTTAAAAAAGGAAAAGTAAGATATTTCCTTTAAGTCTTTTTACTCTAATAAAGAGCTATAGTAATGGTGAGTGAGTAATCACCTGTTATGAAACAGATAAGAAAGAGAAAAATTAAGAAGGGGAGGCATACTGAAGAGGCACACAATGGCTTAACTGAATAAAATAAAAGCACATTAAATAGCTTGCCTGTAACTTTTTTCTCATCATCATCATAGTTGCTGGACGTTAGTAGCTGCCCAAAGATTAAAGCAGGTACGTAGACTTTTTCTACTTTGTGTTCCACAACTGGTATCCCCTTTCCATTATTCCATATGCTGATAATGTTCGATTCCCTAGAAAATAGTGGAGACATCAAGCAAATAAATGCAATCTTGAAAACAGATTTCTGCACACCTGTTTAAATACAGTAAATAAAATAACTACATAAAAATATAGTGAAAGACCATATTCTTACCACATTTACTTAGAGATCTAACAGTTTTAATTACAAAAAGCTCCACTTATTTTTGTTATCGGAAGAAGGAGCTTAATTGTCCATACATGATAGTATTTCATATAATAAAAATAACCCCCAAAAATCTGTTTGAAGAGCTTTCACTGTCAACATCCTGCATCAGGATCCTGACACTTAGTGACACAATTACACTCAAGTTAGAGATATAACTTTTAAGGTTCCATTGAAGTCCACTCAGACAAGTTATCATCTGGTTAAAACTGTTATTTCTGAGTTATGATAAACATTGTGACTTATTTTACGTATCAGTGCCAAAAATCCATCAATATCCGGCATCATTATTATTTCTAGCTCTTACACAGAATTTTCATTTTTGAGTATTAGAGAGTTCACAATCAGGACAGGTCAGGCAAATTTACACATTTGCCATTTCTCTCCCACTCTATGATGAAAGTAGAAAAATTGCTTTTCAGCATACTTATCCTAAAAGTTAGGTCTGAAAACTAACTAAGTAATTTATTTAGTAATTATTCAGTTAATTTAGTAATTATTCAGTTAAATGTCACTGAAAAGGTATTACTAAAGGAACCCAATCAGCATCTATTTCAATACAATACTTTTCACCAGAAATTCTCTCTTCAAGTATTCAGTTCCAAAAAACATGGTAATGATGTATTTGCAAGATGAAGTTTCAGTGTGATATAGATGACTAATTCAAACAGTCTTATCCTAATCGTAAAGGAGTTAAAGCAGAAGTTCAAGAGGTGAAAAATTGTGTTACAAAACCTCAAAGCTGGTATTTAAGATTTGTAAAGAACCTGGCTGGCTATAGTTATGCACTGCCAAGCTTTCAATTTATCATAAATTTTATGAACTTCTGGTTTTAAGCTTCATTCAAACATTAACAAATGGTTTAGGAAAGCAATTATTATAAATTCAGAATGGGAGCACTTACTGTTACCCACTTTAAATTCACCTCTTCATCTTAAAATATTAAGCTAATGGAAATAATTCCAAAAATATTCTGTTTCAAAAAAATACGATTTCATTAGCAAAATCATTTGTACAAATCTAAACTGCAAGAGCACTGGCAAGGAAAGCAAATGAAAACATGCTTTTACTTACGGATCAATGGATATTTTAATACAAGTCATATTCTTGTCCCTCTGCTTATTGTCAGCAGCATTTACTATGAAACAAAGTAGCACAAATTAACACTTCATAGGCAATTATTAATCTCTTGGTCTGTAAAACTGATTTTATATTTTTTTCCACACCAGTTACAATAGTCCAGGTATTTCTTAATCTGGTAGCTCTTTGTATATATTACGTATCTTAGCACTGGAGTCCACAAATATAACCAAGTATCTACAAGAAGATATTTTTCAACCTTCTTATAATTACTGATTCTATTTCTAGCAGTCAGACTATCTCAGAAATAAATATAGAAGTGTATTTTGTGAGCTCATAACTGTTCTTAACACACTGAGCACATCTTTCTTCTCTTGTTCTTGTTTGGATAATTATTGCAGCATGTGAAAAACCCTAGAACCTTCTATGCATCACTAGACCAGCCTACACACTGAAACCCACCAAAAAAGTCATATCCATTAAGGAGTGTTTTGACTGCAGCAGCAGTTCTCTCTAAAGAGCCTGCAAGGCTTGTAAATAACAATCTACTCAGTTTAGAATCAAAACAAGGATAACTGGAAATTAACATTCGATCAGAATTTAATTAAATTGCACTGCCATGTATATGAACTACAGGAAGCAGAAGTGTGACTGTGGCCACTAAACATGAAAACATATTAGAGTAATTTTCAGCATCTGTCTCATCATCCATGAAACAGATGAAGGTAAAACCCCAAAACACCAAAGTACAATATCTTAGCAGCTGACAGGGACCTCAGTATAATATCAGATATTTCAAGGTGCTTTTGCTAAAATCATGAAGTGCAGTTTCATTCAAAAGCATGCATAGCTAAAATGTCCCATTTTCATAATGTTATTACAGTGTCACCTAGCTCTCAAACCACACTCTCTGGAGCACTTATCAGTGCTTCATAAAGTAGCAATAAGCCGTGAAGTACTCCAATAATGACAGAATACTGATCTCCCTTCTGAATGGGACAATATGAAAGGGTTTGTCTCCCTAACATGAAAAGCCAAAAAAAACTTCGATCTATGAGGCAGCACTCAGAACAGAAGGGTTTAAAGGTTTTCATTCCCATGTTTATCAAATTAGGTAATGAGTTAAAAATAATAATAATAATAAAAAAAATTAAGCATTCCTTTCCATCTGGTAAAAACATAGTCCTTATTGCCTCAAAGATAGCAAAGCTGTAAAGCAATTTTAGAGATGTGGAAAAGTTGTGAACCTAATGAAGGTCACGACAAAACTGACCTCAGTAGACCACAATTTAATTTATGAGGTAGTCCTACCAAATCTTTAAACGGAACTTCATAAAAGCTGGTAAGTCCAAGATTTCATGTCAATTAGACCAAAATATCAGTTCAGCAGACAGCACAGTATTCAGATATTCTACACATTTACTGCTGATTAGCGTGTGCTTGTCGCCAATAGAATATCATCAGCCAGTAAGTCACAGTAGCTCAGAGAATTTTGACAAAATTTTCTAAAAATAATTTTTTGTGCCTCAGCATAGTGCTTTTTAATGCCAGTATGATACTTATTTATTTTATAACTGTCTGAAGTCTAGAAATGATCCATGAAAACTACCACCACTATCCCTCTGTACAGGAGTAAGTTTTAATGATTGATGAAAGGATGATCTAAATGAACACTCAGACAACTTAGAAGTTGCATTCTTTCAGAGGTATAATCTTCTTTCAAATGTCACTTTAAATTGTAGCCCTAATAATACTTCACAGATTAAAAACAATATTGATCATGAAGAATGATCTAGTTTTGACATTAAGTAAAAAATATTTACATTTCCTTACAAGTTCATCCGAAAACTTTTGCCTTTTAAACTGTTCTATAGTTCTAGAATGCACTAATTTTTTATGCCCTATAGTTTAGTGGGACTCAAGTCTGGGATTTAAACTTAGATACAAGTTGATGTACTTTGAGAAAAGCTTGTATCCCATAACACTAAAGCAGTATTATTATTAAAAATACTTACCAAGAATTTCATCAAAGATCTTGTACAAGCCTGGAACAAAGGTAACTTCTCTGCAATTCATTCCTACATCTTCATCATAAACCCACATTAACTACATGGAAACAAAATAACATAGAAGTATTTACTGTCTTGGTAAACCAGCCTATGATTCTCTAAAATCTATTTCCTTCAGGAACTTTCCTCTTACAGTCTGATTACTGCAGCCATACCAGACAAAAGCAGAAGTCTGCAAAAGTTATAGCTGTACCCACAAAGAATTCTATAATGAAAATCCATTTTTTTTTCTGCTTGGCAGGGAACTCCCAACAGTACAGACAGTGAAGTTCAACGCAACTTGCAACTTCAAAAAAACAACTGAAGAAAATGCCAGCAGGAGGCTTAAATTCTCTGTTCTCTACCTAAACAAACAGACCAAAGCATTTTTGGATGTGGAACAAATGCTACTTTCAAATATGCATACATATATGTGTGCACATAAGCATGTTTGTGAGCACAGACCTACACACACATAGCTGTCTGTTTGCACACATAGGTGAGTGTTTGTGATTTGACTGGATTTCAACATTTTCTGATATATCTTTTCAGATGAACCAAGCACTTGCCTTAAAGCAAGTCTTATCCCCTTCCTACACATGCATACATAAACAAGACCGCCATTTTTAACTAATTTGGAATACTGAGAAAAACAGAGATGCATCTATGTAATAACCAGAATAGACATTTCTTCATTAAAACAACAAAAACCATTAAGACTGTGAACTTAGTGACACTTACCTGAGTTAAGGGTTCAACTGAGCCGATGTAGGTATCTGGACGGAGGAGGATGTGCTCAAGCTGAGTCTTTTTCTGATAAACTCTCTCAACAGACAACTTCTTCGAAGTGTCATTTTTATTAATGCTTTCTGAGTCTTCCTTTTTTGAAGCATTCATCTGATTATCAAATAATGTCTAAAAAAACAAACCAAACCAACAATCAACCTCATTCAATCTGTCACTCTTGAGCTATAAACAAAATCTGACAGAGATTTAAATTGCAATCAAAACTTGTCATGTAATTTAAATGTTAGGTTTTCAAATGTATTAAGATAAAGCTATCCTCGCAACAGAGAAAGATCAACAGATTACGTGACAGATCCTTAACAAATTGTCGCATATTCAAACTTCAGCAATTTACTAAGCATAACAAACCAAAATAAGGAAACAACGGCACAAAAGGCACATGTCTCTTCAGGTCAAGTATTTATAACATCCATTTTGTGCATAAGCATCTGAATCCAAACCACTGAATACTGTTCTAAATGGTAACAGCAATATCACACTTTCACATTATAGTCTGGACAATTCATTCAGCAGGACCTAAGAAACACTATAATACCTTTCCTACTGGCTTCTCAATTACTGTAATTTACATTCTGTACTGAAGTGATCAAACCTGATACAATCCCAGAATGCTTTATAGTAAAAGGAGAGACACTATTTACAAGAGTATATGGAGGAATGACAAGGGGGAATGGCTTCAAACTGAAAGAGTAGGTTTAGATTATGTATTAGAAAGACATTCTTTACTGTGAGGCTGGTGAGGCACTGGAACAGGTTGCTCAGAGGGACTGTGGATGCCCCAATCCTGGGAGTGTTCAAGGCCAGGTTGGATGGAACTTTGAGCAACCTGGTCTAGTGGAAGGCATCCCTGGCCATGGCAGAGGGGTTTGGAACTCGATGATTTTTAAGGTCCTTCCAACCCAGGTCATTCTATGATTGTATGAAATAAGTCAAGGACTGTAAGAGAGAACCACATAGGCTAATGTTGGAATTTAAACAGAATTCAAGCCCAATCTGTCTGGATTTTATGAAAAATACCTTGAAGAACAGTTTTATGGTAAACTAACTGACTCTGGCATAGGGAGGGAGGTGGGATACAGAGATTTGGTGCAATTTCAGCAATTTTTTTCCTGATAAATACCTCCTTGCCATTGAATGAAAACCACATTTAAAAAAGGTTAATCTCAGGACAACCAAATATAGACCAGCCCTATTCTGAGACAGTAAAAGCATATATAGAAAGAGACTAGTAATGACATTTTACAGTATCAATTCCTATCTATAAATTGGAATTACCTTAAAAATGCCAGTAAATGTAACTTAAACTCACATAATTTATTTGCCTGGCTAGAAGACGTAAGAAATTCTGTCCACATCCACCCAGTACCTGAAACAGCCTCCTTCTCTCAGAGGGGTTTATCAACTCTGAAGCAGGTATTACATTACCAATAGAAACCATCACCAGACAAATGATGAGGACAAAACCCAATTGCCACTCAGGCAAATTTTTTCTCTCTCATTTAGCTGTTATATAGTATGTGTCTATATAAAGGAAATACAGGCTAAACTCCAATCCTCAGTTAACCAGTCATCAGGCAAATTTTGTGACCAAAAGGAAGTGTAATCACTTCTCCTCCGATGTAGCTTTTGTTGCAGCCTCAGATAGCACTGAAAGCAAAGGGCAAGAAAGCACATAAATCCATAGGAAAAAGGAGCAAAGGATACTGAGCTCACCAAAACTTCAGCAGAATCAAAAAGGCCAAACATCTTAGCACACAATTCTCCACATATTAATGTCATTTATCTTCTCCAGCTTCTAGTACTCAGGCTCTGATGCCTCCACACCTCCCCCCACCCAGCCTAGCCGGCACAAGAATAAAGCATTTAATTCTATTCATAACATGGGAAATTACCTTTCTCCTCCAGATTTAGAGATCACATATTTCTAGTTTATTTATGGAAATTCTAGGAAACAGACTTCCAGAACTTTGAGAGAGGCAGATTGTGTGCACCAGTGATGACAACAACCAATTACTTGGCCACGAGTAAACCTGAACATGCCAAATGAGAATAAAATTCTCTATTACCTACTCCTGTATCTGACAGCATCCAGAAGAAAAGGGGAAAGAACCAAGGGAACCTCACAATCTGGTACCAGGATTACACACAGCAGAGTTGGAACCACAACACTAGCTCTCATGACTATTCTTCTGGAGTCTATCTCATTTTCTGCCAAACAGGGAAGTTGCAAAATCACATGGGTGATTAGAGGGCTTTGGTATCCAAGTTAATTTAGCCTTCACAGCTATTTGGTTTTAAACTGTGATAACCCTGTCACCATCACCCTAAAAATACTAGCTATGAATCAACTAAGCAAGCAGAAAAGGAACAGAACCTTGCAAATAGATGCACTAAACTGATACACGGAAGAGGAGGAATAAGAATTTTTACTAAAGAAGAATTGTCAGTAGATGTAACAATTTTTTTTCATTGACGTAATTCTATGAATGATGTCCAGGCTTCCAGTGAGTTTCACTGTACATGTATATGAATATTTTTTATTTTATGACCATCTTTGACATCATATCTCATAGGAATTACCCTTAGCTCACTTACTGGTCCAACAGCTCAGTTAACACTGTTTTACTATGTTCACTTGTTCTTAAGGGACTGGTGACTAGTGGGAAGATAGTATAATACGTCTCAGATTAAATAAGTGTTGGAAAAAATGGAAGAGAGAAGATGCAATTGATACAGAATGCAACAGAATTTCAGGTGCAAAGACCATCAAAATCTTGTTCAAACAGAACTGTTTCATTTGCTCCCAATTCTTGGGCTTTAAGAAGTTTTTACAGTCAGGAAAGTTTGTGATAGGCAGTTACCATGATAGTTCTTCAGCTGACATGTATATCAGTATTACATTCTCAGGACTGTTCTGAGACAGATCTCCAAAATGCTTCTACTCATCCAGTGTGTGAGGACTGGGATCTAACCACACATCACAGCTCAGCAAACACATTAACAAAAAGTGAGAACTTAAGCCTTGGCCTAAAAATTTAGGCTATAATTTTCCTACCTCCAATAGCAAAAATGCTATGGGACAAGTAGAGTAAAAGTCAGAAGATTAGCAAAGGTCCATTTTATTGTGACTGAGTAACTCTTGATTGAGAAAAATTACTACAGAATAGATTATCAGGATTTCTACAAGCCTTTAATGCAATGCTAGGAAATGCATTTCTGCTTTCCAGTCAAAGTCTTACTGACAGCTTATAGGAGTTGATACTTTCCAATTTACCAGTAATAAATGTAGAGTATCAAAACTCTATCTTCTGTTGAGATGCTGCTTTCAAATTGTCATCACGTTGACAGACGAGGGAGGTCACACATAAACAAAGTCTGCTGCCCAGCAATACTTAGCCCTGCAGAAGTGTCCCTTCCTGGGGACACTGTAGGTTTGCTGTAGGCCAGCATTAGTAAGGATCTTCTGCCACTGTACTCCCTGGGACACCTACTGTTTATAACACACTAATTGGAACACAATAATGTATGATTTAAGAAGAGAGAAAAATACACAAAGGATCAGCATAACGTATTTTCTTTCTGTTCAGTGATTTAAAAAAGAAAAAACTAGTCTCCAAGAACTTTAATGCTATAGTTTTTATTGAGACATCACAAAGTATGCCAAACTTATATGTCCAATTCATTGCTATAAAGGACAGATTTTATTCATGATGTATGATTTTATTCATACAATACTTCAAGAATCATACATATTCTGCATGCAAAAAACCCTTGCATTATAAACATTCAGAACTTATTTAACATGCTATTGAAACACAAGCATAAAAGCCCAGAAATATTCAACTATAAAAATGAATGCAATTATGCAGGTATGCAAGGATAACAAGCCCACAGAACTGCAGTTTCCCAGGCCAAGCATTTTAGGCTGTGCTGTAAACAGAAAACCAATTCTGAATCTCTTTATCTCCATCTCAAATGGATATTTTTAGAGTTCAAGAGATGGTTAGAACTCATTCCAAAAAAGACAAAATCTTCATCACCAAGCACAGGATAGACATCTATGGACACTAGCATCCTCAACAGTCTTCACATTTTGTGTTCCTTGATAAAAAAATTGAAATAAAATTCAAGTGTTTTCAACTTCTGAATTTCTACTACTTAAAATACAAATAAATGCAACAGGCAAGTCCTCCCCCACTTTTTCTTTCTTTTTTTTTTTTTTTTTAACTGGGCAAGCACTTAACCACAGTGCTGTTTAACTGACAATCTCTGCTGTATATTTTGGAATTGTCTCAAGAATGCCTTTTGTATTCTGTCCCGTATGAAAGATCTTCATATTGTTAAAGCTCCAATAACACTTCTCAAAACAGCACCAGCTGTTGTTTCATGAGAAAACCCCTAAAGAGAATTAACCAAGTGTCACAAAGGGCTTAAGTCTTCTTCTTCACAGTAAGACTGCTTTTTGCTTGTTTGTGTACAGGTTACCCAATGTTCAAGGTCTGCTTTGCAATTTTAATGTTGCCAATTTTTTTTTTATTATTTTTTTTTTTAGACACAGTATATGACTTTCCCAATGCTCTTGTGACATTCAAGACTTTACAAATTCTTACTAATCTTGTGGACTTTCTAACCCTGCAGACTGATGACAAATACACACACACGGTAAGTCAGCAAGACGACCATGCTTAAGTACTTTGGAAAGCTATAACCCATTGCACTGTTCATCCTTCTTCAAAGACATGAAGTCATACTTCATACAGTGACCTCTGATGGTGCCAGCTTCCTACACACTCTTAAACACAGCACAGACAACCGGACAGAAAAACCCCAATTCTCAGTTGACAGCAATTGCTGCACAGGTTACCCCATCACGACTATTGTGCATGCTGTCACAACCAGGTCTTATCATGACAACTGCTTTCCCCAGGATAATTGCAATATCTGCAGAGCTTCCCTTTTGAAGTTGTTTTTGCCACAAATTTATCTAGTACTGTGTGAAAGCTGCAGTCATTCTTTCCTTTGGGGATCTCAAGAGTCAGAACCCAAGTAGCCACTGATCGATGACAGCTTGGCAACAAGGTACTGTCTACCTTCAATCCATGAACTCACATATTTTGCTTTGGCATCCTCTTTTTTCACATTTTGCCTCTTTTTTTCATGTCATGTTTTCACCCATTGACATTTCTGTGTATAACAAGGCATGTATGACATCCATATTAAGTTAGAGATTTTTATTGTCTTTTTGTAACGAAAACTGGGTCATGTCATCTTTCTTTGCGTTTTGAGCCACTGTGCTGAGTTTGGTTACTTATGCTGCAAACAGCTGGACTTAATACAGCTAAATCTTAATACAGACTTGATCTAGAGAGTTTGGCAGCACCAGAGAAAAGCTTTTCCTAACTAAAGACACAGTAACATGTAAAGCTACAACAAAGAAGGCAAGTTTCATCATCAGTTTCAATCTTGCCATGGCTGGAATATACAGCCTTGATTTGACTCCTTACTTTAAGTGAAGGCTTTACTCTTACTTAAGTAGATAAATTCCACACAATAGGAAGTTGAAAAACCTGAAAAATGTTAATACTAATGTCTCTCCCCAGTCACACAAACTTAATTCTGTATTGGTCACTGCCATATTCTCCTCCACTGCAAAATATCTCCATACAACGATATTAACAACCCATTTCTTCTGCCCGCTCCTTCTTACCCTTATTAGGTGGCAAGAAAAGGGCTCATTTTCTACATTGGCAGACAAGCATAAATGAGCCTAGAAGAGAATATGTAGGTGAACAAGAGGTTTCCTTCCCTTTGGCTTTGTCTTTTCTGCCTTAAACTCATAAAACTACTCCATATAATGAATACTCCTGATACGTACTCCTGAACAGGCAAATGCAGCCCTGGGACATAACAACTTAGAAAAGTACATACCATGTGTCCTACATTTCCTTAAATAAAGTGTAGGATAAGCACATTTAGTGGGACAAGACAGTAAATTTTGAGTGTAATTAAGCTATAAAACCTTGGGAGGTTAATTAAGTAATGAAATCCAGGGATTACAGTTCAAAACAAAACCACCTCTTCTGAGGGAGATATGCCATACCTCCAAAAAAAAAAAAAAAAAAAAAAAAAGTGTATAGGTGCCATATGATAATTACTAGGGAATTCTATAGATAACATGCATTTGACTGTAGTGTGCCATATCGGATCATAATGGCCTCTTCTTGCCCTAGAAAAATAGATAAGGAATAAAATTTTACCTAAACATTTTGCTATCTTCCAAAAGACAGCTCTGGCTGAGAATACCTCCCACCATGAAAACAAAACTGGAGGGAGTTTCAAAATAAACCACTCTCCTGCTGTGTTTAACAAATGGTTGGGCTCTCCTGCCAAGATGAAAACACACAAAAGTAACAGTTCCTTTTACCACAGCAAACTTCCATAGACTGTTGCATACCATCAGTGACATGAACTAAATGTCTCTACCACATCCTTCCCAAAGCTGATCATGGAAAGGAGTTAATGGAAAATTCACCTAGAACTAGTCTCACCAGTGAGACTAATCTATCTGTTCATTTTAAATTCCTATTTTTTTTTTATTTTTTTTAATCCCCTGATTCTGACACTTTGCTCTGGACTCTGAAAGCACCACATCACACAGAGTTTAGTGATGATAATCCAGTTTTGGAATAACTTCAGAATGGTCAGATTTCCCTGTTATAGAAAATCAAAACTATTAAATGCTGCAAAAAGGGGCAAAATTCCTTCTTTCTTCCCTCCTCTGCTCGCTATAGTGAAACCAAGTCCACCTCACAACAATCTGGTTCAGGGAGCAAACATGTATTTTCCCCATACTCCGTCAACCAGAAGCAACCAGTTGTCCACTAGCTCACTTTTCTGAACAAGCTTGTTAGAGAATCAGACAACTTAGTGGTGCAAGGAAGAGAGCAGAAATATACAGCTAGGAAGATATGGTTAAACCTCCTCATCCCCCCACACTTTTCAACAGGTATTGCTAGATTGCTTAGCTGCACGATGGAATGACACGCTTGGAATTACAGAGTATTATCTTCCTAGTAAATACCTAAGCATCATAAAAGTAGCATTATTTTTATTTTAGGATTATTAATACCAAACATAGAGGCACACCAGATTTAAATAAAAATTTAGGGATTTCCTTTCTCCATTCTTTTTGAAGAACAACACCTTAGTGCAAATACGTATGCTCACAGTAATTACTTCTGACCAGAAAATTATGTATATGGTTTTAAATATTATTTCACTTTCAGTCATACTAAGTTAGTACAGCAACAGTTAACGCTTTATTTGGCACAGGCTTGTGCACAACCAGCAATACACTCAGACCCTGATCTTTATTATGTTCTTTAAAAGCAGGTGCCTAACACCTGCCCTTGCATGATGACAATTAAATTGCATTTTACTGCTAAATTTTTCTGCTGATCTGAAATTCTTTAGTTGTCTATCCACTGACAAGTTCTTTCCAATACTAAATTTTTTACTGCTCACACAGTATCAAAAAGTATATCCATGGATGATCTAGTAACAGATTAATCTTCTAAGAATCTCTTATTTCCAGCTAAAATTCAGAAACAAACAAGGGAAAAATACCCTAACATAAAAAGGATTTTATTAATGTTATACTTTAATACATCTTATGACTGTTTCTTACAGATTCTGGTAACACTGGTCTTTGGAACCTCTGGCTGAAGATATTTGGTGATAGAATGACCAAATCTGTTTGGTCCACTGTTTCAACAGCTAGCTCACACACAGGCCCTCCACTAGCCAAGAAATCATAAAGTTAGAGGTTCTGACATCTGAACTTCAGATTATCAGTATCTGCCTGTACCTCTTTATGCCTCAGTGTTTCCCACATCCCTGACCTTTTTCTAATGCTTTACTACATCACTAGTTTGAGCACTGTGAAAGTATTCCAGACTCCCAGCACACTTCCATTTCCCAATTGCAAGGATTTCTTGCCACAACCTGATAGAATTTTGTTTCTGCAAAACAAAATCTTTGAAACCCATACAGGCTGTATGTCAAGTATCACATCAGCACTGTGATATTTTCTTTCAGATGCTCTGGGTTCTATGGCCAGCTTGAACCCATATCATACTGCAAGGTATTTTTTCCCTGCTGACCTTTCTTCATTATTAACAAACTTTAGAAAAAGCTTTGGGCAGGACTAAGGCAACATTCAAGATGTTCATGCTACAAGAGAGCACATGGAGAGAACAAATCCAACAGGGTAGTTTTTGAGCTCATGTTAACTGGCACACATGAAGATTTTATTCTACAGAGCACCCCAAACCCAGACTTTTCTGGTCAGGTTCAGGACTACTAATGTAGCCACACCACATTAGTAATAGAGGAGAGCCCAAATATCTTTCAGAGGTTACTTATCCAATTGCACTCTTCAGTGGGAAGCAAACCTCTGCTGAATAAGAGAAGCAAATTCTTAAACTCTCACAAACGTAACAGCTATCAGTATATTAGAATTTGTTTATAATAACATACCTTTATGTTATTTGCCTGTCTACCTTGCATTGAAATACTAAAACACATTGACTGTGATACATGGGTTTTTCATAATTTTAATACACATGGTGCCCTAAAAAGGAATGCAATAGGGCATTAGATAAACTATTAGACAAGTGCTTCCTGGAACCTTCCACAAAAAAAGCAAGAGTAACAAATTTATTTAACACAAGGCACCACAGAAATTAAAATTAATGAGCTTTTTTCCTTTTAAAAAACTGTCCCAAACATTAAACAAACTCTACACATCCACACCCATACTACATTTGGCCCACACTAAAAACTACTTTTTTTATAATTAGAAGCACCTATGGTAACACAGCCACATCTTCTGGTATTCTCTAGTTTAAAAATCTATTTTTTCTGCCATATTAAAATAAATATGAATCCAGTGTTCCTTGAAAGAAGTTACTTGAGTTTAATTGCTCAGCTTCTACTGTGCAACATCTACTCCTCCTCTGGAGACTTTACAAGCCTTGAAATGTTTTATAAGCCTAATAAATATACTACAAATTCTAGTCTCTATCCTGTAGTAAATTCCATGGGAAAGGAACAGAGGGTTGGTGTTCTAGACACTGACAGCAATTCAGAAGGAGGAAAACAGATGCATCAATGAGTCAATAAAGCCTAAACACTGTTCCAAAACTCCCCCCTCTTCCTCAGCCACTCATCCTCCCACAACAACATTCCTACAGAAGTCATTAGGAAAAGCCTTTCAGGATTGTTCATTAAAAGTGCTGACAATCTTGAAGATCATCAAACCTCTACCCTTAAATTTACTATTTAAGAATTGTGTCTTGGCAGGCAGAAGAATTAACCTCTCTATAAAAGGTACCATATAAAACACTCATAAAATAACTTCAAATACATTTTGAGAACAATTTTTAAATTGTTTTGCATTTTCATCACCTTTCTGTTACCTGACACATATGCTTATCACTCAGCTGGCAAAGAAGTCTACATGGCATTTTCTGAAAGACTTAACTAATAACAGGAAGGGCAGGTTAACATTATATAACTTTAGGTTTGTTTTCTCTCAAGCATCTGCCTCCATCTCCACCAGCAAACCAGTAGGGAACTTCTCCCTCTGCCCTCAGCCAATTTCTCATATGCTTTTATAGTTTCTTATTTGAGACTTTAAGAAAAACCCTCTTCTTGATCTACTTAATACCAAAAAAGAATAACTGCCTCACTTCTTGCAACTGCTCTCCTCCAAGCAACTTGCCTCCCTTCTGCTCCAAGACTGTGACATGACACAAGTTTTCATGATGATGCTGTAACACAACAGTGGTGGAAAACACTAAGTTAGGATCACCAAACAGAATATGACAAGAAACACTACCTCAGCCAGCAAAAAGCTCTGTGCTGATGCATGGAGTAACAGCCTGAATGACTCTAGGTAGCACAACTCTATATCAGCTGGACTGAGACAAAGTTCAGTTTGCCACTCTTGTACCTTTATATCATGGCATACAACTGGGAAATAAAGACAGGACTGAAATGCTCACACACTACTACACTATGGTCCCTAAAAACTCCAAATAGCCCAGAGCCACCATGGACTACAGAGCTGGAAATATCTCCAGTGAAGCTCACGCTATCCACATCTCATAAGCAAAGATGCCCTGCTTAGGGGACAACCCCAGAATTCTAACTGCTCTTATAGAAACATTACACACCAGGTTATCTCGTTGCAAGAGCTTTTTTTTATTATTTTTTTCCTCTACTTTATCTCAGCTGCTTTTGATTTACAGGAAAATAACTTCTCACTGTTATCTTATGGCTCCTGTATTTTGTCATGACAAGAAAATATTATTTCTTGCTCTCTTCCTTAAAGATTCCTTCACAGATTGAGAAAGATAGTGTGAGTTTTTGGCACCTCACTAAAGTAGACATTTGCCCAGTTCTTCATACATTTGCTCTTCTTACAAGTTTCTGATGTCTGAAGAAGAAACAGGAAAGCCCAAGACTAACTAGGCCCACTCATTCACTAAAAAAGAGCAAAAGAAGTCAAGACATGTCATGTTTCTGAGAGGAGGGCTGTTTAATATCTCAACTGCAATTCTACTTCACAAATCAGGAAAAAAATAGTAGATTAAACACTTTAATCCTTTTTTACATTTTTTTTCCTTTAAGGTAGCTTTTTAAATTATGTCCAAAGGAAAATATAGATCTGATCTTTAGGTCTGAACCTTTCAAATATGTTCTAGTTCAAGTAGATTTTACACTAACTTGGCTAACATCCTTTCTTCTTACTTGCTGAAAAAAACTACTAAAACTGCTAGATGTGCATAGTGCAACAAATACACAGAATTATCACTATCACAAAATAAAAAAATAGAAGAAGTACTTTACTTTCAGTGGCAAACTGTATTTCTATGTAAATTGGAATTGCATTGAGATGCAGACAGGATATTAAAATAGCTTATTAAATGAAACTAGATGAGCTGATATCATAGAATAAGTTAACAACTCACTTCAAAACAGAACTTAAAAGGACTTAGGTCATAAGAGTAAAAGCATCTGCAATCACAATGAAATTTTAAAAACAGCAGATTTGATGCTCACTTGTCAAGGAGAGAGGAATATTTTCCTGCTTTTCACACCAAATTTTTGAGTACTCATTACTGAAATACCTGAAGCAAACAGCTAGGAAACACTTTTGAAAAAAATTACTAAGAGCTGGTTTATCACTTCACTTGTAAGGAACAGTTTTCTTCTATATTTGCAACATAAATAAATATTTGGTGTTTGATCTTGACACCTTGTTTTTATTGCTAGAACTTAAAACATACTTCAAATCTTAGTATTTTCAAAGCTATGTAATAACATTTTATACGCCTTGATATAGAATTTACTTTAAATCTGGAATACTAGCCTTAAAATACATTCTTCCAACACACCTGTGTTCCAGTAAAACTACTTGAGAAGATATCACTATGTTCCCAAGCATGTAATTTTCAAAAGAGATGTTTTCACACAGTTATAGACATTTAGAACTATGTATTTTTTTGCTCAATCTGCTTTTGAAAACATTCAAAGCACCTATTTAATGCAGAAGAATGTTTTCACTGTGGGTGGCTTGAGAGAAATTTACTGTTTCAAATGAGGAAAATTAAGTTTTCTGTAACAGTTTTCATTCTTAAGTTTTCTATATATAATCTATAATATATATATATTTAAAAACTCACTCCCAGGGATGGAATCGCTCCCATCCATCAGCTATGAATCACATGTGCTGCTTTTCATTAACTGAAACATAAGCATGCATTTGCAGATTGCCATTGCACATAGACACACAAGACAGTTTAGATGCAAGGTAAAAACCTATTTCTGGAAAAATAAAGTCAATGCAAATGAAATACTAAATTTAATCAGTAACTTTTTCAGACCTATGCTGTCTATCTTAGACTACTTATATGTTGTTTTATTTGAAAAGGTTACTTTATCTGTCCAAATAAATTAATTCCTTACTTACTCTTTAATACAGCACAGGCATCTTAGAAATTAAATGTACACACAGACACAAATCCCACAGGTCAAACATTAACGGAGGGCACGTGCTCGAATGTACACCTTTCCTCACTGAACACCTAAAGCAATCGCCCACAAACCTTCCCAAATCAACTCCTCCCCAAACCCTGAGATATAAATTCCTTCCTAGACTTGGTTGCAGTTTAGCTCCTCACTCCTATGCATTCATTGCTCTTTCACCCATGCCAGAACAAGCTTTCCTCCCAGCTCAGAATACAGAGGGTGTAGATGGCTCAGCTGCTGTCGAAGACGTGGCCCTGATCCTGTTCCAGTACCAAGCCTCCACTTGATATCACCTCTATCACTTCTTTGATCCTGCATTATTCAGCACTCTGACAAGGAGAAGACTGGACAACAGAAGCATTTAATGAATGGTGGTGTGGAGGGTAAAGGACAAGAAGCAACCACTTTTTTTTTTTTTTTGGGCAGGCAAACCAAAACATCTGAGGAATCCCTCTTCAGAACTATTGTGTCTGACTCACCCAACTGAGCCACAAATATTTCCCTCTGGTGCTAGAATATCCAGGAGAGTCATGACACCTCTTTACAGCACTGCTTCCTTAAGGGCAGCAGAATCAGAAATATACCACCAGCAGGAGGGAATGCCGCTTCCCCTCAACTCTTGGATATAACTATGTAATTGTAGCTTAAAGCCTACAAAACACAGTCTGTTTAGTAAAAGTAAATATTAATATTAATACATTGGGGCAAGTATTTCAGGTCTGACCTTCCTTTCACTGTATAACTGTGAAAAAAGGAGGGGGAGGGAGAGTAAGGACACACAGGACAAAAAGCCTCCCAGTTCTCTGGTCACCACAATAGCAAAAGACAGACACTCATGTAAATCAAGAGAAGAGCACTGAAACAAGGCTTGGCAACAACACCAGACTTTTCCCCCACACCCCACCCTCTCTGCAGACACCACAGTGTAGCAGAGAAAAGATAAGACAAACTAACAGCACATGTAACTAGTGTTACATATGTGACAACTGCGACCTAGCCCAGCTGCAGCCGGCAGAGAACCAGAAGGTCTGATCCAGATAAAGAAATGGAAAAGAACAGAAAGCTAATTCTGATCTTTAACCTGAGTCTGGAGAGGCAAGGAAAGAGGTCTAAAGGATTCAGGAGTAGTAACTTCAACCACCTACTCCTACTTTGAAATGAATAGCATAGTAACGAGCAGCAATAAAAAGGATAAAGGACTATTTACCCTTGGTTCACCTCTAGGGCAGCATGCTTATTTCTAAACCCAGAAGATTTCGTTAGGATTTGGTCATATTACTGACCATATCTGCCGACTGTTTGTGCTTCGGGCAGGCAGAACCCTGACAGCTTACAGAAACAGACCCATGACAGAGCAGTAACACAAGGCAACTCTTGGGTACCCTGTCATAGCCCAACACTCTCCTCCAGCACTATATTGGCAGAAGAAGGGAATGCCTGTGTTGTTCCCATCCAAAAGCCCCTGCTCCCAAATCAGAGGAACAGTCAAAGCTCGGTGTAGCAGTGATGGGCAGATCCTTGGGGCAGCAGAGATCCAGTTCAGATTTCAGATGCAAAAACCTACCCATAAAGTTAGAAACCACCCAGTGCAGAAGCCATAGCCAGTGAATTATGGCACGTCACTAGAAGTTATCGGACATTATTCAACAGGAAGACTTGTTTTAATCCTCTCAGAACATATTAAAAGTCAAATCAAACTGAAACTAATCCCTTCATCAAAGCTAAAAGTATTTGATTTCAAATGAAACAATAAAAGAAAGACAACATCCCTTTAATAGGACTAGGGTAGGCTTTATTTGTTGGTGCTTTAAAAAATCTATATTGAGCCTACTATCTTATTAATTACGTACACTCTTCATATTTTAAAAAATGACAGCATTAAGTTAAAACTTATTTTTAAGGTAAACTCTGAATCTTCTGAAAGAGGCTTATATCTGAATTTAGATTATTTGAAAGGCTAGTTCTTTTCACTTACCAATATACAGCTACCATATTTATTCAAAGAAGTATAACCCAAATACATGCAGTGTTTCCATCTACTAATAATATACATTATTTCTATTCCACTCCACCTAAGGAGCAGATATTAATGACATTTTTTTAAAAGAGAAGTCACATGAACACTCAGCATATATTCACTTTAAGCTAGCATTTCCTAGAGCCAAAACCTGTCCCTTTCACCAAAGACAGGAAAGTGGAAGTAGTGTTCAAAGTCCTAAATTATTATCAGCACTCTCGGCTTCCATTTATCAGGCTCATATAGCTCTTAGCATCCAGGGAAAAGTCTTGAAAACACTGTCAGAAGTAAGTGATTAAATGTTGCTTGTTTGAAATACTCAGTTTTCTGGGCATTAGTGGTTCGGTATCAGAACCAGTACACTTCAAAGTGTTACTTGCAATGACTTCGCCTTCACTATAAAAGGCATATTTATATTAAAAAAATAAGTGCTATTACTGTGCCATTACAATTCATTTTCTGTACTTCCTAAACACACACAGAGGCTGAAGAATTATTTCTTTTGTTCACAGTAAGTTTTTCTAGCATTAGAAAATGCCATTACATTTCACCAATGAAAACTCCCCTAGCTACAAATCCACGTTTTTGTAACTAACTCTTAATAAAACTTCACACTTTTGTGAGTGACACTTGGAGATCACCCACCAAAAGTAATTTATATCACTCTGTCAAAACTCCACCTTCTACCAACTATTAGTGCGCAGGGCTGCAAGTTGATTTCAGAAAATCATCAACCAGGCCAAGAAAAAAAGGAAAAAAAAAAAACTATTAAAAAAACAAGCAAACACATTTTATAAATCAGAGGTTATCTTGGTTTGTCTTCAGTTAAATAATGCTGAATAGTTTTCCCAATAAACATTCTCAGTTATTATACTCTCATGTGTTCCCATCACTGGTAATTGTGCCTAACTAGTTATATTTCTTCAAGTCCTGTTACAGCTGAAAACACAGATGACGTCCTGTTTGTTTCCATTAACATTTAATTCTCTTGTTTTTAAAAGTAAAAGTAGAAATCACCTGATGCTTGTATGATGTCTTATTATGAAATTCATTCTAGGGTAAATTTTGTATTATAGGAAGTAACTTTCCTTTTTCACAACTGCATGTAATTCTTTCCCACCTACAAGCATGCTCTTTGAATCACACCCAAAGCTACAGACAGAAGTTACAGACACAACTCTTCACTAAAATGTGAGCAACTAAGTTATGTACACTGGATCTGCTAGTCTGAAAAATAAATTAACACCCCACCAAGTTTTAAATGTTTCCTCATCTTTAGGGCCAGACTTTCTTCTGTTAACCTTCAATTGTTTAACTCATGGTCTTATTAAGAAACCACAAACTACAGAGAATACATTACTCAGACAGAGAAGCATCCTAGTGGTTTCAACACACTAGCAAGAATTCTAAAGAAATCAAGGTGTTTTCAAAACAACCCACTACCAAACTGCAAGAGGTTGCATATCCAGCAGATATATGGCAAGCAGATTAAAGCCAGACAGTTGAAACTATTCTGTCCCCACCTCTGTACCTCTCGTCCTTCTCAAGGACAGCATATGATCATCTACAAATGAACCACCACCTAAACCAACATTTTTTTCAGCCTGGCACACTGGCCATGGCCCCATCCAATTCAGTGTTACAACAATATTGTTCTTTTGTATGCCAGTTTCTGCAGCTGACATGGAACAGGTCTGGTTTTAGGAGCTGGCTCAGAAAATCTACCTTCACCATTTAAAATACACGTGAGAGAAAGAAAGAATGTCCCACTGTTTTCTGAAAAAATAAATGAACACAGTTTTAACTAAAATCCGATTATTTCCCTACAATGACTCTGAGTTGACAAAAACACTTTTAACTTTTACTGCTTTTAAAGAATGAAAAGTTTGATCATTTCCAGTTGTAGGAAACTGTTGACTCACCATAATTTCAACCCCATTACATTTAAGAACATGCTTCAATAAAAATGCCTATTCAGTAATTTTCACACTTCATTCTGCAGTTTTCTGTATGAGCTGTAAAACTTTCAATTACTTGGTCAAACCAAGATGGTAAAATCTTAATTCTGAAGAGCCATCCAAAGACCACAGTTGATAAAGATTGCAAAGTATTGTGGAAAGAAAGGAGAATAACTTTAGCTTCTCAACTTAGACATGTTCACATGTCTAAATTGTCTGACTTCAAGTGGCACACCCAGAAACTTACACATTTTTTAATATACCTTTCCATGCTGCCAGCTTCTTAAAATTAAAGAGAATTACCAACCTAAAATGCATTAATTAGAGCCATGGAAATACTCCATGCTGAGAACATACAGGAATTGTTCACGCCAATAATATTTTTTAACAGCTCCAAGATGCAGAGGGACACAAGAACAAGTTTGCTATAATCGTGTTTAACAAGACTTGTTAAAAGTTCCCACCTCTGTAAAGCACCTGTGTCTGATTAAAGATGCCTCACCACCTATCCACCAAGATGTAGTGTCTTCTGCTTAAACATTAAAGAAGTCACCCCTCTATGCTGAGCAAGAGAAAGGCAGGGGAGCTACTGATTGGCTGAACCAGACCCCTTCTGGTCACCTCTGCTCCTCCTTCCTCTCAGGTCTCACCAAAACCTGAGAGCATCCACTCTTACTAGTGACGAGGGGAGCACCTCTGTACTCTCAAAGGACTATGAGGAGGTTCAAAAGGATTCGCCAATTCTAGAGTCAGTTATCACCAGCACCCTCTCTAATCTTAATATTTCCGACCAACCCAGGAAAGGCAGTAAAACACCCCCTTCTTGGGTCTGTTACAGAGTTACAACTTTTGGAAGATGATGAAGTGAATGCCAAGTTGGAATAGCAAGCCCACAGCTCCTGCTTCCTGCCTCTGAAACTTGGGAACTTCAAGTATTGTCCTTTCACACAGTTGGAAAAGAAAACGGGATCAACACAGAGACCCTCTGCTAGCCCGCAAAGGCTTTGCTCTAGGAACAAGAGGCAATACCTGCAACTCTGGCGGGACAACAGACAGACCACATCTCGCTTTGGAGGACAGCGACTTCTAGACAGCCCTGATGACCCACCCGCTCCCCACAGGAGCTTCCCACCTGTTCGCTCACGTACTGATCTCCTCCCTACGGCTCCCAGCACCCCAAGAAGCCCCTCGCAGGGATAAAAGCTCCCCTCCTGTAACACCAATTCCAAGCCCAGCCTTCCTCCTCCTACCCCGGAGCCCTCCACCGAGCGGCGGCTCTACAGCGCTTCTCTTTCCACGCCAGCCCTCACTCAGCTTCTTCCCTCCTTTCAAAGCCAACCCGCGCTCTTTCCACGCACACAAGGGACGCAAACAGAAATACCAATAATAACAAAACACGAGTAGCAAAACCCACGAACAACGAAATGCAGCCCCACAACTTACCACCCAAGTCAGTCCTCCGCTGCCGCCGCCGCCGCCGCCTCCTCCTCCTCCTCCAGACTTTGCCATTTTCTGCCCGTCTCTCCTCAGCCGAGGCGAGGGCGCTCGGAGGCGGCCGGGAGGGCCGGCACCGACACCGCGCCTGGGGCCGCTCCGCGCCCGCCCTTCGCGCCTCTCCCGCCCTCACCGGCGCCCCGGCACCGAGGAAGGGCGGCCGAGGGGCCCGCACAAAGCGCCCCTTCCGCCGGCGGGGAGGCAGCGAGAGGGAGGGAGGGAGGGAGGGCCCGGCCGGGCCTGCGGCTCTCGCTAGTTTAAAGGGACGACGGGCCGGTCCCTTCGCCTCGCGGCGGCAGCGGCGGCAACAACAGCCACCGCTATCGCCGCCGTAGCGCTGCTGCCTCCCGCCCTCCTCCTCACCCCCGGGCCGTCCCCCCCCCGCAGCCACAAAGGCCCGGAAAACAGATTAATAATAAAAAAATCTCCCCCTCCCTCCCTCCTCCCTCGTCCCCTCCCTCCCTCCCTCCCTCCCTTCCCGCCCCTCGCGCGCGCGCGCGTTCCCGCGCAGACCCCCCCCGCCGGCTCCGCGCCCCCCGCACACACGCACACCCGGTGCTAGCCCGGCCCCCTCCTTCTTCCCCTCCTCTTTCCACCCTGCGTTCCGGTGCCCGGTGCCGCTCCCCCGCAGTCGCCTCCTCCCCCTCCTCTCCCCGCACAGCCCCCGAACCGCTGCCGCCGCCGGAACACCGCGCGTAGACAATAAATAACCGCGCCGGCCCCGCTCGGCGTCCGCGCCGCGGCCGCTTCTCCCCACGCAGCCGGCCCGGGCCTCTTCTCCCCCCGCGCCTTCTGCCCGCCAATCACGGGCCGGCCGGCCAATCGCGCGCTGGAGGCGGGAAGGCTGCGCGGGACGCCGGCCAATCCGAGAAGCCAGAAGGAGAGTCCTCGTGTGACGTCACCGAGGGTGGCAACAGGGCGGGAACGGCCCGCACGGGGGCGCTGCCGCGCGCGGGGGGCGGCGCGGAAGGAGGCGGAGCGTTTGGATCGGGATAGGGATGGGATCGGGATAGAGATCGCGGCGAAGCCGGGTCAGCTACATGCTCCCTCTGCCCACCTTCCCGCTCTGCGACGGCGGGCAGGGAGACACCTCGCTTTCCCGTGATCACACCTGGGAATAGGTTTGGGGACTGGCAGAGCACCGCTGTCCCGTTTCCCTGGTGTTCCAGGTGGATGATGCTGCGATGCGCGGGCGGAGAAGAGGTGATGCGGTAGGTGGGACAGGTGTGCGGGGGTACGCGGGCAGCTGCCCCCTTTCCGCCAGCCCCGTCACTGATCCCTGCAGTCGCCACCGCTGCGACCTGCAGCGGTACCAGCAGGATGGAAGTCCCGGGGCTCCAGGCAGGAGAGCTTTTACAATTCACTGCCCTTTTCTGGGCTCTGGGAATCGGCCCGAGGAGTTCTTTAACTCGGACAGCTCACGTCTTTATCCTGCATTTGAACATCACCGTGTGAAGTCCTTATACGGGGTCACACAGCACAGCACCCCGTTCTGTACACAGTACACAACCCTGTGTACTACAACCCTACTCACAGTTTTGAAAAAAATGATGTTGCCAAAAACCTTAGCATCTACTTCCTAGGTCTAACTGGTGTGTGTACAAAGCCCAAAATCCATGCAATTTTAGGTATCAGTACAAAAAATGTGTACAGTTTTAGATACTTTGCACCAAAAGTATATTTATATATATACACTTATATATATATATATAACCGTAAATATTATGATCAGATTTTTTGACAAGCTTAGAAAAATGCTTCAGCACACACAACTTCTCAGTCAGTAATTTCCATTCTGCTGTGTGAAATGCAAAGGACCTACCTAGTCCAGCCTGTTCCACTCCTTGAATTATTAAGAATGTAAAGTCTCAAAAGGAGGGATTAGTAGGAGCACTGCATCTGAGCTAGCAGGCAAACCAGAGAGAATCATTTTAAAGGAAGAGCAATAACTTAAAGGTTTTTCCTTTTGCAAAATGCTTTTTCTAAGTAGTAAAGGGATTGGAAATGGAGCAGCCACTTTGGAGGAGTCAATTGTAATGTTCAATTATGCCTCAAGGGAAGGATCAGAAGAATTTCTAGTAAATATTGCTTATTTAGCATAATTTTACTCTGCCAGTTTCTAAGGAACCTATTAAAATAATATCTAAGTGCTGCACAAGGATTATGGAAAATAATGGCATCTGCCTAGAAGGGACAGTAATTTATGTGTTCCAGCCTAGTTTTCTTGCAGCTGCATGTACTTCTGAGCTGTAGGCTGTGTTTTCTTCCACTTTTGGCAAGATAAAGTGTGTTTCTTGCAAACCAGAAGGTAACACTTTCAGGGTTATACCTAGTGCTTCAGAATTTTGGGCTTGCTGATTAGAACTGTGTTGATTTTTTTTCTTTTTTTCAAAATCTCAAATTTATATGTAGGGCCCCTTAAAATGAATCATGTATGGTGAACTGCTGCAATGAATATTGTGAGGCTCAGAGAAAACAGGAGTGCATCTGTTCAAAGCTTTTTGCATTAGTAGAGAACCACTACTGCATTCAGCAGAAACAGAGCAAGTCCCAAACATTAGTGTACTATGCTCTCATTAGCTCCAGCTGTTTAGTAAATAGGCTGTCCTTAGTGTGGGAAGTGTGTCTTTTGCAACGTGAGCCAAGTAGAAGATAGCAATCTAACTTGAAGGCAGCCAATTCCATATATATTAGAGAGACAGAGGGAGTTTCTTCTTGGCAGTTACTGATCTTTGGTGTGCATGGTCAGACATGTTCAGTCTGTGTCATGCTGGAGCAGATGTATGAGGAAATGCTGATGCTCCCCCCAAGCATTTTCTTTAGTCTTTGAAATTACTTTATCCAAGTTGGATTTTATTTAATTATCGTCCTATACTACAGTAGCTGCATTGCATGTTACTGACTTGATGTTGGTTTTATCCCTAATGCTTATACATGTATGCTGAGTGGCTGCATTGCTAGTCATGTAGGATTGTGGGACAAAGTTCTCATGAGACTAAAAGCAGCTGCTTCTGTGGACTGCAGAGGTGAAGCAGTGAAATGAGATTGCTCATCACATTTAAAGAGATCCCTGTTAAAACAAACATAGAAGTAGATTTGAGCATGAATCAAATTCAAGTGCCATAACATTTTGATAGGAGTGGAATTACGTTACTAGATGCAACCTGTCCAAATCACTACCAGTTCACGTCAAATACTTCACACTTATTGTGTGACATTTTAAATTAATAATCCCCTTGAGATAGTACACACAAAGTCCTATTTCAATTCATTGAAGATTTATTTGTCCTCATAGTTGCAAACCATAATGTAAACAGAAGTACCCTACATGCTTTCAAAACAATGATCTATTTAAAGCACTTTCACTACTGCTTTTAGTAAGCAAAATATTTATTGTAATACTACTTTGTGTTCAATTATTTTAGCAGGAAGACAGCTGTATGTATGATCTTTAAGTGCTTCTATATTTGGTATGTACAAACTTCCCACATATTCTAAGTTATTTGCTGCTTCCAGTTTACTTAATATCTAATAAAACCTTTTCTTTCTATGTGGCTTTTCTGGACTCAGATTTAAAGGGCCTAAAACTTGACTATTTGTGGAACTATGTACATTTATCTACTCTGTGAACATACTCAGATACAACCACTTAAATGACCAATCACAGCTCTTGTTTTTCTGCAAGCTACACAGGAAAAAGTGTGATTTTGTGCTAAAATATTTATGAAACTAAGTTGATGCCCATTACATTATACATTCCACATTGTATGTAGTTGTAATGAGGTATAAACAAACATTGCATATTTTAATATTAAATATTTAAACACACAGTGATTTCCATATTCTACTGCATTTTAAAATTTCATTGTAATTCATTAACATAATTTTGAAATAATTGATCAAATTATTGAGTAGGATTGTGGCAGTACAATATGAGAGTGACCAACATACTTGTACTGCATTGATTGTGAATGACCTTCACGCCACGGTTCCAAAGTAGTTAAGAGAAATCTACCCATGGCTGAATCACCTAATGATATAAATTTAGACAGGTCATGTGTTCTTACACAATTGTATCTCAAACACCTTTGTTGAACTAGCAAGAGGCTACACTAGTGGTTTTCTGTGGGTGTGCACTGTCAATGCACTGCCTGACACTCTGAGTGCCCAGGACTTACATACCTGATGTATCCATGGCACTCTTGTCAGTAGCTGTTCCTGGGGCCAGGCTGTTCCACAACCAGTCTCTTGAAAAACACCAGACCATTTCCATCTTCATCCTCCAGGAACAATGTACCATTTGTGACAATTTGACAGAGGGTTTGGATGGCTTAAACCCTGTTTACCCTCCAATTCCTCCCCTGGTGACTAACCTGTTAAGTGCTGTGCTGTTGGACAGAGGTGTGGAAAACTGAAGTGGGGCAGGCTGTGAATGCTACTGCCAGGTTGTTGCTGGGGAAGAGATCCAGCAGAATCCCCATGGTTAGCTGCAGGAACTTCTGGGCTCCATCCTGGACTGCCCATCACATGGCTGGGACTGCTGCTCTGACCCACCTGACTTCCTCCTGGATGGCACCACCTCCCTGCTGCAGGAGAGGTAGGTTGTGTTAGAGACCATCACACTGACTTACTTCGCCTCTAGCCTGAACTACACAGTCTATCACACAGAACAAGGAAGTTGTCACTTGTCACTTGTAAACTTCAAATATTTATCTGTGACTAGAAGTGCTTTAGTATCCAAGCCCATCCAGTCTCCTCACTGTCAGCTCAGTCTTAAATTGTGACACACTTTCATTGAGCAGCATAAACAAAGTTGTTGCTTTGGCAGAGGCTGGTCATAGAAATTAAATATATTTGTATCAAAAATCCTTGTATAGGACAAACTCCCTTGTGCAATGGCCACAGACAGCAAGAGAAATTGCATGCAGAGGTGAAGCAGGGGAAGCTGAGCTGGCTATACTGGGAGGAATTCTCAACATGAATAGAATTACTATCCATGCTATTAACATCTGAGTCTTTTAGAAGAGTTGGTGGCAGTCAGAAAAGATGCAAATGCCTGGACGGACAAAAACAATGGAAAAAACACAGAATGGAGAAGGTGATGTATTTTGAGGTCTGTGCTTTCTTACTGTCCCTCTATCCCAGCCCCTCTGTAAATGAGCTCTCTCTTTCCAAAGCAGAATTTCTTTTTGACTAAAACATGCTTTTTTTTTCCCTTAGTAGTTCACCCAAGACTGGGCAAGAAAACGTGAGTGGCAATTTAGTTTTACCCAGCAAGAATCTCTTTGCTCATTGAAGGTGCCATTACCAGTGTATTTCTCCAGCCTCCCGGACAGAAATCCATGATAGATTTCAAGTGAGTATTAAGACTGCTTCCTAATAGCAGAAGGTCATGTCTACTCATTCCTGGAATGACAGGAAGGTGAAGGAGTTGTTTCTATACAAGGCATGTGTGGATAATGTTGAATCTGTGGGGAAAGGTGATGACTGATGCAGATGTTAGAGAAACCCATTACTCTGGGAAATGTCTAAAGAGATGGTACTTTGCTCTCTTGAGCTAAAATTCAATCACCTCTGACACACACATTATGTTTTGACTTATTATGAGAAGGAAATAGAAAGGGCAAGTTTTTCTGCACAGCTTCATGGTATCACCAGTTTTGACTGGAATCAGTGACGACTAGGTCAGGGTGTGCATTTGCATTCCCCTTCTCAGAAGGGAGTTGTGTGGTTCTTGTGGTAACACAAGAAGAGAAAAGTCTCAGGAAAGACCCAAGAGAGGCAGATGGCTCAACCTCCACTGAGGCAGAGCATGTCATTAAAGTGTGGCCACTGCACCCACAATGTTTATGCTGAGGTCAAAGGCAAAAAGAGAAGGAGGCCACAAGTTTTGGAATACTTGAACAAATGAATATCTGAGGCAAAGAGCAACAAAATAGTTGGGTGAATGACCTGTGAACATCCTTCTGAAAGAGGACTAGGGTAGGCACACATGAAGACATCAGCTAACAATACACCTGAACACAGAAAGTGGGGAAGACAAGAAGTAGTAACTAACAAAAAGAAAAGTCAGGGGTAACTATGAAGGGTCCAGTCAGGCACAGAATAGCAGAACCACAGAGAGTTTGCATGTACCTATGCAACAAATTAATGAAGAAACCCTTAGAGTAAATTTGTACTGGCAGTTTGAGTTTATACTGGGTTAGTGCTTTGAATTACTAGACCATGGTGTTTTTGATTTGGTATTAGTCTGAAATTTGAATTACTATTTTATAGCCCACAGCACAGAGAATATGCTCACCATACCCTTCTGACAATTACAAGGCAGTTCAGAAAAGGAAGTTTATACAATACTGTTTTGTGAGTATTCTCTTCTAGCTGACTGAAGTTGCTATTCTTTCCAGTAAGCTGTTTACTAATAATTCTCTTTGCTTAAATGCATTGTTTCAGATTACCTATGTCAGCAGACTATTCTAAGGCTTTTGAGAATTAATTTTTCAGAAGACTTTGAGAAAGTAATTACAAAAATCAGATGTATACTTCAACTAAAAAAATACAAAGGGTATAGCTAAACGGGTAAAATGTACACAAGACTCAGCCACCCACTTAACCATAAGCATTATCTGAATTTACAACTCCCTAAAAATTACTTGTTATAGATCAGCTATTCAACAATTTCTCAGGTGGCCCCATTTATAACAAGGCTCGGCAGCAGCAGTTCCTATTTATTTCAGTAGGAGTTGTGTAATTCAATAGCTTGGGTGGTTGGGCAAGCAGTATTTTTAAATGGTCACTGCTAGCTGCTTCATGCACTTTTCTATTTTCCTTAGATATTATAATATTAAGCAAAGATGATCAGAAATTCATAAAAAATCCTTTGTTATCCCTTTAGATCCTTTAACGCATTGGTATTTCTGGGTCTTGAATGTTTCTTTCCCAGATACCATGCAGCTGCCCTCCATGATTTTTTCCAGTAGTGATGTTTCTGCTTAGCATGTTAGTCTTGCTGTATTTATTAGGAGAATGGGTAAATAAAGCACCATTTACATAATGGGCAAATGGAACACATTAAATATGATTTTATGTTTAGGTTATGGTCTCCTGTTCTATTTTTACCCAACCAACACTGCTTATATTCTCTTTCCACTACGTACCTTACATTGCTCCAATCAGCTCTGTAGATTCCTCACGTTCTTTAGTGCACTCCTGCTTTTCTTAGAGGAATGTAAGAACCCATTACCTCCATTTTCAGATGAAGTAAAATCATCTGGGTCAGTGGTTCTTGTATGCCTCTTGCTCACTCTGACTGTAGCCACTGGTGGTAGAGGTAGCAGAAGCTGCAGTAGCAACAGCTTTCAGTACTGGCCAGGACAATGTGTTTGACTACTTAGGCATCATTTAGCCAGCACTTTGCTGTGCCATATTTTCATTAGAGTCTGGGAATCTCAGTCTAGGTCTTCAGTCCAGCATGGTTTTCAAAAGTATCTCTCCATTTCTAAGCACCTCAGCAAGCTGTATCCTGATCTCAGCATTTCTTTCTTTGATTTAGCATTCCTGGCTGTTACTGTGAAGAAGCAAAACAGTCTTTTGAATGACTTTGAATAAATGTGTTTTAGTAATTTGTGAATTCACAGTTTAATGTTCTAGAAAAAAGTTTTCCGTCTACAGGATATGTTAAAACTAACTTGCTTTGATATACGTATACCTGTGGGGATTTTTAACCTAAACAATATGGACACTGTAGTTCTCATTATTTTATACATTTCTTTTTGAAATCTACTGTGGATTTAACTTGAAGACCAGCAAAGAAAAATGTTTTTCATCAATGCAGTTCTTTTACAATATTCCTTCATTTCTTGCAAACTATGAAGGAAAGAAAAGGTACTGTATGTTTCATCTTACTGACAGACCTAAGTGTCAAAAAAGGCAGCATATCTATTTTTGCAACAAATCTGTTAACTGTTACACTATAATCACATTCCTCATTTTTAAAAAATAGTTTTGCAAGGAACAACTTAGTGATACCCCGCGTTCCTAGATAACAGCTAGAGAGAATATTTCCTATACTGTGCCTTATAGTAAGCTCATGATAATTTTTTTACCATCATGCTATAGAACTGTAATAACAACTCACCTTCCTTTTAATTTGGTTGGTTTTTACTAAGCTTTGTTATTCCACATATGCTCTTCTGCTGGAAGCTTTTATTGCAGAAAGCCTTTGAAGAGTCGGAAGCTCTGAAGCTCTTGAAATTTATCTGAAAGTAGTGTGGTTCCTTTTACCTTGGTTTTTACTGCTGCTCACATTCTTCTATTTCCAGGTAATAAGTGCCAGTGAATTCACCAGGTTTTCATGAAAAGGCAATACACATTACCCAGAAATTTCAACATGGTATCAGTTTCCATCTCATTCAACATTTTCCTTCCTCTAATGTGTCTTAAATTAGAAAATGGGTTTTATGTATTTTCTAGCAGGTTTTGAAACTATTTGACACTAACCGTGTCAGAATTCCATTCACTTTGGAACCAGTACTAACGTTAGTTCTTTGGGAAAAGACAGACATATTATTACAGATTCTTTTATGTTCCTGTACCCTTTGAGACATGTTGGACACGTTACTGAAACATGACATTTTTCTGCTGAGTTCATTACTCTTGTGACTCATGATAAGAAGCATGGAAGCTCCTTTTTTACTTTACATCTTACAGTTAGTTTATTGAAAAGTCACTTGTTAGTTCTCATGCATGAGAATTCCACTGGTTTGCTAACCTGTTTTTTTTTTTCAATTGCTCATTATTTTCTATCATTTCTCCCAAAATATGTTGGACTCAGTTCTCTGGAACATGATTAATGATGATGAAAGAGCACACTGGTGCATGGGATGAAAACACAATGAAATTACTTGAAGTCACAGAACAGTTAAAGTTTCAGAGATCAATTGCATACATACGGTTCTTTGCAACATTTAATTCTCATATCATAAAGCTTTCCTCAGCTTTCTAATCAAACAGTCCATTCTCGCGAATAATTAAAGGTACTAATTTTGAGTTGCTGTGCAGAATTGAAGAGAATTCAGAGCAAACAATGCTTTCTTTCCTGATAGTTGTTGTTGAAGTACAGCAAAGCCAGAGCCACAGCAGCTCTTTGATTACAGTAAAGACAGAGCACTGTCACAGGCCATAGAGACAGGCACATTAACCAACCCATGGGAACGTAGCACAAGCTGCAGCACTCACACAAATTCCATGGCACATGCTTCAGCTGAGTTGCTTCACCAAACCAGCATGACTGCTTTTAGCCACAAAGCCAAACATCTCCTTAGCCAGGCACAGCAGGCAGCACTCCCAAGGTGCCCAGTACAACAGACATTCTCCCAACGGAGTGTACATGCAGAACGCAGCACTCCCACGCCTCCCTCCAGCTCCCGCTTAATGCTTAAATCTGCCCAGCTAATTTATGATCACTTGTCTGTGTTTCACAAACAGGAAGATTGCAGTGCCTGTCATCCCACACTTGACCTACGCTACTCCTGTGCTGTACATGGTGGGACATCCCATGACCCTTTAGGTTGATGTTCCCTCCAGAATTGTTAACTATTCCAGGGGTATGGTGGCTTAACAGGTTCTGTAACAGACTAGCAGAGACATGCAAATAAAATAGGTGAAACTGCTTTTTCAATTCCCTCCAAATGAACTAGCATGTTAATGGGGTGGATGCTGTGCTTTGCATTTCCACTCCTACCGGTCTTTGCATATTTATAAAAAGCAATAGTTAATCTTTCAAAAAGACATGAAATAAAAATACTGTTCTTAATTCAGCATTTGTTTGGGTTATTCTCTGGAGTTAAATTGAATATATAACAGCATTCATAACCTTACAATAGATACCTGTAGCACAGTATGCAAACTTAATGTATAGACAGACACTCATGCAGTTCTTTGAATTTCTACGGCAATTCCTTCAGTTGTCCTTATGTAATGTTTCTATGAGGTGTGGAGAACATTTTTCCCATTAAGTAAAATCCGCTCATTTAGTTTGGTCGGGAGCCTCATTGCCCTTTTGAACTATATGCATAAGCATACCAAAACACTAGGTTGTAATGTCGGTCCTAAAACCTTTCCCTCAAAATGGCTGCTACTTTCCCCTGCTTTGTGGGCCCTACAACACCTCCATCATGTCTCAGGCTCCTGGACAACTTTGGGTCTCAAAATGAGGAGGAAAGGTCTATGTTACCAGGCCTGCAGCAGGCTGCTCTTGGCCAGCAGACTTGCTGGGAACCAGAACGATACTGGGAACATAGGGACATACTGCATCCCAGTGAGGGACACATTACTGGAATGATAGGGGCTGAGGCTTCAGTTGTCCTATGAATATGCCATGGGGAGAGGGGCGACACCTGACACAACACAAAAAGCAGGTAGGAAATGAAATGATAAAAGAACAAAATCTTCCAACAATGAAGACTGTGGTACATTTAGAGGACTACATTCAAGGAACTCCCTCAGCAGACCATGCTACTGTCATCCTCATGGCTTCTCCCACTGCCCATCAGAGAGGGAATAGCAGCTGTCATAAACTAGGGAATACATGGAGACTGTATGGGGTTGGGGTACCAGCTTGTGATATAATAGGGAAAAGGACAGAATCCAGGGATGGTGCAGAAGCCTCCAGATCTTACCTATGAAGGAAGTTGCCTTCACTGCCACTGCAGACACTGCTTTAAAGGATGAAAATCACTGGTTTAGAAAAATGGAAATTTGGAAGGGCTTTTAAGAGTGAAGACAACAGTGAGGGTTACCCCAGGAGACACTTGATATCACAGGTTAAACAAAGGAATCTTCCAAAAGATGGACAAAACATCACTGCTTTGCTGTAGAAACCTTCATCTTACCACTAATATAGGTAATGCTAATATGTAGTGCTCATCCTGGCTTTCTCATTCTAATGTGTGTTAAACACAATATTCACTGACCAGTTCTGCTCGTAGTTACTCCTGCTCCACTCACAAGTAACATTACATGACTGGAGTGTCCCTTCCATAGTACTTTTTCAATAAAATATTCTCCAGTTATGGATTTAACATTCAATCCTTAGAACAGAATAGGTTCTAGTTGATTTCCATTGAATTGGTTATCACATGCCAGTAAATCTCATGATATTTAGAAATTAATTATATTATTTTTTTCCACATCCAAAATCTTCCAGCCCCTCTTTCACCCGCACACATGTTGACTTCATGCTCTGTTCACAGATGGACTTTGTATTTTTCACTGAATACTTACAAAAGGTTGAACTTCCTCACATGATTGGTAATCAGTCCTGTATGTGAAATAAATGAAATCAAAAGTGGAGAATGTAAATGTATTCTGGCAAGTGTTTCTTAGTCTGTTTCCTATCACAGATTTTGTTCCCGTGGGCCAGAAATGCATATAAGTCACTGTGTCTTCAGAAAGTTCTTAGGCTGAGTCTGATTCAAAGCCCATTTCTTCATATCTTTCTGTCACTCATTCATTTTTTTTTTTCACCAATAAGCTGGTGTACAAATATGAATTACTAGCAAGCCTTGAAATGTGAAATAAAACTACAAAATTAATTTGCAGGGTATATAGTTACAGTGCATAGTCAAGAAAAATTGCAATGTCAGTTGCACCAAATATGAACTCTGGGGTTTCACCCTTACTAAAAAAAAAAAAAAAGTATTTATATTTTAAAAATACCATTATCAAAGATAGACTTTGAAGTGTAAAGGAAAAATTGATATGACCAATAATGTTGTCAGGGGCTGAGACAACTTATAAATGCAGATCATGTACAGTACTGACACTTGGGCAAGAGCTTCCTAAGTTTCTGTTTTGAAAGACTCCATAATGACATAAAATCCTTTCAAAAAATATTTGGTTTATTTAAAAAAAGGAAACAATTAGCTTTTCTAAACAACCCCCCAAATGATGCAAATTTGACACTTATTAATTAGTGTTGAGCTTTTTTCCATCCTCTAGTGTTAAAATTAAACTGCAGCCTCTAACACTTCCTGTTTGTGTTCCTACATCCTTACTAGGGGTGTTTTTATTTTTTACTTTGAATGTTTTGTTTCAGTTTTTGGGGGGAGGGGGGGGATGGGGAAACGGGACTATTTTCTTTTAAACCATTATTGTCAACATCATGGAAATCAGCATACTCAGGCAGAAACTCAGCCTACACAACCTAACAAAAGAAAATCCAAATCAAAACCAGTTTTGGGCATGCTTCATACTAAACCAAACCAGAGCAGTGCCACAATTCTTACTGCAGTCCAAAACCAGGCACTTCCTTTTTGGCCAATAAAGTTTTACATCCTTTTGCCAGTAGTGAACTTTGGTTTTTAACACACCATACATTTCCCTGGCACTTTGGCTAAAAGTGAAAGCTGCTGCAGCCTAACTATGTTCTTCTGACTTCTGATATAATGCAAGCATGGACACACATAGATTCCATTACCTTCCATCCACAGTGGTAATAATGCAGAGGTGAGAAGTGAGGCTCTCTCGTTCTGTTCTGTACTTGGCTGCTGTTTCCATTTGCTCTAAGAGACTGTGACCAACTGTTCTACCTACTTTAGTTCGAGTTTGCTTAAACACTGCTCTCAGCTGTCTTCATTCTCTTACGTCAGCCAGTTTCCTTATGACTGTTGCACAAGGGAGTCTGTATATTGTTATCCAAACTGCTTATCTAAAGTAAGTCCAGCATTTCCTCTTGATGGTAACAGAGATAAGCTGCTAGTTGATGATTTTCAACGGGGAAAGTATGTTCCCTCATGACTTCAGGGATAATATATTACTGAAGCTCCAAGGACATGAAATAACCCAGCATTAGGTAATAAAAGGATCAAAATAACAGAACATACACTGAAACATCACCATCAAAATGCATAGTGAAATCATCTTTCCCCCAGTTTATAAGACCTCTAACGGGAGAATCAGTCCTTCAAGCAGGTGCTCAATGCTACACTGAAATCTCACATCCTTACAGCTAATGTGGACCTAAGTTCTTGGTTACAACATGTCACTAAACACACTTTTTCAAAAATCAAAGATCCAGATTATTCACTGGAACAAAGGAAGGAATTATCTATAACAAGTGGGATCCTGTTCTTAATTTTAAAATTATTTCTATAGCTTAAACTAGTAAAAATAGAAAATACTTAAATCCAGATAGTTCTTAAACCTCAGATGGATTTTCAAAAAAAGCTGTTCACTAGTCTCAGCAATTTTCTTCTACTTTCAGGGACCTAAATAAAAATAAATACACAGTAAAGTGTTTCAAAAACAGGGTCAGTCATTGGAAGCCACTTTTGCCAGCACCAGTTTATGTATATGTAGTCCATTACATTTTCTTTCACTATAAAATTTTATTAAGTCCTGGTAATTTTGTTGGTTTCTGGATATCATCAATTTTAATTACTATTGCTTTTTTTTTTTCTGCTGAGTTGGAATATTTTTAATCTATCCCTTTCATCATTTCCTTTTACCGAATAAATAAACCAATTTTTTTTTGGCATAATGTATTTACCATACAGCAGCAATTGTGTACATAAATTAAATTAAAATGTATTTTAAATCAGATGAGAAAAAAATAAAACTGCAGAAACTGAAGCAGGCTAATCATAAACAAAGCTAAAGACTAATTAAAAGCTTACCATAAAAAAAGTCCACAAGCCCCAAAATAAAAACAAAAATCCTAACAACAGAGAAAATCATTGTTGTCTTATTCACAGTCACATTTAAGTCTTTACACATTTTATAATACCTGTATACTTAAAATACACATATTTGACCATGGCTTGTTAATTGGTCATTCCCAATTTCCATAATATAGGCTGAAGACTTTTTTTTTTTTTTTTACTTTACTGATCCTTCTGCTTGGATTAAATATCCAAGATTAGGATAAAAACCCCAAAATTGTCCCAGGTATTACTGCTATTACTCTTCCCTTCTGCTTATGTTGGCAACTATATGACCAGCAATCATATAGGTACACATAACATACATCACTGACTATTGTTTAGAGAGGCCATAAGGCACAAGACATAAAATGATGCTTGGAACAGTACTACCCCATAAAGAACTTCCAGAACCAGCAACAGGTAAGCTGAACTACTGCCATTAATGTTGAATAAATCCCCCCAAAATATTCAAGGTATAGAAAGGACCTAAGTCTATTCCACCAACTGTGTTTAAGGAAGGCACCTGTCTCCAACTTCCTTCTCAACCATCCACACAATATGAAGCTGAGATACAGAAGTCCCTTCAATATTGACACTTTTTTTTATGTTACTGAATTGCTTCGACAACTCTGGCAGAACTTCAAATTTTGATCAAACACAGAGGTTTGAACCTACAATGGAAATTAGAGATTTATTTTAAATAATGCCTATACTTAAGAAATGCTAAGTTTTGACAAAATACTAAGGCGGTCCATTAAATTCTTAACTACCAGTATACTTCCATTTCTACCTTATGCAACCAAAGGCAAAGAAATGAGGAGTGTGGGCGTGGAGAAGAGGACAGATATCCTGGTATCTGCCTGGAACAATCTCTGCCCGCTCTTGGAGTTCCTTTGTTTTGGCTTGTTTTGTTTAGAGCTGCAAGAACTCTGCAAATGGGTGTTCCCAGCTTCTGGCAGCCATATGTGCTGCCTGCCATCTGTTTTCATTCCACTGCGCTATGGAGACAAACACACTTCATTTTTAATGTTCTACATTTCCTGATGTTGCATATAATAAGGATTATATCTTAAATCCAACCCACTATATGTGAAAAATCTTCCAAGGATAACAGATGAGTTAAGGAGGTAGGTTTTCATACAGGATCAGACAAGATAATTTTCACTACTCACTTCTCATTGTAAGTTATGTAATTTACACCAAAGTTTGTTTGATTCCTGCACACCTGTGCTTTGTACTCTTTCTTTCTTTCTACACTGCCTAGAAGGGGCTTCCTCCATCTATTTTAAGGATACATCTTCCCAGCAACTTCCTGGGGTGGAGGAAATTACTAAGCATTAAGTGTCAAAACAGGATATGAAGAAATCAACAGCTGGATGACCAACTCTAGACAGACAACAGTACAACAAATACTTGTTTGAAAGGAGGAATTCTGTGCACAGGCTCCCACATAGACCTGTTGGAAACCATGCAACCCAAAGTTAGTTTGCAAGCATTAACTGGGCAGTACTGGTATTTATGCACACTTTAATGGAAAAGATTTCACTGTTACACCTCAGTGCAACCTTGGAAGGCACCCACAGCTGGCACAGTGGACAGCCAGTCATTCTTTAAAATGTACCTGACTAAGCTAGACTCTAGAAAACATTGCTGATTTTACCTGTATTAAGCCATACATTTCTAGGCAAGAGTATTTTTAATTTCCCCACTTAATCTCCACCTCCTCAAACTTCTAAAAAGTTGAATAAGCACTGACTTCTATCTACATGTGCCCTGATCAACATCTACCACTCCCCCTGTACTGCACCATTGCCAGCAAAACTTAATAACCACACTTTGGGAGCAGATTGCAGCACAGATCTTTCTACCATGCAATACTGTGAATTCAGGATACTGTAAGTTAACATTAAACAACTGTGAATGAAGAATTACCTCTGGTTTAAAAAAAAATAAATTAAAATGTATTAAGAGTTGGGCTGAAATGGAGCTCAATAGAGGAAATTAGTGCCTTTAAAACAGCTCATGTATGAAGAGATACAGAGATGTGAAGGAGTTCCATTTAAATTTTTCATATTAGCTCTATTCAGCCTGAGTGTTTTACTTACTAATTCTTTCCTAAAATAAGCACTTCTATTCATTGCATGTGATCTTACAAATACACAAGTACTTCTTGATTAATTAGACTAGCAAGGCATTTTTCCACTTTTTAATTAATTCAAACTTTTAAAAAATGGACTTTAATTACTTCATTGTTTTAAGTTATCTGCAGTTATTACTCTTCCCCCACAGATTCTGACCAAAATTATGAGAAAATAACTTTAGCTTACTACTTTTAAATTTATTTTGCCTTTTGATTTCAAATTATCAGATGCAGTTAAGGAATTCTGCAATTCCTCAAGGTCCTCTAAGTAATACACTGCAAAAACAATTTCTGCCTTAAAGCAGTATTTTTTTCAGCTATCAAAATTTTAAGTGGAAATATTTTTGTTGACTGGTGGCACCTGAGTTTTCCTTTTCCTTTTTTCTTCCAATGTAGTATCCATGTTAGCCTAAAATACTTTTCTGTTAGCTTCCCACTCAAAATCTCAGAAACAGTATTTAACTGAAGCCAAATACAGGAATACTTTTAAATGCAGACAGGCAAATTCACTTTGCATTAGTCAAGCATTGATAAACACCCTTCCAGTATGGACCATATAGTACCCCACCCCTGTGTTATTCTGTATTACGGGGGAGAGACTCTTCTAATTCCCCTCATAAACTGTCCATTTACACTCTGAAGTAAAGTATATAATCCATCACACATTGTTCTGTCACTTCTGAGCTGCCATAATCTACTGTTTTTCAAGATGCCTGTGTTCAATGTGCATATGCAGTTTTCTAATAAAATCTGAATAGTTTTGTATTTGCTTAGATTTCTTGAAAGGTCAGCAAACATTTATTTCAACATAAATTATTTTTGACAAACACTTCAAATCAATACAGAGGTTGGAAAGGTCAGAAAAAGGAAGAAAATCTTTAAAAACACTGATCTTGAAAACACCATCCTTAATTCTACTTATTTTAAAATAAAACCATAGTTTGAACTTTGCATTTTAGTTCTATAATAGAAATTCTCCTGTATAATCAACACATGGCCTTCCTCACATTCTGATAAAGAAGACTATCTCATCCAATAAAGACTATCTCATCTGAACATTCACTCCATGCTTTACTCATAGCACTGCAACATCTGACATCTCCTGGATAAAATTTTTTATTATATTTACTGAAAATGAATTTAAACACTGCATTAATTGAACAGAAAAAAAAAAAGTATATACTTTGACATCAAATTTGGGTATGGTATTTAAAGCAAGTCAAGATAGTAGCTTAAAAGGTAAGCAAATCTGAATTAATATCATTAAAAAGTACTTATAATGAATAACCTATTTTTTCACAGAAAAAAATATGATGTTCTTACTCAGTTTTAAGCCTCAATTTCATATCACAGGCCATGACAATTTTAGGTATTATAATGAATACTTCTTTCAAAATGAGGTTATTTTCCCAGCAACCATGCTTCCAAATAGTTCTAGGTATTAAACACAGGTTTAATACTTAGACATCTAACAAGGAAATTTTGAAGCAATCTTGAAATTAACTTAATTTCAGCACTTCTGGATACTACACAAAATCAAAATTTTTTAAAAAATTCTAAATCCTCTAATATTGTTTAAAATATTTTAAAATCATCACAAGCATCTGCTGTAATTGGAAAACTGAATTCAAACTGTTTTTCCAAGTATATTATAAATCCCCAAAAAATCAGCAAGATAATCTCAAGACTCAAATTAAAATCAATTACAATTGCTTTGTGCTTCTGTGATCATGCTTTGCTTCCTAAACATTGTTTCCTTCTCATTATAAAGTTTAAGGGTACTTTATGGTTCAATCCCTTAATTTTGCTGTTTGTTTTTATAGCAAAGAGGTTTTTCATTGTGATGTTTACCTATTCAATACATGTGCAGTTTCAAGTTGGTTTAATGGAAGCAGTGAAACAGGAAATAAGCTGCCAGCAGGATGAAGAGGAATTGCCAACCAAATCTTCATGTTGTATCCATGGTATAACGTCTTCAAGGAATCCAAAGTACATTTCTGCAGTTCAGATCCTCAGAGGTCACTGAGTTTTATAATTATCTCCAAGCAATTTTCCCCACGTCCTGTTAAGCTCTCTCTAAACAGCTGTGTGTGTTGCCATGCAGCTCCACCATCCCCTCCACTTAGAACTGCTTCCAACACAACTTCTGTTGCTCCAGAAAAATCTGAATAGGAGCAAAGACTTTTATCTATTGAAGGAAAAGATAAATAATTCAGTAAGCCACAGCTCCAGACAGTATAAAATAACAGAATGCATGGTAAAAAGGCTAAGATGTAATGGATGTTTAAGGATCTCAGTTGCAACTACTCAGATTCATTTGCCACCAGACACAGGAGGATTTATCCTTCCTAGAAAAACACAAGTATCTTGTATTCTTGTGTTCCTGCTTGCCCTGCTCTGTTGCAGGTAGGGCTGTGTATATTAATAAAATTGAGTTTTGTACCAGTTTTAATTAAATTCACAATGTCCTCTTGATCTTGCTAGGAAATACTGTTGGAAAAGTAAAGAACATTCATGTTTTGTTTTTAGTGTTTGCACAGTACTATCTCCATATAAACTATTTCCAGTTACAGCTCTGCTACATTCACACTTACCTCCTATCAGAGCAACTTCTGCTGTAGGAGAGCAAAGTCTCCACTGTATTCTTCCACTCTGAAATGTTTGACTGCTTGTCCTAACTGAGATGTTATCTATTTTTAGACCGACTGACTTGCACTCAAACTTCCAGCTGATGGAAGCAGAGGATGACCCTTCTTTTCGGGCTAAATAAACCTACATGGAAAGAAGACACAACCAGCATGTCAAAAACTGAGATGACCAACACACATCAAATTAACCGTTCTAACAAGGACATAAAAACCTTAAGATAACACACTTCCATTCTTTGTCAAGCCCCTGAACCTTTAAAATTGTACAAAAGTACAATTTTGCATAAAAAACCTCTTTCTACATCCTCAAATATATTCCACAGTTAAGTAATTGTACATGTTCACAGCCCCTTGCTAGGGAACACTAAAGTATTTCAACATCCATAGTAAAGTTCAAGCCACAGAAACACCTGAGCTTATTATTTTTTAAAGAGAATTTGGGGTCTTTTTAATGCACAGAACACTTCAGTTGTTCAGTACTGCTGATGAAAAGAACTGTGCAATCACTGGATTCTTCAGCTATGGCTGCACACTGCTTCTCCTAGGACTTGACAGGTCTCAGTTAAAGCAAATCATACAAGCCAGCCATTCATAAATCCCATATTAATATTATTTGAACTGTTACAACTTTGCATAATTTAATTTAGTCCCAATGCTGTTCTGAACTTCACCTGGCTGAACAGACACGCTCACATATTAACATTCATTAAAGTTACTATGAACCCTGTCAAGAATTTGGTCACAAGTGCCTGACAGTTCTTTCAAGTCCAACATCTATTATCAGCAAACCTAAATAACAGACACTATAAAGACTCCTATAAACTACCATGATCCTTTTGGAATCCTAAATTAATAAAAATTCTGTCATGTCCAAGCTTCTGATTAATATCATACCGAGTGGACTTAGTCAGCTGTTTGTTTTTTAATCTTGAAAGAACAACCCAGAATAAAATTATAATAAGACACAGTGGTTTGTTTTACTAAAGATCCCACCCTAATATAGAAACGTAATTGACAGACTATTAAGCAAAATTTTAGTGTTATTATTTTCATGTTGAAGAAAGCTCAAAACCCCTAAAGGTGTGAGGTCCTACACTGAAGATCGCCTATGAAAATCTAATGATTTAAGCTGTTTTCATGTGAAGATAGTCTTAATGTTCATTTAGTTGCTGACCTCCACACATTTTTTAAGTATTTCAGCTGGTTCTAGCAAAAGCTTTCCCTTGATCAGATCCTACTGAATCTGAGGATTGAGCAAACTTGAGCAAGTCAAAATACCCTGTTAAATACTGCTTGGTTGAAATGCACTAAACATAATTTTGAATGCTAGAAAAGCCTCAGACACTAGTCTGTTTTATCTTTCATTATAACATCCAAGCATTCAATCAGAAAAAAAAAAAAGAATTTTAAGTTTTCTTTTGTGTATTTTTGGCTTTCCTCTAACTTTCAAACTTAGTTGTTTTGTTTCTAGTATTATTTGAAAAATGTCTGAATTCAGAGGAAAAAAACCCTAATCAACCAATTCATTCAAATTCTCTTCCACTGCAGCAATTCTTCTGGAAAACAAGCCTTTTACAAATCCATGGATTTCAGATCTACAGGTTTTTACACTATTATTATCACCTACTGTGGTCTGCCTGCTGGAATCCTGGATACCAGGTTATCTCTGGGTAATCTGACTGAATTTGTGGTTTGTACCTGTTTGCATTGTTTACCATAAAACCAAGTGGTTCTTTTCTGTTACTCCTGGTCTAATACTTTCAGATACATTTTTCTGTGGCTTTTAGATTTAAATGCTTTTCCATTCATCACATCATAAATGTTAACCAAGTATTTCTGTAAAGTTCTTGGACAGCTGCTGAATCAAACTCCAAGGCTCCACCTTGTACAGAAAGAACAGGCAAACCCCAAACAATCTTTACCTCTGCTCTTATCTTCCATTATGCAAGCAACACCCAATGAAAAGTAATTTTAAGTTCTTAGGATTCTTGCACACTTTCTGCAGAATGCAATTCCTGCAGAGCTAACGTGTCTTACCCACAAGTCTGAGAAACACCTGGAGCTGTAGCTCCTAATTTCTCAATGCCATCATCTCATCCTTTTGAGGTATTACTGAATACAAAGGTATTTTGCCTGGTCTTACAGATCAACGCCACCCTGTCTTATCTGACTAACAGAGCTGAGAAAAACTGTAGTTTAGTTTCAGTGCAGGGACAGCATGTTTCTTGCAAAAGTGAGGATAACTGATCATTGCAGAATTGAAAACATAATGTGCTATCAGATTTCTAACAGATCCTGGGGAAGCAGAGAACATCTGTCCCTAACTCTGAGTTTTTATTACTTCTCTTTTAAGTCTACCCTGCTGTGACATCTTTCCTACTATTCTCCTGTTTCTTTCCTTATTCCTTCTCTTTAGTCCAGCATAGCCTCTTCAAGTTATTCTGTCACTGCATTTTGCAAGCCAGACCTAGAAGAGAAAAATCTCAAAAGGCAGATACATACTTAGCTCCATTTTCATCAATGGGAAGCTAGAAGAATATTTGGTCAGAGACTCTTCAGACTAGTAAAATGGCAGAGGAAACAAGCAGTAATGTGCTCTAGTCCCTGACAAGAATGTTCAGTTCCACAGTTGGTTGCTGCTGTGGGAAAAGCTGTTTGCTAGTACATGACCCCTTCCCACTTCACAGGTAGCAGTTCTCAGATTTAGAGCCTATGACTCTTGTGCTACTCAGTCCTGACACTTGGGAAGGATTCTGGGCAGGGTATACAATATTCTGGATAACTGACAAGTTTTTGTCTTCTTGCAGATGGAATTGTATTATTTAGGATGACAATTTCTTCCTTTGGCTTTTTATCAAAGAGATATGATACACCACTATAAAACTATTCTTAAAAATAAAAAAATACCTTTTTTTTATTTCGACAGAAATACTGCTTTTCAATAAAACAGCATTTTCCCAAAAGCCTAAGAAGGAAGCCATTTCTTAAAATTTGGCATTCTGGCAAGGATTTTACCTACCTGCAGAGAATTCAATCATCCTTTCTGAAAGACAAGTTAAATTTATTTCTAATTTCTTGTACCATCTGGCCATCTTGCTGAATCTTAACAACAGCATTTACTAACATCAGCTAAATTCTATGGGCACCAAGAGAGGTTTTGAATCCAAACACTGGCAACAGTTTTCTGTTTTACTGGAGCTATCATAATTTTACTGTACATTATAGGCTTTTAATAATTGCTATTCTTACCATTTTCCAATCTGTTTCAACCTTTCTCCAAATAGATTCTGCCTTCCAAACACCTGTTTCCCAGCCACTTATTTTTTCATTGTTATTGGAAATCCTTGTGTAGCTATCGTCTATTACATTGTAGACGAGATGGAACAGTTTAGATGTCTTCTCCTTTCCAGAGGGAATAAAAACTACTTCTTTTCTTTTCTGAAAAAGCCAAAAAATACAAGCACCTTCATTCCCCAATGCCTAAATTCCCCCAAGACCATGTTACTTTTAAACAGTATGTCATGGTTTTGCAATTCAGTTATGCTGCCAAGTCAAAAAAAAAAAAAAAAGTCTTTTTCAAGGGAGGTCATGTACAAAACCATTTCTGCAGAAGAAAAGTTCTAAATCAGTCTCCTACAGTACACCTGCAACTTTTCCAGAGGGGACGAGTAATTCTATTTTTTAAATTTTCATATAATTACTTTTAGAAGTAATTTTTTTTACAAACTAACATGAAATAGTATAATTTAAGTAAGAAATCAGAGTTTCAGAACAGAAAATTTATATGTTGAGTACATTGCTTGTACAATAATAAGTAAATGGTTATTTTGAATAGCAAACCTGTGACTCCCATATACAGGTACTTTGTACCCCAGTTTACAAATCAACTTCAAATAACTTAAAGTACAAACTTGGTAACTTCACTTTTTTAAAAAGTCATTGTTCTTATGAGTTTCAGAAATTAAGTCTTCCAAACTACAGAGCACTGCAATAAACTATTAGTTTCTCAAACTTAGACAATCCTAAGAAACTCATTAATTTCACATAACTGTTTTTATTTAGGACAGTTAGACATTCCACATGATGGGATTGCTACAAAACTGAGGTCACACCTTCCCAACCTGACTCAAGCTAAATACTATTATTGTTCTGGGAAACTGTATTTTAGCATAAAATAAATAAAAATTGAGCCTTGGTTTTGGAAACAGTAAAAAAACATTAATGTGAAAATCAATCAAGCTTATTATTTAAGAGATTGCTTAATTTACCTAATTCTAATTGCTCCCACATTGATTGAATAACAAAAATAATTGGTCAAAACCTACTATTTGTTAAGACCTGGAAGTAACTAATAATACAAATACAATAATTTTTTCCAGTTTTCCCAATTTTTTCAAATAACTTAAAATTCCTAGTTCTGTCAAACTAAATTACTGTAATGAAAAAAAGTATTTTTAACTTTTAAGAACAAAACACACTTTATATCAAGGGGTCCCAAACATTATTAGAATCAATGGACCACCAATTAGTTCTCAAAAATTACTTGTTACAAAAGTTACCTCTACTGAATTCCCATAAAACTTTCACCTAATGTTTTTGCAAGATTCACTTGTTAGAGCTGAATCTGGCTACCTACCATGAAGTGTCCTTTTTTTTTTTTTTTTGCAGACCACAATCACAAAGCCTTAGTTATCTACCTCTAAGATGGTCATCAGTGCAAAAGTTAAATACCTCTGGGCCAATTTCACCTCTGGCTACTCGCCAAGCCATTGAGCCTGATGTCCTTCCACCGTATTCTCCAGGTTTAGGTGTTTTAGGAGAAATAAACTCAACAAGCTCCACAATAGTCCTTTCCAGGAGCTCTCTTTTTCTATTTTCTGACAAAGACTTCTGTCTCTGAAAAAAAGACATTTAGGAAAAAAGAAAACATTCAGAAAGAATGGTATTTGTAATTCTGCTCTAGAGCAACACCAACAAGGAAAAATAGAATTGAAAAAATAAATTAATATTTAAAATCTACACCTTAATCTTAAATTGTTAGAGACACTAAACTTAGACCACAGACACAAATATAAACCAGTCACAAATGCACAGTTATGTGACAGTAGTGCTTTCTCTAGAAACTTGCAGGCACTATGTGGAATTCTTTCAAAATAATGTTTGTGCTTTGTTTTTAATACATCTACATGGATGATAAAACACTTCCATAACAGTTTTTTATAGCTATTCATATGTATGCTGTACCATAGCTGTTATCAATATTATTTGGAGGAAAGAGAAGGTAAGAATCCTTTGTGGTCAAATCTTTCTTCTCTAAGGTGGAATGACTTGGCTGGCAACAGTTTTGGTTTTGTGATTAAGCCCAAACAAAAGTCTTTGAAACAGTTATTTCAAATGACTGATTCTGTCATAAACAAACCATGACGTCCCTATTTTTCAGATAAAACTTAGTTCCAGAAAAATTAGTGAAAAATAAAAAGAATTTTGTCTTCTTTGCCTACATGAAGCAGTGTTTTGGTAAACAACTTCTAAAAATTTAGAGATGTTAGTATTTTGTCTACATGATTTTCATGTCAAATGTACAAATCTGGAATGTGAAGCCCTTCAATTTTTTAACTGTGGATAAAGCCACATGGGGCTGAAAAAATTAAGTTCAACATTGAGTATGTACATTATTACACACTTTTTTTTTTTTTTTTTTGCTTTGGTGATCACCCAAGGCATGCACACTCAGCCCACTGGGACCTGAAATTGAAGGCTGATAAGCATTTCCATTATCTCAAAAGCAGTTCTGACCCCAGCAAGTTTTTGCTAACAGAAATCACAAAAGAAACATCTGAAGACTTTTTTTGTTCCAGACAACAATGTGGAACTGTATAAAGGAAAGTAGATACAGAGAAATGATGAGAAACAGCTCCAGCTGAACAAATTCCAGATGCCAAATACCAGTTCTAACATAGCAAGGGGGGAAACACCTCTACTTGTGTTGATGGACGACAAGCAGTAGTTGCAGCAGTTTCCCATGAAACATCAGGCCTTCCTGAGTCTAACAGTTGCCCTGACACTTAGGATATCCCTATGCAGCACTACTGATCTTGCTCCAGCTCAGAGGAAGTTTGATAAGGTTTATCCTAAATTAACAATACCAATCCACAATTTCCTGTAAGCACTTTGATGTCGGAGAAACCCAGTGTCAATGGTCATCACCACTGAAATCACTGATGCCATGCTGAGAACTGGATGCCTTTGCTGTGTAGTTTTTGTAACAACAACTGAAAAAACCTGTTATAGAGCAGTGTTTCAACATGAAAAGGCTTCAGAAAACAGACCTCTTTATGCACAATACAAGAAATCAGTAAGTTCCTCAAGTATAAAGAGCAGAAGTATGTTAATTCTTGTCATCTCCTGCCACCCAGCAGACTTTTGCAAAGAAATGCAGCAGGCCTGACATGCCAAACACTCAGACTGCAGACATAACACAGCCTGTGCTAGGAAAATCTGTAACTATACTTCCTACCAACAACATTGTCACCAGAAATTGATTGCAAAAACTCCAGCTGCCATGGCTCAAACTTCCTGCTTTTGGTTTTTATTTTGGTTGAGTTGTTTGGTTTTTAACTTTTTTTTTTTGGTTGCTGTTGTTTTGTTTGTTTGAAGGTATTACTCTCTACAAATCTGCTCAGGCCACAGCTTTCTTTGGCAGACAAAGGTACTAAGAAGGAAGAGGGATGGTGAACTGCACCTTTAAAATCAGTTCTGAGTCATGTGCGAGTTGTGCTGCTGATGCTTCCTGAAGGACTCTGTGCTTTCAGGAGACCAGTAACCCATAGTTTAAGCAGACCCACTGCTGGCTGAGCAACACATAATCTGAGGGCGGGAACTGAATTTTAAACCTTTGACAAGGAACACTGGTTCATCTCACAACAATGAGCTTGAAATGCTTGCAATTCAATCTAAATGACTAGTTTTCCTTTTAAGAGTTGACCTGGCTATAACTATAACCATTCACAATCACTATGAAAAAATTGGGGCCTGGAGCAAATAAAAGAATAATTTGCTTCCCTGTTCCACCATCTAAATTCCAAAGAAAGCAGTGAAAGTTCAAGGTTCTCTCCCACTTTCTATCAGGATAACATACAATGGACTGGAATAGGGCAGTAGGTGAAGAAAATTTGTAGTCAGAGTGTGCTGTAATACTACAGAATATTATCAGACCGTGGGTAATCCAGAGGCTACACACCCATTTAGGAATGCCCAACCCAGATAAAACACACAAAGTATTCATGAGAAGTAAAATAAGTACTGAAGAGATTAAATTATTCTTGTCTGCTATGCATTTAACAGCAAGCTACTCAACATCTTTTGAGCTGTTGTGTGGCCTCTGCTCGGCAATGGAACAGACAGATATCCAGAGATATAACAGCCACAGCCTTTCCTCTTTATGCAGGACAGACAAACAGTGATCCCTCAGACTCCATTTTCATTAACACTGCAGGTGATAATGTATACTGCATACCATGCTTCTCTTTAGCTGTAACTCAGAAAAATTGAGCTTAAAAGACACAGTGTTGGAGTTCTGCATCAAACAGTACAAATACTATAATTCCTCCTGCTGGAACCACTCTCTAGATGATAGGAAAACAGCAGGTTAGAGGAGGCCTCTACAACTGTTATTGTCTGAACAGGCTGCAATGAAGGAAACCATACTAGCTGGAGGCTTGTGACTGAATGGAGTAACGAAAACTTGCTCTAACACATCTTGAAAGTTCCTGGCATGAGTTACCTTTGCCCTCTGTGACTGCAGAATACAACATGGAGAATCTTGGACACCAACTTTTTAAAGCTCCCGTTTTCCCCACTGCATTGTCACCTAAGTATGAACTTTAGGAAAGGCCTTTTAACTAGGACAAATGTAGGATAACAAAACTAGGATACCCAGTCCTTTTAGCAATTGGATGACAAACTGCCTCTAAGACCCTGAAATCTAATTCCTATTGTAAGTGACAAAAAAAAAAAAAAGGAGCAAGAGCAAATACTTACAGGGATTAAATTTATTAACTTAATGAATTAATGAATCAAACACTCTGAACAGCTAATGGACAAAAAAGTTTATGTAGCAGGAGGACTACAAAAAAGTTTATGTAGCAGTATCGTTCACTCTGTAGAGAGAGTAAGCTGCTCCTCAGAATAGAATATAATTAAAAAGACTGACAAAGGTGCTCTTACAAAATCACAAGACAGCTTTAATAACTGGCATTTTTCACACATAGGGAAAGAAAGATAGGAAAACCACAAAGATGGTGCTGGAAACACATGTAAACTTTCTTCCCTCTACTATTTTGAGTTTTCATAAAAAGTATGACCAGAATGCCTGTTGTTTGAAAAGTGCTCATGTCAGCTTGAGAGCTGCACAGTCCTGTAAAGATGGCAGAAAGGAGTAAGAAACAAACCAACATGAAGTACCATCTGTTTACAGATGGCAATATCTTTCACAGAAGTTTCCTAAACTTCTGTAAGTGAAACAGAGCATGATCCTACAGTGGCATCACTGAGGCGACAAGGACATCATAGTTTCCTGATTCCATCAATACTGTCAGGGAAATTTTTCAACTTACTAGTGCCCCATTTCCAAAGTTCTTTCTGTACACAAAACTGTGGAGGAGAAGAATGTGGTGACCGGTTTCTTTTGCCAATAGATCAGAAGAAAGGACCCCTCAGATTAGTTTTGTAACCAGCAGGAGTTCAGGGCTTGGAGGGGATGCCACTAAATTCCTTTACCTCATTTTGCTTTGCTGCTCTGGTTACTGTTCTCAGTGCTCCACTCTAGTGACTCTAATTTTTCATTACTGTTAAAATAATTTCAGGCCCTGGTCTCAAAATATTAATCCAGCTCAATTCTTCACAGTCTTAATGTATGGCTACAACTCTAAAGGCAACAAGCCTCAAAAAAGGCATAATCTGTTTATTAAGTTATCAGCTGTATACTACCATTGGAATTAAAGTTTCCATGCATGGGAATTAGCCCTGTAAGGAAGGGAGGACAAAATGGAAACCTCAAGGTGGTTCAAGGTTTTATGATATTATAGTACATTGAATCAAGTTCATGGCGTCTCAAGTAGGGAGTGGAAAAAGCTTAACAGAGAGGTTCTGCAGCCATGACATGCAGATGTAAATGGCTCCACGTATTTTGGGGATGTTAAACATGAACAGTGTAAATACACGTAGCTCTGAGTCAAAGCTCTACTGATGGTATCAACACCTTTTGAAAGCCTTGGAAACAGCCCATGAATCATTCCTCTCACTTCCTAGAGCTTGTAATAAGTCACTGAAAGCAAATTAAACCTGTATTTCTTACAACTGTAAATGCAACTGTTTTCAAGTTGTAGCAGCACTGATATGGAAAATGTTCAGTCACCCTGAAGGAGTCCACACAGTTACTAAGGAGTTGCAGTTTACTCCCAGCAATTACAAGTCTGCTCTAAAGTCCCTAAGAAAAATAACACGTACACACACATCTGTGTATGTAAGAGATAATATGATAATCCTCTTACATACCATTATTATTTTTTACATACCATATTTTATTTCTCGTAAGTTCAGCACTGCAACTGATTCCTTGTATTCAGGGTAAAATGGGTAATTAACAGAGTTTTTTTTATCTATAGTGCATTCCTACGAGGTTATCAAACGCATTCCTTTGTTCGAGGACTTCCCATTCTGCAGATTCTTGTGCTTCCCTCTCAGAAACCCACTGAAGAAGAGTTACATACCGTTCTGTTCAGCGCATTAATTGTCTCTCGCAGCGTAGCCTCGCTGAGTGCTGTCCTTCTAGAGAGTACTTCTTCATGTTTACAGCTGTATCTCCAGGTGACATCAACAACCTCGAGCACAAGTGGAAGAAAATAAAGCAACCAAACGTTTCCACATATCTTGTTTCATTTAAAGAGGCTAGTTAATGAAAGTATACTTTTCTACAGTAATTCTAAAAATCACACCAAGGTGTGATTGCACTCTTGCTTCAGGGCAAATTTGTTTATTATTAGCATAATTACTCCTACCTCATCTTTGGAGAATGCAAATATGTAGGAGAGCTTCTTTCCCCAGCCAGTTTCATAGAGCAGAGGCTTATCACAGACATTTTCACAAGGATCACAGTGAAGCCATCTTTTCTGAGACGAAGAATATACTTCAGTCCACACATGATCTATGTAACAAAGGCCAAGAGTAAACAATGACTTATAAAGATAGAGCCTCTAGTCTAATCTTACAGAATATCGTAACTTTTTCCAATTTATTAAGGAATAGGTGAAAGAACATGTTTTCTCATGTTTTCTGTTCATCTACGTTTAGAAGCATTACCAAAGCTTCCTCTTTTGTAGGATCACAGTCCCTTACATTCAGCTAAAGATTGTATCATTCTGAAGTCAGTCATCTGACCTTACTTGCAGAACTGTATTCCATCTCACCAGGCAAGACAGGAAATTGTCTTTGTTAGCTGACTGCATAACTGCACGCACTGCCTGATGGCTAATACGATCTGAGAGACATGAAAGACATAACCTCCTTTTGCACAGGTTTGTATTAATGTTACAATACTCCAGAATACTGATACCTGTATAGTCCCAGACATATCTTGCTTCAAACCCCACAGCTCTGCAGCACAGTGTAAAACAGTTGGCCCACTCGCCACAGCGTCCACGTCTGGTTTCCAGAAGTTTTTCAGGGTTGTTATACCTGCAGAAGAAAAACAACACGAAACAAGAACAGTTGAAAATATATTTCACCTTTCAGAAATCTTTATGTCGTGTTCTGCTGATCTGATCAAACTTCAGTACTGATCAGTCCACAGAAGATAATGGAAATAATTGCTGTACTGCACAAAATAGCATTCTGCTCAGATGTATCTCAACTCACATGACTCCATAATATATTTATAGGAGCACTAAAATGAATCTGGTTAAGTTTTCAAAATTGATTTAGACATCTTAACATGTGACTTTTATATGCTGGTCCTTTAAGTAGTTAGTAAAATGTCTAAATGTCACAAAAGTATAAATAAATTGTGTATTTGCTCTTCTACTATAAACTAAGCAAAAGATGTACATCACATTGTGATTTCCTACAGAAGTGAAGCTTTCCCTGCAATAACAAAACACTACCTACAAATGGTTGTCAATATTAATATATTTTACTTAGAAGCTGTAGTTCACCAAATTAACATTAAGAACCCCCAACCAAGCCAGACAAGCATTCAGAACAAGTCCACATAGGAGAAAGCACACATTGTTTTTAAAAATCTCTGATCTTGTAAAGAAATTGCTGGTTCGTTAAACATCCCATCATGTTACTTGAAACAGCTTCCCTGCTCCTTGAACTAACAACTTCTCACCTGTTCACAAAATGCACAAATGCAAAGCTGTTTCTTGAAAGAAAAAAGACAGCAAGTTTCTGTATGCTCACCTTGGGAATCTGTTACAGAGCTGACACTGGTTGCAGTAATGGTTTTCCACTCGACTGGCGTCCCACCTTAGATCATCATTAGTAGGCAACAGGTAGTCACTTTTAGGCTCTGTCTGCCCACCACACCTGCTGCAAGGAAGACTATTTACCCAATGGAAAAAGGAAGTCTTAAACCAGTCCAAAAGCTCCAACAATAAGAAGTCCTCCTCATTCACATGTGCGCCTGCAAAATTTATACAACACACAGTTAGTTCAAATGGAAAAGTAATTTAATTGAACTTGACAGTGCCTGTGCAAATCAGCATCTCTGGGCCTTTATTTTTATGTACTTTTAAATATAAAAGCCAGAATAAAAGCTTCATATATTACTTAAACACATACAAAAAAAGAAAATCTAAATTGTCAAGAATGAGTAAGTTCAAACTTAAGAACAAAAAAACCTCAGTCCTAAATACTCCAGTTAGAATGAGAATAAGCAATTGCTCAGAAAAATGAGTCAAATTTAATTTCAGCCTGGTGAAGCTCCTGATGCCCTTCATACTCTTCCAGGACTTTGGAGTAGAGGGTTAATTATTTTTCTGCTCCAAAGTATTTCCCTATTCTTAGCTATTAAACTAGGAAAAACAATTGCTTTGATTTCAAAATCTAAAAGAACCAGACAATGGCAGCAGTCTAAACAACCAGGTGTACAGGCTTTCTATAAACAGACTTTCTACAAACACAGCTTAATTATTGTAGAAAATATGTACATACCATGCAAACATGTTGAGTTTGTTCTAATTTCAGCAAATAAACACCTTTCTTAGCTTACCCAAGGTAGACACAGGCTGTCTTTTGTTTTCTACTCTAGCTGATTTCACCACACCAGACTCTTCTGGCCCATTTTCCTGCTTACAACAGGTGTTAGAATCTACTCACATACTCTCACTGCTCTGACACCTGGAAATAGCCCCATTTTACTTAAAAAACAAATCTAAAAATCCAGTTTTTCAAGAGAGATCCATTCCTCTAAACTCTTTAGAATCTTTAAATGCACATCCTGTTACAATGCCCAGAGAGATACTCTTCCTGCTCAGATACATAAATATTCAAATAATTCTTCCTAATAACTTTATCATCTAGGCCACACTGCAATCATAGGTATTACTGCCTGGTTATTTTTATGCACTACAGCTTTCTTCTAGTCACAGTGCAGACAGGTTTAACCAATCAATATTAGCATACAAAATAAATTTGTAAAAATGCTGCTTAAAGGAAATTGAAGGCAGTTGCACTAAAAATGTATGCAGTAGCTCCTTTATCAGGATGGTGACAAAAAACCTAAGGTGAGTGTTTAAGCTCATTTCACATCTTGCTCTGAAGCTGTAGCCATTTTTGGTACAAAATACTCTGGAGGAGCACTAACACTATTAAACACACATTGCCAAGCTCATTAAGTGCATGAAGATCATCTGTTAATCAAAGTAAGAATACCTGACATCTAATTATAGTAAAATTTCCATTTTTACTCATGTATGTGAAAAACCTTTGTGCTGGAACACTCAAAGACTTACTGCTTACAAAATGGATATGCTTGTATATTCAAACTTTTTGCTAAAAGCTGAATGAGAAGATTTCAAGCACAGGCCATACTCTCTTTTCCTGTATAACAACATTCAAACTGTAACCCATCTGTGAAAATATGACTGCTATGCTATAAACATTCTTCCCTTGATTTGCAAAATAAATCCTTCATTAAAACATCACATGGAAAAATGACAAACTTGATTTATTTGTACAGAAAACAATTGGCTGTGATACACAGCTATTTTTGACTGCTCAGTCCATCTTTCTAATGAAATGTGGCAATGGGAAATAATAAAATCAAAGCTATGCTTCCCATCAAACCACTGCTATCTTCCTAGCATGGTCTTTATGAGCCAAAAGTGCTTGTTACGTGTTGCAAGGCCTATCCTAAAAACAAGTGTCCCCTAGCACTAAGTATTTATTCCCATGGATGGTAATCTCAACGCAGCATAACAGAAACCAAAGAAGCTGAAAACCAATTACCCAAACATCTCATATACAGTCCATTCCAAAACAAATGTTTCTATAAAGCTCTTGAAAAATGCTTTCAAGCTGTCGTAATCTGAAGCAGTGGAATTCCATCCCTTCCCCTTTCTTTGTATCTAAATTAAGGTCTGGAAGCCATTTTGACTAAGTCAGCCTGATGGTTTGGGAAGAAGCACCCGGAACACTATCCTCCTCCTTCCTTCCCCTTTTTAAACAACGTGCACAACAGTATTAGAACAGAGTCTAGGAGGCAGGCTTGTTTTTTATTTTTTTCCTTCATAAAGAAATTTAAGAGTTGTAATTTATTACTGCTAATATTTATACTGCTAATTTATTACTCTTTTCCCCATTGTATTGTCCCATGTTGCTGAATGAGAATGCTTTGTGCTTGCTCACGTGGTTTCTTACTTCCCAATACAGTTTTATAAAAGAAGAAAAACTATTAAGAGAATCCATTATCAAAAATTTCCTTAATGCCAAAGGCACAATTACATATTACCATGTGGCCATATGAGACACCACAAAGTAATTTATAAAAAAAATCTGTGAAGACATTATTTTTGGTTTGCAAACCAACAGCCCTTCTATAGTTAGCAGAACTGCTTGAAACAGTCATCTATCAAAGATTCACAGTGAAAAGGACTTTTTTTTTGTTTAAATATGATCTTGGAATTGTATTTTTTTAATATTTATCCTATAGAAGTAACATTTCACTATACCACTGTAACATATCTAAAACCATCACCTGAAAATACAAATATGTCATTTTAACTAACAAAAACTTCATACATTCAAAACAAATTCACATTTATGAAGCAAATATAAATTTTGGACACTGATGCCACAAGTATTTATATGCCTATATTTCCTATCTAGCCCCATGAGAAATAGGGAATAGCCCTACTCATTTAGGCATTAGCAAGGAAAACGATCATTTGTTTGTATCAGGTTGCATCTTGGAAAGATCTCATTCAAAATATCTCACCAATATCACTTTAAAAAAGAGAAGCAGTATTTAAAAAAAATTATTCTGAATTTAGAACTGCAGTACACACAGGAAATCTGCACTCTGAGAATTTCATAACAATGACTACTTGAACAAGAAGCTCCCCTCTTGTAGCTATTACACTCCAAGGAGTGCAACATTTGTTTCCCCAGCACCTTTTTCTACTAATTCAGAAAACAAGAGTCCAAAATTTCTACATAAAAGCAGTAAATGATGGATGACAAAAGTGAAATAAAAATAAGAGAAGAGAGTAGTAAATTAGGAAGAAGGCAATTCCAATCTAGAAACAGCATTTGGAACCTGCAGACATATGACCAAACACACACTGACAATCTATAGTACATTTGAAAGAACATTCCTACTCTCATATACACTTGAACTTAGCAGCATTACCTTTGTCCAGTCTTGTAGCTTGTGCTAGCTTTTTCTGAGCCTTGCTTTTCAATTCCTGGAGGGGAATTGCAGCTAGTGCTTTCTGCTGAATAGAGGGATTCTCATACATCAATACGAGATCCTCAAATTTTGTTTGAAGTGTTTTCAAGATATTTGCAGCCTGCAAAAGGATTTTCAGTCACAAGATGATTTATGAACCTTCAGGCAGAAAAACCAAGCTCTTCTATTTCAGTTTAAGTCAGTCATAATTCTATGTTCATATTTACATGATATAATTATTTACAGGTGAAATGTTTATTTGCAAAGATATCAACAAAAACTGAGGACACCACCATCCAAACTGTAAAGCCAGTCTTGTTGTCTCTGAGCATTCTGAATGGTATCTTGAATGAAAAGTGCACTAACTTAGGGAGACAACTGTTTTTAAAGAAGATCTGATGGGAAAGTTTTTGATTTCTCTTCCCCACCTTTCTTTTGGACACTTTTCACCCAAAATCCACGAAAAGACATGTAATCACTTTCATTTTCCGGACACTGTTAAACTAGTTTGTAGAACTATATTATTGATGAATTCTGGTTATTATTTCTTATTCATGAATGTTGCTTGTCTGTTTCTACTTCCTTCTTTTAGAGATCAACTCTGATAGAGGTTTGTATAGACAGCCCAGTGACTACCCACTGAATCACCCAGTCTGTTCCAGTAGCAAATGGATACAAGAATTAGGTTTCTTCAGTCAGTTATCCTAAGTGTCACCTAGTAGCATGTTGCACCCAATAAGGTACACACACAGATACTAAAACCGACACTTGAAGTTAATAATAATGAAGCTGGTAGCTGAGCAAACTACTTGTTCCCATTTAAAAGGGAACAATACAGAAAGTGAAATGGGATTTTGAAAGTAAGAGTCTGGCATATTTTGGGGGGGAAGTCTGTGGCACTGCTAAATTACCTTTTCTCTATTGCTACATCATGTTTCAGCCTTTAGCCTTGTTAACTACCATCTTAATTTAATCAAAAATGCAATGCTTTCCTGAGAGACTGGCAGCAAATGCATTACAATACACCCAGGTGTAAGAACTCTTCAAAAGATAACCTCTTTTAAAGGAGCACTTGAATTTCAAGGGATTGTTTTGATGCTGTTACAGTACTGCAGGATCAATCCTTAATTTTCACAACAGCTAAAACAGAACAGAGCTGGTTTTGCTCTTCCTACAGCTCATCAGCTGTAGGCAACTGATTCAACATCACAAACTACACTGGGTCCAGATTCACTTTAATGCAAGTTGAAAGAAATAAGGGGTATTAGAGACTGACAAAGGCCTAAAGACCTTCATGGTCTGTCAGCTTCCTGAAAGGGTATAGCTTCATGAAAGCCACTGTTATGCAAACATTTAATCTTAGAAGTGAGGTGAACCTCACTGCAGTTCTAAGTTTGGATACACCTTTCCTCCTGTAATCACTATGCCATTCAGGAAGGGATCAGAATCCATCCACCAGAATTAACAACTAGCCATACCTCTCCTTCTCCTAAGTCTCAAGAATATTTTAGGACAAGAAATGCAGAAGAAAACAATGAGGCAAATTAATGGTGGGTTAGGTCCCTAGAACTGTGTATTTAGGAATAGTCCTCTGTTCTTTCACGTAAACTGCTTTTCCCTGCACTTACCAGGCCTCCCATGAATGACAGGTGAAACACACAGGCAAGAAAAAACGCTTGCACTACAGAAACAACTCTAAATCTCTCTGACATCTGTCAGCAGTGCATACAACAATAATACAGCCATAACTCTGCAGCGTACTCACTGGAAAACAAACCCCTCACTGCTGTGCAAGCAAAATGGCCAAGTCACTGCCAGACTTCCAATCAATCCAGACTATAAAGACCAAATTCAATGGCTCAGAGACCTATCAGTATAGCTCCCTGTAGAGATCAGCTAAATACAGCATTCTAACAGAGTGCCAGCATTGCCTCACTAATGCCTCTAAACAGTAGTATGTTTGGTCCATTCACCAAGCAAGGAAAATGAATAGTTTCAGAGGAATGGACCCACAACTCTGATGGCTAGTGTATGTTTGGGCAGAGTAACTAGAAATTGGAAGGATCAACCTCAGAATAGATTGCCTCAACATTGTGCAACATTGTTGTCATTGAAGGCTCATCTTTTAAACCTTCCTGACCTAAGCAGTACAGCAGCAGCAAATCACTCCACAGGTTTCATAATTGCTTCCAACCACCATTGCAGAAGTGGCTGAAACAGTAAAAATCTAGAAGCAGGCAAAAAAAACAACCCAGAAAACCCCAAACAAAGTAAAACAAATCCAGTCAATATATTTTAGAGGCAACTACTGCCATGTTAATACAATTTGATTAAACGTCCCAAGACAATGTGCCCACACCAGCACCTCGCCCAAAGGACCTTTTGGGTGAGGATGGGTCATTTAGGGCTCTCTATCCCAAAAGAGCACTCTATCTCTATCTTCAAAAAATCCTTTGCCACTTCTCATTTAATGACTTGGGTAGGCATTGGGAAGAAACAAGTATGTCATAGTTCATACCCAACAATATACTGAAAATATAATTTAAAACATAAACTGTGTTTAAGGATGCAAAAGAAAAGGGAGCTTTTGGAAGGATTCATCTTACACCAGCTTTGAGATCAAAGTGACACTGGTTCTAGGAGCAAAAACTCTTCAGAAAGTTAAACCAAAGCATCCTCAAAAGCTTTTATCAAAAGGTGTAACTTAATTTTTCAAAGTTGTATGAGGTACTGAGTCTTCTCCCATCAGGCCAGTTAACATCAGATGAAAGGATTCTGCTCTGTCTTGATCAAAATCTTCACCTCAATCTCCTGGACAAGGGAAACTCAGCCTAAGTAACAATAAATTTGCCCTTGTCTGGCTAAATGCCTGTCCTTAATGACAGGCACATGTGAAAAAAGAAATCCCTCCTCACAGGCTACACACAGAGATCAAAATGCATGAACCAAGACACCAATTATAAACATTATGGTTATGCTCCTGTTCTTCCGCTGGCTTTCAAATACCAAACATAACCCTAGTCTTAGCTTCCCACTCTCCCCCTTGTTCCCCATCTTGCTGTTCCTTTTCAACATGTATCAGCTTTTTTTCTTGACACCCTGATCAACAGAATATTTATGGACATCTTCAATAAAATCTCTTGCTAATATTCTGTTTATGGCAGGTTTCTTGCTTAAGTTGCATATAAACTGAAGAAAACACTCAAAAACCTTCAGAAACCACTGGGGAAAAAAGAAGTTTAGTCCAACCTTCTTTAAAGCAAGATTATCTATGAGGTCAGATCAAGCTGCTTTAGGAGACTCCTCAGTTTCTCTGAGCAACCTGTCCTAACAGTTTCCTCTTTTTCAACCTTTATATGCAAGATTAATGAGCCTATGAAGTTTGCAGGTTATAATTACCACTTCAAGAGATTGCACAAGTGATGCTTCTGGTCGCTGACGGGCAGGGGCAAGAACAGAATCAACAGGTCTCGAAGGCCGCTGTGCAGCTGTCTGAGGGCTGCTGACAGTTTCAGAGGATCCTGATCTGTGGATTTGGTTTGACTCATTCAGTCTGCTACTCCTCTCTCCAGCAATTAAGTCTCTGATTTTCCGCAGTTGCTCAATCGAAGCTTCCTTAGGGAAAACCAGGTGAGTTTCTCCCTGAAATTTAGACAAATGAATTCAGCAGTTAATGCAGGTCTGAGATGGTCAATGATCTGTAGCTATAGCTAACAGTTTACTGGAAGCTATAGGCCTGGCAGGATTCAAGTTTTTAGATTAGGTCCCTTACAGTAGAAGCTTGAAGCCTCTCACAGCTTCAGAAGCCTACCAGATCAAGAACCTAAAGTCAATCTAGAGAAAGAAAACTCGTAACAACATGCTTTTGTTAGTAACTTATTTTGCAGAGCCATTCGTGGGCTATGCAGTTATGGTTTGGCACAGAAAGCAGCAACAACAGAAATGAACAATTAATGCTCAGTTCTCACAGTACAGCAGTGAAATCCTAGGCAACACAGGAAGATATCCAATGTTGAGGGAAGAAGCCCCTAGAATGGCATCTGCTGGAAATTCTTTAACATACTAGTATTTTTTATGTCTAAGTTCTCAGTTTTCAGATAGGCAATATTACTCTAATTAAAACTGGGACCTGGGTTGATTTCTGGGTTTTATTTTTGACTGCAATGTGATTACTGGTAGCATAACAAGAGATCAGTAACTATGACAGCATCAAATACCTGTGTACTTAACATAAAGAAACAGATTACTAAAAACATGAATATTCTGAAGCACTCATCCTTTAACAGTTTCAGTTTCTACCACTGCAGCACTTCTATTTATTAAGCTAATTTGTTTACCTACAGTTACTTGAGGTCACATACCACTGCAGATGGAGACTTCGTGTTAACACTTAAAATCACCACAAAACTAAATGGAATGTATCAAGCCATGATCAAGCAGAAATGAAAAAAGGAACAATATTAGCCATGCAGTTGAAGACAAGTTTGTGAGCTCCAGCTTTGACTGACACAGTTATAGTAAGACTGAGCCAACACACTCTCAAAGACCTGCCTGAGTGCTTCTCTAGCTACACGGCCCACCTCCTGGCTAAAATATACCATTAAAAGTCTCCTGAGCACCAGCATAAATCCACTGACCATTTCTCCCTCTACAGTCACATCTTTCAGCATACTTTTTCTTTCAATTAAAAAACGACAGTAATTAACTTTACCCAAAGAGAAGGCAGAGGTCTCATGACAGCTGGCCATAAGTAACATAATGTACATACCCATACAGAAGTGGGGCATCAAACAAACAAATTAACGCAAAGCAAGAGCTTTGCACCGTTAAACAAGAGCTGGGTTTTCACACCAGCTTTCCAGTAATCACAAAAATTCTAGTTTAACAAGCTTTGGCAGCCTAAGTTCCACCAAGACAGGGACCACTTCAGAACACAAAGCAGTCTTTGAAATACATCTTTCTGACTGCAACAGAATCAAGATTCACTCAAGACTATTTTAGGATAACATTTCATAACTTTTAAAAATGGGTTTTGAAGGACTCACCCTCCTACTACTACTTGAACAGTCAGTCTATTGCCCTTCACTGCTGTCATGACAACACCAGTACTTGTGCAGCTGCACTGTGAATTGGCTGAAAAACATTTATGGTTTTGTTCTGGAAGACCAAATTTTAATCAGATCAGCTCCCCTTATCTAAATCACTACAGGGCCCTACTGATGGAAGGAACATGAAGAAGAGCAGGGCCTTTTAAAATTTTTTTCTCTCTTTAAAATGGCAGTTTCAACACTCATTTATAATGTCTGATGTTCACTTAACAGCGGATTGCTACAAACAGAAGGGGTTTCCACCCTGCTTCCCACCACTTTGTGCAGCATGGATATGTATCCAGCCATTCAGTAAACCAGCAGTGTGCCTGAGCAGCAAAAAATAATCTTGTTATGCATTAGGTTAGCTCACCATTTTACTGAAGCAGCCAAATCTAAATTCTCTGCTGGTTAGCTACAGATATTTGCAGACAAGGACTGAAGGAAAATACCAAGAGTCCTAAAATCTACTGCCTTGCAACTAGAGAAGCAGAAAAAAAAATCCAATTTTAAATTTTGCTATGTAAACTGATGAAGTCACCTGAAGTTACTACATTATACTCACCTCTTGAAACCCCATCTCAAATAAACATTCAACTGCTCCTCTGACAGGCAACAGCCTTGTGGAAAATGCTGGATTTCCGATCCGAATTAATCTGTACTTTTCCTCATAGGGATTCCTGAACAAATTGAAAGTAATAATTATATTTGCAAATTAAGTTAACACTTAAAAGCTGGGTAACCACACTATGATTTTTTTTTAAAAAAGTTTAGTTTCATTTACATCACTTAGGCAAAACCTACATAAAACCTTGACTTTCTAAATGTCTTTTTGTACTTTGAGAGTTACCAACCGGTGCTAAAGTTTCGCTTGCAACACATGTTCATGAATTTATGTTTTGCAGTCATACCCATCAGGGCTAAGTCTGTAGGGACACTTAGAGACAACTTCACATCCCCCTGTACCTGGTGCATTGTAGTTAAACAGGTAAATGCTGGCTGGCTTTAGTCTCACCACGGAGGCTGTGCTAAACTGCCTGGTACGTGAGTGAAACGACTGTGGTCTCTGTGCTACCCCTCAGTTCCCCTTTCCTCTTTCAACTCTTTTAAAAATCCTTTTTCTCTCGCCTCTCTCTTTAAAAGAAGCCAGCCCGGGACTCGCCATCTTCTGTCACACAGCAGCTTTTACAAGGGGTTGACGAGCCAGATACAGACAGAGAGGGGCAGCCCATACACCTCGAGCAGCCCATACACATCAAGGTAATCACACGTATCGGAGTGTATGTGCACCCTACAGAGCCACCTCGCAGAAATTCAGCTACAATTAACTCTTAGTACCAACCTTGCGAAGTCAGAAGCAAAGGGCAAGTGAAAAATAGAGTAAAAAACAAAGTGAAGTTAAAATTAAGTTTAAATCAAGTAGAATTACTTGCTGTGCATCCACTTGGTTTTTAGGTAGTTCAATACCACCTAAGATGGAGAATCAGGAATAAGGCATCATTTTGTGGTTAATACACAAACTCCAAAACTTTCAAAACAAACCAGCCAGCAACAAATAAAGAAACAGAAAACCAGCGCATGGAAGCAACATTAATTTTAAAATAACACAAAAGCACGCGAGACGCTTCTGAACTCCGCTATTACACAACAGAACCGAAGGCGCCGCGCGGAGCCGGGGAGCGGCCGGCGAGACCCTGCGGCACCGCCCGCAGACCGAGGGCGGCGACCCCGCTCACCGGAGGATGTTGTCAGCGTAAGTGAGGAGCAGCCGCGAGGCCTCCAGGAAGATCTCCCGCCTATTCTGGCACAGCTCACTCACGGCGGGAGAGCCCGGCGAGGACGAGAGCCCCAGAGCGGCCGCCATCGCCGCTCGCCGCCCGCTCCCTGCGCCCTCAGCCACACCGCGCCGCGCGCCCCCGGCGCTGCGCCACGCGCATGCACCGTGCGAACACCGAGGTCACCGCCCTCTGCCGGGCAGCACTGCCTGCCGCTGGACGCATGCGCGGTAGGAGCGGTGAGGTCACCGCGGGGGGGCGGGGGGACCCTTAAAGGGCCTGAGGGGATGTAATGGTGACCCTGCACCCCCCCCGGCAGAGGGGCTTCCCGGTCACATTGGGCTCTCGGTGTCCCAAAGCGGCTTCTTTCACCCCCTGTGCGAGGGGCCAATCCACGCACAGGGTCGAGGTATTCGATTTATTTATAGATCTGCGCAGAAAGGCGTGCACAAGGCCAGCACGATGACTACCAAAATTTATCACTATTCATACATTCTAGCAAGCAAAGGCATTAATGATCATTGGATACAAGTTACACAGTTCTCTTATTAATTAACATGCTATCTTCTATTGGTTAAATGATTCCCTACTTCTTATGCTAATTAGTCCATGTGCTTGTTTTTTCTTTCCAGTCGATGGTTGCAAACTCCTCCCGCCAGAATTACCTTTGATGCAGTCAGAGCTGATCTCAGCACAGCTGCTGAGTTGGCCTTGCTAGTTTCCTCCTTATCTTGGGAATTCTGCCAAATGTCCTTCTGTCAAATGAATTCTGCATTCTTCGTGCCCACTGTTACTGGTACATCCTTCTTCCCAAGCTTTGTAAACCTCCACCTCTTTGGGGTTTTTCATTCAAACGTGGAGTCCTAAAAAAGCAATTCTGTCAACAAGCAATTTGTCTTTCTAACACCTGGGCACAACTTAGAGCTTGATTAAATCTCCTTTCTGGTTGATTTAGCTGGAAAGTATACAAAGATCAAACATCAAAGAACATAATTTCTTAAGAAAATGTTTACCTATCCCATTTTTTGCAACATCGGGAGCCCCTTGGCAGGCAGTAACATGATTAAGGATATCAATCCCCTTTTGTACTGCCCTGGTTTGACAGTACTCAGAGTGCCGCACCTTCAGGCTGGGTTGCCTGAGCAGGAATGTCACTGCAGCGACTCGCCCTGCCGGGACATCTGCCCTGCACTACCCAAAGTCCTTCCCAGAGAAGCAAAAAAAAAAAAAAACCCTGGTCTTCTTCTAAGCATCTGGTTTGTGCTGCTACTGAAAGAACTATGGGGAAGAGCCTTGGACACAAAGGCCTGTGGAGATTTGCTTTATTAGAAATGAAGATTTAAAGAGTTCCAAGCAAGAGAGGTCTTTAAAATTCAAGCCGCCTTCTGATTTTGTAGGTGATAATATACTATAGCTCTGCTGCCTGCTTCTGACAGGTCACTGCTCAGCTTCTATGAAATTTTAAGATAGTGGTACATATCCCTCACAAAAGCTGAGATTTAACACAGGACAGTTCACTTTCTCTGAGATTACATTTATTATTCCTACTATCATAGTTAAAAAGTTACTATTTCAGCCCTCAGGATCACGGAACTGGTACCAAAGTAATAAAATTTTAATTTAAGATGATGCCATGTTCTTTGGCTGCTACTGCAGCTTTTAATTTCTTTTCCATGTATTTAAAGTAGGCATATGACTCTGAATGTTGGCTGCCTTAGGAAATAGAAAGATTAACTATATTGCTATGCATGTAAATACATAACGCATCTCAGTATGGCATTTGTCAACAATGCTTTGGAAGTGCTCATAGGCAAGCAGTGTGAAAAATTTAGAAAACCAAGTGTCAACTTCCAACAGATCACTAACCCATTAAATGCCCAAGGAATTTTATTCCTAAATTAAAAACAGAGTCTTCATTAAAAAAAAAAAAAAAAGTGCACACGTTTGTTTTTCCTTTTTAAATATTGCATTTATCTCCTTTTTGGCTTTCCTCCCCTTTTTCCTGTAGTACGTGCCTCATTACTGTGCTACAGTTTGTATTTTTAAGTAGCTGTGTTTGCAGCTAATAAGCATTATTGTGTTGTGTGGGGGTAAAATTATTTCAGTTTTCTTACTGCTGTGTACTAAAATGATATAAAGGTATCACCTAACAAGTAAACTCACAGTGTAATTAATTCATGTCTCTGTCGATCAGACTTTGACAAACATTTTATGCTCTGCTCTGGCAGTCTATGCGGGACCAAGGTCTTGCCTATTACTCCATCGGAGTGTTTGCTTGAAGGTTTTTAGGGTTGGGGGGGGTTGTTTGTTTGTTTGTTTGTTTGTTTTTACTCCTCCTGCGCGTGATGGAAACAGGTGGCTTGGGAAGGAAATTATTTCATGGCCTTGTCCTGCTCTCTGGGCTACTCACACGACCCCGCTGCCCGCCCGCCCACACCGGCGCTCGCGGGGCGGGGCCAGGCGGGAGGAAGCGCCGTGGGCCGCGCGTACCCGCACTCCTCCTTCTTTCCCCCCGCGCCTGCGGAGTGGTGCGGCCTCGCGTCGTCGGAAAGGAAGAGGGAAGCAGAGCGAACCATCGCGGGGCGGGGGGGGAGCGCGGCCGGCGGAGGTACAGCTGAGGGAGGCGGGGGTTCTAGCACGGGCTGGCGGGGGACGCTGCCCCAGCGGGGCGGGCCGCTCTGGCAATGGCGGCGGCGGGCGGTTCCGTGGCGCCGGGGTTTGGCTCCTGGTTTACACCTTAAAAGTAGCCACTGGCCTCGAAACACCTGGGGTGTTCGGTAGCGCTTGTTCCCGGGGGAAGTTATCCTGCACCTGGTTTTGCCGCACACGAGGTATCGGGCGTTGTTGGGTCGGACAGGACGGCTCGGCACCGGGTGACGGCATTTCAGTAAAGGCTGCGTGGGGCTGCGGGACGAGCTGCCTTACAGAGCTCTGCAGTCATATTATATGTGAGATATGTGTATATACACTGATAAAATATTTTATCTTATACATTATTATCCGCATGCATAATGATACATATAAAATACATTATCTTACACATTATATATGGTATACAACATATATAGTTTATCTATAAAACATTTATGTTATACTCTATAAATACGCATATAATATGATTGCCAAGGTGTTTTGTATTCTATGTTATATATAGAATATATCATATTCTTTATATATGTAGCTTGCATTATATAATACATAGTATGATATTTATATAATACATATTTTTTTATTCACATATACACACACACACTGCCTCTTTTATACAGTCCAGGCTGAGTGGCTTAAAAAACTGAAATGGAAAATTTGGGTCGGGATCTAAAACAGGCTCCTTTAAAATATTTTTCAATAATTAAATTTAATGATTGCATAAAATACATATAAATATAATATATGATTGTTTATTGTTTTTATTCCCTAACTGAAGTGTTCTTAGCCAGGCTGAATGCCGGTCTCTGCCGCCTGGTCTAATGAAACATGCCCCTGCCCATGGGCAGGGATTGTTGGAATGAGATGATCTTTAAGGTCCCTTCCAACCCAGGCCTTTCTGTGGTTCAATGACATTTTTCAGTAACACCGCTGGGTATTTTTAACAGGAGTGCCCAGCAGCCCCTTATAGTCTTCATACAACTCTCCATTTTACCAAGGAGCTGGGGATATCAAGTGGCTCTTTGGATGAGGCAAAAAGCAGGCAACCTGTTGAAGCCTGTGTTGTAGGTGTTGGCAGAGCTGTACTGCAGCCTCTACCCTGCTCCAGCATGTCAGATGTGTGCAATCAGTCTGGCTCTGGACCTGGCAGTGGCCAAGGCAAGGAAAAGAGACTACAGCACAGTACAGCACCACCACTGCTTGGCATAGTCCTCTGCTCCTTCCTGAAGTCCTTGTTCTCAGCAGGGCCCTTTTGCCATCCCTTGCCGTGCCTCTTGATATGCGGGGTCTGGTGGTGTTGCCTTCAACGGAGGTGGTGCTGTGCTTCACATCTTGCTCAGGCTACTTGAGATATTGTCCCCTGACAGTGTAATTACCCAAGGCTGATAAAGGGTAGGTGGGGGTGGAAAGAGGAGTCTTGTCCTAGGTGTGTAATTACATTGGTAGCAGAACCAGGACAAGTTTATTGACTCCTGTTTGAGGTTTCTAGACCGTTCTGCCTGACATGGAGGTTGAGATGACAATATCCTCTACTTGGTAATGGTGGGACATATGCTTTTCTGGTGAACACACACTTTTTCCCTTAGAAGAATGAAGCTGTTAATCCTCATTGTTTCTGCCTCCAGCCAGCTGGTGGTTAAAACTCCAGGGGAAACTTTTCAGCAAAATCAGAGAGTGCTTCACAGTCCACAGTGGTGCAAAGTCATATTTATCAGCAGCTTAATCTAGAAGAGCCCACTTGAGGCATTCCCAAAGTGAACATGTTTCTTTGCCATTATCTGCCATAACTCATACTGTTCCTTGTTACAGACACAGAATCTATATCCCTTTCTTCAGGGTTCAAAATAGGCTGTGATGTAAAAAACAGGTTATTAATTTAATGTTCTTGGAAAGTTTTCCACATTGGCTGCTTTATTGTTGTGTTTGTCTTTCCCCACCCCCTCCACCCCACTCCATTTACAGGAATGTGCTTGACTATTGCCACCATGTCCTCACAGTGCTCACAGGATCTGTTAAAGATTGCAAATCTTCATCTCCGGAGTCTGAATTTAGGTCTGCGTTTACAAAACCACAGAAGGGCTTTCAGCAAGTCACTGCCTTCATGTCGAAGGAAAGTAGTTGTTACAGGTATTGGCTTAGTGTCCCCTCTTGGTGTGGGGACTCAGTTTGTGTGGAAGCACCTTCTGGAAGGAGGCAGTGGGATTACAGCACTAGATGGGGAAGAATATGCAGGCATCCCATGTAGAGTGGCTGCGTGTGTACCAAGGGGAAACAAGGAGGGTGAATTCAGTGAAGAAAGCTTTGTGTCGAAGTCAGAGATCAAGTCCATGAGTTCTGCCACCGTGATGGCCATCGGTGCAGCAGAGCTTGCAATGAAGGACTCTGGCTGGTCTCCCCAGTCTGAACAGGACCGCTTAACTGCCGGTGTGGCAATTGGGATGGGAATGGTTCCACTGGAAGAAATTTCTGACACAGCTGCCTTATTTAAAACAAAGGGTTACAGTAAAGTCAGCCCGTTTTTTGTCCCAAAGATCTTAGTCAATATGGCAGCAGGCCATATCAGCATTAAATACCAGCTGAAAGGGCCGAATCACGCTGTGTCGACCGCTTGTACCACAGGCGCACATGCCGTTGGAGACTCCTTTAGATTCATTGCTGCTGGTGATGCTGATGTCATGTTGGCTGGAGGAACTGAGGCTTGCATTAGTCCTTTGTCTTTGGCTGGATTCGCAAGAGCCCGCGCCCTCAGCACGAGTTTTAACTCCAGCCCTAGAACAGCCTGTCGACCCTTTGATTCGCAGAGGGAGGGGTTTGTGATGGGAGAGGGTGCTGCGGTGCTGGTCTTGGAAGAGTATGGACATGCTGTACAAAGAGGTGCTAGGATCTATGCGGAAGTTTTGGGTTATGGACTGTCCGGTGATGCGTGCCACATAACAGCACCTAATCCCGAGGGAGATGGTGCATTCAGGTAAGAGCACTATGTTGGTTATAAAGGCTACTTCGTATGTTAATTGTAGTGGGTACATTTGTTTCTGTCATTGTATATAGACAATTTTTTCATAGAGTGTTGTATTCCTCTGGGGAGAATGGTTTCTCCCCCATAAACCCCCTGATGTCTGTACCTGTTAGTTTGACCCTGTTCCCCTCTTATCTCTGACCTGTGGCTCAGTGCCAGCTATCTGTCCTGGGACAGAGACTAGATAAAAACCCCTGCTCTTCCTTATTCGCTCTCTTGGACCTCCGGTATCCCTTCAGAATAAAGCCTTGGAATATTGCCAGAGGTAAGGGCCTCTTTTGAATCTTTTACCCCATTCCGTGAGGTATTTCCCCCAAAAGCTCCCCAGAAACTGAGCTAGCACAAGAACCCAGTGGGGCGGGAGGGGAGGAGTGCTTCAATAGAGAAGGGATGTTCAGTCTTGAATTAATATTCCAAAATCTTGAAAATCAGGAAAATGAAAGAACTGGTAATGTTGTGCCCTGATTCTCTTTTTTTAGTAGGAGGGTGAAGGCCAGTTCTTGTTGGAATCAGCCTTTTTCCATAGAGTTATGAAAGCTTTCTCTGTGTGAAAACATTTTTCTTTTGCTGCATGCAGCTGTTCATATAAATAAGTCTCAATGGAAACTTCTTTTTAAGATGTTTCTGGTGAGATAGAATCTTTTCAGGTTCTCCTTCATTCTTTTTCCATCAAGAAGGTAGACCCACCCCCACAAAAAGCATGTTATTTGTTGCAAGAAATCTCAGGTGATGAAGGCTGTAGAGCACTTAGAAGATCTAGTTTGTTAGAATATTCAGTTCTTCATTTGGATGCAGCTAAGAGTATTGGTGAAGGGGCATAGCAGAAATACACTTTAGAACTGTTTAGGGAGGGGGTAAAGCTTCAGCAGTGTTTATCTCTTCAAAACCCATTCACAAGTAGATGATACTCATCTAATCATTATCACTGATCTAATTAAATTGTCAGCTATATTACATGTGTAAGCTTTGTGTAGGCTGAGTACTATTGCTGGCATTGGAATATTTAGTAAAGATTTATTTTGCCTTATTCCGAATGTATGTGAATATTTAGCACCAAAATTCAATATATCACTGCACAAATAGATCAAACTTCTGCATGGTATTGTAAAGCTGTGTTTGCATCTTTATAAGGTTAACAGATTTTTCTAGAAGTGTAAATATACCATGTTCCCATCTATACTCTTTGATTTATATTTAATTGTTCTGCAGACTTAGGTGTGAGATGAATAATCAGGAGTGTCTTATCTCATATTTTCAGACTTGTTTACCCTTGAGATTATATGACAGTATATTGTAATAGAATTTTTGTGTATTTTATGATTGCAGTAGCATATAAATTAAATTCACAGTAAGAAGAGTTGAAAGTTGCTGGGTATCTCCAAAACTTTAAGTGTGTCCACTCTTGAGATAAGATAATACATTTTAATACTGTCTTCAAGCCAGTATTTTGTTACTCCAGTAGTATATGGATTAAATCTGGAATGTATGTGCTTATCTCACTTTTCTGTAGGAATTTGATTTGCCACATCAAAAAAAATTCAGAGGAATATATTTTTTGTCATCTTCTAATAACTGCTTCTGTTGGAGGCTAATACGTATATTGGAATAAACCAGCAGGAAAGAAGAGGCAAAGCCAGACTCAGAATTGGGGATATAAAGAGTGTCCTACACAAGTAATCTGGTATCTCCTTAAGTGAATAAGTTCATTGTAGATAATGTATTTAACTAAATTAATTTATCTCATAGTTATCAGTAATCTCTTTTGCCTGAATATTGGCTCACTATGTAGTGACAGTGAGTGCCAGTGGCCTCCACCCTAAGCTAAGCTGGGTGCTTCTAAGGAGCATTTAGCAGGCTGTAGGAGACTGTAGCAGAGACATTTAAATTTGTCCAGAAGCCTGTGCTATCTGTTTTTGATCTTCATTTTATTTCCTTATTTTTCATAAATTTCAAAAGGGTCAGTGGTCTTTTGCTCAGAGGTGCTTTGTTGTTATGTGCAAGGAGAGATGTCTGATTCATCTCTTTCTTTGAGGGAAATCTATGAGAAAATGCAGTATGGAACTGTGTTGATACTTCCATGGTTTTAATAAAAAAACATGTTTTAAAGAGGCAGTCACAGTGCACAAGTCATCAGGAGTCAAACGCAACATTCCATGCCAGGGGTAGAAGAGTGTGACTTTCAGTAAATTTCATTATAAAATGAAATATAGGGATTTGTGCTATCACCTTGACATTTTCTAGTCTCTGGAAAGCATACAGAAGAAGCTTATGTGGAGGATGACTGCAGATGTTTTTTCATTTGCCAGTATTTTTGTTGGGGAGAGCATATCTGAACTTTTGTAATAATATTGGTAGTTATTTCTCTCTCAAATGTTTTCAAATTTTGTGGTGAGAAGGGTGCTTGATACATTAATGTAGTCTGTAGAGACTGATTTTCATATCTTCTTTTCTTCTTTGTATTTTTCCTAGCTGTGGAATTTTTAACAGCAAGTCTGATTTTATAGTGGGCCTCACTTCTATTGTCTTTCTCTGGTACCTAATGTAGATGCTAGTGTGCTTAGTGAGATGAGTTAACCTCTTGTCACTTACATCTCTGCCAAAGCAGATTTTCACACTTGACAAACATTTTAAAACAACCTATACATTTTCTTTTGGTTTGTACATTTGACAAAAATACATTGGGCAAATCAGCATTCTCTTGTCTTTTTTTCCCTTAGGTGCATGTCTGCAGCAATAAAAGATTCTGGGATCAAACCTGAAGATGTAACATATGTCAATGCACATGCAACTTCTACACCTCTAGGAGATGCTGCTGAGAACCAAGCAATCAAGAGACTTTTTAAAGATCACTCACGTAATATTGCAGTTTCCTCAACAAAAGGAGCAACAGGACATCTCTTGGGGGCTGCAGGAGCTATTGAAGCAGCTTTTACTGCACTGTCCTGCTACCACGGGATTTTGCCACCCACTCTAAACTTACAGAAAACAGAGGCAGAGTTTGATCTCAATTATGTTCCATTGACAGCTCAGGAGTGGAAAACTGACAAACGGCGTATAGCACTCACAAATTCATTTGGCTTTGGGGGCACTAATGCAACTTTGTGCTTTGCAAGTGTTTAACTTATGCTGTGAATGGTGTGAAAAAATAGCACCAATGATGATTTTCTGTACTGCTATCCCTGGTGTGTTCTGTAATCTTTTCTCAGCTTTGAGAGTTGTTCATTTGATACAGAAGAACTTTATTCACCCTAATGTTTACACCAGTAATTCTCTTGGAAAGAGGGAACTTCTTTTACTGATTTTAATAAAAATAAATAAAAGATCTATTCGTTGTGTGATGAAGAAGTTTTTATTCTTGACTAGAGAAAGAGACATAGTTAAACTATGTTAGAAAAAAAATTTCTATGTATGTGACAAAGAAATTGTTTGGAATCATTTATACAAAAGAGAGGCTGCCTAATAAGTTAGGACTCCACACCTGATGAATTAACTACATGGTAATACAAGGTTTATGACTGAGCTCCTCTTTGTTACCCACTCCATATAGAATTCTGCCTTTTTTCTCATGGTGAGTTGTCTCAAATATCATAGATCTATGTACATTCTTCCACACCGGTGATATTCAGGGGACAATGATATAGACAGACATTCATAAGATTTCTGGCAGTGGTTCATTTTCTTTTTATCTTTATTCATTTCCATTTGTTGTGTTTCCTTGTTAGCCATGGGCTAACATTGAAGGATGCATACAGCATGGTCTGTACATCTCCCATGTGGCACAGAGAATTAGTAGGTCATGACCTGTTGTGTTCTGAGATTTTGTACAAGCATAGTAAGTTAGATGTTCACTGAAGATTTCAAAAATAGTTATACAGAAAGGAATAAGTGTCTTGGGACATATCTGTTTTTTCTGCCAAAATGGAAAAGTAGAATTAGCAAAGTTTGTCAAACAGGGCCTCTTTTAGGAAAAAAAACTGTCTTCAAGAAATAAATCTGAGAGAACAGGAACACTAAACTATACCTATAGCAAACATATTGATGAGGATGTAGTTTTGGAAAGAAAAAGTAAAGGACTTTGTCTATTCCTTCTGGCACCAGCCAAGCATCGTAGCCAAATAGTGGCTTGATTGATAGCACAGATGTGAGTGAAGTTTGATATTCCCATTGGTGGGTTAGTTCATTAAAAGACTTCACCAGTGTTCTTTTTGAAATTGTCAGTCTTAGCCTCTGGCCTGTGTAAGTGGAGGCAAAGTAGCTCACTAGATTTTAAATAAATGACGTAAAAAGTAGCTGCACTTGTAAGTAAATTTCATTCTGGAATGAGCTTACTAATGGGCTATCATGAGGCTGAGCTGTACCCTAAAATCTCATTATTTACACAAATGGTCTGAATGCTGATATTGAACAGCATAATTTTTGCATTTGCTGTCTTTACTGAATAGAAAGTTAAAGAGGCTGTTGTGAAAAATGCAGTTGGAGAATGATTAAGACTGTATCAGAAGCTGAGTTCATGCAGAAGAATGCAGCAGAGAACAGATTAATGAATGAGAAGCGTGAAAGTAAAATGATAGATTAGCAAAGGGAAATGTGAAAGCATACAAGCAAGATAGAGTATGGGAGTTTGCTGTCAGGGAAAATACCAACAACTCTCTTAGCTTATGTTAATTAACAGTGGCAGTACAATGAATGAGAATCTGGATTGCATGCAATATAAAAGGCAGAATATAAAATTCAACAATACCCTCTGCAAATTATATGCAAAAAGAAATTGATGTAAAGAATTCAGACTCCAGGAGAGAGAGCAGGAGGGGGTGAATGTGGAGGAAATCATCCAGCAAGCTTCTTCTGGAGACAGTGTTTTTTCAGTTGTGATTCTGGGCAGAATAAGGGAAGATTAGATAGTGCTGCATTGTTATGGACTGGAAGTACAGTCTAACTAAACTCACCCAGTCTTGTTACCGAGCTGGAAGCCTGTAATTAATACTGTGGCAGAGATGCCTCCTTTTCCCTCTGATAGCAGAGATCTTGGCCCCAGGAGTGTTGGGTGCAGGCTGCAATGTGCCAACCATAGAAAGATAGATTGTACTGTCATAGAGAAAAATAAAACAGAAACTGAAATGATTAAAAGGTTTTTTCTCTCTTCAGCCCACTGCAATTTAATCATCTGGTGCAGGTAACCTTTAAACCATGAAAGCTTTGTAGCAATAGTTATTTTAGGTGTTTTGATTATGGATCATTTTAAGACACCTAGATGCAGTAGTAGTGTACCCTGCAGGGAATCTGGATTTATTAAAAAAAAATATAAAAAAATATTAATAGAGCCCAAGTTTAACCCCTGTCTATTTGAAATTTGTTCATATAGTTTTCATTTTTATGTATTATTTTGAATCATCTCTTTTTATCACATACCCACTGAGCTGATCAGGGACTACTTACTGCTAATTACTTCTTTATTATGGTAGCTGCAAACATAAAAGGAAAATAGATCTGTGTTGCTAAACTATTAAGTGAGGAAATTGACCAACGTTTGAAAACAATGCTCTCCCTTAAAATGCTCTTTTCATCTTCAATAATTGAGAGAGCTAAGCATCCAGAGTCTGGATTTAAAAAGCTTCATGTTTAGACTTATAAGTCTGGAATTACTCTGGAACCATCTCATAAACAAAACTCGGAGATGCTGGTAGAGTGTTTATTTTGAAGCCTACTTCCCAAGTGGTCCAAGACACTTGTGAGAGCCAAATGCTCCAGGCAGGATCAGAGAGTGGCTGAGGCTGGAGATTGCCTAGTCCAGCCCCACTGCTCCAAGCAGGGCCAGCTAGAGCAGGTTGCTCAAGGCCATGTCCTGCTGGGTTTTGAGTATCTCCCATGATGGAGACTCCACAACCTTTCTAGGCAACCTGTGCCAGTGTTTGGTCACTCTCACTGTAAGAAATTTCTCACATTTTAATGGAATTTCCTGTATTTAAATTTGTGGCCATTGCCTCTTATCCTTTCAGCGGACACTACTGAGAAGAGTCTGGCTCCCTCTTCTCCCATCAGGTATTTAATCATGTTGACAAGACCTCACTGGAACTTTGTCTCATGCCGGCCAAACAGTCCCAGCTCCCTCATCCTCTCCTCCCATGTCAGATCCCCCAGGTCCTTTATCATTTTATGGCTCTTCACTGGACTTATTCCAGTATGAACATGTTTCTCATGTACTGGAGAGTGCAGGACTGAGCCCAGCTCTGCAGATATGTCTCTGATGAGTAAGGGGGGAGGATCATCTCCCATGAGCTGCTGCTGCTGCCCTTCCTGATGCCCACAATGATTTTGATCTTCTTTACTGCAAAGGCAGCGGGTCCATGAGGACCACTGGACATTTTATGTCAACCTACTTTCCAGCTGGTTAAAATATTGTTTAGATTTGAATCAAGGGTTTTAACTTAAGCTAATATTTTTTAGAAATAAATGCATTTGAAACAAAAATTGGAATTAATGGTAACTGACCTGAACTCACTCACTTAGAGGAACCTAATAAAAATATGTGTTATAAAAAATGTAAACAGCATATGCTTGCTGAATTCTTACAGAGATCAAGCCACTGCTCAGGGTTACTTACTGTCTGTCTCCAGAAGCAGGTTTTTTAAATGATAAACCTAATTTTATTTCAGACTTTTGTAGCTTGTTCTGCAAGTGTAGAGAGCAAATATTCCTCATGGTAGTTTACTGCAGATCACTTTAGTTCAGTGTGAAGAAGTTTTTTACTTAGGTATACAGCATATTTTTGGCTACTGAATGAATTTGTCTTTCCGGGTTGTAAATGATTTCAAATTAAATCCAGTTAAAGCTTGAAAGAAGCCCCGAGCAAAAGCTTTTATTTTCAGTAGAAATGGGATTCGTAGTTTACAAATATGATAATAAAAATCAACAATAGGTATATACTATAGTTATTTCAAGGCATCTATGGCATTCTTTTGAACAAAAAGCTAACTAACACAGAGACTATCTTTAGATGCAAGTCAGTATGATTTCCTGCTTACCAGGTGATGATAGTTTGCCTTTCTCTAGCATGGACACTCCGAGTGTACTTTGGATCATGTTTCATGATTTCTCAAGCCATGAGTGGGTCTGTAGTGAGAAATGTGTACTGCAAAACCATGGGTGGCTGAGGATCAACTTTGTCCTGTCACCCTTCCCACCATGCCTGGCAGCCAGGGCCATGGACGGGACATCCATGCTGGGGGTCTGTGCCAAGCCCCGTGGTGATGTCAGAGTGTTTGGGATGGCATCTTTGTGGGACCACCATTGGACTTTTGTGACCAGAAGGGGAATGGGAAAACAGTTGGTACAAAAACATTCAGGGAGTTTGTTCCCAAATCTCTGTGACCTAATTAGTCTTTCCTTTTGTGTTTCAATGAATTCAAAAGCAGACTTTAAGGACAGTTGGATGGTGCAGTATGTTTGTTGAAATAAAGAGAGAAGTATCTGTGATAAGAAACATGAGAAGTTCTACTGATTTTAAAATGTTGTTGGAAGTGTTGTAGGAGGTGGATTTTTGGAAAGCAAAGAAGGGCAATATCTCAGAGATGTATGGCTTTTCAGGTAATGTGAAAAACAACTGGTATGCAAAAGAATTAATTTTGCTATCTGTTGTTTAACATATACTTTTTTACTTAGTAAAGCTTTACAGTGATTGTTGTTGTAGGAAAAAACACCCCTAAATTTATTTATATTTTTCGCTATATGCTGGTCTTCTCTTAGAATACAATCAGGAGAGGAGGCATTTTACTGTATGGAGCATTTCTACTCTGGACAATTTCTGAGAAAAGGTTTCTAAATACTTTTTTTCCCCAAAAAACTGAGGAGCAAATGCTCCTCTTATTCTGAAGCTGACATGTATGTTGTGGTATCAGAGAATGAAAAGAATGTACAAAGAATTGATAACTTTTTCTCTCCCCCCTTTTTTTCCAATCTTCCCTGTCTTGCATCCTTTCCTAATTTATGTAAATAATACATAACCATTAGCTTTTGCTTTCTGAAAAGAAAAAAAACCAAACAAAAGCAAACAAACAAAAAACCCCTCTGGCTGTAGTTTTTCAGTGTGAATCATGGGGGTAAGTATAATTTTAAAACAATAAACATCCCAAACTTTGGAATGTATAAACCTTGTTATATAGACGTGCATATTTTGAAGAGAAGCACAGTGTTTCACATTCGGCTGATACAGTGAAATATACTGCAGAATGGAAATTGTTTGTGCTTTTAAAGAATGTAAAAATCCTGATGTCTCTGATTTCCTCTGATGGTCTTTTGACAATGGCTTGTGAAAACACACCACATTAGCTTCTTCTGTAGCAGTAAAAATGGATGAACTTGCTTGCATGGTACCTGAAATACCTAGACTACATTCTCTTTCTGTCAGAGGCTCTTTGTGCAACTTAATTTATAAATATTCTTACTGTCTTTCATTTTCAATATGTAAATCACATTTCACCTGGAACAAAATGACATTTCATCTTTAAGTAGCACTGTGAGTTTGGGCAAGTCTTCCAGGGTTTCTGCTTGTCATCTGGACACAGTCAAACTTCTCTATCTCTTACCATGTGGGGAAAGTAACTACCCTCAAGATTCAAATAGCAGTGTTGGCTCATACTCACTGGCTAGCCTTCACAAAATAGGAAAGTGAAGATAGAATTATCATTTATCACAGCTAAGACCATACTGAACATATTTCTTCCTTCTGGATATTTCCAGCAATATCATAAAGACTTTAATCAGCTTAGAGTTGTAATAATGATCCTGTATGTATCACAGTTTGAGGGATATACCCTTAGTTCTTTTTTTATCTATTTTTATTTTAAGATGGGCTCCTGTTTGTTTTCTAAAGCTAGCAACAGCAATGAAAAAAACTAAGATGAAAGCAGTTTTATAACCTAAGCAAAATGTGCAATAGTTTCTGCTTGGGCAGTAGACATCACTCCAAATTTTGTAACAATGATGAATAATTTTAACTTGGTAGAGAGCCAATTTCCTACCTGCAGTTATTGAACTGTAGAGAAATATGCCAATATCAATTGCTTATAGCCAGTACCTCTGTGTAGGAGGCACAATTATTTTAGTATGATAGCTAATACACAGCTAATATATCAAACTGGTAGCATATAGGCTATGGTCTCCAACAAAATATAATAGGAATGAAGTGAAATAAAATAGCAATAAGAAGGATTGAAAAAAGACCTATGCTCATGAAGAGCAGAAGAAATGCAAACAAGGAACTATAATTGAAAAAGCGATTAATATTTTTTAATATGTGTCTTGTAGTTCTCCTAGAGTGCTGTAAAGCAGATCAGATGCTAAATAGCTGGATATCCATGTGATAGTTCATATAATTTTGTACTTTTCCTCTTTCTGTCATTGTCAGGATTTTGGTGTTAAATGTTACTGCTCTAAGCGGCGGTCAGTTGTTTCATGCCTAATGGACAGTTTCCTAGAGTTCAGAATGCCATCAAACAGTCTCTGGGCTGAAACAAGACATAAAATGTATTCTAGGAATTCATTTAAGAGTCAATTCTCATGATGTTTTGAGTTTGATGGAAGAGAGGAAGGAAGGATGGAAGGACGGAAGGAAGGAAGGAATTAGAGAAAGATGGATTGCTGACACTGAGCTTGATATAGAATATTTGTGTATAATAAGTTCTGAAAGAGTGTCAGAAAGCAATAATTCTACCTGCAATTTAATTATTTTTATAGGACTATTATAATTTCTTGTTTTTTCCTGAGGACTTTTTTTCTGAGAATGGTGTCTGCCCTAGGGAGGCTTACATCTATCTGTATTTAACGTGGATTTTTTTTGAATCACCTAGGAATGCTCAAGGAAATTCTTTAATCAGTGGTGGCAATACTCTTGGCTCTTGAGAAAATTCAACCACCTCCATTGTTCTATTGGGAGCAGCCAAATTCTCCACACTTGGTGAATATCCTAAAGCCTTGGATGAGTGCAGGAGGGCAGGGCAATAAAACTGAGGTTGCACTTTGCTGGTCCTGATCTAACAAAACTCAATCTGCAACAAGCCCAGGGTGGATAAAGAGAAATGCTGCTGGCAGCAACATACCAAAAGGAGTCTCTGGAGCCAGGCTTGTCCCAACACTGCCCTTTAGCTATCCATTCCTTACACACTAAAAATTACTTAGCTACTGACATCAATTAACTCACCCCAATGATAAGGCTTGTCTCAGCTTTGTCTGTTGAAACATCAATGGACAGAATGACTCCTCTCTTGGATGGAAAGTAAAGGCCAGAGCTGCGTATAAGTCGGTAAAACTGAGTCTGATCTACATCCTGTAAGTCATCTTTTGGTTTAAAAATGAATAGTCTTAAACATACCTTTAATGTAAGAGCTAGATGGGGGATGTTACTGATTTGTTTCCCTTTTTGGAAAAGAAAGAGAATAACAACCTTTATCATGGATGCAAGTCAGTTTTTGTCAGTGCATTTTTTCACATTAATGTAGGCAAATTACTCATTGCACAAGCCCTTCTTAGCAGACTATGTGGGGGTGGAATTTATAGAAATAGCTCTCGCTGAATTTCTTCAATAACACAGAGGGAAGGATTCAGATGAAGTTAGAATTAAAAAAAAAAAAAAAAAGAAAGAAAAAAAAAAGCGCCAGAAGTTCTAAGAGAAGCAGATTCCTGAGACTGCTAAAAAATTGTATAGGGAGTCTAACACAGCAATGAAGATAAGGAGTAATAATTTCTCTATGCACATCTGTTTCAGAGACATTCTCTTTGTAATTCAGCAATATAAGGTGGTAAGAGAGTAGAGGACACCTTTGTTCTGTTTTAGGTAGCTGAAATGTGTGTGGAAGAGAGTGTTCAGAATAACAATTGTTGAAGCCCTTGAAAATAATAGAACATGCTCCCCTAGAGGCAACTGCAATATCCAACAAACTAGGTGAAGTTACTGCTGGATGCATTTGGGATTCTTGCCAATGTCATGCTTATAATAGGAGCGAATAACTTGGCCTTTATTCAATTAATTAGTCTTTGTTTCTCCTCTGACTGGCAATGATTGGTTGTGATGGTTGTGTTTTGAATGTGAGTGCCTTTCTGCCAGGAAATGGACTGACACAAAAGATCTCCTTCCCAAGGGTCACCTTGCCTGAAATAATCATGCTTACTTAAAACCTTAGCTGTATTGACTATTTAGAACCACAAATTTTACAGGGCTCCTAGAAAGAGCGTGTACCTGGTCACCAGGTCACTGGGACATCCTAATTTCAGTACTGAATGATTTGTTCCTGGTCTGGAACAACAATGTCCTCTTTAGAAACAGATTAAAAAGGTAGTATTGTGACTCAGACACTGTGAGCCAGGGTTTACTGGCTGATAGCCAGGTTCATTTGCCAGCACACTGGTCTGTCCTGGAATGTTACAGATTCCTGCACTGGGCCAAATTGGTCTGTACCTCATGATGGATGCTATAGGATCACTTTAGGAGGACCTGTGCTGTAGGAGTTCTGGGAAGAATTTTAATATCTCTTCCACTCAGCTACAGTAGGTCTCCAAAACAAACCTTAAAAATGCCCTGGTTAAAGAGTTTGTGCTTGATCCTCTGGCCATACTCAGTGTAACAAGTTCCAGAGGCATTTTCACCATTAGTAGATGCTCATGAGGAAACGGACTTAGTAGGCTGCTTATGTCTATGACACATAAAAGCCAAATGATTGTGTCAGAACAGTCTGATTATTAAACATTTTAAACTACCATCAACTATCAGTCTTACGGGAGGAAATTAAATAGACCTTTGCTGCTTTGCAAATCAACTACTTCTGCCCTGAGCACTACTGTTTGTCCATCGGTAATGGGTAACACTGGGGTACCAGTGCAGAGCCATCAGAAACCATAGAAGAGCATCTTCTGAAGCTGGGTAGAACTGGCGAGCCTCCATCTACTGAGAGCAGCCACCCCTGCTCCCCAAACATGCATCAGACTCAGTTGGGCTTGGCTGGTTAGCCTTAGGGTGCAGCTCAGGGTTTGGCGGAGGGCACGTCCATGCGGGGAGCAGTTTTGCAGGAAGACCTCTTTTCCCCGCCTGGGAAGCGGGAGCCTTTCCCGCGGCCGAGCGGGGAAGCCGGCGGGGGAGCGGGGTGACCACACGGTGGCAGCAGAATCCCAGTTATCCCGGAGCTCGGGAATCCCGGGAATCATGGAGCCGCTTGGGTTGGAAGGGACCGCTAGAGGTCACCTTGCCCAATGCCCTGCAGTGAGCAGGGACACCTCCCACCGGGCCAGGCTGCTCAGAGTCACTGCTTTCCTTTTCAAATCACCACCTAGTCGCTGCTGACAAAGGAAAAGAGCAGGGCAAAGAAGAAAGACTAAGCACATCCCATCCAGCCTTTGTTTTTCCTTCATAAAGTTAATCTGAGTGCCTCTGTGTGAATTAAACTCGAGTTTGCACTGACTTGCTGAAGGGCACAGACTTTGAAGGGGTCAGCAGCTCTTGAAAGCCTTGATGTTACACCATTAGGCACTAGAAGCACGGGCAGAGCAGTGAAGAGGGGAAATGATTCCATGTTTCCTAAGCAGCATACTGTACACTTGCCGAGAGGAAGGAAATATGAGAGTAAAGAAAAAGAGATTGTTTAAATATGCTGTAGTGCTTGGATGTCTCTGCTGATACAGAGAGGGCAGGAGAGGTCCCTGTTGCTGCTGACTCTAGCCCTGAAGGAACCATACAGTTTGAAAATAGAAGTATGTTTGGGATAACTCAGTATTTGCTGTGACTCACTCTTCTTGTGTTGGACCTTCTTCATGAGTGTTTTAGGATTACTTATTTCCCATTATAAATTGCAAATTAATTGAGACAGCTTAAAAATCCCTCTACTTCACTGGATATTAAATGTGACTCAGACATTGTTCCTGCTCTTGTTCCTTTCCTCCTCTGGCTTCATCTCTTGGCACCTGCATTCTGCATGGAGAGGCCTACAAGACTGAAAGAAAGGAAGACTCCCCTGGGGACTGTTTCAAAAGAAATTCCTGAATTGCATTCATAGGCAAAGGATAACATTTATTGCTTAGTACTTGTTTAGAGGAAATAGGAAAGAGAAGGGAAGATTTTTAAAAAATGAACACAAAGACAGTCATTGCTCCTTCTTTGTGCTTCTTTGTAATGGACTAAGTAAAACCTAAAAAGTTTCAGGGATTTGGTCCCGAAGATATTTTAGGTGTTTGAGGTTGAATTCCAGAATTGGTCTGGCAGAGGGAGGTACTTACTTCCATGGTTTCTTTAGTGCAAGTGCCAGCCCCAGAGCTGTGGGCCTCGGGGCTCAGAGCTGCTGTAGGGGGGCTGCCTGGTCCTGCTGAGGGGAGAGGCTCTGAGAGGACTGACCCCTGCCTGTAGGAGCTGCTTTTGGCTGAGACCATACAAGGCCAAATGCCAGGTCCTGCACTTGGGTCACAACAGCTCCAGGCAATGCTACAGGCTTGGGGCAACCTGGCTGGAAAGCTGCCTGATGGAAAGGATCTGGGGGTGCTGGTTGAGAGCAGCTGGACATGAGCCAGGGTGTGCCCATGTCATCCTGGTCTGTGTCAGCAATGGTGTGGGCAGCAGGAGCAGGGCAGGGATTGTCCCCCTGCACTCGGCACTGGTGAGGTCACAGCTCAAATCCTGTGTTCAGTTTTGGGCCGCTCACTGCAAGAAAGACATTGAGGGGCTGGAGTGGGTCCAGAGAAGAACAACAGAGCTGATGAAGGGCCTGGAGCACAAGTCCTGGGAGAAATGTCCGAGAGAACAGATTGTTGTTTGGAACTGGCTCAGGGGAGACCTTATCGCTCTCTGTGACTGTGTGACAGGGGTTGTAGCAAGATGGAGGTCAGCCTCTTCTCCCAGGTAACAAGAAAGATATGGCCTCGAGTTGCCCCAGGGGAGGTTCAGATTGGATAGTAGGATTTTTTTTTTTTTTTGTGGAAAGGGTTGTCAAGTATTGAACAGGCTGCCTGGGGGAGTGATAGAATCACCATTCCTAGAGGTATTTAAAAGATATGTGGATGTGGCACTTGGGGACACAGTTTAGTTGTGGATTTGGCAGTGTTGGGTTAACAGTTGGACTGGATGATCTTAGAGATCTTTTCCAACATAAACCGTTCTATGATTCTATGAATATCCCCAGGCTGACTCACAGTTATCTAAGATGGTGCTTTTTGAACAACCGGTGAACTCTAGGAATGTTAGAGAGGTCAACTTCAGAAGGCTTTCAGATCCTTTCCTGACTTTCTTGCTCAAAACCTACCTACCCTAAATTGCAAAACTGCTACTGCTTTCAGCAGGAATAAGGCTGTCAATCTGCTCAAGAGCTCCAGTGCTCTAAGAAACCTGCCTGTTGCTCTAAGTGTGCTTGCACAGTGACTTGTATATCTCAGAGAAAAAAAAATTCAATCAGCTGAGAGAGCAAAGTGGGGTTTTTCTCCCTGATTTATGGAGCACATAACCCAAACCAATCTCCTCTAAGCTAATGCAAGAAGTCTAGGATGATTTGGGTGACATCCTAGGATGACTAGGATACTTCTGCAGCACACAAGGAACTCTGCTAAGTCTCTTATACATCCAGGACACAATGATCTTTTTATTAAACTCTAAACACTAACTAACCCTTTGCACATCTATGCATATGCTTGCATGTGTGCCAGGACCCTGTGGGCACCTGTAGGCTGTAATTGCCCTGAGGGCCCTCAGCTGGGACCCCCACCCACATACTCTCTGCCCACTGCCCAGGAGCCTTTTAAGCTCAGATGCAGCACCTGGGCTCACCTTGTGTGGTATGAGTTATCTGTGTGTCTGAATTCCATGCCCCCTGCTCTCCCTGATATGCTGTATGTACATCCTGCATTAGTGACAAGTCCCAGTTTATTTCCTAGCCTTTAGCTGAAGATCAGCAGATGGTTGATGGGTTCTGTTGCTGTTTATAAAAAATGGCAGACCTAACTGGGGAGATGAGCAAACTCTTACTAAGAGGGGACTGACTTCAATGTACAAGTAAATCAGTTTGATTACAATAATGCAACAGTTTTATGTTATTTGCAGTTTCAAAATACCCTGACAAAATATGAGAAGAGCTGGTCTTAGCCCTATGTGTTAGTCTCTTCAGGTAGGCCATATCTAAGGGAAGTATCAGTACTTGTGTCAGTTTCTGCATTTTGTTAAAAGTGTAGCCTAATTTAGGGTAGTGCCAAAGGACCCAGAAGGTCAGGACCATTGTGCTAGGTGCTGAAATGCATTCCTTTTCCCAAAATACAAACAAATGGACTGATAATGGAGCCATTCAGAAGATGAGGTAGTGTTGGCCCTAACTGTGCTATTGAATCTTTTCAAAGCCATTGATTCTCCAAATCAAACAAAATGTCAGTAGGACCCTCAAATTTTCTGTATTCTACCCTGACAGGTTAGAATGAAATTTAGAATACTGACTGCTCCTCACCAAGAGCACCTTAGGATATTTGATCTTTTGTTTTTTTGCTGGTGCTTTGGCTCTGAAGTTATAGACAGCTTGGAAATATATGTTCTGCTGTCTCTGGGGTTAGTTACTCATCTGTAGGCTTTTCCATCATTATGAAATATGCAGGGTATGGGTTAGGAAGTAAACAGAGAAATAAATTGTTCATTCCCAGCATTTGTTTGAACAGAAACACACTATCTATAACAGATGGAGGGCTCCAAGATTATTCTAGTGATAGATTCTCTTCTCTTTGCTTATTAGTAAGCATTTAAATAAATTATTTGCCAGCTATACAAGTCAGGAATACTTATTTGAGGAAGTAAACAGCATTAACTTGGTCTGTTCTGATGCAAGAGGCCAGGAAAATAACAAGAGTGAAGGAGATTTAGACCAAGGTGTGGAGAACTTAATAAAGCAATGATTAAATAGGCATCATAATAGTAGAATATGAAAAAAAATAAATTCCTTTGAACTGCTTTTTGTTTATGTATTTTTCTCTTTGATACATTTTTCTCTTAAAATGCTTGTGCTTTGTGATAGCTGGGCTGCTAGTGAGAGAAAATGTAACAGCAGATACTGAAGAAAAACTTGTATTCGTCATGTTTCCACTATTTTGCTGCATATCTGTTGTTTTCATAAACACTTGTTTCATGAGATTCAGAAGAGTTTTCATTGTCTTCTGGAAGGTGTGTTTTAACAAGAGACTTGTTGAAAGAGAAGTTTTCTTGACTGACTCTTTTAAAAGGTGAGTCAGACACACAGAACATCAGAAATCAAATATCTTGGGCAAAACAAAGGGAGTTAGTGAAGTACAATATTACCAGAGAATAAGTGGAACACTGAATTGTTCCAGGTCTTGAGAACTAGAACTGAAATGCATTCCAAAAGGCAGAGTGGATTATGTATCTATTCAGGAGGCTTCTGCCGTCCTTACTCTTATGAAAAGTAGGCAATATTTTAATTACCTCTGCAGCCTTCCTGGAGATGTCATGTTAAGCTTAAGCCACTCCCTGTCAGTGCCTTACTGGATGTTCTACACCTGGACTTTGGCTGTGTGGTCTCTTTCAAGGCTTATCTACAGCCCTATTATTTATGAGACGAAGTCACCATCTCAGCAGGTTTCCCAGTGTAGCTATTTTGAGCTTGGTCATAGTTGCATTTAGCAGCTGATAGTGAAGCAAGGGGCTGATACACCTTGGTTTGTCTCTTTCCCCTGCAAAGCTGTGTCCCAAACAGTTGAGAGATATTTGTTGCTTGGGATCCAGCTTTGTCCATGGCTAGACCATGTTGATGTGTGCTTGCAGAAATTGTTCTTGGTCAGAACTTCTTGTTCAGTATTATACACTACTCATGGCAACAATATAATGGCATGCTGCACATAAAGCCTAGAAACCTTCATAAAATTCTTAACAAACACCATAATTACAGGTGAATTTTTCCTCATGCTTAGTTCTTGCTTGGAACTATTCACAATATTTTGACTTGTCTCTTAATCTTCCTCTTCCTCTTCTTATTTTTTATCTTGAGCCAATCATCATGTATGTTGCCACGGACTCAGTTCTTTCAGATTTTCCTGTCAACCTTATTTCTGGTTTGGAGTAATTAACAATAGCAACAATAAATAACAATCATCACTTTTTTTTCCCGTGTGCTTTCTCATGTTTTTCAAAATACTCATATTTAATTTCTGGAGGGGTTTTCTGCTGTAAGAATCCTGAACTTTTGTTTGAAAGTTTTCATATTCTGGTTTTTCTTAAAAAAAAAAAAAAGTAATCTTGAGCATTTTATTTGGTGGTTGTGTTATGTTTAATCCAAGCAGACTCAGGTTGTACCAAAAAGTCAAGTAATTGAGTACTAATCTCAAACTGATATCCTCTCAAGATCAGAAGGCTTAATAGCCCTGCATCAGTATGACACTGCACTGAAACACGGGGAATGGTTCAGAACACAGAAAGAATTTTGTTATGCCTCCTACCTTTTCCAACCATGTCACGCTTGTGATACCAGTAAATTCTCTGACATTGTCACTGGGGGCTCTTTTGTATTAATGCAGACTAGGGCTATCTTTCAGTGTGCTGTTTCCAGTAAGGCTGGGATACCTGATAAAATGTGAGAGTAAATGTCATCTGCAGAAGGGCTGTGGATATGCTGGCCTGACAGAGCAAAAGGAAACCTATATTTGTCTGAAACTGAAAATCAGGAGGCTAAATTTTTAAGTATATATTCTGTGAGAAGTGGTTTGTGTGAAGCATAGTATTTGGATGGGGGGCTGGAATATTTTTGCGTGAATTAAGAACCTGTCTGGGCTGCTAATATTGAAGGCATTTTGGTCAATCAAGTTCAAGATGAAATAAGAACATGAACAATGACTTGAGAATTGGGCCATAATGGCAATGGCTTTTTAGCCATTCTCCTTTCTAGTCTGTCAAAGTTTCTAGAAGTTTTTCACTTTAGAATATGAATTAGAAATTAAAACCAAAGAGATGGGACTTCATCCAACCTTCTTATTTTTTCTGTGTTCTTTGTAATGATTGATAATATTTTTTTTAATATTCATATAGGAAAAATCTGCTATTTAACTTTCAGAAAAGATGTAGATAAATCTACCTGAGCTGTAATTTCTTGTATTCAGGCTCAGATCGGAAGTACAAATGTGAATTACAGAAAGGATTTTCAGTCTCAAAGATCAAACAGAAAAAGAAGTCTGCTTCTTATGTGTAGCATGGGGGAAAAAAGATGGAATACAGAAGGGCATTGTAGAAGTAAGTCATCCAGTTTGTAATTTTGGAGGAAAAAGCAGGCTTCAGAGTTCCTCAGAAGTGTTTTAGAGCAGGGTGCCCCCAGAGCTAGGACTGAAGCGATGGCTTAATGGAATCAAAAAGCAAGTCTGTCTTTTCTTGTTTTTCTATTTTTAGTGTCTGTGGTGCTTTGTACCATTCACATTGGTCATGTGAATGAAATGTATTCTCACTTTAGTGATTGTCAGAAGGTATAGCTTTACTAAATGGAGTCATCAACATTTTTTATTCCATGTGGTAAAGCCCAAAATGCATTTAAACCCTCCTTTTTAGTCTGCATGTGTATTAGTTTCCCTTGAACTTCAGATATTCTTAGCTGCATTACATGCATGAGAATAAATCTGCATATTATGCAACAGGTTTAAATTTAGCAAGGCATGTTAGGAGGCATAAATTTGCCACAGACTCGTGCAGCTTTGGACCTGCCAAACTGACACTAATAGCTGCCAATTATTGCACAAAGAGATGCTTCTTGTTCAAAAAGAAGAATAAAAAGGTAAATTCTGAGTGAAATCCTAGACCCACTGATATCAGTGGGAGTTTTGCTGCTGAGGATTTCAAAAGCTGATGCTACCCTTCTATCAATTTTTAACAGATAATTAAATAGAGACGATATTTATCTACCAAGATTTAATGTCAAATGCTTAATGTTACGCTTTTTCTGTGTGCAGTAGATGAAGTATTTTCTACTTTTAACAGGCTTACCTGAAAAAATAAAGCAAAATCTGTTTTATATTAAATGTGTTCACTTTCCATAATTTAAAAAGAAAAAAGTAGAGAAAGAACAGAGAAAATCAATATAAGGCCACAGAAGCTCAAAAGCTAGGATTATAAAAATGACACAGAATCAGATGAATCGTTACCCCTATCTCCAATAGTGCCTATTCCCTTCTTATTTTTTAAATGGATTTTATTTGATTTTTCAAACTGTGCATAAAATCCTGGTGAAGTTCTCACTGCATTCAAATGTGTCAGTGTTTCCATATTGTGATTTGTGATATTGTACTTGGTGTGTTATGCACTAACTGGAACCACTGGGTTAATTAAAAGCTGCAAGTATATACTAATATTGGGGAAGGATTGTAAATCTGGGTGCCTGGCATTTGGTTTCTACAAAGCTGAAATAATCAATAGGAAAATGTTGGTAGGCTGAAACTGATTTTTTGCTGAGAAAATATTTTTTATTTTGTAAGTCTGTCTGCCTGAAATGCTGTAGTACACTGTGAAAAGACATATCCATCCCCTTGGAAGCATTCTGGCCTCCCTGTGCAAAATAAGGCTGTGCTTTGTCGCAGGTTTAGGTGTTCTGTGTATCACGGGAATGTGCAGCAGTCTGGTGAAAAGGTCCAGGCTGTGAGAGATCCATCATTAGCTCCATACCCCTGAAGGCTTTACATAAAATAGAAGCATCTCAGGCTTGAGCTCTAACGTGTTTTGACACCTTGAGGTTTGAAAGGAGGGAGGGGACAACTTCACATTCAGTAAAATTTGCAACTACTGCAGCATCTGCCCTGACATGGAAACAAATGTTCATGGGTAAGAGTTTCCTAATGGAAGAGAAATTCCAATTTCAGATCACATCAGTATTTTATCATATTCTCAAGAAAAAGAATTTTTCTTTGGATTAAAACTAAAACAACGTCTGCCCAAGAGCATATCCCATATGATTAAAGCAGTATTTATTTCTGGTTAGGTTTTATGTAAGCTTTTATGTAAGAATGTAATGTTGGTTTACTACTTTGGTATCTTTTGGGGCTAAGCATTGGTCAAAGAACTGCAGAAAATCTGTCTGCTTGACAGATTTCTGATTCCTAACTTATAAACAGATTACATCTGTGAGGGACTTTAGGTCTCTCTGGCTCAATAGATGCTGCTTTGACCTTGTTGCATGACTTCCATCCTGCTCTGTCTTCTCTTACCTAGCAATGCCTTACCACACTTTGCTCCAAACTTACTAGCCAGCTCTCTGTGCCTTTGAGATATACCTTCTGGTTCACAAGTAAACATGAAAAAATATACTTGATGAAAGATTCCATCTGATCCCAAGCTGATTGGGTGGTCGTGGATCCTGTTACGCGTCCAGCCTTGTTAGAATTTTCAAAGTTTTGAGCTATGTGTCTTCTGGTCTTTTTGCTGGTTGTTTTTTCTCATTCTCTTGGCTTCTGTTAAATTGAATAAAGCAGATTTCCTGCATATCTCTAAAGAAAATGTAAATTTCAGTTCACCTTCTCCACTGGCACATTCTTATTTTTCTTGATCATCTTATTTAACTCACTAGATTTTGTGCTGATATATTTTATAGACTTTTTTGTAGAACTAGGTGGAGGTTTTTAAGGATCTGGAGGAAGAACATGCTTTTTTATAGAACCTGGATATTTTCAAGGATTTCTAACAGCTTTGGATATATTTCTTGGGTGGAGGTGAATGGTGGAGAAAAAAGTTATTTATTTTTCATTTTTCTGGAAGATGTGGTGCTTGCGACACTGCACTAAGATTTGGAGATGCAGTTTATCTCCCAGTGCTCAACTGGAATTAATCTTTTGCTTCCCCAAAAGTCTGCTTTGAATCAGACAGCACAGCTCTGAGTATGGCCCTCACCTTCAGTGTCCTTACAAAAGCTCCTCATCCTAATCCAGACAAGCCTGCTATGCATTTTGAGGTTTAATCTTAAAGCAGATTTATGTGGGTCCTTTAAAAAATTCTTTCAAAGTTTTGGTTTTGATTTGAACAAAACAAAGATAAGTCTCTAAATTTTGAAAGGTGTTGCAAGAGGAGCTGGCTTTTCCTCATGTTCCTGCTTTCATGCAGGATGTAAAGATGAGCTATTAGTCTTGAACAGCACTATAGCACACATCAGAAGGTTCAGTAGACAGGTGTGAAGTATATTTGACAGTGGTCTTATTAACACAGAATTAAATCCATTGGTTGCTACCTGATGGGTAAATTTTGCTGTGCATGTGCATTAGTTTTGTTTTCAGGGAAAGGTTAGTTAGTCTCTGGAGTATATCCTAGAAATACAGTGTGTGTCTGTGTGAAACTTAAATAACCAGTGATTGAAAATTTTTGGTTCATGAGCAGTGATTGGAAAATGTACTGCCTCTGTCAATTTGTTTCTATTTTCAGAAAGCTGTGAAATATCAGACTTGTAGATCCCATCAGTTTTATCAACTTCATGCTGTGCTCTTTCGTTTTATTTCTAATAGGAATTGGGAAGTCTTGTGAATCACTGGAGTTAGAGATTAAGGATCTGTTTTTCAGACAGTTGGGGTCTGAATGCATTTTAATGCTCATTTCACTCTAGGTAGGTGCTGTTTTCACAAGTTTGGCAGTCTCCAATTAGAGGAGCTCCAAACAAAAAGTTTTGATTATGTAGAAACTGAAGCATCTCAGTGTCATAATCTCAGCTTTTTAAGCATCTACTTGGTTTTGGATAGCTGGTGACTAACTTTGCAGTCACATTCCATGCTCCAGGGGAAGGGTGATGGCAGGGGTTTAAGTACTCCCTCCTCTCCTGAGCAACATGTCAGATTTGTGCTTCAGTTTTCTCCTGAATATCCCCATTTGCCTCTGAGTGGGTAGGCAGACACATAAAGTGGTGGTAGTGTGTGAAATGCCAGCAGCTGTGTATGAGTCTGCTCCCTGGAGCAGCACCACTTATGCCACGTCAGGGTGATTCAGATGCTCCTGATAATGATTGATTTCACTGTATTACAAAGCAATCACACTTTCTCAGAGGGGTGGTAGAGATGCCTACTTTGTTCCAGAGGTTTGCCTCAATTATTTCTTTGTAGTTAGGAACAGACACTGTATAGCATAACCCTACCCGGCATACCATTTTTCCTGGCCAAACTGCTGACTCAAAATCTACTTTGATTTTTTTTTTTTTACAATATGGAATGCCTTTTTTAAAGTTTTCCTTGGCAAAAAGAAATATCTGAGGGTGGATGAGTCATCTTATTTGCCTGAGAAGCATGTTTTATTGTAGGAAACTAACATCTCCTTTCTTAAGGAAAATATGGACATTTGGAAAGTTAAGGAGTAATTCTGCTTTTCTTAGAGCAGAGCCTTTAATGAACTTGAGTCTTTATTATGAGGAAATAAACCCATCCCATCTTATGGTGTCTGTTCTAGTTTGAAATAATTAAATGAACATTCTTGGAGCAAAGGCAAGAATAACTACCACTTCCACATAGCAGAGCCTATAGTGAGGAACTATCAGATACTGGGTTTTCCTCGTGCAATTCTTAGCATGGTGGAATTTGGTGACTAGAATATGAAAACCTTTTAGTGTAGCATGGAAGATGGTGGAAAGAAAATTAAATATGCATGTAGTGAGATTCTCTTCTGTCATACAGAGCACGAGGAAATCAGAACTGGTGAAGCACACAGACTGTATGAAAGAGAGGTTTCATGTAGGTTTTGTATTTCCAAATAATTAGCATGCGAATGTACTTGCACTCTGTATAACAAGATGCACACTAGGGTCTGCAAAACTGGTCTTTAAAAATGGGAAGATTTTCAGAATTAAACCATGCATCAGAAGTGCCCTCTGCACACGCATCATAAAACCCTTCAATTACAAGTTTATATATACTAGGTTGTTTTGTTTTGTTATTTTAATGCTTTAATACTTGGGATATATGGTGCTTATTTAGGACAGATTAATTTCATCTCACTTTAGCTATTTACCAATTAGGCACATAGCTTAAACCTGATGTCTAATTCTTGTCTTGAGTCAAGGGGGAAATAGAAGGAGCTCTGGATGGTTATTCTTCCTGTTCATCTCAGAAGTCTACTTGGAATCATATGAGTTGCTGCTGGAGATGTCTGCATCTCTTCAGCAAGAGCAGAGTCTACATGACTACATTAGAATGGACTTTTTATACTGCTAAATTTAGGTGGGATATATCCTGCCTTTAATGGGCAGCTACTCAAGGTTGTTTTAATGCCTCAGCGTTCAGTATACAGTGCTAGTCTTTATTGCCATGTTGGGTAACATCCTATTCAAACCCAGCTCTGAAGAAAGAAGTATTAATTTCCTCTGACATTTTCTACAGCATTTGTCACTATTTTATCTGTGTGTTTCACCAACATTATTCTTATAGCCATCCTGGGACATACTGAGGTACTATAACCCTCATTTTATAAGACAAACTTCAGTTTTGGCATTTCCTTGGGTTTTGAATATCTGACTTTGCCATTTCAATAATGTACCTTAGTAACATTTTTTTTGTTTGTTTTTTAATCAAAGATAAAGCTAGCCATGACAACCTCGTGGTATTGCAGAGTCGTATCTTACTTTCCAACTCCCTTTTAGAAGGTTTCTGCTTGGCAGGGAAGACATCTTCAAGCCTGCCCCTTATTGATAGTAACCCTGAAAGAAATGCTTGCAGTTTTGTGGGAGAGATCTCCTAACTCATGCAGCCCAGGTCACTGGTGCCCATGAAAATCTGAGTGATAGTACCTCTTGTTTCTCAGTTTCATCTGGGTTTTCTGTAGTAATCAAGAAATTTCGGGGTAGAAGATATTATTCTAATATGAGAACATTTTAGTACCGATAACAAAGTTGTGAGCATTCAATGCTGAACTTTCCTAGTTTCTCACGGAGAAGTTCTGAAGCACAGGAATAAAGGGAATGACTTAGCTCCCAACCTACATTTTCCTTGCTGATTTAGGGAGATTTACTGTGTTGTGACTTTGGTCAGGCTGTGAGGGTCAAATTAAGTTAAATGTGAAGTATTTTCAGTGCTCCAAAAGAATAAAATTGCAGCCAAGGTTGGAATTTCTCCTCTGTCTATAAGAACTTGCAAATTCTGTCTTCTCAAAAATTACCTACTTTACAGAGACTTAATATTCTGTTTTTTCCAGAGCTCTCACAGGCATTTCTGAAACATGCTGGAGGGGGAGCATGACTCTTAGAGAGGAGTTCCTTCAGCATAAAGATGATGTCAGATTTATGGATCATTCTGGCTAATTAAAGGAAGTTAGAACCACTTAAAGGATTGCTTATATTAATGGCTACAGGTAAGTAGGAGATTAAATTATTTTCCTTTTCACCATGGGCAGTCTTTTCTAATATTGACGAGCTTCTTATGGAGATCTGACTCAATTTAAGCTTCAAAGAAGTGGAAAATTGGTGTTTGGTGGTTTTTTTTTTGTTTGGTTTGTTTTGGTTTGGTTGGGTTTTTTTTGTTTTTTTTTTTTTAATGGAAAACAGTAATATCTTTCTGCAAGAAGTCTGGTCCAAAACTTCTGGAAAACATGTTGAAGAAGATCGAGGGGGACTTTATCCTGAGTGGTGGAAGCCATGAGCAATGGAAAAGAGAGGTTTTTGACAGGAAATACCGAGAAAATGTTTTGTCAGTGCCTGCAAGTAAAACTGCTCATTTGCTAAGAAACTTTTATAATGTAAAAAGGGAGCTTTCCAGTGCACATATAGCAAGGAAAAATTGTGCTCATGGTACCATTTCTGTAGAATTCTTGGTTAAAATAAAAATAAACTCTGAACTCATGAGCATATGAAGTAGGAATATTAGCACTGACTGAGTGTTTGTTACCAAAATGAAATTATTGTTGCATTGGGTTACAGTGAAAAGTTCCTATGAAAGCTCTTGTTGAGGTCAGGGGTATACTTTTGGGATAGATTGTAGGGCATAAACTGAAAAATTATATTTAACATGCTGTTCTACTTCTCATTCTAAACAAAAGAGAAAGTTTTGTTGGAGACTTTCTAAGTCTCCATGGCAAAAATGCAGTTTATTTGCTACATACCGTTAGTGTTACTTATATGTTTTGCAATTCATAAATGTCTTGCTTCCAAGATATGTGTGTGGACTATCTCAGACTGTTTGAAAAAAACCAAGAGGTTACTTAAATAACCCAGACAACTTTTCTTCTGTTATTGTCCGATTTCAATTTTCCATGTGTGATTTTAAACTCTCCCTCAAAGATCTGAGACCTGTGGCTTACAGGTTTCACTGGTCTTGATCTAAATATCTTCCACACTTTCTGATGCTTAGAATTTTTTTTCGAAGTTAAATGTTCTTTAACATTATGAACTATCATTATTCGAGGTCCCATGAATTGCAAAGAAGTTTGAAGAACTGCATGATAAAAAGATCTTGTATTTCAATTCAAGTATCATTACTATCTTTAATATTACTTGATGAGATGGCAAATATTCTTTCTGAAATCAAAAAGATTGTTTTATTAACCTATACAACCTTTAGGTGTCAAGAAACAGATAAAGTCTTACTAATGATACATAAGAACTCATTTTAAGTCTCCTAAATTAGATATTTTCTTTAGAAATGCCCACTGGAAATTAATCTGATGTGAGCATCATAATTCTTTAAAAATGTTCTTGTATGTGCCTATACATGGGAAAATGTTTTTATCTTTACATCACTGCTAGAAAGCCTGCATTGCTGGTGGCAGGGCAGTTTTGAAATTGATTGACCTTTTCTGCTGTTATCTTTTTTATAATGAAAGGAATCCGTAGCAAAGGCTACAAAACTTTGAGGCTGTGTAAACCTGGCTGTGGTTCCATCAAAGGAAATCAGTTTTGAAATTTTTTTTTGTGTGAACTTAAGGTTTTGATAAGGACTGGTGAAGTTGCTTGCTTACTTCTGCATTCCTCTTTTCCTGCCATACTGCACATAACTCTTCCTTTGGAGATGGAAGAAGCTCAGAGTGAGACCAGATCAACACAGTGCTCCTCCCTCCACTGGGAGTACAACATGTCCCTGTCTTTGGAAGATGAGTGAGGTTTACATTTTGCTAAATGCGGTGGTAAATTTAGCCAGAGAGAACATAGTTACTATGGACCAGAAAGTGAAGGGCAGAACCAGTAATCTTTTGAAAAGTGCTGGATATTTAAAGATGAGGGACCAAGACTTTTATTTTACATTCTCTCAGAGGTCTGAGGAGAGTTTGTACACAAGTACATACACCTTTTGGTGAAAAACCTGATCATTTTCACTATCCAAATTCACTCCATATAGTCATACTTCTAACCAGCATAAACACAGCTGATTTGTTGCCAAAGCTGATTTATGTTGTTAGTTGCTTGCATGCCTGGAAGACTTGGATAATTATCACAGAAAAAATGAAAAAGCAAGCATTTCTCTCTTCATATACAAAAAGACAAATATCTTTTCCATATATAACAGTTTTACCTTTTCAAGATCTACTCCATACCAGTTTTATGTGAACTGCATTAGATATGTAATAATTCAACTGCTTTAGTTTCATGTAATTTTATCTCCATTTGAATACATAGTATTTGAAAATATCTTCTGTCAAACTAGAGTACAGCTTAGGAGTTGGGTTTTTTGAGTAAAAAACATAGGCAATATATTGGACTACGGCTGTTAAATAAAATACAGAGAAAGAATGTAAGGAACTGCTGTTCAAGATATTTATCATGTCAAGTGGCTGGTATTGGTTGCTTTGAAATAGTTAAGATACCAAGGGTGGAGAATTAGGCAATATCTTGCTTAAGGTTCAGCTATCTTGAAGCATACTGTCTTCTGCTTTAAGAACAGAGGAAAAATTTCTGCTGCTGTTTTCAGAAAAACACTTCACCTTCTTCACTACCAGTTTAAATATTTTACTAAAGGACCCTAAATGGATATGTAGTAAATTTGGTGATGCAGATGACAGAAAAGGAATGTCAAATTCCGGTTTTGAGAATGATTGGATTTTGGCTTATTTCCAACTTTTCGAAGGCATGCCCCAGTGGATAACTGTGGAGAAAGTGATCTGAGAAAGTGGTGCCTTTCCCCTTACCTTTGTAGAGTCTGGTCCTCTTTGACATGAAACTTTTTAAACCTTTGGGATGGCTGAAACAAAACATTTTAATTTTCTTCCATGTTTTGTGTGTAACAATTTAGTGTTGGGATTACCAAAATGTTATTCCAACTGCCAGATTTTGGACACACAGAATCCCACCAATGGTCTTTTTATCTAAAACAGTGCTTACGACATGAACAAAGTCTAGAGCTTGAACATCAGGATTGCAGATTTCCTGTGCTTAGAGTATTATTGAATACAGAGATAAATCCAATGAAATCCTACTGTTGTACTGCGTTCCTAAGAATTTGGCAGGACAGGACACTCCGATGAAGTAAAAATATTTTTGATAGTTTGAAGCATTCACCTGTGCAATACAGAAATATATATTTGTGATGCAGTCATTGAGTGATCTATGAGAATCAAACTCGGTGGGAGTTTATGCTTTGGGGTAAGACCAGTTAAATTATTTCTAAATATATTTTATTTTTTCTTCATATTGATTCATTTACAGTTATATATAACTATATAGCTATATATATACTATACAGTTTGTGTCCTGGAAGGTTTGAGAGCATGGAAGTTTTTGGGATGAGCACATTTAACATCCTGACACAATGGCTACAACTGGCAATTCCATGCGAAGAATACTTTGGTCATTTAGAACACATGAGGAATTTTACATCCTCCATACTGGCAAGGATCTCCTGATCAGCAGAGAGACTAAAGCTTTTTCTAAAAGAAATTTAACTTGAGAAAAGCTGACTGTGTCGTTAGAAATAAGTAAACATGGGATTACACCCACTGGTGGTCCCCAGGTGCAAAGATGGAGAAGAGGTGGTGGATCATGGTATTCAAAGATAAGTGGTTATGCTAGAGACATTATTGAAGGACAAAATAACTTTGTGAGAAATATATAACTCCAAGGAATTTTGGAAGCATCAGGATTATTTAGAGTTATTTTAGGAACAATGAGAAAACAGAAGGAAGTGTGGTATGTAATTTTAATAGAAGACAAACCATAACTATAGCTTTCCTATAGCAGTTTGATGACAGGTCTGGTGTTTAAAGCTGTCAATAAGGAGACTGGAGAATCTTGGCATGTTGTAAATATATTTAGATATGAATAACTGGTGGATTTTTTCTTACATTTGTTTCTGGTTTTAAAATAGTTAGGTTGTTCTGTAGAAAGAAACTAAAACAAATGATCATTATTTCAAGCCCCAACAGATAAAGCTTTAGCTTTGACTCGAGGTTGCCATACTACATATCCCTCCAAGACATGCCTTAGGACATTAAAATGAGTGATGTAGTCTGTCAACTTCTACTTTATACTCTATTTGTATGTTGCCATTTGCCTTTCACACTTCAGTATCTCCAACACTCAGGACAGGCATTATTATTCATTCACCTATGCCTATCACTGAGATATTTGCCTTTTTAACAAATTTGTGGTGTTTAACTACAGTCTGAAATGAGAACAAATGCAATGTGGTGTGTGTTGATACTCATGGGCTATAGATGGCCATTCTCAGAATGGATGGAGATGTATGTCCTGAAGGGAGGTTACTGTTGTTGAAATGTATATACTGGTGGGTAGAATACTGAAAAACAACTTATTTGCTGTACTCCATTCTAAGCTCTCTCTAGAAAATGCAAGCATAAAATGATGTATGTGGATTGTCTTTCTTTTTAAGATTTTTTTCATAAAAATGTGCACTTACTTGTTACTAGGCAGCAATACTAGCATGTTTCCTTGAAGAGCTCCCTTACTCCCAAAGCCTTCTCATGGTATGGTATCCTTTTTGCTTGAAGCTTCCTATAGACATGTCTGGCCTGACACCACTACAGTCAAAACTAGTTGATTCCTCTGATTTTTCTCACAGTTCTTTTCTGTAAGATGTGCTTTCCTCTCCCTACCTCACTCCTTTGCAAGTTACTTTGGCCAGTGTTAGAACAGTCTCTCTTTTTTAATAATTATTTTGGAACAGGGATCATCAATCAACACAGTACTTTGGCTGCTGAAATGTTTTAGACTTCAGAGCACAATCCAGTGTGCTCTTGTGACTGAGCTTGCATGGCTTAAGAGGTTATTACCTCTTGATTTCTATCTGACACTCCCCCCTGCCAAGCTCTGGCACTGTAACAGATGGGTTGAGCTTTTCAGTCAGGGACTGTGCTCAACTGACCAGTCTGTTGTACATTCTGTGTACAAGTATTGTAATACACAGTCCAGTGATGATGAATCTTTCTCACCTATCAGTTGGTTTTAACATTGTTATCCCTGATGTATTTGAATATCACAATTGGAGTTTTAAACCAAAGACCACTAAATATTGTGGTTTACCCTTGTATGGATTCTCAAGTGAATTTCCGAATGAAGAAAAATCCTGAAAATGTTTGAGAAAAACTGCACTGAATCAGTCACTTATTTTTGCTTTCCAGTTTTACTTGTAATGCTATTTAGAACTGTTGGCTGTCTTTCTGTCTTTATGCAAATGACCTCCATACTTGTGGTTGAGTGAAGGGCATACATATCTTCTGTTTATCAAAATTCCTTCAAAGCCACAGAGTATACAATACTAATATTATTTTGCATTTTAATAATTTCAAGACTGCATTTGCTGTATAACTTCTATTAAAAAACCCCAACAAATTAGCATTAGCCTACTCAAATGCAGTCATCTTTTCTTCATACAGATTAATTCAGACAATTACACAAATACTTCGTGTTTTAGTACAGAGATTGATTTAGCATGGCTGTTTGTCTGTTTAGATGATTAGCATTTATGCAGTGTTGCAGAACTATGGCATTCTGTCTACTGAAGTTAGAGAAGTTTCATTAAAATAGCACATCTTTGAATAAAAAACTTTTCAATTGTGTCTATCAATGCTCTCTCACTCATGGCTTGTACACATAATCAGCAACAGTATGATTATTGTATTGCAGACTTTGTTGTTCTTTTGTATGTTCTTTTTAGCTCTCAAATCATCACAGTAGTTCCAAAATTAACTAGCCAAACCTGGGCAGTTTAGTATGGGGACACCATGTTAGTGATAAGGATTAATATCCTGCTTCAGGACCCTGGCAAGAATCTTTAATATCTAATAATTTTTGATCCTTCTGCCTTTTAAATGCCCATACTCAGGGGGTTATTCAGCCTGATTTGCTTGGTGCTCACATTAGGTGCCAAGAGGTTCCTGATTGAACCTGCCTATGGTCCCTGATAATTGGCAGAGAGTGCATGCCTCCTGCCTACAGATGGACCCTTAGAAGTGAGGGAGGCAAGAAGCCCTGTACCCATCAGAAATGCCCAATGGATTTTTAGAGGGCTATTCAGAAGAAACTCTGTCTGGTACAGCTTGGACTCCTTCCTTCTCTTCCTCTTTCCCTCCCTCTCTCCTTGTCATTACTCAGGGACATATAATTCAAGGGCTGGAGCACGGCACCGATGGAGACAGTCTGAATTCCCAAAGCTAAAAGAATTGCTGCCATTATATAAAAGCATTGCATAGCAACTTTCTTAGATCAGGTGGGGTATCGATTGCTTTTCTGAAGGGGCTAATTGAATCTGATAACAGAGAAAGCAATTTTTTTGAAACACTGCCTTAAGAACTGTTTTATCTAAAAGACACATTAGATGGATGCAGCAACCAACATTTTTGTCAATAGGTCCAAGAATGAAGACTGTTCTTAAAAGCTGTTAAAATACAAACATTTTGCATTTCTGTTCCAAAAAAATGGGATATATTAGGTAAATATAATTTAAAGAAGCTTTCTTATTTGTCCTTAAATGTGACTTCCTTAATATGCCTTTCAAAAATAGCCTGTGGTTACTAACATTTACAGAAGGCTCATGTGGAAATTCATGTAAAGTCAGGACTCCTGATTTAGCAATTGCACTTTACACCTGTGCTTAAAGCTAAGAATATTTCTGAATGCTCTACTGGATATGAACAGAAAAAATCTGATGTAGGGTAGATGTAATATCTGACTTGAAAATATGCCAGATGTCCATACTCCTGAAGAAAGTTTGAGTGCCAGTGTATTAATAAAGTAAAAAGTCTTGTTTTATAAATGCAAAGCTGATCACTGAATCTTCTGGGTAGGTTCTTGGGCTCTCCAGTAGTCCAAGGCCAAGGGGATTTATGAGATCATCAGGACATGTGAAAAACTTGAAAGCATTACAACTATTAGTTTGACACATGAAGGAATATTGGCCCCTGGGGGCGGTGTTGGTTGACTTAGCAAAACCCCTTGTAACTGAAACTCGTTCTCACATTATTACAGCTCTTGAACAGAAGGGTGTGACAATCATAACATTATATGAAGATATATGAGAACATCAGTATTACATTGACCTGAAAAATGAACAGCTGGATACTGTTGGATTGGTACAAAATGTGGTGAGCCCATGTTCTCCAATTTTGTTTGACTCATCTATGGATGCTGTAACTGTATAACTTGGATGAGGAAGGGTGTGGGTTTCAATATTGCTTGAAAAATAAACAGCTATGATCTTTGCACACAACTTGCTTCTATTGAGCTTCTTCTGTGAGCTAACTGGCCTCAAGACATAAAAGGAGACAGAATTTACATCAAGACCACTAAAGACTCATATAATGAATTACTGTCCTACATGGGCAGTTAACAGCACCCCCTCAATAAGGTTGAACGTGGTAGCCCTGAAAAGTACCTGGGCTATGTATTGACCCATAGACTGGAATATCAAACCCAGAACTACTGGAAAAGATAAAAGGATGGTTGCAGCAGATTGGAAAGGCTCCATTTGAGAGATTTTATAAAGCTGATATCCTGAAAGGATGTACTGTTCTGTGATTACATCAGTTTGGTCTTCCAGGTAAAGCATAACCCATGTTCCTAGAAACCCTAGACTTGCAATTTGATCTGCTGTCAAGGAAAGGTTACATCTATTGGAAAGTACCTGCCAAGTCATAGCACAGCCTGTGACTTGGATGTTTAGGTATTACCAGACTGATCTCAGGACTGATCCCTAGTGTGGCCAGCTTTAAGATTGCACAGAATTGTGCTGTCTTTGGATGAGACATCAAGAGCAGTTGTTGAGCAGGTTGACATTGAGAAAGAGTTTGAAAGATTGTGAATTGCAGCAGGAGGTGATTAAGATTTCATCTTTCAAATATTTTCAAATTCCATCAGTTTGAAACCCCAAAGAAGTTATGCTTATATTAGAGGAAATGTGTGGTGAGGAACCAGACTTAGAATGGGACATAACCACTGGAAAGGTAATTTTTCTGAAATCCTGTAACTGGCAAAACCAAGAATCATAATTTGGACCTAGTTTGTATCCCAAGGCTGTAAAATTTTCAGCTTTGAGAAGGACATCAGTAGCAGCTGGATTTGACATTAGAGGAATTCCCCATAGAAAGCTCATTACAATGAAACAATTGAGAGCTAATGCCTTCCCAGCCAGAGAGCTTCTGATTAAGGATAGGCAACAGACTCAAATTAAATCATGCAGACACTGCCAGGTGGAGAATGAGACCTTTGCACTATTATTGCATTCTGCTCTGTGGTACAAGATGCTAAGATTAAGAGACATAACCAGCTATGTGACATCTAAGTGAATAAAGCTTAAAAAAAAAAAAAAAAGGTAGTATTCCAGGAAGCAATGTTAAAAAATGAATAAAATTACCTATGTAAACCAGATATGGTATTTGTTAAGGAAAATCAGGCTTTTGTAGTAGATATCAGAGTTAGTTATGAGAGTAAATCAACATATTTGGAAGACAGAACAATAGAAAAAAATAAAGAAATATCAACATCTTAAAGTTCAAGAACTGACCAAGGCCACTAATATTTAGTTTATAGTGTTTCCTTTAGGAGAACATGGGGAGTGGTACAAAGGAAACAATTGGTTATTAGGTGGACTGGGACTCTGTACAGTTCCTGGCAGGGAAAGGTTGTTCCTGTCATCATGCCCTTTTTACTTCATTGGGCCTTGTACACCTTTGGTAGTTGAACTTCGATTGGTTTAAGATCTTTATGAATTTTAGTTGTATGTACTAATGAATTGTACATAAACTTATCCTTTTTCATCCATTGATTGAAGAGCAACGTCACTGTGTATGCTGCAAATCAATTATCTGTTTTTATAAGGTTAAAAATAAAAGTGTGTTGATAGTATGTAAAGACAACAGTGGCCTTGGAATCATGATGTGTCATCCATCCTGCCAGAAAACAACAATTACTGATCTTTACTTAGGTGAATGAGCTGTCTTTCTTAACACAGAAAAGCAACATGTATAACTTTATAGAGAATTTGGTAAATATCTCATCAGAAGGGCTTGGAAAATGACCCTTTCACTCCCCCTCACACTCTTCATTCTGGCCATGCTCACAAAACACCTTCTGGCAATGAGCCTGTTGGGGGCCACCATTATTCAGTCTTCCCCTGCCACAAGAGCAGTGTGGTCCCCTCAGCTCAAGGGATGCTCCCAGGTTCAACCTCTCCACCTGGGTTATGTGTGAACTAGGGACAGAGTTTTTCTTCCTGTCCTCAGGAAGGACATTTTGGTGTGCCCATTATGTTAAGCAACAGAGTTTCTGCTCTGGTTTCAGTTAGTTTGAAGCCTTGGTGACTAAGTATTTTTCTTGCAGGCTGCTATAAAACAACGTAATAGGCATATTTACAAAGGGATCCATGGGGTTTCAGCTACAACGTGCCCATCAATTTCAGCAAAACAGTCAAGATCTTACTCTCTTGCTGTACTATGTCTTGTTTAAAGTACATTTAGCAATATTGACTTCTATTAGACTTGTACCTATAGCTTTCTATGACATCCTGTTACCTTTTCTATGAAGGTGTCACAAAGATAAGGTTGCAATATGAGTTTCCCTAATGAGGTACCTCTTGAGTATAAATTCACAACAGTCTTGAAGTAGTAAAGATTACTTTCTGATTGGTGAAATTTCTGTTTCAAAGGGAATCTCCCAGTGTCTGAGGTTTAGTCATAGAATCCTAGAACCACAGAATCTCCTGAACTGGGAAGCACCCACAAGCATTATCCAAGTCCAGCTCCCTGGTTTCTATTGTTTCCTTGAAATTTGATTCTAAAACTACTAGCATAGGTTATGATTGTATGGCTATGGAGCCCAAAATGAGATTTGAGTCTTGCTATCCTTCACCAACAGTGCATGGGGAAGATTTTCAAGTACTTGACTATTTTAAATTGCATGTTTAAGCTACTTTTTCAGAGCAAGAAAAATAATAAAGAAATTACCCAGCACTACAGAACATAGCCTCTGTCTGATTTAGTTGTTCTGTTACCATTGTGATTCATGGCTAATTCATGCGAATGAAATTAGGTTATATATTACTATTAGGAGATTAACATTTCATTAATTTAATAAACGCTTTCATGGCTACTCTGAAATCTAATTCCCTGGCCTAAAATGTCACCGATGTCTGCTTGTTTTAGGCAAACCAACTTAATTCAGTTTAGTAGTGCTGGGAGAATGTTAACTGAGATTTGTTTTGAGTGGAGGCACTGCCCTTTTATTCCACCCTCTGTCCCCCCCTCTGTAAATCTAAAATGCTATAATGATAGAATGATGCAGGAAAAACACACTGTTAGTTGACCACATGCAGGAGAGAATGACATACTAGTTTACATCATCAGGATTGGAAATATCAAGTTGTTAAGGGTAAGCCTATCGGATACCTATATATAAAAGTTAATTTATGGTATTGTGCGTAGGCACTGGTTGTATTCTATTAACTTGAGGATATGATCATTGTGCTGTTCTCCATGGCATAATATGATTTTCTTGAAGGCCCTCAGCAGCGTTCATAGCAGCCTTGGAATGGGTAATACTAAAGGCTTTATTCAATTGTGGTAAATATAAACATATAATATTATTTCATCTCTAACTCAGATTCAGATTTACTAATTTTATGGATGAAACATGGATGTCTTGCTGTATATGGGTATAAACCTCGTTCTTTTTTCTTCCTGTGCCAGCTTCTGAAGGACTCTGCAACATTTGTTCGATCTGAACTAAGACCCACCTCAACAGCCTCCCTTTAAATTGCACAGTTCAGTTTTATGGACTTCTTCCTGCCAAAGTTCTGCCTCTGCCCTTTAGTTTGGTTATGGTACCCTGGAGCAACTGAAACCATATCCAAAGCCCAGAAATGCAGGGTTTATTTTTGTCCTCTGTCTTTGGCACAGCTAAACTTGGTGGTGGGTTAGTTGTGGGGATTTTTGTTGAGTTTTTTTTCTTTTTCTTTTCCCCTCCTGCAACAGGGAGCAGTGAGAACTAGAAGGAAGGAGAGGATCTCTTCTCAAGGCCAATGCTTTGATGCCTGGAGTGCTTGTGGAAGGTCTGTAAGAATGGGATGAATCCTGATCAGAAAGATGGGGTGAAGCTGGGCTGGAGCTAAATCTAGATCAAAAGTCTTCTTATTGGTGAACTCTTACTTAAAAAAAGGCTAGACCAATTATGGGATTTTAACTTAGAAAAATAGGTAAAGCGTTATTTGTCACATGAAATAAATGGCTTGAATACCAAATGTCAGGAAATAACTAACTGAGCTCTGAAGGGAATCCAAAGCCCTGAAGAAAATTGGCTGTATTTAAACTGTTCATCATGGTCAGGCTTAAAGGCCTGGCCAAGCCCCAATGCACTTTACAACTATTAGTTATGGGTGATGGTGCCAAGTCACAGTCCAGCTCTTTTGCTTTGCTGTGCTTGAGGGCTGCTGGGTCAGTGCCTGCAGCTTGCCCCATGCTGCTGTGTCTTGGAGTTTCTTGCTTCTCCTTACCCCTAAAACCAGAGGTTGTCCCTTTGTGACTCATTCCCCCATCCAACTTCCCTGGCAACAGTGGGGGCTTGGGTGGAGAAGCAGGATCAAGCCCTAAAACTGCCTGACCTTGCCTGGGAGATCATAAACCTGCATACATTTCTTTCTGCTCTGCATTTACAAATATGACCTCCTTGAGCCATTAAACAAGAGAGAGCACTTTCTTCATTTGAAAGGAAGAAGTTTCTGTGACAATTCCTTCCACAAATACTTCTCAGCCATTTAGGTAGTGTACATTTCCCTTACCTGCAGTTTTCCATGTTTCCAGTGCATTTGTATTATTTCAGGAATTCCTTTCCAAGTGGATATAAATCTCTAAATGATATCTGAGCTACTCCTCACTCGCTCTCCAAATCCATTCCCTGAATCATCTTTATTATAGTGCCTAAAAGACATATACGATGCATTGTTAATTGGCAGCTGGGGATCACTTATCATTATTGATTTACTTTTAAATTACTCTGACAAGATGAGGAACAATAAACCTGAACATGTAACTCACTTTCATAATGGCATATTGTTGCTGTTATCCTCATGTCCATAAATTCATATCTGCAGTTTGCCTAAAATCACTGACTTGTTTTTGTTCTGAGACAACCATCTGCCAACAGGCAGTGCTTTCCTGTGTCATTCAATAGCAAACACAATATTCCCCTGATACTCCTTAGAGAAATGGAAAGAATCTAAATAAAAGAGTTCATAATCTTACTGAGGTTTGGTTTGCAATTTTTGAACAGAACTGACAAAATGAAACATCAGATTGTAGCTTTTTTTTGACCTATTCGATCCTATTTGAAATGAAAACTTGTGTTCTAACATGGGATTGTTTCTGCTAAGATGTCACAAGTTTTCATGTCTATTTTTACTGTTTTTTTCATGGGCTAGACACTTTTTGATTGATTATTGATAAAAATGTCTTTAAAAAATGCTTTCCATATATTAGTAGGAGAATGTAACTTAAAAGTATTTATTCATGTAATTATGCCAATCCTGAATTAAATCCAAAGGCAATTTAGAAAATTCTAAAAGCTCTAAGATTTCAAGCTTTGTGATTGGTGACATCACATGAATTTTAAAAATGCTCAGATAAATTTCTTTCCCTACTTGAGCTGATGAACAGAACTTGATCGTAGTGCATGCCTGTGTCCTGACTTGTTTGCCTAACGACCTTAAAGGGAAGCTTTGCAAGGCTCAACAAACAAAATTCAAGAAGAAAGGGAACTTTGTGGCAAAAATCCTTATCAAGTCTTCCTAAAATCCTCTTGTGGGCAATCTTGCAAAGAAGAAGCAAAAATACTAACAGGAAACTGCAGCTTGTAACCAATCTTGGGCCCCCACAGCTCTGTGCCACCACTCCAGGTGTTTTGGTCCCTGGTGCTGCCCCAGTGCTTACACATGAGAGGCCAGGAAACTCTGAGCTGATGCATTTATGAATCCCTGATAATCTTAAGCATAATTTTTCTATCTTAATTTCCTTTTTGTTGCTTCTATTTTATTAGGATGAGAGATATCCCGGTTTTAAATTTAGGCCATCATTTGAGAGTTTTGTGAGTTTTCCTGCAAAACACATATTAGTAAAAGAATAAAAAAGAAAAGTTTTGCAAATGGAAATAATTCTGAAAGCATGGCTTCAGATACCTTAATTTTTGGGCTCTATATTGGAACTTCTAGGAGCCTTAGAACCACACTCTTAAATCTGCACTTACCAAAAAGCAGCTTTCCCACAAGGAAGCTCAAGTAGGCTGAGATTGCAGATTAGATAACTCTGCTTCGCTGCTGTGGGAATGCACTTTAAATCACTCTGGCTTCAGCTGGAGATTCAGTAAATTGATTGTTTCTTTCTAGAATTTGCAAAGAGATTATTTCTTGAAGAAATGTTGTTGATTCAATACTTTCTATAATTGACTCTTGATTCTTTGCTGAGGTTAGACCCTTGATTTGATTTTAAATTTGGCAGCAACTTTGTTTGATTCTTAATTTAAGTTAAAGTTGGAAATGATTGAATTATGGCAACATTTTCTTATTTTTATTGATTCTTTTGGTTGTAATTTGTTGTCAATGATTTTACTAACATTCATACAAAGAAGTAAAAATCAGCTTTTTTCAGTAAGGAATGTGGATCTTAAAGCCTCTAAGATTACATTCACTTTTTTAGTTCTTGATTAATAATCCTCAGGATAATATAATTGCTAGGTTTATATTGATTTTGATTTTGATATTTTAGCCATATAGATGCATAAAGATTCAAGCATTCTGTTTCAACTAAGCTGGTGTGCATGGAAGGGAATATAACCACTGCCTGGTGATGTGGTTGTACAATAGGTTCATACAGGCCTTACTTGACAACAGGTGAAAGCATTCCTTCTGCTTCAATTCCTTCTGCTGCTATTTTAGGATAGCTTTGATCTTATGAACTAATTTTCATCCATCCTTTTTATGTACTGTTAAATAAGAGTGTAAGAGTAGCAGCTGTATCCAGTGGTTGGAAGACTTGTATTCATGTATGTTCCCATTTAAAAAAATAGCCTTGGGATGTTATTTTGCTTTTGATGAGATAGGTTGGGTTATACTAATGGACTTCTTTTACAGAAACTGTATGGAGGGGTACAAAGGTGCCACGGAGTAGGCTCATGGAGAGAAACTCCTTTTCTTTTGTGATATCCAGTAGAACAACTAAATATATATTCCTCAATTTTGTTCCATTTTTTCATAAGGAGAACAAAAGCTGAGGGAACCTTGGTGGGGAAGGGCCAGACTTCTTCTGTGCTTGGATCAGAGCTTTTGTGTTTGTTAGTGGGAGGGCTGAACAGTGCAGGGAGAGATCTCAGCTCTCTGCTAGGACTACTGGGTTTGGACACTGCTGAAGCTTTGTACCTCGTCATTAATTTTATTAGCTGTTGTACACCTGCTGGCCTCAGACTTGCTTTGCACAAATCAAATTGCAAGTATGGACAGACCACCAGTCTGGAAGGGCCTTGCTTCATTTCGTGCTTGCATTTTGGAGAGGCTTTTCCTCACAAAATGGTAGACGTGACACAGTGACTTAGCGTTCCTTACACATCCGGTTTTTAATGAGAATTTTAGATGGATAAAGATGGCATAGATGAGCCCACATCCTGTCTTATTTGTCTTGTCTGTTTTAGGGCAATATCAATATCATAAAAACTGACACCATGAAAGGGTTCAAGCTGCTTAGTGGTGTAGGTTTAATATAGAAGACCTGGGCTATGACCATGATCTTACAGCATTTATTCTCTGTTTCTGTGTAAGTACTTCTCACATGGTTTCAGCTGCAGCATTGAAGAAACGAATTTTGAGTATTAAATATCTCTTGCATGTCAAGATTTTGATATTGCTTTAATTCTCCCACCATCACTTGTTTTCATGATTCTTTTGGTCTGTTGCTCCACTCCATTGGCAGGATGATAAAACTTACTCAAAAGTGAGAAACAAATTGCACATTCCACTGATTTTAATAAAAACATACCTAATCTATTCCAGGAGAGAACATGCCTGGCTTCTTCTAGAAGGTACTCAGTTTTCTTTTATAATCCATTTTGAGTTCTTGTATGAATTAAATTAGAGATTGCTGTCTGCTTTTTGGAAAAAAATATCTGCTTTTCCAAAGTAAGTTTAATATTATTGACTATTTGAAGATTAAATACCTCTTCCAGCTGGCAAAGGATTTTATACTTTTGACCAGAAATCTTCAGAAAATCTGCTACAAAAGCTGGGAAAGAGAAAACAAAATAATCTTTAAAAACCTGTTAATTATTTTTCTGGAGCATGTTTAAGCCTACAGCTTACTCTGTCTCAGAGATTTAACAGTTTAGGAAGCCTTATCATTAAGCAACTGCAGGAGATGATTTTTATTTTTTTTTTCTAAGACTGTGGAACCATGGAAGAAAGATATGTCTGTACCCATGATTGATCTGCAGTGCTGTTCAGTTGTTATATGACTCTGCTAAATGTGTGCAGTTCAAGGCAGGGTTACTCCCTGATAAGAAAGAAATTCAGGCACCAGGGCTGTGTGAATATTTATGTCTGCAGTTTCTTTACACATGCTGCTTAAGATTGACTGTGCTTCAAAAAAAAAAAAAAAAAAGACATCTGCAATACCTGGTTTTTGCAATAGGTCATGTTTATAGATGTGCTAATTTCTTAGTCCTCAAAGCATCCTAACCTTTGCCACTCTCCTTTGGCAGCCTCTTACTCTCCTTTCTTCAAAAATTAGCTTTGTGAATGTTTTATTGCCTACTTCTTTATTATTTTATTTATTTGAAGTAATTCGGCATTACTTATTGTCTTCTTTCAGCTGGCATTCAGTCTGTTGTTTCCAAGTGACTGCAAGTCAGTCACCTCTTCTAATTTCTTTCCTTCCAACCAAGTCAGCATCTCAGTTTTCATCTGGTTTGAACTGGATTAGATGATGGTTGTTGAGGCTAAGAAACCATGGATTTCTGGAAGAGCATTTATGGCTGCTGTTCTGGCACCTCATATCTAGTTTTTATACATTTTATTTTTCTTGTACAGTATTTTGCTGCTGATGGCAGCTTTCTCCAACAGCTAAAATTATGGAAGACATACTGGTGGTAAGAGGTTTTGGAGGATTTTCTGCATGGTTGTTATGCACACATGTTGTTTATTATGCCAAGTGGTGTCCATGCACTGTGTTTCACAGGATACTTCTGGTTGCTCTGTATCTGCAAGCTTCCATTGGCCTCACCTGACTGAGGCATCTCCTTCATGAAATGGCAACCACTCACCACTGCTGCCTATTTCCAGTCTGTTTTTCTCATTTCTGGGGTTAGCCACATTGTGCCTTGCTCAGGCTCAGGGCCCAGCAGGGCATTTCTAACCCAGGTAATTTGTCAGCTCAGAGATGTCAGGCTGTGTACCCAGGATCAAGAAGCCCACCTGGGCCTTACCAGGCAGAGCTCAGGCATCCCAAATCCAGCACTGCAGCTCTTCTTTATAAGCACTGTGCCAGGCCCTCAGACACCTTCTCCTCAGCCTCCTCTCAGCGATTATCTTCCCTAATGTGTCCATCATGATGTATTAAATTGGTTAATTAACTTATCCACTGAGCATGAACTCAGGTCCTGCAGCTGGCAGCATTAGGCATTCTTTAGATACAATGCAACTTTAAATGCTGCCTCTGATTATTTTCCTCTTACAGCAGCAGACTTATACTGCATAGCCCTTGTTAGACCTTTGATGAACTATGCATATCTATAAGCCTCCTATCTAGCCACTTACCAGTCATATTCTCAAGTTCCCCACTGCTTCTGTGGCACTGCAAATATAACTGGATATAATTTTTTTCATGTCTGCACCACACTAAACCTAAATAGCTAAGTATTAATTGTTTAATCTCAAAGTAAAAGTTTTTTCAGATTTTTTCTTACAACATGCTCTATGTAGTCCTTGATTCATTCAGTTAATTAACTGAATTAAAGAGTTAATTAATTTTCAACTGTAAGGTATCGCTAGCTATTTTTGAGGAACTGAGAACTTTTTACAGCTGCGGAACAACTCCAAAAAAATCTGCACACTTACTTTTTCTACTGTGATGAGATTAAGACCCTGTGATAAAAGTACTTTTGTTACTCTGGTGCCTAAAATTGTACCAACTGCCCCCCCAAAACAGTCCACCTGAAAGAAAAAGATAAACATGAAAATTCTTTTTGAACAGAGATAGTTATACACACATTCTAGTGTCTGTGCATTATATGTGTGTATATATATACACATATTTGTATCTATATGTCTACGTCTGTATCCCTTATTGATCTTGAGAAAGGTTTTGTCCACATGGAGTATTTTATTCCATAAAGTGAATATAGGCATATATTCACTTTATATTGTTTTTATACGCTGAACTTTCCTTTCTTCATTGTCCTACAATTTTCAAAAAGGAATAGTGTGCAGTGGTGCAACAAACTTCTTATTTCTGTGGTTTCTTGGATCTCTGGTTAAGAGGATTCTAACTTAACTTCTTTTATTTATTTGGTCTGGCTTTCAAAATACAGCTAGAAATGGCCTTTTTTTTTTCTTTTTCTTTGAATAAAGAGCTGAGTTATAAATTAAAATAATATAAATGCTCTTTGACACCCAGGAATTACAATAATATAGCAAACTCAAGGAGCTTTAGAAATGTATGGATTTCTGAGTACTCAGACATTTCACAGTTTCACTCCAGTCAAAAATAAATGTGCAAGTTATAACGAAAAATTTGCAGAAAGACTATCTATGCTAACATATATTAGAAAAGCAGTGAACAGTAGGTAATTAAGAATAGCCTGGATACTGCAATTCTGAAAGTAGTGTGAATATATAACTACTTCAACTTATTAGCAAACAGTTGAACCTAAGGTATTTTGAAATCATTTTATATCTTGCAGTAATGAAACTGTTGGACCTAAGACCTCCTTTGCAAATGCTCCCATCCACTGCATTGCATTGGCTGTGCAAAATTCTGTTGCTAGGACACAATATTACCAGAACTTCGTCTTATTTCCTCCAGAACTGATATTTTAACATCTAAGACCATGATTCCTTCTCAAAGATATGCTCAGGTGGCTCATGTTCCTGTGTTTACTGCTGGATCTCCAAGTTAATGCTTGCTTGCATATACAAGAAAGGAGAAGAGACTGCTATTTCTTCCTCCCTTACAATGAAATGTCATAGAGTCATACAAAGGTTTGGGTTGTAAGGGATCTTAAAGATCAACTAGTTCCAGCTCCCTGCCAAGGGCAGGGACATCTGCCACTAGACCAGGTTACTTGAAGCCCTGTCCAACCCAGCCTTGAACACTTCCAGGGATGGGGCTTCCACAACTTCTTTGGGCAACCTGTTGCAGTGTCTCACCACCTTCACAGTGAAGAATTTCTTCCTGATACATAGTCTAAAACTACCCTCTTTCCATTTAAAGGCATCACCCTATCACTACATGCCCTTGTAAGAAGTCCCTCTCCAGCTTTCTTGTATGCTCTCTTTGTAAAGTCTCCATTGACCCTTGTCTTCTCCAGCCTGAATGACCCCCACTCTCTCAGCCTGTCCTCCCAGAAGCAGTGCTCCATTTGTTTTGCATGCCTGAATAGCAAGTCTTTTTAAGAGTGGTAGGGGGAGGCATGAATATACAGCTACAAACACTTAGAAGCACACTTTACTTCAGACACAGCTAACTGATCCCTTGTGGCTTCCTGATGTTCAAAAAGGGAGAGGCAGAGAAATGTTGAAAGTTTGGGTATGTCCTGGTTTAGGGCAAATTTGGGAGGAAACCTCCAAAGGGGGTTCCTCTGGAAAGCAAACCCAAATGGCCCCTTCCCCCAGCCGGTACGGGAAGAAAAGAACTTCCTTGGAGAAAAGTGGAAAAAACCATTTATTTAACAAACAAGATGCCCACAAGCACAAAGAATGAATAATATGAAACAATAAAACCTCTGGCCGCTCCAAAGAGAGATGGCAAACTGAGCCAGTCCTTGCCGTGGGTGTAGCTCAGCTCACTCAGTCTCTCACCAGCCCCACTCCCTCTGCAGCTCCAGGCCCCGCAGGCCGCAGGTGCCAGCCCTTGCTGACCCTCTGGGTTTGTCAGTCCAGAGCAGATTTAAACAGTCCAAGGAAAAGGAAAAAAGCAGTCCAGGGAACTTCTCTGCCTCAGCTAGCTAAAACTAACTAAAGGCACAGGAGATCTCTGTCCCACCACTGTCCGTGCCTCAGACGAACACCGGAGCCAGGCCGTGTGGGAGTCAGGCAGTTTTCTCAAAACAAACTGCTGCTGCTTCTTTCTCCCCCTTCGCTCCCAGAACCATTTTAAAGGTACAGAACTCAATATACAGCACACACAGAACAGACGATTGGGGATACAAACAGCATAAAGTCACCCTAGAACAGGATAGAGTATGTGTCCTTTGGGCTGCTAGAGAGAAAAGGGTGAGTGTGATTTTACATGTTTACATGTGGCATACCTAGCTAAGGAGCCACTCTGAGAATAAACCTGAAAGGCAACTTTATTCCTGTTGGGTTGGAGAGTGGTTTTAGCTGCCTTGAAGATGATCCCACTACTTGAGCTGCCTTCTAGGGGCAATCCTGGATGCCAGCTCTGTGCATCATGGAGTTAAGGGCAGCCAGCTGAGCAGACTCGTGCCTGCATTGAACGTGCATTTAAATGGAAATGGGTTAGGCAGAGTCCACTGCATGGGCAGACTCTCCCAGCCTGGGTTTTATTCTTCAGTGGAATGACGCCATCCTTGTGTGAGATAAATAGTATCCATTAGAGTTAAGTGCTGCTGCTGGGCTTGTGACCTTCAGCAGCTTGGCAAAATGGCTGTAGCATCCGTCTGTGGCTAGTATTGCTTAGTTGGTTGTGGGTTTCTTGTGGGATATGTTTTTTTGTTTTTTGGGGTGTTGTTGTTGTTGGGGTGTTTTGTTTTGTTTTGTTTTGTTTTGTTTTGTTTTGTTTTGTTTTCCCCTCATGTAATAGGAATTTCCTTTTTTGCTGTTGGAGTCTCCATTTATCCAGGACATGGCTTAATTCTGCATTGTCTGGGTTTTGTCTATAATTTTTTTTTATTTTATTTTAAATTCCCAAGGCAGGAATTGCTTTTCCTTTGGAAAAAAGAAAAAAAAAAAAAAAGGGAAAAAAGTTATCAGGCAGCTTTGTAAAACTCTGTATTATAATATTTATACAAGAGGAATAAGAAATTATATGAGGCCATCCTAATAAATAATGTAACGTGTATTAGACTCTTCATTTCTCAGAGCCCATGAAAAGAATCTGGCTTTGTGTTTGTTACCAGCTAGTGTATATTACAGAAATATTTTTTCCAAATTTAAATCCAGGGGTATAAGATACCATTCTGAATTTTCCATATACAAAGTAGTCATACATAAAGTGTCTGCCTCTGCCTCCTGGGCAGAGAAAGCAAGCAGTAATCATACATCTGCGAGTCACAGAAATAAAATGGACTTGAAGGGCCTTTAATGCACATTTCTTCTCTCGTCTTTTTTCTGTTTCAGCTCCCAGCCTTCTGGTTTTGAAATAACAGAAGCTGGAATTATTGTTGGGTGGGCACAAGATGAATGCTAACAGTCATCTTCATCCTGGGGTACTTTTTCACAAAAAACATGAGTCGCAGTAAGAACTCTTACTAGCTTAAAATAATTGTATTAACTCTATGGACTTTACACCAGTAAAATCTGTGAGACCACACCATACTTGCCATGTCTCTTGGTACTTGGAGCATGCTAAGTGCCAAGAGGCACTTGCTGCTGCTTTTGAAATCTCTTTGGAAGCTTATTTATGTGTCCACAAATTCATTTCTATCTTTGTTAACTGAACACAAGTATTTTGCTCAATCTGTTAGCTTGAATTTATATGTTAAACTCTGGGGAATTGTTTGGGTATGTTTTTTGAAGCAGATTTTGTATCTCCTTAAAATGGGATTATTAAACTGTGAAATCACAGGCTATTCTGATATCCAGAAGATTTCGATTTATTTTGTTCCCTTCCAGCAGGCTTGGGGGGTTTATTTGTTTTATTTGTTTGGTTTTTAATATGTGCGTCCTAAGATCTGGGCTTATGAGCAAAAATTTTAAAAGGATTAGGACTGCAGCTGAGATACCATAGTGATAAGGGTGTTAAGACTGTGCAAGAGCACACCCATCCAACTGCACTGCAACTTGTTCATTTTCCATTAGATCTCAGTCAGTTTGCAGAAGAGGCTTGGGAAAAACTTGGCAAGACTGGAAAGCCACTGCACAAGGTTTTCCCTGGGACAGAAAGGTCGCAGAGAGGAGGACAAGGATGTGCTGAAAGATGCCCCAGCTCAAGTACTCTGCTAGGTCATCAGGTGTGCACTACTGCCCATGGCAAGAGGGAGCCTACCCAGTGCCTGGAGATGGACTAACCCAGACTGGCAAGTGCCACTGCAGGTTTTGTCACTCCTGAGGCCGCTCAGAGCTCTATTCTCAGCAGCTTTGTGATGCCAAGTTTTCACCTGTGTGTACTGCAGAAGCCTCAGCAGGTGGTGGACTTTGAGGACAACATTTCCTGCTCCTATCCTCCTTTAGCTTTCCTCATTGAAAATCACTTATAGTAGTGACTTACTTTGGGAGTTAGGCCACATGTTGTAGGCGTTGGGAAGATTTTGGCTGGGGGCAGCTGAGTGAAATGGTCTCTGAGCGAGCAGCTGGACTTCTGAGGATTTGATTTTGCAGCATAGGGAAATCTTTTTGACTTTCAAGTTTAAGATTCCGTTTTACTATCTATTATGTCGTTGCAGACTGTCTTATTGAAAAAGATGTGAGATCAGCAGCAAAACCTGCTAAGCCAAAGTTAATACTGGTGTTGAAGTATAGGCCAGGCTGTAACATAAACCAAGAATTTTCCAGACTATGTAGCATAATTTGCCATTCATATATTCCATATTCACCTCTCCTGGACAAAAGCCTGGCCATTTGCCTGAAAATCCAGTTTTGCACATTTGGGCTCTGGGGGGAAGGGAGAAGGAAGGATCTTTCAACCCAAAGACCATTTTTTCCCTAACTGTTTAATTTGAACCCTCGTTTGAAAACGAGAAAAAAGCTAAGCAGGTTTCCTATTAGTGTTTAAGGGTTGATGAAATGGTTATTCATGTGATCTGGCTGAGATGTTCAAACAGAGAATGGTGTCTTAGATTTTGGAAGCCTTGGCAAAAAAAAAAATCTCAAAGCCTCCTTTCAAAATCTCCACCTTCACACTGACTTTTGCAGGGCTATTCAAGTAGTAGATCAACTTTTGGAACTCTAAAATACCAACTGAAGGATTTATATTTATATTGCGGTAGCGCAAAATTAGGCTTCCTTTCTTTCCACTTTGTACTGTTCTTAAGAAGAAATAGGATGGATAAAGAGATGTGCTTTGAAGCTGTAAGTCAGATGTCTATTTACAGAGTCCCAGCCTCCTGAGGGAACAAATTTGGACTAGGAATCACAGGGAGGATGGCTGTCAAGAGCTTTCCCAGGGTGCTTCACTGCATTTTGATGGCTGTAGCAGAAGAGTCCCCAAAGGGGCAGAAACATTTTGTCAAAGCCTTTTGAGTCTCCAAGGCCTGGTTTGGGTTGTCAAGGAACATTACTGAAACAACAGTGGTACATTCCTACCTTGAGAAATGCACCCTGCTTTTGCCAAATTTCAGCAGAGGCACGGGCATGCTCACCCTTCAGGTGAAGTTTATAGCAGTGTTACCAGGCTTTTACCCCAAACAGCAAGAGTAGCACAGCGAGGCCAAAACAAAATTCAGGGACCTGCTTCCCAGGTTTGCTGGATTCCCAGGAAGATGTGCTGTCATCCATTCAAGCAGAACATAAACAGGCTTAATTAGCACAGGATTGGCAAGAGACCACATTTCTTTTCAGTATGAGTTCTGCTTATGAGCAGCTAGTTGAGGACTTTTGAAAAACTGTTTATCTATAAGAAATCTTGGAGAGAATACAAGGGAGCTTTTCTGAAGCCTTCCTTTTGCTATTAGGTTATTAATAACAGTTGCTTTCCGGGTCACTATTTCTTTTCCATGGTGAGTAGGTGCCTTCATCCCCCTCTGCTCACTGCAGCTACAAGAAATACTGTGTCAAGATCATTCTGCTTCCTGAGCTTTAACTTTCCTACCTCTCTCTCTGGAAAGATAGCAGAGTTCAGCTCTTGCCTTCCCTCCCACCACAGCCTTTGCTGCTCTGGCTGTGAGGTGAAGGAATAAACACTGTGTGGCAAAGCTTCACCTCATTAGAAACTTATTAAAGAGTTTAATGGGCTATAAGTCATATCTGTCAGCCCAGAAGGAGCCTAGACATCTATACAGAGAACTCAGAGTGCCAGGACAATGAGCAAAATACTAGGAATCCCATTTGTCTTGGGTTGTGGAACCTAGGATGTGTATTCTATTTTCATCTGCTGAAAGCAGTTGGGGAGCTGTTTTGTTTTATCTCTTGTTTACTCTGGAAGGAGTGGGGCGGGTGCCTTTTGATAATGGCCCAACTGTTAAAACCAGGTAGGGCATTGTTTCTTATCTTTTTCCTGCTAATGGACCATTTAAACACCCCTAAAAGCACACATCCCAAAACTTACCCTCCCCAAGACAGTACATTCACATTCCATCATTCTATTGTGAGATGCTCCACCCAGTGGGGGGAGCCAACCATTCCTACCTGGATAAAACTGGGACTACGGAACAGGATATTGGGCTCTTGCTTCACCCGATTACCGGAGGAAGACAGGACCCTTCTCACCATCACCGGACTCCCTCTCACCACCTCTGGACCCCCTTTGGCTTCAGGATCATCTCCACTCCAACAGAACCACATCTGCCACCCCAGGAGGACTTTTGGACTGCTACCAACGCCCTGACCAACAGGGCATCAGGTTGTACCTGACTCTGTCAGGGCTTTCCAAAATTGTTGTTTGTTTGTTTGCTGGTTTGGTGGGGTGGTTTTGTTTTTTCTACCACATTTATACAAATTATTGATATTACTAGTAAAGAACTGTTATTCCTATTCCCAAATCTTTGCCTGAGAGCCTTGATTGCAAAATTATAATTTGGCGGGGGGTGAGGGGTTTGCATTCTCTATTCTAAGGGAAGCCCCAGTTTCCCTGGCAGATACCTGTCTTTCCAAACCAAGACACCATTGTATAAGGCAGTCAGCAATAAAGATGCATTCCCATGCTCTAAAAAGAAGTAGCGGTGGGATCAGATCCAGATGAAATCTAGGTTGTTCTGGAATTGCACTGGCCATTCTTACCTCCACAGGATGTTTAAGAAGCAGAGTGTGTTCAGGATGAGACAGACAATTTAGAATAAACAAGTTGAATTTAAAGGTTCTTTTGATTTTTGTTCAGTTGGATTATCCTTTAGAGTTCCAGAATCTCAGCATCTGGTTGTGAACACAAAATTGTTTCCTTTCAAAAGAAAAAAAAAGGGTGACCATGATAGCAGACAAAAAAGAAGACAATTGTTCTCCATTGTCAGGAGACCAAAGGGACAACTATTTAGAGAGAGGAATTGAAAAAATAATTTAAAAGCAATTTTCTGGTATTTTATTCTATTCAAATTACAATAAAGCATCAAGGAGGAGGAGCGGGTTCCAGACCAAGCACAAGCAGTAAAATACAAGTACAAGCAATAGAGATTATTTTTTTCCCCTTTAATAATTAAGAAATCATCTGTCCCTATCAATACAGTGTAACAGATTGCTCTATTCTGAAAGATTCATCCTGCACAGTCAGTTGCCTTCATTGCAGTCATAGATAATCTAAAGACAGCTTTGCCTAGGCTACCAATCTTGAGCAACTGCAACAACTTGTAACACAAGTCTCTATGTTTTCAAGTTATGTCCTGGAAATGGTTCTACTCTGCTCTCAAAAGTGGATTTACTCAGTGACCAGTAGCAGACCATTTGTGGCTGGAGATCAACACTTGGTGAGTCCTGTAGTTCTGGCATCTGTTCTCTTGTGCTCCCAGAGGTCTCTGTTGCCCTTTTCTGGACATTTTCAGCAGCCTTTAACATGTCTCCTCTCAGTAACACAAAAATTGCATTGTTAGTGCAGCCTAGTCCCTCTACAAAAATAATGGTCCATTAGGAGATACAGATATACGGCAATATCATTGCTGTGCTAAAACATCTGTTTTACAACAGGCACATTAGTCTGTCACAGGATACTGTTATTGCCAAGAGTAAGCAAAGTTAAGACATCAGATCTCTGTATAAAGATTGAGACTATCTGGAGTTTTCAGTAATAACATCTATAACTTTGAAAAGACTGTCAGGCAGTAGGGAAGGATAATTAACTTCAGTGGTTAAACGAAAATCCCCTAGAGGCTGGGAAATGACCTAATGCTAGAATGGGCAGAGTACCCCGTGCTCTTTGAAGTGCACGACACCAACCCTGAATGATGCCCAGTACCACTTTCTGACTGTAACTTGGGTCTGGCTCCTTGGGGCCGCTGCTGCTGTGCTCTGATGGTGTCTGATGGAGCAGCTCAATGGGGCTTCCTGCCCAGTGTCCTGTGGCTTTGAGGAGGAGGAGGAGCCTGTGGAGGACACTCAAATAGGGAGAGCTACAGAGAGGCTTAAACTGTCCATAAGCAGCTGCGTGGGAAATGGAGGCTTTGTAATACTCCTTAGTCCAGCAAGCTGAGGCATAAAAAACATCCCTCAGTAGAGGGTGTTACTAGACATTGATCAAAGTGGGCAAAACAATCTGAAAGTGGCCGCAGCTGGTCACTGGAGCAGTTTGTGAAATGGCGGATTCCAGCCTTGCAGAGACATTGGAAGTTTTCTCCTTGAAAAGATATTTTGATTCACTGAGCCATTAACTAAGGACTTTGTGTTACATAGTTTAGACCAGCCTAGTGGTCCCTTCCAGGTCTGGGACCCCACCAGCTGCTTTGACTCTCTGGCTTCTCCACAAAGTTAAGAATATAAAATCTGTCTTTGCTGAGTTTCATTTCAGTTCTCCTCTCCAGGAAGCATGTTTTACTGTGGCACTGGACAGAAGACTTATAGGAAGAGAGGTCTTTGAACTTTATGCCCTTGCAGGATCAGGTGCTCTGCACTTGCTATTTGCACTTGCTTTGCACTTGCTGAGTTGTACAGTCAGAACAGATCCCTAAAGCTTTAAGCCTGTGGCTAATTCTTCCCTCCTTCATCACAAAGAAATAAGTGTAGCTCCACGTGTTTGTTGTAGAAACTGCTTCGTACACAAAGTCCAGTGGAAATCATGCTGGCATGGCAAGGAATAAGGCTTGGAAGGATTTTCCCTGCCTCTGCAGTCCATCCCCTCAAAAGGGAATTTGCACTTGCTGTGTGATGTTGCAGTGGAAGTTTTATTATGGGCGTGTATTTGCTGCTGAATTCTGCTGCTTCGTGTGTCAGTCTTCATGCTGGGCTGCAGGGGGGATAAGTCAGAGTGCGGAACCTGGGAGAAAAACAGGTATAAAGAGGGAAGTGGGGTCATCAGGGAACCATTTCTTCTGCTGGCAGAAGCCTGTGAAGAAAACAAAACTAGATGTAGAATAGGAACAGCATGTAGGGACTGGAATGTGCAGTGCTCAGCCTAGAAATATTTCATCTCCCTGTTTGCAGGGCTGTCAGACAGTGCTGTCAGACCACGGGGTGGCAATATTTAGACTCGGTGTGCAGAAGTTAGCCATTTGAGGGAGTCATGTTGTGCTCAGTATGCAGCAGAGATAGAAAACAAAATGACTTCGGTTACTGTTCCAGTTAATACTTTATGTTCTTTGTTGTATCTCACACAAAGCTATCACCCCCTCTGATGAAAACAGCAGTATGTCTAAGGATGCAAGCTGTATCCTTTCTGGTCATCTTTGTCCTAAGCTAAAGTCTATACCTGTGTTTATATATCATATACTGTGTCTTTGCTAGGAGGAAAACCAGCTACCTCTGGAAGAAAATACCTTTAGGTGCTGGTTCCTATGAAATAATGATGTTCAATAGCGGAGTCAAAACTTCATGACAGAGTAAAAATCTTTGTGGAATAAAATGAATAAAATGTACTTTTTTTTTATTTTTCTACTTGATGCCAGAACTGTAAGGAGAAGCCTGTAGACCAGTGGTAAAAAAAAAAAAACGTGTATAGTTTTTTGCTAATGATGCCACTGTTGAACTGTGCTGTAAAAATGAATAATCTTTTGCTAATAAGTAGGAGTGGGCCAAGAAATAGAGTGCCATCTTTCCAAAAATTACTGGTAAGAGCACAGATCAAAATTTAAACTCCAACTTTTGTGCTTGCTTTTGATTTTGGAAAGCTAATGTCCATTACTTAATTTTGTTGATGTAGAAATAACTAGGGTGGAAGTAGATTTAAGCCCTATTTAATTTTGCTATCTGTCCAACATACTCATTGCTACAAACTGTGTGAAGAGAGGTTGCTGATAGCTGTAAGTAACTTAGCAGCTTTATTTCCATCCTGAAACACAGGAATGTTTTTTGCCTATGCTTACATACCTGAGGGAAGAACTTTGTGTTGCTTAATAAAGGCTCAAAGTTTTATTAGCTATTCAAGCTTCAAACAGTCTTTTATGCAGTGGAGAATAAAATAAATATTCCACTGAGCTAAACAGTGGAGAAGTTATTGTGGATGGTGACAGAGTTGAACTGTGCTGTAAAAAATAAAGCAGTATATAAACAGAGGCTCATATCTTTTTTTATATGCTCAGTCCTTGTTCCCTTAGAGCAAACCCTGCCACAGATCAAGGGTTTCACCTAAGGATGAAAGGTCATCTCAGCTGGCTGGCTACCTCAGGGATCCCTGAATATTCAGCATCTTGTGAGAACTTAGCACAGGGAATATGGACCCATTTCTTAAAACTGTAAATTTGTATCTGAGAGCTGGTGAGCTAGCTGAGTTTCACTGGAAGTCTGATGCTTAAATTGTGACTGGTATTGTGGGGTACTTAATTGGTTTTTTGTCTCTTGTGAGTTTATATAAAATACCTGCTGCTTTACAGAAATGTTCTATATAATGGAATAACTAAACATTTTGGCATTTACATAGAATAGGCTACTACATTGAAGAACACCTTTTGAAAAATCAAATAGTTGGAACAGTGGGACATAAATGCAGCTTGACATAATGGAGCAGAAGTTCAGGCTGGTGAGGAATTTGGCTTCCTCTTCTATTTAAAATGACCAGCACAGAAATTCTTTAGCAGCCATTATCCTGACAAGGACTAATATGCTGTGTTTCCACTGGAATTTTTTATGTGGATCTACAGAAGAACAGTTCTCGCCCTCTCTTTGCAATTTGACTTAAAAATTTACACTACCTTGGTTTTGCTACTTGCCATTGAACTATCAGAGCAAGAATTTAATAGAAGCTTTCAGGCTGAACTCTAAAAGTAGAGTGAAAACTGAATTAAGCCTTGCAATGAGAACACTCATTAGCTCACTCATTAGGGTGTGAGAGCACTTAGCAGGCAATATTAACTCAACTGGTTATAATATGAAACTCTCTCAAAATCCCTGTTATCTAGACATCCATGGAAGACCTTGGATCAGTATCTCCAGTGTGACATGCATGAAGCTCTGGAGATATGTTTTAGCTGCCCAGCTAGAAGCACCAGTGCTGGAAGGGTGACTCCTGCTCAAGGGGGACCCTCCAGTGCCTGAGGGGAAACGTAAATGCTACTGTCAGAGTTCTTGCTCTTGGCACAGACAAATCTTCATTTTATCACTCAACAGAGTGAGTTGTGGTTCAAACACAAAATGGATGCCTTTGACCAACGTCAGCAGTGGTTAGGGAGCCGCTGCTCAAGTCATCCAGAACTGGGGAGATCAAGTGGCTCCATCCACAAAGAGATGCAAAACCAATCACATTAACATGACAGGCCCAGCTGTGCTTGCCACCTGCAAGCTCTTTGGTCTGGGAGCCACTGGCAGCAGCTGATTAAAGAAGCTCAGAAATTACTTATTCAGAAGTGAGCAATCATTAGTCACTGAGAGGTATCTGGTGTGCAGAGATGTAGATTTTAAAGAGGGGCTGAAGTATTGGTGTCCCTTAGTAGGCTGGGCCTGAGGGAGCCTCTCCACAGATCTATTTGCTTTAATGCCAGTTTTTCACTGTATGTCTTGGAGGTATCCTCTGTGTGAAGTTATTGTCATCTCTGGCTTGCTGAGGTAGCTGTTTGCTGCTTTTTCAGCCTTACAGCATCTTGGCCAGCCTCTTCCAACTGAAGACCACTCACTGTCCTACTTCCTGTATTATTTTGATCCTATTGTCCTCTTTCTGACTGCCATGGCTGTGACAATCTAATCTCTTGCAATGCACTGTTGTGTGGTCCCCAGGACAAAGAAGTTCCCCATCATACAGCCCAGCCTTTTTAACATGTGTTTCCAGAAACTGTTTACCTCAGATATCTTATTTCTATTTTTGTTTACAAGGAAATAAAATTTCAGTAACCAGTCTTCATAAAAATAATCTGAACAGCCAGTTCCTTTTGCTCCCTTGTGCTGCTACAGTCTTCCTGAACATCAATTTCCAGCTGCTGTTCTGGTCCTGTGAGGCAGTGCCTGAACAGGACAGCCTGCTGTAACTTATGTAGACAGGCTTGCCCATGCTGTCTCCAGCATATGAAGAATACAAAAGTGAGTTTCCAGAAAGTATTGCACTTTCTTTGTAACTGGCCCCAAGTCCTAGTGAGTCTGGCTGTCAGTGGATTTAGAAGTTCCCTTTGCAGTGTTGAAATAAAAAGTAAGCCTGTGTTTCTTCATTGCTGGATTCCCCCTTGGATCCTACTTAGGAGAGTTATTCAGTTTCTATTTTCAACTTCCATATTGGTTTGGCACATCTGCTTTAAGGAATCCAAAGTAATTTGTGCTTAAATAGCACCCTGGTTTTATTTACATATAAAACTGCTAAAGTGAAAAATGCATTAGACAGATCTGAACAAACTTAGACCCCTGGGGAATTTGTCTTCATCTGCAATTTTAGTCTCCTTTTCCATCATCTGCAGAGAACAGTGTTACAGTCGCAGCAGAAATCTCAGCAGCAGCACTCAGATTCAGACAAGTATCCCACAAGGACATGCAGCAGAACTGCCAGTTCCTTGGTTTCTCTAGATGCTCTGGGCTTCCTCAAAGGTTTCTTTTTGGTGCTGAAGGAGGTGGACTCTGGACAAGTCAGTACATCTGTATTTTAATTTTATGAAGAGAGAAACAAGTGAAATAGCAATTCAACAGATGTTTCCTAGAGAACTTTTTTTTCGCCTTATATCTTGCTTAGAATCTCTGCTGTGGGGATATAAACACCTTTTTACAGGATAGTTCCAAGAAGTTTTCATACATCAAAGTAAAGATGCCAAAATCTGTGGACTGTGAGTTCGTTGAGACTGTGAGCTCTTTGAGAAAGGGATTGTATCATGGGTTCTCTCTGACCAGGATCCTAAGTAAGTGATCAGACAATCACAAATAACAAAAATCTCTGAGCAAGAACCCCCTTGTTACTTATGGAGATACCAAGGTAGTGACTGGCAGTTTAAGTGGTTCTGTATTTAGCTGGATCTCTACTGCCAAGGAAAAAGACTTCTGAGCAAGTCTCCATGCTCTGCTGAGCACTATCAAGTAACCACAGTGCAGAGCAGAGCTCCCGTTGCTTTTCAAATCTGTGTGTGCTTTATGTAGCCTGGGTACTCCTTGGTGCAGAGATTGGTCTCCTGAACAGGAAATGCTTCATTTCATCTGATATCCCATCAGTTAGGCAGCTCAGATCTCTCAGTACCAAATCTTTCCCCCATCAGTGATGATTTAAATTCTTGTTTATCCCTTGCACAGAAGGCAGCAACCAAGACTGGTTTGTCTGGTATTCCTTTTCCCACTGACATGGATGTTGTACTTTGCCTGCCACAATCAATTACATTTACTTTCTTGAACCCATATTTGTGGTTTTTTGGTCATAAGAAGGTAAGAAGTAGAGTTTGAAATGCATAATTTATCTTTGCATCAATATTCTCTCTGCCACAACTTTTGAACAATCCTCAATGCTTATTGTTAGGAAGCTTCCTCCCTGTTGAGAGGGAATATTGCTCTTATGGTGGAGTTCTGCTGTTCTCTTTTTGTAACTTCCTTTTTCTCCCAGCTAGAGAAGAAGTAATAGTGATAAAATATCTAATGCAAGCTTTGATGAGCCTTTTATCCTTACCATGAGTGTATAAAACCTGTTTCCTGTGAAAGCAAGAGAGGTCACTCAGAATTTGACTTGAGTGTTCTAGGCACTGATAAGTGGGAAGGGAGAGTGCCGTTGATAGTGAAAAATGTGTTGAAATTAACATGCATTCTGGAATAGTGCAGTGTTTGCACAGTTTACAGCAAATGCCAAAGCATCTCTTTGATGCCTGTGAATTCTCCCTCCTGTTAAACAGAAATTTATGCTTGGATTATATCATGACTCATCAAGGTATCTTGAAATAACAGTTTTTGGAGCACCAACCTAACTTTGTATATGAAACAGCAGATCATCTCCCAGTTTTGAAGTGGTTGGACTTCTATCAGCCAGGGACTTCAAAGAGCGTGGATCTTCTTTCATGGAGTCCCCCAGGGGATCCTCAGAGATTATTGAAAGTGAAACGAGTTTACAAAAATTTATGCTGAAAAAAAAGCATCATATAAAGTGAAATCAAGAAACCATCCTTGAAATGCTGTATAAATTGGTTATGAAATAGAATCTTCAGATACTCAGAGCTTATGTTCTCAGATGTAAAACAAGAAGTGTAATTTTTATTCATGCTTGCTCATTTCTTGTTGTCTTCTGTAGCTCTGAGCATTGTTAAATATGATGTACAATATGCTGTATTTTGATATTACGCCCAAAGTTGCAAATCTGCTGAGAATCACATAGACCTGATAATAATATTCCCTACTGATGTAAATACTAGGCGAGAATAAAGAATGTTCACAAATCAATTTAGAATATAGTTTCTGCACCTCCAGAAATATGCTACTCTCTTCCCTAATGGAAAGGTCTGATAATCGTATGTCACTCACATTCCATAAAGCACTGCTTTCATAACCTGTAATTTCATTTTAGCTGAAAGGAATAGCTGACCTGCATTGTTGTGGGGGTTTTGCTTCTTTATGTGTAGGTTTTAGCCTTTGTTTGTTTGTTTAGTTTTGTTGGTTTGTTGTTTAATTTTTTTCCCTTCTGAATTATCAGAAGATTGGTTGGATTTTTATGTATTTCTGTTTTTCTTTGTTTGTTTTGAGTGGTTGTTTTGGTGTGGTGTTTTGGTTTATTTTTAGGGAAGAAATGCAGTAAGGCCAAATCAACTGCTGTAGTAAATATTCAATAGAATATTTCAATTGCTTTGTCTGTTGGCTGAAGCCAGGAATGTTGCTGTCTATAAAAGAGAATAAATTACTTTTCTGTATAATAGCCAAACTAGACAGGAATTTTCAGTCTTCCTTTCATTGTGATACTGATGCCAGAAATACTGTGTTACAAAACAACACTTAAACAATTTTCTGATTATGCAATGCCTCTGATTATGCAATGCCTCTTAATAACTTACCATAAAATTTTTCCTAAAATTACCACAGGAATACATTAATTCTAGAAATACTAACAAATAAGCTGCCCCTATTAATTACTTCTTAAGTTAAATAGGAAATTAATTAATTACATTTCCTAAAAAACTATGGAGAAAATTCTCTTACTGGAAAGAAGGGTCATGCTTGTAATTGTGGGATGTGTCTGTAGTTCCATGTTTTTCAAAGGAGAAGCAAATTTGGGACCCAGTGCTTTGTTTGTGCTGTGTCTGCTTCGTAACATACCCTACAAAGTGCTCTTCTTCTGGAACCAATGGTCATTAGTACCAGCTCTGGCTGCTGGGATGCAGCAGAATGCATTTGACTTGACTGTGGGCACAGTCTGCATTTCTTTTGACTTAGCCAGGATACATAATAGTCAGCGCTGACTTTGAGGATTTTATATCTGCCTCCTTCTGGCTGCTGGAGGCACTCTCAGCCATAAAGCATCCTATAAAAAAATTTAATCTACGACAGTCTTTGAATGCATTTGCACTTGGAGGATGTGTCCTTACATGGATTTGTGCTTTGCTTCATGTAGTGGGTGCACTTCTCATCTTGCACAGGCAGCTTTGAAACCCAATTTACTCTTTGCTGAATCACAGGGCATCCTTGCAAGCAGACTTGTTAGTTAGTTGAGCAGTGTCCATTCTCAGGTAGCCTTCATCCTCTCTCAGTCACTGACATCGGTCTTTAAAGTTTATCTGGCCCACAGATACCTGAAATTGTTAAATATGATGTACAATATGCTGTATTTTGATATTACGCCCAAAGTTGCAAATCTGCTGAGAATCACAGAAGATAATGTTTGTATTAGCAGTATTCATTTTATTAGGGAAGTCCTAGAAATTCTTTTCTTCCTTGCATCAAGAGATCCTTGTCACCTATTACAAAATTTCAGTATTTTTTTTTTAATGAAGGATAGGCTGTGAGGGATTCTTGAAAACCATCGGTCCCTTATAGGGAAGATGCATGAAAATGTGAGAGATTTTGGAACTACTAGGAATATTTATTTTTTTTTTTTAGAAATATTGGAAAATATGCAGCACTAATAATCATACCTCACACATGCCTGGGGTGGATAGATTCTGAATGTCAAAAGGCAGATCAAAATATAATATATAATCATGAACTTATAAATACAGAATCTGGAGTGGAGTGGGGTTGGGTAGCCATAACTTAAAACCTCTCTCAAATTATATAAAATCCAAATACAGGATAAGAGACAAGAGATATCTACAACAAATATGGCTAGAGCTCTAAGATATATCTTCTGACTGTTTAATACACATTGATCATAGCTATATGAAATCATGCTGTAAAATCCAGGCGAGAGGACAATCTTTTAACATGTTTGCACAGATGTACGTGCAAGAGGACTATGCAAAATTCTTCATTTTGACTTTAAACACAGGTTTAGGGGGAAGAATAGATATTTGGATTCTTTTTGTTGAAGTTGTTTTTATTCAATTCTAATAACCATTCACTGTAAGTATTTAATATTCAATATTTGAAATTAAAACTGTGTAAAATATAGGGTACAAACTTTTGCAGTATTGTAGCTGAACAATGACTGAACATTTACATAAACAGTATTTTTATCTCCCACTTAAGTGAGAATACATTTTTTTTATTATTTTAAGAAAGCAAAGACAGAAACTTCACCATTTTTCTGTGTGTTACCAGGGTAGCAGATTCAACTAAATCAGATTACTAATTCAACATAAGAGAAGAATTTGAATAATATATGAAAATAAGCTTTAACAGATCTCTCTATATAGATCTATATAGATAGGCTTACAATCTACTTATCTTAATATGTGAGAGTTCATAAAATAGCAAGATCAAAAAAAAAAAAAAAAAAGTGAGTGATCTATTCCCACGAGCAGTCAACTTTATTTGGCTTAGTTACCAGGGTACTTGTTTTATTTAACAAGTTTGGTAACGTGAATGTATTAATTTATTATTATTAACTTATGTATTAACTACTCTTAATTTTGTTCAAATACATTGACTATGCAGCTAATAGTCAAGAGCTAATTCTAGAAACCATGGTCAACATATTTAGTTTTAACTATTCCTCTACAGAAGAAAACTTATTTATAACTGTGCTTTAATAGATCTGCAACATACTTGTTCTTGAGAGGGTTTGATTTGATGTCTCCCATGGGTGTGCTCTTGGTTCCCTGTGATTTGATGTCTCCCATGGGTTTGCTGTGTGCAGTTATTCAGAGCTCTGCTGCAGTTTCTCTCTGAGCGCAGGAAGTACAGAATCAGAGACCATCCAGTATTATAGCCCACAAAACAAACAGTTTTTTCTCATGCAGTGTCCTAAAATAACTGAAAAGGTTTATGTTATTATCTGCAAAGCCCATGTTGCTGCTTTCTTGTGCCCAAATGCTCATGGTTTATTAATGTAACAACCCATGAGCAAAGTTCTAATTTACTTTGACATTCATTTGTAAGATATTTTACACATTTCTGCTACAGGTTTTCCTCTTCATCAGCCAATATCATATTTATAGCAATTTCTATTATATTTGAGTTATTAGTAGATTGTAAAAAAAATTACTGGGAACTGTAAAAATAACCATGATGTCAACCAGTAAGATTCCTTCAGCAGCTCCTACACTCTTGTGAACCCTCTGGTAGGGTTCCTACAGCAATATGCATTTGTGTTTGTGAATATTGTATGGTAAATTGCTTCTTTGTCAACTGACATACATTCAAGTCATACTTTTGTGATATTTTGTATGTAATTCCACAGTTTATTTCTGGTCAGATGTAGCCTTTAGTGTTTATAGAAAAAAAGGAAGACCTCTCTAATACCACATATTTCCCAATGAATCTAGATTCATAAAATTAAGCATGCTCTCCAACATTTTATTCAAAGAAAAGCACCAGAAAACTGAATGGGAAGTAGTATGTTTAGAAATATACAGAAGACTGGGACAACAGGCAATTTTTAGCTGTCTGCTTAACTTAAAAAGTAACTGTTAAAACTCTGCTAAATTTCATGGTCATCAGTAAGTAAGTATAAATCTCTGGGTTCCTAAAAAAAAATCTGCATTTTATTGCCAAAAATGAGCTGAAAAGTTATTTCTGTCATTAAGTTTTAACAACATTGCTCCATTACTTGAATGCCACAGGTTTAAAAATGTACAAAAGCATCTGTATGTTTTATAATACAAGAAAAATATTTGACTTTTTCTGTGAGTACCTTGAAAAAGCATGATCTAGCTCTTCATACTCTCATTGAAAAAAACTCCCTCCAACACAAACACATCAAATAAAAGTAAAAAAAAAGTTGTCCTTAGCATCAGCTTGTCCCTCTGAGTCAATATATCATATAACAAAATTGCATTAATTTCCACTGGAACTGAGCTGTCTCAGGTAACTGCTCAATGACTGAGTATATCATCAAGTGTGTGAGTGAGCTGTACTGAGATTCAGAACTCAGAAAGGGCTCTGATTGGAAATCAAAACCAGAAAAGGCTGGACAGAAGCCACAATAAACTCTTGCTCTGGGATCACTGCCTGCTTCACTTACTGACTGCTTCACTTACTGTCCTCAGCAGTTGGAGAAATACAGAGGTCAAAGGGTAAAGGCAGTGGCTCTCCTTCTCCCTGTTTTGACCCAGGGTGGCTATATGGGCATCACTCTCAGGCATTTTCAGCTGACTCCCTTTCAATGGAAATGGGAAAATCTTTTCTGTCTTTTATTGTTTCTTTTGCCTGCTATTTCAAGAACCTTTCTAAATTTAACTTCTCCTGTTCAGTTTCTTTCAAGTGATGGCTATCTCCCCTCACATCCAGAGGAACATCACTGCATCCCTGAATGCAGTCTACTGCCAGCTACTATTTCCTGCTGCTTGATCTAACTCTTCATTACAACTCCACTGGATCCCTGCTCTGCAGATGCCCAGCAAACTCACCTCTGCATTGGTCTTCCACAGCTGATGATTCTGTGTGAATTTCTCACATTGGGGTAGTCCAAAATGACATTACACAGGTGATATCTTTCTATAATTTGCACATAATTTGGCCTTTTTTGTACATATGGAAATACTTCTATAAATATTTACATAGCTTGCATATATGCATAATTCTGAGGCATATAAAGAAAGCATTTAAAAGACAGAAATATGGCTTTAAGAGATGCAAAGACATCTCTGCAGGACATGGCATAATCTACTTCAGTTACTAGTAAATTGCATTGGTGTCTCCTATAGAGCTGTTGAGCTGGAGAAAAGACAGCATGTCCAGTTGGTCCTCGGTATTTGGAGTGCCTTTCTCTATTAGGGGTACCTAATAGCAGAGATCTGGCAGCAACAGCAAACTCGTTTTCTGTCTCTGAGTCTCTCCTCTCAGCACAGGCATGGCTTACAGCAGCACAATGCTCTGATAATGCTAATGGGCAGCTGCATTTTCTGATGTTGTTTCTCAAGGGCTGCCGAAGTGAAAACAATTCACAGGAGACCCCAGAAGACACAAAAGTGCTTTTAAATTATTCTGGCAGGTGTGGTCAGTGCCTGGCATGAGCGTGTGAAACCTGGAAGGGTTGGGCAGAGAGAGATGGAAATCCCCTGAAACCCACAGTGCTGCTTCTGTCTTGTGAATCTCACCCACTTTCCTTCAGTTCAGTGCTGCCCCAGGACAGAAATGGGCTTTTATAACTCCAAGGAGAGTTGCACACCATCAAAGTGAACAGGAACTCTGCTAGTGACCCATATGGCCCCAGGCAAGTGGAGTTTCTTCTCTGTGCTTCCCATTCCATGTCTCTACTCTCTCTCCATCTCATTTATTTGTTGCAAAGCCTTTTGAGGTGGGGTATGACCTCTGGTGTTTGGAAATGCTTGGCACAGCAGGCCTTAGATTGTGATCAGGTTTTCTGGGGCAGTATTTTTTAATCTATGGTCTACTGAGCCTTGAAGGTTCAAAAATTGCTTCTATGGAAGTAATGGAAAGTACAGAAGGAAAGCAAAACAATTTCAGAAGGGCTTAACCCAATTTTCTGGGGCAGCAGCTCCACTGCAAATTTTGCAGGGGTCCACATAAGCAAGGTTGATGCTCCATTTTGTTGAGTTGGGCAAATATAAATTTTTGACAGAAACACAGAATCTAGCTCACTTTACAATATGTGGTTATCTAGTATTTACAAGCTATGCATCTACATATGGTGTGCTTTATTTATGAACACAAGCAGAAACACACACGTGTTTCTTTTCTGCTATCTATCTTTCTAAAATGGAAGAGTGCTTGCCAGTGTCATGAGCCCAGTTTGTACCACACGTGTTTTCTAAGGCCACACTCTGTCTTTTTTATTTATTTTTTTTTTCTCTCCTTTCTTTCTATTTCTTCCCAGCATTTTTGTCAAACATTGAAGAGCAGCACCACAGAATGTGCCTTTACCACGCAGGTGCTCCAGAGCTGCCATCCTTCAGCATTTACCATGGCTACAGCACTGGGGACTGACTTTGCTGCTTTATTGCACTCACTGCTGCTTCCTTTCCATGCTCCCTGCTGGGAATCCTTTCAGGAGAGCTGCCTTTGATTGCTTGCTGTAGACACAGTTTTGAAAGCTGCGTTTTTTTTGGGTTTTCGGGATTTTTATTTTCCCTCTTTCTCTGAACTCCCTCTCCTGGCTGACAGTGGAAGATATGTGTATGCTGAGTAAGTACTTTCTGTGCCCTTGGGGATTAGGCTGATGTGGAGGAGCTTTACAGCTGGCTCACAGTACCTCTTGCACAGCTACTGGTGATGCTTGCAGGGGGATTGCAGCTGGCTTCAAACAAGGTTCCCAGCCTTTTTTTCCCAGCCAATGCACCAGTGAAAATAGAAATTATTCTTTACATTTTTGGGCTGAACTCATTCCCACCCTAGCTTTACGGCTGTCTCCCTCATTCCAGAGGTGAAGTCAAACACAGAACAGTAATTTCTAGACTGACATTGCCAGCACAGATCTGACAGGTATTCTGCTGAGCTTCTGGACCTTACTTGTAAAGCATTTGAGCCTGTCTCCTTGACACTGTAAGTTATTCATTTTTATTTGCTAGTTTTTAAATAATATGAAAGATTACATCCAAAATAAAGACAGTACCAATGTAACTCAGCTGATGGGTATGGACTGATTGTTTGTCAGCTGAGCTTCACATTACTTCACAATGGTAATACCTCTTGTGACCCTAAGAATGGTTCAAGTCTCAAGGTTTTGTGGCTCTGCTCAAAGGTAAGACTGAGCATTAGGATGGTTTTGCAGCTTGATAGACAAATGGCAACCCATGGAACAGTACAGCTCAGCTACAGCTGTCTATAGCTGAAATCCCTAAAAGAGACAGGGCTGTGAGATATGAAGAGAGATGGTATTTGGGAAAGAAATCTCTGTGCTATGAGAGTTTAGTGGTCTCCAGGGCAGCAACATGGTGTGAAAGCTCTAGGGCTAGGGGTACTTAAGAAAATTTGGTGCACTTTGTTCTGAGCATTTCTCAAAGCCCCCTGATTAGAGATAAAAGATGCCAACAAATGCTTTCAGTGGAACTACTTTGGCTTGCAAGCCACAAAAAGGCATAACCAGTTCAGTTCATCTGTACTCTGTGGATCCTGTGGGTCTTTCTCTGCATACTCAGGCATGTCCTCAAGCTGTCAAAAGGTAGCCAAGCACTCAAGCTAGTTTGGAGCCTGTCCTGGAACACTCTCTGCAAGCTCCAAGCATTGTTGGTGACTTCTCCTGTGGCCTGTTGTGCTTTCCTGTCCTATGGACCTCCTGAGCTCATCTCTGTCTTCCCGTAAGATGTCAAGGAAAGGCTCCTCACCTGGCAAGTGAGGTTTCCCAGGCACAGAAGGGCCATGTGCGTATCCTGATGCTGTATAGGACTCCTGGTGGGGCAGAATTAACAAGTGGGTTACAGGTAAATCTCATGTGAGAAACTGGCTCACAGATTGGGACTGTAGTCAATGGGGTGGCATCAGACTGGTGACCTGTCACTAGCAGAGTTCCACAGGGCTCCATCCTTGGTCCTGTATTCTTCTACATCTTCATAAATGACTGGGATGCAGGACTGAAAGGGATACTGAGCAAGTTTGACAATACTAAATTGGGAGGAGCTGTTGACTTCCTCAAAGCCAGAGAGACCTTGACAAATTAGAGAACTGGGAAATCATGGACAGTATGAAGTTTAACAAAGACAAGTGGAGAATTCTGCACCTGGGACAGGGCAACCCTGGATATATGGACAGACTGGGGAATGAGAGGCTGGAGAGCAGATCCTGGTTGACAGAAAGTTGAATGTGAGTCAGTAGTGCCCTGGCAGCCAGGAGGGCCAACCCTGTCCTGGGGGACATCACAGCCGGGCAAGAGAAGAGATTGTGCTGCTCTGCTCTGCACTGGGGCGGCCTCACCTCTAGTGCTGGGGGCAGGTTTGCAGGCTATACTGTAAAAAAGATATTAAGCTATTAGAGAGCATCCAAAAGAGATCTATGAAGGTGGTGAAGCTTTATGAGGAACAGCTGAAGTCACTTGATATGTTCAGCCTAGAAAAGGGTGAGACTGAAGGGAGACGTCCTCACAGTCTTTAACTTCCTCATGAGAGGAAGAACTGGAGCAGACACTGATGTCTCTCCTGACCAGTGACAGAACCTGAGGGAATGACATGGCATTGTGTCAGGGAGATTTAGGTTGGGTATTAGAAAAATGTTGTTCATCCAGAGGGTGTTTGGACACTGGAACAGGCTCCCGACAGAAGAGGTCACAGCACTTGTTCAGAAGTGTTGGACAGTGTTTTCAGGCATATGGTGTGTCTCTTGGGACTATCCTGTGCAGGGCCAGGAGCTGGACTTCAGTGATCCTGGTGGGTCCCTTCCAACTCAGGCTATTCTGTGACTGATTCTATGATGCAGCAGAAAAAACGCCCTATACAGGTCAACCTACTGTTTTTATGCCTCTTTCAGTGTACCTGATAATAATCAACCCCCTCTTAACAGCAGATAACAGTTAATCAGTGCAAGTTGGAGCAATTTGAGGTGTTGAGTTGTCCCATTTGCAATCAGTGGCACAGTGCAGCAGAAGGCTGCTGATGGCTACCTTGCCCATCTAATCAGGTAGCAGATACTGCACTGCACGGTGGCAATCAGCTGTGCTGCGGGCTCCTTCCTCTAGCTATCACCACAGTTAGATACCCCATTATCTTCACCAGACTCTTCCTTCTGCATAAACTAACTTTTCTATATAACTTAAGTGAGCACAAGTCTAAAATATGCTTGAGTATTAACATATCCATTCTCAAAAATACCTTCAAGGGATATTTTATCTAAATCTCCTGTGCAGTGGTAAATGCATTTGTGGCTCTCTAAAGCATATTAAATGAATTTATTCTTATATTTCACAGAGTTGGCTACTCAATTTTAGTCCCTCTCAGGAGGTAGGAGTTGAGGGAGGTGGATCAGGATTCTGATCCTGATTAGGATTAAGAGATCTGAACTGGTGTCTGGTCACATGTAGACACCTAAATCCTGCTCTCAATCTAGCTCACTTGTCACTGGGATTCCATGGGATTTTCTCCATGTAGGATTTATCAGGTTTGCGGTACCTAGAAATGTTCCTACAGCTGTATCCAGGTTACTTTCCTTATTTTGAAAATCACAGAGCTTGATATCCAGCCCAGTGTAACATGAAGCAAATTTTCAGGAAGGGCTTTTCCTGGAGATGTCTCTCAGGGGATGTGACCTGGTAGAATACTGCTTGAGGAGAGTGTTTCTTCCCACAAGGCCCTTGGCTGCTCATGAATTTCACATCGTGGGACAGAAAAAAATAAATTTACTGCTATGATCAAACTCATTCCATTTATACAGATTTTCAGAAGTCTTTCTATAGTCCATTAAAAGCTGGCCTAGGTTCTTCATGGATGATTTTTACCATTTGTCCCCACCCACCCTATTTCAGAAAATACCTGTTTTAATGTTCATTGCTGCCAGGCAGGCGTCACTAATTGCTACTAGTCATAAAGTTTACAAAAAAATCAACACAAAAAGTAACAGCAACTGAAATAGGAATGGCAGTGTTGACAATGAAGTCCCATCTTAGCTTAAATCCACTGAAAAAATAATTGCTTCTTCCACAGGAATGTCTTTTATTTAGATTTTTTTTAAATTTATTCTTTACACATAGTAGTAGAAGAAGTATAATATTACTGAGGCAGGATGAGGAGTTTGCACTTCTGTCCTGCCTGTCTCTGGAGTCCTCTCAGCACGGCTGGGATGGAAGTAATCAGGAGCATCATGGTCCATAAAGCAGAGTTCCCACCCCAAGAGAAGTCAGAGAGTCAGTCTCATTATTAGTGAGTGGGGAATAGTGTCTGTTCGACTTAGAAAAATAGGAGGAAGAAGAGAAGGAAAGAAAGATGTTATATTTTGCCAATATATAACTACTCTTCAAGCATGGTGGGCTGGTTGGTGAATGATTACATTTATCTCCCACTCGATCTGCATTTATTTCTGCAGGTCTGCTCCTTACATGAGACACAGTGAGGAAATAAATCAAGTCCCTTGATGTACAAAACCATAGCTTGAAGTTTATCCAACATAAGATCAGAGAATAAAAGAATTATAGAAACTTTTTTTTTGGAGACAAGAACTACTATTTACACCAGGTGTGATTTGGGACACACAACTGAACCAGAATATATACAGTCAGCCGTACAATCAATTATCTACAGATCAAACAGAATTAGAGAAAAATTACCTTGTCAACTACAAAAATGGAGAAAACCCCCATCCCTCTAAACCATCTTATTCTTTGCACTTTAATTAGCAGCAACAACAACAACAACAAAAATCTAGAGAAAAAACATTTCCATATAATGTGATTTATGGTCCACTGTCTAAACATTTGTGTCTGAATTATTTGGCTGAGGATGTTCCTAGCACCAACACAACAGATGCAACCAAACATTAGACGTGGTCCAGCCCAATCTTGCAACCTTGTTCAGCCTAGGAGAGCAGCCCTTCCCAGCTGTCTTGCCTCCTGCCTTCCCAGTGGAGGAGGTGGATGCAACAAAGCACTTTGTTTCTCTTCCCTGAGTGCTGTCCCAGGTAATGAGGGATGACTACTCTGGCAAATCCCAAAAGCTGTTTTTTTGGCAGCAGCAGTCCCAGGAGAAGCTAACGGAAGGACCAGGGCAAGACAGATCACAAACCTGAAGTGCATGAGTCTGATGCACACCTCTGCGAGGCATGGAGAGGCTCCTCTCCACCAGCAGCAGTGATTGTTTGTCCACAATAAACCTTTGCTTATTGTTTCCCACTGGGTTCTTTATTTCAAGGGAAATGGAAACCTCTCAAAATAGCAAGTGCCAGAAACATCACTGCCCTGTTTGTGCCATTATCATGTTGGTAAGGAAACTGCTGAAGGTCCTTCATTATCCCACGATTTATTTTGCAGTTAGATCAACCTTATGAGACCTATTTATATCCAATAAGAACCCTACAGAGAAGAAAATACACTATTTTCTTTAAGACAAAACTGAACTGAGCAAATAAATATCTGGTGAACCCAAGCTCTTTCTGTTTTCAAGTTGTCCGCAAACATATTACAAACCTGACACCTTTTCTGCCCAAAATTAATTTCCAAGTAATTTATATGAATAACATTAGGTTTATATTGTGTGTGTGTCCAAAATATATGTCTAGCTTGTTATGAAAATACCATACTCACGATTTCAGATGGTTCTGTACATTAGACAGCATGCTTCAATTTCCTGGTTGGATGTGGATCAGGCTTCTGGGGAGGATTTATGTGAATGATAAATAATAGACCCTTCAGAAGAAGCCAGTGAACGTTCCTGTCAGATTCATAGCTTGCTTGAGTATTTATGGAACGCTTGATTACATAAGTATTATGGTCTTATTTTAAATGAACGTTAAATAAACCAAGTCACCACTCAGTGTGAATATTTTCCCAGTTTCTATAATAAAGACCTTGTATACTTTCCACTGGCAGGGAGAACAAAGTGAAAATCACTTTGAAGCTTTGCATTACTGCAAGTCTTAAGCACCAAGGGTTGTGTCCTCCGTATGCAAAGAAATGGTTTAAATTAATACTTCATCAAACAAAGAAATTTGGAATAGATTTTTGACCTGCCTTGACACCTGGATGGTATTTTTGAGTTTCTTTCTAGATTCACGAGGGCCAGAGTTCCGTGATGAATACTGAGATTCCCAGAAACACTGATTAAAACCATTGCATAATCTCAGATTATAATATATATAATCTCAGATTATATATATAATCTCTGGAAATAAAATGACTAGAATTGATACCACCAACCTGGTTCAGGTGTTCAGATCCTTAATCAATGAGCTCATCATAAATATGTAGGTAGGGCCTGATGGTTCAGAGCAGATGAACACCCATTGCTCCTGCTAATTTGTATACAGGCTGTGGGTGTTTGCTAAAAATCAGTCCTTAATGTTTTTCTAAGTGCTAAAAATCAGTCCCTAATGCTTTTCTAAGCTAAGGGAGGTGAGGGGAATAGAGATGTAGGGAAAGTGGAAACATGAGCAGCTGCACATATCTCAGCATAAAATATTGTTTGACTGAAGGAGGAAGAAGAGCAAGAAGCAGCATTGGCTGAAATGGTAATGATCAAGGGAAAATAGACCTTAGAAGTAATATTATACTATGCTGCTAAAAACTTGGAGAAACTGTGGATTTCCAAACACAGAAAGAAAGGTTGGAATATTGCACAACATCCTGGACATGTTCAGAGGATCATGGCCACTCTGTGACTATCTTCTGATGCCAAATGTTGCAGAGGAAAACCCAGATTTCATCTTGCATCCACTGCAGTGACCAAAGCATATGAAATGACCAAACAAAACAACAATCTACACCCCCTTCCTCAAACTACTCAATGAAAAAGAAAATCAAACACTGAGTAATAATGAAGGAACATGAATGTTAAAGTTCCCAAAATAGCAAGATGAGACAAAATACCTTTCTCTGTGCAAAGTCTGCACTAGGTGGATACCTAAAAATGTAGTCAAATGTTCCTTTGACAAATTGGCCCTGGGTGATTTCTGCATCCCAGCTGTAAATCTTTGTAAATAATGAAGTTTTCTATGTGCTTTTAAAAGTCTCCAAGGATGCTGCAGAACCATCAGCTGTCAAAATAGCATTCCCCAGCTTGTGCACAGCATAAACAAGTGCTCTTGCACCTGCCAAATTCAATTGCACAAGAGGAAGCACCAGTTGACCAGTGTGAAAAGAGAGGAGGAAGAAGATCTGAAAAAAGGGGTAAGTACGTCTGCTGGATACAGATACACACCACTGGGAGATAAGAAATGTAGCTTAAAAAAAGACAAAATCACCATATCCTCCAACCCTGACTTCTGCTATAGATAAAATCCCCTTGAATTCAGTGTATTTGTATTCTTTGTTGGTATCTATTGGCATGGTAGGAATGCAGAGGTTCAAATATTGGATTTTTTTAAGCTTGTATTATTGGAACTGAATGGGAATGAAAATTATTAATACTGTTGAAGAACTAGTAAGGTCAAGCCCAGATTCAAAGACAACAAAATATCAGGAGCTGGTCAAAGTTGTGATTTTCATTGGAGTTTTTCTAGGTGCCATTTTGTCAGAGAACATGGTAGTACTTTTCAAAGTCAGGAGCAAATGAATTTCCATTTACTGTGGAAATAAGCTGAGTCAGGGGAGGTTTAGGTTGGATGTTAGGAAATGATTCCTCAGTCAGAGGGTAGTTGGGCGCTGGAAAAGGGTCCGCAGGGGAGTGGCCACAGCCCCAAGCCTGACAGAGTTCAAGAAGCATTTGAACAATGCTCTCAGGCACATGGTTCGATTGTTAGGGATGTCCTGTGCAGGGCCAGGAGTTGGACTTTAGTGACCTTTGTGGGTCCCTTCCAACTCAAGATATTCTACTCTACTCTGCTCTACTCTACTCTACTCTACTCTACTCTAATTCTACACTCCACATGAAAGGAGACGGAGTGAACAGGTAGATGTTAAGGTATAGAGTAGGCAAATTAAAAACAAATCTCATTTTTTGCTATGATCTTGAGAATTATCAAGCACCTGGGCTCCTTTAAAACCGAAGAGTGCCCTGCATATCTGGTATCTCAAAACAGTCCATATACTGACAGACAAATACTGAGGCAGTGTCATTATCCAAACCTGCTTTCATCTGCAATTGGGGTATTTCCCTTTATCTGCAATCTGTGTGTTTCCAGGGAGACAAGGTAAAAGGATAGCACAGATTAGCTGGCCTAACAAGGATTCTGCCTAAGGATCAACATGAGAATGAGTAATGCCAAGGACAAACCTCCTAGAGGTGCCACAGGCTTCAGTGTAAATACACAGCTATTAAGCTCTTAAGTTGGGCAACTGAAGCTCAAAGCTCATAGATCTCCACAAAATTAATTTTTCTGTCTTGTCAGTCTTTTTTGCAAGAACCAGCTTGGGTGATTGATTTCAACATAAGAGTGCTATAAACCATCCCAGGGAAACCAGGTATAAACGCTCTACTGGGACAGGTGCAAGGCAAGAACTCTTGTGAGAGATTGTGCAAACTGTTACACCATGGAAAATAAAACTCGATATAGTTGGTAAGAGTATGTTAAAAGAGAGTGAGTTTAAAAGAGATTAAATAATAACAGGATGCCATATACTGCACTTACATCTTGATAGAGTGCAAGAGTTCATACTTTATAGAGTAGTGACCTAAAAAGCCCTTTTTAATTCTTAAAAGACTAATCTTGGATTGGCTGCTCTCTGGGAACATAATCATGCACTCAGGTGCTAGTAATTCAGGGGAAAGAACAAGTTTTTAATAGATTGGTATTACTGCAGAGCCTAGTGAGAGGAGGGCACAAAACATGACAGCTTCTCTCCAAATATTTTGACTTTCTAACTATGGAAATGAGGAAAATGGGGACAGAGAGAAGTAATGAAAGTACACATGGTCAGTGGCAAAGCAAGCGGTAAACCCATGGTCTCGAGATCCAGCCTGGAGTACTTTCCCTTGGACAACACTGTGTGTCTAAAAGAGAACTCAGAGTACTACATAAATATACTGTTCATCCAAAAAATCTGCTGCAAGAGAGGCTGATTACTAGACATGCACTGATAATATTATAATAAGAAAATAAGGAAAAAAATCTCACTGAGAAAATGTAAATCGAATCTGTAATTGTCTTAAAAAATTCTGTTGTTAATGTTGAGTGATGGCATAACAGAAAATTGAAATTTATTTGATAAAGATATTTTAAATTTTATTGAAGGGGATACTTTTCAGGATAGTCTTGTTGGGTATCAAGGTACAAGTTTAGATATTTCTCTTAAGCTACATATTCATTAGGCATAAATATTTGCAGTGTGATCTTTCAAGTTTGATTTAGCAGTGCTTCATTCACGTGGCAGGTGATCATTCCAAAGTACAGAACTGCTGAAATGTAGCTTAATTTATGTATCTGCCATCCTTCAGAGTCTGCATAAACTTCTTTCCCTTCTGGTTTTACTGATACTAGGCAGCAGCACTAGCCTTGAATTAAAACCTTTAGATATTTAAGGTACAAGTGTAAATGATAAAATAAAGCAGGGGGAAAGTTCTGTGTTACTTTCAGATGAACATTATTTGAACATTATTTGAATATAGAAGAGTTACACTGGAATGAGTTTCTTGGATTTGAACAGTTTGTATTTCATCCCAGCTCTAAATATGAATAAATACAAATATGAATGAGGAGCTGCAGGCACCTAGTAGGCTATTGGATTTGGGGCTGTTTAAATAATTGAGCTTCTAAAGTGGCATGAAATCCATGGGCAGGTTGTAATGTTTGATCAATTTGAGTGAGCTTTATGCAACAGAAGAAAATTTTCATCCATTCTTTTTGAGGTGCCAATGTTGATTACAGTGTGTTCATACAGTGTAGGATGAAATGTATGGCCTTGAAGAGTAACCTTCATTTTTCTCATGTAGAAAACCCTGTAATTCTATAATTCCTAAAAGATAATTGCAATTAACTTTTGTTCAATACTGCTTACAGAAGTTTTTGGGGCATAGAATTATGGCGTATATTATTGTCAGATAACAGGACACATGAAGGTAGACATGTTTCTGAATCTTCTCAAAGAATGGAGGAGATATTAAAGCAAACACTTGCAGACCCTAATCACTTTTTAAAGTCTGTGTCATCTATTGAATTTCATTGACAGCTTAACATGTGGAAAGTATAACTTTATAAACACTAAAACGTATCTCAATACACATAGAAAATCATACATAATAAAAGACTCTGGAAGTGGTGAAGGTGATATGGACTGTTTGAAAGCACGCAGTGTAAAGCAGAGACTTCTAAAGGGTGAGGATCTAAAAGAAACTCTGTATGCCCTTTCTCATCTGCTAAGCTTAATTTCAGGGCATCCTTGAGCAACTTTGTCAGTAGATTAGAACTGGCATCCCTACAATGATATGTGTAACCCAAAAATAGTTGTTCCTAAGGCGCTTCTGAGGCAAAGTTTCTGAAAGGAAAAATGAAAAGCTAAATATACTTTGCAAGACTCCAGAGAACAAGGTTTAAATAAGCTCCATGAATGTGAAGATTTGCCTCTGTCCAAAATTCTTAAATGTATTTATGTATCTAAAATTTATAGTCTTTCTCTGAGTCAGAGAACTGAATAGTACTTTCTTTTTCTTATTTTTTAATCATACAAGTTGTTAATCAAATGGTTAATACACCAGTATGATTTTTCATGCCCTAAATGCCTTCAACAAAAAGTGAGCTACTAATCATTTAGATAAAGTGGATTCATAAACCTGCATTATACACTGTATATCTTCATTCAGAAACCAAGTCTGCTACTAATCTTAATTATTTCTTTTGCAGTTTTATGTCACAGATGGCTCTTATTAAATTTATTTTCCTTTAGAGCTTACATGGTAAAGATGCTGATACAAAATGAGATCTAACATGAAAAAATATTGTCCTTCTGTGACACTCAGAGATACTTGCTCTCTGACACCCTCTTGATGATGAGTGGTGAAATGGAAAAGTGCCATGGTCAGCTGGTGAAAGCTTTCAAAGAGAGCCTGTGTTAGAAAGTAAATCTTGTTAGTGGTTCCCAGCTCCTTCTAAAGTATACCTAATGAGAGATTAAAAAGCACAGGATGTAGCACAATACATACATATGAATTTTTCAGCTGGGACTTAATTTACATTTTTAAAATTCTAAAAGCTCAAAATCATTATGTTCTGTAGCTGTAGTAACCTGCCATCTGAGGGCTGCCAGCAGAAGAGCTGGTGTTAAGGGTCTAATCCTGCCTTGATATCATGGCACATCCACAGCATGCCAAGTCAGGGGAGAAATTCCATTGAAGTTGAGTCTGATTTTTCCATTAACTTTACTAAGATGAGATTTGACCTCAGGAGAGGAAAATATGGCTGCTGCTACCCTGATATCTTTTGTTTATTAGTCTTTGAAGTTTTCTCTTCTCGTTTTTCTCCATACCTCAGCAGAGGTTTGAGGATTATTTTTTAACACCCATTTGATCAGGCTCCTACATTCTAGCTGTTTTCAGCTCAAAATGTTAGAAAAAAAAAAGCCACTTCTGTTGATGCATGAAAATTACTTTTAATTTCATGGGCTGCTTTGCATCTTTAAATTCTGGATTAACTTTGTAATAGAGAGAGTAGAAATGCCTAAGAATAGGGGAATCATATAAAAGTAGAAATAAAAAAGAGTTGCCTTTAAACCACTGCTCCTCCAAGAGCTTTTTTTTTTTAAGTATGTGCTCTCACTAGACATGAAAAGCAGCATTTACTGAGCTAGAGAAATAGCCTACACATAAAAGATGAAGACCAGAACCTACACACCAATTTGGATACTTCAAAAAGAACAGCAAGAAAAGTAAATTCATACAGCTGGCAGCAAAACAGGTAACCCAAGATCCTCTGTCTGAGATGGCTGCTCTGAGGACACCTGATGGAGGTGGAGTACCACAACAGGGGCTGTGTAACCTCAAATGAGTCTGAGAAGAAGGCCAAATATTCATATGGGTATAAATCAGACCGTTCAAGATTGGTTTTCTCAGTTCTGCTTCTGTGATATTGATCTGCAGCAGTGTTGCAGACCTGCTGGAGGGCTACAACAGGTTGCTGTTGGCCTGTGGAAGGTGATGTTACCACTACCTGCTTGTGATCAGTCTGCTGTAGCAAACCAAAGATCAAGCAAATGATAAAAAAAATAATATAGAAAATGGGATGCAGAGATGAAGAACAACTAGATGAAGGATGGAACTTATTGGGGTGGCACGTGATTCTGTTTTGGAGCAGGCTAATGTGCTTCTCAGCTTTCCTTGTGGGGATGTTGTCCTCTGTGGAGAGGGATGTTACGATCCGATTGTTGAGAGATGCCTCTGCCCGAATCAAGGTGCAAACGTGGGCATAGGCTGAAGTAAACAGTATGGATTTAATTTAGCATTGAATATGAGGTAGAGAGATAGAAAAAAAACCAGAAAGAGAAGAGAGAGACAGACAGACTAGGCAGAAGATAGTCACCACCTATGAATAGAGCAGCATCTTGTTGGTCCTTCTTCACCCTGGGCTTCTCAGTGGTGGGAGAGCTGAGTACATTCAAAATTTTTCATTATTTATACATTTTTGCAAATAAAGGGATAAGTGCTCACTGGCTAAACAATTATCTTCTTATGTTGTTTAAATGATTTTATTGCTTCTAATGCTAAATAGACCTATGCTCAGTGTTTCTCATCTTCTGAGTCAGTGCATTTCTTGGTCTGTGAGTTGGTGGTCATGATCTCTCCCTGCCAGAATTACCTTATACTCTGCCTGGGCTGATTTCAGCACAGTTGCTGAGCTGGTTTTTCTTGTGGCCCATAAATTCTGCCATTATCAGTGTTACATTCTTCTCCCTCAGCTTTGTTAAACTCAGTCTAGCTCTGAGATAACACCCAGACAATAGCACCACCTTTATCCCATCTCAAGTTCCTGCTGTGGTGGTTTAATTTACAGTCCAAGTTCCAGATATCCACTGAGGCATATTCTGTGGGGGCTTCAGTGGCTGCTGGTCACAGGTGCCATCTGTCCCATAACTTTGGGTGACCCTTGTTTGACAGGTGATGCACTCATGAGCTCCTTTATACAGGTTTGCCAAAGGGGGAATTTTTGTCTGGATGCGTTACCCGGGATGTGCTACCCAGATCTCAGCTCTGCCAGGCTTGGAGTTAGTGCCATCCTGCTGCTCTGCTCTGTGCTGATCTCGTGGTAAAGTCCTTCTGTGGCCTTAACAGTGTTTGAGACAGGCCACTGTGATCTCGAAGTCCTTACACCACCCCGTGACTCAAAGACTGTTTTCTGGGGACTTTTTGTCAGTTCACTGGTTGCCCATGGGGGTGATGTGTATGTAGAAGATATTAGAAGGAAAGACAAAAGCAGCAGAAACAATAAGGCAAGTAACCATCCTGTGTGCAATAGCTATCCCAGTCATTAAAAATGTAAATCCAATTGCCATCACCAACCAATTCTCATTAGCCACTGCCCCACCCCAAGAGTCCCAAGGATCAGAGTGATCTTTAATGAATAGTGGTTGTGAGGGATTCCATGATACCGTGCCTGTTGGATGGAGTCCCAATCTGTCTTGAAATTAGCCATAAAATTACACAGTCAATCTCAATTTTTTAATCCCATAGAGGAGTAACCTCAACAGATCCCATATTAGGATGTGTCTTAATCAGCCAAATCTCAAGAAGATCTTGAGGTCCCATACAACAACTGGAACAAGTGTGAAAGGGTTTGCTGAGGAGGTGTGTTCACATAATTCAGTGGCTTTAAGATAGGTTTTTCTCTACACCACATCCACATACAGTTTGAAGAATTTTGTAGGCAATGCTCTTGTCTAACTGTAATTCCATGAAAATTAACTTTTAATGTGCAAAATATAAAAAAGTTTTCACACAAAAAGTTCTTATGCAAAGATATCCTTGTATTGAGCCCATACTCTATTCCAGTGGAATAGAGATCTATCCAACCAGGTGATAATGTACAGATCTGTTGTGATTTAATCCTGACAAAACAAAAACTGTGGCTTTACTGTTGGTGGGGTTATAAATGAAATTATTATTCTTTTCAAATTTAGTTGTATTATCTCAAGTTACTTTTCCTTTTTTGAATTTCAGTGGACAAATTGCCCTCACCACATTCCTTTACAATTTCTGCCAGAGTAAATTGTGCCCACAACTGAGAAGTGCTTTAGATAGGCAACTCTGATCTTTAATTCCTTACAAGGGGGAAGAGAGAGAGAGATGCAGCAATTGGAATTTTCCACACCACCCAGTGTGTGCCAGGACTCCGAAGAAGCCCTTTGAAAAACACCCCTCTAAACTCTGCATTCCTTTCTTCTTTACCTGCTTTTCATGTTCAGTTGCTCACAGCTATATTCAGAGATAAAGTCTAGTATCTTCACGTAGGTCCTAGACTTCCTCTTTTTAAACCATGAGACTGGATGTTGGTTTGTGTGTGGTTGGGATCTAAAACTGACATTGTGCTGAATCTGGGATTAAAAAAGTTTTGGCTCATTGTATCAGCTTTTACAATGAATGTTAAATATCTTAATTTTATACAGATTTTATTATAAAATCAGCTGTTAATAAGGATAGGAGATTGATGATGTTATTGTATAGTAGTGCTTATGATAAAAGATCATTATGATTTTTATTAAAGAAATTTATGATTATGAATTAAGGTGTTTCTGAGATGCATATGCATATATATCATGCCAGGCACAGTAATGTATTTATAAAATACATAAACTATTTTGCTGTCAAGTGGCAATTCTTGCTTGCAGTTGTGAGCAAGGGAAACGAGGCAATTGTTATGCTATTAAATCTACTCTGTGAGGGATTTTAAAAAAACCTTTTGTTTCACTATTAGTAATGAATAATTTCTGTTTAAAACTCAATTTATTGGATAACTGCTCTGTCCTACTTACAGACTATTCTAAACCACCAGGGATGACAGAGAAATGCCTGCCTAATTGAAAGGATGATGTAGCTGCTCTGCTACATCGAGGCAGCTATTCATTATTAGTTAAGGACTCTTAACTAACTTTCAAGTCCAGAATAGCTGACTTACAGTATTACTGACTATCAGCAAAAATTCATCAGATAATGTCCAATATAAAAATCAATTGTTTGCAATCCAGGTAATTGTCTCATGCATTATTTCCCGTGTAATGAAGCTATACCAGTGTTTAAATCTCTGCTTATTAGGACTAGTTCCTTTTTGAGTCTATGGCTAAATATACATAAATGGATCATGAATGGGGTTCTCATAACTTGGCACTGTTGCATTTTGAGGAAATGTGTGTTCAACTGACTTAGTTTAAGTAAAATTGTATTTCGCATCTACTGTTGGTAAAATGCTGCAATATGGAGGTTACTGGAAATAGCTTTATATTCATTTGGTAATGTTTCTGTATTTTATATTTTCCATCTCTCAGCTTGCCCTTATAAATAGATTTCAGAGCATGTTTGATATGAATTTGTCTTTCCCGTAAATATCTGAGAGAAGTGTCAGAATCAGTTCAAGTTTTGGTGGCTGTTTATAAATTATTCCTTGGTTCCTGAGAGCAGGCTGCTTTTATTTAATTACTTATTTTCTTTTAAAAATATTTGAGTCAGTAAAAGCAATCACAGTAAAAGGTGCAGATGCCTTACAGTATTAGAGATACAAACCAGACTCTCCCCATACAAACAAACTTTCTTAGGGTTGTGATGTCTGAATTGACAGCAATCCCCAGGGACTTTCTCAGCTGACTTTGTGCTGACAGCTTTCTGTCATATGTTTAGGTGGAAACAATCCATCCAGAAATTTAATGCCACTTCAGCCCTATATGAGAAGAGGACAGTGTTAACAGGACAGCAGGAGATGTGACAGCCAGTGACTTGATGATGTGATGTGATAAGGGGGATGCTGTCAACAATGTGGCACAAAACTTCCTGGGAGACATTGGCCGAGCTCTGTTGCTCTGTTGAAACAAGCCTTCCAAACCTTTTTTTGGTTTGGATAAAGTTTAAAGTGAGACAAAGTTGAATGGTGGTAAAACCTGACCATCTTTATGCCAGCTTGACTGTGTCTGGTTTTGCTTTTGGCCACCTCCCAGATCCAGGACTCTGGAAGACACTCTGTGGTAATGGCCTCAGAGGTAGAGGGCTGTGAAACCCCCATGATTTAGGACCTCCTCAGCACTGTTACCTCATTTCCTACTGTCTCTGCCCTCATGAATAAATTCAACAGGACAGAGCTACAGGGGAAACATGGCAGATCTCTATGCCGTTTTATACACATCAATCAGGGCAGCTCCAGCATGTGGCACCTGCAGGAGCAAGACCATGCCTGTATTGTGTCTGGAGAGCTGTTTTTTGCCAAGGCCCCACAGCAGTAGCTGCACAGAAGAGCACCTTATCCACACCTCACAGATTTTTGCTGAGAAGAAACCATTTGGGAAATCATAGAAGGGAAAAAACCCTGCAGTAGGCTCTACCATATTATTTTCTTCTAACTGAAAACTGGCTGGAGAAACTGCTTCATGTAGTTTCATGCAATTTAAGAAGGAAGTGGACTATTTGCTCATCTATTTCAAGCTCCATAAAACTGTCATTCTGATGCAGGGTTGCAATACAGGCTGCAAAGACGAAAGCTGTGCTCACAGACTGACTGACCACCAGTAAGGATGCAATGCCAAGGGATGAAGATAGAGACAAAAGCCAATCATTTAATTGTCACTCAGGAACAAGTCCTTTTATTAGCTGGAAAAACATCTATAAAACGTAGAAATCCCCAGAGGTTTATATCCCCCAGTTTAGATAGTCCCTCAGAAAAGAAGGTCTACCTGTGTAGGACAAGTTGCTTGCCTTCCTCTAGTAAGAGTTAAAAAAATCTGATCTCTAAACTATTGTATAAATGGTGTCTTGTAAAAGGAGAGTCACCTGAAAAATCTGTATGTTTCTATGTATCTTGTATTTTTATATAAGTAAGTTGTATTACACCCTGGTGCATTTCTGTCAGCTTCAGCTGGGTTACTCTAGGCTTGAGGCTTACCTGGACCCCTGGAGGATCCTCTCAGCCTGCATGCCTGTTTTTCCCTGAGCCTCACATAATTTAACAAGATTATTCCCAAAGTTCTTATTGGTCCTTCTTTACAAATCTGCTCCATTGATGTGCTCCTTTTTTTACAGCCCTCTTCCAGGTAACACCATCTTTCACTCAGTAAAAAACCCCCTTGTAATGCTCATCTAAAGCTACAGGGATTCTTTCCCACAACCATGACAAGGCAAAGGTTTCCAGGGAAGATGCTATGTCTCTTGCCTACCTTCCTATTGCATGGAAACTTAGCAACCTGCCCTCTTCTTACAGAAATGCAAGCACTAAGGCCCACAAGGCTCTGTGTATCTGCTCTGCACAATTTTAGAAGCTCCTTGTTTTCTTCACCTGGAACATGGCTGTGAGTAGGTGATTCTGGCTTTGGAAGCTTTGAACCAGATCTCTCTTCAAAGTTGAATTACTTTTAGCATGTGTCAACTCTGCAGACATCTTGTCATAATCAAAATTAACCAGGATGAATCAGCAATTTAATTTTCTTATAAATTATGTTCATATGTGGTCTGGAGGCTTTTTTTTTTTTTTACCTTATCTTGGTAGTTATAAATTAAGGTAGTGTTGTATATGCCTGCTGCCAACTCTAGTTATTGCTCTATCAGGATTAGTTTTGAATTTTTCATTGTAGTTTTTATGATAACACACAGCTGATAATTTGAGAATGTGCTCAGAAATGTTCTTTGCAGGCTAACCAGAGGTTACTTCATTACTGTGTAACTAAAACTAGATCTCCAAAATCTGCTGGGATTTTTATGATGGACTATTGCATCTGAGTGCTTGATTTTTGGAGGCTTGAGTTTGAGATGATTTTATGATGAATGATTATATTTTCCCTTCCCCTGAATGTTGATCTGGTCCCATTTATTTATTTCTTTTAATCAGTTCTTGGTGTTTTGAAAAGCAGCCTGAATGACCCAGTGAAATAACAGAGTCCCTTTGTGAATGTCTTAAAAATCACTGCCTCTAGGCTTAGATCTTGGAGGTAACAAGTATTGACACTCCAGGGGTGTAGGGTTCAGGTTTGTTTTGTCCCCCTCAGCAGATGGACCACAGTCAGAGTGGAAGCTCTGAACATATCACACTCAGTGCCCAGGCCATATCTGTCTCTGATGCAGAAAGGATTTTGTTCTGAGCAATGCCACACCTGGTTTTCAGAAGCATTAAGCTCATGCTTGCACAACTGGCTGGATCAATGTGATTATGTGTTAGCCACAGTGATCACTAATTTCTGTAGCCTACAGCAAGCCTTACTTCTGAAAGGAGAATGCAATGATAGCATTACTGACAATTGCAGCTGTCTCAGTCAGGGTCTTTCCTTCACACCGAAATCATAAGAGAATACCTTCATTTCCAAACCTGTGTCGCAGCCATGTGAGACCAGACTTGTCTTTTTATCCTGCCTGGAGACTGGACAGTGCTCCCTAGGGAAGGGATTATGGAATCTCACAGTGGTTTTGGGACATCAGTTCTTTCATTTGAGCTGATGACTTCACCAGCATGAACGACTTGGATCAAAAGAAAGCAAATTCAAAATCCCTGAAAATTGATGTTGTGTGCTGGAGGGGAGCCACAGGGACAGCCACTGAAAGGCAAACAGGTTCTATGAAATAATAACTTGGTTTCAGAGCTAAAATGAGAGGTTGTAAAGGACAGGTGGCTGCAGCAAATCTGTCCCTGCCTGAGGGGAGGATGCTGCTGAATCTGCTTTCATTGTGAGGAGGAAAGATAACCACAAACCTGTGCCAGAGGAACGGGTGGGAAAAATCAGGGAGGAAAAAATTACAAGCAAAAGTCAACAAAATGAGTGGGCTCTTGGCCAGGCTCTCCAAGGCAGATGGATGGTACTGCTGGTTATGACAGCTGCAACTGAAAATGCAAGAGACAACGGGGGAAGCTGACAAATATTTAAAGATTACCACCAGCTGTTTAGCCCAAACCATATCTCCTCTGCTGGGTAAACAAAGCTTTGTTCTGGAACTGCTTTACCTCTTCTTCATAACTGGATGGCAAAGATGATATTTGAACATTCTTATCAAGAACAAGCTCCTGAATGCCAGCAATGGATTATCCTGCAGTAAGATCCTCAAGCCTGACAGACTCACAGCCCTGTCTTCACACCAAAGCCAGTGGGACATTGTGCCTTCCTCTGGCTCTGCAGCCTGCTGGTCCCTGTATGACAAGCAGTACTCTTTCACACTGGGGTCTGCTTCCTGTCCTCTTGCTTGCTCTGGGTGCTTACCAAGTGCAGATAACACTGCACTTCTGTCCTTTGGAAATTCCGTGGCACTCACCTACCACCTTCGCTGCATCTTCTCTGATGTGCTGCTTGGCCTAGCAAGCACAGCCAGGGCCTCTGGCTGGTTCTCTGCCCCTTGTAGATGTTCAGCTTGCTAAAGGAGCTGGGCTCCTCTGAGAAGGGAAGTACAGCTCCATACCTACTCTTACTAGGCACTTTTCTGTGCTGATAAATTTGGCTTCAACCTCCAATACTTCTCCTCTCCTAGGAACACTTAATTTTTATTCATGACTGGAAATGCAAGCATAACCGCCGGTGCTTAAGGTACCCATTCTAAATGTGACAGACTGTTCACCCAAAGGAGTGCTCAAAAATGTATTGGTTTTTGCCCACAGAGTGTTGGCAAGAGTGTGACTGTCAAATTTCTTTTGGGTCCCCACTCCATTCTTAAACATCAGAAAAATGGATCAAAGTTAGGAGTCTATTTTCCCTTTAGTCTTGTTGTACTACTGTTTCAACTGAGATTTATCAAAACTACTTGAACTGAGCTAGAGAGACAAAAAAGGTGACTGATGGGAAGAATGGAGAACATTGAAAAAATCTCCTTTTCTTCTTTTTTTTTTAAAAAAAAAGGTTACCATCAGAGCTGCTTACAGCTAAAAGTGATGACTAAATATACTGGAATCATTGAATTCATCCATCTGAATCCTAATAAGAACATAAAAGCACAAAGGGATGTTGGAGGATATGGCTGGTCACTGGCAGGGGAAAAGAAGATACTGCAGTCCGCCAAGGTGAGCGATACTAGGACAAGATTATCTTTCCTGTCATGTACTTGCCAAGCTGCAGCTCTTACTTTGGCTTGCTCCCTGGGTTTGGTGTCATATTCTTTCCCCCCACACACAATGGAGTGAAGCCTTAGGGTGGAGAAAATGGGTAAAGGAATTATGTAAATAAACCAGCCAATTGGTTATGCCTCTGAGATATTCTGGAGACTTGTCTTGCCAAATTTCTCCTTGAACAGGAGAAGAAGAATTTTCCTGCCTGGCCATCCTACTTTGCCAGCGCAGGAGCAGTGGAAGCTGAGCTGGCCACTCTGCTGCTGGTTCAAGCGGTGGGTGGGAAGGCTCCAGGGCTGTTTCTCTGGGATTCAGAGTGGCATTACTGACGTCATGCCCTTAGCAGGGCTGCAGGGAAAGAAAGGGAGAGAAACATCCACAACTGAGACTTGTGGAGAGAAATCAGCCCCAAATGAATACCTGTGCCATTGCAGCTTCCCATTACACTGCATATATCTGTTCATGGGAGACTCCATCACACAGGCACACCAAGATATGTATTTTGCTTGGCAGTTGTATGGATGTGTGAGATGTGTTCATTTTAGTATAGGTAATTATGTCCAAATCTCTTTAGCCTTTCTCTGTTAGAGAAGTATTGCCAACTGGATTTCCCTTAAGAGAGGCCAGACCTACATTTGCTGTAAGCATCTGATTAAAACTGTTGTGGTTTTGGGGCTTAATTATACTGCAGAGAAGCTTGAACAGAAGCAGGGTGCCTAAACTGATCTTTTCCCAGATGTGGGCATTCAGTGCTCTGTGGCAGATACCAGCTCACGTATTTGGTGGTCTTCTCATGCCTGTAGTTCCTGTACAGGTTCCACGCTATGAGTGGTGGTTAGCCCTGATTTCTTCTTGAAATTTAATTTAGTATGTTCTTTCAGCCTCTCCGGAAAGAAACTTGTTGGAAAATTTCAGCTGGAACATTTTATGTTGAGCTTTATAAAAGCAAGATTGTTGCAAAAATTATGCATGCAGTGGCATTTAGAAAGGCAACAGAGATTTTTATTGAAGAGCTTGACATAGGTGGCATGAAACATTTAAGGGGTTTAGTGATAGGTTTAATTTCATTTTCAATTGACAATGTTCAGAAAAAAATGTTAAAACAAATATTTCAGTGAGCCCAGACGATTTTTAAATCTGTTTTTGTGACTATTTTATCTTCCACTTAAAATTTCTCATTGCAACTTTTTGCAGGGCATTTAGTCAGAGAAGGACATAGCCAGTTTTCAAGCAGCTTTATGTCATTATGGCATTAACTTATGGGGCATTTTTCAGTTATTTTCATAAGCAGTGGTGAGACAGAGGCATGACTCCAAGGGCATATGTATGTGACTACTGGAAACCTTCCATGGCCACACTATTAATGTGGTACAGCTGTAGAATGACTCTTAAATAATGGCTTCTATCACAGTTAATGCATACCCAATGGAACTCACAAAGTCCTGGGGGTCTTTGCACTCCCAGCATATTAAGGCACTGCTGGGAACTCCATGGAGATGCTGCCCTCAGCCTGGGTGTTGGCTGCCTGTGAAGCAGCTGTGTTCAGGAGAGAGAAATGAAGAGAGGTGGTGGGCTCAGAGTTGCTCTAAGAGTTGGTCTTCCAGAACCTCTTCTGCTGTGAGTGAGTTCACACCAGTAGGTGAAAATCAGATCTTGCTCAAAATTTTGTAATAGCTACTTAATGAACAAATCTGTAAAAAATCAGAGATTTTCCTTCAGAAAACTTAGTTCGAAACAACAGAATAACATTGTTTCCTTATATTATTTTTTTTCATACTGATAACTGATTCTATCACTTTTTCCATTCATGCTGTATTTGGCATTGCATTTTGGAAATGGGCAGCCTGGGCAATACGAGATTTTAAGTCCACCCTGTGGCTTGGGAAGTTTTGGAAGAGTGTTAATGCTTTTGAAGACTAAGTGTGTCCTCCCTAAGGTAGTCCTCAAACCTTAGGATTAATTTCTTTTGTTTTCATGTGGGACAATGCAGATTTTTTCCTGATTCATGCATTCCAGTGTCACGCCATGCTGATCTGTCATGGACCGGACTATGCAATGCCATTCCTTCCTGGTTGCTGTGTTTTCTGCATCCTGCTCGCTAGTTTGGAGATACTGAATAAAGTCAGCCACTGCCATGCCTTCATCAGCACAAAGGTCTTGGATAGACATCTGTATGCTTTCTTCATAATTTTCTGTCAAGTCTACTTGTTTGGTAGATGATAGAAGGGAAAGAAAATGGCAAAGATCTAAAAAAATTAGGAGAAACTTCTCCTCTTCCAACAAGTATTAACCATCGCTCCTTGTGTGTTTCAGAAGTACCAGGAGAAATGATACCTGCTAAAAACTGATTCCACAAATTATCTCTGATGAGAAGGCAGATTATATGTACTTTGAAAAACAAATTTTTACATGGCACAATGCAACATTTTACATTGATTGAGATTTCTAAACCTATGTCTGGTTCCCAGCCTTTCTCTCAAAGCGTGTACTCTGTTTAGAAAACACACATACCTCTCTAGACTCACTAGAGATCTGTTTACTACTGAGGGAAAAAACCCTCATAAAACACTGGTTTGTTGCTGGCCATGTATCAAATACAGGTATTTGATTTGGAGATTCTGATGACTAAAGTCAAGCCAATAATTCAGAGAAGAATAGCAAAATGATGAGTGAGGCTTGGCAGAAGTAAGTTGTTTTTGAGGAAAACAGTGAACTGGGAGATTTTGTTGCTTGAGAGATGACTGCTAGAGATAAAAGGGGAACATGCATCCAACCTACAACTGAGGGAGTACAGGATGCAGAAATAACCTCTTTACACGGTAAAATAAAAATGCTTTTCAACATGAGAAAATTTAAGCAATGGAAAGTGTTATAAAATCTAACAGTAGAAAATATCAAGTGCATACATCCTTCCCCTGGGAAAAAGCCTTTAGAAAAGAGCACTCAATTTGTGGTTTACTCCCCACTGTTCTGAAGAGAATGCTGCTCATTCTCTTGCTGCAGTTACATTGAGAGCAAGTAAAGCACTCAGCCAAGGTTTTGCATCTCTGTGTGTCTGGAAGGCTCACAGTGCCCGTCCACTGCACCACAAACTGCTACAGGCTTGACGAAGCATTGCCAGGAATGTTCTTTTTCCCATCTTTTCTGTGAATTTTGGAGCTGGTTGTGTTATGAGCCACATCCTCAGGTACCAGGTCTTATCTGTAATCCTGGCAAGCATTGTGTCTTTGTCTCACTCGTGTCTAAGCTGATGTGAGGTACTGAGTGTTAGCAGTTCTCCATTGCACTGTGGAAATACAGGCAGAAACCAGAAATAAATTACTTATTGTATTGTGCTGGTTATTGACTGGGAGGAGAAATGCCAGGACTCCTTCCATTCCTTGTCTCTCTAGTTTTGGATTGCTTTCAAGTAGATTTAGTAGTTTTTATGGGGACCAGAAAAGAAATTTTCTTTTAAAAAGTATGTTCTTTGAGTACCTTAAAGTATTAAACATTGTTTATGGAAATAAAAACAAGAAAGGAAATAAAAACAAACCAGAATGCCTTTTGACTTTCTCTGACATTGTTTGTCTTTTTCTCAGCAGTGTCATCTTTCTGGTTTACTGGCTTGGATTTATTTAGGTGATCATGTCAATGATATGTATATGTATTATTTATTTTTGCTTTTGGTCTTCTTTCCTGGTCTCTGCATGAAGTTGCAGCAGCACTGCCTGCAGAGTCTGGTGCCTGGGCCAATTCCATTTAAAATAAAGAGCAAAATAATGCTAGGCAGTGGAGTTTCACCAGTGAGGAACTTGGCCTGCTGTCCTGATGTTGCTAAAAACCAGCTGCTGCTGAAATTGCTCTGTGACTGCTGATTCTCACATCTGGGGTGAGAAGAGGATGCTCTAAATGCAGAAGCCTTCATGAACCTGAGGGGAGAAGCTGTGTCCTTCTTCTGGGAAATCATAGGGTTATATATATATCATCTGTGCAGAAGACCTGACTTGCCTGGTGTGAGTTTACACAGCAGCTCCAGCTGTGAGTTTACAAAGCATTTAGGATGCCCTCCCATGGCATTATAAAAAAGGTCATGTTATTTTCGTGGTATGATAATTCAGGGACCCAAACATGACAGCTATGCAAGGAATTTCACAGCTTTGCTCTGGTGTGTCACCTCCACGTCTAACTATCATTCTGAAACTCCAGTTACAACACAGGGATATCATTAAAAAAAAGACTTTTCTTTAGAATGAAAGTTTTAATTATGAATTTGCATCAAATTAGGTTGCTTCTTCAATACAGCAATGAAATGGGAATTGTTTTTGTTTTGCCTTATTGACTTTAAATCTGTAGTCTAAGAAACTTCATCTTACATCATTGGTTCAGCACCATTTTTATACATGTGAAATATGAAAGGAATATAATCTGGTCTGTTTAATGGAAATTCTACATAGGCAAGTTTAAGAGGGAAAATTTTGATTATGGTTAAACTAAGACTGTATTTATTTCATAACTTCCAGACCAATTTCATTTTATGTAACTCAGATTTTAGAAATTATTTCTGAAGAATTAAGTTAAAAATTTGTATTTCAAATTATATATCGGTTGAAAAATATCTGTAAACACTTACCATTTAATGGCAATTATAATATTGAGAGTTTTCAGACTTTGCTAAAAGCTTAACGGTATTTATAACTATGAATTTTATACCAAATTTTTAAGTACCAATTTTACTTTATAAATAATGAAGCTTGTTTTCATAAAGAATTGTTTTTTAATATTTCCCAGGGTTTTCTTTCACAAATTATCACAGGATATAACATCATATTTTAAATGCAATTTAAAACATCTGTAGTGCATTTTCAAAATTTTTCAACTTGAAATCATTATTTACTTAAATGCAATGCAGAGTGAAAAAAACCAAAATAGTTTAGCCTTTTATAATGAAGATAAAATAGTTATAATTTATTGCAATGAAAAGTTTTCTTCAACTGGACCAATGTTGTTTTTTTTTTTGTCCAGTCCTTCCATTTTTGCTTTCTGAACTAGTAAGGATGCTGATTCTCAAAGGAACAGCTGTCCTTCATTAGATCAAGCTGTGCTTCTGATCTTTTAAAATCTCCTAAAACTGCAGTTTACCATTCCAAAAAATCCCTACACACTCCATCTTTTCTTCCATATGACCTCTAAAAAGAGAGGTCATATTTCTGAATTTCTCAGTGTAACCTGGTGTAATTATTCTTAAGAATTACTTTTTTAACTTTTGGAAGTTTAGGATTTTTGGTCACCTGCTTCCAAATATACAAGGTAGGAGTTTTCACTTGCAGGGCCATGATTTATCAGATAAAAGCCATTTTCTCAAAGTGGTTTCATTCTCCAGAGCCATGCCAATGCCTGAAAAGAGCAGATGTATCTTCTTTTGAGCTCTGTTAGCAGTACCACTCTTCACTGCCATAGGTTCAACTGGCATATCCAGGCTTGTCTCTGTCGGGTAACGTCACAGCTTCTTTTAAGATCTTGAAAGCTTGACTCTGATAATATTCAGATCCTATATAAAACACATCTCTCTATGTCAACAAATATAAACCACATTTAAGCTTCTAGCATTTTGTAATCTTATCTCTTTCTGGATGAAGTGAATTCTCTCCATAGCTTTAGTTGACATAATTTAGCCCTGTTTGTATGTGGCTGTCCAAGTCACAGATCTTGCCCTGCAGAATTTAACGGCATTGTGGCTACTGCTCCTGGTAGCAAATGTACTAATGCTAAGCAGATAGAGTAATCACAGCAAAATTTACCTGTGATAAAATACTACAGAGTAATTTCATTTTCCTTTGTCTGCTTTCTTTTTCTTTTTTTTTCTCCCCTTAAAGAATCAGTAGTTTCAAGCTGTTTCAAGCCCTGCAACCCCCAGTACCAGGAATCAGCCACTGACAGTGTTTGCATTCGCACTGATCGCCTCATTATATAAGGTAAACCTTAATTTCTTTTTTTTACACATTTCTTTTGTATTAATTCCCTACTCTGGCAAGCAGAAAGTCTCCAGAGACCCAGGAATGTGGTTTCTTAAGTCAGTCCTTGAAAATGCAATTCTTGGGGGTAAGGCAGAGGTTGAGTAAAGGTTTAGGTTTGTGGTTTGTTTGGTTTGTTGTTGTTGTTGTTTGGTTTTTTTTGTTGTTTTTGTTTTTTGGGGTTTTTTGGTTTTTTTTTTCCTGATGGCATGTAATAACTGTAAAATAGCATGGTTTTATTTGATCAGTATCAGATGATGTTTTGGCTCTGGCTCTCAAATATATCCGTGGTATAAACAGAATGAAAGCAAAATATTAGCCAGTATATTTTTATCAGGTACAGTGTCAGGGAATAAGCCAGTTATTAATGGTATTTTTTCTGGTCATGGAATTAAATCCTATTTTAATCTAAGAGTGGAGAAGGAAAATTAATACTGTTTGTTCTGAAATATGGCATTGTTCTCTGCATAGCTGAGAACAGACTGGAAGTTTTCTCTTTCTGAAAAAATAGTTTGATTACTACGTACTATCAATATGAATTCAATTTGCAGAGTATCTGTAGTCCCAGAACAGTACAATCTCAAAACTAATAGCTTTCTGCTTTCCCCTTGCCAATCTCCACCCTGGCTCGTGCCAGTGCATCACAATGTGAGGTGCAAAGCCGCCTCCTCATTGTACCGGCACGGAACGCTTCACCTATAAATCATGAAGGAACAGTCTGTACTGTCTTATCTCCTCTTTGACCTGGGTACTGCTCTGACCATCAGAGACTGTAATTTACTGTCTTTCACACAAGTGCAAAAGAGGTTGTGTGATGCCTCCAGGCTGAAAAAACCCAGACGTGTTCAGGTGGGTCCACACCATGGACTGACCTTCTGCATTTCTTGCTGGTTCCTGTGGATGAGGATGATTATGGGAGAGGGTCAGACACCAGGTAAGCCCCTGCAGCCCCTGCAGCATCACATCATGTTCCTTAAGTCAGAGAATGTCAGGGTTTCTCCCTCTCTGTTTTAACAACTAGAATGAGGATGGGGTGGGATATGTGGCCAGCATTCTGGAAAACCTCCCTTGCTTGCGAGGTATGGTACAGGCCTTTGGGTTCCTGGCATAGGTTAGAGAAGGGACATCTCTTGGCATGTGGTTCTCCACCCACAGAAAAGCACGAATGCCACAAAGCTGGGGCAGGCTGTCATCTCACTCTGCTTATGGACCATTTACCATTTCCTCTTCTCCTTCAATTTCTTTTAAAGTGGTTTGTGGGGTTTTTTTGTGTGTGTGTGTTTTTTTTTTGTTTTTTTTTTTTGTTGTGTTTTTTTTGTTGTTGTTTTTTGTTTGTTTGTTTGTTTGTTTTTTGTGCTGAGCTTAGACTAGCTAAACCTCTCCTAACTGGCTGCTTTTTCTTCTTCTAGATCCTTGTCCTCCTCTGTGATTTATTTTCTTATTTACCCTTTTCTCTTCCTTTGCATTCCACCCAGTGTTTACCTGCCATTTGTACTGGTTTTTATTTAATTCTTTCCTTCCAAAACTGCAGCTTTTATACACTCTTGACAAATTATTATTTTCCTCTCCTTTTCAAGCTTTTTCTCCTCCAGATACCTTTAATTCAGAAAGTCATCTGTGGAATGCCACAAATACATCTTTGCCCCCCTGTGTTTACTGTTTCTGACTTGCTGAACTTTAGTGTCCATATTCTGCTGTCATTACCCTGATGTAAACCTGGAAATTGTTTCTTATCCATGAGTATGTGGCTGAAAGATCAGTAGCTTAAAGCAGAAAATCTTGGAATTTAATTACAAGTGTTTGTGTTGCTCTGTATCTTCCATGGCTTTTGTTAGATCTGAGAGGTCCATTACCTTGAAGGTAAACAATTTTCTATGCAAGGTGGCATTGCTGCTACGTGACACATGACGATTAAACATCTGTTTCCCTGTCTTGATGGTCTTGTCAAGCCTGAGCCTATAGGTTTAAAACATAATTCAGTCATAGTCATATATTCAGCTACGGGTTAAACAAATTACTGCTGAACAGTTAATAGAGTTGGCCAAATCCAGCCCTGGTGTTACACCTGTTTTATGCCAAGACTGAATTGTGTCCTGTATCAATAACAATGAACATTTTCAGGTGCACTTAATGGAATACTGTACTGAATTTATTCTTATTTTGTTCCCTTAACAGTATAAGAAAAGTAAGTGTGTTTCAAAATTCAATCACTTGGCTGGCTCCCACATTGTCAGGCTGAATGCTAATTATTCAGCCTAATTAAGTCCAAAATAATAATAATAAAAAGGTTATAAAGTACAAATTGAACTCTGGTATAGACACTTCTTGTAAAGCTTTCACCTTGACACTTTCATGCTCCTGCTCCTGACTTTATTAACAACTGAGATCACTTCAGCCCTGGACCACCAATGTTTTGATTAGCAGGTTTTGGCACAGATAGCTGTCCCTTGTGCTGAGCAGCTAGATCCCTGCACCGAGCAGTCTGTAGGGAGTACTTCCACATGCCCTATGTGCCACAGGTAATTTCTCAGTACCAGTGTGTTGTGCATGCACCTTCCCTTTTAAAAGCCCTTCCAGAACTACACTGCTGAGAGAATCTGAAACCTTCATCTTATTCTCAGCCTGAGTTAGTCAGGCTTGTTTTATATCCTTTTGTTCTTGGGCCAGTATAGCCTTGTAGGTCCATTAGATGCATAATTGCTCATGTTTAATCTTTTGTACCTCTGCCCAGTCTTCCTTTTGCTGTTATGTGTGCCAAGTTCTTCTAGCATCTTTTCCTAATGGTCCTACCAGTCCTTTGCTGCATCTCCTTCAGTTCAAGTTTACCTTTGCTGTGGAGCCTTTTATTGCTACGAGAGGGACAAAGTGAAAGGCAGTATTGCTGCAAATACCTATATGTGTGTGCAGCCTTATGCAAGCCAGCAGTGTCCAGTTCTATAATCATTGTCCTCGTCTTCCTTGCAAAGTTAAGAATGGCTTGTCAGCAGCCCTTGGCCACCTGAGCTCTACTTTTGCTGGTTATTTCTAGGTGTTAGCTCTCCAGATGCTTAGGCTGAGAACAAGGGTGTTGTGCAGAGGGCTCAAGGTGTCTGTGGGTGGGCTGAGCACTCATTCTTGCTCAGCTCATCCAGAACATATGGCCAGCTAAGTGCTTAGGTATTGCTGGGATTCTCCCTCAAGTGTGGGCTAGAGCTTAACCTGTATGAATATTGAAAGGGAAAAATACTTTAGGTGGATCTGTATTTTTGAGCACCCCAACTGCCAGTCAGGCATCCTCTGTGCAGCTGTTCTCCAAGCTCCTCGCTGTGATTTCAGTCCCTGGGTACCTGTCCTGGAGGGCTCCTCCCTGTTACTCCCCAGGTCCAGGCAAGGGTGATGGTGGAGCCCTTTGCCTGGGACAGGAGAAGGACAGTCCTTCCACTGCTTGTGCTGGGGTCTAAGGATGGGCAATGAATGGGCTGGCAATGACAGGGTAGATTTTTAGAAGACTACAGTTGGAGAGGTTTATCAAACACCAAGGTCATAGACGGGAACTGTGAAACTTTCAGATTCCTGAGTGCCAGAAGTCTTGTAGTCCATCTCTAATGGCTTTTAGAGTGTTAGGATTGGAAAACAGCCTGAGTAGGACATAGTGATGAGTTTTTACAGATGCATCATATCTCTGATGACTGCAGTCACACTAAGTTAGAAGGCAACAAGCAAAAATATAATAGTGAGTACTAAGAAGAATGTATTGGACTCTTTTTTCAGAGGTGCTGTAAAATCTATTTCACATAACACAAGCATTAATTCAAAGCATTTGTTCACAAGGCACTACCTTACCTGATCTGCTTTCCTTGGCTGATATATGTACTGCAGCTACAGATTTATTTCTACAGATACACAGTTTTGTATTTTGGTAATAAATTCTTTTCAATAGAGTGGCTCCCCAGGACTGAGAGCTTATGAACTGATTGATTTAAATGCCTGTACGAGACTGTGCTTTCACTGTCTGGCAAAACACATGACATAAATTTGACTCTGGAGCCAAATAAATTGGAGAATTGTACCAAATTGTGCTAAAGAGGGAAGATGGATAGTGAAAGAAGCCACTTCAACAAATAATGCATACTCAGAGTGTCAAATGCAAAATAAATAAAATCCCTATGGAAATAGAAAACTTGTTACCAGCAGAAGCGCCTAAGTGAGGTCTGAAAATTACTACACATGTACTCTCATGGGAATACATATTCTGTTCCCTTGGCAGAAATATTAGATGTACTTAATCATATTGGTGATATTAATTAGAAAAATGGTGATACAGAGAGAGCAAGAACATTTCTTAATTTTTTGCTGTAAATAGCAAAGTTCCCCAAACTTCAATGAGACAAGAACTGTACCGAATACCACAACAATAGCTAATCCATAAAAGAAGGAAAAGCGCAGGCAATGATTTGATTTACTTTTGTGTCACTCCAGGCTTATTCCAGAAAAGTAACTTTATTTTCCCTGCTTTAAGATGAAGTAGTGCATTGTTGGAGAAAAAAAAGCAAACCAGAATGTGTTGCATAGCTTGTTATTACAGCAGAAATAAAAACAAAACCCAAGGGCATATGATTTTCAACACCTTTGATTCTTAAAAAGTTAGAGGGAGGGTAATGCAAAATTGCTTTTCTTTCGTAATTTTTAGTAATTGTCTTCAGCATTCTTGGTCTCCCCAGGAAGTTGCATGTGTGAAGGATTATATCACTTTCTGGGGCTGTTGTTCAGACACATTTCACTGACACTAAATGTGACCTAACAATTCATCTTCTTTGAATTAAGTGGCTTAGTCAAATGTGAGATGAAAGACAGTACAAACTGAGAAGAAAAAAGGATGTGAGCCTCCCCAAATTCAGCTTTTTCTTCTCTTGTAAAGCTGAATTTCTTCTTTTTGAAAAGAAATTTAAGGTATTGTATTTCATAAATCTGTTTTAAAAAGCCTGTCTTTCAGTCTGCTTTTTACTTTCTTGTTTTTCTCAGTGTTAATACAGCACCAGAAATATTTTACAGCTTCTCTCTTTGATGCATTCTTATCACAAGTGTTGAGTAATGCCTTGCATCTGTTATAAGGAAACAAATGACTATAATCTTTAGTGCCTAGGCTAAAAGGCTCTAAAGGATAACATAAAATCAGATTTTTATGTCATGAGTGTGGGAAACAGAGAGTAGGACCTCAGGTTTTCCAGAGAGAGTATTTCTATCACATGAAGGGAGCTCGTCCCTTTAGTTTGTGGACGTGCTAGGACATAATTGCATTTTATAGCCACAAATAACTTCTGCTCCTCCACTGGTGAGCAGTGCTCCTTGATAGCTGCTCATAGCACTTGGCCCTCCAGGAAAAGAAGTCTGGAAGGGACCCAACAGGAATGGTGAGCTCCTTGGAAAAGAGTGAGAGTGCTTGGAAAGGTGCTCCTTCATCCCTCACTGAGGGACACCTCAGTACTGTTACAGAGCAGGACTGTAGTGACATCATGTTATGGCCCTCTTACCAGTTTGGTGCCTCCTACCAAGCGTGGCTTTAATGTGAGACACCTGAACCCCTCAAGAATGGATCTGTGCGCTGGCTGGCTTGCCTGGCTAATGCTGAAGGAAATAGGCAAGGGGAGAAAGCAGTGATGTGGGAGGATGGAGCTTGCAAAGGCAATAGTTAGAGAGGAGCAGGAGCGTGAAACCATGGAGCTGGATAAATACAGGAGATGACAGTTTGCTGAGTTCAAGGCTTTACTCTGCTTCTTCACCTGTCCCTGTGCTCTGGGGCATCTCACCTCTGACATCAGCTAAGATTTGATCTGTAGTGAGGAGCCAGAGGACAATGAAACCATAGATACATTTTGAGGATGGTATTTATATAGATTTAGTGCTGAGACAGATTGGCTGGGAAAGGAAAGAAGCCGCTGAGCTTGTTAGAGACCCACAGGGGAGAAAGTGCTCTGTGAGATAGTTTGAGAGTTGTTAGTTGTTTTGGCAACCGTTATTAGACACGGCCCATAATTACTTCTGTAGCTATGGAGGAGTATAATTTGCTTTTAATTACTGTATTAGCAAATATATCAGTAGGGAAACCAACAGAAAAAGGAAAAATTGCTGACTTTCTTTCAGTTCTCTTCTTTGTGACAGTAGGAAGGCAAAAATATTTGGACCAAAAAAAAAGGCTCTAATGAGCCCCAAACAGGCACATTCTGAGAAATGAACATGCTGAGGGGGGAAATAGCTATTCCAGAGAGCAGAGACCTGGCTTCTATCATAGTCTTACAAAGTGGAAATAATAGCTTCTTTCCATTGTAATTTTAAAATTGTAACTCAGCGCTGTTCTTCTGATGCTTTGTGATAGATGCCAGGAGTGGAGACTGCTCTGCTCCAAGTGTGAGTCCGATAATAAAGCAATTTCTGAACTGTAGCAGCATTGCACCCTTTCTTTTGTTTCCCCTGAAAGATACTGTAAGGCTGCATTATCAAGATTCACCCTCACAGAACAATATTTTATTTTTAAATCATCCTTTAAAAGAATTTGTGAGTACTGGAGGGGACGTCTTATCTCCCATCACGGTCACGTCTCTGGGAGATTTCGAGCAGGAAAACGCTGAATGCATTTTCTTACCTTGAATCACAAAGAATAGAAATTCAGTGGTTTTCCTGGCCTCTTAATCTTCTCACTGAGATACTGCTCTAAACACTAATGAACATTAAATCGCTATTGCTCTGTTGGTGTGTAGCGCTTCAGTCAGCAGTCCTTCCAGAGTCAATAACAGCAGGCAATCTACTGCAGTTCCTCTGGTGTTTATTTTTAAAGATAATACTTGAAATACTTTAAAAAATGAAACATTTCATTTTGAAGGTGACAGAGCTGGAAAAGCTGAAAAAGTTCAAGATGCTTTTACAGCATTGAAAGGGACAAACCATTTGAATTTCAATTTCATCTCCCTGCTGCCTAGTTGGCCACTGAGCTGTGGGGGGAGCATGGCTCTTGGCAGGTCAGGGGTGGATTTCCCTGCTGGCTTCCCCATCGACCAAGCACAGGAGCCTCTGCAAGTGCAGCTTCCCACAGAAAATCACTGAATAAGGAAATGGGGCAGCTAAAACCAGGGCAGGTGGTAAATGATGATAAAATCCCCAGTACTTTGTTTTAAGGTGAAACCCTTCATGCAGACTGCCATACTCCTGTAGAAAATATGGCTTGGTTGAGAATGTATCTCCAGCTGTAAAATCCAGGTAAACAAGGGCATTATGTCAGCTTGAGAGGCTTTTGAAGTGGATTGGCTGTGGGGCTGGCTCAGAGTTGTACACAGGTCCTGCATGCTGGCATTTCCTAATTTCTGAATATTTGGTTTTATGGCAGCAGCAGTGGTGCCTTAACACCATTTTATGTGAGGTATTTATAGACCACCTTGTCTATCAGTAGTGACTTCCTGACTAGCAGTTCCAGCTGAAAGCTCATCTGTGTCCGTAAGGGAATTGGTATTTTTTCCCTGTCTGACAGCCAAAATGGTTTGTCTGATTGCGAGATGGAGGCTGGGGAAAGATGTGTCATTCTGTAATGTTAAAACAAAAATGATGATGAGAAACTCTAGTGCTGCACTGAGTTTTAAATTGAAAACTACTGCCAGCAGTGCGGGAAGAGGGAACCACAAGGCAGCAGCAGGGGGGCAATGCCACGGCAAGGGTGGGAGATGTTTGGTGGAGAGGAAAACCAAGCAGGGCAGGTAGGTGCTAGTCTCTCTCAAGAAGCTGTGCCTCTACGTTTTTCACAGCATACATCTCTGTCTTTCTATATTGCTTACATGCTTACTCAAATTATGCAGGTAAAAAGAGGCAGAGTCTGAGGAAAAATATAGCTGCAGATGCCAAGGACCTGTGTGCACTGAGGTGGCCCAGGAATCAGCAGCCTTAATCTCAATGCTTTAATTCCCCTGCTGTAAGGGTAGTTCTATCAGTTTGACAGAGAGGTGCCATAAAGATGTATGTATTCAAATTTTGTGGAGCACTAGGAACAAATGACATAATTTTGTATTCAGTACAGAGTAGTTTAAATAAGGCCTGCAGGCCACACACTGACTGTTGTGGATTAAAAAAAAAAAAAAAAAAAAAAGTCCTCACTGAGCAAGTCAGACACCCTGAGGAAGAAAAAGTACATGAGCTTGTAATTAAAAAACAAATTTATACGTGAAATGGCCTGAATTAAGACTTCTTGTGCATCAGTAATCCTGACATATCCTAACTTTACAGTGCTTGATTTTGCAATAAAGTGTTTCTTTTAAAGTTACTTTTCTGTATATGAACTGTAAGGAAGACACATGGAAGCACATGAAAAGGGCAAAGGAAGACAAATAGGGCAGAAAAAAGCCAAATACTGTCACTCTTATGTATGAGGTATGAGTAACTCTGAGTAATTTAAGAAGCAGGGGAGAAAAGTTTTGGGCAAGACAACCAGTTCTTTACTGCTCCTTGAAAACATTCAGAAAATTTTCCTCAATTTATTTTCTATCACTTTGCTATTTCATTTACTCTTACTTCTCTCAGAGACCTTGATTTCATTCTTTTAATAGACAGACACTGCTGAGTTCCTTCTCTCTCACCTTGCAGAGATAAGGATGTTGCAATCTCTGCGCTCCTGCTAAGAGAGAGCTGGAAAGGCAACATCAGGGAATGAAGCCATTAAAAATACACCAAAAAACCTATAGCAGAAAGTATACAGAAAAATGTGGGCAGAAACACCTTATTTAGAGTTTTTATTTCACTTCTGCTATGTGTCCGAGGTGACAGAGAGAAGGTTTTTTTCTTGATGCCTGTTTCTTCCAGATATCCTTGTGAGGTATTAGACATTGCAGAAGGGGCAAGTCAACATCATACAGACTACAGAAATACAGCTGGCCTAAAGATGGAGAAGATTTTGCCCTCAGGGCTGAAATGGATAATGAGCCTTTGAAAGGCTCTGCTTAGGGATTTTTAGCAATGAAGGAAAGCTGGACAAGGGCAGTGAAACTGAATTTTGTAGCAAATGCAGTTGAATTTGAAGAGAAAGGAAGCAGTGAAGTGTGATTGTTCTTTTAATTCTCACACTGAAGTTTTGCTAAAAGTTATGAACAAATTATCTTTCAAGCTTGAAGTTTGCCTTTTAAATCCATACTTAGGTGCCTCTTTAAGTATCCTGATATTAAGACAAACAAACAAACAAACAAACAAAACAGTGCTCCCATTAAAGCTGTAAAAATTATGTTTCTCCTGACCATGTTTATCCAGCACTTATCACAGTGGGACCTGGATTCTTGATCAAAACTAAATGCTCTTGCTGCATATACAGGTGATGTTTTCAAGAGAAGGACTGGAGATGAAACCCTTGTTTCATGTATTGCTGGCAAAATAGAAATCCTATTGTGCCTCTGTAACAGAAAATTTCATATACCTTTTGGGGCTTTATGTTTGCAGCTGGGTACACTGGTAGAAAACTAAACAACACAATGACACAAAAGGTCTCAGAACCATATTAATAAAAAATCTATCACCAGAGATATTGATGTCCAAAGATACATATCTGGCAGGGAAAAAACCCTAATTTCCTCAAGGTAGCGCTGTGAGGAGGGGGGTATTGAAAGTAGCACTAGGTCCTGGAAATGCAGGCCTAGGCATGCCCCTTACTAATAAATTGTTGTTTTGGTGAAGTTCTTTCTTATAAATGGCAGCATCTTTCCTCTGTGGTCCCAAGCTCAAGCCGAAAAGTTCCTGTCTTTTGGAAAGTTACACCACTTAGCAAGATGTTACAGAAAGAGTAAGAGGAAAAATCAACCCAGTGAGAAACATACCTCAGTATTCTAGTGATTGAAAACAGATTTGGTATTCAAGAGCTGCAGGAGAAAATGTTTGATGTGTCTGTCTCTGCAGCCAGTTTCAAGGAAAGGGAGGGTCATTAAGTGTGAACAGTATCAGCTAAAAGCCTCCCACCTTTCTCTCAAGCCTGCTGGTAAATCTGACCCTGTGGTAAAGGTCATTTCTCATCTCCTCAGGCACATAGCTGTGTAAGGACTTCAGGGTATATCACAATAAATTCTTTGCTGCTCTGTAGAACTTTTTTGCTTAGAGATTTGAATCCAAATAATGCTGGTTTCTTGTTATGCTTTCCTTGTAGTGCTTTATCAAATAGCAGGAATTTCATACTGTTCCTGGGGGCAATTTCTTTAACTGAATTGTTCCTTATGGGTTTTCACTGTAAGCAACACACAGTTTTCCAAGCTTATTGTCAATTGTGAATGAACATAGAGTTAATTCAGTTTTGTGAGTGCCTGTTCACCTAGTATAGGTCTATTATCTATGCAAATTAATGGCTTTTGTCCTTTAAAAATTGAGATTAATCTTTGATTTAAAAACATCACTAGTAACTGATATACCCAGATGGACCTACTTGCTCTGTTGGATTATTTAATCATTAATTTTATAAATCCATTTTATTAATCCCTTTTAATGGCATGGTGAATATACCCGGTGATGAGATTCTTATTCCTATTGTGGTTTTGACTGAATTATTTAAAATTAAATTGCTCAGTAGAGTAGTGTTCCAACATTGCTTTATATTCAAGACTTTCACTCTTACTTTGCATTGGACTAGCCCTGACTGTTGCATTCTCAGTCGTCACAGTGACTTTCCCTGCTTAAGAATATGAGAAAATCAAGGTTTGTAGGCACATATTTCTGAGTGGCTTGAAGATCTCATTCCCTGACCTAAGACATTACTCAGAAGGCATAAATCCATTCTTTATCCTTTAGTTGCAATACTAACATAAAAAAAGACAGTCTTTCTGTCTGACTTATATAATTTAATTTGATCAAGAAAACCTATGCTGTCCAGGGTTATAATGACCACGTAATTACATGCAACAGAATCAATGACAGCTTCAAAAAATTTGCTGGTTATTGTAGCTTCTTCTCTAATCACTTGGAAAAGTGATAACACATGTTCAAGTATTGTCCTCATTGCCAATTTATAGCATCATTAGGTTTTGCTAGGAAAATCTTATGCTAATTTTTGTTCTTACACTCTGTGAGTTTAGATATGGCTGCTTTTTTGAAATTCATCTCTTTTGGGTGCTTTAATTTCTGTTGTTCAAGATCAGATGCTTGGCTTCTGAGTGTGAAAGGATCAAAGCATCTAAAGTGCAGATGGTCAGTGCCCCAGTAAATAAGCTTCTTAAAATAAGGCGTCACAAATTTTCTTTGTGATTATGATTTTGCCACCAAAAATGAAACTGTAATCAAACGAAAACTACTGATGTCCTCAGCTCCATTTAACCTGCAGTTTTGGCAGAGCAAACTGTGGCTTACACATCTTCCATCTAAGTAAATGTGAACCTCAAGCTCCAGGACTAGTGGTTTGGCAAACCAGATAATAATGGCAGAGGGAGAAGCAGAAGGGGTTGGAGCAGGGATGCCATCCCTCTGTGGTTCTGCTGTGTCTGGAAAACCCTCTGAAAGTGCAGGCAGCACATCCCAACACACATGACAGGAAAATGCAGTGTTTTGTCTTGGTTTTCTTGCATTAGCTTCTAATGCTGCTTTCATTATATATCTGGTGAATTGTGGCAATTGCATAAATAAAACCCATTAAATTGGGTTTAATTGCAGCCACTGCATTAAGTGGATGCTGTTTATTTTTAGAATAATTAAAAATTATTCCTTCAAAAAGGGAAAAATCTTCTTTAATTTTTTAAGTTTTTATTTTGCACTCTAAATGTGAAATGGAAGATAAATAGGAAATGTGAATCATCTTGTATACTAGTAAATTGCACAAAATTCCATTTGCTTTTTTTCTGCACAGTATTCACATCCAATTTGCATTATGCACTGTATTAATTCTCTGATAGTTTAGTGTGATAGACCACCATTTTAACAATAAGTACATAGGAGCAGAATAAAATAGGCTGTGCTTTTAAACTAAATTCTATTTCTTGATTTTTTGTATTTAGTTCTCATCCTTATTCTCCCATAAATGCTTATTGTTGGCTTTTTTCTTCCATGAAATGTCTTTTAAAATTCATAAGCTTATTAAAAAACTAATGGGTAGTGATAGCTGCCTTTCATTCTGTCTTTTATAAACCATTTTAAAGTGAAAGAACTATTTGAATTGCAAACTCAGCTCTTGCCTGCATCCATGGAACAATCACAGTGGTAAACACAAAATGATCATAATTTTTCATCAAAGTGCTTTAACCTCAGGTCTGTTGGCTTGTCTCCCAGATAACAAGGTAGGGTAATTTCTATGATTAATTAGGTAAAGTTTATCAAACTGAATGAAGATGAAAGGCTTTGGAGGACTGTATGGTGTTAAATGTGTTTTAAACATAGCAAAATGGTCTCTTACAAACCTTTTACACACATTCAATAGTTTCTGAAATATTTTGCTCCTTGATAGAACAGTCAGAAACATCTGGTCCAAAGCTACAAACTCCCCTTGCTCACCCAAAGGCTCAAAATAATAGAAACTGGTTACTGCCTCCAAAGAGATTTTGAATCAATTTTTGTCCTAAAAAAGTGCATGAAAGAAGGTGTTCGTGAATATGACAGGAATACAGGAAAACTCTACTGGTCACCGCTTAATGTCTGTAAGAATTACAACAGAATTTTGCACATTTGAGGTGGAAAACATCTTGCTCCGTTTTCCCCCTAAGATTTAAGATCAATAAATAAGAGAATATAATTTGAAATATTTATGTATGGACAGTGCTCTGGGAAACCTGATCTAGTTGAAGATGTTCCTGCTCATTGCATGCAGGTTGGAAAAGATGTCCTTTGAAAGTCCCTTCCAAACAAAACTATTCTATGATGTATAATCTGTACTGTTGCTCATTCTGTCACTCATGATGAATCTCTTTTATTAATGAGGGGTTTTTATTAAAAAAAAACCCAAAAAACCAAAACAATGTTTTGATTTTGGCTAACCAAAAGGGTTTGGTTAAAAATCATTAATATTTCCACTCAGCTCTATAGGTTCAGAATGATCATTTTATGATTTATCCTTTTTTAGTTCCCAAAATTGAGCATTCTTTTCGTGGGTGGAAATTTCTACCTGACAAAAACATGTCCTTTCATTTTTTTTTTCTTTTTTTGACTCCAGTTGTTATGAAAATGCATAACTCAAGGCAGAACTTATGTTTTGGGCTTTAAAGAGACGACTGCCATCACAAACCATCCCTGTTTATCCCACGTGAAGATGAATAATGTGTTTCAGGTAGGGAATTCTGTTGCGACCAGCTGACTGCTGGCTGCAGGCTTTGGATAAGGGTTTCACAACACTAGGTTGTGGCCACGGGAGTACTGCAGTGGTATAACTGAAGGTATTCTCCCTGTACCTACCTTTCTAATTAACATTTGCAACATATGGAAGATGGTCTTTGTGTCTGCACAGACTCTTTGCGTTGAAGGCAGGTGTCTGCAAAGAGCAACGTCATTCATTGTGGGTGTGATAACAGGAAAATCTCTGTAACTTGCTGATGCCAAAGCAAGCTGTTCAGCTTGTATCATGCTGATGGGGAAATTAAAGGGTAGCAGACTAACATGTCTTGTTCATAATTGCTCTAAAGTATCTTCAAAATGTAAATTAAAGGACAAGCTCTGAAGGTTATTGAGCATGCACAGTGTGCACTGAAGTCAGCAGGAGATGCAGCTGCTGTAGACCCTCTAAGAGCTGACCCAAATAAAGTACAAATGTCAAGAAAATCACTTGAAAGCCTTGGAGCCCTAACTGCATTGCACACAAGTCTAATTGTGTTTATAAGCAGAGTGGTGCTACATCTCTTTTGCTGTTGATTTAGGAAATCCAACTTTTCATTGACTCAACAGCAGCTTTGAATGCCCCAAGCACCTAAATAAATCTAATCACAGGAAATCCTTCCCCTCCATCATTTCATTTGCACGAGTCCTCCTTAAAGCACCATCTCATAAGCAGAGACTGAAGCAAGCATATCTTGCCTCTTGCTGGTAGGAGGGAAGAAATCACATTCTGGGGGAAAAAATGTCCTTTCCACAGTGCCTCTTTTCATGCGTACTTTATCTTCTTCACTGCAAGACTCTAACACTGATGAGCCCTGCGGGTCCTAAAGATTCAAACACAATGGCACTACAGGAAGATTAAGCCTAGAAAAAGAAAAATTGAATTTAATTTCCTCCAACACTGAAAAGAGATGATTTTTTTTTCCATTAAAGAAATTTTTTCCATTAGAGTGTTTTCCATTAAATTCTGCTTCCTGTGGAAAACCAAGTTTCTATTTAAAAGAGAATTTTCACAGCAGGAATTTATTCTCTCAAGAAAGAAACATGCTTTTCATATGCACTTCTAATTTTAAGATATTGGCTAAAATTTCAATGTTTCAATTCCTCTATCATTTAGTGCAAAATTAACAGTTTGGGCAGGAATTGTTTCTACCATTATTATTTTATGCAAAATGCATGTCAGGGCTTGTAAGACACTTCTAAGCTGTGATTAACTGGAGTAGTCTCAGCTGGGACCCCCATCCCTGCTACTCCTCCCCACGCCCCAGGCCTCCCTTTAAGCTCAGACCCAGAAAGCACCTAGACCTGGCCTGAGCTCCATCAGAAATATCCTTGTGCCTACTCCCGCCTGCTGCTGTCCTGGCTTATGGATTTATTATTTTTACTGGATTATTTCCAAAGCCACACTGTCCTCAACCTTTTGTCCATGCTTCCTGGATGGGCTCTGGATCTGTACTGGAGTCCTGACTGGATTTTCCGTGTCATTCATCAGTGTACCTCGTGTGGAAGTGTCAGGGGGACTGGTTGCCATCCTGACACTGTTCATCTCCTGTGGGAGGACATCCTGGTGGGGAGGTCCCCACTGTGTTGGGATTCTCCTTGGCTCCCAACTCACCCCAGCTCTGATCCTGCTGGTCCCTGCTGTTGCAGTGGTGAAATGTAGCTTGTCATTTGGATGCCAGCAAATAACGACCAAAATATTTCTCTATGTAACCTCTGTGTTCAGCGTCACTGTTCTTGACAGTGCCAGCTTTTAGCTGAGCCTGTGAGCAGTAGAGAATGAAGGAGACATATTTAAATGTTGGCTTGCAAAGACTGTATAATAGAGCCCCTGGTCAGCGTTCTTAGATGCCATATTTGCTTGTGTTATTATGCTTCCTGTGGCCTTTCCAGTGCTTTGAAGGTCTCTTTGATCAATGTATCCTTGGATCTTCCACACACTTGTTTTCTCCGTGTGGGTTCATACACTGAGTTCTTGATGGTGATTAAATTTAACGTCCTTTTTGATGATACCAAGAGGCAGTTGCAGGAACAGAGAGAACTATTGGAATTCTACATACTGCATTCCCAGCAAGATTGACTACCATGGGTAAAAGTGTTGTGTGATGAGGATAAAAATGGTAGTGTCATCAGGCTTTTGCAATAGACAGCAAAAAGTCAGGATAAAAAGGAGATGAACAAGTGAATTAAACCTAAGCTGATTGCTGACTAATTAATTTATAATTGAAACTAAATGTTAAGGATTGAGACTGTGAGATCCCTCTACTAAATAGTAATTTACTTTCTTTTACTTATTTCTATTGGACCAGCAGGTCAACGGCCTTTTCTGACAGCGTTTGGGCAAATAGCAATTCTATGCAGTCTGTTCTTTAAATTAAAAGAAATGCCTGTTTTAGCAATTTCCTCTGGCAGGAAAGCAAGCATATATTCTTGCTACATTCTTTTTATTGAAAGGGCACTATCAGGCTTCGAATCCCCATTTACATTTTTAGCCTGGTTTCCTAAGGAAATGAAGCTTATATAATAACACTGACTTTCTCTTCAACTGTCAAGTCCTATGTAGTAACTTTTAAACTGTTTGGCCAAGTGCAGCTAAACTTAAAAGTGGATGGAAAAATATCAGCTGGAACAATGTTCTTAAAATCTTTGTCAAAAGCATAATCTGAGGAGAAGAGAGAGATGCAATTAGTGCTCACACTGAGGGAAAGTGCCAACCTTGGCTGCTGTGCTGTTGTTTGGCATTTATGTGCTGGCCAGCCAGCCTGTCACGGGGCCCATCAGTCCACATCTATGTCTTCTCTTGTCTTCTGTAATGTGCTGCCTCCAGCACTGTGGATTAAACTGGAGCAATTCAGGGAGGGAGCTGGGGACAATGAGCAAGCTAAGAAATCCGTAGGAAACAGCTCATGAGTAGTTCTGCTGCTCATGAAAATATTTGTTGCTTTAGGGTAGAAAATCGAGTTAAGGTGGGTGTAAACTCATCAATGTGTGTTTTGTCTATCTGGTCTGACAGATATGTTCTATTCACTTATCACCTGAAAATCAAAGTGCAAATAAATGAGTTGAAATGTCCTAGTGAATAACGTTCAAGCCTGATATTTCGTACCAAAAATGTTGAAAAACTACATATATATTAAGGAAACCGAGGATATGTTTCAAGTTCTATGAACCAGTGCGTTTGGAAACTGACTTTTTCAATCTGATTAAGATTATTACTGTGCTAATTTAAGTTATGAATGCTGATCAATTCATACTTTGACTATAGGACCAGGATCAATCCTTTTGGTGTTACATCCTGACCTTCCACATAACCTAGAAAACTTTCTTGAGGTAATTCTTGCTTGGAAGTTTTTTTAGAGGGGAAAAATAGCCACTATTAATTTAAAAATCGCAATGATATACTACCCCATTTGCTACAAAGAGAGGTGATGAAAAATTATATTCACCTTTTTTAAAAAATAACCTAGTTGTTTTGACTTCAAGTTAATGAACCTTGCTGTGCCAGTCATTAGATTGTGTTGTACTTTGATCTATAATAATTAACAGCACTTTGAATTCCTTGCAGACAGATAACTCCGGTCTGATGGTACTGTGTTGTAACTTTGTACTCAATATACTCCTTAGGAAAATCTCTGGTAGTCATTTTCTTGCTCTTACCACTTGCCACCATCTTCTCAGTTTCTTAACATAATCCTTGAGGTGGGAATATAGAAGTGGGCAAGCTATTCTGATAGAGATCCCACTTAAGTGCACTTAAAAGACATGTGTAGTTGATTGTCTGTTATGATTTCCCCTCTGCTCTGTTCAGTGTTGCTACTTTTTATTAGTCTCTTAGAAATCCTAGTCTTGCCTCTCTCTAGATATGAGAGTCTACAGTGGGTTTTTGTGTCCATACCACCCATTGGTTGAGCCTGTTTGGTATTAGTGGTCTAAGTTATTGGAGAATGTCTAAAGGAGGGCCACAAGGATGGTGGAAGGGCTCAAAGGGAATCTTTACAAAGAGCAGCTGAGGTCTCTTCAACCTGGAGAAGAGGAGACTGAGGGGAGACCTCTGTGGTCTTCAACACCCTCATGAGGGGAAGTGGAGGGGCAAGTACAGATGTCTTCACTCTCATGAGCAGTGACAGGACATGAGGAAATGACATGAAATTGAGTTGGGGGAGGTTTAGATTGGATATTAGGAAGAGGTTTTTCACCCAGAGAGTGGTGGACTACTAGAACAGGCTCCCCAGGGAAGTGATCACAGCACCAGCCTGTCTGAGTTTAGGACATATTTAGACAATGTGCTCAGGCACATGACGTGATTCTTGGTGCTGTTCTGCTCAGGGCCAGGAGTTGGACTCAGTGATCCTGGTGAGTCCCCTCCAACTCAGCTTATTCTATGACTCTATAATTTTATACTGTTCTTTTAAATTTGGCATCATCTTCTACAGTACTAATTTTTCTTTGTTTTTCACTAGGTTATCAACAAGCATATTAAAAAGATTCAGGGCCTCATTAAACAATGCTTGATGATCTATTATTTACAATTATATTTTTAAGACTGGTTATCCAGTATATAATGTATCTAATGTTATCATGCTAACTCTGTAGTGTTCTAGTTCCTGACTACACAGGATCTATCCTGTTTGATTTGATCTATCAAATCAACAGATTTGAAGAAGCATTTCATTAATACTACTGCATTTATCACCAATCTTACTCTTATCAGTGATGTAAAATTAGATTGATGACATCTACTACGTAGACTGATATTCCTTAGCTGTGTTTTCCCCCACTGTTGCCTTAGTAACTGAGTCCTGAGACAACTTCTGTGGCACTTCTCATGCGGTGCATAAAAAATTAAAAAGTTCTACTTCTAAATGTTAAAAATTATCTAAAAAGATAAGAGTTTATACTTGGGTTTTCTGTTATAAAACCATGTATTAACAGATTTTTTTTTTCTTTAAAACAGCCCTTTTCTATGGAAGAACTAAAACATTTACTGTAAAATTGTCAGAGACAAAAATATTAGGAAAGTGTTTTATTTCATTACACCATGATAAAAAATGTCTCTTTGTTTTGTGTCTCCAGATGTCTGTTTTCAAGTTGGAGTGTTCTGGACTTGTGGATTAAACTTATTATCAGAGATTAAGCTTTTAGAGATTTCTTTGGGACTGTGGCTTAAGTCTTTTTTATAGAACACTTCCTTTATACCAATTCTTATTCCTCTGTGGACCTATGACCTCATTTTATTTGCCTACCAAGATGACTACTAACTGCCATAGCTATATACTTATTGAGATGGAGCTGTTCCCAGTTCTCCAAACTCTTTGGTCTGTATTTCTTAATTCAGTTTTTTGAAGCATATGCACTGAAAGCTTGTGGATCTTGCATGGAGTTTCAAACCATCACTACACAGTTGGTGTGCACAGGCACAACCATGAGTTTGCTATGCTATCTCTAGCAGGTGTCCCATCTGCGCCCTTGTAATCAAATAATAAGATTAAACAAGGTACCAAAATAAAGAATTAGGTATCCAGCATTCTCCACACTTCTGTTTATGGGCAGTTGAAATTGAGCTAAAACTGCTGAAGTATATTTATGTTCCATGGGCTGCTAGGGTCTGGGTATGTAATATCACTGAGAGACTTCCTGGGCTGATTCAGCCCTCTGATTATTACCCACTGCTGATACTCCAGGCTGGCAGTGATGAGATTGAAAAGAGGAGTGTCAAAACGATTAAAAGGGACTTTAGGGCACTGGGTCAAGTGGTTGATAGGACATGGGCACCGGCAATGTTCTGCTCAGTCCCTTTGGCGGTGGAGAAAGACGATGAGAGAACTAGGAGAACTCACATCATTAACAAGTGGCTTAAGGATTGGTGTCATCTACAAAATTTTGGATTCTTTGATCATGGGTTAACTTTTATGGCACCTGTTCTGCTGGAACCAGATGGGATGCATCTCTCTGTTAAGGGCAGAAGGTTTTCAGCTCATGAACTGTCAGACCTCGTTGAGAAGGCTTTAAACTAGGTTTGAAGAGGGAAGGGTATGCAGCTGGGCTGTCTGGAAGCAGGCCCAAGGGTGGTAAGCCTGAGTTAGGGGTGAAATCAGTAGCCCAGCTGAGGTGCACGTATACCAATGCATACAACATGGGTAGCAAACAAGAGGAGCTGGAGGCCATGGTGCAACAGCAGAACTGTGATGTAGTTGCCATCACAGAAACGTGGTGGGACAACTCACATGGCTGGGTGTTGCGGTGTGCCTTTAAGGCTTTCAAGGTGGGCTCCCTTTTAGGGGTTTTTCCCCTCCCCCAGGGTAGTTTTTTTCCAGCCAACCCTGAAGGAATGATTATAATACACAGGGTTTACCAAGCAACCTGAGATTCTGCAGGGGCTGGCCATTGAAGGAATTGGCCCAGGCAGAAAGGGCCCACCTCTCCTCACAGGTGATTTGACCTTTAGGCTGCCCTTTAGCCCTCGGGTCACGCCCTGTCCCTTTCTGATAGGTAGACTGTATGCCCTCCCCCGTCCCCCTCTCCCAGGTAAAAACCCAGGACAGGCACATGGTTGGGGTTCTGCTCTAGAAAGTCACATGGTTCAGGAGTGCTGCTGCTAACTGGAATAAAATCTCTGGACAAGACTTCTAAAGCAGATCCGTTTCCTATCTCCACTGATTCGTCCAGCCTCTCTGAAGGAGTCACACAGGATTCATCTTGCTACATTTATCTCGCCACTGCACCCCGGGTCCTATGCTGCCTGGAGTCTCAACAAGCTCAGACTTGTCTGAGGGATCTGTGCCTGTGTTAGCCGTGCAAGGAGAGTGGCCTTTTGGGACAAACCACGAGGCTGTTCTCCCAGCTCAGCAACCACACAGACCCCAGAAAACAGCAATGATTAATTCGCTGCTATAGCTGGGGCACTGCACTGGATGGCTACAAGCTCTTCAGAAGAGACAGGAAAGGGAGAAGAGGTGGAGGGGTGGCCCTTTACATTAAGGAGACTTTTGACGCCATAGGTATTGAAAATGATGAAGATGGAGTTGAATGCCTATGGGTAAGAATTAAGGGGAAGGCCAATAAGGCTGACATCCTACTGGGAGTCTGCTACCGTCCACCCAACCAGGAGGTGGACAACTTATTCTACAAGCAGCTGGAAAATGTTTCAGGATCATCAGCCCTGTTCTTGCAGGTGATTTCAACCTGCCAGACATCTGCTGGGAACTTAATACAGCAGAAAAGAGGCAGTCCAGGAAATTTTTAGAGTGTTTGGAGGACAACATTTGTCGCAGCTGGTGAGTGAGCCCACCAGGGAAGGGACTATGTTAGACCTGTTGTTTACAAACAGAGATGGGCTGGTGGGAGATGTGGTGGTTGGAGGCCACTTGGGGCAGAGTGATCATGAAATTATAGAGTTCTCAATATTTGGCGATATCAGGAGGAACATTATTAAGACTACACTGGACTTCTGGAGGGCAGACTTTGGCCTGCTTAGGAGACTTATTCAGACAGTTCTTTGGGAAGCCAGCCCTTAAAAACAAAGGAGTTCAGGAAAGGGGGGCATGCCTCAAAACAGAGATCTTGAGGGCACAGAAACAGACTGATCCTGTGTGCCAAAAGATGAGTCGACAAGGTAAACATTCAGCCTGGATGAGCAAGGAGATTTTGGAGGAACTTAGGAATAAAAAGAGCATGTATCATCTTTGCAAGGAGGGTCAGGTGTCTCAGGAAGTATTTAAGGGGGATGCTAGAGCATGTAGGAAAAAAATTAGGGAGGCCAAAGCTCAGTTTGAACTTAAAATGGCGACTTCTGTAAAGGATAATAAAAAATGTTTTAACAAATATCTTAATGGTAAAAGGAAGGGCCATACCAACCTTTGTTCTTTATTGATGAGGGAGGAAACTTAGTAACTGCAGATGAGGAGAAGGCAGAAGTGCTTAATGCCTACTTTGCCTCAGTTTTTGGTGGGAAAACTTGCCTTCAAGACAACTGTCCTCCTGGGTTGGTTGATAGTGTCAGGGAACAGAATGGTTCCCCCATTATTGAAGAGGAGGTAGTCAGAGAACTGCTGAGATGCTTGGATATTCCTAAATATATGGGACCAGATGGGGTCCATCCCAGGGTGATGAGGGAGCTGGCAGATGAGTTTATGAAGCCACTCTCCATCATTTACCAACAGTCTTGGCTCACTGGAGAGGTTCCAGATGACTGGAAGCTGGCCAATGTGACACTCATTCACAAAAAAGGGTGGGAAAGAGGATCCTAGTAGTTATAGACCAGTCAGCCTGACCTCAGTACCAGGCAAGATAATGGAACAGTTTATAGTGAGTGTCATCACACAGAATTTAGAGGATGATCAGGGTATCAGACCTAGCCAGCATGGGTTTAGGAGGGGTAAGTCATGTTTGACCAACCTGATCTCCTGTTATGACCAGGTGACCCGCCTGGTGGATGCAGGAAGGGCTGTGGATGTTGTCTCTTTGGACTTCAGCAAGGCCTTTGACACTGTCTCTCACAGCACACTCCTAGATAAGCTGGCAGCCCGTGGCTTGGACAGGAGCACTCTTTGCTGGGTTAGGAACTGGCTGGATGGCTGAGCCCGGAAAGTGATGGTGAATGGTGCTGCATCCAGCTGGCAGCCAGTCACCTGTGGTGTCCCTTAGGGGTCTGGGCTGGGGCCAGCTCTGTTCAGTATTTTTATTGACAACATGGATGAGGGTACTGAGTCTTTGATTAGTAAATTTGCAGATGACGCTAAGGTGGGAGTGTGTGTCAATCTGTTGGAAGGTAAGAGGGCTCTGCAGAGAGACCTGGAATGGTTGGATGGATGGGCAGAGTCCAACAATATGAAGTTTAATAAGTCCAAGTGCCGAGTCCTGCTCTTTGGCCACAATAACCCCCCGCAGTGCTATAGGCTGGGGACAGTGTGGCTGGACGGTGCCCAGGTGGAAAGGGACCTGGAGGTACTGGTGACAGCAGCTGAACATGAGCCAGCAGTGTGCCCAGGTGGCCAAGAAGGCCAATGGCATCCTGGCCTGTATCAGGAATGGTGTGGCCAGCAGGAGCAGGGAGATCATTCTTCCCCTGTACTCGGCACCTTGAGTGCTGTGTCCGGTTCTGGGCCCCTCAATTTAGGAAGGATGTTGAGACTCTTGAGCGTGTCCAGAGGAGGGCAACGAGGCTGGTGAGAGGCTGGGAACACAAATCCTATGAGGAATGGCTGAGGGAGCTGGGGTTGTTTAGCCTAGAAAAAAGGAGACTCAGAGGTGACCTTATCACCCTCTACAGCTTCCTGAAAAGTGGTTGTAGTCAGATGGGGGTTGGTCTCTTTCTCCAGGTAGCAACTGACAGAACAAGAGGACACAGTCTCAAGCTTCATCAAGGGAAATATTGGTTGGATATTAGGAAAAAGTTTTTCACGGAAAGAATGATAAAGTACTGGAATGATCTGCTGGGGAGGTGGTGGAGTCCCCATCCCTGGATATGTTTAAAAAAAGATTGGATGTGGCACTCAGTGTCATGATCTAGTTGAGGTGTCAGGGCATGGGTTGGACTTGATGATCTTGATGGTCTCTTCCAACCTAGAAATTCTGTGATTCTGTGAGTACTATTCCTTTTAGATCTTCTCTGTTTGTGTATGATACCTGTGGTAAGCAAGAAACAGAGTGAGATATTTTGATGCATTCCCAATCCACTCAACCTGGCGGAGTCTCCTAAACGTTTAGCAGTGAAGAGCTAGTGGGCAGCAGCATGTGACAAGTGTGTATCATGTTTGTATTAAGCCAAATTTTTACTCCTGAGAAAGAACAGAGCAGCTTTCCACTCTGTTCCTACATTCGTAGTCATACTTGTTGGGAAAACAGCAGCACAACAGAAAAGCAATTTAATATAATGCTGCCACCCAGACACTATTTCTTATTAATTCTACTCCTTTAAAGGAAGGATTTAGATAAGGATCAGAGACCACAGAGTTGGAATAGGCTTAATTTGGATGTGGCTGGCTAAAGAACAAACAAATAAAAGAGATGATAAATCTTGTGGTGCAAATCGCTGAATTAATTTCAAGAAAATAATTGGTCTGGGAAAAGAAAAATCATGAATTCTAGTGTGATGGTTATTCTGGCCCTTTAGGAACTAAGGCAGGAATTATGCTTTTGCTCAGAGGCAGAGTTTCACAAACAAAGTGATACTTAACTGCTTCTCTTGCCCTTCATAACCTCTCAGTACTCATTCTCCCATGCCTGATTTAAATTGGTCCAGTTAAATTCAAACATCATAAATTTTAAGCCAATTTTGGGGGAAAAGAAAGCTGTCTGAAATATGTGGCGCTCACTGTAGCAGAGCCTGTAGACACACTATGATATTTAGCTAAAGGGTATCAAAGGACATGGTCTCTTTTTACAAATATTTCCCGAAAAGATGAGATACCCAATCTTTGACAAGCACTGAAAGAGCAAAGCTGAGATTAAAAATTAAATGCAGCAGCCTACTTCTAAAAGGCAGCAAAAGATTGCTGATGTTAATAGGCAGCATTTAAAAGACTGTGGCTTATTAATGCTGTTATTATGCATACTTTCTTACTTTGACAGTTTGATTGTTGTCGTTTCAATGCATTTATTTATCATTTCAAATACCATCAAGACTTTAATGGTAAATTAAATTCTGATCATATTTAGTCTGTTCAGAACAATAGAGGCTACTAGACATGGCGTACATGCTGAAGCAGTATTGGTTGCATGCTACTTTTTTTTGATCATAATATGCATAGCCAAAATTCTGTTAGCTGTGAAGGTCTGCAGGCTGTTTTAGTTCTCAAAAATGAGGAGCAAGAAATATTGTCCTCTTGTATGGGGTCTGGCTGAGATGGAGTTCATTTTCCCATGACAGCCCTCACAGCGCTGTGCTTTCCATTGGTAGTTAGAAAGGTTTTGATGACACTCCAGTGTTTTGGGCACTGCTGAGCAGTGCTGGCACAGCATCTCTGCTGGCTCCCCAACATTCCCAGCCCATCAAGTTGTTACCCTGGAGAAACCACGTGCTGAAGTGCAGCTTCCTGGGAAGTGGCCAGACAATGTTTGCTGATGGCAAGTAGAGAACAAATGTTTTTTTAACTGTTTGCCTGTGTTCATGCAAACTTTTGTTTTTGCTTTATTAAAATGCCTTATCTCAACCTATGAGTCATTTTCCATCTTATTTTCTCTCCCCTGTCCAGCTGGGAAGGGGGAGGGATAGAGCAGCTTGGTGTGCACTTGGCATCCAGCCAAGGTCAACCTACTACACCTCTTAATTTTAGTGTTCTGGCAGTGTTTTTTCAAGCATAGTTAAAGCAATTTTTTCACAACCTGCTAACATGCTGAACACACTAGATTTCTTCTAACATAAATAGTGATTCATCTTCCAGCAAAGCAGAATTTGAAAATTATCTGTAGTTCTGTTGTAAGAATAGCTGGAAGTTTTTGACACATGATGGAAAAACAGGGTAATGCTGGTGTTTCACTCTCCTGATTTTCCTTAAAACAAGTTACTCATCTGAACACCTTTCTGCACCAAAATTGAGAATTATATACTTTTCCAGCTGCCTGAAACCTGATAATGCTTTACCTGAGAGAAATTCTGAGAATTAATCACACCTTTAAAACTACAAAAGGCTGGAATGTGCTCCAAAGTATGCTGATGGAGATTGTACCAAATGGGATGTGATGGTGCTGTGTGGCTGCAGTTATTTCCTACAGTTCCACTGAACAATAAATAGGGTCTCAGTAGGAAGAAAATTATTTCCCTGAAGTTTGCTGCATCAAGATTAATTTTGCCTTCTGAAATTCTTGGAGATTTAAGTTGCCTTTTTTTCAGAAAGAAGTCTAAGTGCTCCTCATTCTGAAAGGTTTCAGCAGGCTAGATTTAAAACCAAGAGCAATTACATATGACAGCAGAGCTCTTCCTGCTGAGTTATGCACTTCCTGTCCTGTCTATGGCTAAGAATTTAACTAGAGGAGTTTGCTATACTGAAGAAAGAACCTATGTAGGGAAGGGACCAAACTGATCTTTAGGTGATTGATTGAATTATGCAGGCTGAATTTTCAAAGGGTGTTCAGCTTTATTGTATATTTACTGGTGTTTTACCTGCTCAGTGTTTGACATGCAAACCACCTTCCCCAGCCTGCACTGCACACACACACGTGCATAAACATGCATATCTGCTTTTAGTGCTCAGGAGTCAATGAACAAACTCATGTGGCTACATAGCTCACTGTGTGTTGACACACAGCTGAAGACTGTATTTATGAAACTACAGGCTGGTTTTGATGAAGTGTCCTTGAAACATTTGCAAAAGTAAATTCTTTGTGCAAGTTTTGGCATGCTTAATTCAAAAGAGGTACAAAACTGATTTTTACTATTAAAGAAAATCAGGAATTTTGAATTTTTGAATTTTGAAAGGTCTTATAGTGAGTTGAATGGAACTCAGTCATTCTTGTATTTATTTTACACTGAGTATAATAGCTATAGCTACATTTGCTGGCCCTCTGCTTTGCAAATTAGACTTGTTGACTTTATTAGGACTTGTAGGTTTTTCCGGAGTAGCTGTTTTAAGTAGAAAGTTAGTATTTCCAATACCTGGAAAATTAAGGGAATCTAAAATTCAACACAGCAGTTAGAAGGAAGGAAGGAGTTAGTTTCAGCAAGGTCAGAAGACTAGTACATGTTGTGTCCTGGTTTTTCATCTCTACAAACAAGATTTTTTGTGGTTAAAAGAGGTGGCATCTACACTTTGTCACTTAATTGCCTCCTAAGGAAATAGATGTGATTGGAATTTTCTTGCTGTTTCATGTTGTGTGGGTTAATTATCATTCACTGTCTCAGGAGGACTGGGCTGGCAGTCAACATTTTGGGAGCACTGAACATCTCTGTGAGCTCAGCTGCTTGTGGTCAGGGTACCCTTGAACAGGCAAAGCCAGTATCTGAAGACAGCAAGTAGGAGACAATATTTTTACTGTTTTGGTTCTTTGTTTTCCTATTTGTGTAAAGTTGAGCTTCTTTGTTGAAATCTGTTCATTTTAGCATATGTTAACTCGAGAGCTCTTGAGAACTCTTCCATGTAGGAGAATAGATTACAGGCAACCTCATCCCTGATAAGTCACAGCTGTGTTAATTACCAAAACCAGCCTTGCCCTTAATAGGTCACACCTATGTTCAATAAGGATGAGTGTGATAAAAGAGTAGGTTAGTTGGTTAGGGGAGGACTGGTCAAATAGAAGAGAGAATCTGCTGTGAGGTCAGACTCTGTGAGGGAAGCCTACAGTGGGAGTCTGCTGGAGTTGGAGTCTGTTGGCCAGGCTGTGAGCAAGAATAAACTGGGACCTTTTCATGCTGTTGTACAAAATTGTGTGTCTTGTCTCATTTCTATCTTTAATGTGAGGTCTGCTGTGACACTTCCAGAGAAATTGCATAAATATTTCCTCCTAAGGGATGGTAGTAGGTTGACCTGAAGAAGTCTTTGGATAAGGAAGTCAGCAATGGAAGAATTGCTGCTTATAGTAACTTTCTGTTGCAGGCTACTCAAGGACAATGCTGCCTATGGATAAAATAAGGTGAAACACAGAACTCTGTCTAGAGTAGTTGTCATAAGCAAGCTTCAATGTTTCTTTAATATGTCTACATTTCAGCCACTGTTTTTTTGTTAATTTCTTAATTTTTTTTTATTTTAATTTAAGCAGTATTTTAGAGCTTGTAGCGTCCAAGAACTTTCTGTAAACAAATCGTATTTGTGGTTTCATTTGCCTTGTAATGAAGGGACCTCAATACCATGGAACAGGGAATTGTTTGACCAGAATGAAAATTTAATATTTATTTTTATGTCCGCTTCTTGCCTTCAGATTATTCCAAAAGAATAACTTCAGTGTGAAATAATTACCAGAAATACCTTAAAATTAGCAAATAGAGATCATGTGGAGGTTTGATGCTGTTAAATCACTGGTATCATCAATATGTTTGTTAAAGATGTTTAAGGTGATAAATCCAGTAAACTTTTACCACCCTGTCAGACAGCATTTCTTTCACTTCTTTTGAAAATCTCTTGATGTCTGAAGGGTTCCACATCAGCTGAACACTTAAGGTTTTTCTCTGTTCCCATAGATATTATCGATGGACGTGGGAGATTATTCTATGATGGTGACTTAGTTTTACTTTGTTTTGAGTTTATTGGGACTGTCTGTCACATGAAGGAATTACATTTTACAAGTGTATATTTAAGGCTAATCCTGCCACAATTTCCCCATGTAAAATGAATTTCATTCATAATAAGTAGCAAAAAGCATCAGCTAACCAAAAGTGTTCCCTTTTAGAAAGAAACTTTCTGCTCCTGAGGTTGTATATCATTGTCAGACTTCATTCATAAGATTTGACACTTTTGAATTACGCTATTCCTACATGTGGGAATTCTTACAAGTGTGATTAACATTCCATTTTTTATACCTATTACAATCTGATCTTATATCATTCACATCACTATTCTCAATATTGAGACTGTAATGTTATACAGTGTATGTTCCCTGGGGTTCAAGTACAATAGAAGATCTGTGCAAAAGTAAAGTATGAATGGGATAAATAAACCAGATCAAAGTGCAAAATCTTTGCTTCAAAGAAAGTTCAAAAAATGTAAAAGTGTTCAGAGAATAATAGGAATGAATAAACCACTAGTGCCACTTGAAAAGTGAGCCATATCCTTATGTTAGATCTATGACTCAAGTATAGCCTGCAGCAAGCACTGAATGCATAATGATAATCCAAACTTTCAGCATCCTTCAAATATCGTGGAAGACTTAGCTGCTGCCATGTATGCAATTCCTATGCAACACAATACTACCACTAAAAAAAAATGTAAAAAAGTTGAAAAATGCAAAATTTAAATTTGCACATTAGCAATCAAGACATTATCTCTGTTGCCTATACTTGCTGCCTCTCTTATTTGAATGACTTTCTATTCTACTTAAGAATTATTTAATTTATTTCTGTGAGACAAATTATCCATCACAAATCATACAGGCTAATCAAAAGAAAAAATCTAATAGCCATCTTAGCCATGTTACCTCTTCATTTTCTAGGCTTTTTCCTCTAAGAAATGGAATCTTACTGCATAGACTTTAACATTTTTATGAATTCAAGCAGAGGAGTCTGGCAATTGATAAAGACAGAAAGAAAGATAAATGCAATATTTTAAAACAATTTTCTTTTTTAGGGAATACAGCCAAGGTTTTGGAAATTCCATAAAATCCCTCACTTTTAAGGGTATGGGCTAGTTTGTGCATCAAAAGAAACTTCCCCTTATGTCCAGGTATTTGGTACCACTATTTTTCAGAAGAAAGCTTTTACTGTAGAAGAAAATGCCAACCAGTGCCAGAAGTTAAATACAATGTGGATAACACTTTGCTCATGTTGATTTCTACATGCACAAACCAGTGGCATTGAGAGGAGGAGTTGGATCTTGCATAGAGCTTATCCACAAACCCTGCGATGTGAGATGCTTTCTTGTATAGCTGAAGAGAATCAGCAATAAAAGGTTCTTTAGATACTTAGGTGCTGCTTCTTCCCTTTCTCTTTCCCTCTCCCTAAGGTATTATATGTGTCCCACAGGATAGATCCTGCAAAGTAGAAATGGGAAGCTCTGCCAGTAAATAATTAACATGTGAAGTTGCAATTTCATATGCATCAGACATGGAAACATAAATAAGACTGTGTTAACAAAATTATGTCTTAAACAAGTGACAGCTGTCTTTGTAGAGGATCACTCCTCTATGGAATATTGTGTTACTAATTATATTTGACATATTTAAGTATGGTTATTAGGACAAAAAGTCAGTCAATATAAAAGAGAACAAGAGAAAGAATTTATTTTTCTTTAATTGTTGATTTTTTTCTTGCTTACAAGCAGCTGGTTCCTCTTGGGAATGTCTGACAAAAACAAGCTCTTGCAGCTGGGTTCCACTTAAATGCAGAAAGGAATCCTTTGAACTATGAAGAATACACCAGGTCTGACCTTTTATTTCCTACTAGAATGGTGGCCACAGGCAAGTTGCCCCTTTGTAGCCCAGTCAGTGTTGCAATGGAAAAGGCCAGAAAGAAGGCACAGATAAAATCCCTCTGCAGCAATTCTAAGTCCTGAAAGTAAGGGAAAGAGCTCAGAGAGTGAGAGAAACACATATAATATTTGCTCCAGCAATCCCTGGTGCACTGTATATTTATAAGTACTACCTGCTAGCCTGGAGCTTTGATGTGCCAGACAGCAAAATAGCCATGCTCAGCTTGCAAACCTCCAGACAGATCGAAAAATAATTCCTCTTCAGCACCAAACATGGGTGACAGCAGATTTGTCGCTGAAGACTAAAGTGAAGGTGGTTTCAAATGCCAAATTTTTTACCTGATTACATTCTTACTGCTGTCTCGTGTCATTCCATGAGGGCTGGATAGAGATAGTTACACAACTGGCCCATCAACAAGATGAAAATATTTCCTTTGTCTGCTATTATGTAAAGCAAATATTAGTAGAGTTAATGGAATCAAACTCATTTAAAGACTCTGGCTCATGTGTGACAGGTATTACTACTCTCCTGACACAGATATGTTTTTGACAAATAATGTTTAAGGAGACATGGGCTAACTTTTATCCTGCTGGTAGGAATGCTGTTTCTGAGCAATTTTGTTCTTTATAAACACTAATTTCAATTCTTCTGTGCTTCTGTCACCCAGTTGTGAAAACTTGGCCACCAATATCATCTCTTGCTGCAGTACTTTTCTTCTGAGGCTTGACTTTTGTTTCTCTGCAGACCCTACTCCTAAGACTTTCTTATAGAAATGGGCAATGCTCAAACCAGCATTGTCATCTGTGCAAGCTTCCTAATGCTTCCACCCAAGTTTATTAAGCAGGTGGTTTACCCGCTTAAGAACCAAGTTAGGAAAGGATGTAACCGTTTCAAGAAATCCAGCCTAAACCAATGGCACTGGGGTAGGGGTGAATTGCTCCATTCATCAGCAGGGGAGATGCTGGTTCTGAAATTTAATAATACTAATTTCTACACCAGTATTGATGTTTTAAGAATTTATATAATATGAGCAATTCCACAGATCTAAATGTTTTTTATCCCCATAAAAGTTGCAGTTCTCATCAATCTCATTCTCAAAATTACCTTTCTTTCCCTCTCTGATAAATTCCATAGTTTGACATAAAATTTCACAGTACTACAGAAACATTAAAAATGTAGTAGCAGTATAAAATAATTGATATAAATATCAAATTAAATAACAGAGAAGATGCTGTAGTGATTGCATTATTCATTTTTGTTTTATTTAGTAATACTTTTACTTCAAAATTAACTGAAGGTGTCTTTGAATTTTCATTACTGACAAGCCCAAAGTGAGAATTTAGGTCAGACTTGCTAAAAAGAAACCCAGGACCTCAGCCATGATGTACTTATGAAGTAGCTTTTTCTACAGTGTTTTGTTTTTAATTGTTGACATTTTCTGTACTGATGTTTCTGAATGACCAAGTCTTGAAACATTTGATCTGGCCTAGTAGGAGTAGCATAAGGATAAGCATAAACTGTCTTATTCTCAACCCTTTGAGGGTTTAAATGTGATGAACCATATCCTGAAACACTCACTTGAATGTCCTACTAGATGAAAGAAGTTTAGGAAACTCATATCCCATGATTCTCCAGCAAGTAGGTGATTTTTTTTCCTACTGGCTCAAAGTAGGCTTTCTGCTTCTATTTTAACCAGGACATAAGGTCTGGAGAGATGGCTAAGACAGCTTTGTGTCCAACATAGTGTCAAAACACTTCATCAGCAGCTGCCCTTGTCTATGGTGTGCTTCCCCAGGTAACAAGTCCCAGGTCTTAACAGGTCTGGCCAAGCCCAGGAGGAAGCTCTGCTTTATATGTGCAGAGAAGGATGCCCCCCACACCTTGCTGCAGGCTGTCCTTACAGACTGCAGCAGAAAAGGGCTCCTGTCTGGGCTGCTCCCTGCTGCCCTCTGCATGAACAACCCTTCATCTCGTTGGTTTTGGGATACCAAGAAGTTTGGAAAAAACTCCCCTGAGTAAATAAGGTTAGTGTTTCCATTTTCCAGGGAGTGGGGGAAGGAAATCATGGTCATCCAGAGCTCCTGGTGGACAGTGGCTCCATAAGAGAGGAAGATATATTCCTCACTATGTGTGAGAAGACAGAAGTACTGCCAGAGAAAGTTTTTTTCCTGTGTTTAGTGAGAGCTCCTTAATTTGCCTCTCAGGAGTTGTTATGTCTATGTGTATTCCCTGAGCAGAATTGAGAGACAGAAGGGGGAAATGGCCTTTTCTTGGTAGTTAGGTTTTGGCCATTTGGTGCAATTTCTGTTATAGGTTTTAGCACTCTGGGAGAATTCTTATGTGAGCTGATAGAGCTTTGTTAAACCTGCTGAGGATGGGGGAGGATGGGCAAACATACTGGAGAAGTACACTTTGATAGAGCTAGGGAATGCCCGTGCAACACTTGGCTTGTTTTTACAGTCCTGTCTTGTTCACTGCCATAAAACCGTTTCACAAATGAATAAGTGGGAACTGATATGACAGAGAGACATTTGTGTAATGTATATTGGCAAGCCCATATTGGCATATGGGGAACTAAATCCAGGGAATGCTGCCAAAATTATTTTGAAGATGTGTTTTACTCACCTTGTAGAGGGGGAGTGTTATGGTGTTTGTTTTTCCTTTTTGTTTTATGTGAATTTTAAGATGGATAATTTGAAAAGATCCATCTTAAAATTTAAGACATCCATCTTAAAATTCCACTTCTGGGAAAGAGAATACACAGAAAAGAACATAAAAAATATAAAAGTTTTCATGGTGGAAAGATACATGGGGATGGAGAGACTGGTTTGACTGGTTTTTCCATTTTCTCCTATCTTTATCTTTTTGTGTATTTGTATCAATTTCAACCTCAAAAAAATCACAGCCAATCTTATTAGTTTTTACATAAAGATATGGTAAAAAGATAATTCCTACATTGTCAGTGATTTGACAGGGGCTGAAATTCATATATTCTTTTCTTCATACTTGAAATTAAAAGGTCGTTAGGCAACTGAAGAAACTCTTTGCCTTATGGTTTAGTTTTTGTTTGGTTTTTATTTCCCTTGTCTCTATTTAGAAAGAAGTAATAAGTCATGGATGAAATTTCCTGACACCATGGCAGATTATTTTATACATTTATTAGTAAAAGAGAGAGAAATTACTACATCAATAATCTGTCCAATCCTAACATTCAGCCATCTGGGAAGTGGGAACAATTCCAGTTTTAGGAATAAGAATCCACTGGTTAAATCTTGACTTAATGTTGCAACTAAGGTGATAAAAGCCAAGGGTTAGGATTGAGCAACAAGGTAGCAAGGGTTATTTGTCTGCTATTGACATATTTTTGTTACATATTACTGAAAATTATGAATATTGTGTCTGTGTCTTTGACCTGGGAGCCTAATTGGACAGGAAAAACGATTTTGTAGCAAGTGATCTTCTGTCTAAAGACTGGTGAAAGAAAGAGGGACTTCATAACAATAAAAGTTAGTTGTATATAGAAACAACATCCCTGTCACTTTAATGCAATTGGCCTCCATTTCAAGACAAATTCAGGACAATGATGAATGCCTCAGCAGGACTCTCAGTTGATTCAATTCACACTACAAACCTCTCATGTACAAATCAGTGGAGGTGGAAATACCTTCCTGAAAGACAGCATTGAGATCGACCTATGTCAGGGTTTCCCCTGAGCTTTCTGACTGATCTTTTGACCTAATTTTCAATATAATTATGATCAAATTTGTTCCTTCAGTGTGGTATATTTATTGCAATAATAACATTACTGAGTGCATGTTTTCCACCAAATCACATATTTCCAACAATGAGAAGAGGAAATGAGTCAGGAGCCTGGATTTAAAAATATTCTGGCAGTTTTCTAAAGCTACACAAATACTGCTTTTAATGGAAAAAGCTGAAAAATATCTAAGGTATTTGGGTTTGGCATGCTGGCCTCAAATTTCAGTTACTTAAAAAGTTTTATTTGTGAAAAACAGTGAGGAGATAAGAATTCTCCCAAAGCAGGTGCCAATTGACAGGATATATGTCAATCTGTATGTGTACTATCATGGTTTTCTCTTAAAAAATAAAACAATTTCCATGTGCTGAAGACAAAAAAGTATGTTAAAATATGTGCAGTTTAGTATGTAAAATTATGTGCTGCAATCTGGAAGGTAAATTCTTCTGTGAAACTGTCAGTGCAGCTCATTAAGCCAGCTGTAAGGACGTCAAGATCACAGTGGCCTGTCTCAAACACTGTTAAGGCCACAGAAGGACTTTACCACGAGATCAGCACAGAGCAGAGCAGCAGGATGGCACTAACTCCAAGCCTGGCAGAGCTGAGATCTGGGTAGCACATCCCAGGTAACGCATCCAGACAAAAATTCCCCCTTTGGCAAACCTGTATAAAGGAGCTCATGAGTGCATCACCTGTCAAACAAGGGTCACCCAAAGTTATGGGACAGATGGCACCTGTGACCAGCAGCCACTGAAGCCCCCACAGAATATGCCTCAGTGGATATTTGGAACTTGGACTGTAAATTAAACCACCACAGCAGGAACTTGAGATGGGATAAAGGTGGTGCTATTGTCTGGGTGTTATCTCAGAGCTAGGGTGAGTTTAACAAAACTGGGGGAGAAGAATGTATCACTGATAATGGCAGAATTTATGGGCCACAAGGAACTCAGCAACTGTGCTGAAATCAGCTCAGACCAAATAAAAGGTAATTCTGGCAGGGAGAGATCAACTCACAGACCATCAACCCAAGAAATGCACTGACTCAGAAGAAGAGAAACACTGAGCATGGAACTAATTAGCATTATAGGCAAGGGAATCAACCAACAGCATAATAGAATTAATAATGCCAACAAGAATTAATTCCTTTGTTTGCTGGAATGTATAAATAACAAAAGATTTCGAATGGCCTCAGGACCTCCCCCACCAAGAAACCCAGGTTGAAGAAGGACCAACAGGATGCTGCTGAATCCATGGGTGGTGTTTATCTATTGCTTGATCATGCTCTCTCTCTCCTCCCCCACCCCTTGACCCTCTCTTTTCTATTTCTTTCTATCTCTCTACCTATCACTCATTGCTAGGTAAAATCCACACCATTGACTTTGGCATATGCACCTTAATTTGGGCAGAGGCACCTCTCAGTGACTGATCATGACACCAGCTCACCGTGGCAGCTGTAATAGTCCTCTGGTGCAACATGCATTGCAGACTGCCTTTGAGTGTTCCATGTGAATGATGCTTCAGTAGTGCATCCCCGAGCTACAGTGTCTTTGAGAGATTCCAGTCAGGGCACTGTGCAAGGCGGCGGCCACTAAAAACAGCACAATGAATTGTAGGCAGATGAGCCTTGATGTAAAGATCTTTTTTTCCCTTTCTCTTTCCTATTTGAGAGCACATCAATAGAATGCATCATGGATAAGATGCTCATTTTCAAGACATCACTGGAGAGATATTTCAAAGGATAAACAGAGAAATAATTTTTCAGGGGAAAAATGCAGGAGCAAATAAGAACAGTTAAAGGATGAAAAATGCCCATTATTTCCCCAGTAAAGTCAGTTATCCTGCAAACCACATGGATACACTTGAAATCGAAAAATAAAACACTTGTGAGACTGTCATATTTTTTTTTTCTGTAAGGCTTCACCCATAAAATAATTATTTTAGATCTGAAAGATAGTGATTTCTTTTTCCCTTGAACTCTATATTGGGAATGAGGGTGAAATTTATTTTTACTTTGCAACTGAAATTTAAATATATTAACTGAAGATTCAAGGAATGTCAAATATTTCATCCATTCATCATTCAATACTTGAAATAAACTCCAAACAGCCTTTTGTCTCTGAAGTTTTTTAGATCTATAGTAATAAATTGTATGGCTTCAGTCTTTTAAATCTATTGACTCTGGATGAAAAATTATGTTTTCCAGCTTCAAAATTATGGACTGTTCGTATGGACTGAAGAGGACTTGCAGACTTCAACTTTTTGAATCCCAAAGTGAAGGAGAACTTGAGATGTAGAATTTATGAATGTTCTTATATCTAAAATTATTCCAATTACTTAAAATATATTTAGAAGTTTGGAAAAAGTGATTTAATTATATGGACTAATTCTAGAGAAAATTCTATAATTTACAATAAAATTGATGTCGGAAGTATTTCAAAAGAAGGCAGAGAGTAGTTCAAAAGAATATATAAAATTCATATAAAAGTATTCATATAAATAAGAAGTCTAAATCAATATTTAGAAAGCAGCATTTTTTTCTCTGCCTACCTATAAATTAGACCTCAGTTCCACTGAAGGACGAGCTGTGCTTTCTAAAGGAGCCTGATTGGAGCCCAAGACAATAAGGAAGAAAGAACTGTACTATCAGGCTTCAAAGGCCAGTAACTGCCTGGAAGTTTTTTCAGATGTGCAAAGTAGTGCATGTGTGTTCTGGTTCATTTGCAATGCATTTAATTTAAACATAGTATGATTCAGGTAAATGAAATACAATTTAGTCACTCAAGTAAATGCTGCTACTTACCTCCTGTGGGAAGAAATCTTGACATGATATGATCACTAAACCATCCTGGAAACAGAGAGCTGAAAATGCAGTAAATAAATTACTAAAAATTATTGACAACACCAGATTTCAAATTTAAATATTCTTCCTTGTGATGGTTTAATCACGTTCTATATTTTATTTGACTGGAAGAATATAAAGCAAACCAGGCCCATCTTTAAATTACAAAGATAGTTTATTAATACACACAAAAACAACAAGAAAAGGGAAAAAAGACAACAACAACAACAAATGAAACTTCTAAAACATCTTTCTTTCTCTTTCTAAGTTTTTTACCTTTCTTCACTCAAACATAAAAAGACATGACTTGCAACCTCAGCCAGTTTTACCATTTTAAAAATAACCTTTTATCAGTTCTTTTAGGAAAGGAGTCTCTCTGGGTTCTATATAGACATACCATACCCATTAGCAGTTCTTTCAACACTGCACATAGGCCATATTTGCTTACTGGGGTACTGTTTAAGGATGCCTCCTCTAGTATGACACAAAGATTCTCTTTTTCTATTTCCAAAATCATCTCAAGACCCAAAAACAAATCTCCTCTTTCTTTAAGAGCAAAAAAGCTTCATATCACTTTTAACTAGAACCTTACATCCCCCCAAAAGCATTTATATGTTACAGGAAACAAAACCAATTCAGTCTTTATAGTTTACCAGAAATGTCCAGCCAAAATTAGGCCACTCCTTGTCCTTTTGCTTTAAAGTTCTTTTCACTCTTCCCTTACCGACTGTAGCTTTATGCCGTGTCTTTCCATAGTTCTTTCGCTATAACTGTTCTTCTTCCGGAGAAAGATGATGTTTAGGAAAATCCATTTGCTCACAACAAAAGGTTAAACTTTTCGGGCTGCCGGGCTGCCCACGTGGCTCTGCGGCGGGAAACTGAGTCGTTTAGAAGCCGTGCGCTGGTTTCTTCGGCTTGAAAAGAAGAGCAAGGGCGAAGGAGCACTCCGTCCGAGCTCTCTCCCTCTCTCTCCATGCTGTCCGCCTCTCCGCGAGACAGCGGCTCCTAAAGCTCCGACCCGGCCTGCCCCAGCTCCGGCAGCATTGGGGCCCGGCCCGGCCCGGCCCGGCCCGTCGCAGCCGCCCCGGGGTGGGGGGGCACCGAGGCCGGCCGGCCCCGGCGGCCCTCCGTCCTTAGTCTGCCACCCTAACGACGAAGAGACCGCTCCTCCCCCCCACCCAGCCTTTTTAAGCATTTTGTCAAAAGTCGCAGCTTGTCCTCCACTGGACAAACTGCTTGTCAATCAAAAAAACTGACCCCGATTGGAACAAAATCAGGCCCCTCCTAGCCCATGACATTCCTCCAGCAACTGTAGCTAAAAGCCACGAATTAAAAGTGTTTGAAGCTTAAATTGTCTCCTGATACTTAGAACTGATCCTCTCACATCAGTCTGGATGACTCTAAGAAATGTGAAACTTGCTCTGTGGCTGCCTGTACTGTTAAATCTTCTGTGAAAAAAATTTGGAGATTTCAGTCTGAACTCTTAATGAACTTCCTCAATTTAAATCTAAAAAAATGCCATTTTTGAGATGTCTATTTTGGATGCATTGGGGAAACCTAATTTATAGAGGCTTAAGTACCTATACTTCTGAAGTTCATGTTATTTTGAGGCATCAGAAGCTGAGAAGTAAAAAAATGGCTAGTCATTTTTGAAAATGTAAGCCTAATACTATAAGTCAAAAATTTATTTGCAATAGGAAATACATTTATACTATATCCTGGAGAAAAATTATGTTACTGACACACTGTGGATGATACAAACAACCCTCCTTTTAGTTTTCCAAAGTGTTTTAGAGTGGAGCATTTGAAGTGGAGTTTTACTTCCTAAGAACAGCTTTGAGTTGCACATCTATTGTCTAAAACTTAGATCTAGCACTACTATAAAAATTTTGTTGGTTTATGTCACTCATGATTTGTTTTTGGCAATAAGAAGAAATTGCTTGGTTTTTCCCAGGAAAGTGTCTTGTTTCTTACCTTGGTTCTATGTGGAGTCCCTGCTTCATGACTGCCACACACATACTCCTTCTATTCTGCTGTTCTTGACAACTTTTCTGTCAGCTGCTGAACAGTTAATTCATTTAATATTATCTTCCTTCAGAATATAGTGATTTTTACAATTGTATGCCTTTTAAGAATCATTAATAAATGATTCTTAAATTCCACTTGTGCCTGGTTAATTTTAATGCATCATTTCTGATCATCATTTCATCAGGAAAATGATAACTGAAAAGATAAAGTGACATTGCTTCAGAGCTCCCTCCTTGGTAGATTGTTTAGCAATACCCTAAATGTATATTTTGCAGTGTCTCCTTGTGAAAGCAGCAGTACATTGACCTGTGCACTAATGGCACAGTGATTCCTGGCTTATTTCACTGATCCTCTATGGAAGAATTTGCATTGTGCTATGATTTGGTGTGGTCTTCCAATGCATAACTATGAGGCACAGAATTCTAACTCAGCCATTAAATGTTCCAGAAACCTCCTTTAAGTATTGGAATGTCTTAGCCTACTTCTTCTAGGGAAGGACAGACAAGGGCAATGCTCCTACAGGCTTGCCAATTTCCCTTTATGTTTGCTCTCCCTTTTCCCAAGGATATAGACAGCTGTAAATTTAATTTTCAACAATTGAGGATAGCATTTGGAGATATCCCCCTAAAAAGGTCCACTCATGAATTTTGCAACAGCAAATTAAAATTTGCATTTTTATAGTTCTTTTATCCTAGGATATTTTGCTAAATCTGGTCAAAACTTTATGTAGAGAAAGTTCCACACACTGACTGTGTGATGACTTTACAAACAGAATCACACCTTTTCTATCCCAGATAGCCAATCAGTATGTGCTTATTCATTTACAAATACACAGACTACGATGAAAATAAATATGTGATGTTTCAACCATGGTGGCCTTGGACATTGTGGAGGTATGTGGCAGGTAGATCCAGAAAGCCCTTCCTAGTTTTTAATTTTACGGAAGGCATCTGTGCTTTGTAATGTGGTACATAACTGTTGGAGGAGGAAATTATGGTCTCCTGGTGGAGATTATCCAATGATGTCAGTGGGTCAGAATTCTCAAGATGTGTGAAAGACATTAATTGCATTCTTTGCAGCAACTCTGCACAGCTGGAAAATGCATTTCATTGAAACAAAACTAAATATAGGAATACAAGTAATTATATATATTTGTATATATATATATACAAATACTGGATATAGGAATAAAAGTAATTGTGGTTTCACGTAAATTTGGCTTCTGCACCGCATTAATGATCAGTGTATAAGCAATTGGTAGCCAGCTGGCATCATCAGAGAAATAGGTATTTAGTGCCATGCCCCATGTAAAGCAGCAGTAGCAGTGTGGAGAAGTCTGGGAGTTGTGGTACACAAGGAAAACGTGGCAGGCTGGCTGCTGGGGGTCCCAGAGGAGAGCTGCCTGACTTGGCAAGGATTTGCTTCCAGTTTCCTTATAGATCCCACTGCCTTTTCAACATTCCTTGGCCCAGCACAATTAACTGCTTTCTTTTCACTCGTGTAGCAGTTGAAAAAAGTCTATAATCTCTTACTTGAATCTGGAGGTAAGAGGAAATATTTGTGATAATTTCTATCATATTAAGAAGAATTATTTGTGATAATTTCTGGCCTCTTGCATAACTCAGGTATCTTTGTCTTGAACTGTTTTGAGTACAATGCCATGCCTTGTAGGAAATACATCCAGACTAAGAAATTTATTGTTAAGGAGAAATCACCACAATCGTTGCTAATGACCCACAGTACCCATAAATGATGACTTATTACTAGTGTGACCTTGCATGCTTCTATCCATTCAATCACTGTGTAATTTTCTTGGCTAACCTTGAGTACCTTGTGTTCATCTGGCCCACACACTGGTGTGAGAACAACTTGCAGTTATCTGAAAGTTTTGAAATTACTGCATTTTTTCAAGCAAAGTGGACACTGGATCAAACTTGGGTTTATTTGTGTAAGACCACAAGCTGGGGCAGAATACCTGAGCCATTCACACAGAATGGCTTCTGATGCAATGGAACTACTTTTAATTTCCAAGTGCATAATTATGATAAAAATTAACATGCCAAAAATGTGCTGAAAAAATTACAGTATATTCTCACAAGACTGAGCTTCTTAAATAATTAAAGGGTGTTGCAGTTTAACCCCAGCTGGTAACTAAGTACATTGCTTATTCAATTCCTCACCGCCTTGTTGGGATGCAGAGGAAAATTGGAAAAAAGTAAAAACCCTTGGGTTGATATAAAAACAGTTTAATGAATGAAAGAAAATAAAATACACTACTAATGCTAATAATAGTATTACTGTTTTTAATGGAAAAGAGAAAGAGAAAGCAGACAATAAAATCCAAGAGAAAGGAGTGATGCTCACTGCAGTTGCTCAGCACCTGCTGACCAATGACCAGCCAGTTCCCAAGCAGTATTCAGCAACTCCTGGCCAACTCACCCCAGTTTATATACTGGGTATGACACTCTGTGGTATGGAACACCCTTTTGCCCAGTAGGATCAGCCTCCTCACTGGCAAAGCATGGGAAAAGTCCTGAAAAGCCCTTAATTAGGGTAAATACTGCTTAGCAAGTCAGTGTTTGATCAATATGATTCTCATACTGAATCCAGAACACAACAGTGTACCAGCTACTAAGAAGAAAATTATGTCTATGCCAGCCAAAACTAGCACAAGATGCTTCTGAAAAGTAAATAGAGTGGAGGCTTTATTGCAGACAGCTTTCATTCAGGTTGTTGAACTCGAATGCTCAGATGGGCACACATGCATGTGTGGTCTCTGACGTGCAGTGGTATAAAATCAGTGTATATGGAGAGAGGGAAGGGCATAAGAGCTATTAAGGCAAGACAGGCAGGGCTGATTTCTGGGAGCAAGACACCTGCTGTCCTCACAGGTCACATGTTACAGTTCTTGTGTGCATGTGTTACAGGGCACAGACAGGAGCATGGGGGAAACTGATCATCTGAGCCCAGAGCAGTGCTGAGTTTTCCTGTGGAAACACTGTCCATTTTGTAAATAAGCATAGGAAGATAATGTAAAAAGCAGTTTTCCTGTTTCCCCTGTGAAGTGAGTCATCAGAGAATGAAAATATGCTTGTAAACTCTTCAGAATTTAGTGAGATGTAAGGTAGGATCTGTGCCCCACTTTAGCAAGTTTTTTAATGCTTACATGTCAAGACAAGCTGTAAATGAACAACATAACAGAGTAAACATGATCACTCCAGACACACCACTCTGACTTCCCAAGAGATGCAATTTGTGCTGCCTCAGTGCTGTATCATCAGGTGGCCAGAAGCCAGAGAAGGCAGCTTTAAGTCTACATGAAAAAAAAGCATGCAAAAGAAAAATAACATGGGATGGGGAGTAAGAAGCCTTCTGCAAAGCCTCTGTTTCCTCAGTGCCAAATGGCAGGAAAGGACAGGCAGATAAACTGAAATGGAAAAGAGAGAAGGGGAAGTTAAAAGGAGGAGCTGCTCAGCCCGCTTGCTTCAGGGACGATTGAACCAAACTCACAAGACAGCCGAGGTGCTGGAGCACACAAGGAAATTCCACTCTCTCAAAAAAACTTTGAAGTACATTTGTTATTCTATCTTTTGAGTGTGTATTTCATCATAACAAAGCTAGATATTTATCCTCAAATATATTTTTCCTAGTTGTAGAGCTCAGTCTCAAAAACCTGACGCAAGAAAACCTCCCCTCTCTATGGGAGCAGTGATCCTTAACAAGTTAAAATACATTGGCAGTGACTGGTACCATAATCCATTTTCTCCGAAGAGTGAGCAGAGGGTTTTTTGCTTAACTGTGCAAGCTGGCCTGAGAGCTGCTCATACAAATGCTGGGGAGGGAAACTTACCCTTTGGAAACCAAAGTTAACAGGCATGCCAGTGGTATTAGGAAGTTTGTAACAGCATTGCCAGGAATATTTGATGTTTCCAAGACCTGGTACAGCTATAACAATTTACTTTAGAGGCACTCTGCCCAAAAATTCTTTTGATCTTTTAACAAGTCTATCAGCCTCACTTAGTTTTCCTATAAACACATTGTTCCATTGCCAGGTTACAAAGGGGATTTTCTACCCTCAGCCCTTGTAGTACAGTATGGTTATTAACCTGAAAATAAGCTGAGCTCTTGGGAAGGAAATCAGAGGGATTGAAACTAGTCAACATGCAAAAAACAAATTAATTTTTTATGAAATTATATATAAATTAAGAGTAGTCTCAGATATTTTTCCAAAGCTATGGTACATTATGAACCCGTTACAGCCTGTGGTTAGGCAGAGATCCCTGTTAGCATCCAAAAGGGCTGTTAATTGGAGCATTCATAGGAAGGAATCAATAATTTTTTTGTGATGTGTGTGTCTTTATGTGTGGATGGGAAAATGTTGCTTACACATTGCTCTTGTTGGTGGGATTTAAGTGATACTAATATTTCAGCTCAGGGCTTTTTCTTTTCCAGAAAATAACTAGGGAAATTAACATGTAGAATATCAGAGCTTTTAGGCAGGGATAAACGTTTACCAACTGCTGCTAAGTAAATTTCAAAATAGCAAAATATATGTGAACCCCCTCCTTTCCCCCCCTTTCTCCCCCCTTCAAAATTACTTCATAATGGTCAATTTGATATTTTTATTTCTGTTATGGAGTGCATTTTTCTGAGACAGTCTTTTTCTTACCTACAAAAATGAGTAACCGTCTATTGTTGCCAAACTGCAACAATATATTCTCCATCTGAATTTTTTCTTAATTAACCTTAGTGAAATGAAAAGTTCTGAACACAACAACAGCAATAAAAATGTTTGTCAAAGTACTTCTGGCTCCAGTGAGTTTGCTTTAAGCAGTAAAAAGGTTTTTGTTTTACACCTGAAAGGGAAGGCTTGGGTTGTGACCATAGCAAGTGACCTCTTAAAATCTATGATTTCTGTGGTGAAGTACAGATTAGAATTAAAAGAGTTAAACAAAATCTGACTTCTTGAAATCATGAAATTTCAGAGCAGCCATTAAGGAAGGCTTCTTGTCTGCAACTGCTCCCTGCACAAATTCAATGAAATGAAGTCTAAATTAAGCACAGGGTGTTGAACTTTGGAGCAGGAGAACCCCCCTGGCAGGGGTGGCCCATCTCTGTGGAGTCATTTTGGCTGAGAGCAGCCTTCAGAGAGTTGTAGCTCAGCTTCTGAGCAAGCAGGGCAGTTAGGCTTCAGGTCTCTTGTTATGTTCACACATCAAAGTTAAAGACAGACTAATTCTTTTGAACTTTGTTGTGAACTTTGTTAAAATCGTCTTTACCTTTCAAGCCACATTGGGAGCAGCGATGCCTGCTCCTGTTAGTAGGAAAACACATTTTGATTATTTGGCAGAACTAAATCTTGTCAGTTAACTTTAGAGTGGTGAAACAATGATTTGTCTGATTCTGAACCAATCTAATGTCCAAAAGCAGAGACAGACATACTCTGTGATTATATGGAAAATTGTACATTACAAGCTGCAATGCAGATGGTTTTTCTTGTTAATTTTTATGCAATTCAGGTAAGCTGATTTTTCATCAACTTGTGAGAACAGATGTCATCAGATATCTGGTAACAAGGTAACGTGTTGCCTCTGCAACATGTTGGCATTCCTTGTTAAGTGTAGCTCATGGATGCATTCCAGTTTCTGAAACTCTGGTTACATTTTAAAAATTGAATATTTTTGCATTTGTTTGCACTCCTTTGTTTTTTTTTTTTTCCCTGCTCATGAATTCCAAGTAATGAGTCTTCTGCCAGGAATACTGGTAAAATAGCAAATTTTAAACTAACAGAAGAAGGCATTACAATGCTCCAAGAACGTGACCATAGGAGTGGTCCCACCTGGGCATGGTGGAAGAATGATTTCTTGCAAGAAAACTGAAAACCAGACAAAATTTCTGGTTGGAATTTTTTTCACAAACATTCTTTAGGAACGTTCTTTAGGAAGAAAGCCCTCACTGAATTGTAAAAAAAACCCCAAACCCCACATGCTTGTCTTTCAGAAAAATCTTTATTTTCAACAAATTCCTGTTGCTATAAATCTGGCACTACCTCTGATTTATCAATGTCACAAATTTTACACAGTTATAGAAATAATGTGTAAACAAATGCAAGGCAGCAATAATATTGCATCTCCAATGCTGGTTTCCAAGGCTGCTCCTTTGGTGTGTGGTTGAGAAGAGCAATAAAAGTTTCAGTGTTCTTTAGGCAGGGAACACATGAGAAGAAAATTCCTTTGCTTTGCCATGATCTGGCTGCACCTTCAGGAGCAGTTTTGCTCCTACTGGGTTGTTCTCTACAATCTCCTGACGATGTATAATGCAAATGCTGAGGGGTTTGGGTTAGGATCTTTTTTCCCCATGCTGTCTTTCCCTATACAGAGCCCATTTCCATCAGGTGTTTATGGCAGACAGGATTAGTTTTGCTCGATTCTTTGACTCTTTTGTCCCTTTTCACTTTTCATTCTTCATGAAGCTGAATGCTATTGCTTAGCACGTTGTTCTTTTTATCATCTTCATTTCATATCTGTCCATCAGCATTAAGTACTGTCAGGTTTAAGCCTTTGAATGATCAAAGCCTTTCAACATCTCTCTGTTGCATCTGGTTTCCTTTGTTAACCATTCTTTCCGTGTTTCTATTATTCATGCAAGATGCAGCTGCTTTTTCAGTCCTTTCCCTGTGCTTCATGTAACTCTTCTGAATTTTCTAGGCCATTTTTCCATTTGTTTCATGATTTCCACACCTCAGCTTTTGGTATTAACCTTGAGTATGTGATATTGTGGGAAATGCTTTCTGAAGTGAGAACCCCTTCATCACATCAAAAGGATATCTTCTGATACCTATTAAAGCATGTCATCTCCTTAATCCTGAGGGTGATCGTGTTCATCATCTGTAACTATTGACTTTCCAGAGACAACCACAGCAATGGATGTTTGAAAATATAGATCTCAGGACTGTGAGTGTTACATCCCTTTCCCATCCCAAGGAATGAGAAATGTTTTGTGCCATTCTGGTAGTGAGAACCACTGTTTTAATGGTCTCACCCCTTAAAGCTCTCTTTCCCCCTGCCATCAGGTGCTAGCCCACCTTTCTGTATTTGTGAGAATCTGCCAAAGGGTTTGCCTGGGGCTGGGCCTTCTCAGTTGTGGAGGGAACCAGTTGGTCTGATCCACAGGATGATTTAAGTGGGCATCCAAAACAGTTCTTGGGGCCAGGTATGTCAGAGTGCAAACTGATTGTTGCTGTAGCCTTCATGGAAGCCCTAGGGCAATTCTGAGAAGAAACTTGGGAAACCCATAGTACAGTCACTTGCTCTGCTGTGTTACATCCCCCTTGCTAATGCTACAGGGCAGGCTAAGAGAGATGGGCCTATTTTGCCCTTGAATGCCTACTTCAGAGATTGGATAATTTACATGATTTAGCCTCTAAAGGTGCAAGGTGTGATTTAGTTCTGTTGTTTGCTTTTAATGCATAAATGTCCCTGCCATGCTTTATTTCATGGTGCTGCCTACCCAAGTATGTATGAACAGGATTTAACTTACAAACAGCCCTGCTCTAAGCCTCAATGTGTCTCTTGGCTGAAAGTGGTGCAGTAAAATCCAGTGTTCATAGCAACCTTTCTATGTTGAAACACTAAAATTTTACATTTGTCTAATTTATTTTCACTTGGACCTTAGAACTCTCATAAAGTCTTTGCTCATGTTGCCAATTTTACCTGTTCTCCTAATACAAAGAATCCCAGTTATTACTTTGTCTGACACTTCGGGCAATGAATTTCATGGTAATTATTGTTCTTACCCTTTGCTTTCTTCCCTCATATAACATTGCCTGACACTTTCTATAATAAACCAGAAAAGCTTAAGTATGCTCCATGATTCACTGCTTTCTGCCAGAGCTAAACCCTCCTCTTCCAGGGTCTGACTGGTTAAGATGCTCAAGGCATTCCACACCAGCGTGGCCAGTGTGATGTGAAAGGGATCTGCCTCTCAGTTGGCCACTAATTTTTGTCACTCAGCACTAAAGGCACGTTGATTAACTATCTTGGATTTATGTGACTGTTTTGAACCACATTCCTATTTTTCAGATTAATTCAGATAAACAGATGCATTCTTAATGGAAGGTGGAGAGAATAAGAACCACTGCTAGATTATGTATTTACTGAGCACTATAAAATCCTCTTTGAAAACTAATCCTTGGACCATCAGTAGATGAAACCAAACCATTACAGGTTGTCTTAACAGGACTGCATAATACAGAGGCTTTGCCATCTTGGATAAGGTTTATGAAGAAGGTCAAGATCAGTATTTTGCCCTGAAGAAATTTGTGTTGTTTCAGTCTAGTCATCTTCTCTTATTCCACACAGAAAAGGCAAAATTTGTGTGGTCTTAGACTAGAGCAACAGGAAGTCACACAAGATCAATCCTTAAAGGGTTGCTGTTGTGGACAGCAGCTCATATGAGAAATGTGCTCTGCTTAGTGGGTTTGAGAGTACTTTGTGAATGACAATGCATACCTGTGGATTAAGGGACTTTCTGAAGAGTTAGAAAATGTGTAAATTAAGGTATTATGAACTTTTTACACAGAAAAAATGAGTTAACTTTGGGAAATGATTCCTGTGGCTGTTGTTTGCCTGTTTGGAGTGCTGGAGCACTCCAAAACCCTTGATGGAAAATTCCATATTTGCCTACATAGTGATAAGAAACATTTCTTCTTACCTTCCTTCTCCAAACCTATGTACTCCAGAAATTACATTGGTCAGAAATATTGGATGAATTATGTTTTGTATTTGATTTGTGGCAAGTGTAAGATGTGGTGTCTTCCATAAGCTAGACATATGACCTTTGTTCATGTAGAAAATAATCTTCATCTGTTTGAGGTATGCACTTTAGGAAGCATAATGGGAAAATCCATAGTGATCACTAAATTAACTACAAATCCTCACAGAAAGACCCTGGTGCAATACTCAGTGGTTATCAGAAAGAGCATCCCAGCTCAATATTTTTCAGCAGCAGTGTAAGCAAGAAAAGTGAATGAATAGACATAAGGAACCTGAAATAGTTGGATGACAAAGAAGAATTAGATGAAAAACAGTACTGAAAATATGAGAAAGCCATCATGTAAATCAAACGTGTCACTGACAGCCTCACCTCAAACAGCAGGTACAGTTCTACTGCTGTGTCTCAGGAAGGGTTTCTCTAAAATAAAAGGCATTCAGAAAAGCAAACAGCCTTAGCTGCATGGGAAATTTTCATAGATTAAGAGAAAGAAAAGAGGAAAAGATTAATGGCAAGGAAAAAACAACATCCCCAGGATACAATCAACAAACAATAAAGGACATGTTTCCATTTGTGTTCACTCTCCAGAGGGTGCAGGAACAAATAATTGTTATCCAATGAAATTAAAAAGCTACAAATCCAAAAAGAATTTGGAAAGGTCTTACATTTTGCCCAATAATTTGGAGATCTATTGCTACAAACATCTGAAGATATTTTTATTAAAATTACCAGAATATGAAGAAAAAAAAAAAAAAAGAAATCGATATTTTAGTCAGAGAGGAAAAATTATTTTGGGTATTTTTTTAAGGACATCCCTTTCCAGAGCAGCCTCTCAACACATGCTTTACTCAGCATTATGATAACTTGCAGGAGAACTGGGTTTGTATACATATGTTCAAAGGTTTTGCTGAACTTTGGGTGGATGAGCCAGATATTACCAGCTACCTGTGGCCTCAATGTAGGTTTTGTGTGCCTCAACCAATAATCTATTTCTGGCTACAGACTGTTGTTAATATGCGTGGGTAGCCAGGGCTGATGTGACAAACAGTCATATTTTTATATTTTTTCAAGCTGTTTGTGGCTTATAAGGCATGATAAACCTCTCAGCTTACCAGACTCCTGAGCTGACTGCCAAAACCTGGATGGTACATCTCAGGCCATATACTTGCTTCAGTGCTGTGGAAAAGACACCTTTATTTAGACCCAAAATATCTCTTATGTTCCTCAGGAACAATTTTTTTCTTTCTGTTTACTATTACTTCTTTGCAGGGAAGTAGTGTGAGAATAACTTTTATAGTTAATGCATAGTCCCTAGATTTTGAAGTAATTGAGAATGAGGCTTTGTTATTCAAAAGTAGATCTTTTAATATAGTTCTTATTGAATTAATAGTATCTTCATTTGTGGATATATTTACTATAAATAGCTTAATCATTTTTCTGATGCCAGAATGTCTCTTATCTGATGACTTCTTACGGGCACATTAAAAAAAGAAGGTGGCACATTTGATAAGTCTCTGTGGCTTCCCTAAGGAGGGAAGAGAAGGGAGTGCTGAGGGATTAGAAGTCTGATTAGTGCATAATGAGGAACTTTACTTTCTAAAATAAAATTAGGGTAATTATAAAATGGCATGTTCACATATCAATGCAATGACTTTACTAAGGTTGCCATAGAGCTGGAGATCATAGCACGTGGAACTGCCATAAATTCTGGCTCTAAAGTGAGAAATTTGCATGGGGCGTATTTCTTTATTTTGCAGTCGCTTTCCTTGACACTTGCTAGCTCTTTATTCCTTCTGTGTCCTCCAGTCTTCCCCTGACTCTCCTCTGTGTTCTGGTATGGTTTTGAGGAGGTGCACTCCAAGGATGCTGCTGCTTTGCACTGCCGGGGATCTGTGGACAGAACCACCCACACAGACACCTGACCCAGAGATTGTGCCCTGAAAGTACTCTGAACAAGGCTGTGGGTTGGAGCCATAATGAAAATACTGAGTCAACACATCCTACTTGCATTATGGCACTGACCTCTGATCTGCATGGGGACTTCACTTATTTCTCTTTTTTTCTGGGAGGCATTGACTCTTAGGGAGACTGTGCACAAATAAGCTTACTGAGAGACCCTTGTTGACTTCAAGTGGAGCTGAAGACCCTCACAGACAAAGACAGCATGAATGGCCAGTGGTGCTGTCCCCAGGAGTCCTGTCCTGATAAAGTGAATTGTTAATTAATAATTCTGTTGAAATAAGTATCAGATCTGTCTCAACATAGGAAGAATAAAATGTCTGTAGGGTTTGTTGTTTTTTTTTTTCCTTTAGCAATATTTCATCACTTATTCTAAAGCATTAAACACTTTCAGCATAAAACCCAATAAAAGTTAGTTCTGGTTTTGTTATTTGGGTATTACTAAAATCTCTTCAAATGGGGTTGTGTTTGCTATAGCAGACTCTCCTGTTTGACATATATGTTTTGCTATATGTTTGGCATGTAGCAGGTTTTTTTGCACCACTGTATTATTACATTATTATTATGGCTCTATAACTTTTAAGTAGGATTTAGTTTTTTATCTACCAAGGGTTTTTATCAGGCAATATAAGAAAGGGAGGTGTAAAACCTGTTCGTGCTGAGGTTTCAGTTCCTGCAACCTATCTGCCAGAAATATTTATAAGCATACTTTTGGAGAAGTAGTAGATGTTATAAAATAACTTTCAACACCAGCTCTAAACCAGCTGTACAATGCAAGAATTTTCCCTGCTAACTATGCAGCAAATCTACCACAAGTGCAGCACAGATTAACACACAAATAAATATACCATTAAATTCTGGTTTTGTAAGACAGTTCTAACCAAAGAAAAGCTTCACTTAGAAGGTCCACAGCTAGCTATATGTTATTGTGTATGGTAAGATGTATATTCATTTAGGGTAGCTGGATTTTATTTATACTTATAGTTCTTTACTACTGTAAGGATGATCCCTCCATAGTTACCTTCTTGTGTATACATAACATCCCTGTGTGGTTCCATCTGGAAATGAAGTGTGCCAGCACTGAGAAGTAGAGTGGTCCAACACTGCTGTGTTTTTGTATCCTGTAACCTTGACAAGATCTGGTAGTTATTATTACTGATGACATGCAGAGGTGGCATAGTGCAGCAGAGGTAACTACAGATTTTGCATGAACATAAACTATAACACCTTTCCATGATAAAAAACCCAAGCACATATATGTATAAACCACACATAAATACATAAAATCAGTGCTTAAATGCATTACAGCTTCCCATGCATTTTTCTGCCTGTGCACAAAAGGAAGGTTGAGGGAGGATTTGGGCAGCAAACACTTTCACAGGTACCTCTTTTGCATCTCTCTACAGAGTTAGAAAGTTGGTATTTCTGCTGAAAACTGCCAGACCCTTGGGTTTGCCTCTGCTATTCTTCTCTTTATCATGGCACCACTCGCTCTTCCTGGGTAGACCCTTTCTGTAAGGAATCTCTGCCCTTCCACCTTTTCATATGTAAGACACTGTCTCCTCCACAGCTTATTTTGCAAATGCCTTATACCAGGACATGTAATTCACTGTGGGCTCTGTAGGTCTTGTCTAGAGACTGTGCAGATTTGCCAGGGCAAGATAAATTTGCACACAATCAGCAAGAAGAAATATGTGTAAGCAACTGAGCTTCAGTTGGCAGAGGATGTTCTGTTTTCAGTTTTTGCACTTTAATCCAGTTCTTGACTCTTGACTCAACTTCTTCTCTTTTGTACATGACAGACATCCATTTTTTTAATGACAGTTGCTTTTTACCCATTCCAAAGTATATATGCTAATACACCTGCTGCTCCATGCTAACTAAAGCAGAAGTTAGCCCAACCTCCTTAATTAGGGCTTGCATGCCTCCATTTAGCTCAGCTGCTTGGAGGAAAAGCAGCATTCCAGGGTGAGCTATCTCCTCTACAGGGTGCTGCCCTGCTCTTTGGATGATGCCTCTGAGCCAGGTAGGGAAACTGCTTTCTTTCTTACACCCCTTTGAGGTGAGGAGAACTGTTGTGCAGACAAAAATTAATAGGGACACATCAAAGCCTGTTTTAGTTTCTTTCCTCTACAATTTCCTCTGTCAAAAGGGAGTGGAGGAAACACTCTCTATCTTTAAAGTTTTTATTGAGGACTGGTTGGCATTGTCTACTCAAGGCTGGACTGAATAACTCTGTGTCTTTGTTTCTCTTTGTTCTAGATGGGGGCTAAGATTTCTGAGCAATCTTCTTATTTCCTGCTATGTTTTGGAATAAAACTTTAGAACATTGTTCATTATTGCATATTACAGAAATATGACTTGGAAGTGGTTGTTGTATTAACTTGTACAGATCCTGTGAAAATGGAGCAGGTTTACTCAAGCCACAAATGCAGCAGTGCTTGTACTAAAGACACAGCTAAAGCACATGTTAAACTGAGCAGCACAAGAAGTTGTGAGCACTGGTGAGCTAGCTTAGGTACTGTCCTGGTTTTGGCTAGGATAGAATTGATTTTTTCTAAGCAGCTGGCACAATGGTGTGTTTTGGATTTAGTATGGGAGAGGTCTGTTGGATAAGCAGTCCCTTCAGACAATTGATGGAATCATACTAGGGGTTGAGCAAGAAGAAAATCTTGTCTTTAAATTAGATATTGATGGATTAGTTCCCACAAACATGTCTAGATTTACTTCTTGACATGTTGTATATATCTATCTGCTCAATGAGTTAAAAGCAACAACAAAGTAGAGCTGTAATTCTGAAGGAATTGGAACACAATAATGCTGCACAGAGCTGCCTAATTAACAAGACTGTGAAGTAACTGGAGTAAATTAGCAGAGACAATTAATTTACGTTGCATCAAAATACGCACTGGAATGCTGCAGAGTGAATGCATAATTTTCATCTCTGATTGCTCTAAAGAACTTATGGGACCTGATATTCAATTTATTTTCACCTGATCCCTGAAAAGCATATGGAGACTTCTAATGTTTTCAAATTCCATTGTGCAATGTCTGGAATTGAAAGTATTTTTCTGCTTCAAGAGGTTGGAGTGTAATCCCTGAGTAGCAGTGTATCCATAATATTAGTTTCTTCTCTCCAAGGCTAAGATTATATTCCAAATTTGCATGTGCAGTGGTGGTGATGGTGGTAACTCTTTGTGACCCTCTCTAGGAATAAGATTCTTTTAGATGCAGAATGTAGATAGGCCCCAAAAGTCAAATAAAGGTGTGTTTAAAAAGGACAGGTTTGTTGTTGTAAGCAAAAATGCTCTGATCCAATGGATAGTTCGAACCCTGTCTCAGATGCCCCCTCACAATGGCAGCTGAGGCAAGTTAGTGAAAACCTTGCATTTTACTGATCTACCACAGAGCAGGCCCAGGATTACTACACGCTAATTACACTGTAAATTCCAAGTCCTGCACATCTTTAAAACACCACCTTTCTGGCCTCATAAACTACTTCTCTGCCACCAGAGGAAGGGAAGCTATGATACTGTAGAGTTCCTTGGTGGTATGCATTTGATTCTCAGCAGAGGATTTAGGAACACAAAAGCTTCTCCTGAATGATTAATAAAATGCATCTTAGAAAGTCATGTAATTGAATGCAGACCAATTTGCTCTTTCTTCTGCACCACTTTATTTTTTATCCACAGACCAATAATGGCAAAATGCAGCAGCTTCTCTTCACGTAACTCCCTGTGTTAAGAAGACATGTCTTAAAGGCCAGTTGCAACCATCATAATGAGCAAAGTTAAATCTGAAGTGGCTCTACAGCCAAATAAATACCCACCAGAAGTAAGCGTTGGCTCAGAAGAAACCTGTGTTCAGATTAATGGTTTTGGCACTTCTGTGTATTTGCAGCAAGTAATTCAAAGTGCCTACTGTTGTCATGATGGCTGGTAACAGTGAAGCAAAACCCCATCCCTCAGTGTATTAAATGCTTGGTGCTATAGTGAGTGATGAACTAAGTGTATTTAGCTAGAAGACCTGTGCTACTGTCCCCTTAAATACAAGTGTGCCTTTGAAACAGCTGCTATAAATTACATCAGGCAGAATTTGTATATTGGTAGACTTGGGTCATTTTCTAAGTGTGAATTTGTTGATGTGAGTATAATGCTTTGTAATTGGGGACATCCTCTTTGGGCATGCCCTACTTACTGTATAAATGAGGTGCTTCTGAGAAAGAAAATAAAGAAATGTCTGCCTTTCCTCACTTGAATAGCTCTGCAGAGAATCTGAATGCTGGAGCTACCACTTGCAAGTTAATGAGCAACTAAAACTTAAACTATGCCAGTCTAACCTGAAGACTCACATGTAATGGCATGTGGGTACCAGAGGCAAGAGAAATGTTAGCTTTGAATAAGAACTCCTTCATTTTCATTTCTTCACTGGTTAAAAAAACTCCAAACCACAGAAACCTTAGGTAGAAAAGTATAGAAACTGCTTTGAATAATTTTGTAGCCATGTCTTGAAATGAGTGTTTTATTTGCTTTGAGACAAAAAGAAAAAATAATAAAAAGAGAAGACATGCCAAGACATTTTTGTCCTTCTTATGTGGCTTTTACATTGTAATGTCTACTGAGAAATCCCTGCTGAGGAGGATGGTTTCTATTCTTTACCAACACTTCTTTAGGAACTGTGAGTCTGAATTCCTTGACCTTTGATTAAGGGTTTGATTCCATCAATGAAAATTATACTTCTGATTGATGTTTGGTTTGGTTTGGTTTTTTTGCTATGACATATCTATTTTACATTAAGGACAAACCAGCAAAAGTCACAGAAGCATATGTGGGAGAAGGATTTTGGTTTTCAGTGAGAACTAACTGGCTGAATATGTTTTTAAAATTGAGATCATTAAGCAGACTTTTTTTTAAGTAGGAAGGATATGGAGAAGATTCAGTATTTTGCAATCATTGTTTAATTTAATTGATGTTCTGATTTTAAAAGTACAAAAGATTTAATCAGGATTGGCTTTAGTATAATTATTTAGTAAGCTTTAGTGCTGGCGGAATTAATTTAAGTGGGAATGAGACATTACTTCACTCAACTGCAAAACAGAACTCTTGAACTTGATGAAAGGTTTGACCCTCTTTCTTTTTATTAATCTCATTTTGCCCTCTCTACTTCAAGTTCTTTGGCCAAGAACAATAGCAGAGGAGCCATGATGCAGCATCAGAAGACGTTTCCTGCAGAAAATGGTGCAGGGAAATCATACTGGATAAAGAATGTTTTTGTGAGGGTGGGAATCAAGAAGTCCATATGTTGTTCTGTGCAGATCAAACCCCACATTTTGACAAAAGTAGGGAAAATATTCCGGAGTGAGTTGGCTTGTTATGACCACCCTCTACAGATTCTGACACTCTTTGTGTGGAGTGTTGTGGTTTAAAGGGTTGCTGCCTCTGGACTGTCCTTCACTGGAGATCCCTGCACCCATTGTTGTAATGAATAAAGGGAATGTGTGATTTTATTTGCAGTTCTGGTGGATGTCAAAGGGGGAGTTGACCAGAGCCCATAGCTTGGTGGGCTGGGTACCAGCTACTCAAAGTGCAGGTTGCCAACTGCTGTGTCTTGGCAATGCAGGACACCCCAACAGCTCACCTTGGGGGCCTAAGCAAGAAAATAAAATGAGGCTTAAGATGCCTGAATAATTTTTTACACCACACATTTAGAGGCATTGCCACCAGACAGGAAGATCAAGTTAGATGTCAGAAATGTAATGATTTTATGCTTCCTGGAGGTTTTATTGAAACCTATTTAAAAAAGAAAAAATTAAAATATCTGTTATATAACCACAGCCACCTTGTTTTCCCTGGGTCAAGCTGAGAACAGGTATCATACCAGGGTACCAGAAATTACACTCCTCTTTTGTGACATTTTCTTTTAATTTTTATTTTCTTTGTGAAGTACCCCATCCCAGATGGGACTTCAAGTTCCACCAGGCCGCATTTACGAATATTTTGCTTCCCGTGGTAAAACAGGCAGACCTGGGATTAGAAGAGTGAAAAGAGAGGTTTTGTCTGGGAAACCAAGGTCACGTGGCAGCCTTGCCAGGGGAAGCCTGCTTATGGATGTGGAATAACTCCAGGGAAACTCATTTAGATCCAGCTAAACGTTGTAGCTGAAAAAGGAGACCTAGAGAAATAAAAATAACAGTATCTTATTGAATATTTCAGATGGAGAAGCTCACACAAAAAGGGACTTCCTGAAAGTCTCTTTTCACTTAAAAAGCTGAAACCAAAAATAGATCTCAGCTTTAATAATCTGAAGGAGATAAAATTGGACAGTTACTTTTGGGGATTAATCTTTCTGATGATATCATCAGAAGGAAGAAGCTTAGTATAACATGAGAGTTTGTCAAGTATTTTTCAAGATGTTTAATGTTTGAGAGGAAGGGAAAGGTAAGACAAAGTCCCTCAGTGAAAGCTTCCATCATTTCCTTTGTTTGCACTCTGACGACATTTGATTACTTAACTTATAAAGATATTCAAGTGGCTGTAAGTACTTCACCAAGCCCTTGTGTGTTATAACTGCATAAACAGTTGAGCAATAAATACTGAGCTGAGCTTTTAGGAGCTGTGAGATGCTGCTCCTGCATCTGTTGGTGGATATGTTTCAGCCAAGCTGAGATTTGCCTCGATGAAGTGCAAATTTTCCTTGCTTGTGCTAATGAACCTGGGAGCTGAATGACAGGTGGTTTAGGGGAAGACTGGGCTATTTTACTTCCAGGCATAACTGAGCTGCTTCAGCAGGTCAGAGAATTTTGGAAAGCAGTCTGGGCAACTAATGGTAATGGCAACTTAGCTGTCTCTTCCTAAGCTCACTCTAAGTCTTCTCATTCAAGCACTCATTCAGAGGCTCTGTCTAGATTGGGACGTGTGACCAATTGCTGGTTTCCTTCCAAATATATGTACCTTTGCCGAAAATGGTGTCTGCAGACGATGAGATGTCTGTTCCTTCTATTAGCACTGACTCAATTTCTGATGCTCCCAGAGATCCAAACCAGGGAACTCAATGGCTTTTTTTAGAAGACGCTGAAGATTTAATGTTTAATATTATTGTGAACGTTTCCTCAGTGGCCTCATAGACTAGATTTGGTCCTTGTTTTTCTCCAGCTCTGTTGTTGTAGTGAGTGACTCTGGGTGACAAAGTACTCTGAGTGCATCTTTAAATTGTGATGTGTCAGTGTATAAACAGGTGCTTCCATTACAGGTCTTGTGTGTATCATCATCTGCATTTTCTTGATTGTGTCTGAGCAAATGTTCTTGCCCTAAAGGGGTCAGCACTAAAAATAAACATTTCACTTGGTGAATTACTGCAATTCAACTGGTATATTCTATGAAGGGAATGAAAAAGAACAAAAGGAGCTACACTGCTGTCCTTGGCCATTACAGTGAAGAATGAAAATCACACACTGAGGAGAGGAACAGTGAGGGAAGGCAATACTGGAATATTGCATTACAAACTGGAAATACTTCAAAATGAAATACAAATACACATTCCTATTTGTGTCTGTTATTAGCTCTATAATGGGGTACGCGAGGTCTGGGGTAAAATTTAGTAGAAAACGTCTATCAGGAGAGTGATGAAGCCCCTCTTGACCTTAAATTTGTTTGCTTTTCTGGAGTTTTTTGTTTGGTGTTTTTTTGGGTGGTGATTTCTGTGGTTTTAGTGAGAAGGGTTTTTTGTGGTTGGTTGGGGTTTGTTTGTTTGTTTGTTTTCTGTCAATTAAAAATCAAGCAAACAAACAAACAAAACCCACAACAGCCACCATTAATTTCCATTAATGGAAATTAATATCAATAAGAGACAATGTGGAGTTCTGAGTCTATAACTGCCTCAATGGTATGTTCCCAGCTCTTCTCCTGGGAAGTTAGCAGATCTATACTGCATTACTTGCAGATTCTGTGTATTCCTTAAACCATCTATTGGCATGTCAAGCATGGCAGAACATTTGGACACACTTAGCAGGATACCTTATTTTATTGTCATCTTTGGTTGCTGGGATAGGCACAAACTGTAGTACTTAACAGTTACAGTTCAATAGCTATGAAGGTTCACCTCTTTCCCATGGGCTTCAGTCATACACTTAGGAAGGAAAAAATCCTTTGAGTTAATTGGAAATCACTTGTGTTGTATGTCAAACCACAGTTAGAGAAAAGAAGTTTTGAAAAATCAGTAGCATGAATGATTGCACAACACTTTCTGGTAGTTGCAGTGAAAGAATAGAGGTAAGGGAAGTCAGATCTTCTAGTCTTCTCTTTTCATGGGCAAGGCTAAAAAATAATGGGTGTCTTTTGGAATTACAGAAGAAGCTATATACAAATTAGTCATGTAAAGCAAAAGCTTAAATCTATCAAAGAAACATTAGTCGCTCAGTTCTAATCAAAGGTGATACAGCCTGATGAAATGGAGGGGAGAAGATGGAGAGAAACAGATGTCCCACTGAGTGCTCTTGTTAGGCAGCAGTTTCTGTAAAGAATTCACTACAGATGTAGTTCAGCAAAGCACTTGTTTGTATGTCCTTTTCATCTTCAATAATAAACCCACACCTATGGTAAAACACTTATGGTCTCCTGCAGGCTGAGCAGCTCTGCTAAATCAAAGCCTATATTATAAGGTCTTTCAAAGTGATGTTTAGAAACTGACATGTAATGTTGCTCTGGGTGGGAAAACATGAAGCAGTGTTTATCAGAACTTTGTAAAATGCAGAGATCTTCTAGAAGTGATCTTTGTGTTAAGATATTTTTGTATGCACAAATATGACAGTTTGTTCCTTTCAAAATGGAGAACTGCTGTTTTGTTGGAGATTTTTTGCCTTTCTGTTTTTGGTTTGGTGTCCCCTGCCATTGCATCATTCATATTGTTTGGAGCAAATGTTATCCCATCATTTGACACAGTTACAGGAAGAATTGTAGCACAGAATTTGTGCTACTTGATAAAAAACCAAATCAACCAAACAAACAAAAACCACAAGAAACCCCCAACAAAACAACAACAACACAGAAACAAAACAGGAAAGAGCAGGACTTTCTCTCTTTGCTCATCAGCAGTTAAATAAATGTGGTTCCAAGGGAACAATATTCGCATGATACAGAGTTTTTTTTCTCTAGTTCAGGAGCTAGGAAATTAACAAAAAAGCTTATTTTTAATTCTCAGCTATCATCCAGAGTCTGTAAAGGTTGTTTTAAGTAGAGTGGTGTGACAAGGCTGAATCTGAAGTGCATGAGGAACATGCCCTCTGCTACCTGCTTACATCAATCTGCCTGGATAGAGATATTTCGGTCTATTCTGGTAAAATGCTACTGTTCAGTGACACTAAACAGGGATTTTTTTTACAAAGTGTTACAGTAGCTTTTCCCTGCTTCTATATTTGCATATAAATTATTCATGTTTATATTAGCTTATCAACTAAATTTAGAATTCTTTAGGATCTTCTTCTTAAATATTCTGTGCAGACTGTCAATACTGTAATATTAGGATTCCTTTAGATCCAACAGCTGCCTTGAATAACATTGGCCATACGGTGTTATTTATGTTTGTGCTCCCTACCAGGAGCAGATGGAATCTCCTTCGAGCAGCTTTGCTGCTTTGGCACGTGGGAGGCCTGGAGAGTAACTGTTGGTAGCTACTCATCTGCCCTGCCTCCCATTCCATCCTCCCACCTCTCCTCCGTGAGCAGGGGTGAAATGCCGGCTCTGCTCAAATCTTGGCACTGAGGCCAACTCAGCAAAGACTCTTTCTGTGATGCACAGTCCCTTCAGCCTGCTGTTGCTGGAGACACAGAGATGGCTTGGGGCTTGCAGGCAACTGCCAGGTGAGAGCTAGGTGGCCAAGGCTCAGTTCAGATATGGCTTGGAAATAGCTGGAGCACAGCACCTTTTCTTAAACAAGCTGTGGTATCACGATACTGGGTACCTCTGCACAAGCCTGCGGGAAGCTGCTGCATCATCTCTCTCTGTGCTCCAGCTTACCTGTGTAAGCACTTCCACATCCTCCTGGAAAGATTTCAGGGCTGCAGGGAGCCTGGGACTGCCATGACAATACTGCCAGGAGATGCCAGAGATATCTGTTTTAGATGACTGGGGTTGAACAAAACAAATGGAGCAACTTTCTGGGAGGGTGTTTTCTCATTTAAAGGTTATATCCATGGCTGTGCCTGGGTGTACAGGTGGTTCCCCTCTTTCTCACTGTGCTTTATGTTTGTGCAGCACCAGCGAGGCAAGACTAACTGGTTCATGGCATGTGAATGTTTGAAGGCACAGACTGATATGGCACAAATACATGCAGTGATTCAAAAACACTATCTTACAAAAGATAAGCAATTCCTTAAGCTGATAATCAGACTGGAAATAGCTTGTGTATAGGAAATGGCTGAAACTGAGAGTGTAGTAAGAGTAAACAAATATGGCTTTTATTTTCCCAACAGTGGGGTTCTTCAGGGCTCCGTCTTAGGCCCATTGCCATTTAACATCTTCATAAACAATTTGGATGTAGGACTGGAAGGAATATTAAGTAAATTTGCTGATGATACAAAATTGGGTGGAGCTATTGACTCCCTCAAAGGCAGAGATATCCTGCTCAGAGACCCTAAAAATTAGATGGCTGGGCAATCATCAACCATGTGAAGTTTAACAAAGTGGAGAATTCTGCCCCTGGGACAGGGCAACCCTGGATATATGGACAGACTGGGGAATGAGAGGCTGGAGAGCAGTCCTGGGGAAAGGGACCTGGGGGTCCTGGTTGACAGAAAGTTGAATGTGACTCAGTAGTGCCCTGGCAGCCAGGAGGACCAACCCTGTCCTGGGGTGCATCTGTTGTCTGGGTTTTTGCCGTTCTCCTCTGTTCCCTTTAAGGAGTTTGTAAAAGTCTTATTTTTAGCCTTCTGTGTTTTCGGAGTCAGATACACTTTCGTATAAACAAGCCATTTTTTATTGTAAAATCTAGCGATGTTTACATTCTTTTCATAAGGAGGAGACTGTTGATGGACTGTTGCATGGTCTAGTGTGGTTGGAGAAGAAGATTTTCTTCCTCCAATCCATGATCACTGCTGGAATTCGATAAATGTTGATTCTGTAAATAAACTCTCCTCTTTTCCTCCTGGGACATCGCAAGGTGTGGGTGTGAGTTCTTTATGTCGAAAGCGACATGCATCAGGGACAACATCACAGCCAGGCAAGGGAGGAGATTGTCCTGCTCTGCTCTGCACTGAGGCGGCCTCCCTTAGAGTGCTGGGGGCAGTTTTGGGTGCCACAACATAAGAAAGCTATTAAGCTATTAGAGAGTGTCCAAAGGAGGGCAAAATGATGGTGAAGGGTCTAGAGGGGAAGACCCGTGAGGACTGACTGAGGTCATTTGGCTTGTCCTCCTCACTGGTGGAGACCAAGGGGAGACTCATTGTTCTCTACAGCTGTCTTGTGAGGGGAAGAGAAGAGGTAGGCACTGTGGTGACCTGTGACAGAACTTGAGGGAATGGCTTGAAGTTGTATAAGGGAAGGTTTAGGTTGGTTGGATATGAGGAAAAGGAGGTGGGTAGTTGGGCACTGGAACAGGCTCCCCAGGGAAGTAGTCACAGCAGCGAGCCTGACAGAGCTCAAGAAGTGTTTGGACAATGCTCTCAGGCACATGGTGTGATTCTTGGGGATGTCCTGCGCAGTGCAAAGAGTTGGACTTGATGATCCTTGTGGGTCCCTTCCAACTCAGGGTATTCTGTGGTTCTATGATAATAGTTTACAATACAATTTATCTTTCTCTCTTTTTTTTTCTGTTTTTTCCTTCTTTTTCTCTTTTTTTTCCCCCATGTAATTTAGAGTCTCACCTCAAAACAGTGGGATAACACGTTCACGTTGCAAAGCTTTTGGTAGTTTATGTTTGGGTTTTTTTTATATTCAGCATCCATGACAGGGAGGTGTTCCCTGGAACCCAGTGGTGGCTAGTTACATGAGAAATCATGCTTTCCTCTGTTCATGATTATTTATTGATTAAAATACAATGTTCTGAATTACAAATTACTTCTTGGACAGCTTGAATGCCAGATCATTCTTTTATGGCCTTAAAATACATTGGAAACACAATGTTCCGAGTACATCTACCTATTCTCACCTTCCATTTATAAATTATAAAGCAGTTGGTTTTGATAATAGTAGACTCTGTCTCAATAGTGCAAAACCTTTACAGCTAAAAGTAAACAGGATATTTAGACGGAATTTTAGTCAAATGTGGCTTTTTCTCCTCATTGGGCAACCCTTCCAGCAACAGCTTGAAAACATACAAGGAAAGCTTTCTTAGTGTTCCTGTTATCTATTCCAGTCTCAAAGGAGTTTTTCCATCTTGTTATCCAGGGTTTATGTGAACCACAGGTACTTTCAGTCTCTTACTACACTTCTGATGTTTTAATTCGGATGCCCCTGATTGAATCATTTTAAGATTCCTTTTCAGCTTGTTAGAAATAATATGTGTTGCCACCATAATGGATTAGGGTATTTTAAAGCTGAAATGACATGTATCCACTGGGCGCACTTTAGAACTAAAAAGTATTTTTTTCTAGGGTTCAGGAAATATAGCCTGATGATTTAGAGGACCAGACACAGTAAAATAGGCTCTGTGTGTGTAAACAATTCCATGACCACTCGTGGCTTAGGAATTTATTACAAGTGTTTTCAACAACCTGATTTAAAGGACATGTGAGAGAATGTTGATGAAACACTAAGTAATGGTTTAACAGAGCACAAGTGAATCATTTTATAGCAATAATCTGCATTAATGACATTTATATGGTGGTGGCCCTGAAGCATTAATAGTAAAGACAGTAATAAATCTGTATCAAAAAAATCTGTTTTCATAATTCAAGTGAGCCTGCTTACAAAACCCCTCTACTGCAAATGCTTTTCCCCTACCAATAAGCAAAATGTAAATTTACTTGGATATTAAAATCCATCTACCCTGTATTTTCACATGACCATATGAGTGTGACCATTCTCATAGATCCTCATTCTCTGCTGACTCCTGTTGGCCCTACCCTCTCACAACAGAGTGTTGAGGAATGCATTTAGTGCAGGTAGCTCAGCGTGCAAACTGCAGATTGAAGCTCTGGGAGTTTCCACTACCTGTTGAATGATCATGATTACCCATTTTTTTTTTGGTCATCTGGATGGTTAAATGGCAAGGGAACCAGAACCAAAGGTGGCTTGGTGAAGATCACACAGCTACTTGTGGCAGAGGTGGAAACTCGGCCCATCTCTGTTGATTCCCATTTCAATATGTTTATGCTCCAGGTATTCAAATCTTTTTGGGTGTTGTGGGAATCCCTGTGCATCTAGCTGAAGGCTACCAACAACAGAAGTGTACAAAAGTTAAGAAAAACAATCATTCTCAAGTTCTGTGGGACATACAGGCTGTAAGAGTAAGGTCTATCCATAGCCTGTGTTATTAGATCCCTTTGAAATCCCTGCCTGAGCATATATCTGTATTTTATTGTTATTTTACACAATCATTCTTCAGTTAAATTACTAATTTCACCCAGGCTAGTACAGTATATAAACTGTACTCTTTTCTTATAGTATCTCTCTTGATGGAAAAAATAAAAAGGCAATTTATTATGCATGATATTTGCCTAAACTCCTCCTCTACACTCATTTCACCACATAGAAATTTTGTTGAGAAAATGTGCCATTCACCACCTAGGTTAATCCTGTGTAAATCTGGAGAAGCTCCATTCAGCTTCACTGCAGGCTTAAAATGCTGTAGCTGATAGCAGGATGTGTCCCATGGCTCCCTTTTTCTGATGATATTCTAAACTTATCATGTAAATTCACACTTTTATGTGCTAGAAGTAGTCATTTGTATGCAAAGATGTTGCACTGCCTTGACTATTCTAAACAGAAAAAATAAAGACTTATTTATCCAGAAATACCTGGCAAAGGATGGTAAAGATTTATGTTGTATAAATTTGAAGAATTTGTAATATTTTGGTTGGTTTAAGGCTACTGGGGAAAAAATCTCTTTAGATTTTTTTAAAGGGCTTGTGTTAGAGACCATATAGGTAAGCAAATAATATTTTAGCTCATTAATGTCAGCAGAAGGTAGTATTTATTTCTTGCCTAGTTGTGTGGGAAATTAGTGAAAGATAATTTTCAGTGAATACTCTGTGCTGAATAATCTGAGAGTGTAAATGTGTGCCACTGATATTATATTCTGAGGAAGATTGTGTGCACTGGTTACCATAAAATATCTCTTCAGAGACAGGAGGCAATGAGGTGAAGCCATCTGCTTGTATCTGTGTATACACATACACATATATGTAAAAATAAAATATCCTTTGACTTTTCAGAAGTTCAGTTTAATTCAGTAGAACTATTTCTAGTGAAATGAGACTTTTTTTGGTCTGGGATTGCAGACTGATTTAGTGAGTTATCAGAATGACTGACAGCACCTCCTGATTCAGATACATCTGTGGTGATCTTTCACTGGGATGACCCCATTACAGAGTCATAGAATCCTGCCTCTCATGAAGATAAGCATGCAAGTGAAGAGACCCAAAGGAAAAGGAGTAATGTTCTATTTGTTTTTAAAAAGTGTATAAATAATTTGATTATATTATAACAGTGCATATATTATTTAAAAATAAAAAAGTAATTAGTAATATGTTTCTTTTTTACATTCCCCACATTGTCTTCCCCTGTTTCCCTCATTTGGTTTGGTGTGTGCCAACATGAGCACTATGTGTCAGCACCAGATTTCCAAAATGAATTAGCAAGTGTTTTCTCATGACACTGGTTTAGTCTGGGTTAAGATCTCTCTCATCCTTGGCTGCAGTCTGAGGGAGCTTCTGCTCAGCTTTTCTTTCTTTTTTTTTTTTTTTTTTTCTCTCCCCTCTCTTCTAGGATAAATTCAGAAACCCATTCTTTGTCCCCCATATTTGTGAGGCAAACAGATGAGCAGATGAGCTAGCTTTCAACTTTTTGTTTTTCTTAAGCCTCAGTAAAACAGCAGAAAGAAGATAAAAAAAGAGACATCTAATTTTATTTGGAAGGAATCACACTATTGTCCCACTTGTTTATTCAAGTCTGGCTTCATGGAACTGTAAAGGCTGCTTTTCTTTGTTTTTGCCCTTTTTTTAAAGAACTTTTATTTCACTCCTGTAAAAATTACATGGTGCATTTGCCAGAAAGCCCTCCAAAAGCTTTGACTTAAATAAACTGTAATGTTGCATCAGAAACTCTTACTGAAGTCTGAAGTTGTTTTGCCCACACTTTTCTCTGTTCCTGTCACAGTTTTCTTACATTGTCCTTCTTTAGCCACTGTTGCTTTTATTTCTTTTTTCTATTTTTTCCCCTTTATTTTGAAAATGCTGAGCAGAGTTAAATGCAAAACCAGACGCTTCTCATTCAAGGTCCTTAGGACTGCTCTTAGTGCAGGTGGGCTGATATTTTATAAGAGATAACTTGCCTTCTCCTCTTTCTTTCCTACCTCACTGGAACAAGAACTAAGGAAAGATTTATTTTAGCAGTGTGATGCTGTGTCTAGGAGAAAGCATTTGCTCAAATGTGTTCTCGAGAGCTGAATGCATGTGCAAGTGCATTCCAATTATCTGATTCCCTCTTGATCCTAATGAACTAAGAGAAGCTTTATTCTGACAGACTGTGCTTGACTGCCTGCTGCTCTTCCCAAATTGTTGCTCTGTCTTACCTGCCACAGCTGCCTTCAGGCTGTCTGTGAAAGTTCACAGACTGTAATTGTTTGGGTCATATATTAGCCTCTGGTCTACAAAAGAGGCTAAGTAATCTGAGAATTTCCATGGCATGCCTGCCAACTTTAATAATCTATTGTTAAATCTATAAGGATTTTAGGTACTCCGTGCTTTACTTTAGTTTTTCTGAGCTAATAAGAGCAAAAAGTCAACCCCACAACGACTTTGTGATGGAAATTGGGTAAATAATGTGTTGGTAAGGCAGAAGCCAGGATTGCTGCCAGAGGGAAAAATAATGCCTAATTTTTGAGACAGTGTGACTGAGTAACTAGAAAGATGCTTTGGGGTTAGGAGGGCTGGCTGTTCTTCCCTGGATATGTCCTACAGTACTAGCTGTGCAGACTTTGAAGGCTGAACTGTAAGCATCTTTCCCCAGGCACTAAAAACCCTGGAACCATTGGACATTAAAGTCTTGACCTCTCTGAATTAAGGTTTGTCCTCAACTTACAGAAAATAGTTTCACACTTTGGTTAAAATGTAAATAGAGCAACGAATTAAGAACATCCTAACATATAATTGCTGGATTTTTTTTTCATTTTAAGGTGAGTAAGGGATAATCCTTCTAAAGAAGAGCTTCAAGTCAAATTGATTTAACTCTATAGGACATAAATGGCTGTAGCACTGGGGAGCCATAGCTGGATAGCAGATATTTCCTGAGATGTTTCATTTGTTCTGCAATTCCTTCATTCAGAAACCTTTTGGCAAGTTGCTTTCCTGCAGTTTGAATTCCACAGCAAATGTTTGTGAAGCCCTCACTGGCTAGGAAGAGGACCTAGGGACAACGGAGCTCAAGCTGGGGTACAGACAGCAGTGATGATATACCACTCTGATATTTTTAAGTAGTACTGGCAGCAGATTTGCAACTGGGAATTTTCCCTTCTGAGAAAAGCACCCAATGTGCCAAAAGCTTCCAAACAAACTCCTCCTGCAAGCATTTTGGCTAATGAATTTTTCACTGTGAACGTATCAGAGATAAACACCTGTGGCAAACACATGTGTGGAGAGATCAAAAAGCATCTTGTTTTGGTTTTTCAGTGCTTGAACTTCTGCCAGCATCAGCTGTAGTAAGCAATCAAAGAGCTGTTAGGCAGTTGTACTGGGATTTTTCAGACCAAATGAAATCAACAGTCCAGAATCCACACTTCTGCTTAACAAGTTAATTTACAATTAAGAGAATGTACAAGGGAATCCACCTCTGTTGTATAAATATTAATTATTAGTAATATTTTGCCTCTCTCCTAACTCAAGACACCTTTAATTACTTCACAGTCTCCTTTTCTGTCTTCAGTCTCCAAGGTTTGAGTCCTGTGCAGTATTTAAGAAAATGGATTTCTGCAGCTTTAATATTTTCTTACTGGGAGAAAAAAAAAAACAACAACAAAAAAAAAAAACAAAACAAAAAAAAAAAAAAAAAAAAAAACACAACAAAAAAACCAAAAAACAAAAACAAAAACAAAAAAACAACAACAACAAACGATGTGACTGTCAAAGAGCAAAATCTTCCATCACAAAAGTAAGCTGGATCTTAAAACCAACAGTAATAACATATTCTCTATGTACTTATGGTGGAAGTTTTAGCAATTAAAAAGCTTTCCACTTATTTGGAAAGGTAAACACTGAATATTCCCTGCCTCTTTCCTTCTGTTTGCTCTAAGATGTTCCTTACATAAAGACTTGGACCAACCTGAGCTTCAAAAGAAGGGAGACAATTCAATCAGCAGACCCAGTTTGCCCACAAATGTGAGGATATATTCTCAAAATAATTCAATTGTATGACTGTTTTTGGGGCTACATCTGCCTGAAAATTAGCCATAGCTAGATAGGTAGATATAGAGCTCTAGATTTGGCACAAAAGATTATAAAATGCTTTTTAAATGCAAAATTTGTTATGAAATCAACAGAAGCATCATCAGTCATCATGACAAATTCTGAACAATGTGCTTTGAAAAGTTAATCTTTCTTACTAAAATGATTAATCTAAAGGAACATGTAACTTGTCATATGTCGCTGTGGGACACGAAATGAGGACACGGACTCTGTTTTTCAGAAGGCTGTGAGACTCGAAGTTCAAACTTTATTTTTCAAACTTGCCTTATATACCTTTTTACAATGAGCCCACCTAAGAGGTGGGATCCTTTGGCCCATTGGTCACCCCAAAGGGCCATCAAGCGAAATCCCTCCTTTGGGAAAGAATGGAGAAAAACAAGATAGTTTATAATAACATGCTCCTGTTTACAACAGGTGCCTGTGGGAAAAGAATTTCCCGAAACCAAAACATGGCAGGCACAAGCTGTGGCTACAGTCATATTGGAGTAGACTCATTTCTCCATTTGGTTTAGTATCAAAGCGTATCATCAGACACTATAAACCTGTTGTGCCTGGCCTCATCTCACTAAACAAGATTATTGAACACCCTCAAGTGTGAAGGTGTCTCAAACACTCTTGGAGCCCTCTCTGTCTTTGGGAGGACTATAGAGACATCTCTGGCTGTGCTGCTTCATATCCATTGTTATGCAGACTGCCGTAAGCGCTCATCCTGCTGGAATCTACCAGAAACGCTGCCCTTGATGCAGCTTTCACCCCTGGACTGAGTCCTGCCCACTAAGTGTGTGTCCCTTCAGACAGGACAGGATGTGCATGTCTTGGCTGCCTGGGATACACGGAGATGCCTGTGTTTGGAGGGGATGTTGCACCTCGGGCATGCAATGCATCCAGCGTGCAAGGCTGGCCTGCGTCACAGCCCCAGCCTTCTTTACAGGGTCCACAACAACAGCTCCTACTGGGGATATTCGTATAATTATGGCTGAGAAAACCCCTGAATATGAATGTCATGTACAGCCTTGTACTCTCCTAGAGTTATTTGAAGGTGATGTCAGCATCAGGCAGACAGCCTTCAGAGCTGGGTGTATCTAAACCAAATCCCACAGGTTGGTGATAATTTTTTTCTTTTTTCCCTTATGCGAACGTAGGTTGCTGCTTCCAAGCTTTTCCTTATTGGGAGGGAACAATTCTATTTCATCATAACCCTAGTGCTCTGCTGTATGGAGAGGTTCTTGTGACTGCTGGTGGCTCTCACCATAGCCCTTCCAGGGTTCGTCCTGTTTACTGCTAGACTGCAACATGGCTGTTTGCTATTTCAAGGTCGTGTCCCAAAGTTTTGGGTCTTAAATGATGCCCTGGATCTACATAATGTGAAAAGTACCAATGGCTGAGCACAGTATGTTAGGAGAGGAACAGAAAATGTAAGGGTGGTGGGGAGAAATGAATGGCTGTGCAAGAAAAAACACTGTGAGCTTTGTGTTGAGGGTGGATTTGGTTCTTCTTTGTGGTGACCTGATTTTTGTCTTCTTTTTTCTGTAGTATTTATAAAACATGAGGTGTTATTGGGAGATGATGCACCTAGTTCTGAGAAGTGCTGAATGCAATCCATAAACTTCTGACAAGCCCTGGCCAGCCAAGATTCTACTTCTTGCCAACACTTTTGCTTGTCATTTGCCCAGAAACAGGGTTCTGTTACAATGAAATGAAAATACGTTTATGGGAAAAGAAGTGGATGTTAGGGTGTTTTTTTTGCCACAAACTCTTGATGTCCATGTGTTCTGGAGGGGGTGGGGAAATTAATAGAGGCTCAGATTTTTCTGGCATGTGTTTGCCTTCCAACAGTTTTATTTCCAGTAGTTAATTCTCCACTATTTTTCAGGATAATGTGAAGCAGATAAGCTCATGCATAGTGTAAGAAAATGAAAGTAATTCCAAAATATCTGGCAGAGGCATTTTAATCCTAATTAAAACTGAAGGAGAAAAGAGACAGAATTAAATACATTTTATGGTCCTGACTTACTCCCCATCAAGGAGATTTTTTCCATTCTAGAATGCCCCTGCATAATTTCTAATCAGCCTTTCAGCCTTCACCATGAGTGACAGAGCAAGGAGGAGAATGTCTGCCAGTGTCTTGGGAGAATTTATTTAAGGTTCTCCTGAACTGTGGAAGGGATTTGTCATTGTCAATATCAGCAGCTCGGCTGATCAGCACCCTGGTCAGTCTTGTCATCAGAAGAGGAAATAGAGTACGTGTATGTGACAGATAAAGAGAGAGCGAGACAGAAATTGCTTCACAGAAAAATAATACTCATTCTAACCATCTGTGTCTCTGTATGTTCTAGCTGTTGTTCCACTAATTCTTGGGGAAACATAAATAAGAACCGCTATTCAATTTACTCTCTAATTTACTTCACTGAGCACTTGGGAGATGAACCTGTGAGGGAGAGCATGCTGGCCTGGGGAAAAAGGAATGCAGTGCTCATTCCCAAAGATATCCTCTTTTATACACCATGAAATTTTGTCAGTTAATTTCAGGAGACCCCAAAGAAACTGATAAGTGAGCCTCTTGTGTTAAGAGGTTTGGGATCTGCAAAGCATCCAGAATTCCAGGGGCTTATCTGAGCTTATCAGCAGTAGCTGACATTCTTTGATCTGCCAATTGAGTCAGGAATCTCTTTGAAACAGGTGTCTGTGTGAGGTTTTCCACTGCATTATGATTCTGGTCAGCTTCAGGCTCTCACTGCACTTCCAACTTGATCTAAAAATACTTTTGCTGATGTAGGCTATAAAACACTCAGTTGTAGGTAAGGTGGTACTGTCTTCCCTAATTGCAAGATTCAGTTATTTGTGATTTCAAAGGTCGAGAGATACATCTCTGATAAAACAATTTACCAACATATTTGAGCTCTTCTGACACAACCAGGAGGTTTTCCTTCCAGATCATAGATAAATGCAGAAGATATTTTCTGTACAAAAAGAGATTTCTTTTGCTGAAGCCTGAGCTGCTTCAGTCCTTCTATTATTGCTTTCTTTTTCTTGCTGGAGCAAAAGAACTGCTTCATATTAGGGAATCATGGTCAGCCTGTACAGCAAAACCCTCCCAGCCTGTTCCTGCAGTCAAAAGGGTATGGCTGTGGCCAAGGTACACAGTTCTTCTTGGTTGATTCAGCCTCCTTTGAAGCCATTAGCTGGCTCCAAATGGCTGAATTTTAAGTTTAGTAAAGGCATGGCATAAGAGGACAAACAGAATATAAGTAGACACACCTAATTTGCTGCGTTTGGGCTCATGTCCTCTTCCCATGTCCTTGGAGTCCTGAAATTGGGGACAGAAGGAATCAGCTGCATATTGTCTCTTCATATACTCATAGTACTGTGTTTAGATACCTCTTTGGGTTCTGTGCTTTGCATATGGGAAAATGTAACACTGTAAATCCTTCTTGCTGGCTTGAAGAATATTCAAGGACTAGATTTAAGTTGGATATCTAGATTACAAAATTTTAATAAGAGAACAGGCTGTCAGATAATCATTATATTTTATTTCTTTTTTCACTGTTTTTATTTCTTTTATTTGCTGATTTCAATCATGAACCAGCTGTTCATACTCTGCTGTATCACAGAGTATACAAATGCTCTCAAATCTTTTAGAAAATAGTAACAAAAGTTGCTCTGATGTTCTTGACTTTAATTTCATTGGCATATCCATCATAAGAGGCTATTAAGGAAATTAAGCAGTGGTAGAGTGAGAACTAAATTTGTATGAGGCACTAGAAAAATTCTGATGTGCAAAAATTGTTTGAATAAATGGCTGGTTTCCAACATCATCAAAATTCGGTAGTTAGTATCTAAAGCCCAAACAAAATTGCTGGAGTTGATGGTGGGTAGGGGAGAGGGAGGGATTTTGCATGTTTTTAAAGAAGGAATTTCAAATTTTCCAGGCTTAACATGTTAATTGGAAACAAATTGATCTCATGACATTCTAATGAAATCTAGTTCTTCATTGTGCTTGTCTATCCAGGACTGCATCAGTTCTAGATGTTATGACTCCAAGACAACTTGGAAGGTGGATTTTCCACAGATGCAGTATTGGTTCTCATTCAAAAGGGAAGCAATGGTGCTTGGGGCAGAATATTTCAGTTTAATCTTACACTTAAGGAAGATAATGCTGTCATTCTCTCCTGAGTTTGGCTGGGATAGAGTTAATTTTCTTCCTAGTAGCTGGTACAGTGCTATGTTTTGGATTCGGTGAGAGTTTTATGAGGATTATGAGAATAATCCTCATAATTGATAACACACTGATGTTTTAGTTGTTGCTAAGCAGTGCTTATTCTACATCAGGAACTTCTCAGCTTCTCCTATCCTGCCAGTGAGAAGGGTGGAGGGGCACAAGAAGTTGGGAGGGGACACAGCCAGGACAACACTCCTAAACTAGCCAAGGGGATATTCCATATCATGCCCAGGGTATAAACTGGGGAGAAAACTGGCTTGGGAACTGGTTGGGTGCTAGTTGGCAAGTGGTGAGGAATTGCATTATGCTTTGCTTTTTTGCATATTCTACCTCTTTTTTACCATTACTATTATTATCATTATTGTTATTTTCTTTCCTTTCTGTCCCATTAAACTGTCTTTATCTCAACCCATGACTTTTCTCACTTTTACTCTTCTGATTCCCTCCCTCATCCTGTTGGGAGTGTGTGGTGGGAGCAAACAGAGTGGCTGTGAGGTGCTTAGTTGCCAGCTGAGGTTAAATCAAGACACTTTCTCTGAGTGAGACTTTTATAGAGCACTTTCCACTAAAAATATTTTTAGATCAAATTGAGAGTGCAAATTGGGTGAGGAAATTGGAATGAAACTCACTTCTAAACTGTTACTCATCATTTGGAAAAGAGGCCCACAAGGGAAACCAGGCATAGGGATAAGCTAAGCCTCATCATGAAGAATTTGGAGAAATAATGAAGCTGAATATGGAAATGACTAATCCTACCCTAAATTTTAAATTTTGGCTGGCTTCTGTTGAAAACCATACAGCTAATAAAACTCTCCTAACTAAGGTATTCTCATTTCTTTGCCTTTTTGGTGTTCATGTTGTTGTTTAGGTTTTGTCCTGTTTTGCCAGCCAGATCTCTATAGCTGTGTCAAAAGACAGGTTATACCAAATGAAAGTAAGTCTTGAAAAACAATTTTGCTGGAAAAATAACTGGACCTGCTTACACATATTGCTGGGTTCTACATTGCCTTTGTCTTGGCCGAGGAAACACAGAGAAACTCTTGGTCAGCCAGCCCAAACCATTGCTGCTAGCCATCAGAATTTATTGCTGAAGAGAACCCATGGTAACTGATTCCCAGTGCAGAGTCCATACTGCTATATTTGGCTCCTGCTCAGAAGGGAAAATAATATCTAGGCAACGAAATGTTTTGCGCTGTTTACCTCAAAAATAACAACAAGTAGCTTGAAGGCTGAAACTAATTGTGAGAGATTTTATATCATAAACACAAATGAAAGACAACAGCTATAAAAAATAGGGTCAACTAGAGGATGTCTTCTGCTATCCATAGGTATAACATTCTGAGGGTGACTCAATTATATGGAATTTTTCTATATAAAGAAGTATAGTGGCTACATGGATGAGTGGAAGATGGTTTCTCCCCTCCTCACTGAAGTTCAAATTACTTAGTTGTTTTTTCTCTCTTCCTAAAGTCCTGAATGCCTTGGATCTCTCCCTCAAAGCATCATATACACATTGATTTGATTGTCTGCCAGGAAACAGGTGAGAAGCTAATTTAATGAAAGGAAAACAAACAGTGATTGCAAATGAACAGTGAATCTGCAAGTGTGGTCAAGGGCCCTGCCATACTTGTGGATTTTTCTCTGTCATGATGGTAATCATGCTCCACACCTGAGCAGGTGCCAGAGGAGGTCTGGTGCTACTCTCTGCTTGCCATCATGGTTGCTAAGATATTATTTTGGTACATTTTTTGCTGACCAATATTGTTTATTTCTGAGCATCATAGCTTTTGAGTGCCCCACAGGATGAACCTTAAACTGCATAAAACTGCAGTGGGGTTTAATCCTGGAAAGTTATTGTTTTCCCCCCTTCACATTTGGCATCAGAAATCAACAGTCACTGAAAATAACTTATATACAGGAATATTTGGAATTTTTTTATACCTGACTTCACTTTTACCTCTGGGTCACATTTGCTTGATTGTCACTTCATTTCTCTTGCAGCCATTGGATACTGTTGATTGTTGATGCTGATCTCTCCTGCATTTAAACAGCTGGTTTTAACCAGTCATCCTGCATCCTCCCAAAGGCAAGTCATCCTGTTCCAAGTTGAGCAGCTCAGATGGTTTGCCTTCTGAAGGGCTTGGCTCCATTGCCTTTGACTACAGAGGGAGTAAAGCAACTTGATAATTATGCTGTGCTGGATGCCTGCACTCTCAGTTGGGGGTAAATTCTACCTCTCTAGAAGAAAGGCAATTTTCACGAATGGAAAACACAGGTCATCCCACAGCTTTAAATCTATATATGGAGAAATATAAGAAATACTGAAAGTAAGGTATCAATTTGATTGTAATTGAAAGTATAGATTAAGTATGCCTAACATCTGGGGGAAATACATATTTTTTGTATGTCTTTACCAAGTTCCGGCACACTCTGAGTCAAAAAAAGGTGCAGAAGGTGACAAGTTATCTTCTGTGGATGAATCTTTTCTTCATATGTGTTGTTAGATTTGTTAAGGAGTGCAGCTCTTCATGCACTTCTCACAGGAGAAGAGCATTTCCCAGGGAAGAGAAAGGTCACTTCTAGCTGCAACCAGTGTGGAGTCCAGTAATTCATAAGTAAATCATGTCTGACAGAACTGATAAGTCTGTTCTGTTTTGAATGTAAATATCAGAGCTGCACTTATTAACCTAGGAATGCAAAACCTCTCCAGAAAGCCCACTTAAAATTAAGGCAGATGATAACAAACTTATGCTTTTTCTCAGAGCTGAAGAGAATAACAATGTATAAATATATACACTTCTAATTAAGAAAGCATCTGTTTATGTCAGGGGTTGGTGTTGATATTTTTAATTTCCTTGCTTTTGCTTTTCACATTTAAATGGCCAAGTTTAAGGTGGCACAATCATGACTCCATGCAGCAGGGCAGCACCAGTTTAGAAATCCCCAACTGCCTCCAAGAGGTGAGTGGTGTCCGTGTGGCACAGTGTGACACCATGAAACCAGGCTAGCACAGGTCCCCAAAGTCATGTACTTGCATCAACTGTTCCACATGTGCAAGGAGCCCCACTGGCAGCAGCACAGGAGTCTTGGCACCAGGCTCGATTGCTTGCTGTGCTTCTCATTCCATGGTTCATGCAAGGCTGGAGAGCTGCCCCTATCTCACAGTGCTGCACATGGTCCTGACCTGGGTGGCTACTGCAGCTGAGGGCACAGACTGAAGCACCAGTATAATCATTTACTATTAGAGTTTAACCCCTGGTGAGCTGGATTCACAGAGTTACACACATGACTCTGTGAATAATGATAAAGGTTGCCACATGAATGTATTATAGGGCTGGCTAAATATAGACAGCCCATTAAAGCTCTATCTATGGATTCCCTTAGGATCTGCTTAGAGATGAATTTTATCCTGACGACACTCCCTCCCCAAAATTATATTTAAAAAAAGAATAAAAATCTGAGCATGAAATTTGTTTACATGCTTTGCATTCCTTAAAAGGATGTAAAATTCACTGAATGGTGCTTCTGCTGTGTATAGCTGCGTAGAGACACAAGAGAAGAAACTTACTGGAAAAAGGATGGCAAAATTTCAGTCATGTGTACTGAAAGGCCTGTATACTGGCCTGATTTGATTAAAACAAAATCCAAATGGACTATTTTTTTTTAATAAGCTAGGTGTTATTTTCCTTCTCCAAGTTTCTCTAGGAAACTAAACCCTCAACTTTCAAAACTGCAAAGAGAAATCAGAGTTAAACCAACTCCTTCATTTTGTAGCACAAAATTTCCATCACTTCCTTTAGTGCATCAGAATTGCAGCTATAAAAGAGAGCAAGCATACAGTACACTTGGCATAGCTCACAAGAAATAATTCCTAGCAAGTAAGATAATTTTGCAGTGGGGTCTTAATTAGTTTTTTGAAATCAGAAGAGGAGTTCTCCAAGCCTCCTTTCCCTCCGCCCTTTCCTGTCGTAGCAGCACAAGAGAGAGGAGCCACTCAGTAGTCTGGGATTAACTTCAGGCTCAGTGCTGGGCCCTTTGTACGCCTTTTGCATATGGATGTAGCATTTCTCAGTAACCTCAGCATTACAAAGACTTGAAGGCTCTCTGTAATTTGTGCCTTTTTGTCAAAGTTAATGTCATATTCTTACTTGTGTCCTATGAAAGTGCATGGAATAGAGCAGGCTCTTTCTACTACTTTGCAGAAGAGGCACAAATTGTAAACAGACTAAATAAATACTTTATTTTGATGCTACAATTATTCATTTCCAGATCCATGGAGAGAATTTAGCTGAGACTCTGATTTAATTACCTCTGACAGTGAACCCCATATTCAGACCTAAAGGCATTTGCTGTTCCTGGCAGAGGGTTGAGGATCTCAGTGAAAGCACTGTTTTGGAAAAGGATATTTTTCACAGTCCCAGGAGCTCCAAGGTAATCCTTAGAATTTTGAGCAGTTAATTTTGTTTCTACTTTGGAGGCCAACAGACTGAATTCGTGTCAGACAGTAGTGGTGAAGGGAAATATCCATCCGGAAAGTGAAATGAAGGGCACTGTGAGCACAAGAAAGTAAAGCAGGATACAGATATTGGAGAAAAAGAAAAGAGAGGAAAAGAGTGGATGTTCTTCGTCCTCTCTCTTCCTTTTGATCCCAGGAGTCCTTCAGTGCTGCCTCACAGGGAACCAGGTGTTAACACCTGACCAGGGAGTCAAAGGATGATCCTGTGAGAGAGGTTTCACATAAGTGCAGAGTTAGGCACGAAACTTGAGAGGGAATGATGCCATTTGTACTGAAAATGTTGCTAAGGCCAGGGGATTGCAGGCTTCACTGCTTCACTAAACTGTGCCCCAGGGACAGATGCAGCATTCGCCTCTCATCCTTTCTCCTGCCCATTGTTCTGCTGTACGAGATACGCCAGCAACAGAGGGGAGATGACAAGTTACAAGAATGCTTTTCCTCCAGACAAATCATATTGTGGGAGATTAGAGAGGCTTCAGCTTCTTGGTTTGTCCAGAATAAGGTAAAAATAATTGACAACAAACTAACGACTGTTTTTTTTTATTAATCAGGAAAAAAGAATTGGTAATCCTTAAGTTTTTGACACTGGATATACTCAATGAGAAATTGAGTGACTTTTTATTTTTCAGATGAGAAAATAGTTGTACGCCCACACAATTATTCTCATTAAGAAGAATAATTATTCACCCAATACTCCCATTTTTTTTCCATTATTCTCATGAAATACTTCTTACAAATCTGTCTAGCATTCCTTACTCCATTCTACCAGTCGAGGTGTCATAGATGCAGGTGATATTGCCTTGGGTCAAGAGAAAGCACAAAATGATCTTCCCTCACACTTTATTTTCTGTTTCATTCTTCTATTAATTGTTGGTTTGGAGAAGCATATTCTCATATTTTTGGAAAGCAAGTCTCTGTGAGGCTTGTTCAAGGTAGGAGAGTGTGACCATACATATTTTCCAATATATGTTTTGGCTCTCATCAGTGCACTCTGACAGAGTTGCACATCCAAGATATTCTCACAGGTCTGTTAAAGTGTTTCACTGTAGTGTCATGGTCATAGGGCAGCAAAACTCTGCTTTTATAGGTGGGTAGGTCCAAGTCTGGTAGCGCTACTGCTGTGAACTGAACTCAGACTTAACTGCTGTACTCTACTGATCCTTCCACTTTGATCTTCTGTTTTATACTCAGTGCAGCTATGGAAGTGAATACAAAACCTCGGCACAAAAAATGGTTTCAGTGTGGAAATTGTGTTCTTCATTTAGAATTTAAAAATGCAGGCTCTCATATCTGCCTCCTGAGGAAGGCAGTCAAAAAAGATAGTGAGAGAAAAGGGGAAAAAAAGGAAAACAAATTTTTATTTTGCGAGTGCAGTACTGTTGACTAAGTCCATTGGGCTATCAGTGTTGTTGGCTGGAATGCCTGGGATTTGAAAGTAGTTAAAAAACAAACAGTGCATGTTTATATGGGGCCACTGTGGAATATAAGCACACAGCAATATATCATTTTGAGGAATGAAAAATATTTAGGAATTGGAAGCTATTGTCATCCAATATTTGTCTGCCATCAACTATCCAAGGCACAGTGCATATCAAGGAGCCAGAAATGGGAATCATGTTTCTTCTGTCTCTGCTGGTGTTTTCATATATAAGAAAAGTAACTTTACTTTTCATCTTTAGAAATAAAAGGAAACTTTTAGAGTTCTTTAAAATTGTTTTTTAAGAGTAGCAGAGAGCCAGCAAGATGCAGGAGTTTTATATTCTCAATTTTTGTAGCCTTCATGCTAAAACAGAGCCATGTTTGTCTAGCTGACTTTTCCACAAGCAGCTCTATGCAAGCTACCAGAGTCTGTGTGCAGTCAGCTTGGCTGAGCTGTCTGCATTCTGGGTTGGGTTCTTACTGACTCTGTACAGCTACTTCGAATGGGCTTAATAAGCCAAAGAATGTGGAAGTTCCTCTCTTGTGTTCCTATAGGAGAAACCAGTGTAGTTACCTTTTTTCCTCCCACCAAATTTCCTGTTCACAGCCCTGTCACAAACCTTTTTTTTTTTTGATCACCTGCTTTCTGCAATAATGATAGGCTGACTTTCTCTTGAAACCTCTAATTTCCAACAGATTGCCTGTGTATCCTTAAGTTTTTCATTACCAGTTCCATTTGTCATATTATACTTTGGCTCCTATAGGTGTTGAAAGCAAGCACACAACCTGGAAAGTGAACCCAGACATTCCAAACATTGGATCCAGCCAGAAAATGAAACTTATTTGGGCTTTTTGATAAACAATTATTTAACATGCTAAAATATCCACCGAGTTTGTTTCAGTCTCCCTTGCTCTTTTCAAATTCTTATGACTCCATAAAAGGCAGTCAGATTGAGTGTCAACATGCTGTATCATTAATAACTATCACCAACATCTCTCCATAAATGTGTGTGTTGTTTCTATCTTTAAGGACTGATATTTACATATGTAATGTGTATTTTATATGCTGCTCATAATGGATTGTTTTGTTCTTGTCAGCTTGAAATTCATCAGGAACTTACAAAATCTCACGAGTTTCCAATGCACTTCCTTTAAGCTGCAGAGCAACAGAAATCCTAAGTGTTAGGAATTAATGCAATATACATAAAATTAGGGGAAAATTTACAATAAACAGAACAGTTTACCAAATAACTCTAGATCTAGGAACATACCTGCTAGCAGCTGAGCTGCCCAATGAAAGACAGTGATCTTAATCCTTAATTAACAATTAAATTATTAAAAAATGCTAAAGTTTGCTTAAGGGAAACAAATAATGGTGAGATACCTGTCTCATCTTTGCTTAAGATTGTGTTATTTTATAGTGGAGATTGAACACTTTGCAATCTTGTTTTCTTCAGAATTTAATAAAGTTTATAAAAATATCCTTGGGACTTGTCAGCTCCCCATGAGGAGAGGACTGGGTACCATGTACATGCGAGAAATGGGAGTATTTACTCCAGAATGATATTTTATTTAGTTCTGAAGTTCTTTATGTATGTGATAATGGCAGATCTTCGAATTAATCATCAGGATTAGTTCACCTGTCTTTATTCAAACAAAGTTGTACGTAGAAACAGAAGAGAGTAATTTGAGATATACTTGTTTCTTGAACATAAAACCCAAAGTAGATATTTTCTTGCTTTTTGCCAATCTACTTCCAAAGATGTGTATGCAACCTCTTAATGTATTTGTGAGTTTGTGGAGTTTTTTTTGCTTTTGTTTGTTTGTTTGTTTTTGTTCATTTGCTTTTTAAACATAGTCAGGATTGCTGGAGATTTTTATAGAAATAAAGAAGCAGATTCTTTCTTGGGACTTATAGCTTGTATGCATTTTGTGTTGTCAAAGACAATGAATTACTTAGGGTCAGCAACAATACTGGAATAGCAGCTGATGAAGTAGCTCTGCAGGTTTCAGCACTTGTGGTTCCTTCTGAGCACAGCATGTTCACAAATTCAACCTTATATGCTAGATATTGAATTAAAGCCATAGAAAGGCTAATTAGTAGGTTAGCTGTTGCCTATGTGTTTATAATCAGAACACAACTGGATATTGGTTTAAAACTCATTGTGTTTGAGATGGAATATGAGATGATCATTTTGGGAATGTAACAACCATATGTTCACCCTGTGCTAGAGGAACAGATTCACTTGGTACTACTTAGTTGACCAATTTTTCTTGACATTTTGGAGATTTTGATAGAAGGGTGTCACTTTTGGGTACTAAGTCACATGCTTGGAAGCTAGTCTTTGCCCCCGGAATGCTGCTATGATCACAAAGACAGTGATCCAGGAGACACTACCTATAGACCTAAGGAAAGATGACAATTCCTTAAGGACCCAGTGTGGGGTGAGACAGAGGGTGATCCAAAGCTCATCCCACCTTTATCTGCTGCCTTTGTCTTCAAGATGTTCAGGGTGTTGCTACACCCATGGGAGAGGAAGGCAAGTGCATGGAGGCACACCTTGTGCCCAGAAGAAACACTGTGTACGTGGGCTGTGCCCACATCACCAGAATGGAGAAGACCCAAATAAAAAATAAGGCCCAGGCAGACCCAAAAAGCCCTGCCTGACCAGGGGTGCTTTGAGATTGCAGCCAAACAGCTCTCAGGATTCAAAGGGGTGCCTATAGTGAATAATTAGAAACTTGCACCACTCCTGTAGTACTGCTTCTTGGCTGAGTTACAAACTGCCCTCTGTGTGCTGAGATACTGACCTCAGTCAGCATTCTCAAGATTGCTCCCAGCAGTTTTTGAATCTGCAAGATAACCAATATTTTGGCAGATGTTTAAGACCTGTATGTGTGTATGTGATATTTATTTCTGTATCCTGAGTTGTAGTGTTCTGTGAAACTTCTGTCAAGACATTAGTATGTGTCAAATTTCAAGTCAAGCGATTTAGACTTCCATTGTACCTGTTATTCTACTGATTTCCCTCCCTCTCCCTTTGGCTTTCAGAGAAAATGAAGGCCAAAAAGCAAATGCAAAAATACTCAAGTATACAGAGAAAGAAAATATACCTCAGTTCTTATCCAGATAGTATCCAGATCTATTCATACCCTTTACACCAGTGGATTATTGAGTACAGCTGACAAGCATGGAAGAGTAGCTTCAGACAGGAAATAGTTTAGGCTGACACAGGCAACTCTACAACTTGACAGTCTGGGAGCTAAGGAAGATTTGAGGGGAAGGATGAAAGGCTTGCCCCTATGTCAGCCCTACCAGCAGCACGGTTTACTACAGACCCTACACTTACGATATTTTGCTGGTTGTGCAGCTAAGAGGGTGAAAAACATGTGGAGTTTTTTTCCGGAGCAAGGCCAGCTCTTTCTTTCACAGAACAGCAAGGCTAATTGTATCCATGACCATTTCCTGGCTTGGACTTCTAATCACTTTACCAGTCTTGAAGGATGTAATAAAACTAAAATAAGTATCAAGCTGAAAACAATTGAATTATTTGAACAAGGAGAGTAGAGATGCAGATTTTCCAATCCGCATAGAGCAATAATGAAATAAAGGTTGGAAAGCCAGATTTGGAGGAGTTTTCAGTTCTTGAAGTTGGAAGGAATCCTCTGTGCTGAAGCCAGAATCTTTGCCATGTGTAACCTAGTGTTATGTTCTGCTTTAATATGTCTGTGGTGTCTTTGCAATGATTATCTATACCAGTGGGACAGAACTATGTCCAGAATGATACCCTACCTCCTCTTCAGACCTGCAGTACCCTCGACTCTTGAAAGTCACAGTGACTCTCATAACTTATTCAGTGTAATATTTACACATGGATCTAAATTCTGTTTTGCTACAAAGTTACATCAACAACAGCAAAGTGGGAAAGAATCAAAATTTAGGTGGTGGTGGTTATTCCTGTTCTTGGATGTTATACATAAATTATATAAAAACACCTATTGAGTCAGGAAGATGCTGGGTAAGGTTACACCTTTTCGGTATTCCAATACCTTATTTTTCTCCTCTTCTCCTTTGCTGGTGTTTTATATTGCAAGCATCTCAGAGGTGCTAATGTCCAGCTTCACTTGTTCTGGAAATTCAATTCAGAAGGTAATTCTACTGAAGATCCTCTGGAAGTGGAAGCCAGTCAATGCACCTTGATGATATATGGATGTTTGAACTGCTCAATAATATTCAACCATAAGTCCTATCTGAGTTAACAGATAAGGTCTTATTACAAGAGCTCCAGTGGTAGAGCCTGTGCTTGAGAGGTAGAAGATCTAAGGGATGTTTTGGGCAGATAAAAGTTAGAATAACCAGGAAGTAGTATGTATAAAAGTATATATAGTATATATAGTGTGTATATATATATATATATAGTATATATATATAGTATGTATAAAGTATGTATAAAATAGCTAGCTAGACTGTGTAGAAGGGGGTAATAGTAAACTAGTAATGGAAGAGATGTTTATACTATTTTACTGTTTATACTATTTTCTGTAAACTTCACTATGGGGAAAAGAATAAGAGTTAATTATGTCAGACATTGTGCTGGGGCTGTTCATGTGGTGAGCCCATGATAAGGACCATAAAAACTCTCCAGTAACAAGTACAGGAAAATACTTCACTAAAGGGAAGACCAGAGACATGGAGTCTCTGCAACAGTCAAAGTCTGCAGGATGATTTTCATTCAAATGCAGATAGCAAGCACAGGTCAGTCCCTAAGTGTGACACTTGCTCCATACACTTGTGGAAGGGCAATCTGGTGCTAGCTCCCACTTCTCTCCTAGGGATGTCCTGTGCTCTTCTGGCCCAAGATGCTGATGGGGAAAGCATTATCTGTGCAGTACTGTCTTGGTAATTTATAGCAAATAATTGTTGTAGTATTTTCTTGTGATTCTAAGTGTTATGTGGCCAATACCCTATCTTGCCATCAAGATAGAATTGCTTTCTATTCTTGCAAGTGCAAGTGCTATGGGGACTGTGTTGAAGTGCTGCTCTGCTCTGAGATTTCACTGGGCCAGATATATCTCCCTTCCACTGCAGCTGTAAGGGTGAACAACCTGAGCAAACCCATTCTCCTCATTTGTGCTTCCATAGCCCCCTAGGGTTGGCAAAGTGTTTAAGAAATGTTACACTTCTGAGGGATTAATATCACCCTCTCCTTTGGGACTTCTGACTTAGGTGCTGAAAACTAAGCACTGGCCTTAATGTAGTGTTTTGTCCCCCATCAAAGATTAAGGAGAAGGAATAATGGCTCAGTGCATTACCTGGCCAGCTACTTTCCTAGCTCACTCTTTCCACTTTGTTGGCAACTCCAAATGGCTGCCCTAAGCCAAGGGGGAAGCACCTGTTCTACTTTGTTGTGCTATTAGGCATATTTCTGCAACTGTGCTTACATTAGGTTTGTTCCACTGTGACCTCCTTGAAAGGCTAAGTGCAACTTAGCACAAGTAAGAGTTGCAGAATAGTCTTCAAAGACTCTTTCATGTTGTATTTTTATCTTTGTCCAAAGATAGGCTAGTCATATCCATAAAGCTGTGATTTCTCTTTGATAAACAAGGTTCCTTAAGATTCTCAAGCAGCTTAATAACATCTATGACAGAGCCTCCTATTTATGGTGCTAATCAAAACCCTTTGGGATCCCTACAGACCAAATACCTAAGCTGCTGTCTCTACATCTTTCCTATCTTTATTCTCAGCTAGGGTCCCCAAGGCATCTTATAGACATATTCTCTATGAGGTTATTTTCACTTTGTTGTATTTTGTTAGAGCTCATAAAAATATCTATCAGTAAAATAGTTGTTCTAACTTATCTCACATAAATGTACTGATGCCTTAATTCTCACAGTATCCTGCCAGACTTTTAAATATTCCATTATTTATTTACTACTGATTAGATGATGGATTTTTTTAAACTAAATAATATCTTCTTACAGTTTCCATTATTCCAGTTTCCTGTTGATGATAACAGGAAAACGTGGATGATATGGGGTGGAATAATGAATAATTATTCATTATTCCACTGCTGAATAAAAAATAAGGTCAGATTTCTTCTATGTAATAATATAACAAAGATAAGATGTTAGATATCCTTCTTTGCTACTGATTAAAATGTATTGACTCATCCAGGGATGCTGGATTCCTTGGATACATGCAGATAGTTTTCAGAGATCATTACAAAGGTACTTTTCCAATAGCAGCAAAATATAACTAATACTAACAGGGTCCAAAAATCCAAACACTCGAAGCTGTTGTGAAATGTTCAAAGCCTTTTTGATTGCTGAATTGTCTGCTTGAGATGTGGCTAGCAAGTTACTGCTTTTTCTCCTGACAGTCAGATGGTATAATCAGAACCTACATGACATATTTGTCTGTCTTTAACATTTTATCACATTGCTCTGTTCTTTCATCTAGAAACTAGTACTTGTCCTTCTATGCAAATGTACCTATCTATTCATTAGTCTGTCAGAATGTCTATAAATATTAGATTGTTTTGAGGAGGCAGGGCCTAATTTGTCAAATGAAAATATTTTTCTCCAGCTTTCTAGCACACAACTGTGATGGATGCAGTAAAACCCAGAAGTTATAACTATTTAGCTGGTGGGTGCCTTGAAAGTGTGTCACACAAATTACCCAGCTGGAGAGAATTGAAACCACAGTGAAAATCCTGTTATTATCTTCAAAAACATATGGACTGAAAAAAAAAGTATCGACTTCATGTGTCAGTTGAGGCCCATTTTTAATGACTTTTTCAGTCACCCATGCGTAGGAGCTCAGTCGATGTATGGAGTACCCTGAATGATATTTCAATCCTTACATTTCACTGAAGATCTATTTTCTTTCTTGCCCTCATTGAAACCTCTTAGACTATCTGGTTACAAAATGTCTCAAAATGTCCTCTGGCAGCCAAGTGAAAGTAGTAAAGTGGTTTTGTCTCTTTTGCCTCTTTTCCAAAGTGGAACCATTCTGAAATCCATCAAGCAGCGTAACAGCAACACGTTGTGCATACCCTGAAATAGAAGAGGTGTAAAATGATGTTGGCAGCAAGAGTCATTATTAAGAGTGCCTGTCCTTTGTCAGATAGCTTTGGAAGAAGAGAGAGGCATAGCAAGGAATGATATTCACACCGATAGCCACATGTCCATTTGTGCTCATACATGCACTTTTCAGAACACTACAGTGTGCACTGACAGCCTGCAGAGGATCAGCTTCAAAAATTTCCTTTGAGTCATTTCCTAGCCTCCAGCAGTGTCTGGGAAAGGTGTTTGTGATCAAACTGGAATGTAAAACTGGGATGCTATAAATACTAGCAAAATCTACTTCACGGAGAATATCTTTCTCCGATATGACATCAAGATCTTCAATTGAAGACAGTAAAATCAGTGTTGTATTGACATTTATTTTGTATCTGTTTTGTGTTAAAGGATGTTGATAATTACTTACTCTAATAATTTCTGCCTCAGGTAAATATTGGTATTGTCCTGAAAGAAAAGCTTATTTCATATTACGTTAGGGTTTTGTGTTTGGGGTTTTTTAAAATTATTTGTACTCTGATCTGTGGTCAGTCATACACTTTGATATAACCTTTGTTGATTTCCCTGCAAACATTTAATTGGGTGACAAGTACCCAGAATATTCCACCCTTGAGACGAAAAAATGCCCAAACTGTCTTCCCCCTCTACATAAGTTTCCTCTTTTGTAAGTCTCCAATAATGCACCTCAATCTGGGTATCAGTTTTCTGCTCATCCTTAGCCCAGTGCCTTCAAGCTCTACTGCAGCAACATGAAAACAGGAATAAGGAGGAATCTGTGTGCAGTTTGATGACTGGATAGTCTGGAGGTCCTAGAACTGCATTTTCTGTCCCTTGGTTGATAGCCACTACCAATTTATCCTCCTGAGGAACAGTTAGGGAGCAATCATAGCAGCCTGTATCCCACTGGTATTTGAAGTTTCCATTCCTAAGCATGGAACTACGCAGCCTGCTCACAGGTCTCAGACACCTTTCGACACCTGCCTAGGGTTGGAGAGGCATCTTGACTGTTGGTCCCATTCCTCGGTGTGTCTAAGATGCCACTAAGCATCTGTGAACTACCAGTAGTGTCATGAGCTTTTTGTATCTCAGATATGACCTTTAATCCTAGACCAGAGATTTTCAGGGCCTGGATGAGAAATATGCATACTACTTCTTTTTCAATCCATAGCTCAGTTTTTTTTTCTTTCTTTACGTAAGTTGGACAATGAGTTCCCTTCTAGAGCATCAAGGCAGAAGCTATCCAGCATATACCTTATTATTCTGCACTGTTTTCTTATTGTAGGCCGCAAAATGGGGACAATTAAGAATTCTGAAGTTCTATATTCTTTTCTTTCAAGAAAATGCAGTACATTATGATGGCTTTATTATTGAAGAATTAGGGAGAATAAAGCTACTTTAGAGAGGAGAATTGGTCCATTCACTACAGTGCTTACTAAATACTTGCATACTTCTATTATGAATACTAGCCTCGGGCGGATGGAGATATCTCCTTTCCTCCTGACAGAGGCTCTGCCATTGATTCTAGGCCACATGAGGTTGCATCTCTGGAGGAAAGAGTTTGAATTATGAGTGATCATTCTTCAGAGTTTTTTCTGATTTTTTTATTGTCATCATTGATCTTGTTCTTATTTACATGTACAAGACCAGATGTGCACAGGAAAAATGAGACAATTACACATATGACCACCAGATAAATTACTTCTTGTAAGCGCAAATGTTATTTGCACTTACAGAATGGATGGCTAGGGACCTGTTAGGTATTTGGCCTATAAAAGGCAGCTGGTGACAAGCTATTAACAAAGGAGAGTAGCAGATTGGTTTTGTTGGGACAAGAAGATAGGCAGTTTCAGTGGTGCCATGTTCACCCACAGAAGGGAAAGGATAGACATCAGAAATGTCTTATTGTGGGTTTTATTCACACCTCTTTTTTCTTTAAAGTAAAGAGAATAAAATAGTGGCTGTAGTAACAGTTAAATGTATTTGGAACAGAAAAAGAACTGTCTGGTGCCCCATCATTCTTCCTTTGTTTCAGTTCTTCCTAAATCTGTGGTTTCAATTCTGGTTGTGTTTTTTTGTTTGTTTGTTTTTTATGTTTGTTTGCTTTTTATGTTTGTTTGCTTGTTTTGTTTTGTTTTGGGGGGTTTTTTGGGGTTTTTTTTGTTCTGGTTTGCTTGGTTTGGTTTGGGGTTTTTTGGGGTTTTTTTTGTTGTTGTTTTGTTGTTTTGGTTTGCTTTGGTTTTTGTTTTGTTTTTTTTCTTCAGATAATGAGTCTATACAGTAATTTTCACAACCCAGAAGGAAACACACCTTTTAATAGAAAGTGGTTAAATCTTCAAGAGAGGGTTAAATCATCCAGTTGAATAAAGGATGGGAAATACTGAGCAGGCTGGGTACATGAGCCATTTCTTGACAGTCAATGATTAAAAAGAGAGTTTAGAAGTTCTAAATAAATAACACACAGTGAGGAATTATGAATTTAACAAAAACTGCAGTGTGATAGAGGAGGAGTCTCTTATGTGTTACTGGTTCCGATAAACAGTTTAAATAAGTAAATCTGCAGTAAATATAGACAAGGAGGAAATGGCAAAGTAAAATTTGAGGGAACAATAATTTCAGAGAGGCTGAATGAGTGTTCCACAGACTAAATATTCAGGATAATTTTGTTGCTGTATTTCTATTGGAGTAGAAAAGCTGCGTTTAAGAATCAGCAAAAGGCTGTGCCAAGGCTACAGCTTGACTTGTCAAACATCAACCTCACATATCAGCCCTGAGAGAAGCCTTCAGCTGGATAAGGATGAGCTCCTCTTCAGGGCAAGGTTTCTTTCACAGGCATTATGTTGAACACAGCTCCCCATTTTATGGAGAAATGTTGAAGAGCTGTTTCAACAGTTGAAAGTTATATAAAACACAGTAAAGTTTTTCAGGATCACATCTTTCCAGTACAATATTTCTCTACCTTCTTTTCATGGTAATCCTAAACATTCAGAAATTACAGGTTCTGTGTTAGATTCCCTGATGCTAACAGAGTGCAAATATGGAGATATCCTCCATTCACCATGAACCAAAGATTTTAAGATGACTAAAAATAAAGTCTAAAGAAGGTTTTTGCAAACTAGCAGGATTGAAGCTGAAGGTACTCATCTAACAAGTGTTCATAGGAGCACCTATTCAAGGATCATAACTTGAATAACAGAAAACTAGTGAGACACATTCAGGAACCAGAAGCCTTTTCTGTCCCTTCTAGCACTGTCCAAAAGGCTGTGCTGAATTATGAATTATGAGCCTGCTGAAACAGGGGCAGCAAGGAGGCACAAGTGGTCTGTGCTTCCTTGGGGGAAGGCAGCTGTAGGGTGCCATTGCCACTGCCTGCCCTTGTGCCTGCCCTTCCCATGCAGTGCTGCAGGGTTGGGAAAGAGTGGCTGGAAAGCTGCTCAGTGAAAAAGGATCTGGGGGTGTTGGTCAAGAGCCAGCTGAGCATGAACCAGCAGTGTGCCCAGGTGGCCAAAAAGGCCAATGGCAGCCTGGCCTTTATCAAAAATAATGTCACCAGCAGGACCATGGCAGTACTTGGCACCAATGAGGCCACACCTTGAGTGCTGTGTTCAGTTCTTGGGCCCTCACTGCAAGAAAGACATTGAGGTGCTGGAGGGTGTCCAGAGAAGGACAAGAAACTGGTGAAGGGTCCGGAGCACAGCTCCTGTGAGGAGCAGCTGGGGAAGCTGGGGGTGTCTAGTCTGGAAAAGAGGAGGCTCAGCCACTAGTTGAGCCACTCTGCCTTTCCCACACACCTGAGCCATTTTACACAAAGATTTCTGTTTTAAATGAGAAAGGATTAAATACCTTATATTCCTGTGCTTGGAGCTCTAAACAGTGTTAAATGTTCATTTTTCTTAATGAAAAATGCATTTAATGCATTTAAATAATGTAGGCTTTTCTCATTTTGTTGTAACTATCATAACACTACAGATTGCTCATAATATGCAAGTGCTTATACATATATTTGGAAGCGTGGCTACTATCATGTTGACTATATATCTGAATTAACAGAGATACATGATTTATGTGCATATGATGTAAGCACTCAAGAGGCAGGCTGTTTGTAAGAGAAACACAATTCTTTTATTAACTTCTAAAAACACCCTGCTTGTTCCCTTGGGAATTCACAGAGAATATGTGCATATATAATTGCATAGGAGCAGTGCAAATAGGAGTGTGATTGTGGGAAGTACAGTTCTGTTTACTATCTCTAACATCTTTGATTGTTGATTATTCTTGTCTAGGTGCCAAAAAGAGTCAGAATATTGCCAGGAGTTAGCTCAGGACAGCAGATCATAATGAGTATAATTGTGATCCCTTTATATGGAGAAAAAGGTATTTTTTTCTCTGTCTACAAAACTGGAAGTAAATCTTAATTTGCTCTGTATCGAGCAAAATCAACTATCTACATGCAACAGAGCCCTTACCGACTTAAAGACAAAAAATGAGTTCATATTAAGGGACCCTGATTCAACATATTTGGGCTCAATCACTGATTTTTCCACTTGGCCTTTGACATGTCACCTAATTTCCCTGCTGAAATTCTTCTGTGAAACTGATTATTAATATTAATGTCTTTAGCTAATTTATTTAGAGAATATGGAGAATCTGAAAAGGTGGGACTGTGCTGTGGAGGTACCACTTTATTACAACTAGCCTCCTATAAGAAGGACCTAGTCCAAAATCCTGCTGTGCCTTAGATTTCTGTTAGCAAACAAGAGGAATGAGATCTCCTGATCTCCAACACATGCTAGAAAGCCTGCTGATTTAGTCAACAATGGCTCATTATCTAAAGTGTTTATTGGATTCATTAAGCACTGAAAGCTGTGGATGAAAAAGAGGGGTGTGCTTTAATTTCCTCGTTCCTGCTGCCACTTTTCTCTCTTTCTTCACACTGACATTCCTGCTTTAATTAAATGTTCATCTTCTTGTGACTTCTGCATACACCATTTCAACAGCATAAAGTGATGTTTCTTTGTGGCAAACATACGTCTAGGCTGCTAGTTGATCCTCTTGTGTTTTAGAGATTACTTACTGGGAATGTGCTCCTAAATATTCCACTTAAAGGGTATTTGTCTGACTTTCTGCTCTGAGTTAAAAAGTATTGCCTGAGACTGGCTAGACAAACCTGCTGTGCAGAATTGATTTTCATGTTTTATAAGGTACTGATGACCCCATGCTTTTGTTGCAAGTTGTTTGCCTCTTGATGGTCTCTCACATCAAAAGCCCAAGCAGCAGCAGTAAGCTGATCAACATTAGAACTTCAGCAACTACAAATACTGAAGCCCTTGAAAGAGAGGACAACTGAGTGTTTAAAATATTATTTTTAGGCATTTTAACCAGTTTTGTGTATTTGAGGGCTGACAGTAACATCAGTGTTTTATGTTGCCTGCCTAATTATTTGACTTAAAAAGCTAACCTATAGTGGGATTGATATCCAGCAGTGGGGATATTATTTGAATACAAACCTTCTGAAGACAGATGAGCCAAATTATTTTTTCAATACCACTGAATTCAACCCAACATAAATTCTCCATTTGTTCCTCCATAGCGTTTTGAAGAAGGCTGCACTTTGTAGTCAGACTAAATGAGAAAGACAGAATACTCTGCGAGCTCAAGTTTCAGCTCAGCTGTCTTTCATTCTTCCTTTTTTCTTTTTTTTCCCTTAGTATTTGAAATAATTTCTTACTGTTTACTATTTTTCAGCATTCTTCTGTTCTACTGCATGTAACAGATTGGAGGTGAAAATTCACGAAAATTATATTTTCAGATTTCCTGCCATTTATCATTAAAGTCAAGTTACTGATAAGTACTTGTTCTTAAAACAGAGAATAATAGCATCTGGAACGATTTTTTTTTTCTGGAATAGTGACAAAAAACATGAGGTGACTTTCTCACAGGGGCCTGTGATGTCATCAATATTTGCTTTGAAGTGCAGTTCTGGAAAGGAGTATTTTCTTTTTATTCAAACTTAATTCCTAAGACTACTTTTCATAGCTTTGTACTTGTCAAGGCTCATTGAGTAAAAGTCTGAGGCAGTAAAGTGTTATAACTATCTCAGCACGTGTCCTTCTATCCATCCTTATTTAAGATCTACAATTACTTCTGGCTGTATTTTCTCTTTTTTTACTTTCAATTTCTCTCTGCAGTTAATTTTTATCTTTATATTCATTACTGTATTAGTTGCTTAGAAAGGTCTTATTTTTACGCTCTTGATGCAGATTTTCAAAAGCAGTTCATTAAACACAAGGTAATATTATTTTTAATCCTAAAATTATCACGGGGGAAAAATCACATCATTTTAATAAAGACTATGTTTTACTTAGCTAATGTCTAAGAGGTCCAAGTCTTATCCTCCAGTACTGGGACAAAAATATTTATATTGTGGTATTAAGAAACCAAGTTCTTATCCCCACAGTTTATACAGAAAAGAGATGATCTATGTTCGATACCAGAACTGAGGATCAAAATCCAGAATGCTCTCTTTCCCCCCTTGTTCTGTGTTTTAGAATGTCTTCTTATCTTTTCCAAATTTTGAAGCTGTTGGCAGGAGCCACCAGAATTACATGCATCCTTTGACTTATGGCTCTCTTCTGAAAACTTCTCAAGAGCTTAAATGTCAGCAGTTTGTCAGCCCTAGTGGAAAAAAAATTGATCCTCAATAAGTGAACAATGGTTTAGGAAATAGGAAATACTGTTTTAAATTTTGTAGGATAAATCTCCATTCCTGAGAATTGCATTAAACCTGAGAAATGTTGATGTTGTATCTCGTTTTTAGAACTAAGTTTTGATCTTTTCCTTGTTAGTATTATGGTTCAGAATTATAGTGAACTTGTTTTTTATTTAATATTATTAATATTAATGAAATTATTAATGTTTAAAATTTAAGTTAATTGGATTGGTTTAATAAATTAATTAATTAAAGCAAGAAAGCCTTATTAATTGAGTTCTTCAGTCTTTTCATATCCCCTTGGAAGCCTTTTATTCTCAGTAAAAGCACTTCACGGTGTGCTGTAGTGGTACAGGGAGAAAGGTGTCCACTGGTTCAGGTACTTAGAAGTATATAGTTTGTATCAAAAATATGGATATTACTCAGCAAGTTTGAGGAAGCCTCAGACTGAAGTCACACAGTATCCAGGATTCTTTGTATATTAATCCTCTTTATGTATCTTCTTATTTGCTGGTTTAAAACTTGTTAAGAGCTTTTCATGTGCTTAAAATACAATCAGTTATGGTTAAAGAGATGATTGCATCACTCAGATAGCAATAGGCATATGCTGTTTTGGGGTAGATAAAATTTTTAAGTATCTCATATGGGCATTTTTGCTCTGGTCTTCTTTCAGTGGTTTCAAATGTGAAATATTTTTAATGAGCAAAGAAAGCTGTTCGCTTTCTAAATCCTTGGGGTTTCAGAAATATGTATCTTCATAATTTTCTGCCACTTTGCTCTTTTCAGTTGTTCTATTGTTAGAAGCTACGTTTTAAAAATATCTGAACTTGCTTTATGATGAGAAGAAGTATTTTGGAAGAGTAGGAGTTGATGAGGGAGAAAAGCCTTGACTATTCTGTGAAGACAAATGAAAGAATTGGTTCTAAGGAGAGACTCAAGAAGACAAAAAACAGTGTGTGGCCTCAGACTGAGGATTAGATCTGTTTTATTTGCTCTTACCAGGAAAAGTCTGACTTTATAAGTGGCTAATGGAAGCCCATTGCTTCAATTTCAGGAGTAATTCAGTAATCTGCTAGAGTGTGTATTTCAGAGTGAGATAGCAGAGATCCTTTTCTTTTGCTGTTACCATTTTCCTCACCATCCTTTGGAGCTGGGTTGGGATCTGGACCTCAGCAGTGGAGACACTAGCCATGCCCAAGTCCCTTCCTGCATATAAATTCTTCCCCAAAGCATTAATTTCTTCTCCTTTCTGTTCAGTTCTTTCCTGGCCTGCCTCAGAGTTAAAAAGGAAGGATTTGTATCTTTGTGTTTCCCAGGTAAATATTTTCCAACAGTGTTTCTTGTTGTCTTCTCATCAAGTTCGTTTCTTTAGAGGATTGGCATTCCCAGCGTGTAGTACAGTGCTCAGTTGTCACTAGCCTTGATGTCCCCACTGAGAAGCTGAGAGTTTGCCATCAGGTGGCTGTCCTAACTAGGAGATGATCACTGGAGTTCTACATTTTAGCTAGTCTTGTGCTGTGCAAAAAAATTATTTACATCCTCTCCTATGGAGGTCAAGTTCTACAGAAGAGGGAAGCACAGCAGAGGATAACCAGCTCCGCATTCAAACTGAAGACTGGAATTTCATGCAAACGCCCTGAAGGACCATGCTGGGTCACATTCTTAAGCTTGAACAAATCCTCCAATGTGTTATGGATTTTTCTCTCTCTGTCTCTGTCTCTCTCTCTCTTTTTTTTTTTTTTTTTTTAAGATGAGTCATTTTAATATTCTGAACGTAACTTCTTTTGTCTTTGCATATTATGTTAGAAGTCATGATTAGGAAGCAATAAAAGAAAGTAATTGTGCAGTAATATGTACTCACATTCCCTTTCTTATTTCTCTTACTATTTGCTAGTGGTACTTCTTACTCTGGAAATTTGAATTATTTCTTCTAGATTTCTTCTAATAATGTTTAGTTGCAATGTGTGCCTTGTGTCCTTGTTTTAGACTTTCCTTAACTGCACTTTCAGCAAAATACACAGTTTAAATTGCAGAGAGATGGCCTTAAATAATGAAGTGTCATTAGAGGCTTCTTGCCTGTGTTCATTATAGCTGATATTTTTCAGCTTTCTCACATTGCGCTGTAGTGGTAAATGCTTCCTTTATGCCTCTGACCTTTAATACATTCATTAAATTTAATGAGTTTAAAATGTAAAAGAAAAATCATCTTGCCAAACAGAATCATCAGGACTCTTATTTAATAGGAAAAAGAGGACCAGATTCACAAAGCAGGTCTATACAAAACTGCTTTGTACTCTTTCTACCTGCTACGATATTTTGTTGATACAGTATGTTCAGTCTGAAAAGCTGGAGGAAAAATAACAGCAGGCTCTTGAATACCATTCTCCCATGTGGTGTAAGAGAATTTGCTATTTTTCATGGTTAGCAAGGCAATGTTTATGTCCAGTTGTGACCAAAGAGTCTACTACAAAATGTAAAAAGTATCTTGTCAGAGGAATCAAACCTGGTTTGTCATTTTTTCACTTTTTATTTTATAGGAAGAGTTTAGCCTTTGCTGCCTTAGTTGTGATTACTGGTAGTTCTCGAAAATTGTGCCAAAGTAATACACTATGAAAATTTTACTTGCTTGTCCTCTTGATAAAAATCTCCTTATTGTATCAGCCTAGCATGGTTTGGGAGTGGGACACGCTCCCTGTGCTGTGTTACCATGATAGAAATTCCATCTACAGTACCACTGCAGCAGAAACCTCCTTTCCAGGGACAGATTCTGCAAACTGCTATCTCTCACTTTGTTGTACTGGACAGTACTAAAGTCCTTCTACAGACATGCAGGTGTTTTGTTGGTGAAGAGAAGAGTGGGCTCTTGCCTAGCCTTTTCTGAATTTTTTTTTTTTCCTGTTGAGTTTGTGAAGAGATTAATAAATTCAGACTGCAAACCTTGTAGCTTCTATTATCATTTTAGCAGTCAAAATTTTTAGCATGTGCGCAGAAACTGCAAGAAGTCAACGAGGTGTGGCACAGTATCAGCAGTGACATTGCTGACATTGCCTGGGTTTCTCCTGGACTAATGACACTTAACGTGATCCCACTTGTGTCCATGGGCTCTTTGCTCCAGCTTCTCCTCCAACATTCACACGTGCTCTCCCACCCTCTTCCTGAACAGGGCATCCTAATACCAACATGTTGATTCGTACAAGCAAAACCAGAAAAATAGCCTGGAGTCAAGTTATGTTTGCCACTATTGGATTATTCATTCTGTTCATAAGGCACATTTTTATCTGCTTCTCTTTGCCTTGATCATTTAGACAGTAAACTCTCTGGGACAGGGACTGGTTTGCAGAAAGATCATATTCAGCTACTTGCAAGGGTGCTCCAGCAGTCGAAATAAGGACACATTATAATCAGCAGATATGACTAATAGGGAGTGACTCTATTTCTTATTTCCTCATGATTTACATGCCATCTTGAGGCATGCATGATGATGAACTATCTTTTAAAGGAGGATTAGCCATATCCTTTAAATATTAATGTTGTATAGACTTTCAGACCATAAAAAGAGGTAAGATACAGCCTTTTTACTCACTAGATTTATGAAGGTCTTCAATGGGTTAAATATGAACATATTGACATTCTGTTGAAGCGTTCATAAGAAAGTGGAAAATCAGAGAGAGGAATTAGCTCAGAGTAATGCTTTGTGTGATGTATCTAGCATGGGAGAAATTTGAAGCAAAGCACAAAACTTGTGCAAAGCCACTACATATATATGATTTTTGGGTATGATAAGAGGATAAAGATAACTGTATTGATGATCTGCTAAACTTCTCAATGACACCTCCGGCCATTTCGAAATGTGAGAAACGTAAGATGTCTGAACAAAATTTTCTACTGCAAGGAAGTTGTATAAAAGCATGGAGACATTTTTTTCATTTAATATCATGCAAGTCCACTGCCTAGACAAATCTGCAGAACTGGTACATCAGCTTTAGAGTCTTCTGAGGGAAAAGAGTATTTTGTTTCTGTTTAATCCTACCATTCTTTAATCTGACACTGTACCACAAGCCAGCACTTAAGTTCAGGGTGGCTTTGACAGGTTTCATGCTTTATAACTCTATTTTTCCCTCTCTAATTCTTATATCTTAAACCTATGACTTCTTTTTCTGTTTTCAAACTCATATTTGGGCAAAAGTCATTCTAGCTTAATCTTATTGGAGATTTATGAAAAAGGGTTTTGTATGTATTCAAGTAAGGGTGTTGTGAATTGGCTCAATAAAGCTCAAATGGCTTTACAGTAGCTATTGTCTAGTCCATAATACTGCTCTGAACATAAACTATGGCATTATACTGGAATTAACCAGCTTGACAGATGACTTTAGTCTTGTTTTGAATACACTGATTGACATGTCATTTTGACCTGAAAATAATAATGGAATGCTGGAAAGAGTCTACAAATCTAAGCATCAAAGAATTGCTCAATTTACTTCAATAGTCTTCAGCCTTTACAATACAACTGCAGAATACATTAAAGATTATTTTGGTACTAGATGATCATCTAACTGAAAACATTATTTCCATGCCTATTTAGAATATTAATTATTTATTACTGCCTTTATTTATGCTGTTAGTAAATTCAAAGCTGAGGAAAACACTATATTATCTGGAAAATTAATCAGATTTCACATTAATCCTTACCTCTCTCAGTTGCCTACAGTCTGAGAATGGATAGCATGAAAAATACTTTTTCTAACAAATTAGTTTTATTAATTGGATTTTACTGAGTACATTTGCAGAGAGGAGGCATTAGGATGATCTGCCCTGATTTTGGTTAGGAAGTACATTCTTTACTTTCTAGTATCTAATGAATTCTGACTGGTCCAGCTTGTCTGTTTCCTCCTTCTTGGAATGGTTTTAACTCACAACTTTCATTTTCTTGTTTTTAGCTGGCTCATGGTATTGTGTGCTCATATGGAGTGCCATGACTTAATATCTATATATTGCATTTCTAAGGAGTTCTATTGTGTTTAACATCAGCTTCTTTGTACCTAACTGCTTTGTATCAAGAATACCTTGTGTTACCATCATTGTCCTTTGTATTGGTTTAAAAAACTGAAAATCTTGGAAGTACAAAACATGTCTTTGTCATGGATGGCCTCTGCATCCATCTCTCTTCTCCTTGGTATGATTTAAGTAGGGTGTTTTTGGGGTTTTTTTAAGTAGTTAGCAATTTCGTATCCTTCAATTTTCTCAGCTTTATCTTTTCCACATCTGTAGCAAGGCTGTTCCTTTTTTTAGCATAAGCAACCAAAAATATAGACAGTGATTGAAATTTTCATTCCATTGTGTTGGTATAATTTCCTTTGGGTTACAGTACTCAAAATATACTCGCAGACTGCACTGGTATATAATCTGATGTTTCTGCTGACATTCATTTTGCTCAATAATGGCAATGGTTAGTCCTGGCTTATGGTATATTAAAAGGAAGCAGCACTTATCACAATGCCTCTTAAAAAAATTAAACACCCTTTCAGTTTTCTTATTTCATAATCTCTCCCTATTTCATTATTTTGATATATTTAATTCCCTGACTCACTTACCTACACAATTCTATTAGCCTCAGTGGTGGATTTTGAGTTTTGCTTTTCCTCACTTCCATTTACTGTATATTGTTCATCCTTCTAATTTACATCACTCATGACTTTCCATTAATTTAAAATTAAAATTTTCACTTTCTTTCCTCACATCAGCTAGGAGTAGTGAACAACACTTAATTCCAGCACACTGTAGCAGCTGAATCAGCCTCTGTGGCACTGAGTCCAGTCACACTTACCCATTACATGAGATTTTATAACTAGTTTTTTTCCTTCCATACCCAAGCTTCTTAAGGTCTGATGGTCTTCCTCATAATGAAGAGAATCAATGGTATTAGTAGCCATGGATGCATTTTTCATTAATTTTCTAGTGGTGCTCTGAAAGCAATTCTCAAATTCACAGAAATTCTCATTGCTCTTCTTTCCTTTTCTCTGGATATTGCTGATGAAGAAAAAAAGCCATAAAAATTATGACTAGCATTGCCAGCACCATCATCACTAATACTGAATAGGTGGCAGTCCTGAAGTCAGGCTATATCAGAAAATTCTCAAATATATCTGCCAGGTATCAGGGCAGGCCTTTCCTGTGAAGAATTGCTATGTATCCAGGAAAATGCCTCTGTGGTAGGAAATCCCCACTGCACTGGAGTTATACAATAAACTTCAGGCAGGCATTTGTGCTCCATTTTTCTATAGAGTAGTGACAAGATTATAACTATGCAGTTCAAATTTTATTTAATCACCAATGGAATTTCTTTTAACAGAATAGCATTTGTTTTATTTGGAGAACCCTGGACAATATAAAATTATATTTTTCTTAGCAAAAGATGATTGCTAGTGACAGACTGGCAGGAGGACAGCTGTATTCCAGGACTTAATACTGCTCTGACAAAATGAATGGGATGATGCTGTTTTTTACCAGCTGAAGGCTGGTCCCACAACTTGCTTCTGCTGCCTGGCAGAAGGAGGGGGAAAGTGGAAAGTCCTGTGGAGGTCAGGGCATAAACTAAGGCTCTTCACAAGTGCAGCTGCCCCAATGTCAAGCACTGTTGTGGTAGCTTAGCACCCCTCCAACTGCATCCTCTAGAATTAATCTGGTGAGCCATTGCTGAATTTCTGAGACAAGTGAGCCCCCCTGCAGGCAAACTTGGGCTTGGAGGAAGACAGAGTCTTGCTCCTTGTAGCAAGCCTGGTTTGAGCTGGTTCACCTTTCCCAGGATACTCCAGCCTGCCTGGCAGCAGATCACACCCCTATCCCATGGGCTACTGTTCAGGTCTCCCCACATCAGGACTTGAACATCTAGTTATTACAGAATTCTGCAGGTTACTCTCTATTTTCTTGACAATATCTCCATACACTATGCTTTCTGTCTTAAGATGTGTTAATCCAGCTGTCATTATCCCAAAACAGTCACAAGAGCAGAACTGTGCACTCATAGGGAGAAAAAATGCTACATAATCTGAAGAACTTTGTGTTTTCCCTTCCATCTTCAGAAGTGTGCATCAAATTAAATTTACTCAAAATTTGACAAACTTGTCCTAGATCAAAAGTTATGAAATGGAACGTTTGTTTTCAAGTGCATGTAATAAAATTGATTTACAATTCCTCATACAATTTTTTTTTTTACTTTCTCTAGTCTGTATCTCTGTCACAGGCAAAAGTACTCTATTTGACCTATTCTCTCCTCTTTGAGTTGTATATGCAGTCAAATAAGGCAACAATGAAGGATTCAGACCTTTCCAAAGTTTTTCCAAAGACTTTTTTCCAAAGACTAATAACTGTGAATGTAGAATCACATTTGATTTCAGGAGACTTCTGAATAGCATTCACTGCTAACCTCTGTAATTAGGATCTGCTCAGTGCTTGGTGGTGTTTTCAGCCCGGTGTAAACTCTCAGAATAAGAACATCCCGTCTTTAAGGGTGTCCAGGTTCATCAATTGAATAAGAAAAAGCTAAGGCTTTGCATGAAGAAGCATGAAAGACGCAATGAAAGCAGAGAATGCAATGAAAGCTCTCTTCCACCAGCTTGGTTGATTAACATATTGTGGGCACTGCAGGTAAAACAAGTCTTAAAGAATTGAAACTGAAACTGATAAGAGGAAGCCTATTTTGTGAATCCAGATAAGAAAGGCTGCAAGGGGGTCTGTGCAGGATGAAGGAATGGAGATGGAAGAGAATAAAACAAACACAGCTTTGACACTGACTTGGCTTTTGTTCTTCAGTTTTAGTTCTAGTTTTTGTTTTGCTTTGCCTTTTCTAAAGAGGGCTATATATAATCTACCATTAAATGTAGAATAAGTGATTCCAGCATTACAGTCCCCTAAATCTTGCTCCAACCCTCCCTCCTTAGTCACTAGAAGTGTACGAAAAATGCAAATCAGTGAACTCAAAAACTTACAGCCTCAGTAACTGAGGTAACGGGGTTTGTTTATAAGAATAGCATAGCACTCTGCAGCACAAACCTCCAATTAATCCTTTAGTGCAACCTACGACGATAGACTGCATGGCATTATCAAATTCTGTTTTAGCTGCACCATAGGCACAGTAAGTTAAAAGTGCTTCAGGCAGCTAAAATGACACACTTGAAATTTTTTGTTGTGTTTCTCTGTTCTGCATTCAATTGTGCTAACAGGGGAAAAAGGTGAGGGGAGAGAAGATCAGAGAAACTCACACAGGTTTTAAAATAGAATTTGAAAGGCAGTGTTCTTTATTTACGTATTTTACTGTGTTTTTTCCATTGTGTACGCATATAATCCTTTCAATCCTTGCTTTTTTACGTGGGTGTGAGTACAGATCCTTACCTAAGGCAGGCAAAATAGGTGTCAGTGGGAGTGGTGTGGTGCCACTCTAAATACAGGTTAGACGTAAAGGCTCAGTTTTGACTGCCTCAGTTTTGGTGCTTACCCTAGATTCGGGTTAGATGTGTAGGATGAATCTGTGGGTCAGGGAGAAACCAGGCTCTCTGCTCAGGCAAGCCCTAGGTGTGCACCACCCTCTCTTTCCCTGTGTCCTGGCATGTTTATACGGGGAGGGGGAAGCCAGCAGACAAGTGTTCTTACTGGGATAGTGAGATGACCAGGCATGTCACACTCTGCCCGCTCTCTCTATTTGCCTTTGAGATGCAGCCATACCTGGCTCAGGTTTCCTTGATAATCCCTGTAGGTATCTGCAGAGTTTAACCTTACTCTGGGAAAGCCAATCACTTTGACTATGAAGGAAGATAGGACTGAATATATTTCCAACATAGACTATTCAAGAAAATGTCTAAAGTTAGTAGTAGTTTCAGTAGTTAGAAACTTCTGAAAAGATCTGTCTTTGGAAAGTAAGAAAGTATATGGGATGTATACAGGAAATGATCTATACATACCTTTCTTTACCTGTATTCCTAATGTGTAGCCTGAATTCTGCTAACATCGAATGTATGTTTGGCATAAGAATGCACTTCAGTGCATCTCAAATATGATGGGATTATTTCTTTGTCCCCTTTTGGCTAGTCTGACAAGAAACAGAAATGTGTTTCTTCACTTTATTTGTATAGCCTGTATTTTCTCAGCCAGGATTTCCATTCCCACTTTTCTCAAAAGCTTTTATTGCTCTGTATTGTTTTCTGTTGTTAGAGTTTTCCTACTGTTATTCATCAGATATACAGGCATAAATGCATTTTCTGTGGACTGTAATGCAAACTACTGCTTTACTCTAACAGGAGTATTTGCATGAAAGAGAACCAGAGACCCATAAATTTAATTTTATTCTGAAAAATTCCTGAAGGCCCTGAATAACATGTGCTAGGTGGTTTTCATTCCACTACTTTGAAACAGTACTGATAATGAAATGTCCTGTAGGGATGGCTTTAGAGAGACAAGAAGTCGGTGTTGCAATGCAGTGATGGGAGTTCCTGTGGTGCTTTGGACATGTTGCTGCATTGTATTCTGGAAGATAAGAGAAACAGAGTACTTATGAGCTGTTTGACCAGTATTGTTGGAGGGCAATGGTTGTGATTTCTTCGGTGTGGCCCCCTCTCAAGCTATTTTGTGAATGATAGAATCTAGGAGGAAGTAGTGGCATTACCCAAGAGAAAATGACCTAATTGATTCCTTGGAGTGTTATTTCTGGCAAACTGTTTTTACCTTGGATAGTTTTCACACTGCTGGAAGAGCCAGCAGGCACCAAAGTGCTAAGGCATGCTATGTTTTCAGGCACCTGTGAAGATAAATTGGTTGTGAATTTTGGGGTTTTGAGTTAAGTGCCCGCAGAACAGGAGATGAAAAATTAGTCCTCCTGTTTGTCAAATGTTTTCTGTGTAGCTAAAACAAAATTTTAAAACCTGGTAAGTTCCTCCCAGTGAAAAACAAATCTGCATGGAAAAATTATTTCCGGATTAACCCCCATTAGTGTGTGGTTTATTTTTTCCAAACTGATGCAGTGTGCTCCAAGGCGTTTCACTTTGCTTTCAATATTTCTGTGGAGGATAAACAGTCTCACATGTGTGATTTCAGGAAAGTTTTATTTTCTTTCAGCATTTTGTGTTTGTGTTAAGATGGGCTAGTCAAAGGCAGGGATTCACTGCTCTCTTTCTCTCCAGGTAGCACCAGGCAGGATAGTGTGTACACCTTACCACCTGCAGTCACAACTGCAGCTAGATGTGTGCCCACTCTCTCTTTTCTCTCTCATAAATGATAATTATTTTCTCTCACACTTTATCTTATCTCCTTGGATTATTAACACTGTGGGGCAACAATATTTCTTTGCTTTGTGTTTTTATTTCACCGAGAAAAATGGGAGATGTTGATCTGTTATAGTTTCTGGGAAAAATTGAACCAACCGCAATAAGCTATTTATGAATATTACAAGGAAAGGATATGACTCCAGCTAGCAGGAGAACCACCACAGACATTATTTTGTCTATTTCAGGAATGGAAAGAAAATACTCACGTTGTTCAAAAGGCTTTGTCTTCCTTTTATATTACTTTTTCTTCTATTATGAGTTTTTCAAGTGCTGCCTAAAGCAGCTTCTAAATTTCTAATCTAATGGCCATGTTGTTAAAGGTCTTTTTTTTAAGCCCCTGGCTTTGTTGTCTCTTAATCCCACTCATTTTTTTTCCTCTGTTCCCTTCCCCTGGATGACTGGCCCTGGTGGAGCTACCAGGTCCATCCTGTCCCTGACAAGCCAACCAGCCCAAAAAGTACCAGGGACCTCATTAATTAGAGAGCTGTTAAGTCCCCTTGTGCTGTTTGTGTTTGGTTCAGTGGCATATACAGTGGCTTGATTTTTAAAAATATCTTTGTTTTCTATCCTTCTGGGTTTTTTGTCCAAGAGTTTCATTCATAGCAAGCAGAGAAGGCTGACAAGTGATAACCTGGAATAGGTCCTGCATCCACAGTCCTTGATAAACTGGGAAGAGGCTACCCTTTCATTACTGATCCTCTTTGTCCCCCTGAATATGAGAAAGACGGAAAATGTTGATGAGCTTTCTGTCCTCATTGTCTGACTGGTTAGGGAGAAAAGTGAGAACTGGCAGTGGGGTAGATGCCTCTTTCCCTGCCCAACCCTTGGTGCTGCTGTGATTATGTGACAGGGAAAGGACAGTAAGAGCTGAACTGGTCCACAAAACTCTCTCTCCCACATCTGTTCACTCCTCTTTCCTATCACAAGTGGATATCCTTGCTGAGAAATTACGTTTGTCCTCTCTAGCATACTTGTCCCACAGAACTGCCAGCAGTGGAAGTGGATTCACTGCTGAATGTACATTATCAATACATACCACATGCAGTCCTTTAAGTTTCAGCAGAAAATGAGCTATTTTGGAAGAAAAAGAAATGGATTCTTTTGCTGCTACTCAGACTGGGGTAGATGAAGGCCACAAGAAGAGGATCAGTGAAGCTGGCATGTAATGACATTAGTTTCCTTTGAAAATGGCTGAGGTGTTTGAATTTGAAGCCTTTGAATTTCACAGGAAATCCTTGCTGTGGTGTCAGGTGCTGGCTGCACACTTTAATACGGTTGTTTATAATTTTTTCCACTTGTTAAATCTGTGTACATAGCCTCATGTATTTTTTTAATGTGAATATTTGCATTTTTATCTTGGGATCACTGGAAAGGAGATGTAGTGAAGATGTTGTGCACATTTTCTTCCTTTGCTGTGAGGAAAAATAGTAAACATGATATTTAAAAATATCCAGAGTTCTTGAATGTCACTTTTGCAAGAATAGAGTGCTGCAGATGAAGTCTTTGATCTCTGAGAGACTCCTTCAACTAAGCTTTAATGAATGTGTTACCTAACTGTCCTTCAAGAAAGGCCATGATTATTACTCTGTTGTGTAACATTTCAGACACTGAAATGCTGAGATTCTTCACCAGAAATGATCCTTCTCTCATGTACCTGGCTCTGATTTGCAATGAAGCCGCATCTTCTGTGCTGCTGGAATACGAGTTTGTTAAATGTTGGGTCAGGATGGTCAATGTATATGGATGGGCTCCCTTTAGGTGAGGCTGATATGCCTGCAGACCTGAAAATGTTGCTGCTCATCAGCTGACCTGGCTGAATCACTGAGTCCCTGATGCACAGGTTGTGCTGACATGCAAAATCTGTGGTTTTGAAAACCCTCAAAAACAAACACCCCAACAGCCCATTTTCCCCTGGTGGATTCTGGGTGGAGTGAGATGGGTATCTGGAGGAATCCTGTGCTGCTCATCTGTGGCAGAAGTGCAGAGGAGACCTGTGAAGCTCTCCTAAAGCAAGCATTGCTCCCAGACAAGGCAGCTCTGGAGCAGTGCAGTTACCACACAGCCAGGAGAAACTCATGAAATCCATAGTTCCTGTGGTTCCTGTGCTGAGCCTTGGGCACCAGTTGAGTGAGCTATTAATGGGGAGCACAAAAATCTACCCAGTGGTGTCAAAATCCATCAAAAGTGAGAAGTTGTCTACAGAGTTTCTAGATTTAGGGAATATTTTACAAATAAACTTGCAAAGCTGATTCATGAAGAAATTTCTGTCTACTCATAACACTAGGCATTAATTCCAAGCCTCTGTACTCTTCTCAGCCCATTGGTTTCACTTCTGGCTGATGTTCAGCGTGCCTTACACCAAACTCAACAGAACTTTTAATTATACTTTCTGAAGGTGCGGCTTGGGTTTTTAAACTTTTTTTTCCCATGATTATTTAGTATGTCATGAGTAGTTAGTGCTTTCCAAAATGTCAGAAAAATGTGGCTTAAAGCATCTTCAACTTCAGGGTAAACCAGGGAATGCAAAAGCTGAGCTACTTACAAGATTTATGCTTCTGTTTGCTGCCAGCCAGATGGATTGTTCACTTGCAGGTGGGAGAGATTTGAAAAGAGTCAATGAATCACTGGGGCATCCATCCCCTGGTAGAAATGCCTCCAAAAGCTCAAATGAATATTCCTAACGACCATCTATTCAGGGCCTCAGTCTGCAGCACTCACTCTGCACAGCTTACTTCATCTTACTTGCTCATGAAGAACAAAGCACTTGGCTTAGCAGATTTGTCAGTAGTGCCACACTGCTCACAACTAAACTCCATTTTCTTCCGAATAGGAATAAATCCTTAAAGAGAGCAACAAAATGTTCTCACACATCATATGGCAAATGATGGCCCAAAGTCAGGGTGTGATATTTACTAACCAGAAGGGAAATGTCTGTGTGCACACTCATTCACAAAGAAGAAAAATTTTCTACATTCTTTGTCTTTCCTTAGTAATTAAAGATGAAAACTCCAATCCTGATTTGGCACCTCCTGCATAGCCCAACCCCTGCAAAGATTTCAACAGTCTCAGGGATACCACTGATACCTTCATGTAATGCTTGACAAATGCTTTCATGCTGTGATCAAGAGGAAAGCAAAACTTCATCCTAAAAACTGCATATAGTTTATAACCTTGATTTTAAAAACAGTTGTCTGTGTGACTGCCATGATGTGTGTCACTTCTCTGGGAATTCTCAGAGTCTTTGAGTGCACGTGAGGTGCCCCTATGGACAATACTGGGGAGCTGGTGTGGTACCAGCAGCCTGGCTTTGGTCTCCTCTGCCTGCTGCTGTAGGCTCTCCATGCAGGAATGCCTTCAGGTCAGATGGCTCACTTTAAATGTCAATGAGACATCAGCAAGATAATTTCCTTAAAAAAACCAAAACCAACCCAAACACAAACCCCTCAGCATGTTATTTTCCTATAGAAAATACCACAGAGAATTATAGGACTTTAAAAAATAATAATAAAAAGGGAGTTGGCAGAGGGGAAAAAGTTTCAAGAGGCTTTTGGTTACAGCCTAGCTTCTCTAGAGGGTGAGAAAGTATGAGCTTTTGGGAGTTTAACTGCACCACTGGCAGCAGCTACTTGGGGGCTACTTTGCCCAGGTCTGGGTTTCACCATCAGGCACCCAGTGTGTGACAGTGAGCCTTTACTCACATGATCCTGCTTATACTCATTTCCTGGAGCATTTCCTGCTGTTCTGATCCCTGTTTTGATGATCCTGGACTGCATTCCCATTCATTTCACCCATGGAACTGATGAGCTTTTTAATCTTTTTTCTTTACCTGCTCATCTTGACCTGTCTTGATTGTGGCCTTTGTCACTTGCTTCCACCTGATTGTCAGTGCAGCCTACAAAATAGATTTATTCCCTTGTCTCTGTCAAAAGGGAGAGAATCTTTCTCTCGTTGTTCAGTAATCAGGGGGTTTTGAGCCTTTCCTTGTCACAGCAACCATTAGTTACTGGTGATAAGGCAATGGAGCTGGCAGGCCACAGAGCTTTGTTCAGTTATAGAAACGCTTTCTTTCTTGCTTTGTGTCATTTGTAACTGCTGTAATACTTGAAGTCAGATAGAACCAAAGAAACAATAACTAATAAGGATATAATGGAGACGTTATTCAACTAGAAATCCCTTGTACTCTAAGAAGAAAGTCAGAGGGTTGCAGAAGGAACTAACCTGGGAATTAGTTCAAGTACTGAATTTGAGAACTGGTAGAAGGTTGAGGTTACAACAAGTAACTGTCAATATTCATTACCTTTTCTTGATTTTTGCACTTCACATACAACATGATTCATAGCTTTGTACCCCACTGTATAAAATGAGTATTTGTTGTGCTGGAAACACTGGTTCTGAAAGTGTCTAACAGTCTGTTTCTCTGCCACATTGTTCTTCTGCTAAACAAAAAGATTATGAACTCCTTTTACAAGGAATTTCTGTGAGTTTTCCTGGAGTACACCTGTACACCTTGTTTGGAATTCAGATTTTTGTATTATTAGCATGGAATCAAATCCTTCTGCCCTTATTCAGTCAAAACTCTCACAGATTTCAGCAAAGTCTTGCCTAACTAAGTAGGGTGTGAAGATCAGGAAGGAAGGTCTAGATTTTTACAGGTACAATATTTAAGAAGTCACAAATATCTGTGTCTCTTTTGCTTATAACATCTGTGGAGAAGATTTTTAAAAATAATGGCGTTGTCCTAGGTATCTAGGAACAGGGATGAAAATACCTATTATGCCATGGGGTCCAGTTTCTCGCTTCACTGATGACAGTCTGTAGGTCATCAGCCACTTCTGACAGGTTCATGGTGGTTTTGTTAAATTTCAAGGCATTATCCAGGTTACTGGCAAAACTGGAAGTGCCATTGATCTGTTGTTTTCCAATAAATAATGAAGAATTTTGTAATTGCAATACTTGATAAAATTACATTAGAGATGTGAAATATTTACAAATACAATCAGAATGGGAACTTTAGCACCTCGGAGGAGGACAGCTTAAGGTTACTATGCAAGTAACCTTCACTCATTTATGTCTTGCAGTGTGCTCAGGTTAACCCACTTTTCTTGCAGTATCCAAGGTACTTATCCAATTGCTATAGGTGGCTAAAAGTCTGAAACAGCTAAATATTTAATTATTTAATTTTTAGTAAGCTGGTAACTACATTAATCAGCCTTGACACTTTTCTTTCAGGGTTATTTTTTCAGCTCAGGTTTTTACCTTTAGGAGGAGTTAGAATGAGCAAACCAGTTGGACAGCTGAAGCATTACAGTTTAGCACCAACAGAATTGTTCTAGTCAAATTGCCCACTCAATCCAAATCCCTTGCTACTTTACTGAGGAATAACATAGCACAGAAAAAGTACTCCCCAGTCTAGAAAATAGACAAAAGCTGCTTCTGCCCAAAAGAGAAGCAGAGACTGCAATAAAACTCACTTTTTCCAAGTGAAGAATATAAGTGAGAACACTCACTCTTTCTGGCATTGCCAAAGAAAGATCTGGTCTTTAAAGCAAATCTGACAATGATAATGCAGTATAAAACTACTTCAGTTTTGAGACCATTGCAATTTCCCGGCTAATGTGTGTACAGATTGCTTATGAGGCACTCCTGTGAAATGCATTTGCCTGAGCACCAGTCTAGACTGCAGTGTATTAAAGGGCACACAGAAATGAATCCTTAATAAGCCATCCACCCGACACCCTCTGTTTCAGCAAAAGCGTTACAAAAAGCTGGTAGTGAAGATATTTAGTCTTGTCATGACCAGAAAGTCTCATGCATGCCCAGCCCTTCTGGGGCAGTTCAGTCCTGGCTGACAGCATGGGCTTTCCAGACACACATGCTGTCCTCATTAAGGAATCTTTTTACAGACTACTACTCTTTGTGAATTTTGCCAACGGCAATACAACAGGGGCTTCTCATGGAATACAGTATGGTGTCTTATGAAGACATCTTTATTTTTGCAGGCTAGTCAGTCTTTCACTTTCATGATTTTAGAAGGGTACTTCAAAATATGAGCAAGAAAAGAACTGAAGAGGAAGAATGTACCTTTTGCTATCACAATGCTAGTCAGGGTCTTTAATGATTTACACCAAGGAGCTTGTATTTTCATTATCCTCCTTTAATGAAAAACTGCAGGAAACAAAATTAACAACATCAGGCAAAAAGGTCATTGTCAAATTAGCCTGACACCTAATAATGAAGACTGACCACAAGTTCACATCAAATAGCAATGGCTTGGTTTCTTTTGCATTAGTAAAATGTTCTAGGTAAGTGGCTTGCCCCTCTGAAATGCTTTTGGAAAGAAGAGCAGATGGGTTGTGATTACCCCTCCTAAAAATAGCCAGGTGTTCAATGACAGGTAGGAAAAGCTGAGCAAATGTATGGCTCCAGATGCAAATCTGGAGTAGGGCTATTTCATTACAAGCAAACCAGGAAGAAGAGAACATGTTGTTTGATGTCGTGCTGCATTTACCTTTTTCCTAAGACTGAAAAATAGAAAGTTATTATGCCTGTTCTCTTGTTATGCCTGGTGCTCATCTATTAACCTGGTCCAGGTCCAAGTTGTTGTTTATTAAATCATAACTGCAACAATGATTCTCCCCTGTAAGCATGCAGAAAATTAGAACAAAAATAGATTTTCTTCTCAGTAGCTGAGCTGCATTAAAGGGAGACTTACACAGCACAGTGAGAAGCACAGCAGTAAATTATTCCACCCTCATATTTATCTGTCCAAATTATCAGTGTCTTGTATAAACGAAGTTGAAAGGAAACTCTGGTGCAGTCACTGTCCATCACTGCAGCTCAAGTGCTGAGCTGTCAGCTGCAGTGTGGGGATGGGAAAATGAGAACAAACTCTTCTTCTGACCTCTGTAATGGCTGTTCATACATTAATGTTACGTGCACAGATGCAGTATTTGATGGGGACTTGTATCTGTCCGTTTGCTGGAAAATCAGTGCCAATGCTGGTGCTTTCTGGGGAGGGAGAAGAGGGTAGGAGAGCAGGAGGCTGGATCTCTGAATTTTCCTCAGGTACTTCAGAAGTCACAACGTGAGCACTGGCCATATGTATTTGGCACCCCACCTGTGCAAGTAAGAGATAAAAGAAAACTTGATCTGCTTGCATATCTTGACCATTATGGCTGCAGAAAAACTACTAGTATTACTTTGATGCATAAACACAATCTCTCACTCACACCCAGAGCTCATTTCTACAGACTGCATTTCTAAAATAATTTTCTCAAGTGTTTTCCAAGGCCTGGAATCACTGCCAGGTAAATAGTAGCAAATTATAATAATGAAAAGTAGTGATGAAACTCTTAAGCCCAATTTATATAGAAAAGAACTTGATCACTTTTCAGTATTCATATGAAAACAGATCATGAAAGTATAAAAGGATTTTTCATTTTGAATTTTGGAAACACTGAGGAGAACAACAGAAATTAATTCCTTATTATACCAGTCAATAAAAAACAATTTGCAGAGCTGCCCCTCTGTTTGGAGAAAAGTGTAATTTAAAAAAAAACTGTACTCTCAATTTTGCTAAAGAGCACAGACACGGAGCCATTAATTGGCTTGCCTAGTGTCATGAAGAATTTGTGTGACTGATCAAAGAACAGAAATCAGGTCTCCTGAGTCCTGTTCTTCTGCCTCGACCACAAGATAATCCTTCATTTCAAATGCTTGCCAATCAGCTCTCCTGGATATAATGCTGGCTGAAGTGTTACCATTGCAGTATGTAAATGAAATTAGTCAGCGTTCATCAAAGCTGGACGAACAAAGGAAACTCCCATTACCCAGCCTCAGGACTTCAAGTACTGCTTTTTTAGGATTTAGAACAAAATTAAATGGGACAAACTCTGTGAAACTAGAAAATTCAATAAATCCCCCTTACAAAACTGGACAGTCTGAATAAAACATGGCCATAAGCAAGGGGATTGCCTGCTTTTATATCACTTCTTCAAGAATAATTTCATTTTCAACAGCAACTGTAGATCTCTTAGATTGAGTTTTTGATACGTCCACAGTCAAGCGGTCCAGGTTTGCTCTCCTTGCTGTGGTACCACTGTTCCCCGTGCCAGAAGGACATGCTGCAGGGAAGGGCTCTCCATGCTGCCATCTAGCACGTGAATTTCTTTAGTTTGTTGTGCTCAGCATTGACATGCGTGTGCCGCGGTCTGTGCAACAGGATGAGGGAGGAAAACTGCCCATGAGCAAATACAGGCTGCATCTTCTTAAGTGATTTCCTCCCTGTAGAGACCTGATTACCCATTTAGGGGAGAAGCAGAAGAGTTTTGCATGCTAAAAAGGGGCCCACGGAGCTGAAAACATGCGCTGGCTTGGCAACTGCCCGTAGTGTGAGCCAGCCCCTGTCAGCTCCTGTGCAGTGAGAGCTAAGAGCCCCTTCCTTGCACAGGAAACCTCAGTTAATAATTTCCTGGAAGTAAGGTGTGTAGCCATACCCTCAGTACCAATAGGAGCAACTGTTTGAGGAGATACGAGTGAGTTAGAAAGCTAAATATAGATCTTTAAAAAGGAAACCTTTCAACTATTTGTGTTAGAGTTTTACTCTTAGAAATGAGGCCTAAGACCTGAGGCTTCAAAAATCCAGCCTTAAACCACAAATCCTCAAAGGTCTTTAGACAGCCAATTCCCAGTGGAATAAATTGCTTTTGAAAAGATATTTTGTGTGTCTAGTACAAATAACTATTTCTTAAAAGAGCTTGCAAAGGTAGCATTGCTGCTGTTGATAATGGAGCTTCTGCATGTTTAAATTTCAAAGAAATTATCTTTCTGAATGAGGAAATAATGTGTTTTCTAAAAAAAACCCCAGCAAACCAAACCCTAATGTTTTGTCTTGTTTATTTATGTATTTATTTATGTCAATTATTGAAGAGTGAATTTCAGTCCAGGCCTACAGTATTTATCTGATTACACACATAGCTGTAGGATGCTGTCAACAAATTACAGGCTTTGGTCTGCTCACCCAAGAGTAATTTTGATAAATTTGGCTAGCTTACCTGGAAACATTTTATTTGAATTTTGGACTCCTTTCAGACAGCTGCATGATTTTCCTCCTCTGGGTACCATTCGCTAATAGGTAGCTTTAAACTGCAAATTAAAATTTTGCTTTCTGTGACCAAAGTTAATTTTTGAACTGTTTCTTCTTACCCAAAAATCTCCTCCTCTGAGAGGTAAATTGCATTTTATGTTAAAAAGAGGGAACAAGAATCAATTTGCACCAGCTCAGTGACTACAAAAGTGTGATGTGTCAAGAGAGCTGGCAGCACTGCAGCTGCCTGGACTTCCCCTTGCTAAAGCTGCTGCACAGAGTGAGTCACTGAAGATACAGGAATATCTGGTCCATAGTGCTCCCACTCCTCAACCAGGGCATGCTGCTTGTGTTCAGGAGTTATGCACGGTGCTGCTACCCACTGGTGGTGTCACAGCAGCTCAGCCCTTCTCCCATCGGCAGTAAAAGCATGACTGCTTTAGTCTCGAGCAACTGATGTTGAGAAAATGCATTGTTTGTGCTTGTGGGCCCATGTGCTCAGCACAATACACTATTGGGAGACTCTGTGTGCCCTTGCAGCTAATTCTGTTACTGGGGTAGCTGGGAGGGCAGTGAGCTGTAGACTGGTGGTTTTGCTTTTGTGGATAAAACCACGATATATTTTCCTTACTAGATCAAGCCAACTTGTAAACTCTGGAGAGTTCAGCGAGGCACTATGGACAGTGCTTGTACTGTCTCACTCCTTGATTCACCATCTCTAAACCAGCAACTCAGTTCAGCATGCTGAAGTCTTGATCCCAGCTGCTGTATCCAGCAAGAATTAGTGCTCCTCCACTGATCTGGCCCTTGATGCTGTTAGGCACTGGAGCTGGTAGGAATCCTTTCACTACACTGACTTTTGTCTTTTCTAACTATGTGGTACTAGAATTTGTAATGAGAAAAAGTGTGTATTATTAGTAACATCTGCATCTTCTTTAGTACCAAATATTCAATATTATTTGATAGTCAAATATATGCCTCTCACTTCATTAAAAGGGTAATTTGTTCATCTTACAGCTAACTTTCAAGTGTGGGTTGTGATATTTTTAGCTCCAGACTGTGTTTTCTCATTGCTGTATCATATTACCTCCTTGTACACCTTAGCTGCAAATGTCAGAAGTGAAGGATTAATTCTAATTGATAAGAGAGTTGCTTTAATGTAACTTCATTTGTTGAAATAACTTATTACCTGAACTAATTCTTTGTCTTAAGAAACAGACTACACACACAAGATAGTAAAAAATTTTTCAAATGGTAGAGTCTTTGCCCCATCACATGTTAAAAGATAATGTTTATTTCTCAGATAAAGTGAATCAAACAACCCTACAATCTTTCTATTTCTGCCCCTTCTAGATAGCTTAAATTCATGCAAGAATTTAATGGTTTATTTTATTAATTGATATTGTAATTTTGAAATCCCATTGATAATGAGCTTGTTCAGGTTGTGCTGGTATTTCACTCCTTGCCCTGTTTGCACTGTTCCCCCAGAGTGGCAAGACTAAGCTAGTGATAGCTGTTCCTCTTTTGTCTTCATACAGTACCTATGGGCACCAACCTACACCTGAGCTGAAAACACCCTTGAATCTCTGGTTTCTTCATTTTTCTGTGTCATATTTTTGCATTAAAAATAAATTACGAACATTTTAGAGCAAATTATTGTCCAATAAAATATGCCGATGAGTATCATCTAGGCTTAAGAAGCTTAAATCAGACCTATTTACATGCCTTCCCTTCTTATCCCACCCTCAAAAAGACACTATAATTCCTAGTCAAAGGCTCCAGTGATGAAGATCCATCATATCTTTTTCCGTGCTCCATTTTCTTAGTAACATAGAATCGTTCCTAATTTTGCCTCTGAATCTTCTTTGTTGCAATTGAGAGCCACATCTAAACAGACAATAACAAGTTGTTCCCTTCCCCTTTGCAATTGTCTTGTCTGTATTTTAAAGCTTCTTTTGAGATAAACAAAATTGTCTCAATCACTATTCAATGGTGATGTTTCTTAGTTTTCTGGTACTATGGTGTTCTTTCTCATGCTCCCCAGGTGCTGCAGGTCATTCTCCAAATGTTTGGTTCAAAACTGATCATACCACTCCTATTGAGATCTTAACAATAGAGCATCTTTCAGATTTTACTCCTCTTTTTATAATTCAGGGTGATTTTTTTCACTTTCCAATAGCATTGTCCCGTGCAAACATTATAATTCAATGCAACTTATTAGACATTTTGCTAGATCTTGTCGTCCAGCTCAATCTATACTCATTTGCTTAGTTGACTGTGTGTGTCTGGGTGTAGTACACTGCACTCACCCCTGCTGAGAACATCTTGATGTTTGCCCAGAAAGCTTTTCCAATTTATAGAAAGTATTTTGTATTCTAATCATATTCAGATATCAAAAATTTGCCAAATATTTATTCATCTGACTTAGGCTCACCTTAACAACTCAAATATCTGTTTAAAAGTATCTACATATTAAAAATTAAAAATTATCTACAAAACTGCATTTTCAGAATGCTGGACATATGAACTAGCATAATTATATATCCTGCTTCCTCTTGGCTTGGTGATTTTTCTCAGTGCCATCACCAGAACCATCCCTTGGGAAGAGGGAAAGTGAGAAAGCATTTCCTAAAGCCACCCTGATTTGATCCTTAGACCTAAAGGCTGGTTTACACCAGCCTCTGCTGCCAGCAGAACTGCCCCAGGATTTAGCTATGACTGGGCATCTCCAGAGCAGTTGTGGGTGAGAGAGAGCATGGGGTAACAGTGGGGAGAGGATATGGACAAGATTTGCCTTCAGAGATGTTCTCAACATGGTGCTATGCATTTTTCAAGTGTAAAACAACATGGACATTCCAAGACTTCATGCTGTAGTGCAGGTGCAGGGCACGGAAAGCTGCCATGAAGAACTGAGCTTTTGTCACCTGTGAGCTACAGCTCAGCTTGCTGTGTGAACATACCCTCAATTTATGGGCTTGAGGATCAACACAGACCATTTTCCACTTGGCTAGGGCATCCTCATCCTTACTATATCCCTGGAGAAATTTCAATGAATCTGTGGTATTATTAATTTTCCCTAGATGAGTTGTCCATTCTTTATACCTGAAGTCCTGGCCGAGTTGTACTTAGCAGCTACGTGGTTGCTGGGAGAGTGCAAGTCAGTTCTATTCCTGCCATGGCTTATGGGACATGTACTCCATCAGCTAATGCCAACTGCAGTGCTCTTCTCCCTTCTTTTTGCCTATATGACATCTATGTCCCTCTTCTTTCTTCTTTTTTTTTTTTTTTTTTTAATTTTTATTTTTTTATAATTCCACTCCCAAAGACAGCTAAGGTAAAAAGTCTAAATAATAAGAAGCCACAAGCATTTCTGTGTAAGAGCTCAGGCTTTTCTCCCCTTCCACACAGCTGTTCAGCAGGAAGTTTAGATTACATCTCTTTATGTCAATTTTGTCTCCTTGCTATATGAATGAATTTGCTTAAGAGGTACCATAAGTAAAACACAGGTAGAGCTTTACGAATGATGTTCAGAAATTTCTCTTAAACATTGCACAGCTTCCTCCTTCCCTGTCTTATCTCTATGAAAACAAGCTGTGTTTATGAGCCATTCACCCAAACATTTTTCCTTTTTGCATTCATGGCATAGAGGAGTCTGGGGACAGTGAGTGTTCCCACAGCTGCTGTGCAAACAGCAGCTAAGACTCAAGTCTGCCAGGATGGGGGTATATTGCAGCTTTGAAGCTGCTTGATGGGTTGGTTTGTATATCCACATTTTTGTATGCATATTTATTGCCTAGAAGCTTATGTAGTCGTTTCTTTGAGGAATCTGGAAGATAAATGTTAAAATGGCACAATCTCAGCATGTCCCCATGGCAACCCTTACACGTGATGAGTTCAGAGTCAGTGGATCAGAGATGTTTCTCTGGAGAAACACCAGATGTGGCAGACAGGACTTTGACCCAGGCAAGAGGCTCTCCTTTTACAGATGCTGGTCCTAAGCACGCCGTAGCTAATGTTGAGAAATTGTTTATAGACCGTTCAAAGTGGGTTTGATTTCCCACCCGAGGATGGAAATTTGCACCCTGATCCAGCAGTTCCTCTAGACTTAGAGCAGAAAAGAACTGGTCTCTCTCCTGTTTCTGACAAGTTCTCCTGGCCTGGTTTGGCTCCCATGGAGTGCCTGTGGCTATAAGCACTGCATATGACTCCTTAATTCCCTGCTTTCTCTAGTATTTCTGAAACTTATTTTGTGCTGGTCTTTGGTGGCTGGGGAGCAATGGGAAGTGCTACTTCCTATCATTGGTAGTGACTGAACTTCTAGTAATCAAATATATACTGAAATCACTTATTAATACAGGACTATTCTCTTATGTCTCCAAATTCTTCTGCTATCAGCTGGATCAGAACAGATGCCCAATAACATCTGTTGAATCCAGAGATTTCTTGCCAGCATTGTACAAAGTGTCTGTACTGTGTTAAACGCCCTGGCTTTGGGAAGGATAGCATGAAAGTGTAAGGTGCCAAAGGAAATTACACATTACAGACACTCTCTGTATTCTCCTGCTGTCCTTGCCATTGCAACAGCTGTAGCCAGCAGCAGTACCTGTGCTGGAACAGTTTGAAATGTGAAAGTGTGGGCGTCTAGTAGTGTTTCCCTGCAGGACTGAAGAAATTGTTGTCATCCTCAGGAGGGGAGCAGAGGGCTGAATGCATGGAGAGCTGCACTGGAAAGGTTTAAATGGGGAACCTGTACAAGGCTGACTTCACTATTGGGTTGTTTGATCTAATTGGAACTGGCGTTTTTGTCAAAGTGTCTTAAAGGACAGTTAACAGTACCTGGAGTCCTCTTGCCAGGTACTTAAAAAACCTAAGGAACAAATACATAAATAACAGCAGGACCAAGGTATATAAGAAATCTGGTCCAATCAAACCATTTACACAAATCCAAATAGAATTAATGGGAAAACAGCACAACAGACCATCAGAATCAAAGGACAATTGCAACTGCTGTGAAACAAAATAAAACAAGATGGCCAAGCCTCAGAGCACAACAAACACCATCTGAGTCTAGTTCTAGACAAAAACTGGGTATTTATGAAATTTGTAGCCTTTTCCCCTTTCCTGGAGATTTTCTTTGATGTTGTAAGCTAATTTTGGTTGCTGTGAACCATGTCTTTTGTTACACTTACGTATCTGCTTATAGGGAGCAGCTGTACCATATCCTGGGGTGTTGAGCTAACCAGATGAATCAGTTAAGTAGGCCTTTATAAAATGATGAGATGTCACAGGAAGTCACTGCTCACCAGGCATCCTGGCAGCAATGAAGCTGTGGATCTGGGGTGGGTTCCCTAAGGCAGGTGGCAAAGGCAAAGTTTTGTGAATTACTCTCTGAAGTGGTTGGGTGAGGAGGAAAAAAAAAAGAACAGATACGACAAACAAAATAGAGAAATCAGAGGAAATGAAAGCAGTGATATTTAGCACAAACCCCTTTGGGAAGGCAGAATCAGAGATCTCTGAATATGGTGATTGATTCTGTTTTGCTCCTGTCATTTTCATGGAAATAGTGCCCTCAGTGCAATCTTTGTAAATAGAGGAGGGCACCAAAGGAAGTACTTGACTAGCATTATCTTCAACATGGAAAAAAAAAAAGAGAGAGCTAGATCCAAAATGTTGTCCACAGCCTCAGGCAAAAGTATGACAAAAATATGTGTGTAATTATATTCCTCACTTTGGGCTTTGCTATTTATCAGAGGGCATACAACTGCCTCTCCCTGCCCCCAAGCTCTTTCTGAGATGAAGACAGAGATAATGTACCAGCACTCATAGTTAATAGTCTTCTCATCAGACAGTTGGCATTTATGAAGGAAATGGAAAAGCTCAACAACAGCAACACTGCTGAAGAATAAAAAGTTATTGTGCAAGCATAAAAGGCTTATTGTTTTCATGGGAGTTAATTTTCATGCAATTTTTTAAATTCAGCATTTTTTAAAAACACTTAACACCTCTTACCTCTTCTTCGTACGTAAATACTGTGCAAACAATATCTAATTCCTAGTTATTAAATAAGTAGATATTAATATTTTCCTTTTGGTGATAGAACAGAGGAGCAATTTCTTTCTTAATGTCATGTATTGAGTCATTTTCTTGGCAGTGCTCGGGCATGGCTGGCTGGAAAGGGGGGGATTAAGCCCCGGGCTGTGCCATGAACTAAACAACCTGATCTTAGTCTTCCTGAGTAGTAGCACAGCAGCAGAGAGAACATATGTTTGTTCTCAAAATGGGAAGAACAGAAGTGAATCAGGCCTGGCCACCACTTTCCAAAACATTGGCTACCATCTGGCCTATCAAGATCAGGCCACAGTGATGATACAGGCCAGCTAACAAGACTACTCCCACAAGGAAGCAGGGGAGGAACTGCCCTAATCCTGGCTGACAGGGTCTTTCCGATGTTCTTCTTGGTTGGTACATTTTGGGAACGTTGTCTTGGTCCTGACCCCTGCCTGATTCATAAGGTAAGCCCCTAATCAAATTGAACTAAGTCAAAAAACAAGCTTGTACTGGTAGGGCTGTAATAGGGCAGATGTGTGGCATCTAGGGCTCCTAGGTTAGATGATTAGTATTAACTCATTAAATTAGGATATTGTCACAGAAATATGTGCCTGCCTTTTGGTGGGTGGTGTAACAAGACTAGGCACCTCCACAGAAACTGTTCAATGCTCCCTGGAGTGAAGAAAAAGATGCTTGGTCTGCCAAAGAGAAACAGCAGGACAGGTGTGTATCTTAATGGGCACCTAAACCAGGTTTTCTCATTAAATATATCCATCCTTAAATCCATCCTTGGTCTATGCCAGAGGGTGGCTGTTTGCCAGAAGGGGAGGAGACAGCAGTAACTTGCAGAGCTCACCTGGGAAGTGTGGGTTCTTCTCAGCCTGAGGGCTTCTGTGCAACAGCTCCCTTTTCTAAAAAAAGCTGAGTCTTTTCCATGAGGCTGAAATGGAGTTTCTTGCCATTTTTGTGCAGATAGGCCACTGTGCAGGAAAGCAGATGAAGCAATGAAGAAGGTCCTACAGCAGCACATGGCCAGGAAGGGGGCTGGCTAGAGAACAGCAAGGAGAATATCATTATAATGGTAATTTTCTTGACCTACTTTATTCAACTATGACACTTTGAAAGCAGGATCCCTAGCAACAGCATTATAGTCCTGAGGCTTCCTGATAGGCGCTTGGTGTTTGGTTGTTTTCAGCTGCTGTTCCACATCCTGAGCAAAGCAACTTGCCAGCAGCTTAACAAGCACATTGCCAGAGAATCTGTCTCTCTTACCCATGCTCTCTCACCCGTTTATTACTTTAGGTTGTTACAGTAGCCATGTTTGGGATAAAATAAATCAAACAAAACTTTATGCTACATGAAAAAAAATGGTGAGGAAAAGAATGCTGTAGGCTACTTGTGCTGATATGGGGGTTGGTCTGTGTATCTGAACTCATGATCCTATGGTTAGATGCAGATAATGAGTCAGAGGTGAATGCTTCCCATAGAAGCATTACATTTTCCGTAGCTCAACAACACACTGCTGGGGTGGTTTTATTAAGTTAAAAGCACACACAAACATACACTGATGAATAGACAGTCTTGGGGGCACAGGGAGGGCCCTAAGAGCATTTCATGTGTTTGAGAGTCTGTTTAAGCAATGGTGTTTGCCTACTGAAAAAATTCATAAACACTACTTGGATTTCTTTTATTCAGACATTTGTCACCTTGTTTCTTTTTACATTTCTAGGAACTCAGAGAGAAAATAAAACATTACCAAACTTTTTACTGTTAGGGTCCTGCTGGCCATCATATTGCTCATGTAACCAGATGTTGTATCTATATTGTGTAGGTCATATGAAATAAGTTGGTGTCCTCAGTCCAGCCTGTAAAAAACTGAAGTGATGTTCAATTAGGGTACAGATACCCTTGTTACTTGACAATACCTCAAAGCCCTGGTAATTCAGACGCAGAAAAAAGCTGTCATCCCCATCTGCTCTCTCCCACTGCTCCACAGCTTTTCCTTCCTCCTCTAGGCAGAGACCCAGAGAAGGATTTGTGCCTCTCATCCATGCTTCAGTCTCTAATGGGTCTCTGCAAGCAGCACCAGGAGCATCTCAGGCCCTGAGGGATGTTAACTCTTAAAGGAACTGGCCCCAGATCATCCCTCTTAATAAACCCAAACAGTTACTTAAATTTTCCTCTCTGTTAAAATGTTCCTCTGAAGCCATTAATCTAACAACCTTTTAGTAGCACAAATGAATTTCAGTTCTGTTTTCAGTTCTCCTGGCTGTAATAATTGCCAGGTCCAGAGTCAGTCTCAGAAAGAAGAGGCTTTCAGAGACTGCCTTGTTCTTTCTGGGATATGAATCCATCTTATTACAGCTGGCCAGCAGCCTGAAGTATGTACTGTTGCTGCTGGGTGGAAAGAAAGATGAGCAGTATTACCTGCTATGAACAGCACAATGTAGAATGTCAATCTCATGGCATCTAAGGAAACTGAATCCCCAAATATCCATGTTTTATGGTCCTACATAGCATAATCCTGCCCATAACTTTGACTTCAAGTGGTGAACTGAGACTTTGCAATAAAAGGTTCAAATGTGAGTGTTAAAACTCTCTTCTCTAGAATCACACAGAATCACAGAATATGCTGAGTTGGAAGGGACCGACAGGGTCCAGCTCCTGTCCACACAGAACTGAAAGAGTTTGTATGGTTCAGGTGGGTTTTTTGACTAGTTGTTGATAATTTGTTTACATTGATCCAAGTCAGATGCAGGGACACTGGTCTCGATGCTGTCTGAGTTGTTCCAGACCTGGGGCCACTGAGCACACAGCTGGAACAAAGCACAGCAGGCTATCACACACAGTTGGCTCTTTATGGGGCACTATGTTGCCTCCTGGGTTAGTATCCAGCTTGATTTGCTAATCCTCTGAGCCAAAGGAAGGAAAGAAACATTGCCTGAGGCATGCAAGCAGAAGCAGCTGTGTGTGAGTGAAGACAGACAGGTGGAGCTGGCAGCCAAGGGGTGTCAGAGAGGCAGAGCAGCACTCTGGTCACCTAGAGCTGGGGCTGGAGGCACACACAGCCTGGTAGGGTGCCAGCAGTAGTTACAAGCTGCAGGCCAAACAGCAGACTGAGGGGGTTACATCATACTATTGCTTTTGCCCAGACTGCCTTTGGAGGCTGTTTAGAGACAGGTGGCATTTCATCCTTGCTGTGATCTATCAAAGTCATCCATTAAAACTCTGGCTTACAGGGAAATTAAGGAATGAAACATCATGAAGGGGAGCCAGGATTTCCTCCATTGCTACCAGGATATCACACTCCCTGCTTGCAGCAGCACTGTGGTATTTCTTCCAGAATGCTGTGGGTGTGCTTGTAGGAGTCCTCTAAAAGAGGGGCAGAAGATGCTTAACTGCTTGTCTGGATGCCCTGGTCTTACCACACAGCTGTTAAGACCCTGATGCTCCAGCAGAACCTCAACAGGGACTGAAGCCACCCCTCTGAGAATAGGTATTTACAGAAAGCCCCCCTGTTCAAAACATACTGCGAGTAATATATATATTGAGTTAGTCTCTCTATATGCGTTTATGCATATATATGACAGGGATCTTGGTCTGTTAAGTGAGATGGGTCTCAGCTACGTGTTATAAAAAAGGATCTGGATGTGTGCTACTATCACTTCTCTTTGTCTGCTTTATAGGGCTTGAAGGTGTGCAAAGCCATGGCTGGCTTTGCTTGTGCATAAGGAAAACTTTTTTTCTTTCTAAATAAGAAGAAAAGAATCATAACATTTTTTTAACAAATAAACACTTTCTTTTAATCTGTGTTTTACCTTCCAGAATTCACTTTTTTTTCAAAGGCAGCCCTGAAAATGCTTTGTTATAAATCATGCAAAGTGGATGTATTTTATTTGGGCTGATACAGATTGTGTTGTTTTATGCTACTACTACATTATGAGCTGTGCTCTCCTTGTTGTGGGTTTTTGCATGTCCTGAGGTATTTTACCCTCTTTTAGAAGTTCATGGCAAAACCTTGATTGATTTGAAGGTGCAGAGGATTGCAGTATAATGAAAAATTACCTGATGTTTTTGCTGAGCTCACGGGTCTGTGAGCAGTAACATACTCATTGCTATTCATAAACAATGAGATACTGCATGCTACTTCTCAAGGATTTAATTGCAGTTGGCATGATAGACCTATTGCTGGTGGCAGGTGTCTTGACAAAATGGGGTGTTTCTGGGGATATCTGCCATGTGAAAACTTCCCAGGAATTATTGTCATCCAGCTTCCAGCAGGGCTAAAAAGAAGCTATCTGCAGGTAAAAGAAAACTTTATGATTTGCTTCTAGAAATGCATTTCAACTAGAATGTTACATTTGAGCCTAGTTTCTGTTAGAGTGACTTTGGAGATTCTGATGCCTGCCACTGAGGTGCTGAAAGCTGAGAGGTGTTTTGATGCATGAGCTTGGGTCTGGGCAAGTCCATGTCCAAAAACATGTGGAAGTCATAACTCACTGTGCAGACGATCCCCACCTCATGTCATCAGAGAGGGTTTCCCAATGTTTCACTTCAATCAATGCTGGTTTTCTTCATCGTCTCTTTCTTTCTGTTCATCTCCTTGTGAACACTACTTGTTCAACAGTTCACCCAGGGTTGCTTGTTGCTTGAAAGTATATGTGAAATTAAAAGTATCCTAGGGTCACCCACTTTAAATGTAGACCTCCTTGGTATTGCTTTGATGACCCTGAAGGGTGGCATAACCAAATGCAAAGTTAGACATGACTCGCCCTTCCCTCCTCTGCTGGTAGAAATGCTGCACGAACATGATGATTTGAATTGGCTGGATCAGGCAAGAGTGAGAAACAAATGCAGAATCATAACTCCATGTACAAGGTCCTGTTGGCAGGGAGATTCAGTTCATGATGAATCTTTGGGGAAACATGAATATTTCCAATAAGCAAATGGGACATAATCTCTGAGGTTAGGCAGAGGAAGAAGGGAAGTGCTATTAGCCATAGTCACGTTCACTTACTGGTTGTAAAAGTGACATTTGCTCAGTGTATTCTTCTTAGTGCTGAAAATACATCTCATCTATTAGCATATCTGACAAGCCACAGTGTTTAGCCCAGTTTCCCAACATCTTGCCCAGTCTGTTTACTGAGGTATTTTTCAGCATATTTTCATACCTTTACTGCGAAAATGGTCATATTTCAAACAGTGAAATTTCAGAATATTTCAGAATATGCAGAGCACTGACTGTCTTTCAGCCATGGATGGGTGGTTCAGTCCTCAGCTAGTGCAGAACGGCAGTGCTTGTGCCACAGCTATGAAGTAACTTGGGACAGGTGGAAAGGAGAAGCTTTCTTCCTATTCAGAGGGTTATCCATAAGACAGAGATATAATAATAATAAAAAAAAATTCTTCTGTTCTTTAAGTAGCTACATAAACAGTTAAAATTATCTTCTTGTGCAGGAGTTCTGAAGTTCTCATCCAGCTGATTCACTCAAGCTTTCCTGGAAAATACACTTCATTACTGGAGAATTTTTGCATTTAGCCAGATGAGAAACAAAAAACATTGAGCTCTTTGGAAAAGTGTGGTTGAGATTTGAACCAGACAGAAGGGGTAAATTCTATACTGAATGGTGATATGATATGAAGGCAATGGGAGAATGTAAAGTTGCTGTGTCATGACTGCTGCAACAGAAGTATTTTAGGGGGGTGATTTCTCCTAATTGCCTTGAGCTGTTTGCTTGTATCTGGTGTCCCTTACCACTGTTCCAACAAGATCTTTCCTATTTTGGATTGTGTTCTGTAGGGAGAGATTAGTGTCTTCATGTTATTTGGAAAGCACCCTGCCTGGGACTGGGCAGCCAATAATGAGTAAATAACTCATGTATTTTGGGAGCCTGTAACAGTAGCTGTGTGGAAAATGGCAAGTCTGTCTGGCTTGCACTGCTGTGTGTGTGCTGAGAGAGTGTCTGCACACAGCACGTGTCTCTCTGGCTGATGTGACCACCAGTGACTGTGCAGATTGTGCAGAGTGAACTCTACAAAACCAGAAGTGACCTGCTGGGAAATAAGTGAGTGTTTCACACAAAGCAGATCTGAGGCCTTGTGGCCTCTGCAGCCGCCAAAGCTGGCGTGTTGTGCTTCTCTGTCCCCATTTTCAGTGCTGGCCACAACAGCACAACAGCATCCTGACTTGTTGGGTCAGGATGAGCTCCTCTCATCCATGACAAGGGTTATAAACATGCCATCTCTTCCTCCCTTTCATCATGTCTGGACAATAGTTCTCCCAGACCTGTCTCAGGAGCTCCTTTTGTGCCCCATTTCCTATTCCTTTCACTCAGGAAACCCTGATTCACCTCCCATACAGCCAGCCTGAGGAAGGATATTGAGATGAAAGTATGATACCATCAACTAAATCTAAAGTCTTCTGACACAGTTTATCTAACAGATACGTGTGTGCCTTCAACCTCCTGCTGCCAAAGTCATAATTTCTTTACTTTCAGAAACGAGAGGATGCTAAAGCCAAGTGTATAAACTGGGTCACTTCATTATCACCACCTTCAAAAATTCAAAGGTACGAGAAAGCAGTGCTTCCAGTTCCAACACTATACCTGGGGCAGGCATCAGATATCTTTCTTGTATTGGATTATAAAATAGTTTTGCCTTCATTCAAACTGGTAAGGTTATCTTTTTTTTTTTTTAATTTATTTTGAATTTAAAATAATTCTTTACAATTTGAGAGAAAAAAAATGGCACACTCCCCAAATCCCATGCTGTATTAGTTCAGTATGTATATTAATTTTTTCCTTTTACAGAGGGCTGGAAGGTTAAGGAATGAGAATAGTTCTGCTAGGATTGGCCATGGGAAATGGGAAAGGCTAAATGTGTCATTGCCTGATGTGCTTAAAATAAAGCTGACTGCCCAGTACCAAGCACTGGAATGGATGGGTGAAGAGCAGCCTCTGTCACCAGAGGGAAGCAGACTCTCTGATCTGTTGGCTCCTCTGCATCTACTGCAACTTAAAATCCATGGGAAAAATTTATGTATAATGTGGTTTTACTGGGATATATTTTGCTTCTAGCACATTGCCTATATTGCCCTAATCCCTTCACCCCAGTTTAGTCACTTAGGCAAAGGCTTCTAATTTCAGGGGCTGACAATCCCCCAGTACAAAAGGCACACAGCTGCTTACACATTTGTAGTCATGATCTGGCCACAAGACTAGATTTTTCTCTGGTCTGCTACACAAGTACGGCCTGCTGGCCAGTTGCTGTTAGCATTTAATATTAACACTGCAGCTGGAGTGCACTTTCCCAGAGCCCAGCTCTGCTAGATTCCCAGTTACAGGAACTAAGGCCACCTCTGATCCTTTAATCTTTGCACTCGGCTTTTCTCATGTCCTCTGTGGATGTTCTTCTTTCACTTTCACAAGAGAAATCTGCAGATAAAATGTGGTTTTCCAGCCACCTTGGATATTCTGTCATCTTTTGGTGTATTAATGCTGGTTCTTACAGAAGCCTTGCTGAAGTTTTAGAAAAATCTTCCCTTTCCTTTTGAACTTCTTGATGGTTTATCTGAACCCTTATGACTAAAGCAGAGTTTGATCTGTGGCACAATATTTAAATAGAAACTCGCTGCAGGGTATTTGTTTTGGTTTACTATGTGCAACAACAAAAAATATTCTGGCAATTCCCACACAGTGAAGGATTTGCATGATGAGACAAAAATTAATTACTGTAGGTAATGCAACCACTGTACATATTGGTTTTATACAAAGAAGAAATAACCATCAGATTAAGACACTGAGCTCATCTAGAGTTATTGCAGTCATACAATTCAACAGAGACATTTCTCATGCAACACAACATGAGCTTTCTGAAAATATAAATCACAACAAATGAACTGGGAAAGGCATGGCAGTGACACACATAAAATTACAGAACAAAAGAAATCTCTCTTGGTTTTCTTTGTTTGATTACAAAGAGCTGAAAGGCAAAGATTTGTTTATCTCATTGCACAGGGATACAGCAAGACTCATCTGTCAGATCTTTACACTCGGGGCTGTTTCCTGTGTGTGGTCATGGCACACTAACATTTTAGGCACACTATTATTTCTTATAAATACTTGTTAGGGACCTATGGCTGTACTCAGGTAAGATCAACACACAAGGAAGTCAGCAGTGATTGACTTGAAAGCTAAATACCTGTGGGGGCAACCTCAAAACCAAAATGTTGCCATCAGAAGCTGATTTGGAGGCTTGGAGGGGGATTTTGCAGCTACTGAAGAAGTCTTGCAGCGTAAGTTTTAAAGCTTTTCTTGGTTCAAGTGGCAATAGTTAGTAGTTCAAAACATGGCTCAAGGCAGCAATTTCATTTCTCTGAATTTCAGCAGGAGAAAAATGTAATAGTTCACATAGTTGTACTCGACTTGCAATTGAAAAGGAGCTTGTGTGCTCTAAATGTATTTCAAATGCCGAGACAAAGCAAATGTGTTCCTATAAACAGCTTTGTAAAGTCAGGTAATCTAGTCTCTGTATGTATTACACCCTCCTGGTCTCATAAGTCATGAGATATGCATAGAGAGTAGTTTATAATGTGAACATTCAGAACTTATCTGTCAGATATTTACAGGTTGACACATCTATATTTTTTTTATTTGATGTATTAATTTTTTTGTATCTGTTTCAACTCTCTTAATCTGAGAGACAGATTTTAAAGGAATTCCAGATGTAAGGCAAACCATAAAAACTCTGTTAGGCACCTAATTTTGCATGGAAATGTCCAATGATATTTCCAAAACATCAGTTCTGTTTGACATCTAATATGCATTGCTTCTCAAAATGAATTAGCCCTATATCCTGTGTAGGCTTTTTTACAAATCCTGTTTGGTGCCTATCAGCACCTTTACGTATCTAAATGCCTTTGCAAATCTGGATTCAAACTCTTTAATACTATCTCAGAATTTAATGATAAGGAGAGTTTTGCCTAAGAAAGCATTTCAGTATTCAGCCTTGGAATTAATCAGGTGCAAGCCAGGGAAGGTTAGGTTCTAGATAATCCTTCAAAAAATTAATATCTTAACATTTGCTGTGAGTGCTTAGTGCCATATACTGTAATACAACAAGGCAAAGATATACTCTACATCTTTTCAATAACTCAGGTATTTTTTCTTTTAAAGGGCAATAGATCAACTTCAGCTTAAGTCAACTGAGAACTTAATGTCAGATTTTGTTTAATTGGACTGAAGTTCCAAGAAATGTCTAAATAGAAACATACTTCAATGAGAACTCTTTTTATATTACACTTGCTTTCAGAAACTTGAGTCTAAGTTTAATGTAAAAATCTTGTACTACCATCCATTTTGCTAGAAAGTGCTTTGGAGAGATACTTTTTAGGGTTTTTTCTTTGCTCTAAGAAGCACTTAAAAATCAGCACATCTCAAATGCAAACCAATAGAAAAGTAATCTCAGCTTTCTAAATGAGGAAAAAGATCAGAATTCTTGCTGTTTGTCTTGCTTGCTCCATAGCATCTCATTTTCTAGTTGATATCAGAAAGAAAAGCAAAACAAAAATCAATTTTAGAGGTGAAGGAAGACATTGAAAGGAATACTGCAATATGTTAAGACCATCACAGCCCCAGATCTCTTTGTCTTCCCAAATGCTATTATTTTTAACACTACACAGATTGCAGCATTAAAAAAAGAAAGTGGCAGATACACACGCTTTTATGTTCTCTTGTTGTTTTCTACATAAACAAATAAAGGTTAGAATCTTCTTTTGATATATAAGTTATGGTTGAAGTGCCAGACAGGTAGCCTTTATATAATATTTAGATGTTTAATGATAGACTTATCTAAAATTAGCCATCTTGCTCTTCCCTGAAAGAACCCCACACACTTTCTTCCTGTCTGTGATATTTACTCCAGTGTATAGTCTAGCCTCTCTAAAGAGTGCTAATAAATACCAGGTTCCCATGAATAGAAATAGAGAAGAAATGAACAGGTTGTCTAATCATGGTTGTGGTGGTGATAGCCTCTAAGTAAAACTGATTTTGCTAGCCCCCAAAAACCAGGAACAAGGATGAGCATTGTCCAAGACCGTGGGACCCTACCTGCACTTAGCTGAGTTCTCATGGTCATAGTAGGCAACAGGTAGTTAAAATGAGGAGTTATTTTTACACACCTTCTTTTTTTTGTAGCAAACTAACTTGTGAAACAATGGATTTAACTTCTGACATTTTGACAATGAACCTAGCTAAGGAATATTTTGGCATCATACTTAGTGTTTTGAGTGTGTCCAACTGAAATGTCATGTAGATACCTGGTTGCATATATTAAGTCCACTTACAGACCAGCCCTTCTTACAGATGTAAATCTATATATTTTGCCTCATAAACTCTATTGTTCCTGCAGAATCAGTATTTCTGTGAGAGCTCACTGAAGTATAGGCACACAACACCATTTCGTAGAAAATCAAAAAATCATTAGGTTAAATAAAAAAAACTTTTCTATTTACTGGACCAAAGTCATTCACATTGTGTGGGATAAAATAAGAGCAGCCTGGAAGTTGATCTGTGAGAAATTTGAGGAAGAAACTAAAAATGCAAGTTGACCAGCAACTGCTTATCATAATGGGAAGAGAATTTTGGCATTGTGACATGAATTTAGTCAAAATTAGTGAACTATTTATAACAATGATAAAAGTGTTTGTAACTTAACTAGTTGTCTACTAGTATCATGAAGGATAGTTTTCCCTCCCACTGTGGGTACACATATTTTTTGCTTTGTTTTCCCTGTTCCCCTTCAGGTTGTCATAAGACCTACAATATGCAAATATCAAAATCTTGTTTGTTTCAGCCAGTATTAATAATCTCATTTTTGATCTTGTTTGCTAATAGACCAGAACTTTCTGCATGTGCCACAACAAAGACAATCTTCTTTGTGAAATGAGCAATATTAATTCTGATCATTTTCTGAAGTAGTAGAGCTTTTCATGGGAGCATTATTTTTAAGTGCTGTTACTGGAATTACTCAGGAGAACTTAGTTTAAATTAGTGATGCTTAAATTAATTAAAGAGAGCGGCCCGTGAATTTTCCCATCTGAGTTAGGATTCAAGATCTTATTTGTGAAGGAGGTTTTTTTTGTGTGTATATTTTCAGCAACAGCAAATTTGAAGAAAATCTGATTTGAACGTTGTCTGCTGCATAGGAGATTACATTAACATTTCAATTAAAAATTGCATGCAGGCAACTGCTCGTTTATCCTGAGATTTCATATATCTTAGTCTTGTGTAATGCAACCAGCTATAAGCAGTGATACTACAGTACTTGTATGGGCAAGGTCCTGGAGAGGATATATTTGGCAGTAAGAAAAGGGCATGGGAGGTTTGGACACCTGCCTCCTTTTTTGAGTACAGCCCTCGTTGCACTGTGCCTTCATGGCACCAGGGCAGGAGGAGATGCACTTCATGGAGCAAATGCATGAATGATGAGTCATTTGAAAGTGCATGAGCTAATTCAGCTTCCACTGACTTCAAGTGGATGGATTAAATGCAAGAATGAAAAGTACTGCACCTATTTTGAAACATTAATTCATTTCTCTTAAGTTGTCTGCAGTGTCTGGGTGCAATAGAGATCAGTGGTCTTGAGGCCTCCAGCTGCTGCAGAACTTTTAGGTTTTAGATTGCTGGACAGGGATGCGATCAAATAGAAGTTCAGGCAGAAGCTGCTAAGGAAGAATATGACTATGGATGAAGTATGGATGGTGAGAGGTTACAAAATGTTATGGAAATGTTTCCAAACATAAGCTCACGAAATTTTGTTCTGAGATTTGTAAAGCAGCCTTCTGGAAAAAATTCATCTTTACAGTGAAGGTCAAGCTGGCTGGAGCTGACATTCATTTAAATAGCATGAGTTGCTATCCCTTCTTTCTATCTCTCACTCTTTTTCCCCCTTCTCTTTTAAATAATCAAATTCCTTTGAGAGAAATGGAGGAGTTAAAATTTTTACTTTAGGGAAACTGTTGGATTGACAAAGCCTACCCACTAGACCTAATTCATTTAGTAGAGATCCCAAAGGCTTTGCTGAATGAAATCAATTAGAAGCTCTTCCTAAGGAAGGGTGTTGGACTCCTGGGATGTATGTATGTATATTAAACATTTTCCATTCATAATAAACCACTCCTCCTAAAGACTTTTTTGGTTTTTTTTGCTTGCTGACTGGGACATAATCTTCTTTATTAACATAGGTGGTACAAACACCTGTGAAAATAATACAGGACGGTTGAAGATGTTAGGCTGGCATGATGACTTGGAAATGGAGTAATCCTGTTTCATGCAATTCCACTGCTTCTCTGAAAAGAAATTAGATTTCTGATTGTAACTGGTTTAATGGTAAGATTCTGTCAGTTTTCAAGTTCTGATTTTTGTGACCTCTCCTTCTCAGATAAGAAAAACAGAGTGAAGACAGCTTGCTTTATACAAAGTGTTATTTGTAGAAGCAAAAAAAACCCCCACCACCTCCAACCATTACAGATGTGTTTATTCCTTAGAAATTCTTTCAGGGGCTTGGCGTCTCTGATGAATAGGAAAGGCAGTTTTAACATATATCTCCACATTTAATTCCTCAGTGCACCCGCTTTGGCAGAAATCATTACAATGGGGTTGACACTTCTCTGAACCTGAGAGGCGTTGTCAGAATACGGAGGAAAGAGCACACAAGATGAAGTCAGAGCATTTGTTCCTTGACAGCTCGGAGACGCTGGCAGCCAGATAGGGCTGGGAATAAAAAGAAGGCACTATAGTTCCTCCTCACTGATCTGGAGCCGGCAAACAGATATCATTTCAGACATAAACACTCTGAGCAGCATGGTTTCCTCAGAGGTTGTTGTAACAGCGAAGCACACTGATGCCTTCTCTGCACTCTCTGAAGGTTTATGTTTTGTGACCCCATTCTAATGACTGTTTTTTTCCTAACAGTCAGTCTCTGCAAAGATTTGCACTTGAATAATCTATTTATGGTATGAATGAGAGGGTTTGGGGGGGGATTCAAACTGAAATTTATCTCCTTATCCTTACAGCTTGCAAAAATAAAGTTTAATGTCTGAACTGCTACAGAATTATTAGATTTTACATAAATCAAGGAAGGTAAAACCCATTTGATACGCTTACTTTTTTAGGTTATTAACATATGTAACTTCATGTCTGTAGGTCTTTTGTACCGTAACTGGAAGTATGACTACATTACTATCAAGCAACTCACCTTGTGTCAGTATCAAAAATGTCGCAGCAATGTCACCATTGGAAAATATTTTAAAAGCTCAGTAATGGATGTAGCCCTGGTTTGTGCCTGAGATGTTTTGGTTTTCTGAAACTCTTTTCCCAGAGAGTTTTCTGTAAACAAGAGACATGTTTTTCTAACTGTAACCTTTGTTTACATTCTTTCTCTAGGAGGGACTTCCTCTTGATGTTCCTCTGGTTTGACCAATGTGATTGAAGAAGTTTGTCTTTGTTTCACCAATTGAATTGTTCTCTGTAGAATAGTATAAAAGGGAAGAAATTCCCAGCAATACACACAGTCATTTTCAGCCTTCTGAGTCGGAGTCTGCATCATTGTGGTGTACAGCAGTATCAATGGAAGCCCAGTAGTTTCTTAGTTCTCTCTCTCTCTCTCTCTCTCTCTCTCTCTCTCTCTGTTTTCCTTTCTCTCTCTCTCTTTTTTTTTTTTTTTTTTTTTTTTTTTTCCTAGAAATGCAAGGTCAGTGAATTTGAATACTTTTAGTATTCAGGTTGTGATCTATTTATGCTTTTGTATCCAACTACTACAATGACATGCACAGAGATGCATCCATTCTCAGCTGTTTTCCAAGCTGGAAAGTTTGTGCTATGGTATGACATGGTTAGTCTTTGGATAAGAGGGATTCCGGTATTTAGGGACTAAAATTTTAGAAGTCTTCTTTCTTCTCTGCTATCAACCTAAAAAGCTTGTTCCAGACTGCTCCTTCTGCAGCTGGTATCCCAGTGTCTGTTCTACTTATAGTGCTATTTATAACTGCTAGTAGTGTCTTCAGAACCCTACCCCCATGTTATTGCAGAGAAACGCATGAAGACGTGCAAAGATGAACCCAGCCACTCGTACCTGCTTAATTCAGACAGAACACATCTTTGCCAGTGAAGAGATGAATCAAAAAAGACATTGGCCCAGCCAAAATTAGGAAGTTGTGTTGCTATCACTAGTACTCATGGCATAATGTTGGCTAAGGTTGTTTGCTGGTAGACCACAGACTTCTGTTGGTTTGGATTTGGGAAGTGAGTCTGTTCCTTCCACCCCGGGATGAGGCTGGTTTTTAGATGCAGTTGGTAGCAAGGAGAGATCAATTGCCTGAGTGCCAGGCATACATGCCAGAGTAGTTCTTCACAGCACAGGTCTCCTGACATGTAATTCACTTGGCATCACTGAGCATAGAGAAAAGGAGTCTAATAACTCCTGGGAATTTTAATTCTTCAGTCCTCGTTTTGTCTCCTAATCATACATGGGTCTTATTTAGTTTCACAGCTTCAAAATATACCTCTACATGTCCAGCTCCAAAAACAGGTCAAAATATCTATCCCAACATCAGTACTAAAAATTCATAGGGTAAGAATAGAAGAAAGGCATCCATAAATGTACATCCTGCAGCCCACCCTGCTTTAATTGCAAGAGGGAAAGTAAGTGCAGAGCAGGATGCCTCAAACAGTAAAAAAGTGCATGGCTGAGAGCAAAATCTAAACCAATACAGAGGATTTCAAGCCAGCACCTCTCTTTATGAATCTCTGTTTATCTCCCCAGTGGCACTAGCACATGGAAGTGTAGGGCATTTCTCAAATTCCAAACCATTTAGGGCACACAAGGTTAAAGATCTCATCAAGAAGGTTGTTGGAAACAGTCAGCCGTTTCAGAGCATTTGTACAATGCATTTTCAACAGCTTGTCTGGGTAAGAATGGGGGGTAACATCGCTTCAGCTACACTGGCAAGCTCTAGCCTGGGTGGCACTAATGACTAAAAAATAAGGCTATTCTGTTTGTTATAAGATTAAGAAAAAGAATCTTTTTGAACAACAGTTCTAAACTCCAGTCTACTTCTTAATACCATACTCTTGTGGTTGGAAGATGATTAGCTAGTATTCCCATGCATTTTATTTAACATTTATTTACTCCCAGGCTTGAATAACTTAATCAAAATAAAAATAGATTTACTGGTCTGTTTCTCCTTCTAGCACAATTAGGTAAAGCTCAGAATTTTATAGGATATTTAGAACACTGAAGCAGATGCTGAATAATAACAGCTAATCTTTGTTCATTGTGATACAGCCCAGAAGAGCTTCCAATGATGGCCAAGCACTGTTATGATCCTGGATTGCATGAAAATTAAAGATATCTTTGAAGTATCTCCTCTGCAGCACAGACCCATTTTCATTTCCGAGTTTGTCTCTCATATGATCAAAATCCCATGACTTCCTATAGATGCAGAATAGCTATTCCTGATCCTATGTTCACTTAGAGGGAAAGATTGTGACTATCCCAACGTCTCTTTTAAGAGGGCCAAAAAAGACTGAGGTTGCCATGGGTAATTCCAAGTGTTCCTTAATTTATGCTGATTTTATTGAAAAGTAAGTTTCGAAAATATGGTGTATACAAACCCAGTATTAATGAAAAGGCCACAAGTGCTTTTGGTGGTATCTATGCAGAGTCCACAGAGAGCACAACACGTGTTAAATATGGGGAGTCTCCAATCTAGGAGAAATACTCAAAATGCAATAATCCTTGTTAAACTGGTGCAGGCTCTTTCAGCAGCCTTTTTGGACTTCTTGTCATATAAGATATTACAGCATAAGGTGCTCCTTCCCAGGTCATACACTTGTCCCACGCACGTGTACCCTCGAACTAATGTTCCTCAATCATTCTATCTTCTCTCAACACTGCATTTTTCTTGTCCCACCACTGTCTGGTCTCCCATTCCCAAGAAACTGAAATAAAGTTATTTCTGAGAGACTAAATTTTAGTAGAATCTAAAACTGAGAGACTAAATTTTAGTAGAAAATGTGCCTGGAAAATTCTCAAGGGTGACACCACCCATCTTGCAAGCACTGAAGTAGTAAGTCATGGCAATTAAAGTGTTGCTTCTTAATGAAAGTGATATATAGTAGCCCTGGTTTTATTACATCCTTGCTTTTTTTTTTTTGAAGTGTGTTAGACAATTCTAAAAATAGATATAATTGCCAGCAATTGCAAAGGAGCCTGTTTGTGAATGCCAAAGAGATTTAAAGGTAGATACATTTTTAAAAAATTGAGGTGGAGTGCTTGCACTGCTTTTGGGGGGATGCAAGAGAAGAGTGTGTCAACACCTGACAAAGGGCAGTTCTGCCAGCAATCCACACCAAAAGGGACAGTAAGGTCTGCAGACAGTAGAAATAGGGCTGTTTCATAAAACATATGCCACCTATTTCAATACAGAATTTTCCTCCAAAACAACAAATGCAATGGTTTTGTGCATGTGATTCAATGCTTATGAAAGCTACCAGTTGCAGATACTCATACAGATTGTCACAGCTTTCCTGAAGGTGGCAGAAATAAGAAAGTTTAATATTTCCCTATGTGTTCCAGAGAAGTGAAAGAAAATGTGCAGTCTTGCTACTTTCTTTTGCGCCAACTTGATCCCAATCTTGAGAAGTCACCATCTTGTTCCAGAAAGACAAAATCCTTCCTTTGTCCCACTGTGCCTGCTGTCCTTGATGACAACCGGCCACTTAGAGGCAGCAGAGTTTGCTAGACCCCTGAGTATTAATGAAAGCTTGGGTGCTGCTGATGGCATAGGAGCCAGGGCAGCTCAACTTCACAGTCTGCACAGAAATATTTAGGTAGTTAGCACATTCATACTCTACAGCGGCCACAAATTATGTAGTTTGAAGGGCTGCATAAAGGAGCAATGGGTAAGCATGGCTTATGAGAGGGTCACCTGGTGCTTTTCACTGCTCTCTGTTCATTTTGGGAAAATGATTGTGCAATATCCCACAGGTGTGACCACTCACTTGCAATGTGAGGAAGTTTACACTTTGACCTCGGGCTGGTGACTGCCCTGCAAGGCCTGTTTGGTGTCCTGAGCCTCAAAGAAACTCTGAGCAAGTGTTTCACCACAATTGTGGTTAAGGAATACATTACCTCTTGGTAATAACTAATAGTAACTATTACCATTTTCATGAGTCATCTGATTATTTGATTCAAAGCCTCTAAATTAAAATTTTCAGTTGCAAGACTTCGCAATATACCTCCCAATATACTTCCTTCTCAGCTCTGAAAATGTAGGGAATAAAAAAAAAGATAAAATGCATTCCCAGTCAAGTGTGTGCAGTATATGATGCATCTCACACATATATATACTGCAACAGTTTTCGAATTCATCTTTCTTTAAATAATTTTAGGTGCAACGATTTTTTTCTTTGAAGATCTATAATGGCCAAAAATGCTTAGTTTTGTACTGAATTGTATCTTTCTTAAACAATAACAACTAAATGTACTTAGGTGTGAAACGTGAGTTCTTTGACACATCTCAAAACACCTTATAAAGGACCACAGAGTGCAATTCATCATCATACCCCATCATGTCAGATGACTCATGTTGTTACCAACAGATATTTAAAACCAAATTCCATGGAATTTCAACTCCTTACTGCATTATCTCTGAACATTATTTTTACCCACTAGTACTGGGTATGCCAATATTGCAATGTTTCTTGCCTAATTTGGCATGGCCATCACCCCAGATTATGAACTCTCATCTTCTTGAGCAGTTAGCTTTCAAAGACAAAGATGCTGTGTGCAATCTGAATACAGTTTCTAAAAGCTGAAAACCTCCACTAGCATTTTTGCTTGTCTTTGAGCTGGGTAAGAGTTGAGATATTTAATTTTATCAAACTGTCCAAATAAACCATTACTGTTGTGCTGGTGGAGTTGTGTGCCAAAGAGTAGCCTACTGCAGAGCTGCTTGGCACCGCTAAATTCCTGAACTAATTGGCCCATAAGGAAAACAATTCAAATCGACTTGTAAGAAGTATGGAAGGGCCTGTGCATCCCTCATTAAAATGAATCAGTTTCTTCATTGCCATTCTGTGGTAACAGGGGCCATGTTTTGACTCATCCTCCAACGTGTGCACAGTAATTGTGCACTAAACCTCTCCATAAGGAGATTCCTCAGTGCATGTAAAAGTAAGAGACAGGAAACAAGGAACCAGACGTAAATCAGTGCTTGACTTAAGAAAAGATAAAGATCCTACTTCAGTCCTGTCTTGAAGGTTTAAATGGAAGAAAATTGCACAGGCCTCCTTCTGCATCAGGGGTGGGTGCTGTTCTGAAATGTGGTGCTGCATGCCCAACAGGGAACGGTGGAATGCTGCATAAAAAATCTGCCTCTTTGTAGGTCAGATACAGATACATGTCTTGACTCAGTGATGACTAATAAGAACTTCAAATTCAGTTATTTTTTTCTTTTCCAGTATACAGTTCCAAATGAGTTAAAGGATTTCTTTCCACCCTGTTTTTTACTGAGTCATATTATTTCCAAGATCATGATCTTCTGATCTCATGTATACACAGAGATCTTATGGTCAAAATGTTTTCAAGCACTCATCTTCCTCAAATTCATTTTTGCACATATTTTCATAATGCTTCTGTATGATCTAGAGAATATTTGTCCTAAAATGGAAAACTGATATACAGCTGCCTCTTTCTTTACCTGTTCTCCTTGACTTTTGGAATGGATCTGTCTTTGACAAACAATATCAGAAATGTCTCATTAGTAAAAACAATAATATAGTTGATGTTTTTGTCCTGACAACGCAGCATCCTAATATATATAAGATCCAATATTATTGTGCTCATGCTGCGTTTCTGCAAGCACGAACAATGTATCATCACTGGACAATAATTTTGCCAGATGAAGGCTGTGACTTTGTCCTCTGAGGGTTGTCTGTAAGCAGATAATACTATTGAAGTAGAGAGAGGGATTTACAATGAAACTCTTTTTAGTTATCATGCATAAGTCCAGGGAGCTTTTGAAAATGGTCCCTCTTTGAGTAATTTTAATATGTTTCTAAAAGATTTAAAGTGATATAAGCTCAGTGTCAGAATGATATCTATGGCTATTTTTAAATGGTAGTATAAAACCCCAGCTGCACAGCTTTGTCTGTGTTCATATTTTATTAATCAATCTGTTTTAATGTCCTCACTGCTATCTCACTCTCTCTCATTATCTTCCTTTAAGTCTCTCCCAGCTACTTCCCAGAGACCATTTTAAAATTAATTCTAACGATTTTAGGCACTTTTAATATGACTGTCATCATAAGACTGTTCTCTTAGTGAACCAAATTGTTAGCTGACAGCAGTATTATTTGGGGACTTTGTCTTACTGTTTCCCCCAAGCTAACAAGACTCAGGCCAAATCCTTGGTCTAATCCTGTTTACTTATTTACAATTTAAATCAATTTAAATGAATATGCCAAAGAATAATTGGCTCCCTTAAAATATAATAGGAAAATAAAGAGGATCTAAGCTCCAGCTGTTTTTCAGAGAGGAAGACAACTCAGACAAATGCTGTGACCAGGCTCATTTCCTGCAACCAGAAAAAGCCTGAACACATGGGGCATTTTCTCTGGCCTGTTGGGAGTCTGGGGCAATTTCTCCCCTCTGATTAATGATCAGTATGGCTAACAGCTTCAGATACTCCACTGAGTCTGAAAGAGTTCTTGGCAGACTACTGATTATAAGTGGGATATAGTGGTTTTTTGGGGGTTGAACATTCTGGATGGCAACCTTTGGTGCCTTTCAACACAATGGTGAATGAGAAGGCTAGCCATAATTTGTGCACTTGACTAGTTAAACAAGAGAAAAGATGTCTGATCTTATTGACATCCAGAAGAAATGAGGCAATTATGCTTCAAAGATTTCTGATTACTGGAACTTCTTTTCTTTTGTTTTACCATTGTTCTTGTGAATCACTGTGTATCTATCAAGAGTCTGTAACTTCAGCTTTGGCAATTTGCCTAGGATCAGTGCCTTGTAACAAAAAAATCCCTTAGGGGGCTTCTTTGCAGAAAGTCATGCCTCTCCCATTTCCTAAAAAACAGAAAGACAATGTTCATACATGCCATTTTCTCTGGGCCTCTAGTTCTTTTATGGTGCTTCTCCATCCCGGTTGTAGTGGCTTAATTAAGTGGGGGGGTTCACACTGGACTTTCTGTGAAATTCTCCAAAAAGGAGACTGTTGAAAAGTGATAATAAGAATCACAAACTCTGTTAAATCTCCACCAGCTTATTTTCAGAGTTTGATTTATTACTGTGGAGAGATGCACATCTTAGGGTTTCAATCTCGGTCCTCCCTGATGTTCAGAACCACTGAAGAGTAATAACAAGGGATGGCTGATATCTGAGAAGAGAAGGAAATCCTCACACATAGGACATATATATATATATATGTCACTACAGATCATGTCATTTCCCCTGTAATATCTGTTATTACACCATATTTGTCTATACCAGAACACATCTGTTATTATACCATAACATAATTTTCTTGTGAGACAATTTCAAGGAAGATAAAGGCACTTTTTTCAACAAACTGGCTACAGAAGAACAATAGTGATCTCATAGTAATAACTGCTTTTATGGAGCATTTTTCATCTTGTGAACAAGGTCTACCGTGAAAGTAAATTGCATGTACTTTCCCATTTTATCTAGGTGCCTAAGCATGAGGTATCATTTAACGTATATACTTTGTTCTCCTAGTGTTTCTGTAGGTATTGTTACAAGTGTCATTCAACACAGGACTTCGGCAGATAGTTTACTTTAAAACTTTTAAAAGGCTCAATTGAAGTAAATATCAGTACTCTTGGAACTTTTTATTGAGCAGATGTGTAAATACCTGCAGGATCAGTATCATACACTGGCAGCTTCTTTGGGGCACACCATACTTCTATTAATATAAAAATACTACATAAATATGTGGTAAAATACGCATTTTCTGTAAATATGCACAATATCCCAGTGAATTTGGCTAAGAGTTTTGTACATAACAATAATAGATATAATTTAAAAAATTCAACCTAAACCCAGTCAATCAAACCAATTATTCTGAAAGACTCAAGATAGCAGATCCTAGGTACCATGTGAATTCTTCCAGAGCAATCAAGTTCTGTATGATACTGTACACAAAGAAATATCTTCAATATCCTCTGAACAGTGTCTCATATGTGCACATCTCAGATGACTGAAATGAATAGCTGTTACGCTATTGTTAATTGTTGCTGGACTGCATTTTAAATTTCTTTTTCTGTTTAAGGAAGACAATAAATCCACCAAAGTTTCTCATTTTCAGATCAGACACCCTGAAATATGCTTCTGGGACAGTGCTGGTTGTTTCTTATATGTCCCATCATAAACAGTGATTCTTTATGGAAACGTCTTTTCCATCTAGCTACTAAAAATGACAGCAAAGACTATGCAATAGAGGATTTGCTTGGAAAACATCATTTGCAGTCTGTATATACACTCAATGACACAAGCCTATTTCTTAAATAAAACTGTAGTTTAAGAGAAACCTGTGAAAAATCTAAACTGAGAAGAATACCTTGATGAGCTGAGGCTATAATGTGTCCTTTTCTCCTACCCTTCAGCAACAAAAAAAATATCCACTTTCTGTGATGATGAGCATTAAATGAAGCTATACCTACTGTGATTTTATAGGCTTCCAGGTGCAAACATTTTGGGGATCTATAATACCATTTTTGTTTATAAATAATTTGCAGTGTCCCAATGTTTATCACACTTACTAGAGATACATACAACAATTATTTTACAAGTATACTATTCAGAGGCAATAAGGCATGGAGATGTGTTTCCACCTTATTTCACCAGTCTGAGTTGGTTTTCTTTCATTCCTTTTCATGACTCCTTGGGTAAGATGTTAGAAACAAGTTTTCACTAATTATGTCAGTCTATGCAGAGAAACAGCTACTTCATGTTTATTCAGTAATTATTTTCCTGGATGCAGCCACTTGCACCTTCCAATGTGAACACCATGGTGTGTTTATAAATGTTTTGCTAGAGAAGGTGTTAAATATCCAAGTTTTCATGTAGGGATACTAAGCACCCTCACCTATCATGAAGAGGGAACACTTCATAGTTTAGGGCTGGAAATCTTCAGAAACCAACCAGATTGTCTGGTTTCAATCTTGCTTTTCCACAACCAAGCTGCCACTCTGTCCTGCAGTTGTGTCCTGTCAGCCTAAGCAGGATGGGACTACTGATGGCCGAGGCTGTGAGGACAGGTCTCCTCTATTACAGGCAGATACTTCTGATAAGTTCTTCTGATGCTTGCAAGGCAAAGACCTACAAGCTATTGGAAATATTTTGTGCTTGCATGTTTTTAAATTTCGATGGGAATTAATTGGTTTTTGAATCCTCAGTGAGATTTTGTATCTCTGACCAGAGCCACTGGAGACTTTTTGGTGCTTGTGGCTCATGGTGTAACCATGTGCATTCCTGAGGGCCCTGGAAATCAGAGGCTATTATGTACAAATTTGAAATTTCCTTACAATTTAAAGCCGACCACCAGACTGTCTGATCTGTCTTGCATGTAGGTGTCTACTAAATGTTGTACATGTATGACAAGGCTGAGAGAACTATTTTCATTAGCCCATAGTATTTTAGTCCTTGAGAAAACAAACTGAAATAGTGTCTAAAAAAGTACCTGAGCTTCCTATGATACTTGAGAACTGATTAGGCATGCCCAGACAACCACAGAAAAAAATCCATGCAAAATATCCACCATGCTTGCCAATCTGAGCTATTAATATTTCTACTGCTTCTGGACTGGGTTTAATTCAAACCCAAGCATCAGATGTCTAAAATAATTTTCTGCATTGGTTTAATCTCTTTCTGGCTACAGCAAGATAAATAATACATGGTTCAAGGGAAGGCAAAAAGTTCTTCTGCAGAATATATGAGACAAAATATCTCTCAGAGGAGTGGAGAAGAGATTCTTCCTCTCTGCTGTAGGCAGCCAACTGGAGCTCTCAAGTATGGGATTTGATTATACTTATTACCTTAATGCCAGCCTGAAAATGTCTGAGTGGGCGGGGTGCAATTCAAGCCATCTTTTCCCAGCTATAATGGAAGAAGTTGCACAGATACAGTGTTCCATTGGATGTAGGGCCAGAAGGGATCACCAGGGGATCTAGCCTGATGTGACCCTCCTTCCCCCTCCCTGAGCCTGCTCTGTCCATTAGAAGTTCTCCCAGAAGCTGAAGTAAAGCTGTATTTAAGAAAGGCAGCCTTTTTTAGGACAAGATCAAGCAATGGTGAGTGCATCACCTCCCTTCATAAGCTGTTACAGAGTTTAATTACCTTTACTGCTAGGAAATTGCATCTGATTTCAAGGTTGATTACATCTAACCTGAAACTTCCAGTCACTGGATTTAGCTGTGCTTTTGTCAGCAAGAGTGAAAAAGCTCACCGTTGTTATCTATTCCCTCTGTCCTCTCGCTCTATCCTTAAGTGGGATATGTCCAGATCTTTAAGCCTCCTATCTCAAGACTTGACCTACAAAATATTTGGATTTTCTCCAAAATTTTCTCATCTTCTTTAAAGTGCAGGCACCAGAACTGTGCTTGATATCTTGGAAACATGCATGGACTGTGCTGAGTCCTTTGCTCACCAATGTACTGAGACCTCATGTAAGGGGTGATTAGGATAATCACTTTTTATCATTCCCTGAGTCTCTGCTCTCTGAGCCAGTGTCCATTCCTACAAGCTTTTGGACTGTAGTTAAATGAATTTAGTGTGCTGCTTGTTGGACAGTGATCATTTAGCCAAATCAAATTACTGCAGAAGTAATATATCTTCTTTATTTATTGTGCTATATGCAAGCCTTTAAAACAAAGATTCTATCTCATGGCCCAAAGTGCTGAAAACAGTAGAAAACAGTATCAGGCAAAGACTGTTTCTGATTCTGCTTGGAAAGCTCCTCACATTGAATGAAATCTCCCCATTAAAAGGCTACATTTTGAAATTTGTCAGTGAGACACTTCTTAATCCTTACTATAGGTGACCTGTTAATTCCATACAATGCAAGACTTGAAATCAAAATGTCATGTGGTATTAAGTGCCTTGCAGAAATCCAAGTACCTCCTATCAATACACCTGCTTCTCTCATGCAGACCTGTAATCTTTTCTATAAATCTTTGAAATAACCAAAAATCCCACAACAAGGGTATGTGTTGAGAACTAACCTGTTCTGACCAAGATTCAATAGGTTTAGTCTTTTTCTAATATTTAAGTATCCCAGAAACACATGCTGTTTTGTGAGAAGAACATCAGTTTCAACTAATGGATGGCACGTAGCAGAAAAATATACTTCCCTACTTACATTGTTCTCTAAATCAGAGCTAGGTGGAGTATGAGCTGAACCAGCTGAGCTTATACACAGCCACTGTTTCTCTCTCAGAGTTAATGAATTACTGGCAATCTAAGGATCTTCTGCTACTTGGAACAGAAACTCTCACCTAAAAGCCACTTCCATCTCTTCCCTATGTAGAAAAAGGACTGAGTAAAAGACCAACATGAGCTTTCAAATGACAGAATCTGCCAAATACAGGAACACAGAAACTACTGGTGCTTCTTGAAGGAAGTGTTTAATGCCCAGTCCTCAAAGCCTTGTGAGAGTAGCTTAGAAATCAAGATGGTCCGCATATTGCCAGCACAGAGCTTAAAAAGATTAACAGATGCAAAGGATTTGTACTGGCCCTCTCTGAAGAGGACTTTGAGGGCAAAACCTCACCACCTATACATGCAGTAGCAGTACCTATGGGCTGAGAGGAGAATGAGGACTGCTGGTACCATCAAGCCTAGAGAGAGAGCAGAAATAGGTATACAATTTAGGAATGCAGCTGTAGTGTGAACATTGTGGTTTGTGTTGCTTTTAGTATTTCCAGGTTGCAAAATTTCATGCTTTTTGCCATTCTCTTGGCTCAACACAGACTGCAGCTCTGGGCCCTGCCCATGTCCTCCCTTGGAGTACGGAGTAATCCAAGGGAGAATGTGCCCCTGACATGTCTTTGCACTGCTCTCTACAAAAAAAAATCATGCTCTGGACCATGAACAGAATATTCCTGCTAAACTCCTAAGCATGTGCTACTAGAGTTAAAAACGTTGTGAGATTTAGTTCTTTAATGTACCCACACCTAGAATATTAATTTCATGCTACTGTTGGTGATGAAAAGAATTGATCCTGTAATGAAAGGAATATTAGTCAAGGGATAAAGAGAAGGTCACTCAATTTATCTCAGCACTGGAAGAAGCGGTATTCTTTGCTGATTTTGTAAAAAGCTATTAATCTCAGAAGATCAAGGGAATAGATGGTACCAGATGATTCTTTAATTTAGGCATTGAAATATTTTGTTAATATTTATAAATTTTTAAGGATCTAATTCTGTAAAGTCTTGTTTATATGAATAATCCTTACTCACAGATAGTCTTGCTGAATTATGTAGGGTTTTCTGCTTTAGAAAAAAATAATTTGTGTAAAGATCACTACTACCGGGCCCTTAAATATTTACAAACACTCATCAAAATTATTTTATGAGGGAAACTGAAGAACCATCTGGTATCCCCCGTTATTTAATGCTCCCTGATTTTCCTAACTTGTGTAGAAGTCAGCAAATATTAGCATTTTCTTTCTTATCTGAGGCCAGCCAAATTACCTTCTCCTTATCCTTTAAACTTACACTCCTTCCTGACAGAGAACTAATCCTTTCACTTCTACTTCTGTGAAATGGACAGGCAATGCCAGTAAGCCAATCAGCAAATCTGCTGCTGGGTTTGTTCAAGGACCAAAGTTTCTTTCACCTGGAATAATAATATAGTCTTTCTTCTGCACACAACCACCATGACATCAGCAATATATCGGTCCTTAAAAATCTGCCACCTTTTTAACAACAAGTAGCTGTGCATCCCTTTACAGTAATTTTCCCCAGAAAAAAGTACTCTATTCTCCTCTTCAGAGATATGCTAAACACCCACTTTTCAACTGCAGTTGTAGTTGCTTAGCTGCTCTCAGGAGTGAGTCTTTGAATACAAACCTGCATACCAGCTACACACGTGCAGCTGGTCAAAAAACTTTTTATTAGGTGCAATTTCAACAATGAAAAAGCATTTGTATCTTTTTGTGAGGTTCTGTTTTCCTTGGCAATTACACTTAAATCATTAGGATGAAAAACATCATGGCTAATGCAGTAAGTTAAGTTATGCATGCTAAGATCAGTCTTTTATATTGTTGTGATATTTAACAATGCAAATAGTTAATTCCACAAAGTACCACCAGAGGTTCAATTTTAAAAGGAAATGACTGCATTTTTTATTTTTTTCCATTTTTGGGGGGAAGGGGTTTGTGTCAAGCAAAGTGAAAGGCAGATCTGATAAATCTTTTTTTTTTTTTTTTTAATTTAAAAATATTTAACAACAGCAAATCACTCCAAGGAAGTCTGCAATGCTGGTAATGTGGTGTATTGCAACCAAGTGCATCCATTCTGGGTACTATACCCAGCTGTCATATATATATATATATATATATATATATATATATATATATATATATATATATATATATATATATGTATATACACACATACACCAAGTAGTAAAATACGAACACAAGCTGTATTTGAAGAAAGGGATGCTGCACATTAGATTTTGGGTTTGGGTTATCAACAATGATTAATATTTTTCTACTTCCTTAAAATGAATCTGAGTCGGTTTCAGCTAAAGGAATAAAACTCATAAAGCCTGAAAATTGTTTCCCATTGCAAATAACACAGGGCTGGTAATGCAGTCATGGTTTCTTGAGTCAGTTTCATCAGCTTTGTGACACAATCAAACACACTGCAAAAAGAAATGCATGCTCATGTATTATGTTTTTATTTTTAACTGATTGTGTCTTCAAAGCTGGGTTGAGTCAGTGTGAGAATTGTGTAAGGAACTCATGAAAGTGATTTTTATCAAGTTTCTTTTTGTATTTGTTTTTTTCTCTTACACTAATAAGAATTTAAAATGATTGGCATACATATAAGTGTTCATGAGCCAATTTGCAAATATTCTTAGGAGAAAAAAGAGCAGGTTTTGCTGCTCTTTGCTGTAGTACAAAGGCCTGGTCCTGCATTATCTTGCTAATATGATTCAGATAGATTACTCAGAGAGGTAAATATTTACTTGGGTAGAAGCTCATAGGACTGGGGTTAAATGATGAAAAATTACATTTGGTAATGTATTAGTTGCATGCCTTTCCTCTGTCCCCGCTTCCCTCAAAAGACCACCACTGTGGCCCTTATGACTGGTCCTTCTGACCTAGGAGTTTCTTTTTGACAATGGCTGATATGGAGATAAAACAGTTTTGTATAGTTAGAGGCAAAAAAAAAAACCAAAAAAAACAGCCCAGAGGAAATCAATGCCAATTCATTTTCTGTTCCATGCAGCATCTTAGGCAGCTTTCCCCTCAAAGCAAACCACCTAAGATGGATCTTTCAAAACCCTTCTACCCAGGTGCTCTCAACTGGAGACAGGCAGCAAAATCCTTGGTGCACGAAATGAATAAAAAGTTTGCTTTACAGAGCCAGAGTAGAAAGTGCACAACAGAGAATGTATGTTTGAGTAAGAGAGGCAACCAATTGGTGATGTTTCTTAAAGTGTGGGTTGTGACAGGCCATGCAACTGCTGCAACACAGCACATTTCACAGAAGCACCCCTTCTGCGAATAAAGTCGCCCTCCGTGATAAGAACCGTGGTAAACCCGAAGCAGGATGTGAATAACTGGATCATCACAAAAGGTTGGTGAGGCTGAGCATAGCATAAGTTCACCTATCGTAGCAAGTATTGTTCATTGGCAATGACAGCTATTCACTCAGATGAGCGAAACAATTAACCTTATTCGTGTTTTGCTGGGGAACCTGGTGGGCACTGGGGGGAGCAGAAGCACCCTCTTGAAGGCACCCCACGGTGCTCCCGACAGGCAGAGCTATCTCTCTCCGTCGGGGCCACCCGGCCCTGCCCCTAAAGCTGGAGGGTGAGAGCCACAGTCAGCCCCGGGAGGGAGACGGGCAGCATCACCCCTCGCGGGCAGCACCTCCCCGCTGTGCGGTGGGAGCGAGAGGCAGGTCTCCTCCTTCTCTCCCTCCCCGCCCCGCTCTCTCCTCCCTCCCTGCCCGCCTGCCTCCGTGCCTGCAACCGCAGCGCAGGGGCCGGGGAGCGGCGGCGCGGCAGGCACAGCCTCCCGGCGGGCGCCCGGCGGAGCAGCAGCAGCAGGGCGGGCGGCGTTGGCTGCGCCCGGCCCCGCCGCGCCGCCCGCAGGCTCCGCCCGGCGCTCCCATGGCGCGGCGGCCCCGCGCCAGGTGAGCAGCGCTGCCTGTTGCGCCGAGCCGAGCGGAGCGCGGCGGGGACGCCGGGGCCGCACGCCGAGAAGTTTTGCGGGAAGGCGCCGCGATGTGAGTTGCGGCGCCCCTCGGATGCGCCGGGTGGGGGGGGCGGCAGCGCCGGGAGGAAACTCGACGGGGAGGGAGCGGGGGGAAGGCGATCAGCGCTGCTGCCTCCGAGGGGCTACAGCCGTGCCGTGCCACCTCGCCCGGCAGCGATCGGCGAGGGCCACCGGAGATGCCTCTCTCAGCCCGTGCTGGCGAACCACCGGTGTCCGTGAGTCTTGGGGGTGACGGGGTCGGGATTCCGCCGAGGCAGCGGGAGATGGGGAGGGAATCCAGAGGCGGAGGCTGCGGGAAGGGGGTTGACACCCTCTCACTTGGGAGCGAACGAGGGATTTGAGAGCCGCGGCCCCCGATCCCGTACGGGAGCAACATCAGAAAAAGGGGTGGAAAATCAAGCGCCCCTCCCATCCGTGTGTGCTCCCGGGGCGCCCGGCCGCTGTCCCTGCCGGCCGTGTGCGGGCGGGCTGCCGGAGGTCGGTCGCGCTGCTCAGCGTGCGGGCGGCGGCCGGGGCGCCGAGCGGGGCTGCCGGGGAAAGGGGGCGGCGGAGGCGGGGACGGGTGGGAAGACGCCGTGTGTGTTGCCGTAGGATTTTTCCACTTTGAGACCTATCAGAACCAGTTGCTACGGTCCGGGCGGCGGCGGCGGCCGCGATGCGGGGGGAGGGGGGAAGAGGGCATCTCCCTCCGAACGCGAGCAACAAATGGCAGCGGCGGGGGCAGCCGGGCTGCAGAGCAGCGGCGGTGCCTGCTGCGCCCAGGTGAGCTGCGACGCCCCCGCTGCCCGGGGAGGCACCGGGCGGGACCATAGCAGGTGGCTCTGGGGCTGCCCCGGGGGGGCGCGGCAGGGTGCGGGGTGCCCCCGGCCCGGGACAGGAACGGGGGTTCAGGGGTCCCGCGGCCGCGGGGGCTCCGTGCCACCCGGCGCTCCGAGCGGGGCACGGTCGCGACCTCTGAGCCCGCACAGAAATGTCGTGATCTCTTGCAGCAAGCGGATACTGGGTACTGTGTGTCTGTGGGAACCGCGGGCTCTTCTCTCGCCTTTCTGGCAAGCTACACGTTCTGAATTTCCCTCGCCAAAAATTTGGAAAATGTCTCAGATATGCCAGCGAGAATTCTTCTTTCCTTCCTTGCTTCTGCCTTCAAAATTTAGAAGATTTTAGAGTATCGGTTAGAAAATGTGAAAGTGATTCAGGCTGCAGGTTACCATCCATCTTTCTGATTGTCCCTAGACAGCAGAAATGGTGTAATTACAAAATGAAAACAGTCAAACAACTTGAAAAGCATAAATAGACCAACCACCTAAAGAGTTAGAATGAGAACCAGGCAAACAACATTTAATGCTCTCCTCAAAGAAGTAATCCTAGAGTTACTTAGGTAGATATGAAAATGACAGAATAAGCTTAAGCTTTTGTGATTATTGGAATTAATTAAAATATAATAACCATAAGAAAATGTTACAGATTTGGTAAGGAAAGGAAAATAATCCTTCTTCAAGCTGAAAACCCTGACTGGGGTAGTCTTTTCTAAATGCTGAAAAGATCTGTCAAAAATTTCTTCTCATGGTAACCTGTCTAATAATTTGTAGGTTTAATTCAGAAGGTGTGCGTCACGCCCTACCGAAAGCAGTAGCTTGAAGGCTTTGATATAGAGCACCACAGTGCTCATATGGCTTACCTATTGATATTATTCTTAGTAATTTAATTTTAAACTATAGGCTTCTAGTTTGGTTTAAAGGGAAAGAAAATAAGCTGTAGAATGAACTAAATTTGCTACGTTCAGAGTCCAATTTTCTAGTTTAGTTTCTAAATAGTAAAATTGCTGAGAATTAATAACTGTGATTGCGGCAGCCCTTACTTGTGCAAGTTGTCTGGATTTCTGTGGGATTACTTCTACAGGTAATAATATTCTGATGGCTCAAGATAGCCCATGGTCAGAGAGTTCCAGCATGCACCGTGTAGGGTTGTGCCCATTGGCGCTAATGAGATGATTTGGACTTCGGTAAGAGAAGAATGTGAGGTTAAGTCCAGATCTCTTGCATTTGTTCAGCTATTGCTGTCTGGGTCACTGAACCCTGATCTTGCCTTCCCCTGAGGTCTGCTGTAAAATTTGCACTGACTTCAGTCCAACCAAAACAAGCTTCTCCTGTGTGATTGTCGTTTTCAGTCGCCTTAGGGCGGGTTGAAGCTGCTGTGTGTCTTGGAGATCAGGGCCTGAGTGAATGAGGATTGTACCTGCAACTGTCAAGAATCTATGTGTTTTGCCTCAAATGTGAGATTAATTGAAAGAGGAATATCATTTAATAGGCATATAAGTCTGTGCTCTGCATCCAGTCCTGAGCTAATAAAGTCCATGAGAGCTTTGCCATATATAAATGGAATAGCAAGACTTAAGGGTACAGGTGTGATTTGTCTTTTCCATGTGCTTTATGGATCCGTATTTCAAATCTTTTGGGAGGTAGGAAATTCTTCCTGCTCTCACTGAAACAGCATTAGAGTAACTAGAGTAACAGAGCAAGTGCATGATATGTCAGCTGATGAAATATCCTCCCGGCAGGAGAGCTGGAATTTATAAAATTCAGCTGTATTCAGAAGTGCTAACTCAAGTGTCTAAAGCCAGAGAAAATGTATTGCTTCATTTCAAAAGCACCTTTAGATGTTCAGTTAAATAATAAGGTGCTTCGGAGTCTTGTTTTTAAGGATATTTCCTGTCACTTCACTAGGAATATTTATGTGAATAACACAAGGGATACATGGCTCACTGGCAGGAAGATTTTAAACTTTTTAATGAAGTGGATGATTTAAGCAAGACAGAATATGGGTAGAAATATTTGTTGTTGCCACTCCAGTTATTCAGAAGATGAACTAAGGAAGGTACTTCCTCTCAGAGTGGAATACTGCATTTGTAATGACTTACAGGATTTGCATGTAACTACTGTCCTTGTTGTCGTCTGCATGCCTGGTCTTTGGATCAGCACTCATTAGAGGATGCAAATTAAATTAGTGTTCTGTGGCTAGCAAAATAATACCCCTAATTTTGCTTCATTCAGTAAGCTTTGTTCATAAGCTTAGAGAAAACTCTTGTGAAGCAATTTAGAAACTTATAATAATGTTAAACAGAAGCTTATTTCAAAATTATGGTATTTTGAGCCAAGAATACATTACTTGAGTTCATAGAATATGTAGCATTTACCTTGGCTTGTTTGGCCAAGCATTTTTAAGTTAATATTTTATTTACTAAAAGTAATCTCCAGAAAGTGCAATTTTGATAGAGCACTTCAGTACTGGTATGAATCAAATGCCAGTCTTTCTACAGAAAGTACAAGCAAAAAGGATATAGGAATTTCTCAGCACCTTCAATAAGTATTTTTAAAGGGATTACAGCCTGTGAATACATGGATGAGCAAGGTATATCTTCTGCTTTTAAATCCAGCGTGCTGTGGGTGAAATAGCATCAAATTTAGAGATGTTTTGGTAAATTTAATCTCTGCTTCTAGTTTCAGTCCAGCTCTTTTCTTAAGTAGTTTCTGTGCTTCCGTCATCCTAGCGCAGTTTGTTAGTCTGAATGTACAGCAGACTTGTGGGTGCATCCCAGAGGGAAAAAGAGTGTGATGTGGTGTTGGTTTCACTCACTGCTTCCTCAGAGCTCATGGTTCAGATCAACAATTGCTGTGGAACTCCCTGTGGAGGAGGATGTCACTAGTTCACAATGCTTAAAGATGCATGATCCTGCTTCATGGAGATTTCTGTGGGTGACTGGTGCCTGTGTCTGTGCTTGCCACTGATGACCTGCACTGCTTATCCCTATAGGCTCATCAGCACCTGTATCCAGCACCAGTTTGCTTTACACACTTAGTTTAAACTTGGAAAGGCAAATGTTACTGTTACAAAACAAGAAAGTAGCTTTTATTCCTCTGGATATTTAAATGCTCCACTGAGTACCTTCATCAAGTAGATCTTTTTTTAAAAAACTGGCATATTTCTGACTGACTTCCACAATGGACTTGGGGAAGTCATTTTACTTTGTGTAAGGATCATCCCTGCTCCTGAGTTCTGTTGTCCATCAGCAAGGAAAAGGCAACGGTTGCTCAATTAAAATGGTGTTTCTTTCTCTGGAGGGTATGAACTTTTGTAGGGACGAAAAAAAGAGAGGTAGACAAATGGGAACAGATGAAGAAGGCCAGATGCCCTCGAAACAGCTGAGAAGTAGATGACAACAGGGAGAAAGTAGTGGCTGATCTGAGTAGTTTGACTCTTGAAGATCTGGGCTGTACCATAGCCCTCTGGCTGGGCTCCGTGCTGTGCCATGGATTTGTCATGGGCCTTCAGAAAAGATGTGTTGGTTTATTTCAGTGGGACTAGAAGCATTGGGAAGAATTGAATTTGGCTTTTTGTATCTCAGTTCCACTGACAGAAAGGAGATAAAAAATGCCTCTTGAGGAAATGGGACTGGTAAAAGGCCTTTTCAGAGGTACATAGGCTGGATAATTGGACTTTTTACTTAAACAGAGATGAAAATTAGCACTACAGATCTTGATGTACTTGATTAAGGTTTACCTTTGCTTTTCAACTAGCTAGTGTGTGTGTTTTAAATGAATTTGGCACTTCATTAATAGTAGTTTCATAAAGCTGCTAACTTATCCTTTGAGGAGAAGAAAAAAGTTAACGTCTGCTTGCCAAATAGTACTAAAATGATACACTAATAAGAAAAAATGAGAAGTGATAGAAGTGAATGACAATACATAAATGGGATGCTACTCTGGCTTGGAAGCAAGAAAGCAAATGGACACTATTTAATAATTTAAGGAACAATAAATGAAAAGTCTGGTTCTCAAGTGACAGTAAAAGGAGAGACAAACAGAATTTTAAAAGGTTAGGAAAGGGAAAAAATGCATAAAGACAGTAGGTGGGCAGGAAGGGACCAAAGGGTCAGGGGATGGACTTCAGATTTCTATGGAGTTTTCAGCTGAAAATATTACCTGTGTACTGTGGTGCTTACGTAACAACCAGTATTTTACTCAAATTGTGGAAGTTTGGCACACAGTGTTCTCCTGGGGGTCACTTCATGTTCCCACTTCATCCTCTGGGTGAACAAACTCAGTTAATAGGGCATGTGCTTTTAAAGATGGCATGTCTTAGGTGTCGGGCTCTCTTAACAGGTTTGCTCTGTGGATGTTGTTAGTTTTAATGGTGCTGTCATTTACTTCTGTCAAAGTTGCTTCCTCCACCAAACAATAGCATTGGTTTTAAATGGAGTGGTTTTTGTAGTTTACCAAAACTGGGTTACACGCTTTTGGAACTGTACTCACTAAAGATACGTTGTATGTCAAGATCATGAGTATTCAGCATTTCATTACAAATGTTTGCATTCGTAGTTAGTGGGACAGATGAAAAGCATATGGAGATATGTTTCCCTCATGTATATTACAAATGTGTATTGTTTTGGTGGAATTTGCTTCACACAAAACATTATTGTAATACTTAAAAAGTATACATTATTATGTGCTTGTGAATAATTTGTGGCAAAAGGGTGAAGCCTTTGGACATGAAAATAAATCCATGGTGCTTGGAATTGTAAAGGCATTGTAATTAAAAGAAAAGGAAAAGAACTGCGTCAACAGTGTTGCATTCCTGCAAGTACTCCCTTGCCTTTAAAAGCAGAGACAAATACTTCTTCCCCTTTAAAGAGGAACTGCAACAAATATTTTGTGTAAAATTGCTTGTTAGGTCATACATGGTTAAGCAAGCAATGGTGGTTATATACCTTACTGATGAAACTTCATTTTATCAGCATTAAAGCCAAAACAAATTGAAGTTACTGGTGTTTTAATTCTTGACTTTTTAACCTGTTTCTATTCTGCATTTGAAAATGAAAATCGGCACAATCTCTTTAGACTTCCATTTCAATTATTTTTATTTTTAATTCTTCACATAACAGTGTTTGTATGTTGTTTTCAATACACTCTTTTCTTAAAAAAAAAAAAAAAGAAAAAAAAAGGAGAGAGAGAGAAAGCAAAAACCCCAGGAAACCTTTTCTTACACTTCTAAAAAGACTTCTCTAATGATTTTTTTTCACTCTGAAGATTTATTTGGAAATGTTGATGTTCTGTTATACTTACCTCCATCTAGGCAAAAAACCAGTATTTGCCAGGAACAAAAATTGTAGAATCAATATGTGCAAATATAGGAGTTGCAGAAGGGGGAAGGTCCTCAATGGCAGGAGACTGTTCACAGGACTGGAAATTGGTGAATCCAGGGGTTAGTCTTTATAGTAAATCTTGCTAGAGCTGGGTTTGGTTTCATTGGGGATTTTTTCCTAGATGTATTGCAAATGGTCTTTAAAACTTATCTTGATTCTTACATTTTATTAAATGTAATTATTGTTATAAATCTCAAAAGAGTGACCCTTAGTTTTTTGGGGTTTTTTTTCCTAAAATGAAGTTAGCAGGCTAATTCTGTCATTGCAACCTTCAAATAGTGTGATGATGTTTCTAAACATCCTTTTTGCCCTTGTTTTCAGCTTTGTTGACACCAAGTCATTGAGATGAGAAATGGTGACTTTTAAACAGTCTATTTTTAACAAAGTTTGTAATAGAGCATTACTGCTCATGAATGTGTGTCAGTCCCAGTCTGCACAAGCACTAAAAGGGAAGGCATGTATCAAGAGGAGATCTGCTTCTAAGTACTCATTTTCAACTTTGTTGTTCTCTGGGTGTGCCTGGTCCTGTTCTCTAGGTGGGAGTACCAAATTTTACTTTGCTGCTGCAAGGACGTCTCCTCTTTCTCAAAGCTGAGAGATTTCAAACTGAAATATTTTCAAAGAAATGGTCTATATCATCTTACGAAATGAGATACAAGTGGGAAATTTTGGTTTCTAGGATCTTCTAACTTAGGGTGAAATAACTCCTCAAACTTCAGATCACAGTATTTCTCAAGCCTTTCGTTGTCACTTCTAACACACTGCATACAACCGAAGCACACAATGTGAATAGAATAAGAACATCTCAGCTTTGACTGAAAAGCAGCATGTGGATGACAGCAGGCAATCCAGGTAATCCTTTCTTTTCCTGTATGTTTTGAGGCTGCAGAGCTGACGTGTCACGTCCCTATACATCAGATTTGTGACCCCTTCTTGGCTATAAAGCAGGACTGTTGTCATTGAAAGGTTAATAATTTCTGTTCAGAAAATGTATTGGTCGTTTTCTCTTTCCAGAGTCTTTCACAGGTTTTGCCCTTTGACAGAAAACATTTTATCTGTATTCTGCTCATCACTTTCATTAATTACTTGGTATGCTTATTGGCAGCTCTGATGCATAGTGGGTGTTAGGAATAATTTCTTGATTGAAAGGGTTATCAAGCATTGGAACAGGTGTTTGAGTCACCATCCTTGTAGGTGTTTGGGAGATGTACATGTAAGGCACTTAGGGACATGGTTTAGTGGTGGACTTGGCAGTGCTGAGTTAACAGTTGGACTCAGAGATCTTTTCTAACCTAAACGATTCTACAATTCTATAAATACTTATTTTGCTAGAGTAGGACTTGACAGGATTTAGACATGCAAGAAACCTAAATCTTTGGCTCAGGAAACAATCCTGATGGATACAAATGGTATTTCAATAACTTTCGATCCAAAAATGTTTCTTGCAAAGCGACAGGACTGTTCTTCTTGCCAGTCATGGCAGGTGCTCCATCTGTACAAATACCACCTAATGTGAACTAGTCAAGCTTAACATTTTTTTTTCCACTATCTGCCACGTCTTCGACAATTTTTTCTCTATTCTTTAAACAAGTGTGAGGCAGCAGTGTGGAATGAAATGGACAGAGGCCAACCAATTACTTAATTATAGTAGATTTTTTTTAACACATTGAAAAACAACAGTCAACCGTGCAGTGTCAGTAGCATTGCAACTTCCCTTGGTTGTGAGCAAAAAAGAAAAAAATTGCCTGCATCTGTTAAAAATTGAAATGCACGCTGTTGTATTGTCTAATGCCATCTCAGCCCTTCCCATTGTCATGCTGTGTGAACAACTACGGACATATCAGCTGTGTGCTGTTCTTTCAGTCTGGTTTGTGCAGCAATAATTGATGTACCCTCTTGTGTTCAGGCTTTGTTGTCTGAGAACAACCCTTTCTCACAAGCTTGCCATAAGGGATATTTGCTATTACACCTTTGTCACTGATTTTAGCTCACAGATGTGTATTTATTTTTTCCATGTAAGAAGCTGTCATGCTAGGGATCTTTCTTGAGGTGAAATCTGACCACAGGTCAGATGCAATAAATTATATTTTACATTACTTTCAGGATTAGTTTGTATAAAAGTACCATTTCAATCTGGACTTTCCATGTGACTGTATCACCACAAACATACTTCTACAGACCCCGTCCATCCTCCAAAGAATTTCCCTGAGACAAACAAATATCTATGCAGTGTCAGCTCCATGCACAGTCATCTTAGTATTTTTTTTCACTGTGGCATGCATGACTTGGCAGGCAATGCTTTGATGATAATAAATGGATTTAAAAAGCTTATGGGCGTTTGAATTAACTGGGAAATCATTAGAAAAACATAAGGTGAGTGAGGTTGCACAGGTCCTTTATTTTCCCCGTGCTGTGGGGTTGCAGAGCAGGTGTTTTATGGGGTCCCAAAAGGAGTCTTGTTGACTGGAGTTAGTGTGTCTTGTTTCATTGGAGCAATATTTAATCAGTGAGCTAAGACTGGTAGTTTTAAATTCTGATTCTTGAAGCTGTGGAGTGCTGCTTTGAATATTGACTAAATGCTTGGGCATCTGCAAAGGGATACTAAAATATTATCAGGTTTGCAGAGCAGTTCTTCATTAATGTAAAGCATTGGTGGGCTAGGGGTTGATTCTATGGCCTCGTGTTTTTCCATTCACTTGGCTTCTCTGAGTAGCTTCCTCCATTTCCTATGCATCCACAGTTTCCTCAAATTATTTTTTTAAAGGCATATAGTTGCCTTTCTTCTAAAAGTATGTAAGGCTAGGGGTTTGACCGCTGAATGTAATAAATATCAGTATTGAAGTAGAATTGACATTTTTGTAAATGTAGATGTGATGTGTGTATGAGGGTGTGGCTAATGTGACTTTAAAAGCATTTGGGCTCAGCCCTTCCAACACTGTTTCTGCATTTTGGACTTTTTACCTGCATTTTACTTGCAGGTAAAGAGCACTGACAGGGTAACAGTTTAGTGACTTTAAATACCACAGCTGACAGAGAAAGATTGAATTTTTAAGGATTAGCTGTCAGGTATGTGCACTTCAGTATTCCCATCTAGGAAAAAAAAAAAGTTTGTTTTTAATTACAGATACTGAGCTTGTTGTGGTCAGCTGATGCAGAGGTAGCCTGACTGCAGATAACATTGCTAACATTGATATTACTCAGATGCACTGTTTTTGCTCATACACCTGACCTAGCAGTATTTGGCATGGAAGTGTTGCTCCTGGAAACAGTTTCAATCTGAGATATTAGCCATAAACTTTGACCCTTTTCCGGTACAACTCAGACTAGATGGTTTTATTTGGCAACTTAATAGTTGCACCTAAGCTGCCTCTGAAAATATTTTGCACTAGAACTTTATTAGTCTTGAATACATTCCTTTTTCAAATGAATTTTTATAGTTCCTACCACACAAAGGATGAACCCAGAAAAAGGAAGTTAAAAGCAAGTGATCTGTATCTTCACTTCCAAAACAAATGCAATATAAATAATTACATTCTTTTCAACATCTTCACACCAGAATGGGAAAAAAGAAAAAGCCTATCTCTGTAAACCTTCTGAAACCTGTTTCGTGTGCCATTGCCTGTACTCCTTCAGGTTTGAGAGAAGCACTGTATTCCTCAGATGCTGTAAGGAGAATATCGCTGTTCAATGGTTGTGGCAACAAGCAAAGAAAACCCTGGGCTGAGTGCCAGGTGCCCCACACTGGGTTGCAGTGCCAGGGTTGCAGAAGGACATGGGCATTTGCAGATTCCCTGTGAACCTCCTCACCACAAGGACAAGGGTGTACCTATGGCCACATCAGACCACAGCTTTGGGGTGCCCCTCTTTTCTTTAGGGCTCTGTGGGACATTGCAAAGTTCACCTTGCCTCTTTATGCTGTGTTGTAGTTCCCCATAATGGTGAAAGCCTTTAATTTTTCAGTAGGGATTTGACCCTTGGTTCATTTGAGGGGTGAATTTGATTTCCTGCTTTCTACAGAAAAAAACAAACAAACAAAGCAAAAGCACTGGCCACTGTCAGTACTAATTCATCAGATGTGACGGGGTTGGTGCTCTTCAGCTTGGGTTTGCGTGTCAGGATCTAGGGAAAATGGAATGAGAGGAGAGTGCTGTCTCTAAAGAGCTGGCAGATAAAATACCTGTGTAAGAAGGCTCATTGGAAGAGATGAAGGGCAGAGTAATCAGCACCTGCAGAAACGTTTCCTTTAAGATTTGCACTTCTGCTGAGAGGTAAAAGATAAAACATGCCACTAATACTACAGCAGGTCCTTGCTAAGCCTACAACTGCTTTCTTGGCAGCTCTGAAGGAGGCATTTTGATGGGCCCTGAGGAGTGTTTTGGACATGCATAGGTCAAGGGGATTTGTCAAGGCGGAGACATGAACACTGGTGCAAAGGCCAAGTCACGGAGCTCCTAATGCATCCAGTGAGGCATCTCAGACAGGAGCTCAGTCTCTGGGCTCACAGCTGCCAGCAGTGATGGGCATCCCTTGAAAGTTTGTTCAGGAGCTGAGCTTTTCTACAAAAGTGGAGTTTTTTTATAGGTTGAGTGGCTGGTCCAGGGTGAAAAAGGAATGATGGCAAGTTTCTAGTACCTGTTGCTGCCAGATTCAGTTATGCTTACTGCACTCTAAAATACTAGTTGACTGTTAACATGAATATTGTCAGTGTAAGTAGCTGGTGTTTTTATTCCTGTTACTTTCATAAGGCCTTCAAGGTTGTGATTGAGGACTAGAGGAGGGCTTTTCCAAATCATTCCTGAGCAAAAGTGATCAATTCCTTGTCCTTAGTGAGTGGCATGGTGAAGTGGGTAGATGAGATTTCAGTGTTCTCAGCACTGGGAGTCCTCATGTGACTTTTGCAATATGGGTTTGCAATATTTTTTCTAACTTGTCAGGCATTTCTCCTTTGTTTTGTTTTGCTTCCCCAGTAGTTTAAAAACCTTGTTCCAATTTTCCTCTGAACCGAAGTGATGTTTGAAGAACAAAGTCCATGAAAGATGTTGGTACAACAAAGACAAAAATTCCTAGAAGGGGCTTAGGAGGTCTGAAATGGGAGGTGAACAGTTCTTTTCCTCTCTCAGGGGAAGATAGTCCTTCTAAATAAGAAGGTAAAGTGTTCTCAGGTGACAGAAGAGTCTTCAAAATTCTTAAACAAAATCTCTGTGTTTCCCAATCAAGGGGAAAGATGTTTTATTATAACACAGATCTGTAATTAGTTAATAAAAAGTAAACTTTGTGTAATTTTCCTTGAAAGTATTTTGATACTAATGAGAATCTCTATAGTCCCTAAACATTCCAGAGCTCTCTTTTTATCCTGCTGTCTTCCCTTTTCACTGCTGCTGCTCTCAGAAAAAAGCTGGTTACCTCTCTCTTTGCAATGTCAGGTACACAGGACTCTTCCAAGGCACCAACTTGACCCTTTGTGTGGGTTAAGAGTTGCATGACACAGGGCAACAAAAGTCTTTCACTGCAGGTGCCTGGAACTGGCTTTCCTGTACTCTTGCTGGAGCTGATGGCTGGAGCTGCTGGGGAAGAAGCTGGATTTTTTGAGGACGGTAAACCACCGGAATGTGCCTAAGTTCAGACCTGAGGCTGGGGTTGTACAGAGGTTGTGATCAGATTGGTATTTAGTTTGGAAAATCAGTACTGTGGATTTGTTTTCCTTTTTTTGCTTGAGAATCACTCATATTTAAAGATTTCAAATAAACCTGTGTCTGAGCTTGGTGGAATTGCTTTGATTTATGTGGATGTAAGGCATAATAGATTTATGTCCATAATGTGCATGTTGTCTCAATTTTTTACAGACTTAAGCAAAATCGTAATGAAAACACCTTGAGAATGGATGTTTTTTGTGCTGATTTGAACACAGGATATTTCCAGATGGGAAGTGAGGTATTGTTCCTAACTTGCAATATAAAAATACTTGAAATAACTGTTTCTGGGACTTCAGTATTATCTCTTGAATTCATATCTACTCTTGTCATCTGACAGACTACTAAAACAAGCTTCTGCTCAAAATGATAGAAGTGACAGTCATACAATGCATTTCATTCCTGCTGAGCCCTGTTAGGTAGTTAGTCTGGGGAGATTTGGATCTTGCTTCAGTCATTCAAGGGCAGTCCTTTGGAAGGGATTTGCAGAATACATAATTGTGCCCATAAATCCCTCCATCCCCCTGCAAATAGGGTAGAATTTCTGTTGCAACCCTGCTTTGTTGAGGAAGCAGCGTTTTTGGGGTTTTTTTCCCCTCCTTTTTTAAAGCCCAGCAGTTGTGGTGAGTTCCCTCTGCCACTGGCCACGCTTTCCTTCCTCTGCGGTGTTGTTACATGGAATTGCTTCTGTGTTCTGGCAGTGTTTGCTTCCAGCTGGCAGTGGATTGAAGAAATCATATGTATGGGGACCCAAACTCTGCCTTAGCTACATTTATGAAAACCTGTGGCATTATACAGTTGGCTTGGAAAGGCTTAAGAAATCCCGTGAGATCCACTCCGCTGAAAGTCGCTCTGCAAATGTTAGGCAGGGCTGTTGTTTTTGTTCTGGTACATTTTACTTTAAAGCTGCACCTGAGCTGCAGTCGATGATGCTGTTCCATAGCATTGAAAAAGAGGGACAGATCTGGAGTATGAGATGTGCTATGCTGTCAGTGGAGTTTGTCACGGGAACTGTCATAGCCGGGCACCATGGCAGTGTCTGTGCTGTGACAAAAGACATGCTCAGTTTGCTTCTGGTTCCTGGCAGCGTGCAAGCCACTGGCCACCATGCAACCATCCTCCTCAACAGCCTGATCTCCTTTGGGAAAGAACCAGGGCCATCTGCTAGTAGGATTGGCAGCAGTGATGCCCAGCACCCTGAAACATCTTGGTGGACCCTGACCTTGCATAAGAGTGAGTCCCAGGCAGCGGAGGATGTTTCTTCTGGGCAAAGAAAACTGTGTTTAGGTCTGACACATTCCTAGCATCATCCAGTATGGAGGAAGCACAGGGCTGAGGAACACCTTTGGTCTTCAGGGTCTGGGGAAGCTCTGGGGAGTGGCCCATGGTGGTGCAGCTGAGTGCCCTGTGATTGTGAAACATAGTGTAAAGGAGATGTGTGCTGGTGTATGGATGGGCCCATATGATCCTTTTGCTTCATGTTTAGTGCAGAACCACAGGAAATAATGTTCAGGCAGAACTACTGACACAGCATCTTTGACTCATGCTGATCTTCACCAGTGTGGAGGATACTTTATGCAGCTGGTCCACAAATAACCAAAGAGCTTGAGTAGTTGTATAATTCTTCTTTTTAAAAGTGTTGCAGTGATAGACCTGAGCACATTGAAGTTGCAGTCAAAAAAGCCCTGCCCTGAGTCATTTACTTTAATTCTTGGTTTCTGTGTCCTGGGATCCTATCAAGACAAGGAAACAAATTATGAGATGTGAGGAAGGTAAAAACAGAAGATACAGTGGCAGGTATTACACACTCCTCCAAGACTATCATTGGGTATTTTTATCTACTTCTAAATTCTGGAAAATTTTCAAAAAGAAGAGTTCTATGTATTTTTTTTCCAGACTGAATGGAAATTTTGCCATTGGTTAATATAGAAAGGAAGTTGGAAATACCAGAATTACATGTGAATTATTTATTTATCCAATTTGCTGTTGTGATTGGAGGAACAAGGATCTTAAATGCTGTTAATTGCTGTGGATTTTATTTCACTGACTCTGGTTGTAGCTTCAGGCCATGTAGCCTCTGGAGGTGACCTGGGTGCCATGCAGTTTAAGGGCACTTCTGGAAGGGAGGAGGGAATGTGCAAAATGTTCATTGCTGGGTAGTCAGGTGAGATCTGGATGTTTTGTCATATTAGCAGAGAAAAGTGATGTTTTTCCTTCAAGTCCTGAAGGATTAACAGCTTTATGTATATTTCTTCTGGTATGTCCAGAAAGGAAAGAAGAATTGGAAAAAAGTTGCAATTCTGTAGTACAACATCTTCACATTTTTATTCTGTGCTTCCTATATTCAAGGGATTTCCTAGCAAGAATAGAAACATCTGCAATAGCAGCTCCTATTTATGTTAATCTTTTCCAATCAGCATGCAGCCTGAAATAATTACAATAAATGCACTGTCTGCTCCAAACACTCACAACTTCCATTTATTTCAGGCTTCTTTGCTTCACAAGTCTGAGAGCATAATCCTTCATTCTGCTCTGCTTCATCTCCTTTGCATGAATTTATCCAACAGTATCTTTTGTGAGCTTCATTAACAATGGTCATGCCATGATAAATTACATAAATTGAGAAGTTTTTAATTAAATAAGTTAACAAAACAGCCCCACAAAGCATAATAAATTTAATTAGGTAACATTTTCCTGTAATAAGTCTGCACACGAGGTGTGTAATGAAGTAGACCAGAGTAAAATCTGTAATCTGGAGGTTTTTATATTTCAGAGCTGCAGAAATAGTTTCTTTTTAAAAAAAGTATTTTTAAAAGATGATGTGCTAAACATACCTGGTTGTGCAAAGGATTATGTAAACTTGGCAGAAAAACAATAGTTACTGACAAAGAACATGACTAAGAGTATGTTTGAACAGAAGAAGACATATCTTCCACTCTTTCCCCCTCTGCTTCTTCCACAGCTGCTCCCCAATTCAGGGTCATTATCTCCAGCTTGGCAGGGGTGTTTTGGCTCTGTTTGGTTTTTTGGGTTTTTTTTTTTTGGTTCTGGGCAGAATTGATGGGTGTTTTTTTGGTCAAATTGGCTGATGTATGTGGTATAAAGAGCCCAGTCAGAGCAGAGTCTCCTTGCTGGTGCTGTGTGCGTTTAGCTGGGCTGCTTGCCCAGGTATGTGGGAAGGAAAAGTAAGATCAGCCTTGGCTCATGTGTGGAGTGCTGTGGAGTGACTTCTTAGGTGTCCTCTGCAGCTAACAGCAACTGTCTTTGCTTTTTCTTTGCTGAACTTGCATCCAAAAATTTTAAAATCCTTATCCCCTGCCTCCTAACCTCTTAACCAGCCCAGCCAGGCAGCTTTCACTTGGGCAATGCTCCCAACAAAGGAATTTGGTTCCAAAATAAGAACTTTGCTTTTCCTTTATGTCCAGGACAGCTTTGTGACAGTAAATTGTACTCTGATTTTTGATGGTGAGACCACAAGGCAATTAAACAAAAACTAGTGGGATAGGACACAGAAAGGAAATCTTTAAATTATGAATATTGGTTTACATTTTTCTCACGCTCTCTGCAGTCACAGAGAGCAGTGCAAAGGGAGTATGCTGGTACATCACATTTACTGTTTTGCTTTGGTGATGCATAAAGTCAGAGTAAGGTTTTGTAATTGTCATTCACAAGTGTAAATGAGTGTGTATTGAAGGCTGTGAAAAATAGTTACCAGTATTTATTATCTCTGCGAAGTATCCTTTTTATATTTTAATTTATGAGAGACAAGTTTGATGTCAGCAACATCCGTTTACAATTTGGGGTGGATCTCTGGTATTTGGAGCCCACTTATGGTGTTTACCACCAAACTCTGAAACCAGGGAATGGGACTTTTGGACATTCTGTGAAAAATACATAGCACTATGTCATCTGATTTGTGTGTGCATATAATTATTCTGCTATCTGCAAGAGATATGTAGTAGTATTTAACCAAGTGAGGTCTGTTGTGAAGGTGGAATGGCAACTTACTTGAGCTGGTGTATAACTCCTAGCCAGAAAGTTCACAAAGTTGTGAGCAAGTGGACCTCTTTCACAGACTACAGTTAATTGTCCACCAGAAGACATTATAAAGCATTTCAGCACTTCTGTATATCCTATCTCTCTCTGTTCCTGCCTTTTTACAATCAAGAATGAAGTAGCTGTAATTCTAGAGAAGGTAGGAGGGCATAAAGTTTATGTAGCAGAAGCATATCTATTTTACAGAAAATGTCCCACTTAAATTTTAGGGTTCTACCTGAACACTTTGAACAGTTGCCAGACAGCACTCCTAGGCTTGTAGGATATTGCACAGAAATCCTGACTGTACTCCTTTGTAGAATTTGAGATAACTTGTAGCACACAGGGTAGTCTGGTGGTAAAGAGGGACACCCAGGTCTGGAGAGCAAAACAAAGTGAAAGGAAAGAGTTAACAGGAACAAAAAGTAGTGGGGGAAATTAGTGAAGGAAATATAGGAATTAAAATACAAAGTGTTGGCTGAGAAAAGCAGCTCACTAGCAGTCGCTCGCTAGGGTGAGAACACTGTGTGTTCAAGAAGAGATTCAAGCAGACCTTCCCCAGGGGATTGTGGACCTTCCAGGTGAAGAACCTTGAGATGAGCAGGAAGACACTTGGCCTCCTAAAGTGTTACAAGTTAGGTAGCTGAGGCAGAGGAAATTTTCTAATAGTATCTGGAAAAGAAGATATTAGAAATTAAGGTCTTGATGACAGGAGTATGTCAAATTAATGCATGATGTATTTTTGGAATTACACAATGTGTCATAAGCCAGTTTTGTTCCAGGGGAAATGTGACATCTTCTCCCTTGTGAGGGAGGTTTCTAAAGGGCTGAAAAGCAAGGAAAATGGAAAGCAAAAAGTGAAGTTGTCAGGTGGAGAAGAAAAGCATCGCCTGTGCTATTTGAATTGTATAAATTGGTGTTGATGTACCTTGCTCCTCAACTCCTTCTGATAGCTCTGTGTGTTTTGGCTGCTACACCTGTTTTCCATTTTCAGTCTGTTTCAGAACAGTAAATTTTACCTTGACCTGTGAAGCCAGTCATATCCTTTTACATAGCAGTGACTTCCAGGAAGCAGAAAGATAAATCTGTACTGTTGCCGTGAAATGCATGCCATGCCTCAGAGCAGATCTGTTTTTTAACTCACAAGAATGCGTGCAAGAGGATTTTGCTGGGCTGCTGAAAACATTTGAGCTGCAGTTTTACATACTGTATTCTTGTTTCTTCTGCTTTCAGGATCTGGACTGTTTAGAAAGGAAATATAGAGTTAACATCTGCAATCTGACGTGGTCTTCCTTTTCAGAAAAATACTGTTTCTGGCATTCATGTTGGGAAAGAGGAGCCATCCTTTCCAAGACTTTCAGTATAGGTAGGAAAATGTTCAAAGAGCTGACAGTTAGTAATTATTATTCATTGGTGCTACTTTGCTTCTAGTACAGTGAACATATTTTTGAACTAGAATTAAATCCAAGTCTCTCCAGGGCTGTTGGTATTTTGCTAATGCTAAATTAAAGCGTGCCATGTGCTGTGCACTAGAGGTGGTCAGTGGTGGCTTGACAGAACATAATTGAGTGTGTGGCAGGGGTGCTCTGAGTCACTGTATGGTAGGTGTGATGCAGCCACAGTCTGGTGGGAAGTCAGTCTCTCACAGCCCCTTGTGTTCTCATGAGCAGGAAGGAGACATTCCCAAGCTGCTTTCCATCCTGCCTGCAGGTTAGGTGGTACAGCTCCTGGAGTGGTTCTCCTGCATAGCCAATTTTTGTTCCTTCTGCTCATCGCTTATCCCACTGCTTTTTCAACTCCCAAGCTGTAAATACTTAAAATGAGAAATAAGCTAATTAGAAGCCATGAAATAGAGATGGAAGCTGAGCTTCCTTAAAAAATCAGTAAGTGAAGAAGCAGGTCCAGATTGGAGAAGAAGGGATGTAGTCTTTATAATCTTCAAAATTATCTTCTTATTAAGCTGTTGAATCATGCATTTGGAGGTATCAATACAAAAATATAGTACTATTCCATCTTTGGGACATGCTAGTGTATGTTGGAAATTCTTAATTGGTACTGCCCTGTTTTGAGCACTCACCCTCTTAATACATTTTTGGTATTACTTTTCTTGGTGAGGTCCTCACCCTTCTCAGCCAGACACTCTGAGAGTTCACCCTGCCCAGGTGACGCAGTCAGTGCACAGGATGTTGCAGCATGGCTGGGCTGAGGGGTTCGTGAGAAGAGAACCACCACGGTTTAAACTTGTGAATGGTGCACTGAGCCAGCAGAGTCACCATGTGGGGAGGTCTCCTGAAGGGCTGAGCTGAAGGCCTTATTCCCAGGCTTTCCTTCTTCCCACTCTCTTTTCCTTCTCTCAGTGAGGGCTAAACTAGCCCAGTCAGTCATACACTGGGTGTGGGTAAGGTTCCCTGGAGATGATGGCTATGATCTCTGTAGCATGCAGTAACTAAAGGGAAGTGGATGGGATGCAATGCTGAGTGAGATACAGGTGCAGGTGAAGGACTGGGGGGAAAACCCCCTGAGGTGTGCTGCACCCACAGTGATCCTTGGTGCTGCCTTGGAGCAGGGAAGGAGAAGGAGCGTGGCTGCAACTCAGGCTGGTTGCTGTGGCTGGTTAAGTGGAGACAGAGCAGAAGAGTTCAGGAGGAGAGCAAAACATCTGAAGAGTCATAGGGCTAGCATGATATTTGGGAATTGCTGTGTGGAATGGTGGCATTTTGTTAATTTATTTTGTAATCTGTGATGACAGTAAGCTGAATATTGAACAGCTTAAATCTAAGCAACTGTCATTTCATGCTTTGGTGAAGAGGGAGTGGGTGAGTGAGATAGTAGGGGTAAATTGTTAATAGGAGTGAAACCAATATGCGCAGCTTTCTCTGAACCTGTCCACCTCTTTTTTGAGCAGCTGGGGCTGTGCTATCTCAGTTTACCATCACTAATCAGGCTATAGGACTCTGGAGACATGCTCTCAGTTGCTCTGATAGAAATCAAAACTTATTACCTAGATTACTTGCATATAGACCAGCAAAACCACATAAACAGATTTTGAGCCTTTTTTGTCAGTGTGGTTCATGAGATATATATACTCTCATTTTTTGAGAGTGCTGTATTTGTTTAGTCAAAGAAGAAACCACTTGTACTCAAAATGAGAGAGCATTTGCACTATTGCCTTTTTTTTATTTCTTTGTGGAAAATTGTACTGCTTTTAGTGGGATTAAAACTGAGAGAGTTCACTGGAAATTAATTAAAATTATTTACTTTGTTTAAAAATGACATTTTCCTAGTCCATAGTCTTTATGCCTGCCTGTAAGAACATAGGATACAAACTTGACCAACTTAGTTACAGAGGTGTATGCTGCTGTAATTGAATTTCTTCAGCTGTTTCAAGCATTTTTTCAGGGAGATTTTCCCCCTTCCTTGAATTCCATTGAGTTTTTCTCTTAAGTATCCCACTGGTGACCCTACATATGCTTTTTAATGCTGTGCTAGGTAGGTCTGTTTATGAGTTGCCCTTCTAGACTGCTCTCTGCAGAGATGTAATTTAGAACTGGTGCTTCATTCATTACTATGCTTACCTTGGTCTGAATCTATGATTCTGTCTGTTGCTTAACTTTCAGACTGATGACTCATTCCTTTGCTTCATGGGATTGCTGCATGTGATCTTATCTCACTCTGAGTTGAGCTTTGGGAGTGAGCTAACAAGAAATGTTTACAGAATTCAGCATAAATCACAATTCCACAGAGAAACTTCCTTTAAGGGAAAAAAATGGAAAAAAAATGGAAAAACAAATGTTTCCTATAACCTGGAGATGAATCTATACCTAAGGGACTCTGTGTTTTCTCCAAGGTAGCAGGTGACTGGACCAGAGAAGATGGCCTCATTGCCAGGGGAGGTTTAGACTGGGTGTTACGAAAATGTTCTTCACTGAAGTGCTGTTCCACACACTGGAATAGGCTGCCAGGGAAGTGGTGGAATCACCATTCCTGGAAGCGTTCAAAAGGCGTGTGGATGTGGCACTTGAGGACATGCTTTAGTGATGAACATGAATGTGGCCGGATTAATGGTTGGACTTGATGATCGTAGAGATCTTTTCCAACTTCAGTGATTCATTTTAGTAATTTATCTGTTTCATGTGACTCCCTTGAGTCTTGGTATATGCAAGAAGGTGCTCTCTGCCCCTTTCCAACCAACCTTCATGAGAAGGTGTGCAGAAGCACATTGCTGCTTCCACTCAGGAATGGGGTGTAGCAAAACCACCTGTGGGAATCCATGTAAAAAAAGGGATCTTAGTGGGATGTCCATTGTATTTGCAGGCGTTTTCCTTAGAAGAGCAGTTCCCTGCATGCCGTGTCCCTGCATGACTTAGCAGCATCCTGTAGGTGTGAATTCCCGTCTCCGCAGAGCAGGATATGCTAAAGATGAGGAGATGGGTGGTGGAGGTAGACATGGTGACTAACTCTTTATTCCTGGAAGTGCACCCTCCGCATGGAGGACGGCATTAAGTGTGTCCCAGATAGGCTTCTCACACTGCGTCATTGCTGGGGACTAAGCCATTTTCCCCAAGGATTCTGTACAGAAAGCTCTGCAGGAAGTGGTAGTGTGCCTCCAGATTTAAACATATCAGCACTTGCATAATAGGTTTATTCTTTATTATCTGCCTTTTTTTTTTTTTTTTTTTTTTTTTAATCTGTTCTGTGGCATGGGCTTCAGATACTGCACATGATGATTTTGCTCCTGCTGCCATGTGGTCCTACCACATGGTGAAGGAAGGATGTTAAGGCTTGAATTATTTCACCTCCCAGAATCTGAGAGTTTTACATTGCTGCTTCACTTTTTCTTCCTAGTATCTCTTCTGGTATTTTTATTTTATTTTAAAAAAAATCAAACATTAGGCTAGTGATTGTTACCACAAAGCTGATTGTTTTTGTTTTCAACTAAAAGATAATTAGCAAACTGCAACTGAAAGAATTATCAGGGCATAATTTTGCTTTTTTGGGGAGGCGGAGGGAATTTACTGACATTAATCTTTCTGCCTTGCTAGGTCTGTGAAGACCACAAGGCTTCACTCCTCTAGGTGATTCTAAGTTGTTCATGATGATTTTGAATGATAAGGGGAAAATTGCAATAAAGACTTGTCATGAAATTTGAGGAGTGAGTACCTTTATGCTCAAGGTAAATTAATAATCTCTTTCTGTATTTAGGTACAGGACTCAGCCAGCCCTCTTGCTGATGGTATCCTTTAGAACTAACCTGGGTTATTGTACGTGCAGAGTGCAAACTGTGAAATGACACCAGACAATGTTCTTGTGGTTATCTGTTTGTAAGGGGTGTCATGGTAGCTAAAGGCAGTATAGAGTTTACACTCAGCATGTTCAACTTGTCTTCCAAATGCTGTGTTCGTATCCCTTTGCTGCCAGCCACCTGGAATCTGTTTTCACCTGGTAAATATTTCTTGTGGCCATTTGGAGGGTCTGCATGCCCACAATCCACAAGATCTTCCTTCAGCTTGGCTGCCAAACCTATATTTGCAGAAGTTAGTAGCTAGGTGGTAAGGGTCAAAACTGGGATTTCTCTAAAGTGTGTGTATTAGGTTCCTTCAGAGCACAGGGAAAACACGAAAGAGGAGTGTGGACTAATTCTGTTTAACAGCTTGTGCAAAATATATGTAGGAGTGTAAAGAAGAAACTGTCACTACTGAATCTCAGAAGAAGTAAATGTAAGAAAAATGTTTAGAATTTAGGGAGGAAGGAGAAAATGATGTGCACAGATATAATGAGGAGCATCAAGTTCCTGTTCAAAAAGGAAAGCTATTCAAAGGCCGTTTGGGAAATTCGGGTAGTTTTCAGTGGGCATATTCTTGTTCATTGGTATCTTGCTACCAATTAACAAGGCTGTAAGTTTTTGGTGCGTGTCATAGTTTTACCACGTACCACTGCAGCTTGCTGACTAAGGCTAGTGAAATTTGTTTTGACTGAGGATGGGTATCCTCATAGGACATGCATAAAGACGTTGGCTGAGTTATTCTTCACCTTGCGAGAGAGCTAAAATGTTCATTACAATCAACTTGCAAAAAAGCAAAGAGCATTTTGTTGATAGTGTTATGTGAACACAAATTTCCTGTGTGATTTATAATGAAGCAAACAGAAAAAAAAAGTGCAGCAGTTTACCCCACATTTTTGGCTTCTATCAATATAGAAAAATATTTATGCAAATGAATGTGACTTCCGTTTGGTGTTGTAAGGGAAAATATGTTTACACTTCACTTCTTCTCTTTGCCATACTGTTCAATCTCGCTTACTTTATCTAGCCATGCTACATAAAGTAATATTTTTAGTATTAGTATTTAATTAGTATTTTTATAAATTATCTGGGCATTTGAATTTCCTCTGCATGGCCCTTTTCCACTATGAAAAAAGCTGTGAGCAGTGGTTTTCAGTGTTCAAAATTAATGACTGTGAGCAAGTACGTGGTGGGCTCCCTTTTTTTAGGCTTAGTACCTAAGGGAGTTTCTCTTCAGTGTAAAACAGAAGTAGAAATTAAACTTTTCTTGAAGTGTAAAACCAAATTGTTCAGGGCATTTAAAAGGAATTTGTCTGCTATCAGTGCTGTCACTACTGTGAGTTTCAAAGGTGTTTCTGTTACTGTGAACTTGAAAATTCAGGTGATAGCTTTTTGGGTTGCTTTGGGTTTTGGTTTTTGTTTTTGTTTTTTGGGTTTTTTTCCAAGGCAGGAACTGCATGATCCCATGATGTAGGTCCTTTGTTTATGTGTGGAGGTTATCCTCATGGATGACTCCCTCCGTGGCTTTGGAAAAAGTCTGGTCAAGCAGAGGTGCTCCCCTTCTCACCTCCAAATTATCTGCACTTGTAGAAGTATTGAGCAGAGGTGGTATGCCTTGTTTCTGCAGTGTCTTCTGGTACTTGAACTTTCCTTCAGAGCTCGGACTCCTGGGAGGCCCTGGGATTTCTAGGTTAAGCAAATAACCTGATAGAGTGTTTGAATGATACCAGGAGATAAAAACAGCTGTGCTGGCTCTGCTGGAAGATAGCAAGAGAAAGCCACACAGAATCCCTCAGTGAATGCAATGACAGATACCAAGCAGACCCAGGGGCTCTTTGTTTGGCAAGCTAGGGACCAGCATAATAAAAGCCTTTTTTCCTTTTAAGGCTACAAATCCCAACAGGAGGCTTCAGGGAAAACCTTGGTGGCTTGTTCCTGCAGAGTTGGGTTTTACTCTCTGGCAAATGTCATATCCCTGTAGAGGGGTTGTGAATTGGCCTCACATGTTCTAAGAGAGTATTGTAAATGAAGGATGGAAACATGTATTTCCTATTACAATCCATTTGACTGACATATTAAAATTAATGACGAAAGTCGGAATTCTAGAAAGCCTGTTCAGTGGCTTTGTTTTGTTTCGAAGCTTTCTAGTTACACTTTGAGGACTATCTTCTGTAATTTGTGTACAGAAAACAGAATGAAAGTTTCCCCTTGTTTTCTTGCCAGCTTGAGCATCATTTTGGTGCCCAAAAGCATTTTTAAAAAAGGCTCAAACTTCTTTTTTCTCTCTCCCTGTTTGGTTTGTTTAAAAGCAGTGTATTTAAAGCAGTGTATATGAGAGTAGGCACCCAAGTTGGTGTTTGATGCATTGAATTCACTTAATCACTTAATTGGTCCATGAAGTTATTAGGAATTTATTTACCTAAGTAAATTGACTGTGTGTGGTTTGTTGTCATTTAAAAAACTTCTCCTTTCAAGGGTTTACAGATAAATTTGTGCATATTTATTGGGGATATTGTCATGCTGTCAATTCAGTAATTCAGTGTATTGACTTCAGTTACAAAAATGAATAAACATTTGCAGTTTTGGTCCTTTGCTTTTGAATGTTGGTGTGAGTTAAAAAAGAAGAATACTATTTTGATTCAGAGTCACAGAACAACACAGTAATTGTGTCTCTTCAGTGTTAGCTTGCTAATATAACCATTTCTCAGGAACTACTGTTCCTGTGGAAAGGAACACCATTTCAATTAATGCTTTACACCATGTTCCTTTCAATTAGTCTTTTTACAAGAGCACATCTGTAATTGGATCTGCTTACTTACTGTAGTCATAGTGGAAACTGTACTCAGTGGTAAGATATTTCATAAAATCTGAGTGATAGAAAACGTCTACAGCCAAATTCTGATTTGGGGCATGTGTTTATAACTAAGTCCCTATTGGAGGTGAAGAACCCCATGAAATGCATCTCTTCTTTACAGACAAAACAGATTGTACAGTCATGTGTAACACAAAGAGGAAATAAAAATGTGCATCTATAGGATTTAAGCATTATGCTGCAAAGCTTAGAATTACCTCTGTCTTAAGTTATGTTGCTTTTGAGTGTTTTCTTCTCGAACTGTAGTTCTTTTCATGTGTCCTGTTTAACTTGATTGGAAGTAATCATGAAAGGCTGAGGCTGGAAAGAATCTCTGGAGATTGCTTACTCCATTGCCATGCTCAAGCAAGTTGCTCAGAGCTATGTCCACCAGGCTTGGATGGAGATGCCACAACCTCTCTTGGTAACCTGTTCCAGGTGTGACCACCCTCACAGCACGGAGAGGAAAAAAAAAGAAAAAGAAATTATTTTCTTACTTTCAGATGGAATTTCCTGTATTTCAATTTGTGCCCATTGCCTCGTGTCCTTTTTGCTGGGCACAACTGGGAAGAGTCTGTCTATACATACTGATGAGACCTGCCCTGAGCCTTCTCCAGGCTGAACAGTCCCTGGAATCTCAGCCTCTCATACATCAGATCTTTCAGTTCTTTTATCACTTTTGTGGCCTTTGCTGACTTGTTTCAGTCCATGGTCTGCATATACCAGGAGGCCCAGGACTAACCCAGCTCTGTGCAGGTATCTCACCAGGGCTGAGTGGAGGGAGAGGAGCACCCTTAACCTGCTGGTGATGCTCTTTCTGATGCAGCCCAAGATGCTGCTACCCACCCTTTCTGTGAGGGCACACACTTTGCGTCTGTCAGGACCCTGATGTTGCTCTCTGCAAGCCTGCTTTCCAGTTGATCAGGCCCCGGCATGTAGTGATTCATGGAGTTAACCATACCCAGGTGCAGAACTTGGGATTCATCTTTGTTGAGTTTCATGAGGGGTCCTGCCAACATGTTCGCCAGCTAGTCCAGGTCCTTCTGGATGGCAGCACACCCAGCTGGTGTATCAGCTGCTCCTCCCAGTTTTCTATTATCAGCCAACTTGCTGGAGATTCTCTCCCACCCTCTAGGTTATTGTGAAAATGTTAAGTGGTGCTGGTCCCAGTACCGACCCCTGCAGTACTCCACTAGTGATAGGCCTCCAGCTGGACTTTGTGCTGCTGTGCACAGCCTTTTGAGCCAAGCAGTTCAGCTCCACCTCACCATGTACTTATTTAGTCTGTACTTCATCAGTTTGTCAATGAAGATGTTATGGGAGACAGCATCAAAAGCTCTGCTGAAGTCAAGATAAATAACATCCACTTTTCCCTCATCTCAGCAGGCATCTCATTGCAGAAAACTATCAGGCTGGTCAGATGTGATTTCTGCCTTCATAAATCTATGCTGACTACTCCCAGTCATTTAATTTTACTCCATATGTTAAGGGAATTGTTCCCAGATTGATTTGCTGATCACCTCCCCAGGGTTGGAGGTGAAACTGACCTGCCTGTAGTTTATGGAATTCTCTTTCATGAAAAAAGGACTGGCTTTCCTGCAGTCCTCAATAAACTCCTCTGATTCCTATGATCTTTGAAAGATAGTTTAAACTTCAGTCAGCTCCCTTGGCAGTCATGGATGCATCCCCTCTGGATCCATGGGCTTGTGTATGTCCAGTGTGGTTGAATGTCCCTTACCTGGATCCTCCTCTGCTGACAACAAGCCTTTATGGCTCCAGATTTTCTCACTGGTTGCAGGGGCCTGGGGTTTCTGAGCATAGAATATTGAAGGAAGAAGTACCTATTAAATTGACAACCTTTTTCTTGGTAGTCTGTCTTTCCAGATATTAGAGAATCACTTAATGTGCTTCAGACACAAACCAGTCCTGTGCAGAGTGTGTGTATTTAAAAAATTTAGAGTCTGTTGATAGACCTGTATTTAAATTAAGCTATTAATGTCTTTCCATGGTTACACTAAAAAGAAGAATTCTGCACAAAACAGTATGAATCTACCAAAAAGGTGTGAGTTTTTTTCTGTATGCTTCTTTCCTGTGTTGGCTTGGCTGAGTGCAGACTGTGCAGAGATGTGTAACAGGAGTGACTACAGACCGTGCAGCGATTTCAGAGATGGTTTTCATGTGTCAGAACAACAAGGTGAATTAGTCTGCAGTCACATTCATGTTGCCATCGAGAGCTGTCGTCCGTGCCTGAGCAAGGTTGTTTTAAGCTTGCAGGGGTGTAATAGTCCCAGTCTACAAGTGTTTATGCGCAGTTGTCAAATGAGGAGAAAGAAGGAGGAAAAAAAAAAAAAAAAAAAAAAAGTGAAGCTTTTATTTCCAGCTCAACAGGAACCTGACAGCTCCTGAGCTCAGCAGGACCAGAAACTGCTGCTTCTTAGGTGGAGCCATCAGCCTGAGGCAGGATTCTGGCTCCTGCCTTCTTCTGAGCTCCAAGTCCAGCAGCAGTCTGGGCTAACAGAGGTGCAAAGCACAGATCATCCCTTTCCTGCTGAGCATGTGCCGCTGACAGGGAGCATAGGTAAGTCAGCCCTACTCTCCAGAGGGACACTGGACATCCACACTGAATGGAGTGAGAGCTGAGGAGCCATTTGTCCTCAGCAGTGTTCATTTACATCACAACTTTTTAAAAGCCTTTCCCTTTTTTAGGTTCCAAGAACAGCCAGTGACTCTCAGAGGGTTGCACAGCACTTAGGACTCAGTCTAGCAGCATGTGGAGGTCTGGCTGGGTTGCTCCTCATCCTGCATGGAAGCAAGACTAGCTGTGCATGGGAACTGTGACACTGCCTCAAAACTAGTGAGGCTGCAAGTGTTGCAGTAATTATTCCCAAGAGTAGCTGTACCAACTTCTGGGCTGCTTTCTGCTGGCACTGTTACACAAAAAAAGGTTATTTATTTTCCTCAGCATATCTGCTGTTGTCATCACATCTTGTGGAGTCAGAATTGCAATGTGTGTGTCTGCTCATGGCAGACCATTCCTAACAGCCCACATCAGGTGTCGTGTCTGAAAACACCTTGCATGATCTCACCACAACCATCTGAGCTTCTGCTTCAGATCATTGCTAAATTCCTGAGTGTGAGCCCAGCCAAACAGCATTCAGTGGGGCCACCTTGATCACCTGTTCATAAAGAGCTGCAACCTTTAGTGCACCAAGGAAGCACCTTCTCTTTGTTTTGGAGAGAGCTGACTGAAAGCTCCAGGAGGAGGAGGAACTGCTAAAGAAAATGTACCGTGTTTTTAAAAAGACAGAGAAATGCCAACGTGGTTTAAATTTCATATTTTGATTGAAAATTTTCATATTGTATGACGTTTTATACATTTTAAATTTTTCCAAGTGTCATATTTAGTAAAGAAAACATATGTGTTCCAATAACACTAAAATATCTCTTAAAATTTTAGTAGCAGTATTGATACAAATGCTATGAAAAATGCAGTGGAAATAAACTACTTAACTGAAAGAATGTCACTGTATAGGAAAAAAATATTAATTTTTTTTTTCCTCTTCATCAAACTTCAAGCCATGTCCTATTTTAATGAGCAAAGGTAGGATGCAGTATTTTCCCTGGGAAATACTTGATAACTTTAAATAAAGTATGTACTAACATATAAATGGAGTCTTTTTTTTTCCTCTCATTTTACTACTAAAATAGATTCTAATAGAAGCCTACTTATTTATTTTGCTATTAATAAATGATTGCCTTACTAAGGCAGATGTTAAAGTCATGGATGGAGAACTAATCATTCATTCTTAATGGAGCTTTTTGTACAGCCATGAAAGTAACTTTATAATATGAAATGATGATGTAGTGGGTTAATATTGTAGATGAACTTGTGAGACACCTCCTGGGTTGATGGTTGACTTGCCCACTCCTCCCTGTTTGCAGAGGTCTTTGCCAAAGCACATTTCTGTGTGCAACTTTGAAGAATTCTAGAGGGGTTATTTGCAAAATGACAGCTTCTTTTAGTGGAAAGAGAAAGGAGAGGTTGAATATATTAAACAAAAGGAAAGCAGACCCGTTATAGTAGCTTTCTAGGGCTATTGAGGCTCGTGCCCCAAAGAACCACAGGCTTGCCAGCCTGCAGTCTCCTTGCTTGCCATAGTGCAGTCATCCGGTAGCACACACTGATACCATAGCTGTGGGTGTCTCCCTTTCATCTTCTGGGGACACTTTTGAGTGCAGAGCGCTGTGAGAGCCCTGGTGGTGCAGTAACATATGGCTGCCGCCACTGTGAACACCCTACTGCTGCTCACCTATCATGGATTGGCTTGAAAATGGGTCGACAGCACTGTGTTGACTGAGGTTTAACACTGGGCTGCTCCTCAGGCTAGCAAAGGTTTTAAATGTAGGATTGCAAGGATGGGCTCTCCTTCCTCCTTAAAAGAGGTGGAAGATTTGTCATTTTCAGAAAGCATCCTTTTGGGGTGCATGCAAACTGTCCTTGGACCGGAATGAGTGACACTGAAAGGTGTATGGCACCACTTCATTACAGAAGCTATTAAGCTTTTTGTTTAATTTTTGTTGTGCTTGAGCTAGTCTGTTATCCTCACTGTCCAGTGAGGAAGGGCAGGATGCAACTGGAGGATAACTTTGCCAGACTGACAGTAAGAAGGGAAGTTATCAGTAGTGCAGGAGTGCTCAGATCTGAACCAGCTTATGAAGATGGCTGCATGTTGCTGCAGTAGTGGCACTGCATCTATGGCAACTAAGGAAAGGAGAATGAGTAAGATAATGCTTCCCGTGATGGGAAGCTTGAGGAAAAAGATTTGAAAATGCTGCTCTCAAGTGATACAGTTCTGTTTACTCTTCATTGTGGTGTTCTTCATAGTATATAGTATATGGTCTGGGACTCGATAACGGTGGTGTTTAGGCTGTTTGGACTTCTTTGTATGCCCTGGACTCTTGACTTGTATTCAGATGTGAGAATTGAATGCATGAGAGGTAAATGTGCCTTTGAAAAAAGGAGGGCAGATAATAGGGTTCTTTTCACTACTGACTCACATTGTGAAGATGTGTAAATATGGGGAAAACTATGGTTTTTCCACCATACCAGGGTATCTCTCTCTATTGTGTTAATCAATAGAGTGCTGCTGCTGCTGCTGCTGGGCTGTTTCATGGTTTGTCATGTAGCTCCCAGAAAGATGGTATAATTTATAGAACTTGTTCAGGCTTGGCAGTTTCACTGGGCTCCAGGTTGTAAGGAGCTCACCCATCGGCTTGTGAGCCAATGTGGTCTCTCATGTGAAACTCCCACATCTGGCTTCCTCCCTTCATGGTGCATGCACAGGCCTGGGATTAACTTCTGGTTCTCTTTCTTCTTTGCTCTTCCTGCAATTCCACAGGCTCATCTGTCAGCCTTAAACTTTTCTGAAGGTAGCACAGCTCTTCTAGCCTCTGTCTTTTTGTCCTTGAATTAGTAGTCCTCTCAGTGAGACAAAGACTTTTCTTTGTAGCTGGGCCATCCCTATAAAGAGTCCCTGAATCGTAATGTTTGCTTCTGACAGAGGAAAAAAAGTGGGTGAGTTGCTTTGAATTCACATGCTTTTATTTGGGCCAAACAAAAGAGCAAACCAAAGAAAAAAACAAAAAAGAGCCAAGTGACAAATAAACAGATAAAAATGTCTTAATATCAAAAGAATATCCATTCTTTATTTGCTTTGCCGTTATATTTCATTAGCTCTCCATTACTTTTTTTTTTTTTTTTTTTAAGAAATTTTTTCAGTGGAGGAAATAGAAGTCTTGTTTTACCAACCAGTGCCCAGACCATTTTGGGAAAGTGTGACACAAGGGACGCTTACTTGCAGATAAAGCCACCATCATAGTTGTGCTCAACACACCTCACTGAGAGTAGCTGTTGCTTCAGGAACTCGAGGAGAAGAAGGCAAGAAGGATGGTGTATGTGTGCCAAGTGCCAGGCACAGATTCCCTTTGCTCTGACTTTTATACATCTTACTAGAAATGAATGGCTTAGTGACTGGGCAGGGATCGCAGGTGACACACTGGGGCTTGGCACACCGAGGAAAACCTGAGGCCACTTGGACTCCGGTACTGAGTGAAAAAATTCAGCTTTATGGCTCTCCTGGAGTCTGACTGAAATAAGACTGGTAGTAAACAACTTATGTGCTAATAGCAGGGTGCCTTAGCGTGCAGGTGGTTTGGAGCAGGAGTGCCTTTAAGCATTGTTTTATGGTGTTGTGCATTTCAGACTGAAAAATGGCCACAAGCTTTATTACTTTAATATTAACACTTTCTCATTACTCTCTCCCTGCCCCCTCCTGCAAACGGCTGCGTTCATCCATTACAGTGACTCTTTCTTCCCCTTCACCTGGCGTTTTTCACAGCGTGGGAGACGTGGGTGGCAGGAGGGACAGCTGAGGACATAATGGCACCTCATCTGTTGCCGAGTGAAGCCAAGGCCCAGGCTGCCGCCGCATAACCTGTTGAGGTAACTTGCAGAGCCCTCAATGACGACAGCATCCCTCCTGCCATTGCTGCTGCTTTCCAGTGACCTGCAAGGGGACTGCACCTCTTATGAGACCTTTTCCCATTAGGTTTTTCCATCCTCCCTCCTGCTCCTTGATGGCAGGGGCTTTGCACTGCAGATGTTGTTATCCGTCTTTTCCCAACCCTTGCAATCAGCTATTTCCACTGCACTTGCCACTGAGGGCTGTATGCCAGGATGTTTTAAAATTGGGAAACAAGCAGCCATGATTCACAGGATCAAATTTGCCCTGCTTTCTCCTGCAATGTGGAAAAATGGTGTTAAAAAGTTTTTTTTTTAAAATCCTATTCTTATATTCTCTTTCCCATTCCAAGTATGTCAAGTTAAGTTTATCTCAGTGCCAGTACCAACTGTAGCCGGAGTTAAATTAGCCTTCCTGTTAGCTCTGCTTGGGTTTCACTTTTCAACAAGCCTTAGTAAAATAAATCGTGTCCCACATGTCTTTAAATTTCATTATCATGACCTAACTTAATTTGCTATAAATTATTTTTACCTGAGCTTCTTCAGCTGTGAACTTGCGGCCTCGTGTGTCTTGCTTATTGGATCATTGCCCAGCTAATCAAGACTTTTTTTTCCTTCACACCTCTTGCTTTTTGTATCAGCTAGGTCTGCCAAAGTCAACTTGGCTGTGTAACCTCAAAGGGGACACACAAAGAGCTGATATGTTCTTGTCTTTAAAATAAGGGGTTTATTGAACCAAGTTCCAGTCTGTTCCTGTTGTGCTCTAGTGTTGCTGATAAAGACTTTTCCCTTAGTAAAAATGTGACCTCAAGGGTTTGTTCTCTTCTTGGAGGTAGCCATTGCAACACTTCCTTTTGGCTCTTCCTTCCTTTTGTTTTCTCCTTGGGAAAAGCAACTGACTGGAAAATCTCTGCGCACTCAGTGTCTAGCAGCTGTGCCTTGTTTTTGGTTTTGGTTTGTTGGTTTGGTTTTTTTTTTTCATGACTAGATTCCATGTCTGATAATAGCTGGTGTTTATTTCCACTGAGAAAAGAAGATTTTTTTTCTTTAGAGCTGTTTCTTTTATTTAGCAGTTGGTGATAGCTCTTATTTCAACGCCATGAACACTGAAGACTCGCTTCCCTCTCATCAAGCTCATGAGCTGCAAACGGGCTGAAGATTTTTCTGAGTAAGGGTCAGAGAACCCCTAAAGGATTTGGGCTTGCAACCTCAAGTTGTAATAATGACTTGCTATCATCGTATGTTCTCAGACGAGAAACTTAGTACAGCAATTTTTTTATGGCTTTGGAAAAGTACTACATGGTTAATAAATAAATAAATAAATAAATAAGTTACCTGACTTCCTGGGAAGCCTTGGGGATGCCCCAGAGCACTTATTTCAAAATGAAAACGTGCTGATTGTTGCTTAGATGTAACACATGTAATTTGAAAAGTTCTTTAATGGCAGCTGAGGGCCTGATGTAACTCACCAGCAGATTAAAAAAAAGCCAGTTTGTCTAACTTTCATTTGGAGAGAGTGGTAGCATGCAGCTGTTGATGAAGAACAGTGGAACATTATCTTTCAATATAGCCTTTCTTTTGAAAACAGACCCTCTTGCTTGGTGTCTGGATCCTGGTGGAGCAGATATGTCTGCTAGAGTAGTTTAACTCTTACAGTGAATGTTGATGCAGGATGCTGCAAGAACAGTGGGCACAAAAGGTATTGTCCTGGGCACACAGAAGTCTTCTCAGCTCAGACATGCTTCAGTCTGACCTAAATTTTTGGGCTCAGTATGAGGTTTACTGGTAAAAAGACACGTCATGTGGTAGGCAGGGGGTCAGATTAGATGATCTAATGGCTCCATCTGGCCTTAAATTCTTAATTAGGGTAGTGCTGCCAGCACAAGATGGCATTGAAGCTTTACACTGCTAGATTTTGCTTGTTTGGGAGATCCTCACCTGAAGCAGGGCTGCAGAAGTTCTACATGGGCTAGTTTTTTCCTCAGCTTCTAGTGGCAGTAGCAGCCAGCAGAGCTAAAAGTGGGTCCTGATGGGAACCTGTTAATTTTGCTTTCATGGCAGTACAAAATCCCTGTGTCTGACTATTCCAGAATACCACATGTTGAGCTTTTAGAGTTATAATGATACCTAAATATAGAAGGAAAATCTATTATTAGGACAGGAAAAAAAAAAAAAAAAAAAAAAAAAAAAAAAAAAAAAAAGGTAAGTTTCTCTGGAAAGCTAGTGAAAAAGAAATTACAGTTATTTGAAGCTGCTCATGGATTAAAATATTAGAAGTGGGGATATGGTTTTTGTGGTGGGTGGTTTGATATGGTAGGTTATGATGCCTTTGCTTGACACCTTTGGTGCAGAAATGGGAAGTACATTGTGTGTATGTGTGGTGTTGTAGATGTGCTTTTGGCTCTCTCAGCTATGCAAGCAGCAGTGTGCAGGTGTAGTAACCATTGGCACAGCAAAACCAGCATCACTGATCAGCCAGTTTCTTTGGCAAGCCCAAATGGCTTGTAGCTAACTCAGTATGTCACTTGATTGTGGAAGGTCACTTGAATGTCTTTTAAAAATACTTAATTGCTTATTGATCTCATAATTATTCCATACTTGCTGTCTCTTTCACATTTATAAGTCACAATTTTAATTTCATTAGAAGCTTGTAGTTTTGTGTTGTTGAGCATTCACTTTTAGGTTTAGAGCTTTTAATTGGAACTTTCAGACTTGATTGGTTTCTTTTATATGCTGGTACACATTTTATTTTTCTTGCATTTTTCTAAATTAGTTACTCTACTTCTGCATGCTTCTTTAAGGTCCTGTTAATATACAGGTAGCATATTTCAAAGCACTAGGAGCTGAATTAATAACTGCTGAGGTACTATATTTTAACTGCTGTCCCCTTTTGCTAATTTATCTCGTGGGGTTTTTCTCCCCTTTAAGATTTTTTCAGAGTAATTGCTCTGGAACTATGTTATTTTTCTTTCTAGTCTCATCTTGTGTATTACTGTAATTCAGGTTGCTTCATTTTAGTAATAGCTTCTGCTGGCTTATTTCCTTGCAAATTATTTGTGCCATGAATTATTGCTCTGTGTTTGTGCCACCGGGAAGTTGTGCAGGGAGAGAAACAGCCTTGACTTCCTGGGTTTTAACACAACAGGGTAATCTAGAACCAGTAAAAGCAAGGGTTTGTGGAAGTGGGTGCTGAACTATCACTGTGGCACTTGCTCTGCTCACATCTGTATTTCCTGTTGAGCTGTCTAACCCAAGAAATGGTTTCATCCATGGTGACACATTGTAGTTCCTGGGAACCTGCTCTGTGACAGAAGGGCCAGCTGAAAAAGCAGCTTTCAGCCAGTCTCTGCTTTGTTCTCCTTCTCCCTGTCTAGCTTTGGAGTCAGCAGCACCTCTCTTGCAGGCTTCCCTGGTGCCCAGGTGTCTGCTGCCAGCAGCTGTCTTGCTGCTGCTTTGGGCAACTGATGGGAGCTCTGCAGAGCCACCAGGGTGTTCCTCGCTGAACGATCCCTTCAGGTTTGCACGTTTATTTCTGCCTTGCTGCCTTTATTGTCAGCACAGCCTCCCCAGCTTAATGACAACTTCTGTCTTCTACTGAGTTGCAGGAGCATTTGGATGAACCTCAAACGAGCCTAAAGATCACAGTACACAGAACCAAATAAACACCCTTAAAAGTGGAAGAAAGTTCTCTAGGTGGACTGAATCTTGCATATCTTTTCAAGATGGTTCCTTAAAGGCCTATCAGTTTCTAATAACACAGTTTTGTTACTAGGGGTTAGATTTGCACTTTGCAAAAATAGAATGAGATTTTCAACTGGGCAAGGACACCATCTGCAGTCACCAGATGCAGTTATCAAGATTAAATTGCAAGACTTGCCACTGATTATGCTGGTAGTCATTGATGTAATCAGTGTAATTATCTTGAGACCAAGACAAGATTTTCTCTGATCTGATAGATTATGCCTAATTAAGTTGAAGGAGCATCCATCATTAGCTACTGGAAAGAGTATGGCTCCAACTGGGCACTTGTCTGTTTCACTTTGATCATGTTATTTTATAATATGGGAGAAAAATAAATTAGCAAATATTGTGAAATTGATGTCTTAGGGTGAAAACATTTTCCATTGGGTTGTATCAGATTTCTTGAAAACATAGGGCATTGCTTATTTGTGAAAGGCTCCTAGGTATTCTCTTCATAACCAGACTTTAGAAAAGACTTTAGTCTGGATCTCTTTACCCAAGGAAGATGAAGTATTTCCACTTCAGGTTATTTTAAGCTTTCAGAGTATATTTTTTTCTACTATAGATCATGTGGAGCTTTGACTCAGCTGCAACTGGAAAGGATTTTCTTGCCAAATAGAATGGTTGTTGATGCTTTCTCAGAAAATGTGACTGAGACTTGGTAGAATATAATCCCAAACTCTTAAAAAATGTTTTTTACCCTAATGCACACTAATAATCTAGAAAAAAATGATGAGGCTTTGGAAAACTCTTTACAAGTAGTCATTTGTGTGTTGGAGCATTTTCCTTTAGCATCTCTAACATGGTTCTTCATGTTCTTATATAGTGGTAAAAAAGTCTTTTTGCAGATGTGTTTGCTGAGCAGTAACTGGCATATCTTGAGCCTTTGTTCATTTCTTCTATAGGTTGTCAAGACAATTTCTTCCAAATATAGTGATAAATTATGTTAAAGATTGTGGTGCATCTTACATCTTGTGCCTTTCATTTTTAACTTGCTTTATGTTGCCACCACATATGCACTGTAAGTGTATATAATGTTCTCTTTTCTTTTTCACATGGCATAGATGTGCATACAAAATGCTGTTTATATTTCCCATCAGGGTATATTGCTCAGGGAAGGGACAGGAGCAGTCTGTAGTCTGTGTCAGATGAAGAGGATGCAGGAGATAACAAGGAAAAGTAGGCAGCACTGAATATCTTCTAAAAAGCAGGTGATTCAATCTTTGTTAAGGCTCAAAAAAACCCGAGGTCTAACAGCATCCCCAACAGCTGTTTCTTTAATTTCCAGCAAGTTACCAAATTTCATTCCAAGAAATGTGTTGCCACGGAAGACTTACAAGAGCAAAGCAACGTAGGAAAGTTAGGAGATGATTGGTAATATTTTTCTGTCATCAATCTGTTATTATATCTGCTAAGTTTCACACAATTATTTATCAGCTGAGAGTTATGAAATAATTCCTGACTTGACGTGAAAAGGGAAAAAAGTCAAATACATTTTTTAACATGAACCCAACCCGTCAGTCTTAAAGTGCTGATTCATTTGCCCACACAGTATAATTAAGATGTTAATCTGTAATAAGGAGTGATACATTCAGTGATCTCACAATCAGAAAGTAATTATAGCTTAGAATGTTCATTTGGCTCTCCTCAACCATTTTATTACTCTGTGACAGGTAAGGGAGGGCATTGATAGCTCAGGATCTATAAACCTTTACCTACACACTTTGCGTCTACAACTGGAAAAGGTTTGCAGTTATATATAGATGACTATATTGGAAGATTTTTGGGAACAAAATGTCGACTGGCATTCTGAGTCCTGTCCTAGGGGAGAATATTATAGTTACAGTACATTTGGTGTTTCATTAGATAATGAATCCATTATGTAGTTTAAGTTCAGGCTCACACTGATTAATCATGACATTTCAATTATTCATAGAATCAGTGATCTTTTGCACCCCTTTTTTCCCACCTCATTTGTCATTGGCTTCCTATTAATGTCTCTTTTTACTGCTTTAGGATTTTTCATCTTCACATATTCTGAAATCCTGAAGCTCTTCCACTGCTGGAGATTTTCATCTGGGAATTTAAATGACCTGGCACCTTGCAAGCAGCTCATGGCACCTCTCTGGTTTGGTGCTTCACAGCATCTTAACTGCCTACCTCTGAGGTGGCTGAGCTGCGAAGCAGCCAGGCCTCCACCTGTGACCAGTGACAGGGAGAGATGTGTGTTGTCCTGGGAATGCAAACCAATTCCAGACATGAAACTGTTTCATTTAGCCGGTAAAACAATGTTCTTGTTTCATCTGCTAAATGGAATTTCCTCGTGTTTTCCTGGAGCCGTGGAGAGGGTTGAGTTGCCTGACTTGCAGTCTGTCTGTGCAGCTGGTGATTGCCCTTGGCCGTGGTGTGCTGACAGCACACAGGTGGCATTGTTTAAAAGAATTGTATTGTTTGTTTGGAGGATTTCACTTGGTACCCATGCAATTTGTTGTTCTATAGTGCACAGACAGCACACAGGTCAGTAGTGGCTGCTGCGTTCCCCTTTTGGTCCTGCTGCTCCTGTCCAGCTCCAGCTCTCAAGTATCATCACTTTCCAGCTCAGTACTCAGTCAGTCAGTCAGTCACATTGCCATGGTGTAGTTCTATCATATATCCATAAGTATGTAAAAAAAACCAAAAAAACCCCAAAACTCTGCAACTTCTTATTTTTACATCCATCTTCTTGTGTTTTTAAAATCTGTGGGCTGATTCAGCCTGCAGGTGTTGGTGGAGCTAGGCAGGATTTCATGGAGGTTTTTCCCCAATGTACACAGACTCTGCTGGACTCCAGAGGCTCAGCTGCTCTCAGACCTGCTGCACAAGACAGCCCAGTGTGCAGCTTACTGGGAGGTCTGTGTTTGCCAGTAGTGTAAGATTTATTAAGGGTAGGATGCATATAAATAGTTCTTTCTCCAAATATCTTCTCTGTTTTAACTCTTCCTAAGTATGCCATTAGCAATTGTTAGGGAGTAGTGGTGGCAAGTCTCTTTCTGTGGGTTCAGGTAAAATTGTCCTATCTTCAGTCTTCTAGCAAACTGGACTTTTCAGGTTGGATATTCACCTGTTAATTTTAGCCTATAATCTCCATTTTATGGTTATCTTGTCAATATTAATTGCCGGGTAATATTTTTTGAGATAAGGTAGGATATGGCTTTTTATGATGAGGGGAAAAAAAGATAAGTACAAAGTCATAAAGCACAGCTCTGTGATGGGGGATAGCAAGGTGAGGGTGTTTGTGTGTGTGTGTGTGTGTGTTTTATGACAAGTGGACTGGCCTTACAGGAAGCAGAACTCATGGGAAGCAATGTATTACAAAGGGGCATGTTTTCTATTTCAATGGTTAATTAGCTAAACCCGATGTAACCCAAAAATATTCAATATGGCAAAGACCTGTTTTAATAGAAAATAGAAAACTAGATTTATCAATGAGCATCTTTTCTATAAGCCAACATAGTCGATGTCTTAAAGGAGGGAAAAAGTTATAATAATGTCAGGTCTTTCAAAACTATAAAACATCTCAGTAATTTTCTGGAAGTCAGTTAAAATAATGATCTCTTTACAGTGCTCTGTTTAATGGATTTTTAGTTATAAAATTTTAATATTTAGTCAAAGTGCAAGTTTGCTTAAAAGATGTCTAAAAAAAGAGCCCTGTAGGAGTCTTATTTCCTGGACTTTTCTAATTCTGTATCAAAATTCCAATGCTGGCACACAAGAAAGTTGTTACTCTGAAGGGTAGGACGTAGACCAGGCTTGGAAAGTTCAGCTCTTTCTCAGGGATCTCTTGAGGTCATACTGGGAGTTGAGAGCTTCTTTTGAAGTCAGTAGATCTGCCCACAGAAATACGAGCTGTCTCTAGGTCCATATATGAGTTGTATGGGCGGTACGAGCAGAGGATGGGAGGCACCCTGACATTTGCAGTGCATCATCTCTCATGTGGAGGTCCTGCAATTGTTCTTGGGGATACCTTCAGTATTGGCTGAGGACACAGTGATGTTGGTTGTGGACTCTGTGATCCCAAGGAGTGTGGAGCTCTGCAGTGCAATTTGGGATCCATTTCCAAATGAGGGCTTTTCTGGGTACTGTGCCTAAAGTTAGTAGCAAAGTTTTTGCATGTTTACAGCTTTACAGCTGTATATCCTTAGAAGCATGGTAAGCCTAGGCAGGTGAATTGTGCATCAGTCCCTATGATCCACATTCTTAGGAAGCTGGGTTGTACATAATTTTTACAGTTTTTCTGGTGGTTGAAAAGTGACAGACCAGACAGATTGAGTACAATCATGATGCAGCCAACAGCTCACCCCCTGTGGTTGATCTGTTGGCTTCTTCCTTTTCCCTGTTCTGATCTTGCCTGCTCCTTTGAGCACATCAGCTACAGTAACAAGAAATTCCTTTCCAATCATGGAGCCTTCAGTAACCTTAAGTACAAACTGTGTGTGCAGTTGCTGAGCATTAGTAGTTAGCTGTGACCCCTTTGACATTGCTGGAGTAATAGATGCAATCTTTTTCATCAGTGGGTCCAGCTTTGGAGAGGAGACACTATTCTAGTACCTTACATTATTTATAGGGAAAATGGAGTTGCTGTCACTGCATTTCCTTCACAGTGAGACGTGTGCTGTGCAGCCCTTTGTGCATGTGTAGAGGATGGTGTAGTTGCTGAAATGTCAGTGAAGGCATAATTTAGCTTATGGGATCTGCACAAGTGAATGTGCATGAGACGGAAGTATCACTTGACATAAGAGATCAGCAGTGAAAACTCTTTGTAACTAAACTTTCTGACCCTAAAAGCTTCATAAAATTTTATAGGTGGCTGCCAGCTATGCTCTCATTTTCAGGACTGTGCTTTAGCTGTGGCCTGATGCCACAGCACTTTCAGGTTGTTTTTTTTTCCCTTGGCATTCCATGATATTTTATCCCAAAGAAAGAGCAAAAGAACATCTTCCAAAATATCTGCAATATTTATCCAGTTTTTGCTGGGAGGGTGTGTTCTGCACGATGTCTGTGCTTGTCAGCAAATGGAATGAAGATGCTTTAAGGATGAGATCTTCTTTCATTTTCCCATTTTTTCTTGTTTGTGAATTATAACAATAAAAGTCTCCTGTGTCTCTTGTCACTGAGGACTCCTTACAGCCTGTGATCTGGTGAAGGCCAGTGGGGTACTGAGAGCAGAGAGCTGCTGCTTATTCTTCCCATCAGTGTTTGACAAACAGGCAAAATGAGTGAGGATGCTGTGTATGAGTCTGGGGGCTCTTGTGTTGGCAAGTACCTTGTGTGATCCTGTTCTACAGACTTAATTTGTGGCCCTCATTCTTTGATTTACAACAGCAATCTTCCCATAAAAACATTTATACATTATATAGGTCATGATTTTGTCTTTATTGTGTGAGATCTTGCTTGATGAAGAGCTGTCAGGAGAAGGGTAATGGTCTTGATTTTTCCTCAACAGAAATGTTTGAGAGTTCACCTGACACTGAGAATTCAGGTGAAATTCCAAGTAGAGGTGTTGTCCCACTGGAACAATTTGAACAAAGATATTTTACTGTGACAGGTAATTTTTGTAGTGCTAGAAAGTAATCTTTGAGGGACCCTACTAAAATCTAGATACACATGTGGAGAGGGCATCTGCTGGACAAATGGGGACTAAATCCCTCTCTCACATCTGAAAGATACAAATTTGCAGAAGAGTGTCATCAACAAGTGGCTCCACGGATTTCACCTGTGGGCTGAGATAGTTGTGTGTAGAGGTGTGTTGAAAATACTATAGGCAGAATACCTCTCAAGGCTGGTTGTAGTCTCTGCTTTTGAGTCCTCTAAGAGCAGTGGCTGGCCCTCAAGTGCAAGGGTTTGGTAGCTGTTCCATTCTCTTATGGAGGCAGGGGATGTGTGAGTACTTGGGTGATGACCAAAGCTGCCATGTGGACTCTGAAAGTCTCAATACTGCAGTAGAAACCCTTTCCCCTAGTCTGACATGTTTAACTAAACATATATGATTGATTATCTTTTCATGCATCTTTTCTTGTCTTAGTATTGCCCCAAACAAAAAAACATCTCAGCCTGTGTCATTTTTGGCTGTTCTGTGTGATGGTTATAGGATTTCCCATCATCTTTCTCTGAAGACAAAACAGCATAAATTAATATTGCAGGCAGCCTTGTCCTGGACTTTCTGTGTGACTTGGTTGAGTCTGTGGGGCCTTTTTCCATGTTGGTAGTTGGAGGCACTGATGCTTCCTTACGTCAATAGTTTCTTGTGGGGAGAATTATTATTCACATAGATAATTTAGTAGTGTTGCATTCAGAAGCTAAGATATGGTCTCTGCACCTTGTTTGCAGTAAAGACAAACACTTTAAAGTACCTGACAGCTGAAGCTCAGTAGAAATCCCACTATGTATTAAAAGCAATGTGGTTTCCCTGAGGATTTCAGGGTTTGTAGATTTTCCTACATCGTTGGATGTTAGTACTGAGTGAATGGTCTTGGGGGATCTTGAGAAGAGGAAGCTTTGGAAACCTGTTTAAATTGCAAGACTGTAAAGAACTCTTCTGTGCAATCTTCTGTCTGTAGTATCATTCCCCTGCTGTATTTGGCTTGGTGTTAGGTATTCTATGTTTGTACTTGTATTTTAGAAATGTGCACTAAAGCCTTTTTATACCATGCTGCTACAAGTGCTCCTGGTATTGCTGTCATTTCCCTGTGCCTTTGTTCACTTTTTAATTTATTTTTAATTTATTTTCTTTATTTGTAGATTTATAATTAATTCATATATTTATTTTAATTCTGTGTCTTTAATCCCTTTGTCTGTAGTCATTAGTGTTTCTTCTGGTATGTCTCTCTTGTGTTTATTCCAACTTTGACACCCTCTTTATTTATTGTGTTCCAAGCAAGAAGAAATTAGATATAGCTCAAGAAGCCACAGATCTTCCTATTGGCATCGGAAATGAGTGAATCCTAGTCTTCTTTTCTTGCAGTCACTAGAAGTAAAGAAAGTTCTTGCTCTAAGTTTATTGTTGAAACCTAAATCTCAGCTATCCCCTAGATCGGATATTCTGAAGCAAAGAGAGTTCTGTTTACCCTGACTGATCCTCAGTCCCATTGTGTTTCTTCCGGTTAATTTACTGGAAATTTGCTGAGCTTTGTTCTTATACAGACAAGTTTTGTTGACTGGGTTGTTAATTGCAGGTTTAAGCTTCTATTTGCTCTATCTAACAACTTTAAACATTGCAAGTTTTTTTCCTCTCTGTATTCATTTATTTAGTTAGACCTTTAGAAGAGGCACTGCTTCATTAAACACTATCCTGCTTAGTCTGTAATGACTCTACTTCCCCCATTCTAACACATTACTACATTAAATAGTTTCATTTGTCTTCAGTGGGATGAGGATGTTGTACATCGTCTTTGGTGGTTTGGGCCTCTGATACATGCTCTTTGGTGCTGTAACAGTACTGTGGAGGACAGCGGAGTCCACGCTGTATTTCCAGTTTGACTGGGGTTTTTTTAGCCTGTAATGAAGCAAATTTGATATTTATTTGTCACACTCTGATGAGAACAGTATGATCTTTGTGCTTCTATAGAATGAAGCACCTGAGACTACTTCAGGTCTTTGCTCTGCCCCGCAGTCTCTTCCTGCAGTAGGACTCTGTGCTGCTGGTGGGAAGCCACTGTGTACAAGTAGTGGGTGATGAGGTGATGCTCATTCTGTGGTGGTGAGCTGGACCACTCATCTACTCTTCTGGTACAGCAGCACAGTAGTGAGACACGAGAATGTGAAAGGAAAAGACAATAGGTGGCTCTTTTTCCAGGGGACAGGCTGTCCTGCCACAGCACCCAGGGCTGCTGGAGGGAGCAGCAGATTGCCAGCTCCGAATGCCAGGGGGAGCAGCTGCCAGCTCCAGCTTGGCCTCCGAATGGGCTGCACATTTTAGCAAGTACTTAGCGCTTTGGGGCAGGCTGGGAAAAAAACAACTTCTGGAGCTTATCTCCTTCGGTAGCAGATTTCTGTCTGGTCTGAAGAGCAGGCACCGCAGTGACCAAAGAGCCAAAGGGAGAAATAGGAAGGATGTACCCGCTGCAACAGGGCTCTTTCACATAAACCCTGCTTTTTCCATAGAGGTTATGAAATATTTGATTGACTTGGGAGGTGCTACCTCACCTCTCTCTCCTCAAAGGGAGCTTTTCATGCACTGCTTAGTTCACTTCTAAACAGTTTCACATTTCGAGGGTTAACTTCACAATTTCTCATTGCTAACAATTACTTTTTTTTTTTTAAAATTTTAGAGTAGAAGTTTTATGGAATCCAAGTGTAAGCTTTCTGTTTAGGTTCTTGGGCAATCACTGATTTGAACAATAGGTAAATTGAGGATTAGTGGTGATACACTACTCTCTCAATAGCTGCAGTGAGAGTATGCTGAGCTTTTGCCATTTCTGAGCCATGGAATAATTACAAGTAATGTACATGCTGTTAAGATTGGTTTGGGTTGTTTTAATTTTCTTTTCCTGTGGGGTTACTGACATACTGAGCCTCAGCAAAAAGGGTTAAATAGAACTTCAACTATGAGTTTGAAATTATGCTTGGCACATTTGATCCATATTACTGCAATGTGTCAGCAACTGCAGTTGGTATGTCAGTTCTGCAAGCAAAAAAGTGATTGCAATGCAATTTCTTCCTTTTCATGTAAAATCACACATACCCTCCATGCAGGGATTTTCTTGTTCAGTGGGCTACAGTGTGGATTTAGAAAAAAACATGATTCATTTATATGTAAATACAACCTGAAGGCTACACATATCCGAGCTGCTACAGAGAGCATGTACATGGAAACAAATGGTCCTGTAGTTGTTAGAAATTCATAGTTTACCATAATAGGGGTGGGGTGAGGGAGGGAAAAGGTTGTCTTTGAAACCATATAGGTCGGCATTTCAGACTTCTGTATTTGTGTTCCAGTTAAAGGAGAAAGTGGAAAAGCTTCTGGATGTTTGCTATTTTAAAGCCAACTTGAGGGGGGAGAAGCAGAAACAGTATTTTTCATATGTCCTATTAGCAAATTAGATGCCTTGAATAAAATATTTTAATGTTTGGCTCGTATATAGGTTTTGTGAGTTTTATTTGTTTTGGAGGGTGGGGTATGTGAGTTTTTGAGAATTGTTCCGTTTCTTTTTGTCACATGAAAAGAAAATTTTCAAAAAAACTGGAAGTAGGAATTATGTCTGTGGGTCCCACAAAATGCTCGGAGGTGCAAGAAATCCAGCATTCTAAAGCAAAAGAGAAGGGGGGAGAGACAAACAAGGAGATGGTGGGTGATTGTGGTGTCTTGCAGCAGCATTTGCTTTACCTGATTTTTGTTCCTTGATATAGTAAAAATATTTCCTTGCTGAAGTACTTTGACTTGGACTTAAAATAGCATAAATTATTTTGAGATAAGTTCACGTTAACCACCACAAATTTCTCACTTAACCTGTCACTGTTGCTGGAGATACAAGTCTTAGCTCCTATCGATGCATCTTCTGCTTCAGCAAGGGAAAATGCAATTTAGTTTTATAGCTGTTTTAGAAGAGTCTACGATAAAAGCAAACCAGTGCCTTCTCTAATAAGTATTAAAGACCAAACCTGTGCAATTTGTTGTAAGTGTAGTCTATCCCCTTAAAAATGTCCTGGGGATTTATGCACTAAACTGAGATTAATGCTAATAGGAGTTACCTAAGATAATAGATCATTTATTTAGTGTGGTATTTCCCTTTAACATCTTTTTATCTCTATTTTTTTAATGAAAACAAAGTTAGGATTGGAGTTTATGGTATAAAGAACTTTTTTTCCTTCTTCTCTGTAGGCATGCTTCTAAGAAGTGTATTGACCATGAGGAAGCCCACGTGTTAGCAACCAGTTTTTACTAATCCCGCCGAAGAAAACGAAGTCATGTTTCAGCTTTGCCGATCCTTTTCCCACCCTGTTGGCTGAATGAGAAGCGGTCGTGTGATTATGCTGACAGCCCAGCATGCATCTGGTAGACCTGTGGTTAACTCGTTCCCTCTCCATGTGTCTGCTCTTACAAAGTTTTGTCCTCATGATACTGTGCTTTCATTCTGCCAGTATGTGCCCAAAAGGCTGCCTCTGTTCCCACTCCGGAGGTCTGAACGTCAGCTGTAGCAACGCAAACCTCAAGGAAATACCCAGAGATCTTCCTCCAGAAACAGTTTTACTTTATTTGGACTCCAATCAGATAACATCTATCCCCAACGAAATTTTTAAGGACTTGCACCAGTTGAGAGTCCTCAATTTATCAAAAAACGGGATTGAATTTATAGATGAACATGCCTTTAAAGGGGTGGCAGAAACCTTGCAGACTCTGGATTTGTCCGACAACCGGATTAAAAGCGTGCACAAAAACGCTTTCAACAACCTGAAGGCCAGGGCCCGAATTGCCAACAACCCCTGGCACTGTGACTGCACGCTGCAGCAGGTGCTGCGGAGCATGGCCTCCAACCACGAGACGGCCAACAACGTCATCTGCAAGACCTCTGTGCTGGACGAGCACGCGGGGAGACCCTTCCTCAACGCTGCCAACGACGCCGACCTCTGCAACCTCCCTAAAAAGACTACTGACTACGCCATGCTGGTCACCATGTTTGGCTGGTTCACCATGGTGATCTCGTACGTGGTTTATTACGTCCGACAGAACCAGGAGGATGCAAGGAGGCACCTTGAGTACTTGAAATCCCTGCCAAGCAGGCAAAAGAAACCAGATGAGGCCGATGACATTAGCACTGTGGTATAGTATTCTGAATACAATGACTGCCTTTGTGATGGAAACTAGAGCTGGATGACGCTAAAACCAGAGGTTTACTTCTAACGTTCATTGTAAACATTAAGACTTTTGGGGCTTTTTTTTCCTGTTTAACCGAATTATGCCACTGTTGAGCTTTCTAACAGAAAGTTTTGTCCGGGTGGTAAACTTCAATTATTTCTCTGGTGGTATCCTAAAGCAAGTGAATTAATATGTTAACATTAGTTTAGACCCATTCCACTATTTAATAACGAAATTTATTTTTTTAATTTAAAAACCAAATAAAAGCTTAAATTTGAACCATGTAAAGCAGAGTAATTTATTGATCAGAAACCTGTCCAGTGCCAGAACACTCTTGGGTTGTTCAATGCTCGTGAGGTAGAGGAGAGGAGCGATGATGAAGTGGGCTGTGAGAGGTCCAGGACTGGAGAGTCCCCAGAGGGCACGTCTCACCCATGGGTGCAAGGTGAGCAGCTGGTGAATGGTGGCCCGTTTTATGGGCTGCCTGCCATGGTGGGAAAGGGGCACAGTGTGGGCAGAGCAGAGTGTAAGGGACTGATGCTTGCTTAACCTCACGGAAGGCATTTTGGCAGTGCTGGGGAGGAGGCGACCTGGAGCAGCTGCACCTCAGGACACCAAAGAGAGGTAAGCCAGGGGCATGTGGTGCTTTTCGTCTTGCACCCACTTACTGCCTTGCATGAGCTTCAGGCAGGTGACCTCAGCGCTGGGGAGTACAGCAAGAAGGCAATAGCAAGCTTAATATCCTGGTCAAATTAGACTACCACTAGTGATAACTAAAGAAAAAACCAAACCAAACCTCATGGCTTTAAGCTGTATAGTCATTCATAAGTAAATGTTACTTCTATTTTTTAGGGAGTAGTCTTCTGAAAAATTGAGGGAAATAAATGAATATATAGGCTAGGCATATTCTGTTGTGTGTTAGGATACATATGTATGTTTTTGTATGATTTTGTGGCTAAACGTTTGGGAAAATAGAAATTCCACATGCAGTTAAACTCAGCCTTGCATATGAAATGAATATTTTAAATCTCTGCTGTCTTTAAAAACAGAGTGTTTTTCCCTTTTCATAGATAAAATTTTCAAAGGGAACAAATCCACAAGGATGTATTCCGCGTCTTTTATTACCATAATAAAATGATGCTTGTCTCCGGGTCCCTACAGATCCAGTCAAACTGACATTGGAATATGTATTACAGAAGGGTGGATTAAAAAAATTATAAAAAGACTGCTTTGCAAGAATAAGTGTTAAAGGTCAGCCTTAAAAAAATTTAAAAACTCTCCAAAGTAATCTCTCCTATTAGTTTATCCATTGTTTCTGTTATGGTTCTATTATGAGGGCAGAAGCATGTTGATCTTAGTTTTTTCAGAACACTGTTGAAATAATAGCTAAAACTTGTTTCAAAGCATTTGAGAGAACAGCAAAAAAAAAAAATTAGATGGACATAGAGTCAACTTTTTATGTCATCTTTGCACTTTTCTGTCATCTTTGTAGGGTGAGTCCTTGTGACCGATTTCGCTGGTTGCATATCTCCGTGAGCAGTTTTTGGCAAATTAAGAGAATGCTAATGTTTGTAAAGGGCACAGTCTGTCTGTAAAATATCTGCTGTCTGATATTTCTGTCCCTGCCACCAGCTCCCTTAAGTAAAATTTTATTTTCTAAGGAGAGGTACTTTTTGGTTGCGCATGCTCCTTAATTAGCATTTTATGCTTTCCTGTTTCCGAGCTCTATCTGACTATCTACTCCAGTCCCCCAAGTTCTGTGTGCAGGACCCAAAAGCAGTAGGGTTAAATACACATGTGAGTCTGAAGAGAGCAGATAAAATGTTAGGCTCTACTGGCAATATAACAAACTCTACTGAACAGGACATGTAGTGTCTCTGTGTAGGCTGAGCAAAATTACTTCCTGATGTAATTCCCCTAATTTCTCTGAAATTTTCTTCAGAGTAAAATTGGTCTCATTTCTATCACTGTGTTCCCCAAGCAATATTTAGGATGCCAGATAATATACTAGTGTGGGAAAAAGCAGGGGGGACTAGCTAAAAGATGGCTGTAAGCTGGAGGTACTAACAATAATTTGGTGTTTATTCACAGCTGAATGCAGGAATTTCTCCACAAAATCTAGACAAAATTATTTAAACAACATTTAAGAAATTCAGGTCGGTCTTAAAACACTTTAAAAACACTTGTCAGGTTTTAAAAATTTAATTTCAAGCAACATTTTCAAAAAGAGCTCCTCTTTCCAAAACAGACTAAGAAAATCATGTGTATTTTTAGGTTTTCTGGTGTTTGTTTTCGTTTATTTGGAGTTTTTCTTTTTTTCTTTTTCTTTTTCTTTTTCTTTTTCTTTTTCTTTTTCACTTCATCCATGAGACAGGATCTGGTATAGTTTTACCCCAGCTGAACTTCTGGCTTTCCAACTTGAAATTCTGACCCAAACAAATATAAACCAAGTTAAGCATTACTATGTAGAAATGCTTTGGAGGGATGGTTCCAAGATAACAAGATGCTTGTTTTTATTGTGTTTTACTTCACACCTTTCTTTCCAAAACTACTGTCTCTAGAAAAGCCTACATGCTGCCCTTTGAAGTCAATGGCACAAACTTCTAGACTTTGATAATAATGAAACACTTCAAGGAGTTATTTCATTTACAAAACCAATTTTGCTGAGAAATGAGTAATTTGGTATATTTTGTCTGTAGCATGTAAATACAGATGAGAGGAAATTGATGTTTCCTTACTCACGGGAGATAGCATATGATAGAAATTAAGAAGGGATATAACAAAGTAATTTTGTTGTTGTTGTTCTATTAAGATACTTCAGGAAAAGTAGAGCTGGGGCTTAATATCTTAAATGTGATTATTTTCTCTACCCTGATTTTCTTACAGAAAACATTCATATTTTTGTTTTTAAATGGTGAAGGATAAGTCTCTCAACATTAGTTTTTTCTTTAATGGTGATTTTTCTCCATTAATTTTCTACTGTTATGCTCTGTGGGTAAGATCTGTGGTAGTGCTTTTGGTCTGTGTGTATTGAGGCTCAGGCTTTATGTATTTCTTTTATCCTCAGTTTGGTACACTATTAGATAGAGATATCTTCACTGTTAATGTACATTATATTCTTAAGTCTTTGGTAGCAAGATTTTGCACTGCAATTGCCATAAATTTCAGGGGTTGAGTTTAAACAGAAAATGTGGTGATCCACGTTCTGGTCTTCACAAGAAGAAAAGAAGAGAATAGAATTTTTGTTTACCAAATAGATGCCATGCAGAAAATCTACCACATTTGCTTTTCCACTTGAAAGGGGCAAATCATAAGCATTAGAAAGCAAAAAAAGGAAAGTAAGAGGAGCAGCTGGAGGCTTAAACACTTGAAGATGTCATGGAGTCTTGCAGCATGTTTAGATATGCAGTGGGGTCTTCAGAGTGAATCTAAATCAATTTTAAAAAGGGTGTCCCTATACTTCCACACCTGGAAAAAGAGCTAAACAAGCTAAAGAGTAAATGAGATCTGTTTTAAAAACAATTTTAAACTTTAGGAGGGAACTCTAGAGAAGTAAAATATAGGAGGATGTAAATTCTGGTGAGGCGGAATATAAATATAAATTCATAGTATAGGCAAAACAAATGGGAACATTTTTTCCTAAGCAAGTGAGAAACAGGAGTCCAACTTCAGCAAGAGCCAAGAGTTAATTGGGTATTAAAGGGAACACTGTGAATAGACAGGGCAAATGTTTTGAAAGAAACTAGGCTAGCATTTGAGAAGGGGAAAAAGTCATACAGTTACCGGTTAAAAGAAAAACAAAAGTAAAATGTCTGTTGACTTGAAGGAGAATGGTTACTGAGGTGCCCCACAGAAATCAGAATGGGAGCAACGTTGTACAGTGTATTCCTGGGTGATGTGGAGAAGGAAGTTGATAATGAGCTGATAACATGCTTTGTGGGTTATAAATAGTTATGGAGGGCAGTCCAGCCCACAGCTAACTCTGGAGAAATACAGAAGGTTCTCACAGTTCTAAGCTGGCAGATGATAATATAAAGAAGGTTGGATTTGGTGTGAATAATTACAAAGTACTGCAGATGGCACATCTGAACATGAGGATATTCTCTAAATTGGATCTAATCAAATGGAAAAAACATCTTGGAGGCACAGTGGGAAGCTCTTCAATGACAAACACCAGAAATTATTAGGAGGGAAATAATCAAACAGCGTGGTGGAATGGCACGATAAAGCACTGAATAAAATCTGTGATGAACACGCATCTGGAGCATTGCATTTCAGTTCAGGTTTTCCTTGTCTTCAAGAAAAGTGAACTTCTGAAGTACTGAATATGTAGAGAAAGATAATAAGATAATCAAGGATATGAAGTTGTTTCCTTAGGAGAAGACATCAAACATCCACAGTCATGGAGGTGAGAGGCCATTAGAATTCATTGTAATAGCTGGAGTAGTAAACAAAAGAGAAATTCAGAAGCTCTGATCTCCATTTCTTGCTGCAGAAAACAGAAAAAAGCAATCTGGTTAGACAATATCAGGCAACGGATGCTGGGGTCTTTTTAAGCATTTTTGTAGAGAGCATGCATTTAAATGAAGTACAGGTTGCTGTGGAGAAGAAAACATAGGACTCCACAAATTCTTTAAAGTCAAGGTTGTTAGCAGTTAACAGTGCTAACATTATATAGATACAGTTCTCAACAAGGACAGTCCCTGCTCATCCCAGGAAGCAGGGATGGTTTCCCTAGGAAAGGCTCACAGGTTTGTGCTTTTCTTACTCTCTGAGATGCTGCTGTGGGTATTTGTTGAGGAAGGGAAGGTGGGCTTGATTTGTATGGCACCGGTGCTCTCATATGTCCAGTGGGATGCAAATCAAGCTGCCTCCCCGAGAGGCAGGAGAGAGTATTTGTAATGCAGACAAGGAGATTTCCCATGTATGGGCTGGGAATGAAGTCCAGGAAAGCAAAATCCCACTTAAATGCTGGTGTCTTCTCACTGTGAATCGCAGCACTAAGTGCTGGACGAGGTTCAGGCACTCCGTGCTGAGTGGTGCCAAGACTGTGTTAACTAAAGGAGTGACAGCTTTCCACTGGGGATCTGTGGAAAAATTAATATTCAGACCTTGCTTGACATATCAAGGCAAATTGATACTACTCTTACAGCTCACCTGGTGGTCCTTCGAGAAAGGGTGGGAATTTCTCTGCAGGTTCTTCATTGAAACAAGGCTAAGGACTTGTTTTTCGCAAAGAAATCCCTTCATTGTTGTTTCTTCAAATGAAAACTGGTGTGATGACTTCTTGAAGGTACACGTACTTCAACAGTGCCACTTAGGACAGGGAAAGCTGTCAAGCCTGGAAGCTTTGGGGTTTTTTTGCTCAAGTCAATCTGAGGAGTGAAACCCCCCGACAAGCATTGGACAGAGAGTATACGTGCCATGCCATAGCAACATGTAAAGGAGGTGTTTTTGCATGCCAGTGCAGCTGTGAGTACATACATTTGCAGGGCATCCATACATCTCTCAAGTTCACTCATATTTCCCTGTGGTTAGTCGTGTGCATGACTGTGTCAGTTAGCTGTACATAGGTAGACATGCATGCGGATAAAAAGGATCTCCTTTGGATGCTTTCATTTGCCCTGTTTAATCATGAAAAGGGTTGCTTTGTTGCTTCAAAGCCATGATTCATGCTGCATTTAAGCCAAGTACACCTCCATCCTCAGCCTTTCACAATGCTCCCTGATCCCAAGTACCAGCTCCATAGAATGAGGAAGAAAATGAGGTGACACTGGTACAGCTCATCCTCTTTCTGAGATCCTCAGTCACATCCATTGGCTACCATATCAAGCTATTACAGATTACAGACCTTTGTGAACAACCTTTTGTTTTCCAGCTGGCTCAGAAAGCAATACAACTTCCTAGAAAGCAAGATATTTAGGTGGATGATGTAATGCCTTCTAGCTCATAAGGAGCAGCCTCGTTTGTGAAAACCGGAGAGTGCAAGTGCAGCTCATGTTCCTGGATCAGTTCTCTTCTGCACTTGTAAATGAGTAGGTCCTTGGCATTACAAGTGTGTTTGGCTATGTTTTTCTCCCAGGAGATAGCTATGGCCCTTGGAGGAGATTCCTTGAGATGGCTGAGTCTGAATGCAGCTGCTAATTCCAAAAGAAACATAAGAATGAAAAATGAGATAGTTTTAAGATTTCCCTACTGCAAGGAAACTTGAGAAGCAGTTAAGTTTTTGGGAAATCAAACATCTGTATTATTCCTAATACTGTTTTGAGGTTTTAAAAGCACATTGTGAGTATCCTGCTGCTTTGGTGGGGCAGTCTGCAAGCAGATTTCATAACAAAGCAGCAATCTCCATAGCCTGCTAGTGGCAGATTAAACTGGACATTGAGGAAGAAAAAACCCCAAACCAAACCAACACAACAAAAACACTAACAACAGCAACAAAACCCCAATAAGCAAAGAAACACCAACCAAACAAAAAGTCCAGATGTTGAGCTTTCTGTTTAGGTATCTTCATCCTTCACAATTAGTAGTTAGTGCCTTTGTGATCTCTTAAATTCTTCATAGCTCCATTTTAATTTGGAAAAAAATAGGTCTGTTTAAATACATCTGTTTTAACACTGGTAGTGTATAAGGTGACACTAGTCATATTTAAATGGAGATGGAAGTTGAACATATTAGCTAAACCTTGTCTGCACTGAAGTCTGCTTCTATTCCTGTCTGCACATCTGTAAAAAAACCTTCAGATATATATTAGAAAAATACACATTTTCTTTAAATAGGTGTGGTTATAAAATCATATTCTTTCAAATATGCTTTGGAGGTTTTTATTATATAAAAGCAAGGAAAAAATTGGGAAGGCAAAACAGACCCCAGAACTTTCAGGTTGCCTTCAGACATCAAAGCAGGACAAAAAGGAGAGGAAAAAAAAGCCCTATCAAAACCTATTCTTTTTTCTTCCCTTGAGGATTAGCTTTGTGCTCAATGCTGCATTTCATGGTTTACCAATTTTTTATTTCTGTACCTAAGCCAGATTAACATTCACTTTCAGCAAAGTCTCTTATAAATGGAGTTCTTAGCCACAGAGAATACTGAAACATATCACATTGTCTGAAAAAAACCTGTGAGTGCAACAAATAAGCCCTCTAGACAATATCTCTATACCCTGTTAATTAAATTTAGTGGCAAAGGAAAGGAGTTGTTGAATTAAGGTAATACTAGAGAGATTTCAAGTTCTTGAGTAGGTGCTGGCTTTTATGTTCTTAAAGTGATTGAATAAGGGGCAACCAACACACCTTTTCACTGTTCTGCTTCAGAAGCTGCGGGTCTGGCTGCTGTTACGGAAAACAAAACCCACTGTCCCTCTCTTTGTGTAGTCCTTAAGGACAAGGGCTTTGGAGAATGCCGTATCTGGGAAATGCCACCCTGAGAGCAGTTTGTTCAGAGTCTCACCTCAGCACTGCCAGCTGTGTTGGTGCAGGCCACTTGTAAAAGGAAGGAAACTGCTGTTTGGATGAGATCAGTGAACCCTCTCCCTCTTGAAGGGACTGGCTTACCACTGGCAGCAGATACATCCCAGGTCAGGATCCCAGAGACTTCATTCTTTAAAACCGTGGGGAGCTTGCTTTCCTTCAGAGTGATACAAGTTAGTTTTGGTACATCAAACTTTCCAGTACTATAAACTGAAAAACACCAGCACAGCCTGCTTGATTTTCAAGACAAGGGTGTCTAACCACATTGCAGCTGTACTCAAGTTAGAATATTTTGCCCTGTCTTTAGTCTTTTGTTGATTAGTGTTACATTTGTGGTTGAATAAACTTCACAGCTCTTCAGATTGAATCTTCAAGCAAGCTTGTTTTCACTTATCAGAAATTATTTCTGATTGCTATTAATGGTAAACCTTACTGGGAAATGTGTTCACAGGTCAGCAGAGATTTGTTCTTTTCTCATGTTTTTTGCAAGATTCATAAACTGATTAATATAGTAGGAATTTTTTACAAAGTAAATGAGATATGTACGCACAAGCTTTTTTAAGAAAAAGGGCTAATCAAGAAATGAACCAAGTGAAATTTACTGATTCTAATCTCAAGTTCTGAAGTAGAAAAGAACAGTAGATCTGTTTAGGAGAGCTGGGTAAAGTATAAAGGTATTCCTTCAAACAGCAAGATCTAAAGTACATGGAAACATCTTTTTCTTTTCAAAAGCTGTGGCAACCCTGAAACTATAGTTGCATGATGGTAGATGCAAACTGGAATGCTGAAAATAATTTAGTTAATTAAAGAAAATCCATCTCTCTCTTTGGTTACCATTAAATGGTAAATCACTTTTAATTTGTAATTTGGTTACCATTAAATGGAAAGCATTACTTTGGTTCTCACCCTGTAATATACCAAAATTCCTGGCTGAACTTGAAATTGTGTTTTCTTTGTTAGCAAACTTTCTTCCCAAGTTCAGGAATGTACTTTGTACTGTATGTGAAGCAGAAGTTTTGATATTTCCTTCAGTAGGATCAACATTTCTGCAATAAATGTGTTATTGATTCAGGGTGAACTGAGCCACCATACCAGCAATTGCTTTTGTACTTTTGAAAGGGTTAATTTGGGTTTAGCATCTAAATAATGACATCACACAGCTCTGCAGTGGTGCACCTTCAGACTTCTAGCATGGCAATGAGGAACTATCCTTTCCTTATCCTAGTGGCAGATAGCTGTGACAATTACCTTAATTTTTTATTGTTTATATGGCAAAAGACATGTAATGTCTTTTTGTATGTGGCTCTACATAGACCTCTGGAATCTCTTAAGTATGTGTGTATGAAGACAGGCTTTTAGAGTGAAGAAAAAAGGGTATTTAAGAAGGTTGACTGCATGTTATTAGCTTCCAGTAATGGTTCACAGTTCAGGCAGCATCACCTATAAAGTTACTTTATAGCAAAATCGCTGGAGTCAGCAGGCTTCTGGAAAATACCCACCACTATTGTTTAAATGCTTGTGTTCCAGTGTTTTTCCACAATTCTTTTTGTTTCTGCAGTGTTGTGTTCTCTGTGTGAACACCACTGTGGAGGTGATTGTTTTGGGAGGAGCGTGCTCTAAATTTCCAAGCTGTCCTGAGGGTGTGGAAAAAAAGGTCTTTCATGGAAACTACTTCAATTAAAAATATGCCAGTACATAATCGTGGACCTGAGGAGACCTGACACACATTTCACGCCTGGCCCCTGACTGCCTGAGTAAATAGATGCCATACTTAGCACAGAGAACAAATGGTTTGGGCTCAGAAGGGTGAGTCATTCAAAGCTGAGTTGCTTTTCCTGAAAGCACACAGAAATGCAATGATTAAATAGGCTTTACATTTGGAAAATCCTGCAGGCGAGTCTTTAATCAGTCTTGAAATGCTTTTCCTTGTGCTGCCACAAGGAAATTTGTTTTGACAAAGATTTGTTTTGACAGAGCGTGGTGCTGACTCTAGGTAAGGCAGTCAGTTTTAGCTGGTAGAGGCGTATGGGTGACGACTGCTCACGTTACGTGAGCAGTGTTGGGTGTCTGACGAGTGTGCTCCTTCTTCTGCAGGTGCTGGATTGAGCTCAACGGAGAACCAGCTTTTCCACACAAACTGAGAAGATGCCTGAGCTGCGTGGGCCGCCTGAATTCAGGGAGAGTGAGCAGATGGCACCCCTCACTGCAGGCCTTATGATGCTGTTCCTGATGAACTCGGTTTGGAACACTAGCTTTCATCCCTTGTGGAAAACCACAGTGGTTCATGACACACGGACCTCAGCTGTTCCAGCTTCCTGTTCCCACACACGTGTGTGTGCGCTTGTGGGGGTGCAGCAACATTCCACTCAGCTAGGTCTGGCTGGAGGGAGAGCAGGCATTCCTGCGCTGGGTGTTGTGAGTTACTGTATACACAGATGATAAGGTTGGGTGGCAACAACATCCCCGGGGAGCTCTCTGCACACTTGTTGGAGAGTGGGTGGGAGAGGGTCAGAGGGTGCTTGCCATGATCATGTGCTATTGCAGTATTCAAACAAGTAGCTCGTGTTTATTTTGTGTTCTGTTTTCTTACTGGTTTAATTCTGTAAAAATGAAAGAGTAATTAAATCATTACTTGTCAGTAATGCCATAATGTTTCTGCCATAATGAAGAAGCACTTGGTATGTTACATGTCACGTCAGAGCCTGTCATGTTGCTTTTCTCTGGGGGACTCCCCAGGGAAGGAGTCAGCAAAGTTCTTGGTACATCCCTGCCTGACTGCAGGGCACACGACAGAGCAAAACACACCTTGTTCACCTGACAGCTACACTCAGGGGGGTTCTCTGTGCCTGTTGGGGGCAAACTATCTACTTGTCTCTCAAACATTGTGCATTTCCACATGTAAACTTCATTTCTTGTTGGAGAAAAAACCATCATTCAGAGGAGATAGGTGACGGGTGATGAGAATCTGCGAGTTATGCTCCCAGGGAGAAAAGAGTGGCTGGGGTGGATGATGCAGAACTTGATTTGAGGCAAGGGGTTACAAGAGTGCCTGGAAAAGCCAATAAACCCCAGAAATTTGGTGATCTGTATATGGGAGAAGCCCTGAACTGTCTGCAGAGAGTGGAGGAATAGGAGGGAGAAGCTGAGGTAAGACACCTACCTGGAGAGGGTGCTCTGCATGGAGATTTGCATTCATTCAGGCAGGTGCTGGGGAGGGAGATGCAGGGAATTCTCCTGTTCAGTTGTCCCAGCCCTTGCTGACACCATGACTTGTTTTCCACCTCCCATAACCAGTGATCCTGTTCTCTGCTCCAGAAAGGCTGTCAGGGGGCAAAGCTGAGCTGGGAGAGAGAGGTATTAGGGTGTTTATGCTTCTGATAATCAGTTACCCAGTCCCACCTGGGGTGGCCAAAATGTTTCTACCTGGATACCTGGAGCTCCTGAGACCTGGGTTGGTGGAAGCCATCCCACCACTGGCACTGCTCCTGCTGCAAGGCTGTTTCCCACTCGGAGGAGAAAACCTTTTCTCAGGGGAGAAAAGGTTCCAGCCTCTCTGGTGGCTGCTGGGTTAATCTGCCTCTGCCATTTTCCTACCCCACAGCTTGGCTCTTCAAGCTGATACTTGGCTCTTCCCTGCCCAGCCCTTATCAAGGGCTGAAGAGGAAAGATATTTTTCTTTCTAGGAGGTGAATCATAAATAATATCTATGCTCTGCTTTACCACTGAAAGGTCTTTAAACCAGCTGCATTTGCCCTTTGAAACACAGGGAAGATGTAGTGTGTATAATGAAGACATCCCTTGTATGCTTCTGTCTGCTTTGTATGTATTTTTAAAATTTTTAAGCTGGGACACCACCTTCCTTGCTGTAATGTCTTCCTGGGTGAAATCCAAAAGTGTAGAGGGTCAGATCCTTACCTGCAGTAGTTTAATGTAATTCCATTAAAATCAAAGGAGCAGTTCTCATTTATCACAGTAAAGGTCCTCTTGCAGAAAGTATTTTTAACTGCCAGCATCCTCACTGAGCGTGAGGGAAATAAATCCATGGTAATTTGGGGAGAATATTTACCCAGTCTACTTTAAAGGTTCTCCTATTTCAGTTGTGCCTAGGGATTCCTGTCAGAGAAAAAGATGCTGATAAAGGGGATACTTTGGCGCAAGTTTAATTCAACATTGACTTCAGCTGTCAGGGCTAAGTAGATCAAGAAGAATTGCACTCAAATTATGACAGCTTCTAGGCTTTGTAGATAAGAAAGAGAATCTAATTTTAATTATGATCTTCAGTGAATTTTGAAAAGATCATTTTGTCTTATCTGTGCATAGAAGGACAAGAAGCATATACGTGAACTCTTCCTTAAAGGTAGGAGCAAACCTGTCTTTTGTTTTAGCCCAAAGCCTGTGAAGGGCAATATAACTTTTGTTCCTTTGCCTGGAATTATGTGGTACAATATTATTTTTGCAAAGTTATTACTATACTGAGAATGTTGTTGCTATACTGCAAGGAAAGTAAAGCAGACTTTGCTAAAAGCAAATTTTTTCTTCAGTTGACTGGAGACGTGCCTCCCTCCCAGTTTAGAGGTATCTCCCTCACCCAACAAGATTTAAAAAAAAAAATTAAGTTACATTTAAAATATCAGTCTCAGGGTTTGTCTTAAGTTAAAAACTTCTAAATCAGAGGTTTATTAAGGTTTGTGTTTATAATGCTAGTATTATGTCACTTGCTTCTATGAGGGATTTATGGATAAATAGTTTACAAGCAGGCATCCTGTGGTTAAAGAAACCTTGTTTTGCAGGCTTATGTAACTTATTTTATATACAGTGGCTGACTTTACCTAAGATCCTTATCAAGGAAACCTTATCCTTAGTCAAGGAAATGAGAATTTCTCAGGTCTATTATCACTCTTAATTCCATTAAATGTACTTAAACGCCATGAATGTAACCCCTTGTTGTCTGTTGCCAGCCTCTTCTAGGACCTCATCATTCTTAGATGGGAACAGATGGGAGGCAGGTCTGCTGAGGTGCTTGATATCAACAAAGGCTGAGGAACTCCTGTTGAAATAGAGGACAATTGTTCAATTTTTAAACAAATATACCTGCGTGAAGCTCACCTGTGAAGGAAAGAATCTATGGAGCATGATTGGAAAGGTGTTCAGAAAAAGATGGTTCACTTTTATTATTTTCCTCTTTCTTCTGTTTCACTTTTGAAATTGAAGTCCTGCAAAATGTTCCAGTGATTGGAGAAATAGAAAAGTAGTGAATTACCACAGCCAAATGAGAGGATGTTTAATAAGATAAAGGAAAGGGGGGTTTTTTTGTCAGATTGTCTTAGACTCTGCAAGCATGTAGGTTTTTTTCAGTGGCTAATTAACTTCAGATAAAAGAGATTGCAAAGTCTTTAATATCAATTTCAGTTCTTCATGAAGATGCAAGAACTCAAACATCCTTGATGCATCCTTTATCAAGCTGTGGAAAGTGTGAAAGACTGAACTCTTGATCTTTCAAATAGATCTAAAGTAAAAGAAAACCAAGAAGGTTTTAGCTTTATTCTCTTCATCTGTCCTTGACCCAGCAGCTGTAATTTGGCCACCAAATTGACAGGGAAGACAAGCTTCATACAAAATATATATCTTCTCTCATGTCAGCTACAATGGAAAGAGTTTAGAGGTTTTAATTTCTTTTCATTTCCCAAAGTTTCAAACTGACCTGTGCAACTCTAGGTATACAGATACTTAAAACCAAATTTGCAAAACCTCAAGAAAAAGTCTGATTGAGTTTATAAATCTGGCCTTAATGAGGGGACTTAAGGCTGGATTATTCAGATTGTTTTGGAAGTCAAGGTGATTAAAAATTTCTTTTAAATAAGAAGGCATCCTTTAGCATCTTCTTAATGAAGACCCTAAGATTGGAAATGCCTGTTTAGGAAGATGGTAAAAGCCAGAAATCAAAGTATCTTTCTTAATAAAAATAATTCTTCATTTCAAAAGTGCAGGGCAGCCTGGGAGAATGAAGGCAAGGCCAGGACCCCTTTTTGTGCTGAGCAGTTGTGCTCACAGATGCTGAGTGAGGGTCTGTGTGGATACTGCTCCCAATGGGGTGAGAATCAAGCAGATGGGAGCTAACCTCTCTGGCTCTACCTGGGGTGAGGGCAAGGTGTGGCTTAGCCAGTTTGGTGGGTTGTCAGCCTGGTCATCAGCAAGAGTTTGCACTGCTCCTGCCTCCACGCCTTGCACCTTCCCCACCATGCATGGGATGGGTGTGGTGCTTACCCAGATCATCTCCCACACAGCCCCCAGGTGTGGGGATGTTTGTGGCAAGTGTTTCTTCCCTTTCCACTTTGCTTTTTTACTTCCTGTCAGTCACTGAAGAGAAGATTCAGTCCTCTGTGTCAATGCAGAACAATGACATACCGCAGCAGAGCCTAAGGGGAGTAATCTGCAGATATATCCAAATCCAAGCTCTGCAGAGCAGTTTGTCTTGCCCACTCGTGATTCCTGTAATGGGAGGAAGCATGTTTAGAAAAGGAGTCTCATGTTTTGAGAGTGCAGTTTTCTACATGGAATGTGCTATCTATATCTTTTGCACACAGGGTGAGAGGGGCTCTGGCATTGTAAGAACAAAGCCTAAAGAGCTCCTCTAAAACACATGCAGCTTGCTAGTAACCAGTTTTAAAGAGATGACATTGCTTTTATATCCTGTTTTCTAAGACTATCACCAGAGGAAAACTGCATTTACTTCAGTGTCTTGAATGAGGATAAAGGGCTCAGAGTATCCAAATTCTTGGTTACTCATTAGAACTAAAGGTCTTGGTGTCAGACATCATATCCTAATGGAGTATGAATTAATCATCTGGCTGGGAAAGTCTGGCTTTAGAAATATGTGACATATTGAAGTGCTTCCACTTTTGCTCATCAAATTCAGTATGAAGATGAATTTGTGCATCTGCAACCTCTTCAAAAGTAGCTGACAACAGAATGGCTTATTTGCTCAGGGACAAACTTCTGTGGCTTGTTACATGATATGGAGTATCTGAGTTCACCTTCCTGTCTTGGTTTTGCAGTTATCTTAGGAAAATGGGTTGGGGAAACAACAGAAAACCTTGAGACAGACTGGGATAAATATATATATATATATTATATATATACTCTGTGACAGAATTTTATGATTGAAATAAACTGTGTTTTATGTCATCCCCTTATACATCCAGCTGTCTAAACTATTTTCACTCACCTGAGACCTGTCAGTCTTGGGAACATCTGCTAAGATGTTCCACTGCTGATGATGGGTATGACATTCAGCAAAACAGCTGCAAAATTTTGTATGTAGAGGGATGCAATATGGTTTTCCTGGTCATCCCTATCTACCATTAAAGAGCACTAAAGTTCATGCAAGGATTTTCAGTTGGCTGGTTTTGAATTAAGTTATCAAAGACCTTACACTACTCTTAAGTCCTCGAGCACACTTGCACTTGCTCTCCCTTGCTTAATGTCCTTGTTATAAAAGGTACTGTCTTTTCTTAGACTTGTGAATATAGCTGAGAAAAAGGGGGGGCACCCAATAGACAAGATCTTTCAAACTGCAGAAACTGAAAAAATTCTTGCTTGGTTTTTTTTTTTTTTTTCTCCCAATTATGTCAGTTGGCTACAAAAACATGTCAACTTCTCCCACGTATCTTGCCAGAGGCCTTATGACAGCTAAAACAATGCTGTTGCTGTTTTAATGGATGCAGTGTTTTCAACCTTTGAGAATAAATAGTGTTCATCATCCCACTAATATTTATATTCATAGAAGAGACCACTGGTTTACCAATCAACTGCTTATTTTACAAGCCTGTCTCAAAACAGCCCCAACACCACTGTCCACTTTTCAATATAATCTTGTCCCAGCCCACTGACAACGTTTAAGACAGAGTTTTCTGTCAAATTGAAGAAAACACGGACAAGTAAATATGGAATAAATGGGATTTTAAACAATCCAAATGTAATGATCTTCACTAGGTGATCAGAAAGAGTTTGCCTATTATTAAACAAAATCTGTACAGATTTGCTAATCACATCTGTCACTGCTGCAGACTTGGTCTGCAATTTGTGTTACTGCAGAGCCCCAGATACCCTTGTCTCTGCTGGGAGAGTATAAACACATTTCAGTGCCATTGCACCAGCCTAAGCATGTTTCTCTGACCACGTGCAAGGCTAATGTCAGAATTTCCAGTGAGGAACAAGAAGGCTCTTGTGCACAGAAGGCAGAGTATAGTCATGTACATAAAGCACAAGCTCACTCTAGAAAAGACCTGAACAAAATCTACATTAATAGGATGCAATAAAAGTGGTGACACAGTGTGTGACCAGTCGCACAGTTTCTGATATTTCTAAAGTGATTAAGTATAAATAATCAAACCATGAAAACATCTTTGCTGCTCAACAGGCGTCTTGGCACCATCGTGTCAGCTTTGCAGGGATAGCTGATGACACATTAGTCAGAGGATAAGGTAATGGGTTCACAGAGCACATCAGCAACAGATCAGTATTTCAAGCAAAACAGAACTAATGAAAAAAGAGTCTTCAGGACATTTCTGAGTAAAGAAACCAAGGACAAAGTATTAAGGACAAGAAGAGTTATATTATCCTACTAAACTGATAATTGAAGTTGGTGCCAATTCTTGTCTCTTAGAAGAGATTTCTAAGCATTTGAGAAGAATTGGTTCAAAGTGATGTGAAAAAGTTGCCTTTTTTTCTTTTTGAGTTGTTGTTGATGCTTTGCAAACACATCCAAGTAGTGTTTAAATTTTCCCTGGTGGTTTTTTTTGTTTGATTTTTGACATTATCCCTCAGTTTGAAATAAAGGGTCTTACTTTACTACTCCATAGAAGAATTATCTTTTAGTCTTGAGGCATATTATATTAATTTTATTTCATTTTAGCCTATTCAGCTGCAAAGCAAGTAGAGTGAATCAAAGCTGTTGGTTTAGATGTTTTATAATTTGTTGGCTTCCATTTAAAGCCAATAACCCTAACGCTTCCATAACGCTTCGTGACTGTGCTAGTTCTCAAAGAAATAACACATGCATGCAGCTTTCATTGATCTTTGGGAAGGCTGGAACACTATTCTGTTAACATTTTAAAAGCTATTAAAACTTTCAATTAAACAGTGTGATTTTTGCTCTATCGAATTATTCCTTAACCCTATTGAAAGAGATAATAGAGCCCTTTCTGCTATTTGTCATTCCTCTGTTACGCTGAGGTGCACCATTCTGAAATGGTTCATAGGAGGCTGCTCAGCTAGGGAAGTGTGAAATGGATGCGATGACCCAGCAGTGCATCTGGGGAGCTGGCTCTGTTACAGGGCTTTGCATTTAGCCACTGTGGGAGAAAACCACTTCTGGATGCAATTATCCTGGCGTTGCGTGAGGACTCGGCAGTCAGACAGTCCTGCTTCTACAGGAGTCACAGTCTCTGGAGGTTTAAATCAGTGTAGGAAGTACCGTGCTGCACCGATTTACAACGGCGAGAGCGTCGCTCCTCACGAGCCTGGCAAGGGTAACGCTTGGCTCCCTGGAGCACAGCAGCCTTGGAAGGAGGCAGTCTGGCCTCAGCTCTCCAGGAATGAAGTTGCTCCTTCAGTGCATGGGAACAGTTAAGCTCACTTTCACAAAACATATGTTGCTTGCATAAGATACATTTTGGGTGAAAACTCTGCTTTTAATTATAGACGGTTGCATAAAATGTCAGTGATTAAAGCACAGATTTAGCAGTATTCTTGGCCTGAAGGATACCAGCCAGAAAGCATGTTTCTCCTCCTGTTTACTCCTCTTGGAGCAGAATTTTTCCAACTTTACGAAAGTTTTCTATTCAAGTGAAAAAAAAAATCAACCAAAGAGGAAAGTAGCATTTCCTCATCTATTCTGTCTCTCAAATTTTCTCAACAGTGAAATTTCTCAGGAGCTGAGCAGGGTGGTTTTGAAACAGGGAATATTGGAGATCTAATATCTCATTTCAAAACAAGAAGTCTAAAAGTCAAGTTTGTGTTGTCTGAGGAAATCTCAGCCTTTGGTTTCCTTTTGTCCACAGGCTGAAGGGGAATGCCCAACCTTTAAAATCACCAGTTGCGTCTGATAAGTAAAATTCCTTCAGTAATTCTACAGAGTCTGAGATAATTATATCCAAGGCAAAACTGTCAAGGTTTGAAATGTGATCAGATATATACCCAGCTGAGCAGGATCCACTTAAGTATTTGTTCTGACTTAGCCATTGTCATTCCAAAAATACTGCCATGAAGGAAAAATATAAACATGATCCCTTCTTCTTTAGGATTGTTACCATCTGTATCATAGTTACCAAATATTTCTTGCTGAACTTGCATTTAAAATTAACTGAGTCTGTGCATCGCCTGCCTTTACTGTAATCATAATATAGTAATCACAGCTCTGTTCACAGAATGTGGTCTACTTCGATAAGCATTTTGCTTTAGCTTTGAGTAATGCTTTTTGACAAGTGCTATTTTTGCTACTTCTTCTATAAATATATAGGTTATTATTATTCTGCTGTAGTGATTCACTTCTGTACTCATTCCTCTGGAAGTACATTGAATTACACCAGCTGAGATTATGGCCTCTACTGTGCTTTTCAGAATGTTTTCTTTTAGTCTCCTCTATTTTTAGGTCAATTACTGAGTCCAAATCACATTACATGACTGAAGATAGCACCTGTCCTTTTATTTATATCCTCATATTTTCTGAGTTCCTGTTGCTGCTTTTTTTGACCTCCCTTCTCCATGTAACTGCTTCTCATTATGCTGTTTCCTGACTAGATTACACAATATCTGTGTAGATTCAATAATCCCTTTGAAAGAACTAATTGAGCAGAAAATGCTAACAGGAGACCTGTGGGTTAACCCCAACAAAGCAAAATCCTCAAGTACATAAGGAGGATACTTTCCTTTTTAAATAAGGTGATTAATGGTAAGATCCTATTTTACTCTGAGTGCTGGGCATGAATTACTTTGCGAGGTTTGTTGAGAGCAAAATCATGTTTTAAGGAGTACTTCCTGGAAAGCCAGGTTCTGGCTGATTCTAAGAAAGATCCTTACCAACAGGAGGGAGCACAAAAGGCTGCCTTCCCTTTCTAATCTCCAGTTTCTGCATTTCTTGAAAAGTCTGACAGAAGTAATTTGATTCACAAGGTGGTTGCCAGCTACGCATTGCCAAATGTCGGAGAAGTGGGGAAGAGCCACGCATGTGGCTCTGGTCTCTGTCTGCAGTCAGACTGGCTGCTTCTGACAAATGTGGAAAGCGAACCGAAGCAGCAACCATCTGACCCTCAAAGAGCACTCACTTGGAGTTACCAAGTTTGTACTGTCAAATGCAATGGCCAAGAGCCAAGGCTCTTCTGTGTGAAGTGCCCAGTTAATAGCTGAATGAGTATTTGGAGGTCTTGGCATATAGTTAGGCTTTGTTATCATCTGACCTTTTCTAATCTAATTTATTGTATGTAACACATGACTTTCTTTGTGCAGGGTATTTTTTGTCTTTGATAATTATATTTTATCCTTAAAAATAAGCAGTACTGATATATCTATGGCAGTGTAAAACTAGAATTACTCACAAGTGTGGCAGATTTTAAGCATATTTCCAACATGATTTATAGAGATAACTTCATATGCTCAAAGAAACTTAAATTTCAAGAAAGGACAGCTCTCCCCAAAAATCTGCTCTTGCACTAGGATGGGCTGCAGTATGGTTTTGGTAATTTCAGGCTATTCAAGCATCAGAGTTCTCCACATCAGTATTCGGTCTTTATTTTACCACTATCAAAATAAGGCTATCAGTTTCTTGTGCTCTATCTTTGATTCTGCATCACTTTACCTATAAAGTGCCATTCCTGTGGGTTTCTAGCTGAAATTTGAGCTGTGCCAGACTTAGCATGACTTCTTGGATCCCACAGTGAAGTGGCCATGTAGTACCCTGAGACAAAAATAGGAACAAAACAGTAAGTAGTGGGTGAAAATTCTACCAGTAATAGATGAATCCTTTTTTTTTTTTTTCCCAAGTATGGCACTGAATTAGCACATTAGTAATGTTGTCTCCAACTGCCTATTTCTCAACAATGTAAAGCAATTACAATTTTGATTGGGAAGATGTGTGTCTAAGATTATGCCTTAAGAATAAGGTTGGAGTGAGTTATGCAGCAAGGGTTAATAGTTCAGTGTTTGAAGTCAGTTTCTGAAGAAGTGCACTGCTCTCATTTTCCAGTCAGTTTGAACTAAAACAGCAGCTGAAGAACATTTATGTTTATTGTGTTTTGAGCTCCCATCTCTGGTATTACTGTCATTGCTGTTAATAACTTACTTGGGTTTCTTTTCACTTAGTGCTGATTCTTGGCCTTGGCAGACTGACTCACTGTAAATTTACTGAGAAAGAATTCTTTCTTTGTCCTCAGCAAATCTGAATAATTAATTTTTATTTTAATCATTACGCTCCTTAGCTGACAGTCTCTTCGGGAAAAAAAGAAAGGGACATGTTTAATTAAAACAAGAAAGTGCTGAAGTTAAACAACACGTCAGTCACTCTGATAGTTGAATAACATGCTTTTTTTTCAGGGTTACACACTTGCCTTCTCAGCACTATTTATTGTATGGCTAATGCTTCCAAAGCTTCTTTTTGGAGCAACAATCTGCCAAAAGCTAAATAATTTGCAATTAGCAGAGAGGAAGCTTTATGTTTGCACCTGGAAAATATTGGTAATAATTCCCTGGCCTGGGGAGTGCCAGGAATGGAGATCAAGGGCAGATCTGCACCCCAGAGCAGGGGTCAGAGTTTTGCCCTGTACCTTCCCCACACAGGTGTTCGCAGTGCAGGAGACCCTGAAATATCCAGTTCGGAGAGGTGGTGCATTATCAGCACCTCATTAGCTGCCATCCTGCAGGGCACCTGCAGTAATTGTGTGGGTGTTATGACCAGTGCCAAACACGAGGTAGTTTGTAGTTGCTTTGGGCTGAGTGAACGAGGTGTGGGCACGGAAACTGTACATTCACAGGGAACACTATGCTGTTTATGAACATGAACATATTATTACCCCCTGCTTGGCATTCCCTTGGTCTAGCAGTTTGGCCTTCATGACTAAAATGTTCCAGAGCATTGTTGCCTTTATTGAAGATCTAACAAGAACCAATTTAATCTCAGATTTATTTAAAATTTCAGATTTATCTAAATCTCTTTGAAAAACACAAGGAAAGATGTTTCTCAAGAGGTCTGCTTCAAGAGCAAAACCAAAGTGAATAAAGAAAGCATCAAAGTGGTTAAGTTAAACATTAATCTAAGTGGTTTAAAAGTTTTAATGTAAATTTGAATATTTATGCACTTAAAAAAAAAAAAAACAACCCTCCTCCACAAAAAAAAAAGAAAAGATAAAAGCACAAGAGCAAGAAAAAGAAAAAGAAAAAGAAAAAGAAAAAGAAAAAGAAAAAGAAAAAAAGAAAAAGAAAAATCATCACATGATGTGTGCATAGAAATAGTATTTAAAATATTTGTCCTGATTAAACATATTTCCAGGCCTGGCTTCCTGTGAATAAAGCATTCTGGCTTTCTCTTAGACAAGTTGCTTGATGTGTTGAAAAATAATCTAAACACTCTCTTCCAGTGCGTAGTGTATACGTATTTATGTTTCCAGCATGGATAACTGTGTAGAGCTCATCACTCTGATCACAAAAATTACCCAAACTGGAAGCTGTTCACATCAGGCCAGTCCCACTGCTTAGGCAGAGCCATGTTCATAGCAGCATCCTGTTCTCAGGATGTCATCCTCCCAACGAGGAAGGATAGTTTAGTGTGCTTTCTCCAGTTTGGGGACAAAAAGTCGTATGTACAAAATTCTAATTGCTGCCAACATTAGATCTTTTCTTCCAATTGACAGGGTAGTTAGAATGGCTGCAGAATCCATCTGTGCCAGGGTAACTGGATTGGTCTAGAAGGGGACTTGCCTAGGGCTGAAGTGCAGGGTGCATAATGATCTGTGCCAGTGACTGAAGACGTTTGGTACGGATATTAACATGATGGATAGGTTGAAAGAATATTGAGAACCTTCAGGATTCCAAATCAGGAAACCCAATTACTGTGTGATATGGGCGAGCTTAATAAAAAAATAATGATGCCAGTGAAACTGTAGCCCTTCTTCATAGCACATCATCAGAACTGCAAAAGCAGATCTTAGAGGGGACAGAGGGAAAGATCAGTGTAATAAACCTTAGTGCACATTTCATTAGGCTGGAGCCAGAGGAAACAGCAGGATTCTGGTAGTGATTTCCTTTCAGAATGGCAGCAAGGGTGCTCTCATCTCATACCAGTAGAAACTCTCCTATTCCACAAGCAAGGCAATAACACCCATAACCATTAGTCTCTTGTCCAAATATCTCTTCTGACCCTAAACAGACTCTTGAAACAACCATGGAGAAACCTATCTCTGTATGACAAGCCCAGATTTTTCGTCCAAATCAGAGGGAATGTAGAGGAAGAAGACTCTGGAGGGATCCTTTGGCCAAAGTGGAGTTATCTCCCGAGTGGGAGAAAAAGACATGCTTTAAAGCACAATTCCTCCTCTTCTGAAGGTGATGCCTAAATGACAGATAGGCCATGCCTTGTTTTTTCCATTGACTGGAGGGAGACTACAGGGAGTGAGTTGTTATTATTATAAATGTCTTTGCTTTAGATGTCTAAGATTGGGTGAGACCAGTCTTCTTGAGGAGTACCCAATAAATATGATCAGTGAAGCCTTCTCTCTAATACCAGGATGAAGTGCTCACTACATATGCCTTGGTGTGTATATATATCTGATAGGTACTTCTGTGCACCAAGTCTGTAGAATTATAATGAGTTTCTAAAAACTGGATCTGATGCTTTTAAAATTATGTCATGTACCTTTTCCTGTTCAATTTCAATGCCTTCAATTTTTCAGTTATTTTACACTCCCAAAAAATCAGTGAAAAAAATGGTGCAGTCATATGGTTCATACTACAATCAAGAGTACCTGAAGGAAATTAATTTGTGTTTGTTTGAATGGATTGAATCGTTCCTAAGAAGACAAAACTGACAATAAATTTCCTGATATCCTATACATCAGCATTTATTTTGCGCTCATTTTTCAGTGAAAACAGGCTTTATCAGTCCCAGTCATGCTTCTGTCTTAATTTCCAAGGCACCATCATCTGAATAAATAGATAATATGTCCCTGTGTACCTCAAAAGCAAATAATTTTATCTTTTCATTGCAATATAGGTACTCTAGAGCATCCATCCACACCAAATTAAGGTCCTGGGTTGTGAAACAGATTTTACCATCTGCTTTGGGCATGGAGTTCAACCAAAAGCCTTCAGAGGCTACCCCCATCAAAGAGTAAAATCTGTCTTCTAATACAGAAACTTGGCCCCAGACTGGCACATCAGATGAAAGCACAGGAATCAGAGCCAATTTGGGATCTGAACATATTAACCAGAAGGAATAGATTGAAGCATACAAGAGCACATTTCTCTAAGGCTAACATGTGCTCTGATTTGTATCTTGCACTTATCACTGATCTCACTGAGACTTCACAAGCAAGGTATCTGCAAGTACAGGATTTGTTGCTCTGCATTTGAAGTCATACTTTTGATTCAGTTGGTGAGAAAGTGAGAAAACAATTAAGGAAGCAGTTGTTTGGGCTAGTGAAAAAGAACAAAGAAAATGATGGTGACAAACTAAATGCTCACATATGAGCAAGGACAGATAGTCTCACCTGAATGTTCTTAAAGAGCAGGCAGAGATAATTACAGAGGCATTATCAATCATTTTTGACACCTCATTAAGAGCAGATGAATTGCCAGTGGACTGAAGGACAGGAGAGCCAAAGAACAGCCAATAGTTAAGTAGGTAATAAACAGGAGAGACAGATGTGGACCTTTGAGGCAAGCTTCAATATCCAAAGAAACAATAAAAGGGTTTATTCCTATTGCTATGGCTTCCAAATGTACAGATTTCAGTGCCTGTGGGAAGGAAATGCTCTCGGGTCCAGGGAGAGGCAATCAGATGGGCAAGAATATGTTGAGCTAGTAGTTGCTGACTGAGAAGTAAGACAACCCCCACTCTCGCCCCTGCCATTCCTCATATGTCAACACCAAACACTATTTTTTGTATTTAAAATATATTTGGACAGAATACTGAACAAAGAAATAGTTATGATCAATAGAAGAATCCAACTAAAGGATTAGACACATGCTTGCTCAGTGATAGTTAATCTAATTTAGGCAATCCTTGTATTGGGGAGTGACTTTGAATACTAGTACTGGATTTAGTTTAGTAGACAGAAGCATGCAAACGTAGAGGCTAGAGGTGCAAGAATGGGCAGCCACGTTTTGGCAGAAATAAATTTAACCATGCCCTGAATCTTCATTTTTCTTTCAAACAAATCCCTGGCTGAGTTACTCGCATTGTTTTGGAGCTCTTGAAGAGCATTCCGATATTTCTTTCCACTATGGGGTGAATTGTTTTGCTCCATTGATTTAAGACAGCTCTTTTGGGGATTTCTCTGTTAGGATATGTATGAATGTCCATTAAGAAAGAGCAGCAACAGAAGAATTAATAAACTGGGGCAGATGCTAAATTAATATGAAGGCAATGATGCTATGCTGATATTGCAAGCTAAAGATCTGTCCTACTGAATGCTCAGAGAAGTCACTTGCCAAATCATATTATCTATGCTTCATTGCCTTATTTTCTGTATGCCTGAGAAATGCCAAAGAAAATTAGTTCCTTCTTATACCACTCACAGCCAGGAAAGGATCTGTCATCATCAGTCATGAAAACACTTCAAATATGGGTGCAGTCTTCGTTGCCACAGTCTTCCATGTCTAGCTTATTACCTTGCTTTAGAGGACATAGCATCTTTTTAGTGTGCATGGGTTTCAGGCATTTTTGTCAGCAGAGCAGGGTGGTAGAGAGGAGAATGTGTTTTGCTGCAATCTCTTCTTTAATTTAGAACTTTATCCATTTATTTTCAGGTAATTGAGTTTTCTACATATTATGCACTATTATGCATAATAGTCTACATATTAGACTATTAATCTATTCTGAGATGTCCAGCTTTTAACTTTTGGTCAGCAAAAGTTAAAAGCTGAAGATCTCAGAATAGAGATCTCAAAATTGGAGATCTCAAAATTCACAGCATTTGAGTCACCTTTTGTAGCTGTTGTAGTCTTTGAATTGTATATTACTAGAACTTTTTAGAAATGTCAGGATATGACATTGGCAAGTGCCAAGTGACCCTCATTCCTTTCTCAGGAAGTCAGCAGAAGGCCATGTCTGTGATATGTGAGATCTCACTCTTAGTTAGGACTGTTTTAAGCCTTTATTTCATTACAATTGTAGCTACTGTTTTCATTTTGTATCTAGGATGGGCATTAAACTAAAAAGTACAGCTGCTTTCAATTGTACCCTAATGTTCTGTTTCAAGACAGCTTTCATTTTTTGTGGCATCACTTATTTGCCCTTCCCCCTTCCCTGCTGTCTTTTGCACTCAGAGCTTTTAACCACTTGGGAATGATGCAGGGATAGGAATTAACAGATGTCAATTGCCACTGCTTCTGCTTCTGGTAGCAAGACCAATTTCACTTAGTGAAAAAATTATCTTCCTACAAGCCAACTAAAAACTTCTGTCCATGGGGAAATGCTGGAAGAAGTTGCTGAAATGAATAGAATGCTGTTAGACAGGTGCCACAGATACCCTTTGTAGGCCTTGTCTTCTTCTGCATCTTTCAGTCTGGGGCTGGAGTTGCCTTAAGGCAGGGGGACATTTGCTGGTGAGATGGAGGAAGGGCAGCAGACAAGACTGCACCTTCAAAGATAACATTCCTGCATGGAGAGGAAAGGTGTCCCAGCCCCATGAAGTCAGTATTGTCAGGAGTCGTGAAGACCCAAGTTAGGATAAGGACCCTGGCACCTCTGACACAAACCTGGCAGACACTGAAGGGTTCCTATGATGCCCTTTCTAATGCCATGGTTAGGCTGAGTTTGCCACAAGTGTGGGCAGGTCGAGCAGCCTTGGGGTGAGACACCCTTACAAAGGCAGCAGGGGAACAACAGAGGTTCAGGTTGCTGGCATTGCTATAGGTGAGTGTGCCTTCATGGAAAGCAGGAGACAGGCTTTCCCAACCTTCCTCTGGTGAAGATGAACTCTGGCTGTGCTCATTTGATGCTGGGGTTTTGTTAGCCTCCATCAAAATGAATAGAGAGAAATAAAGAGCAACATGTGAAAGGCATGTTGGTTCATTGTGTGGTCATCCAGGATCCACAGGTGAAGAACCACAAGCAAGGACAGTAGGGGTGGTAGCCTCATTCAGCTCATTCTTCATTGTTTCCTCAAATTAGAAAACTTTCCTCTTTGTTAACAGCAATTTCAAAGAGAGAGCAGCCTGCTCCCATGCAAAGTAGCCACATGAGCAAACAGGCATTCTTTTGGCAGATGAGGAGGTTTTCCCTCCTACTTAGCAGCTGAAAAATGGAATCTAATGTATAAAACACCTCTTGTAATTAATCAACTGGTTTGTTTATGCCTCCTTATCTCAAATTTGAAAGCTGTCTGGAAACTTGAAGTACCCTGGGGATAAAATAATGGTCATTAAGCTTATTTTCTAGCAAATGAAACTTTGGGAGTCTGCCAGCAGTAGTCAGGCTTATTGGACCATACTTAATCGAAGCAGAGAAAGGCATGAGCTGAACTCTTTGACTACCTGAAAGTTCAGAGAGTGATGAGCAATAGTTGTCTCTCTCAAGATATGACATAAATAATAAATGGCCAAAAAAAGTGGTAAATAGCTAAAAATAAAGTCCAACTACCCTGTGAGCCCTTGTAGAAGTGGTGAGGACCATTTCACATTTCAGCCTCTTCTCCATTTCATTGCAGAGAAAAATGTGTTCACAGAGCACTAAGAAGGCTTTTTGCCCCTTGCTGTTCAACTCCAAGCTCTCTGTAATGAATGTGTCAGCATTCTAGCAGGGCTGGGAGGGGAATTTGCACATCTTAGCTGGGGGCCATATGGCTCTGAGGAGTGTGATTGTCCCTTCACATCCACCTTGAGAAATTCCACTGACTCTGAGGAAGCAGTTGCCAAGCAAGGGCTGTGGTATTGGGAGGTTAAAACATATTTGTAGCAACTCCTTTTTAGAAGGAAAAAAGAGGTGTCTTCAATGAGAAATAGTCTGAAGAAGATGTTGTAGGGGTTTATTTGACTCATGCTAACAAATTCTTTGATGAAGCAAAATGATTTTAAATGGAGGAGCTGGACACACAGTCCAGCTGACCTGAGAGAAACCACAGGCAAGGGGTAGATCTGTAGAAAAATGTGGGACTTTATGAAGTCTTGTGGTGGAAAGAGAGAGATATGGGGGCAGATTGTTGAATCCTCTGACTGCTGCCTCCAAGCTCCTACCTCAGTGTGAATGGACACATGCAGACAGTCACATTAAAGGTATTTACTGAATTTGACCAATACAGAGAACACACTTTGCAGATTAAAGAAGGTAGCTTTGGTGATGAGTGAAAGGTGACAGAGGTGTTGGTTCTTTCCAAACCCCAGGGTCCAAGGCTGGGCTGAGAAATGAGGAGCCCACCTAAAACTGCAAAGGAAGGAGCGACTTAAAAGGGAAGAAAGACGGAATCACAGAATTGTTAGAGCTGGAAGAGACCTCTGGAGATCATCTAGTCCAACCCTCAAGAAAGAAAACATTCTGCACAAAGCTCTTGCTTTTAATGGAGAGTAATAAGATGGAGATGTCTCCCTTGCTATGTGCTGAGTAGCAGCTGTGAAGCTATCTTCAATCAAGGAGTAGGGGGAAGCAGATTAGATTCATCAGAGAACTGAGACTGAGCAGCAAGAAGCTATGACAGGAACTGCAAAAAGGGAATAAGTCAGAGACAACACACAGAGACAACGGTCTCTTCACAAATCCTCCTTCAGATGAGAATTTCCTGTGAGTGGCTGTCAGGAAGAAAAATCAGACAGGATAATGCTGGGTATGATCATGCTGGGGATGTCAGAGCAATGATACTGCAAAACCTGGGGGAGAGAGAGGAACACTGTAGGCAAATCACAGAGCAGGGCTTTGGGAACATGAACTCAGAGTGAAACAATTCCAGCACAAAGAGAAGCAGCACTGCAGATGCACAAGCAGCATCTTGGCTCCAGCAAATGCATTTGGGAAAAACACAAATGGTAAAGGCCATTCACCTTGGTTTCATTAGCAATTTCCACAGTTCACAATAGTGCAGTTTTGCTTAATCAGTTATGCTTGCATGTAACACGACCCAGTCCAATATCCACTTCTGCTGGAACAGATCCTGCACATCACTGCTGATTTGCCTGTGTGTACCCTCCTTTGCCTGCTGACTGGGTCTCAGTCTTGACAGAGTGTGGGTTGAGACATATTGTGCTTGCCATACATATTTGTCCCATTTTATTTGGTACCACCACCAGGATGCTTCCCTCTTCTAGTACTATTGCAGGCTTTATTATCACTACAGAAATAATGTATGTCCTTGGGTTCTTCCCATCACACATCCTCTGTGTCTGGTCTCTGAGGAAGTTTATAAGCACAGTGCTCACTCAGCATCTTCTGGCCTATGTGACATGTGAGAATTGAAAAAGGACATTTACTACTGACTCTTAATTTGGTCTTAAACAAGAGGTGAAAGCAAGAACTACAATGAAAGGCAGAAGATATTTATTGGAAAGATAAAAAATATTTATTTTAAGACATGTTATGTGTACTAGGAATCTAAAGTCCTCTTTCATGTAAAACTTCATGGCGAACTTTTTTGAAGTTGCTGAAAGAGCTGCTTCTGATGTCACCTACAGTGCCATTTTTTACATGGCAATTCACTTGTTAGCCCATTTCAAGCACTGTTGGCATTTTAAGAGGTTTACTGGGCAATTTCTCATTTATTTGAACTGTGTAAATCTACACATCAGAGGCTTCTCTACTGCAAATCTACATTGTGACTACAGTCTTCCATTTGCAGAGAAATAGTCTCACACAAGTAAAATTCTATCCAACTCCCAAAAATGCCAGGAATCTTGAAGTAATTTTGCTTCTCTTATACTGCTTCACAGTCCATCTCTGACAGAGACGACATTTTTCCCAGTGAATGAGATAATGAGATGCTTTCAAGTCACTTGACTAGTTTCATAGCTTTCAAAACCAGCACTGCATCCCTTAGCACACAGGAAGTCACAGAGCTCTGTGCAAATATTTCAGTAATGTTGTTTTACCTTCCTAGAGCTGAGCTGCAACAGGACCCAGCCCATCGCTCCTCCTGCAGCCCTCTGATGATGCCTACTGGTGACGCTTTGGTTCTGGGAATGTGACAGCCCTACCTTAACTTCAGATTGTCACTTATAACCAGAAAACACAGAAAAACTGCACCACCATATTATCCATAGGTCACCAGTGCGAAGTTCAAACCGGCTTTTTTTAGTTTGCCCTCAGCTGGAAAGTGGAATGAGCGTGTCACCTTTTGATATCAGTGTTGGATCAATCCTCATTTGTAATGAGCAGGGAAAAACCTGAGAAATCATTTTCGCTCATTTATAAGCAGTGTCCAAAAGTTGCTAACAAAGACTGGATGACCAGACCCCGCACTGCCTCCCTGCACTGCTTGCAGTAAGTGCTCATCAGCCAGCGTGAATGTGCATTTTGTGCGTGTGGAGCACAAAGAAATCACATCGTGTACATGACAAGTGTGACCATGGCCTGTCAGGGCCCTTTTCCTGTGCTGACAGGTGGCAGAAATTGAGTTGGTTGTAAGACCCTAAAAGTTGATGAAGGCAGACATCTGCAGCAGAGCAATCTGTAGCTGAGACACTTAGAAAATTCCCTGTGCAGCCGAGAGAGAGAGAAGATGCTTCTGTGGAGCCTTAATTTAGATGTCTATTTTAGGGTGGACTGAATCACACTTAGATGCCCATTCAGTGCTGACCTCTCCTGGTCATCACTCAGCCCAGGTGACCTACATTTAGGTGAGTGACTCCCCCCTGTTTTATTCAGGCAGATGAAGTGCCACTTCAGAAGAGCACTTTTGGCTGGGTGGTGTCTGTAGTGGTGCCGGCTCTGCCCTCCCTCTTGTAACCATGACTGCTTGAGAGGTTATTTTGGGGCACTCAGCAGTGGTTTAAATTTGCTCTCCCCAGTCGCAGGCAGTTTTCTCCATCTGGTCCTGAGGTCCATCAGCTACTGCTATTGGAAATGCAGTTTGCATCCCACTGCATCAATAAAGGTGAGTCAAGCACAGTAAGGGGCTCTAAAGGCTCATTTCATTGATGTTTGCTGTTATTGAGTACATACATAACTTTCCTGCCAGCTGGAGATGGCTGTAATAAGACCAGTCTCAATAATATGGGAAGGGATCTTTCCAGAGAGTAAATACAATGGCTCACACCCCCTTCACAGATTGTTTCTTACTTACAAGTTTCAGAAAACAAAGTTCTGTTGGCAGGATGTTTTCCTAGTGTTTCTTCCCTGCCTGGAGGGAACTTGGGGACAGACACAGACAGTTTTTCTCATTTCAGAAAGGCTGTGATAACCATTCAACACGCAACAAAAAAGCTGAGTATGACCAGAGCTGCTAGAGCACAGGCAGCCCCACAGTAAACCCTATAGACATTTAAACCAAAAACATAATCACAAGCATCAAATTACCCTCACATGCCCATCCTTGGACATCTCTGAGAGACTTAAGTGGTAAGAGGAGGGAAGATCTCGGAGTAACTCTTGTCTGTTTAACCATGTTAATGCTTAAAGAGTTTCTCTTTTACCACACCAAGTGACCTCTGTCTGACTAAAACCTATTTTTCAAGACATTTTCTTTTTAACAGAGGTGAAGATTCAGAAACAGATTCATCATCTCTTTTAATTTTTTTTTCAAAGACTCATACCTCAGTGTTAAAAAAATGGTGGATCTTCTTGTCCTACAACCCTTTCTAGCTTCCAAAATTTGAGCTTAATAACCCCTGTTCTTGTTTCTTGCTGAACATTTCTCACTAGATTCAGTATTCACTGTGCCCTACCTTATTTTTTTCCCTACTTCAGCTGCTATCAAGCCACTTCACAATAAATAGATCAAACCCTCTACGAATAAACCATTTTCTCAAACTCATCAGGCTTCAAATCATCTCTGCACATTTTCATTTTTCAAGATGCCTGCATCAGAACTTCATCCAATATTTCAGTTCCAGTGGAATCACTTCCCTGCTCGTACTTGTTTATCTTGTGTTTATATAGCTGAACATTATATTTGCTTGTATAGCCAGAGCATCACAGGGGGACTCTGCTTGCACTGTGGCAACTCTGAGACTCTTCTTGTCAATGCTGTTTCCACAACTCTGCAGATATTGTCTCAGCCATATTAAAAAGCTTTATTTGATTACAGCCATACACTTAAATTCCCTACACCATTTCATATTGTTGTCATGTCGTTATAATCTCTATTCCAGCAGGATATGTGATATTCACAGGTTTGTTTTAAATCAACAGGAATGTTTCATTTAATTCCAGATCACTGATGAAATTGGTTGGTCAACACTGTTTCTAGTACATACCACCATGGGATGCCACTAGAAACATACTCATTCAGAGAAAATTTCATGTTAGCAACAGCTTTGCAATCTGCCATTTAGCAAGTTCTAAATTCATCTTATCCAAGCTTTATTGACACTAATTGCTCATTTTTGCAACCTTGCCATGCAGTTGCTCATTTTTGAAAAGCTCAGATTATCCTATGCCAGCAAACAGTACACATTAAACCATAGAAATCTTTTATGTCTACATGACAGTGATTATCAGCCAAACACATAATTCATAGTAAAATCAGGCTGTATTGACAATATTTGTTTTTTAGCAGCATCATAGTGACTGTCATGAAATGGTATTCACACCTTTTACCTCTATTTACATCTTCATTAATTAAATCTTGTTCATTTTTCTCTTATTTTGCAAGGGACATACATCAGGATAGCAAGGCGATTGCCCATATTCCCCTTTTCCCTTTTTACTGTACCATCACCAAAGGATTGAAGCAATTGGCTGTACATTTTGATGCAAGTCACCCAGGTCTGATGAGTTACAAACATTCTTCTTAAAGACATGGTAAATTTTTTCTTACTTTTCAGTGGACTGGAAAACACTTGAAGTGGCATAGGCTTATCATTGGCTTTTCTCCAAATACAGAATATAAATATTTATTGTCAATTTCTTTCTTTTTTTGGCTATTGAAGTTATGAATGGTCCTATTTGCACTTTGCAAAGGTGGTCTTTCATTACTTCATTTGCTTTTACTTTGACTCAAAAAGTCCTTGTTATGCTAAACCTGGCAGACCTTTTTTTCTGCAATTTCTTTACCTTCCTTCCGTGTGTTTTTTCAAGTGCTACGTTCTAACTGGTAGCTGTTGTTTACCCCTCTCTAACACTGTTACAAAGCACCAGCCCTGGGATTTGCACTAACTTCTTTATTTACAGTAGAAGGTTCAAAGCAGAGAACCACCATACCTGTATAATAACAGCAAACCAGGGGGCATGAAAAGATTAATTAACACTATTTCTTCTGTCACAGTCTGAAATAAAAAGAACATCTTAAACTTCTCCTGGTGCCCCAGTCTTTGACTTTGCTGGACCCCTAAGCCATGTAGAGCATCCAACACTAACTTACCCTGAAGAGGACCGGTGGCCTGAAAGCAGGGTGTTTCAGGCTTAGTATAACACATGTAGGGAGCATTTCTGACTTGAAATGATTGTTTCATGCTCTCCACAGCCCTGAACTGCTGTAAATTTACTGGAGACATTGAGGTCAACATTTTAAGGTTTGTTTCTTAAGAAAATTAAAATATTGCAAGGATCCTGGAGCTTGCAGGCTTGACCATTTTGTCTTGAAGATAAGAGTTCATGTAGTGGCTGTTTTGGGTGATGACCGAGGTGTAGTGAGCTGTGTGGAGCAGCCATTATACTTAGTAGGATGGAGGGGCTGCAAATCAGGATCACAGAGTAACTCAGGTGAAAGGGGTCAGGAGGTCTCTGGCTCAAGCCTCTGCATAAAGCAAGGTAAGCTTCAGACCATGTTGCTTGGGGGTTTATCCAGTTGGGTCTTGAAAATCCTCCCACCAGAGAGGAGACTGCACAGTCTCCCTGGGCAGGATGCATTGCTGCCTGACTGTCCTTGTAGTGAAAAAACTTCTCCTTAAATCTCATGAGAATCTGACTGTCTGTGGTCCACCTATCATGCCCAAATATAAACAGCTTGGTTCCATCTTTTCCGTGACCTCCTTGTATTCATCAGGCATCTGTTGTTAAGTCCTTCCAAAGCCATCTTATCTCCTGATGGAAGAAGCCCACCTCTTCCAGCCTCTCCTCACAAGGCAAGTGCTCCCACCCTGATCATCTTCGAAGTTCTCTGCTGAACTTGCTCTGGGTCATTGGTGCCTTTCTGGTGTTGCAGGGGGCAAACATGGACACTGTACTCTAGATGTGGTCTAACAAGTTATGCGTAAAAACTTTCTTCATCTAACATCTGTCTTTCAGCCCCAATCCTTTTCTTCACAGCTTTTCCAGGTCCCTTAAGTGGATTGCTTGTACCCTGCCTCCATTTTTCGTGTCATTACCACTTCAATACGACAATTTATTGCCGTGCTTTTGAAACTATCACAGCTCTGCCTTGCAGTCTGCCTGAGTGATCAGCATTCAGAAATAAAAGTGATATTTTGAAAAGATGAGCACGGGTCTCATTTTTGCTGATGCTGGCTGCTGTGGCAGACTATACAGGAAAAACCAAAGAAAATCAAAAAGTTCTTCTGTCCCTTCCCAGAGCAGAGACTGACAATAATGGATCAGTTTCCTACAGCAGCAGCTGTGGGGGCCTTTTCTTTGCTAACAAAATATGCCCTCTCTGCCCAGCCTACAGCAATTTGTATCAAGGAAAGCCTCTCAACACTGCCTTGTTATTTATTCTGCCTGCATGGCCCCTCAGTGCAGTGGCTGCCGCCAAAGGCACACTCAGGATGAGGCATTGCCAGAAAATGTTAAAAGCAGAAAAGGTCCCAGAAGCCACACAAATGGATGCAAAAATGTACATCCTCTTCTCACTCCAGAAAAAAAGCAGCAACTGTTAGTTGTACACAGACTTCACGGAACATTTGGGCTAAAGAGCCCTGAAAAGTCAGGGGAATCATTCCAGATGTTGTGAAAATGGATGTGATTCTACACATAGAATATTGAACATTTCAGTTCATGAGGGTTGCCTGCATCACTCTCTACAGTGGCTAGATAGACCCGTTCAAGATCAGACTTTTCTATTAGGCAAGGAGCAAACCTCAGCCATGTCTTCCAGGTTGGTGAGCTCTGAAGCAAATATGCACACGAGTGCCCAGTATGCCATAAAAACTGTAATTAATACAGAAATTAGGTATCCCTGCTAGGAGAGGACAGAATATATAATATTCAGCAACTAAAACAAGGCAAACTTTCATGCCATTCCAAACTTCTGTGTGTTCTTGGAATTTCAAATTTCCATAACTTTCCTTTTTCTACATGCTCTGCCACACTCCTTTCTCAGGCCTAGCCTTCTCTGTCCTTCCCAAATGGTGGTCCTGGATATCACCTTTCTTTCCCAGGGTCTCTCAGCTTCTTCCTGGTAGGGTCCACCTTAGGTCTCTCCACCCATGTGCTCTGAATCAAGAGCCACAGAGCCAACAAGGTTGAGATTCATCAAGCCAGGGGGAAGTTGTGCAAAGATGGAGGTTTTAGTGCTCTTTGACAACTTAAACAAAAGTCTTATGGTTTTGAATAGGGAAAAGGAAAGTTTTCCAGGGGGTATATGAACCTGTGTGATCAAAGCCTGCAAGATAGCCTGATGTGCACATAAAAGGGCGAGCAAATGTTTGGGGTTCTTATTTCCTACAAATATGTTTTTCCCATCCTTCAGTTCAACCTGTGGCAGCTGCTCTCACAGGCATTTCATAAATTTGTAAAACTTTTAGGCTACCAGGCCCAAACACCCAAATAAATAACTCATTCAACAATTTTCCAAAACCAACACCATTCTGTGATCTATGGTAACAGAAGTAAATGAAGTAAAACACACAAAAATAGCTGGTGATTGGGGTGCTCCATTTTAAAACAAGGCTGTTGGACACTTTAAACACCATAATTAAGGAAACTATTTTTGCATACTAGTTTTCTGTGATAGATCTGAATTTTCATCAAAAACTGGAAGAATCAGTAATTTAAAAGATTACATAAGTGTGGTCAGCATAACACAACCTGGGAATGTATTTAATTTTAATCACTGAAACATATATATTGACAGTTGTAGGAACAGACTGAAAGCTCATTAAGGCCTGTTCTAAAGTGGGAGCTTGAAGAGGAACTTGGACCTGACCCTCATTTGCCTAAAGCAGCAATGAGGTATTTCAAGAAAATGCTTTGTTGAGAACAGTGAGGTGAGAAACTGTGCTCAAATGAAATGGCTTTTTAATGTTAGATTATCTATTCCATACAATCCAGTGCATGTGAAAAGTCATTCAAGCTCAGGGAAATATTGTTCCCATCACACTGCTGCTTGTTTCCAATTTCTGGAATACAGCAGTGTGCAGTGGTTGTGCCAGCCACTGGGGGAAAATGTCTGCCCCAAACATACATGATTTGAATGCATCAGAAAGAGGATAAACAGCAGGAGGCTGTAGCCCTCATGTTACAGAGGCTGACCCAGGGACACTGAGTGACTGCACTTGCCAAAGGTGGCAATGGGAATCAGCAGCACCACCAGGCACTGGCTTGCTGGCTGGTTTATTGTCCCTGAAACCATTAGTCTCTGAAAGGACATCTTTCTCTCTGATTACTTTTTCTGAACATGCTTTGCTTTTTAACGGGTGGTGAAACATAATCAAAGAATATGTTCATTACTGATATTTGTCCAAGAAGTTTCTACTAACATCAGCCTCTTTTCCTCCATACAATGCCAGTTTCACAGATCCATTTGCATCACATTGGGAAAGTCCTATTCATGCATCATTTGCAATATGAACCATCTGTTTTACTCAAAACAGAGATAACAGACAATGCAGTCTCAACACTGAAGGGATTCAATTTTTAATCTTTGTGCACATTTGTTAAAATAATCTACCTTTGAATTTCAAGCTTAAAAATACTGTCAGAGCAAACATTGGCCTGCAAAGATCATAGTGATTTAATTAAAAATGTATAAAATGTCAAAGTTGGCTTAATGCTCCTGTGGGAAGGAAATATGGGCAAGTTTCCACCCATCTTGAGCACATATTGGCTTATATGAATTGCACTGGAATGAAAACAACGTTTTCAATCAGAATTTATTTTAAATTAAAATTATTTAAAGTGCATTTACCTTCGATGGCAACACTGGCACATACAAAATTACATACAATCTCTGTAGTAATGCTGAAACTGTTCTATGGCCCATTCTCAAGGTTTCAAGTCAGAGGAACCAATAGCTTCCTTTTCAGCTTCAGTAGAGTATTTATATATTCACATCTACAATAGTTATTCCATCTCAGCAGAGAAGTAGCCAATTTTTCCCTAATTAAAGCCTCATTATGCCATCTTAATAGAAACACATAGCTCTCTTCCACCTCAAAACACTTGCTAAGTTTTAACAGTGCCCAAGGACACTCCATAAATCAGTGGTGGCAGTACAATTAGTACTGAGGATTTACTGGCTCTTAGGTCTATATTCAGCTGCTAAGCCAGCTCTCAGTTTCCATCCCCTGCCCACTCTTTTTTGGTCTATATCAAGCTTTGTAGGTCATAAATACATGCAATGTCAAATTAAGTACCCCTTATCACAGCCTGCCCACTCACTCAACAAGAAGATAAAACTGTGCAGAAAAGAAGGTGAATGAATACTCCTTGTCAAGGAATAAACTATTGTATATTTACCAAAAGAGATAATGTGATACACCTTGAGGGTTCATGGGCTCTTTTCTTCCCCTTTCTGGCAATATATTCCTTCTGCTGTTCTGACAATATAAAATATTCTAAATAGAAAACAAAAAGCTAATTTGGTATATATATATATATATATATATATAAGGTGCCATATTTTTATTTAACGTCCAAGCAACAACTTCACAAAGGGGGTTGAAAAGTAAAGCAAGCTGTTTCCTAGCACCAGTGGAAAAACCTTCCCAGTGACATTAAAGTGAGATCTTCATGGATTTAAGCTTGTCCCTGGTTAATCTGACACACAGCAGAGCAGGTTGGCTGCATCCCTCTTACTGTATTGATACCAGACAATAGGTTAAGGGATTGGAAGAACCACCCATGGTTTTTCCTTTCTGTACTGAAACAGGCATAACCAGACAGATATATTTAGTGGTATTAACTCTTAAGTTAATTTCTGTGCAACACCTGTTTCCACATTTTGTAAGAAACTATTTCACAAGCCACTGTCATAGAACAAGCTTGGTACCTCTCTTGATGTCTAACCTAAACCTTTCTCTTACCTATTTTCAGTTATGACTGGATGTTTCTTCTCCAATTCTACAGCAAAATAAACCTTCCTTAGATATTAGCATTCTCTCCTTCACTGAATGCAGTAGGATGATCATGTCTCTGTCTCTGCTCAAAATGTCCCTGAGGATGGAGCCCAGGATCTGATTTGCCTTTGGCTGCAGCAGCACAATGGGGACTCAGTTTCAGCTTGTTGGCCAACAGGAGCCCGACAGGAGAATCTCTACTTCTGCACCAGTCAACATTTCCTGTAATTTCCTTCCAGGTCCAGCTACCTGACCTGACTCTAAAAATGACCAAATTTTCTTGTAGTCTCATCTTCATGTAATTTTAGATGCTCTTTCTCAGCCTCACTTTCAAATCCTGATGGTAGGAAAATGCTTATTTTTAAATCCATTTTGCAATTAAAAAAACATGTTAGTGCCCCACTTCTTCTGCCATCTCAATCAAAATTGTGGTTTATTTGACTACTAGGTGTTTGATCTTGTTCAGTAGTGTCCTTAGCTATATTTTTCTTTCCAAAAACCTTGGTGAATTCCAGGGGAGGAAGTGCTCTCCTCGTCTGCACTGGGATTTTGCACAGAGTCAAAACAAACAACTGTTCTCTCATGTGTAGAGACACATTAATCCCAAATTTCTCTGCTTCATCTCCACAGATCTCCTTGGTTCTCAAATGACCCATAATCTGTGGAGCAGAAAGGATGGGCTGAAAGCCCTGGTACAGCAAACCTTTCCTGAACCCTACAGATTGTAGCGTCCCACTTGTGTAATCTGAAGCTGTCACTGCCACAAGGATAAAAGCAGCTTAGTTCAGAAGCAGAGAAATGTTCAACTCATTAGATTTACCAGGCCTTCAGCTGCCCTCAAGATGTGGTTCAAAGTGCTGGCTTGAATCAGTCTGTTGGTAATTTCTGCAAATTTGTTACTGAACCAGATATTATTTTAAGTCAAACTAGCAAATTTTTTTTTTTTTCACAGACATAGAAAAGAGACACATGCTTACCTACCCTCTGGCTCTTTTCCTTTTATTAATTTGGTTTTTTAGGGAGTGAGAGTGGGGGTGAGAGGGCACGTTGGACATTTTTTTCTTCTTTATCCATTTAGGTAAATAGATAAAGATTCCTCCTCTATAGCTGAAGAACTGTTCTACTTTCTGTATTGTTTTCTTTCAGTTCCATAAAAAGGATTGAATAAAATATGACATAAAAATCTTATGATTATCTCATATGGTTTTTCAGACTGAACTAAATTACTATTAGGATGTAGAGGGGAATGAGGAGAGAGCTCACTTTTATAGCACAGCCCTCAGAGAAGTTTATTTTTCTGACAGAAGTTAAATCTGCGTTTTTCTGTAAGGCTACCTTAAGCATAGCCATCAGAAAGGGCTTATATCATGTTGTAGCTTCTGGGTATTTCTGTATTGTTGTCAGAATAAAGGTAACTCTGATGTCATGAAATGCCAGTAACACCATGCCCAGCATAATGCAGATAAGCTAAAAGCAATGTAACCTTTAAAAAAACAACAAGTTGCTATTTAGCTACTGCACACATAAGCTATCTGGCACACCGGGCTAGAGAAGTGGATGATGCAAGTGTCTAACCTTTAGTGCAAATATATTTGTATGTGAATTATCCAAGCTTTGTGACCTGTGGCTTCCTAATCAAACTCACCTTCTGGTGCAGAGCAACATGGAATGAGACATTTTTCAAACCACAGGGAGGAAAAAAAGAAGGGGGTTTGGCTAGAGAATGGGAGACAGAGAAACCACATAGCAGGGAACAGGGAAAGTGATTCAGTCACTGCTGAATGAGAATGGGAGACATGCAAGGAGCTGATGCAAAGCACAACAGCAAGAAATATGAAGGAAATATAATGGAAAGTTGTTACATCCATTTAGACCTACTCAGGCACCATGGACCCATTGCTTTTAAAGAGCCTGTGAATCCACATCCCCCTTCTTAATGTCCAATCAGCTGTAAGTAGAAGATTGTAGGTTAAATAAATGCCATTGTAAATTACAGCATTTAGCTGTCTAATTACCTGCTTGTCCCTGTAATTTATCTGACTTGCAAATCTATCTCCAGGAATGTAGGAATAATTTAATTACTCCTCAAATGCAGGAAAACTTGGCAGGCACGGATCTGTAGTTACAGGTGCTAGAAGCATTTTCAAGCATAATGAGGTATTTTATTCAGGTAATCCTCTGGCTGGAGGTTCTTGGTTGGAATCTCAGTTGAAATTATGATGTACTGTTCTGCTCCATATTTGTTCTGCTCTATATTCACACACAGAACATATACTTGTTTTCAGCTTATAAAAACAACCTTTTAACCAAAGAAGCATGCAAGACACTGCATGCTTGTTTCACTTGAATGTTTGTGCACACTGATTTTTTTTGAGTCTGAGCAGAAGACATGATGAGATAAATACATTAAATATTCTTTTTGTTTTCCAGGAGATTGTGTGACTTTGGGTTTTCTTTAGCAGGAGAACAGCACATTATTCTAGTAAATTATATTAATGACAGACTCAGGCCTGCTCTTCAATAGTAACAGATACTCCCTTTAGGCAAGGTAGAATAAATAGGAAAGACATCCAGCTATGTCCAAGGGAGGTTGTAATTGTCTGTAGCAAGTCAACTGTCTTTGGGCTTTAAAGTGTTTCTTTACAGGAGTGAAAAACTGAAAATATGACAATAGAAAGTCTCTGCAGACCAGTGGGGTGTAGGCAATGGTTGTTGTGCAATTCATTTAGTAGTGGCAGGCAGCTGCTTTCCAGACTCTCTCCTGCCAGAACAGAGAGAAGTTCATAGGGGAAAGGAACTTAATTCCCACAGTGGCATGTAGAGGTGTGGAGAAGAATTATGCACACTTAACTGCATTATATCCTACTGTCCTTATGCAATACTCCTCACACTATGCATATACATACATAGGGATTTGTTTTTTAGCACAGCCTTCTTCTCAGAAAACTATTTTGAAACTCCTTTCAAATAATTTTCTAACTAGCAATTTATCTTCTTTTGATATAACAACGATTGTCCATGCAAATGCAACTCAAGCTGAACACAGATATCCCTCCAGGATTAGAGCTGCTGAGTGTCCAGCCTGAGAGACCAGCTACAGTAATACCAACACATCCCTAAAGCAGAAGGATAGCACCTGGCAATACACAGAACACTTGATTACTGTAAAGCACAGATTACAGCCTTCTACGCCCTCCTTGCTGACTGTATACACATTGGGGGCTCTCTCAAAAACAAGCCTGAAGCAACCTGACACACAGATTTGGAACCCACTACCTTCATTACAAACCTCAGTTTCAGATGTACTCAACCTGCAAGGCTTGTCTTCCTGTTCACCTCTGTAGTAAAATACTTAATGGATTTGAAAAAGAGAGTTCTTTAAGACCTCTGTTTTAAGTATTCATAGTCCTTGGGACATTAGTTTGGAAAAAAATTAATTGCCACCAGTCTAAAAAGAGTTCTGTTACTTAAAAGTTTTAAGTAGTACCTTCTCTTGGGCCTTTGCAACTAACTATTTCTTTTATATCATTCACCTTATGTAACTTCAGTTACATTTGGCTGATGACCAGCTGACAACTGTACAAGACTTTCTCTGCAATTCATGCAAAAAAGTAAAGATTTCATTATCCACATGCAGAGACCAGCGGAGTAGTTCAGGCAGGTACTAGAGAGAGGTAAAGATGTTGCAATTATTCTGCTGCAAGGCAGGGGGGCCAGAAATCCTTAGGTGGGGGTCCTGCAGACACCCCCTTTCCCTGCCTGTGCTTTCAAAGCCTGCTTGAGACGGGTACCAGCTGTGCTGCCTCACACTGGTGAAGGGACAGTGTCACTGGAAGGAGCCAGAACGAAGTGCCAGGTTTCAGGTTGTGCTGGAGTGATGCTGACTGCACCCAGACACAGCTCTCTCATTGCAGCCTGTCCAGTGAGTATCCTTCCCAGCTTGGGTCCCAGAAGGAGCCATTACACACTGCCCTTGTGCATCCCTGTGACAGATAAGCTCAGCATGGGTTGGGAGGTTTTAATTCCAAACTGCTGTATGGAGCTGCTATGTGTAACACAGTTTGTCTGTCACTGAGACTAAAGTGCACCCTTATCCAGTGCTGGAGGGGGCCATGAAGCTTCAGAGAGGTTGACCAGAAAAGTTGTGGACTCTCTCTCACCTGAGATACACAAGAACCGCCTGGACACAATCCTGTACCATGTGCTCTAGGACAACTCTGCCTCAGCAGAGGTTGGACCAAATGACCCTACTTTGGTCCTTTCCAACATGACCCACTCTGTGATTTTGTGATTCAGTGAAGTCAGTGTTTGCTTGAAAAAAGGCCAGGCAAGTAGAAGACTCACACTACAGCTCAGTTAGGATGACTGTATACCATTACTGTGACCAATGACCTTTTTTCCCTTGACCCCTGCCAGTGACACTGGAAATACAGTACCGTCATGGAAATGAGAAAGCCACAGCAGAAAAAAAAAAAAAAAAAAAAAAAAAAGGGAAATTACAGTAAGAGGAGCACAGGTTACATAGCACATAAACCATAAACACATACAGTCCTTGGCACCGTCTGCTTGCACACAGAGACTCCCTGTACCCAACCCAATGCAGGTCTGGCTGCTGGCGATGGAGCAAGAATCCTCCTCCCACTGGCACTGGCTGCTGGCAGCCGGTGAACTGGTCAATCTGGAAATGGCAGTGACAGATCAGTGTTTGTGCTCAGTATGCTCACAGCCATGCCAAGCCAGCTGTTTTCCACATGTCTCTGCTATTTGCTCTGACCAGCTCATTAGCTGCTGGTCAACACGAACAACAGAGGTACAGGGCACAGCTCTGGCTGACACTGCTGGTCTCACGCCTCACCTGCTGCAGGTGTGGACCAGAGCTGTTACTCCTCCCTCCACTGCTGCCAGCCCTGCCCACAAGGGAGCTCTCCTGGCCTTCCACTGTTCCAAGAAAGTTCAAAGCCCAGGGAGCTGGGGCAAAGTCATCTCTCTCCCCATCTGTTGGAGGCTGGATAAGCTTAGCCATAGCCTGAGCTTTCACTCGAGGGACACCAGGAGCTGCACAACAAGCTTGTTACATGCAGATAAGGCAAAAGTCACATTTAATTGGGCATGAAATAAAAATGACCCCCAGGTGGAGGTGGCAGGGTCAGGCAGCTGAGCCAGCCTTACTGGGGCTCTGTCGCTGCATCCTAATGCCAGTGCAATTTCCACAGCCTCCAGCTCCACAATCCCTCCTTTGATGTGACTCAGTGATCTTTTCAGGTGGTTAATTCCACAACCTGATCTGCTTTAGCACTGGAGAAGGTTTATACCTGACCTGAATCTCTGCTTCTTTACACAGAGCTGATGAGCCTTCATTTTATCCCTCACAGTTTTGTGTAAGGGAACCTGTTTTTCTCTCACTTATTTTCACATTTCAGATGTTTGTACAGCATTATTATATTTCCATGGATTTTGGCTTTTTATTGAAGTGATATGAGAGAGGGGAAGAGAGGGCAAACCAAGAAAGGGATACTTAGAGTTCTCCATAATAAATTATGGGGGAAACTGAGCAAATATTTGGGATGTGTATATGCTGATGTCAAGGTAAAAATGTGTAGGAGAATGCTGTATTTTTGTATTCACAAAAAAATGCACATACATAAGTACAAACCATTTTTCATCATAAAAATGCTTCATTAACTAGTTGCTCTTTTTATGCTATATGAAAAGTCTTCTCCCCTTGAAAAAAAGAAGGAATTCTTAATGCCTCAAATTCAGCCAAGCTGAATCTCAACAGTCTCTGTGAGAGAGGACCAGGGAGGAGTTTTTTCATTTACATGTCCCTTACTGAATCTTGTGAGCCACTTGTTCAGAGCACCTGATCCCAGAGCAGGATACTGGCACAGATGCCTCAGCAGCCTGATCCTATAGAGCAGGCTTTATGTATCTGCTTTTAATCCAACTTATAGATCATTGAGAACACAGATATTATCTGAATACACAGTAAAGGAGTCACAGAGCACAGCAGTGAGGGCTAGTGCCTGAGCAGATGCCCCATAATCTCCAGTGCCCATTTGTCATAATGCCTTTAGTTTGTCTCTGTGCTTCTGCAGCAGGTAAAGCTGGGTCTCTCCAGGCACCCTACCAGACACCAGATACCCAGTGCTTCCCACAGGCGTGGGATAAGTGATGACAGCTTTGGCTGCTGCTCATGTCCTGATCACACTGAGGCAGGGGATGGCACAGTCCTGCGTTTTACTCGTCCAGTTCCTGAATCTCTGCTCTGCACAGAGGACTTGTGCCCAGATATTTTTTAAGAGGTGAATAGAACTCAAGCCCACACTTAAAATATGGCTCAGGCATACACTGCTCAGGTGCTATGCTGCTGTGTTGGGCTTGTGCAGGCTACAGATTTTGTGTGGCCAAGCAGGACTTTGGGCTGCAGAGAGGCAAAAGTCCACCACTTCCCTTTGGGGCCAGCTGCTGACCCATGAGACCGCTGATCGCTTTCCCTTCCCTTTGCAGAGTTTACCAACAGAGCCTCTCTCCAAGGCAACTCAGCTCTGTGCTCTTAGCTGATCTTCTCAGAGTTTACACTGAAAAAAGGTCACAATTGTGCCATTCTCTGAGTGTGAAGCTCTGTGGTTTTCTTTCTGTGAAGCCTGAAAGGCATTTCAGATCTTGAACTGCTGGAAAACCAGCAACCCTCCCCATGATTTCATTTTCAAAGGCACTGACTTAATTCCCAGAAGGCAGTGATAATGCTGGCTGTAATCAAGAGGGCTGTGCCTAAGAAGAATAAGAATTCCCCTCCAACTAATTTTTACTGCCTAGTTACATGAGAGCAGAGGGCCCTGCAGAGAGAGGGTAGAAAGGAATATTTCTATTCTCTCCCCCTACCACCCCTGATACAACCAGACCTGTCCTAGTGGGACAGGTCCATGACTGCTTCCCACCAGCTTTACTTCAGTGTAATTGTACTGACCAAAAGAGATCATCTCTTCAGTCTCAGTAAGCTTAATTTACCTGTACTTCCTGCAGCTAGTTCCTGTTTTAATCCTACCATGCTAAGCTTAAATGACAAAATGGTGAGAGGTGAAAGCTGAGGGAAATGATTTCTAGCTACTCAGAGCCTCCCTTCTGAGGGAATAATTTGCTGCATTTGGAGGTGCATATTTCCCCTGTTGCAGGGAAATAGGAGAGTGCTGGCATTTCCAGTCATCAACTTCTGAAAGGCAAACTGAGTGCAGCCTGTCTGCTAAAATCTGGCGAGGACTGAATTATGCAGAGAAGGAAGGAGGACCATATCATTTGCACAGCATGTTATATATTTTCTTTCTCTGTGTTCTCGTTATGCCTCAGCAGTCTTCTCTACCAAAATACTGAAACACAATCCTTCCTTCTGAGAACACAGTGAATAATTATTTTCTAGCTAAATTCAATCCCAGGAAAGCCACTGATCCTAATGGCAGAGTAGCTGATTGAGCTAAGTCTCAATCCACTTAATGGCCAAATAATCCAGAGTCTGCTATTAAAATTTTCAGCAGAAGATGCTGGCAGGGAAAGACGGACTTTTGGTCTGTCATGCAATAACGACATGCATGAGACCCATTACTGCATGAGACCATTCCCTTAAAAACCATGCTTCTGTGTGGCCAGGATGCCTCTCTGGCTGGTTGGACCTTGCAGACTGCTGCAAGTGCCCCTCCTGTTTGTGCTGTGGCAAGGCAGAGCTGCTGGCGGTGCGTGGGCCGGCCAGAGCGTGCGGTGTGTGCGGGGCAGGCGGCTGCTGCTGCTGTCAGCCACCTCCAACGCCTCTCCCGCAGCAAGTGGCATATAAGGGAGAACTGGGAAGCACATTTGCCTTACAAAACTATTCCCATTCACCTTTCATAGACTCTGGTGCTCTACCTCCTCTCTGCTACTGGCCTGTATTTACTTTTGCTGCCTTCCATTCCTTCCCCACATCAATAAGAAGGTGACCATTCAGGCCTGAACTGACACTGCACCTACCTGTTTATTACCTGTTTTCTGCTTTGACAAACGTATCTGTGTTAATGCATCTTAAATACTGGTTCTCCATTACGTATTGTATTCACTATTTTCTTTCAAGTTTTAAATTTTTCTGTATTAAATATTTATTATTGTTATATTCCTCTGGAATTTTATCATCTTACATGTGTTTCTCTTGTTTCTTCAATAATAAAAATTTTCAGGACTGAAGGGAGAGTTTGGCCACTTAAGGAATGGCAGTTTTTCTAAGAGAGCTGCTGAGGAAAAAAAAAACTTATTTGATATGATTCCATATAAACAGAGGTTGACCTTATCTGAGCACAGCCTTAAAAGGAAAGCCTGTTCAGTCTCAGGCTTGAGAGTACACAGACATGTGGACCTTATGTAAGTAGTAATAAGTGTTTACAACATTGCTCAGATATCTTCATTGTTCTTAGCTGTACTTTTGCAATACTTTTGTTTGTTCAATTTCCTTTCTCTACTGTAATCTTAATGTAGTCATAATGGATTTGATTATATGTTGTTGCTCATTCTTGGCTTATTACAAACTGCTGGCAAACAATCCATGGCTCAAATGTGCTCCTGCAAAATCAGCTGCTTAATAATGCCAAATAACAAACAAGTCCTTGGTGAAGAATCTGTAAACTGAACAAAGGGACACATCTCTGCAGTATGCTAAACAAGCCTCTGCCTGCAGTTAGCAGCATGACTGACAGGTGAAGATAAAGGGCAGCAGTAAAGAAAACTGTTTTTTGAAGCTTACACAAAATGTTTTTTCTACAGAGCATGCATCACAAATATAGCAGAAGTGCTATGGACCAGCACAGGATGCGTGAAAAATTCTTTGGCATGACCTGGATGTCTGATTTCAGCCTCTCTTATGAATAGCACCCTTGTCCCAAACTTAGTACAAAGCCTCACAGTGTGTTTGTTCTCTTCTCCTCCTGGGAGACAACAGTCTCAACAGAAGATGCCTATTTGTGAGTCATTGGATAAGAGAGATACCAACACTGGAATTTATAACAGCTCTGTGAAAAATCCAGCTCCTCATTTCCTTTCCATTTTTTCGGGCACTTATAACAAGCTCACATTTGGGGTCAGATGCAATACCATGTTCAATCCTGAGATTTTATTTCCTTTTTTATGTTTTTTTAACAACAAATTTAAAATAGGGCATCTATTTATTAATTTCATTTCTGAGACAGCTTGTGACACCTCCGTCACTTTTATCTGCAATCTCTTGCCTTATGCTTGGCTTGTAAGCTCTTTGGGCCAAAGACAGGTTTTTCTGTAGTGTCTTCGATTGCCAGAGTAATAGGAAAAGAAAATAGTAATTATAATCTGCTGGTGTTTGTTCATAATAATAAATAAATGCTGAATGTTTCCTCAAGTGAACAAAACCCCCATGTCTTGCTTTTAAAATCCTTAGATTTGAACTAATCGCTCATGGAGTCATTTTCTATGCATCTTTGTGATTTAGACTTGCATCCCTGTGGAGGACATCTTGCAAGCACAGACTGAAGTTTGTTTGGCAAAACACAAGCACGTGTACTCCTAGTGCTGGACTGGGCCTCCAGGGAGCCAGTGATGGCTGCCCAGACACAGCTGGGTGACTCTGTGCTGATTAAATTGAGGGGTATTAATGCTAACTCTTTCTTTAATCTGCTCTCATTCATACTGAGTCTGAGCAATAGTCTGAAACAAGACTGCACTCCCTGGAGCAGAGAGCCCTTTGTTGAAGGACTGGGATTATAGGTCCAAAGAGGGATTTCTTCAGCCTTACCTGCCTGAACCAGCCAACACCAAAATAGCATTAACATAAAACCTCAGCACACTGATTTTACAGACACTGATGTATTTTCCAAACAAATTCATGCAACCCTTTCAGTTTTCCCCAAGTCTTGACTGAGTTGTGTTACTGTGGCTGCAAGCAGCACAATGTGTAAATATTAAAATGTCACCTTTCAGCAAGCAGAACTGTGTGAGACACAACTGGCCATCAGTAGGACAGAGATAACATCACAGAATAGTTTAGTCTGGACAGAACTTTTAAGGTCGCCTCATACAAACCCTCTGCAGTGAACAGGGACATCTTCAACTAATCAGGTTGCTCAGAGCCCCATCCAACCTGACCATGATTTTTTCCATAGATGGGCATCCACCACATGTCTGGGCAACCTATTCCAGTGTTCTACCACCCTCATTGTAAAAAACATGTTACTTATAGCTAGCCTAAATCAATCCTCCTTCAGTTTTAAACCATTGCCCCTTGTTCTATTACAACAGGCCCAGCTAAAAAGTTTTTCACCCATCTTTCCTGCAGCCCCCCTTTAGGTACTGAAGGTACCACGTCTCCCTGGAGCTTTCCCTTCTCTAGGCTTAACAACTCCAACTCCCTCAGCCTGTCTTCATAGGAGAGGTGGTCCAGCCACTTGATAATCTTTGTGACCCTCCTCTGGAATTGCTACAACAGGTCCATGTCTTTCCCATGCTGAAGAACAATAGACATGTAGGAGGTCAGAAAATCCAGGTGGTTTCTTCCTATTTAAAATATTTTGGAACAGAATTGTCCAGATCCCAGGATCTGAGCACACTATCCACTGCCATACAAGGCTGTCACAAACACTGACATGTCCCTATATCCCTAGAGTTTAGCACATAGAAATGGCCAATACAAATACAAATGTACCATGACCAATTTTCATTCTGCAGCATTTACAATACCTGATGCCTTTGTCACACTCCCAGTATTTTCTTCCTGAAGCTGTCACTGAAACCTGCAGAAGCTGAGCTTACCTGCTCACTGATGAGGCAGTGCCTGCTCTGCACAATCCTGCATTAGGTTCCAGCTTTCTCCCAGGTGAAGTTCTGCTTTGGCAGATGGGAAACCAGCTCTCGTTCATGTCCAGAGGAGCTGAAAACTGCAGAATCTTTGCTTCATTTGGCTCTCACAAGAATGAGCACCGGAAACAGAGCAAAACAACCTTTTCTTCTTACAGGTGTGCTGGAGGCCCATCTAAAACAACGAACTTACCTTTGTATGTGTGACTACCTGGCCAGTGTGTTCCATCCTCCCTGTGTGTGCACGGTCTTGCTCTTCACATAACCAAAGGTAGGTAAAGGCCAGATGACCCATGGGGCTGATCTTTGCCCAGCCAAGACCATAGGAGCTCACAGTCCTCCAGCCTGTATGGGGTAAATTTATACTCACTGACACCCAAGTGGAAAAATTTAAGCTTGTTTACATGAGATTGCTACTCCTTCACTGTATTTTCCTAGAATCACAACCAAGAAATCATACATGGTGTTCCACGTATATACAGCAATGCCTAAAAAAATGCAGTACTGAACAAAAATGAAGATCTTCTGTCTCAGAAAATTTTCTGCAAACCTTGCCTTTTCTATTATTTTCAGCAACTGTCATCTGATCAGAAGTACAGCTTTCCAGACTAAAATGTATAGAATTGAAGGAAGCCAGCAAATGCTATTTTAGTGAGTGTATTATCTAAAGTAGGACTTCCATCTGTTTCAGACCTAATTATTACATCATCTTTATGTAGCTCAATTTACCATGAGTGAATTAAATGCTTGTGTGAGTGGTTCATACAATGTGAAACACAGCTGTGTCGTTTTTATAGACAGAACAGGGCAAAATGTTCTCGACACACTGAATTTCATTTTTCTACAAAGGGATTTTTGTAGCAAATATTTTTCCCACTCTTTTAGTAATATACAATTGTATTTTGGAGAACCATACAGCATATACTCGGATTGTGATAAAATGCTGAATATTTTCATCTGCCAAAGAAAAGACTGTGAGCTTAGTGATCAAAACAGCAGTCTCTTTGAAAAGCATTCAGCTGGTTCTTCCTAACCTAGCTGTTGCCAAACAAAGACAGATTAAGATTAATTGCAGTAATTAAACAAAGGGACAGGCTACAGCATTAGTAGCAGCAATGTATCGCATTCATTGTTCCCAGATACTTTATTCAACAGGAAAACAGAAAATCACATGAGCTCTAGTCAATGTTATGCATATTTTCTATAAGCATTAACTCTTCAGCTGATACCAGTTACAAGGCATGTGCATGTATAGTTTGCTGCATGCAGCATATCACTCTTAAAAAAACCCTTTAGCTAGTAAAAGCAAGCTAGATTTAGCACATATTTTTTGACTAAATTATAACCCTCTAAAATAGTTTAATGGGACCAATTTTTTAAAACTACCAATTTTTTACTTGCATTTCAAATTCATCTGACAGGCTGTAGTGAAAAGAGAGGTTTCTACCTCTTATAGATAAGGGTCTAGAAAAAGCTCTTGTTTCAAACCAGATCAGGAGTGGTCACCATTTTATTTTTGCCTTCCCCTTATCCAAGATTTTTACTTGCTTTTGGCTTGGGGTTGGGTTTTGGTTTTGTTACTGCTTTTTGTGTGTTTGCTTCAAAAGAAGAGCACCCTGCCTGAGACCAGTTTTGGTCACATCAAAGGTTCAGGTTACAGTGTCACCAGGCTCCCAGCAGGTCACTGCAAATTAGCTACATTGCGTTCACAAGGCTTGGCTGTATATCCATGCTGAAAGCCAGGATATTGGTTGTTGTTTTCTCAGAATGAGAAATGAAAAACTGTTGGATCTCTCTAATACACACCCTTGTCAGGATAGAAAGCTAGACTTAAAAACCATGTTCATATTTAGGATATTCCAAGGGATATAAATAGTCTTGGACCAATAGTTTATGGACTCAGCATAAATTCCATGTGTCCCTAAAACTTCTGCTCTCTCAGGACTTTTCCCATCCCTTTTTTTCCCCACAGAGCTGGACATAAAAGCCATCTCATCTTAGCAAGACACGATCAGAGATTATTTCAATTAAATTTGAAAAAAAGAAATAAATTCCTCTTATGTCCACTTCAGTGTGGCACAGACACAACCTGTTTTGCCAGGGTTGGAACAGCTTAAGGCTTAGTCATTAGTCATTAGGACAGAAATACACAGGTTAAGAAATCAATAGGCAGTTTTGCAAGCACAGAGATAGCAGAAAATAAACAGAGCTGTACTCTAGGAAGCAATTATGTATTTTCCTCATTTAAGCTTTGAACTGGAGAGTGAATCTGATGGTAGGAAGAAAACGTTAAGCACAACTGAGGAGGGGAGAATGTGTCCCTTACAAATAATTTCCCATGAATAGCTGCCTGCTCTGACCTCTTTTGATTGAGCTATTTCTAGAGCTAACCCTCTGCTTGTAAATACTGATGCTAATCTTGTTTCAGAAATGTTTCATCTTGGCAAGGCATTAATAAACACTGTACCAGAAATGCTTGGAGTCCAGCCACACACAAGGCCTTGCTATAATAGATCAATCAATAGTGGAGGTAGGTGAAGTTTAAAGGATGTTCAGATGCCTTTGTGGTTCTTCAAGCACATTTTGATTTAGCCAAGGTCTGGTTTGGCTTTCCCTTTGCACAAGAAAATTTTACCTTGTGTAAATGCTCACAGAAAACAACTGCTAGTTCACAGGTTGAAGTTTGTTTGATGAGAAAAGAAAATTTGATTTGGTGGAAGGAACAAGATCTGTGTAGTGCAGTCATCCATCAGGACAGTACAGGTAAAGCAAGGGGATACCTAACCCTCCCTCCAGCTACAAATTACAGGAATAGCCATTACAGACTGTTCACTAATCACATACAGAAAGGGGGTCCATTGTGTAGGCCAAAAATGATTAATGTTTGTGGATTTTCCAGTCCTTAAAGGACTCAGGATCCAAGATAATCTTCAAGTCCTCAAGATAATCTCATTCTTCAGTTGTTTTTGAAAGCCATAATATATAGATCACAGTCTGTTAAATAACAACCAAACTACAGGAAGCTGGCTCTTATTGCAGTGAATTATTATTACTACTACTTGTATTGCTGTTGACAAAGATTGGCAGCCTGGGCTAAACAACTGGAGACAGGTCTCCTCTTTGCAGGAAGTTTTGTAAAATATACAACACAAAAAAACCCGAATTCTGGTCTAAAAAACCTCCACTCTCAATGATGCATTAAGGGGAGAGAGAGAAATACTACTTTTCCTTGTTCAGTGCATAGATATCATTGAACTTTCACCACTTATCTGAGGCTAAAGGCTGTGCTCATTTATACCAGATGAGGGGTATTAATAGCAACAAGTGTCACTGGACGAAAGCGGTGAGTGAGTCTTCGGTACAGCCTGTTATTGATAAGACTCTGATCCCTTGCCCAGCTGAAGAACAAGACTACAGCTGCCAAACAAAGCGCTTTTGTTTGATGTGGTAGCTGCAGCCATGTAGGGAAAGGTGCCAAGTATGATTCTGAAGTAGCCTTTTAATAGCAGATAGCTAAAATGAGAGGTTGCTCTGAGTGGGAACACAACACACATGGGGGGAGGCAGTTTTGCTTGATGTGTGAAAGCTTACTGTTTATACAAGCTGATGCACATGGCATTACATAATTGCAATTGGATGGGTTTTTGTCTCAGGAGACATCTGAATTGTAGCCTAATCATTTGAACGTGACATCCTGCAGCTCCTATTAACAAAACAAAAGTTTTGAATTCTGTAAAGATATTAAAAATCCCAAATAGAGTTTAGCAGGAACCATGTTCACCTTTTCTTTCCGTAGCTTTGCCTTAGACCCCCTATAACCAGCAGGATGTTTGTGGAAATACACTTCAAGGCAAATTATTTACAATGCAGACAGTAATGTTGTGATTCTGTTTCATTCCAATAAAATAAGAAATGTACTGTAGGATAAAAGTCAACAACTCATTATACAAGTCACCATCTAGTGGTATGTAAGAACATGAACTACTATTCCTTAAGTTTAGATGTAAAACAAACCTTGTGGTCTTAGGGACTTAAAATAACCTCTTCAGTGCTGCTTCAAATGAATTTTTAAATATATATATGGTCCATATGTGAATATATAATTTTTACATATATGTTCAGTATTTTAGATGTATGTATAGACGTAGTATAGAGATATATTTTAAGCCAATTTGATGTTATTCTATGCCAAGTTTAGTTGAAATAAAGTTTTATGTCATGTATTTCAAATGATTGAGCACAACAGTTTGTGAGGTACATGTTTTTTAGGCTTTTTCTCTTCTCTGTATGCATTTATATGTGTGCCTTACCATATGTGCATCTGGAGCTGTATTTATGTGCCTGTAACTGATGCTCCAGAGCATCCCATGGAAGGGGTCTGTATTTCTTACTAGCCAGCTGAGTTACAGTGGCAAACTTGTGGTTTGCTAGTGCTCTTTGGTTACTGCAGGAAGAAGTGACATCTCCCCCACTGCAGCTATCTGTTCAGAGGGAAAGCTATTAGGACTGACAGAGAAGCTCATTCTTGCTCATTATATTCCAAGCCCTTACAGATGAGGCAATTTTTCACTCTTCTCAGTTGTGATAAAAGCTGAGGACAAATACAGCATTATACTCTATTCAGCCTGTATCTAAAAATGTTCTGAATTTATTTATCTCTGAAGAAAAGCTGTATGCAAGCCAGTGCTTTTTCTCTCCCCCAGTCTACCTTTCCTATTTGCATTTATATTTAGCATTATTTCACTTGGGGCCAAATCTTTGAGACATTATTTGACTTTTACCCAATCTTTCTTCCTGCATTAGTCACCATATGAGATTTGTCTCACAAAGGACTAAATTAAAACTTTGCAGAGAGGATGTGCACTAGAACTTCCTGATGAAACAAAAACCACTTGGCAAACAAGATACGACAGCAGATTTCAAAGGTGCACTGATGGCAAGCCATAACATTTCTGTTCCTGGGCCTCCAAAATGCCAGAGGATACATGGGATGGAGCTGGAGGCAGAGAAGTGAGATAGGCATGGTGCAAGGAAGGATGATCTGCAAATAAACAAGTATGATTAGCACTTGACCATGTGCAGCTTTTGTTGCTTGTACCCCCACAGAAAGAGCAGTATGACCTGCCACAGAAGCCAACAGCAGGTGCTGACCAAGGCCAACTCACCCTTTTCCCCACAAGGCTGCAAAGAGCAAGAATTTGACCATGTCATGCTATTCTAACTATCCTCTACTTTTGGGAGACATTTATTATGGAGATCCCTAAAGTTAAGGCATTGTGGTGGCAGATCTTTCAATGGTGAGCAATGCAGTGATTGAGCCAGAGTTCATTAAAGGCAAGATCATAAAGGAATGCAATGAAACTATCTTATAAAACATCAGGTGAGCTTTGGGGATGAGCCTTCCTAAAACCAAATCTGCAAAGCAGGGGTTTTTCAACACTTCTACCAATTTTCAGTTCCTGCCTCCTTGTACTGAGCCTGGAATAAGGGGAAGAGAGAACATTTTCTATGTGGACTCATGCAGTGGATTTGGTTCCCTCAGTGGCGGGATACTACACATCAGCTTAGTCACAGGATCTGCCTATCTCTATACCACTCATACTGTTTTAAATGCAAAAAAAAAAAAAAAAAAAAAAAAAAAAAAAAAAAAAAAAAAAAAAAAAAAAAAAAAAAAAAAAAAAAGTTACCTTGAGTTGCTGCATTTAGCTAATACATTTTAGCTCATGTTTATTTTAGTTTAGGAGCAGGCATATGGCCACTTACTTCATCTCAGCTCAAAAGAGGTAACTTCTTAGGTCTTAGATGTCTTCTTTAATTTTAAAGCCTGCCTAGGTAGTTCTCCATGGAGTCTGGGAAGGGGAAGAAAGCTGAAAGAGGAAGGTCTCAGACTCAGTAATATCCCTGCCTCAGATATCCTAAGAGCCCTGATGCCAGTAGGAAAAATGCAGATTCATACTTCCTCAGATTATGAACTAACCTTAAAAATTCAATTTGGTTCTCTCCTGAAGGAATTTCCTGGCTTCCTGTACTATTTTCTTTTTAAAGGTACGCAACATTACAAATGGCCAAAGGCACCTCTTGCCTGATGTCTACTTTTTACCTGTTCTTTTAAAAAATAGCTTTTTGCAGATGGCATGTCAAAGGCAAGATAGAACACTTGAGGGGGTTTGTAGCACAAACACAGAAGAGCTAGAAACCAAAACTAGAAGAAAATAAAAAAGTGGATTTAGGAGATGCTAAGCCTCCACTGCAATTACTGAACAACTGAGGAAGATGAGTAACAAGATTAAGCCATCAGATCTACAGGTGGTGTAAACTGGCATTGCTGAGGTAAATTCAGGGGCACTACACTGATTTTCACCACTGAGGACTGAAACTAGGGAGGAATGTGTAACAGCCTTGTGAGGCACAGATTTTACTTTCTGTGGAGAATATTGTTTCAGTCTCTCCCACGGTTTGTCAGTGACTGCTCCCTGGTGAGAACATGAAGAAATTGTTAGGTCTATTAACCTTAACAAATGTAAATATGAACCCAAAATGTGGAAAAAATGCTTAGATATGAGATGAATTTCATTCTAACAGACTGCACAGCTAAACAGTCACTTATGCAGCCAACCCAGCAACAGCATCCACTGAGAAAGAAAATTGTTCACCTCATTCCTTTCAGGTTGTCCCTCCTTTCTGTTTCTTGTTTTGGTGGCACCTTGTAAGCAGCTGCACTGAAGGAGCTTGGAGGCACTCATGATTTATTCCAAATAAATTACCTTGCAAATGCAGATCTTTCTTCTCCGGTCAAGACTGCTGCTCACAATTTTTCTATATAACTGCAAACAAACCTTACTCACTATTCACTCACAAAGCTGCTGCTAGGAACAAAATATATGCTCAGTTCTTGCAGCATCTTCCATGACTGGAACCAGGAGATGTATCCCCATATTTCTGCTCCCTGAAAGAATGGCATGTCTCATGCCCCCTGTCCCACAGGGAAGGAGGATGAGAGAGGCTGTTCCTGATCATGGGGAAGTGTATGGCATCAGACTAGCACCAATGCTGCAAGACTGCTTGGAGCATGACTTAGTTTGGGATGGAGTCCATGTTTACATTTCCCATAAAAAATTTTTGCAATAAAAACAAGTAATCAAAAAGAGACTTTGCCCACATTTCCATGTCTGCAGTCATACAGGAGGGCCTGAGAGATCCCATTGCACTAGACTGGAATACCAGGAGCAGTGTGAAACAGCCTATTTCTCCACATTGTGAAAAAGCTTTTACAAAATTGCTTCCTGCAAGGATCATTACCCTGGAAGGGTTGGGATGGGGCTAGAGGGAGAATTGGGCTAGGGAATTCTTTACTTGGCAGATCCTTTGCATTTCCTGCCAACATACACAGACATGCCTGCAAGAGATGCAGGAAAAGCTCACACAAAGTTTCTGTCTGCACTGTAGGATCGGGCAATACTTGCGAAGCAACTCCGCAGCCAATCTGCAGCTTGAGGCAGAGGGAACCACTGTTTGGTTTATGCTCTCAGATTTACTTCTCCAAGGTCCAGATTCAGAGACAGAAAACTGTGCACTGCAGTTTTTAAGGAGTCAGAGGCTGGATTCTCCTTGGTGTTCCCATGGCCCAGTTATGTAACAGGACTAAATTTGTCAGAATAACTTTAATGTACATGGTCATTAGGTTTCTCTGGCTCCATTTGCATTTGGATCCAAAAAATGTATACTTACTGCTCTTTTCTTCCTTTAAAAATAAGGCATTTAAACATCAATGGAGATTTTGTTTCATTTTGGAGCTTTCTCCCGTTTTTCAGTTTCCAAGTCAGAGGTAAAGTGGGAGCCCTTCATTTTATTTAGCATGAAATGAATTACAAGAAAGTGGCACCTCTAGGAATAAAATGTCTTCAGTCTGCATGTTCATGTAAGTGTAAAACGTACTGCAAGGCAGATTGCTTCTCCAATTTCACTACACATTAGTAATAATAAAAAAGTGGACTCTGAGGAGAAGGGAGCCATGAGCTGTGCGATTTGAACAGCTACACTGACACACAAAGAAAAAAGTGCAAAAGTTCAAGACAGTTCTCTATTAATAGAAAAATAAAACAGCACCCAGAAATGCATAAAGAGACAGTAAAGGAAAGATTGGATGACATACATGGTGAGAGCAAATCTAGACAGATGTCCATTTGAAAATTAATAAAGGCTCCCAGTTTAACTAAATCAGGGGAAGGGAGGGAGAAACAAATGAGCAGACAGAGGAAGGGAGGAGGGATCATACACATTGCAACGTACAGTTATTGGTACTTGGCTAAAATACAGTGTTGGAATGAATGAGAACCGATACCAAGATTCTAATTTACAATACAGAGATACAGAGAACATTCCATCGGTGTTTGGTAGGAGGGAAAACTAATTCCTGAGTCATTCAGAAAGCACTGATAGCCTGTTTATAATACCCACATCTGTCACACCACTCTCTGTTGTAATTACACTCCCCTTGATGGGAAAGAAGAAGATTATGTACATCCCCAGGGAAGGATGTACTCATGAATCTGCAGGCAACATTCAAAGAACAATCCACTCAGAAGTTGCCTAATTCAAGAAGCAATAGAGCATACTGAGCCACTGAGCCACATTTCATCATAATAAAGCTAAACAAAAAGAAGAGACATACTTAACACTGAGCAGACCTTTGATACCAAAATAAAGGAAAAGAGATGGAAACTGGAGGAAAATACCTAACTAATACCTAAATAATTCCTTCTGGGCTACCTGCAGGTAATCAAGGCTGGTTCTTAAGGACAGAATAGAATAAAACACCTTAGGAAGAAGTCTTGCTTCTTGAATGTCCAGCAGACAAAAAAACAAAGCAACTGTGTATCTCTAACTCCCACTTGAAAAGCACCAATCTGAAAATGCCTATCCACCATGGAGAAAAAAAAATTAGCACTCAAACATATTGAATATTTATGAATATTTCCTGCTGTTCATTCTACTTTGAGACAACTGAAAACAAGCTATAGCATTTCCAATTTAAACTTGATGCTCAGTGATTATATTATGGGTTGTCCATGTAGCTCAGCCTTAGAAAAAAGATGTGGAGAATCAATAGGATTCTATTCTAATGATGAATCTGTAATAGCTCTGAGTAGCTTGTTCTCTTCAACTGATACCATCAGTATGATGGCAGTGCCAAGGAAATGACAGACTTGAGCCTTTGCAAGATAATGATCACATTCACTCCTGTTTAGAAAGAAAAAAAGGATTAAGGACACATGATTTTAGCACAAGCAGCAAAATAGTATGTTACAAACACTATATTAAAAAAGAAGGGGGGGGAGGGGCATTGGGAATGAAATTGGAAGCAAATATTACTGCTGGACCTTGGTGATTTGGGTGATCTGTGAATTGGTCCCTCAAGACTTCCTCTGGCCCTCTCACTTTCCCCCAGATATCCTGTAAAGACGTTTGCAAAAAACTGCTTAGAGGTGCAGCTACCTGGCATCCACATTTTCCTGTTTCAAGGAGAAAATCAGACAGTACCACCTCTTTGCTGTTCCACCTTTGTCTCGCTGTAGGAGAATAAAAATGCAGCACATGCCAGAAACTGCCCACACATCTTCCCAAAACAGACAGGAGAGTTATGTGGGTGCAGGGGCAAGGCTGGGAATCAGTATTTTCCTCTAGATGAAGGTGATGTGACCAACCCTGCAGCGTGGTTAGGTCATGACTCAAGACCTTGAAATAATGTTCATTTAGTTCCCAGTGGTAAAAGCACCAAGCCTTTTCCTACACACCACATGAAGGTGTAGTGTGATTGTCAGAGCCCTACACTTTGAAAAATTAGAGAATTGGCCAGCAAAATGGGGATATGCAGACAGGCACTTGCCACAGGTGTGTTCAGGACTGCAGGTGCACAAGTACCAGTACAACATTTCACAGCTTTTTTTTTTATTTTATTTTCATCCCACATCCCCAGCATCCCATATGAAAGAGGTTCATTGTAATTCAAGAGTACACCAGCTGTTTCCATGTTGCAGCTTTGTGGGTTTGCTCTGGTTTATGCATATTGCATCTGAATTAATGTACACTTAAGCTAATGCAGGATCTCATGTGTAAAGCATCACATAAAGAGAAGCTCATACATCTTCTTTGCACCCTGGGACTATAATCTATTTACACCCCATAGGCTTTTTTGTTTCAGACATACCTGCACAGGAGTTTTACTTCTCTCAGGCTTCCATCTGCACTGTGGCTCTTATTGTTCTCTCCTGTAGCTGGCAAAAGAAAGCTGTAACATCTTTGTATTTTATGCCTTGTCTGTAAGATCTGTGGCAGTGTACCATGTTTAGAGAGTTTGAGGCCAGAGGGGATCTTTAGCTCATCAGCTACTGCTCTTCAGACTGTCCTCTGAGTAACTTGTCACTGCCAAAAAATGACACGTCTTCAGAGAACATGCCTGTTCTGGAAGTCATTGAAAGATGGAGAATCTATCACTTCACCAGACAGTTTGTTTCAGTCACTCCTACCAGAACAACCTGTGTCTTGCTTTTAGTTTGAATTTGCTGTCCTTTAGCTTGATGTTTTTTCTGTACCTTTGCTTGCTGGATTAAGTAGATGATTCACTCACAGTATTTTCTCCCTAGCATGTGAGTATTCTGTGACAAAGGAGTTACTTTTCTTACAGATTCGTTCTGTAGTGCCCAGCACCAAAGGCATGATCAGCCTTTATACTGCTCCTCCGCGGAGAGAAACAAGTTAGATCACTTCTATCCTCTTTTATTTATTCAATTAAACATGTTTGTTACCAAAATAAAATCGGCTAATTACTCCCTGGCTAACTATCCTTCTTGACTACTTTTAGAGTTTCACTGACCTGTCACGGTGTGCTGCTACCTGGAACAAGGTGCCAGGAGTTAAATCCAGTATTAACCAGCAGAGATTGACATTAAATGATGAAAAAGTATTCATAATTTTAGCTACTATCAAAGAGAAGTCTGGACTGCTGGTAACAGCAGTTAGCAGAAAATTTTAAATGCTTCAGGGCATTTTCAGTACTTACACTGAGTGACATGCTCACTGTGATGGTTTAGTCTAAAAAATATGTTGTCTAAAGCACAATTGTGCACTTTTGGCATAGCAGCATTTCAGAGCTAGCAACTGGGTGGAAACATGAAAGCACCAACATGACCTTTTCAGGTTTCCCTGTAAAAGCCAACAGCCAGAGACAGCTTCAGAGGCATTCTCATCTTCCTGTCAAAGTCAGAGGTGTAGAAGTCTGCATGGGCTGAGCAAAGCTCAGAGTGCTGGGAATTCCAGCTGTTTTCTCCATCCCTGGAGCTCCAGGGACACGGGTCAATGCAGAATCTTGTCTCTCAAATCAGCCCTCAGCCTTGCCAGGTGCCTGCAGGCAGGTCTAGCTCTGGAGGACAAGACTGTCATTCCCACAGAGAACATGATTGCAGATTTTTTTTCAACCAGCCTAATTTCATTGATCTTACTTAAGGGCAGGCCACTACCCACAGTTACATCAAGCAAATTGGAAGGGAAGACAACTGAAAGTGAGAATGTAGGCGCTGGTGGGAGTGCCTTAAAAAAATGGTAAAAAGTCATGTTAAAAGAGAGTCAGTTATCTACACAAAGTGGTTGGGTTTACTAGCTATAATGTGAGTCACCTTTAACATCAGAACACCTTAAATTCACTACAATGAATTTATTCTAGTAAGACAAATGGTTTCATTCCTGATTATAATGCTGAAACCAAGGGTGTATAGACAAAGACAACACAATGTCATCCTGAGCTGCACTTTACATTTGAAATCTCTCTTAACTGCTGCCTAGGCTCTTTGAAGGATATTACACTGTCATCCTGAATTGCTAGATTTCAATGATAGTTTAAAAATTTACAAAGTTAGTCCTAGCCACAGGGACAACCACCTGGAAAAACAAACAAACACACAACCCAAACAAACAAAAAACCAAACCAAACCAAACACCAAAAATCCAGTAAGGAACACTTATAAAAGCATTGTTTCATAACATCTGATTTTCTTCCAATATACATTTGATGCCCTCATCTAAATAATTCCATTGTTATAAAATTCAATTTTAAAATTTAAAATTATATTTATATTTTCTTCAGTTCATTAAAATCTGTTTGTGTACAACTGAAACTAACTTAATTTGAAATGCTGCCTTAAAAGAATTGATACTCAGCATCTTTTTTGTAAAATGTCCAAGTTTGTTCACAAAAGAAAAATATTCTTCCTAGTCCTGCATTTATGATTGTGTTGTAAAATATAAACTTCAGAGATATGAAACAACTTTGAGGGGAAGGCAGAATGTTAGTTTATTCCAAAATACAGACTTCCATACATGAAATATGAAAACCGTTTCTAATATAAGTTCAAGATTTTCAGGCTCTTAATTTGCAGGGGTTTGGAGATAACCACCTTGCAGAGAAATTCCTCAACATTTCTATGCACTCAAGGACAACAAAATGAGAACTGCCACATAATTCAACAATGCATTTGGCAAAAATGCAAGAGATAACTTAAATTTTCATCATATGCATTCAAAGCTGTATAATGAGCCATATACAGCTTCCCTTTTTTGTACTGTGCAGTATATGGACTGACGTTATTTAGAGTAATATAAATTTTCATGCTATTTTAATATGTACTGTGTTATGGCTAAATATTTTTTATATCTTCCAATATTTTTGGTGTGATTCCCTATTGCCTTCAAAGTAAGCAACAAAGCAGAGAACAATTAGGGTACATTCATTAAGATACCTACACAATGTCTTGGTTTGGAAAGACAGGTATCTGCCAGGGAAAGTTGAAGCTCCTCCTGGAATGGAGAATGTAAACCCCTTCCCTCCAAATTATTATAATTTTGCAATTAGGGATTTCAGGCAAAGATTTGGGAATAGGAATAACAGTTCTTTACTAGGAATATTAAAAAATACAAATGTAGTAGTACAAAAAAAAAAAAAAGCAAGCAAACAAACAACAATCCTAGAAACCCTGACAGAGTCAGAGCTACAACCTGACACCCTGTTGGTCAGGGTGTTGGAAGAAGTCCACAGTAAGTCCTCCTGGAGTGGCAGATGTGGTGCTGTTGGAGTAGAGTTGATCTTGAGAGAAAAGGGTTCAGTGATGGTGAGAAGGGTCCAGTCTTCCTCCAGGAATCTGGTGGAACCAGATACCTCATGTTCCTACGTCTCAGTTTTTATCCAGGTAGGAATGGTTGGCTCGCCCCCACTGGGTGGAGCATCTCACAATGGGATGATGGAATGTGTCCTGTCATTGGTGAGCCTTAATGGCCTATTAGCAGAAGATATCCCCCTGGAGGGAGGACAGGTGGTGAAAGAGATAAGAAACACTGCCCCACTTGGTTTTAACAGCTGGCCCATTATCAGAAGACATCTGTCCCCCTCCCCCCAGAGTTATAAGAGATAAATAAAACATCTCCCCAACTGGTTTAAACAGATGAAATAGAATACACTTTTTTGGTTCCATAACCCAAGACACACATACGGCTGTGAACAGCTATTGGAACATTTTAATATCTCTGGGTGTTGAGATATCTCTGGACTTTTTAATTAGAAAAAAAAATTAAAAACCCTTTTGTGATTACCAATTCCAGCTTAATTCTAAGTGGACCTTAGAAAAAAATATTCACACCTCTATCGCGATGATGTGACCTGACGTTCTGCACTTCATTACTTCTGAAGCAGTTACTTCAACACTTTCTACTCTCTCCTGTTTTTTAGCAATAAAAAACTTGTTCTTTTAAACTATACTCCACTTCTGTTTGTTATGATTTCCACTCTTATGCTGTTTTACTTCTGATTGGCTATGTTGAACAATTGAGGTTCTTTGCAATAACTACAATAAGCCTTACAACAATTATTGCTACCTTTATGGATCCTGCAAAATTATTTTTCTATTTATTTGGGAAATTGCAAAGCTCTTTCCACTTAGGGAATGTATTGTGATTTACTGAAGAAATTACTACTGCCATCAGTGCCAAAATTACGACCTCTATTAAGAACGTAGTTCAGCCAATGAAAAATGCTATGGTGGTTAGACTTTATCTGCCTGGTCTGTACTGAGACAGACATTAGGTACTGTATTCTATATATAGCAAGCATGATTTAGTCATAATAAATATATGTGATAAAATGCTCTTTATTTTCTGGGAGCTTGAATACACACACTAATCTTAGTAATAATTCTTCAAAGTAGATTTCAGCTCTACTGGAAATACATATCACTTTTTTTTTTGTGAGGGTTAAAATTCTCTTAATATAAAATAAAGAAAGAAATAGAAGATTCTGTGGTTTAAAAAGTTCTACACAAATATAAAATTATTTTTGGATGGAGATAATAACTCAGAGCTGTCTAGGGAGAAATGAAGCTTCATCAAAGGCAGGTTTGACTCAGTTGTTCAGAAGCACCCCCATGTCAGAGTCCTTTGCCATCCCCAGAGGAGGGGGTGAAGCTTGCAATAATCCCTGCTGTAATAACATCTGGAAACTTCCAAGACCTATCTGAAAAGTCTGTGCTTCACAGCTCTGTTATGCACACAGTAGGTACTAATATTCAGCAATAAAATACCCTTATGTCTCTTCGTGTCAACTACTTCATTTTTCCATAGCTATTAAAAGCACTTCACAAAAGATAGCTTTTTTCCTTTTTGTGAATTGATCCTTACCTGGGTTACAAGTAGAAGAAACAGCAGAAGTTAATTATGCAGTGCCGTATCTGTGATTTTGCTTCAAGGTAGTCTTGGGAAAACTAAAAAAATCCCAAAGTAATGTCTTTGCTTTGTAAACTTTGTCAAAAGGTTTTGTTTAAAAGCCTGATTTCTGCAGGCTGAATCCTACAATGCAAACAGGCTTTATTGAGCAGTTAATTACATAGCGTAGTTTGTGAGGTTTGATGGACTGGCATCAGGGCTTCTGCTTATGCCTGTAGAAGACCAAAATGGGAGGTGGGCTTTTAATCCAAGAAAGAGTCTTGGGAACACCACCTAGCACTACATTTCTCTCTTTTTTCAGGAGTTCCCTTTCCTCATCTTGTCTTCTTACTCTATAACAAGGGGGTCTTGATAATAGAGAACTCTTAATCATAGTTTTAATTATTAACATCCTTCTCCTACTACCTCGCTTTCTGGAGTTGCACTCTAAATTATCACATGCAAAACACCTCTATCGCCATGCTGGGAATATCCTGAATTCATAGTCTAGGCATGTTCTTGAAATAGTATGTTTTTTCTGCTTAAAATGGTCCAAGAGACAACATTCCCACAGTGCTCCATAAAGTGTATATCATAAATCACAGTCACCGCGTGCATACCTTACCCAAAGCAGACGTGGTGCATTAGAAACACAGATGACCGAGCACTTTGTCAAAACTGCCTTTCCCCTCTAGTTGTCTTTTCAAGAAGTTCATGGTATCACAAAGACCAAACCTGACATGTGAGATTTAGGAATTTTTTTTCAACAGAAAATATGAAGTTCTCTGGGGCTTGGTGAAATACCCATTCTTCTGTTTACATTACTTCTTATATATATTTTTGAAGAATAGATGTTTTTCTACCACACGTAAGGAATTTATATTTGTTATGTTTTCTTCTCAAAGCTGAGATATTCTTCCCTCAAGAGGATTTCCTTTGAGTAATTGCCTAACTGGTGGCCACTGAGCTGTAATTACTCCAGAGGAAACCAATTGTCATCATTCCTTACAGTTCAGACTGCACGCCAAACACTCCAAATAGCATTCCCATTAGTTATATCTCCAGCACAACCTGCACATTTTTCCTGCTGAAAACAGATATTGATTTGACACTGTGCTGAGATGATATGATGTATAACTGATTGTACATTTCTGTACACTATTAGATTAGACTAATGCATCCAGGTTTTCAATCTAATTACGTCTGCTCAGCTGATGGAGAGAGTTGTACCCTTTGCAATTGCCTTGGCAATTGCCAGTATCACTTTATGATAATCTACTCAGAATAAAAGAATCTTAGTGCAACAGGAATAGGCTGAGTTTCTTCCAGAGCTTTTCTAATGTCACTTGCGTTTTAAAGGAATATTAGGTTTTTCTCAATTGGTAAATAAACATTTGAATCCTACACATGAAAAATCACAGAAGAAAGTAGTCAACATTTTCATGGTCTTTGAAAGAGTGTATCACATTGGCGGTCTATCACTGTTCGTAAATGCACTCTGGTATGATTTGGTCTTGGCAATTTATGATGATAAATAGTTGAATTGGGCAGCTAGCCCTGGATCTGGACTCAAGATTTCCCCCAGTGTAGGATTAGCTAATATATCTCTTTTTACTCCCTGGACACTACCTGCTTGGTAAGTAGGTGTACAGTCACAGACAGTCATCTTAAGATTGGCAGGAAAACTAGGTGGTAAATATTTCATTAATATTCAGATGGACAAAGAGAGGAACAAAACCAAAATGAGCAGGAGGCAGAAAGTACAAATGGTCTTTGATCATGAGTAGCTCCATTTTTAAGAAGAAAGGAATTGCCAAAACTCAACAGAATACTTTTTTTGATATTGTTTATTATCCATTAGTTTTCATGGAAAGCTAAGTCCTATCACTTTGCTCTCCTAGTTCTTGGCAAAAGTACAATAGAATAACTTGAATCATGTCAGGGAAACAGGCTCACTTGAGAGTCTTCCTGATCTGTGAATGATCAGGATATGAAAATAATGCTCAGCTTCTGTGAAGCAATAGCCAAGAAGCTAAACAACACTTTAGCATCAATTTACACAAAAATAAACAAACCAGAAAAAAAGGAACAATTCCCCTGCTTGGACTCTTTTTTGTGGGAAACCTCATTACAAAACCTGTGTGATATTGAATTGACAGTAAATTAGATGAGGTTAGTTTTGTCCTTGAGAAAATGGTCAAAAGTAGCAGGATGAAGATGGTGGTCAGCCAACAGCTCTGAAAGAGTTCACCAATGTTTTTCAGTTTTATTACTGAAAGTGGTGGATAATGTTCTTAAACCTGCCTCACACACCTGAAGATGTCAGATCTAACTGAACCAAAAACAGTTTCAGCGAGAACCGTGGAAGTCCAAATATGGAACCCTGATGCCTGTCCTTGGCTCAATAGCATGCTAATATCACAAAGAGCAGGCACCTGGATAAATATGATCAATTAGGGAAGAGTCCATATGTTTTTCTTTAAGGCTATGCCTTACCTTGCAGGCTCAGTGGAGTTGTTTGAAAAAGTTGGGAAGGAGTTGAATAGAGTGAACTGGCTGGTGTGGTGTATCTGTCCTTCTAAAGCAACTTCAGTAGATCTCCTAATATTTAATTTCCTGAGCGTTTCTAATAAACATTAAAAAATAAGAGAAGAGGAGTGAACAAATGCGATGGTGGGCAGAAACCAAAGGGATGTGTGCAGGAACCTGTTCTGGTCACAGTATTGATAAATGTCAGTGAAGAACTGCACAACTTACAAGACTGAGTGATCAGTAGATCACAGCAGTTGATAGCTTTCAGTATAGATAAACATAAAGGGGAGAGACCTGGACAAAAGGACTTCTAATGTCACATCTTAAATGACGGGCTCTGAGCCCAGTGCTAATATTCACAAGTGAGATTGTTCCATGAATACATCAGTGTATCTGTCAGTAGCAGTCAGAGATAAATAAAAGCTAAAATTGTAGGCATTACTGAGAAAAATAGAGAGTGTAATAGACAATGTTACTGTAACACTGTATGGATCCAGGGGTTGCCTACAATTGGAAAAATATGCAGTTTTCTGGCAGTTTACCTGTGCCAGAAAATTTATATTAGAATTAGAAAAGGTGCCAAGAAAAGCTTGAAGGATAATCTGAAATGGAAAATAGCTTCATGAAAGAAGCAATTGAGCAGGCTATGACTTCTGATCTGGGGAAAACTATCCAGAAGAATTATGATTGGTATAAAGTGGTAATTAGAAAGCAACTGTGAGCAGTGTTGTCTACCACAAGAACTGTAGATCTACAAATGGAGCTGGTGGGAGCCAGATTCAGAACAAAAAACAAAGGAAATGGTTCATTGTGCACCATGTACCTGACAAGTTGAAATATTTGTGAAAGGATGTCGTAGAAATATGAAGCATTTATATGATCTCCTTTTGTTCAGCAATCTATTGGTAAGTGAAAATGTGATCTTGGATTAGGACAATCATACAAATCCATATGTCCAGACCTGCTTTTTGGTGATTACAGATTTGGTGCATTGATTAGGACTTGGAAAAAGGAAACAAAAAGCCATAGCAAAATGACTACTGAGGAATAAATAATGCTGCAGATAAATCATATACAGCACATTATTTTTCTTTTTCTTGAATGCTATGAGTGTTTTCTGAAGAAGCAGAAGTCCTATTGTCACTCCTGTAACTAAGACCATCAGCAACAGAGGGTTGTCTATCAGGGCAGGAACCTGTAAGCTGGAAGCCAGGGAATCAATGATGTTGTGTTCCAGGTGGTTTTAAGCGGTAGAATAAGAAGTTCAGGGCCCTGGAGAGTTGGTACAACCAACTGCCTGCTGTGCATTGTAAATCAGGGAAAGCAGCTTGCAATTAACAAGGGGTGGCAGGTCTTGTCAATGTACTCTGTTTTACTGAGTATTAGAAAGGTCCAAAACCTCTGGGTCAAATTGTTAGTGAATGTAAATCTCAGTCAATTAAAATTAGAGTATTAAAATTTCAGAATCAGGTAAAAAAATAAATCCCATGAAAAGGGGAAAAGGAATCATAAAACCTGGTCGAAAGGAACAATTCTCCCTCTACTCCTGACTGCCACATATGAGTGCTCCAGCTTCACAGAAAAAAAAAGCTCTGTCCAGTGAAAGGGTCATTGGCTACATAGTAATATGCTCTACTGTCTTGTACCCATCATTTTTACCAAAAAAAATATAAAGCATTAATGTTTTTACCTTTTTGCCATCACATCCAAGAACTGGAGCTTCAGCTAAAACCTCTTGAAGTCAGTGAAGGCTGTCATTGACTTCAGCTGGCATTGAAACAGACTCTCAGAATGTAAATCGCCTGCTAGCAAGCTAAATAAAGATCTGGGTTCAATTCAAGTTGAACATAGATAAATTTAATAGCACTGGCATCAGTGAAGTTATACAGGTCTGCAAGCACATCAGCCTTCATTCTGTTTGTTGCTGTTCAGTTGACTTCAGTAATTCATTCCATGAGGTAACACATCAAAATGACATTTGATAATGATTTTCACTATCAGTGAAGGCATGAAGCAGAAGATTAAGTAGAAATCAAAGTTTCCAAGGGTTAATAATAATATCTTACAAATGGGAAAGGATATTTTGCACCGTTTATGCCATGCATAGCATTTCAAAAAATCGAAGCAAATCCCTTTTTCAAGACAGCATGAAGTCAAGCCCTATCTAGAAAATGGTACATTTATTAGAATTTCAAGAAAAAGTGTTCTTTCTATTATTTCTAGGATGAGATAGACTTTGAAGGAATGACATAAAAACATTTTTGCCTCCGGCGTTTGATTGGCATAATCTGTCCGCAACACCTACAGAATATGATATTATATTGCAGGAATGTGGCATCAGTTCTTTTTTAGGAGCAAATATTTGAAACATCTTGAAATATTTCATTGTCATATATGTGTCTGTGTGTACAACAGAAAATAAATTCTGCTGCTGGTCTCTTGGGGTGTATCTTCTTGCACACAGAAATACTAATTGCAGTCTTCATCATGGCATAGAGATGCCATAGCTTATTGTGGTATCTGGGCTGGAGAAGACAAGAAGAAGTAAAACAGAAATGGAAAAAAATTCTTGTAAGTACTTATGTAATCTGCATAATTGCTTTGAAGGGAGGAAAACAGGACCTGCTACACAAGTCTCTATTCTAATCTTTTCTATTGCTGTACAACAAGTGTCACAAATTTAAAAAAATTACCACAGTTTTGGTTGGGGTTATTGTTGTGTTTTTTTGACTGACAACATTTTTTTCCTCAATATCTCGAAGAAAATTCACCAGTGTTGTTCTTTGCAAAGATGACATTAAGCATGCCATGTCGGTGGGAAAGAACAAAACCCTCAAGAAAACCACTTGGAACTGACCAGTCCTTGCCAAGCTCCTTTATTGCTAATCACACAATGAGAACCTTTGAATGGGTTCTGAGAAGCACTCAGAACACATAACATCCCATCTACTCACTGAAATATTTTGCATAAACATTATTGGTCATGTGGGGAATCAAATCTCTCAAGCAGGATGGTCAGTTGCTGTCTGGATGGGAGTCTCTATCGCAAGCATTCTTGCAAGAGCAGCTTCTACAGGATCAAGATGGGATACCACAATTTGTTTTGATGACTTCTTACAGTCCAGCTGGTCTGTGGTCCTGCATGACAACTACAGTACATCAATGATCCATTTTTATTTATTATCTTAAAACTACACACAGAATTTCTTCTAACTTTCCTTCTATGTAGAGAGTGTCCCTCCTATAATTACGGAACTAGAGAATGATTTAGGTTGGATGGGGCCTATGAGCTGAAGACAAAATGTATTGGCTATGTGCACAGATAGAGTGCTGGTACCCATCCACATCAAACCTGAATTTAATCATTTTATCACAGCTATAGTTTAAACCCAAGCTTGTCAAAAAATGCTTCATTCTTGGGTCTAACCAGGCCTACCACTTCACTAAATGTAATACTAACACACACATAATTATGGGGTAAGAGAAATTTTTCCCGCTTCAGCACTTCCATGCATTCAGCCATGTGATACTGTCACATTTGTGAAGCATGATTCTATTTATATGTTCAAGTAGCTGTCATAGCAGCCTCAGCATCAAATAGCTGCTCTGCTGGAGTGAGCAGACAGTTGCTAATGGGAAATGTTACAGAGCTCCTGTGGACAAACCTCATGCTAAGCAGTAATGCTGCTTACTGTGGGAGTAAATTTAGAAGAATTTTGCATCTCTAAAAAAACTGCCACTACATAAATAGGTGTTTTTAGCTGAGGGTGGTGCCACCAGGGAATAATCTGGATACATGTATTTCAGCAATTCATCTTTTTAGAGAAATCATTAGGAATGGATGTCTATCTCAGATATACAGCTACCTCACAGCTTTCACCCTGGATTAAACTAACTAACTAACTAACTAACTAACTAGCTAACTAACTGACTAACTGACTGACTGACTGACTAACGAACCAGTCATGACAGAGCACTAGCGTCATCTTTTGATTTTCCCTGAGACGTACTGGTGATTACTTCATCAACAAAGGAAACTGAATGTGAGACTGAAACAGGAAACAAAACCACATAAACTAATCTAGAATGGATGTGTGTTCCCTATTTCCATTTGCATGGAATTCTAATATACGAACACAGTACTTGCTGGTACTCCAAAAAACCCATCACTTATTCCACCAGCTTTCTGAGCAGAATACCAGGGTCTGTACTGTGCTTAGGCATTCCTCTAAATTCCACTTCAGAGGAGGGGTCATTTTTTCAGTTTCAAGAGTTATATTTCCTTATTGCTTTCTGTATAGTTTCATTCTAGCCATGGATATTTTACTGAAAAATACTGCCTTCTGTAATCTTATAATTGACCATGATTTGGAACAGAACATTGTTTACAATGGTTATTCTTTTGAATGGGAAAAGTTTACCATCTCAAGGCAAGAGATGCAATCAGGCATGACTGTGGCTTATAGGGCCAGATCTCCAGTACCTCATGTATTAAATTAACTAAAAATTAAATTAACTAAAAAACTTACTACATTTTATTCTATATTTTTCTTATAAAGATACAAAATATTTTATATATTTATAGATACGCTACACATAAAACCCAGAAATCATTAATTACTAAGTATATTAATTTATCTGAAATTAATTAGAACTAAAAATCAATAATTTTATTACTATGGAATTATGACCTTATAGCAAAAACATTAACAACTTTTAGACCAAGTCTGTGAACTTACAGGTTCATTTGCAATAGAATTTCCATACTTTCCTACACGCTTCCGTTGAGGGAAGGGCTTCTGCAGCTGCCCAGGCAGGATGTCTCAGTGAGATGAGGGCAGAGCATGCCAGCAATTCCAGTGGAAAAGCACCACTGATATCTTAGTCCCATATGCCACTGTTTTAGGATATGAGCGTACACAGAACACCAAGGCATGTTCTGTACATACCTGCCTCAGAGCTGCTCCCTGCTCCTCACAGATCTTGTCATCCATCCTCCTTCTCTGTGAACATAGACCCTCCAGGAAAGACTGTGTTGTTTGTAGCCAAGTTTAATCCATCTGCAGAGGCACCTGGAAAAGCAATTTATATACACACAAAAGTACTTGTGGAGTTTGAACACTCTACATCTTAGCACTTCTACTTCAGTTGAGAGAAGTGTCATCAGCAAATATAGGTCAAGGAGAGGAAATGTATTTAGGTAGTCAAACTTATCAGGAGAGCCCAGTCAAGCAGAGTTGAGTCTTCAGGTAGCCATGAACCCACATCCTGACTTTATCAGGAGTTCCTTGCTGAGAGTGAAGTGCTAGCTGAATGGGCCATGAGAGCTTTGGCACTGAGGATGTATAGATGCCAAGCAGTGATCTATACTACTAGGATTTACTTGCCAAAAGATCAGTGCTCCAGGATGTCGAATTGCCGTTTGAGAAGTGATTAAATACAGATAGATCACCATTCATCAAGAAAGAGTGGAGACTTTAGGACAGATTGAGATGTTATAAAACATTATTCATTGATTATGCCCCATGAGATTCTACTTCCAACAAGGAATTGCCTGCTGGCCAGCTTAGTGCAGGTGATAACAGATTTTCCCTGTCTATTTCAGGGTCCTTTTGACTTGTTGGTCTTTCTTCACAGATCAACCTTATGCAGGCCTTGGGACACCTTCATGGCCCTACACCTGCATATCGTTGGCTCATGGTCTGTACCGGCTCACCAATTCAAAGTTTGGCCCATTGCTACCTTTCAAGGAAAACAAAGAAATGGTTCTAAGTGAAGCCTAAGGGTGGAGGGGTAATTTCCTGTTGCAATTCCCACCCATAACAACCTATCATTACAAGAGCACATTTTAGCACCCCTGAGCGAGAGAGCAGCATCTCATGGTGACACAGATAAGATATCAACAGGGGCTCTAAGGAAATAGCTCACTCTGTACTCATTAATGCCAGGAGATATCTACTCATGTTGCAACATGACTTTATATCCTGGCTGGAGTCCAGGCTTTGTTACAATTAGCATATCAGCTTCAATTATGTCAGCCTGTAGCTAGCTTTTAGCTAATATCTGTAATTTACCTTGGGAAGAAGTTTGATTTTGTCTGTCTCGTTCCCGATGTAGCTTGATTGAAAGTGAATTTTATGCAGAATATTTCTTCTCTGGCTAATATGCTGTCTATTTCTAGAAGCTCTGGAGTCAAGATCCTATTCACATCTCAGGAAATCTGGGATGGGTTTCCCTGTCAGCACAGCTCGGGCGCTGGTTGTTTGAAGATGCCCAAAACACCCAGACAAAGCCTTAAGTTTATACCTCACTCCAAGATAAGTTTCATAAGGGACTCAGCATAGAAGGGTCATGCCAAGCCCTTCAGCGTGCATACCCTGTTTGGGAAAAAGCAGAGCCCCACCAGAAAAACCACTGGGAGAACTGGAAAAAGGTGTCATTAAAGTATTGGCTGATGACTCAGACTTGAAACAGCTACTCTGATTGTAAACTTAAGGGACATGATCTGGGAAAATCCAATATTTTGGCATACTTTTACAGGGGGAGAGTTAAGCAAAAATGACTTAGGATGCTGACTGCAGCACAGTAAGAATAAATTCACAAGTAGTAAGGCATTTAAACACTGCTGTGGGAAAAGGCCATGGATGTGCCTGGCCAAAACAGTTAAGTCTTTGCTTTATGTTAGTATATTAACCTTCCCTCAGTAGAATAGAGGCCTAAAGATAAATTCATTCTGTCTCTTTAAAATAGTCTAGACACAGCCAGATCAACTGAGGAACAAAAGGTTAAAAAACTGTTGGAAAGCTGAGAGCTGTTTAAGCTTAAAAGGAGATGGTTACGAAGGATTAGAAGGAAACGTAGTAGCCCTCCTGGGCCTTCGGTTTAGCAGAGCATAACCATGACCAGCTCTTGTGATGACCCTGAGAGATTAGGAGGAGAGCAGCAGGTTTAGGATTTATGTTCTTAGATCAAGTAAGACAAAGAACATTCTATTAACTCATGGCAATGTGGGAAAATGGAAAAGCAAATACTGATTGACTGCTTTTCTAAAGTGAGATATGAAATGAAACATCACCAGAACAATCTCTGAGAGATGAGATCAGAAAAGAGAAGAGGAGCCCCACCTAAACAGTATTCTTAGGAGTTTATCTGTGGATAATCCACATAACTCTTTTCACAGAACTATGATCTGATATTTAATTTTTCCACCACTGTGGTTTTGGCAGGATGCTTTTACTATCTCACATAAGAACCAAATTGCTTTGCAGCTTTAGGATGACAAACTCAAACTCTTTTTCAGAGTAACACTAAAAAATGAAGAGATAGAAAAAGACTTCAGTGATGCACAGCCCTTATGTGTTGTTTTGTTACAAGACAGGTATCATCAACTTCCCACACATTTTTTATGCAGGAGATCTATGGGATGCTCAGCTTGGTGCTCCACAGTATGCCACCACCGTCAAACAAATGACAGGAAATTGGCAGCATGCTGTGGATTTACTTTCTTCAGCTGAATGGAAAACACTGTTCAGTATGGATCTAATACCCTTCCCTCTTCACCCACTCCTGCCATGCCTCCACGCCTTCACATTTCCAAAGCAGATCTCAAGTTGATGAAAAACTCAGTCCTTCATAGGCTGAATGTAAGGTTTGCCAATGTACAGCAAAAAGCTATCCACTCCTCAGGTATCCACTCCACTTGGAAGACATACAGCCCCTCCCCTCCCCAACAACACTTCAGAGAACAATGTTGGTTTTTTTTCATAAACAGGAAAGCTGGAAGAGAGAATACTTAATTAGGAATTTCAAGAAGAATTAGAGTGGGCGGGGCATTATCACTCCATCTGTGTTTATGTTACAATTTCATCTGGAAACTAAGCAGTCCATTGCACATGCCACTATAAATGACAGCCTGTGCCCCAGGCTGTTCACCCCACAGACAATTAGTAATTATAGCAGTGCTCTCAAGCGGCCAGCTCTGAGTCACACCTAGTACTTCTAGTGTATACATGCACCTTAAGTGTTCCACAGGCTGCTAACAAGACATTTGCCAATGTGGCTCTGAAAGGCCTTGAATTGTGCATCTTTCTTGCTTTAGATGGAGACTAGTACAAGTTGAGAAGTGTGTTGCCAGTGCTGTACTCTCTGTCCATTCTTCTCCAGGGCTAGCCCTCCCTGCACACAAGCTGAGGGCAGCTGGCTGACAAACTGGCCCAGCAGTCCCCCGCATCCCCTCAAAGTCAAAGGCATTGGCACAAAGTCTCATTGAGCCTAAGGAGCTGCAAAGAACTCCAAAGACAAAAGTCTGTCATACTGCTTTTAACAGCCCTAGGCTGAACTGGTTTTCCTTGTGAATCAAGCTTACAAACACACAGCATGACTGGAGATGAGAGTAAAGATACAGAATCACTGTTTACTTGTGTTACTTGCTGGACTATACCTATAGAGCCACAGAGAACAGCCCTTGGTACAGTCCAAGCTGAAAACACATCTTGTCCACAGGATTTACCTAATGAAGCAAGCCATCCTGAAGGGCACGATTAATATTTCTTCCAAGCCTTTCAAGATATTCTGCCTGCTCTTGAGTTGGGCCTGGCACTTGGCTCTGGGATACTGTGGACACCCATCTCCATATCTGTGGTTTCAAGGCAGAATTGACAAGGCAATTTCCTTCCCCACAGAAACTTTTTCTCCTCCAAAGCCAGGTATGATTGTTGGGTTACCAACCAGGGGGAATTTCAGCTGCCTAAAAGAAGTCACAGAAACACAGAATGGTTAGGTCTGGAAGACTGTTTAACCTAGAGAAGAGAAGGCTCAGGAGGGGATCAAAGAGCATCTCGTTAATGTGTGCAAATACCTGAAGGGAGAATGAAAATAAGAGTGACACAGATTTTTCCAGTAGTGCCCAGTGACAGGAATAGAGGTGACAGGCGCAGAGGAAAACACAGAATGTTCCATCAAAACATAAGGAATCACTTTTTCCTGTTTTTACATCACTGAGAGTGATGAAGCACTGCAACATCTTGTCCTGAGAGGTTATGGATTCTTCATATTTGGAACTATTCAGAAGCTGTCTGGACAAAGTCCTGGTCAAACAGCTCTAGATAGGCCTGCCTGAAGTGCCTGGATAAAACACCTATGTGCATTGCTTTCCCTCACAACAGATTTTTGGCAGGAAGGCATGTAATTTCCGTCAGAGCTAACTGGAAAAGGAAGTACAATTAAGACTGCAGAGGACAGGCAAAATCTAACCCTTATAGCAAAGAGCTGCTCAGAACAACCCTGGGTGTTACAGTGGATAAAACACTTGAAAGGAGAAGCTTGAGGAAGGACAGATGTGATGCCTGGATCATAAGGCAAATGCAGGGTGGTGAATCTTATCCCTACCAGATGGCCCTATGATTACACAACCTTTCAGCACACTGATGGAGTTTGAGATTTTCTGTCTTGCAAGAAGTAGCTTCAGATGAGTTTCAGCAGAGTAAATATGCACCACTGACTTTTATTCAGTTTTAATAGACTTTAACAATGCACTTTTAAAAACATACTTCTACTTTATGACTGCTACTTTTTCATACTCTCCTCCTTAATCTCTTTCCTCATAGATGTTTAATTGTGCAGAAGAATCACTGTGATGCATTTAACTTTCATATGATTTCCCTGTTTGGTAATAATACCCCCAATTAACGACTGTTCTCATTAACCAATTTACTCATTTATAATCAAGGGCAACGGCTTTAACAGTTCTAATAATATGCCTTGTTAATAATGTCTTAATGAGGATTACCCTTATACTGCTTTCAGAAGCTTCCTTTTCTCCCTAAAATGAGAAAAGGCATATTGATGAAAAATAACCTTCTATCTCCTGGCTAAGTGTTTTGTTGGAATGAAAAGAAAACCTGGAAAAATACTGTAGATTTTTTACCTCCATAGGCTCCCGTTTAGAAAACCAGTGAATTATAGTAGGTGGACTACATGATGCACTAGTCCATAAATCAGTTCTGGCCTCAGCCCCCTTTCTTACTTGCTATAATTAGACGCCAAGAGGCTTCTTTTATATCCTCAGTTGAATCAGGATGTAGGCATTCTTATCGGCTTCACTGGATGTAGCAAAGAGAATATTGTTAATTAACTCAGGGAAAGAAGTGAAATCAAAATAAAATATCTATTCAAGCTTCTATCGAATTAAACTAAAAGATCAAATCTAAGGGATCTTAGAAATCAAATGTAAGGTTCTCTCACTGAACTAGGGAAACACAATAAAACTGCAACGACTGAATGTATGTTCTCCTAGCAGTAGCATTGAAAATTTAATGTTTGGAATTGACAAATAATGAGACAGGTTTGCCAATGATCAGCAAAAATAATCTGGAATGTCCATGTTAAAAATAGCAGCTCACATATTTACAGGTAGAATAGAAAAGCTGCATAAGAAAGCTTGCCTTTAAAATAAAAGGGACCAGAAGCACAAGTCAATGCATGATCAGGCAAATTGGAAATTTAAGTGTTGGAGGAAGAAGCATTTGGTGAAAGGCAGCTCTATAATGCATCCGAACTGATGGAGAACTGAATGCATCTTTCCTTTTACAGTTTTGCCAAAACAGAGCACCCACAGGCTGGTCTAACAGTCTCTGAGGAACAGAAACCTGTTCAGGATCACCTGTGCAATGCATATTTGCTATGCTGCATTCTATACACATAAAGGACCACCGACCTCTGATGATCATGATATTTTAAGACAAAATTACAAACTCCTTTAGCCCTCCATCTTCCAGGATGTTACTCAGATGTCTCTGTACTCCCAATTCCAGCACTGTTAGGGTTTGAATCTTGCCTCCAGTGATCAATTAGGATTTTAAGGCATACTTAGGTGAGGAAAATAATTGAATCTCATTAGCTCTAAATACTGATGACATGGCAATTGATATGATAAGCACCTATATTGAAATGGGGAGAAATTGATCTTCAGGAGTCAATATTTGCCAGCACCTGGACATGTTGGTTTGCCATAATAAGTTTTTTTCTTGCCTATATTTTGGTTTTAATGAAAACTAGTGGAAATTAAAAAGATAAAAAGAGCAATATCCCAGAAGTATTTCTGTTCCAGAAAAGCCATTGCAGCTAGAGCCATAAAGTGTCCAAACACATTCATTCAGTTTGGGATTTAGAGCACAGTAAAAATGTAAATGTCACACTGTTTTTCAACCTTTTGCAGAGATGTCAGATCAAGGCCTATTCACCCTACACACCTGACTATATCTTTAGTTTATATTTTTGATCAAGCACAAAAGTTGGAAATAGCCTCAGCATTAAATTTTAAGAACAGAATTTTAAAGAGAATTCTCTAACACAAAGCTTTCATTAGTTTCCATTATTTCTTGGAAGGTTCCCATGATAACAAGAAATACACATGGATGAAACCATCTTTGCACTAAACTAATTAGGGATTTTCCTACAGACTTCATTGGAGGCAATATTTTACCTAGTATCTTACGAGGAGTAGATTTTACTTTCCCTTGAAGAGTCACAGTTTTTACTGGCAAACAGGCAATATCCTGTATATAGCAATTCTGAGGTAGCTCATGCAAGTGATAAGAACTCACTGAACAAATTTTGATGCATTCTGAGACCATATGAGAAGGCAATTAAATAAATTCATAAAATAGAATTTTCGATAACACAGGGATGATTTTGTTCTTTTCTTTGAGCTTCAAAACGGTGTAAGCCCTCTGATTTGGTACTGAATTTAGCAATAAGCTCCTTGCCCTTGACTATGTACAAGCTGCATCTAAATCACTGGCATGCCAGTTCAATTCCATCACTTATTTATTTTTTTAGGCTGGAAGAATTTAAAACCAAACTCAATTAAGCTTCTGACATTGTGAGATGGCATACAGAAAACTGTTTAAAATACGAGCCTTGTGTGACTTGGTTCTTGATATCAATCCTATTTTGATTTCCTACATTATCATTGTTTAAAAACATCTCTTAAAGCTGTAGGGTTTTTTCCATGGCTGGTCTTTGTCATCATTTGCACAGATCTATGCCTTCCTTTGCACATAAAGACAAAGTTCAATAGGATAGGAACAATACATGTTCCTATGGAATGCATTTTATATGCACTTGGCTGGCTCTCAATTACGTCTTGTTTCTCTCTGGATGAAAATACCTGGGGTGCAAAGACAGACAACTTCACTTTTCTGTTTATTGTGAAAATCAAGCTGAGGCTAGAGGGGAAGAGTTGGGGATGGAGCCAATCAGCACCTGGCCAGACATGTTTTACAGTTTACCTGATTGTTAATGAACAATGACATTTTCCTTCCTATATTTGCAGGACTGGCTTGACCATGACATATACAGATGAGAGAGGGCACAGAAAAAGACAGATGAAAAGAAGCATGACCAAAGGATGGGAATTAAAAAAAAATGGACAAAACATGTCAGAGTCACAAGCTTGGATGCTGGACAAGTAGAAACTGTGACCTCCCTGGTCCAAACTTTTCCTGTAAACTATTACAGAGCTTTGGGTCACCAGCAGACTTGGCTAGCTTTGGAAAATGGAACATTTTTTCATATCTTCTGGGTAAAATCTTGGTCCTATTAGGCTTCAGTGTTTTGCAAGTCACTAGGATTTCAGTGCTAATGAACTGCACTGCACTCCACTTCTTGGAAAGCCTATGGTTCATCCAGAATTACTCATTGATATATAATGGTAGCTGTTCATTCACTTAGAGAGTGAGAAAAGGTATATGAATGCAAAATAACCTTCTAGCCCTACCTCCTGTCTAAGTGTTCTGTTGGAATGAAAAAAAAAATATACTTAGATTTGCCATTTGATTATGCCCTGGATGTTAAATCACACTGAAATAATGTGATAGACTGAAATTTGTTTACATAAACTGGTTGAGCCTTGTGATAAATTTCTCCCTAATAACCCAGGATTGATGACTTAAAGTGTTTTCCCTCCGGATGAGGCAAAAGGCAGGTAAGCAGCAGATCCTTTGGAGGTGGGGTAATGCTTTTTTATCATGTCCATTTCCTCCCTCCCAGAAAGGCAGAACTGCATCTGACAGTGTAAAATTCCCCACCATGGGAGGTATTGAGTGTTCACGTGGAAGACAGAAGGTTTTCTCCCTCCCACTAAGGCACAAATGGCAGAAAGAAAAGCAGGGCTAAGCAGCAGCTGGGTCATTAGAAGGGGTCACACACCATCAAAGACCCCCAAAGTGCGCCCAACTCATTTCCACAGTGTTGCTTCAGACAGTGTAAAATCCCTCTGCAGCAGAGGGGTCAGGTTCCTGCTGCAACTTAATTGTTTTAAAATAAACCTGGCTCATATGTACACAGGTGATTCACTGTCTTTTCACTCTAATCCACCACAAGGGATCTATTAACCAGAACCTCAGTTACCCTGCCTCAGAGGTGGGCCGTAGCAACTAATAAATAAATATCTATAGAACTGTCAGGAGAGACCAGAAGTGTCAAAAGTGGTCATATTGCCATTTAAAATCCTTAGCTGAAAAATTAAGAAATAGTCATGTTCTGTTCAAAGCATATGAACAGCATATAAATGAGGAAGATACTTGTTTACACAATCCAGACTGCTTTGATCCAAGAATCAGTCAACCAGCTGCCCAACTTGAAAGACGGATTACACTTTCACACACTACAATCAAGGTCTAGACAGATCTCCACCATTCCCTGGTACATAATACTTATTTCAGACTTGGGTTTTTAATCATTGACTTTTTAGACACAGTTACTTTAACCCATCTAGCATCAGCCTGGATGTGCTACCTGAATACTTCCACCTTCTTGTTCTGAAGGGCTGTGGCAGAGACAGGAACTTATTCCACCTCTCTTCATTGCTAAAGAAAACCCAGTTCTGTGCTAAACATTTATATTCTCAGCCTCAAGATCCATCCTCATCTGCTGAGGGAGTGTCTGGCCTCCTGGCCAGGTATTGCTTCTTGCAGCTTGTGAAGGAAAGTTGGTAAACCATAGAAAAAGCTAAAAGGCCACTCTTCAGGGTTATCTGGGAAAAAAAAATTGAGGAAGACACCTAGCAAACACTACACAAATTAAAGATTAAAAAAAAGGGCTGTCCTGCTGACATGCTATGGCTGATCAGTATCTGTTGGGATCTGGCTCTGTGCTTTCACTTCTGAAAGATAAGCCCAGGACCCCCCTTCATGAGTCAGCAATAACATGAAAGTAATTGAATATCCTGCAAGGAGAGGTCTGTCATGTTCCTGTGTTTCACTGCTTCAATAACCTGATGTTATTAAAATTTCTTGCAATCTTCTTGCTATTAGGCAGTACCTTATTTGATCATATTATGAAAGATGGAGGGGCTGTTAGCTTATAGAGTTTCCTTCTGATACAGAATTACATGGCAGGCTGATTCAACCTGCGTGTGAAAGCAAAAATAAGAATTTCTTTGCCTCCTTTCTCATTTTTCTATTTTGATTTCCTTATATTTTTTATCCAAGAATGTCATAGACTAGTAATATCCCATGACTCCATTTCACACTTACTTAGGAATGGTATTTATGACTTACCTCTGGTAGCAATCTGCTTATGTGAAGGTATGCAATATATCTTGGGATCAGGCAAAACCTCCTTTTCCTCTTTTTAGATGATATCCTTGTACTCTTTCATCTAACTGTATTACCAATTTTTTCCACTACTTTTCTGTAGCTTTTCCCACCTTCACTTCTATACCAGCCAAATATCAAGATGAATGTCTGCTTTTACAATGTATTCCTTGGAGGGGGAGAGCATGGGAATTTGCTTTGACATCTCATGCTTGTAATTGTCTGGAGTATTCTCAAGACACATCAGTGTTTCATCTTTCCTAATTTCCTTTTAATCCTCTACACAGCTCTAAAGACCTGATGTTGAGTATCTCTCCCTGATATCCCTGGATATCTCTGGATGTCAGGACTTTCAATGCATATTCTCTAGAAACAAAATCATGCCCAGGTTCCCCCCTAGAAGGTAGCATTTTTAAACCAACACATGGATACATTTGAATGTTAGGAATCTCATGTCTATTTATAGATATGGTTGTAATGTTTTCCCCAGCTGATACATGGAAGTGGTCTGGACACTACAAGAAGAAAAAGAAAGCCCAACACACTATTTGAATTTAGTTTTACATCACACCAGACATTTCCATTACCTTCTCTACTATGCCAGAAACATAGTGCTTCTATATGTGCTTCTTCCTGTTCTCCACAAAATCCTGTGAGAACCCAGAAAACGCTTTCAGTGAACAAGATTATGTAGCAAAGAATAGGCAACTCACTGTCAGAAAAAACAGGCTTCAGAAGGCATAACTGTGTGACAGAGAGGACAGGCCTTACTGCTCTTGACTCCTCTCAGCTTCCTTAAGTGGAGTTTCTTTTCCCTTGTCTTTGCCCAGTTGATGCAGAATTGGCTTATTATGGCACACAAATCTGGGTAACAACCAGAATCAAGCAATCAATTTAGAAACTTATTCACCAGAAAGATTTCCCCTTCACATGAAAAACAATTAGAGCTGTTGCTGTAAATCTCTTGCTGGCAGATGGTACTGCTGTGATGATATCCATCAACCTCTTGAGTCCCATTCATTCCTTGCTGGACATGGTACTCAGCAGACCCTCTGTCACATTCATGAATCCTCCACAGCCCATTTCTCTTCTGGCTGCCCATGCCAGAGCTTGGATCCACTAGCTTCATCCTGAGCCTGCTGCTGGGTCTGGGAAGTCCTTCCTGGTGCTTGCTCAGTTCTTCATGCTCTATTTCACACCTTTGGAGGGGAGCATTCATTTTACCTAAAGTAACTGTAGCTGCCTGAAAATTAGGTTTGGACTAAACTAATCGGCTATATTGGTTCTGTAGGCCATGGGGAAAAAGAGGAATCTAGTGAATACTGATGCTCCCTACTCATCTCAGGGTTTCCTAAGAAGTTCTTTCCTCACAGGCTTTGAATTTTGAAATACTGATGCAGGCTGTGATAGGCAATATTGTACCACTATATTTATGGCTTTTTCATTTTCTAAGCAAGCAAACAAGAATTAGAAATATTGTAAGTGTAACAGTGATGTCCCACATATCACAATATAGTGACATTTGTATCATTATGGGACATTGGACGGAGTGCAACAGCTGCTGTAGGGAAGGCTGGTATATATGGCTGAGGCACCACGAATATACATCCATGTCATGGTCATAGCTGATTCTGAGAATGTTGTGATCTAGCTGACTATATATTGACAATCTATATTTTGCCAGCTTTTGCGGGGCATTTCCTTCTCCTTTCCCAAATACAGCTGCTTAAACTGTGACTAGAAAACTGTCTCTGGCCTGCTGTACCAGGGAATAAACTGAAACTGTGAGACTAGGAATTATATTTTCCTGTTCTTTATATTCTTCCACTAATTCATCCTTTTCCCTCTTGTCCTCTTCTGCACTGCTGTTCTGAGTCTTTTTGTTCCTCCCTTCCCCTTATTCCCTTTAGATTATCTGTCCATTTAAAATTCTAAAAACACAGTAACCATTTCTCACACTTTTAGTGACAGCTCATAATTGCTGACAACAAAGAGAAGTAAACCATGTGAAAAGGTGTATGCATTAAATTGTCATAATGTCATAGACACTGCTGAGATCAGTAATGAGGAAGTAGAGCCTTAGTTAAGACAGCTAGACAGCATATATATACCAGAAGGAAATGGCAGAATACAAAAATTAATAAAATAGTGGCTGTGGAAAGATAAATTAATATAGTAAGGAAAGCTATGTTAGAATCAGACAGAAAAATCTGTTCCCTTTATGTAGCACAGAAAACATGGCAAATAACACTTTGGGGCAACTGGCAATGAATGACATTTGTGGCACCTAACTGGTGCCATTCCATCATCATTCCACAGGAGAGGTGGTGACTCCCCAAAGAGTGGTTCCCTTCCTTGCTGCAGTCACTGGATGCAGCACATGTTGGGCTGCTGCTATGAACACAACCACAAAACTCTTCCACAAACCAGGTTCCTGCGACCATGGGTCATGCAAACATGTAAACTTGTTGGTTCACCAAAAATAATTTCTTGATTTATTTTTTGCACTTCTGCTTCTCAGTCCATGCGATTTAACTGAGGCAAAAGACCAAACATTTTAGAGGCCTCTCCTTATCAAGAGAAGGAAGAGATAAATTCTGCTGAGGATCCCGCTGAGTGCAGCAAGAAGGGATTTTATGAGAGAGGGAGTTGGAAGTGTATTATGGTTTGTTTATTTTTGGAGCAATGTCTACAGCCCCTGCCACTCTTGCAACCTTCCAGGAGTGTTCACTTTTAGACAGAAGCATCATGAAATCAGCACTGTCATCCAGTTCATTACTGGGTTTATGGGTGGAATTGCAGTCCATCTCCGTTATAAAATGTGGCTTAAAAAATGCCAGCTTTGCTAAGGACTTGGCAGTCAGTTCATTAAGACAATACCTTCCTGTGTCTGCTGCTCACAGGAAGAGGCTTTTAGACAAAAGAAGGTGAAAGCTGAAGCAGTGAAGCTGAGAAGAATTCACCTCTTTACATTTTTATGAGAAAAAAAATTCGTTGCACTAACAGGAGATTTAAATTTAAGCCATGACAGTCAAACCCAAAAAAGTCCCAGTGTGCAACGCTGAATATCCAGTACTTACCCCAAATTATCTGCTGTTGAAAACCTGATCATGTCTCCTGAGGTTTCCATAAGTGCTTCCAGTAATTGGGGTTGCAGTTGGCCAGCTGCTGTGTAAGTCAAGCTCCCCTAATTAGAGAGACCTGTCGGTGCTCCCCAGGGAATCTCCTCATCAGGACACCCATATTTATTTCTGCAGAGCCCCTCAGACTTTTTTGTTTTCAAGGTTACCTAGAAAGTGTGCTTCTCAGAAACACAAAGTGATTCCTGCATCAACATAGATATTAGTTGGAATGTATTAACTTTGATTAGGGTAAACTGGGGATGGGGGAAGGGTGTTGGCAAGAGGAAATGACAAAAAACTGATAATCTACCTATGATCTATTCTACAAACATCAAAGAGGGTGAGATTTTGGGTGGGTTTGTGTTAGAGATTTCTGGGTTTATTAATTTCTAAGGATGGATGAGCTCTCTAAGGGAGAGAGGTGAATGGTTCAGGTGTTTTTTACATTTCAGAGGAGAAAAGGAGGTGCCAGATTTCAAATCCAATACACATTTTACACAGGAGAGGAACTATCATGCAAATCTATTTCAGTGATCTGGGCATATGCAGGAGGGATCCCAGATTTCCACAGCCCCTTTTAAAATAGCTTGCACACAGCAGTGAGGCTTGGCAAATGACCTCCTTTCACATGACTGGCCAGTCGTGGCTGACTAGCTTTTATAGTCAGCCCATAATGTAAAAACACATAAAATACTAATCTTAAGCACAGCTTACATTTTCCTTCTTTCTCACCTGATTCTGATCTCAGCAAATCAAGTCAGTGGCTGATTAGTCCCAGGCTTTACTTCTGGAACACAAAACAGTTGTTCTCATGCAGTATTTCCCTTATTAAATCTTGTTTGAGGTAGGAAAAGGTAATTTTCTTTCTGGAACCGGAATGAGATGGCCACAGCCATAAGGTTCTGTTACAGATGGGTTGATGGGACAGCTGAGACAAGAATCTCTTTGCTGAACGAGTTAAGGAATAAGTTCTCCTTGTGCTGAGAATAAATGCTAATACCAGAATCACCCATTGTTAAGCAAAGCTCTCATTAAAGCAAGGCAGAAAAGAGCAAACTCTGGACAGAGTAATAGCTTTAAAAGAGGATTTTTCAGCTTTTGTTAAATTTCACTGTGTTTTTCAGTCATCTATACCACAGATACCAGTGTCTGCTTTGCACTGGGGTGGAGGATTATGCCAGCTAAGGTGCACTCTTTTTCTTTTTCTTTTTCTTTTTCTTCTTTTTTTTTTTTTTTTTTTTTTTTTTTTTTTTTGTGGACTTCTCCGCATTTCAAACATTGGTAATTAAAATGAGAAAGGCTTATTTTCCTGAAGAATTTCAATTGCAGAAGAAATACAAGAGAATTTAATCTCCCACCCTAATGTTTCTGCTATTTTTTTGAGATGCAAGAGGTTATTTCTGGTGACTGTAAGAACCTAGGACTGCCAGTTTTGAGATAAATCAAGGTTTGATGACTTACAGCTGTGTCCTCCAAGTTCTGGAACACAGACTGAAAGGATCAGCTTTTGAAGGAAAAATAGTCCTATAATCCTAGGTATTGAGCATTGAAGTTTGGCTCTGATTTACATTTCTGTTGAAAAATTATAAACCCTGAAGTATTTAGGAGATATAAACCCAGATCTCTTAGATCACTAAGGATGCAGTGAAATACCTTAACATATCATATGACCCTACCCCTCATATTTGTCATTGTGCATTTCAGGACTCTGTCAAGCTGAGGCAGAGGCCATGCCAAAACAACTGGTGCACAATAAAATGAAGACTAAAAAGATTAGGTATGAGCCTCAAACCCCACTCAGGGACACTGGCCAGAGGAAAATTCACAGATTCATTTTGTGGGGTTTTGTTGTGTCTTAGGTGGGTTTTGCAGTGTGTCTTAACTCCTGCTGCTAATTCTGACTCCCTTCTCTCTCTTCTTGTTACATTCTGCTTTCTTTACTATAGATTTATCACCTGTCTCCTGGGTAACAGCTCTCACTACTAAGGACTGGTTTCTTGTGACAGTATCCTTTCATCTCTTTTCCCTGTAAAATCATAAGGACTTATTGAAAATTACTTTCCCCAGTTAGTGCTGACTTATTAATCTATCTGGTCTGCAATTTGATTCCTAGAACATTTCTTTCTGATCCCAGCTATCATCATTATCATTGAAAGCATTTGACCTGAAGAGAAACAACAACTGACCTGTCCCCTTTTCACTTGTATAGCCAAACAGAGCTCTTTAACTCTAAAATTCCCAATATTACAACAGATTTGGAAGGCATGAGCCAAAAATATGGAGATCAGCTATCCTTATGGTTTCTGAGTTTAGCTTAACCTCCAAGTGATAGAATAGGGCTGCAGGGGACAAAAATTCCCTTCATCCTGAGTATAGTTCAGCCTGTAAGTACAACTTCCTTGTGCACATCAAATAGAAGGGAAATCATATGATTCTTTGGTCACAGAGACTTGATATCAAGTTACCAGAGCTCAGTGATTGTCATTATGGTATGCTATTGCCAGCTGCAGAAGAATGAAGGGACATGAACAGACTCAAAAGTCTGGCAAGCTTTATTGATGCATTTGATTTTGAAAATTCCTCAAAGTTTCTCTTTATAGACAAGAGACATACTATGTAATTCAAAATAAAATGTCTCTGTCAGAAAGGCATTCCAGTGAAATTCCAAGTACTCTTCTCTCCCCTGTTCACCCACTACATCAGCAGCCTCTTCTTGTGGTACTACAAATAATTTCATTGACACTACTCTTGTTCTTGGGCACGGCTCCTACAGTGACATCTGTGACTTTCCAAAACCAAGGAATGGAACGACCAATTAATTTCTTCATGGCTCCACTTCTCCTCATATGCTACATTTTCATATTCTAAATGAATTTTTGCTCAAATCAACTGCAATGTGAAAATAATACTGAAAACCCCCCTTTATTTCATAAATTATTTCCTGCCCCGTTCCACTGGATTACTTTCATCTTTAGCTATGTACTTGAAAATCCATCTGCATGTTGCTTTCTTCTTTTTTTTCTTTTTTTTTTTTTTTTTTTTTTTTTAAATATAAACTATATTAAGGAAAAGAGAAGCAAGAGAATAAATACCAAGGGCCACTTTTTCCAATGGAATTCCAGAAAGTCACTAATAGTATATGTTGGTGTACAGCTTTACATGGAAGTAGGTATATATTTACATATATAAAGCACATTGTTAACCACACGGTGTTTTATGAATGTGGAATGTCCCACTGACTGCACAAACACTCACACATACCCCAAACATATTTCTGCAGAATGACTCACAGTTTGCCTTGAAAAGGCAAGTGGAACTGGCAAGGCTGTGCTGATATTTCTACCTAATGAAACATTTCCAAGCACAGAACAATCACCTGTGCTCCTTAGGTATGAAACCCAGCCAGTCTGAAGTTGTAGTTGTAAGTAATTTCTCACTGATCAAAGAATTACATTCTGCAATAAGGTAATCTCTTTTTGGGGGGGGAGGGGGTGTGTGTGTGTTTGTTTTTTGTTTGTTTGTTTTTAAATGTGTTTCTCTCACCACCACCAAAGAGCGTTGTAATACTTTTTAAAAACAAATTATTTCTGTGAGGAGAACAGACAATAAAGAGAACAAAACATAAGTAATTTCAGCACAAAGGGTAATTTTTCTGGAAGGTTTTGTGCAGCTGAATAGGAGGTTTTGGCATGAGGGTGTTTTTTCACTCATAGCTATAATGTCTTAATATAAGGAATGTTAGAAGTCAATCCTTCATTACCCAGCAAACAGAAATTAAATAGAAACCCAGTAGGTGACTTGGATTTAAGACTCCGTGACAATATATTTCCATGAATCCAATTTAGTTTTCTTTTACTGTAAGGTCATTACCTTCTGAATGCAAATCTGGAGAGTGTCTTCACAGCCATCTTTGGGAATATTTGGAAGTGCATTAGTAGGCACCTAGCCATTCCAGTTACAGTAAGGAGCATTAATCACTAATCCATACGAAAGTATCTATCTGATGACAGTGTACTTAGAATCTTCTTCCGAATAGACAAAAAGAATATGTTCTTAGGCATGTGCAGAGGGACCACAAAGTTCTCTTTATAATTCATAACTACATAATGAAAGGCAGAAAGCAAAAAACCAAACAAACTACTTTATTTATTACATAGAGTATTACTTTTCAGAAAAACATTTTAATTTTTTTCATTACCACAGAGCTTATGTTCTTCTGCTTTTTATTTCCTAGGGGCTTGTCTGTGCTATGTGTTACATTTTTGTGGTCCGCTTTAAATACCAAACTGACACAACCAACCCAAACCTGTTTTTTAGACTTGATCTCATGAAAAGAAACACTTTCCAAGGGATGTGGAAAGTAGAATAAGGTAATAATATTAATGTTATTCTAAATTTCACACACTTGCCAAGGCTATTAGAAGGTCCCCATTGCCATCACAGTTACACTGAGCCCTGGGCTACTGGTCTCCTGGGAAAGGGAAGCATCCAGAAACCACAGAAGAATTGCCCTGGCAGGTCTCATGTTCAAAGACCTTCCTTAAAAAATACTGTCTTTGCATTTCCTAACTGCTGCTCCCTTACACACCCCAAGCTCGAAGCCTGAAAGAAAACATGGAATTTTAACACCATTGAGGAAGACCTGTGTTGCGATACAGAGATTGAGAGTAGAGATAAAACTGTAAAATATTGGAAGAAAATGCATCTTTTTCCAGACTTCCTAACTAATTTAGCAATTTAGCAACAAGTCAACCACAGCACATTTATGGGAAATCAGTACATGTACTCTTCATCTCCACCTTTTCATGACAGAAATTATAAGGGTAAACATCAGGGAATCATTCAGCCTGTAAGACTGAAACCTCCAAGTTACTTTTCTGTTTTTCAAGAAGTGAAGGCTTTTTTAAGTGAAGGCTTAGTGAGCACTAAAATATACAAAGAAAGTATGTCTTTATGGACTGTCTTAGCAAAAGAGATGAGAAAAACAGGATTTTTTGCACAACAGTTTGTGTAATATTAGGTAAGCAATTGTATGTGACGTAGGCATATATCTCTCTAGTCTGAGTGGTTGAAGCTGATTTCTGATCTGCTGAGTGAGCCTTTTCAGTTACTAAATAAACCTTTTTTTTCAAAACCATTTTCCATCTAAGTCACTTTTGAAATTCAGATCAATGTTCTGTAGTAAAGAGTCAGCTCCTGGTTGAAATAAAGCAATTCGAAAGAGTTAGAAATGCACTTGATAGCAATCCAAACCATGAATCTGTACTAAAACTGCATTTAGTGGACAGTTTTGAAATATGACAAAAAGCCTTAAAGTAAAACCAGATTTTGATTAAATGTTTACAGATCATCTATGGAACTGACCTTTTCCTAAACTGTAGCTTGGAACACAGACCTCAGCAAGTTTTAAGCATAATTTCAAAGCACAGAGAAGGCAGCTCCCTTTCAACACAGACTGCCTAACATATAGTTTATAGCAAAACCTATTATTTATTCTGTGGCCTTAGACGCTTTGAATGGGTTTACAATGTAGCATTTGGGATTTGCAACACAGCATTCAGAGTAAGCCCTGAAAGACCAGTGATGCCAGCATATGGTGGGACCTAAGTACTTTATATCTCATCTGGGTATTCATCAAATCATCTCAAAATCAGAGGTTAGGAAAGGTACAATGGGAGCAAAGGAAGTCTGAAAACCAATGACTTCTGAGCAAGAAAAGGATTTGTGTGTGAATCCAACCACAAAGTTTTGTATACCTCCAGATGACAGTCTCAGTTTTCCATACTGAAATATCTGCCAGAAGACCATTTTGTTAATGAACTATTGTCCAAAAAACTGTTGTTGTGAGAAATAACAGCAAATATGACTAAAGGGGGTAAAAATGTGGCTGTAAGGAAAAGAAAATCTCCCTCACCCTTTTCATTGCATCTACAGATTTTATTTTATTTTATTTTATTTTATTTTATTTTATTTTATTTTGTTTTGTTTTGTTTTGTTTTGTTTTGTTTTGTTTTATTTTATTTTATTTTTCAGTTTCCCCACACCATTTTCTTCAAACTAGTCTTGTGGCACTGTTCAGCCTTTTCCTTCTGCAAAAGCTTAAGAGGTGCTTTAGCTGAGAAGCAATGGGAAGAGACCTCTAAACTTTTATGGGCATGAGGTGGGGAGAGAAGTGAAACACTTGAAATTAAATCTCTTTTAACTGCATGTTTACTACCTACAGGCTACCCACCTGTTCCTTGGGCATCAGGGGCATTTTGATGTTTAAAAATGAGGGCTGAACTTGGGGCAGGCTGAGTACCAATTTTAGTCTAGCAAGGGAGCAAGGAAGGATTTAATTGTTGGTCCATCTGCAAGCAGCATCTGGGAATAAGAACTTGGAAATACTTATTATCTATCAGTACTGTGAGTCCACTCCCAGCACAGTCTCCCAAAAAAAGCTGGAGTGTGTGCTAAACACGTTCTATGCTATAGCCCATCAAGAGAGCAAAATAAAGAAAAGGGCAAAACAAAGAAAACTTTGAGAACTCAAAAGAGATTTATTAGGGGATTGCAAATTACACTACAAGATTGCTTCAATTAGTTTGTTCAATTAATGTGGTGATCAGACCTTTAAAAATTAAAAAAATATAAAAGACAACTGAACACTTTGCTAAGACATGCCTACACTTTCTATAACATTTTTGAAGCATCAATCCATTAATCTTTGCAACACACCTACAACTCAAGTATCATTATTTGTATATAATGGGAAAAGCTAGACACTGAAATTAAACTAAGAGAGGCAGTTTTAGAGTCATAAAAGCATCCAGCTCTCCAGGTGGAATTCAGAGTGTCTGCCAGCACAACTGCTAACAAGTGTCCTCGCAGCTATCACAAGACATGAAAGCTGGAATCAGGAAAAGATCCAAAGCCAACAATAAAGCTTTGTAACCTCTTCACAGAGGATAACTTAAAGACTTGCATTAATTGCAAGATGAAAAAGGTACCTTCAAATTGGCAGCATGTCACACACATACTGCCACATACTCAATCGCATGGCTGCTTTTACAAAAGCTGAAGCCTAAAAGCCTCAGTAAAAACTAGACTAGGTCTTGAGTTCAAGTCTGCTGAATTTAGCCATCCAAGGTATTTGCCTAGCTTCCACAATCCACACAGAACATAAACACCTCTAACTGGGCAGCTCATTCTCTCCTGAGGTGGGACTTGAAAACACATTTTTCCCTTGGACAAGACTGGTACAGCACTCAAGACTGCACGTTTACCTCTCAGGTGGTTGAAGGCAGGGAAATGGGTCTGACCCTTAAACAAACTTACTGTCATTTCTCATCATGATTTTTCCACTTCTCTGAAATCTCATTCTCTCTTTCTCGTCTTACCTTTTAGTCTGTAAGCTTAACTAAATCTTCCTGCAATTTCATACTATTTTTCACCAGTCCTTCCACTGTTAACTATGTACACAGGAGAGGGTTGGGGTTTTAAGATAATGATACATCCACACCAGATTTTTATTTTAAATTATATGGGGTTGCCACAGTGAAAACACACTTTGGTACCGTCCAGAGCACAGCCCACTTGTTAAGCAATTCTCATTAAAACATGAAACCAGCTGTGGGTTTATGGGACTAATGGACCCTCAAGAGTTCAGTTCAGTGTAATGTGTTATTAAGGAAAAAAACCCCACATGTTACTAAGCCTTATCTTAACTGTTATGTTTTATCTTGATGATGAAAACTCACTTAAGCAAGTCATCTATCAGTAGCCACTATATTCCTTGACCAAAAAGTCTTAGTTTACACTACTCTGTTCTTGTTTGGAGAGAGAAGACACTCTCTCAGAGCTCAGCTTGATAAATTATACAATTATATATCCAGGGATTTGTTTTTTGCTGCTTTTAGTGCCTTCTGCCTTTGTAACCTAGAGAGCCAGAAGCAACACAGAGCTGAAAGCTGACAGGAAAAGGTTTCTAATCTTTTCACTATAGAGACAGTGAAAAAAAGAAACCTGAAGGAGCAGTATGAACCGACTCAAGCATTCTGCTTTGTTAGAAAGCAAAGAGAAAAAAAAATGAGACCTGGAAGTGATGAAGGTTGGCTCTGCTGACCCAGGGAGAAATCAGCTGGCAAGCAGAGATGCTTTGCAGATGTTCTCTCAGGCCACTCTGACCTCCAGGGAAGCACAGGCAGCTCTCACTGCTCTACAGTATCCCCTGTTATCATCCTTTTCTTGTTCCCCTGGGTTGGAGGCAGATGGAGCTATGGAAGCTTCTGATGCAGATTCAACCCCCTGGACTGACCAACTGCAAAGCCTGCTGCTGCAACATGAGGGCTCAGCCTAAACTGAGACCAGTGTAACACTAAGAAAATGTTATCCCTACCCTAAATTCTTGGTTTCCAAGTAGTTCTAAGCATAAAGAAAGGCAGCTGTAAGTGCTCTCATGAAGAGCTGTATGTGATGCCGTGCTCCTGTGCATTGTGCTTTAAGCTGAGAGCTCTCTGGAGGCTGTAGTGAGGCTGTAAGAAGAAAAGGTTTTACCTGAGCACACTCCTTGGGCCTCACCACCACACAGCACGTAGCTCCTGCTCCTTAACCTGCACCTGCAATGCTCACTACTTCCAAGGAATAAGTGTGGGTTTGTAGCAAGGCACCAGATGCTTGTGGGTGTAACTGGGTTGCTACCTCAGTGCTGGTACTCCTGGCTTCATGAAGCCAGTGTTCCAAGCACAGCCAATTAATTACAAGTGACCATCTCACTACTACACTATCACATTCCTTTACACATGCAATTATGGGATACCAGAGGCAATATAACCAAACCATAGCCCAGCCCAAAGCAAACAGCAGCAGCACAGTCCCTGCTTTCCAAAATGCATCAGTCACTCAGCTGCTGTATGCCCTGGCCCACCCAGGAGTAAAGAGACTCTTGGGTTAGTTTAGGTCATAACTGATACTGAAGTGACTACAAAAGGAGTTGGGGAAAAATGATGTAAAGAACAGTAACACATTGCCAAGACCAGATGGTAATCACTCATGAGTTTTAAAGCAGTTCAAGGATGAAATAGCTGAGTTGCTGGAGACTTGTGTAACCTTTCATTTAAAACAGCCTGGGTACTTAGAACTGGAGGATAGCATATGTGATGCAGGGGTCCCAGAGGAGAATTACGGGAATATCAGACTGATGTCCATATTGGACAAACTAAGAGAAACTATAAAGTGTTAGCAGACAATGCATAAGCATTGTACCATAAATAATCCATACTGATAGAGTCACTGAAGCTTTATATAAAAGGTCATAATCTTGGTTTTTTTTTGTGATGTCAACAAGCTTATATATGGGACAGGGTTATTGAACAATACAGCCTATTTTTAATTCCAGAAGGCTATGAGAAAGATCTTCAATGCAGCTCTTAGAGGGAAGGTCTTGCATGGTTATAAGACAGGAAAGAGAGAAAAATCATCTGTTCTTTCAATGGAGGGAAGAATCAAAAGGGATTTTTCAGGGGTCTGTGCTGAGACCTCTACTCATAGAGAAACATATTCATAAGAAAACCTGGAAATGATTGAATAGTAGAACAAAAAACTTGGTGACAGCACCTTTACCAGTCAGACTGCAGGCTGACTGTACAAAGTCTTAGAGCAAGACTTTGAATCAGGATGTGTAATAAAATGACAGAAGATGTTTGGTACAGCTAAAAGAAGAGTGAGGTGCATGGAAAGAATCATCCTTACTTCACACAAAGAATGATGGACCTTAAACTGGTTTTCAGCACTCAGAGGGTCCTGGGGCTCTTGCAAGTGGCTCCATTGAAACAACAATACTTAGCTGCAGTAAACAGAGGAACTCGGATTTTTGGCATTTTTAGAAAAATAATGCAGAACACAATGTAAGTATTTTGTGACTGTATAAATCCATGGTTTGTTAATTCAGCCTTAGAGAAGGTTGACATAAAGGCAAAAAGAATGGATCATCAAGGGCATGAAAGCATTGTCATACTAAGGCAGTCTGGAAAAGGGATGACTGGGGATGATGTGGTACACATAAAATAATTGTGTCATGGATAGATAGAAATTGATGTTCAATGTCTTTTAGTACAAGAACCGGAGAGCATCAAATAAAGATAACATCAGCCAGGTCCAGTACAAACACAATATTTTGCTTATTCACACAGTAAAGTGTAGACTGCAGAATGCGATGCTAAATGACTTAAGGAAATTGGCATGGGTTGAAAGTGCATGTGGAAGAGAAATACAATGACATTTACAAATATATTGAAGAACCAGGAAGTCTCTGACGTAGAAAGATTTAGGGCCTGACGTAGAAAGATTTAGAAAGAGATTCAGGAAGAAGTTTCACAAGTGTTTGCCATTTCTTATTCTTCCTGAGAAGTCTGTTCATAGATGCTTTTGGTAGCAGGGTATTTGGGTTGTACCAAGTACCCTTGTACAAGTTGGTTGTACCAAGTACAACCAACTTGGGTTGGATGGATAAGTGTTCTGACCCAGAACAGCCATCCAACTGATCTTAACGTATTCATATCCCCTTCTACCCATGGAATAAGCAGATGAATTGTAAGCTTTCAATGAATGAAGCCCCTTTGAAATGCACTGTCCCAAAACAACACACCAGGGAATAAGTCATCCATCACATCACTTGCTTTCCTTTAATCTATGTGCAGTTGACAAAGGTTTGAATCTTCTTTGAACGTGAGCCTTCAGTGCTGAAGGATCAGGCTCTCTTGTGGAAATCAATTGTGTTTCTGTGAATGTTGTGTCAGGCTAGAGGTATCTCATCTGGTCCTGCCTCAATAAAGTTTATTTCTGGGAGCCACAACAGAGATCAGGATACCTCAAATTAGAATTATAGTAAATGGCTCAGTTAATGAGGAATTTTTTGAGATATTTCAGAGTGATTCATGTCTCCCTGAATGTCTTGAGACTAGGTAAACGCTCTTCAACATCTCCTCATTTCCTTGGAAAGGAAAAGGAGTTGGGACAAGGAGCCAAAGAATGGTAAACCTGGAGGGTAGGGCATCTGAGGAACATGGACAACAAAAGAGAAATGCAGCATGGCTGCTGGCAGAAAACAATCAGTGGTGACATAGAAAAGGACTGTGAAAACCTAATCCATTTTCAAGAGATTTCAGTCAAGATTCTAACCTTGATACAGACCTAGATTCCTGTGCTCTTACTCATATTAAATAACATCTGTTCTGTCAGTTGTTGTTTAGGAGACATCTCCCAGATATCACTGAAGCCACCCAGGTGAAGATAGGGATCTCACCAAATTAACCCAGGTCAGAATCAATCTCTGTGTTGGAGCCAGTCTCTTAAGAGAATGGAAAACTGCTTGTAAGCACTCATTCTTCTGAAATAAAACTGGGGGTTCAGGTAATCTCCTTGTTTAAGTATCATATCTCATTTTTTTAAAGAACTTACAGTCTTCCATATTCAGAATAAGGAAGATTATTAATTGTTAAGGGTACTTTAAGGTAAGGGCAATGGAGCAGGGTGTGTGTTCATGTGTGTGAGAAAATGAAACTGATTAAAAGTACAGGACTTACAAGGCTTGAATGAAGTAAAATTTTGCTGAAGGAATCCTGTTCTCAGTCTGCAGTCAGCACTTCCTTGTATGTTAGTGTTTCTAGCATACCAGCCCAGGTGTGCTGTGGCTTCCTAGCCCACATCTCTCACCTACTGAACTTTAGAGCTTTACTCCTATGGACATCTGAATTTGTTTTTTAGGAAAGGGTTTGAATAACTTTATGGCAAATTCAGTGGTGATGGGACCAGGATTCCTGGAAGATGTAATGCATTTCCAAGATCTCTGATAGATGTGCAGCAGTATATTAAAATTCAGCATCTAAGTATGTTGCTATTTTCAGTTTTCTGTACACTTGCTCCCATGGAAGTTGCCAACTTTATAGTAGCAGCTTTGTTCATGAGCCAGCTCCTGAACTACCTGACATAAAACTGGAGGAATTTTGTCTATTATCTCCCTTCCTTTTCAAATAATTAATATTTCTTTCAACTATTATCTTCCTTTGCACTGAAAGAATTATCTGTTAATCCCCTTGGTGAATTTACATCTGTTCTTTGCTTCAAGAAATTTGAATTCTAAATACAATACTTTCAATCTGCAAGATTTTACTGTCTTGAAGTTTAACAAAGGAATCCTTACACTGAGAAGTATTGCATTATGATTGAGAGTTGGCTGCAGCTTTTGAAGGTGAGGTTTAGGGGTATGATTGCATAAATGCCCAAGAAAACAATACTTCTCACTGATCTCTGACTTTATCCTTACCTCACTGTCAGAGGTATGTAATGCTTCTGTAATGCTGCTGTTTGCCTTTAACATTTGCTTTCTTAAGTCGTCACATGGTACTAAATCCACAACGAGACCTAAGCAGAACGTGAGACAAGAACAGGCTGCTGCCAAAAAAGGTGAGTATGTAACCTGACAAGGTCCTGAAGTCAACAAAATTGCATTGATTTTTTGTGCCTGAAAGGCCACAGCAAACATACATGAGGACATACGACAGCCGGGAGGTACAGCTGTAATTTCATACCGTGACAATGCCCTGAAGAAATTCCATGTAGACACATGGTCTTGGATATGTTCTGTGAATCTGGAACACTCAAGGAGGGGTGGAAAAGAGCTTTACAGCAACTTCATAAACTACATTACTTCTGTGAAACCCAAGTGAGTCTGATGTGCTTCTTCCTATTAACCACTGAAACCAGTGGCTAGTATCCTTTAAAAAACAGTTGCTTCAGTATATTAATCACCTGCATTTCCATTTTATATGAGCAGGTCCAGTGAAAGGGCACAAAAAATGTCAGCATATTCTGCTTGCTGATTAAAGCTAAGGACCCTTTCTCTTCAGCACCAAATATAATTGAAGATGTAGTGGACAACTGAGTCATCCAGATTCAGCTTGGGCTGAAGCCATCTGTGCAAGAACCATACTAATTTTTAATGATAAAGGCAACCATGAAAAGAAAAACCTGCCCATATGCTGTTTAATATGGATGTATCACACATGGCAATCACAGCCCCAGGTGTATCTGAGCTGCTAGAGCAAATAGTTTGTTTCTGAATAACAGCTCATTTTTCTCTCTTAATTACAATCATGTACTTTTGGGGAAAAAAAATCAAAACAAAACAAATCAAAAAACGCTTCAAAGACCATTTTAAAAAAGGCAGGCAGGACTGAGGAAGTCCACACTGGTTACCCACACATAAAGTGTTTCTTCCATGTCTCTCCTTTTGGAGATATGGGTATTTGAGGCATTGCTTGCAAAAGCAATGCTACAGTGGCACAGCTGACTTGAGGGGATAAAGCTCTAAAAGCACACACATTTGTGCTACCTGTGAAAAGCAGCACTTCCAGGAGAGGAAATGCTGCACCAGCTTCTGCAAAGGAAGAAGTGCTTCTAGACAATCTATTACAATTTTCTTCTTAGCCAAAATACAGACAAACAAGATAGCCAGCATGGATGGAAGAACAACTATAAAACTCATTCATTTAATCCAGAAGATAATCTTTAAAATATGCCCAGAGATCACTGGCTCCTTGTGTTACAATCCCATCTCTTCACCAGGAGCTTTGTGCTCAGGCTGTGCTGGGGTGTCTCACATGCTGAGGAGAGCGTGCACAGCCCTCCCTGGGGCAGGGAGGGAGATGCCAATCACCAGTGTGCAGTTACAACAGAGCGCCTGATCTTAGCGTGAAAGTCCTTCCCTAGCTTCAGGGAGTGGAAAGATGGAAGGAGAGGGACATTTTCCATGAGAAAAAGGTTTGACATTCAAGGAGAATTAATGCTAACACCTCTTGCTTCACAAACAGCTTGCAGAAAATACAAGTTATAGAAGGATTACAAGGATCTCCGTTAGAGGAATATCCATACTTCGATGTTTGCCTGTGGTGTGCATTACACAGCCAGTCACTAACACCAATCCCTTTACACCCTCCTACACACAAAGCCTGTGCTGTCCTATCCCTATCACTGCATCATTGCTTGAACAGACAGTTTCACACGGGTTGTCACACATGAAAGTGAGGTCAACAAAAGGGAGTTACACTATCAAACAAAACAAAGTCTATCTCGGGCTATAAACTCATGAGATGTCTTTTCTTTCAGCTTTTGGGTTGGATAATTTTGTGAATAATGGCAGAGAGAAAGAAGGACAAAGGAAAGAAGAAAAAAAAGTGATAGCAGGGTAGCTACTATCTGCCTGATGGGTTTGGTTAATTGCTGTATTAAAATTTGAAATCTCTCCAAGACAGACCGTGACTGGGGCCTATGCAGGGTTTAAAGACCAAGGTGCATTGTATGTAGACTTATAGAGAATTTCTTTCACTAGGGCCTGCAAAGTCTCACAGTGCCAGCAGGCGGGAGCTCAGCACAGCCCTTTCAGTATAAGGCAGGCAGCACTGCCCCCCACTCACAGGCCTAGAGCTAAGCTGCAAAGGCTGGGCTAGGATGAGGAGCTGTGTGGCCAGACCAAGCCAAATAGCAGAATGAGAAACAGCACAGAGACAAGAGCAGACCAGGAGCTACACAGCAGTCACACCAGAGTATCAGCAGGCTATCAGACTCATGGAAGCTGCATGAAATCCTCCCAGGTGACCTCTCCCACCTGTCTGTGAGGACTCTGACAAATAGAAGCAGTAACATTATAGCTTTATAACCCTGAACAAAGACAAAATGAATAGAAGATTACAACCAAGAATAGCCACTAGGTCACTTATCTTCTTCATTATATATTATTGATAGTCTCTGTATTTTTCATGACTTATGTTCAGTACTTGTCTAATCTTTTCCACATGGTCTTACTGCACGTGCAAGTCCAGTGCTTCCAAGCTTCTGGGCAGTTGCCTGAGGTGGCACTCACAAGGGGAATGTTTCGGGAGCAGCAGCCCATGTTGAAAAAAGGGTTCTCAAAACATTTCTCCCCATGTACAATCCTTCATGACTTGCATAGATATTCTAACATCCTGTCCAAATATTTGTGTCTCTGAACATCCCCTATTATACTTCCATGTCTTCATTTGAGATCTGTCACCTCTTGTGGGAGCTGTCCCTCACCCTTCTTGCCTCTTATCACCTCTGAGTCTGTCTAGGGGACTGTAGTTTTTGGATAAAGTGAAGGGGAAGCATTTCTGGGATAGTGCTTAATCCCTTGGAGTGATCTCCTTCTGTCTGAGATATATGGGTGCTATTGTGTGAGACACAGGGTTTTTGGTAGAAAGAGTGCACAAATCATCCACTTCTTTTGCTAGTGCTGAGTAATTTGTTTTCAAGGATTTCATTTTCCAACACAGGAGAGCACTAGACTGCAAGATCAGGAGTTAGGCCATGCATCAGCTTGCATGTATACAGAATATTTGGGTTTGTTTATGAGTATTTTGGGTGCTCTTTGATTTCTTTGAAATTATTTTCACAACCTTCCTTTTTAATACCTCAGGAGATAAAACCCAATGCAGTGCATATGAAGAGGACATGCAATAAAAAACATATAATGTATCATAACCTTCTATCTGAATCTATCCCTCCTTCCTTGCAAGTGGAAAAACACAGTTTAAAACAGAATGGTGCATGACCTATTATTTTTCATTGCATCTTGCTTTGTGCTTGCAAGAGACCCATCACGCTTTTAAACCCCTTTGCAAGCAACTCCCCTTCTTTGCTTTAGAGAAGGGAAATGCTGGCCTGCAGTCAAGGGGAATGCAGGCTCAGACAAGTCCTGGAGTGTAAAATTACACTGGGTTTTGGCTCAGGTTCCACGAGGCAGATCCAACAGAGCTGGAAAAGGTCTACATTTTCCCTGGAAGCTTTGGTATCCCCTGACAGAGTTTCTTTAAGCCTGCCCTGATGTTTCTCAGAATCAGGAGCGTGCATGAGAGCACAGATGCAATTCAGAGAACTCTTGCCTCAGACCAGCCCAAGGCTGTCTATTCTCTAGGTATGTCATCACTCCTAAGATCAAAAAAGAGGAGAAAATTGACTTAGAAAGTCACACAGATGGGAAAATCCTTCGAAACATTCAACTAATTCTGCTTCCCTGGCTCTGATCTCTCCAGAACTGAAGAACTGATTTCAGTTCTGTTGTCCTGAGATGAAGCCCTTGGAAAGAAAAGATTTCTGTCAATTTCTTCAGATTTAAAAACCTCCTTTCCCACTTTCCTGCAATCCTTTGTCTGAATAGCATCAGGGTTACAAGAAAAACATTTGTTTAAGACAAAAAACCATTTGCCCCAGAGATCTTAAACATTAGAGAGATTTTGGTGCATTATCTGGCACAACAGAATTAAAGGAGGAGGCACAGTGTGCCACAGCCTACCATTGTCCCAGGATCATGAAGAGGTGTGTAGAAGCATCTTGCTCCCCAAGAAATTTTTGTCATTTCCGTGGCAGTTTCTCCCTAGAGATGCAGGTTCAAGTCTGTGTACTCCAGAACTCCCAGCCATGTCACTGCTGCTTTGTGTGTCCTCCTTACCTGTTAGCAGCAGCATCCTTCAGCAGTCTCTGGGCCTACATGCAAATCACATGCAAATCACAGACTTCACTGTAAGGGATTGCAGGCGTGGTTAAGAAAAAATCCAAAACATTTTGTTCATAAAGAACGAGAAGGTAACCCAGTAAAATGATATTTCAAACACCTGACTCAACTTTAGCTATTGCAACAATGCAAACAAAGCATAATTCTGTCCTTTCTTGTGAATTCTAAGTCACCAAAGGCACATAAACCTTTACACTGGAAACAAATATGAACCAAAGTAATTGATCCTAGTCTTACAGAGGTAGGAATAACCAGACACATGGACAGGTATGACTTCAACAGAAGCCAATGCTTAGGAGCAAATTGGATCAACAATTCCTAACACATCTGGCTGTTTAATTACACAGATCTGTACTGTGTTTGCTTGGCTGCTGTTTTTTTTGTAATTTATTTTCTCTCCAGGATTTCCAGAGGCTTCAGATTTCCACTTTCTGCATACCACTTCTTTCTTTCCAAAGAATTCCTGCTCTTTTTTCATGTTCCATTTTAAATCAAGTCCCACCTACAGCACATTTTGATATTTCTGAGCTGTCACATCTACCTATGATTCATTTTTGCGTGTTTTGTCATTCCTAATTTTGCAGTTTCTAGAAGTGGCTGAGAAAGATGGCAGGTGATAGAAAGATCTACAGGAGAGAAGGAAGAAAACATCTTGTATTTCTTAGTGAGTTAAATTGCAGGCTGTGACATTTTCAGCAGTCCATATGGAGGTGATCAAACTGCCTCCAAAGGACAGCAAATGCTTATCCACAGAGCCTATAATATGCGTATATAAGACATTTCAATCACTTCTATTGCCTGGCATTTCTCCTTAGGTTCTGTTTCCTATCTTCCAAAGACTTGGGGGTTTTTCAGTCCTTCAAGGCAGAGCAGGAACTGGGCTGATGGAGGTGGCACAATCCCCATTGGCAGAAATGGCCAGATGCAAGGGAATGTTGGAGAATGTTTTTATTGCTGTTGTAAAGCTTAAAAGAAAGATCAGTTAATAGAATCAAACTACTCATAAACTTCTGGATTATTGTCTCCTCAGATTGATCAATTGATCAAATATTTATTAAAAACAAAAATCTGAATTGAAATCAGATAAGAAAAACTAAACACTCAAAGATAGAGAGAATTAGAACATGTAAACATCATACTTCAGGCACTGTGAATCATCTGGAAATCTTGAAATAACTCTGCCTTACTGACACAGCTCTGAGGAGCCGTATACATTTGTTGTATTTGCGTCCATTTTCCTTCCCTTTTTCCCTTTTTTTTTTTTTTTTTTTAAACTGAGGGGTCTCTATTATTGTCTCATGTGTCTGCACTCTCATACTGAATTGTAAACTATTTCCCATCTTTCATCTGCAGATTGAGAGGGCACTGCAAGGATCCAATCAAGCCAGATATTAGTTCAAATTCATGACTCTCAACTCAGTAGCTAGTCCCACAGTAATCTCATTTCACTTTTTAGATTCAAGCTCTAATGATGGCTGCTTAAATTTCACATTGCTTTCTTCACTGTCAATTACTATATACCTCTTCTTTCTGACACGTCTTGGAACTGTTTCAATATGAAGTGTAGGCAGGGGTGTCATTAGCAGTTTGACAAATACACACATGCTACTTCTACTGCATCCTGGTCTGTACTATTCCAGCATAATTAATTAAACCTGGCATGTCTCTGCAGTAAGGAATATACAGGGACTGCTAGCATCTGGAGTGCACTAGTCAACAGCAGCTTCTTTTCAGGACTATTCCCATCGAAGCTAATGGGAACAACTTCTTGTCAGTCTGCTCATATCCTTCCTTCTTAACAGAAGGCCTTAGGAGCAGAAGCAGCCAGGCTACAGGAACCCAGGGAACACCATTACACACACTTCTGCATGTAGGTGCCCACTTAGCCCACACCTCTGGAGAAGCAGCCCTACCTCCAGTGCCGTGACATGTGGGGCAGTTCCAGCTGTCCAAACAAAATCCTCAAGAGATCCACCTCCAGGATTAGAGAAGGCAGTGGAATATCCTCCTCTGAGGAGTGCTGCTTCTACACTACAGAGACCTGCTCAGTGATATGGTTTATTGGCCCAAGTGCTGCACTGCACTGACATGATTGTATTATAAAGTTTCCAACAGCTGACCTGGATTTTCTGCACACTTCCACTGGAAAGCAGCTCTTCACAGACAGAACAGGTCCTTGCAGAGCAGGTGATGGTAGACGAATTGGTAATGCTGCCAAGCTATTCAAGAGTTAGAAAACAGGCTCCTAGCCATGGTCAAATGCCAGTGTTATTCATCCAGACAAGGCTGCTGCTCGGAGGTTGAATGAATTGGGCAGAAATAAATAAATGCCTCTCACAATCATGAAATATTTGAAAAAGGAGACTTTGAAGAAACAATCTAAGTGCTGTTTTTGAGATGAGTTACTCAATCTAGGACATCCTACAAAACTGAAGCAAGTGAACCATTTTTTCTGCATGTCAGCACATCGTATTAGAGCAAACTTTCATTTCCCAAGCATTACACAAAAGAATTCCAAATTCATTTAGGTAAAGATCTGTCTCCTACAATGACAGACAGTTGTCAAACACACTTGGTTCCCAAGGACTGAAATAGATTGAAGTAAATTTAAAAAAAACCCAAGACTATTGTGCAAGAGAAGAAATTTAGAAAAAGTCCAGACCATTTCTAGGGAAGTAACACAGTCATTAAAGGACCACAGTTTCCTCTATAGATAAAGATATAAGGATCATGAAACTTTCCAGAAGTTGGGTCAAAGCCCTTTGCTGTTTCTGTGTAGAAGCTGAATCCACACAGCATCCAAGGATGCCGATTTTAGCTGTAAGGTTAAAGGCAAAAAACTTCTTTATTTTACTGAATGCCACAGTACCTACTTATTGCATTTAGGGTTGCTTCATTTTCAAGCTGCAGCAAGTTCATAATGGCGTCTTTAAACCATAATGTTCTTTTTTTATACTGGAAATGTCACTCAGTAAGTAAAACTAGACCAACCACATCCAATTCTGTCCTTGTGATTAGTTTTCATAGCTGGTTTCTCATATTGTGCTTAATGCCCTGAACAAGAATAATCAAACCTGCCTAACCCATCTAACTTAGTGGTTACACCAAAAAGCCCACTAATGTAACACATATAGAATTAATATGAGGTCAGGGTTGAGGACCAAATATGCATTGATTTGATACAGAAATCTATTCTTTATCAGTAAAACTCCCATGAGATTAACAATACAGTTCTAATGGAGAGCTAGGGCAACAGAGGGGCAATGCAGAGCAGAATGTGCACTGCTGTTTTCCCCTTGCTTGTACACTTGTTATAAGCTCAGTTCATTTGTTGCAGGGTGACACTTACTAGAGATAATTCTCGTTTTCAAGATAGTATGTAGATTATTTCCCCAGAAAACTGCATTCATTGCTGTTAAAGGACTACAATTTATTTTTTTTTTCTGAGGAAAAAAAATTCTGGTTCATCTCACAGAGACTGTCAACAGACATGCACAAGATTCAGAAGCACTGTTTGAAAAGAAACAAAGCAAATTCCAATCTCATTTTTGTTCCATGGTTTTGATGTAAAGGATCCCAACAGCAGAATACTAGAGTTTCCAATGTCTTTCTACCTTTTCAGTGTTAGTGAAGTGCTAACTGAGGGCATGAACCATCTACTAGAAACCTCTGGAGGGCCACCTATGTAAAGATGATATTTGAAACATGGTTTCTCTAGCAGTCATTGTCAGTAACTGCCTTCTCTATATTTCCACTCTTTAATGCATTGAAGGTGCCTCCTAATTTCCATTCCTTTCTTTCCCTCTGCCCTGCACTGGCTCTTTAAATAACCACATCTGTTATTTGGTGGCTTTTAGCAGAGAGAGCTGAGCATAATTGGCAATATATTTTCCAGTAAATTCATTAGGCAAGAAGAATACATTTTTTCTATTACATCAGCCCTTACATGCAGGACCATCACTTCATTTTCCATTTTACATTTAAATGTGCTTCAAAATATTCCATATCATATTACATTAGACGTTATTGTTCTGTGCTACTTACAAATGGCAGGAGGAAATTGGGAGTAGCAGGCTAATGGTTTAATTTATAGACATGGCAAGGCATCTGGAAATCAAGTTTCTACCATGGCCCTCATCAGGGATCTATTATTAGATCAAATCCTGAGAAAACTTTCTGGAACTTCAGGAGGACTCCTTCAGCAAACACTGACGACTCATCCAAAACCAACTTCCTGGGACAATGTGTTCAACCCTTGGTAAAGTTCTCTTCTACACTTGGAAATACTCTGATTCTTCTCCGTGCCCTCTCAGCAAACCCTCGATCTGGGGACATTCCAGGTAGGCAGTGAACACATCTGCCCCCACCTCCAAGACACTGGGGACAGTAAAACTGCGAACTGCAGATACGTGCCTGAGTAATGACTTCCTCTTAAAATGTCCCAGCATGCAAGAGTGAGAAATAATATAATTCTCTTCACACTTTCTCAGATGCTGAAGTCATTAAGTCAGCAAAGAAGGCATTGGGGAAGGCAGAACTGAGCATTGCTGCCTGTCCTAGGAGGCTAAAACTGACTGCTCTGACTCATTCCAGCTGCCAGCTCTGCTCTGTAGGGCAGTGTTACTTCCACTTTCACCCACATTAACAAGAGAAGTCTCCCAGCATTGCTCTGCATTGGCACAGCACCTGCTAGAGCTGTGGGATGGATGCCTGGGATGCAGTAACACAACAGAGAGTTTGCATTTCCCAGAGAAAGGAGTTGGAGGCGCTCTTTGCTGACCTGCCACATGCTGGGCAGCCTTCCTCGTGTATCCTCCCTGGATGGCACTTCTCCCAGACCCAGCTATTCCAGTGTCAGCTCTTCAACAGGCTCACATGGTTCTGTGCCAACCTGCCCTAGCTGCTAGCAGGTAGCTGACCCTGGAGTGATATTAAGGGAGCTGAGTGTTTCTTCGGGCATCCCAGGGCTTTGACTTAAAGACTAACCTCACCTGTGGATGAGAAATGCCTTGTGTTAATCAGTTACCTTAAAATCACCTTCGAGGCAGGGTAAGTGAAATGCATTTTGTTTCCAAGGTGACTTATTTTCAATCTAGAAAATAAACAACCCAATTTCAAAACTTTATAAAAAATAAAGGTGAAGAAATGAAAGAAAAGCCTGCCAGTACTCTGATCACATCTGAAAGGTAAGCTATTTGTATTCCTAAGTCATTTCAAATCATCTTCCTGTTGAAGCATGTTTAACCTTAACAGTTTTTCCAGCCAGCATCTCTTTTGATGTTCTCCAGCTCCATCAATATTCTACCCTGCTTCTGGATGCCTATCAAATATATTTCGTTCTGTCTTAACCTACAGATAACAAGAGGAGAATTAAAACTAAAGAAGGAAAAGATGTTTCTTTAAGGGACCAATTACTATTTGTTGTACTTGACTGGCCTGTCAGCAATTTCTTGGTTAAATGAGAGGTAAAACTTCTCTGCCCAACAATCTCATGTCCCGTTATGCGTATACTTTAGTGTGACATATCTTCATTCATTGAACCCTGCCATGATTTGGACATTAGTGAGCACAGTTGCTACAAACATTTGCGTATGTGTAGCTCTTACTCTGGCCAGTTACTGAAGCAGTCAGTACTGTTTTTGGGAAGTACATGTGGGCTGACTGGATCCCATGCTTGGCTTTGAAGGGAACCATAAAATGCATTGACAGTGTAGGTCTTCCATGTTCTACACTTCCAAATAGTGTCAGTGTTTCTTACCATGTGCATGGACACTCTGCACTCATAGCTCAAAACGCCAGTGTCACTTTCCTTCTGCCAAAAGACTTTTCAACTCTCAGTGTTCTGTGTACTGACAATGCTCTCCTTTGCTCTGTTCTTGCCTGTTAAAGGCCAGGTCAATCTTCATCTCCAGCAGCATTGTTGGCTGAATAGCCCTTCCCCACAGGCCACCTGGTCACATCCCTGTCCTGCTGATAACACTGCTAAAAAGGTTGTCAGAGACCCAGAGTATGGAAAAGATTCAGCCTAAAACTGTTTTCCAGCCAGCTGTGTGATCATGTGTGTTGACACAACAGTGGCAGCAGCACAGGATTGTAAGGGAATGTCAGGAAGCAGGATTCTTTAGGCAGCCCAGCCCTCAAACACCAGTGTGTCAGCTTTTTCATCACGTCAGCCAGTGAACTCTGTGCCATGTCAGGGAGGGATCTCCCTCCCCATTAAGCACCTATGTCACCTATTCACAAAGAGGAATCCAGAGAGGACCGGATCAGGGAAGTTTTGTGATTCTAAAGGAATGACAAAAAGGCCTGTAATTGTGGAGCAAGATGCATCCAGAACTGAAGCAGAAACCAGGAGTTTTGTGGTATATGGAATATTTCTCTTTATAGATTTTAGGAAAAAGTTGTTTTAAATTTTGAGGGGCAAGACTGTCCGCTGCAGAAAGGTGGAGATTGTCTTCATGTCCATTTCAGTGTTGTCTCTGGCTAATGGGTATCCTCAGTCCTGCAAAAACTCCCCATTGGAGCTGGCCAACACAGAGCAACAAAGGAAGCTGTCCCTGGGACTGGTCACAGACCAGAACTCAAAAAGAACAGTTTACTTAGAGCTGTTTAAGCATCCTCCACAGTACAGCAGAGTTAGTTCACATTCTCCTGTTAAGTCTCCTTATTCCTTCCTGATCTATAGCCACTCTCTACCTTGGGAAATGAAACCTGGCAGCACAGGTGATTTTTCTTCCTGCTTCCATCTGCTGCTGCAAACACATGCTGCAAGTTAAGGAGCTATGAATGATGGAGTGTATGTAAATTTAACTTAATGACAGCTGCTTAAAGAGCTATGGGCTAGAAAGGAGAGCACAAAGGCCTTTGGGTGGGGTATGTAAATGAAGAGAGAATTTGTATGTTAAGGACCATGTGTTGGGAAAAAAAGAACTTGAGGAATAGTGGAGGTTTTAAAGGGTGGGAGTAGGATCAAAAAGGTTTTGTAGGTCTGTAGGGAGGCAATATCGTTCTTCTGGTGAATCAAAGAAGATACAGGTTCTCAAGCCCATTGATCTATATAGTCTAAAGTTTAGGTGAGAGCAGAATAACCATGTGCAGGTTCACACTTTTCTAAATGGGACACTGTCTCAGAACACAGCTATATCATGCTCTGACATGATATGGTGCCTCAGAAAACACTAAAGCATGGTTTTCTGATGAGATATCCACCTTACTTGGGTTCAGAATATTGTAAGTGAATTAAGTTTTCCGTTCAAGTGGAAAAGATCACTAAGGATGCCATTACTAATCATGACCCATAAACACCTTTGTTCACAGAGTACACAAATTACCTGTAGACAGATTGGCATCCCTCCAGTAATGATCTTTTTTCTTGATTTATTCTTGGCTCCAAACTTAAAAACATTAATCAGAATCCAATGAAACGGACTCTGGGAAAGGCAGGAAAAAACAACAAAACAAACATTTTGACTTCCTGACTACTCATTATTTATAGCAAAATGAAGGTTGGCACGTATCTAGGAGTTTTTCCACATTATTTGCTGTAATCAGTGGGTTTCAATGCCTAATCATACAATGACAGCATCACCAAAAGGAAAGATGACAGACATTTTTCAAGACAAAAAATGCTGCAGGCAAAAATACAGAAAGCTTGCCTAATCATTCTTGTATAATGAGGACTTCAAATTCTACCTCCACAGTTTCTTGCACCACTTCTCTCAGTATTTGGCATGTGACACTAAATAATTGAGATGCTAGTAGTTAGGGACACAAGGAGTGACAGCAGGAAGAAAAGGTATCACATGTCACCATTGTCACAACCTGTTCCTGCTGCTGTCACTTTAGCTCCCGTGTCCTGGCAAAGGATTTTACAACCTTAATACAATTTTAATTGCATTAGGAGGTTTTAAAATATGTGTGCTGATCTGTGTTGAATTCAATGGAAATTGTGCTCCCACTGCCAAAATGCATATTTAAGAACAAGACTTATCTATCTTCTGGGAAATACAGCTCATAAGAGGACTGCCCTGCCTGAGGACAGAAGCACAGCCTAACAAGCCAAAGCACTCTCCACCATGGACATGTATTTAATGCAGTTGATATGGCCATCTAGGGGCAATTTCTGTGTTCTTCTCTGTACTTTTTTTCATAAGAAACCAGCAACATGGAATTGTGATTTTGTGAAAACTGCCAAAAGCAAGGTTCATTTCCAACAGAGCAATAGCCCATTTATAGCCCCATCTTTCATGGGTAAAGTGAAAGTTATTTTTTTCTTTAGGTACATTCACCAGGGTTGAAATATCCTAGAAGTTCAGTCATTTAGTGGCTCTCCCAGGCAAAATATTCTCATTTGTACAGACACTCCCAGCAACTAAGGAGTTTCAACAGCCAGCCGAACAGTTGGTCAGGTTCTATCTTTATTTATACTTGAAGAAAAGAAACCATTTCTAAGTTGCCAGGCTTCATCATCAAAGCATGTCTATACTTAGTTTTTAGTGACAACCCCAAAGGTTAAAAAAATATGAGTTACCCTCACACAATAAATATCACTGACATTGAAATAGCAAGATGTTTTTGTATGGGATTTTCAGACTTTGACAATTGGGACAGCTGACTCCACATATTGATTGAAAAGATCACAGAAATGGTAGAGAGGTGGGAAGAAAACATCTACAGACATCATCTAGGTCAATGCAGTCACCTGGAACAGGTTGCAGAAGATGTTGTCTGGCTGAGTTTTGACTAGCACCAAAGATGGCTCCTCTGGCCAACCTGTTCCAGTCTGCAGTTAACCATAAATTTTTTTTCTCCATTAGATTTGAGTGGAATTCGCTGCATTTTAATTTTTGCCCATTGTCTCTTGTGTCTTGCCATCTCTGAGAAGTGTCTGACTTGACCTTTCTTACTCCCCTTTCTTACACCCCAGTATGTCGATGTCTCTTTTGTCGGGGGGAACCCAGACCTGGACAAATCACTGGAGATGTGTCTCACCAGTGCTGAGTAACAGGGAAGAGCCACCTCCCTCAACCTGCTGCCAAAACTCCTCCTAATGCAGCTCAGGTTATTGTTGGTCTCTTTTGCTGAAAGGACACATTACTGACTCATATTCAACTTGGTGTCCAACAGAGCCCCAAGGCCCCTTTCTGCAAAGCTTCTTTTCAGCCAGTCAGCTCCCAACACAGTGATGCATGGTGTTATCTATCTCCAGATGCAGGACTTTGCTTTTACCTTTGTAGTGCTTCATGAGGTTTCCCCAGCCTGTTGAAATTCTTCTGAGTAGGAACATATCACTGTGGTGTATCATCTGCAAATTTGCTGAGGGTGTGCTTTGTCACATCCCTCAGGTGATTAGTGAAGTTTTAAACAGTTCTGGACCCAGTACTGACCCTTGGAATACTCCACTAGTGACCAGCTTCCAGCTGGACTTTGTGTCACAGCTGCTCTCTGAACCCATTGGTACAGTCAGTTTTCAATCTGCTGCACTGATTACCTCAACCATCCATCACCATTTTGTCTTAAGGATATTAGGAAACAGTATCAAAAGCCTTGCTAAAGTCAAGATAACAGTGTTGCTTTCCCCTTATCTACCAAGCCAGTCAGCTCACCACAGAGGACTATCAGTTTGGGCCAGGTACAATGTCTCCTTTATAAATCAGCGTTTACTTTCCTAATCACCTTCTTGTCTTTCAAGTGTCTGGAAACAGTTTCCACAAACATTCATGTCCTCATGCTCTCAGGGATCAGGGTGACACTGACCAGCCTGTAGTGCTCCAGATTTTTTTCTTTTTTTTTTTTTTTTTTTGCTTGAAGATAGGAGTGGCATTTGCTTACTTCCAGCCTTTTCTAGGGAGCCTTATTCTCATTCCAAGTAATTTCCAAGCAAAAAGAGCCTGACCACCACCTTTTTCCCAGGTTTCATATCTTCAGTTCCTGCTTTGTGATCCATACTCCTCTCTTTCAAGTCAATGTAAAAATCAACCAAATATCCATGTTACTGCAGGGTGACATGAGGCAGAAGAGGCACAAGAGAGTAGAGCTACTGTGCTTCTTCTGCACCTTCCTGCCCTTCCTTCTAAGGAAAGGAGTAAGGATTCTGCTCATTTTGCCTGTCTGCTCTTCTCCAAGAGCTGGACAAGTGGAGCAGACATCTGAACAAAAACTGGGCTGATCATTCATTGGAGACTGTTTTTCATCTCCCTAGAAACTGGCTCTTACCACAGCAGAATCATCATTACCTTTGGCCTCTACCCAAATAAAGCACAAAGCTTGCAGACTAATGTCAGAAGCAGCTTCCAGCTTCGCCTGAGAAGTTGTTCTATACAGGGACAGAAACATTACTGAAATGCAAATTGAAGCAGTGAGAAAATGCATTGTCAAAAGGAGAGGTTAGGCAATGTAGGGAAAGCATATTTTCTGATGAGAGATGACCAGTCTTTTTCCTCTTTCAAGTACACGTCAAACCCTTCATGTGTTTAAAAATCCCCACATGACACATCCAAGTATCTCAGACCCAAAGGGTGACTTTCTTGGCCAGCTTGGAAATAGTATTTTTACAGCTGTATTTCCTTCCCTGATTCCACATCCACAACCCCAAATTTATTCCAAGAACTCCATGTCAGCCCAGTGTCCTCATGTTTGCATGATATAAGCCTGGCACCGTAAGCCACATGCAGCCACAGAACCATCTTTGCCATCTCTCTATTATAATGCTTTTCACATAAAGTTTTCAAGTCATGTAGCTGTACCTACATTCAGTTTGACACTCGAAGTATGCAAAGCCAATGGATCAGGCTCTTCAGCAATATAGATTTTTTTTTTGCTTGAAAGTATTTTGAATTAAAAATAAATATTACATTTTCTAATTTATCCAGCTGTTTGTTTCACATTTTCAGGCTTTCTTCCACAACAAGGCCTAGATGGACTACCTAAACAAGCAAAGTAAGAGCTTCAGTAAACTGTGAAATTGGGCAATTCTACACATTCTACCTTACTGGGTGGCTTATTTGAGACAGTGACTAAACTCTGACTTTGGCAGCTAAGCCTATCAGGCTCAGTCAGCTGGGGATCAGATTGTACAAAAATCTATCCTCTCATCTTTTCTAAAGAGCCCAAAAGAGAGGTGAGATGAATACCCATTTCTTACCTTTAAAGTGTAGAAGAGAACAAACATTGGGAAACCACCCAACATCTTTTCAAAGGTGCTAGCTGTGCAAATTCACCCACACACTGGTACTTACAGTATAGTTTTGCTGGCAGAGGAGGGCATTGGGAAAGGACAGAAATGTTCTTTCCTGTGTCAAATAAATTCTGATTTCTTTGAAAAAGATTTTAAGAAAAAGGACATAAAAGCAGAGCTTGGTTTGTGCCCTTTGGATCCATGCCTGGCTCCAGTCTTCTAAAATTGGAGTTTTTAACAGAATTGGAGATAGCTGGGATTGGATTCCTTTTACACTGGACATTTGTTGTATGAAATAGAGCTTATAGAAAACTACACACACAGAAGACTAGTAGGTCTTCCAGGAAACCGCAGGATTTTAGAGATCTCCCCTCCACAACACCACAAGCAGTTGACAAGTGTCCTCATCTTGCTTGGCCATCTTCCAACCCTTGCAGTTTTGGGTTTTTTTCCTAGTACTGCCTCTGTTAGGCACAGGCAGACAAAGCATACACATATACTGAAACCCCACAGGATTAGTCATTCTTTGTTTTTCCATTCACATCCTAAACAAACACCCATGAAAGCTAGGTATCCATGTGCATAACAGAACCACAAAGCCAATATTCAGGTTGGATAGGTCCTTTAAGACTACTGTCTTAAAGCACTGTCAAGTCCACCACTAAACCATCTCCCTTAGTGTCATATCTACAAGTCTTTTAAATACCTCCAGGGATGGTGACTCAACCATTTCCTGGGCACCCTGTTCCAATGCTTGACAACTCTTTTACATTTTCTTAATGTCCAATCTAAACCTCTGCTGGTGCAACTTGGACTCTTTCCTCTTGTCCTGTTGCTTGTTACCAGGAGAAGAGGCCAACCCCCACCTGGATACACCCTCCTTTCAGGCAGCTGTAGAGAGCAATCAGAACCCTACTGAGCCTCCTTTTCTCTGGGCTGAACACCCCCAGCTCCCTCTGATGTTCCTCACAGGACTTGTGCTCCAGACCCTTCATCAGCTTTGTTGCCCTTCTCTGGACCTGCTCCAACGCTTCAATGTCCTTTTTGAAGTGAATGGTCCAAAACTGGACAGAGCACTCAAGGTGTGGCCTCACCAGTGCCCAGTACAGGGGGTCAATGCCTGCCCTGATCCTGCTGCCCACACCATTGCTGATACAGGCCAGGATGCCATTGGCTTTCTTGGCCACCTGGGCACACCCTGGCTCATGTCCAGCTGGATGTCTAACAGCACCCCCAGGTCCTTTTCCACCAGGCAGATTTCCAGCTGCTCTTTCCCAAGGCTGCAGTGTTCAATGGGGTTGTTCTGACTCAAGTGCAGGACCCAGCACTTCATCTTGTTGAACCTCTCACAATTGACCTTTTCCCATTTTTCCAGCCTGTCCAGACCCCTCTGCAGAGCCTCCCTTACCCTCCAGCAGATCAACACTCCTCTCCAGCTTAGTGTCATTTGCAAACTGACTGAGGATGCACTTCAGCCCCTCATCCAGATCATTGATAAAGAAATTAAACAGGCCTGTCCTCAACACTAATCCCTGGGGAACACCACTTGTGACCAGCTGCCAGCTGATGCAGCTTCATTTACCATCGCTCTCTGGGCTCAACCAGACAGTTTTTATCCAGCAAAGAGTACATCCATCCAAGCCACGAGCAACCAGTTTCTCTAGGCAAATACTGTGGAAAACATACTTCAAGGCTATGCTACAGTAGTTAGAGAGCACATCTTTTTCACTGGCTTCAGTACAACATTAATGCAAAGCTGTAATTCTTTGTATTCTTCAAAAGTGTTGAAGCATTCCTATCTCAGAAGCAGAACATAATTTTTCTCCTTTCTTTCAACAAATATCCAGCCTGCAGCCTCAGCTGGCATACTGGTCATGAAGATAAATAGACATTTGCTTCTGTGCTGTCTTTGCTCCCTATATTAAATTTTCAATTGCATTTTATCTCTACCTTAAATGGAATCTCTTTCTCAAAATCTGCAGAATCTCCTCATTATTGGCTCCAAAAAGGCAAAATATAAATATATGTAAAATAGAGTAACCTAAAACATATAGTGTTTGTAATAGATGTAATACCTTGTATCTCTACATTTATGTATAGATAAATGATATGAAAGAAAAAATTCTGTACACTTTTTACATAAACCACATAACAATTTTTTTTTCCTTAAAGAAATATGTCTTGAGGTTTCAAGTTGAAAAAAGTATGAAAGAAGGAAAAGCTACTCCTGACTGAGACAATCTGCACGTGTTAACATTGCTAAAAGTTATTTAGGTACTGTAGTGATGGCTGAATACCTGTAGAAACCAAAATATTAAAAATATATTCACTGAAAAGAATCTTATTTTTCACCTCTTTGCTTTCATCTTTCTACATACTATTCTTGGTTATTTCCAAAACCACTGGAATATATCTACAGATGTCATTAAGCTGATGCCCAAGGGAGCCTCTTTTCACCCATGGAAGAACTGCAAAAATTTCTGAGGTTCCTATCTGCCCAGGACTCTACAAACTGTGATCAGCAATGAAGATGACATGTCAGTGCAACCATTCTTGCAACCACCTCCTGAGCTAGTTTGGAGATGTCTTATCTACAGTCACAGACTAACCTCTGCCCCCTGCAAAATGCTCTGAGGTTCAGCATTTCAGTTGTTCCACTACATAGCTGGCTGCACCATCCCACCTTATGCCCTGGTTTTCATGCAGGGTTTTCATTCCAGTCTCTGAATATGAATAATGATGACTTAGTGGAGTGAACTGAAGAATGTATCCACTCCAGATATTGCCAGAGACACTGCAAAGATATTGTCAGATTCAGTACTCAGAAACCACCTCACTAACCTGTAAGTAGCACTGATTTTCAGATGGTGGTCTAAAGATTCTGTATCCTATTAGCAATGCCTTGATTCATCCTCTTGCTTATTAAATCTGATTAATATTGAATTATATCAAATTTAGAAGGCTATGCTGTGATTAACTTCACTAGAAGTTCTTCAGATTTCAAAAATGAAATACTTAGCTGTTGCTATAAAACTTACTTGTGGGTCATGGCAAGGTGATGCACACATGAAATGCACACATGAAATGTAAATTAATGATACTGCTTTATGTTAATAGTAATAATAAAAGGACAGATAAAGAAGTGAAACTCATACGTCTTAAGTCCCAAGGCAGTACAAAGATTGTGTCTCAGGCAGAAAAATCCCTCACAAACTGCAGAGGTCCTCAGCCTGTCAGCCAGAGCACAGGGCCACAGCCATCACACTACACAGCTGCCACAGCACATTTGAACACTCTGATCCCTCATGGCCTGCTGGGCTCAATGTTTCCCCAGTGTGCAGGTGGCAGATATCCGTCTATGTCACCAGTTTCATGAGCACAGATCTCTTGGCAGTGGCAGGAGAAGTTCAATAACCAATTCACAACAAAACATTCAGAAACAAAGCACCAGAGGCACTGACCAGTGGCAGTGACATTCTGATAGTCGTCAAAAAGGTTGCACGTGCAAGTGAAGCTTTGCTGTGAACTACAGATGCCTGTTATGGTCAGGAGCTTTCAAAAGAAAAGCCAGGCAAATGAACCATCTACCTTACTTGTCCTGAAGAGTCATAAATCTTTTCTGCTATTACAAGGGTCAGTAGATGTAAACTAGAGATAGGTTCAAGATTCCACATTGGGATGCAGTCTGGATTACAGTTTAGAATCATCCCCTCTCTCTTGATGAAAAAATGTCTTTTCAGGCTTGTTCAGGAGTGTGAGGCTGGGCTTATCTCTGTTGCACAGACCTCACAATGCAAGAGTGTGCTTGTCTGAAGAACACTGGCAGAAACACACCACGTGTCAGAGGGATTTAAACTGGAAAACTAGTTTGCCTCTGTCTTGGTTTGGAAAGACAGGTATCTGCCAGGGAAACTGGGGTTTCCCTTAGAATAGAGAATGCAAACCCCTCACCCCCCGCCAAATTATAATTTTGCAATCAAGGCTCTCGGGCAAAGATTTGGGAATAGGAATAACAGTTCTTTACTAGTAATATCAATAATACAAATGTGGTAGAAAAACAAAACCACCCCACCAAACCAGCAAACAAACAAACAACAATTTTGGAAAGCCCTGACAGAGTCAGGTACAACCTGATGCCCTGTTGGTCAGGACGTTGGCAGCAGTCCAAAAGTCCTCCTGGGTTGGCAGATGTGGTTCTGTTGGAGTGGAGATGATCCTGAAGCCAAAAGGGTCCAGAGGTGGTGAGAGGGAGTCCAGTGATGGTGAGAAGGGTCCTGGCTTCCTCCGGTAATTGGGTGAAGCAAGAGAGCATTCCTCTTCCAGAGTCCCAGTTTTATCCAGGTAGGAATGGTTGGCTCCCCCCACTGGGTGGAGCATCTCACAATAGAATGATGGAATGTGAATCTACTATCTTGGGGAGGGTAAGTTTTTTGGGATGTGTGCTTTTAGGGGTGCAATAGGATGATGGAATGTGAATGTACTACCTTGGGGAGGGTAAGTTTTGGGATGTGTGCTTTTAGGGGTGTTTAAATGGTCCATTAGCAGGAAAAAGATAAGAAACAATGCCCTACCTGGTTTTAACAGTTGGGCCATTATCAAAAGGCACCCGCCCCACTCCTTCCAGAGTAAACAAGAGATAAAACAAAACAGCTCCCCAACTGCTTTCAGCAGATGAAAATAGAATACACATCCTAGGTTCCACAACCCAAGACAGCCTCCTGGCAAACAAAACTTCCAGGTTCAGAGTTTATGATCTCAGGAAAGCAATGCTAAACTTATGAGTGTGTTTACCATACAGAGGCCCTCTGAGGCAGCACTGCAAGTGAAATTCAAGACAAACAACAAGGTATTGACATCCTGAATGCTTTCCCTGGATGTGCGAAAGATGAGAGACTTTTCCCTTCTTTTTTTGTATACACAAGTGAAAAACACGCACTTCTTCCTCAGCACTGACTCAGTTTTGCATAAGGATTATTTGTTCCAATTGCAGTTAAATCTCTTCAACACAGACTTACTTGGGGCTGTTGCCAAGGCTTTAATGGAAGCTTCACTTAAGCAGCCATAAAAAATCATTTCATTTGTGCTAAGATGCCCCCTGAACCTGAGCTTGTCTGCCTAGCTTGACTCTTGGTATTGCCAGCTGTTTCCTGGGTCTCAGACTTCAGCTGTCACAATCTTCTAGAGCTTTCTCACACTCCCCCAAAGACTTTCTTGATCTTTCTATTTATCCACTTTCTATATGTTACCATCTTCCTGGTGAAATAAATTCATTTAATTGGCAGAAACTAGACCTGGAAGGAAAAAAATCCATCTAATCAAGGAATTATTAAGGAAACAATAAACACAACTAAGTCAAGGGATGGTATATCCATTGTTGGCTCATATCCCAAGTTGGACAGCCAGAAAAATACCATTTTTACATGAAACTCACAAGTGGAAAACACCCTACCACAAGCTTTTCTGCCCATGCATATTATGCTAGGTGTATACTGGCTAAAAATAAGTAAACTAATGTGGGAAGCTTGGATGCAACAGGAACTGCAGTCAGGGGAGAGGACAAAAAAATTATAAGTCTTTGGGCTGTGGGAAGGGACTGCAGTGCAACGAGAAGGAAGTGGTTGCAAAAAGAGTAGCTCAGGACAAAAAGCATAACTACTACGAGGCAGTTCAAGCCTTAGATCTATCTGAGAGCAATTTTCTGAAGTGCTTCTTGTGTCTTGACTAGGACAAGACAAAGAGGACAGGTCCCATTGAGTTATTCAAGGCATAATACAGAAAACAGTAATAGACAGAGTGGTTTTAATTTACTATGACTTGGGAAAGCTTGGGATAGATGAGCCTACAAAGAAAGAAATGTCTCACTGTACAACAAAAACAATTTGTTCACAACTAAAACTAAAATCAATACAGAACAGCTTTTTAAGACTTAAAAAAAAGCCAACAGGTGTGAAGGAGACCAACATAATGTGTTAAAAGATATTTAAGGGATGAAGTCATTAAACTAAAGATATTTTTTTAAATAAATTTTAACATAAAAGTTGGTAAACATCTAACAGGAAACAGTGAATTACAGTGCCAACAAAAAAATAAAACTTGTTAAGCAGGTCTATAAAAAGAGACGATCAGTTCAAGATCATCCTTTCAAATCCTTTTCAAGAGCCTAAAAATAAGTTGGTGTTCTCAAATGCTTGGCTCTGTGATAATAACATAGCTCAAAAAGTTGGTGAAAAGTTGGTGAAATATGTGAAATATGATGCATGATAATACTGAAGGTGAACCAATTATATTAGAACAATATACTTAGCAGGGACATCTACAAAGGAGTATTTACATATTAGAGGAAGCTGATAGTCAAATAGGACACAAAAATTAACAGAAACATTGAATTCATACAGACTGAATTTTTAATGCCCAAATTGAAAAGGATTATTATTTTTGTTGCTATTGTTATTTTTATTATTACTTTCCTAATAATCCAGAGGAGCTGTTGGGAAAAGGGTGTGAGTGCAGAGGACTAATAATGGAAGAGGAGTTTTACCCTTCTACATATGGAGTAAATGTCACAATGGAACATAAGAAACAATTTTGCACCACTTAAACCACATTTTCTTGGAACAACTAACATCCAGAAGAGGAGAAGCAATGCTAGACTGTTTTCCTGAGTACATTATTGGACTTGGATCAAAACGATACTGACATAGTGACCATGATAATTTTAAAAAGGCAATTTCCAGGAGAGCAAATCAGATCCATGCCAAAACCCAGCACTTAGTACTGACACATTAGAAGTATAGAACACGAAAGAATGGATGCAACCTGCTACTCGCTAGTAGCATCTTTCTCAAGAGCATGAGAAACAGGAGAGTTTTGGGTCACAGAGATGCAACAAAGCTCACTTGGAGGGGTACAGATGAATGAACACTTTGCACTGATGTTTGCTATGGAGGAGCTTGCTTGTGTTTTTCAACCACACAGTGCTTTGCAGGGGCAATTAGGAGATCTGGATAAAGTGAAGAGACAGTAAAAGGTCTCTTTTAGAGACAAATCAGAAGAAAAAGCATTAAAAAAAATGCACCAAAACCAGGTAACTGGAGATTCTTAAAGGAATTGGACTCCCAGTTATTAACTGGGAGATCACTGAAATCAAACATATTATCTGAAGAATGGTGGAAAGGAAATCTGATGACAATTTAGTGAAAGATTTCCATGGGTAAGAGCAGTAAATCTAACTTCTTTCCAGGAAATAAGAAAAAAACCCCACCAAAATAAAACAACAAAACACAAAAAAACCCACAGAATTGCCTTCAATTGAGATGTAATCTAGTTCTTTTAGGTTTATGTTCTGACACTTCTGAGGACCTGCAGGGACAGGACTCATACTACTTCATATTTTAGAGCATACATGGCATTTTCTAACAAAAGTGAACAATTTTCTGATTCACAGTAAAAACTTTAAAGCTTAAATTGCTTAGTTGGTGTGATCTAGATCACCAAAACAAATGAAAAAAACCCCATCAAACTACCAAAACCCAATCTTCTTAGACTTGATTGATAAACGAGAGTAAATAGTAAAAGCAACTGATAATCTGTGTACTGAAATTGATTATGTGGTGCCAAGGAATACATATTGATTATATATGATCAACTTCCACAGTTCACAATCCTATGCCACGTTTCATGTCATTGTGTTTTGCAACATTCCCATTTACTCTGCCTTACCTTGTTCCTCCTCCTCTGATTTATTTTTTCCATTTCTCACTTGCCCTTTATCTCAAGCTCCCGTGCTGACAACCTGTGCTGGCTTATGCCATTCCCTGTAATATCTAATTATTTTCCCTTTCTTGATGCTTAGCTGGTTTTCAGTATGTTTTCCCGTATTTAACAATTTTGTGTATATCTTTGATCATCCTCGTTTCATCAGCATTTAAATCTGTAGCCCACTCCCCATATTAACCATAGCTCTAGTTTTGCCTTGTGACAGTAAGATACTTTCCCATGACAACTCAAAACTGATTTTGTATGATGAATTCTGGCTCTGATCTTATTATTTCATCCATAATCATTTGACAAAAGAGTTTTCAAATATTTAACATGGCACATTGCATTTCATCTTGCTTTTCATAGGCTTTTAGTTTCCTGAGCTTTGATCTTCATTTAGATTGCTGGGTTGTGGAAAGCACTGATCATATGGTAATGCTCTTTTTCACTGTAATGACCATGACCTAATCAATTTAAAGATGGTTTGTGTGCAACAGTCCATCAGTTAAACAGGTTCTGCAGCTGCATAAGCTGCCCCAGAACTACCTACCAGTTTACTACAAAACAGAAGCAGTGAGCATATATTTTGATGTTAAACATCAGCATGTGTTAGATTTCACATACAAAATATCTTTACAATTTTTAGCCTTAAAAAGATTGTTAACCTTGTTTAAAAGTTTTTAGAATCATTCTTACAGTTTGTGAGCAATCCAACCATGCCAGAACACAAAACATACTGCTGTAGCTACTATAATTAGAAGACATTAGCAGCACTATCTAAAGTCGTGAAGCCATAATTATCTGCAACCATGTTGAAATGATGCTTGTGAAACTAAACAGTAACTCTGTGTCAGACTATCTAGAAACAATCTGCTAATGAAAAGAGACAAGTGCACCAGCTAGGTACAACATAGTGTGTACAGGTGACACATCGTGTCATTACAACAGATCACAACCCTGAAAGCAAGATTTAACCTGTAAGAAAAGTGAATCAGACAGGCTAAGATTACTTCAGAAACTGAAGATTATGACCACAAACTTTCTCCTGTTTTTAATTACGTATCAGAAACTTAGGTCTCTACCTCTTTCATGACAATCTCTACATGGGTGTGTAAGGAGGGTTTTTTTAAAACAACTATTTAATGTTTAAAATCAATTTCAAGGGCTAATTAATATCCAAAATATAACAATTTGGTTGTATTCTGTACTTCTTTTTTCCAGAGAAACCAATGGCAAAACTCGTAAGGAAAGGAAGACTTTAAATACATTCTTATTCTCAGACAGTGGGTTCTAATAAAAATTAAATCAAATTTCCCAGCTGAAAGATGACCCAATAGAACACAGAAAGAGAATATAAAAGGTTTTTCAAAGAGAAAACATATTCATTTAGAAAAAGGATAACAAATAAGGAATCTAAACTAGAATTTAAAATAAAAAAGCTCAACTTAGACCACAAAAACAATTCTTAATGTTAACAATTGTGAAAGAATGAGCTGGAGCACCTGGACAGATTTTAAATTTTGTGAGATTTTCTTACAATGTGGCTTTCTTGGTCACATGATCACCTCACGGATTTTGACAAAATCCAATGTCATTGTGAATATTAAACAGCAAAAGTCAGCAGCAATTCAGTAACCCCTGATGCAGCAGCCTGAGTCTTCCTGAGAACACAGCAACACTGCTGGCTGTCAAGTGAATTACCAAAACCATCAGTCCATGAATTACCAACACCAGTTCAGCTAGAGCTAGACAGCAAATACAAGTTAATCAGGTTAGCAGGGCTATCTGGTTATTTTTTTGTCTTAAAACTACTGAGGTTTTGCTCATTTAGAGAATGGTAAATGGCTGACCTTTGAAACTTGCAGAAAAAAGGAAAAATAATAATTAGTTATACACAATCATCTGTGAAAGGTTTAACAAGTCTAACTGATCCTATCCTGGGGCAAAAGAGCCAATCTCAAAATTCTTTCCAGCCTTATTTTCTGTTATTCTAATGATCCTATTAGCTAAGAGAAAGAAAGAAGGGAAAATGTGTCTTGCACCAATTGCACTAGTAAATGAGCTGCAGGATATAATTATATTTCATTGCTTTTATGAAAATGGATATTGTTAAAGCTATTGTTTTCCAGATACTTTGAACTACAAGAGATCAGGGACTCCTATTCTGCATTAATGAGAGTCAACACATGCAAGTAATCCAGAGTTTTCCTCCAAAGTAACTATATGCAGATAGAAAGCTTTCCTTAAAATGAGCAGTAGGAATACTCGAAACACTGATTAAAAAATTCGTGAAATGGCTTGAGAAATGGCCTCATGAGTTAAATATCAGGAAACAGTCTACATGATGTAGATGCTTCTATTTTACCATTCCTGTTGAAACTTTTCACTTCTTTCCATCTTACTCTGCCTTTTTAAGTGACAAGCATTCACTAATCAAATGTGAAGACAAGCTACAATTCAGACACTCAATAGCTAAAGATAAACATTTCAGGGGAATGTTAGAAAGATAGCAGTGTCTCAATCCAACACTTCTGTTACAAAGACACTTCCTATAAGAATAAACAGGAAGGAAAAGAGAAGGATCCAGAGCAAATTTGCACTGATATATAGGAAAAATTCCTGCAGAGGAAGTTAGATGGCAACGAGAATAAAAATTTGGCATATTTCTTGTGTTCTTTGCCCATACAAACAAGATTACCAAAACTAGGATAGTTTCTTAGCTGACCTTTTGTACCATTTTATCATTTTATATTAATCAAGAACATCACTTTTCCAAAATTTTGGGAGAACAGTAACTCTTAAGTTCAGGAATGGATACTTCAGTGTTTTATGTTTAGACTCCTCAATTTTGTTCCAGGTCTTCAAGAGCTGTGTTTTTGCTTTTTTTTTTTTCCCACCATGTCAAAAACTTGCCTGAATAATAGTAGTAGTCAATTTTCACCACTGTTCTCAGAAAATTCACTTAATTTTAGGCAACACTTTATGGGACATCAACACTCTCAGTCTGATTGCTTCAAGAATACTCATTTCTCCTGCATTACCTGACATGGTGCCTTCTTAGTGTAAGACAAATATTACCAACATCTCCTCCTGCACTTTATGACCCATGTGCTTAGATAAAGATTAACACGCAGTTTTGCCATTAGGAATTCCTTTTGAGTTTGCTATATCTCCACAAACCCCACCCCTCACCACATTTTTGCAATTATATAGAGTTTTAAAGCATGTCATGCAGATGCTTATTGCAGTAATTGCCAACCACCCTTAAGGCTGGATTGAATTCTACTCATAAAGCAAGGTTAAGTCCCTTAAATCATTAATGTTGGAGCACAACTGCCAAATCTGTATCATTTCTGAGAACAGAAACAAATGAAACTCCAAATTGATTTTCCAGCTATGCTCCACAGCAGTTTGAAGATTTTGAGCCATTAAAAACACTTCCTTTCAGAACGTTTCCTTAGCTTCTTTTTTTTTTTCCTCTCGCGTCACTCTAATTTAATCAACAGTTACTGCATGAGTTAGCTTCACACAAATATATTAATGTATTAACCTGAAATATTAAATTATTAACCTGAAATAGTTGCGAAGCCTTAAAGTGATTCAAGGTGTATTTTTTTCTGTAGGGATACTGGTCCTTCCATCATATAGGAAAGTGTCTGGGTGATAACTAAAGTCTGGGAATGGAGTCTGATGAACTGGAGGCTCCAGGCATCAGAAGAAGACATTATTCAAGTCTGCTGTTCTGGCCTCTGAGTCTCCTGGGTACCTCCTGCTGAGGTAGGGTAAAAGCAAATGCCTCTTTGTCCAGCACCCTCGAGGATATGAAATCTTCCCTTTTTTTCTGGTGTCTGAATAACAGAGAACCCTTCTTTTGTCACTTCCAAAACAAACATTCAGCTTCAGTGCAGCACGAGCATTTCTGCTCTGGTCACTGTGTGTGTACAGCATAATGAAGAGCTGTCTCTATAAATCAGGCAGAGCCAGAGCATAGATGGAGTGGCAGCTTTACACTCTGATAAGTCACCATGATCTCTATATAAGCTTTAAAAATAGGGTTCATGAATAGGTTGAATGAAACTAGATTTCATGAAACTAGGGTGGGAGCCTGAAATAAAGCCCAAAGGTAAAATACAGCAGAATATCTACAGAAACCACCCTGACACTGAAATAACACTATGACACTTCCTCTCCTGTCTCGTATCTATGATCAAGACTACTGTCAGGCAAGAATATCTGACAACTGATTATTTAAATGCCTTCATATTGTCTATTAAGTAAACTGTGGACTTATGAACACTTGGGCCAAAAGGTCCCAGCTGGCTCTTTGATGATGTAAATGTGTAAAACTAGTTTTAAAACAGTCATTGCCAAAAAGGGGAAAAGTTCTTCGGAAATGCTGGAGTCCATCAATATCACACAACTTGAAAATGGTCTTGCCCTTTACTCCTCAAGGTGGGAAAGGCCTGGTTTGTGAGAAGCATGTGGAGCCCTTTTAAGAGAGCTGAGCAGCCAATCCACTTTTGGTGAAAATTATTACAAGCTTGCTACAAGAGCCAGTGTTAGAGAGCAACAGAAACAAAATATAAAATAGATGGAGGAAGCACAACAGGAGGTGCCTAAGAGACACTGCAGAAAGATGTTACATGGACAGAGGAAGGAGTCACAGATATTAGTACATTATTAGCATTTGAATCACGTACAGAGCAAACTCAAGAATTTCAGCAGTTTGCCAGGAAAATCAATGGCTAAGTCCCTGACGACTTGCAGAGCTAGACATGAAACAGCTGTTGAGCTCGTGATGATGTTCTAGCTCGATGACTGGTCCATAGGTTTCTAATTGGCCTTTCTGCTCTCAGTCACTTTGAAAATGGATCTTTATATAAGTGGTGCCTGTCATTTACCATCTATGACTTGTTAATAATCTGAAATTCCAGCTCCTATGAAGCAATTTTTTTGGAGTTCAAAGAAATTGCTCCCCACTGATAGATATCATGTCAAAATCTACCAACAGAACTGATGCAAATCTGTTGCATCACACAAATCAAGGATGGAACAAATACAAAATACCTGGTTTTCATCACTTTTCAGGTGCTTTGTCCAACGTAAAATAATCTTGCATTTCAAGTTTCACCCCTTCTTTCAAGAATAATTTTTTATAATTCTTCAGCAACATGGAATTAGGTCCCAGGTTTGAGGTTTTTCTTAAGTATTTGGAGATGTTGACAGGGTTGGTAAAATACAACATTTCATACAGGAACCAGTGAAAGACTTGGGAAGATCTGATTGCTTTCCTTAACAAAAATCTCAAAGCAGACAAACTGTCAGAAACCTTGGCAAAATATAAAATGCAAATGATTCTCCTTCTGATTTTCAGCCACACTCAATCTCCAGCTAGGAAGATCACTTTCCTCTTCAAGCAACACTAAGCTCAAATCTGTTCTTATCTAGGTGACTGATACAAGCCAATGTAGTCTCAAGAAGAGACTGAAAACAGAAAAGCAACAACCCAGTTCTCTTGATTCTCTGTGCGGCCCCACATGGGATAGGAATCACTCCATCAGCTAATGCAGATAAAGGGTTCCACATCCAAGCCTGTCGGCAGACCACATTTCACAAACATTACTTCCATTTAAGTTGCATCCGTATCTGGTACTCCTGCAGCAATTATCCTTCTGGCTGTACTTTAGAATACTTAATTCAATTGGACAGATGAAGACATCAGGTTGTACAGATGCAAGCTGCAAAAGAAGTGTGCTAGAGGACCTCTACATCTTTGGATATAGTTTTGGCAGATGTCCTGATTACAAACACAATCTCTTTAATGTTCAAATTATGTTTTCTTAATGGTGTTTGCCCTCAGTACACTCGCTGTAATTTACAAGCTGTAATCTGGTCTGTGTCTGCTACTGTATTATTGCTCTATTAATATCTATTAAGTCTCTGAAATATATTAAAATTCATGTTCGGCACATTTTTCATGGAATGTTTCAGGCTAATGCATATTAATAAAAAGACTAACAGTCAGGAAGCAAATGACACTGTCCAGAATCAAAAAAGGAAAAACAAAATCTAAATGTGTTTATAAGACATTATTACATTTGGACCTGAGGACCACACTAACAAGCTAACAAATATATAGAAAGCCAACAAAGACATTTCTGTCAGTATCAGCAAGTAAAATTATCTACAAAACAATTCCATGGTTAGCATTTGTATACCTAACATACTTTTTTAGAAGGTATAAATAATATTTCATGCCTCGTTGTATTCTAAGAATACTTAGTTATGTCCTTAAGTTTCGTGAATAAAAATTCCAATAGTTTAGTAAGTATGACTAAATGTCATACTATGTCAGTAGGTTTTGGAGAACATCTGATGGCACCTTGGAATGCCTGCAACTTTCCAAGTAACGGAGAACAAAATAAGCATTTTCTGAAACAGCAACATATTTTACTACATTACTTACTTACTCACTATAAGTAAGAAGTGAAGAAATAAAAAACATCCCAAACATTTAGAAAGAGGAATTACACAGGAAGATTTTGACCATACAGCTCTGAAATTAATGATGGTATAAAAAGTTTGAGCAAACAAAGTGCACCTAAATAAGGAAGGAAATGTGCATGTGTGAAGGAGGCCACTATACTCCAGTAGTTGAGAATTTCCAAGATAAGAGCTTGAAACTACACAGAGCTCAGATTTTACTCACCTGTTCCAGGCATGTAAAATATATGGTTTTACCACATAATAAGAAAAAAGAATCTTCACATGAATTTTGTAATCCCAAGGATACAGAGAAATGGATCAAATAACATAAAATTCATCAATTAAAAAAGCTAAGTAGTACTGTGTAGCAGTGGATGATACTCTCCAAGAAACTCAGCTGGAAGACAGGAAGTCAATGCTCCTGTGTGCAAACCAACAGTCCTGCAGAGAGCACATTTCTACAGGATCACTAAAGCCAAATGTTTCCAAATGGCCCTAATGCCATCTCTGAGTTTCTGAGAAATACACACACAAAAAAAAAAAAAAAGAAAAAAAGAAAAACAAGTCATGAAAGCAATACAAAAGGAAGCAGTATTCATACAAAAGATGTTACTAACACATTGAAAATCCTTGATACAGAGATACAGCTTACTTTACCATTTTCCCCCTATGTAATAAATAAATTTCCTTATCTAATAAATAAAATTACATACGAGAAAAGCATTCATTTTGTGGTCATTGCTTTAGCAGGTTATGAGCAATTTTTCTCAGCCTTCTGAAATGTTGCCAATCCCATGCTCCTTTATTTATCAGTTTATTTTCAGTTTCAGAGAAAGTATATGATGAGCAATATACGACCAAATTATGCCATAATTCTTGATTTTACAATCTGTAGATTTTTTCCACATTCCTAATATTCTTTACAGAGCATTTTTTAGACTATAACAAGCTAAGGGAAAAAAGACTGATTTAAGGACTGTTGTTAGACAGTCCTCCTAAATAGCCCTCCTTTACATGATCTATATATATATTACCTATTTTTTTCCCTTTTACCACTGAAAAACTCAAAAAGAAAGTCATTCCATGTGTGTTCAGTACCACCAAGAAAGGCTATCACACAGGAGCAGTCAGAATTTCCACATTCAAAACAACTGTCCCAATGCCAGCCTTCAGTTTTCTCATATTCTTTCATGACTGTCATGTATAGAACAATCTGTGATTAGAACTGGAAATTCTGATCCACAGCAGTGATTAAAACCTGACTTTTGCAGGCCAGTCCTGAACTTCTGGGTTTTGCAGATCCCAAGGATACAGGGAAACTGATCAAATGATGGATATTCACAGAAATACAGAATGGCTGAGGGTGGAAGGGATGTCTGCAGGTCATGCGGCCCAATGCCTTGCTCAAGAAGGGCCACCTAGGGAGCTCAGTGCCCAAGACCATGTCCAGAAGCTTTCTGAATAGCTCTAAGAATGGAGAATCCACAACCTCCCTGGAAAATCTGTGTCAGTGTTGGGTGACTCTCACAGTGGAAATGTACTCAGAGACTCCTGTTTTTCATCTTTGTGCCCACTGCCATTGGTCCTGACACCGGGCACCACTGAAAAGAGCCTGGCTCTGCCCTCTTTGCACCTTCCCTTCAGATGTTTATACACTTTGATAAAACCGTCCTTAGCCTCCTCTTCTACATGTGGACAGCCCCAGCTTCTTCAGTCTTTTATCCTATGTGAGATGCTCCTGTCCTTTCATCATCTTTGGGGCACTTTGTCTGACTCTCTTTGTTGGGCTGTCTCCAGAATGTCCATGTCTCTCTGGCACTGGGAGCCCAGCACTGGACACAGCATGCTGGGTATAGCCTCAATAGTGCTGAGCAGAGGGGAAGGATCAATTTCCTTGACCTGATGTCAAAACTCCCCAAAATGCAGCCCAGGATCCCTTTCACCTTTTATGCCACAAGGGCATGTTCAACTTAAGTCCTTTTCTGCAAAAATGAATCTGCACATCCACATTCACCACTCTAGTTTCTGCCTTTTTGGTGGTTTTGGTTTTTTGGGTGGGTTTTCTTTTGGTTTGTTTTTGTTTCTGGGTTTTTTTGGGTTTTTTTTTTGCTAGTGGCAGTACTAGGACATCAATGCAATCAGCTGCATCAACAGCAGCTAGGAATGAGGTCAAAGGGCAGCTTCATATCGCTACATTTCTGGTTCCACAATTTATTTTTTTAAATAAATGATTAACTGTGGTGTAAGTAGCAGGACCAGAAAGTGAGCCAAGCTCGTGGAAACTGGATTTGATCTCTTCAGGAACACATAGAAAAGCTTCTTTTTCTAAACAATAAGAATATTCTTAGATACAGGATAGTAAGAAGATGTAAGATCTTCTTTTTGAGAAAAGAAAGAGGATGTGATTGCTAAAATACAAGTCAAAATTTCAAGAAACTTCACTCTTACATCCTGAAGTGAAATTGGTCTTCAACATTTCTCAAGAACTTGCTGTTCTCATCCATGACACGTGCTGTTTCACTGAACAAAACCTTCCACCAGAGCTCTGTTTTATGGATAAAAGTAAAGCTCTTGCTAGCTCATCTGTCTCTGCATAGCTTTTGCATCTGTAAGATGAAGATCTTAATCTCTACCTAGTTTGGGTGCTAAAAGATTTAGTTAATTGATGTCTATAAAGCACTTCAGAGCCTTAAATGGAAAGCTGTACAGGAATGCAAATTACCACTACATCCTCCAATACACAAAAATAGAGATGCCTTATCTCATCTGAACAAAACTCTCCAACGTAATAATGAAATTTCAAAACATTTACCACGATTCTTTCCTCCTCCTCCATCTACTTTGTCCCAGTGGCACACAGTAATAACCTTCACCTTCCTCTAAAACTGAATGGAAAAAAAAAAGGAAAAAACCTTCTCAAATATGAAAGACTAATACTGAAACACCAAGAAATTGGAAGGCTTTTTAAAAACATACAAATGAGTCAAAGCTACAGGACATCAGTCCCTACCATTAAGGGTATTTAAGTCTTAATATTTTACTTGCTAATGAAGCAAACATGTAGAATAATTACTGTCAAGCACTTAACACATTTTAGTGAAGAGGATAGATATAATTTGCTTTAGGAAAAAGCCAGCAGTATGTGCTGCACTGATGAATCCAGATATTTGGTACAAAATTCACTGGCCTTTTTTTTACAGATTATGTTGAGACATGTTTTAGGATATCCTTCAATATTTTATTTTTAAGTTTATTTGAATGCAGTGCATTCAGCTTGTCTCTTTGAAACAGTAAACATCGAACATTTGCAATGTGCAGTCTTGAAAAATAGAGACGAGACAAGAGAGGGGTAACAATCACACTTCAAAAAAGATGGGCAACCCTCTTCATTTTTAAACAGAAAGATGCAGCCTGTTGCCAAGCATGCTTGGCTGAAGAACTAAGAATATCTTCTAGATCTTTCTGAGGTATACAAAAGAAGAGTGAAGCTACAGAGGAATACACAAAATCAAATAACAAATCTTGAAAAATGGTCTGAGGAAATTAATGTCTCCCCCACATATAAGTATACTATCTTCTCTCCACAGGCTAACAAAAACAAGCAGGAATACATGAAGCAATTGAAACAGAAGGTGATAAAAAGTTAGGTTAAAAATTGATACGTTGAGCATAGCTTTGGTTATGTGGAGATTATCTTTTCCCTGCTATTAATTCTAGGAAAACTCAATTTGATTAGAAGCTGTACATGTTTTCCAGGCTTCTTGCATTAGGGCACAATCAGCTTCCTAAATGCCTCTGTAGTGGCAGCTTCAACAGTCTTCCCCGAGTACTCACCAGGAGAGTATCAGTATGCTGTGTGTTTGCTGTTATAGCTCTATGTTCCAGCAATATTAATTGTTTTTCTATGTTACATTGAAGAAAAATCTGCAAGAATACCTCCCTATAATACCTCCTGGGGATTTGCTGATGCCCAGGTTCTACAGCAATATATCCTGATCTTCTCTGTGTGACCTCAGTGCTGGATGCACCAGTGCAAAGGTCAAGTGGTTCAGAAAATGCATGAGGGAGGAGAATTATTCTTAGAAATACTTATAATAGTTATTTTGTGAGTATGGGCAGTCTCATGTCTCAATAAACAAAACTGCAGAGAAGTAGCCTGATCAGATACTCAAATACTCCACAATGTACAGTGATTTCAGCAGAACAGTGCTCAATTATTATTGTCTTGTTTTGAACTTACCCAACCATTTAAATACTTGTCCCAAACTTCTGCTCTGCTAAGCACACTCAGTTTCACCTGGTGAAATCTGAACACAAAGCGAGTTTCCTATTGGTAAAAAAGGGTTTTACTGTTGATTTTCACCAGAATGTCTCGCAGCAGTGACTTCTTACTGAGAACAGGAGTAGGAGAAAGTTAGTTCACTGTTGGTTAACTGGAACAAGATATTTTTCCTTGTCCATTACTCCTCCATGTCAGGAACATCTATTTCCATCCATTCTATAATTATTTTTCAATTAAAAAATCACTATATTGCATCATCATTTAATCTTTCTAAAAGTCAGTGGGCAGGTCACTCAAGGCAAAGCTCTAATTGACTGCCAGGCTTTCTTATTCAGCCAGGGTATTCAAACTGTATGTAAAGGAGTCTGGTAAATGTCTGTCTCAAAGAAGTGAAGATGACAAATAGGTCAACCTTAATTTAGGCCCCACTGAAGACATCTTTAAAAATAGCTATCTGCAATTACAGAGTGCTACACCTCACTCATTTATTTCATGCCTACTCTCTGCAATATAAACCTAATTGCAGAAATGATCCATTCAGCACAACATAATTTAGGAGTAACAGATTGCATTGTAGAGTTTTACAGAAGTCTCTGAGGGTTAATGTGCTCCTGCTGGCTCCTACAGAACTTCAGGAGAGGATCATTCATATCAACACCGCCAACAGGTGAAACATCAGTCAGTCCTGCTTCTGCTTGGCACACTGCTGTCCACAGTCTATTTTCATTAGCTGCAACTGGATTATAAAGGATCAGAACTGATAGTAGACCTGTAGCCCTTCAGGCATATGCTGTGTTATTGGCTGTGGGCCAGACTGTCAGACCACTACACCAAACTGATTTGCTCTGCTAACATAAATTATCTCGTGTAATTCCATTGTATCATGACCTGCCTAAGAAAAGGTAAAGAATTAATCATCATGATCATTCTAAAGAAATGCAAAACTTTGATTCCAGACACCGCTAATTACAGCAAATTTTTAAAACCTGCCTAAATAATGTCAATAAACATTGTTTCAATGGCTCTATTTACTGTTTTGATTCTTTTATGCATGCATTTGTAGAATCTATACATATTACACTGTGGCAGAAACTTAGGAAGGTACTCTGTGGAACAACTCCATCCCTATGCTGCCTGAGGACCAGGCAGAAAAAATAAAAAAAACCATAAGTAAACTCAGAGAGCAAATTGTCCGACATTCCACTCTCCAATAGTGTACCCTCATAGTCATGAGCTTTTCAGTAGCTACGGTCAGTAACAATCAAACTTTTCCTCATGGAGCCCTGCCATGAAGGATCCAAGATCCTCACAGACTGCTGGAACACCACAGAGCATGTTCTGCTCAGTTTACAAAGTCAGGGGTCTCCTCCCATCCACCAGCACCGCAGGGTAGGCTGCACCAGATGCACAGGCAGTGAGTCCTCTGTATTCAAACCATGTTTTTGGCAAAGAGACTAATTTTCTGTCTTGTGAGGTGCATCTCCTACTCTCGTCCATTCCTTTTTACCCTTCAGTGGCACTACTTGCTGCTCCAAAGGATCACTGTCTGATCACTCTTCAGCTGCATGATCACACACTCAGCAACTGCAATTCCCCATTTCAGCAAGGGTGGAAACACTAGTCCTCTTTAAATGAGGACAACAGGCAGATCACAGACACCAGACTTCAGCAACAAGAACTTCCTTCTTTTCTGACACATGGGAATATCGCCATGGTGTTAATGACTTGTACCTTTTGAAGGCATTAAGAGCAGTACACGGGGTACAGGAACAAGAGTCAGTGCATTTTTTAAAGTTTTGGAAGACGCAATCTTACAGCTCTGCAATACAGCAGTACCACTACCACCAACAGGCCCCTTACACTGAATTTACAAGGCTTCGCAAGTCCTGAGGCTTGTCAGCTGTGCTTGGTCTGAATATATCTTTGTTTCAATTGGAACATGTTTGTGATTCCTCCAGCTGGCCAGTCCAATACCTCTAATTTATTTTACTTTGATTTTTCTTTGAACAGGGATAGTTTTATGCAGATAGCTATAAAAAGTGGTGACTCAATGTATACTGAGATACTCACAGGACTCACGTAAGGACGTAGTATGAAGAGACACAGGTCTAGTCAGACAGCAGGGTGTTTAAGAGAGCTGTGCCTTAAAACACAAGATGTGGTATAGAGGAATTCAGCTATGGGATAGTAAGAGATGAAGCACAGACTTGGCACTGGTAACTGCAAACAACTCAGCCATGACCAGCAACACAATGCAGACCTGGACAAAACTGGGGTTAGAGGTATTTAAGAGAACAAAAAAACACTATCCAGTACATGTAAAATGCACCATACATTGTAAATCCAGATGTCTCCTGGAGCTGCAAAACAACAAAGAAAAGGCAAAGGAATAAAAGTGTGCTAGCAAATGCAGGAAAATGATCCTGAATGGTGGATCCTAGAATGAGGAAGATGGAGCCATCAATATGAACACCCTGTTCTTCCTAGGACAGGACTATGACTGCTGACAACCCCACCAGAGCCAAACCACTGACCGTGGGACACTAAGGAGCACTCTAAGGATGAGCATAACTGCCCCAAATGGGGAGAAGCTAAAAAGTGTTTGTAAAGCAATTTAACTGCATTGTTATTCTTTCCTTTTCCTGCAACAGATCTAGACTAATAATGATTCTTGAATTAGACTGCTAAGATTTCAACTATATTAACTTAAAAAAGACACATATATTTACATTACTTATATATACAGAGAGATATATATGTACAAAAAAAGTGTGTGTCTTCATAGTCTATAAAGATTTGGACTGCAACTGACTACAGATTCCATTGCTAAGCAAACTCTTAATGATCTGTATTTGCTTACGTTGCACCAGTGGACATGGAGGCAGACAAAAGACAGTAATGAAGCTACAGCAAGCCTAAATTTGGAGCAAGACTGAGAAAATCCAATTAGAGTTTAAGTCAGGGAACATGTTCTGACTGGTGGAAATTAGAAACATAGGTCAAAATACAGCAGTGGATAATGGGTTTGATTATGGACATAAAGCTTTCATAGAAATAAGTTTTAGTTTGGTAGGAAATTTGAGGACTCAAATGTCAAATATTTTTGATTTACTAGTTTTCTCATCACGATTCTCACTGTCTCCTGTTGAGAACAGTTGAACACAGAGTATTCATACAATTTAGCTTCCTTCAAGTCACGAAACAAAATTAATTAGAAGACCTTTGTTTCCAATTGCTATTATCTGTCTAGACAAATTGAATGATGAAACCTTCAGCTGAGAAGTTTTTTAATTCAAGTGCATCATGAATTCATACAGTCAAACCCAAATATTCACAAGTGGCTTCCTCTTTTCACATCTCCTGAAATGCAGTCATTCAGAATTGCTGGTTCTTCTCAAAAGTAGGGCAGAATTCATACATGCTAAAATTGTGTCTATTATTCAGTCTGGAGAAGTCACTCCAGAAGCTTTCCTGTTCACAGCACGGAAATTTGTTGGCCTTTCTTCTTTAATGAACAAAATTCCAAAAGTTCCTTAACTAGTCAAATTTCTTGATGTGTAATACCAATAACCAGGCACTAATCCCAAAACGTTACAATGACTGTAAGAAACAGTCTTTAAACACATTATTCTGTGCCTGTAAACAGGAATTCCCTTATGAAATAAAACTCATGATTTGGTCTGATGTCAACATCTGATTATTCAGGGATATGAAAGGGGACTGGGAAATGATTCAGACAGAGCACAACATATGTAAATCAGGCTACAGAATACATACACGGTACATTCTCCTGAGAAAATACTTGTAATCAGTTCACTGTAGAAAGTAAATGCATGAATAATAGAAGACAGAACACTACACAAACTCAGGTACTCCACTGCAACCAAGCAAACAGAAAGAAATGCCTGCATAAGTCACAGTTTAGATTAACTCACAAATTATCAAAAGTTAGCTGTAGTTCAGTAGTTTTTCAACATGGTTAGTACCACACTTTGCAGGAGCTTTTTCAATTAGCTAAATAGTAAGTACAGCTGTGACTGTTTCCCAGATTTTTGTACAGGTTACATTAAAGATGACAAACATATGAGAAAAAAAGAGCTATGCACCTTGAAGGATACCAGTTATGAACTGGACTGGAACCCAGGAGATGTCAGTTCCATTCTCAGCTTTGCTGACGATCTGCTGAATGATATTGAGCAACTTAGTTTTGGTTTCTGTGTTTCCCTATACATACTTTACCCATGTTGTCTATACAGAACTTAGCCATACAGAAGTCATGTCAGAACTGGCTCTTGTTACCTTTCATAAACTGGGAAACACAATGGAAGCTGATCTCAGTGGAGAGGATCTATGTATTCATGTCACAAACTATTTAATAGCTTAGATAATGGATCTTCTGTAGGCACTGGTTGCCCTACATGCAAAATGCATCAGCTCTTTCCTACAACAGTCAGCAAGCTCGTTCTGCTGTAGCCAAGGAGGGAAAAATAATCTATGGAACACTGGGGAAGAAACAGAAAAGACCCCTGGTTTCCTGCTTTAAATCAAAGCCTTGGTGGTTGCACATGCCACCAATCCACTTGGAGTTGTCTTGGAGTTACTGGAGAGAAGTCTGCTCCTCTGCTGGTCACTACCTAGTATTCCACTTCTCACAGTCACCAAAACAAGCACAAAATCTGCTTCAAAGTTAAAAGCACTAAAAATACATTAAAAAACCCAGTAAGAATAATTAATTTTATTCTATTTCTCAACAAAAACAGTGACTTAAATTATAAATTAACATCATACAAATCCAGACAAAATATAAACAATGATACCTCAAAACACAGTTGAAATGAAGTCCAAAGTATTTCTAAGGCATTCAGTGCACACTGGCAGTTTAGAATTATAAAAATTTCTGAAAAAAAATTATATTAAAATAGCTTACTTAAAGTGTAGATTGTTATATGCTATTTCAGTGGAAAATTGTTATTAGAATTCATATGCAATTTGAGTAGAACTTATCAAGGTTGAATTTAAATGAAGAATTTTGGATAAAATAACTGTGTAATCAGTTCCATTGGCAGTCACATACAGTTTGGATTTGCTTTATAATCCATCAGATTTAACCATACTTTCCCTTTCTTCATTCTGGCAAAGCAAAACTAACACTCTGAACTAGAATAGAAATTGATTTTGACTGGCATCATTGCAGGAAATGCATCATTGATGGTGATTCATGGTGCAAACTGTAGCTACCTGCTGGTGATACCTTAGCAATTGACCCTTAACACACCTTTGCTATCAATACTGCAGCGTTGTTTAGATGCAAAGGCAGGGCCTGGTGACTTTCAACATAACTTGTATGTGAAAATAGGATCAATTTTTTTACTATTGGATTTTTTTGTAGTTTTTTTTTGCATTGTCCACTGGGCCCCTTCTCACTGCTTCACAATTCAGGGGCATTGAAGTCTCAAAGGTAAAATTACACACTTAAATTGTTACAAAATGAATGTCAATTAGCTATTTAAAGCTACAAACAAACCACTGGGGGAAAAATTCCTTACAAGTAATCATGTGATGACTATAAAGCTAACAATTTTCAACAACAATAATCACCAAGTGCATCCTGGTTATTCGCAACAGTTATGGTTGCCACAGTAGCAACTGTAGAGAAAAGCATTTGCACTTGGTAAGAATTCCTTACTAAACTGTAGACAAAAACATAGCTTCTGTGCTACTGGAGTGAGACATCTTAATCTACATTTATTCTGGAAGTGTTCTTAAGTACTTTTGATTAGCAGCAAAAAATGTATTTAATTTACTTAAGTCTGTTAAAGGGTAAAATGAATGTGTATATAAAATGCATATAAATGTACATGATACATTTTATGTACACAGATCTATACAATGTGTGGGTACAGACATATAACATGAAGACAGAAATAGCAGTAAAACCAGCTGGCTTTAAAATAACAATGATTTCAGAAGCAATGCCAGTTGCAAATAGTGAATGTTAACATGTCACATCAGCATTAGAATTTTCTACTATCCAAATGTAAGAGGTGAAGTTCCTTCTAAATATTAAAATCGTACTGATGGTATTTAATCTGTTCTAATTCTGGTATAGAGAATCTACATATATTTTCTGTCTGGTCATATTACAAAGCTCTTTTTCTTTACGCAGAAGGCATACATGAATATAAAGAAGGCTACCAAACCATCTTTCCAGAAAACCTGACTACACAACAGCTTAAAAAGAAATTCTAAAAATAGAAAATATGAACTGTTGAGAATTTTGCTTTTCTCCGAATGTATAAACCTAGAAGCATTTTTCACAATGCTTCTTGTAAAGCCCTTATGCTGTAAACAAAGCTAAAGAGCATCATTTGGAAATGATACTTGAAGCTGTTTCACATTGGTATGCTATTCAATGAGCAAAGCTTGACCCTTTGGTAATCAGCCTCTGCTGAAGTACAGGCAGGCTGACTTCATTAGGAACAGTTCCAAACCCTTTGTTTAGAATCACACATTCTCCTCTTTTGCTGGATAGTTCTTTGTTCCCTTCTAATAGTAGAGATACCTGGGGGCAAAAAAATTGGTAGGTAGTTGGAAGTAAGAATTTCCCACTATTCACACTCACCAGGCATGGGGTCAATTTTGTGCTACCTGCAGAAAGCTGATGCATGAACATGATGTAGAAGCCAGGGAACCTCAGATGTCTATCAAAAGAAATGGGTTTAGTTCATAGTTTACAACAGTTTGATGCAGAAATCTCTGGGTGAAATTCTATCAGTTATGCTACACACAGGGAATTACTTTGTCTAATGATCCTCTGACTCAAAGTTTATGGACTAGCCTGCACAGCGCACAAATAGAATTAGAGCAGCATGGTGCAAATGTCTCCCACGGATAATCAATGAAGCCTGAATGCAACAAAATGTATTTGTGGGACAGCTTAAACTTATGTTGCTGATGTAATATGTCCAGAAACTTCAGCACTACAGAGAACTAGTTGAAAGCAAGTCTTTAACATCACTTCCTTCTCCTTTTCTAATTTCTCTTTAGCTTGCTACATGGAAAATTAGCACAGAAAGTGATGGAGCTGCATCTGACAGCTTTATATTGGTAAAACTTGTCTCACAATCAAGACGTATTGTATCGTTACAGTTATTCTATGAAAATATGATGTAAAGATTTCTCATAATCAGTGCTGTGAAAAAGTAAAACTGGTTGCTCTGGTTTTGTCTCAGAATTTTACCAGTCTCCAATAAAAGTGTAAGACCTCTTCTGAAATTTTCCCAGACTACTTGTATACAATTTGTATAACTCAGATACATAAAGACCTTGTAAACATTCCTCTATGCATGTGTTCCCTCGGGAAGCAGTGTTATTTTGATTACTGAAGTATTGAAGTACATCAAAGTATTCCAGGAATGAGGAAAGGAAAAAAATGAAAAATAGCTTGTAGCTTTGCACGCACACCTCAACAAAGGTAGATAGAAATCCCTAAGCTGAAAGATTGTTATTAAAGTTGTAAAGTCAAGTGCACTAAAGGAAAAACAAAACGCATGGAGTACAGGCTGACAGCAAACTTCCACTTAGCCTGCCATGTGGATAACATAATCCTCGAAGGGCACCATATCTGTGTAAAAATTAGAATCACAGTATGGTTGTGACTGGAAAAGGCCTTTAAAGATCATGTAGGCCAATGCATCTGCCATGGGCAGGGAAGACTATCATTAGGTTCTCAAAACCCCATCCAACCTGACCTTGAACACTTCCAGGGATAGGGCATCCACAACTTCTGTGGGCAGTGTCTCACCACTGCCACTACAGAAAGCTTCTTCCTTATGTCCAATCTAAATCTACTGCTTTAAGTTTAAAACTGTTGCCCCTTATGTGATTGCTATGGGCCCTGGTAAAAAAAAAAAAAAATCTCTCCTAAGCCCCTTTTAAGTATTGAAAAAGGCTGTAATAATTTCTCCCTGGATCCCCTTTGGTCTGAGCTTTTGAGCCTGACTCCTGTTCTATGTGTCTACCACCTGCCCCTGCACCTACCACCTACAAACCATTCACTCTTCTCTTGGTCAGTCCCAGCTACAGGTGGTTCTTCCTTCTACCCATACCAATCTCCTTCTCAGAATTCCTGCATTCCGTCTCCTGTTATTCTTGGCTCTGCTCTAGATGTATGCTCATTTCCCAGCTTCTACCTCATCAGTTTTTCCTTTGTCCAGGCATTACCTTAAGATGATGAGACAGACTCACTTTCTGTTCTGATGTCTAGACTTGACCTGACAATATTTCAGATATTTTAGTACTCTGTTGAGGCAACTGTTAAGCCTACACCTACTACTCTTGGGGTTTTTTGAAATTTTGACACTGGCACAGATTTGTTAAGTGAAGGTTGAAATTCATACCTGTAAGGAAAAAAAAAAAAAAAAGAAAAGGTACTTTTCTGGATAATCCTTGCTGTAATACATAAGTTAATGAAGAAAACAACACTAGAATGTTTTTAATATGGGCAAGCAAGGTAGGCTAAAGTCTCTTATCTTCAACGATCCATTTAGGGCTGTAGAGGCTAAAATCTTTCAGATCCTTCCATGGCACAGATTTCTAGAACTGTAGAACTCCACGAAAACATGGAAAACTCAGAAGATTAAGAGGGTTTACAGATACAATGTCACAGTAAGAAAACCAGTTATTCCTTCTTTTTATATCATTTTCCCATGATTTGTCTAAGTAAAAGCTTTCAAATTAACTTTCAAAACTGGAGTTGATACTATGATGAGACCTAAAAATTGTCTTCATGGAGTACCATGTCAGAAACATGAGGATTTGATTTTCCCTTATCAGTAAATGGATGTTCTGCTAGTAAAAAGGGAGTATTCAAAAACAAAGGACACAGCTACGGTACTCAGAGGAACATTGTGCCTGTTAGTACTATACTGACATCCTGGAATAGCTTTTGTCTGTCTTGCACCCCTATATCAAAACATCTATGTACCTATGTAATGTGAAATTCCTCCTCTAGCCAACATCTTTAAAGAGATCTTGAAACTTCTACTTGAAACAGTAAAAAAGATTTTATCTTTGTATGGCCCTGGTTCCTGAACACTGAGGTCAATTTCATCTTCCATTTCTTCCCAAACTTTCAGACTGCTTTTTATAGTCTAAGAGTTCTCAAAATCGGTTTAAACACCATGCTATGACATGGAAGGATATTACATTCTTATCAGCTAAACTGACCAGCTGGATCAAACCACTAAAGCCTAAAAAAACCCCTGAACTAACCAAACCAAGTCAAACCAAACCATCAACAAAAAGAACCTCTACACCCTCCCACCAAAAAACCCAACCCCCCAAAAACAACAACAAAAAACCAAAACAAAAACCACAAACAAACAAACAAACAAAAACAACTTCCCCTTTACTTCAACTGAAAGTGTTATGTTCACAGTAGCTATATAAGAATGCTTGCACAAGAATGGTTTTAGACTACACTGATCTTTCTGAACCAGCTTAAGTAGGAAGGTGCCTTCTTATTTGATGTTCTTTGACAGTTTATCTATGCTCTATGCATGATTTCCACCACACAGACATCTCCAATGCACAGTAGTTGTTCTTAAATCTTCTCTAAAAGAGCTTTGTAATATGACCTGCTTCAGAACTGCAAGAGCAAACCCATCTTATCTTGGCCAAACAAGTCTGTGACGACGGATGCTTCCACTCAAAGATGGAGAGCTCACAGAAGAATGTCTGAGAACTCAGGGCATGTGATCTCTGCAAGGGACCAGAGCCATCTGCCTGCTGTTGAAAACAGTCATTCCCACAGTCCAAATGCTGACAGACAGCTTCATAAACATGCACTTTTTCTCCAGGCATTTCTCCAGTGTCAGGAGACCACTTGATTTTGTCTATACATCACTGAACTGTATCAATGACTTGGTATCAACTGTATCAATGACCTACCAGTCAGCCTAAATTCAGGCCAGATGCTCTTTAATTTTTCCAACAAGAGGTGAAATACACCTCTCCACGTATCTCATTGCTAAAGATTGAGTGAAGGAAGAGGTTTTGCATCAATGACAATCCTACCACATGATCAGATTATTTGGGTACTTGCATCAGACGGATCACTTCTCTGTTCTACACCACACAATGTCATGAAAACCAGCGGGATAATACATCTTTTATACCTAACAGTAGTAATACGAGCCAAGCCTAGCAGTCTTGATGCTAACTAGTTGCTAAAGAGCAATAAACAGTCTCTTCTACAGTCCTTATCATTCTGACTCACAGGAAAAACAAGCCTAAAAATAATATTAAAAAACTGACTTACTAACCAAAGTGGGAAAAATGTCTTGTAATGGTACTGTAATACTAGGAAAAAAAAATCAGATTCTCTTTGTTATTAGCTTACTGGTCACCCAGGAAATAACCAGAACATTTCTGCAATTCTCTAAAAATATAGTTATCAATAAGTTTTTCACACCTGACCACTTGATTTTGATATGAAGAGCTGTAATACACTAGAATCCAAAGCATACATTCTTCCTAGTTTATAAGTCATCATTTCTTTAGATTTTTACCATTAGCATGAAGCCTGGACATGTGTCTTCTGAATGCGGCCTATATCTGTGCAGCCGTAACAACTTGGTTAAAATTATCTCTCTAGCAAGTGTGAAAAGGCACACTGTGACAATCACCATGTGCAGCAGTGAACCTTGTCCAGCAAGTGTCTTTTAATCCATTTCATGGCCAAATGTTTGTCATTGGAACTCTCTGTATTCATCAATGTGGCAAATATTAGTCACTGTCTAGCTCCAGGAGCTGGATGAAATTAAAGCTAGGATCATTTGCTACACCAGGTTTTCATATTGCTTTAGTTTCTGTAGGATCTGTGACTTTGGAAACATAGGCCAATACTGCCTCTTAGTGGAAGGACAGCTGACTCAAAAGGTGAAGTGAAAGCTGGTCTGTGGAAATAGACTGGAAAGTTAGAGTGCCACACAGACCCTCAGCTGGCAGCCATCAGAACTGCAGGGGGGTACATGAACAACTGTGGCAGCCATGAATGTTTAGTAGTGATGAGGATGATGATCATAGTAATAATAGTAAATAATAATAATAATAATAATTATTATTATTATTATTATTATTACTACTACAGTAATACTAAAAAGTACTTCTGTGCTTTGGCAAACTTTTTTACCTCCTTGGGGAGAAGTACAATTCAGCAGAATGCTGGTAAGACTTGCTGGCCAAAACAATCTTTTGTATGTGTGAGAACTAGGAATCTACATGGACAACCATTAAGAAGAAAACAATTAACAGCTACCTGGCAACATTGGAGGAAATGGTTCCAGGTGAGAATACAAAGGAGCAGAATGTCTTAAATCACTTAGATATTGCCAAGTCAAAATATCTACTTTAGATTCCAGGAGTGTTGGAGCTGTGTACTGTCATCTATTGTCTCGTTCGGTATGTTCTAGAACATTAAAAAAACATTAACTAAACAAAGTACAAATTTGAATCCGTTAGCCATCTAACAGAATTAAAGAGCTGCATTATGTTGAAGAATACTTAATTAACATGGTAAAAAATTGCAGGCAGAGAAAGCTCCACTAATGCATTTCTATTTTCAAATTATGGACCATGGACCAAATACAAATGAGGGCTGCCTCAAACAGGCACAGTTTGGAATTTGCTGTCATTCCTGAGCCATATAATCCTTCTGGGGATAATACCTTGAGATATTCTTTCAGTAGTTAAAAATGTATAGCTATCATTAGAGCCAGACTTGACAGATCTGCTGTTCATGAAGTAGCTCTTTCTAACGACAAAATTAGTTGCTTCTCTATTTCTAAAATTTTAGTAACAATGGAATAAATTTCACTGAAAAAAGGTTAAGAATTTATGTGTGACAACATATTAATATATGCATTTGATTATGAAGTCTGTTTCCTTCTAGTCTTACTTGCACTGCAACCATTTTTCTTCCTACAAAACAAATGTTGAAGCATTCCTCACAAAAAGACATGGTCATTTGAGCTTGTATGCTTTTGGCTGGTTTAGAGTTAAATTTCTTCACAGTAATTTGCATGCTGCTATGTTTTGGATTTGTGCTGAAAACGGTGTAGACAACATACCAGTGTTTTAGTTATTGCTGAACAACACTCACAGAGCACCAGGGCCACTTTTGCATCTCTCACCACCCCACCAATGCTCTGCAATAAATGCTGGAGGAAAGAAGAGGGAAGGGCAGGGTGGTATATTTAGAGTTATGAGATGTGATGGAGTCCTGCTTTCCTGGAAATGGCTAAGCCTGCCTGCTGTTGGGAAGCAGAGAATGAATTCTTTCTTTTGCATTGCTTGCAAGTGCAGATTGTGCTTTACTTATTAAACTGTCTTTACCTCAAGCCGAGAGCTTTTTCACTTTTATTCCTCCAATTGCCTCACCTGTCCTACTGCAGGGGAGTGAGCGAGTGGTTGTGTGGTGCTGAGGCTGCCCATAGGAGTGAAACCACAACAGAGCTACAGCACTCAGCAAAATACATCTCCTGTCTCTGACCACTGCATTTTTTCTTATAACTGAGTTTCTGCTTGGATTAGGTCTCTTCAAGCAATTTATTAAAAACAGATTTCTGCATGAATTTGGGTATTACATGTGTACCTTAATCTAAAAAAGCAGGATGAAATTTTGAAACCGGTATTCACTGCCTTATTCATAAACAGCCTCACAAACAAGGAGCTTGCCTCTTGTGCAGTATAATATTAAATCAGAAGGTGGAAAAAAGAATGAGTGGCACAATGGATGTGAGCAGAATAATTTGGAAACATTACGGGGTCTTTTTATGCATGTTTACCAAATTTCTGTATAAATAAGTAATACAATTGGAGTGCTGAGTAATTTCAGGAGATTAGTGATAAATGGGCACAAGTTGATTATTCAAGATAAAGCTGAGGGTCATTATCCTCAGCTGGTCATTAATCCCCATGAAATGACTGGTATTGAGATAGTAATTACTACTATAATGAAAATAGGGAAAAAAAGCAGCATGACACTATTCTTACAAAGCTGTCAGTTTCTAAAGAATTCATGTTTCTCTCATCACCAAATCAAGTTGCTTGAATTATTTTTAACTCTTTATACAGTTTATTTGTCCTACTACAATTTTCATGTCATCACCTCACTTAAGGTTTGGTTTCCCATTTATATTCTTGGAATTTCAGAAGGGCACTGCAAGGGGCAACAGTGATGGGAGAGGAAGACAATGCATGTAAATTCCCCCAAACCAGAAAATAAATACAAGGTACTTTCAGAATTTTCTCTATAAAGTGTGTTCCACAGTGAGGTAGAAGATTGCATTATGATATCGAGCTGATTATTCTGCATTTAATAGTGCATTTAGCCATAGCACACATCCCAATTCTTTGTTCTAAACCAGGATTCACCTTGTAGCCTTACAATATATGGAATGGATAACGTCAATGTCAACTTGGTCAGAAAACATGAAGAAATTTGGCCCTAAAATGAAAAACATCTTTAAACATTTGCAATTTTGCAAAACAAGTTTGTGGTGTTTTGATGTACCTTCTAAGGAGTTTTGAGCCCTTGAAGTTCTTTTCCTTCTCATTTCTACTAGACAAGCTAGAAACCTATTATGAGCTGAAGGGAAGGCAATTTGTTTCCTGCTAGGAGCACTGTCATCCTGTGCCACTGGGAAAGACCCACACATGCTGCATCATTACCACTTAAAAAATGAAAAACCCAGTCTAAACTGAAAGCTTTTAATGTAACATAAGTAAGTTTAAAAATAGTATTGCCCTATATGTTGCTAAAGCAAGCAAGATACAGATACTCATTACTCTAAGTACTTCTTTCTAAAGCTCTTCTGTGAACGCTTTTCTGAGAAGGGGAAAAGCCACAGGATGGATTGAGGTTCTGCTAGAAATTTTGCAGTTGCTTCTGAAATGTCTCACTGTATGTAAAAGAGAGGAGGCAGAGCCAGGCTCAAAACAGCTTTAGGCAAGAATGGCTGATGGGATGTTGCTGTGAAGGCTTGCAAACCAATTACTGTGGGATGGAATAAAACCAGGTAATGGTGGACTCCGATAAGTGACTTGCAGTTCATCTCAGGAAACTGATTTGTTCTTCTAGCTTGCTTATGTTGTTTGGAGAGTTTGAGGTGAAACCTAATGATTTGTGTCTGCTAGCCAAATGAATCATTCAATACTGGACAGCTATCGAAACTGGGCTCTGGCTATTTGGGGAGAGTGTGAGCAGCAAAAAAAAAAAATAAAAAAATGCTTAAGTTCTGAAAGCTCTGAATGGCACTGAGCAGAACACACTTCAGAAAACATGGCAAGTTCTCTGGAAATATAGACATGTTTTTGACAGCCAAGGCTAAAGCATGGCCTCTCTGTTTTCTGGAGGAAAAAATATAAGTTATTTCGGAGTAGAACCTTGTCGGGGAAACAACTACCATAACAGTGACAGGGGGACCAAACATAATTATGCTTCACAGCAAATAATAATAAATTATTATTATTATTATTATTATTATTATTACATAACATAATTATGCATCACAGCAAATAATAAACTGGGTTTGCATGGGCAGGTTTTGGTAGTGGAAGGCTACAGGAGCGGCTTCTGTCAGAAGCTGCCAGCAGCTTCCCCCATGTCTGACATAGCCAATGCCTGCCAGCTCCAGGACTGCTGCTGGCCAAGGCTGAGCCAGTCAGAGATGGTGATAATGCCTCTCTGATAACAGATTCAAAAGAAGTAATTGTTCAGATTTAGCTGTGCTCAAAGAGCAGAGTGAGAGGAATATGTGAGAACAACAACTTTGCAGACACCAAGGTCAGGTGTCAAGTGGAGAAGGAGGGGCAGGAGGTGCTCCAGGCACTGGAGTTGAGATTCCCCTGCAGCCCGTGGTGCAGCCCGTGGTGATGCAGCTGTGCCCCTGCAGCCCAGGGAGATCCATGGGAGTGCAGAGATCCACCTGCAGCCTGTGGGGGAGACCCACACTGGAGAGGTGGATGCCTGAGAGAAGGCTGTGAACCCATGGGAGGCCTGTGCCAGGGCAGGCCCGTGGAGAGAGGAGCCAACACTGGGGCAGGTTTCCTGGAAGGATTTGTGATCCTGTAGAGGACCCACACTGGAGCAGGCTGTTCTTGAAGACTGCACCCCTTGGAAAAGTGACCCACATTGGGGCAGTTTGTGAAGAACTGTAACACGTGGGAAGCCCTCGGACTGGAGAGGTTTGTGGAGAACTGTCTCCTGTGGGAGCAACCCCAGAGTGGAGCAGGGGAAGGACTCCTCTACCTGAAGAGCAGCAGGAACAACCTATGATGAACTGACTGTAACCCCCATTCCCTGTCTGTCTGCACCACTTTGGGGGAGGAGGTAAAGCCCAGGAAGGAGAGAGGGGACTGGGGGAGGTATTTTTAAGATTTGTTTTGCTTGTTATCCTGCTCTGATTCTGATTGGTAATAAATTCAGCTAATATCTCCAAGTCGAGTCTGTTCTGCCTGTGATAGGAATTGGTGACTGATGTCTCTCCCTGTCCTTATCTCAATTCATGAACCTTTTGTTATATTTTCTCTCCCCTGCCCAGTTGCAGAGGGGAGTGACAGAGCAGCTGTGGTGGGTACCTGGCATCCAGCCACGGTCAATGCACCACGAAAAACACAGTGAAAAAACAAGTTGCTGGTGACAGACCAACAACAGGGTTGCAGTACAACTGTCTTGTATCTGCCAGCTAAAGCCAGGACATGCTGTAGTGACACACAATGCAGTGGAGTCAGGCAAAATCTGCAATAGCTGTCATATGCACACCATTAACAAATCTAAGCAATAAGAAAGAAAACACAACAAAATCTAGACAACAGACATCTTAGCTTCTAAAGACATTCACATTTGTGAGGAGATTTCACTCCATTCCTCCAAAATTCACTTGAAAATCAATTTTGTCTTTGCTATGAATCCCATGAAGAGAACAGATCAGCACTGATTGTGGATAACATACTACAGGTGCTGCTAAAGAAATTGTGTGACTCAGGGGAAACAAAATGTGCTTTCCAATTTTCCTGTGCTCCTGTGAAAACCAAAGACGCAGCACATTCACCAGTGTGATTAAGGATGAATTTGCCCGGCCTTCTCCAGACCTCACATAAGTGTTGAAATGTACTGCTCGCTCTTTCACCCGTTTCCTTCTGCAGGATCAAGAAGAATTCCTTCTGTCCACTGTCATCCCATGTAGCTATGAAGGAAGAGTTTTTTATGCTTCCCTTAAAATAACATTTTTAAAGATTTAGAATCTTATGTTAGTTTTCTGCAGAACAGCTACTCTCTAAGGAATTCCAGCAGAGCAGAAAAAAAAGTTCTGAATAAATCAGGAAAAAGGACAGTTAATTATTTCACTGCTGTTAGTCCCATGCACATTTCTGTGGCACTCGTTTGTTGAAAGTACCAGTGTGCGTGCCTGCAATCTTGAAGTATGCTCTACATTTCAGCAATTATATTTACAGCAATAGGACACAAAGGAATGAAATGAAGTTGTGCTAAGGGAAGTTCAGATTGGCCATGAGGAAAAGGTTCCTCACTGGAATTGTCTCCCAGGCAAGTGGTCACAGCACCAATCCTGTCTGAGCTCAAGGAGTATCTGGATGATGCTCTTGGTCATATGGCTTAGTTTTAGGAAGTCCTGTGAGGAGCAGGGAGTTGGACTCAATCCTTACATGTCCTTTCCAAATACAGTATGATTCTGATTTTCTTTAATAGATACCTTATCTCTGCAGTAGTTCCTGTAAAAAAAAAAAAAACCACTGAAGTCCACATTCAACATATTCACTTCCTTCATTACACTTAATTGAAGACACTTTTTACTAGTCTGTTTTTTGAGATAAATGCCTATAAAACCACGACACATTTGTAAATTTATAATAGGATTATATAATTACAATTGGTAGACCTTGATGTCTTTTTCTTTTTTTTTTTTTTGTAAGTTGCGCAATACTTTTTCTACAGCATCAAATCCTGGGAGCTTGTCATTAGGGCAAAAATTTTAAAATACTTGAAAACATTTATCAAGATGTTTGTTAGACCTCATGGATGAAAAAGTAATCTGTAAACATAATTCAAGTACACCCTGAAGGTTTAAAGATTGAACCATTATTTTATTTTGGGAGTGTTGAATCGTGATTTTCAATACTTTGAGCTGGCAGCTGCAAGACACTTGCAAGCTGAAATACCAGTTTAATGAGTAGCCTATAGAAATATTCAGACAACCATCAGGAATTTTTCAAGCTTGAATCATACCAAAAACTTCATAGAGATAAAAAATAACTGAAAAATACTGCTGAGGCACCAGGAACTATAACTTCCTAAAACTCTTAATACTTATAATAGGGAGGGCAAGGAGTGGGGAGGGTTTATGTTTGTTTATTTGTTTTAGGAAACCTAACTGCAGTCTCCCAGACTTTAAAATGGTGATTAATGTAGAGACAAGAATAGACTTACTTGATTGAAGTAATTTTTTTTTTTTGCATTAAAGAATATTTAAATGATAAATAATAAAATAGGTGGGAAAATATGAGAAATTCTATAGTTAATATATTTTCATTCTTGTATCAAAATTTTCCTGCAGGAAAGATATACTATCTTGAGGACAAAGCATTTGCCTAGTTTCAAGGACCACCATATTTTTTTTCATCCCCTGCACTTTTGTGCACTTAACACTTACATTGACTTTTGTGCTGTACTCAAATATTTTGCTAAATATATCAGCTTTATCCTTTAAACCCTGTAATGACATAGTGTTAAAATAAAATATGCTTCTATGAAATCAACCTTTTGTTCAGACGTGAATTTATGTGGGAAAAAAAGGTGAGGAAATTGCTGCCACACTTGTACGATGCTTTCATCTGAATGAAGAAAACAGATGTGGCTGCTTAGATTAGCTAATATGTCCCACATACATTTCTTCCAGTTCATGCATGCATGTATTATAATAAACCACATTCTGCACTAAGTTTAAAGTGAATTGCAGTCACATAAACAGGAAGACAATACATTTGGGTTTGGCATATCATAATTAACCTTTCCTTTTTAAATTGGCTAGACTGACCTGTTAGAAGAGAAACTGTAATAACAGTTTTCTCTAGAACCTCTTCAATTAGAGTCTACAACATAAAATAATTAATTTCAGTGAATTATGTTCATTAAGAGTAATAAATGAATACATATAGGTAAATATAGAGCTTACTTGCAACTGCTCATATGTCATCACTTCTGCCACACCAGAAGTGCCAAGAATGCCTCAAAGTAAAAGGTAAGTAACTGAATTTGGGTTTTATGCTCCCTTATGAGTTTCTTAGCAATTCCATGTCAAACATAATGACAAGACAGATGTTTCATGATCAGTAACTCCCACTGAGCACAATGACCCCCTGAAAAGGTGGGGTCATTTTATAGCATGATATGAACATTTGACTCATACACATTATGGAAGTATTCTAACCAAAGAAAAATAATTTAAAGACTTAATGTAACTCAGAAAGACTCATGAACTCAGAAATGCAACTTTCTTATTTTTTCCCACTTACAGTGGAAATTTACAGTGGAAAGAGCACACAGCCAGCAGCAATTTGTGAGGACAAAAGTATTGTCTGCAGGTTAAGAGATTCAAAAATTACAGATAATGAGCATCTCAACATATTGCATTATCATCTCCAGGAACAAAATAATGCTCATATTTAAAGTGATTGTTAGGGACTCATTTCCTACTCAAATATCACCCTTGACACCTAGTATTAATTTCAGTTTTTACAATAAGCTGTGGAAGAGATATGTTATTTTCCACACAAAGGCCATCAAAACTAAAGTTTCTCACTCTTCTTTCTGGAGCTACAGATTTTAATGTTACTGTATCCTCTAGTCCATGGATTGCAACACAGTTTTTTTCTGTATTTAGAAGAATGCAAATGACACAATTACCAAAATACAGGCTGCACTTTTCCCTTGTGTTCATTGCACAAAAAATCACACGATGAAAATGTCTCTGAACCAGGAATTTTAGTTCTCCACCCTGGGTAATGCCACAGCTGGTAGGTTTGATAGTATATGGTGTTTATGATTTGCCTCACTGCATATCACTAGTCCAAAGTAGAATTGACACATTAAAAATAAAATTAATTCATTAATTATTAATAACAATAATTAAGAATTAAGTAAATTAAATTAATTAAAATATAATATATTTTCTAAATTATATATACATCTATATGTATGTGTGTATTTTTCCCTCCTTAAGTTTGTTTGGCTTGATCTAGCTATGTAATTAAATCAACTCATTACAACTGTTTCAAACATGACAAAAGAGCAACATAAGGGTTTAAACAGAGTTGATTTAAAAATCATATACAAGGACAGGTAAACCCTAAGTATGATGTTTTCAGTTACAAACATTTCTATTAATTTTCATGGAGGAGCCATAAATTATTTGCATCTTTGATATTTGTTTATAATTTTAAAGTGTACTCTCTTCAGTCAGCAGAAAATTCCAGCAGTGCTGAACTGTATATCTTACCAGGCATTAAATAAAACAAAACAAAACCCAACCAACCAACAACCCCAAACCACAAACAAACAAAATCCCCAGAAAATCAGTATGGTCAACATAACTTTATTGTCTTTAAAGACTGATCTTGGAGTAGCACTTCTTTCTTCTTTGATACCATACACTTTATTAGAAATATATATGCCACTACAGAAGTTTATGATGCTTTGTTTACCTCTTCTATCATCTGGAAGCAACATATTTCCACCTGAAGAAAGATGCACCCCATGGCAATCTGCTGTGAAGATATTGGGTTCTATCAATTCATGAGAACCTTGCAGCAACTAGGGGGAAAAAAAAGAGACCAAAAAAATAAAAACACATGAAATGTCCATCCTTCCCATTTGCCAAAACCTCAGACTCCTAGGAGGCAGCTTACCCTTCCCTGTTTCCCAGTGCAATCAGAAGTCAAAAGAAATTTCAGTACTTTTTAGATTAATGAAAAAGTGAACACAATTATGAGCATGCTACCTTTTTCTCTCCAGAAATACTGAACACTGCAGGCTGCACTTAGTATAAAGCACTGAATTCTTCAGATGATCTGAATAAAATGTCACAAACTATACATTTGGGTGAAGATAAAGATAAACAGGAAAGTGTATTATCTTGAACCTCTGAGAGAAACAGCTGATGACTCTGGTTCTTAAAACCATGGCTTCAAGTGAAATTGTGAGCCAAAATTCAAGTGGTACAGTTCCCATTAGAGGGAACCCAGCACTTTCGAAACCTGAAAGTCAGTTCAGCCACTTGACTGTATGAGCAATGATACTGACATTGAACTCAAAAACATCCAGTTTTGAAAATATCCACTGCTAACAGCTCTGACAGGAGCACTCTCTGTGCAGGAGAGAAATTTTAGTTATGCCTTTTTGCAGCATGATAACATTTTTACAGTTACAGAAATGGAAGAATCTCTGTTGTTGGAAGAATTTTACCCCATCACTGATCAGTGGATGAATCTTTTTTCAGTAATTCTTATTAGGTCTTCTAATTTGGCATAGTTAAAAAAACCCACTGTTTTTAAATTTTATTTCCAGAAATTGTACAACTTCATAACAACATTTGCTATAGGAGTTCAACCTAATCCTTTTCTCTGTTTACGTTCCTCCTATTACCTCCAAATTATATCCACACCACCCAGTACATTTACAGTATTGTTTTGGTAAATTATGTAACATTTATGCTTATCAAATTTCCATCCTTCTAACTAAACTTTTTTTGTTGCTTTCCATTAATAGAATATAACTATTTCCTTCAAGGTAGAATGCCCAGAATTGCATTCAACATTTCAAACGTTTTCAATTTACTACCATTTACTTTTTAAATAGAGTATTCTTCCCTTTTCTACAGGTTTAAACCCAATAGCTTTGAAGCTAACGCAATTTTACAGTTGACAACATTTACAAATACTTCCTTTATTTCTGAACACCTGAAGATTAGGTGTTTTCACCTAATTTTTCTTCCTTTTTCTTACCATATTTTTGGGCATCCTTTTCTGAAAACATCAACTCAATACACAATGAACAGATATTTCTTAGATTTAATGTTATGGCTGCAATACAGGAATTTTTATGTAAATCCCAACTTGATTTACAGAACAGCATGAAACTAATAGCTCAGAAAGAAGCATCTTTAACTACCTTTCTAATGCACTACCAATGTGCCACCTTCCAGGAAGTTTTAGCACCTCAGGTTAATTATTACAAAAGCAAAGGAAGGATCCAGCATTTGAGGTCAGTTTGTTTTGTAGCAAACAATGACATAGCAGATTCCATAATTCAGTGGAAGTACATGATAATAAAATTAAGTTACAGAGGAGAATTATGTGAATGATAATAAGTCACCTTAGTCATCAAATGTTAGGTACAAAAATATATCTAATAAGTGCTTTATCATCAATTCATAAATGAAATGTCTTAGCTTCAGTCTCCCACAGTACACAGATGCCAAGGAAGTAAAGTTCAAATCCTTTGCTGATTACAGTCCTCTCAGGAGATTTTGAAGGAACATTTGGAAATTCTGATATTAGTCATTAGGAGAGCATCCAGCAAGTCACTGGAAAACAGGCAAGCATGCTTCTTCAGTCAGGCCATTCTTACAAATTTGCAGTAGTTTTAAATTGATGACACCAGAATGTTGCTGACACACTGTGCAACAGGACAAGGCATGTTATATTCAAGGTACTCTGGGACACTGCTTTCTTAAGATTGATGGTTTGAGGAGTACAGTGCAAAATATGAAAAATATTAAGGAACTATTAACATATTAAGAAGAGCTTGCATAAATTAAGAGCTTACATAACCTCTAGTTACATTGCCCTTCCTCTTGTCTTTTTGAGCTCTGATGAGGTCTGGTTTTGTGTATTAGGAGCTAGCAGGTCCTTTTCATTTACAGAAAGAGTTCTAATGACAAGATGCAAACTTGAAACCAACCTCCAGAAATTTCTTACTTAAGGAGAGTCCTTATTTGCCAAATATAGGAAGGATAGCTGGACCATATTCTAAAGATTTCCTTTTGAAAATGGACTCTTACACTTATATTTCTGTGATACTAATATCAATAGCATGATTGAATGGAAAGAGAGATAAACTTGACCACAAGTAGTAAATAGTGAACCACATCTTTTTGATTTCTGATTTCAGATTACAAGGATTGCTCTGCTGACTGAAGAGGGACTTTTTGAATCTCTTGATGATTCTCCTTTTTAAGTTGCATTGCAAAGCTGGAGGAAGCTACATGAAACAGAGAAATATGCTTTCACGATTCAGTTACACCTGCCATAAAAATGACCCATTCAGAAGTGCCATTATTGAGAAATGTAGCTACACTGCAAAGAGAAACATTGCTATCTAATGGCATGGTGATAAACAGTATAAGACTTGAGTTAATGGAGTATTAGAATAAGGCTCCTTCATTTGCCCATTCTGTTAGGCTTAGTTTACCATGTAACTCAGTTCCTCTAGTCATGAAGGTAAATATCATTATTAGCCTAACACTGGTAATACCAGGTTTGCCTCCCTGATCAAAGTGCTAGTATTTGGGACACTTTTCTACAGATGAAGCACATAGAACATTACACTAGATTTCATGTTGGTTATAACGAGTCACTCCATCTGAAATTAAGGGAATATCAAGAAGCTTAGACCTTCATTCAATGTGCATAGAATGGCTTCAGTGGCCTCTTTTAAGGTCCTCATCGGTCTTAATACAATTCAGAACATCCTTTTTGCTCTAAGCTTCCTGAGGGAGGTAATTTACCTTTCACTTATCTATAAAGCGTAAGTGATTTTATATACTTTTTCCTCCTGTGTCTTTTTGGGTTGAAAAAGAACACATCCTTCCTCTATATTTAAAAAACCAAAAACCCAAAAAAAACCCCCACAAATCATACTCTATTGTACCTAAAGTCTCCAACAGAGAGTTCAAAGGATATCTTTTCTTTTAAAATAATTTTTATGCTCCAACAGTAAATGTACAGTTTCAGCTGTTGGCCACTGCAATGACACCAACCCAGTCTGACAACAATTCTATGGTGTGTTATTACTCTGTTGAATTTATCTTTTATGCTGTTTCTTTATAGTTGTTTATACCTGCAGACACTGTTTAAAAAACTATGATTTTCTACCATTTAGTATACACTTTATAATAATTTCATTGATGTAAATTCGTGAAGTGCCACTCCACTGAATTCGGGAAGCTTTTTGACTACTTAGGGAGGGGCTGACCACTAATGATTCACATTGAAACACTGACATAGTACACATTATAAAAACATTTATCCTACTGGAACAAATTACTGCTCTTAGACAGCTATAAATCCAAAATGGTTTTACTGGCCTCACAGGAGTTCTGATTTGCTCTGACAAACCAGGGATCAAAGTCACATGCTAAGTGCAAAAACTTCTTCAGACAGCTGCTGGCGTGCAGATTTTTATTTTTTTTTAAGACAGATACTACTCTTTTTTCATGCAGATAAGGCCTTACACATATGTTTTAAGTCAGAAGTTGAATGTTCCTTAGCCTATAAGAGAGTGAAAAAAAGATGCCTCAGGAAAGGCCAACATATTCTATGGTTTACATACCACTGCAATCAATTGTGTGTAGTTAATGTACCATGGGGATACTGGGATATTCTGAAGCAGAAATGGTAAAGAACAAGTCCAGTGCTTGGGAAACTTGGGAGTTGCCTTGGGCACTAGTGTTCATTTTTAGCTTTTGTTTTAATGAAATCAGTTGACAGATCAGTTAAAAAAAAAAAAAAAAAAAAAAAAAAAAGGCCAAGGGTTTACATAATGCTTTTTAAAAAGCTTTCTCTTACATTGTTTTCCAGAGATCACTCTGATTCTTGTTCCCATGGAAACAGGGGAGGCTGCTGGCAGCCAAGAACTAACAGGCAAGAACTCTTCCTCGCAAACTTCAGTTTAGAACTGTCAGCTGGAATATGTAACAGTTTGAGAAAACAGCTATGTATTGAAAAAAATACTCAACCTTAGATTTGTAAGAACATAAACAAGTGCAAGGGAGGCATATGGAACACAGTAAACAAGTACAGGTATGGATTCTGGTTTCTCCAAAATTAGAGAAAAGCTGTTGCTGCTGCTTCAGTGGACAATTCTGAGCCAGTTTTTGAGTTGCTGTCAGTTCTAAGTTCTTGAGCATCCACATTACAAAAACTCATATTAATTAGTAAGTCACTTGAGAAAACCTTCAACAGAGAGGATAGGCTCACTAATGAGCACCTTGGACATATTCCTAATAGACCATGTGAAAACTGAACTGCCTCATTTCTGCTGATAGGAGAAGGATATAATTTCCAATTATTATAAATAATATTTGTTTCCTTTGTCTATGATAATTTAATTCTTGCATTACCTGTTTTGATAAGCTTGACAATTAAAAAGAAAAAAAACAAAAACAAAAACAAAAGGCAGACATGTAGAGCACACCCAAGTTCAGTTATGTTATTCTGTTCAAAACAAAACCAAATAAATTTGGCTGATCAATCTCAAAAGCCCTGAGGTAATAAACATCACATCCCAAATCTAAACACTGCATTTTGGAAAATAAAAATCTGTTTATTTAAGAATAGAAAAATCACATTTTTATGTGAGAGTTCAAGGCAGATTTTGTATCAGCTCAGTCCAGTTTTGCTTTGGAATCACATGAAATAACTTCAACTCTCTCTCTCTGAACTTAGTTTTAAAACAAGTCTTAAATTTGAAAAATATCTGACATTTCAAAATAGTTGACATATTCAGGATTTCATCTATCGCACTAAAACTCCCAAGAGAGTATTACTATGCACTGATAATTAAAATATAGCTTCAAAGTTATTTTGAAACTATTACTACAGAGGAAAGCATTTTATTAACTCTTCAACTCAGTATATGATATCATCACCTTAAGCAGTCATATTGCTGGTATGACTGAATGTTGTAAAAATACTTTACTGTACAATCCATTTTTCTGAGGCGAGCCACAGCTTTTTTTTTTTTTATATGACTCAATTATTGCCATCCTCCACATACTAATATTCAAAGTCAGTCTTTATTTTAATGATATATTTTTAAAGCATCCTGCCATCTGCAAAAAATGTCAAGTTCTGTTGTTTTTAAAGAACAGTAACTAAATTAGCAGCACTTTGCAGTAACATCATTTTGACAACAGTGAATGACTAAAAAGTACAGAATGTCAGAAGCAACAGTAATGCATACTTGAGTGATAATTTTGTGCAGCTGAATAAGAATCTGCTGAACAGGGTCACTGATCTGACTCACCTTCCTTTATGATACAGCAATTCCTGCCAACGCTGTAGATGAAAAGAGTAAAATCAGGAGGGCAGCTCATTTTGTTGCCTTAGTACATTAATAGCATACAGTGTTTAAAACTTGCAGATGTAAATACCAAGCTGAAAAGCTCGACTTGTTTTCCCAATAATGCTGGGAACAAAAAAAGGATAATCTAAAATTTTTAAAAATTTAGACAATGTAAGTGACAACCCTTTCTCTGAATCACTGAATTACTTCATGAGAAAAGCAGTATTAATGTACCTTAACAATTATTAAAATTTTGTCACATTTATTCAGAAGAATAAATATATGATAAACATAATTTTCTTAACTGATTTTTTTACATAGACTAACCACAATATATTTTTAATATATTTTGATGTTATGAAATTTATTTTCATTCTACCCTGATCATTGTAATGATATGTCTGATGTGGACAATTTCAATGACGTAAATCTATTGTTTAGGATTTTTAATCTTGTTAGTAAAGGCATACACATTGTCAGGCCCAGAGATTAAATAAAAGCTTTTCAGCAGACTTCCACTATAAAACACTTGGTGTATCACTAAAGAACTTTAGTTCACAAAATAATCTTTCCAAGCTGACTATTAGACCTGGAAGTTAAGCAAAGATCTTTGGCCGAAGTAGTGAACTTCAGCTGGCAGTCCTGTACCTCTCTTTAATACAATTATCTCTAAACTACACTTCAGAAGCCTCTGAATTTAGGTATTCTAACATTTACTCGCACAGAAACACCCTGAGGATCATCAGGTTTTATATATAAATTTACAACCACAGAAGATTTCCTTTTTTTTGTTTGTTTTTGTTTTTCCAAAGTGATCTTATTTCAAGACTAGAAATTCTACTGAGAGGGGGATGAAACCCAAATACCAATATTAACTAGTCCACAGCAGAAGTATAACCACTTTTTTACTGATGAATTTCTGTGCTGGCTGCTTTAATAAGAAAGACATTCACAAATATTAGTGTCTAAAGACCACACAGATCTGAACTGTGCTCTCACAGAAATAAAGTGATACAGAAAACACCCTTCTCTACCACCGGGAGACACATTCCTTAGGAAGACAACATCATTGATATTGCTGGGGGGTTTTGTTGCACTGCCTTTTGGCAGATGTCTTGAGAAATTCAAATGAAATTCAGTTTGACATTTTTTCCCTAGGTCTTCTCTTAATAATCAGTAAGAGGAAAAGAAGCTTTGCATGTCCTCAGAGTCACTTAAATAAGAATGTAAGTTGGTTCTGCTCAAGGTGACAGTGGAAGCCATGTTATAATAATCTAAAATATATGCCACCAGAAGAACAATTTTGATTTAGCTCTCTTTGATTCATTTTCACCTCTCTACCAGCTGTTTCAATGCTGCTGTATTCAAGGCCCAAAAGAACCCAGTATGGTCTTGCCATTATAACCTTAAAATCTTCAGTTATGTTAGGACACTCATAAAACCTTTACTTCTTTGACATGTTCCCATTTTCACTGCTCCCTGTTCTGGGGTATTTGTCTCCTCTTTTCCTGTCAATGGCTTGTATTACAAACCAAGAGTAAATAAATCAGGGCCTTTTCTTTTGTAGGTCTTAATTTTTTTTTTTTTTTTCTGAATAGAAATATGTTTAGAATGATAGCAGCAATCAGCAACGACCAAGTAGGACATAATTTGGATTTCCCTGTTATTCAACTTACAGAGCTTTTTCTCTTTTCTAGTATGACAGAAACCATGTGACTTAAAAGTCTAGGATGACCAGATTTAATGTCTACTTGTAGTATCTGTGTGCTTCAAAGACTTTAGGAGTTCCCATGAAGTACATACACTCCAGACCACTCCAAGTTCCTTGTTAGGGTTTGTTGTTGTTTTTTGTTGTGGTGTTTTGTTTTGTTTTGTTTGTTTGTTTGGGTTTTTTTTTTTTTGTCGTTGTTGTTGTTGTTGTTTTTAATCTAAAAGTACAGCATTATTTAAAAGATGAGGGCACATGTGTGAATAGATTGCTGAAGACTTGACCAAAGCTTTTAAGACTTTTATCCAAAAGGAAAACATCACTGACAAAAGATAATGGTTTACTCAAACTACTCACAGCTGAAAATATCGACAAAGGCCGAAGTATTTTTCTGTAGATCATTATAGCTCGCAGACATTATGTTTAAACTGTGTTGTTATAATATGGCACCCTTTAGCAAACAGCACTGAAGCTACAGAAGGTTGACATCAAGTTTGGATTTGTACTGCATAATTAAAATTCTTAGTAGAGCTTTTACATTAAAAGCTGTAAAATAGAACTTAGTACAGACAACAGGCACTTTTTTTTGTGAAGCTCAATATCTTAACTGATCAAAATATTTTTATTTCAAATATTATTTAATTCAGACAATAGGCATTTTGAAATCACAGCTTAGCAACTTACAGTATGTGAAGCTTCTCAGTAAAAGGAAAAGTACTTCAAATGGAAAACTTGTTAAATCAATCATGATGTGTAAATACATGATACTTTGCAAGGGCTGTATGAAATATTCATTTTACAGGAGAAATTCCCATTGCATTCAGCAGAAGTTTAGCTGTGATAATGACAACACGAGATCTTACTGACTCACTACTGGAATTCATACTTTTAAGAAGTACCTTAATGATACTTCAGATAACATATTCGCATGTGAAATGTAATTATCTCTTTTTCTAACATTTTAAAATACAATTACAAATAAACCCATGATATTTCATACTGCAAAGAGCTACAACTGGTAGATTATGAAACTGCCATCTCATCGTGAACAAACACTAAATTTTCTTAGTGTGGAACCTGCGGGTGAGTGAAGGTATTCTCAAAAGCAGATGAATAGGCATTAAAGAGGAAAAAATAAAAGAGAAAGCACTCTATAGGCAACAGGAGAATAATGTAATAATGTTCAAAACCTTGAAAATTGTTAGGCTTAATTTAAGTTAAAGTTTGAATTTCTTGCAAGCACAAAATTACCTGATCACAGTCTTGATCAGAATAAACATAATCTCTATCATTACTAAAAAAAGTTAGAAGTCTTAATTGTGTTTGGCATCAACGATTGTAGAGAAAATATCAGTATTCCCTGACTCCTTCTCATGTTTCCTCTAAAGGAAATCTGTCCAAATTCAATAGTTTACAACTGCACATTTTTAAGTCACATAAAGGCTGGTTTAATCTGCATATCCAAAAAAAGAGTTTAGTCTGCATATCCAAAATAGAATGACTTCTACTAAAGAAAAGTTTCTTTCCTTGGTCAGTAGTAGTAAAGTGGGGAAAAAATTGGTGTTACATCACTAGGATAGCAATATCTCAATGTCAGAAATACAGGTCTATGTGTTTCAATTCTAGATCCTTCTCTAAACTCTAGACAAATATTATCCCAGCCTGCAGATTTCACTAGCTGAGATAAGCAATAACAAATGGGTACAGACACCAGGGGAAGAACAATCATGATTTCCTGATGGATGGCAGCCTCCATAGCCCAAGTATGGCAAGAATTTGTATCTATTTTTGTGGCAGGAGGGAAAACTACCGTTTCAAGGAGTAGTTACAAATTAAGACAAGGAAATAGTTTTGCTAATGATTATGAGAGGGGCAGAGATTTGTATAGCAGTGAGTTTCTGCAAAGAGAAAGAAAATGTGCTTTCTTCAAAGCTCAAGCATGGGGAGGATGCCATTACTGACTGGAACAGGACTAAAGATGTAAGGCTAGGAAGTGATAAATGGGTGACTGGATGGTGTTATGCTAAGAACTATTCTGAAAGCAAAAATGAAACATTGCATTTGAATCAAACAGGGTCTGATGAGAAACACAGGAAAAGAATCAATGCTATAACTATAAATACTTACCTAGCTAAGTTAAAGGTAAAATGAAAAAAATTGTTCAGGAGGCAGATACAGCCGAGTGATTTCGAGAGTTTTTTCCAGATATGAGAGAAAAGAAGGAATGAGGAAACAATTAACAGGATTTCTGAATAAGGGTGCTGATAAAGAGATCAGAAAAATTAATGATCAAGAATGTGTTTGATGCATTAGTGAAGAAACAGAAGAAAAAGGAAGACCAGTTGTTGGTCCATTATCTAATCAGCCACAAAACTGAATGTAAACATTGAAATAATTAATTGCATACTGCCAAAAAATGTGTAGAAGGAAAGCTAATGTTTGATGACATCTATTATTTATGCACTTGGAAAGCATTACCTTAAAGCAAATATTAGTCTTAAGCATTTGTCTTAAATCATTCCTGTAAAACCATTGTTGTGATGGTAATTTGGATGGTAATTTGAGACCACCCTGATATCTCATTTTGATTGAGCGTATGTTTAATGAAAAGATAACTCTGCTAACTGAAAGTCTGAATAGAAGATTAGGATATTCTTACAATTTTCCCATAAAATTAATGCATTTTAATAAAAGGCCTGCATCTTTGTCTACATGAGATTTTTTTTCCACACTAGTAGTATCACAAACATTATCATTAAACAAGAACAGAGGCATTTAATCACTCAAACAGCAAATAAGAAAAAAAAAGGTTTTATCTCAAACAAACAAGTTTTCCCATTGTTGGTCTTGTTACAGCAGTTATATTAGTTCTAGAGCAAGTGTAGAGCAAACATATTTCTGAGAGTCTTACAACTTTTTGTGTTCAAAAATACTTTTGTGTTGAACTCTGAAATACTTTTCCTACTTTTCTGAGATTTTCTGAATTTAGAAAAAAAATTCTGAAGGAGGCTTTCATCTCTCAAACTGAATTCACTTTAAAACCAAGAGAAATGATACATCTTCAGGCCAAGTTTGTCTCCCTAAAAAGGAGACACAAAGACTGAGAGAATGAAAGAAAAAGAAACAACATTTTAATCCTTGCTGATGCTTTACTTAGCAAAACAGATATTAAAATTCTGTGGTAGCTATCAGAAAAGACTATTTGATTAGAGCAGCTGAATTACATAATAGCAAATAAGCTAGGCCCTCACAGAAGCAAAAGTTCTTAAATTAACTTTGTTGATGAGACAGAAAAATAGAAAATGGAGTGCCCACTGCCTAGAAAGTAAAGGAAATGAAAAATATTATTGTGCCTATTTAAGGAGCAGTTCTTTCACCTGCTTCAGATGCAGACACAGTAACACAAATACAAAAGTAGAAGCTCTGAGTGAACATGAGTCATGTTGCTTGGGGTAAGGATTTTGAGTTACAAACTCAGACACTCTGTCACAACAAATACCATAATATATTATGTGAATATATGCAAGAAAATCTGTAACAAAAGCCACTTGGCTACAAAGCTAAGTGTGAACACAGCTGTTTGCAAGAATTTTATGAAAAACAACTCACCTTTTCAAGTATTCATATACAAAATTGGGTTTGAAATACTATACCCTTTGGCTGTTTTAAATAAATGGTCTCTTATCAGTAAAGGGCTCATATCCAAATTTGCTTGATCAGTTTGATGACTCACCACATTTGACTTGCTAATCTGAAGTCTTATGAGTGTATTTACAAGTGCATGGTATTTCACACCAAAAAGTCTGTCTCACCACTCACTGTACACAGCAGAGATGCAATATTTTCTGACTCATGTGCTAAAGCTAGGAAAATACTTATTAATGCTAAAAACCAAAACCCCAAAGATGATGAACACCATTAAACAATAGTAAACACCCTTCAGGCCTATTTTTATTGCTTATTATTATGCTAGAGACCCACTGAGCAGCTAGATCTGAGAGAGAAATCTCATTATGTTACTCACTATGAAAACACAGGATAATAATTTACTTAACACAAGGAGACTCAAACATGCACAAATCAATGTAACAAACACACATGTACCCACACACTCAAGGAACACCAGTGACTTCACTCATAATCCCTAGTCTTCTGTGTATGAGTTATGCTAATCATACACAGCCAGTCAGGGAGTAAGGAACAGCACAGATGTGTAGGCAGGTTAACTCACATAGGTTGTGAAGCACACAGTGTATCCTGATGTTCAGCTCAGGGTTACCTGGACTATATTTCCTTTTACCATGGCTACTCCTTTGACAAGGATAGGAAGAGCAAGGCAATATGTTTTGTTCAAATGCCTTGCAAGAGTTCAAGACAACCTCAGGGAAAATGAAATACAAACCATCCACTTTCCTGTTTTGTGCCCACTCTTGTTAGAATGTGAAAGACACACAAAAGCCAAAGATTTTCATTCTCTCCCTGTTCTGAATAGCTCTATGCAGATTTCTTGAGGACATTAAAAAAAGTATCAAATGAGGCATAAATAATTTCTCTGACTGATAATTTGGTCTTTAGCAGCTGATGCAATTACAGCAACTTCTAAGACTTTAACTTCTTAACATTCATCTACATTGGTAAAAACCATACAAATACATTTTAATATGAAATTTAGTGTTCTGCTCTTGCAGGCACCTAAACAGGCAATTGCAAGGAAAGAGCTGGTAAAATGATATGAGATTAGAAAAACCTGAGAAGATAGTAACTTTTGCTTAGGCTTTAACTCTCACTTCAATTGTATCTAAAAAACAAAACCTCTGAAAAACCTTTCCAAGTTTGATCAGACTGGCAGGAAAATTGAATCATGATCTTATATTAGCACAGAACTTCAATACATCTTAAATGAAATGGAAGCAAATGGAGTGGTTTTTTTGAATGACAGCTCAGTGATCTTTTCAGGAGAAAGGTGCAATTACCTTTATTCAAAATACTCTTAGTAAGCTGCCCTTCAAATCACTGTACACTGGAATGGACAATCTCAACCAGGTTAATTACGCTGTTTTGCAGAGCAAACAACTAAGTTTTTTCTTGCTAGCAATGATTCCATGTACAGCAACAGAAGCTGACATAAACAAACTTAACTCAGGTATCGTATAGGAAAACTGGGTTGATGTCTTCAACAAAATCCCATTAGCCTGAGGTCTCAAGAGAAATCTGAATCTTAGACAAATCTGGAAAAGCAAGCCTACAGAACACTAAGGTCTCCAAAGTTTTTCACAGACAGCCCATTGTGAAATGATAGGTTTGTTGGTGCAATGACAATTTTCAAGAAATTCCCTAAACTTTCTCATTGCAATCTGAAACCAGAAAACCATATATAGCAGATGTCAGACAATCTTATTCCAAAAACTTACCAAACCATCTAGTCATCTTATCTAAAGAAGAAATGTCTTCTCAAGTCACCAAATCCATCAAATACAACTGGTCTGAATTTAAAAAAAAAAGTCATCTCTGTGACCACAGAGCTTTCAAGATATAAGGTAGCTGCCTGCAATGTAGCCCAAATTACAGGCTCCAGAAAACAAATGACATTACTGAATGTGGGTTTATTTCATAATGCGTTTGTTGTTATCCTCAAAAGTACTTAAATTTGGAGCTATCTCATGACCTAAACTCATGACCTAAGTGATGAGCCAAATCACTTGCTACATACAACATGCAGAGTTCCTGTGTAGAGAGTATCCTAGTTCTAGAAATCCCCAATTATTCAGCTGGATACAAGCATTACCTGCACAAGACTCAAGTCCAGACACTGTGTAAACCAATTGCGTTTCTCAAAGAAAGATATAGGAGACCCTTTTAGAGTTACATCACTAGAATATTGTTCAGGCAGATCTGTGCTGTCTTCATTTAGTAACTTTGGTACTTTGAATGGTAACTTTGAATACTATTGGGTTGCAGAAATTCAGGAAAGGAATCCTGGATATCAGTGTCTTTGCTTATTGGTCACAAGATACGTAAGTGCAGAGATTCCTCCAAATAGTGGAAACATAAATGAAATTATGAGGGAAGAGAAAAACTTTTAAACAAGATACAGCAGCACAACAGGATTGTGGTTTGAGACTTCTTAATCTCTTGAAAAGGCTGAGCAATTCTCAAAAGAATCTATTGCATGCTGCCTCTCTATTGGGAGGAAGGTTAGAACTACATAAAGCCCTTAGACCAGGGTTTTCTAATAGCATGTTTTACACAGAATTGCCTTTCAATGTATTTAGGACACTGTCCTGATTGTGATGTAAATGAACATGATTAAGTGAAACAAAAAATATTGTCCAATATTGTAAATTTTTCAACTCTCACCCAACTGACACACCAGCTCTACTGGACCACTATGCATTAAGACATGTCACAATGTCTCCTGCTATTTGGTTTTACCAACAGAAGTGAAGGTATGGCTACACTGTAAACCAAATGCAAGTAAAAACCCTTTTATATGACTAAGCTAAGGTAAAGTTGGGAACCTTGTAATTTTAAACTAAGAAAAAAAGAGCAACTAATAAACTGTTAGCATTCCATCATTCTTCACAGCTTTTTGACTCAGTATGTCCCTATTCTCTGTCAATCTTTATAATTTGAAATTATAATGACTTCAGGAAAAGAAAAATGCATCTGTCACTGCTGCCTCTATGCTTCTGAAATGTGCAGAATCTTGTTCTTGTAGGATTAATCATTTCAAGTACCAGGAGCAACTATTCCAGAATCTGCACACCCTGCACTTGGCAATCTTGGGAGTTGTTAAAGGAGTTGGTCTTGTAGAAATATATTGTCTATACATTCTATACAAAGAAGAATAATCCTTTTTTTAAAGCATATTTGAAAAACACTGAGTATGCAAAGTCATTAAAAATATTATGACAATATTGGACTATAAAAAAAGCTTACCCCTAGTATACTGACAAATCCATAACAGCTTCTGTGTTACTGAACAGCTCGGCATATCACACCTTTTTGCAAAATTCCACCCCAGTTTTAAATTAGAATGATCACGTTTTCTCTGAGAACGATGTGATGACAGCACAATTGGACAAATTCTTTCACGATCCTCATAAATATACCTCAAAATAAAACTCTCATTTTTGTGTTAGCAGTTTCCAAGTTAGCTAGATCAAAGTTGGTCACATTTTCCCCTCTAATGCTGACATACATACTTGACAAAACCATGGATGATAATTCAAACTCTGTTAGCCACTTATTATTAATGAATGTAACACATCTCAAGCAATACCCAATTATCCTGAACTTACAATTATTTTTTAAAGTTATCTTTTCTTTACTCCTGGAGGGTAGAAACATTTGCCAGCATTAATTACAACTGATCTATAACACTGACTTCGACATAAAGTAGAAACTACAGCTGATCTAAGAATGTAAGACTGCAGAGTTATTTTCCTGAAAAAGCAATCCTGAAATATCTATATAATAATTAGACTCTATGCTGGGAGAAAAATGGATAATGACTTCTAAAAATGCTGATTAAAGTTACTGGAACTGATAGGAACTGACTGGATCTTTCTACTTAAAATATTTAATTAAAGCCATGGCAATATAGCATGCAAATACTCAAATATTAGGAAAAGCCGATATTTTGTTAATGTCTAAATCTTAAGAAAAATTAACTACAAGGAAATCATTATCACTAATGCTTTGGGTGTGGCAAGTCACAAACTACACAAAGGCTTCAAATTTCTGTGCACAATGCTGAACTAGCCCACAAAGAATTACATTCCTGTGAGACACACAATGTGTTATTCTTCAGTATAAACACAAAATAGAACTTTGTCCCTGGAAGCTGCTTTTCCTTGAGGGCTTCATTGTATGCAGCCCCTTCCCAGTTATTCAAGGCTTCCCTGTATTCTGCAGCCTTCTCCTTTTACTCTCTTAGGACAAGAATGTAAACACAAAAAACTGCTTTTTTAAAATTTTTTATTTTTTAAGAAAACTTTGACAATAATCTCAGAGCTGGCTAGCCACAGGTCCTACAGCCTTCAGAATGGCAGGATATCCAGTTACAATTCACAAATCATTTTAATGGATTTTAAGTAGAATTACCGAATCATTTATTTAATGCACTAATAGCTAGACATGTCAGTAAAAAGAGGTCATATTTCTTCAGTACAGGGGACAAAATATTAAATAGAATCCAGCTACAAAATAGGATTACAAACAAATAAATAATGTTATTCTGAATTTTTTGAAGCCTGGGACATTTGCAGCAATAATGTTTGCTAATCTTCAGACAACTACATTCCCTTTACCTTTTAAAAATACATCTAAATTATCCCCATATTTTATGAATGGAAATCTTAAATTTTGCTTAACTCTAACATCCATCTCTTTTTTTTTTTTCTAGTATAAAATGCACTTTGATTTTTCTCTAGTCAGAATCCTATTGCATTTAATAGGTAGGTCATGGTAGCTCACAGTCTAGCAAGTAAACTCATAGTGGTTAGAACTAGGGTTTTTTATTTTTATTTTTTTTTAATTTTCAAACTGGAAAAACTGTTACTTAAGATAACAGCCAACACAGCTGGTGCTTTCCAATTTGATTACCACAAATAACTACAAGCAGAATTAATGCCGTGCTTCGTCACATAATTCTGTCCTAATTAAAATCTACACATTCCTTCAGTTCCATTCAGTCAGTTCTTCCAGACAGCTAAATCTTGCCTCTTTCAACTTTCTTTTTCACACTCTTCCATCTGTTTCTTATCAATATTAGTCATCTTATGTTTAAATATAAAACCACCTTCTTTCTCAAGGAGCCCAATAATATTTCAGTTTTCATAGCTGCTGCTGCAAAATATGGAGACAAGCTACACAAGTTCTGGTGATACCAAAGGTATTAAACTGGACATGGCTGTCACAGAAGCACAATTATTTTCTTTACTTAGGTAACAACAGATTGTGAACTTGTGACAAATAATGAAATACACTCATATATTGGGCTAAACAACTGCTTTACTGTTAGAAAGTAGTGAACACACTTCATTCTTGAAGAATCTTACCAATAGCAAACTCTTTCAAATTACTTGAACTGGAGCTACTTGAATTGTCCACTATGTCTATGTCATTGTCTAATTCAGAGAAAATACCTACACACAAAAATGAAAACAAAAAGATTTTAACCCGCCTCTGACCAGCATGATAGCACCTGATGCTTCTTCTGCTATTGTCTACCTTTCTCCATAGTCCTGTAATCCTCTAGCAGGATTGCTTCATATGTTCTTTCCTCATCTTTTCCATGTGCAGACTGACAACTATTAACTGGAAGGTCAGTATTTTCTGAAAATTTTCATTTGCAACTGGCTGCTCCACTGCTGCTACTATGCAGACTCAATTTCTCATCATTTTTCTGACAAGAAAGAACAAAAAGGCAATGTTAGATACTGTCCTTTTCCAACACTCACTGGAAAGTCCAAAAATTGAAGTGTCACTTGTGCATACACACATAAAACTAGACTTAGCTGCTAGTCCAGGACTGCACAGTACCTGGTTCAGTTACTGATCCTAAATTTAGAGCAAGGCTTTCAAACTCTTAAACTACACAAATTATTATCCTTTACATATAAGGCTTTGTTCTTGATGACAGTCTTTTCACAACAAGCACTGAAAGTGAGAAAAATGAAACAAATGAGCGAGAAGAAATGAATATTGAACAAAGGGAAAGTAACAGATTGGACAAAGGTAGCAGGTTCCCAGGGACAAGCATTGGTAGATTTTTCTCTCTTCCATCTTAGATAACAAACAGCAGTCCAGCTCTGGACAACACAAAAACTGTGTAACAGTCAAGATAGTAGTGAAGTGAAAGTGAAAGCGATAGTAGTGAAAGTCTGCAGTGAGCTTGATATGATGTTGTTGTGGTTTGACAGTGGGCCAATGCCAGGCACCCACGAGAGTCGCTTGCTCACCCTTCCCTGCCACAGCAGGGCAAAGGAGGGAAAAGGAAAAAAAAAGTTAATGAAGGCTTAATGAGTGAGATAAGGACCAAGAAAAATATTTTAAGGGCAAAAAACAGGCTCAACTTTAGTTGTAAAGTGGAATTTATTTCATGATCAGAGGAGGATAATGAGAGGTAAAATAAGTCCTTAAAACTTAAAGGACTTAAAATAAGTCCTGTTTCCCCCTAGCCCCTCCCTTCTTCCCACCAACAGCACAGGGAGACAGGGCATGGGAGTTTTGGTCAGTTCATCACCGAGATTTTCTTCTGGTCCTCCATGAGAGGAATCCCTCCCCTGTGAGACCACGGGGACCCTCCCATGGGAGTCAGTTCTCCATGAACTTCTCCAGTGCAGGTCTCACGAGCAGCAGCCACACCACACCCGCTGCGAGTCCCTCCCATGGGCAGACAGTCCTCCCAAATCTGCTGCAGCATGGGTCTCTCTTTCCACGGGGTGCAGTCATCCAAGGACAGGCTGCTCCACCCTGGAAGCAAGGGCCCTCTCTCTCCACCGGGTCTCCCACTGGATCACAGCCTCCTCCAGACATCCACCTGCTTCCCCATGGCCTGTGGGTGGATCTCTGCATCCCCTGTGGATCCCCTGTGGCCTGTGGGTGGATCTCTGCATCCCCCGTGGATCCCCATGGGCTGTGGGTGGATCTCTGCATCCCCCATGGATCCCCATGGACTGTGGGTGGATCTCTGCATCCCCTGTGGATCCCCAGGGGCTGCAAGGGCACAGCTGCTTCACCACTTCAACACAGCCTGCAGAGGAATCTCAGCTCCGGCACCTGGAGCACCTCCTCCCCTTCCTTCTCCACTGACCTTGGTGTCTCCATGTTGTTTTCCCTCACATGTTCTCACCTCCTCCTCTTCTCTGACTAGAAGCAAAACCTGCAATTTTGTTTGATTTTCTTCTTAAATATGTCATTACAGAGGAATTACCAGCCTCTCCCACTGGCCCAGTTTTGGCCAGCAGCATGTCCATCTTCAGAGCCATCAGGGATTGACTGGCTCTGCTGGACATGGTGGAAGCTTCCAGCAGCTTCTCACAGGAGCCACATTTGTGGCCCCCCGCTACCTAAAAACCAGGCTGTGCCAAACCAATACAGATGTGATGCCAAAGAGACACTGAGGCTCAAATGACCAAATTCTACTGGCATTATCAAAGCAGAGCTAAGAAAATCAAAACACAGAATACAAATTCTTCGCTTGTAACATTTAAGTGCCGCACCTTGTTTGTAGCACAGGGTTCTTTAATGCATACAAAATTCTGCCTCTGTCGCTGTTTATAGTTTTTCTGGAATGAATAGAAATCCCCAGTCCCTCCTATTGCTTCTATTTTAGTGGAACATATTTTGAAGACTTTTTATGATCTCCTATTGTTCCAAATCTTCACATACTATTTCTGTTATTCCTGTTGTGTGTAAATAAATTCATGTTTCTTTTTACTCCGTCTTGTCAAAGTAAAGCATGATAAAGGAGGACAGGAGGTAAATTATATAAATATATCAGATTAAACAAATCAGTATCTTTAATATTAAAGTAATTCCAGGAGATAATACATTCCTAAATACTTATATTCTTACCAAGTCTGCATAAGACAATTTGTCCTGTATCTAAGACAACATTCTTTCAAAGTTTTTCCCATGAAGTATTTTGACTTTATTAGGACAGCAGAGTGAATGCACTAGAAACTTTCTCCTCAGAAACTTCACTACATCCCTAAGCATTGACTACACATACCATTGGCTGTATAACTGTCTGCTTCAACTACTTCCCCATCCTTTCTTCTAGTCCCAAATCTATTACAAGCCAAGAGATGGCTTGTCAAGGTTTTCTCCTTAAATTCAGGTGGGAAAAGGTCATTTTATACTTCAGTACTGGACTGAAGTTATGTCCAAGATGCCACAATAGCAGTGACTGCAGTGTAGCACGGCATGAAAATCAGTAACGATGACTCTCACACTGACTTGAAGAGAACACTCCAGTCCTGGCACACACAAACCCACTTCTTGTGCCCTGAACAGTCAGTGCACAGTTACTGAAGAGAACCAGTCCATCTGCTCCACATCAAAGGAATCAAAGCAAAAAGAGAAAAGGGTCAAACTGAATGGACATTTCAAACTTAAATCTCCTTTCAACATTTTCAATATTGAACCTCATACTCAAAAGACTAATAGATAACAATAACTTATAAATCAGGCAGAGCTGAGGGGGGGAAAAAAAGATCAAAAAGACAGCTGATACCAACTGGTGCCAGATCTCACTGTCCGTCAAGAAAGGAAACCTGTTTGAAATGTTTGAATGGAATTCCACAGACCTCAAGCTAAAAATAATTGACAGACCTACTACAGAAACTGTTCAAAGATCAGTGGAAAAGATCTTAAAGTGTTGAAGCCGTTATATAAACTGTAAAGCTATAACCTGTCTATAAAATTAATCTGGTCCATTTACATAATACTTGAATATAGAACACTATAGTATTTCATTACTAATCTGAGAATAGTAAACAAATTTACTGTGATATACTTTACTCCACCTAGAAAATAACTAATAATTTTTAAAAGCGATATTATGTACTGCTTTTTCTCTTTTGAGTAGGACACTGGCTGATTTAGAAGACCGAAAGTACCCTGCTTAGAAGAGGATGGGATACAAGTTCAATGTCACTTTTGCTCACCATAGGAGAGGGACCAAAATTACCTACATAACAATATAAGGATAAAATGACCATAATTTTGTGAGAAGATCATGGAGAAAAGTTTTCTCTGACACATTCAGTGCATAAAAGGTTTTCTTTCTTAAAACAAACGTGTGTCTGCAGCAATTGTTTTAGTGTTGGTTAAAGCAGTGAGAATGCTTGGATTTAAAACACTTAGCATGCAACAGGTTTTTCGTATTTCAGAAATATAATCCAATAATTATGTTAGGCTAGAATACTAAAATATTTTTATTGGAATTATCACTAAAATCTGTTCAATTTTTATATAAAAATGTCGATGATCGTGCACTGCTGTGATTGTGACTGTGCACTGTTGCATTCATATCCCTTTGGTGAGGACTCAGGAATGTCAAGAAGACCTAGCATTCCACAAATTGTTTTCATATTCTTCCACCTTTCACTCCATTGTGACACCATTCTGTTCTGCTATTTATGTAGCAGGTCTTAGAATTTATGTCTAAATTTTAGAAATGTTGGTGTGATCAAAAGAGAGGAACCTTTTTACATTTATACTCTTTAAGGTTCGAAACAATCATTTTCATATACCTTGAAGTCTCAGAGGGACTTCTTTCAGATAAGGAGAAAGACAGATGTTTATCTTTTGAAGAAATCTATGAAACCAGAATATTCAAAATGTCCCAAACATTGAAAGAGGAATTAGGTTGATATTCATTGGACTGTGCTCATACCCACACTTGATTCTAGAGTCCAGTATTTTACAAGTCTTTCTGGAGGCTCCATCAGTTGATACGGTTCATTTTCACATTTTCCTTATAAACTAGTGCCTCAGTTTCCCCTTTCATCTGATTGATTGTTGAAATAAATTCTGCCTTCTTGTATAAAAAAACACAATTGAAAAGCAAAGCTAAGGGGAAAAGTCCCCCTACAAAAAAATGTTCAAATTATGAAGCAGTGAACATTTTTTTTTCCTGCATTCATCTACCTTTGTTCCTGAGCTAAAGAATCTCTAGAAATTTGTGTCCCAGCCATGAAGAAAATTTCTGTCTTCATTCATATCCTGTATACTTCTGTCTATCTCTTCATTACTGTCTATCTCTTCATAAATACTGTAAAATCAACATATGCTTTTTGGAAAAGTGAAAACTGAATTGTTGGTTTTGACTTCCAACAGAAATCTAAAAGTCTTTAGAACAAAAAAAAAAAAAAAAAAAGTAGGTTGAAATAAAATAAAGATCCTGATCTTTTATTTATCTCTGTTTTGTCATACTGCTGTCCAGAAGAATTAACTTTTCTGTCTTCATGAAATATAGAGCTCTCTAGTGGAATTTGCAAACAGTGTTTAATTAATCTTCTTTATGAGAGACATTTACAATTACAGCATTATGCTAGTCAATTGAATTTCTATTAAGAAAAAAAAAACCCGACAACCTATTTCTGTTGGTAATGTACCAATAAAATAAGTAATAACTAATAGGAAATTGGCAAAGGAAAAAAACAGGCTAGGCCAGGCTATATCTAAACCAGGCTGTATCTTTTCCAGTAAGAGGATAACAGCTCCTGTGCAATAGAAACAAGAAGTAGATGTTACATATGTGGGTTTTAGCAAGGCTTTTGACAGTGTTTTTCATGACATCTTAGAAGAAAGCTAGGGAAGTGTGAGCTAAACAAAATCATGATCAGTTGGCTGAATAATTGACCATAAAAATGATACTCAACTTGGTAACTGCTTTGAGTGTTTGCTAAACTGAAAATGGGTAGTGAGCACAATTTATCAGGCTCCTTTTTGACCTTGTTCCAAAACCATTCAATGTTGTCACTGAATTACAATGATAATCTGCATCATGGGTAGATAGAATGCCTATTAAAAGTGCACAGACTGTGATACATTCACATCATATATCATATTGCAGCATATACATCATACACAGAGTTGTGTCAGTGAAAGTGACAGATGGTGTCAAAGAAAGTTTTGAGAAACTGGACAAACTAAAAGAACAGATGAAGTTTAACCAGGAAAAATGCAAAGTTCTGTGAGCAAGGAGAAACAACCATACAAATGCACAGACTAGAGAAGGACTGGTGACAGAAGCTCTGCAGTAAAAGATATGGGGATTTTGCTGGATCAGACACAGAATGTGACGCTACAATACCATGCTGTTAAGAAAAGGTAGACATCATACTGATCCCAGTATATAAACAAAGAGAATAATTCTTAAGGTTTGTGTATTCTTTCTACTTGGTACCACGAAGATTCTCAATTGGAGTCATTAGGTCCAGTTTTGAACACTACACTTAAAATCATGTCAATATTACTTTTTAAATCATGTTCTGTAGACCTCTGATTATTCTCATTTCTTTCCTTCTGTCTCCACATTTTTTATTATTCCGCTCAAACGAAATTAAAAAAAAAATGGGAGGGGGATACAACATAAGAGAAAAACCATAACTTTTACATATTTCAACTGTGGGGAGGAAATTTTAAGTAATTAAGTGTTTAACTATTGCATCCATCTGGGATCCTGCCGAGAGAAATATGTGTTCATACACTATGTTTGAATGCCACTCAGAAAACAGCTTTTGGGGATATTCTGGACTCAATGCTATCAGAGCCCTTATATGACATTTAAGATTGGGTCTGAAAATTTCAAGCACCATATACATCCCATATGTGCACAGGCATATGTCAATCTAATATCTTCTGGAAACCAGACATCCATAAAGCATAAATCCTTTCAAGCAAAGACCAAAATTTTCTGCAAGCATCAGACTAAGTGCAGATGTTATCTTCAAACGGGGGGAAAAAAAAAAAAAACAAACAAAAAACAAAACACACCACACCCAAAATCTCAATCAGGCATGATTGCTGACTGTAAAGACAGTTTTTGTATTTCTGCTGTTTCCAAACTGTTTCTATAACATGACATTTTTAAGACTGACTGGTCAAATACCTGTCAGGAGTGACTCTTGGAAATGGACAAGATAATCTTTGACAACTTTTCCTCCCTTGCATTCTGCAATTCTATTAAAAACTTTGGTGCACTAACAAATTAAACATTCAGCAACTCTTAAAAACAATATACCTTCAAAACAGTTTTTGCATTGTCACTTTATTCTCCAAACTTAAATGAAATAAATGTTAAAAGGTTGCTCTCTTTTGATCACACCAACATTTCTAAAATTTAGACATAAATTCTAAGACCTGCTATATAAATAGCAGAACAGAATGACGTCACAATGGAGTGCAGGTGGAAGAATAAGAAAGCAATTTGTGGAATGCTAAGCATTCATGACACTCCTGAGTCCTCCCTCATTTCCAAAGGGATATGAATACAGCAGTGCACAGCCATGATCATCGACATTTTTATATAAAAATTTAACAAATTTTAGTGATAATTCCAATAAAAATATTTTAATATTCTAGCCTAACATAATTACTGGACTATATTTCTGAAATACGAAAAACCTGTTGCATGCTAAGTGTTTTAAACCCAAGCATACTCATTGTTTAACCAAGTCCTAAACCATTGCTGCAGACACACACGTTTAAGAAAGAAAATCTTTCATGCACTGAATGGCACAAAATCTATTTCTAAACACAAAGGAAATTAAAATGAACATAAATTCAATCTTTATGTCTTTTTCTGAGTTAACAAAAAACCTTGATTAATTCAAATCGAATTGCTAATTAAGTACTACTTTGTAATGCATGTGGTGATGCTTAGAAACTAACATGATTATTAGCACAACAATTGCCAGCAGAGCAGAACTGAATTTGGACAAGGGGGGAAATGACTGGGTGAAAAACCAGTTAAATTATGTTTTGTTTCTTGGTCCTTCATATAGCTGTGATCCTCAAAAATACAATCAACTCATAATCTAGAGGTGGAGTATAAAGGTTTATGTCACAGATAAAGTTCAGGGAACTGCATCAGCTGTTTTGGGTTTGGTCAGGTGCTTCAGTTTAAATTTAGTCATTTACATATAGTTTGGAAACAGCTACACTGCTTGATTTACTATTTCCAGCTGACAAGTATTTGAGTAGCCTCTGCAGAAGAGATAGGCAGACTTCGCAGCATAGGCTGTAGCCAAGCTGCCTGCAAGAAGAATAATCAGAGAATTTTTTTCTAGCAGCATCAATCTAGTTCAGCAGCACAACACTGAATACCTACAGTGGGAACGCCAGTGTTGTCCTGCAGCAAAAAATCCTATCTAGATGAAAGATGACTCGCTGTGGTCTATATGCCATGCTCTCCAGCATGCTGGGTTAGGGAAAGACTAGTTCAAGTGTAAAAACAGGAAAATGCAGAGAGCAGCCTTGCTAATGGGCATTCTCATGCATTTGGACACTAGGGCAAAGCACTCAGCTAAGGGTGACCTAAATGAACCAGCTCAGACCAAGCACTGTTAATGACTTCTGACTCCCTATTAGCCCTGACTAACATGGAATGGGGTTAGATCAGGCTACATTCAGAAAAAAAAGCTGGACCTACTTTTCCCATTATCTGAGCATCGTTGTCCCCCCATTACTCTGAGTTACTGGGAACTTGATCTGAATACATGGATTTGCATATATGAATTCAAAAATTAAATGTGTATTCTAGTGACATTGTTGATACAAAAATAAAAATAAGCTTGAATTCCTAAAGAACACAGAGAGGCATAGAGAAAGAATGTGACAGAATGTATGTGCCTTATGCACAGATCAGAACTACAGAAACTGAGAGAAGGAAGTTGTTCTGACCATCCCAGTAGTCTATCATGTCTGCTTATTTTTAATATATTCTCAGAGTAGTAGAAGGTAAAAATGGCTCATCTTTTGTATATATTTATCTCATATTTGTCATATATTTTTAGCTGATGAGTAGTTATAAAATGTACAGTTTCCTCTACCACATTCTGAACTGAATATTCAGCAGTCTATATTGTTTTAGGCATATGTATATTTTACATTAAAAAATGTAGCAATGACAGAAAAGTTGAAAACCTTTTAGGATATATGCAGTATAGGAAACAATAATGGATGATGCCCATCTAATGAAACACGTTTCCAAAGTAATAAAATTACTTATTTTCACTGCTTTCGAAACAGACAAAATATGGTTTTCAAATCTATATATTTCAAAAGCAATCAAATTATTGTTTGGCTATACACTCATCTCTTTAAAGGAAAATATTAGAAAGACAATTCATTAGTTATGATCAAATAGTGTTTTGAGACTTATACTTGCCTTGGAACACAGAAAACTCAAATTTGCTACTGGTCTGTTTGGTGACCTTACACAAATTACCTTTTTCCTCCCCTACTCTTCCTACTCAGAGCATGAAATATAATATTGATCACCTTGAAACGAAAGGTGCAACATGACAGAGAATTATTGCCCATTATTCTTGCTTGTTTGGGTCCTCTGTACCGTGTGTTATGTCAGCAACACTGACCTTTCAGAACTGAACACACAAACTCTATCAAACACCTGCCACCCCTAGATCTGTTTCTGTTCTAACATAAACAGTTTCAAAGGAAAACTAGGAAATATAAGAATTCGTGTAGGGAGCTGATGATGATTCTTTTTACTGGGATTATTTTCAAGCATGGATTTTATGCTATACTTACCACACAAGGTAACTAACTATTCCTCATCATCTACTGATCTGCCTTTCAATTGCCTATTTACCAGCTACCAAACTACTTTTAAACTACTTATAATTCCACTCTGGCTCCAAAAGATCTCTGTTCTTTAGTTCCATATACAAGGACAGAGAGTACAGTCCTTATTTCAGAAAGATTCACAATATAACACGACTGGGATGAAAAAGGAGGCCATAAGTCCATTCCAGTAGAGAAAGCAAAGTATAAGCTAGCTGGCTTCAACAAAACATTGAACTACATGGCAGAAACACAAAATTCTCTGACACCATGGAGAAATGACAAATTACTTGGGTGTGGAATCACTGGGGCCCTGACTAAGATGAATTAGGCTGTCTATATCTCACAGAGTTTTTATTTCAGGAGCAGCTGCTTGAAATTCTTCCAAGCACTTTTCGTCAGAACATTGCCTTTTTTTTTTTTTTCCAAAAGGCAAACTTTTCAGGAATAATTATTCTCTTTATTAGAAATCTTTCAACTTTATAAAGTTTTCCTAAATACCAGGAAGAAAGAAAAAACATGGCTCCTTCTGTTTCTAAGCTCTGTAACATGGCTCTGAAACATGAAAGATCCTAGCCTGACTTATTTACAATAATTTGCAAAATTACATCTCCCACTTCTCGTTATTCCACTCTATTTCTTCAGTGTTTTGGATCTTTGTCAGAATCTCTTGTTCTTTAAGTATGCATAATAAAATATCAATTGCAGTGGAACTAGAACTGCAGTGTGTCTTCCTTGAGAAACCTAGCCATTATCACCCAAAATACACAGGCAGTTTTGTAGATAGGTGCATTTTCCAAGTATTTATACAAAAGACAAGTATTCTAACTTCTACGTAAAACTATCAGTTCTGTCATATCTCACAAATATCTGGGTAGGGCATTCTTCTCTCAAAGACACAATAACAGCATCAAAATCCCAAATCTAGCATCTTGACATCTACAGCACTTTTTTTTTTTGCAAATTTTATCATAGTTGTGCAAAAGAATGACTATATCAAGATACAAAAAAATAATGGCATACAAAAAGCTACCAAATCTGTAGGTTAAGAAAATTTAAATTAAAAAAAAAACACGGGAAAAGTTGTTTATAGTGTTTTAAGTTACAAATCCTACCCTGCATCTTTCTTTCATCTCAATACCTCTTACATTTTAAAAGGCAGTGGTTTGTTACAGTTTGCTGGTAGCTTTTGGCATTCTTTTTATTGAAAAAATGTGTAATATAAATAATGGTCTTACACTGATAGGTCAAAAAACTCCTGAAAAAATATTAACTATTGATACAAGTTACTTATTTTTGGAAGGTGAAGACTAGGATGTTTGGGACAAGGTGTTCTAGAAAACATTTTCCAAAACAGAGGTCCTTCATGCAAGCTACTGAACCCTAAAAAAAGGAATCTAAGAGATGCAATATCTGAACAGACAAGAGTGGCTGTGCAAATTATAACTTTATATTGCAATTATCATAACAATTTTCAAAGGGCAATTTTGCTACACAAAAATGTTGTCCTTGTATTTGTAAAATAAATTCTCTGAGATCATATATTATGTGTAAACTACTGATGTTCCTCATGAAGGATGCTTAAAACATAGCCTGAAGCAAATGGAAGAACTGTAAGAAGTATTTCTGCAAAACCGTATCAGAGAGTTTGAAAACATGAGCAAATACTTTATCAGCATCACTGGTCTGTATTTTGTTATCTGTAATTAAAAAATTTATTCTTGTAGGTTCCATTTTCTATGTGTCATTGTTTATGAATCATACACAAGATTATCAGCTTGTTCCACCCAAATCAAGTGTATATTCTCCTATTCACAAACCACCCACAAGTGTGCCGTAATAATTAAATGTTATCAGATATTATCAAAACTGTAAGAACCTCCATGACAATGCCATTTTCCAACAGAGAATGACATTGGGTTTTAAAATACTGTCATTTTTCCTGCATAAGAATGTCAAAAAAAATTAATGAACACCTTGTTAAAAATAAATTAAAGATCCTGCATGGAAAAATGTTACAGGAGGATGAGTCTTTTCATTTTGATTTATTTTCTGCTTTGCTGCACCTTATTTTCTCAGATACGGCAAACAATGATAACAAAAAATAAAGCCTAATACATGTACTTACTTGTGATAAAATGGAAAGCTGATGGTGATAGGTTACTGCATTTCAATTAGCCTCCATGAAGTACCACCGGGTTTGTCTCCTCTCCCGATCCAGTTTCTTCTCCAACATGAGATGAGAGGTGGATAAAACATCCAGGTATTTCATCATCACATCAGACAGCAGTGAGCTGACCTCCACTGTGTCTGGATGTGCCCCTGCATCATGAGTCAAGCAGCTACAGAAAGAACATTCTCTATTTACTTGTTTCTAAAAAACCTTTTCCACCATTGAATTCCTGCCCTGGTATTTATGGAGTTATGCCAGCCAGCACTGCTCCCTTAGCCTGCCTGGGACAGTTTGATGATGGGAAGCCTTGGTGTTGCCACACCACAGAACAGCCTCCAGCATCAGCTGGAACAATTACCCTTGACACTGACCCAAACAGAACTGCTACTGGGAGCTGTGGCTGTGCACTCCCAGATACACGAAAGGAGTGCCTGGAGCCTTCTCCTGGGATGGGGGAGATGGGGCCTGCCTTGTGGGGACTCTGCTCTGGTCAAGGCACTACACCACTGGACAAAGCAGCTGTGAAGAAGAGGAGCATCCTGTCGAGAGGATTTACAGGGGAATGTCAGGATCTTCACAGAGACAACACTCCCAAGACAATGTGAAGAAAAGGGAATATCTAGAGTTTGCTGTCAAAGGAGCAGTGGATGAAGGCTCCCAAGAGGACGTAGGTTGAAGACTTGTGACTTCTGCCAAGAGGAGGAAGGCTTCTCCTCTGACTACAGAGATTCCTCTGTATTGCAGAAGAGGTATAGTGACCTAGGAACAGGTGAGGAAGAACAAGGCCTAATGGAGGACACATCAGAGTCGGGTGAGCCTGCATCAAGTGTTCACATCACAAATAAGATGCAGTAGCTGACAGTCATTTGGGGCTGAGGAAACAGAGGCACCCATCTACCTGATCAATTTGATGAATGTGATGACTTGATCTACCTGATCAATTTGATGAATGTGATGGCTTGATCTACTCGATCAATTTGATGAATGAGATGGCTGTTTCTTGGATCCAGGACATTGTGGAGATACTGCTGAGACTCATCCTCATCCTTGGGCTATTACTTCTTGCTGCACATGTGGGCATCCCGTTATTCATGTGGGCTCAAATAACATTATTAGGGCCAACTCTCAACACACTGAAAGTGACCACAGTGCACTGAGGTCAAGTGGGAAGGGCAGGGGACAGAAGGGGTGTTCTGAATTCTGTCACTGAGGAGAAAAGGCTAAAGTCAGGCTGCAGTCCAACACCTGACCATGTGTAGCCAAAAGCTTATCAGTGAGGATCAGAGGAGCAGACTAACATGGGTGACATTGTGGTAGATGCCTGCTATGAACCACACAAAACCAGAAAGTCAATTAAGTCTTTGTTGGAGAGATGGAGGAAGCTTCGTGATTCCAGACACTTATACTCATTGGGGCCTATTAAGAACTCTGATGGGGTAATACGGGTGAGTACAGCAATCAGGAGACTTCTGAAATCTGCTGATGACAATTTCTTGATGGAGCAGAAAGGCACTCTTCCAGACCTGTCACCCTCAGACAAGGAAGAAACAGGCAGGCTTGTGAAGATCAATGGCAGCCTCTTGATCTTACAGCAACCATCAGACTGTGGAGTTCAAAATCCTGTGAGAAGCGAGAAAGTGAGATTGAACAGCTATGACACAGGACTTCAGGAGAACAGAATTCAGCATATCCAGGGATCTTCCTGGTAGAATCTCACAGAAGACTGGCATGGAAGGTAAAGGGAAAGCCTGGGAAAGTAAGCTAATCTTCAGGGACATCTCAAAGTTCTACAACAGCCCGACCCTGCATGTAGGAAACAGGTGGACTACACAGAAAGAATACAGGTATTGCCCAAAGGGTAGAGTTAGGAGAGCCAAACCTCAGCTGAAGCTGAAAAGATTGAAACTAGGAATGGATGAGGAAGGCAGAGGAAAGGTCAACAAAAGAACTACAGAAAATGAGAGCCCACTAAGCAATCTAGTGACAAATGACATGGAAAAGTTGGGGACACTTGTTCCCTCTTTTGCTTCCATTTCCATTGAGAAACTTTGGCCATAAGTGTTTCAGATCTCAGAGCCTACCTGTAGAATCTATGAGCACGAAGCATTTCTATATAGCAGAAAATACAGTGAAAAGCATTTAAGCCAATTGGATGTGGACAAGTCCATGGGACCAAATGAGAAGGGTCTGAGGGCGGTCATTCAATTAGTCAATACCACTATCTGCCAAGTCGAAAAGGATCAAAAGAAGGTTCCTGTAAATTGATAAAAGCTGAATATCACACACATACCCAAGAAAAGCAAGAGGGAAGATTCAGGGAGCTGATAGCCAGTTAGCTTCACCTCAGGGTGAAGGTTTCTCTGGGAAAATAATAGAGCAATTTCCTCTGGAAGTAATTTTCAAGCACAAAAATGACAAGAAGGTGACTGGGAACAGTGAGGATGGATTAACAAAACAGCTGTTACACCTGACTAGGCTGATTGGTGTCTATGATGAGATTACTGTCTGAGCACAAGGAAAGAGCAATATATGCTGGAGGTAGACTTATTTTACCAGGAATTTTGTTTGATAAATTATCCCACAGTATCCAAAGGACTATAAGGTAGGAAGACAACTGGCTGAACCTCCTGGCTCAAAGAGATGCCATCATTAGTACAAAGTGCAGTTGGTGGCTGGAAGTAACATCCTCCAAGGACTGATGTTGGGTCAGTACTATTTAATGTCTTTGTTAACGACCTAGATTGTGGGAGAGAGTGCATTTTCCAAAGGTTTGTGAACAATGAATTGCAGGGATACATGGGCAGGGCAGTTGTCAGAGGGACCTGCACCACCTGTTCTGAGATCTGATTGCTACCTGCATAACGGGAAGGCATGGCCAGATCCTTCTCAGGGGTGCACAGCGTTAGAACAAGAGGCAAGAGACATAAGTTAAACCACGGGAAGTCTGGGCAGATAAGAAAAATGTTATTATTAGTAGTATTACTTTTAATCACAAGGGCAGACAAACACTACAGAGGGCCCAGAGAAGTGGAATCTCCATCCTTCAACACAAAACTGACTGAGCAGTGAGAAACCAGATCTAATTGTATCTGCATGGAGCAGGAAGAACTAGACTATTACAGGGGTCCCTTCCAATCTAAAATACATTATCAGGTCTATGGTTCTTGTTTCAGGCACTCTAGGTAGCTGTTTAGTAATGGTAATAATATATTATTATTAGGTCTATTTTTAAATCCCAAGAATATTTTTATGCAGTGTAAGACAGGAAAGCTGCTAGGGACAGTCCCACATGTACGAAAAAGTGTCTTAAGTCTGTTAACTCAAATGAACCTGATAATTGACTATGATTTCCTTGCACAGTACTATTGACCCCATAACACAAACATATAACCCAACACTCTCCTTCAAAGAAAATGTCATAGAATGACTTATTATTTCTAAAGCAGTTTTTTCTAAGTAAAGCACAACTACTATGCAAAATAGCAGTTTTGAAAATGTTTTACAATGCTTGAACTTCTTGATTTCAATATTTTTCTTTAAATTTCCTTAAGTATGTTGATTAATTTCACTAATTTTCATTATGTTTAAAATATTTTTTACTTTAAAGTTTGTATTTCTTTTAAAGAGGTGCAAGTTTTCATCCTTAAAAATTACTATGGGTTGGAGTTTTCTTTTAAGTTTTATTTTAATTCACTGAAATTGGGCAAAAGTTCCAAGAAAAATGGGAACTAGAAGAGATTTTTAGTAAGCCCTATATCCATGCATCTAAAAATTATTTATGACTAAACACCAAGTAGATTGATGTTCAACTCTGAAGGAATTTGATGTCTATGATTCCAGAACTTTCTTTAGTAGCTTAAAGTAATAAAACTGTATTTTAATAACAATACTAAAGAATAGATAACACAAAATGAAAATTTACAGTTGCAACAAGAAGCTTTCAATATTTCTTCAAACCATTATCAAGGAATTTTCTTTTATTGGCAACATTCATCTCTGAAATGTGTTGTGTTTTAGTAATTTGAAAATAACTACATCTTTTCTGTTAATATTTCCTCATCTGCATTATAACTAAAATCTCATTATTACTGCTTTTCTTTAATGGTTTCTATTATTTCTAAATATTTCACAAAACATAAGCAAAAACCTAAACATAACATACCGTTTAAGATTTAAGACATAGTAAGCAACAATAGCAATTATATAAAAAAATAGCAAAAATAGCAATTATAAAAAAAACCCCATTTTATGCTTGCCACTGTTAGTAGGATATGTAGAAAAAATTCTTGTGTAATGTAAATATTTAAATATTTTCATTAAAATTAATTTCAGAACCACTTAAACATAAATGTTAGTTCTATTAGCTCCTGTACTCTCCAATGTTGTCCTTTATCTTCAAGGTCTTTAAGTAACAGAAACCTTTCTGTACAATAAAACATACAATAAAAACCTTAGTTTATAAGAATAAGCTTTTTAGAGACAGAATTGAATATCTGAATGAGAAAGTATAAGCATTTTTATGCTAAGTGGTTTTTTTTCTTCTAAAGTGGAAAAATCAAGGGAGCTAACTAAATCTCCAATTCACTATATACTTTGCCTTACACCTTACATTATCTCCAGGAAAATATAAACATAGCTAATAAATTTGTGATAAATGAGTGTAGCAAGTACAGGTACATCTTTTCCTCCATTACTTTGTTATCTCTGCTGCTGAGCTAACAGAATTATAAAGTAGTGAAAAATATATCTCCACCAGTCAAATAAACAGAAAAAACTATGAACATGATCATACAGTGATCTATAAATAACATATTATAATGGCATTACTTCCTTGACAAAAATCTGCATTTGAAAATCACTCAAAATGTTGGATTTTTATGGGGAAAAAGAATGAAGTGTAGGGAATTCAGTACAGCAGTGATATTGTTAAATGTAAATTTCAGTACTGAATATAAAGTCTATACTGGCTAAATGAATGCCCTGACTATGCTGGTATGAGTTCTCTAGTTGCATGGGTGTAGCAATATGTTATCATTGGTGTAAGGAGATAGCTCTGTTTTTCTTTAAATCCAAAGATATTTCCTATTCAGAGACAAATACTGGCAGTTGCTAAAGTCTGTAAACTGTCATATTATCTCTGCTGGAAGCATACAAAACAAAAACATCTTTACAGCAGGATATCGAAATAAAATGAGTAATCATCTCTTAATGGTAAATGACACTTTTTCAGAGTGCAGTCCTTCTGGCACAGGTTCATACACAGCCCCTACTAGCTGAAAAATAATAAAAAAATCCTACAGTTTGTTGAAGACAAATACTTCAGTATTTATTTGAGGACCCAATGTGATAACCATTGTCCCTTGAAACTATATGATGGATATTACTTTACAAGCTCTAACATGCAGAACAACTTAGAGGCAGACTGCCTCTTCCAGTCAGGTACCCACATTAGTGTACATACTTACTGAGGATTAAAGTGCTACAATATTGAACATTTACAAGCAATTTTTTGCAATTAGAATAGCAAGATAGCAATTCACACAATGATAAACATTTGTGCTTGTTCACAAGCCACACACATTTGAGCTGAGAGCTGCTTACATGTCAATAAAATTAAATATAAATTCTCTTGGATCATGAGAACACATGCAGAAATAACTGGGAGGTTGATCTGGCAAATGTGAAAACCTTAGTTGCCACGGAGAGCACATTGGTGCTGTAAAATGGTGGGTTCAGAGTGGCCATCTGATAAAGGATACATCCTGCAGCCCAGACATCAGCCTTGTCTCCATACCGCTCACCCTTTACAACTTCAGGACTAGGGAGAAAGCAATGCAAGCCTCGAGTGTTTTATTAATTCACCTAGAAGTAGGCTTTTCTTAAAAAAAAAAAAAAAAAAAAAAAAGAAAAAAAAAAAAGAAAAAAATCCCCACAATATTTAGTTACTCACAATGACATAATTACACACACAATTACATTCAAAAGGTTGCACATGTCATTTACCAGCCAAATTCTTTAAGGGGAAGTACAATTAATAGCTTTTTAACTTCTGCTGCACTTCTTCTCACAACACCAGGTGTTTATATTTTGTTCACTTGTCCTTTGCACTCACATTGTCTTTGAACTTACTGGGCACAAACTAATGACAGCATCTAGAACTCCTTTACAATGATGGCACTTCAATAAAACAGAAGAGAGAACAGATAAGGAGGGCACCTCATCTTATGATTCAGATATCAGAAAGATTTGAATACAACTCCTGTATTTGGAATGATAATGGATATAGTTTTGCTATTAATGTAAGTAAATGAACTTGACTCATTGTATCATTTTCATCCTCTTAAAACTACTGTAATACGTTCCTTGTAAGGATGCAACATAGACACTCAGCAGACAGCCAAATGACAATACAAAAAAAAACATTGTAAAGATACATTTAAAGAAAATGGAAGAAGGCAGTAACTTCAGTTTTGATGCAGTACAAAACAGAATTTGCTCCCTTTAATTTCCTCGGTGCTTTTCATGAACCTGGATGATAACAATTTACAATAGTAGGTGTATTCTGATGTTGGAGTTCAAGACTTAGCAGTAAGTAAAGATTGTATTACAGAATATGTTTGGTCGTTTTCATTCAGAGATATAGAAAAATACTTGACTTCTTTCACCTGTAAAATTAACTTGTTTACATTTTTCCTTCAGCTTAGAATTTGGAACCACTATATCCTTCATAATTGTAGTACTGAAATCTTTGGTAAAATGCCTTATTTTGGTGCTCAGAGGTACAGTGTGAATTCGTGTAATGATGCTAGAGAATATCCTGTTGCCATGTACAAAATGCAGATTTTTAAAATATATGGGATGAGGTCCCTAGACAAAAGATAAGATGAATTACATGAACTTAACAGAACAGAAAGCCAGAACAGAGGTGACAGTGCATGGAAGTGAGAGAGACTGGTCACACTCTTCTGATAAAATTGATCAAGCAAGGTACAGATTCTTGGGTGAAACTTGATAAGCAATTTTCTTTGAATCTTTCTGCTGCTGTTACATAACCACAGAGTAGGTATTGTATATTGTGTTAGGACATAATAGTATCTGTGTAATCAAACTGTCAGTGACAGTAATTCATTAGATGTCTTTGTGGAAATTTCCTTTTTGTGTATTAAAAGTGTCTATTAGACAAACATTAATACTGCAACTTTTCATTTAGATGGTGAGCTCAACAGGACAAAGCCCTATCTTAGTAAAGTGGTAAGCATGCTCTTAATCAGAAAAAAACATTTCTGAAATGAATTTTTGTCTTTTGTTCTAATGATAATTTTCATGTGGAGAGAGATCAAGTTAAAATTATTATTTTTAAATGACTAAATTATATTAAAATACTAAACTGAGATTATTCAAGCCAAATTTATGTAACTATGCAAAAAAGCAGTGTAGCAGCCACAGAAAGAATAAGCTGAATACAACTGAGAGAGAAACAGAGGCAACCATGACCTGGCCTACAGCACCTTGATTCCTGAAGACCAGGGAGAAATCTTGCCTGATGTCCAGAGGAAACAGCAGCCCACCAGCTGGTGACTTAGAAATATCATACTACGATTTAGAAATCATAGAAAGAATACAGTGCTGACAGGGTTATAGTTTGAGCATGGTTACACACAAACACACAGTAGCTGGAAGTTAATGAAGTCATTTGTTCTGTTTATTCATGCTGAAAGATTTCTTGTTCTAAATGTTTATCTAATTCTTCTCTTTTTTTTAATCAAAAGGGCTTGTAGCAGAATAGTATTTGATCTTTTCTTCCAGAACAAATGCCTTAGTCAGAAACCTCAGATATTGAGAACATTAGGATGACCAATACCTTAAAAAATACTGTCTCATGCTTAAGAAATACTTTAAATGACTGAAGCAATATTTATTTAATGTGACCATGAAAGTTTTACAGAGAACATAAAATCCCATACTTACATGATGCTATGCATTTGTGGCTAACTAGTTCTGTAATTTTGATTTTTAAATAGGATTTTTATATATTATTTATTTACTTTTCAGGGGATGTAGTAAAATCCATCACTGTGTTCTAAAGGCTTGCCTCACCATCTGCTAGCTAGAAATGTGGGTGGGGTACAGTAGTTGTTGACTAGCAAAACAGTTCTACAGTCGAGTTTCATGTTTTGGATCCACACTGGTGGGGCATGCCAAGCAGAGAAAGTACCCAGTTCTTGTTCCTGTGCACTGCCACCCACTAACAGGAGGGTGGTGGGAGTACATATGGTTTGCCTAATTCAGATGACAACTGTGTATAAACTGTCACTGTCTGGTCAAGACCAGAAAGAATATGTGGAACCAGTCTTACTCACAAACACTGAGAATTTAAGACTGTAGCATTAGTATGACTTTTTAAATTATTATTATTTGTAAAGACAGTACTCATCCTTTAACTTTTAGCTTAAGATAACTCAATTGTCTGAAACAAGACAGCAGTACTAATTAAAATTTTAGCAAACAGGTGTCTACATCACAAAATGCATTCAAAACAGAACATAGAAAGGGGGAGCCTCTAAGAGATTATAAAGATTTTAATTTCCATTGCTCCAAGGGCTGAGCTTACTGCCACTAAGCAGCATTACTGATGCTATTAGCCAAAGATACTAGAAGTGGCAGCATTTAATTCTTGCAACTAACATATTCAAGACAATAACTCTTGTTTTCATCTAAATTTGCAAATCACTGGTGATTTCCAACTTACAAATTCAGGCTGAAAATGGTTGCTCCAGCATCATTATGTTAACTGTAAGAGAGCCCTTCACTAAACAAATGTCCATAGCAAATGCAAGATTAAATTCTTTTAAATGAAAGATGTAGAATTTTATCCACAGAATAACCATCCAAATTCTCAGCACCCTTTAAAAGACAAATTTTTAATTGCTTCTTAGAAAGGTCACTCTTGCTCAACATACTAGCACTGCTTTTATTCTTAATAGTAGAATCCTCTATGTCCATGGCCTCAAAATGAGCCATTGCTTAATCCAAATAGTTGTTTTTCCTTCTGAAATCCTTTTTACAAAATTAAGCAGCTATTTTAAATACATACTACCCCACATTTATAACTAGAATTTAAAAAAATAATATTAACCAAATCTTGTCAGTACAGTGCTACTTGTAAAACACCAAACACGTTTAACCGAATCACCTCTACATGGCCTTGGAGATAGTTTTGCAATCAAGCTTTCATTTATAATTTTGTTTACTGATGTTATTTTACCATTGTTTTTCTTTAGGAACACTTTTAACAGAGATTTAAACAGCTTGTATCTAAGTCTGCTACATTTGCACTACCACACAGCTATATGAAAGGTGACTATCCTCACTAGATTAGCCCATGTTCACATTAGTTATGATTGAACAGAGGTTCCAAAATAAATAAGGAAGTCCTAAATTTAGAGAGGGAGGAAAAGAGGAGATGAGGGAGTGATGTTTTCAAAACAGCATTAGTTTTCTAGAGCGTCTGAAGCTTCTAAAGAATGTTATGAATACTTTCAGGCTGACTTTACATGGGACACAACCAGAGAAGATCTCCCAAGCTGCACAGAAGTTCAATAAGCCACTCATGACTTATCCTGGGGCAGTGTTCACTGCTGCTTCCAACGGGTGTAAGAACACGCTGGTATATGGCATCCTGAAGTAGGAGGAGGATTCTTAAATGAGACTTGGTTTCAACTAGACAGATAGGAATTCATGAGAACAGCAGTGATTCTTCAAGAGTGACTCCCAGAGAAGGTGATGGTTATAATGAAAAGCTGAACAGAATCATCCGCCAGGGCCGAGGATTTTAACAATGACAGATTTGCTTTTAGTCTTTAACATAACTTCAATTAATTACTTAAACTTTGATGGAGATTCCAGCAGCAGGTATTAGCTATACAGACACTCATGCCTAGAAATCATTTCAGGAAACAATCCAAGCTGAAAATAGCTGGAAAGTAGCAAAGTATCCAGTATGCTTATCCCATTCTTCCTTACCTAAGGATATTGATTTTTTCCCACTGTTGGAGACAGGACAGTAGGAGAGACAGTAGACAAGTTTGCCATATATTGATCAATGGGGGTTTTTTGTTTCCTTTGGTCCCAAATGCTACAAGAGTTTTGCAACTTCTATTAACCTCAGGAAAGTTGATGTCTTTGTTAAAATACCTGTAATATGTAATACTCACCTGCAATGGATAGCCTTACTACTTGCTGGCAGGACTCACCAAAGACAAGCAGAGAAAGGGATTTTCACAATCTTTGTATCTATGACTGCCACAACTCACTATGAAAATGAAACTGCTGTTCCCTGGCAGGGATAAGCAGGGATTTATCCAGTTGCGTCTTGAATATCTTCAGAGGTAAAGACTACACAGCCTCTTACTTCCATATTTGACTGTTACAATGAAGGAAAAAATCTACATATATCAAGTTAGAATCTCTTCTGTTTCATGTCTATTTCCTCAGAAAATTCCAAGACCACGAATTTCAGTGCAAAGAATGAGAAAATGCTTGTATTTGGTCACCATTTCTAGGTTTCTACAAACCAATCTTCATTTTATCAAACTATTGCAGGATAATTTGTGTTTGGAGACCACTGTGAAGAAATCCTGCATTTATTCTATAATCAGTTCTCTGAGTCACAGAAAGAGGGGGGAATAACACAAGGGAAAAAAAAGGAAAAAAAAAAAAAGAAAAAAAAAAGAAAAAAAAAAAAAAAAAAAGGCAGCGAACCAGTATAATCCCCAAATGAAAAACAGAAAAGCAGTTGCTGCATGTCACAATTTTTCTCTGGATAGTTTGCTGCAAGCTACAGATACACATTCATTATCATAGCTTCATAATTTCCACTAAAACCAATGGAAGAAGAAGCAGGAGCCACAGAACTGACAGTTTGAATAAAGAGGTCCTGTGAATATTGCTGAAAGCTATTTGCATTTCTCACCCACATAAAGAATTCAACACAAGCCTTTTGGGGATATTCTGTCTATCCCCTGAGTGATGAAGCAGGAACAGGATTTTCAATCACTAGTTAAAATTTTACCTTCACACTTTTCTATTTTGAAATGGAAAAAATATGGCCAAGTAAGTCTATAATAATTTATTATGTTGTCATCTAACTTGCTACCATTTGTCTCCATAAAAATTACATTAAATATTTTTGGGAAAAAAAACCCCATATAATTTCTTATTCACAAGAAACATCATTTCAGACATCCTAAACTTCTACTGATACTTGGAGAAAAATTCATCACTTATTCATCAGTTCCACCAAGTTTTAAAATGTACAGGGCTAGGGAAGAAATTTACTACCTTCAGATGGCAAATTTACAGTGTGATAAATCCTCATGCCACCAGGTAAGGAATGTAATTTTAAAATGGTTGAAGTCAGTTAGGAGAGGCCACTGTCATGTATATAATTGCTCTCTCATCAGTGTAATCTCAACAGTTTCATTTCCTAGTCCAGCCATTCATTGCCTGCCTCTGCCCAGAAAGCTCTTCTGTATTCATATAATTTCTTCTATAGAGAGGCAAAACCAATCCACAGTCAGGGACAGGCTACTAAGAACTGTAGTATACAGCAGACTGCATAATGCCTGCATAATTTTTTTACTAATATCTTCCAAAAAAACCACTCTGGTTTGATGTGGAAGGACACTTTTCACTGCAAATAGTTGTAAATTCGTGTCATCTGTCTCAATCTCAAATGTTAATGAGCATTGAGAAATGTGTAAAACCAAGATCCCAGTAATAAACCAATGCAAATTTCAGTTACACTGCTGTTGATCAATAATTTCGAGAACTCACTAACTTACTGCTTCCTTTCAACACAATTCTGTACCTCTGTGTTTGAAATAGTCAAGAAGTTCCATAATTTACTTTCTTGGGTTTTTATTTTACACTTTTGAAAATAGAGATATGGACATCCAGTTAACATTCAGCAACAAATTTGTGTTTCTTTGAATTTACAAGCCTTCAAGCTTTTATGTGTGCCAACTTTATACAATATTTCTTAGCGATGCCAAACATATTAACTTTGAAAAATAACTTATGGTCTCTAGCATTGTTAATGAGACATTGTTCTAGAACACATGAAAAACTGCCACCAATTCACTTCTAATTCACTCTTGTCACATAGGAATATAAATCAACATTTTTTAAAGGTTCATTCTGTTGTTTTTTACTCCTATTGCTTTGTTTAAGAAAACCAAAGAAAGAAATACCTTCTTCATACCTAAATCATTAAATACCCAAGGCAAAAGCATGTTCAGAGCACGAGGTCCTCTTCCCAATTCCTAAGTGCAAAGAGGCACTTGTAATTACCTTTTCCCCCCATCAAAAACTTAGAGCACATATGAAACTGTGAAGACCAAAACAGCCTCACATGGGGCAAGATTTTTAGGCTGTATATTCGAAAGATATTGAAAGCCAAGATGTTGTCTTGCTTCTGCTGTTTCCAGTCACTCTCTTCCACCAGGGTCTGCTCTCCTCTGCCAGCTGCTTTATACATCAAAGACATAAAATATTTTTAAGCCAGTTCAGTTCTCTAATCTAGCTCATCGTTATATGCTTACACAAATGCATGTGTTTGCCCTGGAGTATGGCTGGTTTAGGTTGGATGGTTGTTGTCACAATTAGATTTTTCTGCCTTGAGTCATTTTATTGACACAGTTTATACCACAGCCTCAGAAACAATTGGTACAGGCAGACATTTGGGAGGCTTTTTTCTATGGAAGAGAGATACTAAACAGAACTGCCAAGAAGTCAGCTTTAGAAATATAAAATCAGCTTTCACTGAAACACAACTTTCCGTTTGACCCTTAGCTAATAAAGCTCATCTGAAACTCTATTTACCTTCACTAAGAAAAATTAAATCAAACAAAATATAACTATATAAGAAAATGCATAAAGAACTTCAGCATATCTATTACTCTTTCTGGGCATAAAGCCTGTATAGAAAGCTGCTGAAAAGAGCAGAAGAATATTGTTGTCAGGACTTGTTTTCATTCTCAGAAGACCAGCAAGTTATATACAACTACTACACGTTCTCCCATCTTTGAACTCTGTACCTTTTCTGCAAGAGTGTACATCCCTGGCAGACAGACCTGTTTTTTATAGCAACTTTATACTTTCACTGCTTTTACACAAATGAACTTCTAGTGCTAGAGAAAACAAATGCTAAATCTCAGCCCTTTCTGAATTTCACAGAGCAACACAGCTCATTACACAAGTATCTCCTTAAAAACTATCTTTAAAATTGAAGGATATATTTCACAGATGTTCCCTGATTATGCTTCCCAAGGGACATTCATATCTAAATGTTCCCATGTTTGAATACACAGAAAACAACAACCTCAAAGAATTCCCAGGTATGGCAATTGCATACTTGCAAGGACACCAGTTGCTAGGACACATTGGCTTAAGTATCAATGGCAGGTAGAACAAAAAAAGAATTCTCATAATGTAAAATATCATAGGTTGAAAGCATGGGAAACATCAGGATGGCAACTTCCTGAATGCATGGTTAAACCAGAAACAGTGTTGCTAATCCAATCTGTGCTTAATTTGACAATGTGGAACAACAAATTAAATAAACAAACAAACCCCAAAATCAAACAAACCAACAAACCAACTAACCAAAACCAACCAAAAACAAAAACAAAACCAACCCACAACACCAAACAGGACAGAATCTGTTTTACACTATCTAAACTGTACTAAATTATCTACAACTATGAACATTCTCATTGATTTTTACATATATATGTACGTGTGTGCATGTCCTTGTCAGTATATATGTACATGCACATATATATGTGTATACATATATACACAGTACTACTGCTCAAAGATGTATTTTAGATCTCTAAAAATTTTCAGACAGGATGTTTTGTTTCAGAAACAAAGCAGTTTGGGAGCACTTACAGGGTACAGTACTATTGAGTAACATTGGCTATAAAAATTGGGAAAACTCTTAACATAATGCAAGGGCCCAGGTCTCAACATTTATCTAAGTAGACAACAAATATTAGAGTTTCATGGGCTCTGATATGCATTTCTCCCCCAACTGAAGTATTTCTATACACTTTTTTAAAAGTTACACAGTGTGCTGGTTTGGGCTGATGCAGATTTAACTTTCTTCACAGTGACTGGAATGGGGCTATGTTTTGGATTTGTGCTGAACACAGTTATGGTAAATATAGAGATATGTTATTGCTGAGCCAGGCTTACACAGAGCCAAGGCCTCTTCTGCTTTTTGTATTGCTATGCTGGCAAGGAAATTGGGAGTGCATGAGAGGTTGGAAAGTGACAGAATGGGACAGGTGAGCCAAACTGACCAAAGGGATATTCCAGACTATATGACATCACACCTATTACATACAGAAGGAGGAGGGGAGGACATTTGGAATGATGATGTTTGTCTGCCCAAGTAACTGTTCCATGTAATGGGGCCCTGCTCTCCTGGAGATGGCTGAATGCCTGCCTGCTCATGGGAAGCAGGGAATTAATTCCTTGCTCTGCTTTGCTTGCATGCGTGGCTTTTACTTTCCCTATTAAACTGTCTATTTCAACCTCTGAGATTTTCAATTTTCATCCTTCCAATTCTCTCCCCAGTTCCACTCGTGGCTGCATCAGGCTTGCTTGATGGCTGAGGTTAAACCATGACACAGATCTATTGGCAATGTTTTTGTCCCTCATCAGGACAGGGTGTATAGGCACACTGGGAAAATATCCCATAAAAATACAATTCCTTTTGAATTTGGCCTTCTCATCTATACACCGTATCTGTTGATCTGGAGAAAAAACTTGCTGGGAGTCAGTGTGTAAAACTACCATTCTTTCTAGGCCTTCATTTTCTAAAAAAAATTTGTTTCAAGGACAATTTAAAAGCCTTGCAGCCTCTATTCGAAAAGGTGACGTTTACATCAAGCCGATCCTTTCTTCAGTTGTCTTACAATTATTAAAGAATACCACAAAATATCACCTATCACACTGTAATAAAAATACACTTATCTAATTAAACTCAAAATGTGCACAGCTGTTTCAACTTTTTTATGCTTCTGAATTTTCAATATTATTATATCCATCTTTGAGTAAGTTATAAGAACAAATCAAAGCACCATTCATTTGTAATTTAGTGTTCCATTATTACATACAGAACTTCTGGGAGGCCTAAAACAGAAAAACACATTGAAGTTCTAATTTACATCTATTATTCCTTCTGACACATCATGGAACAAAGTCAAAAACAACAAGAGGAAGTATAAGTCACATTCTGAAACTTACAAAAATAAAATTTCTATTTTAATTTGATAATATTTATATTATCAAAATCAAGCATCACTGCATGGTCCACACATGTGATGTTATACACATTTATACAAAAATATCTAGCAAATTGTCAAGCTGTCAGTTTTAAAAGAAATGCTGTAGACAAATTGCATCTGTAAGCTGTGGCAAAGTGCTATTCATACACCTGAAAACCTGAACCACTCATATTCTAAAAAAGTACTCCTAACATGCATCTGGCAGATTCTTCTAAGAAGAGTTTCGTTCCAACTAGAGATGCTTTTCAGTGAATTAATATCCCAATTTCCTGGGAAATATTTAAGGAATTGCCTTAAGTCTGTAACTGCATAAACAGCTCAAGAAAATATTTTTTTTCCCTTTTATCTATGGAACAGAAATCTGAGCAGTTAAAAGATGGTAAAGGATTTTGCTTACTGAAATATATGCCTTTTGGAATGAACTTCATTCAGTGCCTTTATCAGGCTTAAAAGCTGGATAACCAAGTTTATCAAGAAATTGCATGAATATTTACATTTTAGAGGGAGACATGGAAAAGCAAGCAAAAAGACGACACAAGCAGTAGCAAATCCTATTCTACAACAATTCCGAAACAAACCTAGATCTTTGATAACTGATTGCAAAGGTGTCAGTTTCACCTAACCACTACACTCCTCTAAGAGATTTATGCCAAGATCTCTCTGTAGAAAATGAAGAGTTCATTCACACATCAGAGAACCACACATCAGGTGGTTGATTCATTTCATCAACTAAACATAACAGCTTCAGTTAGATGGGATGAAATTCATTATCCAAATGCCTATTTTTTCCCATTACTTTCAGTAATCATCTAGCTGCTTGACTTGAATAAGATGCCCAGCTTTTAAATTGCTACATATAAGCAAGATGAATCCCAGCCACACAGAGTCTTCTCTCTGACAGTAACTTGAGTCTCACAGCAAGGTATGAATTAGATTACTTTCCAAGTATTTGGATTTGCTGGAAATTAATATACAAGATAAGTAACTAATAACAACTCTTCTGTCTAGCAATCACATTCAGTATGGATTAAATGGGAAAAAAAAAAAAGAAAAACAACCAGAAAGAAAACAGACAGATGAAAATTTTACCTGAATAAGATGTTTTCTTTTGCATAGAATTTAAAATTCTCAAATCTAAATAAAGTCTGTTGTTCCAGATGCCCCCAACAGCCATCACGAAAGTCAATAGATGAAATAAGCACACAGGCTCATAACATAATAATCTATACATATTTTATTGTATTTTTATTAAAAAGTATTGCTTCCTAGCTCACAAATATCAGCTGAAAAAGTAAGGCTATGTGGGAAACTGAACAAAAACTAAGGAGAAAGAAGAGATTTGAGACACCACCTCATTCTGTTCAGCTCACTATCAAACTACAGCAATGAGAGAAATAGAGAAATAGACCAGAAGTAAAATAGGACAAGACATTCCACCTAAATGGAACTGTCACATGATCCTGCGATGAGAAAAACATTTAATTCCACCGTTTTCTTCTCCAAATTCTCTCTAAAAGCCCTTTCAGGAATAAGTTAAACCTTTTATCAATTCTTCTTGAGATAGGAAGTAGTAAGAGAATCAACATACACATTAATTTGTAAATAATAATCAACAAAACCTACCCAAAATTTCATTTACATATCCTTCTTCTCCCAATTTGGTAACTTGGCACCTTGCTCTCCATAAAAATACACAGACTACTTGTCTGCAAGTGGGATCACATAGTTATTTACACTGTACTAGCTCTCTACTCATAAAATCATTTACCACTGCTTGTGTAGATTAAATTGTGGAGAACCTAGACAGACGCTGGGCATTAACCCAGGAAAACAGCTTTCTTCAGCAGAATAGAGAGTAAATGCAGACATATGGATTTGTCTGAAATCAAGGGGTATTTAAATTCAAATTCCTTCAGCTGGAATAGATAGAACAAACCAAGGAAAGACTTAAGTTTGAACAACCCTTGATAGATCTTTGAAATCTGGCTTCTATGAAAAAGCAAGCAACCAAACAAAGGCCACACCAGAAACTAAATCCCAAGACCCAAATGGAAGGAGCAAACAGCTTTAACTGACCATCAAAGAAATGGTAAAACAGCAAACAGGTGCTTTAAGAAACAGCAAGATGACACATAATGGCACAAGAAATTCAAACAAACAGGACACCATATACTGAGCAGCAAAGTAAAGCAGAACAAGAAATAATAAGATTTAGAAATAATTCGGATTTGCCAAGATACTAATACAGCTAACATCTTGAATACCGAATAGAATGGGAAAAGCAGAAATAAACTCACCAAAACTATTCTAAGTCCTGCAGTTCAGATGTCATAAGAACATACTTTATCTTAATGTATCTCATTTAACATTACTTGAAATAAAAATGAAAGAATTCCAGCAAACAAATGCCAGTAGCATTGGACTAAAAGACATTTACAAGATGATAAATTAGTTTGATGAAATGACTAATCTCATTTTAATAAAAGTATTCATTAATTATCATTATTATCTTTTCCAAAGAGATAATAACATAATAATCATTATAGATTAAAATATTTGCTGTACAATTTATATAAGTTCTACAGAAATAACTATTTCCAAGAAGTACATTGTTGATTTATAATGTATTATGGTAGTAGAACAGTATTATTTTTCCCCCTCAAGATAGTGGTCTAAAGTCACCACGGAGTCTATAAAATTATTATATGCTGCACCTCATCCCTCAGCAATAAAGTAAATCTTTAGAAGCTGGATCACTTGATGGAAAAGAGGTACAGAAAACTGTTTTCACACTCTCTTTCATGCAAACAACCTGTACTATGACTTTAAGCTACTTGCAAGCCTTCGTGAGTACAACTCTACTCAGGATAGGAAAAACACATAACACAGACTGGTCTATGTTACTTATAAAGTGGCCAGCTTTCTTTTAGTCCAAGATTATTTTTTTTTCCTTTCTCTCCCATCTTGTATTAAGTTATCTTTTATGGTGAGAATTGTATAATTGCCACTGGAACATTTTTCCAGAGATAAATATATGCTTTCTTTGTTTCACATAATTTCCAGTTTTACTCCCAAGATACTATCTCGCACTGGACATGGTATTAAGTACATTGCAAATGTCAGGTGACAGTAAACTAGACAAACTTCTTACTTAATAAAAACTATATAAAATTAAATCATTTGACCATCTTTTTGTAAGGCAACCTCTGTTGAGTACTTGCAATGTTCTTCCTTGAGGTTTATCCAGGTGTCCTTTTAGTCACAGGATACCATAATGAAACATAATGTTCTCCACAGAGTTGTCCTGTGGGTTACACATGGGGACAGTACTGCCTGCCTGTCCAACTACATCATCCCTGTGGATTCCATCTCCAATTGCACTGGACTTTTTGCTGACACACATTATTATAAACTTATGTCTACATTACAACCAACTTTTCACAATTGTATTTTATTGCTATCTTTCATTCTCAGAGTGAACACTTGTATTAAGCAACTTTCAGAAGATCCTCTGGTAACAAATCAGTATTAATATACTGAAAGGATCATTTAAGCTTTGTTACCTTTCTATTCAAATCAGCAAATCCCCTCCAGGAGTCATCTGTTCCATGAATGCAAAACTAGCACAAGATCAGTTTTCCACTAGTTTTCTGTTTTCCATCACCATCACACAGTACCTTCAGTTTTCTACTCTCTTGGTTATCTAAACACACCAAACTACTGTCACATGACAGCATATACTGCAGCTTATTTCAAAGGTAACGTTTCGGATGAGTTAAAAAAAAATTTCTCCCCAAGACTGAATTGTTTTGCTACTTGCTAGTCATCATCAAATTTTCACAAACATTGAAAGAACCTAAACTCTCAAACTTGAAATTGGTGAAATGTTTCAGATTCTCTTTTTGGAGGAAGTAAGTACTGCTGGGAAATCTGGTAATCAGTTTGGCCATATAGCATCAAAAAGGCTAAAAATAAAGTATGTATGAAAATAAAACACACTCCCTCATCTTAAATTACCTTTCCCAATACAAATATGTTTTAAATAAGTGAAAATATTATGTCACCACAATAAGCAATGCAGCCTACTGCAGGTCCCTACACAAGAAATCATACCAGAATATTGATTTGTGCAATGTTCGCACAAGATATGATTACAAACAGAAGCAGTGACCAGTACTAGAAAAGAAATCTGGTTAACAAAACACAGTATAAAGACAGAGAGTGTAGTCCATAAACAGAAACGAAGATCAAGGAATATTTTCTCCTCCACGTCAGAGAAGATGAGGGACACAAGTAAATAGTACCTCCAATTACCACCGAAATGGGAGTTTCCTCAAAATACCATAGCAAGAAAACGCCACAACATCAGCACAAAAAGCTAAATAAATAACATTATTCTGTGTGTCAGTTTTCTAATATTTGAAAACAATTTTGTTTCAGAAAGATCAAGTTAGCTCACCAGCTAATGTAGAACTTTTTTGTCTGCTTCTTAAGGACATCTGAGGATCTATTCACAGCTTCTCAACAGCTTTTAAAGATCAGTCAAGTTCTCAAGGAATTACGATGGGATTCTCTATTCCATCCAATCTCAAAATTTACTCAATTTCTCAGAGTTCATCTAAATTGTCTCTACACATATACAATTATATACACCTCGTGATCTGCAGGCAATATGCCCTCTCTTCCTAAATCACAATCCTTTATTGGAAACAAAGAAATGGAAGGTATAAATGACAGGAAACATCATTCTCTATAACCATGGGCAATGGCTCTGTCTCTTCTGTGAAGGTCTTTGAGACAGCACACTAATAAAGACTGTCACCACCAACTTGGAGCAGGTTGTTTCTAATGACTTATGAGCTGGGAAAAGACTTCAGGATTCATTACCAATTCCCTAAAGCAGTCTTTTCCTCAACTTTTAATATATTAAGTGTAAACACATCCATTTAATACATTTGGTATTCTAAACATACACATTGCTGGATTTTTTAGTTCGAGGAGATAACCAATTAAAAGGAATTTAATTAGTGTGATAGTAGAATACAACCTAGCATGAAGTAAAATTAAAAACCATCACAATTATAAAGCATAATTACATAAGCCCCTCTCTAAACATAAAACAGTGTCTGCAGTTATTTTATGATGACACAAGGTTCAAAAAATTGCATTAGCAAATTGATTCAGTCAAGCCCAAATAGAAATATGTTTGGTACATACAATGATGTGTTTTCATCTGAACCATTCTGCATAACACTGCTTAGTCAAATTTAAACAATAAGCATCAAAAGCTACTTTTGACATTTATTGTTTTGTTTCTGTACTATATTTTTCTGCTCCAAGAAGGGTGGGTTGCATCTCAAACTACTCAAAACTATTACCTGTCAATTCAGAAGAATGCAATTTCTGCCATTCTAAGAAAATACTCTCTCACATCTCTTCCTCTTTTTGGTTTGGGTTTTCTTTTTGTGCATTGGTAGGTAGGCAGTCCTAATTTTTTGATTTCTTAATAGCCTTTAACATCTACTTAAATCATACAAAAAAAAATCACTAAAAAGTCTCATCCAAGCACTGCTTACATCTATAGGCTCTGATTTCTCCTTCAAGACTTGTGCTAAAATACTCTGTCAGTTTACCTTATTCCTTGTGAACAGGCTTCCATTTCAAAAAGCCCACTGTCACATACAGTACTAACCCAACACCTTGAAGGTGGCCTCCAGTGCATGGCGCTGTTTGCAAAGCCTTTTTAGCATTCTTAAATTATTATGACATTGGAAAGACTAATATCTTAGCCTGTCATTTTAAATATTAGTCAAGCATATATTTTAAACATATGACATCTGTACTGTACAAGGTTCTGTACTGTATCCTTGTTCTCTTTTCTGACTGCAGACAGACGAGGATCACAGCTTCTATGATTCTGCCTGCGGAGTAGAACTGACAAATAATGTCCCAAAAGACCACTTACTTGAGAGACTGCAACATGTAAGGGACGTTTTATCCTCAATCCTGCATCCATATAACTGGATAAAGAGGTAGAAAAAGACTTGCCAAAGTTCTAGCTCTGATATGAACTTCTGTGTACAAAGACAGGGTATGAGAATAATAATAAATGTAGTATAACCAAAAAAAATATTTTAGAAAGTGTTTAAATCTACAGAACACTACTCGCAAACAAAGATTTCCTACAAAATATTAAAAACTTGAAAGATATTAGTGAAAACAAAACAGGTATTTAACAGACGAAAAAGAAGAAATAAATGTAGATGGGATAAGAAAAATTACAATTCAGTGAGCCTGAGGGCCACAGCAGCATGGTTTTGACATCTCTGACACCTCTATTTTTAAACTGGTGTTAAAAAGAGCAGAATAACTTCTCATCAACAGCTTTTTTTTCCCAGTTATAAGTGAACAAAACAAATTGATTATTTCAGAGAAGCTGAAAAAGATGACACATAACTGGTTACACCAAACTCTTACTACACTTTATATACCCAAACTATCACTCACAGATCCAATGTCACTCAGAGATTGTGCTATTCTTCAGGAATAGTTGGAGAACCAGTTAAGGCAGCCTTGAAATCCCCTTACCTTTGCTCTCTAAGAACTATAAGCATTAGTCTTGCAAGGTATGTGACTTGAATATTAACATATTACAAGGTCTCACTCTTGAAGCCATTCTAGGACTTAGGAAGTTTAGGGAGTGTCAATCATTATCATTCTGGCACTAGGAATTCACAATCAACAACTTCAAAAATGGCAAAATGAATAATGCTAAACTGCCAAATGCCTGAGTTCTTGACTCACCCCTAATTCAGGGGAGCAACCAGTAGCTCCCCCCTTTAACTACTTATCACAGCCTGCAGGCCAAACATTCTCACAGGTATAAGGCCATCACATGTGATGGTGAGTTGCTGATGAATGTGGAGATAATTCACCACCAGTGGTGGTGATAATCAATACTGTTTACATACAACTTTTTATAATTTAAACGCACACTTCACTACCTATAAGGATATTCTATATATAGATGAATAAGCTACTACACTGCTGCAGTTCATTTTTGTAGCAGCTTAACCCACAGTAACCACCATGTGTTAAGAACAGGCACATCAAAATGGGCAGGCAACCAACTATTGTAGAGCAGCTTGTGACTTGCACCTTGTTCCCTACTCCATTGCAACTCCCCTATCTGCTCCAAGAGCAACCATGAAGATGGAAGTCACTGGACTAAAAGTTACGTGCAGGAATACTTACCATGAGTATTGGATGGTTCCCACTACTGATGCAAGTTTGCAGTTTTCTTGCTTTTGCTTTGCAAGCCCAAAGTCAGCTACAATTAAATAAATAAATAAATAAATTGACCAATTTCAGATTTCTATTAATGTATTTCAATAAACTGTAATACAATGGTACGTATCTAATGCGCAATGATCTCATACTAATCTCTAATAATCTAAATTTATGGTAATTATTTTTCTTTCCTTAAAATTATGACAATTGGGAAGGGTGGACCTTCCAAGAAATTTAATTTCAAAGGAGCATGGTGAGGAGATGGATGTCTAATAACTTGATAGTTCATGTTAAAAGATGGAATTTGGTAAGAAATTATGGTCAATCTTAGCCTTACCTTGTGAAAAAAGTTGTGGATTTAGATGATTATGTAATTATGTCAGTATAAGTGTCTTGTGCAATTATCAGGTAGTCTTTCACAAAATGTCACACACAGTCTTTAGAGATTATATTTTTAATCAAAGGTCCATGCAAACAGTTGAAGTTTGTTTTTTCTAATTCAATATTCTACTGCGGCCTCCACACAACAATGCAGCTAAGATACATGACACTTCATTAAGTCCAAGAACAAAGAGCAGAAAACATAATTGCACTTGATAAATTCTGTTAATAATTTTTGTATTGCACTACTACTTCAGAAGAAGATTTGTGTTGTAAATAATATTGTTTAAAATATTCTGACTCCTGTTCTACATGGACAGAGCCCATAGCATGCCTATTCCAATTGCTTTCACTGTGACACAGTTCATCAAAATTTTATTTCAGAATGTTACTATACTCACCAAAAGAAGCTGGAGATCAGAAGAAATTCAGGTAAGAAAAATTAGTTTCTGTTGGCTCTTGTTCAGTACAAGCCTTCAGGGTCTGAATAGGAGCTGGTTCTTGAATTCAGATTGGGCCTTTGACAAGAAAGCCAAATCAAGACACTCAAGCCACAGATCATTTTTCTTTGAACTAAATGTCCAAAGAAGGACTCTAGCCCTGCAGTGCTTGGAAAATGTAAGTAGAAAGAATGCTAAATTAACCGGAAAACCAAGAAGCCTCCCTTTTCCCTGGAGTTAAGGCAGTCTGAGGCAGTTCACTCCAAAAAATATTAATCCCCAAAGGACCAGAGGTTTTTGCAGTGTTGATACTTCCCTGAATTAATTGAGGCGAATAACTCTAAATTACTTCCTTTGGACTTCTTCAAATAATATTTGACATAGGAAGAGTATTGAGACATTACAACAATAATAAATTCAGTTCCAGTTGCTTGAAAATTTAGTAAAGAAAAGAAGAGAGCTGAACATCTCAATTCTGGAAATAGAAGTTTATTTTAATACAACATGAGTGATTATCTGGAGAAAAAAAAAAGCAAGGGAAAAATCAGCCATTATGTAAAATCAGCCATTTTACATAATGTAGCCATTATGTAAAATGGCTACATAATTTCCTTTTTCCTTAAAAGGAAAATTCTTTTCCTTTTAAGCTCAGGTCCTCAGAAATGGAGGGATAAAACCCTTCACTGGCAATTATTTTTTACAAATTTGGCTAAACTTTATTGACACCAGGAAAAAGCTCCTACATACAACTGGTGCTGCCAGAGCTAAGGAATGTAAAGCCCAGGACAATCAGCTTTACATTTAGCATAATTTCTTTTCTCTTAGCTTCTTCAAGCCTATAATAGAGATTCCAATGAAAAAGAACTGCCAACTGTTGAACTGCATCAAACTAGTGATGTTGCTTCTTCTAATTTATTTAAGCATCTGTCTTAAAAAATAAATTGGTCTACAACTTTTAATACTCCATGAATATTTGGTATGTGATGCCAAAAGTTGCTACAATAACTAACAAAAACATGAAATAACTTCTGAGAACTGTGACAGGCCTGTCTCATGTATCATTAAATGAAGATATGAACAAATAGGAAGGTCACCCCTATTAATTAGTTTTATTTTAATTTTTTAAAATTTGTTAAAAAAGAGTCAAACGACCATACAATACAATCCTCAAACAGGAAGAAAAATTAAAATAACATGATGTAGTCATAATCCTTTAGATTCTGATCATGCTCCTCCACTTTTTTCACTTGTTTACAGGGTTTAGAGTTGCAGAATAAGGGATAATGAAGCAAGGTAGTTTCAAAAAGATTAACAATCTGTGGAAGAGGGTATGAAGAGAAGACAGAACTATGAAAATAGGAGCAGGCTGACTTGACTAGTGTCTTAACCTCCTACTGAATGGTCTCTGCAGCTTTCATGATAGCCAAATTACAGAAACTTTCTAAATCTTAGCAGTGTCTTCAAATGAGCATTTTAGATACCTACAATGTTTACTGTTTTTATTAAGAGTATGTGGATTTTCATTTGCTGTTTCATTGCCCAAAATTCTTACCTAAATTTATCTTCTGCAGTATAAACAAGACAACATTTATCCAGATGCATCTTAACAACACTGACTTCATATTTGCAAGTTTGTTGCCTTAATTTATAACTGAACCCTATTAGAAAATGCCATTAATTTCTCCTAAAATCAAATACACAGACAATCAAATACAAAGACCAAAAGCACAGCAAAAAAAAAAAATTAACAGATTATCAAATTCACCCCATATATGAACTTCAGACCTCACATCAGATTTTCACCGTGTACCCACTGAACAGTTTCTTCTTCTACCCTGAAGCGTTCAGGATGAGAGAAAAACCCTTTTCTTCTCTTCAGCAAATTTGCTATTGTAATCAATCAAGTTTGTTAGCAATTTACTGAGTTACAGTGATTTGAGTATAAAATTAGAATGTTAATTTTATTTTCTATAAAAACATATGCTAAGATCAAGATAATTTGCACTTTAATCAACAATAGTACATACTTATTCCACTTTTCCCCATCAATAGAATGTGAACAGAATTAACTTCTCTTCATTCCCAAATAAACCTTTTAGCTATTCTATCATTCTCCTTTCTGTGTGCTTTTATTAATGCTTTGTAAACAATCTACTGCTAGTTTTGTGGAGCTTGTAACTTCTGCTCTAGGAACCTAAGCACTGATCCACATCTAGAACTGAGATTTGTGGAGAGATGTGATCATGCTATTAACCCACCAATGATTTCCAGAATGTTTGATTTACAAAGTGATTATAAAAAAGTAGAAGATTCCACTCAGCCTATTATGAAAATAACTTTAAAAATAAAGTACTACAAGGACTTCCTTGAACCTCAGTGTGAAGGGTAGCAATTCTGACTATTAATGTTAGTTAAATGAGCCATGTAATCTGCTAAAAAAATAGCACTGATTCAAGTGAATCTGAGCAGTGACTGACACACAACAGACACTGGTTATATCCACTTTATCTCATGGCCATTGCTTCTCTGGGCATGGAACAGAATCCAGAGCCAATAGGTGTTTTATACAATGCACTCAACGAGCAAATATTCTGAATTACAAAACTAACAGGTAACTTTCTTCCAGCACCCAGTAACTCTTTAAACTTTCCAAGTCACATTCAATTAACCATTCTGACACTCCATGGCTACCTGCTATGATAAAAAGTTTATCCAACAGGTGAGTTGTCTCAAAACTAGCATTCTGCTGCTATATAATCCTAGGTTCAGACCCATACAGATCCTTCCAGTTGCTCTTTTATCATGTGTGTTAAACATTAAACAGAACATGCTTCCTAAAAGAGAGTATGGTACCCTTCACAATTCTCCTTGATATCAGCTCTGAAAGGTGCCCAAGTGATTCCACACAGCCCTCTGACCATCAAGGTCTAACCCTTGCTGCAAATAAATGACACTGAGGAAAAGTGATGATCTACAGAGCCCTCTGTTTTGTCCTACAAACAGATGCAGCTATGGAGCTCTAGACAGAAATACACTGTGCTAGAAACAAAATACAGCTGCAGTAAAATACAGCTGCAATAAAAGCAGATACACATTTTCAATTTAGAACTGGAACCTCTCCATGTCTTATATAAAAAGGCTGGGCAGATTAAAAAGAAAGCCACAGATAATACTGGTTCAATGAATCTCTAAAACCCTATAACAAAACAACTTTCATCCTGAACCTAAAATTCCACCTTTCTTAGTGTGTGTCCGAAACAATACATCAGACTTTCAATCAGAAAAGTACAGTTTTGGTAATACTTTTCTATCAATTTAGAATGAGATGTTTTACAAAATTGCAGGTTGGCATAATTTAATATTTATATTTTCACAGCATTGGTAGCTCAATCAATTATGATTAAATGCTCTACCAACATAACAGATGGCAGTTATGGACCCTTTCCTATGGAATTTATGTCAGAAATTAAACAGAAAATGAGTAGGGTGGGTAGTTTAAGAGACTACAAAGCAACAACATGCTTAAAGTTCTCTACAGTCAGAAACAGCCTGGCTAGGATCAGATTGTAAACGTCTGTTTACATTTGCAACAACACACAACTTTAAAGAGCCTGAAAAAGATCAGGATAATTCAAGTTTAACTGACATGTGTAAAAGATATCCTGGGAAATACAATACAAATTATACAATCTTCACATTAAAATGAAGCACCTCCTGGGCTTAGAACTTCCATTTGCGTCTTTCATAAGTTTAAAAACAAAACAATAAAGAAAGATCTGAATAAGGAAAGTGTCTAACCACACACATTACTTAAGAAAAAGAAAACACCGTGTGACTATAAATATTCAAAAATTCTTTGCAGTATTATCGTAGAATGGTTTGGGTAGGAAGGGACGTTAAGATTATCAAGTTCCGAACTCCCTCCATGAGAAGGGACACATTTCACTACACCAGGTTGCTCAGAGACCCATCTAACTTGACCTTGAATACTTCTAGGAATGAGGCATCCAAAACTTCTCTGCACCCTGTCCCAGAGCCTCATCACCTGCCCCCCGCCCCCTCCCACCCCCCAAGTAAAGAATTTCTTCTTCGTATTTAATCTAAAACTACTCTCTTTCAGTTTGAAACCATACTCCCTTCTCCTGCCTCTACAGGCTCCTGTAAACAGTCCTTCTCCAGCTCTCTTATAGTCCCCTTTATGTACAGAAAGGTGCTCTAAGGTCTCCCTGGAGCTTTTTCTTCTCCAGACTGAACAATCCCGACTTTTTCAGCCCTTCCTCACAGGAGAGGTGCTCCACTCCTCTACTCCTCTTCACAACCTTCCACTGGACTGACTCCAACAGGTCCATGTCCTTCTTGTGCTGAGGACCCAAGAGCTGGACACAGTACTTCAGGTAAGGTCTCACCAGAGCATGAGGTTTTATCTCAGGCATTTCTTTTTCAGTAAGACCTATACACATGATATTCAGACACCACCCCTAGAAGAGGTCCTGCAAATTTAATCTTGCATTGTGCCACGCCAGCTGCAGATTTCTTTGCATGAATTCTTGTTTTCTTTCACCACAGGTCCCAGTTCTGCTGGAATTGTTCTACAAGGGCCACCTGTAGAATGTTTCTCCATGAAAACAGGAAAAACAAGCATAATTCTTCAGCAGGTTTATTGTTTTCCACTCTGACAGCAAGGTGGAGTGTCTCCCACTCTATGCACTCCTACCCTTTTCAACCAACATAAAAGCAGAAACTGTATAAGAGATCTTCAAGGGATTTGGAACGTGAGTGGTCCCATTCTTACATACATGGTATGAAATGCCTATCTGTTAGTCCAAGAATTTTCTTAAAGCAGTTCATTGGTGTGGCTGTTGCAGAACTAAAGTCTGAATCTCTAGGTCTTTCTCCAGTGTATTGATCACTTCACTAGGTTTTTTTAAATCAAAATCTACCATAAGAGTCTGAAACTAAGACACATCTCTAAAGGCAATATTTTTAAAGAACATTAGTTACAAATGATCTGCCTTTGTTATACTGTCAGCCTGCAGATCCTCATAGCAAGAGATTAACAAGAGTTACTATTTCCAGAAGGACTGATAGATGAAAAGAAAATAGAGCAGTATTATAAGATTCTTTTATAAAACAAAATAATTTCAGCCATATCCCACTTACACAGTCACACAACATTGCTCTACAGGTAGTCCCCTGGAACATTCTAGTCAGATGAAGGCAAGTTTGGTTAGTTTTCAGATTTGAAAGACTCCAGAAAATTGAACTCTCTGTTTAGGATGAGTGTGCAGCTTGTAAACACAGAAGTACAGTTTTTAGTAGATCTTAGAGCCGACCTTCTCTTTTTATAAAAGCCTACATGATAAATTCAATTCAGCAATTTCTCAGCATTTTAGCATATGCTTCACATTCATCTGACATTTTGGAGTAACTTTGTCATGGTTTAACCCCAGCCAGGGACTAAGCATCACACACTCAATTTTTCACGTTCCCCACTGAGAAGGAGAATCGTAAAAAAAGAAAATAAAACTCATGGGTCAATGTAAGTTTGAAGACTTACTCATCAAGAACAGTTTGATGACTGAAATAAAATAAAATATTGTAATATTTCAGTATTATAGTATTATAATTTACTATCATATTAATAGCAATTGTAATTAAAAGAAGGGGGGGACAGAATAAACCTCAAGAACAACAAATGATGCCCAGTGCAGTTGCTTGCCACCTGCTGAAAGAAGCCCAGTCACGTCATGAGCAGCCATTGGCAACTCCTGGCCCCAGTTCATATACTGGGGATGGCATTCCATGGTATGGAATATCCCTTGGGCTAGTTCAATTCAGCCATTCTGGATGTACTCCCCACCCTCAGCTTGTTGAGCAGCTCCTCATTGGCAGATCATGGAAAACTGAAAAGTCCTTGATTTAGAATACACACTCCTCAGCAACAACAGTGTGTTATCAACATTCCTGTCATACTAAACACAGAGCACTGTACCAGCTACAAGAAAGAGAATTAACTCTATCCCAACCAAAATCAGGACAAACTTTCACCAGGAACACTTGAAATGTACTAAATGGACACTTATCCTCAACTCTTGTGAGATATAATCATTAAGATCACACATGCTCCAGTCTTTGGCATATATGGTCTATATGAGTCAGGAACAATACCACAGCATGCATCTATACAGTACATATTGACTATCATCAGAAAGAAAGTAAATTAGTCTTAATTTCATTAAGGTTGTAAAAAAACAAGGCTTAATCAAATTCAAAAACAATAGATAAAAGTGCTTCAGCTCTCCTCAAAAATTCAATAGGTACTATATTTGTACTAGTTACAGGACTAAATAAAGTGAGTGTTTCTTTAAATACTGCAACAGTTTTGAATTAATTGCTGTAGAAATGATCCAAATAAGTTTCTATTCTTCCAAATTTCCTGAACTCCTGTAAATCTTTGACAGAAATATAAATGCTTTTCAAGGGCAATTTTGAGCTTACACTTGAAATTTCATTTAGACTTCTCCATATTTAGAATGAACTAAAGATAAGGAAATGTTGTTGAGACAAGAGTGCCTCTCAGTGGCAGTATGTTGATATAGAATACGATTACATGATACTTTAAAATCATATTTTGAACATTTATTTTCATCTCTCAAGGACAAATGCACCATTACATCACATTCTTTCAAAACTGCATCATTAATAAGAATCTGAAGGGGATTTAGAACATACAATTTAATAATGAATGAATTTAAATATATATATAATGAGGTAAAAATATTTACTATGAAACAACATTTCCAAATATTTATAACTGAGTGTTTTGTGGATGGGAGTGCACACGTGTCCAGTTTACTGTTATATTTAAAGAAGAGAGATGGAATAAAGACTTCTCACAACCATTCTGCAGCATTCAAATTGTTTATTTTCTTCTGTTTCATGAGCAGCAAGAAAACATGCAGTAGTTCTTTGAGAACTTCAAAAACTACAGGATCTGAATTGCCTGGAAGGCTTGCTGTGTGTACCAGGTTGTATTAATTCGCTCAAAGACTAAAACTGTGCCATGCTTTGTACTGTTCACACACATACTGCTTTCAAAGTCTATCCCAGAACCTGCCTAGGTTTACACTGTGGTGATTACAGAAGCATACATCAAGAATATTCACTACTACAGATGTATACAAATAGCACTCACTGCAGCTGACCTGGGAACAACTGAAGGATACTAAACAATTTCATGGCAGAATTGGAATAGAATAAACAGCTGTTATACCTTGTATGTTCATTAGCACTTGTTCCAGAAGGACTGATTGATGAAAAGAAAATAGAGCAGTATTATAAGATTCTTTTATAAAACAAAATAATTTCAGCCATATCCCACTTGCACAGTCACACAACATTGCTTCACAGGTAGTTAGCCCCCTGGAACATTACTCTAGTCAGATGAAGGCAAGTTTGGGTCAGTTTTCAGATTTGAAAGGCTTCAGAAAATTGAACTCTCTCTGTTTAAGATGAGTGTGCAGCTTGTATCTGGTTATTTCAATATTCTTGCTAATATAAATAAAAACAGGCCCTGAAGCATAACTGTTGTTTAAATATCTTAAAGCTAAACCATCTCCTCCATCACATTTGCCATCCATAGCTGCAAAAAATATAGCCATGACCAATGACACAAAATTTGCATTAACAATTATTTTACTTCTGTGCCTGGGAAGGTCACAGAATAGATCCTCCCAGAAGCTATGCTAAGGCTCATGTAGGACAGGGAGGTGATTTGAGACAGTCAGCATGGCTTTGACAAAGGGCAAGTCCTTCCTGACCAGCTTAGTGATCTTCTATGAGGGAGTGACTACATCAGTTAACAAGGGAAGGGCTACAGATGTCATTTGTTGAGACTTCTGAAAAGCCTTTGACACGGTTCCCCGCGACAGTAATTAATGAGTGGATTGCTAGATGGATAAGATTGGTTGGATAGTTGCATCCAGAGGGTAGTGGTTAATGGCTCAAATTCCCAATGAACATCAGTGACAAGTAGTGGCCCTCAGGGGTCCATACTGGGATCAGTGTCATTAATGGATACATTAATGACACAGAAGGAGTGATCAAGTGCACTTTGAGCAAATTTGCAGATGACACCAAGCTGAGTGGTGCAGTCGGCACACCTGGAGGACACGATGCCATCCAGAGAGACTTGGGCAAGCTCAAGAAGTGAGCCTGTGGCAATCTCATGCAGTATAACAAGACCAAGAGCAAGATGCTGCACCTGGGTTAGGGCAACCCCTGCGATCAACAGAGATTGGGAATGAACAGGTGGAGAGCAGCCCTGCACAGAAGGATTTGGGGGTGCTGGTGGGTGAGAGGCTGGACATGACCCAGCCATGTGCACTCACAGCCCAGAAAGCCAAATGTCTCCTGGGCTGCATCCAAAGCAGTGTGGGCAGCAGGAAGGGGATTCTGCCCCTCTGCTCTGCTCTGCTCTGCTCTGCTCTGGTCTGGCGAGACCTTTCAGTGTTGGAGAAGGAAGCAGGTCTCAAGTCTTGAGCTATCTGCAGATGAAGAGATGATCAAGCTTTAGGTGTGCCTCAGCATGTGCTGTAGCTATCATCACCAACTTTTTTTTTTTTTTTTTTTCACAAACTTTAATTTACAAAAAATTCTCAGGGACTACTGGGACTTCCATTGTGAAATGATAATAAAGGGAGCTACTTGTAATAAACTGACTTTTTCAACATTCCTTTCTTTGTTCGGTAAAATCAGCTTTGCTATTGTATATATTCCATTTGCCTGGAAACAGAAGAAGGTCAGCATTAATAGTGCCCCTTTGCATGCAAACCACAAATAAAAATCAGTCTTCAGATAAATCAGAAGCTAACACCAATGGACGAGTTCTCAACGTCCTATTGTACACCTAAAATACAAGCTTAAATGTGTATAAGAATTAAATCATAGTTATATTTAAACTGATACCACAAAGAGAGTCTGTGAACAGATAAAGAAGTAATGCTTCTGTCTCTGGAGGTGAAGGAAATTGCAGCACTATATCTCCTGTCACCATGTGACACCATATTTTGAATTGTCAGGAACAAAATTCAATTCTCAATAAAAATAAATTGGAGAAACACCAAAAGTGATAGCCTGAGAAGTCTGTCCGTGCCTTCAGCAGGATTTTGTGAAAACCATACTGATTTCAGCTTGCATCTTCATGCAACCGTGTGTCCTCCACTATTCTATCCACTTTGTAGGTCTGATAGATGAGGACTGGTAGATTTAGTTGGAGTACTGCTCCCAGTTACTTGACAAGGTCCCTGGGGGAGACTACTCTCCTCTCTCGAAGAGTTGAAGGAATATGTGTCAGCTCTGCAGAGGCCCCTCTGCAGTTCCTGATGTTTTCTTCAACTGTTCATGAAGGTGGAATTAAGCTAAGATCACGATTAAGCTTCTTCAGTTTTGGGCTGTGCAGTAGAGCCATTGAGTCAAACACATTCTGTCTGCTACCAGAATTACTGCAGACTGCTGCCAAGGCTGTGACAAGGACAGAGGACAGACAGGTAGAAAGCAGCTACAGCAGAAGCAAAAGTTCTCAACTGCCTGATCCAAGAGCCCTTTGACACCAAATGATATAAACCTTTACAGGTTACTCAGATTGACTTCCTTGGCACATAACTGGAAGAGCTGCACATCTTTTTCTTCTGTTTTTCACCCAAGTGTGGTGCTTCACCTTGTTCACAACACAACTCTCAAAGTTATATTAGCAAAAAGAAAGTAGGATTTAAAATTACTACAGTGGTATTGTAGGGTGGAATTCCAATTGAAATGAGCGTGCTTGAGGCTATGTGCTGATCTGAACGGGGGATGTTGGCTGGTGTTTAAACAAATGGAGAGGTTGGTGTCTTTTAACATAATGAGCAGAAGAAGTTAAGTTTTAAACAGCTTTTCCAGCTCTGCACACTGTATCATCAATTTTTAGTGATTTACTGACACCACAGTTACCATGCACTACTGGGGCAATGCAAACAACCTCTCTGTTAAAACCCTTTAATTTAAACAAATGGTATTTTATTTTACTGAAATCAGATTCAGCCTAAAATATGTATAGTTATATTGTTTAGATAAAAGTTGTCTAAATTAGTACAGTTTATTGACAATTTTAGTGCTCAAGAATAATAATGAAAAATTTCTAGACTTACTTTAATTTCTTTTCTCTTAACCACCAGTTTTGAAATATACACAAACTTCTTTTCTGTTCATATTTAAGGTTCTTGGTCTCTCAGTTGCTCCAGGCATACCTCTAGTTTTGAAAGGCAAGTACTGCATATGTTATGTTGGCAACCTAAAAATTAGGACTTAGTATCTTGTTAGTGCAGCAGAGAGAATGAGTGATGATAGGCTTGAAATATGGATGAATAAGATGTCGTTTAAGATGGAAAGATGAAAGGGGATGAAAAGAAAGCAATACATTCAAAGAGAGGATCTTGAGATCAAGGAGTTTTCCAACAGGAACTGAAGTTCTTTCCTTCTAGGGATAAATTGCAGGTCAGCAGTCATTTCCAGTCTTTCTGTCCTGATGACTGGATAAATCAAAATTTTCAGGAAGGCTGACTCAGAACTATTGTGAAAATAACACCCAACTAAAATATGAAGGCTTGATGAAGTGAACAGGACCCAGGATAGAAAGGGAACTGCAGCATTCATCAAGCTGTTTCTTCCTATTAGACACAAGTAGTTCATCTTCTGTAAACTGATTGGCTGTATCTTAAAGTTAGTTTAGATATTTGTCCACACTGTACAGTTATTGCTTCAAAATATGACATTGCTCTAATGGTCAGAAAACACCTCTTTACTAGTCATTTTTTCTTGTTCTATTCTTGCCCTTTTTTAGATATGTCTTATGCCCTTCATCTATTATCTCAAGAAGTACATTTATAAGGCATGATTATATTTTCACTCAGCTAAAGAAGACATCTTTTGTTTTAGTGTGAATATTTGGTGGTTTGTTTTTTTTTTTTTCATGCTGTAAAATATTCTGTCAGCTGGCTGGCATAACCCAGCTCTGAACTGGGAGCTATATAACCACTTTATAGCAACATGGTGTTAAAACTGCTAAGTTCTGCAACATTTTCTCTCAAGCAGGTTTTCTTTTAGATTTTTCTGGAGTTTCTTCTCTGAATTTTTTTTTGGAGTTTGTTTTTGCTTGTTTGCTTTATTGTTTTTTTTTTTCTTTGCAGTACAAATATTTTTAGACTGTATACTCTTAACCTATATACTAAGCCTTTTGTTTTTTACATCATAGGTGCATAGTGCTGGAAAACGGAGAGATCAGCTGGCCACATGGGCTATTAAGTCAATTTCCCTGTTACTACAGGCAATATATAGTAGAAACTGCATTCAAGGTATCCAGAACATCCACTCCAACCTCCACCATTCATATAACCACATATACTCAGTAACTTTTTCATATGATAGTAGAAGACCAAAAGCTAAAACCATACTAAGCGCCTGGAAGAAAACAGATGAAAACAAATGTGTCAATTTTATGGTGTATCCTTGCAGTGGTAAGAAATTTGGTAGATTTTTTTTCCCAGATGATCACAAGAAGTGCAACAAGAACTATATTGCAGAAAAAATACAAAGTAAGTGCACAAACAGCAAGAGGACAATGTCTTAATTAATGACAGAGATGTTTCTTAAGTCTGTATAAAATGCATTGAGGGCCTGTGAGTGAGAGAACAACTGCATTGAAAGTTTAGAAGCATCCTCTGCTTCTACTGCTGAAAAATTGTTTATATCTTTGGTTTGTGTGTTAGTAAAAGTATTTGCTCAGTGTAGCAATAATACTTGCTCAGTAAAGCCCAGGTGTAGCAAAGTAATATTTTGGTCAGGTATCAAATGAACATTACAATCAAAGCGCCTGGGTAATAGGGAAAATGCTATTCTGTAGCTTTGCTGCTGTTTTGTCTGCTTTCAGTCAGAAGCAGGCTTTCAAATCAAATGGCAACAGCACAATGCTACTTTAACAAGGCTGCTGACTGTGATTAGCTTACATGTCAGTGATATCTGTGCAAGAGGATTATTCCACTGGCCAGTGTATGCTCTCATGCACTCTGCTTAGGCACTGCAGTGACAGTATAATGCTTTCCAGAACATATCAGGATGGGAAGATAAAGTAAAAGTATTAAATTGGTTCCCTAGGGCTTACTTATCTTTCAGATAAACCCTTCAGTGTGTTAGTGAGGGGGTTTTGTTTTAGGTTTTTTCCCCCTAAGCAAATTCCCTGACTGGTACAAAGATAAAGAAAGCAGTGAAAAATCAGCTTCTTCATCACATTAGTTGTAGTTGTTAAACAAAAAGTTGTTGCAATAAGACCTGTTTAATAGGATTGAATGGAGTCCAGCACAAGCACACAACTAAGAACTACTTGATGGAGTAAGGTCATAGGAATATTCACAACTGCAGTATTTAAAGGGCGATTTCAACATAAACTGATATGTATCATAAAACTTCTTGTGATTCTAACCAAATCCAGTGTTCTAAAGTTATGCAGATAACCCAAACTACAAAACCTATTTAATGCCTCTACCAGCATGACAAGAGTTGTTCTCAGACTTCCATATCATTACACGTAATTTGCATAATTTGTGGCATGTAATTTGCATATCATTACACCTAATTAGATGTAATTATATGCATAATTCGCGCCGCGTAAATTGCATATCATTACATGTAATTATATGCATAATTCGCGCTGCGTAATTTGCATATCATTACATGTAATAATATGCATAATTCGCACCACGTAATTTGCATATCATTACACCTAATTAGGTGTAATTATATGTATAACTCGCATCGTGTAATTTGCATATCATTACACCTAATTAGGTGTAATAATATGCATAATTCACTGTGCGTAATTTGCATATCATTACATGTAATTATATGCATAATTCGCGCTGCGTAATTTGCATATCATTACACCTAATTAGGTGTAATTATATGCATAATTCGCGCCTCGTAATTTGCATATCAATACATGTAATTATATGTAATAATTCGCGGCGCGTAATTTGCATATCATTACACCTAATTAGGTGTAATTATATGCATAATTCGCGCCGCGTAAATTGCATATCATTACATATAATGATATGCATAATTCGTGCTGCGTAATTTGCATATCATTACATGTAATAATATGCATAATTCGCACCACGTAATTTGCATATCATTACACCTAATTAGGTGTAATTATATGTATAATTCGCATCATGTAATTTGCATATCATTACACCTAATTAGGTGTAATAATATGCATAATTCTCGGGGCGTAATTTGCATATCACTACATGTAATTATATGCACAATTCGCGCCGCGTAATTTGCATATCATTACACCTAATTAGGTGTAATTATATGCATAATTCGCGCCGCGTAACTTGCATATCATTACACGTAATTATATGCATAATTCGCGCCGCGTAATTTGCATATCATTACACGTAATTATATGCATAATTCGCGCCGCGTAATTTGCATATCATTACACCTAATTAGGTGTAATGATATGCATAATTCACACCACGTAATTTGCGTATCATTACACCTAATTAGGTGTATTTATATGCATAATTCGCGCCGCGTAATTTGCATATCATTAACCTAATTAGGTGTAATTATATGCATAATTCACTGCGCGTAATTTGTATATCATTACACGTAATTATATGCATAATTCGCGGCGCGTAATTTGTATATCATTACTCGTTATTTGCATAAATTGTGGCGCGTAATTTGCATAATTCCTTATAGTTCTTTCCTAGAAATATTAGCAATACAAATCTAGTATTAAAACAAACAAACAAGCAAACAACAATCCTGGAAATCCCTGACAGTGTCAGAGCTACAACCTGAAACCATGTAGGTCAGGGTCTTGGAAGCAGTCCCAAAGCACGTCCTTCTGGAGTGGCAGATGTGCTTCTGTTGAAGTAGGGATGATCCTGAGAGAAAAGGGTCCAGTGATGATGAGAAGGGTCCAGTCTTCCTCTGGGAATGCTGTGAAGCCAGATATCTGTGTTCCTATGTCTCAGTTTTTATCCAGGTAGGAATGGTTGGCTCCCCCCACTGGGTGGAGCATCTCACAATGGGATAATAGAATGTGTCATGTCCTTGGTGAGACTTAATGGCCCATTAGCAGAAAATATCCCCCTGGATGGAAGACAGGTGGTGAAAGAGATAAGAAACAATGCCTTACCTGGATTTAACAGTTGGGCCATTATCAGAAGGCATCTGCCCCCCTCCCCCCAGAGTTACAAGAGATAAAGAAAAAACATCTCCCCAGCTGCTTTCAACAGATGAAATAGTATACACATATTTGGTTCCATAACCCAAAACACACATCCTACCATAGGCTTTGTTTCTTCTTTCTGTGCTTTGTCTCTATGTTTTCACTTCATTTCTTTGCTGCCTTCTCTGTGTGTTTGTTCTTTGCATCTTTGCATGAAGTTTGCTTTTGAGATCAGTTTGTTTGATTCCCACAGTGGGCCAGATACTAGACGCCTCTTCAAAGTAATTTCTGTTCTGTATTATTTTAGCCAGACACTAAAGCACCACATTGGTGGAAAACATTTTGTTCACTGTATGAGACAAAGAAACTATAAGGTTTTGGGTATGTGTGAGTATGTAATTTAAAGCCATTTCCTATGTTTTATTTGGGGAGATTCAATTAAGGAAACACAAACAATCAGAATTTTGACATCTCATATTTTTGCTTTATTTTACAGTATTTGTAACTTTAATGTTTCCATAAATTCAAGTTTATTTTTTGGGAGGATGTTATAATCTTACACAAAATGCATATAGGCAGAAAATATGCAGTGTATAATTATCAGCAAAGAAACTCAAGTGTCAAATCTTCAGTTTCTTTAAAGAGAAAAAAGGTTTGCAAAGAAAAACAAGATCATGTAAAGATTTAATACATCCCAAAGCTAACACAATTTGGTTTGATACATGACCCTTTTATTTTGCTGCCTTAAAATGTCTCCCTCCTGCCAAAACTATTTGTTACCTTTTTCCTTGGGGAAATATGCAAAGACATGCAGTTATGCTCAGGCCCCTGCACTGGAAGGTTTTTATTTCAATCCTATCAGCCTCTATTCTTGCCAATCATTTTTCTTTTGTTCTCAGTATCCATTCTTTCCAGTAATTCACTTGAGCTACAATATCTGAGAAAGACTGAGTACCACTGTAATTTAAAGGAAAAGATCTTTTCAGTCTGATTTGGTTTCAAGCAGCTTTTTGTGAGAGAGATTGGTTTGCAGTCTCCAGGCAATTAAATACTCTGACTGAAGATTTTTTTATCACCAATTATTCCATACAGAAACTACTTTTATTTTTTGGAAGAAGACATCAAAACCTAACAATGAACACTGAATATAGCTTCTCAGTGAATGACAATATAAGGTGAGCACACAGCATTTGCTTGCAGCAGCTGTGATGAGGAGGTGCAGACTATAACAGGAATGACAGAAATCCAGGGTGAAACACTCACTGGACTGAAATCCTCAAAGTCAAGGGGAAGGAAACCAAAGAAACCAGGGCCAAGGTTTCTGCCCACACAAAGATTCACCTAACTGCATGGTGGTGGCACACCCATTATGATGGCTATAGAGTGGAGGAACCACCATGTGTACAGAAGACTTGAAAAAATCTTGGCAGTTGGGACTGACAAGGGGTTTTTGCTAGACAAGCAGCATCAACTTCAGCAGGTCCAGGCACCTGCAATTGCAATGAACTTTCTATTGGCATTTTAAAATTTTGTCATTTTGGAAAAATCACATTAATGTCTCAGTGGAAAAGGATTAGAAAAGATGAAAGTGATGGGTTTTGATTCATGATTAAGTTTCAACTAGTCTTGATGAAATTTTCTAGTGCAAAAGCCATCTTAATTTTTCCTGTGGCTGCTCTGCTCTACCTAAAGTGGGAATACTAATTTCCAACAAGGAAATTTTCTTCTCTATGTTCCTAATATCATCCCATTATACCATGAAATCAAGAGTGATCTGTTTTGATATCAATTTAGTAGATTAGGATTTGGTAGATCTGGATGAAATACAATGACCTTGTAAGTGGATACTGCACAGGATCTTATGCTACAGATATCAGAGGGCAAAGACAAGGAATTTTTTGGCCAATGGATTATGGGAAGAGTCAGCATCATGTTTGTTGGGACAGATATTAAACTATAATTAACATATTTTATGGAATTTGTAAAATCCCATCCCACACTAAGATGAGAATGACTTCCAGTTGTCACCAAAATGAGTGTGCCTTTGTGATAAGTGCTTTCAGCTCTAGATGGGAGCAAGAAAGAGTAATGATCCTTAATGCTATTTTAATGTCAAAAACTTAAAAAGAGTAACAATTAGACTGTGAGAGAAAAAGGAGTCCACAGGGTAGCAGGGCAAAACCTTCTCTGAGGAAAGGGTGGGAGCAATAGCTTCTTGATTCCTTTTCTTTCTAAGTCTATCCCATGGAAAGGAGGAGAATGAGGGATGATTTCTCCTGAAAGAAGAAATTTCTTCTGGGAAGACAGACATGAAAAATCTCGAAGGTGACGGAAGACATTTGAATTCTTTCCTACCTAACTCCTCAAGATTTCTGAAACATGATGTTCCTACTGTTTCTCACTTTGTCATTTATATTAGTACAGAGGTTCTGTAAAACTGTAGCTCTGGCATTGCCTTGTGTGAATAAGGGATAGGATACAAATGGGAAGTAAGTTGGGAGCCTATCTAATTTTGCCACATCTGGCATATCCCCTCAGACTCAGACTGACTCAAATTGCAGACAAGATCACCAATGGTCTCTGTGTGGGCAGAACCACGGCATGCACTGGGATGGGTTTCCTGATGAGGGAACTGCTCAACTGAGTCTGGAGAGAAGCGTGGATGTGAACCATCATCTTCACCACGTGTGCAGCTGGGTGCCAATGGAGGCTCTGACATCTCTGCAACATTTTGAGGTCCCCAGGTAAGAAGTGATGTATGCAGGGAATGTATTATAAAACCAAGTCTGCCCAAGGAATGCTAATTTTTCTGCCTAATTGCCACTTGGTTAATTGTAGAAAGAAAATCAAGGTAAAGCTAGACAAAAATTTTTCAATGGAAGAAGCTTTTATCCAAAAGAGCAGGTTTTTTTGAAATATAGAGATTTTTCATTTTAACAATTCTCAGTGAAAAAGCCTTCAAGTGCTTTGCTTGGATAATCTTTAAATCTCTTTTATAGTTCTCTTTTTAACCATAAATCTAGGAATACATATATATCACTTTAGAATGCTCTGACAGTTTTGAAAGAAAATACTCTGATTCTTTTTTGAAATGATTCTTTGAGAGGACCGAAGAAATTTGCATCTCCCACAAATATCTAAATTTAAACTTTTGCATTAAGATCTGGGACAAAAACAAATACTGAAATGTCAGAATTTTATACATGGTATGATTTCTTTTTCTTCCCCCAGTACACACTGCTTGGATTACACTGCACAGCATGTGCCTTCCTTCCCTAGACTGCTTTTGTGTTCAAAAAATCAATTTGAACAATCTGAACAGAAATCTGCTGCTGGCCCCAGCCTAGAGGGGTTCAGAGAACCCATCACTCAGCCCACAGGGCTTGAGTTGCTGTCTTGGGTTATGGAACCTAAAATGTTTATTCTATTTCATCTGTTGAAAGCAGCTGGGGAGATGTTTTTCTTTATCTCTTGTAACTCTGGGGGGAAGGGTGTGGACGCCTTCTGATAATGGGCCAACTGTTAAAACCAGGTGGGGCATTGTTTCTTATCTCTTTCACCACCTGTCTTCCATCCAGGGGGATATTTTCTGCTGATGGGCCATTAAGGCGCACTTAAGGGCACAATATATTCTATCATCCCCATTGTGGGATGCTCCACCCAGTGAGGGGAGCCAACCATTCCCACCCGGATAACACTGAGACCTAGGAACACAAAGTATCTGGTTCCACCGAATTCCTGGAGGAAGAGTGGACCCTTCTCACCATCACTGGACCCTTTTCTCTCAGGATCATCCCTACTCCAACAGAACCAAATCTGCCACTCCAGGAGAACTTACTTTGGGACTGCTTCCAACACCCTGACCAACAGGGTGTCAGGTTGTAGCTCTGACTCTGTCAGGGTTTTCCAGGATTGTTGTTTGTTTGCTTGTTTGGTTGGTTTTGTTTTCTACTACATTTGTATTGTTAATATTCCTAGTAAAGAACTGTTATTCCTCTTCCCAAATCTTTGCCTGAAAGCCCTTAATTGCAAAATTATAATTTGGACGGGGTGAGGGGTTTACATTCTCCATTCCAAGGGAACCTCCAGCTTTCCCTGGCAGATACCTGTCTTTCAAAACCAAGACAGTTACAAATTGATACCTGGGTTCAGCAATGAGAGAGAGTTGGAAAATCAGAGCAGAAAAAAGAAAACAAATAGACATTGATGTCTCCCTTTTTTTTTTTTTTTAGTCTTTTAAATTTCATAACTGACTTGACTTTATTTCCTTTTGTGCTTGTAACACAAGACAGTTGAGATACCACCCTCTCCCTACAGCTGCTGTTTGTCAATGTTGGAACTGATCTTTCTCCATGTGTTGCAAAACCCCTCAGCTATGTTGACCAAAAGACTGAGGTCCTACACTTGATCTTAAGGAGAACTTAAGAACAGGTTCATGCTGCTGGAATTTCAGTCAGGTCCCAGATTAGGGTGGTTTTAGGACTCCTGTGCATAAAAAGCAATCTTTCTTGTAAATATGGAGTTTTAAGGCTTCAGATAAATATTCTTGGTTATGCCAGGTCTCTTAAACCTTTGTATTTTTAATTTTAATTTTGCTGTCTCATTGCTCATAAGTTAAGAAGCGAATCAAATGTTAAGGAGGAGGCCATTTAGCATTTTGCCCTTCTTTAGGATCCAGAAACAAGGAACGTTTACTTCTCACTGTATACCTATCCTTCCTTGTACAGTGTGGGAAAGGAACTCATTGTAAACAGGATTTGAGTTAGTGTCCACCAATGCTTCAGCAGTGAACTTGGAAGGAGGTTTCTCTGAGGAGGAACTTTTAGCTATCATTTGGCTTGGAACTGGCTGTTCACATTTGGTTAGAACTTGACCAAGTATTGACAAGAAGTTTACTTTAGTGCTTTCTACCTCAACAGAGGTCATCTCATGAACTTACCTTTAAAATGCACCTTTTTGGACCTGGCTTTGTTCTGTCATCTAAAGAGAAATCAAGTCTCAGTATGTGGCTAAAAGTGACTGCAGGTTAATTAGAGCTGATTAATTTGTATGAACACAGCAAATGTGCACACGGAAAGGAGAGGGGTTATTTTTAGCCAGTGATATATATTGATTTTGGGAGATTAGAGCTGGAAAAGCTGGGATTCATGACTCCAAAGAGTAACTATTCTTTTGTTAGTACCACCAGTCCGAAGTTTAGTGAGGAAATAGCTTTCTATGTTAACTGTAAGAGAGTCCGTCACTAAACAAATGTCCATAGCAAATGCAAGATTAAACTCTTTTAAATGAAAGATGTAGAATTTCGTCCACAGAATAACCATCCAAATTCTCAGCACTCTTTAACAGACAAATTTTTAATTGCTTCTTAGAAAGGTCACTCTTGCTCAACATACTAGCACTGCTTTTATTCTTAATAATAGAATCCTCTATGTCCATGGCCTCAAAATGAGCCATTGCTTAATCCAAATAGTTGTTTTTCCTTCTGAAATCCTTTTTACAAAATTAAGCAGCTATTTTAAATACAGAAGAGGTTTCCCATACTACCCCACATTTATAACTAGAATTTAAAAAAATAATAATAACCAAATCTTGTCAGTACAGTGCTACTTGTAAAACATCAAACACGTTTAACCGAATCACCTCTACATGGCCTTGGAGATAGTTTTGCAATCAAGCTTTCATTTATAATTTTGTTTACTGATGTTATTTTACCATTGTTTTTCTTTAGGAACACTTTTAACAGAGATTTAAACAGCTTGTATCTAAGTCTGCTACATTTGCACTACCACACAGCTATATGAAAGGTGACTATCCTCACTAGATTAGCCCATGTTCACATTAGTTATGACTGAACAGAGGTTCCAAAATAAATAAGGAAGTCCTAAATTTAGAGAGGGAGGAAAAGAGGAGATGAGGGAGTGATGTTTTCAAAACAGCATTAGTTTTCTAGAGCGTCTGAAGCTTCTAAAGAATGTTATGAATACTTTCAGGCTGACTTTACATGGGACACAACCAGAGAAGATCTCCCAAGCTGCACAGAAGTTCAATAAGCCACTCATGATTTATCCTGGGGCAGTGTTCACTGCTGCTTCCAACGGGTGTAAGAACACGCTGGTATATGGCATCCTGAAGTAGGAGGAGGATTCTTAAATGAGACTTGGTTTCAACTAGACAGATAGGAATTCATGAGAACAGCAGTGATTCTTCAAGAGTGACTCCCAGAGAAGGTGATGGTTATAATGAAAAGCTGAACAGAATCATCCACCAGGGCCGAGGATTTTAACAATGACAGATTTGCTTTTAGTCTTTAACATAACTTCAATTAATTACTTAAACTTTGATGGAGATTCCAGCAGCAGGTATTAGCTATACAGACACTCATGCCTAGAAATCATTTCAGGAAACAATCCAAGCTGAAAATAGCTGGAAAGTAGCAAAGTATCCAATATGCTTATCCCATTCTTCCTTACCTAAGGATATTGATTTTTTTCCCACTGTTGGAGACAGGACAGCAGGAGAGACAGTAGACAAGTTTGCCATATATTGATCAATGAGGGTTTTTTGTTTCCTTTGGTCGCAAATGCTACAAGAATTTTGCAACTTCTATTAACCTCAGGTAAGTCGATATCTTTGTTAAAATACCTGTAATATGTAATACTCACCTGCAATGGATAGCCTTACTACTTGCTGGCAGGACTTACCAAAGACAAGCAGAGAAAGGGATTTTCACAATCTTTGTATCTATGACTGCCACAACTCACTATGAAAATGAAACTGCTGTTCCCTGGCAGGGATAAGCAGGGATTTATCCAGTTGTGTCTTGAATATCTTCAGAGGTAAAGACTACACAGCCTCTTACTTCCATATTTGATTGTTACAATGAAGGGAAAAAATCTACATGTATCAAGTTAGAATCTCTTCTGTTTCAATTCATGTCTATTTCCTCAGAAAAATTCCACGAATTTCAGTGCAAAGAATGAGAAAATTCTTGTATTTGGACACCGTTCCTAGGTTTTTACAAACCCATTTTCATTTTATCAAACTACTACAGGATAATTTGTGAGTGTTTGGAGATAGAATGCCAGGAAATTATCTCAGAAGTACCATACTCTTAAGAAAAGAGAAATAGTTTGTGAAACAGCAACATGTCAATTTTAAGCTGCATAGTTTTTTGGATAAACATCATGAAATTCAGTATTTGCATTTCTACGTTTATTCTTTTATTTACTGTTATTCTAAGTTTATTACTTTTATTTACTATCCTATTTTAAATATGACAAAAGCATGGCAAGAGATGCCAAATAAACCTTGTCTGAATAAAGCTGTTCATTCTTCCAGACACCTATGCTGATAACTTTTGTATCTATGTCTCTGTGTGTACAATTATAAAGAAACAGGAGTAATAAAGTTATAGAAAGGCATATTTCCAATCTCATAAATTATGATAACAAAGAACAATTAAATGAAATTATGAACTATAATGCCTTACGTAACTGAATAAAATCTTTTTACCTGTACAACGTGCTAAGCATTAGTCTCATTGAGCAGTTCACTAATTGCAGCACAAGAAGCTTGAATAAAAATTCAGAAGTAATATTTAGTGCCATTTCACTCTACTGAGAAATCTCCTCCAAAAGCAATTTACTCCATAACTACCAATGAATTCTCACCTAACTATGAGTTATTAGAATACCACCTTGAAATCATATGATTCATATTAATCTATCATAGAAAATTTAATTAGTGAAGAAAAAATATCAAATAAAAATAATCTCATGCTAAACACAAAACTAACTAACATTTTTTGTCACTGTTTTTGCAGATGAAGAAATGCATATGATTCCCAGATACTAAATACTTCATGCTTTGCATCTTTCTAACAAAAGCCTACTTTTTAAAAATAAGTGCTGGTATCACACATTTGAAAACAAAAAAAAAAAAATCTGATGTGACACTCCTACTCCCTAAAGCAGGTATAAAAATTTACAATTTTGTAATATTTTGAATCCTTTTGCACAAGTGTATGTAAAGACATAACAGATTATTAGACATTATAAACTTACTTGCTTGATGTGAGAAAGTATTTTCTTGTATCTCATCAGAACTTGGCTCATCTGATAAATGAAGATACTGGATTCTCCCTGCTGCATTTGCACTAGATAAACTTCCAGCTGAAGAGGGTCAGATACAAGACTCCTTTCTCTGAAAGAAAAAAACAAAACAAAAATTAGGTTGCAGTGTTAAAAATGGCTTAATATGTCTTTGTTAACCATTCCCAAAGTACTGAGAATTTGTATGTTTTCACTAAATTAGCTTTTTAACAATAACTCCATTATTACTTTGTATTGTTAGTTAGCAAATGGAAAAAAATGCAGGAAGCTTAAAAAAGAACAGAGAACTCGTATTAAAAAAAAAAAAGAAGTTAAAGAAAACAACTTAAAGTCACTGCAAGTGGTTAAAGCCACTGTTTAAAAAATAAAAGACCATGGTCCAAACTTTCACTAGGGATGAAATTTTATTTACATTGAATTCAACTGTCAGCAGAGGCAACCAGGCATACTCAGCCAGGATGGAAGGTGGCCAGGTGGGCTGCAGTAATCCATGGTACCATCTTCTCATTAACGGCATCAGTACAACAAGTAGTACTGACTGCATGAACTTGTGAAGTCCATCTGTGGAACCTGAATAGCTTAGTTCCACAGATAACACAAAAATGTATGATTCTTCTCTAGTATAGTTTGAATATTATGTTTAGAAAGTGATTGGATATATCCCATAAAAGGTTTTATAAGACTTTCATTAACTGCAATGAAGGTATAGAAAATATGGTAAAGGATATCCATTTCCACTTGGAGCAACAAAGTTCCATGTGTGTTTAATGAAACATGTGAATTCAGATTCATATCTGAATTTAAAATTATCCTTAAATGGCATTGAACTTCATCATCTTCCTATCTACATTCAAGTTCTAACTCTTACATCTAACTTTTGATATACATATAACCTAAAATTTTTTCAAACCCAGAAACTAAATAAAACCTTTTCATATATCAATTTTCTCTATTCTTAGTCACATATAAGGTCATTTATATGTGTGAAATAGTTAGGCATGAAACTTTAAAAACCTCTTCAGAATTTTAAATGTGATAAGTGATGTACTATCAAATTTGAAAGTGTTTCATTTTCTCACTGAAATTCAGTAATGCTTTGCTAGCAGTCTTAGCTGAGATGATTAAACAATTAAAGGGACGCTGATGATTTTCTGATGAAGAGCATGTGGGATCTGACTCAGCCTCTGGCATAAACTACAGCAGCTCTAGGTGTTGCATTTTTACTGTTTATATTGGGCATCCCAGGAACTGTCAGGGCTCAGCATGCTTTCCATCTAACCACTCAGGTCTGCCAGGAGCAACGAAGAGATGCACCAAGCAAAGTGATTGCTATCACTTTAGGAGAACATTGCAACTCATTTGCACTGCACTGGAGGCCATCAGTGAAGAGAGAGGAGATGGATTACAATCAAACTGCTGGAAAACATTTCGCTATATCAGTATGTGACTGAAAAGACACAGGTATCAGAATTTAACCTTGGGCATACTAAAGTGGCACATTTTCAAATTCCTCTAAATACATGCATCCTTAAATAAAAAAAAGTCAAAATTTATTTTAACACAATTAATCCATAAACGAAGTCTCGCCTTTTAGTGAGAAAATCATACTCATGTAATATTACCAGCAAGTTCTCAACAATGGTGAGCTCACCCATCTTCTCCCTACATTCTGGACTACAAATTGATTATTCCTGGCATTTCTATCAGATGAAATTATATGAAAAACACACATTGCTCTCTAGCCTCCTTCTTCGTACGTTTGATGAATTATTTTTTCCCAAGTCTTAAGTAATAATATCATATTGTTATAGATTTTTGGAGCCAATTTTAAATCAAAAACAATTTATTGCCAACGAGAAATTTAGAATACGAAATAGACAAGAAATTGACAAAGCAAAACAAATCAAGGAATTGATGCGCATCGGGTGAGAGCCTCGACGTACGCTCTGCAGCGCCACGTCCCCCTGAGGTCTCACGCCGAATGCCCCACAGTCCATCTGTTTTATATCCTTCTTGATTCGGGCTCTGTGTACATGTCCCAGCTTGTCTCCCCGTCAAGGTGCGGGGAGGGCCTTGAAGCCCTCCTGCTATTCAATTTCAGAATTTCAATATGTCTTTTTTTGTTCCTTGTGCAGTCTTTGATAGGATTTTGAGAGACAGAAACTCCATCTGAATGGACTTCCTGAGCGTAAGGATGTCCTCAAGCATTCTTAATGTTTCAGGCCCGATACTGTCTCAAGCCATCGGTTCTTATCGGAGACTGATCCATGCCAGTTTCTTCCTCGCCCCTCATGGGTATCGTAATTTCTGCTTCCTTGCTTGGAGATGAAGGAGTCCTCTTGTGAAATTCCTCTCATCCCGGCTCTTGATTCGTGGCTGCCTTTCTTGGTTTTTCAAAATACCTTTTAATCCTTATGTTTTATTTACTACGACAGTGTTATTACAAAAATATAATTCGTCCGCCACCATAACAGCATTATTATAAAAAAACATGAATTAACTATCTATTACAATATTATGCACACAAACACTTAAAAGCCAAAAATATATGCTGGGTCAAGAGTAACAGTGCAACAATTTTCCAATTTTCCCAGTACAAAAAAAGTAAATGTGAATGCATAAAAATAGAGACAAATATATTTTGTCTTACTGGTAATTAAGCAAACGGAGTATATTTTTAAAATCAACCACAAATTCTATGAACATTTGTAATATACTTTAAATTCTTTCTTGCCCAGTCCAAATGTAACACAAAATCCTACTTTTCATTCAGTGAAGAAAGTTAAATGGAAGTTGAAGATGTATGTATGGCATCATTTAAATTAACATGGACATTAAAAAAAATTAAACTGAATCAGGGTTTTGGGAAGTCTGAGACATTAGATCAATAAGAGCAGTTTTTCTTCTATAATAACATTATGGAAGAAAGTTATTCTGTCCCCTTTTTTGCTCTTTTTTCCCCTTTTTATCTTTATTTAACCACTAATTAATGAGAAGAGGGCACATAAACATGGATTTCGCTGTATGAGTTTATTATTTACTACACTGAACAATATTCTACCTAATTACTGTGAGGCACTGTTATATTAAGCTGAGGACAAAAGATTTTTATGTGCAGGAAGTCAGTAGGAATTCTAGAATTCTGCACGAGGATTGCAAAGACAGAATCTGTGATTCCAGTCTTGCAGAGTTATCCACATGAACAAGAAGTCTGCTGCAAGGACCAAAGTTTCTACTTAGTTTCTATTGCTTCAACATAAAATTAAGAACATTTAAGTTTTCCTCATTGTCTTGGGTTATGGAACCAAAAAAAAAAGTGTATTCTATTTCATCTACTGAAAGCAGTTGGGGAGATGCTTGTTTTTATCTCCTGTAACTCTTGGGGGAGGGGGGCGGGTGCCTTCTGATAATGGGCCAACTGTTAAAACCAGGCGGGACATTGTTTCTTATCTCTTTCACCACCTGTCCTCCCTCCAGGGGGATATTTTCTGCTGATGGACCATTAAGACACCCCCAAGGCATACCCTCCCTCCCCAAAGCACAGACCTCCCCAAACTATACCCTTCCCAAAATAGAACATCCACATTCCATCATCTTATTGTGAGATGCTCCACCCAGTGGGGGGAGCCAACCATTCCTACCTGGATAAAACTGAGACTCAGAAGCAGAAAGCACCTAGCTTCACCTGGTTCCCAGAGGAGGACTGGACCCCTTCTCACCGTCACTGGACCCCTTTTCTTCAGGACCATCTCTACTTCAACAGACCCACATCTGCCACTCCAGGAGGACTCACTTGTGGACTGCTTCCAACACCCTGACCAACAGGGTGTCAGATTGTAGCTCTGACTCTGTCAGGGTTTTCCAGGATTGCTTGTTTGTTTGTTTGCTTGTTTCGTTGGGTGGTTTTGTTGTCTACTACATTTGTATTGTTAATATTCCTAGTAAAGGACTGTTATTCCTATTTCCAAATCTTTGCCTAAAAGCCCTTAATTGTAAAAGTATAATTTAGTGGGGGTGAGGGGTTTACATTCTCTATTCTAAAGGAAACTCCAGCTTTCCCTGGCAGACACCTGTCTTTCCAAACCAAGACACTCATAAAGAACAGTTTTAATATTATGTCAAGAGAAAACGTTAAAAAGCTTTTGTTAATTATAGCACATTAAGTTGAACCTACCTTTCTGAGCAGAACAAGGAGGGCACCAAAAAACACATGGCTGTCTCTGGCAGATAAAAAATTTACTAAGATCTGGAAAAAAATATGAAACAAGGTAAGTAAATGTGTGATTCTGTGTAAATATAAAGTATATTATTTTCTTTTATGACTCAAACATATAGAAATATTTATTGAAAAGTAAAAATTAAGATATCAAATCCTTACAAAATACGTTAAAAGTCTTAGGTTCATTTAAAGTACACTTAAATATACACTTAAAATCTTAGAATACACCCAGTAGGACAAGCAAGGATGTTTCTTCTCAAACTACAATTAGTATCTCCTTGACTGCTAAAGCATCTCTATTACACCATTGTAAGAGTTTGGTTTTGTATAACATATCAGAACTCTAAATCAGGTCTCCTAAAGTCAAAAGTTAATAATCACCTTATATTTAAATGGCAGAGTAATTTAAGGCCCTGCTTTTATTTCTGTTCATGATTTATATCTAAGTAAACTCCATATTTGTCTAGATTCTTCATAAATAGATTGTCTGATATTGCCATTGTTTTTCTGCAGCATGATAGAATCATGAAACCCTAGTCATACTGATTTTGATCTCAGCTGTATCTCAGTTTAGCCACAAACCAGCAATAGTTAAGTACAGATTCTTAGACTGATGGTAATGTATAGCAATGGATGTCTGGGTTGACACAGAATATCTAGACACAATACTTTTCAAGTGAAAAACCACAGCAGAAATTAGCGTAAAATATATTTACATTTTAAAAGTATATAAAACTCCTTGAATCATAGTAACGTGTAGCTCAGGACAGTGTATACATGAGCACTATTTTTTAGATGAACAAATGTTTAGATTAGTCCAAATGTTTAAAATATATTTATCTCAAACAGCCAATAATCATACATCAGACCAATTAACTTACAGAGAAGAAATAATTTTTATGATACTACTAATACATCTGTGAAACACAGAGATTATCTTACTTCACAAGCCTGTCAAGGTAAGGAATTTAGTCCCACCTAGGTCAAATCTAAAAAGCATGCTTTTTTCCATTAAGTAGCTAATCAAAATTAGCAATTTTGTAAAGCACTTACTTTATGGGCTCCACTTGCTGTAACCCATTCTCTTTGATTTTTAACAGCAGCAAGCTTTTGGAAAATGTCTATGGAACAAAGGAAGATACATAAATGGACTGTTTCTCACTAATATTTTCATTTTACCAGTCACAGAGCAAAACACTGTATAAATTCTTTGAACCATAACTGGCTCATTTTACTCTTTTATTTCAATGCATAAAAAGATACTAATTTCTTAAAGAAACACTACTTATGTAGAAAAACAAGCTGTTCTTTTCTATTGGAATTTTAGCTTTTACTTGTGTGATGATGCCTAGAGTAAATATAGTAGCATCTTACTTAAGGACCACCTCAAGTACTTTAAACATTTTAATCCTCACACAAAAAGTTGTGAGCAGCCTTATCATTTCTGTTATCAGCTATTGTATTTACATGTCATGTTGACCACCTTGTCTACATTATGCTGCTCCTCTCCATAATTAAGATAACGATTTGCTGTTGTTTCGATATACTGCAAGTAGGAGAGGAAAAATAAAGGATATCATTACGAAAAATAAAGTTTGAAGACTTCATAACACCAGACTGTTCTGCACAGGTAGAGCCTGTAGGTGGTGCATCTGTCTCATGAAAAAATATTCTGTAATGCAATAGTAGTGTAGCCCTAAGGTTTAAACCTGATTCAACATTAAAAAAACCCCCACATTTATTTTATCAGTATGCTTTTCCCTTTGCAAAGTCATTTGCTACAGTGCACGGTGATTTTGCTCATCTCCTTTTAAAAGTCTACAGTTTCTTTTGACTGACCCAATTGCGTTGACTTTTCTAATTCTTCTCCCACTTCAAGAGGCATTTCTTGGGTCTCCTAACTAGAAGTCCTAGATGAATGCAGCTAGATTATAGGACAGTAGTTTTGAAAACTAGTGAAAAAACCCACACCAACTGCTCATGTGAAAACAGAGGAACCGACTCCCTTCATTCCATAAACTAAGGAAAAAAAAAAGGAGGTTAAGAATTACTTAAAATAAGTAAAAACACAAGAAGTAAAATTTTAAAAGTTCTTAAACTTTTAATCTAAATTTGGAGATTTGCCAACGACATTATGGAAATTTTACATATCTATATGATAAAGTCAAATACCAAGTCTAGGGCTCAGAGCAATGACAAGCCATCTGTTCTGGAGATTTACAGTTTCTTTGTTAGCAAGACACACAGGACAAAAGAAACACCAGAAATCAAGAAAGTTATGCAGTAATGGTGTAAAATCACTCTTGAAATCTGTTTATTTGCAATTGCCATCCTCACATATAGAAGTATAGACACATACATGTAGGTGTGCATTCATAAGAACAAATGTTTTTACACACAAGCACCAAGACAACTCGTACGTGTGACACACGCATCCCCTAATCCAAGCGAGAAACAATAGCTGGACATACTGACCTGGTAGCATGGATCCCTGATTAATAATCTCAGGCAGATTAATGCTCTAAGAAACTGGATGGACAGAGCTTGACTAAACACTGCCTGTAAATGTAATATTCAAAACATAAACCAAATGCAATTAAAAAATGTTCGAACACTTAAATAAAAGAGTTTGATTCAGAATCAATTGACTAGACAATTAGTGACCTACAACAACTGTTCAACATACCTTACCATTTAACTTTTAATACTATTTATACTCAAACACAGTAGCAGCTACAAATAAATTTATTTCATTATATGAGCATTATGAGCCATCACTTATTGTCACTGGACTGATGAGGGAAAGTACATGCCTATCTTTAAGAACAAACTAATTGTGTTTGATATAAAATTTTAGTGGTTGAATTGAGGCCCAAAAGAGCAAAGTAAATGAGAAACCACACAGCAAATTTCAGAGCACAAAATACACTTATGCAAAAATATGGGTGCTACAGAAGTAAAAATAGCTATATTTAAAATATTCTTTTGAATTATCATAATCTATCCTGGCTTTTAAAAACTCTGTTATGCTGGGAATAAATTGTTATTTAGTTCAAATGTTCTTGAAATAGGATTGTATTTCCATATAGAACTTCCTCCTTTATATTTCTTCATATGATTCTCCAGCATAAGACATGACAGAAAACACAAATCAAATTTGCAGAAAGTGTCCAGGGGCAGTAATCCTGCATAAAATACCAGTAATGGAATCACTGTTTCCACTGCCTGTTGAAAGTATATATCCCCATTTCCCTATTTAAAATAAACCTAAAATTAGACATCTTTGCCATGTGTTTTTTTGTTGTTGTTTTAACGGAGAGGACAAAATTTGTTTGGATAGGTTTCTTGGAAACAGAAGAAGTGTATGGGTCATGGCAGTTCTCTTGCCATTTCATCATTTGCAGTTAGGAATGATGCCAATAGCTAAAAATACTTCCATAAAAATAAATGTTTTACAAATAGATCCTAACAAACTCTCAGCCCTTTTATGCCAATATGCTGCCCAAAGTAATACCATTTTTCATCACGATTCCATAATTGGCCACTTCAGAACAGCACAAAACTTTCATGGAAAGAAAACAGCAACCACGTACCTGTGTGCAAAATTTGTAGGTCAGATTTTAAAGTGGCCTGAAGATATTACCATGGTGGACAGTAATTCCCTGAGCATGGCTAACATTTGAGAGTCTCTTCTACTGCAGTTACAATACACATTACTAGATACACCAGGGTATATCCAGCTTATCTACATATCTAACAATTCATGCTTGTTTCATCAACTTTGCCTGGGTGCCTTCATTCTTAATACAAGAGGCTTGTTTCCATATCACTATCACAAAGAAACACCAAAGAAAACCAAAAATATAAGCCAAGTATGTCACAATATATAAACAGAATTTGGGAAACCACAGTGTAAGCTATTCTTAGATTTTTGGCAAATGAAGCTGAGCCACTGACCTCCCACTGGTGAGTACTGAGTTCACATGCAAAAAAGAGATACCAGATTTAAAAATCACTTAAATGATCTGTTTTAAACTCACTGTCATTAAGATAATCAAAGAAGAGATCCCTAGTTCCCCTGTTGGTTCTGAATAAAGGTTTAAGCAAACTATGTGGTGGTCTTAGATTCCTCTGCAAATTTACATGTTACATGTTACTACCTTTCAATGCTCTAGGATTCTGCCTTTAAACTTCTGTAGCACTAAAGTGGTTTTTTAGAAGTTTTTTGGGCTTTAAAAAGGAAAATACACTACACTGCAAAGGACTATAGTAAAACAATCCTGAAAAATGCATCTTTTTTCCCCCGAAAGTATCTTTCTCTGCCCCCTCTATTTTTGTCAGGTCTTGTACTTTTTCCTCAAATAAATGAGAGCAGCATAAGTAAAGGGGTTACCCCTTCCAATCCTGTCATACACAGAAATACATATAAATACAAACAAGTGGCATCAACTCATGTGAATTTTATGGCAGCCACTGGCCTCTCACTATAATGGCAGCAGCCCATAAAATATAAATAGAATCATTAAAACAAATTAAAAGCAAATCATAGATTACAGACAGCATATACAGATAAATGATCAAGAAAGCATAGCAGTTAAGTTTTGTCATATACCCAGTCCTTCGTTCTTCTGCCCCACTAACCCGAGCATTGCTCCTCAAGGCCAATACAGAAGTGGTTGTTTAAAACTGAGATGATGAAGTGCTGCAGGTAATTTCCACAGAAAGGTGTATTGTTGTAACAATATGGGATATTGTCTGTGCTTCTTGCTTCTTCATGGAAGGCAAGAAATGGTGGCCCTCCTTCTTGGTTATGAATGTATTTCATATATTGACCTGCAGGTAAGTCTGTCCACTTAACTTAAACAACTTAAAGTTGTGAAGATATCTAAAAACAGTTGATGCTTGGGATATTTGCTAAAATTTCTCTCATTCTTGTAGGTCACACTAATAAGGAAGAAAAAAGAAAAAAGGTGAATTGCAAATTAACTTGCCACAAGACAGTTTGACACTGTTACTGTTACAACTTAACATTACAACAAAAACTAAGAAATGTTATATCAGCAGTTACCACAGAATAACAGGATTTCAGATTGCCAGACATTAACAGTCTATCTCATGCATAATTTGGGACTATCGGAATGGTATAACTTTTCCAAATAAAGAAAGTATCACTATTTAAAATGAGTTTATTAACTGTCACCAGTTATACTCTGCTGAGCAGGAAAGTTTGAAACTTAAAATGGCAGCAACATAAACAGGTTTAAAAAATTAAAAACATGTAATTCTCATCTCAACTACTGGATTAACATGAAAGTACAAGTAACAAGTAAAAATTCAAATGCCTTCAATACCTCAACAAGGTGATACTCTTAGATACATAAAGATATTCAGAGATATGAGCGTGTCACTATCAGCTTTTTAAAATTATTTTTGCCTAAATTTTTCAAGCTCAACAGCTTCTGTTGATTTTTCCCATTGACAACTGGACTTTTGTTCATTGCTTCTGACATTTTCAAAAGTTCTTGTCACACTGGTTTGACCACTTTCAATATATATACAGCTGGAAGCTAAGGAAGGAAAGGATAGTAGTCATGAAGCAAACATTGCATTTTAAGTTTTATGAGAATATTATCAAGCAAAAGTACCCTTTCTTAAGTTCTGATTTGAACTGTGGACCTAGAACTTGATGTTACAGAATACACACAGCCCCTCTGCAAAACAAAACTGATGCAAAGCAAGACTGGAAAACAAGTTCAGAGAGGTAAATAAAAGGTGAAGAATGGTGTCTTTTAAAATTTATGATAGCAAAGCTAAACAAAATCTGCAACACATGCTCATTATCTATGCTTCTTACCTGTCCTAATTCCACAGTTGCATAGCCTTTGCATTCTTTTTAGGTTGTACAACTCACATGTTCCAGCTTTCTGCTCAGAAGCAATTCCAGGCCTCTAACCAGGTAGAAAGTGCATAATTCCTACCTCACATGGATGAATCCTTTAGTCATTTTGTCATATCTTTTTACAGAACTGAAAGGGAGACAATGTTCTGTGACTCCAAAGACTCACACCCATCATCATGTGTTCATTTTCTTTGCTTCGAATACAAAGCAAATACAAGCTTCGCTAAGTGAGTTGAGGTGAAGGAGATTTGACTTTCTCCTGTAAGTTGGTATTTATGCCCTGGATATTTTTAGCTGAAGTGTTATTCTTCAAAGACAAATTGTTTATGGTTAAAATGCTGATCTTACTTTATATTCTTTACCACTCTCCCCCATGCTGTTACTCACACATCTCTAAGCTTGCCTTCGTGTGACATTGTGAAAGGGCACAGAGGAAAACAAATCTGCTAGGCTACTTTACTACATGCAACAATAGCTGGAGAAAACCTGCTAAGATACAAAATAAAGCCACTTTTCCTGTTAAAATAAAAAAAAAGGTATACTAGAATGGGAAGGGGATCAGTTTCATTCTTTTACCAATTCTAAATGTGATTCGTCCCACACAGAAGGTCTAATGTTGCCAAGAAAAAAAGAAAGAAAAAAAAAGAGACAAGAAGAAAGATATTCACTACTCAAGATTTTGCTAACATGTTTTAATCATTATAGAACACAATGTTCTAAGCATATGCCAGAAACCATAATCACCATTAATTATAATTCTAAAGCCTATTTAATAACAGTTATTGAAAAACACCTGTTGGTTCCTTGACTGAACACTTGAGAGAAACTGAAGCCTTTTTAGATCAGAATAATCCCTAAGAAAAAAAACCACAATAGTGTGTGTTAATAGTTACATAAAAGTATTTCCGTAAGTGTGAAGAAGGTCAACAAGCAACAAAGGTACTAACAGAAAATATAGTTTTCTAGTGTTGCCTGGTGTCCACATGTTGTGTACAGAAGAATTTACAACTTCTCCAGAATGCCTTAAATCAACAAAGGTGTAAATAAACTTTGTGACCAGAGTAACAGTTGTCATGTTTATACTGCACTTCAAATTGAAGCATTCTGCTTTGGCAGCCAGTACAAATTCCACACGAGTCCTGCTGAAGTTCAAAGTAAAACGTCAGATACTATACCTCATAGAAATCCCAGGAGGCTTTTTGTCTGTTGCTTTTTCTGTGCTCCTCAGCTTTTTGTCCTGATCAGGCATTGTGTATCACTGTCATCATTATGGGGCTAAAAAATAATTTCCTTAAAAACAAAGTAGTTACAAAGAATTATGTCACTGCAGCAAAAGAACACATTTACTTAGAGAACCAACTGATACCACTTTTAGAAAAAAAAAACCAACAAGAAAACCCAAAAAACCACCAACAACAAAAAAACAGCTTTGCTATTTTCTCAGCATGAAACCTTGGGCATTATATCAGGATATCCTTTGAAATTCCAGATATTAATAAGAAAGCTATTAACCCAACATACAGAAACCTTGGTTTTCCAACACATGTGTAGATAATGCTGCTTGTTCTTTCATGTGTTTTTTATTAGGATTTTTCCTCTTCTTTCATCTTCTTGCCACTATTTCTCTATGTTACAGCAGTGCTTACAGGCTAACATCAAGGTTGTCAACAACAAGCTGTTGTCCAGACAACAGAGAATATAATAATTATATCATCCAAATAAACAAGTCAAATGAAGGGTAGAAAAATGAAGTATCTAACAAAAAAAGATGCACACAGCAAGTTGAGAGAGGTGATTTTTCCCCTATACTTGACTCTCCTGAGACCCCTCCTGGACTACTGCATCCAAGTTCTGGGGTCCCCATCAGAAGAATAACAGGGACCTGTTGAAGTGGGTCCAGAGGAGGGCTACAAAGAGGATCTGGGGGCTGGAGCAACTTCCCTGTGCTGAGAGAAGCTGAGAGAGGTAGGGTTGCTCGGCCTGGAGAAAAGAAGGCTCCAGGGAGATACTGAGTAGCAGCCCACTACCTAAAGGAGCCTACATAAGAGTTGGAGAGGGAGTTTTTACACAGGTATGTTGTGCTAGGACAAGCGGATGATGACTTTACACTAAAAGAAGTCAGGTTTAGATTAGGTATCAGGAGGGAATTCTTTACTATGAGGATGATGAGGCACTGGAACAGGTTGCACAGAGAAGTTGTGAACATCCTTGGAAGTGTCCAAGGTCAGGTTGGATGGGGCTGTGATCAACCTGGTATAGAGTGACAAGTGCCTCTGCCATGGCAGAGACTTGGAACTCGATGATCTTAAGGTCTCTTCCAACCCAAGCCATTCTATGAATCTATGATCACACAAATTTTCAGCAGTTTAGAATCTAGGCCTTCTGAATGTCTTGTACCAAACCTACCTGATTTTCTTGCAGTGGGACACACAGCTTCTTTCCACAGATGAGCAGATCTGTATGGCCTCATCAGGGCCATTACCCCCCATTAAATCCCTGAAGACAAACGTTCAGTATGTAGGTCTGACTTCCCACAAAAGCCCTGAGCTAGTCACTGGCACAGTACAGAGCACCTGTTCACTGAACATCTTCTAAAGTCCTAGAAATATACAAAAGACATGGAAAGAAGATATTCAAGAGGAATCTCTTGCTGCAACAAAAGCTCCTATATTAATGTAGATCTTTCTCTGAGTGAAAAAAAAAGAATGGTCAGGCACAGGCTGGGGCTGTAGAATTATCCTAGAGAATTACAAACAGCTGTGGCATACTGGTAGAGCATTTTAATTTAAAAACCAAGGATATAGTACCACTGTCTAATCCTTTCTACCTATTTTACTGTTCACTAAACACGGACTGTTTGGATGTTCCCTTTGGTGTGTCTTTAACAAGATTTTCTGTTTCAAACCTGATGGCCTCCTTTTCTTGCTGTGCAGTATAGAAGACCTCTGCTACTGATTTTTATTTTTCCTCCTCATAAGACAAAGAAAACTTGTCATGAATCAAAAGCATTGTAAACTACCAGAAGCTACTCCTCCCCAAATGAACATCAGAGTCATTTTTCCAGTTATACAATCTCACATCACAGAACCACCCAAAATGCAACTGGTGACAGTATGAACTCATGCACTCTATTAAATCCCTCTCGGAAGTAGCCTGTAAGCCCAGTTCATCCATGTCTAGTCTTTTAAACAAGCCTTTATCCTAACACAGGGAATCACTGATCTGGATCCACAGGAGACCTCTCTGCTCTCTTCCACATGTCTGCTCAAGAAGGTTATTAAAAAACACCTCAGAACACCTCTGTGGCACCAGTTATTACCAGGGAATGAATACAAACAGGATTTGTTCTACCACTCAGCAGACAAAACTACTGAGTTCAGACTAAACTGAATGCAGTTCACTCAAAACATTTATTTCTTTTTCTTCAAAAGCATTAGAAGTTAAGAGAAGCCACGTACATTGCTAAGCACATTAAGAATCCTCATGAGTAAGAATTTCCATGTATAGTTTCAGTGTTATTCTTAGAACATCCCCCAATATCATCTACCCTGTCCATCTGGAATATTACTGAGGCATGACACGATACAATAAGTACCTCACATTTACACAGTAGGAAATACTGTGGAACTCACAAATTGTCTACTTGACTATATCTACTTGACCACAGACAAGTAAGTTGTCCATGCACAAAAAGAGTTAAAGTTTTCAGCATCCCATGAAATCATTGGATTAAATCTCTAAACTGCAAACAGCAGGATTCCCAATATGGCTGAATTTTAATCCAGAAGTGTTAGGTCTTTGTGATTATTTAGAACATTTTACAACTGTCTACCAACCTTGCTTTAGGGCTGCCATTCCAATTCTTTTGCTATTTCCTCTACCTCGGTGAAGATGAAATAGAGTATGAAGATATAAAGATAAAATATGACTAATATTTTAAAGGTTTGTAGCCATTACAAAGTTCCTGTGCAAAATTGAACCCTATATACGTAAAGCCAAATTCCCTTTACGGCTGCTGAGAATGAAGGGACATTGGTCACTCCAGGATACAGCCCTCACCCAGCTCTGAGGACCTGTCCTGAGGTTACCTGTTTCCTAGAGGCCAAAAAGTCAGCACAGGTCAGTAAGACCATCAAGAAAGAGGCCAGCTCTGGCCACAGATTGACCCTGCACTGACCTCTTTAGTCAGTCCCGCATTATCTCAGATGCACAGCTCACTGGATTGGGAAACTGGATCCAGGTTACAAATAATCTCTCCCTACTTTAGCCCTGATTACCTTGTCTCCAAAGTACTTCTACTGTACAAGGGCAGGGGCAGAAAGGAAGATTTATCCATGCAGCTTAGAGTGTTATGCCCTTCACCTTACTACAGAGATTAAACTAATTAATTAACAGCCAGCTGCCAGTGAAAACGGCTTTCCCCACTCCTTCCCTTCCCTTCAGCCAGCAATTCTTCTTTACTTCTTCAGCTGATCTGACCCAAACATGAGCCAGTTTAGAGAGCTAAACACACAGAAAACAATACACTTCCGCTTATATTGTTACTTTAGCTGACTGTTACAGTGGCCTGATGAGTGTTTGTGCTGACAGGGCAGGAATGCACAGGTGTCAATCGAGGGAAAAGAGCAGAAACCCCCTTCCTTCAGTAGCCAGTCATTAAATCACGTTGGTATACTAGCACCATGTCTTGAGTGAGGGGTTGACAAACAGAAACAACTCCATTTTCCTTCTATCAGCCAGAAACCTGAGAGAAAACAGACATTAGTATTCCTTTACCTATTCTCACAGTTATTTGACTTTCTTGAAGTCACTAAGTTCCCACCCTGTGTTTCTTCTTTACTCGTGCCAGCAGAAATTTCCACGGAGCCAGGCTATATTATTCACTGTCCTCATAAGTATCCCCTGCTATGACACCAGCCACGAGGAATGTATAAGAAACACACCAAACAACTCTCAGTTGTGCCAGATAAAAACTGAAATCAGACAACTCTTTTCAAGAACAGAGACACATTAAAAGAAAAATGTCTTTACAGCACAGTCTCATTTAATTCCATTTAAGACAATAAAATTAGTGCAATAGCATAAAATAAATAAAATGCATTCATTTTAATTGAGGATAATTGCATTTAATTAGTTATGTTGATTCAATTACATAGGAAGAGAGATGCATTCTGACAGCACTGGAATGCAGGATAGGACAAGAAATGCTCCAAGAACCCTGTCAGCAATGAAAGAACCCACATGATGAGAAACAGGAGACAAAGGAATTACCCCAGACTAGATCTGTGGCCCAGTCTAGTATCTGTCCCAGATGACATAAGCACATAAGCTTCAGAGGGTAAAAAGAAGCCCCAAAACAAACAAAACCACAAAGTGTCGGAGGATGTATCTACCCCCACTGACTACAGTGTAATGGTCTCTTCAACAAGATTTCTTACAATCTTTAGTAGCAATAACTACTGGATACGGATAGTTTGTAAGCCAACCAGTTGCTTGATTTTCCCTTAAAAATCCTTTCTTAATCACTCCAGTGGCCAAATTCCACTGTCTAATCATACACAGGATAACAGGCTTAAGGTGGATAAAGAAGCAGTATATATGTTGGCTTTAATACGACTTTTGATGCTGTTGCTAGATAGGAATGTATCTAACACCCTATGTAATACCATAAGCTGGGTCAGATGAAGGTCAGGTGAAAATTCACTCCTTAAAAGAGCAATTGGAAATATATTATTGTCAAAACAGAAATGGATTTCAAACGCGGTCAAAACGATGGCAAAAGAAGCATCAAAGGTGATGAAAAACTCCCAAAAGGTTTTTTAGATTTTCCTTATCTAGTCTGACAGGAAAAAAGGAAATTCTGGCCGGCTTCCCCTCTTGTTCTCAAAGAGCATGGCAGTTATAAAGGATCCCTACCCATGATAGCCTGTGTCTAGGAAATTGTATTGAAGAACCCATACAGACAATGTTTGAAGAATATTTCTTTCATTTCATTGACTGAATCAATACGGAAATTTATGTGTTTGCTATACACAAAAACTTCCACACACATATATGTGTCCCAACCCTTCTTTAATAACTTCTTCAGAGATTCTCTAAAGGTTAACAAGAGTAAGATTCTCCCTGTTTTCCTGACAAATGAAAACATTCAAGCTACTGCTGTTTTGGGGTTGTTTGTCTTTTGCTTTTTTCTTTTTTGTTTTACCTCTGTACCACCTCATTCCATAAATGGCCAGGCTTATTCTCAGATTGCTGTGTCCACCAAATGTCAGTCTCTTGGTTAATTTCCAGAGCATAGCTTTCCTCTGTAGAGTTTGCCGAAATCCACCCTGCTAAGCAGTAGTTCACATATGTAAAGAAAAGAAACACAAAAACACAACACGACAAAACAAGAAAAAACCCAAACAAACAAACAAACAAGACCACAAAAAAAAATTAGGGAATTTCTGTGGTCTAGTGAGCAGCTCAATTCAGTATCAACAATAACACGTAGCTCTTTGAAGTTCACCCTCTCCGCTCTCACTACCAAGCAGACCTTTATAGGGAATGATACCGCTATTACTGAGACCTCTGGGGATCACGAGATTGTTCAATGCCTACTGAAAGCCTAGACCTGGTGCAGGTGCAGGGCTGTGGAGCACGTCATGAGGCGGAACGAGAGGAGGATGGGGACATTACATCGCCTTCCCTGCCCTCGACTGCACTGGCCCATCCCTCACCTTGAGCTTCCCTGTGTTCCGTCCCTCCCCTGCCCGCGGTGCCTCAGCGGCTCCCGCGCTCCCCCCGCCCCGCCCCCGCTCACTCCGCGCCGCGGCCCGGCTGCGCCAACGCTCGCTCCGCCTGGACGGGACGGCCGGGCCAATCGCCTCCCCTCTTCTTGGCCCGCCGGCCAATGGCGAGCCGCCGTGCTGCACGGTGCCGGGGTTCCCTGGCACCGCTTCCGCCCGGCGCCGTCGCCATGGGCACCGGGACGCCCCGGCCGGGCCCGCCCCGCAGGGTCCGACCCCAGCACGCCCCGGGCGGGGCAATGAAAACAGAAGTGGCTTCAATAGAGTCCAGGAGATTGTTTATTGCTTTTGCCAACTTTCTGAAACGTTACAAAAGATAATTTTATTCTAGCAGTAATTAAAACAACACAAAGGCTGAATCTTTCACATTAAAGACAAGTCTGAGATTTGTGTTTTCTGTATAAACTGAATATTGATTCTACAGTTGGAATAATGTTTTCATTTGCTTTGGATTTGTTTATAAAGTAAGAAAACGTCAGTGTAATTAGAAAAGCAGTCATAAAAAATTCGAACCATACAGTATGTAATCACATTTCAAATAAAGAATATTAAAATCAAAACTGCAGTTCAGCTGCAAAAGCTGAACCTGGAAGACACCTTTGCACAGGAGCATCAGCAACAATAGAAAGGAAAATACTAGAAATGATGTGTCTTTCCAATAAAATCATTTAGAAAAGTATCGATTTTCAAACTCATTCATTATTCCAAAGAAATGTCAACAGATACTAAATTCAATATGAAAGTGTCTTTAGGTAAAGTTCAACGCCAACTACAAAGTCCTATAAGTTTTCACTAAAAACATTATAAAATAAAATTGACAAACTTACTGAGCAATTTGCTTTATTTATAGCACTACACTTATGCTGACTCAAAGCTGTGTGCATCTATAGTCTTAAAATTTGCCATAAAATAAATTATTGTTGGTATAAACAAAGCACTTCCCACGTTTTACTGTACTTGATAATTTTGTCCTAGATGAGTAATTAAAACATTACTAATCATAAGAAAGCAAAAAGAAAACTAAGCTCGCCGTGGTGCTCGCCTGACAGATTACATTTGTGAACTGAGAGTCATGAACCATTTACTTTATGATTTAGAGAACCTATGTACAAGACAAACCCTTTAGAGCGGTGCAGGCTCTGCGACGTGACATCCATTTGTTACAGAAATATTTTACAGCCTGTCGAACCTGCCTTTGCAAAGGGCACGAATTAGGAAGTGACCGGATAAAGACGGAGATGCAGGTGAAGCAAATGATAACTTATGGGAGAACTTCCATCAAACGAAGAAAAAACGGCCAAGATACTCGGTGGAAAAAGATCCCAAAACCATTAGGGCACCAAGTTCTACCCTGACAGGTTTTATGATGACAAGCTTGGCAATTTGGAACATTTCATGGAACAACTGTATAAAATATTATGTTATAGCTGCAAAATTAATCTAGGAGGAAATTGTTGTTAACTTGGGCATATGTAAACAGAATGAAAAACGTGTCACTGTAATACATATGAAAATAGTAAGAATGAGTTTTCTAGAATATAATTTAAACACAGAACTGCATTTTAAGTGATACATTTTAGATGATAATTTAAATGGAGTGGTCAAAATTAAGACCTACAATTCATGTAAACATTAATATTTATAAATAAATTAGAAAAGAAAAGAAAAAAAAAAAAAAAAAAAAAAAAAAAAAAAAAAAAAAAAAAAAAGGAGGGACTTCCTGAGGTGGCTCTGCAGCCAGGTACACAGTAGCACTAAGCTCCATTCCAGGAAACCAAGGCATCTATAAAAAGTGCAGGGTTGTTTATTTTCCTCTAACTGTTGGAATGGAAATCCATTGGCGTAGTTTTTACAGGGCTTAAGCCCTATGAAAAAAAAAAAAATCAGTGCACAGCAATTATCACTGCTCTTTTGCATCCATTAAGGCAAAACATATATCTACATACAATAAACTACATCCTTAGCTGTCTTATTTTAATACTATGTGTGATTTTAAAGCAGAGAAGGTGTAAAATGAGCAGTGAATTACTTAACCATACATCAGCAACAGGGATTTATGCACTTAATACCAGATCTTCTCCTGTTCATATGGCAAGAAAGTGCAACTATTGCCCAAGAACACTGGAACTAAAGGTCACTGTAAACTGGTTTGCCAAGTCATGGTATTTCTGGCACTGATTAAAATATCTATACAATTAAATAAATACTGTAATTAGACTTGTGGGGCTTTGGTTTTGTTTCCTTTCAACTTTACTCAAAATATACCCATTTCCTGTAATATTGACCAAAACTTCTGAAGTAGAAGCCAAATACAAGGTGTGCAGCACCATGGAACCCTGATTTCTAGCATTAAAGAGTTCGAAATCCAAGAGGATTTCTAGTCATTTTTTGGGTCTTTGGAAACTGTTGCAGGACCGTGAACACAAAGCGTAAAATAGTACTGAGAGGACTGAAGTACTGGATTGTGGATAATGCTGCATAAAATGCTCAAAGTATCTCTTCCCTCCTTGATTCAGAGCAAGAGGTACTTAGTAGCCAACTACTGACATGCAGATGGTGCTGTTTAGGATTTTTTTTAATAATGTAGAAAGTTTTGAGAAACCATTTGCTGTAGTTTCAATGTTATCTCAGTTTGATCAGAGGGACACCATGGGCTATTTTCTGAAAGAGCACTAAGTCAAACTAAGGCACAAGCTACACTATTATTTAAGAATGCAGGTCATTACAGAGTATTGGTCAAATTGGTAATGCAGACCTCTCTTGCTTTGCCACTGACCTGAGCCGGTTATGACAGTTTGGATACCATTATTCATATAGCTGTACACTACAATTTCCTTTCTTTAAAATGTCTTCTCGGAATTCAGTTAAATGAAAAAAGGAAAGAAAAAAAATGTTAAATAACTGCATTATGTTTAAAGGGAACAGTAACAGTCTATGTCATGTAAATACTATTTTTTAAATGTTTCTATTTATTTCCACTGATTGCTTTATTTTTGTAATATACAATTACCCTCTCTCCAGGTGACACTGGGCTGAAGAGCAAAATTCCACCTCAAGTGGTATTTTCACATAAAGTCTGCCCTCCTCCAGAATCAGCTCCTTTTGCAATTGTTGAGAATTTTATCACTTGGTCCATGGTAAAACTCCCAACTCTGCCAAAAGCAGAATTAAGCAGACAGCATCTTCTAGTATTAAATGAGCACAGATTCTAATTAAAGCCATTGTAATGCATTCAGAAAGGGCTAGAGGCAATTCAGAATGTAAAGAAAATGTTGGAAATTAAAGCCAAAAAAGCTAAGACATAAGGCAGAAAAATATTAAGAATGGAAACTGCACAGGTAAGTGATCAAGATTTTCATTTATATATAAAATTCTCATTATTTCAAATATTATAATGCTAAACACTAGAACTTGAATATCTAAGTACAATAAATGCACTGACTGCATCTTTATCAGTGGAGTCCCCAAAAAATCCCATTTACTTTAATAAATGAATATTTATTTTTTTCAATTCATCTTACATGATAGAAATTTATACTAATTAAATAAATAAAGTGTTTAAAAATAAGTTGGTGTGCTATCATATATGCCCTTTACAACGGAGAGGATCAGAACTGTACATACAAATACCACAAGCAATTAGTAATCCATAAAATAATACTGATCACAAACCTATTCCAGAATTGAGCTAAACTAATTTAATCAAATACACAGTAAATTTAAAAATGTATTAATCAAGAAATATATTTGTTGAAGATATGAAATACTCTAAAATCTTAGAGCTGAGTAAATCAGACACTGCAAATCTACGGGAAAAAAATGTAAGTAAAAACAGGAAGGAAAGAATTCAAGAGTACTGACGTGGTAAGTACTTATAATTTCCTATAGACCAATTGCTGCCTGTAATCCAATTTATATTGTGTAAACATGGAGTGTCCAGAATGGCAAATACTGACTTGGGACTGTAACTACCATTACTGCACTCATACTGCTACTGGACAATAATGAAAACTTGAGAGAATTCAAAAAACCAAAGAAAGCAGCACACCAGGGTATTTAGATACATTTTAAGGCTTAACTAACCACCTGACTTAGGGCTCTAGGCCACGTCTGTAGAGTAGGAGAGACAGAATCCAGAAAACACTAGCATGGAGTGGAGACATAAAACACAGTAGTTCTTGTCAACAGCACATTAACATTTGTTCTATGAAACCACAAAAAAAGTATACCCTGCAAAAACAAGCACTAATCGCCTGCATGGAAAACAAAACTTTTGTAGCACATGTTATAAACAGAGGTATTGCAAAATTTTAAGCAATGTGGACCAGTAATCATCAGCAAAAGCTGATGTAACTTTTCTGCACATACAATTATTGAAAATAATAAGCATTCATTACAGTCTTCCTATTTAAAAATGAAAATAAAATTTCCAATAAAATAAATAGCTGAAGTGTGATTACCACTCATCTTATTTGCTGGGAAAATCTCCGCATTATGCAAGCATATCTACAGTGCCCTAAACAATGGCAGAAATTAAATATATGTTGCTCCTTAAACTGGAAATCACACTTCCATGGTATAATATCCTACAGTGATATATATACACACACAAATACAAGCAATTCCCATTGGTTCCATTCTATAAAGACGTTTCAGCATCCACGTATCTCACAACATGTGAATTTTCCACTTCTACTTTCACACTTTCTGGTTTTTCAGGGCTGTTTGAAAACAAAGAAGAAAATGTAAGGTCTGGCTCATTTTAGGAAAGGTTAAATTTCAAACGTTTTATACCTCACAATGAACACTGAAAGTATTTACATAAGGATGCTTTTATGATGAGGCATTTCTATTACATTTTAGTAATTGTTAAACACTATTCACTGAAACAGTACAAACTTAAAAGAGAGAAAACACCAATATCTCATTTATAAATACCATATCCAGTTCCACTGCTTTTATATTGATTTGAAACTGTTCATGCCAAACATCTTTAAAAACAACCCCCCAACACAGCCTGCAAAACTGTCTAGGTAAAAATACTCAAAAATACCTAACAAGCAATATTACAAACATTTCTTTATTCTTGGACAGAGAAACCATCTGTTCACAAGAATAGGAGGACATTTCAGTCTGTTCAAAAGGGGAACCACACGTCCAACAACAGCAGAGGACAGTAAGAAACCTGTGTAAATGTCCATTTAAGTGAAGCAGAAGACTCTAAAGACAAGTGACAGCTGAACAAGTGACACTGTGAGGGACACAGACACTGAACAGTTCCTAACTGAAGGACAATAAGGAATGTCCTAAGGTAGTTCGAAGTCACTAGAAGATGAAATGGAACAGCATAATAGGGAGGATGAGTTTCAGAGATATGACACATCTTTAGAGTTGCTCTTTAAGGAAAAAAATACATTAGAAATTCATGCAAAGAGAAAAATTCTGTGTCTCCTTAGAAAATACAAGTGTGCTGGGACACCATAGAGACTGTAAATTATGATAGATGGTTGAGGTAGAAAGAAAAGGCAATCTGGATCGATTCAGAAAAGGCAAAAAAAATCAGAAATTTATCTTTTTAAAAATCTATGATTTTTAATAAATCATGCCAACCCACAAAATGTGTCATCTGGAATTATAAAAATATGCCTCCTTCGAACTGCATTACTATTTGAATATAAATCTGAAAAAAAAGTGCCTACAGAACCAGTTTTACCACAGCACTAAATGTCTGTCTGTACCACTAGATGAAGACAGTTATGCAGAAAAACCTTAGTAGAACTGAAAAGAGTAATTAACTGGAAATTACTTTTGAATGACCATTAGTGACACCTCTGAATGTCAACAGGATGCAAAGAAAGTGTAGCAAATACCTCAAAACAGCAACCAGTTGAGTTAAGGCTCAAGAAGTCTGCCTTTCAACACTTTCCAGACTAGTGCAGTATCAGATTGCCTGTTAAAAAGCTAGTTTCTGGCACCAGTGGTTTTTATATTCAATTTGTAGTTTTAGCAAGTGTCCTACCAACATGGATTTTTTACTGTACTAAGCTCAAGCAGGGTATGTTAAGGAATCAAAGGGAAATGTCTTATAGCAAAACATAACAAATAGATGGAATAATGAATACAAGGCTTAAGCATAACAAAAGCCACTGCAAACTGGTCAGAAACCTGATTTGCTAGTATTGCATATATCTCCATATTAACTTAACCTACTCAGGAAACAGGAAAGTGAGATGAAACTGTACTAACTTATAACTGCCTGAAAACCAAATCTAAGCATCTTAACTCTTCTGGAAAACAAAATACAGGCCTCTATCTCTTCAAGCCTTATACACCCAATGGCTATCAGACAATGCACTAGAATCATCCAGGAATTCTGTAATGGGCTTCTGAGAATTTAGCAAAAAAGAAAAAAATCTATTAAATAAGGAGGGCATGATGACACACATACTCTCTTATCTCCTTAATAGCTCTATTATTTTCTTTTTGATGGTCTCGCTCGTGTGGTACTCAAGTTTTTGAAATGTTTTAATTAAATGTGTTTTACATTTTAAAAATGTTTAAACAATACAGCCTAGACATTCACTGAAACTGGTGCCTGCACTGATGAGTCTCTTAAGCTTTTCCTCTTACAATATACCTCAAAGCTCTTTCTCTGTCTCCTTTACCCTTTGGTTAACCTGCTGTCTGGCCAAAACAAAGCATATTTCCATGCCTAGTTTGGAGCAATGCATGTGGTGAATAGACAGATGGTTTACAAGTGCTAAATCACTGCTAGTGTTTCCAACACTACCTGAGATGGCTTGGACAGAGCCATGAACAGAGTAGGAACACCCCAGCCTTGGACAGCCATGGCACATTCCCTCCTCACCATGAACACTTTCACTGAGATGTAATTTTGTACAAAACCTGACCATTTTGTATCTCTGAAATATGTCTTCCTCTAACAGAACTGGCTGAAAGGGATCAGCCAATAGAAGATGCATACAATAGACAACAGGATTGCTTAGGTTTAGTTTTCTGAGGCAAACATGCCCATTCTCCCCTTTCCTACATAAAAACTGCTAAGCAATAGCTGCATGGATGTGGAGCAGTCCACAGATACCAGTCCCTACAAATTACAAGCCTTTCAGGAAGTTGGGAATATTCTGCATAAATATTCATGTTTGGGCTTGTTTCCCTAGATAGATTCAGTCAGACAGGGAAGAAATTAGGATAGAACAGCAGCATGATTCATCACACTCAGACTTCGTTCTTTGATGGGGAGCTCACAGAGAAGAAAGGCTATTGGCCAGCGTAGAAGATGCGTGTCAGCTTACAGGGAGTGTCCACAGAACTGAGGACTCACGATCTGTACCACGTACTTCACTGAAGTATATTTCATATTCAGTGAAGACAGTATTTGAGACAGGTTTAATTTTTAGATATTAAAAATGAGTTGAGGAAAAGCAATCCAAGCAATGCACTCACCCACAAAAACAGGGCAGATCCTAGGGCAACACAAAGCAACAATGAAAGTGCTGGATTTACCTTTTATTCTTGGTGAAATTTGTATTATTGAGGATCAAATCACTCCCATGCTCATGTACACTCTAGTATTTAGAAACCCTAAGCTCATCGGAGTAGTAAACACTGGTATTAAATAAATAAATAGTAATTTTAAAATTACTACTTAAAATAACACATTTAATAAAAGTAATAAAATAATTTCTCATTGAAACTGATAAACTTCAGAGTAAAGAGGAAAAATTAAGCTCAAATTCAAGTTCTTCTAAAGTGTAAGAAGTCAGTAACTCAGATTTATAAACCACATATACTCATTTTTTAAGATACCTTTCAATAAATACAAGTACAGTTGCTAAACACAAGACGATAGTTAGAAAAGGCGTGAGTAATTATAGCTACCTCAGGTTAGCTCTGGTTACTTTGGCATTCTCAGTACTCATGGCAAGAGCCTTCCACTGTGCAGTTTTGGCCATTTCGTCTGATATGTTTACAACTGAGGGATCAGTGCTAAAGAACAAACATACTTTCTGGTTAGTATTCAATTACTTGCACCACTATTATACTTACTGTCACTCATCATTTACATCAGTTGTGCCTTCTTTCAATATTTACCCAGCCACAAGTTGAGTTCATCTCTTAAAAGTATACTTCAACAAAAACCTGAAAATTTAACTCACTAGCACTACCATAATTACATAGCATCTCAGAAGTTTTTCGCATAGCTAACAGTAACATACTGAGAATACTTGAGAGGTAACCCAGACCTAACTTCAAAAATTATTCTGCATGCCCAGAAACAATGAATTGAATCACATTGTCATGCTAAGGCTTTCATGAATCAGTTACTTTAAGTGGCTTCTAGGAAATAATCAAGGGCAAAAATTTAGCAAAGGTTAATGAAATTTCAAGAATTCAGGTGAGATTTGAAACTTAAAAATCTAGAAATTCCAATTATCTTGACAGATAAGTTTTTTTCCTCAAAAGCTTTATCAGATATTTTGCAAGGTTCTTTTGCCAGACCACCCCCCTCCCAAGTGCTTATCACAAGACAAGTTTACCCTCACAGATGTTAAGTTTTTAAAGCCTATTTCCACTTTTGTCCTCCACACAGTTATATATTATAGTTAAAGCAGACTTAGGTGTCGCCTGTAGGTCTGTTTTCTGTTCTGTTCCATATTTAAGCTTCAGAATCTACCCCAGGTCATCTGTAAATTTTTCAAATGGCAGAAAAAACTTTCAAAACCATTTTTCCTCAGGGACCCCCACAAGACATAAGGCAGCAGAATACATACAAAACACAAGCACACAGTTGATGAAATCACAGCTCTACTGTGAGAGCAATTACCAACTGAAATGTTTTTTTTAAAAAGCTTTAGCATTTTCATTTGAGTTGTTTAAGTCTGATTAACCCTGCTCTCAGAATAAAAAACAGTGCTCCACAGGAATATCTGTATAATCCAAATTTCTGTCTGTTCCCAACTCTCATCAGGGCATACCTGGTACTACCCAAGATCCACAGGAAAGCAAATTTTTAACCTAGGAACCCTTAGTATTAGAGAAGAAAAGAAAACCTGTAAGCTAAATATCTGTCACATCTTCAGGTTGTGTTGTAACAGTTGAGAATACCTGACAGCTATCTCAGCTAAATACAACCCCAGTAAGGCAGACACCAACTGAGACAAAATGCCCACCAAAGCTGAAAGAATTTCTATGACTGAAAATCCAGTGCTTCCTTTTTTTCTGGAAGAGAACCTATTCTTGCATTTATGTTCAGAAAATAGCCTTTTAAAGTAAAAATTATTTCCTGTAAAATGGGTTTTCTGTACCACAGAAATGACGACTTTAGCCCTTGCTAAGGTAAACCAAATAACTGCACACTTAGATTTCTTCTGAATAACCCAAGTGGCTGGCAAACACATGGCTCAACTGATGCTATTAGTTGCTTAATGCTCAGTATTTCATGCACAGTAGCACACAAATATTCCATAGAAACTGACCAGGGATGCTTCTTCACCTTTAGTACAGCTGCTCGAAATTGAGTCATCTGATCTGTACAAGATGGTCATGTAAATTTAATTAAGATGCAGTTTTAAAGAACAATGCAATATAAAAATACTAATGTAGCACCATGAGATATATCTTATTTCCTAATCACAGCTAAGTTACCAGCTTGGGGGAAAAAGTGATTTCAACTCATACACAACCAACTTAAGATAAAGCAAATTACAGCCTCTGATAAAAACAACTTTTAAACAGACACATTATTTTATACCTGTATTTCAGGGATTTTACAGGAAAATCCAGATTTGCTTCTCCGTATGCAAGGTTTACACTGTCACTGTCTGAAAACATTCTCTCTGCTTCCTGTAAATTCCAAGTAAGAAGTTTGTAGAATTACTCACATAGCAGAAAACCACGGTAGTATCTTAAGTAATTCAGTTATTATCTCAAGTTATTCAAGTTATATGACAGGTATTCCATAGGGGTAAGAGGCACTTCTGTGTAGGTACCACAGTTGAATGCAGGAGAGAGCTTATGAACTTTCCTCTTGGAAGTGTTTTTTTAAGGCATGGGACATGGGAGACTGGGGAAGGAGAGTGTTAAAAGCTTGGAAAGGAATTCATCTAGGTGGTGAACAGCAAGGCAGGACTTTCATGGAGGTATTACAGAAGCTATCTTACTGTACTATTGGTAACTAGCCTTTGCACTTAATGACAGCTTCACAAACACACAAGCAAAATGTCCCTGGTATTATGAACACTTTTGTGTCCAATTTAAGCAGAATAAAGAAATCCTACTCCACCACTTCCCTCTCCCTCTTCTTTCTCTCTTCTCCATTTTCTTTCCTTCTAATCTGACGAAAGACAAAAAAACCCAACATTTTTGTGCTAAGAACTGCTTCTTTCCACTTTGCTTGAAAATTTTGATCACAAATAAGAATCATAGTTCGTAACAGTATAATTGAATCAGTGACTTAATTCCTTAACCACCAGCAACAGTCCCTCTAGAAAAGAATTTCATCTCATTAGGGAAGAATGTCAAAATGTGTATCTGGTACATAAGGTCATATGCTCAGGTCCCTAAAATTCTTTTAAATTGCATTAAGTGTTTCCTAGAAATTTACAACATGCTCAGTTTGATTGTTTTCACACTTACTTCTTTCTCTTTTATCTTTTTATCATCTTCTGTCTTCTTTTTACTTTCTGGCATAAGATCATCAAGCCAGCTAAGCTCTTTTTTGGTGAAACATAAATCCATGAGCTTGCGAACGAACACTAATGCTAGAACCTAAAGGGAACCACAGACAAAATACTTAATATTAAACTATTCAAATGAACAAAAATGTACACACACTTTCAGTACACTCAGAATCTCTAACTGAAGCCCTTTTTTCTAGTACTAGATTTTATCTTACCTCAAAGTAAATAATTTCCACTTTCAATAGCTATTCACAACTGAATTGCTTGTATTCAGAAAACAAGAAATCTTTGTGTTTCAAAAGTGAACAGCTTGTACTACAGGGGATTTTTGTTTCTTTCCCACTCCCTTCTTACTTAAAGGCAGCAAACATCTTCTGAAGAGACCCTGAACAATATGTGTAGTCTTGTACAAAAACTATTCTGGCAAAACAGAAAACTTACCATCATAGGGAAAACAACAGCAGCTGCAGAGGCTTTAATCACCCACAACAGAACTAGACAAGTGAGCTGAATGACTGTAAAGATATGGACCTTCCAGAGTGGCACATAACGTAGATAAATCAGGTCAGGTTGATGTTTGGCAGGCATTCCAAACAGCTTTATACGGTCAAAAAACTGCATGGAAAATAAAATCATACTTCAGTTAATTATTTTTTGCCTCTCCAGAAGAAAATAAACATTTTTAGCGGGCTACAGAAATGTAAGATAATCCCAAATAAAATACTAATGAAAGACAGTGAACATTCAAGGGGTGGAACTGGGGGCTGTTTTGCAGGGGTTGTCAACCCCCACCTCTCACCAATAGCAAAAAATTCCAAAATATTTCAGAAAATTTGTTTCTTAGCTACACTACTGAAAGAATAAATAAAAAAGAATCAACAAGTGAAGACAAAATATTGTAAGAACAAATACCTGAACATCACACTCATGAAATTATCCTACATGCTATTGAGACAACATGGAACAAAGTTATTGTGGCTCACATAATGTGGAGTGTTACAGTTTCCTTTTCATTCAGTGTTAAACAAAAGCAAACTGCTCATTAAAATCAGACTTTACCTGAATGCCTTTTAATGAAGATACTCCCATGTAAAGAAAGACACCATACAAAACTGGCATTGGAATAAACTGGGGAGGAAAAAACACCCAAGTTAAAAGTAGAATCAACATGACATAAGAGAGCAGTCCATATCAGTGAAAGGCACAGACCAAGTAATTTTTTACTTTATATTTTACTTAAGTGAAATTTGAGGGCCTTCATTTAAAAGAATACATATTTATCATCGAGCAGCAAAAAAATCTAGAACCAACAAGGCTATCACTAGGATAAAGAAGTAATTCTGCCTTGACTGCCCATTCACTCAATTTTGTAGGTTGAAACCAAAATTTCTATTCATGGTAAATATGCTGCTTTATGTTGCTATTTGATAGGAACTGTATCAAGACTACTGTATTCTGTACAACTCCATGAAGTTGCCACATTAAGTTTTACTTTTGAACACTTGCATATCTGGACCAGACAATACAAAAACCTCACCATAGAACTGAGCTATGAACATCTGCTAATTATTCAGAGCTAAGTTTTGCTCCAATAAGACCAATATAAAGCTTATTAAAGATACTAGTTATAATAATTTAAATTCCAATATATAATAGACAGCTTACATGATTTTGTACAATGTGATTTTGTATTTTTTTTAATATAAATTAAAGCTTACTAAGATAACTGATTTTAGTGGCACTTGCATCAAACCTCTGCAGTGAAGCCTTCTTTGCTCCTGAATTCATTAAGCTTCCAAGTGAAGGACAGCCAAGATACAACGTGAAATCTTAATAAAAACTGCTGCTACCAAGACTGAACAAAAACCTTTATTTAAACAGTGTGAGCTAAAACTATGCCTGAGTGATTCATTATTGCATATGTGTGTGTATGTGGCTAGTGTCATCCCTGTAAGTTCTGTAATTTGATATAGCATCTTCTACTGCATTAAATCAGTATAAATCCACACATGGAACAAAAGCACAGCAACTGACAGATGCAAGGCTTTGTTCTCCTTACTTCTTTTGAACAATATCAGTCATTCACACTGAAAAAGAAAAACATTTCTTAAAGAGCAAAGCGTAATAATGCCATTCTTGTTACCTTGGGCCCATAAAATAAAAAGTATTTGCTTCTAAGAATAAAAAGTAAAATACGGGGTTTGAAACACTTTGCTTCAGCAACTAGCACTTTTAATTTTTGCTTTTGAGCAACAATAAATCTACTTCAGTATTTCTGCTTTTGATTCTGATTATTCGCATTATACAGCTGAGCTCTTGGTAAATTTTTAATGAGAGATTGTAAAATCTGAATACTTATTTTTAGTAACTGCTATGGCCTTGTTCTTTTCAGACCTTTACATTCTTTAATAGGCATACAAATGGTCAACTATTTAAAATTTATAATAACTAACTACTTATTAAACTATAGCTGTATGTTTACTGGATTATTCTTTCCTATTATCTAAATTTGAGAAGCTACATTTCTTACGAAATTACTTGAGATATGTTTTTGTTTAAATAGACTTTTACAAAGTTCTTTAGAAATACCAGCAGTTATGCAATATCTGCATTTCTGGCAACAAAAAGATAGTTCTTTCATTTCTCCTTTTAACTACTGGATTTGAAACAACAAAGTAAAAGTTCAACAGATTTTAGTAAATCTGAACTGAGTAATTTTCTTCCAAAAGAGTCTTTGAAAGGTCACTAGGGATATAAATTAAGAGATAAATTGTAATCTGATGCTATAACACAACGTGCAGAATCCCCATTACACTGTGATGATGCATAAAATAATCTTGACACTCTAAAAATCAAATGAAGTTTAGTATGCTAAAGAACAAGAAGTGAAAACTGTCATTTCTCCCTTTTAAAGCAATGTTTCTATTCCTTCCGCTACACTATATTACTTCTGCTCAAGTAACTTGACTTCTTTATCACACTCCTTTTCTCTCTCCATTTATCCACTCACATAAAAACTGCAGTTTTTAGGTAACATAAACTCAAGAAACTAAAAAAGATCTGGCAAGAAAATCGGGTAACACAGGAAAAGGTTGCTTTCTTCACTACTCACTACATTCCCAGCTTTCTCAGATTTCATTTTCTTGTACCCTCCCGTATTGTTTCTATTCAACTAACACCTGTTGTTAAAAAAGCAATTTGAGAATGAGTCCAGGCATATCTTACTTAGCAGAACTTTCTCCCATTGTGAAATGCTAAATCACAACATCAAAATCAAAAGCATAAAGAAAATATTTTGGGAAAACTGTCTTTTACCTTTAACACAGAGGTCATGGACACTGACATCCCCATCAGCACAAAAATCATCAATCCTGTCACTCGCTGCTCCCGAATTCCCAAAAACTTTGGTTGTTCTCCTGGTGCTGAGCACTGAGATTCAACTTTCAGGCTGTTAACATGACTTATAGACAGGACAGTTGCAGCAACAAACCACGGTAAGCCCATGAGAGAACATATTCCCAACATAATACCAACCATGAGCAGATCAAGATGATAACCACAGCCTTTCTGTAAAATTAAGCAAATAAATAACTTGATATTTCTATTTACATGATACCATATTTCTTATTCAGCAGGTGAATAACCTACACCTACAAAAGTCAGATACTTTGAGAGTGTCCACAAATTTGTTTGTTCTTGCTTAGTCAATTTATATTTAGCAGCTGACAATCATTTCACAAATTTGCAGAATGAATTTGATTTAAAGTAAATCTGACTTACACAACATTAGACTTCCGTAAAAATTACTTTTACCTTCAGTTTATGCTCTTTCCTGTTTACAATAACGGCTGTTATTTGTTGATCCATGAAAATGAGAATGGTACAGAGTAAAGCAGGAAGAGCCGCAATCAAGAGTGTCCACCAAGGATTGCCTCCAAGAGGATCTATGAACCATCCTCGGTCTTTTCGGGTGGGCTGGAAAAAAATCCCAACCCATCAACAATGAGAACTAAATTACTAAAACAGAATGCAGATCTTATCACTACAAACTGCTCCAATGAACAACAGATCAGTCTCTTAAGTATACATTTAGGTTGTTTTCCAATGGCTTTAACCAAAAGACTGATTTAGCTGCTACAGGTGAGCATGACATTTATGGAAAAGATTAAAACAAATCCATTCAATTCCTTCATTTTGTACATTTGCACAAAAGGATGCTTCCCCTTCATGGTAATAATATAAAACAATTTCTTCTGTCATATGAGACATCCAAAACAGAAAAACTACTTGATCAACTACATTGTAATCAAAAAAGAAAAATTTCTGTTTCTATACAACTCAATTGTTCTACTGTTCATAAAACTGGAAGCATTTTAAAAGTTAAGTTTTTTCAAAAGGTTTTGTTTCTTACTTCAAACTTCTCTGGAACATTAAGCTTAGGAGAAGGTATTCCTACAAGATAGTCAATCACAACCATGATTACTATGGTCAGAAATACTGCGAAGTCACTGATGGTGGAACGCACCTATAAAGAAAAGACTTGTGTTAAGTCTTGCTTTTTCACTGTTATAATTTGCATGTGTAGAAAGACTGTTTTCTCCCCTATAAAAAGTGAAGTTTATTTATGTTATACTACACCACTGAACATTATCTATTTTTTCTTGTTACTTTAAAATTTATGCTGCCAACCAGCATAGTATGAAGTTGCAGAAGACAAGTATTTTGTTCAACTGTTCACTCATTTAAAAGTGGTCTACTGCCAGAGGAAAAATTACCTCAAACAACTCCATCATCTTTCTCTCCCCTCAATCCCATTGGGAAGCTTGGCCATCACAGCTATCCTTGGTACCTTAGGTCAGTAATATTCATACATTTCATGTTTTAATCGATAGCAGGTGGATAATTTGCAATACATTCATATTACGAAAGGTAACTTTATTAATTAAAGGAAGACATTACAGGGATGAGTTGAGGTTTATAGCAGATCTAACCACTTCATTTTGCCTAGCAGAAGCTACATAAATCAGTCTAAGAAGAATCATCACATAAGGACCCATTAGAAATGGCAATCCCCTGAGGAACCACTCAGAACCCAAAACATCAGTAGTCTGGGGAAAGCAATTAATAGTTTTGTAAGGCTAGGTGAGGAAAAGAGCAGCAATATTGTCTCTGCTAATGATACCTGGCAATACTGATTAATGTGGGGAGATGGACTGCTTAGGTCTTTCAAAGTTTAGAATATCTTGTAACTCTACAAAAATACAGAATAAGCACCAAATTTTCTGCAGATGATTTCTTTCCTCAAATGTCCAAAATTTTCTAATTATTAGCTGACTTTTGGGTTTTAATTTCCTCTCCTGTCTTAAAAGAAATCTCTCAAGATAGAACTCAACTCCGTTAAATTATACCACGGTATGTATTACAAGGTAACAATAGTCAAGTCTCTAATCAGAATTACCTTAGTTGGAAAATAGCGTTTGGTCTTGAATTTCTTAAGGAAAGAGGAGAGGAAAAATGTTGCAAAAAATAGAATGACAGACCAGAAAAGAACATCTGGAATATATGGTCCGTGATGGCCACAAGCTGATCCATGAAACACACCATGATGTTCTATACATTCCTGCAAAGAGAAAAACTCTTCACATGTCTACGTTTTATTCATTCGCTATATTCAACCAAGCTTCCAACTTTTCTATATAAAACACATTCGAGAACATTCATAATTCAAAAAATTCTTTCCTTTATCATTGCCTCACCCTGAAAAAGCCAGACATGTGTGCTGTCTGTTCCAGAAAAGCCGCAGTAGCCACCACTGATTATTTCAGGATGCCGAAATGCTGGGAGATGCCCATGAAGAAACTACTTCTTTATGGTCACATTACTTCTATTCTGTTTTTCAAAGCATTGAAAGATTGCCCAGGAAAAGCAGAATATCCAACATCAACTTTAAGCTAACAGACATAAAAAAGGATCTTTTCAGTTTCTCCCACCTCTTTGACTTTGTTTTGCTCAGTTAAGGGGAAAAAAAAAGTCTTATAAAATAAGATTACCCAAACCATAAGAAAAAGTTTCCAGCAAAGTAGGAAAGCATTGAAAATAATGGATTTAAATAAAAAAAAGAAACCAAAGTCAGATGATATCCAAAAGACTTAATGAAATGTAATGCAAAAAGTTAAAGTAGACACATGGAGTACAAGGAAACAAGAAGCCAGTAAGTCAAGTAGCTGGAAGCAGCACTGCACCAACCTAATTTATTAATTAATTTATTAAAATTATGACAGATATTCTAAACTTATGACAGAAGTTCTTCCTATCAACAATCTACTCTGATGATAAGATAATACCAAATCCTGGATCAGTTCTGTCTCTCGGGTAAGACTAAAGATGCTTTAGAGGTAAATGCTTATAGATGAAGAGGCATATAAAATATATAATAAAGGAAATATAAAAACTAAGTTCAAAAGAAACTGCCATCCTAAGTCATTATGGTAAACTATGAGCCATTGGTAGCACATAAAAAACACTCCTGCTACATACAAGTCAAGTAAAGCAATGAGGTTTCACATGTAATTTCTGCTGTGCAGAAGAGGTGCTTTAGAGTGAATGTTTATGCTCAGACACAAGGAGAGCCAATACACAGATATCCACTGCTGTTCTAACAGCCTCAGATGGCCAAAGCAGGCACACAACCTAGCAAGCATAACAAAAACCACAGCAGACCCAAATCATTCAAGATGCAGGTGGGAATCAGATGCCAAGGTAAGCAAAGTAGCAGCACACAGCTGCATTTATTCCACTGCACACTGCCCAAGAAACCACCATCAGCAAAAATGTTGCTCTCTAAAATCCTTCCAGAGCACTTGAACATGGTAACTTTTCTCCTCTTCACCTACACAAAGAATTAGATACTGGTATAAAATATCCACTTCAGAAGTTAATGCTTCCAAGCCTATTCTAAATAGGCTTGTTTTCAATTTCAAATAATTATTTTCTTCCAATCAATATTTAGATAGTTCATCCCTTTTCTGTTGGAGTTTTGTACCAATGTCTAACAAACTAATGAAACGTGTTTGCTATCACACTTTAACTACAAATTCCATCATCACATCATATTAAAAATATTTCCTTCATTCTTCCTTTCAGGAAGAAAGCAAACTCCTGTTTATTCACCTCATCATGTTCACCTGCAGGAAGATGACTGTGGTGCCTAAGAGCATTAAGGTGGCTACCTAAAGCAGACATTTATATTAGCATTTACTTCCCTGGACTCACTCATCTAGTCCTCTACAATGACTGTGTAAAGCCTTATGGAAGAAATAAAGAAGAGTTCAAAAACACAGTTTTAAGGAAAACAGTCCAGATTTAATTAAAAAAAGAAATCAGTTGAAAAAACGTTGATAAAAAGTGGTACTGTGTAGGTATTTATTTTTTATGCACATACACACACACATAGCTTTCAGATACTCACAGAAACTGTAAGGTTACTCCATGCTATATCTTCCCTAGACTTATTCATACTCCTCCACACACGCAGTGTGTCATTGCTTGGTTTCTCAGGCTCAGAACACACACATCTGAAGGGAAGAAGAAAGTTTACATGCTTTTAAGCTGTATGTGCCAAAATGCAGCAATTTGAAGTAAATTCAAAAATCCTGAAGACTTTGAACCAGAGTTTATCCCAAACTTCTATGGAAGAAGCAGAATAAAAAGCTTTTCCTTACATCACATGACCTAGGACTATTGAGAGGGTGGGGGAAATGAGGAATCAGGTCACCCTCAAAGTAAGACACCATGTTTGAGTATGTAGTGAGGTAACTGAAGATATAAATGCTTACAGTGCTCAGCTTTATAGCAACTATATACATACTTTTTAGCAACATTTCTGTAGAAGTAAAAATGCCCCTCCCTACTGCAGCATTTTGCAAACTTGCACTGCAGAACCCTTTCTGTCAGACAGGCTGACAGAAGTACACATCAGATTAAAAAAAAAAAATCCAAACCACAACGGACTGAATATTGATTTAATGGAATGTTTTCAAATAAAGCTATTCAAGTACACCAGCTGGTAAGCTTAACGCATAAACATTTATGTAGAAGAGGCGAAAGAGGTAATAAGCAAGAAATAAGTCTCGTTTTTCTACGAGATGCACTAAAGACACTGAAAAATCCCCAACAAACCATGGAAGGGAAAATCTGCATCCCAGTGGTGTGAAGTTAAAGAAGGAAAGAACATTAAATGTGCATGGGCAAAAAGAACCTAGATTTGCAAAGCATAACATTTGGGGAATCTAAAAAGTACTACATAAACAAATTTTCTGTTGTTCACTGAATTTTAAATTAATAGGAAATGGGAAAGGAGTGGAAAGCAGTAACTCCTATAAAGAAGTTGCCAATACAGAATCATTGGAGGAGAAAGGAATTGCAACAATAAGCACGATGAGATAAACCATCATTAGTTGTCAGTCAAGGCAGCAACATAAACAAGCATGCTGAAGGAAAACTTGACCAATTTCTCAAAAAAGACAATGAAGTATGCCACCAAGTAGATAAGCAGAAATCCAGAAAGAGAAAGAACAAAACACCACACCCAGAGAAAATATAAAAGTATTTGAGTTTGTTTTGTGGCCCAATTAACTGAACATGCTTGTTCTGCATGCTTTTCCCCACTGGGGGTTACAGAGTGGGGAGAAAAGGAAAATGAAAGAAGGAAGAAAACAATTATGAACAGCTGAATCTCCTACAGCTTTGTGAGAGAAAAAAAAAAAATGCAGGACAAACCCAAGCTGAACACTGTGGCATGTCCCAAAGATAGAGCTAAACCAAATTAAAATCCCACTTTCCCATCTCCACCCTCATGGCCGGCCTGTGAGGTCAGGTGGCAAGTGCCAGAAGACCTACAGTACAGTTTCTGCCAGATCAGTGGATTTAACAAGCCCACACAGAAGTCCAATGAGGACCCAGAGACACTGAAACAAAAGGATGAACAGCCAGTAGAAAGAGAAAAGTATGAAATTGAGTGTCCTCCCACAGCTCACTCCTAGCAATGTGGCCTGGTTTTAGCAGCTGTTAAGACAGAAAAGTGAGTGTAAATGTCAAGTGTGAACAGAATACAAGAAGTGGTCTGACAGGGTGTTTTGCCCTTTCCCTCTGAAAGAAAGTACCGAAGAAGCACTGAATGATTGTAAAAATGAGCAGAGATCTTGGAGGGGAAACACAGTAGTCTAAACCTGGTTTGACACTGTTAGAAGTCACCCTGTGTGCAAGATGATCATTGTCCTGGCCAGCAGAGCAGCTGCCCAGCAGGACAGTGAGCATTCTGCTCTCCAACTAGGGAATGACTGCCCAGTGCAACAAGCAGGGACCCTCACCTGGGTGCATGGACATGACCTCATTGGGAGTCCCTCACCCTGTGACGAACACAGATACAACTAAGGCTGGAAGATTGACATCTCCAACAGGAGAGGAACACTAGCATTTAAAAGATTTCATTTAAACTATGAGAAATAAGCAGTTTTCTCTGAACTACAGTGAGCAGGATACCCACCTGGCAGATGTGAGCTGGTAATCCAACTCATTTCATGAAACTAGACTTCCTAGAAGCAGCAAGGCAGAAGTCCTGTCCTGACCTTCAGTAAAGCTGCATTAAAGCAGGCTTTGTCACAGCCCCTCATCCCTTCCAACCACCCACGGCTAACACAGAAAATTCAATTCCACAGCATCCTGAATAGAATTTTTGAGGTTTCTCATGCCCATACCACCCCTAGCATTCCTCCTACCCTTCCTGGAAGTGGAACCCACTGCCATTTAGTACATAATATGTCTCTCCATATTTTCCTATTTATTTCACTAAGAGATAGAAACTTGGTACTTACGAATATGAAGTCAGTTTATTCAAATCATTGTGCATATTGAAGGCATACACTTCTCCCAAATGAACAAGCTTTTCCAACGCCTCATAAATAAATATGATGCATATGAGAGCTGCAAAAGCTTCCTCAGTAAATCGAGTGATGTAGCACACGAGGCTGCTGGCATCTGTGGCTACAAGCACAATGCATAGAAATGCAGTCCACAGACCAATGCTACTTCGCAGGGAGAGGTAGGAAAGACCATAATCCCTGTGTGAAGAAAGAAACAAAAAGCATTAACTGAGCCAAAACCCACCTGCACTACATTCTATTTGAAAAGATACTGAGGCTAAGCTTTATAGGTATTCAGCACTTTTCTCATGCTTGGTATGATCTGAAAGAAGCAGAAAATTTTTTTGTCTTATCTCCCACCAAAGCAAAGCAACATTGCAAGGTGTTTCTAGGATTGACAGTGCAGTTATCTAGCTTGGGAAGCATCATGGGGATGGATCTCTCCAGAACTACTCAGATAGTTTCTCCTAGAGGGCAGATAGGTCTCTGCTTACCCCTGCAGAAGCAAAGCCAACAGCTTCACACAGTCAGAATATACCTTTAATTCAAGTCCTTGCCACTCCTTATCACTGATTTTCTCATTCAGGTTTGCCAGTGCCTCAAAGCTTTAACAAATCATATCAATTTCTTAGTCTCTTGCCACTATATTTACATACATTCATGGACATACAAATTTACTGTGTATCTGCTTTCAATTGCAACTATTGTAACAGGCTAGAATGCTAAAAAGTGCAACATGCCAGTATAAACATCACTTACCTGCAAAATTTAAATAATATTTTTTCAAATACTAGAACTGGTCCGGTGCTTCCCAAGATAGTAAGAGGTTGCCCAGCAAAGAGAGAATAGGCAATCCCAGTTAATGAGGCTCCAAAGAGAGACTCTATTGCACTCTGTTTGGGGGAAAAAAAACTGCTGTAACTTTGCTGCCTTTCAGGTTAGCATTAAGCATCACATCTTCATAAAAAACAGCTTTAAGATGCATTAACTTGGAAATATGACAAGATGTAAACACATTGCAATTAATATCCATGTTTGAGACAAGAGTAACTTAACACAGTTTTGCAATAACAATACCATGGACAAGATTTTGAAAACTTCACCCCTGAGAAACAAAGACATCCAAAACCATGAGAACAAGTTACTAGTCCTGCTAGCTCTGGAGGAAAAGCACACCAACAATTATAGAAATTTAAAAAAAAAAACCAAAACACCAAACAAACAAAAAAGAAAATAGCTACTCAACATGTTGTTTACAGAAAGAATTACTGGTCTCTGTAAAGAAAATAGATATTTATATTGCAACATACCTACAGAGTGCCATATCAAACCTGCATCAGTCAACAAAGCATTACAAAAGAAAAAGAAAAACAAACTGACAGGCAAAGGTGCAGGGGAAATTACTGAAGAATATTGGTTTATGTATACATGACACCAAAAATAGATGAGCAGTAAACCAATGTCCCACCTGGTAATGCATTTCTTTTTAAGTAATTAAGGTATCTACTTCAGTTCTTGATTTAAATGTTTCCCTATAATATTTTCTGCCAAAAATACTCAATTACAATACACCTCAAAAGAGAGAGGCCAGAATTTTAAATACTAAAATTATATTAAATTTATTTGAAAATAGTTAATTACACCACCTGCCACTATGAGAAGTCATGAATTACAGATTCCTGTAATGGAATTACAGTGTTCCTGGTAGAACTTTTAAGCACTTGCTATTTTGAAATAATGCAAGCCTAAGAAAACAGAATTATGCAAACTTGAGCTCCAATTCAAGAAAGCATCTGAAAATGGTCAAAATGATTTGCTGAACTGGGGGCTATTAAAAATGAAAATTAGTCCTTTGTTCATAACATTAGGAAAAAATGTAATTCCAGTCTCTTGTTCTATTACCTTTGAATTAGTGTTTTTGGTTAGTCAATGCATTAACCTTGGGGCTCTCAGTCAGGGTGGCAGGGACAGGAGCACTGTGGAGGTGATGGCCTCTGAGAATGCGAGGGAAGGTTTCAAAGACAAACTGTGTACCTTACAATGTCAGCTACTGTGCTTGAACATGTGTGTGCAGTAACTAAATATTTTATTCAATGATGCACACCACGTATCTGAAGGCAGGAACAAACCCGCAAACAACTCCAGATAGCTAAAAGAAAGAAGGTGTTTGAGAAACAAGCTTTGAAAGGAGGGCACTTTCATTATTATACATGTTGTACACTCAAAATTCACACTGTCATTTTAGTAATAATTCCTACATTTACAGTGGCAAAACCAGCACACAGAAAAGACATAATTGATTTCTGTATTTTCTATCAGCTTGAAGTGCTACATCAGTAAACAAATATCTGAGTTAACAGCAACAATTGAAAGAGACAAAATAGTTAACTAAATTTTAATATAGTACAAGCTTAAAAATTTCATTAAGTATCAAGAAGAATTTTGTAACATTAAGTTTCAACAGAATCTTAGCATTTGTAAAGGACGTGTCTGAATACATCCTTTCCTCTCACAAAAGGACACAGCCTTGTTTCTTTGTGATAGATTTAAAAACAGAAAATACACTTCAAACTAGTTTACTAATAAGCCAATTGACACCCAAGTTACTAACACCGCTGATATTAAGTAATTTTTCCCTGCTTCACAAACTAAAGTGCAATGATATTCTGGTGAAAAAGGTGCTGGTATTATCTACTGCCCAACACAACACTAGCAAAATTTATATGTGTAAGGTTTACATTTGAGTCATTTACAATGAAGCGTATTTTCTGCTGATAAACCTCAGACACTATTTTATTGTGAGCAACAAATGTATTATTGCAAGCATAAACATGTCCTGTCAGTTTCATAAACGGACTGCTGGCATTATCATCCTCGTAGGCTTACTACTCAAGGCCAGTACACATTCTTGGCTATCCACCTTGAGCCTCTGACTTTGCCTGAAGTAGGCCTAGTGGGATGGTGCACCTTTACTGCTATTCATTACTCTTAAGCAGCCAAAAAGAAGGCAATGCAAACCTTTTCTCAATTCATGAAGCCATTCATCCAATAAGGCAGAATAAACATTTTTTACCTCCCCTGTGCATCTTCTCCTGTTCACATAGGTTCCCCACATTTTCCATAGCAATTACCTTTTGGGGAAGATCTGTTTTGGGGCAGGCTAATCAAGTGCTGTGGGTAAATTCTTCAAATACAAGTATAAGTAAATGAGACAAATGCACACAGTGACTTGCCTCTGAAGGTCTAAAAGCCTGGCCGCTACCATTCTTTGTACTCACTATTCTGCCTTGTGTAGCTTCTCCCAGGAGCCCTCCAAAAGTGATTACAGGAGACATACAGGCACAGTATAGGAAAAGAATCGAGGCCAGGCACTGCAGGCTTAATGCATCCTTGAAGTCACTCAAGAAAAAAGGTGCTTTCCTTTTGATGTCAAGTATCAAACCACCAAAAAGCCTAAATAGGTGAGATGAAACTCGTCAAACTGTACACTAAAGGATTCTAGCTAATTTAAAACTATGGGCTACACATGACTGCCAGTGCCTATTGCCGGCATAAATTAGCTATTTCATAATCCAGATTAAAGCATAACAATTAAAAAAGTAAATTAGAATCTTATCTAGTCCAAATCAGCAGTATTCTAAACACAATCAAGCAGGTTACCCACATTTTTAAAGCTGACTAAGCTTTAAATATATGGGCTAGATACTGAAAAAATAACTTTGCAAATAATTTTACCTAAATGATACTTCAGGTCAAATCTATCTTATGATATTCAAAACAATGGAACAGAGAAGTATGCTAAACCTCAACCAAGATCACTGCATTGAGACATTTCAATGTTACTACTCCAACATACAGTTATAGTTTTTTATTTGAATTCTCTACATATATATAATTATGACAATAAAGTAATTTAGGTCTATCATTTTTAATGGTGTTCTTATCTGGAGTACAAAGATATTCTAGTATCAAGTATAAAACCAAATATAACTAAGTTCAACTGGGAAAGTTATTACCAAGAATTTTAAAAAAAATCTTAATTATTTCAGAATACTAAATATTAATTTGCATTTAAAAAAATTGTTTTATTTTAATTATTAAAAAACCCAAATACCCCTAAGAAAAATAAAAGCCTTATCTACAGCTAATTCTGTGAGCAGAAATTAACTTTTCAACTCCACATACTGTCTACAAAAACAGTAAAAACTAATTATAACAAAGCCACAATGGTAAAAATCAACACAAATGTTGTAAAGTCTTTCTCACAAATGTATAAAAAAATGCATTTCATTTGGAAGTTTGTTATTCTGGGGATAACAACACTGTACATATACTCCAAAATTTTTCAGCTGATTTAATCTCTACTCTCATTTCAGATATTAAAGTTTAATCATAACCAGGTTTTTCCAAAGTTGGACACTTCTTTAGCAAATATTTTGGAATTAACAGAGATCAACAATAACTCAAAGAAATTTCTTCCATTTTATTTTATCTCTATAAGAAACCTGACCAAAACCCAAAGCTAACCAATACCAAACTACTTTTTGCCACTCTATTTTTTACTGTTCCATTTCATATACGCTTAATAAAACAGATTTGCATTAATGGGATTTTTTCAGTACCTAGCCCAACACTGAGAATTGCATATTCCTGCTGTAATTATGATGATTGCATGCTCCTGAAGATTAAAATTTAAAACCCAACTCTTAAAAGTCAGTTAGTTAAATTAGGCAGCATCTTATGTGAAATCCTTCGCAAATGTGTTGAGAAACATTGCCAGAGGCTTGAAAATACTTTAAGCAGATTGGCGCTTACAGGCAAGAATCCAACACTTGAAAAGGACAAAGGATGCGCTCTGACACTTGTACCACGATTTTTTAATGTTTAAATGACAATCATGAGGATGAAGATTTATCATTTTTATTTCTTTATGGAAGCTAGCATTTAGGGAAGTGAACACACCTTCCAGTTCTCTGAAGTTCAGGTCCAGCATGATGGCCTTCTTCTTTAAGAGCCTCTCCTGTAGGAGGAGTAGAACCATTTGGAAATTTAGGTGCCTTCCTTTTCTCCTACAGAAGAGACGGGCAGGGGGGGAGGAAAAAAATACTTTGAGATCACCTTTACACTAAAAAGTATAATTAAAAGAGAGTGTGCAGAAATTCTATGCCTGCCACACCCTTTTTCATATTCCCAGCTCATCAGCAGTCCTCCATTTTCCAAACTAATCTTTTGTTGAGCACAGATGACTAGAGCGGTACAACACTGCCTGGAAGACCTTATTAGTACCTTGCACAACAGTATTAATCTTCCCTGTATCTACAAGAACTAGGTTCCTGAAACACAATGAAACAAAGCCTAGATTTTCAACACACAGTAGAGGCTCAACCATGAGACAGAAATCTTTAGAGATTTTTTTTCTTCAACCATTTCTAGAACAGGAATGTTTAACATGTATCAGAAACTGACCTCTTTTTATGATACACACAGTATTTAGTTGAAATATAAATGAAAAGTAATTCCTCTGCTGAGCAAGCTGCTTACCAGCTCCTCCTAAATTTTTCAGCTAAGCTTGCTTTCCAAAAAACCCTGAGCCCTTGCTTATTTTGGAAACAAGTTACATGGTAACCTCAGGCTATTCATGAATAACCTGTACTGCTGTTACCCCATTCTATTCCACCCACTCTGCCAAACCACCACTGGACTCAACACCAGTGTTAACCTTCTGAACCAAAAGCACTGGTCTCTCCCCTGCTTTTGATCTCAGAGGCCCAAATTCCAGCAAATTGTAAAGAGGGAGGAGGGGAAGAAAGTCAATCTAAGGACCCACTTTCCTTAGCTCTCATTCTAAGCTTGCATCATCACAACTGAGCAACATGGTCAATTTTTATCTATTTCATAAACATTCTGTAAACCGTATATGCTACACAAAATATATTAAACATCACGATCAATGCTGTATGTAAACAGAAGTTCTTACAATAATTAAAATATTCTTGCTGACCATTGCTAGACTAATAGTAAAATTTGGTAACATGAACTCAAGTACAATTTCTCACCAATTCTTCCAGTTCTCACATGAACTCATTTCAGTATTTCAAATGGAAATATTGTAAGCAAAATTAACTTAACAACACAGCAGGAACCTGATTAACGCCTTTTCCCCCCTTCTTCATTTTTTTTTTTTTAATTTTTTCTAATTTAAATGGACAATCCAATTTTTCTTGCAAAATGAACGTGGGGAATTTCCTCATGCCATCTGGACAGGAACCAACCATGTGGCCAGGTGGCCAGAAAGGCCAATGAGATCTTGGCGTGTGCCAAGAGGAGTGTAGGCAGCAGGACGAGGGCCGTGATTGTCCCTCTGTACTCAACAGCTCAATTCCTATGTTCAGTTTAGGCCCCCTCACTACAAGACAGACTGGACCTTTTTTTTCCTTTTACCTGGGAAGGAACACTTTTTGGTGGCTCAATTCGTATAGATGGATCCCACTCTCCTGGAGGCAGGACTGTCACTTGGTCTAAAAACTCATCAATTCCTGACAACAAATCATTTCGGTCTTTTGCTTTGTAGGCAACATCATGGAAAACCTACAAGAAGAAAATACTCAACGTTCATTTTTATTATATTTTTTTGAAAGAGGAAATGATGATCATTATATAATATTACACTTGATTATTTTTTAAAAGGCATGGAAAATATTTTGTAGGTCCTCAAAAGTTTGGCTTTTACTTTACTTACATACGTTTCAATTAAAAACTACTGGTATGCACATTCCTATGGACCATAAAACATGGAAGTTTTATCTTCAAACTCAGAACAAATATTGAGTTCATTTCTAAAATTAAATGAAAAGTTAATCTTCATCATTCAGGACATCAAGTTCATGTACTAGTGTCTGAATAATTCTGCCCTACAGCCACTGTACCACTATGCTGTGTTAAATCATGACAAAAAAAGACTTCAAATAAGCTTCAAACCAAACCACAAGTTTTTATGAAGAATAAGAATGCATTTTTATACATCTACCTTAATTAGGTTTAGAAGACTACTTGAAAAGCACATGAAAACAATCCTACTAAAAAATCCTATACTGTTGTACAGGCTACTACAACATGAACTCCAAGATGCATTTTATACACACAGAGAAAAAAAATGCTATTTTGCTATAAAAAACTGCTTGCAGAAGATGATCCTAAATTGTTCTGTACATTTGAAACCTGAACTGTTTTTCTCCAAATACCATTGAATCTGATAATTAAATCTTCTCATCTTAAAATAGATTTCTGAAGTCTACTCAGGTCTTTTTAGACCATCAAACAATAGATTTTTTTTTTATTTCAGTGATCTAGAGTATTCCTAAAAATCAGATCTGCCTATCTAAAAAAGATCAGGAGCTGCAATTAAAGCTTTTAATATTCAATTCTCATGCTGAACAAAAACTGTATTCACAGACACGTTACCAATTGCAAAATGACAAATTTCTAGTTTACATTACCAAACTTCAAATTGTTCTAGAGTAAAAAAAAGTACTTGCATTTCTGCTAGACAACCTTAATTTTTAAGCAATTCAGTAGGTGGCGCTCAATGTGAAGTCAAAATTAAATCCTAATTTTGCTCAGTAAGAGGGCAACACTCTTAAATAAAAGTCCGAGTTCCCTCCTGTGGTCTTTAAAACCAGTAGGGCTCTAAGCATATGACTTCAAAAGGCTATTAAAATTCTAATTTTATTTATTTGACCTTGCTTGGATTAAAAAAAAAAATCTATGATGACTCGATTGCACGCATTTTTAAAACTCTGTGTCCTGAGCACTTGTGCAGCTGCTTCTGTCCCTTCTGACATACAAATTCATACCAAATGCAGTTCTATTTAATAGTTCTGCTAACCAACTTAACACAAAAATGAAATCCATTCATCAAGGCAAATTTTTTTTTTCAGAAATACATTTAGGATTTCTTCAAGACAGACAAGGAGGACAGTTAATTTACCATTACCTACTTCACTAACACAAAAAATAATTGAGTTTACAGTTCTTCATTTAACCAGTTTGTGGGTTTTTTCTTTAACCTACTACTCCAAATCATTTACTGAAATCAATTGGTAAATACATAATTCTAGACTTTAACTACAAGTATTTAAAATAGATCACTCACATCATCTGTCATAAGTGTTGCTATTGACCGTCCAATTTCATGGTACTGTGGAGCTTTTCCTGCTGGTCCCAGCAACAAAAACAAAAACCTGTGGAGAAAGTAATACAGATGAGTATGGCTGACTCATCTGCATATACGCAGAGGGGGTCTTTCAAATCAATGTTTAAAGAAAATTTAGTGGCAAAGTAAAAATACCATTTTCACACTTCAGATCTTAAAAGACTGCTGCAATACTGTGAAAAGATTCATCTTAAAGTCATTACTGGAAGGAACTCAAATCCTGAACCAAAATTACTCGGATATCTTCTTAATTAAGCCTAATTTTCCAACTTCTTATAATAGTTTAGACATTGTAGAAATCCAGATTAGAGCTCAGTGAACCTCTGGATTCTAAGCCTTTCTGTCATTCCCAGTAGCAAAGATTCTAAGCCTTTCTGACATTCCCAGTAGCAAAGACCCCTTAAGTGGTAGCCTAGGAGCTCTATGACCTGTCCTAGGCTCCCTGATGATCACCTTTTCATGGGAGTTAAACCCCCTCAACTGCTGTGACTGGGCATGGCACACAGGGGATGCACCTACTGTACTTCTTGCAATGCATTGGGCATACTCATACAGTCATACCCTGGTCTTGTGTTAGTAGAAAGGAAGGTAACTCAGATATCTGAACACCTAAAAAAGTAAGTGACATTCTGGGAAGCTGATCCAGTCTGAGGGTTGGGTCACAACATACTTTAGCAGATTCTTGCACAGTAACAGTGCCAAACATAAAACTCACTGAAACCTTGAACAGGAATAGCATTTTATAAATTCAAAAGGATAAAAACCAAAAAGTGAACCTCAGTAATTTGTTTCACAACCTTCTTCCATGAAAATGACATTCCCAAGCACAACACATCTGAAAAAAGTAGCACCTTCTTTCAACTCATAGTACAAAAAGCTCACTTCTGTCTCCTTTGCAAGTTTACTACCCTAACTGAAACTCAGAGTGCATCTTCAGAATCAAGTATGCTATTCCAGATTTGCAAGTCTACACCATTCTGAAAAACTTAGGACAGAATAATTTTAGCTAGAGTAATAACAGTAATCTGTATGCAGAAATTTTGGAATTTCCCAACAAACATTATGACAACTCCTGTCAATTACTCTTTGAAAATTCTCACATATATGTATTTTTGCCTTTCAACAGAGTGCATAAGCTGAAAATCACGAACATAAACAAACACTTTGATCATTTTAAAACATTAGAAACCCACCAAAAACATAAATGTACAAATGTATGCCAAACACCACAGAACAGCTCAATACATCAATGTACACAGAAAATGAAGTATCATCCATAATGATTGATGAAATTATCTTCTACCTTCATCAAGAGTCCTGCATTTTGATATTTTGAACATCTGTGGTAAATATACCCACAGTATATTGGTGAGATCCTTGGGTTTGGGGGAGCAGGGGTGACTGCACCAGGTTGGATAGTATATTGCAGACTGAAAATAGCTTCCATGTATTAGCTGCAGATTGACTACTTCATGCCAATCATGTAGATTTAGGCATACAATAAAAAATTGGTTTTCCACCACCTAAGTCATTCATATGCAGAGCATTTGTATAGAAAGAACAGATGTTCAGATTAGACAGACCTTCAGACTTAGGGTGCTCTTCCCCAGTGACAAGCTGTGTCACATCAAAGGGAACTGTAACTATCTTCATGCCCATCTTTAAAATGTCAACACAAACTTGAAAGACTTTTTCATTGCTTTTACTCCAAATCAGCTATCAGTTTCAAGTCCTCCACTTACTTAAGACAGCATCTTTACGTGTATATAGATGTATATATGTGTGTGTGTATAGAGATATATATAACGCATTCAGAGAATTTTGTGACAGATCTCATTCCTTCCAATTTTGCAGCAAATGACTGACATAATGTTTAAACAAAAATCTACATTTTCTGAGCTTAATACAGTATATATAAAAATTTATAGCTATTTGAGATCTTAAATATTATTATCTTATTGCATAAGTAAAGCCAGACTTTCCAGGCATTTATTTACCGTGTAGGAACTGGAACCTCTGTGAGACCCGAGAGAAGCACAGCAGGGGAGAGCCTCACAAAAGCAATAATAGGTCTTTCTAAAAAATCTACTTCTCCCACTAACACATTTGATGCTTCTGCTCCTGAAGGAATTTTCCTCATGAAGTTCATATCAACCTATTCATACAAAGATGAAACAAGTGTTTATTCCCTTACATTTCTTAACAGAAATTCCATAACATAATTATGTTTATCAGAATTTACTAGACATTTATGCTACAAAGAAAAATTAAAAAGCAAATTAAATATCCCACAATACAGAAAAGACAAACACATTTAGAAAATGTCAGCCAGCCAGCCAAATAATAATAAACTATTTTCTATAAGTTAGGATTACTAACACCTAGTATATTCTAGAAGACTCCAAACTGCATGACCACCTTTCTAATATTATGACAAACATTCCATGATAGGACATAAATTAACAAAAATCTATGCACAATTAAGTAAGGAGAGTTCATGTAATTACTCATGGTTTCTAGAATGCAGTAAGTTATTTCACAGCTGTGTATTTCATGTATGTCATAATTTTCAAAAGTAATTTGTATATTTATCTTTTCATTCATAAAGAAGATGATGGCTGAAAATCTTCATTTCTGTACATAATTACAGAAGTGCATTAGAAAATGGTACAGCACATGAACTCTGTGTTCACATACACACACACACACAAGCACCAGTGACACAGCTAGCTAGAGAACTTACAGATGGCCTCTTGAGTCCCACACCAAGTGTGCCACAACTACAGTGCCAGGAGGCTGACTCCTGTCCAACAGGAGACAAGGCAGTGTACACAAGGACAGGCCAAGCAAAAATATTAAAACTGTGACAGAGGAGCAGGAATATATGGCACCTGCCATGATTAGATCAGAACTACTGTGTAAACTAACTTTCCATAAATAAAATTATTTAAATGGCAAAACAGTTTTCTTACAGTGTTTCTCAGTATAGGTGACACTTCTGACTGAACTTTACAGTAACAGCCACAATGTAACTTGCCCAGCAAATTTAGATTATGAAAGAAATAGAAGAGATTTACAGTAGATTTTTTACAAGGTTTCTTTCAGAAAGTGATATGACATGTTTCTAATGATTACGATGTACAACTTTTGTAGAGGTAATTCATTATACATAAAAAGCAAATCCTTCTTAAAAGCCCTCTTCACAAAAAAAAAAAGGAACCAATAAAAAGTTCTAGAAAAAGAAGTTACAACACAATGTACACAACTGCTTCCATAAGAACCTTAATAGCAGATGTGAAAATATTTCCATCTGCATGAGAAAGTACAGCAGCTGCACTCTTATGTTACCAAAATACTGAGAAGATCATCAAGCATTCCCCAAGAATTGCAAAACATGTGACACATTTAGCCTAGATCATACTGTGACACAAGTTATCTCTCAGTACCTAGTTCATGTGTACACAGGTACCAGTCTTAGTTGTAACTAAGGGGAAAGTTAAAACCAGCACAGTTTTTGTTACATAGTTAATCGATGCTAAACACTAAGGTATTTAATGTTACTTACCTTACTAAAATCAACAGTGCTGTTTTCTCTGCTTCCTCCTGCCCCAGTACCTTTAACATCTCCACTTTTCCCAGTGTCTAAATTTCCAGGTGCTGACTGTGGAGATGCCAATAGCCCTAAATTAAAAACAAAGGAGATAAGTTCAAAATGGTGCAGGAAATGAACTGAGTGTGCAACACTACCAAAACTCAATGTGGCAGCTTGTTTAACGCAAAAGTGCACGTTATTCTGTAAGTGCCCTACATTAGTATCATAAATGCAACATTAACAAGTCACTGTGTTGTCAAAAAAAAAATGACATAATTAAAAAAAATTAGGTATTGCCCCAAATGATGGCCATTTGCAGAACAGTCACCAGAAAACATCAGCTACTTTAATCACAGAAAAAATAACTGCTGGCATTTTAATCCTAACTGATTTAGTAGTTAGTATATAGCATCTTCACCATACTAGGAAATCCTTGGACACCAAATGCAAATACCTCTAGTCTGCAGTGTAGCAGTTACTGCAATTGTAAAAAGTGTCAGCAAGCCCCAGGCTACAACTACAAGGAGTGTTGTCAACTAAGTTAACTAAGCTGTAAAAGTAAGTAGTGTACTACATGAAGGATAGCTTGCAAACCATGCTTTCAATCAACAGAACAAAGCTTCCACTATTCATCCAGCCACATGTTACTATATGGAATATAGGCTTGAGCTGAAGACACACACAGAGTAAAGTTTTTCACAGCATACACCTTCCCTCTAACACTTGCACCAAAACAAAATCGTGTTATGTTATCTTGCTACACTGCCAGGAGCACTGAATTGCAGGTTCAGCAAAGGGTGCAAAAGGCAAGTAACCCAAGAGTTTACACACACAGAATTCCATGTGGCATCATGGTTCTCTGTATCCAATTAACATTTAAAAGCTGGTCTAGACATGCATAACCAAGCCCAAATCCCACCTTTTGAATGACAGAGATTTTATTTGTTCAGTTTAACGTGCACTAGAAGTGCTTTTGGCCTTCTTGCTTGTCTACACTAGACCTTTCAGCTGTGGTGACAGAACATGCTTTCGCATGCCTTCAAAACCACATCTAGATACAGACAGAAGCCTAAACACTGTACTGCATGGAGAAGGTTTGTATTTAGGTCAAGCATCTCCCTAGTCAAGATATAAAGGAAGCCCTCTCTGGCTATCTTCAGGCTATACTGTTCTACCATAACTACTGCCACATAACTACTTGCATACCCCATGTTTATAATTTCTCAATTTTGACAATTTTTAGCATTTCAAATGATGACTGTATTCACTTTATTTCAGCCCCATATTTGTTTCCAAAATACTCATTCAAAAAGTCATCATATCAACAAAAATATGTAGGTTAAAACCTTTACCCCTAATTTTAATCCTTACACTTCATAAAGGATATAAGTGGTATAGGTAGTTTTTCCTGAAGCAAAAATCAAACCAATTTAATAGGCTGTCATTTCCTTCATAAATCCTAACATGAACAAGTAATGAGCTAACACAACAAGAGAAAAAAAAAAACCAACAACAAAAAACACATTCTACTTTTCTATTCCAAGATTTACGTGTTACTCACAAGAATCATACCATCAACCACCTACAAAATCAGCTGATCAAAGTATTTAACTGCTTAGGAGTTGACGTTTGTAGAACTAGAAAGAAATACTAAACAGTTGTTGCAGAAGAGCAGCATAAAATAAAAGTTTAGAAATACGAGCTTCTTCACTTTTTCCCCTTCTCTGTATCAATACAGGTAACTTAAAATGTTTTTAACTGATGAACGATGAGCCATAATGCATCATTTTGAACTTTCTGGAAAAGAACTGTGAGCAAGAGCAAGCCGAGACTAGAACAAAAAGTGTAGAGAATCAAGGAGAACGACAGAGAATAAGGATCCTACATATTAGCAGAAATATTTATTATTTCAGTACTAAAGTGATACTGATTCTTCTAAAAGGTTTGCCTTCAAAATTTCTCCCATCAGTCACAGTTAAGGCTCACAAATTTTGGCACTGACACAGGAACATTTGTCTGATTCTAAGCCATGTGTGAATTGTTTTCCTTTCTGTTGGCCTTGCAGTTGGACAGACTGCTGCTCTCACAAGACAATACTGCTCACAGGTTTTCAGACCTGAGCAAGTATTTCCATATAAGACTGCACTTCATTACTCAAATCTGATATTTACAGAGAAACTCTGAACAAAAGAATTATCTTCTTTAATAATGAAACACTTCTATTCCAATCTCTCATTAATAAAAGAATTTCTCTTCTCCAGTTCAGTAGATGCAAACTCAAGGACGTCAACCTAGTAGTACTTTTCAGATTGTAAGACAGAGAAATGCATTGTTACCAAGTTACCAAGAGGATCCTTAAAAACACAGCACTCTTCCTGATGTTAGTTAGGCAGATGGACCACTTGTCTCCTCTGAAAGACTACAGTGGAGTGAGTCTTGAGTAATTTGGAATAAAACCTCATAAACACAAGGTACTTATAACTACACCTTCACTATCACAAAGATCATGTGCTTTTTCTAGCCAACTACACTTAATACTGTGATCACAAAAATCTAATCAACATTATCCACAGAAAAAAGAAAGCAAGAAGAATACATACATTTGTCTCACATTTGTTTCATATAAAAAGATGATTAATATATGAGCTCAACACCTAAGCATGACTATTCCAAAATAATTGTATTTAGAAAGGCAAAAATTATGTGATACAAACCTTCTAAATATGAAGTTCACCGTATTTGTATTTAAGGAAATTAAAATCAATTTTTAGAACTAAATTCCAATGCAGCTCTAATGCAAAAAAAAAATGTTCAAATTACTACTAGAGAGCAAATACTCAAACTTTTCTGAATTACTCTTTTCAGGAAGCAATTACTGTAAGAGGAAAGCTGTAGTAAATGTCATTTTGCTCAGTTTTAAAGTACATTTATCAGCAGACCAAAAGACCTCTTAAAACAGACTTCTTTGCTGTTGTTCACAGACAGGATGAAACCTCAATGATGCTGGTAAATTCACAGTGTTAACTTTTAGCTGTGACACAGCTCACTTCCCAGCCCTTCCTATGGAATTCATTATTCAACAGTTCAAAGATGGGAAAACAAACACTGTTCTTAATTAAAAAACATTAAAAAATTAAAAAAACACCATTAAGAGAAGCCTTTGTCTGGTTGACTTACTATGAACTGATGACTGGCTGATTAAAATTAAGTGGTAGACCAAAGGTGTGTCTCTTTTCCCTCCTTTTACAGTAACCCACATTAAGTTCAGTAACCTTCCAGCTATTTATGAAAACTAAAAAATAAAACTCTGAATAACACAAGGCAAATGACACAGGAACGTAAACAGAAAAAAAGCCACCTATTAGAAAGTTAACCCAGTTCCTCATGCTCACAGGAGGCAAACCAAACCAAATCATACAGATGTGTAAAATGTTTTCACACTGCAACATTCTGAATTACTAGAGAGGTGATACAGACCATAACCTATAGTGGAATGGACCAGGAAGATTATTTTTTTTTTTCCTTAATTAATACCAGGAAGTTGACTTCCTTGTCTGGGTTTTCTTTTGACTCTTGTCTCCCAAGACAGAGATTGGTCCAGTTGCAGCCCTGAGGTCATAGTCTGAGAATGTCTTCAAAACCAGCTCTAAGGAAAAAATGTGTCTTTCTGTGGTCAGATGATTCCTTGAACTAAAAAAGTGGGGGGAACCCCAGAAAACAAAACAACCAACAACACAACCAACCAACACAGACAACATTGTTGGTGTTTATCATTCTCTGGAAAGACTTATGGATTAACTGGGAAATCATCCCTTTCAGATTTTTTTCTTTATGAGAAACATCCGCACGAGGAACAAAAGCCATTTGAACATGACTTGGAGATTCTAGTAGAAAGCTTTATTAGTGATAACAGTAATAGCATCATGTACTTGAGCTTCATTTCTTTGCCTTCTCCTGGATTCTAAAGATCTTGGCTGTCATTCCTGTCAGAAAAATGAGAACTGGAAAAACAATTACAGCTATTATTTTACTTCTGATTTCTAAGCACATTTGGAAGATGACCTGTGACAGAGTTATCGTCATGTGAATTCTCTTAATTTCCCATAAGGAAGTCAGAAAAAGAGATTTGTGTTTGCTGTTCTGAATTTAAGTAATGATGAGGCCTCTATACTTCAACTGAAGATAAGACACTACGACATAGTTTCTTTCCTTTTCAGTGACTTGGCTGCCAAAGTGAAAAGGCAGATAACCACAGTCTCCTCTCTGTCAGCGTATTTTCACTGCTATATATAACAGTGTGCTCTTATTTATCAAACAAGTGAGGAAGAAACCAAAACCTCAACTGATGGAAAAACTGAGGGAGATCATTCCCCCCACTCCCAACACGCAAGCCTAAAGCAGTCAAATCTACAAACTAGATTTTGGCAAGACAAATTTCTAGGAAGGGGAGGAAAAGCCTTGAGACCAAAAAGGAAGATACCCCCTTTAAAAACACAATCTGCCAAGAAGAACTGTGAAGTTTCTAAGTAGGTGATAATTTTGCAAAATTAAAGCAAGTATAACAGTATGTATGCAGAATGCACAAGTTATGAAACTTTTACCAAAAACATTTCAAGAAAGGATGGAAAGTTCTAACAGTTTCTTTCAACACATCTATACACCTACATACCTTTTTACATATTAAAAAGAATAGCTCTGCAGATAACAAAATACTAAATTGCTGAGCTCTGGCCTACAATTACAAGCTCCTAACTACTGTCTCAAATTTTGCACACCAAATGCAACAAAACACTAATGGATGTCTGATGCTAAAGCAGTGACTAATGAAGAACTATCCGCAAACAGCTGCAGGTGAACTGAACCTGACAATTTCATCAGTTAACTACTGCTGGTTTTAACAGTCATGGTTTTAAAAAGCACAAAAGCAAAAATAAAACTGCTTGAAGGCTTGATGGTACAACTAAACTATGAATGCCACTGATAATTGTATCCTTCCTAATTCTTTTCACATTCACCTCTAATACTTCACCATGGTCTCAGCTGTATCTATCTCGGATAGCAAACACTGGTTTAAAACATTAACTCAACCATTGACAAAACCAAAGCAAAACCTGCTATGGACTGTAGGTGAGTGAAAGGAAAAGGCCACCATTTTTGACATTTTGCTTATATATTAGATTTTAAAACCATATTCCTTTTTAATTACACAAATGAATGTTAATTAAAGAATGTTTTGCTTGCTTTAGTTAAAAGCTAGAAAGTTAAAAATGCCAAACAAGAAGACAGTCACAACTGAAAAGAAATAAACATGCAGGCAGAGGTAATAGTTATCGTATTTCTTTGTGCCAAAAACTTTGCAATGCAAGTGATCCAGATGCAGAGAGCATCACACATGGACAGCTTAAATTTCAATAGTTGCCTGGTGTTTTGCCAATATTTTCCTCTGTCTTCTTTTCCTGGCTTTCCTGCACTTCTAAGTCCTCCTCAGGTGGATGGATTACTACTGAAGGAATATCATCACTGGCAGGTGACACCAGCAATTCCTTGCCCTGAAGTGGGCTTAGCTGGGCACTTGTGGTTGGCGGGAGCCTGCAGGTAGGGCTGGAGGGTGGTGTGTTTTGAGGGGTGGTTACGGGGGTTGTACACCTTGAGGCTGCCGGGGTCCCAGCTCTTGAAGAAGGAAGAAGGTAACTGAGAAGAACCGACAAACGGCTGTCTCCTCTCAGGGAAAGATTTGAGGCAGAGAGACCTGTTCGTAAAGAGTGGCGGGAGGCTGAAAGGCCTTCCCCTGAGATAAAACAAATGAACACCATGAGGCTTACAAAAGGGATATATTAAATTAAATTAAAACAAAACAAACCCGCACAGATACAAATATGCATTAACAATTCACATAGTAAATTGCAAGCTTTATGGGCCAAAGTGTCATACTCATGCAAGTAGGATAAGAGCAAATCTGATATCAGACATTAGGAAAAGTCAGAAATTACCAAGGAGTACTAATTAGAATGCTGAAGATCTGAGGGAGAAGATATTATCTTAAGTCAGAGTAAGATTTGTTAACAAAAAAAAAAGTATCTCTTGAAATTGACTCTTATTTTTTTCTACAATTCCTAATTCCAAATTTTACAGCAGCTACTGTTAATCCATCCAAAAAAATAAAACTAAAAAATCATTAGCAACCAAAACATTACAAGACTTCAGTTAACTCTATCCATTATAGACAAAAAATTATTAAGAAGTGATCATGACCAAACATCTAAATGCAAATGTCTTCCAATGAAAGTCTTGTTTTACTGAGAATTTTCCCAGGCAGCTGTAGTCTAATGTATATTTTTGAAGAGGGCATAAAAATGAGATACACAGCCCCTTCTCCATATCCTCTTGCTGTGACTTACCAGCAGCCCCATATGCCTAAAACCAAACATTTCTCCAAAATCCCTTGTTACTTTTCTTGCTCTAGTTTCCATGTCCCACTAATTTCATATGAAGAGAACACAGTCTTGTGATGGTTCCTTCAGACTGGAGTTTGTAATGGATTTCAGTTCTTCCTTAAGCAGGAAGATAGACTGTTTATGCTCATATTAGTGCTTCCATTAAAAGGTTTAGTGATACCATTTCTCCCATTTGCCACAAACATTTTTCCTGGGACGACCAATCTCCTTGAAAACGTTACTGATGACTTCTCCTACAATCCCTGAAATCCAAAACATGCCGGTTTCATATACCATGCCATCAAGCAAGAAAACAGCAAACTAGACACATTTACTCTGACACTTACAACAAGCACTACAGAGACCAGTAAGTTGAACAACCCCAGAATAATTAACAAGAAAGGGGCACAGAAAGCATGCCTAGGTAAAGGTCACATACATTCCCCTCCCTCCAAACAATGAAGAGTGGATCCTACAGATACAAAACTGGTTTAAGAAAAAAAAGCCTCAAAACTCAACTATCAAAACTGCAGAGCAGTAAAGAAAACAGACCAAGAGAGCAGACTTGGTTGACTTTGTCTATATTAATCACTACAGTAATAACTAACCTCCATAAGTATACCTGTGATAAATCATGAACATGAGATGTCCTAAAACACACATAAACCTAAAGAGCCTAAGAGTTAATATGCACATATACATGTGTGGTTTACCAGCTTACTGGAGGGTTCCCAAAAGATAATAAAGAGAAAAGTAAATCAGTATATGCTGATAAGGAGTTCATCATATTGTACTGGTTTCTTGTTTTGGCATATATCCCATAATCACTTGCAAAAAGAGTATTAAGAATAAAATGCCCTAAAAAATGCAAGTGATACATGAAAGGTAACTGACAAGAGAGAGATCTCAAATTCGCAGAATTGTACCTGGAGATAGCGGTGTTCAAGGATGGGCAAAGCCAAGTCTGTGTGTGTGAAATTTGCTGAACAAAACATGAAAGTCAGGACTTACAGAAGACATTAAGCTCTGCAATTATTAGCTGCATTTTCATTTGTGAAAAAATTTATCTAAAACTATTAGAGAAATATTTAAGCACATATCATATATTCACTGGCTAACAAAAACTATCAGCAAGCTCAGGCATTCACTGGAGAATACTTCAGTGTATGTAGCTCCTAACAAGCACTTAACTAAGTGAACATATTCTAAGCAATGAGGCATCCCTCAAGACAAAAAAGGGAGTTCACTTCAAGGACCAATCCATGAAATCAGAATTAAGTTTTAACCAGAGCAAAAAATTTCATTTCAAATTCTATGTGTCTTACTTAATGCAAGGCAAAAGAAAACAAAGAACAGAGACGAAAACAGAGGCCTGATAAAAACACAATACAAGTAAGCTGCTCTGTAGTACATATTGCTATTTGGGATTTGGGACTGGATGTCCAGAATAATTTTTCAGGAACTGGTTCAAAAAGGATATGGTGCAGCTTCTAAGAATACTGCTAATACCTTTCTTGGGTTTGGGACTTTTATTCCCTTTAGATCCTTCTCTACAAAACAAGATAAAAATAACCAGTGTCCTAGCTAACAGTACTACCTCACCATTGGCATAGCAAACTTCTTGTTGAATGAACATAACAACAGTGGATTAAAACACAGTAATTGTCAGCATCACTGAACTCACGATCACTAAATCTCTTGTGCAAAGACTGTAAAAGCAAGTAGGATCCATCTGACACATGTATAAGCTATGCCACAATGCTGAAATTCCTCGAACATTGCACATTTAATTTAAGCATATACTAAAAAAACTTTAGGATCAACGTAGGTCTACTACTATACTTCAAAATAATAATGCATGCTATGGTATACAGGCAAGAGTAGAATATTTGAGTAAATTAAAAAACGTCATCCACAGCTACACATCACACACACTCTTATTGTTAGTTCTTTGCTCATCAAGAAGGAAACACTTATCTGTTATTACCAGCTGACCTTTCCTTCATCTCCCAGTGAGAACATCATTTACCAGATTAGTACAGACTGGATGCTACAACTTATCTCACCATTTCGTTCAAGCAAGTGAGGGTCAGAATGTTTCTTGCCTATATCTGCGAAAGACCGAACTAGAGGAATCCGACTGCTGAATTTTTTCTCATTCTGATGATGGTGCCTCTTTAGAAGAGCCTCTCTCACATTCTCTCTTATGGATTCATCCAGCTGGCCAGAGGCAATCATGTTGTCCAAAACCATATCTACATAATAATAACAAAAGAAGAAAGAAGAAAATTAGGTAGCTATCAAATCTCTTTCACCTCACTCAAGCACTGTAGTTGCATCAAATAATAAAAAAAATCAAAATCTATTTAAAAGAAAAGTCTTCTCTTTAGCAAAACGATCTTCAAGAACTCATAGGAAATTTTCGAAGACGTCACTAAACAAGCAAATGTGCTAACATGCAGATCCAAGAGAGAGTATTTATTAGTAGCATCATTTCAAGAAATGAATTACTTAGCACCTTATAATTTACAGCCATTTACTTCAACTTTCAATGGAAACTCACTTTCAAAAAAGTATTTATTGTATTCAACAAACCTACACTAGGAGTGTGGACACAAATACAAACACAATGGAAAACAGACTTTTGACAGTCTCAACCTGGTGTTCCCTACTTTTAAAAGTATATACAACTATATACAAGTGAAAGTTGCAATAGAGTAAGATGAATTACACAACTCCTGTCATCTTCAGATGCTCTAAACTCTTGAGACTCTCTACCTAACTTCATGTGATTCACATGTTTTAGAAGAGGAAGTATGAAACAAAACCTAGGTATATAATCTAAAACAAACTACTCATCTGTCAAACAACATCAAGTTTCTGAAGAGCATCTCACCAGTAACAAGGAAAATATCTACTGTGGTTTCTTACGGGACCATTTTTTTTAAATAATAATAAAAAAATTCATAAAACATCTCAACCTGCACAAAGCAACACAAATCTATGTGACGAATTTTTAAATATATTTCCCCAGTTTTAACTAATGTATCAGCACTTAAGTGCATTGTTAAACTGAAATTGTATAGAACTTCTCACAATGAAAAATGTCAGGGCCCAGGGTAGGGCACTGTCCTTACTAACAGAGCAACATGCAGCAAAATGTCTGTCAGTACAGTGCAGCTTCTTTCTGAGATCACTGGTAACACACATCCACTTGTTACAGGTTCTCAAAAGGAAACCTGCCACCGTCTCTCTCCTGTTATGAGTAAGAAACAATATTACCTACTGGGTATTCCTGGCTCCTGGAAACAAGACAACATTTGTATATCAAGCACTGCTAACCCACATGCTTCACAATGGCACCTAAAATTAACCTGAAAAAAATTCACACAATCTCTTAAGGCATCCTAGTTCCAACTAAAATACCTGCTACTCAGAGTGCTGGTTACACGGAATTAAGCAACTACTTTCCTTATGTATTAAGATTATCAGTAAATTCAATTATTAAAAATGAAATTATAAACCAAAACATTACATTTACAAATGATGTATTGAACACTCCTGCTCAGTAAGTCAGAAAAAGAGGAAGGGAATACCAATTTCCTGAGTGAATTTCAAGGACTTCAAAACAAGAAAAGATTTCAACATTTTTAAGGCCAAAACACCTTGTCCTTCACGCACATGTTGGTCAACCCTAAGTCTAATGTGATTCCTGAGAAGGCACTTCACTGTGTGGTACCTGTAGCAAGAGATACCAGGAAAATCCAAAGGCATTTAGAGCAAGCAGACACATATAACGTATATATATGTGCATGTATCTATATATTTTATATATACATATGAAAGCCTTCAAAGCTGCCTGTATAGTATCCAAAATGACCATGTGATTAGTTAGGACACTCAACACAGTAGGTCAAATAGCATGTACAAAATTTATTTCTGCTCACCTCTTAAAAAGATGAAAAAAATACCAGATGTGCAACAACCAACTGCGCTAATGGCATCAAGTTAATATCAGCCAAAATATGATTAATAATTATGGTACTAAAGTGCACAAATAACTCCTAAAATGTTCTGGCAGATATTTACAATTCATCTATAGAAACAAAGACGGAGAACACATTAAGGGATTAGAACATAAAGGCAAGTTCTGGGCCTCATCCTAAAATACATACTAAGGAGCTCCTACTCATCCAGCGTCACTTTTTGTAAGTGAAGTTTGTAGGACTTCACTTCACTTCACTTCTCCTCTCAACCAGATCAAGAAAAGTGCAGCAAGAATGCACATACCTGCTTCTTCAACACAGCATTTTCAAGAACATAGACATCACCAAAAGCACCCCAAGTTATAGATCAAAGTTTAGGGATAAAATATTTTAAAAAATTTTTGCTGCAACCTGCTATCTCATCAAGTGTGTTTGCTCTCATGTCCAACATGACCGTCCCATTAAGAATACAGCTCCGCAGTTCAAAGAGACTGTGCAGAGACAGAGTTGCTACGTAAGGCTTGCTCCATCGATCACCGCCATCTTCAACATCCTCTTCAAACTTCAGCCACCTGAAATGCATTCACATACACACATTTATATTCCTCATGGAAGGAAAATCTGGCAAGCAATCCCACTCTTCCATGTGGCTTAGGCATGACACAGACCAGAAAATCCCATGAAATCATACCAGCTTTCACGTTCTCAGAAGACAGCCCAACTGATTAATTTTTATCAGGCCTTAGTAATCACACTCAGCTGTTTCAGTTTTTACCTATTTTGTTTCTTTTGGCTTGACCAATGCCTGTCTATTCACATGTTCTTGTGAAGAATATGGCAGTCTGTCTCATTATTTGATTTGCATTTCATTAGTGTTTTAGGATTAGAAAGCTGTCTGAAACATACCATATGCATGTTCCAGTCTCCTAAGGCTGCTAAGCCAGACATTTAAGAACTAGGCAATATTAACACGTGAAACTATAAACTGATCTTGATTCCTACTCACAGCCATTACGCAAATTGAGTTTCTACAAAAGTTAACATGCAACAAAGTAGTTGGAAGTACTGAATGCAGAAGAATTCACCACAATGCATAGGTAGAAGGAAGCAACTAAACCAGTAAGGGACAAGAACTAACATTTTGGTTTGCTGAGCATGAATTGAGTAAACAACTCCTATAGATAGTGAAGATTCTAGGCCAAACCTGGTTTGCAATTCTTTGAAATAAAATTACTGTAAGATACATCTTGAAACAATCTACTCCAATCATACCTAGCAGTTTCTCTCCATTCATATTCTTCTCCATCCCTGAAGCAAAGTTCATCCATTTCAGTGAAGAGATCATGAGGAATGTGTTCATCATCATCTTCAGTACCCAAGATAAACTGCACTCGTTGGGATGGTGTGTCTTGAAAACAAGGAGAAACTGAATAATTAGAAGAATTCATACTTCTATGAAACAAGAAACACTATATAACAGTAAAATCTCCTGCCTCAGCTAGAAATATGCAGGAAAACATTCTCTTTAAGAGGAAGAGAAATAAAAGAAACATATACATGTCTTTTAAAGAAAGGTCTCTGAAATTTTTGCACTGTTTCTGAAAACAAAACATGGAAATCCATGTTTATGAAAATTAATCAACTATTTTTGGCTCTTCTGTAGATTGCCAACATGACAATTAAGATCAACAGCAAATTCGGTTTTAAAAAAAATAGAAATTAATATACCAAAACACTAGAAACCTTGTTTTCATTTTGAGAACAAAATAATTAATACCATCATGACACAAGACACTAAAGAAAAAGTTAAAACAAAACAGGCTGATGGAAACTTACTTACAGATCAGCTGCCCAAGCAATAGTTCAAGACAGTCACCAGTGAGTAGCCAGGCACTCACTGTTAGAGCAGCAGATTTTTCTGTGGTCTGTTGCTATTTATGTAGGATAAAATTTTTTCATTGCATGGTTGGAGCACTCTGTATAAATTAGCATAGGAAAGTAGAAAACTATGTAGCTGAAGTGTCCAGAAAATACTTTAACTTCTCATAGTATAATGCCTAGTGGAAAGGCATGGTAAGTTGCTAGAAAATTAAACTATCCTTTATTGATCAAGTAAGTACTGGATTTGAATTAATATGAGCAAAACTTTAAAAAAAACACCAATTAAAGCAAATGATTTTAGAGACACTTTTAATACTTACACAAAGATTTTTTTCAACTCAAGTGAATTTTCATATTACAAGGGTTCAATAATGTATTATTTGCAATGTATCTCAAAGAAGGTCAGATACAGAAAATCCAGGTAAATCTCAATTTTAAATTCTTTTTTAATCTTCTCAAATTTTAAAAATCTTAAATTTGTTCACTGAAACATCACTCACAGCTGTTAGATATGAATATACAACTATAGGCTTCTACTGTAGAAGGTAGATGGCCTTTTAGATTTAAACATAAGATCTGAATTACTAACGAAGTTCATTCCAAATTGAGTTTTGATTTAGCATTTTTGTTCTGGTATATACCATCATCCAGTTGCATAATTCTGAAATGTGCTCTTGAATGTAAACGACACTCATTATCAGCTAAGGTCTATAGCAGATTGTTTCCATCCCAAACCAAACACACCCCAGAATCCTGCCAGACCCTGTGCATACAGTGTACAGAAGCAACCAGAACAGAGAAGTGAATTTCTATCAACCTACTATCACTTGTTTCTTCAAAAACTGTACAGAAAGACTCTACAAACATAAATTCTATTATAATAATTTGTATTTGGGAGGGGAAGCCTTGACGGGTTGAAACCAAGATCCTTAGGAGAATGGTAAAAGGAGATTTGTCAAAGCATTTCCACTTGAAAACTCCTTTGTTTTAGGTACTGGCCCCATGTAGAACATGCTGTTAGTCATTGAAAGGTGACAGTGAACAGCATGGTGTCCACAGTTAAATTTAAACATTGCCCCATAATTTGCCCATTTATGGCAGTCTGGGAATAAAAGTGGACTCAGGGTCTTAAAGAAAAACTGCCAAATAATTTCATTTCAGAGAATGATATGACAAAATTATCATCTCTTGAAGATAATAGTCTGGGGGGATAGTTTGTGATCCAAACCAAGAACTTATGAGGCAGTACAATTCCTTTACTAACAGACTGCAAGAAGGTTGAAGTAAATATTTAAATAAAATAAGATCACTGATCAAATTACCATGGCAAATGCTGCTTTTCACAGTTACATGCTTAGTTTCAAAAATCAGAGGAAGAAGCATACACGACTACACAATCTGAAAAAAGGTGTCTAATTTAAATAACACAGATTTTCATGCTACAGGAGAGCATTACAAAGCTCTAGTCTAACCTATTCAGTGCAGGCTGCTGAACATTCATGCAGACAGCTGGACCAAGTCCAATAGCTTCTGACTTAGATAAAACACAGCCACAAAATCCTTGTCTGATTGTACACAAAAACACATTAATTACAGTGAGAATAAAAGAAATACCAAAAAACAACATTTAAGCACAGAGTAGCCACTAAAGTTTATTTTCAGGAGACATGAAGAACACGCACAACAAATTTCTTACCATATGATGGAGATTCTCTGCCATCTTCTCTATCAGTTTCTTTTTCTTTTTTTCTTCTGTGGTGCCTGTGCCCACGATGTCTATGCCGTCGACGGCCTGGCTTTCCAAGTGGGACGTGAACTCCAATATACACAGCTCTGTGGCCTTTTCAAGAAAGTTTAAAAGGACACAAGTAAACAAAAAATGACCTACTGCCCAAATTTAGTATCTAAAGACAAGGGGTTTAAGAAATAGAAATTCAAAAGCACTTGCCAAAATTACCTTTGGTGAACTAACATGACCATTTCCTTTCTGTCCTTCCAGGGTGTCAAGGAACTATTGCTAGACTCATTTCTCTGATAAATTAGGTCATATTCAGTTTAAGAATTCAGTTGTGAAACGAATAATACAGAAGTACAAGCTTGACTTGTAACACTAAAGTAGCTACTTGATAAACACAAGGCCAAGGCAGAGAAATTACATTACAGTCCTCCTTTTTTTTCAGGGATTCATATCAGGACAGCTGTAAGAATGGCAAAATAATCTCCTGGTTCAGCTTATTAACTTCATCAAAAAAATCACCCACCCTTCGTTTAGAGTCTTCAAGTACTTTTCTGTCCTTGAAAGAGCTGCCAATATTTCCTCAAGCAGCACATAAGACATCAAGGTGAAGCTGATGTTCAATTACACCATTAATTTAGTATCAGGAACATAAAAGGAACTTCTATTTTGAAATGCATGTCAACATGTCAAATAACTTCCAGAGATGTTGGGGTGGGTTTCTTTTCCTATTCTAGAATGTTCTAAAAGATTTAGAAGGACATCCTCAAATTAATGCATACTGCTCTTTAAAATATGTACTTTCAACATCTTGCTTTTCCTTTGACCTTTCACATCAAGACAATACTAACATCAACGTCTTAGCAAAAGATATCAATCAACTGACTGTTATGAACATATTACTACCATGTCTCCTGAAATGGAGATAGCATGTACAATAGGCTTTTCAATTCCTATTTAAACAAACAATCACAGGAAGAGACAAATTAACTATAACACTAAATACTCTGTTTCATGGTGTTGAAGAGTTATTACAGAAGACTGACATTAACCAAAGGAAAAGGAAGTGGTCTTCCAGCTCTTAGACACATGTAAATTCAGCAAATTTACATTATGCAGGCAAGCCCTAGAAATTATGACTACACATACACGCATATGAATGTGTGTGCCTAGCACACATACACTAGATTAAAGATATTGAAAATTCCTGGTCATTATAGAGCTTCAAAGAAAAAAAGTGGTAAGATGTCAAGAGTATTTCCCAAAAAAAGAATCCCTAAGCCCAAAAAGATACTGCTTTATAGAAGTTTTGTGTATTTTTACAGTGGTACATGACTAAAAATACAAGCAAAAATCATTATTAACACAAGTAAGTTCAATATTTAATTAATTTGGTCAAAGACTCCTTTTCACATAAGACCCAATTCTTGACACACTTCCAACAGTAGTTTAATTAGAGTCGACTGCTGGCACTATGACCAAATCTGAAATTAAGCATACTAAAAGCTATTTGTTTCCATGTAAGAGTGGAAAAGAGATTAATTTCTCCAAGCACTCATCAATCCTATTTATAGAGAGAGACTTGTCTTTTGTGAGTTTCTTCCAACAATACCCAGCCCCTGCCTGGCAGCCTGACCTCTGCCTTCCATGACTGCTATGCACAATGCAATTCCCAGACAAGTTAATGTCATTGTGACACCTATAAATCACTGCACTTGGTATATAATATGACCGGGGGGCATCATTAACAATGGTCACGTTGCTGATGCCATCATGATACAATAATCTTATGCATAGGGAAAGCAAAAGTATGAGGTTCAAAAATAACTGCATTACTCACCACATCCCACTGAAAGCTGCAACTCAGTGAGCCACCACTCACTGCAAGTGCTGTTACTATGCCTGTTAGGGTTTCTGTTTTATTTCATATATTCAATTAGCAAGTATCAAACTACAGTTTATATATACACTTGAACAGTTCTATTTGTTGCCAAAGTCTTGGATTTTTTGCAGGAACTATTTCTTGCTAAGAGAAACTCTAGCATACGTCTAATGAAAGAAGTATTTTATATAATCGCTTGTTTAAATATTGTTAATATGACTGTTTTAAGCATGTGTTTTGATCACTGCATGAACAAAAAAAAAAAAAAAAAAAAAAAACCCAAAAAACAACCTTGAAGGAATCTGAAACTTCAGGATTTTACTCCCTGAGAAATAAGGACTTTGGTCTACTGCTGTTCTTACAAATAAGAGACAAAAAACCCTCACAGATTTTCCAAGGATCTCCATCTTAAACAAGGTACCTTGCTATTGCAAAAACTGGTATTTGTAATAGTGTGACCGTTTCCATAGTCAATGACCATGTTGCTGCATGGAGGAGAGGTGGAACAAGTAAATGAGGAGTTATCTCCTTTTACCTAATTGCACTGAGACAGATTTTTTTTTTTTCCAGTAGAAAAGTTTGGAGGAGAGCAGATAAGCTGCAAAGATACAGGTAAAAGCTATGGAAAACTGAGCTGAAAAAAGCAACAAACAGGTGTTTTTAAACAACCTCTGTCCATAGCAAATGGCTTTTACTATCACAGAACCAGAGAATTGTGTCCAGGTGCCTCACAGCAGCCTCAAGCACACCAAGTAGCCACTGCCAAGTTAGTAACCTGGACCGTCAGTCCACAACCTACATTTGATATTGCTGTTCAACTCCAATTGCTTTCTTCCAAAAAGAAGATTTAAAGGAAGCACCTTCTTGCAACCTGAACAAACTAGGGTCTCACAGAGACAGGGAACAGTCTAACCATGGGTTATTATCCTGCCCTGCAGCCCACACTACCCAGAAGTGACTACTGTGAGACTATTCCACACATAGACATGGTCTTGCAGGCTAACGTAAACCAGGAATACCTTCCCCAATCAATTTCTGTATAGGCAAAGTGTTCAGACTTCTGCAATGGTATTTTGGGACTAACATGAAATGTCGATGAGCAAATGATGTTCAGCATATATAAAGTAAAATGGATCACAATCCAATGTAATCCTATCAGAATAACTTTAAGAAAAAACTTGATGTTGACAAACAGCCTCTGAAATATTTTTCAAAGCAAGCAGTCGGGGTGGCAGTAAGTAGACTAACCAAGAAAAATTTACCTACAGCAAACAGAATCTTATGAGTGCACCTGACTGCTCCTCAGGAAAAGGGACCTTCATTCTGGTACACAAAGAGTCATAAACAAGGACATTTCAACGGCTGTCTAGAAAACCTCAAACTACTGCTGTTAAGTATACTGCCATGATTACCCAAAAACATTTTACAGGCATATTCAACTCCAAAGGTGGCACAAAACTATATAATAAAAATTGGACAAGCTTAACTTTGATTCTAACTCAACAAAGCAAAGCACTGAGAAGCCTTCTAAAAATAAGATTGCTGCCCTGAGTAGGTCTGTGTTTCCTTAAGTTTCATTATTCAGATAGGAGTAATAATGATTGCAGGTGGACAGATAAAGAATTACTTATACATACAATTTACAAGGAAAAGCAAAATGAAACAAAGCCATGTCCATTTTTCTTCCTTCATTCTCAATGAATTGGGTGAAACAACTTATGATACCCTTCAGCCTGGCCAAAAAACCTAACCTAAAGAAAATTACAAAACCAACCTTCAAGAAAGGCAATTAATATAAAATTAATGTATCATCAGTGAAAGCAATTGAAAGAAATTTAACTCCAAAAAGGCTGGGATTCAGGTTTCTAGCATCAGGTGTTAGTTTTAAAAGGGACACAACCTTTACTTGAATATTGTGTTTAGAAGTTCAAAAGGTACATTATGTGACCTTTAAAGCTTTATTCACGTAAATGTCTGTAGCACAGTACCACTTTCAAACAAAGCTTCTTACAGAATTACTATAAACCAATAATCAATAGAATTAGTAGACTGCCCAATACTAAATTTAGTAATACAAAGCTCAAGAGATGATTGCTCATTTTAATCCAACATGACTTTATCCAAGCTTAGCTGTTCAAATCCACTGAGAGTATTTACTACTTAAGGCCTTTATCGATATGAAACAAACTTAAATGTTAGGAACTTGAAACGTGTCTCCACCACATGGTTGATCTCCAATCACATGGTTGGTCTCACTCCAAAAGTCAGTTTGGGTAAAGTCCTGTAATATTTACGGAATAGAAAATGGTCTACATTTCTTGATTTCTCCCCAGAGCTCCTATGAAAATGGTAATATAAGACTTCTGAAGTCTGAGAGAGATCAACAAAAAATGCCCTGATGTCACTAGGCTTTAAATACAATCCCACACAGAACCTTCTCTTTTCTTTGGCTAGATGCCTTTTACTCTTCATAGAAAGAAAGACACTGTTCTCCACCTTAACAAGGAAAAGCAAGGAAATCAAGTTTATATCTATGTAGATTCTCAAATTCTGCTACGTAGAAATTTGAACTAAGAGCAATGATATATATTAATGATGGATGTAAGGACCATCTTCGAAGTGAGCTACCTGGTCCAATCCTGCTCAAAGTACAGCCAACTTCAAAGCTGAAGCCATGGTTTCGGTCAGTTTAGTTAGGATGACAGCCATCCATTTAGTATTTTTAAGGGCATATGTTCTACAGCCTATACCAACCTACAGCAACACACCACCTGAAAAAAAAATCCTAATATTCAACTATCACTTCCAATATAGAATGTTACGTGTGACCCCCTCACCCTTTCACAGCACATCGGTGTGACCCCATCTTCGCAATAAGCTCTTTAGTCTGCTGAAGACTAAAACTTAGTGACAAGAATTACTATTTTTTATATAAATCTTCAAATAATAATCTGAAGATGGATAATTTACTTTATACAGAAGCCTTTTTTAATCGAATAATGTCATAATCTATCTCATCCTAGCATGGAGCTTTCCAGTATGGAAAAACTGGACTATCTGCACAAGAGATCCTAATTCATTCCTTAAGATCATAAAACGGGGAAGAAATCCAGCTGTTTGATGTCTTAACTCACATCTCCAAGTGCATGACCCTAGTAGGAAAGATCTGGAACACAGCATCTCATTCCTTGGTATTAATTTCCCTCACATCACAGAGAGGACTTGTATGCACAAAAATAAGCTCAACACAATCTACGAGCACAACTTCTTGTGACCTTTTCACAAGGCTGCTCTGAAGGTAGAAGCACACAAAAAGTAAGAGAGAGAACACAAGTGTTTTTTCTTGCCCTTAAAATTTCACAGCCCATAGGACTTATCCAAATATTCATGGTTCTGGTAAAACTTAAGGTACAAAAACAATGCCTCTACACACACACACCCTTCCACCCCCTTGTTTATTTATAATGAAAAATCACTCAAGTCGTTAATTCACAAAAAATACTTCTGCTATGCTAATTTTCTAATTAAAAATAATGCCCTATTTCTGAATAATGCAATTAAATGCACAAATTAGTATTGATAGTGAAGTTCCTAGCATAAGAAAGAAACTAAATATTTCAGAACAAACAGCATTTTTCACTTATTTTATAAACTTCTCATGCACGTTCCCAAGAAAAAGTCGAATTATTTTCTACAGAATTAATGTATCAAAGGTGAATATAAAATAATTTAATATAATCTTGCTCCTCCATGCATGAATTGACTACTAAAAAGTCCTTTAATTACCAAGGATTCTTCTTGTTAAAGGAACTATTTAACAAAAGCTCTCTCTTGCTCTCAGAATTAAACATTTGAGATAAAATTTTCTAACTGAAACTGTAGAAAGAAGTAAAGAAAATTCTTTCACGGGATAGCTGCATGCCATGACTGGAACCCAAAGGTTCTCCACAGTACAGTTTATTTTAGAATCCATTATACATCCTGGGCTGTGGTCTGAAATCTGCTGCTGCTCCTAGCAATTAGGTCTATCTACTCTTTATACTTGAACTGATAAACTGAGAAGCACAATCCTGAACTGTAGCATAGCATAGGGTAAAGCAGTTCAGGAAGAGTGTTTTCTCACTACATGACAAAAATTGGCATACTATGCTGACAAAAACAGTAAATGCCCAATTTTTCATTACACAACAAAGTGATTTTTTTCTGACTTAAAACCAAATGAGTTTGTAGGGGCAGTCATAGAGAAAAACGCACTGAATGCTTCTGTTAGACACAATCAACGATATTCAAGAAGGCATTATCAGCATTATCACATTAGATGTGTAGGTAGGAACAGTAACAGGAAAAGCCAAGTGCTGGGTGGCAGTGCCACACAGGGACTCTGGCACAGACTTCCACCTGTGGCTCACTGCCAGCACCGATCTTCCTCTCCTGGGAAAGGAGCCAGCCCTTGGTACCCGTGGGAGGGGGGACGAGCCGTCCCTGCACTGCACAGCCAAGCAGACCAGAGCTGGGCCCCACGCTTTATCTGAGCTGAGGGTCCTTGCTCCAGCCTGTCTCTGCAGCAGAGCTCAGCAAAAAGGATACACATACAAGGTCATTTCAAAGAGTTGCTTCTGTTGGAGGAGGGAAAACCTAGAAGCAAGCAATTCAACAATGTGGACTCCCATCAACATTCAAGACTAGCCCCTTGCCAATAAACACAACATAAAACTGCAGAATGGTTTGGGTTGCAACAGATCTTAAAGACTATCAGTTCCCATCTCCCTGGTAAAGACACAAGGCTTCCAAATTCATAACACTGTTCTTGTCAAGTATTTCATAAGAAACTTCTGAAATGAAAATTTTCTGACTTGATCAACGGGTCACAAATACATTGTCATTACAAATTTGATCACACCCCTCTCTTGTACAAGTGCTTAAATAGACTGGTTTGCCAAATGCATCTAATGATATTTTAAGATATGAAGGAATCTTGCTTCATAGAAGGGTTACCCCTTCCTGGGAAAAACTGAAACTCTCTCCTTTTTTATTTCTTATTTTGTTAATTAAAAAAGGTAAATCTCACACTTTAAAAGCTTGAACTGCTATGAAACACTAGCCTTCAGTGAACTGCAAATAGAGAAATCATCCATTCATTAATAATTCTAATATCCAACAAGGCACAAGTTTAGTCAATGCTTGGAACAACTGATTTTTAAGGGATCAAAAAAAGTAAAGGTTATGAAAAGTCATCAAGAAGTAATAGGTTGCAGAATCAAGTAGTCTCTTCTGCCTCATCTCAAAAATTTTACATTTGAGTGATCTGAAACTATTGAGTTTACTGCAAGTTTTAAGTTTTCTTTCATGCTGTTTGGTAGAACTTCAATTTTATGACCATATTACTTTAATAATAATTTTATGTGTGTTTCAGATTATAAAACTATTATCAGTTAGCAGTAGCTGTCTTTTTATAAAATTTCTGATGCACCTGGAACAAAAACATTGTTCTCTCAAATAAAAGAAGTTCGGGGAAAAAAAACCATTACGACACAGTTTATGTCAAACACTTTTTAAAAGCTTCAAATTGCAAAGTACTTGTATGGCAAGTTTTCTACTCAGATACAGAATATTCACCTACGAGGAGAAAAAATACAGGATTATTTGATTACCTGTCCTTGTCAACTAAGATTAAGTGAAAACCACAGTTCTTTCTTAAATAAAAATTAAGGCTCACCAAGGCATAAGAGATAATAGGGTCACTTAAAATGTAAACATGACTTACACCTGCCACAGGATAATGCGAGAGTAGATAGCTATTAAACCATCTTAACTCTTGAAAGCTGGTGCTTGGATTTATGCCACAGAAAACTAGTCTACCAAGCTACACATTCCTGACCTCAAGATTGTTTCTGGAATGAAACTTCTGTTATGTGTAAACTCCTTATCTTTGCTATGCCTGCTAAGAATAACAGAATGTATCTCTTTTCCCTTAAACTGTATCTAGTAAATGTATCCTAAAATCAAGGTTGAAAAGTAGCTACACATTTTAAAAGATGCATCCGGGTAGTATCAAGCCAGACATCTTAATACAAGTTTAAGAAAGTTTTCCTTAAACATCATTTAACAGAAAATAACTTCTACAAGACCACATGAAATACCTCTGCCATTAATATTCTTGCCTTACTTCCCACTCCTGGCTTACTTTGTTATTGCTCTCATTCACTGCAGCTCAAAGAGCCTGGCATCAAGTTAAGAACATTAGGTGCTCTTAAAAAGGTTATTTTAAGATGTTATTCCCCTTTCTAGCTCTTCTGTAAACTGACATTTGTTAATTCAAAATAAGGCCTTACAGCTTCAGTAAAAGTGCAGTACCTTTATTTAGTACACACACAGTCTGCCCACAATTGCAGTTTACCATCTCTAACCATTCCTCTTTTATGGGAAGAATGTTACGAAATAAGCAGCCTGTGCCTAACCTTTCTAACCTAAACACTGTCACTCCAGACAGGTACCACACTCTGTCAGCCACCATAAATAGAAGGCAGAGCTTGAGAAGCTCCAAGTCCAAGATCCATTTTCCCCTTTAGCATTTGTTTCTCTTTCCATTAATATTTCATCACAAAATTTCCAGAAAATACAAGCATCCAATACTGACAACATCAAAAAAACTTCCCTTTAGTATTAATAGCAAAATTATGCCTTCTACTGTATCAAACCTATCAATATTTGCACATGCTTTAAAGAGGTTAAGTATCACCTGTCCATGTGGACTCTAAAAGACATGGGGCTTCATAACAGAGCTGAACTCAATTTACTGCTTGCTGACTTGACTCTCCTTGAAAATACATCGATGAACACTTCTGTAAAGGTTCAAAATTCCTAGAACTCCTTTTCAAGTCACCAGAAACACATATTGAAAGATGAGACTGAGATAGTTTAAAGTCTTAAAACACTTCCAATGCCCAATGCTTTAGTACAGGGCTTCCCAAGCCTACAAGAAAATGTCTGTGTCAGAAATGGAAAATACTACTAGTTGGAATTGTTTTACTGCTTGCAGTCAACAACACCATTTCTCCCCTTGTAGGATTTTAATACCAGAATTAAAAACAAAACCTAAAAATTCCACATACCTACTTTCATAATAATAGCTTATAAATAATGAACTCCTAAACAGAGCTGTAAGTTGGCTTAAATTTATTCTCTAAAACAACATGAATTTGAAGAACTTCTGAGAAGTTGAGCAATCATACACACTTTTCATAAAGGAAAGAAAAAACGTTTTGTTCTTACTTTGGAACAGTTTTCACTTTGATAAAAGCCAAACAATATGCTGCCCCTCCCTTGCCCATTCTACCAATAAAAAATTGAATTCTTACAAACATACTAAATACTAAAAAATATATTTGAACATCAAAAAAAATTCCTATTTCTGTGAGAAAATGGGTGCCTATATACAGCTTCACATATGTGACAACCCTACTGGAAAACATTTTTCTTGTCAGATACTTCTTATTAGTTATTTGCTGAACTTCTGTAAAGCCAGCCCCCCTCTTACATTGAGACACAAACACTAGACCGCTCCAAAATGAGTGAGGGAGGGAAGAAAAGATAAGGCTGCATGAATAAGAGCAAGGTGACAACAGTGAGATCTCAACTCCTCCTTTCAAAAGCACTTACATTGACTCAATTGTTCATTGGACAGCAGTCTACATTTCACCTTAATTTACTCTTTGGCTATGGGTATGACAGGGGTATTTTCCATAGCAGTCATCCAAGTGCTTAAATTGCCTCAAGCGGCCTGAGCCCCCTGCCTTCCTACCCAGTATCTTGATTAACTGCTGTGCTGTACCAGCTGAAGCACTCTTACAAGAATGCGCTCTGAAAGAGACTGGAGAAGTGATCTGGCTGCACATTCCCATGTCATTCTTCGAGTTAGAGGTATTACAGCTGCTAACGCTGCTGCTGCCTCAAACACTACTCCAGCTGGATGCCTGCTTCCCCTTAACCCCTGCCTCCCTGCAAAACATACACACGCTTTTTCTGAGTCATCTCCTGAGAAAAGCAAGAGAAAGAAATTAAGGAGGAGACAGCTGAAATCTGCACTGAAGATTCAAGTGCAGAAACAGCCAAGGCAGTGGTTTCCGTACAGCAGAACCCCATCTAAACCAGCATTGTCACAGCCTCCACTGCTGCATCTCTCAGCCTCACATCCATGCTTCCTTCCTCTGCTCAGCTCTGGCACACATCCATCAATGTGGCATTTTGGGTGCTCAACAGCTGAGATCTCAACCATCTTCCTTTGTCAGACTGTTAAATTTTCCAATGGCTTAATACACTTAGCTGGGCTTCTGGTTTGGTCAGGCCAACAGGAGCATTAGCACAAGACAGAAAATAGTACCAGAATGAAGGGAACAGAGCATGAGTATGACTGCAGCAGCAAACAACCTCAATCACATTAAAATGTCTCCTGTTATACCACAGTATGAGAAAAACAACAACCTAAACCAACTTTTCTTAGCCAGAAACTGCTGCCATTATGGTTTTCCAGTGTATTGAAGCAGTAAGAGTCAGTACAATCTACTGCCTTCTAGCATTCTGCAGATGTTAATTAAGCTTCAGAGCATTCCATGTGAAAGGCAAATAATGAAGATTTTAACATTGGATCTCCCTAGTCTTTTCCTCATTCATTAAGTAGCATCCATGAATCCTCATCCCAAACTAATCTGTTTTGAAGTAAGAAAAAGAAGTCATGTCTTAGATGAAACATATAATTTTACATTATTCTACATGAAACTAAACCATCGCTATTTTTACTGCTAAATGTGGGATTCAGAGTCAAATAATGAAGACTACCATAATGCTTTACTGACAGCAGATTGTGGAATATACAGTTTACTGTGGAACCAGAAGGACAGTTCCATGTCTGTTCAGACTCTCAGTATCTGAACTGCATGACCACAATCACAAGGATACTTAACTTTCAGAAAAGAAAACAAACATCTCCCTCATGACCCCTATTTCCTGACTTTTAATTCTGCGGAACGTGACATCATTCATGCTGGAAAATTACTTACCAACAAGAATGATTTTTTCAAATCTAAGCCTAAGAAGCAAACTTTCCTTGGAAAGCTTCAATAATTTTTTTTTTTTTTGTGACAGATTAGAACAGTGGATAATTACCAGCATGCACAGACACAAAAAAAACCAGGGCAGGTCACCTCTGCTTTTCACCAGTTTTACTCCCAGAATTTCATGATAGCAATAAAAATTTGATTCCTTTTAGCAAGGAAAATTCAGCTTTTATCCCTGGGCAAAAAACACACGTTAAGCAAACAGAAAACCACCACAAACTTACTCTCTAGTTCTTCTTTCTCAAAATTTGTATTGATAGTAGAGCTGATTTTGCCCATATCCACAACAGCTTCTTCATCATGACCCTGAAGAAACAAGACACGAGTTTAGGTTTAAACTAAATAGAACTATTATTTTCTTAAATTCCTAAATATGTTCTGAAATAGTGCGTCATCACTGAAAAGCTACCCATCCAGTTTTTCAACATTATGGGTATGTTCAAGAAAACATTATCCTGTGTTAAAGGAAAACAGAGTAAATCAACGGATAGGCTAAATACCATAAAATTTCCTCCTGCAATGCTCCTCTTGATTTCATCATATCAACAACCAGGACACACATTTCAAAAGGGCAGTATTTTTTTAGTTTTTTAAACAGCAATCAATCTACTTCAATAAAATAACTGGTAAATTTATAAGAAGATATAGAAGTTATTACTGAGAGATCTCAAGCTCTTCTCTTCAGGGGGCAATTCTTGTGTGAGATTTTCCAGCACAAGTAAGAAGCCTCTTTGAACAAAGGGGTAGCAAAAAGGTTAGCTTATCCAGCCTAAGGTCTTTCCAACAGCTCTGGAAATATCAAAATAACTGCTTCATTCAGGTTTCAGCAGCCAGTTTGTTCACCTAATTCACTTTTTTTTTTTTTTTTACCCACAAAGTTAAAAAGCAGCAGTTTCCAGCAGACCTTTTCAGCTTCCATTACTACTGAAACCACACCACTCATAACGTGCAATATCTGAAATAGACATAGGCTTATCTCTGAACATGTCCTCTAATCATAGTTAGCACATCACTAAAGCAGACCTTAAAACTGCCTTTTGCTCAGTCTTGACAAAAATGAAGTAACTGAGTAGTAGAAATCTCAAGCCCATCTCAGACTCAACATCAAAACATTAAAGTTGCCTTTCTCCATGTGTTTGCATTCCTTAGAATAAAGTCCACTTTTCACAGCACACAAATTACAGCCTCCTGATGGAGCTGGTTCTCCAAAAGAACAATTACCTAAGGGTAACATTTTTACATCCAAATACAGTGGCAAGGCTAACTGCTAAAGATTAAAAGTCAGACCTAATCATCATGAAATTAGATAAAAAGCACTTAAGAAATGGTGCAGGTTTTTAATTGTTTGTTTGTTTTGGGGGGGAGGTTTAGCTGTTAGCCTTTTTACAACAACTTGATTAGTTTTCCATTGGATCAGCTCACCAAAGTGACTTCTTGTGGCCTATGAGAGCTAGATTCACAAGTTTATCTGTTTGATCACTGCTTCTAGCAGCATTTACATTGATCTGATACATCTACATCAACCCACGGAGGATCTGTGATGATGGTTTCATGAGGGAAAAACAGAAGGCTAAATCAGGAGTTTTACAGGAACTGAGAACCCTAACAGTGTTGACATTCAACTAAACTTTGGCCTTAGAGTTGTGCAATTGCTTTATATATAGAACAAGTTTGTCACCTCACAGGAAAGTGGCAAGGATGAAAAACAACATACCTGTGTGTAACAGGTACAAGCTAAAACATACTGTATCAACTCCCACTCAGAAAAAAAAAATTTTTTTGAACACAGAACTCCTCGATCTTAAAAAATATCTTTATTACAGTATATTGTGTGCACACACATTAAAAAAATCTAAATCTTTAACTATTGAGGAAAGAAGATTGAAGAATATGAAGATGACGAGCACCACATGCTGGGAAAAAAAGTCTGATGAGGTTTAAAAAAAGGTTAGATGCAGCTAGACCACAAAAAACCAAAAGCAGCTGGCACTATGTACATAAGTAAAAAACATAAGAGAAAGGAGTAGCACATGGCAGAATAAACCTCTGAAAACTGAATACAAGTCAATTCTCAGTTGTGTCCCTGAAAATAGGATTTTCAAGAAAGGTATTACACAGTAACCTAACTTTGTCACTACTGCTGCATTGTAGTGACAGTCGAGTTTTGCATGCAGGTTAGAAAAATCAAAACTCTGTACACTCCACAGAGCTACAGTTAAAAAAAATGAGGCGATATCTGTTGGGCAGGACTGCAAAAATGTTCCAAGGACCTGTTAATAAAGAAGTGGTAGAAATTGTTTAAGTGTCATGGTAATAAGATAGGAGGGGAGTATGGGGGAAAATAATATATTCCTGTCTCCTACACACCAAAATCGGGCATGCTGTAGTACACTCCTGCCCACAGTAACATATACATACAGTATGCATGTTACCATAAAACTCCAAGTAGAGATGGAAACGGAAGAATTACAAATCCTCTAAACTACTTTAAGTGGTTGGGTTTTTTTAATATGTGAGTAGGAAAAAAAAAAAAAACAACCTAGTAATAGGAAAACTGTTATCAAAACCTGCTCCACAATTAGCTTCATGGTTACAGCCACAGACTGCCGAAAAATCCTGTACCTAAACACACCCATCCCCAGCAGTCCTTTTAGGACACTTGGAATCTTGCCAAACACAGTTTTTGAGCAACGAAGGAAGAAAGAGTTTTTCTCCAGATGATACAAACAACTGCATACCAGTAGAAAACTACATATACACTGTGAAAAATATACACATAAGGAAAGACTTTTATCTCCCAGTAACGTTTTGAAACTGGATTTGCTGTTTGCCCTATATCACATTATTAATTTTTATCACCCTTTGCTTTAGTAAAAGAGATTCTTTGCCAAACTCATACATACAGAAGCAGCCTTCAAAAAGCAAATCATGTGAAAGTAACGTCTTTTAAGATAGATTACAGGAAGGTATGCGTGCCCTTGCAAACCATTCTATCACTATCTCAAAGTACTCAAGATATGCAAAGACTCTTCCAAGAATAAACCGTTAACAACCACAAATATCATACATGACGGAAGCATATCATTTACAGCCTTTGTTCAGAAAAATACAAAGCATCATTTTAACATATCTGTTTTGTGATGCCAAGAGCAAATCCCAGTATGAGATACTTTTGCCTTAGGTCAGGTAAAAAATCAAAAATATTCAAATACATTATAAAGTAATTCCAAACTACAGCATTTCCTGGTTAAAAATAAAGTCTGTAGGGCATACATTCCCAGTAATTATAGATGATCTATCATGTCAGTTGAAGGTACTGAAGGGAGGGAACATTCTGCAGTTGCCATTTTATTTCTCTCATCTACTTTCTGAACTTTTTACATAAACAAAGAAAGTGGGATTGTGGAAAACTTGCCCACTTCCCTTTTTTAGGCAGAGAATGACTGGAGCTTAAAGCAAGTATTCCAGGGCAGTTTACTACTCACTGCATGTGAAACTTTATGTACAACAATCCCACAGATGCTCAAATACAGCTGGTGTAGACAAGCCAAAGTAAAATTCAAGACTAACTTAGAATGTACATAACTTTCATTTTCAGTCAAAAGATAGAACAATTGAGAAGGGAGGAAAAAACAACATAAGCAGCAATCAAGGTGCCCTAGGGAAAGATTAAGCTTTCACCTTTGGTTTGCACTTTTTTTTAAACAAGAAGGTAATTTATAAAAACAGAACAAATCCAGAGTACTTCAAAGGAAAAAAAAAAAAAAAGCCTAGCATATTATATTAAAATACACTACACTGTATTATGATACACTAAGTATACTTTTTCCTAACACCAGATTTCTGGATACTCATAAACATACTGCAGAAACAACCTCCAGTAAAACCTTCATATTCAGCTAGAGGTGCCTGTATACACTAGAATTTTTCTTCTCAGCCTTCTAGTTCTCCTCACCATGAAAATGAAATCCCTTTTCAACTGCTATAGATCAGACAAGACTTCCAAATACTCAGTGCTCCAGCAGACTCCCAGTAGGATTCTTCTTGCAACCTGTGGTTTCCAACTGTCTTTTCTCACTCCGTGAGAAAGAGTAACTCCCCCTTGCAGAAAATCAAGCACAGAAATTAACACTACTTATTTACCTTCTCAAAATGCTTGTCGTCATTTAGTACAGTACACCTTTGGTATCTACCTTATTAATGCTACGTGTTTTTTAAAACCAGTATTGCAAAAAAGAGTCAATCCTAAATTGCAAGAATTTTTTATGGAAAGTGCTGAGTTTGGAAGAACTAACAACCTGCAGCAGTATGTGGCAGCCGCAGTCTCAAGGACTAGCACGACTATGACGCATGGAGCATTAAATCCAAAGGCAAGTTTCCACTGTCATCTCTGCAAGCACTTCTCACCATGCAACTCACTTAACCTTGTGCAGGCACACACACGACAGATTTCAGACGGGTATGCTGCCAAAGTGCATTACTGAATAACCACTTCCAAGACAGACAACTTGCTAGAAGCACATTTTTAAAGTACTTGAAATACAGTTCAATCAAATCATTCTGATGATAGACAGTGATCAAAAATGGCTGATACAGCTAACTGTAAACCTTTGAAATCTATGAGCAACACAGTAACCGTGTTAAGAATAATTTGAGCTCAACATTTAAGACCATTACTTAGCTAAGTCAATGTTTATGTGCTCCATTTACATTTCCTCAGACCAAAGTTCTTTCCCAGCAGAATTAGGGAGTGACTTGCAGCACCAGAAGGGGCTGTATTAGCGCTCATGGAAATAAGTAAGTAGGGCTTAAGAGAGGGCACAGAGGAAAAAACCTCTACAAACACCATTACCCCTCCCCCCCCAAAAAAAATTACATTGTGACTTCCATGCTACAAAGAAGCTTCACTGCAGCATTTATTAAAGTAGATGCAAATAAAAGGGGAAAAAAATCAAAATAAAACCACAACACAAAAATCAACCAACAAAAACTAACCCCAGCTCAGGATGGGGAGGGAGGAGTATACTCATATCAACTTTTTTCCTTTATACATCTGTCCCTGGCCAACGGTTTAACACTTCTTATTTTAATAATATTCTAATACAACTGCCTACACCATCCCAGTGGTCCTACGTACTGCATTGTGACTGTAACTGTATCCCAATCTCTGTGGCTTGAAGAGAAAGGAAGCAGTTCCCCCCTCCTTCTCCAAAGAACCCATGGATACATCTCTACTTTTGTAGGCACAAGAGATCAGGCAGAGAGGATTTAGCTTTTAAGGCTGGAATGTGGCACCAACAAATCATTCCTCTCAAAACAGGAGCACACCCTGCTTACAGACCCAGCTGGCAAACCTTTGCAGCACACTGCTGTAGATTTACCAAATTGAACAGTGTAGGAGAACTTGTGCACAGTGCATTTCGCCTTTCACGCTTTGTTCTCCCTTCTTTCACCACCAGTAAGTACATAGGAGCAGTTCAGCTGGATCAAACCATCCATCAATGTGCTGTCTGCAAGAGGATACAACAGGAGAGCCCCACAGCAATAGTGCAAACTGAATCAGTGTCAACAGTGGCTTGACCTTAGGAAGCAAGGCCAAAGCAGGGCTCTTGTTTTATTATCAGCCCTCCTTTGTGGGATCTGGATTTAAGAGACAGATATGACAGCCATCAAAAAAAGCTCCAGTGACAAAAACAAACCAAAAAATTAATTAACATAAGATTGTTGATATTGCTCTGCTTCAAAAACTAAGGTTTGGCTATAAAAAGGAATTAAAACCTTCATTTTGACCATATATCTCAAAGATAACCAAAGAGGAACTACAAAACCTCACTTTGCAAATGTATCCAGATGTGTGTGTGTACATCCATAAAATATTTTAAAACAGACCTTTTTCAAAAATAGGTAAACAAACTCACTTGTTTCATTACAAAGGTATTGAAACATATTGCTCAGGGTAATTTAGAACCCACAGGGTAATTCATTACTCATTTTCACAGCCACATTTCCCAAGTGGTCTGTTTCAGAAGTCCACATTTCTGTTCTAAGCAGACATAATACTCCATGTAGTCAGGAAATAAAATACATTTCCAATTTACAGAATGCACATACAACCCCCTCTCTATCCATTCAACCTCCCAGAGCTGCAAGTTAATAAGGACTAATACTTCAGGGACTAAAAAACCAGACAAGACCGATGTTGTAGACTCACAAAATTAGGAGATTAAGTCTACCAGGGACAGCAACCCTGGAAGGGATAAGAAAAGAAACCAGAAAAACAGTGTATTTGTTAAGGCCACCTCTGTACACTGTATGCAGAGGTGAATGACCATCACTCTACTTCAGGCAAGCATCAGGTCCACCCCATAGGTCTCCCACTGACACCCATACACAGCACCAAGCCACCTTGGTTAAAAGTGAGTAAATAGAAAGGGCTTGTTGATGTGGTTTACCTGCAGGAACAACTAACAGCAGCACTTGGTAAATTCTAAATATATTGTTTTATTTCTCTTTCAGACCAATTCTACTTTTAAACCAGAGGTCAGACGAGCCTATAGTGGGCAGGAGGGCAGTCATCTCTAGTTGTTGCCTTCTTGAAGGACAACCACAATACAAAATCAAAGTTCTTTCTAAATAACAGTAACTGAAGGTATTAGGCAATGTATCAAACTGTTCAACTTTAGCTGAACTGCACAAGTGGTTGTACAGATGCATCTGAAGTAAATTCTTTGGACAGAGTCTCTATGCAGCAATACTGTATCATCAGAAGTTGCCAGAGTGATGAAACACTACCAGTTCTAAATCAAGCACATCAACCTAACAGCCAAGGAAAAATGCACCAAATATAAATGAGCCCCGTCTCATTGTGTCATCGTACAATTTTTAGCTGGCCTTCCCCTCTAAATATATACAGATGAGAGCATAATTAATAATAATTCACAAACAGAACACTTGCCAGGTTTAAAATAGGAAGCATACTGTTGGTGGGTTCCCCCTTAGTTGTATTTTCTATGCTCTCCTTTGCACAGGAACAGCTGCTTTCCAGAGATTTTTCCCCTACTATCTTAGCAGAGGGTATTGCTCAAGCACTACAGGAATGACTCTAGTTCAGCTCAATGGCTTTGGTGTCACCACCCCCTCCCTCTTCCTGTGAATTTCACCTGTGCTTATACAATTCCTATTTTACACAACAAACTTCACATGTAAATGACAGCGCCTCCTAATCAAAGCTATACTCAAGAGCCGCAGGAAGGTGTGACACTTAGATTTATTTCAGTAAGACCATAACTATAATGGAAGAGGTTAGGGATACTTACATGTTTTTCTAGCCTACTAATCCTCTAATTAACTGCTCAGCTTACCTTACTAAATACATCTGACCAATCTGCTTCTAGAAGACTTACAATAAACACAGCAGCTCTACAAACCTTGTTTGGACAAGTACATCCAAAAGACATCAACAGACTTCAGTCAGACTCTCCAGAAGTTTCATTGTATTTTTAATTTTCAAAAGCTGTATGTGGAGGGCACTAAAGATGTGTATGTGTGCTACTTAAAACACCACAAAACCCAAGACCTTTCAGGAAAAAAAGCAGTTGTAAGCACACTAATGTTTTGCTTCTTGCCTATTGAAATCTCATGTTTCTAAGTAGTTTTATCTCAGTCCTAGCAGGCCTTACTCCAGTCAGGGTCACATTGAGCACCACAACGTGCAAGAGAAGCCATGTCCCATCCCAGAAAAACTAAAGAGGTCTTGGACAGTGAACCAAGTGTTTGTGTTAATCACAAGAGAAAATTAAGTTTCAAGAAAAAGTCAGAAAAAAAGGAAACATAATACCAACAAGAGACTGGTCACAATTGTGAATGGCTGTCAACCATGGCATACCACAGCAATTCATAAAAAAAAAAAAAGGGGGGGGGGGGGATTAGAACTAGCACAAAAAAAAGGGATGGCTTGATTCCTAGCAAAGTATGACTAAGGTGCAGGTGAGTATTTGATTAAAATTAGAAACCCATTTGAATTCAGCTTGAGTATTCTGCAAGCCAGAAAATTCACCACCATGCATAAACTTAGAAAATACCGTCACCAATCCAACACAAGGTATCAAATTGCATATCTATTATTATAGTAGCTATTTTACAAAGTTGGATTTTATCACTGCCTCACAGTACTAAATTTCATTCAAAAAAAATCCGCATCTCCATTCACTTAAATGTAATTAAGTGAATTCTTAAAATCACAGGTAAAAAAGGCAGAAGTACTATAATGTTTACAACTAGTCACCTCATAGCTTTGCCAAGTCTTCCAGGCATATGCATGCTTGATAGAGTTCTGTGCCCAGAGCTGAAAGTAGCACCACAATGAAAACCAAAAATCGAGTGCTGTTCTACAGAGACCCTGACAAACAAAAGGCCACAGCAATCTGATGCACTCTAACACATCTAAATCAAACTCTTTCTTATGCTTACACAAGGGAATAGAAAATTTAGTTGTCATATATAAAATAATTCAGGGACCTTTAGAGTTTTACACCTTAGGAAAACTCCATCCCATAGATTTTAGTAGTAACCCCTGTTACGTGCTACATTGCAGTTACATGGCAGTGGTAATGACAACCCATGCAATGGCTAAGCAACAGCTTGTAACACTAATACTAGAATTCATTGTACAAACCCCCACAAATGGAGTTTTTAGCTGTGCCACTGAGGTCTCAAGAGAATGTTATCTCCATGAACACTTTACCACAGATAAGTTCATTAAGTTCACCTTCCCTTTTTTTGTCAAAAAGGAACAATTAACTGGCTATTTCAAGATTCTCTATCAGAAACCTCCCTGCTATACTTGCACAGAATCAAGCAAAGCCACAGTTGATAACTTAAGGGAAGCTCACTCAAAATAATGCATAAGAAAAAATAACCCAATCCAAAACACTCAACCACTCTCAAAGTCTGGTAGTGTACTGTCACAATTGTAAGAGCACATTTTCTTTCTGAATTAAGCTGGCTACTACGATTAAGCAATTCTAACAACACAGCAAATATCTTCCCTAATACAGAAATCTCTACTCAAACTACTGCTTCTATCACCAGATCTTTAAAAAATTTCTTCCACAACTACTGAGTCTAAGGTAATACACAATTCTGAGCTACAGCTGCTAAATATCATTTGCATCAAATCACATTCGAGCCATTACTACGTTACACAGCTGCTATTTACATACACGTTGCATTTTCTTCCCTTGACGAGCTTCTTCCATGCTGATGTGCAGGAGCAGAGAATGCCCTTGTACGAGACCCTGTAACGAACCTCCCCAGAGATCAGAGCCTGCGCATACATGACTGCTTTAGCTGGCTGTGCCTGACACAGATGTACTCCGGGAAATTGCTCCCCAGCCAATCGCTCCCGCTCCAGTCGCTCATCTCCCAGGCCACTGATTACAGCTACCGCAGGGTCGCACAGCAGCAGCATGGGCAAGACGGCGTGCCTTCAATTCCAGCCCAGGGAATACCAAAAAAGGAACTGAAACCGAGTTCCGCACTTCAAATTTTCTGCATCAACAGCTGCTAAGAACAGCTCCAAGGTAATATTTTTGCTCTGATCCAAGACTTCATTAGCACTACAAAATGCATTTGTACCTCAGGTCCCAAAACAGAACAACCCAGAAGTCAAACATCTGCTAAGTGTATTTATAGCTGTATTATCAACCTTTCACCAAATACTCATTCCAGTGCAGGTGTCTGTTGTTTTATTATTTTTTTTTTACATAAGCTATATATTCTTGCTCAACAAAGTAAACCAAGGCTCCTAGAAGAAAAATCCTCTCTTTTTTGTTTCCTCTCCTGTTGAAAAAGCAAAAAAATAGATGTCAGCTGCAATTAATCTCATGTGTCCTCCCAGAGTAAGGGTCTCTGTTTCAGGTACTACATGAGTAGATGTATTTTTTCCTTCCTTAAGGCCAACCTTTGAAAAATGCAACCTCTACTCCAGCAGATCAAATTCAGAGTTTCATTTCACTCTTTCCCTCTTCATCACTGACATACCCTAATCTCCTTGTCCCATCATAAAATGCATGGCTCTTTAAGGAGTTATCTATAACTTAACCTTTAAGACATGCCACTGCCTTTTTCCTCTTTTATTCCTATGTCTTGTTTGATGAGAACTCCACTGATGAAGCTGGACTGGTGCCACCCTAACCAACAAACAACTTGGACAAAATAGAACAAGTAACATGCTGTCCATGAACTTGGTGCAAATACATTGTGCAGCTATGAAGATGGTATTTATCATCTAGCTGTAGAGAAATCAGAAGGCCACATTCAGTTCCTCTCACTGCCTCAGTCCAGAAAATTCTCTAACCATAGGCTAATAAAAGTATTCTCAGATAGTGCTGACAAGAGAGTTTAAAAGTAGTTTGTTTCCACTCTGTAAATAGAAGTTCACTCTAACACACGTATGCATCTTTTAACTTCCAAGGCATTGAAGGCCTCCCTGCTGCCATACATAAATGGCTATAAATTAAATCATTCATACAGGAAGTACAAAGTTAAACATAATAAATATCAGATACCCTGACTCTTAGTGAACTCTTCTAAACTGGGCATCCTAAATCACACCTATTCTTTCCCTAACACAGAGCACAGATTGATGCAGCTCTTCAGCTGCTCAGATGAACACTGAAACAGCTGTGCTGAACTGTGTCCTAGTGACTCTCCCATATTTCAATTAACTAACTGCTCCTTAACATAAATCCATACTAGAAGTAATTCAATTGCTACAAGTAAAAAAGATGTTTGTCTAGGTTGGGGGTGGGTGTGTGAAGGGAAAAGAGGCTGTCTATTCCTTAGGGATAGAATAAGAGGGGGGCGGAATCACACATTTAGTTAGGTGTTTTTTAATATTTATAACTTTGGGAAAAAGCACTCGCTTGGTTTGAACACTTAAAAAAAAAAAAAACCTCTCTGAAGCAGCTTATTGAAATTTCTTTAGAGTCTGTAGTCAACCAATTCCTTGTTAACAGTCACTCAGTCTTGGAACAAAACAAACAAAAAAAATCCCACTCAGAAGCAATACAAGCACGTTTTTTTCAAACAGATGGAAGTTTTTATCTTTTAAGTCCCATACCAAAACACTTTGCGGATAAACGTCTGCTCTTCCCTTAGAGTAAATACCAGGAAAAAGCTTCCCATCAAATGGATAACTGCAGAGCAACTTCAAACTGCAATTGTCTCAACATGTTTAACTACAGAAGTATTCTAAAACAAACTGTAGGCAAATATATTCGAAATTATCACATCCTTGAACATGTTCAGTGACAACACTGTGAGAACTCAGAGCAGAACTATTTGTGCTGGAGCAATATTTTAAGCAAATGTTTGATGCTGCAAAAAAATCTCTGAGAACTGTATGAAGGCATTTTTTAATAAAAGAAACATAAATGCCTATCATGAAACATACACTTTTTCCTTCAATCTTTTCTTCTTATTTTCACTTTTATACCCCTTCAACTTCCACTTATTTCACCCTATTTCAGTCTATAAAAGCACATTTTTGAAAGATGGGTCCAAAAGAGTATGTACCACTTATCTAGACAAAAAAAAAGTATTTCATGTGAGCTCTTACGTCTTTGAAAAACTTCTCGTCTTTTCCCAAGTGATATGCAATTCTGATCCCAGTCCACTATGAAGTGGCAGTGAACTGCCTTACTGCAGGGCCTGCAGAGTGTCTAGCAGGCAGAGCTGTGCTTAATCTGCCATTCTGAAATGGCAGGACATTTAAAGTAGCTGCAGTAAGCAGGACTGAGCTCTCAGCAGTATTTACCACATGAGCTCCAGCTCAGCTGCTATCGGACACTGTCAGATAGGAGCACAAGGAAACTGAGTGCTTTTTTGCTTGCAGAGACCATACTGACATAGCCACACAAACAGCCCTGTAAACTCTGAATCTATTGATACTTAAAATCAATATTTTAAGGATTAAAATCCTGGTTTGGGGGGTGAAGAGGTGAGGTGCTAAGAGCTGCATCCATAGTCCAAAATCAACCCTTCCTTATATGAGTAAATAAGATCAGGGAGTTGATGATCCCTATGTTTCCCTTTCACCTCAAATTAGTCTATGATACTATGACTATCTTTTCTAACACTGCAGCCCCAAAAAAACCAACCCAGTCCACTGCCACCCTTCTTCATGCAGTTGAAAGGACAGCATCTAACAAGCATCTCTCTTTAGGAAAGAATAAAAAATATAAGCAAGAAATAATTATGAGACAGCATGACAATACTTCTAAATGAGGCTTTATTTATTTGGAGGGGGTGAGGCCATGGGGGGGAGTCAGGAGGGAGGCAAGGTGCTAGAGGATTAAGATGATGAAGGGGGCAAGTTGTAAGACATAGTCTAAAGTTCATACATCTCTGAAGTCAAACACCTCTATAGATGGTTTTGTTCAGCTTCTTATCAAAGGGGAACCTAGTAACTCATATTAAGAAAACTTCCTAGGAGTTTCTTATTACAAAGATATTATTAAAGAATTTCTAATTCAAAAGAAACATTACTATCTTAGCAAGGGAACACAGAAACCTTTGCCAGCAGTGGCTCATAATTTAATGAATTAAAATTAACCATAAAATCTGATACTGCCTACAAGTATTTTTCAGAGTACAATTTCTATATAACACCCAGTTCCCAAGACATACATCTGCACAGCACGTTTCAGCTTGCCTCGGCACGTACACACAGAACTGGGTTTTTCCAAAAAAAGAAAGGAAGAAAAAAGATAGATGTATTTTGTACAGATATTCTCTGGTGTGTTGCCCCAGTAGTGGAGTCTTGGGTTTCTCAGCACTTTGCAGGACAGCTGTCAGAAGCCACCAGGATGCCGAGAGCAAACATGAGGCAGATCACTAGATTAAGCCCTCCTGACATTACACAATTGCACATCATTTGGACAGCTGAGTACTTATTCTCTAGAGATCTCACTGAAGTTTATAACCTGAACCCTCATTAACAGCAAGATTACTATGTTCTCTAGTGTACTACGTACTACTTGATTAATCACATCACATTCTGATCTGAATACACTGATGATGTAGAAAAAACAAAAGATGTGTGTAAAGTTTTCCAGGACATGTTCCAGGACTCAAAACTGTCCCTCAGGACGGATGGATGAAAGTCACCATGTTCCAAGAGAACCCCACCAAGATCTTACAGCAGCATCTATGAGCATGTGGTCAGCATGCAAATGTCACTGAGCTAGGCTAGGGAGGGTTGGGTGATTTGATTTGTTGGGGTTTTCAGGAGGTTGGGTTTTTAAACTTATGAGAGTTTTTTGTTTGTTTGTTTGTTTTTTTAGGGGGGTGGGGGAGGGATGGTAGGGAGACACAGAGGAATTCAAAGCTGCTTACTTTACAACTGTAACATACTGCCTTTAGCTAAATTAATCTCCAGGCATTTTGGCAGCATTTTTGAGAGATATTCCAGTTTTTCTTTATCCTAAAACAGTCTTAGATCACTGTGCAAGTTCACAACAACTACAGACCAGGGCTGTTCCAACACTATTAAGACCACCTAAGCAAGGCTGTATGTTTAATTGCTCTACAACTACTTGTAGAAGTATTCTAAATTATGGAGTGGTTTGGGCTGGAAGGGGACCTTGAAGTTCCAATCTCCCTGCTGTGGACAGGAACACTTTTCTCAGAGTTGCTCAGAGCTCCAACCTGGCCTTGAACACTTCCAGGGATGGGGCATCCACAACTTCTCTGGGAACTCTGTTCCAGTGCCTCACCACTCTCACAGTAAAAAAATTCCCCACACATCTAATTTAAACTTACTCTCTTTCCATTTGATCCTGCTCCCCCTTGCCCTGTCACTACATCCTCTCATAAATAGTCTTGTATCATCTTTCCTGTAGCCTCCTTTCAGGTACTGGAAGGGCACAATAAGATCATTCCAAAGCCTTCCTTTTTCCAGACTGAACAATCCAAAGTCTCTCAGCCATTCCTCATAGATGTGCTCCATCCCGCTGATCAACTTGGTGGCCCTCCCCTGGATTCACTCCAACAGGTCAATGTCCAAATATTAAACACTCACCCTCCAGATTAATTCCCTAGAATAGATGGCACTGTTGTGAACAGCTGATGAGTCCAGATATGAAGCAGCATAATACGAGACAGATAATTTTATCTTGTTTTTATTGACATTATTTAAAGTGCCTTTATTTATATCCTATAATATATATCCTATATTTAAATATATACCCTATATTTAAAGAAGGCCTTTCCCTGACAGCAGATCCTCAGGAGGTAAATAGCAAATGAAAAAACACACACAAAAAAAAATTAAAAGAAGTCAAACCATCCAATTACTGAGATAGGACAAATTGCTCAAATACAACCAAACCAAACTACACTCAAACAGAACAGCTCCTTGACAAGACCATCAACCATCAGCAACTAATAAATAAAAGAATTCTTTCCATGAATGGTGCAATTTTGAATGATTATTCACCTATATGTCATCCCACAGAAAAGCAAAAGACTGAATCTCCCCAATTCACATGAATTCAAGGCTTAATTCTTCACCTTCAGCTTTCCCTGTGTCTCAAATTCTGTATTCATCTAACTGCATCCCAGTCAATTCAAGTATCTGTATAATACATTGCTGACAACACACATTTATTCTCACAGTGAACAAAAATTACTACCTACAAATCAAAACTCAGTAAGTTATAGTGGGAGGGTAAGGCAATGTTTCCAATACCTATAGGTAACTGATACAGGAGGAGGAATCAGCACTCTGCTGCCCCACAACATCTCTTTTTAATAAGAAGGCAGGCAGAATGGAAGTATAGTCTGCTCATGCAATCTGAACTACAGCAGCATTTCACCATACATTTTTAGCTAAGTGCTGTAACATACAGGATTCAGGTGTTGTCACCTGCAGATTATTTTAATGAAATAATTTTTTTAAAAAAGGCAAAAAACCAAACACAAGACAAAACCCAACAAAATAAAAAGTCCACAAAGTCACACCTCCAATGATATGCTGAAGAACTTTAAGGTATTTGAAATCCTTGTAGCCTTGAATGCCAGCCAGATTATTACCACTGTTACACATGCTGAATATCAACCAGCCACCAGTCTACCAGCAAGCCTCTACCACAGCAAATTCACAGCTACCAAAAAAAAAAAAGTTTTAGCAATCCACACATACTTTATTAAGAAGGCAGATAGCACCAGAAAGCTGCAATTCCTGTTTTGTGCTAGTGCTGGCCATAACGTGAACACACAACATACCAGATCAGGGAACTGACCCAGCAGTAAAATTGCATTGATGGTATTTTGCCACTTCAATTCGAATGCCACTCAGTACCAGTGAGGCACAGGCAGGGGAGACTACTGAGTCCTGAGGAGGTAGAGCAGGATCATGGGGCAACTCTAGCAGAGTCTGACTCGCACTAACTGGAGCCACACACTTTCACTGCTGTAGCTTCACGTCTCAGCTTGGAGAAATGGTGAGGTACCAGTCACATCACCTTCCACTCTTCTCATAATATTCTGACAATGCAACATCTTTGCCTTATGTTAGATCAGATGCTTTCCCACCTCTGCCCCCTTTGCCTTTCCTCACTCTCACAAGCACCAGGCTCTTTCCCTGCCCTTGCACACACTGACAAGACGCCTTCCAGACTAAGGGACACCCAGAAGCTGAGGCAGCACATCAGCCACAGCCACATGCACACACAGGAAACATCCCAGAGGACATGGTAATGCTGGTGGTATGCAACATCACAGGATGAACTTTTACAAGCATTGCTCTTCTGGTTACCTTCAAAAAGCAGGCATGACGCACTGCCACTTGAAAAGAAACCAAAAATTCTGTGCTATTGTCAATTTGGAAACTGTAGGCACTTATAAGTGAATAGAAAAGGTTCAATTACATGAAAAATGAGGCCAGACTGGCCACAGTCACTGATATTATGCACTCAGGCTACTGCAAAGTGCTGGGCAAGGGGAAGCTGCCCAAGCAACTCCCAAATGTGAAAGCAAAGTTCTTCAGTAGAAGTGTAGAGGGGAAAAATCAAAGTTTGTGGTATTTGTAGAATAGAAGTTTTTGGTTTATTCATTTTTTTTTTCTAATAAAGACAATGTGTAAAATGAGCCCCCCCAAAAAATCATTAGCACTGGTGGTTCAGTGGTAGAATTCTCACCTGCCACACAGTTCCCAGCCAATACAGTTGGTACTTTTAGGGAAGTGATTCCATGAGGGCACTCCAGTGAGACCCCACCTGGTTCCCAGCACAGGATGGACATGGATTTGCTGGAGAGAGTCCAGAGGAGAGCCACCAAGATAACTAGAGGGATGGAGCACTTTTCCCTGGAGAAGGCTGAGAGAAAGTCTCTTGCACTTCAAAAGGAAAGAGAGGAGACTCACATTAGGTATCAGGAAAAAATTCTTTACTGTTGGGTAGTGAGGCACTGGAACAAGTTGCCCAGAGAAGTTGTGGCTGCCCACCCCTGAAAGTGTTCAAGGCCAGGCTGGATGGAACTCTGAGCAACCTTGTCTATCTAGTTGAAGGTGTCCCTTTCCATGCTAGGGGTGCTGGAACTAGAAGACTGTGCCTTCCAACCCAGATCATTTTTTGATTCAATGATTCTGATTATAGAATGAACATGTAACTCAGTTAACATTCATTTCAGAAAACTAAAACTGACAAGTCTTTTTTGAGCTTGTAGGATGGTTTTTAAGGTTTTGTTTGAGTTTTTCAATGGCTTCAGAAATTGAATCAGCTTATGAGAAAGGAGAAGGGATATAGTGGGAATGACATTTTTCCCTTTCAGAAATCAGGAACTAGTTACTCCAGCTCACCCTTACCACAAAGTCATATTTTAAGACACTTTCTTGTTGAAATTTCTTCCATTTCCCCCTTGCATTTCTAAAGCACAGCAATCTTAAAAGTCTGAAAAGCCTGAAATAAAGACATTGCTAGACAAAAACTGTCAGAACTTGCAATTTCTAGGAGTCATTCCAAGGTCCTTCAGAAGGGCCACTGAAGGGACATTTAAAAGGAGATCCACTTCTGTTTCTTATTTGTCTTGTCTAATATCCTGTAAAGCTATACAAACCAGCTCTTTGAATTTCTGTTTTAAAAAAGCAAGCAGATGATTTTCTGATGTATTAAGGGTAATGCTTTCACTATGTAGAACTAGTAGATTTTGAGAGAAGTCAGTTTAAAAGTAAGGTGTTGATTCTGACACAACTGACTCATGCATGACACTGTACATGGTGCTTATTTTACAGGAAAGATCAGCTGACAAAACGCAAAGGGAAACTAAGACAGAGATCTAAAATTAGCCAAAAAAAAAAAAACAAAAAGAAAAAGCCAACCTCTTTTGTAGCCACTTCATTCTTTGTCTTGAGGACAACTACTGATACTGGTTTTAGTATTTTATTACTTTTTGTTTTGTGAAACACCATGTAAAAGACAATCTACAACAGTACTTTAAAGAAAGACATGCATTCCTCTTGCAAAAAGAAAAAAAATGCTGTAGACCTCTTACTGTAAATTTATGACTTGAGGGGCTACTTAGTAAGAAAAGTTGACAGTATCCAACACATGGCAGGCAGATCAGATGCTGTTCATTTGTTTAACACTTAGAATTCTCTACTTGAGAGAGCATTAGCATGCTTTGCATGGGAGTTCTAACAAGCCAAGAACTATTAAAAAGGATGCTCTCTGAAAAGGCATTTTTCACTATTTTAAAATGAACAACAGAAGTTACCCTCCTTCTAATAAAGCCATAGACCACATTTTAATGCACCTTAATCTGTACACTACCATCCAGTAGCACATGGAAATATACATTGTTCGAGGAAATACATGTTCAAGGAAAGACAATTATTTGAGACAATAATTTTAAGCCAAATTGGAGCATGTACAACAAAGAACTTAGACAGGCTTTTGGCTTTCGCATTGACTTCCGGAAAACAGACAATTATCTAGCTTTGCATAAAGTCTACCCATAAAAATTCTGCTGCCACGGTTTTCTTGTCAGGCAAATTTGAACATGCAGAGTAAACTTACACCAGCCCTGCTCCTTGCGATGCAGCCATAGCAATTCTGACCAGCCCTAGAACTCTAAAGCTGGCATCAATAAATCAAAATCATTGCCCTAGACACAAAGTCTCCTCCTGCACTCTCTGCCTGAACTTGAAACAGCTTTAAGATGTCCTTACAAACATAATTGATACTATTAACAGATTAAAAAAAAAAAAAAAAAGCCAAATACACAGTAAACCAAACATTAAGACAAATACAGAAAATACATCATCCAGACTGGAGATCTAAGCAAAAGACCTTCCAGCAATATGAATCAAATATGCTACACCCGGTAGCTATAAGAACTTTATCTTAACATTTTTAATTCAGGATTTCACAGCTAGCGGCGAATTTTTAAATGGTGAAAAGAATGGAAGAGTTATTCTAGTCAATGGCAATTGTATCTGGCAACCAAATGAATTTTCTACACATATCAGATAAGGAGAAAAAGAGAAAGTAAAGAAAATTGCATTATGTTTCTCATTATTTAGAAACCAAGCCTCCAGAACAAGTATTTCTTTCCAATGCTATCAAATTTGTAGAGAAGCCACCTACACAGAATCCAGTATTTCCTTTTACTATGGCATATAAAATATGAATAACACAGCTTACAGCCTGGGGATGTTATGATATCAAATAAATTTCTGCAATCAGATATCTTAATTACATATGCATTTATACAACTTTAAATGTTCAACTGGGTTTCTCTGGGAGGGAAGAATACCTTTACATGGTGGCTTTTGGTAATCAAAAGCACACAGCTTTCATCATCCCATAATTCCAAAAGACTGTTCCAGCTCAAATTGACACAGATGAGAATTTGAAAAAATGAGATATATGGGTAACAACAGTTAAGAGCAGCTTTATTGAAACTTTCTCACCTACTCCCGAAGTAACGTGTAAAGACATACACGTTAAATAGGAAAAGTTTGAACACAGTTGTCTTCTAGGAACTGCCCATATTTCTAATGATAAAGTTCCTTTTTCCAGTGTTACTTCACCTAAGTCTGGGCACACACAAAGAAATCAACCTATCCACCAAATCATTTGGATTTATTCTCCCATTTCCTCACAGGACTGCCTCTACAGAAGAAAATCAACTGCCTGTAAATCAGGTTGGAAAAGTACCACCAACAGCAAGTCATAAAAATTTCCCCTGTACAAAACAATCAGAATCAAACTGGCTTCTAGTGCACTCTAACCTTAATCAAATGAGATTGTATCTGAATAACAATAAGACATTCAACTTTGGCAGAAAATGGTACCTTTTTATTGACATTTGAATACACTTTGATATTTGGGGCAGCACAGCATCAGAGCTTTTGGTTATCTTAACATCAATTTCAGAGCTTCTATCTGAGATGTAATTCATTTAAATAGAAGTAACAATTTCACATCTGATTTTAACAACCTTTTACAGACTTAAAAACTGAGGTTTCCAAAACGACCTGTCTTTTCAATTTAAAACACTTTCATTGTTGGTTATCAAAATCAACACTAGCAGAAGCATTGTTTTATGGGGTTTTGGTGGGGTTTTTTAAGCATGTAAAGCAAAATTATTCAAGCACAATGAGACAAAATAGATGGCTATTTTAAAATATTTATAACCAGGCCAACTGTCTACTAAAAGCTTTTTATGCTGTCTGAGGTCCCTGCACATTGACGGGAACTCAAAGAAAGGGTAAGATGCCCTTTTCTCTCTGGGACAGAACAACTGTGCCAAAAGGAAGCTCTTCCATTAAAGGAAAACTGAACTGTAGTTCACTTTAGAATTACAACATCCATACCAGGACACTAGGGGGAACCTGAAAGCAGTCCACTCCAAAAACCTCTTGCACACTCTGATCCTGCCATTAACGCTAAGTTTTCATTCATGAACAAGTGATTTAGATATACAAGGGAAGAGAACTTTTTGCAGACAACTGAGGTCATAATGCCTAAACATTTGAAATGTAGTCATACATTGGGAAAAAAAAACATGGCATTCTGACAGCCTCAGACAGGAAGCTATTTTACAGTAATACAGAGAACATCATTCTCTCCATTCTTGCAGTTCTTCCAGTCTTTATTGAAGAAAATGATGAAGCTGCATACTCAAATACCAAGAAAATTATGTTAAACAAAAAGCAGTTGAAAATGCTGCAATGCTATTTTATTCTTGCTGTTTAGGAAATGAAACAAAGCAGCCTGAAGAAAAGTTTGCTCTATGTTTTTGAAGCTTGCTTCCACTTTTGACTCATTCCACAATGGATGTAACTTTTTGATTTTTGGTAACACATGATAAAATGTTATTAGCAACTTACACACATTCACAAACATATCTGCTCTCCTAAACAGAATCACCCTGGGCACATTGCACAACAGGGAACTACACCATAGTTCAGACTTTTGGAAACACTGTGTCAGCAGGTTTCACTTCTACTCTGGGTATTAATTTGAACATGCAAGATAACTCCACATTTCTAAAAGTCCTTTTAGAAGCATTAGGAGACAAAGATAGGCAAGCAGTTTTGAGAGACGTCATCAGCCACATTCACAGCCTCACACTTTTTTATAAAGAGGAGGGAGGAAGAGGGTGATGGAAGAGCATTCACCAAGGATTTCCTAAAATTACCCATTTTATTTTTCTTTAAATAATAGTTTTCTTACCTCTATGTACTTACTGATACTTTAAAACAGTATTACATTCCATAACTAAGCTTTCCCAAAAACTCCCGTATTCTTTCAGTTAACCATTCATGTATTTTCCAGGTGTTGCAAACTAACTTGACTCTTTTTTACTAATGTTACAAATAGAACTGTCAATGCACAGACATTTACAGTTGGACTCGAAGATCTTAAAGGTCTTTTCCAACCTAAATGAGTCTACGATTTCTATGATTCTAAAGGAGAGACATCAGTGCTTATACTGCTGAAGTGGAACATCCTTAATATTTTGTATTAATTCTGAAGCATCAACTGAAACACAATCTTTCTAATGCTAACCTCTTCACCAAGATTTTATGAACAAACAGCAATAAAGTCACAACACAAAAAAAAATCCTCTGCTTAAGTTGCTTTTATTGGAAATTTGTGAAACCACAGAGGAAAAATTTAACTATTGTAAATTAGGAAGCCACTGTAGGGGCCATTCAAAAAAGGATATTACTAATACATCATCTAAGAAGACATGACCATAACTCACCCACACTATACTGTCTTGACAATCAGGCACCACTTCTTTGCAAAGTGAGCAGGCCTTGAATTACAGGCTTTCTCTATTACAACAACAGAGATACATAGGCACGACGAAACTCAGCAGTAAGTGTTTAAAACCAGAAACCCCACTTAACCCTCTGATGCCAAGGAAGACAAATTGCTCAATCCTCAGCTCATGTGCTGTGCTGTAGATGTATGCTGTAGCACTTTCTAGGATGAAAAGAGCACTTGACTGCTCTCAGGTGAGGGTCTTAGAATACCATGACAGGACCACATCCAACTATCCAGTTTAAACCAAGTAATTCCAGCTGTTTGATTACATCTAGTCTCTGAACAACTTTGCTATAAACCAGTGTTCTCATTAATAAGACTTCTGTCAAACCACCTGCTACAAGTAAGTTTAACATGTTAACTTACATAATTAGTAGAGTTCACTTAACAAAGATCAGCTTCCTGATCAATTCCACCAAGAGCTCTGCTTCTTTTACATGGGCTCATTTAGACTCTTGATGCTTCACTGCTAACCAACAGTTTTCAGGTTTGAATTTTCTATGACTTGGATTGATATAGGATTATTGACCTTTTATCATATAGAATATAAAGCACATAACTTGTTTTGAAACTTTTTGTCCCCACTAGTAGTGTAAAATTAGGAGATCAGTACTCATGACTGTCCCAGAGCACGACCACTATGTATATCAAAGGAAAAACAGGATTATATTTATAGGCGCTTGAATTCCTGGTACTTATAACAAAGCTGCCTTCTCAGAGCCTAGAGGGTTTAGAAACACTTTCTTCAGTAATATGAACAGCACATTGCAGAGAGAACCAACAAAAGAATATAGTCACATACAGGGCATATTTACATTTCAGCTTTTATTACTATCCACCAAGAATTAATACACTGGAAAGCTGCTGTGGGTCTCTGCCTAGAACACACTTGCAGCTTAGCAACTCATGCGAAAGTTGAGAGATAGTAGCACAGTAATATGAGGAAGAGCAATGTTGTAGTACTTAAAAGGAAGTCAGTTTTTAGTTATACGTGAAGCAATATATGAATGAGAAATACTGCTGAGTTGCAAATGCCTCCTTCTCACTTTAACTGAGAAGCACTGGTCTACAGCCACCAAGAAAACTTCTCTCCATGCTGCAGTATAAGTCACTGTCAATCTTGCAGGTATGTGGAGTAAACACATCAATTTTTCAGTCACAAAGCCCATTTTTTTATAGAAAACATCCTGTGGGAATCCTTTGACATCACAGACTCACTGCTCACACAGAACAGGGCACTCAGTGACAATTCAGTTCTTTGAGGCCATCTGTCAACACAGAATCAATTAAGTTGGAAAAAGCCTCCACGATTATAGAGACCAACCTTTGACCAATCATAAACAGATGAGGTTAATGATAGAAGTCAGGCAAACCTCACTCTAATAATGAAAAGCACTGGATACCAAATAATAAACCACAATAAAGGGAGAAAGGGAGAAATACAGCCTTGTCAAAACACCTACAATTCGTCTCTCCTGCTTGCTGTTACACATAAATTTTTCATGGAATTCTCAAGAATTACCTTGACCACAGAACCTATAGAAGCACACCATCAAGCTCTGCTTTGCCCCATTTCACCTCTCACAATAAGCCACTTTCTTGATCATTACCTTATTTTAATGATTCCTATGTAAGCAAGAAGACATTGAAAGTAGTTCCCAGATTATTCTCATCTTTTCGATCTTATACTTGACTTCAGGAATACTACTGGATTTAAAAATGTTTATTAAGGATCTGTTAGTGACATGTTAGATTTGTACAAAAGTATTTTGATGTAGAGCTCTGCAGAAGACAAGTTCCCCAAATAAAGGTCATGTCCATTCTTTTCTGTAACAATACATAACTTCTTCCATTTAAATTTAGTACACCTTAAAGATAAATATATATTCACTCAAACAATCTGTTCACCACCAAAGAGCCATTGTTCAGCTTTCATTACATTGTACAGCATTTTGTATACATTCATGGATTTTTTTTTTAGCAACCCTCAAGACAGGAAGGATTTTTTTTTCCATCTTTGCCCAAGAGCCTGTTTTAGACCATAGTACAACTGAAACTGGAAACAGGTTCTCCATATCATAAAGTGGCCATAATACATAAAACTGTTTACAGTCTTACAATTGATTCTCTGAACTTGACTATAGCAGTAACACAAGCCACAAGACAGAAGCAAACATGCCATCTTGGAGGTATGTATTTCTTTATTTTCTTTACTTTTCACTAGAAATTCAAGCATGCTGTACGCTTATATTTTAATTCCAGAAACAAGCATGCGTACAAATACAGATTTCCTTTCTGTCACTTCCAAAAGTACTCAGCTCCCCAGCCACACACACCTTGGGCTCTCAACAGCTTCCACACCACCTAATACCTGTACTGCCACTGCCCATGCCTATCCCCAGCTCTTGGTTCCTCTGCAGCCTCTAAAACAAACTTAAACCTCTGTTTGGAAATACTGCCACCATTCTCTAGAAGCCATTTCTGAAAACAGATACACACTTTCCTGGGTCCACAGTGCTTTCAGTGCCTACCAAATTCATCTTCTGGCTACAACCACCCCCAGCACCTGGAATTGGACAGTTGTGACTTTACTCAGAATATGCATCGGTGGCAATTTCAAATCAAGAGTATTCTGCAGCAATCTCTTAGGGCGACAAGACTACAACTTTGAAAAAAAAGCTGTTTGAAAAGTTATTATCTAAACAATGGTCATCAAGCATTACACATTTTTTCCAAGAACAGCCAAAGACAAAATATGCCTTTTTTCAGAAAGCTGAAGTTCATTATTTGTTAATACATCAACCCCCAACATGTTTTCAAAGTTAGACCTACTTACTCTTCCACCTCTCCCCTAGAGCAACCCAGCTACAGAGCTGACACATGTGGACTAGGAAGTAGGCCTGGTTTGAAGACTACTGTTTTCACATGCAAATGCTCACCTTTACATTGCCCCCAGGATCTGGAAGTTTATCATCATCAGGCTCCACACCTGGGCTACCATAAATGAAAATACGGTAAATATCCAGTCATACAACAGATCACTGAATGTGACAGAAAGAAATTCATTATCTTATTTAACAAAGCAGCATATTTCAAGCTATTTCTGCACTAGGACTGCTAAAATCACATGTACCAAATGGCTCACAGTAAGCTGGCCCTGTCACTGAGAAATACACTGAACTTTCTTGTTTGCCTGGCTTTTCAAAACCTTCAGTCAATGCAAAGCACAGAATACTATACCTACACAGAAAGTAACAGGTACATTCTTTGACCTTGAGCATATCAAATTTCCTCAGAACCCTATTTATATTTTGCCCTTCATTTATATCTTTATAGCAAAGGCAATTTACTCATGCTCAAGAATTAAAGCCTCAGACTAACATTATTTGGCTTCACTCAACAGAATGTGGCCATCTTCTCCCTGAACTTGTAAGCCAACAGGCTACCTACCAAGCCCATCTGCACTATGCAAAATTTATAAAGAATTGGAATTTATTTGTGTGCATAAATGGACTAACTTAAGTACATTTAATCACATCAAACAAAATGTTGTTTGACAAATAAGGTTTCCTACCATGTCAAAGTAATTTGGTGGACAGCTGTTCCATTAAAAAAAAAAAAGTTAGCATATTAGCCCTATTTATTTTTTTTCTCTTTCCTGGTGATCAGATTTTTTAACTTTTTTTTGTGTCCTGCTCTAAAGGCTCAAAACTATAATTTTACTTAGTTTAAAAATAAATCTTCATTCCATTGACTTTCAGGAAAAATACTCTCAACTTCTCAATAAACTGATCTTCTTCAGCTGAAGCTCTACCTAAAGCATCTGTGTATAAAAACAAGGCCCAAAAATATTTACTCCTACAACACACAGAACCATGCACATTTACATATTTCAGTAAAAGCAGTCAAAGTTGACCTAGCAAAATACACTACACAATATGCTGAAAAAAGCCCTCTGGTTATGTTTCTAAAAACATGTAAAGCAATTGCAAGCATTTCATATAGCAACAGCAGTTAAGGCAGGTAATGGATGGCAACACTGATGACAACAAGCAAAAGAAAAGGTTATTCTTTTTCTGACTGGCATGTATCAGCAGTTTGAAAAACTCAAAGGTTTCCACAAAAATCAGTTAGAATAGTTTTAATCAAACTGCAATCTAAAATTTAAACTGGTAAACTTAATTTATAAGCTGAATCATTATCTATCTGCAATTCAACCAAATATTAATTATAAGTGTAATAATTATAATCTGCTTTATTAATCTCCTTTTTGATATCTCTCAATTTCACGCAAGCACAGCAAAGTTAATTAAAAAAAAAAAAAAAAAAAACAAACAAGCTGAAAAAGGAAAGGATCCCTGCTACTCTTGGGTTTTATCACTTCCTTAAATGAGTCATAACAATCATCAGATGTTATCTGTTTGTTTTTATATAAACAGTTTTAAAATTCATGGCTGGTAGGGTGTAGTCATTTGACAAACAAAATGAAGAATTTAACACTAACAGGAACACCAACTGTGGCTACTCAGTAAGAAGTTTCTCATTTCCTTTTTCGTACACAAAGTCTGTCTGGAAGTATGTCTGACATGTTAAAGAAATGCATGTGCTTACATAATAGTATATTCTCATAATAGTGCTATACAAGCCAAAGGAAAAAAAATCCAAAAAATCAGTAGCCTAAAACAAGCAGTAAGTTTAAATACAATCTTTCGAATAGCTTTTTTTCTTTAATAGAAACAAAGAAGCAATAAATCTCACAGTAGTCTAAATAATCCTACCTTGTTGCTTGGAATGCTAAATAAAGAGTTTGAAATCAGTCCTTTGACTTTACCACTTAGTCAGAGAACCCACAGCATACCTTCTTTTAAACATTCTTTCTGGTGAGCAACTAGAAAAGATCCTCTAGTTTTGTACTCGCACTTGTAAGCACCAGTAGCACTTTTCAGTTAAAATCCCTCTATAGAAGAGGCAGAGATGAAGAAAGTCCTAAAACACAGACTGAAGCCACAGCGTTTCCATCTATAACAAACTAGGTTTACAGATGTCACAAACAAAAGGAAAAAAAAAGGTTTTTCAAAAACCGAAGCATCTCCAGTATGGTAGAACTGTCTCTGCTCTACAAATGCTGTTAAATACTTTCAGGTAAGGGAAAGAGATACCTATTATTACAGGCACATGATCTGGCAAAACATGAACATGAAAATCCGTTGTGTTTGGTCCCTCCAAGCTGAGAAGCCAAGAAGTAATGCAACATTGGCCAACACAACAGCACCAGCCAACTAAAAACTTTAATGATTATGTTACTGAATATTTGCCTTGAAGAATTAGCAGTTATTACAAATCTACAGTACTGAAGTTGTTAAAGTAACACTGACATGACATGCCCATCAAAACCCAGCTGCAGGTAGACCAAAGCATTCACATGAACATGTGTCCTAAACCTATATTGTGAACAGAACTGGATGGTAGTGTAATAGTTTCACAACACAAACCTGGGCGCAGCACATCCATCTACAAGGGCTCAGCCAACGGATGTCCCAGCAGTTCACAGCCAAAGCTACAAAGGGACCCGAAATACCTTTGAAGTTTGTGCAACATTACAAGGCGAAGTCTCCAACACCAGCCAAAGGAACAGGTACATCAGGGATCCCGATTCCAAGAACTGCACAGGGAGGATGTCACCACCCAACGCTGGCCTGCAGGAAGCCCCTGCTGCTCCTCCCTGGCTCACTGCTGTCAATCACAGTGGCCTCCCTCACCCTATGGGAGGTGTGCTATCTTCAAGGTGCTGAGCAGGCCAGGTGGAAGAGCTGCAAGAGGAGATAAACACACAGCACAATAGGGAAGATAAGATAAGATAAGATAAGCAGGAGGTCCTGGGAGGTCTGCTGTTTACCAAACAACATTTTGGAATAACTGAGGCTCATCCAATCTTCAAATTACTGGACTGCTTATCCATATGGACACCAGTGACACTTCCAAAATACAATTACTGACCAAATCAACAATAACTACTGAGCACTGTGGGCAAGGAAGTCCATGTGGTGTTTCTCAGTCTCTCCAGTGAGAAACAAAAGGCTTAGGGCAGATTAGGTGCATCCAGAGGGTCATTCTGTGGTTGTTAGCAGAGCTTTTATGCTATGACCACAGAAACCTCTTCCTAGAAGAAGGATCCATCTGACAAAGTGTGGCAAGAGTGCATTTGTCACCAGGCACAATAAGTCTGTGAGTATGGCTTTAAACCAGGTATGGTGGAGAAAGGTTGTCACACTGAGGAGAAGTGAAGATGTGGGAACACAAGTCAGGAGGCTCACACACACTGCCCTTGTGGAAATAGCCCATCTGTGAGTCCATCTCCAATGCTTCTACACAGCATGGGAAATAACAGGCCATGTACCTGTACCTGTACATGGGAAAATACACCCCATGTACCATTGCTAGGCTATAACCTCATGGGAATTAGAGTGATGGTGGGACAGCTCACATGGCTGAGGTGCTACAATGGAAGGTCAGAGGCTCTTTAGGAAAAACAGCCTGGAAAGGTAAGAAAGATGGGTTTCCATCTATGCAAAGGGATGGCTGGAACACACCCTGCTTGGCTTGGAATGAGTGACAAGGCATTGAAGACCCTCTAGGTAAGGATCAGAGAACAGTCCAACACGGACAACTTTGTACTAGGTGTCTGCTACAGACCGCCTGATTAAGAAGGGTCCGTAGAAAAAGCCTTCATTTAAAAGCTGAAGGAAACCTCATGACTGCAGACATTCCAGGGCCTAAAATGACTAGTATCTGGTGGTAGGGTAAAGCCAAACACAAGCACTCCAGGAATTTTCTTGAATTTGTTGAAAATTACTTCTAGGTGCAAGTCATCAATGACCCAACTAGTGAATACGCTCTGCTGGACCTGCTGCTCACAAACAAGGAAGAAGCAGACAGAGATGAAATCATGGAGTTTAAAGTCCTGAGAGAGGGAGAAAGACAAATACTACAGCATACAGTGCACAACCCAGTACATAGTTACAACATGGCACTTCAGGAGAGCAGATTTCACCTTGTCCAGGGATCTGCTTGGCAGATTCTCCCAGAAGACCACCACAGAGGGTAAAGGCAAAGCCTGTGAGTAGTGGCTGGACCTTTAAGGATAACATCCTCAAAGCACAACATGCAGAATTCAAGCAGGCCTGACAATGGACCTGTGTGAAAGAAAAGGGAACCTGTGACTGAGCTCAAATGCAAAACAAAATACATGAAAGGTGGAAGCAGGAGTGGGAGGAATATACAGACATTATCTAACTGTGCAGGAGTGGAGATAGATAAGCCAGAGTTCTGTGGTGGTTGAAAGTAAAAATGGATGTGAAGGCCACTGTGAAGGAGAGAAAACACACTTTAATTTTTCCAATCAAAAGTAAAGTTATACAGCAGAAACAGAAAATAAATCTTAGTACAAGGTGTCATTCACACTAGCATCTGCTTGCCATCCTTTACTTAAATATATAAGAGAAAATCTGAAGAATTAGGGTTTCTAAATGCAAACTGGAAGTTTGATCCATTAGCAATAAATGTGATTTACTAGCTGTATTAGCTTACTTGTAACCCTATCTAAAAGAAAGGAATCACATATGCTTCCACTTAGCATAATTTTTGAGGTCCAGAACTCAGCATCCTGAATCTCTTGACACAGCAATGCAATTTTTGCACTGAGAAGCAGTCACAGTTGAGAAATGGACACCAAACAAGATTCTACTACAACAGCTCAGTGAACAGATTTGCTTTAACCTCTTTCCGTTCTTTAGTAACAAAGACATACATGCAAAGCAGGCTGACTAGAGATTCTCTAGTCTTCTGATTATAAGATGCTAGTGACACAATCAGTGTCCATGATGTTCACACGCAGCACTTTCTGTGGAAGCAAATTCTTAACTTTTTCTAGTAAGGAATTACTGGTATCATTACTCCTGCCATAAAATAGGTATTCACAATAACTTAGCTGCCTTTTTCTTCATCCCAAAATAGATCCCAGTCAAGACACGGCCAGCATATATTTAGTAGACATTACTCATGGAAAATGAAATGGAATCAGCTTAGTGCAAAAATGAGTAAGGGAAAAAATAAATCTTCACTTCATATTTTAGGGAAGCATAGTTTTTTAAGACAGTATTTCCACATACACACTCTAAATATGTGCCCCCATAGTAAAAACATAACAACTGAAAAAACCAGCCAGGTTTTCATACAAGTCCTCAGTTCACCCCATCTGCAGCACATCTCAGCACTATAGCTGCACTGTAAAAGCAACACTAGCAGAGGGCAGAGTAGGTCAAACAGTACAATTCCAACATACAGGGGATGCTTCTCTGTAATTCCCACTTCCTCTCCACAGTTTCCACCCACATGCCTCATTCACAGGAAGCTCCAGTTTGTTTGGAGGCAGACTCCAGACATTCTGTTAAACTGGCACAACAGTTTGACAACAGGTGCCCAATCCGGAAGCATCTACTTAAGTCTAAAAAAACCTTCAAGTCTGTCTTCAAGTTTTAAAATATTCTGGTATTTCAGGATACTATCTTAGCACTACTGCCAAGAAAGTAAGTCTAGACACCTTACAGCACAATTACATCTTATGAAAAATATCAGTACTCATTCTGTATAAATTGTAGAAAATTTAAACTTCCAATTAGTTTGAATAAGAAAATGTCCAACCAACCAACAACAACAACAACAACGCTGAGCCACAAGAAATCTCAAAATCTCTCAGTAGGATTCTGGGAAAGAAGATGACTCATCTATACCTCACAAAGTATCATATACTGGGAGTTCAAATGAAGATTTGAATAAGGTTCTACTCTTCAAGTTGGCATTGTGTTAATCTAAAATGATCTTCAAGCCACAAGACAGAAGAGTGGGGTAGGGGAAGGTCTAGGTGGTACATTACTAAGGATATAATGCAGGGGCAGAGTCAAACTGAAAATAAAAACCTTTTAGAAAAGAGGGTGCTGAAGGAAGATACGAGATAACACAATTAGTACAGCACTGGGAATGCTTCTGCTAAAATGAGACTTGCTAAAATTAATAAGCCTGGGGTATTTCAAGGTTATGAAGCATTCCAGCATTGCTGAAATAAGACAACTGATAACAGTGTATCCAAACAGGACAACTATTTCATTGCATAGCTTTGAATCATTTTAGTTTAAGGGACTGGCGGAGGAAAAACAAAATCTCAAAAAGCTCAAAAATCCTTGAGCTAACAGCCTTTCCTGGGCAGAAGTCATCCAGAGAGCATCCAGACTGTCAGGTAATACCACTATGGATCAATATTCCAAAAAGTTACCTCAGGAAATACAAGGTGTACAAAGGCTACACAGCTCTACTCATGTGACACTGGACAATTTACAGGAAAATAAAAGCATTCACTTTTTTCTCTACATTTATGAAAACGGAATAGCCTTCCTGCTGTACAGTCCTGGCACTGTTACTGGAAGAAGAAAATACTGTCTTCTCTATAGGTAAAGAAATGATAAAAAAATTATAAAACATCCTCTAAAGACCAAATGACTGAAAACATGTTAAGAAACAAAGTTTTCCAAACTTAGATAAATAGACACACCGATACATAACTAAAATGGCTCCATCTAGCGGTTAAAATGTACATTTTATAAGTTATGACACTCTCTAGTGCAGGGAATTTAATTCCCTGAAACAAGGAACTCTGAGGGTGCCACATACACAAGACTCTTAGACAGATAATCCCTTCTAATAACTGTTAAGACATGCCAGCAAGGTAGGTTTGAGATTTGGGACATTTCAAACACATGTTGGTCTTTTTTAAAAATAATGTAATATTTTCATCTACTGGTAATTTTGCAAAGATAAACTTAGAAATGCAAATAAGAATATTATAAGATCATCTGCAAAAGAATCAAAATTTTCATTTTACCATTTTCTGATCTACACAGATAAGTAGTACTTGGTGCTCACCTCTGTGTACTTATTTACAAAACACTCAGTTGAACTTCACTATTCATCACTATTTCAAAACATTAGATGGACATCTATCTTCATTTTAGCAAAAAAAAATCTGATGTGTCTCTAAACTTTATCATTCCAGAATGTGCTGTACTAAAAACATGACAATATTCATTGGAGACCTTCTCTAGCTAAGTTTGAATATACTCAAACTCTGTTGGTTTTTTGGGTGGTTTTTTTTCGTTTGTTTGTTTTGGGGGGTTTTTTTGGTTGTTTTTTTTTGTTTGTTTGTTTTTTGTTTTTTGTTTTATCTAACACTAGCTGTAGAGCAGTTCTATTTACTAAGTATTACTACTGCTTCAGGGCCACTAAAGGTCCTGTGCAACAGATACCCGTGCGTAAAGGGCATCAATATTCAAAGGCCCACAACAAATTTGGTGACACGTCAAAAGTCATCAGCAGAAGCAGATAAATGACATGGATATAAACCAACAACTACTCAACTTGCTACACCCCCAGCTTATTCTGGACAGAAAATAGAACTACTACAATAAAGCGTAATGAAAGTTCTCAAATAACACAACAGGTTTTTGACAGCCATGGTAACTTTTCAAGAACTCAGAAAGACTGCCAGACATACACTTAAAGCTTACAGAGACCCACAACACAGTGCAAGCTGTACGAGGTACGCTCTGTACCCAAACAGCACAACCCAGAAAGGCAGCTTGTCTCTCCAAAGTCATAGCTTCAAGTCTGCAAGGCTGGCAAGCAAATACAATTCTCTCTGATCAGGGCTATTTAGCTAGGGCACTGCCACACAGCTATAACTGTATTGCTTTAACTTATGCAGAGCATTTGTTCAGACAGATGCCACAAACTTGTGGGGGAGGAGAGTTTCCTGCACAGTCCTCAATTATGCAGTACAAACATACCCTCGGTTTACCCTTGTCCAGCCATAAAGGGAAAACACCACTTTGAGCTTACTATGTTAGTAGGGAAAAAAATTTGTATGCACCAGCATAATATTCTTCAGAGACCTGTCGTTTGGCTGAACATCACAGAAGCCCCATGTTAAATAAGGTGACAGCAGAGGACAGTGACTGTAACCCACCTGATAATGTGCATGCACAGCTGTTAAAAAAATTTTAAAAAGCTGTAGCCAACCACATAGCCACTTCAGAAAAAAGCACTGTGACACTAATGCCCTCTTCAGTGAGATAAGGCAGACCACAGTCCTTCACTGGTTTGATTAGGAAAGCCAGAAGGAGATCCCTGGAAACAAGCCCTTCTCTGACAGAGCCACTTTCAGTCCTATCATCATCTACAGTAGAATTAATGATAAAAACAGATGTATTTCATTGAAAGAAGACACAAACACACCCATCACATACTGCATGGTCTACAACCTTGTGAATATTTTGTCATCAATGAAGTAGTAACAAATACTAACAGAAAAAAAGTTTCCATCTATTTTAAGATAACAAAGGATTTCAAAAATATTGCCTGCAAAACATGTAGAGGCAGAACGGCACTACATATTCCTTTAAATGCTAAAGTTGTTGCAAACAAACGCACCAAACTATGTGGTAATGAACACCATAATGACAAAAACTAGAAGCTAGAACTAAGATCCCTCATATGCAGTATCAAGCATTTTTAGTACTATAACTGTAACTGCCAAAGTCACCACTGTATAGAAAACAAACAACCATGTCCCACCCCTATTTTAAAAAAACAACAAGAATTACCATAAGTAGCTGCTGAGGGAAGAGGAGAAACAAGACAAGCATACAACTCCTCCTCCTTACACTCACAACCTCCAGCTGTTTTCAAATCAGATTTCCTGGAGCTGTTGCTCATCCACTTACTAACCTCAATGTATCTCTCTTCCAACCTTTGTCCAACCCCCTCTTCAGTTCACATTGTATACATTGTATAGCAAATACACCTGTGAATCCCTACACTGAGTTTCTTTTGTTCGTTCTGAACTTGGCACCCAAGTCTGATTTGACAGCGTGCCTCCTCTTCCATGTTCACCTACTTTCTCCACAGGAGTTTTATAGAGCTTCACCACATCACTGTTCCATCATCTCTACCAGGCTGACGAGTCCTAAATTGTTGAATACTTTATCACCTTTGAACTAATTCACATCTTCTTGTTATTCAGTGAATGTTTTCCAATAGTAACGCATCTTTTCTAAGATGAGGGGCAGAACATCTAAGAGTATGTAAGGCATGAAAGAACAATGGATTTATGCAGTTATGTATCTTTTTCCTATTGCATTTTCTAGTCATCTCAGATGCTCTGATCATCAGCTGCTCTCTGGTTGTAGTAACTATCAGGCATTTGTTTCACCTTGCCCTTCCAACTTTCAAGTACACACTGCCACTAATCAGGTTCCTTAAAACGCCAAAGTTCTAAACACTTACTCATTCTCTTCGTAAGACAGGACCTAAAGTATAAAACAATCGAGGTTAAAGGATTTGTTTATACTTTTGATTAACTAAATGGGAGGGGGCAGCATGTGACTGACAGAAGTGCTCCTCCACAAGAGAGCCACCAGATCTTAACTCATTACATATCTAATACTCTATGAACACAGAAACAACACCAGAGAAAGGAAGAAAAGGAATTTTTAGGGACTCCTCTGTTTGATTATACATCTGTACTTTTAAGCCACAGCAATGAAGCTCTCAGACTTCATATCCACTTTTTTACAAAGTCCTCTCATCTTACTGAGATGTTTATTTCTGAAAAAGTTATGCTCATGTAAGCAGATCCAGCAAGCTTTGCTAGCAGGAAGGTAGGCCTGTACTGTCAAGAAACACAGGATTAGAAAAATTAAGTCAAGCTCTCTTGCCAAAAATACTCATCTTTTGGATTAAGTAGCTTTCTTGTACATAAAATTACACCTCTTGCATATGAAACCTGTAACAAATCCAATACTGCTATACTACGCAATTGCCCAAAGATCAGCACGTCCTGTCTTTCTGTAAGCCATTTACTTCATGTGTTTCCCCCAGAAATCCTTTTTTTCCAGTTCCTACCAACTCTTCTGCCCTCTCACTTTTCTAACCTTTTCAACTCCACTGGAATTACCTCCCAAATACACTTTGGCACCAAGGTCACATTGCTGTTGCAAGGAAGCCGATCTGGACCACTCCACTGAAGCACCTCTGTTCAAAACACCTGCATCAAAAATGACATGCAATAACACAGCAGGAGTTTGTCCCAAAAAACCTAAATGACTGGTGCCAGACCCGACAAATGTGCTCAGGGCACACTGACTTTCATGACATCTGCAGTACTCTTTTCATTTGGATTCACCTGAGGGTAACCATTACCATCTTCCACTGCAACCCACACTTGAAGCTCAAAGTTTTTCAACTCCCTCCACACATCCTAGCACCTCTTTGTCCTGCCAGCTAAGAGATAGCTCATACAGAGGGGCAAGGTAGTTTTAACATGAATTAAACCTATTAAGCAGTCTGCTCTTACACAGACTCTACCCCTGAACAAGTTAACACAAATTGAGACTACACCTTTTTTGCAGCAGTGACAAGATAGAGAAATGGTCTAGAACACATCTGCAAAACGTTTCGACGTGAGCACAAGCATTAACTTTTGAAGTCAACAAAGACTGTAACATTTGCAAAATTCACGGCCCTTTGAACCACTAAGTTATCAACGCTCCTGTTATAACAAAGGAAAAACATACTGAACATACTGATGTCACAGGAAGCCAGCACTTCATTAGACTGCCAATTTTATCAAATGTGACTCAAGTCTCTCCGTGAAGAGTAACGGAAAGATGATGAAAACTCATGTGTTTTCAGTGTTATTTCTCTGTTGGTCACAGCAGTCTTTGTGTTACAAACTACACATCCCTCCTCTTCAGACATGTCCCTGTGCGACACCTTTTTGGAAAAGGCCCTGAAGGAGAACATCAGAGTAAGAGCTCAGAGGCTCATTAACAAAATCCAGACCTTGAGTCATCTGAAGGGAGGGGAAATTACAAGCGTGGAACCACATGTATTTTTCAGCAGCACAGGAAGGCAACACATGCCTGCTTCACTGAGCCACCCGGCCCGAGAAGGAAATGAACCCAAGCTCCACAGTTTTACCCATCTCCCCCTCACCAACACTTCCACTCCCCGGGACTAGAAACCCGCCGGGGAAGCATGCCCACCACCCGAGCCGACCCCGCCGCCGGGCAACTCGAGGACAAGGGGAAGCTCGCCGCTTGCCATGTGTGCGCCACTTCTCCCTCGCCCAGGAACTCGTCAGCCAGCGGGGCAGGGAGAAAGGCGAGGCCAGGGGCGGCCGCGCCGCCCACCGCCGCCGGCACAAGCCCTGCGGGGCTCTCACAAAGGAACGGGGGGGTGGACGGGGCAGCCGCGGCCGCCGAGCACTCGGAGCCCGCGGCCGAACAAAAGGCTCCGGCCCCGCCGCCGCCCCCCGGGGATGGCGAGGGGGGGCACGGCCGCGCGCACGCGGTCGGCACGCGGGCACACCGGGCGAGAGGGACCGGAACCCCCCAGCCCCGAGGGTCCCGCCGCCGAGGGCTGGGGAGCCACGGCAGGGGCCCCGCCGTGTCCCCCGTGCGCCGGCAGGAGGGCAGCGCGACGGTCCCCGGGCAGGACGCGAGGCAGCGCTGCCCCGCGGCGGCCCCTTTGTGCGCCCCCACACCGCACCGCACCCCCCGTTACCGTGGTGAGCAACGGTCTCATCTGCTCGCCCGCCCGTTCCTCTTCCATCGCGGCCCCGCCGAGATCGCCCGGGAGACAGAGCGAGAGAAAAGGGCGCGGAGCGGTAGACGAACGGCGAACTGGAACCGGACGCGGGGGCTGCGCTGCCTGGCGGAGGCGGGCGGCGCCGGTGCCCTCGGGACGGGGCGGCCGCGACTGCTCCGCCGCGCCGGGGGCTGAGCCCGGACCGCCTCGGCGGCGCGCCCGCTGCCCCCGCCTCGCGCCGCCGGCCGGGCCAATGGGAGGCAGCGCAGCGCGGCGCGGCCCCGCCCCCGCCCGCCGCCGGGGCTGGAGCGGCGCGGGGCGCGGGGGCGGCGCGCTCGGTCCCACGCGGAGCCGCGTGGCGGGCCCGGCTCCGCGCGCCGCCGCTGCCCGCGTCGGGAGCACCGCCGGACACAAGGGATCAGCTCCCGGCGGGAACGGGGGCCCGGGAGGGCAGCGAGCTCCTAGCGCTGCCGGTGACTACGGCTGCTTGATGCTTGCCTTTCTTTCTTTCTTTCTTTTTTTTTTTTTTTTTTTTTTTTTTTTTTTTTTTTTTTTTTTTTTTACACCCTTCGCACTTGCCGGTAACTTCTGCCAGGCTTTTACCACGCAAACTGAAATTTTCCATGCCAGGTGTCTGCCTCGGGCTCTTTTTTTTTTTTTCTTTCTTTCTTTCTTTTTTTTTTTTTTTTAAAGTAACGAAAATAATTCAGTCATTTCCAAAAATAATGTTATTTGCCTTTGCATAAATAGTCCAACAATCCTTTCTTCAAAAGGCTGGAGGGGTGGGAGGGAGCAGTGTCAATGTTGTAGTTCTGGCTGCCCCTGTAAAGCTTTGCTCCAGTGAAAGTTTTTAGAAACAGCTGTTAACACTTGTCTAGTAGAGATAACTTTGCCTTGTCTGCCTCCGTAAAACTTACAACCTCCTTAGGCTCATTCAGTTGTGAAACACCTTGTGCTGATGGGGCTGAACATCCACATACAGCAGGTGAACCATCCCTTCGTGCTTCCGGTTCTTGACTACATGCTCACGTTGCCCTGGGGCCCCTCCTTTCACCTACTCCCACTGCACTTCAGGGGGGATTGCATACTGTGGCTCCTTTTTCCACCCTGACACTCTGCCTAGCCTGAGGAGGCCTTTATTTGCCCACGGCTTCTGGACTGAGCTCTAACATAAACACAGGGAGCTGATGGGCAGAGAGGCCACAAAGCTCCACAACATGTGCAATACAGCCAGTTCCCTGGGTCACTTTTGGGATGCTTTGGGCTTAGCCTTTGTTACATATGGTGTCAGAACTCTGAACGGCTGGGAGCTGTCAGGAAAAAAATAGCAGTGACTTCACTGCAACAGGGCCAGTCCTAGCTTGACTTCTGAAAGAAGCAAAAAGTCTAGAGCCACTTGATGAGACGCACAGAGGTTTCAGGCTCAGGCCGGGATCACAGGAGATGCAGTGTAAAAGCAAAGACAGGCTGACTGGTGCAGATACAGCACGGTCAAGACAAAGCAAGGCAAGGGCATCTCAGTTGGACTGGGTCTCAAACAAGCCCTCTCAAATGGAGACAGAAGAGCTTCTGGTCTTATCAGCAGTTTTGGAAGCAGCAAATGAAAGGAATGCGTGCATCAACAAATACCATGCTGAACTAAGAACACTATAAAAGGAGGCTGTGCAGAGCCTGCGGACAAAAATATAAACCTGGCTGTGGAGGCAAAGCAGGCCTCTGGCACTGCCTACCAGCAGGAGGCTTAGCACAGCCTCAAACACTGGCTTGCCTTGGAGGCTGACCACAGGAGAGCAAAAGGCTCCGGACATTTGCCTGAGCCTGGGGAGGAAGACCTGATTGGTGACCAGTAACCCTCCCTATGCTTTTCAGGAAAGGTGCTGGCAGAGCCAGATCAGTTTGCAAACAAAATTAGTTCACCATTTCTCTGAACAGAAGCAAATGACCTGGAGGGAATAGCAGGTGCACACACTGTTGGATGGCACTGGACACAGATGCAATCCTTGCAATCCTGGCCAGAGGTCCTGACCCATACAACCTGGAGGGAGGTTTTAAATGAAAGATTTGGCATAGGCCTCCACCAGGTCACTAAAACCTGCACTTTGAGGAATGCATCATTAGTGTAATACACCTGCCTAATTGTACTGAGGAGATCAAGTAAGGCAAGCTATGTGGAACTGATTGAATAGGGAGCAGTCTTAACACATTTTTCAGTCAAAGATTATGACCCGGCCAGGTCTTAGATGAGTTTTAACGGATGATAAAGCACTGTGCACAGCCACCACAAAAATAATAACCTTAAGGCCTTAATAAATGGCTTTAATATACCTGCAGTATAACTGACCTACTCTGTCCTTTCCTTTTCCAGGAACAGTATTGGCAGAGGTTCAGCCCAGATAAACCATTGAAAATGGTCTTGTACAAAACAGCATGGGTATAATAGGGATTGTAACTTCACATCCCACATAAATTGGTGCTAAATATGTCCTGGGAGGCAGATTGTGGCAGTCTTCCATTGATATTGGGATTAACACAACCCATCTTCACAAGCACTGAACTTCTCCATTCTCTGGGGATTCAGCCCAGAGAACAGTAATATCTAAAACAGGACTTCCCATAACATGCAGTGAACTACAGTATTTAGTGAGGTTTCTCAGGGGACAGCAGATGAAGGGTTAGAGTGAGAAAAAATGTTTGGTCCATCAAAAAGGAGCCTATTGACATGAATGCCAGTAAGGTTTTGGCATAAAAGGATGTTCCTTTCCCCTTGATCTCTGAAAAGAGATCTCTGACAAGATGCTCTAGCACTGTTTTCACTGCCATCAGAGAATGCCCAATGGACAAATCAAGGTTCGGTAGGGCAGTAGGGCCCAGCATTCATTCACCTTACTTCCTTTGGCACTCTGCTGGGAAAAACATCTCCAGGTGAACATGCAGTCATTTGCTGAGCTGAAAAATTTGTTTGCTCACTGCATTCCATCTGGTCACCATACGTGTAACTATAGCAGAAAAGGCCAACCTAGCTTCCCCATGCCATGCTGCCTGAGTTAAAAGAAAGTGATGCCACTGTTCACAACAAGTTGACCAGAACTTCAAAACATTTGAAACTTACCCAGAAGCCATTATCAAAATAGAAGCAGGCCAACTTTGTGCATATGAATATGAGTGGAACTGTCACTGACACACCAGGTGACATATGGAAGGAGATGAGTAGGGCTTGTGTGGCACTGAGGAGGTGGACCATCAGTATCTTGAATAAGATACTGTACCTGGTCCACTGAGAGTGGCCTGATGGTGCTTTTCCTCCACTCCTCTTCCTCCCTTTCCTTCCCAACTACCCAACCCCCCACGCACACACATTCTTGGACATAGAAGCGGCAGAAATTGTTGGATAAGCCGGATCTCTGATTAGGAAATTGCCTGTCTCCTGTCTCCTTAGGGCAGTGCCATAAGAGTCAGCTTTGCACTTTATTCTCCTGCTGTTTAATTTCTTGCCAACTACCAGGCGCTTAAAGGACTCAAAGAAAGGAAATCAGAGGATGATAAAAGCACCTTCCACCCAGCCTGACACCAGCATCAGATCCACCCCAGTCATCAGCTGCTCTGGCAAGCAGGACCTCTGACAGGAAGTTACCACAGACTTCACAAACAGGATGAAAAGATGATGTTTGATGGGATAACTGGAACAGTCATTACTTCTACCAAAGTAGACTCTTTCTCCAGGGTTTTATCTATTAATACTGGGTTTTCTTCCAGGCTGACACAATATTACTAACAAAAACAGTGTCAACTTTAGTGGAGCTGAGTACCTGGTGCAGGTAATCATAAGAGGAGGTTATTTTAGCAGCAGTAGCACCCTTAAGAATGGCAAAAGAGGAAAATGCCAGGAGCCAGTATTCCATGGTCCTTGTAACCTTTTCTTTCAAGACAAAGCAGATATAATTTCCATGGCTAAGACAGAGTTTCATACTGAGGAACCATCAATACAAAAATAAAAGGAGCTGAGGGCAGGAAGACCTGCTCCCTCTTTCTCATTAGAGCATCTGATGCTGGCAGAAGCAAACAAAATTAAAGAAATAGTGTGAGGGGAAGAGGGAATCAGTATGCAAACAACCAACCAGTTCCTATAGCTACACTAGGACAAACAGGAGGAACAAAAGTCAAACAAAAGGAGTAAAGGCAAAAAGACACAAACACTAGCGCAATCGCATGTACAGAAGGAGACAGGCAAAAGAAGCACCTGGGTAGGTTGAGAAGACTGGCTCAAAACAAGGAAGTGGAGTAAACCTGGGGAGAAAGTAAGCCTGATTTCTTGGGGATCAGAAAGGTAAGTATCAGATGTTAAATGGGGTGTGAGGGAAAGAAGGGATAAGGAAACAAACACACTAACTAGAGCTATAAAAGGAAAAAGAAGCATTCTGACCAAATGCTCTTAAAGAAAAGGGTCTAGGGAAGGAAAATTCTCTGCTAGGAGGAGTATTGGAGAAAACTGAAGAGTCTCAGGACCCCTGCCAATGTAATTCCTATATCACATATTAAAAATGAAATTTTTTCCTATGTGCTCAACTAAATGGTGCATTCTTTACACTCTAAGTACCTGTTTGCCAGATTCAGACTGAAAAAAGCCAAAAACATTTGCAAAGAAAGCTGGATGATGTTGCATTTTGAGGACAAGTGTCATACAATACTTAGCACATAAAAAAAATTTACCAGTTTAGGTATCTAAAATTGGATACTGAAGACCATTTGAAACTTGACATTGCTTGGCTAGCTATCTGCAAAAAGACAATTCCCCCTTCCCATGCTTGTGAAAGCTATCATGAAAGTTAGTGCTTATGAAAGAGATATATAAACTTGAATGTTAGTAAAAAAACCCAAACAAACAAAAAAGAAAAACAATAAAGTCATTCCAGTACAGTAAGTAATAAATAAATGTCCTAAGCCTGCACAATTAAAATAAAACACCTAGAAGTTGCTCATTAAGTAAATGCTGTCATATTTTCTGTGATGAATGCAGTATGAGTGATCCTGAAAAAAAAATAGTAAAACCCAAAAAACCTGAAGCAATTGTGTAAATGAAAACCATCTCATAAGGCACATGAACAACAGGGTCAAATCAAAACTAAGAACAACCTGCACATTCTAGCAGATCCTTAACTAAGATTTACAAATGTTGAGTGCTCATCTCTGCACAGCTTGCGGGTGTAATATAAAATGCAAAACTGTGACTAAATATTTATTGTAAATTCATATGGTCAAGGATCAAAGTTATTCTTGTTTCTTTCCAGGAGATTTAGTGTACTATGTGGTTTTTAAATGCATATGAAGAAATAATCTGATGAGTTCATAATCTAAAGCTAAGAAAAGCAGACTTGAGGACAAGTGCAGCATGTTTGAGGTATACCAAAATTACCAAATTCCAAAGCTGAAGAGTAATGAATCTCCTAAAACTATCTCTTTTGTGATTATGCTCAGAAGGGATTTCAGTATAAACAAAACAATGATGTCACCATCATTACAGTCACTAACTTCAACGAGTACAGGTTCAGATGAGTAAAGTAGATTTGAAAGGTATATGGCAAGTCAAGACAGGCTACTTAATGAATCAAATCACTTCCACTTCATTTTCTCTCCTTAATTCTCCTTTTAAAAGACCAATTGTCCTATTGTTTCTTCTTTTCTTCCACACAAAGAGAAAGAATGCACATTTTAGATCAGATGTGTGTTTGAGCTGTTATATAGTTCAAAAGCAAGTTTTAGTCTAGGGAAATTTATTTCACCTTGTCTTAAAAAAAAAAAAAAGAAAAGAAAAATCTGCTGCTTAATGATTTTCTGGTACTGATCTCTGACAGAAGGAAAATATTTATTAACCTCAGTGTATAGAACCTGGCCATTTTAAAAGGCATAGTCAGATAGAATGAGAAGTCTCTGCACTACCAAGTGTCTTGACTGTGTGTCCATCTATTGCTATTTATCCCTCCTGAGTACTATCCTTAATCATACATGATACCTGCCTGCTGATTTTAACACCAATTTGTATTTCTTACCCCATCCAGCTTGTGTGCAATATCTAAAATGTACCCTTGTGTAGAAAAGCAGTGAAATCCACCCTCAGACTTGACCATACGCTTAGTGCCCACTGCATTTCAGTGCTAACTTAGCATCACCATGGCCAGCTTAGGAGAAGGAGGCAAATTTCTGACATTCTACCTTCACATGATTTGGCCCTATGGCAGCCATGATACTTACTTTTTCCCCAGTAAGACGTAGACTTCAAAGAATAAAGGATTTTAGAAAAGTTAAGATTTTGGTTAGAGATAGGCTTCACTGGAATTAATTAAAAGCTTTGTATTTAGTTAAGAGAAACCAGATTTGAGTTAACTTTCCTTTTAAATAACTGATTGATTGTCAACTTTCTGTTTGCTTAGCTGTGCTTGCAATAAGAAACAGAAAACCTGATAAATAGATTTAGGAACATACGACAATTATAGAAACTCTCATCCTCCGAAACCTATTGAAAGTCAGGTACCTAACGAAATGGGAGTCCTACCAGGGCTAATTTGTTACATTTGCATTTAAAAAGTAGAAAGTTCAGAGCGATGAAGAGTCATTTTACTTCCTCATTTTAAACCCCCTCCTCTTGAATAGGACCACCAACCCATTTCAAAGGACAAACTATGCATGCTCAATTGCCTTTTTGCTAATTACCATACAAAGCGAAGAATAGAACTACCAGGGCTATGAATATGCCTTTGTATTTTGAGTATTCAACAGTTCTGTAAATAAAAAGACTCTATGATTTTTGGTAAATCGCAGTGTGTTTTTGGGAGCTAACCCGAATGCTGCCCAGTGCTGTAATAAACATACACCTTCTAACTTTAAACTGTTGGAGAGTTTTTGTCCGTCTCAGTTAGATATCAGTATCAAGTTGATACTCATATTTTTTTATTAAATCACCAGGACAAAAAAGGAATAATTGTTTAACATAAAAGACAACATTGGCACAATTTAGGCTGGAAAAGGTTTCTAGATATCAGAAGAATGAAATCTAGGGAACCCTTCTAGGACAGGTTTAGGGCAACCTTGAGAAAGCTAGAAATTACTCAGTTTAAGACAGACCTTGAACTAGTAATTAATGACTTCAGCATGTAAATGCCTGCAGTAGGAGAGGACTCTTCCAAGAAAAGATTCCAAGAAGTTCTTTCCAGTCATGTGGTCTCACACATTTCACAGCTGCACTTGTTCCTTGTTTTCTATACAGTGTAATATTTTAACCTCACCCAAGCAGGTCTTCACATCACCAAAACAATCAGTACCCTTTATTACAGCCCTACTTAGCCTAAAGTCATGAGTTTAACCTTTAACCTGTTCCTCAGCCAGGGAAGAATATTAGTCAACTTCGGTAAAAGTTTTTCACATGCACAGAAGGAAGACAGTAAATAAACACCAAAGATATTCAAATATCCGGGGTTCCAGGTAGCTGAGGTAAATTGTGCAATATGGGACACCAAATCTCTTTTCCCATAAGGCTCTCCAGATGATCTTATTCTTCCCACACAGTTTCTCTTCCATCACTCTAGGGAGTTTAATCATACCTGTTGTGATGAAAAGCCAAGTTCTAAATGAGTTTGGACACCCTCTGGACTCAGTTCCAAAACGCCCAATACACCACATGCTAATTATCTACATATAAAATGCCTTCAGAGTTGGCATTTCTGATTCAGAATGATGTACCACAAGGTCTTCACCCCCGAACTGGTGACTATACCTTTACAAACAGTTGCAACATCATCTGCATTAACACGATTTTCCTTTTTTTTTAATAATCAGTTGGGATAAGAAAAAAAAAGCAAAACCAAAAATAGACAATAAATTTCTGCAATTGCTGCCTTTCCAAATGAAGGATCTTTATGACATAAAAGTTTTCAATTTGCTGTTGTGGTCTTTGTTTTCTGGCCAAGAACACAGCCAAAAAAGCATGCCTAACTTCAGATGCTTTTCTTCCATATTTAAGAAGTTTCAGCTCTTGAGAAGTAAGATACTCAGAGACAGAAAGCAAAGCAATAACAAAGTCATAGTCTTATAATATTTAAATAAACAGTTATAATAAACCAAAATACAGTATTATTTAATTACAGACTACAATTTTTTTACTGAATATTATCAAATTTATTAAACAGTGCCCTTTATTTCTTACATTAAAGCCTAACCCTATATATTTCTATTTTCTCCACAAGAGATAGAAAATCTTTAAAAGGGGAATTAAGCAAGGAGGTACTAGTTAAACAGGAAGGTAATTCTTTCACTCCTGGCCTCCTGGGAGAGAACAGATTTGAATATTGTTCCTAACAGAGCATGGTCAGTATAGTGAAAAATGTATTTGTGGATGAAAGACACAACTGATGCAAACGAGGTTACACGTCCCACTAGGCACAGCTTTGTGATTTTTTGGGAGAGGAAGTGGTGGCCTACTTTGCTTACCCCCTCACTTAAAGAGAAACACTGTATAGATCATCATCCTCACTATTTCCAGTTTTCTGGCAATCTTTTAGGGGCATGGATATATGGAGCATTTATTTACAAGTCAAATACACATCCCACATTTAGTTATGTGGTAATTAAGATGACAGTGCTGCTAATGAGCTGTATGTATTCCCTAATGTGAATCAGATCAGGAATTATGGAGATTATGACCTCCCATGAGGCTGGAAGTGTTGTCCAAATCCCTTGTGTAAACGTGACTTCTAGAAAGTTCAGATCTCCTATCTGAGACTTCTAGAGAACAATTACGACACATTACATTAGAGAGTCTCAACTGAAAGGAAGAATTATCAACGGCAAATGTAGGTGCATTATTCAGGAGAGAAAGTCATTACAGCATAAATTCAGAGATTACTATCCCTCAGAATATTCTTCTTAGCAAAAGCAATTCCTCACCAATAGGTAACATGAAACAAAATAATACTTCCCAGGTCGTCATAATCTAATCTATCCTTGCATCTTTTTCATAATGAAGAGGTGTTCACCAGATTGTATTAAGAGGTAGGATGTCCACAAAAAAGCCTAGAAAAAAAAAGAGATCAGAGTTGAAAATTTTCCTGAGCCATTATCAAAATGCACTCTGAATCTTGTCATTCAGGACTCTCCCACATGTGTGCTTTCAATTCTAATGACTTTGCTTCCAGTTTGGAAATCACCATAGCACAAATCCCAGCCATTAGACAATTTTGGGCAAAGAAGCTGTGAGGCTTAGAGCAAGAAGAAAGCAGCTAAAACTGAGAATGGCCAGCTAAGGAAAGCAAGGTACAGCATGACCTGTCTCACTTCCTAAACAGCCTGTACTCCAGTCTAGAGGATTTGCTGAGTGATCTGGCAGTGAGTTTAGAAGTGATGGCCCTAGGCCATCACAGTGCAAATGGAAACTGCTACCTGCACTCTCTGTGCTGTACCACCTAAGTTCTTAGAATATTTATGGAAGTACCGAGTTGTAAGAAAATGCTGCCCAGGACAATCGTTCGGTCAACAAATGTAACACATGTTTCTGCAGCACTCTGGTAACTGAGCAGGAGTCAGATTACATCCCACCAGCCAGCTGGGAAGCTTAGTTTTCCCTTGTGATTGCGAACCACCAAGTTGTTTTTGGCAAGATACAAATAGCTGTGGCCCTGATAGACATCTAGTCACTGAATTTCCAATTATGGAGAAGTTGCACTTAAGAGTTTCACATCTGAAATATGGACTTCACCTTAATTCCACAGCCATTGCAAAACAATTTGCCTATGAAGTTGCAGGCCAATCTGGGGGGGAAAAAGTGCCATAGAAATTCAGAAAAAGTTTGCTAATGCACTTGTATTTGTCTAGAAAAGGATTGTCTAGAAAAATGCCAATAGCCAGGGCATATGGATTTCCAGATTGAGTAAAACACAATTATTTTATCTCAAAAGTGGCTTTTTTCAACTGATTGGTATTATTGGGGCATGATGTGAGAAAGTTGAAGTCTATGGATACCAAAATTTAGACAGAAAAGAGCTTCTTTGATTTTCTTCCTTTGAATTTGCAACACTAAAATTTTATCCTGTCTTCAAAAATCATCTGGCTATACTGACACATTCAGCTTTCACTTGGGTGCCTTCAAAATTCCTTTGCACTGTGAGTTCACGTCTTGTGTATTTCTTATTGCAAAAAGAGTTTTCTGTACAGGTGTGCAAGTACATGGGATAAGCACTACTTTCTTCATGCTGCTAAAGTGCCCTTCATACTCTTCACAATGCACTTCTTTAGTATGACCTATTTTAAAGGTGCAACATGGTTGAACAATCTCAAATTCCTATCTGATAATAGAAAAGTCAAATTTCTTGAAAGGAAAAACTTTTCTTTTTGTGATCATGCAGGTCACCTAGCATAGCAGAAGGTTTCATAAACAGTATTTGCTCAGAACTTTAGAATTTACAAAGAACTTTAGTAAAATCAGGTATCAGATCATATATGAAGTATATTAAAGAGGAAGCAATATTTAAACAAACTGATTTTAAATAAATAACAAGGAAAGAAAAATTGTGGAAACAGAATATGTGGAAGAATATGTGGAAGTCAATTTTGGGGAAAAATTTTTACAAGACACAATTATTTGCATCTTTTAAATTGGGCTACTTAATATGAAGTGCTTTACGTCTGTAACCAGATGTCTTTATTAGCATCTAGACTGCCACCATGTCCCAAATGGGTTACAGCAGATACTCCAAAATTTGAGAAAACGTAGGTTCTTTACTTAGTGTGTTTGTAGTAATTTAAATTCAAATAACCAAACCTGGAACAAAACCCCAAGAAAATAGGCATAAATCTTGAAACTAGCTCATAACTTTCATTTCAAGTCAGCTCCCAGTTACAAAACTCTTGCTTACCTTGGTGAGGATTGCTGAAGTATTCTCAGTCTAAGGTAAAAGCCAAACAATCCATCCCTGTGTTATTTCTTCAAGTGTGGCATCACAGAATCATGGAACAGTTTGGGTTGGTGGGAACCTTTAAAGGTCATCTCCTCCACAGCCCTGCAATGGGCAGTGGCATCAGCCCATGGGGTGGCTCAGAGTCCTGTCCAATTCTATGACTCTGTGATTCTCTAAAGTGACATGAGTATTAATTCCATGGTAGGAATATTAACTGAAGGCAGTGGCTCTGAGTCACATCAGCAGATTCACTAGTGCTTTGTAAAGAGTTGCACAGAATTTCTATTAATCTCTAATTTTGATACAGATTTTCTTTCTTCTTAAAAAAAAAAAAGAAAAACACAAAAAAAGAACAAAAAAAACCCCAAAAACAAAAACAAAAACAAACAAACAAACAAAAAAAACCCCACACCCATAATGTTCACTATCTTGATTTAAGAATTTTATCAGTGTATATAAGAGGATTTTTGGAAACAAATGTTATCACCATCTCCAGGACAATGGAAGTTCCTATGGAGCAGCAAAGGAAGCATGCTGCCACAAGTACAAAATATCATAGGACAACAGCAGTATTACATAAAACAACCTAGACTAAGCTGATTGTTAGGATGCCAACTTTGGTGATACCTGTGAGTGATCTAAAGGCATGTTTGCACTTAAAATTAATATATACCCGCTTTCAAGATCCTATTCACAGCACATAGCTCTCCTGAAGCCCATCTGCTTTAGTTCAGCTTAGGAACTTTTTTTTTCTTCCATATTTGTAGTTCTAATACTCAAAAAATGTTTGATTATAAAGACCTATACTAACTGTATCTAGCAGAAAATCATCTTGGCCTGGATGTAGAAGGGGTAGAAAAAGCCAGACACAGTCTCTGTTGTTTAATTCTTTCCTGAACATACTCTGAGCAAGACTCTTCCTTACTAAAGATTTGCAGCTTGTGTGAATCATCTTGGCTACCCTGGCTTGACTGCATCTGTGTCAAGCAGTCCACGTACAGCCTAAGCAATAGCAGTATATCATCTCAGGAGAGTGCAGGGAGAGATGGAAGGAAAGAAGCTGACCAGGCATGAGACTATTCTGAACTGAGAACCAAGTTGGCACATTAGCATGGAACTTTGCTGGGGCTGATCCCTCTGGTGAGAAAGTGTCCATAGAGATGTACCCCCAGATAGTTGCTGACATTTTATGACTCTCCTTTGCCTTTTATGGGAGCTTCCATTTATAGCCAAGAGATGGTTCTTATTTTATTTCTTCCCAGTTTCTGGATCTAAACCAGTACTAGAAGTCTGTTCAAAAAACCTACATGAGACTTCCCAGTTTAAAGCTGCCACCACCAGCCTGCTGAAGTTTGAAGGTAACACACACTGTGGTTTGGCTTTCCACCTTATCTTCCCATCAGCATTTGTCTTAAGCTTTTATTTATATTGTTCTGTCACAAGTGAAAACATACAGAGACAACTCTTTTATCTTCAGCTCTGTGGTGTGGTTTGGAGTGATTTTGGCAGTGTCATTTACAATCAGACCTCCTTAAGCTGTGAGTAAAACATTCATTTACATCAGGAGATATAGAAATCATGTTTACACATTCAGTTCTAACTTAGTACAACCAATAATTGTAACATGCTTCCTGATCCCTAATTGCAAGGTACAATAAGAACATAATGTCTTGAAATCATTATACTCACTTACTTTATTTTCTATTTAATAAAAAATTACTATGATAGCTACAGAGAAATATATCCCAGAAATTTAGCACACCAAAATTGTCTATTAAAAAAAAAAAAGGTTTCTAGGATTTGGTTTCTCAAAGAAAATATACATATAATAACAACAATGTTAGGGCCCCAAGTTCAGTCTCTGTTCTCAGATCACCCAAGATATTGAAGTGTTACTGTTGTATTGCATTTCAGTAAGAAATTTGCTCTCCACCTTCTTCTCCATTACAGTTCCATTTCAAAGAAAAACAAAACACTACTGAAAATAGTTGTTAATTCAACATTAACATAAGTTCAGCAAAGCTCTGCACAAATCTTCCAGTACAGAATATGGCTTTCTTTGTTTAAGCTTTTAAATTACATGATATAAAAGCCTATTAGAATTTATATCACCCACCCAAAACCCTGTATAAACCTAAGCTCTGCAAAGTGTAATACAAACCAAAGATAGAAGATTGTAAAGGGAAATAGAATGCCAAACATAAGCTTCATAATTTGCCAAGAAAACTGTAGATAAAAATAAAGCTTGGAGTTTAATACTTGGCTGCAGGAAAGCTTACTTTGCTGAGGACTAGAGTTTAGAATAATTCCCCAAAGAACTCTGGCACTAGGAGATTGTAAGGACTTATGTTATTTAGAAAACAGTTTCTTCTACACACAGAATGATTAGCTTTCAAAAGCATATCTGGCTTTCCTTCTTCTTAGTTTTTAGTTAATATAAAATCCTTTTGACACTAGTCTTTTTGGAGAAGACCCAGAGTGGGGAAAACAGTTCCATTAAAATAGGACGGCTTTCAACAGAGATGATAAATTCCATTATGTCTCTGAGCAGAAGAAACAGTAATCAGATATTTTTGGCTACTTTATGTTCTCTCTGGCTACAGAGGAAAGGATTTTCCCCTGTGAGAAGCTACACCCCAAATAACTCAAGTATATCACTGTTCTCTCAAGATGTCTAGGCCAGAGACAAGTTACAATTCTAGAGCTTATTCCTATTACCAAGTTTCAAGTTTTGCACATTGTTCCATGCAAAGGAGTTTATACCACCATCTACTTCTACCACTGAAATACTCTGTTTAAATCTAGTCCCTGAGAGCAAGACTATTGGCTCTTTGCAGAGCTCATGGCAGTGAACAAAAACCAGCTCCTAACCTGTGAGACTGCTTCCCTTGCACCTATTATTTCTGACTCAGAGTCAGAAGGCTGGTGTGTGATCCCATAGCTGTGTGATTTGATCTGCACCTGGGCTGCTGCAGTCTTGCTCTCCACTGCATGCTACCATTTACCTCTCCTGTGCTAGCACTGCTGCTTCTGCAATTGTTTGGTGAGGTGAGCCAACTGAAAACCAATCCTAAAAAAAAGGATTCATTTTTGTTTGGCTCAGCCCTCAAAGGAGAGAGGATCATGGTAGACCCCAGCAGTTCAGCTACAATTGCTGCAACACTGCCCCTTTAGTCGCATCTCCAGCTTGCCCATCACATCAGACTCTTCCATCTCCTCCACCAGATTTTCTAACTGGACCCCTGTGCTTTCCTCTTGCACATTCTCAGTTAGCTGAAGCTCCTCATAAGCATCCCCTGAGCTATCTTATTCTTCCACTTCCAATCCCCTGCACTTAACATCAGTGAAAATGCTGACATGCAGTGACAACTTGTTATAAACAGAGATCAAAAATATCCCCCCTGTTTACTTACCCTGCCTATTTGCAAGACTTGTTTATGAGACAGTCTTTGAAGTACCAGCTATGTCTGTGCTATATGCTGCTCAAATACAGAACAGAAATTTCAGCTGGAGACACAAGGCAATAAAAGTTCCATGTCCTACATGCAGTAGAGCAGTTGCTCAAGGAACATGTGATGTATCAGTACCAGTACTTCCAGTGCTGGCACCTGTTGCCATTGCCATTACTATCACCGATACATAGAAAAAAAATTAAATTAAATTTGAGAAAAAGAGTTGTGAGGTAAGGAGCACTTGTGTTACTTGGGCTGCACATTACAAAATAAGCTACCCATTATGCATACTCACTGCCTGCACTTGTGAGGCTCAGCAGAGAGAAATAGGAGTCTGTGAACGAAAAGCCCTCCCCCAGCTGCAGCTGCCTTCAGGAGCAGCAAGCGACCCAAGCCAGCAGGACTTACTATAGAAGAGAGGAAGGATTGTGCTTAACCTGTCATACTGACTAAGCCCCACAGAGAGAGGCTCTTCCACCCTGTCCTCAGACATGTGTGAGCCCTGAGCACATTTTCAGCGCAGTTGTAGCAAAGCTATTTGGCTTTGGTGAAAGAGCCCTCAATATCACGTGCACGCTGCCGACACAGGATGCCTCACTGCCTCGCCTGCTTCTTCAAAGGTAGAGATTCCTCACAAACACCAAGCCTGTGGGATGAAAATGTCACTCAGCACTACTAGCATGTTTTTTTCAGGCAAGGAGGTAGGGACAAATCAAAGGCCATTCCCTCTGTCCTTGCTACAGTCCTCAAGCAAGCTGCACACTATAAATCTGGGGCACCTCAAAGTACCTTTATTAACAGGCTCAAATGTGATTCCTGGTAACAAAGTCCAGACTGTGTTACTGAAATGAGACGGTAGAAACTAAGTACTCTTTGGATATACTTTGCCAGTAGATTGCCAGCACAGGTTCTATATGACTGGTCCTGATAAGAGCAATCCTCCAGCAACTATCCCACACTTTGTTCCTCAGGTAGTATATACTGCAGTTGCTTTTTAACACTCCTCCACCCAGAACCCAGACACCATCACTGTTTTCTGAAAAGCTCATTTCCTAGCCCACCTGGCCAGACAAAATCTCCATCTCAAAACTGTACTGCTTTCTGGGAAAGGATTCTTAGATCCCTTAGGCCTGCAGGTTTGTAGTGCCTCTTGGATCCCACTGCAGGACACATTTACATGGTTGCTGAAGCCTGGAAAACAAAAGTGGGCTCTGCTAGAAACACATTAGATAAAGGCACAGCAAGAGCCTTACTGAGAAGCGAAGAAGACATATAATCCAGGTTGCTCTTCTCCAGAATAGACAAGTCCCTGATAAACCTGGCAATGATGCCACTCCAATGTTGTCACTCATGTTGTCACTTGTCACTCGTATCTCCTAAGACCCAGAAAGAGAACAATTGGCAGTGCCCACTGAGGATGGATTTGAGGTATTATCTATCCCTAATGGTAGATATACACTGAGGAGGGAGATATGGACTTCATTTACAGCAGGAATAGCTCTGTCCTAAGTCAGGTTAAAATTACACTTTGAAAGAGACATAGTAAGAGCAAGGGGAGGCAGTTCAAATTACTCTGGCACGCATTTTTCTCACTCAGGAAGTCTGTAATCTACATTCCCCCTCCTTTGCAATGTATGAGAAGTATGCAGGTAGTTACAGAATAAAAAATTTGACTTTTTAAGACCAACTTATTCAAGGTGCATGTCCTAAGGAAGTGGACTGAAGGAAAGGACTGGGAATTTCCACTGAGGAGCACACCAGGAGGCCAGGAGAGCACTGGAAGTGGTCCTGATGGTCCTGACTCTGGAAAGTAGCACGTGACAGCCCATTGGCCCTCTGTTATGCAGCTATGTGCATCCCCACTGCCCCAGAGTGAGCAGTTTAAAATGTCCCTCTTTGCCTCATGGCTGTGGCAAGCAGAGGCCGTGCACATGGCCAGGCCCCACAGTGCAGCTGGCAGGCATGAGCTAACACAGCTTTGCAAGTGTCCACACACAAATCTCTTTGTCAGTCCAAGAATTTTGACAAGATACTCACGGGATGGCATTCACACATCTTGCAAACTAACAGATTAGATTTTCCATGGACATGGAGCACAGCAAAGGTCCTACAGAACAGGACTTTGGGCGCCGGTAGGATGCTGTTCACAGTGCCTGTGCATTTAGTGTCTGTAGGCACTCATAATGATGGCATATCACAAAGATCCTGAGCACAAATGTAACAGCCAAGCAGCCAAAGGCCATTATCCACTCTAGCTTTTAGTGTCAGATCTGGCTTTAGTCACGTGGGCCAAGACTAGTGACAGGCATAAAGAAATTGAACAGTTGGCCTGAGTTCATCTATATGGAATTAGCCTAAGCACTATAGCCTCTCTCTTTACTTCTGCTAGCAGGGATTGATCTGCATCCAGTGCTCTATATTGTACCAAAGGACATGGCTTCACTCTGGCAGCCTGAGCCTGTGTCACACCAACCACTGCTGCTAGGTTGAAACCAACCTTCTGTATATTGACTACTGTGCCTATAATGTTTGCTTCTTGCGTTATCTTATTGGAACAGCATCGCAGAAACAGAAGCCATTTAATAACTCCTTATCCAAGCTTCAAGCTGGGCTTTATCTTTCCGCTCTTCTTGCAAAGGATATTGTTTGTGAAAAGTAATCTGACTGACCGTGGACTTCTGTTTGTTTCTGTGCCCATGAAAGCACTTATACTTAATTTCTATTCCTGTGTGTAGTCAGACAAGTTTAACTATTTTCTAACTTGGCTAGTAGATATGTTTGTACATGGATATGCATCCTATCTCATGGTTAAGTATCAGTTTCATTGTTTTTAATGCAATGTATGATTTATGTGGCATCTTCACACACTAAGTGCTTTACATGTTGGATATGTTAGGTATATATTTTGAATCTCATCAGTGCAAGGGACTACAACAGTCTTTATAAGCTCAACACTCTTGAAGAACCAGTATTAGATACACATCACACTGTTCTAATGAAGGAGAAAGAGAACAGACTTGGACCCAAGAAATATCTTTTTTCCTAGAAATGTGTACTTGGCAGTGTGGTGATGCTCTTTTCAGCTGAAGGTGACTAAAGATTCACAATAAAAAATGAATAAAATCTATTAATCAGTGAAAGGGTGAGAGGCTGCAAGGCACAAAAGAGACTGATGGCTTTCCATAAAATGTTTCGATTCTTGCTTTGATTTCCTTTAGCTTTGTGTTTTGCTGTTGCCTAAGGAAAACTCTCTGATTGAACACATCACATCTAATGTCAGACAGAGTTAATCTAATTCTTCGCGTGGAATACTGTTAGTTTACCAAAACGATGCATCAAATCCCTAACTGGTTCAAAGGTTGTATGCACAAGTTATTATTTCCCTACAGATAGGACAATCCAAATAAAACATTGTTTCTGCTCCTTGGACCAGAAACAGAAAAGGCTAGTTTTGCAGTAACAGGCACTCCTAACATTAGGCCTATTTTGTCTGACAGAAATTACTTGAAATATTGTCAGCTTTATGCCTCTATTGAGGACTGTAAAAAGATCACAGAATATCACCCAGATACTAATGAAGGAAATTATTTTTTTAAGATACAAGTGAATATCCTGTATCTCTAAGTTTAGTTCCACTAAGAGGAAATGTGATTTTTTTTTCCCCCAGTGTTGCTGTAGAAAATTCCATTCATGAGAATTGGATTGACAGTCTCTGTATCTCACCCTATCCAAAAAGAATCTCCCATACACATATTAGCTCATTTACTGTTATGAATGGTAACTGCTTACAGCAGCACAAACAGCTCTGGGGACCATTTGATGTAAATTCTGCAATCGCTTAATTCCATGCAGCTCCAATGACTTCAGTGCAAATATGTTAGACTTAAATATGCACAAATAAGGAAAAAGCAGAACTTGGAACCACACTCAGCAAAGTTTTCTCACAGTCAGTCCTACTTGCAGAAAGAATTATTTGGTCTTTCCTTTTAAACATATGTGATAAGACTTAAAAACCCCTTCTTTCCTACAACATACACACAGGGACTGTCACAATGTTACATCCCACTTAAAATGTCTTCTTGGCTTTAAGAAGGAAAAAAAAAGATGCAATTCTGTATTAAAACTGTAGCAGAGAGTGTCATCTTTTGGCATAAACAGAACTAACTCAGATGGGCATAACTTAAACTGTATCTCTCTGCAGACAGCTGCATTCAGAGCAGACATGGCAGATTTATCATAATTTCACCATGTCATGTATTTATGATCCCAGTGGAAAATAAAACTAAAGAAAAAGAAAGAAAAAAAAAAGTGGCAAGTCCAGTTACACCTTTAAAATGAGAGCAGGTACAAACATGCTCTGCTTAGAGCTGCGCCAAGAACAGCTCATTCAAAGACATGCAAAAAACACATTCACTCCTATTCCAGCCTCCCAGTGAACTTTCACCAGCATGCCTATCAGCCACCAGAGCAGCACAGAAAATCACTTAACAGTACTTGTCAGTAATATTTTACCCCTCTCTATTTTCAGGTGCATAATTCCTAATCTGAGGAATTTGGGCAGCCGTGTATCTTTGAGAATCCAAATCTAAACTTCAAGTAATTCAACCTGAATCATTAAACATGTATTTGAAAAAACCTACCCTGTTGGGAATACATCCTTACCCAAATCCCTACGCCAGATTTGGATTATTCACTTTGCTGTCTGCAATCCACATCCCACAATTCCCTGCAGCAAATAACTAAACTGTTTACACTTCCAAAAAGCTGGCACTTCTGACTGCCCGTGGTAACTCATACCTGGAGTGGCTCCTTACTGGACAGCAGGTAAACTGGTAAGAAATGTCTGGGACCTCACTAAGTGTGAAGTCTTTCCTCTGAGGAGGAAAAGTTTTGCCCATCACAATCTTTCACCTTCTGCAAGTGTTACCAAGCACTGAACAGGCTGCCCAGGGTTGGTGGTTGTCACCATCCCTGCAGGTATGGTAGATGTGGTGCTAAGGGACACAGTGGACTTAGATGTTAGGTTTATGGTTGGACCCAGCGATCATAAGGGTCTTTTCCAAACTAAATGATTGTTAGATTGATAGAATCTTGGATTGATGCTTAGATGCATGGCTGCATCTAAAGAACTTACAAAGCAGAAGAGATAAGAAGAATTATTAGACTTACTATAGCTCATCAAGGCAGCAACTTGCACACTGAGCACTGTGTATCAGCTGCTACTGATGTAATTTAAATTGTTTATTCTTCTAGGTTACATAAAATCAATTTGAAAGCTTCACAGGTTAGTCTAACATACAAGATCTACCACAGGGAGAAGACAGAGAATATTTCCCTACAAAGTCACGAATGCTGATTTCAGAGAATACTCTAAATCAGGCAGACCATCACTGGTCACCAGAAAATGTCTTTAACGCTTTTATGGTGTAAATGTCACTGTTCTTGAATATATTTGGATCTGAAATTTTAAAAGGTAAGAAATATATAATACATAGGTTACATATTTTACACCAGTCCATTACCAAGCACGTATGTTTTTTCTGTGATTGTTTACAAGTTCCACACATCTGTCTGCTGGAGCCAAATACAAGGAGATGAGATACGTCATCTTAGGGATTTCACAAACAAAAGCACTCAAGTTGTGAGCTCAGGCCTCAGGAAACAAGTTCAGACACCATGAAGCTCAACTGGCAATTTTCTTGCCTGAAAGAGACTTGTTAGTGGAGGAGGAAGACTCAAACCAGTTAGTGACAAAGAATGTAGGCATCACCTTTCACAACACTCACTTATATAAGATTAGCTGATTCCAGCCCATCCTCTTAGCTCCTTCCTTGAACTAGGACCAAAATGCCCCAACACATTTTTAAAAATATGCTGATCTGACAAATAGCAATTAAGATTTTTTGTTCGGTTTTTTGGTTGCTGTTTGGGGGTTTCCCCCCAAATTTCAAGGGGATTCTTGTAGGACATCTATTTCCTCAAGTACAACTACATGATCCAGCCATGTATTCCTGAGACTCAAGACAGCCACACAAGTATTAACCACCTAGGCATGTAAGCTTTGCTCAGAAACACAGCAGGCTGCCTTCCAGCCCTTGTTGTTTTCATTGCCTGAAGTGGCCCTGCTTTGGGCCCCATTTAAAGGAAATCACAGAATACAGGACTAGAAGAAACCTCATACAGAAGTCTCTCTCCCAGCCCTGAGACTGAAGCAGCAGTACCTACATGATTCTCGACACAGTGATGGTGCACTTTTTCCTGCTAAAGGCTGCAGAAAGGATAACTACCTCAACAATTAATGAGGCCTTGCGTGCATCCAGTCCAAACATCACTTGCTGTAACTCAAGTACCATGCACAGATAACACAGGGCATCACTCATTCCTTTCCATTTTGCAGTTATCTTGACTATAGTTGATGCCTTTTTTATCTTTCTTCTGACTGCTCTTTCCTAGACTAGGGACTGGAATTTTTTCTGTCTTGTCTTGTAGATCTTAACTGATAGCTAGAGTTACCAGCAGGAGGACAGCACCACATTTCATTGATTGCTATAGTGACAATTTATTTTTATGCCTGAAGATCTTTATCTTTTAAAAATCTATTTAATTGTCTAGTATCTCAAAAGCTGTTATGACATATACCAAAAGACATTTTGTCTCTTCACTGTTAAAAGCATTTATTTCATTTATCACTGAATTGTATCATTTCGCTGTGCCATAAAAATAAATGACTTGTAAGTGCACAGAACTTCTATTTAATTCTGCAGCTCATCTGACTACAGCAAACTACTGGGTACCATAAGTTTTTCCTATAATACATGAGAAGAATATACTACTCCTCTAGTCAGCTACCTTTCATCTGCTGACAACAGCCATAGTCAAGATAATTTGACTAGTAGCAAAATTAAGACATCAAAGATTATTTCCCCTCCCTTTTCACAAACACATTATTCAATTTTTCCAGTATCTGGGTTTTTTTTTTTATTAGGTACTTTACCTATATGCTTTCTCCATACCAACAACTGATAAACTACCACAGTCAAAATGGAAAACCACATCTGTTCAGGAAGTGTGCACAGACAAGAAAATTACTTCAATCATTATCTCTGTGTCTCCAACCAGAAAGTAATTTCTGCCTTTTCAATAGGAAAAATGAAGGTGTATCTGCTTTGCAAATTACTTAGTACCTGTGATGTTTAGACTTTGGTATCCTTTCGTAAAAAGTTAAGTGTGGAATACTTCAAGTGTTCATAGTTAAAAATCACCACTACAATGTAGCCTGCATGGACAATTAATAATGAAATAAATCAGAACAAATTACACACTGACAGTATAAAGCAATGCTGGAACAAAGCAAGTGGAAAAAAAAAAACCACAAAGCTCTTTGTTTAGCAGATGAATCAGTTTCATCATCCTTAGTAACAAGATCAGGCACTGTAATTAACTGTTAGAAAGCTAATAGTGTAATTCATCCAAGTTAACTGAAACCAGGGTGTGATGTCTGAGTATGTTTTTGTGGAAGGGTGTTAGCTTTCCAAACCCCCTTCACAAAAACAGAAAACAGGATAAATTTTCTTTTTAGTGAGTTAGATACAGACATTTGAATCAAGCTGTAACTAAAAGTCTTTAGAAACAAAGAGCAAAAGGAAGAGAAAAACACCAGGCTCAAGTACAATCTTAACAAAGAGAAAAAAAAAGAAAAAGAAGGCTTCATATAACTAAGCAGCTTCTGTAACTAACTAAATTGTTCAAGAGCAAATGGTCTCGAGCTGGAGACCTGATCTGTCAAAACTCTGTCTCTAAATGATTCCCACTCAGGTAAGAACATTCATAAGAAGAGCTATAGCACTGATCTTTATGCTTCTCTCCATGGAAAGCAGAAGATAGAGGATGAAACAAGTACAGTTCCAAACATAATTTTATACACTATCATGTAGTGTATATTTGTCTCTTTCTATTTGAACTCTGAGTGACAGCCAGTACATTTCAACAAAAATATATTAAAATTTCAGCAGAGCCAGAGCTTAACTGCTTTCAAATTACCTGAGCTGGTCAGAGCTAACTCTTACATCATATGAAGCACAAATGGGGCCACTCTGTCACTTGTGAACAGGCCCCAGCATCTCAAACTCACTACAGGCACAAGTGACCCAGCCTTCTCTATGGAGCCTTGGATGCAAGCTACACTGAAATCTTCAGTTTTTTTCCAAAAAAACAACCAAAAAAGCTCCCTAAGACACCACTGCATTCAGAGACATCGATGTTCAACCATGCACTACTACAGACTCTGTAATTTTCCATTCTGTGGTTCCATTCAGGGCTGTAGATAAGCTCCATTGTCAGCATAACCTTGGCTAAACCCTTCCTTCACGACATCCCTAACCTTTGAATTCTTCCAGTTGTCACTTTTCTACCCAGTACTCTGCTCTGGCTTTTAAGATCTGCAAAATGTCTTGCCTTCTCTATTAGTTCACTAAGTTGACTTACCACCTATAATCAGCAACAACATAAACCCTTTACAGTGACACTATAGGCCACTAATCTGTTTAGCAGGCACTTTTAATCATTTGGGATTAGACAGAATATAACTAACAAAGCAGGAATAATTCAAGCAAGGAAGGAAAGAATAGATTCAGGTCTGACTTGAACTTGGTGAAGTTTGACTCAAAATGTTTTTAGGAACTGCCTGAAGCTATTTCAGAACCATCAGCAAATTATCATTGAGAACTTGTGGAGGAGGGATGAGGCTTTTGATAAAGGGTGAATACAGTGCTTATCTGTAAAAATGGAGAGATAGGAGGACCCTAGAAATGACAGAGCACTTAGCCTAACACTTAAGTTCTTGGACAGATATCAGAATAAACCATTCAGCTCCTATGTAAGCACCTCACAGATAAGGACACATCAGCAGGGATTTGTCAGTAGCAAATCACCTCAGTCCAAGTTAATTTTCCTTAAGGCAAACAGTAAGCCTAAAACTGAGTGGAGATATGAGCAATTGTTGGATTGTTGCCTTGTTAAGGCTTTCATGCTCTATCACATAACAATCTCATAGACAAGCTACGTCAACATCTTCAGACAGACACAAAATATGGGAAAAATATTCAGAATGATGAATTATCAATGAGAACTTGTCCAACTGGAAAATATATCAACCTGTGCTATGCAGAACATTGTGCTAGAGCCTCAGCTAGTCAATATATGTATTTGTGATCTGAAAGCTGGTAGAGACTACATCTGCAAACAATGTCGAACTGGAGGGAGCTGTGGGCACTCTGGAAGATGACAACTGACAGCAATTGGGACAGCAATGAGTAACTGGGTCTCTGGCCCTGTTTTCTATGATTGTATTTTCCTTTGTATCTAAACCTTATGCAAAACACAAGCTTTAATCCCCTCAATTTGACACATTTTAAGGCTTCTCTTTACCCATTCTGTGCTTTCATTCAATACTTTCTGGCCAAATCCAGGCAATTTTGTGTCTCCTCTCAGGCTGTCACAACTTGATGCTTGACTGGATGCAAGTTCCTGTTGAGCAGAGCTGCTTTTCACTGTATTTGCCCATCCCAAAACTTTGCTATGGTTTCTAACAGTTTACATGTTACAAATCAGTTAAAAGAAAAGGAAAAAAAAAGATCCAACATGAACCAGGCAGGCCTCTTCTTTGTCAAAAGTGATGATTGTTGTTTCCAGCATTAAAGTATTCTGAATGTTTTGCACAGGACAGCACAGTGGGCAGGAACTGAAATTTGCATGCACTTTTAATTTGCTTTCTTTTCATACAGTATCTAAGGAAGAAGTATTCAGCTCTGGTATGTACTAATAGTGCATGCACTGCGGGCTGACATGTGGAAAACAAAGTGAAGTCTATATAAAATGAAATCATTCCATACAAGGACACCGGAGCCTAAGGGATGGAATTGCCAGCCCTAAATGGCACAGCAGCCAGCTTCTGCAGTGTCTGATCTTGCAAACATTGAACACACATGCTCAGCTTGACTATGAATAACCCCATTGAGTTGAATGGAATTACTTACAATAGTAAAGTCCGTGCATAAGCACTCACAGATTTGGGATTTAGCACAGGCCACTAGAGAAACAAAAGAAACCGGATGTCTCCTGTGCTACAGGGAAGTTTCAGACCAGCAGATCTGCTCAGACTCAGGTCCAGAAAGGCTGGAACTTTTCTGTAAACACTGTGGAGTCTTCCAAGCAAGCAGATGGTGTGGAGCTCCCATGTATCAGAGGCACTGGAGGACCTACCCAGACACCTTCACAACGCACCTGGTGCTTCTGGATCTAAGGTGGCAATAAAAGGCACTCTCAAATTTGGCACCTGTGGCCTTTTCACTCAGTTCAGAGAAAGTGAATCGCATACTATATGTTCATTCACAGTGAAATACAAGCCAAGAATAAAACCACACAGGCTTTTACACACTGCCCTCACCGTACCACACTGGTATTTCCAAACTCCCAGCCAAATGAGTACACATGTCCACAGGCTTTGAAGGGACAGCCTCCATACTGCAATGCATATCCTCTTTGCTATCTCTGTTATCATTTAGGTCTGACTTTGGTTTGCATAATAGTTTCAAATGTGGTTTTTGCTAGATCCTAAAAGGTACTTAAGTCACAACACAAAAATAAATTATCTATGGAGGATTTAAAATAAGCCTATACTCTCTATTCTGTAATGCTTTATGATTTAGTCACTGGAATGGAGAAGGGATGATACCACAGTCAAAGCATAGGATTGACACTTAAGAGACAAAGGCTTTACCATTGCCTGCTAGAAATACCCTCTGTGATTCTAAGCACATTATCCAAATTCTATGGCTGAGTTTCCATCAGTAATCCATCATATACAACCAGAATCTTCAGGCTGGATACTTAGATACCTTACACTGCATTCTGGAAGTTGAGAAGGTTTCCTTTACAATACCTCACATGCTGCCTACCCCATAACTGATGTTTTCAAAGGAAGTGAGAGACAGGTGGGAGAAATTAATTCAGAAATCAGAGCATTCAAATTATAAACTGGGGTTGGATTTCAAATCCTAAGGCTTAATTCATTAATTAAACATCTGTCAGGGAAGTGTTCTGGACAAAATGTGTTATTTCTCACATTTTTCTCTCTCGAGTTTGCTTGCCCCAAAAACCATGTTCACATACCAGCCCCTGTAAGGTCAACCTGAAGCTGTTGTAGTTATGGCAGGATTAAAACCAAAATAGCCCCAACAGGAAAGTGCTTTACAGCAGACTACCTTTGACCTCAGCATGGGAAAATACTTCCAACAACCTCTTTCAGGCTGATAGTTCTGCTTGTGTAACAGAAGTGGTAGGTGCAGCGCTCACAGCACTCATCTATGGCACCGGTTCCTCTGAAGCAGAGGGACAGCACAGCACAATGCAGGAGCCAAAGAGCTTTTATCCAGGTTTACTCCACCCTGCTCTGCAAGGCAGCAGGACACCAGAGCAGGGCTGAGGTGACAGCAGCAGTGCCCCATCTCCTCCTTTGAAAGGCGCAGGGCACCGATGCAGAACTGACTGCAGGGCAGTGGTGCAGCAGGGGAGGAACCGAGACGTGGTGTGTGCAGTTACAGTGAATCCCTCCTGGCACAGCCAGATGCTGTTCAGATGCCAGTGGCAGAAGTTCAGTGTTGCATCCTGAGCTAGGTTTGCTGAGGTGGGCTAGAACAAGCTGTCCAAACTGAAACTGAGCTTTGCTGTCGTAAACTGTGGCCACAATGGGGAACTGTTCTGAATTTTAAACTGAGTAGCACCTCCTCCAGAGAGACAGAAACTGTGTGCAGGAGCTGTTGTCTGGCTATTTGGTTATCATTTCCTTCTGCTTTCTCCTGAACAAAATCAGAGGTGTTAGTCAGCATAGACATGGTGAATTATTCTCACTGGTGATTTTGTCAGTAATAACTCCCGATGCCTTCAAATTTGGGGCATTTTTTGTTTTTACTCAGATAAAAGTATTAAAAAGTCCTCACTGTTCATATTTTATTTCAAAGTTGTCTGAAAATGTATTTTTGAGATGATCAGTAAATACTCATTCATCACGATTATTCTGAACTAAAAAGCACATTTAAATTTGATTACTCTCCTTTCATTAAAAAAAATGTTAAGAAGTCCTTGTGTGAACAGACATGTACACATCCTTATGATATCCTGTCAGTGCACTGTTTCATAAGATTATACTGCCATATGACAACAGGCCCATTTGTATCACAGGCTTCTTTTCAAGAGAGAATGTGTTTCAGCAGTTTGGACTTCTATCACCTGGGTGGACGTTTGTCAGAGAAAAGATACAGATGGGCCTGTTTAAGCAAGTGGACAAACAGAAGTCACGGAATATGGCTCCAGGGTTTTGACAGGTGTGAAACACCCCTGAGCTAACTTTGAACAGGACACAATGTACAAAATAGCAGGGACTGCAATACCAAGAAAGCTTAGGGTAACACACAAGAATCCCAGAATGCCAACTGAAGGCTGTCCAAAGTCCTGGAGCTGTTGAGAAGTCTCTGCTCTCAAGGCAGAGCAGAGCTGCCACATAAGCAAGAATCGGAGTTAACCTTGAAACAAAGATATTTAATTTACATTTCCCGGTATTTAATATTTGTGTAGAGTATCTGTGTTTTGTTCACTGCCGTGTCACCTGCTAGTTCTATGGTTTCAGCTGCAATAGTTTCATACAGCTGAAATGTTTTTCCTGGCCACAAAAGTTTTGCCTTGCCCAGACAGAAAACCCCTCAAATGTTTATCTTGATCTCTTAGAATACTGGCCCAAGAAAGAGAAACAAAAAAGTGAAGCTAATGGAGCAAACAAGCAAAGAGGACTGAAAAAGGAAACTGGAAAACAAAGACCTAAAGACCAGAAGAGTGAGCTACCTTCAAAGATACCAGAAGAAGAGAATAGAAAGGTGTAGTGTGGCTGTTTGCTTTTGTATACATTAATAGAGGAGAGCCAGAGCAATTCAATAGAAGGCATTATTACTGCTTGTAATAATAGCACATCTGAAACTACTAATGATGAGTTTAAACTTTATTAGGCCCTGTTATTACCTGAAGAATTGTCCTTATCCATCCTCTCGAGTTACCTTTGCTAGCACCCAGCAGAATGGCATTTTGGCACTCCTCACATCCTTTGACAGCATGTTCATGACTCCACAATGAGTGTGAAAAGAAAAGTCAAGCTCATTGTTTTTAAATGCTCTAAAACAAATGCCAGGAAAGTCAACTGTAGGGTATTTACATGCTTATTACAAAGAGCAAGGATGGGGCACTAGACAGCTGAGATCTATTTAGTCACTTGTCTAAGCCAACATGATTTCTTTGAAATTTGGACACATGCATGACACAGTTATTGCAGCTCACCAAACAGCTGGCAATTAATTCAACTGCAGCAAAGCATCCACTCTGTGTCAAGAGATCCCAGATGACAAAGCAACCCAGACTGATGGGGCCCACAGGCTTCCAGCTGTGGCACAAAATCAGGAAACTAAGTATTGTGCCTGACTGTAAAGACTAAAGACCTTTAATGGTCTGCTCAATGCCAAGCTTCATATAGATATTTCAGACTGTAATTCTACTGCTACAGAGGAACTGAGCACCAGCCTTGCTAGATCTAGGCTTTCACATCTGCCTTGTTTCCCGGATTTTAGTTTGACAGAATCTCAGCTCCCTTGTTACACTTGGTTTTAAAGAAAGATGAATTGGGCAAGGTAGAATGTTGGCTGATTTAAAAAAAAAAAAAAAAAAAAAAAAAAAAAAAGGTAGACATTTCTGTTATGTTACCTCACAGCAAAAGAGCCAAGAAAATGCTGAAGAAAACTGCAAGATGGTCAATTGAGAGCTGATAAGAAAGTTTTTATACATATATAATGTGATATAATAATTTCAGCCAAACCCTATAGCCAGCCAGTGTCACTGAAGCTATAAGTTAGGCAAGACTCTACCAGGGTTTGCACATTTATAAAACAGAGACTTTTGGTAACCATTTTTTCAAAGGGCAAGAACAATTAATTACATGTTCCCAGGATCAGTATTTAGAGATCACATTGCAACAAGGAAGAGGTTCCTTTGAGGACCAGAATCTCACACATACTAATTAAAAGCATGCTATGCCTTCTGCTAGAGCATCCTATACTGACCACTGCTGGAGAAGAGGAACTGTCATGCTGAAGCAGATCTGGAAATGGATCAGCTCCTGTGCTTGTCTACTGTACAGGTCCATGGTCAGGCAGTGAGGGAGACTGACTGCAGCAGCATCACCGGGCAGGGCTGGGCTGAAATGAGGGCTTGAGCCATTGACAGGGTGAGGGAAATCCCTTGGGGAAGCTGGGCATTGCCATTAGTGCCCTCAATGCCATAACAACTTACAAAAATAAGAAAATAATTACTCCCAGTTGCTAAATAGTTTTTCTATGACCAATTCAAATGCAGCTTCCCAAGTTACACTCAAAAATAAATATTCATCAACTTTTATGAATAATATCTCTATCTCTTTCAAAGGGTGGAAGCACTGCAGTGGGAAAAGCAGACAGACCCAAATTCTGCTCCTTGTCCTGCTAATAACCTGCAGAGGGGAGGTCACTTTTCCGCAATTTTACCATTTTAGAATAGGGGACAATGAAACAGTCCACAGCTACAAGCAATAAGCTTTACACACGGCCACAAGAAATGGGATAATTTTGCATCAAGCCATTTTGGAAACTTTCAGAATTGAGGTTGAGATAATTGTTTTGTTTGCTAATATATGCTATATAGTTGGGTTATTTTCTAGCTAATTCATACCCAGGCTCTGTTAGTTGCCAAGAGTCCAAACAATACAATTCTAGGAAGGAGTGGACTATCTCCTCAATGCATTTGTAATATTTTAAGACTATGTAGAGCAGTTTATCTGTATCTAGATGACATTGTTAAGGCCAATATGACAAGCCTATCTAGAACTGGATCTGTGCAAGCAGTACCCCCAACAAAGAAAGATTAAATGTGAAAATATGGTCAAAGTACTCAAAGTACAGGGTAGATTGTTTTGGCTTGTTTTTAAAATCAGGTAACTCCACAACTTAGCACAATTATGTCCTTCCACATACCGAGTGCTATTATCTTAGGAGTCAAGCAGTAATCAAAGAAAATCTCTGCTCTGCTGATTTCAGAGCTGGGGTTTTTTTCAGACACATTATTTACAGACTATCATACGTTTTACACTGGCCATAAGAACAGATGTTGTCACTGTTCCAAGAATCTAATAAACACACCTAGCCATCAAAAACAACCAAAGCAGAAAAAAAAATTATTCAAGCACTGTTTACATCTGTAGCTGATAATTATAGGCAGCTTTTCTGAATAAACAACCTAAAACTTCAAAATAATTTTCCAAGTGAAATCAGATAAAAAGACAGAAGTGCCCCTTGGGCATGAGAACCATCAGTGCTCCTCACAGACATATAGCATAAGGAAAAAGATTTAGATGAGAAAATGGAAAGGGTCTAGTCCAGTTTCACTGGTGTTCATAAGAGTCTTTCCATTGACTCCACAGGGCTAATATGGCCAAAGACAGCAGTTAGCAAGAAGGCCTGAAAAATATAAGCACTGGATAAAAGCTATGAAGGATAAGGGCAGATTGGTCTGGAATCATAATGAAGTTAGGATAAGGTTGGACTTTCACAAGTAAAGTATTGAACTGATTGCAGAGAGAGTCTCTTATATTTCACAGCCAAAAAGACGATCACTAATTTAACTTTATGTCCTTCTTCTTAATCAAACTTTGGGGGATATGCAGCACTACTGACTATTACCCTCTTAGAAAGATCTGAACTCCAATTGTTCCAAGTACCTTCACCACTTATTGGCCTGGAATTTTATCATGAATACTAGAAACAATAATCCCTATTGAAACTGTGTTATCATGATATCAAGAGGTTGGCTTGCATGGATATTTGGTCACTGTCTGCCAGGGAGGTAGTCAGAAACCAATTAAATCTGTCTGGCTGTGCTGACATTTTACTCAGTGTCCACCAAGTCCTTAATTTCTGTAAGTGTACATTAAAATTTGAGCTGCTGAAAGTGAAGGGAGAGAAAAAAATTCAGTCCCTGAAGTCTCTTCTGTATCAGGTTGAAATTTTTGTTTAAAATTAAGACTGATCAGTTCCCTACCATGGGTAAAAGTCCTGTGTAAGAGGCCATGTCACTCACCATTCCTATGGCCAGAAGCCATCGTTTCCACAAGAAACAAAAGCAACTAAAAGCTTTAAATCCTATCCCATTGTAGGAACACAATTGCATTCTCTTGCCAACATGAGGACAGAGTATACATAGTCACTGCATAGGACTGACAGTCTGTGTGGGAATTACTGAAGTCTAGCTGCAAGATTTCCATATACAGACATTTCCTGCCATGAGAACATTACAGTACTAAGTCAGCATCCAAAGTAATCTAAAGAACAAAAGGAAAGCCTCTAAAACAGAGAGAAGGGAAAAATTATACACAAAGATCATTTCACATATTCAATACAGGCATTTAAAGTGGAGGATATCAAGGTCATACTCTGCAGCCTTTTTTCAGGCACATCAATAGGAGTGTGTTTTTAAAGTAAAGCCTGAGGCAGGATCTGACCTTTTTCAATTTTATTTTCTTTTTTCTTTGGATAAGATGGTTGTGAGATGCTGCCCAAGAACAGAATCAAAGGGCATACCAAACTCAAACACACATTTGAAACTGAGTATTATCTCTGTTTCAAAGTATGGTCGCAAAGGAACTTATAAGTAGCAGTTATTAAAAAAGAGACAAAAGATAGTATAAAAATAATCTAATCTTGCTATAAACAAAGCAAGGAGAGTTTAATTAATCAGCCAGTACATCAGTCGTGTTTTAAGTGAATGCAGCAATTCTCATGATGTTCGATGGCCTTCCAAACTGTAAAATTAATTTTGTGGTGACAAGTGAACTAATACAGATAATGCTCTGATGCAACCCTGCCCCACCTGCCTCCCAAGAAACCTTGTTTAGTATAGAGAAGTGTAGACTGTGACTGTATCAGCTCCAAAATCCAGCTCACCCTTGTGACCTTTAATCCTGTTGCTCAACACATGGAGGGAAACAAGATTTCCCTAGAATTGTCATGATGGAGAGCATCTCCTTCTTCCACAGTTTAAGCTAAATACTTTTGTGTTTCTATATACACAGACATCTGAGAAATAAGCAGCCATCATCCATGTCAACTCCCCTTCTATGTTGCTTCAGATCAATCCCACTATAAAGACAAGAACTATTGAATCTGCAGTGATTTTCCACTGTTCTCTCACTTTCCTTTTCCCATGCCTAATGACCTATAATTACATTACATATAATAATAATTAAAAGCAAGAAAACAAACAAGCAAAACCATAATAAACTACACTAAAGCATTTGTTTTTCTATGTACCCAGGTGGTACACCTGTGCAGGGAAGCCAACTGTTCCAAACCTAGCTCTGATGTTATTATACACCACTAATATAACACTTAGTAGCTCTTCCATATACTTCCTGTATCTCACTGCTACTATTATTCATCATTACTTCATAATATTAATTACAGTGTTTTCAGAACACTGAAAACACTGTAATTCAGTTTCAGCTCTTAAAAGCAATGTAACAGGCACCTGGAAATATTTGTGTGCCATTGCAAGTGGTGTACTTTGATGCCTATTTTGCCTGAGCACTTGCTTGAATAAATGAACAAACTCTTGCTTCTTACGTGTTCCTAGAACAACTTGATTTTCACTGAATTTCCTGTTTTCAGCTTCTCCTAGAAGAAAGCAACTTGGAAAAGCATATTAAAACAATCACAGCAAGGAGATAGGAAGCCCTCCATGCGTGCCGGGCTGGGTGCCCCCCTCTAGGGGCACGGCTGCCCGATGCAGAGGGTGTGATTTACGCACGTCTAACATCTCCCTCTGCTGGCTGAAACAGCAGCAATGCTTTCACTTCCAAGCTGGACAGTTTTATCTGGAGTGAGAATCCCCGCATCAGGTCGACTCCTGTCCTCTAGTTTTCACACACTTGTAATCTCTCTCTGTAACCCTAAAGCAGACAAGGTTTGCGTGAGGGATCAGGTGATGACAAAAGCTTCTTCTTTGCAGAAGCTTTCTTCTTGGACTCTGAACAACGTCTGATTTAGCAATATTGATTATTAAATCGTTTGGAAATCTGTGATCCTAACGTTGAACTTAAGCCTCTTAAGTAAAAACCAGAGTCCATTAAATATGGATGTTTTACCAAACCTCAGTTCTTCACTCTTTGGTGACCTCTGAAACCGTAGCTCAGTGTTACTGTATGCCCCACACTAACAGCAGTTTTCCATCTGTGCTGTCTTTAAATGCTCAACAGCTGACAGAACTGATGAAAAATTATCTTGATACATTCTGAGAACAAGAAAGGCTCACCTATGAACACACTCCAGATGGAAAGGCATGGCAGGGATACACTGAGAGGAGAATTTCACCACACAGCACCTACACACACATTCTGTTTCCAGCAGTGCATTACATGCTCCCTCACACTCTGGAGAGCTAATAGTAGCCTTTAGGCTACAACTAGTAGTCTACAGCTAGGATTAGTAAGGTACAATTCCCATATGTTCCAACACCAAATGGCATTAAGCTATAAGCTATTACATCCTATGTTAACCTTCTCTTTTTTAAGCTGCTATCAGAGTTGCCTACATAGATCTCCTGCAGTCAAGAAAAACTGAAAATATGATCCATTCCATTAAAAAGCTGAGAATTCACTTCATACTAACCCTTCTAAAATGTGGCCTGCACTATAGATTCTTGATATATAGGCTACAGACACTAATATTTTTTCCTGCTACAAGACTCTAAAGTTCAACAAATAATTCAAAAACTATTTCTATTATAATTCACACAATTGTCAATAAGGTAAATAAAAGAAAAAAAAAAGTTATTCATAGCAAGGAAAAATGATATCCTTTTTCTTTCTTTTCCATCTTTTAAAAGGCTTTTTAATTCACCATTTCTTCCCCTTTATTTCCCTTCTTTTGTTTGATAAGCTTTTTTTAAATTTCCCTTCCCTGCATCCTGTGTGCAGGGCGAAACCATTCACGCAGAATTCATCACAGGAAAACAAACATAATATCTCGCTCCCATATTCCCAAGAGGTAATTAACTGAAATTACCAGTTCTTGGGAAATCGGCATAGAAAAAAAAGCAGGAGAAATTACTATAGCCAAGTTGTCAGGGAAACTGTTAGCACACTGGCAGCTCAGGAATATGGGCTATTTGAAACACTTTCTACTAAGTACCCAAGCAAACTATAGGGTCGTTTGTGGGGACTGGAGGCACACAAAGCCTGAAAGCATTATTGCCTTTGAAAGGCTTAGTAACTCCTGGCTATTGTGGGGGAGCGCCCTGCAGAATGGACGCTACTACCTTTTCAGCACAGACATAGAATTCTATGAATAGCATTTGGCTAATTCCCCCTTTGTGGAAGTCTTTAGGAAGCTTTTCATTGTATAGCCCTTTCTATAGAACTCCTAAAGCCAAAAGATAAGAGTTTTCTAAGGAAATTGTCCAATTCTAAGTGGGCTTTTTAAAAATTATTTGTGCCCAGCCCTGTTACATTTCCTTTGCTACTCAAGGGGCAGCAATTATCACAGCGAGCAGCAGACAGACTTTTGTGACAGAACTTCATTGCTTTTAGTCCTGCATGAGTACATGAAAGGACAGCACTCTGACAATTCCAATTCCAGGCAGATTGTGTAAGCTGCACCTAAGTCACAGAGCTAACCTGCCACACAAGGCTGTGATGATAAGTGCAACACTCCCCTGAGCTCTGTGCTAGGGAAGGCTTCAGACTTTGTGACACGACCTGAACTTAGGACACGCTGGGAACCTGCTGCTGGGCTGAGAGACTGGCTCCAACAGCCCTCCCTACACAGACGCACTCAAACCCAGATGATGTCTTGTTTTGCTGTGCTACTACAAACACATGCAACTACAACTATGGCTGGGAGAGCACATGAAAGCTAGAGCGGGGATTTTTTGGCATAACTGCACTTGAAGTAACATTTTTGTGAAGAGAGTAATGCAGGTAAAAAGAGAAAAAAGCAACATGCCTATGCCAACCAAACTTTCAAGTTGACCTTGTTATGAACAACTGACCAGTCAGAGCAAGTACATTAACTGTGAGCCAGGGTAGATGGTGGAAAGAAGGACAAGAAATCCGAGGCTTTAGCCTGACCCAGCACTGCAGTGGATATGTAACAAATAAATAAATAAATGTCTTTTATGTCATATGAGGAGATGCCTTTGTCAATGCATCGTTAAAGGTGTGGAGCCCTCGTATCCCCAGCATTATGTTCCAGAAGCTTAAAACGCCAGTAGCAGATTTCACATTATCACTGCATTTGCACGGATCAGACAGAGACCCGTGATCAAAAATACACGAGGCAGTTTGGGTTGTTCTAAACGTGATCTGTGCAAGGGTGGGAGGGGGGAAACACCAAGAGAGAAAAACTTGCTGGCAACAATAACAGGTTAACATCAGAGTAAAAACTGAGATTTTGGGGGCGATCCCAAGGTTTTTCTCCCCATTTCCCCTCTTTCAGGAATATTGCCTATGCTATATCATGCTTAACTATATCAATAATTATTTGATTACAAATTTTGAAACCTGCTAAAGACAAAGTTTTGTGACCTTATTTTACTTTCTGTTTGACAGGTTATGGAAAGTTTCCTGCATGGCTTGCTCATAGAGTATTAAAGTATTCCTCTTTCTCAGATTACTCAATTTGCCTGTGTGAACTACAGACCTACCAGCCCTGGAGATTCATCTAACTTGTACCTACCTATCCTCCCCAAAACTGCTTGCCATCTCTGGCTCCCTTTCACCTTAGAGCGTGAAGATGTGCACGCACATCTTAACAAGGTGTGTTAAGAGGTTAAAAGGGTGAATCTGTGCTGGGAGCATCATGTAGATGATTGGAGGCTCAGCTTGGCACAAGAAAAAAGGCCAAGGCATGCCAGAATTTGCAGAGACATATTCCTCAAGTTGCTTGAACTGTACTTGGCTCTCAGACTCCCAGCAAAGACCACAAGACTGAAGGTCACCATGTTCATACAGAGAATTGTTAAGCACCTGAGTGCACACACCATTGATTCCGTGCACATCTGAGGCCCTGCCATCAAGGGCACTGTGCCATGTGCATTCCTCCCTATATAGGGCTTGCCCCTCCCCTGACAAGGAGCAGCCATTACATTCAGATCATTCATTTCACTGGCTGTAAACCTCCAGAGCAGAGCAGCCTAGCCTGCAGTTCTGCTTTTCCCTGTTCTGAGGAAAAACATTCATTGCAGTTCTCCAGGTTACCAAGCACATACTGGAAAACCACTGGGGCTAAAGAGGCATGGGAAAAAGAGTGAAATCCAAGTCTGTAGCCCCAAGGGCAAGAAGGGATTGCACAGCACTGTCTGGACAGCCTGCCCGCAACATTTGGCTCTTCCCAGCGCTGCTTACACTCGCCTTCCTTAAAAATTAACCTGCTTAAGCCACCTAGGCCAAACCTTGCAAGAAGAGCCAGAAGACACCTGCAGCAAAGTCCCACTTCTATGACAATCGCCCTGTCACAAACAATTGAGAAGGATGCTCTTGCAGAGACTGGGACTCTGACTCAACTCAATTCACAACTCAGCAATCAATTTCCATAGCGAGACAGAGAAAGGCAATCTGTGCCTCAACAACTGATGTTTAACAGGGAAACAGTGCAGCCTTTCTCCCAAAGACACTTTTTACTAGCTTGCAGAACTTGTCTCTGAGGCTGCTGATGAACAGTACAATCCAGAAGGACTTTGAAGTATCTAACTAGCTCTTGAGATTAAGAGTGGAAGACAGTCACATTAACAGTACCTTGGGTCAGTTAGCCCCAATAAAAAGCAGGTCTGTCCTATAGGATGCCACCTTTTTCTCTCTACCACTAATCTCAAGACCCTTGAGAGGAGAAAGAAGTTGGCAAATGTCCCTGGCACAGGGTCAAAAGGCACATATAATGCTCCACAAATCTCTTGGTGAATGATCCCTCTGGCAAATGTAACTCCCTTTCCCTCACTGAAAACACAGCAACTCTGTTCTGGGACTTCTCTAGAGAAAGAGAAAAACATTGCCATATGGAGCTGAGGAGAAGGTGAGTAAAAAGAGGAGTGTGGCACCCTTGGAGAACAGAGGTTGTGCAAATAACACAAGTTGTGGTTGAGAAAAGAAACATGGCAGGTGAGAGACGAAAAAGAGAGTGCAGCATTTCAAAAGGATCATGATAACAGACAAACATGTTAATATTGGTATATAATAACACTTAATATAATGTGTATTTGGCATTGCAAAACCCCTACACCATCACAAATAGCATCACAGGATAGCATCAGGCCATTGCACACACTAACATGCAGGCATGGCATTCCCACTAGCTTTAATAGGAATTATGCATCTGACTAGGGTTTGTTAACACTTTATCTCCATGCATGCCCCATGAGCTTGCACTGAAGTACAGATTAATTGAGGCAGTGTCTGTCCAGAGGATGCTAGGTGTTGGAAAAAAAGAGCATCACCACATCTGGGAGCTGCTAGCTGCAAACTCGTGCTGTGTCTTAAACATACAATAGTCTTCAAAGTTGGTTTTGTCTTCTCTGCAGGCCTATTCCCTAATGGTATCACCAACTGCATGTTCTAGCTTGCATTAAGCAGCACCCTATTCACAAGAAGTAATTTTGCAAGAAATTGAGGTGATTTCAGCATATTTCTAGGTATTAAGATAGGTTTAGCAAGTATCAAACTCTGAAGTAAAGTAGATAATAGGCATTAATCACCCAATCACTGACTAAAATCCATTAGTCAGTTGCACAGCATTCATGGCTGTTCCTGCACCTACAGTATCGATGAAGTCAGAATGAAACATCAGCCTTCTCCAACTTGCTATAGCAAATCCACATTACTTGAGTGAAATAAAAAATTCCAGCCCCATGATCTCCTCCTTCACTTTTGCTAATTACTTTGGTACAGAGATTTCAAAACCATTTTTTATGCCACAATAAAAACATAATGGTTCATCTAGCCTGAAGAGGCATAATTACTACAAATATATTTGCAATGCAGATAATGATTCTGAATAGCATGTTTCCACGGGCAAAAGCTAAAAGGAGAAAGCAGGCTGATGACTGTCACCTGACTGCCAGTCTTCTAAAACAATGCTTCTTCCCTCCAAGAAGATCAGCCCTGCTGCCTAAAAGCTAATGCGCCTAAAAGTATGTGTCTCAGGCATCACTTAATATTTGATCTTTCCTCATATTATCAGTCAAAGTGGTGTATTTTCAGAGGGTTGGGGAGTTTTTTCATATCTTGTCAATTTTGCTGTAAGCCAAGAGCATTAGATAAAGGATCACTAAATAAATATATTTCACTCTGGAAAGTCAAATGTCAGTCAGCTGTTCCCCACTATGGAAACAGTTGTTCAACACTTATGCATATTTAATACATAGCATACATAAACTGATAGCTAGAAATCTCCACAAAATATGTGGATTTATATGTTTGTAATTAATTTACATATACAATTGGATTTATCAATACCATTCCATGCTACTGAAGGCAATCTCCTTAGTTCCCTAAAATGACAAAGAAAGTTCCGTGCAAGGAAAATAGATCCACATTCTTAAAATTCCCTATTTAAACTATCCCTGTTCATGAAATGCAAGAGGTAAATTTGAGGAAGAAGGGAAGACTAAATTAAAACAAAAAGTATTGGTTTTCCTTTTGTAAGTTATGGGAGGGAAAAAAACCCCTACAAAATATGGAAAATAGACTAATCTTAGTGAAGAAACTGTTCCGAACTTTAAAGTTTTACTAATAATTAAAATGTAAAGGATGGACGGATTCTGAGGTATACCTCAGGTATTTCTGTCAAGCCAGTCATGACTGTCTGCATTTCTCCTAGTCACAGTGTCCAGGAAGATTTTACCTTACAAAGACTGCAGCAACCATCTGAAGAACAGATGCTGCAGAGATCTACTGCACAGTTATCAGCAGCACTGGATGTATTTACCTCAGTGCACGCCAATTCAGAAGGCAATTGTTGCCTTTCCTGCTCCAAACAGTCAAAGGTAAGAACATCAGAAAAGCAAACGTTCATGTAATACCTTTGCTCTTGCTGAGCAGCTGGAAGTTTGGGGCACTTCCAGAGCTCCCTCCTCCTGTGAGGTGAAATCAGAGCTGAGGAGACAGGACACCCATCGTGCCCATCACTGTCTAGCAAACATACACATGCATTTCCTGACACTGCACACAGGCTGCTGTTGCAAAGCCCCCCAGCAACACACCTCTGCCAACCATGGCCTTGGAGCCATGGCCTTGGGCCACTAGAACACAGGAACTGGGGAGCAGCAGTTTACACTGCTTCCACATTGCTCCTGTCTGCTCCCAGCTGCCCCTGCATCTCCCCTTACCCGCACTGGCCAGCTGCACCAGGGCTGTGCTGGGAACCACACCGGGACCTGACCCAAGTTACACACAACCATCTGCAGCTGGCTTGTTTTTCAGACAAATCAGTCTTCTGATCCTACCCAGGACCCCGTCCCACACGCTGCTGTAACAGCACCACTTCTAGGGGCATGTGGGGGGGTGGAAAAAGAACACAGGAAAATGCCAGAAAACAGGAGGTACACATGCCATCCCCATTGCCAAAAGTGACTTAGTAAGTAATTAGTTTAAAGCCCATTCTCAAAGACTTAACACATCTGAATTGCTGAATTCTGAGCCTTACTCCTTCTCCTCCATCAATCCCTCTTTCCAAGAAATCCATGAGTCTAAGCTTACTAACCATATTCTGAAAACTGTTCTCCCTCACTTGCAGTGAGGGTTGAGTAACCACCCTCACATCACTTCTCCCTCAAGCATACAAAGCCATCCCAGTACCATGCCAGGTGGGTTAACTTGTTGGGTGGGGGCACTAATTCATGTTTGAAATAATTGATCTTGCCAGATTCTTTTGGCACTTCCTATTCTGTCTCAAGCAAGAACTCAGAAATGGTTGGGAAAACACAGAGAGGTGGACAGCAAGCAAAAAAGAGAACAGAAAGGAAAAAGAAAATGGACAAACAACAAACATGTTTGAGTCTGAAATTAAAATGGGTTAGTTTCCAGGTCCTGTCTAGCTTTAATCCTGGAAGATACGTTTGCCTCAACCAATCTGTCCATTGTCAGCAAACAAATGGCAGTCAACAAACACTGCAATAGTCTTCTCCTGAGTTATTTCTTATGTTCCAGCTTCTTCACTGCCAAGTGTTCAAACTTACTTGCAATGATTTGATTTTCTTTCTAGTTTGAAGAATGTGATGACAGACAGTGCAAGAAAGCTGTACAATAGTTAATATTGTGCAAGCACTAGAATGACAACACTGTTGTCAGTAAACATGGTCATTTCCCTAAAATGTATTTATCCAGTTATTAGGCTTGCTTAGTCCATACTTGTGTGGACTGCTGGAATTACAGAATACTAAATCTTCAAAATGTTTTTTTAATTCTATTGACAAAATAGAAAGAATGAAGCTGAACACCTTAGGATCAGATGGGCAGTCTTGTATGAAGAGCACATTCCTTGGAGAGCAAATGGCTCTTAGCTATCATATACAGCTTCATAAACCATTAAGGAGACAGAACGTTGTCTGTTCACAATTAAGTCAACAGCAAAACCTCACTGGCATAAGAATCAGCACCAACATGAGAGCTAATCTGAAAAACATGTCCAGGTCCTAGCAAGCTACCTTGACACAATGGTTCACCCCTAACTACTTCACTAGCAGCATTTCCCCCCTGAAAAATAAAAGCAGCTTTTAGTAATAGACTTGCAAGGAAGGAAATCCAGAAGATCTACCTCGTAAAAACTCTCTTTCCTTCCCACCCACTTGGAGCGGATTTTTTCTGTTCCTTGTCTCTGTCTCATTTCTAAGTCAAACTCCTAGCAGCTGGTTATTGAAGACCTAAGTGGTGATTCTGGCTGGCTGGTGGCAGCTTTTTTCTTTCAAAATAACAGACAAAGAAGGATACACAATAAGAAAGATTTCTTCACAGTTTCCAACACAGCGGATGAGTAATTCCAAAGGTATCAAGAACTTCTTCCATTTGCAGTATTGCTCTCTTCTGCTTTATTTAGAGGATATGACAAAGAGCTAACTTAAGAGATATCAACAAAGCTGTACCACACAGGACGATCTCCTTTGCAAGGGGGAAGGATGTAATTAACAGCTGTCACATATAAAAGTTCATTGCACATTATTCTTTTGCAATGGAGGTTTCAGAATCCATTTCAATAGTTTATCAAGATAAAACAAGGTAAACAAAACAAGATAAAACCCAAACATCTCCCCGTGTAATTTATTCAAATGTTTAAACACTCTTTAAAAGATAACTTAGTTTGCTGCTGAGTGACAAGCAGGTGGTATATAATAACTATGCACACAACTTTTCTCACTTTTAGGCTTTGATTTAAAACTTAGAGAAGATTCCAGAAGAAACAGCAAACTGTAACTTGCCACAAGTAAACTGCACTCTTGAAAGCACACTGCATCCGCCACAGCAGTGGTGAGATCAAAGAGTGGTCATGGTGAGTCTCTGTGCTACATGAAAATGCACAGTCTATGTAAAGCTGATATCCCAGAGATCTGAATTCAGTTTTGATGTGCTGTTGATTTTGCTCCCATTTGCAAACATTTGATAGAACTGCTGTTATTTACTTAATCACTACCGCAGACCCAATACCAGCTGCAGATAAATCAACAAGAACATTCTTGTTATTCTGGCATCTCATAAAAGAGATTTCCATTCTTGCATGCCTAGGAATAAAAGTTCCATCAATCAGAATAATTCATCAGTTTTGTAATGCCCCTCTGCCTGACCTTCATTGCCTCATGCAACAAGCAATCTGCTGAGTCTTCTTCTGTAAGGAAGAAGCCTATTCACCTAATCCATCAAACAGAAGAGGAGTAGTGTTTCTGGTCAAATTCATGGAATGGCATGTTGTGGTGGCTAACTGAACCCCAGGATCCAAATCACCTTAAAGCTCTTACCTTCCAGTAGGCAACAGGGGCAATATTGCAGTAAACAGACAAGCAGGCAGCTGACAACTGCATTTAAACAGATTGGGCCCGATCATCTTTAGGCCAGTGTTGTAATGAGAGGACTACAAGTAAGAATTATTTTAAAATTACATCCCTTAGATTCTGCTTATGATAGAGCTTTTTAAGAACACTTACAGCAATATTCTCCTTTAGGATAGGCAAAATTTTATTTTTCATTAGCCTACAGCATCAGGAAACTTGGAGTTGGGTACGATATAAAAGAAGAATTAAAATTAATTGAGTGACTTGGAATATGCCTTTGGTGATTTGATCATATTGCAAAACTACTGCTGAGAGAACGTTGACTCTATGTGGCCCTAACACAGAGACTACTCTGATCTGAGCTTTAATCAAACACAAACAGTATCTGAAAGAGATTCTCTGTTGGAACTAATCCTTTCACACCTTGACTCACATTTTTCCTCAACCAACAGGAGACATTTAATAGATTAAACTATTAAATATTACTCTGGTCCAGATCTGGATCATAAATCCCCAAGACAACATTTTCAATTAAGACAGCCTGAAATGACCTGTTTTTCAACGCTCGTTATCTGATACATCTATTTGGTTTAATTATCCTAGTCATGGAACTTGTTAAAATTAGTTGCCATAGCAACATCTGAATGATAGATTAGGACAAACTCTGGAATTATACAGCTTTGCCTTTTTTCCAAAACTCTTCACTTTATTTTCTTAAATCTGGCCTTACCAAGGATCTCTTGAAATTGTTAGCATTTCACAGATTTTTGTATTAATGGCATGAAATTACTGAAAAATATATCATAATAGGGAAGTAGTGGCAAGAACTGGAAATAAGAACTAGAAAGGAATGTGAGTTTTTACACTGGTAAAAAAGATTCACCCTTTCAATATTCATTCTGAAGAAATTCCAATTACTTTGTATTTGAGGAGGAATATTAATCTCCTCATTTCCCATCCCAAACTAATTAACACCACAAGTCTTTCCCCAAAAACTTGAAACTACAGCAAGGAGGAATAGCATAAGAGCAGACTTTATTTTACTGTATATGACTCTACAGTAATATATACACACCAGTTTGTCTTAATTCCTTCAAATATTCACTGACATCTATTCAGAGCTAACCATCTAGCACCCAGTAACAGGGAAAACAATCTCACATTTAATTCTTTTAAAAATTTTCATAAATGTTGCTTTTCTTTGTTAATTTTGCATCATTTTTTCCACTCTTCTAGATCCTTCATAGAGGCTAATATGTTACAGTATGGCTTAACCTCAGACAGACTCCCAGGCACTGCACCAGGAACCGTTAACTGTACCAAAACATAATCTCTCTCTGCTTTTTTTCTGACTGCTTAGCCAGTTCCTCATCTCATGCTCTCTCTCTCTCAGTTAAATGAAACATAAAACCGTGTGAAGAGCTTTGTTAAGGGCTTTTTGAAACATGATCTCTCCATAAAAATTGCTGCGAAGATGCGGACTACACTAAACAGAAAAGGGATCAGAAGACCAACTGCCTGGGCATGACTCATTTTCTGACACACATGTAAGCTGTGCCTCGAGAAAGGCACAGAGACAGAGATCAAGATGCCTGTGATAAAATGGGGTCTGTAGTTTAATGACTGGCTCCAAGTAAGCTCCAAGCTTCACCACTCTGAAAAGGAATTGTTTGTGGAAATTGTTATGCTGGCTCCCAGCAGACCCTCCTTGTCTAAGTCATTAAGACTCTCCCTCTTACCACTATTAGTCATGCTGAGTACTAATATTATTCATTATTACTCATGGCTTACTCTTTGAATAACCTCATTAATTTTAGTGAGAAAGTTGCAGTAGGAGGTATTAGATAATCTATGCATTTATATAGGCATGCAAGTCTAATTAAAGGGTATCAAATGAGATGACTGAGTTTTTATTGCTGACTAAGCTGATCCTTTAAACTCTGGACCCAGAAGTGAAAGTGTTTGTGGCTGCTGCTAAAGACGTGTAATGTCAAGCTTTCAAACTGCAAAGTTATACCAGCCTTTCATCTCTGGGCTCTACTGTATAAAAGAGGCTTGGAAAGGGGCACTTGCCCATCCCTCAGTACTCCCAAATAGCATATTAGTAACAAAATTGGGAAGCAGACTGAGAAGAAAACACATACAGGTTTGTACCTCACAGACCACTATTCCTGGCTTTTTGTGGATTCCACTGACATTGAAAACATTTCTCTTCTGCAGGCCTTCCTCCTTCCAAAGCTAGGGAGAAGAGCAAGTCAGTTAACCATTCATTATAAGATCAAACTGTACTTTATGTCCCTCTGAAGACATCCTGTGTTAGGATCATCTGGGAGCAAAGGGCAGACTCTACTTAAAGAAGTGAAGAGCTCATGAGAGCATCTCTAATCATCCAGGTTGTAGACTACATGAGTGTTGTTGCTTTTTATTTTTTAAAAAGGAAAGTTAATTTTCTCAGTGGTTTCAGAACATTGCAAAACTTCATGTATTACAACATTAATCTTTTAATTATATTTTTAAGAGGGAAATTCTTGTGATAACTTTTTACAGAAATAAATCGGGACAGCAGTGCAACAGGCAGGATACTGGAGGGGGATGCTGTCTGAAAACAGGACAATGAGTCAGAAAAGCATGACTGGTGTCTGCTCCCTGATAATTTCCTTCAAATGTTAAAGGAATTCTTTCTATGGGTGAGAATTATAACTTTTTCCTCTGTCCCCATGTCTTCCCCTCAGTCCCCTCCCCCAAGCAAAATTTACCAGCACAGCTACACAGTCATCACCCATCCTGTTTTCTCACCACTACCCACCTCATCCCTGTGAAAGCCAGCTGGATCAGGCAATGCCTGTGAAGCCAGGCTCCTAATCCCATCAGGGAGGGTGATAGCAATCTGAAAGTGGCAAGGCGGGACACTTTCTAAATACTACCACCCACAGGAAAATTTGTACTCAGCTGCCTACAGACTATGCAAATCTGTCTGCCCTCCTGGCCTGGAAAAGGAGCAGGAAAACAAGGACAGGATCAGCTTGTGCTGTTCAGTGACAAGGCCTTGGAGAAGCAGACCCAGTCTTTCCCCAGCTCTGTGGAGCACACCTGGAATGTCAGCCCTGTATATTGACTTAGCTCTGTCTCAGACACTAGATGTGGCTCACATGAGTGGTTCCCACTTCATCTTTGTCTGGAGCCAGGGTTAAACTTCATGTTCAAGGCAGAGCCACAGGCTGCTGTGACAACTGAGGTGAGCTTAGTGGATCACAAAGAGGTGACAGCTCTTTTGCCACTAGATCCCACTTACTGTGTTTCCATGTTCATCCTACTGTAAGGATGCACCTGATCTACAAGGGCCCCTCCTCCACCCTCACAATGCTCTCCACCAAAAACCTTCTTCTGTCACATTTGAGAAGCAATCATGACATGGCACCCAGACACAATGCTGCCTGCTTCCTCAGATTGTAAACATGAACCCTCCCTTGCAGCTGGGGACAATTTTAGTCACCACAAGCTCTTGAAAAATAACAGCCAGTGCACTTCTCTCAGAACTGGTGTTGTGTTTTTCTCTGATACAGACACATACTGAGGCTGGGGAAGGAAACATTTATCACCTTGTCCATGGTGGAGCCAGACTGCAGGCAGGCACCACCTTATCCAAAGCAATTAATTAAATGATCCTGCCACTGACTGAGCTCTCAAATAGTTCCTTCCTATCAGATCGGCTTCTTCACACGTGAGGAGAGGAGTTCTTCTCAGACTTATTACCAGAGGTACATTAAACTTACTGATGGCTAAGGCGTGTTTCTAGACAAAGCCCAATGCCAACATGGGCCACAGTTGCATACAAACTGCCCACCACTTCCTTTGAGAGCTCGGTCAGAATTCATAATCTCATAGGGATGGACCAAGGCTGACATACTTTAGCTTAAATTAAAAAAAAAAAAAATTAAAAAAATCAGCATTAGGGTTACCAGTTCCACTAGCATAAGAACAAGAATCTGTCGGACAAAATCAGCGACTTCCACACCTGCAAAATTCAGGCTGTAATATTAAGAATTCTGTTGTTTCAGTTATATCATTCCAGCTATATCATGCAGAAAAGTCTGAATTAATATATTTCTTTGTTGGAGAAACAGAGGAAACAGTCATTTGCCTATCACATAAGAATGTAGTGAAGAAATATTGGGTAACATCTATCTCCCAGGTCATAAATCATCACATAAGTACCTAGGGGTATTAGGACTTGAACTTTTTTTTTTATAAAAAGACTCAACATATAATCTGTCTTCTATGTAGACAGTAATGGAACTTCCCATGAATATGATAAAATTATGCATTGCAATCTTTTAAGAAACATGTTTCATCGGGGGTCCAATGAAGAAATACTTTTTAATGGAAAAAGAGCACAAAAAGCCAAACTCACTTTAAAACTATTTCAGTTTTGAACATGAGGAATGCTGGGTCAGTCCTGTGCCCAGATGCTGGTAAGCAAATGGCAAATTGACTTCATTGACTTCAATGGGAGAACAATAGGCCCTCGAGGCAATGTATTTTAAGTTACTGATATTCACAGGAATTTCCCTGCAAGCACAAATGTCATACAGTAACCACTGGCAAGAATAAAATAGTGACATTGTTACTAGTGCAGAATAATGGTTCGTGACCCTTGCACTGTGCCCTATAGTGCAAATATCACTACATTTATTAAGATATTTCTTTTCCTTGGTGTCTGAGGGTATGGATCACAGCAGGCAATATTTTTATTTCTACAATGACCTTTGCAAAGCTCGCACAGCCAGATTATGTTATGGTAATGGTACAACCCAAAGGTCATGAAACATTATTCTGCCCTAGTAACTATTAGGGATGTGATGGGAGTTAGGAGAGGTATCTGTCCCCTGGGCCAGTTTTCCACCTCTGGAGACTTGGGTTCAATATTGGCCACACCAGTGACACACTGGAGGCTAAGAGTGCTCACTAAGACTTTACCAGTTAACTGAAGGCTATGCTTTCTGACTTGGTGAAGTTTGCTCTCTCTTCAGCCACCACTAAATCATCCAGATAATAACAATGTTAATATCAGAGGGAGTGAAAGCCAATTTCTAAACGCAGAGGAAAATGCTGCCACCCTCTAATGAACAGACAACATGAAGCCACAAAACCAGCTTGAAGGTGAGGGCAAGGCATTGTCCTGGATAACACTGACAAAAAAAAGCTTCTAACTCAGCAGTGCACAGCTTGTTGGCAGCAGGCTACTCTTGTGCTGTGATTGTCAAAACATTAGATTATGATGACAACATATTGTGTTAGTCCATACTTTTCAAAATGACACAAATCTAGGACAGTGGATGAAGCATAGCAAGCAAGAAAAAAAGTTTTAAGAGCATTTTGTATAGCAGATAAGAAAGTGAACAGCAACACTGGCTAATGGGTATAAATGCCTGCAAAATATGTGTATTTCCATCAAAATGTCATTTAGGGACATGCAAAGTGACAATGAAAAAAAAAAAAAAGGTAAAATCCAAGGCTCAAAATCACATGGAAGACAAAAAAAGCAGCAGTGAGACACTAAGGAAGCAGAAGCTGGTGCATCCATTGATGAGTTCAAACTGTCCTGTTGATTCACACACAAGGTGAAGTAGTTGCAGCAGAAAGAACAAGATTCCTAGGGATGACACACTAATTAGAAAACCATTCACCTCCTTTGTTTCAGAACACCCTGTTCTGGCACTGCCACAACATGTCACTTTGAAACCAAAATGGCATTGAGAAGAATTACACAAACATGGGCATGTGGTTAACCCTGCTGGGGCTTGTTGCTGTGATGTAACCACCTGATTTTTTTCCTCCGTGTTTTGCATGCCAGGGTTATACAATTTTTTTTATTTTTTTTAACAATTTTTAGCCTCCAGGGCTTAATTGTATTTGTGTTTTGCTGGTACAACAGCATTTTATGCTCTATAACTGTAACAGAACACCACCATGTCATCTCTGTGCAACAGTAAGTACATTGCATGGTTCTCCTCACACAAACCTGATACTGAAAACATCCTAAATACTCCTACTGTGATAGAAACAGGGAAGAACTGCACTGAGAGAAAGGAACCACTGGCAATTTCACAACAGTTTTAGAAAACAAGAGGAAAGCATTTGGGGTCTAGATTTTTAGCAAGGTTACCAGTAGGATTCCATCCATTTTTTAAATTTTGTTCTTAAAAAAAAAAGCTGATATAATTTTTTTTTTCTTCTGACAAGGATTGGACATGCCTGGTGAATGTCACATTGGATTCTCTCAAGTGAGCAAACAGGTTTTGTGGCACAAACCTGCCCTCTGCTGGAAGTACAAGAAAATGGTAAATACAAAAGAGAATCGCAATATATTTCCAAAAGGATGCTTTTTATTTTATTTTATTTTTTTTGTACAGAAACAGGACTTCTTCACATTATATGTTATCTTTCTTCGAGTGAAAATGAACTGATTTTTCAAACTCTGAATAATCCATTTTATTCAATGCTACAGAACAACACCTCATCTACCAAGAGAACATTACTAATCCTACATAAACTCAAGTCTGTGAAGAAAGGCAAATGCTGGTACAGAAGAGGAAGCACTGACATAATAACAATATGTATGTCTTCCTTTCCTTGTGAAACTCACCACTAAAAGGCACATCTGCATCTCACCTCTGGGAATATTAAACCTTCTTCTAATACTGTCACTCTCCATAAAGTGAAAATCACATCTGTCATTGCTGTCTTGTCCCATTCCTGTATATTACCAATTATTTTTGCCTTTAAAAACGCCAAAAACCTGTTTCAACAGCTCCAGCATATATTCTGTATTCTCCTACACAAAGATCAATTCATATTAAATAGACTCTTAAGTCCTTTTGGCCTGATACAAATACATCACTTTTCATTAAAATAGAATAACCTTGCTAAACCTCAGTCTCCTTGCAAATAAAGGACCAGCCAGCCCAACTGAATGAGTGACCAGTCTTTCCTCCCTGCAAAGCTGCAGGTGTAGAATGTTTGCAAATACATGGTTTGTAGGTACCATCCCCTTATTGCAAAGCCCTATCTCTTCCAGCAGGCACTCTTGGCTGAAAGCTAACTTGTGCCTCACCCTTAAATCCTCCAGTTCATTACCCCTGGCTTTGCAGCTTATCCAACAACCTGGGCACACTGCCAAAAGGAAACTATTAGTGGCCAGAACTCAAAAAGCCACTTGTGGCAAGAGATGAACTTCAGACCACTTACATTAGAGCCTCTGCTTTTTCGTGGACTTTATGCCAGTAAACAGCTGTGCACAGTAAATAACTGCTGCACAAACACAGGGTTATTTGAAAGACTGTAGCCACCATCCCTGCACATGACCCAAGGCCTGCAAAACTGTCCACCCATGTTTGAAGATGACTTTCCTGTAGATGTGTTCCCCCATCTCAGTACTCCAGTGGGGCAGGTGGGGCTTGATGGGGCATCAGTGGATCTAAGGTGATCAAACACACTTTTAGCCACTGCCACAGTTTCACAGTGTGTCTGTATTCAGATTCTGAAACTTCCTGGGGACTGAAGCTCACCTCCCTGAGCGGTATCTACTGCTGTGCCATTACTCAGCCACACTGTTACATCACCTGGCAGGAGTCTTCTTCACAGGCAAAGGTGTCCACTCACTCACTGCTAGGGCTGGGCTCCCCCAGAGCTGACTACCAGCTGTACTCACACAGACCTGCAAAGTGCTCAGAGAGACAGCTTAAGCCATGGCATCCCTGGCAGAGAAGCAAAAGTATGGAGCCATTGTCTGGCTGGGACCAACAGATTCTGTGTTGTTTCTTATTCCTGTGTAGGACTGGAGTTCTGGGATTCTGCTGTGCTCCTTCCTGTTCCAGCTGTAGCCAGCATCTATCCTGAAGAACAAAATGGACAGTCTAGCTGATCACTTGGTTTCTGTGAAAGGCAAAGGCTGCTGCACTTAACTGTGCTCTGATTTCAACCAGAAATCCATATGTCCATGTAGGCACTGATGTTCCTGCATTTGAAATCTGAAAGTTTCTCAGCAATACTAAAGTTGACCAGCCAAGTGGCAAATACCTCATACATGCTGAAACTTCTGGAAAACCCTTTTAAGTAAGCTTACAGCCACATTCTTGGAAGAAAAGACTGCAACTGGAAATATGTGAAAATACCTTATTCACCTGCCAAAAAAAAATTAAAAAATGTATGTATTGTAGAGCTAAATCTCCTGGTTATGCACTCCACAGGAAGGTGTTTCAGTCTAGAAACAGTACCTTCAGTTCAGAAGCAGTATCCCAGCAGAATCAGAGCTCAAGTCACCCCTTACACCTCTGCACTGCACGAGTGAGTCTGGTCTTCAGGACAATCCTCAGCAGGCAGAGGCTTTGCCAGTATGTTGTGTCTGTATAGTCAGGGTACTCAAGGTGGAAAAATACAATCAGTAAGTATGGAACACAACAAATACATTTTTACATTTCATGTTGCTGAGCAGCACTGGCATTTAATTAATACAATCCCAGACAGAAGGTAATCTTGTGATATTTAAGACAATAATTAACTAGAGTTCATGTCTTGCGTTCGAGTAATAAACAAAGCCTATCTTTTTTAAACCAAAGTGAATTAACTGGTTTATGGCATACTCACTTCTTTTCTGTGACAAGGTCCTAACCTACAAGAATTTTATGTGCAAGATTATGTGCAATTATGTGCAAGATTTATGTGCAATTTTATGTACAAGAAATTTATGTAAGAGAGAAGACTTGGTGACGCTGTTAAAGATCACAACGACACAGACTCCGACTTCAGAAGGCTGACAATTACTCCATTTATTTCTGGGAATTTCTTTTCTTTATGCTATTCTACAAAGAACAACCCAATGGGTGGAAGAAAGACAAACTTCTTCCACCACATTGGTCAAGTCAGAGGGACATCAAGAAGTCCCTCTTAGGGAAAGGAATGTAAACATAGGTTACACTTAGGAAAACATGTCTCTTGTTGACAGAAAAGTCTCTGGGAAAAGAGTTTCAGAGAAACCAAAACATCTGGGGCACAAACCAGGACTACAACATGGCATTTCCAGCCAAATCTCACATTACCCACCTTAAGGGCTGGTGGTGGTACCTGCAGGTGCAATCATAGTGCCCAGGGAGGGCAGCCTGGAGAACATGATGGGACACACCAGTAGGACTGAAGACAGGATGACAGCATTTTAGTAGCTGAATTCTGTCCCCAGTTATTTTCATACAGATGCTCTGGCGCTCTGCATCTATTTTCTAGTCAGGATAACATCCTTCCCCTCTTTCCCATTTCTCTGTTGCTTTCTATGCAACTCAGTTCTGCTTGCATTTCAACCTGTGCCAAGTCTTTTTTCTTTTTTTTTTTTTTCTACATTGTGCAGTCCAGTGGCCTCTATAGAGCAATCAGGTTTGAATTTTTCATTTTTTAATGTTAACATTCCTGCTTACACAGTTCAGCTCTTGGTACTACAATGACAATTTTCTTCCTTAGCTGTCACTTACACTCCCTACAGTTTTGTCATGGGTTGTACTCCCAAAAGGGTAGTTATATTTTTAGAATGGTCAAAAGGCATTTTATCAAATAAGTGGGACACATCCCTAAATTTTCTGTGTCACAGTTGAACTTATTTGCATAGGCAGGTATTTTTCTTGCCTTGTAATCTCAAAACACTGCAGTCACAGCAGATTTTTGCTTTGCCATTTTCAAATGATAATGTGTCAAAACCCTCCTGGGTCTGTCCTGCTCACTTAGTTCTGATCACTGTGCCCTTTCTTCCCTTGAAGTTTTCTTCTTTTTTGCAATCAAAACATGTTAATTCAATCTCCCTAATTTCAGAGGCAGATGAAGTACAGCTGACAAGTCTGAGGCAGAGAAAGGAGGAAACCAGGTTTGGTTTCACTTCTTTTTTGCTATAAAGTTGAAGTTCCACAGCACTTCAAAGGGCCAGCCTATGAATGTGGAGACATCACCTAGCATGTCTGGGAGCTCCTCTCCATAACAGGTCCTGTGGGCATCACCTCAACAAAAATAGTAAATGTTCATTTCCCAGCAGATGCCAAACTTCTAGCACAATACACAGCACATTTCGAGCTGTCCTTATTGTTTGCATTGTACCACATAAGCAAATAAATCGCTGGTCGAGACACAGCTGCAAAAGGTCACAGCCAGAAGAGGATTTTGTGCTCAGTTTCCTTCCTTCCCCGGCAGCCAGGTGTTGTGGAGAGACCTCTGGAATCGGCCGCTGCTCACCAGCGCTCACTCGCACAAGAGGGCACTGTAGCCACACGCATCAGGGCACATCACGGTCCTCAGCCCAGCAACTTGGTCACCTGAGCAGAACCAGGCTCTAAACAACTCTCCCCTGAGTGAAGAGGCCCCGTCTGCTCTCACCGAGGCTGGCAGCAGCCAGAGCACTGTGTGATCAGGTGCTGCACGGGTACACCTTGCACAATAGGTACATTGCATCACTCTGGGGTAGAATATACCCTGCAGAGTTTATCCCAGTTCCAAGCTTGAATAAATTTTTACAGTTGTGGTTTACCTGCATCCCCAGGGATTTGATGTCAGGGGAAATATCAAAAACTTCTTTAAAAAGAATTTTAAATCCCAGTTTTTGCTATTGGAGAAAACAATCCTCTGTGCTTGTTATAATGTGAATATTTAGATTATATTGGCGAACAGAAACCTAGACATTCATTCACGGAACAACCTAAAAAGAGCTCATGGCAGATTCAGATGAAGGGTAATAAAACTTAGTGTGTCTGCACATTTGTAAATCCTCAGGCCTGTTTATGCTTCCAAATAAATGTTCTGTCTTCAGGATTAGAGCTTTCAGAGTTTCCACTAATTCAGATACAAGTAATAAGCATGACACACCCCCAAAATATCAGCCTACCACTAACACAAGAAACCTGTCAGAGTTAGGAAACTTTAGGCTCCTCACTTAATATATTCAGTTACATTTATAATAATGAATAACAAACAGCAAAAAGGTAAAACACTTACGTCCTATCTCAGTTCCTCAAAGTACCCAATGTTTGTAGCTCTAGAAACAAAATAAGAGAAGTCTGTCACATGGAATTGTATTCATGTTCTGAACTGACTAAGCACTGGGTGGACATGTAGGCTGTTTAGGGAAAAAAAAAAAGTTTAGGATGGGGAAAAATTAGAAGATTAAAATAATATCTAAAATCAACAACAGAAGGGCCCATTCCTGGTAAATCAAAGAGTAAGAGCATAAGCAAATCCCACTTGTGTTTTTTGAGTGCTTTTCATTTGGCACTGATGATTTACAGAAGTGGTTTGAAAGGAATAAATCTCAGCAACATGGGTTGAGATTTCCAGTGGGGAAATCTGCAACCAAATTATTGCAATGTAAGGCTGCAGAATTTGAGGAGTTCCTATGGGGAATCAGGATTAAACTGCATCAAGGAAGTGTTAAGCATGATAGTCCAGAAAGAGCTCAGGAAATCCTTAAAGCTGGTGGCCAGAAGCTCTCAGGAGAGCTATCAATCTGTAATGTGTCTTTACTCTTACACTGCACGAGCTGCTCTAGGGACAATGTGCTGCTCAAGGCAGACTCTTGGCCTAATGCCACACAACCTCTGTGCTCCTGTGCCCCACCTTGGCACACAGCAACCCCTAACCACGCTGATCCTGAGAGACGATCCAGCAAACCACATCAGGCCTTCAGCCTAGGGCACCACACCTTCAGCTAAATGCTAACCTTCAAAGCACAAAAATTCCAAGTATTTTCCTGCTCTTAACACCTTTCTTGTATCTCCTTTTCTTTCTCTGCCCCACTTTTTCCAACCCTACCTTATTGAAAAAACCCACAGCTCACCAGCCTGTCCTAGGTAAGGCTTCTTTATGCTGTCTTATCCTAGCAGACTTGAATTAAAAAAGGCAGCTAAAAACATATGAGCTTCAGCAGTTGCTATCAATTAAAATATGCCAGGTCTCAGAACATATAATAAGTTCATATGCTGAATTTATTAGCAAGATTAATTAGAAAGCCACCTGGTCTTACAAGTCATAGCCTCTCTCTTTCCTGTTCTTTCTTCTTTGCTTTTACGCTTTTGTCTTCTGCTGTTGTTGTGAAGCAGAGCTGGACAACAAAAAGCATAGTGACTGCTCAGCACACTTCACCTAATAACAAGACACGTGATACCATCTTTATGTGAAAGATAAAATTTTTGGTTGGTTTTTCATATCAAAACCAACCAAAAATCTCAACTACAAAACTATCTTTGAAATAGAATTGCAGATATTTTTGGTTTAAATTCTCTTTGTAGCTAATAAAAGGGAAGTAGGGGATATTGGTACAAACTTTCTTGATACTACAAACATTTATCTTCCTCCGTATCTTCAGAAGATTCAAAGTGCTCATTATTTGCCACAGTATTTCACAGTATCTCTGTTCCCAAAATATCAGATAATGGTTACTTCTATATGATGACAGTGCCACATAAACACCATGACCTCTCAGAGCCCTTTATTAAAAAAAAAAAAAAGAAAAAAAAAAACCAAAACAAAACAGCAGATGACATGGAGTCAAATGAGAATTTTTTAATTCTCAGCAAAGGCACAGTTGAAACATGTATTACCCCTAGTTTTCCTAGAATTTCTCTCCCATCTTCCTTGTGCCCAGACACAGCCATAAATTTCTCCTGCTTCCACAAAGATCACCTTTTGTGAATGGAAAAGTACTTTGCTGCACTCAATGCTAGCATTAAAGAACAAGAGACTTCCCTCTCTATGAACTACTGCAAACAATACATGTAAGGTTTGAAAAGCTGTTTGTGCATAGCCAGTTCTAACATTTGCTATTTACAAAGACAAAACAACTACAGTAAATTAATTTTACCAAGATCCTTTGCACTAACCACAGGAGCACTACAGGTGCATTTGTAAAGCCAAAGGGCATAGCACTAAAACAGAATAATCCCTTGTGACATACAAAAGCAGTGTCTGATTTGCTTCTGTCACCCAGACATTTGCTTGTAGCCGTGTGCTACCTAAATCTAAGGTGTTAATGTACTAGCCTGACTTCAGAAATCTCAGGAGTTGCTCACCCCAGGCAAAAGATATGCATCTTTTTGGGGGGCCTACTATGCAATATAACACATGAAAGCTCTATTTCTAAGAGGAATAAGGCAGCACCTTACATAACATCTAAAGGAACAGATTTTTTTTCACCTTTTCTAGGTAATTCTTCGCTTATTAGATTTGTAGGAAAAATAATCATGCTGTTCTTCCACCAACCATCCCCCCACACCTAAAGAAAACCTGCCAGAACAAAAATCCCAAATCCCCTCAAACCAACAACTCTCAGAGCCAATGCAGCAGTGGACTATACCTCTCTGTTCAGATCCATTTTAAAGAGCTACAATTTTGTGTTACTAACCTAGGGCCAAATTCAGCATGTTCTACTCAAATTAACTTCAATGGTGATGCACGAATAAACAGCATTCAGTGAGACTTCTTCTACTGGTAAGTACTACTTATCAATGTGCAGACTGCCATATCTAGGCTTTTGTGACCCTGTCTCTCTTAGCTAGTCTGAAGGCACTCTACCTTTGGAAAGCCTCTGATTCCAGCCAACAATTCCAGAAACATTCCTACTTCTCTGGGAAAAGTTCTCCTACTTGTATCCTACTTTATCTTTCTCCTAACCACACTCCTTTGCCTTTTCCAAGCTGCATGTGAAAGACTGTGTGCTAGATCTTTATGTATGTACACACCCTTTGCATGTTTGGGGGACATAACCATAAAAACACACCCTGTTTGCTGTGACAAGTGTTACATTTGCAATCAGAAATGCTGGAGAGTTGCAAGCCCAGAAAACAGGTCTGTAAACCTAGTATGAGTTCCTGCATGGAATCTGGAAACAGAGACTATTATGTTTATGGAAGTTGGGCACACATCTCAAGGCTGACACCTAGAACCTTCCTCCACTCTGGGGAGGCCTTCCTCCTAGGGCCATCCTCTTTTAACTGACAAGGTATTTCTTACAATTTAGGAACAGCTCCACAATTCAGAGATTGCTAACAACACATTACAGAGCAGAACTTAAAAGGAAGCAAGTTAGAACATCTTCAGCAGTGAGAAACACTGTGCACAGATGCAGCAGCTCCTGATGGGTCTGGAAGTGTCCAGCTCAAGTGCTGAAAGGAAGTCAGCTTCAGAGCAGACATGCACAAAGGGGATGTAATAGGGACTGAGGCCCTGCACCAGCAAAGGGAAGCCATATGCAGGTCCTTCCCACTTCTTCCTGATGTGACTCTGCTGGGCTTCATGCTGCAGAACTGGACTTCATTTTGTGGAAATAAGCAAGAAGCTCCAATTTGGCATTTAAAAGCTACAGCTCGAGGGCCTGTCCCTGGGAAGTGCTGATTATTTGATTTTTGCTGCAGTCAGTTCCTTTATTCAATGCCCAGCACCCTACACCCTCTGCAGACCCACACTCCTCCTTACAGGTTTATGTCCAACTTTTCATCAGAAGCTCAGGCAGGGTAGATACCTGACCTACTCAGAAACAACTCCAAGAAAAGCATGAACCAGCTTCAGAGTTCAGCAGCCCAATGATTTTGTGTGATCCACAGAAAAAAAAGCAACAGACTCTCAGGACTGTACAAGAAACAAATAGGGAATTTCTCATTTGAGATGGAAGTGGTCAAAAGTGTCAGAATACTATATGGAAAGCAGACACAGGAACCAATGAGCCAGCTCTTACTGATCCATTTCAGTGAAAGTTTTGCTCTCATATAATGCTGCTCTTAATAAACAGCAGGGAGCCCAAGATCCCATTTGCTCATGAGTGCTGACAGAAAGCTAAATATACTTCTACAGTTGTAGGCTGAGGTCATAAAGCAAGACTGCCTCAAAAACTCTACAGCAGTACAAAACATTCCAAGTTATTTGATCTGAAGCATTTCAGACACTTTTGGAAAAAAATCTGAGTGAAAACCTTCTGCTCAAATTCAGCCTGTCTAATCCCATAAGAAAGGTTATTTCATTCCAACGCGGTAGCAGAATGTTTCCGTTTACAAGACAGCAGAACTCCTGCCTTATTCATTACATTACATGGGATTTTGGAGCAATTGCTGCAGCAGGCTTCAATGCAGCAGGCTGCATAGAAGCTTCAGTGGTATTTTCAGTACAGGTAATACAATAAATACACTTATTTACCTGACAGATTGGCACCTCTCATTAGAATTTTGACTCTTTTCAGCGATTTCAAGCACTGGTTCAAGAAAAGATTTTCTTGATAGTAATTTTCTGATACTATATCCTAATACAACTGATTTGAGGCTGTAATAATTTATGGTATTCTGAGAGTTTTCTATGCAGTTGCAAAATAGAAACTGAAGGTGCATTTTTTTATTAATAATAATAGTAGCACTCAAAATTCATACTGCATCAAACATACCTGTAGCAGTGATAATTCTGTGACTGAGGGTTAAGCATGACTTCCCAGCAGTTACCAACACTTCTCCTTTAAAACTGAATATAGACATAATTCCATAAAATGGTAACTCTGGTTGTAGGACACTTAACATCAGATTTTAAAAGGTGAGAGAATCACATGACATAAATCACTACATTTTCATTAAATCATTTTTCTTGATAAAAATTCTTCGGCTAAGTCTTGAAAGGTACATAAGAATCCTGGAGGGTGGTTGGAAAAAGCCTCTGAGATCACAAAGTCCACGCCATTAACCAGGCACTACTGTCATGTCCACCCTAAATAATATCCCCAAGTGCCAGGTCTACACACTTGCTGAACACCTCCAGGGAAGGTGATTCCACACTTTCCCTGGGCAGCCTGTTCCAATGCCTGAGCACTCAGCAAAGATAATTTTTCCTAATATCTAACCTAAACTTCTTCTGGTGCAGCTTGAGGCAGTTTCCTCTTGTCCTATTGCCCATTAGGTGGGACAAGAGATTGACCCCCACCTGGCTACTATCGCCTTTCAGGCAGTTGTAGCGAACAATAAGGTTTCCCGAGCCTCCTTTTCTCGAGGCTAAACAGCCCCACCTCCCTCAGCTGCCCTTCGTAAGACTTGTACTCCAGGCCCTTCACCAGCTTTGTTGTCCTTTTTTGGACACACTCCAGCTCCATTCATTCTGCTGGAGCAGGCTTTGTTTGATAGTTATCACATCTTCACCCTGGCTCTTCCTCAGTCATCTCAGACCTTCATTCTGTACCTTTCTCTTCTCTGCTCCCAATGAATGCTCAGCAGGGCATGCCTGGCATGCCATTCAATGCTGATTCAGGCCTCCAAGTTTTCTATTTCCCTTGTACACCCATCAGAGCCAGGCCTCCCTTTTTCTGCTACTGAACCACCCCATCAGCTTCCAGCCTGCTGATCCAGGCTCCATCCTTGTGCAGGCTGCTGCTGAGCAGATGGAGCTGGAACTGTCAGCAGAAGCACCCTAGCACCAGCACACCAACCTAGAGAGCATCTGTGCAAGACCCTACTGCCAGACCCTGTGAGGACTTATTCCATCCACCAGTGGCTCCCTGGAAAGAAGCTTCCCAGCAGGGGGACTCCAGGTGATGCAGTGCTAAGGCCTGACCTCAGGCATGACCTCAGGATGAGCCCTGAAGGCTCAGAGCAGTAACGAGCTCAAGGGCTGCTGGAGCACCCAGCTCCTACACTGCAACCAAACTATGAGAAACTAAAATGCCTTTAGCACTCCCATTTGCTCGATGAAAGAGAGAACAAGGCACTGCTGAAAGAGGGGTGGGCACTCAGGGAGAGACAGAAGGAGTGAGAAAAAGGCAGCTCTAAAAAGCAGCACTGACCCCTGAGGATCTGAAATCCCAAGGACTGTGGCAAAAAATCCCAGAGGAACCTAAAGAAGGCACCTGCAGTCTGAAAACAGATGTAAAAAGGAGATTGCTTGGTGGTATCTCACAGGGATTGTAGGATCACAGTGGGATAGCTCACAGGGCTGGATTGTTGCTAAGGATGAACACAAGCTCTTGAGAAAAAACACACTGGGAAGGTGAGGAATATGGATGACCCAGAGTCCATGCAAAGGGCTGGCTGCAAGACACACTGCTTTGCTTTGAACAAGTGACAAGTGAGTCCAGACATGGATGAGGATCAGAGAACAGTCCAACACTCACAGCTTTGTACGAGGGGCCTGCTACAGGCCTCCTGGTCCAGAGGGGAACTAGGAGAAGCCTTTGTTTGAAAGCTGAAGGGAGCTCCATGAGCTGATACTCCAGAGCTCTGGTCTGCACTAGCACTCAGGATGAGAACCACCCTGATATCTGCAGATAAGGCAATGCATCTGGGCAGAGACAATCCACATCTCCAGTCTGTGTTAATGGTAATTTCTTTGTGTGACTGATGAGTCTGCTGGACTTCGTACAATGGGATGTATAGGGCAGCTGCAAGAACGTGATTAAAGCTCTGAGAAGTAAGATACATAATACACTTGCAAACTGACACTTCAGAGCAGAATTCAGCTTAGTTGAGAGTTGTTCTTGGTTAGGATCCCATGGAAGGCTGCTGAGGAAGGGAAAGGAAAGCCTCTGAGAGCTGGCTGGTCTTCAAGAACAACCACCTCAAAGCATGAGACAGCCCATTCCCGCATGCAGGAAGTCAAACAGGCATGGTGGAGGCCAACAGGGGTGAAGGCAGCACCTTACTCCTGAGTTCAAACACAAGAATGAAATATGTGTGTCATTCCTGAATCAAGAGTTCTGCAAGACCAAGTCAAGAACCAAGGATCTTTACTGCTTTTTGTTTTGTTTTGTTTTTTTTTTTTAAGATTGAAGAATTACAGCCCTATGTTCCTGAATGCAGGCACTATCTTTTTGAAATGAGACAAAGATTTGTGTAAGCCACTTAAACTAGCTGTGCCTGGGCAACAGCCACCACACAATTCTGCACTTGCCTCTTTCTCTCCTCAGTTACTGCTGGCTGGAATTTCCAAGTGTCCTGTGAGATGACAGCAAACACGACGTTGCCTATGCAGCACAATATGGACCATGTCTTAATCAGCCAGTCCACAATACTGAAATTCTAGGTTTTCAAATTAGCACAGCCTGCCACCCACACACTGGATTTTAGCTTTCTCCACTTGTAGCTTCCTCACAAAGATAAAGGAAACGTTTTCCACTTCCAGAGCCTGAGCAAAAGTAGTTAACTCAGTGTGTCTCTCCTTGTTCACAAATTAGCCACAGAAAACCTATCCCAGCAGGAATGTCATTAATTGCAGTTAAATTTGGGTGATATTTCAGGCTCACCAGCCTGCACAAGAAAAGTCACACACTCAAGCAGTAACTGCATTACTGTGTTCCCTGTCATCTCTCCCCATCTGATCTCCGTATTTCCTACAGCCATGGCACAGTGAGTGACTTTGCAATTCTTTCCCAGCGACTTTGGCCTTTCTGGACACTCAAAAAGAACAGAAAAGCATGAAACATTTATCCCAATAGCCTGGGAAAACACCGTTTAATCTGAAGGAGAGAGTTTTGTCTTTTTGAGTGATAAATCTGCAATTTCGCGATTCACAGTATCACAAAATAAGTCAACTTAAGGCTACACCAAAACCAGATCCTGCCCTCTCCTCTGCCTCTGCTCTTGTTGGGCCTTAGCTGAGCCGACCCAGCTCGAGAACCCGGCAGAATGCAATCGTCCCTTCTCCCGGATGTGTTTTCTGCTCAGTCTGTAAAATGAATTGGATGGGCCCCATAGCTGGTGCAAGGTAAGAAGTGGACCTGCAAGCCAAGCCTAAAAAGGAAAACGTCAGAGAGATAGATTCGTATCTCTTTCTCACAATAAGTGGAACCATAAATGAGCTCAATCCCCCTCCCACAGATTCACTGTTCCTCTTCAGTAAAGACATACCAAGCTTTTAGTTTTAATGCTGTACCCGAGAGCTTTGGCCTATTAACCTCTGTAGCCGTTGTGATAGAGGACATTGAAAGACAAAAGATAGTTAATCTACTTTTGGTCCATTCGGATTTTTTCTGGGTGTGCTTAAGGTAAATCTTTAAACTTTTCTATAGACTGTTTTTCAGTCTATATGTCGGTGATCTTTAAACACGATGGGCAGCCATTAGCACCTATCAGCAGAACAATATGAAATATCAGCGTGGAGAACGATGCAGATCAAGCGTGATGGATGGGAACAGGGTGGAGGGACGCAACTTGTCCTTTCTTGCTGCTTTTGCTCTCCCTGTAACTCCTGGTTTGGAGAACATTACAACAAGAAAATGGATCTGTGGTTTTGGAGGTTTGTTTTTTTGGGTTTTTTTTGTTTGGTCTTTTTTTTTGGGGGGGGGGGGGTTCTTTTTGGTTTTTTTGTGGTTTGTTTTCTTTTTTTATCTCCAATCCTAGAATAGCCTTTTTTTTTTTTTTTTTTTTTAATCTTCAGTCCCAGGGTAGGTTGAGAAAATATTAAACGGGCATTGTGTCTCATTTTGTATCCTCCATGCTTCTCTACAGAGACTAAATACAAGTCAGAGCAGAGGGAGACATCTTAACCACTTACCAAAAACACCCACAATCCAGTCCAGCAGAAGTCAGTCATCGCCCCAGAGTTCAGAACAATCCTATCAGTGGCTGTGGGATCTATTTTTTTAAGTCTGTGGTGAAATACTACACTATATTTTGCTCGTTCATTTCTTGTGTAGTGTACTAGAGCCAAACACACCCCTTGTTCCAAGCCAAATGTGAAATGAAAAGCAGCCTTCCATAGAGCATCCTTCCTGCAGCTCCAGGAGACACTGCCCTGAATATTTCAGCCCATTTCCAGGGCAATGAATGGCACTTCCTCTAAGGTTTCTCAGTCAGTGGGAATGTCAGAAACAAGAAATCCACATGTTAATCACAGTTTTTGGGAGCAGAAACCACATTCTGGCTATTACACATGTTCCATTATACTGTGCAACAATTAAGCTTTTTTTGTGGTACAGCAAAAACAGGGAACACGTTTGCTGATACCTTTGGGAATGGCTTTTTCTTCCCATGGTTGGAATAAGGAAATTGCTAGAAAGACCTAACCACAGTCAAGGAACCACAAAGTAATTGGTAGAAGAAGTGCATGCCCATGGACAGTTGTTTTGGGGTATGAGAGGTGCTCTAAACCCACATTTCACCACATGCCCACAGAGACCTAAATGCTGTGATTGTACCACTGTGGCATCTCCACCCTACCCTGAAGTTCTCTCACCATTTTCCAGACAAGAGTGTTTATACCAGTCAGCTTAAATGCTTTTGGAGTTTGGTACCTAAACTGGCCAGGTCACCATCCAGACACTCACTGTCACCTGCAGTAAATTGTGTGGTGAGGGGTGCTATGGAAAAGGTAAAAAAATAAATAATCAGAAATACTGCTGCTTAAACTGCTGAAAGCAGTCACCAGCACCTTTTCATTCTTACATTCTGCTCCATTTCTTCTTTCTGCTCAGTGCCAGCATGAGCATTTCTGCTGCTGCACAGTGAATTGAAGTAGAGAATTAATGTGACTGAAAAATAACCCCATTGTTCTCCACCCTATCCTGACAGCAGATATTTCCAGAGTTCTGTTATGCAGATGTAAGTTAAGCAAATGAAGTAGAGAAATACACTGCATATTTGAAACAGAGATGTACAATGCAGATTTATCTGCTATTCAGGATCATTGCTGGCACAAACGTTAAGAACTTAATTTTTCCTCTGAGTAAAAGTAAGACCACTCAAGTGTCACAGATTTTGCCAAAATTTTTTCTTCTGGATCAAAGATATTTCCCTCAAAACAAGGAATTTACCTGACAGTTACTCTCAAATAATGCTGCAAAGGTGCTGCAATACCAAGACAGCAGAGCTGAATCCTGCCTTCACTGAAAGAAGTAACAGAAGAGTTGGGTTAACCATAATCTTGCAATATACAACACAAAGTTAATAGAAAATAAGCTAATCAAGGTGTCAGAGGACAGCAGGCTACACAGGTGAGGCTTTGTCTGTCCTATCTGGAGTAAGAGATAGGATAAAATTTACATGCTATTGCTGATAGCTCCTGAAAAATCATCTTTGCATTGACATGTCCTCTGCAGTGTCAATTTAACAGGTCTGCTGGCTCAAATCATACCTTCACCAGGGCAGGAATATCAGGTTATAATATTTCTACTTGGCATGGGAAGTGAGGAGAGGAAAGCAGTAAAATTTCTGTTACGGAGAACTTATCACTAAAAACAAGCACACTCCAATGTATTACCAAACTATTTTGTTTCCTAATAAAGGTTGTTTTCCTCCTCAAAGGAAGTCTGCAACTATGTCAAGCAATTTACAAAAACTACATTGCTTTGTAGACAAATGGAATTATAATAATATAAACCCCATCAAGTTTAATGATCAGTGCCCTACCCACACCACAGAAACCTAACCCTGCTCCAAGAAAACCAGGGATCATAACAGAACAGAACCCTTTGCCCTCCTACTGGGTACTGCCATACAAAATCACAGTACACAGGAACCTTAACATGAAGTTTCATTCTCAAACCTGCCAAAATGATACTACTTTATGGGCTACATACTTGAGCAGTGCCTACTTCATCCACAAGAGGCCTTCTATAAACCTGTAAAACTGCAGAGCTCATACTTCAGCAGAAGAGAATATGGACTTCCATGGAGCTCCTAACACAGATTTGTTAATGGATGTCCCACTCCACACATCCTTTCCTCATTTACAGACATCACACCCCACAGAAAGAGAACAGATCCTTTTGGGGGGGAGTCTTTCTTTCTGGGAGAACACTCCAGGAAGAAGGAAATCACTTTGCTTTTTGCCTGAGCTTGATGATAAAAGACAAGTGACTTTGGAAAAGCTCTAAAAACACCTGATCAGATTTGGGTCTCAGATACTTGAATAAGTCTGACAGTGAGAGGATGAAGAGCACAGAAGGCTTTTCAAGCTTTAAACATCATTATACGAATTTAGGTATTCATTACTTTAATTCATTTTACTGGTATAAGCCAAAAAGTGGCATGCACTAGGAAAACACCTTCTCAGTGCCTTCCCCAAAAGCAAGATGGATGAGGAGCAGTCAGCTGGGGGTTAGTGCTGTTACAGGAGCCACATCATCTGAAGCCCTGTCCCATCCATCTTCTCAGATCATCTTTTGAGGGGCACTGGTCAAAATGGGTTGGAAATCAACCCCTTTGCCAATAAACATCAGCAAGAAAACAGTTCCCTGCTGCAGATGGAAACTAAATAGCACACAACAGACAGAAAAATAGGTTTTGCTCTGCAGTCTGGAACTGAGCTAACAGTCAAAGCCAGGGTGGGAGAACTCTTCCTCCAGAAACAGAGGCTTCCTGCACCTGATTAACATCACTCGCAGGTGGAAACCCTCTGTGGGCAGTTAGTTTCCCCTGTGACTGAAGTCAGGCCTTTATTTTCACTCACCACGATCAGAACTGCAGATTTACCCCCTTTCCACCCAGCACTCCCTGTGTTCATGCAGTCCTTCAGGGCAGGCAAACCACACAGCACTCCATCTCTCCTGTATTTCCCCTTCCTCTCCTGCATTCTGTCTGACTCTGAAATGAAAATGGGGGAGAGGACGGCGGGTTAGAGGAAAGCCTGCAGAGGATTCCTCCTCCCCAGATTAGGATTTAATTGTATTCCTGGTGAGTCCCTTCTGGTTGCGCTCGGTCTTTCAGATGAATGTTTCATCAATATGATTAGGATCACATCCCTCAGTCTCCTCTATTTACACAATCGGTTGTGACAGCTCAGAGTATAGTACTCCCTAAAGGAAATATTAGATACCACCCTATCTTTTTATTCAAATCATATTTTGCACTCCACACTTTCGGGATAATGTCATTCTCCCCTGGATTACATATCCGTGATACCCAGAAAGCACTAAAATCCTTCCAATAAGGATTAAATTAATATTTATATTAGCCATACTCATAGTACTGTGATCACGGCTGTGAAGACCTGGGGAAAAGGATGAGTGGGCTACGGAGCTCAGGGGGCTGGGGAATTGGGCTTGAATGTATAAAAAAATGTAGGGCAGTAACAAAATTATAATGATGATGATGATGTAATGAAAGTCACCATTTCATGGGGTGGACGGGCGTGAGGGAAGCGCCGGCGGACCCCGCTTCCCTCGTCTCATTCCCCCCGCCTCCACTTTCTACCCAGAGCCGAGACCCCACAGCGATCCACCTTCGACTGTCCCGGCACGGCTGGCCGATATTCCCGTCGGGAAGGGGAATTTCTGACTTGTGACGGTACCGCAGGAGCCATCGGGGGCCTATTCCCACTTCGGCGGCCGCCGCCTCAGAGGCGACCCTAAGCGGGGTCTGCCAGAATAATCTTTCCCGGGAAAGCCCCCTCCATTAACGCCACGCTCCCCTCAGAGCGGAGGAGGTGGGAACAAGAGAGCAGGTGTTAAAAAGGCGGCGTTGAGGAAGGTGGGAGCGGAAATTCAGACCGAAAGTAAAACTCCATCCCATTACTCGAAGAGAAAACGTACCGAAAAATATCTGCTCCTTCCTCCCCGGAGCGCTGAGGTGGCCGCCCTGAGGAGGAAGGAGCCCTTTCTCCAGAGAGGGTCGGGGCGGTGCCGTCGGAAGAAAAGAGTTTCGGGGTCTTTTCGTTTTCCGCCCCGGGTGTGAAGCGGCGGCGATGCGGTTTGGGGCCAGCAGTGAGCGATGAAGTTTCGTTGGAAAAAAATTACCAGAGGGTTGTTCTGGACTCGCCAGGTCTGCTTTAACGAAAACAACACCAAAACCCAGAATCTTCGGCGGGGGATGGCCTCAGCCCATCGGACGAACCCGTCTCCGCTGCCTCTATTGCCCCGCCGGGGACTTAGCTATTTAAAAATCAGGGCTACGCAGCCAGAGCACCGAACCGCTCCCTCGGTTCAAGTGAGGGAATATCCCAGGGCACGGCTGACTGGCGGGGACCGGCCCCAGGGTGCGCATCCCGGCTTCAGGGGGCCGGCGGAGGGAAGGAGCAGAGCCTCTGCCCCGCCGGCAGCCGCCGAGGTTCGGATTCTCCCTGACCCAGAACGAAGTTTTCCCTCTCCATCGGGCAGGGCTCGCACTCCACCTCCCGCCCGCCGCACACCACCGCGGTGGTGTAAGCAACTATTAGTTATTTCTTTATTTCGCTCTAGTGCCCGTCCAGCTCACGTTTCAAACTCGCAGGCAGGGACGGGGCGCGTTCCCTTCCAGCGCCGGCTGCCAGGCCCCGGCGCTGCCGCCCTTCCCGGCACACGCCCGCCTCACGCCGGGCTGCGGAGGAAGGGGCTCTCACCCTCGGGGTGTCCCCCTCCCTCTCTCCCTCCCTCGCCGCGAGAAAAAGCCCGCCGAGGCGAGGCGGGGCTCTCCGCCCGCAGCCCCTTGTTTGCGGCAGTAAATCACATTACGAAGCAAAGTGCAAGGGTAGTTAACTTTATCTTCCGTTAATGTAAACAAATAAAAAGCATTCAGTTCCTTGATCTTTATTTAAATCTGGCGTTGTTTATCGGTGTCATCCTATGAAGATTAATTAGATACCTTTATTCACAATTTGGCGTCTGACACCCCATTTTAGGAATGCATTATAATCACAAGGCGTTAATTGGGGCCAGCCAGGCACTTACGTTTCTATTAAACAGTGTGAGGACTTTTCACAAGTATTAGGTTCTTTTTTTCACCGTGCGGTGCAAAAATATACAGCTTTTAATAACACAGCGCGGCGGAATCGTGCTGTGCCCTCGGTGCTGGCAGGGCGGGTGGGGACGGCCGGCACTGCCGCCGGATGGGGACGGGGGACAGCCCTGCCCGGGGGCTTTTCCGGGAGGGGGTGCCCCTCGGGGGAAAAAAAAAAAAATAAATAAAAAGCGCTAATATGCTCGGTCTCTAGTCTCTTAAAAATTGCCGCCAGTCCCCATTCTGCTCCCGATGGGCTGCTGGGGCAGAGCAAGAGCTGACAGGACAGCTTGCCACCGCCCAGAGCCGGAGCGTCGCCCCGAGAGGCGAAGCGCTGATCGAAATCTCCTCGGACACCCGCCGCGTCCCGCTCCGGGGGAGGGGGAGCCCCTGTCGGAGCCCCCCGATAGCGTCACCTCCACCGGGGACAGCCCCGGCCCCAGCCCCGGGTTTATTTTGTTTGCAGCCGGGAATCGTTAACAGCTTAATCCCATTACTGCCTGCATATCCTCAGGAAAGGTCCCGCTGCCGCGGGAGCCGAGGTTCAATCGCTCTGCCAGCAGCTTTCCCCTCAGATAAGCGGGCAGGGGAATTTCTTGCCTTGTTCCGGGAAGCGGAGGGGGTGAGAAGGGGGCGGCGGGTCGAGCTCGCACCTCGCCCGCCGCAGAGGCGGGGGTGGGGAGGGTGGCAGGGGAGAGGAGACCGTCCTATTTTAGAGTGAGCCCGGAGCTCCCGGCTTGTGCAGAAGATGCACAGGACAACCGTGGCAAAGCAAGAGCCAAGACTTTTAAAAAGAAGAAATTAAAGGAAAATTACACACGGAGAGTGCAACAGATAAAGCATCAGCAGTGCAAAGGATGGTTAGATTTAGAGGCAACAATTCAACCCCCAGGACTGTGCTCCCTCCTACCCTTTTGGGACACCCAGCAGAGGCAAAGATAAGGCAGATCCATACCCTCTTATGCCTGGCACCACCACATTTATTAAAAATTATTACTATGTACATAGAAAAAACAAAACAGAAACAAGTTTCCTGGGAGGGGAAAAGTTTGTGGGCCAGCTGTTCTGGGGCTGATCAGTTTAAAATGGCTGAAAGTATAGGCAAGAATGGGTAAAATTACATCACTTCCAGTTTCATACAGGGCAGCTGAAAAAGTCACTTTACGTACACATAAATAGAAATCTCCTTTTGCAATGCTTCATATGCTAAGTTTGATTAACCAAAAAAATGCCTTCAAATCACCACCGGATGTCCTTCCAACTGAACAGCTATAGGTCAACTATTTATACATGAATCCACGATATTCTACAGTGTACCTAGACAAAACACAGCTGTACACTTTGTTTTTGGCCACCTCAGTAAAGGTTAGGCTTTTGGGATGGAGGCAGGGTTTTTTTTTAATGCAAGTTCTAAGCTAAGAAAAGTCAGATTTGGTCATTGTAATCCTGTCATTGGCAACAAGACCTTCAAGTCAAAATCCTGCCTGGCAAGCAGGCCTTATTTTGGCATTTTCTGCCAAAAAAAAGCTGTAGCTGAGCAATATCCAACTCAGCCAACTGTGTTGTGGATGGGTTGAAAAAATAAAACCAACTCAGTCTAAAGCAGAACATAGCATTTGTGCAGTTCCCTGCAACCCAGTTCCCTTTTATCAAGCAGGGAAGAAAACTAAATTTGGGATCCCACCCCCTCTTTCCTTGCTCAGGAGTGCATAGATTTGATCAGGCCTCTGAGCCAACCCAAACTGTACACTTTAGTGTCTCAAATAAATATGCCACATATTAAGACACTAGAGTTCTCACAGCTTCTGCATATGGTTCCTTCTAAACAAGGGGAAGAATTCTCCCGTGGTTTACCCTTTCCCTACTTTTGTTACCTGCAACAGTCAAAAAGCTTTGGCACCTTCTTTAGAATTGCACACAATAACTCAAGGTGGAAGGCAAGAGTCTTTTTGGCAATTGTAATGCAAAAAAAAACCCAAGGCCACCCTGAAAAAAAAAATATCAGCCAATTGGAATAAAAAAAGATGTTTTAAGAACTAGAATAGAAAGCATAGTAGCCCATGCCTTTTGAAGTGTCCTTGTTATAGTCCTCAGCATTAATGTCCTCACATTTCATTGTTGGGGAGTTTTCGTTGCTGGAAGTGCTAGGGGAAAGCCGTCTTCTCTTACAAGCACCTGTGTAGACGCCAGAATCATTTGAATCTAGAGACTTTATAGAGGGTGGAGTCTCTATCCAGGATGAGCCAATTTCTTCTTTCACCTTGTCCTTGGAAAGCTGGTCTTCGGTGAACCCAGGAGGACTCGTTCTTGAGGTCCAAGTTAGTGCTGTCGTCATTTTCCGCTGGTAGGAGCCCCTGCTCCCCCAGCCTGCCATGGAGGGGAATGCCGGGTCAGGGTAGTATCCCAGAGCGTGGGATGTCTGAAGGGGAAGGGATTTAATGCCATAAGGGAGCAAGGTGCTGTGAGAATACTCCGTCTCATAGGAGTTCATGTCCAGTTTGTTGGCGCTGGGCTGCTGCATGGGCGTCACAAACCACCGCTGGGGAGAGCTGGCCACCTCCTCGTTCTGCTGCGGGGACAGCAGCCCGTTGGTCTGAGGAACGGCTCTCTCGCCGTTGTAAAACCTGGCTGGGGGCAGGTTGTTGACAAACTGTTCTTGGAAGAATGGCTGCACGCTGTACCGGGCACCAGGGACGATCTGGTGGGATCTAGGAGAATCCGTGGGAGATGGAGTTAATCTGTCATTTTCGGAAGCTGTGTACATGCTACAACGTAAAAGAGAAATACTGAGCGTTTTTCTTTGCAATTTCAGTGTAACAGTAACACAAAGACACAAACGCGAAGAAACCAGACATTTCTTAATTAGAATCATAACTACATTTAATTGGATGGCTATTTGTTTTAATCTGATTTAGTAGGTGCTTTTCCTAGACCCTTGTAAATTTTCTATCACTGCTACAAGCAATAGCACAAGTTAAGGTAGAAAGTGACTATTAGGCATGTCACTTTCTACCTTAATTTCTACTATTAAGGTAGGAAGTGACTATTATTTTGCTGACAATTTAATGAAGATGCCTGTTTCTGTGGAGACACACAATATCCTGCTGCTGGTAAAATCTGCAGGCCAGCTGGGTTCTGCCAGCACAAGTTTCCTACCAAAATTCAGGAGCCAGCAGAAAGACAGGCCATCTAGAAAATACACTATTCAGACATTTTAACATAAGCGAAATTGCCAGTAGAAGAAAATACTGGTGCTGAATTAACTGAATGTCTAAAGAAAAACCCTTCCACCACAGACATTTCAGGCCAGAATCATGCCTCCTAAACTAACACATCTGCAAAAGAAGACAGAGGTGTACTTACGAGTCATAGTTGTCTCTGAAGCCTTTTGCAAAAGGATTATGGTCAATCTTGAGCTGTGTAATCTAAAATGAAAGCAGAATATATTAAGATGAGATGCTCAACCCACAAGTCAGTTTTTTTTTTTTTTTCTTAATTGCAATTTTATACATCCATGCTTACATCAGTGTTTTGATATGCTGTGACTGCTATGAACTGCGTTTCAGGGAAAATGAATGTTTGAGTCTTTGAGGAATCGTTCAGATCTTCAACACCATCTTCAGTCACTTCCACAATGTGAAGTCGGGGCTGGTACTTGTGTAGGGACTGAAGTACTATCATCTAAAAGAAATCATGAAAGAGACAACATCTTTAGACAAACTGCATCTAACATAAAAGACCTATTTTTCAGCATGACATTTCTTCCCTGCAAATTGCAATCTCTTGGTTTAGAAACGGAGCAGTTTTAAAACTGTTATCAGGAGCTGAGTCACAGCTTGCAGCCCCGTTTCGCCAAGAGCTATCAGCTACCCTCCCACTTTTTGATCAACTCCAGGGGATCAATATAGTGGCTAAAACTAAAGAAATTCGCACATCATCTTCTAGCATTTTCAACTATTCGTACGGAGAAACCAAGAAAACAAGCTCTATGACCTAGTTCAAGAAGGGAACGAGTCACAAGCACAGTGATCTAGCGGCTCGATGAAATGCTGTGAAAGCACCAAAACCCCAGGACTCCCCCGCTGAGCCACCAAGAGCCCCTCAAGCCTCCCTCATCCTCCTTACCTGCGCGTTGTTGTTGTTAGCACCTTTATTGTTCGTTAGCTTCAGTTTCCCGAAAGAAATCTCCTGCCTCATCCAGTGAGCGCCCGTGTTTGGCGACTCGGGGTGAACGTAGACCTTGTTGCCTGCGGAAGACGAGCCAGTGAGACGCCGGCCGGGCACGGGGCTTTGTTCCGCCGCCCCTCGGCTCCCCACGGCCACCCCCCCAGGCAGCCCCGCACACCGCGGCGCAAAGAGTCGCAGGACGACCGTAGAAGCCTAGCTCGGCCCTCAGCAGGATGCCGGGTGTAGGGAATACCCTGAACGGGGGGCGAGCTGGAAACCCTTTCGGAGAAACCGACCCGCGGGGAAAGGGGTGAGGAGACCCCCGGAACCTGCACCCACCTTGCATGTTGTTGTCGGCCTTGCCGCAGGTCACCCACTTGCCCCCCTGGAAACGCCAGTGGTTGGGGTCCGCCAACACCACCTCCACGAAGACGTTGTAGTGGGCCGTGGGGTTGAGGCCGGTGATGTTGAAGCTCAGGAAGGGAAACATTCTCCTGGGGAAAGGAACAAGGGAACAAGGCACGGTGAGGCCGGCCGGGGGAGGGGTTCGGGCTCCGGCGGATGCTGTAGGCGGCCGTGGGGTATCCCCGGTCTGTCCTGGCACCAGAGAGACTAAGGAAGCAAACGGCGAGCCCCAGCCGACCCCTGCCTTACCTCCCGGCCGCCATGTGTGGGGAAACTGGGGAGTAACTTCTCAGGGAAAGCATTCCGGGGCACCACCGACGGAGAGAGCGTGCCCCTCCTTCCCGGGGAAGCGGGCAAGCGCCACCCGACACGGAGCGTCCCCGGCGGTGCGACCTCCCCCCCATTCCCGACCACCACACCAGTTCCCTTCGTTTCCACCATCCCCTGCGCCCACTTACCGGCCCTGCTTGGTGATGATCATCTCCGTCTGATGCCGGTGGAACTTGAGCCAGAGTGGCCGGTTGCAGAGGAAGACCTGCGCCCGCATCCCCGGGCCGGCGGCGGGGACCCCCAGCGCCCCGAGCCCGCCGCAGGAGCCGGACGCCGGCGGGTAGGGGCCGTATAGGGCTCCTCCGCCCGTGGTCTGCCCGTACTGGTACCCGCCGCCGCCTCCGAACTGCGCCCGGCCGCCGGGCGGGCACACGGCGCCCGCGAACCCGCCCGGGGACAGCACGGAGCCGTAGGGGTATCGCGGCCCGCCGGGAGGCTGATAGACGGCGCCGTGCTGCGCCGCCGGCGGGTACGGGAACAGTGCGCAGGGGCCGCCCAGATCGGCCGCGGGCGGCCCGGGGGACTGCAGGTAGTAGCGCTCGGGGCTCAGGCTGTCCATGGAGTAGCGAGCGGCGGCGGCCGGCGGCAGCTCCTCGTCCCCGCATGGGGTGGCCTTGCGGCCGTCCGGCTTGGGAGCGGCGAAGGGCGGCTCGACGGCCTCCGCCTCGCCCAGGATGGCGGGGGCCGCCCCAAACTTCTTGGGCATCTTGTCCAGGTCGAGGCGCGGCGGCGATCCCGGCCCGGGCGGCCCGCGGGAGCCTCCAGCAGCGCCCGTCCCGGCTCCGGCTCCCGCTCCGGCGGCTCCACCGCGCCCGCCGCCCTCCAGCGGGTAGAAGGGGGCGCCCGGCAGTGCCCCCGCCGCCGTCAGCAGCGGCTCACCCAGCTGCATCCTCGATAGGCTGTGCGTTCGAGCTCCCAGTCAATCCTCGGCCGACCCCGACCCGTCTGCGCGCACAGCTTCGCTTCGGCGCGGCTCCGCTGAGGCGATTTATACCAGCGCGCCGGGCTCCGCGGGCCGCCGGGGAGGGGCTTGCGCCGGGCTGCCTCATCGGCGCCCTCCACCCCCGCCGGCCCATTGGCTGGGCGGCGTAACACTAATTTAATTAGACAGCTACTAATTGGAACAAGTCACCTGTGACTTTGGTGTGCGCCCCGTCCCCTTCCGTGGCCCCCCCTTCCCCCAGCCGGCTCCCCGAGGGGCTCTGTCCCCCCCCCCCCCGTGCCCCCACGTCTCTCGCACTGAGGGGAGCTGCCGCATCACCCCACGGCGGCTGCGGTGGAGGGCCCGGCTTCCCCTCTTCCAAAAAACAAAACAAAACAAAACAAACAGACCTTTGGCTGAGGTGGCACCGTCCTACCGCTCGGGCGCGTAAGGAAGAATCCCCGGGGCTGAGCGAGAGATGGGGGCGAAATGGAAAGGTTTGGGTGGGAAACCAAACGGGAAACGCGGCACCCGTCAGGTAGGGAGGGCGGCCATGAACCGGGCCGCTGAGACGGGCTGGGGGTCGCTGGCCCCTCGCAACCTCCCCGCCGTTCAGACAGTGCGGCTTGTGTCTCTGCTGAGTCCGAGAGCCTCCTTCCTCTCTCTCCGCTCCCCGAGCAGCATCCTTATCGTGGGGTTAACACGTTTCACCTTATCTGTGGGAAGTGGCGGGTTCGGTTCGCAGTTCCAGTTTTCAGGAACTCGGCAGTCGGTTTCTCACAACCCGCGTTCCCCTTCAGCATCTCCCACCGGGAAGGCAGATTTTTAATTGAGGCGCGTGCCAGATCTGTTTGGCTCTTTCTCTCGGAGCAAATCCCCGAGCCTTTAGCCCAAAAGGGCAGGTAGGGAACAGCGCTTGGGAAGGGGTAGTTGCCCGTGTGATTTTGTGGAGCGAGCAGAGCCGGAGTGAACGATTTACAGATACAAATCCGCAGCCCCTCGCCCTCTGCCCGCCACCGGCCATCTCACAGGGAGCGCTGCAAATACCTGCCTCCACCTCACGGCTGAATTTTAAACCAGACCCGCCGAGCGGCCAGGATTTCGTTGCCTGACGGAAGGATCCGGCCGGGCAGGAGCAGCCCAGCTCTGCCGCCCTCCTCGCCGCCTCGGCCCGCTGGCCCCGCTCCCGCCGGGCCGCGCCTCATCGGGCAACTGAGATAAAGGGCGAACAGCTGACCGCGGCCGCCGAGAGCGGGGCTGAGGCGCTGCCGGAGCCCCGCCGGGATGCGCGTCCTGCGCAAACCGGGCGCCGGCAAGTGTGGGCGGCGGGGCACGCCCGGTGCTGACCGCCGGGGCCGGGGACGGCAGCACTCACCCCCACGCGGGTGGGAGCCGAGAGACGGGGAAAGCGGCCCCTGCTGTGCCCACCTCTGACTGCGGCCACGGGCTAGGGCTAGGCTGCTCGCAGCCGGCAATGAAACACCAACCCCAGCCCTAACCACACGTTCTCTCCGGGATAATGTTTGCCTCGATTTTTGCGTGGATCTCGTTCGACCGAATAAAACAACAAAAAGGTGTCGGAGAAGTCCGACGCACCGGCACGAAGCGGACCAGGCGCTGGAACTGCGAGGTGCGCGGTGGAGCAGAGCTCGGCCGAGCTGCCCTGCCTTGAAAGCCGGAGAAGCCGAGGAGCGTCCTGCCGGGCGCTGCCGAGGCCGAGCCGCTGCGCCCCTTCCCGCGGCCGGGGAGCCCCGGTGCGGCTCCTCTCGGCGGGGCCGGCCCCAGCAGCCCTCTCCCTCGGGCTCTGACTCTCCTGGGCTAGGGCAGGGAAGGAAGGAGACTTTACAAAACCACTATGTGGGTTTTAAGGGAGTTAATTTTACAGGTTTATAGACTGAAAGGGACACATTATTTCAAACGTTCCTTCGGGTGCCGCGTAGTTCAAGGCTATTGCGGTTTTTTTCCCCAAAAACTCAGGTAATCTCGCGTTCATCTGGGTAAGGTAGAGAAGCTTTCGATGTTGCTTGGGTTTCCTGCAGATCGCACCCGAGACGCGGGCACAAAACCTCTGGCTGTCCCGGGAAAGGGACATCCTTCCGTTTTGCTTCGAAATGTGCCCGGGGTGAAGCTCTCCCTAACGAACGAAGGATTGATGAATCCTTCTCAGACTCGGGGGTATTTTCAGCTCAGTTCGGGAGAACAGCAGCCTGGCTTCCATCCCTGCCTCGAACTCCGCAGCTCGCACCGAGCCGGGGCGATGGCGGCGATGGCGGGGGAGGCCGGGCTCGGGGTTGCCCCCCGGGAGTCCCGTCGAACCAGACTGCCCGGAGACCTTCAGCGGCGCTGCGGGAGGGAGCCCCGGGAACGCGGGGGCTTCTGCATCCACTCTGTACGCTGAGGAAAGAGCTGTAATTCACCCCCTCCCGCGTCCCGCAAATTAAAGTTACCACAGTCACAAAATTCTTGGTACTCAGTGTTTGTCGTTCCTGTAGCCTGCCAATCTACCCTCCTTGGGAATCAAGGGGGATTGCTGGGGGAATGCCTCCCCGCCCCCCTACAACCGTGTCCGTCCCCACTCCCTGTCCCGGAGCCTGACAGGCTCCGGTCAGGAACATCGCCCCAAGAAAGTTGCGGGATGTTTCAGTCCTGTGGGATCGGAGACTTCTGAGTGGGTCCCGCAGCCCTTTAGATGTTATCTTAAAGCTAACGCTGCAGAAACACCAGAGTCTGGTGAAGCAGAAAGGAGAATGTTAAGTTTGTAAAGCTACCGAAATAACCTCTAAACCACAAGGAAAAAAAAAAAAGTTTTAGAAAGAAGACATAGGTCTTTGAAGGGTTATAGGTTATCTTGTTTCGTTGGGGTTTATTCAAATATATTCATGGGGTTTATTCAAATAAGGAGCATCTCTGACTAAAAAAGCTGTTCCAGAAGAGCTTTTGTTTCTGCAGCCCGAGTTACAGCAGTGGCACACTGGACTGAAATATTTAATACTTTGCTTTTGGGCTGGGATTGAGACCTTTCCTCTTTCACCAGAGTATTGGAACACAGCCTCATCTTCAACAAATTGCTGGGACTCTTGTGATTGAACCTGTACAACTGAAGCACCCTGCTCAGGAGGGCCTAAGAGGAGAAATTGGGAACAATGGAATCTATCAGGCTGTTGCACACTTACATATGTATGTACATATGGAAATCCACATAGCACCATTTATAGCCACATATGACCTTTATCCTTATAAATATGGATCTGGATACATAAACACACTCCACTGGATCGATATGGACACTTTAAAAATGTTGGTTATGAGAATGACCTGTCTCACTATTCCATTGCTGTAACCTTTTCCTGAAGTTCTGTCACCATGGCAGGATTCACAGGTACTTTCTTGATGCTACATCTGTGTAGTTTCAGTGACGTAATTATTTCTTTGTTTGATTTTGGTTAAAAACTGTCTGTAAGTTTCTGGATATCCTCTTCAAGTCGCTAGCATCTGGTTCCCAAAAGGCTTTAATACTTTCACCTTGATGTCCAGCTTGTGCAGAGATTTTGCAGATTTTCTTTCTATTTTTCCAGTAATTCATTCTGTTAGGATTTTTTTCCCCGTTCAACTTACACACAGAGTATCACACTGCCAAATGAAAGAAGACACTTTTAACTTCCACTCTCACCATGTTGCAATGGCATTTTTAAAATCACTAAAGCTAGGATTTTTCAGATGTGGCCAGTCAAATATTAGTGCTTCCCTTTTATATTCTTGATACCTTTCTTTTCACGGCCATTGAGTCCTTAGAGCACTCAGAAAAATCAGGGAGATATTAATATGGCTGTGCAAGGCTTGGCATTTCAGCTTGTCACTGAATTTTAGGGGCTGTTTTTATGAAGAAGCCAGCTACACCCTTTCAGTGCCCAGGGACTTTCTTCTGTCACATGCAGTCAGTGTCCATCTCTTTCATGGGAATGTTGGGAGACTGAATTAACTGAAAGTGCTCTTTATTTTCTGATGAAAACAAGTCCTGTTATAGCTGCAAAAAAACCATCAATCCATTTTAGTTTATGCCAAGTGGGATTTTCAGTGTGCAGACATAATCCTGAAGAAACAATTGTAGCTTAAAATCTACTCTGAGGCTGAGAAAACTTGAACCCAAAAGGGTTAAAAAGTAGTCAACTCTTGTCGAAGCATATATATGTGGACTTTAAATAGTGGAAATCAATAGCCCTACAAAACCAAAGAACTATTATTTTTAATATTGACCAAGAAAGGTGTCACATTAACAGCAATTTTACCCTTTGATAATGATTCAATTTAGCTGCCACTTTCTTTAAAAAGGCAGCACACAGACATACATATTTTTAAAAAACCATATGTAGACATAAACCCTAAGGGTTAATTTATTAAAAAATCAGAAAGTAAAGAATAGCCCTTTCCAACCAAGTATAAAACAGAAAGAACAGACAGAAGTCAATGAAACAGGACCAGGAAGAAACAACTCAGTATTTGAAAATAAAGTGCCATTCAAAGCAACTTCATTGGTCACTTCCTTTCTCCTCCATCAAAGAAAAATAGCATCTAAAATTCTTTAGCTGTAATTTTAAATTAAATGGAAATGCAATGGTTAGTAAAAAATATTCAAAGTCTGATCCTAATTAGTAAAATATGGACGGACAAGGGTAAACATATTCAATACTTGAAGTGAATTTTTGACAATGGCTAATTTTGCTAAGTAAGACCACACAACAACTTTCTGTCCTTGGGCCTATGGTACCCTATTGGCTAAAGAAGGAAAAGGAAAGTGTGTTTGTTTGTGAAGGTGTAAGTCTTTGTAAAGTGAATGCCTTTGTTGTTTTGACAAATATTTGGGGAATCTATATAAGGGAGATGGGAAAAGTATTAAATTGTTATTAGCTTCCAGATTACTTTCCTTGCTCCAACTGGAATTGTAGAAACCTAGTGAAAGAAAGAGACTGAAATTAGGATCACAAACACAACCATGATCAGCACTTGGTATTTTTAATATGGCTCACGGCTTGGGCAGGTGCACACTCTGCTGGGTGAAAAAACATCTGGATGGCCAGGCCCAGAGAGTGGTGGTGGTCTGAGTCACATCCAGTTGGCAGCTGGTCACAAGTGGTGTTCCCCAGGGATCAGTGTTGGGGCCAGGCCTGTTTAATACCTTTACTGATGATCTGGATGAGGGAATCGAGTGCACCCTCAGCCAGTTCATGGATGACACCAAGCTGGGCAGGAGTGCTGATCTGCTGGAGGGTAAGGGAGGCTCTACAGAGGGATCTGAACAGGCTGGATCGGTGGTCCAAGGCAAACTGTGTGAGGTTCAACAAGGTAAAGTGCCAGGTCCTGCACTTGGGTCACAAGAACCCCACTGAACACTGCAGGTTTGGCAAAGAGCAGATGGAGAGAAGGAAAGTGGCCCCGTGGAAAAGGACCTGGGGGTGCTGGTCAACAGCTGGCTGAACCTGAGCCATGTGCCCAGGTGGCCAATGGCATCTGTATCAGCAATGGTGTGGACAGCAGGACCAGGGCAGTGATTGCCCCTCAGTGCTCAGCAGTGTTGTGGGCACACCTCAAATCCTGTGTTCAGTTTTGGGCCCCTCACTCAAGAAAGATATTGAGGGGCTGGAGCCAGTCCAGAGAAGGGCAACAAAGCTGGTGAGGGTCTGGAGCAAAATTTATGCAGAGCAGATGAGGTAGCTGGGGTTGTTAACCTGGAGAAAAGGAGGCTCAAAGGGGACCATACTGCTCTCTACAACTGCCTGAAAAGAGATTGTATCCAGGTGGGGGGTAGGTTCTTCTCTCAGGTAACAAGCAGAGTTATAGAATAGTATAATATAGTATAATAGTATAATAATAACTATTCTATAGTTAATAGAATGAGAGGAAATGGTCTCAAGTTGTACCAGAGGATGTTTAGTTGGATATTTCTCCACTGGAAGGGTTGTTAAGCATTGGAACAAGCTGCCCAGGGAAGTGGTTGAGTCCCCACACCTAGAGGGGCTTAAACAGCTTATAGATGTGGCACTTGGGAACACAGTTTAGTGATGGACTTAAAGTGCTGGGTTGGAGGCTGGACTACATTATCTTAGAGGTCTTTTCTAGCCTAAACAATTTTATGATTATTTATGCATAGGGATCTCCAAACAGCTCTTTGTAAATTCCTGCTTTTTCACCCTTCAATAAATTTAGTAAGGGATGCCTAGCACCTTCTCCCTGGTTTTAAAGCATCATTGCCTAATCACGTATAGATTTGTGCCCATAGCCATCCTGACAGTCACACAATAGAGAGGTGAGAACATAACAAGATCTATGTCGTGGGTGTGACAGCCACAGGTCTGGGCAGTTTGATCCTATTTGTATATACAGATCTTTTACAGACAGTTTTAAAGAGCTAATTTTGGCTTGCTTTTCCTGCTTTGTATGAGAAATGACTATTAAAAAAGCCTGGATTCAGCAATCACAGTAATTAAAATTAGCAGCTCAAATCCAGTAGAAAGATGTTCTGCTTTTTTTATTTTCTTGTGTTAAAAAGTACAATTTCATCATGTGAAGGCCCTGACAAACTTCATGCTGCTCAGAGCTTACGATGTCAGAGCTATGAAATATTTCCTGCTGATAATATAATAGCTGAGAAATATGAGTTTTGGAAGGTTTGGGGTTTTGTTTGCTCTCTGTGCATTTGGTATGAGGCGTACAGTGGGAAAACAATTAACTCTAGGGGCTGAAAAAGTGAATAGCAGTGGGCTACAGTGTAATTGCAGAAACAATGAGGAATTTCACCTGGTATTATTTGTGACAGCAATCAAATAGCAAGGCCTAGCAGGGAACCACATATTAAATAACTGCGGTGACGGGCGAGTCTGCTATAAAAATAAGCAGAAAGCAGAACGGGCTCGACATATGTACTCTCCGGGAAGGTGAGAAGATAGCTATAGGGTTCCCCTCCCAGGGAGCGCCCGGGCTTGCTAGCTGCCCGCCCCGGTTCCCACCAGCATCCCACTGCTACCGGGGGCGGGATGGAACCGGCATCTTCCCTTCCAGCCGCTCCGCACCTTTTCTCGGGGTAACCGGGGCGGGAGAGGAGCCCAGCGGAGGAGGGACCGCCAGGGGAGCGTCCCCCGAAGGTGCCTCCGCAAGCGGGCGGGGTCCGTGGCGGGGCCGGCGGGGCAGCTCCAGCCCCGCACGGCTGCCCCCGGGCGCTCCCCGGTGCGAGGGCCGGCGGCAGCCGCCGGGGCGGGGCGGGGCGGCCGGGGGTGGCGGGGAGCGATCCCGGCCGGGAGCTCTGCCCAAGGCCGGCTTCTCACACGCTGCCCCGCAGGCAGTTTCAGGCTGGGGCTGGTGGTGGAGGGGGATGAGGGGACATGCTGGCCTCTGCCTCTGTGCCCGCTCTTTTAACCAGTTTCGAAACCTCGCTGCCAAATCTTCCGACCCGAGGACCGACCGGGCAGAGCTCGCCCCCGCAGCTGCTGCGGGGAATCCCGGCAGAACCCGCTACGGCCCCGCGAGTGAGCCCCGGCGGGCAGGGGGGCATGGCATCCCCATCGCCAGAGCGAGATCCGGCGGGCGATCCGGCCGGATTAACGCCGGGCGCTTTGAAATACGGGTGCCTCAGTGATCCTGGGTCGGGGTGCTTAGGGCTCTCCTTTCAGTTGTTAATTCCCACTAAGCGTTTGTAAGTACCTGAGCTCACAGACCTCTGCGCCTTCAAAACAAGGGCATTCACGCAAATAGCTCCAAAATTACCCATCTGTGTACCGGCAAGACCAAAGGCGCAAGCCAGCGGAGTCGTTAGAAAATAATTGAAGCAAATGGGCACTTTCTTTGCCACGTGAATTTCAGCTGGGAATCCCGTTGGCAGCAGCGGCAGTTTCAAAGGTGTCCACACCTGCGGAGCCCGCGTCCGCCGGAGCGCGGAGCCCGGGGGGTCGCCGGCCCGGGGGGTGGGGTTGTGCCCCCCCGCTCTGCTTAAATGGCCCAAAAGGAGGAAAAAAAGGAAAAAAAAAATCAAAACGACTTCCATCAGAAAAACATTAGCTAAGGAGGAAACGGCTGTGGACACCCTGGTGGGATACCTCCTCACTCCGGGCAGGAGGGTTCCTGCCATTGGTACCAGTACTGCAGAAATGTCCTCCTCGGTTTTGTTTGTTTGGCAGCTGAGATTTGGAATATACACAGCAGAAGGAATTATCTTCCATTATGAAGAAATAAAAAATATGTGACTTACATCTTCACCCCCGAGCCCACCCAAAAAACCCGCACCCCTCGCAACAGAACCACCACAATTTGCTTTTCAGTGACACAAGGACGATGTGAACTGAGTGATCCCTGCACCACTTCTCTCCAAATAAGTTCAACGTAAAGTATGACCTCTGTTTTCTAGCATTGACAACTGTGTTGATTCCTAGCACATTAGTGAGGGAAAAATTTAGCTTGAGTAATTTGAATTTTTCAGATGAGTACAGACAAATTAGCAATGTCACAGAGGATCGGTAAACCGTATCACAAATGCATATTTTTTTCATATTGCCTTTTTGATTTTCTGTTTTTCTGGGGTTGGTTTGTTTCGTTTTTACTATTTTTTTTCCTTTTTCCACTATTCACATCTCAGGCAGTTACTGGTTCTCCTATTGCCCACGACCATGGATTGAAGGGCAGAAAAGGATGTAACAACTAGGAAAAAGGATCTAAATAAAAATACAGCACCCTTAAGATACAACCCATTAGAAAGTAGCAAGGAACTTGGTGTGAGCAGTCAGACCGTGATGTCCACATGGTGGCGAGGCCTCGGTAAGCATAATGTTATCACGGCAACATTTCTGCCTAATTCACACACTATTCAGCCCTACTCAGGCTAAAATCCCACATTCCAATTTCTCTTATATACAGCCTAAGACATGGGGAACATCAGGGCAGGTAAAATACAGAGCCTCGGGATGATGATAGAAAACAGCGGTCGTACCCTTCCATCCTGCAGATGTCTTCCCAAGGCTGTGTTCCTGCTGCCTGCAGGATGGATGTCCTTGGTTCCTGAGAGGAATGCCTGCCTCTGCTGCTCCTCCTCCCAGCCATTTCTCCTAAATGACACGTGAGAGTGAGTCAGAGATAAGCAGTCGGCCCGTGAGATAGCACAGCAAAGCAAAGGACACACTTTTCCTTCGGCCCAGGAAGACACGAGAGCAGGAGCTTTTTACCCGTGGGGCAGATGGTGGCCGCCAGCGGGGCAGAGCACGGGCCACTCCTCCCCCAGTCACCGACCCTTGGAAAAAGAGTGGGATGCCACAGGGTCTGTGCGGTGGTGACAGGAGCAGTCAGGCCAGTGAGCAGTGATTAGGGAGTGACAGAGTTGGACCCAGAGGAACTTTGCCGAGCAGGTTAAGCTGTGTTGTGTTTGCGTTTGAGCCGCTGGCTGAGTTGGGATACTGGCGTGCTCCTGCCAGGCAAGTGCTCTTAGTATCCAGCCTTCACCATTTATTTCATCCCTTCTCTGCTTGGGATGTAGTCGGTGGGAGGTTCTACGGGATGGATTTTTAGTGCATTGCCTGTCTCTGAATGCTAACAACTCTGGGGACTATTTGATGAAAGCTGGATATGGGCAGACCCTGAGTAGAATAAATGCTGTTTAAGAATCCACATTTGGAAAAAAAAAAAAAAAAAAAAAAACTCCAGCTGCAAATGTGGAAAACCATCCCACCAGGCAGCCATTACACAGGTTTCAGAAAAAAAACAAAACAAAACAAAACAAAACAAAAAAACCCAAACAAACAAAACAAAACAAAACAAAAAAAAAACCAAAAAAAACCAACAACAACAACAAAAAAAAAAAAACAGCAAAGCAAGCCTGCATTTCCAACCGGTAGCAGAACAGCTCTGGAAGTAAGTGTCCATTTTGTTTCACCTTTCTCCTCCCGAGGTTTTGGGTCTTGCCTGTCATATTTCGCCATCGACCAGAGCTCACTGAGGAGCTGTGGGGTGGGTGATGCCCCCGAGGGCAAGACCCATGTGGGGAGCAGCACCAGCACCCGCTGGGGGGACACCAGTGGGCACCACCGTGAGCTGCTGTCCCGGTTCGCTGAGCACTCCGCCGGTCCCTGGGGCTCCCCGATTCTGGAGAAAGTGGCCAATTATTTTTCTGTCTGAAAGAGTCTGTGATGTGGCAGAGAATGACAGCTCCAAGGGAGAAAACACCTCTTCATTAAAAAGTGCTGCTAAGCACACTGAATATCCAGATCCCAGCACCCAGTTGCACAAAGGTTAGGACGAGAGCCAAGAAATTATGCATTTTCACAGATACTTTTGTACACACACATATGTGTGTACAATGTACATAAAGACACACACACACACAAAAATATCTACAGGCTCACTTTCAACACAGGGTGGCCAAAATCTTTTAAATTCCTATTGAGACAAAACCCCTGCTGAAGTCAAGTTTTGCTATCAGTTTTGATGTGCTAGGAATCACCTGGGAAAAACAAAAACAAACAAACAAACAAACAAACAAACCCCCCCCCCAAAAAAAAAACCAAAACACCCACCAAATTGGTTACCAAATGCAAGAAGAGAGTCAGCTTCATGGAAATAAATGACAAGGCATTTGTTGAGGAAAATATTAAACAGAAAATCTCTGGTTTGCACACCTCTCTTTGAGAGGCCACAGGAAGAGAGGGCCAGGCTGCTACATTTTGTAGGTTTCGTTTTATTTAATTTCATTTTGGTGATTTAATGATTGCAGGAATTCATTTTAACGAATGAGAAAAAATTTCCAAAAAAAGATCCAAGACACATATGAATCATGTGACAATGCAGAATTGGGTTTCCTGGTGAGGCACATGGTGTAGAAGACCACTGATCCCAAAGAAAGACTAAAATGCAAACTGCACTTTAACAGCCTTCTTCTTCTTTCCTTCAGAAATTCTGAAAGGCTGAGAGGAAGGCATTCTAAGGAAAAGGTGAGAGAAAAAGTGGTGACATCCATGTCTACCACAAGTAAGCAAGGTAGAAGTAATCATTTCCACAATGGCTCTGTGGAAGAGTTCAGGCACCAAGATGGACAGAAGCAACCCTCAGCCTTACCCTAACTCTTCATGACCCAGCAGCTTTCCTCAGCCCAGCTCCCTGGCTGCCTGCATTCATGCACTGAGCTGCCTGAGCTCAGCAGGCTGCTGCCTCTCTCCCCAGTTACAAGCCTGACCCAGGATGTTGGCCCAGGTAGGATGCTCAGAGGATCACATCAAGGTTGCTTTGCAGATGAGCCCCACTCCCTCTTGCTCACATGTTTCAGCGAAGCAGGAAACAGAGTGAGGGCAGGGCAGCTGGGGACCCTTTGGTTATGGCTATCCATTTTTATAGGGAGATATACTGAGATAAACCACTACCAGTTCCATCAAATGTGGGGGAATATTCCAGCTGAACTGTAATCCAGGGGCGCAGTGATGAATAAGGAAGGGGATAGATTCCGGTATTTGTTGTTCAGAGCTGGGCACTGAGAAATGTGGAAACCCTCTGCTGTCAAAATGGTTAAACCCTTGTGACTTTGAATATGGTGTTATTTAGTGATATGTCAGAATCACTAAACAACATTTTTCTACCCTTTCCTGCAGTTTTATTTTGAAATTTCCTCCTCCCTGTGTCCTCTCACCTGACCATATAACACCTTCCTCAGCATCCTAAAGAAAGAATCTGCAGCAAGGCAGAAATGCTTGAGATACAGCACATAACTTCTTCTCATAAACAATTTACAAACATAGCCATTTGTTTTCAATAAAGATTTTAAGTCACAATCACGTATTTCCAGTAGAACTTTTAACTCTACAACAGTGCATCTTTGTTCCCCTGTTGCAATGCAGAGCTGCCGGGTTTGATTCTGTGATATTCATATTTGGTTGTTCTCTGTTTTAAATGTGTACAAACATAACCATAAGATGATAGTGCTTTTCCATGCTTAGCATATTCATCACCTTATCTTCCTCTCAACTTCTTGATTTGCATGCAAGAAATCTGTTGTTAGAGAGAATGCAATCTGCAAGCCAACAAATCCTGTCCCATGGGGGGAAGGAGTCAAAGTGGTACACATAGCTCAGATGAAGAATATGAAGTATGTACAAGAACCTGATCCTGCATCATATGAAAGGCCCACAGTCCAAGGCTTTATTGACAGAAGCAGACCACGAAGTCTCCAGTCCCCTGGAGTAGGCTGCCTGCCTACTCCTATGGCTCAGGTCTCTGTCCCTCAGTCTGTATGAACATTTGGAAGGCTGGGCTGCAAATCAAGCTTTGAGGGTAGTTCTACTTAATAATTACCTCCTCCCAAAAGACTGTGATTTTAACCTTGATTTTTTCATTTGGTGATCAGTGCAATCTTACCAGCAGCTGCATCAGCACAATGAAGGCAACAAGCCACATTCCAGGAACAAAAGCAAAACTGTAGGGTAGAAGCTTCCTCCACTGGTTTCACAGGCATCCTGTTGAACCCTCTCTCGCAGATGAGCGGGGGCAGGTTGCCCAGGTTGTTGCCTGTTGCCTGCCTTCAGCACCCAGGGCCAGGGCTCTGTGCTCAGCAGAGATGCATCTATGCACTGCTCAAACGCTCATGGTGCTCCTCCGACCCAGTGCCTCTGATTTAGTACTAAGAACCTTAAAACCAGATTTGTGGAGCCATGGTCTGATGGGCTTGCAGCTCCTAACCCACTGTAGCATCTTAAAGCATATAGACATAAATGACAATTTTCTTGCAAGTGTTGTACCCTTGACTCTGGCTGTCTGGCAGCTGGTCTGGCCACAGCACAGCTGTATTTATGGCAGGGGCTGGGGCAGTAACACTGTCAGGCCTCCTAGCTCCAAGCAGAGCAGCAACTAGAGAGCTAAATCAGTCAGCACTGGTTTCTCTCCCCAGATTTGATCTCAAACGCCCAGGACAGAGGCAATTACACCTCTCTGAAACAGCTCTCCACTGCCTGCCTTCCTCTATATTCACTTGCATAAAACCCAGAGTCAAACATTTGCCAGTTCAGAATAGTAATAGGCAGTGGCAGATCACGCCTAGTTGCACTTTCTGTCTCTCTCACCAAAGTGTAATCTAGTGGTATTTGATATGGCTAAGAGCTAGAACGATGATTTACTATGCTTGGTTAGCATAAATCAGCTCAGGCTGCTGCATGTTCACAGCATTTTGCTTTGGGGCATGCCCTTTTCATCACTCCTATTCCCAGCTGTGGCCTGGTCAGGTAGGCTGGTCCAACCATTGGTGGGATCTCCTTGTAAGCCAGAAAGCTAAATCACTGCTTAAAATTCATGCTCATATCCCAATCCCCATGTGGTTGTGCTAGGGGTCATACGCTATGCTGCAGGGGCCAAAACCCATCGCAGAGGGGCGAGGTGACCCCATGAACCCCTATGACCACTAAAGCATGCTGAAACCAAACTTGCAAACTTCTGTAGCTGCACTTTGTGCCCATTACCTGAGCAAAGCCTTTAACAAACTTGTTATTGAATTTGCTCCCCATTATCCAACCTCTCCTTCCAAGTAAGTATGAGTCTGCCAGAGACTTATTTCTCTGCAGAGATGTGGACTCTGTACAGTGCTACTCAGGTGAAATTTGCCTCAATCTCTTTATTCAGCTAGTGACAGGTCTGTGTGAAACTCTTTAACCTAATGCAGAGCCTATCTCACTAAGCACCAGTAGTTTTCAGCTGATACATCTAAAGCACCCCTAAAAGCTGACTGAGAAAAGTATGTTCAGCCATATATTGTCTTCTGTAAATCTGCAAGAGTTTCAGTAACATACTCTTTTTCCCAGAATATGTCGCAGTTTCCACAGAAAATATTCAAAGGTCTGTGAATTCAAAAATGTGCTCAACTCTGCTGTAGTGAATCCCCACAGGTGAACAGTTTCCAAAGGAAAGAGGACCGCAGTGATGTCTATTAAATCCTGATTGAATACTTGACTAGCCGTAGCTTGCTGTTTTTGGAAATTCTGACTTAACAGAAATTGCAAACAGTTACGAAAAACAAGAGGTGGAAATGATGTTTGTAGAAAGAAGCACTAAAAATGCTTAGCATAATACCACTACAAAAATTGAGTTAAACAAAAAGATTTTATAAAAGCATTAGGTATAGCCAAACTGCTGTTAAGGCAGTCTGCTTTAAAGCATACACACAGGGGCATTTGAACTGTGACAGCTGAAAAAAAATTTCACAATTACATCAACTTTTCAGGCTGAACTGTTACTATCATTCACAGGAAAATAAACCATTGAGTAAAAAAAAAAAAAAAAAAAAAAAAAAAAAAAAAAAAAGGTTCCCCCTCATCATATTTCTCAATAGCAATGAGAACAACTCTTCCTGGTTGTGGCTCACATGAATGTGTCAGAGATTTACTGGGGTTGAAACATCTCTGCTAAGTTTAGCCACTGTGTTTTTCCACACAACCCCATCCCAACCCCTCTGTCCCTTGCTGCCTCATCAGGTTCCACCCCTAGCACTCCAGCTTCATTCTTCCTACTTCTGTTTTTTTCAAGTGGGCAAATCTATGGTGTAGGCATCCTTACTATTGACTCATGTGGTCTTGTGCCAGCACAGGTCTGTCCCAGCAGCCAGGCTCAAACCTACTTCCCACCTTCCTAGGAGTACTCTGGATCTGTGTCCTGCTGTCCCGCGAGCTGCACTGTCCCTGCTGGGGGTGACCAGGGTGGCTGCATGCTGGACAGGCCCCAATGTCATCCCACAACTGCTGGTACCCATGCATTGCCCCATCAGCCTCTTAGCACATCACATCCAGGGAGCTGGCTTATCTGGTGGTGGTCCATATCCAGCTGGGTTTCCCACAGCCAGCACTGAAGTGTTCCAGGGTATACAACCAGCTTTTTATGGTCTCAACACTTTAAACTTCTGCTGGAGGAAAAAGCACAGCAGATGGTGCCCGGACTGGGAGTAACTCACCTTTGACGTCTTCTGAAAGCACAGCCTGGCCAAAGGCCACTAGCAGTTCTAAATAACCTGAGCACCTACATCTCTGTCCTTTCCTGCTATTACTGTGGCTCTTGTTGCACCAGCCATATGAGAGGGGTTCGGCCACCAGTGCTGACGCTCTGGAATTGAAAACACGTAATTAGAAGCCAATTATGCTACATTCCAGCGGACAGGTGCAGAAATAGCCATAGGTTGATCTTGGCTACCTTACCTGTCTTGGCTACCAAAATAATTTGTCCTTCTTAACACTGAAATAGGGACAAACCTTACCAAACAATCTCTCATAGTTAAATATGTTTTTGAGAATAGTGGTGGCAGTTGAAATACATCATTATAAAACCCCAAACTCTTGGTCATGTAATTCATTTAGAAGGAAAAAAAGTACATGTTTATTTTCCTACCTTCTCCTTAACCCCTACAGGCTGTGATATCACATGCGTAAATTGAAATTAACACTTCTCCCATCTGGAATTCTGTATATTTAAATTGTAGGCTTGGAATAACATTTTTCTCTTTAGAATAAATGCTTGTGAGAAACTACCATGTTAGAAGAGCAATGGGTTGGGTTGCTAGTGACCAACTAGGAAAACCAGAGCCAACTCTAAAATGACTTTGTCAAGTTGTTTTTTCATGTTTAGCCTTCACAGCCACTGTCTTTGAAGGCAGGGCACATTTGGCGATAAGGGGTTTCCTGCAATTTTTTAAGCCCCTATTTTACCACAGTCAGGACCTGCTATCTCTACCTTTTTTTTCCTCAGTCCCCTCAGTGTCCCCTGGGCACTGCCAGCAGCATTACCTCCTACCTCTGTCCCATGAGGAACCATGGCAGCTGCTCCACTCACTCCTCACTCAAACCTCCTCTGTGAGGCAGGAGGGCAGGTGTGGGTATAAAGGGATGGGTACCCCTGATGGGAAAACCAAAAACCCAAGAAGAAACCTCCCAAGACACTCACTGCATCAGTAACTGGAGCAGAGGAGAGCATTACCAGAGCTGGGCTGCACTGCCCTGCTGACGTCTTTCTTGAGAGAGCCAGCACCTCCACCTGCCCCCTTCACCCTGGCAGATGGGCTGAGCCTGAGTGAGAGCTTGTGATTTGCCTGCACATGCTCCTCTCAGCTGCAGGGAGGTGTTAGAGTGAAGTCCTCAAAACCAAAAGCATCAGTAAGCAGCACCAGCCTCTCTGCCACACTTCTGCTTGCAGCTTTCCCCAGCTCATCCTTCCCTCACAGCAGGGCAGGAATCAGAGAGGAAACCCTGCTTCACAATTCCCAAACAGATGCTCTGCCAGAAACCCAGCAATGAACAGAAACAGCTGCTCTTCAGCTTCCTCCTTCCTCTGACGGGTGTGTAAGAGTCTTCTCCATGTAGAGAAACAGGGAGGAAGTGCCCCCTGGGCTCTGGCTGCCCCGTCCCCATCCTTCTCCTCCCTGGTGCCAGCACAAGGGGCAGGAAGCAGCAATTGCTCAGCAGATTTGCCTCAGCTTGTTTTGGCTGGCTCAGAGGAGGAAAAGCCTCAGAAGTCAATTGGCACAGCTTGAAAGGAAATCCCAGCACCCCCCACCCCCATCCTGCCTGGTCCAGACTCCAGTGCCTGTTCACAAACCCAAAGAGCTCTGCTGTATTAAGCTGAGATGCTTCACTAGACTTCAGCTGCTGTGGACCCCCACTCTGTCTACACAAGAGTAAGGGGAGAGCTGGACTTCCTGGGACTGTCCTGAAACACGGAGCTGGAGGAAATGCTGCTGCTAGTGCCGGGTGGTCAGCATGGGGTGCACCACAGTTTCAGCAGGAGGCTGGGGGGAAGTGACGGGCTGTTTGCTGACACAATCACAGCTTTTAAAACAAGCTTATGCTGCAAAAGCCAAGACATCTCAGATGATGCTTTTCAGCATGCTGCTGGCTGCTGTGATGGCTCCCAACCACTGCAATTCAGAACAGCTCCACGTGAAGCCACATATGCACCAGAGAGCAGCCAGAAACCTGGGGCAGGATGCTGCAACCCTTGGACCAGGTGAAGCTGTGGGTGATGGGCCAGGTGGCAAGATAAACCTATGGGCTTTCAAGGACTCTCCTCTATCCCCCCCCACCTGCAGCAGCTACACACATTTTACTTGCATGCTGCAGTGTCATTGCTTGCTCTCAGTAAAGTTTTTACCTGACTGGAACTGGTGCCAGGCCCTCCCCAGCCTGAGCTGGTGCCATCAGGCCAGTGGGAATCCGGTCTCTTGTCTTCAATGCAGAATGAATCAGATGCTGCATCTATGGGTGGCTGGTGTTCCTCCTGCTCCCAATGCATCTGGAAAGACTCCTTCAGCTGGCCAGGTGGTCATGCACCAGTGTCACACAGCCCACATGTCCCCATACGCCATGGGACAGCCACAGTGCAGAGCAGTGCGGTATCACTGTGAGCATGGAAGACTCCAGCAGCTCTCACCCATGCTGGGTCTCAGCCAAGAGCTGCACACCTGCACTATGCAGAGCCCAAGGTCTTGACTACTTTCATGCAATCAGGAAAGAGGAATATGGACATCATGGACAGTGGGAGAGGATGTAGGCTTTTCATAGTGGTATCACTACCTGTAAAACATATAAGTTGCAGCATGTTTCAGTACATTATGCAAGTCACCTTTTTCCCCCAAAAATGAAGCCCTGAAAGAGCTGAAGTTGATGAATTTCTGTCTCAAGTGGTGATGCCATTCCTCCTACCGCTGCTCCTCCCTTTCACTGCTTTTGTCTCAAAGGCTCTTTCCCACACTGAACTCCTGGTTGTTAGTGTTCATGTGGCCCTTTAACTCACTCAGCTAATGGAGAATCCTCAGTGTGATCTTCCTGTGACCATTCACATAAAAATCATTATTTACTCTGTGTTAACATTTTGCAGAGTTGAGTCACAGCAGGGTCTGAGGAGCAGATTGGGCAGGTGGAGAAGAGAAGGGATGAGTGGAAGGAAACAGGACATCCTCCTGCTGATGGCAGAGACCAGGTCAGTTTGCATCACCTCAACTCCTCTGATTAAACCTATTTTAGAGAGGCAGCTTTGTTGATTTTTTTTTAATTATTTATTTTAATGTTAGAAGATCAGCTTACCAGACACTTCATCACTCTTCCTTCAGACCTGATGTTTTCCTTTAGAAAATGCTTTTGCTCAAGCTGAAAGACCATGCTTTATGCAAGGCTGACTAACAAATCCTACTTTAGAGGCATTCAGAAGTGATTGCCAGTTTAGCCAGCCAAAGGCACCAGGTAAGGGCATAATTCTACTGGATGTACTCAGTACTTTGCAAAAGCCAGACCTCAGTGTCCTGCTCACACCTCGCTGCACACTCTTACTGCCAAAAGAAGTGTTTGCTGGTTTTCTTGAACTCAGATAAGTCTTTCTGTGGTTAATCAGTAATATCTTGAACTTCTTGAAAGATGTGTTATTATCAGCACTCCAGCCCTCCAGGAGTGTTTCCAGTTCCTTTCTCTGATTCATTCTTCATTATTGTCAGGGGGAGCTGAGACACCAAATGTTAAGTATTGCAATTATTGTGTGTTGTTACTTATCATGGGTCGTTACTGTGCATTGTACTTGGACAAGCCTGAATCCCCGGGGTTGGAGGGACCTTTAAAAACCCAAAACAATCAAGCCCATCAACAATTTATCTATATGTTTGTTAGTACAATGGAATTTGATCCAAAATAGCACACAATGCAAAGACCATATGTCTTCAAAAGAATTTCCTTTCGACCACACACATAAATGTCAAATTATTTGATTAAAGGAGCTGAGATTCTGCACTTAATTTATTCCTGGCCTACTGCATGTTTCATCACATGCAAATGGTTTTTGTTTTGTGTTTTTTGGGGGGATTTGTTTGTTTGTTTTTGTTTTTGTTTTTTTTTTTTTTGAGGACAAATTAAAAGGTTTTTGTTGTGTTGTTCTATCCACTATCTCCTTAAGCAAACTGAAAAATCATTTTGACTTTGCTGGGACTTTGAATCAAGTTACACAAATCTGCTGATTTTATTAGGCAGTTTGGGTCTGACAATAATTTAAAGCACCTAAAAAGGTTGCCACCACTGAGTGCTGTTCATTTGGCATAAATAGTGCTCAGGTCTGCACTGGTGACATAGTGGGCTGTAGGTCCAGCATTGTTTGACTGGCTCTTACTCCAGCTCTGGGGAAGGCAACTGCAGTGCATTCAGGAGCAGGGAACCCATGGCAGAGCTAGCTGAAAAACAAGCAGAGAGGTGGGGAAGCATCAAGTTCATGGCATAAGCAAATATTCTACAAATCATCAAGAGACTAACTGGATGGCCACAAAGAGATTTTTGTCAAGGGTTTTCTGCAGCTAAAATCAATTCATTCACTTCATCTGTTTTGAACATACTGGAGATGCAGCTAAAGATGTCACAAATGGTTAGAGTTGCCTGGAAACCTTCAAGGTGTCAATTGACCATATTTTTAGGTGCAGGAATGTTACATGGACACACCACAATTTCACCAGTGATTTGTTTAAAAAACGAATGGAGTCAGAAACCTACAAGGGAATAAAAATATCAGGAGAGTGAAGCTGAGTTGAAGCAGGGTAACTCAAAATCAATATTTTGCTTTTAAACTCTTAAGGGGAGGCCCAGGAGGGCTGCACTCATTTTGTCCTCCTTCCTTATTGTCCTGGGAGGATTGGCTGAGAAGTGACAAGGCTGCTCCGTACTTACTGCAGGACATTCCTCACTAACAAGCCACTTGTTAGAGTATTTGCTTCCCTGTCCAGGGCCTGGCTTTTACTAAGCAGCATCAGACAATGATCAAGCCAAATTTGAAACTAGAGATGGAAAAAGGGCTCCTCTCCTTTTGATGTAGGAATATGTTGAATGCCCCTCTGTCCACAAACTCAAATCTGTACACGAAAATGGGTCACTGAATCTCCAGCATCTTCAGCACAACCCCGAGGGTTTGCATTCAGGGAGTAAATTCAATCTGAGGTTGCTCCAGAGACTGAGCTTGTGGTGAGGGGAAGAAGTGGCTGCATAACTGAAACCTGCCCCTTTTGCTCGTGGTTATTTTTCTATGGCTTTGTCTAATACAGCTGGGGGGAAAGGAGGCAAACTTGTAGGTATTTTTCTAAGTAGAAGTGGACAAAAGGCTAGGAAACTTCTGGGGTCCCATTTTTCTGTAGTTCTTACAGTGTAAAAAGAAATGTCTAGAAATTATTATAAGGTCCTTAGATGCTTGACTCTCAGACTGGCTCCTTGGGACCACATATACCCAGACAAAGCACAGCCACACTGAGGGATGGGTTTCTCCAGGATCATAGGTTCAGGCAATTCACAATGGTCAAGACAACAATGCTGCATTGAAAAATTCAGAATCTGTGCTCTCATATGGTTGTGTTTGCTGGACTCAAACAGCTGAGTGAACTACCCATCCCCTCACCAGGCTGAAAGAATGTCTTGAGTTGCAATGCAAGATGTAACCAAAAGTATGTATTCTATTATCATCTGTTGAAACCAGCTGGGAAGGTGTTTTTCTCTTCTATGACCCATTCCTTGTGACTCTGGGGGGAGGGGGCGGGTGTGATACATAGTTGTGTGGGGCCAGTGTGTTATTAGCCCCACGAAGGTGTATCAAGCTCTGAGGGTTGCCAGCAGCCTCTCAGAAATGGCTTATAAAAATTATCAGGACAGCATGATCGGAGGTGTTTGGAAAAGCAAAAAGGCTTTAATTAAAGCAAAAAGGTTTTAATTAAAGCAAAAATAACAAATTATACAAAACAAAAGAGTAAAAGCTGTGCATGGTGCAGAGCGGTCCCTTACACCTGCTAGACACCCCAAAAATGCATTGAGAAACTCCGTGCTCTCTCTTAAGTATTCAATAATCTAGCAGTGGGTTTTGGCATGCTGCCCAGTAGAAAATAGCTATATTTCTTGAGGAACAGTTCAAGGATCCAATAGGTGCCTTTGTCCTGGCACTGGGCCACTTACCATGAGAAGAGCAAAGAAGTTTCTGCTTCTTTTTCCTTAAAAGTTCAGAGGTGAAGCTTACACTCTTTCCTAATATGGAAACACCTGTATCTTCTGTTAATGGGCCAGCTGTTAAAACCAGGTGGGACAGTGTTCTTTATCTCTTCCAGGACCCGTCCTCCCTCCGGGGGATATCTTCTGTTAATGGGCCATTAAGGCTCACTGCATGATTGATAAAATTACATTGCTCCACTGAGGGATGCTCCACCCAGTGAGTGGAGCCAAGCATTTCTTACCTGGATAAAACCTGAGATTCAGAACACCAGGACAGCCTGTTCTTCACTGGATTCCCAGAGGAAGACTGGACCCATTTCACCACCACTGGACTTTCACAGGAAAACTATGCCCTTCTACAGAATCATCTCTCCTCCAACAGAACCATATCTGTCACTCCAGGAAGACTTAATTGGCCTGCTACCAACACACTGACCAACAGGGTGTCAGATTGTATTCTGACTCTGTCAGTGTTTTTTTTGTTTGTTTGTTTGCTTGCTTTTTTTGTACTACTACATTTGTATTTTTAATATTCCTAGTAAAGAACTGTTATTCCCATTCCCAAATCTTTGCCCGAAAGTCCCCCATTTCGAAATTGTAATAATTTGGAGGGAGGGGGTTTACATTCTCCATTCCAGAATAGGCTCCAGCTTTCCCTGGCAGACACCTGTCTTCCCAAACCAAGACAATGAAACATAAGCAGATTTTTTTTTTTCTTCCCTTAAACAAGGACTACTTTAGAGACCAGTTGCTGGCCAGCTGAAATTGTGGATGGACCGTTAAAGACTTCAGTTTACCAATGCCCACCTGTGCACCCCTCTCACCTCTGCAGGACACAGAAAGGGTCCTGCAGTCCTGCAAGCCTTGTCTTTGACATCACAAGGGGACTGTGATCATGGCAGAGCCTCTTTCCTGACCCATGAGGCAGCAAACACATCATGAGCAGGGCTACTAAGGAGAATGGGGGGACAGCAGAATAACAGCATGTAAATCTACAGTCATCCAGCACCAAACTCCAGAAACTATTTTATCTAAGTCCTAAGTTGACAGAAGCTAGGTGCCCCGTGACTTTCAAAGCTGTGGACTTTACAAAGCTCTAGATCCTTACAAAAAAGCGGGGCGAGTGCTCAGCCATCCCTTTGGACTCTTTGCAAGCCAATAAACCAGAATCAGCACAAGCAGAGGATAGAAGACTTACGGTCCTTGTCCCTGCTCTGCTTGGTCCACAGCTATACAGTTCAGTACAAAATTTGCCTTCAAGATCACCTCTTGGAGGAACATTTCCAGAAACATCTGTTGCAGGAGGTACAAATATTAGTGAACCCTGAGCCTTGAGATCAACACCAGAGCAGGGTGTGAAGGCTGTGTAGTATCTTGGGAAGCCAAGGTTCCTTTCTCCTTGCCCTGTAAAGGCAAGGTGCTGTGAGGCAAGGAGAGCCACAGCCATGGGATTTAGTTACTGCAGAAGTTCAGGCAGCATGTGACAAATGAGCTCGCTGATACAGCTGAAGCACGGAGCTACACAGTCTTCATCCATCCAAACTATCCCTGGCCGTGTGTAGCTCAGCTGGCCTGATGACAAGTGAGGCTGGCTTTCCTGATGGGACGCCTTCAGCCAGCTCAGGCTGCAGTGCACTGCCACACTGCCATTGGGCATTTCTCACTCACTGTGTCCTGGAGATGGAGGGGTGCTTTGGGAGCGGTCCTGTGTTTGCAACCAAGAAAAAAAAAGAAAAAAAAAAAAAAAAAAAAAAAAAGGAAAAAAAAAAAAAAGTCAGAGGGAAGATTTGCACTTTTTTTTTTTTTTTTTTTTTTTTTTTTTAAGTGAGTCCTCCCCCAGCGGTGCTGCCCACTGGAGGTTTTATTGGCCCAGGAAGTCCCCTCTGTGCTGCCAAGTGGACCACGTGCTGGACTTCAGATCTCTCAGAAAGGAGAGGGAGAGGACAGATGTGTGTGCTTCAGTGCTACCTCATTAACTCATTTGTTTAAAGCCTCCAAACAATCCACTTCCATGCAGATGGAAATCCAAACCTCCCCCTTTCCACTTAGATGTGTATTCTCCTGGCAGATACGGCAGATATGTGTTGATCTGCTCAGTTAAAAAACTTCAACCCCCTAAAATTCTGGTCTTTGACCCCCCCTAAAACTAATTTGAACTATTCTCAGCTGATCTGGAGTTGAAGGAGATGGCTTTTGACTGGAAATACCTTATCTTTAGATAGGTAATGGTTGTTAATTAAACCAGTAAAAAGACATTAGCCTCTGCTACTTAAGTTTTAGCCAGTGAATTAACAAGTAATCCATGGTGTACTTTTAAATGAAGAGGTTCTCATGGAATAATACAATCCCAGAATCAATATCCTTTTTCTGTGAGATCTGAAAAATAAACCCTGCAGCACAGAGAGTAATTTCTCCTGCACAAAGCACACATTTCTAGAATTTGCTTTCTCTCTTTAATACAGACATACAACTCATCCAATTCCAATAATTATTTTAGCAGTAGTAGATAAAAATCTGGAACAACTTGCTAATACAGAAGTCACCACGTGGAAAAAAAAGGGTATGCATGTGTGTGTTTGTACATGGAGACTCCCCTCACTGGCATTTCTGTATAAGTAACAACGAGGAGGTGCTGCAGTTGTAACTGCAGAAAGCTTGATAGAAAATGGAAAAGAAGTAGGCGCAAGATTTGACAGTGGAAGAAAAAAATACTTATGGTAAAATACTTCACATTGTCTAAAAAACTCATCAGCCTCATTGTTTACTTGCAGAAAGACAAGGATAACTGTGGTAATGGAAAATATGGTGATAATACACTGAGAAAAGCTGCTGGGGAGATGGGAAAGGGTCTGGAACAGCCCAGGTAAAACGCACCCAAGGTGGTGCTGCCAAGCACATTCATGTGATGCAGGGAGACCAGGCAGCATTTCTTGTTTAAAGTGTGGCATATATACCCTGCCAAGGAGAGGATGGATGGATGTTTGGACAGATTCTGTGATGTATACACACACAATCCCCCCATATAAAAGTTTTCTACTTGAGATTTCAGTCTCCTACATCATGTGTTTGTGTCAGCCTTTAACATGGGCCAGAGCCAAACACCTCCAGTGAGGTGTTACGGTTGTACTTGCTAATCTTCAGTGTCCACAGGCTGGATTCTCTGTGTACTGTCTTCTTTAGTGTCCTTTGCACCAGGGGAAAGTGATGCCAGCTGCAAAAGGCACTTGTTTGCTATCAAAAATGTCTCTTGCAGTGTTAGTCAATAGCAAACTGATTCCACAGGAAGTTTTCCCATTGACTACAAACTGGAGAAAGCCACACTCAACAAATTCTGCCTGTGAAAAATCATATACAGAATGAGGTTTCTCTTTTTGCAAATTAATCTAGAGATCCTAGATCTCTCTGATCTCTAGAACTTTCTTTGGAGATTTATTCCTTCTATAGATTCCTGAAAAAAATGAGAAAACAAAAACCCCAAACCCAAATCTTTATCTATATTTAAAATTACAATTTCCCTGTCAAATGGTGCATTTATAAAAAGGCTGTGACACCTGGAAAAAACCATTCTGTTTGCATAGAGAACCTCAATCACCTCAATCACCTCAATCACCTCAACCACCTCACTTTGTAATGAACAAACACCAGTGCATCACAGGCTAAGTGAAGCTGAACTTTTACTACTTCACAGAACTTAGGAAACTTGCTGGAGTTTTTCCCATCAAATTCTCGTGGCCACTCTCCTTTCAAACAGTATCAGTGTTTTTTTCCTCTCTCCCTCTCTGTCTGTTGCATGCATAGATTCCTGTGACTAAAATCAAGCCAGCAGAGGTACAGTACATTTTTATACCCTAATTAAGATTTAGAATTGATTCTGAAATTTCACATATGGCAAAAAACCTGAATGTGGTCCTCAGCTATTAAACCCCCTCTGTGTTTCTAGTTACTGACTTTGAATGTCCCATCCAATATTTGCTAAAATAAAGCTACCAAAGGTCTGTTTTCCCCCTCCTTTACCACCTTAGCTACAATGGGTGGGCACGTGCTTAGGGGAAGGTGAGGAAAAGGCAAGGGACAATCAAAGCTTTGAAGTGCACAGACACAGCTATAGCTGAGACCTTGACCTGTCAACATCAGGCAGCTCCAGTCAGACAAGACGTGACAAGGAGATTGCACAGCACCCTTGCAAAGTGCACCTGCACCCAGGACCTGCCTCTCTGCTTACCGAGGAACCACCACAGCAGCAGGATGAGAGCAGGGGCACAATCTCATTCCCCCAGATCTACCAAGTTCACAGAGAAGAGAGACGCGTATTAGCATATAAATGGGCTCTGCAGCATGTTTGTTGGTTTTACACATCTGGCTCAGGGAGGGCAGCAGCTGGGATGACTCCAGACAGAAAATACAGACTTCGGTGCTTCAGAGTCCCAAAGCCTCCTTCAGCAAGTGGAGTTCATAAACCTCCTGGCAGCTCCAATTATGATATCCTCACTCATAACAAGCAGTACCTTACTCCAGGGGAAATCTCTTTGATTTTTAATTTAGCCTAAGTTGTCACATAGGTGTAAGACACCAAGACTCAAAAGTTCCTGGAGAGTTAGAGAATACTGGCATTTGCATTTGAATCTCAGCTGTTGGCTTCAAGTGTGAGGGAGGAGAAGCGGCACAGTCTCCCTTCTTCTTCCTACTTACACTTCTTGCATATGTTATTTTGGCAAGAAAAGGAATTCTGGAAGAGCAACAAATACTGGGGTAGGTCTCAATGTTTTTAAAGGCTGTCATATTAAAAATGAACTTAAAATTTTATATTTTTTTTTAATTCAGGCATTTAATTCTTTATCTGAGTGACTTTGAACAAGTGTAGTTACAATCTGTGATGAGTTACAGAAGAGATCCCAAGTAGTTTTCTGTTCCTGTCAGCCAAATCTCCTGCAGAGCCCATTTTAGCAAGTACAACCCTCATGTTAAAGATAGGAAATGGGGCCATCGAAAAAGTCTCACCCAGTAACAAAGTCAGAAACCGCACCTCTGTCCTGACTCTGCCGTCTGCTTTACCCACCAAGCCATGCTTGTGTCTTGGATGCAGAGAGATTTTTTTTGCTTTTTAAGCTTAGCACAAACCCTCAATTTTCTGTTTTACTTCTAGCACTACATGCCTTTGCTCTTCCTTGTGGCGTGTCCTTCATTCAGCCCCACTGCACCCGTGTTTCCCTGCACACAAACACCCTGTAAAAGCTCCTGCTGGTCACCCAGCTGCAGTGGAGCTCTGTACAGATGGGGTGTCTGTCCAGCTGCCACTGCTGCTTTGTCCCCCACATTCACTGTGAAGGACCTGAAGAGTTTTCTATGCTGAATGCAAAGTGGAGAGAAATGAAATTAGTGCAAATATTAAGACACTAGTGCGATTGCATGAATATTTAAGAGAGTGTGTGTGAATTTGATGGCCAAGTGGCCACCTAAGGGAGAGAGAAAATAAACCCTGACTACACTGCATCACAGGCTGTAATAGCTACAGATGAGAGACTGCTTTGTATTCCACTTTTTCAGAGGGTAATAAGGAGTCACCTATTTGAAAAGAGATAAACAGGCTGGATCTTCAACCCTCCCGTTTGGGAACATTGATGTTTAAAGTGAAATGTTTATTGGCTCTAATGAGGTTGATGCAAAAGGGTGTTGGGTATTTGCATACCAATTTCTAAACCTCCAAATGAAAGGTGGTGATGTCTGAAAGCATAGAGTGACACCCACAAACACATCGTCTCTGGTTTCAAAGTAGCACGGTTTAGAAGAAATGACATCTCAGATCTTTTTTTTTTAAATGCAACAGCAAAGAAATTTGCAAAGTAATTAAGAAGCAAATAGCCTAAAACCATCAAGGAGACTAGATTTTTAAGAGTTAAAACGTTGTTGTAGGGTTCTCTGGTACAACCTACCATTAGCATTAAAAAGAAAAATTGGACACTTACATGGTAGCAGGCAGAACGAGTGGGTTCTTTCCTAGACAGTGAGACATACCAGGACAGAAACACTTTGACGTTAGAGAATTAACAAATCTGTAAATAATTAGCCAAGAAAAGAAATCTGGCTGATTGTTTGTCAGTTCATTAACCATCCACTGCAAAGTATATGGCTATTGTCTCCTGCAGTCAGAACAGTGATACAATACAAATAATAAAGATAACAGCCAGAAGAGCTATTTCATTATGTGGATTGTGTACTTGGTCTTGCAAATCAATTTTTTGTGTACCTTGTCTCGTTTGCAAGTGATACCTGCAAGGTGAAGAGACAAAGTAACACACATCTAAAATAAGTTGATTTAATCTGGAAAATAGGCTCACTACCATTTTTTCATCCAGCACTTACATAAGAAGTGTCACAATACAAATCTCAGTGATTTACCTTTTCTGTGCACAAGTGAAATGAATTTGATTCAGCTAAGCACACGCCCAGCTTTACACCTGTGCCTAAGTCCTGTTTTTAACAACTAAACACTGCTTACAGTATTTTGCTGAGTCAGGGACTGGATTCAGTTCTCCCATGGATAGGCAGCCATATGCCAGGCACATTGTGGTATACAATGCTTAATTTCCCAGGGGAGAATAAACCTTGCAGAAATTTTTCTTCATCAGGCCTTTTATTAGACACTGCTAGATCTGAGTCCCAGGAGAACATGTTTTCCTTGGCTCCAATGGCATGTACCCTCCTAGAAAATATAGGAATTGGCTGGGCACACTAGCACCAGAACTGGTATCAATACCAACAGCCAACTAGCCACTACCAACCCTTACTTGCATATTTATTAACAAATGATCAGGAAAATATGTGATCACCACATATTCCTATTTAACTCAAGGAAAAACCAAATCCACTCCTGAAAGGACACTGCCTATGATCTTATGTTCTTGCCTTGAAATGCCACACTCTCCCAGGGGCACTCTCTCCTTCCCACTGGTGAACAGGCAGTTGCTGCTGGTGTAGGATGATATACTTGATGGAAACTTGCTGACTGCTGAGACATAGGTGACGGCTCCCTCTCAAGATCACCCTTCTTGTCATCTTCCATCATACATATGTGGTAAGATTTTTTGAACCAGGATTTTTCTTGCCATATTCTTGTGTAGCACCTACACTGGGTCATGGTGACAGATGGGCACCAGAGACAAAATCCAAACCAGTTTAGTTTCTGATTATTTATTTCTCACCCTAATGTTAAGAATATTATTTGTCTTCCTGCTTTTCCACCTTCCCTTAATTAATATTGAGAATAATTCATGTGCTGAGATACACTTGCATTCAACAGGCCAAGGTAAGGGATCTCCATCATAAACCATTTTTAGCACAGATTCACTTTGATACACCATAATTTTAAAGTCAGCCAACTCCCTGGCTTTTTAATCTACAGATTACCTTGCTATGCCTTACCTGCCTTTCAGAAAGTGATGCAGATGGCCAGAATTTTCAAGTTTCTTACTGATTTTCCAGTAAAAAGTAATTTACACAACAGCAGACTTTGTTTATCACCTATACATGATCTATACATAATTAGCTTTCTCATGGTTAATAGATACCAGGTGGAAGAAATCTGCCAGCTGAAGACGAATGGAATGTAGCAATAAACCAACAATCAACTCAGTGCCTCTAAAAAAGGCTTTGGAAAGAAGGACCCACTTGTGGATGGAGAAACAAATTCAGCTTAAATACAGCAAAGCAAAAGCAAGATAAAGATTACCCTGAGGGGCAATGGACTCTGGGGTGATAAAAGCTCTGCTCAGTCATGTCTAGGTGCTGCTGCAGGGCAGGACCAAGCAGCCAGAGGGGAAGAAAATGCTGCTTCAGTTCACTTTGCTTTTGAGAGAAAAAACCACCCATGGAATCATTCATCCCCAACTGCTTCAGTACCTTTTCAGGCTGAGACAATTCTTCCATTGCCATCTAAGTTACCTTTTTAAACACAAAATAGAGTAAATCCTGTTATTTAGAGTTCCTTAGGGAGAAAGCCAGTCTTGCTAGCACAAAAGCAGTCAGTGGGTTTTAGGTGACCTCCATCCATCTGGGAAGAGAAGACATGCACATGGGACTGACCATAGACCAAACACAGAGTCTGTGTCTGTGCAGACTCCTGTTTTACTACACACCCAGGCGTAAAGGAATTAAGGCCTGATCTGGAACACAAATCTTGTGTTTCTTGTGTGCTCCAGGGTTAGCATAGTCCAAATCAAATAATAGATAAAATTTAGTACTAGTCCTGAAAACACTGAGCATCTCCTGTTGTTTCCATGCTCCATGGGGCTGTGATTTCATGATACAAAATATTTGGCCACAAAACAGACTTGTGGTATTGCTGGAGTCTCATTCCACAGCTCTGCCCTCCTCTTCCCTCTAGCTGTGGCTGCTGATTTCTGCCCTTACATGGGGAAGAAATAATCAGTCTGGGATGTCAGAGGACACATCAAGCCATGTTAATATGACCAGTATCTTCATGCATAGATGTTGTTTACTCAACCAAATTATTTATGAGAAAGAAAGAAGCAAGATACTTATGCAAATAATATCAACACACAAAAGCATTGGCACACATTGCAAAGAAGGTCAATGTATCAGACCAAATAACATTCTTGTCTCCATATCTCAAATATTTCTAATCTAAGACCCTATAGAAGATAAGTCTGCTCCATCTCTAGCAAAACAGCTTCTTTCAACACTGCAGAAAAAAATCTCAACTTTGAAAAAGAGTAACACAAATTAAATTGTGTACACTGCAGGGATTTATCAATCTGTATCACCAAGGCAGAAGAAAAAGAGAGACAAGCCATCTTTGTCTGACCTGCTGTAGTGAGAGAATTGTCATTGTCTTTGGATTCTTTTATAAATAAAATAAATGTAAAAAGACAAGTAATTTTCTCACCTAATTTTCCTGTAGAACTGATAATTAAGTGTTGTTGGCTGCATCATCAGCACACATTTGTGATAGTTGATTTAGTGTCTCTGCACATTTAAAAGCTAGAAATTTTCTCTTTTGCTGAGTAAAAAATACCTGTTTCACGGCCTTTTTTCTCCTTCAAGTAATAAGTCATCTTTATTTTTTAAAAAACTTGCCATCAGTGAAAAGTATTGTTTTTTCAAAAATCTTTCATATGTCTAGGACCTCGCTGAAAAGTAATTCCTGTGTATGTTGTAGAATGACTCCAAATATATATTAATAAAGATGCAAGATGCTAGCCCATATGTTTTTAAAATATGTATTACAAAGACACTGGCTTTAACACAAGGTCAAAGTTTAGAGGGACAAACCTCTGACTGGGTGGAAGTCCTTAACTCACTGTGTGATGTTTTGAACATCCATTAATTTATCTTCTTCAGTGGGAAGTGCTGAAACTACAGCTAAGACAATGCTGGACATGGGAATATATCATCACTTATGTGGGAAGTACTTGAGGCTTTCCTCACAAATGTGTTCATCCTTTTAGTGTGGTTCATTCTTCCCACAGCAGCAGCAGCCTGGCAATATTGTATTGCCAGGTCAAACCCTCATGGCTGAGAGCTATGCAAAAGGAAGACAAACAATTTGGACATAAAAAGGAGAAGGTTTAATTTAAGGTGCCCAAGCTCAAAATAGACAGTCAGTGTCTTTGACCAAGAGCTTTTGCACATCCTCAGAATTTGGTGTAGCTAAGAAAACTCCTCTGTTCTTGGCTCTTCCCTTCTCAGTGGCTTTAGCTTTAGCTCCCAAACACAAATCCTTCACACTGTGATGTTAGAATGTGTCTGGATGTGTCTGGCACTCCTCTCTGACCACATTGACTGACAAGCTTTCAAGAAAAACAATGTCTCTATGCAAATTGAGGGCCCCAGCACCTGTGCCAGGGCATCCAGTGCTTTGCTTGTAGGCACACACCTTTCATTTCATTCCACTTATTTTGGTACAAAAACAAAAAATAACCCTCCCCCAAGAGATGACATTAAAATAAATTGTGTTTAAACTGAAACCAAGTACTTTTACAGTTTTCCCCACTGTGAAACTTGTTGTAAATTAAACCATTGAAACTTTCCTGGGTACATGAGGCTTTGAAGAATGCCTACAATACTTCCCATGACACCGCAAATTTCAGCAGTAACCCACAGTAACTCCCACGTCATGTACACAGTAGCACAGTGCTTGCAAATTTGCTGTCATTTACCAGTCTCTGTACCTAATCAAAGCCTGCACACACACACACACCAAGCTATGACCAGAGCTAATGACATGCCATGGGGTCCTTTTTGCCACCCTGAGTTAGCAGAGACATTAAAGGAGACATTAGAAGAGCCTCCCTGGAAATGGCCATGTGAGAATAACCACAAAGGTAGAAGAATTACATCGTGTGCAAGTTTTCTTATGAAAGTAAATAATGAGATAGGACCAAAGTCCTAATTTAATTCTCCTAGAAGGATCAGCGTTGTTTCTGCCTGAATCTTGCACTGTAAATCCTTGAGGATTTGTTAGCTCCTGCAAGTCCCTCAGGGGCGATTTAGGAGGTTTATTGTTGTATACCTGTTTATGGAGGCATTAGGAGAGATGGGAATTGTATGCAAGCCTGGAAAATTAAAGTGCTATCAATCCCACCTTATGTTAGCATTCCGGCCCCCTGGCAATGGTATTCTGAGCAATCCAGGATTTACATACATATATGGTTTTCATTTTAGCAATGAAACATCAGGGAGTGATGAGCTGAAGCCCACAGCTGCCTGCAAGGACAGAAAGCCATTTTGACAGCAGCAACTGGCACGGACTGAGCATGGGAGCACTTTCTCATCTGTCCAGCTTTTACCTGTGCTTTTGCCTGTCTGCCACTGAGCCTGAGTGTCAGTGTGTGCAAAGCCCTGGCAGCAATATAATATTCACCAGTGATGCTTCAAAACTCAGTCTTTTCAAGACTAACCCTGCCATCTTATAAATTCCAGATATCATTTAAAAAGGCATTTCTAATGAAGGGCTTGTTATTTCCCAAGCAGAGACAGGCAGCTCCAGCTTTCTCCTTTCTGTGTCTTGCCTTTTTCCTTATCACCGTTGTGTAACAACCCAAGAGATACATGACATTTATCACAACAGTTCTCATCCATTCACCTGACAATTAGAAATGCCCAGTGGATGGGCTGGAGGCCTGGTATTTATGTTTGTATTTTTGAGTTTCAGCATTTCTGTAACCCTTCGTTACCACTAGTATAGCCAAAAGTCAGCATTTACCTCATACAGCAGGCACATCCACATCACTAAACCACAGGATTGAGAGGGAGCTTGGGCATGAACTCTGGTTTCTGTAAAGAAGCACTTTCACCTGTATTTTCTGCTAGCCATCACATCACAATCAGTTGCACTTAACACCAGGAAAGGTTTGTCACAACCTCTTCTCCCTCTTGGAAGGCAGACATGAGTATGGGGCAGCGATGAAACCTGCTGTTTCTTTGTTCATGGACAGCTAAGGCCAGATCCTGCTCACAGCAAAACCAGATTGCTACTGATTAAGAAAACACATCCTGACTACACTGCTAAACAAATGGTAATTATTTTTTTTTCCATACCTGGAAAAAATTATTGGCCACCACATCTCCCCACTAGTGATGCAACTCCATTTGCAACCCATTGCTCATGACCAACATATATTTTCAGGTGCATCACACAATGTCTTGGGTTATGGAACCAAAAATGTGTATTCTATTTCATCTGCTGAAAGCAGTTGGGGAGATGTTTTTCTGTATCTCTTGTAACTCTCGGGGGAGGGGGGTGGATGCCCTCTGACAACTGTTAAAACCATTGTTTCTTATCTCTTTCACCACCTGTCCTCCCTCCAGGGGGATATTTTCTGCTAATGGGCCATTAAGGCTCACTAAGGGCATGACATATTCCATTGTGAGATGCTCCACCCAGTGGGAGGAGCCAACCATTCCTACCTAGATAAAAACTGAGATGTAGGAACACGAGGTATCTGGTTCCATCGGATTCCTGGAGGAAGACTGGACTCTTCTCACCATCACTGGACCCTCCTCTCTCAGGATCATCTCTGCTCCAGCGGAACCACATCTGCCACTCCAGGAGGACTTACTTTTGGACTGCTTCAAACACCCTGACCAACAGGGTGTTAGGTTGTATTATTCCATTTATTTTATTTTGCCTTTTTTTTCCTCTTTTCTCTTATTAAATTGTATCTCTGACTGGGAGTCTCACTGGTTTTGCTTTCAAACCAGCACACAAGCACATCATGCTCAAGTAAATCAGGATGACTAGAATTTAAATAAACAGAGTGATTTAGGGCAGAATTTAAATGAAATAATACAAATTACGATGTGTTTATGGCTAGATCTAGGGCCAGCCAAGCCACTGAGATCATTACTCCTGAATTTCTTTGCAGAATAAGTAATTATAAGAAAAGTAGGTTCTTGCTTAGACATGTCTGCAAGTAATGAAACATCATTAACATGCAGGGGACTTGTAACATTTTGGTGGATTTGATTTTTGAATACCAGGCTTGGTTTCTTGCTTCCCAGTCTCTGCAGCCCTGCCATCACCACTAGTTGCAGGAGAGGCGGTTTTGCAGGCAGTGGCATTCCCCTGCAGAGGCTGTAACACCACACTGCCCAGAGGCATGGCGTGTTGATTGAAGCATGGTCTCTATGTGTCATGTGTCAAGGATGATATGTCACCAAATCAGCCTTGCATCTCTATGCAAGGTGTTGAGATAACACTATCAAATCATGGCCTTGTGACTGTTTTTTAGTGTCTAATAAAACAAATTACTATAAGCTCACTCTGGATTAATGTCGGTGTCATCAATGTTTATTAATGCATATCAAAGCCAGGATCAATGCTAGGAAAGGATTTTAAGTGTAAGTTTACAATGAAACACAGACACAGAGCTGACTTCCCCCCTCCAGCACAAATTACAAGCAAGTTTACACTGCATTGTGCAAGGGCAGAGGGCAATATTCCTGACACATTATTGAGAAAACAAAGCTTCCCTTCCCTCTTTCTGTGAGGGGATAACTTAATTTTGCTTGTATTGGTTTACTGCTTGAAAATCGCATTGTAGGCAAGATGTAAGCTCTGGCTTGTCAGTAGACGTGTACTTAAAACTCTCACTGAACAACCCAAGACCAACCAACTGGACATAGTGATGTTTTTTCACTTCTCTTTTTATCATGTTCCACAGCTGGACATGTCTTCCCAGATCCTTGGAAATTGTCCATGATTGTGTCCAGTGCTAATGCAGCAGATACAGCAGCATGCCATCATCTGTGCTCACAGAAATTCCCAGCCTGTCCCACCAGGTTCCCTCCAAGCAGCAGGTGTTTCCCAGGGTCCCAAAGCTCAGAAGTGAATGCCAAAGGATGCAATTTGAGGGCAATATGCTGTTGCTTTCAGTTTTAATGTTTTGCCATTGCTGCTTTGAAGGGCTTTGCAAGCTTGCCTTAATGCACTGCTTTTCTTTGTCAAATGGCAATATTTATTTTACCAAATGGGTTTGGGGCAAATAGGTTAAAGGGAGAATCCTCCACTTTTAACTCCTGTTTCCTGGAGGAAAGGAGGAGATCCCTACTTCTGCATTGGAGCCTAAACTCTGTGTGGGGAATTCCTGACCTGCTGAACCACAGTCTGCTACACAGGGCCTTCAGCCTACTCCTCAGCAGGCAGCAGCACTGTGGGACCAAGGCATATGAGAGACAAAGGACAGCCTCAATCCTTTCCTCCTTCATGCAGCCTCTCTGCAGTCAGGTAATATATCCTTTTGCATGTGCTGAAGCTGGCCCAAAGTGGCTAGGACCCCTTGCCCAGCAGCATTTGGTGGGCAGTGCTGCCATACACCATGCCAGGCTGCACATGGGGAAGGCAATACCTGAGCCTCACACACATCTACAGGAACCTGAGCACTGATATCTCACTTCAGCCTCATCCCGGATATGTGTTTGTGCACATATGTATGTTCACAGCCTTACAAATGAACAAAAGGTATGGTTCTTTCAAGCAGAGATAGTGTCACAAGGAAGTGACAGACTTGGGACATCAGCACTGCAGCTCCAGTCTATCAGCACAGGAAGTCTCTGCCCTGTGCATCACTACTTGCAGCTGATCCCAATAGGCACATCCCACTCTCCTCTTGGGTCCTCACCATTGCAGCAAGTCCGGGAAAACGTGTAATCTGGACCTCTGGGAATTACAGATATCTAAGGCACACGGGGTGTTGTGGTGTTACTGCCCCTGCCTTTCTGCTCTCACCCCAAAAGCAGGCAGCAGATGCTGACTCACACCTCACCAGCTCCCAAGTTACAGCCATTGAGGAAGGAGAAAATCAGCTTGCAGAAAGGGGATGGCCTGTGAAGTGTGGCTGCAAATACCGGTCTCAACCTAGCGCTGCTGTGGCCAAGGAGCCAGCCAGAGCAGCAGAGCAGGACAGCAGCAGCCTGTGCAACCCCACACACTGCTGTGGGCAGCTCTCAGGCCGTGTCAGACCGGGGGCTGAAGCAAATTTCAGGCAGGTTTAAAGCAAGATGGTGTAGCGATGACTGGATGTCCTGCCTAGCAGCACAGCTGCACGCTGCTCTGAGCTGTCATCCAGCCTGGCCAGGCTTCCTTGCCTGTTGCTGAATAGTGCAGCAGCTTGCTACAGTCCCACACCTTGGTGTTCCCATCTGCAACCCAGAGTCCATAAAACTTCCTTCATGGAACATTGCAAAATGTTTGGACCAAAGCTCTAGCTATGAGCCAGCATTACTGGTGTTTAGCTGATGATGCTGAAGGTAAAACTGCAACAACCTTGAACTTGGGGGAAGGAGGGAAGGAAAGAAAACCTCTTCATGTGGACTCATGCCAGCACCGCAGCTGAAGGTATAAGTGAAAAAAGATCTTCATTTTGGAAAGGATGGGCACACTGAGGCCATTGTAGGACAAAGCAAAACAGCTGAGCTGTGACCAGCCGCAACTGGCAGCCACAACTTCCCCACCCATAGCAAAGCATCGTTCACTGAGAGGCAGCAGTGGCTAAATGGCCCTGAAAGAATCCAAGAAACAAATTCTGAGCTGATAGCCAACCTCCTTTGCTGTCAGTGAGGCAGGGGCACAGGAGGAGCTGGCATCTGATGGGATAGGCACATGGGCTGGGTACCTGCACGTGGCAGCAAGGGGAGGGCGGCAGAGCCCTGAATCTCCACAATTAGAAATGACTGCTTGTCCAAAGTATTACGACTACCACTTCAGCAGCTCCTCTCTGATAAACTGGTTTCTTTATCCAGAACCTGAGTAAACCAAGCACAGGGAGCACCAGAGGCTGCATGTTTTTCATCTATCAATCTATCTTTGCAGCACCCCTGGGTTTAGAGCAACTAAACCTTTGATTTCTAACAAAACCAGCAGTTTATAATCCAGATCGCCCAAATCAGAAGAGCACAAAACTTGAGCTTCAACCCCCCGCTTTAATTTCCTTCAGCAATTTATCACCTCTTTGCAGCTCACACATACAGAACAACCAGAAAAATTTCTTAACACCCCTTTGGCAAGCCACACGGAAGCAACTGCCACAGTATTTTTTTATTGTTTTCAGGGCCTATGGCAAAGAAGATCTAAACAAAAAAAAAAAAAAAAAGCACCCAAACTACACTAAGAAAGAAAAAAAAATTAAGTACTTACCTTTAACAGGCGAGACACATACAAGGAGTGTGAGAATCCACATGAAAGGGCAAAATATTTTTTTTTCAAACAGAATTTCCCTGGAAAACATATTGAGAATAGTGTCATCTCCAAATATGTACTTACACTACCTACATACATGTGTTTGTCCATGCATCTATTATATATTTATATAAATTATTTTAAATGCAGTAGAGAAGGTGTTGCTTGATGTTTCACATAAAAGCAGGAAAAGGAGAAGTAAAATTCAGCCCCTGCTCCAAATCCACTAGCGGTGTATATTAATTTAATATTTTTTTCTATTCTGTTGTTCTAGTCTTCCATTAAAATCTCAGACCAAACTCAGGCAGCATGTGTAATTTCAGGACAGATGGAATCACCCTTGTTATTTCCCATTCACACAGCAAAGAATTCTCTAATGAGGTGAATATTTGGAGCTCAGGTTTTCACTGCTCCATAGCCTAGATTCTCATTCTCATAGTGCTATGAAGTGGTGGTAAAAAGATGCCTTACTAAATAGTAGTATTTTACACCCACTAACCCAACTCTTCAAAGTCGTGTTAATGACCATGCAGAGTGCAGAGCCAGAAGAATCAGACCTTAGGTGTTTATGGCCAGGAAAAGTGAGAGCAGGCGCAGCTCGCTGTACTTGCAGCGCTGCAGCCCTGCCATGCAGGGACTTGTGCAGCTCCTTCAGTTCTCTGCATGACCTGCTTGTAACCATGCAGCCTTCTTTGGACTACTGGGTGGTAGCTATGCCTCCTCTAATTTGCTGTTTCATTGACAGGTTTAGTGGCCAGGATTTGATGTCAAAGGCCATGGCTCTTATTCAAGCGCCATCTTCCCTCACCATGCCCAGCTCAAGGATACATTTAAGCCACCTTAAATGTTAGAAACAAATCCAGCCCAGTTTTGAGACCACCACACAACAGACATGTCACCACCTGCCCTGGGGCTTGTAACCCTTTAATCACTGAGATTTGTCCCTTGCATCCCACACAGGTGTGACCAGGTTAATTAATTCCCTTCACTCACCCTTATCATTCTTAACTCTGTGCTTCGCTGAGATGCATCTCCAAAAAAACTACATCAAAAAGCAACAATGTTATTCCCAACCCATACATTTTCATTAGGTCTGCTGCAGGAGCATCAAGCAGAAACACCCCATTGTTTCTGACTGTTTGATGGACCTGTGTCTCTGTTCAGAGCTTCTTGCTTTTCAGATCACAAGTTCTCCAGGGTGGGGAGTACATTTCTGTGGGGAATCTGCCAGTCTGCTGGTATAGTGGAGTCAAACACAGACCAGTCTTTCATCTCTTACACAGGGAGCATGCAGAAAAAAAGAATTCTGCCCAAATCACTTCAACTAGTCTTCTCTGAAAAGTTTTGTTACACTACAGGGCAAACACTTTACATGGGACAGGTAATGGTTCCCATTACCCTTTGCTCTTGAGACTCTTTTCAAACACCTATTGCAGAGGAAAAAAAGCATTTATGTAGCTACATTTTGCTTCCACAGCCTCTCAGTAAGTGGCAAATTCCCTTTTCTATCTGTGTCCTTGATGGGCTTGCAGAGCCCACTGAGAGGAGGCTGACCTGCAATCCACTAAGTACCAGCATTGCAGTTCCCTGCTGTGCCCTATCTCCTGCACAAGCAGAGACATTTGCCAGCTTGGGGCAGTGGTGTGTTGGCACTGGGGTATCAATTCCTCCTTTCAGAAAACAGGAAATATAATGGACGTGTTATTTTTCTTCCTGGGACCACCTACCTACTGATGGCCCTACAGCACTGTTAATGTGCAATCCAAACACTGCCCAGTTTGCTTACAGACAAGTTTTTCTCTTAAGCCCCATGTGCTTTCTACTAGAAATATGTGTGTGCATGTGAATTTCTACTGCTAATACCAGAGGCACAAGGGAGTGTACAAGTGTGCAGATGGATGATGGTTGCACATTAAACCCTATGCAATCCATAATAGAATATGGTACCAGTCAGTCACTGTGTCACTTCAGATCTGACTTTTTCTTTTCTTATACTACCATAGTGCCTTTCCAGAAGTTCTTCCACAGCACACAGGATTTCCTTGGAGAAGGAGTGGGATTCTTCTACTTGACGTTAGGCATCTTACTGAGAGTTCTAAGCTGCCTGACTTAAATTCTCTTTATGAAGTATTCTAAACTTGGTTTACTTCTGTCTTCACTCCAGGCTGATTTCAGAATTATTATTATTCCTGAGTTTAGAGTGAAAAATCAAGCAGTGTGACTTTGCTGCAATGCAAACTCAGAGTAACTGACCCCCTGGGGCAGGCTTAGTGAGGGATTTGACCCTGTCCACCAGGGAAGAGGGATAGCACCATGTGGCCAAGCGGCAATGGTCATGAGATAAGGTAGGGAGAGGCAGGAGGCAGTACTCAACATCTGTGGGTGCTCAGACCAGACCCATCACTGCTCTTGGCAGGAAGGGTCACTGGAATTGACACCAGTTTGGGAACAGACAACTCTTTACAGCTACCCATTGAAAAAATGGTTTATAAGCAAAAATTCAGTAGTGCTGCAAAGGGTGGATGAATTTGCACTAGAAGAAAAAGACAGGTAACACTGGCTGTGCCCTTCACATGAGGAACTGTTTCTGCCTACAGCACCAGGTTTCTGACAGTGTAGCTCACAGGGACACCCCAAACTAAAGAAGCTGTACTGGTCATTGTTTTTACTTTTTCCTTAGTGTAACTGCATCCACAAAAGGCTTTTGGTAGTACAGAACTGCTGTTTAATAAAATCACACTTCAAATCAAGAGTATTTTTCTGGTAAGAGTTGCTGGAGTGTGATCTTTAAAGCACTTTACACTTGTGATTCTCCTCTGTCGTGCTCATCCCGCACCACAGCACTGCAGGAATCAGGAGCACTCACACAACATCAGTAGGCAATCTTCCCTGGTCACAGCATGTGCCCAAAGTGTATATTAAACACCCATCAATATTTGGCACAAGGACACTATTTGCCATCCCACAGTCACCCAAAGACATTTCAGCTTTAAAGCCCTACCTGTACAGTTTTAAATTAAACCTGCATCTATACAGCTTTAAATTCAACCTGCCAGGGACTGCTTTTGGCCACCGAGGCCAGCCAGCACAGTATGGCCTGTGTCTATGCTACCGGCTGCTCTCCTTTTCCAAAACCTGCCTCCGGTCTGGTCACTGGGAATGGCCCATGTTGGCTCCCAAGCACTGCCTGCGACCTGCTGGGAGGGCTGCTGCCTGCTTGGACCAGGTAGCAGCACAGATGACTGAGTTCCCGTCCCAGGGATTTTCCCTGCCACTGTTTTTTTGACTCAGATGGACGCAGACAAGGCGTCTGCACAGACTGCAACATGTGCTGAAGATCTCCGCTTACGTTATTGCACAGAAGGATTAGGACTCCATAGGCTTGGGTCAGCAGCCTTCATAAAGAACAGCTTGGCAAAGCATTTACACACATGCTTGGCTATGAGTCAGGTAAAATCTGGGATAAAGAATCTTCTTTCTGTGCCTTTCTATAGCAAACTGGAAAACCAGTAGGAAATGCAGGTCCTCTGGATGCCTCCTGCAGCTTTGCAGCATATGTGTGGTAGTCATCATGATGTCCACACAGTATTTAACCAGAACCTGCCTGCCTTGAGCATGAAGATGGTGTAGGTCTGACAGACCCTGTAGGTCTGTCATATCCCCCCAGTGACTTGACATATCTCTCAGTGACTTGTCAGCTCTTTAGAGATGAGGAAATGGAGAAACCACAGAAGAATACAACAGCAAGGAAAGCTCTCCAGGGGTAAATAATGATTTTTACCAGAGCAATTAAGACAGCTGGAAAGAACAGACTTTAAAGAAAATAATTTTTAAAAATGGATGTTTCTGAAAGATTATCCCTTTTTCCAACTATCACTTGAGCTAGTAACACAAATTGTCTTCCCTTGCTATTTTCCTTAGACCAACCCAGCTGTTACTGTTAAAATTACTCTCACTCTCTGCAGAGGAGTGGATCACCTAAAAGAATCACACCTGCTGCTTCTGGACATGATGCAAGCACTTCATACCAGTGCCAGAGCAGTCTGCCTCCCTTTCCATGGCATAATCCCATGAAACCAGAACTTGAGGACTAACCAGCCCAGCTATTAAAATACCCATGTCTAAAGCAGGGAGTAACTTCCCAATCCATTGTGTGAGACATGAGATTAGATCAGATCAGATCAAATTGGATTTGATTAGATCAGAATTAATTCAAGATAGGTGCATTATTATCTCTTGACAAGGTTCTTGCTCTTGTGCTGGGTTTTTAAGGAAGCCATGAAACATCTGAAATGTTTAGAAAATATAAATACATTTGTATTCTGCCCAGAATTTGTGATTTTGTTATTGTTAAAGATTTAAGAGGGGACTGAGGTGTAAAAACAAATTTTAATCCTGTTCAAGGCAGATGTACTGTATTACCAGCACTGCTGGAAGTGCTAAATGACAATGTCACGTGGAAAATTTTTAGCTGGGAAGGAGAGATGCACTTGCAGTTTAAGAGACAAATAAACAGTGCATGTTTAAAGATTCTCACAGTAAAAAATAAATAGCTTCTGAATACAATGATTCCTCTCTCAGGACATGGTTATTTGTTTGCACCATACAGACCTAACAGCAGCGTAATATTCTCAACCTGAAATAGCTGCTATACTTCTCTTCTGAAGGTTATTAGACCAAATTTCTGCGTATCCTCAAAGTCTGAATGCATCAGCGTACTACAGGAAATTTCCCTTATGTTTAGCATTGTGCAGACTAAGTGTTGAGTTCTTACTTACTCGATGACAGGATTCCTCAGCCTCCCCTTGCTCTCCTTTTTTTTTCTACTAAAACAAGGGCTCATGTCCAGACAGCTTAGGTTCTCTCAGCAGGCCTGGAGGTTCTCTCTGCTCTCTCTGCATATGAGGGGAAATGCCATGCTTCTGGTTTTTGCTTGGGAGCTTTCAATGAAGACTTGAGAGGAAAGAAAAAGTGGACACTTCCCATTAGGGGAATAAGGAAAACTGAACTTTTGAAGGAAGTCTGCTTTACAGACTTTAAATGCTTTTTATATACTTTATACGCTATACAGCTGGAATTTTGTCACATATACACATGTAATAGCTTCACACGTGTGTTCTTCATATCTCCTTATCCCTCAAAAGATTTTCCAGAGTTAAATAGGAAATAACTTCAAGGTTCATCCACAAACTATCTGTTCTATCAGGGGACAAAGCCATTAGATACATGTGCTGAAAAGCAGAGTGAAGGACAGGGCTGGAAGGTTTTCCAAAGATTCTCAGGCTCCTCACTGTCTACAGAGGGCATCAGAAAAACAACTTAGCTTAAGCCACTTAAGTGACTTAAAAGGCAAAGCAAAATAAATTCTCCAAACACCACTGATCTACAGTGATGGGGATATTCAATCAAGTCATCAGTGGCCTCAGGTCTGTCCTGGAGGCATTATCAGATCCAATCACCCTCCTAACTATCACTGGCTTTTACAGATTTTACAGATTTCTTACAGGAAACAAAGGAATTAGGCCATATTGGTGCTGAGACTTCTCTTTTGGGGAGTGCTTCCCATACTTTGTTTGAAAAGTTAAGTGCATGGTACAAGTTGCTTTTCTGTGTTCTTGGAAACCCATGGTCACAACCACAGATAAATTTGAGTGAGTTCTAAATGCAAGGGCACATCCACATTTGTGTGCTAAGAATGGTTCAACTTTATAAGAGGAAAAGAAAATTGAACCCAATTTAAGGTATTCTTAAGGTATTTCTTTCTGTGCTTTATTTGTTTCACTGGGTGCAGTGCTCCTTCACTGTTCATTAATTTTGGAGTGGATGAGGCAGACTGCACCATCAATCAGCCACATTTCAGGGAAGTCACCACTGGGATGGCCCACCTGAAAACATCTGTCCTTGAGCTGTCTCTTCAAACCCACCACAGGACCACAGTGGCATTTGTGCTGTTCAAAACAGTTTATCCTCTCATGAAAAAGAGATGGAAGAGGAATGTGAAGGCAGACACCATTTAGGACATGTACTAGGTTCGTAAGCAACATCAAGAGGCTTCCTTTGGATTCTCTCCCGTGTCCTCCTCCTGCCCTGCACAGTGTGGTTCACATCCATCAGACACAACCTGCACACAGCTCTGTCATTCACACCAGATTTTGACTGAAGCTAGTCATATTTTTAGGAACTGGATATTAACTCACATTTCTATGGATTTTCCTTTGTCTGCAATTCTTGCATCCTCTTGGATAAAAGGAGAAATATTTTTTGAGATGTATTTAAATGTTTTCATGTGTCCTTGTGAAATACTGCAGTCAGGTGCTGCCCTTCATATCTTCTGTGTACAGGCACTGACAAACAGCAGCAAAGACAGAAGTGCAGATACAGAGATAACATATGGTCACCTTAAAACTTGGCATCACTATTGTCTATTGAAGCCACTGAGATTGCTTCCAGTGAGTGGGCAGAGGATTTCAGATATGACATTTAAAAGGCACAAGCGAGAAGCTTTAAACTATAATGTGTTACTAACAGAGCTAAAGCAGTCTGACAGCCCCTAGCAGACATGAGGCAGCCTGGGAGCTCTGTCTCAGCTGCTTTCCTTGGTCTCCACCTGACAGCAGCAGCCCCTGAGCCTCAATAGGTACAGACACAACTCCTGGGAGACATTACTGGGAACGTGTTTTGCTTTTATTCCTGCTTTAAGTTAAACTCTTTGCCTTAAGCACCCATGGTGGCAGGTGACAAGTTTCCCTTTATTTTGCCTCAGGTGAGGATACCAACCACTAGGTTTCAGAGGCAGCAGATTTGTAATGTGAGTCACCACAACAGTGCTGGTTTAAGCTATTTTGTCATAAGCATGGCTTTTGAACTCTGGTGGCATAACTTAAAGCACAAGAGGGGTAACAGGTCTGGCTCTGAGTAGATTAAGTGACTACAAATGGCAAATGCATTGTCTATCAGCACTGGCAAGCTGAAATAAGGCCACAGCACACCCTGGACTGATGCTGCTAGTTTGGGTGGTTTGCTTTTACAAGAAAAGAGCATCCTGAAACTGACACTGTGCTATACTGTCACACAGTTTTAATAGAAGTTATTTCACTGTTGTTTGAGGCCATTTTGTTACAAGGATGTGCAATGTAGGGAAAAAGATAGCAAAACCCAATAGCAAAATCACCTAAAGACAGATGGTGACACAGAATCGTAGGATCTTCGAATGGCCTAGTTTGGAAGGGACCTTAAAGATCATCTAGTTCTAACCCCCTGCCATGGAAAGAGAGACCTTTCAGTAGACCAAGTTGCTCAGAACTTCATCCAACCCAGCCTTGGACACTCCTAGGGATGGGGCATCCACAGCTTCTCTGGGCAACATGTTCCAGTGCCTCACCACCCTCAAAGTAAACAATTTTTTCTAATATCTAATCTAAGTCTACCCTCTTTCACTTTAAAGCCAGCATCCTTTATCCTGTCACTACATGTCCTTGTAAAATGTCCCTCTCCATCTTTCTTGTAGGCTCCCTTTAGGTACTGGAGGGCTGCAATGTGGTCACCCTGAAACCTCCTCTTCTCCAGGCTGAACAAACCCAATTCTCTTAGCCTTTCCTTGTAGGTGAGCCTCTCCATCCCTCTAACCAACTTGGTGTTCCTCCTCTGGGCTCACTCACTCCAACTGCTTGACGTCCTTCAATGTGATGTGTAGAATAGTCCTTGCAGCCAGGTCTCATCTCCATTCCATTAGAATGTGTAAAGCCTATTCTAAACCTGGAAGTAGTAACCATGTCAGAGAGGAGCCTTGTCACGGACAGATGTACCATGAAGATATCCCATGCAAGTGCAGGTATATCAATATAAATGCACCTTATGACGTACATGTTATTTCCCTTCCTCAACCAGAGTTGCTACAAAATCATGACAGCCTTTAATCTGACCTGAGCCTCTACAGGAAGGAGTATCACTTTAGCTAGACAAATTGACCTTATTATCCTCTATACACTTCAGCAGCTTAAGCACCTTGTCAAGTAGATTTTTAGCAGTAGAGGGCTCTTTAATTTAGCTTGTAAAGGCATGACACCATGCTATGGCTAGCAGCTGAGGGAAGGTGCTTTTGGATAATACCCAGTAAACAGGACTGGATTACCAATGCTCACTTTCATAGTATCCTTCATTTGCTAATTTATCAGAGTTTTAAGAATCCTCTGGCCATGTGCTCCCCTCTGTCCCCTATTTAGAGCTAGGGGTAGAGTGTGGGGTCTACCCCAGATCTGTTGCCCACGGAAGTTTTGTAGTCCAGCCCCAGCTGGTCTGGTGGAGGCAGATCCTACTGCTGCAGCAGATGTTTCTGCTCTTCAGATGTGCCAAATCCTACTTCACCTGACTGCGTGGTCACATGCTATCTGAGGAGGTAGAAGCCACTAATGAAAGACAGGGTGAAGAGGTGACACTTTAGTTAGGTGTTGTGTTTGCCCCTTTTTTTTCCCCCAGCAACAGACAAAATGATTCAGAATAGACCTGAATTTAATTATTGCACCTCACAATAGGAAAAGTCATGAACTGAAAATGTGCTCAGTTTTTCTCCTTTAAGCTTTAAATCAAACACATCTGAAAAATATGATCTAGTTCAAACAGACATTAGAAATTTCCTCAAATTAATGTCCTTATGTTTCTATCTAACATCTATCTATTAATCTAAATGTAACCAGCACGTATGGGGAAACCTTACTGTTCTTGTGCTAGACCAGTTACTGCAACAAAGAAAATGTTTGTTGAAGAAGTCTTAAGAAAGACAAGTGAGAACTTGCAGGTGATGGCTGAGGAGGTCCATCCTGCTTTCTTGGCAGTGAATGTGCAATGAGCATAATGCTGCTCTAACTTGCCCCTTCAGAAGAAACTGGACAGTTGACATGCAACTTTGCCCTTTTTACATCACTCTCAACTCTTTCCAGACTAATTTCTGAACTTAACTTCTAACCAAGATCTCAGCAAAAAGCTGAAGTGTTTTTGAAGACTGGACAAAACTACCTGCCGAGAATTCAGAAGTTGGACTACCCCAGCAATGTGTGTGGGGTGGCATGGAGGCACTCCCACACAGCAGGATTTTTCAGAAGTCATGTTATTAGTCAAAAGGTTATGAGTGGGTGTAGAACTTAAGATTTAAGTAAACTTAAGAACTTAGATTTAAGTAAAGTTTGTCTTTTTCTTTCTCTTTTTTTTATTCAGCCTAGCAATAACCAGTAGGAATATATTGCTTTATTGAAGATTCTAAAACTTATAATAATTTTAGAGCAGTAAAACGTGGAAAATGGATTTGTAGAGAATTCTCAAAGCCTGACAGAAGGCTCACATTGTATGTATCTGTATGAAAACTTCGAGATAGAAAATGTTGACCTAGAAATGCCATGAAATAGGACAGACATTGTTGAGAGAGAAATGAAACTAGAAACAAGTTTCAAATGATGGCCTTGCAAGTAAGACTAGATACTTTGGAGAAACAGAACTATGAAAGATGCATTGTAGTAGGACCCACGAGAGGTAATTTTAGATGATTGGCTTTAAGGTGTCAACAGCACTGCGTGGCAAAAGCTGTTAGGCCAAAAAACGCTTATAATGTATTGTAATTAGGAAATAGTTTAGCTTCTGATTGTGATGGCATGAATTATAATATCTGTATTGTCTTACCCTTCACATGAGACTGAAAAAGGTATAAAAGTTTTTAAAATGCCTCTCAGTTGCCCCATCTCTGGGTCAGAAACGGTAGTAAAGGAATAGTAATGGAAAAAGACCAGCAGTGAAGTGGAGGTGAAGCAAAAGGACAGATTTGAGCCCTTTCTCTTTAAGATAATTTGCATTGGGCTCTGCTCACTTCTGAGTAAGTCCCAGCCATTCTCCTTTGCTCATCACTACCTTCCCCTTACAAACTCCGAGCTCCATTACAAAATAAAGCTCTTTCTGATGTCATCAAGCACAGTGAAGGGTTTATACAATAGCAAGCATTTCATTATTTCAAAAGCAATCTTTCCAGGTCCCATGACTTCTCATTGAGCTGCTAAGTAGAAGTTTCCTCAATTATGTCTGAACAGGTTGCTTTTGTACCAAAGTGAAGTTTTAACAAAAGAATACAAAGCTTTAATGACATTACAAAAGCTCTTCAGAGCTATGTATATCTTCAATCATCAGCCCCTCCTCAAAGATACAGGGATGTTCAGAAAGCACAGCCAGGCAAAATGAAACATGATGACAGACTGCAAGGATACAAGGACTGGCATTAAATTAGAATCTATATACAGAAAATAGCAGTTATCACTGCTATTTTGATTTGAAAAGGACCCATAAGGATCATTAAGTCCAGCTCTTAAATGAATTCCATACAGGGATTGAACCTGCATCCTTGGGGCTAGGAATCAGCTGTTCCCACAAGCTTTCAGAGTCAAAACGCATTGCAACCAGAAAAGTAGTTGCAGAAATACAACATCAAAACAACTTCAGTCAAGACAAAGCCAATTTCAGCCAAGATGAACTCTGTATCTCGAGGAAAATCTGCAAATTTTTTGGTTTGGGGTTTGTTTGATTTTATTTTTTTTTTTAATCTACAATTTAAACAGAATCAAAACCACAGGAAAAAAAAAAAAAAAAAAAAAAAAAAAGTTGTTTTACAGTGTTTTCAGCTCCCGGAAACTTCAAAACATGATCCAGACAGATGTGGAAACAGAATTAAACCAGTAAAAAACCCCACTCTCAGTATTGCCAGTCTACAGGATTCTAAACCAAAGTAGATTCTTAATATTCCTCAATGTTTTCAAAGTGTCAAAACCAGTTTTCCCCTTTCTCACAGAGGCAATGCTTCAAAAGCTCGAGAAGTTCAGAGCACTGGTTCTTACTTTGTCTCTGTCCAGTTTAAATACAGACCATGCCAGAAGTGTGACTTCTTCCACAACAAAATTAGGAACATAAAAATCTCCACAGATATTTAAAGTAAGTTTAAAGTAATTAGATTATGTTATATCAGCAAAAATATAAGATTATCAGTAATAATATAATTTTTTCCCCAATACATTTTGCTTTATCACCACTTATCAGTCTTGGAATATGCATATACAATAGTTAAAAATTTCACATATGCTCTAGTTGTTTTAAAAACATATCATTTCATGTATCACAGCAGTTACTATTATTCTTCTTTTGCATTTTAATTTTTTTACCTAGTCCACTAAAAATAAACAGTTAGATCACAAACCCAATGTTAGTTATGATCAGGTACTTTCTTAATATACTCTATGAAAGATGTGGCTTCTCTTTATCCATAGAGAGTGCCTGAGGGGTTTTTAAGGTTAAAAAATAGACACATGAAGGAAAGCAGTAAGGCTTCTGATTGTTGTCTGCGTACAAGTTACATTTTTCTAGTCCCTGAGGCTAGAAATTTGATAAAATTCATACAAAAGACACAGGAGAAAGGAGAGACCTGACTTATGTGGAATGGACCTCAAATATAAAGTCTGCAATCTAGCATGTCTTTATACTTATGCTGCTCTATTTCTAGATTAGCACTTCAGAGAAGGGACATTCTTAGAAATGCACCAGTTTAAACACTGTAAGGTGAGAGAGACACAGTAAAATCTCTTTTTAAGTAAAGCCAGAGCACCCTCAGCCTTTCTACGGAGAAAAAGGCAATGGGAAAATAGGGAAAATTTCCAGTCATCTTAATGTGTCACACAGCAGTGACACAGAAAGACCACAAAGCCACAAAGCTCAGATCTTCACAGCTGATTTTTATGGGATGGAGATAAACAGACCAAAAAAAGAGAAAAAATCCACTACCACCACAAAAAAAAAAAAAAAAAAAAAAAAAAAAAAAAAAAAAAAAAAAGAGTGAGCCCTATGGGCAGGAAAATTAAGTTGCAAAGGGAATTCTTCCAAGTGCTGCAGACGATGGGTATATTACTCCCTGGCCTCTCTGAATCAGCTTTGGTCTTTGTGACCAGGTGATGTGAACAGGACCAGAACTGCACGGTCCTTGCATTAAGCAAGCAGTGCCCAAGAACTCCCTCAACTGGCAAGTCAGCAATGCTCCTCAAGCCTTCCATGCAGAGCAAAAGCCACAAAGGCCATTGGCACAAACCTGCACTGTCCTGTGCCGAACAGGCAAGGCAAAATCAAGATGGGGGAAAGGAGAGAAAAAAAACCCATTAAATCAAAATGCAAATCACTTATACATCAACATGTTGAAAATCCTGTTGTTAAAAAGAGCAGGCAGCAGACGGAAACCACTTCTCTTTAAAACTGGCAGCGTATCAAAACGTTTTTAAAAATAATCAGAGAGGTGCAAACCACCAAGGGGACCCTGCTGCTTGCAAACTGTAAAGTAGCTTGTACTTCTCAGGGCATGACTGATTTCAACCCTGTTGTGGGTCAGCACACTTCCCACATGAGCCTGAGACACGGATCTCTGCCAATTGATAGAGCCAGCCCCAGCCCCACAGCCACCCTGACTGCAGTGGGCTCTGTCTGCAGAGACACGCAGCGATCTGGCAGGAGCTTTCCACCACACAATGCCCAACAGGCTGGTGGCTCTCCTCCCTGTCAGCAACCAAGAGATGTTCAGGAGATGGATTTTTTTGGCCATGGATGGTGACCTCGGGACCCCTCACATTTCAGACGGGGCTGTAGCACTCCAGGGCCATGCAGCAGGATGGTGTGGTCCTGCAGCAGGCCCAGGGTGCCTGTGCATGCTATTTGGGCTAATGGAAGTGTTGGCTTTTTCCATGGTGCCTTCTTCCCTAAAAGTTACTCACAGCAGGAATGTGTCCCTTGTCTGCTTATAAAGCGAGGGATGGGGAGAGCCACTGTACAGGTTCAGACCTGAAAGGTGACGAAGAGCTGGGCCTCAGCTCCACCTCCTGCAGCTGTGGTTTCATGGTATGATATATTTGGTGGTGACACTGGGGTGGTGACCTGCGTCCTCCCTGGGCTGCTGATCCTCTGGTACTTTGGCACCTCCCGCAGCAGCTCGGCTTCATCTGCACCCAGCTGGCAGGATCCCTTGCTGCCATTCCCAGTGATCACCCAGCAAGGCGGTTTCAGGGGAAGGAGCTGGCTCTGGCTGCAGAGCGGTGCTTTGGCAGACGGCACAGCCAGGGTCAGACAGCCCCAGCTCCCCTTGGTCCAGGCCCACTGCCGGGCTGCGGATGCACTGGACAAAGGGAACCGTGGCTGTCTTGTCCTTCCTCCGCAGGTTCCCACCCCGCCAGTAAGTCCTGACAAACAACAGAGGATGCTCTGCTAGGGCTGTCAGAAACAAACAACGCAATTACCCTCTGCCGATTGCTTCAAGTCGCAAACAAAAGATGACAAACAAAACACACAACAGATCCCCCTCCAGGCCCGCAGAGCAATCAAGAGGAGGCTGACAATGGCAGGGCCCCTCTAGCTCTGTGCCAAGGACACTCACCCCCAACAACAAGCACACGCTGCTGCCTCGCAGAGCCCCTGGCCACCCGCCATCCCTTTTGTCTAGCACGTATGGAGCCCATCCTTGCTTGCAGACCGCCCTGGCTATGCCAAAGCTGCATCTACCACCGGCTTCCTTGCCAAGAGTTCAGTACCTCTCCCTGCTGCAATCTCAACTCTCCACTGTCAGCTCCTGCCCGTGCAGCGCCACCACCTCCTCCTCCTCCTTCCCGTGGAGCTCGATGTGACACAAGGGTTAACATGAGTTACCCAGAAATGAGTCAGCAAGTTCCTTGCCCTGAAGTCACTGCCTGGTTTCCAGAAATGCTGACTATTTCCAGATCAGCCCAGCATCTGAAGAATAAATGAAAATGTAATTCCGAGCCTCAAAAGTTGATGAGCATCCAGCTGATCACTGTGCTCCCCAGGCCAACATCTCAAAGTGGTATGTAAGAACCTAAGATCACTTTTTATTCAATGCCAATTTGACAACCAAAGCTCTTCAGTTGGGTGCCATTAGGTCTGTGCAATTAATGTAATCCATTTACCACTGCAATACTGAAAAGTGCAATGCAAACTGCTCTGGTTGCACTTGTTTCGGAGGCTTGCAGTCCCCATCCTACCTCCCTTCCCTGCCAGCATTTCCTTTTACAAAAAAAGAAGCACAATGATGCAATGTTTTTGACTAAGCAGAAAAACATTTGTTCTCCTCTCACCTAACTATGATGATATGATGATCAGGGCTGATGGGATTAGGAGGTTTAGGCTGGTCTGGCTGAGTACTGGGGCACTTGTTCAAGGGGCTACCCCAGTCTCTCACAGCTTCTAAGCAACGCATGAAGCCCAAAGAAGAGAATATGATCTCTGTGAGCTGTAGCTGCAAGAGAGGCAGGAAACACTGTGAGAACACTTTTTCTCAACATACATCAATGTTTCCACTTCCAGACCAGGAGGAAGTCCTCCACAGAAAGACTTTAAAATGAAATGTTCAGTCAGTACACAAGATAATCAACATTTTTAGGACTTCAAAGAACACAGTTAATGGCCCCAGCTTCAGACAAGGGGCACTTTTTCACTTCATTATGAAGTACTAGGAGCCGTTGTTCACATTTCTATGATTTCCCATTAATCTAAGCAGTGTTTTAGAGACAAATGCAATGTACTTCAATAATGAACCTAAACTTGGAAATGAGCAGCTTAGATCATAAGGGTCTATGTATCACAATCAGTGTCTGCTGACTTTAAGCATTGTCAGCCTGTACAGATTATCATAAATCTTATCAATGTGCCACCTCCACAAAAGATTTGTATCCTAAAATTGTGTCATTTGATGACAAGCTCAGGTTCTTGGCTGCTTTTTTTTGTTTTGTTTTGTTTTTTTGTTTTGTTTTGTTTTTATGAAAAGCAAATCAAGCAGATCCACATTCATTCATGCTAATTAAATAGCCCACACAGATGTTTATAACATGGTCAGTGTAGGGCTTGAACCTTAGTTTCTGTGATTTATTTTACCAAAGTTATCAATAGCAGAAAGTCAAAACCAACTGGGAAAAAAAAATTGAGATTTGGTGGGGAAGTGAAGGGAAGTCAAACAAAAAATCTGAAGCTGTTTCAACAATTTGTCTTCATTATGTATATATTTTAATCCAAGGAATATTGATTATTATTTACATGAAAAAAGATGGTAACATGTAAAAGAAAAAGCATGGCACTTTTACCCAAACATAAATGAATAATTCACCTAAAAGCACTGTATATTTCTGTCCATGATTTCATTGATTTTTTAAAATGAGTTCTTTTTGTTGAATTACTTTTCCCCCCATTTGTCCATTTCTCCCTGTCCGCCCTCATTCCAAGATCTAGTCTCCCACATTATATCTGAGCTCTTGTTTAACATAACCTACCTTGCAGCCATTCAGACTTAAATTCTGCATATTAAAACTGATTTCAAGAGATCATTTTCATTTTGGCTCACCCATTCACACAAATTTAATTTCTCCAATATTAGGTTCAAACAGTCCCCATTTGCAGCTTGTGAGTAATTTTTAATGTACTTTTACCACAAATAAAAAAAAAATAAAACCCCACTAGTTTATTCAGCCAAGTCTCCATTAGTCATCGTGAACCATATAACTAACAAATATGGTTTTTATTTCATATACTCATTGGGTGTTCAGGGTGAGGGTGGAGGTATGAGTGGGAGAAAAGAGGTTACTGAGGTTAAAAAGAGGAACGAATGACTGTGTATGCCCCTGGTACTTCTGCTGCTTATTCCTCTTCGCTTTGTGTCATATGCTGGTGGCACAGAGCCAGCACTCTTACACAGAGATCAGTTGCTTCTGTAGTAATTTTTTTCTGAACATTTTGGCTAATGGATGTGGTTTTCTATGTGGTTTTATTTCAGCATGTACAAGTCCAAATACAACATTCACTTTGGCATATGTCTGTATTTTCCCACAATATTTATCTAGTGTGCTTAGCTATAAAATGGAATGTGTGTTACTAGAGGTTCCTCTAAATTTGTGTTGTTTGTTTATGCTTAATACACGCTCACAAAGGCAACAACACCCAAACATATGCATATACCTGTGTTTAAGGGACGGATTTTCTCCATGTTCTCCTCTGAATATTATTAGTATGGAGAGCTCTGCACAACTGAGAAGTCACAGACTCCCAAGACTTAATGCCCTGGCCTGTCTGAGCTCTGCGCACTCTGAGAACCAGCAAACAAAAGCAAGACAATTCAGGGCACGCTCAGTCATCCTGGCAGTGCAGTCATCTTCATACAATAAAGTGGTCACTGTTCTCAATCTGCTGCGTGCCTCTGCCACTGTCCCAAAGCCCTGGTCTCACTTTTGCCAAAAATCTCTGGGTAAGAAACTCTTTGACCTCCTATGACCTCAGTGTCACCCGCTGAAGCTATTCCACCGAGGAAACTACGATCTGAATGCAGTACTTTCTTCAGAGTCCCTGCATGCAGGGATGTGGTGCTGAGCTGCTCCTCTCTAAGAGGCAGACCAGGTATGGGCTGCAGCTGCACAAGCCAAGGGAGATGCAGGTGAAGGCTCTCTCTTGCAGCCAGGTCAGCCAGCTTGTGTAGGTTTTATTCCAAGATTATCTCACATTCATCCAACACTATCTCTAACCAGCACTGGCAGGTGTCTCCAGGCACTGTTCTGATGCCTTAAGTTTTAACATTCATATTTTCCAGGTTCTGTACTGCCTTAGTGTGTGAACTCAAGGAAGGATGGGTCTTCATAACCTGAAGCTGTAATTGGACAATTAACCCCAATATATAAATGGACCAAAACCTACAGAAGTGTAAAAACCAGTCGTCCATCTTGGGTAGAGCCTCAGCTGGGCTCTTGTACTGCTTGAGATGTATCCTTTGAAGGCCTTTTAATAAATACCTACTTTATTCCTTTAACTCTGTCTAGCCTCTGTTCCAGGTAGCCTCTCTAGGCATCAGTTCCACTGCAAAACACAAACCCAGCAGTGTGTACGCAGGATTAGTCCAGGGACAGCTCAGCACTCCCAGTGAAACCTGTGGGAGGCACTGAGCTGGAAGGGCCACCCTCATGGAAATCTCCACCTCTGCTGGAAAGAGAGGGCCTTTTTTCCTCTTCTCTCCTGCCTCATACTTTTCGGGCTCAGCTCTAAAGAATTTTGTTCATTATTTATAATTAGAAAGTGGAAAGCAATTACTGTCTTCCCTGTTGTTCATATTCTAAAGCAACACTTAAAGAACATAGAAACAGCTGAAATCTAGGCCATTTCAAAAAGTTAACTGCACTCCTAGTCACTACACCTGTCCCTGAATCCCCCCAACGTTTGTGGTTTTGCATCACATTTTCCTATGTTAAAAAAAAATTAAAATTATCTTTTTTGTTGCCAGTTGAAGAACCCACAAACAAATGGGCAAATCTGACTAAGTGCTTAAGCAGAGAAAACAATGGAAATGTGTATGCACCAAAGGCTGTCAACAGTCCCACAGAAAGAATTGGAAAGACAGAAAAAATTCTTTAAGCTCTTGTAACAACAAAATGTCAAAACCAAACAAATAAGAGACAGAAGTGGGACCTAAGTGTTGACTATGCCTTGTTAAGAGTTTAGTGAGCAAAGCCATTCCAGCCTTGCCCTGGGGTGCTCCAATCCCGCCCTGGGACTATCTTGCAGCTTCCAGGGATAGCTATTGGGAATGCTTCCTCCTCCCCTCCACCCTCCTTAATTATTGTTAATACAATTTGTCTAAAATTCTGTCCTGACACTGAGATAATGGTATTTGTAGTGCCTATTTCTTTTTATTCTTCTTATTTTTTAAATATTTTTTTACAATCTCCTTTTTATGTTAACCTAGAATAAGTTATGAATTTCCTGGCTTCTGTGTGTTAGATAGGAAACTCAATGTTACTATTTTGGTGTAGAATGCAGACATTTTTGTGGTCATACTTATCACAGCTGAGCTAAACTCAACAGGAAACAGCATTTCTATTTGCCTGCTGGCTCAGGGTGCATATCCCACATCTATAGTGCAGAAATAACTGATAAACTAATGGGAAATTGATGAAGGACAATTTAGACAGAAGGAATCATGATATGCCAGTGGTCCAGGTATAAACCATACCAAGAAAATACAGAACTGCTTTGTATTCTGGGGTTTATATGAATTCAGGACCAGCTACAAAGTCTTGGTCATCAAACTGCCCTTGTTTTTATGCTCGAGTATGGAAGGAGGCTTCCAAAGGGAGACTTCCAGGAGCAAACCCAGAGTTTGCCCACACCTTAAGTATTTTCTTCTCAAATATTTGTCACAGCTAATACTTTTTTTTTTGTCATAGTCATTCTAAGACATTGTTACCAGAAATCCATGGTGGTAAGAATCCAACCTAGGGAATCAGAAAATACATATTTATATATTTGTTTTCAATATGTCCACACAGAGCAAAGTTTGGTACACAGTACCTGTGGGAATGCTGCAGCTTAGAAGACTTCCAATAGCACTACAGGTCCTTTCTGCCCCCAAGATCAGGAACCTGCAGCAAGGATACTGAAAAATATCTGTGGTTTGAATGAATTTGAGTCTCAAACTACAACATTTTGAGGGGAATCCATGGGAAATAGTGCTGCCCACCTTGCGCTGACTCCAGCAAAGTACTGACCTTTCCTTGCCTCTTTTAAAAGCAAATGTTTCTTCAAGTTAGTCCTCTACAGGTTCTAGCATTAAACTCAAAGACAAACATAATTTGTACAACACCCCTGTAGGTTTATCTCATTCTTACTCTGTTCAACCACAATTCACTCACTCTTCTTCTGATGTACTACAGCTCTGGGATCTCAAGAACTGCCTGTGTCTCCTTGCTTGGGTAGCTGTGGGGGTGAAAAGAGCTGCGTTGGAGTAATGCTCCTCATTCATCCCTTTCCAAGCTGAAAGTCCCTTTTCTAAATTCGAAAGTCTTGTTCTGTATGAGAATCTTGGGGAAGCTTGGGACAGCCCTTTTTAGGTTTTATGTTGGTTGAAACCTTGTGGTATCAAGGTTGAAGGGGGTCACGTACTTCCTCTGTGATCTCCACTCAAGCCACTTGAAAAAAAAGTGCTGTAAAAACCTGAAGCTCACTTTCTATCAGGCAAGTCTGTATTCATGGCAATAAAAGGCAATACTGAATACGAGCCTCAGCAGGGGGGCTGTTAGAAGCAAGGTTTCCATTTGTGCATGCATCTGGCAGTGCTTTGTGTACAGACAAATTCAAGTTCCCCCATCCTGGCTGCTCTGTCGGCTTTGCCCACCATTCGTGTGGCTTCACACAGGGGAGAGAAAAGTGTATTAAAAATAGGAAAACGTGACTGTTAAACTCCCAACCTTGACAGGTGAAACTCAGAGAGTAAAAGCGATCTCCAATATCACATACAATTTAATTTTGTAATGACTGTCTTCTGTATCTTTTCCCACATTCAATCCCCCTGTTAAAGGAAATCTGGTGTATCCCAGGAGTGTTTCATGTCCTAGCCAATTAGTGCAATTTAACAGCCAAACTATGACCACAGTTAAAAGGACCCTTGGGGAACAGATCTCTCTCTGAGAATAATGACAGATATTGGGCAGCTTAGGTAGCCAGGGTTGGTTTTGTTTGCAATAGTCCATTACACCCCACCATTTGCTGGGCCATCTGATCCACTTATAAGCCAGATCCTAAAGCACCGCTTTGGCCTATTAAACTAGCTGCTACACATTAGCTTTGGTTGGCCTGAAGGTACTGGGTAGCACTGCTGCTGGATAAAAAAAGGCAGATATTCCTAGTTAGGTGCAGAAAAATAGAATAATGCAGGTTGGAAGGGACCTTTACAGGTCACCTAGTCCAACCATCTGGCAATGAGCTGAAATATCTTCAACTAGAGAAGGTTACTGAGAGATCCATGCTATCTGGCCTTGAACACCTCCAGGGATGTGGCATCCACCACCTCTCCGGGCAATCTGTTCCAGTGTTTCACTGCCCTCACCATAAAAAACTTCTTCCTAATATCTAGTCTAAATTGACACTCTTTTCATTTAAAACCATTGTGCCTTGTCCTTTTACAACTGGCCCAGGTAAAAAGTTTCTCTCCCCATCTTCCTTAAAGGTACTGTTTAAGTACTGGAAGTCTGGAATGAGGTCTCCCTGGAGCCTTCTCTTCTCCAGGCTGAACAGCCCCGACTCTCTCAGCCTGTCTTCATAGCAAAGGTGCTCCAGCCCTCTGATCATCTCTGTGGACTCACTTCATCAGGTCCATGGCCTTATGTTGGGAGCCCCAGAGCTGAATGCGGTGTTCCAGGTAGGATCTCACTCAAGTGAAGAGGCAGAATCCCCTCCCTTGCCCCGCTGGCCATGCTGTTTTGGATGCAGCACAGGACATGGTTGGTCTTCTCAGCTGCGAGCACACAATGATGGATCATGTCCAGCTCTTCATCCACCAGTCCCCCAAGTCCTTCTCAGCAGGGCTGCTCTCTTCATTCTCCAGTCTGTGTTGATGCCAGAGCCTGCTTGACCTGGGTGCAGGATCCTGAACTCAGCCTTGAACCTTGTAAGATTCACATAGGCCTGCTTCTCGTGCTTTTTCAGGTCTCTCTGGATGGCACTCTGTCCCTCAGGCATGTCAAAAGTGCCACTCACCTTGATGCTGTTGGGCTAACTTGTTGAGGGAGCACTTGATCCCATTGTCTGTGTCATTGATGAAGATATTAAACCACACTGGTTCCAATACAGACCCCTGAGGGACACCATTTGGACCCACCTATCTCCATCTGGACATTGAGACATTGACTATTGCCCTCTGGATAAGACCATCCAATCAATTCCTCGTGCACAAAATAGTCCACCCACCAATTCCATCTCTCTCCAATTTAGAGAGAAGGATGTTTTAGGGGATCACATCAAAGGCCTTATAACAAACATCCACTAGAAATGTAAGGAGGTTGGGAGAGGCAATTGTTTCAGCAAAGACTAGAAACTCAGAAATACTACTCCATAACTTTCCTCAACTGCCTGAGCTGACACACTGTTTGTAAGGCAAGGTCATGAAACAGAATGGGAAACTGATCCTACAGAAAAAAAATGCTGTACTGGTTGTATTAGGACCTTATGCAGGCAACTGTACTCCTGCACAAAGCCATGCTGGCATGATTCCAAGCACAGGCATTTGATGTCTCTGCTGCTGAAGGTATGGGCTGCCTTTACCAACACCACTAGACACTGCAGCAGTTTCACTGTGACTGAAGCACTGCAAAGTGATCAGAAAATACAATGATATTTTAAAATACAGAACACAGAGCCAAGCAGGAAGTTTTTAGAAAATGCTTCTTAGGACACCAAACTCTTCATGGAGATCCTCTGCTGGGTTAGTGAAACTTTCTACTCTCTCATCATTCAGAAGTCTTTGTTAATATCTATTACATACAGGTATGTATCCATTAACTGTATATAAATTTCAGTTAAGAAGATTCTGCTTGTCTTGTTGTGAGGATCAATCTTATTAATCTGACTTAGCTTTTCCATTTCACTCTAGTGGTGGCCACTATGGAAAAGTCATTAACTTGTGTGTTGGCAGTTTTAAGAGTTTGATGCCATTTTGTGTCTGAAGAAAGAAATCCATCTGCTCTTTTTGATCCTGAGCTTACCTTTGTTTCTCACATTTCCTGTCTTTGTAAATCTGCTTATTAACACTTTCACTATATTGCCCTATATTCAACACTGTCTCAGTCACACTTCGGCTGAAAGTCTTATTCACACTTTTGTCTTCTCCAGGCACGATTATTGTAATTTTCCATCTCCATGGCCTTTTCCAGGAGTTTGTTTTGTCAAGGCACAGTAAGTATCATAAAGTAAGTATAATGCTCACTTTGCCTTGTACAGAACAAAAACAATGAGACGACTGAGAAGCAATGAACACAAGTGCTCACCTTGCATTAAGGACCTGTACCTTCAGCTGCTCAAGGCACAGCAGTGGGCAGTGACACAGCCAAGATAAGCGGCATAGTCTTGCTGCTGGAAACAAAATTTGCCCCTTTTCACTGCTGAGCTCAAACACCTGACTCTTGTTCCTCATTACACAACATTTTGTGTTGATCAATACACCAACAGCAGTGGTTAAGACCTTGGCGCAGATGAAGTCAAAATAGTTTTGTCCCAGAGACAAACTATAGGTCTTAATTTGCCTTTATGGCTCAGGCCAGAGGTAAGGCACAGTCAGTGTCCTGGCCAATACATTGCCTAAGGGGATTCAGCTCCACGTAGGCTGTGTACACTGGGACACCACAGGCTATAATGGCATGTTCCTGTTAAAGCAGAAGGCAATTCCAAGGCACCACTGCAAGCAAAATGACCAGGAATGGGCCTGTACACTGTCACAGTGACAATTTGTCACAGCAAATTGTCATACATCAAATAGATCAGATGTCGATTCCCACTTTTCCCCTACTATTCACAGAGTCTTCAAACACTCACAGCTACACAAACAAGGCCATACTAAATTTCTGTCTTGCCAGCCAGAGTTGATCCAGCAGTTTAAGTTTCTATGCTGTAGATAAGAACTGCAGAGGGACATTGGTCAAATCCCTCACTGAAGTAAATGTCACAGCAATGCAACCAAACTGGCTAAAACCCTCTCTGCACACAGTCCCATACTATGCAAAAGTTAGTATGAAGTTATTCATCCAGCCTACAAGTCACTATATAATATTTACATATATTACTCTGAGTCTCACAGAATAGCACCTAAATAGACCCAGGAACACTCATGTGATTAAACAAATCTTCTAAAGAAAAATCTTGCCTTGGTATAAAAACACCAAGAAGTTGAAATACTACAATTGCTGCTCGTGGTTTCCACCAATCATTTGTTCTCCTCACAATTTAACCAACTAAGCAGCATATCTTATTTCTAGCATGAATTTACTCAGCTTTCCTTTTCAGTCACTGAATCTTTTTTATTTGTTTGCTTGTTGGGTTAAAGATTTATACATATATACATGACAACAAAGTAACTCTTGATTTTTCTTGTATTAAAGAATTGATTTAAAAGTGCTTCACTGGAAGGTGCTTTCTCCAGCTTCCTTTGTATTGTCCCCATGCAGGCAGAAGAATGTTGTACAATATTGTAGTGGGGGGTATGCTTATGCTGTATTTGGAGACAAATTTGCTTCTCATCAATTTCTACCAAGCTAAAATATCCCTTCCTTAAGGCAGATTCTATATAATTCACATGTATTTAACTATATCTGTTAAAATTCATATCTTGACTTAAACCAGAATAGTTCCCACTGAATGCAAACCTTTGACATAGGGACACATACATAACACGTTGTGATATACAGGATGTGGAAAAATGAAACAGTAAGTCCATAATATAGCGTGGACTTAAAAATCACCAGCTAGTTCCCACCAGTTACATATCCATATCCTTACTCCATTGAAATTCAAAGGATGCTGGGATATGTGGTACATTGCTGTAAGTGCTGGCTGTGATTCCTCACAACATGACAGACAATAACTGATCTAGTGTAGAGCCTGCCAGGATGAAGTAACCTTGACCATGTCTTTGAAAAAATTAAACCTTGCAATGAGCACAACACTTATACTAGAAACCCTATGAGTGGATTTACTGTCCTTTGGAATCAGAGTCTAACAAAGACTCATTAATAGCCTTTGATTAACACAGTTCTCAAAGAAAAACCCTGAAATCAGATTTGTGCTTGTTAGACAAACCGTATCAGAAACATGTTTAGACATAAACCAAGATAAGTCAACTTTAGCAACAGAGGACCAGAAGCATTGGATTACATGATCCAGAGTCCAAAGGTTTTTGTCTGGTCTTTTGTCTCTTAAATTAAGCAAATCACTTACATGACACAGTGTTTTCTCTAGAACAATCGATGTGGCAGTGCTTGTAGAGTAATTTTGTTTCCCCTTTTATCTTTCTCTTGTCTTCAGTATAACCATGTGGATTTGCTGGTTTTGCTGTGGTAGTGTTCTGGTGGGATAGAAAATGCTTTAAGATCACGATTCAGGAGGTTTGCTGGCCATTTTTTACATGTTTTTGTTGCAGAACTAAACAAGTCTAGTGCTTCACAATTGTCCTCCATGCAGCCCCATTAACACACAGAAACCTGTGACCTGATCTTAGCTATGTTTTTGGTGTTTTCAGCTAACAATGCCACTAAAGAACTTAAAGTTTGCTTTCATTTTTCTCCCTCAAGTTAACAACCTGTTCAGTTTGCAATAGAACTGTCTGCCAACACATTCCTGCCACTGGAATGCCAACAGTTCTCCAGCACCAGGCATGTTTTACCAGTTTGTTAGCACAGTCTCTCAGAGCAGACCACTGTTCCTGCAGGACTGGGAAACATGGGATAAACCCCACAGGAGCAAACAATACCAAGGAGGAGCAACTTGTTTGGGGTTTTTAGAGTGACTGTTCCTACACGAGCAGCATTGAGCTCAGTGCCCAGAGCAAGGTCACAGCTGCACATGGTTAGCTGCAGTATGAAGCTACACTTGGGACAACTGGGAGATTGGTTATTAAAAAATGAAAGGCATGTTGTTTATAAACATTATGTAGACTCTGGAGAAGGGTTTTCAGTTAGAAGTAGCAGTAAATGAATCGTGTTAGAGATGCACTTAGAGATGCACTATCAGAAATGCATTCAAAGAGCTATTTCTTTGAAGCCTGTGCTGAAACACAAACACAGGCTGCAGAAACTGCTGTTGCCTAAAGGGATTAAGAGTAGCAAAAAAGTCACTGAAGCTAAAACGTTTTAGGCTGCCTCTTGTTTTGTAGTATCAATATAGAGATGAATGCACTGCCTTACTGGCTACTGCTTTAATCATCAGCATTTATTAGAAAAATCTCTGTTTAATAAAGCATAAAATCTCTGTATTAAACACAAAATGGAGTTGTGCTATTTTATTAACTCTTGTCTTAACTAACACCTAAAGTTACAGTCATTAGAAATATATTATACATGTAGCTATATAGAGTGCTGCCCAATTTTCACTGTTCTTCCTCCCCCCAGCTTTCACTTTCTGCTTTTCCTTACATTTTTTTAAATATAATCAGTTTGCTGTTCTAAGAAATGAAATATTTCAGATCTGTCTTATCAGGAATTTTCTCCATTTACAGGAAGCTTTTCTATTTAACGCCATTATTTCCACAGTGAGCTTATTTCTTCTTGTATTTTGCTTAGGGATATCAACAACAGTAAAACCAGTCTGGTGGAAGACGAAAAACTACACCAAAGGATACACCAAGATACAAAACTATACCACCTTTTTTTTTTTCTCCTTTTAATGGAGCAGCTACACACTACTGAAAGCAAGCCACATGTACCTGCAGTGATTCAGACACATGAAATGCCTAGTTCAAAATGCCATGAAGTGAAAATGAAAGTAAATGCTTCTGATAGCAGGGGGACTGTAGCTTAGATAAAATAGTTGTAAGAAAAACAAATAAATAAACAGAAAATGGGAATTATCAACACTAGACTACCTTAAAACCAAGACAGCTCTGTAGAACATAGTGGATGTGTGGGAGTGCATGGCACAAAGGTAAATTTCTGGGGTTTTTCCCCTGGTGTTGGTAACACCAGGCCAAACCTCTCTCTCACTCTTACATTTTTCCTGCCACCCTATTTTTGTTAATGATTAATGAATTTTAAAGCAGTTTCACCCAATCAGCAACGTGTTTAAAATTTCCAACTTATATAAGAGAGTATTTTAGGATTCATAGGGGGAAAAAATCAAGTATTTCATGGTCTTTTCCTTCACTTGTCTAGCATCATGAGTTCAGAAAAACTCTTGGCTGAGATTTGACAAATTATCTCTTATTCTATATATATAAACATTTTATATATATATATGTATACAGTTATATATAAATTATAACATCTATTTCAACTATAAAAATAGAAGTAATACCATCAATGTTGAAGTCAAAATTCTGGTATTTAACAAACACCACTGCTATGTAGCAAAGATTGTTTCTGAGGAAGAAAGGATTATACAATGAAAAAATTAAATGGTATAGTAAATGACTAACATAATTTTGAACATCTCATTGAGGTTCTTTATATATTCAGTGGAAAAACAGATGTTTCTCCAGTGATGGTGATTTAGATGCTAGGGTAAATTACTCCTTCCACCATTCACTGCGATTTTCTACTGCACATGTACATTTTCTGTCTAAAGTTAGGTGATCTGAAGTAAACTTTTAGGGAGTAACATAATGCACAGACTGATGAGAGTTAAGCTTATTCCTGGCTTTTTGCTAAGTTCCCAGGTAATTTGAGTTTGAATTTAGCATGTGCTTCAGTTCCACCTGTTTACTAATGGAAGGTGTTGCTTTCCCTTTCTACACCTTGACAGGTGTTGTAAGGCTAAGCTGCAGCTCTTAAAATGATAAGACTTGATTGGTACCTAGAAAAAACACTCCAGAAGGTGTGTTCTCCAGGAGAAGAATAAATGATCCCTACCTTGTAAAAACTGGTTATATTTGCTGATGTGTTTGTAATTGCGCTTCCTCTTGTATTTTCTCATCTGCTTCTGAGGAAGTTCTCCACTTTCATGAGAGACTTTGTACTGAAGGGTTGGGAAAAATGATACCATCAGGTTGTTACTGGATTATCAAAAACCAATCTATAACAAGAATTCTACAAAATCATGTACAAGTTCATGAAAACTCTTTTAGGATATTAGGATGTATCATTTGTAAAATAACAGCTATGTGTAACAGGTACAAATAGGTGAAGGAGAAGCCCAGCCCAGCAGAGATTTCAGCCCAAATGAAGTGCTCCACTGTTTCACATAGAGAGAACTGAAGTAAAAAGATTTGACTTGCTCAAAGACAAGAAACCTCTGGGAGACCAAGTGAACCCAGATCTACTGAGCTGGTCCTTGTTGAGTGTTATAAACCACAAAGCTCTCCTTCCTCCCCATCTTGTTGCTCACTCTAGTTTCTCTTTTGTTTCTTTGTAAATTTAGTCCTTTCCTTTCTTTTACAAGAAACCTTTATTAAAAAAATGTGTGATGTAAAGATCTTTCTCCTTCCCTGATTTACTCCTTCCCTTAACAAACCACATTGATAAAGCAACTACTTCTTAATTACATTCTATACCATAAAAGATGTACCTTAAATCCCATTTCTAGGCTTTATACTGGTCTGTGCTTCCTGGTTTGTTTTTAGGTTATAAACTAATGTGGTAGTTTGAATCTTCCTGGAGAAGCTTTTCTTCTCAGATTAGTCTAAGAAAATCGTATGTTAGTGCATGGGGAAATGGCAATTCCCCATGCGAGAATCAATTCCTTAAAAATCATCTACACAGTAGAAACTCTTCTTGTTGCAGGACTAGCAATTGGTCATCTTTCATTCAGTGATGCACACACAAACGACATGTGAAGAATACTAGATTCTTACCTCAGTGTTTGAGGACCTGACTCTCTTAGTTATACTGCTGAATACTGAGTCAACTAAGGACACTTCTAGTCAGACAAGGTATTATTCACACAGATGGTCCCCAACATGAGTGAGGACTAGAAATTTGTACTTGATGTGTTAATGACTAGAATTAGATTAAGCATGGTTTTACCATACTTTGGGTCCATCCTAAAAAAACCTCATGACAAAACTCTTCCTTTTTAATTTTAAAGGGCTCATTCCTTTTTAATTCTTTTTCAAAATCTGGGGTGGTTAAGTGAAAACATATACAGTCTTAAGAAAAATCCTCCTGGATCATTCCTCAACAACTGCTGTCTTAGGTGAATTCCAATCTATATGACAACAGCTTGCTAAACAAACCAAGTTTCTTGGTTTGTTTGGGCCTTTTTCGAATTTGCTTTTTGCTTGCAGTAAGCTGCTCCCACTGAACTGTTTACTTCTCAAGTCCAGTAGGTAAAAATATATCCTACAGTGCAGAGAAAACTGGACTGTAGATAAGGGTGAGCTTGAAGGAACATTTTCAAAAGGGGAAATGAGAGTTCAGCAGAGCTCATTTCAGCACTGCAGCTACCACATTACTCAATTCAAAGGAGTCGTGTCAGTGGCACACGCTACAAGCTTTCACAGCCATGTGAAATCAATCATGTGTGCTTCATTGCCTAAACTCCAGCCCAGAGTCTGTCATTGTGAACCAGAAAAATGGAAATGATCACTGTAAGATCATGACAACAGCTAGCTTATTTCTTTTGGGGTTGGTTGACATGGTCCCTCTGGGAAGAGAAAGATGAGATACCCTAGTAACAAAGAAGTTTTCCACTGTATGAAAGCAGCTACATACAAGATCATTTGTATTTTAAGCTGGTTGTGTACAGTGTCAGAGGGATTACTGGTCGCTGTATAGAACCTTGTAAACCTGCTTCGTTTCCCCCCTTCCACTTCTCTCCCCTAAAAATATTCTTGGTAACTGACACCATTTTGTTTGTTAGCAGAGTCAACAGACGAGCTGACAATTAGATTGAATAGAATTACTTTCTGTTTACGGTAGATAAACTGGCCAGTGCTAACAACAGGTGGCCACAGTATACCTGCAGATGAGGAAAACCTTATGCTGGAGCACAACCCCAAGAAGTTGTGCTAAACTATTGTTTCAAACTGCAGCCTAGGCAGGAGCTGGCACGGTCAAACTGGGATTAGGCAAACGTGAATGAACTCAGTCGCAGCAGGAAATGACTGCTCACCTGTGCTCGTCACTGTGACACGAAGTGTAAGAATGGTCTTGCTCAAACCTAAGTCCACTCAGCCTTCTGTCCCACTCCAACAGTGGCAGCGAAACATTTCAAAACATCCATCCTTTTTCCAACAATGAGAAGTGCAGGGATTCTGAGCCAGAGGAGCTGTGTTTGAATTTCAGTTGAGTGCCATTTGCAGGCAGAGGAGACAAGTTACGTGTATTTAAATGCAAACTAAACAATTTGGGGATGCAAGGGGCCAAAAGGGCAAGCTATTGTGGTAAAAAAATCTGGAATTATCACATATAGTTTCTCTCAGACAGCATCCAGATGCTACCTTAGAAGTGCTATTTTGTAAAAATGCAGATGATCAGGGTATCCAGAAAGAAAGTGCTTATAGAAACGGCAAGTTGAGTGTGGTAAAGATCTTATCTGTCCATCTACTTATTTAAAGCCAGGTAATGAATTTCAGTCTCCTAAACTGCCTTAGCTAAGTATTTGTAGCACACTGCCACTGCTGGCATTTAACTGCAATTTAGGGAATTCACAAACTACAATGCAGGTGTTTCAGGTCTGGCATGTTCCTTGCTCAGACACATCTCCTCCCCGGCCACCTTACAGCCCAGCAGTGCTAGGCACAGTTCAGCACTCATGAAGAGCTGCCTCAGGTTGGTTCCCAGCAAATCCACAGAACTGCGACCAACTAGGGCTCAGCTCTTGGACCTTTCCTTTGTCACCCTTCCTTCTTCTGATTGATGGTTGTACATTGACATGTTTGTATTATTTTGATGGTTGTATTACGAAGCACTTGCCATTGGTTCATGCTCAGAGCAGCATGATTCTTTCCCCCCTAACACTTTGGTGACACTTGTGTAGCTTGTCGTGCCAATAAAGCCTCACTTTAACTGAGCTCGAATCTCACTAACAAGATGTGGAGGAGGAAGTTAGCAGCGCCTATTACAATGAGTCTTTGAAAGGAAAGATAGAGGAAGAAATTCACTCTTCAAAATTAGACATGACACCGAAATGCATGAAAACATTAACTACTACCTTTTGCAGAGATACAGCTGTGATCTTAATGGTAAGTGTTGTGTGGGTACAAATTCAACATCGGCTAAAATAACATTATGTCTATGGAACAAGAATGACAAAAGAAAAGTAGAGAAGACCACAAGCATGGACAACGCCAGCTGTGGACCACCAGCCTTAAGGAGCACTTGCCTTGTGATCCCAGTCTTTAGACAGCTTAAACTTGAAACCTCCTCCTCCATGAAGACATGCCAGGGCTTGCAGCTGTAATAATTAAGTACGTTAGGTGAAGGTTTCTGATATGATAATCAACAACAAAACGGCAGCTTTAGCATTTAAACCATCTTAATGAGGTGTTAGAACTGAAGCCCTTTGAGGTGAATGGGGAAAGTTTATACACGCTGCTATTGTTCCAGCCCGTCTGGCTCTCCTCTCAAAACAACAGCGTGGTGATTACCTTAACAGCCAGGTGAAAAAGAAGTTGAATTCCTCGGCAGGTTTGTTGTTGTTTTTGGTGTGTTTTTTTGGTTTTTTGTTTTGTTTTGTTTTTGGTTTTGGTTTTTTTGTTTGTTTGTTTGTTTGTTTTTGTTTTTGTTTTGTTTTTGTTTTGGGGTTTTTTTTTTTTTTTTTTTTTTTTTTTTTTTTTTTCCCACAGCCTTGAAGTTTTCAGATGCTAGGAAATGTAGGGACAATGAGAAAAATTGAGATTGAAAGCACAGATTGAGAGGAAACAAAACTCCTTGAATCTCCAATGTATGCAGATTTGGGTGTACCTATAAGCTATTTGAAGCTTCAGTTTATTTAGACACTGGGGGAGTAAATGGATATTGTGTTTTTAATGGCTCATTACTTTGTTTTTTTTCTTTTCCCCCACCATAACAAAACGCTTTTTTCCCAACACGATGGCCTATCGAGCGCTCATCAGTGTGATTAATCAGTCTGTATTCACACAGGACTTTGAAGACACAGAGGGCTGGTAGAAGCCCTGAGACTTACTACCGCCCAAGTAAAATTACCTGAATTCCACTTCCTTATTAAGCTAGTCTTGCAAACAACTGCCAGCAAACAAACAACTGAACACATAAGTACATCACTTCATTCTCCTCAAAGAAATATTATTTTCAAAGCCGATTTAGGACCATTCAAACGCAAGTAACTCTCCAAGGAGGCTGTGCAGGGACCAATGGTACAGTCACACACGAAGGCACGGCTGTATACAAGCATCAGCCAAGACACCGTGCATGACTTATTTTTCTGCCAACAGCACTGGAAGCAGGCTTATTTTTTCATGCAGATCCCAGTGCTAAACACGGGGAAAGGTTCACAGAATAAATATTCCCTCTTATTTTCCTATGAGACACCTAATCCTAGTCTGAAAGGCAAATCCCCAAACCCGTGTAAGGTAAAGCTGCTGCTACTGGTCTCCGGGTGTTCTACACCACTTTTGATTGTAGCCAAATGCCAACATCTCCACCCAAAGATTTTTAACTCTCTAGCAAATTCGGGGCCCAATCTGAAGGCCACAGAGGATTCTGATTAACTTCATTTGCAGCCTATAGAGAATCAAATTTTGGCCTTATTTTAGTTGTGCAATCAATTTTACTGTGCTATTAAGCTATTTGCTGTAGAATTTGCCATCAATCAAAAGACAAAGTACAATTCTGGTGTATGGCTAGCCCTTGCAAAGAAATAAATGCTTTGATGTTAGACATCAATTTTGTTCAGCATTAATAAAAAAAAAATATTTACTTGTGTACTTTGCCCAGATAGTGTGTAGATGTCAGACCATGGAAAATGTTAAGAGTGTCTCCCAGAATAACCGTTCCTTTTAGATATTCTGTTGTTTGTGTGGGTTTGTTTATTGTGTGCTTTTTTAGTTAATTAATTGACTGACCTAAAGTAAGCAGTTGAACAAAAAAACCAAAAAAAACCCAAAAAAACCCAACAACAACAACAACAAAAAAAACCAAAAAAACCCCCGCAAAAAACACAAAACACCAAAACAATCAAAAACCCAACCAAAAAAACCCCAAAACCAAAAAATTAAGTGCTATCCCTAGAAAGGAAGAAAAGGATTTGTTTAGACCACTGAAGACTTCAGTGCAAGCAAGAAACCAGTCAATTAACAGGCTTAACTGTGTCCTTCAGAAATTGCTCTTGGAGAAAGTTTTATTAAACCCTTTGGTCCTTATGCTTAGTATTGCAAAACCAGATCTCGGTACCCATATATGGCGTAACTGAAGTCATCAAGACTGGACATAACTCTTTGTCAGATGCAGATAACGCTGTGAACTATTTTCATTGTGAACTCTCGTATCTGACCCTAATTTTAGATTGATCTCTTTAGTCATCCATTCTGCAAAACCCAAACCAAAACAACATTACTGGGATTAAATCCTTCAGAAGGGTTTCCAGGAGAGTTGAAGTACTGGTTTATTCCTTAAAGCAGCACAATTAATTTTCAGGCTCTGGTGAAAATATTATTACTAATAACCAGAACTGCACAACTATTTGTATAGATTTGGTACTAATGTAATTGTACTATGTCTGACTTGCTGGATAGAAAGTGGGAGAGATTAGGCTTGTTCTTTATTTGTAAGCAGATACATTTAATGCAAGTATGAAAAAATGGAAGAAATAACTGATGTAACATAGACAGTGACTAGTTCTACAATTGTGAATCACAATTACATATCTTCAATTGAGGGGAGAAGGTATTTCAAAAGCATTTTCCTCCCTGATTTTCATACTTGATAGGAACGTTAATTTGCCAGGCTGCAGCCACAGCCCTGCCAAGAAACAGAGTCTGACCTCAAGAGTGCCAGTCAGAGAGTGAACATTTCAAATCCACTTTTCCAAAGGAAAACTTCCAGAGAGAGCTAGTGAGGGCATTTGGGTGAATAACCCCTTGAGGGACTTGTGATTTGCTTTGGAGGGAGTGGGAAAATGGGGTGTTGTTGTCTGCTCTTGGTAATGCCTCCTGGGCCAGAAGTGCCCAAGGAAGTTGTGGACCACAGTTTCTTCTGCTGCCAGGCAGTACCTTAGGACTTCAGTCCCAGTTTCTGCTAACAGCATTTGTTCCAGAAAAGTTATTTTCTGGAGAAAGTGTGTGCAGCTAAGGATGTGCTTCATCCCAGTTGTGAGGTTTAACAGGCCATTATGAGGACAATATCCATCCTCTTGCACCTAGACTTCCTATCTCCTTCCTCCTTGTGGTTTGTTTCCCACACCTCTAATGCAAAGAAAAACTAATCACAAAGCCTAGATAGCCATATCTCCAACCCAGGTAATCCAAGAATATTCCAGAACCTGAGACTTGAGAAAATCAAAAGAAAGGAAAGCCATTTCCTTCAACTTTACAGATGATTTTTTCTTCCTAAATTTGCAGAGCATGGAAGAAAGATGTTCTTATTGTTTCTTTCAATGTGACAAAATATCCCCTCATTTTCTTCCCTATTACTGGGAGAAAATGAGTAGTTAGCTCATTACACTGACACCAGAGACAATATTTTCGGTCTACTGATTTAGAGCTTCCATCTTTTTTTATTTATAGACAGACATTTGCTTCTAAAAATGCCCAGTTAAGGCCGTAGCCACAGCCCTTTGCATCACACATCTAGCTGGGGGAGTGTGAGACACAAAGTGTTCACAGCTATCAGGCCTAAGACCTGAAGCGAAACTGTACCTGTTCCTATTTCCACTCACCTGTACATCCACTGGTTGAGGATGTTCTGTCAAGAGGAATTTGCCTATCTGAGGAAGACACGTATTTTAACGCCTTTATGGAAGCCAGTGTTGATGCTGTCAGAAGAAGCAGGAGCAGTGAGTAATTTTCACTCTGACAAAAAGCCCAAAATCGAGCTGTCAACCACCCAGTCACCACCAAAGGGAGCTGCTGGGGGTTGCTGGTGAGGCAAAGAAGGAGAACGTGGGAGTTTGTTCAGTTTTGACAAAGGTGGGCTAGAATTACCCCGGAAATCGTGACTCAGATGTTTTCATGGCCCCAGCTTGCATCACTCCCAGGAAACTCTCTGATGCCAAAGTCACAGTTTTAGTTACATCAGTGACTCACAAGTGTGAAGATTCATATTTTAGCACTTGACAATCAGAGGCAGCATTAAACCATTTAAAAATGAGTGCTGATGAAAATTAAGGACTTGGGCTCTTCTGACCATGGGTGTGCATTAGGATCCTAAACTGAGACGAATGGTTTAATTGTTCTCTGCTACTTATTTTGGGTAACAGTTCAGGGATAACATGAGCTTATTGCTACAAGAAAGATAATTGTTTAAACTTGTCAGGAGAACCTACATTAATTTTCACTTTGCCTTATGTGCAAAGTATAAAAGGTGTATAAAATCTAAAAAGAGAAATCTTATCTGTGAACACTTCTGTACACTAGACTGCCTTTCTTGAGCTAATAGAGAGCTCCTTAAATGATGCCAAAAATAACATTTTCTACCTCTTTTAGGAGAATCTTTTAAATGGTCAACAGCCTTCTTTTATATTTTTATAGCATCCAACAGAAATGAGGTCTGCCCTGATAGCCTTTCAGAATGTGTCTTGGGTTATGGAACCTAAAATGTGTATTCTATTTCATCTGCTGAAAGCAGTTGGGGAATTAAATTGTTCTTTATCTCTTGTAACTCTGGAAGGAGGAGGGCAGGTGCCTTTTGATAATGGCCCAACTGTTAAAACCAGGTGGGGCATTGTTTCTTATCTCTTTCACTGCCTGTCCTCCCTCCAGGGGAATATTTTCTGCTAATGGACCATTAAGACACCCCTAAAAGCACACATCCCTAAACTTACCCTCCCCAAAATAGCACATCCACGTTCCATCATCCTATTGTGAGATGCTCCACCCAGTGGGGGGAGCCAACCATTCCTAACTGGATAAAACTGGGACTCTCTGGCTTCATCTGATTACCAGAGGAAGACTGGACCCCTTCTCACCATCACTGGACCCTATCTGCAGGATCATCTCTACTTCAACAGAACCACATCTGCCACTCCAGGAGGACTCACTTTTGGGCTGCTTCCAACACCCTGACCAACAGGGTGTCAGGTTGTAGCTCTGACCCTGTCAGGATTTTCCAGAATTGCTTGTTTATTTGTTTGCTTGTTTGGTTGGGTGGTTTTGTTTTCTACTACATTTGTACTGTTAATATTCCTAGTAAAGACCTGTTATTCCTATTCCCAAATCTTTGCCTGAAAGCCCTTAATTGCAAAATTATAATTTGGTGGGGGTGAGGGGTTTACATTCTCTATTCTAAGGGAAACTCCAGCTTTCCCTGGCAGATATCTGTCTTTCCAAACCAAGACAGAATGAAAATGTAAAAACTATTTCTATTTTCAGTTTTTGTCAAACCTTGAATTTTTATCTCTGATATTAATTGATGAGTTTAGAAGTTATCTGTTAGTACTGATTTTTTAAGTCTTGTGGTTAAGTGGCGATTTTGGTTCTCTTTTAACCTTCTCAGTGAAATAACTTTTCTACCTTGTGCAAGGATAGCTAGAAAAGGTGAATGTGAAAGGCTTAAAAAAACCCAAGGGAAACACTCATCTGAGGTTTGTAAATATGCCTGGAACATATCTACTTACGCATTTGCAAAATGTTGTGATTTTTAACTTACTATCCTTCTTTCTTCTGCATTTTGAGGCAGTGGCTGAAAAGCATTGAACAGCCATGAAAAATATTGTAACTATTTCTTCAGTGTCTCTTTAGTGTGACCTAAGTTAAAGGAATCATCATTAATGCAGAGCTATCAGCTTACCTGGTGTCTTGAAATAGATAAAGCATGACCCATTAGACTCATCCTTTTGCCCCAAGGCATTAAGATCTAACGCATTTTATTAACTGAGAGAGTGTAGCATAAAGTGGCATATGGCCTTTTGGCTGGGATGATTTATGGTGACACACTCCAAAGGAGCTAAGAGAGCTTCAGATTTCTCTGTGACTCTCGTAGCTTTTCCGAATCAGGCATAGGAAGCTGAATGGAATAAACCTGCCTCTAATTTACAGTGACAGAAGTGAGATGAATACTCAGTAAAGATGGTGACATGGAATGAGAGCAGCAGTTCCGGTTGTTCCACTGGTGAACACCGCTGGAGCGAGTGATGAAAAAAGAACCAAAAATGCCATTAAACTGGGAGCCATTTACATTAGCCCTTCCTAATGCTGTATGTCTCATTAGAGACTAAAATCTCTGTAGAAGCAAAACACTGGTAGGTCACTCGGAGCCACTCAGCATTGCATTTTGCTTTAGTTCTGGCAAGGCAAGATGCACTAAGATCAACAGGGAAGCAAGTTCAATGTGCAAGATCCTGCTTTGCTGCCTTTGCTTACTGTACTCAGCTTGCTTTCTAGTTCTTACTGTGCTACATGGTGAGTGACAAGTGATGAGACAAACCAGCAGTGTTAAAATAAGCTGCAGTCACAGTGTCAGGGATAGTGTATAGTGTCTTTTCCTTCTGGAGCTGCCCGCCTGATGCACAGGGAGGTCTGGATGGCCCTTTCCTGGGACACAGGCCAGAGAGGGCATGCCTGCTGCGTGGTACTTGGGTACCAGGGCAGTAAAGTCACCAAGTGAGCATCCAAGGATTGGGAGGGTGAGCAAACAAAGGTCCTTCCATCAAAGGGGCTGTGGGGAGGGAGCAAGGTCTGAGGCTGTATCACATGTGTTTGCTCAGTGGCTCTGGTGGCACAGCCTGATCCTGATGTCTCCCTGCCCCTCTGCACTGGCTGGGGCATGTGGGATAAGTGACTGGGACTTGGACAAGCCCTTTGCCCAAGAATTGTCACTCCTTCTGGTTTTGCATCACACCAGAGACATATCCCTCTGCCTCCTGTCCAAACCTCCCTGGAGCACAGGAAGATGATAAGCCACATGCCTCAGTGAATGGGGCAGAGACTCTTGTTCTGGTCCCTTACTTTCCACTGGTCACTACAAGAGACACAAGTCCTGGCCATGGGCTGGTTCATTCTTACATTGCATGAGTCTCTGCCTCAAATCCCACACAGGTCCTCTTTTTTTTTTTTTTTTTTTTTTAGAGTGAGGCTCTGTGTAGTAAGTTCAATGAAGGCAATACCCAAAGCTGGGCCACAATCCTACAAGGCAGTGATGACCGTGCAGTGCTCATAGCAGGAGTGCCATTGCTTCCATTGGAGGTGATGCTGTGAGCCCAACAGAAGCAGGAGCTATACTGGGAAGGGTCTGGCAGCCCATGGGTCCTTGAATTCACAGAAAGAGCATAAAAAAGCAATGGATCCAAGGTCCATTTTCTCAGACTGGATAGAAGGGGGTCGTGGCTGGGGAAGGCCAAGGAAGGCACTCCTGCAGTGGTTTCCAGGGCTGGGGTTGCAAGCTCTAGAGCCAAGGAGATTATGGTGAGACTTGCAATGACAGACTTTGCCCAGTACTGTGCAGTCTCACAAGACCCTGTCTCCATCACAAAGCTGGTGGAATGTGATCTCACCCACATCCAATCCCACTCCTAATATATGTCTTAATGACTTATTGCCACCTTCATGTCACAGTTTGCCATACATCACTGTTTAGGGGGCTGTACTGCAAAGTAAATTAGTTAAATAATCCCAACAAAAAATAAAAGTGTTTGGTATTTTTTTTCTCCTGGATTCTAAAGCAATACAGCAGCACAGCAGAGAGGTAACTGCAGCAATAAGGCAGGAACAAGCTCTGGGAACTCGAAGGAACCAGAACTTTTAAAGATGGTTGTGCCACCAAAAATGGTATATTGTGAAACTACAGCCAGGATCTACACAAAGGGTCTGTATTTCCCTCTTTAAAATTTTTCATAACAGGAAAGCCTTTGATGTCAGCTGTTATGGGCAATAATGAATGCTCTGTGCCAGACCTGCACGTGCCACTTCAGAAATGTATGCCTAAGAAGGGAAGTTCTTAATTTGATTATTCAAGCAGGCTTGAGACTGGTTTGCAGTCTCTTGCATCAAGATTCCAAACATCTCCTGTCAGATTATATATCTTCACTTATGCCCCATAGCTACTGCCAACAGGATCAGAAATGCTGTTTTTAATTAAAAATGTTATTTCTAAATACAGTTTGCAGTGTATATTCTTGGTGAGAAGTGCTCATCACCTTGCGAACTTTCAGATTGCTGTACTGCTGTCATGGGCTAAGAGGGGCCTGATTTTGTTCCAATCGGGGTCAGCTTTTTTGATTGACAAGCAATTTATCCAGTAGAAGACAAGCTGCGACTTTTGGCGGAATGCTTAAAAAGGCTGGGGGGGGGGAGGAGCGGTCTCTTCGTCTTTTGGGTGGCAGACAAAGGACGGAGCCACTGCGGCCCGGCCGGGCCAGGCTGGGCCGGGGCCCTGTGGCCGAGCCGGGCCGGGCCAGCCTCGGTGCCCCCCCACCCCGGGCGGCTGCGGCGAGCCGGGCCCCGATGTTGCCGGAGCCGGGGCTGGGCCAGCTTCGGTGCCCCCCCCACCCCGGGGGGGGGGGGGGGGGCTGCGGCGGGCCGGGCCGGGCCCCAATGCTGCGGGAGCCGGGCGAGCCAGGTCGGAGCTTTGAGAGCCGCTGTCCCGCGGAGAGGCGGACAGCATGGAGAGAGAGGGAGAGAGCTCGGACGGAGTGCCCCTTCGCCTTTGCTATTCTTTTCAAGCCGAAGAAACCAGCGCACGGCTTCTAGACGACTCAGTTTCCCGCCGCAAAGCCACGTGAGCAGCCCGGCAGCCCGAGAAGTGTAACCCTTCGTTGTTAGCAGATAGACCTTTCTAAACATCATCTTTCTCCGGAAGAAGAACAGTTATAGCGAAAGAACTATAGAAAGACACGACATAAAGCTACAGTCGGTAAGAGAAGAGTGAAAAGGACTTTAAGAAAGAAGAAGAGGAGTAGCAATTCAAGCTGGACTTTTTCCGGGTAATATAGAAACTGAATTGAACTATTCTTTTGAACTGTGAAAAATATGCATTCTAGGGAGGTAATTATTTCATGTGTAGATTTCTTTTAAGCAAAGGTATTGTGTGATGGACTGAGTGAAATTGATTTAGTGAAGAAAAACCCTTTGCCTTGGAAACTTAAAGTAAGATACCTTTAAAAAGACACCCTAATTTGCATTTTTTATTGTGTACAAGGCCCATGTTTTCAGTATTGAAATTGTGAACTGGGTAAGGATAAGTTCTCTTAAGACAAGGTTTCTATTAAACCCAGAAAAGACTCCCATCTTAAGAAATTAATGAAAGATTATCTTAAAAATGGTAAAACTGGCTAAAGTTGCAAGTCATGTCTTTTTATGTTGAGTGAAGAAAGGTAAAAAACTTAGAAAGAGAAAGAAAGATGTTTTAGAAGTTTTCATTTGTTGTTGTTGTTGTCTTTTTCCCATTTCTTGTTGTTTTTGTGTGTATTAATAAACTATTTTTGTAATTTAAAGATGGGCCTGGTTTGCTTCATATTCTTCCAGTCAAATAAAATATAGAACGTGATTAAACCATCACAACTGCAATCAAAATATTGCAAGCCTTACTCTGATGTCTTATCTACACAGGCTAGGAAAATGTGCCTGGGTTCCTCTGAAAGGCTTTTCTGGTGTAGCTGTGCTGGGTCAGAGTTGAAAAACCCATGCTGACAAAAAGCTAGAAAATAAAAGGGCAGAACTTCCAACTGTTTGCCATAATAGCTTATTTAATTTAATGTGGGTATCTACAATCCCAATGGAACTCTCTTATGAATATTACTACACTTAATCTGTCTTCTGTACTAGAAAACTGCCAGTCATACTCTGCACTCTCAACCCCTAGAGAGCTTATAGGAGAAACTTAGTAGCAGATTAATTCATGGCCTCAAATGATTTTACTTGATCAGGATGGGCCATCTCTCCAGGTGCCCAAACCAAACTCATTCTTACTTTTTAAGGTGTAAAACTGAACTCCTGCAAAGAGGGTGTTTTGTAATGGAACTCCTTTGCTTGTATAAGCTGAGTTTCCACTGAGGCTTTATTGTACACTTCTAGCAGTTAACGTTTTCAAGGGGAGACAAGCTCAGAGCCTTGACATGGTTTGTAGCTTTGACTTAATAAAAACCAGCCTGGTTTTCCCTGGTCCTGCATATTGTACAGTCACTTATACCTGTCACACCTGTGGGTGTGAAATGCTACCACATGAGAGCAGTCCTGTCTTACACCCTCCCTTATTTACTTGTCATAGAAGTAAAAAAACTGTTTTTGTTTCAGGACAATGGAAGTTCAGACCCAACGTTCTCTGGACCAAAACTTGCAGGTGAAGGTACTTTGAAGTACAGATTCAAAGTACTCAAGTCCAACCAACCAAGGTATTTCCCTATGAATTTCTCACCATTCTGCTAGTAATACAGTAATTCCCCAACAGAGAAGCCACATAAATAAAGTGTAAAATATGGTCACCACCACTTTTTCACAGGTGCACATATTAGCTGCAAAATTAACTCATACTCTAACTTTGCATGTTCCCTTGCCAGGAAAGCTACTACCAGATTACACCTGGAGTAATTAACTCTCTGGCCTGCCTTAGGGGGTGAACTCCCAAGTAAAACCTTCAGTAAGGGGTCTCTTAATTCTTGCTTTGCAATGAACACAAAACCGTTCCTTGTATCAGCCATCCTCCAACATCTTCCATAGCATTCTGTGATGAGATGGGAAGGAAAGACAAACCCTTTCACAATGGACTAGGAAAGGATCACAAGTACTTCAGCTTACCACACTCATAAATTTCAGGGGACACATCCTCATACGCCCTCACAGTGCCTGTAACTGGTTTTTCACTGTGACTGCTCACCCTCTACAACAGCTTAAGCTCAGATGTTCATCCACATTAATGCTGCAGTGAATCTATTCCCATATTGACAGGCAGTGAGGCAAGAGAGGCAACACTAGCTAACGATGCCTGAGAAGTCTAGCTGTCCTCTTTAGGGTCAGAGAAAGGCTGGTACAATAGCTGATACAAAGGCAGGGTTTATACACACAAGGCCTTAGAGAGCAAGCAAAACAGAAGTGCTCTTATACATAAGAAGCCAAATCATAATAAAAATTGGTTCACTGTTTGTGACTTTACTGCAACACTTGTCACATTTGATCATTTTCTTAAAGCCCACACTCTCAATTTTCTTCTTGAAGAAGCTGAAGGAACAGCTTTCTAAAGAATAAAGGAACAGCTACCTAAAGAATACAAAAAGTATCCCTGTGGTTGCAGGGCAAACTGTGAGAACACAACCCACAGCAGTTAAAAAACCAGAAAGCATATCAAAACAGCACATCGTTGCCTGAAAAAGCCATGCAGTATTATAATACTCTCATGACCCTGTGAGGCAGAACTTAGTGTCTTTTGGAGTGTTTGGCACTGGCATTACATTGGTTCCTATGCAATTTTGCTTAATGACGTGAATTTGCCTATGAGCTTTAGCTCTGAGTGCATGTCCACCAGCAACATAGAATTCCCAGCATTGTCAAACACCTTTTCACTTTTCCACAATTCTGCTTTTCCTAGCTTATCCAGTCAGCTTGTAACTTCAAGCAGACAATAGGATGCTCACAACCACTGTAGACCTTTCCCAAGAGCAAGCTATCAATTTGCATGAAAGCAAAAAAAGCAGAAGGACTCATCAAATTGTCACTGCATCTGTACAGAGCTTTACAAAAAGCCCCGTTTTTTTTTTTCTTTTTCTTTCTTTTCCTTTTATTTTTCATGGAGGTTTTCCCTGAAGCCTCAGCTCTCATGCACTGTTCAGCTGTTGCTGTGTTTCTGAGAGGGACCCTGTGGATTCCAGGGGTCCCTTTCTTGCTGAGCCTCTCTGATACTGCTAAAAAGAGAAAGGTTCCAAATGTTACTGCATGCTGCATTATTTCTCTTTTTTCTCATCTCTCACGTGTTTTTAGTTATATGTGCATGTTGTTGATTTTTTTTTTTTTTGAGACTGTTCTAAAAGCTTTTAACTTCTCAAGCTTTCAGTCAAGCGCAGAGCTGAACATTGTACAGACGCTCATTCTGACAGATCCTGAAGAAAAGGGATAGAGCCATTTGTAGCAAATGGGAACCCACGTGCGTGGGCATTGACACAGACACACACAGGGCTATGGGAAGCTTTGCAGAAGGAAAGACTGCTGGATAGACCCACATAGGCCTTTTTTAATTTTTTTTGGTTTGTTTTTTGTTTTTTTTTTTTTTTTTTTGTTTTTTTTTTTTTTTTTTTGCGAACACACAATGCCCTTCCTGCAACTTCGGTTTCACAGTTTGCAGCTTCTAATATTAGTAAGTGACTAGAAGAAAACAGAATGGCAACCAACATGTTTGAGAAGAGAATATTTGGATTTTTATGCACATTTCACCAGGAACTAATCCACATGCATCCCAACCCTTTTCTGTGGGAATAGGCACTGCTGTCCATCAAATGGAATGTGGTGTGTGCTTATTGTAGCAGCATTGTACTTTTCTGCCAGCAGTCTGTCATTTCTTTTTCTTCCTGCTTTGCAAACAGCTAGTACAGAAATCTGCAATTCAGAAACTGTCCTAGATTCTTCCACTGCTGCACTGTTAAATCACACATTTGATGGAAAAAGACAGTCTAAACATTCAGTTCAGTTATAAAGACTCAAACATGAGATCCAGCTGTTTTCATGAAGCACGTTTTGATGGATGATATAGGCTTCAGACAAAAAAAACACTCCCAGTGCCACAGTGCATTTGATTACAAACAATTTTAAAAACATAACTTTTTAATTAATGAAGTGATCCAGAATTTTAAAATATGACACTTGACATGCAAGATCTAGGAAGGGTCTGCCCCTCTTCTGCAATCCAAGGATGAACCACATGTATATGCATCTTCTTTTGCTGCTAGCAGTAGTCTATGGTCTCATCCAAAGACCAGCTTTAATGGAGAACTCACACTCCTCACAATCTCAGGGAGATTTGGGCCACACTGCCTATTTATCTTGGAAAATAAAGAAACACCATGAAAACGAACAGCTCTGTAATCTTTCATAGAACTTTTTTCCCCAAGTCACTAATGCCTGTTTATGCTTTTTTTCTATTGTAATCAGCCAGTGTTCCTCCTAAGTTACAGCAATATCACAGTTGTAGGGAAAATAGTGTCCATGCAGGCCATGCTGCTACAACTCTTCTTTCACTGGGACAAAAGATAGATAGCACAACAAATTTCCAGATTAAAGCCTTAGTTAACATGTTTGATCTGGAATGATTCAGAGAGGGGCATCCAATTAGCAGTTTAGAAATAGCAACAAATCTTTAATATTAAATAGCATTTCCCCACCTCTGAGCCAGTTTGGTAAGCCTCTCAATGGAAAAGTTGCTGAAACACTTTTACAAGCCCAACCTGGCAAGCAAGAAAGGTCCAAATGGATGACACTGATTTGATCAACTCAGTCATTAAGAGTGTTACTGCCAGCAGGGATATTGCAACCTTGCCTGCCCTGAAAGAACTGATAGCCAAAACAGCCGAGGGAGACACCAATTAATCTACTTATCTTCCTGCAGAGTCAGAAACCCCAGGTCCTCACTTCTGCTTTGATTCCCAGTTTCCTCTGAGTTTCTCCACTGAGTACCTTTTAAGTTCCCATTTGCAGTACCAGCTGCGGGACCAGTCTGCTCAACAAACTGGCTGGTGCATCAGTCTTCCAACACTGCAGCAGCAGAGGTGAGCCCAAAGGAGTTTGACCCTGCCTGACAGCCAACCCCAGGAGCACTCAGTGCCTTAATAAATAATGCAGGGCAAGTATAGAGAAGGCATGAGACATGGGAAATGTGATATCTCAGTTCTGAAACCCAGGTGGACCAAGTCGGCAGCCTTGGATAGAAACAGAATAAGTGTGAGAAATCACTCATCCTTAATAAATACTAGTTTCATAGGCCTTGCTGGTTGTGAGAAGCATTCAGCTTCAGCAAGTCATTGAAAACAAAATGTGCATTTTTTCACTTCAGAGGATTTAGGATTTGATTAAGTACAAAAAGAGGGAGCTCAGTGAGTAAAAGGACGAGACTCTCACTTCAGGGAATTCAGGTCGAGCCCTCTGTGAAATGAGTTCACATCTCAGCTCAGCATCTCCAGCAGATACTAACTCACATCACAAAACCACTGGAAAGGATTTGGCACAGTATGGCACATCTGAGGATTTCTGCTCAGAAAGGGTGGAGGAAGGGGTGAGGCTTAGCCTGCACTAGTGCAGGACTATCATCCCTTAGCTGCAGAAAGCAAGCCTGGAGAGGACTGGACAGGAAGGTTTGGATTATCTTTAACCTGGAATCAGATCTGTCAAGTGGAGACCATTGGACTTTTATTTTAGAGCTGAAATAAAGTTCTTTTCCCTCCTCTCTGGAGATGGCAGTGTTGAAGAGAAGGACTTGTCCTTTGTGCTGGGACCTCTTTGAGAGAGGAGGAGAGAAAGTCTATGTACAAAGGAAAACAACTGAGCATGGGTGAATCAGTAGCCACACTGATGTGTTGTGGGCTATGTCCGACCAACCTCCAGCCAGTTGTGTGCAGGTCTTCCTGCTGCAATGTGGCTCAGAGACTGCGCTGCAGCTACCACATGAGCTCCCCAGGATTCATAAAACCTAGTGTGTGTACCATGGTGAAACCACAACCACATGCAGTACTTAGAAAAGTAAAGGTGATCAACCAAACACGTGAAGTGAGCATACTTAAATTAAAATTTATAAATATATGTAATTCTTTAGTTCTCAGGAAGTATTAAAGCATAGCAAAAAAAGGCCATTGTTAATACAATAGTGAGAATATTCTCCTGACTTCTTTCAGCATCTCTACATAGATTAATTCCAAGTGTATTCATAGGGGCACTAGGCAAACTGAATTCCTCCCTCTTTCTCTCAAAGCCCATTTACTCTCTCTGAACCTGCAGGAAAATAAGCAAACATCCATTTCTGTTCATTCAGGATGATCTTTGTCAAACTTTGGTTACCTGCAGAGCTTGGTATACCATCTTGAACTTTGCTTATTAACGCGTTTCAGTGTATTCTTCTTTTGAGGACACAAAGCACAAGGATGTGTTCATTAAAGAAAAGAAAAATTATGTGTGGGAGGCTCTGAGCTCCAGGACCTTATACCTTTAGCTGTAAATAGTGCTCTGACGTTCTGCAGTTGTGAACAGGATTCCATTCCAGCTGTGAGAACGAGCAGATGCCCTCTAGTGGTGCATTTATTTCAAATTTCTGCTGCTGTGCCCCTAAGGTGCTTCCACATGGAACTCCGTTTGTCTTCCTCCACAGTGCTCTGCAGAAGGGAGCTAAAGCACAGAGCAGCCAGAAAAGAGAGAAGATAGCATGTATAACCTCAATTCTGTGTAAAGCCAGGTCGTGGCACGACACTGAATGAGACAGCCCTGTTCCAGACTTGCTGACCTTTCCAATCAGTAGGCCTCCTGATAAAAAAGTGCCTCCAACTTGACAAAATGTGGTATCATCTCCAGATTTCAGAAAAGAATGCATTTTCCTGTCAATCTCAGTCTTCCTTGACAAGCATTCACCCTCTTTGTCTACCCATTCTGTTGCAACATTGACCTCTATCCCCAGGGAGGGGAGCTCCATAAGAAGCACTCTCCAACAATTAGCTGACAACATGTGCTGACTTTGCCAAGAATTGTGAACAAGCCTTTCTGCTCAGTGAAAAATACAGGTTTTGAGGGATCTTCAGATTATACCAACCAGCCAAAACACCTTTAATGAAAAAGTTGGGAACTTGATGGAAAATTTTCAACAGCTTCTTGTTACAGGTCAGCCCCTGGGGGGATTGTCTGTCCCTGTTTTTCTGTAGATCAGCTGGAAAATGGTACAGCCAAAGCAATGCATTTATCCACTCCAAGCAGTACAGAGCAGACTGCAGTTTAAAGTATTTACAGTTCCAGCTGCAAAGGCTTATATAGACCAGTCTGACACATTCATCCGGTGTTTAACTTGCTACCGCTTCATGATAGTGGACAAAATACCAACAACTCCACCTTTGTTCACCTACTGTAGGCAGGTGCTGTTCACCAGGACACGTTCAGCAAGCAGCTGTTCCCTCCCTTACAGGGAAACTGCTTTAGATTCTTGGAACGTAGTTGCTAGTTTTAGAAATCAACATCCTATTTACTAGTTTTAGGAGCCATGGTCAAAAGCCAAGAAAAAAACCACCAGTCATTTTGTGGCTGTTTCTGATCCTGTCTTGTTCATCACAGCCATAGTGAGGTGTTCGCTTGCAAGTATAGCTGTAGGAATTCAAGAAGTTACTGAGGACAGAGGCTCTTCAAAGGAACCTGGCACCATGAAACAGGACTGCTGGTGCAGTTGGTTGTTCAAATTCAGTGTTTTAATGAAGAGATGGGGTGGTAATACTTAAACCGCCTTAGGTAGTCTTGCAAGAGGACCTTTCACTGTGATCTTAGACTATAAACCTTATCAGGCCTTGGAAGAGACAGCTAGGTTGGCAGTTTAGATTACATTTTTAGCTGAGATTGTTGTTCCCAATATTTTTGAAATAGGTAGACACTGCATTTCCTTCTCCCTCCACCCCCCTCCCCCCCCAACCCCCAGAGCACAAACATTTTTGGAGCATTTACAGTAAATGTAAAGAGAGACAATAACATTTGGGTCCTGGAACGGAGGATCAATGATCTGTCCAGCCTAGTATATTGTTACCCTATCAGTTAATCAGCCAAGCCATTTAAGTAGGAATGTAAAATGTTTTCTAGATAAACCCTAAGGATTTGTGCAGCACCTTGCACAATGATTGGGGCCACTAGAGTTACCAAACTATGAATAACAATTATGGCAGAAGGGAGCAGTCACTAGACTGTGAGTGAGGTAATATCAACGCCCAGAGTGCACCTCTGAGGAGCTTTTTGGCAGGGTGGGTCTGTAGGAGCAAAATAAATATTACAAATACATTGCCAATGATGCTTCCATTGAAGACAGCATCTGAGTTGTAGGGAGACCTGAAGAAATATTTTGTTCCTGTTATTCCATGTCCTTGGCAGTTTGCTTGAAGAATACCAGAGGAAGATGGACAACATGGGGAGGGAGGGGAACATACATGGATCTAAGAGTTGCTCTGTGCTTTTCAAGGAATGAATCATTACTGATGACCAGCACATGGAGGGGGATTGCCAAGGGCCCCCGAGGTCGTCTGACACTCAAGGAGCAGCGTTATGAAAGCAGACATCTTATAAATAATTATAAAAAAATCTGTTCCATTCTTTTGCACTGACCCCAGATGGGCAATCCAGCCCCTTAAAGATGGTCTTTCTCTGCTCAATCAAAAATTGTATTAAAATGAAGCATTTGACAAAAAAGCTGTGAGTTTCTGCAAAATACATTTTTTAAGCCCACCCCAGAGTAGCTGCCTGAAAAAGTCTTTGTGTATCTAAGCTTCAAACCACTTGTCAGCAATTATTATCATACAGAAAGACCATTATCTCTTGTTTTATATTTTGACCTTTAAGACTACTTCTGAAATAACTGATTTTTGGAAAGGAACAAAAGGGAAAATCACACAGTGCTAATTACAGAAGGGCAAGAAACTTTGCTATTAAAAGATTTTTAATTTTAGTTGTGACTTCTACGAAACAGGCAGTGCTGGTCTACACCTAATTGGAAGATCCAGTTTTCAATGTTTTGGATATAATTTCTAAAAACTGTTCAGTACGTGTCTGTTGCACTGCCAAAAAGAGACATCAAGGCTATGCATTTTGACAAGATAGGTATTCTCTCAAGGAAAATGGGTGCCCTCTTACTTTAGGTACTTCTTGTTAAAAGTACTTACTACACTGTTTTATTTTGGTACTTTGCTTATTTTTATAAAGGTGTTTTTGCCTGTAAACCCTTTTTCTCTTCTGCTTCCCTAACCTTTCACCAGCTGCATCTTGCAAAGCTTTTGTGCTCTCTGAAAGTACCAGTTTCACTGCATGGAATCCAGGCCAAGAAATTCTTTCCTCTTCCTGGGTCCCATGCTACTATTCCTGGGGCAGTGTTGCATGGCTTCTAGCAATTAAAACCACAGGATTTTCAACCACAGCATGCTACATCCCAAAGTACAAATGCAGAACTCTTTGGCTCTAGCTCCAGGGAATTAGTCTGCAGAAAACTGGCCTTGGGGACACAAGCCAGGGCTGGTTAAATACAAACAGGATTTTCCCCTGCTTTAGAATAGTCTCTTGAGCTTTGAGATGAGAGAAGATGCTCAGCTTGCAGAAAGGCAGACCAGATATTTTAAGCAATTCCTATTCTTTGGTCCCCACTGGATTTATCTATAAGGAAAATGCAGCAATATGTAGAGATAGCTGTGCTGCATTTAGACATGTTAACTCAGTAGCTGTGTAAGCACAGCAGCATGCAGCTCAGTGCAGGGCTAATTTGCCCTGCTGCTTGTTTAATGCCAGCTTGTATAATTCCACAGTGATTTGCAGTAGCCATACCCAATTTCCACATCAGTTGCAGCTGGGTATATTCTCACCTGTAATTGAGTTACATACCCTTCTTGTGCACTTGCAGCTTTAATGGCTCTGATCTAGGAAAATGGCTCAGGCTGGATAGGAAAGGGGATTAAAATTTCTTGGACCTGTTCTTGTGTCTAGGACCTGTCTATATGTGAAAGACAGGTCACGATATGAATCTAATTAGCATGTAAAACTGTTGTACATCAGTTACTAAAAGGAAGTACTGTGTTTAATTCTGTGCCAGTGTGGATGTATATGCAGTATCCAGCCCTGAGACCAGAGGGGCTCAGTTCTGCACAGTGCTGTGTACCACTCCCACACCAGATCAGCAGAAGTCACGGCACACAGCACACACCGAGTGTTTTCTTCCTCTGGCCTTGCTAGCAGTTAAAGCCTCTCCAGGAGTCAAATCCTTAAATCCTCCTTTTGTACAAATTACTTGTACAAAAACTCCTCCACCTTCATGCCTTCAACATCCATATCCTTACTCCAGTGTGTAGACAAGAAGGAGCCATAAGTATCGTGCTTTAAGTTGCAAAGCGAAGGCAAAAAAAGTAATTCTATCAGACGTAGCACTGGGAAGGGCTGTGCCCCTCAGCAGGCTGAGGATGCTGTTTACAGCATTGCTCCTACTGCACCCAGCTGTAGGAATAGAAAGGGCTGGGAGGGAAGGGCAGTACCTCCTAAAGGGAATGGTCACTACAAAAATAATTAAGAAGTGCAAACTGACTCAGATGGCAAAGTCAAAACAAGGCAGCATTCAGCAGGGCAGAGCCACCACTGAGCCCCATCAAGCAACTCACAGAACCACATGTCAGAGCCAGAGGCAACTCCACGGTCCCCAACACAACTGACTGCCTCAGGACTCAAACAAGGAGCCAGATGCTCTGTCTGGGAATCATTCTTCCACAGGTCGACATCAAGATCCCAGAACTGTCATTTTGAGAAGAGGAAGAGCAAGTACAACATAGTGACATAAAACAAAGGTTGAACTATATTTTGGGGTTGTTTGATTGTGTTTTAGTGCACTGGGTTATAAATAAAATACTTATTTCAGACTTACTTTTGTTTTGCTGCATGACTGGCTTCGGTTATAAAAAGAAAAAGAGAAGTTCTATGTCCTCTTTATAAATATTGAGGATAGGCCCCAATTACATTTTTCCCAGCATTACTGCCTCAGGCTTGGGAACCCAACTGACACCAGCCCCACATGCTCCTTTGCAAAACAAACCCTCAGATCACAGGCTGATTAGGCAAACAAACCTCTCCCTGTCCCACCATGGAGATAGGCCAAGAGAAGAAACATTTACCTAGCTCTCCGCCCTGCTCTTCTTAGATAAGAGTCTGAGCCATTCTTAATTTCAGTAATCAAGGATGCAGGCAGTGACAATTGCGAAATCTAATTCAAAGGCAATGTCCATCCTTGGAGGCACATCCATCTGGGAAGAACAAACTTTGAACAGTTAAGTCACGCATACCAACTTGTTTACCACCAAACAAAAAGGTAACAGAATGATCAAATCCAATTCCCCTGCCTTGATATTTTAACAGGATCACAACTTAAAGGAGAATGCCTAAAGTTTAACCTTACAAATTACTTAAGTTTTGAAGAGGCATGTTCTCACAATTTTTTCTGCTATTGTAAAATGCGCAACAACTAATGTAGTCCCAGGGATGAGGTCTGCATCCAAAATTAGGAAACATAGGCAACTGTCAATTTAATTTATAGATACCTAAGTTTTGATGTTGGGAAGCAGCTGTGGTGTGTTAGCTTCAGCTTTGTTGGGTCATTTTTGCCTTGGTAGCTTCATGCTGCTGCTGTTGCTCAGCATTCCAGTACAGAGGGAAGAAATGCAGGATATCTTGCTAGAATGTAGGAAGACATCATGTATCTGGCATTTGGGCAAAATTTATTCATGTGTAGCACCTGGGTTAAAAAGAATTCCTCAGTAATGGAACAACCTGGCCAACCTTCTTTGCATGAAGTGTTGCCTTTTTGTAATTAGGCCTAGTATTTTGTTGTTTTGTGAGAACACATCTGGTGTATATATATTAAACCAGACTGTAAGTAGAACTGCATAGAAGGGGATTTGGGGAGATGACACCCTCCAGCAGCTCCATCCAGCAGGTGGTACAACTGCCAGTGATCTTTACTCCAAATCCCACAAGAGGAAAAGAGAGATCCTTGTGTCCAAAATAGAAATATTCATCCTAGAAGCAAAAAGTGTTTTTGCTTTGGTATCCCCACAAGGATCCCCTCAAGTGACTCGGTAGCAGCAGGCTGAATCAGACTAGATCAGAGCTGATGTGGCAGCAGTGACAGCGCTGCCTGCTCAGGGCCAGCCGCAGCGGGATGCGCGCTGCCAAGCTGGACTGCGTGGCTGCACACTGAAATGGGGGCTGGCATCGTTCAGTGTTTTGCACCAGAGCAGACAGACAGAGGGGAAACATCCCTGACCAGCATTAAATTCAACTGGAGCTGTGTGTCTGTGTGATGGGAGTGGGGACTGGAGGTTTTTCTGCACCATTGCAATGACTGCACCTACAGACTGATCTATATGGGAGAAAACTCAAAGCAACTGTAGCAGTAAAGCTGGAAAATGGTGAAATAGAAGCAAATAATGGCAAATGTTCTATGTCAATCCATCATAACATGGAATAAATATTATTACTATAATCACAATAAGAATGACCAATAAAATGATTATGTCTTCTGTTGATAGCCCTTGTAATGCCCTTCAACTAATACATCATCCATAATTCTTGATGTTGCAAACTCACACAATTTACATTTCAATACAAAGAAAAAGCAGGATAGTTGTGAAGTTGATCTTAATGTAAACTTCCAATGAACCACCTACACAAACTCCTTCTAACATTCTGTGTCCTCATTCTTAAAAATGAAACTCCAGCACCAATTCTAGTTTAAATGTCAAATACAGCTTCAGAAACCCCAGACAGGTGCTGTGACATTTTAGGGTTTTTTCACTGTTTCAGTCAACACTTTGCTACACTAAACCTCCATGAAAACGGCATCTTCCATTGCAATCACATCCTACTCATTTATGTGAGTGATGCCTTCAGAATATTAATATATGCTGTCAAATGCCTAGGAAGGACCACAGGACCTAAATATATGTTCTAGACATACTTTTCACTTAAAGATATTTTACGAAGGTCCTTTCTCTCTCATACTGAATTTACCTATCAGGCATGCACACATAAGAATAAGTGTGTGTGTGTTTCAAACCCACGATACTTTCCATACTGTTTTACCCAGCACCAACAAGGTTTAAAAGGGTCATTTCAGAACACCAAGACTGAGAAGAAATCACAGTAATAAAACATCAATCCTGGAGTGTGGGAAGTGTCAACACACAGGCAGTGGAGGGCTGATACTAGAAAAGAACTGCTTTATCTGTTCTATGCTCACTGTATTAGATGGTCGTATCTGCTGACTCAAATCAGCTTGAACTTGTCTGTGTAGGTGTCACACATTTGAATATGCCAATCTATAGATGCAAAGAGTTTGCCTGCAACAACAGCATCTTTCCTTGTTATAGATGTATTGAATGATCTGTGTTTGCTGAGTGTAGGGGGAGAGAGTGTGCTCCAGCTAAAGCACAGATGCCCAGAGGGTTTCATCTCTACCTCTGGGGGATCAGCTACAGCAGTTACTGCACCCCATTGCCCATATGCCCCTGCTGTCAGAGGTCACAGCCCCCCCTTCCCATGGATATCAGTGATTTGCACCTTAGGAACAGGAATTTGTAATCACTTGTGATTACAGCACCTTAGGAACAGGTGCTGCAGTATTTATGTAATGAACCCTTAGTTTTGCTTTAGGTTAACTACCAGGCTGTGAATTTGGCTGAGGATAGCCCTGTTGTGCTATTTCTGCTCTAGGCCATCTCTCCAGCAGAGAGGAAGGGAAAGGTAACAACACTTTCACCCAGACAAGGACTCAGGGCCTTTAGCACTATATAAAGGGCCATTTGTACCACAAGAGTTTTACTTATAATGACAGTATATTCAGGTAAGTATCTCACCCGGAGTAGGAGTTTATAAACTCCTTCTTCTGGCCTTGGTTATTTGCTGCATACGAAGATCAGCTAACTGCTGGAGATCTTCTTGTTTCAACACAGTACAAGTGAGTGGCCACAAAGCAATACATGGGATTTCAGGGCACCCAGTATCAAGGCTTGCATGTCCACAAATATCTTGAAGTCCATATCTTGCACTGCAGCTAATTCAGCCCAAGAGTAAGAATGCCCGGTTCAGCACTGTCAGGTGATTGCTCAGTGTTGATGAACACAGAATTAAATCCCTTGTACCAATGCTGGTACTTTGCCAAATTTAATTCAACTGTTTTAACAATGTTAATTTTTGCTACCTGTTATGGTTTTAATAAAAATCTCACTGTACTTGGTGTTCTGTCTATGTACTGAATTACCAGTGTCAAATGATCATCCAGGAACCTCAATATTCTTTAATCTAGGGGAAAAAATAAAAGGAAAATAACATTTCCACCCTTTGACACTGTGATGAAAAACTCAGAAACTCAAACCAAGTCTTACCATTGCCCTAAAAAGTAGTCAAGATTTACTGTTTAAATCTAGTTATTTCGGGACTTTCAGTCATTCTTTTTTGAACGTTGAGAACCATAAAAAGGAACTTTACTGTTTTTAACTTTTTAGACAGCCTGGAATAACTGATCCATCTCAATCAATGATGTGGCTTTTCTTCTGCCTCTAGCATTATTCATGTAAGATTCACAACTCCCTCCTTGTGTTTTCTACACAGCTATTGTGTCCCTATTCTTGTTTTCAAGGTCAAGAAGATTACTTGTCTAGGGCTTCCAGTTAGCCTTATGAAGTTGGTGAAGGTGGCCTTTGGAGATTTCTTTTTTTTAATACAGATGGTTAATTTTAAGAAAATAAAAAATTGTCAAAGTCTTTTAGAAATATTGAAAGCTAAATTAGATTCAAAGCAGATGGGACTGTGTAAGTGAAGTGTTCAAAGGTAAGCTACATGCTCTCTTTCCCCTCTAAAAATTTATCTGAACAATAATGTGGTTTGTACCTAGACTTACTCAGGGTATGAAACCAGCCTCATTAAAATCAGTAGGAGCCTCTAGACTTCAGTGGAACCAGGATTTAATTCAGAAAGTTTTAGTTCTCTAACTTTACAGCATTGGAGCATTCAGTTAGAACACATCCTGTATGCAGATAGATGTAAGTATCAAAAAATCAGGGGAGGCCATCCTATGGGACTGCAGCGTGCCATGTTTAATACCCACTAAATTTGCTCTAAGTCCCAATGACTGATTGGTTTTCATCGACTTCTCCTGATCAGAATCACACTGAAAGAAGTCCAATTAATTCCTTTAAAGACTCAGCAGTGAATGCATATGAGACACATAGCTATTCATTATCTGAGCTATTGTTCCTAATTATCTCCCATTCCCATCCATCTTTTTAAAAGGATGCTGCAGCCACATCACTTCAATGTTCAAACATTGAAAACACACTCACAGTTTTCACCGCAGTTTAACTTTTAACAATGAAAACTGGGAAATTTGCCTGTAATCACCGGGCTGAATTATGTCCTTGATGGGCTGCATCTCTGACTTGTGCCAGAATGTAGCATAGCTGTCAAATTCAAGCAAACGGAATTCAACTACACGTTGGAGGTGAGCAGACTGGAGTTTAGAAAATAGGTTGTGGCGAATAAAAATTATAATAAAGGACAAAGAGGAGACAAGTATTTTGTGCAGGAGATGAACTGCCTGCAGACCACAGATTGGTGTTAAATTCTGAACTTTAGTGAGCGGGTGATGAGCTGGGTTCATCTAACACCAACAAACATGATATAGCTACAGGGTATTTCACCCTGGTTAAATACCAGATGAATTAAAGGCTGTTGCCAGCAGCTGTGATGAATGTCACTGGGATGCTGTCTGATTGCTCTCTGGGTCTTATGAGTGAAGTATGTCGGCTCCTTCTTTGTTAAGGTCAGCATGTATTTCTAATGGTTCATCTGCAGGGCTTTGCTGAAGGCACCAGTGAGAACACAGGTGCTGGAAAATGTCTCTTTCATGCAGCACAGACTGAAACAAGTGGGACTGAATAGTGTCAGAAAGAACTTTTGCATCAACATGTTTGCAGCGTAGAAACAAGACTCACAGATCAGGACATAAAGTGACAGGCATTTGTGGACGGGATGAACTTACTACCAAAGGAGAGGGTATTTTATTTAACTTTATTATTAACTTTATTTAACTGTATAAGCAAATAATTTGCCTTGAGATACCTGCTCGGAGAGACTTGCACAATTTTTATATAAAGGTGCTATCCCTATGACATCCTTATCAAAGGACCAGAAGGAAAACTGAAGGAGCCCAAGGCAAAGCTGCCTGAGTTGCATATCACAGCTCCAAAGGTCTCCATGCCACATGTTGATCTGAACCTAAGTGGTATCAAAGGTGCCAAAGGGTGACATGAATATTTCCATTCCCACCACGTGAGCTGATTTGAAGGGCTTTGAACTAAAGCTCAAAGGTTTTTATTTCACTGTACAAAATTCCCACTATTTCAAGAAAAATCCCACTATTTTAAGAAAAAAACAAATTGCCACACGTCAAATCCTGTGTTCAGTTTGGGCCCTTCACTACAAAAGTGACATTGAGGATCTGGAGTCTGTCCAGAGAAGGGCAACAAAGCTGGTGAAGGATCTGGAGCACAAATTTGATGAGGAGCAGCTGAGGGAGCTGGAGGTGTTCAGCCCAGAGAAAAGGAGGCTCAGGGCCTTATTGCTCTCTACAGCTGCCTGAAAGGAGGGTGTAGCCAGGTGAAGGTTGGTCTCTTGTCCCAAGCAATAGGACAAGAGGAAGTGTCCTCAAATTGTGCCAGGGGAAGGTTAAATTGGATATTAGGAAAAATATCTTCACTGAAAGGTTTGCCAAGCATTGGAACAGACTGCCCAGGAAATGGTGGTATTTAATACCTGGGGGTGTTTAAAAGATGTGTAGGTGTGGCACTTGGGGACATGGTTTAGTGGTGGACTTGGCAGTGCTGAGTTGGCGGTTGAACTTCATGATCTCTTCCAACCTAAATAATTCTATGACTTTATGATTCTCATTCTTTCCAGCCAAAAAGCTGCCTACGTCAATGGAAGAAAACATTAACAGAAAAAAAGTAGTGGTAGCCCTGTAACCCACTTAAGTTTGAACACGTTGAAAAGAGGAGGTTGGACTCGATCTTAGATGTCTTTTCCAACCTTAAAATTCTATGATTCTATATTAAAAAAACACACAAACAACCCCCCCCCCAAAAAAACAAAACCAAACCAAACAAAAATAAAACAACAACAACCCTCAAAATGAGAAAGGACCAATGTTTGCCTGTTTTCAAGGCTTGCAAGGTCTCAGCTACTGGGTTTTGAGACAGTGATTCAGAGAAGGTGTTACGAGCTTTTTAACACTCCTCATCCTCTCTGGACAATTACCTAAATTAACTTAAATGCTCCTATTCCTCTGGACTTCCTTCTGTACAGAGTAAAGTGAAGGTTGGCTTTCACAGTAATGTAAAATTTCAGGTCACTCACTTTCCCACCCATTCTCAGCTCTTCCTCCTTCAGTCTGTCTCTATCTAATACTCTCAGAGGAATAATTCCTGAATTTTTGTTATGATCAACAGTTGCATAACAAAATAGGCACCCTATTTCATCTTATTGTTTCTCAATGAACAAATAGCTAGATGCACTCCTGCCCTGGGAACCTCCATGCACTTCTTTAAAAAATATTTTTAAAGAATATTTGATCATTATCATTACTACCAACAAGCCAAATTATCAAGCTGTTCTAATGGCAGGAAAACATGTTCTAGTTAACTCCCACCTTGCTTGCTAACAATCTCTTGAGGTAAGAGGATAACTAAGACATTGTCTACACCTCAGAGTAACCCTAGTCCTGAATGTTGATAATGGGTACAGGTAAATATAGTCAAACTGGTGCTTGCATTGACTGAATGAATTCACCCAACATCTGTCATGAACAGAGTGATGGGAATCTGACCACATCCAGCAGAGGCCTACTAGGCAGGCTCTGTTGACTAGCTCAGTAGGACTAACACACTTCTGGATTTACTTGGCTTTCCATGAATCAGCTTTGCTGCATGCATGCACAGACTCACTCTCACACATGCTCTCCATGCTTGATCCCACAGTTCCACATGTGCCATGAATCCCCAGTGTCTGAGACATGTTGAAAAGCCACAGATGCTTCTCTGCATGTATGCAGTGATCACTTGTCTGGCCAACTGGCAATTGATTACTGCCAAAAGTGGGCACCAGGCTCTCTACAAGATGGTTAATGTTGCCATTTGGGCATTAGAAACATCAGTATAAGTCCCTTTGCCTTCCTTTTGTCTTAGCACAAAGTCTCTCTAACGTTACGAGATCTCAGGAGGACAGAATGAGTGTTTTTTTGGAGCCTCTTGAAATGTGGGCAGCAAGGCTGACATGATATATTTAGGGTTAACCCTAAGACACTTGGAAAAAACCACTCCACCATCTAAAATAGTGCACAAAATTTCATCAATATCTACAGGAGGGCACACTCTCAGAGCTTGGTTTGCAAGACAGGTACGGCTTTGTACCAGCTATTCCACACATCAGATCCAGTCTGATACGTGCCAGTCTAATTCACTAAAAAAAAAAAAAAAAGGAAAGGAGAACCCATGATAGTTTTCTAGTTTTCTATTGTTACAGTGAATTAAATTGGCTCATAGGAGAGCCCAATGACTGCTACAGCTGACATAAGGGAAGAGGCATGGAAATAGTGACGGAAGAGCAGAGGAGAGTAGTTACTGTATCATGGCAGTTGTCTGTGGCTTCAGTATCATACTGAAAGCTAACATAAAAGCATATGTAGACAGTTCAAAACCAATCAGCATATTTTGAAGTAACAACACAGAAGACTGTGGCAAAACCTGTCTTGTAATCTTTCTACCAAATACTTACTGGGGAAAAAAAGCACAAAAAACCCCCCCAAAAACCCACAAATACATAACTAGGGAAACTTCACTTAGTACAAGTACTTTCTCCCACACAATGTCCCTTGCCACAAGTGCCCTCTTTGTCCCCTTCTCTGTTATTCCCTGAATCATGAAATCAAGGTGAAAGCTTTGCAGCCCTGTCACTTCATCATGGCTTGCATTGCAGTAAAAACTCCAAGACAGACAAGTGTTAGTTAAAAAAAAATACTGTCATTAATTCTGCAAGTGTCCCATGTGACAGATATCATCAGGGTCAATCAAAGCACATTGGGATTTTTCCAGTGGTGTGAAGTTGTGTTCCCCAAACCAGGGAACTCAAGATGCCATTTTCCACCATCCCAACTCCAGTAAAACTTTCACCAAAACTCAGTACAGTGAACCATATGCTTAGGTGTAACTAAAGCTCATGCCACTTGACTTGGTTTTGGGTGCTGCCCATGCAAAAACATTTCCATGACAATTTACAGTCCTGGTGAGATTCTTGCTGGGCTTCTACAGTCATACGGGCCAGAACTGGGGCTGGCAGTCACAGCAGCAACTGCCCTGATTCCCAATCACACCAGTTTCTCCTTGCTGTGAGGCTGACAGTGACTGAGTGCAACAGAAACCACCAAGCCAGCTCCTTACCAGTAAAGGCTGCTACCAGTCCAGTAGATCTGTGTCAGACAGACTCAGCTACATTTAATACCAGGTTGTAGTGAAGTGAAAGAATAATGCTGTGTTACAAGACTTGGCCTTACATTTAATTCTCTCCATTAAACTGCTCATTTACACTTTGAAGAATATTGACCCTGAATGCTGAAAGAAAATTACTAAGTACACATTTTTCTTCATCTTCACAGCACATAATTGTTCTATTTCTTTTTGACAGATGTAGGGCAGCACTGACTTCAATTACTTTCCTTCATACCTCTCACCTATTTCTCAATCTTCCCCCATTCTTTCCCATTTACTCTCTTACCAGAAGCAGTGGGCTCACACTCATAAACTGAAATGAGATCCACAGAAGCTGATGTACAAGGAAGGACTTCTATCTGTCACTTACAAATGAAGATATAAACTCCAGCCAAAGAGTAGAATAGTTGTTTGGCTCAATAGTGTCTTAACACACTGTAAATAAATCCATTAAAGCATACCTCTCAAAAGGTCTCAAACTTTTGCCATATCTTTTCTTTCCTTAACAGTTAATTGTCTTCAAGTTATGCTACTTCCAATTTTTGTTTCTTAGTAAAGGTCATCACTAACAGAAAAAGCAGCCAATTTTTACTTTAAATGCTTTTCTGATTATGATAAACAAATCTCTTTAGCAGTTTCTGTGAGTTTGGAAACATCTGATTTCTTTTGCAGTACGTAAAATGTGTTTTTCTAGTGGGCTCTGGTAGCACACTGAAAACCACAGCATTGACAAGGTTCACGATTACACAAGTGAGCTCTAATCTTTGATGACTAAATTTTTGCATGGAAATGGGGATTGGTTTCTCAAAGCTGTTCATGCACTGTAGCTCTGAGAAGAACCACAAGCTATACAAATCCTGTAGTCTGCCATGTCCCACTTTCAGTCGAGACATACACCCAGAATGACCCCCTTAGCCTACTCATTTATAGCAAGTATGTTATTAACACACATGACTGAGGACAAGGCTACTTGGGTCAGGAGCAGCTTTCATTGCTTTGCAGAATCAAACTCGTGCTGTGCCAAGCTAAGCACACACACACATTTTGCACTGTAGTGTGTTCTCAAAGCAGCACTGTGAAGTGTCTGCTTTGTCAGTGCCTAAGCTGAGGGGACACTGAGTTGAACAAACCAAAGAACAGCTCATGAGGCTAACTACAGGATACTAACAAGTACCTGAAATTATTCGGAAAGAGGGTATATATGGGGTTTGTGAGCTACCAGAGATTTCTCATTAAATGACCATAAGATATTCCAGGCTTGTCCTTCTGTGAGATTTATTTTTTACAAAAGTATTCTTGCATGAAAAGTGAGCCAATGTTGCACTGTAAAACTTGCAACTGATTTCCACACTAGCTTTTCATGAAAAGGAATTACGGAAGGAAATTATGGAAGGAAATAAAATAGGGAAAGGAGAAGAAAAATGAATTCCTGTATTATGTAAATATCTACAAGTGTAAAAGCTTTGAATTGGATGATACCACCGTGGAATCTAAAGTTAAACTATGTCAGAAACTCCTAAGTAAGCAACAGAGAGTTTTGCTTTCACACAGATTACTCACTGGACTCTTTGGAACCAAATGATAGAAGATTAAGCTTTTCTGAGTCAGGAATCTACAGGAGTTTGTCATGTGTTACATTATGCCATGCCACAGACAGAAGCTAAAGCACAAACATGGAAGAGTAACTAAGAAATGTTGGCACTGCAAAGCACCACAGTGCTGATGCAAAAGGCTCAAAAACCTTTGAACTGGTGAAAGCAAAGAGACGGAAATTTCTTTCTGACTTGAACACTCCCCTTGTTCTTTAGCATGACTTCACTGTCTGATGGTTGTCTCTTCCTGAAAGCAGTCTGCGAAAATGGGGATGGGATGGGATGTGAGACACATGAAAACAACAGTGAAAATACAAAAGAGATGGGACTGGATTTTGCACTGTATCCATTGTTGATTTGATTGTATCCCACTGAAGCTGTTATAAAACCTTCACTAATTCAGCAGAGTAAAGCTGTAACAGGACTGTGTCCTTACAAAAATTTAATTCTTAAAAGAAATGCACCTTAAAGACGTCCAGGACAGTAGGCCTGCCCAATCAAAGAGCAAGGGAAAACAGCCTCTTTCCTTTATTCCAGTGAGGAATTTTAATTTTCTTACTTCTGAAGAGGAACTAGCTCTCTGAAGTGAATCAGCACACTTGCTAGACAAGGCAAAAAAAGATCTTTGCCTTTGCTGTCTGACTCTCTAAATTCTTGAGACAATTACTGCAGTTTGCTGTTTGTATAGAGAAAGTGTGGCCAGGAAGGAAAAAGACTTCCTCTCCTGAGGACACCTGTTCTAAGAAGCTCTGATAAATTGAATATGCATAGCACAGAAGAGGCACTTGCAAAGTGTGAAGTAAATCACCTAACAAGTAACAAGGGAGGTGGGAAGAGGAAGAACGGAAGGATACAAGACAGACAGACTACAGGATAAATTAAAGCATACACAGAATGCCACAATGAATATGTACACCAATATTTAAGCTATTTGACTTTTTCCCATTATAAGAATGCATTTCTTTCACAGTTTTCACAGGCAAGCAGTGATTTTCATTATTTTTCCACCTTTGCAACTCAGTAGATTGAAATGAGAAAATGCTCCATGTTAGCCTTACAATTGATTTTTTTAACATGAGATAACTTCATTTCAAATCCAAAATTTTTGCATATCCCACTTATTCAAATTTGTGACTTTTCAGAATTCATTCTTTAACACTATCTCTTTCTGATTATCTTATGTCCATGCAGAAATCATTCTCAAATGGCAAGATTTTTAGCTAGATAAAAGTTCAGCTTGCTGAACAATGCAAATATCTTTCCTCTGACAACTGCATTTGGTGCCCAAGACCTATGAAAAACATAACGTGCCTAGATTTATTGTATTATCATAAAATTTTAAGCATACCTTCCTGAGTTTGTGACTGATAAGATTGCATGCTGAAATAAGATTTGAGCAGAGTTAAATACAAGATTGCTGAAAATATGGGCAAATCTCATGTCTGAGATGCTCTAATAACTTGCCATCAGCTGAGAGATCTGCTTCCCTTTTGCTCTACTCCTACCAGTGCATTCCAATGCCATATCACTTCTTCCAGCCTTACACTTCCACTCTATGGCAGCAGCTCTGAAGCCAATTCAGCACTAAACTGTTCATACTTCTGCTGCATCATGATCTGTTGGTTCAGCAAGTTCAACCCCTGCAGTATGGGATCAGGAGAACACCAGAAGTGGTGCAGGGTAGAAAGGGTGCCAATAGATCAGCTTCAGTGTTATTATAGAACTTAAAAATTGGGTGTCCTTTTCAGGCTCTTACTATCCTTAACATGTCTTTAAAATATATTTTTGCTATCTTTAATTGCTAAGAGAGAACTCAGCCCTAGAGCTATTTTTCTTTTGTCCAATGTCCTCAACACCATCTCCCACTAGTCTCAGTGGGAGTAGAGGGAAGGCAGTCCTGGTGAGTCCCATGCACAAACTCTGTCCTGACAGCTAACAAGGAAGTCACTGAGAGAAGTTCACTGCTCAGTGCTTTCTAAGCCCACCTACATGTTATTTGTCCTTCACTTTTATATATGTCACATTTACTTGTTAAAAAAAATAATACCTGTGGTCACCTCAAGCATAGATATGATGGATTTTTGCTGATAACATGTTTGCTAGAGGAACCTCTGCCCAACCGAGGCTTATTGTTGACTTCTCTTAAGAACAGCAGGTAGGCCAGCATTTTCACACATAGCACCTATATTTAGCACCAAATTGACATGGAGGTCTACATGACAGCAGGACAGCATTAGAAACTTTTGCTGGTAAAGCAGTGTGTAGCACAGAGTTGGTTAGAGGTGTGATTTTTGTGCAGCATCGCTAATGTCAGCAAGAGTGCTAGCACGGACATAGTTAAACTATTTCTTGCCTGTAAAAGCTTATTTCATTCAGGGAACTGACACAAGACGTAGCAAAAAGAGGTGTTTTGCTGATAGATGTCAGGGTGTTGTCAATAATGATCTAAACCAAGTGGGTGCACAACTGTGATCACATTATATCCCAGAAGTACCTCTTCACTGGTACATACTGCAGGGAAAAGGAGAGGAGGGACCAAGTATTGCTAGCCAGCAAAGGGGCTCCCAATCAAAGCTGTATTTTCCAGAGGGGAAGGGAACAGTAGGACTACACCAGAACCATCTTTATGCAAGAAGGTGTGCATCAGGTTTGGTGTCTTGCCTTTACCAGGACTCCACAGAGCTCAGGTAGTGGAGTGTTGGTGAAAATTTTAAATGCTAAAGTTGGAATATTTTATTGCAAGTTTTAGGCACCAATTCTTAATACATATGTTCTGAATAGCTGGATTCCTAAGTCTGTCCACACAAGGACAGTCTGAGACACTTAAAGTATCTTCATGACATCTCAAGAAATAATTAGGATGAATAGGATGAAGGCTGAACCCTACTCTGTGTGTGTGTGTGTGTGTGTGTGTATGTCAGAGAGAGAGGGGGCAGGGAGGGAGGGAGAGAGAGAAAAGGAAGGAGAGAGAGATCCTTTTTCTCCTAAGTGTGAAGGAAAGCTACCCACATACCACTTCACATAAACATCACGTTAAGCCCTACTGCTGTCAGGGCTAATTGAAATTTACAGGATTGGTACTTGCAGTATTAACCCAGGAACTGTCAAACTTCGTTATTTCCAGTGCAGTCTGACAGTCTTGTCTTAACATTATGAAGTGTCACTCTCTTTTCCCTTGATGACAGAGAAATAACATCTGCATTTCCCCACCCAGAAAGGCTAAAAGGGTATGAAAACTAGTGTTATGGTCAGTATTTCAGTGTTCTCAAGATCATGATGGTCCAGTCACATCTGTTGTCACAAACACAAAAGAAAAAAAAAAGTAATTCAGTTTACTTTATATTTTTACCTTTATCATTCCCTGTTGAGTCAAATAAATACTACAATTTCCCCTAAGCAGAAAGAGTGCTACAGTTAACACTTCTGATTAAATGAATATCTAGAAAAGACCTTTCTTCCTTTGTTTACAACTGACTGAAAGGACTGAGTGTAGCAAAAGGCAGACAGAGAAAAGCAAATTTTTGTCTTCAGAGATCTGTCCTCAGCTAAAAGCTTGGGCATGATGTAGAGGCTGGATCCAGTACAAGCCTCCTTTATTGTATCAGGTTCTAAAGTGCTGTCCACAGGGATGAATTTAATGTCTAAAAAAAAAAAAAAAAAAAATAATCCCCCTATATTAACATGAGCTGAAGTCTATTACAATGTTCCACACACAGATGTTTAACCACGCTCTATTACTACTATAACCACTCTCCACTGATCTTTTCACCAGAATCATTGATACTCCTGCCTTGCTGAGATGTTTATAGGGATAGGTGTTCCTTGGTAAAAAAGAGTGAATATATAGATAAGCAAAAATCAAATTAAAACAAAACCACTCACATAACAAAACCAAAATAACTCTCCTTACAAAAAAAACCCCAAACAAGCAAACAAACAAAACCACAAACATCCCTCTCTGAAAAAAACCCAACCAACACTGCCCCTCCCCTCCCTCCTCTCTCCCTTCAACTACTCAAATTCAAGAACTGGTAAACTAACTTTCTGACATCTCACTTAAAATTACATTGGCAGTGGGCAGCTCCAGGGAGACTGAGTAGGGTATCTGGGGCCAGCATGGATGGACAAATCCATCGTCCCCAGAAATAAATAATCAGAGACAGCATTATATATACAACTCCCTTTGTAACAGGTCCCGCAACATCTTGCTACAGGAATAAGGAGAATTTATCTAAAATGAAAGAAGTAGCAGCTGTATTTTTTTAGTTCAAATCCAAGTGCTAAACTTTTGCTTCTAAAAGCCTGTGCACAGATCTGATCCACAGGACAGCCTTTTGAAAAAATAAGATTCCATTTCTCACCAGTGGTGCAGGCAACCTAGAAAGCCAGAGAATATTTGCAACAGTGCAAACCAGTTAAGCCAAAACAAAGGAAGAAGTACCAAATCTGAGCAAATTGCCCTCCACAAACAGTCTGAGATGAACAGTTCCAACACAGATGTTTCCTTCTCTCACTTTCCCTCCTGTAGTTGCTTATATTCTCTTTTCCCTAAAGTCAAGTTGCAGTGTGTGAACCCAAAAACAGTGGAGGACTTTAGCTTAGCCTAGTGGAGTCAGAGCCTGTTCCAGCAAGTAATGTTTACCTGTAACTGGGCCATGACATGGTATCCACAAAAGAAGAGGGAACCAGAAGACTTGGGGCTATTGTTTTGCACAAAACTTACAGAATTAACATTACCACCTACAGGTTTAAGAAACACAGATATTTCCAATGTATCTGTCTATACATGTGTAAAAAACATTAAAAATCAGTGGATCAACTTACACCACTCAGTCCATCAGATTACTTGAAGTAATTGCTGGCTGTGAGTTATTAATTTTTATTGTTACTATGTTCAATGTTCCCAAGTTCATTAAGGTATCAACTTGAATGTACATAGGCTAGCATCTATTCTCACATTCAATTGGCTGAAAGAATTAAAACCATTTCTGTGATCATAAGTACAACAGATCTCACATAACATTCAGAACTGGCATGTTTTCAAATACTCAAAAACTTTCTGAACAAAAAATGGATAGAGGTTCAATGAGGACAAAAGCTCATAAATAGTTTGATGAGACTGAGAGGAAGAACTGGGGAGGCTGAGAGGAAGAACATATTTCTTGCTCCTCTTCCATCTCAGTTCTTTCAGCTCCAATAAAAGCACAAAAGCAAAGGTCAGTGATCATCATTCTAGCTACTCTTGACATAAACTCTCCATAACTATGAGAATAGTTGATAAAATTCTAACTAAAGTCAGTGATTAGAATCACAGAAATAACCATGACACACTCACCTAATCCATTTATCCTGCTTACCTGCAGGGAGGCAATATTCAGAAGTACAGGAAACTATTTGACATTCAGCTCCTTGTTACTGAATAAACCAGAAAAAGAAAGAATTAAAGTGAAAGTCTATTTGAAAAATGCACAGCACAGGAGAGTTCCACTCTACAAGGATATTCATTTACATTGGAAGATACTAAAAAAATTTGAGGAAGTTTTTTCCACACAAGTTCTAGCTGGACTGTAGAACTGTCATGGGAAGCCAAGAAACCAAGAACACAAGAAGATGAAATAGTGGATTGGACTTCATTACACAGATATCAAGAGAATCCATATATATCATAACCAACCATAAAATTCCTGAAGGGATGATAAACCTGGTTCACTAGAACTTAAATATTAGAGGATAATACGCACCTTAGTGTCATTCACTGTCAGGCACTGGATGTTATGCTCTAACTGTAGGTCTGATCTAGTAAAGCAATTTCCATGTTTCTGATTTGGCTGAAAAGCTCATTCACACATTTTCTCATATGTGTATCCTTTTGATAATCATAAAGTAATTTATAGCATTTGAAAACCATCCATAAGTGAGGCTTTACTGGCATGTACCTAATCCCTTGTTTGGCATCTGTTACAAATATTTTTCAGGACATGAACAATTAATGGTATAATTACAGCTTTCATACTGGCTAATAGCTTCAGTTCTGGCTAGTCATTGATATTATAGATTTAGCAGCATTTAGTAGTATCAAGCCTTGAAAATGAGTTCAGCATTATAAATAATCACTAATAATTAATAGCTGTTGTGTTTGTTGTAAACTAGTGTTTAATAAAAAAAAAAAAAAAAAAAAAAAAAAAAAAAAAAAAAAAAAGCATGATCAAACTGCATTTCCTGAGTATCTTCCAAGGGCTCTGTAATGCTTACCTAGCATCATCTTCTCCTGCTTATATATCAATGCATATACCATGGTAAACGCTGATATGTCAGGAAGTTATGGAAAAAAAAACCAAACCACCACATGTTTAGGCTGGTAAATTCATTTTGTGAAAAACAAGAAGTCCGGGCAGAGGATGAAGGCTATTCTCACTTGAAACAACAGAACAATTGGTTTGGAAAACAGAGCTTAATGTGTGAGCTGGCAGCTACCCAAGTATCCCAGAAAGATGTTTATTTTCCTTGCTCAGATGCTTCTCAGTCTCTTCCTGAACTCCTGGTTTATTGTGATGGTCAAAAGCTGCACAGTCTAACCTCTCACCAGGTTTGGTGATCCTTTGAAGGAAACAATTTTCACCTGAGGATCTAGAAACAAGAGAATGTGGCTTTGATTCCACAAGCCATAATTCTTAATTGTATGGATAAATTGTCTGTGAGATGTACTTTTATGGACTGGGGATTTTTTGTGTACTTTGTTTCAACAACCCTTTATAATTTTACTCTCATCCTCTTTCTGGTTTTTTGCCTCATTCAAATGCCCCCACTGCAATGCATTCCTGCTCTCTGACACTCAGTAAGAATTTAAGACAAACACTGTTGACATTTTTCCTCAGCAGAGAACTTGATGGATTTCCTAATGGTTATTCCTATGATTTATATATTGTGTAATTTGTATATTATTTACATTCCTAAATATTGCTGTTTGCTATACACAAACTTGTTCATTTCCTGTTCACACTTCAACCTCCGATACTACACCGATTTTTGTCCTCCCCTGAAAACCATTCATTAAGTTGAAAAATTAACAGACGTCTTCATTCTTGTGCAGCTAAACTCACAGGGAATCAGTTGCCAATAAAAGTAGAAAAATAACTGCTTAAAAGTGTCAAAGATGCTAATTGAATTCCAGTTAACTTGGCTTGGCTGAAAGCCAGCATATCTAGTAAGGCACTGACAAGGGAGCAAAGATCTATCTGCTGTTTCTATATTGTGTATGTTTTTCCTAATGCCAAAAAATTGTTTGGAAGAGGAGCAGTAGCAATGTGTGCTAAACAATTTTTTTCCTATTATATCACTTTGCCTAATGTGTTATTTTCTTATGGTTAAATTGTTATTATCATTCAATGACCATGATATAAAAGGAAAGAATGAGTAGAGAAAGATGCACGTGATAAGCAAGAACTTCTTTAAGCACTGTTTGCAGTTCCATATTTAAAAATGACAGAGCAAAGCTGAGAAAGTATGCAGAACAGTAAATAAAATAATTAAGTAGAGAGAGCTCCTCCTTTGTGAGAGACTAAACTGGATGAAACTCTAAGTTGGACAGCAGATGGCTAAGATGACAGGTTTAGAAGCTTATGATGGCAATGAACAAGGTGAGTGGTCATGCAGCAAGTTCCAAACTATTTGAACAAGGGGTTACACGACAAATAGGTGACCCACCTAGAAATTATTTTTTAAGTAGGTAGTTTGGTTTTAACCAACAGGAATGAACCTCTGGAATATATTGCCACAAGCAGTCATAGATGCAGAAGATAACACGAGGTTAAAAGAGGTCTGAATAAATACATGGACAACAAATCCATAAGCAGACACTAACATTAACAGCATGATGCATTCTCTAGCATCCCTTATCCAGTAGCTGTGGGTGGTGGGAAAATGCAAGAGGAAAGGACTGCAGAGAGTAGCTAGGGTTGCATGCTGTTCCCAAATAGCATCTGCTGTTGTCACAGTTGGGGAGAATACACTGGATAGGAAAAGGAAACCAAAAATTGCCCTGTTGGATTAGACCACTGCTAACAGCAGCATCACATCTTCTGTGCTCATCCTGCATCCAGATTTCTATGTGCTTGTACCACTTCCAGCACAACAGGGACCACTCTGTGCCAAAGGCTCAAGGAATCAAAATAAACTTTAGGAAGGTACACCCAAGTCTACAGAAACTACCTAAAATGCTTGCTGAAGGCCTGATGCAGTTCCTAATTATTTGACAACATAATTTGTTCTAATTTTCCCTCTTCTTTTAAAAAATAACATTACCTCTAGAACTTTCAATAATGCATGTATTTTACCAATGAGGCATGTCTAGTTAGATGTGGTTAGAGGCAATAATGCCCTATTAACCTCAGGTTAGACTTAAAGAGGTAAAGCAAATACATCCCAGCAGAAAACCAGTGTTCATTTAATAACTTCCCCTTATTTTTCCCTGCTGGAAATCAATACATTGCTATGGTAATTCGCCTATTTTATCCTCAAACCATAATAACATACAGATCCAAGGAAAGAAAATTAGCCTCTACATAAAAAGTTTAAAATTAGCAGCACGTGTCCTTACTATGATAATCAGAAATACTTAAAGTTGACTTCAAAGCAAAAGTAATTGGGTTTCTGCTCTTTTGTGTCTCTTAATTATCTCTGGAGGGGGTAGAAAAATTTGCTTTTTGTTTGTTTTCTGCATTAAAAATGCAGATGTTTTCTGCCTTGGAAGGCTTGAGACCTAAGACTTCACATAAATCTGGAAGCGACTTGCATAGAAGGAAAGGATTCTTACATTTTTTTGGCTTTGAATGTCACATAAAAACAAATGTACAGAGCACTAAAATAAATGGTCCTGAGAAAAAGCATTATGCATGTTTATCAATTAAAACAAGGCAGACGAATCCACATGCTTGATATCTATAAAAAACAGATGTGGTTTGGATTCTTTAACCTGGAAGTGATTTATATACATTTATTTTCAGGTACCACTCACTTATGCACTCGACAGAGCCCATACAACTCTTCCACATTATTTTGGTAGACCTAGCTCCTCCATCTATTCTGCTAACAATACAAGTTTATTTATCAGTCCTTGCCACCAGATTATGGCGTGTGCAATATACCAAGATTGTTGCTTGGTATATACTCATGAGCACATGTTTTTCTAATGAACACATAGCATTCTTCAAGGAAAAGAGAAAATGAAAGAAAACTGTCAGACACTTCAGCAGAGTTGTGTTTTCTGAAAGGATTTACAATTAATCTAGATAGGAATTCATATACCCTATATTTTTTTGTCTAACAGATTTTGCAGTAGACATTATTATTCTTGCATTTTTTGATCCGTTGTAAGCTAAATTTTTTGCTATTTTCTACTTTTTAACATAGGAAGAAAGGCTGCTTTCTAGTATTTCCAATTATCTTGCAAATAATTGCAACCTTGTCTCTAGATTCTTACACCAGGACACATTACACCACTTAAATGCCATTCTTCCATCAGTGACTATTTCTTGATAAAGACCTCTGGTCTGTAACAATATTTATCGAGAAACCTAAGCCTAGATTACCAAATAAAATAATAGCTAATTTGTGCAGATAGTTCTTCCCTAGAAATAGCAAAAATCCTTTCTTCTCATCCCAAAACCAAGGGAAGAATTAGAACTTTGCCCAGTAAAGCATTGCCAACACAAGTTTAACCATAAGTATGAGTAACATCTTTTAAAACAAATGCTTGAAATTGAACCCAGAACTGAGAAATGTAGGTGCGCTACTGTCGCAAAACTTGCATTTCTAAAAAATTTTGCTTCTCTCCCACCCTGCTTATGTGTCATTTTCCCGTTCTTATTTTAGCCTCCAATGAAATAATCAGATTACACAAAGACCAGTAACACCTCCGCGCCGAATCCCTCCCTGGCAGGAGATTGTTAAAACATTCCCTGCAAGATCTACTGACGTGATGTCCCCTGACTGTCCAAACGTAACACCATGCCGGCACTGCATCCTTGTGCTGGGGAAAGCTCCCTGGGAACAATACCTCAGTGCTCGCAGGCAGGAGGCTCTGGGTGACCGTTGAGTGCACTCGGATTTTACAAACTGTCATATGGCGAGATAGTGGTGGGTTTCAATGCCCGCACCTATTCAGTCAGCGCAGATGAACTAGAATCACCATTTCAGTTATATCATAGCTCGGGGCGAGAACATGTCACCCTCTTTATTTCCAGCTCGGAACAAGCTGCTTAGGCAGATGCTAACTGTGGTCCTCCCTGCCATGTTCTGTAGAGTGGCCTTTGTCTGGGTTAATTGAGCCCCCACTCCATTTAATAGGCTGTTGAAGTCTTATTGAAACAGAGCTAGTGCCGCAGGTTAAATACATTGCAGTGCTCTTGTTAATCCCCTCATTAACGGAGCTGTAAAGCTTGTTGAGAGCTGTGAGTTTGCATATATTATCAGAGAGTTCTTCACTCAAGTGCTATCAATAAAATGACAAAGCCAGTTTGCAAATAGTGAAATCAACAGTGACACAAAGCTAGATACCTTAAAAAATAAACAAGTTAATAACTGATAAATCTAATTTTCACACTTGGGGGATAAAAAAAAACCAGGTTGAAGAATCTCCTTTTTTTATTGGACGAATTTAAAACATGAATTATAGAAACTCAATTACTTTCCTTGAGCAAGAGAACAACCAAGAAAAACACCACTTCTTCAACAGGGGCTTCTGGCAGTGGTTTGGCTGTGGCTGTTTAGAAGTAATGTAATGAGCCATGCACAGACTAGCTGCACTTAGCAAACTCAAAGAAAACAAATGAACTCATAACACAAAATAAGAAGTGAACTTAGATATAAAATACAATGGAGCATATTGAGAAAACCTCATATGGTCTCCAAAGAAAAAGGAAGCTGAGCAGGCCCTGGAAAAAAGAAGAGGAGCATTTAGCGTATCAGGGCTCTCTCACACCTCCCAGGAGGGGGAGCAGGAGAAAGGATTCCCCCAACACATGCACAGAAGGATATGTCTGACTGATGGACAATAAAGAAATAGGACTGTGTGGATGATGTTCACTAGGAAACAGAAGAATTTTGAGAAGGAGAGGCAGCCGGTAAAAGCAGGTGAGAGCAGAGCCAAGCTACAGTGCTGATGTTGATCTGAAGCAACAATCTTCCTTGTTCTAAGGGAGACAGAACTACCTGAAAATATGTTTTCGTATCTATCAGTCTTTTATCTTTTATCTATCTGCATTGTAGGCATGATCCTTGGCAGATCAGAATTCCATAGAGAAGCCGGTAAGTAAAAGCAATGGCTAACATCATTGAAACTGAACTTTTGTAGTTACAATGTGGTTTTAGTGCTGTTCAGCTTTCTGTCTCTGATCAATGAATGCATATATTTTAGAAAAGCCCAGTAGGGTCATTACAGAAACTTGATAGCAACAGCCAAGGCCTTTACAGATACTTTCAGAAATTATTTTTCTAAAACGTAACATGAATGTCTCTGGTTGCCCCGATTTTTCACTTCTTGCTCTGACTCACTGGCCTATAAGAAAACCTGATTTGCATTCTTTTCTTAACAGTCACACCTATACAAATAGCTGTAATTCTGATTAGGATCTTCTTTAAAACTCTGGAATAAAGCATAGCCAATATTTACCCATCAACGCTGAGAGTCTACCCTCCCCATGCACACCAGTGACTGGACTGGATGACAAGTTTATTATAGGCAACTCTTCGTGGTATAACAAGAACTGTGTTTTCTTGGACACTTCCACAACTTTCCTGAGTGCTTTTCTACTGTGGTTTGATGTTTTTTTTTTTTTTTTCTCTTTAACAATCAGAAAGTGAGGTTATGGTGTTGTTTTCAGGGAGTTTGTTGTTGTTGTTCTTGTTTGTTTGGTTGGTTTTATCTCTTTCTTTACTTGTATGCACTGTATAAATTGTATACAACCTGATGTAGATGCAGAATATTTCTTTTCCAAATCACCAGGAAGCTTTATTTGCACAAAAAATTCTGAGAAAAACTGAACACGAGATGATAATGTGCACCTACAGCCCAGAAAGCCACTTGCATCCTGAGTTGCATCCAAAGGTCGCCAAGAAGTGATTCTCCCTCCCTGCTCTGCTCTCTGCTCTCATGAGACCTTTACCTGCATCCAGATCTGGGGTCCCTGGCACAGGAATGGCATTGACCTGTTGGCAAGAGTCCCAGAGCATGGCCACGGAAATGGCCAGAGGGCTGTGAGGAAAGGCTCAGAGAGTTGAGCCAGTTCCACCTGGAGAAGAGGTGGCTTTAGACCTTATTGTGGTCTTTCAAAATATAAAGGGGGCTTGTAAGAAAGATGGACAGGGAATTTTTGCCAAGGCCTGTAGTGCTAGGTCAAGGGGCAGTAATTTAAAGAAGCTAGATTTAGATTGGCCATAAGGAAGAAATGTTTTACTGTGTAAGACACAGGAGCAGGTTGATGACAGAAACTATGGATGCTCCATGTTTGCAAGTATTCAAGGTCAGGCTGAACTGGGATTCAAAGCATTTGATCTAGTGAAAGATGTCCCTTGCCCATGGCAGGGAGTTGGATTAAAAAGTCTTTAAAGGTTTCATCCAACTCAACCATTCTTTGATTCTAGAGAAATAATATAAAATTGACAAAAGTACTCTTTTGTTTTATCTCAGTACTTAAAACTTTTTTTTTTTTTGGTAGTATTTATATTTTAATAGTAGTAACAGAAATTTTGTCCAGAGCAATTGGCTTTAAGCTCAGTTGCTGCCATCATGACTTTTTCAATCACATATTAAAATTTAATCAACCTGAAGCAATTATGACTCTCTTGAAAGCAATAATAGATAACATAAATACCTTGTTATGTCCACTGTTACCAAGGTCTCATAAGCCAGTTTTTAACATCAAATATGTAATGCTGATATATTGCACTCACTTTTTTCACCTGAGTTAGAAACCATGTTGAGAGAAAAGGTGGCCACAGTCAGGAAGCTGAACACAGTGCTTGAGTGTTGGCACATCTGCAAGCCTTGCAACAAATGATGTTAGGTTTTGTGAGTCTATCCACTCTTCAACACGGAGGGTGCTGTATTTAACATCCAAACCACAATGATTGTTTCTTGCTGGTTGAATCACTATTCACCTAACTGCAGGTAGTGCTAACAACAGCTTCAGCTGGCTTACTCCAAGAACTTACTGCTTGCCTTGCCATGCTGGAGACTTACTGTCATTTACATGGAGATGCCTTTACTAAGCTTAAGCAGCATAAAAGTCCGTATGCCCATGCTCCTGCGTAGACTACAGAAACAAATAGCAGGCTATTATTGAAAACTATTAGTCCCTTAGGCATTTCTGTGAGGCTGCAGTCAAGAGGATCACTTCACTTCATGCACAAAAGACTCATAGTAACCCGCAGAATCTCTGCAGTGTTTTCCACAGCAAAAGGTATTCCTCTTCTGTACAAGTCAGCCCAACCAATTGTTTTTTACTAGACTTAGCAAAATGCATTCTGAAATTTTTTTACTATATTTTTTAATTATTCATATAAATGAAAATATTCATATACCCTTCTCTCCATTCTCGAGATCATCTGTAAAATTGAAAAAAACAAACAAACAAAAAACCAAAACCTAACAAACAAACAAACAAAAAGGATGACATAAGTAGAGAAAAGGATCCTTCATTACCTGGCATAGTGGATGTGAGTTGCCAGTTTTCATTTCAACTTATACAACTGCTGTCAGCAGAAGGAACTCCCTTCCTTTCCACAGGAAGTATACTGTTTAATAGTATTTCTATTAATAATTAAGGCCTTTGGGTTGCAGCAAGTGATTTCCAGAACTTGCATTTCTTGATCAAAATGAGACTGTTGGTGAATGTAAGCCAACAATTTTTAATGGAATTTCCTTTATTTCCCCCTCCTATTTCCCTCTCAGGAAAATATTCCACCAGAAACATTTTTCACTGGCTCTTTCAAATATTGAGCTTGTAGGCAGGCAGTGGCTGAATAAATATTATACTGCTAGCACAGGTCCAATGAATAACTGTCCATCTGTACAAAGCTTGCTTTGCTCCCCATGGATCTAAAATGGCACCTGTTAAACAACACACAGATGGGTTTTATGTTTGCCAGTTGATCTAAACAGGGATAGTCGTCTTATTGATGGTGATCCTTGGCTGGCTATAATGCTCAAAAAAACAAGGAAAATTTTGGCACAGGAACACTATTAATATACTTTTAAATATATCTGTTTAGATAGATTTGAGAAAAATGGCTTTTTATTTATTTTTTCCTTACTACTAGGCAAAAAAACCCTGTGCTTTATCTGAAGAGGTGAATATCTAGCATTAATCAATAACTCAGCTTGTGAGTATTTCAGAAAAATCTCTTCAACCAGCATCTTCCCTCTGAGGCTACAACAAGCCCAAGAACATTGTCTCTTTGACTTTACCTGACCTACATTGCCTTTCCGGTCTAGAGAAGCCCATATGATATGATATCACTTCAGTGTTGTGTTCTACTATCATACACCAATGCTTTAGTGCTCAGAGTCTACTCACTCACCCAGCTAACATCCAGCCTTCCACTGCACACTGTTTCCATAATCTTACAACATGCAAACATTGTCCTCTCAACTCAGTGCTGTACCTTAGCTAAGCAACAGGGATTTGGAGGCTGTGGTAACGTGTTCTGTTTTTCTCTCAGTCAGTCAAGAGAGCCTTCCTTTACTAGGAAGAACCTGATTGATAGAAGAATAAATAATTTATTTATTCCATAGATTTTCAGTGTAAACCTATAGGAGTCTTTGCTGGATTTCCTGTGTAGCTTGCTGGGAGTAAACTTCCACAGCAATAGAGTAGGATATCAGTTTCGCATAATATCCCTGCCTCTCAGTACCAACCCTTGTCTCTCCCTACCAAAATGTCTCCTAAACACTAACAGCCTCGCTTGCTTACAAGGGGGGAAGTTGCCTTCCACACTTGGGTTAAGCATATGCTGAATTGTGTTATTAATCTTTGAAAAAGATGGGTATTTTTGATAAGTTTGTTGGCTTGTTTTGTTTGTTTTGAGATTGCTGTAGCTTTTATTTCTACACACAATTGAACAAAGAGACTTGTTTAGGACACTTTCAAACATATAATCAAGAGAATTAGGACTACATTCCTGTGTAGCCTGGAGTTTCATTTGTGGATGAGGCATTCTTCCTTCACAGCTTGTTTGAGAGGGTTTTGGCCATTTTTGGCATGGTCAGAAGAACTTCAAATAATTTTTGTGTGCTCTTCAGGAACACTATCTAAACTGAGGCTGTGTTACAATGAGTTGCAAACAGTTGCTTTTGCACATTAGAAAGAGAAGAATTTCCAGGTTGTACAAAAGTTGCATATACCATGAAGGAAGGAAGGAAGGAAGGAAGGAAGGAAGGAAGGAAGGAAGGAAGGAAGGAAGGAAGGAAGGAAGGAAGGAAGGGAGGAAGGGAGGAAGGAAGGAAGGAAGGAAGGAGGGAAGGAAGGGAGGAAGGGAGGGAGAGAAGAAGGAGGGGGGGGGGGGGGAGGAAGGAAGAAAGGAAGAAAGGAAGAAAGGAAGAAAGGAAGAAAGGAAGAAAGGAAGAAAGGAAGAAAGGAAGAAAGGAAGAAAGGAAGAAAGGAAGAAAGGAAGAAAGGAAGAAAGAAAGAAAGAAAGAAAGAAAGAAAGAAAGAAAGAAAGAAAGAAAGAAAGAAAGAAAGAAAGAAAGAAAGAAAGAAAGAAAGAAAGAGAACTTGAAAACATAGATGTAAAATTAAAGTTATTTCAGCACCTTTGCCCCTACAGCGGGAAAATAACTCAGTGAACTTTTCAGAACATTAGAACACCAGTCTCTCTGCTAAGCTCTTTCCCTCAAGGAAAAAATGTTCTGATGACACTGACTGCGTGCAGACTGCAGGTTTTAAGAAAGCCTTAAGAGTAATTTAAACAGTTACTTCCCCCTGCTTGGGTGTTGTATACCCCATGGGCACTCTGAAATTCCCATGCATGATGATGGATAAATTCAGCTAGACAGTCCTCTGGATTGTTTTCCTTCTAAAAGCATTTGAATTATCTCAGACAACTCAACTGAGAAATCAACTATTGCCTCATATGTGATATGAAAGTATTTCTAAAACGACAAATTTCTTTTAATGCCTTTTCCCTAAAAAGCTTAAAGAAGGAAATCCACAAGTTAGGTTTAGTAATCCACGATTTTGATTTTCTGGTATAAGCGCCTCAAGATCATTCAGAAGTGGAGAGGGGAAACTCACAAGGACAGTCATCCACTAACATCATAACCTTGGATCAAAGATGAGCTATCTGCTAATATATGAGCACTCAAACCAAGAATCTCTTGTTAGTTATCTCTCCATAAAATCGGCAAAGAGATTTATTTGACTAAACATTGAAAAAAGAACAGCCAGAAAAAAAAACCATGAAGGAAAGTGAATTAATGAACTATCAGGTCTTCACTTTTGATATGCTAGTTGTTGGCTCTGTAATGAAATGTGTGTTGACCACTTGTACAGGAGGAGCTCACTGCAAATAATTTGTCTTGTCATATACTGTGGAAGCCACAAAATGATACATATTAGCTGTAGTGCATGAAAACAGGGACGACAAAGTTTTAACTGTTCCTAGCCAGGTACCGCTCCAGACCTGAGAATCCCAGCAGAGCCTGTTGCATCAGCTCAGCACAGAAGATGACAAGGCCTTGACTCCTCATCTCTCTGTTTCACTTGACCAAATGTGTTAATAGAGCTAATGCCATCTCATTTTCTCACTTTGGTTCTAAAGAAGGTGACCAGACAACGAGTGTGAGGTCATTTTGGAAAAAGGAGGACTGCTAAGGTAAGGGTCATTGAAGAGGCAAGGTGCAAGAGTTCAGGATCTTGCCTCCTGGGAAAACTGAAGTTTGCACTCTGATTTCTACATTTTTACGAATTCCTTTTCATAAATTATATCTCCACCTTTTTAGCCCATTTATCTTCTTTGCTAGAGTTCATCTCTCCCTAGTTTGGTGGGTAGGGAGGGATGTTCAACATTTGCAAAAGAACATGCAGATGTGATTAGAGAATCGTAGGTAGAACACATCACCATTATGGCCCATAATTGTCGCATATAGTTGAAGTGTCCTCTTCAGAGCTAAGTTCACTTTCTTCTGTGGAATAGAGATGCCCGAAGTTGCTGTAACCTGCTGCTGTAACTGCTAACAGCTGCAAAGCAAAGAGCTGTTGCTGCAGCTGGACAGCCATAGGGGACAATGTTGTGAGCTGTGCTTCTATGTTCCTAGACAGAAGTTGCAATTAGAGTGGGAGCTGTCATAGGAGTGGCCTCCCAACAGGACCTCCAGGAGGATGAATCTACTTATTCTAGAATCACTTTTCAACAGATTTGTCTCTGCTCATAGTTAACCATCAGATCAAGTCACACAAAGCTCAGTGATCCCCAACCACCTGCAACAAATTCTTCCTAGTCTTACTCCTTGTTTTGATAACTGCACATTCCCAACACCTTTGCTCATTCTGAGATCCAGTGTATCTAGGTATGTGTCCAGAGAGAAAAGAAAGCTCTTCGCACTTGTTTCCAGATGTAGTGAAAAAGTCAAATTAGATTCTTCCACTGTAATAAGAATCATATTTGTTTTATCTAAAAGAGTCAGACTGGGTCAGGATAAGCTATCTGAGCACCCAGGAGTCTCTGCTCTAAATCCAAAACAAGCTAGCAGAGAAGGGAAGGCTTCTGAATGCAGCCATCATCCCCCATGTGCAAATACTCACATCCCAGGAGCAGCAGAGTAAGACTGGCCATTTTGTGAGAGTGCCAAAAAGACAGAAGGCCATCTGGTGCTATAGACTAATCTAAAAGCAATGAAGTCAATACAGCCTGGTTGGTATACAGTACATAAGGCTCCCTTACAGACAGATTAGTCTCTGTTCCCGTAGTCAGGAGAGACTGGACATTACGTTATCTGCACTAGAGAAGCAAACACTGACAAGCTGCAAGAGAAGCTGGCAACAGGGCCTTCAGAGAGAGCAGAGAGTAGGAAGTGGATTGCAGATAGATTTGTTCAGGATTAAGAATTTTGGGAAAGAAAGTGGCTGAATGTATTGGACCCAGCTGTAAATCAGTGTGTGTAAATTCCTGCCTGTCATAACCTAAGACTTGTTACCGTTTGTACAGGTAGTTTGGAAAAGCATAAAGTTGTTATGAAGATAATATGGGAAGAAAGGGAGTAAACTGTGAGATTTAAATCAAGAGAGTAAAAGGTGAGTGCTAACACATGCAATCACACCAGCATATCCCAATGTCTCAGTGGTCAGTTGTGTTCATTGCATTAAATGTGATAGTACCATGTGCTTATGCAAACATTCAGTACTGAAAGACAGGATATTTATACACACAAGTTTTTACTGTCCTGAGTGGGAGAGCAGGATTGACTGCCATACTTGAGGGCTGAGGGACAGTCAGTGTTGCACAAGCAGTTAGATGAAAGAGTGGGCAATCATCCAGTGACTTCCAGACCAATACTTTGCTTTCGATAACTGGTAAATTATTTGCATCGGTGCCTTTAAAATACTTAGAATAAAACAAAATCTACAGATTGAGAGCTCTGCAAAGGAGCTAATTTGTAAAATTTCTTTAAATGAGTCAGTAGTATAGCAGGTAAAAGAGCAGGCTATCATAAATTATGAAGTTCTCTGGTCCTTTGTCTAAACTTGGTAAAGAGCAGCTACAGAAGCTAAGTAGGCAAAGTGGAGAAGGCAGAGGAGGCAAAGTAGTTGCACAGATCAAAAATTATATAAGTAATAAGAAACAAAAAGAAAGAAAAATTATTGCTATGGCATGAGGTTATCTGTGGTGTGCCACAAGGTTCCATCCCAGGGCATCTGTTGTTTACCAACTATCTGGAAAGTGTTTTGCTGACATTCCAAAACTATTCAAGTAGATGCAGACCAGAGAAACTGTGAAAAACTTTGAATGTCTTAAGCAAGTTGAGTGAATAGAAAACATAATGGCAGATGAAACCAAATGCTGGCAAGTAGTCTCTTTGGAATACTTTAAAGGAAATCACTGGAACTGCTCACTTTACTTGGTTCTAAACTGACTGCACCTCAGAAAAAGACTCAGCAAACACTGTACTAGATCAAAAAAGACCATTATTCATGAAGAAACAGTAGTGGAAAAATCAAGCTGTTAGTGGGCTATGCATAAAATACAATGGTAATAGAACAGAAATAAAATTATGTATGTCTATATATTGCAATTTAGTTAACTAAAAAAATCTCTTGTCATCCGGAACACTGCACAATTTTAATTACCCCTATCAAAAAGGTGACAGAAGAATTAACTGAAATAAAAAAAATAGTAGAAACACACTGACAGACTCTCCTATGTTTGCCTTAGACTGAAGGCAATTAAGCAGGAGCACCAAAAAGAATCACAATAACAAATAACCCGTTCTCAGTACAAGAACAAGGGAGCATCCACTGAAATGGAAATTTAGTGTCAATTTCAGAGTGGCAATAGGAAAATTTTTCACACAAAGCAAAATTATGTATAATTATAATGTTAAATATTACACAACAGATAATGTCAACAACCAGCAATTACAGCTTTTGGAAGCACACCCTTCTACACAGTGAACCACCTCCCTGGCAATATACTGACAGACTTCCTACAGTTTCTTTGACGTATCTAGTACCAGCTACAGCTCAAGGTAGGACGATGCACCTTAGACCCGATTTACTCTGGACACTGCTACGAGTAATTACTGCACTAAAAATGATTAGTAGTGTATATAGTCTGTATTGACATTGAAGCTGTCTGTTGAATGACTTTATTTCAAAACTTTGCTGCTTGATCTGTTGGCACTGTTGTGGTTTTAACCCCAGCTGGTAACTAAGTGCTATGCAGCTGCTCACTCACAAGCCCCACCTCAGTGGAAAAACCCATAGCTTAAGAACAGTTTAATAATGACATAAATAAAATATAATAGCAAGTACAACAATAATAATAATCATGAAGAAAAGGGGAAAAGAGAGGAATAAACCACAAGAAAAACAAGTTCTACACACTACAATTGCTCACCATCACCTGATCAATGACCAGCTTGTCCCTAAGCAGAAACTGGCACCTCCTGGCCATCTCCCCGCAGTTTATATATTGGGAATGATGTTCTGTATTATGGAATATCCCTTTCAGTGCAGGTCAGCTGTCCTGGCTATGCTCCTTCCCAGTTTGTTGTGCAGATCCTCTCTGACAGAGCACGGAAAACTGAAAAGCCCTTGAATTAGGGTAAACATTACTTAGCAAAAACTAAAACATCAGTGTGATGTCAATTAGTCTCATACTAAATCCAGAACACAACAATGTACCAGCTACCAGGAAAGAAATTAACTCCATCCCATCTGAAACTAAGGTACCACTGATTTTTAACTGGAAATAAAAAGCAAGGAAACAGCAGCAGTGAACCCTTCTCTGTCTCACCATATTTCTAATTTGTTCTAGAAGAAGTGTTGTAAATTCCCTTTTCTCTGACAGGGGTTTGAGTGGGGGAGATGCAAGATATCTCTTTGATCATTAAGTTGCTTCTGTTGATAGCAAATAGCTATTTATGTTACACATTCACTCCTGTTTTCACTCACAGTTACCAGTCAGAGCAATAGTAGGTACAACAACTCCACTGTATACTTGGAAGTTAAGCACCATGCTGAAGTATCAATGGCTTCCAGGAAGTAATTCAGAGAGTCCTTCAGAGCGCCCTTCTGTTTCATGAGGTGGGCATACAATCCTGTATTCTTTTCATCCAGCTGCCAATGTCTCCCAGGACATGGTCCAAGTTATACAACCCACTGTTCATGCCAGCACATTCAAGTAGCCTTGCATCAATTCAGCAGACTCAAGGTGCCCTGAGTTTACTGGTTGTTGCAAATTCAACATGACTACTTGTCTCCAGATCTTATCCTGAGCAAACCTTCACTAACTGCTTTCTCAGCACATACTTTTCCCCTCCTTGGCTTGTAGATAGTTAGCTACCAGAGTTAACAAAGGCTTATGAGAAAGTATTGATTCAATCAATCCTGCCTTGAGTTTTGTGCCACGGCTTATGAGAAGCAGTGCAAAGACATTTCTGTCCCCCAAAGCTAATTCTTTTACAGGGGAGCTTGCTGTATTATTAAAGAGTGGGTATAAGCCAGAGTAGAAAAGGAGCAGCTGAAATGGCAGGAGGGTATGGGTCTATCTTAATCTTTTTTTGCAGAAGTGTCCAAGTTTTCTCCTGAAAGTTGTGCTCATGTCATGTCTTTAAAGTCTGTGGTATTAACACTTAGCCAAAGGAGCATGTTGTATGGCATATCCTATAGCCCAGCTTCCTGTAGTCACATCTCCAGGGGACTCCTCTGTGAAACAACTTATAAATGAATATTGTTCATACTGTATATGACAATGTAGTACATTCAACAGCTGTGGTTCTTACTCCACAAGTGCCAGGCAAAGTAATAATAATAATAACAGAGATGTCAAAATGTATTCATACTACTAATCTTTGCCAGCAGCTTGGGCTTTATGTTGTGTCTTGCTTTAAAAATCTCTGCATTCATTAAGAACTTACTGCAAAGAGCAGGAGGTCTTGCTTAAATTCTACACAAAATCAATCAGAATCAATGAGAATAATTTAGGTTTCTGAAGGGCCAACCTAAAGGTTGTCTAAAAGATCAACAGTAAGACCTGACTTGAAAGTTGGACCAGGCTGCTCAGGGCTTTGATGAATCATGTTCTGAATGTCACCAAGGATGGAGATCCCATGATTGGTCTGAGCCTCATTTCCACTGTTCCTTCATTCTCACTGTGTTCTTTCCAACAACAGAGGCTTCTCTAATCGTCTTTCTGACTCCTCAACAGATTTGCTCCTGCATGTCACAGAACCACATTATGGCTGAGTTAGGAAGTGACATCTGAAGGCCACCTCGTCCACTGCTCAAGCAGAGCCACCTGCTTAGTTTCCCAGGCCTCTGTCCAGATGACTTTTGAATATCTTCAAGAATGGAAGACACCGCAACGCCTCTGAGAAGCAGAAGCTTATGTCAGTGCCCAGTCCCCCTCTCAGTGAAAAAATTATTCTTTATGTTCAAAGGGACCTTCCTGTGTTTCTGTGGGTGTCCATTGCCTCTTGTGTTGTCACAGGGTAACCCCTGGAAAGAGCCTGTTCTCTCTGCATCTTCCTTTCAGGTTTCTGTATACATTGGCAAGATCCCCCAGATACATGGGTAAAATGCATACTATAACAAAGTATAGACCCCCAATATGTCCATATTTTTCCGGTACCCAGTGCCTCAAAATGGAAACCGGCTTCCACAAGGGATTTTAAAGGTAGCAAGTAGTGGGGGACAGTCATTTCCCTCAGCCCGCTGCCCTGTTTTACTAATGCAGTATGGGGCTAGCCTTCATCAGCACACTGTTGACTTGTGGTTAAAGATTCTAATGCCATATCAATATTTCTATATATGACCACTTAGACATTCACAGCCTAAACACCAAAACCTTCCCATTAACCCACACACATCTACTGGGAAATTCCCTGGAGCTATTAAAAAAAAGAACTATGGCACATGGGCAAAATTTGTATACATCACATATTCTGATGAATAACAAATACAATACTTGTAGTTCTTACATTCTTTGGGTTACAGAGATGACCTGCAACAATTACAATCATGACTCACAACAAATTCTGGAAAAAAAAAAAAAGACCCTGAAAACAGCAGTGCTTTACAATGTACTAGGATGTATTAGAGAAAAAAATAACCAAACAAATTGTCTGTGGATTAACAGGCTAACAAGTGGTATCTTCTTTCAGCACTCTGTCATGTTATATGTGCATCTGTGTGAAGTTTCCTCCTTCAGAATGAAATCCAGGCAGTATCACTCCTTGACAGACATGCAGGGATTCAATGTAGAATCTGCTTTGGTCTATAAAAAAGGAAGAAGCCAGCTCTGCTGATGGTGCCTTTTAGAAAACTGAGTAGGAGAATCAGGCCTGTAAATTCTCAGCTTTGAGAAGGATGCTGAAGTTGCAGAAGCAGAGCTAAGCCTGCAAGGAAAACAGATAGTTCCTGTGTGGTCATGTGGAAGAAGGTGGTAAAAATTGTTGATGATGCAGGAGGAGAAGACGTAAAGAGAGGAACATCTGTAAATATTCCCAATATTTGGCTTCCAGAGCAGAGACTGGCAAAAAACTGATGTTCTTTCTCTGATGTATTTATGAATTATTTTATATGTAGATCTAGTCCACAGCAGAAGGAAGATACAAGATGAAAATGGAGGCAAAATCAGGACTGTATGAGGTGAGGAGGAATGATGCAGCAAAAAAGAAGACACTATTAAAACAAACATATACTGAATAAATATATCCAGTGCTATGCACAAGTTCAAAGAGGTACACAAATTAGACAAAAAGACAAAACTTTGCCAAGCTGCTTCAAATTGTGCATCACCTTTAATGTAAACATAAGCCCACAGATATATAAAAAGGAATAGAGAATTTCATCCCTGACCTTTAGCTATATTCTTTTACATATTAGGCCAACAGATAAGTAATATTTTCCTCCATCATGTGTTACAAACACTGGTTCCTAGTTCTTTTAATTTTTATCAAGATACTGAAGTGTGTACTTCATCATACTAGTGGTGACATTAATCAGCAGGTGACACTGTGGACCAGACATAAGAACAGAACATGTGGAACAGATAAAAAAGAACAGCAGAAGATGCAGCAACTTAGTCAAAATGCTTATCCATGTTTTTGAGAGTAAAACTTCTCCTGTAACTGCTAACAAACAACGGTCAGCAAGATTATATCCCCAAGGGTTGATAAATTTGGTTGAAATTAATCTCACTGTATGCATTCTCAATTCTATTTTATATGTTTTTAAATGGATTTGCAGAAAATAAAAGTACAGGCATCTGTTTGCTCCTTCAGAGATTTAATACACTATCTATGCAGGTCACTTCAGAGATCGGAAAAGTTCAAGGAGTGAAAAAATGTCACATTTAATTAGGACTATGAAGATAGCAGTGAAGTACACTCCTCCAAAGCTGTTGAGACAAAATTATATACATTTCATACTGCTTTTAAAAAGGCTGTATTCTGAGGTAGATTGGTATGAATCCAGAGCTGTCCACTGAAGTTATGTTGGTGTAAAGCTGGAGAAACTAAAATTGAGGACTGTCCCAAAGCACTTTCATTCTGTAATTTTCTGGAGAGTAGGTTCCCAAATAATATACACTGGAAGAAACAAGAAAATAACTCTAACACCAGCTATAGAGTTATTTGTGATATATAAATACAGGAATGAGACCAGAATCCTGTCCTCAAAACTGCAAATATTCCTGCTGAGTCTCCTTTCTTGTGATGGAAACAGATGGTTGGATACATCAAGGCCAGATTTTAATCTCAGCTGTAATCATGTAAATCTAAAGCTGTTTTGCTGAAGTCTTTGCAGGGGCTTGTTTTCACAATAGAAAGTGGTCAGTGGCTTAAGGTATTCCCAACCCCTGGCTTGTTTTCATTGGCATGCTCTCCCCTCGGGGATTTGGGTTAAAATAAAACAATTAATAAAACATGACTTTTTCAACTTGGATCAACTCCCTGATTAAATCCACAAAACTGACTCACAACCACTTGCACCAGGACAACTTGGAGGGTGATGTCCTATGACAAACACCAGAGCAACTGGGACAGGAATACTATTTAGCCAACAAACATGAAGCTGCAGCCTCAGGAGGTTAGCAATGACCAGAGGGCTAACACAGTGACGTAAAGCAAGAACTCAGGCAGGAAAGGAAGAGAACAAGTCAGAGGTTACTTTGATAAGTTAGAGGTTACTAAATTACATATACCTGGGGAAATTCACTATGGCCTAGAGCTCATAGGGAAATAGATAAAGTAATTTAAATCCATTAACAATTATTTTTTTCAACCATGAGGATACAAGGGGTGCTAAAAGGCTGGAAATAAGTAACCACTATGCTGGCTTACACAGGCAGAAAGAACAGCTGATAATCATTTTAACCCAATATATGTGTATACAGTCAATGGGCAGGGCACTGTCCCACACATCTGTCCACGTCCCTAGTGTTAGCACTGTTATTTTTACTATTTTCAACTGTGTGGTAAACCAAGTCAAAGAACCAATTTATAAGAAAATTCTTCCCATTCCCTCTTTACTCTACTCCTCAAAGCTGATTTCCATCTATGACAAGCACCAAACAAGCATAGAAGCAGTATCCTTGTTATAATTAAATATCACTTATGTTCTGCCACTATTTTCTGCAACATTTTTGTAAATCAGGTAAAGCAACATGGCCTGGACAACTAACTGCTAGATGAGCATACTTTGTGATCAAAGCTGGAACACAGAATTATGAATCTCCATGTGAAATATGAACAAAATTAAATGAAAATACCATCAATATAGCAGAGAGGCATTTCAACATTTTCATATGGGAGCAATATATTAGTATAGTCAGGAGCTAGAAACAACAGATTTTCTTTATACTCTCATTTGTAACAGAGACACAAAGACTAAAAACCTGAAAGAATTATACTTCCTGTATTTGGCCAGCTGGCATTTTTTTCTTGGCTTATAATTCAGTTGTTTTAGAACTGTGCCACTGCTGGTACTGCTTTCCAGTGGCTGAGATTATATCAATCACACCCCAAGGGAATTCAGTAGGAATGAATCAAAAAGAGTCAACACAGAATTAGGAATTCTGTTTCTTCCACAATAATTTACTTAAACTTCATGTTTTAAGCAATAACTGAACTGACATACCCAGTGGAGCCTACCTCTATAGATATACTTGATTATATAGAAAAGTACTTACACTTTATGGTTTAAATAAGACTTTTGAACTGTTCTACTATTTTAAATAATTTTTACACATTTTGCCTTTCATACAAATAGCCAGCTTTTGCTACTAGCATTTAAAATACCCATTGTCATTGCTGTATACATTCATTTATCCACTTGGAGAATCAGTTCTTCCACTTAAACCTAGAGTGAACCCACAAAATTTTCTAATCACTACATTAGAAACCCTTATCTCTGAAAATGCAAAATATCTTCTGGAATTGATATGTATATTCCAAATCTGTGATATGAGTTTGATTATCTCTGCTTTTTATTTTCAAAGGAATTTAAAATAATGTCTATACTTGCAGCTCTTAATTTTCTTTCTCTCAAATAATTCTCCATAGCCTTAATTGTCCATACAGGACAATTAAAACTCAGTTTATTTTTGTTTGTTTCCTTGTTAAGTCATTGCTTAAATACTAATTCCTTTAACATGGGCTGGGTCAATCAGTCATTTTTGTTTCATGTCTGCTGATCTGTCTTGGCTAGTAGATGGCATATAGGTCATATTTGACTTCAGCACTATTTAAAGGTCTATGGCTATTTGATCTGATTCATCTGTGAATCCACCTACATTTATGCCTTTTGCATATAAAAGCTAAATTTGAGGGAGTTTTTTTGAACCATAAGTATTTCCACAGTAACAGTTAAATATTCTAAGTCCCACTGTACATTAGAAAAAGAGAGGAAAAATATCAAAAACTCCCCTAAATATCCTACTTCACTAAACCCATCATCAATGCAGTGTTCTAACTACTTTCCCCTTTGGTTTCTTCAATAAATATAGTAATCTGCGAGGCTATGACACAAACCAGTTGAGAGTAGCTAGAACTACTGTGCCTAAGAGAAATATCCCCATGAAGCTTCCACAAAAGGTATAAGATTGACCAGACCTAATGTAAAATTACATATTAGCATCTGAACATACGCTTTGTGTTGGATTTGTGTTAATCTTTGAAGTGGGACAAACTACAAGGTAACAAAAGTAACTAGATGAAGAGATTTCCACCAGATTTGTAAGCGTGCTGCTAAATATCTCTCAGATATATAAAGGCTTTGCAAAATAACATTTTTATATTGCACACATGCTAGACTCAGCAGAGAGACAGTGAATGAAATCATGAGTCACATGAGATGTATTCAAACTGCTTTGAATCAATGTCTCTGGCAGGTCATCATTTACAGAGCAGCTTTCTCACTGGGGTTGCCTTCTCACTAAGTCATATGTCGCAGGTGAAGTTTTGTGTATGAAACTACCTCCAATATAAAAAAAGAACATCTCCAACATGAAACCCACAAATAAGCAATATGTACCCTTCCTTTCAAAATACCAAGTTGTTTATTTTGTACTGGTGCACAGTGTTCTGTGTGACATAAACCAAAGGCCTGACAGGCCTGACAGTTCTATAGGGATTTTATAGTGTGAAACGATACCCTCTCTCAATTATAACAGCTATATGAAAATAGCTTTTCGTCAGTATTTCATTTTGCACTGCTGTGTGTAGATGAGGAATCAAATCTTTTCTGGGTATCATTTCATATCATCTCTTTCTGCCCTGAAGGTACTCATGGGCTGAAAGTTAAAAACCCCTTTGGAGACCGGAGCAACTATGGTAGCAAAACTCTGGGTTTGTCCATGTCCACAGCAAACAGATCCTGCAATAATTTCCTGTGGCACAGTGGTGAGTATGGTCCTCAAACTCCTTCCATTTCCGTGGATCAGAATCCACACAGCAGACCCATGGGAGAGCAAGCTCTGACTTTCTCAGAGCAGGTGAGCTCTGTTACAGCTGCATAGCAGGGAAACTGAAAGACAACACATGGAGCCGACACAAGACGGGTATTGCTCCCAGGTGAAAAGCACAGCTCCATGTTGATCAGATGTTGCCCAGCCACAACTAAGTGTGATTCTCACAAAGATGCTTAAGTGCACTCACAGTGTCTCCTTTACTAAGGGCAAAAAACAAGGATGAAACTCAGCTCCCACTGAAGTCAGCTGGAGCTTTGGCACTGACTATGAATCAGCATTTCACCCCAGAACATCTCTGTCGCAGGTTAGCAAGGAGATTCAGGAGCTTTAAGCCTCTGTCATCTCTCTAGTCTTCATTTGGCAAGAAATAAGGCTCAGCCTCACAAAGAACTGCACCTGAAGGATGTGGCTGGCACCACAATTTCCCACCCTGTTCCACTGACAACTCTAAAGAGACCAATTCAGTCAATTATTATTCACCAATTACACTAGTGTCTAAGGGATTTACTTGGAAAATGAATGACCTGCACCACCTCTTAGTCAAGGCATTGATGCTTCTGCTCTCAAAGCTCTTTTTCTTTTGACAGGTGTTGCTTCATTCTGTGTTGTATTAGTAAAGGAAAAACAATCTTCTGAACAGTTTTCTACCCATCAACCTGCCTTGCATTCTTTCACTTTAACTAATTCCAGCAGGACTGCTATTGCCCATTTGCAAGGCAATATGAAGTTTACTGATGAACATTTTACCTTAAAGTATTACACAAATCTCCCATAAAACACTGCTTTAGCAGAGTCATGTTTCAGAATCCCAGGATTTCTCCCCACACCTTTTTTGTTCTTGTTAACTGGCCTATACAATACAGTATTTTTTTAATCTTGTGACTTCTGGTGTCTCCTACAGATGAAGAGTGTGAGCACACTGCTATTTTTATTTTGCCTGAAGCCACATAATTAACAATTACGTTGCACTCAGCAATTATACTGCACTGTATACCTTCCAAGGGCTGTGCAAACATTAGCTGGGCTTCATAAGTGTCAGTTTTTACAATTTAAATCAGGTCATGTCTGGTTAGTACTTCGAATAGAGCCCTTCCCTCCTGCTTCCCCAAATCCCAAAAATTCAGAAAGGAAATACTTGAGAGAGCCAATTGAGTGCTATCCAGAAAAGATGAAATTTCATAATGCAAACTTGCAGAATAATAAAAAAGACTTTCATTTTCATGGAGTTATACTGAGGCTGGTTTTGCCAATGCCATTTTTAAAAGCTTTTTGGAACAGTAAGAAGACTGTGTTTTTGTATGGGAAACCAACATCAACAAACCAAATGCAAACAACCTAGATTAAAATGGGTTAAACCCCACTCCCATTCTCCCCAAAAATACCAACACTGAGAAGAGGTGGCAATTTATTTCACTGATTGCTTTTCAATCCACAGTTGTTCTTGTAACAATTCACAATGGCATCACTTTCTGAGCACCAAAGACAAGGTGGAGATATCCTGATACCAGCACAATCAGGTGGCCTCTTTGATTTGAAGTACAAAACCAACATCTGACCCACTAACAAGTTTCCTCAACATTTTGGATAATGGTATCAGTGTAATATTAATTACCAGTAAGGGTTTGGTTTTTTTCTGCACTTGAGTTCTTTACAATTCAAAATTATACAAACACGAGGATAGGAAAAATGCAGTACTGTTCCTAAAAGCCCACCCACAAACCCAACCGATTTAAAATAAAGACATTTTTAGAGTTATCACAGGAAATTTTAGATTTTGCCTTAATTTGCAATTCAGACTGATGGTAATTTATCTCTCCAGTTACTCATGTTTACTACATAAAGCAACCTGTGCCATTCTTTATACACCTAATGCCATACACTTCAATAAACAATGAAATGGTTAATGAAGTTGACAGTTAAGTTAATGGCATTAGATCTCCAGGCTGATACTGCAATGAGATTAATGGGGCATTTCTGATCTCTCAGAGGTACAACTGCAAGCTTGCAGAAGAGTAAAAGAGCTTCATTACAATGCTTGGTATTTGGTTTCTGGTTCTGCCTCCATACAGTTTTAGCACTGCCAGATTTTAAACTGAGGAGGGTCACATATAAACTGGAAAAGAAGGGGATGGAATTACAGGGTTTTTCTTTGTAACTATACGATCAAGTTCTCAGTTGTTCCAAGGGGTTTTAATGTGAATGAGACTGAAATCCTTACAGCTGATTTTTGCCTTAATGAAAACCTAAATTCTGGAGCACAGATGGCAGTTGAAAAAAAAAAAGAAGAAAAAGAAACAGCATGACAACCTACTGTAAGGCAACTCGCTCCAGTCCTTGGATAAGGGTCATTTCAAAGTGTTTTCCAATACTGCTATATATTGCTAACAGTTCCATTGTACCAGGAAGTGTGATGAGACTAACGAATAGCCTTTACATGAACTGAACCATTTTCAAACCTCCCTTTCAAATGAATATTTTTATGCAGCTGCAATTTTTTATGGTTTCTAGGGTGTGTTAAGGGGCTTATTCAATTCCATCCATACAGTTATTTTATTTTATTTTATTTTATTTTATTTTATTTTATTTTATTTTATTTCAATTTAATTTAATTTTTTACTTCATTTTATTTTATACAAAGTTGAGTTAAAGTACCAGGAACATTATTTTGCCTCTTTTGAAAATCTGAACTAAGAGGTGTGAAATTCTGCCATTCTTACTCAGTTGTTACATTTTCAAACTTATAGAATTCAGTTTTTTCTTTGCTTCAAAAGCCAGACTTGTCCAAACCACTTGCAATCACAAAGTTTTCCAGACACACAGGTTGGAAAACTAAAGTGCTTTTAACAGCTGTGTCCCAAGTTCAGAATATAGGTCTCTGCGTGCCTTGTTAGCCCTGAGGAGGGAAGCAGGGACTTCAACATTTTGGCTACGTCTTCCACTGTTTGCCTTTTGCTGTCACAGCGGCTGCTGCTGCTGTTGCTGAGGATGACATCTGATGTTGACATCAGACTTTTGGGAGATAGAACAGACTTTCAATATCTGTGCTCAGTCAGTGGGAGAAAAAGCCTTCACAAGAGGCATCAAAAAAGGAGATAATTTGCTCCTCCTCCTCCTCAACCTTCCATCACCCTCTCCTGCAAACACTGAAAAGCTTCAGAGGAAAGCAGGCTAATGAGTCGACCCTGAGCCCCACTTCTAATTAATTTCTGCTCTATCTTAAGGGAGTGGCCCTGCAAGCACAATTGATGATGTAAATAAATCATCTGTATTTTATAGAAAAGTCATATGTATTGAAGTCATTCTAAATATTGTAAGCAACCAACCACATACCGACATTTCTTGTTTTTTTGAACAGAGAAGGATTTGTAGGTGGCATGATGGTTGGAACACAGAGATCACAAAATGGTGATTTTCAATTCTCTGAGAAGTTAGGAAGGGGGTCAGCAAAACTGCTAACTTGGACTTCCAGAGCAGACTGTGTCCTGTTTAGGAGCCTGGTTTACAGAGCCCCTTAGGAGGCAGTCCTGAGGAACAAAGGAGTCCAGGAAAGCTGGATATTTTTCATGAAGGAAATCCTAAAGGTACAGGAGGAGGTTGTTCCCCTGTGCCAAAAGATGAGCCAGCAGGGGAGAATAACTGGCCTGGCTGAACAAAGAGCTGGTAATTAGGAGAAAAGAGAGCTTATGACCTTAGGAAGAAGGAGCAGATAACTCAAGAGGACTACAAGTATGTTGTGAGGTTATGCAGGGAAAAAATCAGAAGGGTCAAAGCCTAAGAAGGACTTGATCTGGCTACTGCCACAAAAGACATAAAAAATGTTTCCAAAAATATGTCAGCAAAAAAAGGAGGGCTAAGGAGAATCTCCATTCTTTACCGGATGTGGGGGGAAACATAGTGACAAAGGATGAGGAAAAGGCTGACATACTTAATGTCTTCTTTGTCTCAGTTTTAATAGAAAGACCAGCTATTCTCTTGGTACCCAGCCCCCTGAGCTAGAAGATGGGGACAGGGAGCAGAATGAAGCCCTCATAATCCAAAGGGAAATGGTTAGTCATCTGCTACACTACTTAGACAAATACAAGTTTTGGGGCTGGATTGGATCCACCCAAGGATACTAAGTGAGTTGGTGGAAATGCTCATCAAGTCACTCGTTTCCCAGCAGTCCTGGCTAACCAGGGAGGTTCTGGTTGACTGGAAGTTAGCAAATGCAAGGGCCATCTACAAGATGTTCTGGATGAGGGATATGGGGAACTACAGGCCTGTCTGCCTGACCTCAGTGATGGGGAATGTCATTGGTTCATGACACAGCCATCATACATACAAGATAACCAGCTGATCACGCCCAGTCAGGGTCCATTTATGAAAGGCAGGTCCTGCTTGACCAACCTGATCGCCTTTGGTGACATGGTGACCCATCTAATGGCTGAGCGAAAAACTGTTGTCCAGGATGTTGTCTACCTGGACTTCAGTAATGCCTTTGACACTGTTTACCACAGCATTCTCCTGGAGAAACTGACTGCACGTGGCTTGGACCAGTGCATGCTTTGCTGGGGAAAAAAACACAAAACTGTCTAGATAGCCAGGCCCAGAGAAAGGTGGTGGATGGAGCTGCATCCAGTTGGCAGCTGGTCACAAGTGGTGTTCCCCAGGGATCAGTGTTGGGGCCAGGCCTGTCTAATTTCTTTATCAATGATTTGGATGAGGGGATCAAGTGCACCCTCAGTTAGTTTGCAGATTACACTAAGTTGGGCAGGAGTGTTGATCTGGTGGAGGGTAAGGAGACTCCAGAGAGGGATCTGGACAGGCTGGGCCAAGGCCAACTGTATGAGGTTTGACAAGGTGAAGTGCTGGGTTCCTACACTTGTGTCACAGGAAGCCCATTGAGCACTGCAGGCTTTGGAAAGAGCAGCTGGAAATGTGCCTGGTGGGAAAGGACCTGGGATTGCTGCTCGACATCCATCTAGACATGAGCCAGGGTGTGTCCAGGTGGCCAAGAAGGGCAATGGCACCCTGGCTTGTATCAGCAGTGGTGTGGGCAGCAGGATCAGGGCAGGGATTATCCCCCTGCACTTGGCACTGGTGAGGCCACACCTCAAATCCTGTGTTCAGTTTTGGGCCCCTCACTGCAAGAAAGACACTGAGGGGCTGGAGTGGATCCAGAGAAAGGCAATAGAGCTGGTTCTGAAGGCAAATCCTGTAAGGAGCAGCTGAGGGAGTTGGGGGTGTTCAGCCCAGAGAAAAGGAGGCTCAGGGCCTTATTGCTCTCTACAGCTGCCTGAAAGGAGGGTGTAGCCAGATGAAGGTTGGTCTCTTGTCCCAGGTAACAAGTGATAGGACAAGAGGAAACATCCTCAAGTTGTGCCAGGGGAAGTTTAAATTGGATATTAGGAAAAATATCTTCACTGAAAGGTTTGCCAAGCATTGGAACAGACCGCCCAGGAAATGGTGGTATTTAATACCTGGGGGTATTTAAAAGATGTGCAGATGTGGCACTTGGGGACATGGTTTAGTGGTGGACTTGGCAGTGCTGAGTTGGTGGTTGAACTACATGATCTTTTCCAACCTAAGTTATTCTATGACTTTATGATTCTCATTCTTTCCAACCAAAAAGCTGCCTACGTCAAAGGAAGAAAACATTAACAGAAAAAAAGTAGTGGTAGCCCTGTAACCCACTTAAGTTTGAACAAACTAAAGGGGGAATTACCAGAAGATTATCTTTACTGTCCTACACTTACTGTGTGAAAATGGGTTGAATACAGGACTTCCAGAGGAGCAGAAGTTTTCAGAGAGCTTGATGCTGCAATTCTTATTTCTGTTATAGAGATTCTACCTACAAGACACTTGCAAGGAATCAAGTAATTTGTATCTATGAGTGTTGTTCAACATCAGGAGCTGATAGGGTCTGATACAGCTTTGATTTCTCAATTATTAAAGGTAACTAAAAATTAAAAAAGCAACTACTGTAAAACAATTGAATTTTTTAATGTTAACTTTTCTTTAATCACATTCAGTGCTAATATGATACCAAGCCTATCTGAGTTGGAGAGCTTCCTAATATTTTGGTAAAACAAAATACACAACATAAATTCAGCAACATAAAAATCCTTGTTCTCATAAGAATGAATTGAATTAGGCACAAAAAAGAGTAAGTAAAATGAGTTCTTGCAGCAATATGGTAAGCATATGTTCCATCCTTTCCAAAATGCCATTGTGCAAGTTATTTGGTGGGGTAGGCTGCTGGTTTGGTGTTGATGGCTGCAACAGATTTATTGTCTTTCAAACTTATGTCAGCTGCAGCAAAACAAAGAAGTATGTCAGTATGTTAAATGACAAATCTTTTCCCATTTTCAAAAAATGTTTCAGCACTAGTCAAAGTTTCAAGTCTTCAGATATTTTATATTTCTCAATTCATTTATTTCTCTTCAGTACTCACACATATATTTCCAGCCAGGACAGGTGCACAGCTCTGCCACAAATCACTCAGTCAAAGCATTTGGTGATAAGCCAAAGAGACTATTTTTTTCTTTCTTTCTTTTTTTTTTTTTTTTTTTTTTTTTTTTTTTTTCTTTCCCAGACAGAAGTCTGTAGTTTCCTTTTGAGAGAGAATAGGAATGAAAGGGAATCCCAGAAATTCTCCTCCCATTAGCTCTGTGCTTGAAATATTATTAACACTTTCATTTTCTCACTCCTACTCTCACCGTTTGAATCTGGGTCATAACAGCATGCCTACCCTTCAGTACCTTGAGTGGGTGGTTGTTTTGGCTGGGACTAAGGCATACTTGCTTTGTGACACAGAGTGCCCTTATGGTGACACATACCTGTCCTTTTCAGTTACTTTTTATGCATTTTCTTTTTTTTTTTTTAATCATCTTGTTTATTATAAAAAATAGACTAGAGAGCATAATTTCTGTTATTCAGTATTCATATTATTTTAACAATATGTGAAAAGAAAACCGCTGAAATACTTCAGTCTGCTCTTTTCACAAAACTGGATTATTCCCTACAGTATCTTTGCTTTTCCCTTACCAAATACCTTTTCCTTAGTAAGATACTTTGATACATGCTCTAAACTCAAATACTACAGCACATGACTGAAGTCTCAGGTTCAGTCTCTAGTACTCAATTCTTAAGATCCAAAATGAAGAATCTGGAGAGCTAGAATTAAATTACAGTAGATATTAAAGTCACTTAGTCCCAGGCTGCTTATGTAAAGAGTGTCAGACCTGTAAGAACTCTTGCATGAAAAGATAAGAGGGACCAAAAGAGATATGTGAAAGAAGTCCAATCTTCAAATTTCCCTGCTAGCAGAACAAAATCAACAGCTGATACACAAAAGGCTTAAATGATGTGCAGCAGAATGGGAGTGACACCTGTAGATTTACGCCTTTCCAAGCAAGCGAGGTCTCCTATTGACTCTGCACACGTTTCATTGCAATGCTTCTTTCTATCCTGTTCGAGGGGTGGAAAGACTCTGTGAGCAAACAATTCTAGACTTCCGGAAAAGGTGAAGAGAGGTGAGATACTATTTTTCTGAACTAAAACATCTACCATTCTGAGTATGATTCCAGTGAAGATAAAGAAGAGAGATTGTTCAGCGTGGTTTTGTTTTTCCCAGTTATTACATGATCATTAAATAATTGGCAAATATTCTAAACAGCTACTATTCTAAAAGTTCTATAAAATCAGTACCAACAACAAAAAAATCAGTACCAAAGTAGTTCACAGCTATTTCTTTTTAGCTAACATACTGAGTAGAGGTAAATTACTCATATATTTACACACGATATTAAAACAATCCTAAAATTATATAAATATATGTATACTGTTTGCTTTTACTATTACTGCTACAAAACAAATGCAGGATTTGCAACCTGGGTAATTAGCAAGAATTTGCAAGAATTTGCAAGCTGTAGAGAGAAATAATGCAGCGTTATCTTTGTAATTTAATGTACAGGACACATTTGTGCTAAAGCTCTGTAAACTGGGCCCGTGGTCAAAAGGAGCAATTAGCACTTTGTTAGTATGCAATGATGTACTAATCTACACAGTCCCCAAAAGCAATTGTCTATTCCTTTTGCCCTCATGTACAAATTTTCTACAGTATGTACTACTCTGCCCCTAAAAATAGCCCATTACAGCACAGTTGCTGAAAAAAAAAAAATCAAAAATCCTGTGATTACAATCTATGTATCAATTAGAATTTGTTTATTGGAAAAAACCCATGCTGTTCCATTAACCCCTTTTTCTGTGCTGAGATAGCTGCATAGTCCTCTGGAAGTATTAAACATCTGTAACTGTTCTATTAAAGATTTAGGTGACAGAATATTTCCATCTGAACCCCCTCTAAACGTTTCTCCTAACTAAAAATAAACTACTGCAAGCCGTGATCTCCAGAAAAACAAGCCTGGTGCTAAAAGTGGATGGATGGTAAAAATCAGAGAAAGTATCGATAACACTGTCAGCTGTGAGAGGACTAAACCCTAATATTCTGTGAGTGTTCCACATCCCCCTCTTGTGGCTGCTATGTAAAGGATGTGGTAAATCCATCACGAGTTACCACTTAGCATTCAATACAGATGGCCTTTGTGATGGTCACCAGAGATGGTCCACAGTGAAGGCTACAAAAACCAAGGAGGAAAACAAGGCAGCACACTGCCAGGAATCTGAGAGTGTAAGAGCCTTGTTGTTAAAAGCCTAGTTTCAAAGGCTATTTTCCAAAAATCAGGCTCATTATAAGATATCTCAGCTGTGGCACCCACCAGCCAAAACCCCTTCATTTTGTCAAACTAACCATTTTGGAAAATCTTGGCAGTGCAATACGTGCCTACCCCCTAAGGGGGTACAGGCACCCTCTCCACCTATTTCAGTTGCCTAGAAGCAAGCTAGTACTGCAGTTTCATATTTACCCAGCAAAACTCACAAGGTATCTACCACAGGGTTACAGTTTCCAAAAAGGGTATGAACACTGAGATAGCTAACACTTGAGTTGGCTCCCTCAGACTAATATTGAAATTTAATCCTCAAGTTAAAGGAGAAAATAGAAAGTTCTGTGAACTGACAGCACAATCAGTAACTTTACAGAATGAAGATTCATGGGAACCTCTAAATAAAAAGATATCCTTCAGAGTCACTGCCCACATAGCTGTCTTTGATATTATGCATGAAAAGCTCTTTGGCTCTTCAGACTATGAGAACAATGGGCACACTCTGGGATTTGACAGAAGGAAGAAAAGAATAGTGAAAAGGTTTATGTAGAAATAAATATCATTACCTAAACTACTAGCAACACTGCATAAACTAATATATTCCTTCTAACCTTCTGAAAGAAATAAATTAGATTATGTTGGGATGAGACTACTTTGATCAATTTTAACATATAGAGCACCCTAACATTACAAAATTTATTAATGGATCTGTTACACAGCAAAATAGTTCTACTAAGGTCATATCAACTACTTGTCCACCTCATTCAACTCCTTTTGCAAGCAGCAGTACCTGATTAATTTGATTTCTTCCATCTGTCTTTCTGTTTCCCCAGTTCAGCACTCCAGGACACCACCTTTTGCAAAGAATGCTTTAAATTTGCTTTGGAAAGAAAATATAGTGGCTTGGATATTATCCAACAGGGCTAAGCATAGAGAAGATTTCTTTGCTTGTTTGCTCCTAAGCTGCAGAAAGCTATCTGAAATATCTGTAACAGTACTGAATTAGTTTTCTGTTACTTCATTTAGCTTTCATTGTCAATGAGTTTTGTAACAGAGCAGTGGTAGGTGAGGAGTAGATAATATGTTAACAAGAAGGCTGTTCCTGTCTCTACTCAGTGTCAGCACCTGCCATTTGGGATTCTCTCCAAAATTTGTGTTCCATTTGTGAGAATACTGAAAAACAATGAAGAGACTTGCTGAGAATTCTAGTTCTGTTTGCCTACACTTACTTAGCAAATTAATAAGGAAAAAGAAATGAACATATGGAACTGTAAGTTTTCAGATATGTTATCCGCAGTAGACAGCAATAAGATCCTGCCAAAGATTCAGCATTTGAACATATTGTTTAATATTCGTGCAGCAAAATTTAAACTGATTACGTTCCAAAAATACTTTTTTAGATTTGACTTTGCTGAAAATACTGAATTGCTCATCTGCTTAACAAGTTTTTATTTAAATAAAATAACATTTTAATATATGTTGCTATCATGCTGTTATAAATATTGGAAATTATTAGCACTGGGAGAGTATTAAAAATTTAAACTGTTTCACCATCTGTGCTGTTTGTTTATTTTTCACATTTCATTCAACTTGGAAAGTGAAAAAAGATTAATTTTTTTTTTCTCTTTCACACTTGTGCATTAACATGACGATTCAGTGTCTCTGCTACAAACATTGCAAGGGTATATTTATCTCCAGACTGCCAAATAAAAGAAAATGCTGTTCTCATACAGTCATAAATAAATAAACAAATAAATAAATAAATAAAACCCCAAACACAAATGACTTAATTAAAACAATTACATGATTGGCTCATTGTTTCAGATTTTTATGTTCGTAACTTTTCCCAATATACTACAGGCAAGCCAAGGTTTACACTGCTGGTGTATATCTGATGTATTTGACAAAAGCCTTTTGCAAAAAGTTTGTCAGCTAACCAGGACAAAGGATGCCTGAAGAGTGATTGTAAGGTCTTCTCTTCAGTATAGCACTCTATGTTACTTTTATGTAATGAATGGAAGACCAGTGTGAATATTTTTATAGGCCCACCTTAATGCCCTGCCCACTTGATTATTGTAATTTAAAAGCACTAATCTTTTTAGCTGCAAAATCGCTGAAGATGGAAATGTGTTTCAAGGTTCAGATTTACTGCAGAGAAGAGTGGTTCTAGCTCTGCTATCCTGTTACAATTTTGCTTTTCAATTGGAAAATTCTCTGAATATCTCAGAGGCATTCTTCTTCCATATTAAAATGAAGAAAAATCTGAAAAAGTGAATCATGAATTGATGTTCTGCCTCACAAAGAGAGGTCATGTCCCAAGGCCATTTAATCCCTCAGAATCTGACAGAGGAGTAAGTCCCCACTGAATGACTTAAATTATAGCATGAAAACCAAAAATAAATCTGTCTGATTAGCAGCAACACTTTCTTTGTTCCATGTTCTCAGGCACAATGGCTAGAGATCAATGTCATCTCTAGCTGGAGTAGATTCCATGCATTCCTCATAAAATATTTTCACAATCGTGCCACAATCATCCCACATTTATTGATTCCAAGCCCAGATTCAGTAGCAAAGATCTAAGCCTGAGATCTCTGGGGTTTTTTCTCCAAGTAAAACAAAACCAATTTCATATAATACAAAACTTCAGATTGTTAGTATTCTCTACTTACCTCTTGATTATGCTCCTCCTGGACAATTTCCAGCAGCCATTCCACTGTAATTCACTCATTAGCTGCAGTGTTCTGAATTTCAACTGAACCTTTTAAGGCTATAGTAAAAGAGATGGAAAAAAGAGGAAAGTTAAGGTTCAAATCTCTTCTAAATGAATCATTTTTTTCTTGGCAATTTACTTGGATATTATCACACAGTGACCAGAGCAAGAAAAACACCACTCCACCCATGCTCCCCCCCAGGTTACAGCACAATGAACCAGGAAAACAAGAAAGAGCAAGGAACGAAAAGGAAAAAAAAAAAAAAAATGATTTAGAAGAAACATTTGAAAACCTTTAAAAATGACAGCTTTGAATGTGATATAGAAATGAAGAACAGGTATAAACAAATTAGACTTGTCTTACATATGAACGTGACCGCAAAGATTTCTTTTATCCTTTATTTGCCCTTGAATTTTGATAAGAATTCTCTTGCATGCTAATTGCCTGGGCTTTGAATGGAATGACACACAACATTCATGGTAGTCAGTTCCACTAATAGTTCTCCACTCTTCTTTTTCAAGTAAAAAAATCACACTTTTCAGAGACATAATTTTCTAATTCATTTTCTCAGGGGGGATTAAAATATTAAGTCCATTATTCCTTAGCTTTGATGAGTCTGGAATGGATTGTGAATGTGATGTTGCAAATTGGCAGAAAGCTGTTATTTTGTCTGAATTTTTGAATCAGCCTCTCTCAAAGAATCTAATCAAACCTGTCACTCTTATGAAGACTGACATGGCCAACAAGTGTGCTGCTGAAATGCAACCTGCCAGACTTAGCAACTCCTGCCACAAACACAGTTGAAAACCTGGATTTTCTATTGATCCCAACTTGGTTTTGCTATTTGGTGACTTCTGTAGCTAGACATCAATATTTCTGTCAGAAAGGTTACTGCATGTGTTGTTCATGTTCAATTTACAAAATGTTGAAGTGACAATGATGGTGTTATTTGAACATTTATTGTTGAACAGTGAGAAAAAATGTATTTGCTGATGTCAAGGAAGAGTCTATATGTTCTCAGACACCAGCAAGTGCAGAAGTAATTTATCTATCCTTCCACAAGCCCTTGGAAAAGCCCTTTTTCATTTGTAGCTCGAAAGAGCCTTAGGCTCAAAAATAGATGGTCAAATACTTTTTGATTCAGAACTAAGGTGTGCTTTACTGCAATTCATACTACAAAATGAGTAATGTTCATTTTCTTCCTCTCCAAGGGTATGGCTTGCAAACACATATTCCCTTGTTCCCTCTCTCCTCTCTATGAATGTTGCACTTTTCCTGCTGCATTCAGCAGCATAGCTTACTCTCAGATCACAGCTGGTCATTTCAGGGCGCTGGGAAGATTTTGAATTCTCCACCCAAAACGAACAGTTAGATTTTTAACATAAATATGAGAATTAGGCAAGCATGGATTACTGAGTTTAGGGGGGATGACCAGCTAACTCACTTCACCTTCAGTAGTAATCCAAGACTGGAATTTGGGAATTTTTTCTCAGGCAGCACCCAGGAGGGAGTTCTGTCTGAATAGGGATGTCAGGACTGTATCTTTACAATACCATCCTTTACTAAATCTGAATGTTATCAGACCTGTTCCAAGGGCTTTGCTACATTACATTTCCTTAATGTAAGTAAGCAAGAACAAAGGAATCTTTATAAAGTGGACAGAATAAATTCAAAACGAACAGTATCTCAGCAAGTATCTGTGGGTATGAAGGCTATAATAACAATATTAAATAGCTAAGTGTTTCCTAATCAATCCAGTCAAGTACCTATTAAAAAAAAAAAAAAGGAAAAAGAAAAAAAGAAAAATCTCTTTTTTTTTTTTTTCCCTCAGCTATGGTGGTGCAGCACCTGCCATTAGCTGTGGTGGTTCCTATTTTCATATTGTCTGACAGTAGCAGTTGGACTGAGCCAGAGCCAGTGAGGCCGAGAGGCAGACTCCCTGCTTCCACAAAGCTGAATTTAATAAGATGAGAACAGTATGCCAAGATGGTGAACTCCCTCCCTAGCACTTATCATGACACTAGTCACTCAGCAGGGCCCTTATTGCAGCAGTAATCTGGGTGAGCCTGGCAGAGCATCCTGCTTACAAGTTCAATATAATAGAACAGCAGGGCACTGGAGGCCTGGCAGAAAAGCTTAGCAAAGTTAAAGCCTATTACACTATGCTTGAGAAAAATGGCTCTCAAAATATTATATGCCGAGTAAAAATCTGGACATTCCAAATGCAGTGACATACTAAAGCCTCCTCTATAATGGTGCACTCATTAGTCTATAGACACAAGCAACATGGATTTAAAAGTCCATAACCTGAATGGAAATGGATATGCAAATTCATCCTTTCCTTCTGCTTGGCTTGAATTTAATAGGCAGGACTAGAGCATAATATATAGATAGTGAAAACAAAAGTTGAATCTGCTCTGAGCTGCTGATAGTTGTTGAAGTTAGAAAATCCCTGCTCTGCATTTTATCTCCGTTTTATCTCCTTTATATTTTCATAAATAACAACAAAAAAAAATCATTTGAAGTATGTACCCGTCTCACTTGTATATACTGGGATGTGAACATGAAATGTCAACCCAGACAAGACCTCTGGCAAGGAAGGTGTATCAGACACATCTTTAATGTAGCAACATAAGACCACATGCCCAATAACATTTAAATTAAAGAAGAATAAACATTTGAGTGTGAGCTCTCACAGTGGTATCATAAATCAGATTATATTTTCCACTGGATTATTACTTATATGATTGAACATTTTAAGTTCATTTTACTCCTCTCTCCATTTTTTAGCCTCAGTGGTGTCTATTATTGTATAGACTTGAAATTAATGAGGAATGTGCTGATATTACCTTGAAACATGTTCCTTAATTTTAACGGCATTTTGAAAAGAGAATTTTACTTGTTAGGAATTGCCAGAAAAGTCTTTCCATCAGGTCAAAAAACCATAATGAGAAACTCCTCTGAAATGAATTCTAAAATGATAAAACAGATAAAAAGAGATGGAAAAAGAAGAGGAAGGCACATACTCCTCTGCATAAACTTCACTTCTTGTGGGACGATAAAGCATGTAATCTGGCTATTTTTCAAAGTCAATCAGTTCTTCTTTCGCCTGAACACAATCCTTAAAACCATATGAGATGCCTTTGGGTTTCCCCTATACTGTATATTCACCAGAAGAGCACCAGAAGAGCTAGTATGTCCTGTGGTTTCTGCACCATATACATATATCTGTACATATATCTATACATAAATCCCATATACAATAGAACTGCATGTCTTTCCAGCTGGAAGGAACCTCAAGAGGTCTTCAGTCCAACACCCTGCTCAAAAAAGGATCAACACAGCATTCAGAGGATGTTGCTCTGGACTTTGTCCAGCTAGGGTCTTCAAAACCTCCAAAGACAGAGATTCCATAATTTCTTTGGGCCCCTCTTTCAATGCTCAGTTATTCTCACAGTGGAACAATCTTTCCTTATTTCCTATAAGCTATAACCTTTGCTATTTCAATTTATAGCTCTCATTCACCTACTACGCTCCTTAGCAAAGAAATTGTGTTTGCCTTCTTAAAAACCACCTTGTAGGTATCAAAAAGCTCCTACTAGATGTTCCACACATTCTCTAAACAATCTTGATCTCTAAAGAAGCACAATCCCTTCAGGTTCTTCTGACAAGACATGTGCTGCAGCCTCCTGACCATCTTGGCAGCTCTCTGCTAGAGTTGCTGATGTTTACCAGCATCTTCCTTGTGCTGGAGAGCCCAAAACTGAAGGCAGCCTCAAAAAGCAGCAGAGAGGAATAATCACACTTTGATCTAGTGACTACACTCCTGTTGAAATCTCCCAATGCACTTAGACTACTGCCTACCAGGATCCCTAAGTCCTTTCCAGAATCTTTCAGTGCTAGTGTGGCAATCTGTATGAAGAAGGGCTGGTGATCTGATGACTTCCTTCAGTTGCTAAAAGAAAGCTTTATCTATTCCCAATATTGACTACGTGATTTATAACAGATTCCCACTATAGTGTTGTTTTTACCAGCTTCTCCTCTGATCATCATTCACAAGTCCTCAATAACCCTACCTACAAAAGAGCTCAATACATCCAGGCTGCTTCCTCGCATAGATAACAGCATCCCTCTTTCTTGTCCTTGCTGCCCATTGTTCCTAAAGAGCTTGTGTTCCTTACAATGCAGAGATCCTGCCACATCAGTTATTTTTATGCTGCCTTAGTTCTGCACCTGCACACAGAGACCCACCTCCTCCCGTTTGCTTCCCAGACCGTGTGCATTTGTGCACAAACACTTGAGGCAAACCTTCTTTTAACCTGTCTTGTCTTTCCTGAGGGCTTTCTTGCTCCTGTCACCCTGTCCCATGTATTTACTGCCCCGACTACTCTTCCCTCACTTATCTGCAAGCTGTCATCACCATCCCCTGACGTACCTGGTTTAAAGCCTGTTGGCAAAGATCATATGTGTGGATATTTTGGATACTCTAGGGCACCTCAAATGGAAAGTACTTGCATTTAGACAGTTAAATCCTGCCTTTAGTGTCTGAGTCCAAGACTTACAACTGCTTCTGTCTAGTCATGTCTATTTCTCATCTCGTCCTTCCAGTCCGTACAATTTCATTGACCAATTAAACAGAGGAACAGACCTAGGTGTCTTTTATAAATGCAGAGAAAGAATATTTTAGATGCAGATTTAAGGACTGCTTTTGAGAAAAGGCCTTCCTGAGTGAAAAAAAAAAGACTTATTTTAATCACCCAACAGAACCTAACTAAGTATTCAAGCTTCAGTGCAAACACAGCAAAACCAGATAAAATATTCCTACCTTAGCACAAGGATCAAAAATATTTGTCAGATGCAATAAACACAGGAGGGAGCAGAATTTTAGGTAACACACAGCCTGTAGTCAAGGCGTCTGAGTGCACTAATAGCCAAAATGGCCCTGGCCTGCCTCAGCTAGAATCTCCACACACACCCAGAAGTCCGGAAGATCTACTTAAGCTCAGCCCTGAGTGTCTGCTTCTTTCCTAAGCTTCTCTGGAGGAGTATCAATTTTCAGCTCAGCTGCTGCTGTGCCCCTGCCTGTCGATGCATCCAGTTGACCCAATGAACTGCCTTGTCAGCTTGAACCTGGGATCTGCCAAGCCATTGCTGTACCTTACTCTGACCTGCAGATTCACTTCCTGGCTTGACCTCAGACCTGCTTCATCATCATGAACTTGCCTGGTGATTTCAGCTTTTGGTTGAGCCTGACCTCTGGGCCTACCCTGCTCAGGGTGGCCCCTGGCTGACAAGACCCCTGCCCTGCTGACCCCTGGCTCCATTCCACTTTGGGGCCCTCTGGCCCTTGCTGGCCCCTGATGAAAACTGTAAAAATGGTTAATGCATGGTACTGGGAGCTAAGCATGTAGTCAAAGTGTTACTGTGAAAACAGCAGAGGCAACTCTTGGAATTCTATTGCACAAGAGAAGCTTTCAAAAACATCACTTGTTTCCTTCTTAAGTTTTCCTCTACAGTTCAAGGCTGATGGTTAACTTTAATATGTATTGATCTCTTTATTACCTTTGAAAGCCTCTACTTAAGTACTAGTTTTCTTGCCTCAGACCCTCTCTGCAGTACCTTGTTATATTCTGCCATGTTGTTATGGTAAGTGACAATCTCCTAATTGAAGCACTTTAATTTAGTATTGGCAGACTTGACCGCTTTCCACTTGGAAAGGGATGCTTTGTGGATTTTGTGGAAAATGTTAATAGTTCACTTAACTCAGAGAGGACATTTTGTGCAGTAAATTGCAGCCCATCATCATTCTTTAGATTTGTGACACTTCTGTGCAGGCAACAAAACTGAGAGTAGTTTGATTTTTTTCTGTATCCTGTCCCCACAGCAAACACACTGGGGAGCTGAAGATTTGCATGGTGTCTTATGACCCCTGCACACTGTAAAGACCAATCATACCTGTAGTACATCTGAAAGGATTCCAAGTTTAGGGTAAGGTTAAAAAAAAAAAACATATATATATACAACAAGTTTATAAAATGAACAATCTTAACTCTGCCCTGCAGTATGTTTTGGGATAACCATTGAATGGAGTTCTTTGGATATCTCTAGCTGCAAATTACATGGAATTTATTTGTAAATACACTGGCATTGGGAATTTGGATTTGGATTACTTTTTTTCCATTGTCATTTTGAAGTATACAAACTTTTGTTCCTCACTAGAAGTGAGCTTTTATTAACTGATAATCCACATCAGCAAAAAAAAAAAAAACAAACCTCCTGGCCAAGATTAGCCAACTTCATGCAAATAAGCCTAAGAGCCTTAGAGAACAGCAGTGTCCCAGAACACTTTTCAGGGCCTGTGGGCATGACTTGCATGGACTGAAGCAGCTATGCCTTTAATTTCAAGAGAACTTCGGTGAAAAAGCAATGGAAGAAGCCCTTGCTTTCCTTTGTGGGAAAGCCTCTGGTGTTAGAAAGCCAGGATACCACTGATGTCCTCCTGTGCATATCCAATATCCTGAACAAGAAGAATAGACACAGAGCACTGCCAAATCTTACCAAAGAATATTTTTTTCTCTTTTAAGTCTCATTTTGGGCAATTAGTTTTAGTTTTGTAACTTATCATCTAACAATGAAACACTCCCAGCCAGGCAAATGATATATTCTGGACAGCGTTAAATGCTCCTGGTAGATTTTGGATTATCTTGTTAATATTAGCTTAGTATTCAACCATTTCAGTGTCATGTGAAGGATAGATAATATTTTCAAATTGTTTTATTGCTGAAGCCAAAATTAGTGACTAAACTCTTCAAACGAGCTTTTAATATCACTGGACATCAGGAGTACTGCAGAAACCATCAGCAATGTAGTCTCATGAAAGAAGAAAGTCCTTTGGATATTCTATCTGATGGGACCAGTATACTTATTGCAAGGAAGGGAACAAGTGAAAGCAACCCCAGAACAGAAAGCACCACGTAGGTAGTGTTATATAAAGCTGAGTGTGCCACTTGGCTTTTGCTATAGCAGCTGTTACTCAAAACCATATGGGAATTTCTGAAGACAACTTTTATTCTGAGGTTCCTCATCTGACTTAGCAGAGATGAATACATAGTAATGAGCATGTATACTCTTGATGAAATTTCAAGAGAAAGGAGTTCCAACATTCTGAAAGCAAAGTCCTAAGGCCTTTACATATTGGATATCTCTTAACTTACATACTTAAGACAAATGAAATAAATGTTTTATTTTGTGGGAACAGATGGCTAACACCTCACAGACTAAAACACCAGCTGCCAATTTGTTTGTTGGTGTTTGGCTTTAAGTTACTGCACGCACTGGGAGGCAAAGAATAAACTTTTAATTTATGTCAAATTTATTATTTCTCAATTTGAATTTCAGTCAAGTTCACATTGAGTGGAGCAACAACTTGAGGCAAATCCTTCTGCTGTTCTCTTAGGAAATATTTTCCTACATGTACTTATTACCACCATTTTGATGTGAAAGATGGACAGTCATGCTTAAAAAAATCCAGTACTCCTTGAGTTCCAAAAATCAGTGCTGGAGGAGTAGCTGACCGTGATTTGCTTCTGATGGTGGCTTCAGGTTTTTTCTGTTGATATCTATTTCCAGCAACTATTCCAGTTGTGTGTGCAGTACATTGTAACTGTCCTTACACATTCCTCAACTGTGTCCAATGACATAAAAAGCCAAGATTCATCATGATTGATTTGTAATGCCATAGTCTGAAGATACCATGGCATAGTCTATGACAACATAACATCTGAAGAAATCTCAATATAATTTTTGTGTTCAAGACAAAATAAATACATTCTACTTGAACAGAATTTTTAAGTATTATGCAATGGACAGACTGGATATGGTGCATACTAAGCCAATAATTGCAACTGACTCTAAACCTCTTTTTTACCGGACCTTGGCACTGAAAGTTTAAGCTATTACTGTTATTTGTATTCAGAGGTAGTTTAGATATGCGGGAATAATTCATTCTCATTTAAAAAATAGTTCAAGTGCCTTTTGCATGGCTTATGTAAAAATTAACTTGTTGGTATATCATACCATTTAAAGTTATTTAATTTTTTAAAAATTTGATAGTGTCTGATAATAGTAACTATGGAACTGCTTGCACAAATGCTGTTTATAGTGTGATTCTAGTGGGCCACTGACAGTGAAAACAGGATATGCACAAAACACATTCTGTTAATCAGGAATAAACTCATTTGCTGAACTGCACTATTGGGTAAACCATGCAAGAAAGAAAATCCGTTGTTTGACTTGAATGTCAAATTTAGAAAACAAACAAAAGGGTTGGTGTACCCAAAAAGGAATTCTTTTAAAAAAATATTATTATGTATACATCATATATTTAAATTCCTTTTAAAACATGACAATTAATTCAGGAAAAAAATTAACAACTGGAACATTAACAGCCCCAGTTCTAAACAAAAATAATAAAAGAGATTAATGGGGTTTGTTTCAGGACAAATACATCCTAATTTCTTCTTGTTCAAGAATGATTGTGAATGTGTAGCTGAGGCCTTTGTAGGACAAAACCAACTTGTAAAGTAGCTACACATCAGAAGTTGGTGGTTTATTGTTTTATTGGTTTTGGGGTTTTGGGATTTTTTTTTTCTTTTTTTTCTTTTTTTTAGATTCAGTCGCTATTTTTGTTTATTAAGGAATGAAAGCTAAGTCATCAATATTAATTTGCTTTTTCTCTCTATCTGGGAGACATACGAAACTCAGTCCTTTCACTTGTGAACATTAAAATGATTGATAAAAGTCCTACACTGTTACATTCCTGTAAACAAAAATCCATAAATCCAGCACTGCCTGCTGAAATGGGATCTGGTATTATGATTCGAGGGAGTTCATTCAGCAGATTTTAGGTTTTATTTATCCCATATTATAATATTCAGACCAACACTGAGTACAATTTCTCATTGTAGACTAGACACAATGCATATTTTTCAGATTTTAGAATGTACTGAATATGTAATTATGTATTTTCCCTCTAGCAGCATTTTCAACAAGATACTAGACCACTTCTGGTTCCATCTCCTGATTTTCCTCCTGTTAGATGGCTGGTTAAAATCTCATCTCTGTCTTAGGAGTTAAACTGGTCCCTCCAAATATGAAAAGGTTTTTTATTGGAAGAGCTACTTAATGCTTGTTTATTCTGAAAACAAAAGAATGGCTCTAAATGAAAGTGTGCTTGTATATTTGATTCCAACATTGCACAGAGCAGATGAGATGTGAGACAAGTGAGCAATGTTCAAACTTACATACTCTGCTCTCTGAGGGTAGTGGGATGGATCTGTGTGGACTTACACAGTTAGTGTAAATTACAGCTGATCTGACCTGCAGTCACTTTCATGCCTATCTGTGCTTTGTGGTACTGATAAGGAGCTGCTCAACTGTTGTAAGCCCTTGACCTTTCACTTGTCTAAAGTGGTAAGTGTGAAATTTGTGACCAGCTATACTTTGGTGCAATTTCAGAGCACATCAAGATGATGGCAGGAGATGGATGAATTGAACTGGATAGCGTAAGAGCCAACATTACAGACTGATATAAGATCCTTAGAGAGAGGTTTATCTTTTATGCAGCATCAATATTGTTCAATGTTTGCTACTGTAATAAAATTATATCTATAACGAGGATTTCAATTTCACATGTTTATATTTTACTCTAAAAGGAGAATTTAACAAAAAGAAACTCACCAGATAAAACCAACTTATCCTTTCCACTACTTCGTCTGTGGTCAGCAAATTAAAATGGGTAGGAACTTGTGAATGAGAGCTCAGCTTTATATATTTACAGAGGTGTAAATGTCTCTGACTTAATGTCTCTATGATTTTTCATTATGAAAACAAATTATCATCATCTCAAAGTAAGCCAATACTAGGAAAGATTCAAATCTCCATATCAATTTTCTAGTGGGATCACACTTTAACTATTTTCCACTCCTTGCTACAGATGGATAGAAGGTCACAGGTCAAGAATATTTGAGGATGGTACACCAGAGACTTTTCTTCTTTGATCTCAACTCATGGTGGGTCCCAGCCATCACCTCTGTGCCTGCTCTGCTTTGCTGCCATGGGCAGTGGGACAGACCCTGTCTGACAAGGCCTTTGCTCTCCTGGCCTGCAGTACCCTGGTCACTGCTGCACTCTGGCAGCTGGAATGTGGCGTCATTAAAGTTTTAAATCCATGATAAAATTAATGAATAATTAGTTAATAAGAAAACTTAATTTGTGATTCAATGGACCAGTGACAGTATTTCTTGATAAATTCTAAGAGAGAAAAGAGCCAGTTTGGAGCTCTTCAGTACAAGAGGGACATGGAGTTCCTGGAGTGGGTCTAGGGGAGGGTGACAAATCTGATTATGGGACTGGAACACCTCTCTTAGGAGGAAAGGCTGAGGGAGCTGGGCCTGTTCAGTGTCAAGAGGAGATGTCTGAGAGGGAACCTCATCCATGTCTGCCAGTATCTAAAGCAGGGGGGTGCCAAGAGGATGGAGCCAGGCTCTTCTTGGGGGTGCTAAGCATTAGCACAAGAAGCGACGAGCAGAAACTGATGCACAAGAAGTTCCTTCTGACCATGAGGAAGAACATCTTTACTGTGCAGGTGACTGGGCACTGGAAGAGATCACCCTGAGGGGGTGTGGAGTGTCCCACACTAGAGATATTCAAGAACCCTCTGGGTACAATCCTGGGCCATGTGCTCTAGGATGGCCCTGCTCAAGCAAGGAGGTTGGACCACTGTGGTCCCTTTCAACTTGGCCCATTCTGTGAAAAAAGTAGCCACAGAAAAAGAGCTTTATTGAAGATGTTCTGATGTATTGAAGGCTTCTGTCCACACACTTTTAATTTGGAAAAAGAAATTTGTCAGTGAGGCAATTTATGAGCTACCACAAAGAGGTATTTTATGCTGAAATATTAAACTACTCTTCTATACATTAGGTGTTCAAAATTCATTACTTACATCCTTGCAAAAGATAGTAGGGCTGCTCATTCTAACTGGAGAGTGTACACAAGTTCTGCTGTCACTGGTGGAATTGTACCCAAGTCATGTCCTTGTTTAGCAGTCTGTTGTTTCAAAGACGATAATTAGCACACTTATTATTGCTCCTAAAATCCCACTAATATGGCATCTGAAAGATAATTAGGAGAAATCAGAAATCAAATTTTCAAATCAGTACATAATACGCATATTGAAATTATCCACATAAATAAAGGTCAAGTATGACTGAAACTTAGAAATATTACGTTGCCACTGTATTGAATTGATTTTATAATTGAGGTTTTTTATGGTTCTAAATGTATATGTTTGATTCCAATATGAATACTGGAGTGACTGTCAGTCAAGAGAATATATGAAATGTATAGATCAGACTGACCCAAATGAACAGTCATGGGCTTAGAATCATGAATGTTCATGAGTATCTAGGACCTATGCTACTGTTTGGATTAATGTACCCATTTATTCACTCTTCTACATTATGTATAAAGATCACTTGGATGTAAGCTCAGATAGAAGATGCTACTTAAAAATTCCCATCCATATCAACTGAGTTTTTTATATATCAGAAAGACCAATGAATATGAAAAGCTTAGTTTTGACAACCTGGAAAAAAACAAGGTTAAATGCAACCCCAAATATGGCTTACTATGGAAGTTTATGACAATTGTAAAAAATATGCTTTTAAAAGAAAAAATACTGAATATTTAATACTGCAAATACATAGTATGTAGAATTATGCCTGAGGGCTTTTTTGCTATGTTGAGTGGATTTAATTTAATTTTAGAAGGGCTGAAAAAATAGTATACAGTACACACTTTTCCAATCTGCCAAGTTTTTGTTATTGTTGTAGAAAAGCAGAGAGGAGGCTATACAACTAATGAGAAAAACCTCAAAAATAATTTAAATAGGAGCCCAGTAATACGATGTCCACTTTGCAAGCAGCATAGCAGAGAGAACTGCTATGCTGACAGTAGAAGGCATTTCATTCACACAAATATTTTTACTTACACAAGAGAGAAAATCATTATCATCAAGCCTGCTCTTACTGAGGTACTTGTGAAACAAATATTAAATTATTTTTTCATTTAACACTATAAATAAAATTTAAATACTTTGCTGCATTGAAAATTAAAAAAAAACCCCAACCCCCAAAACAAACATACAAGGAAATCAACTAAAACAAAAACTCAAGACCCCTCAATGAAGGAGCTTTGCTGAAGTCATGTGTTTTGGTCAAATTTGTAATTTTTAGAGGTCTAGTAATTCAATTTGCATCAATATTTTGATGTTATCTCCATGTGATTTAAGTATTTAAAAAAAACTTAATGGGCTATAGAATGTTGGAAAAAATTTAGAGAATACTTGCTCTAAGAATCAGCACTAAAAAAAAGCACCTTATTTATACTCTGTAGATTATTGCTTATACAATAATATCTTCTAGAAATATAAAATGTTATGCTTGTACAAACACAAGAGGCAGAACAAGTCATTTGTTTGGAATACTGAAAAAGTGTAATTCTTCTCAGAGTGGTACCTTTCCTTCTGTCATGCATGTCTACAGCCAATCTTAGTAACTGAACTGCATTACCACCAATGCCTGGTTTCACTGAGACTTGCTCTATGTCATTTATATGCTGCTAAATGCATGCAATAAATATTGGCTGGTCACCCAGTTAACCTGCATTTCCTTTACTCGTGCAACAGAACTGGAATGACTGGACAAACTCAAAATGATATTGTGCAATATAAGATCTACAGTTGTGTGGAAATACACACAACTTTGTACATCCTCATAACAAAACTGGAGGGACTTCATCGAATACAAAGATTTACCAGTGTATTCAGTCAATCCTTTGGAATTGATGTAAATATCTACATATTATATTTGTTTCACCATGAAACCAGATAAAGAAGGATATTGATTACCATCTCTTTTTATCCTAGCATTCTTAACAAGGTAATAGCACCATTTCTCTTCAGCATGCTTTGAAAGTCAAACCCTTTGACACTTCAAAATTTTTAAAGTACCCATTATGAAGGTATGAATTAGTTCATTGCTTCATCAAATATAACTAGCTATTTGTACAAGCCTAGATAAACATCTAATTCTGTATTCGTAAATAAAAGGATTATATATATGTCAGTGAAGTGCTGTATGTAACCTGCTATTGTGTCATGTACCCCTTGGGGCATTTTCCTTTACGTTCACAGTCAGATTTTGATGTAGAAGTGAACTGCATATATGATTCAAATGGGCTCCAGGCAGATGCTCAGATTTTTTCTGAAAACATATAAAGGCTTCAGGGAAACATCTTCCTTTGGTGGTCATAAAAGCACCACTTGCATATTTCCATATGGAATAGCCTTAGAACCTTGTTCACAAACATAGGGAAAACTGAGAGGGAAACATGAGTGGTTCTGGCACCCTAAGGATTTTGGAGATAATTACTGTGAGGAGAAGGTTCTTGTGTACATAGAAATGTGTTACAAATAATGGAAGATATCTTATTATTCTTAAATGTGTGGCAGTGCTCTGCTCTGGTCTGTTATAAAGCTAGATATTAATTTTGGACTTGATAGATCTTTCTTTATTCTTATTAGATAGATAATTGAAAATCATCTGTAATTACAAGTTATAAATGCTTTGGTCTAAACATTTATTTAGAAACAAAATACTGCATATATATTTATAAATTAATAGTATTAGTAAGGTAATGGATAGTAGAACTTATTAATTTGAAACTGTTGGTGGTTTCATAGCTGCTTTACGAGAAAATTGCTGCCTTTGCAAAATTATATTAGGAAGTTAATCTTATCATCACATCATAACCACTACTAAATAAAAGCTGGTTATGTTCATCTAAATTTTCACTTAAGTGATGGTGCGCTTAGGGTGGGAGAAGGTCCTTTTTAAACCAGCATCCAAAACCATTGGTAAATGGAGCTGCATTCAAATATTTTTTTCCTCCTAGATCCAGGGTCAATAAAAATGGAAGTGACATATTTCTTTGTTTGCATTGCTGAAATTCAATATTTTTTTTCAGTTTTGCAGGATCTCTCTTCTATAAAATTTGGTTGTACACAGTCGTCATTTTCTGTGCATCCCCTGGCTTGTTACTTCTAGGGTGCTTCGCATTTCAGATTTTGTGATGCGATGTTGCTTTGTTTTCCTTCTGCTTCCTTTTTCTCCCTCCCTGCTACTCTTTTCAGAGACAGAGAATCCATCATTCATTCATGTACTTCAGGTAAGGCATTTTACTTGTCAGTAAATTCTAGTTTAGAGGCCTAATTGAAGTCTTCATCAAGACAGGGCTTTCTATCATGTTGTACCCTATGTAGCAAAGCAATTTCAAAGCCTGTAAATACATTCTATTACCTGCATCCACCACATGATGCTCAGGACAACCTTCCCTTGCAACATTACTACTTTCAAAAATTGACTTTCTTTGTCAGACCTTTCATGTGTGATGTTGAATAATGGTTTTCTATGCCTCCTAACTGTATTGCAACACCAGTTCTGTCTCTGATTTTCTCTCTTAACCTTTTCTCTAGGTGTGCTACGTATTTCAATCCTTAACATTATTTCCCCTTGTCTACCCATCTGCTTATTTTAGCTGCTTCTTCCTCTCTGCTGGATTCTGTACAGACTTCCCATCCCCCTTGTCCACTCCTTTAAACTCTCCCCCATAGCTCTGTCTATCCTCTCAGTTGGTGCATTTGTGACCCTTCTGTTCAGATGGAACCCATCCCACCTATATAGGCTCCATCTGTTCGAAAATGTCCCACAAACCTAAAAGGGGACAGAGGAAGTTCTCCTCTACAGAATTGACGTCACTAGGTGGAATTCTCCTGGGGTTCTGGCCCCTGAGCATCAGTAGCATCTACAAACAATAAAAAGGCTTCTTCTGAAAGGAATTCCTGGGAACAATGTTACATTACCTACCTATTGCACATATATTTCCCAGGACCCGATCCAAAGTCTAAGTCACTGGGGATTTTCCACTGATCTCAGTGGATTTTGGATCAAGCCTTCATTCCAGAAATACATGTGTTCAAAGGATGGGTTTAAAAAATAGCAACTTCTGCCAAGACAAGGGTGTTTAACAACCCCAAAGCAATTCTCTTTACTCAAAAACTATGGCAACTAAGAAAATAAAATATTACAGAGATACTTCTTTTGGAAACTATTCCTACCAATATTTCTATGCATATTGAGACTTAGTGAAATTAAATCTCACAGATGTGATGCAACCTTTTGTTGTTGAAGTGATTCCTTTGGTCATTCTCCAAATGTTGCTCAATATCTGCAGTATGTAAAGTATTAAAATCTCCTTGTGATCTGCTTCAAGGGACAAGAAAAGCTGGAAACAGATAAGAGCAAAACACTCCCTAAAATGGAACCTGCTTTCAGCACTGATAAAATCTGTGATTTTTTTTTTCTTTATAGCCTAAGGAGAAAAGTTGTATAAGTCTATTGTGTGAAGCAAACATTTTGCTGTTCAAAATAAATAAGGACTGAAATCTGAAAACCTAAACATGCCAATGAACAAAAGTAAAAACGTGGAGGGAAGACTAAAATTAATTCTTGGCAATTATTAATCTACTCAGTTGCTGAGGTGCATTTAAAAATCGTTAAAAGACAAGAGCCAGAACTGCTCTATACTTTATTTTTGAATAAGGTTCCTTGCAATGATGGTCTCTCCCAGCTTTTTGCAAGGTACAGTAGCTGCAGCTTTGTTTATCTGGCCCCTACACAATATTGTCAGGATGCATTTCCATTTTCCAAGTGACTGCTGCCACTGTGCCACAATCTGTGCTCATTTCTCGAGCAGCTAAACCCTTTGACACTGTGGTTTTTAATTAAAATTACATTAAACTTAATCAGCCAGAAAGAGGCTGCTGTAGAAGGCAGGTTTGATTGCAACCTGCAAAGGGCGCTGGGGCTGCCAACTCGCTAAAGATGTGCCGGCAGATGCCAAGCTGCTCGTGTGAGCCCCATGGTCACAAAAATGCTATGAGAGGTCACTTCTGTCTTCACTTTTTTCTAGCACTGTCACCAAACTATAATGCGTGACAACTCTTGATAAAGCTCAAGGAAGAGAAAGGAATACATTGCTAATACAGAAAATGTACTCTATTCTTTTCTCTAAGAATCAAAGGTCACAGAAAAGACATATTTGAAAAGTGTTATTTGGTAAATCCTGCAAATGATAGCCCTGTACATCTACTTGCACTTTTGAGATCACAATATATGCAAGGGGTTATGAGATTAGGCCTTGTGATATAAATATCCCTCAATCCCTCAAGATTTTTCCTAGAGTTTCTTTATTTTTTTGTTCTTATTTGGCTTTGAAGGGAGTACTAAATGAATGAGCAGGCCTAAGAGTGCTAGATGACAATTTCTTTGTGGAACTAAGACTGAGATCACTGCACAAATTAATAGTTTTTATCTGAAAATAAATTAAAGGTCAAAGTAGAGTTTTGGAATACCATTTATAACATTTTTAGCTGTTGTTCAACACCAGCCCAGAGCAACTATAGAGTTTCTTGTGTTGATCACTGAATGAGAGTTACATATAAGGATATTATTATTTACATTATTTTAATACATACAAAACTTAAACCAGCTGTCTCTGTTATCCTCTCCTCCTCTCTGCTTCTCCCTCGACTATGTTCATCGCTTAGATCTGAACAAATGCACAATGAACAGGAAAGGTCCCAGTGACAGGATTAAGAAGTCCCTGAAACTTATTCCTATCTTCTTGAGTTCTGGATTTTGTACCCATAATTTAGAGGGTCACGGCAGTTACAACAACCACGTTTCATATTTGAAACTGTCCAATCTTCAAAAATTGTATCGCTTTGAAATTTTGTACAGGAAGAGTTAAAAAAATATCCAGGAGCCTTTTGGCTTCTATTATATTGTATTAGACCCACTAATAAGGCTTCTGAAAGCTTCTAGACAAGATTTTAATGTTTAACTCTATTTTGTATTTCCTTATGCAGACTATGTCATCCTTCTGTCTGCAACTGTCATTGTCTGCAACTAGTCAAGGAATCACTTGATTTCTGCTGAGAGAATTTGATTCATATGTGTTCAAGGGAACACATAACTACTGCAATTCCATGATTTACCAGAATCTGAAGTTTCACACAGTTTTTAATTGTGTATGCCTGGAAATGTGTTTACAGAAACCTGGAAAATCAGGAATAAATTGGTCAAATTAATGAGGGAAGCAGGGAACAGCGAGATGAGATATGTGATGAAATTTGAGTCTAGTAGATTTAAAATTAGTGAGGGGAGACATCTGAAAAGAGAGAGATCAGGAAGAAAGGTTTCCCAGTGATTTAAGTGGTAGGATAGCAAATTTATTTTCTTATTTCATAATCAGACATATTAAATACAGTGAATGGCAGTTACTGTGTTAAGTTCTATTATAAACTATCAGAAAATAAATACATTAACACTCTTATAAATTAGGAATAACACTAATTAAGGCAATGAAATCAGACTGTTCTAGGAGAAACAGGAATGCTTTTTTTTCAGCTGTTCACTCAATGAGAAAAAAGAGCAAAGCACTTCATGTTTCCTAATTACATTGGGTAAAGGAAGCAATAAAATATATCAGAAAAATTAAACTCATCTTGTGTGACACAAAAGCATAAACCAGAAATGCTGGAAGTAAGAAACAATTTTTAAAGTCTGGACATCACTTTTTTGGGGGTATAGGGATTTGTGGACAAGCAAAAAAGTAAACTGTGATAGTTCCATCATATTACATCTCAAGCGACTGGGGAACATTTTCTTCCCCCTTATTCTTGCAAACTCCCCTGTAAATTCCTCTATTTTTGCCACATTATGTATATAGTTTTTATATTTTTGAGTGTTTGTTTTGTGCCTTGGAACGACTCCTGTAACTCCAGCTTTTCTAATCATTTCCCATGACTAAGCTTTAGCCCTGAAATGAAGAAATGAAACATGGAAAGAACTATAACAGCAAACATCCCTCTTAATTGTTTGGGCTAAATAGGCATTAGCAGCAAACATGAACCAGTTTTACACCTTACTAAATGGTGTTTATTTCATTGTATCAACTAGACTTGATAATGCATCTTGTGCCCAGTTTAGAGCAAGATGCATGGCAAGAAACTGCTATTCTGCACGTGGAGCTTGGCCAGTTACTTAAAAGGATTACACAGTGGGATCTCCACTGTTAGCAGGGACTGGACCCAGTAGTCAAATATTACCTTCTATTACAATGTTCTTAACAAGCAAGGATTAAAAAGCAGAAAAAATACTCTTTCACATTTTAAGTCATCTTTTAAGCTACTTTCTATGTAATGAAATCTGCAGTAAAGCTGGGGATAATACTCTCTACTGATCACCCACACAGCTTTATTTGGAATAGTGAGATATATTATTTATAAAAAAGGAAAAAAAGGGTAATTCCAGGAAAAGTAGAACTGATGTCTCTGGTTTGTCTTTGCATATTATCAGTAATTAAAGTTTCTTTTGTGATAGGTCTTACTAAATAACATCATCTTTGTGGATTCTCTAGGACCTAATCTTAGTTGAATTTACACTGCAGTATTTGTCTTGCAGACCATGGTCTATCACAGGACACAGATGCCTTGTTCCAGGCAACTTGCTGAATTTGTAGGTTGTCTACCCGCTACTTGATGTGAGTTTCTGTTAATGAATTGCAAAGCAGTGATGGACAAAGAGCTCTACAGTTAGTGCAAGGCATAGTACATGCACATAAATTCTGCAGGCCCATGGAATGGCACAAGCCACACTACCTCACAGGAGAAACGAGGGAGTCCAGAATGATGTGTACTACGTGATGGGATAAAGATGGCATACATGGCAAAGGGCAATTTGATATGGGGAATTTCTACCTCTTGTATAATTGGGGAAACCTTAGAGGTGTGATTGAATGAAGGCAAGGGTGATGGATACAAAACATGATGGCTTCTTAAACTAATCTGTAGAGAGGCCTGCCAGGAATGGTTCTTGTCTAGACCTAGTTAACCAGTTATCAGGCAGTAGAAGCAAATTAGAATTGAGGCCCTGGGGGTCAAGTGACTACAATCTAATTAAATTTATTATAATTCAGAAACCAAACCAAATTAATACAAATATAAAAAGTATGACTTCTGACTGGCCTGCTCTGATGCCTCATGAAGAGGCTCTTGGCAGTACTTGTACACTGGAGAAGGCAGCTCTTGTGTGGCTCTGGAGCTCAGGTTATGGAAGAAAAATCTAGAATTGGTTCTGTCTAAAGCTTGACATTCCAAAAGGAGAACAGGGTTTTTTCCTCCTAGAAAATGCCCACCTACCAGTTGCACTAGTTACATTTGAAGTGATGATTCCTACCTAATCAGAAAAAGTACACTAACAATATTAACATATTCATTAACATGAATATTATTAGCACTCCAGAGACAAGACACAGGTTTTTAAGAGGCTGCACATTAAAGGGACATCACACACAGATATTAATATTATGATACCATTTACATTATTAGCATGTCTCTAATCCAACCACTGCAAACAGCTGTATGGCAGGGAACCACATATCTCATGGATCTGCACTTGTTAAGCAGGCTCTTGTAAGCAAAAGACAGTGAAACACAAGCACAATTATTCTCTTGAGGTGGGATACCCAGTTTTTATTTTGGTATCACCATGGCATCTTGTAAAGGATGGGCACACATCTATATAATGTGGCAACTGACCAGCAGCTGGTGAGAACTCAAGTGGGGATTCCCAGCTGCCTCAGCTGTCACAGGCAGGATAAAACTTCTTATGAGCATGTATATAAAGTTGTAACACACCAGAAAAGATCACAGGCAGAAAACTGGGCAGCACAGCTCTCCCAAACACTCATGTCCAAGCTTGTCCACTGTCCACACAGAAGAAAAATTCAAGTTCATGCTGCGTTTTAGTTTGAGTCCAAGCACATATAAGCCTGACATATATACAGGTAGCACATGACAGAGGAACCTCTCCTAAAATATCACCTGCCAGATTGGCAACTAGTGGAAGCCTCAGCTCAGATTGTAGTCAGAGTGTGGATGCTGAAAGCAACATGGGTGCACAGAGTCAGCTTGATGTACAGCCTCTTCCAGCCTCAGTTAATGTAGTGCCACGTGATCAATAACGGAATGATTGGTGCTTTGAAAGAAGGATTTTTAAAATGAAAGGTTAAAAAGCCTCCCATGCTATAGAACTGCTGATGTGCACTGCTGTGTAATGCACAGCATGAGTATCTCTCTCTCCTCCCTACAATTTGCAGTGCCCCTCTTTAAAAGGCAATGCCATATCCATTTATGTACCAGCTCATGATCAAAAGCAACGCTCAAAACCTACAGTGTCTCATACTAATTTCTCAGGAGGATTTTTGCCTTCTAGCTCTGTTCTCTGGCCTGAAAAATCAGCACTTGGCTCTTTTAATAGTTCCAATGGGAAGTGTTACTTTTGATTAAGCCTGTGTAACACATTTAACATTCAAGAGTCAACAACACAGCTTACGAGTTACTGATTTCTAAGTTTATCAGACTTGATGCTAAACCATGACGAAAAAGGACACAAATTATGAAATGGCAAATGTAATTTTTCAGCCATTAATGCAACAATGTGAGGTGCCTCAAGGCAATTGAGATGGTTTCTGGTGGTCAAATATACATAATTTGTAAGATACCCACAATAAACAAAAGAATTAGTCATCACATTGAAAAATATAGATAAACACCTCTGTGCCAGTAAAGATAAAACCTTTGTTAAATAACTACAACTTCCACATGGCTGAGTCTGCCATTGATATATCTTCTGACTGGTACCGTATTACATGAGTAACCCCACTAATTTCAGTGAAATCAGGCAAGAGGTGAAGTCCTGCATAATGTAAGCACAAAGAAGATCCCAGTAGTTACTAAACTAGAAGGGCAGTAATAACCTCCCATAATGGACAATTTCACTTTAAACACCTTTGAAGACAACAGAAATTAAGTCCAGACTGTTGTTTTCTGTACACATAATTTGATACAGAACTTAACATCTCTTTACTACAGAAATACACTGATTTAGAAGACACCATCTTAACAACAGAAATATTCCGCCTGGAAATTAAATGAAAGATGCCACAGAAAAAAAAGTAAAGAAAATGTACCTTACAGAACTAGATATAGAACATATCTTATAGAACTGCCTTCTTTTATGAAGTGTAACTTACTGTTCATAAATTCACTTGACATAATAGCTTTGATATTTTTCAGTGAAATTTAGTAATGTTCACGACCTGAGAATAAGTGCAGGAAGGAACTAAGCTGAAGATAACTAAGCACATTCACTCTTCAGAAACGATCTAGAGAAAACAGTAAAAATCCAATAAAACAAATTTTTAAAACCCAACTCAATTCCAAGGCAAAATTATTTAGATTATGTTTTTCACTTTATATTTTTCTATTTTCATTCCTGACTGCTCTTTTGGTTTACAACTTTCCTGTGTTTTAAGCCACTGTAGCTGTGCACTTTAAATTTTGCATTTAACCTTTTGCAAGTCTAGAGACATCTTTCCATCCAACAAAGGAACACACGTAAGACTCATCTGGACCTATGACTCTGCTTGATACATCACCACTGATTAGGACATGTAAGGGTCTATCACACCAGGAGTGTCCCTGGCAGCACTGGGTCATTGCACTCAAGGGGTTAACTGATGGCATTTAATATACTTATCTGGGGGCAGAGGTTCAAGGCTGGAAAATACTTCCCCTCGTATTACCATTTGGTCAATTAGCAACCTTTAGGCCAGAGCTATGTGTTCATATTCTCTCGTAATCCTGTCAGGACTCCTTATGCATTCACCAGTAATGGAGTCCTGTGACTAAAACCTTTCCTGGCCAGGGTAGCTGAAAGACCAGCTTCTGATTCCTCACAGAAACTCTCCTATAGGCAATAAAACAGCAGTTATATCACAACTGCTCAAATGGCAAATGTGAAGTGACTGCTCCAGTATAAGATGCTGCCTGAAAAAAAGGAGATGGGGGTAGCTCATTTGACAGAGCTGTTCACACTTTTTCTGCACAGCTGAGAGACATTAGCTTGATTTCCCAAGATCGGTGTGTTGTCCAGCGCTGCGAGTTAGAAAACCCAACAGCCTCACAGATAAGCTGGGTCTGATCATACATGTTTCAAAGCCCAGGCACCAAAACCCATCTCAACAGAAAACAAACAAACAAACTAACGAACTAAAAAACCTCACAGAAAGCTGAATATTTCACAAGGTCAATAGTTCAAATGAAGTAAAAAGATAAAGAAAAAAGGCTTTCGTGACCTGTCTCTAGACCATCTTTCCCACAATGATACCCCATCTAGCCAACAATTCCATAGGGTTTGTTTTGTAGATCTTTGGGCAAAATTCACTTGCTTTAGCTGATAAGAAGAAATTATCTATGTTCACACAGACTGGAGATGACTGGTAAAAACTATCCAGTTCAGTGGATTTGGGAATTAAGCAAAGCAGGATACAGTTGGTGCTAAACAAGGAAATGAGATCTTTTTGTTTTTGTTTTGATTGCTGTCTGAAGCTAAACACCGTATTTTATACTGAACGACTCAGTCAAGAAGATTCATAATCAACACTGCTGGTTGGTTACCCATTTACCTTGTCCAGAGTAATTATTACTTCTAAAATATCAAATCAATTTTTGAATGCCTAAGTATGGATTGAGATTTTTATCTTGGGTGGCCATTTTTTTAAACTTGCAGAAAAAATATATTTTACCAGCCTCATTCTATTACAGTCACTGATAATCAACATTCCTGTTGAAAAAGATATATTAAACATTATATTTTTGGTAGTGTCACAACTACTTTAAGATGTGTACTGTATTACTGTACAGTTACTTAGTGTATTATATGGGATTATAATAACTACACCTCTGTCAGAGACCTCTGTCAGAGAGAGTAAAAGCAGCAGAGACTGTCTAGAAAAGATGGAAATCTGTTGATTTCAATATATTATGGAATGTGAAAATTTGCAAACCTACTCTTTTGACTTATGGTATGCAGTGAAGGGCCAATCTAAGTTATGCTTCTGCTGCCACTGCAATAAATGATAGTGGGACACTATCATCATTAGAGCTTAATTACTATACGGGTACAAATAGAGAAAAAAATAAAATAAATACAGTATTTTTACCTTCCCTAGATAGCTTTGATATCAGTATATCCCAGTTACTGGAATTTTTTTTCAAGATTAATATAAATAATTTCAATTCTATCGATTACAGGGGATCTTGTAATCTTACTTATCTCACAGCAGAAAAAGAATGGAGAAAACAGAAATGAAAGGAAATATCTGAACGTTAAATAATATAAAGGTGTATTTGTTTTAAACTACTAGACATACTTTTCACTTTAGTTATAATGACAAAACAGAAATTTTGCAAGAAAAAAACTACCAAGTTAACATGTGAGAGACCTAGATGACAGCCATATAAATTTATGCTTCAGCATGCTCAATAAAATTAAAGAGACTGTGCAGGTATAATGTTCCTCTCTACTATAAAATAAAAGACAAAGAACCAGCGGAAAAGCTTTTTCCTATCTCCTAAAGTTACAGATAACATATTTTTCTGAAAAGCATTTCCCTTTTTTCTGCTGAGATACACTTGATTCCAAATCCTCAGTATATTTATAAATTTATTTATTTATTTATTGCCTCCATCAAGATGCCAAGATCAGTCCATTCTAATTCAGGATGTCCCACTGTTTTACTCATATTTGTTCCAATCTACATTAAACACAATTGATAATAATTGATCCTTGATTATTTCAATTCGGACTTTGAAAACCTGACTTTTTACTTCAATTAAAATACATTTCCCATTATGTTCTACGTTAGTTTACAAGCAAGATGTATTTTTGAGGCAGACTTTCCTCAAAAGTCCTTACCAACAGGTCTTCCAAACTTTTTCAAAGGAAAACAGAAGGTAATTATATGCAAAAATTGGATACCTTCCTGGAATGTTCTAAAACATGGGTATGCAAGATGTGCAACAAACCTCCATGAAGAGTCAAAATGAGACTCATACTTTGATACATTTCAGGTGCCTGTTGGAAATTAGTGTTTGTCACAGTGAGAAATTCTGTGATGAATGTTGAGACAAAAATCAGACTAACAGCAGTCATCACAGCTGGGAGTAAGTTTGAAAAAGAAGCAAAACTGAACAATCCACTCTCTAAATCGATACCACTGATAATGTAGACCCATATCTTTTTCATATTGACTGAAAGCTGGGAGTATGTTGACCTAGGTCTGAACCCACTGCCATGCCATCTATATGTATCATGTGCTCTGAAAACTAATTGGTTGATGGACTTGCGCATGGAGGCGTGAAAAACTTTGTAATGCTCAGTCACAGCAGGATAAGACCAGAAGAAGACATTAACAGGGACTGAGGAGGAAGATGACATGGTAACAAGAGTGAAGAAATGCATGTCCTTGTAGACAAAAAAAGACTAGGGATTTTATGTAAGCAAGAACCATTTTCTCTTTTTCACTGTTAAGAAACAATCCTCACAGACATTTTGCTAACTTTTGTCAAAACCAGGCTCTATTTTAAAATTTATTATATGTAATAGAGAACACAGTAATAGTTCCATATGATAGAGATGAATGCAGTATAAATGCTTAGTGTAGTCACTTCATCTGACATTGTGTTCAAATTTTCTTTTAGAACAGCAAAAGATGGAAGAGAGATTTTGCTGTTGTTTTCAAGAACCAGCAGTGTTTTTTTTTAATATTACTTTCACTTTTAACACCAACAACTTTACTAAATTGCATTTGCTGTCACTTAATTTCAGCATGTGCCCAAAGTGTCTCAAAAATATCTTTTTGGTAAGATTTTACAGCTATTGCACTGTTTGCAGCTCTTACTGCTACTTCTTCCATTACTAGAATTCCCCTCATTCAGTTGGGGCATTCAGTTAAAGACAAAGTGGAACACTTCTGTAGTTTATCCATTAAAGAATGAGAAGCATTGTATAAACATTTCTATTATAAAGAAACCACTCTCTGTACAACCACATAATTCATGACTTGCATTCTACAATTGACAGGCTTGGTATGTAGTTTAGAAAGCTAATGCTAACTTTTTGCCTACCAGTCCTTTGAACATTATCTTCAGCTGGATAGGTGATTTCTCCATCCTGCTGAACCATCATGACCTGCTTCCCAAAACTGCATTAACCATGTGGTTGTTAGACTGCTCCAGCAATGTTATAAACCATGTATGACATCAACAATACAAAATACTGAAGCATTGCCAGTGAATATGAAAAGTGAGGGCATTCATTTGCTCACACAAGGATTATTGGTATGAAAGATGATCTAATGCCCATGCATAAAGGTGACAATTGACAACAATTTTTCTGTTTGACCCAGTGGAGCTTTCAACTATCATGATTATTTTATCCTGATAGTTTTATCCTGCACAGAAGATGCAGATTATTAAGTGTTTCTTCATTTCATCACTTCTTAGGGAACTAGAGACCATCAAAAACCTCATGTCTGCCTATTCAAGCTACAGTAGATACATCTGAGCTTCTTAATACAACCTTCTCAAAATAAAGGTACTGTACTGAACACACTTCTGCCTCACTGGAGTCCAAGAGCAAACACAACAGACATTCGTCATCTTAACACACTGATGGAAGGCACAGGGATAAAATGGTAAAACCTAAGGAGAAGAGAAGAGAATACTTCAGTGCATATACAATTGACTGAAGAGCATTAGCATAGCAAAATGTAAGAGAAAAACCTCTGTTAAGTGTGAAGTATCTACCTGTCATTGAAATTAAAAGCACTCATAGCTTGCATACAGCCTGTAGTCTGAGTATTGAACCATGACTAATACCCCAGTATACACTCTACTTCTGCAAAACAAAAGTGCTTTGGAAACTGTTAAAATGCTTAAAGTTATTTAAAATTAATTTATATTAAAAAACAAATGAGAACTTTGAGCTAAAAGATGCTACAAAATCTAAAAAATAGGTCGACAAGAATGACATTTATTAGTGTTTTCTGAGGAATTCTGAACTCTCCTATAAGAATAGTGGATATGAAGCTATTGCAGTACTGAATGTGGGCAGCACAAACCAGAGAACTCCAAACAGGGACAGCAGGGAAAAGAAAATACTAAGGCACACAGATGTTCTAGCCAATGTTTGCATATATTGTAGGAACTGCTATTCCCACCTTAATTTTTTGCTTACTAAGATAAATGTAATTGCTTTTACATTTTGATAAACTGGAATGTTGAGTCCATTAGCTAATCATATGTACCTAACTGACTGAATCTTGAGGGCTGCAGGACTGCAAATCCTTAACTACAATGTGTACCAGCACAGATGAGAATGTTTACCCAGGCTTAGGATGGATCATCTTGCACTGTGCAGCAGTGGGTCCTGAGACTTCGAGAAATTCCCATCCAGATTCCCCTTCAATGGAAATTGCAGCAATATAAAAAAGGATGTGTCCTTTTTATGTCCTTAAAAAATCAGAGGTGCTAGAGTTTCCTCAGATACTTCTGGTAAATTGGCTGGTTAATACTCATGAACCTCACACTTGAAGAGAAAGGCATCCAAGGGTAGGACAGGAGGAATGTCAAAAGATTTGTGACTGCTTCAACCATTTCCAGTCTGTAAGACATTTTTGGTTGGTTTTTGGTTGGTTTTGTTGGTTTTCTTTTAACGCCAGAATTTTGCTGTCAGCCATTTCAACAGCTTGTCTTTGGCTGTGAGAAAGACAGCTTCTCTTTCCATGGGATCAAAAGATATAAAAATAACAACCAAACATACTGTAAAAATATAGCTCATACAATATGTAACATCTAACATACTGTAAAATAAAGCATTATTAATTAAAAAAAACCAACGAAACTGATTCTCAGAATGCTGGGGATCCTTCTCCTATGTGAAGGAGGAGTTCCTTTTGAATTTTTGTAGCTAAGATCACTACTAGAGAAACAAATCCTCCCAAAACAGTGGAAGAACAAATAAAATATTTACACACATCATATAACCCTCAATAAGCTTTTCCCTAATTTTGTTGTATGAGGAGATTGCTAACCTTCTTTTTTTTTTTTTTTTTTTTGGGGGGGGGGGAGGGAGGTGTGAAATGCATTTCTGTATTTCTATCATCATTTTTATTAGCTCCAGAATAAGTTAGAAGAAGATATTTTATTTATTGTTTCTCTTTGCAGTGTTACCACGAGATAGGAATTACATTTCTTTCACCCAACTACTTCAGTATTGTAATTTTAAAAGAAATGTGGTACCACCATCCCAACCCAGTGCACAGTACCTTAATTTCACAACATCAAACATAGCCTTCCAAACCAGTAAATACATCTAGGCTACCAATACCTGTGTAATTTGATATGCTGACACATTTTTTTCTGTCTCATTTCAGTAACTCATTGCCATAGGCTACAAACAACTCTCACTCCCGGAAATGTCATACCTAATTAATACACAGTAAATTTTAAAAGAGGAAGTTCTTCAGGCCTCTTGAACAGGGAATTTCTTTTACTTTCTGTCCTACCATACTGGCTAATGTTGATGCAAATTCTGTTTTCAAAGTAGCCATACTTGGATGGTCAGTGAAAATCTTTTACATCAGGATATTCTCAAACCTTTGGTTGAATATATGTAAGCATAAAAGCTCAGGTAAATATGTTAGCCTGCCTAAACAGTGATTCATTGACTGTAAGTGCAGCTTACATATATATGAATGTACATATGCTTTTGGACCTATAGTGCTTGTAAGCTTGTGCATAAACAAAAAATTACTCTAAATATTCAGTGCATATTTTGAGTATCAGTAGACAAATACAGTAGTACATACTTGGAAGATATATTTTCATCATGAAGTGCTGTACCTGAGAACTGTGACTCCTGTCTTTAAGCCAAATGCCATTCAGGAAACAGTTTCTGTCTCCCTGGTTCCTGGTTTCAGTTACTACAAGAGCTGCCTAGCTATCCATATGATACCTCTGGTACAACAGCATGAGTGCACAGACACAGTTTGTTTCCACAAATGATGTTTGCTCATATAACTATTTACAGATTTAGCTGCACAGTCAGATTAAAAAAGTAAAGCAGCCCTAGGTCTGAATACCACAATGAACTTTGAGATGCAGAGAGTCAGCTGCAATGATGACTGAAGCCTTGCAGTACAGGTGGAAAGCCTTCCCCTTTGCTTCATTTTGCCACTCAGTTTTGGCTTCGTTCCCTCATTTTTGCTTTCCTGCTGCTAGTTTAGCCATAAACCTTAATGCAGGTAAATCAGTATTTATTGCAGTCCTTAAACAGCAACTAAAATGTGAAACTTAGACCTAAAATTCTGCTTACATTAGATTGTGCAATAAACCTGCAAGTGTCTTACCAGACAGGTGCTAAAAATATTACAAAGGCCATACAGTTTTGATCCTTTTAGTAAGAAAAATTAGAATGCAGCAGATTCATCTTTAAATGCAACTTTATGATTGTAACACACAATATACTTAGATTTTCTTTATGCCTGGACACAATGATTGTGTTCCAGCATACAATTGTAAATCTGTTGCACCACCAAGAAAGAGGTGGCTAATAATCTTACATCTTTTTGGAGCATTTTATGGATGTGTCTATGTGCTCTTGGCTGCCAGGTTTAAGGTCCCAAAGACAGATGGCTAAAACCATTTGTGTCCCCACTGTCATCCCACATTCACTCACAACTGATGCCCATTGCATTCAACCCACTTTAAGAGGCTTGTTGGGCTCATTTGCTTTTGCACTCAGCAACGAGAGGTCTTTTCAGGATTAAACATGAAATGGTTCTCGTGCATTTCACACATCTTATCATCTCCCAGCACGCTCTGTGAGAATCTCACTGGCTCAGTCAGGAACGAGCTCCCTGCACAAGCAAACTGCATAAGCATTTTTGAGCTGATAAACTCTGAAGTGTAAGTGGCTCCCCTGCCTTGAAGCCAACACCCCTGAAGTTACAAGACACAGAGTTTCTTTGCTCTTTACTCTCGTCTTGATAGGCTTAAGTCTAATCCCAGCCAGGACACTTCTGTATTTGTCTAGATCTAGGCAGACTCCTGAGACTTCCATCATAGTCTTCAGAGTGCCTATGACAGATTTACCGACCCGCCCTTTCAAGTCTTAAGAGAACCACAAAAGCCTGGACAACTCATCCATATGTTCTGCATTTTCAGTTGAAGCTTTCTTGTTGGGCACCAGTTGTTTTGCACCAAAGAAGAGATTGAATGTGAGCCAACAGTGGGTACTTGGGGGCTCTGAAATCAAATATGTGAGCTTGCTATCTGAGTTACCATGAAATCACAAAGTGACTGCTAACCAGTCTAGGTTCTTACTCTCAGAGAACTTCTGTTTGTTCCCACAGCTGTGTTCCATTAACCAGGCAGGCTACAGCTAAGAATCAAACCACGCTTCCAGCAAGATGACTTTTGTCACTCATTCATTCAGCCTCATATCAGAATCACAGAATCACGAACAGTCTAAGTTGGAAGGGACCCAGAAGGATTACAGAGTCCAACTCTTAAGTGAATGGCCCATACCACCATTTTTCCTTGTGAACAAATTGAAGAAATTGGCATTCTGATTTAAACAACTTCAGTGTACATTTTAATTCCATAAATTCTGTACATTTTCCACATATTTTTACAGAAGTGAAATATTCTGGAAAATCATTTGTTTTCTGTGATCAATTTTTTTCTCCGCAGACACATATCTGACATGTTCTATTATGCTGTTAGAAGCTCCTTTCCAGTTATAGAACCCCTTCCTTGGCATTTACATAAACAAAAAAAAAGCTATTTCTCTGCATTGAATTAGCTAAACTTACTCTGGTTATGACCTTGGTAAGGATGACTATTTATAGTCCAGCTTGCTTATATGAAAGATTAATAAAAAGAGAATTTTTCCCTTCCTATAACAAAATGTTTACTTTCTAATAATTTATCTTCTGTCTGGATTGTCTAAAAACAGCTAGCATTTAGATACAGGGGAGAAGGGGAGCTCTATCACCAGTTTGAAATTTCTCAATGTGAGAAGCATGCAAATACATGTTCCATCAATGTATTTATTATTACATCTAGCCAGATACTTGTTTCAAGATACTCAATGTATCAAAGACACTATTTTATATAGTCTATGAAGTCTGCAGTTTGTGGGAATTGTGGTTATTTAGCTAATTAAACTCAAAGACATGTGAGGAAACTGTGAAAAATGTCAATAAGAGAGCATTTATAGAAATTTTCTCTGCTAGAATCAGTAATTATTTTTCTTAAAATGTGATAAAGAAAATTCAAGTGTCCTCTGAAGAGTTACAGCATTATTCAGAGACTGAACTCAGTCTACAATGTGTGAAACAGAGGGATTATAATTTTGCTTTTAAAGCAAGTATCAGTAGAACTTAATTATGGAATTATGTCTGATGCTTCACTAATACTGAGTGTGCCTTGTAAAGCAAAATAAAAGACTGTCTCTCAAGAAATCAACATTATTATCTTTCTAGCTTGCATCTTGCACAAAAAACCCTCTTACCATCTCATCTGCAGCTGTAGCTGGTTTATTAATCTGTGTGCAGAAGATAGTATCATAATATCTAGACTATCAAAAGCTTGTAAAACATCAGTTTTATGAGTGATGGTTCAGGAAAATCCCTGACCAAAAAAGAAAATCCTTGATTCAAAGCAAACCACCCAACATATTAGTTCAGCTAAAGTCAAGCAAGTCAAATTGTGAGCCATAATAAATAAAATACTACCAAACCATTTGGAAATATCTTGCTGTATTTGTTCATTATTTGCACAGAATCTAGGAAAGGCTGCAGCAAATGACATAAAATGGCCAATGGCTAACAGCCACACAGGTAACCTGCTGTGAAAAGTTAGTGCCAAAAAATTACTCTCCTGTGCGTTGGACACCTGTGGGTGAATCCTCTATCACACCAAAAGCTGCTAGCTGGCAATCAAGTTCAAACACCTGATCACTAGATACATGTGTATTTACTTAGTCCATCTGTGGCATAGAACATGTGCCAGAAGTGACTAAAAGTGAGTAAGAAAGGAGCAGTACAGTACCACATGTTTAAGAAACAGTTAATAAATCTGCATTAAATATTTCATCACTTCTTTAAATTCACAATCAAAATGCTCCAAAGAAAGTGTAAACATCGGATTTTTAGCCATGGGAATTGCAAGTTGTTGTTGTTATTATATTTTGGAGACTATTGCTGTTGTACTGAAACCTTTTTTTCAAAGTCCTTAAAATTTCCTATTAAGAGAAACTTCTGAAAAAAACCAAAGTTAATTCACATAATTTCCCAACGGATTTCATTAGTTTGTCAGAACATGTTCAAAATCAGATCACTGGTACTAAATGCAAACTTTCTGGTACACATGGGTGAAAGCAGATCTAATGCATGACGGGATAAAGAACTGCCAGTCTTGTTGAAAAATGAGATTAATCTAAACCTCACTGAAGCTAATGGGACTTTCCATTAACTTCCACAGTCTTTGGATCAGGTCCTATAGTTTATTTTTCTCTATCCTTTTATCTTCTCTCCCTTTCAGATTTGTTTTTCTCCTTTATGTGTTACAAGAGCAGCACTGAGAGCTGAAATGGACAATGCTTAGCTGGCAGTCATTCCCTGGTAATTAGACCGAGCCTCAAACACCTGACCTGCACATCTATGGATATCAAGCACGTCTGAGTGCCCAATTACCCGGGAGTATTAAGAAATAGGTTTGGAGGATGGGCAAATGATTTGATTCTTAAACTCTTCCGTAGTTGACGCTGTGCATGCTTCTTCTTCAGCACAGACTAGAAGACCCAAAGAGAGACTGGAGGTCAAACCCTGTCTGAACCATGATATGCTGTGAACAATTTCTTCATACCGTTTAGGATCTTTGACCTTTAGAAAATCTACAGCATTCATAATTATATCTAAAGCAGCTTTGATGGTGTCTTCCCCTATAATGGATTCACAGACGTGAATAATACTCCTTAATTTTCAAGTATATCTTTTTCAAATTAATATTTCAAAGAGAAAAACCCTTATCTTGTTAAGAAGAAGAGTTTCAGGGTAGTAGCTCTTGCATAGGATGCTACAGTTTGGTGGCCTCTCTTGTTAAAAATGTTCTAGTACCCATCTAATGCCCACTTATTTATGGATTTTAGACTAAAAGCCCTTTTTTGCCAGTTTTCTTCACAAGCACTTATCTCAGCATCCTCATTAGATGGTTTTTCTCTTTTCTTTTTTTTTCAAGGCCTATCCATGCCCTTGGTACTTTCTTTTGTTCCATTCTGCAAAAGGAATGGCTTTAAAGGATCTCTCTCTACCAGTTTCAACTTTTTTTCCTTTGTAATTAGCCTTATTTGAGGAGCAGAAAAGTAGAAGACCAGAGAGAAATAATAATAATAAAAACCCCTGGTGAACAAAGCAGATGATGTTCTTTACTTCAATCATATGCTGTATAGCCTGAGTCAAAGAACTTGCACATCTTTTTTTTTTTTTTTTTTTTTAATCTGACTCATACAGTACATGCAAGCCAGCTGAGAGACAGTTTTGAAGCTAAAGAACAGGAATGATTTATTTAGCTGGTCATTGTTATTTCCAAGAGCTTATTTAAAAGTTATAATTAAAGAAATCTTTTGCAGATAGTAATTTGAAAAGGAATTATATGTTTGCCATCATCTGCTGAGAAGGAATATATTGATAGTGTTCATACACAAGTGTCTGAATAAGAAATATATTTATTATGTTAATTGGCAAGTGTCTGAATCTTTGAAAAATAAGCAGTGAAATAATATACTGGAACTAAAATGGAACCTGAATATGAATTAATGTCAAATAAAGTCTACAACTTCTCATATCATAGCTAAATCTGGTGTCAGCCTTTATTCAAATAATCAGGGAGGTAAATTTCTTTGCTAATTCTCTTTCAAACTGAAAAAAAATACCCAATGCATATTGGCAGTCCTGACAAATCTTTAAACTTTAGAAAGTATTTCAGCATACACAACACTGGTAGAAATACAGAAATCAGAATTTCTGTATTGATTCTGCAACTCACTTGTGAATGGTTCAGAAGAGCCAAGAAAAACAAAAAGGGTTCTTTTATTAATAAAGTGTCTTTACTAGTCTCTTTACTAATAAATTATTTACTAATAACTAATATTTTATTCAAACTTTTTTCAAACTTAAAAAAAAAATTGTACCTTGAATATCAGTTTCTGACTTCCTACATTTTGTTTGCATTTTTCTGTCTTTTTTCCTTCTTAGTATGCAGTTCTTGCTAGACTAGCTATCTAAATGAATGAACATTTACTACCTGGAACAAAGCATATTTGATTTTTTAAAATGCAGAACTCTCCTCTAAAAGTACTTCCAATCACTTCCATTAACAAGATGTACAGAAGGTATTTTACCATTGGAAATTCACAGTTGTGAAATCATTAGTCTTTTTTTCTTTTAAATCTGCAAATTACATAAGTATTTTTATTATTCATATCACTTTGAATAAGTACATAAAATTTATTTCGACTGCTACCAATAGGTCAGTTAGCTTTTACGTACTTGAAGATGACTAAATTTGTGTCTTGTGTAGACCATCTTGAATTTCTGTTGAGCCTAAATAAGTTCACCCAAGCCAACAGTAATTTCCACAGATGTTATTAGATTATCTAATATTTACTATAAAAGAAGCAACATACATGCAAAGCCTTATCTTTTAATTTTTGTTAGCATGTCTAAGTTTTAATAGTTTTAGAATTATCCAATTTAAATTAATTTTGATGGGTACCCAGTTCAGTTAAATATTTCTACTTCTGTAAATTTTGCTCACACTATAAGATAATTTTCAATCTGCAAAACTGAATGGAAAGAGTTATTCCAGTAAGATGGTTGCCATTTGTTCTGCTGCTTATGTCAGAAAAACCACCATTTTTGCCACTCATTCTTTTCAGTTCTAGACAGAAGTCTAGTGAAAATAAAGCAGTATGTATCATTTCAGAATGATCACTGTATGCGATTGAACCTTAATAAATAAGGTCTGAATTTTGGACAGATAGTTCAGACATTTGTTATCCAAATAGGATCACTCTTCCTCATTTTGCATGGCATGAATCTAATCAATCTACCAACATTCTGTGTACCAAGATGTGTACGTCATACTTGCAAAATGGGGGACAATTCATCAGTTTGCTGATGCTAAAACCTGCAAGTCTGAGGTGGTTAAATCTCTCAGTATTTTATCTCTGTACCTACTCAGATATTTTCCTGTGGTCCTTGCTCATTTACAAAACTATCTCAGATAATGCAAATACATTATGCAATCCATGCTCACAACAGAACTATCAAATTTGGTTTGTGCCCTGCATTGTTTAAAGAATTACATCTGTTTCTGTTAGTACACTTAGGACACTCAGATATACTATATTTTATCAGATAAAGGATTTCTTTTTTTGGAAAGGGAAGTTTACTTCCTCTTTTGATTTAATATTTTGTATACTTTCTTTTCTATTTTAAGTTACAAGCTGATATTTTTAATTGATCCTCTAGCTGAACCCAGCTATGGCTTCAATATGCACAGGAAAGGCAGATGAGCATCATAGACTTTGCAAAACCTATAAATGTGCAAATACCTATGGTGCTTCACCTGCATGAAGTTTGGCACAGAAAAGATCTGTGGGAAAATTAGAAACTGACTCCTGCTCAGGCGAAGGGAAAGTGAAGAGATTTATAGAATGGATTCATATTTCCTTCTCTCCTTAACAATCCCAACCTAACATGCTGAGAAGAATATAGTATGAATGAAGTAATTTTAACTGCATCCTACTAGAATAAGCATAATAGGATGCAGAAAATCTTTTCAAAATCTTTTCAGTTACATTGTACAATTAAATTTCATTTGGCAGGATGTTGCATAGATTAGTTATCTTGAATACGAAGTGTTTTTTTCCTTTTCATTTGTAGGAAACTTACCTACCTATTAGTGGTAATTTACTTTGTCTGGCAGTAGGTATTTTAAGTGAATATTTCATACAGGAAATTACTCCTCCCTCCTTACGTTTTTAAGAAATCAAACAGAAATCAAAAGACTGAGAGTCAGTTTTCTCAACTTAAACTTGTACCTACTCTATCAATCTATCCTTTGGTCAGCCTGTATTTGTGCTCAGGATTGCCCTGACCCAGATGCACGCCCTTGCATTTGGCCTTTTTGAACTTCATGAGATTAGCACAGACCCACCTCTCAAGCCTGTCAAAGTCCCTCTGGATGGCATTCCTTCCCTCCAGTGTGTTGACTGCACAAAACAGCATGGTGTTGCCAGCAAACTTGCTGAGAGTGTGCTCAATGCCACTGACAATGTTGCCAAAAAAGAGGATAGACAGTGCTGGTCCCAGTACAGACCCCCGAGGAACATCACTCATTGCTGGGCTCCACTTCAAGCCATTGACCACAACACTTCCAATATGACCATCCCACTAATTCCTTCTCCGCTGCATGGTCCATCCATTAAATGCAAGACTCTCCAGTTTAGTGACAAGGATGCCATGCAGGAAAGTGTCAAACACTGGTCAAATGCATCCCACTTTGAGCAAGAGGCTGGAGTAGCTGACCTCCATAGGTACCTCCCAAACAACTTTTCTATTATCCTGTGACTAAATTGAATGAATAAATACCTTAATTAGGCACATTCAACTTCTGACTTCATTACTCATTTGCAAAAGACAGATCTTACTTAAAATTCCTATTTTTCATAATTTTTTTCTTCAAATACTGGAAGCTTCTGCTTCCAGTATTTGAAGAAAGATGGTTCTGAATGCCTTTTATGCAGAATGACTACTATCTTTTGTTTCATGGCCAAATACTCTTACAGACCAGCCTACCCCCTCGATTATGGGTTTTCATAGTCAGTAGAGAAAGAAATCTGCTCTGTGGTGACAGACCTGTGCTGAGGACCACAGAATTGCTCCAATACTGCTGTGCAGAACTTGTTCTTTTGTGAAAATGCATTTATATATAGACCACAAATGTTGTGAGTCTAGCATGTTGTCAGCTCAGTTAAAATGGTATCCCAAAGCAGAAGATTTGGAAGAAAACAGATGAGGCAGAATCAGAACTATAATGACTGGTAACACACAGATCTCAAAAGTGTCTTTGTATGTTACTCATGACTGATGTCAGACTCCTGCTGCTAAAGGCAGCTGGGCCCTCTAATCCTGTTCATGAACCGATGAAATGTACTCTTTAAATCAACCCCATTTGTTCTCTCCATTGTTATTTTAGAGGTTGCTCCAGGGCTCCTTCCTCTTAAAAATGTTTCAATTTTCCTGACATGCATGCCCAGTTTAAATCTTCATCCTTTGCTAACTCAGATCTTTTGCTATAAAGAGATCTACCTGCTACCAAGGGTTGAGAACTGGTAAGAAAATTTGTTGCTTGATTGAATATGAAAGCAAACTTACTTTTGTTTGCAAATAACAAGAAGTGCTTTGCCACAAATTCCAAAGTCAAAAGTCAAAACCAAATTCTTTATGCTTTGTCCAGAACCTCTTTTTCTTTAGATTTAATAAGTAAAACAAGACTCTGGGGAACTGCAGAGCAGCAGGAAAGAAGGAAAGAAAGAAACCTACTTCTGAATTTTGGGTGGATTAGCCGTGCATACGAGCTCCCATACCATCAATGCTAATGCTGCAATTGCACTCTTAATGCCCCGAGTATTGCCAGCAGCCTTAAACCATACACAGCAAACCTCCCGCAGTACGGTCTGAGCTGAAGGCATCCACAGCCAATCTGTTCTCACCAGACTTTGCAAATCTTGCAGGCACCTAAAAGGGTTATCTCAAGTCCTCCTCACAGTAAATAAAATATTCTTTGAAAGGCTTTTGGGGATCCTCAGGGCATTCCAGTATTACCAGGAAGATGCTTTACCCTACCTAGTAGAGAAATACACAACAATGTGCTTTAAAAATTAAAAATTTAAAAGAATCTGAATAATTGCTTCCTGTCAATTTTCTAGGTTGGCATCATGTAATTCAAGAGTGAACCATCTCAACAAAATCATTTGGAAATGTCTGTCTAGCCTGTGGAAAAGCTATGTAAAATTGTGTACAGAGCACAATACATAATGAAGTTTACACTTGCTTTGGTTTTGTCCTGAGGAATGTACAGCAATTCTGACACAGTTTCTGTTAGTGTTACCATCTACAACATGCAGCTCAGTAGCACCGGAGTCTATTTCCTGTTCAAAGGGGAAAACAAGGACTTAAATATTTACAGGTTGATTGTCTCAAAATATTATCATTTGGTTCTTCTTAAAATAATTAAGTGCATGCTTTACCAGAATTAATGAAAAGGAATATTATTAAGTAGATGCTAAAACTACAGGGCAGGACAAAAAATTCATAATGAAACCAGTGTTTTCCTACCTGCTTCTTTAGGTTTGCACAGGCTATATAGTCTCAGACCACTCCCTTTTGACCTGACCATAAGAATGAATCAAAATTAAATTGATCAGGGTCTTGTACTCTGATTTTCTCAAATAATTGCCTTTTTTTTCCCAACATGCACCAAAGGGAGCTGTATGCAAAATCAGGGGGGGATCAGGGGAGCAAAAAGACTATCGTTTATTTCAGTATTTTTCTGAATCTTGAAAATAGAAAAAGTGAAATGGTAAGACATATTTCATTATAGTACACAGACACCAACTAAAAGACCATCAAACTTGAACAGGTTTGTACACAGAAGAATCTCTGAAAATTGCAAAGAGCTGCTTGAAAATGTTAAAGCAACAGAATTTCTCAGGAAAGCAGTAGTCAAGCAAACAAATACATAGTGAAAAAAACTTCTTCAGTAGGATTCTGGGGGAGGGCTTTTTTTCTGTTTGTTTGGGTTGGTTGGTGTTTGTTGTTGTTATTGGTTTTGTGGTTATTTTGGTTTTGTTTGTTTGTGTATTGGTGGTTCTGTTCGTTTGATTTTGTTTTCTTTGCCTAGAAAACAGATGGATTTGCTCAGTTTGATTTGATTGATTTTATTGTTTTTTGCTGCTTTAAAAAAAAAACAAGTTAGACTCAAAGCAGATTCAAATCATGAAGAATTTCAAACTGTATGGCTTCCTATATCTCAAAGCTAAAGGCATATTCACACAGTGACCAGATCAGTGCACACAGCACAATGAAACTTCCTCTATGACTGTAATATAAATAACTTTCGTATTAAATTGGACGCGTGTTAAAGACTAAAGAAAGAATATTGTTCTTAAATACAGGGTAGAAAAGTGAAAAATTACAGACTTGAAATAGGAGTAAAATCAGATATTCTCAAGTTAAGCCTTCTTGCAGATCCACTACTGCTTCCACCAGTGTTACCAAGGTGTCTTGATTTACCTGAGCAATCTATTACAGATTATACACCTATTCCATACTTTCATGTATTTATATATGTACTTTGAAGGAATCATTCTGACTACTGTGGCTGACTTCCCAAGCAAAGAAGACTAAAGTTTCCAACTGAGCTACAGAACCACACAGCACTAAAAAACCCCAAAAAACCCGAAACATTTTGGTTGGAAAAGTAGTTGATACTGAATCTGTTATCTTGCTTGTTAAAAATTGGGCCATGCTGCTCATTTTCATTTGTCTTGCTTTCATTTCTAGCCTCAGAATTTCCCCACAGATATCCATGCACAATCTAGCTGTATAAATGAATGCCTCATGCCAAAACAACTTTTTAGACCACAGTCTGCTTCTTAACACTTTGACCTGAAAATTCACAAACAACACTTGTGAATCAGTATGAGGAATATGAAGAGTTTAAAATGTATTATAAAAATTCTTAAAATTGTAAGTGTAAAAGGTTTTGAATAAGTTGCGTTTTTAAAATATTCAGTTCTTAACTTTGGTATCTGGGATACCATTATTTACATGGATCAATTTCAGAAAAGAAAAATTCAGATGAAAAGAAAGAAAACAAAGAGGAAGAGACTAATCTTTACTCACCAAACTGCCTGGTAGTAGCCCTCAGCTATCTCAAAAGCTGTGTGATACCCTGGTGAACTTAGAAGTCATTTATTGCTCTTTTTCATTCCTTCAAGAACCAGCTTCCTCTGTTCTTCTCTTGTCCTCTAAACATACACTGACCAAACAATTTTCTCTTAATCTGCAGGAAAAGGGTAGTGAAAGTTTGCCTTTAGGGGACCACAGAGGCAAAACATTGTTTTTACCTTTCCCCATTGCTCTCTCAGGGCATAGCACTCCTGACTTCAAGGCAACATCAGCAGCATTCATTTACAAGCCTAGTAAGAACACCCATTAGTTATACTCAAGATAGTATTATTGAGCCCTTTCTCTAAGTTCTATGTACTAACTCAATATAAAATCACAGTTCTGAGTATTGATCAAATAAAAAATTTCCACTCGAGCAGCCCTGACAGAAAGCCAGGAGATTTGCTGCACAGCAGCACAGTCCTTCCATACATGTAGCCCACATACTGAGGTTTCCTCTGAAGTTTTGTATCCTGACAGCTCTGCCCCTGGAGTGCCTTGGGATATGCCTGAAATACTTCATTACCCTCTCTCTGATCTTTATTGCCTCTTCACCTCAACAAGAGACAGCAGCCTCACACTGATCCTGTTCGGCTTGCCACAGAGCATTCCCCAGCTGCAAGGTGCCATGAACATGGCTTGGGATAAGGGTCCATAATTGCGGAAAACACTTCAGAGAAATCATGGGCCCTAAATTTACAATTTCCCCCTGATCTACCTGAACCCCAACTTTAGCCAAGTTTAATGACAAAAATCCTCCCCCAGAATTATTAAGCGGTATTAAATTTAGATTTAGTTCAATAATGGAAACCCTGAATTCCCATTTATACCCCAAGCATGGCTTCTCAGTCAGTAAGACTCTAATCTTTATATCTGTATATCTTTATATCTAATCTCTAATCTTTACATCTGTGATCTCTATTTTTTTGTTATATTTTGCTGTTAGTTTTAGGACACAAAAGCAAATATCTGAAGTGCTCCAGCACAGTAAGGTTAATTGTAAAAGTGGGAGTTACAAGCATACTTATTTAGTGAAGCCCACCTCTTACAAGGAATGCCTTTTAAACTGGAGACTACATCCACCACCAGCAATGCCAAAACCTGATGAACTGAAATAAAGAGGCAAATTTACACAAATTTTACTTTTGTGGAAATACAAAATGAAATATAGGCTTAAGCATATGGGTCTCTTTGAATCACCTGAGAGCTACTTCTTTCATTTACTTGACGTTTGGAATTGCACACAGAAAAGGAATGAGGTGATTCTTCTTCCTGAGCTAGCATAACATAAAGTTGTTAATGTCTAATTTTGAACTCTACCTTTGTGCTTTAGCGGACCAGAAGACAGAGCTTGACAAACTAGAGTATTTATCCAGACAAAAATAGCCACTCAGCTGTGCTTTAGTGCCATTTTCTGTCACACCAGCATGACAGCACTAAGTGTTTAGTTCAAATAAGTGGTTCCACGTCCTCTGATAATACAACATGGTTCCAGCATTCTGTTCACTACAATTTCAGCTCCATCAGGAGTGGCACAAGACAGCTCAGTATTCCCAGAGATTTTCAAACTGTGGTGCATGTGTTCTATTATGCACTCAACCTGTCTGGTCCATTTGGACTGGATTCACCAGGGAATACAATTAGCTGGTCATTTTATTTACAGAACCCAGCCTGCCAATTTGTCTGGAGCTTCAGTTATTTTTTATTTTTCTCTTTCTTGCGGTTTTGAATTATTTCTGATGTGGCAACTATCTGCAGCCACAGATGATTCTTCCATCAGGCATTAGTGTGTAAGACAACCATTAGGGGACTCATCTTGGGGCAGTCGGGATCTTCAAATTTGAAGCAGTAGTTATTTCCTCAACAAACTCAAGTGTATTGTTCTTCTAAATGAGTCACTAAAAAAGACTTTTTCTTAATGTGCTGCCAAAGAAATCATGGAGAACACAAAGGAACAGCAACAGACAAAGGCACACAAACACAGGGCAATGAATTAATTCTGCTCCCTATTGCACAACTAATCAGTGCTCCCAAAGCAGGGCACTACTGCTGCCCTGAAAGACAAGAATTTGACAAGGGCTATTTAGTGTTTGAGGTAAACAGGCAAATATTTAAAAAAAATGAGACATGAAATGATCTTATCCAAAGGACAGAGAACTTAAATAATCTCATCAAGCCTCACAGAACCACCATTGTCACTGTATTTGAGATATACTTTCCAAAGTTAGCAGATACAACACAAATTTTTAATGTCAAAAAATAAGACCAGACATAAAAAGAAACATAAAAAATCACACTCATTCAAATAGAGACATTTGAAATGGTAAATATATAAAAGTACTGTGAGCTTTTTCAGACAAGAAGGTTCATATATTACCGATTTTATGATGCCAAATATTTTCTGCCAAAGTCTTCACTATTTTTTTTCTTCCTCCATCTCTGCCTCTCTCTTCCTGCATCAAAGATCTCATCAAAAAATCTCTCAGCCTCCATTTTTATCTTGAGGCAACACAGTCTCAAAATATTTCATACAATTAAAAAGATAACTTAGTAAAATGGAACCACCTTTCATTAGATATGGATTTTTTTCTCTGCTGCTACTCAAAGCAAATCACCTGTCTTTCAATTTGCCTAATGATTTTAACTATCTTATTTTCCAAAACATGCTACCCCTGGACATAAAATATGCCCATAAGCCATATTTTGGCATGGGCCAAATATGATAAGATGGTTTATGCCATATATGGCATAAGCCCATAAAACACGTCCTAAGGTCAAAAGCTTTTTCCATAAGCCTTTCCAGCCAGCTTCAAGAAACTTACTGGGTTTTTGCAACGACTTATAATTAAATTTTGATATGAAACTTTTGGCAACTGGTGGAAGAATTTGTGCTCCCACACCAAAAACCAGAGCTGTCTGGCCACTGTAATTATTGCTGGGATATAGGGTTCGTGTCATTTCTTCAACAAGACTGGTAGTAGTTTTCTTAAGAACTGTGTGATATCCTGGTGAACTTGTAAGTCATTTAATGCTCTTTTTTCCTTGCTGAACCTGCCTCCTCTCTTGTCTTCTACTAACACAATATTAAGATTAGAGAATGGCCACATTCATAGGGCTATTTTTATTGCCTGCTGAAGAAGGACAATCCCTTGGCAAATATGGAACAGTTACATCAGAAAGACAACATTAAAAAAGCCAGTTATTGTTAAAAGGTATGTCCTAGGGTGACTTTACAATGCTTGTATTCCCAATTGTCTGTTCTGTTTGTGCTGCATATTGAGTTCTGTACCTTTAAGACTCGTTCTGAGAGCGAAGTGGGGAAAGAAGCAGCTCAGTTTGTTTTGATAAAAGCTGCCTGACTCCTACACATTCTTTCTCCTGGACTGTGTTGTCTGCAGCACGGACGGACTGTGGGACGGAGATCTGTGCTTTTAGTTAGTTTTAGCTAGCTAGGGCAGAGAAGTTCCCTGGACTTTTTCTTTTTCTTGGGACTGTTTAAACCTGCTCTGGACTGAAAAACCCAGAGGAGCACAGGGAGCTCACAGCTGTGGCCCACCAGGGCCTGGACCTCTGGAGGGACTGATAAGAGACTGAGCGAGCTGAGCTACCCGCAGCAAGGACTTTCTGAATTTGCCATCTCATTTCAGAACAACAAAAGATTTTATTGTTTCATATTATTCATTCTTTATGCTTATGGGCACGTTGCTTGTTAAATAAACAGGTTTTTCCACTTTTCTCCGAGGAAGTTCTTTCCCAGACCAGTTGGGGAAAAAGCCATTTAAGTTTGCTTCCCAGAAGGACCCTATTTAGAGGATTTCTCCCAAATTTGCCCTAAACCAGAACAAGGTAGTATAGTAAAAAAGTCAACAATGTTAAAAAGTGCCCAGAATGTTCAAATTGAGATTTTCAGAAAACTCTGAAATAGTTATATTTGCCCTTAAGCCATTTTCTTGAGTACAGCTGCACACAACAAGTGTGTAGGGACACTTTTCAAAGGGACTGTGAAGAGCACACCACTGGGTACTGTTGGTCACAGGCAGGAAGCAAATAAAGTCTGCTTAAGAGGGAATGAAAGAATGTGAAGACAGCTGCTAAAGGTAGGCGGAGTTTACCCTGCTGCTGGACTTTGTAAAGCAACAATGCTGCCAGAGCTCCTTCCCAAGCAGCCCAGAAAGGTGCCTTAATACAATGAAAGAATCAATCCAACCACATAAAGATGGCTTACGGAGCACCTGAAGGGTAACTTTATCCATTTCTATTGGAGAAAGTGAACTCTGGGCCAAGGTAAACTGATAAGGCACAAGTTTCCTCCTATAGTACAAAACGAGCCAAGTCAAAGCCAAGCTCAGAAAGTCAAAAAGAATGTGTCCATTTCTATGTCCATACTTGAATTGAATTGTTGAAGCAGTTTCTCTTCTGCATGAACTTCAGACTAGAAGTTCAACACACTGCATCTCATGTGCAAACTTCATTCAACATTGACAGCTGAATGACCATTTCCTAGACTGCTTACAAGCATTTCTTTTTAATTTATAAATACAAGTTTACCTTTTATATTTGCAATATACTAGTTTATACTAGAAGAAATAGTACATGTCTATCCCACCAAATCCATGTGCACATTTGGAAATACTTGGGGTTGCTTAAGGTGTTCTTAGTTTTGTGTCTGTTTTCAAGAACAGCAGGTTAATTTAAGAATTTATTTGAAAGGCATCTGTCTAGTCATGTGGTTTCTGCTGCAGTCTCCAGACAGGGAAAGTGAGGAGGGGAAATAAAAAACAACAGTTGTCATTAATAAATGCACCCAATTTATTTTGTGGTTTGTATATCTGCATTCTAGGTTTGAGCATGTACAAGGAATCTGAATCTTCTGAGAATTTCTCCTCAAAGAGATTACTGTTGGCCTGCACTTCTGGATGTTGAAAAATATTCAGTGCTGTTTGAAAGGGAAAAGATATTTTTCCCAGCCAAGATAGAAATACTTTTATTAGCTTTATCAAGAAATTTTCCAGGTAATATTAAAATAACATTTTAATATGAAAAATACAAGAACTTTCCTTTCAAATGTGGGTCAAAGTTACTTTTAACATTTAGAATAAGAGCTGGAGAGAAAATTATAAATTTCTAGCTAAACATTTAGCAATATTCTTTAAAGTTTTCTGTATTTCAGACAGATGATACAGATCTTAAATATAATTTAATTCCTACACACCTTAATAGTTTTACATATTTCCCATTGACACGTTTGGCATCATTCATCATCAACTACTCAATTACATCACAACTCACTCTCTCTCAATCTCAATTTTTTTTCTGTAAAATGGATAACACCCATATTAACATTCCAGGAATGAGCCTAGTTCTTATGAAATGGTAAGAGAATGAAAAAAAGTCCTTCGTTAAGTTTTTGCTGGAAATACAAAAGAAAAAAAACCAAACACCAGCACACAAAGAAATGATACAAATCACCTTTCTAAATGTATTTGAACAATCTGGAGATTTGTTAGTTGAAAACAAGAGAGTATTTCTGGTCCTCTGGTAATTTTAATGGCAAAATGACCTAGGTGTGCCCCTGTAAGACCCAAATATTGAATTCTTCATCACCATTGCCAACATAAGAGGAGACCTAAAACTTGACATTGACACATACAATATCTGGTAGTCCAGAAATCAATAAGAGCAGTGACCTGCTTTCAAATGAAAAGCAGGAAAAATCTCTCCCAAAGGCCCTAATGTCTATATGTCCTTCCAGCTAACCACCAATATACAAGAAAAATGTAGGAGCCTCAAACATGATGATAAAATGGACAGAAGTGAAAAAACCACTGGTTTTAAACAAGTATGATTCAGACTTATTTACACTACTACTTGGGGGTTTTTTCATACTGCAGAAGTCAGAAGTGGCCTGGAATAAATGACAGAGGAGAGAGAAACGGAATGAAAAGGTGTTAAGAAGAGGTTATGGCAAAATCACCTAACCAGAACGGAACAGTACTTATAGAATTACAGTAGGCTTCTGACTAGAAGTGTGTGAAAAAGCTAGGAGGGTATTTCTGATGTACATCAAACACAGTAAAAGCTGAAGTGAGACCTCAAAACTCTTCTTTTCTGAAACAGGTTATGAATTTAATTATGCAGAAACAGAACTGGTATGTGCATGTCATCTTCTGAAGGTCTTGAAGATCTTTCCTAAAAAAATGGTTCCTTTACAGTAGCAAAGCCTCCAACTCCAAAGAGTTTTAAGTTTGCTAGTGCTTGCTGCTCTCCCTTCACTGCAGACTCCAGCTCCTCCCTGAGTCAGAGTGAATGCAATGCTTTAAAACAAACAAGTACTCTGACAATATGTTCATCCTTTCCAGGGTTTATTGCCAATTTCAAAAGCCTAATTGCTGTTGTGAACCCCGAGGACATCCAAACTGAGTGGAATGAAAAGTAACATTTTTCCCTCCTCTATTCTCTCCCGAATTCAGCTGCAGATTTTCTCCCTCGCTAATGCAAGTATCTGTTGTGGATAATTTTTCCTTTAAAATAAAACCAAAAGTATCTCTTGATTTCCAACATGATTGTTACAGATCAACACCAATTCTGACTTTGTATTTGATATTAGCATTGCTCTTTATAACAAATTTGGTAGTTTCTCAGCAGTAGCATCACATTTATTTAATGCTTATTGACAGGCAGGTCAGCAGCCAGTGACTTTTTTTTTTTAATGACTGTATTCTTTTGTTCTCTTTGCAGTACCCACAAGGACTTGAATGACAGAAAGTTCATTTTTCTTCGAATGAACATCTGATTAGAGTAGCCCATGCTTTACCCCCCTTTGGGAGACATGCTGTCAGCCAGCAAAGCCATGGTGGTCGTGGTAGCTGTCACTGCATATCCAACAGCTGCTCCGTTACACATTCCCTAACCTGGCAAGAACCGCGCCGTGGAGATTCTGCCGCTTTTCCCCACCCGGGCTCTGTGCTGCCCTGGCCCCGTCCCTCCACAGGCAGGCTGGCCAGCAGCTCTGCCTGCAGCTGCTTCCCACCCTCCTAGCGCTGGTCCACCACAGCAGGAGCTCTCCCAAAGGTGCTTCCTATGGCCTTGGCCCTGGAGAGTGAGTGTCACCCCGCCAAGGAACCAGAACTCCTAGGCTGTAAGCTTGCAGCTCCCTAGCCTGCTTGGCACCCACAATGTGCAGATAGTGGCACACTGTGGGGTCTTTGCTGCACCAATGGAAGGAAATTATGGGGGAAGAATTAAGCTGAAGGAGACATTTTGAATTATTTATGTTCAAGGCAGAACATGGGTTGATGAATATAAAGTCAATCAAAGGGACTTTGTATGTTGCCCCAATATCAAAAGAATTATATCGGTGCAGTAGCCATGCTCTAGTTGAGTGTTAGCTCAGAACATGGGCTAGGTAAGACAGAATTCAATGCAAATTGCATTCAATAGATGGATGCCCTAACCATTACCTGCAAGTCATTTCAGTTTAATGCTAAAGAGTTCAAAATGCTGTTTTAATTACACAAAACTAGGTACCATAACATTTTCTTTGGAACAATCCTTTACATTTCAATATTAGTTGAAGATGCGATTAGAACATGAATAGAGTTTAAACTGCCACCGTGGCTGGCTACATCTTCCTAGGGAGATTTGCACGAATGCTGGGTGTCCTGGTTAGGATTGTATTCTATGTCTCTCACATATGAGTAGCTCTGTGTTCCACAATGAAATCCAGAACTGAAATCAATGTGAGACATTCTTAAACATCATACTGTTCAAGAAACCTGAATGTACAGCAAGCGGCTTTAATGTTTTTTAATTAACAGATAGTCCTGCTTGTGCAAACCATACAGAGCTTTAAAAAATTAAATTCAAAAATTTCCCTAATTTTTTGGCTAACAAAATTGTGAGTCAATTCAAACAATATGAGAACTGAATTACAATGGTACTTATGTATCATTAATATCTACCATCCTTTTTATTAAAATACAAATATATTTAAATACTTGTAAAAGTAGCATCAATGCATATACAGTATTTTAATGACATTCCAGGTTCTGGATTCCTTTTCACTGTGAATTAATGTGCAAATGGCTAAGCAGTGAATATGAAGTGACTGTAAAAACTGCATCTGCAGAAACTGCAGTTCAGCCACACACCTGATTAATATTGTACCTCTGTCAATGATGGTACAAGATCAGATGTCACTCACCAACCAAATCTTTTTATATAAAAAAGTAAATCAAAATGTTCATGGGCAACAAAGAATGGCAAGAAAGGCAATGAATACAACAAATTTGGAGACGAATTGTGTTGAAAACAAAATTATATTAATGAACTGAAAGACAGTGGATGATAGTATAACCATGGCATACCAAGTCTGAAATGGAACCCTAGCAAGAATAGCTTTTGCCAGAGATGATAGATAAAGTTTTCTACATACCGCTTCTTCTCCTCCTAAAATTGACCAAAAGTGATCCTTATGCATTGCAAAAGGCCAAGCTGTCATATTGTAATATAGAGCAAAAGAATAAAAATATTTTTCTATGCATGATATATTGATGGAAGAAAAGACGTAATATTAAGGTACTGTACTTATAGCATATATTTCTCGACTGAAAAATCAAGAAGTACAACAAGAAGGTGGAAGAAGCACTTGTTAGGAGCCCAATAAAAACATACCAAAACCCCCTCTAATTCTCTAAGGGTGCTACCATTTCTCCATCTAACTTGGGTGTCTCCATTTTGTTAGGATTTCCTCCCTGAGGAAATCAATACCAAGCAATGCAAATTTCCACATCTTAAAACTTTCTTTTATAAGCGTCAAGAAAGGACCCTCAGAACAAATAGAACTTTTATTTCTATAGATGTCAGCACAGCATACAGACAGTGAAAAAGAATTATTCTGACATTCCAAATGCAGTGTTTCTTTAGAACTCAGGTTAAAATCTTGCTGTTACTCCTAATCTGCTGCTTTGCATCAGAAAATCATGAAATTCAAACTTCAACTTCCCTTTCTACAGCTTATCCCAGCATGGGAATTGATTCATCACACACTGCAATCAACTTTTTGGTACTTAACTGAATACAAATTACGATACTGAGGGAGATTTACGTGTTTGTGTCATAGAACACAGCGTTCATGAAAAAAAAGTTGGTTTATCCACTGCAGGGATTCAGTTACATTTTCAAATACCCATTCAAAATAAAGTACAGAAAGATAGAGAAGATGGGCTTTATAATTGTTTTCTCTGCCTCTTTCTCTATGTTTCTTTAAGTAATTGTTCATTTTTAAAAGGATTGTTTTCCATTTATCTCAATCCTTTGACTTACCAGAAATACCAAATTTGCTCTCCCATAATTTTGTTGTAGAAGTGCTGGGAAATCTCAGAGATGTTATGAACCTTACTGAAAGTTTAGAGCACTGAATATTATTTTCTCTATAATGTGAATTAGTCACTGAAATCAAATAAAAGGTGTTATAAAAAGTGGGGAGGAGGGAAAAAACCCCAAAAAACTCCAAGAAAGAATGAATTTAAAAATACCTGACAAAAATCCCTGCTTTTCTGAGTTAACACTTAGTCCCAGTTATGTAAAAACATGACAGAAAGCTAAACATTAAAGTTACACTTTCTTTTGACACATCCCCATTCAATCATGTCTGATGCTATGCTCCTTTCTAATTCTGTATGATAAGTCAGAAAGAGAATCAAATATCTGTATATATGAAACTTTTACCACCTTTCACAAATATTACCAATGTACAGTGGTAACAGACATGCAGTAGATGTCTTCATGCTAAATATGACATTTGTAATGTCTTCTTGCTCTCTTTGTCCTTATTCAATTCTGCTTGTTAGGCCACTTCAGTTGTTTATACTGCAAGATTTTTAGAACAGATATGCTAACAATACCTCAAAAAACATACTCAAATCCCTCAATACTGATGTTAATAATGCACAGTGATCAGAATAATGCTGAACAAATAGTAAATAATAAAAATAGTAAATTCGTAATCCAACATTGCATCTTATTAGGAAAAGTTGAGAAATATAGGACACACTTTAACAATCTATTTAATTGGAGAGCAAAGACAGAGCTATGCAATCCTAAATCGTAGCATCTATATTCAACTCCCAGTTTCAGTTTGCTCTAAATTAGAATTGTTACCATTGTAACTGAAGTTTCAGAACTTTCTAGCACTTCCTAGATCTTAAAAGACTTGTTTTACTAATTTTGCCAAGGGTTTCTATTGAGTATCCATTTCTGCATCAAGCTTCAATTACATTACATGATATGACAACATACATGTCCTCATATAATTTTCAGTTGTGAGTAAAGCAAAGGACATGGTTAATCAAATGCTTTGCAGCAAAGAACTTGAATGTAGAAGTTGTCAGACTCTTATGGCCTCCTAAATGCAACTGGAATCAATGGGATAACTCCCTTGAATTTTCACCTGGATTCTGTGTATTACAACATGTCACATTAATCAGTCCAAATCATATCTCATGATTCTTTAGACAACACTATGTTTTGACACATCAGCAGCAACCAACCCTTGCTGCACCTCCACCAACTAGCCATCAGAACTGGAGTCACACAAAGCCTGTATTACTTAGGGATGCAAATATCCCACGTAGGGAATTAGGTACACACCAGAATCAGATTGCAATCTGAAATACATGTTGAGAGCTGAGTTTTCAAATCAGACCTCCCCTGCATTCAGCACTCAACACTGAAGTGAATGTCAGTAGATGAAAGTACAGCAGCTATAAAGCCACACCCAGCAACACAAAACAGCACATGAGAAAGTGAGACGAGGGTAGAAATAACATTTGCTTGCAGGTACAATGAGAATTTATCTCTCAGCTCAAAAATATGGGACATTATAATTTCACTGCCTTCACCAATAGGTCTCCTGTACTCACAAACAGGCAAATGCCTAACTGCACAACACAGATAAGATTCTAGGAACGAAGAAGTTGATTTTCAAAGCAATGGATGAACACAAAGAAGCATGTAAGACTTTTTTCCCCTTACTGAATTTCAGGTTATCGAGTTTCATGACTGCAAATTCTTCCTCTTGACGACATCCATATCTCAGTAACTAAAACCTCAGAATCAGTGCTGGTCAGTTGAGGTTCCTTGGCAGAGTAGTGTTAAACTTAAAGTCACATTGAATTTTCCAGACTGGTGAATATAGAGAAGCTAAGTGTTCAGCGTTATTATTGTTGCATCACTCTTATGCACCTAAAAACTAAAGGGGAGGGAAGAGATTTTACAAAAAAACATGTTCTGACCATATCTGTCACGGTTGAAAAGCATCTCCCCCAAGCCACATTCTGTTTATCAGACTTTAAGTGAGAAGTTTGAATTAGAAACAAATGCAGTATACATATTTAATTGTAAATGTTAAGGAAAAAATCCCAGCATCTCAGATTTTTTATTTCATGGAGAAAAAGAACCAACCAAAGACTTCAAAGTAGGTATGCAAATATAACATCATAGATAATTATGTAATGCTATCCTACTGTAAATCTAGTTGGATAGGTGTGAGGATTTACTGTAAGTTAAATACTGAGAGCTTGGTGCATGCAAAAAGAAGCCATCTGCTGACAGAAAGATTTTTTGAGATAGCATCAGGATGATATTCAGCAATTACATTCTTTTCTCTTTCATTTCAGCATCCTTCTCTACATACATTAATAAGTAGCTTTTGTTTCATCACTTCTTCTGTCCTGATGACTCAGATCTTATAATTTCCAATGACGACAATCCAAATGTAGAAGCATGGATTGTATTTAGGCTTAATTTCCTGAATTATGAGTAGTGTTATGATCTCAAATAATTTGAATGGACTGTAAATTGAGGAGCTTGATCTTCAGATCTCTACCACTAGCATTCCTCCACAGTGCCAGGCAAACTGCTTAAGCTCTTTGTGATGCTTTTTTCCTATCTCTAAGGTACTTCATGGTTTAGAGATGGAAGAAGCAACTATTGCAGTTGAACTTCAAGGCAGAATGGTGATCCTACAGTACAGGATGGTGTGCCCTATGAGAAGCAAACACTTCCAGAATTAAAGAAACAGACAATGACTCTTAAGAGGCTCAACCAGCAGTTAAGAGGATTTGTATCTCTAAGCAGGGATTTACTAAACAAAACGAGTATGTACAAATAAGACTAGCACTTGAACAGGACTCACTATGTAGTGCATTTCAGCTGTTAAAAGCTCACTCTTTCTTTTTCTGCGCTTGTAATACAACTCCTGACACCAAGGGTGGAGCTGTAACCTCTGTCTGCATTAAAGAATGGGTTGGAAAGTACCTTACAATTTCAGAGCTTGCCTCCATAGAGGTGTTCTCTGCTGTGGCACAAAAAAAACCCCAAACAAGTTAAAACCATACCAAGGTGTGATTTGGAAATATCCAGGCTAGTGCCAATGAAAAGACAGCAAGAGGGCTCTTGTGCCAGCTCCCATACCTAGAGGACTGCACCACACAGTGGTTCCTGTGGCCTAGAAGCCACATTGAACACTGAACCACTTTTTTTTTAACATTTCTCATCCAGGATTAGCCCTTCTCTATGTGGCACATAAAAAAATGGGAAAGGGTAAAGCAAGAGATGTAGCTTTTCAAAGAACATCATGAACAGAAATAAAACTTGTGACTGGATGCAGAGCTGCAAGGAAGGAAAACGAAAATCCTAAGCTCCAGTAATGACTCAAATAAGTTGGTAAACAAAACTTGCTATACAACTGAGAGTCACTCTATAGTGGTTGTGAATGTATTCAGACAGAAAAGCATTCTGACCACAGCCTGAAAAGTAACTGTTCTTGTAAGCAAGGTAAATCAAATTATGAAAGTCTGCTTTGTTTTGGTGGTGGACCTTCCCTTCCTTTTATACTACTGAACTAATAATAACCAAAAATCTTACTGACAGTCAAGTGATCTACACCTGCTACAGAGTTTATAACTTTGGGATACATCCGAATCTGTTGATATAAAAGAGAATTTGAATTTTTAGGAAACAAAAGCCAGTGAAAGAGTGTGCTCTTGTGTGCAGACTTCAGAAAAGGAATGGAACTGTTTTTTATTCTGCCAATCAGATCTAGTAGTGACTGGCAAAAAGAATTATTGTTTGATGCAATTTTTTTTACTTGAGCAGATGGCCAGCTCCCTATATATAACTTCAGTGACATCTTGCTAGAGACAGTAAGTTTTGGTAGTCACCTTGATTAGATGGTCCCACCTGCCCTGAAACTTGAGTGGAAAGATTTCATCCTTGGTGAAGTGGTAAGAAACAGTCCACAGGACTCAAGACTTCTGCAGTATTTTCACAGTGCAGGCACTGGCACTGCACTGCTTTGGCCTCTCTCTTGCTCCTAAAGAACAACTGGCACGTTGCTAAGTGGCAAGCTCTGTGGTGGCAGTGCCAGTGCCTGCACTGTGAAAATACTGCAGAAGTCTCATGTGACTTACATGAGGCTTGACAGGCTGCAGGTTCAGAGGTCTGCAACATACTAGCAACCACTAATATTCAGAACAGGCAGAATTAGAGACTCATAAGACAGGGCAAAATTAGTTCAAGATGCCTAATGCTTCTTCCTACAGTAACAGACTCTGCTGTAAAGACCTCCTATCCTTAAACATATGGATGGGTTTAATTCTGTGGAGGAATAAATACAAAATGCTGTAACTTGTATGACAGAAAGACACTAAAACTCTTCCTTTGTATTTTTCCCTCTTCTGGAAAATGTCTCAAGTCAGTGAAAATCTCAGATGGCAATTGCAAATAAGGCCCTCAACAACTTTGCAGTGACTTCAATAAGAGTATGTTCCCTCCAGAAAAGAAGGAAATGTTTCTTTGATTCTAAATATTCTCATTTAAAGCTCCCCCACATCTCACACCTATGAATGAATATATTTCACATGGGTAAGCTTAGCAAAGAATCACAACTCTTTACTGGAAGTTATATTTCATGAAACAAGATCAAAAACATCAACAGTGAACAAACATGTCAAAGAAGTGTCATTTGAAAAAAAAGCCTTTGAACTCATTTCACCAAGGCTATTGTTTAAAAATAAAAAATCACACCTGTGTGCAGACAGATAGGTTCTCTTTATCTGATAAGAACAAAGTGGGGAGACTCATGGGTTAGATAATTAATCTCTATTGCTACCTATAGTTTCTTTGTTAACACTGTCTTGGTTGAAGTGTGAAAATATGTTCACACTTTGGAAAACGGGCGATTAGCTAATCAAATGACAATATAAATCTTAGAAACACAGAAATTACTGTAACCTAACACTATTTCTGACTATATAGGGGTTTTAAAATTTTATAAGAAAAACATTCTCTCAAGCATCCTTTAAGACTGTAAGGGAAGTTATCATATCTTCCCTACTGTAACAATCAGTGCAGAAATTGTGACCACCATCACCAGTCTATTTCCACTACAGCATCCAGTATTTTACTCTCAGGGAATTAATTGCAGGGAGTATTTTCTTTGCATAGACAAGTTCCAAGAAACTGTGACAAGGAGATGACATAAGCAGCACCGAATAACCAGGGGCACTAAGCAGTAGCCACTGCTCTGTTAGGGCCCTGTTAGGTCACAGTTGTGTGTATTAAGTACTCCTGGTCTTACACCAGTGCCCCAGGAGATCCCCCAATTAAGCAAGTTTGCCGGGTAAGTGTCTCGGTTAAACGAAGCATACAGTACGAACTTGTATCAAAGTGCTACATGGCAAAAGCCCCACACATTTCAGCACAACTTCACAGGGCTGCCCAAGTTGTGTAAGATTCATATTAAAAAAGATCTGACTAAACACAAATTGCATACTCCAGACTGTCATTTCAAAACTCTCTCCTGGGATAAGATACAAGTTAGACCTCATGTTTAAGGAAGACCCACTTTGCACTTTTTTCTTTTTTTTTTTTTTTAATGAAACTTTCCCTTTATACCCTTGGAGGCTCCTAAAGGATGGAGTTCATTTTCACAGGCACTTCCACCTTGATGAAGGAAGTAAATTTATCTTTATATAAGTCAATGATCTTATTAACATCAAGACTGCATATAAAAGCATGAAGAACATGTATTTACAAAGTGTTTTGCTTTTTTTTAATCTGTGCTACTAAAATTCTTGATATGGAACTTAACACTTCATGTCTCTCACACAGTAACTTCCTCTTTTCTGGCCATGGAAACTGTTCTGCTTCTATTCATTCAAGCTGCTGTAAGAAAATAATTTTCCTGTGTCATTGAGTCAGCCATTGAGCCACTCTCTGGGATCACTGCACTGGCTCCCAAGTCAGACACAAGATATTTATCCTAATTTAAAGCCCTTTGTGGACAGTTTCTACCTTACTGTCTTGTGGCATTCCTACTCTGCATAATGTCAGTCTCATTTGCTTATCTGTCAAGGTAACACTTTTTCTGATACTTTCTCATTTCTGTTACTTTCTACTAGCCCCAAACAGCATGAGATTATTATCAGACTCACAGCTGCATATGCCTTCCCTCAAAAACTATTTTTGACCCTCAAATCTCCAGAACAAAGTTGTTCTATCAACTTTTTTTTTTTCCTTCGTATTTGTTCTGATTTCCTTAACCTGTGTCTTGCTCCCTTTTGCACTTCTCAGTGTTCATCATTTTTATCTGTCAGACTTGGAAATAAAACTCCCAGAAAGTCCTGTTTCTGCTTTCCAGACCTGTTACTGGATGAAGCAGCAGCAGAGGACAACTTCTCCAAGCTACAAAGCTATTGGGCATTTATTTTTGCTTGTACTGTTTCCAAAAAGGAAGCAGCAAAGTTCTGGCCTGAAACCGATCAAATTAGCACAACGCATGGAGCTGGCATGTAAGTTCAAAGATCTCCATCAGTAAAAGAAATCTTCAGCGGTCTAATTTTGCAGGGCAAAAATTATTAACTTAAATAACACCTTTTTAAAAATATTCAACTTACTTTGAAAGCATACATTTCCCCTTTTTTGGCTCTTGAAAGCTCCTCTTTGTATCATGTGTTTTCCTGCATTTTTTATTTGCAGATTATATAAGAACTCTTTGCAGATTGGCTGGTATCTTTTTTTTTTTAACACTCTCTTCCATTCATTGCAGAAGTGACATAGCCAAAATCCCTTAATAAAACAAATATAAATAAATTGACATGTTGCATTTGCATGGCTTTGTTCAGTTAAAATTCTCAAGATGGTTTGTAAACATTAACTGAAGTGGTATAATTTAAAGTTACAGAAAACAATTGTAATATTTACATTTTACTCTAAGGAATGAGATCAAACGTGTGGTTGAAAAAAGAAAAGCATAAAGGCACTTAATGGTATAAAGCAAAAACGCTCTAGATCAGTAAGGCCAAAAGCGTTCGTGTGGAAGATTTTGTCTACATCACGCTCTACTAATTTCTGTGAATGTATCAACATGAAGAACTTGGCTCTCTCTTAGTGTGGCCTCAAGTTGAAACAATGTATTTCAGAACGAAGAGTCTAAATTTTCATATGGGGAAAATAATGTCAATCTGGGGAAAAACTGCACTTGAAATTTGATGGAAAACCATTTAAATAATGAATAACATGGTGTTATCTAAATTCCTCCTACCGAATTTTGTAGACTGCTTATTATCTTCCAGAGGCATACAAGGTCTATCTGGTGTTTGGGGAAGGCTCCTGGGCTTCTTGCTTCCCTGAGAATGTAATGTTTAAAACTCACCTTTCCACTGAACAGAAAGCAACAGTGCCAGGTAACAGAGAAAATGCTACATTTGGAAGAATTTTTGGAGCCTCCTGTAAGAGGTTACTGCATAAAATGACTGATTTTTCATATAATTTGTCAGTCTAAAATGTTAAAGATAGGAAAAGAGGGTAGGCTTTCTGAAAATTTTGGCTTGTATTTGTTAAAACAAGCCCCAGGGTTCAGGTATGTCTCCTTGCTTCTCATTTCTCTTTATTTCTAGGCAATCATGTTCTTGGGTTTTTAAACATCCAACAATTTCTGGCAATTTATCACTTTTTAAATTTGACTCCATGCTTTGTGTCCCAAAGTGGTTATTCTTGCCTCATTCAAGCAATCACTAAAGGTTGGTCATTTAAATTTATTGCAAACTCCTAAATAAGAGTTGCAGACGGAACACCAGATTTCCTTATGCCTCCTTCAACCACAGCGCTGTCACAGTGGTCCCAGTGACACTGGGCACTATTGAAAGGACCTCTTGCCCACTAACTGGGAAGCTCTTTCTATGGTCAGAAACCAACTCACCGATAAAAACAGCCACCATGAAATTCTCATTTGCCAATTCAAGTCCTTGCTGTGGAAGCCTCAGGCACCTCAAGGGCTGGAGGATGTGACACCAGTCCCTGTCAGAGGCTGCACACACACAGACACACACACAAAGCTTCCCTGAGGTTCCCCAGGAACCTGGTGCCCAGCACCCAGGCCTGAAAGGAGCTCAATTCTGGGCTTCTCAATACAAGAGAGACACGGAGCTCCTGGGGTGCACCAGTGGAGGGCAATGAGGATGAGTGGGGGACTGGAGCATCTGTCTTATGAGGAAAGGCTGAAGGAGCTGGGCCTGCTCAGTCTCGAGAAGAAACATCTGACAGGGGACCTTATCAATGCATATAAAGTTCAAAGGGGGGGGGTGGCGGGACGGACGGGGGTGCCAAGAGGATGGAGCCAGGTTCTGCTTGGTAGTGCCAAAGAACAGGACAAGAGCCAACAAGAAGAATCTGATGCACAGGAAGTTCCACTTGAACATGAGGAAGAACTCCTTTACTACGTGAGTGACCATGCGCTGGAATAGGTTGCCCAGAGAGGGTGTGGAGTCTCCCCCACTGAAGATACTCCAGAACGATCTGGACCCTCCTCTACGATGACCCTATTTGCACAGGTAGGTTGGACCAGATGACCCAACTGCGGTCCTTTTTCAGCCTGGCCCAGTCTGTGATTTTGTGATCCCTCGGTGACTCACAGAGTTTGAGTCCACCCACGGCCCCTCGGCGCCGTTCACCGCGCCGGCGGCTCAGCCACGCTGCCTCAGGGCCGCCTCAGGGCCGCCGCGGTGCCCACCTGCCCACACCCACAGCACCCTTCGCCCTCAGCACTCCCGTCCCCGGTCTCCGCCCGACGCGGGGAGGAGCGGGAGGAGCGGCCGGGCTGTGCCGCGCCTGCGCCGCAGGGCCGGGGAAGTGGCGGCGCACGGTGTGCGCAGCTGCCGCCGCTGCGTGGGGCCGCAGATGGAGCCTCCCCCCGGCGCCGCAGGTAGGGGCGGCCGAGGGGCGGCCGACGGGCGGGCGGGCGAGCGGGAGGGAGGGAGGGAAAGAAGGAAGGAAAGGAAGAAAGAAAAAAAGAAAAGGGGGGGGGGTGGGTGGGGTGGGGGAAGAAGGGAGGACGACTGGGCGGCAGAGCACCCTCCAGACTACTCACTTCACCCCCGCCCTCCTCTCCCTCACCGCCGCTCGCCTCGCTAAGGCTTCCTGTGGGAAACCCCCGTCGCTTTCCGCTGGCCCCTCATACGCGCCGGAGGGGGCAGTGGCCTGGGCTGCGGCGCACCGCCGGTGGGTGCCGGGAAGGGCCACCCTGGGGGACTCCGGCCCGGCCTCCGCGAGGCTCCCGGCGGGCTGGGGCGTCCCCGCCGCCCTCAGCGGGCTCCCGCCGCCGCCTCCCTCCTTCCCTCCTTGCCGCCCTGCTGCCGCCGCCGTGACCTCCAGCGCCAGGACGCGGGACGAAGGCAGCTCCTGGGTGTCCAGGCGCTCGGGAGTGCCTGCTGGAGCCTCTTTGGCTGTGTAACAAACGTAAAAGCAAAGCACCAAGGTTATGTGGTCCCCGGCTTCGTCCTACCGAGATCTTGTCCCAAAGGTTATAGACACGTGTCCACAGGAGTGAATGTAAGCCTGTGGCCTTTATACCCGTGTAGAGTTTGCTCATTGTGCCCAGAGTTCCCGAGTCAGGTGCCTTCGGCTTGGTGTCTTACGAGGCCATTCCCTACAGCTAATGCAAGGTGTTGAGTCTCCCGTAGGAGGTGGTGACTTGCAGTGGTCGTGGCTGTGCACCTCGGTCCCTGCTGCCTGTGGCTGCTTCTCCAAAAGCCAAAGGATGCTGGCCAAGGCCAAGCTCTCGGTTTCTGATGGAAGCCTGTCCTGGACCTGGGTCTTCAGGCCTTGCAAACAAGGCCTTCATAGACTAGTCAAGTTCTGGGTTTATTGATTGTATCCTCTAAGCATTGATCTGGTACTCAGTTAAGAAAACGTTATAAAACTTAATATGGCATTTCAAGTGGTGGATGTTCATCTGCAGTATAATTTCACTTCCCAGTTGTCCTTTGGGAAAAGCCTAGTTATTACAGTAGTTAATTCACAGATTTACGGAATATTCTGAGTTGTAAGGGACCCACAAGGTTCATCAAGTTTGACTCTTAAGTAAATGGTCCATAATGGGATCAAACCCACAACCTTGGTGTTATTAGCAGCATGCTCTGACCAGCTGAGCTAATTCCAGTGATTCAACCTGTCGTGATTTCAGTGCAGAACAAAAAGCATGGAACCAAACACTGAAGTCATCAGCGTATTGTGCTTCCCTGTTTATCTGTATAATGACATTAATTATCTGTTCCTCTGAAACCATCTTGTGGTTGTATGTTAGCTGTGGTAGGACTGCTAAGGGTGTACTTTGGGTCCCTGCTATGTGACACCAACACTGAGATTCATCTCCTGAGCAGTGGCATTGCTTACTGACACCTCTGTAAATCTGCTACCTTGTTATCCACTTTTTGCCTCCTTCCCCCGCTCCCCATCAGTTTCTGGCTTATGCAGCTCTGTTGAAAACCTCAGAATGAACTAAAAGTGGAGATGTCTAAGTGAGGTAGTAGAGAAACTGGAACAAAAGCTGCAAGAGGTGTGATCTGCCCTTTTTGTGTTAGTAAGGTGTTAACCAAAATACCCTGGTGTGGTAGGTTTTAATGTCATCGTTGTTAACTGCTTCTTGGCTCATATACCAGAAAAAAGAGGGAGGATCACAGCTCTGTAAATTGTTACCATGACTGATACTTCATTTTATGGCCACAAAAGACACAAGTATTCTCATGGCTTTGAAAGGCAGCAGGGAGTAAATATCAAGGAGTCCTCTGAAGCTCAGATTGTAGAACCTGTGAATTATGTTGTGATTTGTGTAGGAGTTTTTTTGGTAGCCATAGTTTGGGAAGAATCTGTGGCGGTGTCATTAGGTGATTGTATCCAATAAATAAATAGGTGGTAAACATGTTCACAAGATTTTATGTTCATAAAATCACAGATTATCCTGAGTTGGAATAGACCCACAAGGATCCTCAAGTCCAATTCTTGGCCCTGCACACGACTTCCCCGAAAGTCACACCATGTGCCTAAGTGTGTTGTCCAAATGCTTCTGCAACTCTGTCAGGCTTGGTGTCGTGAGAACTTCCCTGGAGACCCTGTTCCAGTGCTCAGCCACCATCTGGGTGGAAAACCTTTTCCTGATATCCAACTTAATAAACCTCCCCTAACTCAGCTTAAAGCTTCTGCTTTTCCCCTTGTGAGAAAGCTGTAGACTGCAGTGAGGGCTCCCTTCAGTCTCCAGGTGGAACAAACGAGCGACCTCAGCTGCTCCTTGAGTGGCTCTAAGCCCTTCCTCTCATCTAGGCCCCTCACCCACTTTGTAGCTTGCCTTTTGATGCTCTCCTAAAGTTTTATATCCTTCCTGTATTGTGGTGCCCAAAGCACACAGGACCAGGACTTGAGGTGAGGCCACCCCAGTGCAGAGCAGAGCAGCACAGTTCCCTCCCTTGCCCGGCTGTGATGCTGCCCCCCATGCCCCCCAGGACAGGGTTGGCCCTCCTGGCTGCCAGGGCACCACTGACTCACATTCAACTTTCTGTCAACCAGGACCCCCACGTCCCTCTCTGCAGTGCTGCTCTCCAGATGCGTTTTCCCCAGTCTGTCTGTACATCCAGAATTGTTCCATCCCAGGTGCTAAACTGTGTCAAACTTCACATGGTTGGTGATTGTTCAGCCCTTAATTTGTCTAGGTCTTCCTGGAGGGTCTCCCTGCCTTTGAGGGAGTCAACAGCTCCTCCCAGTTTAGGAAAACCTTACACTGTTTTGTTTTATCCTTCGCCAAATGAACGCTGCAGCCCAGCATTGAATTTAATTTTTGTATGCAGCACTTCCAAAGCTATGTAGGGTGCTGGTTTTAGTAGTAGAGGCCATGGATTATGAGAAAGCTCATTTTATTTTTAATGTGCACTTGGTTATAGCTGTCATTTTCAGGTGGTGATGTTTGGATCCCTAGTTGAAGATTCACAGATGTGAAAAGTGGACAATAGGTGAGATAGACAATACAGGTTTTGGTACCTATCCTTGACATAAGGCTTAAAAGTAGAGGACCTGGAGACTGATTTGATATTTTTCCTAAGCCACTTAACATGTCTATTTCTTCATGTCAGGTGAAGTCTAGGTTGTTAAATACAGCAGCAGATTTATCAGTGAACCGAGAAAATTTGGCTTGCAGAATGGATGTGACTTGTTTCAAAGTGGTAAGGGCAGTAAGACTAGAGCTAGAAGAATACACTGAAAAGAATGAAATTATAGCTTCAAAAGAGAGAAAGGATAAAATAATGGGGGATAAAGCAATGTTGAATTTAAAGGGAAAATGTAGAAGTAAAAGAAAAAGTTGCTTTTCAGCTGTTCTTTTTCAACTGTTAATTAAACTTCTTTTAGGTAAGTTTTGTGATTAATAACGTAAGTTTTCAGAATAACATCTGCAACCCTTGTGTTAATGTAACTGAAAGCTTTTAGCCTTGTCACCCCATGCTCTGAGACTTAAGAGGACACTGGTGTGTTTTGATCATATCCCTGATGTGAGTTTCCAAGATGTTAATTCATTTATATTGTATGTATTGATTGTTCATTTATTACACAGGTACAGAAGTCAAAGGTAGGCATTGTTTTTTATTTGTCTCTTAATTCTTACTTCCAGTTAAAGAATTTTTTTAAAAAATGCAGCAAGAATGGTATTTGGTCCTGTTATTCACAAGCCCTGCTCTTCATTTGTGTGTGGTATTCTTTATTTGGAATGAAAGGTGTAAATTTTATCTTGAAAGGAGTGGCTAAAGAGCTAAATATTCAAGCTCTCAAAGAGTTTGGGCAGATTTGTTTCTATAATGAAACTTTTATTTGTGATTTACATTGTTTTTCATTACACCTTGTCACATACTTCTGAAAATTAGTAAGGAGGGCTATGTAGTGCTGGAGCAGCTGATTAATGGTATTGGGCATGGTGGCAAATCTTAGGTAGTTAACATCTCCCTCTTGTAATAACTGGGGGATTTGTTGGTTGTTAGATTTTCCTGCATCCCTTCCCTGTCCATATTGTGTACTTTGCTCTTTCTGTGTCAGATTTACCTCTTACTCGTCTCTTGTTTCTGGTGCAAATTATTGCACAGTTTCTTATGTCACTGTTTAGCTCTGTTTTATGTGATCTCTTTGGTTTATACGATTCAGATAGTTTGTGTTTTTTCAGGACCTTTCTCTGTTTCTTACTCTGAGTGGAAGTAAGCAATAAATTCTTGGACACCATTCACTGTTAGTTAGAAAGGGCTAAATAACCCTAAGTGTAAAAGAAACAGGGATTATACACTTGGGACTGATTTCAGACAGGAGGTGCTCAGATGTGTGGCTTGACTTTTTAAGAAGCGTGCAACCCTATCCTGTATGTAGGAACAGAATTGTGTCTGTGCTGTTAGTGTATTTTGGCATCTCAGAAAAACCCTGGAATGTGTATTTAGTTGCTGAAATCCTGCTGCATGGTGTTTTGTTTAAGTGACAGAAGGTTGTGTTGAGGGTTTTGTGTCAGTTACCAAGTGAAGCACTCAGAAGCTTTACAATGGTGGAATTAGGGCTGGCTCTGCTGGTTTAATCCTTGGTCAGTCCACAGCCCTAGTTTTTACTCACTGTGTTTTCTGCATTTTGCTGGAATTCTCATCTATCGTCAGATGGGATTTGAGGCGGGCTGAGGTGTTCCCTTTATAGGTAGGTTACAACCTAAGTTTTCCCAACTGGCAGGTCTGTCATACTTGAACAATGGCACAGGCTACGTGTTAATGAAGTTGCATTATTTCCAGTAGTAAATATTAAGTCCTAATCTGTAATTAATTTTCAGGCCCTGTAACTGGATTTGCTGTGTGATCAGCAGTGTAAAAATATCTCCTTGTGTCGGCTTGGCTTTACTTATTACTCACTAGATGTATGAGCATTTGCAATCTGCATGTAATTAACAAGAAAGTGTGCTTTGTCAGGTCTGCTTTTCCTTTTCTTTCTAGGTATTACAGACTTGCTGTAATATAGCCATTGTTCACTTTTAGCAAACAGCATTCTTGTAATCCAATACTGCCATATTGCAGGAATATGAGCCCCAAAGCAAAATGTAAGATAACAAATTCAGCCAGTGAAAAAGGTGAAAATTGACTTTGAGGTGATGATAGAATGGTGAGAAGTTAAAGCTTTGGAAATTTTCCCTGGTGTTGTCATCCCTGTACTCCATCTTAATTTAAAATTATGTCAGTATTAGAAAGATCTCAAAATCTGGAACTTTTTAAATACAAATAAATTTATTCCTATACATTTAAAGGAAAAGAAAAAAGGATACTGCATAGAAAAGCTGCATTGATAAGTTTCTTTTGCTTTTAAATCAGGGTTTTAGGGTATGACAGATCTAGTTTCACTTGGATTATAACACTTCTGTCATTCCATATTGTTCTTCTATACTTTAAAACCTCAGTAAACACTCAGTACTTAAGGTTCCAGTTTGTATGCAAACACCGATGTGCAAATGAAATTACCAAACTCAGTAGCATTTCACATATGTATAAAGGTGTTTGTTTGGTCCTGGTCCATCATCTGTCAGTTCACACTGGATGCCTTTGACTGATAAAATTCTTTAACAGGATTCTGCAGGGTTTTTTAGGACTGAGGTTTACAAAGCAGGATGCTGAAATTGTTCTGTAGCTTTGACGCCATGAACTCCTTGTCGGTAAAGGCACAGAAGCCCTCCCAAAGGCTACAGGTTTGCGATACCTAAAGTATTAATTGATACATCAAATTACAGTTGTAGGAAAAGACCCTAAGATTTCAGAAACATAAGCTGTTTTTTTCTCCCATGACTTTAATGGGTCTGTCTCTAAATGAACTTGTTCTGATGTGTTACTTAGTGTTTTCAAATAGAGGTTTTGAGTAGTTGATGATATATTCAACTACAGACTCTTTGAATAAGTTTTTATGATGCACATATGCATAAAGGATTCACATGAATTAATCTAAGAATGTTAATTTTTATTTAATACAAGGGGAATAAGTTAGGCAGAATAATGGAGATGAAAATTTTGAGTCGAATGCATTCTTTTCCTGGAGGAGTACTAAGCTCTAATTATATTTGCTTATTCAAAGTACTGTTATAGGTTCACTAAAATAGATCTGTTTTTTTTGTTAAAAAAAAAAAAAAAAGTCTAGAACCAGTAGTCTGATTGAAAGGAGTGTTTGCCAATAAGCAGGCAGTGCTGCTCCTTCTGTTACAAAGAAAAGTTTACTTTTCCAGTGTATTTTTATGATTAGCTCATAGGCAAGTGTTTTAAAGCAAAACTTTGTAATGAAATAGAGTATTTACCTCACAGAAACAATTTTTTACCAAGTGACATGAAGAATAACTGAATCCTGTAAATCAATGCAATTTTGCAACTTAGTTATATTATTCATTCTTGTTCATTCTCCAAACCATCTCAAGTGTTGTGTATACTATAGGGCTGCATATGCAAGAAATGACAGAATGGCTGTTAAATTCAAGTTTTAATAGTCTTGTCACGTTCCCTTCCAGGAAAGCAGCTTCTTTGCAGTGGAGATTTTCTTTAAATGTGATGTAGGTTAAAGAATGGTAATTCTGCATGCATCTCCTTGGTTTTCTTCCCTTTTCACTTTAGTAACTGCTATTTCTAATGCTGAAGTTCCCATTGATACTTTTTCAAGTTTAATTTCTGAGCTTAAAAAAGAAAGGTATCTTAGAAATCTGTCTATTCACAACTACTTACCTTTGATGGCAACTGGTAGGAAAAAAATATGAAGGTGTAATAAAAAGAGGGTCCCCTTTATGGCGCCCTTTATGTTTTCAACCAATCTCCCAAAATAATGAATGTGATTGCTTTTAAAATTTATGTCTTTTGTGGAGTGTTGTATTTTCACTTGGATTCGTGAATCTTGACTGAACTTTCCTACATCATTTTTGCTAGTAAGGAATGTAACTGATGTTTGAAAGTTGGTAGAACTGGATTTCAAGAAAAACATGAGGTAGTACAGTTGCTAATTAAAATGATATAAAGTTACTAAAACTTTCTCTGTTCTTCATATATACTGTGATTCTTAATGAAAAAGCAATAGTATTTCAAGTACTATTTTGAGCATTTTTTGAATGTGGATAAATAAAAAATCAAGAAAATCCATATTATAAGTTGTATAACTAGAAATGCACATTTCAAAGACTGTTACTGGAATTGCTTGACTCAGTTCTTCTTGGATGGAGAGAGTGTACTTCTTTAAGTATCTGGGTAGAGCAGATTTTCAGCTTTCCTGAGTAATCGGTGTTCCTGCTACCTGAAGTCATGAAAGAGGTGAGAGCAGAGCTGTTAACTACCAGCAGGATGAGTAAGGGGTGAGTAAGTCAGTTACCAGCTGTGTTGAATGAAGTGGGGAGATGATGATAGACTTCTCTCAGGATGCTCTTCTAAGAAAGCTTTTGTCTTGGTATCCTTTTCTTGTAATGGTGTTCTAATTAATATGAGAAGCTGCTACAGTCCCTTCTGCTGTTAGGACTGTAAAGCAGCTTTGTATTTCATTCTCCTCTTCCCAAAGGTCTGCTGCCTGTGTCACAGCTCTACTCTGTGCTCATGTTGTTCTCAAGGCCATCCTGGGTCCTTTGGTCAGAGGCTAGAAAGTCAGCGAAGTATTTGTCATCTGTTTTCCCAGCTTCCCTACAGAGTGAATTTGATAGGTTCTAGTGGTTGGGATGTTCTGTTAATGTATATTAGTTTTTTGGGGTTTGGCCATTTTTAGAAAAATAACGAAAACTATTAAACTGACCAGCTGTGGTCATTGGCCTTCCATGGCAATAAAGAGCTTTTGCAGCTGAGGGTTTTGATCAATCACGGAAGGCAATTATTACAGCTGTAATCTTGTGCACTGCATACTGTATGCAACAAGAGAACCACAAGCACTGAGATTTGCCAAACCCCACAGATACTATTTGTTAAAAAAAACAAGTCATAAATGTTTCTTAGTGATTTGGTGAATAGCGATATCTCTCAGTTTAGTAATCTCTCTCTTTAATTCTTTACACTGGGCTGAGGTTTTATGGAAGACAATTTCTCTTTCACAAAGGTATTCCCCTTTCTGTATCTTTCTCCTTTTTTTTTTTTTTTTTTTTTTTTTTCTGGAAGCTTGTAACTTCTTTAATTGCTCTTCATCTTCTCATCTGTTCCTTGTCCCTAAGAGGAGCATTCTGGAATCTGATGATGATTCTTTAGGAAACATTGAGTAGTTCTATCACAGATTCCTTGCCTGTAGACTTACATTTTCAAGGAGCTAGTAGTGACTTAGCTGTAAGTCCTGGAGGCCTGCATTTGGTTTTAATTCTGGCTAACTTCTGTGTATGTTTTTACAAAATACTTAGTTTTTAGTATTTATAGTATTTAGTCTGTGTTTTGTAACCTTTACATGATTAGTTGTGTTCACCCATCTGTCCCTCATAATGTTTGATGGTACTTGGAAATATCATCAGAAAGTAAGATAAGGGTAAAATCTCAGAGTATTAAATTGATCTATCAAAAATGCCCTAGTTTGGACTGGCAGAGGGAGGAGAAGAAGCTGCTGCTAGCATTTGTCTGGCCCTCTGGAAGCTGAGGGGTAACGTGGTGGTTCACTTTGTGGCAGAGGGCCATGATCTCCTCAAACAGCCTACCCAGAAGACCAGGAAAAGTATGTGGAGGATGTGGGTGGGAACCAAAGGTATCAGCTTTCAAATGCAGAAGGCAAACTGTAGGAGAATATATTTCTTACTTGAGTGGGAATAATGTTTTCACGATGAAATAAAACAGAAGTAAGACTGTTAAAATGCAGATTCTTCTGTAAGGACTAGTCTGCAGCAAATCTGGTATTAGAGTAAGAATTACCTTTCGTAGTGCAGAATGGTGAACTTGCAAAAGTGGAAAAATGTTTTTATTCTGTAAACTGTAATATAATTGAAAAAAGGCAAAAGTAGTTGATGGCTTTACATCATGGTTGTGTCATGTTTTTAGATGAAGTCTTGCTTCTGAGGTGTTCTTTGAAGGTTCGTGCTATATATGTTACTGCAGAGATAAATGGCTTGGATTGATGATGATCTTCCAAGTGCTTGTAAATCGGTATCAGAAATGCAGGTACTTTGCATGTGAACATTTACTTTAGCTGGTATATGCTATTTTTAATATTTCCGCCTTATTTTTCTGAAATATTTTGTATAAATGCTAGAGATACTGGCTTCAATAAAGTGTTCTAACGTTGTTGAAGAAAAATCGCTGTAAGTGTAATGCAGTGGATAGTTTAGAGTAAAGGAAGAATTTTCAAATACTTGAGATGTTCCAGTTGAAACTCACAAGTAAATGCAGTACTGCCCAAACTGAACATCTGCATTTGAGCTATTTGGAGAGGTAGTTGCACCCAGAGCCTGAAACTTAGACAGTATAAGATAATTAAAACTGCTTGGGCATAGAGTCACTTAAGCTAGGTTTGACACCATCAAGTCCAACTATTATGAAGCACTAAATATTTTCTAATAAAAATACAAAAGCAAAATCCTGTAATTACAAACATTTGTAAAATTTAAAAAATATTATTACTGGTACTTCATAACAGAGATTCTTTTAAAAACTGTAGATGAGTTTATAAATAGTCTTTACTGTCGTTTCCTTTATACTCTTGTATAATTACCTTTGAATAACTGTTGTAGCTCTCTTCTCTCATACTGGATGCTGCCCAGTGTCCTGATGTGCCCTCTCCTTCCTGCATTTTCAGCCTCTGTAGACTTGATAACCTGGGACTAAAAAGAAGGAATTTACCTGGAGCACAGTTGTGTCGTGGTTCTGGTTGCGCTGGTGTTAACACCAGTGGAGCGATCCTTGCTATCAGTCTTACTCTTCTTCTCTTTTGAATACTCAAACAGAAGATTGGGTGTTTAACCTCAGAGAAAACCCAACAATCTTTTTGACTGTTCTGGGCTATCAGGGAGGTCTTCTCTTTTTGAGTTTCTTTTTCTTTGCTTGCTTGCTTGCTTGTTTTTTTTTTTTTTTCCAGATGGCCCTTTGTCTTCTTCCCTTTCTAGCCTTTAGTTGCACTCCTATCCACTTCTCCTCTTTGTCAATAGCAGGATAACTGATCCTTGCACTGGAGCCCTGTGCTTTGTCATTGTGAAAATTGTGGATGTTTCTGGCCAGCTTTGCCAGCAGGGGAAGCCCAGCTGTCCTTGCCAGGCCCTGAAGACTTCTTTCCCATCTACTACATTTCCATGCATGCTGTGGTATAAAAGTTGAGCCTGTGCAGAGCCAAGGGTTGGACTTGATGATCCTTGTGTGTCCCTTCCAACTGAGGATATTCTATGATGCTAATTATGGGAAGTAGATAAGTAGATCTAATTACTCCAAAGTGTAAATCAGCTGAGACACACTTTTTTACATGTATTTGCGTTGGTTTCTCTTTCGACCTGCTCACTCACTGCGTGGTTAGGTGCATAATAATGATGATGTGATAGGAATGAGTGAGGGTAATGCGAGACTGGTAAAACTTCCCTTTTGGTGACAGGTGGCAACTCACATGCTAAACTGCATCTGCATTTGTACTTTGTGTACTCCAAGCACCAGCATAGCCAAGTTGAGTTTAGAAAATGAAAATGTGAGGAGCAGAAGTTTAGGCTGTAATTTGAGCCAGTGGTACTCATTGTACTTCACTCTTTCTTCTTGTCTTAGTCTCACTGAATTCCCTCAGATGGGCGGCTTTGGAGTTATACAGTGAACTGGATCAGGGAATTTACTCAGCTTAAAAAAATGCCTAACAGGAAATTTATTTACTTTTAAAGGAAATTAACTTCCCCTTTCATTCACCGCAGGGCTGCTGAGCCTCTCTGTGTGGGGCAGAGGGAGAAGAGCATCATAGGGATGGGGAGAGGGCAGGAAGGCTGCAGTGCCAGCTTGCTTTGACTGGAATGAGTGGAGCTAAGGCACGAAGTGTGGTGGTGCCAGTTCCTGCCCTGTCGTTCAGCTGAACTGCTTTGTCCTGTTTACAAAACATGTTTGGAAATTTTCTGACAGCTTTGTCTTGTCTGTAGCCTATGTATTGTACCAAGTGTTTGGGACAGTAATTGCAGTGATACTCTGCAGAATGTTAAAATGAAGGATATTTGAAATATTTTATCTGTAAAATAATATATTTGTAGAAATCTGATATTTGTAATATTTTAATATGAAAATCAGAGCATGGAAGCAAACCTAAGTCATGAGCTATTTGTTTTTAGTGGTTTTGTTGTAGGTATAGAATAGAGGGGGTCTTTTTCCTGCTGTAGAAATGCTAAGAAGGATATTTTTGAGAAGAAATGTCTTTAGTTCAGATTCTATATATTGCTCATTGTAATCCTCTTGTTGGAATATGAGATTCCACTAGTAATATCACATATGCAATACTGTGTGATCTCATAATGTAATCTCTTAGCATTAGTAAACTTCAAAAGATGATGACTTAAGAATGACACTTGTTGGTTTCAGTTGTTTTTTTATGGAGAAGTAATCAAAAATGCTCTGAAAAATAGTGTTTGAAAGCTGTAGGTAACTTAAAACCTGCTTCTTTCTTTAGTTTCAATACATTGCACTTTTACTTTTTCTTCATTTCATCTCCTTTTATTTTTAATAAGTGATTTTAAATTGAAATGATTGTCTCCCAAAATTACTCTATCTGATGGTAGAATTTTTATAGTGTGAGCATCCCATCTGGTGCTATTCTGAAATGTGATATTAACTTCAAAGGATGGATAAACAGTGCATTTGAAGGTGAAAACCAGGTATTTGGTATAACTGCAGTGGACCATACAGTGTTCTGAGCAAATGTTCTTTAAAGGGTTTTAAACTCAGAAACTGAGAAGTAAAAAACTGTTCTTGATAAATTCTCATCCCTTCATTTCGAAGAAAGTGGATTTGAAAAAACGTGGGGTTTTTTTCGTAGTGGTCTGTATTTATTCTAAATCACTAGCTGTACTCAGAGAATTCTGGAGACAACTGAAAGCAAACTACAACTTGACTTTTTAAGTGTAGAAATCAGGCAGCAGCATTTCTTCTTTTTAAGTTGTATTTCTCAATGAAAAAGCTCCTGGATCCTCCATTGAAGAGACTTTGTTTTCTTCTGAAGAACTGAAGTCTTCCACGTAGCCATACAAATTCTAGTTTCTGATCTAGTATGTGCCATTTTTCTCAGCTTTGTGTCAGTGAATGAAAGAGTACATACAGATGATGTGCAGAGAAAAATACTAGTATCCAGAAATAAAAGTATTTAATTGCTGCGCTATCTGTGTGCAGATTTTTATTCAGTAAGGCAGAAATTCAAATGTGCTGCCAGAATTTACTACTTTATTTTTGGTTCATAGTGCACATTAAATAGAGTAGAAATATTCAGGATAATGCTCATATTTGTATCTGAGCAAATTTTGGACTTTCTATCCTTTTGATCTGTGTGGTCCTTTTGTGGTACTTTCTGCTGCTGTTTGTGACAGTTTTATTGTACTCCTGTTTGTTATATAAACAATGCTGTGTTATTTCTTTAGATTGACTTTTTTCTGATGTAGACAGCATTTTTTTTCAAAATTATCTTTTTTTCACTCTTGCAGAAAACTCTAAGCTGAGACATGTAGAAAAAGATGTTTTGATTCCACAAATAATGAGGGATCGAGCCAAGGAGCTGTGTTCAGATAAGGTGCAAGGTAAGAGTCAAATATTCATTAGGAGATCAGATATACTCACTTTTGTGCCCTGAATATAATCCTTGGTTTTGAAATCATGTAGTCAGAGAATTAATATGTGTGATCTCCGTCTTATCGGTTCACTGTGAAACCAGTATTGAAGCATATAAATCTGCTGTGTAGGCTTTGGCTGCTTGGTGGACTGTTTTCCAAAATGACTTGTTCTCAAGGGCTGTAGAATTTAGTATGATTAAAACAAAACTTTTCACATCTCGGGCTGGTGGTGACAGAGCAGTGCAAGAGTTACTGTGTTTCTGTATGAAGTATTTAATACTTATATAAATTCAATTTCCTCATGCAAACCTTCAGTTAAGGCATCTGTCATTATAATAAATCTGTTTAAATATTCCTGACTTACTGCATCCTTTCCTTTTCCCAGCATTGGAATGGTCCATGCACATAAACACACACATGTCACTAGACAGATGTTGAATGGGGTGATGCAGTGCACTTCTGCTCTCATTTTTTTTTATAGAGTACTGGACAATAACTCTTTAAAGTGGTGTCACCACCTCTGCTGAGAGCTACTTACACACAGGTTAGCCAAGAATGCTGCTGTGAGAGGGATGTAAGAATGGATGAAAAGCCAGGGAATTATTCTGTACTAGTGTTGGCTTTCAGTAAGAGGGTGTTTGCATCCGGTCATCCAGATCTGTTCTCTTTAAGCTTCTTTTGTTCATGCACCCCATCAGTAAAAAGATTCTCACTGCACAATCCCAATATAGGTATACTCATTTATAAATTATGTACTTGTAGGTTATGTACGTTATAAAACATAAAAATAGAAGTTAAGGATGAGCTAAAGATGAAATAAGCAGTACTGTAGAATATTTTTAAGCTATTTACCAATCTAAAAAGATTACTGTTAATAGTAGTACTTTTTATTGAGATCTATACGACTGAACATGCATCATAGTTTTTAAAATCTTTAACACTGTGAGACAGGAATTTGAATACCTGGTTCTAAGTTCAGTTTATTTCAACACTTGATCTTAATGGGTGTTATGCCTGGAAAAGATATCTTACAGAGATTCATAGATCCCCGTGAAAGAAGTAGTTGCTTGCACTTAGTAAATTTTACTTAATTATACTCATTTTTCAGTCCTGTCCACAAGTTTTGCAAACATTCTCTTGAAATTGGGCAAATAAATGATCTTCTCCCCTGATGTCAATCAGTTTTTCTTCCAAACTAATGAGAAGGTGTTATGTCAGTGTTTTCAACCTCCTAAAACTTTCCTTGGGAAGATTTTTAACAGGTTAGAAAGTTCTCTTTATATCCTTTTAAAGTATACAGATATAGGAGGTTTTCATAGGTGACACACCTTTTGTTCACCAACAAAACCAAACCAAAAATTACGTAATTAGGTGAACATATCCAAATACCTATTTTCAGAATGCTTTCTCCAAAGCACGAGTTTCGTTTGCAGAGGAGTTACTTTCTTACTCACTGTTAAAATGACACCTTCACCTTGGAGGGACACATTCAGTGTTCAGTTTTTGGAAATTCTTGATAGGTAGCAAACTACTTGCAGCCACTTGTCATCACCGAAAAGGTCAGTGGATTTGGAGCACTTGTCAAACCTGACACATTTTTTTTAGAAAAGACAACTCTTTTAAGCACTTTGCCACAAGTTATCCGGAGAATGAACCTCTCTGTGGTGTCAGGGATTTTTGTGGCCACTCCCCATCTCATTATGAAGTCTGGTAAAGATCCTACTGTTTGAAGAGCTTGTTTTTGTCAAGTTATAGCATTGATGTCATCCTGTAGCACATTGTGCGCTCCTGGCTCCAACTACTTTGCTGCAATAGCTCTCCCCTCAGTGGTGCAGTGAAGGAGTTTCATGTGCAGTGCTCTCTCTGTAGCGTTAGTCTGGAATCCCTTTTTTATTTCAGTCAAAGCAGCCACTCCATAAGTAGCTACATTTGCACAGTTTTTCCATAATACATTGTTTTTTATTAAAGAATCCACTTCCTGTTGAGAATAGATCTTCTTCAGTACATCTTTCCTTTAGTGGCTCACAAAAAAAAAGAAGAAAAAACGTGCATTTCATTGTTGAAATGAAAATACCACAAGGTGTGAGAAGTTAAAAACTTCTGTACTTTCACTCAACTGTAGAGCAAAACCCCCGTGCTGTGTAACTTGTTTTAACACTTCTTTCTTCAAATCTTCATCAGTGTCTTCTCTGCATCTTCCAACAGTATTTACTGACAAAGGAGTGCATTTTAGTTTGTTGCCATATTGCTTTCCCTGAATTATTTCACCAACTTTTACCATGGCAGGAAAAACAATTATTTCCCCAATGGCATGTGGCTTTTTGTATTTTGCTGTTATTTAAGAAACTTCAAAGGAAGTTTCTGGAGTGTTACCACTAGGGCACTCTGTGACTAGAGTCATGTCTAGGTAAAGTGGACCAGTGTGTTTTTGTGCAGCTGCTTTTAGAGGTTCTCCAGAAATATAAAAAAGTAATGTTGCAGTAATATCTGCCAAAGGAAAGTGGCATCATGTAACAGGTGCCTTCCAGTGCTGCCAGAAGGACAACAGACTTTTTTTTTCATTTGAACAATAGTTGAATCATTTTTACTTTGAACTCTATACTGTTGGGGAAAAAAATGAAAAACAGTTGCAGTAGTGTGGGTCATTTGAAAGAAGATGTTGGTTAAAAGTATTTTGAGAGCTTTCTATTTGTATAATATTGTTTGAGGTTAACCAAAGAGACAGCAGGTATGTGTTTTTCTCCTCTGAACTTTGTGTAACATAAGGACTTTGGTTTCAGCATCTCCATTTTCTGTGGCAGCAACCAATATTGGAGGTTCTTGAGCTGCGCGCTGTGCACCATTACCTTGCAGCTTCTCCATCTTTTTCCCTCCATAATTTTTAAAGCCAAATGTTACGGTTTTTCTCTTTCTGTGAAGTTAGGCAGAATTATAATATCTTCCTTTTTATTCCTGTATGAGTTTAGTTTTGTATCTTTAGGAAAATAAGGTTTGTGGATACGTCTGTCTCCCTGTCATTCCTCTGTCACCTGTAAGCCAGCTTTGATCAAACTGTGTGAAAGTTAGAAGTGGAAACTGAGTATTTCTGAAACATTTTTTTTTTATCAAATAGGTGAGCAAAACCCCACATTAATACCTCTGTTAAAATAAAAAGGTGGTAGCAGAACTTCAGTTATTTTCTTGTACACTTTTTCATCTGGGTCGAGGGGAGAGACCAAACCATGGGAAATGAAGCTAAAGCAGTTTTGTGATCAGTAGATTTACCATCTCTTAAATCCATTGTCAGATTATTCCTGGAATAAATTTGTCTTGTTAGTACACAGGGATAGGTGTTAATCAGAGTAAATAGGCTATGATTTTTTATGCTGTAAACAATTATAAGCTATGAACATAAGCTGTGTAATTAAGTAATCAAAGCTCTTGTGACTTGGTTTGTGTGCTGTGGAGTGTACACACATGCATGAAATGGAGTTGTTTACACTGAGGACAGAGATACTCATTTAACTGTCTCTCAATGTAGGATTTTTCTGCTTTATGTTAAGTTCATGTTTCAGAAACTCCTATTAGTAGACCTCTGTTTCTTTTTGTCCTTAGGAAATTGTGATAAATGCATCAGTAGTGTAGGAAATAAAGCTATTCCACAAGTAAGGGCCCTTACAATTGGCTTGATCGGGCTGGGTTCACATGTGTCCCTATGGGGAGCCCCTATACATTCAATAGTGCTCTGCATGAGCACAGGGGTCCATCTGTACCCAGCCTGGTACCTTAGCCTGCAGCTATACCACCTAGAGCTGTGTGCTTATCAGAGCTAATAATGCAGGTAATGACAGCCTGGCCAGCACGTGTTCCAGAGCTGTCCAGGGAAAAGAAACCCCAAGTGTTATGAAAATAAATAAAAAATAAAGGTTTTGTTAACTTAAGAAGTGATCTTGCTAACCTAGTGCACAGTTAAATGGGTGGCTCATTGCTGTGCTTGGTTGTTAGCCTACCAAAATGGCTTAGGGAAGAAATAACCGTGGAAAGTACGTCCACCTTATAATTTTTAAGAACAATTAAGTATTGTGTCTGGTCATATTTTGTTTTACTTAGGTTATTTAAATTTGCTTACAACTTTTTTTTCAGATTGTTCCAGTGTAAGTTCTTGTGTGTGCTGCATGTTTCTTAAGAATTTTGTAGCTCCCAGTTTCAGAATGATTTTTGTGTGATTTAAGGTTTTCAAGCACTTTTTTTCAGTGAAAATGGATATATTAGTAATTTTGTTAACTTGGGTAGTAATTCTGTTAACATGCTTTCTGGGAAACACTAGTCAGTTTTCTGTGACCATTATGTAAATATGCTTGACTGTGTTCATATCCATGTACTGTGTGTGAAATTGTGGGCGAAAGTGTCAAAACCCAAGCAAATGAAACCCCCCAGAAACATTGGCATACAGAAACATTTCACTGTATTTTTACAAATTGTAGCATGAGTTTGCCTGAAACAATATTAAATGATATATTTCTGTATCAGCATGTCCTTGCATTTCAAACCTAAGTAACCAAAAGGATCATTTCTTAGCCATTGCCTCGCTTATTCCTTTTATGAAATAATTTCTTAAGCAAGCTGTTTTCCTGTTTCACTTTAATTTTCAATTATAAAATTTAAATATGAATAAGCTTCTTCAAAGCAAAATCATAGCAAATTTCAGGAACCTGGAGTTAGCATTTTTCATCAGAATGGTGACCTTTAGCACATAGAAAGTTCTGTAGTTTCATCCAGCTGTGCTTTGCTTTCCATGACTCCATGCTCTAAAACCAGGGACAGTCGTAGAAAAAACTGCAAGAGCTGTGGTTGATTCTTGATCAGTTTTACAGAAAAGTTTGTCTAATTTCTTGAGAGTACTTACTCTGCTGTCCAAAGTTACAGATTCTGAAGCTGAACTTGATGGGGTTTTTTGGTAACAGAAATACACAAACTTGGACTGTCAGCTTAATTTGGTTTAATTTTGGGTTACTTGGCATGGAAAATAGTAAGTGACTTACAGACTCTGAAAGTCTGAGTGACATTTAGACTCTGAAGAGATTGTCTTGAATTGAGATCCCAAAAAGAAGAGACAGTCATTAAATTAATTCTGTATTATATTTATTGCAGTGCTTTGTATATTTGTTGTCTTGTAAAGCATTTCTGCCCACCTTCCAAAACTTCACAATTTTTTTTTTTTTTTTTCCTTGGAGAAGAACAACTTGCTCCAGAGACAAGGGGTTTAAGTTCTGAACTTCTTTCCTCTGAATTTTGTTGTCTGTTACTGTCACATCATCTGGATTTGGGCCTTTAAGGTCACAAAGAAGGGCCTGCAGACATCTTCTGTAACTGAGATGCCTTTGTAAGGTTGAAGGATTCAAAGGGGAAATAGACCTATCTGCTTTTCAGGGTGACTGCAGGGACAGATAGTTCAACACAGCCTGGTTCTGCCAGGTGAAAGATGGTGAATTACATGTAGCCATTTTTTATTTTAAGCATATTGTGGGAGACATCCATTTGCTCAAGATGACAAGTTGTTCTGTCCTTTAAAAAAATTATTAATCTGTTTTAAATTTTTTATGAGGGAAACACAAGGAAGATATTTCTACTTGTGCTGAGTTGAGGACCTTCACTGGAGAGCACAGTTGTGTTGGTTCGTACGAGCTGTGTAATTAAAGCAACTGGAGTTACATTGCTGAAAAAATCTCATGATACTTGGCAGGGCTTTAAAAATGGTTTGGAAAGTGTGGCTGGAAAAGGACATTTCCAACGACTACCCTCCTCCCATTCTCCAGATTTCCCATTAGCCCTCTCCTCCTCAGGGCTCATGTTGATACTTAGTGAAGATGATGGGATGCAACACTACTGCAGGCTTCTCTACAGTTGAGCATGACCAGTGTCATCCAGAGTTTTGATAATGTGCACTTACTCAACAGTCCTGTCACTGACATTATCTCTGTCCCCGTAGGGGCCACCTGCTCTAGACCATGACCCTTACACCTGACATAGCAAGGTCCATAAATCCAAAGAAATTTCTGATTGAACTATATGTGGTGCTGTACATTTAAATGCCCAAGCACACCTTTAGATATTCCTTCTTTAAAAAGAAATTTTTTTTATACTTTCCTAACAGAAATGCAGATAATGAAATGTGTGAAATCCTTAGCAAGTTTTGCTTGATGTTGCTCACTTTCCTTGGTATTGCAGATTGAGTTCTGTTAATTGTTGCCAACCCTTGTTGAATGCTGAGAGAGGATTAACCTGTTAGTACCTAGAGGTCTGACATCAGAAGATGCTAAGACTGATAGTAGAGGGAAATTACATGACAGCTCTACTTAAAAATTTTGATGAGTGTTCTTGTCTTACAGCAAATTAAAACTAAAATCACCATTTACAGCTGAACTTCACTCACCCACTTTGCATCATTGTGAAAATATAGTCCTTACAATTTTTTTTGTCAAGTTCACATCTCCTAGGAGTATCTGGGAACACAGTGATCTTCTAATTGACCAAAGCAAAAAGATCAAGTGACTGATAAAAATCAATGAGTTAACATGACAGCTGCTGGTACCTTTTTTAAATTGAGCTGCTGTGATCAGAAATTGCTTACATGTGCTTATGTCCATATTATTCAGAGTTTGGTGGAAAGCCTGAGAGGTTACAGTAGAAGAATCACACATTTTTTATGACCACAGTAGCCTTCTCTTAGGAGGATGAAGAAAACATGCTGCATTATTATCTGCAACTCCATTTTTTGTGAGAAAAAGGTTAGTATAATTTGAGAACATAGTTTCAATTGAGCAACAAAACTGCAGGTGGAGAATGGAGGAAAACTATTGTCCTCTCTTGCTGTATTTATTATCTGAATATTGAAGTATATTATAGTCATATTGTGTGCAACCACATGACCCTATATGAAACTGTCGATATTACATTATGTTGTATGTGTTGTGCAGTTGTCAGTTACTTAAATTATTTTAGATGTTTTGATAGTGTACAGTTATACTTAGTACTGGTAGTAAATTGCTATGAGTTTTTTTTCTGGCTAGCATTCCTCCAGAGTAAGATGCTGAATTTTTATATGATGTTTTTGTTTGCACACAATAGCTTTTATTTTGGAAAAAAAAATTCAATGCTATATATTTCCAATGAACATTTACTCTCATCACATTTAACTGTGTGAATTAATACAGTCTCTAGAGGGATTATGGTATATTGAGGTTTGCTCCAACAAACTGGGCAGAGAGAACAGCTATGTAAATTAGAATTTGAAGAAATGAGATTCTAGATTTGTGTGAGTTTGTTTGTTTGTTTGTTTGTTTAAGTGAATAAGAACAGCATTAACTACTTTAAGCTAATTTATTGAAAAGAAATATGAGGGAATATTGTCTTGCTTGGTGATAGAAATTTCAGTGTTCTAACTAGTTTTTAGGACTTTGAAGAAAATGTTCAGGAGGGGAACTTGCCTGGTTTGATTATGTTTTTTCTTCCCCCTGTCCATGTCATTCCAACCCAGCTGATGACAAGAAATGGGTCAGACTGCTAGCTTTACCACTGCAACTTAGTTGTGTAGGGTTTTTTATTTTTTTATTTTTTTTATTTATTAGGGAATGGAACAGCTTTTACAGGGACAAAGAGAAATGAAATCACTTTCAGTGAAAGAAAGAGGCCTCATTATAGCCACCAACAGCAGTTATTGACAGCTACACTTCCTATTAACAAGGAGCATTTAAGAGTTTGGCTGTTGGATCTTTGGACTTGATCTAATTTGCTAGCATTAATTAGTTTCTTTTGAGCACAGACACTTGGTGCTCACAGCTATAGATTTAGAGGACTAATTAGGACAGAAAATTGAACAGAATGGGGTAAGGCATTAACCTTCAACCATTACCAGCTGGGGCTCTGATAAAGACCACAGAGTCCAAATGCTCCTATTCATGCAAAGAGTACTCTAATGAATATCAATTTCAGCCAGGTTGCCATATCTTACAAGCCTTGTCTTGATTTTGATTCTCTTACCTGGTAGAGATTTTGATGTATAGATATTATAGTGATATTGGTAGTTCAGAGCTCATAGATGACAACCTCAACAAGTTACCTGTGTTTCGTCCAGTCTTTCAATTTGCTTTTCTCAAGTTACAGATTTTATTGGTTTCCAGCTAAGATCCCGGATTTCAAATTGATTTCTTTGTCCAGCATAAATATATTAACATAGCCCAGATTAATTACATGTTCTTAACAAATGCTGGTTTAAATAGAGGATGCCTGTGTGTTTTGAGGTCATTGTGGTACATGGTAGTAATATCCATGACAAGAGCACTCCCCAAGCTAACATCTGAATGTTGAACAGTAGGATTGCTTCTTTCGCAGCTCTGATGGTAAGATACAATTATTGTATTGGGGTATTCAGCTGCTAATCCAGTTTGAGGAGGAAAACTATTCTTCCAGACTGGATTCATGTGTTTTAACATCTACAGAATGGGAATGCTTTAACTGTATATAAAGACAGAAAAAAAACTAATTGCCTTTGGTTTTTTTGTATCATTTCTTGGATTATTGGAAGAGTTGAACTTGGAATTAAGCATCAGAATCATCAGTTGTTTCTACCCTTTAGTCATATTACTACTCCCTGACAAACTCACCATTAAAGCTCAACCATTGTTGCTGTCTTCGTTTGACTTCTGTACCTGGAAATTCTTTGCCTGCTGATGAGAAAAGTTTAAAAGTCTCTCCTCTATCATAATTTCTCCAAACTTGTTTTTTCAGGAATGACACTAGCATTGATGTATATTCCTTTTATGTGCTTTAATTATTTCCAGTTCTCCACTAGTACGCTCTACAGTGTTAGCTGAATAGCTGGTTTCACTTCTTAGGGTCCTGGTGAGGTTAGATTGCCACAAACTGTAAAAATAGAGAAATTCAGCCCTGTCTGTATCTGCTGATCCTGGGGTATTCATGGTATTTATTTCAGTCTTTGGGGAACCATGTGAGGTGAATGTCCATAGTGGAGGAGACATGGTCAAGTCCTTTTCCCAACAAAAGGGCGAGGGTACTATTCTAGCCACTGACTAATACCTTTATCCCAGATATTTATAGTGTTTGTTAATCCCATAGTTTTCTTTCCAGTTGACACATTTTGATTCTTCTGTGGCAGTCATTCTTACTACCAGCAAGTGAGCACAAAGTTGGGATTCTGTAAGGGTTTGGGGTTTTTTTGCATCCCTTGGATTGATGGTGGTGATAAGCTATGGGTGCGGTGTCAGAGTGTTACAGTGAGGGGTTACTGTGGCATAGGTGGACAGAGCAGTGGCAGTTCATGTGACTCACAGTGGCTGTTATTTTAGCTGCCTGTCCTTAACAATGTGTGAAGTAGTTGCTCTGAAAATTTGCATTATAAACCCCTCTTATACTACATTCAACAGTTACAGAGTTAGCACTTACTGTAAATAAATCTTAATACTTTTTAAAAAGTCATTCTATATTCCTGTTGCCTGTGTATAAATATTTATGTTGTATATGAATTATTAATATTACCCTGAGGTTAGTTTAACACAGAAAATAGGTTATTTTTCAGCTATTGAAGTTAGAATGTGTTGTATAGGTACTATTAGGTTCAGCAGTGGAAAATAAAACTTAGTTTGGTCAAAAAATTGCTACTGTGTATTCAGAAATACAATAAATAATAAGCATTCAGGCAGCCTAAAAGCAATATATTGTCCTTGTATTCAGCAAGGGGAAAGCTTCTGTCCATTCTTTAGATGACACAGGAAGTTGACAAGTGTATTTGCCAAAGAAAATTGCTTATCCAAATCTCAGAAATTGAAATGAAGCTCAACAGGAATTAATACTAAATGGAAATCAGAATAGGAGCTGTGGTTTTACCTAATATGCTTTGGTTTAATGAGACAGTGGATTATGAGAGTTGTAGTAGGGATCTCCTGTATGTTGGAGACCTATACCTGTTGTACATATCTTTGTGTAGAATGTTATGACTCAGCAGAACCAGTCAAAAAAAAGGGACAGGAATCACAGGTCTTATCAGGCAATAAGGGAACACAACGTTGAAATATGTTTGGCAAATACACACTCTTTCAACAAGATACGGTGTTCTAAGTGCTCTTCGTGCTTTTTTGGTATAAATGTTCTTCATTGTTTTCTGAAAACAAAAAAAATCTCAGATTTCCATCCTGTTTTGGGATGAGAATATTTCAAGGTTCTTTTTCCATGTAGAGCAGTAGTTCTAAAGATTTCTTAGCTCAAACTGAGTGAGTTGTCCCTCTAGCACTTTTTCTTTGATGTAGTAGTTAATGGGTCCTATGGTAACAACACTGACAATGCACAAGTGGTTTTTTTATAGTAGAGACAATGTTGTCTGTTGCTGAATAAAACTATGTTCTTGTATGTTATTTTTCAGGTCCTTTTAATAACAACAACAAAAATTAAGCCCCCTCTTTCCCACTCCCAAAGTCAGTTTTGTTGCTGTGTAATTGCTTTCCAATAGTTGTCTCTGTGGTGCTGCACAGAAAAGAAGTAGGGAGATTTGGGCTCTGAAGAGTGTTTTATGCTACAGTATTGAAAGGCCATAAAGTGCTTTCATCCCAGAAATTTTATTTTTAACAGTCCTGCAGAAAAGAGTTCCTGGAACATTTGCTGCCTTAAATCAGGATGGATACCTCTACAGGAAGTGCAATCATGTAACAGAAGCCGTGGGGTGTTTTGGATGAGGAATCAAGAGCTGCAGAGCTGGTCAGAGGATAGGAAAGGGGATGATCAAGGAATGCTAGAGCTGTACAGAGCTTTGGAGGTGTGGAATGAGGCTTTAAATTTATGATCAGGGAACAAGAAAGGCATTTTAGCTGCTATATCCTAGATTTGAGAGAGGTACTAGTAAAGGATTTAAAAGGAATCATGGAAAGGAGGGAAGGTAGTTATTCTGATGGGATAATAAGTAGGAAAGGAACTTAAATAAGGAATTTTGAAGAAGATAATGTAGAAAACCTTTGCATGAGAATTTCCCTTGGATGGAGTAAACAGATTCTTCTCTTAGTATTTATCCATTGTACTGGGAAGGAGTTGAAATGGTTGTAGGGAATTTGGGACTTTAATTATGGTATTAAGAGATATTCCTTTGTACCTCTTTCATAAAATGAGTTTAAAGAAAGGTTTCTCTAAGTCAGTCACGCTTTTTTTTTTTGGGCTTCTGATATTCAAGTTCAGGATTTCCTTGTATTACTTTTATCACCTATAATGTTGTACACTTTATAGTTTTCTGGCTGTGATCTGGAATCTCTCAAGGAGGTTCTAGTTGTTCTTCTTTTCCCTCCTCTTCAGTATATACTAAATATGCCCTTCAAGCTTTCAGATCAACAACATATTTCAGGGATGTTTAAGTAGTCCTTTTTGAAGCTCAGAATCAAAAATTTATTGTTGCTTTTGCGTGCCAGGCTGGATACAGGTCCTGCTTTGTTTCCTGGTGACAGAAATGTCCCATTACTCTTTGCTGTGATGTAACAGGATTTCACCAACTTTCATGAAGTTGGTGAAAATAAAGCACTGCAAAGTTATGGCTTGAGATGTAATCTCACCTATGGCTGTAGACTGTCAGACTTTTTAAAAGTTATTTTAGGGAGATACAGCTAATGTTTGCAAAATGAACTTTGGAATGCCATGGTTTAATATGTAGGGAGTGTACAGAAAGTGTATAATGTGGAGAGGCACAGGTTTATTTTACCATTCAAAGAATGCTTTTGCTGAGGTTTTTTTTTTATTATTTAATGCCTAAATTAACTTTTCTTTGTGTATCAAGCAATTTATGTCCTCAGATATTGGGCAGATTCCTGGCAGTGCTCTGAATAAAAGCAGGACTTTAAATAGAAGAAAAAGGATTATCTGATTTATGTTAAACAGGCCAAAAGGAAAAAGAAAAATAAGAGACTTATACAGTAGCACTCCTGGAAAACTATTTCTATCAGAGTCCCCGAAATGGCTCAGGGAAGGTTTTGAACTCTGAGATTCCAGAGTTGTTTTCAGGAACATGAAGAATTTTAAACACGACCCCCCAAAATCTTTAATGCTGTGATGTTAAAAATGACATTTAAATTCACAGGCGGAACTTGTGCTTTCATGTTGAAGAAAATGATATCCAGTAAACAAGAGTGACCACAGTCTGCAATTTCAAACTTTGTTGCTCATTACTTTTTTTTCCTGCCTTTGGGGTGATAATTTTCTACAGTGATTCTGACAGCCCAGTCAAAATGATTCATAAGGCCAATGGTTATTTTTCTCTGGTGTAAATAATCTTTGTCATTTCTGATCTGTCCTGATTTCCTCCTTGTGCTTCTTTGCATGTCTTTTCTGAGTGGTTTGGGGTTTTTTATGTTCTATATAGGTTTCAGCATATCTAGTTAATGAACAGAAACTTACCATTGCTTTCCATAGAATATGGAAAAGAGGAATATAAAAGAATGTATAGCATTTGGGGTTATTTAACTTAAGATTTAATTAGTAATTAACTAATCTAATTAGTAATTAACTCATCTTTAATTGGGTGCTAGAAGAGGTCACAGCTTCTCTGGTGTCTTCAATGACTTACATCAAAAGTCCTATGTTTGAAATACTTTATATTAGCTATGTGTAACTATGCTTCATGACAGTTGATTAATAGTATTAATGGTTCCTCAGCTTTTTCTTTGTAATGGAGATGTCGCCATACTTTTGAAAACTGTTGCAAATTTAAGGAAATTAAAAAAGCATATTCGTGTGTGTATGTGTGATGGTTTTTATGTATTTTATTTTACACATCCGAACAGCTTGAGGAAGTCTTGAGTTCTTTGTGGGGAGTGAGAATGGTGTGGAAAAGATGCTTTTGCTTCAGCAAGACTGTTGTGTAAGTTCATTTTGATATGCTGCATCTGTTGAGTAACTATAAAACTTCAGCAGTTTTAAACCAAAATACTGTTGGGGGAATCTGTCCTCTTTACTCTGTTGTCAAATTCATGCAAATACTGGCTGACTGTGCACAAACCATTGAGAAATATTCACTGTTGGGCAGAGAATACTTAGTAAATTACAACCCCAAAAATAATCTTTGCACTTTTATAGAAGGAGGATATTTAACAGAGTTGCAAAGTTTTGCTTTGGCTACCTTCTCCAATCAGTAATTTAGATGAACAGTTCTGGTCTCATGATTTTCTTTTCTGCAGTGGTTTCACTGCAGTGCTCTTTGTTCCAGACCTGATGTTCCAGATCTCTGTGGCCCTAATGTTTGAGTTGCAATGACTTGACTTGTCTGAAAGCTAATTCAGCCACTTTGACAAAGAGGAGAAATAATCGCCTCTGTGGATGTGTTAAAAGTACTTAAAGGTAACAATGTTTGGGTTGTGGTATCAGGTTCAGCCAGATATGTTTCACATAAGGAGTAAATTGTAACAGTGACTATAATTCTTTTGTGTGAACCAGGTAGAATCCCCTCGTTTCTAATGTAGTATAGTCACTGTCTTAAGTTTGATTGTAAGGTTGATACACTGATGTCTGGGTTCTGCTGTTATAAAGAGATCTGGTACTTAAAATCTTTTGTGTGTCCAGACCTGAACTGATTGTACAGTAATATGTGATTTGGGCATTTTTGTGCTAACAGTTGTCAAGTCCTCAGGTCTCTAAGCCTTGACTAAACTTGTGACAAAAAAAAAAGTCAGAATGAGCACCTAAAGCTTGTATTTCAAGCAATCAGAGAGGATGAATCTGAGTAAGAAACAGTCTAGCCTTCCTCTTCTCCCTTCTGCAGTCTTTCAAAGCTCAAGGGGGATAAAAATTACTTCATCCTGTTCTGCAGTGTTCAGAGAGGAGATCCTTGTAAATGGAACACCCTTGGAGACTTATGTCAGCTCCTCAAACTCCTCCTTTGATTTTTGGTTACGTCCCATAGGGTGGCAGGCATCTCATCCCAGTTGCAGTCCTCTCTCTCTCTCTCTCTCTCTTCCCTGTCCTCTTACCCCTTCCTTGTCAAGGCTCAAGGCAACAAGGACAGGAAGGTACTTTCAGAAGCAGCTTTGGGTGGGACATGGAAATTTTGGGTGGCTAAAATGAGGTAAAGTGTATTCTACTGGTAGTCATTCTTAGTCCCTGTTCAGACATGTAAATGGAGATCAGACCATAAATGAGGGAGAACTGTCATGATCACAGCATGTGGGATATTGCATTTCGCAAAGCAAGGATGGCAGTGATAGCACTGCCATTGATAGCTTTATCAATTTTTGTTTGGGTATTTGATCTCCTGCAAAAGCTGTGTAGAAACCCTTGGACTTTGCAAGCATTTCCTCAGGATTCCTTTGAGCTGTTTTTCCTGTGTCTCTGGTTGCTTCCATATCCTGGGAATCCCATTGGTTTGTGCCTTCTCTAACATCAGGCATCAATGTGTCTGCAGGTTCTCTGCAGGTGTGGACTGGCAGGATAATAAGTGACTTTCAGCTCCCAACAAGATCTGGTGGAAGTAGGGGAAAGACAGTTGGTGCCTGCTGGTTCATGGCAAACAGAGCTCAGCTGGAGACTGGTTACCCATTTTAAAATTTGGGAAGAGCATTTGTGATTGAATGTAGGCTTTTTACTTCTATGGCTCCAATTACTTCCTTTTTTTTTTTTTTTCTCCACTTTCACCATTGGCAGCAGTCCTGGACTCCAGCTAAAGACCGAAATCTAAATGAAGCTATTATTCATAACTAATTTGACATCTTGTTTCCTATTTCATCACTTTTTTTTTTTTTTTTTTTTTTTTTTTTTTTTTTACCAAATATATAAGGCTGAAATCTTGGTATGTAGGGGAAAACAGGCAAAATAATCTCAACAGTGTAAGCTTCGATTCATAAATTTGAGACTTGCAACCAGACTGCTGTACAAGAAAACAGATGCCATGCAATAAATTAATACTAAGCTGAATAATAAACAAGATGTATTGTTAAAGGTCTTTAATGCAAAGAAAGTGGTTTCAGACTTTCATATGCTTGTTTTCTCTCTTTGTTTAAATGAAGCCTTTGCATGTGTTTTCTTTATTGTTCTCTTTTGCGCACATTTGAGCTTTGTTGGGTTGAGGACTCAGTCTCTGGTTGGGCAGTGGTGATTAACTTACACTAAATAGGCAGCAATAATGTGATTTGAGAATGAAAAGGATTCATTTCTTTTAAACGAGGGGAAAAAAAACCCCAAGGTTGAAGGAAATAGTTTACATAATCTGTAAACTAGTTAAGGAGCTGAATATTTATGCAGGTTGAAATTGAAGCTTAGTTGCCCTCTAGGGGTTTTACATTAATACAGCATATGCTAGCTTTTGGGTGGTTTTTTCTTCTTTCAGAATAAAGGTGAGACAAGTCTTTGGAAAAAACTTACATGCTGACAAATGTGTGGTGGTCGAGGCATGTGTACATCTGCATTCAGTGAGTAAAACTCATTTAGTCCAAAACCTAGAAAATGGAGGAAAGATTTTTAGCCAGATTAGGTTCTTTTTAATTTCATTGCACCAGTGGAGAATGCACTCACAGTCAACCAGTCATAGCACTGAAGTCCCAACCAGGAAAAGTCCTTACTTTCAGTTTTAAGAAAACAGAAGACAAAAAGTCACTGAGGGTTGTAATGGCAGCTCCAGGACCCTCAGTCAGTTCCTGCTCATGTCCCAGCTGCTGGATGCTGCTTCAAATTCTTGTGTCCTCAGCTGCCACTGACTAATGCACAGGGGTCTTCTGTCACTTCTGGTCTTACAGCAGGTTGAGCCCTGGATGTTGGTTTGTGATTTAATGTGTTAGAAATAAACTTTGTCTCCTCCTTTAGAAAGCAACTGACAAAACCAGTTGCTTGGATAGGCGTGTGATATTTCATTGGAAGTATCATCATGCCATAGGAAGAAGTGTGACAAATGGATTCTAAACTGGAACTACATATACATATCCTCTTGTCTTTTGTATCTCCTTTGCCAATGACTTTGTAGCAGATGCACTGTTAACATACTTCCTTGAACAATTGCTGAATAAATTCTTAAGAGTTAGGTTGTTTTTCTACGAATGGAAACCATATTTATGTGATTATTTTTGCTGTTTCTTTCGTAACACTGTTGGTGCTGTAGTACTCTAAAATGATTTTGCATCAGAAACAAGATAATTGGAGCAGGCAGAATAGAGGCACTTAAACAACCCCGTCCTGCTAAAGTTGAGTCCCTCTGCATACAGCTTGAGGAGCACAGTGTAGTCAGCTTTCAGAATGTAGAGTGGTGTGCCTAAAACTTCAGTTTACCGAGCTACACCTGGATTTGTGCTAGTGAAGACAATGGTCTTATACAGATTTTTATGCCATTTGCCTGTTAAGCTTTACACTGAAAAACAGTTTCTCTCATTTGAGGCATTTTTGTACCTAGTTGCTGGTGTATTCTGTTTTGCGTTGTAAATTTATCAAAGACTTGTTTGTAAAACCCCTGTCTACTAGTATTTTATTTTATTGTCTTCAAAATTACAAGTTCTGCTCTGAGGAAATCTACCTGGTTATTGCAGTCCTTTATTTAAAACATTTTACAGAAGATGAAAGATGAATGTTACACAGTTACTAACAGATTTCCAGATATTGCTGAGTTTTGGTGGTATGCTTTCTTGCCACATGGTTTAAAGTCATCTCGTCAAAATCATGAAATTGGTAGGATAGTTTGAAATTCTAAATGCCTCACTGCACAATTGCAAAGGGTCAAGTTACTCTTCACTGTTCACTTAAGAATACGGACACGGCAGAATCTCTTTTTTTTTTTTCCCTGGAAAAATTGCTCTTTGGTTTTGTTATCCTTACTACTGAGTAGTAAGTTCGGCAGGAACTCTTCATGGTGGAGAATTCCTGCCTCCACACCAGCCTATGGCTAGTCGCTTTTGAAAAAAAGAGACTAAACATGTACTGCAAAGTAGGGTAAGCGCATGGTAACTGTTTTGGAGATGTTGGAACAGTGGTTGGGGATGAATTGTGACCTGTGAGGGAAGGTTACTTCCTCTTTAAATAACTGTATAAATCTTTTATGTTCTGTATATTGGGAATATTCTATATTCTCAAAAGACCTGAGATTTTGACCCTATTCTGTTTCCCCGATCTCACCCTTGCCCTCCAGCTGGAACCTTGGAACCAGTTTCACTTTTGCTTAGAGAATATTTTGTTTCATTCAGAGGTGTGAGAACTGCTATTACTGCTACCACCACCAACCTTCGGTATCGGAGCTCTGAGTTAAATAGGTAGTTTTGGAAGTCCATTAAATTGAACCTGGAGCAGGGGAAAAGGAAGAATCCCTGGCACAGCACGGTGTAACTGAGAGCTGGTGTCATGGTGGAATAGCTGGGCAAACGCCTCTTCAGGCATTATATAAATGCCCTGCTCTACCCCCACCGTGTGGTAGAAGGACATTACTGTTACTTCTTCCATTCCGCGGAGCTCTGTTTTTGAGAAGGAGATACATTTTGCCTTTGGAGTTCAGCTAAAGAGTCAGTCGCTGTGGGACAGAGGGAGGGGATGTTGTTTCTTTAAATCATCTGTTACCCGAGCTTCTCAGTTGTCCCTGAGTGGCTCGGCAGCTCCCGAACGAGGCGGGAGGACAAGCAGTGGTGAGGCTGCTCTGCGCAGCTCCAGTTGGATGCACTTGTTTATATAAAAGCAGGCAGTGACAGACAGTAGCCATGGGGGAACGTGCATTTGTTCCAGTTCTGCCTCCTCCAGCGCCTGGTACGGTAACGCTTGGTGTCAGGGATACTTACTGCAGGGTGGCAGGAAAATTAGATCAAGTCAGTCTTAAAGGAAGAAGTTGTTTAAAACCAGTGCAGTTGAGCCAGGTGGCTGTGCTTGCTGGGCATGCTTTACCTGAAGTCTTACAGAGAAGGTAATGCTTGTACTTGACAAGAACATTCCTCAAGCAGGTTTCTTTAGTGGACAAATCATGATTTACCCAAGTGAACTGCTTCACAGCAATGTGCTCGCTTTGCTTAAAAGGGTAGGTTTTTGTAATTTCACTAGGAAGAAAAGGAGCTCTGCTTCTCTGGAAAAATCTGCCTGCATAGCCCAGCAGATTGTCGTCTTTGAGCACTTAAATCTGCCTTGACTGACAAAGTAGTCACTGTAAAGCTGTATACATAATAGTTATGCCCCTGCTATTTCTCTTGTGTCTTTTGAGGACAAAACCCTCTTGTGTACTGCTGTGCTCTGCCTGTCTTGCTTAGTCAGAAGCAGGAGGTTTTGTCTTGTAGCTCTTATAGAGCTGGGTTGGTTGAATTTACTTAAAAAATATGACAGTGTGCTAGATTTCTGTGTGTTTGGGGCAAAATGCACACACATACACATACGGAGGTAGGTGTGTATACTCATGCATACAGAAAATGGTGACGACTCTGTACATCCAGGATGGAAGATCAGATCAGGTCTATGGCACTAAAACTAATAAATAGACATTTCTCTGTATCATCTCTACCAAAGCTCCTTTTGCTGTTCAAGTCCAAGTTCTGTTGAAATTCTAGTGACTAAATATATATTGCTAATAAATTCTGTCTTCCACAGTATTTCATCATTTAGCAACAGTCAGGAAAGCACTGCCTGACATTTTAAGGTGTATGTTCTTTTCTGACTCTGTGAATCTTAGGAAAACACTTTTCCTAGTCAAGTTTCGTGTGTGCATTCAGTATTCATATCAAACTGAAAACTAAGTTTAGTCTTTCTGATCCTTCTCCCCAAAAAGACATTTTGGTCAGATCTCATGTGTGCAGGAGATAGAATGAGCAGAACTGACCTGTCCTTGTCCTAATGGCAGAACTAAATGCTCCTGAAAATATCCTGAGATTGCATGTGTATATTATTTTCAGAACTCCTTTTTTTTAACTCTTAATTACTTTAATCTGGCATATTTTTGTTAACACTTTTAAGTGTTTGTCTGGGTTTTGTTAGTTGAACTGATTGGGTTGGCTTGAATTACTGTGTTTGGCTGTATTCCTCGGCTTGTTTTATGTGTTTTTCTTTTTCTTAAATAAAACAATTCTTCTCTTCCTTAAACTTTGCTTTTCAGTTCCATTCTCTGATTCTTGGTGCTTATTATAAAATTGGAAAGAAAAGATCCAACAATCTGCTGTGGATAGGTGTGGGTTATTTGGGACAGACAGAAGCACCTCTCTGCTGTTGCTTAAGGTTTCTGGTTATGCCTCTTAGAAGCATCCACAATTCTCAGTCTGACTGGTAGCAAATTTTGAACTGCAGAAGTGTAGTGAGTCTGGTGAGAGAGGTTCCCCCAGCACAGGCCTCTGCATAGCATGGGAATGGGACTGTATCTTCATTGTTCCTGGCTTTCGTGAATGTTCCCTCATTCCTTGATGGTAGTTTCTTAAGATCCTCCTTTTTTCCCCACAAATTCTGTCCTTAATGGTTGTTGGGTTTGAAAACAAGAGAAACCCTGCTAATATTTCCATAAGAAAAAGATCAGCAGCTGAGCAATGACTTCTGATTTGAATTAACTGATGTTGGAGGATCCCTATGTGCCTTACATGAGTTTTCAGAACTGCTGTGGTATTGTGATTTTAAAAAAACCCTATATATATTTTTTTTAATTTTTGAAACAGAACATTTAAATAAGCCATAGATTTCCTATATTGATTTTAAAAGCCCATTGTAAGCAGTTGACCAAGTCTAGATCATATGTTATATGTAGGACGTGAAAACTTTGGAGGATCTTGTTCCTAAGTAGGTAGGTGGCATTCACAGAGTGAGTAATTGGATGTTCTGAGAAAAACCCCAACCCAACTCTCAAACATTTTTGATCTGTGTAGAGTGCCTTTCCTCCCTACTGCTCTGGCCTGTTTCTCTATCCAGCTGAGAGATACTTTGAGGCCAATTAATTTTTGCAGCAGGATTTTGAAAACCTGCTAATGAAAAAAGCACACACGGTATGTAACAAATAACTACAATTGCAATAATTGGGAGTTTAGCAGGATTTGAGTGGGCCAGGGCAAATAGATGTTGAAGGAATCCAGACTAGCATACACCTTTCTGGTTTCAGGAGATTTTTCCCCTCTTTCTTCCTCTTCTTTTGGATGCTTGTCCATTTAGACACACCATTTAAGGCATACTGAGAGTTTTGAAGGGCATGGTGAGAATTTTTTTCTTCAGGAGGTATAAGTCAAGCTTACAGTTGATAGGGATTATGAAGAAACTTCACTTGAGAAGATGTTTTTCCGTAATGTAGGCTTTCTCACACGTTTTTTAAAAGCAGCTATTACTGGCTTCTGAGAAAGATGGTGTACAGGATAAATAGGCCCTTTGATTCGGTATGTTATTTTCTCATCTCTAAATGTCCCCTAAAGCAAAGTCTTCAGATTTGTTTCTAGGATACTGATAAGATGCTTTCTTTGTCCCAAGGCATTGTCTTTAGACAAACAGTTTCTAGGATTTTTTGGGAAACGTTCTTTCTCTGCAGATCACAGTTGTGCTGTTTGCCTTCCTAATGATTCTCCTGCTGTATGTTCACCTCAGTCATGAGAGAGGGAGGTTTCTGCATTTCATTCTTGAATGCCAGAGATGCTGTGGTCTGCTGGAGTATCCTCTCTTTGCACTCTGTATTTTAAGACAAAGCTGCTTTTCTATGCTGAGAGTGCCCTGGGAAAGATTGGCCAGGAGGATGAATATCCCTTCCTTAAAATCCCTGGATTCCTGGGATTCTCTGCTCCCCCATCCTGTATTGTGTGCTAGTATGTATTGATCATCTCTCCTAGGACAGATACGTCCAGCTACAAAAGCTGAAATGGAGCAGATTTTGGGGGCCTGGTGATGAACAGGAAAATGGAAAGTATATTATTTTTATGTTATAGCATATGAATATTTGTGGAGACAAAGTATTTGATCTGATAACAGAGGTTCACTTGAAAGAATCAAGGTTATTTTATGTCAATTTTCTCTTTGCCCTATATAAGATGCATTTAATTATTTCATGCTATCTCCCTCTATTCAAATTAATCTGTCTTATATATATTGTTGCTCAAATTAGAATAATTCTTTAATCAACTGTGTTATGCATGCCATAGTAGGCTAGAATAGGAAAGCTACTCCTAGCATACTGACGATGCATGTATTTTATTTGTTGTTGTAATTTAAAAGTAAAATCAGAAATATTGATTTCTACTTGACTGGAGAGATGATTTAGTTTGAATATCAGACTGATCTTAATCAGGTGAGAATTAATTGAGTTGGAGGTATTAGATATTCAGTGATGTTAACTGAACCATGAGCAATCTACAGAGAAGCTTTCTTTTGTACTGTGTTGGAAATATCAAATAGCTCGTACTCTACAATGTAAAACAATCTCTTCATGTTCATGCTACTACTTCCTCTGGCTCATTAAATGCACCAGTAATGTGTTCTCTGCATACTGAGTAATCTTCAAAGTAACAAGCTAATGAATCATAATTTAATACAAAATTAAAAGAATAATATCTACCCTTAAAAATATTGCTGGTAATGTTTTGGATCGTTTAATGTTTTTGTACACATTTTACAAACATAGGGTTTAAAATTTTGCCCTTGTTTACATTTTAAAGGGAACTGTTTCCTCCTCCTTCTACTATCACCCCCACATCCCTGTTGTTATTTGGATATCTTTTCTCCACCCAGTGGTACAGCCCAAGGAATGACCCAAACACCAGACAAAACTCTTTTTTGTGTGTGTGTGTGTGTGTAGAGGGAAAAAACCTACCCCAGAATAAGTTTGGTCTGAATCATGATGCAAGCTGGTTTGTTTTTTTTTATTTTAAGAGTGTGATAGCAGTATCATAAGTGTTGAGAAAATATAAATGGTGAGATAACACCTCTGTAGGACTTTCTCTTAAGTAGTAAAATTGTAAAGTCTTTAAATAAACGAGAGCCAGACCTGAGAGGATCAATTTATCTTGATAATGGGGAATATTTCATTTATTTTGTGTACAAGCGTATCTGCAAAATAGATGCACACTTATAATTGATAAAACTACAGTTCCAGTATTATATGAAATGTACAACACTTCACAATGTGAGGCAATATGAAAGTGCCAAGTATTTTTATAATCTGAATCTGCAAAAAATGAACTTTCAGAAATAGCCTTCACGCTACAAACAGTTCATACATTGAAAATAACCAGGATGATTCCTTGGTGTTATATCAACAGTTTCCATGCAGCTGCTTGTCTAGAGACAAGTCCCTCTTTTTATTCTTCTCTTACTTTGTACATGGGAAGACTTTGATGTTTGCAGGAAGAAATAATTAACTATCTAATATTTTAAAATATTTAAAGAGAAAAAAATCCTTTAGAAATCCGCTACAAATACAATCTGATGCTGATTGTTCCTCTTTATTAAATTGCAAAAAAAAAAACCACCCCACAACTTTCAGTTTGTTTTTAAGCTTGGGACAGGCCATAACAGGTTTTTTTTCATGAAGTCTTTCCTTTACTTACACATAACTGAGACTTCAGCAGTCCTACACACCTGTTCCACCATTTCATTTTGAATGCAGCACTGTGAAGAGACCAGCCTAATTCTGTTTGGGTGTGGGATGGTGTTGTAGGCTGCATAAAGAACACTTGCATCATAAATATGATGCCTTGTTTTTGTTATCCACTGTTTGTAGTCCTGCAGACACTGAGATTAGCAGTGTTAAATTTAACCTTGTCTGGTTTAATGGTGTAGAAGAAAATCGTCTTTATTCAGCAGAGCTGTGCCTATGTCTTATGCCAGGTGTTGGTTTGTCCTTTTGACTTAAAATCCTACAAGTTTTTATTTTTGTCATACAGACCAAATACTTCTTGAACCTATGAATATGTTCTAAAGTTAAAATGGGCAGGACCCTGGCTTTTTATTGCCTTTTTTTTTTTAATTAGGACTTGTATGTCCGAGGACATCTGTTGGTGGACCCCCACCAACTTTGTTGTAGCTTTCTGATAATGTATCTGATATTTTAAAATTAATACTTTAGTGTGTATCAGACATGCCTGTCTGAGTGCTTGAATAAGCAGGGAAATAATTTGTTCAGTTGATCACAGTTAATCTGTGATAAGTGAACTGTTAGCCAGTTTCACTTCAGTTTCCATCTGCTTCTCATATTATCTTGTAGTAAAGTCATAAAACGGAGTTGTGGAAAAAACAATTGGAAATACTAAAGAAAAACATTCTTCTTACTGTTTTTGTCAGCAAAGATTAGTGTGAACTGTAAAGTTCTTTGTAAACAAAGTGTTCTTTACTGTGCCAATCTTCTAGCTAATTATCAAAGAAACCTTAATAAAAAGAGTGCTCTGTAACTTAAAGAAGTTTTAATCAACCATCAAATCTACTAAGTCGGGCACTCAAAACTAATTCTTCATACCTCCAACATAATTTATATAATTCCGTATCTGAAGGCAATTACAGAAAGACTTGTAATAGGATTTTTATTTTAAAAATGCATGTTTGTACAGCTTTACAGATAAATTAAGAAAGCTTTTAAAAGCTCTTTTTTATTTTCTGTTCTGTGACTTTCCATATGTCAGGATCTAATGTCTCCTAGTTCTTTGTGTTGTGCTTTCTCAAGTTGGGATAGGAAGACCCAGTGAAATCTGGCTCTTGGATCCAGGGCAGATATGGAGGTGCCAGGGACCAAATTCAGCATTCCCTGAGTTGCTCAGGGCTGGAAATGCTCCCTGCCGAAGAGTCAGTCCTTGGAAGGACTCATTCATCTCTGGCCTCAGCCAAAAAGCCCTCCTGTCTGTCCCTGAAAATGTGCTCTTCCCATCATAGGCAGATCCCCTGCACATGCCAGCATGCCCTAGTGAGCAGGTGAGAACTGGCAAAACTGAATTGCTCTGTATTCAGACGTGGCTGTTCAGCTTTTGTTCAGTTGACAGCAGACCTCTGTCTTGGCAAGGATACATTTTAGCCTTACATACTTGGTTGATTCAGAAAAGGTACCAAATTGCAGGCTTGCTTTAGCAGTTAAAATCTCTCTGTGTGGCTGTAATGGCCAAAACATAATGAGACTTAAAATTTTCTGAATTGTGACAAAAACTCACGCAACAGAAATGCAAAGCTTTCTTCATGAGAGAGAAAGAAGAAATCAAGCCTCAAATCAGTGATGAGCCCTTCAGTGAAGTCTCTGAGCTGTAGCCTGGAGAAGAGATCTTTGCTCTTGTGCATCCCCTTAGACAGAGCCTGTGGCAGAGAGGAGCCTGTGGGGTAGCCTATGTCAGACGTGATGTCACGAACCATGACTGCTGCAGGTGAAAGGGGGGTCTGTAGCCAGTTTCCCTGGTAACTGGGTAGGCACCTGCAGCTTGCTGACGCAGTAGTGGATCTGTCCTTGTCTGTGCACAGAGCATTCAGTGATGGACATATGTAGCTGTCCTAGAAAAGCCTTGGCAAAAGGGTTGGTTTGATGGAGGGCAAGCCTTTTCCCCCTTTCTAACAAGGCATTTTCACTTCTGTTGTGTTGAGCTCTGTTCTTCTGTTTATTTGGCTTGTATTTGGAAATATTGGGGATAACTTTTATTGTTTGAAACATGACTTTCTTTTGTGTTACAGTTTGCAATGAATTTGCAGACTGGCCCAAATTTACCTCTTATTTTCTGCTGCTTGAGGTTTTGTTTTGGTATCTTGCTGCTTGCAGGAAAAAAGAAAATGTATCAGCCCATGAACTTCTAAAGTCATGGAAAGCCATTTCCACTATTATACACAAGATTATGAAAGGATCAATTCTGTTCTTTCTGTAATGTGCAGTGTATCAGGAAGAAGGTTTGTTTGGATTCTTTAGTGTTCTGATTACCCCTCATAGCTGCTAAAGTGTTAAATTACAATAGGTTTTTAATCAGATCCTGTGCATCTGCTCCTTCTGTGGTGTCTTGCTGTGCATCCTGAAACTTTGGTTAACAATGCAGGTATTGCTTGAGTGAGGAATGAGTAAGGCTTGTCAGACATGGAGATTAATTCTTGGTTTGATATCTGGAACTGTTGAGCACTATTCCTGACATTATTCTCCAAACCAGTAATTTAAACACTGTTTGTGCTGCTCAACATTGACACATTTAATTTCATGGAAGAGTCATAGAATCATAGAATAAGCTGGGTTGGAAGGGACCCATCAGGATCATCAAGTCCGACTCCTGGCCCTACACAGAACACCCCAATCACACCATGTGCCTGAGATCATTGTTGAAATGCTTCCTGAACTCAGGCAGGCTTGGTGCTGTGACCACTTCCCTGGGGAGCCTGTTCCAGTGCCCAGCCACCCTCTGGGTGGATTTCTTTTCCTGACAGCCAACCTAAACCAGCCCTGAACCAGCTTCATGCCCTTTCCATGAGTCCTGTCACTGGTTAGGAGAGCAAAGAGATTGGTACTTGTGCCTCTGTGAGCAAGACAAAGCACAATTAAAAATAAATTTAAAAAACCCAACAAAACATTCTCCAGACTCCTGGAAAGTTTCTGGTAAATGTCTATAACTAAACCTGTCTTGACCTCCTGACATGACTGCCAAACAGAAGAGATGGATATTTAAGTTTTGTGTGCTCATATAAGGATGCCTAATATGCTTTAACCTTCTTTCTTCCTCTCTGTTGTTCAGCATCAGTAATGCTAAAGCTGAACAGCTGGAAGCAGTTTTATCACTTTGCAACAGTGCCTGGCCATGTACCACAGGCAGGGCCTCTGAAGCCAGGGAATGCTGGCAATTGCAGTTCAGGCTTCTTTTGTTCACTGGGACATCACGCCTTTAACCAATCAAGACTGGTGAGCTAACAAGTGAGAGCGACCTCCTGTTGTCTTCAGTGGTTTTGTACTTCACAGCTTCCAGAAGAAATGATTACTACTACAGAAAAAAACCCCAACCCAAAACCTCAGCACAGCACTTAAAGAAGTGCCTGTAGAGAGTATAAATCAAACTGGTCACTAGGCAGACCATAAGCTTTCAAAAGCTTTGGATGTTTTTCCCAGAAAAAAACAAAGGTCATTTTTAGAAATGTACTAACAGGTATGATTTTTCTGAGATGCTGATGTAGGAACAATCAGTATAAACAGTCCAAGAAAGAACAGAAGAAATGTCAGATTCACCTTTGAAAACGAAAAAAATATTCTGAGAACCCTACAACACATTTGCCTTGTTCTGAGCTCAAACTGCTTAGTAAACTTGAGCTGTCCAGGTATTTCCTCAAAGCTGTGCTTGTGTATTTGGATGACTTTAAGTCTAAAACATAGATCTTAGAAACTGGGCGTGGTTATTAATAGATACCTTTGAGCACAGGTTATAGTTTCTTCCCAGCTGGTAATTAACTGGTTAATTTAAACCCATTTTCTGCACACTTTCATCTGGTTTTCATTTAGGGTGTGGTGGAGTTGCCAGTGTGTAATGCTGGGTGTTGTGTTGGAGAAGGTTTTTAAGTGTTCATTAATAATATGTTCAAAGTATGTAAGAAGTCAATTCTTTGCAAAGTTTGCCAGCATAAGGACACTTAAATGTCATCAACACTTTCAGCAAACGCTACTTTGTCTTACAAATTATTTAGTGGAAGCCTAATTAATAATAGCTGTGGACAAGCAGATTAATCTCACCTAGGGATTGCTTGCAGCTGTTGGATCACTTTCTCAAAGTCTTGCCAGTACAGTTCAGGATCCTAGAAGGTGGATTTTGTTGCACTAAGGTCCGCAATTGCTTAATGCCCATTTCAGCGGGCATCAGCTCTGAGCAAAGGACAGGACAGGAGTGCTGCCTTAATAGGCACAAATCTCTGCTTCCTTGTTTATTTAAGTCTTGATGTACCTCTACACTGAGCATAGGTAATGTGATTTACCTGCTGTGTGATGTAGTACCATTAAGTTTCGATGTTACTAGATCAGCTGTAAATTTTGCTAAGTATGTGCAAGAAAATAACAATTTCTGTATGCCCTAAATTTGCTGGATATTAAGTCATTATTAGGAAGACTTTAGAGGAGGAGAAATGGATAGAATTCTGGAAGGGGATGAAGTAGGGGAGGTCTCTTTTCTTGTTCTGGCTCCTGGTCATCTTGGACACAAGGCTTTCTTTCTCTCTTTTCCATCTGCTAAATGTGGCTGATTACCTCTTAGCAGACCTCTTCAAACAGAGCAGTTTGAAATCTCCTGATAGAAATAATAACCAATTCTTATCTAGGGTTATTATTCAGTGAAACATCTGTACAGGGTGCTGGTAACAATGAGGCATAATTTTAGTTACTCCCAGATAAATCCCATGTTCTTAGCCATGACTTTGTTGTTCTGTTTTAGTATCTCACTGACTTGTTTTTAAGTCTTAAGATCCTTAAAACAGACCAGGTACTTTCACATCGTTGAGCAACTTCATTGTTCTTAAATGTCAGAGATGTAGGTGATACCCCTGAGTAGAGCATGTGAAAAGCAGGCACAAGAATCATGGATTTGCTTCAAGAGTAACTTCGGTAACTTCAGTATTAGCAACAGCAGTGTGTGTGTGAATGTGCTACATGAGGAGGGGAGAATCCCAGTTAAAGTGTTGCTAAAAGACCTTGCAAACAGTATAAGAATCTAGGCCAACTATGGTTATATTAGCAATCAGATCTGGTCTGCTACCTCCTACACATAGAGGTTTTTCACCTATTGTCATGTTTCTAACTTCAATTTAGTTTGTGTTGTATTTTTTTCCCCCAGCATTTACTAAATGCTGTCAAGAAACTGGTGTTCTGATGGTGGTGAAGTGTCGGCAGGAGAACACAGCACTGAAGGACTGTCTGGTTGGCTAGTAAGTCCCTCATGAGTTTTTGCTGGGTTTTGTGTATGGCCTGTACTAATCTAGAAATGTTAGCTATTCTGAAAAGGGCTGTGCAGGGTTAGGGACTTGGATGTATTTTCTGAAAATGGTATCTTTGCTTTATTAAAACTGTGCTGGTCAGGGCCCTAAGTGACAAGATTTTATTTACCATATGAATATATGGCTACAGAGACTCTTCTTGATTCACCTGGGGACAGATTGCAGCCCAGAGGACCTGCAGCCCTTTATTTGCTCTGGTACATCACAGTTGTGGAGATAGGGTTGCACAGTGAGGCTTCTTCATAACCTGTTAGTGAGACAGGATAAGTTGGTTTTCATTTTGCTTCTGTTTTTTAAGATTTAGTCTCTCTTGAAAGTGTCCTGCTGTTGTGAACAGCAGAAGCAGGAGCAATGGGAAATTGTTATATATGAGAGGTCAACTCAATGCCATGGTGGATTGAAACATCTTTTTTGGAAGTCCTAATTTACCCTCAGTGCCATTAGGCTGAAGTGTTAGAGTCTTAAATTTCCCAAGGTGAGGGCTGTGAATTTTTTGAGTTTGACTGGGGGAAAAAGGAGGTTAGTTTGATTTTTGGTGTGTCCTGCTCTCTTAAAGCAGCAATTTAGATTAAAAATAAATGCCTTTGAACTAGTGACAGTTATTCTCAAGTATTTAGGAACTGATGAAAAAAATACGTGCAGCCAGGCAAAAATTTAGGCCTAACTGCAGTCAGAACTTGCTGGAGTTACTCAGTTTTATTTGTCTGTTCCTTCACCTTTAAAAAAAAATAAAATTAAACAAAATGCCTCTGACAAAAAAAGGTTTATAGTGTTGAATAGTTATACTTCAAAAAATTATGAGAAAGAAATTTAATGTAATGATCAAGGACCTCTATATCTACTGGTTAAGACATACACTTGAACCTATCCCCAGTAGTAACCCAAGTAACTACTTGGGTGCATTAAAAAATAAGTCAACTCCAGCAGCTTCCCATGCTGAGGAGGGTAACTGCAAATTAATTCTTCAGCTGAACTTAAATACCAAATGTCTTTCCCTTTTTCTGCCTTTCCTCTTGGTGGCTTCACTGCAGAGGCTTGAAAAGGCCTGTGCTTCAAAAGAGAACAGTATCATGACAGATACCTCTTTTTATAAAGTACTTAAGTGTTAAAGTTAGTTTACTGTTAAAGGCAGGCCAGTTTTCTTTGGGTGTGAAAGGAAGTTCAGTTATGAGTGGTACTTGTTCAGTATTCCAAGATGAAAAACAATATGTATTTTTCTGTCTTGTAGCTATTCTGATCCATCATTCTATGAAGAATGCAAAGCAGAATATTTGAAGCAAAGAGAAGAATACAGAGCAACTGGAATTAAGAAAAAAAGACAGAAATTTACTCCAAATGTGTGATTAAAACTTAAAATGAACTTTTTTTATATGCAATTTGGATTTCACTTGATTTAAACAGACTTAAATTGTCTGTACTACTCTGTGTGGAGTTTAGCTGAAATACACAAAATGAGATGAATGGAGAATAAAATAATGTCTGAAATTAGGAGTCAATTTAAAAACTTTTCATAATTAAAGATCTAGAGCATGCTGTCACAGTTTGCAAAAGAGGTTGCAAAGGTGTGTTCCTCTGTCTGGACTTGAGATTTTGTTACCAGTGTACAGTTTGGAGTTTACAATTCCAGAATGTCCATTTGGAATTTAAAGCCTGTATCTAGCTAGATGAGCCAGGCTACATAAAAACTTAAGGGTTAATAGTTTAAGTTGTATTAACTGATCACAGATTGAATATACACTGAAGTTGGTGTGTTAGTCATCACCTGAAGCTGACTGTGTATGGAGATGCACTTATTAGAAGAGAAGGGTGGCCCTGACTGACCATTTCAGCTGTAGAGGAGACCTTCCTTGAGAACAGGGAAAAGCTGGCATGCTTCAGGAGGGAGGGAGTGAGTGACCACACTTGCAAAATTATTCCATGCAGAGGTGAGTAAACAACTAAACCAGGCATGGAAGATGCAGATCACCTCTTGCAAGAACTAAGTACATCCCTGACGTAAAAAGAGCACACGAACCATCTTTCATGTACTGATACTTGAACCTGCTTAAATTGTAGAACTCTCAAATACTTAAATGGCTTTACTAGAGATACTAATGTAGGTTTTAGAAACTATCCTTCAAGCATTCTGAAATGAAACTAAATTCTTTAAAAGCAAGGAAAGGCTGCACTTAAACTTGGTAACTTTAATAACCTAATTAAAGAAGAAAAAAAAAGTAATTTTCTGAGTAAGGAGTATGATTTGATACTGTTCCATTAGAAAGGCAACATTTCCCTTGTTTATTTTAATACTGCTTCACCACAAACAATATTCCTCTGTTCAAGGAGGAAACTCAGACTGACACATGTACACGAAGGACTTAATGGTGCAGGTTAGTCATTGCCCTTTATTCTGTGCTTTTACTGGAATAATCATTAATACTGTTGCTTCAGCAGATTGGGTGGAGGACTGGACTTGTGAGTGACAAACTGAAAAGATGTGTAGCATTCTGCCTTGTTAGGCAAACTTAAGTGGCACTCAGCTCTAAAGCTAACCATTTTGAAATAGCTTATGTGGAACAATGTCCTACACATGTTCTTGGCTTCTTAGCTCAAGTGTTTTGGAAAACAAAGTTACTCCTATTTAGTTGTTTTGCTATAAGTGTTTTAAAAAGGAGGAAATTTAAGGTAGATGGTGACACATGTTCTTAATGACAGTGACTGTTCTTTTGTCCCACTATGAAAATCTGCTATATTTTTGACCTCTGGAAAGCCAGCCTGGATGTTTGAAAGTGTTGGCAAAAGTCCTTCCCCAGAAGATTGGAGTGGGAGTGAGCATTCTCTTTGGGGCAGTGCTGGGTGCTGCCTGTGGTGTGTGCCTGCACTGAGGGCTCACCTGGGTCATACTCAGCTATGACTCAGGTCTGAGTCAGACAACAGCACCAGCAGTGGAGGTTTCCTCTTCTGGCTTAGCAGAAATTGTGTGCAGCAGGTGAGGGGGACCCCCAGTGCAGTGACCAGGACTGCAGGGGAGGAGTGATGTGTGGAATGGAACCAAGCTCAGGTGAACCTGCAGGTATCGCTCCCCAACCTTCAGTAGAGGCTGTATGTGAACAGCAGCCACAACTCACATCTACACTGATGTCACACCTGGAATTCCATGTACTGAATGGTGCTGTCAGCTATTTATGTCTCTTTTCCTACATCTGGCTTATTGGAGTGGTTCTGTTTACTCTGGTATGCACTCAGAGCAGGGATTGGCCCTTGGATCATATGTCAGCTTCCTCTATAATACACCTGTGGCCTTAATGTGCTGTTCCCTAGCTTTGAATTCTTGGTTTCACACCTTTCATTTAGTATCTTATGCATATCCTGTACTTGAATTGCATTTACATCTTTTATTTAAAGTTTAAATAAAAGAATGAGTACCATGACATGACAAACTCATACCACTGAATTACTTTCGGTTTTGGTTTTGTCTCAGCTGTAAACTCTCCCTCCTACTCAGGTTAACTGGAGGCAGCCCTGGATTCTAATCAGTGTAAGGAAACACAGCACAGGGGCCTATCTGTCCTCTTCAGAGCACTTGGCAGGCGCCCAAGACACCCCCATTTTTCACTGGAGGCTGCACACTCTGGCTGTATTAAGATCTCTTCAAAGTCCTGACGGGAGCCCCCTACAAATGGAAGATCTGACAGGAGAGAGGGAGAAGGTGTCATATACTTATTTAAGAGTTTGCCTTCAGAGAGTAAAACCCAAACTGAGAGGGAAGGTGTAATGCAATTAGTAATGCACAGGTTTCAAAGGGCAGTGGAACAGTCACTGCAGTCCGAGACATCACCCTGAAATTAATCTGCAAGCCACAAACCCCTTCTACTCCACATTTAGTACAGCCATACTCCTCCTCAGGTAATTCCTCCAAGTAATCCCTCCGTCCTGTTTATTCTGCAGATCAAAAAATGGTCAAATACACTTGCATTGTAAGTGTTCCACCTAGGTAAAAATCGGTTCAGTAACAGTAAGCACCTGGGTTTTCCTTGCATGCTTCTTCCTAGATCAAACAGCCATACTCAAACATGATCATCTTACCACTTTAATTACTGTATCTTAATGTTTGACTTGCTCTCTTCTATCTTAAAATACAATTAAATTAATTTTGCTGGACAATTACCACACAGGGTGGGTTTTTTAATGGTTTAACTGCAACTCAGTTAAAATTTGTGTTTACTGTTGGTCATAAAATACCAAAATGTTTAATCAACTGCCCTATTTCATACAACTGGAAGTAATAACACCACTCTCCCTGAAGAAAGGGTCAAAAGCCTGACTCCTCAAAACCTCAAAAAATAATTAAAAAAAAATCAACCCCCCCACGTGACCTTTTTTATACTCAAACTACACAGAGAATCAGGGAAATACCTTACACCTCTGTGAGCACTGTCCTTCACAGGGCCTGCCTGGAGAGCAGAAGACAACACAGGAGTCAGTCAGGTATCACAGCTCTTCACATTTCCTTTACCAGCCCACAGCATCATTAAAGCTACAGGTGTCTCAGGAGTGTTAAAGTCTGGTGCAAGTTGGTTTTGGAAGGAAATTCAATCTGCTTTATCCACCAGTGCAGTTCATGTGATACTTACAGGGGCCTGTGTTTCATTACTTGGAACGGGTATTGTTTTACCATAGCTCCACCATATGTCTCTTGCGGTTCCTGTCTTTTTCCAGTTGTAAAAATTGGACAGTGCATCACAGCTAATTTGGGGGTTTGCTTTCTTCACTATGGCTAGTTCACATATGAGGAAAAGTGATCAGCTGTACACCACAAAACTGGCAGGGAAACTTAAAATGATCAGATTTTAAAAATACTTAAAATTAACCAAACAGTGCAAGTTTACATATAAATTATTAGAAGGTTCACCCAACTCACCAAATACCCAAATCCATATTCATCAGGTTGCCATTTGCTCTCTTGAATGTGCAAAGCAACAACCTCTTCCTGCCCCAAAAGCTGGTTTTCATTTCTGTTAAATGGAGTTAGTGCTTTCTTAAATTAAGAATTGTCAAATTGGTGGGTTGGGGGAGTTTTTAAAATGTTCAAAGTTTGCATTCAAGTTAAAATTTTCTTGGGGTTATTTAACATAATTATTTGAGAACTTTGGTCCTTACTCTATGCAGTTTTACATAACACATGGATACTAACACCAGAACCCTGTTACTACAGCTACTTCTCTCTGTAATTTGCCGTCACTGATGAAAAGATTTCACTTCTGAAAATGGAAAAAGCACTGCAAGCCACTAGTGGCATAGATTTAAATGACTTTTCCATCTTCAGTCAAAATCTGATTGTAAGCTCCGGCCCAACAGATGCTTCACAAGCCATGGACCTCCCAAGCGACTCCAAATCTGGGGACTTCCTTTTCAAATGTTACAGCTTGGACATGGCAGTGAGTGATTGGATTGGAAATGCTGCCTGCAGCAAGCTCTCTGCCATCAGGCCCTCTTCTCCCTAGTTAGCAGCAGTGCTCCTGAAGTCCCTTCTCAGCAAATATTGCTGCTCCCTTCTCCAGCATGGGAAGGAGCACAGAATATAAACCAAGGGTCAAATGCAAAACCTGGAAATTCTCAGGTTCTGCACAGAAAATCTTAATTTCACACAGGGAACCTTTTGACAGAAATAGTCAAAGCACCATAGCTTAAGGTAACTAAATCCTCCAGGTTTCAACAGCCAGGAGGATACTTCTCTCAGAATATGCTGATGCAGGCTACAGCAGATGGCTGGTTTTTTTCCCTTGAGTCAAAGTGATGAACCTCAAATCTAATTGTTTGTATTTAGAATAACATTTATACACAATAAAGGAATTAAAACTTCAGTAAAAATTTTTGTGCCAAATACAGAAAGGAAATTTGTTAGTGAAACCAATTTCAAACAAAAATAAATTTATTTAATAACTTACACAGTAGAATTCCTTCATTGCACAAATCATGTTAATGCCTGTTGGATATTACATTCCTTAATAGAAAACCTCTGTAATGTTGAGGTGGGGAATCCCAAAAAAAAGCTACATTAGAACTAGGTACCATATAGCTTATGCAGCCACATGAGAAATGTTTTCTTTGTTATTACATAGGTAGTTGGTTCTATCAGCTAAAGCATAGTGACTTGGATTTGTTTTATGCATATTGGATTCTGTTCTATTACTTTCCAAGAGATTGTACTCCCCTGAGTCAGCTGTGTTCATTGGTCAGAATAAATTCCAGCATCTGACACCATTTCCATTAATCACAGACAAGCCAGTATACGTGAGCAAGATAATAGAAAGATAAAAATAATATCTGGTGAAAGGGAAACATTGTTTATGTATGCTGTTTGTACTACAGAGAAGGTATCTGGAAGGCATTTTTTTGCCTTTGGCAGACAAAAGTGAAAGATGGGCTCTGTCTGAAGTACTTACTGTGCAGGGGAGAGTGGCTGGAACCACACAGGTCACACAGCACCCTCGGAACACTTCCACAGCCCAGCATTACTATGGCTGTACTACAGCCACAGCTTCCCCATCTATTTGCAAGCAATCTTAACATAATTTGCTACTAAACAGCTGTGAAATTAATTTTTATTACTTTGATGTTAAGCTGGATCTGTGAAGCTGAATACTTCACCCACCCACACATCTGTAAATAGCGTATTCAGTATTAAATATCTTCTTGCCCATTACAAGTTAGGTATCATGGATCTAAAATACAATGCATTTTTCTTCAACTTTTTGAGCAGTCAAGACATTTCAATTAACCCTGTTGTATTAAGCCAGATATGAAGCAGAGAAGTTTACAAAAAACACATAAATTATATTTGTCTAGAAACAGTTCATGGCCCTAAAAGGAAAAAAAAAAATGAAAAAGTAGTGCCTAGACACCCCTAATCTATAAAGCAGTAGGTCTGATTCTCAGTGGCATACTAAAGACACCACAAAAACACTTATTTTTGTATATCAACAATGTAACAACACCAAGTCTGATTAAATTAAGGCTTTGTTTCTTTAACAAAAAAAAGTTAGTAGCCTTCACCACCACAGGAATAAAGAGTCAGAGTTGTGGTGCTGTGCAAAGGAGGCACGATATGGAAAACTGCACTGTGAGCACGCTGGGTCTGTGGCAGCACCGCTGTGCAGTTACAGCAGCTTCCTTCAGCAGGAACTGAGGGAAACAAGCTGAACCCCCAGGGTTCACAGTGTTCAGCAGCATTACTTACAGTCCTTCACAATTCACAAGTCCTAAATGGGCAATCAAAACAGGATAGCCTAGGGGTAATTTTTCTCTTGCCACTATCTCATATAAATCAAGGTTGAATGAAAAAAAAAATCTTACCTTTCTTGGTTAAAAATTATAGAAAAATACATTTACAAACCAGAGGAATCAAAGCTAATTGAAAGGAGGGAGGAAGAGATAATCCAATTCTTCATATTATGCCTTATTCTGAAAAAGAACACTGTCAAAATATAAGATCAGAGCTGGTGCAAGTTCTAACACTGGATACCAAGTATTTTCTCGTTAACATACAAATAGCAAACAAATACAGAACAGGATTATTTTGTTTTATTCCACAAACTCACTTTCAGTGTAACCTTTAGCAAATGTATGTCATTTGCAGTACAGGACTATCTAGGCCTCATGCTAGATTTCTTTGTATTTACATTATACCAGCACAGCTTTAACATCAAGGAACTCACTCCTGATTTACAGCAGAGAAAGACTAGGCTTTCTGATTTGGAACTAGAATTAAAAATAAAGAACATTTCAAGCAATTTGTTTTCTCTCCTTAAAAGTTTGAGCATTAAGGTGCCTATTCAGAATCACTCCAAAACACCTCAGTTCATCCTAAAAATTGTTTAACTCTTGTGCAGACAGTTTTGATTACACTGATCCAGGTAATCTGCTGGACAGTTTAACAAAGTTGGATTATTTTTCATTTCCCAAAACATATTCTCATTGGGCTTTGGAGGACTTGGGAATACCCAGGAATTATCTTCCAGAGAGCTCTTTCCATAAGAATGGTGTTCCTGAAACGTTTTGCCATCAGCTGGAATTGGTCTCTCATCTGTCCAAGTTTGTAGGGTCACCCTTTCTGAAGGGACACGGGCATCTCGCAGCAGAGGGGGAGACACAGCGTTGCCGAGGGCTTTATCGTTTTGTGAGAGGTTTTTATAGACAACCCCAGATGTCAAATTCAGCTTTGAAATGTTCAAGTCAACACATTGCACTGGTGCAGTACAGGCAGCTGAAGGAAGAAGACAAAAAAAGATTTTAAAATTACATTATCTAATGCATTTTTCATGTACTCCAAATGTACTACAGTCTAGCAGGGATGTTAAACACAGTTTCTTCAAGCCCACAAGTTTTCAGACCATATTCAGTAACTACTTGAAAGCTACAAACAATAAACTACCCTCACCAGTCTCAAAATTAACCCAAAATCCTGAAATCGCAGTATTTAAAACACACCCACAACTCCAAGGATATCTCCCAACTCCCATTTCAAGACAGATAAATGGATGGGTCTTCTGACCAGACTGAAATGAATGCTGAAACAGAGACCATTTTCACACACTTGGAGAAATCAGCCAGATGCAGAAGACAGAATGCTGCTTCCTATTCTACTGATTCTTTTAGCAAGTTGTGTTCTCGTGCCACCCAGAACTGAATTCTCACTGCCCATGAAGCAGTAAGAGGGAAACACGTGGTTTTCACAGGTTCTCTTGTCTGACTTCCAAAAGTAAAGTGACAGACTGCAATGTTCAACCATGTAAAGTTTTAGAGGAGTTTTAAACTGTTAGGAAGGGGGGGATTTTGAAACAGAACAGCATCTACATCTACCTGAAATAGAAAACACACATCTGAACATATGGCCAAATACAAGCAGGTCATTTTGTTTTGTAGTGATAATGTACATAAGCATGTAAAAGAATAGAATGGTGCTTCCTGCAGTTAAACTCACATCTTACATAGAGTTTTCTAGAACAGCTGTTAATCTTGAGCATGAATTGTAATTTTTAACTTTAGCTCTTAAGGGACAGAAAAAAAGAAGCTGGTATCTTGGTCAAAGAATACAACCTCTATTTGTCACAATAAATTAAAATTTGTGGATGTCAGCCCAAACCATTTTCCAATAACATGGGCATCATGTCTGAAAGACATGCTGAGGTACTGGATATAGCATCTTTATGCTGGCAGGTGTAAAAAGCAATTTGAGTCCTACAGACCTTTAGAAGTTCAAGAAAAATTGAATCCACTGAAAATAGATGGAAAATTTACCAAAAAACCAAAGCAAACAAACAAACAACAAAAAAAAACAAACCCAAAACAGCAATAAGAAAAAAATAAACAACCCCACAAACACACGTATTTGTTGTAAATGCCTCCATACATAACAGCTAGGTAGAATCCATTTGTTAATTGATACTGTTCATGTTCCACACAAAGTAATGAACATGTGTTCTGCAGAATTAATGCAGCTCTGAAAATGGCAGCTGGTTTGTAGATGCTAAAAATCAGTACTGGACGTATAGGAAGTGGAAGACTTCAGACAATTGCACCCATATTTTGCATAAGCCAAGATTTGTCTCTAAATATAAACAAAGATTTATATGTATTGCATTCATAAGCGTGGCTGATAACCAAGATCAGACCTGTCCACTCTAATATACTGAAAAATTACTGAAAAAAGTCTACAGATGAAAAGGCAAAAGCCCACTGTTCCCTGATCACTCAAGAATGCCTTCTACAGCTGTGGATGATCAACTGCATAAGAACTGCAGAAAGTGAGACTCCTCACCAAAGAGAAGATAAAAATCAGTAGCTGTGTAGTGGCAAGACAGGTAACTCCAAAAAAATAAGGACATAAAGACAGTATACGATCACATCAAACTTTGACAGATCTAAGATTATTTAGACTCATTCAGTTCCCAGTTTCTCTGCTGAAGTTATTTGACAAGGGTGTTTTAGAACTGTAGGAACACACACTCACCTGGTAACAACAGGGCCAAGTCTAGAAAATGGGTTGACAGTTTGTATCAGCCAAATACCAGAGACAAAGTGATCATTAGTCATTGCTGACTACAAAGGCAGGGACTGCTTGGGAGGTGAATCCTGTCATTACCTCACTGAGCTGGTTAGAAACAAAATATCTTGATCTGGTAATGGACAGGGACATCAGAGACTGTCACTAGTACACTGTAACCAAGTTCACTGTCTTCCACCAGTATTCTAAGTACAGTAAAGACCACAATTGAAGTGAGCAGAAAACGAAGGCACCTAACTCTTTACCACAGATTGTTTGACTGATAGTCTACCATTTGGCTTGAGAGAAACATATGTATGGAACAGAAGAACTGTCTGATGAAGTGCACACAGAAATTTTAAATAGTTCATGTGAAAAATATTTAACCCTTAAAATTATTTAAGGCAGTTTTGCTTCCCCAGTATTCTGACATTCAGAAAATGTCACACCGTGTAGCATTTTGTTAGAAAAGACAACTTTTCTGAATACGACGTAAAGAAATATGGAACTATAAGGGAATTTCAGTCCTTTAAAGTCTGATTTTAAAATGTTGCCAATTTAATACTTCATATATTTTGTACTGGGAAAAAAAAGACTGCATTTGCAAAATGATTTTTCCCCCCTAATATGAAGTAGTTGTGGTAAAAGGTCAAATACGAGTAAACTTAACACCTCAGCCTTGTGCACATAAGCAACACTTGACTGAGAAAAAAGCCACAAGGGGAACAGAATACAGTACTGAAGAAAAAAACACATCAGCAACACCTTTATGTGTGAAGTTGACCAGTATGAGACAGAAGCAAAAGCAGAAAATGGGTAAGCTGGAACCATAATACAGTCTAGCTTATCAACTTCAATTGATGAGATTCTGATAAGATATGATAGCTGGTTTATTTTTAAAATGCTACAGCTTGAATCAACGGTTTGTGTTTGTAAGGTCTGTTACTGCAAACACTGACTTGCCTTTCTTGGCTCCTGGTGGGTTCCTTTGCAGTTTTCGTAAGACCTCAGCTTGCTTGTCGGTCACTACACGCAAATTAGACATTTCTCTCTTCAGGTCCCAATATGTTTGTTGCAAGCTTTCAAAACAAAAATTTATTACAAGTTAAATCTTAATAGGCTGCCTCTAAAGCAGCCTATTAACATGCCTATCAAACGTTAATTAATAAATTGTTCTTGCCTGACACACACTGCAAATTTCGTTAGGGTACCATAACTGTAAATGGATTGAACAGTACTGAGAATGACCTTAAATGGATGGACCTTTGCATATTTTATTTGATTCTTGCCTATTACAATATACAACGCATTATATATTAACACACTAGGTAATAATAGTAACTTCAACTCCCCAAAGGAAAAAAATATGAAGAAAACTTTTCATTTCAGTACCTGAAACTAACCATCTTCCAACAAAATTAGTCATCTCAAAGGAATACTTTAAATAAAGTGACACCAGATTATAAAACAGGCAGTGTTAACTCTGAATACTTTCAATAAATGACTACATACCCCAACACATTATTATGAGCTTAGTAATATTGATTGATTTTAATTTCAAATAATCAAAACCCAGTATTTGGGTCTTACACCATGCATGTTGCTACACTGAATTCAGATTAAATCCCTGAGACCCAAACTGAGCATACACACAGAGTCCAAACTAAAATATAAACCACACTTGTTCAAATTCAAGTCATCCAATTTATGTTAATACACTGCCTTATCAGACAGTGTACAAAATTGTATTCCAATCCATTCTCTAAGACAGCATAATACAAGAAACATATTTAGCAACAGCAGTACTGTTCCAACACTGATGTTTCAGGTTAATAACTGGTAAGAAAATAAAAAAAAAATAGGGAGAAGTCAGCATTACCATATGTTTCTTGGTAAAATTTTTAGCAAAGGCTCACTGAATATTCCATTTATGTTGATTAATAATTAACTTAGTGTTCAAAGACATAAGGATGTAGTTACTTCAACTTAAACATGAAATCAATGATTTAATGCTTTTTTAATGCTTAACAGTCTACCAAAACACATTTCGAAGACAAATATAATGGATGAGACTTGCCAGAATTTTTTCTTCCTCACTACATTCACTTAAAAGGCATTTATTTGAAAACAGCTCAATATCTCAAGCTATTGAGATGAGCAAGAATTAATAAGCTTTGTAACTTTATGTAACGCTATCCTTCAAAAATAGCAATACAGGATCACTCCTGCATGAAATATCAAGCACAAATGTGTTCAGAATCACTCTGAGAAGTAGCTATTATGCAAGTTAATGCTAAGAGAGTTCCCTTAAAACAAAGAAATAGAATTTCTATCCACAGAAATACTTCCCCAGAATACAAATGTCCAGAATCATAAAGCTCTGTTAAAGAACACAGGGAACTGATATTTTAATAAATAACGTAGTAAGTGTCAGCAATTCTGACACATAGAAAGTTAAAATTTACAGAATTGGTATTTCAAGAAGTTAAGCTAAACCTGTGGCCTCTCTACTGCAGACTCCTTTTGGCTCTTTGAACTCAAGAGGTGACAACTTAAAGCTGCTGTGGCAACCACACTTCCTTAATTCTCCTGTTTTGATCTAAAAAATAATATCAAAAATTTTAATCAAGTCAAACCAGAACTGTCAAATATTTAACACAGAAGTGGTAAATATAAGGACAGCTCAGCATCTGCCACCAACTAGAAGGAAAATGCTTGGATGAATTTTTTGAAGTGTATTCAGCACTTTCACAAGCATCTTGCAAAGGCCTGCAGGTACCAGAATTCCACTTAAATCACATGCAATAGATTTTAATTGTTTTCGTGGATGCTGACCAAGAATCCCATTGCAAAGCCTAATTTTCAAGGAATTTGTAATTGAAAATCAAGGATTCCCTGTGCCTGGAGGTTTATCCTATACTACATTCTAACATGTAATACAAACCTTCACTATGACAGCCTGTTTAAACCTACAGCAAATTAGATTTGCACACTGAGAACTTAGTCAGATTTGCAGGCTGCTCACAAATACAGAATAACTGTTTTCCAAAAAGTTAACTAAGTGCAAATGCCTCCATTTCCTATAAAAAGCAGGATTACTTACTACAACAAACATTTCTCATAGGAGGTTTTTCAAGTGTTTTTTTCCACAGATTTTTGGATGGGTTTGCATATTTATTACACATTCAGTATTTGTATTACAATAAACACTATACTGTCCATATGCTACTTTAGATGCCACCTGATGCTGCCACCTGAGAAGCACTTGGTGGAATAAATCTGATCAAAAATTATTTGATCAAATGATCAGTTTGATCAGAGCAGTGATCAAAGAGATAACTGCTGTGTCTTGAGAGAACATCTTTTATCAGGCTGACTGCAAAGCTCCAGGAGGAACCACAGGAGTAAGTATCCAGTCAAGGTGAAAGGACAAAGTGTGATTTGTGTGTACTGTGTGCACTATTATCACCACTGCACCAGAGAACATACAATGGGAAGTGTCTGTATGTTCTCTTTCAGAGGCTGATCTCCCTTCCCATCTCTTCAACTTCCAAGGAGAGCACCAAGGCCCATTGCACTAAAGCCTAGCATTGTGAAGAGCTGCTCTTCCCTCTGGTGGAAAAAGGTGTAAGTGCACCAACAGGCATAACTATAAATGTTCATTATCATCATCCTGAACTACAAACATAACAAATAAAAAAATGTACGATCATCTTGCTAAATAACTATACCTAGACTTTCAATGAAATTATGTAACTTGAAATAACACACCTAAGGAGTCCGCAAAAATAACTGACTTGTTCAACAAACTGTCCCTCAGTAAACTGAAAATAAAATATTTCATACCTTTGGATGTCTTGCCTTTGCAGGTGGTCTCCATGTAATGGATTTTTCTCTTGAGCCTGGTCCTGCATAACAGAGTGAAGGGAAGAGAGTGAATGAATGAACATGATTTCAGATCTTCTCTCTCAAAAAATGGCAGTGAAACTCCAATTTCCTAATAGTGAAATTCACAAGTAAAGTAGTCTTCATTTGTGTTAGCTGCAGTGGGTTTCAAAAGGGAAATAAAAATTTCTACTAAGAATTTCCACTGAAAAATGCTTAAACGACCTGCTTACATGAAGGCATTGCTCAGCCACCTCCATACTTTTTTTTAAACAGCTGAACTCTCAGAATTAGAGAGTGATTACTTTTTTTAATGGACATCAGAAGTATTTCTCAATTTTTGCTTTTTAAACAGTCTTTTTTTGTTCTTTCCCTATCACAGTATATAAAGATCTTTAAGTTAATGCAAACTGTTTCAGTATAGATCTACTTCCACAGATTACTTTTATGACAGAACATAATTTATCCCTTCAGTCTGAAAGACTACTTTAAAATTGCACAGCCTTACTGAATTTCCCAGGACTGTTTAACAAACCAAACATTGGGCTCACTCTGTTAGCTGTGTTTCTATTAGACCCTCACTTGTGATGAGCTCCCTCCCTTTGATATCCCTTCTTTCCATGTTCCCTTTCTACCGTTCCCTCTAGCCAAACCTGTTATGGATTTGATACCTTCACAGTGGCTTTACCAGTGTACAGTGGCTGTACACATTTCAAGCAACTTGTCAATACAATGTGCACGCTGTGTCAACTACAATGTAAAACTTGAGTAAGAATATCCAAAAGTACAGAAAAACAGACAGTACACTTCTCTGCCTAAGGTAGAAAACATTTGAAAACAGTTTTTCTGGTTTCGTTTTCATTATTACTTTCATTACATGTTAGCTAAACTAATGTAATGAAAATAAGTAATAAGATAATAACCAGCTGAATTGAAATAATGCTGATATGTCATTGCCCACTCTTGACTTGACTGATCACACTTGACTGACAGATTTCACCTGACAGATTTTCCCCTCCTGAACTTTCTCACCATCTCCCAAAGATTCAAATTCATAGCTTAAAAAAAGGTCACTGTATTACCCCACATTTGAAAACATGCACTTTTTTATTTCCTATATTAAGCAGTTACCAGGATCAAGAAGAAATTATACTAAAGACAAACAAAAACCAAGAAAAAAAAGTAACAAAACCCCCCAAAACAAGCTGTTCCCCTGTATTTGTTCTGTGCAACAAAAGCTGCTGGTATAAACATCATTTAAACAGTGTCACATGTAGTATTCCTTACAACTGCTATTTCAGTCCTTTCTCTCTGACATCATTCACTCTCACAATACAATCTGCAATTATTTATGCAGCTGTTACTCTGTTCTAGAGTTACCCGAAGACACCAGAACTGCACACAAGTTACAGCAAGCCTTCAGATTTTACAAGTTATTGAAAGCACCTGAAAGACCTCCAGACACAAGTAAAACAACCAACAGTAAGGGAAGTTAAGGAAACATCTCATGTGCTTTATCCCCACCTAGTGGAAAAAATGCAGACTCACTCAAATGCTGTGTGATTCAAGATTACATAATCATCATTATTAATCACCATAAGGAATCTAAAACAGTCTGCCTCCTCAAACAATCACATTTAAATGTTTTACATTCACTGTGTAACTTCCATGTGACTGCAGAATCCTAGAGGCTGGCACTGTACCTTTCACCAAAGGTAAGATGGAAAGCAGAAAAAATGCACTAGGCAGTAACTTACTGCTTTTTGTTACTGTTACCTTAATTTTCTTTTTGAGATCCTAACAATGTCTAGGTTACAAAATGTGCCCCTCAAAACAGATATCTGCCCCAGAAATGGCAGGGAAGGCTGCCAAAAGAGGTACTTTCCTGACAAGCTTCATGCAACTACCTAAAGAGAAGCACCAGACCTCCTTAAACAAAGTTCATTACATCTTTTAACATTAGCATTCCATTGTTGTTTAATAAACAACAACAACAACAAAAAAAATACAGACCAGCTTTTGCCCAAACTGTCTTAGCAGCCCAGCTTACATAGAATTTCAGTGGCTACTTATAAAATAATCATAAAGCTTTGTTTTCTGTTGTTATATAGGTAATGGCTGGGAAATCTCACCTGTATAGAATCACAGAATATCTCGAGTTAGAAGTGACCCCTAAGGATTAAGTTCAACTCCCTGCTCATTTGTAGGACTACCTAAAACTAAACTTTATAATTAAGAGCATCATCCAGACACTTCTTAAATATGGACAGGCTTGATGCCAGGAACACTTCCCTGAGGAGCTTGTCCCTATTTCCAAGAAAAATGACAGTCTCTAAAAACATTTAAGGTTAATTTTACCAAGATATTAATCTTTCACTCAATTGTATACTTCATATTTTTGTTAACCCTTGATTTTGATTAACCCTGGGATTTAAAATTAACCATTAATAGAAAAATTCCTTAAAAATTAAGGTACCTTCTGCTTGGAATTTTGCAACTCCTTCCTGAGACTGTTGCACTCTTCCTTGAGTTTTTCTAGATCCTGTTCCAGACTATGCACTTTCAGGTCACTGTTCAGCTTCTCTAATTCCCAGCTAGCCTGAGTACAATTCAGACTTTTTATCACTGTAAAGAAGACAAGCAAGACAATCAGATTCCAATCTCAGTCCAAGGAATGTAACAATATGCAACCAGTCCATGCCCTACAAAAACATCATATTCTGAAGAAACTGGAGTCTATGGCCACAGGGAAATGTAACACTGGTAATCTGTTGGGAGAGGTAGTCTATATTCTGGGTTTAAAGCATGGAGCCCTACTTTCTAGGAATGCACTGGAGATTTGACACAGAGAAAAATGAAGTACAAGCATAAAAAGGCAATGGAAATAGAAAAATCAATTTATGGCAAACACACATCATATATGACAACTTGCATACTTCTTATATGCTTTGAAAACAAGAGCCTTTTGGCCCTCAGATTTGTATTGTTACATCATTTACCATTAAGTTTTCCCCAAGTTTAATATCAAGAAGTTCCAAACAGAACAACAAAAGATACAATCAAAACAAAAGGGGAAAACATAAAAGTAACACAAATCTTGTTAGACTGAAGCAATTCACACAGTAAGAAGCAACCTAAGCTGGTGCTACCATCAGATCAGTAGCTGGGCATTAGTGAGACAGCAATAAAAGGAAGAACATGACAGGAAGAAAACCCATAAGTCTTCAACTGCATGGTACACTTATTTCCAGATTTAATAGTTTAAACAACCTTAAGTTACACTGATACGTTTCTTTTTAAAAAAAAAATACTCTGACGGTACTCAGAGTCCACTTATGAGTAAAATTGAGTTACAAGCAAGGATTGAAATCATCACATTTTCAGAGCTCTCCTTACAAACTCTGCAATTCTTACCTCCTGAAACAATGAGGTTCTCAACAGTGATACTAGCACTACCTGCAGTTTGTTTTTCTAGGTTTAAACATTTGTGCAATTGAAGTAGTGCATTACATGCTTAAGGTCGTCTTGGAGAGTAATCTAATTCAAGCACAGCCATACTCAAAAGCGCCTTTCAAATTACTGCATTTATACAGACTCTGAAATCAGTCCATATTCTAACTTTACACAGATGGCATTTTCTTGTAACTAAATATATCAAGGGTTTTTTTTTTTTTTTCTTGCATAGCATTTTGTTTTATGTGGCTATCACATACAGAGCACTCTTTACAACTGCAGTAAGAGAAGCTGGATTTGAGCTTTTGGAACTACCAGGATATACCATTAGTTTCTCCTTCCTCTTTTCACCAGGCTCTCTACAACCAACATCTATCTTTTCCCAGCCATCTAAGTAACTGTTGGTGACTGCAGCTATTGCTATACAACATCCTCTTGTATTTGTCGTATCCCAATGGTGAGACAAAACAATATACTGGACCCTCTGCAGGTGCCAGAGGAAGTGGGATTGACTGAACGATCCTTATTTGAACAGGCCTCTGCCCTGCTCTGAGGAAAAGGTGGTGGGGTCCAGAGATGTACACGACACAGCCTATAAACCATCAGGTGGTACCCATTTCTCAAATTTGTAAACCATCTACAGTGGAAGAACACAACAGCCTCAGAACATACACGTCACCATTCACAAGAATGAAGACAAGTTCAAAGTACCTCACTGCTGTTCATGCCTCCCTTACCTTGCCTCTATATAGGGTTAAACCTCTTCATGCCCTGAGATCACATTATAACCACTACAGCTCCTCGACATACCTTAAGATGAAGTAACCAAATGCATACCTTGCTGGGTTTCCACTTCAGTTCTTAGTTGTAACAGCTCTACTTCTTTAGATTGCAACTGTTCGTTCAAGTTTTTCAAGGATTCCGCACTTTCTTTCGCCTATTTTCAGAGGGGGAAAACCCCAACCCAAAATAATTTGTGAAGCATTTTTCTATCATGTCTGACAATTCAGTATTTTAGAACAAATACAACAGCAAAAAATACTGCTTTGATTTTTTTTTTAGCATTATTCTAGCCCAGTAATAAAACTGAGGTACTTTAAATCGTTATTCCTACAGAAAGTATCGTCATGTACTTTAAAAGAGTGATAAAACCAACACCACAGATCTTAAGCATATAAAGTTCATTCTACAGTAAACATCTACTAACTGTGCAGTACTGATAAAGCATGCATTGAAGTCATTACTTAAAAAGGCACACCATTTTTTCCAGTTTGCTTTTCAGATGGTCACGGTCGATGCAGGCCTCTCGATAGGCTTGGTAGGCCTTATTGACTTGTTCCCGCCCAACTGAGCTGCACTCCTCTTCCAGCCGGGAGCCAAGCACCTGAATGTTTAACACATGAAGGAGAAGTGAGGAGTTTTGTATGTTATGCTGAGAACTGCAAACTTTTAGAAAGGCAATGGCAATATTAATCTAACAGCTTTTCCTTTTTTTTTTTTCAGTTTAGATAATAAATTAATCAAATACACTGATATGGGCCGAAGTTTTTTACAAAAATGCAACAAAGGCTGTCTACAAATTCTGAAATTGCTCACAATACTTAATGCTCACTAATCTACAGAATCACAGAGTAGTTTGAGTCAGAAGAGGACATTTAAAAGCTCATCTAGTCCAACCCCCATGCCATGGACAGGGACACTTTCCAATAGACTGCCTGAGTTCACTCACTTAAAAACCATTCATAAGTCATGATTACTCACACTGACAATCCCTTAATCATACTTTTTCCAGACTCTAAAAAATGTAAACTGCTTTTTGAAAAAGGAGTTTTAAGCATGTAGAACATGCACAACATATAGTACATTCAAAGGAAACCAAACATAGCTTCTTAAATGCCTCTTAATGTAAATAAAGATTTTTTTTCAGTGTATTTATGTAAGAAACACCAAGGCATAATTATTTTACAAATAACTATGAACTTTCATATGATCACCATCTCACTGCCTGCTATGGCAAAAGTCAATCAAGGCAGAATAAGCACTATCAACTGGATTGCTAGAAAAAGGGGAACAGAGTTAAAATATATTCAGCATTTTTCATAAGGCAGAAACAAAAGTCTTACATCAAATTACAACCATTCATACAAAAAGTTCTTGCTTTAATTAAGTATTGCATTTTCCTTCTCATTCTTTTTATCCTGCACGCTTATTTTAAACACAGTGTACCTCCTACAGAGATTCACAACAGATTTGCACATATTTTCTCAAAAATTAGTCACACACAAAAAAATTACTAAAACAAAGCATTGACACTTATGTGTCTACCTTAAATATCTCCTCTTTTAAGTGTTTGCTTGAAAGAAAGTATGCGAAAACAAGCCATAAAGATAGGAAGCTCCTGCCCTTTGCTTTTTTTTTTCCCCTATGTGTATGACTCCTTTTAAGCTTTGTCCTTTGTATTTTTCTCCCCCTAATAAAGCCACTCAGATAGAACACAAGCCTTAGAAAGCTTTCTAGAAGTTTCCATGCATGTTGAAGTTGAAAACTCCAAAGGGGTAACTCCCCATATATTTTTTAAGCATACAGGTATATTAGCTATTGACAAAGACTGAAAGTCACTAACAGTCTTGGCCTTCTTCATACACCTCCCTCATAGAAACATTTTATAGTATCCACATACTAAAAAGTTTTCTCTACAGAAAGAGAAGTGTCATCTTCAAGAGAATTAAACTGAACAGGCCACACCAAAAGACACAAGGCAAAAGAAACCATCAAGGTCACATCCTGTTTATTGTGATTTTAAGTAACTGTTGCAGTAGCCCTCTTGTTAGAGGGTAGAAATGAGCTGAGACACAGAGTTCTTGTTTATCACAGCATGAAAAGGGTCCTGGTTTATTCCTCTTTACATCTTGGCCATCCTGACTCCAACTATTCACAGACTCTGGCTGCAGCAAGCTCCTACTGTAGGCTTCCCTTCCAGCCTGACTGCTGGTTATTCCCTGCTAAACCATGACTGCAGGTATTAGCTTGCAGACTCTGACTGCAGGCTTTTATCTAGCTAGACCATGACTGCAAGTTCCAACAACAGGCTCTAACTGCAGACCCAGACTAACCTCAGAGCACTGCTCTTCCCAGGATCCTTCTTCCATCATGATTCCCCATCAGCAGCTAACCCACTCCTTTTAATCACACTTATCTTTATTGGATATGGCTGTGACTCATCAGGGGCGAGGCTGTATTGGGTAATACTTATCAGGGGCAAGGTTACCTGTATTCCCTTCTCCTACAAGTAACCACATAAAAGATGATACACTCAGCATGTTTCAGAGAATATTAAGTTTAAAGCTCTATTCCTCTTCCCATCACCCTCAGACTTCATATAAAGGAAGTCCTGGGATAGTTTTGCTTTTTGAGAAAAAAATCAATCCTGTCTTCAGGAAGAATTCCTGAATAAGTGTTTCAGCACTGTGCCAAGTGTGACTCAAGTTCTTCATTCCAATGCCACAAAACAATACACAATTGGAAAGCTTTTAAGAGTCAGTAGCATACAGTTAGGAGCAATTCCTAAAAAATGTCTCAGCTCTAACACTAGGACCTATTTTTGCATCTTATATAAGAAAGCAATCTATCAAAATCAAGAACTTCTGCAGTACAAAGACGCTCGGTACTCAACAATGGATATATGTTTAATGACAGCATTCAATACTTGCAGAGAAAAACCTGTGCCCTGGTAAATTTTTGGCTTTAATGAACTTCACTAGTTTATGGCCACGAGAAATTGCCTAGAAAACGAATTCCAAGATCCATTTACATTTTAGAATTACTGCATCAAAAGCCAGCTAGCCAACATATATGTTAAGCCTTGCAACTTTGTTCATGCTTGAGGTTGTGATTAGCTAGACCTAGCTGGATATTCTTAGCAAGCAATTTTTCCTTATCATTTTGGTATGCTGAGCCCAAGAGAGTCTTTTGATAGATAATTCCTGGATTCTGATAATTTACAAGTTTTGCACCTCACTGTTCAACAATACTGTGTCACATGTGCCCAAACTAATAAACACCATAAAGAGGCACTCAAATTACAGTGACAAATTCTATGCAACTACACACCTATCTAAATCAAAGTCACTGTCTTTGCATTGCATCATAACATATAGTGTGTATATATATATATATATAACACAACCACACTGCTAGGGGAACAAACTGCATTTCACTTAAACAAATAAAACCATTTACAAAAAAATTTTTTAACGTGGGAATTATTTTAAGTGTACATTTTGAATCCTTAACCTTATTCTCTGCCATGCAGGAGCAAAAGAGAAGATGCTACCAGAAACTGGTACATCAACTATTTTCTTACCTTCTCTTCTAAAATTCTCACTTTTTTTTTTAAGAAGGAGTTCTCCTTCTCTGTCTCCTTCAGTCGCTTCTTGATATCTTCATATGCAGTGACAAGTGCAAAGTGTGAGGCAACAGACTCATCTCCACTATATGATGGAACAGGAATATCGCTGTCTCTCTTGTGAGCACTGTCTGCTTTTTCATGGTTCAAAATACAGATGTCATCCTCTACCAACTCCTCCATGACAGCTGTTAAAAAGACAGATATAAGTGCTAAGTTTTCACAAAGACAAATTCATCAAGAGTCTGAAAACCTTCCAAAATAATACTGCAGGGTGTTTCTGTCTAAGTATGACAAGACGAAATAATCAGGAAGGATCTTAATATCACAGAAAAATCTTGAAATCCATTTTACCTTGAAAATACAGTGTTCAGAAAAGACACGTTTCTCTGTTACTTGAAAAAAATATTTTGAGTACCTATCAGAAGTATGAACCCTCAAATTCATTTTTATTAAGTCTTAACACCAATGTAGAATTTGGCTGGTACCAACTATCTAACTCCAAAGGAATATTATATCAGAGCTTTTGCAAGCCAGCACTGAGCAGTAAAAGAGAGTACAGTTCCAACAAATCAACTAATTCCTGTGGTTCCTGAGCACAAATGCTGAAGTTTCTTTATTTTTGAATGCAAATACTTCTATTTTTCTCAAACTTTAAAATGGAATCTTAAAGTATACTTGTGTTTGTCCTTAAAGAGACTGCATGCGTAGCTATTCTTTCCTTGGTCACAGTAGAAAACCTCCTTCTGAACCGCAATTACAGTAATTTTTGACTGAAAATATTGTAAGAATGAAAACATGCACAGTAACATGACTTGCCTCAATATGTGTGGAGAAAACTTAAAATAATCTGACTATTAGTAAAGTGTCACTCTAAAATATCAGGCAGATATGAATGACAAATGCAAAGTAGATGTTACACTGAGTTTTCGTTACAACCTATGTCATTTAGGCACAGCAAAACGTTCAATAAGAAAATACGATCTTAAAGCAATTCTACATATTTTCTTGAGCTACAGGTCTCAAGGGAAAACTTCTAAAAGCATTTTCCTTAAGACTTACAAGTTACCTGGAACAAGTTTGGGGGTTTTATTTAAAAACAAGCCAACCTCCAAAGCGCAAAACCAACCAATTAATAAAAGACACATTGCATTTAGTTATGAACATCAAGATTATTTGTATTCCTGTGCAATACTAAGAAATGCTACAAAGTGCCTGATAATACCATCCCCCGTTAAACAAGCTAGTGATGTGACTTCTACGAAAAGCAGACTTTTATTTTTTCCCCTTCAACAAATCCTTAGGTTCCTGATGATTATCTAATGAACCAACAGAAATGCTGGAATGAAAGAACTGAGCATAATGAAGACAGCTTTTTGTACTGCAGGAAAAACTTACTTCAACAGAAAACTGACTTGATCAGCAGAACTTTGCAGAAAAGGCAGGCATTAGTGCAAAAAAGCCCTACGGCCACAATTGCTGTTTTCTACTGTGTATTTGCTATTTGAATTCAAACTAGACTTCCATTTGTTTACCGATTACAAGAAGCAAAGGCCTGGAGCTTGTCTATATGGTCAAATTTCTCTCACCATGCTGGAAAGCTTTCAGAGTGCAGCATTATGAAGAGCTGTAGTACAGCTACTGCTGAACAATGATGCCGTTATCACATTTGTCTCAATTTGCTCCAAGCCAGTTAGACAACATGATAAAAAACTGTGACAGCTCATTTCTACTAAATAAGACAGCAGTGGAGTTTTTCAACAGTGAAAAGAAGACAAGAACACTACAAACCAAAACTGAACTCCTTTTAATGGTTATGTTTAGGAGGTGAATAGATGCCTTGTGTGTTGTTTGATGCATTCTGACAAAAAAAAAAAAAAAAGTAGCCTAAGCTTCCCTTGCTTGTTATTCTGCCTTAAATATTCTGTGATTTCTGTGATATTTTAGTAGAAAGAACCCTGCAAAAAAGGTTTGCTTCCTTTTCATTCTAAGAACAGTATCACTCCATGCACAAGGTGACCTTGACCAAAAGCACCACATCATTCAAACTGCATTAACTGACTGAAGGAATTGCTCACTTTGTCTTCCAAGAGGAGCGGAACATACCAGCTTATCCTCCCCCATTTCACCAAAGGCCCTGCAAGTCTTGTCACCCATCTCATCAAATTCCCAAGAGCTTGCCCTCTCAAGGCAACACGTCTCCTTTTCTCAGAACACTTGACTCAAATGTCGCTAAACAAGTGTCACAGCTTATCATTATCTCTTGAGGAAAGCAGCAGATTTGTGACCTTGTACATAAAATAGATCTTTGTCCCCATGCTATCCTACAGCTCCTAAACCTGAGCATCATACGTTCCCTATTTGTTGCACACATCAGTGCTACCAGGAGATGGCAATATGGGAAAACAGGACCATATTTATTTTGCATTTTGTTAACTAAAAGTGCCTTTATGAGCTTCCAAGAGAGAAACACCTTCCAAATAAGACTCAGCATACACAAATACTATGTTAAAAATTCAAGTACACACCTAACCTGCATCTGCTAGGAAGACCAGTTACTCTAACATTTTTTTTACTTGAAAGATTTCATTTAGTTTACAGCATTATTCAACTTGGCTTTTCTGATGCTGCTCTCTAAGGCAGAACTGGAGATTATTTAGAAAAGAGGCATATAATTCCACATAATTCAAAGGGACTTTGTTTGCATGCTTTTCTAAATTTCTACACCCAAGATAACAGTTCTGAAAAATCCAATATATCCATTTTTGACTAATGGTATTGCTAAGTGATGACAAGCTGCCATTAAACAGTTCAAGATCAGCAGTACTATAAAAGGCCACAGTGAAATGCACAGCTCACCCAGCTTTTTTTGCTGTCACGATAGACAGAAACCCTCAGTATAGAAAAAGAGGCTATGTCTGTAAGAAATCCCCAAATACAGATGTAGTCTTTAATTTCACTCAAGGACAGGAATCAAAATTTAGATTGCCCAGTAATATATTACCTCATTTTAAATATATGAACTGACAGCAACAATCAAAGAAGTGCTTTGATTATTCCACAGGTTACAACTCTGCAAATCTGGAAGAAGGATGCCAGAAGGGCTTTCAGAATGGTTCACCAAGTCCAGCCACAGACTTCTACCCTGTTTTAATCTGTTTGACTTCTCCCAACTCAAAGTCACACCCGTATGCACTGCTGAAAATGCCCCAGAGCTGACACTCTGAAACACCTGAGTGAATTTTGACCTCTCTGGAGCTGCAATTCATGAGCTAATCTGTCCTACAGTAACCAGTTCAAGTGAAAGGTTTCTCACTAAAATATTTGAAGTAATATACTGACAAGTTAATGTCTATGAATAAAACTGATGTCCATCTTGGCCTCCTTAAGGCCAACTTCACAATCCCATTTACCACACATCCCATCCCAAGAAAGGTCTCCCTACTTTTTACTTTTTACTCTCTTTACTTCAGCACAGTAGCTAAATATGTTGCCTGTGATAAATATATTGCATTTACACTTTAGAATGATCTGCACACAAAACAGCCTACTTAAAAGGACTTTAATCTTTATGTCCAAAAATAAATACATTAAATGAGTACCAGTACTACTACTTGTATTAAATAACTAATGTTTAAAAGCCAACAAACAAAAAATGCAACCTGAATACACTGTTGACAGGAAACAGTATTGAGTTTAGCAGGACTAATTATGTTCCCTGTTTATAAGCAAATGAGTTTGAAGAGGTGGCACCACTTACGTTTTCTTTCACATAATGTGAAGAAGAATTAACAGGAACCACTTCTGTTGTTCAACAAAGGTTATAGAACAGCTTTGATTCAATACAATAAGTATCCTGAGCAAAAGAATGTTTTCCCCTATCTTACTAATGCTTGGCAGAAACATAGCTGCTTTCCTCTTTAAAAGCTCTATGAATACTAGTCATTAACACCATGGGAGGCAGTTAAATATGAAACACATTCTACATACAAGGATCATGGGTTGCAGAGGCTCTAATAGCAAACAGACCACTGCACAAACAGAGCTCTGTAGTTTGAAATGCTAATCTTATTCTCAGATCAGAAGGAGAGATAGTCAAAGCAGGATTACATTAAATTTTTCCCAGTATGAAGCAGATTCTCATTTTGGCCTAATGGTTGATTTGAAAGAGAATAAAACAGTTTTCAAAATATTTCCAAATATCAAATGCAAATAATTTCAAGATGGTTGTTTTCCTGTTTGCCTTCCAGACTCGAAGGGTTTGACTTCATAATGGTAGTATGAACAATTTCCAGCTGTTGATAACAACAGCATAATTTTTGTACTGATTTATCTTGCCTTACATAGAAGGGTATACATATATGCATGTAGACATAAAAACCCATTTAAATTCAAGAAATGCCTTTGAACCAAAGGAATCCTGAGTGAGCAAGTTACAACGCTCACCTTAATTTCAGAAAAGCTGTACTGATTTTTTTTAAAGACACTTCAGCACAGCAAGGAATAATACAGAATTCCTGCAGCCAGCATCAAAAACTCCACACAGTAGTTGGAGCACTTGACACAAGATGTTAAAACAAGCAAGGTTTCCAGTCTCTTTAAGCATCCATCACTTTGCATCTCTCTTTCAAAAATCTTAGGCTCTCTTTGATTCCAGTTGTGAACAGACTGTTCTACAGAGAAAGGCGTCACTTTTTACACATACTTGCTCCATTTTAAAAGAGTAAAAAGAATTCACACACACACACACACACACACATCTCAGTAGCTGCTACTTTGGCCGCTGTTCATCCTTCCTGTTCATATGGCCAAAGTCCACAGGCCCAATGCCCTCCCAGAGAGTCCCTGAGCACAGCCCACTGTCTCCGTATGCTCTGTGCTCCTTCAGAAACACGCCAGCACGTGAGCTACATCAGACCTCCAGAGCACTTTCGTTTTATTGCCTTCAGGAAATGGAAACTCACTGTCTCTAAGCTCACACACCAGATCACTGTAGCTCATCTGTCCTGAACATCTGGGTAAACTACAAAAGCCAAGCAAAATCTCCTTAGGTACAACAGCCAATTTTTTTTTTCAATTTCAAGGTTTTTACAATAAATAATCTACTCTCACAAGGACCAGAAAAGCAATAAAAAGCCCATTTTATGCCAACAGCACTTGATAAATTTTACTTTCTCTGCACAGTGTCAGACTCCAGTACCTCCACTGCTAATTTGCAAACCTTATGCATCCTCAATGTAATGTATTCAATCTGCCTTTCTGCAGATGCTGTCACAATAATCACTTTCCCTGACAACTACCTGAAAAGGGGGAAAATAAAAACCCAGAAGTAGGAGTCAATAAAATACTACCCTTTCAGCATCATATAATCCTGTTTATTAAACTATTACATTTAATGTTGAAACTAATTAGAAGCAGTACTGTCAAAGAAACTTAAGTAGGAGCAAGACAGCTTTTGGCTGTTAAGTATTTCTAGCACCAAATATAAGTATCTTAAAAGGTTACTGAAACCCTTCTTTTGCTGCTCATTCGTTCCCATTTCAAAAGGTTTATATGGAATAACTATTTCCAAAAGTTTAGAGGATTTGTTTTGGATCTTTTTTCAGTATCTTCTTTTGAAAACCAAACAGCAGGCCCTACCTCCCAATCACATTTCCTTCTATTCAATTAAACTGCCAGATTAATTACCATTCAATAAGTTCACAAGTTCAGTGATAAGCCTTATGTAATTGCATTAACTTTTAATTCAACTGAAAATGTGCCTCACCTGTTTACAGCTACTGGAAGGAAAGTGAGTCTCACCCATGGCCCTTAGTCATCCTGCAACTCACTAACACAACTTCTGTAGGTTTCTAAGACAAAACTGGACAGGATGCCAGCAAATCTGATCCTGGCTCCCTTTTACAGGGGGACCAGAGGATCTTCCCAGGTCCTTTTCAACTTGGGCTGTCATCTAAAATTCTCTATTCAGATTTATATGGCATTATTTCAGACAAACCTGGTCATCTGAACCTAATTGCCACTTAGCAGCTTCTAAATGGGTGACTTTGAATATTCAAGCCATTTATGCTTCACTTACCCTCTCGAACTTAATTTCTTCTCCCCAAAGGTCCTGTCAGTTGCATCTACAACTTTATACACTAAGAACTCCACATAAAAACATTGTATAATCATGTAAATTAGTTAATTAATGCAACTAAAGTACAAGCATTTAGCAAAAACGTAAGACTGATTCCAAAGTAAACCATGCATAATGCACACAGGTATGGAGTCTCCTTCAGCAGAACTCCCCACTGACTCCTACCAAGCTGGTTCCTATCCTGACCCCTTTGTTAATCCTATCATTGCCATCTTAGCAAACTGGATCTCATTATCACTGTTTTATTTAATATGGACTGTCAGACTTCCTCTGTCTATAAAATCCTTGTGAAAGAATGAAAACATGTATCACAAGGTAAACCCACACTGCATTTTATCCTGTTTTCTTCTACATGATCTCTTTTTTTCTTCAAATTCTGTTTTAAAGAAACCAGATATGGATAGCATGTGCAGTGACAGGAGAGTTTCCACTTTCCTAAGTAGGCAACCCACATTTAACATTTACAATCTCCAATTCAATGCATCTATTGAAATAATACAAACAAATGCTACTGCATTTGCAACTCTGTGCAAACTCTATGATTTTCCAGTGCTGTGAGACAAAATTATTCTATTTCTTGCCCTGAGTACACTAAGCAGTTTGTTCATATATTTAACCAATAATTTTCATACTTTCCCCACCTTTTGAGTGTCACACAGAAAAAAGATATGCTGAAAACCAAAGTAGAAAACTTGCTGAAATTTAGGTAATCTTAAAACTATCTCTATTTATTACCCATTTATGCTGCACAAATATGTCACTTCACTCTCTTTGCTCTTTTGAAAATCTTTTTACTATTTAATTTGCATTATAAAACATAACCTAGCTAGTACTCAAGAAATGGTCACCTCACACTTTTCTAAACTGCAAATGCAGCAAACAAGGGTTTGAAAAACTATCAATTTTAGCAAAAAATGGGGGGTTTGGGAGTGAGAAGGTGGATAAACCCTTCATATAGTCTAATCTAGAATTCAGTCAACCAGTTGTGACTTCACTGAGAGTTTAGATGAAAAAATTCTGCTTAAAATTTGAGGCAATAGTCACCTACTTTAGTTACAGGTCAATTATGTGATAAACACTTCTAACAAAAGTCTGGTTATTAAACAGCAATTATTCAAAGAACAAAAAGTAGTCATTATCTTAGATTTCTCTCGGTTTCTATAGTAATTCTAGTAGAATTACTAAAATTCTAAAACATTTGTGGGAACAGGTAACTTGGATTATTCCACTATCCAGGAAATGACATGTTTCTCATAGCCCGTAACAACATTTCCCAGGAAACTGTCACAGAAGAAAAACTGACCTTTGGACTTAACTGTCCTGGCAATAATTCTACCCTAACTCAAATTTTTCCAGAGCCTGCTTCCAGCACACTGACTTTACTGCATACATATAGTGAAAGGCAGCAGGGAAATTAAAGGATTCCTTAAGAAACAAAAAACTTCTAAAAGCACTCACTGGAGTTGAGTTGATACTCACTTCTACGTTGCTAGGGGACCAATTTATTTAAGGAGTTAAGGGTATTTTCCCTACCAGGTGAAACACCAGGATTTAAAGAGGCAATTTCTTAAAAGCTGAAAGCACCACTAGCATACACAACTACCTTAATGTTCATCTGCACTCCCTTCTTCCAAACTAACACGGCCTGCAGCACCTCTATTCCTGTCAGCTCCAATATTCCATCATGTTTCTGTTTTCACACCCGTAGTCCTACTTTGCTCATTTCCCTTGCCAGACTCCCCCTGTAACGAGGCACAAACCGCAGCTCCAGGAACCCACCGAGTCTTTCAGCTTGATCAGAGGCAGCTTTGTAACCAGCTGACTGCCTGCCCGAGGCCCAACCCCAGCTTGGCAGCGGTACCTGTAAGCCTGGCTCACCGTGCCCCCGTGGGATGACCCCTTATTCCGGCCAAATGTGACTGGGCAGGGACACGGCACAAGACCGACAGCTTACTCCTCCTGAAACTCAGGAAGTTCCACTTCAGCATGAGGAAGAACTTTATATGAAGGAGGCAGAGCACTGGAACAGGCTAACGGGGAGAGAGTAGAATTTCCCTCTCTGGAGTCATTCAAAACCCACCTGCACGCATTCCTGTGTCACCTGTAACCTGCTCGAGGTGACCCTTGGCAGGGAGATTGGACTAGATGATCTCCCTTCCAACCCTTACAATTCTGGGCTTCTACGAGGACGACTCTATTTTAAGGGGAGAAACGAAAGACCAGCCTCTTTTCCCAGGGGGAGTCGCTCCTCTTCCACGGGGCACGAAGCTCCCCAGCACGCCGGGGAAACCCCGGCCGGGGCCGCCCCGCCTTCCCCCCCCCGCGCCGGGACCAACCTGTCCGGGCCCCGCTGGGCCGGGCGGGTCAGCGGCGGGCGCTCAGCTCGGCGGGGAGGCAGCGCCGCCCCTCGCGGTCTCCGCTCGGGCCCCCTCGGGTGCCCATCGCCCCCACCCCGCCGGCCCAGCCGCGGTTTCGGCCTCCGCCACCGCGGGGAATTCCCGGGGCTCGGCGCCGCCCCCGCCGCTTCCGAGGAAGTCAACAAACGCCGCTCCCGGTCCCCGCCAACGGGCGGGCGCCGCTCCCGGAAGGAGAGAGGCGGCCCCGCCGCCTGACCGGGAAGGGAGGACGGACTACAAGTCCCGGCGTGCAAGCGGGCCGACCGCCCGGCCCAGCCGAGCACCTCGGGAAGTGCGGCCGAGCGCTGGCTCCGCCCGGCCGTGGGTGGGACTGCTGCCGCCTCCGAGCGGCTGGGGAGCTGGTGCGGGTCGGCACTCCCGCCTGGAATGATCTCACAGAATCACGGAATTGTTAGGGATGTAAGGGACCTCTAGAGAACACCCAGGCCAAGACCCCTGCCAGGCAGGGTCATCATGAACAGGTGCTACATTGGCGCGTCCAGGTGGGTTTGGAATTCCTTCAGAGAGGGAGACTCCCTGGTCAGCCTGTTCCAGTGCTCTGCTCCCGCAGTGTAAAGAAGTTCTTAGCCACGTTGAGGTGAAACTGCTTGTATTTTAGTTCGTGGCCATTGGTCCCTGTCTTGTCTCTGGGCACCACCAGAGAGAAAGACTCTGGCACCATCCTCTTGACATCCACATTTGAGATATTTGTATGCACTAATGAGATCCCCTCTCAGTTGCCTCTTCTCTAGACTGAACAGCCCCAGCTTTCACAGTCTCTCCTTAAAAGAGAGGCCCCTGATCATCTTTGTGGCCTCCACTGACCCTCTCCAGTGGCTCCTTGTCTTTCTTGTGCTGAGGAACCCAGAACCGGGCGCAGTACTCCACTTTCATCTACCAAGGGTACAAATGTGCCAGCGCCTGCTCTTCCAGCACCACTGGGCATTGCCACTAAAGCCCCACTTTTCTCCCCTTTCTGAGGCTCACTGCACTCCCTGCCATCATTCAAAACAAGGCTGTAGCAAGGCAATAAAGATCAGTGACTTTTAGTGGGAGCTGCCCCCAGCTTGCTCCAAGTACTCCTCAGCAAAGGAGCCCATCCAATTCATATTCTTCAAACTCTTTCCAGCTTCTTGAGAAGTTACACCTGCACACAGCTGAAGAGCTAGTGAGACATGGTGTAACATTTTACATTCATACTCTTTTTTTTTCTTTTTTTTTTTCTTTTTTTCTTTTTTTCATCCCCACAAGTCAGAGGCAGAGATGAAAGGCAGTGGGATGCTCTGTTGCTACAGTGAGGTGAAAGATCATCGCAAGCAACCTCATCTGCCAAAGCCACAGCTTTTGTTCCTCCACCGAGGTCGAAATGAAGCAAGAACAAATCTAAATTGCAGATCAGGACCTCTGTTACAAGGAATAAAAGCAAGCTGATTCAACAAGTCTAATGTAGATCTACAGGGGAGAGCAGCTGTGCTGTTCAAGACTAATTCAAAACTAACAGGAATTTCCTTTGTGGCTAAAAAAACCAAGCAGTTTGCTTTTATGTTGTGAGAGTTCTCCAGCCAAGTCCCAAAGGACTCTTGGCAACTGTGCCACAAAGTCAGCTGGAGCAAGGGAAGTGTACTAATGTGCCAAATTGATCTATATATGGAAAAATATTGCAATATTGTGTAGCCCTTAAATGCTTAAAGACCAAATGGAAACAGGACCCCTGCTGTGGGTAGGGAATTGTTATTTGGACAGAAATCTAATTTAAAAACCAAAACCACAAGTTCTCCATTAATCATGTTCACAGACCTCAGAACAACATTTTAAAAAATTTTGTAGCATACTAACATTACTGAGATTTTCACTAGAAGTTTACATTACATGTAAACTGTTTTTTATTTTATAAGCCAGAGTAGTACAATGCTGTTCTCTACTGTATTTCTTACCAAGAGCAGCAGCCTTCAGTTGAAGGGCAAAAAATACTACTTCCAGGTTAACACCTCTTTGTAACAATTTATATGACATGGATACAAATGTGTTTGCATGTTATTAAGTTACAGAACAGAGGTCTTACTACCTAAATTAAGGTTGATTTGAAATACTGCCATTCTGAAATCCAGAAGGAAGGCACATAAGGATTTGGGCTATCAAATATGCACACTATTTTTGTGGATAGCATTCACATTTATTTTTAATTATGTATTTAATTTGTAATCTTTTTCCCATTAAAATGCACAGTTGGCATCCTATCTCCCAAACAGTTAAGCAAAAAAAAGCGCCAAACAATGACCAGTATTGTAAAACCTGGTGCTACACATTTAAAACCAGCTGAAAACCAGTCATATTAAAATTAACATCAGAATTTTCAAATAGTAGAGGTCTGGTTTTGTTTGTTTTTTTTCTTTGAAATGTTGAGTGTCTAGGTGGGCAATAGTTCATCACGTAATTTATCTTTTCTGAAAGAAAAGCCGGTGGTTCCTGTGCTGGCAAAGGTTTTTGAAGAGATAAAAATGAATTTATTATCACCCCATTTGTGCAGAATGTACTAGAACAGGGTTAAAAAGCTTATTAGAAAGTGTAAAAACATACATAGTTCAGCTGCATATGGGCGTGCATTGTTCTGTTGAACAACTACAGAATAGAAAAAAAAAGATAATGAAACATATCATTAGATTGACAGATTTTTCCTGTAACATGATCATGTGGCTACACAGCTGTTTGTAAGCTGTCCAGCCTAGAGCTTGGAAGCTACCAAGAATTATCTTCTAATTAGCAAGACATTTCTCTGTACTTCAGTCTGACATCCTAATCCCAGCACGTGTTAAGCACACACAAAGGAAATACATTGCCAGGCACAAGCATAAGGCTTGCACAACCACAATACTGGACTTTTAAAACACAGCAAGAAAACCCCACCAAAAGCAAATCCCAGCTCTTTTCAGACTTTAGCAAATAATTTACCGTAACAGATGGCCACAAGGATATGTGCCAGAATATCTGGTGTCAAAAGGTGTGTCTTTAACTGAGACTAGTAACTTTCCAGTACAAATACATTCCTGTTTCATGACCCATCAGAAAGGTGTGTTAACTAATTCCATTATTTGTTTTTCCAGATTCATGGGAAGACTGTGTTTTGCTACAAAAGAGGTAAGTTAGAAAATCTGTCATAAAAAAAGCCTGCTGACCAGCAATCAAATACAGTTGTTTGATATAAGTAATATTAAATGACACCACATCAGATTTTCACCTAGAAAACTGTAAGTAGAAGACAAAATATTCAGAAATGTTGAGGCCCCGGATGACAGAACCCTGGTAGTGTTCAGAGACAGGTTGGATAAAGCCTTGAGCAAACCAGTCTAGTGGGAGTTGTCCCATGTTGGTACTAGAGGAACTTTAAGGTCCATTCCAACCCCTTAACATGCCATGATGATTCTATGGTGGTTAAATAACTCTGATTATAATAATTCTGCATTAGAATTGTGTGCCTAGAACAGCTTACTCCCTGTACTCTGTTGAATTCTCTTGACTACTTCTATTATGTGTGATTTAAATAAGTACAATTAGAATGATACAAAATTCTCATTGCATATGATTAGAACAGAATGAACTTGATATAAAAATCAGCATTCTATGAACCACATTACATTAGATTTCACTTTGGCAGATGCAAAGGCTCTGTTAAACACATCTATTTATGCAGTGCAAGTCCTTGCAAATACAAAAATAAGTCATAGTTGCTTTCTTCTGATCCCTTTCTGTGCTTGACAATGTATAGAAGCAACAGAAAGATCACAAGACCTGTCCTGCTCAAAGATAATGGCTTAGCAGTCTTCATACTCTTTGCAATCCTGCACCAGTCAAAGTAGGACACAAAGCTGCGTTACAGTAAAAATTTGGAAGTACCAAATAATAATATATGCAATTAAAATCCTTGTTGTGTATTTCTCTAGACTGCTGGCAAAGCATAAATAATATTTAAAATAAGTCTGCCCCACCACAAACCAGCACAGTCTGTTCAAGGTCAGTAGCTGGCAATAGAGGTAGAAGAAAAGTGAAAAGAACCCTCAAACAAACCAAGCCTGAAACACTAGACAGTGTGATTGCTGAAGTGCACTGTTTATAGATTTATAACAAATCAAGCCCTTTATTAGACATGAAAAGAATAAAAAGTCCACGCAGTAACATGTGCTCTCCAAGATCGTGGGAACAATGCTAGCCTTGCCAAAATTACTAAACTTTGTAAGATGACTAAACTAGTATTTTTTTGTCTGTCTATCTTGACAGATGCAGGCCATACTGGAAGGTAAATCTTCATGGTTTTGGTGACTCTGGCAGGCAGCCGGAACTTGTTCTCTCCTGGCTATTGTTACAGGGCCTCTTTAGGAAGGCTATGAAAAGGATTTTGTCAGGAAAATCCACGAATGCCAGAGGTTTATGTCCAAAAAGAGATAGAGGAATCCTTCAGCTTTTTTCAAATAGAGGGAGAGAGTCCACAGGGACACACACGCACTGGGTTTTCTCTCTCTAGGTTTCTGAGGGTGCAGCCTCCTTCTGTCCTGAGCTCCCGGCTGCACGTTGCCCTCTTCTTTCCCCATTGTTGAGGTACTAGCAAGGTACGGCCTTCCTGAACAGCCTGCCACATATTCACCCCTTGAACCTACTATTTTACCCTAAAGTTCAGGCTTGTGCAGACTCACTTGCTTGTTTCGGGAGCCAAGCTGTCTGGGCTCTGCAACAAACCCGCTGCCCAAAGTTAGTAGAGACATAAAGATCTATTTCAAAGGCGTTAACACCCATACCTTCACCTAACGAATTGCTTGTAAAGACATTAGCTTTCCTCTCGATTTCATAACACAAAAAGAAAAACAAAAAGTAAAACAAAAAAAGATAGGTCTCTCTAGGGGGAATTATTTAGGATATGTTTATACTTTGTTACTTTATTAGGATTTTTATTAATAATTAAAATGCAGAAGCATAACTGGATAATTTTATGACTGTCAAAGAGCAAGTGAAGACTAAGAACAAAAGAAAAGCAAACCCCACTTTTATTTTCTTAACAAAAGTGGTACATTTTCCTTAATTAATTCTGAGGTATTTACAGTCCCCTAGGAAAACTATGACTAAAAACCCCGACATCGGCTCAGTCCTGTATGAGGGACAGGTGTGGGTGACACTCCAGTGAACCAAATTCTTTATGGACCCTACCCTGGAAGAACGTCTTTCTTGTGAACCTTACAGCATATAAATTATCCCTATTGCAATAGCGAATAGCCTTGCAGAATAATTTCTGAAAGTTTAATTAAAAGGCTTTGAGAAGGAGCTGTAAGGCTGGTTTTCACCAGGCAGGACTTGCTGACTTGGGCGCCGGTGGTTCCTGTGCTGGCAAAGGTTATGAATACAAGCTTCTGAGTAAGAACTGTGTTACCCAGCTGCCAGCAAAGATGAAGCTCCAAGTTAAAAAGCTGACAAGCTCCGAGACTACTGCTCGGGTCCGGTCTCCTCACACCCGGAGCTCCCCCAGCGTTTTCTCTCACATCACTCCGTGCTCCGGCCGCCGGACGGGCGCTGTTGACGGGTCCAGCGAGCCCGTGAGCAGCTGCGGAAATGCCCGCAGGGTGCGGGGCAGCGAGGCCCCGGGTCGGGGCGGAGGCGCGGGGGGCACAGCGGCGCTGCCCAGCCCCGTCGTCCCGGCCGCGGCTCCTGGCGGGAAACGCCGTCGGACGGGCGAGGGGCGCCGCTGCTGCGCCCCTTCCCCTCAGCGCTGGCCGAGCCCCTTTCCCCTCACCGCGGACTGTGCCCTTTCCCCTCAGCGCGGGCTGCGCCCTTTCCCCTCAGCGCGGGCCGAGCCCCTTTCCCCTCAGAGCGGGCTGCGCCCTTTCCCCTCAGCGGGGGCCGAGCCCTTTCCCCTCAGCGCGGGCTGCGCCCTTTCCCCTCAGCGGGGGCCGAGCCCTTTCCCCTCAGCGCGGGCTGCGCCCTTTCCCCTCAGCGCGGGCTGCGCCCTTTCCCCTCAGCGGGGGCCGAGCCCCTTTCCCCTCACCGCGGGCAGAGCCCCTTTCCCCTCAGCGCGGGCCGCGCCCTTTCCCCTCAGCGCGGGCAGAGCCCCTTTCCCCTCAGCGCGGGCAGAGCCCCTTTCCCCTCAGCGCTGGCTGCGCCCAGCGGCGGCCAGCCCGGCTCGCCCCCAGGTTCCCCGTCCCGGGGCGCGGGGAGCAGGGCCAGTGATGCCGCTCAGTGATGCCCGGTTTGCCCCTCAGCAGGGCGGCCCGAGGGCTCCGGTCGGGGACAGGGCGGTTCCGCCTCCTCCCTTCGCTTCAGGTGTCCGCGGATGCTCGGGTGCGGCTTTCCGTGAGGCGATGGGCGCTGCAGGAACACCGCAGGTACCACGCCCGCTCCGGTTCGCTCGGGAAGCAGCAGCTCTGGAAGCAGAGCAGCCCCGGCCGGGCAGGCAAAAGGGGTCGCCCTGGGAGCCCTCCCCCGCGAGGGACTTCCCTTCATTCCCCTCATCCAGAACCGTAACAGGTTGAAGGAGAAAGTGATTTATCATAGGAGCTTAGTGGCTGGGGGTGTTTCGGCTCTTTTTCATACCGTTAGTAGGCTCCTCAGCAAATCTGAAGAATATATTTTTTAATCACAATGGATCTACGTATGTTTATGTTCCTTGAGCCTAATGGTGCTGCCTTGGTGAATTAGCTGAAATGGTGAATCCTTGCAGAGAACAGATGCTTTGGCAGAAGAAAAATATTAAGTTCCTAATAAGGAAGAAAGTACTTTAAAGAGGCTAGAAATATAAAGTACTGAAGATTCAGCTTTCATGATCATCTATAATTCGAGGAGTAGGGGTGTTTTTTGATTGACAAAATCAGTGTAAAACTTTTTACTGAATTCAGCTGAGCTCTTGCTCTTGCTGTCCCTTAATGATGTCCCCAAAATCCTCCAGATTTTGAAAAACTGAATTGTTTTGTGTATTAAAATCAAACATCTCTTGTTTGTGCTTAAGCAAATATTATTTTTAGTTTTTCCTACTTTGTCCCTTCTCTACTTTGAAGTTTAAAACAAAATATTAGGTCCTTATTGCATTCAGTAAACTTGATTAACTTTTCTTTCTTTGTAGCTAAGACACATCTATCGTGATTGTTCTGTGTATCAAATGAAAGAACTGTCTGTTTGAAGCCTTGTACAATTTTACAGATGTCTGGAAAACTCTTGGAAGTTCTATTTTGACTTTTGTGTGATGTTGCCAGAACGCATATTTGTGTGTGAATGAAAAGATAAAGGAAACAGAAAGAGAGCTATCCAGAACTAAATTGGTGCTAAACATCATGCTTTGGAGTGGTCACTCATTTTTTTTTTAAAGGAAACTCTGTTCTCAAAGAAAATCTTGTCAACCAAATGCATAAACTCTGAGGCACTGCCATTGCCATTCTAAATATGGCAATTTATTGCCATAAACTTTTTTCACAGTTTTTACAGAAAAAGGTTTTGGATTGGAAAGAAATCAGGGATGAGGGGAGGAAGCCTAGAGTATGACCAGAGTTTTGCTACTGGCTTAGTATGGTATCAAGCTTATTAAGCATTTCTTTTTTTAATTGACATTTAATTATTTGTACTTTTTCTTATCTCTTTCATATGTGCATTTAGTTTTATTCTGCAGTGCTACTAGGATGTGGCACAAATGGGCCGGGATGAAGCACATTCAGGTAATTTCAGTATGATAAAGGAAACATAAAACTATTAGCAGTATGCAATCCATAAGCTGAATAAACAATATATTTATTATCAAGCTAGTTGTTAGCTCTGGGTTAATTTGTCTGTCAAATATCTCCTAAATTAAAGCTGTGTCTGTCTATTCTTTCTGTCATGGATTACAGCAGAAGAAAATGGTAACCACTAACAATACCCTCAGAACATTCTAGTGTGCTAAGACAGCTTCCTGTAGCAAATTGGGTTTTGTCTGATTCCACAGTCAGAATTCTAATGGGGGTTTTCTTTCCTTGTGAAATGCTTTTACTGATTTCTATAACTCTTGGTTTTAATTACTGTTTAGGTTGATGACTTAGGGTTAAGTCACGTAGCATCTTCTGTTCTCCTATTCATAACCCTCCTTACAATAAGCTTTTACATTGTACGAGTGCTGTCGTTTCCAGTTACAGATTGTTAAAATGTCAAAATACAAGGTAGAGAAATGGTCAGGACTTGCAGCTCTTTGAAGACATTAAATTATCTGAATTCACAAAGTACTGTGTCCCACCCCATAAGCGCTGCCTTCACTTGTGGAAGGCACTGCAGTAGCTGGTACCGAATGTTTTGTTAGTGTCTAGCAGCTGTGAGCAGGGTTCCTGAGCCAGAGACATCTGCTGACTCTCAGGGCAGTGTGCTCTGCTAGCATTTCAGCTGAGCAAAGGGAACTGAGCACACTGAACTTGTTCTTGTTAGTTGCAACAAGTCTGAACTTCCATATGCCCATATGATAAAACCAGTTAAAATTCCATTGCCATTTCCTGACTAAGCTTTTGAATTTCACTTCAGTCTTAATCCCAAACTGCTCATCTCTCAGTTATGAGTATTTAGAATTGGAAATTTAGCTACTTTTTTTTAGCTAAATGTCTTCAGAACTTGCTCAAATGCAGGTTTCCCTCCTGTTTGGCTGTTTCTTTATCTATTTCTTGTACAAATCTTAATTAAACGCATTAAGTAAGCAAAGGGAAAGGAGAAGAACTTGTAGGGTTTATTTTGTGGTTTTGTTTATTTTATTTTATTTCTTTTTCTTTTTCTTTTTTGAGGGGAGGAAGGGGTTTTTTATGGGGAAGTAGGCTATAGGAAGGAAATGTTTGTATTCCTTATTCATGGAAGTTATTAAGGGGTACTGTGATAAATAGATGATTTGGTACTATAAAAAGAACGAGTGAGTAATTTTCTGCTGAGATAGTTACATTAATTAGAGACTGGCTTAATAAGCCTTCAGTTCAGTGATACACACTGTAAATGCTTTGTATTCTCTAGTCTTCCCTAACCAATGAAACTCTTTTTCAACACCTTCAGTATTTTAAATATCTTAGTTGAGTTCAAGGAAATTGTCACTTTTCAGCTCAGGAAAACTGAACAGCTCTTGTGGGGCCTTCAGATGATAACAAAGGCATTGTCCTACTACAGAGGTATAGATCTCTTTCATGAATAGGAAGGTCCTTTGGCATCATTTTCCATCTCTCTTTTCTACCAGTTAAGTACTGATGAGCCAGTCGAGTTCCAAGACTGCAGTTTCAAAGCCATTGGTTGGTAAGTGTGATGTGCAAAGAAATGCAGAGAGATGTTCCAGCCCAGTCTGCTCCTTGATGAGTCTGCAGCATGTTCTAGAAGGCCAAGAAAGAGAATTCATTTTGTTAATTTTGGAGGAATAATCACAATTCAGGATAGACTAATGTACTTCCCAGAAAAGCATTTTCCTGGGGGCTTTCCCATCTTTTTTGAACCATGAGAAGGAGCAGAGTTGTAGCTAGGCCTACTGTACTGAAGGTAGGCTCCATGTTCTTGGGCCTTTCTCTCTTTCTCTATTTCTTTCTACTGGGCTCTTGAGAAGGCTTTGAGAATGCATTTATGGATGTCTTTCCTGATCACCTGGAATGTATATGACAGAAAAATAAAAGAGTACGGACCATGCATCCAGGCATGTCATCCAGATATCAAAATATATTGTTGATTTTTAAATTATTTTTTATTTCTTTTTTCTTGCATACATGTAACAATGTCATATAATGCAATTAAACCACTTAAACCAATCTTGGGTTCAAGCTGTGCCTACCGTGCTCACTGATCACTGCACTGACCTTGTAATGTAGGCAAAGGTCATCGCTGTCATACTTGATCGCATTATCAAAGCAATTCATTTTTTAAGAAGACTCCTTTCCTTTATGCAATATTATGATTTGACAAAATTAAAGTATCTTTTAAGGTATAGTCATGCTTCTGTGATCAAAGAAAACAGACCTGGTTTTGTAAACTAAAAAATGAGTGAAAATGGTAGGCTATGTAATGATTTTGTTGTTGAAATGTCATTAATGTTCATATAATTAATTATGCACTTTAAATATGTGATATTCATTTGAATGTAAGAACTATGGAGAAATGAAGATCTCAAAGAACTGTATTGACATATATATTTTATATGATCCTGCTTTTTCTCCACAAAACTTTCTTCCCTTTTTTTCCTTCTACCTTCTTCACAAGGTGACAGAGAAGTCAGTAGCTGGAGTAATCTGTTGCATATGCACTGACTGACAGTTTCCTGGTATCCTTGTGGTGTGTAGAGATAAAATACTTTTGTTGCAAGATGTTACTTTTAGATCATAAAAAGAACTAAAAATAACTTTACTGGTAAGCAAATCTTCCTTGAGAAAAATCTGTTGCATTATTTGTTATAACTCAGGGATTTTTTTTTTAATTTAGAATAAATACAGTTTGACACTTTGTAATGAAGGATTTGCAAAGCCTTTACTTTCCTATGGCTGAAAAAATGAAAAATTTATCTATATAAAGTGTGGGTTCATAACGAAAACAGAAAGTGTTTAAAGTGTGGACTGAGGATGCAAGTTCATACAACTCAGCCATGGTATTGCAATACTTGTCCATACTTTAAGTGTTAGATTTCTGACAAGGATCTTCCTGAAGAGGCTGAGCCCCATAAGAGTGGAAGTAATTATCTCTCTCTGGAGCTTCCTCTAGGAAGCAGTTCTGGGAAAAAATATGCAGATAGCCAAGGTAAGATTACAAGGGCTATAATCCTAATTTTTTGATCGTGTTTTTTTGTTTGTTTGTTTGTTTTTGGTTTTTTTTTGGTTTTTTTGTTTGTTTTGGTTTTGGTTTTTTTGTTTCCATTTTTTTCTTTCTTTCTTTCTTTTCTTTTTTCTTTTTTTCTTTCTTTTTTCTTTTTTCTTTTTTTTCTTTTTTCTTTTTTTTCTTTTTTCTTTTTTTTCCTCTTTTTTTTCCTTTTTTCTCTTTTTTTTTTTTGTCAAGGCATGCACACACTTGCTTTGTATTATATGCAGAAATATTTTAGATGTGCTCTTTTTCTCAAGAGTATGAAAAATAAAAATTAGTTGTAGAAGACCAATAAATATTATTTCAACCACTGCTGAATCTGTGCTCCTTTACTGGGGGCAAGATGATTTATATCAAATTTTCAGCGCCAGAGTATTTTTTAATTAGATTGTTCTTCATGTTGTCTCCATTGATACCTATTTAACTTTACTGACTAATGTTTTTAAGAAGTCTTTATTGTGATTTCCAGCTTCTAATAACAGTTGCCTTTGAGCAAAGCTGACTTTTCTCATGATCTAAGGCTTGGGTTAAGGTGTATAGAAACAAGAAGAACATGCAAACCAATCCCATCTTCTCAACAGAGCAAAATCTGACCTGACCTCCCCACCCCCCCCTGCATTTTCCAAAGCTTTTTATTCCTCAGGGCTCTTAGTTTTACACTCTTGGAAAGCATAGCATAATCTTGCCCACAAATGAATATGCTGAACTCTTGCAAGCCTCTGTCTGATGCTCTCTAGCGGACACATTCTCTGCCCGTTTCTCTGGAGAACCTCATCCCCAGCACTCACCTCTCTCACACAGTGCCCACAGCACAGTTTTGTTTAGAGCTCACAGACGCTCCCATGCCCTGGCCTGTGGTTCCCAAACCTCTTGGCATTGATTCCAAACAGCTGTGGCACTTCTGAAGCAAAGGTTACCTCTTGCAGCTCTTGCCAGCTGCAGCATTGACAGATGCCTGGCCCTTTGCTGTGGAACAGGAAAGCTTTCTAAGTCCTTCTGTGGATTTTGCTTTTATAACAAAGTTAAGAACATAGGAAATACAAAACATGCATCTTGCATGTTACTCCAGTAGAAGATCTTTCAATTGAAGTTTTACAATCATTATTTATTTTGGGGCAGGATGATCCCCAGTTGAGAAAAATTGCACAATTGTGATGTTTGTATCATAGTACTTTTGGATTTTAGCATCAATAGGTCCTTCAAATTCATTGAAACGATTTCTGAATGTCTATAAAGACAATCACAATTGGAAAATTGATCAATGAAGGATCTTTGAAGGTTTTTATCTTTACTTTCTGTGCTTTAAAATTATAATAAGCATAAAGTAAAAAATGAACAGCTAGCTACTTCAGGAACAGCAGTAAAATGGAAAAACTAAATTTGTTAAATGTATCAGATTGGACTTGCTCTCTGTTGGTACAGAGGTTTATCACAAAATTCAGATGAAGTCAATGTGGATTATAATTGTTCACCTGTGAGAGCTTTCGAAGTAAGATAAGGATTTTATTTCTTCCTCCTAATGCATTCCATGCAGTAATTGATGGCAGCAGAGATATGGATACATCTCCCAAATAGACTTCCTGTGAAGGCATTTTTTCTTCCAGCTACTTTTTAGGGTGCTCTGACAAACTTAGTTCCAATCCAGTTAACAGACAGTGCCTGATGTACAATTTAGATGTCTTTGTTAAAGCTATCATGCTGAATTCCTGGTTACTCTTTGTTCCAGAGCTTGGGTTGCACCAAAACACATTAACAGTTATTCCAAATTCTTTTAAGGTTGGGAAAATATCACATTATACACACATGACCGATAGAATATTTTCAGATATGAATTACTGTATATAGCTATGCCTAAAGGTAGTTGGAAACTGATTTTTCACATTATATAGGTATTAACAGACATAAGAATAATACACTAATTATTCTTGGAATTTTGAGATTTTTTGACTATCAAAAGTTGCTAAGTAGAACCGTGTCTTAGAAGTGGCTTGAAAAATTCCATTCAAAAGTAAAACTTAAGTACAAAGGAGATTGAAAAATGAAAGTTACAGTCTATCTGAAAGTATACATGCATACGGTAGTGTAACCAAAGCTGTAGGTTCAAATTGGCAAAAAAGAAGGTACAGAAATATGACTGAAGTTCCTATGATCATGAAAGAAGTGGATAAAAGAAATATGGAACTGTTGCTTGCTAAATCTCACAGTACTAAAACTAAATGGCATTCAGTTAAGGTAGTTGGTGGTGAATTTAAAAGAGACGAGTGAAGTGCTGCTTTATGCAGTGGGCATTAAACTCTTGGAATTTACTGGAGATTGTGTAGTCAGGTAGTACATGTGGGTTCAAAAACCAAATCTGGTTATTTGTCATAACCAAAGTAATTACTTAGTAAGAAGTAATAGTTAGTTAGAAGCAGTAGGCAAGTGTGTGTTTCTAACATTCCTAACCCAACACTTGCAAGTGCTGTGGGAGTGTGCTGGGAGAAACTGGCTGGATGTGTGTTCTCCCTACACAGCATTTCCTTCTGCTACTTGAAGAGCTGTGCTATGTGGATCTTTTGTCTGACTTAGCAGTATTTACATATAAAACCTTTAATCTTTCTCACCAAAATATTTTTTTTACTCGTGCTTGCTGGCAACCTCATAGGAGCTTAACACTGATATAAAATATAAAGTAATTTCTAAATTACTTGCAATTTTTGGGGGGTGTGTATTAATTTTTGCCTTTTATAGGCATTTGGAACATCAGTATGCATTTCTTGCCAGTGTATACTAATGAAAATGTCAGATATTTACCATAAAATAAAACTATCTCATGACTATTGCTTTGACTGCTTTTGAGTGCTTGCCAGAGATTAGATTGTGGATATAATTTTGTTTTAATAACTTCATGTTGGTAGCCCTGCACTCTAGTTTATCCAGATTTGTGCCAGAACAAATCAAATATGAAATCTCTGTCTTATTTATTTTGGAATTCTGAATGTAATATAGCCTATGGATATTTTAAGAGAGTATATTCTGTGTGCTGTCATCAACTGCAATCTATTCTTCCTTCTGTTCAGTGTATCAGCACTTGTTCATTGCCGACGAGCAGTTTTTTCTGGAAGATATTACTCCTTACATCCCACTTAAAGGAATACAAAACAGAGAATTCAAAAGTGCAATTTTTTTGTTTTGTTTTGTTTAATATTATTTGAACCATTTTTCAGATGACCTTAATTTTCAATAAATCAATAATACCTTGCAAGGTAGTTGCTATGTTACCCACAGCCAATGCTTGATTGGCTTATACTGATAGAAACAGCAGAATGCCAATATATTCATACAGGAGTCTGTAAGTCTCAATATTCACTTATTTGCGCTAGAAACTGTCAAAGTGCTGTCATTTTTGAATGTTCTGGCACAGCACAGCTTTCTATCTGTGGATATATACCTGTGCATACATGCATGCAAATAAATTGGAATTTTGAATGTTGAAACTAAAAAAAAATTGGTTTTAAATAAATAAAAATAGTCCTGAGAGGTGTAATATTTTGTGAAGAAGGGAGTCCTGGTTAAAGATTTATTCTGTAATATTACCATAAACTTTTCTTACTTATGTGTAAGTTTACTAGCCCAAGTATGAATGTCCTTTTTTATTGTTTTTATTTAGTTTTCAGACTACCATTATGAGAGAAAAAATCTGAAAATGTGCATTGACTTTGTGTGTCAGGGTCTTGTTAATGGGGAGGCTACAGGGCTGGCTTCTGTGAGAAGCTGCTGGAAGCTTCTTTCAATTCCAACAGCACCAGTGCCAGCCTGGCTCCAGGATGGACCTGCCACTGCCCAGGGCTGAGCTGAGCAATGATGGTGGTTGTGTCTCTAGGATGACAGGTTTAAAAAGGAATCAAAAGGATTAACAGATTTGAGAAGGGGAAAATATTGCTGTGACGAGGTAAGAGAGAGTAATGAGAATATGCGGGAGAAGCAACCACAGACAGCAAGGTCATTGGAGAAGGAGGGGGAGGAGGTGTTCTAAGCACTGTTACAAATACCCCTGCAGCCCATGGGGAGGCAGCTGTGCCCCTGCAGCCCAGGGCGGTTAAGATTGGAGCAGAGATCCACCTGCAGCCTGTGGAGGACCCCGTGCCAAGTAGGTGGATACCTGAAGTAGACTGTGATCCTGTGGAAGCCTGAATTGGAGCAGGCTCCTGGTAGGACCTATGGACCCTTGGAGAGAGAAGTCCATACTGGAGTAGGTTTGATGGCAGGACTTGTTACCCAAGGGGGGAACCCATGCTAGAGCAGCCTCTGCCTGAAGTATTGTACCCCATGGAAGGGACTCCTGATGGAGCAGTTTGTGAAGAACTGCAGCCTGTGGGAAGGACTCATGTTGGAAAGGTTTGTGGAGGACTGTCTCATTTGGGATGGACCCCATGCTGGAGCAGGGAAAGAGTGTGAGAAGTCCTCTCCCTGATTAAGGAGTGGCAGAAATAATGTGTGACACACTGACCGTAACCCCCACTCCGTGTCCCCCCGGTCCACTGGGAGGAGATAAAGAAAAGTAGTATTTAAGCCTGGAAAGAGGAGTAGGGGGAAGGTGTTTTAAGGTTTGGTTTTATTTCTCATTACTTTGATCTGATGTGTAATGAATTAAAGTAAGTTCCCTGAGTCAACTCTATTTTGCCTGTGACAGTAATTGCTGAGTGACTTCCCTTGTCCTTATCTTGACCACAAGCATTTTGTCATGTTTTTCTCCCTTGTCCAGCTGAGGAGGGGAGTGACAGAGCAGCTTGATGGGCACCTGGAAGTCAACCAGGGTCAACCCACCACAAAAGGCCATCTGTCTTTTTATGTCTCTGATAAATGTTGGAGTGGTTTCTTTAGGAAAGATAGCATGTTGTCACTGATCTTTAGAGCCTTCAACAGATTATTAAATTTACAGGTGTAGAGTGTAGACAGATAGGCCTCCAAGCAGAGCTGGCAATTTAAATAGTTTCCAGTTTGTCTTAGATTGGCTGAAATTATTTTTTATGTGCTTGGAGACAAACTGAACCTTTGACCTTTATGATGGACCAGAAGTATTTGTAGATGTCTGATACGACTTATGCTTAATTCACCCAATTTATCATGTATTTCTTAATATAGTAATTTCTGGATTTTTTCACATATTTCAATTCTTTTTCTCAATAAAGTTGTGTCCACTCTCATTGAGAGGAAAAAAATTCTTAAAGGAATTATTGTGTTCTTGCCTTTGGCTGAAGCATATCTCACAGCTAAGATTGTAAGGAAGCTTGCCATGCCACTCTGCTAGACAAGCAAGATTACACCTGAGATTAGTAGTCCTCTTGACTTCTTTCATAGAATTTTTGTTAATCACCTGTTTGAGAAGGTGATTACCTACAACACTGATTGGCAGCACAAAATTAACTCCAAATGGGTACTATACATGAGGTCTGTGGAGCATTTCTCCAAAAGTCCCCAGAACCATCTGCTTGTGAGAACTCCAAGATAACATGCTTCAGGACTTTAATTTTAATTTTCACATCCATCTGTTCTGATCATTAGACACATCTGATCTCCCTGTTGGAGAGGCTGTCCCTGACCAAGAGGGGCAGGGTATGAGAAGGAGCTTTATGTAAGTGTTCCAGAGCTCTGACCCCTCTCCGTCTGTCCTCCCCTCAAATCTGAGCAAGAGGTGCATTTTTCAGCAGCAGGCACAAATAAGAGCACTGTGTTTTAATGAACATAAAGGAGTATGTGTATTTTCATTCTGATAGCACTTTGGGACTGATGTTTACCTTCTCAAGTACATCTGATGCCAGCTTTGCCAAAGGCATGTAAAACCCTACCAGCAGGTCTCAAATGCAAGTTTCAGGATTTCACAAGGGCTGCTTAGACTGTGATATTACACTGAGCTTACTATTCAGAATCTACCTGTAGACAAAATATGACCTAATGGGTAGGAAATATTTGCAGTTTCTGCTTTAGAATATAAGTGGATGGAAACCTGGTCATGAATAGATTTGTGTTGGATTTACCCTTGTGAGTTTCTGTCAATTGCAGTGTTAATCAGACAATACAGGGTGAATCACAGTGTATCAAAATGGCTTCTTCTATATAGATCTGACAGAGTCAGTGTCATTCTGTTCTTCTCTGTTTTCTTTTTTAAGTTTGTACGGCCTTCTCATGATCTATTTTTTGTAGTGGAGTTTCTCACGGATTTTCACACAAACAACACATCTTTATTGTAACTGTTCTTTTATGTTTACATTCTTCTCATAAGGAGGAGACTGTTGCTGGACTGTTGGGTTGACCAGTGTGGTTGGAGAAGACAATTTTCTTCCTCCAATCCATGGTCACTGTTGGAATTCTGTAAATGTCGAGGTCTGTAAATAAACTGCCCCTTGGACATCTCAGTGCGTGAGTGTCGTTTCTTTGTGTCGTATTGCGACATGGCAGCATTCACGTTTTCCCACCTCTCAGCGGTATCTCCTTTCCATATGGAGAAAAGGCTGTCTGATCCTTATCTTTACATCATGGCTTAGTGCATGCAAGACTGACTATAATTTACTTTCTAAGTCAAGATACTCTCTGGAAATGTGTGTGTTGTACAAGTTTATTTGTGGGACAAAACACTTATTTGTAGCAGAGCAATGTAGTCCCCCTCCTTCTGTATGTATCCAGTCGCATTATTTATTGTGTAAATATATTTAGTTTCTCTGGCCTCTTGTTTGGGTACTTCTGTCTTCCCTCTGAACTTATTTCTGCCTTGACTAAGGGTTTTATGAATGGTAATAGTACTTCAATCCTTTTCACAGAAGTAACTCTCTTACATGACTTCATCATGTTGCTGAGAAATAGATTTTTTCCTTCTGAAATCTTTAGAATAAATATTGTTTATGTTGCTGAAGGCTGCATTTTTATTACTTAAAATATATATATATAAAACGGGAGACTTTAATCCTCAGAATACTTAGGATTGCAATTTAATAACAAGGGAGCATTACTTATGCTCATTTTATTTTGTTAATATTATATTCTTACCAAGATTTTAATTTGCTTAAAAACTTGATGAATATGATTTGCAACGCTACTGAGTTCTTGTCATATATAAACTTCTTTTAGGCTGTTAAACCAAATACTAATTGAGATTTCAGGAGAAGAAAAAACCCTCATAAACGGTTGTCTGGGACTTTCTAAAGAAGTGAACACTTTTGTGGTTATTGTAAGCAGATAAAATAGGAGAAATTCAACAAATCTAAATGACCAGAAGTAGACTAAATAACGTGGATTTTTAAAAATACCTTCTGTTACTTTATTCATATTTTATTCAAGAAATACTGTTTTTCTGATTTAAAATTTCTGATGAGTAATTTTAATTTTTTTTTATATTAGAAGTTTTCACTTGAATAGGTATCTCAGTGACCATGTTATCCAACATATTTATGTGTTGAAGTTCAACACTAACTTCAATAGGGTTGAGCGCTGGATCAGGCTCCCCAGGGAAGTGGTCACAGCACCAGACTGATGGAAGTGTCTGACACCTCAAGAAGTGTTCGGATGCTGCACTCAGGCATGTGGTGTGACTCTTGGGGATTGTCCTGTGCAGGGCCAGGAGTTGTACTCAATGACCCTTTTGGGTCCCTTCCAACTCCGTGTATTCTGTGATTCTGTGATTATGATTTGCCTTCAGAATTAAATATTCAATCTCTTCACAAACCTAAGCATAAGTGAGTGAAAGTATCTATAAGACTTGAAATCTTGTACAGTAGGTGTGAGAAATTCAACATCCCTTGCTCTTGTAAGGATCTCAAAGTAAAATTTCAGTATTGCTTTAGCCATGATGAGCTGAATTGTTCTTAAAAGTTGCACAGAGTCAAAACAAGGGTTAGGAGGAAGTTCCATTCCAGCAGGGTTTTCAAATAAAGAGTTATATTTTGTTTCTGAGGCATGAGTCTTTAGAATCCCTTGTCCTTGTGTCTGCTAGAACCATACAGTTTGCATGTCATGAAACCCAAATCCAATTCCATTCACAGCTGAGGGCATATTATTTGTGCAGTCTGTTATTTTTTAGATTCAGATTAGGCTTTAATTTTAGTCTGTTTTCCTCAATAATTGAGGTCACATTTAACAGTTTGAATGAAAACATGTCTGTTCTAATGATACAAGAGCATTTGAGTCACCTTTCTCTTTCATATATCACTAATTACCTCACTTCTTAAATTTAAGAATACCCATTTCTATATAGAGAGCCTATAAGTTGTGTCCACTTCTGATTTTATTCCGCCTGCCCCCTCATTATTGATCACATCTTCAGGGTCTCTGTTTTTAATACCGAAAGCAAGACAAATGGTGCTCTGCAGCGCGGTGTTCCGGACTGCACTTAGACCGTGTGACCACGAGATGTCACAGCCCAGCTGCGGTGCGGAGCTCGGCTTCACCCCCACCGACTGCCCTCTCTGCCCCTGTTGGTGAGGAGCATCCCACACCACCCCCTCCCAATATTGTCTTTGGAAAAGTATTCATTTCCTGATGGCAAGTATTTCTGTCTTCAGCTGCCTTTATCATTTGCTCTCCATTTGCTAACTCAAAATACTTTGTTCTGTGACAAACACTCATTGGACTTCCTTCACAGCTGTACTGTTATGCTTTTCTTCCTTAAGCAACTGCTTCCCCTATTGTTGTAAGGCTGTATTTTTGTGAGAACACAGAAAATAGGAAATAATAAAAAACCTCTTCGCTTTCTCTATGCCAGTCAAGACTTAGTATACCTCCATTTTATGATCTTGTCAGCCATCCCTTTTCTAAGGTAAAACATTCTACCTTACATCACGGTACTTGAAAGGTATTCTCTACCTTGATTCCTTGTTACCTCTCTCTCTTGTGTTCTGTCTTGTTCTTGTGGAACAAAAAAGCATCCAGCCTGTAAGATTTGGGAGCTTTGTGAAATCATGATGATGTGTTCCTCTGTTCCATCTTAGTAATTCCAAATACTTGATTTCCTTCTTTGATTGGTCCTGAACATCGAACCAATGTTTTCGTAGAGTTGTCATAACTTCAAGGTCATGTTTAAGTGTCAGTTTTTCAGCTTGTCATGTTTATAAAGGTAAATTTTCCCCCCATATTCATTACTTTTCAGTTTTAATCTACCCTATATTTCATCTGCCATTTTATTGCCCAGTCAGGACTAGAAAGTTGTGTAAGGTTTTTTGCTATTTTTTGGTTGGTTTGATGGTGTTGTTTTTCAGTTCTTTATCCCCATGCCTTTCTTCTTTCTGGAACAAGTTAGTATCAATATTGGAATACACTTAGAGATTGCCCCTGGTGTTTACTCACTTTCCCAGATAATTTATGCACATATTGCACAAAAACAGCCCAAGCAGAAACCTTTTTTGGATTTTTTTTTTTTTTTGTCATTGGCTTAGTCGTCTGAGGATCCATAAACCATGACATTCTTAGTTGTCTTAAGAGTCTATAGTGAGAAACTAAGTGCCTTTCAGAAATTCAAGGTTGTATTAACCTGATTTCTTTGTCAAGATACTTGAAGACTTCTTCAAGGAGTTTGAGTGAAAGTAATAATCTTTACATCTATATTCATTCTCTATGATAAGATGTGCTTCAGTATGCGTCTGAAGGATCTTTGAAAAGCAGTGTTTTTCCAAAGCAGTGGTTCAGCAGCATTGCACAGATCCATTTTCTCCATACCATCATCCCAGCACTGTCTCCTAAAACTCATCTGGTACAGCCTTTACATTTACATCTCATTGTGGATGTTTCCTCAGCCATGGAATTATCTATCCCAGTTACATAAATTCAATGTTCAGAAAAAGTATTGAAATAGGAAGACTATTTTTTGGTGCAAGTTATTTTGGAGGGAAAATGGCAGTACTTTTCTGTGTGTTTTTTTGTCTGATTGGTTGTTTGGTTTAGTTTTCCTTTGGATTATGTTTGATCCCTGTGCTCTGAAAGTGGGGTTTTTCTGGGTTTTGGGGTATAGTTCAACTTCTGAAATCCTGAAGGCTCATTTAGCATCAACCTGTGTGTATCATTTCATTTTCCCAATGCTTTAAAAATATCAAACATGAAAAAAAACCTCATTACTACTGGCATTATTCTATCTGGATGGGATGCTTAGAGTATCAGTTTGCCTTTCCTTGAGGGGATATGTTGGGCTCTCACAGAGCATCATTCTATCCTATTTTTCTGAAAAACTTGGTGAGTATCCAAAGATTAGGTACATACCTAACTGGTGGATCTTCATTGGTAAGTCGGATTGAAATTCCTGGCCTGGATTTGAATTATTCTACATACTATTGCCTTAACTGCAGAAGCACAAATCAAAATATGTAGAGTAGCCATGAGAGAGTTAATGTCTCTTCTTCGGTAGCCATCACCTTAATCAGAAATTCTGCCTAAATGCTATGCTTTGTCTTTTGTTTAATACATTTTTCCTGTGTTTAACTGGAGAATAGCTTATACCTCCTTATGTTCTGTGCATCTACTGAGGTCTTTGAAGGAACGTAGTTTCCTTGTTAATAATGCTAGTTCCCTAAGAATTATCACTATAAGTTTTCTGCCACTTCATTTTCTGCATCCAGGTTTGCTTTGCTCAAGGTAACATCAGAGTCGAAGAGGTTTAAATCAGTGTGTGGTCACTTCACTCTCAGACATTTCCAAGTTGTTGTTTATGAATGCTTTCAAGAACAATGCCACTGGAGGAGAAATTCTCATCCTTCCTTTGGAGTCCTTGCTCTAAAATAAAAGGAAGATTGAAATTAAGCTGTCAGAAAGTGAATTTCTAGTTGATTATGCCAGTTTACGGTATACTTATACTTGGAAATACAATTTAAGACAAGCATTTAAGTTTCAAATGTTCATTTCAGTGACCCTGGGATTTGTTAAGGGTTTTGTAAGCTTATAATCAGAGGATGCTAATTCCACAAACAACAATATACAGAAGTAACCCTTAATGGTAAAATTTCCTCAGTAAATATGCCCAAGAATTTAATTCTCCCATTGACTGAGTCTCTCCAGTTTCAAAACTCTCTTAAGGTGCTGACTTATTTCTCATAATTTGTTGGCAAGCTGCAGTTCTTGAGGGGCTCCACCCTAAACTTGTTCATGATTCTGAAGGGAAAGATCTTGGACAACAGCAAACCATCATGAAAATTCTATTCTCAGAAGGCTTTAATGGAACTTTCATTAGTACAACAGCTGTGTGTCTGGTCCAGTGTGATTGAACTATGTCCCAGTCAAGATGATTGTTGTGTTGAATAGGAACCATCAAGTTATAATGCTGTCCAAAAAATAGCAAGTACAAGGGCCCATATTTTTGTAGTTGTCTTTCCACTTCATTTGAGCAGTGCTGGGTGTCTTCAGATGCAAGTCCTGGTACCTGGGTATGGCAAAATCCAAGAGTGCTATGAATATGTTGAAGATTATCTCTGTTTTCAGATGTGAACATCTGCTTAAGTTCTGAAGCCAAAACCTTACAGGCATTCACTTTCTTTTCTTGTCAAAAAGTGAAAAGAATGATCCCAAAAATAAATGATCATTCATGGTAGATTTTTCGATCAAGTTACTGTTTCAGTTCAGTGCTCTTTTACTAATACGGAGAATTTCAGACAAGCTTCTTTAAAGCTGTGAAACCAGAAATCTCAAAAGGACAGGAGATTTGAACAGAAGCCATAAAGTAGATATTGAATCTAGAAGACTTTTATTTTTGTATACCAGTTTCAAATACAGATTTTATTATTGTTTTATTAAAGTAATGTCTAATTGAAGACTTTAGTCCTAATACATGTTAGTATTGGGACTTGTATCAAATTTAGAAACAGTTACTAAGAAGGTTAATTTTAAATTATATTCTCTTTTATGTTTAATTTTTTCAGGTTCAGAATCACTAGTTTTCATAAGTAACACCTTATTTTTGTAGAAACTGTAGGAAAATAATCCACATTTTAGCTTAGGTAATGTCATAGCACACAAGTCACTCTACCTGGTGAAACTTTATCATTAATCAGACGCCTGATGATCCCTAAATGATACATTATGGGAATTGAACAGTGTTCATAGTGGAAGAGAGAGATTTACGCTGGATTTCCTACAGATGCCCAGAGAGTTTTCATGTTTCAGTAAATACATAGAAAATTACAGCAGTGTTCAATTTGTTTTGATGCTGCTTTCAAGCAACAGCTCTAACCATGCTCAATAGTTGTGAAAGTTCCATTTCTTAATTCGTACTGTCAACTTCCACACAATACATAGTTTGTCAAGCTTCTCATGCAAAAGCATGAGCTCTAATCATGATCAAAACTGGCATCAAAGGTTTTGGAAGGTGCCTCCTTTTTTTCCCCCTTTAAGATTCAACTCCCACTTAACATCCATGAAAACAGATTACCTACACTTTAGAGCTTTTTTGGTGATTAAAAAAATATTTTAACTCCATATGTATCTTTTTTGCATACTTCATCTTTTTGTGGCCAAATAATGACTTTAGACACATTAACAGGTGGACAAGTTTCAAAAAACCCAAAATACTAAGTACCAAGCTCTTTTAAAAATCAGGTCACAATACTGCAATGAGTCTCAGGGTATACAAGGCATATCTGAAATTCTCCCACTACATATAGGAGACAATTCTTTGAAAAAAGCTGTTGGAGTAATTTTGGAACTTTAGAGAAATTACACTCTGGCTGAAGTTTCTTTTACCTTGCTACTATTAGCATTTCCATAGGTTACATTTTGTCCAACTGTACAAGTGGTACTACATTTTTTTATTTATTAATTTACTAATCTCTGACTTCCTGGAAATTAATTTTAAAAAATTCTATACTTCAACACAATTAAATGCATACTTATCATCAAATGTATGTAATAGTTGTTAAATATGGGATTGAAAAAGAATTTCTAAAGTGCTAGCAGATAGTAGCTGTACTCTAAGAATAGGTTATGCTTTTGTCCCTGTAATTGTAACTGTACTTCTGTGACAGATAAAATTTCTGATTTCTAGTCTGAAGTGTGGTTTCTAATAGACGTATAACCATTTTCTCCAAGCTTGTGTTTTCCTTATATTTTAATATCTATGCTCATTCTTGGTGTTTCCTTTTGATGTGTTTATTAGCAAACAGTGATCTGCACTTGCATCATAAGCTGGCATTGTTACTCTTAGCTTTGGGCCTTATTTTCTGTGTGCCAGCATAGACTTACACACTCAGAAAAGAAATCCCATCAGGAAACTGAAGATTGAAAGGTTTTTATTGATTATGAGTTCCCTGACCCAGTTCATTGCATAGACACGGGAGCATTTGGGCTGGTAGAATGGTGCAGTTGAGCAGAAGCCAAAACAAGTTATGGTGGAATTGGAGGTAAGGAAAAAAGGTTGTGTGCTATCACTTTCTTTAACTTTGATCTTACAAAACAGGGAAGCTTTCGTTCTCTGATCATCCTAGTAACAGTTCTCCACATGTATCCCATTTTGAATCCATTTTTCTTTAATATAAGTTGCCAGACCTCTGCATAGCAGTATACACAGGGGCTCATTAGTACAATGCAAACTAGCATAAAGGCTTCTCTTACTCTACTGAAATGATCATTTCTGATTTAAGGTCATGTTTGCCTTGTAGGGTTGCATCACATTGGTGGCTCAGTTGTCCTGAGATTGACTAATATGTTATGATCTTCATTTCCCTAATAGGTTTTCACTGTATTAGTTTCTGAGGAACTGTCACAGAACTAGATTTAGGCATAAATAGTTGTGTATGATGACAGACTGATGTGTCTGCAGAATCATCATGGTACAGAATTGCTCCCATATTTCATCCTCTCTTAGCAGCTCAGGGTGCCAAGATCACACGAGCATTAATTTCATGTGACTGCTGCTATGTTGGCTGTGTACTCATCCCCTCCTGCTCACACCTCTTCCCCAACACTGTCAACTTGGTTGCTAGAGGGGATAACAAAAGAGAAAAGAGTTCATTTCAGTATGGGGGAGTGGAAGATGGATTTAAGAATTTAAGCTAGTCCCTGCTTCTAACAGGGCTGTGTGGTTTAGGTCTCATAGACACATATTAATGGGACTGGGAAGCTTTACTCAGTTGTGGCCTTTATCGCCGCCTCTTAATTTCTCCAGACTGGAGACAACAGTGTGTTCTAGGAGGATTTGGCCATCAACAGAGGTGAGCACGGAGTAAACTGGGATCTTGGCTATCTGATGCTGGAACTGGAAGTTCTTTTCACCTGGGATGCACACATTTCCCTTCTCTGCCTCTGCCAGTAGCTTTCGGTTGTTCTCTTCAGACAGGGTGTACAGCCCCAGCCCCAAGACAGAGAGAGGGTTCTGCAGAAGGCAGTGGGATCATGGCTGTTTGTTATTGTTGGTAGGGTTGTTGTTTAGCTTAGCAACACAAACTTCTCAGGGAAGACGTTCCTGTCCTCTGTCATCACCACAAAATATAGTTTTGAAGCCTGTTCATGTTGAGAAAATAAGTAATTTTATCCTCTCCTTGAGGGCATCAAAATCCAATTTAGTATACACTGCTAAGAAGCCTTGAGCACTGAGCTTGTGCCCCAACCTCATACTTCGTATTATTAAATGTCATGACACTTCTATAACTCCAGTCCCCGAGTCACCCGGTTCTTCCTTTATCCTAGTTCAGTTCTCTGTATTGACACATGGTTATGAGGCATTGACATCACTCCTACTTTTTATGCCAGGCAGTTTTAAAAATATTTAATAAGATTGTTCTCAAAGATGATTTTTGAGGAGCTCCACTACTAACTTCACTCTAGGGCAGAGGTCGAGCTCATAGGAGCTGACATCTCCAAAGCCAGTTCCTTACTTCTTACAATTGAACCAGTAACTCCAATTTTATGTAAAACTTTTTATGTAGACTGTTACAGAGATCTAGAGAAATACTATTCTTTTATTTTTTCATAAGATTTGTTCCTTTTTAAAAGATATCCAGTCATTCTAGCAGAATTGCTTTGCTAGTTGTGTCATTTTATCTCATTTTCCATTTACCCTCATATATTTAATGGTTTATTTTCTTCAGAAGTTATTTTGGATTTTTTGTACTCTGAGATCAGAGTAAAGTGTTCAGGTGTGTAGATCACTTTTTTTTCTGTACTGTTTGCTGACATAAAATAGGTATAGGAATAGAGAAGTAGGACAACCTTAGCAAATGGCATAAGTTAGACTATTGCTGTAATATTATTTTTAGTTATGGTTGTTATATTTCAAAAAAAGGAAAATTATTGAAAAAATATTCAGAAGTAGCTATAAGAATGTTTGTGTGCTACTTGTAATGTGGGTTGTAATGAGAGGCTTAGAATGTTCAATCTGGTCAATACGTTTGAGTGAGGATTCAGATGTAATTTGATCAGAGTCTACAAATAGGTGCATGAAAATAAGATTTCTAGTATTTAATGGCCTTAAAGAGTATAGCATGTAATAAGATCCAGAAGCTTGAATCTGAATGTAGACAAATTCAGACCAATCAAAAAGGTGCCTATCTTTTAACAGTGAGGGTAACTAACCTTTGGAACATATGATTTAGATTATCATTACTTGGAATCTTTACAAAGACATTTAGTTTTGATGCATTAACAGGAGATTCTTTGGCCTGCAGAGGAAGTGTGGTTGTGCTAATTTTGTTGTAGTCCCTTTTGGCCTTGATATTTTTCTGCTTCTTTTTAAAAATCCTGATACATAAAACAAGTCCCTCAAATGTGCAAAAGAATGGAAATAACATTAACCTCTCCTCTCAGCTTGCCATGTACAATGCACTTATCTTCATTGTCTATACTTAAGAGGAAAAGACCTTGCAAAATGAAATCTGCTTGCCCTCCTGCCTTGATAATCTGTAAATGATGGCATTTTACAGCCATAAATTGTTGGAAATGCTATCTTATTTTTATAATACAACAGAGTTTGTTATTTAGTCAAGATTATTTCAGCTTGAATTAATTCCCAGTCAGACTGTTTTCAAATGAGCATTGCTTTCTTTGTGCTTTTAGAACTAAGAATAAAAACCCCATACGCTGAATATTAGTAGCCACTTGAAAAGGCAAAATGCTGCACTTCTATTGTATGTGGGAAACCTGTTGTAGACAGGGAAGTATTGGGGTTTTTTGATCCAAGCTTTATGGGAAGAGGCAAAATTCATTAAGAAAGATGGGCAGACATACAGAATAGCAGTGGTGCTGATTTTATTAGTTATACATAGCATATGGGTAGAAGGGCTTGTGCTTGAAGTGACTCTGGCATGAGGACCTCTGGGGTTTTTAACAAAAATTATCTAAGTTCTATGTTTTACATTTCCAATTCAGTGCAAAAAAAAAGAAAATTATTTAACCTTCCATATCTCTCCAGACTTCATTAATTAGTAAATAATTAAGGAAGAGGTTGCTATTAGACAGAGGAAATAGGAAATAAAAATGAGTCAGCTTAAAAATATTGCATCTTAAAATGTTTCATTATATCACTTTCTTATTTTTTCCCATGTCATTTCGCTTGTTTGTGTGTTATTCGAACAATTTAAAAGTTAGCATGACTTGAGGAAAAAAAGGCATGAACGGAGAGATAAACATAGATGGGTTTTTTGTTTGTTTTAGTTCAGGAACATTTTCACTTTACAAGCATGGAACTACTGATCACTGTGGTAATGCTCTTTGACATTGCACACAGAGTAAAATTCAGAAGACTGAATTAACTGTGACCTTTAAGAGAAATCTCAACCTTGATGATCAAAGTGAAAATGGATAAACAGTCTTTGACAGATGGATTAATAGATTAATATCTAGTACACTTTCAATATAAAATTTGTTTAATTTCTGCACTATTTTGAGAAAATATATTGGTAGTTTCCAGAAAAAAGTTGAAACTGATGGATTGTCGTGAATCTTGAGGATCTAAGGACAGGAAATCAATGGAATTTTACAGAATTGTATGAAGAAAATACGGTATTCTTAGGTATTCAATAACAATTATACTAATTTTTTGCTTGGCACCTGATTTAAGAGCATTAAAATGTGGTATAGAATCTTACTGCAAAAGTCTGCCTTCTAAGTAATGAAAGTGTAAATGGGCACTATGGTACTTAATCCATGCCTGGAATTCAGTAATATTTTTGTCTGGAGCATTTAGGTCCAGAATACTTATGACCATTTATTTGAATATAAAAAGGGTTTAAGAAACATTTACTTGATGTTTGAAAAATGATGAGGTGAAACATAGTAGTATATCATTACATAATTTCTTTTTGTGAGAGCAAATTTGAAATGAAAGTACAAAGTTCATCTGGATTTGTCTGTTAAAGCAGATGTCCGGGATGAATACTGAATTACTTTAGTCTTTAAACAGAGGATTTAGAAACCTTCATGTTTTGAGTTGAAGTGGAAATAGCTATAAAAAAAAGAAAAATATTTCAATGCTGAAGATACATGAGTTATTCTGTATAATGTACATTACATAACTTTAAAATTGTAGTACTGTTGCTGTTCCATTCTCAGCAGTTTTATGTGTCATGTTAAATCATGCCAGATTGGTGGGGTTTACAGTGATCTAGTAGACGCTACAGGAATACTACCTACTCCATTTTTAAATGATGAACTTGCTAAATAGTAGCATATTGCTTCAGTAGATTTTCAGTGCACCATTTTGCCCTACAGAAAAATGTTTAGGGGAAGTCTACAGCAGCCAACACTAAAGCATATTAGTTTATCCGAAGCATATTCTCAGTGCAGATGTTTTAAAAATTATTGACAAATTGGTATCATCTTTCTTAGATAACTTTTTGTTAAAAATGCACAATTTGTTAGAACAAGCCTCAGTTTGAACCTGGAATTTACTGTAGCAGTTTCTGCTGCTCGTAATTAAACATGCTTGTTCTTCACACAGAATCATTTGATAAAAATTGCTTATTAAATGAGGGCAGGACTTTACATTCTACTGTACGGGACTCCTTGTTCACTTGAACTTGCGAAGAGTTCAAATATATTGTGTAAAAAAAATTAAAGAGGCATAAAATTAGTATCACCTTAAAATAAGTTAAACTTACATGTTGAAAATATTTAAATTGCTATTTCTTAAATTACATGTGAACACAAGAGCTGTGGTTGCTGAATACAGCATTACTGATAAGTAAAATGTTTGCAGATTGGCTGCACTCACATTAGAACTTAACAGAACAATATTCTAAGACTGAGAGAATCAGATAAGTTATAATGACATATAAAGCAAGCTCTTCTAAGAATATAATTTTTAGTACTGTAAGAAGGGAAAGTAATAATTATTGTTATAACCAGTAATATTGGAGTGGCTGAAGGTTTGCAATAAACAGACCTGAACAGTAATGCATTTTCATTTGATAGAATTTCTAAGTAAAAACTTCAGAACTTCTTGTCCTTCTAGGCATTTGAAAAACAAGTATGGGTGTCTACTGAATTTCTCTTGTGAGTGTCTGCAAATGCCCCAAGACGTTTCTGACAGGGTGGATAATATCTGAAATTAATGAGATCTGGGGAATGAGAGAGAAAAGCTTGAGAAAAGAAAACAAACCTGGTTGGTTTATGTATAAGACAAGCTATAAGACACAAATAAGTTTTATTAAAACAGAGCCTCTCTGAGAACTGCATATATTTATGTAGGTACAGGTAAAAGTGAGAGAACATAGGTTTTTCTTTGTTTGCAGGGCTTATATTAAGGTTCTTAGGAACAGTTACAAGGAGAAATCTTCGCTTTGCAGAGAGGTTCAGTATTTGATGTGGGTAGTAACTCCTCAAGCTGATTTCAATGCACAGAATGACAAATTAAGAAGTTGTTTTAGATTTTAAGTGTAAGCAGATTTTTTGCTTGGTTCATTTGTGTTTCTGGACCGAATGTGACCTCTTTTTTATTATAAGTATTTTTTAATGATTGCTTATCTACCACTCAATGGAAATATCACAATAAATTTACCTGGTTTTCCTTAGTGTGCTAATTTAGAGAATCTTAAGAGATAATAGTAAACTTTTATTAATGTATTAAGTGCATCAATAAACCTGCTGCATGGGATGCTGTAGAAATGCACTGAAAGCTAACCCCTTATATATAACCCAAATATTTCACAACACTGTTGAGAGGAAGAAGGTAATTGTGATTGCAAGATCCCTATAATAAAGAATTTTGAAGAAGACACAGATAAGATAATAGTTAAGAATTGCAAAGATCTTCAGAGTAAACATAAAATTATTTTATTCAGAAATTAGACACACTCTTAAGTAAGGATTTTTTTTTCCAAAATCACACCGGCTCCTCCTTAAATGACTTATTGCTATTTCTAATTAGTTAGATTTTCATTATGATTTTTACCAGGTTTTAATTTTTGATCCAAGCTATGTTAAGATACAATTCTTACTGGGTAATAGGACAGGCCATCTATACTTTCAGTGTCTCATTTATCAGTGAAAGCAATTACTTAAGGGTCTACATAACTTAGAGTACTTTGTGAGCTATTTACGTAACAGAGTTCCCTAAATAGAGAAGCTGTTTTTCAGAGTGTGGAACTGTGGAATTATTTCCCCATTAAAAAACATAAGCAGAGCAAGCTAAGTACTATAATTATTGCTAAATAGTGAAGTGATTCTTTTCCCACAGTCAATTTTCAGCCACCAACTCTTTCATGAAATGCTATGTCTGGAAATAATATTTTGTTTTTTGAAATGGTCAGTCTTATGGCTATTTAATAACATTTCACAAAACTATAAAATCTTTTTAAAGGCAAACTATGCTAAGATGCTCTGTTGAAACAGCTCTATGTGTAAGACACATAGAAGTCCTCATTTATGAGGCCTTTCTCATCAGAAATTACTTATATAAAAGTCATGTAATACATGTGAAACATTTAATACTTTCTCTGTGAGGAGAAAATAGTTTTTTTCTGATAGCAATGTTTTAGCAGTCAAGTAATTTGTATACTTCATGCCCAGCTTTTCTGGTAGTGCTTTTTTTACCTCCCAGCTGTATTTTGCCTTAAAAAAGATTTTCTTCTTACAGTATGTGATTTGTTTGGTTTTATTATTTTTGATATGATCAAATGATTACAATTGTAATGATGTTACTATAGTTACAATAAGTACATAGAAATGGTGTAAGAAATAACAATTTCCAAGACATTTGTTATTGCCATACCACATTTTACTTCTAATAATTTCAAGATTATATAAATCACAAAAGCAAGTAGACTCCTAATTTTCAGCAGCCACATCCTTTGTGTTTCAGTACAAGTAATAGTTATCATTTTGTGGAATGCAGGATGATTTGCTATCCTACTGGTGTACCTTATTGTTTTCTTAAGTATTGTGTAGGGAAAGATTACAGCATTTACTTTGCCTCACCTTTTTTAGTTGAGATAATTCTGTTGGACTAGATTTAGTTTAAAACCAGGTGAATCAACATATAAGTAAATGGTGTCATTTGGATCTTTCAAAAGATCCAAATGGTGTCCTTAATATCCAGAAGAGAGGCTCTACTAAATTTTGTGATATTCTTATGCCACACATTGTTCTGTGCAGCATCTAAGATGATCAGTTTAGTTAATTGTTTTATAATCTGCGTGGTGTGAAAAAACTCCACTCAGGAAGAGCTACGAAATTTAAGAGTTTTAAATCTATATCTGTTGGAAAAAATGAGGCTAAAATATGCTACAGTTCCTAGCCAAATTCATCTCTATATAAACTGCAGAGCATTTGGAAACGATGGGATGGAAAAGGAGGAGCAGGGCTGAGGGAAGAGAAGTTGGACTTTCTTTGCTCTTGCCTTGTCTGGATATATAGGGCTCTATGTTCTTTATCTGGGGGGCCAAAGAAGGGAAACTTAGGAACCTGAACCTCATCTATACAGTTAATTGAAAAAGCAGTTTTGAAATAACCAAGAATCACAGAAGTAATTTCAGTATCTGCGCGAGGCTTTCTTTTCCTCAATTTTACAAGAGTAAGTATTCACAAGTTTTGTCATACTGATTCCAAGTGGAGTTCCAGCTGTTCCTGTGTAAACCTTCTCAACTGCTTGTATAATTTTCTTTAGCCAGTCCTGGTTTAGTTGGATATCCCTGCTCTTTCCAGAGAAATAGTTAACAGACAAACCCAGGAAATTAAAGCAGATCTTTGACCAAATTCCATTCTCAATTGTGCTAAAAATTCCTTAAAAACACTAGACTTCACAAACAGTTTTAGAGTATGTGGTTTTGATAGATAAATCTCTTAAGTGACTGCAAGTTGCAGTACCTAAAAGTGTAAGAAAATAAGACTAAGTGAAATAACCTTTCAGTGTAAAATTAAAATTATACTAGAGGCTAAACGGCAACTATTTGGTTTATTTCCATGTTTTCTTGTTTGGAATTCCCAACAAGGTAGCTGTAGGTTGATTTAAAAGTCCTTGAAAATACTGTATGGAATTTTGTGTAAGCACATCTATCAGTGGTCTTTATGAAGATATGTACTGTCAATCAGACAAAAAAGAAAATGAATTCAGGTCCCCCAAAAGAAAGCAAAATCGAACAGCCTGAAATAATTAAAACAAAATTCAGAAAATCTTCTGGTTTTGTTTTTTCAGATTTCTTGCTGAGCATTCTTAGCAGTGACATTGAAAGTGATTAATAGTATTAAATTTGAGGATATAGAATTGTTGAGTACAACTGTGTTTCCTTAGCTACAGCTTTGAGGGATGCATTTTCACAAATATTCTTAATACTCTAAAGAAGTCTGACTACAATAGACTACAATATGTAAAAAAAAAAATTGAACTTTTGACATTTTTAAAATTATTATTTTTAAAATATTTCTCACTGTTTTTTGGTATGTGTGTTTTCTTCTAGAAGAGGAATTTTTATCAATAAGGAAGAAATAAATCATACATAAAATAACCATTTGGTATTCTGGTAGCTGATTTTCACATAAACAGCAAGAAGCTGCTGTAAATTAAATGTTTCCTGCTGATCCACTTCCTTTTAAAACACAGTAGGAGGGGCATTAGTTAACATTAAAGCAAACACAATTATCTGCTGACTACATTGTATTAAAAGTAGCTAACAGCAATAATTCTTTGGCTTCTTCCATCTTTGCAGGTATGTTATAAAATTAGTTGATGTAAACATGCTGGAAAGCAGTGAAATACTTTTTAATGATTTCCTGTATGGCACTCTGAGCCTTGGCTAGAGAAGTCAATTTTAGATGTGAAGAAACATATTAACCATGTAAAGTATGACCAGTTTAAAATTATCTTATTTTCAATAGAAACAATGGAAAAATATTTGTGATAGACATGAAACAAATCATTTTAAACATATATAACAATATATAAATAATTTATTTCCCTCTTATATTTGCCTTATACCCAGGTATGAAAATATGGAAGATGGCTGTATACGGTCCTTTGTTCCAAAATCTTTTCTCCAAGCAGAACTTACAAGCTGTCCTAATTCTGTATCTGAGAGACAGATGAGCAAAAACCAACCAACCAAAAATTCCATAGCCCTTTCCAGAGAGTTCAAACTCAGGAACTTTATTTTCTCTTGTGGTGTTTTGTAACAATTTTTCCAGAGTGTTCAGCCCCAAAAAGATGAAGATGTCTATTTTGATTTCTGTGTATAAATAATATGTTTTTCTTAAGTATTGACTTTTAATAATGTTTCTACTATCATCAGTTATAGTACTGACCCAATTATTTTATTATCAGATGCAATTATTTGAATATTATTCACTTATTTCAAATAAGTAAAAACTCTGGGATAAGTTATGTCCCAACCTAAAACAAAGTCAACCTCACTCACTTTAGTATCAATGAGACCTGATCTCTTTATCTGCTGGTTTTAGCTCTATATGCTTTTATAATAGTTAAAGTAATATTTTTCTTACAAATACTGCCCTTCTGAGATACTATTTTAAATTATCAAATAATGGAAATAATATTGCCTAAGATATCTGGAGCTCAGTCATGCTGCAGAGCTGTTGCTTTAAAACAGCTTGTGAGTCACACAGAAAGAAAAGGAGAGGCACAAGGAAAAAGGTATAGATTATACTTATTTTTTGCTGGTAACTCACAACTAGAGTAATTCTTGCATTTTGCAAGTATATTCATTATTATAAAATGAAATTTTAAAATTCCTTTTCAATTAATAAAAAATATTTCTAAAAACGAATAATGTTGTTGAGACCTTCAAGCATTTTTATATGTGAATAATCCCTCCTATGAGGAACTCCATAATTTGAACACTAAAATTTGAATCCCTCCTTGCTGGCTTACAGAAATTCTAGGTGTGTTAAGGGGTTGCAGTGTTACTCATTCTGAAATAACTTACTTCACCCATCTGTAAAAAGGAGGACCACTCTTAGCCCAGTTTAGTCCTTTAATGTACTATATTAGTCAGAACTGCTACTCTGTCCACACATCTAATTAAGTATTTGTATTTAATTGTAATTCACTTTATCAGTGAGAATTGATTGATTTGATCACTCTGATATGGATCAAGTCCAGAGCATTGCAATTCAAAGGGCTGTATCCTATCATCCTGTCTGTATTCTTCTCCAAGACAGACTTTTTACTTTCTCATTTTGCACCCAGTTTATCACAAAGAGTCAGATATGGAAAGTCATTTTCACATTGTACTGACATTTCTGCTGCCTTTCTCAGACAAGTAGGATGCATAGGTTGGAATGCTGGTGGTTTGCTTTCTCTAAGCTTTCAAGTGGGCTATCATGGACTTCATACAGGTCTTGAGTGTACTTCTAAGGTCTGACCTTTGTGGAAAAAAATCAGAGCTATTCCCTTCTGCCTCATTGTGTGCTAAAATATTACACCTGAAATCTGCCTTTCTAAGTCTCAACTGGATTCAATACAAGTTCTGTCTTGTGAATAGGAAATTAATTTATAGAACTGCAGAGAATAATGATAACTTGCGTAGTCTTACTATACCTGGTGGTTTGTGGAAATGATAAAGTGTAAGAATCAAGTGAGAATGACAGCCTCACAGCAAACTATTTTGATTACACAGAGCTGGTGTTTCAGTGGTAGTTGCAAACATAACAATAAATAGCATACACTGGAATTTGAACACAAATACAGCATTTTAGCTGGAAAAGATAATGCCAGAATAGATCTCCACTTCAACTCCTTCATTGCCATCAAAAATTATTACTCAATGTTGGGAATTTGTAGGAATGTATATAAAATCAGCTGCCTTTTTTGATGCAATTTATTTCTAATTGGTTTTGAAGAAAGAAATTTCCATACCTCATAAAGATGTCTTGGTGCATTGCAGTCTATTTTAAAAGACAGCATTATAACAGCATTGGTTATTATTTGTTGTTCAATGAATTTTCTTTTATTTGAAGAAGAAATATTTTGGATAATTTTCAAATGACCGTTTTTTATTTTCAGAGAAATGAGGCTTGTCACTTGGGACAACTTTTTAGACTCTGTTACACTCTGTTCCTTTCACAGCCCTTGAAACATTAGTGGTCTGCATTGTCTTTGGACATGAGAATACGCTTCTTTTGCTGTTCCCTCCTGGGAGCATTATCCCAGGAAAGCCCAGGGTTTGTTCTATCTTATGCCAGGCTGTTTGGTTCCCATTATACTATTTATTACAGGAAAGCCCTTTAAGAGTAATGCTTTTGACATACTTGAGCTCCCTCAGCTCTCATCTGTTTTGTGTCTTTATTTTCTCATCGTGGCCCTTTAGGTCAGACACAGTAAGGCTATGTTTATATAATCTACATGATATTAGCATTGAAATGCACCCTCATGCACACTGCCTCTAGAGCCTCTTGGGCATGGTTTCGAAGTTCTTTGTTTCACCTGTGTTATAGGGCCTCATTTTGAGTCAAAGTTGTTGTGAAAAGGATAAAAACTTACCTCTCTGTTGCCTGATCCCCCAGAATGGGGTCATGAACTCATGCGTTGGGTGGTGTGGTTCTGTTTTTTTTTTTTTTTTCCCTACGGTAAGACAGAATCTACATCTACTTTAGAAAGTGACTGGAAAGGGCTATGCAGCATTTTAGTATTTTGCATGATCTGAAAGTTTTCTTGATTCTTTTCACAGGGTGGTTTTGTGTTTACATGCAGAGGGAGGTCAGATTGAAATTAGTATTATTTATAAGGCAATGGGTCATAACTTTTGCTTTAAGAGAAACTTTAGACTTGTGCATTGTCTGCTAGTGCAGTGTGCTTTGAGGACAGCCATATTGGCCTAAGGCATTTCTTCAACTGCAATTTATTATAAATCTTTTCCAAAATTTGCAAAACCAGAACTTTTCCTTTGAGATATCAAATGGCATGTTTGACTAAGTTGAATGCATTAAGCATATTTCCATGTAGCTGAAGTCAGTTGTTCTGAAGTCATTTGATCCAAGACATCATCCAAAGGGATAGAACTCAGAAATTAAAGTCTAGAAGTGATCATCTTTTAGGCTTTACCTATTCAGACCTTGGGACAGAAGTTTATCTTAAAATTCTGAGTTTTTGACAGAGAAAAGTTGTAACAGTGATTGACTTCCAACAAACAAAATTGATGGTAACAGCATATCCTGTGTTGATAAGGAAGAAATTCTCTTGTTCCTTCATTATTTCTGAGTGTAAGTAAACCATTTCCAAATGCTAAAAGCAAAATTGGATAAAATACAAACTCTGTTATTTACTACTTAAATTATCTCCTGTAAAAAAAGTTGGTATCTTCCAGCCTTTCCAAAAGCCTTCTAGCAATGAGGAATTCTTCATCAAATAACCTTTTTCTTTTGAATGACTTTGCTGTAGTGTAACATGCTTTAGAACATTATGTCCTGATTATTTACTCTCTATTTTTAAAAATGATTTTTGCAAGATTATTTTTACTGTAATTTCTTATTGAAAGATTCATATATCAAACTTTGATCTATTTCTTAAAAGTGATCATGTATGTGCAAAAATTATCTAGAATTTGTTTAGAAAATTGTCTTCTTCCCACAAATGCTTTTAAAGAAAATAGGAGGAGCAGTGGTACCAGAAGGGACTGTACTCACGGTACCCACTTGAAAATGAAAAATGTAATGATTCAGTGTAGTTCAGTGACTGCATTCACAAGGTCTTACCTTTCATATTTCTATGCAGTAGAAATAGTATTTTTCAATCCCCCAGCTATTAATATTTTATTTCAACAGATTCTTGCTGCACTTCCGCAGCATCAGAACTACAAATGCTTTGAAATGCCAGAAAATCTGAATAAAAACTCAGTGCTTTTTTACTATTGCATTGTTTTGCCTTGCCTGGTGTAAAATTACTCCATCATGAAAGGATTATCACAGAAACACAAAATGTTGGTAGTTGTAATAACCTTCCCAGGTTGCCTGGCCCAACCACCTTGTTCTAGCTGGGACATCCAGAGTTGTTTGTCAAGGATCACGCTTTGGTGGCTTTTAAATATCTCCAAGGACAGACTCCATGGCATTCCTGGGCAGCCTGTCCCAGTTCTCAGTCACCACCATGGTGAGAAGGTGTTTCCTGATGTTCAGGGGGAGAGTCCAGTATCTCAATTTGTGCCCATTGGCTCTGGTCCTGTCGCTGGTCATCACTGGGAAGAGCTTTTATCCTATTTGCACTGTCCCTTCGGTTATTTGTATACACTGGTAAGATCCCCCTAAGACTTTTCTTCAGCCTGAATTGTTTTCTACCACAGTTCTCTTCAGAAGCACGTGCTATCTAAATAGCCACTGCTTTCCCTCTGTTTTGTTGATACTGTCTTCAGATATCTCCATCCATGATAACCATGATATCTCACCTTTGAAGGCTTTTTTGGAATCCAGTACCAGGAGAAGTACTGTAGAGCCACTCAGTCATATGAGATAGAGCCAGGCTTAAAAATTTTTCCACAGTCCAGAATAATACTGTAGCTCTTCATAGCGTTCTTGGTAAATGCTGGGGGGGTTTCTGCATATAATTTTTTGTAAGCTTAGATGATACAAAAATAATGACAGCATCTAAGAAACCATGCTTTATTAAGTTTATTTTTTCAGAGAACCATAGAATGCATAGTAACCTCTAAATATCACTAAATCCAAGTCCCCAGTCATGGGCAAAGACATCTTTCCCTAGATCACGGTGCTCAAAGCCAAATCGTTTGCATTTACTTTGTAACATACTTTGAGATTCAGCCACAGAGAATCACTTAGTGACTTGTGTCGCCACACTCTCACTACTGCCCTGCTGAACTGTACTCACATATTGTCCACTTTCTCACAAATTCACTGGTTCTTCATGAAGTAGAGTTGTTTGAACTATTAAAAGGAATAATTATTGTAAGTGATCATTACAAGACAACATAATTTCTCAAAAGCTTCCTGTGTTTTTTAGTTTAAGGTAGAAAACTAAATTAGTATTTTTTATCACACAGAAATATTTTATTTAGATTTAAAAAAAAACCTGCAGATAACTGAAATATGATTCTTTAGATAGCTGCTAAAATAAAACCAGTCAAATTTCTCTGATTCTAAATCAATTTTCAGTGCATTATAGGAAAATGCTGGATATTTATATGTTTGGAACTGATTTGCACATATCTTTCAGTGGTTAGAAACTGCATTTCTGCTGTAGAATCTTGACACTCCTTTTTTCCCAATATTAAACAACAATGGGATATAATTGTCCTTTGATCCTCATATGTAATCCCTTTTGGTTAACATCAAGTTCAGCCCTGGAAAATTTACCTCTAAGTGGTCTCTAAGAGTTTTTTTCACTTCAAAAATAGTATGTTTGTCCCAAGGATTATTAGCAGCTACACAGCTTTTAGTTATGGTAGAGAACATCCAAGGCCTGCTCATTTTACTGTCCTAAAATTATACTTAAAAAAGAAAAACCTACAAAATATAATAAAGATCAAAGCAAACCTCTTTCCTAAGGAGTAGAGAAGGAAAAGAGAAACAGAACCAAGTGGATAAAAATGGAATTAGGAAAGAGGCAGAAAGAGACAGATAAAATGCTAATTTTAAATATAAAGGCCCTCCCTTTGCTATTTTACGGGATAGATGGTCACCACCCTCACATTAATTTTTCAGTGAAAAGCCCTTTAAAATTCTTTTGTGCAACTTTTGCAATAATTTAATTCTTTTTGAGACTTTTTATAAAGAAAATATTACAGAAATTATTCTCAAAACAATTTTATTTCTGACAAGTCTTGTTATTGAGATTTCTTAAAGTGTTACACAATTACATATTATTGTTAAGAAATATTTTAAGTAATAAATAACCTCATTTAGGCCAGTTATTTCTTAGTATTTTTATGGCCTCAATCAAACATAGCTTATCTTTGAAAATACTTCTTCTTTGCTACATGTTGCTTGTGACTAAAAGACAGAAGAACTCAGAGCAAAAGAGAAACATAAAATAGGAAAATGAAGCTCTAAAATCTGTACATCAATTAAAAAAAAAATACCATGTTTGAAAAATGTCTAGCATTGTTCCCGTCTTTGAAAGGATTCAAAATGACTCCAGGTAGCACAGGTTTGCAAACTTCTTTTCTGTATTATAAGAACTGATGCTGTATAATTAAGAAGAAAGTAATGAAATGCTTGGATAAATATATGCTGATATGATCAAACCAGCCTAGCTGCCACAAGGGTAAATCACACATTCTTGACCAGCTAAATTCTTTGAGTCAACAATACAGTGTAAAAAGGGCATCTTGAGGAAGTAATTTACTTTGATTTTTCAAAAGGGTTTCTGACAAAATCTCTCAGAAGAAATTAGGAAGAAAAGTAAAGCAGCCAAGAGGTAAGGCCAAAATTCTGAGAAGGCTTAAAAGTAAGTAAGCAAGCCAAAATAAGCAAAGTTTTAATAAATAGCTTCTTCACAGACTAGGGAGGAATTCTTATCAGGCAATATGAAACACTTAAGGAAAAAGAAGGTTTAATGCTTTTACAAACTAGCTAATAATTTACTTTGTTTCAATAATTATGCTATCTAGATTGGTGTTTTCCAGAAAATTTCTCATGAATGCCTTTTCATCACAGCTCACTAGGGCCACTGATGTATTTTAGGTACAATTTGATTTTAATTACACTTTTCTAGTATCACAGCTTCAAAGCATCAAATTGACATTGCTGCAGTCCAGTTCTGACTTTGGTGCTTTGTTTTTTTTTTAGTGTCCCTTGATGCAGTGAAGTATTTGTCTGAGTACTTAGGAAATTAGATCAGCAAACCAGTCTGGATCAAAATAATCCCATATTCCCTCCAGCAAGGAGTTAGAGATTGTCCAGGTTACTTTGTTTATCCAGTTCACAGTGTAGTCACACCAGTACATCTGGTGAGGTAAGAAAGGGAATAGAGCAAGGACAGGAATAGTGACTGCAGGAAATTCCCTCTTTTGATGACAATACCTGTTTATTCTTCCTTCACATTATTTTTGAAGCTGTGTCTAACAGCTTTAGGTAGTGAAAAAGGTAGCTTCAGGCAGTATAACAGGTACTGAAGTCAATTATACTCAGTTCGAACGTGAACTCTAGTAGTTGCTAGCTCAGACAGAAATGCAAATGGCAAGACATTTCTGAAAAATGCAATGATGAGAGGTACCCTAAAAGGTCTGTAATAAAATATTTACATCTTTAAGCTATATATTGATTTTCACCAGACAGCTAGGCTGGGATCCATTTCACTTTGCAGAACCAACAGTCAAACGGGCAATCACAAAGAAAAAAATATTAAAATTCTTTTGAGCTAGAAGAGTCTTGTCTGCATTGTTATGAGAAATACTTAAAAATGTAACTGAACTTCACAGGATGCTTGAAGATCCACAAAAAAAATGTAAGCATGCATGATGTATTGACGTATTGATGCATGGTCTATTGAATATGTTTACTATCATGGCATTTCACATATATTAAACCAATTGATCTTTTGTATTTTTTTCAGATGTTTAGTAGGAATAGAGTCAGAAAAAGCTGATTATTTAGGTTAAATGCTAGTCTAAGAGTTTTCTGCCATACAGAAGCCTTAAAAAAAGCAGTAAAATTTCACCTTTAAACAAGTAACTGAATAAATGGCTCTATGTTTTACCAAAATTAACATCGAGGTGAGAAAGATGTAGCAGGTTCCTTGGGATCTTGGTTACACCTGAACATTTTGGCCAAAGATAGTTGGTAATGGATATTGGAGAGGAGTTATCTCTGAGTTTTTCACTGTTCAGGTACTTGTAGCAGATGATTGACAGCCAAAATATTACGAGCACTATGGGCACAGTATCGTTTCTGGCTACCTTGCAGGAAGATAAACAGCACATCATCTTGTTTCAGCTGGCTGTACTTGGACAAGAATGGCACGCAGAGCAGGATTTTAGCATGCATGGAAGAAGCCGAAGTTAGAGTTAATAGATTGATGTGGCTGGATAGGACAGTTTCTTCAGAGCAGTGGATTTATAAAAAATCTCTAGCTACATCTACACTCTGTGAATCTTCTAGTTAAATTTAGTAAAACTTGAGTTTGTGAACTCTCTGAGTGTAAGGTAAAAGTGGTTTTGTTGAAAGGTCAGAGAGGTGCCAGTTCCTCAGAACAAAATACGCTCCCTCAATCTGTCCTACCATTTATTCACATTAATCTTTAGGGAAACAGATTTCTTCAGGTTGTATGCTGCAAAGAGTCATTGAGATGCAAGAAAGGAAGCAGTACAATCTCTTAAACATGTCTTATTTAACAGCATTTTTAATAATCTGAAAGACAGGGGTGTTAAAAAGAAGATAGCAAATTTCATAGATGATGCTAAATTAGATGGTGTTGCAAATATTAGTGAAAACAGAGATAGAAGAGCAAAAGAAGGTTGCAAATACAGGGAGGAAATAAGTAAATCGAGGAAAGTTTGCTTAGAAAATTAAAAGCTAATTATATGGAGAAAAATAATACGAAAATGTTCAGCATCAGAAATACGGAAAGGAGTAGAAATAAAGAAGCTACAAGGACAATAATTGAACAGCAAATAGTATATGATTGCGAATTGGAACATGGAACAAAACCAAGCAATTTTATTTTGGAGGCAAACTCCCTTCTCGAGCTCTCTGATCTGCAGAGCATGTAAATAAACTGTATCATCTTCCAGAATAGTGCATCTTGTTCTCTCAAGTTTATCTCGCCAATTTTGTGAGCTGGTTGCAAGAGAGGATATATCACCACAATGAAGCATTTTTATCATGCACAAAGTTAATGGACGATGGGAGCTACATTGCTATAAGCAGAACAATAATCCCTCACTATCTTTGAGGCCAGAGGTAGGTGCAGTACAGCTGTTCATGGCAGAGGGAAAGGCTGTGTCCCATTTCCATAGTTTCAGGTCGTTCTCTGCAGGCTGGGTCATATGGTGGGGCATTCTGCCAACCAAAGAGCTGCAAAGCATATTTTTTGTACTCACATTTTCAGGTCCTGCACAACACTGCAGTTTCTCTCCACTGAGGAGAAACACTGGAGGAGCTGGAAAGAAACTGCAGTGCTTCACTCAAGTCAAGACTGAACAAATGAGTTGCTGGTGCAATGGTGGACAATGAGAGAACGGGTGGAACACTGTAACAGTAATGCTGTCAAGTAATTATTATAATTATTTGCTCTAAGTATCTCAGAGCTTTCTTTTATCTCTAAGGAAGAGTAAAAATCAAAACACTTTTTGGTACTGGAAGGGCTGGCTTTGTGGAAGAGGGTAAAAGAACTAGACATATGTTCATGAATATCATTATGTCTGCATGGCACCTTAGGGGCTGGACCGTGGAGCTCACTAAGGCTGCTGTGCCCCTTGATGTGTCTTAGTGCTTCTCATGGTCAAATACAGGCCACTTGTAGCATTCCCTACAGGCTTAGAAAGGCTTCTGGAGTTCACACAGCCCACAAATCCATCTGCCCTTGTATTTCACAACATTGGGACCCTCCTCTGAAGAGTCACATGGCTGACTCATCATTGGCCATGTTATGGCACTGCAAGGCTGCTGGTGCTTGGCCATGTGTAATTCAGACAGAAGCATGCTCTGCTTGCTCAGACATGATCTAAGTTTGCAGTCTGCAGCACACCCCAAATCTATTTCACTTTCAGATTTCCAGTACGGAATAAACACACCATTCATATCCAAACAGTGTGGGCCTGGGACAACCATGGGCCTTAAGAAATGAGCTTTAAACACACATTCCACAAAAACAGAGATGAAGCCTATATAACATGCCTAATAGCTAACTGAAGAGAACTTGATGAGCATTCCCTAACAAAACAGATCCTATAAAATAAAATGGAAACTGACATGTCTACAGCGCTGTGCAGTTTAACATGCGCAATGGTAAATGAGGAGACAATGTCAGGGTGTTACTAAGTGCTAACCCTTAAGAGATCTTGGCTATGTATCCTGCATTCCAAAGCACGCTGAATGTACTGGAAATCTCCATTGCTACTGTCACTAGACTATCCTGCAGTTGCATGTCACTTTGTTGAGCCAAACATGGAAAGTTTGCAGTTATTGTCTTCCAAGGGAGCTGCCAGGTTTGAATGGTTTTATTTCATACCATTCATCACATTCATCTTTTCTGGCTGCAGGTATCTCAGGAAATGGTGGTTCAGTCTGTCTCCTTAGGCACTGGCTGTCTTTCATACCTTCTTCAGAATTGCACTTGACATTTCAAGTGCATATACCAAACTTGGTATATGTGATATGTTGTGTTGATTTCCACACTTGAGTAAGGCATCAGGTAGAGTTCAATGTTCCTGCCCCAAAGAGAGAAAATATTTCAAATGATTGAGGCTTAAAAAATGTTGAAAGCAGGAGACATGAGACAAAAGAAATAAATTAAAAAACAATGAAATATGAATATTTTGTAAAAGATACACATACGCTGTGCATTATTGATAAGCTTGGCAGAAAGATTGCAGTCCTATGATAAAAAAAAAAAAGAGTTCTAAAAGAGCAGAAAAATGTCAACAGCTGGGCAGCTGTTAGGGAAAACCCTTATCCTAGTTCTAAAGAATAAGCTGCAAAGAAACAAGGATCCTAATGTATCCTCAGCTGGGACACTGAGTATGAATATGGAAGCAGTGGCAATGAAATGAAATATTTTCTCATGGCCGGGGTCCTGTTTTGTCTCTGAGCCCTAACCTCAAGCACTGTTAGTACAAGTATGGCAAGTGGGTGTAACTGTTTTTGTCAGTCTTTCTCCAGATTGGCAAAGTTAAACCTAGTTAAGACTAATGCAGTTAGTCTGAGATTAAGTCTGGCAGAAGTGAAAAGTACAAGTCTAACTGATCTCAGACTATTTCCATCACCACTTGCTTTGGTATTTCTTACCTAGTTTAAAAGTCTTAAATTATATAGCATGGTCTCTAATGTCAGAATTCATCTTCCTATACAGCATTAATGCCTATTAATATTTATATTCATACCTAAGAGCCTATTAAAATATACCAGAATTATTACATGCCCCCAGTTTCCTTCTTTATATATATATATTTCTTTTTTTTTTTTTTTGAGTAGGAGCCATCTTTGTTCTTTCTCTCTCTCTCTTTTTTTTTTTTTTTTTTTTGTGCTACATCTCCTAGCACAATGGGGCCCTGATCTGAGACTGATTTTCTTAAAGTTCTAGAGGAGATGTATTGGAAGTAAAGGTTTCAAAATAGATCTATGCCATCTGAACCTCTGTGCTTCACTGCATGACGCCTGTTTTAAATACAGGGTCAGATTCAGGAGCAAAAAAGTTGGAAAGATAAAGTGGGGGCTCTGTGAGACTTTAGCCAAAAATAAGATCCTCCATCCATAGTCCTGCAGCCTCTGAGGCTGACCTGTAATGTTGTGAAATTATGAACCTCATGCCAGCCTTCATTTGTGTATGGAGCAAACACAAGGACAGAAGGTTACAACTGCTTCCCAAAGAAAATAAAAAAATTAATACTAAAAATACGGAAGTGTCATGTGAGGCTTTGGTAATTGTTTTAGTAATTATTTCATTGACTGAGATTCTGTATCTTGTACTCAATAACATTTCGATCAAAAAGAGTAAATTCCAAAATATGTGTATCTTGTGTTATTCAGTCAGATCATATAAACTGAAAGAGTGACTATGTGAGACTCAGAAATAATTAACAAGAAATAGAGTTTACCATTATTAGCACAGTTCTTAAATTTCACTTTTCTTGATCGTAGAGGGAATTTTAAAGAAACCTCTACTAGAGAACAGGGAATTATTATGGAGTCACATAAAGAGTACTTGCTGATAAGCAATCCTTTGAATCCTTGAATATCTCTTCTCTTTAATAATTATACCAACTGCCACTTTCAACCACAAAGCAAAGCTTAACTGGCACAGTAAATTGAGAAATGCAGCAGTTGTCTAGGGAGGCTAAACAACATATTATTCTGCACTTATTTTAATAAAAATATACATGCATATACAATTTGAAAATGCATGAACTTTCATAAATATAAGCAATAGGAACAAAAAGACCTCAGCAAACAATACTGTTGATGATTTATGATTCCATAATACCCTTTATAGTGCCCTAATAAGGCATTAAATGTAGCAAAAACAAAAAAAAAAGGAAAATTTCTGTTTTAACCAGGCCTCTTAATCCTGAGAAGTATTTAATCTTTTGGAAATGTCTCGGTGGCACATTGCTGATGGCATGCAATAAAGGTAGTTGACCTGTCCCCTGTGGAGCAAACCCAAGGCAATCTGCCTAATCTCATCCTGGGAAATACACCCAGTATCACTGCATCTGATGAATTCACATGGGTATTTTTTCAGATGCCTTGCAAAGGCATATACAGAAATTATTAAAACGAGCTTTGTTCAGTTCACAATTCAGCCTTTTTGAAGCATCTCCCATGCCCTTGAAGAACAAAGCAGACAGCTGTAGATAAATTTTGTTTTTAAGATTGTCTGCAAAATGACTCTCGTCCCCTTGAGAGGAAATAACTCAATCCCCACAATGCCGAGTACAGTTAAAATCTAAAATAAACACATAAGAAATCCCCTTATTTAAGACACTGTCTTTTCCCATTATTAAGTGTCTTCAGATAAAACACAATTTTGCTAAATTCTAAATACTCAACTCGAAGTTTTCTGTGGCAGGTGCCTGCCTCAGGCTGGAATGAATGTAGTGTTTTACTTGTTTTGGAAAGCTTAAGCAAGCAGGTCCATGCCTCACAATAGATTTCTTAGGAGAATATATTTGCTCCTATGAGAAATGTTTACAATTACCAAGGAAACTGTATTGTCTTTATGTTCTGGAGCAGTGGCCTAAAGCTTGGCATGAGCTACCCTGTGAAAATCTGCCTACATTTGGCTTCCATTTATAACCTCCTTGAAAAAAAAAAAAAAAAGAAAAAAAGAAAAAGCCTCCATGTTTTTAGCCACCAGGGTTTGGTTACCTTCTCCAAAGCTTCATCTTCGTTGGATCTGCTCCTTGCCTGGACTGAAGGGGCCAAGTGGGGCTTTGTGCAATTCCTCCTCTCTCTGACAAGTATTGTGGTTTGGAGAACAGAGCTTGTAGCAGGAGATTATCTCTCTTTTAGTGTAAAAGAACCCCTGCTGATACCACAGCAATGAAAGAAAAACTGCCTAAGTGGAGCATTAGGAGCTGGTACTGAGTGTTACAGGGATGGGGAAAACGATGGAGCACAGGGCAAGAGCGAATAACTGAAATTATTTGGGAAAAGAAATGAAGGCAGAGAAAAGTGGTGTTAAAATGCAAAGTTAATAGAAAGGAGCGGGAACAGTCTGGATCTCAGAAAGAAATTATTTGACTGGGAAGGCCGCCGAGGAATCTGACTGTGACAGGGATGTAAGGGAAATAGCATCTCTTTAGAAAATAATAGAGAGGTATTACCTTTGTCTGCCCCTAGAACTAGTGTTTTGCTCCTGCCAGGTAATAATTCTGTAGGCCAGATCACATGCACATCTCACCTGCCTCTTGAGGCTGATTCACAGAAGAGAGACAGCTTTTCACAACTCAAGTATTTTTCTAGTTTGCATGTCAGAGGTCTGTGTGCTGCACCCACCAACACAAACTGGTTGAGAGTGTGTACATATGATATAATGTCTGTTTAGAATTTTTGCTTTTAAAAGCTAGGCAGTTGCACTGACTTTCCAAACATAGTCCTATTGTTCTTCGGGCTTTTATGAATAACATCTACCTATTTCCTCAAAATTTCATAATGGCAAGGCTGTACTGAAACCTGACACGAATTAGTTATTCTTAGAATACCTTCAAGAGTCTATATTGTACTTTGTGCTTCTTTCACAACATACCTCTGAGGAGGAAAATCAGAATATTCCAAATTCTAATTCTAATTCTAAATCAGAATATTAAAGTAATGAAAGTATCTGAGACATATTTAAGCTCATGAAGTTAAAAGACAGGAGTGTATGTAGAAGCTCAAAATGCAGCTGGCTGGAGAATTTCAGTGAAGGAATATTTGCAAGGGCAAAGGACAAAAATCCAGTAAATTACTTTCTGGTCATTTCAGCTATGTTGCCCAATTTACTAGAGCTCTGGAGACAGGAACTGACCCGTTCCCACACACTGTGTGGTGCTCTCTATTTAAAAACCAATTGTGTTAATAAGCACTGAGGAGCTTCCTTTGCCTTTGTACAGTAGAACTAACTGGGTGTTTATGCAAGCTTTATACTTTTCTTTTTTCTTACTATTTACCATTTCTTCCCTGCTGTCATTTTTAATAGCACTGATGTTTACTTCTACATCAAATTACAAATGAAGTTTTATTATGAAACAGAAAAGAATATTTTGACTGTAGTTCTGCTAAGTATGCAGTGCTTTGTCATGGTAAATGCTCTCCATAGATATCATGTCTTATGATCACTCTTGCTTGGAGTTAAGAAAAAACCCCAAATATCCAAGTGATAAAGTGTATTTCAAGATTGGTGGAACATACTGAAACTCCATTCTAGCTAGGAAAACAGAGTCATTGCCATGATTAAGAGAAATGAGATGACTTACTCATAAATCCCTAGCAATCATCATCTCTCAAATACCACAGCTAATAAATAACCATTTGTTTACAAATAGGCTGTATCATCCTCTGGTGGCTGAGGCCCATAAAGCTGGATCATATTTACCTTTTTCTGAAGCCTTCCATTAAAGTTTCTAAAAGGTTTCCCTTTGACGATCTTATGTCTATAAACACTGAATCCCCCTTAATCTCTTTGGATATTGTATTAAGTACAGCTTTTCTCAGCCCATGCAAAAATCTTGAAATATCTCTGTGAGAATTTTTTAAAGATAGTTTAATTGTATGTAATTTTAAGTGATATACTGTAGCTGCATTTCCTTTAGCCTTGCATTGTACTTAATAGGTTAATTATCTTTTGCATTTACAAAGAATATTTTTTTAAGAAAATTAGGCATATTAGGCACCTGAAAATTTTCAAGATAATAAACAATGTTGAGTGCATCCTGGTTATTACAAAGGCTAAACAGTGAGAAAGAAAACCAAAATTTTATTACCAATGAACACCTGAATATTACAACAAAGCAGTTTTTTTCCAAATTAAGTATTTCACAAGAATTTTTAAAAACTTCTCTCACCTTTGAACTATTTTGTTTTGAACTCCCTATTTTTCAGTGCAGAGAAAAAGTTTATTGATGTAAAATACCTTCTGAAGAAGAACAGGGATTTCACTCATCAAACCATCACCATCAGTCATAAAGGCTGTTCATACATCAGATTCCTCTCAGTTGCCTCCTGAAAACAAAACATATTTAGTCGAGTATTAGTGAGATAACAAGGAGCTGTATTTTTACCAGTAGAGAGAACTTGGTTGCTATGCCAAAAAGTCAAGTTTTCATTTTTGAAAAAGAAATTACTCCAGAGAATTTTTTCCCACAACTCTTAAAATATACACCAGCACTAAATAAGCAATCATGGATTCACTTGAAGACTTGAGCTCTGAAATTGCATCTCAAGCAATTAAGAATTCTTTGTACTATGACAAGTAATACATACTAAACTTGTTACCCAGAACAAGCCAAATGAGATCTTCCAATATAATAGTAACTTTTTATCTTTTTAGTGAAATCAATGCCTGTAATTTTAACTTTCCAGATCTTCTGAATTTCCACTTGAGAGCGTGTACAGCCAATATGGTCTTACATCCTTTCAATTTATATCTCTTTTTTCTGCTACTCTTGAATCATAAACTTGTTCTCCAGCCAGTCTTCTGCATTCATTTCATTTAAACTTAGTCTAAGCTTTCTGAATCAGGCTGCTATTCTTTTAACACTCGTCCATAATCAGCTACACCAATCAGCTAATTTCTGCTCAGAATCATTTCTTTTTTGAACATTTTAGAATTGTTTCATCAATCAAGATTTTATTCTGTGCTGTTTTGAATTTTGTTTTCCTCCCCTGGAGACTGCTTTCAGTTGGCGTTTTTGTTTGAAGGGAATTTTTCAATTTCCATTGGTAAACACACTTTTATTTTATTTAACTTTTTTTTAGACTATGATTTTTTTTCCCAATACCTCAGCATTTCTTGCTTGTAAAGGCTTTTTTCTAGCTCATCCTGAAATATGGCAAATGACAAGCAGGGATGTGTTAGTTTGCCATCTACCCACTATTCCATGTCACATATGGGGGTTAAGTGGATCCATATGATATGGAAATACATGCTTTATATACGCTTGTGCTTTATATAAAGATACATACCCATATGTTTAAAAGTACAAATACACAAGATGGTCTGAGTGGATGTTTTAATGAAATGTAGATATTATCTTTAATATTTTCTGGTCCTCATTGTTTTTGTACATTGCAGTTATACTTGAACCATATTGTTTCCTAAACAGAGAATAAGAAAGTTCTCACTCTAAATGGCATTTATGAAGTTAGTTTCTTCAGAAAGAATGGTCCAAAGACAATATTATCTGCTCGTACCTATTTAATCCTCCCATCCCTTTGAATCATGTCCCAGAACACAGTTTTTTTTAGTAGGAGGCAAGTCTTAAATAAGAGCTCTTTAAATAGATTGTTATGTTGTTGTGACAGGTAGAAAAAAGTAAATGAGCTATTAGATGTCACAGAACTGTAGAATCACCAGATTGTTTAGAGCTTCAATCTGACTGATAGCACTGCACTGCAAGATGCAGCTGTAGAAATCAAAATGCACATCTGAACAACGCTGAGTCATTACTCGTGTTTGAGAATGAAATGTCTGCTGATTTGCATTTGCTTTGCTGTACCTTATTTTGGAATTTTAAAATGGTTTTTAAATTCTTAGAATATTAGACCTTTATATGGGTAAAGAGAAAAACAGTTGTAGGAGGTACAGTAAAAAAAAAATTACACTGTAGATATCATTTGTTATTTTTGGCATAAATTAATGACAGTGTGGTGGTAATTAGGAGGAAAGTCTAGTACCAACTAGTTATTGAATATTTATTTGACACTCTTGTCTACCTATTTTCCTTTGAAGTGTATTTGACACTGGGCACTGTCAGGGTACTAGAGTAGGAGACCTGTTGGCCTTAGATAAGATATTAACTCCTAGTTTTCATCTAATTTTCCTTAGAAAAGACAGAAGTGTCTAATACAGTAAACACAATTATTCCAGAGCACTTAATGGAGGGCTAACAAAATAGATAACTTGACAGGCTTATAAAAGTTGAATAAATATAGCAAAGTATGTAAACTGCAATGTTCTTCATTAGAAAGTAATAGAAATGCAAACTGATTTCATAGAAGGCACTCAAAATCGGGTTTTTCTGCAAAATTGTTTTCTTATTGTGAGACATCAGTGTGGTAATGCCCCAAGAAAGAACAGGCATTTTGCTGTTGGCTTAGTTCTAAGAAAATAGGGATTTTCCCAGGACGAAACCAGCACAGGTTATTATACAGCTCTATCGTTTCTAGTAAAAGCTGTTTAGTGCTTTGACTGTCTTCCAGACAAATTTCCAGTATTAAACCAGATAACATTTGCTAGATCTATTTCACATAGGTCTTCTCTTCACACACCCTCTAGCTCTCAAACTTGAATTCCATTTTGAAGTATACTGCATTCTGCTATGGTGGGATACCATTTATCTTATCTGGAAGACCAGTTTCAGTTGAAGTAGATACAGGTAGATCCAAGGAAACTACCTTTTGGGAGTCGAGAATAGATTAAGTGGCTGATGAAGCAGTAAAAATATAATCTCTTGGATTGCTGTTGGATTCTGACTTCAGCTATTTTCTGCAGCTGTGAGTTCTAGTGCTCCCATGACATGAGATGAATAGCTGTATAGATAAACTCCCAGACTAGGAGTGAATGTGGTTTATTGTTTGAGGGCTAACATTGTCTCTTAGAGGCAAATGCAAGAACTAAACTGGACAGTGAACAGCTTTATAGTCCCACTCTTCTCCTTAGCAGTTGGGCCTTGTGTTTCAGAATCTAAGCACTCTAAATAAGTTTTATCTAGATCCTTCTATAATACCCTGCCAAACATGAATAAAAATATAAAATATTATATATATATATATATATAAATAATATATATTAATGGCAAATACACAAAGGCCAATGGATTCCTGTGCACCGGGGATAGCTTGGACTGTGCTGATACAGAATTTGGTGAAGGGCCCAGCTCAATGCCAAAGATGGCGTAGAGAGAGGTTAGCTGGTTAATTCAGCCTCACACCTCTCCTGATCCAGGAATTTTGGTTCTGTTTCCATGACTGACACCATTGTACAGAACAGACTTGCCATGAGTCTTCTTGGCAGGATCAAACAAGAGTACTGAGAGTTATGAATTGTGTCTACTTGTAGCAAAGCATTAGAACCTTCTCTGAGGTAAAGTGGCCCCTAACGACTGTTAAAATTATGAACTACTTCATTGTCAATTAAAGGGCACAAGAAAGGAACAAACAAACACACTCTAACATCTGCATGGTGTCTGGCATCTCGCTTGTTTGATCATAAACTGTGTTATCTTATTTTGGTGTCATTGCTGGAAATAGATTAGATCCTATCTGAAGCATTGTATTGGGACTTTTTGCTTTTTCTGAACACTACTCAGAACCAGATTTTCAAAATATGACATCTATTTTTCAGGTACAATTTGAGCATTGCTTTTTCTGCAAGCAAATGATAAAATATACAGATATGCATACAAACCTCAGCTGTATGTGCTAACTGAATACAAACGAAGCACAAACGGGCTTTTACAGATGTAAATTCTATCATTTGCTTGTACAAGTGACAGTGATAAACAACCACACACCCCAGTGATTTGCATGCACAGAGCTGAAGTTTAGCTTCGAGTGCTTTTTGAGACCTTAAGTGTCATACCCTGTTGACAGCATATTTGACCTGAGAACTTCAGCTTTTAAATCAAAACATTTCCTTGCAACTTCAGTTGATTTTCTTTATATCCATTACCATGTCTATTTATTTTTAATCTGTCATCAAAACATCTATCTTTGAATGGTTAGGCTGACTGGTGTCTTTTCCTGAGCTATTACTAATATGCTGGGAGGCATTGCTGTTTAAGTACATTTGCTTAATTTTGGACCTAATTCTATTCATTTTGTAATGAGTGGACATTTTTCCATTGGCTCTTTTAATTGTACATTCCTTGGGGCAGGGATGTGTCTTCCATTGTTTTTTTGTGAGTGTGCTACCAGTGATGGTGTCCAAGAAATACAAGTAGACAATAACCTATTCTTTCAAGGAACAAAAAGATGTTCTTTTTGATGCATTCATCTTTCATCTCTCTTGAGTTTGCCATTCAGAATCAGAAAACTGTTTGCAGGGTTTTTAATTTTCATCAGTTTCCTAGATTTTTGCATCTTCTAGTCTTCTCATTAACTCAATTTGCTTCACAATTGTATTCATTAATTCACTCCTTCAAATGTCTATTTTAAACTCTACAATTCTGAGAAGGAAAATTAAAAATAAAATTTTCAGGTTTCTTTTTGAAGACATATGATATCCCACTCAGCAAAAGTTTCTTTCAAATTTTTGCTCTATGGGGTTTTCTTTCTCTATGGCATCCAACAAAAGTAGAAATAATGAAAACATGGCTTTTACAATTGAGGAGACATTGCTAGCTCCAAAATATAGATATATTAAAATTATTTATGGAATTTAAAACTATTTTGGAAAGGGAAAGTTCTGGATTTTGTGTTTTCCCTTCAGAACCATGTCCTTTATTTCACCTTGTAGTTGTAAAACTGGAATCAAAACAAGTTTATTGTAGGCAGAGACAGCAAAGACTCTTTTATAAATATTAATTAAAGTGCTGAAGACTATACTGTTTAAATACATACTCTCTGTCTCACTGGATTCAACCAGTTGCAGGTAAAGGCATGAATATAGTGGAAAAAACTGGAAAATCCTGTATTCAAGTCCCAGCAGTTGAATAGAAGAGTAATTGATAATGTATATGCTTGTTATCAATTCTTAGCCTTAAGAAGATGTGATGAATTGTGTTCAGTCTTATTTATGCTTAGCACTTTGGATTTTTTTTTACTCTAAGGAGTTTGATGAGTTTAAATGTATTTCCAATCTGCAGAAGGAACAAGGAGAGAATAGGGCATATCTCAGCAGGACCAGAGAGCCCACAGAAGTTGAAAGAAGTACTCAAATTGAGCAATATGCATTAATTTAAGAATTAAAAGCAGAAATGCTTTAAGAAAGTGGGTTTGTGCATATTGTTTACACAGATACTACCAAATGGATTACTCATCTATTTCCATCATCAAGAAATTTCTCCAGACTTCATTTTGACAGTTTTAAACAAAACCCATCATCCCAGCTCAAAACTGTATTTGCATATGTATATATGCAGTCTGCTATGAAAAAAAATAAGATGCTATTAGCACATTGAGTCCTTATGCTTCACCCTACCACAAGAGACAGAAGCTATGAAAAGAGATTAGGAAAGGAAAAAAAAAAACAAAACAAACCCCAAAAAACCCAACAACAACAAAAAAGCCAAACAAACAAAAAACAAATAAAAAAACCCAAAAAAACAAAAACAAAACAACAAAAAACCCACAAAAAACCCCCAAACAAAAACCAAGAAAACCAAACCAACAAAAAAAAAAAAAAAAAAAAAAAAAGAAAAAAAAAGAAAAAAAAAAGAAAAAAGGGATTGCTGGAGCTAAACACGTAATAGTTCTGGGCTTCCTCCTTATGCTGTGGCATGCTCCTGTTCTGATGATGCTTCCCTACAATTCTGCTGGGAACATCAGATATAAAGGCACAAAGGAACACTCTATAGCATGGAAGATCAGAGAGGGATTGGTGCTCCTAACACCTGCACTGGCTCCTCCACAAATCCTAGTTCCTTCTGCACTTTACACAGCAGTGGCTTTCAGATCAGCTGGTGAAACAGAAATGCTGAAGGGTTTGGCCCACACATCATCTTGTCTCCACCTCTCCCTGTTAGTGTGACTCCAAACTTCAGTTCTTGCACACCAGCCCTTGGCTGCCACGGAAAATGTTGTGTCCTTTGCAGAACATTCTTATGCCTTTGTATACTTCTGTAAGTTTCTGCTCTAGCAATGAAGATTTATCATCCACTAAGAAATTATCTAGACAAATTCCTTTTCTGTTGTTTTAAATCATCTCCCTTTTGTTTGTTTCTAAAAATTTTTATAGTGACAAGTTATTTTTTCTCCCAATTTTTAACTTAAGTGAACTCAGTGGAGATATTCCTTTCCCAAGTACTGAAAACTATGTCAAACTTTTCAATTTGACACAGATCCAGACTTACCACAGGAACTGAGAAGACTGCAGCATCACCCACTGAAATACAGATGTTTTCAGTGTGTGAAACAAATGTGGCTTTGCTACTCACCCATTTCCTTCAGAGCTCCATTTCTTCCCTTTGAGTCTCCCAGGTTAGGCCTTTCCTCCCACCCAGTGATGTTCTGACTAGCTATGAGTCCAGGCCAACTCTCAGAAAAGTCAGCAGAAATAGTTGCTTCTTTTCAACTTCACATAACAATTTTGAGGTGAATAAAGCCTTCTACACAAAAAGAACAGATCCTTGTGTGCTCAAATCATAATGCTGCTATGGAAAATGAGTGCATGGCCATTGCTCTCATTGCAGTGTCTTGGGCAAGGAAGGATGAACCTCTGGCTACGGCCAGATAATAGTTTTGTTTGTCAGTCATGAAGAATTTAAACTACAAGGTGCAATGTTCATGTTTAAAAGTCATTAAGCCTATCAATTCTATTTTGATGGTTTTCTAGAAAAGGAGATGTAGGAGTTCAGGTTTATAGAATTCTTTATTCAAAAAAAGGAACAGAGATAAGTCTTTAAAGGTGTCAAAAATATAACTCAAGACTTGAGTTGTGCAGCCATTCTATGTGGTTTTGGGATCTGTGAGCAAAAATGTTGGAATGCAGGGGAGAACTGAATGAAAATTGTGTGTGGAAAGCTAGAAGAAAAGATGCTTTTGGAAATGTAGCTTGTAATGTATCAGTTTTCACGTGGACTGTGTAGACAATGGTGAAATTCAAATAGTATATTCAGCTTTTACTGTCTATGAACATTCACAGCATATCTTTATATCCCAGTGCAATGTGATGGTTTTAGGACAGCATTTCTTAAACCCATAAAACTATAGACTTTCTGAGACAGAAAACACCTGCATGGATAGATCTCAAAAATTACAGAAGTCTCCAGGTTACCAAATGTTTGTTTACCTGCAGTAAACTGCCTAAGAGTGCAGAAGCAGAGATCGATGAGTGGGAAAATGACTCATTGGATATTTGTATTAGCCACTTTGAAAGATATAATATGGAGGGAATTATCAATAAAGTCAGAGCCTTCATGAGAAAGCAACTTTGTTTGCAAGTCTTAAGTGAGAAATGAAATTGTCTAGAATGCAAGTTGGCAGATAAGACTGTTGAGTGCGCCCCCAAGGAGCTTGGGTTGACAACAGGAAACCTTTTATTTGAATTGTCTAAGGGTTGTTAGAAGGTCAAAATTATTCAAATGCTGAATGCAGCGGACAGATGAATAATGAAACAACAGAGGCAGCAGAAAGCAAAATGCTCTGATAACTGCATTTTTATAAAGATTGCATAAGTCTTGCTAACTTTTAGTAGCCACTTTGGTACATTTTACATGCCACATCTTCAGTTCATCCCCATTAATGTAAATGTAAATGTGTTTGAGAAAGACCAGAAAATATCTTTGAACATTAATTCTTATGTAAGTAAATACCAATAAATGTTTTAGTTAGTTTCTGAGCAGTTATCCTAACTACTCATAAGAAGAAGTGACAAATAGCTAAGTGAAACAAATGACCAAAAGAAGAGATTGTGGAGAGAGCATAAATGTTCTTTTTAATCTGCTGCTGAACTACTTTATGATCTTAGGCAACTCATTTAATTTGTGTGTGTCTTCCCACCATTTCTAGCCTTATTAATTAGGACTATATAGAATCTTCCTGCCATGTTGGTTGCACAGTATGTTTTACTGTCATCTGATCATAACCAAGAATAATAAGATAAAAATTGCACTGGGTTCTAGAAGAAGTCTTTGACCTTTTCCATCAAATTGTTCCAATTCTTGGCCTGTAATTAAATTTATATTGTCATCACTCCCTGAGTTTAACTTTTTGAGCTATGAAGTATTTACTTGGTCATGAAAGGTCTTCCTTTTGGATTTTTGAACATCAGTGTCTCTGGAGTCTGTTTAGTCACCTACACCCATTTTACAGTTCAACACACAACTGCAAAATATGCAAGAGCATGGAGTGTGTGTTAATGAGTCATAGTATTGATTTCACCAGCAATATTTTAATGCTGTTTCTCTTGAAAAATGAACAATAGATCTGGGCTCAGAAATCCTTAATATATGTTGTGTATGGTAATAGATAGTCCATATTCAGTAATACACTTTATTATTCTACATAGAAGCTAAAATATATGCTGTTTTACCACAGTGCACATAAGTGAAAGATCTATGCTAACTTTTTCAGTCTGTCAGCACATCTGAAAAGCATTCAACACAATGTTCTTTTCTTAGGAACTCAGCCTTTTTGGTGTGGATTGGCTTGCCCTCTAGTGAGACTCTCTGTTTTCTGCTTCTCAAATGCATGCTCTTCCAGGACAGTTGCCACGTGGTAAAATGTTCTGGTTCACCCTTCTTCCAGCTCAGCTCCAAATACAATTCTGTATTTTTAGCTCAATGTATGTACCAAATAAGTTGAAGGTTCCAAAACCTTTTCATTAGGCAATACTGATGAACTGTTCAGTTTTGTGGCTCATTGCATTTTCATGGTCTGTAGTCCCATTCTTTGGAAGGATCACTGAAGAGACTGGAAGGAGGTCATGCTTCCTATCTCCCCAGGCTGCTGATTCAGATCATGTTTTCCTGTCCAATCAGTCAGTGTTTCTGGATTTGTAGTTACTGTTTCTATCTCAAAGTGTGCCTGGCCTGGAAATCTTTATTCTCTCACTGAGATTTGCAATGATTATTCAGAACTTTACCTTAGACTAAAAGTATATATATTCTACTTAGGGCTCTCTTGAAATCTTTGAAAAACAGCAGTCTGGTTTGTGCAGAGAACAACTGAGAGCACAGTTATGATGAATTGTTTTTAATAATTTTATTTTTGCAGTAGAGTTGTAAATCTCTTGCAGCACAAAAAGGAAATATAGGGTAAAAAAAGAGAAAGAAAGGAAAGTTTGAAATTCAGCAGCTGTATGCAAAACTTTGTACCAACTTTCATGTAGTCTTGGGCCTGCCCTTTTCTACTTACGTATGATCATGTTCACTTAAATTATCTCAGAAGTTTCTTTTGGTTTTGGGGGTTAAATTCTCTAGGATTAGGAGCAGAGCTTTCTGAGTTTGGGGCCCCCACCTTCGGAATTAGTTTTCCTTGGTTCTCTGCCAATGTCCAGCTCCAGTGATCTTCAGAGCATGTGGACAAATATTTGTATTAGGGTAAGTTTCTCTGTATTTTTAGGTGGTTTGGATTTTCTTTGAATTTTACTTTACAGTCCTCGAGATTGGGAATTGTTATTCTCTAACAGGATAATTTAGTATTCCCACCATGGGAAGTTTTCTATGTAATTCATCAGTTGTTTTTATAAATGTGCACTGCAGTGCCTGAATGAACAATACATTTATTTTCACTTTTATTTTGCCATTTTGCAACCTGTGATACTGGTAGTACTTTGACTGAAAAGCTCTAGAAGACAGAAGTTTGTTCCTCGCATGTCTTCCTCTCTGTGGAAGGAAGGGGTGACTGTGCGGGTGGACAGACAGTGGGATGGCTTATCAGCTGTGTGGGCTCATTGCTTTGTTCTGGGCAATTCTGCCATCAAGTCCACCTTGGTACATGTTCTGCAGCCATTGTGGCTGTGCAACCCTCCCCTCCAAAGTGCCTGTCTGCAGTTACTACTGCTTTTTTGCTTGTGAGACCAAAACTGCCAGAGTGTCCAGAAGGTTTAAGGCTTTCTACCCCAAAATGTAGTCTTTCAACAAAGGCTATTGCAATGATTACAGATGTACGATTGTAAGTAGTCTAAAGTATTTGATTATAAAAGTTAATATATACTGCTTGATTGTCTAATTATTTGCCTCCATTTTAAACATTTATGCTGGTAATTTCAATAGAAAGCCTCCTCATTTGCACCAATCTGAGAAAACAGCAGGGACTGTAAATACTTGATATGCTTTGAGAATAATACAAAAGGATCTTCAGAGATGTGTATTTTAAAAACACAGCTTGGGTGTGACAAAGACTTTTTTCTCTGTTGAAAGATTAGTTTTTGCCCTTTGTCTGAATACATCGTAGCAATTAGAACGGTTCAGGTTCCCACAGTAACAATACTGCTGGGTATAACACAACTCAAGGCCAGGAATAAAAGGGTGTCATAAAGTACCTGATAGTCACCTGCTTCCCAAAATATCCTGGGACAGGTTCTCTCTTGGTGTAAAACAGACCAGCTCCTGAGGATGTGGCCTGTATCTCTGCAGAGCAGGTAGTCGCTATTGGAGAGGTCAGCACATGCATCAGCCAGATGATGTACAGATCAGATCTTTGCACTGCAGGCTCTTAGGAGATGTTTCTAGTTAACTTCCAGAGCAGCTGCTCCTCAGGACAATGTGGCGTTATATTTAGAAGTGCAGACTGGTCACCTGATGGTGTCCTGATTTAGGAACGATCAGGTCTGTGCTCACCATTCATCTCTTTGAAATGAAAAGGGGAATAGCTGAAGAGTTAGCTGGCTCTGGGACCACTAAGGAAATTCTTGTTTTGGTATAAACCACTCTTAATGAGATTGCATGTTTCCCTACCATGTCTAACTTCAGTCTGAGAAGGAAGATAACACAAAGAATAAAACAGTCGAGAGTGCACTGCGGTCACAACTGATTTAACAGCTTACACGCGATTTTTTTTTTCTCTCTTTTCTCTTCTTCTATCTGTGTTGATAAAATCGGAGAGCCGGTGGCTAGCACTGATTTAGATTTCCAGCCTGGATTTGTTCTTGTTTTTCTCCTTACTTCAGTTCTCCTTGTGCAGTGCTGCGTGGCGCTGGCAGCCTGAGAGAGAGGGAGCTCCAGTCACACGCATAGACTCAGACCGCTGAGAGGAGATTAACATCAAGGAGCCCACATTTGCAATAGCGGGTGGTGCTGGGGGGAGAGGCGAGGGGAAAATAAAATAAAAGCAACAATCGGGTAAATGCTCGTCTCTTCTCGCCACCAGCACCTTGCACAGGTCTGAAATCGCTTGTTTTGCTTTGCTGTATTGCGCTTGCCTGGACTGTGGAGAGGGGAGGGGGAGGGGAGGAAGGGGGAGGTTTAACTTTTACTTGACATTACCGGGTTATTGTCACTTCCCCCGTGTTAAACCCCGGTGGTTTCCCCTCGCCCCCACCCCCTACCCGGGCTCGGCTCCCTCCAGTTAACTTTGTTCAAAGGGCTGCAGCCGGGAGGGCTTGTCCGGGCCTGGGACACAGATAGCGTAAAGTAAATAACCACCACAATTAGGCTGGGGCCGGGAGTTGATCTTCGTGGCGAGAGATCTGCTTAGTTAGCGTTTGCTGTTTCGGGGCGATTGAAGGCCGCCGTGCCAAGGACACGCACACACACACACACACACACACACACTCTTACACACGCACGCTGGATACAAAAGTCTGGAGGATCTAAGGGAGAATTGCAGCCGCCGGATCGGTGCAGCAGCCGCGGCCAGAGCCATGCGTGTCACGGCCTCCTGAGGGGGGAAAAGGAAGGAAGGGAGGAAGGAGGAAAAAAAAAGAGAGAGAAAGAAAGAAGGAAAAAAGAAAAGAGGGAGAAAGGAAATCAGAAGAAAGACGCGGGGTGGTGGAAAGTGTTTGCCTGCTTTTGTCTCGCAATACAGTGAACTGGAAGATGGAGATGGATGTTAAGGGAGTTTCTCCGTGCCCGGAGCCCATCCCCCCGGCGGCGGGGTCTGGCGGCTGCCCGCACCAGCGCCCGCACCACCGCGATGGGCAGCCCGCGGAGCCGGCCCCCGCCGCCGACAGCGGCCACCCGGAGCGGAGGCACGGCAGTGAGAAAGAGGACAAAAAGGTAGGTCCGCTCCGCCGCCGGCCGGCCGGCGCCGCGCCCGCCGGAGGGGCCGGCTGCCCGGGGCCGCGCTCGGCGGGGCGGGCGGGGCCGCTCCCGCTCCCCGCCGGCCCCGGGCGCGGGCAGCCCCGCGCCGCCCTTTGTCAGCGCGGCGGCGGGAGGCGGGGGGCCGGCGGCGGAGGTTGTCTGAGGACACGGGGGCGGCGGGGCGGGGAGCGCGGGGCCGCCGCCGGGCCCGGGGCGCCGGGCATTGTTCCGCCCGCCCGGCGGGAGCGGCCCAGGTGCCGCCGCCAAAGTTTAACCTCACTTCGAGGGGCCGCGGCCGGCGGGGCCGCCGCTCCCTTTCCCTTCCCGCCCCGCTCCTCGGCTCGACTTGCAGCCGGCGGCGAGCGGCGAGTCACTTGGGGGAAGGAGCCCGGGCGCTGTGTCCCTCCAACCCTGCTGTGTCATTGCGGACCGGGGGACGGCTGCTCGCTGCCGAGTGAGAACATGCGGGTGACGGAGTTGAGCGAGAAATGGGTCAGATCGCACCCTTTGGTGCGGATGTGTCTGCTGCTGGGAGAATCAGAAAGTAGGGAGGATGGGATGGAAAAAGGTTGCCATTAAGATAATGTCAGCGGAGTGCATTGATCGGTGCTTTTGTCTGTGGGCACTGTCTTCATTTCCATTCATTTTTCTCGACATGGGTGTGCTAAACTGAAGCCGATGAATTCTTCTGTGTCTGTAGGTCTGTGACAGGCAGAGACTGATAAATGTGTAAGTTTCATCGTAATTCGGTGATGGTTGCAAGGTGTGATCCGTGTGTGCTAGACTGTAAAACACATCCGTTTCTATTTTATCGAAATCCGACTAATTCTCTGAATGCACAGATACCCCCAAACAGATTATAATCCTAGAGTAATGTAAAAAAGAAATGTTGGCATATACTGGATTTGAGCCGTGTTTCTTCAACTAGTTTTACTATAGTTTGGTTTTGTTACAAATGTGTAAGAGAACAGTAACACAATGAAGGAATGTAAGTGAGCAATGCAATAAATCAATGCAACAACTATGTCACACCACATATTTGCATGACTAGAGCTCCAGTTGTCATGAGACAGACAAGGTATTTTTTAAAAATTGTATTTTCAAATGGAGACTCCGAGTTTTCAGCATTTGCCTCCTACACTTTAAGGTTTGTTACTCTGAAATCTGTGCTATTGTTTTAATTAAAAGAGGGTGTCAATGCCGGAACATTTAAACAGGGCCTGTACAGTTTAAGAGGGTGGATGCAAGGGCTTTATTTTTAAAACGGTAACTGGTAGTTTACATATTGTGGTAGATGAACACGGAATTTCATCTCCTTTGAGTTTATGAATATTTAATTCTGTCATGACTACGTTCCTGTACCTAGCTGAATGATTTGTGTGTGTGTGTGATTGTTTCTAGGATCCCTTCCCTTGCACTGTGCTACTTACTAAACTTAAAATTATTTTATTTCAAAATAATTAAAATGTAGAGCCAAGACTGCCATTTACACATGACTTCATTTTGCCACTGCCTCAAGAATTTTAAAACCCTGCCATCAGCAGAAATGCATGCTCAATAGTTACTTTCTGATGTGCCACACAGTCTGTCTAATGTTTTTACCAATCATGGACATGGGGAAGGCAAAGAAGGTGTGACTCAAGGTGAATGAACACCAAAGAAGGCCTGATTCTCTGTGGTGTGGCTAATTAATGTGTTTAGATGATTCAGAATTGCACTATTTTATTCTGTATCTGCCAGCATTTTCTGGACATGGAAACAAAAGTACTACCTTTTTTTTTTTTTTTTTTCTATCTATAGCCGTGCTAAAATACTGTGATATATTCCTCTTTTTTAATTCCACTATTAGCTTTTCCAAGTTTGCCATTGCCAAGGTTGTTGCAATGACTAGCTTGTATTTTTGGGATGAGCTGTGATATTTCAAACCTCCCTAAATGTATGTATCTTTTCTGGATGCTGTCCCAGGACAACCAGTACTTCTTATTAGTGCAGAACTATTTCAGATATCTGGTAAAGTACTGGCAACAGAAATATGATGAGAAGGGGAAAACCCATTACAGCGATAGTAAAATCCTACACTATTGTGAAAAAAACCCAAGTCAGCTACAAAACTAAACTCAAGCATTTCTGGAAACATCATCTGAGAACTTTCTAAATTGATTGAAATAACTGTACCATTGTTCTTTTGACCCTTATGCAAACTCCCTAGCACACTGATACATCCTAGAAGTGTAAGCACTCTACGTGGAAATTGTAAAGGACATTAGAACCCAGATTCCTGACAATGTATAATTATGACTAACTAAATGTTAAGATCTTGCCATGTCTCATGATTTCACTGTCAGATTTGCTTTTTGGGATCATGCTTCAATTATAAAAAAAATCTTATATTTAATAATTGATCTTCATTTCCTGTGGATATAAAAAGAGTTTTACTTCCATCTAAACAGAGTTCAGTCAAATTTATGTGCTAATAAAAGTATTTTTTGTCACTGTCTCCAAAAGGAACATTGCTGAATTAACCAAAGCAAGTATTTTCCTAACTCCATGGAATTTCAGTAGAAGAGACTATCACAGTCTCACTTATATGGATATTGAAGATTTTTTGGCTGCTGTATATTAGGGGTTTTTATTTGTTGTTGAGCTTTAATAAAATTTTGAAATGTGTATAACTTGAAATATATCCCACTTCTTCACCTGGGATGCTGACATGCTGAAGTGTATGCTTAAGTGCTTTTTTGGAGGAAGATCTAGCTTACTTCTCATATATCTTTCTGTTGAAACCATCTCTGACTGATGTATGAGAATAGAAATTATGAAGATTGACTTTATAATTTATTAAGTATACAGTACTTGGCGCTTTAAAACCTTGTTGCTATTTGGGTGGGAGAAAATGAAACACAAATAGTAGAGTGCAAGTTTTAGAAAGCTAATAGGCTGGCTCTATATGGATGCTATTTTTTTTCTCTTAAAACAAAATGCATCAGAAAATATTTTTCAGCACTCCTACAATGTTTTCTGTGATTTTAGTTAAAAGCATATAGGTCTAATCCTATATACAGAAGCATGTTGACATTCTCCAGTATGGCAAAGTGAGTGACTGGGGGAGAGAACAACCTGCAATCCTGGCTGTTCATTCCCGGCTGGAGGTGCAGCTGATGCCTGTGACAGGTTCTGTGGGTGGATTGTCACACCATCTTGCCACTCCATTACTTGGTGCCAAGAGATCCAGGCCCCTAAGTTGTATCAAGGATTCTTTCCAGCTTATCTTGGAATGATTGCATCTTCGCAAGATCAGCGTACGGAGTACTTAGGGAGTAGAAGGCAGCTTTGCAATTCCTTTGCAGACTGGTGACTATGGGTGAGGTTTATCACAGCTCACAGCTCAGGATGGGTAGAGTTTTCCCTGAGCCCTGTGTTAGGACTTCCAAGCCCTCAGCTACAGCCAGTCTATTACAGTGCTGCCATTTTCCAAAGCTCTCGAGTTCTCCAAAGGTGGGTCTGAGGTATGGATTTGGAAATGTAACATTTGATACTGAGGAGGACTTCTGCATCTCTGTGGTATGCACAAATCATTAAGCACAAACGATCTACAAGCACACGCAGAGCTTTCATTTTATACCTACGTTCCAGATATAAGACTGTCTGTGAAATAGCTCCAAAGTGAAGAACTTTCTGTGCATTTACATGGAAAAGAGCACTCCGAGGTTATAGCAAAACCAAGCTTATGTGGGCTGGGTACATTGTATTCTGGTTCACAAACGATTTGCCAGTGTTTGATGCAAGAATTCTGAGGTGTTTTGTGGGCTTTTTTGTATGTTGTTTTCCAGGATGCTCACCTGTGATAGTGCTGTGTGATAATGGCACCCAAGTGTGAGCTTCTAGAGGGGAAAAGCTGAGTGCTTTGGGGAAAGGCACTTAGTATTAACTTGGGGATTCTGTTCTGCTGTACACACAATCTGATCATCAGTCTCTGAAAGCCTTCTGCTAGGGTATTTACAAGAATAGTGCTATCGACTATACAGTGCTTATTCACTGATCCTCCACAAGCAGTAGGTCAGGAGTAGTGGAAGACTTCAGGGGAATTCTTTTTTTAATAGTTTTTCTTATGTATTTAATTTTGTTTAATTTGGAAAGCCAAATATTACTGTGTGTTTACATTTAGAGAGAGAAGGCTCAAGAAATGCAGTTTATGCTCGAAGCAGATGGTGGGGATTCTTTCAGGGGGTAGATCACTCCAGTCTCAGATCAGATGTGCTTATCTTACCTTAGGCATTGTGAACAGGAGTTGTCAACCACTGTCTTGTTTCCTGGAGATTTGATTGGGTTTTCTTTTGCCAGATAATCTGGACCCATCCCATTGAGCAATGAGAGGTTAAGAACCAAAAGCTGAAACTGAAATCTGTAATGGATGTGAGGAACTGGTATGGGGTGTGTGGGATGAAGAAAGCAAAAATGGACAACACTAGTGGTTGCTGATGGAAACAGCTTCTCCTGATAATAGTGTAAAATGCACCTTGAATTAGTTGGAGTTTCCAAGTACTAAAGGCTTTGTGCCAAGTGTATCATGGGCTATGGTTCTGCCAAGATGTAATGCAGGCATGAATAGTCAAGGTCAGGCCATTGTCTGCATAGATGGAGAAATTCTTCACCACACAGACATGGCAGAAAATTATTCTTGTGGCTGTTGCTATTCTGAGAGTTTGATGTCAGACAGAAATTCAAGTGTATGCTTAAAGTGAGATCAAAGCTGGAGAATAATGTGTCTTTGTCTAAATAATTTCTAAGAAGATTTCAGAAATCATTCCCCAACCCAGCCACATCAACTCTGTCTTTTTCAGATCCACTCTTAAACACCTGTTCTTCATTTTTAAGCTGTTCCTATCTGTGTTGTGGGCCATCGTGATATTGGTATTGATCTGCATAGTTCAGTTTCTCCTGATGAAGTGGCCGAAAAAAAGTCGTCATCCTCTTCTTCCAGCATTTCCAGAGCCTGGTGGCTGCCTGGGTGGTGAGCCTGACCCAAAGCCACAGACCCAGGACATTCTGAGTCCCTCATATTCAGATATTTATCCTGCACATTACTAGATCACAGCTCTGGGGCAGGCTACCTCATGACAGTATAGGGAGACTCCTGGACACGTGTTCCTGGAATGGCTGCCCAAAGCCAGAGAACCTGGCAGGTGCCTCTGGAAGGGAGATTTTAGTCCTTTGTATTGCTGATGTGGGCAGCAAAGCTATTAATCTTGTCATTAACCTGTTTTGATGAGCAAGACCCAAGAGCCATCTGCTTTGAGGAGACTAAGTAAAAAATTCAGATAAAAGGAAAATCAAAAAGAGGAAATTCACTATGAACTGAAGCCTTGCTTTGCAGGCAGGTCTACTTCTGCATTTTGATGCATTTCATGTACTCTGCCTCACTCTTCTCTTGCTTTCTAGTGAGAGAATGAATCCTTAGATGAACCTAGGATTGTGCCTCTGTTACAAAATTAAGCAGATGCGAAGAAGAGAGAGAAAGAGAGAAACTGTTAGTATATCTGAAGGCAAGAATAGCAAACTCATGTTCTATTAGATGTCAGAGAATCCAAAAGATATTGGGATATATCCACAAGATATTGGGAACCAGACCTCATCATTTTCATATCTCCAAAATTACTTTTTGTCTCGTATTCTGGGAATTCCTTTTACTGCAGGACCAACAGGTCAAGAGAGGTGATTCTCCCCCTCTGTTTCTACTCTTGTGCACTCCACCTGGAGCACTGCATCCAGCTCTGGTACCCCAGCATATGGAGGACATGGAGCTGCTGGAGTGGGTCCAGAGGAGGCCACAAAGATGATCAGAGGGCTGGAGCACCTCTCCGATGGAGACAGGCTGGGGAACCTGGGGCTGTTCAGCCTGGAGAAGAGAAAGCTCTGGAGACCCCACAGCAGCCTTCCAGTATATAAAGGGGGCCTACAGGAGAACTGGAGAGGGACTTGATGCAAGGGTATGGAATGATAGGACAAGGGGAAAGGCTTTAAACTGGAAGAGATAATTCTTAATTAGGCATTAAGAATGAATTCTTTACTGTGTGGGTGGTGAGGCACCTGGAAGAGTTTGCCCAGAGAAGTTGTGGATGCCCCATGCCTGGTTGGATGGGGTTTTAAGCAACCCGGTAGGGTGGAAAGTGTCCCTACCCATGGCAAGAGGTTTGGAACTAGATGGTGTTTAAGGTCTCTTCCAACACAAACCACTTCAAGATTCCCTATGATATGGGAAAAAACCTTAAGTGGATGTCAACAGTAAGACAACATTATTCTTATACTAAATACAAAACACAGCACTGTGCCAGCTACTGAGAAGAAAACTAACTGTATCGCAGAATCTGGAATGTGGAGAATGTGGGTTTTATGTTAAAGCATAAAGGTGGAGAGTGAGGAATTGACTTCTCTGATTTGCCTGTGCCTGTGTTAAAGCAACACACATGATAGTGCATGTGAATGATTCTTCAAAATTTTAACCAATTCTGAGATTTCTGAGAGAAGAATATTTAAAAATATTCTATTATTTAAAATAGTTGTCCTTTCCAGTAAATTGTATGAGAAATGTTGTGATGAAATTTACCAGTCTTACAGCTGTTTAAATTTTTCATCCAACTGATCAATAACTGGATGAAGCTTGAAAAGGTGATCACACTCTGACTGGTTCCTGGGGTAAATATAGAGATATTCATTGTAATAGAGAGATTTTGTGAAAAGCAAATACTGCTTAGAGTTAATACAAAGTGAAATTAAGTGCATATGTAGTTGATTAGGTAACAAATCTAGGGACATAAACAATGAACATCATGGGTGGGAGCTGAACAATGCTCTTGAATCATCAGCAACATAACCGCAAGTTTTGTACGCAGAAGACACAGAATTGACTCTCTGGCTAAAGGCAATTTTGTCTTGGCTGCAGAAGGGTTGTGAGGATTCCTACTTGGAGGAAGACACAGCACTGAAAAGGGCTTTGTTATTTCCTCTTGAGCGGTTGGGACATTGCCTTGACTCAGATGTAGTGGTATGTGTTCATGCCTATGTGCTGAGACTGGAAAGCAGTTCTATTCAGGACTGCATATGACAGCTCAGAGCTTGGCCAGTGCATGGCATATCCTGCCCACTTAAGTAGAGCTTGTTCTCAAAAGCCCAGTATTCACAGGAGCTCCTGGCCAAGAGTTGAGTGCCAGCTTGTAACAAATCTAAGGCTTCAAACAATGGCTAATCAATGAAGCTAGAGATGAATAATACCCATGTTGTTGCATGCTATTCCCAGTGTTTTCCTAGATGCTCGCAGTGTTTTTAGACCATCTCTATCTGTGGTAAAAACTTACTGTGTTGTGCTGAATCCTTATGGCACAGCAATTTTTAGTAGACAGAGGTTTCAGTTTACTTGATTGCCTGAGCTAAGAGAGATGTATAGTTACTGATGTGTGAAGTGGTTCAGTTTTTGTTTGGTTCCATGTTTTGTTCTCTGCCTGGCTGTAGCCATGCTGCTCATATAGTGACTGAGATTACTTCCCAGCACCTTGCACTAGGCGGATTTTTGTACTGACCAGCCGCCAGTAGTAATTGTCCAGCAGCGATATAAAAAGTTGCAGAGTCTCAGTAGAGTTATTGTTTTCTAACATCTTGTTTCTGAAAATACCCAAATAGTAAAGAAAATGGGACTGCAGCTGTAAATGGGAAAGTAACAACAGGACCACTGATAATAATTTCCATAAAAGTAGGGATCAGATCAGGTTTTAGTGTGATGTTTAAATGTGTAGAAGAAAAAAAAAATGGATCTGAAAGGCAATGCAGATGTTAGTATTCTACAGTAGTTTCTTTCCTTCCTCACTGTCATCCTTTCTGTGTGGCTCTGAAATTCTCTTCCACCTATAACAAAAATTTCTGTTTTATTTCAATTCTCCACATTGCATTCTGAGATATAGGGGCAATATCAATTGTTTCAGGAGCTCTTGTAACTGGTGCATCTTAACTGGGATAAAACAAGACAGCATTTGGCTCATAGTATGGACAAGGACAGTCATGTATAAAATTTGTTAGACAGCCATGATTTACTAGAAAAAGAGCAATTCTTCCATGCCTAATGGCTTCTGCCATGTGTTTAAATACAGCTGTTATTTTCATTATATATTATATGAAGACCAATCTTGTTACACAAGCAGAATAGGAATAGTTTCCTTGGCTGAAAAGCAAGTGTTGGGTGAATAAAAATTACAGACTCAAGCCACAAAGCTGGGTTAATAACCTTAGTGTTCCTGGGCTTTGTAGTTCATTCCGTTGAACACCTTGTCCTATGGTTACAGAGTATATTGTCTCCAAAAAGTTATTCAAAGTGATAATGTGATCAGCAAGTGCAGGGAAAATAAAGGTAATATTCACCCCTTTAGTTCTAGACCATCTGCAGAAGATTCTGATAATTGATTGGAGAATGAATTTAAAATACTATGGAACCTTCTGCCTGTTCCATCAGCAGAGAATCTGTGTTAATTGATTTCAACAAGTGCCTCAAGCACCACTGACATCTCTTTATTGCTATTACCTAGTGATGGTTTTCTCACTGAGGTTATTACAGAGTCTGTACTGATTTTTAGGAGGCCATAGCAGAAAATCTAGTTTTGGATCCAAATTGACATACTCAAGGTCTTTGTGGAAAGGGTGTTAAAGGGCTACTATCTAGTAAAGATAATTTTTATGGTTAGTATATTTAGTAGCAATTTTGTATTCAACATAGTATAAATAAATAGGCATTGTGCTTCTCTGTGGTTTCAAAAAGAGTTCTTTATTGAGGTAGTTACTGTGTCAATCAGACATGACACAGGAAGGGTGACTGTCAGAGATGGGCAGGTGAGCATGATGCGTGAGGGGCAGGTTGTAAATAACTTCTGCTCTTCAGGTGACTTAAGAGTGGGGAGGGAGTGAGGTGGAGAGGCAGAGAGGGAGTAGCTGGAAAGCTAATTGAAAGCAGCAACTTTTGAGTAGAGTTAGAAGAGAGAAGTTTGTAAGGTTTGTGTTTTGAGGCAAAAGAGCTTTATGAAGTGTGCACTGGGTCCATGTGGAGTTAAGGAGGCACACATCAGAATTCCACAGCGATCGCAAAACCCCTACTGAGGCTTCACAGACGTTATACAGTGCCCTGGTTAGCCTTGTTAACTTTATTGAGTGTGCTTTGAGGACATGCAGACTTTCAAAGGATGTGAAAACCACTTTTAATAATTAATTGGCTTACTCTCTCCCACCTATTGTTTCATATCTAATAAAAGACAACAGCAAGTCATTGCCAAAGGAAACAGATACAATAATATTTAGGTTAGTTTGGTTTGAGATATGACAGGCTAAAAAGGATCTCCCCAAAGGTCTTGGAACTTAAATAATCCCCATTTTTTGTCCTGTCTTATTTCTCCCATGACTATCATAGGATGTGCTCTTAAACTAAATTTTCCCCAATCTAGTAAGTGGTTTCGGGAAGATCAGTCCATTTTTAGAGTGCTTCTATATGAACTAATTTATAACTGGAAGCATGTTTCAGCTTTACTGTGTCAGGGATACGCTGAAGTTTCCAAGTGATAAAATGACTTTTTCCTTAAGCAGAGCAGCCATCATCGACATTATCATCTACATCCCTGCATACATGATGTGGCGTAGGAAATGACACATCATTATCAGATGGCTGTTAAGATGGATGCAGGGAGATGGCGAGGTGGCTGGCATGGCCTCAGAGACAGAGATCCACAGATGTTCTGTAGTCACTACAGTGCATGTAGTCAAAGGGTGCCTGTTGTGCGCTTGGGGAAAATTTTGCTTAAACAGAGAACATTTAAGTTTGGAGGAGGTCATGAATATGTTTCCAAAGGGAGATGGGAGGAGCAGCAAGCTTAGAGGGAGGGAAAGCCATGCAAGATTTTCAAGAGAACAAGAGGAGCAAGGCAGCAACGAAGTGTCAGACTTCATCCGTCTTCCACAGTAAGGAGGTGGCTAAAGCGGTGTCACATGCTGTTGTGGCCTTATGCAAAGCATAGCCTTATTAGACCTTAAAATGAGAACCAAAGGTGCCATTTCTTGAACTTGTCAAGAGGACACACCCTGTGCAGAAGATAAATAATTGATGGATCAATTCAGAGACAGGCCATGTGGAGGTTAGAGCAAGAGGAACCAAAGGTGTCACTTCTTGAACTTGTCAAGAGGACACACCCTGTGCAGAAGATAAATAATTGATAGATCAATTCAGAGACAGGCCATGTGGAGGTTAGAGCATTAGAGGTGATCAAAGTCAATGTATCTCAGGGAATCTTTACAAGAAGGGTACACCACAGGACTGTCATGAGATAATCAGCCAGATCAACATCAAAATTGGGATCCTCATATGCTAGGAAATGCTGCTCAGGGCAGGAAAAAGGCTCTGAGCTCTCTGGTCTGCTCTCTGCTCTGAATGTTCTGCCTGTTGGTAAGATTCAACAACTTTCTCTCTTTAGCCAGCATTTCACAGTCATATGCTTTTGCATGCTGCTGCACACAAAACAGTCACTGAGGTCTTCCTAACTGATCAAGTGATGCAGTCACACTTATACTTAACTGCTGTTTTAGAGTCAGACTTAGCCCCTCACAGCAGGTTATCTGTTTGGTAACACTGTCCTATTGACTGTGGCATTATTCCTGGTAGCCAGAGCTACCAAACTACTGCCAATGTTTGCAGATTCAAGCAAAGCCCATGGAAAGGTGTCCTTCTGCAACACCAGTCTGTATTTCACAAGTGGCTGTGCGTATTACTTATGATCATATCGTGACACCTCTTAGTCATGCATCCACATCTGATGGTAGTAACTGGAAGAGACTAGAGACAGGAAAGTCAGAAAACCATAGATAACAAATGCTTATGTATTATGTACTGTGTGGTATTAAGAACTAGGAGCAGGAAGACACAATGACACAACAGTTAAAAGGGGCCTAAAGCATTACTCTTTTATTTGCTGATAGAGGTGACTTGTTTCTCACCTACAGAAAGGAAAATTATTGATAAATCTGTCCTAGGTAGAACTTTTGCCGTTTTTAAGACGCAGGTCAGAGCAGTTACACCTGTTGACACACAGTTCTGTGGTATCAATAGTCTCAGTGTGCAGTGTGGTCCTTGTTTTGTCATGCATCTGTAGCACAGACTGTTACAGCTACGCAGAACACTGTGAGAAGTACAGAAGTTCAATAGCCAGGGTCAGGGCCTCTGAAAGGTGGTGTGGAGATCACTGCAGAGAATTTAAAAGGTGAGCTACCAAATGAAAAGTACAGAAACGCACTGTGCACCAAGCTACTCCGTGCACAAACAGAAGTGTATGTGTTGTGCAGAGTAAAGGCAGAAAATGTTGAGTTCTTCTTCCTACCAACACTTGTTACGTTATCATGGTGCATAAAATAATGGGGGAGAAGCATATGTACAGCAGTGAGGCAAAAATAGTAAAATTCATGTTTTAAAGCCAAACCAATGTAAAATGCATACATGCAACAATAGGATCTAGTGATAAATTTTAAAGGCTAAGTTACAGAAAAGAAGAACAAGGCAGTTCATCCTTTTCCCTCAGTTAGCAAGAATGAAGGAATGGGATCTGCTCGTACGGCAGGGCACTGCTTGATCTGTAGGATCTGGAGGAACGTTCACCATAGGTAAAATACTACTCCAATACTCCATTTGTGCAGCTGGTACTGGATGCCAGTGCAATACTGGCCACAGAGAGGGACAAAGTCTTACCTCACATCTCTAGTCTGTTACTATCCTTTCTTCTGATCTCCTTCCAATGCACTGCCAGGGTGTGCTGGCAGTGCTCCTGCAGGCTCAGCAACAGAAAACAGAGACCACACCCTTGCCATGAGTATTACTGACAGCACTTTAGCATCAGCCCAGATGTGTAAGGATCAAAAGGACTAGTAAATTATTAAATTTAAAAAACACTTAAAAATGCTTCTAATGTTTTGACAACGTATTTAAAGCTGAGATGTAATATTTGACTTCATAGAAGGCTAAGGACAAATTTTGTGTTCTACTAGCAATGGAATTTCACCACGTTTTTCACAGGCATGTTATATTTTACTGACTTAAAAATTATTTATGACCAAGTAAAACTTGGTCATAAGTGAAAGCTATGCAGGAGGAAGTGGAGAGGTACAGATTGTTAAAAAAATAATCCAGAGGAAGGTGTATTAGCAGGTTCAGATGGGGTCAGATGTGCATTGTCACTGTTCTAACAGTTTTCATTACAGAATTCTTACCTTTACAGACTTAGGAGAGTGACATTCTTTAGTATCAATGGGAAATTGAAGCTCACTTCTGTTCTTCAGAGCTGTAAGAGAATTGTTTTGAGCAGTATAATTTTGGGAGTAATTTTCACATTTGAAGAAAAAGGAACATGGACAGGTCTCATTTTCAAAAATTCTGAAGGTTTAAAGTTTACTAAAATAACAATTTTACTTAATGTGCGTAGTCCAAATCTTACTCGGTTCCACACAAAACCCTCTAGAAAGTCCCTTGATGAGATTTTGTTTGGGATTGGGAAATATCCTTCCTTGGAGCAGGAGAATGCTGTAAATCTTCCACAACGTTCCTGTATGATTCTGTGCTGGAAAATGCTTTGATGCTTTTTCGAATGAAATGGCATCTACAGAGAGTTTTCAGATGCACTCAAACTCCAAAAGTTGATACAAATTACCTGACAATTGTCTAAAGTGAATGCAACTATAAATAAAACTGTAGTCTTGCATACTTGCATGATCAGATCTTGGAATTCTGAGGTTTTGAGTCAGAAGCAGCATTTCCTTTATGTAATTAAACAATGCTGCTACAATGAAACTTATACACTTACATGTTCATGTAATATTTCAACATTTCAATATTTCATGTTCATAATATTTCAACAGTATAATAATGCAGACCCTACTGTATCAAAAACAATCTTAGAGCTCAGGAACGCCAGTGTGCTGGGGATGTGATCCTTAATCTGAATCTATTTTTTTGGTAATAAATAATTGATATAAAGTGTAGTAAGTGAACAGTGGTTTGAAGCACCTTAAAAAGGAAATGTATTTTGAAGTGAAAACTGTTGGCTAACTTGCATTTTCCAAGGCTCATATATTTAAAGAGGTATTTCATTATAATACAATATTTCAAATTCTAAGTAGTCTTTTTTAGAAGGGATGTGTAACAATGTTAAATGTTGCAGTTGATAGCGTAGCCTTATCCTGCACAAAGATTATGAGTGGAATTCTTTGTCCTCGTGCTCTTTCTGGAGCATCAGTTTGAAGAGTAACACATCTGTAATAGTCAGGTTGCTTTTTTATCAGCAGCTGATGGTGACACTCCTAAGAAAGGGCCGAATTCATACCTAGAAATAAATTTGTCAACAAAATATGAGCATGTGAGACAACAGTTCAGTCACATTTCACTTTCATTTTTTCTCTTTTGTGCTAGGGAGTAACTTTCAAGTGTCAGCTCTTTCAGCTGAGTGTCAGCCTTTTAATAATGTGCTGCAGCCTGTCAGCCCCCATAGAATTACCATATGATAGCTGTTTACCATGCCGACTGAAAGCATGCGCATCGAGCTGCTCCCCTTTGCCCTACCTGTGTTGCTCCTGGTGACAGCCAGGTGATTATTTTAGCTGACAATTCAGCCACCATCAGGAATGCCCCAGGTGTATTTGCTGTGGCTGTGCAGAGTCTGGGAAGGCCGGTCAGTCACAGAGCCAGGCAGCAGGAAGAATGAGGCTGGGTGGTGGATGTGCTTGGCAGGGTGGCTAGTGAGCAGGAAGATTTACAGGCCTAATCCCTTCCTTCCTTGTCTGAATATTTAGGCAACCAGGAAACAATTACACTGTGGGTTGTGTGATCTCCATGGGAATTTGCTTCTGAGAAGTCCTGGCTACGGAAGCAGGAGAATCTGTTTATCCTAATGTCTTGCCTGAGTTTTTGACTAATGCTACTGCTATAGGATGTTATCACCCAGCAGATATTTGAAATACTGTAATAACCCTAATTTTTCCTGTCCTCACTTTGAAAAAGAAGAACGACAAAGGGCTTTACTCATGGCAAACCTTGTGTTAATAATGGTAACGTGCCAGTGTGTATCTAGTTTTGGACTGTATCCTGTGGCTGGTTCCTGACTGTGAACCGGAGCTTTTGCTGGCATTTTCCTGTGTCTGACATTCAATTTGGACCTGTACTGCAGAGGGAAACAGTAGTAAGCTAGTAACAGAGTGCCAGATAGTAAGAGGATGACAAGTCTTTTCCAGTCTTGTGTGAATGCTATTGAATGAGCAGTCAGTGTGCTAGGGGCCAGTGAGCCAACAAATATGTTCAACGTTCCCAGAAAATAGTCTTCAGAATAGTAGGAGGTGTGATTACGAAGGGGAAGCATTTGAAAGCTATAGATAGTGGAGTTAGGCAGGAGAAGTGAGCTGGCAGGAAGGCGTTTTGAAGCAAAATGGGGCTCTGTGTAAGCCTTTCCCACAGCAGCTCTGCCCATCCAGCCTGCACATCCTGCTAGCGTGGAGCTGACTGGGGCAGGAGACTGCCAGCACATTTCCCTGGGGGAAAAGAGGAATGAAGGCTATAGGAAGTGTCAAGAGGACACACACATGGCATGGACACAAAGAAGTCTGAGGAAGGGCCATCTCTGCCAGGACTGCAGCTGTAGCAATGACCAAGATTGACTGTGTAATTCAGCTGCTTTCGCCAATTCTCTGCATACGGTGAAAGTTGAGTTCTCTAAAGCTGAATTGTCTGACAATCTCTCCTTTTATACTTAGCTGTATTATTTAACAATTTTGAAAATGGTTCAGTAGGGGATAACTAGTGTTCTGAGATCATGATGGGTCTAGTCAGCTTTCCAGAGTACAGCAATTACTGTGTGAATAGAGGTGAATGTGACAGACAAGCCAGGTGGCTGCTCTCTCTAACCTGAGCATGAGTTTTCTCCTGTTTATGTGCACACTTCTTCTCTGTGATTAGCCTCAATGGAAATGCCATCACCAGGGTCCTGCTGGCAGCAGCAACTTAATAGGCAAAATGGAGGGGGTTAGGTGTTCTTCTGTCTTTTCCATTTTTCATTAAATAGGGCAAAATACACAATAAGTGAAGTCTGATTTGCATAGAAATTTGTATGCGTGTATAATAGATCTAAATGTTAATGTGGGAAATTACTTTCTTTCAACTCAGTGGCCTGTATGTTTGATTTTTAGAATTATTTGCTTCTTTGTAACTTTCTGTAAGTTTCTATTGCAAAATAGTGTATCTAAATTCCTTGACAAATACTCAAGCACTTGTGGCCTAGTAGATAAGGATGTTGTTGCCTTCTCTCGGGAAGCATTTTTTATTAAAATCCATTGGCAACTTTTCGATAAATTCCTCTTTTCTTCCTCTGTCAGATGTATTATTACAAGGATAACAATGAATGCTGTCATTAAGAAATACCAGGCATTTAATAGCCGTAATGTAAAACTTTTATTCCATAGGCAAATGTCTCTGTGTGTCTGTATATGTATAAGCCAGTTTTCATTGGATTTTGAATGCCGCTAAGTCTTGGAATCAACTAGCAAATATCCTTTGTTTAAACTTAACAATAATTGTATTTGATATTTTCAGAATTAATTTTTATAGCAGTTTTCATTATATCGCTTTTGTGTTCTGGGTACAATAGGGCAGCTTACTTGCAGCTGAATTAAAATCTGGTTTAATAGCACTTTGTCTTGCCTAGGCAATAAACTATCTCCCACAAATGGAGGTGCTATCAAGGTAAAACATGTCAAGTTAATTCTGTAACAAATCCCTGTGTTGCTGATGGAAAATATTTCAGAAGAATAACTCCCTGCTGTGTGTGGAGGCTTCATGAATTTCAGGATAATGGAGATAACACTCTCTAAAGGGTCTGCTGAAATATACTCTTTCCTGAAGCACTGTCTAAATTCTTCTTGGAAGTATTTATGAATCAGAAATGGGCTATGGTCTAACTACACATTCATTTGCTCTGGTTTAACAAAAGGTGTAATTTTAAACTGTCTTTAGGAATTTGGCGAAAAGTCCTGTGTGGATACACTTAATTCAGTTAAACTTAGCTAATACAAATTTAATATGCATTGCTAATTTATAGATACAAGCTAAGCTAACAGAGTAAGTTTTTAACTGTTTACATAAATCAGTTTTTAAACAGACAAGGAAAAACTTTCATATAGTACAAGATTGAGAAGATTGGGACTGTTTACCTTGGAGAAGAAATGAATCAGAAGTGAGATGATAAAAGGTTACAGACAACGAAGGTGTTGGCTTTACAGAGCAACAAATGCTATTTCTACCATCAGGGAAGAAGAAGGAGCATTTGATGAAGGTTAAAAGTGACAAAGTCAAAAGTAAGTCAGAAGAAATGCTCTGCCGTACTGGGAACTCTTTGCTGATGGAAGTTGAAGTCGCTGGATAACTCTGAGGGCAAGAGTTTAACAGGGTAGACTTAGGGACACGGTTTAAGGGTCAATTTGGCAGTGTTAGCTGTTGGACTCCATGATCTTAGATGTCTTTTCCAACCTAAATGATTCTATGGTTTTATCCAATTGCAGTGGTAGGGATTAAAAAATTAAAAAGAGTGGTGGAAAAGGTAAATGCCTGTTTGTTTGATGCAGCTCTGTTACTGATGAGGTCAATTTTCCCCCATATTTAGCTGCTTGTGCAATCTCTTGGTTCCAGTATCATGTCTGGGTAGATCTCCAGTAGTAATTTCTTGTTACTTGTACAGATTACCACAATTGTGCCCATTTCCTTCTGAAATCTCATCATGTCTGCTTATTCCCTAAAAGCCACAGCAGACTCTTTTTCAGTCTCATTTGGAATTTGAATCATTGCATTTCAGTGTTTCTAAAGAGCAAATGGCACAAATTTTTCTCTAAAGGTGACTGTCTCTCCCACACGTGGGTAATAGCAGGTACCTTTTTCTGGTTACCAGAGTATGATATAGGACAGGTTTGGAAGACTTTCAGTGTTGAATAATGCTTGGTTCTTGGAAATGGGAGTGCATCACAGGACAAGGTGGTTTGTTCATGGTTGTAGCTGCTAATTAAATGAACTGGGATGACAGAACTCTCCAGAGGACTCTTGGCTAATATCACAGTCTAATGGAAAGGCCCCTGTAGATTGCCATGGAGAGGCAATGCAGACAGAGCAGGAAAATTAAGATGACCTGTTCTCACCTGCTGCCACACCCTGGTGACTCTAGTCCCTTAGACATATCCTAGCACTTCTTGAACCCACTTCCTAGAGCCTAACAGGGACTGTATTTTGCAGAGCAAACAGAAAAGCCTAGAACCAGGCTTTTGAGATGGATTTGTGAAGACCATGGGAAAGACTGCAGTGCAGAGTTAACCAGCATTTTTGGATTGGTCCCAGTTCAGACTGGTGAGCTACATGGATAAGAGATCTGGAGAGTGACATCTTTTTCGTGTGGATTCCAGTCTTTTTGTTGCTTACTGCTCTGCAGCAGACGCTGAGAGTGTTTCTGCTGCCTCTTGGCTCTCCTTAATCAGCAGCTGCTTTTTATCTTTGGAAGCAGCTAATCATCTCCCCTGGTAGTTAGCGAGGTTGTTCTGGGACCCAGATGCTACCTGAGTCTTCTGTGTTGCTGGTGCAGGCTGAACATCGTGGCAGCCCAAGAATGAGTGCACTGTGCTATTTCTTTTGTCTCATGTGCTCAAGCTAACCCTGCCAAGGTTTTTGATCCACACACGAGTTTTCTCACTTTTTGCTGTTTATGATAGAATGAGGTCACAAGTTAGGTCTGAGGCCATTTAATCATTCATTTTGTCTCTATCACTTACCCTCATATCCCTCCATCCTTAGTCATGCCTACAGTATCAGTAGACTAATTGTACTATGGTGGAAAGGCCTGATGTGCAAATCTGCCATTGCTCATTATTGTGGCCTGCTTTGTGCGCCAAGTCTTCTGTCTCTCAAACTATGTACTCCACACAGTCACAGCCTGGTGACAATGACCCAGTTATACTCAAAGTCTGAGAAGTTCCCTCTATTTTTCTCCCCTCCCCTTTTTTTTTTCTTGGTTTCATTTGGGTTTTTTTGCTTGTTATTATTCTATTTTTCTTCATTAGTGTAAGTAAGGGCTAGGCACTGGACAAGAGAGAATCTAGACTAACTTTTTGCCTACTACTTTCTTCTCCTCTCCATTTCTTTTAGTCTGTTTTTGTGGATCTCTGAGGATGCAGCTTCAACAGATCCAGCAGACTGGAGGGAGAGTTGATGGGTCAGTGGGGGGGGTGAGCTGGTTAAAAGAATTTTTCAAAAGTATATTTTAGAAGAATTTCAGATTTGATCTTATTTCAGTAACTCAGAGACAGGTTCTCACAGCCAGATATATGGATTCAGGGCAAGCTGAACAGGAGCCTGTTAGGTGAGGGTATTCCTTGCAGGAGAGTCTGATACCCTTGCACTTTGGCACTTGGTGTAGAGCCAAGACTTTCAGAACTGTGTAAGTCCCAGCAGTAAATGGTGCTCACCTGTTAGGTTCTCAGGAAAAAGCCTAGAGATTTCAAAAGGTCATATAGCTCTGGAGAGGCAACAGAACCAAAGGTGTGAAGGCTCTGGTTTCACAGTCCATGGCAGTGTGGCTGCCAGGAGGGTGCTCAGCCCTCCTGGAGCCCTGGCTCTGGGAGGTGTGACAGCTGTTTGGAGTAAATGACATGTTCCTCAAGCTCATGCTACTGCTGACATCAATACCAGTTTCCCTCAGGCTCAGAGATGTGGTGGGGATCACCTCCCTCCCAAAGCAGAAGCCTGCAGACTGTCCCAGCCATATGGTAGTGGCAGCTTTAAAATTTTTACTCCATTTGCTAAAATACTGCTTCAATCTAAAGGAAGATGAAAGCAAATAGAAAGTAATTCCTGCTGAACATGAACTGCTGTCTTCTGGCTGGCTCCAAAGGGCAGCCTGAGAACAGCTTGCCAGCTGTACTGGGGAGCAACTTCTCCCATTAAAGGGATACAGCAACGCATTTCTCTTCCCAGCTGACATTCACTGCGGCTCATGTTTATGGCACTTCCCAGTGGAGGCAACGCTCTCCAGAGGAGTCCTGGCTAATAACACAATCTAATGGAAGCGCCCCTGTGCTGAGTGATGCTGAGGATGGAAGCATGAGCCTTACAGCTTGCAATGAAAAGTCAGGCCCTGTAAGTAAAAGCTGTAATGATTCATTTCCTTCGTGGATGGATTGTAGAGAGGCATGTGTAACGTACAGTTACAGCTAGGACGACAGTAAAACCAATATAAAACAAAACCGTGCCCGTAAAAGGAACACTAAAAAAAATGTCAGTGAAGAGATAAAGCAAAGGTGATACATGGCTTGTTCTACAACCAGGAAGTGTTTGTCAGTCTTTCTCATGGGAATATCAAGTTGTAATTCTGAGATAAGTAACATTAATACTAAAATAGAGTTTTTTGCCTATATACAAATACAAGATTTAGGAGAGTGGTAGCTTTAGAAAAGCTCTTTTCTGATGCTTACCTATGGCTCTTTTTGAAATATTGTTTGCACACTAAAATATACTGCAAGTATAAGTTTACGTCTTGTATTTAGATCTAATGTTGGCATGACTGTAAAATAACCCGTTTAGAATAATATGCAATTGAACTCCATTAATATTGTGTTGTAGCTTAAAATTTCTGCTGTACTGAAGTTATTTTTATGTAAATAGAGAAGTTTGGATTGTAAAGTAAACAATTTCCATTCTGTATTCAGCAACGGAACTATATTTCTTTTTGACAGTTTTGTAAAACGTGTTACACAGGATTAGTATAAAAATCACTCACTGGAGCTTTTAGATTTAATTTCACATGGCTGTGCTAACTGAAAGAGGCACTACTATGTTAGAAATACAATATTTTCTTTGTTTGGAGAGAGGGATGTTACCTATGATTTGCTTACTTGTGGTTATTGGTTGTTACTGGGAATCGAAACATTTTGGAGCTGAAATTAATAAAGTTGAGATACATTAAGCAGAAAAAAATATAAAAGAGAAAAATGTGTGTTCCTTTGAAAATCCTGTTGCAGGTCATAGTATAGCTATGTGTCATTCTTTTAGCTACTGAAATGTAAAGTAGGTAATTGGAAAATGCCTAGGTTTTCTGACTCCTTAGGATACTAATAATCATACTTCTGGTACAAACACTGCATGTCAGGGTCTTACCAGCTCAGCCTACTGCTGATGTGATACTGCTACCATCAAATTTTAGGCCATACCAAATGTGGTTAGGTGCTGTCACAGTAAATTTAACCCTCATCCGTTAGGGAAACAGTTCAGGTGAAAGGTCACTTCCGGCATCAAAGTGGCCATTTTAATGCTTTTATTTCCTCTAATTGGAAATGATAATCAATGAGAATCATTTATAAAACTTGTCCAGAGTAGTGCCACTTAAAATGGCATCTTCTGCCTAAGGCACCGTAATTGCAACCAGGTTGATGCCATATGATCATAATGGGATTCAGAACTTAATGATGTGCATGGTTAACCTGTTTGCAGTACTTGGCAAATAGACCTAAGCAGTTTTTTTCTCTGATAGGAACTTCATTGTGTTTGACCTTTTGTCATCCAAAGATTTGCGTAAAATATTCCCTTCTCTGGAATTAGGTGCTTGAGTGAAACATTTCATGGGCCTGCTTAACTATTCATTTGTGCCACAATAGCAATTAATGCCTGTGTAAGTAAACCTTCTGTTTTAAAGGTCATTAATTTTCTATACGTGATACAGCTCAGAGATCCTGTTACTAAAATAATTGGGAGCTAGAGGTACCGATTTATGAGGGAGGATTAAAAATACTAAAAATCTAAAAATTAGCTAAGTGACTAGGAAAGGTTGTGATATAAGTCTTCCTCTTGGTGTTTTTGTTTGTACTGTATATTTGGCTGAAGGCTTTTGGCTTTTGTTCCAAGAAAGTCAAACCCTTTCTGGTCCTAAAGTCCATACATCCTACTTGCCTACCTCTTTAACACCTGAGGAGAAATATGTTTTTTCTTTCTGTGGAGAAATATTTTACCCTGCAGAGAAACCAACAGTTGTGTGTGTGGGGCCAGTTGTGCTGTGAGACTTGAGGATGTAAAGAACTTTTGGGTGGTGGTGCAGGTCCACTCTGACAGCTCTGGCACTAGATTGTTTTTCCGGGTCAGAGTGGAATCTGTGGCAGGCAGTGTTTGTTCTATGCAGAGGCTGCTTTGCAGTGGTGTCACATCACTGTGTTAACAGATCACTTTTTGCTTTGATGGAAAATATCCTTAGTCCTGGCTCTCCTTTACATCAGCTCCAACTCACCTGCATGGGAGTTACTCTGGTTTTATAGCTCTAACAGGGGTAGGTTGCGTTTCATTAACTTTATGAAGATTATGCTGAGGTGAAAAAAGGTTTGTGTGGCAGAAGCTTTTCTCACTGATGGGGTTGATTCAACAGTAATTCCTCATATGGATCTGTTTTGGATTTGGCTGCTTCTGTTGGCAGCACAATTAGTTCTGTAGCATCTGGAAAATGGCCGTGCATCATACATTATCATTATAAGAATACTTATTGCAGTATATTATTTATCCGTAGCAGTGCCCACTCTTTACTGCAGCTTTCCAAAATGTAAGAATATATTTACTCTGAAGTAATCACAACCTAAATAATCACTAACTTACCAAAATTTAGAAATTAACCATTATTGCCAACTAGATCCATAGAGAATATTTGATGGCATGGCTCAGAGTACATCAATTAAGAATTGCTGATGAGAATCCAACACAGTAAGTAACAAATTAATGGAAGGGCAAGCAGTGGAGCTTCTTGCAATATTTCAGTGTTATAAAGCTCCATTTCTAAATTAGGAGAGTGTGCATTACCAGAGTTTCAACTTGTTACTGATCCAAAAATGAATGTTGTGCATGAAACACTATGGGACAGTGTCATCTTTGTGAGGAAACCACGTGAAGAACTGTTCAGGAGAAAGCAATGTTTTCTTTGGCAATTAAAAAATAGGTATCTGTTTGAACTTTTGCAGAAGCTGAAGTGGGAGGAAAGCAGAGGGAAACTGGTTGAAAGTGACGGAGAATAAATGGAGCTGGGTCTCAATGCAGATGGGGTGAGGGCTTCAATGCATGCCACAGTAGTCAAGAATTTTACATCACATTTTCCTAAAAACTGATCATTACTCTGAAGCATGATAAAGAAATTCACAAGGAAAATGGAGTTGAGGAATTCTGTTAAACAATATTCTACAGTACACACATTCACTCTTGTTTTTTTAGCAAAGAGGAGTTTAAAGAAGCACATCTCCTGTTGGATTTGTTTTAGTTTTCTGTTAGATATTTCTGTCAATGAGTGTAAGTTCTCTTCCCCTTAAGACTTCTGTTGACTGGCAGAAACCATCTGGTTAGATATTTTGATGCTTGTTTAATTGATAATCAAGATTGAATCCTGTTGAGAAAATCTGACTTGTCTGTTAGTAAACTCTATTTCCCCATTAAACTCTGAAGTCTAGAGTACAGAGAGAAACACATTCCTGACCTGTAATAAAACTGACAACCTTTACCTTCTGCTGGTACCTGTAAGTACATCCTCTTTAATCATGGTCTAATTGAGGCTTTGGTATTAGAAGGGAAGGAGAGACTGTAAGAGCCTGAAGGGACAGTTTATCTTAAAATGCCAAGAAAAATTCCAGGGCTTCCTAGCACACAGAGCAAAATGAGTTACGTTCACCTGTCGGGAAGGAAAATTCAGTGGTTATGGTAGACTTTGCAGTTCAAGTCATGAAACAGGATCCCAGTGATGGGTATGGCTTAGGATTGATGAATGATTTATGAATGACTTTTGCTTTTTAGCTTCTGGAGGAATCTTCTTTTCAAGAGTTTTCTTATGCTCTGCCCACCACCTTTCTGTAAAGGGAAATTTGCAAGTTTGACAAAATACCTTGATTATTAGAACTGAAGGTTTAGAGGAAAAAAAACCCCTAAATACTGTAAAAGTAGGAATTTAATCATGGGAGTTAGGAGGAATGTGCCTAAGGCTTTTCTTTCCCACCTCCCCCCCATCTGCATATCTCTAAAGGGTGTGTACAGTGGAAAACTTACTGCTCTCTCCTATATGCCTTGTGTTCTTGTTGTCCTCCCAGCCTGCTCCAGGTCTAACTGATGATAGCAGTAGTGCTTTCTACTGGATAAATAGCACTGTCCAAATCTTGTTCACAGTATGTTGGGCAGTAATTAAGTTCGGAATGAAAAGTAGGGGAAGGACAAGTTGTAGATTGGGAGGTATCAGGGATTTGAACACAGCTGTGGCTGGTCACAGCGGTGTATTGCTGTCATGTCTTTACTACATAAAGCAGTAACTTTTAGTTTGCAGATTGCCAGGTTCTTGTTGATAGCTTTTGCAGGTGGCCATTGCCTTCTCTCTACCACAGAAGGTAACTAAACCACCTAAAAGGCCATAAGGTTATCAGGGAGCCTGCATCTAACCAGGAAAAGTTGTAGGAATCTGAGAGGGGAAATGATAGTTGGTGCGTGGCTGGGTGGTTGGATAAACTTGGTCCAGGAAATTGCCAAGTAATGAAAAGAAGGATCTGTGATCTAGTCCATGGTCAGTGTAATTGTCCTGGAGATGCATCTGTACACAGAAATGTGCATGAGGAAGTCCTTGCGACTGTAAACAAAATTAAAATAATTCCCTGTGTTATTTTGTTTGAGACAAGGGGTTCCTTGTACCTGCATGTGAGCTACATGGCAGATTTCCCTCTCCCTGACTGGGAACTGCAATAAGTAATCACACAGCTTCTGGTTGTTCTGCTGCAATCACCAAGGTTTAGATTGCAGCTAAGCATTATCCTTGCAAGGCTTAATGTTGAAAGACAGGTATTTCCAACTGCTGCAGCACAAGCACCAACATTCCTGTTTGAAATGGATTATGTTTGTGTGTGTAAGAATTTTATTTATGGCTGTTGTCTGAAGCGTTGCATCTTCTGCTCTGTCTTCACAAACATGGCATTTGTGTTTGTTTCAGGGCTGAGGGATATATTTGTAAGGATGAGAATGGCTTCAGTTGGCTTCAGTGTTATAGAGGTTTTTGTAAAGCACAGCTAAGGTTTGAATTTAGAGTGTAGTAGCCCTGTGCCAAGTGGGTGATTCTGAGCCCCCGAGTGACTCTGTAGTTCAGATTAGGTGGAAAACAGGGTCTTAGCACAGGGTAAAAAAGCCCAGGTGAGAATTAAAGAAGGATATCTATAACTTGCTCTTTTCCCAACTAAAAAAATCCTAGACAAATTTACTCTTTAGCCATCAGGCAAAGACTCTCTTTCCTCGGATTCCTTCTTATATTACAAACTCTTTGTAAATATTTCCTTTGGCTTTAAATGCAACATTTAATAGTCTTAGTATTTTTTTTAATGTAAATGGACACTTTCTTGTAGCTTAAATGGAACCAGTCATGATGCTGGCTTGTTGCTTGCTTTGTATAGGGAATTTGGTATGAGACATTTTCCTCATTGTGGTTTCTTTCTTTCTTTAGTATTGGAATTTATTTTATTTTGAAGCCAGTGAGCATGGAGCAGAATATGTTCTCCCGAAACCCTGCTGGACTTGATGAGCAGTTTTTCTAGTTAATCCTCAGAGCCCTGGTGCCACTTTTCCCCGCGCCTTCATGATTTCAGTCCCAGTTTGGCCCACTTCATAACAAAAACAAGCTCAAAGGATGTTGTAAATTATATTGGCATGTGTGCTCCCTTGAGAGATAATGTACTGCTTCATCCAAGTCCCAGGGTACCCTGACACCCATCTGCCAGGGAACTCCTCATCTGCCTAATGTGGGATTAGATGCTGTATGAAGCACTTGCTTTTTTTCCCCTTTTAAATACATTTTCTGAATACTAAATATCCCTTTCTACACCCACAAAGCTTACCTCTTTCATGTTGTTTTATAATAAGTATCCATTATTAGCATAATAACTGCTCAAAGTGACATCTTACATTGTATTGTCAAAGATCCATGTATTAATATTTCCATAGTTCTGATGCTGTGATACACTCTAGTACTGTAATTTTACCAGAGATTATTATTTTTATGTCAAAGATCTGCCTATTCCATTTACATACCATACAGTGACACCAAAGCTACTGATAGTGGGCTGTTGTGAAGGTTCTGTAAAGCAATGTGTCAAAAAAAGTATGTAAAAGCATAGCAAACCTCGGAGTGCTTTGATTGCTTCTTGAATTGCTTGAAAAATGAGAATGAGGAAATTCATTCATGCAACATTCCCCTGTTGTGTATGGATTTGTTTATTTTAAAATTGTTTAGGCCTGTCTTATATCCTTTCTTCTAAGCAATGTGAGTTGGCAAAGGCCAGCATGCCACTCTTAACTCTATTTTATTACTTATCAAAGAGCCTTTGTGCAAAGATTAACTGTGTTTGCTCTCTATTTGCTATTATTGCCCCCCCACACTGTTCAGTAAGTACCCCAAGCAGTTTTTGATAAGATGACAGAAAGGTTGTCTGGTTTCATTGTTGCTCCTCTCGAATCTCTTGTATCCTCTGGCGAAATGTTATCTTGTACTTTGTTACAGTAATAGTCCTCAGTGATTCAAAACAGGTATTCTTTTGTCTCCTGCCCTAACAATGCACGTATGGGAGAGCGTTTGTTCTCTTTCACCAGCTCTGCTGCCGCTAACAAAAGCCACGCTGGATCACAAGAGCAGCTGTCTTTACACCCAGTATCAATAGATCGCCCTCCTCCTCCTGCATGATGATAAGCGGAGGGGGGGCTGCGAATGAGCAAAATCATTTTGACTCTTTCCTTGCTCTGTAGGCTACAGACTTCCTTTTCTCTCTCTGCTGCAAGGCATGTTTCAGTGAGTGGTTAGAGATGATAACACTGTGGTACTCAAGCATCTTTGTGCTGTTGTGAGGTGTCCTTCTTGAGCTGCCCCTGTTCTCTGGCAGGGTCTACAAAATAATGTAAAAAATACTGACTTGAGGTGAGGATTTCTTTTGACAATAGTGTGCTTATAAGGTGGGTAGAACTGCTAAATTCATACTCCCTGTTTACATACAAAATTTTGAATCTAAGGGAAGTTTCTTCATCAAGCTGATCCTCTTTTTTTACCATTGACAGCATCTTGAAAATGATCTGAATATGTTTCAATGTCTAATGAAAGCTGTATCAGTGGATAATGCTGTTGTAGCCCTCTGCCTCTTTTGGGCTAGCAGGAAAAGGGGGTCTGAGAGAGGAGTTTCTTCTGTGGGTGTTTTTTGTTTTTTTGGTTTTTTTTTCTGGGAAACTTGGAAGAAAGCATTTTACAGATATCATTTGTGGGTAACCAATGATCTCATCCCAAAGTAACCCCACTTCATCTTGAGGTTTTCTAAAGATGAAGTTTTCTTTCCCAGAAGATGGGAAGGGAAGACAGAAGGAAACAGTGCTTGTTGAAACCCCACCGCTGGATATCCCAGAGTCTGGGTTGTGTTTGGCATTGACCCAGATCTTGACGTCGTGCAAAACCATCTCTCACCCTACTTTGGGAATGCTCACTAAAAAGCTACAGGCTCTCCTGGGATGTTCTGTTATCCTGAAGCTCTTCTGTCATGAAAACAATAACGATAATAGTCATAAAGCCAGAAAGACAGTGAGAGTGACTTGGAAGGCTTCTCATTTTGGCTCCCATGATTGTTCTGTATAAAGTGATGCAAGCCCAGTTAGAAATGCTGAAGAAAAATCTGCCTCAGGATAGCTTTCAACTTAATGAGTGCGTCTGTCTCCTCAGAAATGAAAATGCTGGGTTAATGTTATTTCCCTACCTAAGAGCTTAAAATAAGGACTCTGTCTCTGTTTGTTGTAAGTACTAACACCCCATAAACATGTGATTGCCACTGTAGAAATAACTTTGAAGAGTGTATTTCAAGGTCTTTTAATATTTGAGCGGGTGTTGGTTGTTTCACTGAGCCATAGTTATTTGCCAAATACTACTTGAATTTCTTGTGAGCAATATTAAGATCACAGTGAGTACAAAAGGCATGCAGTAAAACCAGTGTCCCCATTCCCTAAGCAGACTTTGACCCAGTCCTGATTGCAGTCTTTGCTAAAAGAGAAAAAAATTAGAAATGATATTTTGGTGCATTGCAGCACCTACACAAGAGTTTGTCTTTCCATCCTCTGATCCATCAGGGACGGCAGGTTCTTATTTTAAGGAGTACACAATTCAAAGAAATGAAATGCTAAATAAAAGAGAGGAACCAGTACATTCTGTAGTTTTTGGAATGTATTTAGAGCTTGTTCAGTTAAATTATTTACAACTTTAGATATTTGGGTGTGATTTCCATCAGTATGATGTTATTAATTTCAAAGGGTCAATGAAAAGTACAATATTTGCTGTGTTTATTTCCATTTGACTAATGAGACTTCTTGTGATATTTAGCTGTGCAACAATACACTGCAAGATAGGAAGAGACTGTGTTCATGAAGATCTGGAGGGACCTCCCAGACAGGCAGTTTCTCTAATATGCCTGTTGGTCCTTTCATTTCTCTGATGAGAACATAATGTGCATTTATGATGAAAATTACAACTTCTGTACATCTTCAGCAACTCTAGCAAACTGCCCTGTTGAGAATGGCTTGTTCCACAGAATTAAAATGTAAATGAGATCATTTATTTCTAATAGAATAGGTGTTGTGCACCATAATTCTCTCAGTACCTGGCTGAAGTCTTTCTTATACAGACACAACTCTTAAAGGATTTCTGCAGAAAGTTTGCTGGAACCTCATGGAGGAGGATCATGCATGGAAGTGTTCTTGTCGTGACCTACTTGTTGGTGAATACTGGCTCACCAATTAATTGCAAAGACAAACAAACACCTTCATATTTTGTTTCCCTGTTCAATAATAAATTCAAAGCGGTAGGCTTGGACTGTGATACTGATGCTGGATGTGTTTATTAAGATGACATTATTATGATGTCAATTTATGTTTTGCATTTAAAATTCTAAAGTGGTTGGAAACAGTGGGTTACTCTGTTCTGTTGATCTAAATCTGAGTGGCTTCGGGGAAAACTTCTTCCCTCTTTCATCTGTTTGGGTAACCGATTTATTTGTTTGGGATTCTGGACTTGGAATTGATTTTGTTTATGTGCTTTAAGCTCCTGTGAGGCAGTGACAAACATTGCTGATGTCTCAGTAACTCTGCAGATCTGATTATCTGAAGTAATTGCATTATGTGACCTCTCACTTTCCAAATCTTCGAATGTTGTTTTAAGACAATCTCTAAGAGCAGCTCTGAAAGAAGGCTGAATTGTCCCTGAAGTGAAGCTCTGTAAGAATTTGAGGAAGGGGAAAAAAATCCTAGTTTTCTTTTCCGCTAAATATTTCTATGTCCATCTTCATTACACTAGCTCAAATGAGAACAAGGTAAAAAGGTTCTGTAAACTCTTTCCAACTAGCTTTGTGAAACAGTGTATTTGGTGTGCTGCTAAATACTGTACCAGAACAAGCTAAAAAGCTGTGGAGATCAGCCAGTCCCAGGTTTACTGAAAAATACAGTTTAATGAAAAATTTTGCTTTAATAATAAATAAAGCTCTTCTCCTTGAGTCACAGACTAATCAAGTGGCATTTCCAACAGTACTGCTCCTTTGGGCTTCTGATGAGTAGCAGCTTCACTTAATGTGAAAGGGTGTGCTGCATCCTTAGATACTCGACTGCTGTGAAGTACAGAAGTGGGATGTCTGGTTTTTGGCAGTGTTAATCACCTGTGCTTGAAGGCCATTTGTGCATGGATTAATGAAGTGAGAGCCAGGGCAGATTGGATCATGAAAATACTTAGATCTAATGATCTATTTATTAATTCATGCTTGTATTGACTATTACAAGACTTGATTACACCCATGGATAGCTAGGATCAGAACCTAAACTTGTCAGGGGGCTGCATTTGGGGGTATGAGGGAGAAGAACAGTAGGGAGGAATGGAGCTAAGTTTTCTTCATGAGATTGTTGCTTAGCAAAAAATTAGCAATGTTGAAAGCTACCTCTGGTGAGTTACCACTGCCTTCTCTGCTCCTGCCCCCTTGGAAGCATCAGAGTTGTCACAGGCAGTTCCCAGCTGGCTCTTGGCTGTGACTCTGGAGCAACACTGTTAGAGAGCTTTTTGCTAATATTTAACACCCTGTTTTTTCAATAGCTTATTATAGCTAATATTTAATATTTTAATAAAACCAATTTTATTTTAAGAAAAAATGCTATGACAGGCTGTAAAACCTTTTCAACTGTTCTTTCAGAATTTTTCCTATGTTGTCAGTTCCTAATGATTATTATGCAAAACTTGAAGGGAAAATAATCCCAGCTAAATTGATTCACTATCTTATCCCTTGTAGTTTAGGTACATGGGGGGTGGGTTTTGCCTCCTTCCCTCCCCGCCCCCCCCGCCCAGTCCCCCCAGTATTTTACTCACAATCTGCCCAGAGTGATTTCTCTCTTTCTATTCTAAAATAGAATTTAGGCTGAAGGAAGCCTGAGCAGGATGGCAGCAACACTTCTGCAAATGCTTGCTCACACCTGAACATGCTCTTTGCTCTTTGGGAAGGACTAAGATAAAATGGGAAAGCACTGGTTTAACCCATGCTGTGCCCTGAAAGGACTAAGCCCAACACAGTCTAATGCTGTTTGCTTGGGAGCATGGCTACAATGGTTTTCAGCAGTTTCAGATGCTGGCTTATGGCAGTAGACAGCTCTTTTCATCCAGAATACAAGCTCCTTTTCCTTCCTGTCTACTCCTATATAGTCAGCACATCTACCATATGTGCCCCACCTTGCAGGTGTTTTCAGTTTTGCACAATCCTTTTACTTGACCTGCTCTATATTCTGAACCTTTTTCCTCCTCTGGTAATTACTAGTTATATTGAATTTGGAGAAAACCCCTTGTTTCAACACTGTCTGTATCTCAGGCAGAAATCCTGAGCTTGCTGCTTTTAAAATAGAGCCTCTAACATGGCTTGCTTAAGGTGAAGATGATTTTCTAGCTTGTTGTTTACATTTTTTCCCCTTTTTCTTTTTTGGCTATTTTTGGTTGGTTGGTTGGTTGGTTTCTCAGTTCCTTGAGGTGTTAGTGATCTTGAGTAACTTGTAGCTGCAGAAAACCTGCTGCATTACAATATGGATAATTTGTGGCACTGAGCTTGTGGCTGGCTAATAGATGTGAAAGGGGTGGAAATCTTTGGAGCAGTCTGTGTAATCTCAGCAGACAGCAGCACAGAATCACTTCCAGCAGTCCAGAGCAGTGCCGTGTGCTTTAGAGGCAGGGTATCTGCAGCCCTACAAACCCTCACAGCGCTGGGCACTGCTGAGTAGCCTGGCCATCATCACGTAAGCAATGCCCCCAGCCCCTCAGCCCCGAGCGAGACACAAGGTGGGGGTGAATCTTGGCGGTAGCTGCTCGGTGTGTTCTTAACAGAAAGGAAGAGGAAATGGAAAGGCCTGGGACTGGAAGAGGTAATCCCAGCATGAGGGTCACAGCTGACAGTTATAGACAAGGAGCCCGATCTTCGTTGACCTGGACTTTTGTAATGATCCGTGAGAGCTGTGTGAGCCTGTGTTATGCCCATGCTGCTGTAAAATAACAGGATAAAAGGCACACACCAGAAATTCTCTGTCTTTCCACTGGCAGCATTCTGTCTGTTTTATGGAGGTACATGACTGCAAAGCAGTGGAAAACTTGACTTTACTACACATCATTATAAATGTCTCCTGTCTCTTCCCAGGTCATAGAAAGGGGGAGAAGGAGAAGACTTTAAATTTGGACTTTTTTGTCCCTCAGAAAGCCTAAAAGATCAATATTTTTTACTGTTTATATTTAGCCCAAGAAAATATGTCACACTCTTGTTGGTTATTTTAAAAACCTTTCTGATTTTCAGTACCAATCAGTAGAGAACTTGCAGCCATTTTTAATAATTGTTTTATTGTAGTTTGTTCGTATGTGGGAACTGAAAGTTATGGTTCAAGATTTTTTCTGTCTGAACTTCTGCCTAGCATAAACGGGTTCATTTGTTAAAATAGTGTTCACTATATTGAAGAATTCAATTTGTTCTCCTTTGCATATCTCTTAATTAATATTTAGCAAAAATTTTCTTATTTTGTTACTTTCTATGTGGCGATATCAGGCAGTGAGTTTCACGAAGGTAATAATAACTGCATTCATGTGTTTAAGACCTGATGTCTTGGTGGCTTCTGTGTAGTGATTTGGTAGTATTGAATTTTGTACCAGAGATTTCCTTTTTGCTGGTTCTACACTTCCATTTTAAAAGTGGGAATCGGCAAGTAACATCTTCTAGTCCTGTCTTCAGTGGAATTTTGCATGCTGAAATGCAAAGATGTCGCTGGGGTTGAGCTGGGATTGCTGGGCCATCCTGAGAGGCAGGCTGCTTTTCCTTCCTTATTTAAAAAAAAGACGTGAGAAGGGAAAGTGTGTATTATGATGACTTCAGGAAAAAATATATAATATCTCAAATAACCTCACTGCTGCTTATGTTCCTCAAACCCTAGGCACGAACTAGCAGTGGGATGCAGGCACCCCTTTTATCTCCTCCTGCAGAGGGTTAGGTGCTGGCTGGCTGAACCCCTCTGCCCTGGCTTTCCAGTAATGCTCCTGGACATCAGTTTCATGCTCCATGTGCATCAGAAGCAATGCAAGAGAAGCGGTTTGTCCTTGTGGCAGAAAGCATTCTCGAGAGGCTCTCCACCGCATAGGCCCTCACACTTATGTTTTGACAGTATCTCTTCTCACACTGTCATGTTCTCAAAGTCTTTCTTGCTTGAGGACTCTTATGTAAGGAGCATGGAACTGAAATAAATGCTGAGGGCCAAACAGGTCCTGACTTGATCAGCACAGAAACACAGACAGACAAAAAAATTGTCTTGCTTGTTTCAGAATGGCCTTTTCTGCTTCCCTGGCTAAATAAATGCTGTGTCTTCCTCCAACGGGGATACAAGGTTGAGTATGTCCACACCTTTTGTAAGCATACTGTCTGGCAGTGCTGGCTGCCAGCAAGAAAAGGCCCTTGGCATATCATCTCAGATGGTGAAGTGTCCTGGATACAGAGAAGCAGGAAGAGGGATTATTTTACAAAGGTACAAGCTACTCTGATCCTCTTGGGCCTAGGTGGCTTCCCACCACATTTTCCTTGGGGATGTGGTGAAATGCCATAGTCTAGCCCACATGCTTCTGCTTGGAAATCTGAACCTCCAGGCATGAATAACTTACTGGAATTAATCTTTAACTGTTGTCATCCAGTATTCAAATATTAATGTGGCTGATCAGGGTGAGGCAGTGCAACCATGGTGGTCTTGCAAAATAGCGCATCGCACAAGTGACATTTCCTAACATGAGTCAATGTTTGTTCTTCTGTAAAAGGCATTCTAACATTTTTCTTCAAACTACCAGGCTAAATGGCTTGTGCTGGCCCAACCTCTGCACAGAAAACAGCGCATCTGTGCTGAACAGCAAATATCAAGAAGCAGCATTTGAAGGGGGAAGAAGTAGTAATGGAAATGCAAGAAGATCCCCTGGAGGTGATGAGACTTCTGAGATGCTGCAAGTTTAGCAAGAGCTGTCTTTTCCTTTGCCAGCCATGCAGCCAATGTAGCACTGGGAAAAAAACAGCACCAGGATCTGAATGAAGTGATCCTTCCAGGGAACAAGTGACCTGGTAGTTCTCAGGGTGACGGGTGAGACAGGCCATATGCCAGATTTATTGTGTGCTTTGAACTGGAAAGTTTTGTGTAAGTTCATGTACTATGGCACTGATCAAGATTTTTTTCAGCCCTTTTACTGAAAGGCAAGTGTCACCATGAGTTCAATAATCTTGGATCTGTTTTCCTTTTTGGGCTGCCATAGAGGAGGCTTGTGCTGTAGGAGGTTATGTCTTCTCTTCCAAATCACCTCCTGGATTGCATAAGGAGTTGGGGCAAATACTCTTCTCTCATGGGGCTCTGTTTATCTCATCTGTAGTGATGCTTACAGATTTTATTTAGCAAAGTATCTCTGAGTAAGTAACAGAAACTGGCATGCAAAACTCGAAATCACCTTGTTTTAAATAAATTCATGAAAAAATCCCAGAACAATATTGTCTGTGCTTGTTCACGTGAAGGAGTGCTGTCCAAAGTCAACGAGGCTGCTCAGAGCAGATTTTACTGTAGTGCAAAAACTTGTATGATATTGGGATTAAAATACTCTTTGAGGGGAAGGAGGCTGTACTCTTCAATATGGCCGTAACTATTCTCAAGCATGGAAAAATACCCCTTTTCTCATCTCCTCCACAGCATAAGGTCTTTATGCAACAACATGGTGCACATTTCAAAACACAATTTCCTAACTCTCATTCAGCTTCAAGAGATGGAGGTGTGTAGATAAGTTCAGGCTGAGGCACCATAGGAGTGGATTCATCTATAGGTAACAGAATCAAGCCTTTTAAAACAAAACTACATAAACACACCAGAGAATATGAGAGGCACAGGGGAAAAGGTTGCTCCCTGCCAACTCACTTTTTGCAAACCTCAATTTCATGTTAGGGTGTGAAATATGCACCTCTGTGAGTCGTTGGACAGACCAGAGATCTTCCTGTCCACCACATCAAGCAGGGCCACAAGTGGAATAACTGGTGGCCACCAAGCATCTTTCCCACAGGCTGACACGAAGCAGCACCAACCCCTTTCTGATTCACTTCATAGATATTTGACAGAAATCTCAATTTTTGGCTCAGCCACAAAAATCACCCTGATCAAGTCTGTTCCTCTGGTCTGTCTCCTCTTGGACTTTGGTATTTTCTGCCATGTTGGTTTGTTCCCACTGAATCTCAGGCCTGGACTCCTCTCCAAATGTTCTTCAGCCAACTGGTATCCCTTGGACATAGTCTCAGCATTTCCTCTGCATCCAAGATCATCCGAGTTGAGACTCACGCCCACGTTGCCACACCTCTTTGTCGTGTTTTTTAGCCAGATTTCAGTGCCTGACTTGTGAATGATCTCAGTTTCCATGACTTTCAGATCCCATTTCTCATCTACTGTAATTTCAGCCTCTGCAGGCCAGTCATTAAGGGTTTAGGGAGAGAAATTTCTCTACCTACATACTTCTTCCCCCTCTATTTCTCTCTAAATGGTGCAAGCCTGCCACTTTTTTTCCCCTACTATGTTTGGTTCTGAAAACTTTTTCTTCCATGTTTACTGAAGCAAATGTGTTGTTGGCTGGGGAGACACTGGTGGAGGAAGAGGGGATACATGCTTTATGCAGAATGGCATTCAGCACACTGGAATTGCAGTTTCAGGGAAAGTCTTGCTCAGCTCCAGCCTGGAGTAAACCTGCTGGCTTGGGAGCCTTGAGGGAATGGCTGAAATTGCCTAAGCAGCTTATCAGCTAAAGCAGCTAAAAATTGAATAAATCTTTATTGACTGTTTTTTAACTGGTGTTTTTTCTTTTCTGTTCTGTTTGAGGACTTACACCTCGTTCAAATTCAGGCAGGTTTTTGTTTAGACACATGCCTGACACAAACAGTACATTTTTGATGTGTCATACTTATTGTCAGACCCAAAGCAGGGCCATAATGGCGAGTCTTTACTGGAAAAGAGCTTTCCTCATCCACACATTTCCCTGTAACTTCTTTTTCAAAACTGCCAACAATATTATGTCTGGAAACCTTTTCCTCCCTCCCAAATCAGACTGCAGCCCATATTTAATGCATTTCAACCCCAGTTCCCCACTCAAGGGGGTCAAACTCTTGCAGATTTATTGGTGATTGAAAATGAAATCTTATGTGGGGAACTACCAAGTAACCTTGGTAACAAGCAGAGCTGTGCCCCACAGCACTCTGAGCTGACACCCCCCCCCACCTCCCTCCTGTGCCTTTTCTTGCTGCTTTATTTAGCTCAAGGTTTCTTATGATTGAGCCGGTTCGTGTTCTCAGCTGAAGTCAGTGACAAACTTTTTGCTGGCTTTGGGGCTGGAGTGTTCATTGCTTGATAAAATGGGAACACACTCAAGGGATCAGTCTGAGGGTCACAGAGCCCAGCTGGCTGAGGCCACCGCAGGATATTGTGCTGCTGAAAAATACAGAGCAGAGTCGTGTGTGCTGTCCTGTTTTGTTTTAACTTCATAAGCATCAGATAATTTTAAATAGTCTGCTTTTTTGCCTTTTTTCTTTTTTTTTTTTTTTTTTAACTTTGAAAAGATTGCTGTTGCTGGAGGTGTTGTAAGCAGGAAGAAGATAAGTTGTTTGATGCTGCACATGACACAAAGCTTGGGGTAATGAAGGAATGGGTATGTTTCAGGTCAGCATGAGTTCAGGCAGTGAGGTCTAAATAGCTGCTGGAATGGCACAATTTATCATTGTGTGAGAGAGAAGTTTTTGGTTGCTAGACCCATTATCTATGATCTATGTGCCTTCTGAAATCACAGGGCTTTATTTACCATAACAGAAGTTTAGATATAGACTTAAATATATTTTTTTAACATAGTGAGAATTTGGTAGCATCCAGATACTATTGATAACATTATCTTAAAGTGTGAAGGTGTGAAAACTGTAAATCAAGATAAAGTACCTGAGACTAAAGCGATGCTTTAATGTGTAAATCTTTTCTATGGCAATTTCCTTGTGGTGTTGAAGTGGGATAGAACCATATGGCATTCTTTCTATGAGGCAAGACTTTTTTGAAACTAATGTGAGTTATCCTGCATTTGCCATAGGCCAGAGAAAAACATACATGTAACTGGTCGATGTGAATCAACAGATGTGCAGAAACTATTTGTAAGTCTAAGCCCTTACAAAAGTCACATGCTATGTCACTGGCTACTGGCCGTGGGATGATATGGAGAGTTTTGATGAGTACAGTCAAAGACTATAATTCATGGAATGTACAGAAATGTGGTGAGTTGGGCTACTTCAAGATACAGACCAGGTGAGCCTTTCGGCATGTTTAATGATTGATGTAAGTCTACCTGGGCAAAGAAAAAGGGGAAAAGTATATTTCTAGAGCTAGACTCAGCTTCTTTTTTAGTGATAGTTTATGCCATGTGAAGTCATCATAAGGTAAAATTGAAGCACTTTCAATATCACATTGATTAGCAGAGGAATGAAGAGGTGATGGGGGCTGTTACTGATTAACAAACATAGCGGAGTAAAGGAGGATTTAAACACAGAGAATAGTTAACAGGAGAAAATATACTTGTATAAACAGTGATGAAAGAAGTGTGATGCAGGGCAGAAGGTAGGAGTTGGAGTTGCATGGCTGCAGAGACAGCTGCTGATGAAGAAAAGCTGGAGGAGAATGCCACTGACATTCCTGAATGGTTTTCAGGTTTGATCTTGTTTTTAAAATGTGCTTTCAAAATAAGCTTTTAGCAATGCCACAGAATTATTTTATTGCTGTCATTTGTATTCGCTATTCAGCTACAGTTTTCTGTATATGCTAGAACTGAACTGAGACAAGGGCTGGCACATGGGAGATTCCTGCAGCATTCAGAAGGAGAGGAGACTAGAGGAGTGAGTGACTACTACAGCTGAGAAGAGGGAAAATATATCAGTACCTTTGGGAAGTATTCAGATGGGGGGAAAATTTTTCACTATGTACCAGTATCTGCCCAGCTTGAGGCTGGAGGAGGGGAGAGGATACACTGATAAATAAATGCAGGTGTTTCTTTGAGAAATTTCTGGAAAGTTTAGGGAGTATGCCAGGTTTATTTAGAAAAAAGACATGAGTAATGTGGGAGGAGCCCTGCAACACAAAAAAATTTTCCCAAAGTCCATAATTTTGATTACTGAGTGCCTGTCCCAAAATCCTACTAGGAGCAATATTTTGTATTGGATAAGGAAGCGTGTCAAAGATTTTTTGGGGGAGAAAAGATATTCTTACACTACTGTAAAGGTAAATCAGTAAAAATACACGACATAGCAGAATTTCTAAGTTAAATCAATAACTCTACACACTAAAGTAGTGCTTTGTAAGCTAAAACTGCTCCACACATCATACTAATCCATTGAGAGTGTTGAGAGTTTAGGAGATTGGTTATACCGTCTGCAATATCAGTAAAATACAGTATTAGGTTACATATGCCTGCTAGGGCAGGCATCAGTAAATAAGTATGTGATATTAAAAATTTGATACTTCTAAGTCATTCTTTGATAGCAAAATGCATGTAGCATTTACCTTTCTGTGTGTGTGAGACGAGTGAAAATCAGCCCTTTGGTAGAGTTAACAGGCTGCTTTAAGCATTTACCGGTGTGTGGATGAACCTGAAGGTTAGTGCTGTAATAGGAACAGGAGTTGGAGGGCTGACATTAGTTTGCAGAGGTCTCTGGGGTGCCTTACCTGCAGCTAGAGAGGCTGCATTTGCCATTAGTTTTTAAATGGTGAATGAGCTGGGCTCAATCCACTTCTTGCTCCCTGCTGCACTGGGTCTTGAGGAGGCAACGTGTGCTGCAGGAGGTGCATCCTGGCCAGGATGACAGGGGCTGACTGCTCTGTTCCCACAGTGTTTATGCCCTTGAAAAAGGTAGACTGGAGTTTCACTGGTTACCTTGGGGAAATCTAGAGGGTCTGTGTAATGAATAAGTGCATCCTTTAATTGCAGTGTTGACCAGTCTCTGGAGTAGTCTCCTCTGAGGAGAAAGTTCCAGATGCTTCTATGCTTTAAGGCTGCAATGAGCAGAACTCTGCTGGAAAAGGCAGAATCAGAGTAATACCAGTATCTATTTCCTTCACGTTTTATTTTTTTTTAATCTTCATTGCTTAGGAGCAATTATATACTACTTCTGGTGCAGAAGAGGACCATGCAGGGCCTGAGCAGACACCTTTCCATCCACAGCACTGCTCTGTAAGGAGCAGCCACTTCAGATCTGGTGTGTGCCAGGGGCCTGTACCTACAGAAGAAGCTACAAGCTGTAGCATGGCATTCACTCAGTGTGTTGTCCTAGCAGTCCTAGCAGTCCAGGAGTTGTGCTTAGCTGAGGTTGGATTGCTGTCTAAAAGTTACAGTTCTTTTGGTTTTGTACTTCACTATGCCCGTTGTGCTTTGCTTGCTGATTCAGGGCAGCCAGCTTTATCCAAATCATTGGAATTAAAATTCTCACACAGTGTTTTTGTTCTTAAAGTGTCTGCATGCAGTAAGAATTGCCTCTTTTATTATTCTCAATGGTACTCACCAGCTCAAGTCCCTGAAGGGTTATTGGCATTATATTTGAGCCAATTATTTTTATTTAGAAAATTATACTTATTCATCTAGTGTAATGTTAAGTTACCAGGCTTGATGTTTTTCTCTTCCTCTAGCCTATATTTGCTGAGCTAGAACTGGGAACATATGCATCACATTCCTTTTTATTTGGTGGGCCTCAGAGTCTAAATTGGGACTTCGGAACTGCTCTTGAACACTGGGAAACCACATGTGGCATTGTGTTGTTTGAATGACATTCAAAACCAGAGCGTTTTTTGTGAGCATGGAACATGCATCATTGTTCAACCTATGCATGTGTACAAGAAGGCTGAGAATGGGAGAGAAGAGCTACAGCTTTTCCAAAACACAAAAGAACAGGAAAAAAATTGTCTTTCCAGATGGACTATACAGAAAAAAAATCTCCAGACCTGGTGTCTCCTACTACGTACCTTGGCTTCATGGTCCTGGAAGCAAAGGGGCACTTGCAGCCCATAATTGGGTCTGGAAATGGCCCTCCTGTTAGCAGTTCTCTGTGATTCAAGAAAGCACAGTGAGGAAAGCTCTCTTTGAGGCCAATGACACATTCCCCACAGATGGGGTAACTTCTGTGGCTGGGGAGGAGTTGTTCCAGGGTGTAGGCAATGTATGCTGTCATTTCAAGAAGAAGCTAAAAGCTCGGTGTGTGAAGGATAAGGGTTACTTTAAAGAAGGATTGGATAGTAGATTTTGGACAGAAGATTTTTGAGCTTCAGGATGTTTGTGCTTCTGTTATAACCACGTAAACAAATTTTCTAAGGTTTTTTTTTTGTTTTGTTATTTATACGTCTTCAAAAACTTTCAATGAAATCAAGCTGCCTTGGGATAAGGGGCAAAGTCCTTAATTATTATTAATTTCAGTTTAGGCAATAAAAGTGAGGGGAAACTGGCCAATTTTTAGAGAAGGGATGGAAAGACCAGTGAAGTCACGCTATTGAGTCTGGTGCTGTTCAGCATAGTCCTGAAAGAGGTGGAGAATGAGGGAAAAAAAAGCCTCCTGATGATACCAGATCAGGCAGGATAGCTGAGGTGAGGATGCGCTATGGGATTACAAAACAACCTCACCATAGAGAATGACTGAAGTATGACCTGACAGTTGAAATTCAATGTTGATGAACATAGAATAGTGCAGAGGAAGATAAACAATTCTACATTGAAATACACAGTGATGGAATCTAAATTATCATTTAGAAAGAAACCTTGGTTTATAATAACTGTATTAAAATGTCTGCTGAATGTGCAGTAGGAATGAGAAAAAGAAAAAAAACCTGAATACTGGAACCGATTGGTAAAGAAATTGTGAACAAAAAGAGAAGTCTTTATGCTACAGCATAAATGCATGGCACACTTCAATATTGCATCCTTGCTCCATCATTTTAGAAAGGATGCAGAAGGGGAGATAATACAGGAAATATTGATAAAAATGTGGAGTGACTCCCATATGGAGAACAACACTTAGGCATCTATCTGAGCAGGAAGAAACAAAGTTCTATGATCTCTCAAGTGGCATGGAGAAAGCAAAAAGAGAATGCCCATTCACTCTCTCATGCTGTGGGAGCTAAGCAGCCTCAAGAGAATGGTTAGGTGACAGTTTTAAAGCTAGCAAAAAGGACTTCCTGTGGCTGTGAAATTGCCCTGGGATATTACAGATGCCAAGAGTTCCCATGCTGACAGGGGTGTTTGGACATACCCCTTAAAGAAAACTCTCCAAAGGCTATTGTACACAAAAATGCAGTTCTGGTTCGGGGAATCACCTCACCAGAGATTGCTGGGAGCTGGGGAGTCCCAGAGGTTGGGGTGTGGGAATGGGGAAGGGGCTGAGGCTGTTTGCATTTGCCTGAGGAGGAAAAAGTGAAAGTCGTGAGTGTGATAGGATGCTCGACTTCCTCAGTCTCTGAGCCTATCCCATCTCTCTCTTCCCATATAATTACACCACCCTGTGCCAGGGTATTGTTTAAATACACGACAAACAAGCTCCTGCCCTTAAAAAGCAATTTGAGCTTTTGTGGAACGATTTCAGTGAGTGTTCTTGCAGAATAGAAAGGCAGAAGGATTTTAAAGAAGAGAAGTCTGAGATGGACAAAACCAGGTTCTGGGTGAAGTCCTAATTTGCAACAATATTTTAATAATTTTGAAGGGTCCTTTTGTCTTAATAGCTGTATACATAGTACATTAGTGTCCACATGTGAATAACAGTGATGTTGATGTCTGGCAATAATTCTAAATTGTGAACAACTTTCTATCCAGGCACTTGCTGTAGCTTTTCAGAGTGACTGAAATGCAGCTGACCTGAATAAAACCTGTGTACTGAAACATCTGATTTTCTTTTCTTTGAGGGTACTGTAATGTGTGCAGTGTATGTGCTAAATACGTTGCTTTCTAGTTGGCTCTCCACGTAATGTTGGATTGCAACAGACTGCTCTCTGTCACACCTGATGACTAAACCTGTCTCACCCACGCCATGGGAAAGTACTGGTGCATTGAGCCTTCTTAGAATCAAGCTTTAGGTTGTCCTCAGATTTCAAATCTCCTGTGCAGTTTTTTTAATATGGCCTCTAACTCAAGAGATACAAGCACAAATGGATTCCAGGCAACAATTAATCAGATAAGTATTTATTTATTTAACTCAACCTATAGAATTATGCTGGCAATAGTTTTTTTGGTTTTTTTTTTTGTTTGTTTTTTTTTTTTTTTTTTTTTTTTTTTTTTTTGTTTTTGTTTTTTTGTTTTTGAGTTAGACTTTCATTGAGCAAAAGACTGTCTTTTAAACACTTTTCTCTCTTTTTCAGGCATCTACACTGAAGCGTTCTGGATTTCATTGGGCATGGTAAGAAACTCCCACTTAATTACAGAAAAAAGAATCAGTTAAGAGCTGTCTGCTTTGTTTACCTCCTGATATGTTCAAAGTGGAAATATGACTGAGGAAACTAGATGCATTTGATTCATGTTGTGCATTTTAAAACAGGATGGAGACACAACTAAAGGAAACATACATTTCAACTGTGTGGTACAGCGTTTACTACCACAATACCAAGAAGTGGGTCAGAATTGGCTGTAAGCTGGGGATGAGGGTTCATCAGAAATTGCAGAATGTCTGCAGAATTTCTGTCTGTACGATGGAGAGATATTTTTTTTAAACAATCAAAAATAAACTTTTAAATGGCCCTAGGTGAGCCTGCAGTTGCATACTTGATGCTGTAAATGTTGTCTGGGAGATCCATGGTTACCAGAGTATAGGCAGGAAGTAATGCAAAGCCAGGTGACTGGGGAGGATCCACTGTGCTGTGAGGGGAAAAGCTTGTAATATAAATGTTGCTTAAATATGAAGTACTTCAACCTAATTGAGAAGAAGGCTTTAGTCTTGCTGGCATAGCTGTGTCAGGTAGGGATTTATTATTGTTTGGTGATTATTGCTATGCTAGCATAAGCCCTAGAACATATGAAGTTAGACCAGGGGAAAAAAAGGGTTTTTTTCTTGGACAACTCAATTTGTTCATGGAAATACTGTTAAACTATACCTGCAAATGGCCTTTTTGTAAGTGTAAACTGTCTATGCTTGTGTAACCATACCAACATACCATTACAAGAGTCTAAAAGGAGTTGTTGAAAAGAAGTCATCTGTATGAAGCTAAAGACAACAAATAATCCTCAGTATAAATTGACTAATTCATACAACTGGACATGCTATATAAAAGGGAAATCCAGTGACACCCCAAGTTTTTTTGGATCGGTTTTCGTTTGGGTTTGGGGTTCGTTTAGCCATTCCTCTCAACATGCAGTCATTTTTTCCTAAAGTTCAAACTAAGGAAAATTCAAGGCAGCATGATGCAGAAGTTTTTTACCTCCTTGGGCGTTTATTGTCTCTGAGGGACTGGTGGGGCTCGAGCCAGCGAGTCCCAGAAAACCTCGCTCGCAGACTGTGAGAAGCATGGCTTTCATGGGCAGTGCTGAGGGAGTCTCTCTTTGAAGACTCCCTCCCACATATGTATACTGGGCTTGAAGCCAAGCCTCTCTTCTGTAAAGAAACCTTGCTAAAATTTCTCATTTCATGCCCCTTTATGGAGAGAGAGGGAGTGTGAGGGGGAGAGAGAAGGAGATACGTGCCAAGAGTATTGAGAGAGCAGAGCAGAGTAGACTCCTCATTTTGTGTGTTTGGGGACAGTGGGGCAGCAAGGAAGGAGAAGGTTTTATATTAATTAGTACCATATTTGCCAGCCCTTCCTCCCACCTCAGAAGTGATAAGTTGTCCTCCTTCTCCTCTCCAAACCACATCTGTGTTTTTTTTAGACAACGGTTTTTGTTTGAGTCCTTTGAACTACCAGAGACACTTGAAATAAATGCACTTATAAATGTGCCTCCTGCCAGCCTCTGTCTAGTCTGCATATGGACACTTAAAAGAGTTGAAGAGTACGTCTTATGTATCTTAGAAAAATGCTAAGTTCACAGTGGTGGCACCTGAAATGGCTTTCTTCTTGCCTCCCTCTTAGAGCATAGTGGAATTGCTAGTGTATTATTTGATAAACAATCACCAATTAGTTGTTCCAATCCTCACTAATTCAGCAACTGCTCTCCAGGGCCTTCAGGCAGCTTTTATGCCAGTTCATGTGCTCGCCCCAGGTAGCTCTGAACTGAAGGAGTTTCCTTAATTGCTTTTGCTGTTATGTCTGTTTTAAAGGTTTTACTGCTCCTGTAGATGAGCTGGGTGGTGTATTACAAATGCGTGTTTGCTGTCTTACCTTTCCCCAGCGTGCTGTTAACAGCACAAGTGACATAAACCGTAATGCTGTGTGGTGGGTAAAAACACCCACTTTGTGCACCAAATGGAGGGTGGTCTTGCTGATTGGAGGCTGACAGGCGTGATGCTGTTTCACTTTCTCCATCTTTTAAAGGTTTGGGTACTGCTGGGTGTCTCCATAGACAGCCCTGCTGCCCATGCTGTACACCTAGATCACAGATAAATCAGTATCACTCATCTGCTGATCACAGAATGGAGCAGGACCAGGAGATGAATTAGTCACCCTTGATCTTAAACATTCTTGCAAATTCTAATGAGCTACAAGCCGTGGATGGGAGAAGTGTCTCTCTGTTAACACTTGTTCCTTATTCTTTTGTCTTACAGGTGCCTGTGACTGATTACAAAATCTGCTGCTGAAGCAACTTCCAGAGGTGGTGGAAGACCTACGGTTGTGGATCCTTTGCACATATAAATGTTATTGTGTGTGTCTGTTTGACCATGGTAGGATATTTAATGTATCATAGAAACAAGTTTTGTATCTCCAGTTTCACTGTCCCTCTCATCATAGATCCTTCCTTTCAAATATATTTTCCCTTGTTTGAGCCTTTAAAAAAAGAAAAAAATAATCCCCCAAACCTTGAAAAATTGTAACATGAAAAATATACACTATTGTCTTCTTCTGGGGAAAAGGGGAGTTTTACTGTGTCCGCTGTTGTTGTAAGTGAAATGTGGTGTACAGCATGCTAAGTAACTGCTCAGTCAAATGTCAGTGTCAATTCAGAAATCCTCAGTAGAGGAAAGAAATAAATATTTTTATTTTATCTAAAAGCTTCCCTGTAAAATTCTTCTAAAGGTTTTCTTCACGAGACAACACAAAAGAAGCATTTGAGTGCCTTTTCACTTCTCAGCCTGATGGCAGGCTTGTTGGGACTTTTGGCCAAGTGCTCTGAAGCTATTGTAAGCCTCCACAGATGAAGCCCACGTTGTTAACCAGGGATATGCCTCATCTGTATGAGCAGGAGGCTTGAGTAATAGATGTTTCTGTTTTAAGTGACACTTACCCCTTTATCAGGATCTTGAAAGAAACCGCAGGCAACTGATGTGAAAAGCTGCTCACAGTATCTGGGCAGAAAGTTGGGCAAAGCTGTTCCTCTAAAACTGTTCAACTAGACCCCTTCCCTTCCCTTCCCTTCCCTTCCCTTCCCTTCCCTTCCCTTCCCTTCCCTTCCCTTCCCTTCCCTTCCCTTCCCTTCCCTTCCCTTCCCTTCCCTTCCCTTCCCTTCCCTTCCCTTCCCTTCCCTTCCCTTCCCTTCCCTTCCCTTCCCTTCCCTTCCCTTCCCTTCCCTTCCCCATCATTTCTTTCACATTACAGTCTATACTTCAGCATTTTCATTTTGATTTGTACTTTTTTTAAAAGTCCTAATTCTTAAACGTACTTGCTTTTTTCAATTATCCAAAATGGGTTCTTTGGCCTCCACTTACATAATCCTCCAGACTTGTGGTAAAGATTGGAGAGAAAAGCTGATACCACAGCATAGTACTTGCAGCATAGTGCATCTGTAACCAGACTAAATAGCAAGGCATTATTCTCAAGGAGGTGAGGTTATATTTGCTGCTGCTAAGCTCTTAGCTGTTCAGTTTTAACACTGGATGCCTGGGTTTCTTTTTCTGGAGTGCCTGTTTACTCTTGTATATTTTTATAGAGTGAAAGGGTGGTGGGGAGAATGAGGGTGTTATGTGCAGTAAAGTTATAAATAACATTGGCTCTCAGGTTATTTGCATTATATCTACTTGCCTGAATGCGTAAAGTTAAACAAAAATGTCTTATAAAATCCAAAAAAAAGGGTGGAACAATGTCATGGATAAGAGGTCTAAAGGCAATGCTACAGAACGTGTTTATTGGGGAGTATTTCCTACTTAGTTAATAAGCCAGACAGAAAATTGCTTACTCCTCCCACAGACTTGAACAGATCAAACAGAATATTAAAGCCTTAAAGATGCTGATGTAGGGAAGAAGGAGGGTTACTTAGCACCCACTGCACTAAACTGACAGGCAAATGGGGAGCATGCTGGGAACAGAGCTATATTCTCAACCCAGAGACAATGATCCTGGGGTGGATGACATGATGAAATGCAGCTGTGACCCACAGGGGTTTTTGTTGTTGTCTTTTTGCCCTGTGTGCCGTTGACTTGGGGGCAAATAGACAAGAAGTGCCCACTTTTGGGCTGCATTTCAGTCACTGTGGTGGCATTTGACTCAATAACAAGACATTGATAATGTTGCAGACTCTTGAACAAACAAGTGTGGGACAGGGATCCAAGGGAGAGTGGCTGTAGTTCCTTCACTGACCTGTGGATTCTTGCATGGGACAAAGATGCCAAGGTTTAGTCTTGCAGTGCTGAAACTGAAAAGGAGGCAGACTCTAATTTCAGGCAAGGCAGAACTGAGCCCTGAGGAAGCCATGCTGTCATTGTGAGGGCTGTCTGAAAGATTTCAGAATATGTCTATGCCTTTGAGTTTTTCAGTGCTGGAATTTAATTTCTAAAGTGTAATAACACCAGTGCATTCTTGTAATTTTATTGCATTTTTTATTACGGATATCATCTACAATAACCCTGCTGTCATATTGGCTTCTGCTATGGTTTCAGTAGTTCTCTGTCTCTCCATCTAAGGTGATGAAAGTGAAGTTGGACCACATTAGACACACATGGTTTTCTTTTTTCCTTTGTTTCCTTTCTCCAAAATGCTGGTCGAGTCAGTGGAATTCTTCTGGCTCATTCTTTCCTAGCATTTATCCTCAAAGGTACACAGCATCCAGTTGACCTTTCCTTGGAGCAGAAGGATTAAAAAACATCCTTGATGGAGCTGCTTCCTTGATGCAGCAGAGATCATGGAAGACACTGTGTCCTATTAATTTTTCCTGTCCTTCCTGCATTGCTTATTTGTGTCCTGAATCAAGGTCTTGAATTCCTGCATGACAGATGCGCCTTTGGAGCTCAGAATTCAAATTCTGGAGGGCCTCGAGGCAAGAAGAACCCTTGACAGGCTTCTAGAATAGCAGGGCATCTTCTGGCTTCCAGAAGTCACACAGAAACGCCCGTGAATCCGCAAAGGAGAGCAGTGCAATACTGAAGATAGCAAAATGCTGTGAGCAGAAATGGAGTGGCCTGGGATTCAAGGATGAACTGCTGAGTGCTCCAGTGGCAAACCTCTGCTAGACCAATTGGTTCCGTATGCTAGAGGACTTGGATTTGTGGCTGGGTTTCACAGTGATTTGAGGCTTGTGTCTCCTATAAATTCTACTGGAAACAGAGCTTCAGCTGTGAGTCTGTTACAGGCGTAGTTAGTTAATTCAGGGATATATTTAAGTAACACTTTACATCTGGACTTGGCAACCAACTTGAAATCCTTATTTAAAAACAATAGTAAAGTACCAGAGAGGCATGATGTAGTCCACCAGTTTGGTAGGTTTTTTTTTGTTTGTTTGTTTGTTTGTTTTTGGGGAGGAGTTGGGGTTTTTTTGGTTTGGTTTGGGTGGGTTGTTTTGGTTTTTTTTGTTTGTTTGGTTGGGTTTTTTTGGGGGGGGTGTTTTTTGCCATAAGAGCCAATGTTTCAGTGATCTTCTAGCATGGAGAATATATTGGAAAAGTAATGAGCAATTGGAAACAAAATGCTGTGAGCGACAGAGCTGTGGACAAAAAAAGCCCTACAAAAACTCCAGTGTTGTGGAGTAGTAGACAAAATACTATTATCAGGCTGAAAGCTGGGGAAGAGAGGAAAAGCAGAGGGTTAGGCTAATCTATTGGGGTGGAAAGAGACTAAAGTTGGGCTTTGGATATCTGCAAATTAACAAAGATTTCTGTTGTTTACCTATTTATTGAGAGAGAGCTGGAGCCACCATGTTGCAAAATCTGTGTGGAAATACTTACACAGTCTGTTCAGGAGGAACAAGAAGTATTAATTCTAAAGTTTTCCACCAAGTGGGCAGAACAGTGCTGGATGAAGATCAGTGGTGAATAAAGAATGATTGAGTGTGAACAGTCAGTCCTGACATATCCAGAAGAGATGAGTATGAGAGATCAGTGGGGACACGTGATCAAATTACAACAGCCAAAACCCAACTGTGATATTAGGTTGCACATTATTCAAGATTGCTAAGAAATTGAGCAACTGAGAGGATATTGTACAGCCTTTTGTATAAAGCTGTGCCTGCGGTCTCAGCTAGAACACAGTGCACAGTTTTGGTCTCCCGAGATCAAAAAGGATGTGACTGAAACAGAGGGATTGGGAAAAGGGTGACAAGAACATTCAAGAGCCTGAGAAAGCTCCTGCCAGAAGAAAGACCAAAAATATAGCCTTAGAAGAGAGAGAAGAAGACAAATGGTACAAGTATGGAGGATACTGCTTATGTTGGAGGTGAGAGGTCAGGAACTTAGTCTCTTCTCATCCCATAGTGTAGGCCCACAGGGATTCAGGATGAAACCCTACAGTGGTTCAAAAAGATAGTAATTATGACTAATTTGGGAGATGATATTAACAGTTCAGTCTTAATGCCATGACCTCAACTTTAAGATTTTAAGAGGGGTAAAGGATAGGTGACAGCTGTAGTCCTGTAAGAGCCTAACTCCCAACAAATGTGCCTTGTCAGAGAGTTTGTTACTTACTTTCTTTATGCTCCAGTTTTCAAACTGTTTTTTGCGTATCTTTAACTCTTTGTACGAGTTAAATTTTCCTGAAGGCATGATGTAGCTCTTAAGTAATGTGTCTGTTGATGATGAACTTGCTGGTGAGCATGGCTTTAGATATTTTTGCACTTCTTGGAGCACAGAAATTAATCTAAACATCCATGTGCCCTTTGTACTGATTTGAAGCATATGGAGACATTGAACAGCTGATCTCCAAAACTATCTTATACAAAGCCATCCCTTTGTTTAGCTTGCCTTGAACAACTCTCAAGAAATTATTTTTTAAAATAAGATTGAACAAATATTCTGAAGCCTGAGTCTTCCCTCTGACAGATTTTTTTTCTTAAAGAAATATTAATAAATTGGTTAGATTTTTTGATATAAATATTTTTAAGGACTCTCTCAGGCTTATAAAGAGAGAAGTATTTATTTTAGAATGGTATCTTTTTCCAGATAAGTTCTAAATTATTAATTTTTCCCTTTTCTCCATTTTATTACAGCTTTCATTTCTAGGTGGCTGGAATGATTAATGGGATGTGCTGGGCTAATGCCTTGTGTTTGGGTACACAAATGATAGAAGCAGCTTCCTGCAAAGCTTTTAGTGTTGGTGCAAGATTGGAAGATATTTTGAAGGCAGTGGGTTGGCCATGGCAGTTCCACTTCCCTCAATTTAGCCATAAATCAATTGTGAGTGATTCTCCCACAGTAATTTTTCATACAGTTTGAACCTGGGTAATGAACATCCCTGTCCTGGAGTGAAATTGTGATTTTTCTAGATCTTGTTGAAGACATGATCAAGATTTATGAAGGGTGACAATGTAAACCCATTACATTTGCCTCTCTCTCATTTGCCTCTCCACCTCATCATCCCTTCCTTCCTTCCTGCCTGCCTTCCCGCATTCCCTCTCTCCCTCCCTCTCTTCTTCCCCTCCTCCCTTCCTTCCTTCCCTGCTTCTGCCAGCCCAAGGAGCTTTAAAATGTCCATTAGAGCACAGCTGTTGCATAGCAGTGGCTCTTACTGCATGAACAGTCATTTATCTGTGACAGATAGAGGAAACAGCAATAACCTAGATGGATATGAGCTGGTTCAGATCAAGTAACAGGAGGATGTGAGCAACTTCCTCAGTTCTGAACTCTTTTTTTCCCTCTGAATCTATTGCATTCTCTTTTAATGTTGCTTGATACAAAAGTACAGTTTGCTTAAAATGGAACCTTGCAGAAATTACGCTCTCTCTTCCTCACTTTCTGTTTCAAATACTCAAAAAATGTTTGAAAGCAAAAAGATGCTTGTTTGTTTGTTTGTTTTCCTGGCAGTCCCCAAATCTTCTCTGCACTCTGAAGCTCAAGGTATAGTAATATCTTCCTTTTCTCCTTCTCCATCTTTGCCATTTACTGATTTGAAGCTGCCAGCACTGAGTGGCCTCACTAACACCTTGATAATGGTGCCCTTTGCACCAGTGTGGCAAACCTATGTGACAATCACATTGGAATACTGCATTTAGGTACTCCGGAATAATCTGCAACATTATGTTTCTGTGTTGCTTGGTTGGTAGCTGTGATAATGAGTTGCAGTTTATTAGCCCTGGAGTAGAGGTCATTTCCTTGAGAAAGACCAGCTAGGTCCCTCGGAGGCATTTGGCAAGTCATATGTCAATAAGCACTTTGGTTTTTCAACCAATAATAAATACACACACACAAACTCATTTGGCTGCAGACTGCCTGAAATTAAGTTGCAGATTGTATCTGGCCCTTGGGCCAGGAATTCCTTGTTCCTGTATTAGACAGTGTCTAATAGTAGTTGAAAGAGAGAATTTTTAGAAATCATTTTGCAAGTGACTCTGGAGAGACAATGAATGTAAATCCTTGCAGACTCACAAAGACTGCAGTCAGAATACTGAGTGAATCTCAAAGTGCAACATAGCGGTTCCTCCCTCATCACAGGCTTCAAAGATTTAGTATTCAAAAGAATGTGGGAAATTGGGTCATTTCTGTACAGTTTAGAAGAGATCTGAGGTTACCAACTTTCTTGCTTTAGTCGCGTAGAAACTCTGAGTCTGGATTAGCAGGAATCCTGAACAGGATTTTCCTCTGCATTTAACATGAAAATCTAATAAATGTCATTTAACTCAGTGAGTGAAATTCTGTCACCATTGAAGTTGATGTCAAAATTTCCATTGGCTTTTGTGGGAATAGAAAATCACCCTATAAGCATAAAACCCATGTAAATCTCTAGGTTTTTGATACGGTTATTTCTGTACAGGACACACCTGTAAGACTTTTTGAATATGTTGTTTTAAGAAAAGCAGTTTAGCTTTCTTACTCAGGAGTAGTTTTTCTGCCTTTTAGAAATGGCTAAAAGTTACTTTTCATGAAGAGTATCATTTAGTGTGACACCTTAGAAGATCTGAAGGTAACAAGGAGGTGGTGTTAATTACTGTAAAATAAGAACACATTTTCTATCCTTCCTTCAAGAAGTTTAAATTTCTATTACTTGTCCCCCCCACGCTTGTTTTTGGTGAGAGTTTATGTGATGATTTTATAATCCCCTGAATAGTTTTCAGAGTTTATGGGGTAGTATTTTATAACTACATTCTGCAAGCAGTGGTGTCTTTTGGAATGACCATGAAATGTTATAGTAGAGATTTCAAAATGACGGGGTCTTGGCACAGGTCTCTGCAGGGAGGAAAAATGACTTTGGACAGGTTTAGAGTATGTCTCATGGCAGGGATGGCCCCAGAGCTGCCTGGCTTTGTAGGCTGATCTGTCTGTTTCAGCAGGTGGGAACTGGTAAATGTAAGAAGTGCCAGAAACAGGCTCAGTGTGAAAGTCCAGGTAGTATCTCCAACACAAGTAAGGAAGTAGCAGATGTCTTGGTGAGCTTATGGAGACACCACTTGGTTATACTTTCCTAGATTTGGGAATTTTCTAAGCCAAAAAATACAATAATAGAGGGGGCTGAGCAGGGGAAGCAACATCTGGTTTCTCTTTCTCTGTGACAAGGCTCTGAAAGAAGACTTCCTTTATCTATTTTTTTACATCACCTGCGTCTCAGTAATTGCCCTGCTAGAAACTAGAACAACCTGACACTATTTTTACACAGAGCATGAAAGTACTTAATATGTAAGTTATATGAAAGAAGATCTGACTGGGAGGAAGCTAAAGGAAAAGCAGGAAGATAAAGAGGGTGTAAGATAAAAGGGATACATGGCTTTTTATGGTATTTTTATTCTTAATTACTCTTTCAGATACTTCTCCCTTCCAGCATCTCAACATGCAAGCTAAATCTATTTTACCCTGTGTGAATGCCCGCAAAGTTTGATGTACATTTCATTTCTATACACACCTGTTTCTCCAAACAACCCTAGGCTAACATTTTGTGTTAGTGTAGAATTTGCCCAAGAAAATAAAGTAAGCTTTGGCAAGGAAAAAATAGGAATTTAATGGTATAATAGCAGTGTAAGTTTAAAGGCATAAATTGATGGTTCACATAAGGATTATAAGACATTTTGGTTGCAGGCTGTTAACCATGCTACCAGTATACTAGAGAAGCCTAGCTTGCAGTTGTCAGCATTCCAGAGTTTCACCCACTAAGTCATTAATTTGTTCTCATGTCTGGAAGCTTTAGCATGCCACTGTAGTTTCTTGCATAATCATTTTATTATGTTAAGAAAAAAAATGTAGCTAAAATGGGTTCTGATAATAAAAACCCCAAATACATGAGACTCTATTTCTTCTGTTGAATGACAAAATGTTATAGTTGTGTTTGTATGTTCAGCTGGTTTAAAAGCAAAAATTTCATGCAGATTTGAAAGCCCAACGAAAAATCAAAGTGAAAAATATCATACATTGAAAAATACAAGCAACCTCGTTTCCTATGAAAGTCTGAAGCCGAACATAAAAGAAAGTATTGCTGATTGTTATATGAAAAAATGGACCCTGCTGTATTATCTCATAAAGTACATTTTTCCAGTTTCCAGGAGGAACAGATTAAGACATTTGAACACCTCAGCTAGACTTCTTGGAGATTGGCTTGAAGTTACTGAACATATGGTGTTTTGAGTAAACAGAGAGCCACTAAAATGATATTTGAAATCTTTTAGAATATATATGCCAATCAAATTCCCACCAGGATCTGACACTGTTGCATGGAGCTAGATCATGTAAACACTGCTAAACCAGATCTAAAAACGGAAACAACTAGCCAGAGCTAATTCTCTGGGTTCTTTCTATAGTCAAGGAGTTAAGGAGGTAAATTCATTGAACTTAATTTAGAAGCCTGTGTTGGAATTAATTGACTTTTCAGCTGCCTGAAGATTCTGATTATGATGGGAATTAGCTGGCTAGCCAAGGATGTATGCTTAAACTCTGAAATAGAGTGAGTTAGGTGAGACAAATCCTATCCCAAAGATATTACTTTCCCGCAGTGTGATCTGGGTGGAATTTTAGTCAAAGCAGCATTTTTGATGATCGACAATTGTGACCCAGAGTGAACTGCAAAGAAAAATCTTCAGGATAAGTGGGAAAAATACAGGACAGTGAATGGATTCTGATGGTTTTCCAGGGAGCTGTGCTATTGAAGCATCTGAAAACTGCTGGAGAAGTTTGTGTGTAGGAACTGCCAGACAGCAATTAAGCCCAGCAGCACAGGCTGTTTGTTGTCGAGACTGAAGCATATGAGTTGAGTACACCCTGTTCTAGAGGGAGTTCATGGGCTGGCGGTTTTGCTTTTGTTAAAAAAAAAAAAAAATCCCAAGATGAAGAAAATACTCAGAGTTGTGCTTTCCTTTTTCCTTTGTGATCGTCTCTAAGTGTTAGGCGGAACTGGGATTCCACTCAAAGTGGTTTAAGGGCAGGCTGATCTGTGCTATAAGGCTGCATTGGCAGCAGGGGCTAACATTATTGCTATTAAAGAGGTGTTCTCACCAACTGCAGTGGCGGCAGATTGAGGCCTGTGTTGAAGTTCACTGTTGACAGAAATTAGGACAACAGTAATGGATGTTCTGTTTGTGTGAAATGTTCAGGAGGACATGATTTGGGGAGGAGGAAGAAACCCAAAATATTATCAATATTTAGCATATCTTTCCCTTTCCCCCCTTCAAACCTAGCTGTTTCTATCAGTGACCTACATGTAGGAGTTCTTCAGATAGAGGGATGAATGCTTGTGTGTTTTAAAACCTTCTCTTTTCATCAGGCTTACAGAAAACAAACTCTCGTTTAAGACAATACCTGTGCTCTGCACCCATAGAGGCACAGTGGCAATGTGTCAAATTAGATTATTTTTCTATGCCTGTCTCTTTCAAGTCTTCAGGATTTGATGCATATCAGCACCTTGGAGAGGATTTATGAGAGAGGAAGAATGTGGGAAACAAATAGTTGATATGCCTCAGATTATGAAATGTCTACGTACATAACGTAAAATATTTTTTCTTTTTATTTATCACCTTCCTTGAAAACACAATAATCCAATCAGGACTAATAGTTTGATGTCATTGGTTTGGCAAGCTAACACATTGCCTAATTCCTTGTTTCTTTCTGGGATGACTGAAAAAATGGCAAAAAGCCAAGCTCAGAAGCAACCTATCTCAGCCTTGGTGTGTTAGACCCTCTCAGTGTGTTAGACCCTCTCAATTGGACTTTGGGCTAGAATACAGCAGAGATTACTTTTGTGTTGCTGATGGATGATTTCTTAGTAATAGCTCATAGACAGATTTATTTCTGGCCTGTCTAGGATATTTGACATTGTGAATAACGCATTGCAGCTGATACGCCTTGAAGATCTTGTAAAGATGTAAGCAAATCATATGGATTGTATCCAGCTGCAGTGACTGAACTGTAATGCATAACTACAACTCTTCTCCTGGCATTCTTCTTTGTACAAAGCCTGCAAAATGCTGTCCTCACTCCTGTCTTGCTATGAGCACAAAGAGAAAATTAACTGTCCCTTAACAAGTCCTTCGCATTCAACTCAGAAAATATAAAACTTCTGACTATTCCTGTAATTAATTTGAAAAAAAACAAAACAACAAACAAACTTCATTGAAAACCTTCAGGCTTAAACACTCTGGCAAAATAAAAGGAGAGAAGGAAAGCTAACATTTTGAAGACTAAGTAATACATAACATCATCAATTGCCCATGAAACTATTCCAAATGCTCTTCATATGGGTTTTCATTCCAATATTCTTCAAATGGGGTCTTCACTTTTTTTTCTTAAATCATGGATGATCGAGTAGTGGCGACTTCCAAAATGTTTCCTCCCTCCTCTTAGCAGATGTTCTGTGGACAAATAATATTTTGATAGTGTTCAAACACATCTTTAGGTCAGGTTATATTCTGCTTTCAGATTGAAAATCTCATCTCCAGAATGTCAAACTACCTTTTTAAGTTCCCTGGGCAAAGGCTGGCCATCACTATTACCCTCTGCTCACCTTCTTGATTTCCCCTAAGTATGGGATTAGGTGGTAAATCAACCTTTACAGGGCTTAAGGGGAGGAATCTTTCATTCTTTTTGCAACCAAAACCTACCATGGCATCAAGCATTCATCCATGGGGAGGAATGAATTTGGAGACAAAATATTCAGATGTCCAACTCTTTGTTTCATAATTGTCTCTTAGAGATCACGCTTACTGTAAATCATGTTGAAACTGATTTGAATAATCCACCTATACTTAACAATAATTAGCCTAGGAAGAAGCCAAAGTTGTCCTTAGCCAAGGAATAGTGGAAGAGAGACTCATGAAACTGCAAATGTGGGCTGAATAAGAGCGTTATGGTATAGGTCATAAATGTTATTTGCGCCAATATATTGCCCAGACTGTGGATGGCATCGCTTTGTTATCCTGTGTGGGCTGTAAGGCTTATTGTCCTGTGCTCATCCTCTTCTTTCAGAACCAGATGCTTAGCTGCATGCAGTTTTTTGTCTTCAGAGAAAAAAATCTAGATAACAATATCTAGATAGGTCATAACAATGTACATAACAGTATCTGAATGGAGTAAAATCCCCCAAATATCAACAAAATTCCTGTTGGCTTCATCAGAACTGCACGTGAAATTACAATTTTATCTGATGAATCACTCTTTCTCCATTCCTTTGTAACACTTCAGAAGATTATATACTCCAAGGAACTTTTTTTTTACCTGTTGCCTAAATGCATTTTTCACAGTAAAGATCAGAAGATCATGTAAAGGTGTGGTTGTAGTTTACAATGATAATTTATTAGTGCAATCATTCATATTATGTTTCCTTGCCATATCCTTATGGCACGGAGTGATGCTATCAAAGCATTACAGATTCAACTAAGCAAACATTTTGAATACATTTGGGAACTTTAAAAGCTAACTGCATGGTTATACTGTGAATCCTATGTGAGTCTGAGATTGAAACCCTTGCCTGAGATTAATGAAAGGGGCCTGCCTTCCTCTCTCTCCCCTGCCCCAGTTTTGGCCTCTGAAGTTTAGTTTTGGGTCTAATATAAAAAGATAAATGTTGAAGAGCATAGAAAACCAATAAACTAGGTTATGTTAATTCTAAACTGTAATGGAATGAAAGCAAACAAGGGATGATTCAAAATTGTGTTGATTTTTGTGAATGGGTTTAACTGGAAGGTAGCTTATTTTTCTGCCCTTCTGGCATGAATTCGCTGTAAAAAAAAAGAAGGGATTTACTAGGGGACTAAAATGAGATGTCCCTCATGTAGCAGTGTAACAGCTATATTTTTTTCACTCTTGCATGATCTTTGCCCTACATTGTTCCTCTTGTTGCAACACAGATTTCCCAGGAGCAATCTGCGAAGTTCCCCTCCTCTTGCACAAAACCTAAGCCTTTTTTCAATATTCTTGAGGTTTTATCCAGTGATATATAAGGAATTATTTCTATTACCACCAAATCCTCGAAGAGAACCATTGTGAAAAACTGTTCAAAGCCCAGGGTGAGCTTTTCAAAGGTATGTGCTTTTATAGGGAGTTGGATTCATATCATCTCATGATGCGTCTTTGAAACTGTCCCCCATATGACTAAGACCATGTGTGAGACTCTGTGCCTAATTTGTGAGCAGTCATAATGATGGTACAGTAATAGGCATGCAACTGAGCCTGCGTTTTGTTCATAACTCCAAGTGCCTTTAGCTGAATTTTCAAAGAGGCTGAATTCTCACATCTCCTACTACTTCAGTGGAGCTGTAGGTGCTCCGGGACTGAAAATCAAGCTACTGACATACTGAAAAATTAAAGCTGAGGTATGAATGAGTCAATCAAACATCTACTGTTCATTTGTAAGTCAGACTTACGAACTGAGTCTTTCTGAGTTTAATGGAGGCTGCTGCCTTCATCTTTCAGGAGATTGTCAGTTCAAGAGTTCCCTCTTTTTGTCACCTCACCACCCAAACTTTAGTCTTACATAAGTGGTATTTTCTATTCACAGGTCACTGCCGCATTTTATTTATTGGTTTGGGTCTCTGGTAACTACAGAGCTTGGTTGATGTGCTATTTTTTCATCTTCACACTGTATGTCTACATGCAACACTTTTGATTAAGGGTTTTTTGGATGCTCTGTTGACTGAGCCATGATCAATCACATCCTCAAGGCTGATATTCACTTTTAATACATAGAAACAAAAATGAATAAAACTTTATATCTCATACTGTGAATATTCATACATGTTCACACTTATGCATATGTATAATTCCATTAACTTATTTGGCATACTGTTTTGTATGGTCAAACAGGTATTTTCATTCTTGCAGGAGAAAGCAGGTTTTTTTCTCCAGTTTCAACCTTTGTACATCATGTTATACTTCAAAAACACCATGATATTGGCTGAAAAAAATGGGACTTTAAAAAAATGTACATTCTTTTTACTTGCATTCTGGTTTTTGATCTTTTATCTTCAGCTTGGAGATGTTTTCAAAACTCTTCAACAATGAAGGCTAAGAACATCTGGGTTTTTAATTTAAAGGACAAATGAAATCCTTACATAAACATATCATTGAATAACCCACCAAATAAATAGCACAAAATAAAATTATGAGCCAGGGGTAGAAGAGCCTTAGAGAAAGCAACCTATAAACATAAAAGAATATATTTTTATCAATTCAAAGCTTAGAGGCACTGAAGAAAAAACTCTTGAAAGATGTGAATTTTTGAGACAATGGAGTTCCAGGAGTCTCTCTTCCTTGCAATGCTTAATTTTGACCCACTATCAACCAAGTCTGAACTTCACTTGGCCAAGAACTTAATGTCTGGATTCTTGCAGGCACTAAAGGGTTATTGATGAGTAGGTGGAGGAATTTTGTGTTGCTTGGTTATATATGTTGGTGTTTTTCACTGCAGTAGCTGTAGCTGTTTGCAACGCTGTCTGTAACCACCTCACTGGAGGGTGAATTTTCCTGCCCTGCCATTGCCTTTGATTGTCATAAAGCACCCATCGACTGTGAAGAAAACAGCAGTGCTTAAGCGTAGTCTATTCAAGTATATTCAAAATACGTTATTTTTAGCATTATTGTTAATATGAAATGTTCCACCAACCAGCTGGAATTATGCAAATCCTAGCACATGCGTTCCTCACTAATCTGCACTCTTGGATGTACTCTTTACATTCATTTCATTTTATGAATGTCTTTCCAGCATACTTCCCTACAATAGGAGATTGAAAAGCCTGCAATTTTCTTCTTGCCTGATTCTCCCATTGGGTTTTGTTAGTATTCAAAAAAATAAATTGATGTCTTTTTTTTATTTTTTTTTTGTCCAGATTGAGAAAAAAAATCAACCTGCCAGCACGGATGAGTGGGGAGAAAATGGAGAAAAGGGAAGGCTCACAAACTGCGAAATCTGAGTTCTTTAGGTGGTTCTTTGTTGACTCACTGTTTGCAGTGGAGAAACAAATTAGGACAGTCATGGAAGGAGCTCTGAAAGTCTGAGAACTTTTTCAATAATTTGACTTTGAGCCAAAAGTCTCATAACCTCTGTCACTTTCACTGGTATTACCTCAAAAATATTGTGTGTTTGGGGAAAATTTCTAGATGGGAAGGAAAGGAAGGAGTGGTGGGTCTGTGGTGTTGGCCTGATTTACCTGTGTCATGTTTGTGGATCAGGAGGACCTGGCCATGGCCTTTGCCATCCTCATCATCCCAGCATCCTTGCTGTAGAGATATTGCACAGCCTCTGTTGCACATTTCTCCTTCCTGCCTAGGGCGCTTGGCCTTTGGGAAGCCTGTGTGTGTGTCCTCTCCTCATGTGCCTTTTCATCCCTGTTGATTTATGGAACAGGCCTTCAGTGCCTTCTGGCATCGTCATAAGCACAGCTGTGGGAAGGGTTTCTGTGGGGCCCTGGTCCACCTGCTGCTGCAACAGTTATCAGTTCCTTGCACTCTAGCAGATTTCCTGGGAAGCTGGAGGATTTGTCCCAGAGGTGAGCAGCCTTGTTCCCTGGTTTGAATTCCCATGGTTAAATGACATTCTAAATTTCTGTTATATCTTCACCTTGTAATTTGTCTGTTTTAAAGCTTTTTTAGAAAACTCATTCAATTTTAAAAACTTATTTACACCTCTAGTTCACCTTGTCTTCCTATAAAGGTCTTTTCAAACCTGGTAACTTCAATAATTTGTTGTGTCTCTGTGTTTTTGCTGAACTTGTGATTTCCAAATTGGATTGGTACAAGGTTTATTTGCTGCTGCTGTTTTAGTTTTCCGCAATGGAAGATAAAACACACAGCAAGATAGGATTTTTCAGTTTTTTTTCTGACTAAAATAATAAACCAGCTCCAATTGCTCCTAACCAAAAGCTGGTGATGCATTTCTTATTAGCTCTTCTGGGGCAGAAGAGATCCACCCTGTGTGCTTGCAGACTGCCTAGCACCTCTGGGTCCTACACAAAAATTCTGATGGATGTTGGGATTTTTCATTGCAAGATTCTTACCTTGCCTGAGGTCATCTCTTTTGTTAAGCAAGAAGGGACATTTAGAGTTTTCACTGTGCACAAGAGACTTCTCACTTCTCTAACAAAAACAAGTTTTTTTTTTTTGCAGTTTTGATGGCTTAGACCCATGGTCTTCCATATCAGCCTATAACTCCAAGAAGTGATAGGGGTTTATGTCTTAATTTCTTCAGTCAGCTCTGCTTCCCAACTACTAGTTATGCTACTTGTTTTTATCCATTTAGGACCTGATTCTGATCCATGGTTGCAAACACTGTTTACTTAAACAAATGGAAGCTTCATTGAGCTACTGTTCAAAGAAGGTGAAAAGGAAGATCACTCTGTTAACTCGTTTGAAAACTTCCCTAAAACTGACCTTTATTTTGCTCGTTCAGTATTTATCAGTCTTTTGTAAACATTATGTGTGGGCAGCTCAGTCTTGCTTAATTGAAATGAGATCGTTTGATTGAGACTTATTGATAAGTTGACCAGGGCACATCTGAATGCTGATTTTAAGTATTCTGGCACTGGAACTATTTCCTACGGTGTAATGGTAACCATAAATGTTAACCCCATAGGCTAATAATATAATAATATGATTGCTTTACAACCACAGCTAATTTTTTTGTTATTCATTCCTTTTACCCAGGAGTTTGCACTGGAAAACAATCTGTCCTCTTAATTTGATATGGTTCCTGGTTTCCTAATAACGTTGCAAAATGCTCAGAATTATGGCTGTCCCCGTGACCTCTGTTTCATGCTGAATAGCTCTTGATTTAAGTGATGTTGTTCTGAATAGCTTTCAGACTTTCCTAGACCCAGAGTTTAACTAATTATGCCATAATTAGGAGTATCATATGAGCATAATTAGGTGTATCAAACTCCAAATGAGTTGTGTGAAACAGAAAGGTGTATCAGATGATTTCCGAACTGTAGGAACTTAAGCATTTCAAACATAGTAAAGTGAATGAAGGGATGGCAGTTGAGTTTAGATAGATTTCTAAAACACTTCTGTCTCCCTTAGGTCGATCTTCTGCTTTGGATCCCTTCATTACATTCTGTAGGAAAGAAGTAATTCTTTGCCCATATCCATTTAACGGCTGGTACCGTGGAGTCCACATCACTGATTAAAGCTTCTGTGTGATATTGCTGTGCAAATGAGAAATACCTCACACAAGGTGTGGACAAGATTTATTTGGAATAGTGTAAAACTGGCAGCAGTACCTCTTTGCTGGCACTGATGCAATATTATATATTGTTTTTCACAAACACACCTTCTGATAGCTGTTTTAAATAATTTTCATAGACAACTCAAAAATCTGCAAGATGAATACTTTAGCATTTACCAATCAGGGCTTTAACTTTCCACTCAGCTGGTGTGAGATTTCTGTTTTTTCTGAGTGCATTCCAGTAGTAGTGATTTCCTCTGTGGGGTTTATATAGTGGTTGTAGTAAGGTAAATGCTGAGTGGCCAAAAGCATCCTCTTTTCAAAACAGGAATACAGCTCGTTCAGCATAAGGCAAGATTCAGCAAGGTTCCTGCTTGGTATAACCTTCCTATATGGAGAAAATTCTTCCATGTGGGAAAAGCTTTTTTCACAAGAATCTGTTGTACAAAGTGTAATTTTTTTAATTGAGCGGGTGAAATAGGGGCATAGCTCTTTCAGGAAACTTCCTAATTCAAGGACCTGAGTTGCTACAGGTTAATCATATATGATAAAATAATATTTCCCAATGTCTTATTACATCTGTAAAATGTAAGCAGTCTTAAAAAGAAGCAGCAGCACATGGGACTCTTTAGAAGTCAAGACAGATTCAGCAAATCTGACAGTAGGACTGGAGAAATGAAATATGTTTCTAAAACATTTTTCTGATGGTGAGAGATAGTCACAAATTGGGGAGAGGTGGCTAAGAGTAAAATGACAAAAAGAAAAAGAGAGGAGGAAAGAAGGAGACTGAGGAGAGATTTTCTTTGAAACATCCCACATTTCATTTTGCATAGTGTGCATGCATCCCTTTTCCTGATCCTGCTTGCAATGTCTGGACTCTGGAGCAGAGATGACTTCCTGAAAAAGGAAGCAATGGCTTCACCCTTACACAGAGGCTGCAGCCTATAGGATCTAAGGGGCTGAGTGACCTCTGCACCCCTCTGGCCTGCACACCTTCCCTTGAAGAGCTGACCCATGCTCCAGGCCTTGCACTGGTAGGGAGCTGGAGGGAACTGGGGGACTCAGGGCTCCCGGCCTCTCCACTGCCTGCAAACTTTTTAAGGACTTGCTCTTTTCCCACACCATTCTTGTTGCTGCTGTTGTACATAGAATTACTATCAAAGGCTTTAGATGCTTTTAAAATGCAACTCAAATACTCTAAAAAAAGTCTGGTACAGTCATGGATTAGAATTTAAATCCATTTCAATAGACAAGACTCGGGGCAATCATCAATTCGGTTTCAATACGAAGCAAATGGATGCTGAGACATTTAGAGGCAGTGAAGGAAAGCAATACCATTTTGCCACAGGGTCAAGTAGAAATAAAACTGTTTGCCTCTGTCTTAAGAAATGTTGACAGATTTCAACACCCCTAGGGAAGGAGTGGTAGACGATGGATATAGCAGAAAGAAACTTGTCTTAAGCAATAAGTTGAAGCCCACCAAAAAGTGGTTGCCTAGTGATGGTGCTTTGTGAGATCCAGCAAAATTATGCTGGGAACTTTAGAAGTGAATTGATGCAGTCTCCAAAGAGGGGAGGTTTTCAGTTGCAGACAGCTTTTAACAGTGTGACTGGACTAGTGTTCGGAGATGGAAGGCCAACTTCACGGCATCAGATACTCATCCAAATCAAGACAGCACCAGAAGATGTGAATAACTTTGTTTTTAAGTGGATCTGCTTTTCTATAGAAAGTTATTTTGACACCCATGTTTTTGATGGATCCCTAGTCCCTAGCATTTGTTATCATCCTTTACCTGTACAATTTATTCTGTCTTTTCATTACCACAGCTGTGCTTATTGGCACTGGTTTTTATTTAGAAATTGGGAAAATGGCAGGGTCCATGGCTCAACCTGCTCCTTCTGTTCCTTTATTCCCCCACGTGGAAGCAGAGACAAAATTAAATTGCAGAGCATCAGAATTGCTGAAGAGCAAAGTGCTAAGGCAAGATTATAATTGATACAGAACAAAGTTACCGTATGGTGGAGTGATGTTATGCCAAATATTTTTGCAGCCTTTCTAAAAGTGGGAGCATAACTTTGCAAACAACTAGGAAATGCCTACAAATTGCCTGATGTGAATTGCTTTTCTTCGTTTAGCAATTTTTTTAGGAGAACAGAATGGTTTTGCTCGATTTTAGAAGTTAATTTGATATAATGCAATTGATGTAAATCATGTAGTTAGCTTGATTTATGTCATTTGTCCTAGCAACAATTTGTTTATAAACCAAGCCCAAAGTGTCTTTCTTAACACGAAAAGTGCTTTTCTGACAACTGCTGCTGTGAAGTAGAATACATATTGCCAAGCAAACAACATTTCAATTGTATTTTTGATTTCTTTATGGGTTGAGGTAGGGGAAAGACTTGGATTATTAATTACAGAACTATGTCATTTTGTGGTAATTTCTTAGCAGATCTGGGAATTTCATTTTCAGAAAAAAAAAAGCTATTATGTTCAAAAGACATTTGGAGAAATAGAATGGTGTTTTCTCACTAATGTATTTCCAGTAAACATGGAGATTTAATGATTTTCAGAGATCTATAATTGTATGCTGACAGTTCCTCCACTGAGGGAAGACCACTCTACTGAGCAACAATTGTCCCACATGTGGATGATTCAGGATTCCTTTTACAAGAGATTTTGTGGCTTTTGTGGGCATTTATCATGGTATTTTAAAGTATCATGTACCAGTCTTAAAGCAGTGACATTCACCGAATGGTTCTTCTTTCTCAGGATTCTCTTCCAGTGAATCTGGAGCAATTTCTCTGGGATCAATGACATTACACTGGTATAAAACTGCTGTAAGAGAAAAACCAGATTAGATGCATGCAGTTACTTTTACATTATGCCTCTCTATTGTCATCAGCAGAGGCACACTATATATTTAAATGTTTTAAGTACTTGAAAAAATGGCTGTTTTTTGATACAGCATGCTTTGAATAACACATCTAGTAGGTGTTAGTTTAAGAATCTCTGCAAACCAGTGTATGAACAAACAGCTTAGGGTTCCTGCTCCCTACTCTATGTATATAGGTCTTCTGAGGGGCTCCAATAGCAACAACATGCAGTATGCTCGCAGTCACACCTCTCTTTTCCATATGCACAAAGCTGCCATATGTTTCTTCAGTTTTTCTGTCAGCTTTGCTGTTCTTGTTCCTGTTAAATGCAGAGCCTGGAAGCTAGATGTGATTTGCCTCTGGAGCAGGACAGAAGTAGTAAATGTGACCCTCTGTGAGGGAAACTCATTATGTGAAAAGGCTGCCCAGTGGCATAAATCAGCCCCCGTGGAGTTTGGGAGGAGTGTTTCACACCCTTGAATCTCTGCCAATGCTAGTTAAACTAAGAGTCAGTTATAAGCCTGTTGCATACATGCTTTTCCTAAAGAAATATTTGGGTTGGGTTTTTTTCTTTTTTTTTTCCCTCCCCAAGAATACTGTGTCCTGTCCCATTGAATAGACCAAATCCCATTCCACTATACAGACAAATTGAGTGATTTGGTTTCTTGCATTCTTGAGACACTGTCCTCTTGCTGTGCTGCCTCAGCCCCTTTCTCTGGGGAGCTATCACAAAACTCCAGCTAATGCAAGTTAGGAAAGCAAAGTTGCTGGCAGGGCTAGTTCCTAGGGTTGTTACTGTCCCCAAATTCTGACTCCCTCCAAAATCCCAATGATGCAGTTCATTTGGCTCAGGGCAAACACACACTTTGTTATACATAACACAGACATGATTACATTTTCCATTTGGTAAAGTCATAGTGTAGCTCCAAGTCTGCAAAAAATAGAGACATGATTCAAGTTGCAAACAAGATGGAAGGATTTCAAACGGCTCCATTACACATAGAGCAAGCATAGTGAAATTAATAGGAAAAAGCTGGTTTGAGGACAAGGACTGTGCTCCCTTTTTCTAAGCAAATGCGTAGTTCTGAAGCTGTGCAAATCAAGAGTTACACTGTTGCAAGTAGAAAGAGTCTGATTTACGTAAAATGCAGGCTGTTGCAGGCTTTACTGTCCTGAAATGACAGAGCAAAGAAACAATTTCTCTTAACTCACTGACCCATTTGTTTATCTGCTGAGTTGCCAAATATGCATTTACAACAGATGTTTGCATGCATAGTGTGTCTAGTACTGCATGCTTTTGCATCTTTTCTTAGGAGAGACTGAGGCTATTTTAATTGCTAGTTTTGCACTCTCTGTCCCATTACCCATAGCAGCCTCACTGACCTCTGCAAAAGGCTATGTACAATTTAATTGCAGTTATTACTCTTTAGACTAGGAGCATGTGAATAGGGTGTTCTTCTTGTCTCTTGGTGCAAGGGTCCAATATGCCAAATATCATTTAATGAATAAATAAGAACTGCATCTGTCAGGCCAGAATATCAAAGCCTTTTAAAGCGATGCCAACATTAGTTTTACAGGGAGAAATACTGGGGGAGAGACATTACTGTTTGTTCAGAACAAGGCCTGAAGAAGAATCATGAGTGGCAAATTCCAGGCTCTTAAAAAAGAAGAGATGCTCCTTAAAAGACACTCCTGGTTTACATGTTCAGGTGTTAGGGCAATAGACTCTTGGGTCTCCAAAATTCCAAATCCCACTTGGGGATCTGTCTGGGCTATTTGTGTGGTCTCAACTGAGTGAGTAATTCTGGGTCTCACGCCTCTAAAATGAGGATATTAGCCATGCCCTAGTCTAGAGGTCTGAGGAGGTTAAATTCAGGTAGGAAATGAAAAGGAGATGTCTACATCTTGTTATGGACATGAAGCTAGAATACAGGTTTGGTGGGCTTTTCGTACCAGAAAAAATGTAGAATCATAGGATTATTTGGGTCAGAAGGTACCTCAAAGATCATCTTGTTCCAACCCCTTTGCTGTGGGCAGGGACATCTTCAGCTAAATCAGGTTGCTCAAAGCCCCATCAAACCTGTATTCTAGCTTCACGTCCTGCTTCAAGAGATGGAGCATCCTCAACTTCTCTAGGCATGGTTTCAGTGCATTTCTAGGCATTCTTTCATTGTCTCACCCTCACAGTGAATAATTGCTTTCTAATCTAAATTTATGCTCAGTTTAAAGCCATCATCTCTTGTCTTACTGCTACATGCCTTTGTAAAAATCCCTCTCCAGATATCTTGCAGGCCTTCTCTAGGTACTGGAAGGTGCTCTGAGGTCTCTCTTGAAGCATTCTCTTCTCCAGGCTGAAATGTAGTCTTTGCTTTCTGCATAAGGCTTTAGAAGTTTTAAAATTAGCTGGACAGAGATCTGGAATTTTTAGGATGAGAGGACATAGCTTCAAGTTGTACCAGGAGAGATTCAGATAGACATCAGAAGGAATTTCTTGATGGAAAAAATTGGTAAACAATGGCATGATGTGCTCGGGGAGGTGGTAGGCAGTCACCATCCCTGGAGGTGTTCAAGAAATGACTGGATGTGGCACTTGGTCTAGGTGTGTGCCATGGTCTGGTTGACATGGTGGTGATCAGTCAAAGGTTGGACTGGATGATCTCAGAGGTCTGTTCCAAACTTAATGATTCTGTGATTTTCCCAAGACTGAGAAGAAGATTCTGTCCTCTCATTGTCTCCAGTGTGTTGGTCTGCATTGCTGTTGTCATCTCCCTTTAGGAACTGCAGATCCTGGTGAGGGAAATTATTTGCTTAAAGTAAAATGCACCTTAGGTAAAGAGTAGCTTGTAAAATAGCATATTTATATAAATGTAATCATTGTATCCTATGGATAATAGCAAACATTATGTTTTCTGCATAATAAATATTTTTAATTGGGTATGTATTTCTGTAGTATCAAATGTTCGAGTTTTCACAAAGATAAAGTTCTGTGCTAAGATTTTGATACATCAAAATAACATTCATAGATGTTGCTGTTCATAAGCAGTCAAGTATAATCAGTGTGCTTTTAGAGGTGTTATGTTAATTTCTTCACTCAGTTTACAGTAGTTTTGGTGTTAAAAGAAAACAATAAGAAAAGCAAAAATGTAAATATTCCAATTTATATATCCATTATTTATTTCCTCATTGATGCACATGAATAAAAACTGTATGAACAGAAAAAGAAAAAAAAAAAGCCTGAAAACATAGAACAATGTTCTGCAGCGCACACAAGGTTTCTTGTTGGAACTTTAATGAGGCTTATTGGTTTCTGATTTGTGCCAAGGCTCAGGTTATGACCAAGCCTGACTCCTTGCTGTTCCTGTGGCCCAGCAGTGCCTCGCTCTGCCTGTGTAATTATTCATTTTTTCCTGTCATGCTCATGCTTGTGTCAACCTGGCTCCTGAGAGCCTCTGCTCTAGCTGGAGTACAGTCTCACCTGCTTGCACAGAGGATCTTCTGAGCATGGCTGACACAGCAGACACCACCAGGCACCCCAACACACTTGTAAAACACAGACTGGTGTCAAACTAATCAATTTACTCAGGATAGACCTAGGTGTTATTTGGCTGATCACAAGGACACCAACTGGAGAGTGTTAGTGTGGGGAGTCACACCAGTTTGAAAGTGGGCTTAAATGCCAAAAGCTTGGTGGTTTGCAGGGCTGCATTTCTTCATTCTCAAAGAACCTGCAGGAAAGCACAGTCTGTCTGCTCTGCCGCCACAGGGCCTTTGCCTTACTGTGCTGCCTTTGGAGTTTGAATTGTTTGTTGAGTTACAGGGACATTGCAAAATCCAGATTAAAATAAACACCAAGTGTTGTTCCATTTGATCTTGTAATTTCCTGTTGCTAGCAGTAGATAATGATGGAATAATTTGTTACTATGTTTGAACTTTGCAGTATTGTGAATTCTCCTAATCTAGTTTAGCCCCATAGGTCATTCATGGGGAAAGAGCAAAAAATTTTCCAATAACTCTCTTGTTTCTCTTTTAAAGAATGTTGAACCTGGTTCTGTGCTTGAAAGCAATTAGTATTGAGACTGCTAAGAATAAATTGCTGATACCCTAGAATCCTCTTAATTGCTATGCTGATCAATGACACGCCTGCTTAATTGGGATGATTGGCAGACAACTAATCCTGTGCAATGCATTTCAATTACTCCAAACAATATACTAATGGCCTACCTCTGTTTAAATGACACATCTCCTGTTGTCTTCTGCTGCTGTAAGCTTTTCATAAGAGCTATAGAGAGAAAGATGGAAGCTTGAGAGGAGGCATATCCTACTTATGCACTCCCTTGCTTTCTTGCTGTTGTTCTTGCACTTCTACATCACTCAGCTTTATCCCAGATATTTAATACAAAATTATTGTGTGTACTTTAAACACAATTCACAAACTACAGTGAAGTGTTTTCCCTCGTCTCTGATACCCAGAAGAACCACTTAATTGGTTGTTTTCTGTTTACACTGGGTTCTTTGTGCTAACCGGAGTGTGCTGCTACATGTAGCTTCTCACTTTGTTTTCTAATGGTATAAAATGTGTAATTGGACAAGCCAAGGTCTTAACTATTATAAAAGAATACTAATCAGGTATATTACTGTTCTCTTGTTATTAGGGGAGCTCATTTAAAAAATGTCAGTGTTTTAATGATGAAAGAGAAAGTTGTCTAAAAAAAAAGTAAAAATGCTTTTCATTTTAATTAGCTCTAATTAGAAGACTAATAGATTTTAAGGATTGAAGGAGTCATTGTGATCTTTAGGGCTAGCTCCACATGACACAGTGACATAAAAGAAACCAGATCCAGCCTCTGATGGTACATTAGTGTGCATGCAGCAGATATCTGCTGCTTCCTGGTCATCTAGACGTGTTCTTCTGTCAAGAGGGAGGATGTAATTTTCACCTCTTAAGTAAGATATCTAAACCAGTTGAAATTGACTGTGTCCTAAAGGTACAGAGACTAAAAAGGGGAGTGAGAATGACTAGGTCCATATGGTGGATATCAAGCTATAGATTAGATTAATCATATATCATATATCTCATAAACAGTGAAATAAGGAGTGCTTCAACAGCCACTGCCATAGCTTGAAGGTGTCTGAAGTTACTTACAGAGTATTTGTCCCTGAGACTCCCCATGCTGCTGTTCTCTCTAGTGCAAGTGGCCAGGGCTGCTTTTGTCTGACAAAACATTTTCATACTGAGACAGTGGAAAGCCTTCATTGAAGGAAAGCCCCTTGATTGTGCAGGTCCTTTGATGGGAAGCTGAGTGACTTGGTGATGTGGGAGTACATGCTGGTAGCTCCTCTGCTTGGGTAAACAGGATCTGGGATTATGTGGTTCACATTTATTCAGGTAAGAGGCAGCTCCTTGGCTTTTACTTTATACCTGAGCCATCTGCTCCTAAACCTCTTGTTGGCTACCACCCTGTAGGTTTGCTGCCTTCCCCCTGACACAGGCTGGTACAACCTGGTCCTTCACAGATTCATAGCATAGTTTGGGTTGGAAGGGACCTTTCAAGGTCAACTCATCCAAGTCATCTGCAATGACCAGGGACATCTTCAACTGCATCAAGTTGCTCAGTGTCCTGCCCAACCTGACCTTGAATGTTTCCAGGGATGAGGCATCCACTACACCTCTGGGAAAATTCTTCCCTATTTCTGGTTCACCAAGAGGCAGAAATGGTCATTATCTTTTTAACTCACTGGAGGAAGAAAAGGAGTTATTTTCCATATAAATACATAATGATCAGGAACACTTTATTTTTTTTTTTCAGTAGGAAAAACAAAGTCACTTGCTGTCCTGGTCTGGGTTCGTTCAAACCTCAGTGGCCTGCATCCAAAAAAGCTTCCTTAACTTCAAGGCTGCTGTAATTAAAAATTCATCCCTGCTTTTCTTATTCACTACTGTTAAAAATCATGAATCACACAGTAGTTGTGTTTGCGTGAGAGAGGAAAGGTACCCTTACTGTTTCTCCTGCCATCCCTCCAGCTCAGCTGGGAAACCTCTCTCTGGTTCCCAGTGTTCTCATGAGTCACAGGAAGGACAGTGTCAGTGCTGCCTCCTTTTTGATAGTGTTGCCCAGTTGCTTGCTCTAGGTGTATCATGAGGGTATGGATTGTTTTGGACTGCCTCTTTGAAGTGTTGTCTTGGTTCCAGCCAGGTATTTTGCCTCTTTCTTTTACCCTCTGTCATTAGTATTCTTGCTGCAACTGTTTGTTTTATTATCTCACTGCTGTTTCCAGTAAATTGTTCTTACCTCTACCTGTGATCTTCAACTTTTGTGCCTCCAGTTCTCCTGTCTATCCTGCTGAGGGAGAGGGGAGGGAGTAAGCAGCAAATGGTTTGGAGACTCTCTGGGAGCACTAAACTGGGGAGTACCATTCCTAAATCATGACGTGTGTGTATTGCTTCACATGAACAGAGATCCCATAAATCTGGTGTTTGGATTCAGCCTCGCAGAAGGTTTAGGATTGAAAGATCCTCATAGGAAGCCTTCATGTCTTTGGGTTGTTGTTTTGGTTTTTTTTTTGTTTCATCCTCAGTTTAATACTCCATCATGATTCTTGACAAACTTATAGCTAAATTATCTGTGCCACACTTCCAGGTTTCACTTACCTAACTCTGTCCTTTCTGCACAGCGAGGAATTTGACATAACCTAATTTGACTCAGTTAAATTCTGCTTTTAGAAATCTTTGTCCTGCCTATTTACTGATGTACTATGTTAAGTACATAAAGCAATGATCAAGTAACTATTTAGCTTTGCTTTGTTAAGTCACAGCTCACATAGCTTACATCTTCAGCTTTACAGTAAAAGATAATAGCTCTTGTATATATTATTAATAAATATAATTTTAAAAAATTGCAAATAGAAAAAAATGTGTTGATTCTTTATTAGAGATGTTCATTTCTGTGCTTCCCTTTCATAAACATTTTATATGCCTACTTGTTTCTGTTTATCCTCTTACTGATGCATTTCTTGAGATGTGTTATAGTGTAATTTGTGATGAACAGGCAAATGCATTGTTTTCACAGCACTTACATATGTGTAAAATAAGATTTTTTTTTGCTAGGCATTAAACCTCTGGAGAATTATAAAGACAGACTTTAAGATTTCTACCTTTGCCACACAGCTTTGCAGCCCCCAGTCTTATTATTGTCTTTATATGTATAATCACTACCCCAGGGACAAGCTTCTTTCCAACTTAGAGAGTGTAGTTGCTGAATCTGTATTTTTGAAGAAATCTTTCATTTCCTGACAGTTACTCCAGAGTAACTGGAGAGAAAAAAACAAGAAAGAGAAAAGGACAAGTATTTTCTCAGATGCTGATTTGGTGACAAGGGCAGGAGACAGGAGGTTGGGAGTATTAATGTGCTCTTTTAGGGGAACAGAGGAGAAAAGGGAATAGCGATAAGTAAGAGGAATTAAAAAAAAAAAAACAAAAAACAACACAAACAAAAACCAACCAAAGGATATTGTGTAGATGTGTAGAAGATAGGACAAAAGGAACAGGGATGAAGATGAGTTTGCTGTGACACTTCAAGGAAGTTGTCAGTGGGAGCCAGTGGTGGTCTGCTTGGGAGAAGCACTGGGGCAAAATGAGGGCTGGGATCCTGGAGTAGTCAGGACTTCTTGGGGTGTCAGGGCAGGACACAGCAGCCAGGGCTCACCCCATCTGTCCCTGTCAGGAGCAGAGCAGTTGGGGGACAGTGGGAGCAGTCCCAGCCCTGGTTTTTGGGCTGCTCTCTGGGGACGGGGAAGGCACAAGGCTGAGACAGGATGGGCCATTCCCTGGGGTGTACATGCCACACCCATAGGACAGCAGAGTGTGAAATGAGTCTGTCTTTGCCTGCCCCTCGTGGTGAGCATGACAGCAGGAAAGATGCAGCTGAACATTGGCCAAAAGCTGTGCTCCATCAGGGAATGCATGGGAACTGCAGAGCAGGCTGCTCCTGATGGGGGACATTGGCCACTGCTGGGACAGAAGAGCACAGAGACAAGCTCCTATGCCATAGAGGAATAGTGTGGTCAGCTACCAAGGTTTTTGATTCAACTTTTGTTTTCTGTGATGTTGCAGTCACAAAAGCAGCCATTTCTTTTGCTTGAACTGCTTCTCTCTATGCACAATGCTAGGCTGTGTGGGCTGGCTATGAGCACTGAGTGTAAGCCACCAGGATTGGAATTCATGTGCAACAGAATATGGTCCTAGTAGGAAGGGCAAGTGAGGGTGTGTGGGGAGAAGGAATGGGGGCCTGTGGACTCCTTGCATATGTGTGTGTATGCATCAAGTCTACCTAATGCACAGGGAGGGAAATCTTTGAAATGTCTTTCAAAATTCTTCTCTCTGAGGAATGGGACAGCGCTTCAAGCAGACTTTTGATGGCTGTCTTCATGAATAATGCTAATTGCGTCATAATACAAAAAGTTTAAAACTTTAGCTTTTGTACAGTATGAAATGGATGAACAGTGCATCAGAAACATCTGTCAGGTTATAGAATAAAGGCTTAATTAGCATTTTTGTGTGGTGCAGAATAATTCATGCTGGGACATCAAAATTTGTCTTCTCAAATGTATGGGAAAAACACATTTTTTTGGTCTTTCTTGTTATTCTCAGGATGGAGGGAGAGAGAAAACAGAGTTGTGCCATGTTAGCACCAGTGAAAGTCTGCAGGGTGCAATGCAGTAGTATGTGCATCTTCAAAGTGCTTTAGAAATAGGAATTAACACACTGATGTTGCACTCGGATTCTGTGGCAAGGATAATGCTGCAGTCCTATCCAGAGTTCAAGGGTGTGATTTACAAAAACACTTAAATGACTTTGTAGCACAAATTCAATTCAGTGACACTTAGGATTCTGCTGCCTAAACCCTGTGTTGAGTTGGCACTGAAATAAAGATAGCAGCAAAAAAAGGAGGAGAGAAAGACCTCTCTGAACGATCTGAATTCTGGAAAATCTGTCTCACTGTCACATTGCAAATTCCATGTGCTTCTGTTATTACAGAATTGCATGTATGGCTATAGAGAAAGTAGATGCCTATTCAGTCTGGCAAATGAATTCTATTGCCAAAGACAATAGTTGGAAGGAGCAGTTATCAGTAGGAGGAGGATCTCGAGCAATTCAGAAGAGAAGTTGTTGTAGGTATTTATTCTCCTAGTCTGCTTTTAGGTCTTTCAGCCATCTCTGACTTGTGTGCTGAAGCTGAGTGATTGCCTCCTTTTATTGTCTGTGCAGGGAACTCCAGTCCTTCACTTTGATCTGTTGAATCATTCCTAAGCTAGATACCTAACATGGGCATGCATATATGATGTGAAAACCTGCCAGAATGTGTATTTTTATCAGCAAGGCTATGTTACAAAATTGGAACAAATAGATGGAAATCCCTAAATGAAGGTGGGATATCTGAAAAAAAACCCCAACTCTTCCAGAAACCATTAGCTTTATGAAAGAATCTCTGAGTGAGATACTATGGCTCATGTCATGTGGATATTAGAGTCATTTTAGAAGGACAAAGTAGTCCCTTTGGCCTTAAAATGCATACAAAAATCATTTCAAGTTGCTCTCAAGTCTCTTATACTCCTTATGTTACATGCTGGGCTATAGGGTTTAAGGAGCAGAGTGCAGCATATTCGTACTGTGTCTTGTCTCCACTCTGGCAGAGAAGTTTACGAAAATATAAATAATCAAGAATTTATTAACCCCTTGCTCTCAGTTTTATTTTCCCTCCCCTTTATGTACTGTAGACACACACAACATTTTAATTGAATCAATTATAAGTATGATGGGCTAGTTAATAGGATTTATATGCTTTGTATATACTTCATAAATTCTGAAGCACTATAATGCATTACATTTATAGATAAACTATATGAGGAAGCTGGTGAATTGAATAATAGGAAGAATAATAGAAAAACAGTAATTTAAAAACCTATAAACTCCATTAATGTCTGCCCTTCCTTTATTAATTTGTAATAATAATGTCGTGGCTAAATCAATCAAGGATATTACAACAACAGCTGACTTAAAATGTTCACTTCCAAAGAGGTTTTTTGTGATGTTATTCTAATTCCACACACTGAGTGAATTAAGGACGGAGTCAGTCAGATATTGTTCTGTGTTACACCAAACTGATTTTGAGTGGAGCCATATTAGTGTAATTGATAGCAGAATTTGGCCCTGAACTCTCACTTCCCATGGGAGGAAGGAGAGGGGAGAGACACTCCCCAGATTTGCCTGTCGTTTTTAGATTTGAGACTTGCGCAGAATGAAAGCCTGAGCCCAAGTACCTCTGTACCCACAGCAGCATCCATAATGCATAAGCTATTAAGTGTTGTGAAGAGTGCTCTGCTTGTTGGATAGCTGCAGAATAACATGGCTAACAGATGTTGTGCTTCTAAAGCAGTTGAACTCCTGAGTGTGTTTTTATCTTCTGATCTGCAGCGTACTGTGGCTCCCTCACTGGTGCATACACAAGGCAGACAGATTAGCGTTAATTAGAGATAGGCTTTGCTCATTTTTCCTTGCCAGTTTCAGTTTTGGGGAAAGAAAATGTGTCTCTCCTTTGCAATTTAAAATGAAGGCATTTTAGAGTATATGTACAGGGGGAGGGGGATTAGGCATTAATCAGCGATGCTTATGCTTAAATTGGCTGGTCCAGGTCTGGAAGTCAACAGTCCAAGTCCCAAAGTGGATGAAGGCTGGTGGGGAGGATGAGGAGGGCAGGGCCAGGCTTGGTGCTGACTTTAGTGCAGGAGTCTCAAGAGGGAAGCCAGAAGACCAAGGAGATGTGCCATTTTGCAGCATGGCTTTGTAAGGAGAAGCATTAGCTGATTATTCCTTCTAGGACATTGCTGAGCTTTATTAAAGCATTTTGCATTGCTGCTTATAATGAGAAAGGAAAGGGAGCTCTCTCCACCTTCTGACCCCCCTCCCTTCAGCACCAATGCAAGGGAGGATTTATTGCTTCATTAGCAGCATGATCACGCTGCACAATGAGTATTAAAGTATTGGCTTACAGAGTTATTTAGGGAATGAGTCTTCCCCCAGCTATTCCTCTCTCCCACTGCCATTGCACCCCCACTTTATTTCATGTGCTTTTGCCATTTACCCATCATGATCAAAATATCACTGTTTCCCTTTCCGTAGTGATAGGACACTGGCAATAGAACAAATATTTTGGGGTTGACAGTATGTTGCAGAATTGTAATGTGGGCTGGGTAAATTGAAATCAAAGCAAAACCAGATTCCACTCATTTTTCAGATTCCCAGGCAGACTGAGACATCTTTTGCAGTTCATTGATCTTTTAGCATGGGCTTAGAGATCATTCCCAGACAAGGGATGTAAGTTCCCAGATGGTGAAGGCTATGCTCTCTGCTCCAGTTCTACTTGTTTGTTTTGTTTTTTTTTTTTCCATCTCCACAATTCTGTATTTCCAGTTGTGAGAATATGGCACAGCCTCCACAGTGCCTGCATTTACCTATCCCCCTTTTTAATGACCCCTATACTGTGGTGTTTTATCAAATGTCATAATTCACTCTATCTACTGTCTTCCTGAATATATCAGTGATAGAAAGGAACTTCTGCTTTTGCAAAAGAGTTATTGTGGTAGGCTTGTGAGTGTTGCTTTCTTCTCTCATTAATTTCAATTACATTCTGTTAGATTTCCACAACAGCTGTCCAGCAGCGAGGCCACCATGCCTTGGTGGTTCAAATTGTGGTTATGTTTAGAAAAGTGAATTCTTATTCAGTCTGTCTGTTGCCTGTGTGCTTTGAGTCATATTTACTTATTTTACTGACACAAACACATTTTTATTACCACTACCATCACAGTGCCAATATACCTCCAAGCTGCAGGATGACCTGTAATCTGCTCTGTCTCATGTAGCCTCAAAAATATTGTCAGCAATGCTTTAATTGTAGATGATATTTTGGCCCTGGTGCCTGGAACAGATGCAGCTTGGCCTCCATCCACAAAAAAAAAAATAAAATTGTGACACTGTATTTTTTTTCTTTATCTGTTAGGAGGCAATTCACTACTTGGTATTTGTTGGTTTTGTGATCAGTCTTTGATACTACCGGAGCAGCAGTCAGAGAAGTGAGGGCTGAAGTCACATCTTTGGTGAACCTCAGGGGTGTTCAGATGCACATGCTCATTCTCTGAAGTCTCTTCAGAGACAACGTCCTTGTTGGACTTGCTGCATTTGTATGAACCAAATATTCTGAGCTGCCTATCAGTTTCCCTGTTTCTGTTTTTTTTTTTTTTTTTTTTTTTTTCCCCTTGGACTTGTAAGACTGCTTTGCACTCAGAATTTTACTATCAAAGGGGTATGATGCTTGTTTTGGCTCTGTAGTTGATACTTCTTTTCGCTGTGTAGTAATGAATGGATTTATTTTTAACTTTCAGCCAGGCTAATTTGACACTGCTATTGCAGTTTAACAAATTAACACTTTAATTTGTCATTCCTACCATCTCTTAGGGAAGGGGTTGTTCTGAAGGGTAATGTAGTTACAGTGGCAGCACTGTCACTGGCAACAACATTTCCTGACTCCTTGCAGTTTTGAAACGGTGAAAGCATTGGTACTGACATGTTTTTCAGGGTATGGGGACACCTGCATTTACAAGCACTCATTGCCAGGATTTTTCCTTGCTATGGAGGTAGGAGTAACCAGGGCAGTGCAGAACTTCTCTGCTGCTAATACTCGTACTGAAGATGAGTACTGTTCTTGCCTCTGTTTCAGTCTTTCACTGCAGATGACACTGTGGCTGCCTCTCCCTTTGATTTTTAGGGCTTCCTTTATGCAGCCAAGGCTCTACACTTAGTTATGCCAAAGATTCTTTGATATCCCTGAAGCAAAGGGGTGTGGCTTATTGTGTGTGCCAAACTCTCCCCTCAAAACCTGGAGACAGAATTCAAGCATCCTGTAGGAAACATGGAGCTAGGCACTAACTGTTGTGGGACTTCACTATTTTAGCAGCACAGAAATGGTCCTTGAGGCCAAATAATATCTTGCTTGTCTCTAGTACATTGACCTGTGTCTGGTGTATATCAGTATCACCCCTGCTCTGAACATTAAACAGAAAACTTAAGGGCCAACACGGCTGATGCCAAGTGGTGTTTATTGTGTTCCTTCGCTGAGTCTTGATGATGTCTGTCTGACATGTGTTCCCATTTCTTGTCCCTGCTGTTGTCTCTTGGTTCAGTGCTTTTTGGAAGGTCCACAAAGTCCTCTAAAGCCTGTGTGCACAAGTAGAAAATCCAAGAGTGAGTTTTTCCGTTCCTCTCCTCCTTTTCCTCACCAAAGCTTTCTCCAAGGGGAAGACATCCAAATCCCTCTGTATTCTCTTGGGAAATGGTGAAAGGATCTGATGGGACATGCAGAAGAGTCCTGGTCTGGTGGTTGTGGCACAGAGGTGTCGAGGCCTGTTCCACATAGGTACACGTGTGATGGAGCTTGTAGGTGCTCTGTGCTGCCTTGTCTGCTCCAGGAGGACAGATGCAAGCAGGGCCCTGGAAAGATGGTGGGCCTTAGGCTATGTGTGCCCACCCCCTCAACACTTTTTAAATGTCAAAACTGTGAAAGTTGGTGGGTTTGTGTCTGGCATGGTTTGCCATGGGACAGCAGATGAGCTCAGCCTGGGCTAAGGACCGAGAGGTTCTATGGGAGACTGTAGCATGCATATAATCAAAACACATATGATTACCATGCAATAATATTTTTTGTTGTTTCTGTGGTTGAGAACACTTGGCTTTGATTTAGCTAGGCCCAAGCACAAGCTTATCATTAATATTCAGGAAACTCTTCTACTCTTTGTGTTTAGTTAAAAGGAAATTTTTTCACTATTCACCACATAACCACATCCTTTAGCGTCACAGTTTTATTTTCTGGCTATCCAAAACTTTGAGAGGTTAACACCTCAGAGCTCAGAGATTGGATGGGATAAATACCCATTTAGTGTAAATGGTTGTCATAGATACTCATAATTAATATTTAGTGTCTAGAACAGACCTCAGAATAACTTGAACATAAAAGGATGCTGTGAGATTTTGGCAAATCAGAAAGTAAGTACCTGTTGCAGGAATGAAAACAAATCAATTCCAACACATTGTCACTGACAATGTTTATTGTCTTTGTTCCATAACCTTGTTTCATGGATTTTCAGTTTCTGACATTTTTTCCTCACAGTGTAAATGGTATGTTGGGATTAAGGCATTAACTCTAAGACAAGGCTTTCCAGTTTCTACATTACCTCACTTGACAGTTACTATACATTAGGTTTCACATTACAGCTCTTTAATTTCCACAGTCTCCTAACTTGATCCTCTTACAGAAAAGGGTTTTCCAGAGTGTTACAGCTACAACCAGCTCCACTTTAGTTTCTGCTTTTAACAAACATTTGACAAACTAAGGCATGAATGGTACAGGTAGAAGCACTTGTTAAAGGCAATCTCAGTCACGTCCTTGGAACACATTAAATGCAAGTTTATTTTGTAGTTTGCTAGTTCTTGGCTTGAAAAATGTTTCTGAAATGTGTTAGGGTACTAATCTGTCAGCATGTGGTAGATTTTGTCTGACCTTTGACAAATTGCAATTTTGGATTTGTAAATTTCTTTTCATTGGCGCTCTATGGTAAGGATCATGATTTCTTAAATTTTTCTAGGCAGCACACCTGAGATACTTTACTTCTCACTGGATAAAGCAGAACTCAAGAGTTTTTATGGGGTCTTTAAGTGGTTTGTCAAGTTTTGTGTTGGTCAGAGATCAATGGCAAACCTCTGTTTTGATATAAGGTGAACCTCAACTGTTTCACAGCAGTTGGGGTTTGTCTGCACAGCCCAATGCCTTTCCCCTAGTATCTTCTCTCTCTTATGTCCAGGGGAGAAGAATCAGCAATGCCTCCAGGTAAGAGGCTCTTTGGCCAATACAAAACTTTATTATTCCCAAGAGCTCTGATAGGAAAAGCAAGAAATAGGAATGAGTTCTCTGTGAAGGATTTTGATTTCCTTCCTAAGCACTGAGTGGGAAGTCTGACTCTGGATTTGCTGTTTAGTTAACACCCATTTTAACCCCACTGAGAAAACTATCCTTGATTATATTATATATCAATATCACCCCTGCTCCGAACATTAAACAGAAAACTTAAGGGCCAATACGGCTGATGCCCAGTGGTCTTTGTTGTGTTCCTTCACTGAGTCTTGATGATGTCTGTTAACCCCACTGTTAACCCCACTGAGAAAACTATCCTTGATTCTCCAGAAAGAAAACTAGATCATCAGATCAGTTTTTTCATTAATATGAAACTACTCTTTTTTGTAAAGTTCAGCAAACTGCTATCCAGTAATGCACTTCTATAGACAGACAAATTTATGTTCTTTTTCTTTCTTCCTTTTAAGAAGCCTTAAGAGTATAGATTAATTTATTTTCTTTAATGTAGAAACAATCCACAGTAATCATTTGGTTCTTGCAATTTTTGTGCCCTTTCCCGAGTTGTTCCCTGATCACTACAATGTAAGTTCATTTGCTTCTATCAATTACTTCTTTTTGCTTGTACTGTCAGATTAATTCTGAAATATTTCCATTGTAGGAGGTATTTAAACCTTCCTTCTTTAGATCCATGCCAGATAATCAGGTCAATTTGATTAAAATGGGAGGCTGACTTTTGATTCATGTTTCTTCTTTTTATGATGAGGGAAGAAAGTTCAGGTCATCTTTCAACCACACATAATACTAGTCAAAAAACAATATGATAATCCTGACTCCAGTGGTCTTCATCTCAGCAGGAACTTAATTCTCTTTAACTACGTGTGATTTCTATTTAAAATATGAATTAAAACAGTGCAATTAAAAAAAAAATACAACTGTTCACACACAATGCAGAGACAATTATGCTGAAGAATCTGTAGAGACATAAATCTTCTGCCAGTACAGCAGAAATAAAATGTGTCCATAGTTCCCATTAAGAAAGGAGAATGAAAAGTGAGGCAGCAAAATGGGCAGAGGTCATAGCACTATTTTGATGTGAGATTTTTAGAAGGTACTTAAAAATTCTAGTTGGGTGATCAGCATAGAAGCCAAGAATTTTTGTCCTGAAAAAATGTAGATTAAGGCATGGTCAAAGGTAGATTGCTTCTTCCTAAGCACTCAGGAAGCAGAGCTGCACAACACTGCAGGGAGTTCTGCATGCAGAAATGGTCAAAAGGCAAACAAAGGACTTGCTTCAGTAGCTTTCTTACTGTCCCTGGAACTTGGATGTTTTTTTCTCAAACTGGATTGAATATTTGGGGTTTTGCATTTTAATGAAACTGAAGCAGTTTTAAAGGACAGTCGGTTCATGCAGGTAATAACTAGACTTATTCTTTTAATCTGCCTTTATTTTCTTCACTACATGAAGAAAACGACTAATAGATGCCTGAAAATATGACTGACTTCTGCCTCTGAATTTCTATGCATTTCAAAAATAATTTCTTTTTTATTAATTTTGATTGTGCATGGTTCTATATAACCAAGACATATGATAGTAGTAAAAAATACAAGTCAGTTTTTCAGAATTACATTTATATATTCATTTTAGTTATAGTACAATTAATTCAGAGGAGGACTGCTGGGACGATGTTTCTCTTTGGTTTCTGTTTGGGTAAGATCTGCTGGCTTACCAATATAAGTTGAATGTCTGCCTTCACAGAAAGGGCCAGAAGACTGTTGGGTTTGTTGGAGTGCAGTATCAGATGTTGTCAGATGAAGGGACATTTTCCTAATTTCCATCTGTGGACACAAGAGAATGGCCAAAGCGGCGTGGCCAGCAAGGCAAGGGAGGGGATTCTGCCCCTCTACTCCACTCTCCTGAGACCCCACCTGGAGCACTGCATCCAGCTCTGGGGCTCCCAGCAGGAGAAGAATGTGGACCTGCTGGGACAAGTCCAGAGAAGGCCCACCAAGGTGATCAGAGGACTGGAGCATCTCTCCCAGGAAGATGGACTAAGGGAGCTGGGGTTGTCCAGCCTGGAGAAGAGGAGGTTTTGGAGAGATCTTAGAGAACATTTTGGTAGCTTAAGGGGCCTGGAGAGGGACTTTTTACAAGGGCGTGTGGTGATAGGTTGAGGGGAAATGGCTTTAAACTAAAAGAGGGTAGGTTTAAATTAGATATTAGGAAGAAATTCTTTACTATGAATTCTTTAGTGGTGAGGCTTGAAGCAGGTTGCCCAGACAAGCTGTGGATGCCTCATCCATGGAAGTGTTCAAGGTCAAGTTGGACGGGTCTTTGAGCAACCTGGGCTAGTAGAAGGTATCCCTGCCCATGACAGGTGGGTTGGAACCAGGTGATATTTAAGGTCTCTTCCCACTCAAACCATGCTATGAAGTTATGATTTTATTACACTAGAGTAGTTACCTGATAAATAGGATTTATTTCCCATTTTCAGGATTTTTGGACAATATTTCAGTGCTATAAGAGTGTGTCACATGTGCCACATTGCCAGTGTAGCATAGCAAGTGCTGCCCATGTTCAGCAAAGCAGTTAAGTGCATTCTTAAGTTAAAACACCTGAATAAAGTTAAGTATGTGCTTCACTGCTTTATAAAAAGTTATGGTTGTCTCACTCTTGACCAGTCAAGACTAGTTTTCTGACATCTGGGCAAGCTGCAAAGGCCTGTCTAGCTGGGAATTGCCATCTCTCCTTTCTGCTGCAATTCAGAGGTGTCTGCAAGAGGTCAATGTGGCTGAGGGACTGCAGATTGCAGCTTTTCTAGCAATGCCTGCATTTTCTCCATTATACCTGACACAAATAATCAAACAAATGCAAACCAGAGAAGCAAAATAAATCAGACAGAAGCCCCAGAGTTAAATGAAGAACCTTTGTTTTCCATTTAAAATGGCTGGAAGCAGTAGTCTGTATGCCAGACCTTAGATCTCTTGAAAATTACTTATTCCCAGCATAATTTGCCACCTACATTAGACTGAATGAAAATCCATCAGCAAAAAGCTTCCAGATAGAGACTCTGCAACACTTGGATTTAGTTCCAAATTTCAAAGGTCATTTAGAAAATCCAGGTCAGGATACAGAGTTGAATTTCAAATGTCCCTGAAGTTCATGTTTGTTCAGACCTAAGCCTAAAGATCTGAACCAACATGATAATGCAGATTTAAAACCTGAGCTTGTAGGTTTATTCAGAATCATTTATACAAACCCTTGGTTACTTTTTTTCTCTATGGTATTATTTTCCACACACAAGGGCATGTAAAATAACTACTTAATAATTATGAACTGCTAAAACCTCTCATTATGCATTGAAAATGTGTGAGTGCAAATTCTCTAAACGATGTGGAAGTTGGACTGTTGGGAACATTCAGCTTGTACATTACCAAAGTGTAGGCTACTCTCTAGTACATTTGTCTGATATACAAGACAATTTCATCTCGGCTTGGATGAGATACAGAAGCGTAGGCTCTGTGGAATATGAAGTGGGCTTGGTGGAGCAGAGGGAAATTCATGTTATGTTCAATGTGCCTAGTAAATAATGAGATATTAAATTATAATGTGTTCCAGGAGTTTTCAACTGTATTTTCTCTTTAATCATTTCATTACTCAGAGTCCTTTGTTTCTGACTTGTGTCTTTCATTAGTTTTTTCGGACTTGAGTATTTGTATGGGGAGCTCTGGGTCCCTGTGGCAGCTGTGCTGTATTGATCCTTCCAATGAGCAGGAGATTTGTCATAGCAGAATCACTTTTTGTTTCCTGAGCTACAGGTTCCTGCTACGGGCATGGGCTCTTGGGCAAGCCCATGAAGACAGGCTTCACCCACAGCAGGCAGCATGTGTAGCCAAAGCTCCCTTGGACCATATCCTGCTTCCATGGCCCCGTGCTCTGAGTGAGCAGATGTGGGGCCTTTTTCAGAGGGACTGGCAGCAGAAGTGTGTGACTGCAGGGGTGGGAACAATGGAAAGGACTCTTGTAGCCTTACGTGAGCGAGCAGCATCCTGCTCACTGTTCCTGTCCCTTGGCATTGCTGCCTGAGCACTGGACCAGCAAAGCAGGATTGGTGCATTCAAACAGATGGGCCTGAGCACAGTCTGAGCCAGGGGAAGCATGTATGTGAATCACTTGTGGGTGTTAAGGGCAGGATTCCCACTAGATGTTCTCAGCATTGTAGCAGGTATTAAGGTCCAAACATTTAAACAGTGGAAGTGACTTGAGCCTATTAAAAATGCATGCTGGATAATTAAATTCCTCTAAGTGGAAAGGGGAAGGAAGCTTCTGCAGGTAGGCTCACCAAGCAGCAGAAGATTTAGGGATGTGCACTCTGGTTTGCACCAGTGAGTCAAAGAAGCCCTGGTATGTGAATTTGCAACCAAATTTGCCACAGGAAGGCAAATAGGCTTCTAATGCATGGCTTTAGTGAAATCCAATAACAGCTTTTTCAGGTATTTCCCTTTGATTACCAGGTGCTAAAGTGTCTATTACAGGAAAGCAAAGAAAGTGCTTTAATTATGTTTCCATAAAAAGGTCCTGATTTCTTGGACTGAAGCCTCAGGGAGCATTACAGTGTGGCAATTGGTATGGGCTGGTGTACTGGTCGTTTTGTTTGACCTTTTGCTGTTCAGAGGAGTGAGCCTAAAGGTGTTTGATCCCTGGTCACTCATAACTTTCTTAAGTTTCTTTGAAAATCTCCTCTTTAATGTTTGCTGTAAAATAAAACCTGTTGACATTGGCTATATTTATGGTACCAGTCTGCAAGAGCTCTCCTTTTTGTGCTTCACAGTCTGGGCACACAAAGAATTTATCCAAATATGGAGCTTACTGAGTAACCTGCCAGATTATTTGTGAGAATATTTACTTGGGGGCACAGTTTTTTCACTTCCATGCACGTGCTGCTTTTATTTTTCTTAACGTGAGTGAATGGATCAGCATACAGGTATAGTTGTCAAGCCCACAACTGGAACAATTTAATCAAGTGTAAGTAAGAAGCCAGAAAATCTTTGCAGTCTTGTATTTTAGTGTGGGTCCAGGGTTGCCTGCAAATAAACTTATATAATGGCAGTGAAAATACAGTAAAGTTGCAGAGATCCCTCTCCAAAACTGGAAATTTTGGACCATGTGCTGGCTGAATGCTGTGATGCACAGTGGTGTTGCCTTTAACATTAACATAGGCACACATACATGGTCATTAGGAAAATGTGCCCACAGAAGGCACTCAGAAAGCTGTAACTGTGCTTATGACTTATGTAGGATCAATAAAGTTCATTGTTGTGCAGTCCAAATGGCTCCCTTTGGTACAGCTCTCTTTACAGCAGCTTTGAACAATAAAGCCCTTGTTGGAGGGTTCTGAGAAACGATAATGAATTTTTAAAGATGCTCATACTTAGCTTTATATATATATATGTGTATATACACACATATATGTATACATATACATATACATATACATATACATCAATCAATAAATGGAAACATTTGACAAATAATAGAAAACCAGCACAGGAAATATTAAATATGTTTTAATTTGGTTACTGTAATGCAGGGTGCTGTCAAATAAATATGCAATTTTATTTCAGAAGATCTGTATTGCTTTGCTTTGGTAAAAAAAAATAAAATGCAGTACTGATCTGAAAAGTAACTTGACACTTGAAAATATAACCTAGAACTAGCAAAAGGAGTAAAAGAAAATGTGCTGGCCTGCCAACCTCTTAGCTTAGCACCTGACTCAAAGATGCCCTACATTTAAAGCGTTTATTTTTTTAAATGCAGACTCATGGATTTATTTATAACATTACTATCTCCATGTCTTCCTCCACATTTTGTTCCTTTTGTGAACAACTCCTAACTGTGCTCTTGCACACTATAAGCTGGCTTGAATCTTTCATAAAAAGTGCCCTCTAACCCTAATTGTATGAAGTTATCTGGGAGAACTGATGCCTTCAGAGAGGCAGTGGTATTAATCTTTTTGGGGTAAAGACTCCCCTGTTTGGCAGAGGTTTTTCACTGTGTTTGTTGTCCCTTCTGCAAGCTGGTGTCAGACAGTGTGTGCCATGTTCATCCTGGGTAGATGGCCTGTATTATCCAGGTTCAGTGTCCTTCTTTCATGGCCCTGAATCTTCTGCAGAGAACAGAGAAGGCGTTTCCCAAAGAACTGCTGTTGATGGATGGGCTGGACAAGTGTCAGTGCCTTTTCCTTGGCACATCAAATAGAGCATGTGCTGGGCAGTGAGTTCTGCGAGGTGGTGTGACAGTCACCCTTGCCTGCAGTTCAGTTGTTTGGATGACAGATTCTCTCTGAACACTTCGTGCTGTAATACTCTATCCTTTTTCAGTGTGGCAGGAAGTCAAATCTGTATGTGCTTACATCTAACTTCAAATGAATACAAATAGTAGGTGAATATTTTCATTTGATATTCTGTCCAGTGAAAGAATCAGTCAATTGATTAACCTATTATTCAGTCTATTATTTAGGGTTGTATCACCATGAAGTCACAATTATTTAGGAAACTTTGATTAATTTAAATCTGTTCTTGGCTTTAGGCCATCAATTAAACTATATAAAAGAAGCGATTAGTCACTTTACCTTTTAAGAATTTTTATTTAAGTTCACACAAAGATCTATTTCTGTTTTGAAAAGAATATAGCTGTGTGCCACTGTGTTTGTCTCTCTTAGGTCTGTTATTTCATGTACTGTTTTCATTCAATTCCATAAAATTGCTGAAAGCTGTGAGTACTCAGCACTTTCCCAAACTGGGCTACTTCAGTTTCATCGCCTGAGTTTGCATTCAGGCATTTGCTTTAGGTAGAAGTGTTTTGATATGCTGGGCAGTGGTTTCTGGCAGGAATGTTAATCTTTGTGAATGCCACCACTGAGATTTCAGTCTTTGAGGGCTACCTCTTGCGGTAATGAAAGAGCCTGTGTTTCAATGATCCTATAATCTCTGCTGGCTGGAGTTTTAACTCCTGGTAGGGCCACTTAAGTCTAACAGGTCAAAGAGGCCAGATGAAATGAATTTCACTGTTTTGCTAGACTGGCAGGTGATTGATTGTTCTATAACTTATACTCATTAGCAAAATAAAGTCCAGGATCAAAAGCACACTAAGGTAGTCACACAAGGAAGGTAATGCACTCGGCAATTTTTGCAAGTCTTTCCATGAGTCATTGGGAAAGCCAGGTCTCTACAACAGACTTTTCTGAAGGTAAATATGTGCAAGAATTTCTAGAGCATTTAGAACGATAGTTGCAATAATGAAAGTTGATAGTGGCAATGAAAGAAATGGACAAACGCAAGCCCTAAATCCTTGTGGCGCACAAACATCACTGCTGACAAAAAGCATTTTAAAAATGAGGAAATCTGTAATAAATTCAAGGGTGCAAGGTAGTTACCATTCAGTGAGCATAATGTTCATGCAGAAACAACACCATCACTCGTAGGCTAAGAGCCAGTTATGACTGTGGAGTTACTCATTAGCGTGCTCCGACTGACAACATTGCTAGACCAGGATCTCTGCAATAATGGCAATAACAAAAGTTGAGGCAGTCAAAATATACTGGGAACTGCAATGAGCAAGAGCCATGCCTGTATTTCAGATCAACCTGAGGGAAAAAAAAATAAAAAATCAGTGCCCAGTGTCAGACTCCAGAGTGGGTGGAAATCATTGTTAAATCTGGCTGTCTACAAGTCATAGGAGTCATCCAAATAAAGTCACCAGGGATTGCTTCAATTGCTTTAACTTTTACTAAAAGGAAATTTGGGTAAACTCTTGAAGACACGAGCTCGTGTAGATGATGCTAACTGGCTGACGCTAGAAGTTTTTTGTTTGATAAGAACAAATTCATTAAAAAGGCACATCATTTTATTATGTTGATGCAAAAGCATGAGAATGAGGCTGTGGGATGTTTTAACTTTTTTTTTTTTCCTCACTGGCAGGAAATGTGCTCTGCTCCTCCTGAAACTGGTGTAACTGCATTTGAAATATTATTTTTGGTAGATGGGCTTAAGAGTAGACAGACTGAATAGACCCAGAGGAGAGTAACAGGAAAAGAGGATTAGAAAACGTGCTTATGGAAATCAGGTGAAGGAACTGATTTGTCTAATTTAGCAAAAAGAGGCCTGAGGGGAAACTTCATCTTCCAAAACATGTATGAACGATGGGAAGGAACAGTGAGCAATTGTTGTGGCTCTGGGACACTCATTCAGGGCTCCTCATTAGGGGTTTTAAAAAAAGTGGTTAAAGGAAACACTGCCAGGGATAGTCTAGAACTGCTTGATCCCAGCTTATAATGCAAAGAATGGGGCCAAAATTGCCTTGCAATTCTTTTCCAAGTCTTCATTTTTATGATCTTAAAAAGCATAAGGAAAAGGCTATTCAAGACACAAGCCCCACATGTCAGGTTTTACCAATGAGTCTACCTGTGTTGAGGCTCAGGCCCTGCACAAGCCAGCTCTGATGTGCCATTGTATTTTTTGAATGACCGTATCATATAGATGCTGCAAGCGCTGTTAGTGATTTTCAGAAAAGTGCCTCTGACGTCTGCGTAACTGAGGGACGGTAAAGAAACAAGGCAAGAGAAGTATTAACTGCTCAGAAATACCTTTAAAAAAGGGATAGCAAAAAGTTTTAAGGACAGTGTAGTACAAGGCAACGTGAGTAGAAATGAAGGGAACAACATGGATAATCTAATCAAGGAGGTCAAATAGTTGGATAAGCTGCAGTAAAGGATTCTATCAGCTCAACTATTAATGCTTTGAGACTTTGGCTGTTCAGAAATTACTATTACTGCACTCCACAGGTACAGTAGAAAGATATAATAAACATTCAGAAACTTGAGAAAACTTCAGATGAACTCATATCACTAGGGAAATGCTTGTGAGAAGGAGATGGTTGATAAATTACTGAATTCTTCTGCAAAGCAGGGAAATAGGAAAAAGTTGCACAGAATAATGGGGAATGCAACATTATATAGCCAAAATATCAAAGAACAGAGATGTAAAAAGTGATAACAATTAACAAAGTAAGCAACTATGACTGTTACACTTCTTCTGTTGACAGGCAAACTCTTCCACATGGATACATAAACCAAAATTAAAGAAATGGCAGTGCTGCAGCCTGGACTTTAACATGGAAAATTAACCTGTCAACTAATTTTTCACACAACGTTTAATCATTCAAGAGAACATCAAACGGCTTCAAAAAACCCTTCATACTTTTTCTGAAACCACGTGGCAGATTTCTTTACAAATTACTCTGAAACATCTTGATGTGTCACAGTGTACCTGTAAAGATCGTTCTATTGAGGTGCAGTGTGCACAGCTAGATCAATGTAATCTTGAGCAAATGTTTTGATAATAGATAAATGTCAAGCATTGTTGCATTGTCTCACCTCTGGCATTTGACTGGCCATTAAATAAAAAGTAGGTGGATACAGGACAAGCACTATATGACTCAGAAGCTGTACACTGGAATCAGATTTTGCTGGTTGCAGAAGTCCTTGAAATGGCAAAAAAAAAAAAGAAAAGAAAAAATCCCCCATGCATTCAAGGCATCTTAGCATTGTAAATATGAGCTGGTTATCCATCAGGTGTGAGTAAACAACAGATATTGCAGCAAGAACCTCCCCAGGTCCCAGCTCAAATGTTATTTTAGGAAGCAGAGCATACAAATGTTAATGCACCTTCTTTGCAATAGATTATGGGTCAGTACAGATGTATAAAAGGATCTGCTGTCAAATAGTCAAAAATGTGCCTCCACTTGAAAGACAATTAACTTTCAAGGGTCTACAACTGGAAGGCTAACTGACAAATCTTCAGCTCACAAGTTACTTCTGATAGATAGAGTGCCTTAAAAATATGAGGCATTAAGTGGAATTAATTTTAACAAATACGAGAATTCAGCAGAGTTTTCAGACAATTATGCTTTATCATTAATGCTATTCAGCAAGGAAAATGGGAAATACTTGCTGGGAGTTGTGAATCAAAGCAGAGCATCAGCTGTGACAGCTCTGCCATGGGGCAGTTGGAGGAGCAGAAGAAAAAGGCCCACAGAAAGAATGTTTCTAATTGAACTTTATGTAGTGTGGGAAATAGTGCAATATTTAACAATTCTGGGAATATGTAGAAAGCTGTCCAAATTAAAAAAACAAAAACAAACCAAACCTGTCAAGGCCTCATCCTGGCCTGAAGCTACTTTGGATGGTACAGGAAAGAATCATGCAGGAGTTTTAGAATCTCTTGTGTTTATATAGTCCTTGCAGCTGTGAGAAGTTTGTGTGTGGAATGGAAGTATTTCATCACTGAGTAATATATTACAGAGGGTAACTAGCTGTTACTAGTTCATTTAAGAAAATGCTTTCAATAGGCACTGTGTGCCAAAATTGCAAGAATAAATATATTGTATTGTAAAAAAAGACATTAATAATTGCTTCCTGGAGATGAGCATTATAGGTTTCAATTTGTAGCTACAAAGCAATGACATTTTCAGTGCACTCAGAAAATTGTACATTGTCTATTAAGTGAATTGAAGACTTTGAAAATGGATATGGGTGTTCAATTTTTATCTCCACACAACGGTTGAAGAGTTAGGTAAAACCACTTGCTTTGACATGACTCTTGAAGGAAAATACTGATCCAAAATGGTTACTTACAAGCAAAACAAAAGTCGCACACCTTCCCCCAAGTTGCTCAAATGTGTTCAGCACAGTCTTTCTATAAGCTAGCAGAATTGCTCAAATACTTGTAAAAAGGAGTAGAAAACTGAGCAGAAGCTTTAAATCAGTGCTACAGTCTGGGCAATCACAGACTCCCTTATCACTTCCAAAAATTACTTGCTTGGAGTAAATTGAAGAGCTTTGATAGTTCAGATGGCTGTACAATTCACATGTTCAGAGTGGTGATCACCTTCAAATTTAAGCACTTAATTTAAGAGCTTCAGTAATTTTAAATTGCTATGTTTCGCTGAGTGGCAGGCAGAGACTCAAGTGCTACAGTATTTTAAAAAACTTTGGGTGTTCTGCTTAATATTTTTCTTTCAGGGAATCCAGAGAGGATTTCTGTAGTCAAGTGTGGAAAACGGAACAGATTTCAAGATTACTATAGAAAAGCAAGAGACTTTATGCTTTTTAAAAATCAGAGCAGAGGAGGTATTCTCTGGGGAAAGTGTAACTCCTCAGCCTGTGCTTGCCCTTTTCTGTGAACTGTTTGACCAACGTCCTTGTGTGGGCTGCAGCAGAAGGTAGGAAGAGAGGTAATGACGTTTATATGGGCATCAAGAGACTTCTCTTTCTATTTGCTCTCCTGAAAGAGCCTGCCCAGGCTAGGTTTGTTTCCATTAGGCGTTTCTGCTTAACACTACTTCCCCAGAAGCAGATAGGAATGAGAGTTTACTGCTATTTGAACACTTTCCCACTTGTGGATTCAGATATTTTTACCTAGCTGCAGGTTTCTTCATGTGTTATTTTGGTTTTACTAGGCTTCAGTTTGATGTCACGATAAATCCTTCCTCTGTGCTTTTAACTAACCATTTACTGATTAAATACTTGGCTGAAGACTGAGCTGAACACTGTAAGTGGTTGCCATGAACTTTGTCTCAGCAGCTAGGAGAGGTGCAGATCCTACCACAAAAACCCCTCACAGCCTCATACCTCTATCGGGGTCCAGATGTGGGGAGCAGGATTTTTGAGTGTTGTAGGAAAGTCAGACTTCAGAGATGGTTACTCAGGCCTGCCTGGGAGGAGGAGCAGTTCCTTGGAGCAGGAAGGTAGCACTGCAGCCTCCTGCAGCCTGGCTCACAACGTGTACTGCTCTTCAGGCTGGAAGGGAACAGGGCAGGGAGCCACAAGCTACAGCCTCCAGAAAACTCGCAAATGAAATGTCAAGAATTAAATATTACCCAAAGAGCCTAGGAGAGATTCATTGCAGCTGATACCTTGTGACCTCTCATTTAGCAGGACAAGACCAAAATTAGGCTCCTGTGAGGTAAAGAGTATATTTTACTTCCAGAAAATTAGAATCCAGCTCAAAGACATTTTATTATTCAGGGTGCCACTTTAAATGCTAATCACTATTTGCAGGCTCATTGCAGCTTCAGACTGGCTTCTTCAAAGGAGTGAAGGGATATTTCACGTTCATCTACTAGTGAAATTTGAAAATCCCACCTCCAAGGTACAGGGGGCACAGGCCAAATTGAGTGAATTCATCAGCCATTATTTGGGAGAGGGTTAGGTTGCTTTCTTGTTTTTATTTAAGAAAAACCAGTAATCTTTGCCTTGTCTCTGAATTTACACTGGCTTCCTCTAATTTTTCAAAATGAATGTCTATCTCACTGGAAATTTTCATTTCTTGCGTTCTTTCTCTGTTAATAAACTTGCGTGTGTTTATTTACCTGTTCAATTCTTTTTACTGAAAGTTGTTGTCTGTAGAAGAGTTCTTACTGCTCCAGTTATTTACTTTATGAGTCCTTCCAGGACTCAGTAAGGCTCTGATTACAGATTGTCACCAAATGAACTGACTTGTGTGAGAATATGATATTAATTTCTTAAGTGGTATCAGATAGTAATGTCACAGTTCACTTTTGATGCCCCCTCTGTAATACTGAAGGACAGTGGGCTTACCTGACTAGCCCTCTTGCTAGCCTGGACCTGAATGAAATGGAAAGACTTTCATATGAGAAAAAAGACCAGTATTTTTATATAAAGGAGGCTTATAATGCATTTCACAAAAACGATTTCTTAGACTCTTTTTCAAGTCCATTAGCCTTGCCTTTTACAAGAAATATGCTGCAGCTATCTTGTCCAGCAGCCTCTTAATTTTGGGATCCTTGTTTGAGTTTTTCAATAAGTCACATCAGGTGCACAGTTGTCAGGTCAGAATTGTACCTCTGTATACCCACAACTGGAAGGAATACTTGGGGTTTTCCCTGGGATGTGATTTTGTCAAGGAAACTGCACTCCTTACCAGTAAAATTGTGAACATTTTCATTTTTCTCATGGGAAAAAGTAGAATAAAATTAATTCCAAAGCTGAAAATGTTGAATGGCATTCCCGGACTCACCAGTGGCTTATATAATGGGATCTGTCACTTCAGAAAATTCATAACCCAATCTCTCTGCATAGTACAGGCAGCCTTATGATTTAACGGCCTAAGAAAATTCAAGAATGCCAATGTGGACACCCCTGTGTTTCACTGCAGGAAAGAATTACAGCACAGTTCTTAGGAATTCTATTGTACAAGAACTAGCAATAGCATAAAAAATGCTGGTATTCAACTAATATGCCTTTCTTTTACATATGTCTCAATTGAATGAAGGAAAAATACCCAAATAAAGCTGTACTGTATTTTGATTATTAAAAAATCATGGTTATGTGTGACATTGAAATAATTTCCATTGAAATAGTTTTAGTAAGTGTATACTACAAAATCACAGAAACTACTATTCCTATAAATAAAGATAGCAGCGTGAGAGGTGGCTGAGTCAGTGTGAAGAATAACAGGGGTTTACTGGCAAAAGGGTGATATTTTGAATACTCATAATTTATTTACTCTGTCTTAAAATTTCAGCTCATCAATTATACATGAAACTGAATAGCATAGCATAGGAGGGGACTAAAAGGCAAGTATTCATTTCCAGTTCTAACATCTCAGTCTTTAAACAAGACCGACTCCTTAGCATACTGGTAAGACAGATGGATAAGTGTTGGTAGATATGAGATTTCTAGTTTGGCATTATTTAACTGCTCCATAATTTGCTTGTACTAGCACCCTCGAGACACATTTTTTTCAGAAAGTCTGATTTTTCTGCATTTATTCTAGTAATGGTATACTGAGAGTTGTTAAGGAAATTAAAGTCCCATTTCAGGCCCCAGTTCAACAAAGCGTTTAAGTAATTCTTAAGTTAAAGTACATCTTAAACCGAATCCTATTTAACAAAGGGAAAAAAAAAAACCCACAAGTCTTCAGAGAGACTTCCTCTCATGGTTAAAATTAAGAGCATGGGGTGTTTCTTAAAGTGAACTTAGAAATTCTGCCTATTTCAGAGACTGAAGAGACAGTCTGTGGAAAGGGACATGATGGATGAAATTACCTGTTGTCCAGAAAGCCTGTATGATGTGAAGGAGGAAGGAAACTTGATTCAAATTTTGGATCAGAATATAGAATGAATTGGACTTATCATGCTCTGAGGCAAGATTAAAAAAAAAAAAAAAAAAAAAAAAAAGATGTTTTGCAAGGAAAAGAGCAATCTTGCAGTCACAAAGTTATTGGGCAGTTAGGCATGTTCTCCTGAGACATCATGACATTGGAGGCTTTGCTGAAAAGCTAGAAAAAAGACCTTTTCTAGTGAATGGAGAGACTTCTATCAAACTGGCAGCTAAATCCCTCATATTTTTCTGTCTTTAGAACCATCTTTTAGTAGCATTGTCTCTTCTCCCTGTTCTGGAGAACTTTAGGGGGCTAGATTGAGAGTTAATGACTGTTCTGTCTAGTACAGTTCCTTGGTAAAGGTCTGGAAAAATGTGGATAGATGGGTATTAGGCATTGTGGAGCATAATATGTATTTCTAGGTCTCCTTGGAAGATTCTATCTATGATACAGCTTTCAGTTTTCAGTTCAAAGTAAAATACTAATAAAAAAATATTTATGTCCACCTCACCTCCCCAGTAAATTGGAAGCTGTTATTTACAGTCATTAACCCAAATACAGTAACTTACTTCATACAGCTGGTTTTCCTTATGAAAATTCTATGATATTCAGCAGGAAAATGCCTGTTAGCCTTGTGTTTTGCCACCTGGTGTGATGTAAGATAAAAATCCACAATTTCACCTGTGAGGACACTCAGATGACAAATAGCAAGGAAAAGAAAAAATGACTTTCTGTCTAAGTAAGCTGTTTTCTAGTTGTTCATGAATGAAATTAAAAATAGCCATCAAGTATAAAATACCAATGATGATGACAAAGACATTTTTCCACTCACTAGTTTGGATCATTAGGGAGATCAAAACCTATCTAAACCCCAAGTTTTGTTAGAGGAAAAAAAGCAATTTTATCATGTTTAATGAAAATTCCCATGTGACAGAAAAGTCAGTGCTGCAAAATATTTTGTTTTTCCATATGACAGGACAAAACATAACATAGAAAAAATTCAGACCCAATAGATTTCTTAATTAATTATGTTTCTATATTTCAGCATATGACTTAAAGTTATAGCAACCTTACAGAAAAGGTATAAATGGGTCTGTTGTGAATTTAAATGAACACACATTAATATGTAGCTAATGACAAAAAAAGCTTTTCTTTATGTGGTTGCAAATTGTTATTAAGCAGAAGAGAGTTAATATGCTAATATTGCACTGCACAGTTAATTTCATCACATTCTTATTTTAACTTCAAGTCACTCAGAACTTCTTCTGTGTACCTTTTATCAAGTTTGTCTGAAGAGGGCAGCCTTTCCTAATGCACTTGGAATTTTCTTAATTTGACAAGGTTACTGTACGCAAAACAAATTGACAAAGGACAAGCTTGCGATCTGAAGTTTGCCTCTTATTATTGCCTGTGTTTTCATTGAAGTTTCTTTCCATGTATATTTACCAACCAACTGCAAAGGATATTATTATTTTAAATATTTGACCCCTCTGGTAAAATACAGCCCAATTTCACTTACTCTCAATGCTAAATGAAAGAAGACTATTTGTGATATTTCTAGAAAGAAATTTAAAGAGGATGTCATTAAGAAATTTCTGGAAATACAGTTGTTGTTTATTCTTTCTGAAGTCTAGAAATAAGTGGTATTCACATGCATTTTTAAATGCTAAGACTGCATGTGAATAGAGCAGGAAAAAATCTGTCCCTTTGTGCTGACAGTCCTCCTAATCTTTTATGATTTTCATGCTGATTTCCTCTCTAGCCTTCAAAAAAAGCATTAGCCTGAAAGTAGACAGTGATGTTACTTTTTCTTTTATTTTATAGTTTAATCATAAGGAAACATTAGAAAAAAAAAAATCTTACAGCAAATTCATGCATTGCCATGTTACCAGGAAAGATGAATGGCTACTCTGCATTTAGCAATTAGTGTGATAGATTTAAGGGCTCTTAGAAGAATTTATTGCTCTGGTGTGCCTCGATCACGGAGCGGGGAGAGGCATATGAAGAAGCTGGGATGATAAATTTTTGCAGTTATTGCTGCTCTAGCCACTATGTCGCATCTCTCCTCTTGCAGTGGCAGCCAGATTTGAATGCCTGTCTCACCTTCTGTGGTGTTGGGGTTTAGATTGCACGATGGGCCTGGGGGAGAAGGAATGCTTGCTGAACACAGGGAGTGAGCACAGGGGTTTGGAACTGGGAGAACCTGAAAGCTCTGCTGGTAGAAGAGGAAGGTAGGTGGAGACAATAGGTGTAGGACTTCACAGCATTTACATAAACAAGCATCCTGTTTGCAAAAGTGTATCACCTGGATGATTAGAATCCCTATAAAAACCATGTTCAACACATTGCTTGGGCAGCAAGAGTGGCGGTGTGAATATTGTGCAGAACAGTCAGCTAAGTAGTTCTCTTCTAGAAATGTCTACAGCAAAATGAAATCACTTTATGTAGCCAGGAGCTCAGTAAGTTTGCTGTGGTGGTCGACAGCTAGCAACCCTTGTATCACATCCCAGTCACAGCAGCTGTCACCCATGCCAGTTACACTGTGCTTGCAATGACTACAATCAAACTGCAGTACAATGTCACCCCTTCCATTTGTCAGCTTTTCTCAGCTGATGATTAGGCAATACCAGTGCCAATCTAGTTGAGAGATCTCTTTTTTTTAATTTGTTGACTTTTTAGGGTCTTTTGTACAAAGAAATTTTTCCTTCTGTCATTAGGACCGAAACAGAAAATAATTAAATTTATTCTTCCCACAAACAACCACTGGCTGTTTAGGCTACCAAACTCATTGTAACTTCATTGCCTGACAGAAAACTTGCTCAAAACCTTATCATTACAAGGCTCTTCACCTGATTTTACAATCCTTAAATATCATTCATTAGTTCGTGGGTTCACTGATCCAAATCCACTATTTTTTTTTCTGACCTTGTCTTTCCTGCAGCAGCCACTTATTCAAAAATCAAGGCAGATGGCTTCAGTACCTTCCAGCCAATGACTGGACTGATCTGAAAAGTGTGGAGCTTCTTCATCTTCCCACTTTAGCACTGGATTGCTATAAAACAGAGCAGAAATTTCATTGTCTCCCTACTTGAAAGCATCCCGTTTCCTACATAACAAACAGTTGCATACTTGTGCTGTGATGTTCCAAGACATCAGATACTCTCTTTACAGGCCAAGGACCCACAAGATTATTCCTAAATCTTCTAAGAAATTGCACCCTAATTTTCTTTATATCAGCATTTTTCCTGGAGACAACACCTAACTAAAACTGATTGCTTGTTTTCATTTTTTGTGACTAATCTTGTGAGGGAGCCCTTTCCCAGACACCAATATTCACCATCACTCACCGTTTTCTGTATTTAAAGAGTATTTATCTGTAAAAGGTATGAAAGCTGGATTTTTGAGGTTGAAATGGGAAGAAACATAAAACAACTCCTACATTTCCAATACATCCTTATTTTGAGATTGGAAATGTGACTTTCTCTTTCTGCTCTTAGGAAATATTATCAAAATTAGGTTGTAAAAATTTTGACTGAGCTTATTGCATCCAAGTCTTAATAATTTAGCAGGAATTGCTAGTATTTTTCCTGAATGTCTAATTGCCTTTTGAATACTTTAAAAATTTGATTCTTCTGAGAATGACTCCTTTATCTAGAAAATAACCATTTGTTGTTCATTTTTATCTCTCACCATTAAAGAGATCATTATAGTACCTCCTCCACCTTTCTAAGATTGCATTGTTTGCAAATAAAGATTTTTATTTTTGTACTTTACTGAGCCTTCATGATTCATGCCCTTGCCTCCCAGTACTGAAACACATGTAAAATATTCTGGTTATTACATCTGCTGTATGCCATATTTTACTTTAATTTCCGCACTGTTGTCTTTTGCATTGTCTTATCAAGGCTATTCTCTGTTCTGGCTTTATTATAATCTTCAATGTAAGCATAAATCTGAATTCTTATTTTCATTGGTGAACATTAATAAAAAGGAAGGGTCTCCCCACACCTTTATGAGAGCATCCTTTGTCTTTATATTTGCATTTGTTCTTCTAAAGTTTTTTGATACTCTCTAAAGTGCAGGTCTGATGGTTTCCTACTCAGTATCAGTTTTCAGTGTGGTCACTTTGTTATCTTTTCATACCTCAGACCCAATAGTACTCAAAGATTCTGGGTCACTTTTCATATGTCTTGTCTGCTAATATAATGGAACAGATAATCTTTTTCAGAATAGCTGCTCAAAGAAAACATCTCTCATTAAAATCAATTTATTTTACGTTCTTGGTGTTATTCCTTTATCTGAAATCAACATAGACTTGTTAATTCCGTTTTTGCAGGCCTATGCAAGCTTCTGAAGAAAGCCAGGTCTCCTGGTCCCACAAAACTAATCCCATTTTGCTCTCTGCCATAGCCAAGACTGTCTGTGTCACAGAATCATGGAACTATAGAACCATAGAATATCCTGAGCTGGAAGGGACCCACAACGATCAACAAGTCCAACTCCTGGCTCTGAGCAGGACCATCCCCAAAAGTCCCACCATGTGCCTGAGAGCATTGTCCAAACTCTTCTTGAACTCTGTCAGGCTTGGTGCTGTGGCCACTTCCCCTACATCTCCTCATGCCCCAGCACTTCATTTGCTCAGGAAGATGGTGAGAGTCTAAAGGACATAAAAGATGTCGTATGTTCCAAGTTCTTCTGATACCACACCTTATACTTCCTTGAGGATTCTTTCAATAGGAGTGGGTGTCCTGGTGATGTCCATACTGTGGTGTTCCCTGGTTCGTTGCTTAAGTTACTGATTGCTGATAATAGAATATTGCTCAATGGAATGCTACACTTAGTTGTTAGCTCACTGTCTTTTTTCCACAGAAGCAGCTGCTTTAGAAAGCCACTTTATGGCTAAATTTTCTCTCATGGCTGTGTTGTGCTCCCCTACCTTCTCTATAGTGCTTGGGAGAATTCTTGACCTCAAAGCATTGCATGTCTCCATTTTTTAATTTTTTTTCCAGCTAATTTCTCCTCCTTATCTAATTGCATATTTCTATGCCTTGTGACATTCCTACAATTTCGTAATTATACATTTTATGGGGTAAGAATGCCAACTTAATGTCAACTCCATCTGGAAGACTTGAAGGTTGTTCCTCGATCTCTTTACAGCTTATCTTCAAACTCTCTGGCTTTGGAAGGAAGTGATGACTGCACAGCAAATCATGGTGTCTATGGCATCTCCACAGAGAATTTCTTTCACCATATAAAACTCCTAAGAAAAATGTTATTGCTTCTCACCAACAGTAACAGTTGTTCAGCTTGTTTGTGATTTCAAGGATGCTGCACTTGGCTTGATCAATACAAATCAGAATGGAGAAGGAATTAGTGGTTACAGTATTGTTGGCTTAAGCTTGAACAGTCAGTTCTGCTAAGGAAGATGTGGTTTGAGATGGATAGCACAATTTCTAATATCAGTTCTTATTTGATTTGTCAGATATGAAAGGACTGTGGACTTCATCACCGTTAAAATACATAGTTTGAAACTTAAAATACATTAACTATTACTTTTAACAATCAGGTAGGATATGGGAGGTCATATAGGGAAGGTCTGGGGTTTTTTTAGCACAAAGCTCCTGGTTGTTAAGTGTAAAGAGGGTTTATGAAGAGATGATATTTTTATCTCTGGCTTTGTCTAGAAGTTGTCTTCTTTTCCTTCTTTAATGTCTTTATTAAATAAGTAAACAGGAGTGGACAAAGAGAAAAAAGAGAGGGTATCACAGTGTCATGACAACCCCTGCATCATGGTTCAGAGATCATATCAAATTGTTAGGTGTCAAGAACCCATGGATGGGGGCGAGTGATAGACATGTACTACTTTTGGCAATTTCATCTCAAAAATTGTGACTCACTATGTTGATGGTTGAGACTAGACAGTGGATATGAAATGTGACTGCTTTGAGTGACTGCCTGAGTTCCTATAAAAGCATCTATTGAATGCATTTGCTTCATCAAAGCCCAAACCCACAGGTTCAGAGAGATGTACTCCTATGGTTGACAGCTCAGTCAATATCTCTCCTGCTCTGTCTCTTCCTGTCATAACATTGATTTCTGTAAGCTAGAGGAAGTAATCCCTAATGACATTGTGTAACAGCGTTAAGGAAAGATTGTTTTCCCACAACACACTTTTTCATACACAACTTATAAATGTATTTCATTACTTACAAAGTTTACCTCTTGTAACCTTGTTACATTTCATGTCCTGCCATTCTATCCAGATCAGCTGCTTTCTTAATGTTTTCTTCCTGATTTTGCACTTTTATGGAGCAACATACTTGGTGATTCCCCTGCATCATCTCATCACTGCAAAACAATGATGTCACTCTGACATATGCTATTCTCTCAGCTGCCAAGCAAGCTGAAGGATGTGTCATGCACCCTTTGCATGGAGGAGAAGACCATATTGTCACATCATGTACCATCCTTCCACTGCTGCCAGCATCACTGTGCTCCACTTCGTGTCCTAACCCCATGGTCAGCAATGAGTGGTAAAAACTGCTGCATAGCTGTAATCAACTGACATTCCTGTTATTAATCTGATTAGCTAACCTTTTCTGTCTTCCTTTGTTCTAACAAAAAAACCCCAAAAAACAAACAAACAAAAAACCCCAACAACAACATCTATCACTCTGCAATTTTGTAGAGCTAGCATCAATAGAAAGCAGGCAGTTTTCCAGGAATTCTGATGGACTTTTAACTTGTATGGTTTTGAAGAAACCATGTTAAAAGTACTTGGAATTTGTTTAGTCTTATGTCCAGAGTGCTAGCTATGAATTTCCAGCATAGTATTGGTATTGTTGAAAAATGGGATGAGGTTTCAAAGGGAGCAAGGAATTGTGTGTATTTATTGCACAGAAGTGAAAATGGCTTCATGGGTGAGCAGCACATTTGTAATGAACAGGCTTTACTGGGGTTTGTCTCCCCGTGGAACCAGGTGTGATACCAGATTGGAAGCACAGAGACACCCTTTCCACTGAGCTGACTTCTCTGATCCCTTGAGATGATGTTTGTGAGGAAGAGGCTGTAAAGGATTTAATATTATCAAGTGTGTGAGGTCTTACCTCACACAAAGAATCAGCATGGCTTAAGGGTGTCTGGAGCCAGACCAGAGGCAGGTATGGATTGATATGTAGGCATGGAGTCTGTGTTGTTTCATGAGATACCACTGGTTCAAATTTCAGACTCTGTAATTCCTCTAAGCACCATTTTTGATCAGATAGTATCAGACAAGTTGTGACCATTTCTATTTACTTTGTACACAGAAATTAATAACTCATAATTTTCTGTACTGCATTGTTGTGGGATAAGCTAATAAGTAAAAAGAAATAAAACTCAATACTTCAAAAACCAGCTCCCACTGCTCCAGTCTGCTGTGGTTAATGTCAAAAGGACTTCACCCATTATTCATTCCTGGAGAGTTTATAGTATGAGAAGTAAAAACTTTATTTTTCACTCTTGTTTTCTTCAAAAATTCCTCCTGTGAATAAAAAAAAAAAAAAAAAAAGGAAAAAATAAGCCCAAAGCCCTGTGTCTCTTACAAGAAGCATCCCCTGAATATTGTTTCTTTTTAATATAATGTTGCTGGTTCCTCTTTGCAAAAGTCACAGATATACAAAACTCCATTAAAAAAAAAAAAAAGAAAGCAAACTTCAGAGAAAGAACTTCAGTGCCTTAACATCTTACAGAGTTGTCAGCTGTCTCTTTGTTCAGGAAATAATTTTTTTCATTTAAGAGAAAATCAGGGAAATTCCATAGCAAATACTAGAAAAAAGAAATCTAGCTATTGGACAGTGCATAATATATCCTCAGTTTCATATCTGCCTATACATAAACAACTAGACTCTATATTCTTTAAAGAAGCTCTTGTAAATCTGATGAACTGGAGATCAGCTGAAAATCAGCAAGATTTTAGGCTAGAAAATGGAAGAGCCCAGGAATTGGTGGTATATCAGGTGTTTCACGTAACTATAATTGTATTCTCAGAGTATTACAGGTGTAAGTCTAAGTAGATTTTCTTTGAAGAAGAATGGTTGTATATGACTAAATGTTTAGTATAGGTTCCATTTCTTTTCATATTTTATTTTCTCTATTTATAAGGAAAATTCTTTTCCCTCTTCTTGCCCAGCCAAAAAATTCTAAGTCCTGCAAGTTGAGACAGTATTTCATGTCTTTACCAATGAGCTGCATTTTAAAGATTAACCCAGGTTGTGGGAGTTCACAAGGCAGTTCACAAGTACCCCGACTGCATAACAAATTTGCTACCATAATAACCCTTTGAAAGGTAGAAGAGAACAAATTGATTAGGTCCCTTGGTAGCAAGGAGAACAGGGACTGTGGGTAGATTTAATTTCACCTAACATTAGCCATTCCCAGTTAGATGTCTCAATTAAACTGCCTGCTTAGCCTTTCTCTCCAGTGAGTGGATGGAAAGAGACAGGTACTTCCAGACAGTAAATCATCCCATCTCATGATACTTTTCCAGACTAATGGGATGAGTTGCCATGCCCATCACAAGACTTTATAAGTTTATTTGGATGTAGAACAAGTTATAAACTTTGCCTTTGTTATCAGAATATATACTCCTTTTTTTTATTATTTTTTTCTTTTAAAAATATTGTTAGAGTAATGACACTTGTAATTCTGGGCTCTGCTTTTCTTTCATAAATTTGAAGTGTGGCCTTGTCTTGAAGCTCACCCTAACTGACTGAGGAATTATTTAGGGACTGCATATGTTCTTGGTTTGTACTGCATACAGTCACTGGTAGCCTTATCCCAAGAATGAAACAGTAACACATATTTCCATGAACACTCCTGTTGAGCCATGCTCCATTGTAATGGTTTCCGTGTATTCCTCTAAAAGTTTGGGGGTTTTTTTCCTGGCTTTTTGCTATGTTATCTACTGTGTTCAGTAGTAGGAATCTTCTGAGAAAGCAGTTTTCCTGTGAGTTGCATATAAAAAAAGCATCTTTGCACATATACTGCATCATTTGCTCTTCTTTTATCTGTATCACTTTACTGCTATGAGAAGCACTTTTTTTCCTTGCTCTCACTGGGATTTGGAGGTAGTCTGATGTTTCATCAGCATTCCTCACATTCAGGCTCAAGTCTGGCTATGTGCTTGAAGCATTGCACCTGAATCTACATCAGATTTTCTCCTCTCATACTGACTGCTGCCTGGGCAGCAGTGTGCAGACCACCAGCTTCCCTCTGCATCACTTCACAATTTCCATCTCAGATAAAAAGCTCAGACATCCAATTTCCAGTTTTATTGCCTTTGGAAGTACAGTCTACTGTGATTCTTATACCTTTCTAAAACTTTCAGCAGAACTTTGTGGTCTTTTAAAACAACTGGTGGTCACCTGCAGCTCAGTGAGTTTGATCTCTCTTCACAGGTGGAGGGAATGAGGGAAGGGGCCAGGACATAAGGAACAGCTTGGATGAGCAGGTAATTAGGGCAGTCAGTCTTAATTAGTTTTTAATAGTCGGGGAGGAGTTTTTATATCTGCATATGGCTAAGACGCAGCTTGGGGAGCAGAAATGAGCTGGGAAAGCAGACTAGATATAAAGTTAGCTAAGAGAGGGACTTGTTAGAGGCTCTGAAGGTATTGATGGCTGTTTGGTCTAGGTGGTTTTAGTAATGCTCTGCAAGACCAGGAAGGAAGTTTATGTCCAGGGTTTGTGCTAAAGTGCTAATTGTGCCAGAGGGAGCATTCTTAAATGTTCTCTGTTTGTGCTCCTTCTTTTTTTCTCAAAAGGAGCAGTGATGTGGGAGGTGATTTTAAACAAAGAAAGGGATGTGTCTTAAACAGTTGAATGTAGCCCGTGTTCTCCCTGGTAAAATAGCTTGTGAAAATGCAGCACCTTGAGACCTTTGAGGTGAAAGCTATATGCAAAAGTTACTCATCCAGCAGAGAATTTGGTCTGGCTTGTGACCTTTGGTGCTAGGCATGAAGAGTCATGTTCCTAGAGGTAGGTGGTTGTCAAATTTTTACTGGTTGAAGCAAAATAGGGGTGAGGGGATGTGTGTTTGCAGTTTGCTCGTGCGTAACCTTTTGTCACTTGCTTGAAATATTTTGAATATTGAGATGAGCAGGCCTTCATGATGGCCTGGCCTTCAGGTTTTTTCCTGTTGTCCTTTAGAACCATGACAAAAGCTTGGATGAAAGTATTCTCAGAATTTATGCTGAATGGTCTGATAGAGAAGCTTCTGTGTGTGAGCAGTGCAAACCTTTGCTCTATAACCCACTAGTCTGGCTGCCTTGGAACATGCAAGAGAGTCTGCTTCTTGGTTTGTGATTGGACAAGGAAAAAAAGCCTGGAAGGACAGGGAAAATAGAAGTCGATCTGCCGTCTCTTATACTACTATTTGCAAATTTTTAGGTGCCTTCTTAATCATATTGGAAAGTGGAAGTCATCTTATAGGTGCTTCTGAAGCTCTAGTCTTTTCTTTTTTCTAAAGTTAAAAAAGTAAAATAAATTATCTTCTGCCTTTGTCTTGGGAAGTATTTGTTTGCTGGGTGTTTGTCCTGGAAAGGATTTGCCTGTTTCTCTGTAATATTGCAGTACTGTTTCTCTGTGGGATATTTATCTTTTGGATGTCCTTGAAACTGAGACAGAAAAGTTCAAAAGAGTGATTGCTGTGTAGGAAATGTACCTACTAAAGGTATTGGAGTAAGTAATGAAACCCAAGACTAGTATTTATGACTGGTATTAAAACTAGTTTAAACAAGAGGAAGATGCAGTTTTATTGGCTGATACTAAAGGCAGACATACATTTTATACATCTATATATTAATTAAGAAAGGTGTATGGTGCTTGTGGAAAGGCATCTTGCTGGAAAACAGCTTCCAGGTGCTTCTAGAAAAACTTCTAGCCATCTCATTATTCAACTTGTTATTCAGAGATTGGCTGGTCATTCTTCTGAAGCAGATGGAGACAGTTTTTCACAAAGCTGAGACCAGCATTGTGTGCACTTTGTCTTTTCTAAAGTTTCTATCAAAAGAAAGTGTTATTCTGTCACATGGTGCATCTGTGTATTAAAAATGCCTATCCTTTTAAGGGTGTCTAGGAGAGGATAAATACACTATACTGTAATGCTAATAATTAAATTTGTAAAATAACTGCTTTTTTGATAGACTAACAAATACAATTCCAGCAGTGGCTGTTTCTCATTAGTTGGAATGACATGCTAGCTTTAGAATATATAATGATGTATAAGCCCTGGTGGTTATAATTGGCATAGAAATGTACTATATCCTTGGGTGTTAAAAGCCATAAGCTATTTATTTTCATACTTACAAAGAATGTACTACATTGTGGTATAAATCTCACATGGATTGTCATAATTGCATTTTTTTAGTAATTTATGTCCATATGGTTCAAATATGAATCTGTCCCCCTTATTAGCATCCTGCTGGTGACATAATGTACTGATAAATTAGTATCTCATGTCTGGAAAGCCTGTTTGAATTCAGATCTCATGCAAAAGAAACTTATACCTACCTGGTCTTCCTGCTGCAAGTAGCCTTGTTGTCATGAAGATTTTGTAATACATGAGCTTACACAGTATAGTAGTGATATGCTTGCAAGAAACTTGGTTATTGGCTGTGGTATTCAGGGGGTTTGTTTGGTTGTTTTCTGGGTTTTATTTTGTTGTTGTTGTTTTTTTTTGTTTTTTTGTTGTTGTGGTTTTTTTTGTTGTTGGTTTTTTTTTTTCTTTTTTGTGAGGGTGTTTGTTTTTTGTTTTTTTTTAAAGCAGCAAATTTATATAAGCAAGGGGTGGGTTTGAAGGTCTTCTGTTACACCAGGCTCTAGCCTAAACTGGGAGTTGATGGTGTTGAAGCTGATGGTATAAAATAATTTTGAAACCAGAGATAATGTGTAATAAAATAATTGATGGAGTTCTATTAGATGCCATATTGCATTGATTCTTCTGCAATATCAAAGGCAGTTTGATTGTAAAGTCTGTATGTGACACACATGATATGGAAATATGCTATAGATGTGAAAGTACATGATATGGTCTTTTTTCTTAGGGCTTTGGGAGAAAAAATAGAGAAATGGGTGGAAGAAATGTAGGGATAAATCATAAAGGCTGTGTTACTTAAAAAGAAAATTGGCATATAAATAATCCTCTACGTATTCCAAAAATATTCAAAAATGAAACTTAGGTAAGGTGAAGTGATTCTGAAAGAACAATTCTGCTCTATTTTGTTTTGACACCCTCCCTTTAATCCTTCCAACTCATGAGAAACACCATGTGTCACTCGATGTGAACAGTGAGCCATTGACCACAACTCTGAGTGTGACCTTGTTGCCAATTTTTTATCTGCTGGCTCCCCGATTTAGAGACAAGGATCTGGCGTGGGACAGTGTCAAAGGCTTTTCACAAGTCCAGAGAGATGATGACAGTTGCTCTTCCTTTGCAGCATGTTTGCTTGGTCTGAGTAAATTATTTGCCTGAGGGGTAGTGTTTTGTTGCCTTTGTTTATGTTGGGGTTTAGCATTTAAATATGCACTCTAGGGGACAAACTACAAATTGAAGTGCCTATTGAGGTCCTGAGGTTCGAGGCTTGACAGAGCATTGGTTGCAGATTCAGCAAGCCTCCATCTATGTGATTTTAGTGCAACTGTCTCATTTGTGGTTTCTGGAGGATCTTGTTTAGGGTTTTGAGTTTGGTTTTTTTACTATACATATTTACATGGTTGAGATTGGTGAAGTTGCCCATGTGTACGACGGACATGTTGGTGAATATTTGACATGTCCTCCTTTTATTTTGCAGAGACCTACAGCCAACAAGACTTCTGGTGCTCCTTCCTACAGCAGATGGTCCAGTTCACAGCCCCATCAGGTAATATGCCCTTGTCAAAAAGGATATGAAGCTCAGGTTGACATACGCTTCCTTTTAAAATGAATCCATGAGGGGATCCGAGAGCGTTACCTACCTGCATTAGCCCAGCCAGGTCATGCTGCTCTCTGGGGTTGTTGCTGGATATCCTGTGGCAAACTCTTGGATGCAGTGGCTGCTCATGGAGCAGCTTGTACAGCTGTGCCACCTCTAATTCACTGGTTTGTCAAGGGTGGATATTGTGGCTTCATCCCCCTATCCTTTGCATCTTGTCACTTAAGCTACAAGTGTGTGTGTTTGATGCCCTTTGGCAAGGGATGAAGTCTTGTTCTCCTGTGCTAGCCTTCCCCTCACAGCCCCAGGGGGTTTTTTGTGAAGTGGTTATTTATAATGGTTGAAACTTCCAGGAAAACTTGTTGTCAATTGAAACTGAAGCCAGAAACCCATAAGTGATAGCTAGGAAACAATGTTATAGTTAGTGATTCTTTTTAAGAATTTGAATGGTATTCAGGGTTTCTGTTACTTTATCAAAAAATCAAAAGACTTTTTAAACTGTAGAGGAGGATATGGCTTGCTTTTGTTACTAAAACACCAAGTATTTAAGGACAAAGTTGCTTTAGTTGAAAAACTCTTCAGGTGATTTTTCAGTAGTGATTGTATTGACGTTGCTTTCTTCCAGCTTCTACTTTTGTTTCTTCCTATCTCTTTCTACATATGTTTAAAACAAACAAAACAAACAAACAAAAAAACCCCCACCAAAATCCCAGTAACCCACAAAACCCAAAACCACCACTTCCCCTTGACACTATGAAAAATTTAGATTATCACGGTGAACAAATCCTTGATCTGATATGCTGGATTTTTCTTTTGAAGGACATTTATACACTAAGAAAGGAAACTTCCACTAAGTTGTGATTTGGCCTCAGAAACTAAAGGAAAAGAAACCATGAATTTAATTTGTATTCAGATTAGGATGGGAAATAAGTGGCTAAGTGCTTCAAGGGCTGTTAGCTACCTTTTTCACTATCCTCCCAGTGTTAATAGTTCTGTTTTCACAAAGTATTGTGAGAGCTTTGTGTCTTCTCCTCCTACAAAAATATGGTTCTTTTGCTCGCAAAGTTTTCCATTTTTTCTGTCTTTCACTTTTTCGACATTGAGTTTTTACTGTTGAGGGTAAAAGTGAAGAATGCATAGACCAAAGGTTAACTCTTCTCAGTGGCTATTGCTTGCTCCATCCTAGGGCATTAGGCAGTGAGCAAGAAAAAGTTCATGGAGTATAACTAATACATACAAGCACTGTTCCCCTCTTCCTGTGTGTGTCTGCAGTTGTCTATTAATGGGAGACAAATTCCTAAGTCAGGAGAAGATCATCCTAAAAAAATCATATGAAATGCTTATGCTCTGTACACTTGATTTTCTCTTTGAGAAGGGAGGGAAACATAAGTGCATAATAAAGTGTGTTTGTAGTGTTACAACCCTGTCAAACCATGAGCAGAGTTGAGGGATTAACTGCCAGGAATGTTGCTTGAAAGTATGTCTAGACTATCCAACATCTGCAGGAAAAAAATTGTTTTAATGTATTAAATCATGTCCCTGGTAATTTCCCTCCACGTATATTGTACCCCTTATGTTTGACTCTCGTTTTCCTTTGTCACTTCCACTCTAATCTTTTCTTTTTCTTCCTTGTTTATTGTCAGCTTTTTTCTTCTGTGTTTTGGGTTTAATAAGCTTATAAACCTGCCTCGTGGATATTATAAATGCCAGTACCAACTGTGAGGATGTATAGGCTTTCTGCGGTTCCGTTTGGGAGACTGGAATACTGCTGTGCGCTCTCATGAGCTGAGTGGCAAAATATTTGTATTGGATAAGAGATTTGTATTCAGCCTTGCAACTTGCCAGCATCTATATATAGTTAAAATAAACTTCTTTTTTTTTTTTTTTTTAAGATGGCTTTCCAGGAAAGAAAAAGATTAAAGTTCAAAATACATAGTCTGCATTTTCTTTAGTCTCATGCAGTGAACCCAGTGAAGGCTTTTCCACATGCATCTTATAAGAATCCACACACAAACCTGATAGAACTACATAGCTGAGACCTTTGATGCATCTAAGAAATGTTAAAAGTTAAATTGATTTCTTCCTTCTTTCCCCTAAGTTTTTCTTTTTTCATTTCCTCTATCTGTGTCAAGGTCCATTAGGTGAGAGATTTGAAAGGGTGAGGTCAATGAGTCACAGAAAATAACACATTTTTCCCTGACTTGTTTTGCTTTGTGCTACCCAGACATGCTTATATTTTGTATTGCATAAACTGAAGCATGTTTATCTATCTCAAATATGCTATCTGGGGAAGGTTTTTAATAAGTTTCTATCAACTCATCGCTCTCATGGACACATGGAATTTGTATGCTCAGAGTTTTTTTATATGAAGCTGTTCAGAGAATAGTGGTGTTAGGGTTGGTTTTGTTTTGTTTTGTTTTTTCCCTTCCACTGCCCCTTGAGCCTGGGAAAGTGTCTTGTTGCAGGGGAGGCATCTTTGGAACTTGATTTAGAGGTGCCCTGGGAAAGAGGCATTAGTACCTGGTTCAAGCTAGGTTTCTTCAAGCATTACTCTTTCTCAATGTCAGAAAAAGAAGCCAGTGGTCTAAAAGGTTGATTTTTTGATTTCAAGGAATTAATCTATTGAATTAAGGAGTTTGAGGGATGGGCTGGAAAGCCAAACCAAATCTCAGCTTCTGAACTGCCATGCATGGAGCTGTGTGAGATCTTACTGCCTTCAGATGTACTAAACCGGCCTAAGGGATGGAATCAAGGAGGAGATGCAGATGCTAATGAGACAAAATTGCCTACACTATGGTCTTGACTAGTGGCATTGCTTGATGTGTGAAGATGTCTGCAGCAATTTTGTGAGAAGCTCTGAACTTAGTCCTTCTGTGGTACTCTGAAGACTGCCTCCTGAAGTGCAAGTGGCTCTTACCACTGATGAAAATGAATGAGGAAGTGGCACTTTATCAGGGATGATGATATAGCTATTTCTAACATGCTGCTGTGTTTGCTGAGTGGGATGGCAGCCAAGGCAGAGCTTCTTATAGTGCTGGCAAATCTTTGTGTGGGACAGCCTGTCTGACATTAGGGATCATAGGTGCACAGGCAGGCTGGGACACAAGGCACTCAGCTTTGCAGCTCGGTTGTCCCAAAGCAGTTTTAACATTAACAATTCACTCATTACTGGTAATGACTTGAGAACTATGTGCTAGTAAAAATGAAGAAAATTAAGAGAAAAACTCTCATTTTTCCTTGGGGAAAAAGAGAAGAAACCAAATATTTCAGACACCAGCTTAAGGTCGAGGCACTGAAAGAAACCATAGATAAAGTGTCCTAAAAGGGAGAGTAATGGGACAACCATTCTCCTAATTTGCTATGTCCTAACTGTTAAGGAGAGGCAAAAAGTCAGTAGCACCTAGTCAGATCTCACAAATAAATCTACCTTGTATGCAGGTAGAAGATAGTGATAGGCTGACTTTTGCTCATGAGCACACTAGGGAGCTGGCGAAATCTGACAGTTCATTTGGTCTCCACTGTCAGCTGGCATCTTAGTGGCACTATTCCAGGTCTCTTGCACAAAGGTTGTTAGCAAGACTATCTTTAGAAATGCCTGGATTATATTACTTTCTAGAAATATTCGAATGCCTCTTCAGTATTAGGTGCTAAATGAGCCTGCAGAATAATCGGCGTGTATTAAATGCCATTAAAAATAATATAGAATATTTCAGCATCTTTCTCCTCCTCATATCTATTAGCAAAGCATTAGTTTATGAGCTAATGAAGTAAAAAATGCAGAAAGCGAGACTCTGTCCAATGGGCCACAGGACAGGAGGGCTCTCAGCTGTGATTCCATAATGTTCCTCTGTCTGGTTCCACTGCTGCTTTGTTGCAGAGTTATTGCTCTGACTTTCTGGTAGAGGCAAAACAAGCTCACTGCTTTCTTGCTGGTGGTCAGAGCTTTGTCCATTCCTGGACTTGGCATCAGTGCCTTAAGGCCAGAATGTGTTTTTTCTTCAATATCCCGCTCTTTAAATACAGGTATAAGTCCTATATTTTAGTACAAAGTGCTTAGCAGTTTCTCAGAGGAATCTGGGCAGACAATGGATGTTGATAAACATTCAGTCTAGTGTCTGTATTTCAAACAGCAGAAATAGCTTAGCTTATAGTTTATAATACAGCTTCTTTGTGACAGAGATGATGGAAATACCAGTATACCAATCAGGAAGGCAGAAGCTAGGAAAGGTGATATTCCAGCTATACTGTGGCAGCTGTTTCAGTGGATTTCAGGTCAGAGATTTCAGCATACGTAATTTCTCTCTTGCTTTGTCCCTGTTTTGTCTGTCCCTGCTTTCCCCTTGCCTTGTTTCTGCCCTTGTATTCTCCCTGTGTATGTGTTGGAGCAGTAATGTGTTGATAAGAAGATAATTAGACAGGTGTCTGTTCAGTAGGCTTTTTCATAGCACACAAGGTTAAATGAACCTTGTGATTAATTGTGCAGCATGAGAGTAGAGTTTATTTAGTTTTAGGAAGCCAAACTAGGTATGGCTTCTGGTAGCAGTTGGGATTGTTGTAGCCTAAGACACCTCCAAGTGGGATTCATGATTACTTGGAGTAGGAAGATGGATAATAGTGAGTTTCCTTGATGGGTTCTGGCAGGCTACCTGAACATAAAGATAATTGGAGCAATGGCTCAGAAGATCCATTCCTGTGAAGTGAGGTTTTTTTTTAAAAAACTGGTGGAAGATAGCTAGTTCTAAATACTAAATAAAGAGTAATAAATAGTAATGTACTCAGCTGCTTTGAATCTTATTTGTTTTCCTTCAGTGCCTCAAGTCTGACTTGGAAAAAGTGAGTATTGAGAAAGTCACTGTCTCCCTCATGACTCAGCTCTTTGTTTTTCTGCTGAGCACTGCACATTGTGGCAGTAAACTTTAGATTATGTGCCTGTCCACTAGAAAACTTACTGAGAACACCAACAATTTTTCCAGAAGCCACTGAACAGCTGTCAAGTGACACCAACATTCCTTCACTGTTGACCTAGGTTCGAGCTGCACCAATGTGCTCATCTAAATGACAGTGACTTAGTCCAGCTACTAGGGTTAAACCTATTTTTAAGGGTCTAATGAGATCTGGCAACTTTCCAAAGTCAAACCAGACAACCCAAGCCACAGGGATATGTTCCTTTCTCCTGGCACTTGGTGTTTACCCAAAAAAAGTAGCAAAATTCAATGGGCTTAATTAGACTTAATAAGGGAAATTTGCCAGTTTTGCAATAAATGGAGTGAAAAATCCCTAAACACCTCCTTTCCATAATATATCTTTTCAGAACTAGGCATTCCTCTTTACCACACGTCATCATAGTTTTGCAACATTGCATTTTGATTCTAGTTAGATTTGGATAAGCACATGGAAAAATCAAGTCTGCAATGATAGAAACTGAATTTTTTGACATGGCAAAGGAACTCACTGAATTTCAACAAGCCTCTCTTTGGTTTACCTTACATCACTCATTAAATTTGAATTTGAGGTGGAGACAGTGCCTTGCAAGAGCAAATTTAACTAGTTAAACATACAGAAGCGTAATTACTCTTTTATGCATCATGTGTTGCACTAAATTCACTGAAAGTTTGGAAAATTCGAATATCTGTGATCAGCACTCCAGGTCTTCTGCTCTCATTACATCCACTGTATATGCATGTTATGCACATGAGAGCCTTGTGGGATTTTGTCTGCTATTGATAAAGATTGACCCATGTATTAGGTCAGTCTTTATTAGTAGCGGACAAAATATTAGCTGCTCTCTCTTTTTTATTTTTTCTTGTGTGTCTACCTCTCATACTCTTGTCCATCTTTTCTGCTGCAGCGTGGTAGCTTCAACTGGAAACGTGATGTTAAAAGTTCTGCTTTCCAAAGTTTGATGCTTCCTCAGTGGAATCTGTGAGCTGCTGCTTCTAACGTGATGCTTTTTGTAGGACAGCATAAGGGAAGATTGAACCTGGCATATGTTTTGTAAAGCCACAGGAATCTGCACTGGCAACCCCAACTTCACCAAGGTCGTGGGCAAGGGCAGAGTTAATCTTGGTGACTGCTTTGCAAGTAACAGGAGAGCAGGGCACACTGAGTTGGCTGCTCAGCTAAACGCATCAGTACACCAGGATGCGTAAGCTATTTTTATGGTGTGAAGATAACTCAGCCAAATGAGACTCAGGAGCACTTGTGTCTGTTGCCAACCAAAGTACAACATAAACTCAGCTTTGAAAAGTTAAGGCTTTTTTTAAATGAAGTAAGAAGGGAACTAAAAAAGAAAACTGATTTTTTTTTTTTTTTATGGTCAATGGTGGAATATGAATAAATGTAAAAGTATGCACTGTCATTCAAAGGTTGCTCATCTAACTACCTGTTGTCTGGGCATAATCACCAGGCAGCTGATTGAATTGAACATAAAGCTGTTTTGTAAGCTCCAATAGGGTAAGAGCTTATCCCTGGAGGGAAGCAATGGCATTCATAAGATCCAACCCCGTGCTTTCCTCTTAACTACTTGTGGAGAAACACTCTGTGTCTGACACAACTACTAACACAGCAGGATGAAGACTGATGGTATCTTTAGAAAGAACCCAAAACTTGTATTTAAAAGAAGGGCTTATGTATCATATAGTCACTGTAAGTGACAAAATGCAGACTCTATTCTGCAATCTGTGCATCTAGTACTTCTAGTCTACTCTGTAGGTTGGATATATATATTCCCCACCAAGTATGGGATTTGGGCATTAGTTCCCAATACCTAAGTCTTTGTAAAACAATTATGTTAAATTTCCCCTGATTAGAGTTATAAATGTTAAACTTTAGGTGTAATGGTTCTGAAAACATAGGAGGACTCTTCCAAGATGCAATATTGTGTATTTCTCTTCTACAGGTGTGAGGAAGAAATAGCAGGTTTCCTTTCTCAGAAAGGGAAAGTTATCATTGATATCATGTTGCATTTTCAAGTTGAGGTTCAGAAGATTCCATCTATAGCTTGGCTAATCTTAAAAATCAGCATGCAGGGGAGGAAAAAAAAGCTTTTGTTCAAAATTATGTTTCTAAACAGCTGTTTTGTTGGTGTTTTTTTTGTTTTTTTTTTCCTCTAGGCCAGCAAAGTTTTTAGTCCCTTCAATTGTAGCATAATTATTTTTGATGACAAACACCAAATATATGTATTGTTCTAAGTGTCTGCTCAGTGTGCTCAGGTTTCTCTAGAGAAATGTGTGTGCTGGGAATGAGGGAAACTAGCAGCATTTGTAATGACTTCTGTAGATGTAAAACATTTCTAAAAGCTATCTGTCATCTGCACTTATGTTGTGTCTCAAAACTATTTTCTTCTAGAAGAAGAATTTAATAAGATTTAAAGAGACTGAAAACTATTGTTCTACAAATCTTTTAACCATAAAGAAAGAATTCTCCCTGTGTCCCATGTTGTATCATCACTGAAAGATGCCCAACTGTTTTTGAAACCTCACTTCAAAACTGCAGACTCAATCTGAGATATCCCAGGAATGTTCCTCCTATAAGTCTTTTTTGCATTTTTGGCTTAGCAAGTTAAGCTTATTGGTATGACTGCTTCCTATTTGATTGAATTTGGTGAGGAAAAGGAAGGATGCAACTTTGTTGAACCTTTCAGAGATGTGAGATTTTTATGAGAATTGTAGGAGTACAACAGAGAAGAAGTATTGGTAATGCCATACCAAAGGAAAGCATGAGATCACCCTAGCCATTGGGCAGTTCATGGGGGAGAATCATAGAATGGCCTAGGTTGGAAGGAATCTTAAAGATCATCTAGTTCCAAGCCCCTGCTGTGGTCAGGAACACCTTTCACTGGACCAAGTTGCTCAGAGCTCCATCCAACCTGGCCTTGAACTCTTCCTTTGACAACATTTTCCAGTGTTTCACCACCCTCACAATAAAGAATTTCTTCCTGGTATCTAATCTGAACTTATTCTCATTAACTTTAAACCTATTTCCTCTTGTTCTCTCACTAAATGCCCTTGAAAAAAGTCTCATCTTTTTGTAGGCTCCGTTCAGCTGCTAGGAAGGTCACAATTCAGTCACCCCAAAACCTTCTCTTCTCCAGGCTGATGAGTCCCATCTTTCTCAGCCTTTCCTCATAGGAGAGGTGCTCTTTCTCTCTAATCATGGTGGCAGACCTCCTCTGGACCTGCTCCAATAGGTTGCTGTCCTTTCTGTGCTGGGGAACTCAGAGCTGGATGCAGTGTTCCAGTTGGGGTTTCACCAGATGAGAAGAAAGGGGCAGAATCTTCTCCCATGCCTTGCTGGTCATGCTGCTTTGGGTGCAGCCCAGGATTGGATTGGATCAAGTGCACATTGCCAGATAATGTCCAGTCTCTCATCCACCAGCATCCCCAAGTCCTTTTGAGCCATGCTGCTCTCAATCTGTTTGTTCCCAGTCTATGTTTATACTGACCCAAGTGCAGCACCTTGCTCTTGGTCTTGTTAATTTGCATGAGATTCCTATGGGCCTATTTCTGGAGCTTGTCCAGGTCCCGTCTGGATGACAGTCTCTCTTTTAGATGTATCATCTGTAAATTCGTTCAGGGTGCACCCTTTGTCTGTGTCATTAATGGAGAGATTATATAACACTGGTCTCAGTATGGACTTGCAAAGGACACCACTTGTCACTGATGTCCTTTAGGACTCTGAGCCATTGACCACTACCAAGAGTCCAACCAATTCCTTATCCACTTATCAGTCCAGCCATTGAATCCACATCTGTCTGACTTCAAGGGACCAGTGTTATGGGGGACTATAGATGATATCTGCAGCCCTTTCCTTGCCCACTGATGTAGTCACTCAGTCATGGAAGGCCACTAGGTCAGTCAGGAAGGATTTGCCCTTGCTGAAGCCTTGCTGACTGTCCTCAATCACCCCTTTGTCCTCCCTGTGTCTAAGCATAGCTTCTTGGACGATCTGTTCCATGTTCTTGCCAGGCACAGAGGTGAGGTTGCCATGGGTCACAGGGCCCTCCTTTCTACCCTTTTTATATATGGGTGCAATGTTTCCCTTTTTCCAGTCACCTGGGACTTCACCTGACTGCCATGACTTTTCAAATATGAAGAGTGGCTTTGCAATCAAGATTCCCTCAGGACTCCAGGATGTGTTTCATTGGACCCCACAGACTTATTTACATTCAGGTTCCTCAAGTGGTTGTGAACCTGTCCTTTACTTGCAGTAGGAAATGTGGTCCCCAACGTGCTCTCCATCCACTTGAGAGGTGTAGGAAGAGAAGCTGCTGTTGAAGACAGGGGTGAAAATGTTGTTTAGTACTTCAGTCTTCTCTTCATCTGTTATTGCCAGTTTTCCAGTATTGTCTATTGGGGAGGATACACCTTCTTTCACCTTCCTTTTCTGTTTAACATCCCTGTAGAAGCCCTTCTTGTTATTCTTTGCATCCCTTGCCATGTTCAGTTCCAGCTTCATTCTTGGCCTTCCTCACCCCATCCCTATACACCCAAATGTCATCTCTGTTCTCCTTCCAGAGCACCTGTCCTTGCTTCCACTGTGCATTTGCTTCTTCCCCTTTAGTTTGACCAGCAGTTCCCTACACAGCCATATGGGTCTCTTGCCTTCCTTGACCAATTTCTTGCTTGTGAGGATTGCTAGCTCTAGGACTCTATGGAAGACTTCCTTAAAGGTCTACCGGCTCTGTTCTACTCCCCTGTCCCTGAAGGCAGTCTTCCAGGAGTTCCTATTGATTATCTTTCTTAAGAGCTGGAAGTTTGCCTTCCTGAAGTTCAGGGCCCTAACTACTCTTCACATATCTCTTGGGACTGTAAACTCCAGCAAAGCAGGATAACAGCGGCCTGGTCTGCCCTCCAATCTTGATGTCCACAATTAGCTCTCTTACCTTGGCCATGTTATGGATTTCCTAACACTGGGGCAAAGAACTCAGTTGGTGGTGTCTGTGTTTTTTCAAGAATGAGGCTAAACTTTCTCTCCTGTGCAGATTTTCTGTTTAAGGGATGAGCTTACCCCAGAGCTCAAGGAATAATTCAATTAAAGTCAATCAGCTGCAAGATGTGTGTACATTCACTATCAGGCTTAATTAGTTTTGTTGTTCACACAGCTACACAGTTGAATTCTAACAAAATTCTATAGTGGATTGATTGAATCCAGAACTCTTTAAATTTCTGAGTCTTTTAAGGAAACAATCTCCTTGTTGTGTCTAGCAACATTATTCTTGACTCTTCCCAAGGTTCAGATCTTGTCATATAAACTTCAGATAATGTTGTTTGAAGCTGCACATAATCTTACAATAGGGTCTTTTCATTATGTTATCTGTAGCATCCCTGATGTGTTGACTAATAGCAAAGATTGACAAAGTATGTTACACACAAACATCTTGCCTCATGTTCTATTAAATGTGTCATTTGATATCTTCTATGGTAGATATCTTCATTTTGACTTTGCTATGACATCTTAAAAGAAAAAGAAGCTGTCAACAGATGATGCTTTAACACTTGTCAGCAATTCGTCATGTTTCTTCTTACTTTAGATTTAATTGTTCTTGGAATGAACAGTTCAGAGGGACTTTTTTTTTTTTTTTAAAAAAATTCTGCTTTCTGGTTAATGCAATCAATTTGATGCAGACGATAATTAGTATGATAATTGAAGCCTATATGCCTACTACTGTACCCCCCCTGCTTTCTTCAGTGTTCCAATGTTTTTAAAGATTGCAAGATAGGTGGGAGCAGAAGAGTTTAAGTTATTTTTAGGGGCCTTTTGCCCCCTTGTTCTGGTATTTAAAAGTAACAGATGGACTGTGCTCTTTGTGCCTCTCATCTTTCATGCTCCTGAAGCCTTACACCTGGAAAGGAAATGCAACCAAGAGACATGACTGGATCTACCATCAGCTGCACTAACAAAGGGATTGATGGTTTTCCAGAGCAAACATTAGCTGTGGAGGAGGGTTAACCTTTGGAGGAGAAACAGCTGGCATTGGGCTGTGTCCAGGGGCTGATCTGGGGCTGGGGGCATGTCTAGGGAAGACGGTCAAATCAGGGCTGGTGGCATAGAACTGCTTTTCTAAACAAGGTCCAGAGAAAAACTTCCTTAAGAGCCTTTCGCCTTTCTTGTCTTCCACATGAAGGAGAACAAAGCTGGCTGATGGATTGTTTTAATAATCTAAGTGATGATCATTCTGTTTGATAATTAACCATGCAAATCTGAAAGAAACAATTGGTGGATCAACAAAAATAAATCTTCAGGCTACATTTGGGGGAATAGCTGAAAAAGCTAATTTGGTTATAAAGATAGGTTATGCTTTGTAATGAGAAACGACAAGGCATTTTGCTGCAACTGTCATGGTAACTTTAGAGCTTCTTTAAATAGTCTAATTTAAAATGTATTTACCCCGTAGCAATGAAATTGCAATCTATGTATGATTCATAAAAGCTGGAGATGGAAAATACCTCTTGAACATATGGACCAGTTCCTCAAAGGATACAATTCAGTTTAACCGAAAAAGCCAGAGAAACAGATAGTCTGTTTGTTTTTCCTGAGTTTTCTCAGCATGGCCTTTAGAAAGGGTCCCTTTGTCTAATCTTGGAGCTGGTGTTGACTAAGAAACTTTTGTTAACTAGAGATCTTGATATTTAAGTTTTGCTTCAAACAACTTGTAAACTCTACTGTCTACTACATGGCTCCTCATAATCCTGAATAGCCATTGAACACTGATAAAATTCAGTTGTATCAAGATGCTTGTTAGTCCTTATGTTTTAAGGCACAGATTAGTTGCCTACTGAGTTAAGATCTTAATTGTGTGAGTGCTCCATTTTTGTTCCATCAAGCTGTGTTGATATTTGAAATCAAACTGTAATCAGGATATGAAAGCCCTCTTTTTCCCCTTGTTCTGTATTAACAGTGACTCGGTTACTTGTCAATGTTAAGCATTGGTAGCAGTTATCTTAAAGGCAAGAATATGGTGCTAGAAAGAAAATGAGACTTTTACATTGCTGATTTAAATCAATGTAAGGTTCAGGGTGCTGGTTCTCAGCGTGTTTAGAGTTCCTCTTTCATTCCGATGACCAGCTTTTAGACTTAGAGGGAAATTCTTTGAGAATTTCATTATGTCTTCCTAGCAGAAGCTAGTTAACTTCCCCAAAGCTTGCATTACTTGATCTTATCCATAGTTTCGTACCCTATCTAAAAGTTCTGTTTTCAAGATCCATGATGAATATTTTTATTGCTCTGTAGTTCTGGCAGTGTCTGAGAGCCTTCTGTAGAGTGACCATTACCCTTCTGTGAAGTGGGCTTTCAGTTTTCACTGGGGTTATTTTAAAAAGCACCAATGTTTCACACATTTGGGGGACTGCATTGTTAAAAACACCAAGAGCCTACAAGTAACTTACAAAAGTCCATTGATGTGGGAGGCCAGGACCTTAATTCCATTCTAAATTAAACATTCAGGTTTTCTAAGAAGGGAGTTGAAATAGGGATAATGTAGGCAAAGAACTAAAAAGAACAATTCTTTATAAACTTGACTTACATATTGTCATAAAACCACTGTCTTTCTTGCTTCAGCTGTAGTGGTTGTGCAAGACAATTACTGTATCAGGGCAAAATTTGCATAGATTTAGAAACTTGAATTAAAACTTCAAAACCAAAAGCCACTAAGAAGTTATTGAAAAGGCTGAAGTAGTGCAAACAAAAATCCTACAGGCTTCCATGGAAACATCAAGTTGTGACCAACAATATCAGGAAAATGTGACTCTGGCAAAATGAGATGTTTTGTTGGTTTCTTTTTCTTTTAAGTGTGAATGGTGCTCAAATGGGGAAAGCATCTGAACTCCCAAGAATGAATGGCAGTGCCTCGATGGATGAGATTGATTTGAATCCCTCTTCATGCACAGGTTAAAATGTGAATGTCAACTGGATTGTTGCAAACTTAAGGAGGGAAAACAAGAGTACTGTTCAGGATCGCAAATGTACCTGTCAAAAATTTGTGGAGGGAGATGATAATCTGGTAGAGTATGCCAATGAGTCTTAGATTTAATCCACACAAACTTTCTTTCCATGGTTTACATTTATGGACAGTGGAAGTGGTAAGCAAAATCATGCTGTATGCCTTCATAACCACGTCTGGACTGTAAGAAGCAGGGGAGAAAATTGTTGTCAATCCTCCCAGTGACTTTTAGATGGACCTCCAAAGACTAGACAAAATTCTAAGCTGCTTAGAACAATTGAGCTCTATTGTGTCCTGCAGTACATTGCTTTCTTATCCTGCTAAAGATCAAGCTCTGCTTGTACCCATCTAATAGGAATATTGAATCTTGCATGGAGTGCAAGCAGGACTTTGATCAATATTGCCCGCATTTTATTTGAGGACCTACAGCAGAGGCCCTACACTTAGAAAAACAATTGAAGTAGGTCTTGGGAACACTTGACAGAATATATAAACAGGATGATATTATGGTCTCAGTGGAAATCTAGCTGTATTGAACTGAAAATAGACCATACAAGGAGAAAACTGTAGAATATTTGGTGCTTGTAGTAGGATACTATATGGAGTAGGCCAGCAAACTTTGTTTGGATTCCTTTGGAAAATAAAACTGCAATGAAATATCTCCCTCAGAGAATTTAGTACATCTCTCCAGACTACACTGTGAACTTCTGAATGATGAGTTTCTCTGTCTTACTGAGTGAAGTATACTACAGGTATCTGACAGTAGAAATTAAAAGCATGAATTGTTCAGAAGAGGACATTGCAGGAGATGCTCATGAGATTCCACTTCTATAAGGGGAAGTGTGAATTCTGCAGTCAATATATAGTTTGGAAAAATAAATATATTACACCTGAGCTTCCATCACTTGTGTTCCCTGTTCTCTGGGGCAATAGCACAGTGCACATACCAAATGACTACAAATTGACAAACTTCAGGTTGTGAGGTGTTATCTGAGCTACTGTCATCTGTATGTTCACATAACTTTCTATGTGTTGATTTTTATCTAGGAATGTTGTGCTAACATTTATTTTGAAAAGTAACTAAGGAAAGCTAAGTAGACATAGGATTAAGTTCTGATTTCCTTGCCCTTTGGCTACTTGCTTTCAGTTCTAGTCATCAGGACTAAGTCTTTTATCTCAGGGCAGTAGTCTGGTATGCCTTCGTTTCAGTCTGGTATTTAACTAACTGTTTTGTATTTTGAAGCTGAAACTTCTTTTATCTTAAGCTTTTTTTTTTTTTTTAAGTCCAGTTTTCTAACCTCTCCTTAATCTTGTTTCTTCTAGGATGTTATTTCCCAAATGTAGTGTATGAGAAGTTTTATAGTTACTAAGCAATAGTGGCTGTACCAGTCTTGCAGTACAAATATTAATATGAATCCTTCCTATAAAAATGGTTGTAAACTGTTGATATATCTGCTTCAAGATGTATGAGGAAAAAAAAAAAAAGGCAGAAAAGGCCATGTGTTTTGACTGATATGGTAAGTGTCCATGAACTAGAGTGTTTTCATGTCACAGTTAAGTGGCTACTCTTGTGCCAGAACAGATTCAGAATTCCTCATGTTTAAAGTTGCAGTGATTATTTTTTGTTTTCTCTGGGAAAGTTTTTTCATTTAGGGATATAGTCTGTAGTATTTTTAATCTCCCTGTGTACTTTGCCCCATTACTGTATAGAGGCATCTGCAGAATCAATTTTGAGTATTTAAATCTTTCTCCCATATTGCCTTTGATATGATCTTTCTCAAGAACTTCACCATTTTGGTCCCTGAATGCAACAAAACTATCACTATTGAAAGGGCTTGTTGAAGAGCCACAAGTAAACTAAAGTGAAAGCACCAAACTTTCAGCTCTGGCTCATGCCTTGTCACTTGGAGTTGTGGAATATGATGCCAGTTTCCCAAAGAGATGCTTGGGTCTTATTTATATTTTTATATATTATATAAATATATACATTTACTGGTATCTATGATATATATTGAACTTGCAACCAGGAAGGGCCCTGATTAAAACTTCTGTAATTTGGAAATGCCATGAGGAAGGAAGTCTGCCTGAACTCTATCAAGGGATTGACAAACTCTTAGGTAAAAGTGGCATGGATCCTGCAATCTCCTTAGGTTCCAACATTAGAAGTCTGACTTGAAATCCTTCACTGAAGGTGCCTAAAACAAACTGAAAAGCTCATTAACTCCTCAGGAAAAGAAGTCTACTGAGGTGTATTGAGCATAATGATGCATATCTAACCCTTGGCTCTGAATGCTGTCACTTTAGTAGGGAGGGCTCAGAAAACAGGATTGCTCACTCTGGAGCAGTACAGCTCCATGCTTGAATCTTGTACCTTTTCCTGGAGTAGCTGTTCATCTCAGGACTGGAGGAGTTCAGGACCCACTTGGACATTTACTCTGAATTGTTACAGCTGTTCTATTGTTACTTTAATGTGTGTTATTGTGAGCTAAAGGTGAAGACTATTCTTGGTTATAGAGAATATTTTTCACATGTAGGGCAGGTCAGCTTTTCCAGCTTCTGCTGCAGTGGGACAGTAATCCATCACCATGGCATATTGTGTTTGTGTCAGTGTACCGAAAAGACAAGTAAGCATTGCACAGACCAGGTCTCAAGCAACTTAATGCTTTCCCCATCAAAGCCAGAGACTCCTGTTGGCTCAGCTTGCTAAGGCCTCTAGATGAGTACCAGGACTCAGCCCAGCCTTGCTTTCTCCTGAGCTGGTGCCTGCAGGGATGTGCTCAGTAGCCATCAACTCAGGAAGAGGTGGGAACACCACAGATTTTCCAGTGTTACTTTCCTGTTTCTTTTTGTCCTGAAACTTCTTGTGGTTTCTCGCTCCGTTAAAATATTAACTGTAATCTGCTTTTTGATGGTTTTATAAGAGAGCAAACGTTTCTGTGTGTTTCAGAGCTGACAGATGTGTTTGCAGCTAAACCAGCTCCGGACGGAGACTCATGCCAGCATCTGCCACAAGGAGGCAGAAGCATTAAATCTTAAAATACTTTTTAACTACGTCCTTGATATGTATCTCAGTTTATTAAAACTATGCTTTGGAGTATCTGTAGCTGCCTCTGACATATAGAGATGCTTGGGGAGAGGGGAATTTTACAGGGGAGAATTCAAAATATCAAAGAATTTCGTGCATAGTAGGGTTTTACTTGGTGTTTTGATAAGGTGGAAAAAACTGTTATAAAAACATATAAGTAGTGATTAAAGCAAAGTCACCCCCCCACCTCTGGCAACAGTTACATGATAGTTGCACACCCGTTGCATTTCATAGTTATCACTCTTGGTCACTTTCCCTTTGTGACAGCAACTCTAAAGTCCAGCTCAGTGACAGTGACACATTAACATTGCAGTAATTGTATTTTCAAGCATGCCTGCTTTCCTGTTCAGCTAATAAGTTGCTTGCTCAGCTGCTTGCAGCAATTCAGAAACGCAGCAGGGCATATTCGTGTTTCTGGTCTACCTTTTGGTGAGGATGATGTCTGATTGCACTGAGATAATTCTCTTAGAGGTTAGTTATAGAGAATTCTAAAAAACATGAGTGGTTTAATTGAGTCTGATCCCTTCACAGAGCTGCTGAATGTGAATGAAATCCCACTTGCATCCTGGTGAACAGAGTATTGAAAGCTTGGTGGTGGTTTGCTGTGTATGCTTTTTATACCTGGTAATGCACGTGGAAAATATGGAGAAGGGGAGGCAAAATTCAAAGTGAAAGCTTGTGTTTTGTCCTTAATTTGTCCTCCTTTACTTAAGTATCAAAGCACATAAAGAGGAAAGGTTACTTTGTTATCTGAAACTAGTGCAGCTCAATACGTACCTGGGCATAATGGAATTTGTTTAAGGACATGGTATCATCTGTAATGTCAGATGTCCTACCTGTTACCATCTGTGTCAGACTTCATCTGACTGACTGTAAATACAGATCCTCTGCTGTGTGCCTTAGACTGCTCTGTTGGTTAATGTAAGTTAGTTTGTGTGTTGAAATCCACTTAAAAAAGAAATTTCTTCCTGACTAAAAAATGTTTGTGTAAGGAACACCTCTTCTGCCTGTGAAGGGATATTGCAGTCTGTTGTGTTAAGATGTATTACAGGTTTAAATTACAGATTATGACACTTCAAAGGTGCTTTCTGATACTCTTGCAGCAGTCAGACATACACTCACAATGTTCCTATGGCTTAGTGACTCACAACTGAAAAGGAAGGAAAAAGGCATTTGATACCAGAGATGCATTTCTGAAGAGCAGCCTATTGTTTCGCTCTCATCCTGTATGCAACCACAAATGCTCATTGCTGAGGGCAGGCGGGTGCTCCCCCACTTCTGCTGCAGGGGAGCTCTGCTAATGTGGGGCTTGTAACCTTCCTCTGCTCCAAGCACTGTCTTTGTATTTCAATAGCCTATTGAGTGCGTGTCTTTCCACAGCCCAGGGCTTGAATTTGGGATCACATCATCTAGCTTCCACTCTAATTAGTTATTAAATACACTGGACATTTTCATGTGTTAATTAATACCCAGTGAGACTGTATACAAGGTGACGAGTAAATAATGCATCAATAGATTTACATTCTTTCTTGGGTGCTGTGTATATCAAGGAGTGGTTATGCCTGCTTTTAAATGGGGAGAATTTTGATTTTATTTCAAAACTTATGGAAACTTTGGATTGTAATTAATGATGCTGCTCTAGTAAAATAGCTTTGGTAAGGTCTGGTTTCTGACCTAAAATTACTTTCCTCTTCTTACATTTTCAGGTTAAGTGTAGCTTTTAAAGTTGTTATTTTCATTTTATTAATTTTTAAATGATAAAAGGGAGATAGTGAAAGCAGTTTAACATCTAGATTCTCTCCTTTGTTTTATACTTTCTTGTGATTCTGTGATGTGCTTGCAGGAAAAAAATAATCTGTGGTATGTGTTGTTCTGCCACAGGCCTCCCATTCTGGTAGACTCTTCTCCTGCGAAAGATGTGTCAAAACCACCATGAGGAGCATAAAATAAATGTTTTATATAAGTGAGCTGTTTAATGTCCTGTTACAACCAGTAAGATCTATGTTGTCCTGCTAATGCAAGTAATCACTTAACCTTTCTAGCAACTGACCTTTCTTCTGCTGTGTTTAGGAGGGTTGTTTTTGTGTATCTCAAGATTGTGCAAACTGTTGTGTGTGATTGTCACGTAGCAGAGTGCATGTCTTAATGTCACATAGGACTGCCTTAAAATCACTTCTGCTGTTTGAATATTTTATCAGTTTCTTCAATTCAGAATGGCCTGCCACACTTTTTTTTTTTTTTTTTTTTTTTTTTTTTTTTTTTTTTTTTTTTTTTTCCCCTCCTCTTGACTAGCCATAACAGTTTTAGCTGCTATTGAGTTTTGCCATTTGATTGACTTCTCTGTTATGGAAATGGTGTGTGACATGCCTGACTTCCCGTTTCCAGGTAAATTACACAGAGACAAGGCAGCCTGGTTTACTGTAATGATACTCCACATTTTCAGGTATCATGGCTGAGCAAATGGCCCATTGCTTTGATTACAGTGGTCACTGAGGTAATGTCTGACAGGTTTTTGGTTCCCAGGTGTCTAGATAATAGTCTGTGATAATGATGTTATTGTGTGTGTATGTGGGGTTTTTCTGGTGGTTGGTTTTTTTTTTTTGTTTGTTGGGTTGTGTGTGTTTGTTTGTTTGTTTGTGGGTTTTTTTCGTGTTTGTTTTTTTTTTTTTTTGTGAAATTGGTGATTTCTACTATGCTTGAAAATCTGCTGTGCATTTCAGCACAACTGCAGCCTATTGCTTAAGCTGGGTATCTTAATGCACATCACAGCTTTGTGCTGGGAACAGTCATGGCCCTGGTGGGGAAAGCACTGTTTGTTTAGATCCCCCAGAGAAATGGTTCTATTTCAGAGTGACTCCCACATACTTCTGAGAAACTTTTAAAAAGAATTTTATAGTAGACAACCAAAGTGTTTTCTCTTGCTGTGTGTAACACTGAAGTATTTTTCAAAACACTTTGACAGTTAAAATGTGCTTGAGTATCAAGTTTTTTTCCTGCAGTGTCTGATTATGCAGGTGCAGTTGATATAAATTTTTCCTTTTTAATTCCCTCTCCCCCACCCCCAGCTGCTACCTTGAAGTGGTCTGAAATAATCGTGGTTTAACAGTTCATGTTCTTACTCAGATGCTTTGCTTTTCTGCTACAAGACTGCCTTCTGTCTTACAGAAGTCACTGATACATCCCTTGATAATATTTTTTAACTTGTAGGTGTACTAGCAGTGACCTTACTATAAAGTCTTCTGTCTGTTGGCATCCTACTCTTAGATATTATTATAGTGGTATGGTGCAGGTTTAACTATTTGTCAGACTTTAAAAAAAAATCCACATTGAGGTGAGAGTTTGTTCCCTCAGCAGAAGCAAGCATGGCACAAAAGCTCTGGACACTGGGAACCTCAGAACTGTGTGTTGAAAGATCCCTTTTCCCTCACTGAAAAATTTCAGGACTCAGACTTTTTTTAGAACAATTTCAGTGAGACCCAGCTCTTTCTGACTACTCAATAACTGCAGCACATTTGTGAGTTGAAAACTTCAGAAGACACTTTTACAGCTTGTAAAGCTAAATAACCTTTGAGTGTTTAATCTCTTTAGGAAAGATTTGTGTTGTGATGCTCAGAGCTCTTCAGGTAACAGCACAGTCTTTGGATGGACCACAAGCACGTGGTCTGGACATAGTTCTACTCTGAGATTTATATTGATTTTCTCTTATCTTTTGTTTTACCTCCCTCTCTGTTTCTAGCAAAGATGTGAAGATATAATTCTGATCTTGGTTGCTGTCTCTGGAGCCATTTAGTTGTGTTATCTATTTTGTGCCTGCTACACACCAATATGTCCTTGGTGTTGCTGCTAGTCTGTGATTTAAAACTGCTCTCATTCTTTTTAGTTTTGTCATATGCATACAATATTTCGTCTTTTGAGACTGCCTGCAGGATTACTGCTGCGTGATTTCCCTTTGTTTGCAAGGATAGGTATCATCTTCTTGTCGTAGTTATTAACTCTGATTCTGTACGCCAAGTCTTTCTTCTAAACTTTGTCCTGGCTTTTCTCTACTGCACCTATATGTTGCCTTTCTGTTTAACTTTTTTACCTTGTGTCTTGTCCAAAATCATATTTTTCCTCCTTTTTTTTACACTTTTCCAGTTCTACTGAGTGAATTATTTGTATGTCTGCTTCCCCAGCTTCTTGGAGCTAAGTTTGAACTTGATTAGTGACATTTTTCATGTCTTGGTGGAGTTACTGTATTCTCTTCTGACTTCTGTCTTTGCAGCTCTGCATCTCTTGTTCCTTTCCTAAAGTGTTTGTCGTGATATGTTTTTATTGTGCTGTGGCTTTGCAGGAGCCCTGAAAGCCAGAAGATGCTCCTATTAGCCACTATGTATAGAACCCCCTCCTATATGTATTATAGGCTGTGCCTTTCTCTTATCAGTTCCTCTCAGCCTGTGGTGCAAATCATTCAGCTGCAAATCATTCCTTTGTTTGACTCTGTGTCTTCTTACAACTTTCGCTTTTTGTTTGTCTGAGATATTCCCCCTTCAGAGCCCCCTCTTACCACTCCTGGAAGCAAAGCTCAAAGTCTTTGCTTTTTAACCAGGCCATAATCTTATGGCTTTGGAATTCCAGGTGGGTCTCTAACCTGGGGTTATGTGCTACAGTTCCTTCTGAAGTTCACGTGTATGGTCTCACCTCCATTGCTTGTGGGGGCAGTGCAAATCCTAGTAGGCATTTGAATCTTACACTGATTAAGGCTGGCAGCATTACTTCCAGGGTTATTTCAGGAGAACCTTTAAAAACATCCGCTAAAGCATCATTATCCCAAGGATGACAGCCACCTGCTCTTTCCTACTCACCATTTGGATGTAACCTGTCCCACCATGACTTCAAGCAAGAGATGAGACCAGTGTGGTGCCAGTTTTGGTGCTAGTTGTAGCTCTGCTACTTGACCAAGATGATTATCAGGCAAGTGAAATAATGTTTGAAAGCTTTGTGGAAATTCATGTTTCTTGCACTCTTCATGGTAAGAGGTGAATTCTCTGATGATGCACTGTATAATTTTTTCAGACCTTCTCCTTTTAGTCACTAGAGCAAGACTAAACTTAAAATGGAGATCAGGAAATTAGAAATTGTTTTGATAGCATTTGTTGTCTCTTCTCCTGCCAGTCCCTTATTTCCTCCTTTAGACATGCTGAAATGAAACCTCAAATTCTGACACAGCAACCCACTTAGTCTAAACCATGAGACAGGGTGAGCAAAAGAGACAGCAGTTGTTTCTTTCTGGAGACACTTTTTTTTTCTTTTTTTTTTTCTTTTTTTTTTGCCAGGTCTACTGTATCCAAGTGGAATTACATAAAAGATTTGTCTTAACAGTCTAATTTATTCTTTCTTCTCTCTTTTTTCTTTTTTTTCTCATACTCCCCCAGCAGTAGGCATGAAAGGTCCTGCCTGCCTTGCTGTCTGCATTGGGAATTACCCATTAATAATTTTTCAGCATGCCTAAGGTTTTTATTCCTATAAAGCCTGTGTTTCTTCTTCGTATCTCGGTTCCCTGTTAGGCACCTGCTACTGGTGACCTTGCAAAAGGGCCTGAGGACTCTTGCTCTCTTCCTCTTTCATCGTTTCTCACTTCTGGCAAGCCATGCTCATGGTATGAGCTGAGCCTGAAGCACGCCAGGAACAAACTGTGCAAAGTCCTTTGTGACCTGACCAGAGGCTGAGACTTCAGTGGAGGAAACAAGAACTGATACCTAAGCTCAGATACACTTTGTAGTGCCTCAACTTCATTAGGCCACTGCTGCTATGCTGTGTTCATGCCATTTGGTGGGATCTGGCTGCAGCAGCTCCTCTGTGGGGAGCAATCAAGAAGCATGGGATTCTTTGAGGTGCCACTATTTTTCCTTTGATCTTTTGGGCCTTCATGATCAAATGGTAGCTTGAACTGCAGAGTAGAGGAATCTGCCAAAAAAAGTGCCTTTGCCAGGAAACTCAGCATCAGATACCTTCTAATGAGAAATTCAACTCTTCTCTGCTCACACAGCTTGAGAAATTGTGTGACCTCAAATTGGATCACTGCCACAAATACACCTTTCATTTGAGGAGGGAGGAGAGAAGTTCCACTGCAATAAGCATGGTTAGCAGATATCAGCTGACTCTTGAGTTTCAGGCTTCCTTGGGTGATGTTTGTAAAGAATACTGTTGTAGACCTTTACCTTTTCCAAGAAGTTCTAGTACAAAATAAAAGAGATTCTTTTGAGAAGAAATGTCTTCAGCGTGGGTCCTGACAAAGTACTGGCGGAGAATAGCTGGGCAGACCTAATTCTAATTGCAAGTGAAGATGTACCTAGAGAGGAAAAGCAGCTCTTGGTCTTACTTTCCTCTAGGTAAATATTGTTTTTGAGTTGGATTTACAGAGATTTATTTTTTTTTTAATTAGCTAATAGTTGCATATGATTCTGTCATCGTGTGCATTTTGTAAGTGTGATACAACTGATTCAATATCTGAGAAAGGATCTGTGTTGAGTGAGGTACTTGCATAGGGTTTCTAGTAATTACTGGTACTTTTCTGTACTGTTGAAATGTGCAGATGGTTTTGGCAAGTTCTGTCAAGCTGCTGCTATGACGAAGAGTAGCACTAGTATTATTGTTCTTTTTATTATCTTTAACAATATTAGAGATCTGAAGGGATTATTTTCTTTTTCTGATCAAAAATAGCATGATGAAAATATCTGCATACATCAGTCTGCTCTAAGACAGATTTTGTGTGGCATCAGTTTTTGTCTTTTGTTGAAGGTTTGCAGCTTTTTTGGAAATCTAAATTTCTGGGTTTGAGCATGCCTGTAGGAGCTGCCTTGGCTTTCCCTTCCATTTTATGTTCAACATGTATTTAGAGGTAGGAGAGGTAAATGTTCATGTTTATGAATGTTTTGTGGTCCCTCTTAAAATACCCTCTGAAAGTACCGTTCCTGGAAAACTGCAGTTTCCCCTGTTCAGAATCTGTGTTTTTTTCATTCATGTGATTCTGGTGATTGTAAACATAGGTCTTAGTTTTATTCCATTTTTCCCAGGTTTTGTGCTGCATAGATGAAAGAGTGGATGTGTCTGTTTTGGTTTTTTTTGTTTGGTTTTGGTTTTTTGGTTGGTTGGTGGTGTGTGGTTTGTTTTGTTTTGTTTTATTTTGGCTTTTTTGTCTGGTGCACCATTTGGTTTGTTTCTGTTTTATATAGTGAGATGTCAGCACAACATCCCAACAATATGTGCATATGTGTTATATTGACCTCTCTGTAGCTGAGCTATGAAAGTCTGATCTTGAAATTATTTATGTACTTAACCTCAGGGTCCTGAGCAAACATACAGACTTGATGGATATTACTGGCAAACATTAAAATCAGTGCTCTTCCCAGCATATGTTTCTGTTGACAAAACATCATCGTTGTTGTTGGGGGTTTTTTCTCCCCATACTGATTATTGCCATTTTTAAGAATATGCAGATCACTCACTAGTTCAACAGTTTAGCTTTTTAAAGTGGCCCAAGTTAGCTTCAGGACTGAAATCATGACTCTTCCATATGATCTAATTAATAGTGTGCTGACTTAGAAGACAATATTTGCCACATAATTTGTTACTTGTCATATGGTAACCTTGAAGTTAGTGGGGTTGTGTTGGTAGCTGTAGCATCAAGGACCAAGCAGTCACAGTACTCTACACTGTTCTTTTGATATGGTGATAAACTGCATTAGTCATAAATGCTGATACTTGGAAAATAGTATTTATTCCCAAGCCTCTCAGTTGCTCTTAAATATTTTTTTTGGGTATTATTGGGTTCAAGGAGCATTAAAAAAATGATGATTATATGTTGGTGTAAAGGCTATGAATGTTTATTGCTTCAAGCAGAAAGACTTTGATTTATTCTCGAAATCACTGGTAGTGATTTGGAACACCACACTTAAACATATGCTCTGACTAATGCTCCCCTTGGTAGCTCAGTCAGAGGTGGGATTTTTCTGTAGTTATGCATTTCTAGAGGTCTTGAGTGTGAACTACTTGCAAAGCTCCACCCATACCTTATGTGTGCACACAACAGACAGATGTAATGCTTTACCTGTTTTCTTTATTGAAGATAGGTTATAATATGAATTGGCACAAGTGTTTGGAATTTGGGCTATTATGCGAAGAACAGAGCAGTATGAATGTCTTAAATAGTGCCTGACTTCTGTTCTTAGCACCTGCTGGCCTCCTCCATTGGTTTACTATTGTGAATGTTGAATAAAAGGAAAAAAAAAAAACCCTCTATGTTTTTAGATCTATTTTACAGCTGAATGACACATTTCTGAACAGATTAAAGGAAAAAAAGGGTGAGAGGGGAAACAGCATGGATTTACTGAGAGTAAAGCATCTGATTAATCTTTTGTTATAAAAGAACTAAGCCTGTGGACAAAGGGGGAGTGGAGGGTATAATTTTCCTTGTCTTTACCAACACTTCTAATGTGGTCTTCTGCAATATTCATGTGCCCATGTTAGGGGAAGGTGCTTAAATAGATGCATAAATAAAATCTGATTGGATGATCAGGCCTAGGAACACTATCTAGGTAGGATTGTACTCTGCCTAAGCTGACTGACTGGAGTGGCACTCCTGAATTTTCCTGTGATTCTTATGACTTTTTGCAATGAAATCAAGGTCTATGTGAAATACGGCTTTCCTGTAGAATGTTTTAGAAAATGCTTTTGTTTATTTAGGAGCTTGACATGTTTAGTTTCCAGATTCAGGAAGAGTTATTTAATTTCTCCAAGGAAGTTAATAAATACACATTTCAAATTCAGGAACACTGAAGTTTAGTATATTGATAAGTACAAAAAACAAAAAAGTGAATTTAATAACGTGATAGTAATCTTGCCAGTAACACAGTAAGATGTGCATTATAATTCAGTCAGGTTCTTCCACAATAGTCATCATCACACTGCAAACTGTACTTAAAGACATGAGCTCAGAAAGAATTTCCAAGGTTACCCAATTTCTTATGGGTTTAGAAGCTGACAAGTGCTTTTGTGATTTTTTTTTTTTTTTTTTTAATACATCTATCCCATTTTACAAAATATTCCTTGATGTTAGGATTAGATTGCTGATGGAGTATCTCAACTGTTGACCAAGAGCATGCACTGTCTTGGTTAATGCACTTACCCTGCCACAGATCTAGGCTGGCATGCTTGACATCAATCGTCTTGCATATCACACTAGAGAAAATTGGAGGCATATCAATGAGTTGGATGTGAAATAGGTCAGAAAGCTGCCAGCCATTTTTCATCGAAAGCTCCTAATATGCCTTGTTAGGTGATGGCAGTCTCATTCTTGAAAAATCTATGTCGAAGAATCATAGAATGACCTGGTCTGGAAGGAACATTAAGAATCATCTTGTTCCAACCTGCAATGGGCAGGGATACCTTTCACCAACCCGGTTACTCAGGGCCCCATCCAACCTGGCCTTGAACACTGCCAGGGATGGGGCATCCAGCACTTCTCTGGCTAACTTGTTCCAATGCCTCACCACCCTCACAGTAAAGAATTTCCTCCTGGTATCTAAACCTCCCTTATCTGTTTGAAGCTGTTCCACCTTGCCCTATCACTACATGCCCTTGCAAAAAGTCTCATCTCTTTGTAGACTCCCTTCAGGTACATGAGCACCACAATATGGTCACCCCAAGCCTTCCCTTTTCCAGATGTCTGTGTTTTTAAATTTGCAGATTTAGTGACAGTACAATGACAAAGGCTTTAACCCCAGCATCCTCTTGCAGCTTCCTTCAGAAGCATCAACATTTGCTGTCCTAGCAGTAGACTTGCTGCTAAGTATCCCTGCCTGCAGTGGACTGGTCTATTAGCCCAGCTAAGGTTCTGATGGCTGAAACTGAATTCACTCTCGATGCTGAGCACATTTTCGGGACATCGGTAATTATCCAGTATGAGCTAATTTGATCTTAAAGGCATGAGAGCAGTAAAGATGATATTCATCAGGAAGGCATAATTCAGCTGCTCATAGCTGCTTTCTGTCTTTATGGGTGATAACACTAGTCTTACGTGGCAACATTATCTAGGAAATTTCCTATAAGCCTTCATCCTGTTCTGAATATATATACAAGGGTGTTCTGCCCCCAGCACTTCTGCATGCCTATTCTGGGTTAGAAATTTTGCCTCCCTCATGAGAAAATGCTTGCTTCTTACCCAATAGCAGTGTTATTTTGGCTTCATGTTTTTGGCTGCCCATGAACCCCTGAAGATGCTGTACAGTATAGGAATGGCAAAGTCTTACTACAGCAAGACCTCAAGTTGTTAGTGGAAATAGCACTAAAATTTCTCAGTATTGAAAGAGTTGATTGTCTTTCTTTGCCACTGCAATCCCATCTCTGCAAAATATTGACAGTCTGTAGCACCAACTCATAAGTTTGGAAGCAGCTATTTTATTTGTTTTGGTTTGCTCACTGCATAAATCAAACAGAGCCTTTAAGGAAGTATAACAAATAATGATGGTCCTATTGTTATAAATTTTTTGCTGCTGAATAAAAGGAGAGAAACTCAATATGAAACCTATGAAAACACAAAATGATAAAAGCAGGTATTTGACTCTGTAAATTGTTCCCAGTTATTCCCAGCACTGAGGGTTTATTCCTGGGTTGTATTTCACCTTTAAATGTGTGGCTGCTGTTTTTCTTGAAACTGAGATCTGCTCGCTGTCATCTGAGGACTGATATGGTCCCTTTTGGGTTTTAGTGAGGATATGATGCTCTGGTAGCTGAATTTTACACGGCTTACTGTGATGAGCATTACAGGCTTCTATGAGAAGAGACTTGAGCAGCTGAAGCTTGGCAAGCCCCAATGGATCCTGTTAGAGATCAGAGGAGAAACCCACAAGCAAGGACATGGAGTAAACAGCGATACATCTGTCAGCAGGCAACTGATCAAATCTGTACTCTCAGTACAGTTCGACATGAAAGAAAATACTCAAATTGCTCTTTCACCTACCTTGTGCCTTGCAGCCTCCTGTAAAAGAATGGCCATACTGTTGGATTCAGGTTGCCTCGTTAATGAGAGATCACGCTATGAGTGAATGTGTGCTATGGGTATTGGCACATTGGATTGCAGTGTGTCTTCTTTGGCAGTCTCTGGAAGAAATGGGACCAGCGCTCTCTTCATTCAGTTGGGTTTTCTGTACTAGAATAAAGCCAAAGTCAAGAAATAAAATTGTTCAATGAGAAGTACAGTAAAAGAGCTCAGTTTTCACTATTAATACATTGAATTTTTATTTGTTTTAGAAGAGAAGTATATTGTTCTGAGAGGAATGAAAAATGTCTGATTAATATTTATTTTCTGAACTAATCTCACTCACCATTTTTTTTTTGTTGAAGATACTGGGATTATGTCTGCTTTTTTAATTCCAAGTGGTGAAAATAGGAAGAGACCTTAGAGATTTTATGCTTATATAATTCCTGTAATTTTTATAGTAATACTTAGTCAACAACCATATAGTAATTTAACAAAACTTAAGAATTGGCATTTCATTCTAGGCATTGCATTATGTGCAAATGTAATATGTTTTTATGATGATTTCTTTCAAGTCTAAACTAGAAGTGCTCCAAAGAGAACAGAACAAAATGTGGAAAACAAGTGACAGGTCCTGCTGTTCCTCATGCCATCTGGAGGAAGAGAGCAGAGATCCTGGCACACAGGCGCCCCTTGGTAGGCTACACTGCTGAAAAAGGGTATGATGCTGCTCAGTTGCACTCCTGCAGCCAAAAGCACTTTTTTTTTGCTGCTGGGTAGAGCAGACATCAAGTGCGTAAGGCTGGACTTAGAAGCATTTCTGGTGGAAGCTGCATTTCCTTCTGACATTAGTCTTAGGTCTGAGCTGCTTGGCAAAAAAACATTTGTTCCAACTTCACTTGAATGCAGAGAATATTCCGGGTTGCACCTACATCAGAGGTTTGTTCAGAGCAGCAGTGCTGCTCTGAAGCAAGTCTGCTAAACCTGCTGTCTTGCAAGGCACTGGCTTGATTCACAGTGTGACTCTAGAGCACATGGATTGCATCTCTGATGGGCAGCAGACCTGGAGGCCAGGCAAATCTTACCAAACAGATCCTCCACACAGAGCATTAACAAAGCAAGACCTCAGCACCAATTCTGTCTTCTGTGTGAATACTGAAGTTCAACTCAAGAGCTGCCTGCCTGTGCCATGCAGGGAAGAGCGTTTCATTCTAGCTTTAAAGCACTTCAGTGGTGAAAGTGGTAGTTGCTGCATAAATATGTGTATGCAAAGCGTTCATCATAGAACAGATGGGTGAATGACACTGTTTGTGTTTTCCTGTTTAGTATCTGTGTATTTAGATTATTTTACAGATGATCTAGTCCTTTACCAAGGATCCCTGAGGATGTTGAAGGATCAGAAGGATGAGGGAGAGCTCTCAGCTGCTGTGAGAAGCTCAGAAGAGCCTTGTAGAGATGTGCAATGGGCTGTGGATAGAAATGGCACGAAGACTCAGTACAACCTTCCTTCTCCTGGCCCAGCAGGTTTTTAGCCATCTACTTTGGTGGATGTTTGAAAAATCCTACTTTGGCTTGACTGTGCCTACTGTACCTGAGGGGATTTAGTAACTTGTGGTTTTCACTGAAGAAACTTATTTACTTCAAGGAGAGTGTTAGGGTTCATGTGGTGCTGCAGGTCATCAAAAATTGGAGATAGAAACTAGTTCCACATAGGGAAGTGCTTAAACCTGATGTGTGGATAATCTACAGCCTGGCTAACCTGTTATGGAGAGCAGGAGTCATCAGAGATGGGTTTTGATGTGGCTTTTTGTTTGTCTCTTTCTGGATCTTCAGGACATGCTGAATTTAGCTTAGCTACTCTTCCTGGTGTAATGTGGCTGGGTTAGGAAAACCTTAAAAAAATAAATTAAAACATCAATCTCTGTGAGTGAAACTTGTTGAGATAAGTAAGAAGTGTTACAGTTAGAGCTGTAAACAAGATTATATTGCTTTTATCCCAAATATAATGTCTGACAAATTTCTACAGAGACTAATGTTCTGCAGGATATTATACATGAGATCTAAAAGTAATGACAATGAAGAAATTAGTGATTTTTTCTGTAATGGGAAGACGAGGCTGTAAAGATGTTGGTTTTGAGTTACACTTGCACAGCTTCTACCTTTAAACAGAGGCAACTTGTGGAAGAGCTTGAATGCAGCGTGTGGTCTTGTAGCGAGTGTGTGGATGTGACCTCAGTCCTAACTCCTTATGCACTGGCAAATAAAATACTTACAGTAACTTTTTTTTTTTTTTTAACATAAACTGCATTTTGAGGGTTTGGGTTTCATCTTCCTTGTTCACAATGGAGATCTTTTGTTTGAGGTTTTGACCTTCTATGCATACTGCTTTTCTCAGTCTAAGGAGCAGCAGCAGCAGATGTGCACTACCTTATTGAGATGCCTTGAAATCAAGGCTTTGATACCAACAAGGAAATCTAAATTTCCTGAACAATGCTGTTCTGCAATCTATGTTTAAAAGACCTGGCCATGCCGTTCCCTGTTTCGTATGTTTGATGACATCCAGGAAAGAAGGGTAGAGCCTGGAAGTTACCCCAGGGAGGCTTTCACCCAGTAGCCTGCTGGGCCACTGTCCCATGCAGCCAGGGCCAGCACATCCAGCCTTCCACCTGCCAGTGGAGCAGTGATGGACTCTGAACAAGAAGCTGCTATTGTCAGTCTAAGCCCTTTCAAAATAGATACTTGCCTCCTAGGAAAGAAAATAACCACAGCTGGCATTAACTGAGGTTCCATTTTGGAAGTTCCTATGGAGAAAGTGACAACTCAGCCCAGCTACTGAAAAACCCACAAGGGATTTACTGCGGGTGGATCATCGTGATGCAGTTAGGGGTGCTCCTGTCTATGGGGATATGTTTTACTCTTCAGCAGTGTGAATAAAGGTTTGCTGAGTCTTTAAAGGAATTCTGTAAGCATCTAGCCAAAAAGCTTGTTGCTGATAGTGTTGATGTGGTTTAGGATTTGACTGGCCAGGTGTCTACCTGACAATGAAAGACAACTGCCTCTCTCTAAGACTTTCTACACACCTGTAAGATAACTGCAAAGCAGGACTGAAGGTTTTGTTTTCTATATGTCCATCTGAAACCTGACACTATCAGTGTGATGTTATTTGGATAGAACTTTTTAATTAATAAAAGAAACATGAAAAGTAATCTTCTGGCACACACATAATAATTAGTTTGCAAAACTGTTGTAGTGAGTGCAGAAAGCTGCCAGACTGTCTGTTCTGTTAAAGAAACTTAATATTTTGATGCAAGCTCAATGTGTTCAAACCGAGATCTGACAGACCAGCAACCAGAATAAGCCTAGAGATGAACTTGCTTGCCATGAGTGCCCCCCTGTCCAGAGAGCTTTTAGGAAAAAAAAACCCCAGTCTTTAAATAGCAAGGATTTCAAATTGCATGGGACTTATGAGCTAAAGCCCATGTGTTGACTTATACTTGAAAACAAACCGATAGGTACTGCATTTTAAGACTATGCTTTCTTGTCTGCAAAGGGCTGTGCAATGCTGACAGAGCACATCCTGAAACAATTAGCTGTAACTGTACTAATTGCGTTCTTGTACTGTGAGGGAACACAGTATAGGAATATAATCCCATAAATTGTGCCCCACAATTTAAAAAGGATGTTAAGATATTTGAACAACTCTAGAGAAAGGCAGCAATGATGGGTGAAGGAGCTGGAAGGAATGTCCTCTGAGGAGTAGTTTAGGGGCCTAGGTTTGTCTAGTTTGAAGGGAAAAGGGTTAAGAAGCCACCTCACTGCTCTCTACAGCTTCCTGAGAAGGAATGGAGAAGGGAATGTTGGCTAGTCTCTTCTTCCTAGGATCCCATACCAGGATATACAGGCTTGAAGCTGCAACTGTCAGGGGAGGTTTGAACTTAACATGAGGAAGCACTTCTTCACCAAGAGGGTGGTCATATCCTGGAACAGGCTTCTTGGAGATGAGGTTGATGCCCCATGCCAGTCAGCGTTTAAGAGGCATTTGGACAATGCCGTTAACACCACGCTTTAACTTGTGGTAGGCCCCAAAGCTGTCAGGCAGTCAGACTAGATGATTGTTGCAGCTCCCTTCCAGAGGAATTGCTCTCTTTTTTTCTTCTTCCCCTTTTCCTAGCAGTACATGCAGAGGAAATCTCTGATGACGTTTCTACACTGCCCTGCAATAAAAGAAGGCATTGAATGGGTAATCCTGTCCTATTCTACAAATAGGTTCTGTCACTTTGTGGGGAAAAAGGAATGTGCCTTCTGAGGGGGGTGAGAGTTGTGGAGTTTCTTTAGGTAATTTGACCACTTGAAGAAATTTGAAAAAAAAAAAAAATGCTGTGCGAAGTGCAGATTTTGTAAGCCGTCTGTGCTCATCCAGTTCAGCTGTGATTCCACAGGGTGGCTCAGGGCAAATGCCTCAGCTCAGCCTGGGGCCTTCAGACCTTGCCTGAGCTGCACTGTAGGTTTGCACATCTCTTCCTCTGTCTCCTGGAGCAGCCTGGGACCTACAAGGGAGAGCTGCTCTCCTGGATGGACCCCTCAGGCCTAGGACACAGCTCGTCATGACTAACTTTAGGGGTAACATGGCATAATTATACTATCTTATTCCATTCCCTGTCAAATAATGATGAGACTCTTATTTGCCTGAAATGCCAGGAATTTTCAGTTTCAAATCCACTTTCAGGGACACATATCACAAGGGTTGCAAACGACAACAGTATTTTATTGTCTTTCTCAATCTGCTTCAGAGCCGATGTTCACAAATTAACAAAATGCACATGAGCATAGCCAGGAGCAGGCAGATCCATTCTTCAGTTAGCTTGGAAAAATCTTTGTTTCTTTTAAAAAATGAATGGCAAGTGCCCAGCTGTGGTTTCTGACGATGACTCCCAGGATCATGCATGCACACACCTGTGCCTTCTAGCGCCAGAAGAGGTTATAAAAACACGGAATCTTGTAGGAGATGGGTTCTTCCAGTTGATAACAAAATTTTGGGAAAAATGAAAAATTCTTTTTTAAGCAAACTAACAACAAAGACTCAAAATTTTATACGAAAGATCTACATCTTTTTCTTTGGGAAAAATAATTTTATTTCCATTATCTATTTTTTCACTTTGTATAAGACAACAAAAAAACTGCAAGTTGCATTCTAAAAAGGTCAAAGTTGTTCAGCTTTATAGGAATGTTTTGGTTTTCTTTTTCATGAATGAAATCTTGTTTGCTGAAGTGCTATTTCTCATGGAAATGTTATTTTGGAAAATGCTTATCAACAGCTCTAATAGATCTTGCTCCCTGCCTTAAATAGTTGGACTTCTCTCCCAAGTTGTATTATGAGTCTTGCATAATCTGGAAGTTTTGCTCATTAGTAAGCCAAAAATTAAATGCAAATCACAGGAGAAAGATAATCTATTATCTTTTTTTTGGCTAAAAGAATCTTTCAACTTATTTTAACAGGGTTGTTGTTGTGTTCTTGGGAGTGATCTTTCCTTGCTGTTGTTTGTTTTAAGCTGTGGGTTTAGATAATATCAGGATAATGTACCATGTACATCAAGGAAATAATCTTAATCTTCTGTCTGGAATGTGACAAGTGTTTCTAATTGTAATTAATAACTCATATATTAAACACTTAAATTAGCTTTGGTTGTTTAAGGTAAGAACTGGTTTCATATCAATGACCTGAAATTGTTAGGCAGTCTTTCTGAGGATCAGATAATCAGATCTGCCATTAGGCTCTCATTTCTTTGGTCAGATTGTTTTCACAAAATTTCTTCCTGTATGTATGATTAAATCCCACTGTAATTCTGGTCGTCTTGAATTTGGTTTCTTAGATGATATTAGAATTTTATCAAGGTTTTGATGTCTACTAAAATGTTTTGAAGTAGTGTTTTAACCCATTATTTCAAAGTACTTCCTATTGTATAGCCTTATCTACATGCATTGCAGTTTCAAATATATGTGACTGGCCCAGAATCCTGAAAGCCCTGGGTTTGCAAACACCTGAACTTTCTCAGTTAGCACAGAATTACATCTTTGCCTACAAGTTCTCTGGTTTAAGAGCAAGCAAAGCCAGTGCCTTGCCTCCTGCTCCTCCCTGGGGCCGTGTCACACAGCGGCGGTGCAGGCTGTGTTAGTAGGTAATGCGAGTCAAATGGAGCTCAGCAGCATCTCACCTTTCTGGTCTTTTGGGGTGGTTTGGCACAGTACTTGCTCTTGAGCAGATGTCTGTTTGTGTCTGAAAGGCTGAACTGATGTCTGCATCATTTATGTGAAAATGCAGCTACTGACTGGCACCCAACCTTCCAGAGAGATGCTGTAAAGATTAAATTATGGAGCAGACTGGCAAGCCCCATCTATTTCTCATTTTCTTGTTTTGGTATGGGTGTTAGCAGCTCCTCTTATGGAAATATTTCTTTCTTTCTCTGATTGGAGAGCCTTGATTTTTTTTTTTTTGTTCCCTGGAATATATTTATATAAGTCTTTTTGTCTTCTGACCAGCTGTAGAGATGTTACTGGGAAATTTCTGAGCATCAGCTCAGCACATTTCCAGTTGTATTCCACATAATGAGAGCTCCTTTACTCCCAAACTGTGATGCTGCTGTGGATAGGCTTGTTGGATTGCCCCAGAACTAAATTTATAAATGGAGATCCTCCTCTATATGCTATGCTGTGATAGATTCTGCTAATGAAGGGCTTGGGTGAGGTGCCTTCTCCTCCATGGCTTGAGGCAAATGCTGTATGAGAAGGGGAAGCAGGAGAAAATGAGGAAAAGCATGCTGCAACTAATGTTTTGCTGTGAGCGTGTTTGCAGTATTAAAGCAAATTCATTTTTATAGCCTTGTTAGTTTTAACTTTATGGCCTCCAATTCAATTCATAAACTTAGAATGTCTTATGTAAATGCAAGCCTAAAAATGCCAGTAGTGAGGAATTGGCAAAATAGTGAGTTATCCGTGTAATTTATTGAAAGAATGTAAACAGAGATGAACGAATAGACAGACTGCTCTCATGGGGACAAGGGGAAAGCAATGTCAAAAAATGTACACTGCGTGAAGCCATGAGAAGTTAATACAGCATAATGCAACTAGGTCTGCAGAATATCAAGTGAAGCCAATTACTTCTTTTAGCCCAACACGCTTAATAGATTCAGTGTTTTGTCCCTGTCCTCTCAACTAATTCCCTTGGGACAACACAGGCAGTCTTAAAGTAGCTACAAGATGTGACTTTCCTCAAACAATTTCTCCATGCTATTATCAGTTAAAATGTTTGTATTAAGATCTGTGAAACTTGGAACTAAGGTTTAAAAAAATTCACAGAACAGATTTACTAGAGGTTGTAAGTAGAGCAGAGAGAGCCTGGTGCTTCAGTAGATGCCTTGGCTGAGTTTATGTGTTTAACATAACACTTGTTTGATCCTTTGAAGTTGTGTCCACAAAAGCTGTGGGGTGGAGGCATGGGGTGGATTTATTCAGTAATTTTTAACTTATTGCCTGGCACTTTCCCAACTTGTCTTGAACATGCTTTTTCCCCTTGACTTGCACAAAGGTGAAGCATCACTGGAGCTACTTTTCTGTATCTTCTCTGTTGTTAGTCCTAACATGACTAATTAATGATGGAAAACCATGCTCAGGACTGAGCAGATATAGGGACAATGCTGGTGTTTGAAAAGTGCTAGCCAGTGTACTTATATGTTGACAAGGCTGATCTTGTTAAGTCACTCACTAGCCACAGATAAATAAGCCAGTTGTAGAGTGGAAGTGATTTTACTGCACAAATATGATGCCGTGCTATAAAATCTGCCTCCTGCTTCCTTGAGAGTTCTGCCAGGTGCTGCTCTCTCCAGCTTTCGGTGGTGGCCATTTGGTATGAATATCAGGAAAGAAACTACAGCTTTTATGCAAGTCTTTTAATGACAAGCTTCCCATGAAATCCATTTCACGTGTTCTTTAATCCATCTTATATATTTTGGCTGTAACTTTCATGGCTACATAGATAAGGTGTCATGGTGACAACACAGTAGGAAGGAATAGTTCCTTCTTTTCCAAGGAAAATCATTACAAGTCAGAGAAGATGAGTTCAGTCCCATATGTTAGGGAAGAAATATGCCCAGTCAGCAGCTCTGGTTTCAGCTTTTACAGGCTTTATCCACTGGACTGATGTCCTTACCCTGCCTTGGTTCCCTTTGTAACATTGTGTATAGGACACAACCATACAGGGTTCTTCTGCTCTGAAAATGAACTGAGCAATAGTCTGTGTAGGGTTAGATACACACTTCAGGTTGTGTGGGTTTAAAGTGTTTTGCTGGAATGAGTCAAGTGCTTAGTGGTTTGTAATGCTGAGGGTATTTATGGCTAAGTGCAGGACATCTCCAATATTCATGAGAGAACAGCAGCCCCAACATGGGACAGCGTAGCAATAAAATGGTTTTTATTACAGCTTTATAGCTCTCTTGAGATAAAGCCCTGGCTACAGAATTTGTGATTGTACCCTCAAGCATGTGCAGGAGGACATTTTGTTTCTGTTGTTTAATTCCAAGCACCCCTGTGAATCTTCAGTTTAGAGAATGTAAAGATTTTCACAGACATGGGTAAATAAACAAACACCTCTGTGTTCAGTAAAATGGGTAGCAAGCCCTGCCCTTTTAACAGAGATGTGTTAGAGTTTTCATGTCTGCTCTGACTTTGGTAGGAAGCCTGAGGAAAAAATTTCCATCAGCTTCAGCATATACTGGTTCCATAGGTGCTTTCCCTAAGAGAAAGCTCACTCTGGAAGGGGATCTTTTACTACTAGATCCACGGATGTGGCAAGGTGTACAGAAACAGGATGTGTTACAGCCAGTTGGAGGAACTGATATATATCTGTATTTTAATGTTTTTGGTGTACGTATTATATATAGCTCAGAATTTATCCGTGGGTAACCATAAGCTATAACCTTGTGAAGGTTGACACATTTTAAAAGTACCTTTTAAAATGTACTTTATTGATATCCAAATGAGCAATGGAGTACAAGAGCTTTTGCCATACTGCAATAAAACTTATAGCAAAAATAGAAAAAAATCAGAAGTCAAGAACAATTTTAAAACAATGCAGATTAAAAGGAAAAGAATGGGGGAGAGAAGGAACTTGAATTTCAAAAACAGTGGTGGAAATATTTTTAAAGTGTCAGTGGAATCCTGCCAAGGCTACATACTACACATACTGATTGATATAGAATCTGCCTACCAGCAAAATTTTGGTTAAGTAGAAGCAGAAAGATGGACAAGAAGGACGTGCAACTACATGTGTAGTGTTGCTTCCCACTTCTCTAAAAAACCCAAGAAAAATCCTGGAGCCACCAGTCTTGATGTGCTTATGCAGCTGAAGTTTTTTAGCATGCACAGATGCTGTGGTGGGATTCTTGCAAGACAGTGTTTTCCATATTATCCCCAGCAGTTGCTTAGCATGAAAATTAAAAGCATCTACTTATTCAGCAAACCTTGCACAGTGGAGCAAAATGAAAATCTTAGTCCTGATGTTTCTCCTGGATGCAGAATCAAATCTTTCAGCAGCCTGAATGAATGGTGCTTGTACTGTCACTGCAACGCGGATGAACATATGAGAAGGTTTTGTTCTGTGTAGCATGATCACATAGAAAGGATAATGTGGAAAGTAGCAGATGACTGATGATTTAACAATAAAAAACAATAAATAAATAAAAAGAAGATGCTGTATAGTTTATTGCAATTTTCTCAAAGAAGAAAAGATATTGAATTCCTTTCAAGAAGGATCTCGAGAGCCTTCCTTAATGCACATCCAATGCCAAGCTCTTGAAAGCCCCATGTATTGTATAATATGGCTAACAAAGGAAAAACTGTGCAACAAAGCAGGGGAGGGGCTCATATTGACTGAATGTGGACAGACTGTGATTGATAGTGTTAGCTTTTTTCCCCTTTGTGAGCTGTGCACAATAATTACTGTAGGCAGAACCTCATGTTTTAATATATTGTACAATAGCCTCTCCTTTGATTGAAATTCATGTTCATTTGATCTTGACAGCAATGCAAAGTTAGTTTTTTCCGGTAACATTTTTAATAATTAAACAAGCTATTTAAAGCTTGGCATTTTCATTATATTTGCACCAGTGCTATCCATTATTCTGATGATCCAGTGATTCTTTATTAAAACGAAAAATATTGCATTCAAATATAAATGTCAGGCATAATTCATAAGTGTAATGAAAGTCACATCTGGCTTGGAGATGCAGTCCCCTCATGCATCTCAGTGGCCAGAGAGTGCAGCGTCCTTTTATGCTGGACCACCTGGGTGACAATGGATGTGCTCCTGAACCTGGTGTCTGTTAACCCTAGCATTCTCCCTCTGGAGAATATTCTTTCTCTGGAAAATATTATTTCTCTGGATGGAAACTAAAGAGCAATGCTCACAGTATTGTTAAGTTGAAATACCTCAACTGTGATAGTCTAGGCCCGTTATCCTGGTGGGGCAAGAGTGAAAACTGAAAAACCCATTTAATCACACTGCGATTTAGGTGAGGCTGTGATAAACATGTAAAATGCCATCATTCCAAGGGTTACATGATGTGGAAATATCACAGTTTAAGTTCAGAGCTTAGGTGTAGATTAACTCTACCCACTTCATGTCTTTACCCTTAGAAAGCACTTAGAAATATTTTCTATAACAAAGGTAGAGTCAGAGAGCATTAATTTCCTATTGAGCAAGGAATATTTGTAAAATAGGCCATTCTGGCTCACTCTCTTCTGAGCAGCATATGCTTTTTGTAGAAGATCTCTTGTCTGGACTCCTGGTACAGTTCAGGAAATCCTGTTACACCACCCTGTGCCTCTGTCCCTATGTGGCACAGTGTGACTGACATCCTGACAGCTCCTGAGTTAGCAACACGGATGAGCCACGAGCCTCTTCACTGTCCTGATGTGCTTATGTGGCCTGAAAGGGGTTTGTCCAGCTGCTTCACTTCAGTGACACAATCCTAGTTTGGTATGTCTGTGGCTGTTTTATCCCCTGTCATTAAGGGGATGACATACTCATTGCAGCTGACTGGGTTGATGTCACTACAACAGAATCTCCTCCTGGGCTTTCTGATTATTTGTCCAGAGCGAGGAATTGGTTGAGGACAATATAGCATTTCCCCCATTTATTTTTCACAAACACACTGCTTTTGCCTGAGTAGCACCAGTCAGAGAGAAAATGTCAAACCTTGGCTTCTCTCTGAAGAAAACTATTCCAGATGGAAGCTCACCTGGGACCAGGGCAAGAGGTGACCTCATTGGAAAGCAGTACTGGCTTTGCCAGCAGTGAAGGTGTTCGTTGCTCCATCCTTGCACTGTTTTTTTCTCAAGAGGAAGGAAGGATTGAAATTAATGTAGTTTCAACTTATATGGAGTCCCAAAAGACTGGAATCAGAGCAATGGCATCATGTCATATTTTTTACAAAGGGCAGCACCTCTTGGACTATTTCTTCATTGCCCCTAAATTATTTAACCTCTTCTGATTTATTGAAATGACATGAACTGGCAGTCTAAAATTCTGGAGCCAAACTTAAAATAAAGAGTAGGTACTAGATACTATAACAGCCCTGCAGTATTTTTAGATTATTCAAATGATTTTTGAGAACTTTTTTGAGAGGTTTTTTCAGACAGCAATTTGTGGACTTCTTTTCCAGCCTGGTTTTCTGCAGACAGATGGATATAGCTGGAGAGGAATCTGGTGAGAATTGCTGAGAATTGTGAGAGAGAATCTGGTGTCGAAATGCTCCCTCTGAGAAATGGTTCTTCCTGGGATTTCCCAGCTCTGGTCTGGTTTAACACCCAACTGTTTGCTCAAAGCACTGCCCACAATGAAAGCCTTCCCCTTAGTATGTGGCATGCCTGTTTGGAGTCTGTGAGAGGATGTCGGTGCCTGTGGATCAGAGAGACTTCTTCAGAGTCACAGGAAAACTTAAACTCAGTATTTCCAGAGGGGGTTTAAAGAGGGGACAAGATTTTCTTTAGTATATGGTTCTTTTTGTTGCTTTTTATTATCACTCTGTTATTTCATTTAAAAGGACCCCCAAAGTTTTGTTATATTTTTGTTTAATAAGGGTAAGGCCATTAAGACAGTATTCTGGAATATTATTTGAGTATCAATGTTGTTGAAGCGCATTTTTCAATTTACTCTGTCTTTGAAGCCATGGGAGCAACTTTACATTTGAATCCAATCAAGGAACTCTTGATGTAATAAATGAAACACCAGGGAAAAATCAAGGGTAACAATTGTATTTTCTCCCTTTGACTTTGGATTTTTAATGGGAAGAATAATTTCTGAACATTTTGAGAAATATTAAGTCTTTCCAGGCGAGCGTGCTTTTGCCTATTTGTTTTTTATGTATTCTTGCCACATAACAGTGGGAGATTTTTAACATACAGCTGAGACTGAAATATAAGCTCCCCTAATGAGTAAGATATATTGTCAGTGTCAAGTCAAATACAATAAAAAATGAGTGAATAATATGTGTACAGAAATGTACCATATGCCATTTCGTGATGATTTTTATTATCATATTTATTCTTCCACTGATGCCACAGGCAGGCAAGCACTTTTTTACCTTGTGGGATTTTTTTTTGAAATCTGTGTGTTTGCTTTTATTTAGCTGATGCTAATCTGTTTCTAGTTGAATAACGTGTATATATATACGTCTATAATGGTATGTACATGCCTGTGTGTGCTGTGAAATTCTTGTGACACTATAATATTGCTTGGTGACAGTGAGTATTTCTTCCTCTCCATGTTTTTGCCTTCCAACCCACGTGCTGGGGTTGAAATGCACTCCACAACCCAGGCCAAAGGCTCAGTGCCTTACTGGGTGGCTGTGCCAGGATCCAAGCTTGATTATTCACTGCAGGCACTTCATGCCCCTGTACTAAGAACTGAGAATTAATGAAAGCAGAGTCTGAGCCTGTATTTGGGTTTACTGGCAAAGCTTTTATTGTCATTGATGAGAACTATATCATGTGTTTCAAAAATAAATGAATTCTGATTTTGGCCAATTTTTGTAATTTTATTAAACTTTCTGGTGCTCAGAATCTCATTGCAATCATAAGCAGCTTTTAGCTTGACTGTTTCTTCAGCTGAAATCTACTGATCTTTGCTGGTGGAGCAGAGCTGTGATTTATTATGCATTTTTCCCACCCCACCCACTTCTCCCCTCTGCTCTTCTACCCTTCCCACATATGCTTCTCTTCAGGTCTTTATTTTTTCTCCTCAGTTTGTTTATTTTCTTTCCAGCATGCTTACACACTGTTGGCAGATTTAGAAGTTCAGAAATCTAACTGAGGAGCTTTATCTGAGTGTGAGATGCAAGATGCTTTAAGAGGTTTCACTTTTGAGAAGGTTATCTTGATCTTTGGAAAGGAAGTTTGTAAAGACATAGCAAAAAGGGTAGCTCAAGTTTCAAGTCAGTTTATCAACTCTTTTTTGATTTAGTCAGTTTCGAATTAAGTTCATTCAGATACCAGGACCAAAACAATTTCAGGTGCTTTTTACTTGTGTTGAGTTCAAAATATTGATGAAACTAGCACTAACACTTTCTGTATTTACAACCACTCTGTGAGAGTCAGATGGGGGAAAAACTTCCCTCCAGTGAGAATGCTAAAGTTCAAGAATGTATGAAAATCTGATGGGGGCAGCAGAGGAGAATACAAATTTACCAGATATTTCTGAAATGCTTTAAAATAATGATTGAGTGGAGAAGCTTTTCTTTTTTTAACCTTGGTCTGTGTTATGTACAGATACAAAACTTAAATTGGTTTCCTCTCTTTGAACAGCGGCTCTTCAAAAAATACAAAATGAGTCCTGAGTTGAAAAAATGGTTCCAGCATAGTGGGGCTGGTTCCCTGTCCTTTTTTCAAATGATATCATAGCATATTGTGTTCTAGACTTCTTCAAGGTTATGTTATCAACAATGGATTTCTCTTTAAATGAAGGGATGCCTCTATTCTAATGATCCTGGATCCTAAGGAAACTCCATTTTCTAATTCAGTTACCCAAATGACATACCAAGGGTAGTATTTGGTGTATTTAACTAAACATAAAGCACAGGGGATATCAGAAATTTCTGTAATACAGACTTGAATTAAGCAGTAAAAAGTGATAGGATATGCATCTTCTTTCTACGTATAAATAAATAATGGGTCCTATTACCAGGCTGTGAGGCTTCATTGTCTGCAGTTATGGACTTTTCCAGGCCAGGGGGGAAATATAAAGGATGCAGCTATAGAAAGAAAAAGATAGGAACATGTGTGAATTATGTATTGAGGTTTCTAGGAGTTCTGCACTGTCCTGGCTAAGTGTAGCTGTTCCTTCCCTTCTTGTGGGAATGATGATTCATGCAGGCTCTGCAGGATGAGAAACTAAATCATTTTAAGTATGTTAATGAAACATTTGTAAGAGTTATGAAGTATGGGAGAGTTGGTGCAAGAATGAAACAGCTAACAGAATTATTAAATAAAAGTGTAAAAATATGTAATTTTCTGCCACTTTTACAGTATTCCCAGGGATTCTGCTCGTCACTTGCTATGAGAGAGCAACTGTTATGACCTTAGGGCCTGGTTCTGTAAATGTAATATTGCTGGCATAATCCTACTGGCTGCACTGGCATAATTTTGTGGAAATCTTTCCAACACCTGGTTGGTGCTTAATATCCCAATTCTGAAAAGTTAAAGTAATACTAAAAAATGACTGTATGTGCTATTTAGAATGTGTTTGTGTGCATATGCATATATACATACATATAAAAATAAGAGACACAGGAAGCAAGAATTATTCTCAGTCCTAAGTGAGCAAGTACTTGCTCCACCAGCTCCCTCCATTGCTGTTTGCAGTCATCCCAAAATCTTGTGCCATGCATCTGCAGTTGTACAAAAATACTTATATTGTACAAAACTTGTTAGTCTGCTTGCTGCCTCATTTCCTTGCTCAGTATTTTGTTCATGTTCACATTCAGGAAAACACTTCCAAGTCCCAAGAGATGAGATAGATTCAAAACTTCTAGAAACTGTAAAACATAAATTTTCCTGATCTTTTTTACCATATGGATTTCAGACCTTTAGGTTCGCGATTTTACATGATTCTTTACAACCTTCAGGGCTAGAACCTTAAATCTGCTTATATGGTGTTTATGTCAAATGCTGTGAAACTTGCTGGAGTTAAAACCCCAAACCAACTAACCAAAGAAAATTCACAACTCACTACAAATTCATTCAAACTCACTACAGTTCATAATGTTAGAAAAGAACTGGTTCCAGCACAGAATATCCTTTCTATAGAAATGTTAACATCTGAACTATTTATTTCCAAACTGGAAACATCTTGGGCTTTTGTGTTGTCAACTGCTGCACTGCAGTTTTATTTCATTATTTAATACAGTGCCTGCTTGATCTTCTTCTTAATGGAATTTCAGAGAGTGAGGGCATTTATGCAGAGAATCTTCATCTTTTTTATTTCTAGAAAATAGCATTCCCCAAAAGGAGAAAAGTTCAGTAAGATTACATAGAAATAAAATTATCTTGCTCTAGTGCTAGAACTTTGAGGGGGCCTGGTCAACCAGTTAATTGACACATCTCAGGAAGGTGAAGCTTTGTGAATTTATTTTAGCAAATAAATCAAGATTCAGTAGCCTTCAAAAAACCGTCTAACAGGGGAAGGCTGAAAATGTGGGCTCAGACAAATAACATAGCTATGTTGGGATTTTTAATGATAAAGATTGCATTAGAATTAGATGCATTCTAAATGCATTAGAATTCAAGCTGCTGTTGCAATATGTCCCATATTATATCAGCAACAATGCAAATTTCACTGTATGCTTCCCGTGCCATGGAGGATGAACTGTCCTTTGTACCGCAGATGAGGTCTGTGCGTACCTCTGACCTTTCAAGTCTTGCTAATCAATTCTCATCCATCAGGGTATCCACAAATTGCTGTATGCATAGCTAGAGAGGGGAAATTCTCCTCTCATTATACACAGTACAAAAGGTTTGTCTGCCCCTGAAGCACGGAGGTACTGCTGGAGGCAGGTTACTGAACCAGCTGTACGAGTGGACTTGATATGTTTTGGCACGTCCTAGAGCGCCAGCACGAAGGCACCGAGAGAGTCCACGCTGGCTTCCAGCGTCATGTTAGGCCACAAAAATGAGTGGTGCCCAACCTGACAATTCTGTAACTCTTGCTGTCAGAGCGGCTCTCTGCTGGGAAAAAATTGTGGAAGTCAAGCGAACTATACCAGAAAAAAGCTAGGAAAAGCTCACAGTAAATTATATCCCTTGAAGAGTATTTTATTGGCAGGCATTATCTGAATGCCCGTCTCTAAGTGCAAGGTGTCTCTTGGCACCCATGGGAGTGGTTGGAATTCCAGGATCTGTAGTAATCTGGCTGTGGGAATCTGACTCTGCAAAGTGCTGTGTGTCCCTGTTAAGGTGAAAGGCACCTATATAATAGCAATGGGATGTGATGTTAGGATAAATTCAGGATCTTAGAGGAATCTGCTTTTAATGCGATGTCCATCATGTGATATTCAGGGCTTTGACTTCAATGGCTTTTGATGCTCTAGGATGGCATGCATTTGGGAGCAAAAAGCCCTCATCCTTAAAACAAATAACCCCCCAACCCTACAAGTTCTTAGCACATAATCAATTGGAATACAGCAGCTTTTTCCTCATGAAGAATTCCTAGATCTATTTGTTCACAATTTTTGCAGATGTTTATTTGAGTGCAAGCAACACAGCGTAATGAAACAAATGAGTTGGAAGTGTCAGAATGCCCAATTATCCAACTCGCTGCCTGTCTATGGGACTGAACAATGGGAACTACTAGGCATGCTTTACTCATTTAACTTCGTTTAAACTATTCTTGGCATCAAAGTTGCATTAATGTGATAACTTCTGTGTGGCAATTAACAAACTGTAACAATTGGAGACATTCATACGGCCTGCTGGGGAAGGGTTGCAGACTGGCAGTTTAGCTGTTCAGCTAATTTCCTGTTGAACCTGAAAGGAAGAAGGAAAAGATTCAATTCTGGCTTCCTTCTCACAAATCTGAAAAGGAAGAAAAAAATCTACAGAAAATCTGAATAGGAGTTGCTGTATCTCCTCCCAAAAAGGACCTAAATTCTTCTCTTTGCCAGTTTATCCCTTTAGCCACCATGGCAATTTCCTCTCCTTACTTGCTCCCAACTCCTGTGTCATAAGAAAAGGATGGACCAGAGGAGGAGGATATCATTGTCAGAAAAAGGTAGAAGTGAACAGAAAGCAGGTGAGAATCAACTAAAAAAGGCAGAAAAAACTCATTATATTCAGGAAAAGGACAGCTGGAGTAGTAACTGCAGGTGGATCATCAGGGGAATGGAGAACCTGAAGATAAAAGAGCTATTCCTGAGTCCTGCACACTAAGGAATTTTGGAAAGAATAAACTTGATCTTATGCTCTGAAAGCAGCCAGGCAGGCCCCGTTTTCACAGACATTGTTCTCATTGACTTATATTTAAGTTTTCTTTGAACAGAGACCACAGATTTGAACTCACCTTGTTCAAATAGATGTATCTTTTATACATGCAAAATGTCACTTGACTGTAAATTATTTCAGTCTGTGCTTTCTGTGCTAAGTGGTAGAATATAAAGTGGACTGAGACACACATTCTGCGGAATTCTGTATGATTGTTAATAATAGCTGCCCAGCCATTCTCCTACAATTTTATGGCTTAAAAATAACGCTCAGCTGTTCTGGAACAAGAGGCCATTGGAAAAGGGTGAGGGCAGAATCTTTCATAACCTCTGAGTGGAAACAGTAGCCGCTGATCTGTTGGCACAGGAATTACCCAAGCCTATTATTATTCTATAAAAAGTAAATTGTTATTACCATACGTACAGACCTCCATTTGCTGGTGCAGAATCAGAACAGCTATTTCCTGACAGCCCATGCTTCTTAGAGCTGTGCTGCCTGTGTCACGCAAAAGAGTTTCTTGGGGATGGAGGGTAGCAGAAGTCACTCATGAAAGGATGACCACTTTCTGTGCATAACTACAAGGGCTCTTCCAGGGGATGTGACCTGCAAAATTCCTGTCAGCACTAAATAATACAGTGTCTTTCTTACCATTTTGTAGTGGAGAACCATACATAACCAGTGTTGGTGGAAGCACATTTTTAGTGGCCAAGCCCCCAATCCTCCTGTTTAGCAACACGTATTCATGTAGGAAATGAGCAAATGAAGGACTAGAGAGCTGAGCTCTCTCTAGTATGTAAAGGCACTTGAATTTTCTAGCTTCAGAAGAATTTAAAATCTTTTCCATAATAAAGCTTTGTAAGAGTGTGCTTTTAGTTGACTTGAGGTTGAAAATCTAACCCCAAGTCTGTGCTAAAGCAACAGCAATTGTCTTCATGTGACATAGTGTGAAGACATAGCTTCATAGCGTGACTTGGCAATTTTTGTGTCAGATCAGTGAAGGTTTTTCTTTTTCTGTCAAACTGACTTCCAGAGAACAGTTTTCAGGAGTAAATACTAGTAATGAGTAAGGCTTACAAAATTGTGACCTGCCAAATTTTGACAGTTTCCTCTTTTAAAAACCTCAGACTTCCTAAAGATGTTCTTCTGAAAGATGCAAAGTGCAACATGTGCATGGCAACCCAAGGGTAAAAGCATGCAGTGCAGTCTGCTATTGAATAGTGTTGCAGGAATATCAGGAGTTTGTGCAGGGGTGTCATGGCTTTCCTGTAGAATTTGTATGTCACACAAGATCATGGATGCAAAAGAATAATTGTCTAATTCTGCAGCTTGTCCTTATACTGGCGTGGGGTGGCTTCGCTTCACTGGGTTCTCAAATCAAATATATTTTAAATGTGAGAAAATGGCTCTTTATATTCACATACTGTATGAAGTGCTTAATCATTCATAGCTGAAAATTAGCTGAGTGTGATTATTCACCAAGGTGCATTAACAGCAGCTGGTGTTTTACTGCACTCCCACAAGAGAAAAAAAATGCTGGTCCTAAATCCATGCAGAGCTTTTAAAGTCGTCTATTGGAAAATGGACCAAGTCTTCCTGCTTGCACCTTTACCGACAGAGAAAGTCTTGTTTTCAAATCTCCTGCAGTGAAATTGGAGGATGAAAATGTTTCTTGGGCAGTGTGGCATAGAAGCCAGCTCCCACTCGTTCTGTGGTTGTTATGGCTCTGTTTCTGATCTGGATGGTGGAGAGCAAACACTGAACACCTGTTCCCTGGGGAGGAAGAGAGATTGAGCTTGTGTCCTTATTCCAGGACAGAAGCCAAACATTGTAAACCATGCTCGGGTCTGCTTGTGAGTTCTGATGCACTCCCCTCTGCTGCCTTTATCTGTGTACCAAAACTCAGGGGAGACGCTGTGATGGCACCAAGCACTGGTCTAGTGACTGCTCAAACATTTTCAAAGAGAGAGATGCTCTGCTAGAAACAAACATGTTAATACTCCAATCACTTATTTTTCATAGTTACAGTGGAAGTTGAAAGCAAAAAATGTTGTAGAGGTCAGTCAGCCCATCCACCTGCCCCAAGATAGTGCAGATACAACCACTATGTTTGCAACAAGTGTCTATATATCTGTTCTTAAAAGGCTTAAATAATGCTGATCACAAGATCTCTGTAGGCCAGGTCTTCCAGGACTTAGCTATTCTTACCACTAGAAGAAAGTGCTTCCTGAAGTCTAACCTAAATCTCCCTTGCTGCCTTTTCAGCCTATTTCTATACATACAAACCCTGGCCCACATGGAAAAGGGCTTATTTCCTTTCTCTTTCTAGCAGCCCTTTTCTGTGTTTGAAGATCGTTATCGCATCTCCCTTCAGACATCTTTATTTTTAGACTAAACAACTCTGCTTTTCCCAGACTTCCCTCCAAGGATAGGTTTTGAGACCTCTGGTGATAATTCTTTTCATCTGAAATCCTTCAAGTTGGCCTGTGTTGTTCTGGTATTAGATACTGTGCCCAAATCTGGCTGCAGTGCTCCAGCTGTGGGAGCCTTGCTGCCTCTGAGCAAAGCAGAAGGTTTACTTCAGCTGTCTTAGGAGCAGTGCTCTCGTTTATACATCCCACTTTGATATTTGCTTTCTCCCAAAAGCAAAATATTCTTGACTTGCATGCAGTTTATTATGATTCCCAAATGCCATTCTGAAGACTCACTGCCTCTCCAGTTGTTTCCTCTCTTATGTCTTTTGTCAGCTGCACAGGTATATAGATATGTGTGTGTATATATGTGTATATATGCGTATATGTACATGCAGTCATCATGTTTCACAGTCTGCAGCTCCACACTTGCTGAAGTGAATCCTCATTTGCTCAGACACTTTTCCCTCTGTCTCAGGATTACTTTGACACTAAATCTCTTCCTCTAAAGGATCTGTCATACTTTCTCACCTTGATACTCTCTTCAGGCCTGGTGTTTTCTCCTTCATCATACCAAATTTTTAATGAAAATACTGAAAACTCACAGAATGAGAACAGGTTCCTGCACTTAATTCAGCTTTCCTTTTTGGCAGTGAAGCAATGCTTGTATGCTTTTTCAAATAATCATGTACCAAACTGTAGAGTTTCACCTATACCTTGGTTGATTGTCTTCTTTATGATAAATTTGTGAACAGGTGTCAGAATAGTTACCTAAAGTCAAGACCTAGTACAGCCTCTGCTTTTTCATTCTCCTTAAGAGCCATGATGCCATGGAATAAATTGTTTGTAGGATATGTTATATATATAAGTCATTTATGTTTGTTTGCAACTTTCATTGTCTTCTTCATTGCTGCTTGCGAGTATTTTAATTTTGTTCAATATCTTTCTGAGATTCGAAGTTACTTGGATTAATCTGAAAGTCTACTCAAGGTATTTGAAAAAATGAAACACATTTTATCAAGATTTCCTGAATATGGTTATCTGGATTCAAATTTGTTTACCCATCGACTTGCATTTTGTTTCAGAGATGCTTGCGGGCAGTAGGATGTTTGCTTAACATGTGCTTGATATCTATTCCCAAATTTCAATGTACTGGTCAGCTAGCTAAAAACTTTTTGCAGACTGAGTGGCCTCCCTATTTGGCAGCCTCTTGAACCTAGTTTATTCAGGCCACAGGGAGTGTTTTTGTTTTTCAGTCCTTTGGAATAATAGGCTTTTCCTCCTCAGTTAGTCAAGAGAACAGTTCAACCTAACTAGGATGAGAAATGGAATGTAGTTACAGCACGCAGGTTAATGCTTACGTTTGTGAATCTATGAAACATATTCTGCCTTGATTTTGCACTTTGTAAAGGTACAGGAGTGGCTGAGTGACTGAAATTTCAAAATCTACCTCACTTTTGGAGCATGTATCAAACTACTGCTGGTTTGGTTTAGGAAGTTAAGCACATTTGTCACAGGTTTTTTCAAGGTTACTAATATGTCAGGATCTTGCTATAGCAGAGTTTTGTTCCTGCAGTTTTGTTCTCATGGTGATGTAGCTGTCACTTCAACAACATTTTGACATCTAAAATTTTTTCACCAGTGTCCTTAGTTGTACTAAGTGATTACATTCTATCTTCAGTGATGAGCAGAGTCTAGATGTAATTCCTATTAAAACCCAGCCTCTGTCTCTCTGCCCTTCACACTGCTTCAAAATCACAAGAGCAAAACAACATCACAGTAGCAAACTTGGCTTTCCAGTTCTAATCAGGAGCAGTGCCTGTCTGAAATCAATAAACGGCTCTTGGTTTAAATAGATCAATTCAGAAACTTTTCCTTTTCCTGTTGGGTTTGTACACTTTTTCCAGATTAACTGATTTGTCTTCCATATTTAATGGAGGAGTCTAGCACTAGCAGTTCCTGCTTGTAAATTGCTTAAACCTTTCCATTACAAAAGATGGTTGCAGTCTTTCCTTTGAGAAGTTCCTGTCTTTTTCCTATTTGCAGTGAGTAAGTGATCATATGCAGCATTAAGGATGCTCTTTGATTAAGGAAATGCCTCTTTTTGTTTGTTTTTTTTAATCCTGTTCCATAGGATGACATCCAACTTGTCCTGCAATATCAAATATTTAAAAATGCCACCTCACTTTGTTGCCTTGTGTGCTCCAAGAAGTGCTGGCAGCTCACCAAAATCACTATAAAGTTTAAGGCCAGGCTCTCACTTGTGCTACATCTGCAAAGGTGGAGAAAGGACTATGAGTCCCAGAAAGGCGATGTAGGGGTTACAGTTAAGTGGTTAAAAATTACTTCTTGCTCTCTGGGGAGAAGAGAGAAACTCCCTCTCCCAATGCAGGTTTCAAGCAGCCTGTTGTTCATCCTCCTCCATTTTCCCCTTGAGGGCTAGAACTTCTTTAGACATCGGTGACAGGGCCTTGCTCCTCCAAATGTTCCTTATCTCAGGGAAAAAACATGCCAACAAGAATGTCCAGAACATTGAGCCCATGCCCTCTGAAAGAGAAGGTCCTGTGGTGTAGAAGGCAATGGTCTGTATAGGCACATACAGAGGGGTTGATTGCACCTGGCCACTGCAAAGCCATGCAAAGCCATCTTTACAAGCTGAGTTAGCGTTTCCTGAGTGCACCAGAGGAAGGTGGCAGAGTGGATGGATGTCTTGAACCTGATCCATGTTACCAAAGCAAAGGTACCCTTGCTGCCCTCCACAAAATACTCGGGCTCTCCGCAACGCCTCAATTACCTGTGCCTTGTGTGCCCCCAGAAACCAGCTTGCTCCTCTAATGCATCACCTGCCAAATCTAGTCTGGTGCTCCTAGATGAGCAAAAGCTGCTGCTAATTTTAAGAGAGACCCTGACCAAAACCTCGTACTGTATGGTAATTGCAGAGGCAGGAGGTTCTGGTGATTACTCTTGCTATTAATACTGTCCCATGTACAAGGCAATATGCACTTCACTTCCAGTACATGTTCAGATATGTAAACCTTGCACAAGTGAGTCTCTGAGTAGTTGAACCAAATTTCAACCCCAAATACAACCAAGTAGTTCAACTCTGAAGGCTGCAGGATCAACCACTGTGGCAGGTGCAGCAAAAAATGTTCCTGTTCAACGTTTATTCCCAGAGATGGGAACATATAATCCACGGTGAATTCTGTCTCCTTCCACTCTTTGTCCATTCCCCAGGTGTGTGTTTCCTGTTATTGTTGAAGGGAAGGAAAGAAGTTGCAGCACATTGCAATTGCCACACTTCAAGGCAGCATGTTTTGAGAAACTTCCAAAACAAAAAGCTACCACCAGTCTCCAAGCACCATCTCACTGTCTCACTGCACAGCTGGAGAGGACCATCAGGGCTTAAGGAGATGCCATCTGTGCAATTTCAGGGCCACAAAGGTCTTAGAAAGTGTTAATGGCATTCCTTAAAATGTCTTTACTGTGGAAAACCTCAGAGCATCTGTCATTTGTAAATTTTAACAGTGGGAATATCCTGCAGAAGAAAAATTCGAATCTTAACCTGATGTATTGGTTAAATATGGATTCTCTGGCACAAGTGGCTGTTTTTCAGTATTTGTGTGCCCTGCTAGGGTTAAGAAATACAACAGCAATTAAAGTAGATGCACTCTGATAACTTGCTTGTGCATCAGTGCTATTAATATCCATCTATCTTTCTGGGTGGTTTCAAACAGGAGACCAAAATAAAACCCCACAAAATGCTGAGGCAATACCTTGCATCATAAACTGCTGTGACTGTAATGAAATCAGACTTACACCACTTTATTTTATGAAACGTATTTTGTCAAGCTCTTTACAATGTCCCCCTATTATCAGGGGCTACCATGTGTCCTACAGTGTAAAGCAGCCGTTGCCATTTGTGTCTCAACTTGTCCAGCATTCCCATGTCTTTGAATTTCCTGGCACTTTAACTCACTCGATAAATGCAGCTTTCTTTTCTTCTTGAATCAGGCACAGCCATTTCCCAGTGGTGATAAACCTGAAGAAACATCCTAAAAGCTGGATAGATACATCTCTTTCACATTTATTGTGGATGTAAAATACTCTGCAAAGAATATAAGCTGCTATCAGGCATGTAGCCACAAGATGAGTGTTTTTCTCACATATGTATCCATTTCTTTTAATAATGAATAATGGACTTTATATTTAAAAGTGATGTTTCTATGAATGTGCTAGATTGTGCTATATTTCTTTCACATGAGTATATTCCCATCATGGCAAACTTCTCACAGAGCTTGCCTTGGGGGCTTTTGTTTAAAGTAATGCACTTTAATGAAAAAGAGCTGCTGAAATTTGTCAGCTTCTTCCAGCATGATTGCATTTTGGTGGTGGTTTAAAAAAATCTTTACCCACTTTATGATCTTCATGCTTGTTCCAAAATCCCCCTTCATTTTTAAAAGTAAAAAGATATATCTACACACATATTACTGAAAGCCCTAAAACTGCCTTGGACCTTTTGCATGAATAGTCTCATTGAAGCCAGTGAATAATAGAGGTAGACTTCAGCTGTGTGCAATTTTCAAGCTCTGGCTGTAGGGTAGATTTCAAATATTACAAGCAATTTAGAGATATACACTTTGTGTGTAGTTTTCAAAGCCAGCAATATATTTTAAGGGCTTAATATCTAATGAGAAATGGATGATACTGATACCTCGTTGCCAGGAGATGACTGGAAATTATCAGCCTTGACTCAGTGAAGTAGAGACATCTTTGGAAGAGTGAGGGAAGTACCCTTGTACTTGTAAAGATAAGCGAGTGTGGAAGTTCTTGTAAGTTTTTTGGTTTTTGAGTTTTTTCTTGGTAGAAGTTCAAGTCCTCTGGCACCAGGCAGATAGGCATGGCAAACTGTATGGTTGCAGTGATCTGTGACTCACAGGTTGCTGGTTATTTGTTTCCTCTTCTCCAGTGGGCTGTAGAGCAGACGAACTGAAAACCAGTACTAATTCCTGTAACACAGGCTCTCCTTTAGCAGTGACAGCAAGGGGCTGAGTGGTTTTAGTGCTGAAAAGTGAGAAAGTATTTAAAGAGGACTGACATGTCCTTCAAGACTGGCACATAAGCCCTGCTGGATGAAAGGTGGTCTGTGGGGTGCTGCTGAAGTGTGTTGGAGCCTGGAGGAGATGTAGCAACCTGTGGGGGAGCAGCTGTGCTCCTGCAGCCCAGGCTGCACAGGTGTGCTCCCACCAAGCAGCTCTGCACTGAGCCAGCACCAAAGGTGAAGGTGACCTGCAGCACAGCGCTCTGGGAGCAGCTGGTGTGTAACTTACAGGAGACAAGAACTGGGTGTACCACACTTTGTTCTGGAAAATGCTTCCCAACTGCAGGCTGTGTGCTGGATTTACAGACAATTGGTTCCTGTGGCTTCGAGAAGCTAGATAGTTTTCAAATCCAAGTAGCTTCTCTTCTTTTCTGAGTATCTTGATGGACCCCGACAGATACAAAGTCAATAAGGTGAACAGGAATCATAATTTTTGGAAGTGTATGTTCATTTATGAATGCTAGTGGAAATCTGAAACTAGAAAGGTATACACACACACACATTTCAAGAAACAGAAATGTGAAGTAAAAATACTCTGTCAGAGACTTTACAAATGTTTCAGGCTATATCAGACTGGCCCAGGCAAGAGGGTTATTATAGAATGACAGAATAGGCTGAGTTGGAATAGATCCATCAGGATCACTGAGTCCTGGTCCTGGAAAGGACACTCCAAGAATCACATCATGTGCCTGAGCGTCTTGTCCGAATGCTTCTTGAACTCTGCCAGGCTTGGTGCTGTGACCATTTCCTTGGGGAGGCTGTTCCAGTGCTCAACCCCCCTGTGTGTTAAAACCTTTTCCATATCCAGCCTAGACCTTCCCTGACACAGCTTCATGTTTCCTGTATGAGCCTTGCAGGATCAAATGGTTCTTCCTGGCACAGAAGCAACAAAAATGAACAGCAAATGAAATGTACAGCCTGACCATCTGATCACACACTTCTCTATACCAAAGATCAGTATCTGTTTTCCAATGACAGGCCTTGGGTTATTGCTGAATAGCTCTCTTGATTATTTGGCAACATTGTAAGGTGTCCCTAATGGTTGTCTGTAAACCTGACACTTGATCTCCTTTTCTTACTCCATAGTGTTCTAAACAGGAAAGCATTTCCTCCAGAGCCTGGATTCATTTCTCTTTATAGATGTCCAAAGTTTCACCAAGCAACTCTTATATGGTGTCAATCTAATGGTTCAGCAAAAGAAACACATTTTAAAGGTTCTCAGATAAAGATGAAGCCTGTAGGAACTCTGTAATCTATGTAAATTCTTCTTCAGTAGGAGGAAAATTCATTCGATATGGGAGTAGGATTTCTTCAATATTTCCTTTTCCCCTAATAAATCTTTAAGTTTAAAAAAAAAAAGAGCACCTCCAAAAAAAAAAAAAAAAAATCAGCTTCTATCAGAACATGCCCTGAAGGAGTAAATGAAGCTAGAAAGGGCCAACATTTTTGTTATTGATTTATATCAGATGTTCCAGTGATGGGCAGAAATAAATTAAGTGGAGTCTGGTATTCAGTGGCATCTGTGCCTTCTTTTTTAGTTGGATTATGTTGTTTGAACTTGCTAGTAGCTCTTCAGAAACATTCCCAGCTTGTTGGGAAGATACTTTGTCATAGAGTAATTTCTGTTTTTTTTCTTCTGCAGTGTAGTGTCCACGCTGTCTTATTCTGCTACCCATTTTGGAGTGTTACCCCATATGGGAACCAGGCAGGCAAAAGCTTCCTTTCCACACAAAATGATTTCTAGATTAGCTGGTTTTGTAGCTCATATATAAATGTCTAGTAGAGCTCTCAGGATTTTTTTTGAATTGCAAGTAATATACAAAATGAGCTGTTCAGTATTTGAAGGGTGACTAATACTTGTTTTACATAGTTCAAGTTGATGATTACAAAGTTTGAAGCTCTGTTGAATAGAATTTAGTACCTAAAACTCTGCAGAGCTTGTTTTTATTTTACATTTAATCAATTGATTTTTCCTTTAATGGATTCTCTTTGAAATTTTATGTTTGTACCAACGTGCAGACTTCACTATTGCTGTATTGCATTACCAAGGGCAATATCAGTTTAAATCACTTCATGATAAAACTTTGCATAATCTGCTCATACAAACTAATTAAATGTCAGGTCACTGTAATACAGAGCTCATATTATCACCATGGGTCACTAGAAACAGCAATTAGTAATTCATGTGTAATCTAGTTAAATTCAAATTAAGAAAAAGAATGTCAAGTCAGAATTTTGTTCCTAATTCCTAGTTTTCATAATTTTGTGCAAGTTGATGGGGGCACTCTAAACATACAGCTTCAGAATTGGTTTGTAATTTAATTTGATTTATACTGCTCAAGCGTTTCTTTTAGGTTGTTCTAACCAGTGGTCACATGAGTGCTTGTACTTGTAAATTAATTAAGTTTAGAACATATACATATTTTGAATATGTTAATCCTTCACTTACTACACTGTTATTTTACTGATGGATATTTAATGGTTTGAAGGACCTCTGCATTTAGCTTTCGCAAGCAGAAATAAAAAGTGGCTAATTGTTAGGTGAGCTATACAACTCATAAATAAGTGAAAGAGCACAATGGTAGAAAGTCATGGAGGTTGTGCACCCTGCCATGTGCTAGGTAAAGACAAGTGAGAAGGCAGGACAGTGCTTTCTTCCACAGCTGCCTGGTGGGGCAAGGGCTCTGGGCTGGGGCTCTGTCATTCCAGCTGTCCAGCTCATCCTCTGCTTTGTATCGTCTGGTGCCTGCGGAAAATGTTCTGCAGGATGCATTGTCTTAGCCTGCCACGTGGGATCCTGTCTCTGCACCCAAGGACTGGGCAGCTGCGGTCAGTGTGTCCTTACTCAGGCTTCTGTAAATGCACTGCAGCCAGAGCAAAACCCCCACTGCTGCAGTCCTCCTGCTATGACTTTTTTGTTTAGAGCTCCAGATAAGAGGGCATGCTCAGCATTAGGTACTATACCATCTCTATATAGTTTTTATAGGATTTTTCCTTTGATTTTCCTGGGTATATTTGGATTCAGGCTTCTTAGCATTTACCTTTCTATGGCTGAAACCTCATTAGGCTCCTATCATATTTCAAACTAAATAGAATATCCTGACTAAAATGTCAGTGACATTCTTATAATGACTGTGTCTGAAAGAAGCTAAAATACTGGTTGTAATTTATTTATATAGCATGCAAAGGTCTTAGGTGATTTAGAGAGAAGTCTAAAGACAAACAATCATTCTGATCATGTAATGGCATATTCTCAGATTATTTTAGCTTTGTCAGAAGACTTTTACTTGGTGTGAGCAGTGTCGGGGCTGGATTAAAAGTCACAATGTGATGATACTCATTATTCCCAGCCCTGTTCTTCAGTATTGCTCAGATCCATAAAAACTGGTTACTGGGTGATCTGTTGTGCATTGTTTACTCACTACTATCTCTATCTAAAGTATCTAAAGAGACTATCAAAATCTCTCCAAAAAAAGATAAAAGAAAAAGCATATTCCAGGGCACTTCTATTTTGACTAGTCTCAAATTTAAGTATCTAACTTCATTTTCGAGATTTAAAAGATTTGGCCTTCTATTTTTTTTTTCCCTTAACAAAGTGAAAATTCAAATGCTGAATCACAATCAGCCAAGCCCATCACTGCCAAATTAGGGATGACAAGTATACCCTGCTTTGTGTAGTTCCAGAGAGATGTTTTCAGATATGAATTTGGCTTTGAAGAAAGGCATGATTTCTTTGTAACTTTCCTGTCACATTCACTTTTGTAATACAGTGATTACTGAGTATTCAAAAATAAGTGGTTACTGCAAAATATTTTTTGCACTCAGTTTATTGGTGTGTGCAGCACAGCTGTGTGTTGGTAACCTGTAATAGTGCAAAATACTGAAAACTTGAATGGCAGAATCAGATAAACCCAGAGATTAATCGAGTGCTGTGCTAATCAATTTTTTATATTTAATTAAAGTGTTTTGCTTTGGAAAGTTGCTGTGAGAGCTGCAGAATTTCCATTCCCATCTCAAGAGATTGATACCAAACCCAGCCAACCCACCAGCCAATGGTACAGAGAGAACTGGAGCTGCCACAACTGAGCATGGAGCATGGAGAAGGCTGGGAAACACTTATGTCTCTTCTTTTCTGAGCTGATGAATTAGTAAATATCACACAAGGCTGCATCATTTTATATCAGCTGAGATCCTGCCCTTGTATTTTGGAGAAAGGAGTTTTGAAAAGAGAGAGAGAAGTAATGAAGAACCTGGAGATGGGAAGTTGGCACACTACCAAGAGCAGTCCTTGCTTTAGTGGAGCTGTATTTAAGTACTGCTGTGCTCTTTGCCATTGTTACACAAAGGCAATTATGCTGAGTTCATTAAGATGACATCAAAGGCAGAGAGCTCCCACCATCTATTTTGCAAGCACTACAGCAAGCCTGCTGTTCATCCGTGTAGAGAAATGGTAGTGGGTATTTTGTTTTCCCACTACAAAAAGTAAATTCAACATCATTTATAAACAATGAAGTCAATAAGAAATTTGAAGAATGTCTCTGACAATAAGCCTGCTTTAGAGTAAATATCTCTTGGTGTCTTTAAAGGTTATTTTAGACAGTACAGAGTTTACAGAATCTCAAATGGGAGTTTGCTATCTTTATGTACATTAACAGACCACGGCATCAACTCCCTTCACACTGATGTTGACAGAAAACTCTATCTGGTTTTGAATACTCTGATTTGTTTTCTAAATATAGTCTTAGATCAGGTCTGCCCTGCAGTGGCAGCAGGAGTTCCCATTTACCTTACCTTGTGTTAGCCTAGGCACAGTAGCAGTGATGGTGCAGCTGTGTGCAACTTGTCCCAGACAGTGAAAACACAGGAAAGGCCAGCCACAGAAATCATGCACCACATGGTTGTCCCCTTCCCCTCAACATCCTACAGTGCTTTATAATTTTAACGTAGATATATTTTTTATTTGCTTGTGACTTTGAGTAATTTGATTTTTCTAGTTATAACAGATAACATTTTAGCTTTTACTTAATTAAAAAAGTGGGGGTTTTTTTCCCCATGGAATTGCATGCTGCTGGAATATAATGGTTTTCAAGAAAAGACTGTGAGTGTTAAAAAAAAGTACTTAGAAGTGATCACTATCTCAAGTGGGCATCAACTGAAAGCAAGCATGTTTTCTTATGGGGCATTTAAATGTTTGGAGATCTTTAGTTATGAAAGAAGTCCTGACAAAGGAAACATTGAAGTGGCTTGGTCTACATGGAAATGTGAAAGTGAATGAGAATAAATTTAAACTTGAATTAGCTGTGAAACTGGGATGCTTTCATCACTCATAACGGATGAGTCAAAATAAAGTGCAAGAATACTTAAGAACTGATAGGTTAAGTTTGCCTTGACCTGTAAGTGTAACAGCTCAGAAGCAGCCTGGCCTCACTCGTGTTGCACGAGCTAATGGAAATGCCAGGATTAATTGCCTGTGCACCCGTATGATGACATGAAGCTGCTTGTATACACTCAGCAAATAAAAGCGACACAGATGTTCCTTCTGAAAAAGCAGTGCATATCATTGTACCAACTTACACAATGAGAAGGACAAGACTACTGATCCTGGTTTCTGGAGATGTTACTACAGCCACATCACCAGTAAGCTCCTTTGGTGTCCCCCCCAGGGTGATATTAGCAAAAGCTGTATGCCATATGTTGTGGTCTGTGTGGGTGCATTTAGAAAGCAAGCACCCACAGCCATGCAGAAATAAAGCAGAACCTGGTGTTTTCTGACCGCGTGTCTCTATGAATTTAGCACTACTGACAGAACGAGTATCTGTCATTTCGCTTGGGTTTTTGGGGGGAGATCTGTGGCTAGGTATGGAGACAATAGTGAATACTAGTGAAATAATGCTAATTGATAGAAATATCCACTTCTTTTTGTGGACAGCCAGAGGAGTTGCCTTTGTGCAGACCAGTGCTACCTCTGTGCCCATGGAAACAGCATCCATTAAAAAGAAAACTGCAAAATTCTTATGTGCATTAGCAGGAGAACAGAGGGAATGAGATTGTGGTTGTAATAAATCCCATACCTTTTTACATTCCTCCCTTTCACTTCGGTAACTGCAGCACCGAGAACTTTGCGTTCAGCTTAATTCTACATCTGTTCACTTCTCTCTGCCTCTGTAGCTCTGAGGCACTGGGCTCAAATGTTTCCCAGGGCTCCTGCTAAGGAACTGCATTTCCAAGTGTGCTTTATGCAAGCTTTCGTTATAACCACAAAATCCTACATGTTGGCTGGTGGACTCTGGGAACACAGACTTGTGCAGCATAGGAAACACCAGGCTGCTTAGGTCTGAGAGGCAGAGCCACATCATGTGCAAAAAATATGCTGAAAATGCTTCTTTTCGTGGCAAGCAGCATCACTGCTTGTGTTTGCTCCTCGAAAAGCAGTTCATTTAAACTGCCCTGCTTTGTTTCCATAAATGTAATCTATAGAAGTAATGAGAAGCCAAACAAGCTCTAAGGGTCCTGGCACCGTCAGGCTCTTTAGGATTCATTGTAGCAGGGGAGAACATCTGCAGTCTGAAGCTTCGGGAGTTTGGAACGAAAGATTATCGTGTGTGTTTAACTGGCAATGAACTATTTTTAAATAAATGCCTCTCCTATTTGTTAACAGTGAGAAAGGATAATATAAAGGAAAACGTGGCCTTGCATAGCTTTAGAAGAGACCAGGCCATTACTCCAAAATTCTTGTTTCTTCACCTATGGCTTTTCCCCTCATTCCTAAGTGTGTCTTGTTGATGACTGTGACATTTCTAGCAGTCAGGATATATTTGTGCACTGTGGTCCAGAGTCCTGAATGTGAGCTGAAATTGTTTGAGATTCAGAGAAGCTCATCATCCTGCTGTCTGCCTTAAGTATGTGGTGGTGGGCAACCTTTCATTATACGTTCCACCAGGGAAAAATCACACATCCCCTCCCAGTGACTGACAAGAGGCAGTGAAATCTCATCGCTTTCTGCTCTCCATCACCCTGCCTCAGCCCATCAGCTAACTGACAGATGGGACATGGTCCTGATGTATAGGTACTGGGAGATTAAAGAACAACTCTACGGCAAAATAAACCCATAGGACACAAGTAGCTTTTAAAATGACCTCAGGAGACGTGTCAGTCAGCACACAGTATGGGATTTTCTCAGGTAGGAATTGCATTTGCGGATTGCGTGTGGTGTTTAAACTGCAAAATGCCCTGCTGCCAACCATTTGCCAAGCTGTTTCTTCCTGAAATGAAGGAGGGAGCTGGATCTAGGGCTCCCTGTGTTCATAAATAGAGATTATAGATCTGTATCTACTGTTATCTATCTATTTACCTGTGTATGTTGAATGTCTTTTTTTAAAATGATGCTGGCTAAGTTTTGTGTAAAGTGGAGCAGAATTCTCCTGTGATGTTGATTACAACACGCACTGTGTACATTTCTTATTTCCGGGGGAAAATGATTTAAAAAGTTGTTGAAGCAGAGAGAAGCACATGGGTCTTGGTTTAGTTTAATGGCAAATCACATTTGTCAAAAGTGCAGATAAGAGAGCCTCACCCCAAGCAATTTCTGTAACAAAAATTGGAACAAAACTTGACTCCGGACTCTGTGAATTCTGATCTCAGTGTGGGAGTTGTGCTTGCAGAAGAGTGGTGGGTTCAGTCCTTTAACAAAGGGCTTTGCCATGGTGTCTGCCTTTCATGCCCTTCCTCGCCACCTAAGGGGGAGAATTTTAGCCTAGGATTATTTTTCTTTCCTGTGGAGATGAGCAGTTTGGGGTTTTTGAGCTTTTAAAACCCGGAAGCAGAAGCTCTCAGTAGCTCAGCAGTGATTTGTGCTGGGGTGAGGAACTGAACTGGTGTGTGCAGCTGTTGGTGAGCAGGAAAGCAGCAAAGTGTTCCATGAGGGCAGCTTCCTTAACTAGCATCACATAAAATAACTCTTTTGTTTTCCTGAGGATGGCTGATTTGTTGTGCCACTCAAGTTTATAGATATATGGGGGAATGGGTCTTTCATGGGACGGTTGTTTCTTTGTTCCTCACACGCAAAATCATTTGTGAGACCGTGGTTCCTTGTGAGATACAAACTTCAGGGTGGGGTATTTGACTGCCTCCAGTGCAGGAGAGGGGAGAAAAAAGAGTTGAAATCAATGGATTCACAGATGAACTCTAAGGTGATCTTGGAGGTGCACAAAGCAGATCTGTAGGGTTGGCTGAAAAACAAATAAACATTTTGATTGCTCTGAAGTGATTTACTCTCAAGAAGAAAACTTGATTAATTTTTCATCTGTCAAAGGTAGCAAAGACTCCTTCAGAATTAACTATTTAAATTTTTTACATTTTTGGTCTCTGTAATTCCCTGTGTACTCACAGACTGTGTAGCACAAGGCAGTTTTGAATGGTGAGGAAAAGAGAAAAGAGCTTTTGCAGCAGCAGGAGCCACTGAAAATGTAGAGACAGAATTCTCTTTAGCTGCTGCAGAAAAAACTGGAGAAGGTCTACCGAGGAAATTAAAAATTGGCCAAGCCCAGCATTTAGGTCTTGATCTTTCAGTCAAAGCAGCCAGTCTTCTGGTGTCAGATCTGTAAAGAACCACTGGAGCACCTTTTGGGGAATCTCATCTCTTCTGACAGCTAGGAGAGATAAGTGGTTGCCCTTCAGGTCACTTGTTGAGAGGGGACATGCCTTGGCTGAGCAATGATCACTTGCAGCCTCCTGCCCCTTCTTGCTTGCCCTGGGCTGGGCAGGAGAGAAGGTGTTGGAACAGGGATACCCCTGTGTGCAGCCAGGCTGAAGTCTGCCTCTCCCATGCAGGAACCAAGCCCTTGGCTTTGGGCTAAGCAACACTGGCTAATTTATAAGCAACTGAAAGCACTCTGGAAAGGAAATATATGTGATTTCATCTACCATGGCATGCTGTAGAAGGTTGAATTATTAAAATGCATGAGAGTTTCTCTTTTGAGCCAAATCAGGAGCTGTGGCTCTTCTCTGATCTGAAGCCTGGCAGTCAGTCAGATTTTTGCTTTCAGTGTACAGTAAGTACAAGATGTCGCTGCACCTACTTTTCCTTGGTTTTCTGAGATGAAGATTTGCCAGGTGCCTCATCTTTGTGGCTGCCTCTAAGTGCTGTGGTCATGCAGGCTGCAGCCTGAGACCACTCTGCATGGCCCAGCAGGAGTGACGCCCAATCCTGGAAAAGTGGTTGAAAAGTAAGCTTGGGTGATTTTTGTTGCAGGTCTTAGGCACAGGAAAACAGACTGAAATGTCTACTCTTTCCCAGACTGTGCTGGCTACTTGTGAAGGGCAAATAATGCAGAAAATGTTCGGTGAAGCTGCTGTGATTGGTAGCACAGAGTTGAAAGCACCTTTATGGTACCTGTCAGGCTTCACCATTAGCTGAAGCACAGTGTGTAGAAACACAGTTGAGACTTCAGCTAAATCAAGACCAGATCTCCTCCCTTAGGAAAAGACTTGAGGAAGCTGTTCAGTCGTGGAGCTGTATTTCTTGGGGTTTTCTTCAGGTTCTCCTTACTAAGCAAATGCTCTCTTGCTGAGCGTGTGGGTGTTGGGTTCCAATGGAGTCATGAGGAAATGAACAAAAAACATAGAAGGGCCAAGGCATGAAAGGCTTGAAGGGCTTGTGCTCCTGGCAGGCTGAGAGATCTTTTTTCCTTTATGTAAACACTCTGTCCCCTTCCAGTACTCCTCATCCTGGTTTTCTGGCAGTAAAAGTCCATAAAACCATGCTGGTAAACAAGGCATCCCCAAGTACTGCCTTGGTGGCCATGTGTGACCATGAGGGACTTCATGTGTGGTCACCACGTGAAAACACATAATTTCAAAGAACTGTAAGTATAATACTTTCACTGTAGCTGGAGCTTTGACAGTTTACTGGAGAGCCTCACACGCAGCTCCTGTGTGCTTGTTTGAGAAATGCCACCCCAGGCATCTCTCATCTGGCTCTTAATTTCCTCCTGGGGAGACAAGGTGTGCGTGTGTGTGAGGGAAGGTGTCAGGACAGCCTGTTTAAAGCTTTGGCAGAAAGCTGGGTGAGGCTTTCAGCAGGCTGCCGCAGAGTCAGAGTGTGGAGGAAGAGTGTGACACGCACAAAAGGACGTGCGTGTCCTCGGTGGGCAGAGCAGTCCTGAGAGACCAGCAGAGCTTCTGGAGGCAGGAGGAGCCTGCCCAGCTCCAGTGCTACAGTGTGCAGCCTGCCAAGGTGGCTCTGGAAAGCTGATGCAGGTCATGACTCTGTACATAACTTATGCCACGCATGGAAGTGACCTTCCCTGCAAAATTAGATGTGTGCTCTCATGCGGTGTGGGGTATCAGCACGGCTTCTGTCTTTGTTTCATTTCTGAGACATAGAAAAATAATTTAAAAGAAGGCGTTATAATTTTTTTTTTTTTTTTTTTTAATGGAGGATTTTGGAACAAAACTGAAGCTTTTCCTGTCACACTGTTGTTTTCCCAGAAGTAGTGATTAGCAACTGTGATAAGTAGCTAAGCTTTCCTGCAGAGATGGTGTTCTTGGATGCAAAGCACAGCAATTCCCATGTCTGCACTGCATGCTCAGTCCCTGCTGCCCAGTGCTGGAGCTGCGACACCATTTTCACTGCATCCTTCCTAGAACAACAGAAGTAGGAAGCTGGATGGTCTTATTCTGTAACCTGTTATAAGAAGTAACTTCTTCCTTCTGGCATTAAGGTATTTGCCTTTATTCTGCATAAAGCACTTCAGTGAGCTGCTGAATTAATATTAGCTCTCAATGGAGAGTACATGAAGTATATTCTTTGTGAAGCAAAGTTGTGACACACTGTAAGCTCCAAAGCACTGATGCAATATTTATATTGTTCCATGTTCTACTGGCAGATTCAAGCATAATATTGTAGACTGGCAGGAGGCTGTTATGATCTAAACTCCATGATTATGTCAGTGTTTAATTGTAAGATCTGTTGCACACAGCATAGTATCCAGTTACATTTTTGTGTATGAGCCTCCTTCTGGAAGCAGGGTTACCAGTGGTAGTGACCTAGACTGAAAGGCAGAGTTTTCTTCTCATTCAGATTAAACCGTGCATGGTTTGGGCTCTATAATCTCAGTAATATTTCCAGAAGATGTATTTTTGAGTGCAAAGGCAGATGACATCTCTCACTGGTCCTGTGTTATCTCTAAGTCCCATACTGAGGTACCGTTATCCCATTTCATCTGGAAGCATGTGCAAGTACTCTAAGGAGATCCAAATGTAGAAGACCTTTCCTCAAAATGCCTTCAGGAAGGCTAATTTTTGAATTGCATTATGCTGGCAGAGCAGATTAGCTGCTCCCCCTCCATTCCCTTGTCTTCCTTGTGAGAAAGGTCCATCAGAGTTAATGTGCATCGCCTGTGTCAGTCCTCTCTCCAAATAATTAGTTTGTGCATTTTTGCATTTAGTGCATTTGACTTCCTCAGCCCACAGTCTTAAGAGAATGCCAAAAGCTTTATGGGTGATCAGCACCTATAAAACCATTAATTTTTGTGAAGGTCTCAGCTCCTACTTAAGCAAGAAAACATCTTTAATTTGAAAATTTGCATACCCAGCATGCTTAGCAATTAGGAGGAGTTTCATGGATAGTTTTAATTTCAGAACTGGGTTTCTTGGAAACTGTGGGGCTTTAGATCTGAGTCTTTAGGTGCTACAGCTGTGAATAGTTGCCCTTTCCTGTTTATGGTAGCTGTCAGACTGATGGCTGTTTTGCATGCCTGAAGGTTATTTGTCTGGTAACTAAAAATATGTTGTCCCAAATAGTTGGCCTCATCCTACGAACTGATGAATTCCTGCAGAAGATATCTTGGTTCCATCAGTACAGATTGTAAGAGAAGTTGGGTTGTACATCTTTTTCCATCACACGTGATGCTCAAATAGGCAATGCAGTCACAGCTTGAAGTCATAAAGTGAACTCTAGTTTTCAATTTTAAGGACAAATAGAAGTTTTTACTTCAATCCTTTATGCTACGAACATCCTTGAAAACTTAATTGTTTTTGTGATAATGTAAGCCCACTCCATAAAAGGCATTTCATTATTTTAGTTCACTATAAACACAAATTTGTTCTTGGTAGTAAAATACTGAGGCTGGAATTTATTGTCTGACTGAGGAACAGTAGCTTCTGTGTGGCCAAGGAGGAAAGGCCAACCTAATCATGTCTTAAGTGAGGTGTAGCACCTCTGCAAGCATCTCTCTCCACTGATTGCATCAGCTACTCTCCTAACTTAAGTACTTTGGTTGTTAAAGTTAAGGATGAATGTAGGCCTGAGGAAGACTCCAGTTTTTGTTGATGAACAGAGGTAAAACGCTTACAATTCAGCCAAACATTTTTCATTCTGTTATTTGTTGCTGTGGCTGGCTGTGAATGTCTCTCTTCCTTTCTATTAATGAATACAGATGTGCAGCTGCCTGCACCCATCTGGCTTTGTTCAATAAACGTGCAGGCACAGACGTTTAAATCAAATATTGATAAATACAGCTTTTAATATGTAAATTTTTGTGAACAAAACTATGTCTGCCTGTTTTTTTTTCTCATGGAGAGGCATTTCTGCCATGATGATACTTTTTTTTGATTGCCATTGTATTCTGCCTACAGTGGCACATGCATTGATGCTTGAGAGTCAGAGAGATAGCAATAGTTCCTGAAATAGATTTGGGGTCTGAATAAAAGGCGGTAGAAGGAATTCTTTGGGCATAATAATAATTATTCTGTTGCAGTTGCAACATGTTCCTCATCCAAAGACCCTTTCAGAGATCAGAGACTCAATGTGCGAGGTGCACTAGAGAAGTCTTGAATGGTCCCAAATAATCTGCAGGAGTGCCAGACAGGATAGTGTTAAAATGCGTACTGGTGTGTGTATATGCAGAAAAAGTGAGTAATTATAACCCCTAGCTTTCAAAATTTGTGACCCTCTTGAAAGTAGTGAACTAAGGCCCTGCTAATGTTACAGGTGCTTAGTGGGGTTATAAAATACCTCACTTATTTATATAAAATATAAAATAAGGTGAGTAGCAGTAGTGGAGAGCCTAGCCAAAGGTCAGCAGTCATTTCTCAGGGTAATTTGTGATCAATTATCACACTTGCTGTTAATTCTAAGATCTTAAGGATCTGTGATTTCAAGGGATTTTCTTTTTCTTCTTTCCCCTCTTTTTGTAACAAGAAGATATTAATCAGAAGAAGTGTATTGGAAAAGCAGGAAGGAGGAAAATCCAAATATCAGCATTGATATTTTCCTATGGGAAAGTTACAACTAAGTGTCTTTAAAGGAGACAACACTGTTGTATGGGTGTCCAAGGAGCACATGGGGAACTCACGGCATGGCTGGGTGTGCCTTTCTCTCCTTTTTTTTTTTAATCTCGGCCTTTCCAGAAAATCAGGTATAAAATTAACTTACAGTAAGTAAGTGGGCTAGTGGTATATACACATACAATTTTTTTCATAGGTTCATAAATACACTTTTAATGACACTTTTTGGTTTTCTCTGGTTTGGAAAAGTTTGTCTTGGTTTGGACTGCTCAGAATAGAAAGGACCCTTTGTTATCTTGAAATATGAGATATATGCCTTCCCCCTCCCCACTTCCCTTGGAATTATTTTCTCCTTGGAAGCTGGATGTAGTGCATTATCAGGTCTTCAACTTGTTTACAGATTGTATGATGCCCTTTGCTACATAGGAAAGATTTGTCCATCTTGTCTTCTTTACTGGAGAAGCAGTTGAAATTGCAGCTTTTGTGGTACATTGAGCTGAAGACTTAAGGTACAGGATGAGAACAAGAAGTGAGACTTTTTTTTTAACATATGTTACAGTCTCAGCATAATTTATCTTGGGGCAAAAGGAGTAGAAGTAACTTCTGTGTCCTTCAGCATCTCCCACCCCACGACTTGCTTCCTGCTTTGTAATATCATATGTGAAGTTACTGTCTAAAATGGAAGAGGTGCATTCCCAGGAGCCATGACTGATGGGTTTCTGTCAGCACTCTCAGGACCAGCCCCTCCACAGCAGACTTAGAGCATTTATTATGCTGCTAAGGAGACTTTTAAGAAGAATTAAGGTAGACATGTAAAACTGCTGGGTATGTATTGCTACTCAGTGTCATAAACTGCAAACTTAAGCTATTCAGTCAGTTAAAATACTTTGGTTTCCTTGTCTGACCTCAGAACTTTCTATGGAGAATACTTGCATGTCACTTACGGCCTTTTTAGTATCTCCAGAAATGTATGAAATTTTGTTAGTTTTTCCAGACATACACATGCAGAAATAGATGGCATTACTTCTGTGGTTTATAGAGAGATTACTGGATTAAACAACCTTTTTTGTCTAGACTAAACTACCTTTATTGCACTGTGGCTCAAAAAGTAAAATCAGAAATATATTTAAAAAATCAACGTTTTATTTAAAGCTGTAAATTGTACTTCAAAACAATTTAGATGACATTGCCATTATGTATGCAAATGCAAGGAGCAATGTCAATAAGTTGGAAGCTCTGTGGGTTGTATTTTATGTTTCATACTGTGATAAAGGAATGTATCAAAGAAACCTTTCAAAAATACACATATGTTGTAAAAAGTAACACTATAAAACATCAGGATTTGAAATGCTTGCAGTAACTGCTCTGTGGGATTATGCTGCCTTCATAAAAACGTTGTCAGCACAAAGAGACTAATTCCAGTCTTAAATTAACCAGCTCAGGGGAGCATGTTTTGGTACCGAGTAGCAGGGCTTGTGAATCATTCCTGGAGCATTTGCCCTGTGGATGGAGGAAGAACATGGTCCATAAAGTTCACAATGGGTCTGAAAAGCAGAAATGTGTGTAGGAATCCTGTTGTGCTCATTGAGTAAACTCAGCAGTGGGGAGCCTGTGCTTCATCAGCTCTGCCTTCATCTAGGGGGGGAAAAAAAAGCCCCTAGAAAAAAGCCCCCAGAAACCATGCATGGGGAAATTCCTCTTATCCTGAACCTTCTTTTAGTCTATTTTTGTACAGGTTTTATTGTTGTCCTGGACAGAGTGTTAAGCTTTGAATTTTATGTAAATGTTTTCTAAAGAGCAGCGTGCAGACAGAACAGGACAGGGAACACATTTCAGCCCTCAGGTTCAACGTGTTCTGGATGTCAGGGCTCTCACCCATCCCTCTGCAGGCTCCCAGTATTTCCAGGCAGGAATGGAATCTCCTGCCTTCCTCCTCCTCCTCCCCACCCCGTGCATGTTATGATTTGGTATTCTTGAATCCTTCTCTGAGAAAGGGCGGCTCTTGATGCTCCCACTGGCACTTCTCAAAATGCACCAGAAATATGAAACAATTGAGCTGTTATTATTCCATTAAAATGAGATTTTTTTTCTCAATTCCCTTGAAAGTTAGATCATTCTTGCATATAGGGAGTCAGAGAACAGTATTTGATTAATGTTATTCTTCTTCAGTAAAACCCCAAGACAAGACACTCTCCTGAAAAGCCATTGGCATTCTGTGCTTTGTCCTGGGAAATAAACACCTATCTTTACTGTGTCTTTTTAACACTGCTTTTAACAACCTTTGCACACACAAATGCATCTTAAGCAATCTAATGTATGTTAACTAGGTGTTCATGAGCTGTGATAGATTACTTTTAATGGCTGGCATTTACCTACTCCATCAAACCTTCTTTGATAGGCTGCTGCTATGAGAGGATGGAGCACAACTTTGTGGGCCCTTTGTGGAAAGCCCAGTGCCTGGCCTGAGAAGTTTGAGACCACAGACTCTGTGTCCCTGGTGCTTTCCATCTCTATCTCGCCGGTCTATTGCCATTTTCATGCCAGTCTCCATGGTAACTTCTTTCAGGATAGCATAACAGAAATGTGAGTTAGCTCCCTGCCCACAGGAAAGCTGCCATGGTCCCGATGCCAGAGCCCCGGCGAGACACGGCCCCAGCACGTGCATTCTGGTGGGGTTGGGCAGGTTTCAACAGCTGCTTCCAGTCAAAGGTGAAAGCTCTCCTTTCCCCCTTGTCTTCCCAGGCAAGGTCTCCTCAGCCCTTCCCTCTCATGTTTGGAAACATCCCTGTGTAATTCTTCAGTAGATTACTTTCCCCCTCCTGTTTGCAGGTTTGCATGATTCATTTTACATTTTAAATGGCTTTGTCAATAAAAGCTTCGGTTTTCAAATGAAACATTAGCTGGTAACTGGGGAAATGTTACAGGAAAATGTTTACTAACAATTGTTAGTAAATTAATGACTTTGCTGTGCCACAGTGTACTTAGGAAATGGCAATATAAAAAATGATTTAGAGAGCTAGGCAGTTTATTAGGAATAAAGCACCTGAGTTCTGTCCTTCCCTTGGCTGTTCGAGTTGTTTGTCCTTGTGCAAAGTCACTGTCAAGCCCTGTGCTTCTCCTTCTTGAAATATGAAAAAAGCAAATAGTTATACATGTTCTTAAATGATTTTGAAGATTGCACGTGAACTGCTACCTAAATGGGAGCCACACTGGGCTTGGGAGCCACTTGGGGTCCTCAAAAACAGATGTTCATTTTTTTGGTGTGACTTTAGGAAGTCCTGTGACTGAGTGACTGAGTCCCCAGATACTATAGAAGTAGATGCTTTAGATGTTTAAAATGCTTTTCTTTCTTATTAAATAAAGCCTTGTAGACTTCTTGCAAGTGTATTGCTTTGCATTACCCTTTCTTCACAAGGAGTGTCAACTGGAATCACAACTCTATTGTTCCAAGCTCCCTACGCAAACCTTGAGAGAGACTTCCATGAACCACTCAGTTCAACTAGACAAGACGTGTGTAGAGGCATGTTGGAAATGTTAACCCATTTTGAAATGCTATGAAATGCCGTAGACCCAGAAGGTGAGTTTTAGGGTCCTGAGATCTTTCAGCTGAAAAGTAACCTCTTCTTTTGGGCTTGCGGGAGTTGAGGGAACTCCGGGGACAGCAAAGTTAGTAATTTCATTTAGCTTTATATGAAATCTATGTCTTTAAAATACCAGTTTTTCTCTTGGCATTTAGGGCTGGAATTCTCAGATAGCTACCCTATCTCCTCCCCAAACTGAACTGAAGTTACACAGATCCTCCAGAACAGCCAATTAATTAGGTAGCTGGTTTGAAAAATGTTAATCTTGAGAACTTTTTGTTCAAGGCATCTTTTGTCCTACGTTCCTGAAGTGTCAAGTGGGAAAGAAGGCAGAGCTTGAATTGTGTGTGTCCCTGAACAGGCACTGTAACCCTTTGCACAGCCTGGGTGTGGGGCCTTGTAAAGCACTGCCTCTGGCATTGGATGAGAGGGCACGTAACAGGTTATCATAATTCCACTCCTCATCCCCAGTGCTCTTCGTAGTAGCTATTAGTGAAATGAGGAAAAGAGGCAGTGAAGTGGTCGTTCACAGACACTTTTGTATGCCTTCTTTCCCAAAAGGTAGGAAGCAAAGCCTTTGAAGTGACCCTGACAAATGGGAGCATGCAAAAACTCCTGTAGGGAACTTAAGCAGCCTTTCTGCCAGCCACTGTCCTCTTTTTTCATGGGATGCTTTCTGCTAAATCTCATTAAAATGGGTGAGTATTTCCAATAGGGATGGTGTAAAAATTCTGGTGGCTTAGCAGATGCAGACTTTACACACTTTTCCTTCCCTCTTGTGCTGAGTGGAGGGCATTTATTCAAAATGTTATTGAGGTGCATGGTATTATTTAATCTCAGTGAAATAATTCATGGTATCATTAATTGTGGGTTGTTGACAAGATTTTTGTGGAAGCAGGGAAGAGATACACTCTGCTGTGTAGAAAAAATTAGTGTATAAATAGAAAACAGAGAAAGTTTGCAACTCATGCAAAGAGGTGACAACAGATTTTGAATGCAAATATGTATAAAAATAAGGTGTTCTGAATGAATAATTTGGCTTCCTGTGGGAGTGTATGAAATTGACCATTTACTCAGCATCCCCAGTTTGGAAATTGAAGCTGTGTGTTGTATCAGCTTGACAACAACTTTGCCTGCTCCTCTTACATTTGCATTAAGAGGTGATTGTCGGTCAGAGATCATTAATATTTACGTGTGCAGACCAAAATATAGCATTTGCTTTTTGAATTGACTTCTTCATGGTAATTCTGGCCAGATTACCTGCTAGGGGTGAGCTATACAGATGGGAATTGTGGCGGGGGAATCTCTCCATTCTCCATGTTGCCCATTAGAGAAATCAGGTACATTCAACAGCAAAAAGCTGGACTAACGCTCAAAGCTGTTGCTCACACAGAAGGGAGTCCCCTGCTGTGACAATTTTTCTTCTAAAAGAGCCATTTCCTTGGAGCAGTACCGTGGAAATGCAGTGTGGCTCTATTCTGGCAGGTCTCTATGGTGCCCAAACAGATTAATGAAGTCTCTGGGCTTGGCCTTTCATGGCTCAGCTTTTGCTGTAGTGTGTCCAGACTGCCAGACCACTGAGTCTTGAAGAGACCTGTTAGTTACTGACAGAAAGGTCCTAATGACATTGTTGTAAACACAGCTGTCTCCCACCCCTGGGTGTGAGTCCCTTTCTTGCAGATTTCTGAAACAGTGTGATGATTTGTTAATTTTAAAATATAAACAAAAGGGATACTGCTATCAACAAGGGTCATAAGAAATTAAATTAGAAAGCCTGCAAAAGATAAGCCTCATGTTATTGTCCTTTATAATCAGGACAGTTGGCCTCTTACAAACACAGAGAAGAGGGCTCATTGTCCCTTGGTTATTTCATACAGAAATATATCAAATATTTTTTACGTTTGTGCTGAAAGTAGTAAAGCCTTGTGTTTCTCAGGATATTTGCATTTGATCAAGTGTTCGTGTTAGGGAGGCAAATTTATTGATGAGCTGAGTGTTTGAGGCAGTATTATGTCTGAGCTTTTTGTATCTCCCTCTTGTGCATCATCCTTTAGCCAGTGAGAAGTGTTCTGGCACTTCATCAGGTACCTGCCTTGGAGGTACTCTTGTTTCTCCTTGCCCCTAATTAATAGCACACCATACTGTTTGTAAAACAAAAGTTCACCTTTGTAGTTATTTACGGTCATCCACTTGCTTTACTTCATTATCTGTTTTGCCAAGTAATGTCTGTGGGTGTGATCAAGTGGAAAAACCTACTTGCCACCTTTTTACGGTTGGTGTGGGAATCCCTGTGAACAATGCTCACTTTTCCTAACTTTTCACAAGTCCTTCAGCTTGTAAGTATTTACTGGACACAGGAGAAAAATGGATACACCCTGTTGGGATGTTATCCCTGAGACAATCACAGAATTTAGGTTGGAAAAGACCTCCAAAACCATGAAGTCCAACATTTGGCCAATCTCCACCTTGTCAATTAGACCATGGCACTACGTCATTTCAGTCATTTCTTGAACACCTCTAGGGATGGTGACTCTACCATCTCCCTGGGAAGCCTGTTAAAATGCTTGATAGCCTTTTTGTGAAGAAATTCTTCCTGATGCCCAACCTGAACCTCCCCTGGAACAGCTTGAGTCTGTGTCCTCTAGTCCTTGTCACTAGTAGCCTGGTAGAAGAGTTTGACCCTTACCTTGCTTCAAACTCCTTTCAGGACCCGGCTGGTGACTGCTGCCAGAACTTTCTGCTAAACCCTGTTAATCCAGCTTCCATTTCTGCTTTCCTGCTGCTGATGCTTCTGCCACTATGGGAGATGTTGCTGCTTTCTGCTTCTTTATACTTCAGGGCCTTCCTTACTGTCTTGGGACTATTCAAGGGTCCTCAGCAGCCTCCCTGCAGGCAAACAAGTAAATAAAAGGAAGAAAACAGTTTCCCTCCTTCACTGGTATAGAAATATTTGGTTAAAATAGCACCATCTGACACCATTCTTCTCCATAATCTCCAAAGTCATCGAGGGATCTGGTGAGAAGATAATGGTGTAGAGCAGGACTTCCATTAACTTCTCACTGAAAGTGAGAGATGAGAAGGTTCAATAAAGGTTTCAAAGACCTCAGAGACAAATAGGAATACTACTGCATCCTGTATTTAAGTGGCCAAGGGTTGTGTGGATTCTGTGTTTGTCTTCATGCCAAATGTATAAGCTGAAGAGTAAAGCACTGGGAAGCACCATAGTCTTAGATTTAGGGCCTCGGGGGATTGAAGATTATATTCTGTCCTAACTGAAGGTCACACACTCCATAACAAATTGTTCAAACTTTCTCCACCCTTGTTTCCCCACTGAGGATGAGGATGGTTGGGCAAAATATGGCTCATGTTCCTCAGATGTTCTAAAACTACAAAGTATCTTGGTTGAAGGTAAGTATTTCCTTTCATATTCACATTATTGGTTTTCTTAATGCATATTTAGTACTTAATATTTTAAAACAGTTTCAAGTAGATAGAAACTCTACATGAAAAAGGATTTACATACAACTCTCAAGTATCTGTTGCAAATGATAGAATTTGAGATTTTAGAAATTAAGGGTAGCGGAGGTTTCATTCCTGATTCAGTACAAGAACCTGACAATAAGAAATACTTATTGTCCAGTTTGCAGAGGACGATATGTTTTTCCTTGACTGTAGTCTGTTTTCCAACGTTGTTTAATGCTTCTGCATAATCTTGATTTTGATTTTAACCCAGATGTGTTTTGTTGGGAAGAGTCTTCAATGGCACTGCTCACAACCAACAGAACTTGAATAGTTTTTTAAGATTTCACAATGGCATTTGACAAATGTGGCACTATAATTTACGTCTGCAGAGTTTCTGTCAGCCCGTTTTGGAGGCAGGGGGGAGAAGATCTGTTGAATGTAAGAGTAATTGTTATGTTTTCTTCCTCAGTGATACAGCTGCATATAGTTGTCAGTTATTTTCCTTCACAATTTTAGTGTGATTTTCTTCCTCTTTTCTAACTATTCCCTGGTTTGTTTTATAAAGAAATTACTTTAGTCCTGAAAGTGTGTGTTTCATAAATATCATCTGATTAGTTTTAGTGTCTTTTGTTTTACTTTGTTCCTTTGACATATCCTCATGACTTTATAATCAGAGTAATCTTTGATGCATGCTCGAAACTCATTCCCTCCACTTGACTTATATTTAAGTAGATGTTTTAAAGGCTTTGCTGCAGCAAGATCTCAGTCACCAGTGTCTTGAGAGATTCATTAGTTAAGTTCTGTAAATACCATAAAATGCATGTCAGAAAGACTATCCATAATCTGTGGTTTGGCTAGGAGAAGGTTTCTGCTTTCAGTTTGAGAGGATTTTTTTACTTTCTTTTCTTCTCTTTACTGCTTTGAAAATGCTTGGTATTTCTAAATGGAACACAGTCCTAAAAATTCCACTGTCCTTGAAAGGAATTTTCTGAATTCCCCTGTGTTTCCATAGCATAGACGCCCCCTTTATTGCTGGTTAGGTGGCACTTCAAAGCTTTGGTTTGAGAAATTGCTGGTTGGAAGTCACACAAGAATTTTTGTTTTAAATTAATAGGAATCTGAATCAGATTTGGATTTTGTCAGATTTTAAAACTGAAAAAACCCATACCAGCAAGACCGCAAACACTTGTTTCATGCCAGCCCGTTTTATGATGGTGTTTCATCTTTACTTAGGAGTGTGGATATGATCTACCACTCTATAAGCAGCTACACAGTGAAACCCAAGAAAGCAGTATTTCTCTCTTCGATGCTCTGCTCTTTCTTACCTCCCTGCTGCCAGCACTAACTTCAGTAGGAGTTTTATTGTGACAAAAGATTTGTGATTTGACTCGCTGACTTTTAGTAATAGTGTTTGAAATAGAGCTATTGCACTCACTCCCAGTTAGTATCCTCCTGTACTTTTTATGATGAAGCATAAACTTTGGTGAACCCTGTATGTAAAATTCCTGCTGTGGTAGTTTTACTCATCTTAAGCAGATCTACCTTCCTCTGAAGACAACCGTGCACTGGGATGACTTTGTGGTCAGCAGCACTAGAAAAAGAGGTTACCTTGGAAAAATATATTTGCCAGTGTTATGCACTGGAATGTGGGTTTTCCATCCTACCACTCATATTCCAGTGCTGATGAAAATTACAGTTATTAAGTTAGTTTGCTTTGTCTCAGCCCAACTAGCATTTTACTGCTCGTTTGTCACTGGCTCAGGATGAAAACTTCTGCTTGCCTTTTTTATTTTTCCCAAGGCAAAATACAAGTAGAATCTATTGACATTTTGCTGTACCAAGAAGTCAGGATGCTCTTCCTTTGAAAGTGATCTTTGCATGTTGCTATGCACTCAACCATAGTTTCCTAAAAAAATGGATATATTTTGGAAGCAAGGTATGGGTTTCATTCTTCCTCCTTGCATTATCTGGAGAAATCACCACTGTTGGGATTGGGATAGAGAAACCACTGTAATCAGAAACTGAATTGGTCTTTATTTGGAGGGGAGGGTGTTAAGAAATGCTGGATTTTCGGGTTCACATAATGCAAACCAAGACAAAGTATATGAAAGCAAAAGAACTGTGAGAATGTTAATATGACTCCAATTGCTGAAACATATGGAGCCAATCTCTGGCACTGCCTCAGCACAACTGGGAATGGAAATTAGCATTTTTCTCTGAAAATAGGGGATATTTCTCTTCCTGCAGTTTGTCTAATTTTTAGGGCATTTCTCTTGTATAAAAACAGGGATATTTTCAAGATCAGGGTAAGCTATTTTGCCATCAATATTAATTTATGGTCTTGTTTTTAATGCATTAAAATAGGAGAATTATGTGTAAAGGAAGTAAAAATATGAAGAGGACTTGGTATGCCATTGAGCATATTCTCTTAACTTTGACACATTCTTGCTGATCTCACCATGGTGCACACTGAGGAACTCCTAATAGTTTTGCAAAAAAATGTGCTTATATCTTGGAGGTGGTTCACTGACAAACTGTAAGTTTAATTTGTGTTTGGGTTGTGATGTGTCTTCTTTGATCTTAGACACAGATCTGTATTTCAGCTCATTGATGTGATGAGTCACTGTTAAAAATAAGATCTAAAAGCTTTTAAAATCTTAGATGTTGATCTTAAGAATCCTTTAATATTAAGAAAAACTATATGGTAACTTCAAAAATAACTGTACTCCAAAGGAATGATTGCTTGATTTGTGCTCTCAGGTGAACTTCCCTCATTCTACCGCCTTCATTCCTTCTTTTCTGATTTTAGAATTGTTCCAAGTGGAGACAGGAAGGCTTTTTAACCCTGTGGCATCTGTAATTTTTAAAGGAGACTTTTAGCTGTTTTCTCTTCTGTTCATAAAAATTTATTTTTTTCCAAAACTTTGCGTTCTTTTTATCGCAGTTGTTATTAATTTATTTATTGTTGTTATTCCTTAGTATATTCCTATATATTTGTCAATCAAGTATACATTCCATTTTATTCCTAGAGATTTAAACATAAAGCTGTTTACTGGAATATCACCAGCTGTTTAAGGACATTTTATGCATATATACACATATATATATGTATGTAATTAGTATCTCTTGAAACCTCTGCCTTAAATTGGCAAGTTCCCTCTGTTTCTAATAAAGCAGGTCAACTGCTCTTGTGGCTGACAACAGGACTAAAAAATAGTACTTATGCTACTTTGTGTAAAACAATGAAAATTCTTACACAGTATGTTTTCTTTCTCTTGTTGTGTTTGCTTTGCCACTGTGTCAGCGAGAAAACTAAGGCAGGAAAAGACGATGATCTTAGTTTTTAAAGTAATCTAGATAAAATTTCTTCTAAAAATCTATTTCAAAACAAGCTGCATGTTCATCTCATTAGGTAAAATTACCAACCCAAGATGTAATTAATTTTGATCAGCAGGAGACAGAACTGAGTGCTCACCTTATACATAGCTCCTGTGCACACAGTGACTCAGTGGGCAGCTTCTTTTATGAACTCTGCAGTATTTTCTTTGGTTTGACTGGAATGTTTCCAGGTTTGAAGAAGCTCAGGAGAAAATTTCCACATGGAGTGTAAGAACTGGTTGAATGTTCTTTGTTTTTTTCCCTAGGTGGAAAGAACCAGGTTTGTCAAAATTGGTGTCAAAAAAGTGTTTATAGGAACATAACACCTTCTTTGATGAGTTTTTCCTGGGAAAGAACTAGGTAGAATTTCTTGTCAAAATTCCCTTAAAAAAACAGTGCTGTTGCATGTATACTCTTGAATACATATTGAATATGGAAAGCACCAGTCTAGAGCACTCCTGCCATGCTGCTTATTTGCCCAGTTCCTGGCAATAAATGGCTTAATGGCTCTCAGATCAAGGCTGCATCCAGGCTGTTAACCTTCACAGTGATCCTTCCTCCGTGATCTATTTTGCAGCTGTTCATATTTCCGGCTACCAAAGTGTTGGGTGGTGTGAGCTGCACAGCTTAGCTGGGCTTTTCCTGAGAAAGCTCTTTCTTCTGCTGGCTTTAAGTCTGACAAGTAGCTTCCCTGGGCAACCCACCCTTATATTCCTCACCACTTGTCCACATTACTTGTGAATTCTTTAATGCACTTTTATTGCTCTGTTCTCCAGGTTTTGTCTCTTTCCCAAAGTGGAAGCAATGTCACACCTCTGATCACTTTAGTTACCTCCTCCTGTAGCTTTTCAATTTCCTGTATGAGGTTATTGTGAGATGAGGTGCCCAGAGAGCCAAGCACTATTTCAGATGCAGTTGCAGCAGAGCATAACAGGACCCCTTCTGTTTGCATTCTTAAATAAGTGACATTTGTGGAGTCCTGTCACTCTGGAGGCCATCTCTCTTTCCAGCCCAGGGCTCAGCCCCTCCACCCTGGAGCCCATGTGCCACTGAGCTTGGAAAGGATCATCCCAAGGTGCTGCTATTTGCTAGTGACTGAATTCTGGTTGGCATGAAATAGCCACGCACCTCCCCGTGGTGGAGCTCATTAAAAACTGCAAACATCCATTCACACGTTCATCACTTTTTATATATCTCTTACTCTAGTAACTCTGATAATCTGAGCCCTTCTGAAGACTGAAATGTTGCTGATACCAATTTCTTTATTTCTTCCCCCAAAACAGACACTCCTCGACATTACCTGGTTTCTAATGACAGATAAAAAGGGAAGCGATTTCAAATAAAATGTTAGATTTTGGATAGAAAAATAGGTTTTGGGTTGGAGTTTGTGGCTATTTTTTCATTTCGTTTTCTTTAAACATGGATCATCCTGACTACTGAGGTGTGAGGAGTGCAGCTCCACTTCTACACTCTTCCTGTGTTTACAAAGTGCCTGATTTTTCTGTCAGGAGATAACAGCTCCACTTATCCAAATTGTTGTATCAGTCAGAGTGAAAATTAGAGTCAAATTTGTTGGGTTCTTCAGCATGTATCTGCATTTCACAGCATGTTAACATTAATTAAAGCAATGTTTTTGTTACCTGAAGAATCCTGTCATTGCTCTATGAGGTTTAGATTTGACTAATTGTAATGTCAGAGTATTTTTCTGCCTTTAATGAAAGTTTTTCCTTCAATCTGGTTCTATTGTTACATTTGGTCTCCTGGCAAAGTACAATGCTGAAGAAGGGTTTTCATTTTATAAAGTGATTACTTAAAGTGAAACATTTACATTTTCCCCAAAATTTTCCATAAGTATAGGCAATTTTATTGAAGGAAACTCTAGAAATTAAGTTGAAAATACAACCCTTTAATATTAGTAGGTTGTTCCACAAATGATGGCAAGGAAATAGGTAGAGATTAAAAAAAATGAAATAACCTAACCTCCAAATTACTCTTTACATTCAAATTCTCAGCTTGAGTAAATCAAAACTGCTGTGCAAAGTGATATGATGTATTTTCACTTAAAACTATTTATCTAAGTCAGTGGAAATATGCTATTTGCACAAGCTGGCTACTGGGGTATTACAAAGATTGTCCTAAGAAAAACAGCTGCCTTTTTGATTCCAAAATGGGGCTTAAACACTTGAAAACTAAAGTTAGGCAAATAGTTGATGTTATCGTTGCTCAATTTATTTCTGCTTGCAATGAGCAATGACATACCCAAGAAGGACTGGCATAATCTGGATCCAGACTTCCAAATTCTGGTATTTTGGATACAGAGCTCTGGGTTGGAATGATGAGTAGTTTCCTTTTTGTTTAAAGCATGTTGAAGCTATTTCCTGAAAAAGGAGGAGAAGGAAGGTGGAACCCTCTGAAGTTCTTCTGCAAGTGGCATCTGACCTTAACGTGGGAACTTCAGTGGGTTGGTTGTCGGTTCAAATGCAGAGGAGCTTTCCAATCTGCTGTAAATAAACAACAAATCTTCAAAGGAGACAAGTCACAGCAATACAAACTGAATGCCTTATACCTCTTCTATTGATTAAATTGTTCTCTAAACCTGTGGACATTTGACACCTCAATCAGCTTTCCCAAGTTGTACATCAATTTTTTTTTTCGTGATAACAGCTCGTCTTCTAGCATAGATACATTGCAAATATAGAAAGATGCTTCAGCAAAAATACTAGGAAGGCTTTACAATTTACTTTTGGGGCAAGGGTCACTAACTCCTTTGATATTTTCTTTTCCTCCTTCTGCATGGTTCATTAAATTCCCTGAAAGGATGGTGTATGTTGTGCACATAAATGAACTAGCAATAACAAGGTCCCATCACTTACATCTAGTAACTAGTTTAAAAAACCCCAAAACAAATGCCAAATCCCTCTACTATTGAATGGGGATTCACTTGCAAGAATATATTGCACTCATGAGTTGCAAGGACCTTTGTCAGATAATTAGTGAATTTATTACAAATTACTATAATAATAGTTGGTAGGTAATGGAGGTCACATTGTTAGATATTGATATGTCTAGTGTTTAGTCTCGTTGTGTTCATCATACAAAGTGAACTGCAAGCCACTGCTTTTAAAGGACAGTTGTTACATCTGGCAGGAAGAGGTGTATAGGAGTAACCTTTTGATTTTGGCATCCGTGACCAAAACTGCTAATTACTATACACTTTTTGTGACAGAAATTATAAATCCTCATGATAAATGTCTACATCTTCATCCACATTATTTAATGCAAATTAATGTAAAAACACCATATTGCAAAATTTTATAATAATTTGTGATTTATAGAGTGCAGCGTGCTTTTTTTCCTCCCCTCATCTGCAGAATTATTCATGTTTTTTATTTCAAGGACTCTCATGATAACATTATTATTACTTTTATTAGAAGTATTGAAAAAAATATTTTATTATAAATACTTCAATAAGGAAAGTATTTTTTTTTTCTTTGTTAACATGTTCCTGCAAAAATCTAATTTCAGAAATTTGGTTCAGCTGGTTTGTAAATAGTTTTTTCATGAGAATTTGTCCCATGAGCTATTGCTGATGTAGTTAGTGTTATACATTATCTATTAAAATAGTTAATGCTTTTTCAAAGTCAGATTGCATTTGCCTAAAATAAGCCTTGGCTGTCTCTCCTTTACTTGCTTCTCAGGCCTTGAAGGAAGTGGGGCTAACCTAAGAACATTAGCAAGGTCACTAAATCTGAATTTAGGAAGGATCAGAGCCAATGCATTTATGCATCTGTATTTATTCCTTCCCTTTAGGATTACACATGCTCTTTGCACAGCTAGAGTTCATAGGATAGGGGAACTGATAAAGAAGGGAAAGACAACAGAGCAATTTTTGCTGCAGTAACATAATCCCTCGTAAAATCCTTAATGATATCAATGGGCTTTAAAACCAACTTGTTTTCTCTCTGCACAATGAGATCCTTACGTATTATCACACAGTGCTGCAGCTGCTCGCTGGCTGGAAATCACAGGATGAGTTGTGCAAGCATCAGGAAAAGTCACTGAGTCTTGTTCTTCCCTCTAATCTTATGTGACCATCTCTAAAATGTGACCTTGGAATTTGTCTGGGTGTAAATAAATGAAACAACAAATGAAAAGTAATAAATGAAAGTGGACTAGCAATGCTAGCATTACGAGTCTATTTTAGCTCAATCTTCTGCAGTGAAAGAAGCTTTTGAGGTCTGCTGTCCTGAAAAACACTTCAAGGTGAACTGGATTACCTAGTCAAAATGCTTGACCCAAGGAAATAACAAGAAAAGGGAGGAACTAGCTAAATCAGAAACCATTTTTTCATGTTTCCCATTGCTGCAGTCCAAACTTATTTGCATTCTGTGACTCTTGCTGTTTCTTCCAACTAAATTTTTTCTTTGACTTCTTTATTTTTAAAATTCTCTCCCTTCTTTATACTCATTGTGTTTTCTTTATTTGATTACTGATGGCATCACTTCAACTGGACAAGGAATAAAAAATTAAGTGTGTGTAAGAGGGCTGAAGGAGGAAAGGCCTCCAAGCAATTAGGCTAATAAATATTCATTTTTATTTGTATTGCATTCAGAATAAAGGAAAGAGAAGAAACAAAGAGTTCAGCATTTAATGTTTGCCAAGAAAAAAGTGTGCTCTGAGGCATCTCTTGCTGTTAATGACTGCTTAGTTTTGTCTGCCTTCTGGTATATTGGTAGTACTTGTTTAAACAGTGGACTTTTCCTCATTGTCCCTCTCATCCAAATATATTTTGCCCAGATGGTTAGTGTAGGTGTTGATCTGGTAGTTTTGGAAACCAGTGAAGTTATCTGCTAGTTTATTTATCGCAATATTTCTATATGAATCCCTTAGCTGGCACAGATTTTATTTCAGTGCTGATCAATGAGTCTGGTTTTCAGCTGTCTCGCTGGCTGCAGAGCTCTCTGTTGCCTTTGGTAGTGTCTGTGGGTTTGAGGTGAGCTCTCTGTGCCCACAGATCTCTTCCATACCCAGACGTGATCTCATACAAGGTTCTTCCCTCAAGTGTTTCCTTTTGATGACTGCTTGGAATCTAATGAAATGTAGAACTAATAGCCAGAACTGAGCTATATAATGTTGGTTCTATAACCCAAGCACAATCTAATGAGTTGACTGACTAGCACTTTTTTGGGCATCTCCACTGTTGAGGTGAATTGAATGAAGTGGATCAGCTCTCTGAAATACTTCCCTTTGGAGTCAAGAGAGGCACCCATCTTGCTCCCATAAAGTTTCCTTCAGAGAATTCTCAGATTTAAGTTTCAAGCAATGTTTAACTTGTAACAAGCTCTTGCAAGCATCTATGAAAGAGATAGACACCAAGATATGAGCTTACTCCATTAGATTGCTTTATCCCATTGAATTTGCTTTACTCCATTAAATGTTTCCATTACCCATTTCTTCCTGAATCATGGAGCTTTTTTATCCATGGCAGGTTGTTTCTGACAAACCTGATGGCAGCTGTTGAAGGCTGGAAGTGGTAACATCCAAATAATGTAGCCAGAGCAGAGCAGGCAGAAGGATATTGAGGCCACAGGTTTTAGCCACCCTGGTAAACCATGATTCAGGGCAACCCCCTTTCAGCAGAGATAGCTGGGATATCAAGCAGCTGTCATGAATAATCAAAGTCCATGCATTTGCTTGCTGCCTTGGTACTAGTTTCTTGTTAATATTCTTTTTTGGTCTTGGGATTTGAGAAAGGAAAAAAGATCTGTTCCAATTATGGTTGTGCAAGAATTCTGTTTTGGATCATGCAGGTTAGAAGGCCTTTGATTATATGCTGGAGAAGAGTCCTATAGAGAAAGTCCTTACACTTTTTATTCAGACTGTCTCAATATAAAAGCTGAAGCAGCAGGGAGAGACTAGTTATGTTATTTAGGCTATTGGATAGGAAATGCAGCATGGAAAATCTGGCTGTTTATGGACAAGAGCTCCCACTGGCCACATTTACCTGAAAGTTAGATACAAGGGACTCTGGAGCTTTTTAAGGTGCTGAATGAAGGCTGCATTTAATTACAAGAAAGAAAGATATATGAAAGGATTTTTCTTTTTCTTTATATAAGCATGGATAGGGATGCTCTGAAATGCACGAGTCAAAGGTACTTATTGAAGAAGGTCGAATTTGTAAAATGAACAGTTGAAGTGACCAGAGATTTCTTGTTTTTTTTTGTGGGGTAGGCTCTCTAATCAAGAGCTGTTTCAATTGAGGAACGCATAGTGAAAATTGTGGATTTTCTTGACAGAAATTGATTTTTTCCTAGGCTAAAAAAAAAAAAAAGTGGAATAATTCTGGGCCATTTTACCTCTATATAATATCAAATAAGGATTATATTAGTAATTTTTAAAGTGGTGAATAATGTGTAGTACTCAACAAATATTTGTAATTGTGTGTGCCTGGGGAATTTAACCAGGTTAGCACAAGTGATCTGGTGGTAGTGGTAAGAGTGGAGTCAGTTTGCAAGACTTCTGCCAATATTTGATTATCTAGGATAATATTAGCCTGTAGGATTGACTGACTTTTGAAATTTTTTTTCTTTCACTGAAGTATATTTTTATTGTTTTTCAAAAGAAATTAGGCAATTTCTCCTATTTCAAGCACTAATGAGGTGTATGAGTTTTTCAATATTCTGGCAGCCTTCAGAAGACTGCTAAAACTCTCTGATATGGGACATGTGTGCTTTGCATGTTACTAACAGCATTTTGATGCATTCATTTTGAATTGATATCTATAGTTTATAGAGTATCTCTAGAATATCAAAAAATGTAAAACAAGGGGTTTATTGTAGTGGGAGCCCCTAGGATTACTCTTTTTTTTTTTTTTATACATAAGCTTAACATTTATGTGTTTATGTATACAGTAACACGTCTTACATGATGCAAGATACATCCAAAACAAATCTGGCCCTACTTGTGAATGCTCTTGATCAGTTTTTTTTCCAGGGTTTCCAAGCTCAGTCTTCAGACTTTTTTTTTTTTTCCTTTGCAGCTTTGGTAAACTCCATTAATCTGTTTGGGTTGTGAGGCTTACAGGTATTTTCTGCTCAGAAAATTCACCTTTAACAATGTTTTCTGGTACTTCCTTCATGTTCGCTCTTTGCTCCACATTAGCTTGTGGAGAAATCAGAATCTTTTACAGTTAACCTCTTTAGTGTATTCATTATTCTAATTAGTTGAAACAATTCTATGTTAATTGTTCTTGGAGTTATCATATAAATGCTTCCCAAAAGGGTACATGATACATGAAATGGTCCATGTCAGCAAATGGACATTCCGTGCGTGGTGGGAGACAGCGGAACGTTTCACAGAGACAGTCTTTAGCATGACTTCCTTCTCTACATTGCCCAGGGCAAGCCTATGTCTATTCATTGGCTCTGGTGGGAACACAGTCTCACTAGATTAAACTCTGCTTTTGTAAATACCCTCTCAGCAGTACAGAGCACTTTCGTTAAATCAATCAGAATTAGTCAGTTGTTCATTGACGAGGTTCTTAAACATTTGCAAGTCAGCTTTCTCCAGCATCTCTTAAGGGAGTCCTCAGCGATTATCTACACTCCCACTCCCATTTCAAGAAGAAATATTTAGCCATCTTCTGAGAAGCATTGTGTCATTTTGGCACCTTGCAGCACTGCACAAAGCTTTTTTGTTAGGAGTTTTGGGGATGAAGTTGAAAATATCTCTAGTGAAGGTGTCAGAGTTGAAGACATGAACCCACCGTTGCTGTTACGTATTCAGGCAGAATCCTGGTGTCTGAGAACTAGGATTTACAGAAAATAGCTAAAAAATCTGATGCCTTGCCCAGCTATACAACTTTTAATTGCTGCTTTTTCCGATTTTTAAATTTTTAAATTTTTTTTTACATCTGAAGTTCTCTTATTAGAATCAATTGGCAGCAGTATTTCTCCTCCTCCCTCTGCTTCCCACTGCTCTGTGAAGAAAGAATGTGGCTCTTAGGGAACAGCACAGTCAAGAAAATTCTTTGTATTTTTGAGAAGTGGGATGATGGCTCTTTTGCCTGAAGGCAAAACTACTCGTTTTGAGCAGTAGGGGGCATGGAGAATGTTTGTAAGCATAACTGCAGGCTGAAAAACTTAAGTCTTACTTCCTTCTACACCTTGTTCCCGATGGCCAGAGGGGAGGTCAAAAGTCAGCTTCAAGTGTGCTGCATTGCTCTTTTCTAAATCTCCCAGCTCTTGGGGGTCTGATTTTTCAATGACAAGTGGGCAGTGCTAGAACGAAACACCTACCCTTTTGTGAGTTACAATGCCATGTGCTTTAAAAGAGCAATTCCTATAATTACACCTATATCCAGATGTTATTCAGACATTTTAGCTTAGTAGCCTGGAGTTCTGCAGCTCAGCCTGTGGTCTCAGGGAAGGCCAGTGCTTTAGGAGGAGGACTTGCACCCTCTCTTACACTCCTGTTCACTTTTGCAGCATTGTTTTTTACTCCTAATATTCGAATTGCTATTACCCTCAAACAGAGGCTTGTAAGAAAGGATTTTGGCACAAGAGGCTTCTGGCACATTATTTCCTCCTTTGTACTCCCCAAAGGATGGGATCCCTTAATCTCCTGATTTATTTGGAGCCAGCCTCCCTGCTGCTGAGGAAGGGATGTGAAGCTTTTCTGCCATCATCCCTTTCAGATACACTGCTGGAATGTGCCGCTAATCACGAGGAAGAGTTTCCCCTTCCTGCTGGCTGTTGCTCAATGCTCTGGGTTGTGCTTCAGACTGGTATCATTGAGGCCTTCAAATTGGAGCTGTTCCTTCATTTCCTTGTGTCTGGAGACAGTTTTGGAATTAATCCTGTTCTGCCTTGCTTCCATTATCTTGGTAAGGCTGCTGGCACAACCTGTAGTCTGTCACCAATTTGCCTGCATCCAGAGCTCCTGGTTGTGCTCTTGTTTCTAAAACCACCTGAAATACATGGCAAAAAAAAAAAAAAAAAAAAAAAAAAGGGGGGAGTGAGGGTGTCACTGGAAGATTCTGTACCTTTCTGTACCTTCCTTTGCTTCAGTGCTGGACCCTGACGTGGGTTGCTGAAAATGTGAATTCCTGACCCCACAGCAGTATTTGTATTTGTTTTCACTTCCTTTTTGTAGCCAAGAATCTGAGTTCCCAAGTTCACTCTCTATCTACAAAGCTGTTATAGACATGCACCTTCAGTCACAATTATGCAGTGTGTCCCTTCAGGTTTGCATCATGAACTCAGGAGGAGAAATAACTCATAGTTTCTCCTAGAGAGCTGTTAGACTCCAGCCAGGTCCCTGACTTTTACCCATTTGTGCCTTTGTCCTTGGAAGAAGTGTCACTTTCTGCCCACAGCCTCTGGCCCCAGTGAGCCTAGGCTGGGACTGTAAGTACTTTTTTCAGGTCAATATGACGAGCACAACAAAGTGCTCAAATCAGTTTTGGGAGTTTTTTTAAGATACAGATTAATCTGAAATTCTGACTCCAGTAACGTCACACAGGCATGAATGGTAGTCTGGGGAGATGGCAGAGATGTGGTTCCTCACTCTTTCTCCAATGAACTTGGTCACCTAGGATGAGAAACTCCATCAAAGCATCTGTCCAGTTTGTGGGGTTTTTACCCAGAATGTTCCTAGGGATTATTACAAATATGTGCTAGTAATTTCACAATGGTTGCAGTAGTAAAACCAATTTTTGTCTAAATAAATGCTTCTGTGTGTAGTGTTCCATGTGAATGTTATTAGGTGAGCAGCTACATTAAAGTCAGTCAAGTTCAAATTTATCACTCTTCTTGAACATACCATGAGTAATGTTCTGATGAGGTGGAATGGGATGATTGGGTATTTAAATTGCATAGCAGCAGCATAGCTGCTTACAGTACCAAAGGATGATAGTGAATTTTCAGTTATTCCTTGTTGCTTGTAAGTGATGAAACAAAACAGTAATCTGAGGCTTTTCTTCTTTCCTGTATATTTTATTTCGAGGAGTAGGATCATTTCAATTGCAATGGAATTTGCTTACTCTGACTAATATTAAATGCTAACTAACATCATCTACTCCATGCTATCCACACCTTTTGACATAGTTTCATTACCGCCTCATAATCAGTAAGATTTGCTATTTACTTGAGAATGGGAACCAAAGTTTGCTTCTATTTGGCAGATTTTATTAAAATCTGACAACTTTCAGGACCACAATAAATTAAGGCTGTACGCAGGGAATTTGTACAAATACACATAACCCTACACGTTATTAACTACTCATAAAACTTAATTAGTTACTTAATTACCTACTAATAAGACTTTTGGCTCTCCAAACTGTGATTTGTCAGTGGTGGTCAGTTTGCATCAGGCTTCAGGGTTCAGCCATAGTGAGGACTTTCAACGAGGAGTGTAAAATTAGGGCACATTATGGAAAGCCTTGAAGTTGCCTCACGTCTTCTGAGCTGACCAGGGGTTTTGTGGCACCCTTAAGTGAAGCACATATTTCTTATTATGCAGCCTTGCTGAGAAGTGAAATTCAGTGCTTCACATCTGCTTACAGCATTGTGTAAGATGAACTGACATTTCAGGTAAGTGTTTGGAATAATTCCATGGTGGTCAGTGATCAATGGCAGAGACTTTAAGCAGAGCATTGGCCCAAAGGTTTGGGACTTAGTGATCTGAAAGACACTGTGCAGAACACAGCCTTGTTCTGAATAAATGTCAAGAGTGCAGATTGTGATGAGAGAACAAAAGATATTGCCTAGAATATCATGTAACTCTTCAGAGTTTTTCTTTACTTATTTATTCTGTAAATGTACACTTCAATTCCTGTCCACTGTTGAGAATAAAAAATTGCTTGAGGAAACTCTTGAGTGCAATTTTATTTCTCAGCTTTGGAATATGTGAAGACTGTATATTTAAATAAGAAACTGTGTTTCATAAAGGTATATGGTTACTATACATCAGCAAATTATGTATGATTTCCTGTCCTGTGCTTGGCTTGATTTTTGTGTGTTAAACCTGTGGATCTTATTTTATTACCCATTCAGAAAGAAAACTCTTTGAATATAGAAAGTCTATTCAGTGTATTTCCAGTCTTTCATGGGAACCCAAGAGACTTATGTAGAGTTGTTTTTTTTTGTTGATGATGTTGCTTTCTAGGATTTGCAGAGGGAAGTCTCTTGTTTACCCTAACCCAAATTTAAACACGTTCTTCCCAACAGATTTCTAACAGGAAGTGTTGGACCGCTATGTCCCAACAGCTCTCAGATGCTCTGTGAAGATAGTTACCCCCATATCCTTGGTTGACCCTGTAAATAAAATTCAGATATACCTTTGAAGTAATTGGCCACACTATAGTTAACTTCTTCTCCAGTAAAATGTAATGTTTTTGCCAGGTGCAGGGCAAGGGAGGAAGCAATAAGGGGGGCTCATGGAGAGAATGGAATTGATTATAGGTGGTATAAATTTCAGATGATGTAAAGTATCAGCTCTTTGCACAAGGAAACCAGTGATTAAAGACCTGGATAGTTCTACACAATTGACTTACACTCTGGAGTAGTGTTCTCCAAATTAAAAAACCAATCAAGCACCCTAATTGCCTTCATTCAAAACCAGTCACCAGTTTGATTCTGTTACCAGCCAAATAAGACGGCATAAATCAGGCAGTGTGAGTGTCAGGGAATGTACAACTGAGACCCAGCCAGATCTTACATAAACCTAAAAACAGTGTATTAAATCCATGGTCAGGGGAAACTTACAGTTCTCACTTCAGGGCAGCGTGTCCTTTTGGCTTTCTGTGACGTGGCAAGTGTAGGACTGCAAAGCTCCAGCTCTGAATGCCGGCCCCAGATATGACGGTGTGGCTTTACAATAGCCGTGGTGTAAGCGAGGCCTGTACGGGGCCTTTACTTTGTAGTGTCTGCTTTTATTAGGATTTTTTTGTAAAAGGCTCTAATAGGATTTACTTTGCTCCCATTGAATCAAACTGTTACTGACATTAGTGAGAGCAAGTTCAGACCCCAGTTAGCTTTTCACTGTTGTTGTAAAAGCATTTATTGGTTTCTTTTAGTGGAGTGGAGCGAATTCTTTTTTCATCTTCAGCATGCATTCTCTTTGTCTGCTTTTGTGTGCATATTCTATTTTTGGGGGAAGAAAAATTTCTTACTTGAAAATCTCACCCTATTTCAGCATGCCTGTAAATGGGAAATGGAGCTGTACGACATCTTTTGGATCTTGAACACGCTGAATAACTATGGAAACAAAGGTTGCACTGCCTGAGGAGTCTTTCCTTGGAAGAAGGGATGAACTTCTCTCTAGCTATCAGTAGGACAGAATACCCATTAAAAATTCTCCAAGCCCAATTTGACTGTCAGTTTAGGAGGTGCAGCCACAGATAGGCAGTGAAAGATCTTGTTGGTCAAACAACAGAAGTTAAAAGCAAATAGTTTAAATAGATGCTTGGAGCAGAATAGTAAATGTCTGCCACTGACGGGGCCACGTAAGAAGTCTTGTAACAAATCGTGACCACTATACACAGGAATCTAATGTGAAGCATAAAGATTGAATTGTCCAATATTAAAAAAGGGTAAGTTTAATAGAATTTAGAAAACTTCTGGGTCTTTCAAATGTTAGCAAGAAGACAGTGAAGAAAACTGACAAAATGACAGAATAAACCTGAAAATGAGGTACAGAACATTTCACTGATACATGAAAAGCTAGGAATGCCATGCTGAGGACTTGACCCATCTCTCTAATTCTGCTGGTAATAAAAGAACATGGACATCTGATTTCTGACAAAACATAAAGGCACTCCATAAAAATAAAGTAATACTTTATGCAGAAAATATTGAAGCTGTGATATTTTGACAGGAGAAAACACATTATGGTTATTATGACCAGCACCTACTGCCTTTACAAAGATGTAAATACAGAAATAATTAACTCTTAGGTTTCAATATATAAATGTATCTTAAAAAAAAAATAAAGAATCCTGTGCTGATGAATAGCATTGCTCAGCTTTACAGGTGTGTAATAGTATTTGTTTTCTGAGTTCTCTAATAGATTACCTTTAAACTAGTGAACAGGATGCCAGATTCTAAAACAATGGCAAAGATTTACTGTAAGTGTCTGAAAAAATATATTTCCTGTTGTTGAATGTTTTCTGAAGTCCCTGGAAGATGCACTCTTTGACTTCCTCTGGCTGTTAGGCCAAACGCACTGTTCTAAAATAGCAAAGAATTGAAGATACAAGAAACTTGCAACCAGTTTCAAGTAAGCAAACGTGGTAATAACCTGTGAATTCTGGTCAATTTTGTGAAATTGCTGTATGCAGTTCAAGGCTTCATATCTGTAGGTATGCCATTTCTGAGCTTGGACAGGGAGAGAAACAGAATGGTGTGCCTGTGTCGGACACGACTGCATATGCAGGACTCGGTCCAGGAGGAAGGAAGCTGGCTGCAAAGAAGTTATGCATGACTTGGTAGAGAAGTCAAAGGAAGGCCAATAAAGACTTTTTTTAGGAAGGTCTGACCTAAGCAAAGACAACACTTGAGACTGTTTGGAAAACTAGAACAATTTCTTGGCTGTCCGTACAGTGGTTTCTTGAGCTTGTACGCCTGCCCGTTGGCTGCAAAGAGGTGAGCTGAGAAAAAGATAATTAAAACTAAGAGTAGGAGATAACCTCATGCTCTTAGAGGATGAACAGGAGGGAAATAGGCCCACTGGAACCTGGTGGGGATTGGACATTGTGCAGACAAGTAAGGTGCTACTTCTGTAAAGAAACATAGAACTGCTGGGCTGAAAGGGATCTGAAGAAGGCAAGGAAGGAAACTGGAGCCTATTTTCCCAAGAGTATGGTGAATGCCTGCTCAGAAAACCCCTAGGTTGGGGTTGGTTCGGCTCAAATGCAAGTATCTCATTAAATCCTGCAAGTTGCTCATCCAAAACCCACAATGTACTGATCTAATGGGAGAACCTGGAAAAGAGAGTGGAGTCTCATGAGCATGAAGAAGCCCTTCCCCCCACCAGCCCTCCCCCTTCGTGTGCTGAGGGGAGTGTGGAGAATTTCTTCTGAAAAGTGGTATTGTAAGCTGGACAGAGGAAGGAATTGAGTGCATCTCCACATGAAATCTAATTGCATAGTAAATACTTTTTCTTTCTCTTTTCACTTGTACCCTTTCTGCTATTTTCTCTTCCCATGTCCTGATTTTCATTCCTTCATAGTCTCTCACTTCTCTTCCATTCTGACTTCATGTCATTTCATCATTACTATCTTCTTTTGCTCAGATTTTGGAAATGTTTCTATCTTTTTGCTAAATATACCAGTGCTGTAGTCTCTTTGCCTTTCTCCTCTAAATGACCACATTCTGGATCCTGTGTTCCCCTCCCTGGCCTGAATTCTTAGCCGTGCTGAGGTAACTCCTTCCCTCACCACATCCCCAGACATGTAGAGCACTCAATCTTTTGTGGGATTTAAAGAAAAAAAGCCGTAGGTGATATATCCATCTCCTTCTTGCAGCAGGCAGCCAACTCTGTGGAGGCAACATTGCCACCAATAAGACTGTGTCCTGCCAAACCCTGAGACAGTCTCAAGCTACTCCTCTTTTTAGAGGAACAAACGTGTGCAACGTATTGATCCTTCATACCCCTCAGAAAAATCTCTGTGTTTTTATGGTGAGTGGCCTGAAAGATCTGGTTTTGCAGGATGTGAACAAAGAATCCCAGATTTCAGTCTGCAGGCAGATGGACCTTTAAACAAAACTCCCTGCACAGCAGGGACATCTGTTACAATTTGTGATCCACAAACTTTAAGGATACTCAAAATTCAGCTATGGGGCTCAATCCTTAGCTAGACCCAGCAGGAGAAGTAAAAGGCAAAGTGTGTGTGCTGTGAGATTTGCTGAGAGCTGAAATAGTTCCTGCAGCAAACTGGAACTATGTGATTTTAACCTCATGTTGTCTGGAGCATTGTTTGGACATCTTCCACCTTATCCTAGGAGATCTGACTAAGGAGTTGGGGACAGTGACAAGCAGCTTGGTGGAGCCATTAGAGGGGTACTGTACATTAGGATGATATTTTTAGAAATAAACCCTTTCTGAAACAGTGCCAATGGCAATTTTTCATTCATCCTGTGGAAGCAGGAGCCAGCCCAGTTGTTTGCATTTACATTTAACACCTTCTGCATTTTCTGTTAGGAGTTAAAGGGTACCAAATAATTTTTGTCCTTGGTGTTGAGTGTTGGAGACTATAGAACTGTTTCTGCCCTATTTTTAAAAAGGCTCATTAGCTGCTGAATGATCCACATTTATGAAAAAATAATAATTTCCTATTAAGTACTGGGAAATAATTTATGCAATACATCTTTTCTTTACATTTTTCAGGGTTTTCTAGAAAAGTCATATGAGTCTTTTCATTGCAGTGGTCATTTCTGATGGCACTGCTAGCATTTGTGCAGACATTACATGAGGTTTTAAAATGTTAATTACTAGTTTGGATTTTTTTCCCCACGAAAGGTTAATAATAAGGGTCATTTAAGACAGGACTTAAGTACTTTGCCTTTTTGGTCACCCACTAAATGTGTATGCTTTCTTTTCTTCAACTTAATTGTTTCAGCAAATACTCCTTCAACTGGATTCCTTACAAACATTAAGTGAGGAATTCAAGGAGCTTTGCTTAGATGCTCACAGTGTATTTTACTTGGACAGATAGGACAAACATGAAATTCATAGGACTGTGTGGCTGGCACACCACATGCTATATTTCCAAGGAATTCTATCTTTAGCCTCCCTGTTCCTGATGATTTTAGACGTGAATTAGTATTATGTTTATAGAAGTTCTGAGCGAGTATCTGTGAATTTAAAAAAAAAATAAATCCAGAAGGTGCAAATTTATAGGCAAGCAGAGCCAAAGCAATTTCTATTTCTTCTTTTGGCAAATATTTAGGAGAAATATTTAGATATTTTAAGTTCTGCTTGACAAGTTTCCCTTAATATCTCAGGTTCTTCTATCCCTAATTGCTGGTGTCACAGCTTTTCCACAGTTGTGCTCCTGCCAGCAATGGCTTGGAAAAGCCGTCTGTAATCTAAAAGTTTATTTTGAAATTCATTTCACGGGGTATACCTGGCAAGAAGTCAAAGTGCTTCATTGTGTGATCTTTCCACTTTCTGCACTACACAACATGCCTATAGCTTTCCTAACTGTTCTTTCAGGGGTTGGCTCTCCCCACCTCCCAGATCTGTCTCCACATGATCCGACCTTTCTCATTCTGGGGTAGAAATGTGGAAATACAGTGTGAATATTAATTTAGCAACTGAATTGTGTTCTCCAGAAACAACCTTCTCTCTTAGATACAGTAGGAAAAAAAATTGATTTAGCATCTGCTGGTGTCAGACTGATGCTTCATTGCCCCCCTTTGGAAGAAAAAGTAAAAAAGTAGGTCTTCTAATCACCTCCTCCTGTTTATCCCTAGTTTGGGGTAACATTAATTAAAAGGAAGAAACTCGTGTTGTGTTGATAATACACTCAGAATGACTTGGCCCTTTTTTGACCTTTATGGAATATTCAATAGAAGAAACTTTCTGTTTTTCCCGGTGACCTATAGTGGTTTTTATCTACTGAATAGTTAATATTAGGTGGAGTGTCCCAAGATTGTGCAGCTCCCATAATTACCTAATGTTATTTGTAGATATCATTAAACAAGTATAGTGTTTCTCTCTTTGCATAACCAAGTCTGTGTGGAAGTATTCCCAGCTGGTTCTCTGCCATTTTCAAAATTTCTCCCATGTTTAGTCATCTGTAGATTTTTTTTTTTCTAGATTATCACCTTTTTCTTTGTGGATACTTGAAAACAAATACATTGCTCTTTGTAAACTGTAAATTCTACAGGTAAGAGGGAAAAACCTAGATTGTGCATTCATTGGGAAAGTTGTCAATTAATAAGTGGAAAGAGGGCTGTCCCTGGGAGTTTCCATTTGCCAAATTGCCAAAAGAGCTCTTTTGCTTCGAAAATACTAAACTCATATACAATGCTATTAGAGTGTGCTTACAAGAACATGTGTGTGTCTTTCTCTTTGAAAATTTCTCTTTTAAACCTTTTTTATGTTGCTGCTGCTCAGTTTGGGACTTGAGCATAAATTCTCATTTCCCAGCTTACATCCGTGATCAGTCCAACTGGGACGTGCTTATGACTGTTTTGCTTTATATTTAATAATATTTAGTATCAATAACAATAATTTATTATTATTAAAATGCAAAGTCTACCTTTAAGAAACTACTCTTCAACCTATACATTCAAGTTTCAGTAGTTAAAAATAAGTTCACTATCTTTCTTAAAAATGTTATGAATTCATGGATATCAACCTCAGCATAACTCAGTGAACCCTTAAGAGGAAAAAAAGATAAGTAAAAACCAGTAAAGTTTATATCAACCCTTAAAATCAGTGGAGATGCTTGTGCTTCTTATCAGAAGCAATTAATAATAGTAGATTTTTTCATGTCAGGCATTTGGTTACTGAGGCTTTGCAGGCTGTTTTAAACCTCAAATTATTTTATTGCCCATTTACTCTTGTACTTTAAATTGTTTCTTTCCTGAGAGTCAGATTATGAGGATACATATTAACAGATGAGGATTCTACGTATAATTGACCTAACTATAAACTGCTAGCAATATCTAAAGAGAGAGAAGTAAAAAATGTTTCACAAGAAGTGCGAGGAAATAAGAGAGGGATGGAAGAGTCATGAGGACAATGAAATAGATACCCACCAATAGTCTGAAGCTGGTGACAATTAAAAATCTTGATGCTAGTTACTTACTTTGTCTGCAGATTCTTGATCTAGTCAAATGTGTTTACAGATTACAAAACCTGCTCTTTCTGTTCTGTCATCTTTTTTTCATGCAAAAATGTGGGGTTTTTTGGAAAAGGTACAGTGGATGTAATTTTTGAAAAATTTTGCATTATTTTCACTTTTTGAAAAAATTAGTCCCAATAGAAAGTAAATAGAAGTAGGAAGCATACTGAAGGAAGAAGCAAGACAGTGAAATGTTCAGTCCTTTGTTCCTGTTGTTGAGTCTTCTGTTTTCAGACCTCGGCTGCACCAGTATTTCCTCCAGGAAGTACGAGACATAATGAATGTGTGTGTTTTTTCCAAAAATGAGTTTATTAAAAGACGAAGGTCAATAGGGCTCCTTGCAATTTGCAACCCTGTTACCATAGAGGCAGCATTCTGCCAAGCACCTACAAACACTATTGACTTCGCTTAAGTTCAGAAATTTTGCATCATACAGTATTGACTGATTTATTTATTTTCAAGCAGGGAAAAGCACAAGGGAGGGAAATGCATAATCTGATGCTATGTTTTAGAGATTAGCATAGTGGAATTCTCATGTAAAGATCAAATGGGGCCATATGCACCCTCTGGTTTTGATTGCTGTATCACAGTGATCGATGCAGCAAGGCCGTATCAGACCATTAAACATCTCTTGTTCCATGAGCCATTGCTAAATGCTTCAGAACAAGGTGCAAGATATACTGTGCATAATAAGAGTGTAAGAGTAGGATATCCTGCCCAGAGAGTATTAATCTTTCTAGCTTTCTTGTATAGCCTGCATCATGAAGATTTATATCCCTTTAAAACAAACAACAAAGTCCCCCCTTTCCTATCTAAACCTCCATCTTTTTGTTCTTGCGAAGAAATAAACTTTTTATCTTCAGAACAGGATCAATTCCATTAGATATTTAAGTCTTTCAAATGAAAATCTTTTCTGTGATTCTAGTACTGTAACAAATCCTCTGAGCTCCTGTAGACTTCTTCCTGTGCTTACAGCTGTGCATATGCTTAGAGTTCTTGGTGCACTGGGACCTTGGCATCCAGAACAAAACTGATATCCAGGGCTTGAATGACAGTTCCTTAAGTTATCAAATTTTTTGCAGATGAATGGTTATCAGAATCTTGTCAAAGTGTATGACTCTGATGCTAAAGAGACAGATAGACACTATATTTCTGCTTCATCTAACAAATTTGGTATTCTTTGATCAGCTAGATGTGGTCCATGAAATCAAATAATTTCTTAAAATTTGTCTTACTAAAATATGAATTCTATTGTTTTTTTATAGCATCTATATTCCTGCTTATCTTTACTTGAATTTGAGCATAGAAGAAAATATTTTTTTTAGTAAAATTTTCTGCTTCTTAAAAATATTTTTAAACTAAAAATGGTTTTTCATCAACTAGTTAAATTGTTTTGCATTAGTTAATGTTTTCTTTAGAGAGTTTGTTATGAATTACAATGTTTCTGACTCAAATCAGAATTTCAGGCAGCAGCAAAAAAACCCCTCATGTACGTTCCATCAATTTGATCTATCCATTTAGGTTATCAATTCTTATTAGGAAAGTCAATGCAGAAAATATGCATTTTTCTGTATTATGGCCTAAGTAAGAGACCTGTAAAAAAGGTGCATAACCTCAAATCATAGGGTGATTAGCATCTATTCAGCATCCATTTGATATTTTTTATTATTTATTTTTTATTTTTTGTTAAAAGGTTGACAATGCCATCAAATATTCCAAGAGTTTAAGTCTTGACTATTCCATTGCGCAGCAGTATCTGCAAACAATTTGGGTATAATGACAGTCTACAGCAGATATTACTGAAATTACAGGAGATAGGGACATAAATATATTTGGATTTTCTTCAATATTTAAGCTGTAAAGTATAATGTTTTGGGGTTTTTCTCCTGTGTCCTTCTGCATTCACGTTACATAAAATCTTAGCAGCAGACAGTTAAAAAAATTATAATGATCCTTTCCTCCTAAATAAATGTTTCTAGATATTTCTTTTAAAATATATAATTTAAAAAGAATGTTCCACCTGTTGCAACAAGGTGTTTTTAATTTCAACGTTTTCCCCTTATGTAATATAGACATATATGTATACTTGTAAATATACATAGTTGAATGAGATGAAGCAAAGCTCTATTATTATGATTCAGCTCCTCAAATTTACTTCCTTCATCTTTGCTTTTGTATGCCTTTAACTTTCTTAAATCCACCTAATCCATGGTCCTGCTTTTAGCTTCATTACAAAATCATTCTGCCATCAGATTTAAACAAAATTGGAAACATCCTCTGTGTTGTTCTGTCTGTGTTGTTATTTATTCCACTTAATTATACTTACATGTATATATGTGAATTACTAGAAGCATTTCTGTCTCTTTTGTTGTGCTTGTTCCCAATTAGACAAGCTTTCATACTCATCATATACCTGAAAATTGACAAAAAACTTGATTCAGTGATTGGATGATTGGTGATTGATTTGGGACTTTGCTGTTAAACTTTGCATGGACAAGAGATGTCACACGTTCTCCCCCAGGGTGCAAAAGAGGAAGCAGTAAAGGCTGTTACAGGAAAGAGCTGTGTAATGTTTAAGTCACATAGGAAGCCTGATTCAGAGGTAAGGGTGACTTCTGATCTTCCAAATAATAGTTTTCCTCTTTAGGTGAAAAACTATTTTTTTTATTTCAGATGGGAATAGTAAATGAGATTCCTTTCTTCTACATCTGTACTCATTAACTTACCCTCGTAGTATCTATGTAACAATTCACTAGATGCTGAAAGTTGCACTTAAATAATCATGAAGCTACTTATATGTGATTGGAACTTTTAAAATATATTTGGAACTGAACAAATGATGTGCCTCCAAAAATATCTCTTGGCAATCTTCAAAAGTATTCCCACCAGTCATTCTGAACTATTCAGGTAGAATAGGGTAACTTAATGTTGTAAGCTTCTGTACAAATCCTGTTATTATTACTGGGGTTTTTTTGGTTTGTTTTTTTTTTCCTGTTTCTCCTATAAGATTATGGCACCTATACATGTCAGGAAGCAGAAGATATGACTGAATATACTGTACAGGAAATTGTCCTGAAATGTATATTCTAAGCACAGCGCTGCAGAGACCATCTACTGACATAGAAACATGAGATTCAATATATGCCTTTTTAAGTAATTTTGAGGATATTAATTTTCTGTTAATTCTCTAGCATTTTTAGACCAGGGTCCTTACAGTGTGGTAAGAAATTCTACTCATCCTCAGGCTTTGGAAATACAGTCATCAGCTCTAGGCACCAACAAAGGCTTTGACTTGAGAAGCAAAGGTTTTAAACCATCTGGGAACAATGTGACAGGACAGTATCAGTTTATTCTCAGAGTCTTCTGCTGTGGTTTGTGGTCATCTTCTCTCTTCTGCTCAGTCTCTGTTTATTTCTCATCTGATTCTTGCAGCCTGTACGTGACTGCTGTACTTGTATTTTAAAATCTGGATTTTAACATTTTAACAAACATTTGGGAATATGAAAGGGGGCTCTGGTTACATCAGGGAGAAACAGAAAAGTAGAGGTTTCCGTGCCCCATTTGCCTGTCAAGTTTATGATGTTGAAGTTCAGTAGGAAGGATCTGAATCTTCTTCAACCTATTGGGCACTAGGAGAAAAAAAAAAAAATCCCTTAGGCTGAGTTGCACTGAGTTATTCCCCTAGCTGTCAGTGTTTCCTAAGTGAAGAAGTACAGCTCCACATGCCGGGCTCTGAGGAGCTTCAGCTGGATTTCCTCTCTTGAGGTTCAATGACTTCTCTTATTTGAGCACCCTCCAACAGGATTCAAAAGATCTCTGCTTTCCACTTAGAGCCCCTCAATGTGTAGTGTGTTGGGTTTATTTTTTCTCAGCAGTGTAATTTCATGAAAACTGAAGCTATTTTCAGACCTGCTTGTGTTTTTCTTACTGCAGTAACCTTTCTAAAATGTAAGTAATCGGCATCTTGTTGTTGTTATTTTGATTTATCAATTCATGGAGTATAAAATGCCAATCTGAAACACTTGTGTCTTGGCCAGAAGAAAGTCAGTCCTGTATCTTTAGCTGGTAAGAATAAAAGGAGTGGTTTACAGTTTGAAGGAAAAGTACTATTATGGGAAGGTTACTTGTTTGCACTCAGATTGATACTTTATAGTAAAAGTGCTTTAATATATTTAGAAGCATTTGACTGATATTATCTTTACATACAGTAGACAGTGATGCATGAGAGAACTGTGTTTAACTCAAGAAATAGTTTTGACAAAGCTTTGTCAGGGATCTGTTTGCTTATACTCACAGTTTACTTTGAGGTCATGAGTAGTCCCATTGTTCCGAATGCTGTGCAGGCCAAAGTCAGAGAAGCTTTGCATGGTCAGATATTCAGCATGAGTGCCTCATGTGTACCTCATGCTGCTCCATTCCTTCAGATTCACTAAGTGTTTCATTAACTTAATAGTATTTTTGTTTGTTTGTTCGTTGATGCCTGTGTCTCCCTCATCCTAGTCTAGACTACAGGATTGTCAATAATCTGCAGAATTATTTGGATTTTAATAGCCTTTCATTGCGCTTTTTATTTTCTTTTTTTTTTCAGGGGAATAAAAGCAAAGCTAAGAAAATCTCATAAGCTCTGGTGCCTTAGCATACAATCTCTTAGATATTTCTATTGTGTTTTATTTGAGGAATTTTACTGTCATTTTTCATTGAGATTTCCTTATTTTTTAATGACATCTGTAACTGTGTATTGATGTATCCTAGAAAACCAGTCCTTGCTACTCTGAGTTCATACAGTTTACAGTCAACTTCCCAGTTATAATTTGCTCATCCCTTTTAATAAAATAATCATCTCTCTTCTCCAGTATGAGTGGCCAAAGCTTAAGGGAAGAAAAAACAGCTTTTTTAGACAACTCTATAGCCCTGTGTGCATGCTCCTCTGTTCTGTATTTGATACTCAACAGATATCTGAGGCAGTTGAAATTGATTTGGAATACCCTGAGAGCTGGTCTTGGAAATGTCTTCTTATTTTCTTTTTCTCTTCTTAGTTCATTCTGCTTTCTCTTTTATTTTTTGTCTGCCGTGGAATTGTTAGACCGAATATTACATTTCTAATGGATCAGATGAGTACTGGAAAAGACAGAGGATATTAGCCTTTTCACATTCAAATGTGTCATATACAATGTATGTGGTTCTATGAATAATTAATTTGAGTGAAAGGCCTGTCTGAGTATGATTTCACTGAGTAAGAAAAGGCTTTTCATTTCTGGATTTCCTGGCTATCCAGTTTGCTCCTTGTTTTTTTAAAATGTTCATTGAGCATTTTCAGCCCAATGGAAACCTTTGGCAAATCCAGATTCAAGGAGCAAAATTCATATTAGGTTTTCATTTTAATTTAAAAAGATGCTTTTGTCTGTTCTATTTATCTGCCTTTTGCTTCGTCCTCCTGTGTTCCCTTGGTTGGATCTTTAGGGCTATGTTGTCTGTAACGTCCCTCAAGTGATCAAACGTGTTGGTGCTTAACAGATAATGAGAGTTCAGGCGTGATATTGAAAAGTGAGTGGTAATTTTCCCTATATTACTTAATTCCATAAGAAATGGTGCTGAGCTTCAGATTGTTGTGCTGGAAATTATAACTCCATGGTCAGAGAAAGCAAGCTGTTTTATTGTCAAGGGAGCAGGAGACTGTTCACCAATCAGCAGTAAAACAATTTATGGGAGGAGTATTTGTTTCTCCAGCAGAAAATAAAAACTGTTTGCAGGGTATTGTAGCTAATGACAGGATGGATAAATCATGCACCTGCAGAACTCCCAGTATACAATAGATACAACATTATGGGAAGGAAATCATAGCTTTGATAAATGTCCTAATCCCACGGTGAGGTTTACAAAAGCATGCAAGCCCATCCACAGGAGATAGCAGGAGAGTGGTACATTGGTTAGTTTTGTAGGATTTATAGAATTCTTCCCAGTGGCCAAATGTGTTTTATAACTGCACTGCATTCAGTAAAGTAAGCATTTTGTGTACATGAAGGCTTGTAATATGCATGTGATGCTGGAATCAAGACTTGCTCTACTGCGGCCAAGGAGAGAAATTTGACTTTTTATCATTTGGTAGAATTGTAGAAGTGATGTCGTGCCACTGACATTTTTCAGTTGTTCATAAGCATCCCTCTTCCCTGGTATCTCAGTCTGGATTGCATTCACTGGTTAATGTTTCAGATTTGCTTAAATTGTCAGCCAGTTGTTACTCTTGGGATTGTCTAAAAAAAGCTGTGTATTGCAGATCTACTCTGAAGAAAATGCATTTTGTATCCAAGACAGTGGTTGATTTATTGTTTATGGAGTAATTCAATATACATGAAGTAAACAGATACGTCAGAAAAAAATGTTAAGATCCTGCAGAAAAAAAATGAAAAATACCTTTGGGTACTGTAAAAGGGGAAGGAATTTGAGTGTTAATGAAATAATTATTTTTCTCCCCAAACTATCAAAAAATAATGTGTTTCACAAAAGATATTAGCTGTCTGTAAAAGGTCCCAACTTGGCACACAGGTAAATGCTAAAATCAGTCATTAATCTGTAAAGCTCCTGAACTTGTGTTACAGTTAGTGTTACACAGAAAAATAAGATGTAGGTATAAGTGCTTTGTTGACTTACAGCAAAATTGATAGAAGAGCCCTGTGTACTTGGAAATGTGATCCTAAGGAAATATATTTATAACAGTATTTTTTTTTCAATTTTTGCAGCACCCTGTTTTGTTCTCTAGTTTACCAAGGGAATGCTATAAATCCCAAATACTGCTGTGTATTTTGCAGAAAATTCCTTTAAGAGTGGCAACAGGCACATATGAGACAGGGATTCTTAGAAAAATTGTAAAAATATTACCCCAGAGATCCGTCAGTGATATGTTTTGTATGTAATCAACAGATATCCTCAATATTAGTGTTCACCAATAGACTTTATGATCTACAACAAATTCTTTGCCTCTGCGACTTATCTGCTTAACAGCTGCTGGTGGAAGAACATTGTTTTCTCCAGTCACTCTGTACAGATGGGCTGTATATGCATTCGTAGGAGTATTGCATTGAGTGGTTATTTTATGTTGGTGACTTCTTTAGATCAGAAGTATTCAGGTCATCTGTGAAAGGGTCTTAGCCAGTGCTGTCTTACCAGAGTTTACTAGAAATACTCAGTTCCTGCTCATCTTGGGTTAACACAATGCTTCACTGCTTTAAATTGCAACTGTGATGTTTTAAAAAAGGCTGGAGTACATTTAACAAACGCCAGTGTGATTTATTTTCAGAAAATAATTACTTAATGACCTACCATTACAAGGCCATATTCAATGTCCTTCTGAGGTTGTTATGATTTAAATTTATCACAATACATTGACTAAATAATATTCTAAACAGAAGAAACTTTGACATGGCCTCACTTGGAGTCAAGTTATTCACTGTGTTTAAAAGTAAATCAAAGGTTTAAACTAGACCAAAATAATCCCATCTAGCCAAAATAATTTAGTCCCAGTTTACTTTGTACAAAGAAGGTAACAAAGATAAACGAATAACAAACATGCATTTTGGGAAGTCACCTTTCATTTTCCTTTCTGTGGAAGGAAGACATACAAATGAGTGGTCCAGAAGCATGAACGTCCCCCATTCCCCATGGCTTGGTACTACGTGGGTAACAAAACCATTAGGGGGGTCTCTTATGCATGAAAAATTCCTTTTCTTATTCTCAAGAAATTAGTTTGAAGTACAGGAACATTTCTTGAGACTCTTGGCCTTTGCACTGACTTTGCCTGCTGGTGGTGGTAGAGCTTTTGGAGAGGGGTGTGTGGGCAGAAGTTGACTGAAACTCAGTGGTCTCTTGCTTAGGGAACCACCAGGTAACAGCAACTTTTTTGTGTGTGTCCCATACAGGTTGCCAAGAGGTTTTAAGGCTTTAATCTGGATTACCACTGGCCTATCTCCTATTACTAATTCTTTGCCCCTGGTGTGGATGTTAAAAAGGCAGAAAACCAGCCTCTTCATGGCCTCTTCCTCAAGCTGTGAAGGCCTTCATTTTTTCAGCTCCTCTGCTCACTCTTTTGTAACTACAAGAGCAATGTTTCATATTTTGCCCAGGAAAAAAATGCTCTTGGGATTCAAGTAACAGTTAAAAGTACAACATGAATTACAGTGTTGTCACTGGAAATGACAGCAATTCTAACCTGAAAGTGTGAAAGCCATATATATTTTGTTTTCAAGGCATAATCACTCTGGGGGAAAATAACAAATGGCAAACTCTTTTTCTGGAATACATTCCTTGAGTTATTTGAGATCTAAAAAGTCTCTCAACTTTGCATTCGTACAGGGCCCCAGCTGTAAGTATTCCAGCTGTGCAGACCTGGGTCCCCTTCACCTGGCTGGAAGGGAGCCTGCCTGCCAAGCAAGGCTATCCCATGGAGAGCATTCCTCTCTCACTTACTGGGAGGGGGCAGATGGGCTGCACGTCCTGACTTTGGGCGTGATGTGGGCAAGCACTCAGTGCTCTTGGATCCACTGGATGAGCTGTAACCTTACATGTATGCCAAGGTATGAAATACAGCCTCATCATTTCTCTGTGGTTTCAGTGGAATGCTATTTCTCTCAGTTGATCCTATTTTTCCAGGTAGAGCATATTGAGTTTCAATCCCATGTCTGGAAAAACAATGTTTCTCTCAAATTTGGTCATGTCTCTGAAGTTTTTTTTTTTAAAGGTTATGAGACAAACTTGATAAACTTGAAGTCTGCAATGGCCAAATATTAAAAACTCATTTCTTACTGAAACAGATGGAATTTGGTCCTAGACTTTAAAAGATTTGCAAGGTATAGTGAATGATTATGTTGGGAGAAGTAGCAGCACAAAATTCCTCTTTTTTGACATTAAAAAAACCGCAAAACCAATCTGCAATATCTTCCTTGTTTAGTCTTCGTAACAACCCCAAAAGAAAAAAACCAAAACCCTTCACTCTTCAATTTTCTAAATCTTTAAGGTCTCTCAGGTGGATTTTGTGATGAACTAACTTCAGATTTGGTTTGCCAGTTTCATATTTTCTCTGAGCATAAAAAAACCCCTCAACATTTTAGCTCATGCAGTAATGTTCCAAGGAAGCTATTTTCATTTCTTACTTTTACAGGTTATAGGAAACCTTTGATTTCTATGGGAACAGTAGTATCTTGTAAAGCATCCAAACTTTTAAGAGCATAGGACTGTGCTTTGCATCATGGCCTGATCCAAATACAGCCGTATAGAGTTCCTGGAAGCAGTAGCTCCAGAATGGCAGTTTCTCTCCTTGGCTTTTCCCATCCTCTATAATCATTTTACCATCCAAAATAAGGGATGTCAAATCCCTTGAAGGGATATGGGAGGAGGGTGGATTCCCTTTCAATCACAATTCCTTTCAGAAAAAAAAAAAACCAAGATGATGCAGCTGAAGACAGAACCATTCTATAACCAAAATCCAGGGGACTGAAAACAGCTCAAATGGTGTGGGCTAAGAAAATGACATCATAGCTGTGTAAAGTTGCTTTTAAAAGATGAGGAAGTGGGAGGCTGAATTCAGATGTTTACACCTCTTTAATCCCACTTGTTTGTTGGTTTTGGTTTTGCTTTCTTTAAAGTCAGTGTTAGTCAAGAGGTGGAGAACATTTGAACCTCTCCCTTATTTAGGAGTGCCAAAGCCAATAAGAATCATAGCATCTTGGAATGTTTGGCAGAAAGGTGTCTGGTAGATGTAGTAAATCTAGCATTGGACGTGATGTAGAAATTCAGAAGTTAGCACAGTTTTCCTGTTAGTTTACTGCACAGTGATGCTGTAATGCAAAAGAGTGGAGGGCATGGGTGTGATGACATGAAGATTAAGGCTGTGTCAGAACTATCACTTTTGTTTAATGTCCTAGTCAAAGAGTGTGCTTTATTCACATATGAATAGAAAGTAGTGGCTGCTAGTTCTTACATCCACTATAAACTTCTTTAAAAGTTGGAAATGTGGCACCAGTCAAAAATATTGCCACCATTTAAGATGTGTACAGTGCTTTGATGATAAAAAATGTTCCATAAATACTATGTTCTATTTTTTCCACTGTTAGACTTCACACATCAGCTATTACAAGAACTAAGAACTGAAAGCAGTTAAGCTCAAGAAGTACTAATAATACTAATAACACTTTCCACTTCACTCATGCTTATGTCGAAAAATATTCAAATCTTTTTAAAACACAGGGAAAAGGTTACTCTAAAAGTTTTAAAGTAAGATTATCCATACTTATAAACCAGAGAAATTAAGGCACAGGGAAAAAAAGGGTTGCACTTTAAAATATGCTTAGACATTTAGATTTTAATGATCTCAATTTTATATTGCATTAGGTCTTTGGGCTATAAAGTAACTGGACTTGACCTACTCAAGGAAAAGAAAATTCTCCCTTTGCTTTATAATATTTCTTGTTTCTGGCAAGACAGCAAGGAGGGGAAAAGCTTTTGTGGGTTTGTTTGGTTTTGGGTTTGGTGATAGGTTTTGTTTGTTCTAATCTGATAATTTTCTGCAGAAGTTTTCTGAGAAAAGGTGACTTAGTTGTCCCAGAAGTGGCAACCTAAGAGCTATAAATAAGAGATTAGGATTATGGGGAGAAATGATTCCTTTTCTTGACAGAATCAGTAGTTAAGGGGAAAGAGACACATTTCTAAATCCTGAAGCTCACATGCCACAAGACCTGCCAGTTTGTGGTGAGCTTACCTTTGCTGGCTGCCAGACACCCATCCAGAGGCTCTTTTACTCCCTCTCCTCAACAATACAGGGGTGAAAAATAAGGTGGAAAAGCTTGTGGGGCAAGATAAAGACATTTAGCAATTACCTTCACAGGCAAAACCAGACTCCACATGGGAAAAATAACTAACTACCAGTTAAAATAGTGAGAAGGAAGGGGAAATCATGACAATACCCACCCCATTCTTCCCCCTGCCTTTTTCTCAGGCTCAGTTTCACTCTTCTGTTCCTGAGCCTGCTTCCCGTCCCTGCTGGCACGGGTTGGATGTTCTCCCTCTCCTGCTCCCCATGCTCCTCCTCTGCTCTAGTGTAGGCCACAGTTCCCTCAGGACATCTCCAGCTCCTCCAGCGCGGGTTGCTTCATGGCTCCTGTCCCACACTTGTCCTGCCACACTTGCTCCAGGTGGGCTCTCCAGGGGCTAAGGGGAGCCTCCTCACCCTCCTCCAGGCCATTTTCCCGGCGGTAGCACTGCCTGGGCTGCAGGGCTCGGCCGTGCCCTGCAACGTGTGTGTGTCCGGGGTACGGGCCGGGCCGGGCTGTGTGTGCTGGGTACGGCCCCAGCCCCGCCCGGCAGGGGCTGCCCCGCGCTGCCAGCGCCGGGCACCTGCCCCCGGGCACCACTGTCCCCTTCCAGCTCTCCCAGTTGGTCCAGTGTCTTTCCCACAGCCTGCCTCTTCACTGTGCTGAGAAGGCTGTAGAGATATGCAGTGTTCTGTTGAGCAGAGGATACCTTGAAATCAAACCGTCAGCTCTTGAGTCCCTGGTCTCGCATCCTTGCTCCCCGGTCACCTGAGGGGACCAGGCTGTCCTGGGACTTTGTGGCTGGCGGTGCAGAGATCTCTATTTTCTGGCAGACAACCTGTATTTCTTCAAGATTTCAAAGCCAATTATCCTGTGAGTGTCTCCACTGACTTTTGTTTTGTTTTGCTGTGTGTTCTGGGTTTTTTCTGGAGGTGACCCAGCAGCAGGAGAGCAGCCTTTATGGGTTCAGACATGGTGGTCCCTGACCAAGGCCATTCAGAGCAGAGAGGTCTCCTCTCAGGGACCTTTCTCCCATGGCTCCCGGCCACCCTGAGAGGGAGTGGTATCTGTGGGGTCTCACTTCGTGCCTCTGTGTCCTGAGACATCTGCATGGGTAGGACATCTGCACCCTGTGCATTCTTGGTGCTCTGAACGTCTCACTGTCCCTAATGCACCCTGTGTGGGGTAGGAGCTGGCTGAAGAAATAGAAACAGGGCAGAGGGGCTGAGCTCTATGGCCTGGATTTAGCACTGGGGCTGAACCGTGCCTTCAGCATGGGGACAGATCCAGGAGGGTGTTTTGTGTGGCACACAAACAAAAGGTAGGCATCAGGCAGAAGGCTATCCAGCAACTCCAGCAGGCTATGTAAAAAACATGCTCATTTTTATTCCAGTTCTCTCATAAGAGAGAAGGTATTGTGCACGTCCATGTAGTGCCAGTAGCACATCTCTCCTTACTGTAGTGGAGTTCGCTGCCATTGTGAAAATAATCAGTTAACAATTATCACAGCTGACAATGCACCTTTACATCCCATCAGCCACAGATCCCTTCCACTGGTCCATACAATGAAAACTCATCAGAAATAATAGAAAGAAGCGAAGTTATTATTAGGGTAGAATAGCTCAATGTTCACAGAATATTCGATGGGGGATCAGCTTCTCAAGAGGAGTTAATAAGCAGCCACACTTGAATATCTGATGTTTATAAAGGAGAGAAATGTATACGGAAAAGTACATTAGGGCTAAAAATCTACTTGATCTGGCCGAAACAAAACCTAGCCTTCATCTCTTATGTAGAAGGAAGTCTACCAGGGCCCAGAAAGAAAGATTTGTCTTTGAGGAGTGATCTGAAAGATAAGTAATATGTCAAAGGAAGGAAAATGCAGTTTCTGCTCCTTGGGGAAAGAGGGTAAAAGGGGAAGGGAAAAAAAAGGAAAAACCCCACATTAAAACTCGTCAGTTGTTTTTCTTTCTTTTTTTTTTTTTTTTTTTTTTTTTTTTTTTTTCCTAGCTGTAGCTATAGCCTCTTTCCTTTTGATTTGTCATGATTTAAATTCATACAAAAAGATTTATTTCAAATAAGCCCCTTTAACTGTAGGGGCAGATATTTTTTTTTTCCCCTAAAGCCTTTTGTAAGAACAAAGTAACCACTTGTCACACACAGTGACTAATGAGAATTTAGTGTGGGTTTTAGTGTTCATTCATAGGCTTTGTGTTCAGCTAGTCGTAAGTTAAATCTTTAGAAATCACACCGCAGGAATCCTTCTCTTAGGGGTGGGGGCGGGAGGCGAATCTGTCGAGATATTGAGGGCTGGTGAGCGGAAACTGCTCTTTTCAGGCTTCCTAATCGGCAGGCACAGGAAATAAACACATGCAGGAAGTCGTTTGGCCTTTTCTTGAACTTAAAGTTTATACAGCAATTGATAACGGAGGCAAACTTTGTGTACTTAAACTTTTGAAAATTAAATTAAATGAAGAGGGCATGTTCAGCCCATGCCAGCATGGCCTGTAGTTTCTGCAACCAGCTCGTCTAAATGCAGTGTTAAAAGCTGGAAAGATTACAGCGTGTATATTTTTACAGCTAGAATGTGTCCTTGAAACCTTTCTGTATGTCTTCTCTCTGTTCTCTTTTCCTTCCATTTCTTTAATTCTCTCCCCATGAAACTAAGCTGAAACACTGAAATTAAACTGAAAGTCATGTATATGAAGCTGTTTTCCATGCTTCTACATCAGACTCTGCTCTTTCATCCTTTTCCTGACCTTCTCATTTATCTTGTAAGCACTTCAGAGTAAAGATGTGTCTTGGATCATGTGAAACACCTTGTTTGATGGTGGCCCATATTGATATTTGGTTAATGCTACACGTATGATGTATAAAAGTTGTCTTTGAAAGGAGGGGAAAAATAAATGAAGTGTCATTCTTGAGTATAGCTTTTGAAATTGATAGCATCAATTTGCTAACAGGGACATTTATAAGCATTTCTAAGAAATATTATTTGTGTTCGTATTTCTCAAGCTTTCACTGTATAAACAAGGTCACCATAAATTTAACGCTCTAAAAAGAATAGGTTTAGTTTTATAATAACTACAATTAGTTGGGGTAAATTTACATGGGAAATTTAGAACACCTTTGCCAATAGAAAGAAAGCAAGCAAAACCCAAATGAAGAGCAGAATATCGAATAAAAATACATTCGCATGTCTTTGAAGACCAACCTAAATACCTGCATCCACTCCTATGAATCTTCTACTCTTTTGAAAACTGTAGGTTTTTTTGCTGCTCTAATAAACCACCTCTAACAGTGCAGAAGTTTATTAGGAATATTTTTTATAAAACAAAGACTAGAAGCAGAAAGCTCCAATTAAAGTAAAATGAGAGAAGGACAGAAGGAATGCATGTGACTTACATATCTGTAGTCCAGGTTACTATCAGATTAAATTATTGAGTTTTTAAAAAAATAATTCAAGATTTTGGATTATTTTTTCCTAAGTAATTAGAATGTCATGAAATTTTATAGTGTGCTTGAAGGTCACATATTTGATAGGTAGCTTTGTGATGGCTTGGCCTTAGCGAGCCACTAGATGGGATTTCAAGTCTTCAAGAAATAGACCTAAATATTGGCCCCAAACTGCCATCTACTGTAAAATGGCCATAGCTGATCAGTTGTTCAATAAATGTCAATATAATAAAAAGATATGGAAGTTTCTACAATTAATCTTGGGATTGTTCCTTCTACCCATTTTCAGAACATCCCCTTACTTCTATCACTTATCGATTGTCCGTTTGATTTATATCCCCGCCTGAAGTCTAACAGTCATCAGTCTTCCTTTTGGGCATTACAGTAACATAGCTCTTTCACTGACATCTTTGATGGAATCCATTTTTTGCTTTTCCCAGCTTCTTACAGGAAACATTCACGTTTGTTCCAAACCATGTGGCATTATATGTATGCACAATGATGATTTATAGCTGCATTATTTGTGTTCTACCCTAAAAGCTATTTTTACGTTGCATTTCTTTCTTTTTTGATAGTCCAGCTCCACAGTGAGAACGTACCAAAACAGTAAATCGAGAGTGACCATGAGCCCTGGCTTTAGCTCCCAGTGGAATAGCAGCCAACCTGCTTGGAATACATACACCTTTCCAAGAGCAAGCTTGCACTACCAGTCTCATGCTAGCTACACCTACTGTGCTGGACATCCTGCTGTAAGTAATGAAAACCTTTTCTGCAGTTACGTGAATGAGCTCTGTGATTCTCTGGGAGGTGGAGGCACTCAGGGGCTGATGGTTCAGCACCCTTCTCCAGCAATCTTTATGTTCCATGCCAGTCAGAGCAACTCACATGTACTAACCCTAACTCTAAAAAAAATATATTAGAATGAGTCTTTGACATAAGCAAACATGAAAGTTTTATGCCTCAGTACAAATACATATATTTTTGTACATTTAGCATTCTTTCTCCTTGCATGAAATTATTGCTGTATGCCCACGTTTTGGTGTCAGAAACACAGTCTGAAAAGCAGTATTACAGATGGCCTCATTTCTGTTTCTGGTGAGCCTGTAAGATGAATGAATTATTCTTTCTATTTCAGACATTTTTAATTGTGTGGATTAGTCAGAGAAGGAGAGCATCTCTTCTCATCATTAGATTTGTTTAGACTCCTTTATCATTAATGTGATCAGTAGTGAACATGCAATCTTGTTGCTAAGCAAAGACTACTGGTCTTCTGTAATTGCATGAGCTGGTGGCCAAAAAAAATGGGGAAGGGTGGCTCAGTGGTGTTGTGTGTTTTAATTTGGCAGTCATGAAAGGGTCACAACTATAGGCTGATGGTGAGTTTCGTCATATTGGTATTGTTGATTGCGTATAGCAGAGCCCTTTCATTCTGGTTTCTGGTTTTGAAAGGCCCCAAGAGAGTTAATGGGGAAAAATCTCATTAATGTAAACAATCTTCCTTCCTTCCCCAGTCCACACTTAGATGTTTTAATGTTTGGATTTGAACTTAGCTTTGGACATTTGGTTATAGAACTTCTTAAAGGATGTAGCATCTTAACCTCCTGCCTGTATATGTAATGGGGTTTTCCCATCCTATAGTGAATTCCAGTAGGGAAATGGGAAAGTGCAGCTTTTGGTACTTTTTGGAAATTGTGCCGTGCAGTCTTATTGCGAAATCTTTGTGATTTGATTTAGATTTGCTGTCTTACCTGCCAACAGATTTCTGACTGGAAGTTTGGGTTAGGAATTGTCTCAAACATTAACATGGTAATTGAAATAAAGGAGAGGAATAAATTTGTAGTATCTTACTTTTTTCTGAGATGATGAGTTCTCAGAATAAATTAAATATGTCTGTGGATTCTTCTGTTTGCTCGCTTCCATCATGGTGTCATTGAAAATGATAAAAACTGTTGTGAAGAAATAAAAAGTATTTGACATCAAAAGGGCACATATTTTCCTTGTGTAGAATGATGGCTCAAAAAGAGTCCCATGACAGCTTAATTTATCTTAAACTGTGGATATTCAAATCATTAACTGCTCCTTAACTTTGTTCATTTAGAATAAACACTATCCCCTCAAGCTTTGACTCTGCTTAGAAAAAGAGCATACAAGAAGAATGCTCTAATTCCTGGAAGAGAGCTTAAAATTTGAATTGAAATTTCAGTCTTTTCAAGCTACTTCCACAGTTCCTCTTTCCTTTGTTTAGACTAAAGTTGAGGGTAGCTCCACTAGAATTGTAGTACAATACCTGTATGCTGTAAATATACAATCTGGATATTTGTTTTCATTGAGCATCCTAATATGTAGTCACTGGAAATGATACATTAGTCTGGAAGTTGATTTATCTGATTGCTGGAAAGCAGAGACTTTAGAATGTGCACAATTGCATAAACCTTTGTGCGGATTGGTCAATTAGTCCTGCCCCCAGTGTCCCTGGGTTCAAACATCTGCAAAACTTGGCACATTTCTTGGTTCCAGCTCATCTGAGGAGCTCTGTTGCAGTGCTACTCAGCAGAGATTGGACAGATTTCTTAAGCTGGTGGTAAGAAGTTCTAACAGGTTAGCTGCCATTGCAGTGCCTACCACTGTGATCACACGCTTTTTCCATACCTTCCCTACTTCTGTATTCTCTGAGGGTGAGTCCATAAGCAGGGCCTGGGCAAGGCACTCCAGGAGATCCAGCTCCTCCCTTCTGCAGCATCAAAGAAAGTTCAAATTTCCAAGAAAAAAAAAAAAAAAAGCCTTAATATTTGGTTGGATATCTGTTTCATCGTATATGATAAAATTAGAATTAGTCTAATTCTAGTCCTGTTTCTAATTTGGATTTGTTTAATCTGGGCTCAAACCAACCTTTTTATGGTAAATTACAACAATAAAAGCTGGATATGGGGGAGCTCCTTTATTCGTGAATCTTCCCAGTATTACGTGCTCAACTGGATATCTACTTTTCTTCAGAGGATTTTGTTTGCCCTCCTCTGACACAGGTTCACCAGAACAAGTTGTAGGTTGTAGAGCTGTATGAAGCTGTTTCTGCAAAGCCTCCCACATGGAATATGTCTAAAGATCATTGCAGTTCCTTGACACTTTGGAGGCTAACAAACTTACAAGTGCTTCGCAAGTTCAAGGTAGACAAATGTCAGGGAGTTGGATCTGCCCTTGAAGTACTTAAAGATATTAGCCCCCGAAGACAGCGCCAGGAGAAAAGCTTTGGATTTCTCTACTGTTTGGAGAAAAGCTGAATGAGACAAAAAAAAGATTCATTTTAATTGGGCCAAATGTAACAAAAAAAAGTCAATTCTCTAGCTTTTTTGGTTTTTTTTTTTAGTCTAAATGAAAGAAAAAATATCCTACGAAGTGCAGTGTTAAGAGACCTTTATGACTCTGGCTAGTCCTGAGTATGTCAGAGCCAAAGGTGGAGTTTTTATTTTGTTTTATCAGACAGCACCCTTGGCATCTCTGTTCCATAATGCTGCAATCCTTGATTAAAAGCGGTCTTTCCACCCTAGGAAAGAAAAGAACAGGAAGTTTGTTTAAACAGGATAATTTTTCAGCTCTTGAGTTATCTAAGGGAAAAACAGACTGCATATCATCCCAGTCAACAGTGCAATGCAGTTTTTGAACAAACAAGAAGGTGCTAATTTCTAGCTATACTGGAAAGCAGGATACCCTGCAGGATCTGTGTATACTAATATAAATGATAATGTGGTAGATGGTCCTTACATAGTAAATGATTTTTGATATTAAGGGCTTGAAATTCTCCTGACAGTCACATTCAGAGGCTTGCAGCCAGAAAAATACAACATGTAGTGCTGAGAATAGGAGAAGACACCTAGTTATCTAACATGCTTTTCTCTTGAATGTTCTTCACAAAGTAAGATAAAAAACAGACAAAGTAATTCTGATTATTCCCCCTGGGCAAGACAAGAATCTTTGAGTGATAGTGTCCTTTGAACACTTTCACATCTACACAGGCTTCCTACCCATGCTTTTTCAAAAGTCTCAAAGACTCACTTCATTTCCCTTTCTCACATTTTTCTGGAAGGATGATAGAATTTCACAGATCTTCAGAAATCTTGTCCACTGAATTAACTCTAACAAATGAGCTACTTAAGACTGTACTGATGTTTTAAAGAAATACATATGTAAAGTGAAAAAACAAACACAGACCTCATCAGCTTTGGAGTATTCCAGCTGAAATTGTAGGGGAGTCATTCAACTGGATATTCAACGCCTTTCTTGGACATTCATGTAGCAGCCTCAGATACCTGCCATGCTCACCTTTGTAAAAGTCAGTCCTTACGAAGGAATTTGGCCATGTGATACTCTCTGAGGAAGCAGACAGAACTGTGACTGTGTTACCCTGCAGGGTTTGAAACCTTTGTTGTATGCCCATGGGATGATGAATTCAGCTGGTATTAATTTCTCCACGTGCATACCTCTATGTAGCATGCACAGAGTCTTTGAAATCCTTATCTAGATACCCAACCCAGCGTATGTAACACTTTCAGCTAGAATCTATTCTGCACTCTAACAGGATTTGGTCATGCTCCACTAGATCAGTGACAGCCTTCAAAGCATGATTGGTTAAATCTGTAGAGTTATTATTTGGAGCTCTACACATAATGTTTACAAGCTGTTACAGCTGAGATGTCATATATGGATCAGACAATCAGTTTGCTTAGCAGTCCCCATTCCAACAGCCTGTCCCCAGACTTCTTTCTACAGCTTCTTTAAATGCGTGATTGCTTCTAAAATTATGCTGTTAGTTGGAATGTGAAAAGCAGAATTTAAAAAAAAATGTGATGCAGAGCACTATGAGGCACTACTGGCATTCTTCCATTCACTTCTCCAAGCTCTAGTAGGATCTCAAATCTTTAATCTTAGAAATCTTAAGACCCAGTAGAAGGAGCTATAGCTCCTTTTACACATTTCCACTGAGAATCCTTGGATAGAAAAGCAGAAAGGGAGCAAAGCTGTCACTGTGGACAAGTCTAATGGAAGGGCTTACTCACTGTCAGCATGACTATGCAGAGTCCATCGGAAAAATTTCCAGTTCCAGGTAGGTAAAGCCTCATTGCTGATGACAGAACTGCCGGACTGCAGCCTTGCACAGCTGTAATGCTTTATGTAAACTGACTGTTCTGATCATTACCACACAAATTGGATTAACATCTGTAGGGAGCTCTCAGTGATTGACTGTTTTAACAACTTATTTTGTATACATTCATAAAATTAGAAAACCTGTCATTTTTGTGGGATTAAATTATACAATTTTTGGGACCACCTGGGGGTGTGAGATACAATTATCAATTTGTATGTATACTTATATATAATGGCTAAATTATTAGTTTTAAGTATATATATATATTCCTATATATAAAACACAGATCAAGTTTTTGGCTAAAATCTTTGCAGAATGATGTAGGAAAGTTCTCAGTGCAGGGCTGGAGTTGGTTATCAGTCTCTAGTTTTCTGAAGTGATCCTGTTCTCTGCAATGTAAACCTAATTAGGGAACACATTTTTTAAAGTGAAATATTCTACTTAACGTTGGTTCTATAACACCAAAATAAGATTGACAGAAGCAATTTACTGATGCATACCAAATTCATAAGATAGACCATAAATGATGTGGCCATACGTTATAATGCAAAGATAATGTTTTAAGAAGCATCTTTCTTTAAATTCAGGAAGTATGCAATGCATAGCATGGATGTCCTATTCAGAACAGACCTTTATTTCTCTAGAAATATAAGTAGAACAGATCAGCAATCAGGTTTGGTTTTTTAATACTAAGATCTTTCCAGTGAGTAGATCTGTTGCATCTCTCCTTAGAGAAGGAGGCAGAGCTAAGAGTGAAATGCTTATGCAGTATAATCCTGTCATCACTAATTTCTGAGATATCTGTTTAAACAAAAGCTGTCACTTTTTGATCTGACTTGAGCCTCCTGCCTGATTCATTTTGTAATGTCACGAACAGTGGATTGTGGATTCATGGAGTAGAGCTGGTCTGATTAGAGAGGAAGAAACTTCTTTTTACACATGCACATCCTTATAATCAGCAATGATGGGAAAGGAAATAAATAGTACGGTAGGCATGAATTGGAAGCGTCTCTCTAAGAACCTCTCAATTACACTTGAAGTTCTGAAGTCTTGGCTTTCTCTGTCCTTAGTGTTAACTCTTTCTTACCTTCATGGGCCTTTGATGTGAGATTGTTCCTTACCATTCTCTAGCCAGTATTTCTTTGGTGCTACTGGCCCTTGTCATTATAATAGGCAGAGATGAAAAAAAAAAAAAGAAGTGGAAATGGATCCAAGAAATGGGTCCACTGTCAAAGGACCATTGTGCAAAATATCTGCCAGATGCCACTTTGGTCACAATCTAACAGTATATAAAGTGTAAAGGATGTGTTTTGATATTCTAAAGTTGGTGACAGCCCCAGCTTTCCCCTGTTAGTTAATCTGGGGAAAGATCAAGCTCTGACTGTAAATAAGTAGGAAAGTTCCCAACCAGAAGTAAAAGAGAAGTGTATCACGAGAAGCTATTTTATGTAGTTGCTGACACGTTCCTTATGAAATTCTGCAAGAATAAGTTAGAGTATAAAATGAAGAGGCAGTTATTAAAGTGGGAATTAAAAAGATGACATCTCCATTGCTAGGTATCAGTTGTGCTATAAGAGAGAAGCTGGGCCAGTTAGGAGAAAAGTAATGAAGGACTGTGGGGAAAGGAATATTTTTAATTGATGAGATGTTGTAGCTATCAGGTGCAATGAGTAGCTTAGTGATCAGCTGCAAATCCATATGCTAACTGCTGACATAAATTATTTATTCTGTTTATCTATTACCTCCATCTACAGGAACAGAGCCTCAAAAACATGAACTTATTAGGCCGCAAACGTAAAACACATTTTCACTGTGGCTTGGCTTCTTTGGAGAAGAGAGGGTGGAAATTTCAAACCCCCAAACAAATATGTCTCTTAATTAACTTTTCTCACCATCTGTGCTTACTTATAGCTGAGGCAAGCGGTACCAGTGACTTGTGAGATTGCTTTCAATGCTGCCTCTTTAGGCCAGCTTTTCAAAGCAGCAATCACATGCAGTTAATTCTGATCAGATCAGCTTATCAGCTCAGTTCATTGTAGTGCTTTCATAATAATTCGTGTGTGACAGCCCATTAAAACTTGGCCAGGCCTTTAAAAAAAAAAATAATCTCAAAATCCACCAATGTGTTTTGCATTCAGCCTTTGAGTTATCCAGCATATTTGTTTTGTGTATTAAGCTTTGAAATGGAACTTTAGTGGAGGGTTGCAGGGAAAAGTCAGCAGCAATACAGAACTCTAGCCAAAGTTGTTTAATGTATTTTACCTCAAATAGTAGTTTTATTCAAAAATGTGTACATGATGCTGTAATGATTGTGTTAAATGCTGCCTGTGGCTCTGCTTGGCTCCTGCAAAGGGACAGTGCTGTGGATGCTGGCCTCCAGATCTGCGGAGTGTGTGAAAGGCCACTGCCCACGGGTGGTTCAGGTTAACCAAGTGAGTTTTTCCTTTCTGGAGTACTTTTGATGGATGGCAATTACAATTTGAAGTTGAATGCCCTGCTCCAAAAGGGCAGTGCCTCTCAGAGGGGAGGGAGAGCGCTGATAACAAAAAACTCTTCAGCTGACTCGCAACAAATATTTTTCAGAAAATCTGGGGAAATGGAGAAATTCCACGTAAGTGACTTTAGAGATGTTTGGTTTCAGAATTCTGGGGTTTATGTGTAAATGTTGTTTTGATATTATTTTTTCCAGTATCCTCTACTCATTTACACATCACACATATTATGTTTTGTCACTCTTTCTCTTAATCTTAACAGATTAAGTTAAGAATTTTGTAGATTGATGTTTGTTAATGTCTTTTATTGATTTGTTTCCTGAGTGTTATTTAACAGAAAAAAAGTCAAAATTTCTGCAAAAAAACCCACAGGACAAAATATTTTTTTTCCTCAACAATTAATGCTAACAATATTGAAAAAAAAATCCCTCATATATAACTAGTGCCCTTATTTTCAAGAAGAAAGATTCCTTCATGGGAAGTATAACTGAGATCTTTAAAATTACCAAAAGTACTTATACAGATATATCCACAGCACTTATTTATTGGTAAAATAACTACTACTGGAAAGTTTCTCATCACCTCCAAATGCTAATAAAGACAACCATTTTGGAGATGGGAATTTTTGTTTGTAAAAGAGTCTATGGGAATTTTCTTGCTGATTCTACATTCTTTATTCTTGCATACTGAAGTGGAAGAAAACACAGAAAGATGGTATTTTTAATAGACTTTAAAAACCCAAACCAGATGCTGCTTTTTTTCTTCTTTTTTTTTTAAGAGAAGGAAATTCCCTAAATTTAGACGGTAAAATAGGCTTGTAGGAGGCAGTAAATACAGATCTTAGTAAATGTCTATAATTTACAGCTACAGATATATATCTACCTATACATCTTTATATGCATTTCTGTCTGTATTCATGAATGTGTGTCTATATATATGTATATACATGCTTCCAGTGTTTGTTTTGGTTTTCTGCTTTAATTTAGCAAATAGGAGGTGTGTGGTTCTAATTTAGCTTCTCCATCTCATTTTCAGTAAGCCAGACAGGTTGTCTTTAGGATTTGTTAGTTAAGGTGATGAGTTCCTTCAGGCTCCAGAGAAAATCCTGGTATTAGGGCTTGACAGTAGATGCTACAAACTGCCAACCTGTCACATGTTTTGGAGACTCCTGACACTTTTTGAAAGATTGATTATTGCAAAAGGCCAGCAACTGTGTTGCTTTCATTTTAAATAATTAACATGCTCAGGCAACTTCCTTGTATTGCAGCCTCCAAGGGTGAGCAGTTTTGGACTAATCTGAGCAAATAGTGCTTCAAATAATTTTGCTGATGGACTCTTTCTCTTCCCTCTTAATTTTAATTGGGGTTATTGAATTAATATAAACCCACTTTTTAATTTAATATAAACCCCACAATTGGGGTTATTGAATTAATATAAATTCAGTGAAGGCACAAGGATGAAATTTTCCTTTTGCTCTTAGACCTATCTCCTTGCCTTGAGGTTTTATTTACATCAGGAATGCTCTTCAACAGCACTGTCAACACCAACTTCTGTTTACAAAGGGAGATCGAAGAAATGCACATCTGTGGGAAATATTGATTTGTCAAAATTGAAATGTTCTTTTGATGACATTTCAGTTTTTTTACCCTTGAAAATTTTCAAATGTTGCTTTACTATAAATGCAAATACTGACCAAGGATCATTTGTCCCTTGCTGATTTCTGACATACATTCCACCAGTGATTTGAACACACTGTTGAGAGCACATGATCTAAAAAAGATCAAAATCTTAGAGTTCCTTGCATGACCATGCTTAATTTGTTAAGCAATCTAAATTTTCATCTTTGTCACCTTTGTTGAAATGTTTGCTTTTATTAGCTGGGTTTCATCTAAAAGAAACACCTGAGAGACATTGTGATCTGTGTGTCTGTCTTGGGAAAGTTTTTCATTAACTTCTCTACTTTTGTCCAGTTTTAAGGTTTCTGTGGGAGAACTTTATTTTGAGGAGACTGAAGGTGTTGTGTGGAAGGTAGTTCTGCATCACTCTTAAAGGAGGGAGCTGGAGTTTTTGAGAGGAAAAACAGAGATCTACAAAATAACAGGATTTATTTATTTCTGAAATCCAGGGAACAACTCATCACAGTGCTGTGTTGACTTTGAGAAGGACTTTGAGAAGTCCTTTGAGAAGGACTCTATTGACCTCAGATTTGCATCGAAAATACTGTAAAAGAAAGTCCCTATCCCAAGACATGTAACTAGATGGGACAGAAAATAGGAAGGGGAGCAGTGGCACTGAAAGGAATCCTACCCAAGCTCCTGCAGTTGTAGGAGGAAAACAATGGCAGTAAGCTTTGGTTTTCATTCACTCCAAGTTGGTACCTTTTCTGTCAAACCAGGCTCTTTTCTGTATTTTTTCCAAGTATATGACTAGGAAGTGTTTGCTTTTGTTCTAAAACCTGTGATTATAAGGTGATGGAAGTGTTTTAGTGAAGCCCAAAAGTTCTAGCTGAAAGCAGGTATGGTTAGTTGTGTTCTTTGCTTTCCACCAGTGTCTCTCATACACTGTATCAGGTTCTCATTAAGGATGTCAAATACAGACATTTGTGCTTTTGGGAAAAGTGTTGCTTTCTGCAAGGGCCTCTCCCCTCAAGGCATCACTCCTTTGTTTCCTTTTTTCTGCTTTTATTTTATTTGTGGGCTGTCAATATTTTAATATTATTTTCCATGTCATTTACCTTTTTAGCTGTCAGATGGACTGCCTGGATTTTGCCAAATAGACTGACTACCTTTAGGTTTCACAAGGAGCAGAATATTTTTCTATTTATGTACAAACACCTTTCTTCCTTGGGTATACAGTCAGCTTCCATGCAAGAGGAAAAAAAAATTGTAAGGTTTTGGAAATATTACAAAGGTCTTTGCAGAGTTTCTCTACAGTATTTTTACCTTTCATGCTTTTTTCTCATCTTTTTGAGCATTAGCCCTCTGGCATGGTCAGGTGCTAGGAATTTCCTGGCACCAAAGGCAAATGCTCTGTTGAGGCTCTGTCCTTCTGCCCTGGTGACCTGTCCCTGGATGCCTGCCAGCATGGCTTGCTCTGCTGAAACCAGAGCTGCTGCAGATCTCTCTGCCAGCTGCTTGCAGTCAGGGAGAACAAAACTCTGCCTTTACGGTCAGCATGGTTGCAAAATCTTTACGGTTGGACTCTGTCTTAAAGGCCTTTCCCAACCTAAATGATACCACGAGTCTGTGACACAGTGTCAAGGTTGTGAGGAAGTTCTAGCACCTTCATTTCTGCTCTGTGCTGGGTTCTCCTACTGCATCTCTGTGTGGTCTTGGAAAAGCCATGTGGTTTTATTTGTTCCCACATCCTACTTTATTTCTTTGTTTGTATCCTATAAATGAGAACATTTGCCCACAAACACTTAGATGTGTCATTGAGCTTTTTTCTCTCTTTTTTTTTTCTTTTTGTATTGTCAATGATTTATTTTAAAAGTAGGATCTTCTAAACTTCTAGAAAGCACTTCAATTTTTGCTGTGTTATCAGGGCAGTCTCTCTTTGAAGACTTCATTTTCTTCAGAAGCTGCACTCGTAGAAATCCTCATATTGTATACAGCTGGGTGAAAGGCTGGATTGAGTTGTTTTCCTGCCAAACTATAAAGTGATTTTCTTTTTAAATCTTTCTTTCCATTTGGCTGCTACTTAATGTCTTTTGTCTGCTTAAGGAGGACAGGTGCAATTATTCACCTCTGAGTCCTGGGAAAGAAATAGTAATTCAGCATGGTCTCTTAGAAAGGAGAGTGTTTCACTGCCCCACATACAGTACATTATGCAAGACAAACAGAACTGTGAAAGCTGTAGCATTGTAAAGGAGAGCATACGATGAACAATGCCTGATACCAAGTCAAGCTGTTTATCTTAATATTTTGTTTGAGAATTGGAAAGTAAAAGAATTAATCATATATTGATAGAATTGCTTTTCAGTCTTTTAAAAATCTCTCGGCACTGCTATGTGAGGAAAATGATGTGTTAGCATTCTCCAACGAGTTCATTGGGATGTAGATTTTAAAGCAGTGATAGTAGATCCATCAATCTATCTTTACTTAGGTAATATAATAATTTTTTCTTTCATCGTGATGAAAATGGGGACCAAGATTTCAGAAGCTCAGAATCTGTTTCTGAAGAGTGAAAGTTCTCACCTCTTCCTTAAAGAGCGAGCCTGTCTGCCACTGAGTTAAGATACTCAGACTATACAGGGGTTTCAGCCCAGAGTGAATATATCCAACAGATAATTAATACCTTAATGATAGAAGAGATCTGCTTACCAAACAAAATTCTGCATTGGGTAAAAAAACAGTTTCTAGCTATGGACACGTAGAACTGCGGAGCAGCTTTGTCCCATCACACTTGCTACGTGAGAATTACAGAAAGCCAACAGATTTATTTTAAATGTATTTAATTCAAATTTCAAAACAAAAAAATTAATTCCCACCCCTGGGGCAAATAAATCAGGTTACTGCTTGTGTATCATAGTAAAGTATTTTCATTTCAGTCCTTATTTTTACTTGCTGACATGTTTATGGCATTTGTACCTTTGCAGAGAAACCTACAAGGTCTGATGTGATGCTAAAGGGGTGTTGTCATGTAATTTTGAATAGAATCCTTGTTGCTACTCATAGTCTAAAAAGTCAGATGCACCTATTCATCAAATCTTTTGCTCCCGTGAAATGCAAGACAATGATCTATGAAGAGAAGAGATACCAGTCTCCTCTGGCAGTTAAATGTTCATGGTTCCCCTCTTCCTCCCACATGCTCAGTTACATCAGAACCAGAGATATAAACTTGATGCTTTCCAGTAGAGGGTGTCTGAAGCAGAAGTTTGGTCATTTTAATTTTTCTGAAATGTAATATGGAGTAATTTTGTGATTCTCTGCCATGGCTTTTTTGGTCCCCCTCCACACTCCCCTCTATACCTCTCCCCCCAATTTTTTTTAATTTTTTTTTTTTAATTTTTTTATTATTTTTTTTTTTAACCAGAGGAGAAAAATAATGAGAAGAAAACCAAATTACCTTTAATTCAAGGTAAAAGGCGCAGTAGAAAGAGGACAAAAATTCATTTTGTTGTTCTTACAGCCAAGTATTGTACAATAGACAAACTGACTATGGAAACTCTGTCTGCTTACAGTGAGATGTATAATTCCATTCAGAGAAAATAAGGGCTGCTGTGTAGAGCTAAAAAAATTCTCAGAATTTGGGACTAAAAAGCCGTGCTGCTGTTCCAGAACTGAGTGTACCACATGGCAATCACTTTGTTTTTCTTGAAATGTTAGTGAAGCAGAAAACAAACAAAAAAAAAATCACATACCATTAATAAAAGAAAGCTAAGCATGTTAGTGTTTTTGTGATGGCTAAGTTATATGGCTTCATGAACAACTGCTTTTTAAAGGGCAACCAGCATTGAAATCTTGTTAACTGACTAAAAATAAATTAAATTATTTGAATGACTACATCCAATTTTGATATTTTATTGTAAGACGTTCTATGTGAATAAACACCTTTTTCTAGTCTTGTGAACCTCATAAGAGGTGTCTGTGTTGGTGGTGGTCCCTCTGGATAGAGTAACTGGCATGGTTGAAAATACTTTTCCTTGTTTAAGACCAAAAGAAAAAAGTGTGGGGGAGGGAAGTGTAAAGATTTTTTTCCTCTGAAAAAGGAAGAATAAACCCACACAAAAAGAAAAAATGCCTATCAGATTATGTTTGGGGGAAAACAGCTAAACTGTCTGTAAACAACATGTCAAATATGTTAAGAAGAAGGGAAAAAATCCAAATATAATCTGTTTCAGCAAAAGTGAACTTACATTGTTAGCTACAACATTCTTAAGGACTTTTCTTTTCCGTATTAAATTTGTTCTAAAAAACCCAGTACCCTCTCTTGCCAAAAGCCCCCAAGAAAACCCAAGACCCCATTCCCACTCAATGAATGCTTTTTAAACCAACCCTATACATTTTTAGGAGTCAAGTCTGGAAGAATAAAACCATCTAATTTTACTACATCCAAAATAAAAATACTTTGTTCTGTTTTAAACGACAGTGAATAACATGGAATTGAAAAGCAGATGTAAACAAGGCTAGTGATCACAAAGTATTGTTTGCTGGTCCAAACAGGGAACTAGAGGAGAAACTTGACAGTCATTCTGTGCAAATTACCTACTGTAAAGAGAAGTGTTTTTCTTGCTTTATGCAATTCTTAAATTTCATGAGGAAGGGAAAGCTTCTTCAATGAAGTCTCTAACTGCAGTTGTGTTCAGTGATGGTGTTGCTATCAGCGGATCTGCAGCTGAGTGTGAGACTCCTTGCTGATATATTGGACATTTATAATGCAGATTCCAGTCTCTAGTGCTTTGCATAATGTCTCCCATAGATATTTCACTTTTGCTTTTCCCTCTCTAAAATCTCCAAAATATACACTTGCAGTTTCTGGCTGAAAAACGCAATCAGCCAAGCTCTCACATGATCAGAGGTGATGAAGTCCCACTGGCCTCAACCAAGACATTCCTGTTTGTATTCACTGATGATCAAAAGTAGATGGAAGGTGTCTGATGCCAACGTGAACTTCTTTGTCTTTGTGTCTTCATTATCTATTGTGTCAATACACTGAAACAAGCCTGGTTCAGGTGGTTCTAAAGAGGAAAAATGGCTCTGAGTTTTGCCCTGACCTTGTTGCTTTGACCACATGTATACATACTGTTCTTTTCTGTCCTCATCTGTCTTTTCTTGAGATCATGGGAGAAAGGAAAATGCCTTTTCCACACGAGGCAAAGAGATTTTTTGTTTTGCTTCCCACTATTTTCTTTGCTATGTTTTGTTCTTTCACAGGTGAAAGAATCCCCTACTACCTGTGGGGATTTTAAGAAAATAATCCTCTAATATGGAAGTGTCTATATTCTCATTAAGGGGTGAACATAACATTGATTTCTTGTACCCTCACCCAAAATCTAATTGCAAACTGTAGTGGCTGAAGATAAGTCTACCCACCAGGTTTAGTGCTGTTTTACTGGTTTAATTAGGCTTTGGGTTTAAGGTGTTTCATGAGACGAAAAGGGCTTCTCAGTAGTTGGGTTAAAAAGGCAGAGAGAAACAACAGCTGTAAGGGCACTTTCCCATGTACTTCAGCATGATTAAATGTAGCAGGGGGTTCTTCCTTCACTGAGTAAATTACCTTTGTCCCACGTGTATATTGATATAAACTTTAAACATTTGCCTTTGCAATATATCTCAGGCTGCTTCTCTTGCTGCTCAGGGTCAAGAGAGAAATTCATGAATGCTGACAGGAAACTCTCTCTAAGTATAAGGAATAGGTGTACAGTTTCTCAGATAAACAGAAGATTCAGATTGTCGAATTCCTTGTGTGTTTACTTTTAAACAATACACACAGCAAATAAAGCAACCTTTTTGCCAGATTTATATTACTGATTTAGATGACACATCATTTCTCTAGTGTCGTACATAAAAAAAAGTCTTGAAATATCCACTTCCCTGTACAGATTGTTTAATCCTGCTATGGTGATTCAGAAAAAAAGACTGGTTTGGGTGTTACTATTTTAGAAACCTGATAGATCTGAATCTTCACAAAACTCTACCTGACACTGCCAGACACTACTCAAGTGATAGTTACATCAAGGTGCCACAGGATTTAATAAGAACTCTGTATTTTTTTTTCTTTCAGTATAGGAATATGAGATCTGTTAATAAACTTCTCATTTTCTCTCCTAACTATCCCTTCTCTATCCATCTTAAAGTATTTTTCTTCTCTGTAGCATTACGACAGATTTAAGACCCCAGCTGAAGCATAAGACATAAATAAATTAATACATGATCTACCTAATCCAAATGTCATTTGTTAAAATTTGTTCAAAATCTTGTCTAACAGGCATATATATATATATTAAAATTCTCTAGATATTATCCCTTCTATCTAGAATGACTTAAAACTATTCGGGACTGCTAAATGTTGGATATTTATTAAATAGGGTATCAATATATTTCTATATTTATAGTTTTCTAATATTGAAACAAATACAAAGTTTCCTTGGTTTAATATCAAGCTGACATAAATTTGTGATGTGCTTTTCAGTCAAGCTGAAAATATTTTCTTCAACCTTGTTCTCATAAAAACATGACTAACAGTTATAAAGAAAATATAATGGTTCAAACATTTAGACACTAATACTTTTAGACACTAAAATTGGTGTGAAAGCTTTTAGACACTAAAATGAGACCAAACCTAACTCCAACAACACACCTCTGGGTGCATCCATTCAGCCTATTCCTTAGTAAGTGTGCTTCCCAGATTTCACAGAATCACAGAATGGGTCAGATTGGAAGGGACCACAGTGGGATCATCTGGTCCAACCTCCCTGCTCGAGGAGGGCCACCCCCCAGAGCACCTGGCACAGGATTGTGTCCAGATGATTCTGGAATATCTCCAGGGATGGAGACTCCACAACCTCTGGGCTTCTCTATGGAAGCAAGAGCAAGGTGGCATTTAGGCCTGTGAGGCTGTGCCATGTGGTGACAATACACCCCACAGAAGTCACTGACTAGCAGGAACTCCTGGCATGGCTCTCATGCCACCACCAATCTACATTGGATCCTGAAATATCTTAAATGATCTTTACTCAACAGCAAGCTTTTTATCTCCATTTCTGACTCAGAAGTACTTCAATGAATATCCTTGTTCATTAACTACACACTAGTTTTAAAGATTTGTTCCATTTAGGCACTCTTTAAGCATGCTATTTCTAGCTCGTGCTCTGAATGCACTATTTGATAATGATGGTGAGCAAGTAACTTCAGTCACATCACTAATAATTGTCTTAACCAATCTATTGTCAGCTGAACAGATGGAGTTAATGCAGAAAGCAGAGGGGTTTAGAAGCAGTTCCTCTATCAGAAAAATGTAAGGCCAATGTACATTGATTCAGATATAAAAAAGTAAAAAAGCAAATTGCTGATCTGAACAGAAATATATGCCAGTCAGAATCAATATTGGCCTCGATGAGATTTATTTTGTTGGAGAAAAGGATCTAATATTCAGGAGACACTTGAGCTGTGGTAGTTGTTGAGTATTGTTTATTCAGGCAGTTGAATTGTTAGGCTGAAGCAGGGAAGGCTTGTTAGCCCTGCCTTGGTCATCAAACTATTAGATTTCATGTAATTTCAGCAGGTTTCTAGGAAATATTTTACACCTTTATGAGTATATTTGAAATTTTGGGCACTGGGAAACTACACGAGCGTTGTATTTTTCATACCATTTTCCAAATAGTGCTTAGTTCCTTGAGACCATAATGTTTTTATTATGATAAGCATTATTTGTCTCTCTGTACTGTTGGTGCTCATATTCTTTTTAAGGATAATATAAGAATGAGTTCTGATATGAGGTACTGCATAACGATGTTAAAAATAAAAAGGGGAGGGAATGGTGGAGAGCTGCCTCAGACAGATGAAAAATGCCCAGTATGTCAAGGAAAATATATTCCCCAGTGTCATTTCATGCTCTGCAGGGGTCTGTTTTCTTGAGTCCAGTGCAAATGCATAATCTCAAGAAAGCCATTTTCTGCTTAATGTGGAAAAGACGAATAAAGCAATTTTTTATTCTACTTTTATACAATCTTGTCAGAAAAGAGAGGTGGATGAAGAATTACAATCTTTAGAGATGCCATCAAGGCTCCCTAAACACAAACCTTATCAACCCCAGTCTGAAATCATGTCAAATTTCACAAATTAAGCAAGACTGGATTCTGCTTTGGACACCTCCAAGGAAAACCCATGACACAATAGGAACTAACGTGAACAATTCCTTAAGCAGATCTCTTTTTTTCCTCTGAGTGAACAGTGATGAGATGAATATGGAGAAAGTATGCAAGCCCTCCCTTCCATTCCCTGGAAGAGGTTCTCTACCAACCTTTTCACCTCACCAAAATTAACGCTTGCTCTGACCTATTTTCATATTTTTTATTCCTTGTGCTCTGTGCCAGAGAGCAGGCACAGAGCAACACTGAGAGTTCATGCACCCGCCTGCAAAGAGATGGAATGTGATGCAAGAACAAGCTAAGACAGGAGAATTGATCTCTTCAATATCCCAGTGGCAAGCACATCATGTTCAGTTCCTAAATGAGTCTAAACAAAAGGTCCTGTGCCCTTTGAAAAGCCGTGGGGTTATTCTTCCTTGCCTACAGCTCCCGCTCTGGAGGACCACGGGTCTCCTGTAGGTTTTGTGTGATACCTGCCAGGTCTCTGTGGTTGCTGGGGGTACTCCAGGGCATCTCAAATGGCACTAGGCAGCTATAATTAGGCAACTTGATCAAGCCCTTAGTTCCTGGGACTGCTTTGCCAAATATCTAATTTTAGCTGTCAGTGATGCCATGAGTGGACATTTCAGATGCTGCAGAAAATGAGAATTGTCACCATATGACTCACCGAATCTGCCAACCCAAATGAAGTGCTCAGCAAAGCATGAAAAATCCAAAGACCAGAACCTGCAAATGGGAGTGTACCCCTGCAAATGAACTTATTTTTGGCTAGTCACTTTGCTTGCATTGGATTTTGTGTATCGAAGGGGAAAGTGATGTGCAATAGTAAAAACAAATGAACCAAGGAAACAAAAAACCCCAAACCTTAAAAACAACAAAGAGCCTTCCTGAGATTAATTACTGTAGACATTAACATCACTGAATATTTTGCTAAATCCTAAAGGACTCCAAATCTCATTAAATGAAATCCTACAAATGATTTATTTTATTATAGGTCAATCTAAATCTAAAAGTTTTGAGAAAAAAAATTCTTCAGCTTGGTAGTGTTTTATTAAATAAAGTCTATACAAAAATGTTACATAACAATAATAACATAACAATAATTTTCCTGCAGTACTTCATGATAGTAAACTACCTTTCCAGGATGGGTGAGGATTGAGGTAGTCACACTATTCATTTTAAGAAGCTGCCTTGATAGTACTCTGCTGTATCACTTCCAGAATGCACAAGTAGTAATCTTTGGAATATTTCTCAATGTGGTTAAAAAAATCACCTTTCACATCCGTATCTGCTCTTAAATTACATGAATGTAAAAATAACAGTATTCCTGCAACTGGTAAAGAAGACAAATGCATAGTCTCTAAGAAATGGCATCTAAGAAAAATCCTCACGCTTTCCTATTGATGCAATAGTTAAAATATTTTCATGCTATACTCCATCCCCATATGGTTTTCTTCATTGTTGTTTTCTCAGTTGATGGAGGGAAATTCCCTAGACACATTTTACATAATTGTTTGTGTGGTTGCTGTTGCTTACATTTGCTTTGTCAATTGTGGATAGTTCTGATTTCCAACTATTTTGTTAGAAGTGTTCAGAATGCTTAAAAATGCTGGAATAAAGTATATTTAATACAACCACTCACAGAGCTAGAATTCATACCTCAACCCTTCTCTCAGCACCTAGCTCTGTCTCATGTAAATACCTTTGCTGTTTTCTTTTGCTTACTTTTTCGGTTTGGGGGGTTTGTTGGGTGCTTTTTGGTAATTTTTAGAAATTATTTTGATACTTGCTGAAGATACATGTTCACCACTGTTTTTGTTTGAAAATTGCTTTTGACCCCTTTGAGGCAACACAGGCTGTTGAAAGCAGCCCAGGCTCTAGACCCAGGAAATATAAAGTTCCCCTGCAGTTTGGTTGAAAATATTTTTCAGATTAGTTCATAAAAATTCCATAGCATCCTACAAGTACTAGCAGTTAACCTCAGTATTTCAGTGGGGGAACATTTGCTTTACAGTTTAGGAGACTAAGGTGGAATGAAATTAGATGAGGACATTACTGGGATTGGCACTCATGTTTCTTCTTACCTACCACCTCACTAAATGGACCAGAATATATTACACACCCTTTTTTTTTTTTTTCTGGATGGTTTTACCCCCTAAGCAGAACAATGCAGTAATATTTGCCATTGGCCTTCCTGATGTTTTGAAACTATTTTCAGCTCTAAATCCTTGTGCATAGAGACAGTTGCCTGAGGTAGAGATGATAGTGGCTCCCCGTGTGGATCACCCTGAAGCACTTGGGATATTTTTTCCCCAACATCTTTGATCTCTCACTTTGAAAGTCAAAGTACAAAGTCCAAAATCAAATTAAATCTGACCTGGTCAGTGAAGTATTTTTTCAATAGACCTGTGGAAGCCTCCACAAGTTTGATCTATGACTAAAAAAACTTACACAGGTTTTTTGATTTATTTCTTTGTTTGTTTGTTCTTTAATTCCAAAAGACTGATGTTGGACATATTAGAGGTGACACGAGGGTGAGTGTTTCTTAAGCATATGCTCTACAAAGATCTATTCAAAACATTAATCTTTTAAAACCCCAAGTATCCTGTCTTGTAATAAAATAAGATGCCAAATCTCATCAGGAAAGTTCTTTTATTTAGACTTTCTTCATTTGCTGAAAAATTACTAGGGGAAAACTTCCTGAAAGTCAAACCAAAAGCAATAGATTGTGCCTGTAAGAAATCATAAAGTTCATTATGTACACAACGATGTGGCAGAGGAGGAGAGCTGAATTTTTAGTAGCACTGGGTGAAAATTAAAGTAATCCTGGGTAAGTAATATGTTGCAAAGTGATAGTTCACTATGTTTGAAACTCATTTGAATTCAGCACTGATGATAAGTGAGATCTTAACAGAACATTTTACAGTGTCTTTTCAAGTCTGTGGTCTGTAGGAGAAAAAGATTTTTATTTTATACCTGCATAAAACAAACAAAAAAGGGGTTTTTTTTCCCTTTTTTTTATGGGATGAATTTAGAATACTTGTCCAGTTTTATGTGTTCCCATAATAACCCTTTGCTGGGGAAATAGTTTGTCAATTATTCCTGTTTTTCAATTCAGACTTTTACATTCTGCTTTTAACACAAAGAAGGTGAGAAGTAAAACTAATTTCCCAAGTGATTTTGTTTTTCCTTATAATGAGAAATGCAATTTGTAATGTTTCAGATGATGTACAAATCACCTGCAGATTTAAACTGCAAATTTCCATTTTCCATTAATATGACAGTTCATTCCACTTGAAGAGACACCTTTCGCTGTATATGTGGACATCCTGCCATAAAAAAGGAGATGCTGTACTTGGGAGAGTGCTGGAGTTTCTTGTTTGATTTTGTTTATTAAACTACTATAAGTAAGCAGCAAATAGAGAACTACATAAGCTACCCACAAGCGCAATTGTAGTTTCAAATCTAAGTAAACATGGAAAGGGAATAGCGCCCAGAACTTGATGCCATACGAAATTTAAGGTATTTTTAAGTGTTTACCATCCTAAAACCAGCAAATTATCTTCCTGAATTTCTAATAGATACAGGAAAAAAAATGAAGAAATTTTTTTTTTTTTGAAGGAGAGTTTAAAAAAAGTAACGTTAGTTTTGTCTGCTGTTCACTAGTAATGCCATGACAGAGTAACAGTTTTAACCAGCTTTTAAATTAGTGGTCTCCAATATAACTCCCTAAATATGTACATTAACATTTTATCTACCCTTCACTTTCATGCAAGTAGTATGGATCTGCCAGTTTTTGCTTCAGACATTTTCTTTCCATTTTGAGGCATTTTCCCACAATATACTTCAAAGTGCAGAGCTGAAGGAGTGTGGATTTGGCTTGGGTAATCTGGACAGGATTGGAAGTTTCTGCCAGTGAAGGGACAGGAACAACTGGTTTGCTGATGTGGTGGCTTTTTCTGTCATCCCCTGTGCTTGGACTCCCAGTTCTCTACAAAAGTTTGAGGTTCGTAAAGAAGATTGTGGTTGTATCTCAAAATATTACCTCAAAGATAGCCTGCTTATCTGGTGAAAATTACCCTCAGGCTGCTGTTGTGGTTTGTTTTCATAAATGCAGAGCCAGGGTCCCCAAGGCCCTTGCTGGGCTGAAGCAGAAAAGAGCAGAAGAGGTGATGCAGCCACAAGGCAATGATGGGCTGGCAGTAACAGCAGCACACAGGCAGGGCGAGAGGAGTAATGCAAAGAAGCCATGCAAGGTGCTTGCTGAGGTTACAGGCAACTTGTGACACAGGAGTGTAAAATGAGCAAAACCAAGATCTCTGGTACCCAGTTATCTTTTCTCATCAGTGGCAATACAGTTGTCTAAGACATGGTATGGAGCAAGGCAAACTTGCAGGGCCGGACACTGCCGCTCTCCCAGCCTCCAAGAGCTTGCAGCTGACACGCTTTCTGAGACAGGAGGGTTGTTTCTTTTTAAACTATCAATGTTTCTGGAGGAATCACAGCAGTTCTGGGGAAAAATAGGAGAAGCAATTGTTCTCAGTGGTTTTTAGGGAAAACTCCTCCCTCAGGCAGTTCCTGAGAGGGACAGTCTGAGGAAAATTTATTTTCAACAATTTAATACAAAACTAATGGGGACCAAGATTAGAATTCCAAGTAGGAAGGAGTTGGCTTACTGGTGCAAAATGAGAAAGAATATTTAATTGTTGCATGTGAGAGTGAGGATATCCTTAAAAAGAGAGATTACTGTTGTTTCTGGTGGAAATAACATTATTCCCTTGCCTGTGCTCAAATGCCTTTTTTTCCTGTAGTGTTTGAAGTGGAAGAGACACTGCCCCAAGGACTAAAAACTGTAATATCCATTAGTGGCACTGAAACTGAAGTCAAGATACATGTGGGCTGAAGGGTTAAGGATTGAGTAGCTAGGAGGGTAGAAGGGCTCAAGTGCTTTCTGAGGTTTTACTGAAGTGCTGCCAACTGACTTGAAACCTCTCATCTGAACAAACACTTGAACTGAAAATATTTCTGTATTTTCCCAGAGAAGTATTTCATTAGTCATCAATAACTCTTGGGGTTACGTACAACCACCTTCACAGGTGGTAAAAAATAGCTTGACATCTGAGAAGTCATTATAAAAAAAAAAAAATAGAAAGTAGAATTTGATTTTTTTTAAATGTGCTTTTGCCCCTGTTATTTTCTGAATAAAATTGAAATACAGCAAAGTCCTTGGTTTTTGGACAAAGAGTTAGATGTAATTTTGATTATGCCATCAGAACCTCTGCCTGAATTGTCAAAGTATTAAGAGCTGTGTCACATTAAGTAAACATTTCCCAGTGTATCTGTTATCTTCCTTTCTTTTTTGGGGCAGTGTAACATTTTGTGAGATGGAAAACTGGTGGATGACATGTCCATGCTGGTGGACATGTCAGGGAAAACTATTTTTAACATTTAAATTGTAGGGAAAGTAATTAATAAATTTCAAAATTAGAATTATATATAAAATAATTAATATTCAACTTTTCTATTAATTATAGATTATAGTTACTTTATATGGGGCAAATTTTGGTTATATGACTTTTGCAAAACAGGTCTCATATTCTGATCATCATTTTGCTCCTTGCCAGATAATAATCATTCCTTCCTGGACACTGGCAAGTTCTGTATTTCCATCAGTTCTGAAATGTTGGGTTAGCTCTTTTCACAACCTGAAATGTGTGTAACTGGACATCCTGAGGCTTCAGGAGCAAACAAGGGCAATTCAACCATAATGACCCAACACAGGTGCTGTGGAGACAAGTTCTTGGCCCTGCAGGTGGATATGCAGGAGCAGCTAGACAGGCTCAGGCCAGGCCAGAGGCGAAGGACAGGCTGTTAATAGTGACAACATGGACTGGCATTTCCAGTAAAATAGTTTTCAGCCTTTGGCAGTGTCTGACTTCCTTGTCCCAATTACATGTAAATCATAGTATTTGGTAACTGTTAATGGCCTGAAGATTTTTCTAATTTCCCACAATTCTGGTCTATTTGCTGTCTTGTAGCAATGCTTATTTGTACTTGCTGAGAAAAACCAGTATTTTAGTGGGTTTAAAACTGTTGCCTGAATTGGAAGTTAGGTATTTTTGATGTCTTGCAGTGGTCTGACTCCTGTTATGATGGGCAGAGGATGCGTTTTCACAGAGCACAGAGAACTATTTTGTCCTTTTTCACAGGTAAAATGTAGGATTTCTTCTGGTAACTGTGCAATTGTGAGCTGTCTCTGCTCTCTCTCTAGCCAGCTTTACTGGTTGGGGGTGAATCCCAGAGCCTTGGATTGCAATTTAGGAGATTTAATAAAATATTTCACTAGAATAATAGCAGGATCATTTATTTTTAGCACAGTGTAGCTAGTGAATTTATTTTGAGATACTATTTATAGACTGTTTAATTTTTTTTTCTGTGAGACACAGCTTGAATTTATACTCATTGCTCTGTAGCAATTATTAAAGTTTGTTTTGTATAATCTTAGCTATAAGCTTATAATCAGCTAAAAGAAACAATGATTTTTTGTAGCTTCTGAAGTTTTTTTGGTTAGTGGCTGTCTGCTGTTAAATCACTTCAAGGTGTGGTATGATCCTTAGGTATGGCAAATACAGGATATTTTTGGAAAAGAGATTGTTTGGAGAGTGGTTAGAAGGTGGACTATACAGAAATATAGCTTGCATGAAATTTGTGATTAAATAAAATCAATTACTCTCTTCAGGAAAGATGAAACTGCATTACTCTTGGTGGTCCATTTAAATGACCATTTCTGAGCAAAGCCTTTACGAAATTTCTTAGGGACAAGAGCAATGGGAGTAGATGAGGAACATGAAATATTCCTTCTGAGAATTGGTTACTTTAGCAGCTACCTGGGAGGAAAGATGGAAATTAAGTGTTCATCAGGTTTCTGTGTCACCAGGTTTCTGTGAATTTATTGGTTTAAGCTGTGAAAGGGGGAGATGAGGATTTACGTCATGCAGCTTCTCCAAAATGGGAGCTAAAGGTTTTAAATACGAAACAAAAGGACACACAAGTCCTCAATTCTGCCACATTACAAAGTGTTAAAGAGAATCCTTTTCCCAAGGAAACCTTTCTACAATATAGATATATTGTCCTTAAATTTGAGCAACCTATGCATGAGGCAGGAGCCAGCCACTGTCAATCAGCTGGTTTTCACTTTCCTGCTGCTGTGCAAGGCAGCCAGCAGGAATTTAGCAAGATCTGGCTGCTCAGCATCTGACCTTGTAGGCTTGTAGGATTTCATTTCAGACTCCAGCTCCTGCTATCTCAGTGCTTATAAGAGGGTAGGGAGGGAGAGGATTTGAAGAGCGATGATCATGATTTGGGAAATCAGGCAAGAGTCTGATAGGAGAACAGAGAAGGATGTAGGAAGGCCAAGTTTCTCTTTTATGGGATCTAAGCATGTTGAGATCTCCTTAAATTTAAGGTCATACTTGGCCTCTTAAAATAGTTGTATACATGTACAAAAAATAAAATAATGATCTCTTTATATCTAGGTGGAGTTTGGAATTTTTCTTTTACCAAATAATTTGAAACAGCTCTTCTGGTTTTGGTGGAGTAGCACTGTACTAATACATCTGAGTTCAGGATCTGACCCCAGTATGATGAAATGATCTTCCTGTCGAAGCATAGCATATATCACCACCTGGTGATTTCTGGCTTTTGGTGAGAAGGAAATTGGGCTAACACTGTGCCTGCAGTGAGAGGGATGCTAATCTGACTGACCCAATATTGATGCAGTCTTTTCAAGTTTAGCTTCTGTGTTACCTTGAAATCTTTGGAGAGTTTTCAGCCTTTGTTTCCTGTTAGAAATCCTTGGGATAGCTGTTATGTGCCATCTCAAGGGATAAGAAAACAAATCTAACTTCCAGTCTTACCTTTGCCTGTGTTTCACAAAAGCTGTGGCCTTCATCCCACAGGAAGGAACACATGCAGAGTCATTATTTCCTTACTTGAAAGATGAACTACATATTACTCATGTGTTTTTTTTTCCTTCCTAATTTTCAGTTCACATGCACATCTTCTGTTTTGATCAGTCTGACAAGTTGAAATGGGACCTGAATGGTGGTGGTTTTTTTCAGATTTGAATAGAACAGAGCACTTATGTAAATATTCCCTATTACACACATATTCAAACCTTTTACCTGACTCGGGTGCTTATTGCTTTTATAACCTTTCTGGCCAGCCATTACAAGGGCCTGGTGATTTCATATATTCCTTTTCTACCTGATTCAGGTAATCCTCCATTGCTGCAAAAATGTCAACAATTATTGATGAGAGAAACTTGGGGAAAAGTAACTTAAAATGCAATCAGAAAGGGGCTTTCTGTGGAAACAGTTGTGGTTGTAGCATTATACCTGCCCAGTGGTCCAATTACCTCGTCAATGAGTGAAATACACTCTGAGAAAAATAGTGGAGATTAATATACACAGCCAGTGTCTGAAGATCAATATAGCCTTGGATACATCTCAGATTTATTAGAAGTGTGGATAGCTCTATGGATGTAAAAGGAGTTTGAGAGAGAGAGAGAAATGTATCCATAGCAAATTTGGATAAGCAAATTTGATCGTCAATGCTTAAGAAGAGAAAATTCAAAATGGGTTAATTCTCTTAAAGTGCCAAGATGCCAAACATTAAAGATTTGGTGTCTTTGGGGGATTTCTAATTGAACATTTCTCCATAATGGAGGAAGAACCAAAAATAGTCAATTTTTATGTCCTAGTAAAGTTCTTAGTCTCAGGAGCTTCCACATTAGATATACTATCATGTCAAGAACTAAATGAGAACTATCAGCTGAGGGTAAAGTAAAACAGACCACAAAATCTCACAACAGGGCTGTGTATTTTTGCTGCACGTGTAATGGCGATATGGAAAAGAAAATCTAGTAGCAGTTGCCACCCTGACTAAGGTATTCTATCCATACTCTGAGATAAACAAACAAGAAAATGCTTCAGAGGCTGAGGCTAATAATAATACAGTTCTATTATGTTCTGCCTTTAACACTGTGCATTGGTTTTTACATAGTTCAGCATAATGAAAGCACAAACAAAACAGTATGTGTTGGCTGTCCGGTGTGAAAACACAGCTGACACATTAGCCAGACACCTTGCAAAGGAAAAACAGCCCCAAAGGTTTAGCAAAAATCTCAGAAGATGTCGCTGCTAATTTGCACAAAGCAAAACAGCAACAAAATGTCTTCCTCAGGGAAGATGTCCCCGCGTTGTCCCAGGACAACAGCAGAGAATCTGTTGTCTTTGAAAAACAGATGCTGTGCAGGGAAGATGAAAGACAACTGGGAAGGCTGACCAGACTGAAATATTATGCAACCATACATTGCTGCAATATCGAAGTCAAATGCATTTACATTTTCTGGCTAATAGGGGAAACTTTACAGTAAACAGGAAAGTCATGGAAAGGGAAAAGAAGCACCTTTTCTTCCTTGGTAATTCTGTGCATTAGGCAGAGCAGGCTATTCCACTGTTTTCACTGAGAAGAAGGACAGCAAGGGCAGTCCAGTCACAGAAGATTGCTGATTTGTGCAGGGTTGCAAAAATAATGGCAAGTCTGAAACTGAGCTGGCATTTGTGTGGCTTGAATTCATCTCTAGTTTCAGTCAACAGGGACTGTGCCCTTCTCAGCATCATTCAGCAGCTAAGCCTGCAATGATTCCAAGTTGGTGTTATTTTCCCCTCCCTGTCATTTTAGGATTTTGCAACCGTGGTTCTGTTTTGTGCTAATGTTCATTAACCCCCCTCTTGGATAATATGAGTTCTTAAAAGGTGAAGCTTGTTACACATTTAGACAGATCCTAACTATTGATTAACACGCTTGTGTACTAGAGGAAGTCTGTCACATTGCAAGCATACTGCAAGCTGAATAATCTACTTTCTGACTGAGTGACCCCTTCATCCTCTGCCTTTGTTTTTTACCAGACGTCTTAATTTTCTCTTAAGGTAAGATGGATGACTGCCTTTAAACCTGGAAGAGCGTAGGATCCTGCAAAAAAGCTAGCATGAACAAACAGGAAAATCTGCTACCTTTTCCCTTTCCAGCACTTAGGGTTTTCAGTTCAACATAGATTAATATTGAGTCAAAACCTCTGCAGATCTGTCTCTTTCCAAGCCAGCTCCTTGCCAGCATCTCCATTTGAACCATTAAACTTTGGCTCCATATTTCTCCCTGACCACTATCGTGTTAGCTAGGAGAATTAAACATCCTTCTCCATTCAGTTTGAAAAATATTTTCTTCAAAACTGACCCTGAAAAATTTTGCCTAAGACTGTCTTTCCTCTCTTGCCCTAGTAGGAAAACGTCCATCTTACATTTCATTCTGGCACAAAATATACACAAGTTCTTTTATCTGGGTTAAAGTGAAGTTAGTTTACAGATGAAGTAACACCTTTCCATTCAGGTGAACTATAAACTTTGCCAGGTTTACCAAAACTAAGTTATCAAAGCAACTAAGAGTAGTTACCAGTTATTACTTGTAGTCCCTCTAATTTCTTGATTTCAAGGCTGTTTTGGAGACCTGGTCCTGATGGAGACTATGATGCACTTGCAGGGAATCCTATTTAATGCGAAGCCAAAGGACTAGGGAAGCTGTAACTGTGTACACAAAGCCTTGCCCAGTATGGCACCACTCTTTGGGCTGGTGTTGACTATGATGGTGTGTGTTTGAGCAGTTAGACCACAGCTGACCTCACTGAAACCTTAAGCTCAGTTTTCTCAGATTGGTGCACAGGAACGAGGTCACCTAAATCAAAAGCAAATTTAAGTCAGTTCTGTCTGGTCAGTGTCCAGAGCTGTGACAAGCACAAAGAATGTACAATGAGTATTCTCTGAGACAGCCAGAATTTCTGGAGCTCTTTTCTGGCCAGCCTAGGTACCTTTCTGGCATAATGTGGCCTCAAAATGCAAGGCAAAAAGTGGGCCTTGGGCTTCTGATGTCTGAATATAAGTGTTTCTCCTTAATATCATACAATACATGAAAGGAAGCATCAGGAAGGAAATATACCCTGTAGCATCATTCTCAAGGGAAGGTATACTTCCACAAAATGAAAATAAATGAGTTGGTATTATGATAGTCTAATACTGTGATGTTATGTACAACAGATGCACTTTTCTGCTAAGGGTTTAATCCCTTCAGGCCCATTAAGCAAGGGGAAAAGTTTAGAAGGGATGCTGTTAAAAGAAGACATTAATGCACCTTTAAAAGAAAGTAGTTGGAGCACAAATCCCAGGAGAAATACAGTACAAAATAGTGAATGAAATATTTATGCTTTCCACTGAAGTTGAGTTTATGCACTTGAGGGAGAAGCCCTGATGAGTTGGTCTTCCCCTTTGTTCTGTATCTATTTTTCCAACTGCTCAGACACAGCTGTTGGTTTCACAGTCACTCTCAGGTTGATTAGATTAGAAATCATAAGCCTGTCTGCTCAGCATGGCCAATGACACACAGGAAGTTTGGAATGCATTCTAAGCGTGTAGTTCGGGTGAAGGAGATTTCTTTTTGTGTGCTTCCAGACATAAATTGGTTCTTCAGGATTTACTGTGATTGGATCAACTTTCCTGTCTTATTCTGAACAAAACAATTTAATACATGATCTAAAGCTTGTATATGTTCATGTGAAATCTCACTTAAGGGCTAAATAAGCTGCAAGGTTCACTGACTTATCATGACAAGGTTCATGACTCCCACATTTGTATACAATTGCTTTTAATTGTATTTATTCACCATGAAACAAAACTGCATAATAAGAAAGCTGTGAAAATCTTTGGGGGGAGATTCTCCAAAGCAGATGGAGGAGGAGAGTGCCTGGCTGGCAACTGAATTGGACTTTGTGCCTTCTAGAACCCTTTCTTTCTCTTTAGACTTTGACACTAAGATTTCTTGTACAGGAACATTGTCCTTTTAAAGAAATTAGTTATGGTTACTCGAAGAACAATTTTTATTTTCAAATAGCTTCTGAAAGAAGAGCAAAACTCAAATGCAATTTAGTGCCTTGTATTCTGCAGAAGGGTTCTCGTGTTTTCTCTACATAGTTCATTTCTTTCTAGAGGGTCTTTTCCAAATGCTGCCCTCCTAGTCAGTCTCATTTATATTACCTACTGCCATTCATCTACCTACATCCCTCAACACAGCTATGTCAGTTGCCTAAGTGCAATAAATGAAGAAAATGTGGTGGTGTGTTGTTTGGTTTTGGTATTGGTTTATTTTTGAGTTGGTTGGCTGGTTGAGGTTTTTGTTTATGTGGGTTTTTTTCTTTAGTTGTTTTTCTTTTTTTTTCTTTTTTTGGGTTGGTTGAGTTTTTAAATTTTTTTTTTCTTTTTTGGGGGGAGGGTTTGGTTGAGTTTTTTTAAACTTTAATGTACTGTAATTTGTAAATATGTCATTTGATATAAAGGATAAAATGACCTTGCCATTGTCCCTCTTGTGTTTCTTCTTCCTGAACTTCTTTTAAGCTCACAGTTCCATGATCTGATATAACACCTTCATCTGCGTTTTCCATAGCTTTTCATTCAAATACACAGATCTCTTGGGCATTCACATTACCTTTTACATACAGAACATTTAATACTCTTGGTATTGAGTTTGTTTTTGTGGTTTTGTTTTTGTTTCTTTTTTCCTTAGAAATAGCCTTTTTTCAGTTTTTTTTATATTTATTTCAATAAATATAAATAGATTTTTTAGCAGTTTAGATAAACCTGATGGTGCAAAGCATATTTCAAAATCTCTGAAATAATTAAGCATCTAAATGAATTGTCCTCAAATACTTTTACAAGAAGCAGCAGTAGCAATCTTTGTGCATGCTTTTCTCAAGTGCATAAAAGTATGTAAGAATAAGCTGGAATGGACTTATTCCAGAGAATAAGAGAATAAGAAATTATTAGAGAAGAAAATTTGCACAGAAAGTCTAAAAATTGTGGCCCTCAGGAGTATTTTTTGAAGATGGTTGGGGTCTACTGAATTACATTTTTATTTGTAGTGTCAAATCAAGAGCATATGTAGGAGTGAAAACCGTTCCTTGAGAACTGTCAAATAGGATCTTTTTTGGTTTTGCTGCATTAATGAGTAATCGATACATAAGGAAAGGAAATGTAGTAATTTCCCCTTGAAAAGATCTTCTACTCAGAATTTCAATAATATTTAATTCTTATGGAGCCTTTTGCTTCCTCAGAATATGTTAAAGATGTGAACTTATTCAATCCAACCCTGTTAATTTTCCCAGCACTTCACTGAGAGTGGCAGTTATACACTCCTATTTCTGTCCAGGAGGGAGGATAGGGCGTGTTGCTTAGGCTGCTTCATTAACTTTTTTGTGGACAGGAAAAAGGGGCACAGTTGGATCCCATTTTAGAACTAAGGATTTCCTGATTTTCAGTCTTCTGTTTACACAACTGCATTGTCCTGCTCTGACTTGAACTAAGTATTCCCTGGCTTAAGGGACTGAGGTGTGGTAGATGTAATCAAGATATCCAAGCTTGCCTATCTCCAGTAGGCACACTGGGGCTTTGTTAGTTGTTGTTACCTTGTGCTTCCTGCAAATCTTTTGGTGTTGTCCAAATGGATCTCCTAGTCATGAATCCATTGCCTGCTTGTTAATTTAGGACACTGGATTTTCCCCGTAATTTCAAATCCAAATGCCATGAAACACTGAGCTTTGCTACTTCTTTTACTGTATTGAACTAAAAGGTGCTTTGAGACACTTGCCAGTGATGTATTGTAAGCATAAGGTAGCATTTTTTTTTGTTTACTTCTTAGAACTTTTTCTTTTCTGGTATTAAGGATGCTTTTTCAGGGTGGAACACAGGGAATTTATTGTGTAACACCTGTTAACAAAAGAGGAACTTGATTAATTTCCCACTCATGGTGCTGAGACTGTTCCCCTTTGTTGTCATTTTCTCAGGGTTATTACTCATTACCCTTCTTCATTCTGCTTTGATAGAGGTAAATAGCTTTTAATTCCCCCTGCCCCCAAACCTTCTTAAAGTTTCCTTTGACAGCTTGTTGTAATTATGCCCCTCATTGAGGACACATTCATTATTCTCTGTTGCCCTGAACAAGATTATTTAAGGCTCATTTTGGATTTACTCTGTGCATGTGTCTTGAATGTATTTCCCTGAAAAATAGAAAATAGCAATATAAGGGCAGTGTGAGATGCTGGTAAATGTGTTACTGATCACAGCTTGTATAGTTGGAGGTATTTCAGTGAACATGAGCAATGTCCTTGTCATTACATGACAAAAAAAGAAAAAAAGAGAAAAAAAAAAAAAAAGCCAAAAGGATACAAGCAAGAAACTATCAAAGCTTTCTATACAACCTGTTATTGAGTAATTGTTATGTACAGTAAGCTTTTGTTACATACAGTGTATGTAACAAAATTACATAAGTAATTGTTGCATACAGTGTTGAGCTGTCACTGTATCCTCAGCTTTAATAAAGTATGAGCCAGTATTAGGGGCAGTTTTTTGCTGTATCAGGAATCTTCTTTTGAATGTATCCAATGGCATTATGAATGTTATTCTTAATGTTATGATATTGCAATGTGACAATTAGTACATCCTGACTTTCTTCACTTCATCTCACCAGACATAACTTACTTGCCAGAATTCACAAGTTCTTGGGTGTCAGGATTCTTGATTTGCCACAGCCTTATTGTTACTGAGACATCTCAGTGCTGAGGCATTTAACAAATAGCTCAAGCTGTTCCTGAGAGGCCCTGGTTCTTAATTTCATGTCTTCTTTCCTTTCCCTTAGAAAAAGATCCTGCTTGGTAAGGCTTCTGCTCCTAACTGCTAAGGCTGTTAATTCTTTGACATATCAAACAGCAGGAGCAGTTCCAGAAACATACCTTTGCCCTTAAATGAACTTGAATTCACCTAGGTGACTATAATACATGATGACTCCCATCCAGGAAAAAAATTATTAAAAATCCTCTTTGACTATCAAACTATCACAGTAGCTATGCACTTGCTTTTATAGATTATATGTAAGTGATCACATTTGAATTATCAGCTCTTGTAGTACCTGCAGTCACAGGTTTTTTAGCTGCATTGCACCTCGATGCTTTTTATTTAGAGACAGCAGGTCTCTTTTGCTTGTATCCTTGACTTTGTCTTATTGCCGGCTCCCTTTTATATTAGGAATTGCAATTTTTTTATTTTTTTTTTTTGGGTATTCTAACAATCTTAGACTATTTTGTAGCAGTCTGATTCATTAAGGTGTTGGCATTTCTCGTTATATGAAAACTGTAACGATGCAAGGAATGCTATAGAGGTTTAAGGATAACAGTACTTTCCTGATTAATAATGAACACTAGTTCCTGGCTTATCATCAAGAGTATCTTCTGTTATACCTTCCCAATATTAAACTCTTTGGTTTATGGCAAACATATTCCTGATGGGGTGAGTTTTCAAACTTGGACTCTGTTCTGCCCATAAGTGATCCATAGAGAAATGACTGCACATACGTAGCTTTTTAACTGGATATATTAAGTTGAAGTAAAGAAAAAATAAAAAGAAGAAAAAAGATGTTTTCATAATGACCCATCCCAAGTAAGGCATTCCTACCTTGGAAAGCAGGTAGCTGTATTTTTACAAAGTCATAGGCAGTAGGTGCAAATGATAAATATAGACTTAAAAACTTTACTTTCATAATTTATTTTTTCTTGATACCTTATGCTTCGTCTAAACCACAGAGGGTCAACAACTGCAGAGACATGTGTTGGAGGAGATAATTCTTGAAAAGGAAGTTGCTGAATAAGGATCCACAAACAAAACTGGGAGCCCTGTGGTGGTCTAACCTTGACACAGTTAGTGTTTGCTGGCTAGTCCCAGGGCCCATGGTGTATTGCATTTGCTGCCCACCTGATTCAGACCTGCTGTGAGCAGCAGTTTTTTACCTAGCCTTTCTGGATGTCTGTAACAGAGACTGCCAGAGCACCAACCCCACCCCCCCCCCCCTCAAAACAGTAAAGGAGTACCTTGCACGACAAATGGTGAAATATCAGGCTGGTTAGCAGATTTGGTTCAGCAGATCTGCCTTTGCTCTTGGACCACCCTTCCTGTAGAAATTTACTTGTGAATTGTGTAGCTAAGCATATTTTCTTTGGAGAGATGTGTAACTTCCAGATGTATGAATGAATCTGTGATTTACAGTGCGGTCTATGTGAATAATCACAACTGTTGTGCATGCACACAGATTTTTGCAGGATGTTTCCAAGAATTTTGAACAAAAACGACACAGAGCCAGTACATATTTCAAAGATAACATCATCTATACATGTGTCTCTCCTTGCTTCCTACAGTCTCAGTTCCTATAAATAGGAACAATCCTAGTCTGAGAAAGAAAATGAGAAATAGTGCAAATAATACAGACTTTTTTTTTTAACATAATTGTCTGCATGTGCCAAATCTAAATGTGCACACAGATGCCACTGAAATAGGGATGGTTCCAAACCAGTCTCATGCCTTTAGCGTAGAAAACACTTTTTCATTTCCCAAGAGAATATGAAATCCCTCACTGAGTATGAGAGATTGTACCTTAAAAATTATTTCAAGTGATTATATTTATAGGCTGTTTATGAGTCTCATTACTATGTACATGAGCACATAAATGAAATTAACCTCACAAGAGACATTTATCCAAGGACACACAGGATGTCTGCAACAGAGCCAGGAACCAGAAGATATCTTCCAAGTTTAGTCCAGTATCTTAACCACACTGCTATTTTTGCCTACGTGTGTCCTACCATACTCCATTAGTGACCAGAGATCTTCCTGTAGAGACCTCTGCTCGCTCTTTCCAAAGAAGATCTTGTGTGTGGCTTGTGTGTTCCTCCCCACTATATTAAGATATCTCAACAAGAATATACACTTGTGTCATCAGTCAAGATCACTACTTCTAAATGACTGAAGGAAGTAGCAAAAGAAAACACAAGGCATATGTAAAATAAGATGTTTCAGATCATTTTTAAAAGAATATCTCATGCTGCTGCTATAAAGAAATATCCTATTCAGAGAAATCCATTACCCAGTTTAGTATGGAGGGGATAATCTACTGTGGATGTTAATCCTTTGGAGTCTATTTTAACTCTCTATTTCATAAAATTATTGCTTCATTCTCTGATAATTTTACAATTCAGTATCATTAATTTTATATATAGAAAAGGATTGATGGAACTACTTATTGTTAAGATTTCCCATCCTTTCCCATTAGGAATCTTTCTTTTCAGCTGCTGTAAGAGTAGGATTAAGTTTACTGAGCAAGTAGATTGAGATTAGCATGCAGGTCTGGGGCTTGGAGCAGCACCTGCCTGCCAAGGTCTCTCTGCTGCCAGGATATACATGAGGCTTGCTGCTGCAGTGTGCTGGGCTGATCCCATAGGGGAGGACAGGAAGGTTTTGTTGCTACTGGTCACCCTGTTTGTGGCTGATGACTGGCAGAAGCTTGAACTTTGAGCATATGATGCACAATATTCTGAAAATCTAGGCCCTTCCTTAAAATGTGCACTAAAATCCAGCACTGACTTTTTGGTTAATTTTGCATGTGCCTCTGTTGCCTACCTGTTAGCTGGAGATGAACACAGTTCTCCATCTCCTCAGGCATTAGGAAGATAAATTTACATGTGCTACAAAGCACACTGTCACTATAGTGAAAAAAACCCCTTCTTGAGAGTCTATGCAAACATTAATAATTCTGTCTTCAGAGCAGAATTTGAATACTGTACAGGAAATATGGTATGGCATTAAAAAGTGATGAGAAAATAAAATATGGAATATTTTGTCATACGGTTAGCAGTGCCCATTCAACACTGACAACAAGGCAAGGGGCCTCCCATTAGAATCAGATGCGATTTTGCAATTTTTTTTCTAATGAAGAGACTCAAGGATGTAGTTAAGGTGGAATGAGCAGTCTCAATTCCAGTGCTCCAGGAATTTTAGCTGTTCACTCTGCAACTTGTCTTTTATAACACAACTTTCTGTTGTGTTATATAAAGTGACTAAGGTGGAAATTTAGAGGCTCCATCAGGCTAATGTAGAAATCCCAGTATCATATTCCAGAAATCCCAGGCTTGGTATGACACTCCTTCCCCAGCCAAAAGGTGCTGGTATTCGTGCTGGCAGACGTGCAAGAACCACCAGCTCTAAGGAGGAGGCCAGAGTTGGGGACTGAGCACTGAAGGTATTCCAGAGCCACATACGAGCAGAGCCACAAGCGCTGCAGGGCTCCTGGGAGAGCTGGAGTGAGTGGCAGAGTGTGCAGCTTGCAAACTCCACTGCTGGAAATGGGGTTTAATAGCTGGTTCAGGAAATGATTGTGATGTTTAAGAGGGAGTTCTGCTGAACCAGGTCCAACTGCTTCCAGACAGTCCTGTGGAAACAAATGTGCCATGGCACCCTGTCATCTACCAGCATACTTGGCTCATGGGTTACGTGTGTGTATGTTTGTATATAGAGAGCCATCCATCATTTCAGTTCAGAGATGGTCCTTTTCAATGCAGCATATTGGAAAGCAGAGGATCTGTTTTCATTTATCTTTGTAGGAGTTATACAACTAAGTATCCATACATCACCTGATTTTTTTTTTTTTTAATCTTGCTGGTTAGTGCTGTTACAAGACTAGTTCTTGAATTAGGTGTTACTGTGTTTCCCACATGCAGGGAGGCAGCAGCTGAATTATTGCATAAAACAGAAACATAAATATGGTGAAGTTCATATACTGTTCTTTGTGATGCTGAAGAACAAATGAATGACTTGCTGTGACAGTGAGAGCATAGGATCCATCACCTTTCTCTTATAGCCAAGAACTTAATAACAGAAAAGACCAATTCAGAGAAGCATGCAGGGAGGGTCTTTCATTTGCCCTGTCATTCTTCACTGCTGTTACCTCCTACTTGATCTCTCACTTTACACCTAAGACATGTTTCTCTTGCTGTTTGAAGAGTGCTGACTAGAGATTGACTCTTACCTAATATTATTTAGTGTTAACTCCCCTTTTCCACTCAGACTGCAATGACTGCTTCAGGGTCATGCGGCTGGAAATGAGAATGTGTGCTCCACAGGTAGTCAGCTCACTTAGCTGGCCCCCCAAAGTGTCTGCTCTTTACTACAAACAGGTTTTTTTTCTTTTATTGCAAACAGAAATCTCAGCTGCCAAGAGAACCACCTGCATATAAGCATGCAGGTAGCGTAGTGGTGCTTGCTGTACGGTACACATTAGGATTCTAGTCTGAATAATGCAGATGTTCAGGGACTTGCAGTGGCTTTAAGGTGACCCAGAGTTGCTTGAGTGACAACAATTTGGGACAGTCCTATGGGGCATTTATTATTATTATTACAATACTTTGGAAAGAAGAGCTAAGAGCTTGCTAAAAGCTGACATTTGCAGCTAAAATATGTAACGCCTGAAGAAATGCAAACCAGCCCTTATTAATATTGGCTTTTCCTAGCAGTAAACTTGAAATATGATGATAGTCTGTAAGCATGCAATGCCTCTTTCCAATTAAAAAATGTGCCTAGTACCGTGTCTAAGCAGGAGTCCAGCAGTGAAGGACAGCACATAAAACTAAGGTAAATTGGTGCTATGTCAGATGGAAAGGAATGAAGGAAATGGTTGATGCCTTGCTCTCAGCCACAACCCTAACTGAATAAAGTATTTAATTGTGTCCCAAAACCTTGATAACTTGGCTTGCACTGTTAGAACAATGGGAGAAGCAAACTGCAAAATCAGAAAATTGTTACAAAACTGTTGTAAAAACAGAGGCTTTAAAAAAGATGAACCAAGCCCAAGAGTTTGTAGCATGGTCCCAGCTGTTGAGATAGGAATTATGAATGTGCAGAGAGGCAACAACCGAATGCATCCCTCACTATTGCAGTGGCTGTTGCTCACTGACATAATCACTTGTCTCTTCTCATACTCAGTATAAAAATTTGTTTGAAAGGTATCAAGGAAATACGAAGACTGCAGATGGTGTCTGGAGATTGTTATATATCATTACACAAGCAAAAACAATGTTAAAAAAGCATTAAGGTTGCAAAGTCAAGTGTTCAAAAGGTATAAAATTACAGAGTAATGGTTGTCTATGCAGTTATAATGGGCTTCTCTGTGAACACTCGTTATCATTTTATTATTCATTATAATTATCCCATTACTCATTAACCTTAAATGTTGGATCGTATGGAATTTTCCCACTTGTTCTTTTAATTTAATTTACGTGTGAAAAAGGTTTTAGCTTTAAAAAATAAAGGAACCTGAAAATGCCATCCCATGGCATATTGACAAATGGATTGTCAGCAAGGTTGAAATCTTTCTATTTATCACCGAGACATGGAGAGCCTGGCAGCATTAGATTTTAATAGTCTGTGTGAACCAGTGCTAGAAGGGGCTGGATCACTTTGCAGCTGGGTGTAGATGATTTTTGTTGACAACAGAGGAGTGGACAATGTCAGGAATTTGGGGATTACAGCCAGGATGCAGAGGAAAAAGGGCTGTCCTCTTTTTTTTTCCTTGTATGTCTCTGTGCCCTTCTGTTCTCACCCATTTTGGCTCCTCTCATGTCCTGCCTAGCCCTCCTAATCAGTTTGGATCATCTTAACTACCTGGTTGCCATCACTACTGCTTCTTCATTCTCAATTTTAGTTTATTCTTAATCTCAAGTCCCACCTTCCACAGGTATTTTGAGATCCCTATTTCATTCTTCTCCATCTCAGATTGCAATGCTTACTCACCCTAGGGTCCTTTTACCAGTACCTTGATATATTGTCTTCACTCCCCCTGTAACCAAGGCAAATCCCTCTTTTACTCCTCAGTCTCCTTTGGTGCCCGCTCCTCCACACCTCCTCATCTCAGTGAGTGTTGGGGCAGCACCCCAACAGCCCAGCAGAGATAGTGCAACACCTCACAGCACTGCTAGAGTTACGTGCCAGCATCTCCTGCCATGCCTGTCATCCCTGTCTCCTGTTCTGTACAGCTCCTGCTCCTGGGAGGAAGGTGCCATTCCCTGTCTGTCTGCAGATGTCTGTGGAAGCTGGGAGGGAAGCAGGTATAGGGACTTGAAGGAGATATGTGCTGAGGATGCAGGGAATGTGCCTTTTCAAGTGTTTCTCACGTGGCCAAACCTGGAAAGTTTTCACAAGAAAGGTAGGAAGTATATCCCTAGCAGAATGAGTCACCCATTTGGGCAAATTTCTGGTCTCTCTTCTGCACGTTCTAAGGAACCTTGACTTCCTTCAGACTCCTTCTAGCCACTATCCAAGGACAAAAAGCTGGATGAGCTTGCCTATTTTTGCCTCCATTTGGCACCACCTTATTCCAACACAAATAAAAAAAAATGTATCTTTCTTGAGAAACAGGGAAAGGACAAATGGTTTGACTGAAATTTCTCCCCGTGAACTCGAAGGGAGCATGTGATCTGCAGGATGGAGATATTTGGCTGCAGTGCTAGGGATCTGACAAACCAGTGTTTCCCTCCAATGAATGTATGAGACCATGGGAAATGTCAAGCCCCCATAGTGACAGAACACTCCTGGCCCTTCTGATAAAACATTCAAGTAATTGACTAGCACAAAGGAATATCTATTGCTAAAACACAATTTCCCAATTAAATGAAATTAAGCTATTGTTTGGTTTTTTTCTCCTACAAGCTCTTTACAGTACAGAAACACCTACCTTTGCTTGGTGGGAATGTACCAAATGGTCAAAGTGCAAGTTATCTGCAAGCTGAATTTGTGTCAGTGTTTCATCTGAAAAACTGTATGAAAAGATTAATATTTAACTCCTACTCACTTTCAGTGGTTTCTGCTTGTAATTCTTACCCTGTTGTATGAGGTGAGAATTCTTTGGCAAAGATTGCTCTTAAGGTTTTAAGTTGATATATGTTTTGCTGCTGTAGGATCCTGAACAGACAATCATGTTGATGTTGCAGGTGTACAACTTGCAATTGTGAGGAGAAGGGAACCTGTGTACGTCTGTACTTAGCAGAAGTGTCCTTAAAGCCTTTTATTGAAAAGAAATCAGTAAGAGGTGAGATTGATTGGATCCTCAGTTTGTGAGACCCAATTCTTCCTCTGTTAATGAACTTAATATTCTCACCTTTTACCTTATTTTAACTCTGTCCACAACCCTGCCAAGGCACCTTGGCTGACATGAATTTAGATGTGCTCTCTCTTCCCATCGCTTTCCATCAGGATGGATTTCCAAATTAAAAAGAATAGTGCAGTGGTATCTTCCCCCCACCCCCATGAATATTTTTGTTCTACATTCAAAGAACTGCAACCTAAGTAAGAAAGTGGAGCCTAAAGTGTCTGTAGGTGAGGAATGGGGGCAACAGAAAAAAATATAATGAAGAGAAAATTTGTGAAAAAGTAAGTGCTTGTGCTGGCAAGACAGGCAGTTAGGCAGGGACAGAAATAAAGAGGAAACAAAACAGATGAAGGATTAAAGAGTAAAAACTATTTGGGAATAGGATGTTGAGAGCAGTAAATAGGCTAGAACAATAGGGATGAACATTTGCTGAATGTGAAGAGAAGTCACTATAAAGTTTCCACCATCTCCTAATAAAAATACAGTAGCCTTGAGTCCTTGTGCTTTATTAAAAACTCCAGCTGGAATACATAAAAGAAGGCAGGAAAATTATTCTCAAGCCAGATAAGTTTCAGATGAAGGAGAATGTAGAGATTTGATGAGATTTTTTGAAGGCAAAAAATATTTGATGAACAAGACGGAAGAAAAGATGCACAAAGGAAGGGAGGAAGCAAAAGAAAAAAGAAATTGTAGAGGAAAAAGAGGGAAGATTTGAGCTATAATTAGCATTTGTCTTTTTCAGGAAATAAATGATCTCTTGCCCAAGGAATTTTTCTGGTACAGGAAAATGTCAGTCCTAACCCTGTTTTTGTTAGATGTCAGGTATTACCCTCCCTTTTTTTCTGGCAAGTGTACAAGTCCAAGATTAGGAGGTTAAACATTTCCACAGTGTGGTCTGTTCAGAATGGGCTTGGTACTCTTTAGTGGACAATGAGCTATACTGCAGCTGACAAAATACAGGTTTCCTGAACCAAATATATTCAGTTCAATACATTTTCTTTGGTTATGATGGACAGTAATCCAGTGTGACATAAGGTTTGATTTTGCACAGCAGGCTGCATTGGTTCTGTGGTAAATGGAAGCTGTCCATTACAAAAAAAAAGTCATTATTCCTATAAAAGAGTGAACTGATTTGAAAAATGGAGAATTGGTTCAAGTCTGCAGCTTACCTGCCCATGGAACTTTTTACCCAGCTCCCAGTACTGTACTTCTCCATTTGCTGTGCATTCTCTCTCTATCTTGGTGAGACAGAATTTGAGAGCCGGAAATTCCCCCTCTGTTGGGAATCATTACGCACAGTTTTTGATTCCATATTTAGTGGACACTTACAATTTTTCTTGTAATGCTTTCAGGGAAGCTTTACATGTTGATAAGAAGGCACTAGCAGTCCCAGTACATGTTTTTATGTGCTTTCCACTTCAGTTCCCAGTTGTGTTTAGGTGAGAAGGAAAAGAATAGCATTTTGTTATGGCTGAGGATTACAGTTCCTCCCAACCTGTGATTTTTCTTTATTTATAAAATACTTTACACTGAATAGACTCAGAATTACTGTAGGGCTTACTGGCACAAGCTAAAGTGCAGATTGCTTTTCCCAGTCATGAATTTCAGTTAAAAACAAACAACCGATGAACACATTTCACTAGAGACTGATTTAAATCGGGGTATTTCATTTGTATATTTCCTAAATAATATTTTCCTGCATGGGTAGAGATAAAAAAGCGGTTTTGCTTAAGATATTTTTGAAAATATGTTAGAGACTTTTTTTTTTAGACTTTGATTTTTCCTTTTTCAGGGGGACTAAGTAGGAAAATACTTATTGCAGTTGGGTCAGGGCAGAATTTCTATGGAAAAATTAAAATAAAAAATCAAATTTGAGCTAAACTAAAAAAAAATGAGGTAATGTTTTGAGATTTCACCACACCATAAAATTTCCATGAGTTGCAATGAAAAATTATTTTTGCAAACACTTTTGAATGAAGTTTTGGATGAAATTGCAAGGATAGTGCCATAATTATACCATGTTTTAGAAAGGGGTCTCGTAAGAGATGAAATAGGAATTATTATCAAAGGCTCCTTCGGGCCTTATTTACAGCCAGCATTAGATAAAGTGTTACTTAGTGGGCAAATAAGCCTGCCAGATATGAAAGAGACAGAAAGAAATGTGTCTTGGCATGCTGGGGAGGATATAAGTATGGAGCAAGCAGAATCTATTATATTTGATAGCGATGGAATGTCGCCTGAAATGACCCTCCATTCTTGCCTATTGTTAACTTTTTCTCATTAAAAGAAAAAAAAAAAAAAAAAAAAAAAGCCACAGCCAGCGAATTCTCTAACAGCAGCCGTCTGGATGGCAGAACAGCAAACTGTTTACATACATTATTACAGATGTCTGCTGTGTTGTTTTGGTGCCCAACCAGAATTGAGGTTCCCCCTGTGGTACTGTAAAAACATAGAGATTGATCTCACCATAAAGAGTTCCAGTTGACACTCATGAGACAGACAGACAAGAGGGAGCAGCAGAAGTGGTTTGTCCAAGGTCATGGTGTAGGTCAGCAGCAGCACCCGCAGGAAAACAGGACCCAGAAGTCTGGGTTTGTGTAAATAGGGGCATTTACCAGCATAATCACTCCCAGGGAAGAATGCCCCTATGAGGCATTACGTGGGTATAACTCTGGCTGTTGAGGATGCTGGTGCAATTACATCAGGAAACTTCCCCAAGCAGATGAGCCCCTGCTCATGGGCTTTAAGCACAAAATCCCGTTGCAAGGAGACCTTCTGCCAAAGAGTGTCGTTCGAAATCTTGCAACAGGAAGGAAAGAAAAAAACAAAACAAAACAGTCTTCTCTTCAATTAGAGGAAAAGATAATTCCTATCAAGTCGAGAGGCTCAACTCCTGCTGGCCTTTGTTCTTAAGCTTACCCTTGCTGTAATTTCACAGAGTAACTTGAATAATGCCAGTTTGCTCTGTGATTACCCCCAGCTGGAGCACAAAATTAATATCTCACTAAGTAATTCAGTACATGATGGGCGAACACTTAGTCAAACATGCCCTAAAAAGCTAGGATTTTCCATGTTTGCTGGAACTCTTTCAGTGACAATTAAGTGACTGTGTTCGTATATGTTTATGAGCTTCAGTAAACAGGCAGCATATTTACGTCTCCCCATTACCTTCAGAAATAAACTTCCTGAAGAGAAAAAAAAACCCCGTGTTCCCTGATTACAATCTAATTTTAAGTAAACAAGGGGTGGGGAAAGTGACTAATAAGCAGGACTTTGGAGGGAGGAAGGTGGGAGGTGAAGAATTTTCTCCCTCTGGAACCATACCACATCTAATGCTGGTAGTATTAAGTTAATATGCTGCAAGAGAGAAATGGCCTTGGCTAGTCTTCTTAGTGTTTGGGGGTTTGTTTGCCCTTTTTATCCTAGGAGTTTAGACTCAAGACCAGGTGCAATGTTTACTAACTTGTGATGTGGAGTTGCTATAGAAAATGCCACCTTTGAAAGGCATCTCTTGTAACCCATGCACAGTCTTGGCGTTTCCTGAAAGCCATAAACTATTGATGTGTGATCCTATGATATGCTACAGCCAATGCCTCTCTTCCATTTCTTCACATTGCACTCATTGCTGTTGCACTGCTTTCTCTCCACACGAATCCCTTCCAAAACTGAAAGTACCAATCTTTTGCCCCATTGGTCTTATTTGCTGTGGCTTTTACTATGCAATCAGGATTTGGAGGGCGAGGGGAATCCCCCATTTTTTGTCACAGCTGCGGCATTGCCATTGACTGGTCATGTTACTTTATCCTCTTCCACATTGCAGGAGGAATTAACTCTTGCAAAGTGTTCAGAGATGTGTAGGAAACAGACTGTAGACAAAAGACTAAGTATCATTTACTTTGATTATATCCATTAACATCTGCAGAAAGAAGACATTAGTGCATAATTTCAGTCTGTCTGTACAACTGACTGCTAGTTTCACTGGCTTGTGCTTGTAAGGGATTATATCAGGTGGAAAACACAAACAATTTAGTGAATGTTCATTGTTGTTCACTTTCCATCTAAAATTTTTCACTCTGTTGCTGTCCAAAGATTTCCTTTAGGACTGAGTGTTTAGGTAAAAGTAGACTAATGGAAATCCCTGAGCCATAATGTGAAGACAGAAGATGATAAAGTGGAAAATAATGAAGTGTGATGATAGATGGCAATTCTTTGCTGTTGTCCAAAATCTTATCCATTGACTCTTTCAGATTTACTTTAGGCCACCTGTAGCTCTGCCTAATTCTAGACTTTGTGCTGTTGTGATGGTTTATGCTGAAGGTTGGAGAGCAAACCTGCTGGGTTTTTTCATGCAGGCAGGGAAGGGGTGTGTGTGTGTGGGTAAAGCCACCTCCAGTGGTGTTTGGTCTCTTAAGAAAGGAAAGCACCTGAAAACAGTGGCATCCCCCAACTCAGAGAGGTTCTGTCAATCCCAGGCACTTAATGCTGTCACTGTTAAGCTAAGTGTTTTGATCCTCTGTGTCTTTTCACCTTCTCCGTGGCTATCACATGCTTTACTGATGGTTGCACCAGGTTATGTCTCCCTTCTTGGAAACTTGGTTAGCTCTCCTTAGGTAAATCAGCTTGATAAATGATCCATTAAATAGTAAAATTCTGTGTTCATCAATATAGTTTTAAGGGAGCTGGACTGAAGGAGCTGACAGATCTAAAAATAAAATCAGTGCTCTTCTTGTAATCCATTGTAAACAAGCTGTAAAACATCACTATGGTCTCCTTTCTAATTGCTTTAATGAGTAAATAGAGAGAACAAAAGTAGAGAGAGAGGGTAAAAAAATGTAAGCCGAATATAATTGTTCTTTTTTTGTGTGTGTTTAACCTATTGTATTGCTTTAGGTGATGGTATCTCTATTTCTTTAGTCCTGACTTAGAAAATTTTGACATAATTTTGCCAGAAGTTAAATCTTCTAGAATACATATTGCTGCTTTTGAAGAGCAAGGAGCTGGAAAATGTTCGAATTGCTCCCTGACTCTGCTACCTATGACTTTGTAAGGTTTTAATAGAATAGGTAAGCTTATTAAAAAAAAAAAAGGAAAAAAAAAGAAAAAAAGTGTACATAGAATTGTATTTTATCAAAAAAAGCCCCTGAATTTTCTACTATGTATCTGCTTTTTTTTTTTAACTCAGTTTCTGTGAATGAAGAAATCTGCATTCTATGACAGGTAAAAATACATCCAAACATATGTAATTTTTCTGTACTTCAGACTGTCAGGAGAATGAGTCTCTTTTCTTTTGTTTTTATTTTTTTTTTCCCCTTCTTTGGTTAACTCAGGTTTCTTATCCACAGCTTTGGCTGTTGCTTTGGTGCCTGTTTTGAATGTACTTGGCTGTCAAGTTTACAGATGATGTGTTCCCATTTATTTCAGTTCATTTCTAAACTTTCCATTGAAGAGATCCTTACTCTCACCTGGCTCTTGAATCTGCCCTCAGGTCAGTGGCACCAGTGGCAGCAGCGCTTTGAAGAAGCACTGGGATCTGGCTCTCTCCCTGGGTTCCTGAGGCTGGGACTGGCTTGATAATGAGCCCTCCCATAGGAAGAAAAAAAAAATTGTGAAGTTTGCTCACTGTTGCTCACTGGGATCGAACAGCTTGTCTTTTCTTTTGAGGAACATTTATACTTAACACTCGGTAGGCAAACTGCTATTTCAGTTTGCAAGTGGATTCAGTTATTCAAATGCACAGGCCAGAAAATGAAGGGGATTCTATTTAAACAGTGTGCTCCCAAGTCACAGATGATCTTTTTGATGTCTGTATTTTGCAAATGGAAATTTTCCATTTTCCAGCACTAGCATTTGTTCAGAGGCTGTATGCTATCTAAATCTGCTTTTGTGGCTGTTCATTTGCATTTTTGTTATGCTATATTTCCTCCTGTCTTCTCCCCTTGGCCCCCCACTCTTTTATATTGAATTCCTATTTTTGCTGCCTTCACTCTGTCTTGCATCTCTGAAGGCTCAATCATGCAAGATGCTGAGCACTCAGAGCAAACAGCAGAGGCTGCTCAGCACCTGGTCAGGATTACAGGTGAAAAGGGAAATCCAAAGCATCTGCATATTGAAGACTTGCTGACAGAGAGCAGATGAAAGGTGGAGCTGTTCCCCACTCAGATAATAGTCTCACTTCTCCTGTAGCTTCCCACCTTTTCTCAGTTGCTAGAACTGCTGGAACTACTAGCCAGTGCATCTGATGGGGAAGTGTGTGTAAATCTTGGGTTGAAATTTTATGGCATGATTTGAAATACTCGCAGTAGTTGGATGAAGTAGTCAAAACAGCCCTTCCTGGATTTAAAATAATGACCATGGGAACCCTTGCATGTTCATGTAGCTTTCTTGGTCAGAATGCAGTTTTCTGCTTCCTTTAATATTTATCTTTTATTTCATCCTGAACACATAGGTTCTTTCTTCTCCCAAATCTGGTTACATCCACGTCTACAAGCAAACCGCTTAGCAAGAAAAACTGCATTAATATCCTGAGGGAAAATTGAGAAGGTGAGGAGAGAAGCACAACAACTTAATTCTGGCAGTTGAAAGAACAATCTGAAAGTTGTCTCGGCTCAAAGTATCACGTACAGTCAAGTAATCACTATTCACTTCTGCAGATCCCAACCCTCAAACAGTCTATTTCACCCTCAGGGAAAGCCGGGCAGGGGGAGAAGAAAGTTTAAGCAAGAGTATCATGCACTACAATGAGAGGCAGCGTATTTAAAGCTGAGCAGTGATACAATCCGTGGGGTTGGGAGGTAGGGCTTGCAGGCTTCTCCTCCCATTCCTATCTTTTTTCTGAATTCACTTCTCAGAAGAGAAGATGAATGAAAAAGAGGGACCCTCAGAAGAGGGACCACGTTGTCCTGGCCAGCTTGGAATGATGATACCAATGATAGGGAATGAAAATACTCAAGTTTACCCAACCAGGCTTTCTTCTGAATCTGTTGGAAACTGGGGGAATGGTAGTTCTCCACAGAGTTCATCCAGGTGTGCAAGGACCTGCTGAATGCCTGTACAGTGCTCTGGGAACAGAGCACTCGTTTTGCAGAAGCTTGCAAATACCTGTGCAAGCACAGCACGTTGTTCCCACTGTATGGCAGAGGGCTGGTACCGAAGTACCAATGATTATGAATGCCTGGTGATGAAAGCACAGTGTACAGGCATCATTTTGAGTGTGTGTATGGCTTCCCACACTGCCCTTTTGGACTGGCTATGGGGCACTTATGGGAATCCATAACAAAACCCTCTGCTTACGAGAACAGCAAACTGCCAGAGTAAAGCGTGATATTTCCATGTTCCTGTCATGTGCAAGCACGTGCCCACAAACCAAAACACAGCTGGCAAGTCTAATTTTAGCTCTACCAGCCTTGAGAAGTGTCCCTTTAAAGAAATTCTTTTTATAATTCCTTTTTTTTTTTTTGAAGCAATTTGGTTGATAATACAGCAGCTGACAATCTCGCTGCCATACTATGGATGATTTAAATAAAAACAAAAAGAAACTGCTGCCCCACATTTTTTCCCCTAAAATTTATAAATAGGCAAAACCACTGTAGAAAGGCCCAGGAATCTGATGACATGTTAAAGAAATAAGTTATTACAAAAAAGGAGAAACGCTAGGATTTGTGTACAGCAGGAAACATTTTGTTATTCACGCACTTTTTTTTCCCTGATGATTTATAGCCCTGTTGTAAGACAGACTCTTCCTTCGTGTCTTTCGGAGGATAAATGTTTGGGATCGCAGTGCTGACACAGGTCCTGCACGCCTGGGATCTGTGGCAGGTGTGGGGCTCTCGGCCGGACGCGGGGCCACACCTGGCCCTCACCTGGGCCCGGGCGGCGGCGGCAGCTGCTGCGTGCGGGGGAGCCCGGCCGCGGAAACGCAGCCGCGGGTAACTTTTGTGGCACCGTGGTATTTTCACACGTCTGGGGGAAGGCACCCGCACGCCAGGCCGGCCGAATTTCCTCTTTACCCTCTTCCTCCATTTTGTTCCAACTTTAAATAAACCAAGTCTTATATAAGCGGTCTAACAAAGTATGTATTTAATATGTCTGGCCCGGGATCGCCTCTCCGCGTAGTGCCGGATGACGGCGCGGAGTAGTTTTCTGAAGGGGGTGGACGGCGACGACTTCTCTGCTCGGCGACCAAGCTCCGTGACCTTCCCCCTCCCGTTTGTTTAATTTTTTTTTTTTTAATTAAAATAATAAACATAAAACCGCGTTTTGGGGCTGGTCTCCCTCGTCCCCCGCCCCGCGGCGTTAGGATTTCCCGAGTCCCACGGCCGCTTTCCGGAGCTGCCCGGTCCGGCGCGGGCGCGGAGCGGGCGGGGGCGCGGAGGCGGCCGCGCGGCCTGCGCCGACCTCCCGGGGGAGCGGCGCGCCGAGGTCCCTCCCACCGGCGGCGCGGCGCGGAGGGGGTTTGAATGAAAGACAGGACGAGCCCTGAGCACCATGTCACTCCGTGAGGGAGGCAGCGGCAACTAGGCTGGGGAAGGCTCTTCCCTCCCCCCCCTTTTTTTTATTTTATTTTTTTCTTTATTTTTCTTTTCTTTATTTTTCTTTTTTTTTATTCCTTTTTTTTTCTTTTTTTTTTTTCCTTTTTTTTTTTTTGTATTTGGTTGGAAGGGGGGTGGGTGGGGAAGCGAGAGGGGAGGGCTCGAGAGCGGGGCGAGCCGAGGAGAGGACGAGGAGAGCGAGCGAGCGAGCGGGCGGCTCTGCGGAGATTTGGAGTTGCACTGTCTTCCCGGCTCCTCTCGCAGGACGGTTCCCTCCCGAGCCGGGCAGCGGGCACCGCCGGAGGCACGCTGCTGCTGCCAGCGGGGGAGGCGGGCTGCTCCGCCGCGGGCACCCGGGCACGGGGCTTCCACCCACCCAGGCACCCACACCCGCACACACCCCGTTCGCGCACACACACACGGACACACACACGTATATGTTCGTGCTGGCGCGTTTTTGGCTGCGCTGGAAGTAGCGCGCGGTAGACGGCGAGGAAGTCTCGGCAGCCTCCTCTGTCGCCCGCGCTGTCAGGAATAGCGGCGTGAGAGGAAGAAAGGCCCTGGGGCACTAGACCCTGCCAACGAGTTCCCCGCACCAGCCAGAAGGACTCCAGCTACATGGGCAAACGCCTGGACCAGCAGCCAATGTACCCCCAGTACACCTACTACTACCCCCACTATCTCCAAACCAAGGTAAGGGCTGGCGGGGCCGGGCGCCTGGCGGGGGATGGAGAGCGGAGCCGCGCGAATTGCGGGCTCGCCTCTTCTCTTTGGCGATTTTTCTGTCTCTTTCTCGGGTTTGCTGTCACACAGAGGGGAGCTGGTAGGCAGAAAGCAGGCGTGAGAGAGACAGGAAGGTTACTGTCTGCCCTCTCATTTATTTCTTTATTTCTTTTAATTTTTTTCCCCCCCAAGGGCTGCTGGCGTCGGCTAATTCTTTTTATTGTTTGGGGAGAACAGTGCGGTTAACGCTATCGTAACAGCGGGCAGGTAGTGTGTTTGTTATGGCATGGGATAAAGATTGCTCTGATCAGCATCGGACATAAAACACTTTTGGTGGGTCTTCCAGTGATTTCTACAGTTTATTCACAGCTTAAAAGCATTTTGCTGTTAAAAAAGCTGTCTGTGGCAACTCAAACTTTTAATCAGCTGAGGAGGAGATGCTGTGGAGCTCGCAGAGGAGCTCGGAGCTAACCGTCTGTAAATCTGGTGGAGTTTGTTTCAGTGCATTGCACTGGTTTTAATATTTCATTAAATATTGAGGGTGATATGGCTGTAATCTGGTGCACTTAAAAAGGTCTAGAAATAGAGGGTAACTGCTTTTGGAGAGTGTATCCGAGCGCGGACGCTTCCGTTTTCTTTCTTCTTTTCTTAATAATTTTTAAAATGCCAGCAGACTGGAAAGCAGGCCGGCCTCTCCTAGAGAGGCTGAGTGAAGTCTATGCTACCTGGCCATGAGTTAGTTAATTAAAGCCTTATTTTTATAATGCCATTGTATAATAGTCTGCTCTCTGAAAAGATTTCCTGTGTGACTGAAGGACAGTAACAAAAGAAAGCCCTAAACCGAAAGTTTGCAAACCCTGTCAGGACACTGAATTTGGGGGAAAGAAAAAGGAAAAAATACACATCCACAGCCACAGATCAACAATTTCAGCAAATAAATGAGCATTCTTTAGGAGGGAGAAGCCAAGGGTGCATGCACACGTGCATATGATACTGCGTGCACATATTCTCATTGCGCTCCTGTGGCAAATTTAACACATGGGACATTCGATGTGTGCAACTGTGTGTGGTGAAGTGCCATAAGGGAGGCTGACTTCTCCAGACTTTTGGTTTGAAGCACGTTGATCTGGCTGCGGTTGTGAAAGGATAAATTATATTCCTTGTTAATAAAAATTACTTTCCCGTTAACATTTATAGCCCAACTACTGCATTATATAAATTAACTAATTGTAAAAGCTGCGATTCAGGCTGGTTGGAGTTGTGATGACACCAGAAGCACTCAGTATGATTACAGCCTTGTAATTCATGGCAGGGTTACCTCTCACTTCTTTGCTCTGCTGTTTCTTTCACTGCATCACACGGATATTTTTCTGGTATAAAATTCATCCTTTTTTAAATTTTGTATTTTGGCGTGAAATTTATCGTTTCTCCCCGCCTTCCTTTCAAGGTCAATCCAAGTAGCATTTTACCTTTGTGACCATTTAGTGTGTAATGTTGCTGTTGCAGCAGCCTGTCACTAGCTTGACTGCAATATTGCCTATAGCTTTAACTGTTTGGGGGATTGGGGGACGCAGGCTGATGCTATTCCTCAAAACCTGGCAAGCCAAGGACATGAAACAATTGATGGTGTTTTTTTGAAAGAACAATAGCCTCGAGTATTGGAGGAGAAATATTGGACATTCCATCCCTTTTACTCACGTAGCTTACATTTTGCCAGTTGTCCTTTTTCTTTCTTTTTTTCTTCATTTTTTTTAACTTTGTAAAATAAGCTTTTTGAGAAAATTAACCTTATATTTGAGTTTAAAGTAGAAAAGTAGCTTTTCTGTAACACGACTTTTTTTAACCCCTTACTTCAAAAAATTATTTCAATACATTTTTATAGCCAGTATATGAAATTATCAACCCTGTGAAAAGTCATGTGCATCAGTCTTGGCACACTTGCACTATTATAGTAAGGACAGGTAAAATTTCAAATCGGTGATGCATTTTATATGCTTTTTTTTTTTCTTTTTCCTTTTCCTTGGTCCACAGTTAAGGGCGTACATAAACTCTAAATAATAAACAAACATACATGTGCGCATATATATATATATGCACACAGATGCAAGTATTTCTCTTCTATAGGCCATAAGACTTTAAAGTAGTGCAGACAGGCAGCATCTGGATTTTGTTACCTTAAAGCTAGCCATCAGCTTCTGGGACGTTTTAAAGTAGTTAGATCCATTGTATGTCTAAAGCTAATAGTTGGGTAATCAAATAATCTTGTGGCAGAGAGCTGTATCTTTTATCATCCCTATTGAAGCAACACATATAAATAAACCCTTGTATGATTCCAGCCAGCCTGAGAACCTCAGCTTCTTATTTTCCAAAAACTGCTCTTTGTACCAAGCATGGTAGGATTCAGCTCTACAGAAAGAATGTGTTTTTATGCTCATAGTCATGCATGCTGGGGAGGGGGGGTGCACATTTATTTGTAATTAAGAAAGAAATTCTAGGCTTTCTTATGGCATTTCTGCACAGCTTCTGAAATTCAGAGTGGCAGCATGTTCAACAGGCAGAGTTTGAAAATTCATGTTCCCCAGTGTGTTTGGGTGAAGTGCTGCTTTTGCTTTGCTTGTTTGGTGAAGTTGCCTTGGTTCTCCTTTGAGAAGCACTGCGTTACTGTACATCACGTCCCTCTCATGGGGGAGCACGGAGCTGCGCAAGATTCCAGCCACACTACAGTCTGTGTTTTCTAACGTGGCTAGCATGTTGTTGTGCAGAAAGAGTGTAAATGAATAACTGTATGGGTAATGGGATTATAAATAGAAAAAATGGATTCCATATGTTTGTCTGATTGCTTTAACTTTTTAGCGTTTTGCGGCCTTTTGTGGAACACGAAGCATGCACTCGTTCCATTAACTTGTGCTCCTTCATTATCAAATACCACCACTGAAATTAAAACTTTAATTTCAGGTTTAGGAAAAACCATTGTCCTCCAAAAAAGAGAAGAAGGGGAGGGCATTAATCCTTATGAGACAATTGCAAGGAATTTAATATGTCTCTTAAGGACAAGCAATGAGTTTGAGGCAAGACATAACCTTATTTCTGTTTTGGTGTGACGCTGTCTGAAAACTTCAGTTTGAACATACAGTTTTGGAACTTTAGGCAGACGCTGAGAGCAGGGGGAGAGTCCAATTGTCCTAAGAGTTTATTTCAGAGTAGGTGTTTCTGTTTACTGTTGTAAGTGAAGCATAGTCTTGTGTTCTTGTTGCAAAATATGTTGCAGAGAGGTGGTATATCTGATGAGAATCTGTAGTGCTTTTTTATTTTAGTTTGAGATGTCAAGAGAAATTCCTTAGTTGCATCCTTGCTGATGGTGTAACTACTCAAACAACTGGTTTACAGGAGTATGTTGCAAATTGTCATGTACAATGTTAATGATGCCAAATCTTGCATTATGGTCTGAATTTCTTTCTTTTGTTTCTTGCTTGCCAAAGCAAATTCTTTGCTCTTTGTCATTTAGCACAGAAGAAAACAAAAATAAGCACTATGAAATATCATGTAATGATGTGAAAAAGGGGAAAAATATTAACTCTGAATATATTTGAAAGAGTCTAGTTGATTTAGTAGGTGATGTGTTTTATCTTTATCCTCTGCAATTTATGATTAGACCTCTTTCTGGGGTCGGCTTTCTTTGCAAACAGTCTACTGAAGAAACCTGAATGACTTGGGTAGAAAGGAGGAGGTGCCCCAGTTACCTGTTGACAGGAATTGTTTGGTTTGTGATCTCTATACCTGCACTCGGGGTAAAACTATGCCAGTTAAGCAGCTATTTCCGTGTGGTTTGCTTTCATGCGTTCTCCAGATATTTCCTACTTATTAGTCATGGTTTGTGTCTGGTAGTTTAACTCTCATGGTATTGACTCTGTAACCCAGTCAGATGGCAGAAAGACCCCAAAATGAGAGGCAGTGTTTACAGTACCCACAGTACCTCTTCATCTCTGTATGCCTGGTGCATGTGTGAATATGTGCAAAAGGAAGAAGTGTGATTTCCCAACACCTGCCTGAGTAAAACCCCATCTCTGTGGCTGTGAAAGGGATGCAGACTGACCTGCAAGCAAGAGGGCTTAATGGGCCTGTTCCTGAAATGACAGATACATGCCCCAGCTGAGTAAAAAACAATTAGGTAGTTCAAACAGGTGCACTCAGAAGAGTTTAAGTTTGATATAGTGATTTTATGGGCACACATTCTTATGGGTGTGTGTTATGTCTCCTTTTTGACATTTTTGGGGGTATCTTTTGGCATGAGGGAATTGGGCACTTGCTTCAGTTGTGTGGCATGAGCATAGCTTCCTCCTTGCTCCATCACTCTCTTTTAGAAAGTGTGCATTTGGAATCGATGCAAAGCTCTTGCCTCTCTTCACCTTTTACCTACCAATCCCGTGGTCTTTAGCCACTCACGTTTCTGTTTAGCGGGCTTACGGCATTCCCCACTTTTGGCCATCTGGCCATACAGAAGGCCTTGAAGAAAGCGTTCCAGATACGGAGATGCCTGACAGGGCTTCTCTGGCTGGTAGTGTTCAGATTGTGTTTGGTGCCTGGTGTGAAGCAGGGGTCAGGTGTAAGGAGTAATTCATCAACCACACACTGATTTCAGGCTGCATTTCCAACCATCTGCAGCTTGGATCGCTGCCAGAGCTCAAAAGTCTAGCTGGAGCCCATGTGATCGTGCCAAAGTAAAGGCAAGCACTTGCAAATAGAGAAATGCATTTCTAGGAATGAAGTTTGCTCGCATTTAGCCCCTGTTTGGTTCAGTATATCACAACGTGTTTTTAATGCCTCAGAGAGCTGCCCAAAAGGATACGAATTCATTTAAATGCCATTTAAAAGTATTTCAGCCTGGCTATGATTTTGATGGTGATATTAATATCTAGCTCTAGTATTTGCCAATTGGCTTAAACAATAAGGAAGATGCAAGTTGTGTTCCTCTGCAAAATGCAGGAATATATGAACTTATTTGCTTTCCATTTATCCTTGCATGCCTGGATAAAAATACTTCTGTTGTTTTAAGGGACATGATGATATCTATTAAAATGGTCTTAAATTTCTTGACTGATCTTCCTTTCATATGTTGCCGCAATGCAAGCCTGTTTAAATTAAAAACTAAGCAACCCAAAAATACCCACAAATGAAAGCACCAAATAAAAATAAAAATAAAAAAACCCAAAACAACAACAACAAACTCAGATCAAACCCATGGAAAAGGAATATTCAAATTTTTACTATTTCAAATACTTACATATTATGATATTCTATGGCTATTAATTTTTGCAAGCAGATACTTTATTTCTGTAACAAAAGATGGAAGTTGCAAGCATTTCCCAGATGAGGCTACAAAGATCTTGCTGTGGCTAGTGTGTTAATAGTTATAATTTAGAATGCCTTATACAAGGTGCCCTTTCAAAATAAAGTGCAGTGGTTCAGAAACTGGTTTGGTTTTAATGCATGAAGTCCTTTCAAAGAAAGCATGATGGTATACTTGCACTTCAATTCAAGTATATTGGTAAAAATCATCAGACAGTCGGTTCTTAAATTTCCATTAATTAAAAAACAAATAAGAAAGGATGTACTTCAAGTAGGAAGTCTGAGTTCATTTCAGGTCTTGCTGTGAGTAGCTTGTATAGTATTCCCTTTGCATATAATTACAAGCTGTGTTTTCTAATTCAATTTTTTTTTTGGGGGGGGGTGTGGGGGGGTGGGTGGGAAGTGAGTTCTCCACTCTCTATACTCTGGGTGGGGACTGAGTTTGCTTGCAAACAACCTCATTCTGGAGTGTCCAGGAAGAGAAGCAGACTTTTTTTAAAAAACCCAAATAGACTGTTTATTTTTTTTTTTTCCTTGAAGAAAAGAATTTTAGTGCTAGAAATTGCATGTAGAGGAAAATAGTTAATATGTCTCAAGAATTTGCTTCCAGTGCTGCATTAAAATTGTGTTTTGTAACAGTCTCATCAGCTACAGCTGTATGTGATTAAATAGTGTAATATCAAAAGCATGTGTGAATGAGAGCTTTTATGATATAGTTGTTCCATACCAAAGACTGCAGATGGGCAGAGAAGGAAGACAGAGAACAGTCATTTACTCAGATATTGTCCAAGCCTGTACTCCAAGTACTCCTGTACTGGTGTTTTGCAGTTGCTTTCCCGCTCATATGGGCAAGATTGAGTAACAAAGGGAAGGTTAGAAGTAAAATTGTTTTACGAAGAGAGCTGTTCTAAACAAGCAGGTTTCAGCCCAAGTATGGTGCCTACTGATGCAGAATGATGTACCAATATTTTAAATAGAGGATTAACAGTAATATTATTGAATAGAAGTTATAGTGAGAGGGGTCTGTTCTGATTCCTTTGAAAATGAAAAATCAATGAAAAAGATTCAGTTGGTTTAAGCAAAACAGAATCAGGCCCTCAAAGCACATACTGATCACCATGGCAAAACCAGGACAGCTGAACAATATGCAGGTTAAAAAGAAAAACAAAAAACAAACCAAACAAACCCAACAACAACAAACAAACCCCCTGACAAATAACAGTCACAAAAGAAATAAAAACAGTAAATCAAAATGATTCTACGTTGTGCAAGGAGCCGAGGACATACCTCATCTGATACTTAACAGCATTTTGTGTTTGCTGTGGCTATAATTTCTATTTAGCATTATTTATCGTGATTTAGAATTTTAGAGAATGATCAGCATAAACCAGATGCTTTGTCTTTGTCTGGTTCTCTCTCTGCCAGTTGAGATACAATTTATACAGAGGGGAAGTCTAATTGCCATAGGAGATGTCTCACATGGAGCCCAGTGCCTATAATGAAGATTAACAATTTCTCTAAGAGACTAAGTGGGTTTATCCAGGAGAAAAAGTATCAGAGAGCTGGTTTTGCTTTTAATTATGTAATTCTTAAGATAAAAATACTGTGTAGTAGCCTCTTTGAAATTTGAAACAAGTCAGTTTTCTGTGTAGGTCTTTTCTGAGGATAGTGTTTCTAAATGGAGCAGTTAAGCAAAGGTTGCTTGTCCTATCCGTAGCTGCAGGTTGGAAGCTCCCATTGAATTCCTCAGTCAGACTGTCTTTTATATTTTGTTGGTTTACAGTAAAGTCTAATCATTTCTCCTAGTTTTTTATTAGCTGAAAGATTTCAGGTCTGACATTGTCAAATAAGAGAAAGAGATTATTTCCCCTGCTTTTTGGATTGAAAGACTTCCCTCCTTCCCTCCTTCCCTCCCTCCCTCCCTCCCTCCCTACCTCCCTCTTTGCTTATTTGTTATAAAGTTAACTTCAGCATCAAATGTGATAGTTTATTAAAAAGTAAATATTTACATTTTTAAGTGCTTCATTTGTGGTATATTTATGCAGATGACATTGTTTGGACAGATTTTCTATGAGGGTTTCTCTGTTAATTGTATTGACTTCATTCAGATGCAAATGAATGAAATAAACCACCTGACACATATAGATCATAGTAGAAGCCAGAAGACTCATAAGATTGCATGTTTACAATGTAAAGCACTCTGATATTTTGTTCCTTGTTGGTGTCTTCCTGACACATGTTTTATGGTTAGTACCATGTGGTTGATGATGATTTATGTGCTGTCATGTTGTGGAAGTGATGTCACTCCTGTGTGATTCAAATTTATTCAAGAAGATAAGTTGTTGAATTGATTTGTGTTCCCCCCTCCCCAAATATAAATCAACCAGCAGTTTGTTTTTATTCTGTGATTTTGCATTCATAGACCTAATCCTGAAGCTGTGCTTAAATACTCTGCTGAAGAACCTGGCAGAGTAGAGAGGGGAGGTCTTACTGGTGGACCAACATGATGTTGTTGTATTTAACTGATTGCTCATTTGGCTTCTGTTCCACTCTCTTCCCCACCCACTTTCACAGCCCTTCCTTGCCCAGCTATATTTAGAGACCAGCCAGGCTGAGCCATCCAGTATCGATGCTGCACAGGAGCCTGACCTTTCCCCCTCCTGCCGATGGGGGATGGCAGGACTGGATCAACCATCGAGTCTTGCATGTCTTGCCTGTGAGAGACTCTGGTTATTTGGAGCAACACGTGATGCAGTCTCATTGCCTTCACAGTTGAGAAGCTGGCAATGTTTGTGCCAGGGTACTGGGAGAGTGAAAGGCAGGCTGAAGATGCAGTGGCTAGGGCAGAGGGCTGTTTTGTATGTGCAGTCCCAGCACTGGAAAACCTTGCGGTGGTGCATGGGTGACTTGCAAGATAAAGGGACATTAGGGAACTTCAGATGGAGGCGTTTCACCAGAGGATAAGGGAGCCTGGTGTACCGCTACATCACAAAAGGTTTTTAAAGCTGGGTATCCATAGTTACAACAGGAGAGTTAAAATCTAGATTTCAGGGACTCACCTGGTGTAATGTCCTCCTTCCCTTTAAAGAAGAAAGTGTTTGGCAGTTCTTAAAGCTAGAATGATGTGCCTGTGTGAATTCCCTGGTGCTCAGAGAGCTGCCTGTTTAAAGTTTGCTCTATTTTACCCTCTTGCTCTAATTTTTCTGGCTCTGTGGAAAAAAAAAATGGCTTTGCAATTCTCAGCCATGTAAGGGACTTGTTAGTTTCTTTATGTGGTTGGGAATTGTTTCTCCTTTTGGTCTTCAAAGGCTGTTGCTGTTGAGTATGCTTTAAAGGGAAGGAACTACTTTCTTAGACAAAGGCTGCAATCCTTATTTCTTCTCTTTCTCGCTTCTCTCTGACCTTTTATTGGGGGACATGCATATAAATAAATTCTGCTTTTGGTGTCACGCAAGTTGGATGGATACTCTTAAAAAGAGAGAAGCATAATGGGAAATGCAGTCTTCATTTCTGTTCTCTCATTTTGTAGTGATGAATTTGGTTTGGTGCCAGTTAGTAAGTACATGACCTTTTCCCTACATCTTTTGATTCATGACAGGGAGTGTCAGAGCCGTGTTAGTGATCTCTCGTTACAGCTTTTAACAAACTATGAAATATTAAAAACGAATTAGGTCATTTGGAGCTCGGCTAGTATGTCAGTGATGCAGGGTGGCGATTTCATATTAACGAAGCATAACACACAGCTTAAAATGCAAAATTCAGATTTTTGTGAACACGGACAGCAGGGACATATCGCTTTTAGGTCAGGACATTTTTATCTTGAAAATGTAAGCTTTTAAAGACAAACCAAACAAGATATTTTGCAAAGATGGTATTATCGGCCGCATTTGGTTAGTGTTCATTCCAGAAAACTATATCAGCCTCAGCCTAATTGGAGCTAAGTTTTTCAGTGTATTTACTTTAAGATCAGAGCTGCTGACAAGACTTCTTCAGTCTCAGCTGAGATGTGGCTACACAGCTGTCGATGTTCTGCTTAGCTGCTATACACAACCTGATAATCTACCCCATGTAACTGAATGGTACAATATACGCTCGTTTGGTGTGCAAATGACGCTTCTGGAGTTGTTTAGTGGAAGGGAGACTGGCGATAAAAATGTGCTAGGAGTAAGGTAAAAAAAATAAAACTGATAGCTCTTAGACAAGCCTCTGCCTGGTTTTGCATTCATGGAAACTACCTTCAATACGACTCTCTACCTGCAAGACATCAGAAAAGAGTCAGAGGCACTGCAGTCCTTCAGATGTTTGACAAAGCGTGCAGCAGGACTTGGTAAGCTGAAAGCTTTACCTAGGCTGTATTAAGATGACGTTTGCTGTGTCAGTGTCTAAGAGCTGCACTAAGTGTACTGTTAAACAACCCTTTGTGAAAACAAGCATAAAGCAGACATATTGCTGTGGCCTTTAGCAAAGCAGCTGGGAACTTTCTGCCTGGGGGAGCATTGCACTCCTTGCATTTCATGTTTGTGCTCTTTGTGTCTCTTTGGAGCTTTTGCATCCTAAAGAAACGCATGTGTTTGTCCAAATATTTCCGTGTCCTTTTTGGTGTTGCTCTTCCTGTGAGTGTCAGCTGGGGGTGCAAAATGGGTACACAATAAATCTGGCTGATACACGGTGACTCCACGATGGCAGTAACAGTACATGCTGATCAATGATGTGTCTGTCATTGCCTCACAGGTACAGGTGTGCAATGCACTGAGTTGTCTTGAATTTTAAGATTATGGATATAATTCCTGTCTCTAGGAACAGCTGTGAGAAAGATGTAGACTCCTGGCCCACCAGGACATACTTGTTATCTGTGTGATTTAGAAGCCTTGCCGGCCACTCAGTTTCTGCTTTATATCTCTGCCATTTTATGAAATCACTGTAATTGTATACAGTTGTCCCTGTGCAACATGCAATTTCCTGTAGTTTGAAAAGCTTTCAGCTTAAGATTGTCTAAACTTAATAGCATAAACATTAATTTACTGTGTTAGATGGGTTATTGGGTGTTTTTAGCATGCATAAGTCTGGCAGTAATTGTGCTGGACAGAAAAAATAAGTTTTGTTTCCTTCACTGTCTGCCCTGCTTTGACTTAAATGGATCCCTGGTGATGGTAATACTTAGCATGTAGCAGTCATTTCAATTTTCAGTGGGCTGTGTAAACATTAACTAATCTTCAGAGCCCATTCTGCGAGGTGCCTTAAACACCTTATTTGCTTATGCAATGGCTGCATGCAAATAATGACCTCGGCTTTCAGAAGCCTGCACTGGATTGTCAAGAGTTGGGGGATAGACTTGTGCAGCATCCACACTTTCTCTCTTTGGGCAGAATCTGGAGGTGGGGAATGCCGTTGCTGCTTTGAGCAAATATGGTGCATGAGTGGTCTGAGAGTAGAAAAACTGAAAAAAATAAGGGAAAAGCATTTTCAGAAGGTGACATGGTAATCTCTTGTCATCCAGAAGTGTTGAGTGCCCACAGCTTTAGCAGATGAAGTTCTCAAAGACATTTGACACTAAACCTAATGTGACTCATGGCATTACAAAGCACTTTGCAAGACCACTTACCTGAGGCAAGTGCCTGAACCTGCCTGCTGGTTCAACATTACACTTTCCTCTTGAGCCTTTCTGCTGGGGAAGAGGACAAATGGAGCAGGGTGAGAGGATGCACCTTCTGGAGGAGAGGAATTCCCTGTTGTGTCCCCACTGCTGGGAAAGGAGGCTGACTGCAGTCCTGCTAAGGTGACTGAAAAAGATGTTTGTGGTGTTTGACCATTGCTATGAGGGGCAGGTCAGTGTCCAGCTTGCAGTTTTTTAGAGATTCAAACAGTGCTTGGCCCAAATGTTTCTGGGAGACAAAAATTTAGCAGACACCTGGACAAGGATGCGAAGGACTTCTTCATTCTTCCAAGTCACAAAGAGAAGAACATTTTCAAACAGTGCATGTGCACAGCCCCCAATCCCACTGGCCCTTGCCAGCTTTGTCAGGCACTGATGGGAAGGTTACAGAAAAACAACTGTCACAATTCCACCAACATTGTGTAAGGAAACTGGTCTGTATTCGAGTCCTTCAGGTTAATATTTCAAATCTACAGCACCCTGTTAATCACCAAGGCAATAGCAAATAAGCTATTTGTGGGTTGGTGTTATCTAAGTAGTAGTTGATAGATACAGAACTGTCACAGCCAACTGGCTTTAGTTTTCTCATGCCTGACGTCGTGTCCGTTGCCAGGACTTATTTTAGGTTTTCTGTTGTCATTACTCTTTTTCATTCTCTCACCTTGCCTTGTAACAGTATCATATGTGCTTCCCTCTCTGTTGTGTTGGAAATAGTTGCATTTTTAAAAATCACAGCTTGTTTGGCTCAAAGGTACTTCATGAATGGGAGAGAAATTATGATATTCTTGATGCTGATAACTTCTTGTGTCCCAAGGCTTTTTGTTTTAAATATGTGAAAACACTACAAACAAGGGTTGATTATTGGTGTTTTAAAACTGAACAAGGAACTGTGCCAATGGCCACAAAGATGTAGATTGTGATTTCACAATGTGTGTTGAGGAATGAAGTAGGACTGCCATGCTCCAGCAACAGCCGATGAAGTAGGCGTTTATGCTTCATCTCTCCTGGTCTTTTAGCAAGGGAGTAAATTATTAGTTGTTTATTATTTCTTAACCTTCAGTGGGTGATTTCCTTTCTGCCCTAGTCAGCTATTTTGAGGTAGAGATAGGTGGATTTTATTTCCTTCCTCCTCTTTCCCACATTCTCATTTGCTCTCAGGGTAGATTGTCAGGTAAGTTCATGCCTTCTTTTTTACCAGCGTGAGGGTCAGAGAGGTGATCTGAAGCTTAGGTGACAAGGACAGGCTTTGAAAAAGCTGAAGCATAAGGGCATCATTACCATGAAATGAATGTAAGGAAAGCCAGAAGCCTGATTTCTATTCTACAATTTGTCCATCATTTGTGATTTAGCAATTCTACTTTCTTACCAATGTCTTTGTTTTGACACCCCCTTGTTTTGGTTTCCTTCTTAGCCTTTTAAGAACTTTACTGGTTCTCTCTTTTTTTTTTTTTTTTTTTTTTTTTTTTTTTTTTTTTTTTTCCCCCCACACACATTCTAAATGTGTATGCCATGGTCTACCATTTGACCATCAAAACTTCTTTATTATAAATAGATATTGCTGTTGTATTTCCTAAGCCAGTCATATTCTTCCCCTCTTTATTTTTTTTTTAATGGTATTTTGCTGTTTGCAGACTGCCTCTGATTGTGCAGTTTGGTTGTGCTGAGCTGCATACAAAGCCAGGGTAAGAGATAGTCCCTGCCTGCAAGAGTTTATGAGCAATGTAAATAAGGCAGCCTCACAAAGCTGAGTAGGAACAGCAAAGGAGAGAAGTGAAGTGCCTGGTAGGAGGTTGCGTTGCAAAGCAGTGCCAGGACCCGGATGGTAGGTGGCAAGTAGTGTTTACTGTTTACCCATATACTGTATGGCACTCCATCACCTTGGGAATGAGTCACTCTGCCTTCCCAGTTCATGCATTGCTGGTTTGTTTGTTTTTTTTTTCATTTTCTTCCCTAATACTTATGGTTTCAGTGGCATGGAATAATTTCTTCTTTTCTACCTTTGTGCACTACCTTTGTGCTTACCTGGGCTTTAATTTCTTCATCTTTGCTGTTTGGTGGCCAGTCTCCCATGCATTGTATGTCAGATTTTGGGTTTTGCAAAGTAAAGGAAGCCATGGAGAGGATTTCCGGAATTGCCTGTGTTGGTATACTGGCACTGAACAAATACAGTCTTTAGCTGATACTGCTGGCTGACTTCATGGAGAACGTAATGGAACTGGACAAAAGAGCATAGCAGTTGAGGTCAGTGTGAGACAAGAAGTCTATTCCCAGCAGATGAGAGCTCTGGAAATATCCTGGTGTGCAGTGGCTGGAGGCTCGTGCTCAATGAGGGTTAGAGCTGGTATTTTTTCATGCTTGCTTCCTGTTTCACCAGGACTCTAATGTTCCAGGAGAGCCATGCTGCCCACAACTGTTCGGTGCTTTTGAAAAGTAAATACTGGGGGGGAAAAACGTGCATGTGTCTTCCACTTCAGCAAGTTGGCTGCTGGTAAATGCTGAAATTTCAAAGGGACAGTGCTCTGTACAGTAGTTTGGGGCCTCAGAGCCAGAAGTGCTCGTCACCTGCAGCTCCTTTTAATTTCAACCAGAACCTAGTTGAAACTATGTACTTTGTGCTTTTGAAGACCAAGAGCTCCTTAGGGTTTTAATGTTACCCTTTCTTTGTTTTGTTTTTCAAGCAGGGCTTGCAAGCTGACAGGGAAACATCTCACTTTTACTGTGTTTTTGTAGGGGAAGGAAATAGAGTTGGGAGACAAAGGAGAGAAGTTTGGGTCTTTTGGGGTGGTTTTGTTTGTTTGTATTCTTGTTTTACAGGCATGAGTAGAATGTATTTCCAAAAGAAGGTATCTCTCTTAACAGGTAACTCTTCATTTTGTCAGTGGCGTGATGTTAATGATTTAAATAACTTTATTGTTTATTTAGCTTCCACAACTTAAATTGGATGATGAAGAGGGATGTGATTTCTTCCCTTATTTCATTTTAATTTTTAAAAATGTAGCATTTGAGATGCATGGGCTGCTATGAAATGATTATCTGCTTAAAAAAATGCAACAGCAGCTTCTCTAACAGTTATGTGACATTTATTTTTATTAACATGCGTTTTAAGAAATTCTAACTGTTTTGGTCTGTTACCAGCTCTTTCAGTTATACTAGATAACAGGAATTAATTTTCCTAAGGTATTTTAGTTCAAAAGGATCTAAATTGTCAAAATGTGAGTTTGTATATGTACCAATTCTAATCTCCCTCTAGATTGCGGGGAAAAGCTTGAATGTCTAATCTAGATATACCCGATAGGCTCAAAAGTCACACAATGAAAATCAGAATGCAGTCTTCTGAAAAGCTTGGGATGTAACATCCAGGGCTCCTTGTGTTAAGGTGTAGGTTGCAGTGCTGAGTATTTCTTGAGTTTATAGACAGTAGTTTTAACACTCAGCTGATGATATTTTAATTTTTTTTATTTAGACATGCATTTTGAAAATCTGGGTTTGCGTTTCATATTATGCCAAGTGCTGCTGTATCTGTTGCTTACTCGGCATTTACATTGGGAATATCCAAAGCAGACAACTGGAGGAACAAAAATCCAACCCATGCCTGATTTGTTTAGTTGTCTTAATTTTCTTCCCACTGAGGTTGGTAGAAGTGATTTATTGGGACAGATGGAGTGCTAGTGTTGGGAGACTGGTAACCTGTGAGGTGTTTTCCCTTTGGGCCCCATCCCGTGGTCCGGGTGTGCTCACAGCTGAACAGTGCCTTGTAAGCAACTCTGCTGCAACTGCAGCACTGCATACAGGATGAGGAATTATTCAGTGGGAAGAGGGCTGTCAGAATTTGGCCTTTAGGATAGAAATTTCATTTTGTGAGTGTATTACAAACAAGAGAGAGTTAAAAGATGAAAAACTGCTTCTACATAGAAAAATAATACTGTTTCAATTTAAGCCTTGGTTTAGTAAGCTTTCTTGGTAAGAAACTTGTTCCTCAGGGCATTTTATCTATTTTTCTCTCTCTCTTTGGGTTTTATACTGCTGCCCATCACGACAGTATCTGAATGCCTTCTATGTAGAGATTGATAGCAACTTTGAAGTCCCCAGTGAACTGTGCAAATCTTTGACACATCTTTCTTTAGGGGATGAGAAAATACACCAGGTGGGATTTTTTTTTTAATATATTTGTGTTATGTAATTTTACATTCTAATCGTATTTTTTAATATTGTTGTTTTGGAAGATGTTAAGTGGTTTTTTTTAAATTATTTTTTTCTTCTCCTTTTCATGATTTGATTGAGCTAATGGGGTACAAGAAGTTCAGTGTTGCATTCAGAATACATTGCTGACTTTTGAAAATGTGTTTTCCTAAATGTCACATCAAGCAGATAAGGGATAAGTTATCAAATATCCAGTGTTACAGAGGTTTTCTTTTTTGTTCAATGTTATCTAAATTGTTTGAAAAACATTCAAATAATATTTGCACTTTTACAGGTGATGCATACCAGATCTATATCTGCTAATGTAAATTGTTAGATGCAATCTTTTACCTTTTAAAATTATTCTAGTAAGAGTAAATATTTAAATTAGTATGTAGGACTAAGTTCTTAAAACTAGAAAGATTACAGTGAGAGGATTTACTAACTGGTTTAGATATTCTGTTCTGAACCATTTCAATATTAGTCTTATGTGGCTAATCTATCTGGCTAGCTATGTAGTCTGTTTAAACAAGGTACTTGGCTCTTCCCAAATAATTTCAAAGAGAAATAAAAATAACATCTTTGTTTTCTCTCTTTCTTTCTAGTCTGTCAGAGAAACACCTTGATTAGTTTATATTTAGTTTATATGCGTGGGTGTCTTCCTTGGATGTGAACAGTAAGAAATTTTTGAAGAAACTCAAATTGTAATAATGAGTCCTGTGGTTAATTCAGAAGATGACTGATCCTGTCACCATTGCTTAGTTGTTGTTTTTCTAGAACAAGCTAGATCTGTCCTACTGCCAGCTTTTATGAGTGCTTCCAGGGATGTCTTAGTGAAGATGGAAGTCTATGGTAACTTCTGAATGAAAAATTACTGCTGGTCATTTCATAGCTAGAGAAAATTGAAGGTAAATCACTCATCACTAAGGCATGGATTTGAACTAGGCTGTGCATTTAGTAGGCAGTTTTTGGAGAAGGAGAAATTCTGGTAGAGTTCAGGAGAAATGGGGAGAGTAGGGAGGATAATCTTGTAGTGTGAAATTTCATTTCCTTAATATGCCAATAGCATTTTCTTAGAAGGTGTGCAGTATTAGAAGACACCTCATCCAGATCATACTCTCTTCCTCAGAAGCAAAATCAAATGGATTTACAGCACCTCTTCCAGACATTTCTCAGTGACTTGTATTATAAGGAGGCACAAGGAATGGTGTAATGGTGTAATGAGGAAGAAATGGATGTGGCTGAGGAAGCTGCTGACCCTTGGTTAGAGAGGGTTCTGCTACCTGTGTTGATGTGTTCATAATTATATGGTGAAGTGGAAAAAATAAAGGCAATTTTTTATGGTTAATTTTTTCCTTCACAGAAGGCCTGCTGTCCCTCCCCTGTAAGACACTTAGTTTTAAACATATGAAGGTGAAGGAGCATGGTCAACTCAGGTGTGACAGATCCATCTAAAATGTCAAAATTTTTTTTTTGTATTACCTTTTTTTTTCTACAGCTGCTATTTTAAATTATCATGCTCTTCAAAGGTGTTAAACATGCCTTGTCACACGAGTTAAGTCAGTTTTTACCCATGGATTCAAGAAGTCAACCTGTATATTCTTGTTTGAAAAGATGTGTAGCCTTATCTTATTTTTCACTGTTGAGTGCCCATTAGGTTTGGTGGGAGCTACTGGGTGCATGATATTTTTGGAAATCAGGCCATCGAGGTATGCTTTGGTTATAAATATCTGTAAGCTAATTAGGCTTTAAACTGATAAAAATTCCCAAACAAAACACATCTTCCTTCCCTTTCACTAGTAAAAAACCAGGGTCAGCTTGGATGAGTTCCTCGCTGGCGTGGACGGCGTGCCCACGTCTCAGTATGTTCTTTGAGCAAGTTTCCTTTTTGAGGCCTGTGAGTCAGCAGGGTTTTGAAGTGGATGAGTCACAGACAAACTAGCTGAATGATGGTTACCAAGTGGGTGGGGGAAGCAAGGATTTTATTCTGGGAAGGTGCAAATGCAGACGGAGGCCAAGTCTGGAGGTGAAGGAGGCCACAGGATGAAAGGCGTTCGCCGGTAGGAAGCCCTGAACCGGTGTTTGATGCTGGCTGCTCTTTGTGGTTTGCTGCAGCCATGTGCTTCCTCCTGGCTCTGTCTGATGCTCCTGTGCAAAGTCTGTCCCCCTCTTGGGGAGCAGATGTTCCAAATGAAAAGCGGATAATCCTGACAGATAATAAAGCAACATTAACTTTGCTGAGAGCCAGCTAGTTCCTATCCAAGAGTTAGATTCTGACCAGAAGAGAAATTGAGCTAGTCTGTGCTTCATGCCTTTCAGTCATACAGAGCATAGACCTTTAACATCTCTCTGACTGGGACAGGTGGCATCAACCATGCCTATGCAGAGCAGATCAGTGTGCCAACCTCTGAAATCAGAAACAACAGTGACATATATTGTACTGTCTGACAAATCTTCTTGGAGGGCTTAGAAACGAAAATGCAAACAATGTGAAAACACCCTGTTCTGGACAATCCCATTTACTGGTTGATGGAAAACCAGATTGCCACTCCAGAGCATCCCTTTATGTGTTTCTTATATGTTCCTGCAACTCCTTATGCTGTAATGTAATTTGTAATGAGGTTTCCCTTAAGGTGTGAGGGTCTTTTTGTTACACAGTATTTTGTAGTTCAACAGGAAACCAGAAAATATGACCATATATCATTCCCACTAGAGCTACAGCTGACCACCTATCTCTGTATATTAGCAGATGGTGATAAAATTTTTTTGTGTGTGATGGAGTGTTCGCTTAGAATGGGATAGCAGAATTGCTGTCGGTCAGAGCTGTGGAAGGAACTGAAGAGCAGTGGTTTAACAATCAAGCCTCTTGCAACCCTGACTCTCTTTCCCTTCTTCCCACTATGTTCAGATAGAGTAGAGAGAGTAAATACTTCAATTGATAGTATCCTGGGGTGCTCAGATACTGAAGGAGGAGACTGTGGTCACCAGATTCCAGCTGCCCTGTTTCCTCTCCCAAATGAAAAAGCTTTTATCAGAGTAGCATATATAAATACTTTTCATTGCAAGCTCAAATCATTCTAAAACTATTTTGAGTACAAAGTTTATGTTCTCTTGAGTCCCGGTGTAGAAAATGTGCGACAGCGAACTGAAGGGTGAGAGGCAATTGAATATATATTCTATAAGAAGTATGTTGAGAAATTTAGTAGAACAAAGAAAGAGCCAGTGGCTGAAAGATGAAGCCAGTAAAATTCAGGAGATGACAGTGAATGTTTTGAAAGGCAGTGGTAATTTACCACTGAAACATATTGCTGAGGGATGCAGCAGATTCCCCTGTCACTTGAAGTCTTTAAACTGATGTTGGGTCTTTCTCATTCATCTTTGCTGTGTCAGTCCAGGGGTTTCTGGGTTATGTTTGTTGACTTCTGTTGTGCAGAAGGTCGAACTAGACCATTGTAATGTTTCTCCTGGCCCTAAATCGAGGGTCTGTGAGCTGTGATTGCTTCTATCATTTGAGTAACAAATTCAATTGCCAGTGGTAATGGAGGATATGTAGAGCCAAATCTCAAATTGAATCCAAGCACTGGGAAGAGTGGATGTGCGTGTGAGAGACACCTGGCTTCCCTAACTTTTGCATTACATCTATTTAGATTTCATTTAGGTCATTTTCATTTACCTACACTCTGCCTCTCACTTGGCCCATTGCATTTCAGGGATTGTTGATGGCATAAATCACAGGCTGAAACAGTAAAGGGAGGGAGGATTCAGGACAGATTAACAACGAGAACAATATGTAGGAAAGCATGACTTTAAGTGCCCCACACTTAGGGGCCTTATAGCGTTTCTGACTCTTTGATATATAAATTACATCAATTTAGATTCCCTCATGCACCAATAGAGTGGGTAGAACAAGCTCTAAGGGAATCTGAGTGAGCATAAGTGGGTATAAATTACATTACCTTACAGATTGACTCTGATTTTGGCCCAGGTTCTTTCCTTTATTTTCATTATGTCAACTTTGTGCATTGGCATTATAGTCTTTTCAGCAACTGGCCTGACAGCTAATGAGTTCTTTCTACCAACAATAAATCAATCAAGACAGACAATGCTGCTCCATGTAAATACTTCTCTTTATGTTCAGAGTATTCAGAATCCCATTAAATTTGGAACAGTGTGCTAGTAGAAATGCATGTGAAGAACTACTATAAAAAGTGCTAATTATTCATAAGCCACCTGGTTTTCCTCTTTGCTCCCCAGCTAACCATGTTCTGAGGCTGGGGAAAATTAGAAGAGGAGTAGGCAGCACAATAATGCTGAAATATAAACTGCTGTGTTGAAAACAAGTCCAAGCGGTTTTAGGAAGTTTTCTCAGTTTATGGTTGTTTGTACTTCCCGAAATTCCTGCAACAAGCAAGGTTAAAAGAAAAAGTCAAGAAAAGAACTAGTAACGTTTCCACTCTTGGAGAGCTGAAGCAAAGGAAATTTTAACTGTAGTTCGTTAGGGAATAGGATGGATTTTCCCTTCTATTTATTATTGAATAGAAGAAAAATTGTATTTGTATGTTAATTAAGTTACAGTAGAATTTGCTTTAGGAATAACTTACAAGCTATGCAACTTATTTCATCTCTCAGTTCAGAGTATGTTGCTAAAATGCTAAACTCTATTCCAGATTGCAGTATTGATAAATGTTTCTGTGCCACTTCATTATGTTTTAGGGATTTTTTTCTTTTTTGATGTCAGCACTTAAGCATTTAGGAAGCCACAGGGTAGGTAGAGCAAGGAATTCCTGACTGGTTTCTTCTTTTGCCTTTTACCCTGCTGTATGGACTGAAGAAAAACTCACTGTTTTGTCTTCCTTTTCTGATCTGAGGTTGGCAAGAAGGCCTATAGAATCTTATGAAAGATATTCAGAGATACAGTTGATACCTTTTTTTTTTTTTTTTAATATTCTCAGGTGGTGAGAGCTATATAAATGCAAACTACCCATATTATTTCCTATCATATAAGATTTTCAGTCGTGCTTCTTCTTCAGAATCCCTGTGTTCTCTTGAATGATGAAATTGCAAATGTTCCATGAATGTCAGTGCAATTTATTATCATCTTTCATTCAGAGCATTACAAAATGATTTGCAGATGCAGGTGTTGCTAATGATTTTCAGCCATCCTCCTTAAAGATTGGAGAACATAATTGTCCCTGTTTCTATAACAAGGATGAAACTCCCTAACTAAAATGAAAAGGCTAGCTTGGAAGGTGAGTTTGTGTTGCCTACTACATCTTCTTGGGGCTCTTTCCTTCTTTCTTCTACTTTTTCTGTTATTTTTTCTTAGTGGAATCCATTGGCTACATGGGAGGTAGAATTTTTTTGTTTGTTTTTAATGTACAGAAGGATGCTTCAGATGAAACAGGGGGCTTAAGGGGGAAAAGGTGCTGCTTGACAGGCCTGAATAAGTGTCTTGCAATATTTAACTGTGGACATCATGGCTCTTTCTTTGTTATCTAAGGACTCTTAAACCTCTGTTTTATTCCTAAAATGTAATTCAACAGCTTCACCGACAGTATCTTAAAGATTGTTCTGATTTCAGTTCCAGAAAGTTCTTTATTAATAGGAGGCATTATATATGACTTTTATCATGGAAGTTTTGAAGGGGGTTTGTAGGGAAACATTTCTGGCTGTATCTCATACAGCCCTTTGTTAAGCTTTCTGCTGAGGAAATCACTGAGAAATCAAATGGAGGTGTAAATGGAAGCATACTAGAAGTACTAAATGTTTGGGAATGCACAAGTCTATAGACTTGACCTCTTGTTGCTGGGGACATTGGATCCAAGATCCTGGTGATAGGAATGACTCTCTCAGTAGAAAAAAAGGCAAGATTCCTTCTCTCTGAAGGACTGAGCAGGTGTAGTTGGTCCTGGTTGCATAGAGGTGCAGAGATTCAGCCTGCTTTTCCTGCAGCCTCAAATGGAGAAAGTACTGTAAAGCACTAGCTGCAAATTAAAGCTTTTTTTCCATAGGGAAGAACCCTTGGGTGAAGGTTGGTGCAGCCATGACAGCTCTCCCTTGAGGCAAATCCTCTTAGGCATTTCTGTATAAAGGGATGCAATTTGAAGCCACATGCCAGCGGGAATAAGTCAACTGGGATGGCTCATGTGGGCGATGTCAAAGGTATTTTAGCACAGATGAGGCTATGATATTTTTGTTGTTATTGTCTTTTAAAGTGAAGCTGTACATGCTTTGCTTGTGGCAGCTCTCTGAAGACTCGGTAGCTCGCTTTTTATTTGATTTTGATTAAAATCGATGTTTCTGCCAGCTGTAGTGATCTCATGAGTGAGATACCTGAGTTTGATTCCTGGATTTGATTTTTCGCTGTTGTATGGTGAGGGGAACGCCTGTCTTCCTCTAGAAGGAAGGCAGAGCTTCAGATCTCTGTGCAGCAACCCCGTTAGGGGTGGAGTGGCTTTGATGGACTCTACAGAAGGGGTCTTTATCACCAAATAGCTGTAGATACACACAATGTAGGCATTCCCAAACACAGAACAGGCAGGGTTGGTGCAACTCTCCCATCCCTCCCTGATAATCCTATTTAATGTTAATAGGGAAAAATCATGTCTTGTAGAGAATAGAGTACTCTGCCCTAGGTTTACATAGACCTTTGTGTTTCTCCAAGGGCTGAGAACAAAGGGTGGTCCTTTTTTGACTCAGCAGAGATGAAGATGACAGGTTGTAAAGTTCTTGTGAAATTAGGCTGGACTCTGCACAGCACTTCGTTGCTACAGTGTGTTCTCTATTAAAAAGCTGAGCCAGGCTTACTGGCTTAGATAAACTATCCAAGAGTTGGTGAAGTAATTAGTAAATGTGCACTGTCAGACCAACTAATTTGTTTAATTTTGAACAGGCAGTGTTTATAGTTTTATTTAAATCATCTTAAGAAGTGGCTGTCCAGAGTTATGGCAGGATCATGATCTATGCAGTGCTGCAGACAAGCAGACCTGTTCCCTCCTTTTGCTGCAACACCACTGAGCTCTGTAGAGGACAAGTGCAGCCCTTCCACACTATTTCATGGCTATTTAATTCAGTCCTAGTGGTAGGAGATAGTTCTGTACTTGTTGGAAGCTGCCCCTGGTGCAGACATTTGTGTTTGTGTGGCTACCAGGTGAATCAGGCTAGGGAGCAGATATGGCTCAAAGCTAAGGCATTAGCTTTCTGTTTTCTGTTTTCTTTTTCTTTCTTTTTTTCTTTTTTTCCTTTGTCCTTGGGCTCTTGGAGCCAGCTCAACACATGGCCAAACAAGCACTAGAACTGGCATCCAAGAGGGAGTACAAATACCCAGCCAAGGGAGGTACCGAGGGCAGAAACAACTTGCACTTTGGGCAATTTAATTGGTAACAAATCTGCAACCTGAGTTTACATGCCTGTTTGTGTAAATTGAATAGTTTAGTGACTTCTGGCTCGAGTTGTGTTTGAGTTCTCCAGGGTCCAGGAACAAAAATGTCAGAAGCTTCACTATAGTGACTGAGTCTTTCAGCTTCCTGTGTGGTTCTTTGCCAAATTAAATAGAGCCAGAAATCTCAGCACCAGCAGCTGTAGGGAGTTAATCCCACCCAGATCCAGATTAGCCATGGCACATTTTTGTAACCATAGGCACGACAGTTTAGTGTAGACAGCTGTCCTGATAAACTGATTTGGGAATCCTGCCCTCATAGGAATGTTTGATGTGTACTGGTCACAGAAGTTGTTTCAGAGTTAAGGTAAGACAAACTGGTAGCCTGGATAACAGTTGCATGTTTTTGTTGGTGTTGTGATGGCAATACTACATGGCTATCAAAAATAACATGAATGGTTTTACTTTAGAAGTAGAATGAATTTATCTCTCTACCTGAAATTATATAGGTATGATGCCAGTACTTATCTCCTGTGTTGTAAGGATGATGCCTATTTGCTTATTTAATAGATACTTGATACAGAGACAACAGGTGTAGAGAGAGCCTGCTTCCCACCCTGAGCAATACCCCATTTTCAAAGAGGATTTTCTTCCCTGCTGCATTTGCTCTTGTGGCCTGTGTTGGCTTCATTGTTGAATATTTTGTGGAACAGAACGACAGGGATACTTGAAAAACAGGGTAAAGTGGTGATTGTAGACAAGGATGACTTTTGACTGGGTGAATGGGATAAAACTTTTCAAATTGTTTGGAGCCATAATGATGGGTCACCTTGGGTAGTTGCATGGCTTGAGCACCAAACTTTGAATCTCACAACTGGGGATTTGATCACAGTTTAAGAGGAAAAAACCCCATGTTTTGCCATAGAGTAATGACATGCTAAAAGTTCATCTGGATTCCAAATGAGAATTGATCATTTCATTGCATAGAAATCACTGCAGAATTGCCTCCAAAAGACTGAGCATGCAGTGCCAAACAGTCAAATTGTTAAAGGCTGGGAGTATGGTCAAGGGTAGTTATCTGTATGTTTCCTCTGCTCCTGTCCTCTCCTTTTGCCATCTACTTCTGGTTATTGTTGAAGACAAGATTTGGGGCTAGATGGAAAAATGCTGTGAACTGATATAGCTGTTTTTGCGACTTGATGGGAGAATGTTTTTAGAAGTAGCAGAATCCAGTGAGTAGAGTACTGTAACCATAAGCTCAAGAGTTTAGTTCAGACAGCTCTTCTGATAACCCAGTCTGGGGATCCTGCCCTCAGAGGAGTGTTTGTGTACTGCTTACAGAAGCTCACAAGGTCATGGTGAGCAGGTTTGATAGCTACCCTGATAGGGTCTGTAGTCTGGAGGGGAACCCATTATTTTCTTGGCTGTGCCATTGACTTGACTCTCCTGTTCTCCTGACACACACCCTTTTTCTGTGTTGCCATTTCAGTTGTCATCTCTGTCAGCTGAGGACTTCCTTAGGCCATGCTTGCAGAGTCACAAGTGAGGCAATGCATTTCAAAGACTTGGCTTTACACTGCTGGAAGTTCTGCCTCGCAGCAGAATTTCATTGTGGCTGCACGTTAAAGCAGGTTAAGTTAAACTACCCTGAAGCATTGCCATTAAAACAGATTACACTAACTTTGGAATTGTAATAGTTGAGGAGCACACGTGTATCAAGTAACATGGGGTAGTGTCCCAAGGTGTCCTACCTCACCAGCTTCCCATTGTGCCAATGGGGTCCCCCATGTTCTGCTTGGTGCTTTGCCCAAAGGAGCTCTCAGTCCATTTTTTGTTGCTACTCACTACTCTAGTAAAAATAATGATAAATCTGAACATCTGAGCAGAATCATTTTGCTATTCAACCTCTGCTGCTCTTTTGATTAAGGAAAGATTTAATGCTTTAATTTGAGACACGTTTTGTTAAAGAATAGAGGGCTTTGATTCACATGTTTATTAAGGGGTGCACTTCCTCAGCAGAATGGAAAACATTCTTGGGTAGTAAAGGATGTCAAAAGTACTGGCACTCCCTGCAGCTGATGGATTTGTTCTGGGCTCGTATTTATCAGTACATGTTAACAGAAAAGGAAAATGTTGAGGATTTCCACAAACAAGGTAAACTATATTCTTTCCCACATTTTTTGCTGAGATTGATGCAAAACATTAGGCTCCATCTGAGTAACTTCTTGATGTTAGGATACTTTAGTGGCAGGATTTTTCATTTGTTTGTTTGTTTTTATTTTTATTTTTTTTTTTTTTTTACTTTATGTTCATTCCTTTCCTTCTCAAGTGATTGTATTTAATGTCAGCAATTATTTTAGAATAACATTTGCAAATAATATGCAATTTATATAGAATTAAATTTTACTGTACTAGGTAATTTGAATTGCAAATATAAAACTCCCAAAACAAACACCAGCAAACTCCCTTGATGATTTGACTCCCTGGTCTCTTTGAAAGACTGGTGACTGATTCTGATACCAAAGATATATATTTTTTCTCCTTTTTTTTTTTTTTTGCCTGTTCTAGAGTAGAGAAAGAAAATTTATTATGTGAGCTATTGGTCTTCTGGCTACAGTTTGGCATCATGATTTTATCAGCACTCTGCAGAGTCACTAATATGACCCAGAGCTTAAACTTGCTACTGTCACTGTAACATGTGTTTCTTCTAAAACTATTATTGTCAGCCAGCTCCTGCAAGTCCAATGCTACAGTCTAGCATCCTCTCTGAGAACAGCTAGGCTTAGCTTATCATTCTCTTGGCACAGAAAGGGATGTGGTTTTGAGCTCTGCAGGGTGCAATCAAAGCTGAGAAGTGCTGTTCTCCAGGAGCAGCACATAATAAGTACTGAGTTTTAATCTGCCTTCTCTTCAAAACTGACATGAGCATCTCTGGATTGGCCAGAATGCAAAGATAAGAATTTTCAGGGTTCTTAAAAGTAGGGGTGAGATTAGTACAGTTGTAAAGACCTGAAGACCATTACGGCTTGAGCAGAAGAAAAACTTGCAGCTGTTCTCTAAAAGCCTGGCTGTTACTGCCCCTTTTGAGAAGGTGCACCATGTCTGTCCTTTTCTCTTGTGCAAGACAAGTCAATTGCTGCAGGCAGAACCCTCCTCCAGTGCTTTTGAGAGTCTAGCACTGGTCTCCACTCCATAAATTGGAAGGCTGCAAATCCTGGCTTGCCCTGCAAAAAATATATTGTGCATTGTAGGCTTTTTGTGATCTTTTCCCATTTGCACACCTTTACAGAGCTAGGCACAATCCAGCCCATTATCTGTATGTGAGAGTTTTCACTATTACCGACTTGTAAAAGTTTCTATTAGCAATTCTGATTTGGAAAGGACAATTGAGGCTGAAAGAATGGCAAATGCAACCTGGATATAACTTTTTGATCCCAGAACCCAATTAAACTTGTGGTTTTAAAGTGCATGTGACTCCTGAGTTCAGCTGTAATACTAGATTTATATTATTTCCTGGAATGAAAGTCACTGCAGACAATATCCAGAAGAGCATAATAATGATCCAGTGAAAAATGAATCCAGCTTTTGACTTTTTTTTTCCCCAGCAGAAATAAGATAGGGAACCAATTTAGTTTTATATAGGCTATTCTTTTAATGCTCAGTAACTTTCCTACCATCAGTGACTTTTTTCCCAAAGATATCTACTTCATTAGTGCTGCTGTTTCTACACAGTGCAAGTGTGCATTTGTCTCGACATGGCTAGTGCTGTAGTACTACCACATATTTAGGAATAAAACCCACAGTATATTAGTTGAAATGTATTATCTAATATCCTATTCGTAAGCTCACTTATAACAAATAATTAGCATTCTGTGAGCCATATGTTTCTTTTTACATCCTGTCAAGGTCCTCTGCCTAAAATGATGCTTCAGCCTAATCAGTTTAGGTAAGGGGGAACTTTAGACATCAGTAATCATGAATGCTCTGTACTTAGCTTCTGTTTGGCTCAAAACAGCCTATGTGCTTCTGAGTTATTATTAGAGCCACTTAAGTTTTGGACTAGCAGTACCCTGTCTGTGTCTCATTTTTAGTTATATCACAGGACAGCTTTTGTGTCACAAGGAGACTGTTATCTTAATTCTGCTGCTTCTTGGAGTTTGTGTCCCCCTTTGCTCTTACAGATTTCTAGGAAAGAGACCAGAGTTTTGTCAAAGATGAAAGCAAGTGTCCTTGCCCTCCTCTTCACTCTCTTTTCTGATCTCTTTTCTATGGAGCTTGGCAGGTTCTGCATGTAGTATGAGGTTTTCTGTTCTGAAAAGTGAGAGCTTTGGGGCAAACCATAAATTATTCTTAGGGAGAAAGAGGCTACAAATTCTCTTTTCCATGGAAGTAAATGGAGGTGTGTGAGAAGTCTTCTACAGAGTTGAGCTTTTTTTTCCCCCTACCTTTGCTGCCAGGCTGGTAATTTTGGAGGTATTAGCTAGATTTATAGTAATGACATGTTTGTTCAGCAAGGCTGTGCTCTGTAAATAAGCAATAATCAGGAGTGCAAATGTGCTTTCTTGTTGTTACCAATGGACTTGCACAGACATGAATGAAACTGTTTTTTTCAGCTTCTTGAGGTTGGTACACTGCCACCCAGTTGACGTCCTCTAACTTCGAGTGACCAGAGAATGAATTGAGTAAAGCTCTGTGTGGTGTGTATCTAGGTAGATTCCAAAAATAGGTGCATCCTCATATTCTCTCTTTAGTTTGAATATGAATGGTAGCCTTTGTTTTCAGCCTTTGGTAGATACTGTTCGAGTGCTTTCCCAGATAAGGCCAGCCTATCTGTGAAGTAGAAGCGTATTCATTTTTACTTCTCAGAATTTTTCTTCTACCTGATCTGAGTTCTGTCCAGAGACAGAGCAGAGGGAAACATACATGGTAATTTAGTTCCTGGATTACCCTGGATTTGCTGTAACCACAAACACAAGGGGATAAATGCTGTCAAGAACAAATTTCAGCTCAGATGAATGTTAACTGAAGATGAAAATCACTATGAAAAAATAGAGCTGTTGCTGCTAAATCAAAACAATACATCCTTTTTGAACCCTCTGGGAAAGCCCTTCTTGCATGAAAGATCTTCTGTGAATCGAAAAGATATCCATTAATTCCTGTTATCTCTTCCTGGCTTCCCATTAGAAGATACCTTGGCTATGATGATCATCATCTTTTATTCTTTCTCTGCTGTCTTGACTGAATACAGAATATGACTCTGTGGTCAGTTTAATCCACATTTCAGATGCTGAGAGGAGAGGTGCTTATTTATGTCCAAGATGAAAAAGCAAAAACATCCATCCAGCTGAACTTGGTGATTCACTAAGATCTTGGAGCAAGGCTTTTTTCTCTGAGCAGCTAACTTACTCAAACTGATGCTGATTTAGTGAGTAAACCTCTCTTGGATGATACAGAGCTTATTGTATCGCTTAGCATTGCCTAATAGAGGGAAAATTCAACTGAATGAAGACTTGACCACTTATACCACCTTTATTTTTTTTCTCTTTTCCCTTATTTTCACTCCAAGACAGTTTGATAGTTGACAACTTTGCATCTTGAAAGACAAGTACTGTACCTTGAGCCCATCTCCATTTGGTGCACTATGATTCATGAAACTGGGCTGTGTCTCTTAATCTGTATTTTTTTCAGACTCTGGAGAACAACATTGTGCTGTTGGTACTGGTTTTGAGCTGAAGTTCCTATCTGGAAAATGTATCCCTGGATGTGGCATACTGAGCTTGCAGAGCTGGTCTGCAGTGCAGTCTGGGACCAGATGAGGAAATGGATACTTGAATGAAATCATTATTGCTCTCACAGATGCAGAAAAGTAGACATACAATAATGGCTTAGACAAAATGTATTGTTTAAAGACCATGTTAAATGGATTCCTTCAGGAGGGCTTGTGTTTTTATGGAGAATGCTGTCCAAGCAAGAAGGATCTGTTCTTCCTTAGTCCAACAGAGTAATTGAAAATGACTTGGAAACTTCAGTCTGCTTCATATATTTCTCTCCAGGCCAAATACCTGCAAAAATAAACATTATACTACTTTTTCCATCAAAGATAGACATGTTTAGAGGCCCTGTTTCTAATCAGACAATTTTTGAAGCCTAATATTATACTCTGAAATCAGAGCAGTAGTCTTTTCAACTGACTCACATGTTTTCCCCAAGTAAATGTAAGAGATTTTCTTCCTTGTGTTAAACTTCAAAATGCAGTCCTGAGGAACTTTTAGGATTTCAAGGCAGGGAAATCACTTTGCCTGGAGTGACATAGGCCAAATGGCCTCAGGGTTAGTGATATAGAAATTCACCCATTGTGCTTCTTTGTCACCAGTCCTTTAAGCGTGTGTCCCCAGGTCTTTTCTGCACATTGGTGTGCATTAAGAGAAAACCTTATACAACTTATCTCATTCTCTGCATTTATATTCTAAGGAATGCATCTGGGAGGAAGAGGTGGAAATTTCTTTTTACAAAGGATCTTTGATCCCTAGGATCATGATTGATAGGAGGAAGGGTGTCTGTATTTACTTTAAAATCCTTTATTTGAACAAGATGATCCACAAGCACAACTTGGCTAGAAATAAACAGATCATGGAGGAAAGAGTCAGAAAGTAACTTGGTTGCTGTTACTGGGAGCATGCTCTACAGTTCATATCTTTAGAATATACATTATAATAATTTTAGAAGTTGCTTATTAGCTTTTTCCCTTGCTTGTGCTTGGGAACCAGTGTGTATTTCTGTGTATAGGAAATGACCAAGAAATAAAGTATGTCTAAATTTTTAGTAAGCAAATAATTAATAACTTTTAATTAAGATGCTGAATATTTCAGTCATTTGCACATGCACATACACAGGCACACTCATATTCATTGCTTGTCAGGTTATCCATTTGTAGAGATGAAAGCTGTGTTTGCAGTCTATGATGTGCCTTTAACCTCTTTATTACCAAGATGTAGTTATAAATAAAGTATCAGATTTCCTCTTATCCATGTTATTTCTCAATACGTGAGCAAGCCTATGCACTAGATCTGGTTTGTAGGTTTTCTTACATGTAGAAGTGATTTTTGGCATGAGTGTTTCTCTGAAGGGGTCTAATGTAATAATAGGCTGCTTTGCATTATTCAGAAGTGTCTATTTTCAGTGTCTGCTTTTGCTGCTCAGAAAGTGGTAGGTATTTGGTGCCCTGTGTTTGCGTGAGAAGAGTGGGCTCAGTGCACTGTTTCAAGGTTTAGTTACATTTGAGAGATTGGGTGATGCTGAAGAAGTGCCTGGTGTAAACCTCAGTTTTCCTCTTTAGTGTGTGATGCTGTTGTGTAAGCAGAGTAGCACGCAAGCACAACTGCCTCTTGCTATGCTAGAGTAGTATTCCAATTTTAGCTTGGCCTGAACTGATCTGAAGTTTTTATCCTGTCTTTGGTGCAAAAATCTGTATCAATAGGCATGGCTGAGCAGCATGAGGAGGCTTGTGTTGCTGTCCCCAGCATGGCTGAATCTCATTATGATGGGTAAGAATTATCATGAGAGTAAAAGCTTCAGGCTCAGGAGGCAACATTTTAGGCTTGCTAAAAAATGATGAATCAACACTGACCTGGCATCTTGTTTACAAACATCTCATTGTGCTGGTGAGGAAAGCCTTCATGTAATTAGCCATCTCCTGAACAATTTTCTCTTCCTTCCCCTCACCCATTGGCTGTGATCCTTATGAAATGATACAAGGCTGGACTGTGGGGTTTTTGTTTTCTTGTTTTCCCTAAGGGATCCTAAAAGAGTATGGTATCTGACTCATATTTGAGCTTCAGTGGAGATTGGCTGTCTGATTTTCATTCCAGTAATATATCATGAATATATCCAATAATATATCATGAATATTAAAACTCCTAAAATATGCAGCTGTGTGTGCATTTCTGCAAGTACTACAACACTTGCAAAAGCAAAGCAGAAATTTGCTGAGCTCTAAACAAAATGCTTTCTTCCTCAGGAGATGTTTCACAGTACAGGTATCAGGAACAGGTGGGGACAAGGGTTCACCAGCTTGATACTGCTGATGCTGGTACTGGATTGTGATGCTGGCACTGGGAGCAGCATTCAGAATTGCCCTAGAGGAGATGTTTGGGCAGGATTTCATAGTGCTCCACAGAGCGGGTGCAACAGTTAGGAAAAGTCTTGATTCCTTTTTGAGCAAAGGCACGATGGTTATGACTATCCAGGCATTTGCTGAGGGCCTGTGTGCTCGGTTTGGGTGGTAAATTGCATTTGAGCCAAACATAGAAACTCAGCAGTTTCTGTAGAACTGCCTGTGGAGTGGGATGCCACACAAGTAGCCTCAGCAAGTTCTGCTCTTCGTTGCTAAGAATGGAAGCAGGAACAAATGTTCAGTTTTTAGTTTTCTACATGCATCTTCTTCTATTAGTAAACACAAATGTAGTAATGGAAATCTGTATGTCTTCCATGTGAAATCTTTGCTTTTATAACCATTTCCTCATAATGTAGAGCAAAGCTAACAAAAAAAGAAGTGGTTTTACGATGCAAACAATGTTTTTCCTATTTAGCTTTCTGAAAGCAAACTTGAAATAAATAGTTGTGCAGCCAGAGTACAATTTGCAAGCAGTATTTGAATAAAGATAATAAAGAAGAATTACAGTTCACTGTAAGAACTCAGTTTAGTTGCATCAGTCTTAATGCAGTATTACATATTCTGCATTTATAAAAGTAAAAGAAATAAAATGATAGTGGCCCTAAAACCTCAATAGTGCAATGTAGACAGCTGCCAGTAGAACCCAGTCTTCTTTATGAAAACAACTTTTAGTATTGCAATAGTTAGGTTTTTGTGTTTTTTTTTTTAATTAAGATGTCTCTGTATCTTTATCCTTCTTGGTCCCAAGGACTTGCTAAGTTAATGGTTCTGAAATTCAGGGCATATGAATGATGCAGCTTTACAAATGAGGTATATGTGCAAGAAAAACCATTCCACTGTCGGTCTGTTAATTTATCCCAGTGGACACTGTTCTATCCATTTGTTTTGCATTCCTAGTGTTTGAGTTTGTAAACCTTTTGAAGCAGAAACATCTGACTTTAGGTTGTGCAGGGAGTAGGCTTTTGGCTTGGACTTGTCAGTGCTGCTAGGAAAAAAACCCCTCAAAAATATGTTTCTGAGGGGAGGGGGAATATCTAAAAATGTGAGAAGTAGTGCAAAGTAGAAGTGTAAACTTGCACATGCCACGTTTCAATTCTGTTTGGGCTTTGTCATATACATATCAAATGGTAGTTGGAAACTCTAGTGGATAACAGCTAAGAAGAACTTTTATGTACTTTTCCTAAGTGCAATATAAACCCACAAGCATATTGAATATAGCAAAATAAGAGAGCATTATTTCACATATATTTGTAAGAAATAATCAAATGGGATTACTCCATGGCCATTATTAGACAACTGTTAGTATCATTCTCAACTGCCTATCAGTGTGATTTGATCACAAGAGTGACTCACACAAGAGTGACCACACTAAGAGTTTCTTAGTGAATGTGCTCATTTGATTAACAAAGATATATATAATGTCAAAGTAATTTAGGCAGAGTGTTATTTTATTGGGAAAAAAGATAAAATCCTATTGATTTGCTAAAGTAAGCTTTGATGTTCAGTAGTTTGTATTCAACTACTACAGTAGTTCAGTATTGTTTTTCATGTTTTAGGGCCAGGTTTTCCTTTCCTGAGACTTTTTTGTAGAAATAAAATAATTAACAGAGGATGGCATGTCTTCTGTGCTTTCTCACAGCAGGAACAGAATTCCTGCCTTACCCTGTTTCGGTCTTTACACTGCCCTAAAAGGGATTTAGATCAGACCCATAAATCTCAGCACAAGTCCGTAGGCTATTTGAAGGCATTTCTATAGAGTCAGGTTTCTTCCATTCCTACTCTGTTCACATGATTCACGGTACTTGACTGAGGAAAAGGTTCAGGGATACCTTCTGGCAAAATCACTCATCGGGGGGTTGGGTTCTACTTCTCGTATTTAGAGAGAGCAGGGGAGGAGAAGTTGTGAGCTGTCAGTGGTGGTACCCAGAGCAAATCTGAGTTTACACCTTTTCTTGTTGGTGAGGGGTGGTGTGGATTCCAGACACGCTGTCCCGAAGCAGGATCCTTCAGGCCTGTAGAAGGCAGGAATGTTTCTCTCCATCACTGCTGCATCCTTGAAGCTTTGTTTCTGCAAAAGCTCCTAGCTCCATATTAAGTATGACTAAGCTCATCTGGTCAAAGGGCAGGATTACCAAACATGTCAGTAGAGGTTCTTTTTATATATTTTGGAAGTTCTTTCCTTAATGGTACCTTGGTTTTCGTTCATGTGTTTCCTTGGTAATAGGGAAATTGTGATCTGAAAACAGAGGAGTCTGATTATTCATGCAAGGTACTTTGTTCTTTTGGTCTTTTTGCTGATACGTCCTTTTTCAAGGCAAATGAAAGAGAAGGATGACTTTGTCACCATATGCATAGTTTTGAAATGGTTCAATAAAAATGCGTCGCAGTTCAAAAAGTATATTGCTGACTCTGTGACTGTCTTTAATGAAGAGCTACATTTTCAGAATTGGAGGTGCTTGACTGTGCTGCTCCTCACACTGGCCAGTACCCGATCTCAAGTGATAACCTGAGCAACAGGTGTGTTGGTACAGCTGGCCAGAGACACCAGGGAGGTTGGAGGTGTATAAATATAGGATTTAAGAAATATATTGGTTCATGGTCCAGTTGTCAGCATCCGGCTTTAATTCTTCTATAGGAACTGTTCTGCTGTCCTTGTAAAGAGGAGCTAAAGAGAGAATGGAGTTAGTATTTAAAAATTAACTCAAAGTTAGCTGCTGAGTGAAAGAAATAGCCATGTGTTTTTAATAAAATGGAAATATTATCAAAGATTTTAAAGATGACTGCTTATCTTCCTCCTCTCTAGCCCTATTAAGCAGTAGTTTGGAGAAATTCTGTTTGGAGTAGATGGGGGTTACTCCATGAGAATTGGTGGAGTGGAGGGGAACTTTGGTCTCCTGTAATGCTTCTCCTCTTACCTTCAATTTTTGTATCTCTACAACAGTGGGAAAAGATTTTCCGTACATTTAAAGTATGGCTCTTTCTTTAACTCTTCACTTCCACTGATACTTCATCACTGATATTTTATTTCTAGCCATCAGTGATGATATCTCAAAGCATTGATGCTTTGAGAGCATTTTGTGAGGGCTGCCTTAAAACACAGGTTGGTGCTGTTCAGAAATGCTGCGGGACACATGTGGTTGGGATTATTCACCACATAACTGAAGTTATAATGAGGTTTGACCATAGATTAATGAAGGCTTCTGTGGTCACTTGTAATCTCTGAATTTGTCTAATCGGTGTTGCAAACATCTTACTTGTGATGAGTCTACAGCACAGATGATTGAAATATTAATAGCGCTAGGAAAAAAATTTCTTCTTCCAAATATCAATCAATTTGTATGTCTTGAGATTATGATTTTTTTTTAATGAGACTATACAAGTGCAGGGAACTCTGTTCTTAGCCTTACTATAAAAGCAGTTTTATTGGATAGGAACATTAAATTTGCCACTATAGTTAATCTGGGGAGAAGTTTCAAGATAGTGTATGGATGATGAGTGTGCAAATCCTGTTTGCAGGATTATAGAAGTTGAATGATAAACTAATTCAGAATGGCATGTTGCTTTTTCATTTGTGAGTCTTGAAAAGTCAGACAACATCAAAATCAGCATTCTTAAACTAATTCTGAAATTCTTTAGATTTGCAGTGAAATGGACATGGAAAATGTACATGTAATGACCCACTGGAAGGGGTGGGAGCCTTAGTCCTCCAAATTTAAATTTGTTTTGCAGGTGTGGGTAATACAAAAGGTAGAGTGACTGAAAGCCTTCTTTCTTTTTTCTTTTTTTTTTTTCTTTCACACCTTTTGATTGGAAATGTGAAGTGCCACAATATCTGTTACTTTCCTATAATTGCTCCTTTTACACATTTATCAGGTATGTCCCATCAGATTTGATTTTTCTTTTACATACTGTATCCTCTCTTGTAAAATTCCTTTGAATTTGGGTGTGTTACTAGGGGAGGAGAACAAAGCCAAAAGTGTCTGGTATTTCTGAGTTGAAGTCGCTTTGTGTGTGGTGAGTTCTCTTTCCTGGCAAACTGTTGTATTCTTTAAGCTGCTATTCTTCTTAAAATCCCATGATGATGGATATACTGAATGCTGAAGTGAAGCTCCCTTTTCCCTTGGTGATGGTTTCTGGTTTTCCTTTCTGGATGGTCTGTTACCAAAGACTTAAGCAAAGTCTATCTGTGTGCAGGTTGCTTGTCTTGCAGCATCAAATGGCAGCTGGATGGGAGCTGTGAGCATGAAAGCAATGATGCTGTTCAGCCGGTGCTGCACAAATAACTGGTGACTGACTTCTCCCCCACATCCAGCCCAGCTAGGAGTTCTCTTCATCTTTCTGGGGTCTCTTCTGGGAGGATGAGGGCTTTCTAACCCTTGTGGAGTCTGAGCATGTTACAACCCAAAGTAAATGGGATGGAGGTAGCTTTGCATTTCTTCATCTCAGGCTGATTGCAAAAGAGTTACTAAACCCCCCTGCTGTGTAGGATTAGCTGGGTCCTCCCTGCAAGTGAGTGTGAGAGTTGGGCTTGAAATTCTACAGTAACACAGGGATGCCCTTAAATAGTACCACAGAGCCTTGTAAATTTAGGATTTGTTTAGCCTTTCATTGTTCTAAGGAATCTTGAATTATAGCATTGGTTTGTGCATGAATGTATATTAGTAAACCAGTTTTTAAAATGCATAATGCTGAGAGAGCAGTGTTTTGCAAAGTTGAAACTTGGCATTATAACTTCATTCTTTTGCATTTGAGTGAAATGAGGAAAGAATGCAAGTTGGTCAGAAATTAACTCCTTGCAGTCCTTTTTTCGGCTAAGCAATGGGGTGCCCTCCTTTCTTTCTCCGATAACTTATTTTCTTGCCTTAGAGATTTTTGTCAAAATCCTCAGGACATCTCTTCCAACAAATCAGTCCATCTCCAAGTGTCTGTACAGACTCAAGTGAAAACTCCAAACAAATCCACTTTATGCTGAAGTATTCAGGCACTTCATAAATACTGAGACAGGGCCATATTAAATCCTCCATCTCTTCGGGTTAATGAGCAGCCATCAAGACCAGGGGAAGGGGTGGGAAGAGAAAGAGGAGGAAATAAGCCTAAACTACTCTTTGTTCAAACTTGTTTAGTATACCTGTGCCTTTTAAAGAGTTCTTATTGTAAACAAATTTTCCACTGAAATTCAAGGCAAATTTTCTAGCTAGTCACATTGGTTTTAGGCAAAAAAAAATCTTAATCTTAGTGGAAAGGAGTCTGATACCCTAAAATCATGATATGTAAGTATACATTGTGTTCTTCTTTTTGCTTTGAATTTTTGAGACATCAAGGTACATTTGGTTCCTGTTTCCAGGCTTTTATGTACAACATGAGGGCTGAAAGTATGCTTTGGGAAGTGAAAGCTGACATTCCTAGAGGATCATTTGTTTGGAGCAGCTAGAGTTTTAAATAAAACATCAAATATGAGAAAATCAGAAGAACTGTCAGTGTTGTGGTTACCTGAATGCAGTTCAGATCAGCAGTGCTGAAAAGTTGTCATCTGATGGTTACAAGATGGCCTGTGACAAAGAGCAGTTTTCTCAGAGACAGGTGTGTGTTAGGTTGATGTAACAAAATTGCTACCTGCAGAAAGGTAGGCAGAGCTGCCCTTCCATTCCTCACATTAACTTCATCTGCAGTGAGGGCTGGAAGACCATGCTAATTGGGAGGGCAAGAAATAATGTGCAATTACTCTGGGGAGAAAAGAGTCTGCGTGAACTGAGAACAAACCGAGTTCATAATTGTCCTGGATTCCAGCATTGTTATAAATTAAAAACACATTTAAGTACGGTTTTGCTAGAGTTTCCTTCTGAGACTTCATTCCTCTTTCAGTCTGTTACATCGGTTCCATCAGAAAATGTAATTCCAGCTTCTTCTTTATTTTTTATTTTGTGTGTGTGTGAGCCTTGATTGTAAAACAGAAATTTGACCTGCTGGTGTAAGTGCAAAGAAGTTTGATGTATGCTTAGGCAGAAGGACGTCTAGCACTTGCTGGGAGTGACTTGACAGAAGAGCTTTTAATTCCTCTGTAAGTATATGGAGACCTGGCACCTGCTTCTGAGGGCAGCTGGGGTCAGTGTTACCACACGCTTGCTCTCACAGATTGTTTCTTTCCTTGTAGCACAAGAATATTTGCAATCTGTTCAAAACTAACTGGTTTCTGGTTTAAGTGTAGAATGTGCACAGGCATGTATGTACTTCTAAACCCCATCTCCTTTTGTAGTGAAGGCCTCATAGGAGTGTAAGTCATACAAACAATCTCCTTTGGAAATGACAGGCAAGGAGAGTGAAACATCTCAAATCCCACCGTCAGTCTGGCAGAATCCTGAATTTGAACTCAAAACTCATGAGATGCAGTCCAGAGCTTCTATCAGAGAATGGTCCTTTTTGTCTCTTGCAGTCATTTATTTTCAAAGATGTTCCTGTTTAAATGTCCTGATCGTGCACAGATGACCTGTAAGGAGCAGACAACAATCAGAAAACCTTGAGATGCTCAGTTATGCTTTATTTCAAAGTCCTGACCGGTTCAGGATACCTTCTGAATGTGTCTGATAATTTCCTCTGATTTCTAAGCCCTCTATTGCAGATATTTATCATGAGTTCCCATGAGTTAGAGCAGAGAGGCCATTGGCAAATGTAATGCCCTTTCAATATCTGCTTGAAAACATCTAAAGCAAATCAGGGAAACAATGTTTACGTAGCATGGTCATGAAATCATTAGCAAGCTGGCTGGCAAATTAGAATTTTTTGAGAAGGAAAATTTAATTAAGTAATGACATAGTTGTAGTGCAGTTTCATGTCCTCCTCCTAGACAAGCACTCATTATGAGCTTGAGTAAATATTAGATATTTATCACATAAGGCTTTAAATATTTAAATTTTCCTGTAACAGATATATATTCCTATCTGCTAGGCTCAATATTGAATTAGAAGGACAAGTTTCTCTTGAGTTGTTTTCTTGTTTAGCTGTCAGCTTGTAATACTCAAGCATTGAACTGGCTGAAAGTAAGATTTTTCAGTTTTTCAGTGATTTTGTGTTTAAGTGGCTACTCTGGGCATTAAGGGTTTTATTTCCAAAGAATATCATCACAGCCTCATCCAGAAGAGTCTTGTCGGTGGCAACCAGCACCTGCAACTAGTACTGTGGAGGAAAGACATGGAAATTGTTCTGTTGGCTTTCATGGGACATCTCCCATACTGGCATTTGTCTTAAGGGAGTTTGGTGGTGTTTTTTTTTTTTTTTTTTTTTTTTTTTTTTTTTTTTTAAGCAGGGTGTCAATCAAACATGCTGTGAGCTCTCTTTGGCCAAACCTGCCATGGTCTTTTCCGTGAGTATTTGTACATCCCAGCTGCCACAGCATTACCTGGCAAGCTTATGTAATACATAAGTACATGAGTATTTGGGTGTCAGGTGGAGTTCCGCTCCAGTCTGGAAGCAGATTTTGCTTAGGTAAGCCTTCTAAGGTTCCAGTGTGTTGTTTTTTCCTCTGTTTATATTCTGTTATTCCTCTCATCATCTTCTAGTCTCTCGGAAAGAAGCTGCAAGCGGTTCTGTAGTTTAGCCCTGAAGAAGTTGGTCCAGGGAAGCTGGAGTCATTGCACTGCTCCTTGATAAGCAGATCTTCATAGAAACTTAGATCTAGATCTGGAGTCTTGTGACTACAAGTATGTTTGAAACAGCAAAATACTGTGGAGCTAGAAGGAAATGTATTATTACACCTTGTGTCTGGTTTGTCACTGTGCCACCATCTGAAAGAGAGTGTGAGCTATGTAGCTTAAGGAGCAGCTTCTGCTGAAACCAGACTGGCAAAGGGGAATCAGTTGTGTTGCATGTGATGTATTCAGCAAAGGTCTTCTCATATTATTGCCTTGTTATCTTTTTTTTTTTTTAATTTCAGAAAAGATACATCAGCTATTTGTAATTTTGAATGCATTAGGAAGTAGCTAAAACAATGACAGCTAGGTCAGAAAAACAGATGCATTGCTTCATCATAATTGCATATGATAATCCTATCCATTGTTGTTATTTTAAAGGAAATTATACTGATTTTAAATTAGTCTTTGACTTGAGTTCTGTGCAGGAACCACAGCAGAGTTATCTTTGCTTTGGAATTGACAAAACTGCACCTTTTGTCATGCAGTCGTTTAGTAGCAACCCAGCAAATGCAAAGCTGCATAACTATAAATCAAAAACGAATGCTTGCTACCTTTAGAAAAAGTTACTGGCATATTAGAGAGATGCTAAATGAGCCTTATTGATGTTTCATTCTAATTAAATACAAGGTAAATGCTCAGTAATTGCACCTTTCATTAAAATGTGAATGTGTGATTTGCAGGCTTCCCAGCACTGCCCTTTAAAAATCATCAGAAAATATTATGGCCTGGTGGCATTAAGTCACTATAGCTTAGCAATGTATTGGTAACTTAATAAGCTGTTGGCATTTGTTTTGGAGAAATTGTCCTTCATAGGCAAAGTTGTCAGACTGCTTGGCTATACAATCTTTCTTCATGTGAAATAATATGATAAGGTTCTTGGTATTGAATTGAACGCTTTACCATGGCCCGTGCTTGGGTTCTTGGTATTGAATTGAACGCTTTGCCGTGGCCCGTGCTTGGGTTCTTGGTATTGAATTGAACGCTTTGCCGTGGCCTGTGCTTGGGTTCTTGGTATTGAATTGAACGCTTTGCCGTGGCCTGTGCTTGGGTTCTTGGTATTGAATTGAACGCTTCGCCGTGGCCCGTGCTTGGGATGATTGTGCATGGGCTGGAATTGCTTGGTGGCAGTAGGATCATTTGGTGACAAACGTGACGATTTCATCACATCCATCTATCTCATTTGCATGGTAGATCACCTACTGCTGCTGTGTGCTTAGGTCTGAGCAGCATGTTACAGAATGGAACTGTCACCCTCGTTATTTTTCATGTTGTTGGAATTAATAAGTGTTGGACTTCGCTGTCAGTACTGCAGGTGACTTTATGCCTCTCCTGAAAGCCTGGCATTTGTCGTTCTGTGAAAGAAGATACAGAAAATTTGCATTTTTGCCTGCTTTAAATTAGGATCTGTATTAACGATTTAGGCCATTGTGTTATGAGAGCATTGATTTCATCTTTTCCAATGATTCCTTTTAATGAAATTGTTCAAGGCTCAGTTCACCACAGAGGAGAGGCTGCTCTCTGCATTATTGGAGCCAAGTTTAGGTCACAGATCTTGGCTCTTCTATCATGAGAATCGTTCAATAGAAAACACGGACAGGCCAGAGAACAATTTTCAGCTAATTCCATGATTGCTTTGAAAGCAGTGGTGAAAAGCACAGGAGTTAATGAGTCTCTCCATTACTTACCCATTCCAACTAACTCAGAAAGCCAAATAGAAAAAGCCCCTGATTTTCAACTGAAACTATTTTCTTTTAACTGTCCCCAAAATAGACCTGTTTCAGCTGAGAAGGAGGCCTCCACTCTCTAGTAAAAGATCAAATGTTTGAAAAGCTGATTCTGCTTCTTTCTCTTCTCCTGTCTGTCAGTGGCCTTGGAAAAGTCACTTCATCTTTATTTCTGTCTTCACATTTGAAAAGATAAAATTTTCCTACTTCATTATGATTGTGACTTTGCAGTGTTTGAGCTGCTTGAGAAAACACAAGTGCAATTAACTACAAAGTATCTCCGAGTACAGTTAAAATACAGCGTTTCCTTTTTCTTACTGTGTACTTGCTATATGTTTAAAAATATCAACAAACCCCCATAAAAGCAACCAAAAAAGAGCCAGTCCAGATCTTCTCTGTTTCTTTATATAACATATCTGGCATAGTGTCCTTTAAAAAGAAAGGTAGGCAGTCAGAGAAGAGTATACAAGCTCAGGAATTACATTTTGATAAACCAGCATCTAAATTCTTAAAGAAATAATTTTCATCACATTATGTATATGTGGGTATTGGATTAGAAATGCATTTTTGCATAAAATATAATTATATATGTAACTTATACAAATATAAATATTTTAAATTAAATATAATTAGTATTCATAACAACTTTAATAATAATATGTAGTCATGTGTGCCTGAGTACTAATATATAGATAAGATTTAGTAGCTAGACTAATAATTGGATTGGTACAATAATATATTTCATATTCAGGATGCCCTTGAGTGGCAGTTCCCACTTCAAAGGTGTTTTCATAAGTTCCTGCCCTGAAGTATCTTTATTGTGGCAAACTCTGAAAGCCTTTCTTCTAGGGCATCCTTTTTGCATTCCATAGATAGCATTAATAGAAAGCTAACTTCCTTGTTTTCATGTAAACAAGGAAAGCTGCAATTCAGAATGTTTTGTCTGGCACAGAAGACACAAATGATAGTAATAATACCTATCTCTTATATGGCACATCTCAGACCAATTGGTCTAACTAGGAGTCAGGTGCTGTTAGAGAACACCAATTCCTGGTGTGCAGTCTGTGGCCTGAATCCTGAGTGTCCTGAGATCCTGGAGTACTGCTACTTTGTGTCCAGTGTGAAAATGGAGACACCCCAAATTTAGGGCTTTCATGAAGTGGAAAAGACAAGAGAATAATCCAGGATTACAGGTTTCGAGAAATGTGCTTTCAGCAGATGCAATGCATTTTGGAATGCACATGAGTTGTGATGATACTACAGATGTGGGTAGAGTTTAAAGTCTAAAGATCCCTTTCTGCATAGCACAGTGGGACTGTCATCCAGACTTACATTTCCAGGCACGGTGCTGTCAGGAAAAGGGGCAGCAGTAGCTGCTTCAGCTCTTCAGGTCATGGCTGAGGCACAGGAGCTCAGGGGTTCATCCAGAGTCCTGTCATCCCTTCTCTGAGTGCTGTTGCAGTAGCTTGGCGCTTCCTTGTGATTTGTCTGTCTCTTGATCTATTCTGATGAAAAAGGGTTCTCTCAAAAAATTCCTCTGTGAAATACACCAAAAGGTTGGGAAAGTCCCCAAAAGAAGTGTGCTTCACTTTCAGGAATGTGCAACTTTTACAGTTGAGTAGGAATGACCGGAGGGAAAAAATGCCAGGAAGGAGGGAAAGAACTCCTGGACTTGATTTTGTATTGTAACTGCAGCATCACTGATGTGAATGTGATTTTGAGTCTGTCTGGTCTTCGTAAGTGATGTATGACTTCTGCTGAAGCTGCTTGGCATTTTTTCTCCTGATGCTTCCAGGCTCTGACTTGCAAAGAGGTCGGCTCTGCAAGGAGAAGCTGACATGAGGAGATGCAGTTCTTGAAAATCCTTTTTAGTGACAGGAGGTAGGGAAAAAAGCCCCTTTAATCAGGGTCAAGGTAAAACACTAGGACTACAATATATGGGGGTTCACGATTACTGAGTGCCTCTTAGAAGTAACTTAAATTCGGTGTTGCAGAGAAAAAAAGCTTTGATTATCTGGATCACCATTTACCTCTCTACCTTAAACCTGGCTTGTTGAAATAGGGCAAAAGGACCACCTAAAATTCGTGGATGATCATACAGTGCCTAGTCATATAGCCTGGCTTTTGAGTCAGCCTAAAATGTTAGTGGATGAGCCAGGCAAATATAAAGAATAAAGTATTTTGCAGAATTGGCAGGCAAGTCTTGAGTTCTTGATGCTTAAAGAGGAGTTGAATGCCATATACTTGTTTTAATCAGACCTGCTGAACTGTAAGAAGTGTTTTACTGCCCTTCAGTTTTTAGAGGAAGTTACTCTGGGTAATAGTAGTTTGCCTTATAAGAAAGCATGTCAACCAACCCTACAGACCCATCAAAATATTCTCAAGATAATAGTGGACATAGAATAGAGATAACAATAAAAGTCAGGGAGTGTCTGCATAGGAACTTCTGTATTAAATACATAAGGAACAGTTTGCTTAAGATTGCTGAAAATTCAGATAGCTACGACCACAGGATTCATACTCACCCTCCCTGTTGGTGATTTAATAGTGGTAACGAGACTTGCTCCTAACAGTGTATACCATAAATAAATTGAATAACCTGTAAATTGAATAATGTACTGCAGAGAGTGCTGCATTTACGTATGTGTACATATATACATATATATAATTTTTCATTTGTGACTTGTATGGCATAAATCCAAAAGTTTCATAATGCTAAATTATCTGAGGGAGGGAAAAAAAAAAAAAGTAAAAATAATTAAGGACAAAAGTAACTGGAAATTGGGAGGTGAGGGGAACCCCAAACAGTGGAGTTTAAGGAGCAAGCAAACTGTCCTTGATAATTGGGAAGTAATCTGTCTCAGTAAAAGTTTGCACCATGGAAACACTTGCCTTGTTAAAAGCCAGTAACTGTAACTCATTCAATTAAACTCTTACCTGTACCCAGATGTGTGATTATGATGGGGAGCATGAAGTGCAGGAGTCTACAGTTTGAACTGCACATGTGCAGGCTCAGGACAAGGCAAGTATGGCTGGGAAGAAACCAATTTCAGAAACCTTTTTTTTTTTTTTTTTTAAATGAACTGAACTGATTTTTAGGATTTGATTTCTCAGGTCCAATTTTTAGCTAAAAAACTACTTCCAGGTAGTAGTATCAGGCTGCTTGAGTTTTGCACATGTTGGTTTTGTGGCATGCAGAGAGACTTGGAGAAAGGTTTTTTGGGATGAAAATGCATTTCTAATAAAGTTTGCCTTATTTTAATTTCTTTGCTTGGAAATATGAATTTTTAAATTTTTTCTGTATCTGATGCTGCTTGAGTTGGAAGGGAAGCACCTTCATTTAATTGTGTAGATCTTTGTTATCACACATTGCCTTGCTGAGACACACATTTTAACTAGAATTATTTTTTTTACTGTTATTACAACCTTGTAAAATGGCCAAATATTTCAGTTTTCTTTCAGTGGGCAAATATTTAATTCTTCCTAGGAGTGTGAAGAGGAAATATATGGGGGAATGAAATGATATCAACATGACTTAGATCATCATCAAAGACAAACTTTTTTTTTTTTTGTTCAAATCCTGATTTGTTTAAATTACCTTGCACTGAATGAACTGTTTAATGATACATACATTTAGTTCCCTTTTTCAATCTCTTATTTATTGGCTTTCCTTCGCTAGCTTGTATTATGTTCTCAGCAGCCCTGCTTGCTTATTGTATTTTTTTGATGTTCTTCCACCAGCTCTAAAAATCATATAGTTCATCCAAAACAGTAATTAGGAAAGAAAAGCCTGTGATCAGCATTACTTGAACATGAAATGTTAAAATTAGAAATGAAAGGCTTCGGATTCGTCATAGCAGGTAGCTTTTTTTTTTTCCCCCGTTGTTGAGAGGGGAGAGGTGCCCAGCCTGGCTAACTCCAGCATTTGCATGTGAAGGACACCTCAGAGAAGAAAGCAATCCTGGCAATTACTGTAGGGGAAAAGAAGGAGGTAATAGAAGCTAGTGAAACCTTGATATGTCAAATTGAAGTAGAAGAGGTATGTAAGCTGTTGCTGTAATTCATCTTCCATGAAAGAAAGATGCAATGGAAATCCATGGTGAGAAAAGTGTTTTTATGGCATAAAAAGCAAGAGTTGTTTTCTTTGGGGGAGATCATCAGTTGAGCCAAATAGATTTACTCAGAGCTGCATGATTAAACCAGGACAGGACCTGTCCTTTGATCTTGTATCTCTGATACTGAAGGAAAAATTATTTTCCATCACTGAAAAAAACCCAAAAGAGAAATCTAACTCCATTATGGGGAAAGTGAAAAGACTTTAATATTTTGCAGCCAAATATTTTAGCAAAGTTTGTAATCTATATTTAGATTCTTGAGTCATGTTTCTTAAATAATTGCTAGGCACAATTTCGGTCGACAAGAATTTATTAAAGATATTATGAAATTGGAGTAGGGATGAATTCCGTACGCATCAAGTTGCCAGAATGATGCTTAGACCATTTTATGGTATGCATTTAAATGAAAGTTTACCTCAGAACCTTGCCATAAAGCACAACATACCATCCTTCATAAAACGTTTGTTTGATAATAAGCTTTTAAGAATGCATCTTATAAATCTGTTGGATTAGACCGGTAATGTTTATGTAGAAAATATGTTTCAATACAGCTCAGACTTTTAGCAGATAGAATTTGTCTGCGTGTTACTTTGCCCAGGTAATGTTTTGACTTCATTATTAGCTGGCTGATGATATTGGTGTTCTCAAACTGCTAAATAGATTCAGCGCATTATAAAATGCATTACAAATTACAAATGAAAATAGTTATTGCAAATCTGTGTAAAAGTTGTAGAAATCTCTAGAATATGACCTTATGTATAATTGTTTTCCCCCTTTTAGTTGCCCAATGCCATGCAGGCACTGTCTTTTATTTTACATATCAGCATTGTCAAGCATCAGATATAGCTGGTTATGTAAGTCATCAGAAATTTGGTGACAAATATGAGCTTCCTCTTGCTTTACAAACCCCAAGTGCTTGATATTTTCACAGGAGAACTGCTTCCTTAGTGTCAGGCTGTCCTTTCCCATGTGTGCTATTTTCAGTTCTGAAGCAGCTGTAATACATACAGAGCAACACAATGTACAGCAGCAACTGGAAGCTGTTTCTGAAGCTTGAGGTGGGGCTTCTCGTGTGACTGCAAATGCCATGCTTGGTATGGAAGAGTTTTCCAGTGCCTTGAGACCCTCCAAGCTCACCTGTTCCCTGGCAGCACAGGCAGGCTGGGGCACACCAGTGCCTTGATCTGTCAGCAGTGCTATCACACTGTTCCAGTTGTTACTGATAGCCAAAGAGCAGGAATTACATTGAGGAATGCTGTGCCAGGGCCGGGGAGGGTATTGTATACTGAGGCTAGGATATTAGGTAAGACATTTGGGAAGCAGCATTTTCGTAACACAACTTTCTTGTGATCCAGCATAGAGCCTAAGCAATAGTGATATAGCCCGAATTTATGTCTTCCTGTAAGATGGATATGTATTTTTCATTTCCATATAGCTAATTCATGATGGTTCTACTTGCTTTCCTTTTCTTTTTTTTCCTAGCACCTGCCGTGCAGCAGCAGTTCTGTGGAGTAGCAGTTCCGCATTCACCTCTTCCACAGCCCATGCAGTTTTTGTAAACTTTGCTCTTATTACTGCCCATCCCCCTCTCCATATTCAAATGTGTCAGCCTTTTTGGCCTCTCATGGTAAGGGGCAGGCTGCTTGGCCAAAGTTTAGGCAAAAAAGCCTGGCCTAAGGCTGTTTTGTTTAAAAATGGCTGTGTAAAATTAGGCATCCCAAGCTCTGGTCCTAAGGGACTCAAATAAGTGGCCTGTTTTTCAAACTGCTAACACCCCATTAGTTCCCCTGCAATGATTAGAAACTGCTGAATCTTCAGCAATTTTGAAAATTAGGCCAAGGATTTAGTCGCCCGAGGGTGGTATTTTCCAAAGAGTGTGGGTTAGGCCAACACAAAGTGCTTATAAGCACCTTGCTTCAGTGGCAGCTTTAAGCGTGTGACTTTACAAAAGCTAATACTTTTCTTAAAAGGATAGTTATTCAGCCTCCTAGAGGGGCAGATGGGATTTAAGGAAGCTGTAGCTAGAAAAGAAAATGCGAGGTATGCATACTTTCAGGTGCTGTGCTCCTAGAAATGTTAGCTTTTGAGAAATATTCTGAGAAGACGTGGAGAGTGGCCAGTCTGTGTGTTTAATAACATGTTTTTGATCTGTAAATGCTACTGTGCCATGGTAAAAAGGTAACTATATTTTTCTTGTCCAGTAATCACTAGTGGTTTAACGGCAGTGTATTTCCTTTCAGAACTGTGTGGTTATAGAAGAAATGAGCTATTGACTGGAATCTTATCATTTATCTAGACTTCTTTTGGTGATTTGAAATGTGCCTGAGAGGTAATAGGTGGCAATTTGCATTCTTTTGTTCTGTGAATTTTACCTGACAGTCCTGTCTACAGGCTCTTTTGTAAGGTTTAAAGGAACACCAGGGAGGGGAGGAAAAAAGCTGAGCAAAATCCCGACCTTGCCAGTACATATTTTTGTTGCATTAAAATTCTGCCAATTTAGGAAGGCTTCGCTGAAGCAAATGCAGAAACAGGAAGGATCACAGCTCATCACAAAGCAAAAAGGAATGGATTATTATCTTCCTGCTCTGCTACACTTCCATTTAAACAGATTTTCCCCCTGTTACTTTTATGAGAATTCGAATGAAGGACAAAAATTCCTGTGTTCCTGAGACAAGACTTCTAGGAGGTTGGATTTTTTTTTCTATATGCATATGAAAATTCAGAATGTGTTCTTTAAATTATTTAAAGTCATTGTCTATATGAAGACCTGCCTGTAATGGAATATCCTAACATGTAGTTTAGCAATTTAAAAGAGTATTGGGTAAAAAGCGTATGGCAACAGGATCTCATTAACGAAACAGATTTGATTTGAAGCCCTGATGCAGCTGTTGACAGCATAATTAAAATGATTAATTTGGAGTAGAAGAAGTACTTTGAACTAATTTGAAAAAATGGTTATGATCTTGACCATACATCTGACCAGTGTTAGGCAGGTACATAGAAATGTTTAAAAGGGAAAAAAAAAACTTGAAGTGTTTTAGCTGAAGGAGAGAAGGCTTTGTCTCAGATCCCTCTTTTTTCAGACATCAAATATTTCCTGATGAAAAAATGAAGGTAAAAAAGTGTAACAAAACCTGACCTAAACACATGAATAAAAGCAGTTACATATAATTTCTTTCCTATATATCTTGGGATTTCTGCATGTGCCATTTTGTCACGGAGAATCATATTTAACATCATAATTAAGAGTATAAATATTCCTAACGACTAATTCCATCTATTTCCTCATCTGAAATACAATTGACTACATATTGTTTGCATGTATATAGAATTTTACTTATATATATATATATATTTTCGTGTATGTATACATATATATTTTAAAAAACACATTGTTTCTTTTCCTCTTTCTCTGTCTTGATCATGGTGGGAATTTCAGTTAATGCCTGGGGCAAAGTGCCCTGCAAGGATGTTTGGAATTCCTTTGCTTCCCATAAAGGAGATCTTTGGAATCTGTAAGAGGGTTAGAAAATACATGGTTGTTCTATAACAATTGGCTTAACTTCTGCAAGTTTCTTTTGTTTTCTTGATATAATAAATAAATATGTTTGACATGCTTCAGTTATATCCTAAAAGAAGAGCTGGCCTATGTTTTCTAGTTTTTAAACAGGCTGAACTAGAATGTCCTCTTCTTAATGTCAGCTATGTCACATGCTGTATTTTCATGGATGTTGTAATATATGTGCATTTAAGCTTTTATATGTAAGCTTTCCCTTTGACTGGACATCTTATATCTCAGCATTTAATTACTCAAATCTTTAACATGGGTGATATGACTTGTTCCCCCGAACTGGGGTTTGCAGTTTATGTGATACTAACTTGTTCAAGCATCTCTTTTCATACTACTTCACTCATTTGTGTAGATGGGGCTGCAGGGCTGTGAGATGCAGACAGAACATCAAAACTGGGCAGAAGTTTTAGCTAGAGAAAGTATTCAATTCCATAGTCTCTTACTGTTTGTTTGTTAAAAGTGCATGTATGTTAAGAGTAGATGTTTAATGTTAGAATGAAAATTTTGTCTGAAATATGGAACTTAAGGACTATTTTGTTTCTCTTGTCTGGGCTTCTAGATTCATAATTGCTTTTCCTTACTTCTTATTATAGTAAAGATTGAACATTTTTACTGTAGGGGAGCCAAATTGTTTGCTTTGTAAACACAAAGCCACACACACTCTCCCTGCAAAAGTATTTTTGTTACCAGCTCTCACCCCATCTTCCTGGGCGTCAAGGCAGGTCTGGATCATATATGTGACATCCTTTGCTTTTAAAGTGGGCAAAGGAGGTGCCAAAGCGAGTGTGCCATGCTGTGGTGCATGCTCCCAGTTTTCCTAGTTCTTCTGCCTGAAATTGAGGCCTGATTTACCACACATGCAAGCAGTTTTCTCTGCTGAAGATTCTGCATCCTAAATCTACACCGTGATACTGCCTTAGTGATGGTAACACATGTGTTTTCTGAAAGGCTAAATGCCCGTGTAAGACTTGTAAGTTTATTTTTCTTTACACATTTAACGCCCCCCCCCCCCAAAAAACCAAAACCCCAACAAAAGTTTAAAAAACCAAGAAACAACCAACAACCCCAAACCACCCAGGTTTCTTGAATAAATGGTCTGCTTTTTTTTTAATCTTGGACTGACCTTTGGAGTTAAGCCTCTCTGTGGTGTATAAATAAGTGGTGACCAATTACTCTCGGGAAGAAGGAAGTTTGATGAATCACAGGAAATAGTAAATTATGTGGATTCCACATGATTCCCAAGGCTGAAACGACTTTTTTTTTTCTTCCCCCCTTGCACAGGGGCCTTAAAATGTCACTGATTTGATGGGATGGTAGGCTCGGGTTACTTCTGGAGGGCACTGTGGGGGGAGTGAGGAAGGAAAGCAGAAGATTTCACAGTTGTTATCACACAGAGTAGGTTAAATTTGCTCTCCTTTGTTTCCTCCCTGGAGGGTGGAGGAAAATAATCGTGGTGTGCTAAAACTGTTCACAAGCATACCAGCTACTTGGGACAGCAAGTGATGAAAGCAGGGCTTTTAAAGAAAAAGAAAAAAAAAGGAAAAAAAAAAAGAAAAAAAGGTGTGTGAGGCATGACTGTGGTGCTGATAACCTGTTAAGTTTTACTCTGCTAGTCTCCCATGATTTAAAGCTTCAACATATTCATGAAGTGGTAGTAATATAAATAGTTAGGGTGGGGAAGGCTGCAAGTACTAACAGCAAATAGACTGCAGGATGTGCGAGAAAATGGGGAAACAGAGCCTTTCCTGGTCTACTCTGTTTCTTTGCTGCTATTCTCTTGGCTTCCTTGTCAATTAAACTAATTGGTGTTGAAGATATTTCCCTAAAGGAGATCTCATACTAGGGCTTTTCAGGCAAAATCATTTGCAAGACTTTTAATCTAGTCAGGATATATTAACAGTATGCAGGGTTCTTTTTTGCGTGGAGGGAATGCTTTGAAATTGTTACATTGTTCATGATCCCATATAGCTAGACAAAACACTCCATACTTACTGTCTCCAGAAAACAAAAGTTAATTTACACAGTGTAGCAACATACTATGTTTTGGAGACAAATTAATGTAATATAGTTTGAGTCACAAGAATTTTTACTATTTGATTTAGTCTTTTTCATAACAAAAGTAACTTTTCAATGCAAAAGGAAGATTTCCTTTCCCATTTTTCCCATTTTTTTTTCAGTTTGCTGTCTTCACATTTACGTCAGGAGGTCTGAGACCTGTATTTTACTTGAATGCCTAATATCTGCATTGTGCCACTAAATGTTTTCATTCTCTCTACAATTCTCTCTTTCATTCACTCTACAATAGAATTTATTTGTAGTGTGCGTTAATAAAATGTGGTGGAAAGAGCATGCAAGGATGGTACTGAAAAGTGGTGTATCTGGAATTTAGCACAACTTTGGGAAAATTAACTACAAATACAACAACCAAAACTCAAACCTTTAAATTACAAGCAGGTGATTTTTTTAGATGAGTTTTTGTGAGGTCTGATTTGGTCACAGAACTTCATTGTTTGTGTATCCTCAAAGATATGAATCGGTATTTTCTAATAAGAGCATTAGCTTGCAAATGACTGTGCTTGCCAGAGTTAAACTCTGCTCTGAAAGGTCCCTGTGCCTAGGAGAGTACCTCACTGTGATCAGAAAGCTGTAGCATGAATACTATTTCTTAGTTTTAAGTCCTCCTTGCTATTAGCCTGTGTTCCTTAGTCCCAAGGATGTGTGTGATGCTTAGTAAAGCAGTGAGATGGAGTCCCTATTCCGTGCAGTGTAGGGTGGCTGTGCTCATGCAAAGCTGTCATGCGTTTGCTGTCAGGTTTACCCATGTGAGGAGCTCCAATGCTTTTAAGCATTGACTACGTGGTTGGAACCTGGGTGAGTGGTCTGTAGTCACTGCATGAGTGGTATTGTGAGAGTATTGCAGCTTTCCACAGGGTAAGTGCTGTGGACAAGTGTGGTACTTACAGTAACCTTAAAACTGTTCTCAGTTCAGGCATCTTTGGTGCATCTTCTGCAGGTCAGCTGCAAAGATTTCATGCTGCCACACCTCTGGGATGTGGCAGAAAGGAGTCGATGTGCAGATTGGTGTCTTGGTCTAAATGTGAAAAACATCACAGCTGTAGCTTGATCACAGCACCTTGATTTCAGACTGTTTGGACGTGGCTCTTGGGGGAAGATGGCAATTCCCACCTGGATGACTTTCCAAGAGTACTGAACTGGTGACCTGACAAAACAGTACTTTTATTTTTAGATGTGGTACTTAGGTTCCTCCTGGTTGGGGCACACTGAAACTGCTCTGTCCTGGGCACTCATCCATTGCAAGTTACCTTCCAGAAACTTGAGCAGTTGAATTCCGAGAAGCAAGAGAGATGTAGGATTGCCATAATTACCCACTGGCTTTTCAGCAGCTCATTTGTACTTGAGTGCTACCACTTTTTTGGGGATATCCATCTCAAGCCATGTAGGAAATGACCCAAAAGAGACCTGGAGAACCAGAGCAAGGTGGGAGATACATTACTTTTGGAACTGGAGGTATACAGGGCTTTCAAGTCTGACAATTAATTGGAAAGTTGGCTGAAAAGTTGATTTGCATTAAACCAAATAAATCTAAAATCTAGAATTTTCCATCTTAGTTAATGGCCTTTAAGGTAAGAGTGGTTAGATCAAAACACCTCATCTTTTTCTTCTTGGAACATTCTGTGTGTTGCTCACTTCTGGGTTTGTTTGGGGTTTTAATATTTAAACAATGTCAGCTTCAAGTGATTTAGTGAAAAAATGTGGAGAAAAACCTTACTATTTTTATAGATTAAATTTCTCAGTTAATATAGGAGCTGAAACCTTCCTTTCACTGAAACTATTATCTGAGTTTGAGCCATGGATAGGTTCTGTTCGTATTTCAAAACACAAAATAAAATTTGCAGTGTATTTAGTATTGATTTTCTCCCTTTTCCCTGATCTAGCTGCAAGTGTTATGTGCTTATTTTTATTTGGACTTGCAGGTACATGATTAGCTTTCTACAAACTGTGACTCGGTCCAAGGTCAGTTCAGTTTTCAGGCTTGCTGGGGTTCTCAGTAAACATTTAAACCTATTTTCACTGTGAATGACCATTTGGAGAGATTTGCAGGCAAATCTGGGCAGGAAGTTACAGAATACCTCTTCTTCCAGACTTATTTACCACTCAAGTACCTACCAATCTCAACAAAACTCTACGTAAATATTTCTGAGGTGTATGGTGAGTTTTCAGTTGAGAGAGAGGAAGAGTGTCCAGTGCAGTCACTAGCGCATGTTTTTAGGATAGAGCCATGCAAAGAACATGATCACAGTGCAGTTTCCAGCTGCTTTCTAAGTTGGATGTTGGCCCTGGTTTCTGGGTTTCCCATACCCAAAACATGTTGTTTCCCTTCTCTTCGATTGGTTCAGTTTTGTAGAATTAAATATAAATTCATTCAAGAAGGGCTGGCTCTCTAGTTGCATGGATCAGGCACTTACTATGGCACACACATCAGAACGACTTCTTTTGAATCCTTCCATCTGTTGAGGTGTCTGGAAAAGAGCTTTTTTTCAGGGTGGAATGTCTAATTGGTGACTGAGAGGGAAAGGATCTGGTGGAGGAAAGGCATGAATTATATTTTCATACTAAAACCCCCCGAAGTACAGCTGTGTATTAGCAATGCCTATTTTCTTCAAAGGTGAATAGAAGAAATACCTGTAAAATGGTGGGGGCAAGAGAAGAGAGATGGTGACAAAGAAGCTGACAGCTGAGCACAGATGCCTCTGAGCCACTGCCCTGTGATGGGTCACTGACCGAGGTGCAGAGCTGGCCACGCATGCAGAGAGCTCTGAACTGGGCTGGGCTTCAGTTTTTAATTCTGTTGGGTACAAGCAGCTCTCAAATGCTCTCCATACAGGGATCATCTGCTCCTTGTGAAGACCAGTCCTGCTGGCCATGAACAAGCAGCACCCATTGATACTATTGGTGAACTTTCAGGCCAGACAACATGGTTTTACTGAAGAGTGTTCTTAATAGTCTGGGATTTTTGAAATGCAAGATTTTTGTCCTCTAAAGAAACAAGATCAATTATAGGAAGGGAAGTGCATGTATATATAAGTAAGAAATTTTTCTTTTTGTTCCCCGGAAAAGCATTAGCTGAAAGTACTTTCCTCTGTTTCTTCATCTCTAGAGGCAGTTGTCTCATGAAATTTGAGGTTTCAGAAACCTCCCAGTAGAATGGGAGTTGGCAAAGAAATTCCCTTTTATTGTATCATCTTTTTGTAATGGGAAAAAGTGTGGTTGCCAGCAGACAATTTCTTGGTGTCATTTATTCTAATCAAAATGTTCTATCATTGGGCTGCTTTCACAAGTAGTCTCATTTGGCTCTCTTTCTCCTCTTGGAGTAATGACAGCATCCTTTCATTCCCAAATGACACCCAGAAGTCCCCTGCTATTGAGAGTCAGACAGCAGTGTGATGCCTGTGACTTTCACACAATCTGATAAGTATTCATAACTCTCAGGTTGTTTCTGCTTAGCTGGCACGTATGAAAAGTGGCCACTTACAGCAGTGAACTGACAAAATGTCTTTGTAACTAGAATCTCACAGTCAGTTTCTGGGAGGGGGGAGGAAATAGTGAATGTTCTTGTCAAATGGTTTAACATGATCTCTACTTCTGGGCATGCCTCGTAAAACAGAAGTCATGCGGTGAAGGGGAAGAGAGCTCTTTTGATGTATGTATTATCTACTCTTCTGCCATGGGGTGAGAAACGCTTGAGCCAGCCTGTCTGTTTATCCAGCTAAAAAGCAAATCAAGGTTACCCATAATTAGAGATGGTTAAAGAAAAGGGTGTTCACATCTGAGTCTGGCTTACAGGCAGGCTGCAGTTCGTGTTTGAGGCTGAATGATCTTGTCTGGCTTCAAGAGCACTGACACTGGAGACAGGCAATTTTCAGGAGTATCTTGGCCTCGAATAACAGAAACACACCGTGTGTTGTTTATAACTTCCTTAGGAGGAGAAGAGAAAATTCTGACCTAGAGGTAGGCCATGGTAGAAAATTCTGACCTAGAGTTAGGCCGTGGTAGAAACTCTAGGGAATTTCACGCTCTTGCTGTCCCTGTGAAACTTGTATTTAATATTCAGTGCCATGATGTGTGAATTCCAAGAAGGCAATGAAGTGCCCTTTATGAAAAGGAGCAGAGAGCTGTGGAACCAACCCTGATGTTTTGTTACCTGTGGGAAGATCTTGTGGGGAAAAAAACCAAACAAACGTGGCTTAATTGGAACTCTCTTTTGTGCCACTGGCTCTCTTCATTCTCTGCTACCGGAAGATTTATGGGAAGTGTGGGAATGTTTCTTCTCAGTTCTTGCATCCCCAAAGAACTAAGATTTAATCAGTAAAGAAAGCAGATATAACGATCTTTTTTTTTTTTTTTTATACAAGTGTGTATCAGATCTCTACTAGATTTCCAAAAATCTAATTCTGGGATCATTAGTTATGTTTATGAGCTACCAACATCATAGTAATAGGACAGCATATTTGTCATGAACGTGCTGTTTAGGTCTCAAGAGAAAAAGAGAGGAACAAGAAGACTTCCTGCCTCTCCCTCCCTTCCCTGCCCCCCTGCTGCAGTTATTTGAATGATTACGTCTTCACATCTAAATATGTGAGCATGGTCTTGGAATGCTAAAAGTGGATTCTTTTCAGGTTTATAGATTAATCTAACAAAGAGGGGTTAACAGTCAAATAGATTTGATGGTATCTATCTAATTGCCTTTTTACATAATTTATACTTTGCCAGCTATAAAAGGATGCTTTGGAAATGATTCGGAAAGTCCTTCAGGAATAGTCCCAATCTCTGCAGCCTTATTAAATGCATACAGGCATGTCTCCCAGTGAGAATCTCAAGCTGTGAAAGTCATTAGAATAATAAATTAAACTGCTATGTATACAGGCATTTTAAACTTCAGGTGAAAATTCCTTATATGCCATGTTCTAATTTTCAACTCAAGGGCTAGAGAAACAGGACTTTGGAAAGGATTGGTCATCTTCTGCAATATTTTACATGCATAACAAGTCACTGGGCTGTGCTGGCTCCTGAAACATGCTGTAGAACTTGAGATGTTAATACTTTGAAAGGTTCTTTTCCTTTCTTGACTTCTAGGACTGCAAAAATTTAATTAAGCTTTTTTAGACTATTTAATGATGGAAACGACACTGCTAATAACAGAGTGCATGTTGCTATTTTATATTGGTTCCTGTCAACACTTCCTATTAATATTTTAGTCAATATGGCATTGTAAAATGGACTCATTGAATACATTGTGTAATCAGGATGACAAATGAACTTCATCAGGTTTTGCAACTGGAGCAACATGGCTTAGAATAATAACTCTAAGAATCTGAAAATCAAGGGGCCAATGGAAACAATTCTTTCATGGAGAAGTCTGTAAGAGTAGTGCCTGTACAAATCTGCTGTCAACTCTGTAAGAAAGGCTAACACTGCCTTTTAGTACCAATTTTTTGTTTCCCAAAACCATTTTGCTTGCATTAAATTGCTTCATTTGATGAGTGTGTTTTCTTGGATGTTTCAAGGTACTTATCAGCCCGTTAGTGAAGTGGGCCAGAACTGAAGAATATACTTCATGTTCTGTCAAAAATTGTCTCTTGAACCACTAGAATTACCTACTTGACCTGGAACCTTTTACCTTTAGCTGTTTTGCACTACTTAACGCATGATGTACTCGCCGATGCCATGCATGTGAGTAAGGGGGAGGAGCACAGTCTGTGTGACCAGGAGGAAGACCAATACACGAGGAAAATAGAAGAAGAGTTGGAGACAGACTTGCAAGGGGGCTGTAATCTTTATCTTCCAATTAAGAATTTGGTATATACCTTGATTAGTTGATGTGGAATGCTTCTTCATAAATTTCATTAAAGATTCTTTGACTTCACTAGAGAGAAAAACATACTTGTATTTAGGCAAAAGTTGCAATTTCTTCCATTTCCAAAATTCTGATTTTTTTCAGAGTGGAAGAATTCAATTAATGAAATGGATTGTTTTGAGTTTGAAAGCTGCTGCCTAAAAGCAGCAGGAGTGGAAACACCAGAGTATTTGATTGTGTGGGGCTTTTTTAAAATGTCTGGAGGTTTTGATCATGGAGGATGCTGGATCTTCCAATTAGAATTTTAGTTCTTAGTTGATACCTTAGACTGTGGTTGCCTAATAAAGTAGTTTAGTCAGAAAGTTTAAGAAATAAAAATTAGGAAGGGATACATTTTAACAGGAATTAAATTTGTCTTATTGTCTTCAACCATAGCCAGAATTATGTTTTCATGTTGTAACTGTCGCCTCTCACTATGCTTGGGTTGGGGAACTTAATCAAGAACATTTTCTTTTCTCTTATAGAAACTGCAGAAACCATAAGAAACAAATCTATATGCAGGACAGTTTTAAGAGGAAAAAAAAAATCAAATACTTTCCAAATAATAACAGTGAATCCAACTCTTACTCATGCTGTCACAAAGTAGTCTGTGGCAACAGCTGCCGCTCAAACAGCTAAAAACATTGAAGCATCTATTTCAATACAAATAAAAATAGACCTAAAAATGCTTAGTCTGAATCTAGTTCAGAAACTAATCCAAAATAAGTGTATTCTGGGAATTGGCTGTATTCAACAACTGGTCATTTTTAGCATTTCATCAGGCAACAGTGTGAAAGAAATATCTACTATAAAAGTACTGAAAAACCTAGTCAATCACAGGCCAGAAGTGAACAGAACAAATGGTAACAAATGGTAGTGTTTCCATCTACTTTGTTGGACTCTCAATTCATCATATGGTGACTGTTTGCCCAGATTCCTGGACTCATTTTGGCCTGGGTGAACAATAGCAGTAATGGCCTTATCCTGCATTTGTTTTCCCTGACATAGATCTTTCAGGATTTATATATGTAGCCTTTTTTCACATCTTGCCCAAATCTGGATGAAAATCAACCTCTGTGGCAGTCTATTTTTCTCCCACAAAGTCCCAGGGAAACATCCCTCTTCCAAGAACTATAGAGACCACTTGTATATTGCCTGAATTCCAGATGTGTACAAATCCAGCTCCTCAGGCTTTTCAAGGTGTAAGGGAAAATTCTTCCTCCTTTTTTTCCCCTGTTCTTGTGAAGAGGACATGACATCATTTCTTAAAGGAGGTTTATTGAGTCTCTAATTAAGAATAAACTCAAACGTTTCCCATAATGGAAGTAATCCCTGTAATTGTTATGGCGGAAGAGAAACATCATCTCATCTCACATTGCTGCCCTGATTGTGTCATGGTGGCCGGACATAGAGGCAAAGGAAGTGTTTTTCCCAGACATGCATTTCTTGAAAGACCTGCTTCTGTTATCCTCCTCTGAGCCAGCAAAACTATGTGGATTGCTGGTCCTGAGACTGCCCATCCAGTCTGAAATTCCAACTCGAATGGGCAGTTGTGAAGCCAAGGCCTGATGCCCATGTTGGTGCCTGGCCCAAACCAAGCCCTAGACAGGAGGAAGGTATCAGAAGCCACCACAGTGGCCTTAAGGGCTGCACTCAGATGCTGTGCTAAGTGCCACTCCTCTCTTCGGGTGAATCTTCACTCCCTGCTTGTCAGCTGCTCTGTTTGCAAGAAAGACAGAGATTTCCTAAAGCTGTTTAACAGGATGAAATAATGTTTTCTCAAAATGACTGGAACCACTCCTTACACAAGAGAGAACCTGCAGGTGGAGGAAGTGCCCCTGCATTCCTTCTGTATTTCAACAGGAGGACAGAGACAGGCTTTTGACAGTGAGTAAGCAAAGTTTGATTAATTGACTTATCTATGGGAGATAGAAAGAACTGTAGCAGTCAGCACTCTGCTGGCTTACACCTCCCTAATACAGTTCTTTGCAGAACAGAGCAGTCAAATAATGGCCACATTCCCCCCCCTGCACACACACACTTTCTAATGAGTTTTTGCTGAGCTTGTAGTTCTGCTGGGGACATAGTCCTGGTTTGATAATTGATGCACAGAGCCTAACCTTCCCTGGGACAGATTTGCAAAAAAAAAAAAAAAAGTTTATGAGCAGGCTTAGTGTTTTCATCATATGTAGCATCCCTTCTGAACTGTAGACTCTTTATTGCTATTATTACGGTTGGGAGCTCTTCCCATATTTCTGTCTTTTGCTTGCCTTTAGTGCACAATACGTGAATTTTAGAATCCAAGTTTTACATCTGAGTGGCCTGAAAACTTAACTGCTGTTTTATTGTGAGATAAACCTAGCTCCTCTTCTCGTGTGACTAACAGATGGATGCATCCACTATGTCATGTTAAAGGAATAATTAAAAGCTTCATTTGCATGCAATATGAAATGTCCAGAAATAACTGCACTCAGGCTTTGAGATGTGCTGTGATATGTACTGTAACTTTGGATTGTTTTGGTTTTCTAAAAATAATAAATGACCCTCCAAATAGTGGTTGGCCGGAGGCATGCAAGAAGCAATCCATAGTATATGGATTTGCTCAATGGCATTTAAAGGACCCTGATTAAAATTCAGCCCAGGCTGGAGTGATGAGAAGACTGTTTACTGAGGGCTGTTTGAACTCATACATTGCACTGCAGACAGACCAGAGGGATGCACAGATTGAAACGTTTTACCTTGCCTGTCTGCATCCGGCTGTCAGGAGCCGATGGCACTCTGAGAGAGAGGTATCAACATTTCTTGAGAGGTCTGACTGCTGCTGCTTATGAGTCTTAATTTTCATTGTTTTCAAGGCAGCACAATCTCAGCATCAGAGATCACGGCAACAACAACCACCTTGTTAGCTGGATCTGTGGTTTTTTGTTGACTACTACAGATGTTTAGATATTCGATTTTAATGTAGTACGCATTTGAAAGTTTGTAAAAAAGACATCACTTCTTCCCTTAGTCTCCTCCAAGTACATCTTCATGTGACTCTGAAGAAAGATGGATGTATTATCATCTCCTATTTTTCTGTCTCCTGCTCTGACTAGAGTATATAAGTACCATTGGGAAAAAAAAAGAAATAGCAGAAAACCCACCAGGCACTGTGTCTAACCTCTGTATTGTTTTATATTGTGGGTTGTTTTGTTTGGGCTTTTTTTTTTATTTTATTTTGCTCTTTTCAAATAAAGGACTTGTTTTAAAAAAGAAAAAAAAACAAACCCAAAACACAATAAAACCCCACAAAAATAAGGGTTGAACATGGAATTAAAAGAATAGATTATTTCATTTTATTTTTACTTGGGCCTGGCATTTAACTAGGTTTCGAGGTAATAACTGTGAAACGAGTTTTCTTGCTCTACTTCCGTATGTATGCTTTGCCACAAGCTGTGTAACTTTGGGAAGGAGAGATGCCGGTGGTACAAAAGGGTTTAAAAAAAAGTCAGTTAAAAAAGTTTGAAGAGCAGGGTTTTCCTTCTGCAATGAATCCTAAATAAAAGGAATGGTAACAGGGTACATTATTCACTCTTAACACATGGAACATTTGTACTATCTTTAAATAACTCTCTGGAGTAGCTATCCACTACTTTCTTTAAATCCATGGAAGTATCTACTTGGTATATAAAACTGGTTAACAGAAATTATGAGATTCAAACCATCATTAATTAATGAATAAAGTAGAATGCAAAGTGCCATGCTCTTCAGGGTGAAAACATAAAGAAAAAAAAAAACCATCTAGATAACAAAGGAAATCTTTTTAAAGGGTGTTGATAAAGACTTTGAAACACCTGACATTGTATTTTATCACTCAGGGTAATTCTGCTGGTCTCTGGTGCTGAGAGCTCTGTGGCTTCTGCTCGCTCTTGCTGTGGTGTGAAATGACAGTCTCGCTGCCGTGATAGCTCAGATGCCTCTGCTGGAAGATTTCTGAGTTTTCCTTTTTGCAGGGTGTCAGACATTTGGATGTTTTGTCAACATTCAGAGTGTGTTATCAGGCTCTGGTTTGAGTTTGAGTGTGCTGGGACAGGTCCTGTTTCATTTGGGGTGTTCTGTGTTGTTTCCTGTCTCAGATGGATGTGTGTGCAGCCAACAGCTGAGTGTAGGAGCAGGGAAGCTGCACAAGTGTGGTCATGGGAATGTGCAATAGACAGTTAATTAACACATGATAAATCTTTATGTGATACTGATTTCTTCCAAAAGCTCCTAGAATTATGTTGGCACGTTAAGCTCAGTTATAGAGAAGGGGTAGAAGTTGGTTTCAGAAATGGTGGGGCTCTGAGAGCTTGTTCAGCCTGGTTTGTCTGCTGTACTTGGATATAAACAGATATTCTGAACTAACTTTCATCCAAAGTTAATCACCATTCTTGGATCTACGCTATAGGGAAAAATTCATCTGATATATCAACACTTTCAGCTTGCCTGTTACAGACCAGGGATTTTCAATAAACCTCTAGGTGTATGTTTTAAAAAATAGTGATTAGTAAAGTATGTGGGAAACGGATAACACTCAGGTAATTATCTAGGAAATTGGAAAAAATAAGTAAAGCTTGGTCCCAGTTTCGAGAGAAGTCATTGGTATCAGTTTAAAACTCTTAACTGCTGCTTGTAAATGGTTATCACTAGTTATTACCCATTTAGAAGAGTAGGGCTGCTAACATCTGAAATGGAGCAAAAAGTGGCAAGTAATTGAGCCTTGAGGGACTCCCTGTCACTTAGGGAAGCACAGTTGATGTTCATATTGCAGTTTATGGGTGTGTGCTGTAATGAACACACTTATGGTTAATTACTTTTTGTCTAACATTGGCTGAGCTATAATCAAAACTCATCCAGAAGTATAAATGATCACAAAATGCAAGGGAGGAGCTGAAAAGGTTCATGATGCTGCTCAGCTAGTGGTGAGTTTCTGAGTTGCAGTCTTGTTTTAGGTTTTCCTTTACTGTGTTGTGCAGAAAGCTCCTAGACAGACGCTTATTTTTCAGTGACCTACTGGTGCAGCTAAGTTTTGATAAAATTAGTCCAAGAAATTGGCACAAATGTGAGCAGAACAGATTTAATGCTTTTTCAAGTTGAATCATCAGTTTCAAACAATAGCTGAGAACTAAGTAAAGTAACCAAAAAAGATACGGGTATTACCCAGGGAAGTAGAAACACAGGTTTTTTGGTGGTGGTGGGTTTTTTTGGTGGGTATTTTTTTTTTGTTTGTTTGGGATTTTTGTTTTATTTTTTGTTTGTTTGATTGTTTTTTTGTTTGTTTTGGTTTTGGTTTTTTGTGGGGGTTTTTTGTTTGTTTGTTTGTTTGTTTTTCTTCCCTCAAGGAAACAAAATTTGATGTGAGTCTGGTAGTTTCTTAGAAGTCCTGCCTAACATTTGAAGTACGTGCTGATAAAATTTTTTTCCTGTGTCAGTGGCAAGGAATTTAAAATTTTAATGAATTCAGTGGAACATCTGCAAAATGACAGTGGAGAACTATTGGACAAACAGTTGAACAAATGTTTTGCCCAATGTAGATGAAGAGTTCAAAAAGATCCGTGTTATTTGTACTGGGGGTAAAGTGGGGAGCAAGCTAACAAGGAGTGAGATGTGGAGGAAGTTAAGGGTAGCTGGCAAACGAGCAGAATAAGTAGTCTGGGTGAAAACTGAAGCCTCTCCACATCCCGTGGTAGTAACTGTGCATTTAGCTTTGTGTGGGTTGTGTGACCTAATGTACTGAGAAACCATTTCCCAAAATGCTGTTGCAGACAATAAGGAGAACTGTGTCACTTGACAGCTAATTAGGAAGCAGAAAAAATCTCCTCCTCCCCCTGATGCTCTACTAAGTCCTCATCTGTACAACAGAAACCCTTATGAATGGTAGAGATTCATGATACCTTTGCATTGCAGTGTTCATGGTAGTGTCAGCTGCTTGGTGCTAATAAGATAAACACAGATAGAATGTCTTCAGAGCATCTTACAAAACGTGAATTAGCTTTCTCTAAGGTCTTTGTTAGCTTTCAGCCAGGTGTGATTTGTAAGGTCTTTGCTAATACCGTGTTGTTGAAACCTTTAAAGAACTCTGTGCTTCATTTTTAAACATGTGCTGTCTAAACTTCTTTTTTTCTACACAGAAGGAATAAAACAAAAAGAAAATTTAAAAAAATATGAAATGTCAGATTAGCATATTTGCGTTCTTAATTTTAAGTGCCTCAAGAGTGAAGGCCAGTGAAGATTCATTCACTCTTCCTTACCCAGTGTGTTTCACAGCCCAGATCCCCAATACAGTTTTTTTGGTGGAAAATCTTCCCCTTTTTCCCCCCCTGCCTTTCCATCCCCATCTCTTACATGGGAATCAATTGTGATGTCTTTTTCTAGGTAGCGAATGCAAAAGTACCTTTGGACAGGTATCTTCTCCCTGTTGTTGTGATTAATCCTTGCTTAAGGTCATGATGTAGTTTTGACTGATCCTAAGAGTGCATGTTGGGTGCACAGCAGTGCATCTTCCCAACAAAGCTCCAGAGGGGGTACTTGTAGGGCAGCTGCTGCTCCCTGTGAGCTGGGACTTGCCTTTCCTATCTGTGGATCAGTCTACCCACCAGCCGTGACAATGGGAATCAAGCAGCACCTAAAATCTGTCTGAAATGCAGCTTAACTCTGTTTCACAACGTAGAAAAAAAGATTTTCAGGGACAGTCTGAGTAGAGGACATGTACAAGTATGCTTGTCGCATTCCCCTAGAAGGCTGGTAGTTAATCATGCATGCAACATCTGGCCTGCTAGGACACAATCTGTGTGTTGGATGTGGGCTGTAATTTCACTTCGTAGGGTCTAATGCAACATGACTTACATCTCCGTGTGGCTGCTGCTGAGGTCTAGCTTAGTGTGTGGCTTTCAGTGGTGTTTGGAAATCATGTTTGGCTTGAAGCAAGCAAAAATTTTCATAGCCCTTTGTTAGACCAATGTATGCTAATCCTGTAAAAATTGTCCTGTACTGGAACAAGTATTTAATGTGGGCACAATATAAGGATTCTCTTGGAGTGTACAATTTTGGGCACAGGGATATATCATCTTCTGCTCTAGTTTTCATACCTGTATAGATGTTCATTTTTGTCTCTGAGGTCTTGTAAACTTTATAGGGATCATTGAAATAGTAGAATCGGTTAGAATTGATTTGGTATTGAGGTCAGGTGCTTGGCAAGTACCTGATCTGTGATGCTAGAGAGAGCAGCTGGATGAAGCTGATTGGCACTGTTCGACCTAAATTGTCATCTACAGTATGGCTGACCCTTAACAAAGATACATTTTTTTTTAAACAAGCGTTGTCTAAGCAATAGAGGATAAACATTTGAATGTTCATTTGTTCTATGTGTGATTTTGAAATGTAGTTTCTGAGTCTCAGATCATCCAAAGCAGGGTCCTGTGTGTTTCCAGTGGCAAAGCTGATTTCACTGCGAGAGCTCCTTCAGGTCCTACAGGGTAGCTCTGTGGCAGAAGATTGTTCCTGTCTCTGTGACCTTAGTGCTATGATGGTCATGTAGTTTGATCTGTAGAGGAGGATTCCTCTTTCTCTGTGGGCAGATTTTTACAATCAGTTCAAGTTAGGACTTCAATGCTCTCTGGTTCAGCACTTCAAATGTGATGTAGAGTGTTGAGACAGAGACTAACAGGGAGAAATGGGTAACAGCTTTTACAAAATGTCATATGTCCTTTAGTGAAATTATTGCGTCTAAGTTGTATTGAAAGTATGGGAACAGAGTAAAACCAGCTCTGCTTACCCTTCAAAAAAATCATCAGCTTTTCACAGCACTAGGATTTACAAAAGTGAGGGTTTGTTCAGGCATAGTTTGGTCTGGCTCAATCTGGGGCATGGGGCAAAGCCCACACCCTTCAGTTATTATCTGGTCTTGCCCAGAATTATTCACCCACCGGCTGCTGTTTGTTTTTATTGTGGAGAAGCTGTATTCCATTGCAACTTGCGATAGTGTTGGTGCTATGAATGAGGCTCTGGCTCCGTAATGATCACTGGAAGGATGATGTGTGAAGGGCTGCTCCTGCCCCAGCCACACTAAGCTCTGAAACAGGTACCAAACATTTCTTGTTGCTCCCAAGGCCACTTTGAGTGAGGCTTGTGCTCACACAAAATGTTGTCAGGAGTCTTCAGCATTATTAGCAAGAAAATAAAAGATTAAAAAAATTAAAAAGAAAAGCAAAAAAAGGCTGTTTCCTCCTTGTTATGACAGGTCTGACTGTCAAAGCCTGTACTGTTGCAATGCTGCCCTGCAAGGCAGTTGCAAAGTCACCCGAGCTGTTTGGCGGCTTTGCTAAGAAATTAAGTGTGGTTAATTTAATTTTTTAAGATTAAATTTAAATTTAAAAATTAAATTTAAAATTAAGAGTGTTGCAACACTTGCTCAGGTAAGAAATGTTTCTAACACATCACCTTGCTAGCCAGGGCAAGCTCAGCAGCCCCAGATACTACACTAAAAAAACCCACTCCTTTCATTTTGTTTTTCAGCTGTGGTGCTGGAGAGCTGCAGGCATGGGTGAGGGAATACAACTCTAGACAACAGCGTACATAATGCACAGTTGCACTTGTTATTCTGGGAGTGTTAGGAGGATGACAGGCAGGGCAGGATTTGCTTCCCAGGTGAGTCCCTGAGTGTTTTGGCCACGAGAGCTGTGTTAGCATTTCTGTGCTAGGTGGTGAGGGATGGTATGTGTGTGCCTGTGGAAAGGGAATGGGTCAGTAAGTGGAAGCACATGGCGTGGCTGGCATTGCTGCTCCCTGTGTTTGTAGTAGGATAGAGTTTCTAAAGGATTAGATAACACGCCTGAGCTCCATGGTGTGCAGTTTTTAAACTGTGTTTACAGTTCAGGAGGTACTGTGAGTAGAGATGATTATGTCCTTTAAGTGCTGTTTTTGTTGCAACTTCTGTGATAAAAGGAGACTCTGGTGAAGACATTTTTTGCTGGCAGATATGTATTCTCAGAGTTGTTGCTGTGCAAACTTTTGGGGGATGGGAGCAACCTACAGAGATACCTCAGCACTTCCCTTTAATAAAGGCACATCATTAAACCATTTCCTGCACATCTGAGAGGCTGTTGGAAGAACAAGATGGTATTGAAATGAAATTAAAGAACTGCTTGATTTTTTTTTTTTAGAGTATTATTTAATTTAATCTTTTTGGATTATTATGGTTTCTGGGGAAAAATAATGTAATGAAGACAGCAGAATTACATTGATTCTGTGGTCTGAGTAACTAGAGGGAGAAATTCCAGTCTCTTCTTTCCTCTCCCCTTCTGAAATATAAAATATGGGAGAGAGTACAAATTGTAAAAATGTTTTACCGTGTCAGCTATTAGTGTGACCGATGCAGTCCCTGCAATTAAGGGGGCCTTTTGCTGATGTATGTTACCTCCTATGTGTGTATATATATTGTATATGTTATGTAGGCACAAATATACATGATCTATATAATGTATACGTTATATTCATTTATAAAGCACCATAAGGTAACTTAAAGGGAAAAAAATAGAGTAGAGGGAAACCTCCTTGAGTCCCAGGCTAGTAATGGGTGTTGGGTACTGGGCAGCAGCACATGGGCCAGGCAGGTGCTGGGTGGATGTCAGGACTTGTCAGATAGACAGGGCTCTTTCTGTACATCTGTCCTCATTAAAAACTCTTCAAGCTATTATAAGCCAAACAGCTAATATGGTTTCAATGGTAAAAACAACACAAATAATTTAGGTGTTTTGCTGATGTTTGGAATTGGAAGATCTTGTTCACCAACACAGAATTTCTGTTGGTATGTGAAGAATTCATGGTGGAAAGATGCATAAAAATTATAACTTGGAAGATGAAGGCATAGCAATACAGCTCAGAGTATTCAATGGAGTCCTTGCATGACCTTTATTCAGTAAGGAGGTGGTGTTGCAGCACTTTACTGCAACAGCTCTTTGCAGCTTATTGCTCAATATCATAATGGCTGCAGAAGAGCCAAAACATCATGCTCTTTCTGTCATCTTTAATATTTTTCCAGAGTTGTGAGCCAGCTGCATCTAGCTGGCTGCTTTTTTTTTTTCCTTTTTTTTTTTTTTTTTTTTTTTTTGTAAAGAAGCTGACAATCCCACTGACTTCTGTAACAATGAGTTGTCCTCAGCTCGTTTGCATATAAAAACTAGAGAGCAAAAGCAAGTCATGTCTTTGTAAGTCAATACTGAAACATGGATGAAATGATTATTTAGCATCCCAAGGATATGAGAGGGATTTTTTTTATTGCTGGAATTGAAAGGTTGAAAATATCTTTTTATATGTGAATATGGACATGATATGTGCTGGATTTTTATCTGTCAGACTGCATTTTGATACTTTCCTCAGAGAAGATGAACCTTTAAACAAGTTTCAGCTAAGAAAAGGCACTATTTTTTCACATAAAAGCCTTAGACTTTGAATGAATATTAATGCTTCATGTTCAAAACATGTGTTAAGTCTATGCTGTGCTCTGTTTACAATTTATATATGTTTAACCTTCAAAATGTGGATATTTTTAAGGCTAATCAGTAAAATGCATGGCTAAGACATATTTCTGGAAGTATAAAGTGTAAAGTAATGACTTTGGGCTCAATCCTCCAGTTCTTTGTCTCCCACATACTTGTTTGGATTACAAATCAGAGCAAACAGCTTTTTAAGTTATTGATCCCAAAGTGGCTCTGTGCTTTGGCTGGTATTGAGCTGAACGGATGGGTCAGATTTAGCTTGACACCACTGACAGCTTTCCATCAGGGGACTGGTTTTGTTCCAGGTGCCAGATGGAGCAGACTAGAAGTTGCTGCAGTTTATACCTCACTGGTGTCAGCCTGCTGCTGATGCTCAGGGTTTGCTGGGAGGCACCTATACTGTCTGGCTGTGGGGAACGTAAGCAAGGGGATGGTAACACGTCTTAGCAATAAATGCTGCTTGGGAAAAGTGAGGATGAAACAATTGCCAAAAATAATGAGGAACTACCAGAATACTTTCAGTAGTGAGAGGGTTTGTCTTAACTTCCTTGCATTACCAATGTCTCAATGAAGTTTGCATGAGAAAAACAGCCCAACAATCATGTTAAATTAAGTGTGTCTGCACCTATAGAGGGAAGACTATTGTTACAGCACCCCATCCCATGAGAAATGTAAAAAATTCAGCAAAACCAAATCTGGTGTACTGAATCATCTGAATTAATCTCTAGAATTTCAAGTAGTACTCATTTTCATTTAAAACAAATTCCTTGGTAAACACCAACTTGCTGATAGATATCTTCTAAAGGGTGTTTTCCCACAGTGTAATGATTTACTGTGTCAGGACCACCATTCAGTAAAAGGGTGAAGTATAATTTGAGAAGTTTCTCATATCTGTAATCTTTCTTGGTCAAAAAAAGATGATTTATATTTGTTGCTCTCCAGTTTAAATAATGTCAGCCAGGTTTGACAAGTGGCACCAGTAAAACTCTGTGCTGAAAAACAACATCAAAGATATTATGGAAATATTGTTTATGGTTGTTCAATGGCTTGTAATTATTGCTGATTTTTTAAATAGATTTATTGATGGGCTGTCCTATAACTTCGCCATTAAAGGCTATGGCAAACTCTTTTTCTTTTGCATTGCCTTCAGTCACAGAAGTAATATTACTGATGATGACATACATGCTGAAAAAAGCCTTGCTGCTTTTCTGTTTTCTGGAATGGAAGAAAACAATGCTTTTTTAACTTGGAGTGAAATGTTACTTTCACAGGCTCCACAGATCCAAAATAAACAATCAACTAATGAAGCAGGTTCCATTTTTCCCTAATCCATTTTCCTTTTGGCCAAAAGAAGAGTATGGGATATGTGTAATTGTGGTTAACATGTTTTAAAAGCAGTTCCAGTATCTGAAATAAAAAAGAATGGTTGAAAAGCATAAAAGCATGCCTTGCCATATGCGTGCGATATTTACAAAAAGATGACTTGGGAGGGGACTCTCAAGAAACAAAAGTTAAGTAAAAGCAGAAAAAGTGCTTGTTTTTGGGAGGACTGGTCCAAAGATGCCTGTTTATGAGTTTTAGTAAAACAGCTAGTATATATTTCCCAAGTTTTGTGCATTTTATTTTTTATATGCTATAACTAGAATAAATATAATGGAACATATTTTCATGATGACACTTAACATTTATTATTTTGTACCCCCTACTATATGATCCCTTTTTAAAAGAAGTTTTGTAGTAATTTTATTTCTACTGGAATTAGATATAAAAACAACAACAATAACAAAGAAGACAAAGTGAAGATATACTCAATGGTTCAGATATGTCATAAGAAAAGACTGATCTTGTTCTTACTGTCAGCTGCCTGTTGCTGTTGGTGAATGCTGATAAAACAAATGTGATGCGACCAAAAATGGATTTTAAGTCTTTTTAAAAGTGGTGAATTTTTATTGCCTCTGCCTCAAAGAAAACTCCAACACCTGAACTCCCTTGCCCCCTTGCTAAAAGTACATTCTCTTCCTTTTTCCCCTTCTCCTTTTCTTTGCTTAGGGCTATGGTTACAGTAGTTAATTTTTAAAACAGGAAAATAGAGATTTAAACAGAATTAGAGAAAGACGCCTTTGTACTAGGTACTGTACAGTATAGTGTTTAAAAAGTCAGAAAATATGTTAGCAGAAAATGCCCAGACTGTAATTTAGATAACAACCCAGACAGTGAGCTAGCTTGTTAATTGTAAAGGCTGGTGGAGACCTGCCAGTTAGAGAACTTGTCTTTTTGTATCCCACTGCTCCTCACAGTTCTCCTAGATGGTGAATTACTGGACATGAACTTTTCTAGTTTAGAGTTTACTTTCAGCATTATTATTTTTCCCCCTTTTACTTCAAAAAAGAAAAAACAAACCCACCCCCCCAACCCCCCAAAAGTCCCCCAAAACCAAACCCAAACTAAACCCAAAAAGTCCTTGTATCAGAAGAGCCATTGGTTGAAGTTTTACAAGAGTAAGTAATAATCAACACTGTGAGGAAGCAGGCAGATTGGGTGGTCTGAAAAGCAGGGTAAACAGAGATCTGTGGCCTGAACATTGGTGCTGTAGACATCACTGTAAGTGCTCTTTAGACCAAGTATGCAGTTTGCAAACAGTGAATCTCGCCAGATTACTCATCTGAAAACTGTTTCTGAAATAGCGGCCATGAGGTATGCAAAATTACATGCTAACAGCCTTCAGACACTTTTTTTTTTTTTTTTCTTCAGCTGCCTTAGAGTAACTGCAGTGATGGAGAGGCAATCTAGGAGTGTCTCTTCAGTCAGGCTGTTCAGTGGCTGTTCAACAGCTCTTGGGGGCAGTTTTCTGGAGGGAGATGAGCCAGGCAGCACTCCAGCCCTCCCCATTGCATTTTTTAGAGGGCAGTGGATGATGGAGAAGATGACTGAGCAGGCTGGTCCCCAACCCACCAATCCTCACTAAAGCCTTAGTGCTCTTAGATGGCAGATTTTGAGGAGCAGAGATACTGTACCTGATGCAGAGATAATCAAAACAAATAATTTCTGAGGTCCCAGCAAAGAATTGAGCACATCTTGTCCATAAACACCCAAGTAACTGTACCGTTCCTCTGCAAAATACTAAGCATGTGGTTAAAGTATTCTGTTGTGCAAGGGGTGCTAAGAAAACAGCAATAGCTCTGGTGGAGATGTGAGCTGCCTGCTTCATCTCTGAAGGGTTTTGGTATGATTGCTTCCTGCTCACAGTTTAGGGTAGGATTTCCTAAGGAATTTTAGGGAATTAAGCACAAGAATGTCACAGCATTTCAATGGGGTTTAGGTGTCAGAATGACAGTAGTCCAACTCATGGTGTTATTTCAAACTGATGTAGTTAAACTGATGCAGAAGACTGTATGCATAAGCCTAAGTCCACATTCTGTTGGCTTTCTAATGGTTTTGTTTAATTTAACTAGGACAAAGATTTAAACTCAGGTAAAGTAAGTCACTCTTAAACTGAACTGTGACTATATTTTATAAAATACCGATGCAGGTAGGCATACTGAAGGGGTATAGGTATGGATACGCATTTCCTGGTCAAACTAACCTAAATTGCCTCATTTTTCTTTGCCAGAACACCAGTTCCACAAAAATCCTCTCTTTGGGTGTTTGCACAAGCTGTTAAATTATTTTGTAGTTTCCTTTAAAGATTGATAGAAGTAAATTTTCTCTTTCATCAACTCTTCAACTTAAGATGTCCAACCACTGTGCCTCTACAGACTGGAAGATAATAAGACAGCCAATCTTGTCTTTAGAGAAAACTCAACCATAAGTAGCACTGGAGCTTTGTGTGGTTATATTTTATTCTCTTCTTGACTCTTTCTATTAACTCATCCTCAAGTTTGGTAACACTTTAAAATTTATGCCTGTGGTTTTGGAAGGTAAGTGGAAAATTCAGGATGAGTATGGCCCCACTGCAGCACAGATTTTGGTGGAGGGTGGGGGAAGTTGTATGAGACAGCTAGTGCCAGGCTGCCTACTTGTGGAATGAATTTATTTGCGAAGGGATTTCTTCAGCAGCTGGCGGTTTCCTCTTTTGACCTGTGCCACTTCCAAAGAGGGCTCAAGATGGTTTAGTGGTGATGAATTGGCAGACTTGTCACTAAGCTGTAAATCTTGAATCTGCCTTGCTGAGTTGAGGTGTGAACCCAAGATCTAGAGGAGGTCAGCATTTCAGACTGCTGCTGTGTATATCAAACTCTTAAACCTTCTTTAGTAAAGGAAGTACTGTTAATAATAATGATAATTTTTTTTTCACCTTTACAGTCTCTGCTATTCTAAAATTATTTGATGGATATTTGTCTTATCAATTAAATGCAATTGAGTTAAAAGTGAACAAAACCCCCTAAAACCAAACTACCTAACCCCCTCCCCCCAACCTGAAACCAAGAAAAGGGCATCAAAGTAGAGCCCCAAATAATTTTTTTCTGATATGACTTTAATTTTTCCTAATTTCAGGACAGGTATAGAAGAAACAAAAAATCTTCCTTATGATACAAAAAATATCCCTTATGATACTGATATTTTTGAATATTATTCTGATGCTTCCACAAGGAAGCTAGGTTTCTACATAGGCTCTAGAGTTTTAGACATTGGGTATCGTGGGGTTGCATATTGTGGCTGCATTTTTTTTTTTTTTTTAATACTCGGTTCTTTTTCAAATTGTGTAAGAAACTGTCTACCTGGCATAATGCAACCTTAAATTAATTCAGCTCACTGTGAATGAGTTGCTGAGTTTGTGCTTGCTACTGCAGGGCAACCAACTCAGGTGCAAAAAGCAGTTTATCTCTACTGTTGCACTTAGCCTTACTTTGACTAAGCCTTAGCTTTACTTCTTCTGCTTCTGTTACACTGGCCTTTTTGCTGCTGGTCATCCAGTCTATGCCTATAAAAGGTGAAATGCCAAAGGGATGAAATGCTGTATTGTATTGGTTAACATGTTAAAAAAAATTGAACTTATTTATTTTAAATGACCACAACATTTTCACCTAATTTGTAGAAATCAAATTATTTATAGCTTCAATATATAACGTATTTCTAATAACATTGAAAGTCTTGAAATCAAGTGATGTGAGAGTATTTACAACTCCCTATCATTAGCTACTGGGTAGATACATGCATGCTCCTATGTAATTGAACTGAATGAAGAGCTTAAATTGAAATGCTTATTTGTCACACCAAGAGTGAATCCTCTCTTCACAATAAAAGTCCAGCAGTGAGAAAGGGCTGGTCTCTGCAAGAGGGAAGATTTGAGAGAGTATCAACAGAATTTCACCACAGAAGGCTTTGCTGACACACAATCCCGTTATTTCAAGTACAATCTACTCCATCTAAAATTAGCGTATATAATTGAATAGTGCCAAAGGCTGAAATAATTTACACTTAAACTCATAGCATTTTTTGTAATGCTAAACAAACAGGGGTGTACACATTACCCGAGCAGAAACACCCTCTGGGCTTTATCCCTCTCCATCCCCTCTAATTAAATGGACTTGAGATATTATGATGACTGAAGATGCTCATCTGGAAATCCTGCAGCTTTTTAACACATAAAGTGGTGACCTATGTCTTAACCTAGATTTGCAGATAGCTGTTAGATAGCTCTTTCGTGCACTACTGCTGGTTTTGATTTTGAATAACCATGGAAGTGGTATTGCTGACAGTAATAATGTTCATTTATAGAGCTTTTCTATCCAACGACCTCAGAAGTGCCTAAAATAAAGTTAGTGTTCTCATTTCACTTAGAAGAAATGGGAGTCCCTAGTGACAGCTTAGTCAAAATCACGAAGCCAGCTAATGACAAAATCAAAAATAGCACTGAGGTAGCTACACTCAAAACCAGGACCTACCTTCTTGGTCCCTCCTGTGTTCTCAAGATAATCATTCAGCATGAGCAGGAGGATCACAAACAGATCTCAATTCTGCACAGGCTTCTTTGCTGAAGATCTCTAGTTTTTCATGGCATCACATATAGGTGTATTCACTCAGTGTTGAAGTATTATGGCTCAACTGGGTTAAATCCTAAGCCTTTTTGGTGTGGGTTTTGTTTCAGTCAAAAATACAGTTTGACGCTTTCCGTGGTACGTTTTATGCCATGTGCAGAGTTTAGTTGCCAGAGCTGAATCTTTCCTCAGGGAAGCCTCTGTTTGCATGCTTAATTTTTAATCTGATCTCTACTAAATGGTAAAGAATTAGTTTAAGCACTGGCAAGACCCTCTGTTGTGCATTATAGCAAGCTGAAAGGAGCAAGTCTGAAGAAGAAGGCAAAGCAACAAAATTAAGCTATTCTATGCAGGGGCTCTTTTTGCACAAGTTGCAGTTCAGCCCCACTTTTCAATCACAGCTTATTGTTTGGTAGCTGAGTTATTCTAATGTGGCTGAGAGGAGAATCTAGCCAGGAGGTTGTGGTGATTGCCGAGCAAGTATGAAGTACACGTGCTTTTCCCTAGAGTGTGTGAGATTGCAGCAAGTCAGCAGGTAATTCAGCCACCCTCAGGGCTTGACCTTATATTTCACATCAAGATACACATTTTTGTTGTGAGTCCAATTTGAATTTTTTCATTCTTTTTCCTAATTTGTTAAGAAGCAGGCATGTGTGAGGTGGTAGGAGATACGAAAGAAAACCTGGACTTAGGCCTGAGAAAACTTAGTCTTAGGTTTAGCTCTTGTACAGAACTGCAGCAGCCAGGCTCTCATACCTTCATGGGGCTCTAGAGGTGATATTTTGGGTTCTGTTTCAGGTGCAGGAATTGGCTTCACATGCTTCTCTTTGAGGGTTTGGGATCAAAATAGATCACTAATATAGACAGGCTTTGGGAGGCTCCAACAATGTTTTGCTTTAAATAGAGAAAAGAAACTGGCTAGTAATTGTCTGTACAGTGCTTTTGTTCTTCCATTTTGCAAGAAAAGTGTCTTGTTGCTTCAGCCCATTCCCTAAAGCAGGAACTTGGTGCCTCGGAACTGGCTTTCAGCGAGGCTTCTTTTTCTCTTCTTTTCTTTTTTCCTCCCCCTGGGGGTTAAAAATAGCAAGCAGTAAGAAGTGATATTGCATACAAGGCTATTACACTTTTGTCTTGGCCTGCTTAATGTCCTTGACACGTACCCATTTCACCCAGGGACAGCCACTATGCAAATTGGCTAAAAGCTCCATTAGGTTGTTCAAGGCTGGGGAAACCCATCTGTCAGTGTCTGTGACACAGCCGGGCTGGAGTCTCACGTGGGAATCTGTCCTTGAGATACCCAGGCAGCTGAGTTTCTTTTAGCCTCTAGTGTTCCCAGAATCAAAGGAAACTGTTGTACGCTCTTCTTCTTGCTGCTGTTTGTGTTTTTATCGTTCCTTTTCTACCTTGATCCCCTTTTCAGAAAAGCACAGGCATAGGCTGAGAATTAACAGGGAAAGATATGTTTTACTTTTTTTTTTCAGTTGCTTTGCCATAAGTGAACAGTTACGCGTATGACTTGTGGAAAAATAGAACAGTAGCTATTTGTTGTCCTGAAAGAACAGCTTTTTAAACTTTTTTATATTTTCCTGTGTGATCTGCTGATGATATGCATGAGGTGAATATTTAAAACAGTCTTGCTGGGGCTCAGCTACAGTTGATATGTTCTCTGTGAGTGGACCAGAAGTGCATGATAAGCTAACAAAATACCAAAAGTGCACCTGTGAAAGGCTTTCATTGAGACTATTCGAATGTGGGGCCTGGGACTGGGAGGCAGAGAGAGAGAAGTCCAGCTCCTGCACATAGTTTTGGGAGCAGACTTGAGTCTTCTCTGCTTGGCATCCCCAGGGAAAAGCTCCTGCAACAACACTTACTGTACATCTGTTGAGGGAAACCACTTGCTTTTTCTGCTGGGTAGAGGTAAGGTGGCAGAGTGGCAAATTTGCTGTTTTCTGCTTTTTTTCTGCCAAGGACTCCATTAAAATGCCTAACCAGTGAAGCACACCACGATGGATGGTACAGGAGTCGTTACCCTGCGAGTGCTAGAGTTAGCAGCGTTACAGAGTTTTGTAATATGAGACAGTGGTAGCAAAATAGTTCAGATTTTCATCCCATTAGAGCAAGAAGACTCGCCATACGACATCAGAAGTAGTGCCCTTGGAGTGTGCAAGGTCTATATTGACAGGCCTCTCAAGCTCTTGATTATTTCCAGCTGGTGTCAAGTAAGAGCCCTGAACAAGAGTATCTGGCAAAGTAGCTGGAGTAACTTCAATGCCCAGTGGTGTTCAGATGTATGAGATAATTATAGCCTTCTCTATAGCAGATGCTCTGTTCTCCAGTTTGGCACTCTCTTTCTTCAGCATGCAAAGAATTTTCTCTACCTAAGCTGATGGCCATTTTGATGATGCAGACACAGTTTTTTCCACCAAAAAGTAAGCAGTGTGGTTTTCATGGAAACACTTACAGAGCTACATGAGTGGGATTTCCCTTTATCATCCTGTGGAGGAAGAAGAAAAGCACTTTTGAGAGTACTGTGTGGAGACTGATGACATGAAGAGTTAATGTGTTAGTATAGCCAGAATCAGTATATAAACTTCATCTTTCCAGAAATAGAAGTCAGTGATTCAGCAGTTCTCCTTCATATTGCCAAGTCCAACTTATTCAAATCGTGTCATATTCTGCTTTCTGTGTTCCAAACCCAGTCACGTAGTAAGGAGGCTTTTAGATTAGCATATTAGTTTAAATTTCAGACATACCATTTTGGTTCTCTCTCGTAGGCTCCCAGTGCTGCTTTTTTTCCTCTCTTTGTCTCTGGAGGTAACATAGACCTTGCATGTAACTCCCACTAAAAAAAATAAATATTTAAGTATCATGGTAAGAGAGATGGTATATACATTTCTCTAGAAGTTATTTGTGACTGGCTTTACACAACCTTTGTTCTCACAGCTGCCCCAATTCTTTCAGTGCCTGTGTGAGTAGCTCAGATTTGCCAAGGGGAGCAGAGGGCTTGCAATCTTGCTCAAAGCCATTTCTGCATTTATGTTTTTCTGGTTGTGTGATCAGACTGCCACATCCTAATGGGAGCCAAAACACAATTAAACGTTGGTGAGTTGTGAAAAGGCATAAATGCTTAGCCTTCCCTGTGCAAAGGATTCCTGTGCATAGGCAAAGTAGAAGATGAAGCAGAATTTTTGCACATGTTTTAAGAAATTGAATGCCCAAAGCTGTTGGGAAAAAAGAGCCTTCTTTGTCCTCACAAAAATTTTGGATTTTAATACTGAAGTCCTGTTTGAGACATGAATACTCCTTAGGGCAAACCCTTGCTGCAACTGGCCCTATATGCTAGAGGGATGAGGGTGTGCCATAAGGAGTATCTTCTTTGGCAGAGGAGGAGGGAAGTGCAGAGCCTTTCTCACAGCAGGTCCAGGGCACAAGGACAAAGCATAAGCTGAAACACTTTCTAAATGAATGTAGAAAATTATGGGACTACATAAAAACCAAAGCAAAACCTGAGATGTGTGAAGTTTTTGTGGCCTGTTTACAAGTGCCTGAGAAACAGATTTTAATTTTAGTCAATACTCACAAGCCCATCAGTGGAGCAGCACAGGGGGACACCGTTCAAAAATAGCTCTAGCAGATGCCACAATAATACGAGTTTTCCCTGCATCTCTCATTTATTTCTTGCTGTGTGTAGTTTCTTACTAAATCTGTTCCCTTGATAAATGCAAAGATGTTCTTGCCATTGGGTAGAATGGCTAAGTGCAATTGTCACAAACACTAACAGGCTTAACCTTCTTGTTGCATAGCTACTGCTGCTGTTAAATATTTCCTGGGCTAACAGAGATCTTTGAAATGAGTTTTAATGGGTTTTCTTTTCATATACACAGACCATGGCTGTTAAACAATGGCAGCTTGAATAAAAGCTATTCTAATAATAACAGCAATAGTGTCAGTTATTTGGATAAACTGTCAGAGGGAGGCTGGCCATCAGTGGATCACTGCAAGGGGGCTTAGAAAATTGAGAAAATTAACCTGCTAATATAACCAATACTCCAGATCTTCAGAAAGGGTAATTATCCTACTACCTCACTTAGTGTGCAAGTGTTAATATTGGTACTAGATGTCAAGAGACCTTCTGTCCTGCCAATTTTACCTCCCATAAAAAAAGGCTCTCCTTTAATAGCCTTGATTGCTTTGAATTCAAAATATGGCAAGTTGATACTGATTTATGAGGCATCTTGGTAATCCCAGCCTTGTCATACAATTGGTATTTATTTTAAAATTTATTAATTGGTACAAAGTGCCAACAGCACTGTGCACATTCATTTCTGAGAGCTTTCGCTCCCTTGCAGAGTGACGAATGTGAAGAAGGGGTCAAGTGCTGCTGCTGAGTGATGCTGCCCTGAGATCCTGAGGGTTTGCATTCCCTTCCTGGTGGGACTTGTGTGCTCTTCTGCCCAGCATCTCCCCTCTGCTTAAGAAACTTGTCTGCCCTGGGGGACTGTGGTGCTCCTTGTGTGTTAGTGCTGTCTCTCCTTGGTGATGACAAGAGCACGACCAAGCCCTGGGGCCATAACCCTGTGGGAGAGATGTCTGTCTCTTGGCCTACATGGGATGGCAAAGGGAGCTGATCTTCTGATGCCACCCTGTAGCTAATAAATGCAGCTAGGGCACTTTTAAGCCCATGGTTGCAGAGTACAAAAATTCCGGGCTTATGTTGGACAAAGTGTTGAGAATTCTTTCGAGGTGGTGGTTTTTATTCTTGGTAGGACTTTGTTTTTCTTTTGTTTGTCAAAAAAACTGAGCTCATTTTAAAAATCTGTAAATAGGAATGATAGTCTGGGAGCACAGGCAGCAAAAGTAAGCTAATTTGGGTGTTTGTTTGAGTAAGACCAGTTACTGCTTATGAAGATGAAAGTGATTTGTCCTGCCCTGATTTCATTAATGAATGTTGTATGTATATTTTAAAAAGCTCTGATCAATAATGAAATATTTGAAGAACCAGTTGAAATTTAAAGTCATGAAACATAATCAGAAACAGCCGCATAATTTTGTTAGTACTTTTGTTGGTAATTTTTAAGTGCAGTGAAAAAAAACCTGGTGCCTGGACTATTGACAAAAGAACATATTGTAAAAAAAAAAACCCATTAAATTTGTCTGTTGTCTGTGAGCATTACTTCCTTTATATTCAACTTTCCTTTTCTTTATTGTTCTGTTTGGAGTGAAGCTGGGCTTTTTTTTTTCTTGCCATTAGTTTGATAAATGGCTTGAGAGGAATCGATGGTGATGGCCTTGTTTGCTCCTTAGCAATTGTGTCAGGGGAGGAGATTTTGTGTTTGTTTGTTTTTAATTCCCTTTTATTGGCATAAATGATTTCATTAAACATCAGGGTCAGTTCACAAACTTGTGATGTTGGGTGAGAACTGCTAATCAAGAGGTTTGTAATTTTTTAAAGATGTTTTTAAATTTGAAGTCAAGCGTAAACTGACAAATATTATTGTGATCAAGTGAGTAGCTGATAAATGCTATTTTAGCAAGTGGACTGTTAGACTGTGGAACTACCCTCTGCCAGGGGATCTGCAAATAAGATGCTGTGGCTAATTTTATAAAAGCTCAGAACATTTAGGACCAAAATAACCATGTTTTTAATTAAGGATACTAAAATAGAAGCAGTCAGATCCCTGAGGATTTAAAACAAAAAAACCCCCAAAATCTCAGTCTCTCCCTTCCTCAAGTCTGCTGACATGGCTATGACTCCAGCACATCCCAGGTGCTGCCCTGGGAATTTGTGACCAAGCCATAACTTTGCTTCAGGGAGAAGTCACTTTTCCTCAGTCACAGGCACACTGCACAAGAAGAGGAGTACATGAGGTAGTTGATTGAGCTGAGCCAGAGAGGTGATGATATAAGCTTTCGAAGCAGGTTGTCAGAGCTCTGTGTAAGTTGAATCACATTTGCTCTATGCCCTCCTGTTGTATGCTGTGTCATGTTATGTAACACTGTGATACATGTCTGGGGTTTCGTATATGTGCAAAGGACTATTTATGCTTCCCACAGGCAGGAGAAATAAAGGTCCTAATTGAGTTAATAATTTGGGTACGTTTTCTTTCCGTGTGCAGATTGTGATGCAGATTTCTTCAGCAGATTTAATTCTGCCCTTTGTTACGTTTGAATCGGAAAATTGACTTCAATACACCTAATTTTTTGTGAGTGCTTTGGACAACATTTTGAAAAAGAAGAGCTCTGTCTGTTTTGCCTGGCCGTTGAGACCTGCATGGCACTGTTTAGGAAAAGGGGAAAAAAAAAAGAAACATGACCTGGTCCTTTATCTCCCAAGTCTGTCATGCAACCTTCAGTTAGCTTCACCTCAGTAGTGCAGAAGGGAGAGATGTGGCCTGCAGAGGAGTTTGGGATAGTCCAGGGTGAAATGTACAACAGCTGCCAATGAGATGAATCCACTGAAAGGTTGGTGTTTATTCATGCAGAAGGGTGCAAGAATTAATAGGCATCTGATAGCACAGTGCTGCTTAATAAAACAATTAGTCTGTAGCACAGACTATTAGGTAGTTTGATTCAGGCCAGAAATGGTTCTGAAGGAGCACATTTAGAGGTGGTCATCTTTAGCACTGTGCAGAAAGCAGATGACAGTGCAAGTAACAGATGACACACTATGAGAAGCTGCTTGTATAAGTGTCCTTTACTAAACTGTTACAGAGATGAAAGTATCCCGACTCCACCTTTAGGAACATATTGTATTTCCCTATTTATGTTTGTTTCCTATCATGTGATGAGGTGCAAGGGAAGGTGCTGCTGGCTAATTTTAGCTTTGCAGACTGTTGCTGCAGAAACCTGGCAGTTAACGCTTCGGGAGGGTGGTAGTGCTTTGAGGGAAACCGGGCTACACTGTGCCATCGTTCTCGACGGCACTCCCAGCAGGGAGCGACGTAGGGAGTATTTCAAAGTCTTGTTTTCCTGGCTAGTGTTAATGTACTTCCTGCAGAAGAATTACTGAAGACTGTAAAAAGCATTAACAGGAAAAGAAAAGCTGTTACTTTGGTGAATAAATGTCAGGTATGAGCACTGAGAAATGCAGTGAATGCATACATGCAGCTTCACAGCCATTGCTGTATTTTTCCAGAGCTATAGTACTGAATTATTGCAGGAATCACTCTGCAGATTGATTTTCACCTATACTCCCCCATTTTGCAATCAGAGCCTGAACAAACCCTGTCTTTCCAGATGTTCTGAGTCATCTTTATTCAAGTGATGATGTTTAGACGGGGCAAGGGAAAGAAAGGGTAGAAGATGTCAGGAGACCACTTGTGGCTCAGAAGCCCTCAGTATACAGCCTGCAAAGGAGCTTTTAAATTGTGTCCTCTTTGCCAGACCAGTGGATCATTGAAGGTCTGCTAGCTACAGAAGCTGTTCCAGACATGTTTGGGGCAGGGTAAGGTCTCAAGATCTGAGATGGGAGCAGGGAAACTCGGGCTCTGTTTGGCAGCCAAAAGCTATGGCATGGTCCTTCCTAGAGGTGCCATGATGCTGTATCTATTTCTTCCTCTGCAGAAGCATTTCATTTGTTGGGAGTGGTAGGATGAATTGTAGGGAATTGTAATGGTAAGTGGACCTCAGTGCGATATATAATAGCCTGATAACAGGTTCTTTCTATCATTGAAAGGCTTCTTGCCTGGCAAGAACTGCATTAGCCCAGGGCTCACAAAAGGAAATTTAGTGGAAAGCCGTTGCAAACAAAGTATTAGGCATATGAGGGTAACACAGATATTTAACACCAGCAGAGTTAAGAGTATCTCTATATATTTTTTTTTCTTTTAAGAGAAATCCCTGTGATTTTTTTTTTTAAATATAGACATTTGTTTTTAAAAGTGTGTTAAAAACATCCAGTGCTTTTAATAGTCTGTCTCTGTATTTTGTCAAATGCATCAACGTGTTAACAATGTTTCTATTTACTTGCAAAAGATGTGATATCAATCCCCCTGACTGTGTGGCTGCCACCTCCTCCTGCTTTTAAGGATTGTCCACATAAGACATGGGATAAAATGTTTCATGGAAAGTGTTCTGAATGAAAGGGGAAAAAGAAAGGGGAAGAAAGGGGAAAAAGAACCATGGCAAATTTTTTCTTGTAAAACAAGAGTGGGGGCAAGCAGCATCAGTTACACTTTTTTGGGGGAGCAGATCTGAAACACGCAGATTCTTCTTCTCTTTATTATAAAATCTAACTCTAAAACCGATTCCCACTAGGAGGTTTTTAGAGGACTTAAGTCTAATGGGTCAAGTCACAGAAGATGTAGGATGATTATCTGCATACAGCATCTGGTTAGGAAGTTGCGAAGTGAAAAGTGTTCTGGGGATATTTACTCTCTGCTTGCATTTCTCACGCCATTTCCTAAGATGTTCCCAACTGTTATTAACAACACCCAAATGTACGTCTTTTTGCTAGGTAGGCCTTTTGTTTTCCCAAATGGGTTGTTTCTTACAGAAACTAGGTCTCAGCTTCTTTTATCACACTGCTAATTCAGTCGGGGGAAGTTAGGATTATATAGTCAGAGAGTCAGAATTTAGGAAATATTGGAATTCCTCGTGAGTCTGAGTTTGGATTCTGTGTGAGTAGTCATTTGCATGTGGTCATTTAAACATTTGATTGGATATGTTGTGCTTTCCACAAGACCCCAGGCTTTGCTGTATTTAGTGATGGTTTGGTTCGTTGTAACTAGGGCTGAATCCTGCAGTTGTCCTCAGACCCACCTGGAAGACCTGCAGTATTTGTGCTGCTGTCTTTCAGTGTCCCATTGCAAATGTTTTTCAAATTTTCTGGCACCAAATTCCCCAAACCTGAGGCTTAAGTTTGCCCTGTAGTTCTGTTGTGTGTGACACTTAGTGTTTGACATTGAGCCTAGATACTCTGAGTACCTGGACTGAGTATGCTGCCCATTGGACATATGCCTTGATATGACTGAGGGAATCAGATTCCCTTCACCCTTTTAAGAAGATGGTTTAAAAAAAAAAGGAAAAAAATCAATTTATTATAATTATGGATACATGTAATTTAAAATCTTACCCAGACTGAACTTTGATTATCTGCTGGCACCCGGTAGTGGCATTATTGTATAGCTTTTAGTCTCAAAGATTTTTAAAGACTTTTCAGTTTATTTAATTTCAAATGATTGAGTACCAGACTGCCCTTAAATTAGTGCTGCTTTTTCTTAGAGAATGTTTCCTTAGTCTACACTGTAGATCTTCAAAGAAGCTGAGGAATAAGATATTCAGTATTTCTAATTCCTTTAATCCAGGGATATTGCATTAATGTAAATACTACTGCTGTTGAAATCTGTGTGGAACATTGTTGTTTAATAATGACTTTAGCAAATGAACTAAACTTGAGGTCAAAGCATAGCAAAGGAATAAAGTTCAGATGTCTCAGTTTTAGTAAATCCTTTTTGTGCAGTTGAATTTGATTATAGGATGTACCTGCACAAATCACTTAGTAGTCATTTGTTCTGTAAGTAAACTTGGAGAGCTTTTAGCATATGTAATGCGTGAGGTGAAGGAGTTTTGTGCTGAGTAGTTCTTTCTTGTAGCATTGAATAGACTGACAATAAATAGTATTTTCAGACAGTCTTTATCTCTAGTTGGCCAACCACTCCCTCACCTGAATCCTGCAGTGTTACTTGCAGTGTTGGTGTGGGTGCACTCCCTCCTGTCATCCAGCTTCTTGTGACAGTGCCACATTGTAAGCCTTGCTAAAGTCAAGGCAGGCAACATCTACTGCTCTCCCCTGATCTGTGGACCTGCTTGTCCCAATGCAGAAGCCGAGTAAAGTGGCCAGGTCTTCTTTGCCCTTGCTCATCCCTGCTGGATGCTCTTATCCCTCACATGCTTAGACACAGCACCTATGAGGCTTTTCTCTTTAGCTATGCTAGGCTGTGGCCAGCCTGATGACCCCCAAATGCTCCCTCTTCTGAAGGCAGATGTAATGTTTGTTTTTTTTATTTCCAGACATCAGGAACATCCTGATGGCCTCCAGTTGCTATGGCCTTTCAGAGATAAGAGGGAGCAGCCTCTGGGTGACACTGGCCGGCTCCCTTACAGTTTGTGTTCAGTAACCTCTCACTGGCTTCCTGGAGTAGTTTCTAACTTAATGCTCCTCTTCCTCAGCAGCACTTCTCACCCCAGGCCCTACTACTAGGGGAAGACAGCCAAGAAGGCAGGCAGCAGACCTTGCCAGTGGAGACTGAGGCAAAGAAAGCACTGAGTGCTTTCATTTCTCCTTTGTCACTTGTCCCCTGTCCTATTGAGCAGTGGACAAATCTTTTCTTTTTTCTGTTGCTGCCAACATGTCTGTAGGCAAGCAGGTATTCCTAACCAATTTATCTGTCTGCTCCAGCTGGTAACACTGTGTGTTATTACTACAAAAGTTGTAATACTTGCTAGAAGTATTGTAGTTGCCATTCTTCTCCGTTCTGGTTTGGTTTTTCTAATGTAAACTATTTTTCATTTTAGATTTGAAATGTTTGGGTTTTTTTCCCTCACAACATTTTGTGCACATGAGCCTATGACAGAGGCATAAAGTGGTATTAAGACTTTTAGAATATTTATATGTATCTGATTGGAAATATAAACCTTATTGTTACATGCCATAATTCCTCAAGCTTCTATTCTAAGGCATGGTACAACATTTATTAAGAAAATGTATTTAGGAGATTTTCTTTCTTCCTTTGCTTATCCTGATTTAGCATTTGAAATTACTTCAAATACATATTCTTTCCAGAGAAAAAAAATGCCGACTTAAAAAATAAATCATGTGTGAATGAAAAATATTAAAAGGTCAAAAAGCCAGAAAGCTAACAGAAGAGATTGGACGCAGTGTTGCAGTGCAGAAGGAAATTGAATCTTTTGTTTATCAGGAATAATATCATTTGGATGAAAAACAGTAAATAGAGACAGTGGCTTTTTTCAGGAATTTAACATATGTACCCAGTTACTCTGAATTCCTATTGCTTGCAACAGGAGTACCTCATTATCCCAATTAGTGGTGCGTTGGATTTTACACAGATGCGTAGCGAAGCAGCTGCGTCCCCACATTGCAGAGCTCTTCACCTCTGAGCGCAGAAGTTCAGGTTCTTCGATTGTTACATCGCACAGTATGGAAAAGCACATGGCACAGAGCCCAAAATGGTTTAGGCAGAGCATCTTCAGCTGAGTCTGTGTCTCTTAGCAAGACACTTGGCTCATCGTGCCACAACATTTAGCAGAAAATAGTGATGATTTTGGGGAACTGAGAAAAAGCAAATTGTCACGTTGAAATCAAATTTCTGCACTATGAGACATCCTAAGCATACCAGAAAAAAAGAGAGCAAACCTACTCCTTTACCAAACTGAAAGCTAGTTTTGTGTGGATAGTTTAATTGAGTCAACATTTCGAGTGCATGAGTCAAATGACATTTGAAACTTTGGACAAGCACAGTGGCACGTTCTGTTGTTGAAGAAATGGGAAGAGACTGAGAGCTTAGACCGTTGAAAATTAGATCTTTTAAATTCCCTCCACCACACACACTCTTAAACTGCTTAAAATCAGAGGTGGGGGAAACATTGAAGAAAGAAGCAGGAACTAGATGGGAAAGGACTTACTGAATAATACTGGATTGAAGTTTTAAAAGTGATGGGTCTTTTGCAGCACGTCAGGTTTTTATCTATATTCAGCTTCACTGTTTTTGAAGCCAAATGGGCATTCTGAAGTTTTTTTTACCTTTCAAAAAAAGCTTCATAGTTTTTATTTGCCTTGTAGGAAAAACATGACAGAATCTCTCTAGTTGCAAAAAAAAAAAAAAAAAAAAAAAAAAAAAAAAAAAAAAAAAAAAAAAAAAAATAGTTGTCATCTTTCAGTGACACTGAGTATTACAAAATTTCCGTCATTCAGTAGTCCTGTCGTTCCAGGACCCCAAGTCACAGCAACAAAGTGCATGCTGGGCATTAACTGCTGTGGCATCTACTTGGGCAGGTGGCCAAATACCCCTGTGAGTGGGCTGATCAAATAGGACCTTTGCCTCAGTCTGCATTTGATGTGAATATAGAGTGTATCTTGAGAGTTTAGTGCTCAGGCTTCAATTCAGTCTAAGGTACATATGACTTCTTTATAAGAGTATGAATGGAAACAAAAGTATGGCGATATTTTGTTTCATAGATTCAGCATGCTTAAGTAAGTTCATCCTCAAAACCAACAACATTTACAGAAAATTGAATGTTAAGGAAAAAAATGTCTGTAAATAAATTTGGTATAATTCTGAAAATTTCAGAGATAGAATAAAGAAGTTCTCCATTTTTTGCATTAATTATTCAGTTTATTTAGTAAATTTTGCCTCAAGTGGATTTGATTGATGTCTGGAAGATATTTTAATTGTAAGTTATATTGGATGATTGTTAAATCAAATAAAATTAAACAGCTTTTCCCGTACTACCTCCCAAGTCTGCCACATGAAATCTAAAGAAAATGGAGATTTGATAAGGTTTCAGAATTTCCAGTAACAAAGTGGAGAGTGCTTATTCATCTTCCTTAGCATATGATTTAAAGCCCATAGTTGACATCCCAGAATGTTCCTGGCATATCTTGCTTACCTTCCCATGTTCACAATACTTTGTGTGTAAGTAATGCCAGAAATGTGATGTTCAAATCACATTGCTCCTTTTGACCTCAAGAAGGTCTGGAATTCACCTCCTCACCAAGTCAAGGCTTGAGAAGTCCCATTCCTTCAGTCTTTCCATGGGCCCAAACAGTTTCTTGGGTCATGTATAACAGTGACTTCATTATGAAGTTCTCTCTCTTACACAGTCAACTGGATTTAGGAAAGTAGAGAAGTATTTAGAATGGGACAGAGAGGTTCTTAATGTGGGTTTTCACACTCAGCTGCCTGCAGTGAGCCCTACCCCAGCTTCCCTGTCTCCCTTAGCCTTTTTTGAGTACAGTATTCAGGGCTGTCAGAAGCATGAAGGTGACTGGTACCACCTTGGCCAACTATGTTTGTAGGCTGACACCTTAATTTTAACCTAGACTTAAATTCTTACCCCCACTGTTTCAGCTTACTCTTGGGAAGGCTTTCTAGCTCTGCTATAAATGAAATTACCTACATTGGTCTCACAAGGTTGGTTGTGTCCGCTTCTTCCTAAGTGAGGAATTATGTATGAACTGTAATGACTTGTGTGGGTAATTTTTTTAAAAGCTGTTTCTGTGATGAATGTGCTGGATGAGTTTGCACTGGAAGCAAAAATGTGGTGAGGTTTGTGATGGCTCATATCTTCTGTGGGCATCTTTTGGCACCCTGCCTGGGACCAGTGTGTTACTGTAGCTCGAGGGGTCTCAAAGAAAACATGAACTCTGGCTATTGTGAAATGCCCCAAATTCTGTGGTGATGATGCCATGCTGTTGTGGAAGGGAAAAGCCTTTCCCAAGCTCTGCGTTCCGTGGATTCTTTTGGCCACAGGATAGGAGGCACAGCTCTTCTTTATATATACTGGGTGGAGGAGGCAGAGCTTCCTCATGCACATCTACAAAAGATCATTGTGGTAACGTGGGGAGATGATAAGCAACATTCCTGGGGAGCTCTGCCATCCCTGAATCCTCCATCCCAACAGTGCTTATGTCAACAGTGACAGATTTCCTGCTTAATTCTTCTATAAAAGATAAACTGAGGAAACTTGGGTTGGATCTTGACAAACCTTTTTGGTTGGGCTTTCTTTCTGCAGAATGAAAACACATCTGCTTCTGATCTCTGCTCGCCAAATTCTCAAGTGGATAGGAAAGAGATGATATCAACGTTTAGTTGAGTTTTGTTCTATGCTGTAAATTCAGGTTTATGTGGGGGGCTTTTATAGCCAGGTTCTCACAGCAGTGTTGATGCTGGGGTATGACTGGACTGCATGCAGAAAAGCAATGCAATGCAGCACGTGCCTGCAGCAGCTCATTTCCAAGATGCTTCTAGTCTGCCACATGTAAACAAATATCCAGAGAGTAAATTTAGTTTCTCAGAACCAAATATGTGTTTGTTATTGCAAACATTAAGAAAGTTAAGTATCAGCCTCTTGGTCTGCATTTTTATTCTTAACCTTCAAATGGACCGACAGCTCATTGTAGCCCCAAAACTGGCTTTATGGAAATGTAAACACAAACAATAATTTCTTCTTGAATCTGTTATTGTTATAGAGTTGTTGTATCGCAAACAGTAATTGCCGTCATATTTTGATCTGTGCTCTAAAATATTTTTATTAGAGGAATTGCAATACTTTATTGTCCAGATTGCCCAGATTTAGTAATTTTAAGATCTAGAGTCTGTTCACATTTAGTCTCGGTACATCAATAAAATATGAATGGATTGGATAATGAAGCAATAACACTAATTTATGTTGAAGGATATAGGCTATTGTTTATGAGTTTGCCAAAGTGCCAAAATACTTTATCTATAGAAAGAATTCTTCTTCTCCCTTGTGGAGAAATAAATAATGCCTCAGAAATATTCTGTTATGGGAGCCTCCTGCCATGAAATAAATGGGAGGAGACAAGGCTGTGAAGGTTATTTTCCACTCTGGAAAATATTTTTTTGATGACACAGCTCCTTTTGCTAGTTTTTGGCTTTTTAATGCTAGAGACTAAACTTTGCCCTCCTGGCTGGATGTAAGAAGCCCTAAATTCAGTGAAGTTACCATATTTTAGACCTGAACTACAGGTAGTCTGTGGATAAACAGAAGATTGAATATGAGGGGTGAGTAGCTCCATCTGTGGTATAATGATACATAGGCAGGAGAGGGTGAAGAGCTGAAGCTGGCAGCTCTGCAGCATCTCTTACATCTATTCAGTGACCAAAACCCTGGCAGGCAGCTAGGGCCAGGGTATTCTTCATCTGCAAACAGTGCTTCTAATTTCTGTGCCATTCCCTTCTCTTAGACTGGTTTTTGCTGGGGCCCATTCATCCTCAGGTGAGATGATCTTCAGACTCTCCTAATGATATGTTCTCTAATCCACTTTATTATTTCGACTTCATCACACTTCAAAATAAGCTACTTTACATCCGACCAATTTGCTTTTGAAATTTCCTGTTGATAATGGTAGTAGAGCAGATTATTTCAGTCTGTCTTACTGGAAGCAGGAGATACTATTAGTGAGAAGATTTTCAGGATTCTAGTGTACGTCACCCTGGCTAATGACTGCTAAACTCTCAGTGCTCTTGAAGATAGCCAGAACAGTGAATCGCTGGAGCTTTTTCTTTGCTTCGTTGTTTGCTTTTAATTCAGAAAACTGTATAAAATGAGACCTACTTTGTGGATAACGTCCAATAAAGAACTTCTCTGTATTGTCTCCCTGTAAATATTTATAAAATGCTAAAATCTGCACAGTCGTGATTTGGAAGAGAAGTATTTTGGAATAGAGAAAATTGAGCCAAATTTTGCCTGTACTTTCATTCTACAGATCTTCAATGCTTTGTACCAGGTTCAAGGGAATTGTAAGCCTCAGGAGTATTTAGCCTACTGATTTCAACAGCTTTGTCTGTGAAGCAAAGATCTCAAAGTATTTTACTGATCCATCAAATCCCAGTTTCAATCTGACTGTTGAATGACTACTGTATCTGTTGGAGGACTAGGCTGTGGCTTTTTTCGTAATTTCCATTTTCCCCAAGTGACCTTTTTTTTTCCTGTGTGAAATGAAAAGGTAAGCAAAACATAATTACACCTTTCCCCCATGTAATAAAGATGTCATTTGGAATAAAGTAGGTTCAGTGCATACATTACAATCACAATAGCCCCGTGAACACATAAATCTAAGTTTGTTTTTAAACTAAAAAACATTATTAATGAGAAAATGAATTTGATTGGTATTTTATTATTTTAAATTACTGAGTTCATTCAGCTTAGATACAGAATAGCAAAATCATTGTATGGAGAAATCATTTTTATCTGCAAGAGAATTAGGTTTAGCTCTAGTTATTAAGTTAGACTTTAATAATATTTTCCCCATCTTTAAGTAATATTGCAATCCTTAGTAGTGTCTTTCATCCCATAATCACAGAGCATTATATATGCCTTAAGAAGGTAAGGAAGAATCATTCCAGATTAGTAAACTGAGATGTAAGGAACTTAAATGACTTGCTCGGAGTAGCGCAGTGATTTTGCGGTACAGAGAGTGTAACCCGGCAGCGCTGACTCACTGGGCTTCTTGTATCTAGCAAATCACTTTTAAAGGTCTTGGAAGGAATTCAGAAAAATCAAAATCCTCTTGAGGTGTGTTCTGGTTTTCTTGATTGAAAGAATTGTGAGGGAATAGGCTTTGAACCTTATTGTCTGTGTTCATCTTCTCTGTTTACCCATGTTTTCACATGCCATTCCTATACAAATTGAAAATGCTGCCAAGAGGTAAGTTGGTGCTTCTACAGAAGCAGTCTAGGAAGCTTTGTTACTGTGCAGAGGGGTTAGAAAACTCAGACTCTTTTACATATGTTTATTTTCTCTTAAATATTTAGGGAAAGACCTGACTATGTAGAGAAGCACCCAAATGAAGCTCTGTCTTCCAGGCCTTCATTGGCCAGATGGGAGATAGGCAATAGTCATGGCTGGATTCTGCAAGAGCACTGAATGCCCTACCGACTTTGGACGAAAATTATATCTGGAGTTCCCTTGACTGCAGCCTTTCTAAAATACTTGAGGTGTCTGTGTTGCCTTTTATTCACTTTTATTCATCTTTTATTCCCTTTTCTGTTCCACCTGTCTGTGGATGAGAAATACAACTTACCTTGTAGTGCTGTTCCTCACCGAGGAAGCAAACCAAAGGCAGGAGAGTTGCTGTTACTTTGACCTCATTTTTTCCTGTATTTCCCTTACTGCTCTGCTTTCTCTTCAACTGTGATGATTGTCTTTTGCTTAATAGGAGATTTTCTGTTCACTCAGCTCCGAAATCCCATCAACAACTAAAAGTTGTGGCATCCTCTCATCCTCTCTATAATTGGCTAGTAAGAACTCTCCAGCTCACAAAAATTACTCCTTCATACAGTAGGGTGTAGAGAGAGCAGTGTTTTCCTAATGTGAGCTGTAAAGTGGTATTTGCACAATTTATTTGTATTTACTTTGTCTTATTTTATTTTTCTCAATTGGGAGCAAAGGGAACTGTGTTGTAATTGGGCACTTAGATGAATCTAGCAGCTGGAAAACACTCCATTCAGAGTGAAATGGATTGTGTGTGTTCACAATTGCTTAAATAACATGTGTTTTAATGCAGGACTGTGTGTTGCACTCACTTCTTTGTATAAAATATGAGCTATGATAGGAAAAGTCAACATATCGGTGTTAATAGGGAATCTTTCCAAGACCTCCCTTTCAAGTGGATAAAAGAGTACAAATCTGGGATAGCCAAAGGTGACTACAAACAAATTGGCTAGTCCATTAGCATAGCTGTCCAGCTGCATCCTAGGCTCTGAGGCCACTCCAAAACCACAAGCCCGACCGCCTCAGAAGCCTGCCAAGGAGCCAGCTGCTGCTAATAAAGCAGACTCTACAACTTGGCATCTGGGCTCTGTGATTCCCATCCAAAAGGAATTGTATGTGAAAAATATTTGAAATTTGTCTTTTTAAGTAGTGTTTTACTTTGGAAGGAAAATACTTTAGTCTAAGCTTGCAACTAGTGAAAAACTACCTAAGAGTTACTTGTTTGCCATAGAAAGACACTGTTCTCGTGTAAGGAGGTTGGATGTGGAAGGAGGAGCGTTGGTCACTTAGTATCCCAGAGGCTTCTGGTTCAGCATTTCTAGGCTACTTACTTAGAAACACCAAGGTATATCTCATTATTCATGCTTAGCTGTGTGCAGTTTCACAGGACACTTGGTTTCAGAGAATTGAACTGTAGGGTTTAAGCAGAAGGGTGCATTCCTGAGAATGGATAAGAATTAGCACATTAATTTTTTTTTTACTTTTAAATAATGAAAAAGGAGAAATTTCATTCATTTTTCAAAGATGAAAACAAATCCTATTAGCCAACCATGCTAAATTAATAAGCTGCTTGGAATGATCTACAAACTAGTTCATTCCCCACACACTCTCCATTGAATAATGAAGCATGAGAATTGAAAAATGAGTTGGTTGCATTGGTTATGTGAAAAATTAATGGCAAAACCAGTCCTGAATTCCAGTCTTCTTTTGAAGTGAAACATTTAGGGTTTGTTTTTTTTGTTTTTGTTTTTGTTTTTTTTTCCTAGAGATGTAGGCCCTGTGCTTGGTTGTGGTAGCAAAACCTCTTTTCCAGATTTCTACAGATGATGTCAGGGTATTTTGAACCAGTCTTGACAATGATGCTCCTTCTGGTTCTCGAGGCAGAGAAGTTAAGTGCTTTGCTCCCAGCCATACAGGGGTCCAACATCAGAGCAAGACACAAATTTCCTGCTACCAGGTGTGCAGGTGGCTCCCCAAACAGTGCCCTACTTTGGCATCTTCCATGATCCTGTACCAAGTGGTCCATATGTGGGATCATCATTAGGTTGCCAGTCATTTCTTTCACTCCAGTTATTACTTGGAGATTACCAAACCAGATCCTTTGCTCATTTAGAGGCAAAGCACATATATCTGCCATCAGTTATCCACTCAGCAGCTCAGGAAACAAGAATTGGAAGCTTTCTTCTGACCTGAAGCTTTTAGTCTGGCAACCAGCCAGAAGATGTCATCAGCCTCAGTAGAGGCAATTTTGTAATCTTTCTGCAAATGGTATTCTGGGGTATTCGATATGCATGGAAATTACTGTGGGCTGCTGTGGCTGAGATTTATTAGTGAAGAGGGTTTGGAGTGTAGCAGTGTTTGCTGGGCTGAGAAGATCAGCGTCCCCCAAAGTGGACTGTGACTGCCTCTCTGCCCACCCTTAAAGCGTCTCTGAGGCTACTGCTGAGAACCCAGGCATCCATGTGTGCCTGTTGTCTGAGTAGCTCTTACTTGAGGGACAGCCTGTTGTATGGCCTCATTCTCTGTATACTGAGGACTTTTTTTCTTTCTTTTTTTTTTTTTTTTTTAATAGCTTTGGCCTCAAAATTAGCGTAAATGTAATTCGTGTTCATTTGTCCATCCCCTTTCAGCTGGTTGAGAGGGATAAAATGTCTTAAGCTTAAATTAGAATTAGGCCCCCAGTGTTTTCCTCTGTGTGAGGATAAAGATCTTATAATAGAATGAAAATGGCTCTTTGTATTTCAAAGGTGAATTTCCACTTTTTTTTTTTTCTTTTTCTTGCTTATTAGGTGGGTGTGAGAATAGGACATTTACTCATTATCCCCTGATAAGACATATAAAATAATAACAATTAAAGTACATAGCACTTCATTGGCTTGTGGAAAGATCTTTCACTGCTTTACGTCATTTACGTGTGTTCAGTGTGCATGGTAATCTGGGTGTTGGGTAAAGCAGTAAGAATGTAACCTCAACCTCTGTTTGTCTTTTTATTTAACCTTAGCAATGCTCAAAATGTGCAAGATTACCATGGGATGTTTCCTGAGCTCTTGATATATTAAGCCCCAACACGTTATACGCAGTCACACCTGCATCTTCCATGGCCCTGCAGTGCACAGAGATTTAAATATGCTTTCAGACAGGACATTATAATATGTAGATGCCTATGTGTTTAATACAGGTTGATGTTGCCTGCAGCATTATCCAGCTGGGCCGTGGCCATGGCATGGAGCTGATTTCTAGGATGTGTCCCCAGTGTTGGGGCTCAGTTGAGCTGGTTGCCTGTGCTGGTACTCAAGGCTGCTGCTTCAGCTCTCTGTTTCTGGGAATGACATTGAAGCTCGAGTGGGTGGGGATTACCCAGTCATAAAATGTGTGTGCAGAGAAATATGATCCGTATGCATTAAGTGCTTTTGATTGTCAGCAAAAGTATCTGTGCAGAGAGACTTGGGGAAGGGAGCTCATTGCTCTTTCTCTTTTACTGGAGATGAGAGGGAATGTCATTACTTGATAGCATGGTGATCACACTGAAAACCAGTATTTTTTCTTTTAATGGCTCCTACTTGAGTCACATTACAACCAGGTGAGATTGCAGAGGAATTCTGATGTCTTGACACTTGGTGCTATGTTCCCTCTCTCCTGGTTTAAATGGGAGAAACTGGGAAGAAGGAAGGAGGAGGCCAGGAGGAAAGGCAATGGTGCAAGTGTGGTGTTTCATTTCATTGAAATGTCTGATCATCACCTGGTCATTGATGCTCTCCTTATATTCTCCAACTTTTTTTTTTTTTTTTTTTACTTCCTCTAAATAAGGGACTAAATAAAGGGACTTATTTAAAAGAGTTTAGAGCTACTTATTTAGAAACATCCATCTACCAAGACTGATTTAATGTGTGCATAATTATAAGCACTAAAGTAGAGCCACTGACATTAAAGGGGCAGTTTATTAGCGTGATCAGAATTACTCACAGACTTAAATATTTTCTCTGTTCAAGGCCTAAATGCAGAACAAGCATATTAGAAGTCACTAAAGTGTCATTGCTGCTATCATGAAAATTGCAGATGTTTTGCTTTTATTAGTCTATTAGCATAGCATGGTTAACTTAGCATTGGTCCAACATTTACCTGCTGTTGTCACTACACATGAAGCTAGCAGAATGTGCTGATCAGGTTGTGGAAATGGGATTTTCTCCCTCTCAGCAGGCAATTACATTCCTGGAGCTCTGATTCCAGTTCCCCTGGCTGCCTGTCTGGAGCTTGGTCCTTAGGATCCTCCAGTCGCTGCAAGTTCTTCTCTAGGTTTCAGCTTTTCTGCACAGGTCACGGTAGTGACAGGATGCCCTCCTCCTTTGCTCCTTTGCTCTCCTGGCAGGCACCCTCTGCTGTGAGTAAATACTCCAGTGGTCAGAGAGCCAGGGATGGTTGCAGCAATTGAAATTCTCTATTGTTGCTTCAGATCAGAGATGTTTAGGTAATTTTTCTAGCATGTGGGTGTCTTTTTTCACAGCATGTATTTACCAATGAGTTAGGGGAGAATACTATTTTTCCCTGTGAGAATGCCTCCCTTCTTAAGCAATATTTCTCAGTTGCTGTGTGTGGTTTGTGGTTGTTCAGAAGTGGGTACGACTTTGAGAGCAGAAGGTCTTGGCCTGATCGTCTTTTCCAAACCTTGTTTCTCTATTGCGAAAGGCATCCGTAACAACCGAGTGTTTTCAGGCTGCTTTGGAATTTGTTTCTTCCCTCAGACTAGCCAACCCTCTGCCACCTGACTGTGCTGTGTACTGGATGCTGCTCATGTTTAGAAAAGACTAACTCGGCTTCTGGCACCAGCTTCTGTACCTTTGGCTCAATATTCTTATTTATGTTTTAGCATACTCTTAGAGCAGACTGTGTTTAATTTCTTTCTTTAATGCTAGCTACTCCTTGAGTATCTGTCATTTCAGAGCTTTGTTTTGTGATTTAGCTACTTTAATTCCAAATTAAAAAGTATAGTAGAATAATGCATTTCATAGCTATGGCTGAACCCAAAATGTTGCTTTGTCCCGTTTTGCATTTTGAAAGGCATTGCTGGCTGGGAGTGGGTAGAGGTGCCATAGAAGCGGGCAGTTGCAAGTGGTCAGGGTGGGCAGGACAAGCAGAGCATGGTTCTGGATTTACCTAGGTAAAGCACACGCTTCTGCCACGCTATTTTGCCTTTTCCAGTAACAGCCTTTTTGTTTTGCTCTGTTTCCAGCAGTCCTATGCACCAGCTCCCCACCCCATGGCTCCTCCCAGCCCCAGCACAAACAGCAGCAACAACAGCAGCAGCAACAGCAGCGGAGAGCAGTTGAGTAAAACCAACCTGTACATTCGAGGCCTTCCACCCGGCACCACCGACCAGGACCTTATCAAGCTGTGCCAGCCGTAAGTGCCCTTAAAATACTCAGTGTCTTTCTGCAGGAAGATGTCACAGCTGGCCTTCCTGCTTACACCTGTGTGGCCAGTAAAAGGGATCAGAAGCCTCCTGCACTTGAAGGTTGACTTTTTTTCCTTTAATTTGAATTAAAGGCTAATTAATGCCTGCTAAAAACCTTCAGGTAATGAGTTTAGGGGAAGAGAGGTGAGGTCCTCCACACTGACTTGTGTTTGCTCTAATGTGGTTGATTTCTTATGTTAAAAGGAGAATTTGCATGGCAGGAAAACCTCCCTAATGACAGATTTTATAGTTATAATGATCTGTGAATCACAACCCAGTGCACAACACAACATGGGTGTTCCTCCCTCAGTCATTTATCACGTTTTATGATTGCTGTGTCACACGTTACTGGGCTCAAAGATTGAGAAGTATGAAACCCACTGAAGGTGGCCTTGTAGCCGTATAATTAACATGTAATTAACTACAGTGCCACTGAAAAATGATGCTGCAGAAAGTGGCACCTTCTACCTCCCTGTTTATCTTGAGAGTCGTATTTGCAGACTGTACTGATAAAGATCAGTTTTATTGTGTTTTATTTGTGTTGAAACCAAAGAGGTGGCGTAAAGGAGCTCTTTGCTCCTCATGCAGCATCAAAAGAACTACTTCCTCAAGTGTTGCACTCTTCTACCCTTCTTCTCTTGACTAAATGTAGTGGGCAATATGAAATGACAACCTGATTGGAATTCCAAAATCTTGATTTTCGTTGGTGACATGCGGGAGGGGAATAATCCAGTTTGGCATTCCAGCCAGAGATCACCGTGGTGGAATTAAGCATACCTTTTTTTTTTTTTTTTTTTTGCATTGAAATAAGCTCAAGGAGAAATTTGAAAATTAAAAATCCACACTTCTTATGATGCATAACTGCAGTGCTTTTGCCGTAGAGTCATCTATTCCAAAAGACAGTATCATCTCTATATTTTGTCATCAAAAATCAGCTTTTCAAATAGGTGTCAATAAATGAAATTTGGTGAAGTGAGGAACAGTGTGGGGCTGATCTGCAGACCTTAATCCAAATGACTGTTGTTTTGAAGCTTATAATAGGAGTAACTATTTAGTGGATTTTTTACAATTTTATGACATTCAGCCTTTCCTGATTTTGGTCAAAAATCCTGAAAGGCTTCCATGAGTACACTTTAGGTGGGTATGACTGGCCAGGACTTGAGCTAGCAGTCTAACTGAAGTGATATCCAGACTTGAGTAAAATTATGTGAGCTTGAAACTCTTCTCTGTGACTTTCTGCTATTAAAGCTTCTGTGGCAGAACTGACTCACTGTTGTTCACAGGAGAATAGTGTGCTGGTGATGTTTCGTGTTTCATGCAAGCTGAAATGTGAGTGTATTTGTCTGACATTTGTACAAACTACATTCACTGACACTTTCCACATGTGACAGTCACAGATAATCCCAGTTCAAGGGCCAGATCCTCAGTAGGTATAAACTGACTGTAGTATGCTGACATTCAAAAAGCTGTTTTGCCATACATCTTCTTGCAGTCTGACCCTTCTCCAGTTCACATAAATGCTTTCAGCTGATCAGGACTGAACTAACTATTCCTAAAGGAGCTTCACAGCTTTGGTGCTTAAGTGCTGCCATCATGGTGTGAGGCTGTGGTGTGAGCAGTGATACTTGAATCATGAAGTTCAGAGAGTGTGTTCCTACCCCTTGTCTGCATATAGGAAGTGCACATCAAGGATCTGAGATCTTCCTTTTAGCACTGGCAAAATTTTTAATGTGCTCCACTAAACTTAATCTTGATATAAGATCAGAGGGCTTTGTCTTGCTGTCATGGGGTTCCTGTGTGAACAGATGTTCTTTTAGAAAAATGCTGACACTCATTTTGCTGATTTTTCTATCCTTTGGCTGAATGTCAGTGAGAAGAAACCAGATAGGTCTTCTGGTTTTTTTTTTTTTTTTTTTTTTTTTTTTCCAGACAGTTAAAAGAATTTATCAAAGCAGAAGAGGAAGACAATGCAGGGAAACTTAAACATTTGAAAATACAAGAATTTGTACTGGCAGCTGTGGTGATGCATTCCCCCCACCTCCTTTCCAGGCTGCAGTGTGATCTGAGAAATGCTGAAGTCTGACTTTTGCTCATACCCTTGTCAGTGATTTTTTTAGCAATCTCAGACACTCTCGCTCATGACAGCAGTGTGTAGATTTTAAGTAATGTATTGCAAGATATTTTCTTTACCTTTGCAGGTAGTTACACAGTAGAGATAGATAAAGGTCCAAAGCCTTTATCTCTTCACCTGTACCCACTCCCAAGAAAACCCTCAAACCCAACCCTTCTCTTCAAAAACCCCACTAAAACCAAACCAAACAGTCTGCTGTTATGAACAAGAAGGATTTTCCTCCTCAGAAATGTTGTCCTCTGTAGAGCTCTCTTGTAGCTTACATGGCTGGGGCTTCACCAGACATTAAAATCTTCGTATGAAAGGTATTTAGAAATGGGCAGAAGGTGCTGGCTCCTAGTCTTCCTGCATATCCTAATATTAGCATCATTAGCTGCAAGATGTGAAGTGAAAACCTTAATTCCAATCCATAAACCATATTGTTTTGTAGTACAGTATTTTTGGAGAGTTGTATTTAAGAGAAGTATTCACCAAAGCTGGCTTATGTCCAGCACACTGGTTCCCATAGGCTAGCTGCCAGTGCCTAAAATGAGCCCTTCCGAACCCATTTCCTCTGCTCTAGCACGGGACAAGGCTGCTAGCAGCACGACTATCACTTCTAATGTCTCACATTTGGCAGGCTGAGGAACAATGCTCTAAACCCACAATATTTCTCTTTCAGAATACAGGAAATTCTGGAAACACTTACGTTTATGTACATTATCATATCCCATCCCATTTACAGGTTTAGTCCCATAAGGAGGCTACCCTTCAAGTCATATGTAAAGTTTTTTATTTAATTGCATTTTGTGAGGTGGGTTAAGGAATAGAAAGCTTTTAATAAGAATTGTTTGATAAAGTTTGGGGCTGTTTTGATGAATCCTGCCTGCTTTTCTGTCTTTCTGCTGTGTGTTTTTGTTAGTGTGCATTGCACATTAGACAGAAAACAGGAGACTGGAGTACCATTGATGCTTGAAGTGCAGAGTCCATTACACGTGATGTGAGACATTTCTGACAAATGTTCTGACACTATCAAACCTTTTATCAATTTGAGAGTAACCTTGTCACAGTAATCTGTCAAACTGTTCATATAACTAAAGGAAAACAAGTCATCATAGGCTATACAGTAGCTGAGTAAATGAAAAAAAAAATTGCTACTGGAAGATTTTTCTTTTTGTGTGGTTCTGATCCTCAGTAGTTGGTTTAACATGTGTCCAGCAGAATTTCATCAAATTCACTTTTGCAGCAGTGAGCTGTTAGTTTGCACTGTATCATTTGGGACTCTGTACTATAACTCTTTCAAAAGTTCTATCAAAAAAAGAGTAAAAGTGTTAAAGCAAGCAAGAATCTGTTGTTCTTTTTTTTTTTTTTGTATGCATCCTCTTCTGGATTTTCATAAATGCTGAGTAAAGGAACTTCCAAAAATGGACCTTGGCCTTTCTTAACCTTTTCTGAGGCTCTTAAAAAAAAAGAGGCTTTAAAACTATCTGTTATTATATTACTCATCAGAACTTATTAGTCTAAAATTTAAATACTTGCATACTTCATAAAGGTAATAGTAAGTATCACATAGTTATCATTTATTTCTCAGAGGTACACACTCTCTGCTGATGCAATGGTATACATCATTGTATATGTATCTGTCCAGCCGAAATATGCTTTTCATCAAAAGGGAAAGATAATCAGCCTTAAAATATAACATTATAGACAGGAAAATTTGTATGGCGTGTCATTGTACAAGCAAAATATAAATTATTATCTTTGAAATATTCATAATGTGTCACTTTAATTTTCATGCATTGTCTTTGTCTTATATTTCACCCAGAAGTATTCCAAGATCTTCTTAAAAACATACACAGATGAATTTGTGCCTTATTATTATACTAGACACGTCCTATTCTTCCTAACTGCATCCTGGTGAAGATAAGTTGAAAGAAAGCTCACGCACAGACTAAACATCTGAGCTTTATGATTTTAAAACATATTGAATTTAAAGAAGTCAGTCTGCTTCTCAAGGTTTTGGTATTTCTGTTTGTTCTTATATTTTTCCACTGAAGAAGATTTAGGCCCAAAATTTTTTAGAAGATAAAATAAGCTTTTCAGAAGGGAAAGAAAATTTGAGAAAAGAGTATTTTATATGTCTTCCTCCCCTCCCAAGTAATTTTGAAAAGTTGGCTTAAAACTTCAGCATTTGGCTAAAACCTAAGCCTTCTGCATTGCAGTTAAGACACTGACATGTATTCAAAAGATAATCTCTGTCCATCTTGATTCAGTCAACTTGACTTCTTTGTCTTCCAGGGTAAAATTAAAGGGCCTATTTAATTAATTAAAATAACAGCAACAATAAAAATATCTAAACCTAAAGAGAATAAGACTGTATGCTGCTCAGGCTAACTCTTGAGGAAGATGGGACAGAATTCTGAGGTTTTCCAGGAATGGGAAATCCCTGCTGCATAATGATTTCTATGAATGTTGCTTTCTAGATCTAACTTCTAGATTGATACTTTTGAGCAGATTATTCAATATTTTGGGGTTGTTTTGGGTTAATGGGGTTGGTTGTTTTATTGGTTTTGGGTTTTTTTCAATTTCTCTTTTGCCTGAAGGTAACCTGATTGACTCCTTGACAATTCATGAAGTGTGAGATTTTAGCCTCTCATTTAATTTTGAATGTCCTTGGTTTTGTCTTGTGGAATGTCTGAATAAATATTCAGGCTGTCACTGTTTAGGTTCTACTAAAGGGTTAGTCCCAAGGCTAATGTAACTGAGGTTATCAACTGAAAAGTCACACATTAATTTACTTAAATTCTAGCTATTTTTGAAGTGAACTGTGTGCATTCCTTTTGCCCTCACAGGCAAAGGCCGAGTTCATTGAGGTTTCAGAGGGGTTCAAGGTGCCTTTCAGGATAGGTTGTCTTGTTAATAGCTGCATCAAGTACATCATTTCCATTAGACAAAGCCTTATAGCAAGTTAATGATGGTCATTTCTGCCATGTGTTAAGGCAGCAAGAATTATACATTCCTGACTATTTTTATTTTCCTTCTATTTTGTTTAAATAACAAGACAATATTATATTATAATATATTATATGAAAACTGATGAAATGAAGGTGTGGGGAAAGAAAATTCCCTTCCTTTCCTGTTTCTTACTGCATTAAAAAGTCAATTTAAAATAATTACTGTGAACTATAGATAAAATAAAGGTTAACCAAAATACAATTGCTATAGGGAGCTCAGGACCAAAAAGACCAAAACAATCTCTGCAGTAAATCTGTTCCACTATGAAGTCAGACAAAATTTGTACCCAGTGTAAACTGATGTTCTCATCCCGACCTTGGTGAAAAAAAAACCCAAACTGTCTGAGACTTACAGAGTATTAGGCTGTGTCTGCTCCTCGATTTTTAAGAAGTGATCTTTGGTAAAGGAATTTACTGTATTCTGTAACATTCTGTATGTTAGAGCAATGTGCACTCTGTCTTCCATATTAATTCAAACAGAACCACAACCTCCATCTCTCCTGTAATTAATATCAGCTGACACCATTGCTCTGTGATATAGCAGAGAGTGAGAGGGCATGAAGGTGAGAGCACTCATTCAGTGGGATTAGCTCATATAGGAACCATGTGGCATCACAGGAATAGTTCCTGCTTAAAATCTTGGTGGATATTTTGGTTCAGTGTATCCTGGTAATATGAGAACTGGGAATGGCTATGAAATCTGCTGAAGAGATCAGTCTTCATGGGAGCTAAAGAAATGCCCACACTCGAGGGGAAAAAAGAAAAAGAAAAACATAGTTCCCTCTCTCCCCTCCCCTGAATTTTCTTTGTTGTTCCAAGTAAAATGAGGAAAGCAAAGTCCTAAGAAAGGTGTACTGCAGGACCAAGCACCCTGCTGGACTAATGTGCTGATAGAAAGCAAGGAGGGAACTACATGAGTACATTCCTCTCATTTGTTAATGTTTGTGTCTCCAGACCAGAGAAAAACACTCTGATGGGTTAGATTGGAGAAATCTGCATTCTTCTCAAGTTCTTTATATCATGGACTTTTCCTAAAAGTTTATTGAGAGGGGGAGGATGGGGAAGGAAAGTTAGTTTTTTTTAAGTCAAAATGCTTTTGATCAGGAGCCAAGTGGTGAATGCTAAGGATGCATAAAGTAGGTATAAAAGCAGAGAAGCCTGATGCCGTGGACATGATTTGTTAATTTTTGCACTGAAGACATCTTTATAGTGATGATGCTTATCAGAGCTATGGGAAACATTGTGGGGTTACTCTCTAGGTCTGAAATGATGCAATGCAGTGACCTTGTATTGCCTTTGAACAATGTCTTTGTTTCCAAAATCAGTTGCTTTGCAGTTTTGCAGTTATATGAATATAATATTTTTGTAGTGTGTAAATATGGACATGGATGTGTACAGGTTTTTTTCTCTTTTACCCGATATAGTTGAAAAATTATTTGTACATTCATTCCCATTGAAATAATCCCCAAACCTCTTCCATTGTTAGAAACAAACATTAAAGCTGCCTCAGTAGGCAATGAACCAATCCTCTTCTTACCTTGTATCTTCCATCAAGGAAAACAAAACTTTAGTTCAGCAAATGCCCACAGCACTACAGAGAGCTCCATCTGGGATATGAGCGTTCCCATTGTCAGGAAGAAAGGCAGAAAAATAATCTGCGTAAAGTAATAAATGAGCACCTGCACTCTCCTCTGTTTTGAATGTGCCTGTCTTTTCACTGGAGTGTGACAGTGTCAGTGAGAGTCTCTCATCTCCTTTCAAGTTGGATGAACCTGATTTAATGGAAGATAAGGGAGGAGGCAGGATTTTCAGACACTGCTGCTTGAAAATATTTCTTCTGATGAATTTTAATTAAAGTCCTTGTGGAATAAAAAAGAAAGAAAGAAAAAAACCAAACCAAAACAAAAAACACAACTAAAAAGAGAACTCAGAAATATTGAGTTTTCTGTAGCAGTGTGAAGGGCATGACCATAACAGCCACTTGTTTTGCTTACTGTGTAGGAGGGGTGTTGAGATAGGAGGGCAACACAGTTAATGAGCTTCTTCTAACCTGTTCTGAGATGTATGATTCCAGTCTCTCCTTGTCCTCTTCCTTTCTTCACTTCTCCAGCATATTTTTTGTGCAGCCAGTCGACCATGGCATCATCATCAGTTCATGAGGCTACTGATGCAGCCATTTGAGTCTGAAAAGAATCATGGCCAGAAACTGTCCAAAGGATAGACAAGCTCTCCACCATATAAGTCTCTGGGACATGTGTATTCTTGTAGTGTGGATGTTCCTATGAAAGGGCTTTCATAACCATAACCAGGATCTCTTGACAGTCTGAATTTTTCAGCCCCTTAAAATGTCTTGTAAAACTCTGATGCTTGGTTTCTGTTTTCCAGTGAGGGGGCTGGCTGAAATGCTGTTGGTTTGATAAAGGTTGTTTCACTGATGTCCTTTAAGTCATAGTGGTGTTTTGTTTGTTTTTTTTTTTTTTTTTTTTTTTTTAGTGGCAATGCAAGTTCTGGTTATCTTTATTTCTTCTGTTTTGAAGCTTATCCATGTGTTTTAGATTTGTCTGCATTTTTGGTGTTTGTTCTCCTAAATTCCATGGTGTCAGGTTCAGTGTGTCTTTCTGATCTCATATCCTTTGAGAGCTGATGGCAGCAGTGGGAGAGCAGAGCCAGTTGCTGTCTTACATGTGCAGAGAGTGGAGACGGAAGTTCTGTGACTGGCATGTGGTTTTATGCTCCTTAGGAGTCACCAGCTTGTGAGAGGAGATGGAGACATGCTGTTCACGTTCTGACATTTGTGTAGCAGAAATGTTTCTGTAACCTTTTCCTTGAAGGTATGACGCAGATAATGTTCTGCTCTGTTTGAGAACTACATTGTCCTAAAGCTTTGCTTTAGGAAAACAATACCAGCTATGCTTAACAACCCCCCTCCCCAAACCAATAATAACCTGGGCACTGCTTCCAGCTAATGGCAAAAACCTTAGTGCATGCCTGCAATTTCTATGCAAGGGGAAGTGGCAGGCCAACTTTGGTGGCAGAGCTACTGAATATTATCAGCACGAAAACAAAAATGTCATTGTGTTCAGCCGCTAGACTTTCTCATACCATTCCAAACAAGCATCGACAAGAGCTCTGTGCTATGTAGCATGCAATGTTCTTCATTCCAAGCATTTAGTAACTTCCCAGAATTATTTGTGTGACAAGTGTTACTACTAGATTTGTGTTAAAGGCTGCAAAGGCTTTAATTTTTTAAAAGATGTTCGCTAGAGAAGGAATTTCTTAGAGTCGTTGCAACTACGTCAGAGGTTTTTCTATTAGCCTCGTTATAAACAGAGGCAGGAATGATGGAATGTTTTCAGCCTAATTTTTAAAAGATGTTGAACTGACAGAGATATAAAAAGGTTTTCTCTGTCTTGGGCATGTATTTTCTGTGTCCCCATCATGAGCTCTAGGGAGAATGTGGAGACCTCTAGATTCTGGTTCTCTTGGAAAGTATCTAGCCACAGCTCTGGGGGAAACCCTAAATAAAACAATGAAGGCAATAGCAATGTAGAATTATAGGACCTAGTCTGAAGTAGGATTTCTGCCAACAGACACCCAAGTCCATGGAAGCTTCATGGAAGCACAGCAGTCTGTTCAAATAGCAGTTATTGAAGGATCACAGGCATGTTATTGTTTCAGTGTAATACAGGTAATAAGTGAAGCATTTATGGCTATTACTACCTGGTGATCACATAAAAAAAAAAGAAAACAGACATGCTTTCTTTACTTCAGCTTCCCAGTTCAGCATTTCCATATTCTCCCGGGGTTATAATCCAATTATGAAACTTCAATTATTTTCTGTAATTCATTGATTCAAGAAGAACATTAACTTTTTAGCTTCTTATAGTAGGGAACTAATAATTAAAAGGGATAAAATTATTCACAAAGTCATAGAATTTAAGATCCAGAAGAGATCAAGGGACGGTCTACCATAATTTTCTGGTTGATTCAGATCTTTAAATTTCACTTCTTTGTTCCTGGACTAAACATAGAAATTTATTTTGATGTAAAGAGTGTGTTCCAGGAAAGCACCCACTCTGGAACCAAAGATATGAAAACAACAGCAAACCTACCACTGTTGCTAAGAGTTTGCTCCTGTTAACCACGTTCCCTGGTCAGAATTTCTAACCCACTTGCAAATCAAGTTTCTGGTCTTAATTTTTCACTGTTTGTTCTTGGTGTAATGAGATTAAGGTTCTCTCTGATTGTCTTGCTCCATTCTTCGCCCAGATGCACTTATGCAGTCACTTTGCAGATTTTTTTCTCTAAGAATCCAAATAGATGGAGTAGTTTAAGTATCTAATTGTATGACAGTTTTCTCCAGCCTTCGGATAATTTCATCAAGGACTGCAGGCATCATTTAAATGTTTTTCAAACTAATTATTTCATGGTTATGGACATCTGCTATTATACTTAGTTTATGTATGTTTGTATGTGTCCTTAAGTGGATGAAATGTATTACTGGAACATCAGTGTTCCTAAGAAGGAGAAATGATACTCAAAATCTGCTGTAGTGTCTTAGTAGGAGTGTCAGGAGGTGCCACATGCGCTCTGTGAGATCACAGAACACTGGTTCACAGAACACAGAACACCAGCATTATGTCAGAAGCAGAAGCTCATCTCTAAACCTCTGAGGTTTTGATTAGCTTTAATTTTAAGTCATGTGTCTGTCCATCCTTGGCTGTGAGCAACAAAACCCCATAGGATGAGAAAACTGCAGGACCCTTGAAGCTTTACTTTTAAAAGTAAGGAATTTGGATTTAAGCCATACCTAACAATTTCTTTATTCACCTTTAATGTATTGGGTGTCCTCTGCTTTACTTAAATCAACATCAAATTTAGAATTGCCAATTAAATGGACTACGGCTAGGAAGTTTTTTTAATTATAATGATTTAGCACAAATATTTCAATAGAAAGTTTATTAAGTGCCTTAGGAACAAATGAAGTGCCTTATAACAAATGAATTGCTATCACATATATGAACATACAGCCAGTTCAAGGACCTGAAGGGTTTATGTAGGACAGTCTTTTGACTCAGAATAAAATAAAGTCAAGGCAAGTGATCTTAGATGGAAAGAAAAAATGATGCCTATGGTGGGAAAAAATGGAAAATGACCGAGTCTTTCGTGGATTTAAATGAAAGCAGGGCACTTTACTCATGCCATGAGTTTGGTCATTGCCTAACACAAGAATTGGACTACAGACATAATTGTTAGCAGGTCATAGATGTGGGAGGCAGGTGGTAATGGTACAGCTGTTAAATGCTATCAGTGCTTTCAGGAATTGTAGTTGTTCTATCTCTGTTTTCATGGAGTGGTAAGAAAAAACTGTGTTTTTCATAACATGGGATTTGTAAGTGTTAGTTCTTATTAGATTCCTGTGTTTGTTTGTTGGTTCTTACTGAAGTTAGATATAGAGAAATAAGAATTTCTCTCAGTCACAAGACCACGTTTCTTGTCCCTCCTGTGTCCCTGCCATGCTGTTCCCATGGCCCATTGAGGATATGGGGCTGCTGTTAATTCAGTGCTAGTAGCTGAATCTCCCGATGCTTCTGGTCGAGTAGAACTCTATAGGCAGCATACAGACATTTTGTGGTGAAGTAGAGGTGGATTAGAGAGGCAGAAGTGTAACCACAGCTCACTGCAACTGCTTGGATGATATCTGTTGGTGTGTAGTGAGCCAAATATGTGGAACAGATATAAACTCCTCATTCTCCCTCATTCTTTTTTTCCATGGCTCCTCATGTCCCCCTTTCTTCTCTAATGCAATCCTCCTCTAAAGAGGGATGTATCTGCAGAGTAGTCAGGCTCATAATTTGCTTGGTAGGTGCTGGTTAGCATTGCAAGGGTAAGATCTCATGTTAAATCTCCCTTTGGAGGCTGCCATGGAGTTTTTACAATTCACGTACCTGTGGTGTTGTAATCTCTCCACAAAGACTTCAGAAAGGGATTTTTAAAGCACTGTGCCACTAGTTAGTAGCTGTCACCAGTGTGTGAGGTGTGCTCTCAGTGGACAGTTTAGCAGCCCTCTGTTGCACCTGGAGCCGAAAGGTCGCCGAGTAAATACATCTCTATCTTTTCAAGCTGCCAAGTCACAGCAGCATTGTGTAGGATGTTGAGCCTGTGAAAGAGGTCTCTGCATCTCAGCAGACTTACAGGCCTGGGGACCTTTTTTGGCTGAGGGATATGCTGTGGCAGGCTGCCTGGTGGGGACATCGAGGCAAATTGGACATGCTGAGGGCTCTTGGGATTCAGGCTGTGTGCCAGCAGTAAAGTGCTTATCCCCTCCTAAAGAGGTGGCCCTCCAGTCCTGCTATCAGGATGGCTTCAGCTGCTCTGCTTAATGGCATTTAGTAACAGTATGAGCAGTAAAGCCTGCTCTCCTGTTACACAGAAATCCACTAATGCTGGCATCAGGAGTGGTGAGTAATTCAATCACACCCACAGACATGATATTGACGTAACGTTAAAGGGCTGCGTAGCACAGCAAAAGGCAGGAAATTATGGGGAGTCCAGGCTTGAAACTTTATCCTTAACTCACCCATATTGTTTCGAGGTATTCTGAAATTTCCACAGAGCGTGTGGATTTTATGGGACCTACAGTGGGGTGGATTGTCCTGTTTGTGTGCAGAGGATTTCCTTGGTTAATATCAGCCAGCATTATTGAGAGTTATGTAAAGAAATTGTGGCACAATATACAAAGTGTAGCTGGACAATGTGAGATTTAAATATGAAGGTCTTGATTTGGGCGGTTCCCCACCCCAGTTTTTCTGAAGTGCTGCATCAGGCATTTGCTGTGTTGACATTTTTCAGATCAAGTTGCAGTTCAGTAGCTAAGGCCCTCTCCAGTTTCAGAACTAATTTTTAGAGTTGGGTTTTTTTTCTGATCACAGTCACTAAAAAGGTTTTCTTCTGTTTAAAATTTACCTTTTGATTTAAAGACACTACTCCTGTTTATTTAATGTAAATTCACTGGAACCAAGCTGAATACTAAACAGAACCCACAAAAGCTCTATATCCATTTTTAGGCTTTATGAATATTTTTCCTTATTTTTGGTCCTGCTGAAACTGGTCCTGCTTATGACTTCGAGTCCTCCATTGTACCTCCCTGTAGCAGCACGGACAAAGGGAAGTTCTTGCAAGAACCCCGCAGGTTAAGGAGGAGATAGGGAGTCTATCCACAAGATGTTTATAGAAAAGGCTTAAGCAGTTTTGTGAATACAGTTATTTTGTTTTACCCATTGGCATCAGAGACACCAAAAGTTAAGGGGAGAATTGTTTGTCACTCCAAGGATGGGACGTCACTGCAGTCAGATGTGAAATGGCAGATCTCCCAGGAATGGTGAAGCCAGCAGGTACACTACTTGCAAAACAGCTAAAACGGAAAGAGGTGCAGCACTCAGGTATTTTCTCACATCTTCAGGCAGGTTGTGCAATCTGTGCTGAGATGTTTTCTGCCCGTGGATGTCAGTCCTCAAGTAAAACCTGTACGAGTCCAAGTAACATCTGATTAGGGTTTGTTCCCATGTGGGGAAAGAAGGGAGCTACCTCCTCTGGGAGAGAGGAAACTACATAATGGTTCTTACCTGGGAGAGATAAAAAGAAAAATAAATTCAATCTAATGCAGTGAAGCAAAGAGTGACAGAAGCCAGCAAGAATCATTTTATTCTTGTAATAGCTCATTTGGGGATTTTGTATGGTTTTTTCTGGGGACGATGAACTCTTGGTATGGTTGAGCTCTGAGGCTGTTACAATTTTTCCCCATGTGCTTTCTGTGCTAAGGAGCTGGGGAGGAGTGCCACCGTGTCTGTCTGTCTCTGTGGTGAACAGGATGGTCATTAATGACCGTGCATAGAACAGTAGGATGGCTGTATCCTAGGGGAAATCAATTTTCTGCAGAGAGCCAGGCTTGTAAAGAGTAGAAAATTTCCACTGAAGGGGAGGAGGGGAAAGGGAGACAAAATTGGCAGAGCAGGGATTAAAAAATACAAAGGCTTCAAAAGTAAGGGAAGACTCAAAAGACTTTCTGTTCAAGGTGGCTTTTTTTTTTTTTCCCTGTCAAAATTGAGCATACTAATCTTAGAGGTGGGGGAGAAATCAACCTTTGGGAGAAGGTCAGGGACGGGGGACATGAGGGAGGCTGGGGAGAAAACTGCCTGGGGTTTAAACAAATTATTCTTTTTTAAAGTGCATTTTTCTTTTAGATGGAAAATAAACATGCAGAACTAAGTCAGTAGTGTGCATTTCACATTCACAGTGTGCAGTTCCTGAAGGAGCCTCTACTGAAGATGCTTCTGGGTTTTAGAGCCATGCAGTGAAACCTGGGACCAGGTCAAAGCCAGCTTAGGTAGCTCCATGTTCTGCAAAACTGGCATGACTGTGGTGTTGACGAGTCCTCATGCTCCTCACCATGTGCAGGTGCAGTTTGGAATTCAGACTAGGGCCTGAATTTTCCTGCCATTCTCCACTCTTATGCTTTTGTGTCTCTTCTCTGAATCAGTTTCACTGTAACATTGATTGTCTCTCTCAACTTTGGGTGGCCCTGAGGCTAGGAAAATTCTTCCCCCCCCACTATAATAGTTTGCTTCACTCTCACTTCTGCAAATTTCCTTCTAATCCAACTTGCTGTTCCCTTTGCAGAGCTGGAGAAAGCTTTTTCAAGCTCTGATATGAGAGTAAAATGACAACATCCTAGAGAAAAAAAAGCTATTTCACAGGGGAGATAAGGGAACTAAGATGCAACTGGTGTTAAATATCATCCTGCCCATAACAGCATTAATAAGAGTATATTTTCTTAGACTTTTTAAAGTATGTTTGTGTATTTAAAAATGTAAGCAGATATAAATTTTTGCATCTCAAACAAGAGATGATTCTTTTCTGACTCTGTTTAATATTAAAGGCTAAACCAGAGATAAGATAACATACTATAAACATGGAAGCTTGAACAAAGAAACTGTTGTCCCGAGAATGTGGGAATCAAAAAGAAACTGAAGTCTGAACATAGGAAATTGTTTTACACAATGAAATGTTGCATGTAGAGTAACATTTAATGGCTCTCAGAAATTGCAAAGCAGGGCAAATCCACAGGTTTTTCTCTTGATCTCTGTGGTCTCTGGAGCAAGCCCAAGTGAAGGGCAAAGGCATATGGGAAATGAGTAGCTAGAGCAGACCTTTTATTTTGCCTTGGCTTCTTATTCAAGATGTTCGTCTTTTGAGAACTTCCTTTCTTGAACAGCAGAAAGGGAAAGGGTCAGAAACTCCCAAGGTCTGAGTAAGTGGGAGGAAAGAGTGCAAATGCTGTTGATGAATAAGATGCTTCAGGAATGCATAAATACATGGTCTGATACTGCAAGTGCTAGGTTGATGAAAGCTGGCCATTGGGTGCATTCAAGACAGTCCAGGATCTAAATTCAGTCATTCACAGTTCTAAATATTTGCAGAATATTTGCCTGTTTCTTGTAGAATGTGTGTTTGACTCCACGAAGAATGACTGCAACCTTTTTACATTGGTTTTGTGTTTTCACTTCTGATGGGATGTTCAAAAAGCAGGCAGCTTGCTGCTATGGATGATCATTGTAAATTTTGTGTTACTAATTTTTAAACCCAGCACCTTTGGGAGATTATATCTGGCAGAATATATATGCTGGAATATAATTTATCTATATAAGATATACTTGTTATTTATGTGTGTGACAGCAGTAGGTGAGGGGTGTCAGCACAGGGGTTTTGATCTATCTTTAAATCCAGCTCTTCTTATAAAGTGGAGAATAGATCACAGGCTGGATTTGTTCCTTGCTGTATTTTTTTTTCCTTGGGATTGTTTTCTGGGACCCAAACCATGCAACTGTCAAGCAGCTTTCTTACTCTAGCTGAGGTTCTTCACTAATATTTGATGAAGACACAGCCCTTGGTGTTGCCATGCCTCAGAATTTTATTGCTAGGTTCACAGTATTTGTTTCTTAAACCCTTAGTTCCTTAGGCATGTGATAAGGTAGAGAGCTCAGCTTTCAATTCTTATAAAAATGTAGATTTCTTTCCCTCATAGCTCTAAGGAGAAATATGAAAATACAGCCTGAGTCTGTCACAAAGACTTAAAATATATAAGCAAAAGAAAAGGACGTCTCTTATTTATTTGTAATTTTTAAATATCAAAATAAACTTCATAACCTTTTCTTGTACATTTAAGAGCAATTGACAGAGCTATGCTCTTTGACCAGTTTCAGGAAGATGTGGATTTATCTCAGTGAATCACAGTTCTCTCTCTCTCTCAAAGTATGCCCAATACTCTGAAGGAGGTCTCAGAGTTTCCATGTGTATCTTTATATGGTTTGAGGATTGTATCTTATTTAATTAGTTTATTTGAAGATGCCTGAAGCCAGTAATATACAAAAGTCTTTTCTTGAGGGCTCCCAAGCAACTGAAGCTAAATTGCTTCCAAATTCAGCATTACTGGTCAGATTTCAAAATGGGCTCACTGTGTTTTTTTCAGTGAGTCTTTTGTTCCTGGGTAAAAAATTTCAGCAGAAACATAAAATATTTAAATTCTTGTGCCTTTCTGTAGATCTACCCATGGATATTTCAGAAGGGATGGTCTACAATGCATCTCTTTATTGCTTTCCATCTAGGGTGCTGCCTAGCAGGACCAACCAAGTGTCCTTTTAAGGGCAGAAGACTCTATGGATATAAGGAGTTTATTTCTTTAGTGAATCCCATGGTTTATCTCATCCCTTCCTGGTCCTTGTTGGCTGTTTTTGGGCACAAACTGAGCCACAGCAGAGCACAGAAATTGCCAGTGTTGGCTTTTCTTCTGTAGAAGACTCATGGCCAAGGTGTCCAGTGGGAGCAGCTGGCACAAAGCCTGAGATTTTGGTTAACTAAAATCTTGTTTTTCTCAGGCTCAGAAGTGATGATTGAGGAGCAGAGAGCTACAGGACGTGGTAGTTATGCTGCACAACCTGCCCCTTGATGTTTTCTTACAGTAGAACTTCAGCACTTAAAGACATGAGGCAATTGCTCCATCAGTGTAAACCAGGGCAGCACTTCGAGCCACATTTCTGGAAAGCAAGAGTCTGATCAAAAGTGAAGTTTTTAATAAGCTTTCCCTCTCCAAAGATATTTATCCACCTAACGTAGTGAGGCTAATAATAGGTTCAAATATGTCCATCCATCTTTAGATAATAAAGAGTGAAGAATTATTTATACAATAGACAAAGACTCTAAACTAAATGTCATTTTAAACCTGTAAATGTGTTTTTGTATCAGGTGATGCTTTGCTTAATGCTGCATTCACTTGCAAGTTTTTAGTGGATTTGAAAACATAAAAATATTATTACATGTTTCATAAATTGTGTATCTATATTGCATGTGGGGCAGCTTCGCTCAGTTTGAATTTAATTGTTGACATAACCACCACTCAGGGGGAGGTTTCGGTGAATACCTGGGAGTTGTGGTGAGTTACCAGCCAGAGCAGATTTGTCTTCTTCAGACTAATTGCTGTGGTGGTTATAGGCCTTGCACTGAGGAAGGCAAAGCCCTGGCTGCCTGGGAACATGCACTTGTATGTCCTGCGTACACCTGGTTGCTGTGTCGAGGCTGTAGGGTGGACTTTCCACACCAAACCAGAACATTTATTTATGAGCCTACAAACATAATTTAACCCTGAGAAATGTTGTTCATCCTGTTTAAGTTCAACATGCCTGGAATTGTATGTGTGCATGAGTATTTAAAAATACCACCAACAAGTAGCTTATCGAATCTGTTTTCACACACTGTCCTCAGCCTGTCGATATGCTAGAGTTGTACAAATAAATGGACTAAAAAATCTTCGCTTTTATAAATATACTAGATGGAATTAAAATTCAAAGGAAATCAAACCCAGAGGTATTCTGTCCCAGTTCTGAGTAAGCAGTGTGAACTTTTGCCCGCATAATTGTAAAAATCCAAATCCAAGCTCTTGTTGTTTCTTCTTGAAAATTTTAGGCAGAAAAAAAATATGTGTTTCTGTGCCACTTTTTTCAAAGTTCAGCCTTTGGAAAATGAATACAACTGTGACATTCCAGCCCTGGAAATAAAAGGATTAAAATAAATATATTGAAGAGAAAGAATATTTTCTATGATGTAGTCCCTGAATGATGTATTTTGCAATGTAAAATAGTGAAGAAACAGTTCTTCTCAAAACTGTATTGTTTCTAAAGACAACACAAGTACCTGGATTTTTCTAACTTATAAATAATGAAATGGGACCTGCGTAAACTCAAGAAGTCTCACTCACCCATTTGACTCAAGTGACCTCTGTGTGAACCCTATAAAATGCTTTAGCTTTAAATTATCAGTTTGAGTTCACAGTCCCTGGTCGTAGCTGGAGTTCTTGCTTTTATCTGTAATTCCTTTTCTTTTCAATTCCTCTCCTTTTTCTTGTCTATTATTAGAGAGGAACCATCTGATTGAGGCATGTATATATATATATATATTACAATATGTTGCAGTCTTTGAATTCTTTTAAGAGTAAATTGTTTTAGTGAAATGTCAGAAAATCTTCACAAACTCAATGCTCAGAGTTCCCTTGAATAATGAGGCTATTGTTAAATGATTGAACACTTCAGAGATTAATATCATGGTATGCTGGCATGCTGGTTCATACCAACTGTAATTTAACAATGAATCTTCCGTAAGTAAGCAAGACTATGAATTAGAAATCGGATTCAAGACAGCACAGCATGCTAGAACATACAAAGCAAATAAATTCTACAGTTTGGAATGATATGTTGGGGAGGAGGGGGGTATTTCCACAATATCTAAAATAATTGAATTGTTGGATAGAGGAAATTCTTCAAGTTTGAAGAACTGCTTCATTTTTTTTTTTTTTTATTTCCGATGCCAAGAAGCAATGTCTTTATAGTACAAAAGATTTTGACTTTTTATAAATCCACTGCCCTTTGAAATTTAGGATATGCCTGGCATTACCATTTGTGACAAGCTACAGTAAACCACATCTCATTCTGTGAAGGGTTTCAGATCCCTAAATTGTCTTCCCAAGTGTGCCTCCTATCATACAGAAAATTTAGAGACACTGCTAAGTGTCTGCAAACAAAAGTTGCATTTTATATTTTAAGACATCTGAATTCTTGAAAATGTGGAATAATTAGTAATTGAAGATTTAATGATGGCCCAGAAAAAGAACTGAACTGTACTGCATGAAATCATAGTTATTAATTTGTGCATGAATTTCATTTTCCATACTTAATTTAGCAACTGTAGAATATTTTGCTAATTAATTATTAACACTGGTTATTTTTCATGGCAGAACTGTGAGGGAAAAACATAGCTTTCTATCAAAGTAAAAACATAAATGTCATAATTTTAATATGATATACAATAATGTAATCAATTTTTAAATAGTCTTAAATAGCTTCAATATTTAAATATACAGATTTAATATGAATATAATGCATAGCACTAATTAAGAATAAACAGCGTTTAGAATAGAAACTGCAGCTAATAGCTAAGTGTCTTACATGTAACAAGCTGAGGAAAAACTCTGTAAAATGTCAGACTGTTGTGGGGAGTGCCACATTAGTAAGTGGTGTTTTATTCTGTCCTGGGTAACAAGGGTGTGATGGCCTTATTAGAAACTCTGTCAAGAGGGCTTGAGGTTGTACCTGCTGAAGGCAATGAAAAAACTATCTTCGTTTTCTGCAAGTGTTGGATTAAACCACTTAATTTCATTTACATGCTGGAAAAAAAAATCTTATTCTGATTTTGGCAAAGAAAGGGAAAAGCCTACAGGAAAACTTACCTGTGAACTACTAAATTGATACATGTCTTGCAGGTCTGAAAGTTCAAGGTCTTACTATTTCAACAAATGTTGTGTCTGTTTAAATTTCACTTACTTTAACTTCTGTTTTACCTGGTTTAATTTCCCAAGTACTTAAAACAATTGCAATAAGCCTTCAAGCCTGTACACTTTCATATGAAACAGTTTTTCCAGAGGTGAAGGTTCATATATAAATACATAAATGCAGATTAGTTTGAATACAAAGTATGATTCTCTATTTCTTGGTCAATATGTGTTGTCTTGTAAATACATTTCTTACTTTAATGTGAGACACGTCTTTCATTTTAGTGAGGGTAAAGGTGACACACATTCCTGGGCTTTAATAGCAGTTGATTTTCCTTTGGAAAGAAAAGCTAAAATTTTCACAGCAGAGGAATGTTTTAGTTATAGGTGTTTCTTTACATGTCTGTTTATTTACAAGATTATCTTTCTGAGGTTGTTGAAATTTTACAAGATGCAAATGTCACTAAAACTACCAAGTTTTCCCTATTCCTCAATGAAAGAGCATCAAGGACCTAACACAGCCTTCCACGGCCGTATTAGAGCCCTGTGATTTGAGATAAATGGTGCTTGCATCTTCTGAAAAGTGGGATTTCTGAATATGATCTGTAAATGCAGTGTTAAAGAAAATGGCATGAGCCATAATCTGAAATAGCTTTTTAGGTTCTTTCTTCCTAAAGTGGAACTGATCTTCAATAGAATGGTAAGATCTTGGATTTTATTTGTCTAAAGCAATAATAGAGTTTATAGACATGTTATATAACATAGCTATTTTATGGATTTCATATCTTTTTCTCTCTCCTAGTTCTGAAAAATATATTTTCAATGGATGTGGGATAATGGTGACTAATAGGCCCATGTATGAGTGAAATCACCCTTAGTAGTAAATATCTGTACCAGAAGATACTATTGAATATGTATATGTTGTTTTAGTGATTAATCAACCTGTATTCTCTTGAAAATTCGCTCTTCCCACATGCTGCAATGTTCATTACTGTCTGTTTAAAACTAGGCTTCTAATTGTGCTGCTAGGTACATAAATAGGTCTCAGTTTCAAAATTGCTGAGCTGCCCTTTCAGAATTTGGTGCTAATGATTCAGGATCCCTTCTGGAAGTCCAGGGCTGGTTTAGATGTACAAACAAAAGATTTAAGAGGCCCCTCTCCCTTCTTTTTTTTTTTTTTGTGATGTTTCTGCAACTCTTGGACAAGTTCTTAGTCTAAATTGCTTACTAACTTCACAAAATATTTTGTGAAGACTTGGAAGAGACCCACTAGGACCATCAAAGTCACCCTCTGAATCACAGAATCACAGAAATCATGAGATTGGAAGAGACCTCCAAGATCATTGAGTCCAACCCATGCCCTAACACCTCAACTAAACCAGGGCACCAAGTGCTACATCCAGTCTTTTTTTAAACACACCCAGGGATGATGACTCCACCACCTCCCCAGGCAGAGCATTCCAATACTTTATCACCCTTTCTGTAAAAAAAAATTCTTAATATCCAACCTACATTTCCCTCAGCACAGCTTAAGACTCTTTCCTCTCATTCTGTCAGTTGCTGCCTGGAGAAAGAGACCAACCTCCAGCTGACCACCTACTACTCTGGGTGAAGAACCTTTACTTAAGTCTTCCCTGACACAACTTCAGGCTTTTCCCTTGGGTCCTGTCGCTGGTCACCACAGGGAAGAGATCAGGGCTTGCCCCTCCTCTTCCTCATAAGGAAGTTGCAGGCTGCAATGAGGTCTCCCCTCAGCCTCCTCCAGGCAGAACAGACCAGGTGACCTCAGCCACTCCTCATATGGCTTCCCCTCTAGACCCCTCACCATCCTTACAGCCCTCCTTAGGATACTCTCTGATAGCTTTATACCCTTCTTAGATTGTGGCACCCAAAACTGCACACAATATTCAAGGTGAGGCCACTCCAGAGCAGAGCAGGACAATTCCCTCTTTTCCCTGGCTGGCAATGCTGTCCCTGATGCCCCCAAACATGCTTGGCCCTCCTGGCTGCCAGGGCACTGCTGACTCATGTTCAACTTGCCATCAACCAGGGCACCCAGGTCCCTTTGTGCAGTGCTGCTCTCCAGCCTCTCGTTCCCCAGTCTGTCTGTACATCCAGGGTTGCCCTGTCCCAAGCACAGAATCTGTCACTTCCCCTTGTTAGACTTCGTAGTGTTGGTGATTGCAGAGTCCTCTGATTTCTTGAGGTCTCTCTGTCCTTGAGAGACACAACAGCTCCTCCCAATTTTGTATTCTCTGCAAACTTAGTATCCTTTCCAGTCCTGTGTCCAAGCTGTTTATGAAGATTTGAGCACTGGGCTGAGGATGGAGCCCTGTGGAACCCCACTAGTGACCATACCCAGCCAAATGCCTCCTCATCCACTGTGACCTTTTGTGCCCAACCCATGAGCCAGTTGCTCACCCATTGCATGATGTGTTTATCCAGCTGTTTGCTGGACATTTTGCCCAGTGGGATACTGTGAGACACAGCGTCAAAAGCTTGTATTTTACTCAGTGAAGAAATGATTTTTGTTATCGTGACAGCCAGACCAAAGTAATTAGGGAAGACAGAGCATCCAAATGTTAAACTCTTACAGAAGCATGGTCTCGTCAGTCCAGTGCACCATTGGTTCCCTGCAAGTAGCTCCTTCTGTTTGTTCCCCAAACCATGCACTGGTCTGTGTGAGGTGCTCTGAGTGGCATGCATTTTGTTGTTGCATTTTTTTGTGAATATAAGAATTTTGTCTTAACTTTTCAGGTTTTCAATTATTTAAATTACAAATAATATACAGAGAAAGGGCAACAAAGAAACTCAGTCTTTGTTAAGGGACAGAATACTAATGTTCTATATTTTGGAGGAAAAATGTAAGCATTTAAAATGCCATGCAGTAGATGAAATGCCCAAAAGTTATCATGCAAATATATATAAAAAAAATTTGAGTGAATTTCCCCTTTGTGTGTCTTCAGATGTTGTAAGATCATGTCACAGCATATTATAGGAAAAATTTCTCTCCAAGAAATTCAACAGCAATTCTTTCCATACTTTAGGTCTTCATAATGTGGACTTTATTTTCTCCCAAAACCCATGATTTGCCTAATAGAGTCTGCTTTAAACAAAATAAACCTGGTTATGCTATTTAGATATTAATTCACAAGAATGAAAGAGCCTCAGAGTTGCTTATCTAAATCCAATTACTGCTGGTCAAATTCATCCCAGTACAAAAGTTCCCAAGATAAAAGCATACATTACCTAAATGCCCAGAAACATAGACTGTTTTCAGTTGGGTGGATTGTGCTTGGAGCAATGCTTGAGGCCTTGAGTGAACTCAGCTGCTGGGGATATAATTATTAAGCTCTGAACTTGGAAATTACATGATAACTCCATTGGTTTTTACTAAGCAAGGAAGAGTTCTGTACAACTGGTTACTTGAGTTTCAATTCCAAGCCGCGCTTTTTTTTAAAGCATGCAAGCAATGGTTGGAATTGGGTAAAAGCTGCATTTTGTACATGCCTGTGCACCCATAACTTGTAGACGAGGATGGCAGCACAGAGCTGGGTGAGTGGTGAGAGATTTATCCTGTCTGGCCCCACAGACATCTGGTGTTACAGGACTAGCTGTGGCCAGCCTGAAGACTGGCTTGAAAGACAGAATATGCTTGTTTCCCAGAACAACATGGAAAAGTTGAGAAGTTTGAGTGGCCCTCACCAGCCTGGCCTCATAGGAAATCCATTCTTTCCTGCAGCAACTCCTGGTCACAGCTGTCACTCAGCCAGCTTCCTCTCTTGGCATGTTGCCTGCCAGCAGTGGGGTGGATGGCACCTGGCTCCTCTGCCTTGAGCTAGTCCTTAGCTTAATCTCACTTGTCTCCTAATCCTAGGTGTCCACTTACCTTCCCTACACCCTAGCTTCCCACAGGCAGGAGGAGAAATGGCTCAAATTCTTTGTGTGCTTTGAGACAGCTAATTCCCCTCCATTTGGAGTTGGCTGTGCATCTTACAAGGGGTATCACTCACAGCTGAATGGTTTCCTTCAGGAACTATCTCCATTTTAACAGCAGTTATCAAATAACTTCCTGGAAATGATGGTGTTGAGCTTTGCCTGCAGTGTAAGTGCTGATCGACCGCCTGCCTGAAAGCTCTTAAAGTGATGCTTTGATGTACATACATTAAGGGCTTATTTTGCATTGCTTGCATCTTTTCTGACTCTGCTGAGTAGTCTGAAAATGTGGGGTGCAATAGGATGGGGCTCTCAAGAGTGATTTTTGACATAGCTCTGTAGCCAGGACTGAACAGGGAGATTGTTTCTCTGGACAGAGCTCTGTGGGCTCTTCCCTTAGTTCTACCTTTTGTGTTGGTAAGTGAAGAGTTTTTAAGTGACCTTTGTAATTTTAATAGTGTATGTCATCAGTTTCACTGGTATATACAAGATAACGTAAAATTGGTTATGTTTGTAAGAAGGTATTTCCACCCCCAACTGAATGTTTTCTTGGAATGTAATAGTGGCTGGGCTGGGCCTGATAGGAATCTGTTTCAGCAGCTGTGGAGGTGCCTGATGTTAAAACAGGGACAACATGTGATGATGCTACTCTGGTATCTTCTGTGACAGTTTCTGGTGGTATGTGACTTCCAGGGCACAAATATGTCTTTGCTTTTAATTCTGTGGAAAATTTTCCCTCCCAGAAGCTGTCCAATAGATTTTTGTAGCGTGGACTGTGGCAATGAGTTCCTCAAATAGCTCTTTGCTCTGGAACCTGTAGATTTTAAACTTCATAATTTTCTGGGCAGTCCTTATATATTCTGGGAAACAATGAAGACAACCAGTCACTATTTCACTGCATGGGTTCTTCATTAATGTGGTGAACTTCTAGTCTGTGCAGTTGCTCCTGACATGGAAGCTCTTTCAAAATCTGACCACCTGGTTTTCCATGAAAATTATTACATAAAAAAAGAATTAAAAGCATAATTGAATATAAACAATTACAAGGATTTTTCAAGGCACTTGAACAGTTTTAGTGGTTACTATGCATTTATATAACACTTCAAGAAGAGTGTCTGGAAACCTTTTGAACAGCAATTTCATTTCAGATGGTCAATAGACATTCTTGAGGTAGCCATCTCAAATTCATTACGTCTATTTCCTTGGACAGCGTGATGCAGTAGGTTATCCTTAATGATACAGCCATTATTTTGAAGGGTTGGTAATATGGCATTGAGGTGAACTCAGTTCTACAGTCATCCTTTTATGACCAGAATTTTTGATTCAATATCTTTGAAAGAGTACTTCCATGAACTGTACTCAAGAGAAAATTAAATAGTGTTCACATTTTCTCACGACAAGGAGACCATACCTGTTATTTCCTTACATTAATGATATCAGTAGTTTGTGGAACACCGGTGTGCGGGCTGTTGAATTTTGTAATAATTTCCATTAAAAATATAAGAAAACAAGAGGAAAACTCTTGTGCTGTGTTTTATCCTTGTTTTTGTGAACATTCACATTGAATACATTTTTTTGTACTTCTGGGTGAACCAAATCACGATTAAAGGTAAAACAAGCAGAAAGCCAAACAACTTTGGAGATGAGCTATAGCTTAATACCACACTTCACACATGAGAGAAAGAAATATGACTGCATTTGTAGGAACAAAATACCTTCCTGATTTCATGCAGCACAGAAACTAACATTCTTCATCAGAACTGATGTTCTGATTACTGTAGAATAATCACTTGAAATATTTAGTAAAACAGTGTCCAAATTAATTCCAATTACTTTCTTGTGGTAGTGCTCAGGGTTTATAGCAGTAGATTAAATCGCCGACATATGGCTAATTGCCTATAACAGTGTTTGTTATTGTGGTGCCTCTTACCACTCTGATATCTGTTTTTGCAAATGTGAAGGTGTGCACAGAACTTTGAATGTGGGGAGAAGCATTTCCTGAGCGGAACAGAGTTTTGTGAGTAACATCTCTAGTGTAACTGTTTGTAGGATTGCAGTACGAAGCAAATAACTCTGAAATCTGTAATAAAAACAGTGGAACCACAAATGCCTGTCTCTGCTGGCAAGAAATGTAAACTTCTAGCTCTCACATGACTTAGATGAAACAACATATCAATTCATTAGGAGTGGCTGGACTGAAATGGAGGCTGTGTGTTGGTTTTTGTTGGCGGAAGCTTAGGTAGGAGTTGTGTTTTATTTGAGGTTGTTGTGGGTTAGCTGCTGATTTTTGTTGGATTCTTTTTCCATATATCTGTCAGAGGTGCATTACTGTACAAGATAGGTGTGATTTTGCATGTTTTTCACATATTTGATATTAAATCTAAGTAAATCAAATAAATGAAGATACACTGTACGGGCCAAATTTCCTGCTGGGTAGGTTGACCCACTGAACAGCCATAAATCACTGAATTGAATTTTTCTTTGCCTTCTTAAGACATGTGCTCTAATATGTTAGAGGCCAAAGTCAACTTCAGGTACTACCATGAAGAATTATAAAATTAAGTGGAACATGAGTGAGTATAAAGGCCCCAATTCTGGGAACACCTGAGGTTAGAAAAGTACGTGATCTCATGGTTAACATTAAATCTGTTTTGTACTTGGTTGGAGTGGAGCCAGCTATGGCAAATCTATGGCAAAATTGAGAATAGATTCTCAATTCTCTATGGCAAATCTATGGCAAAATAGATTCTCAACTACCTGCCCATGTACCCATCATAGTGCAGTGAACAATGGACTGTGCCTGCCTTCAAGAGCCCAAAATGCTTCCGGTCTACAGAGTCAGCAAAAAAAAGGGGTGGAGAGAGGTGAAGGGGAGGAAGGCTTGTGTGACTTTTTTAGGTTCTTAAAGGATAGCTGAATTTGGGCTTGACTTAGTTTACACAAATTGTTCATACCCTTAGGTCAGTTTTTCCTCTTCCTCCTGACTGGTTTCAGACTGAAACAAAATGAAGCAAAACATGCTTTTCCTCCTCAAATGAAAGGGAAACAAATGCTTTTGTGGGTTCTTAGGGAAAGGAAAAACAGTGAAATGGGAAGTCTCACTTTGCATCACTCACGAAAACAGAGTGAAGAGAGAGGGAAAGACAGTGCTTTTTATCTTAAGCCTAGTGGCTACATGTAACTTGCAGTATGGAAACTTCAGTTGAGGACTTTGTCTCAATTTTTTTTGCTGGTATCAAAGAGTATGTTTAGTTAGGCCATTCCCAGTCTTTCTTGTAGGTGCTACTCCCCTTCACGAGGTATTGAAGTGTTTTCTTGATCCCAGACTGAAACCCAAGGGTTTCCTTGGTTTCCTTTACACTCTGAGTTAGGGTACCCTTCCCTCTTTGTCTCACTGTCTCTCTGTCTCTCTCTCTCTGTGTTTTGTTTCTTTTCTTTTCTTTTCTTTTCTTTTCTTTTCTTTTCTTTTCTTTTCTTTTCTTTTCTTTTCTTTTCTTTTCTTTTCTTTTCTTTTCTTTTCTTTTCTTTTCTTTTCTTTTCTTTTCTTTTCTTTTCTTTTCTTTTCTTTTCGAGAGGGAAGGGTGGTTGTGTGTGTCTTTTTCCTTTTTTTTTTCCTTTTTCTTTTTTTTTTTTTTTTTTTTTTTTTGCCTGGTTTCCTGAGTATGTTTACAGACCAGTAAGACAAAGAAGAGTGTGTCCTTGAATATATGGTACAGTACTCTAGCTGCCCTCAGAGTTCTTGAGTTCTTTTCTGTGTGTAGTGAGAGACATGGATTTCCTCCTGAGGCCTAGAAGGGAATAGCAGCAAGGTTTTCCACATTCTGGTTTCTGGATTTCAAGTAGGAGTCACTAACACCCAACATATATTACTGTTAATAAAGATTAACCAAATAAGCATTTGTCCACCATACGTTTCAATGGTTCATAGTTGATGTTGGTTATTTTCCACAGGTGTTGCTTTGCCATTAAAAGATATAATTTTCTTAACTCTTTCATAGTAATATGTCCTTAGTGGATGTAGAAACCTGTATTTCATGGAAAAGCCCTCCAAACGAAAGCCCAGTGTATCAGAGTATCAATAATGCTTTTTTAAAAAATGTGGGAAAGGGTATTTTAAGGGAAGCTCTCTTCAGCAAAGACCAAGATGTATCAGCGATTTGAGAAATAAAATTATTTTACTTATTCTTCTGATGTCTTATGTTCATCCATAAATGCCATCTTCTGTGATGTTTTACCAGAATTTTGTGATACTTACTATTAAGTCTGCATTTTTAGTCTTAACCTCTGGGAGGTAAACACAGATACCTATTTTATGGTCTAGTTGCTTTATATAACAAGTTGTAGCTGCCTAAATTCCCTCTTCACCATACTAAGTCTATCAAATTGCAGTGCAGTGCCATGCTATCTATGGGAGGTGATAAAAATTCAAATGAGTATTAACATTCATCTTAGAAAGAGCTGGGAGGTGCACACAAACCTCAAAGGTGCTGTTGATCCAGACTAGACAGAGTGTCTATCCATAGCCATGGATGCACACATGAGCACAGTTGTGCATGCCTGCGTATAAAAAGTGACCATAATTCCTGCATTTTTGTTAATCCTGAAGGAATGTGGTCCATTTAAACTAAACAAACTTAAAATAATTTAGTCAAAGAAGCCTCTTTGCTAGTGTCAGTGTTCTAAAATCCATCCTGTGATTGGCGTTTATGCTGGCAGTGCATGGACCAGAGATGGACAGGTTGTGGCAAGTGCTCTTCAGAGGAGCTCCAAAGGTGTTTGAACTAGTGGCATAAAGGATCTCGCCAGGATTTTGAGATGAACATTTTTCAAGAGCTCTAGACCTCTTCCTAGGATATGGGTTATATATGCATGCAAAAATCACTACATACTTTACTAAAATATAATAACTTGTACCTCTGATTTTTGTTTTCTCCATAGGTATGGAAAAATTGTATCCACAAAGGCAATTCTTGACAAAAACACAAATCAGTGCAAAGGTACGTGCAAAGTGTCCACCCTGTGAGTTCATTATCCATTTGAATGATTGACTGGTGGCTTGACTGCCAAAGCTCTGGCTCCAACTGTGCAATCAACATAATGCGCAGTATATTACAAACATATTTAATAATGCCAAAGCTTTGAGTTGTACTTCCAGTAACATTGCTCATTAATTTTTTTCATTAACAAACAAAATGAAAATCACAAATCAGAACAAGTATCAAATTGCTTCGGCAGAAGAGTAAATTACCTTCTAACCACATAGTGCTGTCTGACTTAAATGATATCATCAGTGATGCAAATTGATTTCCTATATAAAACTGAGAAACCTTTGGGAAAAGTTTCCCAAGGAAAACCTGGTCTAATTTTTATATTTTTGTGAAGTTTTGGCATATGTAATAGAAAACGGAAATATTTTTTATGATGCAAATAAATCTACAAGTTGCTATACCAAGATGTAGAAATAATTCCACTTCCAGTTTTATGTTCCTAATTTTTCTGCTAATGTACAAAAATATTTTTTAATGAAATGTAGCATGTTTCGTGTGCATATGTGTAGCTGTATTTGCTGAGAAAAATATTGACGAACGTGTAGTAGTATCTCAGGACAAGAATTGTTACTCATGAGTCTGCAGTGTCACTGAGTCTATGAGGGAGAAACTGCCTTAAAATGATTCTGTAGCTTTCCACTAGTGGTGTACAGAATACTTTTGGAATAATAAGATCTACTAGAGTGAGTTCTCCTGAAAAGAAGCACATCCTGAATAGCATTTCCTATGCCATAGTAAAAAGAAAAGGCATTGCAGTTTAGGATTATCTTGTGAGTGGCCAGATATGGGATGAAGAGAAGCAGCAGAGAAGCATTCTGGGAAAATTATGAGATGGGAGAAAAATCCTGCCACTCGTACCAAAGATGTTTTTGAGATTTGTAGAAGTGTGTGACTTTATCTTTTGCCCACCAGAAACAGCATTCATTAGCTACTCAGGAGAAAAACAAATTGGAAGACTGAAGTTCTAGACTTAGAAAACTCCACCAACCCAGTTGGTCATGGGCCATCCTCATAAGTTGCACTACTGTGCATTTGCTTTTGCCTGAATGTGTGTTTGATTTCCTCAGGGCACTCTTCTGTCAGAATTCTGATAACATCACTCTGTATTTCTTTGAATATCACACCAGGAACAAGACCTCATTGTGTTTGGGGTTTGGTAGTTTTTGCTTTTTTATTTGTGATTGCATTACAAAAGAATACCCTCGTGAGCAGAACTTCCTTTGCTCCCATTGCCAGTGGTAAACAAGGAAAGGAGTGGATCTGTTTGTGAAACACAAAATATGAAGTGAAAATATTGTAAAGAATATGAATGGCAAAATTTTGAGAAAGAAAAATGTCTGGGTTTAGTGTTCCTTACATTATAGTTAGCTTTAAAATTATTTTAATAGGAGCCACATAACAATGAGTTGTTATTTTCTGTTAGTTTGCTTTCATGCTGTTGTATTACACTGTAGGGCAGAGATATCTATTTCTATTTTCAAAGATGGATCTTTATGACATAAGTAGTGCCATTAAAAGATCATAAACATAATTGGATTTATTAACAATGTGCTTTATGGCATAAAAAGAATAGATGTTTTACTGCTTTAAATGGGTACAATTTCCTTTCTCTTCAGTGAGGCTGTCAAAAAACCCCACAAAAACAAAAAGCTTCCCAGGAATCAGAAGTGGAAGGGACCTGAAGAGGTCAGGACCTGCCTTGGGGCAGGATCAGCTCTAACCCACTGCTGAGGGGTATTTCTGTAAGCGGCGCTCAAAGGCCTCCAGTGGTGGAGATTCCTCACACTCCTCAGGCAATCTGTGATAACACTCCCTCTCATCACTATAATGAAGCATTTCCTAATGTCTAACCTAAATCTCTCTTGATGCAATTTAAGTCTATTGCTTCTTTTCTTATCCCCAGTGGACACGTAGAGCAGTTTACTTCTTTTCTTTTTGCAGCAAACATATATATTTGAAGACTGATCTGCATCTGCCTATAATCTTTTCCTTAGACTAAACAATAGTCTTTAACTCTTTCATTAAAGGCAATTTGTTTTAAATTTCTCAAGATATTGCACTTTGCTGGTCTCTTTAATTAGCTCACTCCTTACCTGAAGAACTTGGAGCTGGGCATAAGATTTTAGATGTCCTAAATTTGATAATTTTAAATAGTATAGAGGGGTTTTGTTTGTCTTCTCTGTGATCATGTGTTCGCATGACTCTCCTCTTTGTTGACGTATACATATAAATAATTTTCTATGTATTTAAAATATAGATGGATCTCTGAGGCACAGGGTGTTGCATGAGAAAAATATGGTGCTGGTTTATGCTGAGAGAGTCTGTGCAGCCCCTGGCTTTTTTACTCTCTTCCAGTGCTGTTGCCAGCCAGGCATTCCTTGTTGTGTGCTCTGCTCTGGGTTGTTGAATATTCCCTCTTAGAGCTAGAACTTTTCATTTGTCTGTATTGAATTTTATCCTATTTTTTCCCATGGTCTCCTTAATTTACTAAGATAGGAGTATAATCTTAAGCCTCCAGAGTGCTTGCAGCACTTACCTCCTTAGTATCCTCTTCACAGTTAATAAATGGTTTCTCTAATCCACTGGACAAGATAATGTGGAAAAAAGTGAAAAATAACAGACCTGGAGACAACTTTTGGGGAAACCCTCTCAGTACACCAGGTAGTGCAATACTGAGCCATTGAGGACTTATTTTTTAAATTGAATCTGCTAATCAGTTTGACACCTACTTCACAGCATTTTCAGCTAGACCTTTTTTCTCCTATCTCCTCTAGTTATGAAAGAGAAGCAAGGTTTAACTAAAATACATAATACTGAGCTATTCATAAGGCTGGTTACATACTTTTAGACAAAATTACGATATGACTATTTTTACTCTTTCTGAATCTGTGCTCCATGGGACTAATCATCACCTTTGAGGGTCTGTGAATGGATTCACACAACTATGTGCTCTAAGATTTTTCCAGAAGTTGAAACTGTCTCTAAAACAGTGGAGTCTACATCTGTTCCTTAGAAAAACCCAGGCAAATTCAACAGACAACAACAACCACAAACTGCCCCCCAACACAATTCCCCTTTCCCCCCAAACCCAAACAAAAGCCAATATTCAAACAACAAGAAGAAAAGGAAAAAAACCCACACTATTTGTTTGCTCCTTTCCACTCTTTTGGGTCTCACTCACTTTCTGCCAAGTATGAGATTATCTTGTTAAATGAGCACATTGTTCTGTGATGTGCATCCAATGAAGTAGAGTGGATTAAATTCAAGGTGATGATAGAAATTATCACATCATTAATGATTTCAGAATTTATTTTAGTGTGGTTTCTGTGTTGACCAAGGTATAGAGTAAAGCTGAAAGTAGAGATATTTAATTTAGCAAAGAAATTATTTCAAAACCTCCATGCAACAGCAGATCTGTTAAAACAGGTTCCTGCTTAGCAAGAAGCGTTAGGTTTCCTTTTGGAGAAATGAGGAAAACATTCAGTGATGTACTTTAAGTCATTCTCCATTATTCCTCAGATTTTTAAAAAGATACCCACAACATTCCTGTCATGATAAGGAGCAGTGTTACCTAAAGATTTCTCCCTGGTCTGAATTAGGCAGTCAGATCTAAAGTAATCATATAGGCTGCAAGGGAGTTCACCAGGGACACCTTTTGACATAACCTCTCATTTTCAGATTGCTCTTTGTTGGTGGCATAACTGCTACGTGAGGCAGAGGAGAAGTAACGATCACTCTGTAGCAGAACAATATATAAAATAAAATGAGCACAGTCATGACAACATGGCCAGAAATCTCTGAACAAAGCAGAGAACAAATACATATGGAGAATAATGAAAAACAGACACATGATTCATTCAGATGTTCAAACACAAAACCCCTAATGAACCAGTTGGAGAGTTTTGGCTGCTTTTGCTTTTTCCCTTTCCCTCCCCTCTCTCCCTCTTCTCCTTGCACATTTCCCCTTCTGGGCCTACTGTAGTTGCTAATTTAAAAAGTGGGGGAGATGAAATAAAAGGAACCATTCAAGAGAAGCGTTAATCTGAAACGTGTAGACTCTTCTCTTTCCAGCCCTCGCCCCCCACCCTCTCCAGCCTGGCTTGCCTTTGATAGACCTACGTGCTCAGAGCTGAGGGAATGAGTAATGGTTGTTTCACAGTACAGTTTCCATACCTCATAGCAATGGAATACAGAACAGTTAATCTGCCAAATACACAAGCCCATTTCTTAGAGTTTGAATTACTGTCATCTGTGTCTGCCCTTGCAGACACTGTAATTGCATGCATGCAGATTTGCTTCCTGGTTTAATCAGGGGCTTGCATGATTTTGAGTATCACCTTAGAAGATGAGCACAAGAGAATTACTAAAAGTCTGAAATTCCACCTGTAGGAATTTTATTTTTGTTTTCATAAATAAAAACTATGAATCACAGTAATTTGTAGGAGACAAACTCTTTAGTGGTATTTTCTTCACTTTATGAGTATTTTTTCAAACCATGGGTGACTTGATATATTAAATAGCAGTGTTTGTTTTAGGAGGGAAATGTGCCTAACATGAAGAAGGGAATTACAGCGAATCTGTTTATAATTTTAGTATTTCATTATGACATTTTTCTAGTTGAGAAATGTTAGCAATGAGCTATTTCTTTTTAAAATATGAAAACTGTGGATGCAGATATGCACTCATTAGGATTGAGGTAGGTTTATGGTAAAAAAAAAAATGCCATGAGGTCATCTGAGTTAACCCACCATATATCACATACAATTTTATTTCTCCAGTTGCCTTGCTGTTTTTAGACCAGAACATAAAATTTACCATGACCTATTTTATAAATTGAGAGTTTATTTGTGTAACAAAAATGGAATAACTGGAGGCTTACCATAAGTGCTGGAGATAATTGGAACGGCATGATAAAGTGGTGTTTCATATCTCCCAAAAGGAGTCTGTCCTGCCTTGTGTCAGTGTTGCTACCCGTATGCTTAAGCTCACCAGCATCCCTAAATACTCTAATGCATTGGAGCTTAATGAGCTGGAGATTTCTGCTCTGGTGTTCTGATAAACAAAGTTTATATTCATATAGTAGATATACCTTAATATCTGTGTTAGATAAAATACTTTCAAAACTTCAAATTTTACAAAGTATTCTCTGGACGTATTCTATGAAGAGTGAAGGTTATTTATGGTTATATGAACTTATGCATTTTTACTTTATATTTTTAAATTCATATTCTTATACTTAAGATGGCACAATTTGGTTGTGACTAGCAACGTGAAGCAAGTCTATGTGAAATAATAAGCTGGTGGGAAAGAGCTAAGCTACATAGAAAGCTATTTATTTAGTTAATAAATTTTATTTATTGGGAATAAGCTTGAATTACAATAACTGTGGTATGTAATTTATGATTCTTAGAATTGCCATTTTGAAAGGGAAAAAAATCCAGACAAGTAGGTCTCTGCCTGATCACAGACTGTAAACTGTTCACACTAGGAGGGCATGCACAGTGTGCTTCAAGGGGAAATGGATCTTGTAGAAAGTAAATAATTTGTAAAACAGACTTATTTAATTTTGAAACTCAAGACTTGTGTAGCTAATAAATCAGTCCTGTTTTCAATGCCAGAGTAGCAATAGATGTGCTGGGTTTTGTGCATTAGTTTTGTTTGTTTGCATTTTTTTCCCCTTTTTGATCCACTCTAAAGCATTACATAATCAGTGGCATAATAGTTCTCAAGTTATTAAAGTGTAGCAACATGGAATATTTTAATTCAGCAGGTTTTCTGACAGTGAGGGGTTTGTGAAAGCCGGACATGTGCTGAGTGTTGGGCAGGCGGGCAGCGAGTTTTGTCTGTGGCTCTGCTGATCCCTCTCACCACCGACCTGCAGCAGCCACAACTGATCTGGTCCTTCTGTTCCTGGGTCTCCTGAACAGAGTGCACTAACTGTGCTGAGTTGTACCACTTTTGGTTAGCAAGCCAGCTGATAAAACCAAATCTCCAGGGACAGAAGGACAAAGTCTTCAACAGTGTCACTGAGCCTTCTTTTTGAAACATTTGAAAGGAAAAAACAGACTTGCAATGCTGTGTGTTTTGATAAGATACATTAAACAACATGAGGCTAGTTGTTTAAAATTTGTGTATATATATATGGAGGTTTTTACATCTGTTTTCTGGGATGTCTTTTTAAACCTCAGATTTTTATTTTTTTTTACTTTCACTCCTGTAGTTTTTATAAATAAAGGTAGAGATTTTATTTTCTCTGTTTAAATTAAAAGATGATATTACTATGGAACCACATGAAATCAAGAGTCAAGTCTGAAGAAAAATTACCTAAAGGAGTCATCTAAACACCATGATGGCAGGCATATATCAAAATGAAGAGAAAGGGATTGCCAGTAAAAAAACCATGAGGTTGTTCTCTCGTGAAGGAAGTCTAAATTCACACCCTAGCTTAGCAAATAAAAGCTCATTTGATCTCCAGGCTCATGAGCTATGGTGCTCTGTAAATCTGACCACTTTAAGAAGTTACCAGAAACTATATGGGGGATGGGAAAGCTGCATATATATATTAGAAATAACTACATAGTTGTTTCCTTGAATTTACAGATGATGTGTTCATGGTTGTTTAGGTATCATAACAAAGCAATTTTCCTGGCACCTGTTGGGTTGGCCAGCAGGCATTATTATGTCTTGGCAAATGTGCAAGTGTTTTGCAAAATCTCATTTTAGCTTGGAGGTAAAGATTCTGCTGTCTGTGTTTTTGAATGCTTTTCACAGCTGTTGAAGTGAAATAGGAAAGGATTCAATGAGTTGTGCCCAGCGAGCCATCATAGCTGGAGCACACCAGCACTGGCCAGTGCGTCACCGTGGTGAGAACTCAGAGACATACCCACCCAATGCCTGCAAAATGCAGCTGCACCTCAGCAAACATTCTTGACTGCCTTTTAACAGTGCTCTGTCTCAAGCAAGACCTCTAAAAGTAGTTTATTGGGTTTAAAGCCAGGTCTTCTACAGAGGAAACTCCTTCCTAATTAGTTCCCTAGACACTTTCTTAAACGGCTTCTTTGCAATTAAGGAAAAAATTTCCTGGGTCATTATCTTTTCATAAATGAACTCATGGCCTAGCAAATATTTTCTGTAAGGAGACCCAAGATGCTCGAGTATTCTGTGACATATCTAATCTGTGATTATTCTTAATTTACTGCTTCCAAAATCTGCAGGCCCATATCCCTGACAAATAATTGGTTTAACTTTGTTTCCTTCCAGAGAAATAAAAAAGTAAAATTTCCATTTGTACACAGTGATTAATGTTTTGATTCATTGGTCTGTATAAAACTTTGCCAATAGCTTGGCATGCACTTGAAGTGCATTTTGGGACTGGGTAATACTAGTAGGCTCTTAGTGGTGTCAGCAGACTTGGAAATATCTATTTCATATCACAGAAATTAACGGAAGAGAATTTTTTTTTTACCTTAACAGTTGCTCATAATCAGCTTTCTTGAAAGCTTCCTTAAAATGCCTAGGCTTTTACAAATGTCTTGAAGAATCACTTTGCTTAAACTTCTTTTTCTGATGCCGGGACGCAGCGTCCTATACACCAGTTTATTTGGCCTCTTGTTGCTCGAAGGCAAGTCATCTCTTCAAAAAGTGATGATGTTCTGTTTAGAAGTTACTTTCTCAAAAGTAGTTACTTTCTCAAGACCTTCAGCACAGCAGCTGACCTGTAGAAACCTGGGGCAGAGGCAGGAGGAGGAGGACAGTGCCCAGCTCCTTAGTTTTGCCAGAGCCTACTCCATTAGGCTCTCTCAGAGTATAGAGCATATGCCAAACATATGCTGCCTTGATATAGTGACAATTTGATAATGAATCCAATTGACAGGCTCTTATTGAACGTGGGTACTCAACAGGAACCGTTCTGAATCAGATCTGTGAATTACAACATGACTTCACTTCTGTGGTTTGCCAGCAGAGAGGTCACTGCTCCCTTTTCCCCTGTTACTGCACATCCCCTGCTTTTGTTTCAAAAAGAAGCATTCACTTGACCAAGTGAATTAAGTAAGTGTTCTCTTTCTTGGTAGAGGGTGTGACTCTGAAATGCTAGGAGACTGCACCATCATTTTTATGACATCTGTCTTTCTGGGTGTCTGAGGGCTGCCTGTCTGGAGATGGTGTAGGATTGCTTGAACAGGAATAGATGTGCAACACAGGAGAAAAATCGTATATGCTGGCAATAAAGATGTAGTTCCCTCAATGCTGATCAAAAAACCCACCCACGCCACTTCTGGGAAAGGAACTGGTGAGCATTAATAATATTGCTCCATCTATTTAGGCTATGGTAGCCTTATGCAGTTATGTGAGCACTAAAGCTCTAGGTGCTGATCAACAGTAAAGAAGACAATTGTACTCTTCAAAAAAGAAGCTAAAAGGCAACCTATCCTATGGACTTTGCAGCCCAGGTCTTTGAAAAAGAGCAGGGTCCACAATCGATTTAGGTACCATAAGTAATATTAGGATTTTGAATGGAGTTAAATGACATTTCTTTAAGTTACTTGAATTCTTCACAAAAAAAACCAAACCCAAACCCAAGCCAAACCAGTCTTTCAGCTCTCCTGAGAATAATCATACATTTGGATAACATTTAGTGAGTTTTTTTCAACCAAGAATATTTTGAGGGGAGCTAATTTTATAGATGAGAAAAGGAGGAGGCCATGTTAGGGGTGCTGGAAATGACTCTCCTACTTGATGAAATAGTTTTTGTCTGACTGGGCCTTTCCCAAGACAAATAATTGGCTGATGTTTTCTTCCATTAGATGGCAGTGGTGTGATATGTGGTTTCTCTGGACCCCCAAACCACAAGTTTTAATAAAAAATTACAAATGGTTAAATTTTCTTAGTTTGGTTTCCAACTTCAGAGTCTCCAAGCTATCAATTTTTTGTTCACATAGAAGTTTGCAACTTATTGTCCAGTTTAAAGCAAAATAGGGCTGGAGTTTTCAAATAGAACCAAGTTAAATATTTTCAGAAAATGGGCAGTTATGTAGAATGGATGCTCAGTTGTCCTGCTACAAGAAACGCGGGATGGATTTTGTTTTGGTCCACCTGAAGTAACTACAGTATTTCACTATTTGCTCCTCTGTGGTGGAACCAGCCAGAGCTTGTGCTGGTTTTGGCCAGCAAGGAGTTTGGGAGGAAGGTATAGGTATGAGAGTAGAGGGTGTAAGCAGTAGGGAATGCTTGAAGAGAGGGATGGGAGTCACGACAGCAAATTGTAGCATCATGCTTGGAATAGGACATGGGCAAGAAAGAAGGGGCTCACATGTATAAAACAACAGGCTTTCTTTATTTCATTGCATGTAAAATGTTCTGTTTTATTCTAAACAAAGCAGAAAAAGAGTTGGGCATTTTCATATGATCTTTATAAAGATTTTTCAGGCACGTTCCTTTGCTGCTTGTGATATTAGTTGTGCTGTTGTTTTTTATTAACTTATTAAATATAGAGCAGTAAACACTATTTATTTTTAAATTAATTGGAATGGACTTGTTGCCCTTCATGGCTTTTTATTAATTGAATATTTTTGCTAAGCTGTCTGCTTTCAGAGCAAAGGTTGCAGTCAGGAGATGGGGGTCAATGGGACCTCCATTTAAATGCATGTTATCTCTATGTTAATTGCCTGAATATTTAACCAACCAAGCATGTCATTCTGCAGAATGTAAAGGTTTTTGTGGTCAGCCTTTAATCACAAAACAGCAAGAAAAAGATCTAAGTGACCTGGTTTGCCTGAGGTATCTTAGTTGCTCTTGTCAGTCATTTCAGCTCACAGTAAATTGCAGGGTAAATTCCACATAATTGATGGAAGGTATCTTTAGAAAAAGCTTGAAAACTGAGGGGAAAAAAATCTGTGCTCAATATTTTAGTGTTTAATTTTTGTTTATTTGTTGCACATTGTTTTAGTAATTTCCTTTTTAAATAGAAACAGGTTTTATTGCTTGTATAGACAGTTATTAGAGAAGAAAGTAATGGAACAGACATTAAATATGCTTTGAGTTTTGGAGACACATACATATTTATCAAGTTGGGTGAATTTGAGTTCTTACATCAGAAAGAATTGCATAGCTCTGCCTGCCATGCTCTATATTCTTGGATTTTTACTGCAGAAGTGGTAGAATTGTTACACGTGAAGGAGAGAGGTGTATGCTCTGCAACAAATCCTTCTGAGGCTGCTGGGATTAACACACTTCTGCTGTGTTTTCACCAGTGTCTAGTAATGAGATTGAGGTTTTGGAACTCAAAAGTGTTTGAGATTGCTAGCTCTGTCAAATTTGCTTGAATGGAGTCAGTCAGTTCAAAAGTTACGAGAAAGGAGGGGCTGACAGGGAAATATATGTAGATATTTCTACTGGATGTTCTTTGCCTTGCTTTCTGCTTCTTTTGTAATAATTCCTGGAATTCAATTTGCCTTTCTGAGCAAATAGGAAGTTGACACTTTTATGGACATTTCAAAGGGCATCATAATGTAAAGCCAGAATTTTTTCCCATATGCATCACTACATTTATCTCCATTTAATTTCTTCTTCTGGTTTATTACCCAGTTGCTTACTTTAATAAGGTTCTTCTGCAGCTCTTCACAGATGTGATTCCTGTTTTGTCTCCTAAATAATCTTGTCACTTCACTGCTTAGCCTCTTCTTGTCATTTGGAAGTGAGTTCTACAGTATGGGTCCTGGCAAAGTTCCTTGTGGAAGTCCACTGGTCCTGCCCCCCCTTGTAAGAAAGATCATGCCCTCTACCCTCTGTTTTTATCTCTTAACCAACTGTTTACCCAAGAACTTTCCCTCTTAAGCTATGGCTGCTTAGTTTCCTAAGAAGTCTTTTGTGAGGGCCTTGTCAAATGCCTTTTGGAGATCTGAGCAGACTATATTAGCCAGATCACCCTTATCCACAGGCTTGTTGACCTTTTCAAAGTACTTCAATAGGTCTATGAGACAAACCTACAAAAGCCAGGTTAACTCTTTCAGCATATTTTATTTCCATTGACTTTACTCTGTTTCTGTAATTTCTGGTGATATGACATCAAGTTTGCAGATCTTAATGTACTTGGATCTTACCAGGGGTGTTTTCAGAATGTTGGGACCATGTGTGCCACTTCCTAATCCTCAGGTACAAAGTCAATTTTAGGAAAAAAAAAAACCAACCTGCACACCACTTCTTAGAGTGTGTAGTCAGTTATTGCGTCCTGGAGCTCTTTTCAAACTGGGAGGGTGAATACCATCTGTTGTTGCAATTTGTTAGTGTTCACTTTTGTCAATTTGTCCTATAACCTTCTCTGTGGTCATTTAAAATTAAGAGCTGCATCTGTTCTGGCCTTCCTAAGCAGCTGCTCTCTGAACAGCACCTAAAAATGTGATATTTGCATTACATCCCATTTTGCCCAATCTGTGTAGGGATGATAAAAGTCCTCTATGAGCACTCCACGTACCGCTTTTCTGCATAGTTCTGCATTTCAGTTCTTGCAGGTTATGTGCTATCCTCTGCCATGCTTTGTCTGATCATTTCTACCCAACTGGCACAACCTGTTTCATCTTTGCCATGTATGTTAGATCTTGGTGTTAAGATGATCCACTCATTGCCTTCACAGCTCATTGCTTTCACAGTTTTTCTGTGACTGTTTTCTGACTGTAGTACGTGTTTAAGTTCACCCATCTTATTTCTTAAGGCTTAAAACACTTAGGGAGCCACTGATGTTTCAGTTGTGTTGTCAGCACTGCATTTGAGTGGCTCCATGGTTACTTTGCACTACAGTATGTCAACTTAGCTTCTCCAGCCTGGTGTTTTATTTGCAAGAGGGATAGATCTAGTGATCACCACCTGATTTTCTAAAAGGTTACCAATTCCCCCATCTGCTTGCCTGGAGTGAGAGATTGTCATCACTCCAGCCTGCTCCTTCCTTCTGGTTAGCTCCAAGTTCTAGAGGGACACTTTCAATGCAAGAAGATGCAACGTCAGCAGCTCTCAGTGGAAAAGATCCAGCACTGGATTACATCCTGCTTTACCACCTGAGTTCTGCCTTGAATTGGGAGCTGCCCTAATAGATCTGGACTTGCTGCCCTTGTGTGCAGCTCTCCCACGGGCAAAACATGGCAATGATAGTTGGCATATTAAATTGGTTAATTCCCACTTTAATCTCTTCTCCTGGACTATTTGATAGGGTTGTTCCTACCACTTATTTCTATCCAGATAACCTATTTGACCTCCCCTCCTCTTGTTGCCCTAAAGACAAAAGCTGGAGTTTATTCCTTCCATGCAGTCAAACTCATGCTCCTGTGGTCTCAGTTTAGTTCTTGGAAATGCTAAGGCTCTTCTTACTCGAAAGAGTATAGAGAAGGATTGGTGAGGAATGGAAGACATAACATTTGAAGGAACATTCACAAAACCAGAACAAAATAGGGATGTCTATGAAGAAATCAGTGTCTGGTATTAGGCAAGGGAAAAAAAAAAAATGTGTGCACAATGCTGGCAGCAAGAATAAATGAGAGTAAACAAGCTGTGATTAAATATGGGTGAGAGTTTCTGACCACCAGAGCAGCCAAGTTTTGGTACGGAGAGTGGAGCAAACTCAGTTTCTGTGACAGTGAGAGCTGTGGCACAAGCCTGCTTGAGAGTGGGGTCAGGATTCTTGCCCCGTTCATGCACCTGTTTCTCAGAGTTCCCTCAGTACTCTGAGTCTGGAGTCAGGCAAATATGTAAGATGTATTTTCATACAAGTGCTTTAACAATCTCAGTAGCTGCACCTCCACAAGGAGCACTGGGAAGGGAGCTGGGAGTCAGATTCCCTTTATGATTGCTCTCCTTGGGGCCACTGTGGCTGGGTGCTCAGGGCTGTTGGGACTGTGACACTCCACCACACCATCTACAGTCCTTCTGAGCAAATCTTTACCTGGAAGACAGCTTCTAGGGCAGCTCTTTGAAGAAAAAGCCTGGCTCTTGAATTAAAATAGAGGGCAACTGTCTCATTCATCCTGAGCCAGCCTGAGTGGCTGTATTGGGGTGCATGGGAGTATGTGGGGGAAGCTGTGATGGTTGGCTGAAATGCTTGGGAGCAGGAGCTGGAGGAGTGAAGTGTGGCTCTGTCACAGTTCATCTCCTTGCAAATTACCTATGTGTTTGCCAGTGTGAGGCCTAGGAAATGTCTCCAGGTTTGCACATTAAGGAAAAAAACAAAACAAAAACAACATCCAAAATGGGTTTTGTCAAATTAACCTTCAAAAGCCCTGCAAGGTGAGCTTTCAGTGTTCTGGAAGTGAGGAGAAGGCAGAGGACTGGCTATGAAAAGTTCTTCTATTATTTTAAATGGAAGTTCTGACTGTCAGTGAGTCATTTCATATTAATAAGGCTTGTAAGAAAATAGGATTTTCAGATTACACTTTTAAAGCCCCATGTTCCCACTGTGTTTTAGGGGAGAGTAGAAGCACATGTTACCCATAGGACTAAGTGAAACCAGAAATTTTGTTTTAATTTGGACAGTCTTTACTGACAGCTTCTGTGTTTGGCATTCCTGAAAGGGAGAAGAAGAGTGGAATGTACAAGGCGAAAAAATTTCCAATCGACATTTGGTTTGAATTTACATAGAGCTTTAAAAAACAATGAGAAAGAGGAAAAATTTAAATAATAAAAAAACCAAAAACAACAAAACAAACCAAAAAAAACTTTATCCTCAGAAAAATTATCTGTTCTGTGAATCTCCCCTATGCCTTTCTTTCTATATGTTTCATCAGTATCTCTGCACTGTTATTTTATGCTGGTAAATAATGATTTAAATGGAGGGAACTTTGCAATACAGAAATGTTTGGATTGGCATATAGAAAATTGCGCTTCATTATTTATTTTACTTTTTTTATTTATTTAATAAATTGAATACCTCCCCACCATTCCTTTCGAAAACAGAAATAAGATCTAATATTAGATAGGTTAAAAGATAGGTTATCTTCTCTCTTGTAGATATATCCACAGATTGAAGGTCTAGTCTGCGCTATTTGAGACATTGAAAGAAAATATCTGAGTTAGGCTAAAGAAGGCCTTCAGTTCTAAAGCCTCAGTTGCCCTTTGCAGAAAAGTGCTATCAAGAAGCTTGTGATATATATGGAGATACATGTTATAAGTCTATGTGTGTTGAACTACTTTGTCAGGAGTTGACGTGTCAGTCCATCTCATATAACACCTTGAATCATTATAATGCAGGAAGAAACAATTTCTGAGCATTTCAGTGCAAGTTATACAAGGCTCAATTCATAAATAATAATTAAAACTATAATTTTGGTCTGGTGATAAACTTTCCTAGAAAGAGTAGTTTAATTATCAAGATCGGCACTGACATTTGAAGTTGTCAGTAGGGTTCAACTCATTAATGTTTCCATTTTGCATGTGTCATTTACTCTGCTTTCTGAATTTCCTGAACGTAAGACGGGGCCGCCTCAGGATGTGTACGCTTAATATTAGATACATGCTGAAGCACAATACTGAAGAAGGCTTTGAGTTTCACTAAAATCAATCTTCTTGATGAAACATCCTGGTGCTTCAAAGTTCATTTTAGGACAAAGGATGCGTAAGCTCACTATTACGGAACCCACAAATGCTGCCATTTATACCGAGCCCTGCACCGCGGTATTTTGTTTTATAGGACTCTTAGAAATATCACAGGCCTGAGGATATATTTGAAAAGCTTCCTCTCCCTTTCATGATGATGTAAAGGTGGTTCACGGGTCTGACGTGCTTGGAATGAATTTGACCATTACAGCTAGATTGCGTGTCCAAAATGTTCTCTCCATTATTTCAGTGAATCTGTGGCTACGTGCTTAAGATGGTGGCAGCCTCAAGGAGTACGTATCCCGCTCACTTGGAGAGGACATCGTACTCCTGGTATTTATGTTGGCCAGCCTGCATGCTTGTTTTAAACATATCCTGTTTGGATCCTTTGGATCACTTTTCAGATTCGGGGCTGAATCTTCAAATGTTTGTCGAGTACTCTCAAAAATGAGATATTGAGGCTTACAATGTCTCGAAGTCTGTGATACTTTTGGGAAATACATTGCTGCACTTGGTAAGTGCTTGCTTGTTCTGCTTGCACTACTACTTCTAAAGTTGCACGTGCATCAGTTCTTGTGATTAAAATACATTTAGTGGATTACTTTGGTGCACAGTTCTGTAAACTCATACATCTGTGTGTATGAGTGTAAATATTTCCTTTGATTATTAAATGAGGACTGCTAGATGAGTAAAAACTTCTGGAAAGCTCAGAGTTAATGTAGAACTGAAGAGGACATTTTTCTTTGCAAACTTCTGGGAGCAAAGAAGGTATTTTACACCAACTGGCAAAGAGCTTATAGGGCACACTTCCAAACTTTCAGAAAAAGTTTCCCACAAAGACTTTTTTTTTCCTTTTTTTTTAAAGTCATGCTGCAGGAATTAAGTTGGAGATATCACTGACCGAAAGGACATTTTTTCTGAATGAGCCGAGAACCAAAGGAAATGACTCCGGGGTTTGAAATCCTTTTATTTCCTCTGTGGAAGATATCTGTGCAGCTGAAACGAACCATTCTGGCTGGCTCCAAGCCAAACTTTATGGGAACTGAGATTAGGAAGTTCTATGGTCAAAATAGCCATTGAACAAATTGCTTCCAGTGTAAAGCCTCAAATTTCCTGATAAAGCTACAGTGTTTAACCCTTCTTTTTCGCTTGGGTGAACAGCCTGCCTGTTATTAGGCACAAACTGTTTATCCAGTTGTGGTCCCGGCAGTGCTCTCAGAATTGCCTGCAAGGGTTTTGCTGTTTTTTACTTTTATGTGAGGTAGGCAGAGCAAACCCCAGAAAAAAAGATGTTAGAACAGTTTGGGGTGATGCTTTCCACTTAAGATAGCAGGAAAAGTGCCATAAACAAGACATCACATTGCCAAGTGCAGTGTGTGGCATTTTCATCTTGCAGCCCTTTCTGAAGAGATGCTTTTTTTTGTTTTATGATGGTGTTAGCTGGTTTGCTTGGCCTTCATGAACTAAATGAAGAGGCAGGAGCAATAGCAGCTGTTCCTCTGAACTGCACTATTGACTCCAGAAAGTGCTCAAAAGCAGAGTGCTGTGACTGGAGCACCAAGCCTGGCTCCTGAATGGTGTGGCATGGGCTCACTAATCTCCAAACAAAATGACCTGATTTAGAACAACAAAATGCTACAATTTTGGTTATGGATTTCTTTTGCTGTTACCTTCCAGACTGGAAGGCCTGGAAAGGTGGCAGAGAGAGCTAATGCTGGAACTGGGAGCAAAGACCAGGTGTGCTGATGTGTCCTTTACCCCACTGTGCTTGGAACTGCATTGGGCCAGGAACTCCTGCCAACCAGCTACTTGTGCACATGCCCATCTCTTTTCCCCATGGCAGTGCTTCCAAGCAGAGCTTGTGCCACGTGTGTGTAGGCTGTGTTTTGGGCAGTTCTTGAACAGGATGTTGGTAACTGCACTGCAGCCATGGAGCTGAGGCAGGATGTGGTCACCACCTCTGTCCCCCCCAGCACTGTTTTGTTCCCCAAAGTGCTGTGCCTTTGCGCGTACTTTGTGTTTCATGCGTTAACGCCTCTGCACAACCTAAATTTAAAAGTCCTAAATCTTAGACAGGTGTTTCCATCATTTCACCTGAGAGACTAATTCCCGAAATAATAAAACTCATTATTAGTAAGGGTTTTTTTCTTTATATTCAGCCTAAATTTTGCTTTTCCTAATTTAATCCCACTACTCTTCATTATCCTTCCTCCCCTACCTCTGGGCACCATGCTAATTAATTCATCTCCCTCTTTGGTTTTTGCTTCTTACCCTTCAATATTATAGTTCAATGTTAAAATGCACTCCTCTTTTCTTGTATTTACTCAGCTCAACAGATATATTTGAGCTCCAGCAATGTTTCCTTGTAAAACTTTCTGCTGACCTCTATTCAATGTTACTGTTCATCAGTGAACAAACCCTCTGGTTTGTTTACAAATTGCTGGTATGAAACTGATCAGAACAAGATGCATTACCCCAGGTAAGTGTGTGAGTGACATTGTAAACTGGGATTTTATATAGCAGTGCCTTTAAACCATTTTTGTTTGCTTTTTCTTGGGCTATGTTTTTAGCCCAAGAAATTTTTATTTTTTGTTGCTGTTGGTTTTTGCTTTTTTTCTTTAAGGCAGATTGATTGTAGTTTTTTTATAGTTTGATATTAAATCAAACCAGACTGGCACTTAGATGTACTTGGGAAATCCTATTTAATAAGTATTTAGGGCATAGGTGATTTTAATAATTTGATGATTTTTGCCATTTGATAAATACATGGGTGTCCTGGCATGAACCTTCAAAAGTCTCAGCTTGCATGTCTCTCCTTTTTCATCAGTGAAATTTCTGGAATGATTTCTTAACATCTTGAGGCCCCTTCTTAACTATTCTATCCTTTGTTGGTTAAATAAGTATATTAGACTCTCTGTTCCTTAATGACATTCTGTCTTATATTTGTACACAGCTATCACATCTGCCCTCCCTCATTTTTTTCCCCCTGCTATTATCATTTTTGCCCTAGATATGAAATGTCAGTTGTAGGTAAATTTTAACAACTCAATAATGAAACAAATGCTTAGTCTGTCATTAGTCATCTGAACCTTGACAAAAACATGATTTCTTCTCTTCCTTTCATGGGTATTAATAGACAGTCTTGGACCCTACAAATGAATCTTTTGGCCTTAAATACAGGACTTTTCCTTTACACCCTAAAAATATCTCTTTGGAGGCTCTAAATGAGGTATTACAAATGAAGAACATGAGGCTTTGAACTGTAAGTGAGGAGATTTTACTCTGAAATGAGGCTTTGTCCATACACAGGAGGCTTTCAAGGCAAGGAGCAAAGTTTTCGGCTCTAAAAATTAGGATCTTGACTGTAATAGAGAGCCTTTGAGTCTCGGAGGGGACCTTATAACTCTCAAAAACTACCTGAAAGGAGATTTTAGCAAGGTGGAGTCAAATGTTTCCTCTCAAGTAACAAGCAACAGGATGAGGGGAAACTGCCTCAAGTTGTGACAGAGGAGGTTTAGATTGAATGTTTGGAAAAAAATTCTTCACTGAAAGAGTGTTCAGGTGTTGGAACAGGATGCCCAGGGCCGTGATTGAGTCACCGTCTCTCGAGCTGTTAAAAAAACGGAGTGGATCTGGCGCTTGGGGACATGATTTAGTGGTGAACATTATGATGCTGGGTTAATGGTGATCTCAGAGGACTTTTTCAACCTTAATGGTTCTATGAAAAAGGGCACTTTGGATAATTTGTACATTTAATAGTCTGCACTCCTGTTTCAAATGGAGCACACCATCACATATTACCAATCACCTTAAAACTAAGAAAAAAAGACCCGACCAAACGCAAGTAGGAAAAAACCCCCAAACAAACAAAAAAAACAAAGCCCAGCTGATGTCCCAGCTGATGAGTAAATAAAGACTGGAAAGAACACGTCCTTGTCACTTGGCAAATATGGTACATTCTGATACAAAAAGAAGGAATGATATGAGCTTTCCCTGAAAAGAATAAATCTTTTATTAGAAATTATGTCTGTTAGGTTACATTGGCCATCTCCTTCTGCAAAAAGTACTGTAAATTATCATCTGAAAGTTCTTCAGTTCTATAAAATTTTTATAGAATGAATAACAGAAAAATAATCTGGTTTTCTGTCACCTGATGAAAGAGGAGATCCTTTCTGGACTGTGTTTCCGTGATTAGGAAAAAAGGCCAAGCTGTGTAAAAGCACTGATGATAGTACTTGGCCTGTGGAAAATTTCTGTAGGCCACTAATAAATGCAAAGCAGAAAAAGTAAGAATAAGGAATACTCTGAAAGAATGCTCTGAATTCATGCATTTCAAGTCTTTATCTTGGAGATTATAGAAGAGTCCTAATGGATGTAACAGGAAGGTTGAGTCAGCTCAAACTGGAGAACTATCGCAAATAATGGGTCACTTCAGAGTTAATAGTGGTTTTGCAGTGTTTCTATTTAAATGGATCAGCAATAGGAATAAATTATTAATAGTGAGAAATTTTATTCCTTATAAGAGTTTAATGAATTTAAGATCTCCTCACAGGTGGTCTATTAGTCTATTTTGAGATCCTTTCAAGGAAACTGAAGCTACCGGAAAAGGGAGGGTGAGGTTGTCTTTTATCCACAGTCTCAGGGGGAAGTGTTGGCAAAGCTAGGATTAAACCCTTCTGAGTTTTCTTTGCTGTCTCATCTGCATCTTGCAAAACTCTTTACGACTCTCTCCAGGAGGCAGAGAATTTGTAAAACCCGTTTAGACCAGAAAAAGTCTGCATTAATTGAATGAGAATAAGAAAACTAAAACAGGGAGTCCTGGCAAGTGAAATAAAATAATGGAATGATAAAAATGAAGTCGACATTTTAAAATGCTGTGTAGTAAACCTGAATTTCAAAAAGGACATTCCCCCTTTTTCATATTGCACAGTTGTAGGGAAACATAATGATTTCTGTCCATGCAAACTACTACGAGTGCTACGAAAATTCCAATTTTTTCTACTAAAAACATGTAGCAGTACACCTCATGCAAATTATAGCTATAGTGACTCATGAAAATAAAAATATAGCAGTAATGATGGATAAACAGTTGCAGATATGTTCCCACGCATACGCTCTTGAATTGATAATGAGTTTATTGTGGCCATACATCGTTGTGGTCCTTCTCCATTACTATTTGAATGCAGTGAGTTTCTCAGCTGTCATTGTTTATGAAAAGTACTATTTAGATTAGTGTGAGACACATTGTAGTCTTGGAGGGAGGACAGTATTCCATCAGCATTTGCCATCAGAAAGCAGGAGAGTGTCATGGTACTTTGCTGTTTTAAGTTTAAACATGACAAGCTCAGCACTTTGTTTTTTTCTAGAGAGAATCAAGAGAACTGCTGAATGTAGTGTTACACAATGAAAGGCTTTTGATAGCTAAATGAAAATCAGACACTTGTATTTCCTTTAAGATGATTGACATGAATGTCAATGTTGTTCCTGGAAAAGCTTAAATATGTATGTGATGTAAGGACAGACATAAAATTTCTTATTTAAGTAAGCTGCTTTCTTGTGTAATTGTATCATTGAATTCTGAAGTAGTGTTGCTATAGCAAATTGCTGTACATTCTTTGCTAATATTATAAATATGTTTTTTATAGCTCCAATCATTCTAAAAAGATGCCTTGTTTTAAACTGGACATTTCTGGATGGCTGAGCTTGAAATTTGTACTAAAATATCTGGTGAAGTATTGGTGCTTGTTCTTTTAAAGACGTGGCAGTACATTTTTCTGATTTGTAAGCATGTTGGAAAAACATTGAGTTTTCATTTGAACATTTGTTAGTAAAACAGTAATTCTTTAAAGTGTTGATTTCATGGGTAGTTTAAATCACTACATATGACTGTTTTGCTCATGGAAAATATAGTAGGTGTATAACTGTTGTGAACGAACACATGGGAAGTATAAACTCTCTGGACCCATGAATATCTTCTTATTAGACCTATATTTCAAAAGTGCAGGTTTTGCAGTAATTTTTATCAGCCCATCTTTAGTTTCTTGCCTTTTTTTTTTTTTTTTTTGGTAACTCTCGATCTGATTTTCTAATCTGTTGTTGCAAGCAAAGCTAATACACAAATCCCATGGGCATCTCTGTCCCCACATTTATGGCTTCTAAATTGCTGTTCCTCAACTGATAACTCTCTTCTTTCAACCACCCAGGCAGTGCTAGTGCCAGTGGAAATCAACAGTCATTCTTCCAATGTCATTAGTTAATACATTGCCATGAAACTTGTTTGGAAGTAGCAAGCCCTTGATGCTCAGAGGTGTAAGATTCTGCAGAAGGATTGAGGCAGGGCTGATGCTTCCACCTTTCAAACAAAAGGATTAGAAGTGACAGCCAGCTCTTCTCTTGACTGACTTAAACAATCGCTATCAAAATGATTATAGTCATGCTGCATTCGGTCATTTTGTGCTCTATATGCTAATACCAGTGATGGCATAGAGGAGAGGGTGTTTTATATGCACTGGGCTATGTAGTTGGGAATCTGCTAGTCACTTGTCTCCCGTGCTGTTATTTCCCATAATATTCTTCATCTTGAAGCTTGTTCCAAATGTCTGAAGTACTGGGGAGAGGGGATGAAATTCTTGAGGCACTCTGCACTTTTTTTTTTTTTTTTTTTGAGTGACAGGTTGCTTAACTTCTCTCTGCTTCAGTGTTTCCCCATATGGTATAAATGAGGATTATCTGTCTATCTTGGATTCTTCCATAGCTTGCATCACTGAAGTATCTGAGTGCCTCCCAGTCTTGGATGTATTTGATCTCCCAGCACCCCAGGATGTGGGAGACGTACTGTTAATACCCTTTTACAGAATTTTAAAGAAAGTGTGTGGTAGAGCAGGTTTTGCAGGTCAGTGGTTGTTAGGAGACGTTTTTCCCTCTAACCATATATAATACCAGAGAAGGTGGAGGATCCTGAGAGTAACATTTACTTTTTTTATTATCCTCCTGGGTGAAGGTGTCAGTTGGGTAGTTGAGTGGGCTAAATAACTGTTGCCTCTCTTAGCCAAGGTAGGCCCTGCTTACATTATAACCAGGACAATCTTTCAGGAAATATGCTGTGACACTGACTATACCACTGGTATTTCTCAGTGAAATGTAGTTATTCCTAATCAGATTAGAGCTGGGTGGCCAAATCTGGTGTTCACAGAATCACAGGATGGGTCAGGTTGGAAGGGACCACAGTGGGGTCGTCTGGTCCAACCTTCCTGCTTGAGCAGGGCCATCCCAGAGCACATAGCACAGGATTGTGTCCAGGTGGTTCTTGAATATCTCTTTTGAGGGAGACTCCACAGCCTCTCTGGACAATCTATTCTTTACTTGCACAGTAGAGAAGTTCTTCCTCATGTTTAGGTGGAGCTTCCTGTGCATCAGATTCTGCTCGTTGCCTCTTATCCTATTGCTGGACACCACTGAGGAGAGGCTGGCTCTACCCTCTTGGCACATACCCTTTAGATATTTATATATATTGGTGAGGTCCTCTCTCAGTGTCTGTTCTCAAAAGTGAACTGAGGGGCCCAGCTCCCTCAGACTGTTTTCATAAGACAGGTGCTGCAGTCCCAAGAAGCTTCAGTAATGTAGCCACTGTATTTCCTGGGCTAAAGTAGACCAAGACCAGGGTATGAACTTTCTATCTGGGAAATAGTGCCCAGTGTAAGGATGGGAATATGACCAGGTTTTTGGTAAAATTTAAAACATAGTCTTGTGTTCAACATGAATTTAATAATAACATATACCACAAAGAGAATAAAGTAAGTGTCTTGAATTTCTTATGCAATACTGACATGTTCTGCTGTACCAGAGGCTGTTACAAACTTACAGGAAAGATTGCTGTCTTTGTGGTTGAAGCTGATGCCTTTCTTTCCCAAACAAATTATCTTGGGTATGTGTACATGGCAATGAGCTTGCCCTGATTCTCATAGCAAGCTGTGAAGCAGCTGGGGGGAAGAAGCCCCGAGGAAAGCAAGGACTGTCCTAAGAACTGTTGGAGATGTTCCCAGTTTTGTGGGGAAACAGGATCCAACTCGAGCTCAGCCTTGCAGCCCTATTTTTTTCCTTTAATCAGCAGATTACCAGGGTAAACACATTTGTTTCAGGGACACTGCAAGACAGGACAGAATTCCAGTGCTAGCTGTGATCAAATAGCTTCCCAAACACTGTGTACAAAACTGTCGTTGGGAAGCAGAGATCTTAATTCAGTATCACCAATGCCTTTTATTTCCTTGAATTGTGGGAATATTTTCGAACAACAGCCCTCCACAGGTGTTTCTGCTTTCTCCAGCTCTCTCCTCTGCCAGCTGTCTCATCAGGCAACAGGTACTACCACTTGCTCTTTTTAGGACACGTGTGTTTTTTGAAGATACCTGTACTTTCTTTCCATGGTTCAGATTTACCCACACAAATGATCTGGACACACTATTTGGCTGTTTCAGGTGTGTTTACATTTGCAGGGGCTATTTACTTTGTGTTAGTGCTGAACATTCTGGTATGTGTGTTTGCATAAATATACTTCTTTTGTTTTGTTTTGTTTTTTTAAGCCTAGGGGAGATTCAGAATTGCCCACTATATAGTACCTGAGGCTTCTGTCTGTTACTGTTGCATTGCCCAAAGTACATCCAAAAAAACTTCAGGGATTGCTATTTTTGTCCTTGCTCAGGGTGACATGCATACACATCTGTGCCTCCCGCGGTGTCTGTGCAGGGTGATCCCAGGGCATGGAAGGATGAGTTTTTTCAAGGCCCCAGTTTAGTCCAAAGGCTTTTCAGTATGTGAGCTGTGAGCTGGTGCTCAGCCGTCATTTCCTCCCTCCTGCTAGAGCCAAGGACAAACTCCTATCTCTCAATACATTAAACCTGTCAATGTTTGACATAAGCAACCAAAAGATTGATGAATGGAACGTGAAGCAGCTGGTTTTGAGGGTGTATTATTTTGTTATTGATAGGCCAACACTTTTTTAACAACGAAACCTGTTTCAAAGGTGTCTGTTCAGTGGTTATTTAAGATGTTTTAAAAAAGAGAAACAAGTTCTGTCGTGAACACCCATAGGGACTTGTCCTGCAAGTGACTAGTTCTGTGCAAACCCATAAATTCCCATCATTAATTACTTCTAATGGAGGTATTAAAAGGAGATTTTATACATGCATTTCCAGTAGTTTTATAAAAACATTTTTTCAGCAGCAGTAGAGCATTTGAAGGTCAGGTATCCAGTGTTCTGCTCTGAAGCATGACAGCACACTTGTCAGTATTTACCTGGGATTATAGCCAGAGCTCTGGGCATGGAAGGATCATTCTTAGATACCACGGAGTTTCTCTGTTGATCTGGATCCTACTCCTTACTCTGCAGAAATGAATACTCGGCCACCTTCTAGGTGTCTGCAACTGGTTCCCCTCTTTCTAACGCCTGCCCTCATGAAATTCTGAAAAATCTCCTTCCCTTCATAAAAGGCCTTCTTAAATCACAGCCTAGGAGTTTTTGTTTGTTTATTACTTTTTTTTTTTTTTTTGGTACCTGGAATGATCTTTTCAGCCATCTGCCTTTGAATAAGGCTTATATTTTCTAATCATTTTATATTCTATTTTTATCTGAAACAGTGCAAAGGGCTGAAATAGTGGGACTACTGATGAACATATCAGAGGAGGTTGTTCTCAGCTATCAAGTCTCTTTAAATATCTTCTCTTATAAGCGGCAATAATTAATAATTAGGAAGGGGAAAATCTATTTTCTAATTATTTATTTGGCAGAAAGCTTTTTCTAGGAAGATAAGTAAATACCAAAGGAACAGTGGGTTGAAAAATATTGTGCAAAGTTTATGTAAACAAATTATGTTAAGATAAACAAAAAAAATCCAGAATGTGGGCTTTTGGCTCTTGATTAATGTGCTTTTCCGGTGTTTTGCTGGACAGGATCACTCAGTTACACCATGCTGAGTATAAAACCCTTCTAAGGCTTTGTGCATCTGTTTCTGGAACTCTCTCACCCAAGATATGTTTTCATTTAAAAATCCTGATGTGTATCAGTAAGTGCAATGGGCAAGTAGGTCTTGATGTAACCTTGAGGTCATTGGAAATATACCAGAGAAGACTTTGGTCCCAGCATCTCTTCTCTTGCAGATGGCCACCCAAGTGCAGTAGCAGTGTATTCATAAGCATGGATGTTTGTTTTCATCTGTTTTTTAGGGTAAGCTTAACACTTGTTGAACTCACATATCTGTTGTGTGACAGATAGGCCAAAAGCTCTGTGTTCAAAGGTGGTGTAGGAAATGAAGAAGGATCACATCCTGGTTCACAGCACAGGGTAAATCAATTCCTGCTTTCTCTAACATTAAAAGAGAAAGCCAGTTGTTATTTTTGTAAAGTTTCAGGACTATAATCTGAAACTTACACATAGTTGTGGCCCTTAGAATCATCAGACATGGAGTTCATATGGAAGGATTTCTGTATCATTTTGTTTTAATCCTCAGACTTAGTGTTTTGTCTCTAGATTCTAGAGTGCAACAAGAACCCGCTTTGTGTCAAAAATAAACAGAGTTAAACCTCAGGGAAAGAAGAGACTCCAGTGACTAAATAAAGATGCCATAATTACATATGGCAAATACATATGTTTAGTAGGTTTTTGGTTTTGGGATCCAGACTCTGGTGACAAGGATAACATAGTGGTTATTTATCAGCACTAGCCCCAAATACTCTGTTAGGCTTACATCCCACATTAAAGGAACTTGTGGATTTGCATTTTCAGCGTATTTTGAGTGTTTGTTTCAGTTCTTTAACTGTGCAGTGTTTCAGCTATCCTGAAAAAACACATGGATAACAGCTGTAGGAAATCATGCAAAAATTTTATTAAGCACTATACTCTGAAATTGCCTTTTTCCACTACAAATGCACTGACATCTGGGTCATATCTTCTGGTTAATTCCAATGTGCCTGACAGTGCAACACAGGAACAAATGAGGAAAACAACACAATGCACAAAAGAAGGAAACAGCAAATCAGTGTTCCTTGTGTTTCAGATACTGTACTCCAGAATATCTTTCAGATTTTCCTAATAAATCAATCTGAAGTTCTGAATTCTACAGGGGATGACTATGGAAAATCCCTACGACAGAGCTGGCTACTGCTACAATGAAGTTTTGGAGTTTATTATTATAATGAAGTAATGAAATTTATTATTTTCCACTAGTCAAGACTGCAGAAAGTTATGTCCAGAAGGTAGAAGCAGGTGTCCTCCACAGATCTTGTTACTGAGCAGTGAAAATAAAAAAAAAGGGTCAGAAACCATTGTCAAGTTTACTGCAACCTTTTACGTGAGAGATGATCGTAATTTCAAACAGACTGTAACAGACAGCAACAGAAAGTGCCAGCTGTGTAGTAATTGACTGTCTGGATAGCCTAGAATTTATATCTATGCAATTTTTTTTCTTTGTAAAATTGAGATTTGTATATCCACATGATACATCAGCTTTTGAACACTGTCTTTTAATTCACAGAGGTTAACATGAGAAAAATGATGGTATCCTTAGAAGTGAAAAAATACTGCAGTGAAATATGCAGTCTTTCTTTGGCTAGTAGTTTAATATGTATAACTTTTCATTAGTTACAAAACATATTTATTACAGGCTTCAAATTATCAATGACTTCTCGGTAGTATAAACCTGTTGTGAGACATATTCCTTGTAATAGTAGCATAAATTCTGCAGTTCCAAGTGAGATTAAAATGAGGCTAGATAAAAATAATACCTGTAGAAAAAAGGGCTGGGAAGAATTTATCTAGTCCATCCACCTGATTTTAAGGCAGGCTGATTTGTTTTCTATAGTTATTCCTACCATCTTGTCCCCAGAAAGTTCCATGACTGGGATTCCTAAATATCAGTAGGCAATGCATACTATGCTTACCCACAGGCTTTGGGGTTTTTATTGACACCCAATCTGTTTTCCTTGCTGTGTTTTAGGCTACTATTCCCAATGAAAAAGGAAACATAGTTTTATCTTTATACCTTGCAGCACCTGTCAATTTGCCAGATTACTGTCATACTGTCTCTGCTCTGCCTTGTCCAGCAACTGGAGCCTGAGTTTTTCAGTCTTTCCTCTTAGCTCATAATAGCTAACCTTGTAATTATTTTTTTGTTCTACTCTGGACTTTGCTAGTTGGTCATGAAATGTGGCTTTCAGAAAAGGGCACAAACCTCCAAACAAAACAGTGGAAAGGTTATTGTAGTTGGTGTTTGTAAAACTTTCCTGTTCATTCATTCACTGCAGTAAGATCTGTTCTTTGGTGCTTGGATGGCATTGGTCACTTTGCTAGCACTATTAACTTCAGCATATATTTTTCAAAGCTGTTGCCAGGCAGTCATTCCCCTTCTTAGTTAAAAGTATGTCCCTAGTATGACCTAAGCATCGTATTAGATTACTTTTGTTGCAAAATCTCTTCTTACCACTTTTTTTTTGTTCTTGCTATTTATATGGTGAAGTCAACAAAGGAGGGAGAGAGGGAGTGAGTGACGACTCATATGTGCAGGTTACTGTGAAGCAGCAAGTTCTTGCATGCTTCTCAGGGGCTGTTCAGGTTCACACACATCTCAGGACATTGGGGTAAAAGCACATTATTTACCAGAGAGATTACTTTCAGCAAAGGAGCAACAAGCTGCTTTGCATTTTTTATAGAGTGAGAACTTGCCAAGGGGGTAGAAAAACAGATGATGGATAGTAATTTGTTCCTGTATTGCTACTTTGGTTTCATCCTGAACTATAAGAAAAAGTAATTAACAACATTTTAAATATGAAGGCTTTTATAAGCATAACTTATAATGTAGTGGAAAAGTCTCCTAATTGAAACTAGAAATTGTATTGCTGAATTTAAAATTGTGAATTATTTTTATTCTTTCTATTTATTAGTAATACTTTTTGAGCCAACTGACTTCAGAGCACTCAGAAATTTTCTGGCAGTAAGGAAATAGAATCTTTCTATTTTTAATAATTCAGTTGAAATTTTTAGTCATCCAGTTAAAATTACATGGAGAGGAATACACAGTCTTGTTCTAGAAAGTCATATTTGTGCTAAATCTCATTTTAAGGATTTTTTTTCCTTATGTGCAAAAGAAATTCATAACCTTTTTTAAAAAGGGTGAGGGAGGAGAGGAAGAAGAGACATCCACTTGAGTTCCCCAAAGCTGCATACAGTAAAATTGCTGGGATGGCTACAGAGAAATCTTCCCACACAAGACACATTTACATGTCCTTTGTATGCACAAAGGCTATTTCAAGTGAGGAAACGGATTTGGTTTTGAGCACTTGATGTGATCTCTAAAGAGCCTTCGTATCTCTGCTCCAAGTCCTACTTCAGAGATTTTTCGGTGAAAAACATCTTCTGGTACTTGCAATGCACTCGGTTTGGCTGCCTGCATGCTTCTCCTTCTCACAGCAGTTAACTCAGAAGTGCTCATGGAACTCCTCGGTTCTACTCATACTTAGTATTTCATGGTGTCAGTGCACATACAGACATTCTGGAAATGCCATTATTTTCTATCCATGTGTGGGTTTAGTGGGATTTACGAATAGTTCAAGAGCTCATTTTTCCAAGATGCTGAGAGAAACATGAACTCGTTCACACAGTGGCTCTGGATTGCTTTACTTGAGCTTTTTGCATTGGCTCATCATCTATTGATGTGCAGTATGAAGCAGTGGACAGTATCTAAGGAGAGAATAAGAATATCCTTTAATCGAGTAAAAAGTCAATAAAACACATTTTTAAAATGAGCCTGAAGGCACGAGCTATTTTTCATAAGCTTGGCTCTTTCTTTTTCAGTCCTCTTTTCTCTCCAGTCAGGTTTTGTTATTAAGTACTGTGGCTTTTTAATCAAAGCCCACAGTTACCCGGAGTACATTTTTATGCTGGCTCTGCCCCAAGTGCAGGCTGCCGAGGCTGCACATCGACAGAGAGCCCAGAGAAGCGTTCCTCAACTTGGACCTTTTGTCCCAGCTTACTTCCTGTTGACCGGCGAGTGGCCCTTTGCCTGGCTTCTTGTCAGGTTGTTCACACAGAGGAGAGTTCAGTGTTCCTAAGGGCAGCAAAATCTTGAAGCAGATTAAAACTCCTGTGTGATGCTCTTGGAGCAGGAATACCAGCTTTTCTCTTTGTGGCTTTGCTAAAGGACAAAGGTCGCAAGGACGAGATAGAGCGGTTTGGTATGCTGGGGTGTAATTACACTCCTGCTAGGGAAGCACAGCACAAGATATTTACTGGCTGACTGTTCTCCTTAATGGCAGTGTTGAATCTCTGACCATGTGTAAAGCCTCGTGAAAATGTGCTATTACTTGTCAGAAAACAATTTTAATACGGTTGCTTCAGTTCTGTTGCAATATGTCCAGCCTAAGCACAGCCTTCAGGAGCTGGAGGAAAGAACTGTATTTGGACATGTCCTTTGATGCAAAGTAGTAGGATGTGTTGGTTATATTACCCGTAATATCTCATTGTTTTATTACCTGTAATATTTCATTGTCTAGCTCCTTTCCTCTGCTACATGCATGTATCATACATATGCTTATGTGCACATATAAGTGCATATAATAAACTTAGTGTTTATTGCAGGAATAAATATTCAGCTGTAGCTGCAGCAGTGCAATGATCAAACAGGGAGCCCTGAAAAAGTCATTGGTGCCCCAAAGTTTTTCAGCTATCTGAGCTGGACTACAGAAAGTCACTGCTACTCCCTGCAAGCGTTATGGGATTTTTCTTGCTTTTTTAGTGCTTGTGGCAGGGAGAAAAGTATTGTAGTGAAAACCTCTCCGCTCAGGTAACTCTCCTGGCACACCAGCATTTTACTGCTGTCATGAGCTACAGGGCATTGATTGTAAATAGGAGATTCCTTAACTACCTGGCCTGGAGGATGATTCAAGAGAGTAAGATGCAGGCTTACAGAATTAAATGAAGAAAAGAAAGATGAGGCTGAACATCCAAACCCCACTTTCGGAGAGCAAGCTTGTGTCACAGGCTGCTGAGGGCAGTGGCCGGGTACTGCTGTGAGTCACCTCACTGAACACCACAGGCCATGGGACACAAATGCCTGTTTATACAGGCAGGGGTGGGAAGAATTAAGCCTGCATTTTCCATGCCAAGAGCTCAGTGTGCTGAATAAAGATCAATCTAGGTCCAAAAAATGTCGAAGAGCTTTTTGTGTATTTTTGCCTGTGATTTTGAAGATCGAAAGCTTAGTCTTTTCAGTGATTTTTGAGGATACATCCAGGTAAAATTTGGTAGGAAGAAGCTTGCTTGTATGAGGTTTTAATAGGAAGCTGGCTCAGAGCAATACAGAAGTAGGTTATGAGTCCTAGTGTGTGTCTCTCTCTCATTCCTCATTTCTGTGTCTGCATTCCTGAGGGACTCCTTCATATCACGAAGCCCATTTGACTTATGACCTAAGACAGATTTCTTTTCCCAGCTCAACAGAGGTGAAAGACTAGGGCAGTGTCCCCACAACCAACCTAGCTTCCACATTGTTTTCCAATCTGAAACGTTTCAGTACTTGCAGATAATTTTTGAGTGTCAACACACTGCTTCCAATGGCTGGAGGATAAGGGGAAATTGTGAGGTTAATTAAACATTTCAAAAAAATTGCAAAAACCCCATAAATAATTACCAGTAGTAAACATTTTAGAAAATTAAGGGAAAACAAATCTGGTCGTATTTCTAATTTTAGAATGCCATTGTTCGTTCCTATTATTTATCAATACAATTTAATGTATTGCTGGCATTTTTCCCTTCTATACATTCCTAATATTTTTGTACTCTTAATAGCATACCTTTTGTATTATCATAAAGGAAGAGAAGTAATGCTTTATACTTATGGGAACAAACATTGTTAAATATGGAAAATTAAAATTTCTTAATTTTTTTCTTTTGTTCTTTTTAACTGTGTTTGTTCCAAAAAATACCCTTTTCCCCTTTGTAAAATGCTTTTATGTTAATAAATAGCTGAACATATTACACATGGAAAATGATCCCACTCCCATATGTTAGGACTCAAGAACCATCATTTTTTGGAGCCAGACCACCTATCCATGCATTTATGTCTCTGATTTTCATGTCATCTTTATGGTTTTGGCATGGGAAGACAGACAAATTAGCCTCCTTTAATCCATTTTTTTTCCCTCAGCTTCCAAGGTTTTAGGTGCCTGAGAATCCCTTTGAAACCTACATCTTGGTCAGTAAAGTTATGCAGCTAATGGGTCACATGTAGTAAAAAAGACGAAATTGCCCTAGAAATACACAGAGGTTAAAAAAAAGAGGGGACTGGATTGCGAAATGGAAGACAAAAGAAGGCAATGTATGTGTTCACTGGAAACTTTTTGTGTCTTTGGGCAAGACCAGGGGGCACCAGTGGTGGCTGCGAACTGAGAACGTGGAGGGACTGTTCAGAGTTTGAGTATTAGAGGGCTTCTTTGACATTTATCCTTTTTTGAAGGACCACAAAGGGAACACAATGATATCATAAGTGCATGCAGCTAAGAGGCAGCCTTCAGCTGGGCCGCAGTGTCACAGTATTGAAAGGCTGGTAAGAAATGAATGAGCAAAGCATGCTCACGCTGCCGGCATGGGGGGCACCAGGAGCACAAAGCCACCGGCTCCCAAGTGGCTGAAAGGATAAACACTCCATTTGCACACACAAAGAGAACGTTTCCTTGACAAGGCAAGCTGAATTACACCCAGGGAAAATTCCACATGCCCGTAGAAAAGAAATAAAAATCAATATACTGTTTCAAAATACTTTTTTATTCCCTGCTTTCAGTGACTTCTGTAAGCTGCATGTCTGCTGCCTGGCTTCCAAGTCCAAGCAGCAGTGATACATTAAATATCTATGTTTTCTTAAAAACTCTCTGTTTTCTTTTTGACTGAAGTGCAATATTGAAGAATCCACTGGCAATTGTGTTAAATTAGTTGTTTTTTATTGGATGTCATTGGTGAAAGAAGAAATATGCAGTACAGATGTGTACTTGAGTGCTCAGGGAGACAACTTTAGGTGATAGGATGTTGATCACATTGCTTGGCCTTCTGAGCCAGTTCAAAACATCTGTGCAGCTCAGCTGAGTTGTGTTTTTTACTGTTTGGATAGCAAAGCCCATGCGTCAAGACAGAGTTTGAACTAATGAAAGGACTATTTTTTTGGCTTGGGCCATTCCCAAGCATAAATGTTGTTGTATGTAAATATTTTAGTTACAAGTAGGTGTAGTTGCAGATAGCCATCACAAAGACCCTCAGACTCAAGCCCCCAAATCTCTGCAACGTTTTTTAAATCCAAATAATTGCTTTTTTTTTTTTTTTTTTTTTTTTTTTTTTGCCAGTTACTATATTAGCAGGCTGTGTCAGCTGGAACAACACTTCCATGAATTTTTTTAGAGTTAGGAATAATCTTCTTGCCTAATACTTTTCTATGTCCTTTTGCAGTGCTGTTTCAATAGTTTTTTTGGTTTTTTTCCCTAAGAGATCCAAATTTTCTCTTATCTCCAGTCAGCAGTGAATTAATACTCTTGATGAAACTGGGGTTTCCCATCTGTTAAGTCTTTTTGAGGATTTCTTCATCTGCTCAGGACTGGGGCGAACTCACGATTTTAAAAAATGGAAACAGGGGAGAAGAGAGTAGGGGAAGAAACAGAAGCTTTTTCAAATCTGAAGGAAAGCTTATATGTGCAAAAGTATATTTTCCAACTGTTGGAGTAGTAAAATGTATTTTGTCTGTACCTGCGCTTCTCCTGTTCTTAGCTTGGCACTGTTAATAGTAACCACGGAAAGAAACGCCCCATCCAGACAGCTGGCTGAGAGGTGAAAAGCTCAGGCTGGAGCTCTGGGTCTGAATCAGCACCCAGCTTGACCCCTTCCACCCCCACTGAGGGTGTCCTGACCCTCAGGCTGCTCTGCCTCCCTTAGCTCTGTCACAACTTTTAGTAGAAATTACAATGTGGAGGTGAAAGGTCTATGGAAACCATGATATTGTTTTTTGTTAATTTAAATAGATTGGGGTATTTTTCAAGGAAGAACTATTTGTTTGGCAACTTCCCAGCCCGTTCTGCTGTTGGGCCTACAGTATTTGTATCTGCCTTAGGAACAAGTTGCAGAGAAAAGTATTAATGACTTGGAGAGTCAGAGTGCTGGGTTATGTAGCCCAGGACAGTGAACACGCCCGTGAGCAGGACTGCTTGCAGACTACACTTGGTCAGAGGAAAGCCTGAAGCAGTTTGGCATAGTTTGTACTGGCACTAAGACTGTAAGATTAGAAATAATCAGAGCAGTGAGGAGTTTGCTAGTCTGGCCTAGAAGTTAAATTTAATCAGAAGAGGCATCCAACTTTCAGACATGAATTGACCACCAGCACACAGCTGTAACTGTGTGGGGCATTATAAGGTATTGGCTTGTATGTGGGAAGTAGAAGCGAAAACCTTGCAGGCAGGAGCAGGTAGGAAGACGTCATAGTAAGATGTGGGAAAGCCTTTGATTTAGAAACTAAATACCTACAGTAAGTAGTCTAAACACTGTAACACATAAGGTTTATGACTGATAAGAGGATTAAAACATTGCTCTGACATTAGATGTTACGCACCTCCCATCCTCTCCCCTCAGATGAAAGTCCCTCTTTAAGCTGAGACATTTTGGTGGTTACCAGATGAACATTAAGAGGAACATGCTGCCAAATGTTAACTCTAAATTAAGATGTTTGTATATTAAGTGATTATCTCTTTAGGCGTATGCTCCCAAATGGATATCTATAGAGAATCTTTTATAAATAATTCTTTCAGAAAATTATAATGATAAAGTGACTTGTAAGGAAGAGAGGACGAGGACTCATTCCCTGTTGTGATGCCTTATTTATTCTGAAGCGTATAAACAAATGGTGTTATAGCTAATTCTCTGGCATACCAACACACAATATACAGATTCTACCTTTAACATACAGATTTGACAAGACTTTCTTTTTTTCTATTTTTGCTAAGTCTATATAAAAATTCTTCTTGCTTATCTAGAAAAGTCATCAGAGGATCATAGTTAAAGCTGTATATAAATGATCATTAACTGGAGTTTCTAGAGACTGGCTTTTTAAATTTTTATTCTAAGTTGTCTTCACATCCTTCTGTGCAAAGCAGAATGCCATGTTGTGATTGATCTGTCTCTATAAACAGCTGCATATTGTGCAATATCTCTGCTTTCTTTGGTTCTAAGTCATTAGGCTGTCTGAGAATACCTTGGATGAAATGGTGAAATGAAACATTCACACAGCCTGTATGAGTGCTACATGCTTTCCTGGGTTGAAGATATGGTAGGGTAGCAGTTGTTATCCGTTCCAGCAGTTCTCTCCAAACTGCTTCCGTTCTTTTGCAGTACCTCTTCTCAGTGCTGTCAGAGACTCCTCCCTTCTGATACAAAAGAACTATCAAAGGTCTCCTGTCTGACTTCTAGCCTGACAGGATACAGCCACAAGATTGTGTGGTGTGCTATTGCTCCATTTTAATTTTCTATAAATAAGTGGGAACATAAAGATATCCTTAAGACTGAGATAAAGCTGCTTTTTCGAACAATAGCTTAGATGTACATTTTTAAAAGCTCTGGTTTATAGAGCTGAAGACACAAACCCTCAGAATCCAATTTTAGCTGCATCACTCTAAATTAGAATAATCTCTCACATCCTCAGTGTTCTCCAGGTAAATATTAAGACCAGAATCTGGTCAGTAGACTTCAATTTGAAATCTTTAGCCTGGTGACAATTTAATTGCAAGTAGATAAGCTCTGATTACCCATCAAGCTTCAAGCGGAGATCCACAGTTTTCATCACTTTTGCTAAGATATTTGCTGACACTCTGTGTCATTGTCTAGACTCTGTGAACAGTTATAACACAAATAACATGTTAATTAATATTGTTAAAAAAAAAAAGAGATGACAAATTTGGTGCCTCAAATGAAAATAATTTAAAGGGCATAAGAGGACAAAACTGTCATCAAACCTAAATGCATAGATAACCGTAACAGTGGTGTTTAGATAACCATAGTTACGAAATTTCAAAGCTAAACGTGGCAGGTTAATGCAGTCTACTTAAACCGTAGAATAACGTCACATTTTACATGTATAGTTGATGCTAATGCATGAATTTTGGCAATTTCCAGAATGCTTTTTATGATCAGAAAATGTGTTTTGCCTGTCTTACTGGTTGCACAAGATGACTTTAAAGTGCTTCTAGTCTGGTGCAATAACATTAGTCCTTTGTGTAGCACAGTGTCCTACAGCGAGCGTAATGACAGTGCAGTTATCATAGCTGTTAACAAATGGGCCTTAATGGTTGCTTCAGTCTTTATGACTCAGGAGAGACCCTTTAAAAATTGTACTGTAAACTCATTAGACGTAATTTGAATTTGGAAGTTCTAGAAATAGATGCTAGTGGATAGACTTTGTTGATGGTCATAGAGCAAAACAATTAATCCCTAGTTTATATATCCTGGTGGGTTGGTTTTTTGTTTGTTGATACCTAGCTTGATCGTATTTCTTTCTCTGAAGACTGGCTTTGGTGTTGTGGGGTTGTTTTGTTGTTTTGTTTGTTTGGCTTTTTTAATGGAGGCAGTAAAAAAAAAACACCTACTTTTTTGTGTCAGTTCAGGTTAGAGAGTTTAAAACCTGGTTTTCAGTACTGCTCCCTACATCCCTCAGCTGTCCTGATAAGTTGTGCTCTTTCACAGATGTGAGGCAGACTGGTATAAACAGCTGTCCTCCTAGTGAAAAATCGAAGCATTAGATCAGTGTTGATGTCATTTTTATTTATTTTTTTCTCTTGAATGCTAGTAAATAGTGGTTGAAGTTCATGTGAACAAGGATGTTTAGAACAGTATGTCTTAACTGCCTGACTCTCAACATGAGGCAATGTGTAATTCACATAAACCTTCTGCAGAAATTTCTGGATCACAGACCAAATGAAGTGCTGGCCTTGTAGCACAGAGACCCTGATTGAAGTCCAGCTCACAGTTCCACACAGGCTCCCTTTTTTTCCAGGGTAGAGTTCTTTCCAAAATCACAAGTGAGTAGTTAGATGATGTTTGGCTCATCAGCTGTTCAGTCTTATGACAGAAAAATAGTTTCTTTCCAGCATTCGCTGTTCTTCTGAATGGAGTGGCTCAGCAGAGTCACCCAGCTTTGATAGCAACCAAAAGCATCCCTTGGCCAAGGCCATTAAAATGTTCCTTGTGCAGTACGCAGGGTATTGCCAGGATGAGCCGTGTACAGGCACGTGAGCCAAGGGCTGGGCGTGAGCTACTAACCAGGCAAAACAAAATCAAATTCAGATTTGGAGCACTGTATAGGTGAAAGCCAGCAATGTCTCCTGCTCCAGCAGTGATTTATGACACTTCCTCAAATATGAAACATCTGGGAAGAGAGATCGATAAAGTCCCTTCGAGAAAGCGGATGCAACAGGATGGCAGAGAAAGGCAGTACATATGAAAACTGCCAAAATCTTGTATGAGTTCATTTCAGCTCTAAAAAAACAAACAAATAAATAAATGTTGCTTCCCCGCTCCTTAGCCAAGCATAGGGTAATGCTCCTGATGGATAAGTTCATTATTTTATTTTTCCCAGATAATGAGTCTCATTTGGGTTAATCCTATGGCAAAGCAATGTGCCAAATTAGAGCCCCAGCTCCTGCCTGTTCTCTTATGTCATTATTTCTGCACACCCATTGTTTTACCACATAGTACATTTTATTTGGTGTAGTGAGCCTTTCTGTTATGATACTTGCTGATATGGAACATATGATATTGTGACTAGTCCACGTTTTCTGTCATATTTCGCTAGCATAACCTTGCAAGCGGTATGAAAGGCTTTTACACCTGTCAGAAAGGCTTACTTAACTCATATGTTAGAGCTACTGCAAAACCGTCTTGCAGAAATGAGCTGCAAATTCAAAGCAGCATATTGAATTTTTTAATTTATTTATTCACAGCACAGGTCAATTAATTTATTTCACAGTGATGTAATATTTAGTCTTTGAAAAAAAATAGATAAAGCAGGGGTGAGAAGCTGTTCTCTGTTCAGCTGAGCAAAACAGCAAATGTTTTCCCTGTTTGCAGCAAATACAATGCATGTCATATGCATAATACTATCCAGTGAATAATAGGCATTCTTGCTGAAATGGTTTGGACTGTATTGTTTTTCCTGTCAGCAGAAGATTCCTTAACATTCCTTATTAAAAGGCACAGTACAATTAAACAAACAAATAACTCTTTCCCAGACAGGAAAAATAAATAACCTTTCTGGGCCTCCCAAGCTGAAATTGTCATGCATATTTTATCCATAGTTGATTGAGACATGAAATATATCTCCTTTATTGCTCTGCAAGACTTTGCAATGTGGGCCCCAAGCGTAGTGCAAGCCTTTCTTCTACAATATAATGCAAATAATCAATGATTATCACAGTGTCATTTTTTTTTTTGTCATCTTTTAAAATAGCACTCAAAGAGATAGCATTATGTGCTTAGTCAGGTTTGTTTATTCCTATTCCTCAAGCCTCATCTTTTGCCAAACCCAAACACCAAAAAAGAAAACCACCAACAAGTCAAAAATTATTAGGAAAATAAACTCTTGAGTTTGACTTTGAGATGAGTCACCAATACCAAGTAGTCTCAGATAAAAGAACTACCAAGAGTAGAAACCCAGGATTTGTTTTTATAGCAAGAAAACCCCAGAAATGCTTGTAGGTCCAGTGATATATCCTGTGGAGTATAGACAGTAGTAGAGTAAGGACAATAAGTGTATGTAGATGATGTACTTTAACTGGAATACATCCTGTGATCTCAGATAGTAACTCACTCTTGGACACCCCTGGCCTGGTCTCAGTGCACTTTCTGTTTCAGGACCCATAGATTATCTCTTCCTGATGAAAATAAATGCCAAAGGAGAGATACCCTTGTATGTTCCCCAGCTGCCTGGTGGTTGATGGTAAGACTTTGTTCTTAGCAAATGAACTAGGTATTTTCATCTTGTTTTTAAGATACATCCCAGGGACTACTACCACAAATCTATCTTTCAAGGGTATTGTTCTATGCCGATTTGTTGAGGGAAAGAGGAGTGTATTGCAGTCAGACAGCCAGATTTTGAGTTTGAATGAGTAAGTGCTTAACACCTTGCTGATAGGTCTTTGTGAATATCCCTCTTAACATACATGCCAGTGCCAATATATGAATTCTGACGTGTTTTCTGCTTTACAAGTTCTTTTGTGATTGTGGTTTTTGTTAACTTACCATTTGCAGCATCTTCTTTGTGTTATCATTACTGGGTATGAAGTTTTGAGGCATGTATGTGATAGTTGAACTGTGACTTTGCTATTTTGGCATTGAATACCAAACTTTGGCCTCACGCTAAAAAGGGTGTGCTAATTTTAGACAGTACCCACTTATCCATTCCTCATGTCAAAATCTGTGGCAGTGTCCTGCAGGAGACAAACAACATATTTTGCTCCCGTGCCTTTATTGTTTCACTTTGATAGCTCATGTTATGGCTTGTTATTTTTAAAGGAATCTGTGCATATAAAGATGCAGAGGTGCTACAAGTAAGCAAATTTAACAACAGCCTGGATGATAATAGCAGTGGCCACGATGTCTTTGTCACTCGTGGGAGAGTCCTGTAGGGAACCTACATTTTTTGGTGCTGTGGCTAACAAGGTGTTGGGATGGGCTGGAAGGTGGCTACTACTGGGGTAGGGCAAAGTGTAAGGGAGCTCTTTTCACATTGTCTTTCAAGACCTGAAAAACAAATCGTTTATGCTGTTCTGGTGAAAAGAACAATCCAGCCATGGCCCCCTGTGTCTGCAAGAACAAAGGTCTGTTTTGCTTCTGATCAACCTTCAGATGCCTCTGTTAGTGTTTAAGTGAGCAGTGATGGAGGCTGTCAGATGCCATCAAAAACTGATTAAGTTAATGAGCTTGTTTTGCCACTTGATGTGCTTCTCAGTAACTGTTCTGAAGGTGAAAATGCGGTAGGCACACGATCTTCTGGACTCTGAAATCCAGTCTGCTCCTCTCTTAGATATGCTAATATGGGTCATCTATTTTCCCTGTCACCAATAATCAGACTCATTTAGATCACCTTTGATTTACACACTATGTTTTCCTGCCTTTTTCTTTGAGGACATATTTTGGAGAAATTAACGTTTGGTTTGACTTGTTTTCTTTCTCATGCTGGTATCCTCACTTATGCAGACTTTCAGATGAGCCTCCCTGGAGCTGCTGCATTGCCTTTCAGTTGTCATATGGACAAAACTGAGGTGTGTCAGTTCCTGAGATCTCATCTAAGAACATTGAACCCTGTTCTTCTGGTCTGAGCCTAGATTTCTCTAGTGGTTTCAAACCTTCTGTTGGACCCTCCAGCCATCTACTACTAGCTATTACTTTTCCTAAAAGAGTGAGAGCATCAAGTTTTTTCAAGCTAAATTTTAGTTTCAGCTATCAGGAATTACATTGCTCATGACGTTAGTTTCACTAATGTCCGAGTAAGATGGTCTAATACATGGATACATTTAAGGACAAATGGTGGCACTGATTTGGGGAAACAGCTCTCTGGTGATCAGCTTGGTTTTCTACTGATTGGGCAATGTTATCAGTGTTGGACTTGCCTGTAGTTTTCTTTACTCAGTTGTCAATATCTCCATCTCCGTTATGCTGAAGTTTCCCATTTTCCCATTCTCTTTTGTGTGAATTTGCCAATAAAAAACCTGAAGACTTAGTCTTTGATATAATTTTAGTCATCACACTAGTCAGCTAGTAACATTCTATAATTGTTATTTTCACATGTTTTGAAACCTACCTTGGAGCAATCAGTTGCTAATAAGTTCCTTCAAGATGAGAGATCTTCTTTTAGAAATCCTAATTAATGATGTTTCCTGTGTGTGGTAACCATCTTCTCTCTTCGACTAAATTGTGTTTTTATTTTCATTTTTCAGTGGCTGTCTGCTTCTCATTATTAACTATTGCTTATTCCAGGAAGAGTAATTACTGCAGAAGATTCTGCTTGTTGACTCTTCTCATAACCTTTTGTTTTTACCTTTTTGCTGATGCAGCCATGCTCCAAATGTTCCAAACTTCTATTTCAAAAGTTGTTGTGCATCCTCACAGGTTTTGTTACTCTTCAGCTTTCAACAAGAGTCCATGCTTGCCAGTATAGAGTCTGTTACCTTGGTGTGTTCTGTGCCACGCATCCATCTTCCTGTGTCCCTGGCCACATAACTTTTCTTAGACAGCTAGAAAGGCCATTTTAAATTGGAATATATCCCTTAGACCTGGGTAGTTCAGATATTTTGAATAGGAGTAAAAGCCTAGTAGAGTCTCACAATCTTTCTGGCAACACTAAGACCCATGCCCCAAGGAAAAGATTTATTTAAATGAAATATGTATGGTATGTGTTAAATATGTTTTTATGTGTATATATATATGCATATACTTAGCTGAAACAAACTCTATGCAAATACAAGGTTTGGAGATGAGTTTTATTAAGAGAAATTTTGGCCATGGCTACTCTAATATATGTGTATTTTTGTGAGGAAAAAACTTCTTATTTTCTTGCGTTAAGCAGTATTTTTATTGTGAATCTGATTAACCAGAGCACCTAAATGCTGGTTTTACACTAAGCATGTGCTTAAGGACTTTTGCTTTTGGGAATCCTGGACCCATGAAAAGAAGCTGATCAGACAGTGTTTTTGAGCCACAAGGAGCTTTCTGTGAAATAAGCTGACAACAGCTCCTTAACCAGTTGAAGACTGGAAGTACAAGTTTGCATAATCAGCAGTGGTCCTGCTGCCAATAAGTGAGACTGGATATTCAATCTGCCAGCTGGCATCTTCCCTTTCCCTCTGAATTTTGATTATTTTTACAAGAATAACAATAAAACTTTGTGTTACTGTAATGCTTTGCTTCTGAGGAGCTTACAGTTCTTTACAAATGTGTGATAACTGGTTAATTGGATTAGTTAATCTAGTTGCCAAAAGGTGAATATGAAAGTATTACTCCCATTTTACAGAAGAAGAAATTGAGACAGCAAGGGGTTAAGTTACAGGAAGGTCTGCAGACCTTAGCATTGGTATAGTAAAGGGAATAAGAAGGATGAGCTCAGCTAATAAACAGAAGGGGAGATAAAGTAAAGTAACATTCCCTCTTTGGTGATCTAGGACAATCAGTGAGAAACTGTCTTTCATTTCACCCTTTTAGTTGTAGCTCTGTGAGCTGGACCAACCCATCCTTCCTTTCTCAGAGGAAAGAGAAGACTGAAACTAAGACGAGATAGAACCATAGAATAATTTAGTTTGGAAAAGACCTTTAAGATCATTGAATCCAACCCAGCATTTTAAGTCCATCACTAAACAGTATCCCCAAGTGCCACATCTACACATCTTTTAAATACCTCCAGCGGTGGAGACTCAACCAGCTCCCTGGGCAGCCTGTTCCAATGCCTGACAACCCTTTCAGTGAAGAAAATTTTCCTAATATCCAACCCAAACTTCCCCTGGCGCAACTTGAGGCCATTTCCTCTTGTCCTATGTCTTGTTATTTGGGCAAAGACACCAACATTCACCTCCCTATAACTTCCTTTCAGCTAGCTGTAGAGAGTTGTAAGAACTTTCCTGAGCCTCCCCCTTTTCTCCAGGCTAAACAACCCAGCTGCTCCTCTTAAGACTTGTGCTTTAAATTTTTTTTTAGCATTATTATTTTTGTTAGGGAGATGATGTATCTGGTAAAGCTGTGATGTGTGAGGCCAAAAGATTAAAAACAGTCCTACTTAAGCTGTGGAAGGAGTGAAGATATTTGTGAGGCACTTGCTGTGCTCACCTGGGTCTGCCTTGACCATTTTCCCTGGGTTCTGCAGCTCTATTGCTTCCAGCAAGCAGGCTGGCTTGTTTGGAGCTCTTTCAGGGATCTCTGCACCTTTCTACCCCCTGGCATGTACCTCATCAGGCTCAGTTGCACTGAGGGTAGTAGTGACCTCCAGCAGCAAAAGAGCAAAGCTGCTGCTGGTTTCTCTGACTGTAATGCAGTCAGCTGTTATTGAACCCCTGCTAGGAAACAGGCTTTGCACACCTGGAGTTACTGTCCTTGTCCTTTTCTCAATTTACTGCCCTTGCCTGGCTTGGGGAGATTTGGAAATTTATGTGTGTTGTGTATGAAGCAGGTTATTGTATTTTAGATTAAAAACAGTGGAACTGTCCTTGAAAGGTACAGCCTGAGGAAGTAACAATGAAAATGGGCTTAAATTGTTTTAGTTAAGAAGAGATTACGAAAAATGCTTTGATCTCCCATGGTAATGATGAACTTCAGCAGAAGTACCTGAAGTCTGTAACACTTTTTTCCACTTTCAGTTAAGGAAAAACCCATCACAATCTTGGTGGGTTTTTTTTTTTCATTTTTATTTCAAAGAGAATCTTATTGAGGGTGGACAAAATGCTCATTAAATTGAGCCAGCTTGGTAGATAGTTGTCTCCACTTGCTGGCTAATTTTTTGGGCATCAGCCATAATCCGAGAATGATTATTACTGTAGTCTGTGCCTATGCAGTGAGTCGTTTGTTGCTTGAGATGTCTGTATCCATCCACCCTTGGATTTGAGTGATAGTCATAGGTATTATGCAGATTTAAGGGAACACTTCAGGATTTATTAGGGTGCTGCATACTTGGTGGGGATATGTTGTAAATCACACCAAACATGACCTCTTACTTTTATTTAAAAGTTATGCATACATATAATAATATGGATGCTCATATGCTCTACTTTGTAATGAAAAAGAATTCAAGAAGAAAGGTATGTTGGTTTAATTTATTCAGCTCCTTAAAAATACACATAGTAGCACATTGCTTTAAAATTATATAAGAGAGCAGAACAATTTGAGGCAAAAGAAAAAAAAAAAAGTCATGCTTTCCAGCTAAAACTTGCTTTCCATTGTATCAGCTCGCTGTGGTTTGTCTGCATGACCCAGCTGCAATGAATGGAATTGAGCAGGAGCCTTTTGCCTGAGTCTTTCCTATGTGCTAACAGGAAGAAGTAGTGGTGACAGTTGTACCCTTCATCATCACTGGGAGAGAACAGAGAGAGGAGGGAAAAGAGACCAAGAGCAAATGAGAACAATATTTGGCCCAAATTACTGTTCCTGACCAAACACTTGGTATTTTTGTTCCAAAGGCCTCTGGCTCACAATGAAAATGAGCTAATCTGTATTAGGAAGTCTTTCTGGATTTTGACTGGGAAGTGTTTGGTGTTGAATGAAAAAGCTTTGAGAGAAGCTTTTGTCCATGTTGTGTTCTCATTAGCAGTGTTCTCATTAGTGAAGCCTTGTGATAAAAATGGGTGCATTGCCCTAGTTTTTATTTATTAGAACTACAATCCAATGTGCATGTATCCCTGATTTTTTTGTTTGTTTCCTTATCCACCTATGCTGTGCCTTGCTACCCTGTCCCTTCCTCTGTGTGCAGTGTGAGGATTCCCAGCGTGAGAGTCTCAATCTCCTTTCCCTTCCTTTCTTCTCCCTTTGGCGCACATGCCATGAGCTGGCAAGATCTTGCCCCACACTGTTAGCTTGATAAAGGCTGAATAGTGACACTTGCAGAGGGAAATGTCCACCCTGCCCAGTTTTAGAAACAAAAGCAAACCTCTGAGTTTAAAAACTGGTTTTCCTAGAATCTGTATGAACCCTGCAGAGAGAAGCTCCTTTAGAGGTGGTTCCGAAAATGAATTTACCTTTGGGGCTCTGAAGTGCCCTACAAAGGAGCCGCTCTCCATTTCCTCTGACACATGAAGAATGTGGTGCTCCTGTCTCCTAAATTAGTCAACTTACCTGAAGCTGGGCAAAAGTGAGGGTCAGAAGCTGAGCTATCTTCTGAGTTGTCCTTTGGTGAACAAGTTTCCTCCTGTAGAAACCATACTTTGAGAAGCAAAATAATAACCTTCTAATACATGTTCCTTTGATAAAGAGATAGTTACATTAAGTGTGTTCAGAAACTTTTCAAGGCCTCAAGTTCATCTTGAATGTTTTCTAGCTGTATTTATAGGACAGAAGCATCTGTGGAGCAAGTTGCAGCAGGGAGTCCCTGCAGCAGGCAACAAAAGCTGTGACAGCAGCAGAGCACTGGCTTTCTCAAACTGCACTAGAAATGTGCTGCAACCTCAAACTGCAGCATCCATCAAGAGATGGTTTTGGGTTCTCTGTTCTGTGACCTTTGCCCTTCAGCTAGGACCAAACTGTCCTGTGTATTGTAGGGTGTGGATAACAAAGCCCCTCCTGAGGCAGCTAGACTGAATTTTAGAAAGTTAGCACGACAGACTATTAAAAATGTGAGTACAGCAATTTGTGGGCTTGGTTTTGTTTGAGATATAGGGCTGCACTCCTTCATGAGAAAAATTTTCCATTTAAGTACTTAGTTCTGTTTCTGATTTATCTAGAAACTCTGGCATTTTCCCTGTCTAAAAGTCTCTTTACTAGTAAGATTCTCATGATATTTTGGCAACTCTACTCCCCATTATGGATAAAATCGGTGAGTACAGGAACATATTGGACAAGAACTTTTTTTTTTTGTGGAAAAATCTTGAATTCCAAGTGAAAACTTGGGTTAGTTTTCCACTTTTTTTCCCCCTAATTGCTTCCTTTGTTGTACTATCATTTCAAAACAGACTTTTGTGCTTACTTTTCACCTTTTTTCAACGTCCAGTTTTCTTGTTTCAACTTTAAAAGCTGAGGTGTGGGTTGGTTTTTGTTTTTTTTTTTTGGGGGGGGGGGTGTTGGGTTTTTTTTGTTTGGTTTTTTTTTGTTGTTTTGGTTTTTGGTTTTGGTTGGTTGGTTGGTTGGTTGGGTTGTTTTTGTCTTTATTTGAGAACTACTGTTTCCATCTTAATTGCTGAAATTAGCAGACAAAGGAAATTGGAGGCTAGAGAAGCTAGAAAAACAGGCTAGGAAAGAGGAGATGATGGAAGAAAATGACAGAAATACATAAAACACAGTGAGTATGGGGAGAAAAAAGCAAACAGAAAAGGAAAAGAATTGCATTGCTAGAGGATGAGATCTTGACTCTCTCCTTACCTGCATTGGAATGCTTACGTGTTTGCAGGAAGCATACTGGGGTTTATGGAAACATCTTTCCTGTTGTCATCCCTGGATAGAATGATTCCTTTGAAATTACTTACAGGAGTGGAAAAGTCATTAACCAAGCCATCTTCCTAGCCTATGTGTGAGTCTCTCTCTTTTTAAGTCACCTTAGAGGAGCAGGGAGAGGAAGAAAATGAAGAAAAGGAGTGATCATCTCAGGACTGGAAAAGAATGGACAAGGCTGTCTGGAAAAAAAAAAGAAACAGAGAGTCTTCAACAGAGTTTGCTACTACCAATATATCTCTAAAAAAAGGGAGAATGTGGTTGTGTGTGATTTGCTAGAGGAATTTAAAAAAAGCTCACAACTTTTAAAAATATTATTTTCTACTTTATATATTTAAAAATAAAGGGAAAGCTTAAATGAATTAATTTTATTTGTGCTTGTTTGGATGGTATGATGGCCAGGAATTGTTTGTTTCAAGGGGGTCTGCTTCACCTCTTTGTTCCACTATGAGAACAAGTCTCTCATACTGTTTATGTCTCAAGAGCCATGCCAGAAGTCTGCAGTTCTTGTCTTCCTGTGCAGAACCGTTTTGCTTGGCTGTGAGCATAAAAGCTCTAAGGAGGCACTGTCTATTAAGGCTAATTCTGTTTCAGCCTTATCCAATACTTTTGTCTTTTGTGTGGCTCTCTCACACTGTGTAGTTTGGCTATAGTTATAATCTGCATGCCTCTGGCCTGTGAAATGTTGTGCTGGTTCAGTTGCTTTCCAGCGGCCATGTTCCACACACTCTTTCTCAGAAGTGCACAGAGCTTAAATGTATCCAGTGGTCAGTCTGACCTTCTGTACAGAACCAGCTGCAGAACTTTGTGCAGCAGTCCCAGTAAATCCAGGCTGCATCTCAGTGCAGCTGCTATGGCCTGGAAGATGGGACCAGTGGAGATCTCAAAACAAGTTCTTTAGGAACTGGGGTTTTCAAAAGCACAGTGCTGTACTGAGCAGACCTGTCCAAACTAGTACTGAAACTGGTGACACAGTGGTGCTCTGCTAATTCTTTTTATGCTTGATGAGAAACAGTCCTAAATACTCTGGGAGGACCACACTGTTCAGGCACTGCTCTTTGCCGTGTAGGCAATATTGCTTTGTTCCACGCTGGTGGGAAGGTCTCTGATGGATGCTGGTTAGATGCGCTGTGGATGTGCCTGTTGCATTTCAGGAATAAAAAAATCCCACTGGCCTCCAGGGGCAGTTCTAGAAACACTGCTGATTTAATGGAGTGTTTCTGATAATCCCTCTCTAACTGGCTTTTGTGGTCCACATGTGTGGTTGCTGTTGCTACTGCTGCAGATAGGTGATTGGTATTATGTGAGGTCCTGCAGAACCCAAAGAAATCTAAAACGCTGTGGTTATGTACGATCTCCACACACATAGCAAAGAGATCTTATTGCAACATGCATGTTTTTGTGGTGTTCTGCAGAGAAGCAACATATACTGGGGAAATGATCTTACTCAAATTCTTGAGAGGATACCATGATTAAGAGCTTCAGGTGCTACACGCAGCATCTGGGATAATATCCAAAAAGCCCAGATGTTTAGTCTTCAGTGGCTTCATTTTAAGCTATTAAATGTGGAGTTTATTTTTTGGTTGGAAGATGACTTTTTCTTAGTTTTCCTAGCGTACACTAAAATGTTGACTTTCCTGAGGGAAGCTTGATTCTGTTGGTTGCCCATTAAACAAGTGCAATGCACTTGTGCCACGTATATAAATTAGGATTGGAATCACATGATTTGCTGGACTTTTCTTTTCTTTCTTTTTTCAAAAGATCTTAGGTTTTGTTATCCAGGACAACAGTGCTTTGGTGCAATAAATGCAGACTTCCTAAGTGACAAAATCCCTGATAGGAATGTGAAATGGGCATCCTAATTAGATGTAGTGTAGACTAAGGGAGGGAAAGGCTGTCTAATACTGTAGTCTCTCTCCCATCATGTCACACCATCACGCTTTGCATGAGATCCTTCATCTGCTCCATCTGCTTGTTTCTAGATACAGGCAAGGAAAGGCTACTTCTTTCTCATGTGCATTGTTTGTCCCAACCATCTGGGAAGAAAAAAGAAAAAAGAAGTAATAAAATGAAATGACAGAATAATGTAATTTCTGAAAGACTAGGGAGGTTTCCTCTTTCCAAATGTCTTAGCTGTCTGCTGCTGGTAGCTCATATTGTCTTCTAGTGCAGGAGAGAACACTAGGGAGGGTGAAGCTGTTCCATCCCTTGAATAGATGAGAGTGACAATCCCCATTTCTATCAAAGGTTCCAAGCCTGGCATGTGAGGGAATTTACACCTCAGCTCCGTGTTACCCCCTACCCTTGCCTTTAAACAGTGAAAAATAAACCTGCTCTCAGGGTCATATAACACAATGTGTAACAGAAATACCCAGTACAGGGTCTTCCAATTGTGTTATATACAGAAATACATGGACATGCCACCTTGTGATTGAGGCACCACCTGCCTGTGTCACCTCTGGAAGAGAGTCCCAGGTCTGCCCCAGAAATACAAATTGGTGCCTAGGAAGGTGTAGGGGTACAGTAGAAAGTTGTTGCCAAGGCTGCCCTCTCTGTGTAATGGAAATGAGATGGCTTCCTTTTGGTAGGCACCCTTTTGGTCATGGGCCCTGAGTAACTCCGTGTTCTTTTTTTCATCCGCTAGTACCTCAGCATCTTCCTCCCTACACACTCCTCACTGCTTTCAGGGTCTGGTGGTGGTGTGGGAAGGTGCTTTCCTTTGCATTTGGTCACAAAAATGGCTTTGAGAGCTGCAGGCCAGCGATAAAGCAAGCAGCAAATTTTGTAGTACAACATTTATACTCTTAAGAAAGCACAGCCGCGCCTGCCGGATATTTGTCTGGCTAATTCTTGCTGTTGACAGGAAGCAGACATTCAGGCTCAAAACATTTACATATCTCTGCATTGACAACACCAACATGCATTTGGCATCTGTGGGAGAGATGCGCTGCGGTGCCTGTGTCTATTCTCTGTCTCTCCTGCTACGGCACACGTGGGCTGAGTGACTGACCAAGAGCACACACAAAACTCTGGGGGGGTTTTGCACTCCTTCTCGAAAGACCAAAAAATAATTTTTGGTTGCTGTTTCTGTATTTCTTTGATGTGGTGTATGAGGATCCTGCTGGGCATTTCAAATGTCTTTTTCTCTTTTTGTGCATTTTGGCTTCCTAGGCAAAATATGGTTGCTGGGTTTGTGTCCCCCAGCAAAACTCCTTGCTGTGCTTCCTCTTTCATTTTTGTTTATTTGTTGTACTACGCTGATGCACAGCCACTCTCTGCAAACTATTACAGACCTGGGCATCTCAGTAATTCTGTGTGTAATTCATAAAAATTGTGATATTTTTAATAATAAAATATCCCTCATTAATAACAGAATATGACTGTATCTGACTTGTCCTCACTTTCATTTTTAAAAAGAATATTTTAGCATATCTCCCTTCATCACATTTACTTTTTATTTTTAAGCCTTGAAATTCATACCTTAAACTGGCTTCATGTGGTGAAAGTTGTTTTGCATTGTACATTTGGCCTTTCACTGGCAATATATATCAGTGAGTTTGCTTCTTAGTTAAATCCTTAAGGGTCTCTGGAGACCCTAAACTTAACACCTTTATGCTCAGAGGATCTCTGAGCATTTAGGAAAAGCTACTAAACATAGTCCTTGCTGATATTCTTATGATCTGAATTCAGGATAAGACACAGCAATCACCACCATCAGCAATGCCTGCCCACCCCTCTTTCTAAGGCATGTATCAAATTTCTCATTTATTCGATGATATTGCTACAAAAGCTCCCTCAATACCTGCTTTCAACACAAAGTTGGGAAACATTAGGCAATTACATGGAAGGGTAATTAGACTGGATTTGAAAAACAGAAAAAAATCCAATAGTAAAATCATTTACTTAGCAAGTAATAGAAGAAATTCTAAATGGAAAGTTGGAAGATTATTTATAGGGAAAGTATCAGATGACTTTGTAAGTGCCCAAGCCAAAAATGGGCACAGTTGTGAAGGCAGTACATATGGTACAAGGATGTATTAGGTGAGATCCTTCCAGTAAGTAAAGGGTAATATTAAAAGAATTATTTAAGTCACTGATGTAACCCCATGTGGTCATCTGATGTTGGGTTTTCATCATCCACATTCCAGAAAGACCTGGGATGTCTCTTCCAATCCCGTATTTGTGCCTTTTTTCTTTACAAGCTCTGTGAAGTCTAGTTGTGGCCACGAATTTCAGTGTGCAAGAAGCTTGCTACATATTGGCATTTGTACGCAGGGGATTGTCCTCCTGCTGATTTGACCCCCTGATGCCTCACAGTCATCGTCCAGGTGGCTTCAGCATGGGCTTCAGTGAGCACCTTCATCAGACCCTTGTGTGTGTGATCTCCATGTTCTGTACCAGCAGGGAATGTCACATGCAAGCTGACACTCAAGAGCTACCTTAAATTCAATGCTTCAGATTCAAATGTTATATTATTCACTTGATTCTCTTTCATGTATTAGAGATCTGTGATTTATAGTGATAGGAAACTTCTACTAGTTTGAAATTCAGATTTGATTAAGAGCCTGCACTTTACCCACTTTATCTGTGTCTTCCACTTACCTGTATTGCAGAACTATCTCAAATCTGAAGAAAATGGATTAGAGATCTTGAAAAGAGATTTTCTGATGTGATTTCTTCTCCATTCTTTTTTGGTGCATGGTTGGTTGTGTTTTGTTTTGTGGGTTTTTTTGTTGTGTTTTTTTTTTGGTTGGTTGGTTGGGGTTTTTTTGGGGTGTGGTTTGGTTTGGTTTTTTTTTTCTTTTTCATTTTGTCTCAGCCTGGAAAACTAATAGCCACTTCTGGCTACCTTAATAATAGCATTTTTGAACTTCAGGCTACAGCTATATATGGTAGATGCATGAAAAAAAGCTCAGAAGGTGCAACTGATATTTAACCACAAAAGAAAAAGAACACCCTGGGCAATAAAGCTATAAAACTGTGAAGATAAATAAAGGCTTAAATTCTGATTGTCTGAAAGTCTGTCTAAGTCCAGAATCATTGGGCAATATGCTGTGTCTTTAACATGAATTTTGTTCTCACCTGTGCATTGTGGCTTTTCCTGCTCTGTACTGCCCATCTCTGCTGTGCTTCTCCTCCATAGCACAGGTGGAATGCTGGCTGTTACCACCAGTCATTTCTTAAAAGCACATTGACCCCTTGCTCAAAGGTCATCAGTATTTTAGCATGATGGCGGTGGTGGTATCAGGATCCTTTTCTTAGAAATATGAAATATTCAGAAGGTATTGCTCATCTCTGCCTAAAGGTCCAAGACATCATGAGTGTTGATGGGTTGGAATAGGAGCTCTTTGCATGTTATCCAAAATGTTTGTCACAGCAAAGGTTGGCATGCCAGAATTGGCCAACTGGCATGAAAAAACATTTAACTTTCTTGGGAAAGTGCTATCACTTTGCTGCCTTTTAGAAACTATAGTTGTTTTCTGAATTACAAGTGGTTTGCATAAAGAACATAAATTGCTGTGCTCTTTATCACTGCTTACTGTATGACAAATATACAGACCAATTTTTCAAGTGCAGTGTCTTGAAAATGAATGTGTATTTGAAATGAAAACCATTTCAGTACTTGAGCATCCTCCCTCTGGAACAGACTGGATAATAACATGTTCATCACCTTGGGTTATTTTAATATTTCCTGAAGCCTGCACAAGATGCTTTCTATTTTCTTGTCAAAACATACTGAAAAGAAAATTATTTTTAATAAAGTACAGTAATCACAGTGTGATCACCAAGTGCATCTTCTCTTGTCAGATTGTTTCTTCCTACTTGCAAGGATTTGCAGTTACTTAATGGTAAGACTGCTGAGCAATCCAATGTTGGGAGGAAGAGAATGGAATATTTCATTTCTGACAAAGGGCCCTGGGTGATACACAACATCCTCCTTTGCCTCCTAGAATAGTATCATTGTTTAAAATGAGTGCTGGAAGAGCTGGCTGCTGAGAGATTTTGTTTCCCCCCTCCCAGTATTTCACTGCTGTCTTCCATAGGTGTGGTGCACTGGAAGTACAGCACCCATAGATTCTGTTTTGTCTGTCCATAAATGCCTGCTAGATACCAACCTTGAGAGATTCAGGACAGTATTATTTCAAGTATTAATGTTCATTTCAAACTAGTCCATGGGAGCTGGAATTAGTCTCATAGTTTCTTATCTTATGTGCCTTTTTGGTGAACAGCTGGTGGATAACTTGCTCAGCTTTGGGTAAACTGAGGTCCAGTATTTAGAAGAGAAAATCAGTTGTCTTACACAGGCACTGGGAGCTTTCAGAACTAATGGCTGAATGATTTTTTCCTAAACAGTTTTTCTACATCAGGTTTTTTACTCAAGTCGCTCAGGTCTAAAATAAGTGATGGACAAATCTCAAGAGATTTGGTTTCATATCTTACCCAAACATTATCCAAGCTAAGTAAAGCTCTGGAGTCTGCGTAACTGAGCATGAAACCTCAGAAGAACAGACTTTCTCATGAGAGTGTCAGAGTTTCCTGCTGTCTGGAAATACCGAGAAAATAGTCTTTCTTGTGGTATTTTGAAACTTCAGCATCTGGACGTCGCTGTAATCAGAGGAAAATGGATATGAAAAATAGCGGTTTAAAAAGCAAGCCCTTTTCCAGTCTTGGCTGTAAGGGTTCCTTACAAGCTTTTCAGGGAAGCTATTAATTGATACCGTAACTCTGGATCTCAAAGCAGGTGATCTAAATCTGAAACTAAAAATTCTGGTTATTTTGTTCTGGGTATTGCAAAATATTATCACTTATGAGTCACTGAGTGTTTCTCCAGTCTAGGAAAGAAACAGCTATTGTATCCTTCCCTCCCTTTTATGTAAATATGTAACTAAGCACTCCTCTTGCAGTACTTGTGTTTGGGAGAGCATTCTGCTTTCTTCAATCACTGCTTCAAGTGTGAAATTTAGCTCAGCTGCAGAGCCACAATGACTATCTCATGCTAAATCTAGTGAAAATAATCTTTGTGATTACATTGTACAACTAATATATTGATAAAAATGTTATGGTAGTAAATAACTGTAATGTTGAATCATACATAGGTTTGTATGGCAATTGTAGATGTGAGCTATCCTTGTATTTAAAAATAGAGTTAATCTTCATTTTGGATTTTGACAGTGAATCAATGGAACTTGCAGAGAGATTTACTTCAAAAGTTAAAGATGGAAAAGTGTGTTTATCTCTTGTCCTTCTGCCACTGCAAGATTTGCAATATGTTTTTTTCTTTACTCAGTCCATATTTAGTAACTTGAGCAATGGATTTTCCATCACTGGTTTTGTGCGATTAATCCAAGTTTGCACTGTTAGCAAATACCAGGAAATATTTCTCAACTTCCCTCTCAGTTTATTTTCACCAAGATTTTCATTCTTTGAAAGGTCCTCACAAAGTCTCAGGTCTCTCTGTTTGTCTGATGACATGCTGCAATTAGGGTTACCCATAAGTATTCATTCACATGTAGGTTCACTTTTAAGGCCTCCAAAATTTGTCATTTTTAGGGATAAACAAATTTGCAAAATCTGGATTTTTATGGCTATGTTTGTGCTCTTTCTAGAATTGTCTTCCATTTGCCAGTCTTTGGGGTTCTGAGTTGCCAGGAATGCAGTGTAAATTGAGAGAGGGTACTCAAGTGCAATACTGTTTTCTTGATAGGTATATTTGCTAAATTCATAACTTCTTATGCCTCTCCCCCTCACAGTTGTTATTGCAACCATCTTTCACAAAGAGCTTTTGTCAGTTTTGAGATCTGCTTCTGTTCCTTCAGAGACTAAGGTTTTGGAAGCATGAAGTTCCAGAAAAATAGACATGAATATGCATATACATGTAGTTACATACACTTCTTTCCCACATAGAAAAATTTTGCGTGTTTCTTTGTACTGTTTTCTTTACTTATTGGAGATGGACAAAAATAATTTAGAAGCAGTTTAAAATACATTAAAATATCATCCTGAGTTCCATACTTCAGTTTTGTATTAAAATATTATCATTAGTTACTCAATGCAATTAATAATAACCTGTATTCATATATGCTTTGCTTAAATCAAAGTAACTGAATGTTCAAATTAAGAAGGTGCTTGCAAAGAGATCTCTAAAAATTCTCTTAGTGCTGGTTTTCTCCAGTTCTCTTGTTATAAAGGGGATTCGAATAATGCAAGAGGCAAAAGAAATCACTGCAGAAACATAATCAAAGTGACAGTTTTGTGCTATATTTCCATATCAAGCTAAAGCAAACAAAACAAAACAAAAAATCAGCGATATATGCATACTTAACAGTGTAGGTGCATCTCTGGGGAGTGATCTGAAATGAAGGGACTATCTTTTCTTTCTTGCATTTAAGAGTCTCTACTTCCAATTATTTTTCTAGCTATATATGAACTGTTTTAATTAAAAGGTGATGATTCACCACTTTCTAGCCACTGAGAACATTTTTATAAAGTAGAGATTTAAAAATGGTAATGATGTAGACTATTTTACTATTAGTGTGAGCTTTTGGAGCTGTAGGAATATTTTAGCACAATTTGAACAATGAAAGAAAAAGCTGTTTTCGGTAATTTTGTGTTCAAGGGTGATTCAACCTCTTTGCTTGCTAACTCTAATTTTCCAAGGCTTATAAAACTTTAATTTGATTCTTTATCTGAGCATAAAACAATGTCTGAAAATTGCATAGTAAATTACTAGATAATCACATTTTTTGCAGACTACCTGATTGTCAGAACAAATACTGCCTTTTAAGAGACACTCTAAATAAGTGCTGGGCAAAAGCAAACTTCACAGCTCAAATAAACTTAGGTTTTTGTGGAATGCTAGTGGTTTCTTCTAAGTGTGAAGGAGAAACATCTCTTTGATTATTATATATTTGCTTAGCTGTGTATTTATATCATAAATATAAATAAAATAAGGTGGTATAATGATATCATAAAGTTAAAATAAGGTATTTTTGATAAATATATTCTCTTTCATGGTTTCTTAATTCATCGAGTAATTTTGACTGCTGTCTCTTTTCTAGGCTGGTATTCCTCTCCCTCATCAGATCTCCTTTTGGAGGTGGTTTTTAATTTCCAGTCTCTAAGTAACATTAGCAGAAACATTGGTGAAAAGAGCAAGCACTCTCTTAAAATTACTTTATCCTCCTTTTTGTCCAAACAACCTCTATATCCCTTGAAGACCCAGCCTGTATGATATGCTCAGTCTTCTCTGTTCTGGATTTCAGATCTGATATATTCAATTCTAGATGGTCAGAAACAAGGACTGGGAACTTTTTTACATTAAAAAAGTGTTGTATGCTGGTGGGAAGCACAGTTCCAAATGGTCTGGGACATCAGACCTAGGAAAAAAGTTGAGCTATAATCCAATTGTAATTACACATAAGCAAATCTGTGTTCATCTTTTAAAAATTTCTCCACTATTGTGTAATATTATGCAAAATTTACACATCTTACGCTGCCAAAAGGAGTTGTTGTGACCAAGTCAGGCTCTCCAAGGTGGGAGAATGTCAAAGCTGGAGTTCCTGCTTTGCCACAGCTTCCCTTAACACCCACGTCCGCCCCTAGTACAGAGGCCCTGGCAGGAGTGGGGACTGCCTGGGACAGTCGGCCTTTTCCATCTGTCAGGAAGGAAGTAAAGATGTTAACTTACAGAAACCAAGTATTAACTCTTTTGATGAAGTCAGTTTGTTGGCATCATGGAACCAGAAGAGCTCCTCAGTATGCGTGAGCTCCCCATCTGCATTTAGGTGCTTTCAAGATTAGTGACCCAGGAACACTGGCTGAATTAGTGCCCAGACTCCATGCTGGTCTCCTGGCTGGATGGCTCAGGTCTCCTGTCTCTTGTCTGTGTTTGTGTGGATGTGTGGGAGCCAGAAAACAGAGAGTACTGGTTTACTTGAATTCAAGTGATTTAAAGCAGCACCTGGTCAGAGGTCAGATGTGGTGTTTGGCCTTTGGTAAGGCTCAGAGCTTACCATCCCCAACTTATCCTCGTTTGTCATGGCTTCGCTTTTCTCAGCCCCCGCCAGAGGTTCCTGTCTTTGCAGAGCTCCAGCTCAGCAGCGTGCCAGGGCACTCCACTCCTCACTTCTAGGAAACCGCACTTCTCCTGCTCTTTGGCTTTTTTTTTTTTTTTCCCCCACTTTATTTTGACCCTGGGTGATCAGGTGGCTGCCGAGCTGTGGCTTGGCTGCATGTTGCCCTTTCAAACCCATTGGTGGTTGTGGGTTCTGGGGGCAGCGCCAGCAGGAAGGATGGAGCTGCTGTGAGGAGCCGGGGGTGTGCAGTCAGGACAGGAAGGAGGGCAGAGCAGGCCAGGCTGCTGTGGTGCAGATTAGCTCAGCAGCCATGACAGCTCCCTTTCCCATGGCGTCAGCAATGACGACTGCCCACAGAGCGTCCTCTGCACGAAAAAGCACCTTGGTGTGCTTTCTGTACGCACTAGTCAGGGCACCAAGTTGCTGGGGCACCCTGAAACTGCTGTCCCCTTGAGCTTTGAGCAACTAATGCGCTTTCAGCAGGGACTGAGGGGCTGCCTCAATGCTCCAGCAAGGCTCTCGTTCCTGTCACTACACCAGCAGAGCTCCCTGGAGGTGAAGTGTAAAGCCCCATGTGTGCCAGTGGAAGCTCACCTTTGCTCTGTGCCACCAGCCAGCACTTCACAAGAATTACGGGAACCTCAGGTGGCAGGCAGCCCCTTAAATTATTTGGCATTACCCCTAAGTACCCGATCCATCACGGCAATTCAGAGTTTGATGTCTAAGACCTCTACACACCTGCAATTACTTAAATCCACGAAATTGCACCCATAGGTATTTGCAGGCACAAAAATGTTGGCATAAAATTAGAGGCCGTTTCCTAAAACCTGTGCCGAAATTTTGATGATATACTATATGAGAGGTTGTTATTTTGAAATGGATTTGTGGAAAGCAATTGAAAATCTCCAGGCATCCCATCTGTGTTTAAAGTAACAACAATAACAAAACTTTAAATTAGCATAGGAGATTTAAGACATTTCAGGAAAACATTGATTAAATCTGCCAATGAAATGAACGTGTTTGGCGAGTGACCTAATTAGTGTATACTTGGTTCTTTTTCACTGCACTGCTTACCACTAATTGCTGTTCTGCTGGTCTTCTCCTGACAAGTAAGAAAAAACAAGGATGAGGGATTTGTTGAGGAAATAGTGACATTCAGTTTTAATTCATTTGAACCTGCTGCCAAGCTTAATTATGGAACTGAGAAACTGAGACCGGGAGGCCCCCAGCCATTTAGGTTATAGGAGACGGAGATGTTTAGTGTCTGCCAGTGTATTTGGGTAGCACTTACTGCAGCTAGCTATAAACTTGAGTTTGCTGATGCTTAGCTGCTTTCTTTCCCCCACAGGTTAAAAAAAACCCAAAACAAACAAACAAAACTGGTTTTATTTTTTAAAATTAATTATTTAGCACCTGATGCCAACTAATGCCATCAGGCCAATACAAAATCACAGGTACTGTATTTCTTAAAGAAAAGGTTCAACAATTATTCTAGATAGTCTTGTCCTGGGTTTCTTTGTGTGTGTGTTTGCATGTAGGAACTTGTAATGTGTCATTCTACAAAAAAAAAAACAAACCTCAGGATCTTGGAGGACTTGTAGCGTTAGAGTACCAAAGTCACCCTTGGTGCAAGTACACTTGAGGTGAGGGGCTCCTGTTAGTGATAAGTTCAATTCCCATCTCTCAAAGCGGCAGGGGACAACACAGCTTTCCTTATTTGTGTTTGGAGTTCTTAAAGGAAAATGTCAGGATGCTTCAGGCAAAAAGGGGAAATACTTTTGGTTTTGGTTTCCTGTGGTGGTGATGGATTTTTGTGAGCATAGTCTGAAGGTCCTGGTTTAGAATCTGAGTTCGTTTTTCATGATGTTCTGCATAAAAATTGAGGGGGAAAAATGTATAATCCATTGACCAGGGTGTTTACAAGGCAGTGAACACACAATAAAAATGCAGGGGAAAGAAAAGAAGAAAAAGCTGTGGAATTTGAGTCTAGCAGAGGGACAGTCGGGTGGGGCTTGCACTTGTTTTTAAAGGAGGAAAAAGAAATGTAGATGTTTTCTTAGAGCAGAGTCTGATTGGCAGACCCTGATCTGAATTTCATCCCGAGGGATGATTCCAACCATTTTCCTACCTTTTCCCAGGAGGAGCCAGGGAACAGATCAGGGATAGATGCTGAAGCAGCCAAACCCAGCCACAGTGCACCTGCCAGGGGCAGTCACAGCAGCCCAGTTCTGCTGACAGGGAGCACAACCCACTTCAGCCACAGCCTGGACAAGAGGGAAGGACTCTCAACAAAGGGAGTTTGAGGCTTCATTTACACTTTGGAGAACACTGGAGAGGATGTTCCAAGACCCAGTTTTAGCTTTTGTGGGGGATAAATTTCATCCACCCAGGCAATAAAAAAAATAAAAAAAAAAACAAAACAAAAACACAAAACAAAAAAACCCCAACACACATAAACCCTTAACCCAAACAGAAAAGCCAACACTAGTTAGTTAGTGCCCCAGAAACAAAAAATGAAGTGAGATTATAAACAAATGAAATATGTTAGCATGGGTCACTAGCACAGACTATAAACATCTACGTGGAAGAACGGAAACCATACAAAAAGGCAACATGCCTGGTTTTCTGTTATATAGCATTGCAGGGTTCTTGTAAGGATACTTGAATGCTGAAACAGCCTGGGAACTTGGCTTCCCTCACGGCAGATTGATGTTCTTTGGACGGGTTTTCAGCCATGGAGTGATTTTGTCCTGATGTTCTGTGTGTGGTGGAGAGATGTGTCAGGAGGGGGGAGGGCTAGAAAAAGATTCTTGGAATGGAAATGAGCTTGCGGGAAGGAAAAAGAACAGCTTTGCAGTGAGACTGGGAGTAGTAATATTAGAATGCATAATGGGCAGCTAAAGATGTGGGGTTTTTTGTCTCAAGAATCCACTGGATCTCTTATATGGTCATATAGCCCCTTGTGCCCACAGGAAAAATGCTTAGAAGATATTCATGGTTTTAGGTATTATGGACTGATGTTACTCTTCAATAATTTATTATGCTAGATGTACCTGATAGCTATGATACAACACTGGAATATTCTTACACATTCTGGTTTTTATTTACAAGCAAAACTAACTAAGATGTGAATAATTACTGTGCTGTCTAGAAAGTCATATTAAAAATAATTTCCTTTCTATTCCTTCATACAAGAAGCCTGCACTGTACTCTGATGTTAAATATAAAAATCTAACTACATGATCTGTTTTTAATTACAATGTTAAAATTACTTTTGCATGTTTACCTCCTAACTGTTGGGCATGGAAATGGTGAGAAATAAGAAAACAATTTAGTTTCCTGAGAAGAACTCCTCACTGTCCTAAAAAGTAATTTCCTCAGTGTTTGATCCAAGCCATCCCATCACTTCCCAAGACATTTCAGATTTCCCATTTGACAGCTCTGGCTTCTTGTCAGGATCTCTCATATAGGAAAATGGAAGTTGCATTTAATTGTATCTCCTTCTTCTTCCCAGACGTTTCTCTCCCAGAGGGCAAAAGCATTGGAGAAATCCAGGGAGGACTCTTGCTCTCTTGTAGCATGTTTTTTAGTTCAAAGCAGCAGCAGCTTTACTGCTGCTCTGCAGTGAGAAGAGAGCTTGGATTGCGCTGCAAAAGAAAATGCGATGTAGGACAAGCTGATTTAAAAATGGCTTGCAATAAAAAGGGAAAATCAAATGAGGGAATCAGAGAAGGCCAAACACTCCTCACATTCCGAAGTTGATCGAACTCTAGTGTTTATTAGATTTTTTTATCACAATGTCCCTCAATCTGTAGTAATGCCCTATCAAAAGAAACTCCCCCAATCCTCCCCACAACAAGAAACCCTCCACTACACAAAGTAAAATAGAAAACTGAGCAAAGCAAAGCAAAGAAATGTTCAGATCTTGACTTTGCTACAGAATAGTGCTTTTCACGCTCCTCAAGTCAGCAGTTTTCTTATTTCTTTTAATTTTCTTAAAACTTTCTGGATGAGATTTAAGCCAAGAAACAAAACCATCCATGTACACAAAATTCTTTCATGATTGGACTAACCCCTGCATTGAGTAATATATGCATACCAAAATAATAAGAGAGATGTTTGTAATTTGAGGGGCAAAGGTGATCACAAGCACACACTCTTATACCTAGATTTGGTGCAGAGAGGATGGCAATGAAGCCTCCCAGGAGTAGAAACAAAGGCTGGGAAAAGAAATACAAATGGATACAGCAGGAAATCATATCTGTGGTTGCCTCCTGTAGGATGTGTATTGACCTAGTAAATGGAGATGTCTGCAAAGAAGCTATAAATACGCTTGTGCTAATATTATTAAAGCTTTCAGGCGGTTCAGTTTCATCCATATGGCTTTCCAGGGAGATGCCAAAGATGTGGCCCCTGGCCATAGCTTGTCTGAGCAGCACATGCCTACCTGCACTGTAATTGCTTAATAAGATGTAGGGGTTTTCCCTGGATGGATTGTGAAATATATGCAGTTGCCTAAATAGGTGCTTGGTGAGATTTTTAGATCTTCCTAATTCAGTTGAAATCTTTATGAGTAAGACACTTGAATGCTGTTGAAGATCAGAGAGAGCTCAGTGCTTTAAAAATTGTGAAAAGTCGATTCCTTGCCCTCTTACCCCTCCTTTATGTCTTTAGGAAAATACAAATACTTTCAGAGGTGTTGCTATCCAGTAGGGGCTTAACAGCACTGGGCTTGCTTGAACATTCCAGTGTTGCTGGCTAAAGGAAGAAAAAAAGTGGAGAGGGAGGAAGAGAAGATAGGAAGCGACTGGCTGATTAATATACTAAACTAATGCAAATACTGTAAGAAAGCCACTTAAAAGCAGATGATTATCCCTTGCCAATCCCTAGGATCTAACCTCTAAGCTGTTGTTCAGATGATACCCCCAAAGCAATTCCTGGCAGAGATCTGTCCCTTGTTCCAGCAGAGAGAGCAGTGAGATGAAAGGGATGTGGTTTAACCAAAGCTGAGATTTTGCTATCTCACCATCTTGTAGAGCTATCTGGCAGTTGCCTGTAGAGCACACATTGGGATTTCTCCCTGAATTGGTCCCACCTGCAGGAAGGCTGTTCTCCCTGCCCCTGCACGCATGGCCCCAGCCTGCCACAGAGATTTGTTGCCCTCCTCTTCTGAAGCTTAATCCTTGTACAGGTTTAAAGGACAGGGGAGGGGGTGTTCTGTCATGAAACCAGCCATTGCAAGCTGTAGCTTTGTAACCCAGGAAGGTCCATGTTACCTCCTCTTGTGGAAGAGATGGGGCAGGACTACAGAGCGCTGGAGTCCCATGAGTGTGTGTGCCCTTCTGCTGCCAGGACCTTTAATCTGTTAGGACAGACAAAGACCTGCCTGAGTCCCCCTCTGCTGCATATCTGTTGGCACTTTGAAACTTCAGGTCACTACATTCCCTTAAACCCTGTTAGGTTCAAGAGAAAAGACATGATAAATAGAGGTGTGGTGGCAGTGCTACTGGAAGATTATGAGACAGTGTGAGAGAATGGAAAGATTTTCCTTCTGTTTGAAAATCTTTGTCTGTGCTCATACACATGGATAATACTGAAAATCTGTATTTATCTTTTTGTTTTTCAGGTTATGGTTTTGTAGATTTTGACAGTCCCGCAGCAGCACAGAAAGCAGTAGCATCTCTCAAAGCAAATGGCGTGCAGGCGCAGATGGCAAAGGTAAGAACTGTGTCATTGCAGGATTATTTCAGCTGTTGGGTTAAATTTCCAGGGGTTTGTTTTGCTCCTGTTTTTCTTAAAGTTTTGGATTGTTTATTCCAAAGATTCTTTCATCCTTTGACTCCAACGCCTTGTTCATCCCATGGTTTGTCTGTGTTCTTGAGAGCTGTGTCTCATGTAATGGGCTCTGCTCTGACTTTCTCCCTGCCCCTCTGTCTGGAGAGGGTTTTAAGACAGAGCACCGAAGTGGAAGAGCATTGGAAATGCCTTTTGCTAAGTACTGGGTAAAAGAGTTGCCTTTTCTTCACCTTGAAGCTGTCTTCAATTGGTTCCTTTGCTTTGGAAAAGCTACTCTTTTCTGACGTGGCTGGTGGGCTTCTCTGAAGGAGTGATTGACTGAGCATAAGGAAAATCTGGTTGATCTGCCTAGGTTTGGCTTCTGCTGCTGTTGTTGAGGTGTTGTTTTGTTGTTTTTTTTTATTTTATTTTGAGGACATGAGTGAAAGTGTAGAAGATTGCTGAAAGAATTGTTGCTAAAAGTTGTCTGGGGGTGACTGGCATCTGTTCACAGAGGCTGCAGGAGCCATAGCAAGTGCAGAGAGCTCAGTCACTCTGGTCTTGGAATTGTCCTTTGTCCCCAGGCAAAGGAACTGATGGTGGGACAGGGGCTCTGGTAATGACCATCGTGTAGTCCAGCTTTTGCCTTTCCGAGGGCGGAATAATGTGTCTTTGGGCTTTAGACTGTGTCAGCCAGCAAAAATAACTGTTCCTTTGTACTTCAAAAATGGCTTGCCTGAGAATCACAAAAAGCACTTAATATTGCCTGATTTAGTCTCTGTAGAAATGATGCTGTTCTAGAATCTAAAAGAGTGAAAGCAAATAGGTAATTACAAAAAAAAAGAGGGAAACCAACTAATAAACAGCCGTCAGGTTTGAAGATTTCCACTTAAATGAATGTTGATGGTTCAAATCTTTGTTTTTCAATGATGTCTTAGTTAAAAAATAGTTCTAGTTTGGTTTACTTTTTTTTTTAATTATTATTATTATTTTATTTTACGGAGAAAAGTAATTGCTGATAAATGAGGTTCATTTGCCTTGTGCTGAATTACACTCACTGTGCCTGAAAGAAGCTGGATGTCATAGATGTATTTCTGTTTAACAGTGCCCCACAATGCAAGCTAGGCTGCTTTATTGGCTCTTAGTTTTTATTGACACATGGTGATAAAAAATATTTGCTTTAAATGGGTAAAAGATGGCAAGCTGAAGAATGTGGACTTCTACTAAGGACTGTGCTATTTTATTTCTCAGATATATGGCATCTCCTTGTTAAAATATAGGCAATTTGATGCATTAGTCAAGCTGTGGAAAAGAAACCAAAGACAGGAGATATGTTTTGTCCTAATGATTGATATCAAATAGCCATTTCTAGAAAGGAGTAAATCTATATAAATCTGTAAAAATCTAAATCCATATAAAACTGTACAGTTATAGATTTTAAAATATAGATTTAAAGATAGGATTGAAAGATAAATCTATGCTTGGGGTTGTCAAGATTCAGAACAATGAACAACTGCAGTACTTATATTCGTGGAAACACCAGAAAAGACGATGACTTAGATTGTCCAATATTTAGGGACTAAAAGCAAAGCCTGATGTTTTCAGAGTGGGAAGGGCTGAACCAACCCTTGGCTGGTTTGTTTTCTGGGGAACCTGTGGCAGGAGTAGCTTTTTGCCCTGTGAGATTTCGAGGCAGCTGGTGTGTACACATTTGTTTGCATAAGACTGACTGTATTTTTATTATTTAGCCATGGTGCCTGGAATCTCTGATAGATTCTTTTTAGTGTGTTTGATAGCTCAAGATAAATATACAACTGACTTTTCTTATCTCTGAAAAAATCTAAGTATTTAGAAAAAATGGGGTTTCAAAGGAAATTGAGATGACTCCACACAAAGTACCTCGCATTGCTGAGAAGGCAGGAGCCTGGAAAAGCAAATCTATCTGGAGAAACATGTTAGTTCTTGCACATGTTGGAAGCCAAGTTGCATAACAGGACTGAAAGACAGCATTACCTGCCAGTGTCTGAATTAACAATGAGGGCTCAGAAAAGGTTATGAGGAAAGGGGCAGAATAATAATTTAACCTGCATTTCTGGAAGTTTATCCAGAGCAGTTTTATTTCAAGAGCTGCTTTAATTAGTGGGGAATGGTGGCTCTCAAATGAAACCAAAATTAAAACAGTTAAGTCTGAAGAAATTCCCAAAACCTTTTGTGCGCCATGCTTTCATAATATCAGTGTTCTCTGTCTTTTACTCTGCATTGCAAAGCGGTGAAACTGCCCTGTGTAGAAGCCAGAAAGGAGACAGACTGTCACCTGGGTTTCAGCAAATGTCAAAAATCTCAGTCCAGCTGTGGATGCTTTTGAGTAAAGGTGAAAGAGGCATTGGCCAACTTTTTCTATGTGCTGGCCTTCTTCAGTAGAGAAAGTATGCTGAAGTGTCGGTGTTGTCTGTGATGTTTTCCTGGAGAGAACTCTTGTCGGAAAGAGTGGTTCTTTCTCAGTTTTAACACAATATAATTTTTCTCCTAGAAATCCAGGAATCTTCTTTGAAAAACAAAAAGCAGAACTGAACTCCCGCCCATGTTGGCTAGCAGAAGTATCTTGTGGATACTTGAGTAAAATATACTCATTTTATCGATGCTAAAATACAGCCGCCTCCCTCTTTTTTTATAGCATTTGGACACCATTTTGGCTGATTTTGTTTCAGCGTGCTGCCTCTGGGAGAAGGCTAAGCTCTGGTGGATTGATGCTCCAAGTCCCATCAGTATTGGAAAACTTGTTCTGTTAAGGCTAATACACCCCATAAACCCACAAAGGGAAAAAAACCCCCAAACCCTCAACTGTTAAACATGTCTGAATTTCTCTTTTTGTTCTGGTTGGAAGCAGGCAGGCGAGGATTTGGCTGAGGGAGAGGAACAGCAGTAGTATGCCTGCAGAGGTAGTGGTGGCAGCTGAGGAGATGAGGTCTCATGTGGCTCTCTTGGTGGGACAGGGACCCACGCAAGGACCCACACAACCTCCCATCCACAGGAGACTTGCGTGAGGCTCTTGCACTCACATGTTGTCACCTGGCTTCTTTAGCATTTCTGTCTCAGAGTTACATGAACCAGGAGTTCTGACCACTACTGCTGTCCTATTTTCATCTAAGTTGTCCATCTTTTTCAGAAGTCCTTATTAAGCATTTCATTTACTGAGAAGAATTAATGCAATGGAGCTGCTGAGGGATGTTTTCCTAGCTGGCCTGGCTCATTTTGCCTTGTGCTTCCTGCGTGCCTTTGGACATGTAGATTCACTTGTGTGTATGTAATGCCTGCTTGCTCAGGCTCGTAGAGTCCAGGTGTTTTTTTGGGTTTGTCCTCCTACTAAAAAATGGCACGACTGATATGCCTCTGGATAATCTCACAGGAATTATTGATTTTGTTGTCTTTTTATGCCAGGGACTACAGAAACATGACAGAAAAAAACATTGCTTATGTGCATGATTTATATATCAATTTAGCTTTTTTCCAGATGCTCCTTTCCTACATATCCTAGAAAAATATTATAGACAGAATATGGAAAATTAAGAAGGAGAATCTTAGTAATATAGGAGTTGGCTCAGACAAGTAGGCAAGGAAGCCTAATACACATGAAAAATGTATCAGTGTTCTAATAAAATCTGTAGCCATATCTATTCTTGGGATTTGCTATAGTCCTTCACCCAGAATTACACATTCATGAGGACACTTCTTAATCTACTTTATATGTAAGTTTTAATGATGCCAAGGAGTCTAAATCACCTGAAATAATCAATAGAAGTCTGCTGTCTAAATAAATTTGAGCATCTGAGCCTGTGTCAGCCTGCAGCTGAACTGTGCAATCAGTTTATGCCTTTGCAGATATTTGGAGTCCTCTCTACCATTTTTTATTTCCAGTTCTCATCTGCTGTAAGATTGCATAACGTGGAAGTTCAGGCGAAGGTAGGTTCTTGCAGAGTATCTAACAGCTTCTTTAACACCTAGCAGCCCATCAAGAGTGTTGAAACGAATGCATTCACAAAGGAAGTGTTTTCAGTCCTGCTTTTATAAGGATTAAAAATGTATTTGATGTTGTGTATCTTCTCTGAGTTTCCTTTTGTACGTATAATGCATTTAGACATCCTCAAGACCTGCGTGAAAAATAAGGATATTGGAGGAATATTTAATTAAAGCTGGCAGTTGGCTAAGTCCAAGGGATCATTTCTTGACTACTCTGCTGCAGTAATTGCCATCCGGAAAGTACACTGCAGGAGCTGGGTCTGAAAAGGGGCTGTGCCAGTAGGCTCTGATGTGTTTTCCTCCACAAGGGAATTGCAGAAAGTGATTTTGCTTCTTGTGTGATATTTTCTCATCTTTCCATCAGGCAGAAGCTTAAATACAGGGAGTAATCACCATCTAGGTGAAAGATAAAAGGGAACTGTTTCCCACAGAACAAAGCCAAGCACAAGAGCTTCTAAAGAGGAACCAAGTGCTGGTTGCTGTATAGTTAAATAGACAGATTTTCTCCAAGGACCAAGGAAAAGGAAATCCCACAGAAGAATCTTATTTATTTTCCAGACTTTTGCGTAGGCTTCAAGCATTGCTCTGGTGTGAGTCAGCTGACCAAATAAGTTCATTCTGTCTGCTTATTTTTCAGCTTCATATTCTCTTCTTTTTAAATTACTTCCCTTTTTTTTTTTCTGTCAGACAACAATACTCTAAAGGGCTGATCCTTAAAATGGAAAAACTCTGGTGAAAACTCTTCTTTCCAATATTTTTTAACCTAGATTTTTAATGAAAAGTTTTGTTTGTTTTTACAGTTTAAAATTCGTGAAAATAATAAGAATGCTGTTCCTACAAAATATGAAATATGGCCTATACACGTGATACTCTGGTTTCCTAACTGATGATTGAAATGTCTGCAAATTTTATCTAAGGAAACTTCAGGATACTGGTTGGTCAAGTTTTTTGATAATTTTTTTTTTGTTAACAGCCCTACTGACTGAGCTAACCTTCCTTTTGAAACCAAAGTGGGATTCTAGGAGTTTTAGAGCTCAATATTGAAATTGTCAGGCTTTGTTTTACTCCTGTGCTTTAATTATCAGATACCCCATCACCAGCGAACTGTTCTGTGAAGTCTAATATTTGTATTGGTGATTTATAAAACACTGTTGTCTGCTGTTTGCTGCTAGAGCAGGAGCTGATACCTCTGGAAACCTCACCATGCTCAGCAGCGTAGGAGTAGCTGAGAACATGGCTGTGCTGGCCACATTCCATGTTGTTTCTGAATGAATTGCACAGCCAGGCATAGGCTGCTGCTACTGCAACAGTTGTCAGAGATGTTTGGCACAACTCTTGTATGTTTGTGAAGCACTCTCCAGTGAGCTCTCCTCTCATCTTCCTAAGATGTGCACCCTCTCTCCCTGAGCTTTTGCACAGCACATACTGGCTGACCAATACTGACCTGAATTGATAACAGTCCCGGGCTCAATGAAAGTGAAAAGTCATAGCTGGCAAGAAATGAGAGGTGGTTCGGCTTAGATTTGGAAATTACGCATGGAAGTGTCTCTCTCCTTTGATTTCTTTTACCAAGTCAACCATACCAAAGGTGTCCTGCAGAAGCACCAACCAGAAGTTCCAAGTTTCATGTGCTGCTGCTTATCAAAGTCATGCTGTCCTCATCTTCTCTTGCCTGCTTACCTCTGTTTCTCATAAACTATCTTGTACTCTTGGAATGAGGAATCATAGTTTCCCAGACAGAGCTGGCCTTTAAGTGCAGGTTTTGTAGATATAGGATATTTTTCCATTTCTAAAAGGATAATAACTGACAAAGTAAGAGCATTAACAAGATGCTAAATTATTTGTTTGTATTAGGTTTTATCTCAAAATTTCTTAGGAGGATATGCCTTTCAAAACCTGAAGATTTTTTGTGCTGTTTAATCGGTTGGTTTTTTGGGTTTTTTTACAGATGAAACACTGTCTAAATTCAGGATTCAAATCACAGATGTGCTAGCAAAGGGCTAACTTTAAATTTCAGAAAATCTGCAGTAGCAGATGACAGTGTCCTATGAGTGTCCTAGACAATCAAGACTAAAGCAGTGAGCAGTTTTGCACAATGATAGATTGGGGTGATAGCAAAGATACATGCCATTAATGGAAGGACTCCCTAGTGTTATTTAGCCTTGAAAATTTCATGCTTCTACCTGAGAACTGTATGGTAGCCAATGTGACATGATCTTAGGATCCTTTTCTTACTTTTGGATGTGCATTCACAAGCCAATATAGAATGCATTAGCTTGAACCATTCTTGAAAGAATGTCAAGTTGCCCTGGGGGTACTAAAATCCAGCAGTTCTTTCACACTTGCATGTGTTGCTCCTAAAAACATGTAGATCAGCATGAAGGGGAGTAGGCACTTCAACAGCCTTTGAACCACACCTGCCAAATTTACAAACAAAAATTTCTTTGGGGGTTTTCAGAAGTGCTTAACTTGACATAATTCTACTCTCTGAAAATGCATGGAACTTTACTGTTGGCTAATTGAGAGGAATTAGGTCAGTACTGTGTTCCTTTGTTCCCAAACATTGTAGCTCAGCATCTTTCTTAACCACCAAGTTAGCTTAGAAAATCTTACAGCACACACAATCATGTTTATTCTCTAGCTATCACCTCAGACAGACCTGGTCGTGGTATTTTCCTTCCCTTTTCAAGTGCTGCTTTAGTTTCTAGATTTACTTGATTTTATGTTGTTTTTTTTTCATACTGTAACTTCATCTAACATTAAAACATTCCTCTGCCTTTGAAAATTAAAATACAAACAATCAGTAAATATATCCACCTCCATGCTATTAATGCCTTGCACCACAGAACAGATGCTGAAAGTGAAAAATATAGCCAACTTTTAGGCTGAAGAATAGTGGAATTACTGGGTTCTTTTCGGGTTATGAACTTCAGCCAAACAAGAGTTGGCCTTTTTTCATAAATACACATTGTTCTTGACTTTCCTCTGACTTGGAACACATTTGAATTGGTAATAACACAGCTGAAATCCACAGAGCTTTGGCAATCTAAGCTGGGGAGAAGAATGGGGCTCCCTATCTTTAGCACTCACATAGCTATACATCTTGGAAACTCTTACACACTCTTTGCAAACCCTTTATATTTGCAGAACAGGAAATCTGAGTCCTGCAAATGAGTTAAACACTGGAGTCAGGTTAATTCTTTTTTGCCTCCATACTCAGGAAACTCCAAACGCCTCACGGAGGAGTTATCCGACCACAGCTATGCAGCTTGGGAATCTGGAGCTCAGACTGAGCAAAACTATGTTCTAAATTCAGTAAGCACAGCCTTACTCACCAGGAAAAACCCAGAACACTCTGAATGATCAAAACACAGTGGCTTTAGAAAATATTACTGTGGTAAAAAATGGATATAGCCTTTCTTTCAGTGACATATCATTTAACTATGTTCTTCTGTAGATCAGCCTGAGGACAATGCTTTCGTAAGGTGAGAAATAAAAATTCATTGTATCTAGCATGATGATTCATATGACCACCAGCAGGAGGATATGTGCATGCTTTTTGGGGTACCACCTAGTCTGGACTGAGACACGGCACCAACAAAGCAATGCAATTTGTGTGAAAACCGAGCCACTTTCTGATTATTTGGTTTGATTTGGAAAGCAGGTGTGCAAACTTCAGTAGCATTTCTTCTGAGTTGATGTGAGTGCCTGTATAACAGCTCATCAGCCTGGAAATACACAGGTGCACGCTCTACCAGTAAACACAAATCTACCAGTAATATGCATAGATATTCCCTGTGCACCTATGCATCCCCCTCTGAATATCTAAATGTTACTTATTAGTGAATACTCTGCTTGTTATTTCTTTATTAATGACTGTCTCCCATTCAACCAACGTCTCTGAGTGGTTTGGCTGTAATCTAAATAAATTTTGGTTTAGATGCAGTTTTGTTCACTAATGAATCATAATTTTTGTCACTGTAAAAGGAACCTCTACTTTTCCTTTGTATAAAAATAAGAAATTAGGCTGTGCTCATTCTACATGCAACATACATGCAGTTCACTGAATTTTTTAGTCCTTTCCCTTTACATATTTGTGCTCAGAAAGGGAGATAATGATGACACGAGCAGCTGAATTCTATTTGTAGTCATGATAAATTAGCTTTGATGTGATCAAAATAAATGCAATGAAAATAAGAATGTAAAACTGGACATATCAGACCAGAATAAAGTTTCTTCTGGTATCAGATGCTCTTTCTGATAATTCACTATAGCATGGGCCAATAGTGGAGGACAAGAACCAGACAAGCATCTGAGGATACTTCCCCAGAGTAGTCTCTTAGCCTCTAGCAATTTGCAGTTTGGGATTTCTTCAGCTTGTATTGAATAGACGTTTGTAGAACTGCCTCCCCATCCCCAAATAAACAATTTATGCTGCCTGTTTTGCATTTAAAATTTTGGCAGCACAACATCCAGCCATAATAAATTCTTCAGTTTATCTTCATGTTTTTCAAAGATCCATCTCCTTTCCTTGCTCTAGACCTGCAATGCTGATTTCATTGATTGCTTGCTAATTCTTGTATCAGAAGAGACAGGAGGCTCTTGTTCCCTATGAATCTTTTTCATGGCACTTACAATTTTATAAAATGCAATCATAACTTCCTTTAATCCCTGTTCTGTTTCCAGTTTTAAGAAAGATGTGCCAGGATGTGTGTGCGTCAATAAGGATGTGGTTCTTAGAAGCAAGGAGCAGTTGCTAAGTAATGAACGTGAAGCATGTTAAAGTGGCTTTGTAATATGAGAGCAGAGCTGACAGGAAGCTTAGAGGGTCATTTTATATCAATATGCTGGACATGAGGCGAGTATTGCTAATGCTGTGTAGTGCTGCAGCCTGGGAAATGGGAAAATGGACACACAGAGGAAGGGTACATTTCACTGGTATCAGACACTTTGTAAGGCAGTCCTCATTTTGCACAAGGATAAATGCACATATTTGATTAAACCTAGGAAGATCAATTTTTTTAAATAAGAGCTGTCAGCTTTAGAAAAATGTACCCCAGAAATAATTGAAGTGTTAAAAAAAAAAAAGTAACAGAGCTATTCCTTTAAAGGAGCAAGTGAAGTACAACCCCTAGTACGAGGACGTGTTCAATGTGTCAAAAGGAAATATACCCAACTCCCCCCATCTGTGTATAAATGAGGCTTTATAAATGCTTTCCTTAAAGTCTGGGAACGTTTGGTCATAGCTTTCCTTAAATATTAGATCAAATTAGTATCTGTCACTTTGATGGACAATACCTGAAACTGATGCCATCAATGGGTCAATATCTGGCCAATTCTGTCAGCTGGCTTGAGGACTTCATCTTTCCCAGGGGCTACTGAACCACCCCTGTGCATTTTGTCATGCAGCCACTGCTTGGGCAAGATGTGACCAGCAATGCTGCAGCACATGCCTTCATATCTAAACAAAAGGAAAGGACTGCAGCAGATGTCATGCTGTACAATGAATCCTTATTTAGGAGAGATTTATATTCAAATTCTGCTTTCTCTAGAGCTCGTGGAAGAAAATTGCCCTTTTATTAGTCATAGTTCACAATGGTGGACATGTAGAAGAACCTAGGGGCCCTTAATTGCCAGTTCTTCTACTGTGTAGGCAGATGGAGTCTTTCTGTGATTCCCAAATGTAAGTACTGAGTACATCTGGGAGGTTTACACCTACCAAAGACACCCCTTACGCTGTGTTAATGGAGGTACAATGGTTATTTCCTCTACTGTGCCTCACAACTTTGCACTCTCAAAAACTACAGAGAACGATGAAAACTTTGATGAAAGCAGCTGGAAAGGCTTTTTTGTAGTTGGAAAAATTGGACCTCCCCTGTGTGAACGCACGGTTAGAATATGGATATGGTATTTGGTAGGAGGTATATTTTTCCCTTGTTAAAATGGATCCAGCTTTGTTTATCTGAGTGCCAGTAAGAAACAAAGTGGAGTGTGTTCAGTGATTACCACTTGTCAGTCATCTATCCTGATATTCTTACCACGATTCAGAAAGGAAAAGAGGTAGTGAAAAAAGATGTTCGTTTCTAGTCAAAAACTTTGGAGTTGGGATAATTAAGGCTTGGTGCTGGAAAGCTTGGCTTTGAATTCCTCAGAACAAGTGAACATACCTTTCTAGTAGTTGAGACTGAAGTCTGTGTCTCAGACGTCACTTCTTCCTACAATTGAATCATTCTTGGTCTTTAAATTCAGTCAGTAGACAGGTAAAGAAAGAGAAGACACCTTGAAGAAAGGCTTCCCCATCTTCAAAGGCATCTTTGGCATTTTACTACCCCACTTAGTGGATAGATGATCCTGTTCCAGTGCTCTATCACAGTTCTCTCTCTCTGTATGGACATACAGGGTTTTACTCTGTGAATGCCTAGTTGATAAGTATTCAGGAAACTATATTTATATCAATGTATGCCCACATTTATAGGTGATAATTCAGAAATATTCTTGAGAAAATTTTATAATATAATAAGATTCTCATGAGTAGCAAAAAGTATTACAGTGGTATTTTCATAATATGTGCTGTTGGAGTATGACTATTTGCTAGTAATACCTGTGAGCCCTGAGGATAAAATACTATGTGTTTTTTTAGGAATGTGTTGTAGAAATAGAAAGGAAAGTGGAGGTAAATTAAATCTTGGTCATAACCAGCCAGTATTTTTCCATCTGTCAGCAAAACCTGGCAAAAAACTCCAAAACAACAACAAAATTGTAAACTCTGAGACGAGATGTAGTGATTTACTGTCTGCTTTAACTGTGCCTATGGCTTGCAGTAGAGCTACAAAGCCTCAGGGTTTCCCAGATATTTCCATAACTTATTTGTCCATTTTGCATAAAAGGTTATGATCCCACCATTTATCTAAACATTTTCCTAGTCACCTACTCCAATTATAGCTTGTTATGGAAAACCAGGACTATCATTTATATGTCTGTGTTGCTTTATTATAGGGATGCAGCATACAGCAGCATGTGGAGTCAGAGTGTCTTAGCTTCCCAAAAATCTTTTCCTTTGCTTAAAAACTGTTCATCATTGAAAGGTCACCACTCCTAATAGCATGACCTAATTCACTTCAGCCTGCCTTCCTGCTGCATGGCACATTTCACATGGTAAAATCATGGGTTTGGTGAAGGAGGCAGAACTGATCCAAACCAGGCTGAAGTCTGGCTGTAATGGGCTCAGTGGTCTCGCTGCCTTGCCCTCTCTCCTGGGGCTGCTGAGCCTAGAGTAATGGAAGTGCTTCCCTTTCAGAATAGAATTTAATTAGCTGAAATACATAATGGCTCTCTTTTGTATGATCAATCTTCTGAGTCTGCTTGAACTCAGACTTTCTATGTTAAGAGAGAGTGTTGGATGCAAACTCTGCTTTGCTTTGCTTGAAGTTCCAATAAATAGTTTCATCTTGCATGATTACATTGTTGCATGCTATTTACTTCTCTGGAGTATGTAAGTAATTTCCAGATTGGCTTACAGGGATACCTTGAAGAGGCTCAACATTTTATGTCAGTGAGCAATTAGGTTAGTTACAGGGGCACCTCTCTGCACTCCTCTAAGTGACTATTGTGCTGGCTCTCTTTGATCCCATGACATCTGGGAAGTCTGGTGCAGACTTATCTAAAGGATATGGTCTGAAAAAGTAGCAACTTAGGCACTTTCCTCCTGGGAGCATCATCTAATACTTTCTCCTTTATACTGGATTTTACTAAAGGTTTATCCATTTCTTTTTCGAGAGATCCTTTGAATGTGTAGTAGCTGAGACCTGAAACACTTTATGCTGTGATGGAAACCTCTCACAAAATGCAGCACTCTCAAGTCACCTGGTATTAACAGCCCATAGATCAGATCAGGCATTGAGTAATAGCTGTAAATACTGTTTATTGCCTGTTTGCTGGTATTTCTTTGATAACCCATTGTGTTGTTCTTTAACTTAATACTTCAGAAGTTTTTAATAGTGGTATTTAACTTTGCAAATGTTTTTCCTTCTGTGATGTCCCCCTTTGTTCCCATGTAAGTGGAGTCCTTTCACTTTAGTCTTTTCCACTCTAGTCAATCCACACAAAGCATTGGGAAAGCAGAATGATACCAAATTTGCATCCTTCATTTTGCTACTGTGAATATAACACGTTCTTTTTAGGGTGTTCCTACACACCTATCACAGTCCTGTTGCAATATTGGATCTGAGCTGCATGGATGTTGCAATAGGCATACAAAGTCTCTCTTCTAGGATATTCACAGTTCTTCTTGTGATATTCCACTGACTGATAGTGTCTTTTCTATACCTTTCTATTTACAATCCATCTTTCTTAAATCTGGTTGAGTGGAGCTGTATGCTATTTTTCAGAGCCTGCAGTGCTGTAATATGTATATTTTACTGCTTTTTAGTCAATCTATGAGCACTGTAGAGTTTGCATTAGAGATTCTTATTTTTAGCAGTTGTATAAGCTACATCATTTTGCATGTTCTATTGTTAAATTTCATTTGCTCAGTTAAATCTCTGGATGCCTTACCAGGTCTAGATTCAAATGCAGATGTTACGTTTTATAAGTGCAAGTTTTAAAATGATGCCACAAGTCTTTGCAAATGTTCACAGCTAAAGATCTGTTCTTCAGCTTGGCTTGTCTTTGCTGAGAACATCAATTGGTTGGCTGTTTAACACCATAAATGTGACGACTCAAGTGTCTTGAGTTGTGCTAGGAGAGACTTAGTGTCCCAGAGCTTAATTTCTAGCTGTGTATAATTCCAAAATATAGTAAGCTGAATAGGAGATATATAAAGTAAGTTATATTTATGTGTTTCTAAACTTTAAATGCTTTCTGAAATGCTGCATTTCACAAAGAAAAGTGGGTGTGAGAAAATGGAAATAGGGAATAGATGGGTTTCTAACATATTAAATCTTGGAATTTTTGCCCCATGGGAACATTTGCTTCAATTATGATAAAATCTCACATTTGCAGAAACGAAGATTAGATTCCATGAATTTTACAGGTTTTTATTACCTTTAAGGTTACTTTTTTTAGGGAAAAAAAAAAAGCAACCACCACAAACTCTATTATCTATGCAGATACTTCACTGCTAAAAGGTTTAACGTGAAAATAGAATGGTGAGAAATATAGGCCTAAGTTAGAGTGCTAATAGAAGCAAATGAGTATTTTACTAGTTCTCTTTTCATGTTTTTGGTTGTTTGTGTTGTGGTCTTTTTTTTTTTTTTTGTCAGAATTACTGTTCACATAAACATTATGTAGAGGAAAACCTTGAAATGTGCAGTGTTTGCTAAGAGAATGATCTACTCTGTTCAAATTGGTACTCTTGAGAAATGCACTCTTGAGATATATGTCTCTAATATTTGTTTTAGACAACTGTGAAATCTTACTGTCCCAATATAGATATCCATATGACAGATACATCTACAAATACTTTTCAGGGAATTAAGTCTCGTTGTTTTAAGGCAGAACTTGATTTTTGTGAGTAGGAGATCAAATCTGGAAGTTTGGATGGCTCAGATGACCCTCAGCCTTTTTGCAGTCCCACTTCTAATCATGTTTATAAACAAGATAGCTCAGAGTCCCATAGCAGTCATTTGTGGTTCTGAAGTTAGTTGGTTTAAAATATAGATCTTTATTTTGGACCCAAAGTTAATTGGGTTAATATACCCATATATTCAGCTGACAATAATGAGTATAAAGTTATTTGTTAAACAATTTCCTGGATTGTTTCAAGATTTTGTCAGTCTGGGTCCCCAGCTAATATTCCACCTATGTAAAACACTTTGCTGTGTTATCTCTGCTCATTATTTTATCTTGCAGCAGAAATGGAACATATTGAAGGGCTTTGTTCAACAGATGATCTCTGTTGATATTTTAATTTTAATTCCGTTCACATTTTTTCTTAGTTTTTGTTTTAGAAAAAATAATTCAAGGTAGTATGTATTTGGCAAAAACCCCTCAAATATTTGATATTGTTCTTCTTGGTCATCAATAATGTAACTGCTCTTCCTTAACATATTAGTAAGAACAAAACCAACTAAAAACTTTTGTCCTTGAAAACAAGCAACAAACTTTTGTTTCCACTCTTAGTGATGTGGTACAAGATTAAATTCTGGAAGAATTTAGAAATGGGGGTCAGGTTTGCCTTTAAAACTCAAGTCCCAAATAGAGGAAAATATCCATATTAAATGATTCCACAAAACTCTTGTGTCTCTCACTATGGGCCCTCCGTGCCTGCTGTGAATAGTTTGAAGCCCGAAGGCAAAGCTGAGATAACAGAATTTTTCCCAGAGGTCAGCTTGGCCCATCAAGCTGAACCCAAAATCTGAGCATCTGGCCTTCTGGGCAACTCCGCTTATCAGCCACAGTCAGTGAAGTGCACTTTGACCTGCTGAATCCATGAACCATCTCCTCCCTCACAAATCTGAGGAGCTGAAAGGAGGTGCTACTGAGGCATGTTGGAATCTAAATCATAGGTGAGATTCCAGCACTTTCTTCAAAAACCCCTTCCAAAAGCAGACCACAACTGATTTGTATAAGCACTGTACATTAAGGCAAATACTTCAGCTGTTTTAAGACAGCTTAGAATTTGCAAAACCAGCCCTAAGAAACTAAAAAGTCACAATTTTAATGTGCTTGCTTATACTTAGAAGTCAATAGCTTCTCATGTTCTGCAGAATGTAAGAAAGAAGCCTTTGTATCTGAAGCTTTCCATCCAGTGCCCTGTCATACCATTACAGTTTGCCCTGTTATGCCAATACAGTTTGCTATGTGCTGTGTTTGTTAAGATGAAACTGTAGCATCACAAGTGTTATTAACTTCTGCTGTTTGTTGTATGTGTAAAGATTTTATTTCTAGATGCTGAATGACAGATGGGATCAAGGTCCAACTGTGTAAAACTTGCAAGGTTCTGACACATAAACAGATTGCATCATAGTAATACATTACTGATTTATCCTCCCTTTACTGAAGGATAAACTAACCTGAAATTGTTACATATATTTTCAGAGAAAAATATTCATATAGATGGATTCTGAAAAGTGATTGATGCATAATAACCTGGTTTTGGACCAAAGTCCTGCAATATGAACAGGTCTGGGATGAGTAGGTCATGAACCCGTCTGAATACCGTGAATTAGTAAATAAGTAATTTACTAAATATGTGGTTTCAATTAAAGGTAATGCACTTATTTTAAAAATGTGAGGTTTTATATTTATTGCCTTCTTCTAATTCCATTCAATGCTCATTACCTGAGCACCAACACTGTGCAGAGCTCTGTAGATGTTACAAATTAAAATCCAGTGCTTCGAGTGACTAAAATACTTACCATAGGAGAAAGCATCAGGATGCCTTGGGCAGAGGTTGATTTCAGGCATTATCTCTCGTTTCTGCTGGCGTGCATGTGCACGCCTGCCTGCCTCACGTGCGCATTCAGGGAGAGAGCGATGAAAAGGTCAGATGCGGGCTATGGATATGATCTCTGTTCATCTTGCTGTGCTGATGAAGTTTTGTTGATTGAATGTAAATATGCCTTAACTCTTCCACAGCATGTGCATCAAAGAGAACATTATTAGAGCGAAGACAGGCATTTGTTGGTACAATGAAGGTAATACTGTCTGTGCAATGCTGTTTAGAGGTGGTGTACAGTGACATCCGGATACATTTGCATCTAAATGAGATGAGCATTTCTTTTCATTCAGCTTTGATTTACCTTGATCGCTACAGGTTTTTATTCCTTCTGGGATTTGGGGAACTGTATTCCCATTATGCACTCATCTTCCCTTCACATACTGTCTGCCACCTTCAGTCAGTGCCGCCAGATAAGTATATATAATAAAGATCTTTTACATCAGATCTGGTTCTCGTGCTGTCAGGCCAGCTACTGGAGTCTGGGACTCAGGAGGAGCAATGAGTGAAGAATACAGCATTTATTTAATGCTTTTTTTCCCCCCTTGTTTTTATGTTAAGTATTGACCGTATCTGAACCTCCTTCAGCATTATTAATGTTTGTGAGAATAATTGGATGATAATGCCTAGTTCCAAATTTTTTGTTTTAAAATTGTTTTAAAATCATTGATTTTCCTTTTTTTTTCTTTTTGCCTCTGAAGATCCTCAGTATTCTATTAATCAGCATCCTAAAGATATGTGTCAGACTCCCTCACTCAGTGAGTTTGTAGATTGCTGTTGGATGTTTCAGATATGTCAAGATGCTCTATTTGTTCTGTGTGTCACTTAGTGGGTTAGCTTAGCAAAAGCATTTCTTGGCCCAGCTCTTCTCTTGGTTGCACCAAGTTGCATTTTAAATCAAAGTTAAAGTAAATCAATTTAAATCTCGGTGTAGTGCTGATGTGTCTTACAGGGTAGCCAGAGCTATGGCACTTAAAGATAATAATGTAGAAAAACACTCGCTAAGTAAAATTTGTAAATCAACATACATGGGTGAGCCTCTTGTGTTGCACATAATAAACTTTTGCTTTGAATTAATGCACGATTTCAAATCCTCCTTTGCACAGTATAATCAGTCACTGAAGCTTTCTTTCCTATATTCTGCAAGCTCTAAAAAGATTTCAGAACTATTTTAGCATTGGAAAAGGGGAAGCTATCATTTGTTGGCCATTGTTGTTTGGATTGCAGTACCTTCCAAGGAGCACTGGGCACTTAGCAAAGGCTGAAGAAGGTCCATCCCATGGCCCAACGACTGTGTGATTTAAAAAGGCAAAGGCAATTATACAAGGTAGTGACAGAGTAGTGTGTGTACTCTCCTAATGAGAGAATTATGCCCTCATTAACAAGACCTGTCCTCACTGTCTTCACATTTTCTGTCTCTTTTCTCATTTCAGTGAGGGATTTCTGATTTCTCACCTTTTTACCCAGGTTTTGTATGTTCATGTCTTACGATGTTAAGTACATTTCCCTTCAGTGGAGCATCTCCAATATTTCCCTTTTCATTCCCACTCCAAGTCACTGGGGCAGTCCTGTCCTTCTGACATACTTAATGGGATTTGTCAAGTCCTTGGTGTAACCGTGTTTTATTTCCATGAGTAATGAGATAACTGTGATAGGGCATCTTGTCCTGCCCTAAGCAAGACATGCCAAGCCAAACATGAAATGGAATGCCAAACGCTATGTCCTATATGTTTGTCAAGTGTGTGATCTATTTTTTAGAGACCCAACTCAGTACACTGAAATATTTTACTAGTTGTGAACTTTAGCTTCTGTTAATATGATTGAAGCAAGTGGAAATGGAAATTGTCAGGGCAATTTAACAAAGCAAGTCTGTAAAACTCATTACATCCCAGGTAGTAAAATCACTTTAGAAGGCACATTCTTCAAACTTGAGCTTTATTCAGTAAACTGCATTGGTGCCTGACCTTTTAAGAGCTTTCCCTTGCTTGGGAGGGAGGAGGGGGAAAGGCCCTGTTGTTCAGAGCTACCTATCTTAAATTACAAACAGCAGCCAGACTTGACTCTGTGCTTTAGATCACACCGGATGACAAAGTGTGCAACTGCTCCAAACAGACAGTTAAATGGCCAGCTATTTAGATGAGTTTGATGTGTATTTCATGTAATTGTATACTCCATAAAGCAGTAAAAAACCAATGTTGTGTGCTGGCTGTATTTTAGCACAAAGTAAATCAAAGTACCAATCTCATGTTGGTAATTCAACCTAATCTTATCAAGACCTGATGCTTTAAAGAAGCTTTAGATTGATACTAGGTAGTGGGTGTGTGGCGGTTAAAGATGCTTTGGAGAAAATAATTCCTGTTAGGTCTATATCTAATTTGCATAGCAAGATAAATTAGCTTGTTGAGAACTCTGTAAGACCATGGATGCGTTTCTCCTGCACTGCAGTGTAAACATGCCCTTAAGTATACCTCTCTCTGCACTGTCACCATGCATGTCTCCAAATAGATGACAGGCTTTTCCTGCCAAAGTTACGAATGAGCTGTCAATCCACCCTAGATAACAAATTTAGGCTCTATTTTTTTCTATTTTTTTTAATACGTTATTCTTCCAATCATACGCCACAATTTTTGATTAGTGTCATACATGAAAAGCAAATGTGTCAAGGGCTGTGTCTCTACCATTATTTTAATTTTCCAGCATCTAAACAATTATGAGCTGTAGAGATTGCATTTTCTTGGAGCTATCCTTTACCAGGCTCATGAGCACAACTCAGGTTGCTCATTAGTGAGCCCACACAGAGTTTAGTCCAGTAACCTTTGAAGTAAATGGAAAGCCTCCCACATATTTATTGAGTGTCAGATAGACATTTAGTGTACATTGTGGCATTAAAAGATTTTGTCTAATTACAATAATGAGGCTTTTGCCTTATCTGTGTAGTTTGTGAAGTTATGGGGGGGAGTATGTTAGACCTGATTGTGGAAAGCTTTGAAAAGAGAAAGTGTTATCCTTCTTTGGAATTTTCATGTTGTTTCACGCTGGGTTTGGTTGTTTTTTTTTTTTGCCATTGGTGCTATGCATTTTTTTTTCCCTCTTGGATCTGTTACCATTTTATCTAGAGGTTTCCTGAAAGTCTTTACAGATAGTTGGTAAATGACATAAGTGGAAAAAACAATGGATTAGATTGGATTGAGAGTGAGGAATAAAAACTTTAAAAGGGGAAGTTTTTGCAATAAGAACTGGTATAAAAAGCCAAAAATGTGTATTTTTGATTTTCTATGGGCAGAAGGATTTGCAAATGCGTGAATGGTACTGAGTCCTACATGCAGTGAGGTCCATAGGTGACAGATAAAAAGCTATGTAAATTCATAGCACTCCTGGTAAGAGTCCTCCTTGTGTGTGTAATCCACAAAAAGTTTGCCAGCATAAAGAAATGATGGAAGATGGTTATACATGTAGGTAATGGAACTCTGCAGTAGCTGTTTTTTTTACCACAGAGAAGTACTGATCTTTGTGTATAAACTGTTTTACATCAAGGGGAACTTAGTGTTAAGCCAGATGTAAAGCTAGGATGATGACTTTTAAAAATTTGGCCTTTTTCCATGTAGAAAATAAATGGCCCTTGCTCTCCAACAGGTGGAATTTATTCCATTATTCCTGTACATTGGTAGCATTTCTTCTTCCCTGTTTAAATTCCCTTTCCAGTGTGTGGCACTGCCTTGGGTTGGAAGCATCAAAAGGGGAGCAATTATAGAAAAAAACATTAATGTTTCAGGAGGTCTTAGAATGTAAATGATCCACCATCCTGAGGAACAGGAATGCAATTGAACCTTTGATTATAGATATGTGTGGCATGCTTTGTGGCTTTCTTTCATAAATACTCTCCTTTGCAGAAAACAGAAATAGGCATAATTGGGACCATGCTCTGTTCTACTAATCAACCTGCAAACTGTATGCTGTAATGACCCTGGCATAATACCTTTTTTAAATGCCTAGCTGGTATGCCCAGCATTTGAAAAAAACATACTTTAAACACAACACAGTGTGTTTACTATCCATAGCTGGGTCATCTACAGCTGTTGTTGAGGTAGGGAGCAGCTTTGAAGGTCTGCATTTCTAGAAGGAAGGCAGACATTCATTGAAGGCATTTAATTTGATGGTGAAAGAATGTATTTGTTTAAATACTCAACTTGCCTTCATTTATTAGAGTTGTTTATGTCACTTAAAGCAGAGTTTTCCAAAAGTTTTTTGCTCTAGAACCAGTTCCAAACTACCTGTGGTTTCTTTAGACTCCACTCTGGGGCTCATAGAAATAATCATGAATTGCCTTGCCTTAGTCAAACATTTTTAACCATCATTATTTTCCCTTTATTTCTGAAATTTCAGATTTTAAGGCAAATTATTAATCTTTGAATATAACAGATAATGCAGCAATCACTCCTTCCCTGTATGCTCCTCTACTTGAAATGCAGGTCAGATGTTGAAAAAAAGGGGAAAAAAAAAAAGAAAATACTGGGTTTTGAAAACAGCATTGTGATTGATTAATAAACCTCATTCTCTATTTATGTATCTTGTCACTATTTTCTCAGCCTTTGCAATGCTATGGTTGCATTTCAATTTTTGGCCTTTTTTCTCCATTTGCATTATTTTACATGTGCTCCCTTTAGTGTCATCATCTTTTTAAGTGCTTTATTGTTGGTAGCAACTGAATTACAAATCATTTACATTAACACATCTGCACAGCCTTAGCAGGAAAGGCTGCTCTTCCCTCTTTTTACCAAATTCTATGATATACTGCAATCCAGCCTTAGTTCAGAAAAATATTTTAAAATTTGGTGTGATTCCAGTATTGTAATAGATCATATTCGTTTTTAGTCAGAAGGTGAGCTCAACTATGTTTAAAATTAAATATATGAACTGCTCAGCCAGTTTTTCTGTCTGTAGCTGAGCTCTCTTCTAACCTCAGCTCTCTGATTTTCATTTTGTTCATAATGTGGGCAGAATGAGTTCCTGGGGAAGTCCCTACAGAATTATCCTATAAACACAGCCTCCTTGCTGTGAGAACTGACACTGCCCTTGGAGCACAGGGTCATTTGCAGTGAGCTTAGTCAGAGGTTTTCAATAAACTGTCTTAGCTTGAATTGTCATTTTGCTTGGCGATTTTGATGTCACTATGTGTAAGCAAGAGACGGTCACAGCCTCGCATATGTTTAGGCTGATTTGGGTTCTTCCACAACTTGTGTGAGGGAAAATGTGTTGGACTGCACTTAGTTTAACTCCCTGGAGTAAAAGGAAAAGTTATATTTTTACAAAGATGGTGAGAAAATCACATTTATCCAGGGCTTTTAGTACCCACCATAAAGTAGCACTAATCGTAATTATTGGAATACTTTTCCCAGCAATATGGTAGCAATATTTGAAGGCATAAGATTCAGACCTGTTTGTCTTCTTAAAAAAGTGTTTGTATTGGAAAACAGATGCAGCAGTTTGGTATATACACCATTTTGCTGGTAATCTGAATATATCAGTAGCAAAATGAAATTATGCATAAATTTATTGTTGAAATTATGAGCAGTCACAAGGAGAACACCTACAGTGACCCCTTGTTTGTAATAATTTCCCCCCCCCAAAAGATAGATGTAGGCAGTAAGCATGATCCCCTCTTAAGCCAATTGGGTTTATTCACAAATCGCTCATATTTTTGTTAGTCACTGCAATTATTTCTTTTGTCCTAGTTTGTATTCTTCCAAGTCATAGAATAATTCCAGGATACACTTAATTTCCAGAAATTCTTACCAATTTTAGTGGGATTTGCAAGCTATCAGTTCTTTTCCAGATATGCAGAGTGGAAACATCCATACTCTGTATCTGTATGTGTATACGGGAGGCTGGAGCTGTATTAGATAGTAAACATCACTGAGCATATTATGTACAACCTATTAAATATAAATCTGTTTTCTGCACCACAATTCCTATTTTGAATCACTCTTCTTTCTTTTTCTCAGTATTGCTTATAAATTTTTTTAAATTTTTTTCTGCAATTAAGCAAAAAGGCAAGCAGCAGGAAAGGCACATTAAGAAAATATAATAGGTAGATGCATTTTTGTAGACCTCTGTCTTTTTTCATGTAGTGATATGTTTAAATGGTTTGTTTAAATTTTAAGCTACACAAAAATGAAGAATTAACACAGAGAAAGGATATTTAGGAGTCCTCATAGCAAACACAGTGACACTTAGAAGCAATACTAGTGCTTTCTAGGGACTTGGGGAAAAGATATTTTAACTCATTGTAATACTGAGCTGTGATCCCTTTCTCATTTCCTAGAAAAAAAGTTGCTAAATTTTTCAAAAAATAATATCAGTGACAGGGAGAAGGTATGTAAAAATGATCTTTGCTTAATTTTACAATTAATTGATCCAATAACTATTTCTGAAGTAGCAGTATTTTGAAAAAAAAATCAGATCAGTGTTAAGGCAGCTTAACTGGCTACATGGTGTGTCTGCATTGTGGTTGGTACTTTCTCATGGAGGTTTCCCTCTCTAAAACTTTGCTGTGTAAAGGTTTGAGTGAGCTAGAGGAGTTTCTGCCTGGTAGGGGTATACTTGATACAAACAGACAGTGTGCAAAGCAGGCCTTACTGTAGCGCTGGCTTAAAATATTCAACCTGTAGTATTCTGGGAAAAATTTCCAGTCTAGTAACTGTGTCATATTTTCTCTCAAAACACTATTTGTTTTCTATAGACAAAGAGCAGCTTTTGTATAGGTAGTTGAAAGTACAAAGAGGTCTCTTGGCAAATCATTAATCTTGCTTATAATTGCTAGTCAGCACTGTAGCTCTTTTCCATAAATTAGAAGAGGAGGGTTAGCCAAACATCTTGTGTTTCCTGAGGCAGAGAGCAAGAAGAGCTGATTGTCACAGGCAAGGACTACATTTTAAACTTGTACTCATGTCTAATACCATTCAGTAGGGGAGAAGGGAGGGAAGACAAAGATAGGGAAAAGAAGAATTAACTTAGTTTGTTCACATCATTAGAAAGGAGGAAGACAGACTTAACTCATCCTTGGCTTCCATTGTTTAAATGGCTTTCCTTTTGCTCATGAGTGAATGACATAACTGCCCATGTTTCCCTCATATTTTGTTTCTTGTGAGCATGTTTACATGTGTGTGTCATTTGAAAAGTGATTGGCCCCACTCTGGTCTTACATGTCCCAGAGTGGACATTCACACAGGGCTGGCAGGACTAGGACCATGAGGAGCAATGGTTTAGCCAGATCTGGAGGACATCTTCTATAAACATCACCACTTAAAAGGGCAATTGAACTGTCACTTCCTTCATGATGTTGTTATTATTATTATTATTAGGCATGGTTATGTCACCAAGGTTCAGCTTATGGTATGGGGTGAAAGCTGAGGGACTTTCTGAGAGGGGATTCTTCTCATTCCTCCCTGTGTCTGCTATTTTATTCGTTCAGGGAGAGTGTCTGAGTTTTCCAGTGTGAGTCTAGACAAGGAAGGAGCAGGCTATCACCCTTCTTGCACTGTGTTCTGAGGGACAGGCTGCTTGCTTATGGGATCAGAGCAGGCGCAGAGAGACTGCTGGGCTCCCCACACCCTGCTGCCCTACAAAGATCATGCAGGTGAAGAGCTGGGCTTTTCATGTCCCTCTGTCCTCCCTTGTTGTACTTCTGTAATCTGCTGCTAACTTTTCACAACAGAAAGTTCTTAATTAGCCTTTTCTTAGTTGGACTCTGAGTTCGACTCAGCTGCTTGTGAAGAGCTCTTTAGGTAAGTCAAGTGTGGGGTGTTCTTCTGTTCTGTGTTCTAACACAGCTTGTCAGCTCAGGGATTCCACACACTGGTATGGCAAACTCTTTTCTTTGTATGTATCTCAGGACTATTACTCTTAGAAAGTGCTTTAAATGTATTAACTAAAACCCCACACAAGGCAAAATGCTGGTCTGGGAGAGTTTGCACAGTGCTGGTGCTTGTGGATTAAATATGTACAGCATCCAGCTCTACTGCATGAGCAGCTTTTAGTACTGAGCCATTCAGCCTCCTCTGATAAAGGCTGGCGTATTGCCCACTTCCTTACAAGTTTCTGGATACAACATAATGATATTGAGGATGTGACCAAGAAAGCACGCAGCTCCAAACAATCACGCTGGTGCTTTGCATGCCAGGCAATATGGTGCTCTTGACATGGGGTCTTTCCTTTTCCCAACATTTATCTGCCTTGTTTAGATTGAAACCTATTCTGGGAATTTCCTTGTGTTTTATTTTTTAACTGTCTGTCAAATCCCAATGCTTAACTACCATAATAGAAGAAAATAAACAGCATCAATTACTCTCAAAAAATAATGGACCTTATACTGAAAGATGCACCTGCAAACTTCTAGTATTACTCAGACTTAAAAACATTGTACAAAATTCCTCTTTAGCAAAAAAATTCAAAAAGTACTGCAGTAGCACTATGACATTGCTGTACAGTAGATTTTCCCAACCTCCCAACTCTATTTAGCCTGTACAAAGATGCATGCCCCATGGGGATTGCAAAACAGTATCATAAAATACTGTGAAAGTATTAAAAGCATGGGAGACCGCATTTTGTATAGGAGCAGAAATGCTAATCATCTTGTCCCCTTGATAACCTCTCAAGGGCCGCTAAAATGGCAATGCTCTATCTCCAGTTTGAAAACTGCTGCTCTCCAGAAGAGGGATTAACCCAAGCTTCCTGGTACACAAAGTAAAGGAACTATTCATATTGACTTCTTAGGCAATATAGAAACCTGATTGCATGAAGGTAAGCGTAAAGGCAATGTTTGTTGGCAGAAAAGTTAGTTCTCTGCCAACAAACAGTAAATGAGATAATTAGAAACACAAAATGCAGAAAAACATGAACATAGAATGGAGGAGATGTCAGAGCTTGAAGAACAGTATTTGCATACTGGTCAGATCTCTGGTGTTTTTCCTGCTCATGTAAATTCTCTTTCCTGTTTTATACTGTTTAGTTCTTTGGTTAGTTTTCTGTTTAAATTTCAATTCGAAGTATGTGAAGAAGGACCAGATGGTTATACAGTCGGGATTGGTGGCAGAGAGGTAGCAAATGATTTTATAATGTGAACAAACCAGGTTCTAGCTGTTTGATCTCAGCAATTTCTTCCCACCTTGGAAAGCCATCTAGTAAATTTCTGTTTCCCATATGGGCACTCATAGGCTGAGATCAAGTCACCTCTAAACCATCCCTTTGATGAGTTAAATAAATTGATCATCTTGCATCTCACACTGTGAAGCAAATGCTTTGATCCTTTCATCATTCCTCTTGCTTTTTCCCCTGCAACTGCTCTAGTTTTTCCAAGTCCTTACAGTGAAAGTGAGAACTTGGACCTCACAGTTCCTGGATTGCAAGCACTAGAGCCAAGGTGTTGTACTTACTCATCCTGTATCCCCCTTTCATCACATCATAGCCTCTTGAAGCAGTGCTACTCTAAGAATTCATGTTCTCATTTAGCCTCATGTTCCATTTAGCCTCTGAAAAGCCTCAGGACTTTTCAGAGGTACAGCTCAGGGCTGAGCTCACCACCTAGAAAAATGCTATTTCTTATTCCTAAATGAAAGCCTGTATGCTTTTAAACAGCGCATTGTTTGGTTATGTTGATGCATGAGAGGGCACACTGATGTCAAATTTTGAGTCAGTGTGATCTGGAGCTCTAGTGAGAATAAATGGTTTTGCTATTTTCATTGAAAATAGCATGATTTTAAGAGGTTACTTTTTCTGTAAGAAATAGACTGGTGCAGGTGAAATGGGAAAAGGGTCATGCATAAGATTAGTTTGGTTTTGTGTGAAGTTTTTAAACCAATCCAGTAATTCTGTTAGCCTAATTTGACATCTTAGTTTCAAAAGTCAGAATTTAGGCATTATTTAAGATGGTTGTTTTCCATTCCCATGTTTATATAAAAGACCTCATGTAACTGAGTATAGAGAGGGGGGAAGAAAATCCTTTGATCCTTCAGCAAAATGTTTTTATGTAAGTAGCCTTCTCGTGGTGAGCTCTGGAAGTCTGGACAGATCATTGTCCATCTGTTTTTACAACTTTCTGTGATCACTGTCCAGCAAATGCTGTGTAATCTACAGAGAATAAACACTTCCAGAGTTGAGAATGTGCTTCCCAGGTGCTGAGGGGGAGGGTCATGCAGCCAGACCATTTGCTGAAATGTAGGAAAACAGTAATCTGGAGAAAACAAATATCCATGGAGACTTTGGGGGAGGATCACATCTCTTTCATTTTCCTTTTCTTTTAGAAACCAGAGACTCTTTTGGAAAGAAATATAAAGGTACTGGTAACTTGTCTTGTGCTGGACGGGTTAGTGCACAAGAAGGAAGAGACGCCAAGACCTTTATAATCAGTAGCTCTTTTTTAAAGATTAAAGGAGCGCAAAGGAAACATGTAACGTTTGTGCAGAAGGCTAATGAAACAAATTCCCATAGCTGTATTTCCATTTGGAGCGCTGTTGATTGCAGGAAGAGGGATGGAAGGCCCGGAACCGCAGCGTGGAAACGAGCCGCGGCATCTGGATCGTGTCATGGCAAGGAGGTTTAGTAGCTCTGAGGCGCTGCCCTCATTCCTACTGGAGCTTAACATCCCCTCCAAAACGTTATGCAGCAGGCAGACAAGCAGCCCTCATTGCTGTTCATCCCAAGGGCTGTGCCTGCCCAGGCTACATTCAGATCAGAAATTCTGTGCTGAGAAGGTTGCAGGGCTTAGGCTCCCTGGCACAGGATATAAATATTGTGCATATGTTTTCACGTTATGGTAACACAAAGGCATATGCCACTGTCACTGGTGCTGCTCTAACTACAGCACTGCTAGCTTATTTTTATCTTGATCTCAGCTTTGTGTGCCTTTGTGAATGCTTGTATTTCTATTCACAGGATGTTCCTTCATGGAATTCCAAAGGGCATTACAGAAGTGATACACCAAACTTCCTGTGCTGTAAAACCTGGCTTCAAGTACCCTGCGCTTCTGAAATACCCAGAATTTTCAGGGTTCTTTCCGTATCTTTCTTCATGGTTCTTTACTCTGAAGTGTACAAGACCCTGTAGTCTGGATAGTTTATTCTCCAAAATGCTCAGGGTACCTCAGCTCCAGACCTCTTTTGTGATTTTGTGTTTGTTTGTTTGGGTCTCTCTCTTTTAGTAGGTAGTTAATCAGATAGATAACATGTATATGAACCTAGTTTGGAGGCCTAACTAATTTTCCTGGCATCCTTCCATCATGTGCATCACCTGTGTGTGGCAGGGTTTCAGAAAGAGGAACAGGAGAGGGAATGAAGCAATTTGGCTTTTTGACTACTCCTTCCTGAGCTGTTTGAAAGGGGTGTGACGGGGCTTTACTCTTGATCGGTCCCCAAGTACATAAAAATGAATCTTGTCCAAACACATGCCTTTCTCTAGCTGCAGTGGTTTTAAAAGCAAGTTGCCCTCTGAGCTGGGATTCCTTCTGTGTTTTCTCATCCCAAATTTAAGGCTTGGTGGTTTTAAAATTTAGAGTAAGTGTTTCCCATCTTTGCCTCTAATCCATTAATATCACGTATCATCTAAGCTGCTGAAATTAATAAGTGTAGTGAAGAAACCACATCCACACCCCAACTGGCCTTCTTGTGTGGCTGGACTGGGCCCACAGCACTGCCTGCCAGCAGTATCCATCACTGCCAAATGCGAGTCTACTCAATGTGCAGCAGTAGGTTTGTGAAGTATTTTTGCCACTACAGGTCAAGAAATTGAATATGAATATTGGCAGGATCACATTGAGAGTGTTATTTAATAGAGCTGTCCGTTCTTAGAAAATGGGTTTTTAAATGGACTGTGGAGCTAGCTCAGGACTGAAAGGTCTTGTGTCTAACTGAAAGGCTATATAAACTAACAGCAGCCAACACAAGGTGTAAAAGCTGGGAAAACTCCATGCCCTGAGTGTGACTGAGTCAAGTTCAGGGTCAGCACACTTCTACTCTGGACAAGAAAAGTCACACCCATTCCTTGCCACCTGGGAACACCAAAAAACTGAGGTTACTGGGAGTTTGTTTACTAACCAAAGTGGGATCTTTTTGTTTGTCATGACTTAGGCTGCTTCAAGTAGCATCAACTGTTTCCATCTTGCTAATTATCTGTAGTGAGGTAGGGTAATGAAAATTTAAGAATTTCTGCTCTCACTTTGTTACCTGCAAGTATTTTTCTAGCCTGCAACAATTTTCTGTTAATCTATTCACCACTATGAAGTTTTAAAATAGTAATGAAGAAACATAATTTGCGGATTACATCATTTCAGAGCAGACCTTTGAGGTTTAACTGCAAGGTCAAAGTCACAAGGCACTGGTTTTGACACAAGGTGCTTTATCATCTGCAGAGCTTAAGTTCAGTGGTTCTTTGAAAGCTGGGAGATGCCTGCTGAGAACTGGTTTATGTCAGGTTGACCTTACCAGCAAGAGACACTGTGAGCAAAGATCTTAAAAAGGGGTGTGGATGACACATTTATTTATTTACCTATCTGTCACTGATGGTACTTTGAGATATAACAGCCTTGCAGAGCCTCATTAGGTTCATGTAAAGGAAAGAATAGGGGAAAACTACTTTGTCCTGTCAGTACATATTAGTTTTAATTTGTACATATGTGTATATATACACACACAGAGCTCTAAAAAGAGAGAGAACTATTTAACCATTTTTTTAAATTACATAATTTAAAATGACAAAATACTTGCTAGGATTCAGTACTTTGGCACAGGATATGTTGTCTCCAAAGTACTCTAAGAGTAGCACATAGTACTGATTATTAAAAAAAAAAATGTTTACATCTGGTAATTCAGATTTTGGTCCTTAATTCTAGGCTGCCAGAGCATGCATGACACAGTAGATAGTAGCAACCCTCAATATTAAGAGGCAAAAAATTCAGGGTACTGTGGATACTCTTCCATGCTCATTGATGGTTTACTGTGTGACTCTGGTCAACTCATTTCTTCTCACCATCTTTGTACTCCCTCTAGCTTTTTTCTTTTTGATACTTGTTGCTCTTGGACACTTCCTTACTTTCTATCTGTGCAGAACATAGCACAGAGCAGCCCTGTGCTTGTCACTGCAGCATAAATATTAGAGAAAAGAAGGAGAGAAGCATTTTTCTCTGATTGTTGTTCAGTGTTAGCCTTGCACTCTAGGGAATACTGTGGCCAGGTTGACATGAAATTTGGAAATGGATAGTGGGAAAAAGGGCTTTTCTCAAAGTGCTTCCCCCACTCCCTCGGGATGGTGTGAATCCTGTTGTTGGGAAACTGGATGTTTGCTTCCTGTGTGTGATGGAGCTGGTGGCTCTGCTGGTAATACACCTGCTTAAGTGGTTTTAGCTGGATCGCAGCCCGAACAAATTGTGAATTCCTTATCCTCTCGTATCTCCATTACCGCATGCTTCAGAGCTGTAGCGAGGCGTTTTCGTCTCCAGGGTAACACCTTGTACTTGGCAGCTCTCCTGCTCCCCCCACGTGGCCTCCTGAGTGTCAGCACCTGGGCTGGGGGAAGCTCAGGAAGCGAGTCCCAGCCCAAGGCAGGGGCTGCAGCCCACCTGCGTGGCTGCCTGGCTCCCAACCCCACTGCCGTCGCCGTGGCACTGGTCTCCTGTCCATCTTCATTTGGAAATAATGCTGAGGGAGGGCACTACTTTTTACCTTGACAAGGCACTTGTCAAGGTAAAAGGCACTACTCTTGCTCTCTATGTAAAAAGGTTTGGGCAGTGGCCAGGGGCAGGCTGCAGGGTTATTCCCACCATCCAGTTTGGATGCTTCTTCTGTCCCTGGCCTTATCTCCTCCCTGAAGGTTTCCCTGCCCTTCCCCAAGCCGTGCTTCTGTCGGCATCAAAAGCTCTCAATCTGCTTGCATGCAGTCCCTACTTCTGAAGTTTTACGTGGCAGGATCTTATTTATTTAGGCTGGTCCCAAATCTACCGTTACAGTTGATCCATTTATGCAGCAGCCCCGTAACTCCTATAGTTTTGACAGTAAGCCCTTGTAGGTAGGTCTAGCTCCAGGAAAGCCTTTGAGATGACTGAAATGTAATTAAAAAGTGAAGACCAGATGTTTCTTCCCAGATTATGTTTTCAAGATCACAACAGTTCTTTCAAAAGGGAGGAGAGAAAAGGGAAACAAGAGAAAACCTTTACTGCTCTGCTTTAGCAAGGGAATTTCCTGAAGTATATACAAGAAAAATCTGGATTTTGTTAATTCTTTTTTTTTTTTCATTCCACACTGAAGTCTGTAAGCAGCTTGAAATGGTAATAAAACAAAGTGGACTTTCCATTCCATTGTGCAAAGCCAGCAGATTTGTTTTTCCCCAGTGCACCTGCTTTGTTGCTCAGCCTTTCCAAAGGAAAAAAAAAAAAAATCAAGAAAAAGCCTACATTTTTTTTTTCTGTAACAGTGCTTTACTATTTTTGTTTTCTGTAATTTGCCACAACAAACATATTTTCTTGGATATACTTTTGAAAACCCTTCACTCCATTCTGTGAAGGCAAATGAAGATATGGAGGAGTTGGGGGAGAAAATCCACATTAATCAGAAGCAAAAGAGAATGTTTGAATAGTGCAAGTCTTTATAGTAAAAACTGCCAGGAAATACACAACATTGATATAATTATGGCATTGAACTGGCAAATTGTAGGAGATATACTCCTGCCATTTTTAAATAAGACACTTCTTATACAGACAAAATGGTTATTTGATAGATTGAGGTTTCTTCTAAGTATTTAATTTTATTCTGTGGTCTGTGTATTATGTTGTCTTTGTGCTGTCCTTGACAAGAAAAGTCCTGTCAAAAAAAGAGTTTTTCCCCAGGAGAGTATGATGATGCTTTTTGTCTTGTAGACAGCAAATACGCGGGTAAACTTTATAGGTATTTGCTTATTATCTTTATAAAAAGTTAAATACGGATATGTTATTTAAGTTACCAATTTAAGATCACTTTTAAAATTCAAGTACTAATAAATGTCCTGCAAACCCTTCAGGACATACTAAATCTACTTTACGTTCATGGAATATGTTTTTCCTTGTCCTGGGCAGCATATGCAATTACCATTGCCATGAAAGGAGATCTTGTTTAATGGTCACTAGGACTACATTGCTGTAAGTTCTGTTTCAAAGTGGGGTTTTTTTGGTCTTTCCTTTTCCTTTTCCTTTTCCTTTTCCTTTTTCTTTTCTTTTCTTTTCTTTTCTTTTCTTTTCTTTTCTTTTCTTTTCTTTTCTTTTCTTTTCTTTTCTTTTCTTTTCTTTTCTTTTCTTTTCTTTTCTTTTCTTTTCTTTTCTTTTCTTTTCTTTTCTTTTCTTTTCTTTTCTTTTCTTTTCTTTTCTTTTCTTTTCTTTTCTTTTCTTTTCTTTTCTTTTCTTCTTTCTTTTCCTCACTTATTTTGGCACTTTTCAGGGCATGTTCATTGTAAAAATTATGTCCTCATTAATAAAACCAAATTTGGCCATTCCATTTATATATATGTATATAAAGAAATGAATAACCAGTTCAGTTTCAGACTACCAGAAGAATATAAATACGTGAGTAATTTGTATATGAAACTAGCACTAGTTCTCCCACAGAAATCATGAAGGAGTTTTTAGGTGTTTTCTTAAATTGATGCTCCCAAGAATTCATCATTTCTGTCCAGACCTGGGGACAGCAGTGGGCAGCCAACCTTCCTATCCTTAACAAGAGTCATTGAAGTCTGAAAGGTGTTACTGTATGTTACATTCTTGGGCATTGCTGCTAAGGACAATGCTGGAGTGACACAAGGGGACCAAAATCATGTCTGATTCTGAACTCCTCACTCACTCACTTTAGCTTTAGATCTGCATAATCCAGGTATATTATTTAACAGAGAGCACAGTAGGTTTGTGGTTTCCAGCTGGGCAGTTTGCTGAGCTGAGCTGAGAACTGTAGGTCTTTGCCCAAGCCCAGCGTTCATGTTGTGTCTACAGGAAGGAGCAGTTTGGACTAATGGGAGCAGGCCTGGGGAGGCAGAGAGTGCTGCAGAGCTGACATCCACACTGTGCATTTTACGGAGGTTTTATCGCACACAAGTTCTCATCAGGCCCTGAAGGCAGCAGGCTTGGTCGTGGTGGAAATACTTCAAGTGAAATCCTGAACTGAACTTCTGGGTAAATTTAATCTGAAAGTACCTGAGTTCCCTGTGCTCCGCAATGGCTCTGTGATATGAACCAGCACATGTCAAATGGGAATAATTAGGAAATTTGCATAAAAGACACATTCCTGATTCACACTGAAATGCAAATGTGGATGCAACCTCAGTGAGCTTCATGCCTGTTTATATTCAAGCTAATTTGTACCTCTTGGAAAATGTGAAGGAAACAAGTGAGAGCAGATTAGGATATGGGAATAATTGTAGTCTGGGTAAATGGGAATCAAGGCTAGTAATTGCCTTAATTTATGTTGTAAATAACTTCATACAGCCATTATTGGAAAAAAGAGCCTAATAGAGCAAATAGATTGCTTTATAAGGTTAAAAAGATATACTGTATTGTCTTTTGCCCATATTGTTATCTCTTCATAATAATGCAGACGCTGTTTTTCAGTTACAAGTTTAGTCTCTTGAGCCTTTGTAACAAAATTTCTCTTCAGTATAGAATATTGCAACATGCACTGTCAAGAATAACAGTTATCTAAAAGCATGGAGATGGAAACATGCCATGCCTATCATGTTTCTTCAAATAGAGTCTGTGCTGAGGAGCCTGAGTTCAAAAGCATATTGTGGTTCAGCCTGAGCTAAGGCACTGAGTGCTCACATTGAGGAGGATTGCAGGCTTGGGGACTCAGGTATGCAGAGGATTTAATATGCATTTACCAGAGGATTGCTGTAAGGGTTTTGTACCTTAGGTTTTAAGAATTTGGGGAGTTTTGTAAAGATGGGTATGTCCAGGTACTCAAAGGCTAGATCATGAAGTGCAGTGACGTGACCCGTGCAGTGGTAGAGAAGTAGGTAGAGTTGCCCATTTCCTCTGGCCTCTTTTCTTAAGTAGACTAAGTTCTTTTGCAAATTGTAGCTATTTATAAAAGATTTTCATCAGTACTGTCTCTTCTTAGATTTTTATCATGGCAGTCCCCAGGCTCCTAAAGACCTTGCTCTAATCAACCTCATTGACACCTCTATAATTAAATGGAGAGACAGGAGGTTGAAGAAGTGAAAAAGAGATGATAAAATGGAAAAGAAGCCTTCAAAACTGTGCTCAGAAGTCTCTGGAGCCACTCCTGACAGAAGATTGGCAATTCTTGAATTTTCAGGATTTAAAAATGAGGAAGAAAAAAAAGACTGGCTATTTGTTTGTTTTATAACATTTGGCTGTTACATCTGTTTTTCCCCTGGTATTTTATATCAGTGCTGTAGATTAATGTAGTGGAGAATATCACTGTAGACCTCTGTGTTCTCTGGAGCGTCACAGTCCTATCTTTAAATGTAAAATATTTTGAAATGTGCAAAACCAGTCTGAACCTCCTCCCTCTCAACTCCGATTATTTCTGCTCTACCTCCTTATCTCTTGTTCTTCCCTCTGCAGCTTCTTTGAATGCCAGATGCTAAAATACCTGCTGAATAAATTTTGATTATGGTTTGGGAAAAGAAATGTTTTGCAGAGAGTTGAGGGAGGGGAGAAGGGTTGCCCTTTGTTAAGTTTCTAGGTGTTTTGAGAAATAACCAGTCCCAGATGCTTAATGAAAAAGAAGCTGAGACTTCCAAATGTTCTCAGAGCCACTGGTTTCACTGTACATGACAATGCTAGTGTTGTGTGCATTTTCAGTCCTCTAGATGTCTTAATCCTGCAGCAAGAAACTTAAAAGAAACCAGAGTTGTTAGAAGATCCCTATCTGCCTTAACAGTAATACCTTATTTATTTGTAGTCGATCCCTCAGAGGGAAGCTCTGCCATCCTATTTGTATGGAACATGTTGGGAGGAAGGGACAGAGGGTGTCATGAGAGGGCTGGTGAGTGCAGGTCCTCCCCTCTGGTGCTGCTAATGAAGTCCATGGTGTTGCTGTGGTTTCTTGTCTCTTGCTTGCTCTGGGACTGAGACAGCTGAATCTCCTTTTGCTACATCACTGCACAGGAGATGTGTCTCCAATGGACCTGCCCATAGGCCAGCAGCTCTGCCTTATGGCAGCTTCAAAATATTTCACTGGTACCATATGGCAAAACAGGATTGTGTCTAACTTTCTGGTCTGATTTGTTTGTTGAATTTTTTTCCTTCTTTTTTTTTTTTTTTTTTTTTTTAATCCTTTTTCTGCAAATTGGAGAAGTCTTCAGCAGCTCTCCAATGAGAGCTTACCAGAAAAGGGCACAGGTGCATAGATGTAGAAGATGCTGCAGAGACCTCCTGGGTTTACCACTCTGTTCCTGAGGGATTTTTAGATGCAACTCCAGCTATTTTTAACTGTGTAGCTGCATAGCCTATCCTCCTGGGATGGGATGCTGACTTGAGCTTGCCCAGGCTGGGCCATGTTTGTCCCTCTCACCAAAAGCTTGCTGAAATTTCATTTTCGTGGATATATAGGCACTACCTTACTATCAATACATGAAAGTCAATAGAGGTTATTTAGGACAAGAGGATTTGTTCTCTAATTTTAAAATCAGGATTTTAATAGTCTGTGCTACAGGTCGACTTTTGTTGCTTCTTGATTTTTCCCAGAGTCCTTTCCAGCCTTCACTGTCCTGGTTACTGCAAGTCTTGGGACAGGGTTGTGCATTTTTCTACATTTTATTTGAATACCTTGAGCAGGAACACATGTTGGTTGTTATCTCAGAAGGTCTAGTTTTAACTCAGCACATGCAGCTCCTTGACCTCTGTGAGCACTATCAATAGTGACCACCATAAACGGCAAACCCCTTTCCTACACCAAAGTAGTATTGTCTGACTACCAAAACACTGGAGAAAGTACAGATCTAAATGAAAAGTGCATGCACATGTCTTCACCTTTATGTTTTAGGAGAAGGCCAGATTCCTCCAGACTTTCTGTTGCCTCTGCCATGCATAGTCTTGAACGACATCTGAAAATGGCTTCCTACTTCCTCTCTCCATTCTACCAAAACTTTTTAAATGCTATTCTCCCTCTTGGTCTCTGAACTTTCAGTATTCACTTTTGTGAACTTTTGTGCTTTCCCTGGAGATGAGATACAGTCCCACAGAGCTGGTCATGCTCCACCATGTATCTCAAGATGGTTGGTTTCAACCCTGCCTTGTGTTAAACTTAATCAAGGCAGTCAGGAGGTAATTTTCAATCATTTACTCTGATTTTGTGGTTGTCACTGCCCATGTTATGTGTGTTGTTCTCAACCTTATTCCCCCATGTCTCTGTGCCCATCATGGACCCAAGACTCTGCCTCCCAGACCTGTGTACTTATCAGCAGAATTTCTTTTTCTGATGAGACCCACATAGAGTTGTTTTGGGCTAAACCAGTGATGAGGTTGTGACTGCCATCCTGAGAGCTGCTAAAGGAGGTTTGTAAAATGACCATGACCTAATGAATGTACAGCTCTACTGCATGGTTGGATTTTCAGCGTGCTGAAACACGGAACATTCGTTGTTTATCTTCATGTGTTCATTACCTGTGTAATATTGATCACAAAGCATCTCACAGAGCTTTCAGAGAAGTAAATTTTGTCAGGACAATGACTCAAAGCCTTTGTCTGCTGAGAAACTTTAATGAGCAGATATTTGTTTACTGTGTTAAATTATTATTCGGTAATGGAGGAAAATAGGAAATGACTCAGACTGTAATAAAAAGTATTTCTCCCAATCACAGCAAATGCATTGCATAGCAGTTTGTGGTTTATAGTAAATAAATAAATAATGAAAGACCTGCTTTATTTCATGTTGTTTTCAAAATGTCAGTGGATATGCATTAATAGCTAGAAGTACATGCAGAGACCTTACAGAGGTGAAACACAGGAAAGCTTTGATAGTCTCAGATTTTGTTTCTGATTTTTTTTTCTTCCTGTGCTTTGCAATTTTTCCTTTTCAGAGTTCTTACCCATTCTCCTTGTTTAAGAGGAGACTTTTTTTTTTATTTTATTCTCTTGTGTTTGCCTGCAAAACATTACCAGTTAGCAGAAACTAATTGTCTGCACTGAACAGCTCTCCTGGGATTTTGAGCTCCATGAGGTTCACTTGGTTACACTGCTGGGTTTCTTTCCATTTTTAGAAAATTTGACTGTGATTGCAAAGGATTTGTGTAGTAGCCATAATGCATTTTATATGAAACGAGAAAACAAAGGTCTCCAAGCAATGGAAAAGACTAAATGGTTACGAAGGACAATGAGTGGCTACTTTCTGAGGTGAAAGACATGGGTGTTATGATGAATAGCATGTGCCGATGTGTTAGCAATTACGTCTGACTTCAGTATAACTGAAGATAATCAGCCTGCTTGATTTATTTTGCAGTGTGTTGTGTGAACAAATTATCTTTACCCTGATTGTATATATTAAATATCTGTGGTATTGCCTGACTAGTTGCTGTATTCTGTTGAACTATGTTAAGTGACTTTATTTTTCATGAAGAAATTCTATTTATCACGATGATACTCAAGACATCAACGACCCCAAAGACTCTCATTCCTTGATGCATTACTAAAGTCCTTCCAAGTACAATTTTCTGAATGCAAGGTCAATGAAACTTCAATTTGTGTAGATTGTTTATCAGTTTTCAATATTTCTACCTTCTTCCTTCTGGACTTAAATACTTGTACATCTCTCTTATTTTTGTGTAGAACCTTTCATCTTGAGTCTCAGTGGACCACTTAACCTCACTTTGCTTTGCCACTTACAACAGCAGATAAATATAATGGTGAAAAAGGCAAGGTCCTTTTTTGACCTTACTCCCCCAAAAGAACAAAAAGAAAAGAGCTGCAGAAGTTTAATGGTGAAAGAATCTCTTTTCTTTGGAACAGTTAATAATTCAGAGCTCAGGGAACTCACTTAGGTTTTGGTGGCTTGGCCTCAGTCCTGAGTCAGTCTAATTTGCAGTAGGGCCTCTAGGGAGAGTCTCTTATGGCTCTAAGGAGGGTCTCTTACATGCCAGGTGATTGCCCCTCCATCAGATTATTGGCTGTCTTGAAAGAAGACATTCTCTCTCACCCAGACCTTTCTCACCTTGTATGAATAATTGAATAATCATTGGGGCAGGGCAAGAGACTAAAGCTATAGCCTGCTAGGTATCAGGAATGTAGGGCCTTGAACCCAGAGCTCTCACACCCTGCTGGAGAAGCCTGGAATCCCTGTGGGGCCTTGTGCTGTCAGATTGTGTGCAGCGCTTTAATGTTCTTTTCTGATTTGGGCAAAGGCAGGATAATCTGCCGGCTATTCTCCCTGACCTGCATTCTCCTCAGTCCTTAAAGCCCAGCAGTGGGCTGCGTGGCCGTCTCTGTATAGGTTTCCCTACTAATATTTTGTGTGCTGTAAGATATACTTCTTAATCCGTGCAGGTGCCCTGTTGCTCTCCCAGCTCTCAGGTTTCCTTCTTTTGTAAGCAAAAAATAGTGTATTCCCATGGTAAACAATGCTTCTTGTTTATCTGTAGTGTGGATTGTCTAAGACGTGTAAAAGCCTACCATCAAGCCTGTTTTGTTTACAGTTAAACCTAAGCTCGTTTGTTGGCCAGGGAGTCTGAGGTTTTGGGGTTTTTTTTTCCTTGTATTGTACTAAGTTAATGATAATGATAGCAATACTAATAATGAAAATTAATCTGTGCCATCCTCCCTGAAATTCACTTAACCAGTGTAGAGTGCAGATATGGAGTTTTCAATGATAAAAAGCAGAAATGCTAGAAAGGGGAACTCTGTGTTCCCATAATGAAAGGCAGGTGTCAGAGGCCCAGTGCAGACTTCTTGCTACTCGCCTTGCAACATGGGTTGTGGATATTCTGGGTTAAGTGGTAGTTTCACTAAAGGTTAATGGCAAAATTCCCTTAAGTTTTGTTGCTATTTTCAGAAGAACTGTCTCTTCACTAGCTTGTGTCATTTGGTCCTGGTCGTAACATGGACGCCATGCAGACTTTGTGTTAGAGTCTACGACTCTACTAGGTCCTGAACAAATCAAAACAGAAGAGCAGTTCTTGCGCCATGAGTGGAAGGGATTCAGGTGGAAGACAGCAGGTGATGAAAGATGCAGGATAATACAGTGTCTTAGAGGGTGGCCATGTACCTGGATGTCGTGGCATCTCTGTATCTAGAGAGAGATAGGGTTACACAAGTCTGAGGCCACGCAGGGTTTAGGCAGGATTTTTTTTTTTTTTTTTCCCACCACTTGAGGAAATGTTTTGCCTGGAGGTCATTGCATTCTAAGAAATTAAGCTACTGGAATAGTTTAGCAGGAAGAGAAAGTCCTGGGTTTTAGGCTTTGTTAACTAGTGCTTTCACATGGCTGTGGCAAATTACTCAGCACAAAGGCACGAAGGGAAAATGTCAGTAGTTTGCTTGTTTACACAGCATGTCCCTGCCAACTCTATTCCTTCCTATACATCCATTAATAAATAAAAGCCCCGCAAAGCTGAGGACATAATAGAGATCAAACCTGTAAGACAAAACCTGCTGATCTCAGCCCGTTTCTGTTCCACTCTGCCATCTCTGTCCTGTAGCTGGCAAGTGCAGTTACAACCCAAAATGTAAAATGAGAAAGCAAAGGGGGCTGTAAAAGAGGCACTGTGAGATCATACCTACTGCCACAGTATACTTGGACACACACCTAAGTTCATTGTATGGCAAGATTCACGTTCCAGCTGGAGGTGGGTTTGAGTGTGGGTGGCTCAGGCCGCCCTACAGCACTTCCCTGAGCCCAGCCTAGCCTGGTCCTCCTGTTTTCACATCAGGACAGCCTCACTACACTCATTTGTTCTTACATTACGGAAAGGGCTATTTATTACCACCAGCTCAGGAAATGACCTAATGTGGCCTTGTAAGGCAGAATTAATTTGCAATGACTCCAGCTGAAAGTTGGCCATCTTTTAACTTAATAACTGCAGAACTGTCAGCTTCCTTTGAAGTTAATAGCAGTTGTGATGTTGAAATAGGAATTTTCATACAGGAAAGCAAACTTGACTTGATTTGAATTGCAGTATGTAGTGTTTTTCTCAGTGGAATAAAGGGAGAGGAGTGTTCAGCTGTAAAACAAAAAGCATTCCTTTTGCGTTTAAAGAGAACTCTTACTATGCTGTGTCTTTGGAATACAAACTTAGCAATGATGTTTTGCAGTGAATGTTCAAGCTGGAAATATTTAAAATGTGAGTGACTCTTGTAAGTTGTGTGGTTTTTTTCACAGCAGGGACCACACACTGCAAATAAATGCAAGCCTACTTTGGCTCTACCGCATTTCACCCTGGGATGCAATTTCTGCAAAGGTGTATGAGCCCTGTTTTAATTAGTTTTTTTTTTAATGATCAGAGGAGCAGCTCAGCTGTAGGATGAATAAAAGGTTTATTACTCTAAATGCAGAGGTTGCTGATTATTATTTTTCATCTCTAAGTTATTTGAACTTTAATAAATTGGTCATTTTGGGTTATCAACAAATAGATCATGTATACACACGTGAATGTGCAAAATGTAGCTGTTTCTAATTTAAACTAGAGTTTATTACTGCCACTGGATCTGCTTCATTGCTGCTAATAAGATTTTAGGGGTTCTCATAATGTAACAGCATGAATAACCTTTTGTTAAGAAAGGCCACCCAAAGTACGTGAAGTGGTGGATACCGTTCATGTTATTGGTTTACTGCATCTTTAGTTCTCACAAAGGGACTGGATGATAGCCCTTCAAAATGGAGAGAACTCCCTCCCCAGTGCATCCAGGAATGTGATTAAAACCCTCCTACTTCTATGATGCCGGCTTTAATCATAATCCCCCTCATTAACAGCCAAAATGTATTCACATCTGATAGTTGTTAGACACCATGAAGGGTGTCAGGGGTTTCTGTTCAGCTCATGCTGGACAGGTGTCCAGGGAAGACCTCCATCACAGCCAGCATAAACACACCTGCTTCTGAGCGAGTGTAATGATGAAAACCCAGGAAAATGGAGTTCTTATGTCACAACTGAGTGGGAAGGTTTCCTTCAATGGGCATTGTCAAAGCAGCCTCAAAGCATGAAGAGCTATAGTGCAATTAAGCAAAAGGAAAGTATTTCAAATATTAGGCAAGGTTTTATGAGTGCGTGACTGCATGGACATGAATCTGTCCATCTCATAAACAGCACAGACAGGTGAATAATGTTTTTTGTACTTATGGCAGGATTAACTTTATATTAATCCATCTCTCATAGGTCATTTTCTGCCATTCCAAGTCCCCGAGCAACCTTAAACAAGTGCCATTTTACTTCTGTCAAGTAGTCAAAGACATTTTTCTTTCCCTTGCTCAGACAAAGAATTCTTTATTAAAAAATGCCTCCAAACCCCTTTCTGTATTGATTTAAATCCAGCCCCCTCAGTAGTGATCAGAACACGTTTATACCCAGTAGCCCAAAATCATCAGCCCAAGGCTCTGATTCATCAGCAATTTTCTTATGCAGAGTTTTTTTGAGAAATGTCATAGATCTGGGTTTTAAATGGGTGAGAGTATGTGATAAATCATGGATACAAATCAGCCTGGCTCCATTGAAGCAAATGGAGTTTTGAAGTTTTACACCAGTTCTCTGTTAGGCACACAAAGGCCCTAATTGTTGGGAACATCAGTTTTCTGTGAGAACTTAGTTTTTTATAGCATTCAGCAGACATATGCAAATGTCAAGATTTCTTCAAGGCACAGTGTTGCTAATCTTATTTCCCAAGATAACAATATAGCATGTATTCACAAATAGAGTTAGTTAATATAAATATCGGAGCATTCCTTTTTTGTTGTACTTTGATTGAGAGGATCTCACAATATTTACTCTTTATCCCAATCTGTGAGAGTGGAAAGAGTTAATTTGAATGTTTTCATCAAGTTTTCATCTAGTTCAAGAAATTCATTGTAATCCCTTTTCTGTTTTCCTTAGGTAAAGTGTCAGTCACTTCTTATCCAAACTTGCTATTTGATGATGCTGGGCGCTGTAGATCAGCCAGTTCATTTTCCCTCCAAGGTGGTTCTGTTTCAGCCATAAGTGCAAAAGACAAATGATTCTAATCTATTTTTATAGAAAACAGAACCTGTGGGTGGAAAAAAAAAAAAAAACACAAAAAACCAACAACTTCTCTAGATAAGTATCTCCATATAGTTAACGTGATTAGTTTTGTTATTCTAACTCTTGTTGCGAGTCCTTGGAACTATTATTCATATCGAATATGGTAAACATATATTAGTGTTGCAAATGCAAGCCATATAACAGTGACATATTTTTTATTGCTAGCTTATGCTCTTTACATTTATAGTTTACTGTTTTAGCTGCTTATCTACCCTCTACTTTATTGCCATTGTGGTTTATAACTCTACCCCTTCCCCATCACATTGCAGATAATCTCGTACAAAACTGTAAACAACTTTTGCAGTTTAAAATAAGCAAAAAAACCCCAAAAGCCTTTAAAAGGCAGGAAAAAAAATAAAAAGAAATGCAGGTATAGATTTGCACTTTCTAATGTTTTTGATACTCTGGTGTACATTATCAGAGTTTTCACCTTTACTTTGGCTTCAATCTCCTCTTTCTCATGCAAACTTCAAAAGATACATTTTTCATCACATTGCATAAATTTGCCAGTGCGAGCAGGCAAACAGAAAACTTTGCCTTTAATAATTAGCTGTGGCAACACTTCAAATAAAGCACCATTATGTAATTTAAAACAAGAAGACAAAATACTGGTATATCAAACTTTGTGCCTCGTTCCAAAAAGCAGCCTTCTCGAAATCCGCAGGAACGAGACAGCAGTGCTGCTGTGATACCTCATGGGTGCCTCGGTGGGGAGAGTTCATTTGGTTTGAGGTAGGGTTGCAATGGGGCAGCAAAGCTCCCTGTGTTAGGAACCCTTTATTCCAAGGGCTGCTACTCTGTGCTCTTCAGGGCAATGGGAAGCTCAGCACTGTTTTCAGCTGAGTTAAGATACTGGCTCAGGTTTGGCATGTGTCTGTTCATATCTTTGAGAAGAATTTCCCCACCCACTGATTACTTCAAGAAGAAACATCAAACTTATTGATCCTCATGAGATTTAAGTGTGTGGGTTTGAGAATGGTAGCATTATTTGTGTATTTTGGGAACTGGTAATTGAACTTTACATTCTGGTCAAATCACAAAGTTTATATCAAGCTCTGTCAAGGTCTTCATGGAAGGAAGAGAGGAGCCAAATACCATAAATATACTGATTACTGTTTTAAGAGCATGTGGTGCAGTACCAGTTACGGGAATTGAGGAACACAAAAATCTTTTACTTCCCGCATTAAGCAGATGTGGAAGATCCAAACATACCTGCCGGCTCCTTTCTTGGACTGAACAAATCCCCATTAGGAGCATGTGGAGGAGAGACTTGTTTCTCTGTAAGCAGAACTTTGAAATGTTCCTTCTTTATCCCCATTAAAGCATAATTTGATTTTGCCCTTCCATTAAGTAATCTGCCAGATGAGTATTCAAAGCCCTGTGATTCCCATTTATCAAGTCAAATTAAATGTTTCTGACCAGGTTCATCAACTAGGTATGTTTTAATCAAATTTAATGACATTTTCAATGAAATAGTAAGTGCATTGAGCATTTTTCTGTTTGGATGTGTGGGGGTAGAAGAGGCATTTGCTTCCTTTGAACACAAAGAGATTTGGTGTCAGTCCCTGTTTATTATTGTGAAACATGACAGTTATCTGAAGAAAACCAGCAGGATTTAATCTGACAGCCCAGTAAGGGAAGAGTGCCACCAATCTAATTATCCAGTAATCTAGTCAGAATGGGAGTAATTCTGGGCCTTTCTCAAGTCAGTTAATCACATTTCCCGTGCATTAGCAGCTGCACATGCAGAGCTTTTAGGGATGAGTTCTTAGCCCAGTGCAGCCCGTGGAAGACACAAGAGAGGCATCATGTCATTGTCTTTGTTGTCAGGTTGCTTTTTCTAAATTATGATAAAGCATTTCTGTTCAGACTTGCTTTCACTCTTTGAGATAACCTCTTTTGGTACTTTCTCAGTTCACCAACAGTCATTAACTGTGAAAAATACTTATTAATTTTGGATGTCCCAAGATGTAAAAAAAGGGGTCACCCAAAGGGTAACACTGATAACATTGTCAAAAATCATCATTTGTCCTTCCTTTTTTCTAATGTCCTATGGTAAACTGAGGAACATAACAACAAACCAAAGCCAAACAAAACCTTAGTGCCTAGCCAGCAATTGTCGTGTTATCTTCAGGCCAGGTGTCAAGCAACGTGACATATCTATGGTATAGAAGGTGGGTTAGGGGGGATTTTTCATGGAGAAAAATGAATTCAGTTTGTGGCAAAAGTTCAGATGTTTGGGTTTTCTGCTTTTGTTGTTCTTTTTTTATTTAAGAGTGCTTAAGGCTTGATTCTCCTATTTGCTAGTTGTGTGACAGGCACATTTATCCTTACTGTCATTTCTTCTCCCCCATTTTATTGTCAAGCCAGGGGAGAAATTATTTCATAACTCTGTCCTCAGAGGTATAACTTGCCAGCCTGAAATATCTACTTTGGATTGTAAGTAGTTGGGGCGAAAAATGCTGATCCCTGAATGTTTCATCTTTTTTTTGCAAGGGCAGCAGACCTCGTGCTGTCATATATTTATTTCTGCAGTCCAACCCACTGTTCTTGTAAGTGGGCAAGATAGGTCTTGCTCTTACTTCAGGAGAAGAAGAAAGATCTAAAGATCTAAATGTGGGCCTTTCCTACACTTGCATTTAAAAGAGAATTCTTGTGGGCTTCCAGAAGATATTTAAATGCTTGCTTCTCAACTTTTCCTGTGAAAGCAGAGATCTTGAACTCACTGAAGGTTTAGATATCATCAGGTACCTTTTGGCTTGGTTAACTCCCTGCAATGGGATTGTAATTTTGTCTCTGGTCAACATCATTGTACATGAAAAAGTTACCCCTACGCAAAGCAGAAATAAATTTCAAATAGAAGAATTTTAAAAAAGAAGAAAAATGCCCATTCATTTCCCCTTTCTAAGCCTTGCTTAATTGAAAGAGCACTTAAAGCAGATGGCCCGCCTGAAAGACTGCTTGTTCTTACATCAGCCAGAACATCAACTCTGCCTGGAAAGATGGAGTTTTCTCCTATTTCTGGAAAACAACAGATTAATAAAACATTTGAAATTTGGTGGTCTTCCTATTTAGTGTGCTTTAAATTGCATCTTGGCCCCATCTTGAAACTCCTTGTCTCTCCCTCCAACAGTCACATAGGAATAACACTTTGGATCCAGATGCTGCAGTTCAATTTGATTTTTTGCTATAACTAAATTCCTTTTCATCTTTCTCACCTTGCTCAGGTTAAGGGAGTTGAACTGAGTGAAGACAGCTTGTGCAGCAGCCCTAGAGATTGGTTTGTGCATTTTTTCAGCTTTAACTTTACTTGTGTAACTCTGGGTGTTGTCACTGACAGCAGGAGCTGATTTAAATGGGAGAGCTGGTTGTTTTCCGTTCCAGTTTGACAGGGAGGTGGTGGAGGTCAGAAACAGAAGAGCTGCCATCAGTGCTGTGGATTTCTCAGAAGGGCAAATGGCTCCAATTAAAAATAACAATAATTCCTTAAGAAGATATACCAATGTCTCCTGTGAGACCCTAGTGACTAAACAGAACTCACCAAGGAGGCATTATGCACCAAAAGGGAGAATGGGAAGAAATGACCCTGTGAGAAGAATTAAGCTAAACTTCATGCCAAGTTCAGCATTTCACTTGCAAATGAGTACCAGATCTGAGCTGATCTTCAAGAATGCATTTGTAAAGTTTGACAGAAAAAGTCTGCAAGAGCCAGCTTGCAAAATCATGGTTCATTTTTTAATTTTGCCTTAGTGGAAAAAGCAGTTACAGAGCACTTCTAAGAACTGAAGGTGCTGCCATTCCATACCAGGGTCTAGTAGAGTCATGTAAGCAATTGTCAGTATGCTCAATGTAGTTACATTTTTATATCAAGTATTAATGAACAGCAATGCATTTAATATGTAAATATAGTTTTTCTAAACTACTTCTTCTTTATGTTCAGGAGCTTCACATCCCCCTTTTCTAGTTGTGGTGTTTTGTGTTTTTTTGTTGTTTTGTTTTGGTTTTTGTTTGGTTTTTGTGTGTGTGTGTGTTTGGTTTTTTTTGTTTTTTTTTCTTGGCCAGTAGTCATCTGTAACTTTTTGAAATATCAGTGAGATTCTCCTGAAGTTCTTCAGGAATCCTCTTTCATTATGATTCCTTAACGAAGTACAAATCAATTAATTTTCTACACTTAGCACACTATGTGCACAATTTACTTATGTGATTGACTTTTTGAGACCATGAAACCAGTGTCTTGAAACAAGCAGGACTTGTTACTGTGTTTAGAGATTTGTGCTCTAAGTATTCCTTATGTGGCTAAATAAGATACACATGCTTTGCTTGACTTTTTTCTTAAAATAACGTTTTAAGTAAAATTACCTCAATCTGCAGATAGGGGCCTGTGGAACCAACTTCATTGAGCAGAAAGCAAGCCCAAAAAAACATCATCAAACTTCTGCTCCAAAAGACACAGGATAGCTGAAAGGCTTCCTTGTCTTTTGAGGTCCATTTTAATTCATTATTTAAATTGTGGTTAATGAGTGAGATGTTGAGACTCAGAGTATCAGTTTTAAAACTCCTGCTGAGTGGGGCAGCAGCAATGTACAGGTATGTACAAATCTGAAGGCCCTTTCACAGCTTTACATCATGGGTCTTGCATTTCTCCAGTGATGCTGAGCTGTTTGTCAGCAGACACTTTGATTTCAGTGTTCAAATTAATATCTGCTGAATGAGCAGTGCTTTGCAGAAGTTGAGCTTTGTGTCTTGTTCATTCTTAACAAGAGAGCCTGCTGCTGTCTAAGGAATTTCCCAGTGACAAGAAGGGGCTTTGTGTAAGGAGTGAGGGGGAAAAAGACCTTAACTGACATAAGGGAATTATCAGTCTGCCTTTCTGTACAAGGAAATAACTACGGACTTTGAACTCTGGATAATGATGACGGAGTTATCATTTCAAATCTTGGTGTAATATATAAGGCCTTCAATTTTTATCCAATTTTTCCCTTGTTTGTTTCGCTTCGCGTTTTTTGTGTTAATAAACTGTGATCAGGTTCCTGACTGATTTTATCAATGTTCTTGCTATAGGCTTTCAATCTCTTTAAGCCATCAAATGAAGTACTCTGGACTGGAAGTACAGCATTTGTATTTAACCAGACCATGAATTCCAACCTCATTTGAGTTTAGGTTTTGTCAGTCTTGCTTAATCCTACTGCCAGACTAGAAATACCATTGCTGATACGTGAAAAATGATACCATACTACTAATACCACTGCTGTGTGTGAAAAAATCACTTACCCTTCTTCTTCAACACCAGCATTGAACCACTATTTGGCCAGCCTGTGTTTCCCTAAAGTGGAACAGTGTGAGCAGGCAACGTTGAGAGACCAAAATCTTTCTGGTCTGTGTAGTATTTATAAGATTGTAGGAGGAGAAAGAGGCCTGAAGAGCTTAAATCACTTGGTTGAGGTCATTATGTCAGAGCTTGGCATTATAACCCATCGTTTTGCTCCCAGAGTAATACTCAGGTGCCACATCAGTCACAGGCTCACACTTTGCTACATCAATCCTTAAGCTTTTAGTGTCCTAAGAGATGCTGCATATAAAAGTGTTTGTACCAGACAGCTTTTTCACACAACACTGAGGCGACCCCAGTAAAGCTCACAGGTTAGCCCTGAGGAGGAGGTCTTACACCCATGTCCAGAGCCAAAGCTGGAAATGTTATTTTTCATGGGATTTTTTTTTTCTTGTTCCATGTGGAGGAGTTTATTTTTACTAGTGCTCTACCTTACAAGTCATTAAATAATTGATTCAAAATGTTTAAAGAAAAGATATTGAAGCAAAAGAAAATACTACAGTAGACAAACCTTAAAGGTCAGCACATACCACAGAAAATGCTTTGAGTATTGGAAATGTGTGGCAAAGTCAAACTTATGCAATGAATAGAAAGAATGACCTTTTAAGGGTACCTTTCTTCTGTGCTCCATGTTCTTCATTTTGACATCTTTTCATCTTAAGGCTGTCCCCTGCCTATGATTTCCTCTGATATTTATATTATTTTCCATTCTTTTAAAAATATGTTAAATTTCTTTCCAACCTGCTTAATGATATGAAGCTTTTAATCAGTGCTCCATTTAATTTTGGGTTTTCTCCCTTCTTCTTTTCCAATTTTTAGTAAATAGCTTTCTCCCTGGTGCTTCTAAGTTTCCAGATCTGTAATCAACTTTTATCCTTTCCTTCATTTCACTCTACTTCTACCATCTATAAGAATGTTTTTTTCTTTTGTTCTTGTCCTATCTTAACTCATTCTGAATCTAGAATGAAGGTCGTGCTTGAATTAAAATGCAAATAATGAAAATTTATGAAGTTGAGAGATTGAGAAAATGAATTGGCATCTAAACCTTCCAAGAGTGAATGAATAAAGACTTAAGAATTTAGAAATTCGATACTCATAGGCTGGTGGAAAATGACTTTGCTAAATGTACCCATCTGTGCAGTCCTCCTTTATAAGCCTACATATTTTAGTTTGTCAGGTTTCCATTGGTTGTCTACCATTACATTATTTTAAACAATAAAAATATGACAAATATGTGGGGTACGGAGCTGTCACATTGTGTTTGTGAGGGGAAATATTTTATCCTGGTCAAAAACTCTGTAAAAGAAGTTGGAAAATCAGTTTAAAGAAATTGGATCTCTCAGAGACGTGATATCCATAACTTCAAAACTTTACAAATGAACAGACCACAGTAAGAATGCAGTGATGTAGAAATATGTGGTCTTCTGTGAATAATAAATAGAATAACTCATTTATAAAGGAGAAATAAGTATTTCTTTTCCTTAAATGTATTATACTCATTATTATCCTAATGTGAATCACTCAAATACATTAAAAATTTAATATGAACACAATTAATAATCCTAGTGATTATCATCACCCCAGGTTAGCTCTATTATGTAAATACCATTTTCAATACAAGTCAAGGTGGAGGAACAATATCCCGCAGTCTGTATTTTGGGGGAAATGCTGTTGATGTCAGCCAAGCTTTGGTGGAATCTCCCTGTGATCACTTAACCAAAGCTCAGGTAACATGTATTTGGTAGATATGCTTCTGGGAGGGGAAGAGTTCTGCCCTGGCTCTCCCTCACTTTTCTCTCAGTGGGCTTCAGAAAATTGCAAGAAACTAATGTGATAAGCTGAAGCCTGATTTTCCCATGGGACAGTAATAATAATGTAGCTTGGGAAGAAGAAAGATGGAAACTGTGTTGACCCTTGAGACTGTCCTGAATACATCAGTGGTCAAAATAAATGGAGCATTTCCTATTAAGGATTAAGTGTTGTAAATGTGATGAAAGACTAGATGTGGGTCATAAAGGCAAACAATGACTCTGATCTGACTTAATCATCCTTATTTTACTAGACAGTCAGTCGCCCGTGCTGCTCTTTGAGCTCCTGGGGCATATGAAACTCCTGGCATTAGTCAGTGAATCCAGGCAAGAGGGGAGGGTGTGGGCTGTTATTGTGGCTTTTCAGCCATTTATTCATCTGGAAATCCCCAGTAGATTGCTGAAATATCAGAGATCTTCGGGCATCTGTGAATTACGGGGGGAAAATAAAAGGAAGGAGGAAAGAAATGTCATGGGTTTGGAAGTCCATAAGAGACTTACTTGGCATCTTGCACATGGCAGCCTCAGGGATCAGCTTTGATCCCTTATTGCTCATCACAGGAGAGCTGGTGCACTGCAGCCCTACACATATTTATGGCAAGCAGTTCCCTTCATCTCTGTTCATAGGCCTGCCAAATGGGGAGAGATCCAGTTTGCATAGTAATGCTCCCTCAAACCATCTCCTTAACCTTGGTTTCTCCTCCAGCTCATCCATGTTGCTTATCCAGCACTTGAAATCAATCTTGTGCCCTATAAAGGACAGTGAGTAAATGTACTTAGCCTTGTGTCAGGTTGGTAGCTGGGAAACCTCTTGAAGACATTACTATATCTCTTTTAACCCTCCTGCCACTGTTTTCACATTCTGGCTCATTACTGGGCATCTCTGTGCTAGCTACAGGGTAAGGGGGTAAAAGCTGTCCTTCCACAGCATTCCTTAGTTATAGTACTTGACAAAAAAAAACCCAAAAAACAAACCAAACCAAAACAAACACCACCCCAAACAAAACAAAACAAAAAAAAACACCACAAAAAACCCCACAGATACTCATTACCAAGCTGGTTTTAATTCAATATATGCTTGGAATATTAAACTGAATATACTGGACCTCTCCGGATACTTGTTTAAAACAGAAAAGAGGAATCTTGATTTCTGTTTGAAAATGTTTATTACTGCATCAAAGAAAGTGTTATCAATCTGTCAAACTCACTCAGTAACAACTTACTTGGACCAGGTACAAATGTTTCTTTTGCCACAGATTTATATCCAAAGTCAGACTAGGAAAAGAGAGAGACTTTTTTTTTTTTTTTTTTTTTTTTTTTTTTTTTTTTTTTTTCTGCCGTCATTAGCACAGCCTCCTTGAGGACAAATTGATTTAATATGTGGAGCAGTGGGGTTGTTCTCATTTTGGAGCTATTTATCTGCCTTAGAGAGCACAGGGCTACCCGGAAACAGGCATGATGGATCAGTACCTACACACACGTCCTGTGTCCCCCCTGCACTGCTGTGCAAGCCTTGCCTTCCACAGGCAAATTTTGTCATTGCTTGCATGGATGCTGGCTTTTCCTAGGGAGGCACCTCTTGGAACACATTAGTGCAATGTGTTAGACTACACCATAAATAGAGTTATAGCACACAATCACATCCAATTGATAGTTTCCTTAGGACTGAAGAGAGAGATCTGTTTTTTCAGGTAGAGCACATGAAAATATTCTTATTCCAAGCCTTGTTAACTCTCCCATCTAATTAAAAAACATACCTCTCTAGGCATAGGAATTTAAATGCCTTTAGTTCTTTCTCCTTTTTTCAGTGTCATCAGCATTCAAATAGTAATTTACAGCCCAGTTCTTCCAGCAGATGTCTTTTTCCTGCAGATCTCATTTAAGAAGATGTTCTGCTGGAGGAGATCTAATGGGACCCAGTTCTAATACAAGGATTTAATTGCTCTTGCTTTCAAAGTGATGAGTTGGCTGATTAAGTTATGGAGGCTAGATGGGAAAAAATGGGGCACTATTGACCAGAATTTTAAATTTATTTTAGATATCTAAAGATGCACTTATGCTTGAAGGCAGATTTTTGAAAGCAGATAGATACTTAACTCCTAAACATGGAAATTCCATAAAAAAAACCAACTAACCCAGAGTGCTTTTTTGGAAAGTCTTAGGCTAATGGTATGCTTTGAATATCTTTCTCAGACAATTCAGCCTGTCGTGGGAGGAAAAGGTGTCCAAAACTACAAGTTTTAGTTGTCTTTCTTGGCTCTGTTCATGAGAGCTGTGGGTGTTTTGTTAGGTTCTTAACACCCTTAAGTGCAGTATCTAATCTCATGTAAGATTTATAATGTACATATGTACGCTTTCAGGGTGTGTCCAGGCCCTCCTTACTGTTGTGGCTTTACAGAGGAATTACAAGCCTGTAATCCAGCCCCAAACTATTGAAAACCAGTTTCTATCTAAGCCTACTGTTATCTGCACCTGTGTTTAAAATAATTTTCCCAAGAGGAGTCTAAAAGCAAAATTGAAATCCACAGGAGGTATTTTTATACTAAGAGTTTAATATTCATTTTTATGCGTGTTTCAGACAGTTTGTCTCAAGGTAGTTGTTTATTTAAGAGGTAAGCAGGTTAAATCCAAAAATAGTTTTAATTCATTTTAGTTCATTTTTTAATTAAAAAAGTTAAAATAGGAGTTTAATTTTTTCAAAGCTAGGTTTGCAAGAAGGCTCAGAAACAGAGCAGTGGTTTTGGGTTTTGTTCTTTTTGGAGCCTTTGGGTGTTGTTTTTTTTCATCAGTCGTACCTCAGTGGCACTGAGTTTTAGAAGAGGAATATCAGACTAACAGTTTCCAAAGCCTTCCTAACATCTGTGGAGGCATTTCACAATATAACTTCTGGCACAGATGAGATTTGGGCTGCAAGATTCTTGGGCAAAACCCCCATCTGATAGGTTTAAGAAAATTGCCTAGTGATTCAGAGAAAGAAGGGTAACCTATGATTTACAATTTCATGTTTTATTTTATTTAATTTTTATTTTAATTTTATTTTATTTCATGCTTCAGTCATGCAGAAAGAATACTGTAAGGCTATGAAGGCAGCACTTGGAAAGGGTCTGGGATGTTCAGCCTCAGAGTAGCGCTGTGGAGTGTGAAACTAAAGGCTTATTGTTTGCATTTCCTCCCTTTCAGCCCCAGTGGGCTTCCACACTTGGCACAATCTAAGCATTGCATTATTTTTCCTGACGTGAAGGCACATTGCTCAGCCTCTTTGCCTTTGGTCAGATATCAGCAACACAAAATGATGTCTTTGTGTAGCAGTTTTGTGAGGAGTAGCAGCTCTGGTCAGTATTTCATAGATTCATTTTATTAGTCAAGATCTAAAACCTTCCCTTTTCTCTCCCCATATGAGGGAGGGACACTTGTTTCACAAAAGACTGGTTCTCACAAGACAGTGGGACATTTATTTAAAAGCCAGATTTGAATCTCTCAGAACTTTTCTTCCTTCCTTGTTTTGTCTGGGACTGGAAACAAAAGGACCAAAATTCCACCGCCCATCCAAAAAAAAAAAAAAAAAAAAAAAGTAGAGACTTGGTGGCCATACCTCTCTCAAAAGCTTTCTACTTGAAACTGCATCTTGGATTTTCCTTACATCCTTAGAAACCTTACTGTCTCTCCATGGATATGAATCAATGTCATTCAGAAAGAATGGCTCAGTGCTGATGCTACAGAGTCTTTGCACTGGCACAGTGACTTTTTCAGCACTTCAGTTTTTTTGGTGAAGTTGTTTCATATGTGTTCTATGATCTTCCCGTCTGCAACACTTCAGAATTACACCTAGGCTGGCTGCTGACCCACCCAATCCAAAGCAGAGAGCCAGAAAACTTTTGTGAAGTAGTCTCTTCTCAGCATTTCTCCAGCCCTCTTCCAAAGAGTGTGCAATTGTTGTTCGATTTTAAATTCTCTTTTCAGGCTTGTGTATCTAAATAAATTCCCACCTGGTCAGAATGGTTTTAAAATATTTGTCTAAACCAGATGTGACTGCAGCAGATAGCATTGGAATAGTTATTTGTGGCTAAAAGGATGCTGTGTAAACATTTGAGGGTCTCTCTTCAAATTTGGAGAGACTAGCAGTTGGTCTTCAGCAGGCCTTTCTCTGGAGTTTTGTTTTGATATCCCAAGTTAAAATAAATGCATTTTTTGAGCTGGTCATAGCAGATTTTGCAGGAATTCTGCAAGTTTTGGCCCAAATTCATATATGAGTTTTCAGAGGTAAACCTCAGGCTCTTTGAATGAAACAGAATGAGTTTCTCCCACACTGAAGCCAAGAGAAGTTTCACCATTAGTGTCAAATATGCTTGGACCACTGGTCTTCATGGATTTGTGTAGTGGGATCTATTCTGCTAGCACAGACTTTATAGAGCAAAGGAGAAGAGAGGAGAGTTGAAAGGTGTTACCAGCCATCAGCAATGACACGACACTAGGAAGAAAGCTGGAGGCTTTTGTCTTGCCTATGGGACTTGCTTGCAGCATACCTAAAAATCCATCTGCATGTGTGGCTGAGAGAATTGCTGCCTGTCTGTGCTCTGGCACAGCCTCTGTAGTACCCCGGGGCTTCAAAGTAGATCCACATGGTAGCCAGCTTCCTGTGTAAGCTCTCTTGTGCTCATGTAATCAGAGTCCTGCTGAGGTCATTACATGATTGACCGTTTATTGCTGCTGCCAACATTTTGACCCTTTAGCGACATAGTGGGATTAATCATCAGCTGATCTGACTTCGTGTGTATTCATTTTAAGGGGAGGTGAGGGCTTCTGAGGGAGATGCTGATAACTTGAGAAGTGGTGAAAGAAGGTGTGTTAGGAAACTAAAAATGAGCAGGCTGCTGAAGTGAAAGAAAAGGGTCAATAATATGGTAAAACTCTGAAAGTATACTTATTACAAACTTCCTTCAGTGCTTCAGACCTCAGATCACTCTGTGTCTGGCTTGATATGGACCTCTGCATGGGTGACATGCATCTATCTTTGCACAGGTGCACCACATGGTTTTCATGGCACAGCAGCACCACTCAGTGCTTTCAGCAGGTTGGAAAACAGTATGTAAGGTGTGCAGCGATCCAAACTATGAAAACTGAAATTTAGCCATGAGATCAGTTTAGATAGATGTCTGTGTTGCCCTGTTCTTTTCACACTTCTGATGTTTACTTTTTGAGATGGAGTTTCTCACGCACTTTTTATGTAAATAATGATTGTTTTGGATTCCTTTCTGGAGGAGGAGAGAATTGATGGACTGCTGGTTTGACCAGTGTGGTTGGAGAGGACAATTTTATCCTCCAATCCGTGGTCACTGTTGGAATTCTATAAATGCCGAGGTCTGTAAATAAACTGCCCCTTTTTTGCCTCAGACATCTCAGCGTGTGTGTGTCGTTCATTTGTGTCGTATTACGACAATGTCTGCTTCTCAGAAGATTGTCTTTGGAATACCAGTGGCACAGTATAAACTTGGCTCTACAAGTCTCAGTGTTGCACTTCAATCTTCCCAATAGATGGAAAGATAAGACAAAATCACAGCCTGAGGCATTCAAAGCTATGTTGGGGTATTTTTCCAAGGCAGACAAGGAACTCAGCCTCCCAAGCAACAATATGGTAGTGATTACAGAAAACAAAACCCAAAAAGAGTAAGGCAGTGTGACGTGTGAGCAGAAAAGGGGAGCAGAGCTGAGACTGTGCTGGCAGCGGGCTTGGTGTGCTGGGGCTGTGCTTAATGCGAGTTGCCTTCCTGGTGGGAATGGTGTGCAGGGACAATGGGAGCCATGGGTTAGCAGAACAAAGGTGGAAATGAGGAGGAAATTCCTTTTTAGCACATTTTGCATGCTCAGCCACTTTGCAAGGTAGGACTACCGGAGACAGTAGCTGGATATTAATAGGTGACATTAAATAATTGTGAAACGTAAATGCAATTGAATGCTTCTCTCTGCAGCTAAGTGTTCATTATGCCGTAAAAAGTAGTTGGTTTTCCACCCCTGTGTGTACAGAAAGAGCTCAGAGTAGCAAAATTCAATTTACATGAAAGATGAGAAAAGATGAAATAATCTTTAAGTCATTTTTATTCTGTGTAATTTTATTGTGAACAGATAAACTGTGTATATCTCATTGGTTTTGTCCAAGTTTACACTAGATGTTACATTATTTCAGAAGATGAAAGAGTCAAGGGTAATAATGCAAGTCCCTGTTTATAAATCTGTTTTGTTGCAGTCTCTGACATAAATACATGAAAGTGAAAAATCAGAAAATGAAGAAAACAGCACAGACATTCTCACAATGATTGTGGTTCACATAAAAATTAATCACTGAAGCTTGGTCACTGGCTGCATCCAAAGTTAAGCATAGCCTGTAGCTTGTCTGTAAAAATCAAATACTCTTTTTCAGAGTGTTAATGGAAATCTGTTACTCACGGCTGAGAATGCACAAGTGATGCTTGTAAATAAGCTTCAGGTTTTCTTCTTTGAGTTGTTTGGGGTTTTGAGAAAGCAAAGCACTCGTTCCTGTTTGATAATAATTTTGCCTCTCTCAGTGAGAGGCATCCTTGGGGCCTCAGCAGCAAATGTATTCTGAAAAGCAAAGTTAGTGCATAAATTATCCTGTATCTAAAAACATTTTTATTTTCTAACTCCTGTCTGAGATGTGATTTCTGGCTTTATCCAATTCTTCCTTCATGGCTGGGTTTTTTTTTTTCCCCAGCAGCCCATGTCATTAACTTATCAAAAACACTGAGGAGAGGTTAGGGGTATTAGGAGAGGTTAGGGGTATTATGGATACCGTCTGAAGTAACTTTTTGTTTCTCTAACGTAGTTTGATGTGTCCATACTTAATGTTGACAGCTTCAGGGTTTCCAATGGAATAATTAATTTGGGTCACTGTGTTGCAGCATTTGGCTTCTCCTGTGTTGTAATGCCTGGAAATTTCTGGAGCCTTTGTTTCATGTATGCTTGTACTTTAAATCAGATGTCAAGGTTTTAATAGATCCTGAGCTTAATTATCCGTCCTCAACTGAAGTAAATTTAATGTATGTCCTGTCTGAAACACGAGAAGAGGTGTCAGGTGCTTTTGTCTAAAGGCTGATATATGGAGAAAGATTCAGTGTAAATGGCTGTGTTTGCTTATTTTCCAACAACATAGTAGCTCTGACTACTTTCCACTTGGTACACGTATTAGAGCTCCATTCATTCTTGCTTCTTTTTTAATTTATTAAACTGACTAAAACTCTTGTAGAAATTCAGTGGGTTCCTCTGGAGGGTCATAGGGAAAACCAAGAGACAGCTGGACAAAATGGAAGGAAATACTCAGAGTTAATAATCTCTGATCAGCAATTTACTGAGCCAGGGTGCATTTGGGAGTAGAACAGGCAGAGAGCAAGCTGAATACCTCTGCTGTTTGGTACGTGGGTTATGTGCATCTCCATTTGCCAGAGTAAATCGTTTTACTCTGTGTCTTGGTGTGGAGCTGAAGGCCATTAGGAGGAAGCTGTTAGTGCAGCAGGGGAGTAGGTGGGCTTTTCATGTGGGGGACAATACTGCTGAGAGCAGGGGTGAGCCATGCCTCCCCACAGGGTTCAGCAGCCCTCCTTCCTGCACCAGAGTCTCCCTGAAGAATAGAACTTAAACTGTTAAAAGACTCTCTTCTGGGGCAAGGAGGAAGCAGGAAATGGACGCACAGAGAGATGGAGGCTGCGTGAGAAGGGCAGGCGTCATCCTACCACCCCTGCAGGCAAAGCTGGAGCCCATGGCTCGGGTTTGCAGCCTTTGGGTGCTTTTGAGTTAGCAGCAGTGGGTTTGATGGGAGCTGCTCTCTGTGGAGCAGAGGGTCCTCAGAGCCGTGTAAACTTCCTCACATACAAAGAGTAAGTGGGCTCAGAACTGGAGGCTCACTCCCTGCTTGGGTCTGGGCTGCACTCAAGAAGTTGCTGCAGTTTCCCCAGAGAAATATTAATACAGCCAAGGTGGAGAGTCCAAACATACAGAGTTTACGTTTGACACGTTTATTTTGTTGAGTGAGATGATTATCGGGAAAGCTTCCATAAACATATTTAAATTATTTAATATCTTAACCTCTGAAAGAAAGTTTCTCCAGGTTTCTCAGAAATTGCTGTGTGGCTCTCGAGGCACTGGCATCTGACTGTATTGCTACCCTTTTGGCCTAGTTTTAGAGATGGTAAAAGGCACATAGCAATCAAGTGGCCCATACATTTCCATCACATTGGTAGTATTCTTGTTGATAAGTGGAAGCCAAAAATAAAGGATTGAGGCAAGTCTGATCCTTTCCAGGGAGGCATTTTTCAAGGTCAAGTTTGAAGTGCAGTTCAGAACTAATGGGTGATTTTGGTCTATCACTACCTGTATTATAGATATTCTGCAATGAGATTGGGTTTGTTCTGGAAACCTTTACCTGAGCTGCTGGCCTTGCATGTCACCCACCTCCATGGGCGTCATGGACAGGCCAAGTCTTCTGGGGGAAATTTGCTGCCCGGCTTCTGCTATCCTCTGAGGTTTTGTGTTTCTTTGGGGAAAAGCCTAAACTTGATCAGCAGGTTAAATTTTAAACTCTTGATGGAGGTGCCATAAGAGGTGTCACAGCAGGTCTGATCTGTAAACCAGGGCATGGGGACCAGCGTATCATCAAAGGGAGACAGAATTGACATGTCAGGCAGAAGATCCTCACTAAATTCTCTGCCCAATGGCCTCACAACATGGTTCTGGGTCCAAAATATGAACTATTGACTTCACATGCCTTTGAGCTTTGTGCGGTCAGTTACGTCTGCAGGATCCTCGGAGAAGCTCCCCATCCTTCTCCTGGTCTCTGAGGTGGGTGAGGAGGAAGAGGAGAGCTGTTCCACTTCCTTACTTTCTGGCAGAGGGACACAGCAGAGCTGCAGGTACATGCTGTGCCTTATAACACTAGTGGGGAGCCTTTGCTGTGGGCTGTGCTGCCCCCTCTGCCCCACGCAGAGGGAACAGTGCCTGCAGAGGCTCCCCTGCTGCCCTGTGCTCCCTGTGCCTCAGTGCTGCGACACCAAACTCAGGCTCCCTTTACCTGCTGCTTTATCATCCAGTTTTCCTCTTATTATTTGGCTTTCTCTTATTTATGTCCCTTGTTAAAAGTCGATTTATTCATTTTAGAGTCCCTGTCTTTTCTTTGTCCTGGCGTTCATTTATTAGTGAGCCTCTTCCATCTTTTTCCTGCCTGACATGAAGTATTTGTAAAAGCCTTTCTTACTCCCCTTAATCCCTTTGGCTGGCATGAACTCCCCTTGCTTTTCTGTTACTCTTACTTTCTCTGCGAGTCTTTACTGATCCTCTGTAGCCTTGTGTGGATCCTCTCTATTTCCAGTATGCCTGCTTTTTTTCTTTAAACCCTCAGAGTAGTCCCTTGTGAAGCCCCACCGGCTGCTCCATCCTTTTCTTTGAATTTTTCTCTATTGCAGAGACTACAACAGGCTGCGTTTTCATTAGAGTGCCAGTCAGGATTTTTTTGGTGCCTTTTGCACTTATGGCTGCTCAGAAAAGGGGTTGGATTTTAAGCACCCCTTTGGGAGGAACAAGCTACATCCCTTCTGCCCACAGCTCCCCCTTTCAATTTGCAAACGAAAACTAATAATAAGGGACAGATTAACCAGCATCATGCCTGGATGCACTGCTGAGAGAGGCTTTCAGTGTGCTTGTTTCCTGCTTCTGAGGCATGTAGGGGTACGGTGTGCAAATACAGACATATTTGGGTGTACCCTGACATCCCTGGGTTGGATTGCTTCACACAGATGGGATCTTTTTTCCATACTTACCACTTTGTGAATGCATACACATGTAAAACATCCTGTGCCAGTGAGTTCTACAGTTTTATTAATTCTGTGTATCTGTTTTAGACCTCTGACAGTTTCATACGATGTTCTCTACTTCTTTAGAAAGACATAGAGCACTGCCCTTCTGTAATCACTTTCTCTGTGCTGTTTAAGATTGAATTAAGTTCTATCGCAGAGGCTATTTGGTCTGACTACTTTAAATAAACACTTAACATCTTAAAAAAAAACCCAACATGGGTAGTTTGGTGTACAGAAATTTTATCTAAGCGTTTTTCAAGGTGGGCTAGCAACATTCCTGTCTTATATTGATTTCATACAGATATGTGTGACATATATGGAAAGATACATAGACATTTTTTCCTTCTGATAGCAACAGGTATTTTAGAGAAAAAGGAGGACATCATCTGTCTAACGCTGCAAGTGAAAAACATATTCAGCATTAACTTGGCTAGCATCCACACAAATATCTACTGCAAATGAAGTAATAGGTGAATATTTCAGTGACCCTTGGTGATGACTAATTCAGTATCCACCCAGTAATGTAGCAATATAGAGGTATGTGAATAAGGCATGAGGTTGTGGCTGTCGCTAGAGTGTCTGTAAGCCCTAGAGCAATGCAGAACAACAGTTGGGAAACCAGAAACACCTTCCAAAAAGAACATGTGTCAGGCCCAGGGTCCCAGCCCCAGAGAATGATTCCAGATGACTTTCAGAAATGAGGTTATTGCATAAGTGCATAAAATGAGATGCCTGTGAATGCATGTGATCCCCAGAGCTGTGTGACCAGTCGTTTTGAATCCATCTCCTGCCAGAGGCAGAGCACCGCTTCTAAAATCCTTTTACCTCTCTGTAATTTCGAGCAGTAGGTAGGCAGAGTCAAGTCACGCTCTGGATTCCAGTAATAAGGAAGCAAAGTGTCACAACCCGTGTCCCCTTTTTATTCCCTCTTGTTCTGAAAACCCCGTGAGTTTATTAGTGGTGCTGTTTTGAAGGGAAAGTGAACACCGGGATCAAAACTGCCTTGTCATTTCCTTGTACATGGTGGGAGCCGAGCTGTGCTGTGGGCTTGACAGTGAGACCTGCTGAGCTGCACTGGTGCCTGTTAGGCTGCTTGTGTGTTAAGAAATTGGTAGCATCAAGTGGCTTGTTGAAATTCATCCTTTGCTCCACATGAGGTACTCTCTTAGCACATGAAGGAATAATTCATGCTCAAGGCTTTTTGGCATAGGTATTACTGTCATGATATTAAGTAAGAGTGAACGTGTAGGTGGAGGCACTGGGAGAAATAAAAGAGTTTTACCAAAAAAAAAGAGGAGAAACAGGAATCCTTGCATGGATGTAATTTACTAAAAGCCCAGAAATACTGTACGTGAGATAGCAATACTAGTGGCATGCAGAGGAGCTGGCTCAAGTGCAGGCAGTGCAGCTACAGCCCTGGTACTATCTGGAAAGGAGGAGATCATTCTTGTTGAAAAGAAAGTGGCTGAATAAGGATCCACAAACAAAACTGGGAGTACTGTGGTGGTCTAACCTTGTGAAAGCACTTCTGGCTGCAAACAGAGTTGAAAATGCTTAGTGAGTAAAATTTTAAGCATAAATAAAAATAGGCTTATGTTTGGACTTTTAGTAATAATTATATTAAAATGACACAATTCATTAAATAATGCAATACATTCACATCTCTAAATACACAGCAGCTGTTCGCTTCTGTCAAACACGATTCCTTTAGGGACTGAATAGAGAAGAGCAACATGCTGGCTTGCATGGTAATGTCCTGATGAGCGCTGGGCTGCAGCCTGCCCCCAACACTGATGAACAAAGGGTGTCTCTCTGCCAGTGCCAGATCCTGAAGGTGCCCCTCAGGCTGGGCAGGAGGTGCTGGCCGGGCAGAGTAGGGCAGGGGAGGAGTGGATACAACACAAGCCTTGGAATTGTCCTTCTCAGGCTTTGTAGAAACTGAGCATTAAAAGATGTTTCAGCCTAGGGCTATAGGCAGATGAATTTGGCAGGCTGTGATGTGCTGGAGGTGTAGAAAATAGAAAAGTCTTACCAGCAGATGATAGGCACCTATGAAGAGCCCATCTTAGAGCGGGATTTCAGTTCTTGTCATTGTTGACATCATGTGGTTCCTTATCAGAGGTAGTGAGCTGCGTGTCTCCCTTACACTCCCATGCTTCAATTAGAGAAATCCCTGGGCATCCAGAAGTATAATTCGGACCTTAATTTCTAATCACAGTGAGAAAGTCTTCGCATCTTCTACCAGTCTTTACTAAATTATGGGTTTCTATAGAAAAAACATCCATTTGCAATAGAATGCTGGTCCTGAAGATATCATATGTGACTTCTATGTTTTACCCTTTCAATAGATTTTTGCACATTTTACTTTTACTTCAGCCAAGTTTAATTTTCATATTATATTGAATCCAGTAGCAGGAGGCTTGTAGTCCCTCATTTATGCAAGAAGAGAATTCAGGGTTAAAGTTGTCTCTCTGTGCCAACATCTGTAGAGAAAATGACAATAATCTACAAAATTAGAAGCTCAGAGCTTGTAATTTCCTCGTGAATTATTCTTTCCTTGTTCCTTTCATATCACTATACTTGTATAAATAGATCATAGTTTGTTTTTCTTTCCTGGTGATGGATTTGGAGTGTTTGTCACCTCTGCTCTAATGTGATTTGTTGTGATATATTGAAGATTTTTATCTTGGTAAGGATTTTTCTCTCTTGAGCTTTGTTTGGGATTTTTCCCCCTCTTCACTGTAGTATTTTTCAGGCACTAGGTTTTTATTCAGGATCGTAACAGAAGTTTGATAAGAACACTCCAGAGAATGAAATTCTGTCATGAGAAGAGGTTTTTAAAAAAGAAAAACTCAGTTTTATTAACTGGTACACTAAATTGTGTGGCCTAACATTTCAAGTTGAAAAAGGCTTTATGTGCTGTTGGTGAAACTGAGCATAAGCATAATGATATGGCATTGACAGACTTATCATTTGGGCACTATATCTTTATCCACTGCTGCTTTATACCAAAGAGATGAGCTCACCCACTCTGTATCCCCTGCATGCTAGCGAACATGTATGCAGAACATTCACCTTTCAAGTAAATCCCCAAGAGTCAGTCCCTTGCCTTTAGGGACAAGAAGAGACAGATAGAACATTATTACAGCTTACTGAGAGGTAGCATGTCTCCTTTTTAAATTCTCAATATAATCTAGGTATTCTTTGTCGGTCCTCTGTCTGTCTCTTTTCTTTCTGCCTTTACTTCCCACTGAGCCCACGATGTAATGTGATGGTGAAATTGCAATTAAGTGCACCTAAATCAATGTACAGCTTTTACATTCTTCTCCTTTATTAACTGCATAAAGCCAGGCCTCTGGAATGCAGTGGGAAAAAAGCAGCAAAATCTGTCTACAGGTGACTTCTGGCTTAAAGGAAAGGGGAAAAAAACAGGGCATGTGCATTCCCTTTGTTTATCCTCTCAGGATCACAGAGGTTGTCTTTACTGTTTTGGTGAGATTAAGTGTTTGCAGAGGTTACAGAATAGGGATACTGTGGGTTAAATATTAGCACATTTCCTGTCTGACAGAGAGTTGGCCTTGCAGTAAGACTTTCTTTTCTAGTAAGACTCTTTCTTTTCTAGGGCCACTGCTAAACACTGTATGAATTTTGAACTTCTATATTTATCATTATTTTTTACACATTTTAGCAGCACTAAAGTAGTAGTACAATAATTAGAAATAAGTGGTTAACATTTTATTATTTCCACCAAGTTTTGTTTTTCCTGTAGGGTTTCTTTTGATTTCTGTTCTCTCCTGACTCTTTGTGCTCATCAAGTTGCCATTGCTTTTCCTCACACGGTTTTTGCACAGGAAACGGCACGGTGCTGCTCTCCATGCTCAGACAGTCCCTCTCTGACTAAGGAGGTACTTTACCTCCTGCTGTCTCATGTCTGTCTTCGCAGACGAAAAAAAATCCATCCCAAACCTCCCGAGAATAGCTCAGGTTCTGTGATACTTTTTAGGTAATACAGTCCTGTGCAGTACAGGCTACGCAGCTGACTTCAAGCACCTTTGCTGAAAATGTCCATCTAGCATCTTTCCTGCTACGAGAGTGACAGCCCTTCACATTTTCCTCTTAATTTGTACCCTTTGGTTGACAATAGTATTGATTTGTGCATTAAGGATGATTTAATCTTTCTTCCACCCTCTTATTAAGGGGTTTGAAACCCTACCTGGAGTCTTTATTAGCTTTTGACATCACAAAGGGAAATGTCAACACATAATGAGATAAATTTCAACATCACAGGAGACTGGAATACGACTTTCATGAAAGATGGATACCAGCAACACTTAGCAAGATAAAAAAAAAATGCCCAAAAGACAGAACCCTTCCTTTTCAGCATCCATCCATCTTTCTGTTTGTCTGTTGCTGCATTATAGTATTTATTAGAGTTTGTCTTGCTATACAATGGATTGCCAGAATCATGATTAAGAAGCTTATTCAAATGAATTAAAAATGTTTAAATGAAAAAGACCCGGAGAAGTAATTGCCAAAATTTAATCAAGGATTTAATTTGTAGCACAGACCAGCCAAATGGATTTTGCCGTTTTTCACTGCACTGTTTGTACAAGGAAATTAAAAAGTATAAAGAGTCAAAGACTCAGCAGTGTAACCCTTTAAGAATATTGCAGTATGCTCACTTATTCTCATTAGCCGCATTATATCAAACTTGCTCCTGAGGGCTTGTAGTTTGCAAAGCCAGACCACAGACGGGGGAAAAAAGATGATAGCATTTTTTCCAATGTCATAAATTACTGCCAGCACACATTAGATGATTTCTCCATGCATTGCTGTAAGCAATGGTAGGTTAAATATCCCCCTTCTTAATGCCACTTAGTAATAAATGCCCTCATTTTAGCATGTCATCTTTAGCTGAACTGAAATAACTGAGACTAAAGAGCTGTCGGGGTTTGAAACAGAGACACTTCCCTTGCATTTACTGTTGAGAAATACATACATGGCACCATTATGCTGTCTCTGTTTCATTGATGATAATAAGGTATCATCAAGCCTGACATATCTGTTTGAACATGTTTTGCAGAAGTCTAATCATTAAGTAATACGTATCCCATTTCATCCATCATTTCCACACAAAGAGCCATGCAGTGCAATTGAGAGAACAATACTTTATGAGCCATGAATAGCTGGAGCAATGATAACTTCCAAGCAGCATATAACAGACCCAGAACTGTGCTCTAAATTGCGGTGCTGAAGAGGTAGGAGGAGAGATAAGGAGCCCCTGCTTGTGAGGAGGAGGCCGAGATCAAGTGCGCGTTTCTTTCCCATTAGTTGTGGTTGAAATAAATATTCAGCAGAGTGCTAAATGCTCAGTCTCTTTCAAAGGCAGAGAGGGAAGCTGGTGCTGCAGTGCTGCACTGCCTTCCAGACCCTGAGGCAGCTGGTGGGATGGGGTGAAAGGGTTCTGGGTCGTTCAGGAGCTCTGAAGTCCCTTTCTTCCAAAACTGCTAACAAGGATGTCAAAAGAAGCCAAACGAAGAAAACATGCAAGCCACAAATGGTGAATGGCTCCTAGGTAGCCCAGAAGAGTTTACAGATTCTCTCCTAAGCCTGAAATTACATTAATTATTTTAAAAATGAGGAGAAATAAAAAATCTTCACGTTCAGTACATACCTGAGGTGAATCATACCGACTGTAATAGCACAGGATGGCAGATCAGAGTAGCACTGGGGCAGGGTGCAGTGCAGAAAGGCTGTTCCCTTACTGCAGGAGGAAGGGTTTTGGTGCTTGTTTGCAAGTTTAAAGGAAATGGTGTAAAATCAGTGATTCCCACCCCTGCGTCTGTCAGAGAGACAAAGATGATGTTTACTACTTCTTTATTTTACTGCTGTAGCACCTGGTTTTATAGCAGAGAGGCAGACTTAGTCTCTCCCAGCAAGGGGTCACAATAAGATATTTCTAAAAGTAAGGAGCCTTTCTGTGAGCAGGCACAAGAACTGGCTGTGGCTTTCCCTGTTTCTCTGCCCCTGAAGAGAAATTCTGCTCCCTTCACATTTCTCCTGTCCTGTATGTTGGAAAAGGAGGGAGGTAGAGCTTTTTGAAAATGAAAACTTTCTCCTCTTGAGATCCTTGAGCTCATGAACTTGCTTAGCTTGCTTCTGCTCTTAGTCATCTTTGGTTTGCCTGATGCTTTTACGTTGGTCTCTTCACAGCGCATTTTTAATTTAAGGCATCTCTTGCTTGCTCAGTTAAGTGGTTATAATTTTATTTGCACAGCAGAAGAGTTGCTGATAAACAAAGTTAAGACATTGGAAAAGGAAGGAGTCCAAAATTCAGTGGTTGAGTTCCAAATATTTGAATTTTGTTCCCTATCCAGCCTTCTGAGCATTCTTAAGATTGTGGCAGAGTAAATTATGCAGCTGCTTTTAAGCAGAGCTTTAAAAGGTCATTTTGTTACATGAGATCTGAGTTAAATTCATGCATGTTTCTACTTCTTGTCTCCCCTTTAGAGACTTACATTTTTGTAAACCATGGTTGCTGCACCATGTAAAGTTCTTGCCTTTGAAACAAAAACTAAATACTTCTGAAAAATAAGAGCAAAAGCATTATAGTATGAGATATCAGTGGCTATTATCATTCCACACGTGCAACATTATTTTCACAATTTATTCTACAACCAGTTTTATTTGCCATTGAATTTCACCTATCACAGATCATTTACATTGCAGAATTGGCTGTATATTGATACTGTTTCCAGTTGATGGGGCCCAATTCAGTTTAGGTGCTTTCCTTGGTTATAAAGGAAAGCAACTTAGGTCACTTTCAGATTGTAACTAAACCTGTACCTTTTAAATTGTATGTAAACCTATGTTTTCCTTTGATATTGTCACTTTTTTTTTTTTTTTTTTCATTGTAATACTAGAAGTTAAAACCTTTTTTTAAATTATTTTTTATTCCTGGTGGCTTTTTGGAAATCTCACATTTACTGGGATGTTTAAGAAATGCATTTATTTGTCCAGGATTATTCTGAATATCTGGATTTGAAAATGAGAATGAATAAATGTGTCCCATACTTCTTCATGGGATTTCCTGAGCAGAAATAACTGTGTGTGAGCTATTTAGGTGATGTGTTGCAAATCTGAAACATTGAGGAAAATCTTGGAAAAAGAGTCTTCCTAGAAAAAAATTTCACTGAACAAAACAAGCAAGTCCTGAGAAACACAAATCCATGGTAGTTGGTAGTCCCTGTCATTCTGCTCTTAACATTTCAAGAAAAGACTACGGTGACTTTTGTGTGAATTTTGTATCCCCCAAAACATGTTTATTTTAGTTGGTTATTGTAGAGAAAAAAAAAAAATATATATATCACTTTGAAAAAAAGAGTAGTGGTTGTTTGCTTTGGGTTTTTTTATTATTGAAATTTGGGTTTGCTTGATTTTTGTTTTGTTTATCTAGGGTTTGTTTGTTTGTTTGTGTTTTTTGTTTTGTTGGTTTTTTTTCTTTTGGGTTTTTTTTTGTTTGTTTGTTTTCTGGCGACACTGTGACAGAACAGCCTTGTAAAAACCCTTCTCATCTATAGCATGGCCTTAGGTTCTCCAGGGACCCTGCTCAGATTGCTGTTGATTTCCCATCCTTGCCAGTTCCTCAGCAGGAAATAAAACAGGGAGTTGCTGCCTTGATCCAAATAGACTCACACAGCATTTCAACAGGGAAACAGAGCTGAAGAGGAATGTTTAGACTGATAAGCTTTTAAAAAATATTTCTGGGAGTGCACTTTTTGAACTGGTGAGCAGAGACAGTCTGTCTGTGTCGGGCACTTCTCCTCCTCCTTATCATGGAATTTACTATTAAAAAAAAGCTGCCACCACCTCCTTGAGCACAGAAAGAACTTTGCAAAATGCTGTTTCTCAGCAGCTGATACTCTGGAGTCATGCTGGAGGTAGTAAATGAATAAAGCCATTTTAAAAAAGTGAATAAAGCTATAGCATCTCAGCTATGTTGGAGAATCAATCATGGGCTTGAGCTCATTTGTTCCACTAGAGTGTAGTCTTATAAGAAGAGAACGGCTTGTTCCAGAAAAAAGTGTGAATAATGTGATAAAACAAAATGAACTGCAGAATATATTCTAGCCAGCAGCCAAGAAATTATTCACACTGACAGATATTACAGGTGGAGAACATTTTCTGTCTAGAATACCACCTTCTACTTTCTCTTAGCATATGCATTATGGTTGCTGTTTTCCTACCTGCTCTGTCGAAGTGCACCCAGCTGTATACGTGTGATTGTGGTGCATTTTCTTCTTGTATATCATACAAAGAAATCATTATCTAGTTAGAGCAACTGCCCTTGCCTGTACAATTGCTAAAAATTTTTTGAAATGTTGAAATGAATGTTTTGAATGTTTTGAAAATTTAAATATTTAGTGTTGAAATAGAACCATTGTTCCTCTTCTGTTTTTACCTTGAATTAATGCACATACGTTCACATATATGTCTAAAGCAAAATTAATAGATTCTTGGACCAAAAAAGTAGATTTGCTATAGTCTGAAGTGATAATTGTATGGGCCACAGTTTTGCTTTAGCTAAGTTAAGAAACTCATGGATTTTTGCCTCATGACTAGAGGTGGTTTCCACTGTATCCCTGTATATAGCACACATTATAAAATAGATCTAGATAAATAAATCCCTCTGTCTCCTTATCCCTGTCTTGCATTTCTTAAACTCATCCTCACAGAGCTATATAAAGTAATCATGCTGATGTCAAATGTGCTTTGTTAGGTACTGCAGCCTTTACTACAAAGTCATGAATATTGCTGAGTGCAAGACTTGCCTAAATTAGGTTGCATCAAATATTAGCAATGCAGCCCACAACAACTGGCTAAAAAAAATTATGTGCAAGGAGGAGAGAAAAGAAGGATTTTGAAAAGAAAAAGTAGCCTGGAAATGGACAGACCTAAAGGAAGAAGTTAAAGGCGGGGGGGTGGGGAAAGATTAACAGTGATAACACACATCTAACTATTCTTCAGCTTACAAATGCTATGTTTGAAAAATGTCATGTTCTTTCTACTTCCTTTTCTTTTGTATTTACAACCTGGACCTTCATTCGTATGATTATTTGACACATGGTAGGCATTTTACTGTTGACACAGATACCTTCAGGCTTCTTTCCTAGTGAGATTTTTTGGTTCATCCTATGGAACATATGTATTACACACAAACAGCTGCTAATCTTTCATGAAAATACATTTGAAGCCATACATGAAAACTAGGGAGTTTGTCTAAACTTACATGAATTGAACTGATTACAAGAGTCTGTTAGAGAAAACATTGCAAATAGATTTTTGTATTTTTTTTTTTGCTCATGGACAAGATTAGTACTAGCAGCACCAGCCAGTGATCAGGTTTGAACGAGTACACATTTATAGGTCAATTCTTTGCTTTTGACCCAAGTGCACCATGTTGGCAAAATCGTTCAGGATGCTGGGAAAATGGATTTATACCTGTAGTAAATGGACAAAAGCATTGTTACATTGATTAAACATTTGCAATTTGCCTTTCACTCTTGGAAGTGAACTAGCGGACACTGGTTTCGTGTTTCACTCCACAAAATGTTTTGTTTGGGTCTGTTTTCCTTTGAGAGCCTGACTGGGGAAGAATGAGGTCATGCATTTTGAAAGTACATCACTGTGTGAGGATTTTCTTTATGCATAGCTTCTTTCTGAGTCAGAAGCTTATTCTGGCATGAGTAGCTGCTTATGCCATGTCCTATAAACTGTGTCAACTGAGGACATACCTATGAGTAGTGGAAAACAGAGACAGTGTAGTAACAAAGGACCGCAGCAGGTTTAGCTTAGGGTATGGATAAGCCTCTGCTTAACCTCAGACACCTACCAAAACCAAACCAGTGCCCTAACTCATCAATGCTCTATGTAAAATGAAGATGTCTGTGAAAATCAGGTTCCTCAAAGTAACCAACAGACAGCCAGTGTGTTCATACCAGCAGTGCCATCCGCGGGGCTCCTGCGCCAGCCCCGTGCTCCCCATCACACGGAGCTGCATGGGAGTTCGCTTTCAAATGGCAAGGTAGTTGACATATTGTGTCTCAATTTAAACCCCATTACCATTCATTAGACATGCTCCCAGTTAATTATTTTTAAAAATAAATGTAAATAACAAGTGTTAATTATACCCTCGAGGCCATTGATGTGTACAATGTTGGCATTTCACGTTAGAGAGGCTGCCTGAAAATAGAATAAGGAGCAGTATAATGCAAGGGAGAGGTTTTGGGAAATATTATTGCTAACATAATATTTTATAATAGTAATTTCATCAATTATAAGTCTTAATATTTAAATAATGTTCTACCGAGAATCTGTTATGAAAAGCATTTAGGTAATTTCTTGACTGTTATATTTCCCTGTGCATTTGAAAGGTTCATTTCATTAAAAATGGTTTTCAACAAGCTATAATATCACATGGTGTTTTTGGGGTGGTCTTTGTAACATGTTCATTTGTGGGTTTGTGTCCTGTCCTTTTGAACACTGACAACTTTCTAGAGAAATGTTATAATGATCTGCACCTCACGAGTGTCATTTCTTCTTGCTGTCTGGTCTGTGATTTCACTGTATTCCCCAAGAAAGTTGTTTTTTGGTGTTTGTTTATTTGTTTGTTTTGTGGGGTTTTTTTAATTCTTAGACAGAAGTTTCTTCTTGCTTCATTGCTTCATTGTCAAATAAAGTGGGCATTCTATGGCAAATCAGTTTGGATTCTTATCCAAATACCTTATTTTCTGGCATGAAATGTCTGAACAAAAAAAAATATCCCAAAGGAAACATTAGGTGTGCATTTTGGGTCAATTTGTCCCTCTTAAGATCCTGTACTATGTGATGTGCAGCGGATTTCATTCCTTTTCCCTACAAGAGTGATCTTCTCTGTAGGGATGACTGGTTGTATACTTTCAGATTCTTCTCAATAATCATTTTCTGTGAAATTACATTTAGATCTGTTCTGAGTAATAGCCAAGGCAGCTTTTCTTGGATGCAAAATTTTGTACCGTGGAAGGATAAAACTCGACACATAGTTTTAACTCAAGACCAAAGGAGCAGTCTGGGGTTTGCTCCAAAACTTCTCCTGGTGGTAAGTGCTGGAATCAAGCCCCCAGCCTGTTTTTCCTTCCCAGTATTCTTAGGCTGTGCTGCCAGTTGTGTTGTCTGTGGCTGCCTAAACACCAAGGCTCCAGCCAGGCAGTCTTGTGCTCTAGGCAGTCTCCAGCCAGTTTGCACTGTGTCAATAGTTTTTATGAAGTCGGGGGACAGATGTTCACCCCTGATTTCTTCATACAGAGAATCCCTGATAGTAGAGGGCAGTTTTACTACCTGTACCCAGAAGTCACTGACATTGGAACTTTGTGGAAGCTTCTGCTCCTGCCTTCAAGCAGAAGTAAAAGAAAATGAAAACTAATGTGTGTTCCTGGGGGACACATTGATGAGAGGGACCAGCAGAGAGAAATGTGGGGAGAGAGGGACGGGGGGAGAAGAAAGAGGTAAAAGAAGGAAAGAGAGAGAAGGAAAGGAAAGAAAGCTTTTTTTATGTGCTTGAGGTGGTCATTCATAGGGACTTTTCTTGCAGCTTCTGCGTCTTCTCCTGGTGGAACACAGAGACCTGCAGCAATACCTCATCAGAAGCCTTTGATCCTGGCCTGTCTACCCTCTAGCTCATGATAGCCCAAAAGTTGGGCAGAGTGCAGTTCAAATCAAGAGTGCATTTTGTGGAGCTGCCTGGCTTGTGCTGAATGTCATCCCTGATGCTTCCAAGCTCTTGGGGATAAATATGAGGTGTCACATCCCCTGCTGATCCTGCTAGCAGCAGTTTCTCTTTTTCCGGTGCTGCCAGGCTCCCTGCACAACCTGTCACCTTCCTCCACCTCTTCTTCAGCCTTGTTTCTACATTCAGACCAGCAAAAAAACTCAGAAGGAGATGCAAGGCTGTCCTCTGTGATTTAGCAGGGGTCTAGCATCTTTTGATTCTTCCTTCTCCCAGTTTCTGCAGATAATGCATTTGTTATCTCCTGAAAGTATCTGTGTCATATCACAGGCTGGCTTGGATTCCTTGAGAGGGAAAAAAAAAAAAAAAAAAAGGAAAAAAAAAAAAAAAGGCGCCCAAGAAACCCCACCACCCAAAAATCAACAACAATAACAACAAAAAAAAACCAAACAGAAAAAACCCCAAACTCCCCTTCCCATTCAAATCACATTGTGACTTTCCTGTGCGTAGGGCTGCAGTGATACCCTACCTCTGTGAGAAAGCAGACATGAACTTTTCCTCTTGCATTTTGTGATCAGGGTAACAACATGATAAATTGTAGGCTGAGATGCATGTGTCTAAACGACATGGAAGCCCATTTTTCTAGTCGACTGCTCAGATTGTATATTGTCCTGTGGTCTTTCCATGAAAAATAATCGCAGGTCACCTTGTCTGACTCTTGACTGTGTTATTGTTTGTCCTATATTCAGTAATAATATAAGGAAATTCCAAGTAATTTTATCTTGTATTTGTAAGGAAGGGAATGTGGGGGCTGCTCTAGAAATTTGAAGCATTAAATAAATTGCTTCAGGCTTTTAAATACATTCCTTTTCCTGCCCTAAAACACCCTAAAATTAACAATTTGAGGAGGGGGCTATTAAGATCTGCCCTCATCAGTACTTCTGCTGGTTGTGTCTGCATTAAGGTTGAGATAAAAATTATTTAGTTTTTAAATCTATTTTAAAACATGCAAAAATGAACTTATGAGAAAATGTTGCCCTAAGCATAATTTTATGACCCATACATTTTGAATATTTAAAGCAGTACTAATAAAAATAAAGCAGTGAATATTCTCAGGGGTTTAATTTTGCTGGTGTGTGTTGATCTGATGGTTTGTGAGTTTTACTACATTTCATTAGGGAAATTTTACCAGAGAAATGGAGTTGAATATACAAAATAGTTTATCCTAAATTGGCAGCATGAATCCTCAGTAGAGCTTGTTTACACGTACTGATTCACTTGAACACTTACTTTATGAAGAAACGTTTTGGAAATAATTTTGTTTCATGCAGCACTTAAGCAAGAAAGGTAGAAAAAGACTTGCTGAAACAATCTGCTTTTGGATGGGAGTCCTTCAGATCCTTAGAAATGTTTTATACATTTATTTGTGTTGAACATTATTTTCCTATCCATCAGTAGAGCTTGAGATAAATTCAATAAGCCCATTTTCAGATAACTGCACTGAATTTTTATTGATATTGAAGTTTGAAATTAAATAAATTCCATGAAGTCAACAGCACTGAAATTTTACTAGATCTCAACCTCAAAGAAGAAAATTCTTCCAAGATTAAAAAGTTGGAGACAAGCACAGTCTTTCCTGCAAAGTTTGGCTAGACAAACCTCTCTGAAACTAAACCCCCTCAGTATTACCTAACTTTCTGTTTATAGTGTTGTAATAGTAATTAACTAGAGGAACAGCTCACACATACATACATGCTCAACATACTTAAAGGCAAATAACAGACAAAGTGTTTTTAAAATAAAATTGTCACAGTGCTGGAAACAGTAAGGAGAAAAGTGCTTTTCCTTTCAAAATCAATTTGCATTGTCCCTGGATCTGTAATTTATGCTTTCTTTTTTTTTTTTTTTTTTTTTTTTTTTTTTTTTTTTTTTTTTTGGTTTTGTTTTCATTTTATTTGGAGCTGCTTTTAATGTTTACTGAATGGTCTTTCCCCCAACCTTCACTCTTAAAATTCAGCAGCAGCAAGTTAGATTAGTGTTTACTCTCCCCTGGAGAATGCTTGCTTCATATTTCCTTTTTAAGATAATAGAGGAACTCTTTGAAGTGAAGCATTTCATTGAAATTAAGTATTCTGTGGGGTGAAAGAAGGATTTCAGCCAGTGAGAGGTGAAAAGGAAAAGATATGGTTCTTTTTATTCCAACAATACATTTTTTTCCTTGATATTCCTAGTCTTTTTTTCTTGGTATTTGAAGCCTGACTGCAAACAGATATTGGAGAAAAACATTTCTAAGTTCACACAAGACTTCTCTTCTTGATTCCAAGTCCAAAGAGATTTGGAGAGACGTTTAAACTGCAGACATTTCAGGGCTGACTTAGCTTTAGTACTTCTGTCATGTTTCTCTACCTCTTCTATAGTGTTGACTGGTATTTAAATGGTGCTATTAGAGGGTGTTATGCACTGCACTTCTGCAGTCATGTTTTACAAGTTTAATGAGGACCAGGCAGGATTTATTTCTAATGTAGCCTGTTGTACTGAATGGAAGCTTCAATTTCTCTCTTAGTCCCAACATGAGATAACTTTACAATGTGCTGAAACTAAGCAGGGCTTGCTGAGGTTGGACTCGCTCCTCGCAATGCTCAAGTGAGCTACAAAGCAATCCCAGTTTGCCATCTATTACCATTTTTTCTTATTCTTTTTTTTAGGGCTTAGTTGCATTGCATTTATAGTATTATGGAGCTAGTAAAGAGAGACATTTCCTGTTTGTTGTTTGATAAAGGGATTTGACAAGTAAGAATAAAATAGCATTTATTTAAAAATTTGGATTCAAATAAACAGAAGAACAGCAACCGGAATTATTTAAAGAAGTATAATTTGTACAAGTATAGCTTAGAGTATAATACCAGTTACCAGTGAAGGGAATATTATCTCTACATGTCTCTCTATACATATGATGGCAGAATATAACAGCTACTTCTGGAGTTGCATTTATAAGGTAAACAAAACAAAACAAAAAAAGAAAGAGATAAAAGTATACCAGTATACTTGAGTATACCAGCTTGTGTACAAGATGAAATTTGGACATTTTGACGGGCATACTCCTCTAGTTCATCTTTCTTGAAATTTGCTTTTCATATTTGAAAGTTTTGAACAGCATAAAGCACACATCACTGATGCTCTGAAAAGGAGAAGGTAATCTTTCTGCTGTGATGTCATTTCCACTCTAGAAAGTGGGAAAGTTGTGGCTTTGGACAGGACAAGGTAAAAGCAGTTGTGCTGAACCTGGCCAAATGCAATGTAGCTCTTAGCAGAAGTGGAAGCTACAGGCTGAAGCACTGTGAAAGTGAAGTAGGATATTTCTCAAAACAGTACAATAATAAATTTTTTTGGTAGTTAGGAGGGGAACTCATTTCCGTAAAATGAAACTAGAAACACCCAATATTTCAGTGATCTAATATTTGTTTTTATGCCTGAATGACTTTAAACTTTTAAATCCTAATATTATTGCCAGGGAAGAAACAATTTTTCTGTAGGACTTAAAAACATCTTTGATTGTTCTTATTCCCTGCACTTCTTTTACTGGACACTTTTTAACAAGGAAAGCTTATCCACACAGGAAAACAGTGAGCAATAACAAAGACATATGATATGATTGTTGGAAGCACTAACACATTCCTAAAAGAATCACCCCCTGTTTATGATGCTAAGTCTACATCCTTGTATTTGCTCCAGATGTGAGGGAATCACTAAAGAAGAAGGAACCTATTAATAAGTACAAAGGCTATGTGGAAAGATGTCTATGTCTGTAAGCAACTACCTCTCTTCACAGCTGGTGTTCCTGTCAGTACAGGGCATTCATATCATTCATAGATGCTGGTGCAACAGAGAATTTTCTGCACAAAACTGACCTCAGAACCTCAACTAATTAGTCTGCATTAACTCTGAAACATCTGGCTGGGTGTTGGGTTTGACTCACCTCATGGCAAGTGATGGAAGCAGGGAGAGAGTGTATTACCAATGTGCAAAGAAGGGCTGCTAACACCAGCAAGTACAGTCTGAAGCGCAGCAGCCTGCTCCAAAATGTGCATAAAGTCACGCTTTGCATTTTGAATGTGAGAAAAAAATTGTTTTCCCCCAAGTTTTCATATTGAACTCAAAGCTGTGATCGTTGATGTAGCAGCCACAGTGCACCAGGCACTTTCAGATGCAGTGCCCTGAAGTTTTCACGTGGGCACCACCATTATGAAGTCCAGCTTTATCAACATTGCCATTGAAACAATGCTTCTTTATAAGCAATAGCTATGGGAATTTAAGTGAAGCAAAAGTATTTCCTTAGGTTTTGAGCTGTGGGAATAGTGACTGTCAATATTCTTTGGTGTGTTGCCCCCCTGCTAACAACTGTGGGAGCTGGGTAAAGAGTGCATTGGACTTCCAGGGTCCTGGCACTCTTAAAATCACACCTTGCTCAGCTGTGATGTTGCTTAGCTTTCAACTTTGTCTTTGGGGGAGTGTTACAAATAAATTCTTCTTCTAGTCTTCTGCTGGTGGGATGACCTGTTTGTGCCCTCTTAAGAATTCAAGGCAAATTTAAGGCCGGTGCATTTTCTTTCTTGGTAGTACATTAAAAGCAATGATGATAAAGCTCTGAATTCAAGAAGTTTCTGTGGCTTCTCAGAAGACAGTGGGAGCAGCCTGGTGCTACTCTCGCTCAGCAGCTGTCTTATTTGGAAAGTTTTAGGGCTTTATTCTACTTTAAGGGAGACAGTGCTGTTTTCTTAGAAAAAATGTAGCACGTTGTCCTGGTTTCAGCTCCTTGCATTATTCTGTATTTAGATTTGAAGGGAAAATCCTCCTATAAACCATCGTTATAGAGGAGATGACTAAATTGCACCTTTTAAAAAAAAAAAAAACAACTTTGTAGCCAATCCCTGAAAAAGTAGTGTAATATTGGTGAACAAGTAGTCAGTCACCTATTCTTCCTAAAAAGATGGATGAAGATGACAGTAGTACTTGAGATAAAAACAATATGGCTGAAAGAATAAATATCAATTTTTAGGTGGTTGGTTGTATTTATTTTGCTGGGGTTGTGGTCTATCCTTGTTATCTCTAGTTAGTACAAGACACTGTTTAAAGTAAGAATTGCTCTTTTTTTGTTAGCTAAAATAATATTGTGTTCCATTACGCTGTATCCTCTTTATAGGTAGTAGAGCTGTGTTGTCCATTTCGGATATTAGAAATGTTCTGAACCCTCATTTTGGAACCCAACCAGCCACAGACATACTAGAGATTTGCCTGGTTACCAGGCAAATTTCAACTTCAGTTTTGTACTTGGCTTTATATTCTTGGGCAACAGCAGGGCCTTTGCTTGCTTTCTGCGCAAACACGGGGTTTCTGTCTGCTGCCCCATCAGGAGGTTTGGAGAAAGCTGCTCCAAGTGCCAGAAGTAATAAAATAGAGGAGTGAAGAATACAGTTGTGATGATGATGATGACAAGAATGTCATCTTCATTCTGAGAACCAGGGAATTTGACTGTGTCAAAAAAGAGATTATAAGTTTAGTGAACAATGGCTGCAGAACTGTGAACCAAAACAGATCTATTGTAAAATATTCAGAGGTTTATGTTAACACTTCATGTATTCTACATGTAAAAAATATTTTATGGCCAAAAGCACTAAGCAAGAGGGACCATTTTTTCCTAAATAAAAATGGAGCACCAGGTCAATTTAGAGAACAAACCATTGAACACTGCAGCAAATACAATGATGTTCTCAATGATGTTGTTTATGGCATACATCATCCAGGTTACTAGACATGAACAACTTCTATTTTCTTGTTTAGAAGAACACTTTCAATTCTCATTTTACTATTCTCTGTTTTACACTTCTAATTAATGTAGCCATTGTCATAAAAGAATGACAAAAAATTATTTTTCTGTTTAATAATGAACTTACTGGTTGGTGAAATGTCTATGTGTACAGGAGTATAGCCTTCCTCTGTTTCTGTCTTTCTCTCAAATAAAATATGGCTGAGTTTGTTGTAAACACACTCAAGAAAATAAGAGAGACCTGGGGGAGGTTTTGGTGGAACGTTCAGCAGCAGGAGTATCCAAGGAAGTTGACCACTGTGATGCTATAGAACTTAACAGAAATTACTTCTCATTTTAACTAGCTAATGTCCTGAATTCACAGCATGAATTGGCATGCACATTTTGGTTCCTTCAACACTGTCTTCTGCTACTGTTCATTGAGGTCTCAGCCTGTAGGAGTGGCCTTTTCTCCCTCTTTCCTCTCTGCTTTACACGAAGGAGATGCTAATAAATACAATAAAGGAATCTCTCAAAGACTGTTTTGCTGCCATTTAGCACCTCACTTTTCAGAAGTGCCTAGAGAACTGCACAGGGAAGTGAGTGTTTTGATTTGGTTTTTTTGTTGGTTTTTTTTTTGTTTTTTTGTTTGTTTTTTTTTCTCTTCTTTAGCCTATCCTTTAAGGCTGCCCTTAAAAAGAAGCTGATGGCAATGGCAGCCTTTCTGATGAAATCTTCATTAGGGAATGGGTTGAGGCCATTCATCATTTCACAGGAATAACTGAAATGGTGTCTGGCAGCAACAGCTCTGGCACTCTGAAGCTGGACTGAAACTGCAGCCTCAGGGAAAAATGTACTCTCATCCTTTTTACCCAACAGCTCCCCCAGCCCCACAGTTTCCACATAGCTGTATCAAGCAGCCAATTCACACAGAGGGGAGTGGATGCTTTATATGTAGTTGCACATCAACTCTCCCAGGGCTCTTAAGCATTTAACTCATTTTTTTTCTTTGGGAAGAAAGAAAAGAACAGCTCCAGATGTTCTGAGTTTTCTTTTCTGAAATGGGTGCATTACAGACAGCTCTTGTGCTTCCCTCGGAAACAACTAACCACCCAAGCAGTCCTCCTGCTCATGCAATGGTCATCTCTTGATAACCAAAGTACAGAGGGGAGTTTCATAAAAGGATCATCACCCACTTTTTTTCCATTAATGTCTTTCTTTTACGAACAGAATTGTCAGGGAGGATTATCAAGACTTTTTATTTGGGCAGTATATGAGATCTTTGTTAAACTCAACTCCACTTTCACTGCCAACTATCTTAGGGATCCCTAGGGCAGCTCGGTGCACTGTAGCCATGTCCACACTGTGCAGATGTTGTGCAGTGTGGTTGAAGTCACTGCTCATGCATGCTTTGCTGTGTCGCAATGCACAGCAAATCCAGAGCACTGAGCCATGAATGTGTCACCCAGATGATTTGTGTGAAACAATAATTCCAGCATTATTGTTGTACTGGGATTTACATGTGGACATGGTGACTGTTTGTAAAGAACATATAGAGTGCGATGTTTCTGAATTGAGTTTACCAAATAAGTGCAGTAGTTATAGGCTTAGATTTCTCTCCAAAACCTTTCTGGTTAAAAATTGTTGGAATTCACACAGAAAAATAGTTTCATAAGGTGTAGGTAGAAAAACTAGTGTGGATGGCATTAATATTGTGTACTGTGTCTGGGTTGGTTTTTTTTTTTTAAAGGTTTAATTTTTGTTATTAATCTTTTCATCAACAACTCAAAAAATTATTGTCTTTCAAAACTAAATACTTGCTCCAGCATCAAAAATCTTCTGTAGGTAAAACTATGCTTCATGTTAAGCTTATTCATTTGGAGTAGACTTTTTTTTCCTGAGAAAGAAGTCACTTACTGTCATGCATTCTTATACATTGTCTGTAATTGCTTTCAGTTGCAGATAGCACACTTTCTACAGCCCAACATATTTGGTCATAATTCTGGAAACATTTGAGGTGTTTTCCTCAAAATTAATAACTTTTAAAAATGACAAAATAAAATTCCATGCCACTGGAATTTGTTATGTAGCCCTCAGGAAGGGAAGACACACTCTGGCTTTGCCTGAATCCCTTTGAAATTAAACCTCTTTCATTGGACATAGCAATTACTTTAATTATAGCGCTGGGGATTTGGATAGAAGCTGGTCTGCAGGGCTCTGCCTCACACCCAGCAGTGTGCTAACTCCAGCTTCAGCTGAGATACAGCCAGAGAGAAACTTGGCATCTGTGAAGTGACCTTCCTAATGGTAATTCCTGTCCTCTGGGAGAAAAGAACTGGGTGGAGGAAGGAGGGAAAGCAAGGAAGAATGGGAAATGTTACTCCATGTCTAGCTTAGAAGTAGGGAGGAGGATTGTGCCTGATGCTGAGCTATCTCTGCACTTTTCCTTGCTTGGTGGTCAGACAGCTGTCCTTTGCTTCTCCTGCAGCTTGGCTTGCTTTGTGATGGCGAGGTGGCAAGAAATGCTGCATAAACAGGAATGAAAGAGTGCCTTTGCAAAATGGAAATGGTGCCATTGGTATTGCATTCAGCTGCTCCCTGTTTCACCATGGTGTAGGTTTCTCTTTCCTCTTCATTTTGACTGATAAAGGAGGAAAGTCTGACTGATCACTGTCCATGTCTGCCATTCACCCCTAACTTTCTCAAGCATGAAAATAGAAAGTAAGGGTGTCAGTACTTGTAAATCAGGAGGCCAAACAGTCCAAACTGGATGCCGTCTGGTCATCAGAAATGTTTGTGATTGGTATTCATAATTGAATTTTAAACTAAATTGACGTCTTCTCTCTCTCTGTTTTTTTTTTTTTTAATTGTAGAAAGACAAGTCTAAAAGCTTTGCTTTTTGTATGTGTTCAAACCTAAATACAGATGTAGTTTCTTTTTTTTTTTTTTAATTGTTAGCTTTTCCTGAGAAGAAGGTGTGCACATTCACTATGATTTCTGATGAATGCATGACTGCAGCTCTGCTTGTCTCTGAAAGTGAGATCCTTATTTTTCAGGGATGTAGACTTCAGCCATCCTTTAGAAATGCAGAGCAGGTGGGAACTGCACTGTCATGTTTTCACCTAGTGAGTTGCCAATTTCCCCCACCACACTGAGTCCCTTCTTGCCCTTCAGGGAGGAGAAGAAAGAATGCTTGTGCCTGCAGCAAATTCCAAGTGTGTAATGCCCATAGTAGAAAATGAGACTGGCAGACTGGTATGATGGACTGTACCTGAAGTCTCTGGGATTTTATGTGGTGTTCTTGTGTCATAAGGAATCCACAAAATGGGATATTTGAGGGTGAATTGCTGTTGTTACTGCTGTTGGCTTCCCAAAGTAGCAGCAGGTGTGTTAGTGTGGACTCTGCCTTCTTCCCCATCATCTGCTGTCCTTTTTACCTGGCTGGTCAGTGGTAGTGAGCTGTGGATGTGCCTAGGACCTGGTAGCATGGGTGCCAGGCTGCCAGGTTGTTGTGACAGCAGGATTATGAGCATGTGACGCTGTGGCAAGTGGCATCAATTCTGAAGTTTCTGCCACCCAATGTCAGGAACAAAATTGCATGAAGACTGTAGTAGGATTGGAATTTTTAGGAACATTTAAATTACAGAATCACTGTGCTCCCGGGCTGTAAAATTAAATGTTACTGTTCACTGAAGTAATTGAGTTGAAATGGCTTGCAAGAAAGCACTCCAGTAATTGTCATTTGAATAAAGTGTTGTCTGTACTCAAGTTTCCATGTTGACTTTCTGAATGGGGAAGCCAGCCAAGTGCTTCCAGGATGTCCATCAGGAGTGATGCAGCAGCCAAGCTGCAGTGCTGGGCCCAACCTCACCTAAGACATGCCACAGTCAGCGGGAGGGAAGGATGCAAGGATGAACAATTTCACATGCTGAAGCCCTGTGGGCAAATGAAGTTAAGCATTTGGCCACATGGGTGCAGATCAATGAGGGTGCAAATACAGAGGTAACTCAGGCGACCTGAGTGTTCCTGCAATGCAACCACCCACAGTGCAGGTGTACCACAGAGTGGAGCCAAGAAAGGATGCTGCACAGTTATCTGCAACAGCATTGTTAACACATCCTTCTCTCAAGACCAGGGCTAACAAACCTTGGGTTTCCTGCAGATTTCTGTTGCAAAGTTGATCAACTCTGATGTTTCAGAAGTTCACAAGATCTGACTGACACTTTTTTTCATGATGAAAGCATTTGTAAGGCCCCTCTCCTGTGTGGGTAATCTGCTGTCCAACAAAATGTGAACACATACTTTTTTTTTTTTTTTTTTTTTTTTTTTTTTGTTTTTGTTACAGCTGGTGGGACTTACTTGGTCTCTCATCTTCCTTTATGACAGAAAACATATAGACCTGTAGTTTGTCTTTGAAGATTTTATCTTTCTATTGGGTTTGGCAGGTATTAGGTTAAAAAATTATGAATACAAAACTGCATTGACAGTTGGGTCATGGCACCAAGCCTAACAGAGTTCAGGTGCTTGGACAATGCTCTCAGTTATGTGGTGTGTTTTTTAGGGTTGTCCTGTGCAGGGCCAGGAGCTGGACTTCATGGTTCTTGTGGGTCCCTTCCAACTCAAGATATTCCATGATTCTATGTTTGCCTTATTTCCCTAGGAACTTGGATAAAACAGCCACTGTTTACTGATAGAAGATGAGAATGAAGTCTACTTTTATTTTTCTAGTCATTTTCCAAACATGGCAAGGTAAAAGAGGGCAATTGAAAGGGCGCACATGTTGATGGGGGATACCATTCCCATGGCACTACTCCCACATTCTCTATGGCATTCAGGTAGAAAAAAAATGCTTGCTCTGAACCTCAGGTTGCCTGAAAAACCATGGAAAATTAGTAGTTGTGGTTGTTAAGAGCTTAGCCAAATAGGGGCAATTTCTCCATCCACTTGAGTAATGAAGAAATAGGTGAAAAAAGAAGGATGTAGGGCATAGTTAATTGCTTGGCTGATCAGGCTGCAGTGCAGCTCATGGACGGAGGAAGCCTTGAACAGACACGAGAGTGGAAGGAAGTGAAAGAAGCATTGCAGTCACCTTGTGGAAGATACCACACTTTCACTTACCTTGTGTTAGGTAAGAAGGAGGGATTTGAGAGTGGTATTTTTCTTCTTATTTCATATCTGCCCAAAGTGCTTATCTGTCTTTATCATGGAGCATTAATTTCTCTGTGCTCCAAGCCCTAAGAAACAGTGAATCAACCCTTCTAACTTGTGTTAAAGCATTATATTGCAACCTGTCTAAAATCAGGTTTGAAAATGAGGCATACTGTTTCAGTCAGTTACACTGAGGAGACTTAAATGTTCTTGCTAACCAAAGGAGAGTAAAGTGTACAAATTCTGCCCCAAATTTGTTTGCAGAGATTTTCCTCTGCTACCTTATTATTCTTCTTAACTAGATGGCTCTGTGCTCTCAGTTAAGCAGCAGTCACTGATGGAGAGAAAAGCCTTTTCTCTTGTTTTGTAAAGTACCTTGAAATATTAGGGGTTAGACTGAAATGCTTGATGCTTTATGCTGCTCCAGTGATGTAAAGCAGCTGCTAACTCACTGTAACCACTCTCCTGAATTGGATTTACAATGCTTTACATCGCTGTGATGATGCAAGGCAGCTGGAAAAAAAATGGATCTGTTCCTTTAAAAGAAATAAAATACTTTGATAATTAAAAGTACAATGCTACTTTTATCTCTTTGATGTTTGTTGTTTCTTCAACTCCCTGTTTATAAAGAACAGATTGTGCTTGTGATCACCATAATCTGAAATTAAAAGGAATGTTTATGGAAAAGAGTTCTCAAACCGAGAAAGGGCAACAGAATTAAGGTCTGGGATACATGTGAGGAATAGAAACCTTTAAGTGACAAACATGTTTGAATTAGGATGAAAACCTATTTGACTCTTGCCACAGGCCAAGCACACCCATATTAAACACGTGTTCTGTTCATACCCTCTTGGCCAGCAGTTGATTGATACCATTTGCTGTTATTAAAATCCTTTTTTTTTTTTTTCTCCATCAAATTTGTGCAACTCTATCAGCAGCCAGGATGATAATCAAGGGCCTAATCCTGCTGATTTTGTTTGGAGCTCATTGCATCTCCTGCATTGGTACAAGGCATTGAGGTTGCATTCCCTCTGAGCCTTCTTGCAGGATCCATCCCCACAAGACAGCAGGGCCCATCTGGATGGACCCATGGCTTTCTAAGACAGCATATGTATCTCTGTGCATAGATATCATGGTGAAAGAGTTAATTTTTAAAATTCTTTTTTTTTTTTCTTTTAACTGTTCAGTCTTCCTTGTGAGATAAACGTGCTGCATTTCGGGAGGTTTGGTATTTGAGGAGGAGGTGAATAAATTTCTCTTCCTTTACTTATGCAGCCTGTTTGTTTATTGTAAGAGAGGAGGAGACAAGCTAAGGCAAGCCAACATATAATTTCATATGGCCACGGATGAGTGAAAATATAAACATTTTCTCCTTGATTTTAAAAACATCCCCAATAATCCTGTTTGCTAGTGAGGCATGGTGATGGCGGAACACGCACTGAAAATGTATCGGGAAAGACAGACCAAAGTGAGCTGCTGTTTAACAGAAAAGCCTAAAAATATGCCAAAAGGGGAGGCAGTCATGTTGTGTAGCTGCACAAAGGGGTTTGTGTTGTTTTGTTTTCCTGCTGGTGTGGTTTTGCCCCTTGGTTTGCCTGGAAGGGGAGTTGGAATGTGCTGTGATGGGCTGCCCTCCGTGCTGGCGGCGCGGCGCAGGAGTGCCTAGCAGCGGGTCTGGCGTAGGGTGATTGATCCCTCCATTTAGGAGGCATAATGCCTTCTGAAGAAACGAACAGATCAAAGACTTTAATGATTGACAGCGATTTATGCTGCTTTTGTTTTTAATTCCTTGACTCCTGACACTTTAAGATGGGACTTTATAAAAGAAGGATGCCGTATCCTAGGGTTACGCCTCCTTCCATAACAGGGAAAGCTGAAGGAGCTGTGAAGACTGATATCCAGATTTCAGATATATTAGTTTTTATTTAAATCTGAGGTTGAGAGGTTTGTGGGCATGCTGTTTCTGTTATTAAATCATTATGCACCTACCTGGGGGGAAAAAAAAGCCAACAATCTTACCAGGAGTGCCTCTATAAACATTTCTTACTCTCCATAGTGTAAGGCTTGTATATTAAAAATTCTTTGAATAGCTGACCTCAACAGGTGTTTTATTTGAGCAAACAAAACAATAAATAGTAATATAATCCCTGTGGAGCTGGCATTAGGCTTTGTGGGAAATGCATAATTTCCTTCACTAAATGTAGGAAGCTGCACAAATTTAATTTCTTCATTTTTGTCATTAATACCAAACCATTCTGGAGCTCTTTTCTCCTTGAGGCAGAGGTCCAAAGCCTGTTGCACAGAGTTACACGGAGGGATTTTCTGTGCTTTTGTGTTAGATTTTTCATTCCTTTGTCAGTGCAGGTGCCCTTGAGGGTATGTGCCAGCCAGGGCACAGCAGGGATGAGAGCATCCCAGCAGCTTTTTTGCCTTGGGAGAGGGTGTTACACCATCATGCTCACGGGAAATGAGGAGCGCTCCCTCCTCTGAGTGGTGCTGGATGTGCTGCTCTGCTGGCAGTCCCTGCAGTGCTCTATAAAGCAATTACTGTACTTTTGGCTTCTTGCTGCTGGAAGGCCTCATAATTTAAGGGCTGGTTTGTTTGTTTGTTAGTTTTAATCTAAACCATATGTAGGTTGCAGTTTTAGTGGCTGCATTTGACATGTTCTGGAAGGATGATGTCAACTTAAAAGATGTGCTTTGCTGAAAACATTTTGTCATTTCTCCATGCAGCAGAAACTGTGGTGTTGTCCTGGGGTCTCCAAAGACAGGGACGGTGGATTTCCTAAACCACTGCCACTGCAATGACAGGCAATAGAAGGGCCAGGCAGGACCCAATGTCATAATGTAATCTTGCAATTTTCTAACCCAGTTTTTTATTTTAACAGCAGACAAAGACAAGTCCTGAAGAAACTTTAGATCTGAAATGTATCTTAATTTAGGCCATTTTCCGTGTACTGCATGAAGCAGTGATGAGTTGTATTTTCATTTTCCCATATACACAAATAAACTCTACTATTAATAAAAGCTGCTGTTAGTCTTGCATTGCGATGACGAAACTGATGTAAAGGGATGTAATCTCCAGGTGAGGTGGGCCAGCAACCTCACCCATGATGGCAAATGCTGCCTTTTTATGCTTACCATAAAACCTGAGGTCCTGCCCATTAAGAGATGATGGCTGAAATGTGGAAGCCATTAGCAAAGCCCATCACTATATTTTATCATTCTCATAAAGTTCGTGAATTAAGGTCCATATTTTAAGCATCATTTACTGTTAACTCCTCTATTAACTATTTTGGTATTTTCAGAAAGGAAGTGCTCTTATAGTAGTTCTCAGGGGATTTGAACTATGCTTAAATTTCAACTCTGTTCAGCTTGCTAGGTACGGAAATCTGCTCCTGGCTTTGAACACATTTCCATAAGAAGATATAAATTTATTTTGGTTCTCTTTATGCTGGCAAACTAATGAATTTGTTTAAAACCATGTGAACGTGGAAGTTTAGTAGTCCTAGTATAGTACAAGTTTGACATGTTAAACAATAATAAAAACCATTAAATTAGCATTTTTTTGTAATAGAGTGGGCACAAGTGTAGAAGAGTCAAAACACAAACCTAAACCCAGAGGACTGCATTTTCAAGAGTAACTCCAGATAACATTTGGTACATGCTTAAGAAGTTGGTTAAGAATCTTCCTTACGTTTAGGTATTCTTTTAACTTATGAGTTTAGGGACATGCACTCTTTTATTGTTTCTATAGCCTTTCATCCTGGGATTTATAAACAAGTATTGTGCATAACCCATCCCATTCAGCATAATTTGGTGTGGAACTTGCTTGGCCAAATTAATATTTACTCTCTGGGGTTTTTTTATTGTTTATTACTTGGGTAATTGACCAACTGCCTCAATTAAGTTGGGCCAAAGCTTACCTACTTTGTATTAAAAACGTAGGAAGTCTTTCACTTCCAGATTTACTTATGCATAGGTTATTTAGAGCAAAAGATAAGGAAAGATACTCCCTGATAACTTAATTTTGGTTCTGTGGTTCTATTGTAGCTAGAGGTTTTCTAATAACTAGTGTAAGTTAGATCAAGCAAAACGCTTGGCTGATTAAGACATGATTGACTTACATACTTGAAACAGCTGAAAGAGAAATCATTTTTTGTTAGTTTTATTTTGCTTCTTTGGTGAGGATTTTTGTTGTTGGTTTGATGTTGGTTAGGTTTTGTTTTGTGGGTTTTTTGGGTTTGTTTTTTTTTTTTTTTTTTGTTGTTTGTTTGGTTGGTTTTTTTGTGGGTGGTTTCTTGTTGTTGTGGGGTTTTTTTGTGTGTTTGTTTTTTGGTTTTTTTTGTTGTTGTTTGTTTGGTTGGTTGGTGGTTTAATGTTTTGGGGGTTTTTTTCTGCTTGCTGTTGCTTGTTTTAGAAATACAGGTTCTGGTGTTCCATGTCTTTTCAGGCCATATTTGCACATTAGGTGTTGCTCATGAAAATGAGCTGTTCATTCACCCCACTCTGAGCCTTACACTCGTCCTCTTAATGTCATCTGGCAAGGAAAGGCCAGATGCTCAAAACCACAGGGGATTGCAGGGGATAGTACTGAGATCTGTATGAGGATGAGATCTGAAGGGATGGTACCATTTTCAGCTGCCACAGGCAGCTTCTAGGATCAAGCTGGAAATCACTTAGGAGTAAAAGCAAACACAACCCAAACTCTTAACCAAAAATTCTTGGTCTGACCTTAGATACCAAAGTTAAATTTAGTCTAGTCATTTAGAATGGCTTCTTCCTCTCATTTCCTTCTCTAAAAGGGTAATCATAGGCAGTGCGTAGAAAAAGCTTTTAAAATCAGACACAGTCCTCGGGCTAGGGTCCGCAATCCACACAGTCTTTGCCTGAATGTGAATCTTGGCACCAGGATGAGGTGCTAAAGAAGGGCAGTTTTGGATTACTGCAGTTGAGATCCCTTACGACAGCTCACGCTAAAACATCTCTTAAATGTCTCTCACCTATATGGGAGGGAAACTCTATGTGATGAGGCACCTACTCCCCACTCTAAGCAAGATACTCTAAATACATATTAATAAATATAAATATTTATTATGCACATAAATATTAATATTTAATATGTGAGCCTAAAATGTTAGTAAATGCTTTTCTTTCCTCAGTGTGCAGTCTGGACAACGCCTGGAAACTATTCAGATTCTATTTTGTTTCTGGGAAGAACTTCCTACATTAAGGGTCAAAGCATAATTAATGAAGAAAGCAAATAATTCAAACTGTTCTCAAAAGTTGGTTTGAAAAATAGAAAATATTTCATGCTTGAAGGCACTGTGTTTAAAATCAAGTATTTTTCCCAGAGCCAGAGTAGATATACAAAGCCAGGTGCATAATGCACATCCAAACCTCCATGATGTGGGCGTGCAGAAAGTTGAGCTCATACCTCTGCCTTTGTGTGCAGTTCAGTCACTTTTACCAAGTAGCTTTAAGCACAACCATCTGCTTTCAGCTCCAAATGCCCAGTATTATTCAAGTGCAATGATTTGGGATGCAGAATAGAATGTTTTGATTTGTAGTTTTAAAATAATTCTGGCCAAGATCTTTTCTCCAGATGGGAACTTAGTGTGTAAAAATACTGGCCCATACTCTAAAATGAATATGATTACCAAAGCTCTTAAGGTGTACTTGATCACACTGCAGAAGGAGAGATGTTTAATTGTACTGCTTGGATGTAAGCATAGTTGTGTTATTTTCCAGGAGAACAAAAGCTTAGGCAAAATAAATTTAGATAGTTGATAAGACTGTGTTAGAAGGTTGGCATTTAAGTTCGCAAAATACAAGATGGCAAAGTGCAGTTATTCTAAATTATAAGACGAGGAAAGCCCTCAGTTGGCAGCATAAGACAACTTTTACAGTGTGATTGCAAGGTGGAAGTTTGAGTTCTGTTTGACTCAGCAAGGGGAATGGATTCCGCAGTGACTCCTTCCCTTTTGTTGTAATGAAATGATCCAATAGAAAGAGTAAGATGGACTCAGAAGGGAAAGCCAAAACACATCAAGGTTAAAAACCTGTTGAAAATGTTTCTCTTTCTGGTGGACACTGTTTTCCTGTTCAGATGGAAAAACTGGTTATCAGTTACATTTTGAAAAGCTTACAGGTCTCCTTTCCTTCTTTTTCTTGTCTCCCTGCAAGTATCAATCAGTTCACCAAACAACTGGCCAGATGAAACTGGTACAGCCCTTTACTTACTGGGTTTGTTTTCAGGAAAAGGTTGGGATTTCCCACTGCTGTGTACCTGGCAGCATTTGAGATGGAGGCAGAGGCACATGCCCACAGTGCCAATGGCCATGCACCAACAGTGCCTGGTCTCAAGTCTCCGTGGCCGGGAAGCAGTTGAGGAATGTGATCCTGGAGGGGATATACAGTACACACATATACCTGTGTATGTTCCTGTGGTAGTCAGCAGACAAGGTTTCTTGCTCTCCTCACTTGGCATGCATCAGGTATCCCCAGCTGAACATATGGAGCCAGAACCGTGTGCCAGCAGTGGTGTGTTTTGTCAAGAACTGTAGGGCTCGGGTAGTTCTCTTCAGCGAAGTTTTGAAAACTACATTTTTTTTGTTGTTGGTAACAAAACCATCTCAACTTGTACACTATCAAAGGATCTTTTGCTTTAACCACATGCCTTGTTTTTGTCATACTGTAATCTTCCCTCATAATGTTGCTTTCTTTGAGTTTGTTTGATGTAGACAGGAACTCCCACACAGAACCATACCCCCTCTTTTTCTGTAATTAATTCTGTGATCGTTATTGTGAATATCTCTTGTTGAATCTTTCAGACCCACTTCTGAAATAGATAATCTTTTCACCAGTTTGGCATTGTACTTTCCTTCATTCCTTTCAAAAATGTTTAGAGGAGAAAAGGGAACAATTTCCCCCTCTCAGGGAGACAATCCATTTGTTGCTTTGGGGAATAGTTTGAAATAAACAGATAGAGTTTGCACAAATAATTTAATGAGCTAAATAATAGTCCCAAGACTGTTTCTTTCAGTTTTGTCCAGCACCAAGATTATGATGGATCTTGTGAAATGTCTAGAGTAGTCACTATTCCCATAGTTCTTACTCACACTTAATTTTTGGTTGGTTGCTGACTTTTTTTTCTTATGTTTTTCAAAACCAAAGGAAGCGCGGTAGGTGGCCCAACGGAAATTTACTTAGAAACAAATCTTTCAGCTAAAGAAGTCAGACTGATGCACACTAGTGTTGGGTTTCTTTGCCCCGGGGTTGGTGAGACCTGTAGATATGAGAGGTGCAGTTGTGACCCTCCTGGCTGAGGACAAGACAGAATTCCCAGATGAAAGGGAGGGATTGCTTTTAGGTGCTATTTGCAGTCACTTGATGTGCAAAGTGGCTGGCTGCTGGCTGGGAAGGGTTGGACACTGGTTACCTTGATGCAGTTGGAGAAAGATGGAATTTTGTTGGATCTCAGAAAGGTGCTGTCTTCTGATCATCAGGACCAGCACTGTGCATCTGCTGGAGAATGTGTCAGAAACATTTATGGGGTGTCCCCAAGTTTCCTGAGGACTTGGGCTGGTTGTTCTGGTACCCCTCTGGAGGCACAAAATCCAGCCCTTCAGTGATCAGGGCGGGAGGACATTTTGGTATGCAGAGTGAACTTATCCAGCTAGTGTTAGTGAAAACACCCACCCAAATGCTGAGTCCTGTGCTTTGGGTTCAGAAAAGTGACACCCATGCAAACAAAGTCTACTTGACATGGTTTGGTGGGTGGCTGGAGAGAAAAGCATGGATTGTTTTCTGCCTCTGAAGATGGTTTGTTTCTTGTTGAAGAAGAAAATTGAATTACATTCTAACAAAGACGCAGCAATAGCTGAGGTTTTTGTGCTGGGGGAGGGTTAGTACAGTGTGCTTGTACATTTTTCTTTTCTGTTCAGAATATTAGTGTTTTTGTGGCTTTTTGTTTCTTACTTTCAATGAAAGAGGTTGACGGAGAGGTTAGATACCAGTTCTGCCTCAGTGATTCATTAAAGCAGAGCTGGAGGAACGGAAGTCGCCCTGTTCAAAGGTGTGGGGAGTGTTTTATTGTTCTGCACGGTGCTGTGAATGCCAACGATTTTGCAGCTGTGAAAAGGGCTCTTAATGAGTTTCAGCATTTTAATGTACTTCAAGTTCCCAATTGTACAAATTTAAGAAGCTTAGCAATTCAGTATCTCCTGAATAATAGCATTTATTTTATACTCTAAATACACTTGGGGAAGTCTCAACAATATTGCAGGAAGTCTTGGTAATATTGTGGCTCCTTCCCGATGTAATAGCTTTAGAGGACCTAATTGACTTGAACAGTGGAATTGGTCCTTAAAAAAATATGCACACACAATTTTTGATTAATGAGCCCCATAATAAATCATTAATCTTTTTGGCTCAGAAATTGTCTGAATAGTTTTCAAAGTAGAAGTTGTGTATGTGTTCCTAAACTGTCTTTGTGATACGGTGCTTGCATTTCAAATCTATCATCTTCAATTAACAAAAAAAATAATCTACCATAATTTAATTTTAGAAAAACAAGTCTAAACTCTGAACTACTTGGTTACTAAGAGGCCTGTGTAGAAATATCTAGATAGGAGTACTTCCTCTTAGAATAATAAAAGCACTATAAAATGACCATGTAATAAGTGTCCTTCTTCCTGAAGGATCCTAAAGTGCTTTTACACATTTTCTATAGTCAATGTGGGTTATTCACCCATCACTTGAATGAAACCAGTCTTTAGTGACTGTGCTAAACAACACTTTTTATAGGAAGAAAATCACAAATAACTCTTGCATTTGAAACTCTGGGGAGAATTTGAGGTAGGCAGATTGTAATTGCCCAATTTGGAAATGGGCCAGAAGACTGTGATTAATATACCCAGGCTGCACTTTAATTGTCCCAGAGTACTCAGGGCCTTGGTTTCAAGTGGGTTTTGTCTCTGAATAGTATTTCTTTTTCTTCATGTTAATTTTTGAGCTTATAGACTGGATAGCAGGTTTAGCAGAATTTAAAAGTGGGGAAATTTGTTACTTACATGGGGATTAGCAACACTGGGAGAGTACAACACAATTTTCTAGGTGTATCACAGGTGGCAGAAGCTGGTCGTGTATTTTGATTTTTCTTCTTGTTTCACTGCATGACCTGTGATTTGGTTTACTACTCCAAAATATTTTTTTCTCATACTTGACTATTTTGAACTCTTTAAATATTGTTATTTAAGGTCTTAAAATTAATAGCACAGTAAATGCAAATAGCTCTACTCCTTAGCTATTTGCTTTACTGGAGAATTGCTTGATCTTTTGAAACAATGTAATTTCTCAAGAACCTGTGAAAGGCAGCCTAGCAGGTTAAGTTGATTGATCTTTAAAAATAGGGTCATGTAACTCGAAACTATTTCCCGTAAAAAACAAACAAGCTGCAGAGGTTGTTGATGCTTTTCCCAGCAGAGCCAGCCTCATCCGCTCCCTGGCGTGGAAAGGCTGGGAAACCTCTGAGTGCCAGATCCCATCCTGAGGCTGCTGGATGTGCAATCTGTCTGTGGCAGTCATAGATCTGTAGGTCCACAACTGAGTCAACATCAGACCGAGACATCACTCAGTGGGATCCAGTGGATATTTATTTTTCTCTTGGAGAGCCTGAGCATTTTTAAGGGTTTTTTTGGTAGATTCAGGGGTTTGTGACCAACTCCATATTTAGTACATAGATGTGGGGGGTTTTGTGATTTTTTTTTTTCTTTTTTAGTTGTCCATGGAATACATGTAACATTAGCTTGATCTGTTGGCAAACTTGAGCTGAACACAGATTTCTCAGGAGTGCATAGTATCAGGTTTGGTCCCTTAGGTTTAAAGTGTTTACACAGCTAGTAAAGAAAGCTCACACACCCACAGCAGTATGTTTTACCATGTGCCACCAGGAATTGCTACAATCATGACGGGAACCTCACACAAACAAACTCTGGAATTTCACAGGTATCTTTTCCATCTTACCTCCTTTAGAAACAACTGCATTTCACCTCCACAAAAAATGGTTGAGGTTGTTTTGTTGTTTTTTTTTTTTTGTTTTGGGGTTTTTTTTTATTTATTTATGTCATCAGCTGATTTTATCAGTATCAGCAAGGATAAGCACTGGCATAACAAGCGCACCTCAGATAAAGCACTCCTGATTTACATAATAAAATGGCTCTCTCTCATTCTACTTCTTTGCACTAGTGGTGTAATATTAGAGAGCTAAGAGTTTAAGATGTTCCACTTTTTAGCCTTCAGCTTTTCTTTTCACTAAAACTGTTCTGAAGACGTATTATGAATGCAACACTTGAGAGAGGTAATCCAGAAGCCTAAAGTGTTCAGTAGTTCAAGTTCTCTTCTTTAATGCTGTCTTTTTCATTATGGAAAGGGATTCTGAATCTGTAATAAAGTCATAGAATCGTAGAATGGTTTGGGTTGGAAGGCACCTTAAAGATCATCCAGTTCCAACCCTCCTGCCTTTGTTCAGGGACACCTCCCACTAGACCCGGTTGCTTGGACCCCCCCTCCCCTCCCCCCCCTCCCCCCCCCTTCCCCCCCCACCTCAGACCCCAGCCTGGCCTTGAACACTGCCAGGAATGGGGCATCCAGAACTTCTCTGGGCAACCTGTTCCAATGCCTTACCTCCCTCACAGCAAAGAATTTCTTCCTGGTATCTAATCTAAACCTCTACCCTCTCTCAGTTTGAACACATTCTGCCTTGTCCTGATGACTTCAATCATTTAAGGACCAACACAAGAACCAGGTCCAGCTTTCAGCATCCTAGAAGGAGACCACACCACTCCCTCTATACCCTGCAGCAGATTCCGCTTTGTCTTTGATTTCCAGCCATCCATTACATCCAAAATGCCAAACTGTAGTTCCTTTCCAATCTGGGACTCAAGGAATGCCTGTACATCTTCTCAGTCTCAGTTTTATTGCTGCAGAAATTCTTAGAGTTGCTTATGATTTATAAGTGAGAAAGAGAATAATAATATTCTTCATTTGTTGGATTGATGCAGCCATCACTTTTTTATGAACAGTTTATACAAGTAAATGTAAAATATGATTACATGCAGATATATTTGATCACACACAAGCAGACCACCAGCTAAGCACATTAAGTGACTATGTATGGGGATACCTACTTTTCATACACAGTCACTTACGCATATGATGCAAATTGCAAATATGCATCCTTTTTTTGGAAGTCTGGATGTAGTCTTATATGTTTTTACACACAGGCATCTGTTTAAGCCAGATCTTCAAAACTGAAAGCATATGCACTTTTATGCGTATATTTTGTTATGTATATAGCACTATACTTATGTACTCAAACACATTATTCCATCATTGATGGAGAGAGGCTATTTACAAGAGCATGTAGTGACAGGACACAGGGAAATGGCTTAAATCTGAGAGAGAGTAGATTTTGATTAGATATTAGGAAGAAATTTTTCACCATGAAGGTGGCAAGGAACAGAAACAGGTTACCCAGAGAAGTTGTGGATACCCCATCCCTGGAAGTGTTCAAGACCAGGCTGGATGGAGCTCTGAGGAACCTGATGTAGTGGAAGGTGTCCCTGCCCACTGCAGGGGGGTTGTAACTAGCAGACCTCTAAGATCCCTTCCAACCCAGGCTGTTCTATGATTCTGTGGTTCCCATGCATGTACACACACACAGATGCTCACACATATATATACACACCCACAGCTGAAACACTGTATAGCCATAAGAACAGATATGCATGAACCTCAGAGAGCTTAATATTGGAATGCTAATGCATTTTCTCACAGGCCAGTGTAGTACAACATAGCAAGTCATTGACGTGTGAGCAGTCACAGCCAGCTAAGTCCAGATTTCTGGAAACAAAAGGAAAGATGGAGTTACAGGGCTTGGGCCATTTCCTTCTTCCATTTCTCCTTCTTACAGGGACTGGTCATGTGTACTCAGGCTCAAGTATTGTGTTCTGTTTGAATTCAACTTGTAGTATCTTTCAATCTCTTCTATACTGTTCTATTGTATCTTCTTGTGCCATCCATGTAAGGTTTGCCTCCTGGTTTCTGGGCTACAAAGGCAATGAACTGCATGAGCTTCATGCAGCAGCACCTCTGAGCTTGTCCTTCTCACCCTGAACAGCCCTGTGCTGCACAGCCCCTGTCCAGCCACCACAGTCCTGATCCATCTCACCAGCTGACCAGCCAACAATGGAATCTGTTATTTCATGTTGGTTGCCATATATCTTTGCTTAATGACTTTCTCAAAACTCTGTTTCTGCCACAAAAGCAGCACATGTGCCCTTTCATACCACTCTCTTGAGCAGAGGGTAATTCTTTTTCCTCTCCACAGTAGGACCAGGTTATGGCTCCTCATGGCTCAACAAAATTTGCTTTACAGTTCTGTCTTGACCTTTCATAGGTGGATAGAACTGGCCAAATTGTCCATCTTGCTGTACCTATTCTAATTTCAGAGTGGTTTTCTGCTTCCTTCTGCAGATAATTGTTGACTTTGTCTTTTTCTCGTGAATATGCAACTGGAAACATTCATTGGTTTGGAAAACTTGAGTCAGTGTTCATTGCTGAGAAAACAGCATTCTTCTAGCTGATATGAAATGTGGAAGGAACTAATGAAAGGTTTGTAGGAATACTCATTAAGAACTTGTGCTTACCTTGGGTTTTGGATGTAAGAGAGTTCACAGACTACTTTTGGTTCACTTCTTCCCCCCCACCGGCATCTTGCACTGTGTTCTTTGTAGATGGAAAAGTACAATAAAATCCCCTCTCCTCTCTGCTTTCGTCAAATGGCAAGAGAAGAACCATGGTTCTTGTACGGCTTTGTCTATCCTTCCTTTCTCCCCCAGTATTGTAGAGATATAGGAGGGCTTACTACTCTCTCCTGACTTTCCTCAAACCTCTAGGTAATGCACTGAACCACCCAGATCCCTATTTTCTGCCTACACAAAGCATAATATATCCTTAAATAATGCTTCCTTCCCCAGTGGTACTTGGTTTCTGTGTGAGGGAAGGGAAGCTTTGACACTTAGCTCATCTTATTCTCCCAAGCAGGCTATGAGGAACTAAGACACCTGGCTCCCCTTCCCTGGCCACCATGGGTTATTGATTTGTTTCCTGTCATTGCTGTGCTTTCCCTGTTCATTAGTTGTAGCCTCTGCAGCTGCCCTGGAGCTGGTCACAGCCCCAGGTTAGCTGAGGGCAGAGCAGGGAGGGAAGCAGTTCCACACAACCTTCTGCTACCTGCTCTCTAGGCTCTGCTTTTTGACATTGACTGCTGTGGAGCAGCAGACTTCCCTGGCAGGAAAAATCTAGATGGACAGTGCCAGCACTGCTGAGACTCCAGCCTGGACACCATGGGACCATCCATGCCCGCTCAATTTGGCAAAGAGGCAGGATTTTAACCCCATCATTAACCCTCTCATGTTTGCTTCCTGATGTTGGCCCCTAATCTCAACTTCATTTGTCAGGGCAGTCTCATCACCCAGAGTAAGATCTGCTCTGATGGGTGCTGAGGAAAGCACTGACAGCTCAGCAGTTCAGGACTGTGCATGCAATGGGATTCAGCAGTGTTAATCATAGCAATTCAACCCTGATTTTTTGTTCTGTTTTAGTATGTTATGTTTTAAATAAATGAAACTTTCACTTTCCTCCCTTAATCATAATATTTCCTCATCTTCATCTGTGGGAGTGGAAACTGATTATTTCAAGGCCTTCTTGCTAACTCTCTTCTGGGATGTGCTGACTCAGCTTTGGAAATTCCACAAGTAGGGGAAATGTGGTAGTGTTGTGTCTGTCCTACTTCTGAGTGGTAACCATCCCTTGTCACATTTGAAACATGAATTGGTTGCTTTTTTATATCTGATGCATTTAGATATAGTACAAGTATTTCTGTAGTGTATATTTTGTGAGCTGTGCCTGATCTTAAATGGAAATGGTATTTTTGTCTATGTTAAATACAGATTTCTCAAAATAAAGCTGTCAAGGCAGTGTTTTATGATGGATTTTGGTTTCCTTAAGTAGTGTCTGTGTAGATTTTTTTTTCCTTAGGTTTCTGTAGTAGTTAAAGTATCCAGACTCCCTGAAAATTGATGCATCCTCAAGGACTAGTAGGTTTCTATTTCTGGCATGTGCATCAAGATGAATAACTGTTCTCTAGCAGTTTGTATGGACTCAGGCAAAGTAGGCCTCAACCTTTATCCCAACAGGAATTCCCAGACTAGAAAATTCTGACTTCATTTATGGTTTATAGAAGTAACACAAAACATGACAAAAGAAAGCCTTCCGTTTCTTCACAGGCAATCACATGGGACCTGTGCACTGCTTGAATTCGCCTTTGGGTCAATAGGTCAAATATTAAAAAGCTTTTTACTGTCCCAAAAAGTCCTCTTAAAGCTTTTAATGCTGTCCCAGTGCTGATAATTTACTACTGTTAATAGCTATGGTCTTTTTCCAGTCCAGGTGTAGACAGTTAAACATTAAGTCTTTAAATTTTAAACTAAGAAATCTGCGTTTCCTTAGATTCCTCAGTCTTAGCCCAAAATGTAGAAAAACACATGAGTTCCTACTGATCTACAGTAGATGCAACATTGATACTAATTTAACCCTGTGTGCAAATCTGTTTTGTCTTTATATTTTTGGCAGCTTTGAAATGAAATATTAAAAGAAAACAATAAATATGTGATAATTATCAGAAGAAATGCATTCACTGGGCTATTTGCAACTGGAATGCAGTTCTGAAAATATTTTCCTAGCACAGATCTGAATGCTGCCAACTAAACCAAAGAGAATTTCTCTGTAGTGTTCAGTTAGAGAAGGAGCAGGCCATGGCAGAGCAAATAGTCTGCCCTTGGAAAGAACAGCTGCTAAAAATAGTGGACAGAAAGTCCTGAAGACACCATGGCCAAGTACAGGTTATGTGTGCACGAACACATCTGTAACTCTGCTGCTCCATTATGCCGTCCTGGAAGATCAGACAGCAAGGCCCTCACCTTTGCCGTGCTCCTGTTGTTTAAGAGGTCCCATTGCTTCTTTTGCCAAGGAAGGTGCATCCAACCTCTGCTCTAACACCTGCTACAGTCTCCACAAGCGACACAGGAGGGGCTAATGCACAGTTTGATCTAAACACTTTTTATCTACAGTTTGAGGAACCCAGTTTTGTCATCTACAATGACACTGCACTCTGACCTCTGCACTGAGCAAGTGGTGGTGTATCCTGAGACAGATTAAAGAGAAAACCATTTGTATCTACTGCTATTTGCAATCCTTTTGGTCTGATGTTACTGTCATGAGAACATAGACATTCTACTTTAAACTTTGAGGTAAGGAAGTAGAACAGCCCAGTCAGCCCCAGGACTCACCACTCTTGAGAGTTGCCATCTTGATAAATGTAGACTAAAAAAACAAGATCTAGAAATTCTGTAATAATTTTAACTATTTACTCTAGAATCTGCATTGCTGTGTGCACAAAGCCAGCTTTTGAGTATCGGTCATCATAACTCTTGATATTTCAGCTTATGCAAAGTAGAAGTGTTGAATTCTTGTAAGAGTTATATTACCTCAATATAACAAGAGTTTCATCTTGAAATGCTTGGTGTTTATGTCAGGTGTTTGGAAGTATGATTTTAAGTAGAGCAAAAATAATTGTGAATTTCTTTTTCATATATCATTGCAATCAGAATTTTTTTCACTGAGCATTTTGCATACATAAAAAAAGTGTTTCAACTAATTAGTGTCACAGGCACTGCAGATATTTTTTGAACAACTGAAGTAAGCAGTGCTACTAAATATTTCTTATTTGCTGTATCATGTTTTTCAAAATTACAAATAATAATCACAAGAATCTATTAAAAAGGGGATGTTTCAGAGCATACTTCTAAGTTCTTGTTTTTAAGAGCACTTTAAATTAAGCTGTTAATTTAATGTTATTGATTTTGTGCATATGGAAATTTAGGTCAAATTAGTTTTCTTTCCTCCCTTATTGATAATGGAAAGTTTATACTGTGGCCTGATTTCATGCTATGTCCTCTGCAAAGCAAGTTATGTCTTCTGTGACCTCTTTGCTTTCTGTTGCACATCACAAATGCATCCTTTCTGTTGGACAGTATCATGTAAAATGCAGTTCTGGGAGAAAAGGAATAGCAGAGTTAAATTGCAAGATTCAGTAGTTCTCTGTGGGGAAAAAGGACTTGACTCTTGTCTAAATATCAGTAAGAGAATCCTGCAAAATATACATCTATCAGCATGTCATTAGCCCATTATAGCATAAAGGAAACAAACATACTTGAGGCAATTTTGTCCAATGGGCAATAGGAAACTGTCATAAGTTCACCAGCACACCATCAATGACAAATCAAAATAAATAGATAAGTTATTCAACTTAGATTGCAGCTCATTTGGCAAATTAGCCTTTTGCTTCCAGAGGTTATAAGAGAGTTTCTGATTTCAGGTTCATGGGTAGGGGTTAGAAATTACTATAGACAGGCATCAGATCATCTGAGGTAGTTAATTGATTCTTACTTAGCAGCAATAAAAATAGCAAACCAATCACTAAAACAGTGTGTAAGAGAATATGGAGACAACTGAACATATTCAAAGCTAGAATGACACAATGATTTTTTCTGAGTTGATCTGCCTTTTTGGCTGCACTGTACTGTGCAAGTTGGAAGCTGAAAATTTGTTTCTAGGAAGACTAAGAAGTAAGGAGTTTTGAAAGTCTCACCTTGTAATAGCAAAAGTATGAATAAGAGGTTTTTATATCAGTCTTTGATAGTTCTGGTTACAACTGTATTCTCTGGAAGTGAAAGGAGGTACCATGTATCTTATAGAATCTGAAGGCAGCAACCGTAGTGACTCAAGCTCATATTTCCCACAGAAGACAAAGGGGAAATCAAATCACCATTGGCAGGTGAATTGCATGATGGAAGGTTCTGCAGCAGCTCTGTGCTGGACAGACCAATAACAATTCAGTTCCAGCAATATTTAGCTTTAGCAAATGCTGTGCTGTCCATGAACAAACTTAATTAAAAGAAAGCTGAGTCCAGCTTACACAGCAGACACAGCACTCTGATAGTTTGCACAGAGAGAAGAAATCTTGGGTATATATAAACTGTGAACTCTTTTAAAGTTCATGGTTTTAATTAAAACAGTACTTATAAATAATACTCCACTTTGGAGCTGATATAGGTGTTTGTGACAAATAATTTCCTACAATATCTTTTGCTTCTTTCTCTTCATAGGTCATGGGGTTTAGGAATTTGCTTGTTTGCAATTTTTGGACAAAATTTAGTAGAACAAGTTTTACCCTGTGCCTTGTTTAAGAAGTAACTGCAAACAGTGCTTCAGTGATGTCACAGTAATGCTGGGTGCCCAAGTCACATCTCTCTTTTCTGATTTGATGATTCCAGGAAAAGGATTTCAAATGGCAGAAGTTCTTTTCTTGGGTCACTATAAATTCCAGAAATGCATAAGTTTACTTATGCAAATAACAATAAAATACTTTTGAAAGTCATTGGGAAAATGCTTTTCTTCAGAATAGCACTTACAAGCGTTTTCTGTGTTCATGTGCAGAACTTCCGTGTCTTTCCAGCAAGTGACCTCTTTGTTAACAGATATTTGACATGACTTAGTGACAATCAAGTTTATACAGAAAAAGAATGCTGCAGGTTTAGTTTTAGCTGTATTTATAATGCTTGATGGATTTGGCTTAATTATTGGTGTGGAGTGGTTGCATAATTATTCTGAGGCCAAATTTCCTATGACTCTTTGGAAACACCACACTGTTAATTTTGAACCATTGTAGTGTAAATGTCAAGTAGGGCTGGGCACACAAGAAAGATAATTTATGAAACATGTAGTCAGCACTAAGTCTAAAAATGCACAGAGACTACTGTGAAGTCGATCTGTCAGCGTGTGAGATTTAACATCTCAGGATGTTAAATCTGTGTGTATTGGAGCCTTTGGAAGACCATCAAACAACACAGATTCTTCTAAAGGTACCTAGGACAAAATAAGCTGCTTTGAATAACCAAATGTCCTCTGTTCTTCAGTATTTTCCCTGTGAAACCATCCGTGTTTAGAGTCTTGGTTGAGGAGATAGCTCATGCTTCCGACAATGCCTAATGCAGAAAAATTTAAGTGGAAAAGGATAAAGCCAGGCTCAGTAGAGATAAGCCTGGGGCATCATGCCAATGTTTGAGGGACAGTGTTCTAGCAAGATCTGCTGTCTCAGTGGACATAGGGGATGGAGATCCAAGCAGGAGCAAGAACATGGGTTAATGATGCGTTAGAAACCTCAGAATCACCTGAGAATGGTCATGTAATAATTAGGGCTTCTTCCCCAAAAAACATGTTGGGATTGACAATCCAACTAGAAGGTAATCTGGCTACTGCCATGAAAGAAAATAAAAATTGCTTCTATAAATACATCAGCAATAAAAGGACAGCTAAGGAAAATTTTCATACATTATTGGATGTAGAGGGAAACAGTGACAAAAATGAGGAAAAGGCTGATTTACTTAATGCCTCCTTTGTCTCAGTTGTTCAGGTGAACTGAAAGATGAGGATGGGATCAGAATGAAGCCCATATATTCCCAGGGGAAATGGTTAGTGTTCTGTTATACAAGTTCATGGGGCCAGACAGATCCACCCAAGGATACTGAGGGAGCTGACATAATGCTCATTGAGCTACTTTCAATCATTTCCCAGCAGGAGGTTGTGGTTGACTGGAAGTTAGCAAATGTGACACCCATCTAAAGGGACAGGAATATCTGAGGAACTGCAGGTCTGCCAGCCTGACCTTGGTGCCAGGGAAGGTTATGGAGCAGATAATCTTGAGCACAATCATGCACCACATCCAGGATAGCCAGGGCATCAGGCTGAGTCAGGATGGGTTTGTGAAAGGCAGGTGCTGCTTGACCAACCTGGTCTGCTTCTATGACAAGGTGACACTTCATGGATGAGGAAAAGAATGTGGATGCTGTTTACCTAGACTTTACTGCAGCCTTTGGCATGATTCTCCTAGCATTCTGGAGAAACTGGCTGCTCATGGCTTGGATGCATGTGTTTTTACTTGATAAAAACTGTCTGGATGGCCAGGACCAGGGAAAGGTCCTGGAGTTGCATCCAGGTGACAGCTGTTCCCAAGTGGTGTTCCCCAGGGATCAGTGTTGGGGCCAGGCCTGTTTAATTTCTTTATCAATGATCTGGATGAGGGGATTGAGTGCACCCTCAGTCATTTTGCAGATGATCTTAAGTTGGGTAGGAGTCTTGATCTGCTGCTGAAGGGCAGGGAGGCTCTACAGAGGGATCTGAACAGGCTGGAATGATGAGAAAAGGCTAATTGTGTGAGGTTCAACCAGGTGAAGTTCTTGGGTCACAATAACCCCACTGGACACTGCAGGCTTGGGAAAGAGCAGCTGGAAATCTGCCTGATAGAAAGGGACCTGGGGGTGCTGTTTGACATCCAGCTGGATATGAGCCAGGGTGTGCCCATGTAGCCAAGAAGGGCAACAGCATCCTGGCCTGTATCATCAGTGGTGTGGCCAGCAGGACCAGGGCAGGGATTGTCCCCCTGTACTCAGCTCTGGTGAGGTCACAGCTCAAATCCTGTGTTCAGTTTTGGGCTCCTCACTGCAAGAAAGACATTGAAGGGCTGAGGTGGGTCTAGAGAAGGGCCATGGAGCTGGTGAAGGGAGCACAAGTCCTGTGAGGAGCAGGGGATTATTCAGCCTGGTGAAAAGGAGGCTCAGTGGAGACCTTACTGTTTTCTACAACTGCCTTAAGGGAGGCTGTAGCCAGGTGGGGGTCAGTCTCCCAGGAAACAAGTGGTAGGATGAAAGAAAATTTCCTCAAGTTGCTGCTGGGGAGCCAGGGGAGGTTCAGATTGAATATTAGGAAAAAAAATTTCACCATAAGGATTGTCAAGCATTGGAACAGGCTGCCCAGGGAAGTGGTGGAGTCGCCATCTCTGGAGGGATTTAAAAGACAGGTACGTGTGGCAGGTAGGGACATGGTTTAATGACAGGCTTGGCAATGCTGGGTTAAGGGATGGACTCAGTCATCACAAAGGTCTTTTCCAACTTAAACAATTCCAAAAGTCCATGAAAGAGCTTTGGAAATACTCTTGATAAGGAGGCTTGCATTACTTTTAGCAGTCTCTTTCAACTGTATTTGTTATATTATTATTACACTGTGCACTAATAAAATCCTTGTGAAGTTTAGGCTCTCTATACAGCTTTGTAAGCCTTTTGGTGTGGTGCTCAACAAGAGAGTGAAACTAGCCAGGGATCAATAGTTAACTGGCCATTGATTTAGCTGTCTACATTGTTAAAAATGTGCCCACACAAAGGAAAGCAAATAAGAAAGGAAAAAGTCAAAGGGAACCCTGGCAGCTGCACTTCATTCATTTTGTTCACCTCGTGTTACTGCAATGATGGCTCAAAATATGTCATTGACAAATCTGGAAGGCTGCATCACCTAGACCATTCTATAGCAAAGGTTTCATGAGAGTTTGTTTTTTCCTTCCTTTTATAAAACAAATAAGTAATGTAAAAAATCTTTGAAAGCAGCTTACTGTCACTTAATTTGTAGCAGTGTATCTTCATTGATTGGAAAGGCACCACATGAACACACATGGGCAAGATCTCCATCCCCAACCATTAAACCATACCCATCCCTCCCATCCTCGCTGAGAAAAAGGAGAAGGAGCTCCTGCTGTCACTTCTCTGATACCAGGAACTGGTGGAGTTTGGGATGACTTTCTCCCAACTTTCACATTACTAGCCCATATTCATCCTATCTAATAGTGGTTAAGTAAGTTAGGAGCATCCTGCCATGCCTGGATAGGTCAGTGAAGAGAGAAACTCTCTAAATGTTCCTTGAAGACATTAGGTATTAGAGCTGAAGTTACACACCAGGATTATAAATTCAGTACCTCCCTCTGCCTGAAACCAGACATCTTTTGCACATGTGAAAAAATATGCCACATTAATGTGGAAAAGCAGCAGAAATAAATGGAGTAACAATAGAAGACTAGGGGGGGAAAGCACTTTCATTCAGAATTTTGGTGCGTGACTCCAACCAAATGCCCATAAAATCAGCTTTTAAATGAATGTCTCTTTCAGATGTCCTGAAAAGTTCTCATGATCTGCAGTATAAAAAATGTAAATATTACAAAACAGAACAACAAGAAGAGTTATTGAATGGGAATCTACTGAGAGAAAGTATTACATGCTTCCTCTAAATTTCATTTAAGCTTAGTGGCTGTAGAGAATCCAGTTTAGAAGTAATTTAATAGACTCGAGATGAGACTGATGCTACCATACAACTGCAGTTTTCAAAACAGTGAGCAAACACTGGAAAACGTATGAAACACTGGAAATCGCACATAAATGTTTCCATATACATCATCTGGTTTCATATATATGGTTCCACATAAATGGCTTTTTCTTTTAAAATGGCAATTTTTATCTTAAGGGGAGACAGAAGTTCAACCCAGACCTTTAAAGGGGACAAGGAGTTCAATCCATAGGCTGAAGATCTGGGCAGTAGCCATAAGGCAGAGATCAACTAATTTGGGGAAAATACTGAATGAGGGTATTTTGAACCTGCATCTAAAAAGAACTGTGTTTCTAAAGGTGAGCTGTAATATTGACCTGTGTCAAAATTAATATTATGAAGTCTCAATTTATTAAAGACAAGAAAAGCATATGATCTATTAGTACAAATATTGATCATCTCTTTTAAAAGAGGAGTTCAGAATCTCATATCGATCCACATACAAAGTTAAATTCCCAGAATAAGTTTGGGAGATGGAAAAAGAAATCATTTGAACTCATAATCAGAGCTTAGTTTCCTAGAGCAAGCTGCTCTAAGGAGAAATAAATTAGGTTCAATAAAAGGAATTGGTACATAAGGTTTCCAGATAAACCAAACACACTCAGTTTACAGTCCTATTGAGATCACAGATTAGAAGAGGTTTGAGTTCCTTTTGGGAAAAAAATACCATTGCCAAAAGCTGTCTGCCCCTCCCTACACGTGTCTTTAAAGAATGCATTACTAAACGTACTGTCTAAAGAGGCTCAGCCTCAGCTCGCACAAGCAGGAATTGTTCTTTCAGCTTTTCATGCATTGCTTCCAAAGATTATCTCAAGATGGGAGGGAAAATCCCATCTGAACGTTGTCCTTCCTTTCAAAAGTGTCTGGGAGGGCCCAGCAGAGCAAACAGCAAACTTGGAGTTGCAGCATGCCCTCTTCTAGGGTTTGTTTTGGTTTTGTTTTTGGGGTTTTTTTTTCTGTTTGAAATGCTGTTGGTGTAGTGCCTTGCAAATCCTCTGCATTATAAACTTATTTTGCTTCTTGGCACAGGCCTTGGGAGCTGAGTGACTGGCCCAGTTCTTGCTAAAAGGCAGTGACAGAATTTCTGGCTGTTTCCCCAGTACAACTACTCCTGACTGCTGAACTCCAGAGCCTTGCAGCAGGATGCCATCTCTGCTGACCACTGGAGTTGGTCTGAGCTAATCGAAAACATGGGCTTGACCTACTGTTAGTTTGCAGTATTCACAATTTTAAACCTCCCAATTTTAAGATTGGATTTTTTTTTTTTCAAATTAGAATTTAAAAAAAATTTAAATCTTCACAATTTTAAGCCTTTCTAGGTGCAGTTTTGACCACTTTGAGAGCGTCTATCATACACATCCCCAACCAGAATGGCCCAACCGCAGCATACTCATGCAGCTAAAGCCCCTGGAGTGCAAGGGCCAGAGGAGCTGAGGTATTATGCTCATACAATGATGGTGAAACAGGCTGCAGTGGGAGCAAAGGGAGTTGCAAAAAGCCATGCACTTCTCTGGAGAGGAGCTTAAATTGACTGAATTTCTTTGTTGTTGTTGTTGTTGGCTCATTCTCTGGCACTCAGTGTACCCACACAGACTGGCACACACCAGGATCCCAGAACGCGTTTCGCCTAAGGTGTGAGGCTGTGCCAGGATTTCATAGGGTTGGGACTGACTGGATAAGTTTATCCCTGCTTCTTTGGGGCTGCAGTGCAAGTACAAATTGTGTATGGAGAATCCTTGGCCTGTCAAATGGGAGATCTTAGCTAAAATGAACATCTGTGGTGATAGCCAGGAGCAGGCTTTTGATCGTGCCTTGAGACTGCGCTTGCAAGTTTGCACATCTTCAGCATGGTTCCTCTGCAGCTGGCACACACAGCAGGCTGCACGGTTGCTTCACCATTCTCTTTCTGAAGCAGCAACTTGGCCTGGTGTTGTACCCATTGTTTATCTGTGTTTGGCACGGGGCCTGGGAAAGGCAGGGGAACTGTACTGCTACACTGCAGAGAGCCCTCCACTGCTCCACAGCAGCCCCCTGCTCCTGTGCACCTCCAGGACAGTGGTCAGCTGCAGTGACTGGCCCTGGGCCCCTTGGGGAGCCCCTTCTCACTCCTGGGGGATTAGGCCCAAGGGACAGGTGTGCTTTGGGAAGACTCTATCAACAGATGTGTCACTCCCCCACGGTGCAGGGCCAGCAGGGTGCCTCTTGTGTGGTCCAGAGGGGTAAATTTCTTCACTGAAAGGGTGGCCAAGGATTGGAACAGGCTGCCCAGAGAGGTGGTAGAATCACTGTCCCTGGAAGTTTTTAAGAAACATGTAGATGCAGTGCTTAGCGACATGGCTTAGTGGTGGACCTGGCAGTGTTAGGTTAATGGTTGGACTTGATCTTGCAGGTCTCTTCCAACCTTAGTGATTCTAGGATTCTATGAAATTGCTAGCAAAGCCCAGGCTCTGCTTGGCTGGTGGCCCCACCGCGCTGGCTCCAAGTCTTCAGCTGCAGGGCACCCAAATCACAGTGCTGTTGGAGCTGTTTGTGGTGAGCGTGTGGCTTTCTGCCACCTTTTGGTTCCTGCCCAGACTATAGGGGCACAGGAAGGAAGATGCTGTTCTCAAGTGACCTTCAGTATCAAACAAAAGACTTTCAGCTCTCTCAGTGATGACTGGTCAGTTAATGAATGCATTTTGGGACTGGAGACAATAATAAATGGAATTTTAGTGGCCCAAGATGGGAAGCAGCATTTTTTTAATGTCTAGTGAAAAGTCTTAGAGACAATTAAATGAACCACAGGAAGCCTGATCCAGACACTAACATTACCAGCAGTCCTGCAACCCCAGGAGCTGTTCCTTCACTGAAGGCAGAAACTGAGCTGTCAACTGTTAGGATTATGAAAGGCAAGTAGTTCACGGGGTGCTCGGATTTAGGGTTCTGGTTAGGCTTATCTTGTCAACAAATAGGCACATTTTGAACAGCAGGACACTTACCTTTGACAGTGAAAAGCTCAGCAGTGGCACTGGGATGGGGAAGAGAATATCTCACATGGGAGCTTGTGGAATCTGGGATGAAAAGGCTTGGGTGAAATGAGAGGCGTGTGTCAGCACTCCCACGCTGAACATCAGAGATCTGAAAAAGATCACAAGGAGCCTCATTGCCAGAGGCTGGGAGTGGGACCAAGCCTGAGAAACAGGGGGTCATGAGGGTAGGTGACTGTGGGGTCTGGCTGCACAGTGATAGGGCAGCTGGGTTCCACACCACTCCTGTAAAGTCTGCTCAGCTCCTGGCTGCGTTACTGTGAAGGCATTTCATCTTGCTTCAGTTGGTTGTGTGATATATGGCTTCTGTGGGGTGATATTTCTCTGTAAGGGAAAGGGGTATTTCTCTAAATGCTATATTTGTATAGTAAGGAAAAATAATGTGATTTTTTTCCTTTCTTAGAAAACACTGTTGTGTTGTGGAGGTAGCATGAGTGGCCTCATCTGTCTCTCTCTGTTTGTAACATTTATTTATCACATTGATAAAAGATAGGCTTGGCAAATCCCTGTGAAAGAGTGACTATGGTCTGCTAGTCTTTCATTCATCCTCAGAGTGTAGCAAACTTTCCACGGATATTTAAAACAACGACATTTAATCTCTAGCACAGTTAAAAGGCTTATGTGTTCCTGGTTCAGAAGTGAGACACATTGGCAACGGTTCTTATTTATTTTATTTGTTTGCCCCAGCTTGAAAACTGAGTAGTCAAAGGAGGAGTTCTCATTTTAATGTGCTGTGGGACTGAGTTGCTTCAGTGAAAGCAGAGGCTGTCATGAAGTTACTGATGCATAACTCCACTTTTCCACATTAGTCTGGTCTTTGGCTACAGGGATTTCATCAGCATATTTTTTTCTAAATATTAGCAAGTGATGTTAGTCCTTGAGCATTGATTGGTGGATTAATCAAAGCCCTTAACCAATCAATAGGTAGAGGTTTGCATAATAATGGAATTATTTCTGAAGAACTGTGGCAATTGGAATTGCAAAACTTCCTGCTTCGATTTGCTTCTTGAATGCCTGTGCTTTACCTGCCTCTATTGCCTACCCTTTCAAAGTACTTAGTAACAATGAAGATGCTTCCAAATTCCTACATCTTTCATTTTTTTTTTCTGTGGCTTCAGGGTGTGGAGGGTGGATAAGGGGGGAAGTACCAATCAATAAAACGTAAAGAGTTTGCATACAGAAAAGATGAAAAATGTAAAGGCAAAAAAGAGAAAGAAAGAAAATGGTTTGCATTCTTGTCTCCTTGCTTTTCCCAAAGCTAAAAGTGTGATCTGAAGCTCATATTCCTTTTCTTGTCTTGTCTACCTTCCCTCCTGCATGATTTCCCTTCCATTGTCAGTACTGCAGCAGTTCTGACCCCTCACCAGCATCTTTTGGTTGCTGGAGAGGAACTAGCTTTTGGATGTGTATAAATGTAAATTGATGTGAGAGGAAGGAAGATGACTGCAGGGAGAGATAACTGGAAAGGGAAAGAAGGTTTTCCTAGATTTGAGGTTTGTAACTTCTGTTGAATTTGCAGTAAGTTCAGTGATCATGTGTGTGATGTTCCTCTCCTCTCTTCTGCCCCTTACTGTAAGACATGGTAATAACTGGGTATATTTTTAAGGACAGCAGCTTGAAAACATGCCTACTTTGGTCTTTTATTTATGTTTTGTAAAACGGTGAAGAATTCATCATGCACAGTAATGTGTTGTTTCATGGGGTAGTGAGTCTAGAGATGCAGAGCTGTAATGCAGTGGTCACTAGCCAGCACATCCAAAGACAAGCATCCATAGCCCTGTGATCAGAATCCACATTAAGCAGTACAGCAGTGTTACATGCCTCCTGATTTTGGACTTTTTGGAGTATCCATTTGCAGTTTTTTGTCTCATCCAAAGGGGCTAAAATTTCCCTTGAGCCTGGGGTAAGAGAAGCTAAAAACTTTCTTCAGCTTCTGATTCTTGTATTTAGCTACGTTAGATTTGCCTTAGTCATTCTTGTCCCTGCAAAGATGGTGTGTGTGAATCACAGCTTGGAGCAATTTCTCTTTCTAATATTGAGGTCTTGAATGTGCAAGGCAGGGATGGAGCAGACATCTCGGTTCTGTCCTGTCTTCATACATCTTCTCGAAACAGAATGCATGATTGTGTTTGACAAGGCACATTCTCACTGATTTTAATGGAGTGTAATTTGAAACTAGTTTAGTTAAACCAGGGCAGATGGCTGCAGGACTGTGTGTAATTTCATAACAGTGCAAGGTTGCAGCACTGCTGCAAGGTTATTAATCTGATTTTAGGACAACTCAGCAAAAAAAGGGTATTGCTGTTGTCAACTCAATGTTGAATAAGTACAAATTAATTCTGCCCATTAAAATGTGCAATAAAAAGAATTAAAAACTCTGTCTCAGAGAACTTTCTCAGAGAAGGTGTTATTTGGATTACTGCAGAGTATAATGATTCCATCTTATATTTTTGGTTATTTAACATTAGCTGAAATTATATAGTAATGCCTGATCCCAGTCAGGCTTGTACTGGCAGGTGATCAGACATTATGTAAAGCTTGTATCAATAAAAATGGACAGAGCCATGAACATTTGCAAGGGCATAACTAAATTGATTTAATGCAATCAAGACCTGGCTGTCTGTAGACAAGGGGGTTTTTACTACTTTAATATACTTATTTTACATATGGCATCTATGTCTCTTTCATGTTTCTTTGCAGTAGTTCAGCAAGCAAGAATAGGGGTTGGAGGTTTATGGAAAGTTTAGCCTAAAGATCTGAAATAGAACAAGAAAGCTGCTTTCAAATTTGTTTTTTCAATTACTCATGCTACAGGCTTTGTTCTATAAGACTTTTTGATTTAGTCTCAGAATAAACATGTGACCTATCTCACCAGGACCATAGGTTGAACTGCAGAACTCCCCCTCCTGCCCCGGCCCAGTTGGATCTTGTTGCTTGTTATTAAGAAAGACATTTTTCATGGGGAAAGAAAGGGGAAAGACACTTTCAAAAGTGTTCTGTGTTTTCAACCAACCTTTTTCATGATGAATAGGCTGAATGGGAAATGTTCAGGCTGGAAAGCACGTCTGATTAAAATATATGTTGAATTTTTATTCTTTATTTATGTTAACATTAGCACATTTGTGGAAATTGTGTTTTCTTCACAGTCTCTTTGCTAAATAAGGACACAAATCCAAGAACACTTGTGCATGAGAGTAATTTTCTATAAGTGAATAGTGTCACTGAGTTCAATAAGAGCAATCACGCACAGAATTAAGCACATGCATGAGAGTTTGCAAAAATTTGGCAAATATGTTGCCATCATGAAGAAATTACCCAGCTTTTCTTCTAATGCAGGTATTAGTGCTTGGCTTGGTCCTATTTTGAGTAGCCCTTATTGTATGAGCCAATAGCCAAGCTATTCTGTTGTGTTAAGCCTAACTGAGGATATTTCTCTTATTTTGTCACAGCAACAAGAGCAAGATCCCACAAATCTATACATCTCAAATTTACCCGTGTCCATGGATGAGCAGGAGCTGGAGAATATGCTGAAACCCTTTGGACATGTCATTTCCACCAGAATATTAAGAGATGCGAATGGAGTCAGCAGAGGAGTCGGCTTTGCCAGGTGAAACCTTTGCTCTTATTTTGATGCATGCACATTTTTTCAGCTTTGGTCCTTTGCAAATGCTGTCTGTTCTGTAGCTCTAAGGTCTTGCAGATGTGGAAGATGCAGAGTGGCATTTTTATCAGATTGTATCTGTTCTTTCTACCAATAAATGCCAGTGCAGAAGGATATTTGTTTCATTGCTCTAAAAACTCTGTGTAGGTATATGTAAATAAAAATGGCTAAGAATAGTGAACTATCCATTCAGGATCAACCTTGGCTAATAATAAATGTCCTACACCAAAAAGCACACACTTGGTAAAGAAACCAAGGCCTGTGCTTAGGAGGTCCTGGGGTGAACTTAATGCAGTCTTTCGGTACCTGAAGGGGGCCTGTAAGAAATCTGGAGAGAGACTAGATAGTCTTTAAGGTCCCTTTCAACCCAAACCATTCTATGAAACAGTTTAAATATTTGACAAAGATTTTGCAACTGGAGAAAGTAAACTTAGTAGCTGGAAGAGCAAAGGGTAGGAACTGTAACTGAAGAAACGTGTCTTCCTTGAAAGCTGCAGCTTCCTTGAACTGCAGCTATGAAAAGAGCTTAAGAAGAAATATTTGCATAGAACAAGCCCTGATGGAGTAGTCAGACATTTTAGACAGAATGGGCAACATATTATTACCATGTACTTTATTGTTAGTACAGGTAGACAAGGCTCCATGTTTACTCTCAGGGAATATTTACATAGATTCCCTTCAGCTTGAAGCATTCTCAAATCAAATAGTTTTCTTTTCAAAAGCCAAGAAATAGAGTGCTATATATAGAAAGGTATTGAAAACACAAATAAGAAGAGATATTTGCAATTCTGCTGCAAATCAGTCTTCTGCTTCAAAATAAAAGGGAAAAAAAAATCCCAGATCATTATTTCTAAAGAATATTCATAACACTGTGCTTTGTAGAGGAGGCAAAATGACTTCTTCGTCTTGCAGATTTCTCTGAAATCCATCAATCCATTGGTATATCATGGCACTTCTGTTAGTGTAATAATACCACTCAGTGAAATGAGGTACTGTGTGATAAAAAGTTATCTTCCAAGAAAAGTGGCATTGTAGTGTTACCACTGCCCTTGATGTGAAAGATCATCATGCCCAAAAAATGTTAAGATAATATTGTCTGAATTCAAATGGGAAAAAGTAAAACATTTATGCTGAAAGATGGCACACTGTTCCTTGTGCATTCTTCCAGATAATAACATGAATTTTTCTAGCTCAGTAAATATAGATTAGTCTAAGTCATGGATAAACTCACATTTTTGAAAATTGACTTACTTTGTGAAAATGTATTTAATTATGGAACATATTTCAGGAACCCTGTAATGATCTAACTTGTAGGTTGTGTAATTCACCATGCAAATGACAGTGGGGTAAAACCTTCACTCCATCAAAGTCTCCCACTGATTTGAGTGAGGCTAAAGTTAATCCAGGAATTTAGAACCATAGTTGAATGCTGACTCCTGTCTTTGCAGAATTATCAATATGATCTTTAATTACATGACTAGCTGATTTTCTTTTTGTAAAAAAAAGTGCTATCTGGTATCTTTTTCCTGTATGTCAAACCAAACAGGTTGTTAATTTGTTTAGCTTTGCTTGTAGTCATGAAGGCTTCATTCCAGTGTACCTATGGCGTGAGCATGTGTTTAGTGGGTGCCAATGCAGGTAGGGGATAGAAGCTGGATTTTCAGTCCAAATAAGTTTTTAGAAGTTCAGATCAGCACCCCAGGTGAGGATCTTGGCTATTCTGACCTGGGACCTTTTATCGCAGTGTATCTTGCCTGCCTGTGGAATGTGCCATGATGCTTGGCATAGTTCTAAACAGAGCCACAGATGAACCAGAGAAAAAGTTAAATTTGCATATGCTGAAATTATGCAGCATCCAACAATTTTGAAATGTGGTGTTTCAAAGTTATTAATTACATTTTAAGATGATGAAAAGTCACTTTCTGGGTCTGCCCAGTCATGGAAATAGTCAATCTCAACATAAGTACATTCATTCAAAATGCAATCAGAAGTAAAGACTGAAGGTAGACAGCTATTGTCAGATTTTTCTTCTAAATGGGTATGATTAGCAGTTTTATAGTACTGCAGGTGGCTACTTAATCATTTATAACCTGGAGAACTTCAAATGTTCTTGGATCAAAATTATCTTAGTTGCGTCTGGTGACATAAACAGCTTCCTTTAGAGTATGTGCATACAAAACCAGCTCTGAGTGAAAAGTTAAGCCATGAAACAATTTCCTCTCTTCTGCATCTTTCAAAAGCAACTGAACAGATTTTCCTGAATCTTTCCAGAGCATTTCACTGTGGCCTGGGCCAACTGCGCCTGGGTGCACCCCAGGGGAGATTTTGGGGAGGAGAATTATGAGCAAGGGGCCAGAGAAGGGAAACTTCAGACTTTGACTGTTGCTTCATAAAAGCCAATCCATGCTATAAACTCTGCACATCTGCCTCTGCCTCACCCTTGGCCCATGCTTTTTATTTCAAGGCCATGTTACCTGCCTTCAGACTCTCTGTGGGAGCTGGCGTTCCACAGGGCTGGTGCTGCCCTGGTCTTTTGGCAGGGGTGTTTCTGTTGACACCAGCAAGCAGAAGCTGAGACTAAACACAGCCTGCCCTAGAGCAGAGAGAGAAAGGAGAAGATAAAGGAATGATAAAATCGCAGTGGCGGCAAAGCGCTGGTGCTGTTTTGCTAAATAAAATGTGGAATATTTAGAGAGAGATTTCTCTGGGTCAGTGATGTTGCTGCTTTGGAGACATAGGAGTGTCAGCAGCACCAGGGGATAAAGAACATTCAGGTAGTTTAGGGATGCATTTGTGAAGAGGAAAAGTGCTTTGTTCTTCCTTATTCAAGGGTTTAATTGAAGGTGGTTGAAAAGGTGCTATAATTTAGCTTGAATAAATCCATCATCTGGGATGGTAGTACAGGCTTAGATATTATAAGGACCGTTCCTACTTTCAGTCAGAAGAATGGTCTGTCACATCCTGTATCTTACCTAGGAAATTGCTTTATAATTGAATATCTGAGGCGAAACTGGAAATCCCAAACATGCTCCAAAGACTTTGTGTGATGTCTGTAAAATATTCCGATGCCTGCGGTGATACATTTCCATTAAAAGGCCTCCCTGGAAAAGCCTCAGAGCAACACTGCAGGATGGTGGGGAGGTCTGTGTGGGGATGTATCTCTGAGATCCTCACATTTCCATCTGCTGTTGCAACCTGGAAAATTTTTGGTGGACTTTGTACATCCCTAAGAAAATTGACAGGCATGAAGTCACACTTTCAGGGAGAAGCAAACTCCAGGGAAGGACAGATGTGTCAGGATCCCTAGACAAATATCAGTGGAACTCCGTAAGATGAAAATAAATATGCAGCTCTGAAAGGTGATGAGGGAGGAAGCTGAAAAGTTGGAAGCCATCAGATAATTTGGCTGAGCAATTTGCATAATCCAAGCCTGAGGTACCATGAGTTTAATTGAAGAAATCCTTGGGATTTGGAAAAGGGAGCAAGGAGATATTGGTATATACCTTGGAGAGGGACTTAACTGGTACCACTGAATCAATGAAATAAAATTGCTTTTTATAACCCCACAATAAAATACCATTCAAGTATTATTTAAGTATCTTCCCTAAAGAGATAGTAGTATTAATAATACCATACACAGGTTTGTCACACTCAGCTGAACAGCAGAACAAGCATTTTATGGGTCCTTTTAAATGATAAAGTGCACAGAAAGAGTTAGAAACCACTAACTTTTTTATTTTGTTTGCTGTCTTGTAACTTAAAACGACCTTGCAAGATTCCTCCCCCAAGCGACATTTTACAACGAAGTCATAAGCTTCTGAAAACAGAAATTTATGATGGAAATGCTGACAGTCAGACAGTCAAGTATTGCACTGCTGGCGGGCACCAGTATAATACTTAACCTGAGACTGTGAGGACAGTAGCATAAATCAACCTAGGTCTAGGTGGAAATGACCGTGTGTTCGTACTACTCTTTTCCAGTAACACGAGGAAATCTGTACAACACAAATGGTCATAAAAGAATGTTACAGTGCTGTTCCCAGCAAATGACCAAAGTCAAGAGATTCTCAATTAGCTGTCACCTTAGAGCAAAGGTACACATCAAGGAGATGCTTCTGTCCCTTTGTGACCTTGCTGGGGGAGTCTGTAGTGAGGCATTTAAACACTCTGCTGACACTCATCCTCATCTTTTCCCTACCTTATTCTGCTGGAAAATCTTCTAATGGATTGCTTTTCTTTGCCTGCCTATCTTTTTTACTAAACTTAGCTCCTGCTTGTCCATATTTTATATGTCTTAAATTTAGTCTTTGAAAATAATATTCAACTCAGCAACTGAAAGGGAGCAACAAAACCTGGGAAACAAGGTTTTTAGCCATCACAGGATCATTATTCTATTTATAGAAGCTTTGCATGGATTTCAGTAGAAATGGTTATGCTCCAGTTTCCACTGAAGTAAAACAAGAGAGATGAGCCTTTAATTTCTATGTTTGGGTGTTTTTTTTTCCCTTCAAGGAAGCCGTGCATCTTTCAGAGGTTTTCAGGATAATGTAGGTGTAATGAAGTTATTTCTTCTGACCCAAAGAGGTTTCTCTATGGAGAGCACTGTAAATACAGCTACTGTAGGGCAGACATACTCAGGCAGCTCACCTTAGCAATAATGGCTGATGCTGCAAGGTATAGAATGAACCACATCTCAAGACGAAAGGAAAAGAAAGGTTTCTGTAGATTTTTTTTATATTTATTTCAGAAAGCAAACAACCTCCTGTTGTTCTAACAGACAGTTGAAGAAAATACAGGCAAGACATGTTGGGAAAAGATATAATTTGTGAGTGATGAGGAGAACTTGTCACAATAAATGTCTTCTTAGGCTGTGAGTGGCAAAAGGAATAGCTTTTTTTCCAAGAGAAAATGGATTCAAACCAAAAAACACAAACATCTTGAAGCAATCTCTTACTGACTGAATACAGGGGAGGAGGAAATCACAGGTTGCAGCCATATTAGGGTCTTAGAATGCCTGGAATTAAATTAGCAAAATAAATTTAAAAAAAATAGTTGATGTGTTTCCATGGAAGGATGAAAAACATAGGAAAAAGCTCATGTTAATCAAAACTATCTTGTAGCTTTAGAGTGTTTGAGACCTGAAGATCATTTTACATCACATCTTTTATATCATAGGCAGTTGAAATACTACTCGTTACCTAATATTGAGATGATGCTTGTGGCTTACTAAAACAAGATTTTCAGAAATTATTGAAAAATATCAACCAGAACAAAAGGACCACCTCTTCTCTATCTGATGTTTGCTAGTGGATCATCTTCCTTGCAGTTAAATATTTCTTCCTAATTTCTCTTTTGAATTCATCTGTCACAACTTTCTCAGGAAGAGTAAAGAAATCCTTGCTCCCTAGTTTATTCTCCCCACAAAGGAACTTATGCCCCTTTAGTCATCTTCTTGATATGCTAAAGAAATTCAGTTCTCTGAATTTGTGTGTTCTAACTATGTTCTCCATTCTTTGGGCTCCCCTCACTGTATAATACTGTTACTACCTACCTGCTTCCATCTTTGAAAATGCCTTAAACAGTAAGGAAACATTGTTCTCTAAGATTTATAATTCCTGCTCTTGTAAACGTAAACAATATTCATATGTTGACCATAACATAAATGTGGTAGTAACAATTTCATCTTTAAATATTTACTCTGGATATATATTATATATATATATAGTCCTGATTATCATTTATGTTCTTATTATTAAGCAAAGTGACTATAGGATATATGTAAACCAAACCCACACTTTTCCACTAAGTGGTAATTACATGGTAGTGAATATTTCTCAGGTAATAATTATGTAATCACCACGTTATTCCTTATATGAAAATTGTATTAAGTTGTTTCTTGACACTGCATCAATCTTTATAAAAAGTATGTATAAGAGCTTTAGGGGGAGGTTACAATAATTTTTCTTTTCCCTCTCCTCTCCTCTCCTCTCCTCTCCTCTCCTCTCCTCTCCTCTCCTCTCCTCTCCTCTCCTCTCCTCTCCTCTCCTCTCCTCTCCTCTCCTCTCCTCTCCTCTCCTCTCCTCTCCTCTCCTCTCCTCTCCTCTCCTCTCCTCTCCTCTCCTCTCCTCTCCTCTCCTCTCCTCTCCTCTCCTCTCCTCTCCTCTCCTCTCCTCTCCTCTCCTCTCCTCTCCTCTCCTCTCCTCTCCTCTCTCTTTCTTTTCATGTTAAACCTTCGCTATTACTTCTAACAACACATAACGACTACTTTGGTGCCATTGCGGTCTGTAGAGAGACATATAATATAAATTTTATATTATAAAATAAATTATTTTTATTATTTTATAATAGAATAACATAAAGCTTTTAGATTATATGAAGTAAATATTTAATAGCAAGATGTGCACATCAAATTATTTGGTTCTGATGCTTGTTTAAGCACCCACTGTTTTGGGTTTGTTTGGATCTTTTTCTTTTACTTTTCATATTAAAATATCTTTAGTTTTACAAACTGTAGCTAAAAAAATCAGAAAAACATTCTTCAGGTTTTTTGTTTGTTTTGGTGGGGTTTTTTTTGGGGGGGTTGTTTTTTTTTTTTTTTAATTTATTTCTTTTCCAATTGGATAGAATATAGACAGTCTCATTACTTATTTTGTGTTTGGGAACCCTACAACTTAGTTTCCAGAACTGGGAGATATATAGACACAGGTAAAAATAAATTATCATGGTTTTATTAGTTCCTTTGTGTTTATATCATTTTTTGTACCTTTAAAAATTATAAAAGCCTATGGCTTTGATAATGATTTTTTTTTTTTCTGCAGTACATTTGCTGGTTCAAAATAACATTCAGATGCAGTATAGTTATCTCCAAATTGCATTTAAACATGAATTATCATCTTAGATCCTCTTGGGATCAACACCAAAAATATGGAATTGAAAGGAATTGGAAAGTGATATTTCACAAATGATCTAATCAGAACCAAATTTTCTATTATCATGTGAAGCTGTTTTTCTTTCCTTTTCAGCAAGAGTGTTGAATATCTATATCTCTCAGTAGAAGGTTTTGAAGCATCTAGGATCTTTGTCTTTTGTTCAGAATATTATATGTTGTATTTTTTTATATCAATTATGAAAGGAATGCAAATATTAAAAAATGTATTTAAGCATGTTCTTCTCCCAAGTTTATCTGTGCTCAGGTGACATTCTTTTACAGAAAACCTTTTAACGTGTAACAATTCCATTAGTGATATTTTTATCAAATACCAGTCTCAAGCAACATTTTGAAGCATTGCTAGCTCATATAAGAAGAATAATTCAAAGCACACTCTACAGTAGAGGAGTGCTGCAGCTTTCTGAAGGAAAAGTAGGAGGAATTTATTAATTTGGACCTAAAGAAAGTATATTTTTGGGGCCTCTGCCCAGATATGGCTCATCTTTATGGATAAAACAAGAAGAGTAATGTGTGAATCCATGTGTGTGGATAGGTTCAACTCACGTGTAGGTGCCTGCCATAGGCATTGACACCTAAGGGCTTGATATTGGTCAGAATTTTAACTAAAACCAGGGTCTTGTTACCGCAAGAATCAGATAATTTTGCTAATATATCTGGTTGCTCTGTTCCCCTAATTTCTCCCAGTCAGTCAGTGAGCTAATCATCCTGAGGAACTCAAATTGAAAGGGTTATTTCTAAGAAAAAAGGCATACAATTATAATTCATCTTTTGGTGGCCCTGGGGAGGACGCCTTCCTGATTAGTGAGTGGCTGCCTGGCCAGGGAAAGGCCACCCCCACAGGCAGAAGTTGCAGAAAGCACACGAGGGCTCAGGTGGGGTGGGCAAAGGCTGGATGCAGTTGTTACTCAGCAACACGTCTGAGGGGAACATGTATAGAGGGCTTTGTCTATTGTGCTGCCTTTTCAGGCTGAGTCGATAATGCCAGTGTCAGTTTCAAGCGAAGCGTGTGCCAGATTACAGATAGCCAGCAATGGCATTTGAGAGCCGTTAATTGTGAAACTTGAGAGGAAAATGTGCACATTCTTTTTCAGAGTGCTATTCGAATGATGGGCTTTTTATCCCAGAATACTGTGGGTTTCACTTTTATTCTCTTCCCACATAAAACGCATGAAGTGCACTGAGTCTCTTTCATTTAGCAGCTTATATATTGCATTCTTTGCAGGGATTGCTTTGGCTTGTTAAAATGTACCCCATGTATTAAAATGAAATTGTCACTGCTGTGTGGTGCAACATAACATGGTTTGACACCAAGTGCCTGCAGCTACAGAAAACAGACTTTTATTGCATTTATTCTTTCAGAGACAAGAGTCTCTAAAGGCTCAGCGCAGACATTCGCTTAGTTAAATCTGAATGAAGCCAAAGTGAACAATCTAAGTCACTGTCTTTGTGCTTGTAGAAATAGCCCAGCCCACATGATACACAGTGATACAACCTGGAAGGGGAAAGTTTTAATAACTTCACGTGAAACAATTGGACACTAGACTGACTTCCTCAAAAGATTTAAATGGGCAAACAGGATTTTTTAGGGTTTGGGTTTTTTTTTTTTTTTGGTGGTGTGGTGTGATCCTTTGGACTCTGGCAAAATTGTATCCTGGGAGACAAAGTGCTACTGTATGTGAACCACTCTTTCCCCAAACTGTGTGACAGGAAAGGTAGCAGATAAATTCATTTTAAAACGGTCTAGACTGATGAGAAGTAAGCAATATATATGTCAGCAGAGTTATTTTGTGGAGAATACCTGGAGGTAGATACCGGTGTATTGAAGGAACACTGAACATGGTTTTTAAACACAACTTTTCTAGGAAATTACTAGCTTTCTATTTCTCTCTTTCCTCTTTTCAAAGTCTCTAAACCCCCTCTGTAGCAAAGTTAACTCTTTTACTGTACTTGTATGCAGTTAATTTAGAAGATCTGAAACAATGGTGAGTTCCCAGGTGTGATATAATAATGGTTTGGGATTTGACTAGTAACTTTGTATTCTTAAAAATTCTTCAAAAATACATTTACCAATTCACTGTTAATGCTTTAATGTGTCAACACTGAAAGTTACCCTGAACTCACAGATAATGAAGAGTAAGGCATTTCCCCTGCCAGTGTTACACATAAATTACTGTCTCCAGCCAGAATTCAGCTTTATGTTTTTGTAGTCATATATGCATTGTCTTTGGTTTTACTATAAAGTCTGTCTTTGCAGGTTGTTTTCTTAGCATTGTAATCCTTAATAATTGTTGTTTAATCCTCTGTGTTCTTCTCCAAATCCTGCAATTCATTTCTTTAAGCCATTTGAAGTTATTTTGGGTGCACAAGGAGCATAGAAACGTGTCCATTGCTTTTCCAAGCAGCACGTGAGAGCATAAAGAATGTCCTTGTTCAGGGTGATGCCCTGGAGCCAGAAGGGGGCTGTTCATTGACAGGGCTGTGGCTCAAACACAGCTGGGAGCACAGCTGCAGGCAGGGAGGGTGGCAGGTCCTCCTCCAGAGTCACACTCTGCCCTAATGGGCTCAACCAGTTTCTCTGCAGAAATCAGCAACAACAGCTTTGAATATTTCTCTCAGCATCTGTGCTTGTCCTTTTTTTCTCCTTCTGCTTTTTGTTTTTTGCTGACTGAGTGCTTCCATAACAGTCTAGTAACACATATTGCCTCTACCCATATCCCACTCTCTTCTTTTTTCCAGAATGGAGTCTACAGAAAAATGTGAAGTAGTAATTCAGCATTTTAATGGCAAATATCTGAAAACCCCACCCGGTCTACCAGGTAAGTCTAGCCATCATTGTGAAATTTAAAATTCACTCAAAAGTTTTAAATACAGAAATACTAGAATTTATCTTGAGAGTAGCTTAAACCACTGCCCCTGCTAAGAGGGCATATAACTTCCCTAGCTGAAGCCTATCCTTTATGACCCATAGCAACTTTTCTTACCCAGGTTTGTATGTTTAAAGCATTTATGCCTAACAGTAGCAAATTTAAAAACATATAAAATTCATGATGTCTCACTGTGTTTTTTCCTTTTGAATGTTGGGTTTTTTTGTTGGTTGTTTTTTTTGTTGGGTTTTTTTTTTTTTTTAGTTAGCATAGAGGCAACATAACTAAATGCCAATGATTTTCTACCAAACTAGGAATATAACTTATATAAGAATATAAGCCTAGCAGCTTCATTACCAATTATAAAATATCCAGAATTTCAGTTTGTAGAAGCTTTTTATTCATCACAGTTACCACTTAGTGTTGCTAGCTACTGTTACCAGTATTAACAGCAGTAGCTGTTAATACTGAGGATATTTCAAATATTAAATTATTTTATATAATTTTTTCTTGCCATAACTTAAGGAAATCTTGATACTTTCTCACAATACCCTTAGAACACATTCACTGGTGTGTGTCTGTGCCACATTGAAAGCCAAGTTTCAAATCTTTAGCTATCATCTATGCATTTATCAGCTGTGCAAAGTTTAGTGATCAGTTGCTTGATACTTACTGCTTGACAAGACTTCTCCAAGGCGACAAATTTGCAAGTATTTCTCCTCTAGGTTTTCTGAAGGGCTGCATTAAATGAGCAGGAAATATTTGCAAGAATTGTGTCCTAAGTTGTTATCTCCCTTTTTTTTTCCCCTAGCTTCCTTTAAACTATTTCCTTTTTTGGTTACTTTCATTAAATTTCTTCTTATTCATTGCCTGGTTCTTTATGCAGAAGATGCACTAAATACTCTAATTAAAAGAAAGCCATCTGCACAGCTACAGTGTACAGTAATTGAATGCTGCAATGTACGTATAAATTTTAGTCAGATCACCTTCATGAAAGAATATAAAGCTTTTAGTACAAGCTGCAAGACTCCATTTTAAGATTGCCTTTTCAAAAGTAGTGACTGACAATTTTTCTCAGCACCAGCTAATGAATTACACCACCAACTTTGTCAAGTACAAACTTGAGCTGCATAGAACAATGGACTGAGCAACATAGGCAGAGAACTTTAACCTTTGGCTTGCCTTTCTGTATGCACACTTTGAGTCCCAGAAGTAATCTGTTTAATATCATAGCAACACCCAATGGAAAGAGTGTGAATAGCAAGGAATCAGTAAGGCTGGCTTTGTCAGTATCAGCCTGTGCGCTCCATGGTCACATTCCCAGTTGTCTCAGAGAGGACACATCATTAGAGTCAGTATTAAAGTAGAATATTCTTACAGAGCCTGCTTGAGACAGAAAGCTGAATGGTAAAGAATGAAAGCCATAAAATGAAAATATTTTCCTTTTTTCCTTTTTTTAAAAAAATTTTAAATAATCAGGAATATACTGGGTATTCAATGTGAACAATGTCAGAAATCAAAACAGGGGTCTTGATAAGATAGCATGATTATTTGCTTCTTGTTATCTCATGTTTCAAGAGATACACTGGAATTGGATTTTAACAGCTATAACTTTTGATGCTTTCTTAAAGGACATGAATTAGTTCCTTCAAGAAGAAAAGATGTCCATGTGAAAAGATTGTCTACTATGTTTCTCTCATGATTGTTGTTGTCAGATGGCATTTAGTCGCAAGGATTATTTGGGAAGTGATTATATTAAGGGTTTTAATTTACCTGAGTACTGTTCAGATGCAGTTATAGCATAATGCAGCTTGGGAAAAAGTCACTGAACCATTAACTGAACTCACTCAACTATGCACGAGATATCTGTAAGATCCCATTTTGTCTTCGAGTTTTGGGAGGCAGATTTTGTATCTCTGAACACAAGTAATTAGAACTTGTCATAGGGTATTTGGTCCACATGAAAGAGGCTGTTTGTGCTTTGTTATTAGAGTAGTGCACACTTTAAATCCATAATTAAAAGATTTGTTGTGTTCATTCCTCTTCTTCTAAAGAAGCCAGGGTACAAACGTGATCACCTTGGCAGCGGGATCTATTCAAGGGATCATATACATTTTATCCAGTGCAAAAAATTATTCACTCCTAGTTTCTTCTTGTTGTGGATTCCTGTTAAGTCTTGAACTCAGTTTCTACATCTGTGCTATGAACCTGTATTTAAGCCTCTCAGCAAAGATAGAAGTGTCTTGCATGGAACAGGAAGGAAAATCAAGTCTCTTAATATACTAGTAAAATCACAAAGTCTGAAAAGGATCCTCCCAGCATCTCAGTATTGGCATAGGAGAATCATCTCTAGTTTATTGCTATGATGTCTGTATGGATATCAGTTAAAAAACTAAGAATGGACGAACATTAGCAGAAATATGCAACACTATCTGTTATTAATCTCTGCTGCTCAAAGGCCTGATCTTACTGAGAGGGAAAAGGGATCAATTCATCAATCCAAGGGTCAAATTATATTGATTTTGGATTTACAGGTGGATTTCTTTCAGGTGTAGCAGTAAACTGAAAGGGTTTTTTGCATTTTTGTCCACATCTCTCATCCAAGCTCTAATGTTCAGGCTTACCAGCTAATAGAAGGTTGCATGAGGCCCATAAGAAAGGAATCAGCCTGGCTGTTGGCCATGTGCTACTGGCCTGAGGCTGTGGGATTATGTACGAGACAAATCATTTTGGCAGCTCTCTGCATCCATGCTGTCTTTCCCTGCTGGGTTCCCTGAGATGTGATCCAGGTGATTCTGTGGAATGTATGTTCATGAGACTAGCATGTTTAGAGGATAAAATGCTCATGTGCTACAGGGGCAGTTTTGCCTGGTTACCAAGTCATGATGGAAGATCTGGAGTACGTAGCTTTCACATGATATTGAACAGCCCATTAGAAAGACTGGGAACCATGGCTCTGGCTTTCATGTCAGATTAAAGCATGGGCTATTACTTAGTTATACCTTCCCAAAGAGTTATCTCAAGCATTAATTTTGAATACAGAGCTCTTTTTCAACTAGGTTTTTCTTGGCAAATGAGATGTAAATGCAGTTGGATTTTTTGAAATTTGGTTTTTGTTGTTGTCAGGTTTGGTGGGTTTGGGGGGTTTTTTGGTTTGGTTTTTTTGTTTGTTTTTTTTTTTTTTTGGGTTTTTTTGTGTGTGTGTGTGTTGTTGTTGTTGGGGTTTGGGGTTTTTTTTTTGTTTGTTTTTGGCTGTTTTTTTGGTTTGTTTGTTTGTTTGTTTGTTTGTGTTTGGGTTTTTTTTGGTTTTTTTTTACTGTTGCTGTAAGTTAGATAAAAGTTACAAGAGAGGAACTATTATGTACCTGGATGCTTGAGCCTAGCCAAGACTCTCACATCTAAGCTGACCTAGGCCAGCAATACAGCAGGAAAGCAGTGTTACAACTGCAAGGAGAGGAGGACACACAGGACACTTTGGAGGCACTGTACTCTGTACCTTCTGAAAGCAAAAACACATCCATCCTTCTTTGACTTTATAATTTCAGTCACTGTCGTTTCTTAAAAATTGTAGGACTAAGCACATGTAGCTCCAGACACCTCTGCTTCAACCCAGTCACAAATGTTATTTTCTGTCTCCTGAAACACTTTGATGCTCAGTTGTATAGTGCCTAGGTAAATTGAGCATCACCATGTCTGTGTTACTGAATCATTCTCATTAAGGGGCCTTCTCCATTGAACTCCTTGGCTTCATTCCATTCCAGAAGAAATTGCTCCACTCTCTTGCTTGCTCAACTAATAAGCATTTCATGATGTTCAGTCTTAGATTTACAGTACCAAATAATTGGTTGTCCCATAAATAATTAGTTAATGTCTTTTCTGAAAGAAAGTAATTTCTTTCAGACTGAGAAAGCACAGTCATCTCCAGAAATCTGCAAAATTTCGATGCGTGGCAGGTTCCATGTCAACTTCATAAATATTCTGAGTAGCTTTGAGTGATTATTATTTTAGTAGGTTTTATTTGTGAGAGGTTTTTTGTTTTCCCTTTATTAGCACTGCTTTCCTGAGATAAATAGACCTACATGGCCTAGTGGGTATATTTTCATTCTATAGAGAATTCAGCCCCATGTGAAACTAATGCTATAGGCCCTGTATAGCCATGCTGAAAGTCAGCAAATGAATTCTGTATCTACATCTCCGTCGAGATGTGAAGACCGCTGTTAATAATGAAGGTAGCTCTCTCTCAGTCTTTCTGTAATGCGTCTATTTTTGTTGGTGAACAGGAGACTTCATATAAAACCCTGCTAATTTTTGACATTTTTCAATCACTGAATTAAATTAAAATTTCCTGGCTCATTTCTCAATAACAAGTTGGCTTCTGTTTGTATGGGCAAGTTTAGGGTATGATATTTACAGTTTTTGTTCGTGTCCCAGTATCCTTGGATGTTTTTAGATAACTTCATTTTCTCTTTCTGAATAAATGCAAACATTTAACAAGTTCTTACTTTTCTCTCTGGAATTTCACAGGAACATGCCTCAATTACGGTGATATGCTGATATGTCCATTATACTACCTCAGAGAATTTTCTAGTTGTTATAGTACTTCCTAAATTTTATTTGCTTTGTAGATGCTTTGAGTTGTCAGAGGACATTGGGCCAGTTACTTTCTCAGAGAAAATTTAAAGCAGGTGAGACATATGAATGCTACATTATATGGTCAAGAATCTTCCATTTCTTATTGTTAATTTAATTACAGATATCTGACAAAAAGAAAGAAGAGGGAATTATTATCCTTGTGTACATTAAGAACCCCACAAGTACCAAGTGACTATGTCATTTTGATACTGACTTTTACTAGAGTAAAAGCTCTTCATAGAAATTATCTGCAGTAACACAGATGTATTTGTAAATAACTAATATCTTGCTTTAATCATTACTGGGCATGCTTTTCTTTTTCTTCTTGAAGATGTTCCAAGCACTGCATTTTTATGGACTCATTTCACCAAAATCAATTGATATTTTTTGCCTCTCTCCTTGGTTGAAATATTTCTCTTAGGATGTTTCTCAAGTTCTTCCACTGCAGAGAGTAAAATCAAATAGTAAACCTTTGCTTCGGAGAAGTAGACTTAGAACTTGGAATACTCTATTTAGAGCAACATGTTTTCTAGGATATTGTGCCTTAAATGGTGATGAGGGAACAGAATTCCAGTTGAGGGTTAACTGTGTACTAGATACTAACAACATTTTCCACTGTTTTTCTCTTAGTATATGAACAAATGCTATCTTGTTTGTCATTAGTGATGCTGTAAATTGTTTTTCTGAGTGAATGAACTTGAAATGTTTTGTTTGATAGCTTTTTAGAGCCTGTGTCTTGGTGCTTTATCTTTTTTATTTAATTCTCTGTTCATTTATATAGATAAAACACTGAAAAACTCTTCCAAATATTTCTTCTTGAGGTGTTTGCGTAGCTGTCTGTATATATGTATATGTTTTTGAAATTTTAAACTAGGTAAAACAGCAGCCAAAACTATAAACCAGGTATTGGTTTTTAGATATCCTAAAGAATGTGTTGAATGCTACAGAGAACTCAGAATAAAGGGAATTCTGCCAGATTTTCTACTGGCAGTAGAAAATTTTCACTCAGTGAAACTAGTTTAAAAAGTTTATCTTTTACATATTGTTATCGTCAAAAAATTTCTTTATTAAAATTCCCCAGATGTTCTCAGTTCCTTGTATTCTCAGTTCCTTTCATGTATCTGATACTAATGTTATCTGAATCTTTTATATTGTCTACCTGAATTCTAAGAATTTAGGTTTGTAAGTACTTTGTTATCTGCTGACTGCACTATATTAATTCTTCCTTCTTGTATCAGAAAGTATGATCCTTGTAAAGACCTTCATGAAAAATAACCGTCTAACAAATTTTCTATTTATTTTTCTCATTTCCAATTTCTGCCTGTCATTTTTCATGGAATTGCTGCTATCTTTCACTTTCTGTGCTCCATAAATACACAAACTAGCCTCATTGTTAGCAGAAATTTCTTTTACATCACAAAACCTCTGAATATGCTTTTAGCTTCTGTTGGTTTCATCCTCTTTCAAAGTCCTCATCTTTGACAAACAGTTCAAATCTTTAACTCCTGCTTGAGCCTTGGTGATGACCATGAGACCTCTGTAAGCCCTGTCCTGCTTTGGACCATGTGTGCTTCCCATGCCCTCAGCAATGTGCAGGTGCAATCCCAAGCTCAGGTCTCTCTGACAAACAATTCCATGCAGAATGGGCTCTGTGGACCTATTGCCTGGGTCGTGTTGGGTGTTAAGAGGTGCCTGGGTGGTGTGTACAGCTCTCAGAAGAGAGTTTCCCTAGGGAAATAATTTTTCAGACATCACATCATAATGTTTAGTATCACATCGACTTTGCAGAACATGGTCATAAAGATGGACTTTATAACCAAGAAACTGCAGAATGGGTACTGAGTTATTGGAAAATATAAAACCTTTTGCTTAGAAAGCAGTTCCCTGTTTAGATCTCACTGACTTTGGTTTGTGGCTCATGCAGGCTTCTATAATGTGGCCAAAACCTCATCACTGCTCCATGTTCTGCCCACCCTTTTAGACTCACAGCTGTCAAACACCACCAGCACAGGCTCCTGGCTCTACCCTCCTTCCAGAACTTGGCCAAAGGTCATTTGTAGTTACTCCAATACGTATCAACTCTTCAGCAATAGATTTCCAATAGTTTTTGACTTCATCTGAAATCAAGTGTCTCTTGGACTTTCAAAGTTTCCTTCCTTCCAAAGATAGCCTTTAAAATCTGATAGTTGTTTTTCTTTGTGGCATTCTTAAGAATTTCTAATGTGAAGTGTGTCCTTTTGTACCACTGAACAAGACGGTTCTGTGTCTTTAGCTTTTTTTTTTTTTTTAATTTCTTCAGAATTACGTTTATGTAACCTTCAGATGTCCTTATTGTGCTGACATTGCTGTAGGTGCTTCTGGTTTCATAGCATATATTTCCATGTCATGTGCAAATGGATGCAAAGATCCATTTCAGTTTTCTAGGTTTCTTGATCTTAAAGATTATATGCTCTTTAGATTCTTTAGAGGCAAGGGTTACGTTTCAAAAAAGAAAAAAAGAAGAATTTCTACCTATTCAAGATTTTATCTTATTTCCATTCAGTTAAAAAAGGACTCCCTTTGGTTAGGAGGATACAGAATTATTTGTTTAATTATTTGTTAAAATATTTGTTTACTCAGTAAACCCCAATAGTTGGTACACACTAATTTCTTGGAGGAATGAGGGCTTAGCCAATTTGTATTTAAGATATTAAGAGGTGTGTATCAGTGCTAAGCCACATAATTTGAGCTCATGAGGAAAGCTGTGTGAGAGAAGGCAGAATGCTGACATCATCTAAAGCCTGCTTTTCCAGAAATATGTACAGTTGTTGGTGATGGGAACAGTCTCAAAGATCTGAAGTGCTACATATTTGTGTTGTTTCATTTGATCTTGTACTGGTCTGTAAGTTCCTAGGAAAAGAACTATATCGTTTTTGTATTTCAAAAAGCTATATGATCAAATACTGAGTATTGTAATCTATCTGTATAATTAAGGAGAAAGTCTCTTATAGTGTTGGGGGTTTTTGTATTACTTTGTAAGTAGAGGTAACAAAAAATGCATGAGATTGGTTTGTTTGTGATATCACAGTAATTCAGGTCATAATGTATAAAAGAGCATTACTGCAATACGGATTAAAATCTTCCACTTGGTTTATAAGAATTAAAGTTAGAGAACAATATGGCATATAAATGAGAAAAGATTATTCCTTTTTTTTGCTTCCTGCCCCAGTAGCACCTGTCATATCTTTCCTAAGATTTCTAAAAGTCTGCAGCATAAACAGAGAACAGCATTCCTTTCCCATTCATAACATCTAGTGGCAATGAGCTGTGCCACAGTTTATCTAAACTAATTTCAATATATGCTTTTTTCTTTTATCTCATGGGCATTTTTTGCTGTTAGGAGTGACTGTGTAAATCTTCTAATTCAGAAAATCCATTCCCTTTATGGGAAATGGTGGATATATTTGTTTAAGAACAAAAAATCCCTTCTGTATGCTACTGCTGCATAACCAGCACAGCTGAGAGTGTGTGCACTGAATTCTGTCTTGCCTCATACATCAGCAGGAGAAGTGTCGACAAGTTTCTGGTCCAGGGACAGTGCTGTTCCTTGGATGCACTTGTAAAATCCAAGACAAGACAGACGAGTTGCGCAGGTGTTATGGCAGGCAAAATTTATGAGCCAGAAAGATTCACAGCTTGAATTTCAGATTGTTTAGGTCTAAAAGGCTGGCAGTTTAAAACAGAGTAATGCAAATAAATAAAAACACGCAAATCAGAGCATGAAACAATGTGGAACGTTGTAAAGTTATTTGTACATGATTTGGATTTCAGGGAGGAATTCTGCTTTTGCATTAGCTGTGGCCAGCAGTGGCACAACTCCTCCTGTTTCTTCCTCTCCCACATTACTTTATTAGTCCCTTCAGGACACTTTGAATGATGGAGTACATCTGCTTTGCAGACCCTACTGCTGCGGTATAGTGTTGTCACACCTGAGCCAACTAGTTTAAAAGTCATTTAAAAACCCAACTTGAGCAAGGCTGAGCACAGACTAACCACTTGAGCTCTTAGTGTGTTATGCTCAGTAATAATAATACCCAGCAAGTGGTTTGCATGATCTCATGTCTTTTAACTGAGGAAAATTATTTCCCTTTCAGGCCTTTCGTAGAAAAATTCTTCCTTTCCTCCTCCTTCCCTCACATTTTTCCACTTGCTTACACACTGGACACTTTTAAATTCAAAGTGTAGAGAAATTTATGTCAGAAGTTTCAATCTTCTTTACCTTTACCCTGTAAAATCCAACTAAGCTGAACAAAAAAGTTTTATTGATGTAAAGTGTAACAATGTGCAAATAGATATTTTTTGACACACTCCTTTGAGCATCCGTATTTCAACCAGAAGTGGAAACCTCTGGGAATGGACTTTACAGACGTCCCAATAAAATTGGAGTATTGAATTTTGACATGTTTTGGAACACCACTGTAAATCAGCAAACATCCAGGAGAGGTGCCTTGAAGTGCCCTTGGGTGGCAGAGAGCCTTATGGAGGCTCGCAGCTGGGTTTGTCCCATCAGGGCTGGTACAGAGGGCTTTCTACAAAAACATTTTCACCAGCAGAGCATGTGAAAAATTTCATAGCTGGAAAGAGAGGATACATATCTGAACTTCTGAGTACTTGTCTGAACAGAAGTCATCCTGCAGGTGCTTGGTGTGTCCTTCAGCATTTTGGGAAAAAATTGGTGCTGATGTTTTTAGGACGAACTTCCTAGTGAGAAAGGGGATGTCACGAGAAAGGGAAGACACGTATAAGGGGAAAAATGACACAAGGCCTGTCCTCCCTTTGTAGTCTTGCCTCCCTCCCACACTACAAAAGTAAACCTGTCCCTGGCAGCAGAGGAGCATTGAGGACTCTTCTGCAGGCCTTTCCCCCTGAGCATGAAGTGACATGAAGTGTCAGAAGTAGCGTGTAAACACGTTTCCCTTTGAGGTACATCCTGATAAAGTAAGATGAGTGGTATCACAATAGCAGTTTCCATATGTTTAGAATACCAGGAGCCCCTCTCTCCCTTCTCCATAGGTTTTGAATACCAGGAGCCTCTTGCATACTTGAAGTCTCTCTCTCACCCTTCTCTTCCAATGGTGCTGCAAAACACAGAGAAAAGCAATTCAGCCTTGAAAGCACTGGGAAAGCAGAAGGCTAAGACTCTATTTGATTTTTTTATTTGTTTGTCACAGCAACAATGTCATTATGCTGGTCAGCAGCCCTGAGCAGCTGTGAAAGCCCCATTTCTTTGCCATTTCTCTGAGCCTTTCTTGTTTGAATGGCAGCATTTGATCACAGGATCATAGAAAGGTCTGTCCCAGGTTCAATCACAGGAACTTGAAAGAAGGGCAAAGCAGCCTACATTTTACTTGGGCTGCCTCAGTATCTCTGATGTGTCTGCAATTTATCTTCTACAATCTAAGAGACATCAAGAGGGAGGGGAAAGGTGATGGATATCTGATTTTACATTTGTCCTTTTTGTTAAAGCTCATTAAAGCAACATTTCATTTATAGCCTTTACCCTACCACCCAGTATATAATCTTTCAGTATATAGTATTTTTGGAATTGCTGCCATTCAGCAAAGAAAAAGAAACCAAAAAAAGAGAGAAAAAGGGCAAAGGAGTAATTTAACTTTTAGATTGCACAGATATGGTAGGAAAAAATAACTTTCAAACACCAAGTTTAACAATCCTTACTTCACATGAGACTTTTACATTTCAAGAAATGCAAATTTTAATGACAAAAGAAATCTCCCAAAAACCAACTAAAAAGATGTATATCCCAGTTGTCATGGATGGCTCTTCAGTTAAGTGTTGTATTACTGAATACAATCATCATCCTTCTCAATTAGGTTACTGATTGCACAATGAATTCACTGATTCTGAGCCTTTTTTCTTTTTTTTTTTTTTTTGCTTCCCTTTTCCTCTTCATTTTCTTTCTTCCTTTTTTTTCTCTCTTCCCTTTTTCTCCTCTTCCCCTCCTTCTCCCTCTGTCTCCCTTTCAGTAAATACTGTAACTTTGTGACCATATGTGAAGTTTTTCAGTTCAGAGCTCATACTATAACAATTTGAAATATGTATTCAAATTGAGAAAATATGACCCAAAAGCTTCCTAACTGTATTCTTGTCTGGATTTCCCCTTCCAACCTCATGGTAACAGCACCATGAATGAGCACCTGCTCTTCAAAGAAATTCTTCATCAGCTGAATTTTACATTACAGTGTGATGAAAACCTCAGCATTTGGAATTTTCAAAAGAAGCCTGGTAGCATAGGAGTAAATATATTGCAAGAGCCTGCATTTCACTGATGTAGGAGTTGATGTAATTGGTTATTTTCATCTCTAATTTATCTTGTTTCAGACTACCCTCAAGGGTGGCTCTAATATAAACCAGAGAGAAGTGAGCTGGATTCTTTGAAAGCATTCTTCTTGAATGTGAGCAGTAGCACCAAGAAATTTGCCTTTGCCTTAGGAAGCTTTAATTCCAACAGGTGTGTGGTGGATACAAGCTTAGGTTGAGCAGTTCCTTTTCCATATGACTTATCTTTACTTCAACATACTGCATATAATATGCGGTATATATAAGAAGAAAGAGGTTGTGGGGGGGAGGGTTTGTTTGTTCTGTTATTTTGTTTGGGTTGGGTTTTTTTTTGGTGGGTTTTTTTGTGATTGAGATCTTGGTAGGCAGTATTTAATTTATATATGTTTTGCCTGCCTGTAATTTCAACCAAATAGTCCTTTTGTGTATAACATGACCCAGGCTTCTGATATAGCATTGTGTACTAGGAGCTGCATCCAAAGTGGGATTTGATTTCAGTGTTAAGAAAATAAGAGATGTAGATGGGAAATAATATGTGAAGGTGGAAAATATTGAAGATATTGGAATTGGGGCATGCCTTGAATTTAATTTTCAAGCTCTTCTCTTTTTTTTCTTTTTTCTTTTTTCTTTTTTTTTCTTTTTTTTTTTTTTTTTTTTCCCAAGACATTGCTTTGGAAGCAATTTTCTGGCTTTGGAAAGAGTAAAAAACATTCAGCACCCCTAAAAATACACATAAGGGGTGGTCTGAATCAGGATTCTGCTGTTCTGATCATTTTGTGTGATCATTGATTCCAGAAGGTTTTTCTGAATGCCAGAATAGTGACATAAAGGAGGCTTATTCTGTAAGTGGGTTGCATTTTACTCCTCTGGTATCTTGTGCTAATTTAACATCTTGGCCATTTTTTGAATTGAGTGAGAGGTATGTCAGTCGCATTAACTTGCAGGGATACTTAGGTATTGAAGTCTTTTAGGCTTAATTGAAACTATTGACCATTAATCAACATTGATGTAACCAAGCGTATGAAAATTAATAGATAGAGCCGGACTGTAAGACCTGGGAAATAAAACTCTTTCTTCATCCAACAAAAACAACTTGGAAGCTGAAAACTTCTACTTGTCACACAAGAAAGATCAACTCAGGATCAGGAAAAAGATCCACCCTTCCTTTAACTCAAGAGTTTCAAAAAGATGTTAATTATATTGATTTTGATAGTGGTTTTTGTTGAACAGATGTTCTTCTCCTAGGAAATACATGAGGACCACCAACATACTTCAAACAGACCCCCAGAAAAGAGCAGTCACCACATAATGGCTTTCAGTCATCACTGATGTGTCTGGATCAATGGCTAGTTTGTTATCTCATTACCATTTCTCATGCATCAGATCTGTACCTAGCAGTGAACATAAAAACACTTCTGCCTGATTGCTGCATATCTTCTAATAACAAACACAGACTTAATTCTTTTTATTTTCATGCTTCTAACCTTTTGCAGGGGAAAAACAATATAGACAGAGACTGGTGGTAACTGTTGTGCAAGATTGCCATTGTAATTAGCCCATTTTCCAGGAACACAACAATTCCCAAGCAGTCCAGTCTCAATCTGAGACCTGTAATAGTGCCCTAAGGAGGTATTGGGAAAGGCTTTAGCCAGCACAAGTACATTTAATAAAAGTAAGTGTGGCTGTCAAAACTTACAAACACTAGTTGAGAAATCGTAGTAACTCAGTTATCTAACACAGCTGGTGGATTTCAGACTGGGGTCTATCGATGGTTTATGTTTAGCACCTAAGAGGGGTGTGGTAGGGAAAGATTAGGCAGGGAAAGACATGATGCCAAGTTCATTGAGATGTCAGTCCCTCTACACCTATGAGCAGAGACCTTTGGAAACTGCAGACATCATGCTTTCTATAAGGGCGTTCAGCTGTTAGGGATATGATATGTTTGGTCTTTGGTTTAATCTGCATTTTGTAATTTTTTTTAGTGTTTCTTAAACTGCTGCTTCGTTGGTAAGAACCAGCTTAACCTGTACGAGCAACTACTGAGGAAATAGCTGACTGCATCTCACTTTCCTTGCACCTTGCAGAGAATATCTCGATTAATAAAAGGGTTGTCCATCACTCTTCCCTGCTCCCAGCAGGCTTAGTGCAGTGTGTCTTCCCTGCAGCTAGCATTGCCTTGCTGTCACCATCTCTTTTATGCCAGCATTTCAAAAATTTCCTCTATGGGTTTTGAGCAGACTCAGCTGCACTGAACTTCTTGTAAATACAATCTTGCATCTCCATGTCCTGTGCCTGCAGCACTAGATCAGACACTGTCTGCATCTTGTCACTTATCCTCTCCTGAAGGAAGGGTTTTGCTGGATGATGACACAGCACAGATTCTTCCACTCTTAGTAGGCAGACTGGGCACTGACGACTTTGACCTAGAGCCTGTCTGTTGTGTCCTTTTCTCAATGCAGAGTCAAAATTGCTTAATGTTTTAGCCTGTGACAGGTTAAGCAGCAGAAACCTTCTGTTTTTTGATAACCTCTTTCAATAACAAGTTTGTGTCATTGGAGCTAAATCCGTGTGACGGTTACTTGTGTTGGTATTTCCCTTTTGCTTGGGCTTTTCAAGCTCTGATACATGTGAAATATGCTGACTTGAATATTCCTTGTATTGTTGCTTTTTGTAGTTGAAAATACAGTCCAACAGCCTAGGAAAAATTGAGTTGTGCTCCCACCTGTCATGCCAGAATTGTTGGCAAGCCCATTAGCCTGTTTTCCATTAAAGCTGATTCTCTCAGGATTGTGTGTGTGTATATATATATGTGTATATATATATATATATATATATATATATAATGTTTATTTTCCCCTGAAATCTCACTGATGACCTTGATTGAGAAAGGTTTCTTAGCACATACTTGAATAACCCCTACTCAAATTTTAAATAAGTGCTTGATTTTTTTTTTACCTGAATAGTAGTGCTCTCCTGAGTCTGAACCTTCTGTATAAAGATTAAAAGATCATCTGGGTGAGAGAGCAAAGTTCATTCTCTAACATCTGCTGAGGTTTTGAATGATGGTTTTTATTTTTCTCTTAAAGAGAAATGAAAGTTAAAAAAGTTGGATAGAACAAAATCAATTTACTTGAATTGGTTGAGCAAGCCAAAAATTCCTCTGAATCACCAAATCTTTAGATGCACATTGACATCCAATTACAGTAAAAACAGTTCTGTTCCTTTTATACTCAGAATGCTTTGGACATTTTTGTGTGCTCAATATGTATATCTCTTTCCATTCTGTTCAATGTCCCTAATATTTTACCATCTTACAAATGAATTAGCTCACAGAATAATATACAGAGAAATCTTTGGCCATTCTTTGGCAGCAAAGGTGAGACCAAAAATGAGAAGATATCATGCAAGAAGTTTGGATTACTAAGAATAATAATAATTAATGCATAGCTTTTTCATATACTTTTTCACTAATGGAGCTCAAAAGAAATCTGGTTTTTAATCCTACGCCTTAGTTCAAGCTCATTAACTCTTCTTAAAGTCAGATTGTGTTAATTTTGATGGTTTGGATGGATTTCATTTTGGGTTTAGTGATTATAAATCTGTTTTCCTAGGTAATCCATTTTAAGGAATTAAGTTTCCTGATATTTCACCATTGTGTGCCGATTTTTGAGACCACTGCTGCCTGCATCTTCCTTGTGCATACTGCTTTTCATTTGTTGGCATATGCTTTTGTGCTGAAATACCTGTCTTTTGGAATTAGATCTCAGCTGAGCTGGATGGAGAATTGAGCCATGAATGTTAACCTTCACTTGCCTTAGTTCATTTTTACAAGCTTCTGCAATTGAGCTTAGCTCTTAGAAAAGGACTTGTGTTCCTTTCAAGAGGATATCCTTTTGCTCTTGTGGCACTTTAAAGGTCTGTCCCTAGTATCTGCCAAAACCAAAATAACAATTCCTTAGGTATTTCCTGTTTTCTTGTGTTAAGAGCTCAAAAGCATCTATCAACTTAAAACAGTTCCTCCTCTTCCGTACTAGCTTTTAAAAGTTGCAACCGTCTTAGAAACATCCAGTTTTCTGAGTGTCTCCTTGACTTTGACATCCTGATGGATTTTTCTTTTAATATTTGGTCTTTAGTTTCATTATTTTTACTGTGCATTGAAATTTTTTCACTGCTTGTTGCCTGTTTGGAAATCGCAAAGCTCTATTCCAGACAAAAAGACGGTCTTTAAGATGCCTAACGTCCTCCTTTGCCAAAATTAGAAACGTGCTTAAGACTATTGCCAGATCCTGGATTTCATTTCCTGGGTAAAGGACTTCACCTTCTTTTTTTTCCTATATTTTTTTCACCCTTATTTGCCTTTAAATAGTTTGCTTGTTTCCCTGCACAGTGAGATGACAGTTCTGAGAATGTCTTTGGGCTCGTGAGCTCACAGGAAGAGGATGCTGGGGAATGAGCACTTAGTGGCATCATCACTGCTTTCCCATGGCTCTTAGTGCTTGGTTGAGAGAAAAGATTCTTATCTACTCTATTTATAATGGAGTTATAATTATTAGTTTTTTTCACTGTACAAAAATAAAAAGGGGAAAGTTTGAATCTCTGACCCCTAGATTCTAAGAAGTATCATTTTAACAGCCCACAAAAAACATTTTTCCTCCTGAGACTCTGCACGTCAGAGTCCAATACTCTCTGATCTGGTTCCTTCAGACATTTCACATGAGAAGAGTTCCAGATTTGTTTAAAGAAACTTGATATTACATGGAGTTATGATTTAGAAGAGCAATACACTGAAACTACAACACAAGCATGATATGGCAATCATTTTACACAACAGAATCAGAATAAAAACATGATTCCCAGGTCCAGTCTTGTGCTGCACTATTATGAAGTCAAACATTCCCAGTCACTGCAAAGGAATATATGGCACAAAGCCAGCTCAAACCTATTCCTTTTTTTTTTCTTTTTTTTTTTCTTTTTCTTTTTTTTTTCGAATTTCTCTTATTAACTGCCTGTGTGTTATACTTTACATGGACCTGACATTTATAGACATTTCCTCCATGGTTCAGAAGAACATTCACACCCTTTGGATTGAGTTAGGGAACTCCATTTGTACAAACAGGTGATCCACCCAACTGGTAGCGCTCTTTATCTAAAGCAAAGGGCCTTTTACCTTGTGGGTGTCATTTGTGTTGGGTTCAGTTCAGCTTTCTTAACAAGGCTATGGTTGCCTGTAAATTCTTCACTGAACTTCATGAGCACATATCTCACCTGTGTCCATCTCCTAGTCCAAGGATGATGAGCTGTTGGTCAATGATTTTCTGTTCCCGTCTCAGGCCAGCACTAATGATCATTGATGTTGCACAGTGAACTTAATCCATTCGTCCACATCTGTGACCAGCCGTCTTGCCCTCACAGTGAGGGTGGGAATATGTACCTACGGGGAATGCTGATGAGCCCAGAAGCCTCCCTGGGCCCATTTCTGTCACTTTGCTTTGTGGGGTTCACCCCATCATAATTTACACAAGCACTGGTGATAACTTCTGCACAAAGATGTCTGGTGTCCCTTTTCTTAATCTGTTGCCTTTCCTTGCCAAGGAAAGTGATCCAGTCCATGGCTCAGTGAAGTACCTCTTTGGCATACCACCCAAAGGACAGCAGCCTCTGCTTTCCTCTGTCCTGCTTGCTCCAGGTATCCTTGCTGACATGGAGTATCAGACTACTCTGATGGTCATTGAGATGATTGCCCCTGCATGTGATCACCAAAGCAACCTCTTGATATCATGAGTTGCCACCTACCTTACTTCCTGAGCCCCATAGAACCACAGGCCCCTCTTGCTGACACAGAACTCAACAAGCTCCTCATCCTTATAGCGCTAAGACAACTTGGTGACTGCCACTCCTGGCCTACAAACTGTGGTGTCTTCAACAGGTCTGGGGCAGCAGGACTGTTCAATGTTCTAATGCTAAATGTAGGTTTTTGAAGATATTTCACGTTACATTGGATTTTGATTTGTAAGATTTATGCAACAGTATGTGGAAATCACAACACAAGTATGATACAGCAATTGTAATACACAATATTGAATCACAATACAAACCTGATTCCAAATGCCCGTGGTCTTTTATGCTCCACCATCACAAAGAGAGATGTTTTGTTTTCATTAGAGAAGTTCCAAACACAGATTGAGTAAAAAGCATGCTGGAAATCTTTAGAAGGCCTGCATATTGAGACAGTCTTACCATTTGTTTCCTATCAGTTTGCTTTCTTCTGCTTATTTGTAAGAATCAATGTTGTAATGTTTTTGGGTTTTTTTTCTTCCTATACTAAATCATAGGTCTCATTTTAGCCACTACTTCTGAAAGAAAATCCTTTATATTTCACTAAAATCAAGTCCTGAAGTTGTTGGGGGAAGATGAGAGCCTTCATAATTCCCGGAGTTATTTGGAGATTCAGAGTCAAAGACTCTAGGGTAATTGCGCGTGACATTTCTGATCTGAGATCTGTCTGCTTCAGGAAGGGGGACAGCTCACTTGAAACATTTCCCAGGATCAAGGCTTTTTCTGGCTCCATCAGGAGTTTCAGGTTTAAATGGCAATTCAGTCAGATGTATTTTGAGCCATCAGCATGTGGATGCCAGCTCAGCCGTGCAGGGACAGGGTGGCTTTGTGTGCACTGGTGGGAAGTTACGCCAGGATGTAAGGCTGCATGTGTTTAATAGAGTATAAAATACTACATATACTGTTGATTTTTTAAGCATCATGATTGAAGTGAGGCAAAAGCAAAGCCATGAAAGTTAATTTTCAATTTTCCATGCTAGAAAAAGGGAAAGTAGAAGTAACCTGGATAAGATGTTGATAACACAAACCATATATGTATGAAGCTATCCTAACCTCTCCTATACTTGTGAACAGTTCTGTAGAGAGTTTCTGTAGAGAGCATGGTCAGCTTTTAAGCTGCAGCCAAAATGTGAAGAGCAGTGGGCATTGTGCATTCCATTTTCTGTGCCATGCTGTTGGAGCCAAGGGGTGTCTGATGAAATCTCATAATGAAACATGTGAATGCTTTGAGCAGTTGAACACAGTTCAGCAAAGCAGAGCTGAACTAATGTGAGCTGCCTGTTTGCCAGTAAACAGATAATTGCACTCTCTTGTTTAATTGAATTTTCGTGAAAGTAAAATAGATTTTGGTAAAGTCCACCATGAAAATGTGTTCTACATGTTGATCCTGTATATAGGGGATCAAGATACAGAGGAGAGGGAGGGTGTCTTATCAGATACACAGATAAGACTTGAGGTTAAATTGTTACAAAAATAATACAATTTCCACATCTTATGCAATTTATGTTTTTACCCAGAAGGTTTCCCATTGCTGCTGATGCTGTTATCAGTAGCAATCTCTTCATAGATGGTTTAGAGTCAGGGAACATTATTAGGCCACAAGAAGTTCTTTTGTTTTAGCAGAACAACCTTGACGTGTGTCATTCATATGGGGTTAGTTTGTGTTTCTTGGCTACCAGCCATTCTAAATGGTAAAGAGCATAGTACTGGGCAATGTGAGGTTTTGGGGTCTTATTTTAAAAAGGAAAAATCAAAGAATCCTTTTGAATCATGTTATTTCTCATGAGGCTATCATTTCAAAGGCTTGGCATGCAAGCTATGTCATCATAACCTCCTCTATTCTCCTTTACTTGCCTCAAGAACAATTTTCTCATGGAGGAGAGGTTGGATATTCTCAAGAATATGCTTTCTCTTTGAAAAAAATAAAAATTTTCTGATTCCCTGAGGTGCTGTTGGCAAAATTAACAATTCCAGTTTGTTGCTTCATTCACAGTCACTTTCCATTGAGCATTACAGTCTAACTCTTTTTTACAATTCTGGAATTTGACTTTGGACACAGAAATCAAAAGCTTGGTATTTGCTTTTTCTCTATATGCTGTACAGACTGCATTGAGGAATCAGGCAGACCTATGTGACCCCCTTATAGCTGTTGCCAATGAAAGCTGAAGAACCTAGGCAGAGAACCCATTGTCTGGGTTTTAGCTGTCCTTTTGGTGTAGATACCTAAATTTAAACACCTGAACTTGGTTTTCAAACCTAAAGACCACTGAAAGTTTCACTACTTAACATAAACTTCAGAAAATCCTGTTCTAGACAAGAAAACAGACTCTGTTAATAACAGAAATACAGGATGGAGGGAGTTCTTATAATTTTCTAGTTCCCTCATTTGGTAAAGTACATGGAAAGAAGACAATTAAATGTTAATGAAGTTTCTAGAATTATTACTGTCACTTTTTGGTATAGGTAAAAGCAGTGGTCCAGAATTTTTTTTTTTTTGGACCAGTGGACAGCCTTGGTCTTCTATCAGCCTGTAAAAGCTTTTCAAGTTTATCATGTCACCACCTTTTAAATTGGAAATACCACCTGTAAGTTTGCTGTGAAGACTTTGGTCTCATGGTTGATAAGAGGTGTTATACCATGGTTTGAAAACACACTGTCTGTAAGGCATTCCTAAAATATCTGGCTTATATTAATGGTTGTTCATAGAGTCCTGATTCAAATGCTAAGAGCATATTTTCCTTAATAAAACCCTGTCCTTGTAAGGAAGTAATCCATTTCCCAAGTTAATTTTAAAGTTTCTTGTTCACTTTAAATATTTCATTACATTAATTTTTCAAAGCAACAAAACAAACATTCATCAAGTGAAACTAAGCATGTCACCCTTGAATCTGTACATCTGTTGCTCTCCTACTGCTTTTCTGCATAATTCATTTTAATACATTTAAAGTGCACATCTCATTAAAATTCCTTACACACATTTATGTACACAATTCATATTTTAAAAGGAAAAAAAGGTGGGAAAGACTTTCATGGCGAGGAGGTTCATCAACATGACTCTTCCTTAGTTTCTTGTCTATTGAATATATACCAATGGACTGCCTTTAACCACCTACCTCAGCAGACACTGTCATTTGCCTCTCTGAGTCTCTGACTCACCTCTTTACTGCCTTTCAAAATTTCCTACAGGATATTTTCACTTACTCCTGATGTCTTTGTTCCTCTTTAAGTGCATATATCCTCTTCATTCTCTTTTCATCACTTCATGTAATTTATGTCCACAATGTATTCTGCATCAGTCCTGCTATCAGCCGAGAAAATATCTATCAGATGCCCCAAGGAATTATTGTGGGCTGGCTGGAGTGCTGAAAAGGATTTTTATTTTTATTCCGTTCATCATTTCTTTTCCGTTCATCATTTCTGTTCATCATTTCTTTGTCAGTATTTTCAACCATTGCACTATTTGATTTGGTTTCATTTATTTTAGCACTGTGGAGTTATTTTATCCTTTAAACCAGATGCAGAAAACAAGTCGGTCTGGTAGCTTGAGGTGGCAACCTTTTGAATTGGTGACTTCTTATGTCAGTGGCTGAAATTTGTTCTCTGAAATCCGTCATAGGTGTTTAGGATTATGTGTGATTGTTAAAAGTAATCATAAAATGTTATCATAACACTTGAAAAACCTTAAGAAAAGCTTATAACTGCGTAAGAGGACTCAAAATGCTTTGTCAGGGAAAGGAGGACCATATTTGAAAAGAAGAAAATATGAAACGGTCATTTAAGGATTTACCTTCCAGAATCACTCTTTGGCAATAGATGACATTTTTGGTAAGTGGTTTATGGTTTCTTTGTAATTTCACATTTAGCTTTTGACATGTATCACTTAGAAACCTCATGAGAGGTATATGCTAAATGAAATTCAGAAGTAGCAATTGTCTACTTGAATAACCTTTGTCCTTCTTAGAAATAAGAGTTGAAATACACTGACTGGAAAAGTTTATTCAGAGTTTACAAGGGAAGTATCTCTTTGCTTCCTGGATGTGATACGTCAGTCAGCAAGGAAGAGATTGAAAGCCGTATTTGAGCCCTTTAAAAAGATTAAGTCAGGTGCATTCAGTCACTTTGGTTTCCTTGAAATTGAGTAACAGAAAGTGCAGCTGTGAAGGGAAAATTGAGAGGGTTCCCTTCTGAGGAAAAGTTATTTCATTTTATCTTGATTACCTAGTTCCAAATAAGCAGCACGGGTTTCGATTCAGTAGTGTCGAATACAGGTTATGAACTATGAGAGATGAGCTCAGCCCTGCAAGGGGATGGGTCTGGAGGCAGATATGACCTGACACCCTATTGGTCAGGGTGTTGGAAGCAGTCCAAATAAATCCTTCTGGAGAAATAGATGTGGTTCTGTTGGAGTAGAGAAGATCCTGTAGAAGGGGTCCAGTGGTGGCGAGATGGGTCCGGTCTCCCTCTGGAATCCAGTGGAAAACAGGATACCTGGTGTTCCTGAGTCTCAGTTTTTATCTAGGTAGGAACAGTTGTCTCCCCCCACTGGGTGTAGTAATGGGTGGAGCGTCTCACAATGGGATGATGTAATATTTTCAGTCATGTGGTGAGCCTTAATGGCCCATTACCAGAAGATATCCCCCCTGGAGGAGGGATGGGTTCTGGAAGAGGTAAGGAACACTGCCCCACCTGGTTTTAACAGCTGGCCCATTATCAGAAGGTATCCACCCCCTCCCCCCTGGAGTTATGAGGAATGGGTTATACACCACATAATGAAAACATCCCCCCAACCGGTTTCAACAGACGGAAAAATAGAATAAACTGGTTTTTTGTTACATAACCCAAGACACACAGATGTTTACAGGTTGCTTCCTGGAATTTTCCTTATATGTATTTGATATGGGGCACTGTCTGTGGCAGATGGGTCATCGGTCTGATCGGGACATTTATGGTTTGCCCCAACAAGAACTCAGCCTGGCAGCTGTGTTCATCTTGCTATTCCTTTTTGGCTTGCATAGAACTGCATACAATGAAAGTGGGACAAAAGCTGCCAAAACTCTTTCTTCTTATTTTTATAAGCTAGAAAATGAAACCAAAAGTGTTTCTTATTCTGAACTCCTAATTAAAGTCCTAATTACTCTACAAACCCAAGTGATTTTATGCTTTTTGCCTTCTCACTACTGTACTTCTATTCGTTCTGTTGCACCAGCTTTATTTAATTTTATCTTAAACTATCTAATACTTTAATCTCTTGATGTCAGAGACTGGATTTCTCTGTGTTTTGGAAAGCTCCCAGAAAAATGAGTCTGGGAACTATCAAGTGCTACTGCAGTGCAAGAAATAGTTGATTAGGCCACGGTTGGGTCAGGGCTTACTCCTGTTCAAGAGAGAATTTCATGTCCCCTTTTATTAAACTTCAATGATGTGCAGCATACTTTAGTCAATAAATAGCATTTTGCTGTTCATGCCCGCTGGAAATAATACATGATGCTGCAAGTATTGATCAAAGAGCTCTACTCTGTTAATCCCTCTGCTTGTAGCAACGTTAAATATTTAGGGATTCTCCCTTAGTCCTCTGAAAAGTGTTTCAGCCCTGCAGAGCATGCTCAGCCTTTCTGCTTTATACATGTTTTACATGTTACTCTTTTTACTTTTTGTTTTTCAAGAACACATGCATGACAAAGCATTATAAGATGCTTGCGCCAGTTTTAAAGCTTTGTTGTGTAAGCGTGTTGTGAATGTATGCATTGATTGGGATGGTGTACTAATTCAGAATTAAAAAAGAAGAATGCCTCAGAGAGAAATCCTATCAGTGCCTCATCTCCAAGTGGCTGAGTTGCATTAAGGACTATGAGAGGCTAGCACTGTGCAGCACATTGCTGTATTGTGAGATGACAGATAACAAAAAAACATATTCATATAAAGTTTATTTATCCAAATTTTCTCAAAATTATCAGAGTACTAAAAAAATGTGTTATTTCTCTGCTAAGTGCTTACTTATTGTATCTGTGTTCTCATCAAAAAAGTCTGAGAGTTTTGTAGCAGAAGATACAATGAATCATGTAGGCTTCCTGTCTCCTGTACTTGCTCATTGACCTCATGTAATCATTTATCCTCAATTTTTTATACTAATATATTGAAGACAGACTTGATATTGTCAGGCGTGCAATGGAATACGCGCCAGGAAACCTTCCTTCCAGTGGTGAGGTGACAAATGAAAAAGAAAATAAAAATGGATTTTGCAATTTAAAACATAGTGTGCTTCAGGAGGAATGCATAGCAAGCTATAATGTGATATGATTCATTTCTATATATGCAGGGAAGGATTTTACACAAAAGCTTTATAGGAGTTGTACAGGATATTTAAAGTAACATGCAGCCTATTCTACATAATGGTGCTTGCTTTATCTGTCAAAAGCTAGGAGAAAAATTTAAATACTTGTGTTTGCCCTCTTATCTTTCAGTAAGATGTCACACTGTGCCTCATCCTATTATGTATTTAATCATCCTTTGGACCAGGTTATGTGTTTGGAGGGGAAGGTTGGCAAAGAGAGTAAAACAAAATGCACACATGCTTCTCTCACTAAATTGCTGAAGGTCTTGTTCATATGATGTAAAGAAATTGCATTTTAGATATTCTCAAAGCTGGTGCAAAAAGACGTCAATGCTTTATGTTAAAATTTTTACATGACTTTGAAGGATATTCTCTTCTTCTAGGTGATCAATGGTGAGTGTATTTTAATGGTTTGAGCTTCTGTGATGTTCAGTAAAGATAAAACATCCAATGTTTCAGATCCTTAAAGTGTTCAGTCTTAAATGCCAAAATGGGTGTTAGAAGGAACAGGCTACTTTTAAAAGGCTAATCTTCATTTAAGTGGTTTTGCAAGGTGAAACTATGAAAATCCATCTGTTGCTGGTGATAGATTCACTGGCTGATGACGCCACCACAGAGTAGCACACCTGCCTCTTTCTTTCATCGTGCCTCAGAATACAAAGTTGTTCATATTTAGAGCCAGCACAGGGGTGCTATCTTCTTTCTTCTGTCAGATATTTTCAACAGATTAAGAAATCTGATTTCTGTCAGCAGTATTCAAAGTGATGTTTTCCAAATACCTGTTATTTTAGCTTAATTTAGCCTCATTCCTGTGTATGAGGAAAACATCCCAGTTTCTCCAGTAAGGATAGAGTGAGATGATGTTTTGGAGTGCTTGATACCTTTTTTTACTGAAAAGCATCCTGCTCAGATAAGTTGAGTTCACCTTCCAAAGACTCCTGCTTTTCGTGTGCAGTGCGTGAGTCTCTGAGGCCTAGGAAGAAACAGGGTCCAGATCTCCTGCTTTCTATAGCTGGGTCTTAATTTTGAGACCAGAACATATGTTTGTAATCCTCCTAATCTTTACTGACTGGCCCTCAAAACAGAGTATAGATCTTGGGATTAATGAGAAGTGATTTTGGTGTAAATGTTTAGGCCCTATGTTTTTGGAGCATTTCTGCTGAAAATATATTTCACTGATTTCTATTGGTGTGTTTTCATTTGTGGCAGACAGATGTATCTGAATACATGATTTATTGTTTTGTATTACATTTTTGAGGTGATTTTTTATCATCTGTGCTGCAAAAATCAGGAATTGAACAAAGTTTGCATAGCAGTCATAACTAGAGGTGTCCTCAGATGAATTGTTAGGTGTTCAAGGCCAGGTGGGATGGGGCTTTGAGCAGCCTGATCTACTGAAAGCTGTCCCTGGCCATGGCAGGGGAGTTGGATCTGGATGATCTTTAGGGTCCCTGCCAACCCAGGCCATTCTGTGGTTCTGTGGTTGTGTTCTTAAGACTAATGACTCCTCACTCTCCATGCAGGGTGGGAATTTGTGGGAGATACAACCACCTTTCCTATCCTCCATACCTGCTCGTGGGCATGCATCAGCTGAGGTGGGCATCCCTAAGTGAGGAAAGCTGTCTCTGCTCTGAGAACAATGGCACATTATTCTATACAAAGGATTTGAGGCTTGAAGTTTTTCTTGATATATCTCCTAAAACTCCAGAGTTTGATACAAGGAAAGCCCCCTGGCCATACTGTGCTAGGGTTTCCAGGTTTACACTTTTCAGTCATTTTATGGTCAAATAATGAACTGCTGGCTGCTGTGCTACTAACCTCGATGGGATAGAAATATAGCACAAGCCAATGCATTTATTTGTACTGATCAGTTGGTATTTTTTCTGAGGTTCAGCAGTTTGTCAGTAACATGCGATTACTCTTGGAATTTAGTGGACTGCTGGAACAGATGCAGACTGGTTTCACTGGGATGAAACTGAAGTAACAGAGTAGCAGAGGAAGCCCTGTAGTGGATGGCAGCTTGTGTACTTCATCATGCACAGAACAGGCCATTCTGGAGGGAGAAGTTTCCTTTATTTGGGGAAAAAAAAAAAAAGTTCTTAAAAATGTAAGGAATATGCTAAATCATACAATTAGGAGAAAAAAATAGAGCTGAGTGGATATACACTGCAGTGAATGGACTAACAAAGTATGGAAACCTGCTGCAGAGATTAAAATACAAGGGCATATTATTTTTTACTTAGGGAATACTTGTATGATCAGAACTGTGTGATGAAGAGCTTTAACTCCTGGAGGTAGATGTTTAGCAGAGTGTGTTTGCTGAAATATCTGTCCTTCACAGCCAAAAGCTCTTTTGTGCCTTGTAAGCCCATGTGGCCTGACAGAGGTAGTTTTGTGTTGATGCTGAGTGACTGCATGCTTTCTGGGTCATTCATGTTAACATTCTGATTATAGTGATGAGTTACAAGGGATGAGCTGCAGAGACTGTGATGTTGCATTGGAATGTACTAAGTCAGATGAAGAAAAAAGACATTTATCTAACCACAAAGCTTTGAGACAAAGTGAATCACATAAACAGATGATCTTTAAAGCAAATGTTCTACTCTGTGTTCTAGTGGTGTTGTCAGTTGTTGTCCTAAAATCTCAGTGTCCTTCAGAGTTTGCTGTGTTTTACAGCAGCTGTTATCCTGGGAAGTCTGTATGAAATACTAGGATGGGCTCAGTGATGGTAAGGTATAAATCCTCATGAGAGTTCAGTTTCCCTCATAATTCTGTCTTGTGTTGGGAAAATATACGTGATCCTGGAAAGCACAAAAATGGAAATTGTGAGGAAGAGAGAGTGGCATAATCCTGCATGGATGAATGCACTTTGCATTATAACCAGCTCTGGTCTGCCACTTAACCACCACCAGGAGACAAAAGACAAGAGTAAGTGCTCTGCTGTTAAGCCTAAGTGTTATATCTTGATTCTTTTCTGCCCAAAGCACTTCAGACTAAGTGCACAGCTATACATAAGGCTTGGGAATCCCACTCGATTTAGAATTTTTACACCTCAGTGCATCTATACACTGACTTTGTGCCTGTGCTGGATGTCATAGTCACTTCTCTTTGTTGGTCAATGTACAGACCTGCATGATCTGCCTCTAAATAAAAATAATTCAGTGTTCCTTTAAAGGCAATGACAGGTAAAACCCCAGACCTATCTTTGGCTTTCAGTGAATTGTATAAAACCGTAAATAAATCTGCTACCAGTCACACAGGGCAGATTCACCTTCCATGAACTTGATTTTAAAGACTTATCTACCTCGGGGATCTCTGTTGCTCCTTCCCTGCCCCTTTTATACATAGAAGTGTCATTGATCTCAACAGGATTTCTGTGCACTAGGCACTGTCAGGATATACAGCAGAGACCTGTGATGCAGATAAGAGATGCACAATACTGGTTGGCAAGAAAATATGCATCAGAACATTGCCCACCCAGAACATGTAGTTTGCTTTTTACATGGAGAGTGGCACTGAGCTGAATTTATGTGCAGTGTAATTTATGTTTCACACCATTTTCAGGCTTCATTCATCTAATACCTCTGTGAATGCTCCAGGTCCCCCCTGATGCCTTCAGGTGGAGGCTCCCTGTTTAAACATTTGCTAAAATGGTTATCTGTGGCTTTGAAGCATGCATGTATATAGTACAGTCTGAAATTTTGTGTGGAAGAGGAAAGGGGCATTCTGTGTGTGTTTTGGTAGTTATAAGAAGTGTTTCTTTGGGGAAGGACTATTTCTGAAGGTAGTATCAGGTGCTGGATTGACCTGCAAGCTACTGTGTACACTTGCATTGTCCCACTAGTTTTGTGGAATCTTGGAGGATTAGCTTTGCCACAGAGCAAGTAGATTATGTCTCCCATAGGAAACAAGAAGGCATAAAAAATAAAAATAGGGCTGTCTAGTTTGCAAACTGGAAAAGAATAAGTGTCTCTCTGTTATTATTTCAGCCAAATATGTCCTCTCATACTGTGCAATTTTGACGTGCTTATTTTATCTCAGTAGGTCAAATTTAGGGGAGAAACCATTCTCCTTCCATTGTCCTTGTCCATGCACCAAAAATTTTATTTGCAAAGCAAGGTTAGAGGAGATGTTAAAAATCTTTTCCTTGTTTTAGTGTTAGTCCTTCACTCTCATATAGGTTTTAGCTCTCATTAAGTTCTTTTTTTTTTTTTAATTTAAATTGTTTTTATCTCATGTTGTCAACTAATCAATCAGAGGAGCCATCCCTATGAATACAGAACATCCATGGAGGCCAACATTGATTTCTCCTCCGCTACTTCTTATTATAAAGTTCCCTGGTGTGAGGAAGATGCTAACTAGAAGCTAATAGATATTACATCTAACACATTTTCACATTCTGAAAAATACAGTTTGGGGATTTTTTTTCATTGAGAATTTAGCTTTTCTTTCTTGAAAAAGGTAAAAAAACACTTTTTTTTTTTTTTTTTTACCCCAGTGCTAGAGAGTAGAAACCTTCTCAGGTATTGGGAGTTATTCACCCTGACTAACAGAGTGTGATTGCCTTGGAATAATCACTTTTGTGGTAGAAATGCTTGTATTTTCTGCTGTGTTAATTGGTGTTACTATTAAAGCCTGCAAGATAGGAATTTCTCAGCTACCAAGAAGTCACTTGCTGGCCAGTCTGATTAGTAAAGAAAGTGAAAGACAGCCAAGTTATTTTAATAGAATTTTCAGCTTTTCCAGAAAAAAATAAAATTGCAGAAACAAAAAATAGACCACTTAGAAACCTGCCACTTTTTCCTTACTGACACCAGCCAGTTGTGCATAAATTTGTGAACTGCCATGACATGAATGGCCAGTTTTATGAAGGCAGCTGCATGAAGTTAAGAAAACCCGGGATAAGATAAGTAGACCTGGCATTCCCTTGTTGACAGAGAAGGTGGACTACTTCTCTAACATCATTTTAAAAAGTTTCTCAAGTCAAGCCTCAAAAAGTCCAGCTTAACCCTTTCCCCAAGGAGTGCTCCCTGGTTGGATGCTCTGCATATGGTGGTTGTTACTGGGGATTATAAGGGTTGAGTATCTCCTTCCACTCTCACAGTTACACTTTCCTGTTTCCTCCTCTGACACCTCTATAGAGACCCTCTATACCACAGAAGAGTCCCAATGGGCACAGCTGTCTCTCCTAGTTCAGATTTTGTGAAAACAGGAAAAGAAAACCCTGTCCTCCATGGAGCAGAGCTGTTGACTCACAGCCTTTGCCCACTGCAGCTGGAATATTTTCTGCAGCTTCTCTCCAGCATCCTTTTTAATTCAAAGAAGAGTCAGAGTAGGCTTGTGGATGTGAAGACAGCTTTTACAGAATCACAGAATGGGTCAGGTAGGAAGTGACCACAGTGGGGTCACCTGATCCAACCTCCCTGCTCCAGCAGGCCGTCCCCCAGAGCACCTGGCGCAGGATTGTGTCCAGTGAGTTTTTTAATATCTCCAGTGAGGGAGACTCCACCATCTCTCTGGGCAACCTGCTCCAGTGCTTGGTTATCTGCACAGTAAAGTTCTTCCTCATGTTCAGGTAAAGCTTCCTGTGCATCACTTTCTGTCTATTGTTCCTTGTCCTATTGCTGGGCACCACCACGGAGAGCCTGGCTCCATTGGCATCCCCCCTTTAGACACTGGCAGACATTGATGAGGTCTCCTCTCAGTCATCTCTTCTGGAGGCTGAACAGCCCAGCTCCCTCAGCCTTTCCTTGTGAGAGAGATGCTCCCTTCCCTTAATCATCTTTGTTACTCACACTGGACTTGCTCCAGGAGCTGCATGTCTCTCTTTTACTGAGGAGCTCAAAACTGGACACAGCTTCAGATGCTGCCTTAAAGGTCTCTACACGTTTTTTCTTCTCACAATTCTTATGCAGAAGGTAATTAGTTCTGTTGGTTAAACACCAGAATCAAGCCTGCTGGGTCTAAAAATCTATTTGTAAGTTTTAAGAGGGATATTTTTGTTTTCTTTTTTAATCCCACGTTAATGCTATCAAGTGGCTACTTCTCCAAATACACTTTCTATAGGCTGTTGGCTTCTTTTAATCCCTATACATGGTGTTTTACCATGATTAAGAGAACCTAAGCATTCTTCAGATGTCTACAGCTTTGGAATTTGAATTTAAATTACTTCTAGGAGAAACAAATCAAACTTGCATTGCAGACCTACCAAAATACATTAATATATATAACCTGAAAATTCTTGAAGGAATAAATTAAGAGATTCAGCAGTACTTCTTTCAACAGTGTCATATCCAGAGACATTTAAATTTGTTTTGCTTTCAAATTGAGTTTCTTTCTGAATTCCAGGCCAGACCAGCATTTCTCAGCATACTTAATGAAAGCATCTGCTATGCTGGACTGGTGTGATATGCAAGTAAGTGAATGGCTAAGAGAAGTAAGGAAATGAAGACAATAACTGAGCCCAGAATTTGGATCAAATAGGAGTGTCTTATGTAGGTAGAGAAAATGAGATGATGCTAATTTCTGTCATTATTTTTGTCTTTCACCGTATCCATATGGTGAGGACATTTTCACTGACAAGGCAAAAAGAGAGAGAGACTGGAGTCTTAATCAAATTCTTAGTAGTTAGGTTCCCTTTTCTGTGTTACACAACAAAGAGGGATGAAAGGAATCCTCCCTGACCTCTCATTCACATTCGTGTATCACTATGTCAGAAATAAGACCTGTTAAGCTAAAGGATAAATTCATCTAACAGTAACATAACACAAACAAAGAAGGGAATGTCCTTGTGCATAAGCAGCTTCAGTTGCTATTAAAGAGAGCTGATACAAATACAGACTCTCACCAACACATATGCACACTTACATTTAATGTAAGATCAAGGTTCATTTTCCTTTTGTCTTTGGAGAAGGAATTCTGTTTACAGTAGGGCAGTGACATAATACTGTAGTATAGTTTCCCCTTTGCATTGATATAAATCAATGACTTCAACTTTTGCCATGTCATCAACAAGCAGGCAAGGAATTTTGCTATTTTTAATCAGAATCACTAACTTCCATATGTAAAGTACTATTGCCTACTTTCTTGGCCAATTTTAAGATTTAACTGCCTTTTTTTTTTCTTTTTTTTTTGTCCTTTCTGCATATTTTTACCATGATCAGTATATTAAGTATATTGTTGTTTTTATAGTATTGCTAGTCAGATTAGAAAAGATCAAATCTCACTCCATTTTGGTAAGCACTTCTATGAGTAGGAATTCCAGGCTCAAGGGCCTGAACTTACCCACTAGAAGCTGAATGTAGAAGCTTGCATCTCACTACATCACTTGGTCTCCTCTCACCGTTAACAGAAGGAAATAGGCATTTTCAATTCATGTTTCATCTTGTTCTGAAATTGGCTATATGTCCCAAGTCCCAAGTCTGCTCTTTTATCTCTTAATTGATTATAGAGGAATCTCAGGAGGAGCAGCTCACATGCAGAGATCTGAAATGCCCCTATCTGTTTTAAGGAGAAACAATTCCTTCAGAAAAGTAAAAGTTCAATAACATGATGGGATCTTTCTTAGAAACCACAAGGCTGAGTCAAAGTGTTTTTCATTTGTGGTGTGGTTCCACCATTTGCTCTCTGTATGCTCAGTTCCTTGTGCTGCATTTTCCCCTCCTCTGGTTAGAGGACACAGACCCTAAGCAGGGTTTTTACCCAGCTTAGGGTAAAGTTTATATAAATTTCACAGGAAACGTGACATTACTAGGAGAAAATTATAACAGCTGTCCCTAGTAAACCTGCTGAGTTTGTTTTATTCAGGCAGGCTCCAGCAGAAGCAGCTAGCTACCATCTCTGTCATGTTGGGTGATGCTTTGGGAAATCATCCTGAGAAGCCACCTACATTAATTCTACTTTATAGAAAATGTGCTCTCATTGTACCTTCAGTAAGTATTGGGCTGGAGGTTTAAGTATGCTTCTCTTCAACAGAGCAAGAGGAAGAGCAGTGTAGGTTTTGTCAGGTCTCTTAAAAAGAGATTTGTAAAGGTGACTCAGTGAGAGAGAAGAGTAACTTGCTCAACGTTAAAGCTAAATACTGAATGCAGTAAAATATAAAAAATTACATGAACTGTGGATGGCACTGCACAGTCTTTTATTATGGACTTGGATGTAATGACTCTCTCTTACAGTTCATTTTGGCAGAGAAATGAGACTCCCCCATCTCCTTCCTCAGAAAACCAGTTTGCAGATCAGCACACTGAATGTAGTTTGGTATCACAAGTTATAATAAAACGTGATAACACAGCATACTTGGCTTGAAGTTGGTAGTTCATCTGTAATAAACTTTCTTTACTTTGTGCTGTGAGCACAAAAACCCAGGACTGAGTTGAGATGTGCCACTGTGGTGGATAGTGATTGATCCACCAGATGCTGTACTCAAAGTGGTGCCAGTTACCTGTGTCAAATCAATACATCCTGGGTTACCTCTCTTACGGAAAGTGAAGTAAAGGAATATTCAGGGTTATTATAACACAAGCTTTTGTCATTTAAGTAGAAAACCAAAATAGTATTTAGCAGCTTGGCTTGAAATGGAAAGGACAATAGCAGATCTCAGCCTTATTTTTAAACAGTTTTTAATACTGACATTGAATGTATGGGTTTCAAAGAATTTTGAATCTAGCCTCATTGCTCTTTTGCAGTTCTTAAATGCATGCTACAAGCAGAAATAAATACCTACATAGATTTTTTTCGATGTTAATATCTTTGCAAACATAGCAGTCATGCTGTAGTGTGGTAAGATGTTTCAATTTAAAGGAGTTAAAAAAAATACCAAGAAGTGTTTATATGGAGTATGTGTTATTTTCGTTAATGTGCAAATGTGCTATTCAAAGGCTCTATGTGTTTCTCATTACATTGTCTTCCTAATTTAGAGCGTACTCTGTGTGGCATGGACATTATATTGGTATTTTCCAAGACAGCATGCACACACTGCTACCACCACTTTTAGTGATAATTGAATAATTTCTGTGATTCTTTCTATACAGAGGTGAAACAAGTAGTAGTTGACTACTGAATCATTCTGATTTTTGGTATAAATGTGTATATTTAAGTATGTGCAATGAATGTGTGTACTAACTTTGCTTTTGTTGTCTCCAGAGGGAATAGCAAATAGTTCTTTGTTCAACTTTAAAATTAAAGTTAGTCCCAAAGTGCCAAAAGAATGGAAAAAACATTTTGTAAAATGTTTCATAACTTTTTATTTCATATGGTCAGTTAAAACACAGATTCAGTGTTTTCATATCCAGAAGCTGTGCAGCACAATGTATTGCAGATACATAAAAGTGAAATGTTTTGATGAACAAAAATGGGAACAAGTAAAAGAACTATCTTAGGTGAAAATGGGAAGAGAAAGAATTCACAAAGAAAGTGTCAACAACAACAATTCTGAACTCCAGCTACTTTGATCTAATTTTCATTTTGTCACTCAAAGCAGGAGAAGTTGAAGTCAAAGTTGAATATCTCTAGACAAGGGCACAAGTTGCAGAACTCAGGAAGAGTTGCCAGCCTCTAAAGGGAGTGCTGATTTTTTCCCCTTTAAAAATGAGAAGGAAACTTTTAAGTTGAAATAATAAAGAGAACTTAGAACAAGGACAGAAAATTCAAAAACAAACAGAAAACTTGGAACCAGACAAAAGTTCAGTACTTTATTTTATTCCAAAGTATTTGTTTTTCTGTCCAAAGGGATGTGATTTTGTAGCATTTCTCTCTTGAATGAAAATCACAAAAATTTCTTTTCTTCTTTTGTTGTTCTCAAACAACAAAACCTCATATATTTCAATGGTCACAAATGTGAGTTTGAACTAACTTTCATTTGGGTTTTAACACCTTTTCTGTGGTCCATCTTTCCTGTTTTCCTTTTAGTTTGTGTTGTGTATATCTAGAATGTAGAAGCATCTGAAAGTCCCTGTCATGGTTCTTCTCCTGGTGATCCATCCTAAAAACTCTGTGAAATCTCTATCTACTACCAGAAAACAGATGAGTTACATTATTTGTGCATAAAGAACAATGCCAAATATTGTCTTACGTGTTCTCTGTTTCTAGTGTTGTACTTCAGCAGTAAAAGCTTTGTTTGTTCTTTGTAGGGAAGCTAATACCATAAACTGCCTTGTGTCCCAATAATTCAAGCCCACAATAATGATGAGGGGTGATGACAGGATGTTCAGCCCACTGTGCCATAGAAGTATAGGATTTAAATGGTCCATTTAGACTTTTAGGGTGTTTTTCTTCTTTTCCTTGTTTTTCCTCTGCATTATTCCATGAGTGTAATTGAGGTCATTGAAACATGAAGATATTTTTAGTCAAGCTTTTTTACTTTTGACTCATTAAGTGTTGTAATACTCAAGTCAACCAAGTAGGTAGTCAAGAAATGTAATGGAAAATACATCACCAAATAAGGAGTCTTTCAGTGCAATATAGAAAACTGGGCTGGTAAGGAATTTGTTTAGAAAAATACACAGTGAGAACTGATATGAAATGGAGTAGAACAAGGTTATAAGCATAAAGCATTGTTTTGTTAATTTGAAAGAGTATTGAAGAGCCCAGAATCTTCAAATACTTAACTCAGGAGGAGGGAGTCAGAAGAAAGCATTGAGATGAATATCTCCATTTTTGTTTTTATGCTTTGAGTTTTGTAAAACATATGCATTTCCATGGTACACCAAATTGGGAAGTTTTTTTGTATCTAGATCTGCATTTTTGTTCTGGCTATGTCTATAATGAGGTATGCATATGCCAGAGAGCATTTACTTTGGAAATGGGACCAGTACTGGCAAATATCTTAAGCTGTGTTCTTGCTTCCTTGCTTATTATCAGTCCTCTGTTTGCATCCTTACTAAACAGGTAGGAAAACATTTAAATTGCAACAATTGGAGGTGAGGAACACTGGAACTGTTGTACAAGTTATTTTACACACACCTTATTTCTGAAATACAAATTCTAAATGAAATAGCAGATGCCATTATGTAAATTCATTCCTCTATCAGCAATTTTTGCCAAGTAGTGAAAATATAGTCAGAATGGTGCTTGGTGGATTTGCATAATTGCACATCTGAAAGACTTAAGTGGTAATAACCATTGTTAAATTACTTAGTAATATCATTTTTTCTAATTCAAACTAAAGTTTCTACAACTACTAATTGAAGGGAATTAACTAGGCATGACTATTAAAAACAAACACAACCCATTGTCAATTTGATCTTAAAACTGAAATCGTATGATTGTTCCTTTTTTAATTTTTCTGGCTTCATGCTTGTCACCTTTACCTTATGGAGTTTCTGGGGCCAATGTTCTCATGTTCATGTTGATGATCAGGAAAGCCACATTAACTCTTATGCGAAGATCTGATGAGATCCAGCTTTCAGGAAACAGTTTTTAGCCATGTGTTTTGCTGGGATTGGAAATGGAGATTGCGTTGTAGTGATATTGTGGCAATATTGTTATTAGCAGCCTGAGTATCCCCCTGGGATTCTCTCATATGGACTGAGTGGGAACACTTTACATCATGTCATAGTCCTGTACCTCTGAACATATATTTTATTCAGGATACTTTCTTAGTTTTGAAGGAACTGGGAAGACTGTAGAAAAAAAAGAAGGCAGGTTTAGAGGAAGGAGCCATGCATGGGGTCACTATGCCTGAATCATGTGTCAGACACCTGGCACAGTAAATTGAAGCAGTCTCCCTTGGGATGGAACCTATGTCATTTTCCTCCTTTTGTTTGATACAATAATACAAGAAAGGCAAATACTGAGAATGTTGCTACTGGTGGATCATTGAGATCCATGTCGTGGACGTCCATTCATATAAATGAATGCAGTCCACTTCAAATACCAGAGTTCAGATAGGTCAGAAGCCATAGCAGTTGCATTATGTATGGAGAGGCCTTACAGACAAAATAAACCTCCTGCATGTTGTATGCTAACAAAAAGAGCAGATGTTGCATTTGGGAAAGAGAGGACCAAGAAGCAGAAGATTAATTGTAGCCCTGGTGCCTAAGATGTTTTGTGTTTACAGAAAACTCTCTGGGAAAAGAGTTTCAGAAAACCAAAACATCTCAGGCATGAACCAGGGCTACAATTAATAGTGGAAAAAATCAGATGGATAAAATTTAAGCTTCTTGAAAAGCATGTTTGCAGCAGGATTTTCTTTCTCAAAACTTTTTCATTGAAAATCTGAAGTTTTCTTTCTGACAAGAATTTTCAGTTTCTGAGTATAACTTGCATATATTCTGTAGAATGGTCCATACAAACAATAGAGAAGAACTGTAGCCATCCCAGCACGTGGAAAAAAAAAATGTTTTTTGAAATCTGGATTCCTTCAGAACATCAGAACCGCAAAGGCAGGAGCTGTGTGTGTGTGCCATGAATGCATGCAAAGGAGGAGAAATCACTCCATGCCTTCTTACCAGCTTTTATTATTTTAAGAAGATGAGTGGCTAAAGGAGAAGATGGCAAAAGTTTTAGAGCTGTTGAGATGTGTGCTCTGTGTGATTCTAGTTAATTATTCCAATCACATAGCATAGGTTATGTATTTATGAAATATCCCGGCAGACACAGCAACTGAGTTAAACCTATTAACAGTGAATCTTGCAAGAATCCCTACAGCTTGCCATCGCTCAGTATCAGGCATTAAGATTGAATATAGGCATCAACAGAGAAGATTACAGTCTCTGAAGAACCGGCCCCAGAGAATGGAGACAGGCAAGTCATCACCAGGCACAGAATTCTGCTCAGAATAATTGCCTATTTGCTCAGCATTTGAGCTCTATTCCTTGAGCTTAGATCTCTTGCACATCTAGTTAGAACTTGCAGAATTAATACCAGGCTTCCTGTCACCTCACTTATTACTTTTGTCAGTGGAATTCAAGGAGAAGAGTCAAAAACATGTTTTTTAGAGGCTATTTCTTAAGGACTTCTGTTTTTTCCTTTTTGTTTAAATAGAAACCTGTCTGTTAGCATGTCAGGTTATTTCTTTTGGCTACACTGGAAAGGACACCTGAATAAATTGCCATTTTACAATACAGGTATTGTTGCTTGGAGATCATTATTGTGTTATCCTTTCTAACCAGAGCCACACCTTGGGGAAAAAAAAAAAGGCTTTAGAATGGGAAAAATAGGTTAAATAGCAGACTGGATGTGTTCTCTTTAGACTTCTCTTTCAGAAGGCTTCTTCTATTCTGAGTCTTAGAGCATGGGAGCAGTCTTTTGAATGGTATAGCAATACAAAAATGCATTTAATTTGTTTAATGCAGTGCTAGGAAATCTCGGTAGGTCTTTGTAAGGAATGGTGATATACAGATGGCATATTGAGAATCTTCACTGGAAAAAAGTTTTGTCTCCCTCCTAGTCATGTAGGATTCCAGCAAAGGATACAAAAAGCTATTGTCCTTTAAACTTTTAAGTAGTTTTCTTTAGAAAGACGACCTGCGTTTTCATGCATTTATGAATGGAGTAGTGGGTGGACCTGCAGTGCCATAAGACCAATAATCACAAGGTCCCGCTGACTTCAACAGATTTATATTGGCTGAGGAAAACTAAAAAAAGCAGTGCAATTCTTCATACAGATAACAATTTGAGTAATTCAGTGCAATCCCAAAGATGCACTCAGAACAATTGCTGCTACAACCTGCTTTGTTCCAAAGACTGTAAATACTGTTATAGCAAATAAATTACTGGCCTTTGTTAGTCACTGCCATTGCAATTAGTGAGTGTACTGGAATTCTTATTCACTACTTCCCTTAACACTGAGATTTTTTCATTGTTTTGTGCACACTCATATATATAACTCCCTGAAATTTTAGCTGTTATTTCCTCTTCTATGTTATAAAAATGTAAAATATATAATTTTCACTTCTTAATGATTATCTCTGTGATCTCCCTAATCAATAATTAACTAATATATCATTGCAGTGCAGTAACAATGCCAGCTAGTAGCTTGACAGAAAAACATCTGTTCTTATGCTGAATTCTCTTGTTTTGTCCTCACTCAACTGTTTTCATGTAGCAAATTTTTTTAAAGGTTAACATACCCAAAATCATTATTAATTTCCACCATAATTTTGAAATCCTCTTGAAGAGAATGCATGTGAAGGAGTTCAACATGACAAAGAAAAGTTAAAAATATGGGTAGACTTTACTTCTCTGCTATCATTGATCTTGGCTTTGTCATCGTTTTAAAATATCATCCTGTATATTATCAAAGTGAAGAAGCTTCAGATCATGCAAAAGTCTTCTGGAAAACAGATTTTATATCGGAATTGAAAATAAAATAAAAAGTAATGAGAAAAGAAATTAGGTTAAAAGGCCAGAAAACCCATTAGAAACTGTATGTTTGTGTATTATCTAGCAAATCAAATGTCAGGGGAAGACAATTGTGAAATAATTATCAATCATTTAAAACAAAAAGGAAGCAAAAAACAGAAGCCTGCTTTTTCATATTTCAGAGAGTAAATCCAGGCTGCTAAATCCATCAATAGAGCAATATTATGGCATTATTCTGATTTTAAAAGACAGTTGCACTCTTAGAAGTTTTGCTGGGAAACTTCCCCACCACATCATTTTCTGTTCAGAGGTAGAACATTGTTGCTGAAGTGAGGGGTTTCATTTCACACTTGAAGAAGAGACCATTGAAATGATGTCCACCAGAGCTGGCAGTGCTGTAGTGTGCAATTTGAGCAATGTTGAGAGTCAATGTCAATGTTGAGAGTGAGACCTGGGGATAGATGTAGGCCTTGCCAACAGGAAATTTGGCTTTGAAGAAAGAATATTACTGGTAAAGCAGCAAGACAGTAAATGAAGGGAAGAAAATGAATGCTCTGTTTTTCCTTCAAGTTTCTCTGTGATTTAGTTTTCTGCATGCTGTTCTCTAAGACCCTAGGGTCTTGAATTTTGTCTTTACTTATGCCTTACACTGTTTGACATTGGGACATAGTAGGAAAATCCCAGAGGCTTGTGAAGGTAGGTAAATTTGGGATAATCAACTGTACCTTGCTGTTCTTGAAATCTGGCTTCAAAACTTCTTGAATATAAACAGGGACAAGTCTATATTTAATTACAGAAAATTTTATTAAGTACAAATTTGCTTCTGTCTTTGCAATAGCATCATCTTTGACTTCACATGAAGATGACAGGGACATGAGTACAACCTCTTAGGTGACATTGCCCTCTAGGGATATAGATAGGACTGTGAGCCTGGAATAACTAAATATTACAGTGAATAAGCAGGTTTGTTTGAAGCTTCAGATAACTGCACATTGACTGTTGTTCTGATGTTCTGTATTTGATAACTTTCTACAGACATCTGATTATGTAGATATGTACATGCACATATGCTATGTACAAACATATATAGAGAAACATGTACAAACATATATAGAGAAACATGTGTGTCTATAGTTGCATCCAGTCCTTATTACCATTACAAGCTCAATTTGAATGAGTATTGTAGATCAGGCTGCCTTCTGATAAAGCACTTCAATGAGCTGATGGTGGCATTGCAAACCCAGACTGGTGAAAGATTTTTGCTGGCATAGGCTGAAGTGGGGAATGAGGCTGAGAAAATAGTGCAGCTGGGTAGAACTGTTTGAGAAGGGTTAACTTGTGAATAAATACTGCACAGCAACTCAGGAGATCTGTACTCAGTGACTGTGACACTGGACAACTTGCATTTTCCCCATGCTGTATCTCATCCCTTTGTAAAACAAAGGAAATACCTCACTGCCTACTGGGAGAATGAATTAGTGCTTGTAAGGTGTTTGCAAACAAAGTCAGTGATAAGCACTGTAAAAAAATCCCACCTTATTTAGTATTCAAAAAGTGGCAGCAGAAGTTACCTTGAAGGAGCATGGCATGACACAGCTTGAGAACTACGTAGGCATGCTTGTACCCTAATCCTGCTGCACTAGAACATGATATGAATAGTTCTGTTTGTATGAGAAGGATCTCTACAAGGATATTACAAAGCAGGAATAAAAGATACAGGATTAAACTGGAATAATTCTGTGCTCATTTTATATGCTATGTAAACACTGCTAATAAAATGTAGGCAAGTTTGGTCTAAGTTGACCATTTCAAATAAATACATTTTTCTTCTGGTACTATAAAACAAATCTTCCTGGAGCAAACATGCAGTGTTATTCTGGTTAGGCACATAGACACCCTTAAAGCAAAAGTTTTTGCCTAAATGTGCTTTCATCTTTGCTTATCCACTAGCAAAAGCAGTCTGTTGCAAACAGGCTGTGCTGAGGCCTGGGTCACCGTGATTTCATCTGGTGTCACATGGGCTTGTATTTCAGTCCAAGTAACGTATTCTGTCCAGGCTAGTTAAACACCCTATGCATATATTGTGTAGCCAACCAGTATGTTTCCAGGAAATCTCATATGACTCTGTCCTTCTGAATGCAGAGTTTGATAGATCCACATTAATCATATGGCACATGTCCCAGTAGTCCAGTTCTTAGGTCATCTCAGACAGAGGTGGAGACAAAGAAATCTTACATTTTTCATCTCCTGCTCCACTACCAAGTCCATGCTGGCCTTTACAATACAGCTTCCTCCACCCTTGCCATAGGGTCTAAGAGTCACTGGTTACCAGTATGAGAAGCTTGTCCTTCTCAATTTGGAACTGAGCTTTAGAGCCTGAGACTTTGTTCCCCCACTGGTAAACAACCCAAGAAGCAGAACTGAACTGCATAGAAATAACAAATGTGGCTCAATGACAGCTCTTCTACCCAATGACAGCTCTTCTACCCCTTTTAGGATCAACAATCAAACAGAATCTCAATGCTAAATAAAATCTAGGATTCCATTTTTCCTCTCCTCAACACTTCTGTTAAGGGTATAAAAGCACTTTCTGCCACGGTTTGTTGTTACAACCGAGTCACATAAACCAGTGCAGTATTACACTGTTGTGTTAATTCAGTAGCATCAGTGACATCAGTCTGTTGTGGTTCATTAGCTGGAAGTTTTATTTGGGTGCAGATCCTAGCTGAAATATTTGGAGAACATTTAATAATTTGGGTAATATTCATATTTTCATTACTCAGTCTTTGCCTCACCCTTCATTTAAAACTCCTCATTCCTCTTCTCACCATACTCAGGACTGGGATTTTTCTTCTGGTTCTGTATCAGAAAGCATTCTCAAAAAGGTTTTTTCCCTCACTTCATTTGCTTGTCTCTAGTCAGGTTGCAAAGTTCAGTATTAACCTGTTTTTTCATGACAGGAGAAAGTCATGAGGTCTCTGCTAGGCCTGCCACATTGCTTGAAGTAGAAAAATGGTGTCCTGTAATTCTTACTCTACTGTGTTGTCTTCAAGTTTTATTAGCAACCTGTTCTAGACTTTGTTTTCTGTCTCCAGGGAAGTACTGCATTGTAAGCAATAAAGCTGTTAAAAAGGAAAAAAGAAAAAAAAAATAAAGAAGAAGAAAAGGAAAAAGAAGAAATGAAACCGAGAGCCAGATTAGCATCTCTCCTAACAGTAGAGTGAAAAATACCCTCATGTTTGCAATGAACTCTTCTTAAGCTGGTGGAAATTACAACCCAGAGGTCATACACTTAGTCACTGGCAGCAGAATGTTGTCACTCCCTGCTGGCTGATTCATGAAATAATTTGCTCTGAAGAAAATTGCTGTTTCACATCAGCTGGAAACGGCCTTTGCCAGACCAGACTTTGATACTGCTGTTGAGTTACAATCACACTTTGAATAGAGTTGCACGCAGACTCATCATGCCAGCATGGCTGCATCCATGTGCCTGTAAACCAAAGAAGGATCCCACTCAAATGGGGACAAAACCTTAAAAAATAATACGTTTGGTATAAGCAACTATTACTATTTCTCATAATGTCATTTATCTGGAAGAGAGGTCCTTGCTTTTTCATCATTCATGTAGTCATCTCCAATTTTATCTTCTGTGGCACGTAAGTGTTGGCTCATCTGTAGAATTTTGAGATAAGCTTTTGAATTGACTTTGATAAGAGAGCCTTGGTATTTTTGTGTAGGGGAGACTCAATAGTCTCCCCCAGTTTCTTTGGTGATTTGATGCCAAAAAATTTCCCTGAGACCATTTACAGCCTTAGTGGGTTCCTCACAATCCAACAGAACAGGTCTTATTTTGTGTTTTCAGATAATACTACATCTTTTATAAACTTCTGTCACTGTGTTTGCTATAGGCAGTGACATTCAAGCAGCCATTTCTGCTAGAATTTTCTTTTTGCTGCAGTCAGAAATTCATTTCTGCTAGAATTTGCTTTCTGCTGCAGTCTCTGTGAAGTGTTTGTGCAGGCGCCTGTTGTCATCCAGAAGTGGAGGACATGAGTTGCATTTGCTTTTTGGTAAATCTAGAACATTTTCAAGGGCAATTCAGAAGCACTGCTCTCCCCTCTTTTCCTATTTTTTCTATTCATTCTGTTAAAGTGTTTTCCTTTGCATATTTCTGTACCTTTCTTTCCTTTTCATGTATTCTTCCTTATTGTGCTTGGCTCTCTCATGTTCTGATTGGTTCCAGTATTTTTAACTGAAGGAGTAGAGAGCTGATTTTTCACTTTGCCACCCTTAGCATTGAAATCCTATTATTTTTGTAATTTTTGGGTGCAAAGTAGGCAATGTAGGATCTAGTATGACCTTCATAAAATCTCTGAGCAATGTATTACAACATTAAAGATAGTCTATCACTCAGTCTCTTAATATGTAAGTTTGCTTCTTTGTCTACCCTCAGCTGAGAGCTCTGCAACTGAAAATTTCAGAAGGGTTTAGTGTTATCTGTTTAATATTCTAGGATATTGTCTCAGATGATAATAAAAGATTTTTAAGCTTCAAGGGATAGAATTTTTCTTATGTCATAGCACATTAGATTTAGTGTTGGTATCATCAACACATTTTGAAAAGAGCTAAGTATGAGTAAGATCTTCCATTGTCTTGGGAAAAGATTATAATTTCACTTTTTTGTCTTTCCCTTGGATAAAGTGTCATCATAAATAGGTGACTTAGTGGAAAATTCCCAGTGAATCCACTGTGCAGTTCTCTGTCATGGAAACCACAGGTGCAGTTGTGCCTTGAAGGCAGAGGCTTACTTCAGGCTGGTGCAAAGCCTCTGTGTCCTGACAGGAGCTCCAGGTGGTCATGTGCTGCAGGGCCTTTCTGCCTTCTTGCCATTCAAGGAAATGGGAGTTCCTGAGCATTTTTTTTTTCCAAGGTCATATGTTCCTTTTCTAGCACCTAAGTGCCTGAGCCAATTCTGCTCCTTACCTTCAGGTGCTTGGTGAAGGGGGCAGTAGCCATTCAGTCCAGTTACTACCCAAAAAAGTCTGCCTTTCAGACTCAGGGCTTGGAAGTTGCCAGGAGGAGCAGCCAGTGCACCAGACTGAAGCTGCAGGGGTATTGATGTGTCCCATGGGTGCTGTATAGTTTGCAGTCCTTGTTCTGAGCTGCTGCTTGCCCTTTCTTCTGGGGAGAAAAAGGTATGGGGTATCAGCAACCTTACTTATGTATTGTTTCCAAAGTATTCCCTTCCTCCTTTTGGGCCCATTTACAGAAGATGATGGTGAGAGCACGCAGTGAGGTTTTGTGTCTGTCCTATTATTCTGTCCAGGGTGTTTACCCTGACTTGGGTATTCTCTACCACAGCAAAATGAACTCCTGCCTTTAAGAATCAGTCAGTCACTGTTTTTTTAAATGCTTTCTGCTTTGGAACCTATACCCAGCCCTGGTTTTGTCAGGGTCAAATTCACTTTCTAAAGTTATTCCTGCATTGAAGTGAAAAAGCTGGTAATGCTATCTGTTAGCTCTTATAACTTTCAGTGAATGCAGGAGAATAAAATGAAAGAAGGGCAATAAATTTAAAAAAAATCCCTTCTGATTTTCTTTCTTTCTCAGACTAATGGCAAAATGATACGGCTGAGCTATGTTTTAAATTATCAGTGGTTGGAGCTTTTGCTGCTGCACCCAGCAGTTGTTATTAGAATGCGTGTTAATTAGACCTGATTTAAATAAAAGAGTTTTCACTAGGCAGTTGGAGAAAAAAGGTCTGAATATTGATGAATATTTTAAAACTTTTTAACAGATTGATAGCTGGTTAAAAATCAGCTTTATTTTTACATTTACACTGGAATATTTCATGTATCTGCAGTAATCAGTGCTTTGAGAAATAGATTGTTTCAACTCAGATATCAAGGTGGTCATATTACTACTGTTGTTGACACACAGGGCATCTTTACCCAAACCAAATTTTTTTTTTTTTGATTGTATATATTTTCTACTGCTACTCTTTAACAGGCTGTGAGTAGAGCTGCAAATGGTGTCAGCATTATATATATAGCCACTTTTTTTTTATTACAATGGCCATTCACAAAGACACAACAAATGCATCTTTCCCTAACTGGGAAAAAGGAAAAAAATATTATTAGAACACATACATGTGAATTAAAAAGGCTAATGGTCATAACTGATGCTTTTTTTTTTTCCCTCATGCAGTATAACCCTGGGATGCATAAGCTCTTCTGGACATTATTAGTATCCATGTGTTAGAGTGTAAGCAGGGGATCCCAAAACTCAACTTCAATTATTAAAAACTAAATGTGTATGTACAGCAATTACCATTATTCTGGTGAAAAGAAATATTTGCACTGACATGAGACATTTGTCCTGGTTTCCTAATTTATATTGAAAACATGTTTGAAGAGGTTTTTTTGTCTCTCTAGTGTTAATTCTAGCAGTGTCATACAGAGGAATATGTGATGGTAATGTTCTGGTTTATTTAAATAAATACAAAGTAAAAACTAATACAGAACATAATAAAATAAAATTTAAAATAAATAGATTCCATACTAGATATTAGAGAAATGTTTAAACAGCTACATGAAAAAAAACCTTTTATGAAAAGAACCAGAATTAATAATTTGTACTGCATAAATTCTAATAATTTTATCTCTGGACTGTCAGTGCAAGTTTTTTCTCAGTGGGAATAGCAAAGTCTCTGTGATCAATAATATTTGCTTCTGAGAATAGTAAAAATAGATTTTATAGCAAAGGCATGGAGCTATTGTTTTGCGAAGCAGCTTTGGATAAAAGCTTTGCATTTGTTCTTTTCTCCTGAGACTACTAAAGAGAACACTGAAAAAGTAAAAGAGGTGACCACAGAAGCAAGTAGGGTCACCCATTACTAGGAATTCATTTTATTTCCATTAGAGAGGAACTAGAAAGCATCTCACACTATTTGTACCTGATTTTCCATTATAAATTACAGTACATGAGATCGTTTAAAAATCACTCAGCCTTTCAGATGAAGCCGACTCTGTTGCTGTTCCTTAATAATTGAACAGTAAGAAATACAAGATCTCCATTTTCATTCAACTAAAGTAACTTATGAGATGGGAGAGGAGAAAAAGGTATATGAAGTACAATCTTCGTAAAAGCTCACAGGGCAGTCTCAGAGGGGGATTTAGAGAGTGGGTTTGGATTCACATTTAGAGGGTCAGGTTTCCTCAGTGAGCTTCTACCTGCAGAGTGGAGTCCTGGGATCCCACACAGCTGGTGTATTGACCACAGTCGATGCAGGAGCACCAATATGGAGCACATTCATGAAAGTCAGGGTGCTACTGGTTTCAAAATGTGATACAACTTAGACCTCTCTTCAAGTTCACTGCCTTAGTGTATGAATTTTCAGGCCAGACATTGTCTTCACTCTCTCTGCATGTTGACAGTCTGAAGGGGTTGCAGCTTTAAGTTTAAAGACCAAATAAAACACGAAAACAAAGTTTGTGAGATATATTCCAGCGCAACTGCTGTCATATTTTCTTCCAGTCCAAGTCACAGGCTAGGAGCCAACCTATTGAAGGTATTGAAAGTGTCTCATCAACTTCACTGGATCTTGGGATTTTAGGTTGGACATTGTTTGCCTGATCTCTATTATTTCTTGTCACACTCAGCAGAAGTGTGTGTCTGTGTGGCAAGTGATCTAGAAATTTCCAAAGAAAGACACAAAAAGGTTTTTAATTTTTTTTTAATATAGGAATATATTTTAAATTTGGAATTTATTCCATTTTATTTGGAGGAATCAGCTCCTGCCCATCATGTAGTCCAATGAGCATCAGATGCAGTAAGTCAATAGCATTATACTGGTACAAGCGACCCTTCTGGTTTTTCTTTTTTTTCCATTTAACTATATAAGTCAGCATCTCAGACAGTAATTAGTATTTTCAAAATATATAAAAAACATTAAAAATATAATTTTTGTTGTTTTGTTTAGTTTGTTTTGAAAAGCTGTTCACAGTTGTCAGCTCTTGTTAATGGGAAGAAACTCTTGATAGGGAACCATTGTGTTATCATAAATCTTTATTCTACTGATTACTTGCATAGTTTCCAGAAGAGCCACACGGACTCTTCTTTCTTCAGTGTCTTGATTAGTTGCTCTGGCAAGACAGAAAAACGATGAAGTTTGGGCACATGAGTTCCACACAAAAGTTCTTCAGATGGGGGAAGGTGGGTGGGTTTCTTAAGCATTCACCTTTTAACAGTGATGATTGAGCAAGTCAGAGGCTTTCCTCATTTAACATAAATTAACAGTGCAATACTTACTTATTATCTATCTCACAGGTAATATGTGCAGTGATTCCAATGACTTGTAACAAATGGTCCTCTTCAAAACATGACACTGTCTCACTTCTTTTGTACATGGCTTTGTCCAATGAGGCATGAATTCAAAGGAGTCTATCAGAGTGCTTTTTGGAGGAGATATTAATCCAGCTGAATTCCATGTTTTGCAATTAGAACTGGCACATTAAAAGAATATGCCTTAAATTTCAGTTTGTAACAGATCCTATTTGAAAGTCATAGAAAAAAAACACTGGGTTTAAGCATAGGTGTGTGAAATTATTTCTTTAGTTGGTTTTGTGGCATAGTCATTCAGTAAGGAGATCTACTTTTTTGCTGGAAAGGCTCTTGGAGAAATTTTAAAACTGCAAAATAAATCTCTCCTGCCATTTCCTTTTCATTCACTGGTTAAAGGTTGTGAAGAGCTGTCACAGCACTGGGTACAAAGGACGAACTACAGCTGAAATTTTTCAGCATTATGCTGGGGTCTTTGATAGGGCCAGAACTTTGTTGTATCATCAAGTCTGAGGAAGCTGATTTCTCTGGCAAAACTCATGGCCCTGAGTCTGACCTTGCTTACATTTGCCTCAAACTTAAATTTGGGTTCAGTAGAGAGGCTTTGGGTTCAGTGAGAACGTCTGATTCCTGTGAGCTCTGATTCAGGCCTTCTGTTTGAAATAAAGGCAGAATCCAATGTTAAAGTGAAACACATTTTATAATTATTTAGTAGTTAATAAAATTAAGTGATAAAATTTCAAATTCTATTCTGGATTTGCTTGCTATGCATTCGTTCTCTCCGACAGAGACCAGCAGTAGAGTTGTTTGAGGAATGGAGTTTGGTAAAATAAAAATAGACCATCATATAACAACATTTCAGCATGATATTTATACTGTATCTCACTTTCGCTATTTTGATTGATTTAACTTTCCATGCCATATTGAAGCATCTGTTTCTATAACCTTTACAGCAGTTCCTCCTTATCAGCACATTGGAATGGAGCACTTTAATAGGCCTGAATCAGGCACTCTCAGTCAGCTGTTCCGTTGAAAATTGGAAAAGGAAAATAGTTAAAAAACAAACCAAAAAAACCACCACCAAAAAAAACAAACAAACCCCCAAAAACCCAGACTGTAAAATGAATGATGCAGTTTCTTATAGAAAGGTGACTCCAGTTTCTGATCTGCTCTAACAAATATTTATGGACATTTCAGCAACAATATGATAAAGCAGAAGTTTTCCATGTAGTAGCTTGAGTGTTTAGATTGATTGCAACAAGATCTGCTCTACGTTTCCAAGTTGGCACGCTGTTTCTCCAACATACACACACATATGGTACCTGTTACACCTGCTCTAAGTAATTTCTGTTTCACAGGATAGAAGTCCTAACTTTTGCTTAACACATTATTTCTCTCTGAGATTTATTTTTCTTTTCTAACATGTTCTTGCTCTTTAGAAATAATTATTATACAAAAAGATGAAAGGATTGCTTCCCATTTATTAAGATAAAGAGGTGAACAAGAGATAATTACTTAAGCTGTGATACAATTTATCAAAAGTAAATTGCTTTCTTTTTCTTCTTTACCCAAATAGAAGTTTGTGCTATGTTTTTTTTCACTTTGGTGTCCTTTTCTATTAGCTGTTCCCCCAATTTCTATAATTATGTTGTAAAAGTAATGTGTTATAGAAACTAAAATGCAATGGCAACTCATTGCTTTGCTTTCATAATCACCTGTACAAATGCAATTAGTATCATGTAGTTAAGCTTAACTAAAATAATGGATAAATCTGCAAAGATGGTGAAGGGCCTTAAGGGGAAGCTGAATGAGGAGAGGCTGAGGTCACAGCCTGAAGAAGATGAGACTGAGGGGAGACCTCATCACAGTCCACAACTTCCCTGTGAAGGGATGTGGAGGGGCAGGCACTGAGCTCTCCTCTGTGGTGACCAGTGACAGGACCCAGGGGAATTACCTGAAAGTGAGTCAGGGGAGGTCTAGGCTAGGTGTTAGGAAAAGGTTTCTCACCCACAGGTTGGTTGGGCACTGGAACAGGCTCCCCAGGGAAGTGATCACAGCACCAAGCCACACAGAGCTCAAGAAGCACTTGAGCAACACTCTCAGGTTCATGGTGGGACTCTTGAGGCTGTTCCATGCAGGACCAGGAGATGGACTTTGATGATCCTAGTGGGTCCTTTCCAAATCAGGATATTCTGTGATTCTATGAAATATACTGTCATGGTTTACTTCTGCTAAAAGCTAACTCTTGTAAATTAGAGTCTCTCCTGTGACATCACATCCTGTATCATGGATGTCTAGAACGAAATCTATTACTTTGTCCTTTAACAACTCCATGCAGGATAGGATGAAGTGGTTATTTGCCACGTTATTTATGGTTTCCTTACTCAGCTAATGCTTTGTCCTTACATGTCCTTTTCTGTCACGTACCATCTTTTGTAATTCTTCATCTTCATTTCCCAAGAGCAGAACAGCTATGGTTTTGTTTTGTAATGTTCCTTGAAGTTCAAGTTTTGTTTATTCATGACTTTAGGATGAAAAAGTATTACGTGGCAGGACTTTCCTAGAAGCCAGTGGACTGACTAGAGCAGAGAGCGACTCTATTGATGGGGTCCTGAAACTTTTCACTTACTTTTCAAAGCTTACAACAGCAAAATTCATTTTCTGTATAAACTCTCCAGGCTCTGTAAATACTACAGTCCTGCTGGTTACATCCATCTGAACCCAGATACTAAGTCAAAACTTAAACTTGCTCTGTCCTGCCTTGCTCTACAGCTTCTGTGTCTCTCGTGTCTCCCTGTGAAATACTGCCTCCTTACAAAATGGCTTTGATGTTACCATAAGGTGAAACTTTTGTTAAAGACTACAAATGTTTGATCTGTAACAGACAAAGAGGCTGGTTCTTACCTGGGTGTTTCAATCAGATGTTCTGTGTGATTTGCATGGGAAAATGTTACCAAAATACTTAAAATTTGGAAGGCAGTTAGGAATTAAAATAGTTATCAGAGCTTGGTCAATTAATTGCTTAATTATTAATTGGTCAGTATGAATGCTTGGTCTAACTGTGAACCCAATTATTACTGTGCACAGGGGGTTTTTTGGGTGTTTTGGTTGGGTTTGGTTTGGTTTTGGTGGGGTTTTTTGGGGTTTTTTTTTTGTTGGTTTGTTTGTTTGTTTGTTTTTGGGTTTTGTTTTGTTTTGTTTTTGTTTTTGTTTATTGTGGAGGAGGATTTTCCAAGGCTGAAAAAGAAATTAATCCAACTTTCTCATTAAAACATACTTTGAAAAAGATCATTAATTGTGCACTGACCATTCATTGTCATACCAATGACTTTCTAATTATTTTTCTTCACATTAACAAAATAGAAGTGGCTAAAGACCCACATGAATGCTCACAATGCACATGGCTGTTTTTACTGAAAATGTTACTTTCATTGTTGCAAAAGATGAGAAGAGCTTAAACTCTTCTTGACATGCCAAAAATTACTCTGTCTTCAAAAATATTCATAGTAAAATCAGCTAAAATGCATAAAAATGTCCTGTTATTGCTTTTTTATATGTAATTCTTGCCATTGCTGGACAGATGATGCTATATGACGGTGGGGAATAAGCTTTTCTCAGTAACTCTTAAGACAGTAAAAGTTTCAGAGCACCTGAAATACTGAAAAAGACTCACCAAATGCAAATGCCAGCTTTCATCTTCCTTTATGAAGCACATGCTCATGAATATATACATTCTTGCACATGTAGGAGCTCAAGTGTATCTGCCTTCCGATGAATGAAGGAATACAGAATTTATGTATTCAGAATTAGTTAGAAGTTTGCTTTAATTTGTTGAATTCTCTAATTTAATTGAAATTCCCTTCCTGAGCTGGAACATTGCTTAGAGACTGCCAGATTCGAGAAGGGGGCACTGTTACCCCTTCTCCTTCCTTCAGAAGTTTTTGTGCTATTTAAGTTCCAGTGCTGCTTTTGGTGATACTAACAGCCTTTTGGCAGTTCTGTGCTGTTTGTCTGTACAATCTGTCCATCTAAAGTAGCAGAGCATGAGAAGCTGATCTCCTGAGGGAACTCCAACAATATCGACAGGCTTGATTGACATAAAACCAGTCTCTCTCTTTCACCTCCACTGAACTCTTAGAGTAAATTCAGGGCCTGACTGAAGTGAGATAGGGTTTTAGCCATTGACTTCCATGGGAACAGAATTCGAACACTAGCAGCTACTGCCCTCTCTTAAGGCAGCCCTGAATATCTTGGCAAATGCTGTTTAGAAGCACTATCAATTTGATCCCACTTCCTTCTCAAGACTCAAAGCCAAGTCCAGGGCTATTTATGTCTTACTAACTACAGAAGGCTTTGGATGGGAACTGCAGCAAGCATTTAAATCTTCGCCTTGAAAAATGGGTTATGGCTTAATGAACCTTGTTCAGGTTGAAGCAGTTATTTATTCTTGATATTTGTGTTTGTTGCTGTCAGGTAGAAGTCAGTGAAAGAGCAGTGCCTTCTATCTTGAAGAGCTTATCAGGATGGAATAGCCTGAAATTTGTTTCAAGTGAATCAATTCTCACTTTTTTTACAGGAAAATAGCAACAGTAGATTTTACAGATATGCTTCAAAATACCACATATGCTTAAAACTTAGAGGATGTCAAGAACCATACAAAAAGATCTGCTTATCACTTCAAAATGTGAACATCTACAGATATCCAAATTACATTTTCTATTAAGTCAGCAGTACAAAAGGTGAGAGAAGAGGCAGATACAGAGGCATTTATTTTCAGTCCATGTGTTCATATAGAGGAAAAAGAGAAAAGTAAAAATGCAGTCCATAAATTGAAGACTTTCTACATGGAATGGAAAAAAAAAGAAACAGAAGTTTAAATTATTCCCTTTTTTCTTTCCTCCCCTTCTGAAGTATTTGAGGTAAAATATACCACTTCTACTGCAACGCATAAATATTATTCATCTAATGTTGATATTGTTTGACTAGTTCCTAAATATTTTCTTTTTTGAATTGATAACCATGGTATCTAGTTGTGATTCTTTTCTTGGCTGAAGTAAGTTTATTATTTTTAAAGCATGTTGGAAATTTAATGAAACCATTAAAAAATAATTTTACTTAGAAATAATTATGCTAGTATGATGAAACAGGATGTGGTCTTTCTAGTATCTTCTGTTGCTACTGTATTTGACCAGTAAGAATGATGGTACTAATATTTGGGTATCTGATCTTGGAAAGCTCAGAGGACCTTTCTTACTGAAGGTCCTGAAGAGGACTGAAGTAAACCAAGATTTGAGTTTTTCTGTGTACTTGAAGCAATATCTTTGAACTCTCAAGACTGTTAGATTCTATTTTATGTCCTGAAAGAAGAGAGATTATTAATTTAGTTTTATATATATATAAATATATATATAAATAGAGGTTGGTTACCATAATTGTTTCCAGTTGTAAACCGTTAGGACCTACACCACTTCAGAGTTATTAAGATAATTTTCTGTCTTCTTTGATGCTATATGGCTGTGTCTAGGGGAAAAACAAAACCCTGAAAATCCTAAATCCAAAACCATATATGGGCTCTGTCTTCCTGTCAGAACATTTTATTTTGAAATTTTTACTTCTTCTAATGTTAGTCAATACAGACTGATTTTATCCACAGAATTACCCTCAGTTCATCGTAGAGGAACATAATCTCCCATGCAGAAACTTGCCTGTGTAGATCGTTGCCCTTTTCCACCTTCTTTCCTATATTTCCTAAATATCTGCACAATATTTTTTCGTATTTTTTTCTACATGGGGTTAGTAAAGTTGTTTGGTAGCTCTGTTTGGTCTCAATTGAGTTTAGGAAGCCACTAATTAGCAAATATGAGGTGGTCAGATGGTAGTGCTGGAGAGGGGAATTCCAGAAATGGTAACAGCTTCCTATTCGTGGTTGGCTAATATATAGGGAGAGGATGTGTAGATTTCCTAGTGTGTTAAACCACATCACAGTACATGGGCTAATACCACATGTGTTCATTAGCAGATGATCAGGGCATGTGTGAATATCCACTGTGCAGATGGTTTTTGCATGGTCCTCCTGACGTATCGTATGTGGCTTGATAGTTGTTCAGTGCTTAAAACAAAAAACTTTTGAAGCTTCAGATATGATGTTTAATGGGTCTTTCTCTAGTGCTGGCTTAGCACCTGCTCCTCCCTCACAATCACATCAAATGAACCCAAAGTAACCACTCTGAAATCATGCAGCATCAGGCCGTGGAGTAAAACCAATGAAAGCACAGGGCAATCAGCCCTGTAAGGTCTCTCCATCTGCAGAAAGAATCTCCATAGCCACCTGGATGCTTTTAAACCTTCATTATTTTAAATTTAAAATGTTTGGCTGAGCATTGCTTCTAGAAAAATCTGATACAGTAATCAAAGTTGGAGGTGGGCAAGGACCTCTGGGGTCACATAGTCAAGCTTTCTGCCAATAATGAATTGTTTCCTGCAGTTCAGTTTCTAGTGACCTTGGAAATTACGAGCCTGGTAAAATGGTGATGAAAAAACAAAGCTGCTGTAGTTTCAGAAGTAGCCAAAGAGATGCTGTCCCAATGCAAAATTGTGGTTTTGATGTGAGATTCTCTCCGTGCACTGTTTCTTGATTGCAGTTTTTAAGTGATCACAGTTTTAATCTACACTTTCTGACCCATTTTGAATTGGCTATAATCAGAACATTGATGGAGTATAGCTTGTTTAATACCACATGAAGTTGTCCCTTAACCAAATCATAATTTTTATTACAAATAAATAAATCAACAACTCGATTAGGCCCTCTACCCAAAAATTTACTTTGCGTCTCTGCAGTGTATTCTTTCAACAGTTGTAGCCTCCAGAAACAGGAAATGGGAAGGAAAAAAAACACATTTCTTAGTTTTTTCATCAAAACTTTTGGTTAGTTAATTACAGACTTATCATGCCTGAGAATTCAAAGATTCCTGAAAAGACTCAGATGTGACACATGATTTTTAGATTTCTTTCAAACAGGCACTATTTCCTGTTTGGTAGCAGTCTAAAATATTGGTTTACTTCTCTGCTGATGTAGGCAATAAAGCACAACCCTAACATACATATGAGTGAGTAGAATTTGGCCCCCCTTTTAAGGATGAAGAAGGAGAGACAAGCTCCCACCAACAGAGTAATTAAAGTTTTGGTTAAAAAAAAATATTTTAGGAGGCTGTCAAAAGCTGGGTAATGGGAAAGAGATCTCAAGACACCAAGATACCTTCCTGTTGTTTGTTAATTTCTTCTCTAGGGTGCCCTATTGTTGGCTACCGTTTGGGGTGTGCAGCGCTGTGATTATCCTTTCTTCCTGGGACTCTGGCCGCCCCTGACTATTGTATCCACAAACTCCAGATCTCAGTTGGAGAGGAAAGGGGTTTTCTCAGCTGCCAACTTGCTTAAAAGAGGAGTTAAGAGGAAAAGAAAGCTGACTGGACTGGGCTTGGCAAAAGTCCCCATTTTATTCTGTTTAGTCAGATTTTTAAAGGACTGGATGTTGAGAAACACCAATATAGTGAGAACACTTATTCCTTAAACAGGTTTTTACAATTAAAAACAGAGAGCTGCTTTAGTAAAGCAGTGTTTATCCTTGCACTAATGCTGGTTATGAATACGTGTCTAACTTAGCTGGAACTAATGCCTGACTATACTGTTCCACTACAGCAACTTAACATTCTGCGTAGGCTGATTATTTTTTCAACAATATTTGCTAAATTCTTTTAAGGGCTGCCAGTATATATTTTTTGAAGCTTAGTTAATAAGAACAGCTGCCAGTGGAGTCAAGGCTAAAAGAGGCAAAAAATATCTGCAGAAGGCAAGATTTTACTTCAAAAGACCAGTATTACAAAGCACTACTGTTGCTGGTATAATCACTTTCTTTGGGGGGGATGCTAATATAGACTGGGTTCTTGTCTTCACAGCCCCCACTGAGCCTTTGCTGTGCAAATTTGCTGATGGAGGGCAAAAGAAGCGCCAGAATCAAAGCAAATACACACAGAATGGAAGGCCGTGGCCTAGAGAAGGAGAGGTAAGTGCCACGTAGCAATTATTTTCCTGGGGTTTGGCAGAAGTCAGTGACAGACCTGGAGGTCTACCTTTCAGGCTGTGAAGAAATCAGATTGCACACAAAATGCAATAGTTTCATATGGAAAAAGCTATGTAAGCAGTGGGGAGATGGAGATTTATGATAATGTGCAGAGTGTAAAGTTACAGGAAAGGAGAATTTCTGAGCATGGTGTGGAACTGTGCACAGCCTGGTCCTACTGTGACTGCTCTGCAGGCTGACCTGAGCCAAGGGTTCTCTTACTGGTGAGCCATCAGCACCCAAGGTGTCCCTTTTACAAGCCAAATCAGTTTACACTGAAGCAACTCAACAATGTTATTTCCTCCATCTAGTTCCTGGTGGTAAAATATCCTTAGGGAATATGAGAGCTGTTCCAAAAGAGAGAGATGTGCATCCAGATGTAGGGTTCATGTAAAAGTTTTCTGAAAGCTTATCCGAGCTGAGCTCTTCATTCTGTTCCAGACAAAGAAATTTACAGTAACCTCAGCTGCATCATGTATATATTTTAAAATAAAGTGATCTAATGGTTGCTCTCTTCTCTGCTGCAAGTAGTTTCTTTTCTGTGTTTTTTTAATGTGAAGTGACTCCAACTGAAGGTGAGAGAAGAAAGGCATTTTTTTTTGATTCTTCAAGAGTTTGTTTTTGAATTTTATTATCGAAAAAAGACTTGAATAAATAAGGTAGATCTGATCACAGTGCCTTTTTATGCATGGTGTTAGCTATGAAGGCTGAAGGACTTGCAAGTATTTCTATCCTAAACAACCATTCTTCGTGTTTATGATTGAGCCTTCAAGGAAAAAAGTACTGGTCTCAACTGTGCTCCTCTAGAATACAAGTTGGGGGAGAAGGTGTCTCTTTTTTGGATGGGGGCTTAGTGTTGCAATGTTTACTTCAATTTTCCAAGGCAAACTAAAAAAACAAAAACAAAAAAAAACCCACAAAAAAAAAAGAAAATTATTTGCTGTTTCTGAGTCACATTTCTAGAGTATTTCTGCTTTTTTGTAACTACTTGATTTTTCTAGCTGATACTTTTCAGACCATTAGTTTATGACATATATACTCCAGCGCTATTGGTGAGCTTCTAAAACAAACAGAAAGGCCTTTTGAAAGTGTAGAAGTTTCTCCCACCATCCCATGTTGGGATGAAACTCTTCCAACAGTAAAGGGTCCATTTTTAGCTCTATGGGCTGAAAATCCCAGCGTGGCAGGCACATTTGCTACAGGACATTGCAGAAGTCTCCAAAGGCTCATGGCAGTATTTTACACCGTGTGTCTCAAAAAATGGAGTTATCTTCTCAGGAGCCAATATGGTTTGTCATATCAGGGATCTACTAAGTGCCCGAGAAGTACTTCAAGCCGTAGGCTCAGGTCAGCCTACACAGAGCTTGAAAAACAAAGATCTATGTATAGGAGACAATAATAAACCCTCAATAAGTTCAGCAATCCATATTTTAAAGACCTCTAAATCCCTGTTTAAAAAGTAAATACCATCATAGCTGTTATGTCCACTGTTTTATACTTCCTTCAGTTAAAATCAATAATAAAAGAGAATATAAAGTTAAAGCCAGCAAATCACCATTATGCCTGTGGCCTCAGGGCATCAGCTTATTGCCTCTTGTGTAGTTCATTGGCTGCTACTGGAGTGGAGCTCAGTGATATCCTGGTGACCTAGAGGCAGGGTGTGGCTGGTGTGTTTGTAGTATCAACACTGAAAAACTGATTTTCAGTGCTGGAAGATGTCATTCCTTGTTGTTGATCATCATTCCTTGTCGATCACAGACAACTACAGAGCTGTTGTCATGGTATAATGTACAAACATGAAAAGATTGTAAAGATACAAACTCAGAAATATTTCAGGCTAGATTTTCTCTGTTTACTAACATCTGGTTAATACCTTGCTGCACATTGGATATTTACTACCCAGAGCATCAAAGACAAGAACGCATGTTCTCTTTTAGGGTCTCTCATTTATTGAGTTTCTTCCCCACTGTTAATTTTCTTATTTCCAACATAAAATCTTTCAGTATAATTACTCTTATGTTTCATATGCAATAAGGTTTTTTCAAATTCTTTGTCTTTTAACAATCTTAATTTAAAAACTATCTACCATTCAGTTGTTCTTTAGGCAGCTGTACTTGAGTAGCCTTCATACAGTTATTTCTGTAAGTTTTAATTTGTTTTAATTCCTTTTTAAAAGAACAGGCGGTGAGTAGTGAAAAATAACTGATCTATGACAAGTGTCATAGTTCTGATGACAAATGGGATCTGAAAATATTCCCTACACCTCTGCTTTTTCTTGGTTTCTTCCCCAAAGAAAAGTACTGAAACAGCATCCAAGAGATTACTCCCTTAGTGTTTCCACCCTGGCCAAATCCTGTGGTATCTAGACCAAGATGTATTTTGGCTATTGTTCAGATAAGCCTTCGCATTCTTCAATACTTTAGTGAAGGGCATTTCTAAAACATCTGAGGTTTAACCAGCATTAGCACTGAGCGTGCATAAGGATGATTTCTCGGAAGGGCAGATCTCAGAGAAATGACGGCAACAGTCCCATCACTGGCCTCAGACTTGAGCATGGAAAGTAGGGACAGACAGCTGTGCCCAGTGCTCTGCTGTAGGGAGGGAGTGTCGGGAGATTTAGTGGGGTGAAGCAGGTTTGCTGTAGTGTTATGTCTCTGGCCATGCTGTTCTCAGAGGTTTTTGCTCTCTTTTATCAAGAGCTTCTATGGAATTTTATAAGACAGGATTTCTTTTTATTGTAAAGTTGTCAGGTCATACTGCAGAACGCTGTAGAAAATCCTATTCCCATCTTGCATCTTTCAATTGCTTCATAACCATACAGAAATACTTTGATTGGATGTTGAATTGCCTGCCCTTTTAAAGTCAAATATTTAGGAATACACTGAATTTCTCAAGGGCTTTTTGGGAGGTCTTGGGGTAGGGGGGGGGGTGTTGGTGCTTTTTTACTTGGCCAGTTGTAACCAGGGAAGAATGCCCTTGAATAGTGAGATCTTGAATAGTGCTTTCTAGTCCTTACCCTAACACTCTTGTTTGGAGTCTCAGGAAATGTTCAGCAGATTTACTGAGACATTTAACTGAGTGTTTGTGATGGTTGACCAGTTCTGGATGACACAGCTGAGAGCTTATATTACTGATGGCTTTATATGAGGCTGACAAATTAGGCATCTAATAGACAGGTGCAATAAATGTACAGTGAAACCTGCAAGTGTTGGAAATATTTGCAGTGAAATTCTGACCTAGCAACCGACATAATGTCTGCAAAAAGTTCAGCAATTTCTTTTTTTTTGGCTAGTTTCTCCTCACACTGGTTTAATTAACTCTGTTTTGAAGTTTAACCTGACAAGATTGTATTGAGATGGTGATAGATGATAATCGTATTCAAATCCTGTCTGTAAAATATTTGATTCAATTTACCTCTAAATTGCAACTGACAAGTCTAGAGGTAAGTGACATAAATCCCCAAAAATGTTTTAGTCAAAAATGCACCTAGGGAATCAAGTGTAGTCACAAAATGAGATCAGATTGGATTAAAAACTGCAACATAAATTTTGCAACATAATCTTCTATTGCAGATTTAATGAAACCTTGTTTTGGTTATTCAGAAATAAAATCTTTTGATACATGCATTTAAGAGCAGGTTTATTTGAAAATTACCTGGTAAACAAGGAGAATTCTGCCTAAAGTTTATAACTGTTTTCTAGAATTTGTAGCTTTTCTACATCTGGTCAGCCCAAAGTGATTAAGGTTTTTTTAATGATCACAGTATTTTGAACTCTTTAATATTTCATTGGCAAGTTTCTGTAAAATTTGGGCTATTTAAATAGTTGCATTGTCTTGTAAGAGAATACCACCCTTACAGTATTGTTGCATTTATCACAACAGTGAAATGCACCATTGAATGCAATCCCCTTGTCATTGAATTTGGTCTGGTGTCTATAATGATATAATTGTCTAATAATTCTTCCATTGATTGCTTTTTTGCTTCCACAATCTAAGTTACATTTTTTTATTTGTGAAGGGCCAATAGGTTCCTTTCCTTTCCTTTCCTTTCCTTTCCTTTCCTTTCCTTTCCTTTCCTTTCCTTTCCTTTCCTTTCCTTTCCTTTCCTTTCCTTTCCTTTCCTTTCCTTTCCTTTCCTTTCCTTTCCTTTCCTTTCCTTTCCTTTCCTTTCCTTTCCTTTCCTTTCCTTTCCTTTCCTTTCCTTTCCTTCCTTTCCTTTCCTTTCCTTTCCCTTCCTTCCTTTCCTTCCTTCCTTTCCTTCCTTCCCTTCCCTTCCCTTCCCTTCCCTTCCCTTCCCTTCCCTTCCCTTCCCTTCCCTTCCCTTCCCTTCCCTTCCCTTCCCTTCCCTTCCCTTCCCTTCCCTTCCCTTCCCTTCCCTTCCCTTCCCTTCCCTTCCCTCCCTTCCCTTCCCTCCCCTCCCCTCCCCTCCCCTCCCCTCCCCTCCCCTCCCCTCCCCTCCCCTCCCCTCCCCTCCCCTCCCCTCCCCTCCCCTCCCCTCCCCTCCCCTCCCCTCCCCTCCCCTCCCCTCCCCTCCCCTCCCCTCCCCTCCCCTCCCCTCCCCTCCCCTCCCCTCCCCTCCCCTCCCCTCCCCTCCCCTCCCCTTCCCTTCCCTTCCCTTCCCTTCCCTTCCCTTCCCTTCCCTTCCCTTCCCTTCCCTTCCCTTCCCTTCCTCCTTAGTCTTTTCTCCTTTGTTTTCTCTCAAGCTTAGTTTGTGGAATATCCAAAGAATTAAGCATGTTTTTAATGCTTTCTTAAAAGAAATAAAATTACCTGGTAGTTTGGGAATGTTGCTTTTCTGACAGTTTCTCTTTTTATCCACTATTCATTACAACTTTGCCTAATGCAAATAGCAATTTAGAGAGAAAAACATACAATAGGTAATTTGAGACTTCCAAATTTTTTGTAAAGTCAGTACCAGTGAAGGGCTGAAGCAGTAGATCCTGGTGCCAATGGTCCCTTCTTTACCAGCAGATGCATTTAGAAATGATTAGTAGTTCTGTGCCAGGCCTATTTATAACTCAGGCATGGATTGTTTTTATGCTTCCAAGGAGATAGGTAGTAGTTAGTTGTGTTCCATAATCCTGAGTGTCCAGGGCAGATGTATTTTATACCTAGACAGGTAACTTTTCTTTGCTGTGAGAGGCAATTCCCAGTTCTGTCGAGATAAGCACCAGTACCCTCATACGTAAACCACCCACAAAGACATTTACTGTATCTATTTAGCACGCCTGTAAGTTAAACACTGGCACTTTGCATACTTATTTTCAACAAAAGTTTAGTTTAAAAAAGAGAGGCATTGAACTTTAAAAGAAGCCCTCTCTCCAGAGGGAGAAAGAGAAGGGCCAAAGATAACTGATCAGTAGGTGAAAAGATCTAGAATAATGACACAAGGTGCTATTGCTGTGGGCAACATTTTTGAAAGATACTTCAGTGGCACAAATACCAAAGACTAGTTTGGATTTTGAGCTTATAAAGTACACAGAAATATTTTAAACCAATAGCCTACGTGAAATTACTGTCACTGCAACCAGGATTTTAAAAGGGCCATGGCTTGGTTAAAATAGAATTGGCAGTGTACCTGTTCTTAGAGATTAGTTTCCTTGTTTTCATTTGAGCTTTGAATTTCCTTCTCTGGTGAAAAGTGTCATGCCATTTGCCCTGGAGATTTTCCTGTGGTTGGGTTTTCCTCCAAATTCTGCTGCTACAACAGTGCTTTCTTAGGCAGAATAAACAAATGTTGGAGACAGGAAAAGGACATACCTATTTCTGTTGTATCCCCAGCAGATATCAGGAGTGCTGCCAGCCATCCCCAGAAGTCTTCCCTACTCACTGCAGCACACACATCTAGTGTGCAGATGTGAGTGTAATACACAGCTGATATAGCTCTGGATCACACTGATGGCAAAATGGGTGTGCCAGATCCCCAGAAGCAGATGGCTCATAGACCTGGAAATTACATGGTTAAATGTATAGAGTGGCTGTGGAAGCAGAACAATTATGTTGTATTATGTATGTTCTCTTTCAGTTTGGGGGTTTGGGGTTTTTTTTTCAATTTTTTGTAGACTTTGGCACTTGTTTTTTAACTAACAGGGTTAGTTGAAGTGGGAAGAAAGTGACTCAGCCCAAGAACAGAAGCTGTGTATGTCAGACTTCCATTCCAGTTCTGTAGGACAAAAGGGCTTCTTGTCATTCATTTGGGTATCTGAACTTGTTATCGTGCTTATCAGTGAAGTCTCTGATGTTCTGAGGTTCATGAATCACTTTCCATGTTTGACATCAATAGTCAAATAGGAATTCTTTTCTCTTCACAACTTTTCCCCTCAGAATCTGCAGCTGCTTAAGGAGCACACATCACTGGGAAATGCTCCATTCCTTTCATATGCATCTCGATATCTAAGAGGTGTCACATTTATATTCTAGATTTCTCCTTCTCTAAAAAGGGAAGGGGGGGTTCAGAAGTCTTTCTAATAATGTTGAATATTTCTGTCAGAACTGTTTAAATAATCAAAGAAAGGAACTCTGCCAAGGTAACTTTACTGGTGACTGAGCTTATTTTATTAAACCAGTATTTTGCATGAACCTCATCTGGGTTGATGATTTCTTTTCCCTACTCTCTCTTCTTTCTTCAAAGCATTTCAATAAGGGTATCTTCTGTCAGGGCACAAGAGATCCTTGTGTTATGATGCCTGTCAGATATTAGTGATGAAAATAAAACAAGTACAGGAATCTGAGTGTTGAAATTTCAGTTGATTCCACTACAGTAGCTAAGAGCACGCCCTGGGAAGGCAGTCCTCCAGTGTGAAAGGGTGAAGGTATGAGTCAGTGGAGATGGGGAAGAGAGAATTACCTTTTAGTCTAACACCCATGTCAGTTCACCACAGAAATCCCTTAAGTGCAAGTGTACAACCTTACCTTTCCAAATCTCACCTTAAGAAGGAAAAACCCAGGGGGCCTTCTGCTTGGAAAACCCACCACATCCATGGATTTCACCCCTTTTTAATTTTCAGGCCTCTCCATTTTTTTCCAGTGATCTGTGGCCTCCTGCACAGCCCGAGATCCTGCAGTGGCAGCAGCCTCCCCTTGCAGAGGTGCTCCAGCACTAGGCAGAGGCTGGCCAGGGCAGGTTTGAGGAGATGATGTGGAGGTCTCACCTCTGAGGAGGAGGCATAGCACATCTTGTAGCAGGTCAATATTGTGGTGAATTTTCGCACAGTGTCGGAAAGTCACTGAGAGTAGATGGTGATATGATGGTGAAGTTGTTCATGAAAGCAATTTCCCAGCAACACAGAAGATGCTGGGCTGCACTGAAAATGCACAGAAGAAATTGCTTATTTATAGATATTTATGTTTGCTGGAAGACAGAGACTGCACTGATAAGTTGTTTTTTGTGAGACATCACAGAGGTTGGGTACAGAAATAATAAACACATGTTATTTCACATGATATTGAAAATAGGATCATTTATGTTGAAATCATAACAAAGAGGGGAAAAAAATCTAACCAGAAACAGAACATCTTGTCTTTGCTCATGGAAAAATTTTCACAGTAAAGTGTTGAACAAAAAGCCTTCAAACTTCCTGGGGAAACTCTTGTTTTCCAGAGGCTTTTTGATATTTCCTGCTCTATATTTAATGAAAGAGCTTGAATTTAACGACAGGTGCAGACTGAATCTCTTGCTCTTGGAGTCTTTTTCACTGATGTCAATAGTTAGAAAACTGCAGAAAACAACAACAACAACAACAAACACCAAAAACCTTTCATTCTTTCTTCATGTCCTTTAAGTTCAGAGACTTTGGTAAAAAGAAGAGAAAAGTAAACTCATTAGTTTAAGTAAGCTTTTTTAAAAATCAATATTTTTAACAAGCTGGGTTAATTTCTGTGTCACCTGACTTTCTGAACAGACCAGTAGTCATTAAGAATGACCTTTATTTCTATTAGTATGCTTTCATTCAATAGCTGAGTCTAGGGCCATTATCTGGCTGAGTGCCATGAGAATTATGTGGTTCAGCTGTTCCTTAATAGAAGATTTATCTGATAAATACTTTCCTAAAGTAGCATTCCGTCATCAGTGCCACTCCCTCAGGTGTCATTTTATCAGGAAGTATCACTATAAGAAGAAGGAATAAGACCCTCTCCTTCTACTGAGACACGAGCAAACCAGTGGGTGAAAAGGCCCAGAAGAAAACTGCAAAGGGCTGCTATTGAGGCATCAGCCAGTGCTTGGTATGGTTCAGCCTGTATTAGCTCTATGGCAGCTATATTCAATTCTGATTTTAACAAAATGAGCTAGACCTCTCTCACACGGAATTTTTGCATTTGGTATTTTTGGAGTTCCTGTTTGTCTGCTATGGGGGAAAGTTCAGACAATTTTCCAGTAAGTTATTATTGCTCATCAGTTTTTATTCCTGATGAATGGGGATGCTTCAGACCATAAATCTTTGACTGGTCCAGGCTAAGTGTTGCCACTCCTGGGCTTCCAGCCAGCATAATTTTGTAGGGAGAAATTATACAACTTGATGAGAAAGAAGTAAATAGTCCTGTGTTAGCAGCTATTGAAATAGCAGCTGTTTAAGGCTATGCAGCAACAGGGGATATTAGCAATATTGCTGGGCCAACTGTAGGTGGTTACCATATGCACATATTGCCACACGCTGTGCCCTATTTGTCTGATGTGAAACTTTTCATTTACTGGTAAATGTGGTGCTGATATTTATGGTGGTCACTGCTGAAGTACTTGAGCAGATTCTGGTAATCTGTCTCTGTGCAGTATGGATGTGGGATGTGGGTAAGGAGGAGATGTCTAGCCTGTCATATTTTGTACCCTTCAGGATCACAGATGTGTCCCCTGTTCTTAATACCAATATAAAGAATTGAGTTTTTGCAGTTTGTCTGCATGGACCCACACACAGGTCTGGTGTGATGGGGTTGGAGGGCGAGCTGAGTGTCCATGCCATGACCATGTGCTCAAATATCTGTGAGAAAAGTAAGTGAAAGTGGCACAAACATGTTTGCAGGTCTCACAAGGACAGCAAGTGAAAGAGCTGCTGCAGGTTTTCATTCCAGCACCTTCATTCTTATTTATGGCAAAGAAACCAAAATAAGATCGGTTGTTTATTTTCACTTTTTCTCCCAGACTCACCTACCTTGTTGCCATTTTATCCCCCAGTCACTAATGCAAGCTGCAGGATATAGTGAGCCCTGATCCAGCAATTCTAAGGACAACTAGATCTAGAAACTCCTTAATTTAGAAAGCTTGGATCTGTGTTTTCCCAAGAAATTATAATGGTTTTTTCCTTTAGTCCAAGTAGATGCGTGATGAGAGGTAAAACGTAAACAGCTCAATTTAAAGGGAGTATCTTAAGTTATTTTAAAGAGTATTTTTTTAAAAAATGTTAGAATTAATTTTTCTGTCCCTCTAGGGCTTGTACATAATACTTAAATTTTCTTCACTGGTGCAGGAATAGAAAAAGAGCAATAACAAATTTTACACATGTTGAAAAGAGAAAGGAAAACAAGACAGTACGTTTCCTCAAAAATGTATTGCAGCCAAAAAGTTTTCTTTTCTCGTTTGTTTGGAAATTTATACCTTTCCCTTAGTAATTAATGCCACCTTACTAAACAGTATAATGTGCTGAGCATGCATAAGATATAAGAATATAAAACCAAGTTAAGCAGGGGATTATGATTTTCTAAGCTAATTTATTTTTTACATTAAGATTAGTAGTGGTTTGGGTCTCCCTAAATTCAGTTCTCTGACATTTGAAACTTGCAGAAATAGCCATTTTTTTCTTTGTGTGAAATCAATACTTCTTTCAAAAATAACCACATGTACTTGGTCTCCTGAATTATCCTTTGCTTGAGAGAGACTACATATTTTATTAAAACAGTGGCATTTTCATAAAGCAAAACATTTGCCCTAGCATCTGCTTAAAAGAATAATGAGAGAAATATACAAATTTAATAAGGACACGAACCTTTTCTTTGGCAGCGTAAGGTAGTGTGAAACCTGGCCTTTCAGATCAGAAATTATTTTTGGCCTCTGGAAATAGGGACCATCTCCTCTTAGACCCGTTTGCAGCTGCTGGGTTAACCCAGCTCTTCCAGGAGTGCTGCCCACTCTCTGCCTGCTCGTCACCAGTGCATTTACCCTGGCTGCTCACTTGCCTGCCTGGGAACCAGCCAAGCCCAAACGCTTTCCTGACCTGTCTGTGCAGCCATCTGGAAGGGGGCAGATGCCATTATTCAAAAGTACTTTGGTAGATGGCTTTAGGGGCATGAAAAGCTCCCAGCAGGAACAGGGACCACGCCACGTGGTTGGTAAAGCATCTGTCCTTGAAGAAAATGCTGCCTGTCTCAGGCAACAAGCATAGGATATGTATGAAAAATGAAGAGGAATACGGTGTCTTGGGGTGGGATGGTGCCATGGCATTTTTTGCACCTTGAGCAATAGAGTTTCTCTCCCCTATGCTTCTTACCCTGCACAAAGGACAACTTCTTCCCATGTCTTGGTAGTCTTACATTGGAAAGCATTTCACAAAGGGAGGGATAAAAATCGATAAGGAAGGCAAAAAGCCAGAGCAAATGCAGTATGTGGGAGGAGAGATTGTCAGTTCCATGTCTTTAAGTAAATGCTGGGGGAAGAAAAGGTCTTTCCTGCATGACCCTGACTGCTATCTTGGAGCATAAGGTGGAGTGCTTAATTCTGTCTACAGCCCTGCTCTCTCACTGCCTTTCCTGTGGTACCTGTGGATATGTCTGCTAATGGTGGCAGTGATGACAGTTGTTAACTGGACAATGTTTTGACACTGCCAAATCCTTTCGCACAGGTCACGGTCTGCCTGGTGGTAAATGGCACTTGAAAAGCTCTGTGTAACACATTAACAAATTCTTTTGCTGTCCAGACCTCTGAAGTATTTTAAAAGCCTTGTTTGAAAGCTCAAGCTTTTCTGCTTCACAGCCCATTTTTTTGTTTCTTGTCTCATGGTAATGAATTAGCTCTCAGTACGAGTTACACCCGAGTGAAATGGTAGGCAGGGGTTGTACAGAGTGTGACCTTTGTAGGAAAGGTGAGACTCCTTCCTGTGAAGCTCTCATGAAGTTGACTTTGGAATATTTACCAACCACCCATCTCACAGGCAACAGCAGGATTTGGGCCTGTCTTGTGGGCCTGTGAGTAATAAGCTGTAAAGGCATTGATCTCAGTGGAGTTATTAATTGATACTGGTGCAACAAAAACATCATTGGCCCTAAATGTTATGGAAAGATGACAACCAACAGACTGAACAGATCTGTTTCTCAGTGATCTCTCAAGGCTGGGGAGGTACCCAATCTGTCCATGCTGCTTTGGGCCATCTGAGCTTCCTTTGAGAATTTAGATTTATATTTAAGTTGCATTCAGTTTTTATTCATATTGGCTTTGAATATGTTTCATGTCTTTTTTTTTTTCCCTTTTTTTTTTTTTTTCTCTTTTCCTGCAGTAATAGTAAAAATCTGTTTCTCTTCCCTAACTATGTGCAGGCTGGCATGGCTTTGACTTACGATCCAACAGCTGCTATACAGAATGGGTAAGAAATGCATGTTTTCTTATGTCTTTTTTTAAAATTATTTTGAATGTCATCTTCTGTTTTCTCTTTCTGTAGTGAAACTTTTTGAAAAGCAAACCCGGTCAGTCATATTTTGTCTGAAACATATAATGCTATATTGTCAAGTCCTTTAAGTTTTCCTTTTTTTTTATGTCTTCTTGTTCGCGATATTCATTTGAATGGGAAGTTGTTTTTCCTAATAGTTTCCATCTCTATTTGGCAAATGTTAGTAGATGTCTTTTTAATCTCTCTCTGTCATGAAGTGGAAACCAGTAAAGTTTCCCTTTACTGACTTGGCTTTTGTTAAAATAATCATTGAAGATTCCAACATATTTTGAAAAATAGAGCTGTTACTTCATCTGGGGTTCTTTCTGCAGGCTGGCTGCCTTCCATGGCATTGTCTGAATAAAAATGCCAGATAGGCAGAAAGCCTTAAATTAGTATGTAAGCAGATGGGATTTAAGGGTAAAATTCTGAGCAACCTTCTTCTTTATTTCTCAGCTACCATTTGCTGACACAAGGAATTGCAATTTTTTTCTCAAATTGAGCAGTGAAATTACATCACCATATTATTTACCTGCATGATTACATTTCCAATTATTTCATAAACTAGAAAAACATATCCTTGAAATTTATCTCTCTTTTCAGCTGGGTTAACAACAATTTGAAAAAAGGCAGGAAGTTCAGCCCTGAACTTTTTGGCAGTCACTCTTTGATCAGAGAGATGTATGATATGATTATCAAATTCCATGCTTCCACCTGTGTTCTCCAGCTGAAGGGGAGAATTTTTTGATATAAATAAGAATGTGTTTATTTGTTAAATATTTGTTAGGGCACTGCTAGTTGAAGCATTTAGGAAAAAACCCCAAACATTCCCAGTAGTTTAACAAAATCAGTAGTAATAGTTGGTCTATTTTGCTTAATTTTCCTTTACAAGCAGTAATTTTGTAGGACTTATGATATTCCTGTATTGCGGAGGAAGAAGCCAAACTCAGAAGAATAGAGAGCTTGTTTGTAGTTGTGATTTCAGAATTCTCTGCTTCTGTTTCCCTGTTTTAACCTCCAAATGAGTCATTCTTCTCAATTGTCTTACTTTTCAGCTGGTAAAACTTTATAATCTATAAATAAAAAACATCACTGGTTCATAACCCACCAATGTTTCATGTGGACAACTAGCTTTTTTTTTTTTTTCATATAAATTCCTGCATATCAGTTGTATGAGTGTTTTAGAAACTGTAGTTTAAATAATCCATCGAGACTAATATATTTTTTATTCAAGAATAATTCTTTTGAAGTTATGAAAGTTATCTCAGTATCAGACATTATTTATATCAAAGATCACTCATGGTGTTCAGGCTGCTCAGGTGGTTTGGTCACTCAGTTGTTTGAACATGTTGTCACTGATCATTGGGTAAAGAAATTGTACCCAGTGGAGAATTTCCATTCTGCAGTTATTTAAATATTCTTCTACTTTTAAGGCAAGAAATTATTTAAATTACAGTACCCTATATCTCTCTAAGAGTGACAGCTAATTACTATTTTAACTTATATCTTTTTTCCAAAGTGTCAAAATATTTTCAGTTTTATCAGGACTAAACTATCATTCAAAATGCTCTTGTGGTGAGATCTTGATTGTGTCCAGTATCATAAGGATCACCAGGCCCCTTTTGGCTCAACAGGATTTTTTTAATCTCCCCAGACATTTACACGGTAATCTCTACATATCCTGTAGTTTTAAGTAATTTTCTGTTTTTCATAATCCTCTTTACCTGCAAGTACAGTGAAACTCTAGCTCAGGAGTTTTATTTTAGTAAACTCTGGGAGCACCTTGGTGCTTTGCTTGTGAAATGTGTAGATGTGATCTGTTGCTCGCTGACACAACACATAGGCATCAGTGTCTGGCCATGGTGAAAGAGAATTAAAGGCTCTTAAGCTCTACAAAGTAACAGAGGTTAATTCAGCAAAGGGACATCTTCCTCACGAGGAGGGCAGTGTGGAAGTGAGCAGAGAGCTGACACTGTGCCCACACCCACCCTGTGCTCTAAGGGGTGCAGAATACTTTGGCTGTAACGTGGGCTGAGCCACTAAGGTTTGTGTGGAGGGAGCAATGTCACCCCAAGGTCTATAAAACAAAGGCCTTTTCCTTGTAGCATTCAGCTGGGACCACCGTGGTGGAACTTAAGTGAACTGAGTCTGGGGACGAGAAATATAAAAATACCAAGTCAAGGTGATAATTCGGAAGAGTTATGAAGTACCAACCAAATTTAAAAGGAAATATTAACTGCACATGCTGACATTTTCTGAAGTTCTTTGTAAGGTTGATAGATGCATTTGGATGCATCTAAGTTGCTAAGTCCACACAGGATTATGTGGAGGATGGAAGCTTACTAGAGAAACATGTCTCTGCAGCAGGCGTCATGAGGTGGTATTTAAAATTCACAGCTCCTTAAGAGGTGTGGGTTATATTAGGTTTTGAGTTGGGCTATAACCAAACCTCAAGGAAGAATCTGGACTCTTGTTTCCAAATGAAAAGGTAGGTTCTTATTGTTCATGGTGTCTTACTATCACTTTTATTACCATATAACTGCATATTTGCCTTGAAAATCTATAGCGGGAATAAAACAAAAGAGAGTATAAGAGAGGTTTTCACTAAAAATGACAATGATTTTTTTCCCCACTAAGGAATAGATTATTTTCTTCTGAGTCTATTACATTGTAAAGCTTGATTCTCCGTTTCATTATATTGTTTTTATGCCCGTGTAGCTCTGTTTAAGCATCCAGTGGAGTTACATCAGCATAAAACTGGTATAATGGAGTGGAGAATCCAGCCCATAGTGTACCATAGCACTGCAATATGAGGTATGCACACCCTTCACTAGATAAGATCTTCTCACTTGGCAACCACTCTGCCTTTTTTTTGTTTTGTTTTGTTTTGTTTTATAATCAGCCTTTTCTGAACTGTGTTTACAAAGTACTCAGGTTTTATTTGGAGGAGTAGTGTGCCTATTGTAATATGCAAAAATGTGTAAAATGTGCAAAATATGTAAAATTTTTCAATTTGTGGCATTAACATTTTTTAGTAGTTTTACGCACTCGTACAAGGAACAGGATAGAACTCTTTTGTACTTGCACTGCAAGGAAGCTCATTTAAAATGTTCCTGAGGCTGGAGTCCTTCTGGCCATTTGACTAAGATTGCAATGTACTGTATCAGTTTAGTATCTCATATCTGGGGGACAATTTTGTGCATTTGCTGGCCAATGGGCTCAATATTCAGATAAGTTTTTTCCAACTCCAACATCTGACTGTGTGCCTTGTTGCAACAGAAAATTGCTGCCTTGATAATGCTTGGTAATACTCTTACATTATGTGAGCCCCAGGATACTATTTATGAATCTAACATTTTCAGTACTGCCCGCAGGCACGAGGCATGAGCAAATGGTGTTTATTGCAGCGCAAATAGGATCTTGCTCTTGTGCAGATTCTGTCTGGAAGCTTGCACATTCCCCAATAGAATGGGAACCATATGGATTTTTTTTTTTCCACTTTTTGGCAGGGAAAAAGTGACCAGACACTGCAGATAATGCAGTCCCCAAATGCAGAGGGAGGGTTGGTGTAGCAGGAGTGTATGTGCTTTGTCTGTTAAGCAACAGAAACTGTTGTTAAAGCACTGCCTCTGTGTGCCTGATGATGTACTGGAAATATGCTTCTTTCAACATCGCTTAAAAAAGTGTTCTTTTGAACCCCTTATAAATCCCTCTTTCAGGAACTTCCAGGAGCATCTGTTTGCCTACTAGTGATGAGTTTCCCCTTTGCTTATGGAATCTAGGCATGCTAAAAAAGTCTGTTTCTAATACAAGGGTGATGTCTATTTTGCCTTGCCCTTGCCACCTGCATGCTTATGCTCCTAGCATTGCAGTTGCAGGTGAGGAGCAGGGGGACTGTCTTGCACCTGCAAAAAACTGCACAGTCCAATGTAAGAATGCAAACTGCATTTGCAGAAAATGCAGCTGAGCCTTCTGAAGCTTTCTCCTTAGAGCTCACAGGTCAACCACTCCACAAAGCTTACAGCTCTCATGATACCTAGTGCACAGTACTAGATACACTGTGCATTTTAATGCCAGGAACCTTGGAGGCATAATTTAATATATCTAAAACAAATCAAAGCCCGTATAATTCATATCTCTTTCCACTCCTCTTTCTGATGTAGATATTCTGATGACTGAGAGTCCTGTATTCCCTTGAATGAACTTACAACATGCATCTTCCACCTCATTTTACCTTTCCCTAAGTCTAAAGAAAAAAAAAGGAGGGAAAGACTGAATATAGCAAAGTCCTCAGCTGCAAATCTTCTTGTCGGGCTGTAGGGCTTGTGCCAGAAGAGACCACTCTGTTTTTGTGGTTTTGTTCCCCTTGTCTCTTAATAGATTCCCAGCATGTCACTTATGCCAGTTACATATGAGGATATTAGCTCATTTGTATGTAAAGGGAATTTAGGGAGATTCCTTGGTGTCCTGTGGGTGAGGGCGTGTTGAGCCCTCTTTGTCCTATGAGCCCTGCCCTGGCCTCAAATGGCTCCAGCAGTGTGGCAGGTTGAGCATCTCATACCTGAGAGTGGCTCTCCTTGAGTCCATCCCCAGCAAGGACACCTCTATCCTGTACTTCACATATGGCAGAGATATCCACATCCTTTATTATTAGATCCTTTTGGCCACAAGTGTCACTGAGGAAAGAAGACAAGCCTTTGTCTCTTGATATAAGAAATGACTGCAAAATGGTTTCTTCTCAGCCTGTCACAGTGACTGTTACACTTGATTTCTTATTATTATTATTAAAATTGAAATATATGAACTGGATTTTCATGCGTTGTCATTTGCAGCATCAGAGTTTCTTCCTTTCTCTTCCTTGATGCCCTTGGGCACGAATTTTCCCAATCCAGCTGAGTGTCCTGGTAGTATGTTTTATTTGATGCTTATTTGAGAGCATTCCAAACGGCGACAGATAAATGGTATTGGCAGGGCTGTTGGAAGGGCTGTATTTTCCACATTACCGTAGTATATATTCTACAGGCTTGTGTACTGTTCAGATAAATGCATCTCTAAGCTGAAACTGAAATGGCAAGCTGTCTGTCAAACTCTTGGCTTAGCACACGTTTTCTGTAAATTTGTTAGTATTCGCTGGGATTTATTGGAGAGTTTATTCCAAAGAGTCAGCCCTTCTTCCAAATGGAAAGTTGTTTCTTCCCTGTACTTGTCTTTGTCCAAGCAGTTCATACGTGGTTATGAGTATAAGCCCAGCAGCAGTGCCAGGTTTATGAAAAGAATGAGAAAAGAATGAACAAAAATGTGTGGTTTTCTCAAAAGCCTTTTGGTTTTATATTATCTTCTAGTTTAAGAGGTTTATATGTATTTCTATACATTACACATTTTACCCATAGACTAAATTCTTTCAGTCTGCCATTGGCTATTTTCATTTGCTGCACACAACATTTCTTAGCTGATCTACTTAGCAAGAGCATGGCCCAAGTGTTTTCTGGTTAACATTGATCTGGGTGCAGGAGTGTCCTGTAAAAGGAATTAGGTAACGTGCAACGTGCTCGTGCCATAGATGAACCTGCCTAGTGGTGTAAAAATGTCTTCTCCCCTGATGTTGCGTGAACTTAATATTTGGTATAAGCATGGGGATACAAATGCCTCTTAAGTTCTCGTAATAGGATATATATAACATTGGGCAAAGGCACAATTTTAAAATAGTCTCTGTGCGAGCATTGTGAGGACAGATAAATGGCCCTAAAATAGCATTACATTTCTATTAAACAAAAAATCACTCAGATGCCACCTGCTGCTTTTGGCATTTTAAAATCTGATTTGGAATAGAAAGAACAAATCATTGCTTCTCTGTCTCCCTCTCCCCTCCTAACTTTGAATGTTTCCTCCCAACGTTCAAAGAGAGCAGCCTGTTTTTCCAAGGCAATTGGTTAAAGTCGGTGGTTATTCGAGTCTGCATGCAGAATGAATGCATCCAGTCTGAACTAGACTGATTAGTACTAAATCTGTGATGCTAGGGCGATCAGGAAATAGAGCACTTGTTTAAACACCAGTAATGATTTTTTTTTTTTTTTTTTTTTTTTTTTTTTTTTTTTTTTTTTTTTGCATAGCTCTCATGGAAAGCTACTGTTGATTGCCTCAGAGTAGGGAAGGGGAAAAATATATAAAAAGAGAGGGAATGCAATCCACTTCACTGTGCAGAATCTTCTGTTACTTACTGGGTGCATCTTATGTGAGAAAGAGCTACATGATGTTTAAATCATACAAGAGAACACTGCATGTGAGTGTTTCTCTCTGAGTCCAAAATGCAGGCATTTAGACAACTGTAAAACCACAAACATTCTTTTTTAAAGCAATTTTATTGCTCTGGCTTACAGTTAAAACTGCAGAAAGGGCAAATGCAAAAATCTGTGCAAGCACACACATATTAAGTACTAACACAATACAGCAGTAGTGATGATATTTCCAAGTGATAATTTTATCAATAATCATTAACCCACAGGGAAGGAGAAAGAATATAACATTTATTACCATCATGCAAGAGATGGTGCAGCTTCTGTTCATAGCATGCAACGGTGGAAATAAAACCAACTAAATCTGAGATTTTCGGTGCTGCCTGGGGCATTTAGCCTCATAATTCCTGATACATTTCACCAGAAAAAGGGGATTTTACTCTCTGCCTAGATGAATACGAAAATTTCAGCCGGAGTTTTTGTAGATACCCCTTAATAAAATAATTCAGGCATGTATATAGAATGTGTTATTCTCAGCACTGAAGCACTAGGATATGAAAACAGTAAAAATGAAGTCAGTAATGTTGTCTTCAATAGCATGTAAGAAATTTCCTTTCACTAGCTAGTGCCCAGGAAAATCAGCTGTCCTTGCATTTCACATAATTGCTTCTTATATTGTGAAGCTCTATATTTGTGCTAGTTGAAGTGAAAAAAAATATGCTTTGTGTAAATATTCCTCCTCCTTTCCATTTTCAAGATTTGCTCAATGGAGCCATCACATCTTTTTTATTGTGGTTTTGGAAATAGATGGACATAATTACCTGGGTAGACACTTTTTGTCTTTTCCCAGGAGGAAGTGAATTATTTGGTCAGAGCCTAAGTAGTCAAAAGGTTCAAAAAAAAAAATCTCGCTTTTGTTCTTTGTTTGCAGATTTTATTCCTCACCGTACAGTATTCCAACAAACCGCATGATTCCACAGACATCAATCACGCCATTCATTGCTGCTTCCCCTGTCTCCACATATCAGGTACGTCAGATATGCACTTGTCTACTGTGTTTCCCAGTTAATTATGTTTTGGATGTGGATGAAGGCAGAAAATTGTGCGAGCGCTTGTGCTCTTGAGTCACACTCAAAACAAAGGACTTTCAAGTAATATTCAGGTATCATTGGGTAGAGTTTTGAGTGTTTCCTGCATTCTTTACAGCAGTAATGAAAGCCACTGTAATTCTTAATTTCAGTCAGCTTCTCTGATAAACAACATTTTGCTTAATTTCAAGTTGACACCAGAAGCTTCCCATTTTTATTGAACTGTTTCCTCATTTTGGCTCCCCTTTATTAGCCAAATTTTTTAAAGTATTTTTTATCTTTTTAATAATTTATGTTGGCTGCATTATACTTTGACCTTTTGACCTCAGCTGTATTTTTTTCCAGTAACTGCATCCTTTAAAAGTACTAATTTTGATCCAATAATCTCTGACAAATTACTTGAGAATGAGCATCCTCAATCATTCTTTAGTCTGCTACATGCCATGTCATTCACAATTTCTCTTTTCAGTATATCCCTCTCAGATCTCCACCGGGAAATTATTGTCTTGTTTTGGCTTTCTGGAATGGAAGTCAAAACCAGATTGTATATTTTTATTATTAGCCATTGTCTGGGAACTTATCACTTCACAGAAGCTGGTCATTGACTATACATTTTCCAATTTTAGTTATTTCTCTCCTGTGCCATCAATGCTTTTCCAACCCTGAGTCTAAGAACAACCCACCATGCAGCTTAGAAAGTTTGGATAACTTATTTCAGGTTAATGTTACGTTTGGTTTGTTGGGGCTGGGGGGTTGCAGATGGTCTGGTACTACTTACAGATAATTCTGGGGAGTTACTCAACTTTAAACTTGATCTTCCAAGAGAAATGATTCCTGTAATTTTCTTTTACTTTTGTTTTATTTTATTTTAGATGGCAATGTAGCACTTGCCAAACAAAAATTGTATTGATGAGGTAAATTCAGTAAATTTCAGTAATGGCAGCACCAAAGAAGAGTCAGTGCCAGAGATAAACAAGTGAAGCTCACACGCAATTTTCTTGGTAGCAAAGCTGGCTTAAGAGCCATTCTACTTCCCATTCTGGCCACTGACTTCAGGCCACTGACTTCAGGCCACCCAGCCACTTACTTTCGTCAGTGCTCCACAGTTCACAGTTGCTCCACTTTTCCCATTCTGGTTTGAACCATTGCATCAATTTGTGGTTTCATGTGTTTGCACCAAAACCATTCATTTTTATTTTTTATTAACCCATATCATTTTCCTTAGATAGTTTGCAGTGTAAGCCCAAAGACATTTGCCCTGGCCTGGTGATGGAGCTGCAGTGGTGCAAGAGTGGGAGCAATGAGCAGCAGCAAGCTGTGGCAGCTCTAGTGTGTTTTAGCTCCTGGGGATTCACAGCAGAAAATGTTGTAGTAGAAGTGTGTTTGCATGTGGGTGTGCTGGTTTTGGTTCTAAAGATGTTTTGCTGAACTTGCTTTTCAACAAAAAATAGACTTTCATAAACATATACAAATGTTGGAGCACACTGTTATACAATTAATTCTCAACACTTTCTTCATGAACAAAATCAGAGGGCATCTGGAGAAGTGGGACCTCGTAGCTTTCTCCTTTTTATTCCTGGTCGTGCTCAGTCTGAGGTGCTACTCACCCATCTTTGTGACAGCAAGTGAGGTGTCCTCTGATGGCTCTAGCACACCTACATCTTGTGTGCTTGTGTGTTGTGGTGCCCAGACTGATGCAAACGGAAGCTAAAATACAGAATTCTTGGGACTGAGCCTGAGTTCTGATAGCATGTGGGCCACTCACACATAGCACAAAAGAGAGTTATGGCTCAGAGATGCCACCACAAATATGCAAACAGGTGTTTAATTGTTAGTAAAATTGTTATATCCTTGAAATATGCTACATGGCAGTCATAAGGCAGAATAACAAAGAAAGTCTTTAGTGATGCATATGGAGTTCTAGTGGGAATAGACCCCAGGATGCTGAAGCTAAGAATGATCATGAAACTAAGAAGGTGCAGACTTCTTAAGCCAGCTTTGCCATGAAAGCTTTCAATTAGAATAATTTTCAAAAACTCTGAATTAGATCTGCAGTTCTCACTGGAAACGGAGTAAGTCATTCTGGGATCTCTGAAAATGTTATACCTTTAAAAGTTCATACAGATACTTTTGAAAATAAACTGAACATTTTATGTCTCCTGCACTGTCGGTTGGATGACATGTTCATGACTATATTGATGGATGAAAGCAAACAATGCAAATGAAAAAATAGGACAACATGGAATATTGAAGACTGCTTTATGAGATAAAATGTTGTGATTCATAGAAGTGGTGCAATCACTCAGACTTCTGACTTTGTTGGAAAACATTATCAAATGAAATTTGAAAGCTTTTTCCTTTGTCGATGACTTTATGAAGCATAAATTCATTTTATGTTGAGTTATAAGACTTAAGTCTTTTGTAAAAATTAGCACCTCAGTTGTAATAGAGAGGATATTTTCAAATAAATCTTTAAGTTTTAAACTTTTCTATGCTAATTAAAAGTATTTGATATGCAGGTCCAGAGTACTTCATGGATGCCTCATCCGCCATATGTTATGCAACCAACAGTAAGTGGATACTTGGTTATATCTGGCTAAAAGCGCTTCCATTGTAGCCTTGCTCTGCTTGTCCAGCCACATTAAAGTCCTGGGTCATGTAAGAGCTGCTCCCTGTGACAAGAGCCCTCTGCCATAAATATTCTGTTTCTGTAAGGAGCACCATTTGATTTAGTGGAAAGGGGAGGATGGGTGATCTGTTACCTGATTGCACTGATTGTAAGAGAGTAACAAGTTCTGAAGGGTTGCTCCTGAAGCTCTGCTTCAGGGACTGCAAGATGACTGCACTCCTGTGTATTTTAATGTGCCAGGGCCAACACGTGGCCATTCCCTTATAGGCTTAGCCATCAAAAAACGCCCTCTGTAGTTTTATTTAAAGGATCCTCAGTGCCTCAGTAATGCATTTCAGCATAGTGGAAAAGCACAACTGTCTTAGAGAGTGCCTACGAAACCTGAACCTGCTTTATGAGTTGACCACTCAACTCTTTTTTTTTTTTTTTCCCACTGAGTCATCTTTATCAATTTATAGCTACTTAAAACTGCATTATGTTTCTAACCAACATTCATTAGAATTAGTGCAACTGATTTTTTGTTTACCTCACAAAAGAGTTTTGATGCACTGTGCCTAAATATTAGCAATATACCAGGAGAAAACACCATACTGAATTCCACTATAGACAGATCATTTTAGTTGTATTTCTACCTTTGATGAATTTCTCAGGTATAGATCCACTTGACAGTGTCATTAATAAAAATTTAAATGTATGCTCCACATAATCATTAATACATTGATTTATACAAGAAGAGTAAAATTAAAATACAGGTCTGTGGCCTAGGATTGTATGTTATTCATATTTTTGTTCAAATATTTTGACTGCACAGTAGTGTAAATTCTGGTGAGAATTAGTTGTACAGAAACATGGGTATAATCACATGACATATCTGTTTAGTTGCACAAGTCTCTCATCCCAATTTGCAGTCCCCTTTCCACACCCCTCAGCTCTTTGGAGGCAAGTTCTTCAGTTCTCTCACAAGGGACTGTACTGTGGGACTGACTGGGCACCCAATTCCTACTGCTGCAGTGCTGCACCTCTCTGCAGACCCTGGGGGGAAATTTCCATATCAGTGGAGTAAAGCTGTTGCTGTATTCCTTGTAGGGAGATGAAATATATTGAACAAATTTACAGTTAACATCAGTCCTGTATTCTAATATTTGGATTAAATAGCAAACCACAAGAAGTCTTAGATGTGTGTATATGATGAATTACGAGACTTGTGGAAGCAAAAGAATCTCCAATCCTTGCAGAAAGACTTCCTTTCTAAAAGAAAAACCTAAGCACTTTACCAATCCCAGATTTTGTGTGTCTGTGTGTTTGAGTTTTATTTGACAATATTGAACAAAGTATTTTTCTGCAGTACTAGGAGAGGTATTATGATGAGGTAATTGAATGTATTTACCCCTTAGTAAGGACATAAAGAGAAAACTGTCTTTTACAGTGAGTGGCACCCTCAAAATGCTGAGTTAAATTGGTTGTTTTTGTCAACCAGAAAGTCAAAAAAAAGGAAGTGTGATTGTAGTTGGAAAAGCAGAGGGACAGTAAATAAGTGGTGTAGCATTTCTGTTCCAGTCTCATTGCTGTCGTGGGTTACTTCCATGTCTTTTCTGTAGCAATCCTAGCCTCTTCACTGAAAGATTTTTCCCATGTGTTTCCAGAGATTATGATCTTAAGTAAGAGGCATGAGGCATTTAGTACCAAAGAAGCATAAAAGCAAAAAAGGCAGAACTACCATTCCCCAGGTTTCATTCAGAGATGAATTCTTTATTAGAAATGTCTGAAAACTTGTCAGAGTATTTCCACACAGAGAGTTCAGGGGACTTCAGAATTAATGGTCTGTTTTGAGAGAAAATAAAGAATCTGTGTTAAGTTTCTGTAGTTTCATGCCTAACTATAGACTCTATTCTAGGCACCTCCATAGCTCAAAAGAAAAAGAGAAAAGATTACAATAAAGATGTCAGAATTAAGTATGCGAGTTTTGGTAATCCTGTGAGCTGATGAAACTGGGAACTTTTTAATTTGGTTAGCTTTTTATTTCTTCTTGTAAGCTAGTTTTCCATGTTATTATCTAAATTGCCACCACTTTACTTCATACTATTTTATGAGGTGATTGATTGTGGCATGTGATGTCCCCCTGGACACCACTGCAGATAAATATTACATTCCCCTTGCCCCAGGAAGGAGAACATTTTGTTAAGCCTCTATTATTCTTTGTCAGTAGAGATGAACTCATACAGAAAGCACAGTTTGAATTGCTCAAACAGTGGTGGTTAATTCTTTGTTTTGATTATAAGTATCCCTAAATCATGTTACTGATGATTAGCTTTTCATTTCTGACAGAAAGTCCTGCTTGATATTTATGTATAATTTAACATCACAAAGTGTCCCTCATGACAAAAAGATAGGCAGAACCATGCTGTAGAGGAGACAAAGGGGGTTTTTCACTCAGCGTGCTGTGCACAGACAGGGCAGTGTTTTCCCAGGCTGGCAGGCTTGCTGACAGGAGGGAAGAGCTGTGCTGCACAGCACTACCATCCTGTGTCTGCCTGTCCCTCCTCTGCCTGCCCATCTCATCTCCCTTCCCACCTGCCTCCCTGTGCAGCAAACACAAAGCTCTTTCTTCAGTGATATCCCTTGCAGTAGGTCAGCCTGCCAGTCATTTTTCTCTTTTATTTCCCTTTGTATAACAATGTCAGCCACATTTTCCTCATGCGTGCGTGTGTGCATCCTGCATCCATTTACTTGGTGGATTAAAAAGCCAACTATAGTAGAAGATTGTATCTCCAGTTCCTCCTGTAGCTTTTTAACTGCAACCAGATAAACTTTTGACCCTAACAAACAAAAATTGCATATATATTAACTGGAAAATATTTGTGTATACTGATTTCCCTTCTCAGCCTTGCTTGCCTTCTTGCTTCTGTGATATCCTTAAAGACAGAGAACAACCAAAATTACATTTTCTAAGAAAATAATAGTCAGAACATTTTTGTCCTAAAAGGAGAAAGTCAAATGAACAGTCAAGGACTCTGCAAGTGTAGAACTGATATTGTAGGGTGTTGTTAATAAACAACTGCAGATACAATTTTAAAGGGGTTTTGTTTTTGCTTATCAATGATTTTTGCTGGTCTTACTCCAAGCACCATGGAGAAATAATACCAGATAAGTTGAGGTAGGTTGCTGTTTCTGAATAAGTAGTATTGAAAATAAACTTCTGCTAGCATAGTAGGGTCATACATGAAAACTTCTCACCTCTTAATGCTGACAGAACCTTCAGGGTTTCAAAGTACAGTGTTCCTGGATCATGTGGACATGATGAAAAATCTACCTGGAGGTTCAATTGCAACTCAGACACTTTTTCAGAAATGCACCCTTTGTGAATTGAACCTTCACCACTTTTTCCTATATTGATTTCACTGTGTCAAAGTCAGACTACCTAAAATTTGGCAGTTTCATTGCTTTGCCATGTGCCCTGGTCACTCTCCACAGTTTTAATGGAAGACAAGCTCCAAAAGAGTTATAACAGTGTGAGTTTGGATTAAAATTGGCAAAACATTTAATGCACTGGTGGTAGTCCCGGGCTCAGTTTAGTTAACTATATCTTTCAAAGTACAGTGCATACTCTTCCGTGTTTGAAACAAGTCTTGTATTTCATTACTGCCTCAGGATAAGGATAGATGGATAGTGGTGACAGAATCAAAACATAAATGGGATAAGGATTATTCTGGAGACTTATAACATTTGCCATATTACTGTGTTTTTCCTGTAATCCCCGAAGGCTTTAAAAGTTATGGGAATACTTTAAAAAGATGTTTACATATCAAGTCACATGTAGACAGTCTCATTTTTACTGATAAGGGCATTTGTTCAAAACATTTTGATTCAAATCTTTATTGCAAAAAAATACAAGTACTCCTCCTCTTTAAAGGCAATTTTTTTTTTAGTGAACCAACAGAAATGCACTACCCTAATACTCAATGTACACAGTGGTTTTACACTTATCCTCTTTTATTTACAAGTAAAAATGTGTGTAATCACTGGGCATGCACAGATAGATGTTCTTGTCAGTCTGGAATAGTTTCTACATAATAGCTGGAGAAGGAGTATGCCAGTGGCAGCAGGAAAGGGTGCAAGTACAGCAGCATATGGAAAAATGATCCAGTGATAATGTTAAAGTATGTTGGGGAGAACTTCTGTTCTGGAAGTTTCTCAAGCCCTTACAGTCCTTCAAGAAAGGTCAATGTCTTAACAAACACCCTTATTATTTTTTTTTCTGTCGTCCTTCCTGTGGCCCATGGCTGAATGTAATCCGTCTGTCTTTAAAAACATCAACAAAAACACGTCTTATTTCATAAGCAGTGTAAGACTCCTAGTTTGGTGAGAAGCAAGACTAAGGACTCCAGATTCTTGCCTTTTGATTGTTGTGCATGAATGTAGTAGCATAAAAGGTACAAATTGTTCAACTGAAATGGATCAGTTTTCCTTTTCTCACTAGCAACTCTGCTGCTTTGGATAATACCCAAAATACCACAGCAGTTTCAGTGTTTTGATTCCTACACTCTGGAACAAAGGAGTTCCTTGTGCTCCAATTCACGTCCCTCTCCTAAGACGTCTTTCTCTGCCTCACGTTTATTGCTCTACCTTTTTAGTAAACAGAGCCAGGAATCTATCTTGAGTTTGCCTGTTTGAGTGTAAGAAAACAAAATACGTCCTCTGCAGACAGTTGAGTCCTGCCTCCAAGATGAAATGTGAGAATTCAGCTAGCTGGTATGAAAAGTAAACAGGAAATAATCCTTAGAAATTGGAATCTCCAGCAAGTCTTTCAACTTTTAGCTGTGTATTTTTAAGAGATCCTTTGAACATGAACTTACTTGAACTCTTAAGGCTAAAGTGTTTAGAGGTTGAAATAACTAACGAAATACCAATGACTAAGTTTTGCTGAGCAATTTTAATTCCAGTGTTTCCCGAGGCAGAAAATCAAGGACTGCAAATTCTATAACTCTGATAATCAAGACAGTAATTGGCAATGTTCCTTTGGGGCAGGCAGGCTCACATGAGGTCACTTCTGGCTCCCTCTCACCCAGCACCCACTGTATACTGATATTGTCTCAGTGCTACCTAAACAGGTTTTTCAGATGTGAATGAGCATGTGCTTGCTGACCTCCTTTAGTGCCAGGTGTTGTGCTGGGGAGAGTACCCAGGATAGAAAAGCAGTGCCCAAACTCAACTAACTTAGACCTCTAAAAGAAAACAGGTGTAAGCGATTCAGCCAAGTTACATCTCAAGTGTAGAGGTTTTTAAGTTGGATTATACAATGCTTCTGGAATCATATCAAAGTGTTACTCTGGTCCTTTGTTCTGCTCTCGTAGAAATTAATATGAATGCCAGAAAAAGATATATTTAAGTTAGATTGCCAACATTTTTTTGACACTCTGTTAGAGCCCCCTAGTGAAACTGAGCATTTTTTGTGATGGCAGCAAGACACACCACATATGGATTCACTTAGAAAACATGGACAGGAGAACCACAAATGTTTCCAGTAGACAAGCCCTTGCATTTGAGGAACTTGTGGTGTGCTGTTTTATCCTAAAAAGACTTCAGAGCTCTAGTAAAATTTTCTTTTCTTTCAAATATTCTACAGATAGCATGAACACTAAATGAATAAATCATCAGTTTGTTTCAAGACATTTACATTAGTGGATAAAAACATAATATCTGTGTTTCATATAAATCTATAAACATAAATGAAAAAGATATTTGGAAAAGAAAGTGTCTGACACTAAATTTGAAAGGTTCCCCAGAGTTTTTTGAAGCCAAGAAATTCTGGTTGAGGTTATAGAATATTGATTTCATTTTAACAGAAAAGATGCAACATTACCCGTCAACCTTCATTGTCAAGAAAAATCTTAATACAACAGCTGTTTTAAAAGCAGTTTTATCAAAGAGGAATATTTTTTTAAAGATAGTTATTAATCAATAAACATTAGAGTACATTCTGTGGAAGAATGTAGTGCATTTTTTAAAAAAATCAATGTGTAATTTTGTACAAAGCCTGCATTTTGCTTTCACTTTTCCCACTCCATGTACATCACCTAAGAATATCAGCAGTACTTAATTTATTTAATATTAATGTATGTAACATATCTGTTTTCATGGAGATTTGCATTTTCATCAAGTTTTAGATTTACACAAAGTCAAAATCCTGAACAGAAATCTGTAAGATTCATATGTTTTGTTTGCCGTTTTGAGAAAAATTTCCTCATTTGGTGAGCACTGGTCAAGTTAGTTGTTTACCAGGTGGTAGATTAGTAAATAGGCATTTGTGTAAAGAAATGGTAGGCCAAGAATTAGCTTAAGCAGTTTGCAGAAAGTAACAGGCTCAGCAGAGTGCTGAATTTAGCTCACCATCAGGAATTTTGCCCCATGTGATGCATATTGATTATGCATGCATACGTGTGCTGTGAGGCTGAGGCATGTGACATGTGTGTTACAGTCCTCTCAAATTTACCCTTCATAATGAACCTTTCTCTTATTTTGTGCCTAGCATTGTCTGCTGTGTTGCAGTTGATGCTGAGGTTACCCACCCTGCACAGAGAATGCTCTGCTGGCTTACAACAAATCAGAGGATGTGCACGTCATAAGCAGGACCCCAGCCTGCTTGTAACAAAGGTGGTCATGTGGTGCAATTGCCAAACATGCAAGTTCTGTGATGGTGGAAGGGAAAGGCAACAATTTTCATCTGCCACAGATAGCAAAGGGCTTTGAATGTGCTCTGTGGTCTGAGGGCACAGAGGTTTCACACTAGTTGGTGACATGGCTGGGAATGATCTCTGGGTGCCTTTCCCATGCTGGAGATGTGGTTCTCATTTCCATAGTGCAGTTCAGAATACAAGATGTTACCAGAGGACAGTTCACCAGCAGAATGAGGCCTGGGTCTCCGTTCTGCCTCCCAGATTCCATCCCTACACTGCAGGAAGTCAGCATTTCCATTTACAGAAGAAGCATTGGGCAGCTTTAGAGAAGGAAACAGGTTCTGGGATTCTGCAAGCCCAGAACAGGATTCTTAAAGAAAGCCTGTGGTATACAACTAGAGTAATGCCAGGGCAGCACCGTAACTGTGATAACTCTAAAATAGGATTTAAAAAGACTGGCACAACCTGTCAAAGCTCTAAAGGTGAATTCTTGTTAGTGAAGTATCAAGTCAAGTTTTAGGCTATTGACAAGATGTCCTTTTATAAACAATTCAGTAGGAAGAAAAATTTGTATGAATCAAGGTAATCTTCAAGGTTAATTAATTTACTATTTAAAAAAATACAGTAGTAATTTGGGGTTTTGTCCCAGAGGCTTCAACTGGTTTTGAAAGAAAATTCCAAATGGAAATCATGCATGCTTGTTCAGTTACAAATGTATTCTATAGCTATATTTATCCTTGTTGCAGCTCGTTTTTGACCTGAGCCTGCCTTTCCTCACACTGGCTTCATAGAATACATGTAGGCTTAGAGCACCTAGTGATAGATACTTTTTCATCTGCCTCTGGTCAGCTTTTTGACCTTGGAGAAAACATCTTTCTCTCAGGCTTAGTTTCCAATTTGTCTTTTTTTTAAATACCAGTCTATTTAGATTATAAAATTGTCATACTGCTAAATAGTTTTTAGTCAAAGTTTGTGAAAAGTCTGGTGGAACAAGGGCCTATCTTGACTGATGCCTCTAAACACATCCTCACAGTGATAATATTAGGGTTAATGGTTTTTATGTTAATTATTAAAATAAACCTGTCCCAGCTACAAAAGGAAATATTGGATCTGTTTTTTACCAGTATAAATCAAGAGTTAACTTCACTTAAGAAAATTTAATTGCATAGGTGTGAAACAACGAGAATTAGAAGAGAATCACGCCTGCAGCAATAAGCTGATGAAGGAGACTCTGGCACCTTCTTAAGCCTTAGAACAAAAGCACTTCCATAAATTACTATTATGTTACACCAAGTGTATTCAAGGACCAATTTACATAAGTAGGGGAAACCAGCTAATCTATGTATTACTTATTATTGCATCATGATTTTTCTAGTGGAGGACTTGTGTAAAAAATTATAGTAATCTACCCTAAGGAGTTAGTGATGAGTTTATAAGATTCAAAATTCCTGTATCCAGGAACCATACAGAATCACAGAATATTCTGAGTTGGAAGAGACCTACAGGGATCATCAAGTCCAGCTCTTCAGTGAATGGCCCATACGGGGATGGAAACCACAACCTTGGCATTATTAACACCATGCTCTAACCAACTGAGCTAATCTCAGTGACATGCCACATAATCCCATGCAAACCTGATTAAATAGTTTGATTTTATGCCTCTTGATAATCCTATCAGGAGGTTTGTTTCAAAACACCTTTGCTCTGAGGCTTAGCACTCTGTTTTTGATTTCCAGCCTAAAGGTGCTCCTGTTCATTTTGCCTCCATCTGTTCTTGGTCAAACATTCTTCCTATGTTCAGTAGCTGTTGTCCTTTCTCAGTGTTCACCGCATTAATTTATAGACAAAAAATTTACTTGCATTTTCATTTTTAGGCTAACTGTGTTAACATCACTTTATTTGCAGTAATGTAAGGATTTTATACTTCTGGCTGCAGAGATGACCCTTCTTTGGATCTATTCCACTTTGAATTCATTTTTCTGGGGCAGCCAATGCTCGCAGGATTCAAGCCTTTTGTGCAAATAGCATTAATACTTCCTTCTCTTCTCTGGGATGACTTTGCTGCACTGTAAAATATCTTCCTTCCCTTGTGCTCATGACTGGTAATGCAGTCATCCTGAAATTTACTGCTATACCTAGGTTTTCTCCTTCTTCTGCATTTCCAGCAGATGCTCCTACATAATAAAGGAAACCACATGTTAGCATGATTGTCTTGATGAATTAGTGCCTTGCTCTGTTTAATCCAGTCCTTCCTGTATGGTCGTCTAATTTGCCACTTTACATAATGTGCCTTACAACTTTGCAATTTCCCCAAGTATTATTCAAGGGAATTATTAAAAACATTGGATGAGAGCAATCCTGATGGACCCTCCTACTGAAGTAGCATAGCTTGTATTTTAGCACAACCTGTTATCATTTCCGCTTTAGTTAATCCTTTATCCTCCCCAAAGTTTAGTAATTTCTGCCTGTAGTACTCCCCGAAATACTTTATTGACCTTCAGGAAGTTTAGATCTGCTGCATGTCCTTTGTTGAGAAAATAGGTCATTTTATTTTAAAAAATGAGGTTAGCTAGATCTATCTTTGATTTATCTCTGTTATGTGTTCATTAATATCCTTTAGTCCTGGCTGCTGGACCTGTGCTTGTATGTTCCAGCTCTGCAATAGAGATGATCCAGTCCTGCTTCCTCAATTCACCTTGAGTTCAGTGACTTCTCTGGGTTTTTCATCTCCTTTGTCTGTATTCATTTTTCTGTCCAAACACTCATTCTCTGAGTGCTGCCTCTGCTGTCTGCTGGTTCATGTAGGAAATTGAGATTGTGTCCTTATTCTGCTGGAGCTCCTTCTGAAACACCTTAATGTGTCCCCCATCTGCCCTGCATGGGGAGCCAAGCTCTGGGTTCTTTCTCTCTTTCTAATCTATGTAAGAAACCTTTTGTTAAGTGTTTGAATATCATTTGCAAAGTCTCAGGTAGGTTTACAGCAAATCTTATTTCTGGCCTTCAAATGTAGCATTTTCTTGTCTTTTTATTTCCTCTCTTCTGTGTTCATTCCTGATGTATTTATTGAGGTGTCTGAGTAAGAGGCTGATTAATTAAAACCTTCTCAACTGTAACTGCTGAAGCATCTTAATAACATAATTATTTTAAAATTATTTTTGCAGAGGCAGTGCTAACAATTTATTTTTTTATCTCAGTGTATAAATGTACACTGTGGTCTGACACCCTGGAAGTTAGAAACATTCAAGATACCGTAAGTAGTAGCTTATTATTGAAACTATTGAATGTAGTCAAGTCTAACAGTATTTGACATTCATTTTTTACTCTCATAGGTAAAATGTTTTCATTTCAAATGTCCTGAGAAAGAATATAATATTGACCTAAACTTTGCAGTGCAGAGGCAAATCATGTGTATCTTTCCTAAACTGATTTTAGTCCCACTGAAGTGGAGTAATTGCTTAATTACAGTTTTCAGGTTGTAACCTTGTGGCCTTGTTTTCCTCTCAAAGCAGTGTGAATTAGGATTAAGTCCATGCATTCTGCAGTGTTTGCCACAAAGCCTCTTGTTGTGAGTCAGTGGTATCTGCAGTGCTGTTGAGAGCATGGTTCCAACCTCTTTCTTACATGATTGCAAAAACAAATAGTGAAATGTAATAGCATAAACACTGAACATTCTTTGGCTGTTTCATAGTGGATTGATGAAGAATGAGTTGTGTAACACAGTGACAGATCAACAGAATCTGAAGAATTTTGAAGGAGTGTCAAGTTGTTATTTAGTGAAACCACTGCCTTTGGATTACCTGCCAAAGAGATGCACTTCCAGATATCTCTTATCAAATGGCCTATTGTTAGCAAGAAATTGGAAATTAGGGCCTGAAATCTCACTTCTTACCACAGTTTAAATGCAATTTGTTATTTCTTGTTACTGACTACAGCCTCTTGTTAAAGGATGTCTGCTGGACAGCCTTTCTCAATCCATGTCATTTAAATAGGCTACCTGGGACATTTTGTAATGTCATTGCAGGTCTTGTTGACAAGGAGAGACCCTGTCTCTAACATCCACCCCAAATCCCAAGTGTAGCCTTTCACCACTGTGCTTTCCAAGGGAGCAATTGAGTGGAAATTATCTTTTCTCTATGCGTGGCAAGCCATACACGTACATCCCAAAGCAGGAGGACAGTTTGGTTCCTTATTATTGGTTGTCTACTTCTGCCTCCTAAAATGCTGTAAACTCACAGAGTGTGGAGTCCTCATGCGGGGTTCTGGGATATCAGTCTGGGATAACTTGGATCATTACTTCAACTTCAAGCTGAGGATCACAGGACTGACACCCTGCTACTGATCTCTGTGGTGGGACAAGAGGGCTGCATATGATTCACACAGCAAACAGCCTGCTTTCAAACAGCCTTTGTACTTTTGCAGTACAGCAATCTGCAAATCATTATGCACCCCCTCTTTGCCCAGTCCACACAGGATGTGAGTCTGTGTCAGCTCCCAGCTTGATAGCCTTCCTCTTTAGCACTATCAATAAAAACTCCTGCTTCCAGCTTTGGAAATTACTGGTGTACTGCCTTCCTCTAGCCAAGAGGGTGGGTGTCACATTCACAGATGTCCCACATTCGACAAGGTTGTGGCTAGAAGTATAATTTCCAAAGGCAGGTAGGGGAAGAGACCTACCATTGTGAAGCTGGTTCATCCACAGTGCCACAACTGCTAACCAGAGTTCAAGGGTCCAGGAGAACAAGCTGTGTTCCAGGAAAAGCATGGTTATATGCATTCCACCACTGACATTTCTTCCTGCTGGCAGGCCATGTAATTTTTGTGGAAAGGAGAGGATTACTCTGGATGCACTTATTTTAAATGAGGATGAAGTGTTTGATGCAATGATCGTTTCCTGGTGCTTGTCACAGGTCTTGCTTCAGAGAAAGGGGTGGACATTTGTCAGAAGGAGTTTGAGTGTTTCTGATAAACAAGCAGATACAGAACTCCATCTCACTGATTTGTGTCTGTGGAAGTAGCAAAGCTGTATTAGCTCCCTTGCTAACTCCACTCCAAGTGCAGCAAGCAAAGACACTCATCGTGACAGCTAAAGCTGGGACAGGCCAGTCTTCCCCCAGGAACAGCACAGGAATAAGAAAAAATTGAAGATAAAGACCTGTGCAATTCCTCGGGTTTCATGCTGCTTTCTGCAGACAGTAACACCCTGTTCACATCTTCAACTTTCATTTGATATTCAATTCTATAACATTTCAATCTAAATCTTCATCGGTATGCAACACCTTGGGTATGTTGGTTCTACCAGGAGATGACTATAAAGCAAATTTTAGGAAGCTGGTTAGAGCATAGTAGTGGGGTTGGGGGGAACTGGTCTTTGAAAGGGAGTCCTGGTACTGCTGCTGCTGCCCAGAGAAGAGTTATGGCTCAGAGCTCAGATTTGGACTCACACAGCAAACATACCTTCAATCCATGCCAGTGTTCATGTTAAAAGCATGGACCTGGAGTAGGTCCTGGGAACTCCATACTAGTTTAGCCATTTCCTTTGTTTTGCATTCCACTTTCCAGGGTAGAAAAGCGTGACTTTATCCTTCGATGACAAAGTTCAGGTTTGGCTATAACCCTGAAAAACATTTTGCTTGGGCCACACAGATGATTTGCACATCTTTGAGATTCTGGACTTCATACTTCAGTGAATAGTAACCATGGATATTTTCACTAAGATAATATAAATGTACTAATGTATGTAACTGCATCCATTCAGGAAAAAAAATAAATATTGGACATGTGTGTAAGCCAGGTGAACTCATTATAAACATCTTGTAGTAGAGCTTGGGAAGTTTCAAATACCACAATTGAAGAGAATTTTCTCACAATATTCAAAATGTGTACATTTGTTTTTCTTCCTAGAGTTTTAAATGCCATTCAAATCTGTCTTCCAGATAGAAATCAGTGATATAGGTCATGGCTCTGAGAGTGTGGGCTGTGGTGATTAGCAGTGATCTGCTTGTGGTGATATTCACTTGCTTCCACAATATGCAATGTATTTGAATCCTCTCTGAGCTTCTTTTCATTATTTTATTCAACAGAAAAGTGAAGGAATAAGTAGAAACATGCCATGAGGGCTGTTGTATCGAGTGAAGTATGAGACTGTGCTTTGCTGTTTCCTTTCATCTACTTGGCCAAGCTGGGACAATATGTAACCAGGCATTATGCAATATTTGTTCTGCTTCTCACAGCATAAAAAGCTATGTTAACTCTTTTATGCTGGTAAAATTCTTGTGGATAAATACAAGAGACAGAACTCTTTGACGTTAACAATTCCAATATCCAGTATAAATCATAGGAGCATCACAGGCATTACTTTTGGATGTTATATATGCTAAAGGACAATAGTTTTGCTCAAATGTGCTGGTTTCCCTCTGAGAAGTATTTTCTCTGTTTCAAAGAACACTGTCTATCATTCTGACATGTTCCAAAGTGGAAGCCCAAGCCAAACAAACCAAGCAACAGCAAAATCAGCAGACAGCTAGAGTGTGTGACAGACAAAGACTTTAAATCCCAAAAGAGTCTTCTGTCAGGCACCCATTTGTACCCTAGGTATCACCATTTAATGAGTTACTGTGAAGTCAGTGAACTAATGTGAAATTCTTTAACGTTGCTGTGAGCGAGTCCATTTTGCTGAGCTCTGAGTTATGAACTACAGAAAATGTCACCAGCTGCAGCCAGCTGTTCATGCCTTCTGCATGATCTGCTTAGACCTTGAAGCAGCTGACCCCTAGATATACCCAAATAGCAAGTTTATAGCAAATACACCTGATCTGAAGTGAAAAGATGAACTACCACCTTTAAAATATAGGACAGTTGCCAGAAAGTTTTAAAATTTTCTCTGCAGAATACGGGGCTTGGAATGCAACTTCCTGAAATGATGAATCAATTCTGATGATTGATATAAGGCACTAATTTTCCTGAAGGTTTTCAAAGGCTTCTGAAATATTTCTGAGATATTCTAATAATTGGTGTAGTACAATATTAAAAATCCTTCCAAGCTGTCTAATTAGCTACAGCCATAGTTGCTTCTCAAAACCAAAATTAACTACTTGGTTTGACATATTGCAAGCCCTCTTACACAGATGGATAATTCTAGATCCAAGAGGAGTTTTGGTCACCTAGTTTCTCAGTTCAGTGGATCTGCAATTGAATCACTTCCTCTTAATGGGTGACTTGACCAAGTGGTTTGCAAGTAATTAGCAAAAATAGAGGACTCAGTATTGAAGTGCATTATCAACACCTTACCAGGAACTTCTTATTTCCTGTGGAAAACTGCGGTCAACTTCTCAAGAAATTCAGAAAGCAATTTGCTGCTCCTGCTTCCAAGGAAGCTAATCAAGGAATGGTTGCACCATCCCAGGCATGTTTTGACTTGTGATGAAGTGATCCCAACTGATGCTAAAGGCATTTTCAGAAAGTCTATTCTTTATTGCTGTTGGATGTTTAATTTGGTCACTTTTAAGGAAGCAGTAATTGTCTTCTTACAGACGCAGACTATTTTTTATCTACTAATACATTTTAATCTTGGTGCACAGCTGTTAATGGGATATGCTTCCACTCCAGAGCAATTCAGATTGATTTTGTTTCTACTTCAGAAATATATTACAGTAGAGCCACAGTATATAAAAGGGCTCAGTGTGTTGAGATGAAGTAGCCTCACGGTATTTGCAACTTCTAATGGGAGTTCAGTGAATTTAGAGCAGAAGTGATGATTGATTGTCTGGTGCTCAGGCTAATTGATATGGCACTGAGTAGTCAGAAGCCCTCAGCTCCATCAAAGTCACGCATGACATTGCTCCTGTGCCTTTTAATATTGACTGGGTAGTTCATATGATAAAAGCAACATGTTTTGGAGGAGACTTCCAGAGCTGAGTGAATCTTCCTTCAGCATCAGTTACATTCTTTCCAGAAAGGCTTCCTGCCTAGAGTAGCATTATTCCTCCGCTGGAAAATTTTTAAAAGGATGTTCTCAGGTCCGTTTATTTTTAATGGGCTTGGATGCGGTCACTGAGATCCTGTGAGGTCAGAAGAATGGAATGAAAGTGGTCACAGATGACACTTGAGCTATTTCCACAGCTGGATGCACACCAGCCAGAGTAGGCGGTCCTCTGCAGATGAATTAGTTCGTTGAAATACATGATACAAAACATCTGTTACAATGAGAACAAACAAAAACAATGTGCCTTTGAAGACTGGGATTTGTTGGGAGCTGCTTGCAAGGGTGCTGAATGAGGCAGTTGTCAGAAAGTCAGAAACATTTTTAGGCTTGGCCTTGTGTGAACTAAATCAAATCTACGTAGTAAAACCACATAAATTCAGTTAAGCAAAAGACCCTTTTTTACCCTAATTTTGTTGCACTGATTCTTCATACAGCAATGAGGAGGAAGAGAACTCCTCTGTACCAAATTTTTTTTATACCCTAAACCACATTTAATACAATTGTATAACTCCAGCTGAATGGCTGTAAAAACTTAGAAGCTACAGTGGTGTAGTAACTGTTATTCTGTCAGTCGTTCCCTGTGCTGCTTTATTACCAGCTGTCTTGAAGTGCATTAGACGTTTTTCATTGTCACCGCCACCTGATGACAAATAAAACCTTCAAAATGCTTTTGCTTAAAGGAATAGCTCACACCTCCTAGCCAGAAGTAGACCTTTCACGTCACCTAAATGAGCTGGAGCGATCCAAACATTCCCACCTCATTTTACTCTCACAAGGCAGTTACTTTTGGCTGCCTTTAATTTTGTTTCTCATAGCTGAGCTGGTGAGGAAGTAGGAATACTAAGATATTTATGGAGTAAGCAAACATGCTGTGTGTATTAAGACTGAAGACAAATCAATCAAAGCCTGGTGTTTATCAATTATAGGGCAGCATTGTTCTCATGGACAGTTTAAAGAAAATGCAATACTCCTAATACTTTATTTCAGCCATGGTAATGATGAATTAGATGCAGGTATACATCAAAGCACTGGTTCCCCTCTTTTTTTCTTTTTTTTCCTAAATTGAGCATGCTAACTGTCACACAGATTTGATGGATGAGAATCGTGTCCTAGATACATAATAGGAAAAGGTTGCACTACCACAAAATGCTCCCAAAGAGGTTTGGGTACCCAGTCTGTGTAAGCACGTTATCTAGTCCTTTAGATCAAGCATGTGGTAGGGATATGTGATTTTGAACCTGGAAATCTTTTAGTTCATCCCCTGCTAGTGGCCTGCCGTGTCTGCACCAGGCTACCAGGTTTTTTGTAGATCTCATGGGTGTCAGACAGGCCACTGGGAGAGGGCTTCTTTTGTGGCTTTCCATCTGGGATCCAGTGGTGGGTGTCAGGAGAGGTGAGAAGCTGCAGAGGAAACAAAGTTAAACAAGGTTCTTGTATAGTTCAATTGATTCTACTTTATGCCTTCCTGATGAGCGGGGTGTCTGATTGTATATGTAGTCATAATTAATTATAGCTGTACAAGACAATTATGTTAATCTTACTTTTATTTCCTAATATTCTTTGATCTCATACACATCAAAGATGTAAAATTTTAGTCTTGTTGGTAATTAGCTAGAAAGCAAATATGTTGTCTGTCAGTACAGAGGATACAAAGCACAAGAAATTGTCCTGGGGGAGTCTAGATTCTAGACTAATTTTTTTTCTCCTCATCAGATTTTTATTTCCCTTTCATCAGTTCCCTCAGCCATTAAATAAATGTACTGGAAGTAAACTTTGCCATTGTGAAATTCATTCAGCTTATTAAACTACCTAGTCAGTCAGTATGAATCCTCAATTGAGGAAAAGCAGTTTGGTACATCAAACAGAAACGAACATCAGTGTTTCCCAAAGTTGCAACCACCCCTTGCGGTCTGTACTGACGAAGGTTTCACGCTTGCATGCTGTTAGTTTTAAGCAGGCACAGGCTAATGCTGTGCACAGTTCTCATTTGATTCACCCATTATAGTCCAAAGGCTTTGATTTCTAACTTGTGATTACTGCTCTGGTCAAGAACAGCAAATGAGGATACGCTAAATTATTTGGCTCTGCAGTTGCTCTTCAAAGCTGTCTTTCTGGAAGGAGAAAACACACAGGGATTATTTTACAATTTCTGCAGTGAATCTCTGCATCAGTACTTTATGCCTCCAGCTGGTGGATTTATACATCGCAGTTTATTCTGGGGATTGACCCCTCCCTCCACTTTTGTTCATGAATTGCAAAGAGATCATTATCTTCATAAATTTGTTTACAGTCCAAAACTTCCATATGAATAATTTATGGCAACATTTCAGCCTAAGGATCCTTCTCAGTGTGCATAACAAGTATTTATTAGATGGTTTCTTTCTGGAAGTTTTTATTAGACTTGATTCTTTCCTGTTCCAAGGTTGGTTGTCCTTATCTTTATTAATTACTTCAGCTTCTATACAAGATGGCTGTTTTGACAGAAAATAAAATTTTGTTTCTTGATTAAACAAGTCTGCAGGCAGCATAGGGCCACAAAATTTACAATTGGATTACTACAAAAAAAAAAGCCCAAAAAAATCCACTGAATTACAATCTGAATCTGAAAACAAGAGCAGAATCATCTCTACTAGAGATAATTAATTAATGAAAATCTGTCCGTGGTATAAAAATCTTTTGGATACCTTCATAGTAATGTACAGCTTGGCAACCATCTCAGAGGATTAAAACAATGTGAAATCCTGGTAGCATTCAAATTGACGACAAAACTGTAATTAATTTCAGCAGGGCCAGGATTTCAAGCCAAAATTTTAAGATCTGTACGTTACTGTGATTGTTGGATTACGGAAGTTTGACCCATTGAAATTGCAAACAGCTTCTGCTAAAATTTTTGCCTCATCTAGTTCCCTCTTCAAGCTGTGCACTTCTGCATTACTTCCCTGAATTCATAATCATTTGCAGTGAGTCCTGAACTGAAACACCAGAAAGCAGTCCTTCATGATGCTGCAGTTCCTCAATAGTAACAGAAAATACCACAGGAGATATTACCAGAAAACCAGATTTCATGTACTTTTCAGTCCCACAAGTGGATTTTCTGTGTGCCTGGAAAAGTCACTGCAGAACAGAAATGTGGCTGCCAAGAGGTTGGTCTCTACTGGAGTTTATCGGAACATCTGCTGTTAGTTATGATGCATCTTTTGATGTCAAAGACAAAACAAGGGTTTGTTTGGTTTTTGGAGGAAGGGGTTTCACATATAATGAAGATTCACAATCATGCAGTGCGCGGAACCCAGCCCTCAAGTCTCTGTCACTCTGGAATTAATTAGAGCACTATTTTTCTATCCACACAGCTCTCAACAAAAGATGGGAGTATTAGCCATTTGCCTATCATCTCGTTCCTATTTATCTTCCTTTGGATGTTTCTCGTTTCCTTTACCTCTGAGGCTACTCTTTGCCTCTGGCTAGGACTGACAAGACTATTACATATATAATACTCTGTGGATAATAAAATTTGGCTTTGTGGGCAGAATCAAATAATAGCTCTAAAACTTGTCTTCAAGTGAAAATGTGCAGAGGGAGAGGGTAGTGACATGGAAAAAGTTGTGAAAATGTTGTTTTGACTCCACTCCCAGAGAGAACTTAGGGAGTGGGGAAAGGGTGAGAAGAAGAACAAAGACAAAATATCTATAATCTCCCTGTTTTTATCTCTGGGTTATTGAACTAATTTTAAGCTTTTTTTTTCCCCTTCAAATTTAGATAAATTCTGAAATGACATGTCATTTTGAAATATGGTGGAAACATTGCTTTTTGACAGCTCCAATTTTTTCATTCTTTTGGTCACGATTATGTGCCAAGTGTGACCTGGATTCACAGGATGTTTTATTCTCCCTCAAGAGTTTTTTTTTCCAAATAATTTACTGTTCATCTCAGCAATATGTATATACCATCCAGCTGGCCTTCTTTTCTCTAGCTTGCTCTGTCATTTGTTCTTCCAAAACATCTTCTAACCATCATGTAAAAGACATCTTACTGAACTCGTGGCAGACTCAGATGCCTGACCAGTGCTTCATAGAAGGCTGGCCATCCTCTTTGGGTCAAAGACTCACTCTGGTACATTTACCACAGTAGTGACTCAACAGCTTATTCCTCTCTGGCTGCAGAGCAGGATGCTCTCTGTTTTCTGAGACGTTTTCAGAGCAGTATTTGGTAGTAGACAGTTCCCATCAGCTGCCTTCTAGCCTGAAGAATTTACTTCAGGTAGGGCTTAGAAAATTACTTTGAAAAAACTTGAACTGCTCTTTCTTGGCTCATTGCTGGAACCTCTGAAATTACTGTTGACCACAATGGTAGCCAGAGAAAATAAACGTAAAGATTTTTTTTTTTTCCAGAGAAAACTGAACACCTCAATACTCAAGCAGCTGAAAGAAATTCAGGAAAGCTGCCCCTAAAATTTTTTTGATTTCAACCTGAACTTCTGCAAATCAGACGGTGTGTGGAAACCACAAAGTCGCAAAGTAAAGAACACCTTTGTCCTGTGTCAGGATCTGACTGCTTGCTTTGCATTCACATGGACTGCTACCCAGTGGCTGGTAGGAAATGGTGGTGTACAAAAAAGCTATAATTAATCAAAGCTTTTTGTAGAGATTACTCCAGCATGTATGGAGTAATAAAACTGTAAACTGAAGGTATTTGCCTGATTTATTCCAGTAAATTCATTTAGAGAAAGCAGCAGACTGAAGCAGCAGACTTTGACTTCATTTGTCCATGTTGCTTTGGCAATTCCTCTGAAGCTGGTGGTGTGATAGCATTGATGTGGTCCATTCACTAATGTGGAGAAAGGAACAGTCTTTGGTGGTTACCATCCTTCTGATAAAACTGAGTGCCCTCAAAAGACCTGGTAGCCGTAGGCTGGTGGCAAACATCCTCTGTAGATGGAGCACCATGCACAAAAATGACCACCCAAGTCTCTCCCCTCTGTGTCGTCAGTGCTCTCCACCTTTGAGCTAACCTGTGAGATGCAGCTCCCTACCTTTCCCAACCCTTGGGAAGGCTGTTGGACACTGCCAGTCACAGTGATGTATCTCTGTGGTGGAGGGTTTCTCTGTGGGCAGCTGATACCTGAACATAACTGAGCAGCTGTTGTTTGATAACAACTTTCAGTCCCAGCAATGACCAAACCTGGTGACCCAGCACTGAGACTCCTGAGCCACTCTGTTCCACCCACTCCATGTACTTTCAACATATTTAACATGTTACAGCTGTGCTCACTGCTATACAATAGTTAAGAGGGCTGCCAGCATTTCCAGTATGAACTTGTATTTTAAGGATAATAACTCAGCTGTAAAAATGTGCTCTAGGCTGAAACTTTATAAGGAAGATTTCTGCCCAAGAGTGACTTTATCTGGACAGAAAACAGAAGAGAAAATATATCAATTTAGTCATTTTTAATCAGTAAAGATATATTAAAAAGAAAGTAGAGTAATCCTTGTTGGATCACTTACTTTCTCTTCTTTCTAGCTTAATAATCGCCAAAAGCTGCATCTTTCTGAACTTTTCATGTCTACTTCTTAGACTAGTTGAATCATTTTCACACTGAATATTTACTCAGTTGCTTTTAAATTGCTTTTCCTCAATATTTTCGTTTGCTTTTAAAAGACAATGGGGTGTGGAGCAAAGTAGACTCTCAAGTTAGCCATCTTCTCTTATTTATTTTGAATCTGCTCAACATGAATCAAGAATTAAAATGTATCCTTTCCTTGATCAGTTTGGACTGCTGTGTGTAATTGAAACTGCCTGTTCTCTTTGGTCCTGCAATGGTGATGACCCAAGATGTACCCCTCAGTCTGAACACTCATGGACCTGGGAAAGTTCAGATGTAGGTCCAGACTCATCCCAGAACCCTCATAACAGACCAGCTCCTGAGTCCTCTATATATCACACAGGATTTAAAACACTTTGAGATCTTTGGTAGAAGGGAGACTTATAAATGTTAAGTGTTTACCACACAGACTGGTGTCACTGGAAGTACCTTAAGTAAACAAGAACTTAAAATACATGTTTTTTTAGTTAAAAAATTTGTTTACCCTCTCTAGACTCCATTTTTTTTCTGACTGAAATTTGGTTTTATCTATATGACTTGTACCTTCACGGATTTAGATGTGGTTACTTTTGAAGGACACACTCTGTGCTTGCTGCCATCAGCTTTACTGGCCTCTTGAGGTCTCACGCATCATGGGAGAGAAGTTTCAGGTAGTGACACTTCTGCAGCCACAGTTTGTCCAGATTATTGTTCAAAACAGTGTCTGAGCCACAATGCTGTCATTGGGGGCATCATCCAAAATGGGGTGGCTTGTCCAGGAGCAGAAGAAGTCAGGTGTTGGTGGCATTTTGCTTGTAGAGGGTCCAAGGAGCAACTGGTCTGGAGTTTTTAAGAGTCAGAAAATTCACACTTAAAATTTGTGAAGGCATGAGTGAGGCATAGTCTTGTGTTACTTTTAATGATGGAATATAAGGTAAGAAGGCACTATTGGAAATATGTGCCTCAGTTTTAGATTTGAGGTCTGTCACAAAGTTGGCACTGGCAAGTAGCCAGTTTTAACCAGTCGAAGAACAAATCCCAAAGAGTGGATTCATCCGTAGCCTCCCGTAAAGAATTGCAAGTCCAGAAAATGAAATGAAATTTGGGATCTAGGCCAGGGCATGCAGACTGTGAAAATTTTGGGGTTTAAATGAGAGGAAAGGCAGGCTGGTATGGTTTTCTTTCTTTCTATTACTGTGTGGGAAAGGGCTTTGTTTAACGTTACAGGTTACAAATCTAACAGAACATGACAGAGAGACAGATTTCTGTATTTGTCCTCTTTAATAAGGGCACATTTTTAGTTTTAAAGATTGGTATGAATCACTGTGATATAGAACTGAATTGGTATATAACATGAACAGTGGCTTAGTACAAGATTTCCCAGTCTATCATCTTCAAGTCTAAAATCTATTATTGAACAGAAGCATATCTTTAGAAAAGCATCCTTCCTCACCTTGGGTTTCATTTATAGCATCTTCTGCTATCTATCCTTCCTAATAGGTAAGATAAGAAGGATTCCTGTGAAGATTGTGTGCATATTACTGGTTCTCATCAGCTTTACAGAACTTTTAAATTTGAAAAATTGTATGAGGAGGGAAAGGACATAATTTTTAGACGCCCCATACCTTTAATCTTCGTTTGTGCAGGAGCTGCCAACAAGGAGTTGAGACATAGGCAGCAGATGACAGTGCACCATAGTGCATCCTCATGGAGGATGGACATTGTGTGTGTAGCTAAATTCAGGAGTGATACAGCAACATTAACCTCAGCATTTCAAGGTGGCTTTCTGCCCACCCCATGCAGCTGTGTTCCTGGATTACATCAGCGTGGCTCTGAGAGTGCAGCCTAGATTTGAGCCTAGCCTAGGAGTTAGCTCTGATATTGAAGAGTTGCCTTTGGCTTGACATTGGAAGGGCTGACCTGAAGTCCAGGAGCAGCTGTGTGAAGCTGCCTTATTTGTATTGTCCATCACCAATAAATTCTGGTTAACAAGAGCCTTTCTGATCTCAGAGCTGCAGGGAAACATCCTGATACTAACCATTCCTTGACCATTGTTCCCATTGTCCTCTCAAGTATTTGGGATCTCAAAGAGGAGCACTCTGCTGTCTGCCACCCTAGCACCTCAGTATGTCTCCTTGGAACTTCATTCAGTGATACCACCTCACTTTTTTGAAAGCAGAAGGTATTTCAGATATTTCCATCTAAGTCTGGTTGTGTTGAGTCCTTGTAGTGTTGTGGAGTTAACACCATGCACAGCCATACCATTTTCTTCGTTGTGTAGAGTGTCATTTTTGTCATCTTACCTCTAATATGATCTTAACATATAGGATTATATTACCAGCCTGCTTTTCTGTTTTGTTTTGTTTTGTTTTGTTTTCTCTTGTTGGTAGCCAGTTCCTCACTATTTCTGATGTCTCCCAGCTTCAGTGTTTGTCCTTCTAATGAGTGAATCTTTTAATCCAGCTCATCTGTTAGATTACAGCTCACATAGTGCAAGTCCCTCCAGGTACTGGGCAGGAAACAAAACACAGCACATCTGTTACAGATCACAGCTGCTGCCCTGTCACTGGCCATTGCAGGGTCGAGGGTAGAAGTGCATTTAAAAGAAATGTCACCCGCGTTTCCTCCCCAAACTGAGTTAAGCACCCTCTGTGCCTGGCAAATGACCTATGCACTGAATCTTGCCAGAAAAGCAGAGATCAACAGCCCGGTGTGTCAGGTCCTGTCTGTTGTCATGCCTTTATGGAGCACACAGACAGGTGGGACTGCCTCACCTTGCATGGAAAAATTGAGGCCCAGGGAGAGACAAGGTCCCACTACATTAAACACATCTTACATACTCTCATGTCACCAACCTTCTCAGTACCTTGACATAAAAGCACAAGCCTCTGGAGGCAAAATTTCCTGTCAAGCATTTTCCTTGTTTTAGGAGCATGTTTGCCTGAGTAAAATAAAATTAGTAAGCATTTGCAGCCAATAACAGAAGTTTGTGCTCATTGCTCGTTAAATTTTGCTCATGAGCAAGAAGTTTAAGAACCAGTCACTGTTGCTCTTAGTTTTCTTTGCCATAGGAAATCCTGCACTGAGAGTTTCAAATGTTAAAGAAAACCTATCCACATACAGAAAAAATGTTGTGGCCTGAGTGGGTGTAATAGAATTGGCAATACAATTTGTCTACCCATGTGTAATTTTGTGTGTGTACATATGTATATGCAAAATCAAACTATTGAGGATACAAATATGACATCCTTTTTGAAAGTTTCATTTGAACCCACTAAGACAAGGAAGTGAAAATTTAGGCTAAAGACTGATGCTGGCTTGTGTTTTAATTGTACGGTTTGATAATATCCATTTGTTACCTTGTTAGAATTAGGATGTACCATTAAGTGAATTTTTCACACCTGGTTATAGGCAAGAAGACAGGGAATACAACAGAATTGTATGAGGGGAAGTATTATTTTGATTTAACTTTAATAGATGAAATTCCATTCTGATGTCAAGAAAAACTAGTCCACAGAAAAGAGACTGCTGATTCCCATTTAGTGGGATGGCACATCAACTGCTGGGAGACAGTGGAGGAAGGAAGGATTTCATCCACATCAGAATATATATATAAGGATATAAACAGAATGAAATTGCTTGTTTTGACATGGATTGAAGTCTTTCTTTTGTGAAATCTGATAGTGGGAAGGAAAGGAGAAGATTTGATCTGTGTATTACAGTAGTTATGTCCCAGGCAAATTACCACCTTTGTGTTTCTTTTTTCTCTTCCGGGGATGCTAAACCCTATTTGAGAGTTGTGAGGATTCTTTTGTTCGTGGTGGCTGTTCTTGACATAACAAAAGCACTGATACGTGGAGTGGCTACATAAAGCCATCATACAGCCAAGTGCATGCTTGTAAGCTGAACAGTAGGAAAAAAGCAAGTGAGATTTCTCATTTTCTTCTAGTACTGCCTGATATAACACATTTATGAACTGATACAATATCATTTCAGGTATTGCTTTATTTGTGCACACAGTTACTAATACAAAACTCTTCCTATTGCATCAACTGTCTTTTCCTCATATCTTGATGTTCCCATTTCTAAATCTTTTTAATCTGCATTTGTACATGTAGGCTAGTATCTGTACATTATCAAAAACTGTATTTCAAACTAGGAGACAGGAAATACAAGGCAAGAAGAATGGGAAAGAAACCATCAAAAAAACCCTGGCTATTGTTATAAGAAAGGTGAAACCTACACAAGGGTCACCTTTGTTCTTTATTTACCACACTATATTTGGATTCTTAATCCTTTAAAACCACTTACTTCAGCGCAGTAACTCTCTTGGACCTATGACATATACTTTCAGCCAAGGAAAGAAGTTCACAAACATATAGCAAAAACATAAGAAAGGGAAAGCAAATATGCCCGTTGCTCCTAGGAGGTTCAACTGAGTTATGAAGGTGATGTCAGATAAGAATTTGAATTTATGCCCAAGATTCAAAATATAACCATATGAACTTGTGGTTTGGTGCTCAGTACGGAAGCAGGGCTCAGCGTTGATGAAGGTCTGTATCAGATTTGCCTATTCCAAAGTCAAAGCTGCTTTAATTTAGTGGAGGATTTGGGCTTCTTGCTCACTTTACCACATTCTTAGCAAGCTTTTGAAATCAACAATGTAATGAAATCGAATCAAATCCTAAGACTTGCAGAGTATACATTTTTATATATAGATGTTTATATATATAGATGTTTGCTGATCTTCTTCGCTATACTTAAATCGTAATTTAATCTCTGATAAACTGCCAAATGCCACAGCAATTGCTACCTTTTCACTGAGAAAAGGAAATAGGTTTTCCTTTGTTTTGGAATATCAACAAGTATTCCCAGCAGAGTTGAGGACAGAGGATTTCAAAGCTATCTTTAATCTTTCTCCGACAGTCGTAGGAGTTTGGCCCTTACCAACCAGTTTGGAGTAGTTCAGTGGACTCATTTCCGACAAGGGGACCTGTTCTTTCTGTGTCCTGTAGGGGGAAACACAAGGAGATCAGACAAGTCAGACTAGACAGAGCAGTAAATCAATTGAAATATGGCCATCATTTGATCAGTGTGCAGAGAGAGTGTATTTATCTGCAAAAAAGCATGCATGTTGATTTTTTTTCATAGTAATTCTTGATAGATATGGCTGTCTGATAAGTATAAGGAAAGTCATCCTTTCACTCAGCTTAGTAAAACCTGAAGAAACAACATGTTCTTGATAACATAAAGGCATTCACTTGGTAGTAGGGTAATACATTTTCAGATGGAATGGCCTGGTGCTTATATGTCTGCACAAGATATCTGTAAACAAATTTGAAAAGTAAGTTTTCTGCTGTAAAGTTTGTTGGCCGCACATTGGCCAGTATTTACGAAGCAAAATTTGTAAGTATGGTTAACTTGTTAAAACTTCTTAAATAAAGGAAAAGTAAACTCTAAAATAAACAGATGCTTACTGTAAGCTTTAAAAGCTATTTATTCAGCTGGCATTTTCCCCTTAAGTCCAATATCAGTATTAGAATACTGGAATAAAATAGAAGCCTTTAATGCAATTCATTGCTGTAGAAAGTTGTGACTAACTAATCCATCCTTCCACTGGGCTCTAAGTGCATCTCTCAACTAGTGAACTCTCCGTTCCTAAAGCCTCCTAACACACTTTTTATTTCTGATGTCACTTTCCCACCCTTCAACAGACATAAGGTGGCATGTGTCTTTGCACGAACATAGACTTGTTCTGCTGATGCTTTTTGATGCTGGCAAATACTTAAAGATATTTTACCTCATATAATAAACTGTATTTGGTGTTCTTCCTGTAATTTGAGTTTGTTGCCATAGAGAGGGTGTGCAGTGTTCATAGTTAATAAAGTCAATCTTCTCTCTTTGTGAGAGATAGACTACATTCTGAAATATATACATTCACTTTCTTATAGAAAAAGTACGTTCATTAAGCTTAAAGTATTCTAAATCAGCAAGGTCTTTCAAATAAAGTGAAGAGGAAATCAAATCTGTATGGCAGCTTATCTTAGGTTTATCAAAATGTTGCAAAAAACATGCATGTGCGTATCATTATTCCTTACCATTTGCCCTATTAATTTCTTTTAAAACCACTCTAGCATCGACACAATTGTATGATAAATCATATGCTGAGGATATCTTGCCAAATTTTAATGTCATTATAATAACCAGTTTCTTGTGGGAATTACAAAAAAAAAGTGATCATACTGAGGCAACAGGACAACAGGACAGATCTAAATAATTGACAGGCCAACTACTTTTTTTTTGGCAAAGACAGTGGCAAAAACCTCATGATAATTTCTTCTACAGGTTTTTTTTGCAATTAAACTGGGCCTTAAGTAATAGTTTGCAATACTAAGATGCCCTTCTATACATTTACAAACTCAGTAAAATCAGACATCCAAACAGATGAAGACAAAACAGTATGTTCGATGTAACCTTTGCCAGTAGCCAACTGGATGTTTATCAGCAATTACATATTATAGGCTGAAAAAAATCAAATTACTTTTAATATCATGGCAACATCTGATGCAAGACATTTTTGTCTTCTACAGCTAAATAAATTGAATATGAATGGACTTGACAGCGTGTATTATGAAACGCATTATGGTCTGGAGACTGCGTGTCGCCCTAACAACCAGACGATATTTCCTTAATTAAGTATAATTTCTTTCCTACGTGGTCACAAGAAGATTCTGAACTGCTGAATTAATGATCTGGGAAATGCATGTAATTCTCTGCTCTAGGTAACTGTCAGCTTAAAACATGTTAAGCTGTCTTAGGAAAGCTGCAAGTACTTGATTTGTTTTCCCAGCTTCTTTTTCTAGTGTATTAAATGGTGTATATTTAGGAACAGGAATATATGTATTTTCAATTTGAAAATTATATGTTTTCTGTCTCTGAGCAGTTTTTTTGTCCTTGATATATTTTCTCTCCAGTCTGTATTTTTTTTAATAGTTTGTTTGCAATACCTGTCCTGCTTACTTATTTGCTGAAAGACATTTGCCTCAGACTTTTCCGTTCTATGTCTGGAAGTTGTGTTTGTTACACTAAACCATAAGACTTCCTTCACCACTGCCCCTTCTTAATTTCCACATTCCTGAATTTATACCCAGGAGTAGTTATCAGTCTGTTGCATATGTAATCACAGCAAGTTCCTCCAACCATACTTTTGCAATAAGCATCTTTTCACAGGATTGCATCCAGAGGGTTCTTGAGAAACTCCCATGACGGGAGACTTCACAACCTCTCTAGGCAGCCTGTTCCAGAACAGGATCACCAGCACAGTAAAGAAGTTCTTCCTCAGGAACTTCCTAAGCATCATTCCTAGGACAGTCTCTGCCTGTTGCTTCTTGCCTGATTGCTTGACAACACTAAGAGCCTGTCCATGCTCTTAACACCTTCCCTTCAGATGCTTACATACATTGATGCCTCTAATCATCTTCATGCCTCCCCTCTGGACTCTCTCAAACAGGTCCACATTCTTTTTATACTGGGGCCCCCACAGCTGGATGCATCTCTCAAAGTGGGATCTCACACAGAGAGGGAGAATCACCTCTCCTTGACATCATAAGGGGGAGCCCAACTTGTCTGTCATGGAAAGCCTGAGGCAATTCTCCACCTTTTAGCCAAAGGAGAACACTGCTTGTAGAGGGAACTGAGAACTGTTTATCAGTTGCCAAATTTAATTTGAGCACGTATGGTTTGATAAAGTACAAATGCTGATCACTCTGAGCATAGAGCTTACAATTTCCTATCATAACCAAAAAAGTGCGGTTGAAGTCCAAACCCTAGGACCTCATCTGGCTGCTTGGTATCCGAGGCCACTGATTTCAGAAACAAAACATTATTTTTGTTGTGCATGGTTCTTCTTCAGACTCTTGCACTGGATCTGCTATGCAGGAACTACTGGGTGGGCTGAATGGGTGTGTGCCCCACAGATTTGCTTTTACTCTTTCACCCAAAGGGAAGACTTCACTGTGGTAGTTCATTAAATGAGTTAATCAATAGATTAATCCGTGTAAACCAGTGCAAATTAATATAGCGAATAAAGTGGCAAAAGTGGCAAGTGTTGCAGATTTGATACATGCACACTGATAGGCTTGTTTCCTAAGCATTTATTTGGAATCAGGACAGATACTGCACAGAGGCTAGCTCCTGAAATTTGTCAGATTTCTCTAGGGACTCTCATCAATGCAAGAAATGTAATCCACTCTGTGACATAAAACAAGTGTGTATTTATTTCATATGCTGAGGGTATTACAAAAAGGACTGACCAAAATGAGCCTACCTTCTTCTTACCCCACTGCCTGCAAGGAATGAGTTTGCAGGGACTGCAGACTCTATACTTCTAAGATAGGATGTGCATAGAAAAAACATTGCTAGAAGGTGAGGCAAAAATGAATTGATATTTCCCCAGAATTTTTGTATTTTTGTTTATTTTTATTTGCAACTGAAAATTTGAAATCCTTAGCTTCTAATCAGATCCTTGACAAAAACCGTTCTATGTGAATGTGAGATAGACGTGTAAGAACAGGTACGCTATGAGTTTTGAAATAAGTTTGTTTTACAGGTTGGCTAAACAAGTTTGTTCATAGGTGAATTTTTTTAGTATTCTCAAGGGGGAAAAAGTCAATTTTTTTTAACAAATACATTCATCTATGTTTTTCACACTTTGTAGCAGATGTAATGTGGTTGTGCAGGTTTGTGACGTGTGCACGCAAAGATGCATACAAAGTAAAGTTATTGTTTCATATGAAGAAATGACTGGAAATACCACTTTATGTCATTTTCTGGGAGAGAAAGAGCAGACCACACTTTCTGACTGACTTTCTCTAAACAACACAGGAAATAGCATTTTGCAACATAGAATTGAAGAGAATCAACACTTCACTAAGTCATGATGTTGCCAACAAGGGACCTTGGGGAGTGGGAGGGCAAAAACCAAGGAATATGAATGGCAAAGAAACTCTCTCTCCAAAGCTCCTCTGGCATGTCTTTTGTTTCATTTTTTTGGTCAAAGTCTCAGTGTTGCTTTAGTACATATGCTCTTTGTTATTAATGTCTTTGTTTTTATGCAGAGAACAAAAGTGCTTTTAAGCACTGTGTATGTGTTTTAAATGGGTGTCACTACCAAATTCACTGTCAATAGCTAGTCTTACTTAATCAGCTATAAAATATCATGAGTAAGGGTTCTTAATTGAGACTGGAAAAATCCAAGATAATTGCCGTAACAGGCTGAAGATCTCTGAGTCTGAGGGCTTTAGAAGTCAGAGAAAATTGGGGACATATGTGTTCTGTCTGTAAGATTGTTCTATATAGGATATGGAAAAATGGAAATGACAGGCATTTTGCAATGTACAGTAGCATTCATCATAGAAAGAACATATGCATTTGTTTGTCAGAAGCAATGAAGTGAAAAATGACACTTAATTGGAGATGACATAAAATGGCCTCATTAGCAGTACAAATAATATATGTGTGTAGCTTGGTTGTCAATAGGAACAAAACATATTTCTTCTGACACATATATTAGTGTCTTTTAAGATTCATGTCAAGTTTTCAGTCAGGTTTACTCATTTAAAGAATGCTTCTTTTTTTTCCTTTTTTTTTTTTTTTTTTAATCTGAGAGAAGTTGAACTGTAAATAATGTGTGTTTCTAGGGTGCTGTGATAACACCAACAATGGACCACACTATGTCAATGCAGCCAGCAAGCATGATGGGCCCTCTGACCCAACAGATGAACCACCTTTCCTTGGGCACAACAGGAACGGTAAGATCACAATTTTTTTTTTCTCTATTGCAAAGCATCTATTGCTTGCTGACTTTCCTAAGGTAATTTACTTCTCTTTTCAGTGCTTTTCAGGGCTTCACCATCATACAGTCACCATTAGTTGTTACAGAACAGAAATGACAAAGTAGTGTGCGTAGTAAAGTGGTAGGCCAAGAAAACCTGGTCTATATTTAAGAGGAATTACCTGTACTAGTTCTCATGTAATTATGGAAGTACTGCTCTATCAATTTGTTTTTTAAAATTATTTGCTTGTCAGTGTAGAAAGCATACCACTGGGATTAGGAGTTCTGGCTTTGTGGTAGGATCCACTACTCACTTCAAACCATAGCAGCCAGCCATATGTATTTTGTTCTAGGTTTAGAAATGTGATTTTTGGTCAAGGCCAACTGTGTTTCCAGTATATAGTATTTAAACATGTATATTTCAACAACTGTTTTCGAATTTTCTTTTTAAGCTGTGTAGGTCATACTCAGTCAACTCCCTCAGAGTGAGAGAAAGGCTAAAAGCCCTCCTAATTAAAATTATTTAAGCTCTCTGAAAAGTTCCTAAAATACAGCAACTGCAGACTATGTTTGGTGGTTTGATATATGAATGTGTGCATACTGTGTGTAATGTAAATGTTTGCAAAAATACAGGCATACATTTTACACATCTGTATCTTTAGCACACATGCTCTTTATGTAATAATTATATGAAACATGTAATTGCATAACATGCACTGTAATGCACTCACCCCTTTTTTCACCACTGTTCTACTTGATACTAATCTATAGGAACACAGTTTTCCAACTTTTTTTAATTGAATAAGGTACTTAATGCAGTTGCATCTGTACAAAGTTATTTAACCCACTGTGTTGGGTCTCTTCCTGATCTCTTCACTTCTTTCTTTTGTTCATCTGTTGAATTTAATTCTAACTCCAGTGTCTCTTCTCACTTCTTAAAAAAAAAAAGATGATAAAAACTCTGTTAAGATCTAAGACTTCTGGGTTTTTGGGTTGTTTTTTTTTTTTCTTTTTCCCAAGGAAACTTAAATATGATGATTTATTGTTTATTCTTGATATTTTAAATGTTGCATTCAATAATCAGAATTCCATCGCAAAGTTAATCTCAGCATTTTCCCCTTCATGAAATTGAAGGAAATACTTGGTCTAGTGAGAATTTCTGCATGTGTAATTATTGTGATTCTAAAGCATGTTTGAAAGTTAAGGCAAGGAAATGGAAAATGAATTCTGGTTGTGCTGTTGGGCAGCTCCTGTGAATTTTTTCCTCTGGCTGTCATTTTCAATTCCGTAACTCTTAACAGACATTGTCTTCTGTGCTCATTGTCTCACAATCTTAATGCAAACTAGAAAATTCCCAGTTAATGTTCTCTTCTTGCTTGAGACCACTGTTGCAGTACTTACAGTAACAAATCCATCTGGGGAGTCAGACAAAGGACTCTGAGAGGCAGTGGGTCATCTAATGGGTGACAATGAGATCCTGAACTCATGTTACTGCAACCAAATTAAAATCTTTCCTTTCTTTTTCTAGCTCTTTACACAGTTTTATCTTTCAAGCTCACAGAATTCCCTGTGATAATTTCTTGAAATACATTCAGAGGTATACCACATAGATTTATCTTCACTATCTGTATAACTCCTAAGTCATTTGCAGAGAACTTAAAGAGCAAGAAAGAGTAAATGATTGATGAGTGCTACAATATCCATAGGCTTTTCAAACATCTCAAATGGCACTCTATTTTATCACATACAGGATTTCTCTTAGATAAAAAAGTCATCATTGCCATATTCAGTTTAGGTACTCCTGCAAGCAGCATAGTCATGGATGTCATTGAGAATTCCTCCTGTTGGGAATTCCTCCTATCAGAAATCACATTTTGGGCTGCCAGTAGCAGTTTTGTTGGATGTATCCATCCAGAGGTGAAATTCATTCTTCAGCATGTATTCTGTTACAGGAAAAAAAAAAACCAAAAGCAACATGGGGAACACAAGCTATTTAGAGATATGATTTATTTAGAGATATTTTTCTTCATTTGTTTGGAATTCTGAGTTTTGGTCCAGAGAGAGGAGCATTGAGAGCATAAGGCATGAAGAATTGCACCAAGTCCAAGCCGTACTACTGTGAGTACCTCAGCAGGACTAGGTTTTATGGGAGATAAAAGATATAAATGATACATTTCTGTTATGAATATATTTTTCAATTTTATCCTTAAAGCTGTGCAACAGAGTGTGATAAAGAGCCACCAGCTACCTTTCAAGAAACCAGCCAGATTTTTTTAGTCAAACAAGACAAAAAGTCACAAATACTTCTACTCAAATAATTTTACTCACTGTTGGCAGTAACTCTGTCCCAATTTAATTTAAAAGCTTGCAGTATGCAAAGCAGTTTTTATGGGAAGGCTTTCATATGTTTACTTCATTAGACAAAGCATTTTGCTAATTAACATAACATATTTTTCAGCCAAAACAGGCCCCTGTGGTCACTTCAGTGAGAGTTGACTTCAAAACCACCTCCACACTTACCTGATTCAGGATGAACACGGGTTTCTAAAACATTGCTTCAACAGAAAATCGTTTCTCTAGTGAGTGAGCTAGAGAAATAGCATAAGGGCCTATGCAGCTTCGTATCTTGTGGGAATTATTCGGCCTTTTGATGCTCCTTAAAAGATTAAAATACTCTGTCCAGGCTGGAGCCATTCCATCTCCCTTCACAGAGGAGTACTCTTTACCTCTTTGGTGAGGCAAGTGACCTGAGTAACAGCAGCCTCTGCCATTTCCTGCCTTGACTCCAAAAACTGGATTTGAGTTTTGATCTCTCAGCCCTGAATCACACAATAAAACCCTTGGGAATCCAGGGGGCAGCTGCCTCCATCCACCTGATTATTTATCACCAGCCCAGGTTGGGCTTAATGCTGGTAGAACTGTTCACTTCCATCTGGGAGCATCCAATTCAGCAGTCGAAACAAAGTAGTTTTCCTATAGACTCACTCAGAGTCAGCTGCATTTCCCTTGTACCAGGTAAAGCCTTCCCCCCAAAACACAAATAATTTTGTTTAGGAAACCATTTGCCATGAATTGGGACAAGAACTTTTCTTTCTATCCAAACTCCCAAAGAATGCGTATTTAACTTCATTTTATTATATTTTTAACATTCTTATTGCTTATTTATTATTGAATTGGCCACATAAAATTAGACATCTCTGCTATACCAAGCACTCCTTAATCAGTAGGATGCCTAATCAGGCTGTCAAGATGCCAGGCCAAAGGAAAAGCTGCAAATCCATTTTTGTTTGATTCCAGTGCCAAAGGATGGTATAGGGCACTGGAGGGAGAGAGGAGGTAAAGGTGCCATTTATGGCACCTCAGCCCTATGTTCCTGTGTTGTGAGAGAAATTGGTACAGCATTTGCATGTCCCAGTTACTGTGCTTTGTGCTTCATCCACGAAGAACATAATTCTATTTTGCCTTTATGAAAATCAAATTGATTTCTGCCTGTGAAAATACAGCTTTTGTTGCTGATGAATTGAGAGGCACGTGTGCTGCTCTGATCACTTCCCCATTCTGCTTGAAATCTGGAGTTAAGCAGACAATCTGCCAGAGGGGTGATTTCTGCCATATTTATATGTATTTTTCATAGATACCTCTTCACTCAAAAAGAGCAAAATGCATTTACTTGGGTGTGCTAGCTGTGGGCAAATACATAAAGAAAACCTAAGCTTAAATTATGTCAACATTACAGCAAGAAAGCAATAGCTCTGAATATTCTGATTAAGGCTGACAACCCAGTCTCAGCTCCTACAATTGTATTAAAATGAAATTTTAATGCCAGAAGGCATAATGTGAAGATAGACAAGGGGTTTAAAGCTCGATTATTTTTTTTACTAGTTTATTATTATTTATTATAGTAGGTCTTGTTTTTCCTATGTAATATTCATCTACAATTAGGTCTGCTATTAAAAAAGGTACTGTAGAGGGAGAATAGAGTGTGTGAGTCTGTAAGGGTAGCACTGAAAGAGTAGCATTAATATGTGTTTAATAATGTATGGAGGCTGGAATTGTTCCATCATCAACCTGTCATTCAAAATGTTTCCGATACAGCCATTGATCTGACATCTCTTTCGTGGTTTAATAACGTTGTGATTGATGCCTGAGTGGATATAATAAAAAAACCCCTTTAGAAATGTAAAAACTGAGCAGTTTGATCACTGCTTTCAGTCATTGCTGCTCAGCACTTCCAAGTTTGGCCATCAGCAGCAAAAATCTGCCACTTTGGTGGGAAAAAGATTTGCTTATTCTTTCTCCTCCACTTGTCATTCCTGAAGGAAGTTTGCTGTTCTGCACTTTCTTGGTCAGGGTTTCCCTCCCCTCCCTGGTGTTAGCATCCATTTCAGGTACTTCTTGGGTTCCAGTTTCATTCAATAGTTTGAGGCAGCCTTTGTTAGTCCTCATAGGCAGAGGAGAGAAAAGTTTTTCTCCTCAAACTCCAGCTTTTTCTCCCACTCCTTTGTAACAGCCTTACTGTGGCCTTGTTTCATCTTAAACCTTTGAAGCCCACACCAATGGGAGAGTGAATAGAAGCCAGGTTTTTTACTAAAACTGATAGTTCAACTGGCTGCTTAATTGTTCTTCACACTTGAAGTTCACTCCGCTTTCAGTTTCTAATTTAGAAACTTGATAAGCAACTTACAAAAGAAACCCTCCATTGCACTTTTTAAACAAAACAAAAACAAAAAAAAAACCAAAAACAAAACCAACAAAACAAAAACAAAAACAACAAAAACAAAAACAACAAAACAAAAACAAAAACCAACAACAACAACAAAAAAAGTTTAATTGTTGTCTGTATTAAAAATGCAGTCAGGTGAAACAATCACAATGACATAATGTGGATCCTGTTGTAACTGCAAACTACCCTCACTCAGCTTTCCTGGTTTATAGTATCACCAAAATTTCTCAGTGGAATAGCAGGCTTGTTATGCAGGTACATCAGCCTTATCTTTCATTTTGTTAGTTCTTTTTGTTGCCAGCAAGGCTTGATGATATCTCCAGAACCCTTCAATGGAACAACAAGCTTGTTATAGGTTTTTTTATCTTTTATTTCCTTTGGATACTCCATGGTCACCGGTGGTTTAAAATGTCACCTGAAGGCCTCAGCAGAATAACTGCTTTGTTAGATAGGGTTGTTTTTTTTCCTGTTTAATCTTCCATTCTATTTACAGATACTACAGCTACATGGAGCTGAAACATCATCACATTCCCCTCATGTTCGGATTCTTGTTCAAAAAGTACTCTCTGTTATTCTAATTGTGTGTCACAAGGTCCTTGGAGAGCTACAGGAGCAAAGTTTCTTTGCAGTCTTGTGCCTTTCACGTTATCAGATGTTAATCTTAGAGCTCTTTTATTTTATTTATTGACTGACAGTTTCAGTTACTGTTTGTGTGGAAAATATAGGACTGAACCCATTTCAAATGAAATAGCATAGTTCAGGCTGAAACTAAGATTTTCCTTATCCTTTTACTCAACCGAAGTCCAGGGCAAATCTAAGTGATTAACAACATGGAGCTGTCTAGGGCAGGAGATCCATTTAAGGAGAATTGATTCTGGTTAGAAGGGAGAAGATCAGCATAAATTCTTGTGAGATTTATAAAAAACAAGTTACTCCTCCTGCACCTTTCTTCCCAAACACTCTCTTGAAAGGCAGTTCCAATTTACCTCATGTGTGAGATAAAAAGGGGCACTCAGTGCAACTGAAAAGCACCAGATTCTAAGCAGTCAACAGAAGACGAAGAACTTTCTTCATGAAGGATTAAATCAGTTTTCAGAATTCACTGCCATTAAATATTTTTGAGACAAAAAGGTTAACAACCTTAAAAATAGATTCAGTATTTCTATAAGGAAACATCTGTGAATGCAGCAGCATTTTTGAGGAAAAAATCTTAAATTGACAACATAGGCCAAATACTTCCTCAGGTGAGCAAGGAAAGGTGTGGTCTTTCCCCTTTCTGGACCATCTTGAAATTCCACAGACTCATGTAAGAACTGGGCAGATCAGCACTTGTGCAGATGAGACTCTTTTTGCTCATCTGTTTCAACATGGGTTCCACAGTGTATGTGTGACCATAGTTGTGGTTAGATGGTATTTTTGAATGAATAGAGTTTATAAAATCATCTATCTGTAGTGTTCCCCCTTCTCTTCTGAACTCAGCTCAACTTTCCCACCATTTGTTGGTAGTGGCTTACTGTTTGCCTTTATGTGCAAGTGTGCCAATCTTCAAAGCCACTACCTGTCATAGGCAGGAAGGGAAAATGTAAAAGGTGAATAAACACAGATGGAGGGAATTCCATTGTTTGGTCCAAGCAGCACTTCATCTGAGCCCAGCAGGTCAGTAGCTTTTATTCTGTGTTAAATTTTACCTTCACACAACACTTCCATGAATGAACAAAGAGCTTTTGTTAAGGACTCCTTGCCTCTGAGGTATCAGCCACTGACTCAAAGTGACATTAGCCCAGATTCTCTTTCAGAGAAGGAATCAACTCCCTGATTGTGGTGATAAAAATACACATCAACACAAAGGACTAGTGATGGATCAGCAAAGCAAAAAGTATCAGCCAGAAAAGCCCTAATATAACTTCATTTTCATCATCAAACTAACCTCAAATTGATTTGCAGATGACTTTACAAAACTGTAAGCTAGAACATTTAAAGGCTTGTTTCTCATATATTTTCTTAAATACGACTGCTGCAGTTCTTTTTTGGGATTTTTAAAAGTGCCACCTGGTGAATGGGAGTGTGGTTCAAAGCCACAAAGCCACCTCTTCCAAGCATGTTGTTTGTTGTTTTTTTTTATTATTATTATTTAGTGATAGCCATGCACTGTATATAAAATGATGTCTTTTTTTTATTTTATTTTGTAGTAATGAATAGAAACTGAAAGCCATAAAACTGCTAGTAACTGGCATAAATTTAGTGGTCTGCAGATTATCCCCCTCAAAATGGCTCATCTATAATCATAGTCCCAGAAATTTTTGTTGATATCTCTCCTACAGATGAACCAAAATTGAACTCATTTTGCTAACTACCAGTACGTCCTTTACCTAAATACTTAGAATTTCAAGAGGAAAAATATAATGTTCACACATTTTCTTGTGAAATTGTGCTGATGCTATAAATGACTGGGCAAGTTTTGGGGAGAGACAGAATCTCTTTATTTAGCAGACAGGGAAGTAGAAGGACAAATAATAGTTTAAAAAAAATAAAAAAACCTGAAAATAATTCTAGATTTGAAAGATCCTGCCACACCTACAACTGGCAAACTCAATAAGAGGTGGAAAACAAAAGTACTCTAAATGTCAGGTCTGTCATCTGTATTTTCTTGATGTGTTTCTCTTTTGTAAATTTGTGTTCCATTTTTCAGTCAAGAAGAGAACTCTTTGCCTTATTAGAATGAGACTTATTTTTTTGTCCTGCCTGTGTTTAAACAAGGTTCAGGTAATTTTTACTGAAATGAGGAATATGGCTTTCCAGAGAAGTAATAAATCCAAATATAAGTGATGAAGACAAGCTCTGTGCGGGCTCTGTAATAGAAGCCAAGTTTGAGGATCTTAGAGAGGTGAAGGGTGTCCTTCAAAACTATGGCTGTGTGAAAAGCAAGAAGTGTCTCCCAGAGGTGCTGCTTCCACAATTCTTCTCTGCCAAGAGCTGGGGAACAGATCTGTGGTCATTTCTCCTCATGTACAAATACACACAAACACAGCAAGAAGTCTTGAAATCCTTGAGGAGGCTGTATTGTGGAAAAGAACTACTTGATAAATTACATGGAAAACCAGCTAGTTTATCATAAGTACTGTTGCTTTCCTTCACACAGTATCGTTTAGGTCTAAGGTGAAGCACTTGAACTATATCAACTTCAGAGAGAGATGTAAACCTTAGCTGAAAGAAAAGGGCATGAAGGTGAAAGGCAGCAGAGGTTTACAACACAGTGTAGGTGCATGAAGGGTATCCATGGAAAGGAAAAGAAATTTTAGTGGTGCTACCAATAAGGTTATGAAAGTGGAATAGGGAAAGCATAGCTTTAATATGTTGCAGAAATTGATAATACATTGAGAGCTAAACTAGTGTTTGAAATGAAGCATAGAAAATTCATTGTTTGGGACATCTAGAACCCAGCCAGACCAAACACTTTAAAACGCACAGGAGGGATTTCCAAGTGTTGACACAAATCCAGAGCAGTGGCTAATAGCCTTTTGTCATCCCTAACCTCTCTTTTTCATCACAGAGAAACATTGTTTCAGTTCAAAACAGGTAATATTCATTTAAGTACTAAGACTTCAGAATATTATAAAAACTTTTAAATATGTTTACTGAGCACAATGTACCAAGACTCAAAAAAGATCTGTGCATCAAAATAACATTTTGTTTGCAATGTCTGAAGTTTACAGTCAAAGAGTAAGCATGTGTTGCAACTGACCATACACAGTATCCTCTTACTAAAAAACACTTGGCACCAAGAGGTAAGATTGATTCATTTCAACATGTGCTGTGTGACTAGTAAGTATACTGCACTCTTTGGATTTTTTTTTTCCTTTCAATAAAATGGGTACATTTTGTTAAGCAAAACGTTTCTGCTCTGAGCAGCAACCTTTGAATTACATTTCCCTTGTTTTTCATAAGGGAAATTTTTTAATTCCAGAGGCACTGGGACTTCACAGAAGCACTAGACTGCAGGTTTTGCAGTGCTTTGGAAGGTGACCCGTTGCCATTTTACTGAAAACACATACAGTGGAGTTGAAAGTGAATTTAATCTGAAAGATGTTCATTGTTTTACATATTTTAATCACGATGGAAGACATAACATAACCTGTGTATTGGACAGGACCTGGACCTGCAGCTGCTCACAAAAATAATATTCCATTGAATTTCACTGCCTTTTCCCATATTGTATCCCACTGAATTGCAGCTCACAGTGCATTTCACAGTTATTCCACATGGTTTATCAGATGGTTGGCAAACTGGTACCCCAAAGGTTTAAACTTCCTGTAAGACAAATTACCAGTGCTTTTGAGGTATCTTTCTTGTTTTCTTCTGGAAAGAGCAGCCTGTTCAGGGTTCACTCATTTGTGAAGCAAGGTTAAATGAAGGAGCTAAAGGTACAGTCTTCATACATTGTGTAAGACACTGGGATCCTGTATATACAGTGATTTCAGCCTGAAGTTCTCAGAAAAGGATAAGCTTTGTTCAAATGATTTACAACTCTATAGGGAGCTGCTGATGGCAATAACCTCTGTGCTCTCTGATGGTGTTTTATTATCTGTAAGTTATGGGTGATTCTGTGTCAGAGCTACGAAGCTGTAGAATCCTCTTGCTCCTAAAAGACTCAGTTTGGGAGGAAGCTTCTGCTATACCTAATATTTACCATGAAACAGCTCAGTCAGCTCTTCTCATTGAGCTACTGCAGCAAGGGGTTTGAGAGCAGCTGTGTTGAGTGAATTTGGGAGTTTGCTGAGTTGAATTGTTTTTCTAGCAAGGTGATGAGCTGTTGAACACAGCAGATTTCTACTGTGTGGCAGAGGTGAGGCACACCTCATCGGGATGGGCCCAGGGAGCACTTGTATCCCAGAGGCACATCCTTTTCTGGTCCCGTGAAGGGCTACTCTGTCCTTCGTGACATCTTATGACTTTTGAATGTGGTAGACACACCTGAATGCTTCTAATTTTGCCTTTTTAATATTAGTAGTTGTAATGCAGCAACAGAAACTTTGTTAAGACTTTAGTATCTAAGTGTCCAAATTATTGTGCATTTGCCAACCTCAACTCCCAGTTTTCCTTTGCTGTGTTTTCCTTGGGGGTTTCTCTTAAATCAGTATAATATTTATATGACACAAACTGATGTCACTGATGCAAGGACTTCATGCTGTTTGTGTTCTCAGGCTTGTGAACCATAGCTCTGTGCAATGTTTGCAGTATAGACCAAAGGTGCTATGATTCCCAAAGTGATTTTTTTTTTCAACTGCTCAGGCACCTGATTGCTCCGTTCTTCCTGTTTACTGTACTTTTGCTCTGCTGCCAGCCTTTTCCACCTAAAACACCTGCACTTGACTAAAAATTAGTTGTATTTGTTCTTTCTTCAATTGCCATTTTTGACAGCGTGAATGTGAGTGACAAAAATACAGTGACAAGGGGAAGTGAGAATTGGGCTATGATGGTATTCCCACAGATAACCTTGCCTAGTTGAGCCACAGAATCCAAACTGGTGCTCAAAATTTTAGAGTTCAAAGATAACTTTTTAACAAAAGCCATCTTGATGACTTTCTTTTAACATACAGATGCCCCTAACTTGCTTTAGTAGAACTGATTTCATCTGAAGACAGTGGACTTATCTCAGAATCTTTAGTTTTCTGGAAATAAATGGCTGTTCCAACAAAATGGCCATAATCTGATTGATTTGTATGAGTTTCCTATACACATTCTCTAAGATTATTGTATTACATGAAGTTTATCCATAACTGAAAAATGTAAGTAGCAACAATTTCGGATTTCCTTGATGGGCAAGGGGACAAAAGGAAATAGTAGCAAAAAAATCCACTTAGTGTGTGGCCATGGGTTGAAGAAGGAGGTTTCCTTATTTTATTTGAACAATATTGAGAGCAAAAGACCACTGACCTTGATGAAATCTTTATCCTTTGTTTAAAACTGAGTGTAATGGAGTTGGAAATCAGAAAATGATTGATGGAAAAATTTAAAGTAATTAATCTGCAACAGAAGGCAAGGAAAATAATACATTTCAAGGCTTATAAATCCACTTTTCTTTTTCATTAATTTTCATACAAATGTCATGAGCAGTGTTATATTTTTTTGCGTTTCAAAACAGAAAAATATGGCTTAAGCACCAAGGCATCATCTTGAGCTTATTTATAATACTAGGATTTTTACTTTATTGCATATGCCATTGGATATGTTTTCCAAGGATTCTTAATTATCTGATTGCAATTACAAGTCTGGCACAGAAGTGTAAAGTATTAGTGTATTTTGTCTGTAATTGTTCTACAGTAATCTTTGCAGGCAGAGCTGATTCTATTGTAAGAAATTTCAGTATTTATAGATAGTTTGAAGCACTTATTTTTAAGGCAATTCAGATTATGAAGCTGTGGCATTTCTATGGAAGGTTTTTAACTCCATCTGCACATATCCTGTAGATTTATGCCAAACATTTCTTCTTTTTCTTTTTTTTTTTTTCCCTAAGGTACAAATTATACAGGAGGGAATACGTAGCATTTGCTGTTCCTCCCAAACACAACAGGACTCCAGTCTTTTCAGAGGCATCCTGAGGAAGAGAACAACTGACAAATAGCAACAGCAGCACCTATATTGCATTTTATATTCTCAAGGTGTTTTAAAAATGTTAATTAAACCTTGTAGCATCACTTAAAAAAAAATCAAATAATTGCAAGTTCTTCAATTCCCTTTGAGGTAAATGACCTCCATACAGTGTAGTCTTTCTTATAGTATGGACAGCAGCTCCTGTTCCAAACCAGGGATGCTCAGCTGTACATTTGAGGCAAAGCCTCAGTGCAATGGACTGCCATAAGCTGTTCTGGTCAAGGCAATGGAACTAGTTGGCCTATTCTTCTCAGGAAGAAAAAAAGAAGATTTTACCAGTTGAAGTTAGATTTGGCTTTACTGCCTAGCAGTGAATCTTAATTACTTCTCACTGAATAATCTGTAATAATCTATTCTCTATATTAATAATAATGAAAAAAATTTTAAAATAGCAGTTTTCGGTTAACTCAGTGTTCTGAATTCCCATACCAAATTATATCATGAATGTCAAATGCATTTTGGCATTTATATTTCCCTGAGTTCACTAGCAGTATGGACAGCTGTGTCTTGGTGGTTGTATTTAATGTTGTTAATCTTGCGCTGTTTTCATCTTCACGCTCTGTGTAGTGTTTCTCATGATCTTCACAACAAGCAAAAAGTTCCAGTCCTGAGGCAAGGATGAAAGTTAAGCAGAAGCTGTTTCAGTTCACAATTACCATTCCTTCAAGGCTGTTAGGGGATATTACAGCTGGGCAGGCTGGCAAACCATCCTCCCCACACACCCTCCTATCCTAAGATTAAATTTGTTGTCCCTGACATCAGCTACTAAGTGCAAGGAATCTGCAAATGCCCTCATTCAGCTTCAGGAATGGCCAGTTTTATACTTTCTAAGTGTTAACTCTGCTAATTTGTATTTTAGCAGTGTGGTCTATGAGTTCCGTATAAGACTTGTATGTCAGCAGCAATCCTTCTTTGGAAGGTAAATCATGCAAAGTTCTATGGCTTAAAAGTGTTGATATAAATTTATTTGACAGAAAAATGGCCACTTTGTCATCTCTGTCATATTCTTGGACAAGGAAATCTGTGATGCAGTTAAGACTTTGTCCACTGCAAATATTTGCACAGCACTTAATCTTTTTTTTTTTTTTTTTAATATATATTTTGTATAAAAGGAAAGGAGAAAAGGAACATTATGCTGATCAGTGGGCACCAGTGCAAAATGAAGATGTCTGAGCTTTCCAGTCAGTCCATGTGCCAGAGCCAGAAGTGCATCAAAGAATCAGAATAGACAACCTAGCCTAGAAATAGTTACTTTTCAAGATCCTCCTGAGATGAACAATTCCCTGATTAGGCTGTGGCATTTAGAAGAGGCCAGAATTGCTTGCCTGTACAGACTGGGGTATATTTGTGCAGTATTTGTTCCTTTTCGCATGATTGCAGCAGAGGGGTCAGAGGAGCTCACTGAGAACTCCTGTTAGGTGCTGTGTGGAATATTTTAAATATATGCCTTTAAGGAAAGCTGAAGATGATCGAATTTCAGTTTGATAGCTGTAAATGGGCTTTCTCAGCTGTAGTTCTTATTTTTTTTTCCAGCACTGTATGTTGCATCCATGCCTTTTCACCAATGATATTTAAGAGAAATATGTCTCTCAGCTTTGCTTCCTGATCTCATGATCGAGGGAAGGGTTGAAGATGTTCTTTTAATACACATAGGGGGAAGTGTTACAGCCTTTCTTTCTATTCCCAAGTGGAAGTATCTGAAGCACTCCCAAGTATCTGTAAAGAATCAGTGGTGTCCTAAAGAGGAAAGCTAAATGCCCTAATATGGGTTTGGGAGAGTACAGGAGACTCTCTCTCCTGCTGACCTTATCAGTTATTATAGTTTTGCTGTCATTGACAGTAATGTTCTATTCATCTGGATTCCATTTGAGAGAATGTAGTGTGGTAGATTTTTTGCCAGTTTTAATGTTCCAGAGTGATTCAGAATGTGAAATTAATATATTATTTAGAGTATATTTACACCTCTGACTATGCATTGTGACACAGACAAGGGATCTTGTTCTCTCTTAGAGCACCCGTCTCCAAGCTCTATTCATTGTATTTGCCATTTAGAGCACCCATCTTACACCATTTTCAAGCTGTTACTATGCATCCACTGAAAAAGAGGTGAAAATTATCTCTAAACTTTGTATTTCGTTCAGATATAAATTTGAAAAATTCTATGACAACAGGATTAAACATGTAGGAATTGCATATTGAAACATCTTAGAGGATGTTCCAGACTATCATTCTGCAAACTGAGCAGTGCACCTCTTGGTATTTTTTTTTTTTTTGTTTCCTCTCCTTTATGACAAATACTTCATTGGTCTACAGCATTTCCTTTCTCTCTTGAAATGGTTTTTAAATGTGCACTGCTGCAAAACTTTCCTTAAAGCCAGTCATGACTGGAAATTTTCTCTTTTCTGTTTTCTCCTTTGCCCAGTCTTGTCTTTCTTTATCTTGAATTTGCCTTTGAGGCCAGACTTACCCACAACTCTGAGCTGGATACAAAGTTTCTCAACCCCTGACTTCCTAAGTCTGCTCCCAGCCCAGGGAAACACAACCTCATAATGCTTGTGAGTGACACAGTAATACATTGCCTGGATGAGAGCTGACAGTGCTCTGAGAAATATGACAGTACCTCTGCCCTTGATCAGGCTTCCCATTTGAAAGTTTTCATTTTGGTAATTACATCCTTCCCAGATAGTAGCCCTAGTCATTGATCATACTAATATCATTATAACTGATTCCTGTAAGTCACCTTTTAAAGACACTTTCAATGGTTTCTTTTCCCCCAATATTGTCTTCTCTGCAGTCACAGGATAAGACTTTTTCTGTCTACCCTTCATCTGATTGATTGGAAATGCCAAATGCTTCCTTTACGTATGGCCTGGTAATATACACATCAGATTTCTTCCCTTGGGATCTTAATCAGAACAAGTAATGGCCTTTAGCTTTTCTCATTAGCAAAATGGAAAAGCACCATACCCAATCCATTAGAAATACAGCATTGTAATATGAATTTATAGGAAAATGGCTGCATGCCAGCAGACATAGAGTGAGTTTACCTTAAAGGATTTTCAGGAAAAAAAAAAAAAAAAAGAAAGAAAAAGTCACCCTTCTGTCTGGCTTGCAAACATTTTGAGCCGTTACTTATCATGCCTGTCTGTCAGGTATTTTGCTGTTGCTCCTTAAGTGCTGTTTGGACATCTCTGTCATATAAAGGGCATTCATAAGGATGAAATATGAGTGTTTGAACATGTATTTATATTTTCCCCAATGTTGGTTACTTTCCTGGATTATTCTTCTCATAATGTCTATCAGAATTAGGGAAAGGGGAGGAAATTGGGAAGATTTTGCTTTGCTTCTAATTTTTCACAGAACGTGCTAGCTGAAAAAATGTATGAAGAGCAACCATTTCAGCATACTCGTCTATCAAGCTGAGACTGCTGCTACACTTTTTTTAGCCCTGTCTAAAACTATTTACAATCAGTACAGTGAGAGCGAGGACAAGACTGATTAACAGATTTTTTTTCTCCAATGATGGGAATTGCTTTATACTTGGTCCGGCCTTTATTAGCCCTAGAAATTATTAAAATTCATACACCAGCACTGAAAACTTTCAGTGTTTGTATTTTCCAGAACTGTAAGAAGGTGTTAAAGCACAAATCCGAACCAAATGATAATTGTATATAATTTGAATACATACATGGTGATTCTGTCTCCTTTGGAAAACTAGCACTGAAAGAACCCAAAGAACAGGCCTTGGAATGCTGCTATTGTGCCAGCACTAAGACACATCTGTTTTACTGGCCCCTTCAAGCATTGCTCATGTTATTCCTGGTAAAATAACTACTAAGCACACCCATAAAGCTGTATTTAATAGTGTCTTATGAAAAATGAGCACTTGCACTTCTTTTTAATTTTCAAACAAACCTCATGTTTCCTATGTGTTAAGTTGCTCACCTACCTGTACAAAGAGAGAGTTAAAGCTGAAGCATCAGGCTTGCAATGTTAGCTACTTCACTTATGGTTCATCAGCTGTGTTGATCACACTTCCCCAACTAAACAGATTCTAGTAGGTTAAGAAAATACTGTAATAAAATAGTATGAAAGACCTGCAGGAGTCAAAAATGGGAGGCATCCTAAAGGGACCTCTCTGTAGGAGGCAAATTACTGATTAGATGATAAGACAGGAGAGCTTAAGGCAAGGAGGGATGGCTGTTTTTTGAGGTATTGGGATTTCTTTTTTCCTTCTTGCATTTTCTGTTTTGTTCTTCTGCTGGTTTTCATAGTTTTGGGTTTGTTGTGTTTTTTTGTTGTTGTTTTTTTTTTTTGTTTGTTTGTTTTGTTTTGTTTTGTTTTGTTTTTGTTGGTTTTTTTGGTTTTGTTTTGTTTTGTTTGGGTTTTTTTTAATTTTTCTTTCCTTCTTTTTTAGCTCTTCCCCTCATCTTTTGGATGAAACAATGACAAGTTAGGAGAGATTATGTGTAATTTTTATCATGCACGTTTAGGAGTTCAACATTGTTATCAGATCATTACATGGTAGATAAGCTGATGACATAGCAGTGTAGTTCAGTCCATTCTGCTAAAAGTCAAGGTTTCTCCTTTGTTTTTGTAGCCCTATTGCTGATATGATCCGATGTGTCTCAGAGATCCTCCCACAGCTGATAATTTAAATACCTAGGGGCAGACTGTAATATTCCTGCACAGTCACACTCTATCAGTAGGGCATTGACTTTAATTTTAAGGTGATCCTTCTCTCACAAGAATTTCAGAACTTTGTGGAAACTGAGAAAAGGAAGTCTTCCCCAAAAATGTTTACTGTTACCACCTTCCACAGCCCTGCCATGTAAGCAAAGCTAATGATCATGTGAATACATTTAAGGATTTTGACACAACAGTTTTTATGCCAATGACAGAAGCAATATTTTGTACTGCACCACTTTAAAACACTTTACCTTAAATGTACTGAAGTTGGCACCAGCCTTTAAAGGTTAGTATTCTCTACCCTATCCAAATACGAATATGGCTGAGCCATTTGCTGAAATTGCAGATAGAAGAAAAGTTGGCCAAGCAACATTCATGGTTTCCAGTTTGTGGAAATCAATCTTATGAAATTTGGTTTCATTCTCATTCATCTTCTAAAAACTCAGAACAAACCAGAAAGATTCTCCCTTGAGCCAGAAATTCCAAACAAAATTTAATTTTCAGAAACAATGCCTCATGTTGTTCCCACTACAAAATCTAGTCTGCAAGATCTCGGCAGCTGCCAACTGGCTTAAATGTCCATCTTGGTTTCTGTCAGTTTTCAGGCAGCAGCTGCAAAACACTCCCAGGATTTCATGTTCCAGAGTAGCCTCACCATGTCCAATGCTTTGGGCAGGCTTCCAGACCTCCTGTTGGGTCAGCTTACAGGTCTGCTTACTGAGGGCCAGATTAGTCTGGCAGCCAAGTCAGAAAACCCCAGGAATGTTACTTTGGTGAGGCAACTTGGTGGAATTGTCCTGAAAAAAAAAAAAAAAAAAAAAAACCACCACTGGTTTGAAGATTGAAGAGAGCCTGCCAGTTTCCAGATGTGTAGGAAGTGGTAAGGACATTCCAGAGCTTCACATGAGGGCCTATACGAAGCAGGGCTCTTGGGCCTTGCAAACTCCCAACTTAACCACACCATCTCTGTGTTGAGCTGCCTGGAAAACCTGACTGCCTGATTTGTAAGAGGTTTATCCACACATGCCCAACAGCAGGCTGATTTTCCTTGTGTCCTTAGGCATAAGTGCCCAGCATTTCCCAGAGGGAATGTGTTTCTCCCTGCCTGAGCCTGGACTGGCACGTTCACCATCAGTTCAGGAAGGCCAGCTTGCAAGGCATCCCCAATGCCATTGTTTGCTTCCAGGGTAAGCCCCAAAAGATGATGTCTCCAAGGTGTTTCAGGCTCACTGAACTGACAACTTCTCCTCCATCTCTGGATGCAGGGTACTGGTGAACAGCAGTCTTTTTTATGAAGTATTGAAATGGTCCCTGCCCTGCCCTCCCTTCCCATAGTGATATCTTTCATTATACTTAGCCAAATATTTTGGATCCTAGGGATCTTTTAGAGGTACAGGGCTGAAGAATATCATGCTTTAGCTGCTCTTGAAAACATCCAAGGTGTACACTGGTGGTATAATTCTATTATCTTACTACCTTTCCTCTGTCTGGCATGACTGCCTTTTCATGCAGGAGGTGTTGAAATTCTTCCTGTTTCTAGGAAAACTGGAAATACTAATATTCATGTGCCCTTTTGTCTGTTTTTACTGTTCTTTTTTGTTTGGTTTAACTTCCAGCTAATTGTCCTGGCTTTCATCTGCTTCATTCTTGGACAGCTGGCCCATGAGCTGTCCACTTTTATCCCTTGTCTGAAAGAGCAATGGAAAGTGCATGCGATGATTGATGAGCAACTGTTATTTAACAAGTCTAATCAGTTCTCCTTTTGTTTTAACAACTTCATCCATACAGTAGGGACCTTTGCACACAGCAGTCTGCTTCTCTTTAGACTCTTCAAATTCATGGAGATTTAATAGCATCTAGAAGACATGTTTACCTCTAGAAAACAATTATTTGTTCATAAAATGAATGTGTTATTAATAATAGCTCAATGTGCTCATATGTTCAGAGATTCACCGACACCTTTTTTTTTTTACTTATGTTGAAAATAGGAAAGTGTACAAATCAGTTTTCCTTCATCTTCCTAGAAACTATTCATCAGGGACTAATTGGCAGAATTTCAGTTAAATGGAAATGTCTAAGAAATTCCAACTAAAGGGGTGCATAGGGATTCTTTTCATATCAGAAGCCACAGTTATAATTCTGCTGCATCACCCCTTCATTCTTCAGTACAGAGGATATGAAAGAAGGATATAAATGTGACAGAATCTCAGTGATTACCAACCTTGGTTGACCAAGACTGATGCAATTATGTTATCTTATGTTATGATACAGTCACTATACCCTGATTTTATATAGGGTGCTGCAGACAGGACTGTACTAAATCAGGCACTAACCCATGCTCAGAAACTTGCCCCAGAGAGCTCATAATGTGCATTCGTAGAACAGGTACACAGAGGGTATTAGAAAAAAAGAACGCCTCTCTTGTAGAGAAATGTGTAAGAACTGAAGAATTAAGAAAATACCACAAATTGCCAGAGTCTTATTCTTTGTTTCAAGCACAGAAGTCTTCATCTCTTGCTAATGTATCCATCAGACATATGGCATTATTCATATTATGCAAAAAAGCAGTTTTTACATCTTGGGGCTGTTCATATATGCAGTCATACATGGAGGATCAGTTTTCATTTCTGTACAGTCTCCATGGGTCCCCAACTACAATGTCACAAAGAAAAGTGAAAATATTATGGGCCTCTGTACACTCACATGGACTGCAAGGATCTTTGGCACTCTCAGGTCAAGTTCCTAAAGGAAGTTTCCAATTAATGAAAGATGCTATCAGAATGGGAACTTATTTTCACATCCTGATGAGTTTTCCTCCATTTTTGCCCTTTTCACACATTGATGAGATAACTGGAAGTGGTTTGAGACTTTTACTGAGTTCATTTGTGATGCCAGCCTTTAGACTAAGAACTGGTTAAAGTGAATGAGCCAGTTTTTTTTTTTCTCTGTTTATACTGCTTGCATTTACTTCAGTTTTTACAAAGTGTATGCTAGTGAGAGCACGGTGCACAGCTGCATGTGGGGATCTGATTCTTCTCATATTTGTTTACTCTAAATAGTCTTTATCTGATTAGCCCTGATCACTCTGCTTTAGTAGCAGGACTGAATTTCAAAAAGAAGAAAAGACCTGTTAGCTATGGGGGGGGTTAGATCATCCGCACTTTTTCTTCTATACCTTTGTATTACTCTGATTTCCAAAGATAGGGATTTGTGAAGGATGTTTAGAACTCCTGAAGAGAAAAGGAGATTAGTTTGCAAATATAGTTCTTGAAGTTATTATTCTCTCTACCTTCATTTAACTTGCTCAGAGAATTAGGTAACATCTCATTAGGAAGGTTGAAAGGGAATTGATAGCCAGCATTCCTAAATACATTTGTATTACTGAGCAGCAGGGAAGGAATGTTAAATCCGGTAAAGATTTCTATTCTCTGCCTGAACAATGAGTGCAGTGGCCCAGCGATGGGATTCTGTTGAATGACAGAGCTGTTCTTGATAGAACTGTGGTAATTGTGTGGTAAAATGGAATTATATTATTATATTTTAGGCCTGGCTGATAATTATTAGCAAAATTATTGTAATATATGCAAAAACTTCATATCATTTATTCTCCCGTTCTTTAATTGGGAGAAAGTGAAATTAATAACAGCCATTGAAAAAGTACAGGATTGAGCTGGAAAATGAAAATACTTCTGGGTAGCAACAGATATTTTAAGTTTAAAGTGGAAACTGTGGCAGCTGGATATTGTATTTCATTGAACTGCCACAGGCACTGATGAACTAGATGGTCCTTTTCTCTTCCTAAGTTCCCATGCCAGACTATGGGATAAGAGGACACAGCAAGACAATGTTCTTTTCTATTGGAAAACAGGGTATTTTCAAATGAGAAGGTGGAACCAGAGAGAAAAAAGCTGTGGTTTTATTCTATATTTCATTAAAGTTATAACCGCTTGACAAGGGTCAAAGAGAGATGCAGTTTTTGTTCTTTGCAGGGAAAGAGATTTGAAAGTGGAAGGGCAGGTTTCCTTCATGGGAAAAAAAAAAAAAAAAGAGAGATAAAAATAAATTCAGCCAACAGACTCATTTCCTTCAGTTTTCCAGCAATGTAAATGTTTTCACATAATTCTGTTAGTGATGCAGTGTCTAGACTTCTCAGATGGTTTAAAAGATAAAAAAATAGGCAGAAAGAAACCCTGGCATTAATTCTGGGAATCCTGAAAAGCTAAGTCATTATCACTGTACTGTAGCTCATGCAGTGATATGAAACCACAAATAGTCATTGAAGACCAGATTCTGGAATCCTTGCTTATTTCAGATACACGGTTTAACATTTCTCCATGTTAGACATCCCATTTAATCTCCCTTTAGCAGGCTGCGGTGGTTGGTGTAAACACTTACCAGCATATTCTGGTACAAGGCATTTTGGCTCTCACCTTAACTGAAAAGGCTCTGTGTCTTCTCAGGAACATGAAAGCTGATAATAGAAGGAAAGAGATCTTTGATTCTTGCAACAGAGATACATTGATATAACACCAAAGCAAAACACCAGAAAAGAGCATTTGCACATAGAATATATAAAAGGCTTCTTTAACAGTTTTTCTTTGCTCATTGCCGTTTGTCCTTAGTAAGTCTACTGATTCTAACTGTTGTTTGAGGTTTCCAGATTTGCTGCAACCTATCTGTTACTATCGCATTTTTTAAATTCTTTTTTGTTTTCTTTATACCGGGAAACTTATTCACATTGATCAGATTATTAACTGTTGTCACTCTACAGTCTCACAGTACCCATAGTGACCAGGAGAGTTAATGTGTCTGCAGCAGCCTCCATCTAATCACAGCTGTGTTATTTTATAGGCAACTAGGCCTATAAATAGAACTGAACTTTAGGCTGGTTTCTTATACATTCTGTTAATGATGGCCTTCAGAATTTAAACAGAGTGTGCAGCCAAACTCTTCTGGTGATGTAAATGAAATAGTTTGGTCTTGCAAGAGGCACCCTTTCAGGCAGTGCCTCAGCTGAAATTCAGTAACTAATGGCTTGTGTAAGGGGTGTTTGCTATGTACCTCAGCTGTTAGGCAGATGCCCGACTCTGCATTAACCTTGGCAGCCTAAGAGGGCAGATGAATAAATGGACATTACCTGTGCCACAGTCTCAATGTAAGAGCTCCTGCAAATTCCCTGCAGATGACTCAGCTCCACCTTTGATGGGTAAACCATATTATCCTCCCTCACTCTGCTGCGTACAGGCAGCTGCCTTCCTCCTGTTTTATTTCCCAGTGCCTGTCACCTTTATGGGTTTGGTGTTTGCTGCAGGCTTAACAAGATCCTTGCTGGAGCCAGGCTGGGACACCCTGCTGTTTGCAGATCTCGAAGAAGTGATGTTGCTCTCTGAATTAAATATGATCCTTCTTGAGGGATCTCATTTTGTCCTCTCAGCCCACCTCCTCATTTGTTATCTCCTTGCATTTAACTCTTTGTAGTCACAGAGGGCAGTATCTGAAAGGAGAACAGAGGTGTAAGTGTACATTGACACTCATTTTCTAGCTATATATTTTTCCACACATTTAAGTAATTTCAAAATGGTGAAAAAAAAAAAGTCAGAAAAGGCATGAGTAGAATTGTTAATGTAGCATATAGACTAAATTGGTACCTGATAAGGGCAGTCTGAATTAAGCAGCTGGGAATCATAAAGCATGAATTATATTAAAATACTGCACATCTTCAGTGCTGAGAACATTCATTCTCTGTACTGTATGGAGAAAACAATAGTTTACAAGCAAATTAAGAGCCTTTTGCCACCAGCAATGTAGTTGTTTTCTGTAGTAGGAGTTACTGGCTTTTAAAGGATCAGACTGCCGAGAAAAGCTCCCTTATAACCTCCAGATCCATCATCTCTGCCTGTAGAGTCACTATTCATTTTACTATTAGAAATGAGCAGCTTCTACTTTTAGGCCCACAAAGCCTGTACAGCTGTGGAAGAATGAACAGTGATTTCCTCTGCCTTGCACATACCTTATTGAGTGGCCGATCACATCACAGCTCAAGAATCTTTAATCCTGATGGAAACACATGACAAAGAAAGGATGCATTTGGGTTTTTCAGATTCTCTTATTTCAGTGCTCATAATATTAATATTTAGTGGATTTAGCTGAGTGCTGCTGAGCTGAGCTTGTGAGTCATGCTGTCTCTGTTTCAACATGTGTGGATAAAGAACTATAGTGAGTGTGGTTCATGGAGAAAATAAATGTCAGTGATGGCTTTCTGACATAGATGTCTTCTTTGCTTGCCATCTGCCTACTTCCAAGTTACGTGAGGTTCCTGAGGTAGATGGGAAGTCATGTGCAGACTATGTGCCTTTACAGGAACTGTAATCCAAATTGAGCTGCATTACAACAGAGTCCCTTAGCTCAAGGATGTCCTTAGACTAAAACTTTCATCCTGGGTGGCCTTTAACTGAGTCTATATAAAATACTTAACTTTTCTTTAAATCTCAGAATAATTTCTGAAGTTCTTTCCCCACGTCCTAGCATGGACTCTATTACTTTAACAGATCCAGAGCACATTTTTTAATAGAATAGCTGGGTAAAGTGTCTGGGGGACACAGGGAGAGACACAGATTCCAGTGGGCTCACTGTGTGCTGGATATGGAAACTACTGAACAGCAGTGTTCAGGAAGCTTTTTGCTAAACAACCAACCATGAATATTCATGACAAGGAATTCAACTCTTGCATTATCCAAACCCATTGATGTAAGTATCAACAATGACATTGTGCCTTAGCACTGTGTAATCTTTATTTATCCTGTGAGATCAGAGAATTAGGATTATGTAGTTCACAAAGGAAAGAAATACATGTAAACTTGCTTGAGCTACTCTCAGTTATAATAAAAATTAATGTCTCCTTTTTCATTACACTGTTAATAAACAAACTAAGCTAAAGCAGCTTCTCAGCACTAGGCTTCCCATGGTAGAAACTGATCCAGCAGGGCAGGCACTCCCAAATTCATGTGGTCTCAGCTGGGACTCCCCGTGCTGCATGCGAGGGAACTTCAGATACTGTACACCAATTATGTTTCTCTGAGAACAAAGTTGTAGTTGTCCTTTATAGGTTGCAGTGAGACCCTGGGGACAGAGATTCAGTTCCATCTCCCGTAACATGTTTAATTGTTGACCCAATAACTCTTGCCTGAAATGGTGAGGGTATCTTTACATTCATAAAGAGGAAGACTTTAAATATGTTTGAACATTCTACTGAAAGGCACAACACGTGCCTGTGATACAGACCACTGCTCCTGTGTGATCCAGGGCCATTTATTAAGTAAGCGCCAGTATTCTAGCACTGAGCCTTGGCTAAATTTTCCTAGGACCAAATTATTTGCCACAAGTACTATGTCTTAATTTGTGCCATTGGTGGAACTAATTTGGCTAACAACACTTTTCTTTTTAATTGTAGAACTATAAAGGATTTATCCAAAAAATTGAACTGCCACTAGTACAGACGTTTAGACACGCAGAATGTTATATGCAGTGGAGGGGTCACTCTCCTACAGTTCTCCAGGGAGTCTGGCAAGTAACTGGATAGCTTTGGTCTCCAGTGCTTTAAATCATTGCTGTTTGGCTGAATTCAGTTAAAACTTCTGCAAAAAATAATTAAACCAGGAGATGTGAGTATCTGAAAAGACCAGGGCAAGCAGGCTTTGGCCAGGGCCACCAGTGACACTCAAGTCAACAGTACAGTTTTCCCTAGAGATTGTCTGGCAGTGAAAGAAGCAACGTGAAGGAGGCTGGAAAGTAAGATCGGGATCTGCCGCAAGAGATAAAAAATAATGGAGTAAGAAACTGCACAACTACTGAGAGCACTGCTTTTAGAGTCAGCAAAGACATCAGTTAATTCACAGACAGTTTCCATTGTTGTGCTATGCAACACAGTGCCAAAGGATTTTGCAAAAATTGAGTGAGCTGAATTAAAAGCCAAATCATTTAATATTTGTGCATTAAGTTGCATAGGTTTGTGTGTAAGGTAGGGAATGGCAGACAACTGTATCTTATAAGAGTCTGAATGTTGATCTTCTGCCAGGTTCAAGGAAGAAAACAGAGGAAGTTCAAGTTGAATGATAACACTTTATTATTTAAATTAACACTTTCAGAAAAACTCTATATACATTTGTGCAAGTGAAGCTAGACTGCATGGATGTTTAGAATCCTTGCAGGTCTTTGCAGAACTCTAAGAATGCATGCTTCAGGTTAATGTTAAATATTGACACATTTAGAACAATGCTACACAACAGATGTCTTCCCAACATGTGAGGGCACCGTTACAAGGCAGAGTGAATGCGGCAGAAGCAGCTCTGCGACACCCCGCTGGAGCATTCTCATTAGCTCTTACTCTGTGAGGCAGGAGAACAGCCCAACTGTACTGAGTACAATAGGGAGAGCTGGCCTAATGCTTGTGGTGGGTTAGCCTTCATAAAAAACACTCTTGAACTCAATTCTCTTCCTGAAGAACAAGGAAAAAGAGCTGCAGAAAAAAATGGCCTGATATAGGCACAGACACTGAGGGCATTCCTGTCTCTTTGCTCAAGTTAAGAAAAACACTGTGAATTTGGGGAAAAACACTGTGATGGTTCTCAACACCATATGCTGCTCGCATTGGAAGTATACATTCTACGTCACGTATGATCCTCACTTATTTTTTTAATAGAAAACAATTTCACTTAAATACTTTTTATTTTCTTCTACTTGAAAGAATACTTCAGAATTTAGCTGTGAGATTCTTACATATGCTGTTGTCATTCCCTTAGGCGTTTCTCCAACCTTGCTGCAGTCTGCACCCGACTTTGCAATTTCATAATGCATGTTTGTGACAGGCATATCAAACCATACAGTTAGTTTAGAATTGAGGTGGGAGAGTGCTTTAAATGTAAATTTTACTATAAACAGCGGAATAAAATCTTGCAAGCACTTCCTAGCTCTGCCAGGAAGCAAAGCTATATTTAACTCATTTTAAAATTCATCAAATACATTGTGGGCTGATTCAGATCTTTGGTGTGTCTTTGAAGATAACATGTTGTGGAAGTGTCATACAGTCAGTTGGGGGATTGGGCACATTTTGAGATTCTTGTCAGTGAAGACATGTAGTTAGGACTGGATTGTAGAAAGAAAAGTATATATAGATCTAAGGACTTAATATCAATACTTTATTTGAAAATTTGAACAATGACTGTGGCATTCAGTTCAAGAGCTTTTTGAGAAGTGCTGTACATAAAGAAATCAGTGCCATAACAACGACAAAATTCACATGCGCACATGAATTTTAAAAAACATTGTCTTGGAGTACTCGGGAGAGACAGCGTTTCAGAGAAGCTAATACAAATTGTTGCTATAATAATTTGCACAAGTTTCAAAATGCATAGGAAAGATCCCTGGATAGTTAGAAAAAGCCGTAAGAATTTAGCTAAGGTACCTGTGTGCAAAAGGAGAAATTCCAGAGGGATCTTACTCTTTCTGTATTTCTCCTGTCTCAGATTGCACCTATCTGCAGCTTTGTTTTCCTGTAAACTCAACTGCTGCTGTTGATAGGGTTAAATATAGATTGGAATTAACCTCTCAAATTTCATGCTTCCTATTTTGTAGGTGTCATTATATAAGGTCAATAAGGCTCCAAAAGATTGTTTATACTGCTTTGTATTTGTCACCACTTTATATATATATATCTCCTGCTATCATGTCTCCACTGAGTTTTTTCTAAGTACAAATAGGAGTCTCTCAACTTTAGAGAACAATCTGCTTTTGTCAGTGAGATGTTTACTATTGTCTATATTCAGATATGACCTGAGTTTGAATTTAAGATTACAATTTTTTGTAGCTGGGTAAGTTGGGTAAGGACCTGAAGTCCTTACTTAAAAGAAATAATATGCTATAATCTAACTAAAAGCTCTGAATGGGAAATTGAAATGGTATCATTCTTCTAACATGGTTTTATGCATCTTAATTGTGGTTTTCTGCTGTTCATTTGCTTTTGATTTGTTCTAGTACATGACTGCTGCTGCACCTATGCAAGGGACCTACATTCCCCAGTACACTCCTGTGCCTCCAACAGCTGTCCCTATTGAAGTAAGTTCATCTCCATCCATGAAAGTAGAGTGAAGGGGGAGCAGAACTCTTATTTATCGTGCCTTCTGTTGTTTGAAAGGGGCCAAAAGGTTCTTTATGGAGTGGTGGCTGGAAGCTTCCAGCTTTTTAAAAGAGGACTGCACATTCCTTTCTCTTTTTGTTTTCTTTCTTTCCTTTTCCTTCTCTTTTCTAACCCCTCTTTTTTATTTTTTTTAATTATTTGCAAGGGCTCTTGTTTTTGCATTTGTTTTGTTGTACAGCAGGACATGGAATAAAAACATCAGTGATTATGACTATTTTTTCCCCATGTACTTGGGAGGGAGATGGGAAGAGACAGGAAAACAAACCCAGCAGGCAGACCACGAAACCAAAAGAGATTTCAAGAAGAGAAGATTGCAAGAGGGTTTGATGCGGTCCTTAGCAAGCATAGGTAATTGCTGAAACATTTAGCCACCAGAAAAAGTGATTGAGCAATGGAAACCTTCCTCTTGTATATACAGACGTGGAGGATGCTGCACTGACTGAGTGCTTTTCATCCTTGAGGAAGGATTCGCTCCCTCCCTCCTTGGGGCTGAGTCATGCTGATGACAGTCTAATGAGTAAGTATTTACTCAACCCTGTAGACCACAAGCTGCTGGGAGAGCGTCAGCTTGGCCTCCACTTCTGTGAAGCTTCATAAGGGCAGCTGCGCACAGCGAGAGGAGGGAGCCTTGGCATCCTCTTCCCTGTGTGTTTCTCTTTGGCACTACCCTCTTATTCACAACTTCTGCCCTACTCTGGGGTAAGGCAAGGAGTGCCAGGGTCTCTGTACTTCTGTCTTCGTCTGTGTGGACTTTGGATTTTGTGCTATTACTACTCTGTGCTTTGAGGATGTGAGTTAGTGGTACTGCTGGCATGGCTTCACCAGCAGTCAAGTGGGCTTATCCTGTTTTCTCCTAGTTCTTTGCAATTATTCCCAGATAAGGTCCCACAGGAAAGGCTACTACTGTTCTGTCATACTGAGCTGGTTGTGTTTCAGTCTTTTTTGCCTCAGTATAATTTTGCCCTAATCCTCATTTGTTTGCAAATGCACCGTGAGTGCTTCTTTTCAATTGCCATTCTTAAGTCTAAATCAAGCAGATACAAAACTGAATTAAAAGGAGATAGTGGGATGGAGAGTTGGTTCATACCATGGGATTGGCTGCACACCATGCTGACCTGTCCAAATAAGAATTAAGGTTAATTTTAATTGCTCTTCGAGCCCTCCTCACATCACTTGCTAGTATATTCATGCCTTCTAAAGTAACTCATGTCATAATTATCTACTATAATAATCAAAATATTAACTGAATGTATAGCCTGTTTTGCTCTTATCCAGTGATGATGATTATTGTTAATATTTATCTGTATTCACGTAGCATCATGAACCAGGACCCCCTACCATGCTGGATGCTCCACAAGCAGAGACCAAAAAATACAGTCTCTGCCCCAGAGAGCTTACAATCTCAAGATGAGATGGACAAAAGGAGAAGGATAAAGACAAGGAAGTAGACAGAAAAAGATAATACTGGCAGTCTGCTAAGCAATAGATACAAAATATTCTGAAAAATGAAACTGATATTTTAACAGATGCTTTAAAATAAACTACCTGTTGTTTACACGGGACTCAAATAAAAACAAAGCAAGTGCTTTGTGCTCCCTCTTCTGGCTCTGTTGTGTGCAATAGAGTAATAAAGCATGTTCCCTGAAGAGACTTGCTATTCATATGACCAACACACTAAGCATGAGAATAGAGGGGAAAAAAAAGTATCTTGCTTTGAAAGCATACAAAAAAAAAAAACTTAAACCAAGTATTGTTCAGACTGTCTGAATAGGATAAGAAATTGTGCATAATGTTACATTCATGAATATAATCTTTTATATGTTTACTTATCTATTTTTTACAAACATATAAATAAAACAAAACTTCATTGGAGCTTTGACTTAACAGATTAAAGTCTTTAGTGCAAAACAAATTTATTTTTGAAGGGAACATGCATAGAAACAGTGTGTAGAAGAGGACAGCATTCTTCTAAGGTGACTAAAATTCTGTTGGATGTGCAGTAGTGGAGAGCAGTGGGCCTAGATTCTGCCTTTATCACGTTTTATATCAAACAAAATAAACGTGAACTCACTGTGAAGTTGGGGTAGGTAAGCAAAAATTAGAAGAGGTATTTATATGTTGTGAAAAAGCCAAGAAGTAAAACCCAGAATCCATCAAAATCAGATTTGCCTCTAGTTTTGAACGGGCAGGGAACTGCCCTCAAAGGAGAAGGTATTTTTCACTATAAACTGTGAGGGCAAAGTACTGCTGGTAGGCTGAGAAAGCTTCTTGTTGCTGAATTAGCTTTCTAAAATTGATGGAGTTTGTTGTGTTAGCGTGGGGTTCTGCTACTTCAAACTCTCTTGATCTCTAGAGAAATGTGTGAACGGTGAGCTGGTGCTGAGCTCTCTTACGTAATTCACTGCCATGAGCAAAATTAGTAAGTTTTTCATGTTCTTATTTGATTCCCTAGGGTGTTGTTGCTGATACTTCTCCACAGACAGTAGCATCTTCATCACAGGAAGCCAGTGGTCAACAGCAACAGATGGCAGTGGAAACATCCAGTGAACATGCGCCTGCATATTCTTACCAACAGTCTAAGTAAGTAGGCTTTGGAGTCAGAAGGGTTTGCTTCTTGATTATAGCAGGCCAGATTTGACTCCCTCTTTCAGAAATATAAATTCTGAATAGCTTCGTTAAGTTCAGATGAATTCTGGATATATAGCAGGTAATTAGCAAAAGGTTTTGGCTGACGGCCTCAATTTGGCAAAATGTCCTTGAGCTCCTGCCCACAATGATATGCTCTCTAACTGTCTGCTGCTTTTCTGGACTCACAAGGATCTCAACAACTGCGTTAACAATCATCATGCTGGGCTAAAGCAGCATCTGGCATCAGAGGTTAAAAAGGGCTTAAATTTTGCAGTGGTGAAAATACTGGCACGGTGCACATTGGCACACATAAAGGTTCCTTTCTGAAAGTGTAGTTAATGAAGCAGTATAAATTACCCCAAACTGGTATTTGTGATTGTGCAAAATTGCCATGCAGACACAGAGTAGGCAGGACCTGGAAATGGAAGAAGAAGGGATAAGAAAGAGGTGGGTAGAAGCACTGTTCGATCTGGCTCCGTTCTTCTGCTCCCTTTGTTTACTTCCCATGGAATACCTTGGAAAGTTCAAAATTTATAAACTGACAGCTGTATTTAGAACTTCTAAGGCATCCCTTCAACTGCAGAATAATATCTTCAAACACAACTTCTCTTTGCTGCAATAAAAATCTTCACAAAGGGAAGGTTGCATAGTGACAGGATACTCACTGGGACTGATAAATGTTGGACAGATTCTAGGAAGGAGAACAAATCCAGTCTTTCATTAACACATGTATATTGAACACCAGCATCACATTGAAAATAGGATTATACATGTTTTATCTTGGGGAAGAAAGTAGAGAAATAGCCAGACAAGAAATGCAATAGATATGTCAGTCACTGCATCATGACTCTGTAGTTACAGAGGCATCAGATATGGGCTGGTATAGGAAAGATTAGAATTATACCAATTTGTCAATTGCTTTACTTCCTCTTTGACCTCTGGAAGTGGAATGTGCATTTGTTTGTCTACCGTATGAATATCAAATGGTTTCAGATTTATGTGCTTTTGACCACCATAAAACAGAAGACTGTTTTTTGTCATGCCTATATCTGTCTGTATGTACATATTGCAAAAACAATCAATCACAAGCTACACGATTGGAGATACAGACTATGTATGCTTATCCTTTCTAGCTGCCAGTCTCTCTAGCACCTATAAATAAATGATGGCAAAATACTTACAGAATATAAAAGGCAAAGAGAGAAATATGTGTCTGTACCATCCTGTTGGCTGGTTTTAATGAGTGTGTTCTGTAGCATTTGGATCTGATGATTTCTGTGTCTCAGTTCCCTTTCTCTTACGTCTCAAAGAAAAAGGACTTAGAAGACCTCATAAGGACTTAGATCTAGAAGCCCTCATAAGGTAGCTGTGACATGCAGATTCTGGCATTTTTCCAGCATAGGAGAAAACTACATTGCAATTCTTTATGGAAATGGGTCTGTGTTTCTTGCTTATGTGGTGAATTCCCTGAAAATGAGATCGCTCATCTTTCCTTGTCAGCTACAGCCTTTTTGAAGTGATGGATATACTTGTAATGGCACTGGCATTTATATTCAGAGGACTTTCTTTCTTTTTTTAATCAGACAGGCAGATCCACTACAGATTTTTTTATTATGCTTATTTCAGTATTTTTTTTATCTGAAATGGGCCCTCTATTTATATCTGCCAGTTGCAGGCAGAAATGCAGTGTGGGAAGCTGTAGAAACAAACCAAAACATACACCATCTCTGTCTTTAAAAAATAACTTCTTACAAAATATTCCAGTAACCATTAATATAAAACCAAGTTAATTTGTTTTTAAAATTAAAATATTATTTTATTACTCTGCTTTTCAAAGGGCACATTTATTAATAACAAACATCATGCCAGATATAAAATGGTGATTGTCAATGTGAGATATGAGGAAGTAATTAACAGGACTGGAAAATGATTTTGTCAGATATAGGCAAAGGAACAGGCAGACTATATAAAATTATTACATGGAAGCTGATCAGTCAGGAGAAAAGTTATAATGTTATATTTCCTTATATTTATTTTCTTTGCAACCATCATGAAATTGCAGGGAACAAAGGAAGGACAATGTACTAAGAATGAACTGGGTGGTATAATACTCTCTTTGTAAGTAAAAATAAACCATGAAAATTGGAATTTAAGTTCCACTTTCTAATTAGCATATGCGTTCTTTTATTTAATATGCTGAATGCTGTACTTGAGGATCCCACCCACAGAGTTCAGAAATGGTAACTTCATGGCAAAAACCTGGCTATATATTGTATAGATAAAAACAGCCCTTGATTCTGAGCAGAGACATCTACTTTATGAGGAAATCACCTTAATTATTTTAGACCCTACTCCCCTTTTTCCTTGTAAATATTTAATTTTGCACATAAAAGCATGAAGATTATGAAGCAGAGATCAATGGATATCCTTGCCCCCAAGAAGTATACTGTCTTACCTCCAAGCAAAACTCTGCTGGACAACATACTCTGATTTTAAGTATGGAAAGAATTATGTTTTTCTGGAGCCTTTTGTAGCAAACTCAGTGCCAGGTTAGATTAGAGGGCATGTGTTGTGACCCATTGGTGGTATTGGACTTTCACATGTATGGCAGCCACTCGACCCATGGGTGTAGTAAAATCTCAGGAGGTGAGCTTCCAACTTGAGTAGTCCTACCAGAAATTATGCATAGAAAATCTGAAGAAAATATTTAATTGTTGCATACCACATAAATCTGTTCTTAACATTCAAAATATTAATTTTCAGACGCCATGCAATGAAAAAACCCTTTGGCTAATTTAATATTTAAAATTGTAGTTCTATGTTTACATGCCCAGACAAAAAGTTCTGCGGCCAGTGTTAGGTCATCGACATTCTTCACAATTTAAATCCTAATTTTTTTTTTTTTTTTTTGACTAGGAAAAGCAAATGCATTAATGTTTGCAAAAGGAAAGGTGCTGGATTTTCTTGTGTTGAATTTTGGTCAGGAAAGGATTTTTTTCATGTAACTTTAAAGATTGTGGGAAAAGCAACAGCTGACCCTTACAGATAGCCCTAGACACTGAATAGAATTTTTATGTAGGTTTTGGGTCTCTCTTAAAGATCTCATACAGTCTTTAAATTTAGGGGACATAAATTTAAGTGACACGAAACATCAAAAACACAAAATGAGAGGTATCTTCTGTAGGAAAAAGGTTGGTAATTTTTATTATTCTCTGTGCTAAATTTAGAAAGATATGACACTATATGATAAAAAAATCATCTAATTAATATTGCCTTTAAGGTTTCTGCTAAGTTAGCCTTAACTGGCTCATTAAGCAGACTGCTCCACAGTCTAATTGTTCTTGCCATCAGAAAACGTGTTCTTTCTACCAAATCGGTTGTATCCTTTTACTAAAATTTTATTTTTCATTTTATTATTAATACCCAAAATAAATAGTGGCAGTTATTATTATTAAAATATTCACCCTCTTATTGAATTACCTGTGAAAGTGGTAAGCCATTTATTCGTCTCATTTCAGTGTAGTTAGACTGCCTATTAATGCCTAGCATTCAAAGAGTAAATTCATCTGCTTAGGATGTGTTAACGTCCCCAAAGTAGGAGTTCTCTATTTTTGCCTGACTATTTTCAGCTTAGTGGTGGTATCATATTTAAACAGCTGCAAAGTTAGTTTAGCTTGGATAACTTTTAAAGGGAATTGGGTGGAAAAAAAGGAGAGGAGGCTATTTCAAAGTTGTTTTGACTTAATGACCACTTTAATTCAATTGTTTTTACAGACAATAAACAGGACTGAAGAATGTCGGTCTGAAATCTTTGCCTTGAATGGAGAAACTTCACTGAACAAGAAGTTGGCTTCCAGTTTGCACAGGCGTCAAATGAATGCTTTTTTTTTTTTTTCTACCTTTCCCAACGAAAACAAAACAGTGTTTTTATGTGCTGTGCAAATGGTTCCGTCATGTAGTCTGACAATTTTATTTTTGCTATTTTCTTTTTTTCAACTAAAGGATAAACCCAGAGGAAAAATGCTGGGTTGACATTTCATCTGGACGAACATTTGAATTCAGAATTTACCTGGAGGTGTAGCTAGATTTTTTTTTTTTTAACAGAAAAACTGATGATGTCAAGAGGGAGCAAGTTGCGATGAAAACCAATTGTCTTCCTCAAAAATTAAGCTACTCTTTTTCTCTCATTTTCTTTTTCTTCTTGTTTTAAATCTAGAGTATTTTTTGGTTTTTTGTTTTTTGGTTTTTTTAAAAGAAATGTTTAGGTAAGGTTTATCTTGAATCTTAATTGCCTTAATTTTAAGGACGTCAAAGGCTCTCAAGGCAAGCTGTCAACGTCTTGTTAGAAAACCCGAGAATGAATCGAAACTGCTCACACCGGTGCTGGTGCAGAAGTTTAATAGACTGAGTTTTTGGGGTGAACAAAAAATAAACTGTACAGTTTAAAAGAAAATGATTTTCTTCTTTTGAAGAAAAGTTGATGATAAAGGAACTGTGGCAACTGAAAGGATTGGAAAATGCTGGGACTTTTATGAACTTTGTCTTAAGTGTTGACAGAAAAAAAATCTAGAAGGCTAAAGCATTTTACAGTAAAGTTATTGAATTGAGAAAAAAACTTGCTGCATTATAGAGAATGCAGGGTTTTTTTCTTGCAGAATGCAGATTTTTTTATTTACAAAGCGTGATCGCTAGCAAAAGCATTAGTGCTTTTTATCTGCAGTCTTTTTTATGAGCTTTAAGAAGTTTTTAGTCCGCTTTGCTTGTCACATTGCGAAAACCTAGCTTAAGAGCATTAAAAAAAAACTTAAGTAGATAGGAGCTTATGGTCAAAAAAGTGCAAAAAAAGCAATAGATAGAAGAAATTGTTGACAATTTCTGTAGTCTTTCCTAGTTGTGAACAAATGCAGCCTATGGATGGCCTATTTTATACCAAAGATGAAGTGACACCCTAACGCAGTCCAGAAGATAGAGGGGTTTTTTTCTTTTTTTTTTTATCTTTATTTGACCTACATGGCCGGACCAGTTCTTACTTTCTTGTTTGTTTAAACTATCTTCCACTGGTGTTTTACATACTGCATATGTTTATAGTGGAAATTTCAGAATAGTTGGTGTCAGAAGCTGTCCGGGTTTTTGACCGTGTGCTTTGGAGAGCATCCCAAAGCAAGGGGGATTGGGTTACCAACTAATCTGTCCAGGCAGGCTTTAATTTTGGTGAGTTTTTCTCTTTACTTACCTGATCTTTGGTATTTCTACTGAAGCAACAGTCTTCCTTCTGAATTCCAACATACCAATTCATTTCTTCACCTCAGTCTTTGTCATCGTCCAGCATGCATAGCCACCTTAATTCTGCATTTATTTCTCAGTGTTGCATTTGAGTTGCCAGGTAGATACAAGAGAAAGCAAACTTGCTCTTTGTTCTCATTTTAGCTTTTCCATACAAGCAGAAATTTTGAAAATCACGTTGTATTGTCATGCAGGCAGGAAGTTAAAAATTATTCTTCTCTGCTATGATTTCTGTTGTCTTAATATGTTGGCTGACAATCACTAATTAGTATGATTAGGCAAATTAAAAAAAAAAAAAAAGGCACTAAATTTAATCCACCAAAACCTGTTTTAGGAATGACAGTTATTTTCCATACAGAACTTGATTATGGCCCTTACTTCTTCCAAACAGACAAATGAAAAAGGTGAGAAGGAAGTCAAAAGATGATTTTTTTCCTTGAGGAGGCAGAAGTGAAGCAGCATTTCCATATATACATACATACACACATATTTATGTGTAAAAATTAAACCAAACAGTTTTAAACTTTCCTCCATCCAGAAGAGAGGGGAAGGCTCATCACATTTATTGTGGTGGATTAGAGACAGGGTATCCATTAAAAATAAGGAAAATAAAAACATATGTATTGGATCAATCTGATTCATCTGCCCTATCTTAAAAAAAGAGGTCTGTGTTTCCCTAACCTGACTTTTTTGGGGGAAAGAACACAACTATTTTTTTAAATCAATAAAACAAGATCGTATTTTTTAACATAGTGGGAGGGGGGAGGGGGTTTCCCAAGTAAATGCTGCTAGGTATGCAACATAGAAAAGAGAGAAATGGGAGTTCACATGGTTCTTCAACATAGGAAGAGGGCCTGATTTTCAGAAGTGATAAGACTTCTGCTTTCTCCAGAGTAGTTGTTGATATTCAACACTTCTGAAAACCAGATGATGCCAAAGTAAAAGAACAACATCATCCACAACATGTTTTCAATTCAGTAAAAAACCCCAAACCTCTCTTTCTGTTTCATGTGCTGTCTCATTACTTGTTGCTTTCTGAGAGGGACACTTGACTCTTGTCCTTGGATAAAAGTTCCCTCTTTCTTTAGAGGGCATATGAGGGAAAAAAATCGATCTAGCCTTATTTTCTTCCTTCCTACACATACTCTCTTTCTGTCTCTCTCTGAATTATTTGTACAAATGGAGATAAACCCAGGCACAAGTCAGTTAAATATGAAATAAAGACATTTGTTTCTCTGTTAGTTCTAATGTGACACTCAAAAAGTCTCATTTACTATCAACAATGAGGCTACAAGGTAGCTACCATGTGGCTGATGAATATGCTGAGGTACCTTCTTGTTTCTATTCAGAACTCTGCTGCTTTATTTATACATTCAGAAACATTTCTCTTATTTTTTTCAGCAAAGTTAAACAATCTCAGTGTTTTTTATTAAGCCAGGCAGGCAACATGATATCACAGTGCCTGTCACTTTAAAGTGTCTCAAGTGCATTCTGTATTAGAATTGTTCCCTTTCTTTTCCATGCTATAATGTTCAATAGTGTTTGAAATCAAAAGAAACAAAGCAAAGAAGTAGAGGAAGAAGAAGAGGAAAGAAAATGGACCCCTTAAATACAATTCATCATCTTACTGATCCCAAAAAACCAGTGAACTGGTACTTGAAATCTATGAATTGTAAACACTGTGAGCCTTGAGTATAAACAGTCATAGATCATAAGGTAAGAAAAAAGCTTATTTGGAGCTTACAAAAATGCTCAGAAAGTGGTAACTCATTTCTAAAAGTTAAAAATGAGATAAACGTGAACAGTGAAATAGCAACACACTACATGGGTGTTGTCACTTGGTGGCCTCTGAAATCTTAAACTGTTTTTCTTTATGTTTGTTCTGGCTAATATGTTTTTTGAAAAGTTTATTATTATGCTCTGTTTAGTTTCTGTTTTCCTTTTTTTTTTTTTTTAAGACCTGAATTTTTAAAGTCAATATCTTTGTCTGTCTTGCCAATTTAGCTTTAAATATCAAGAGAGTTCCTGAAAGATTGCAGAAACAACTCTAGATGTCTAAGGCAATGGTGCCTGGCCCAGAGGTCTAGAACATCAAATCCATAAACTGAACTGCGTATGTACTTTCCATCACACCTGAATTCTTGTAAATAATCAAATCTGGATGTTCAGGTTTGGTAATTTTTTTTTTTTTTACCTTAAAAGAAAAATATAAAAGGGGTGTCAGAAAACTATGAATTATGGCTAGAAAAATTCTGAATACCTGGGCTTGTCACTTAACATTGAGGGAAAAAAAAATAAGATACAGTGGAACTGAAGAGAGTATTATATTTGCAGGTGCTGACCCAAGTGTAGATCAGGGCACTGGAAAAATCTCACTGTTCCCACTGAGATTGCAGAGGGACTCTTCTTCCTATCTGGCTCTACTGCTGGTTTTGTAAGCACTTTTCACCTGTGACAGTCAGGCCTCAAATTGTGAATGTCCTCCTATTGCCTTCCAGTGAAACAGACTCTTGAAATGTCCTTAGCCTGTGCTTACTTGTATAGTTCTGTTTACCAAGAGACTGCCTTGGTTGTGTTGGTCAAGAAATTCACCATAATGCAGAATGAGGCATATCTGAGAGCAATTGCATCACATTGTATCATCTTCTGCTATGGATGCATGCCCAAACGTGGAAGATAAAGGCTGGTCATTAGAGAAGTGAGGGCTTAAACTTTCAATGGGCATATGGGCTGTAGCATTCGAGTGGATTTTTACTCAAGTAAAAATCAAATGAAGGGTATTATTTATGTATGTATGTGTACCAAAACTCAGCAAATTTGAGGAAGCCTGCGTTGTAATAAAGTTTATTTTTAATATGTCATAGTATTTGGATCTATATTATGTTGTTTATGGTACTGAAGATTGAGACTGATCCTAAGTGTTTAAAAAAATGCCATGCTTCATGGTTTTAAGCTTGATGGTGCTCCTCATGCCACTTCATTTTAATGCTGAGGTTGACATGAGCAAAACAGGTTTTGGCAGGCTCACTTAACTCCACCTATAGCAAGAGTCATGCTAAAGAGTGATAATGTGCTTAAAGTAATGAATCGATCCATTTTTAGTGATGAGACCAAATGTGGTAGTTGAAGATAGTAATGTTTGATACACGCATGGTCAACATTTCCTTTCAAAACTTTATTTAACATGAAATTGGTCCGGATATAAAAGAAGTGCCCTAGGGAAAGGGATTTTCCTGGTCTTTCTCTGTAGCCCACGTGAACCAAGAAAACAGTCACGGTGTGATGGAAATGCGAAACAGAAAACAACAAAACTGCTGACATTTGGTGCATTAGTCTTTTCTGTTTAATGACAACTGACTCTAGTAATGAGGATTCCTTTCATTTCTAATACGCATACACGCAGTCATGCACGCACACTTTCTCAGAAGGAGGGCTGAGTGAGCAGCAGACTTCTCCTCCCCTTCAGTGGAGCAGATTTCTAGAATCTCAGCAAGCAGCAAAGATGCAGTGTAAGGAGTGTTTTTATCCTCTCAAAAAGAGCACCAACTTTTTCTATATTGCTCCTGTCACCCAAATAGGCTAGAGCTCTGTGTGTACCCCAGAGATTTATTCACCTTTGTGCCTCAAAGCAGGCAGAAGAGACCCTTTCTTCTCCCCTTTATTAACATGCTCTTTGGTAAAATTGAACACAAAATGATGAGAGTAAAGCTGTAAAAGAAATTAATCCCAGCGCTGGTTCAGATTTCCATGATAAGAAAAAATTCTTGTGTTTATTGAAGTTGTTCAGTTCAACTGTTAATTCCCCAACAGGGACAGCTGAGTTCTTTCACCTTAATAAAAACGTGTAATGAAGTGGAAAATGTCAGTCCCTGACAGGTTCACAAATCCATTTTTCCTTGTAGGTCCAAAGCCTGCAAGGTGTAAGCACCTTCCAAAATCTGGATCTGTTGTCCTTAAGAGAGTACCTACCCAATGTTAATTTTCTGCCTTTAAGTGTCTTTCTCTTGGATAATAATTTTATGAATTTGGTGAAATTTCAAGTCAGTTATATTTTTTAAAAGCCCAAAAATACAGCCTAAAGAAGAGAACATGATGTTTATGTAATTGAAGTATTATTAAATATGGTGTATTCCAGAGTGGAAGAAAATTCTACTATCTTTTTGAGGCAAAACAATTTTATGTAAAACCAGGAAGTGTACAGAATTCATTTAGGAATTTTAATTGTTTTCCTTTTTAAAGGAGAATGAATAGATTCTATCTGTAAGAAAAATCAAAGCAGCTTTGAAAGCAGATGAACTTCCTATCAAGAAAACATGCATCAGAAAAATGGTTCAGAGGTTCTTAACAGCCCTTACAGACTTCACTGCAGCCAAAATGTAGAATACAGAACCTCTGTGATACATTAAATTATGAATCTTATTTATATGGGCATCTGTGTGCTGATGTCTCAGAATGTCTCTGAAAGATCTGTACTGCTATGATTTTTTTTTTTTATGTTTTCCATTTGTAACACAGTCCTAAATAGCTGCCATTTTCCCACTCCTGGGGCTTTCTGTAGATCAGTGGATGTTAGGTTTAAACTTCTGTTTTCTTTGATGAAGCTTTCAATAAAAAAATAAAGAAAGAAAAGAGCTGGGTGACTCTGTATTCTTGTGGCACCTTTCTGGAAAGGCTTCCCAAGGCTCTTGTGCTGAGCACAGAGGGAGCAGAAAGGCTTTGCAGCAAAGTCTGCCTCCTCCACATCCATTCCTCCAAATGGAAGGGAGGAATCAGAGAGACAGGACAGCTCTGCTGCCCTACCAGCAGCACAGCCACCCACGTGCTAGGAGGTGAAATACAGGGGGAAGTGTTTCTCACACCAAGACTGAATGTGTAATGCCGATGGGTATCTGCTGTCCAGGCTCTCAGCTGTGCACCTGCTAGAAGATCACTGCCTCTGTTTCTGAGGTTTATTTTAAAGAGTGACTTCAGGGCAAAAGTTGCCACATGGAAGACAGAAAATCTTTATTTGAGAATACGTACAGCCTAAGCAGTGGTAGAGTGAGCCATACTTCATCTTGAAAGGAAACTGGAAAGTAAATTGCCTCCTCAGCCATATCTCACAGGGAACAAGAAAGGTACTTGGTGCATTCCCCATGGCTGCTTCACTCAGCAGCTCTCTTGTTGCCATGTGCATTTCTTCCCACCAGGCAGTTTCTGTGACAAAGGTGAGGATGGGGCAGAAGGGTCCAGCTCCAGTCTCCTCCCCAGCCAAGCGGCTTTGTTCACAGGTCAGGAATCACTGAGTGCTCCTTTTTACCTACGAGGAATGTGCCTGTCTCCTTCAGCCCTATACGTGTTTTGTGGGGTTGCCTGCACACTCACTTTGTTTTGCCCAATGAAATACACATCAATGAGCTTCTAATTCCCTTCAGCTTAAGCAGGAAAGACCTAAGAAATCCTTAGAAGACAGAGGAATGAGATGAGGAAGGAGGTGAGAGGGAATTTTTCAAGTGCACCTGTGCTGAAATGTGCATTGCTGCTGACCATGATGATGGTGAGAAGGAGGAAGGCAGAAGGCTGAAGCTTCAGCCTGCCTGGAACTTTGAGTGGTGGCTGAGGAGGCTGGGGAGATCAGTGGAAAGTGGGACACTGTGCTCCACTAATAGATGGTGCAAAGGTGGTTTATATCTGATGTTCTGGTCTCAGGTTCATCTTTGTCACTGCCAGGGTTGCTCAATTCCCAAGATCATTCTACTTCAAGCTCTACTAAAAGGAAATTGCTAACAACTGTGGCATTAGTGGTTTTGGTTTTATTGTCAGTCAGTTGGCTCTCTGTGTGCATATGGAACCAGTCTAAAGGGGGTTTGCATCAGTTTCCATGGAAGTTTAGGTAAGAAGGCTTTATCTTCTCACCCTCTTGGTCCCACTGTCAGTGTCCAGAAAAAAAAAAAAAAAAAAAAGTTAACTGGCAAATTAAATTATTGTATCTGGCTTAGCACCTTAGAATTAAAATAACAAGGACAAGTGGAGTTTTGTAATGTGTGATGTGTGTTTCTTCCAGAGGGCGAAGGCTGTTTTTATCAGTAGTCTGCATCTGGAATGGATGTCCAGAATTTCCACGTGGAGAAAGCCATGTCCTTTGACTGTCACTCCTTGAGATTTCAAGTAGAGGGGAAGAGGGAAAACAAATCACTAGCTGGTGTACCATAGATTTAGGACAATTCCATAATTATCAGGTTTATGCAAATTTTAATTTTATTTTAATTTTATTATTTTGGATGACCGGAGATTGTGCATTAAGAGCAAAGTCTCAGTGGGCCAATCATTATTGCAACACAGAATCAGCAAACACAGAAGCAAAGAGTCAGGACACAAAGAGTCCTGCACACAGGACTGCAGCAGAAGTTACTGAAAGTACTGAGCAAGCCATGATTCAAACCCAATTGTCCACCTGACTATTGGTAAACGTGCTGAAGCCTTTGTCTGTGCCTCAGCTCCTTGCCCCGTTGGTTTCAATCTGATCTTTAGCAGAACACCATGCACGGGGCAAAAGCCTCCATTTGGCTCAGGCAGGCACGAGCCACGGTGCTCAGTAATGTCTAACAGAAGTGGTCCTGAAGCTGCACACAACAGGGGAGGGGTTGTGCCAGGCAGATAGCAAGCCTGCCTGCGGGGGAACGTGCTGCCCAGCACATCCAGACAGGAGGCTGCAGCTGCCCACTGCTGCACGCAAGGCAGGCAGCCGTGTAGATGGGAGACAGGCAGGAGACAGCACATCCTGGAGACAGCTTAAGCCCTCCCAGAGCCTGTCAGTTTGGGGAAACACATGCAGGGTCATCAAGGTTTGTTTACCAATGTTACAATGTTCCTGAAAAAATCCACTTTTTGGCAAGATGCTGTGACCAAGCCACTTCCTTCCTTTCCAAAATGTGTATGTGTATAGGCCTCTGCCAGAGGTGTGCTCAGTTTTAGCAGATGCTTTGAACTGGTACCTCACTGAACTTACTTGAAGGAGCATAAATTATACCTAAATAACCTACTAGATGTATGCACTGCTTTAAATGGAGGAGTTGAAAGTGGATGCAGTTCAAATGGTACAGCTATTTTAAAAAGTTGAATGGGGTTATGTTTATAGTGTGTGTGACTAGCTGAGGCCCTAGGTTCTGCTGCATGGAAATGCTGCTGAAAAAAGAACTGTGTGAGAAAAAGATATAACCCATGATTTACACCTATTTTTTGATTTATTTCACCATTTTTTACCAGTCAGTACATTCTCTGTCTTTTGTGGAATTCAGCTATTGACACACAGCCAACTGAAAATTGTGTAAGCTCCTTGAACATGACTCTTGTGGGATCGAGTTCCATGTTTTTCACTCAGAAATAATTTCCTCCTTATTAACAGTTGTGATACATCACATGGCAGCTAGCTGGCTGGGATGCTCTCTTCCTCAGGTAGAGAAACTTCTGCCTGGTGTTAATCTTGTATGAAATACTCTTTAGTGGAGTCCAGGCTCCTCTGAGCTTTCCAGACATCATCTTGATTTTTTTCTAGTTTGTTTTGGTGACATGTGATGTTGCACTGCCACCACTGAGTCACTTTTTAGTACAGAGGAAGGGGCAGAAGCAGGGAAGTAGACACATCTCCTCATCTGATACCAAGACTGTCTTCTGCAGCAATCCTTAGCTGAAGAAAAGAGCAGCATCTGCACAGCAAACTGTGTAAGCCACCAGGAGAAGTGGAGAGCTGACCCAGTGCTTGCTCTCTGCATTTTTGCTGCAAGTTCCAGGTTCTCTTCTTAGCAAGCACTCTGACAGCCTGGCTTTCTTGCTCTAGAGGTGAGCTTTTGAGAGGCCCAGAAAGTTACAACTTGAAAAAAAAAAAAAAATCAGTTTTGCAATGTTTCTTCCCTGTTTTTCAGTTGTGACCCTTTAGTACTATGCCTCATGCATGCTTCCAAATGACCAAGTAAATATTTATTACAGTAACACACAGTGGCCTCAATCTCCAGGTGCCCTGCAAACAGAAAAAAAAGACATGTTGTGCTAGGCTTATGAGGGAAGGAAAAATGATCTGCCTAATCTATTCAGTGATTCAGATTTCTGCTAGACCCTCTGACACACCTGAGTTCTGTGGGATTTGCTGTTTCTGGTTACTTTTCATAGCAATAGCTGGCTGTAACACAGAGTTCAAGGACAGCTTTCCAAAATCTGTTTCCCTTTTCTCATACTGTTTGTGCTGTGAGGGCTTTGGGATATAAACAGCTGTTAGCAGATGCCGATTTTTGGAGAAAATTTTTTTTTTAGTTTTTGTTTCCCAGAAGAAAAAATGTTCAAAAGAAACATCTACTACTGCTTAGAAAAACAGTTACCCAGTAGTTTCAGTGCCACCAAAATCATCTTGAGGTGTATGATTCACCCTTGTATGGCAAAGATGAAATATTTCTTCAATCCAAAAAGACTTACGTGGGGGCCAGACTGACCTTTACAAGGTGCTAAAGCTTTGAGCGTGCTCGGCGTAGTGATGAGTGTTGTCTGTAGCAATGACTGAGACAGGATGCTCACAGCAGGGTTGTTTCTACCACACAAGGGAACTGAATTGTCTTTGTAGAAGAGCACCTCACCTGAACATAACTTTAATGTCTTGTGCAGTGAGCTGGCCATAAAATTTGCCATGCTTTTGTGTTTTGCACTGGGAACAGGGCTTGTGTTAGAAGTGTTTTCTGCAAATGACACTTTCTTCTTGCTTTCCCTTTGAAAAATGCTCACTGCATGACCCTTCCCATGCTCACTGCGTGCTGGAAACCCTGTCTGTACTTCTAGTGAGGACTCCGCCCCTGTACAGAGGCATGAGAGGCCCCTGGACAAAGAAGGTTTTCTTCCACATCAAGGGCTTCCCTGGACTGCAGCAATAGTCCTTCCATTTGCCAGTCCTGCCTGTGTGAAATATGTTTATTACTGTAATATATTTCAGCTCTTGCAGCCAGCTCCTCTTGACAGGAAGTCCTGAGAACAAGGCCTTCGTGTCTCCTTTCCACCAAAAAAACTCCCAAAAAATAGGTGTCAGAAACTTCCTCCAGCTGTGGAGACCCAGGATCAGGGAATTACAAAAGCAAAAACCTCTGCTCTTTGGCTAAATTATAGTTGGTTTTATTAGAACTTCCTGCTCCTCCCAATCCACTTCAAGCTCATTTATTTCTCCCTTCCCTATGACACATCCTCTCTGACTTGCAGAGTGTAACTTTCTGAGGGGATTTCTATTACTTGCCTACACAGCACCAAAGAGAAACCTTCAAAAAGTATAGCTTCAATGAGCTATAACCACACTGGACTCTCTGCTGGGAATTCTTCAGTTATTTTTTCCCAAAGCATATAATTTTTTATTAAGCTTGGAAAGAATTCTCATTAAAAAGTAGGGACTTGAGCATCAAAGCTCACTGTGGTAATGTGGACTGTTTACCTGAGAGAAACAGTTTGTTTGTTGTGTAGGAGTATTAAATGTTCTAGATAATTGGACAAAAATGGGCAAACTAAACAAACTTCCCAAAGGGAAGAGGTAGGAAAGAATCTTCCCTAGGCTTAGCAGGGTAGTAAGGCTCTATCCTATTTTGCCTCTCCTTTGGAGGCTGCTACAAAGGTTTAGATAAGTGACCATGAGCTGCTCTGGTGAGTGAATTAACAAATAATTCTGATTAATTCTGTGCACAGATTAAAGGGAGAAGAACTGAAGCAACATGGATGGCTGAGGTGTGCAGGCTGTGAGGGAACAAGGAAACTTGAATGGTAAATAGCAAGGCATCGGCATCTGACCCAGAAAATTGTCTCCTCATTGTGGCACAAGCAAGCTTTCACTTTATCAGTAAAAACGGCGTAGAAACACAGGATGAAAAATTTTATAGCAGGATTACCTTTTCTAGTTGTTGTGATATCTACAATCATCCAAAATAAGTTATTTACAAAACAAAAGGCCCATTCACTTTCCTCTTTCAGCTACCTGTTTCCTGCCTCCAACCCCAGCACACACAGACATTTAATCAGCACAGCTACACCTGCCAACAGATGTTAGCAGAAGTGCAGTGAGAGAGACTGACTATTTCAGACTTGTTTCAAAAAGAGTTACAGAAGATTCACACTTGTGTGGTGTTTGTTTGCAGACTAAGGTGCTGACCAGAGTCAAGAAAGATGCCTGCTTTCCATCCTTTGCGAAGTTGTCCTTTCTCTGCCCCTTTATAAAATGCCTTTCAGAAAAGGCATTGTGCTGTGGATGTGAATGTATGTATGTGTGTATAAACAGATCCAGGATAATCTTACACAATAGGGACTGCATGGTGCATTATACTCAGTCTTCTTTAACCCAAAACCCATCCTCAGAACTCAAATGAAAGAGCAAGCTACAGAGCTGAGAACCTGCTTCTTTCTTCCTACAACAGTTTCAGGAATAAAAACTGCTTGGTAGCAAGGCACACGTGCAAAACGTGCCTGTCCATTTGATCCACACCCACTGCATGCCAGTGCCAACTTGGGCTTTTGCCACCCTCACTTCTAATGGCTGCAGATGCCATTAGCTGCAACAGACACAGCAGAGATGTAGTCTGTAGAGAATAAAAAGCATGCAAGTCCATGTCTCTAGACAGGAAAAATTATCTCTGTGCAGAGGTCAGAGAAATACCTAAGCAGGGGAATCTTTTCACTGTAATGAGCACCAAAAACCCGTCTCAGTCCTCTCCCACAGCTTTACTTACAATCCTCCTTTTCTTGCAATAGAATTCATTACTGCTTCTGTCCGCATGGTAGCTCCCTGCAACACTGTCTCCACTTCCTACCCAATGCGGATCTATTCAAAATATTTGGTGTTCCTGTAAGTATTGAGCACTCCAAATGCAGAATGCCAGTAACAGCTGAGTGTGTGCTGGCAGAGCTTGGTCCAACACAGCACGATTCCACCATGGCAGCTGGCAGCTCTAGTAAAACTCTCGGGGGCCTCATGAAATTACTGACATGAAAGTAGCATTTGGAGCAAGAAACGGAACTCATTTTTCAATTGACATTAAAGAGGAAATCGTTTTAGTGTCAGTTGATACTGCCCAGACACATTTTCTGTAATTAAGGCTCAGAAAAAGGAGTGGAAATACCTCTGAGGTGTTCTAAGACCAAAGCCAGAAGCAGCATGTGAGAGGTGCCAACTGAAAGGAGTCCCTGCGCTGAGCATGACATGAAATGGGAAACCTTATGGAATACAACCACAAGGAGAACAAGAGCAGCCCAGCAGAATCAAGCATGGATGGAGCCTAGATTGTGCTTTTGAGTGTGGTATGAGAACACTGGAAAGACAGAGGTGATTTCAGAGCTGTGATGCACATGATCACATCAGGCATTCTTGTGACATTGAGGTAAGGAGGAAAAACTGATCCTGTCTATGCCCTCTTGCCTCAGCTTTGAAACACATGTGAACCTATTCCCTCCCTACATGTTGCTAATGCAACATCCATGTGTCACTTGGTTTCTCATTTTTGTACTCTTTCATGATACTAGACTTCACTCACAAGCTCTGGAGGTTTTTTCAAGAGTTTAGGTCATATTATATTTTTTTAAATCACAATCACTTCAAAGATACATTCCATTATGCACAAAAATAGATTATATTCCTACCATTTTACAACCAAAACCCACTGAAAGAGATCTTTACTCACAGTATGAAAATACTTTCTTTTAATATGGAACCCAAAATTCCCTGATGGATTTTTCTGCTGTGATAGATCTTGAAGCCTCAGGTGAAACTACTTTGGCTTCCCTTTGTTGGCCCTAGGCAGCAGTGGATATCTAAACAAGGCAGATACTACCAAATCCCAGAGTGTATATTTTTGGCTGTTGATTACCTAAATAATTTGCAGATTACCAGACACTGTCAGCCCCTAATTTCCACACTCCAAGTTTGTGTCACTACCTATGCACAGAGTTTATTGTTCACTAAGGATGTGCAACAGCACCACAGAGAAAAGAGCACCTTGAGACCACAGGGGATCATGCCCATTTTGAACCTGTAAAGAAATCCCTGGGCCTGAAAAGGTGGTCTCTTTCCTACTCCCCAAAACTGTTATACCATCCCATTTACTGTCAGTTTCTTTAGTCAGACATCAGTTTGGGTGTGTGTTTGTAAACAAATTGTCTTCAAATAACTTTTTCAAGGTTTCATGAGGAAATGTATCAGCTCCCTCATTAAATTCAAATTCTTTTTTTTTGTGTTCTGGTTTTCTTATATCCACTAAGAGCCCAGTCCACTTCCCATCTCAGAGAAAGGACAACATTCCAAGAACTACAAAGGGAGAGTATCATGTTCACAGTTTGGTTATATCTTTGTTTATCTGTTAAGATTTGCTTTTTATGAATCTTAGCTATTTTCCTGCTGTAACTCTTTATAGCAGAACACATTGCTCTCTTATTTATTCTTGACAGACCCTGTATAAATTTATGGTTCTGCATCAATAATAAGAGTCATTAATCATAGTAACAATGCACATCACAGGGTCTTCCAGGCATTCACCACTGAACTTGCTGAACTGTCCTACAAATGAAACCTTCCCCTTCTCAGTAATTAATTATTTCTGAGCTTACACAGAAACTAAGGAATTCTGTTAGAAAAATTGGGAGAAAAGAAGATAATTTTCTCCCAATGGACTTGTTGAATGATGGGGGTGGCGAAGAATCTCAGCTACAGGACGGCAGAAAGGGGGTTTATAGTTATTGGGAAATGTTTCATTTCTGTAGTAAATGGAAGTTTGTTTTTTAACAACTCATAGTCAAAACTTATGGACAAATATTTTGTTAAAAATTGTGTGAAAATTGGTCCCCACAATAGCCATTTCTTTTGTTTCGTTTCCGTTCTTCCAACAACCGCATTAGCCAATAAGTACAACTTCTCTATATTCATCGTTTATTTACATATAGGAAAGAAATAGCAGGAGGAAAGTAATCTAACAGATTAGGGCAATGGACAGTAAATCCAATTCTATACCAAGTAAAGTCAATACAAATTATTCTGCTGATTTCACTGGATGCAAGAAGCAGCCTGTGATTCAGACATCATAATATAAGCAGTGAGAAACAAAAGAACACAAGAGCAAAAAGCAAGAATTGCAGAAATAAGGCAACGTCTGAAACAAAAGTCACACATTTTAACTCTTCTTTCTTGAGTGAGATTTAAGAACACATTTTGACAATGCTGAATTTTGAAGGTCAAGGAATATATTTAATTTGACAGCTATGAAGATGGTTCAACCACAACTCAAGTTCTGAAATCTTATCCAATATTTTTCTCCCTCTTTATCAACAAAGACTGCCAATGGTTTAGAATGTTATCTCAGTAGGGATGGGAATTTTATTTAGTCATATCACCTCTTTGCCCCACTGCATTTCCATCTGGTTTTTTGAGAGGGTTTGATGGCTGTCAGAGAGGTGGATGGAGCCTTAAGAAAGTCTGAGAACTGATAGTGGAGAAGTGATACACAACCACTGAATGGGCAAAGGATAAAGGGAGCCTGGGGAAAGAAAATGAAGGAAGAAGTGTAGGGGGCACATTTGCCTCAGCTGCAGAAACTAATTACAGCTGGTATATGGATATGTATTTGTGGTTACTCAGCCATGTACTTAAACTCTCTGCATTCCAGAATATATTCTTTATGAGACACAGAACATTTGACAAACTTTTCAGCCTTTTAAGAAACAACACTGATCATTATTTAATTAACTGATTCATTTCAGGATCTTAATCTGAGAAAAGGAAAACTGATATTTGTCAGCTACATTTTATTATTTTAAGCTACTTTATAAGAATATGAACATGATATAGTGTCACCACCTTTACTGATGAACATTTCAACTCTTTTTTATTTCTCTACAAAACTGTTTTTGCTGCACATATTTCTGCCATGGAAGCCTTAACAATGTTATGCCTATCCCTAGTCCTCAGTGTAGTTTTGAGTACAGTTAGAAGTATATTATAACTGTATAAAAGAACATTCCCAAATGACCAAATTTTGCATTACCCAGTGAAGAATAAGACCTTACTCATATTGGGCAGGCTCCCTCAGGCCTTGATCTGTTCTGATGTGAGTGCTGTCCTTGAAGATAAAATATTTCTCTAAAAAAGTAACTAGTCCACCTTTTTTTTTTTTTTCAAAACAAAAAGAAAATTTGGAGAAAACCAACCCAGATCCTTCATTTAAAACATGACTGCTATCCTCAGCCTATATGGCAAACATTACTCCAAGAAATCTTTAAAACAAGTGATTGCTTTTATTGTCTGAAAGTTGTAGTATACAGTTTTATACCAAGAAATGCATCTACTGAGAGAAATGGAGAGAGCTAAAGTCAGATTATGTTGACAAGGCATCAGGGAAAAAAAGCAGCTTGTATTCATGTAAATATTTGCTCACTGTCAAAGGTTCTCTATGAGATGCAGATGTTGAAGACATTGAAGATGTTTGCTGTTCCATTATGTCTGCAAAACTCCAATCCTCCTAACTCAGACAGAATCAGGAATGGAGGCAGTTAGACATGTCAGGGAGTATTTCTATTTTTCCATTAGCCATTCAAGCTTTTTGTGGTTTTAAATGCTCCTCAGTGGCTGCTGATCCGTATCAATGAGTGTGACAGTCTGAGACAGTCAAGGCAAGAAACTTTAAGCATTGAGACAGACTGGAACTGATTGTGCTTTGATGAGCACTGTGGCTTCCATTAATCATATGATCAGACCTTCCTTCTTTTGGGGTTTCATTCCTTCCTTATTTGAAGGCTACTCGTACATTTATTTATGTAGCTGTAGGGCCGCTGCTGACTTCTTTCCACCAGATGGCACCACAGACTGTGAGCCATAGCCACGATCTATACGTGTGTGTGTGTATACATATTTGTATAAATGTATGTGCATATGAACGTAGCCACAGACATGTATTTGTTGGTGAAAACCTTTGAGTGCTACACACCAGCAAACCTCACTTTCCTTGCCTCTTACACTGCCTACCACACAAGGCAGAAGGAGGAGCAGGAGTAACCAACACCATGCATTGAGACAACACCAGAAATAATGCTTCTGTACTTGACACTTTCAGGGTACAGGCACTCCGTACTATTTAAAATGAAAAAAAAAAAATATTAAGGAGGCAGTACATTTTAAGAATTTTACTTTCTAGCATAATTTAAAGTAGCCACTTTCTTCTAAACTGCAAGTCCTAATGCATGGTCATTCCCATATACAGTTCAGTTGTTGAAGGATTATTTTATGGAATCCAAATCTGAAATTTTTTCAATCCAGCTGTTCCACATCCCAATACAGACTGCCAACCCAGTGTTTCTGCAGGAAATGGGAAGGGAATGCTTTTCTATCCTAAATGGTTACCTGCCTTATCTTAGTTTGACTCTTCAGTAGTTTCATCTAGCACATTCCTTTTAAGAGTACTGTAGAAATCTGAAAGATGAAAAGAATTTGATAATGGACACAGAAAAACTGTTTTAGAAGAAACTGGCAAATAATACTCATAAAATGTTCCTTATCTAGTAGGTTAATATTTAAAGCATAGTTTCAAATTTCATTGTTAATTAGTATTCCCATTTTTTTTCTTAATTGATTCTCAGTTGTTTCAGTTTACTTTAGAAACAAAACCTCTCCTTGATCTAAAAAATTGGGAATTTTCAGCCGACTGCTTTTTGTCTGAGGTCTTGCCTTCATAGAGATGAGAAATAATAGTAATTGTTTTGAGGACAATGATATTTAATTGTTACTGCAAAGTCCTTGTTGAAAAGGTGGTGTTTCACGCTGCAATGTAGATTAAAGACACATGGCCATTGTTTACAAACAGTTTATCAGATGCATAAAGGTTTTTGGCTTGTGATTCATTTTTAAGCTGTTTTAATTTCTGACATATTCATAATCCTCATGGTTTTCCCTCCATGCTTTTAAAGAGCTATCTTAGCTTGTGCTGCTATCTTTACTTTGTGGCAATTCTCATAATCTATGACAACAAAAGACACAACAGAAATTATGCCATCTTATTGTATATGGAAGAAAAAAAATTTGTTGCATTTTTTCTCCCCCTGTCCATGTCCAGCTGTTCCTTCCCTCTCTGCTGATTAGGTCTCACAAAGGTGAAACTGCCCACTTCTCACCCTATGCCTTTAAGACATTCATTTCCATCCCTTTCTGAAACAGGCAGGCACCTGCTGCCTCCCGTTCCTGCAGAAGATTTCTTCAGGCTGTCTTAGCCTTCAGTTTTAGCTAGGAGCCCAAGCAATCCTGAACATATTGAAAACTTGTGTAGGAACCATCAGGGGAAAAAATGCATCACTGATTTATGATGGGTGCCCAGGAACGGCAGCAAAGGAAAGGAATAGTGGCTGCCTGGCAAACTCATAGTGCCAGAAAGCAAGTTGAGATTCTCCACTTAGGTACCCTCTCTGATAGCCCAGAGACAGGGAGAAGTACCAAAATTCCTGCCATCATTAAACCTGGATGAGGCTTTTATGTGACAGAAAAGCTGCTCTGCATTCAGAAGGCTGCAATTTTGTCTCACAGCATGCCAGTGCCTTTGCTCCACATGACAGGTTCTGTGTGTGAGACCCTGAGCTTTGTATCCACATTGCAGATGTTGAGCTCTAGGCTGAGCCTGCCTCGCTTGGCAGGCATGCCATATAAGCTGTAACATGTGTGGGAGACAATAAATCATGCTCTTTGGAAATACTGCAATAATCAATGACCAGGGAAGATGGATAGCTGGCCAGGGAAGATGGATAGTTGACTAGGGAGACATGTAGAAATCGGTCTCACCTTCGCACGATGGATAGAGATAGACTGAGATGCTTGTTAATTGTTTTCTTCAGTCATGAATGTCATTTCTTAAAAGCATACTATAAAGTACGTTTTAATGCCTTATCCTTTAAATCTCTTCTCTTTCCCCTTCTTCACTCCTCATAAATGCATTGGCCTGTGGGCTTGATGGTACCTAATTTATACATTTTTGCTTAATTTGATGAACTGTAAGTGCTCTTTCAGCCTACTGTGTGCATTCAATAATCCAAAGTGGCTGTGAAGTATATAAGCCCTGTTGCTGCTTTATAGTGCCTGATTAAAATAGAAATAATGTATTATAAAATCCCACTCAAACATCTTTATCCATCATAATTTAGGGGTAAAAAACTGCCTTGGCTTGCTGATCTATTTCCCCCCCTCATTATCAGTCTACATTAGTAATTGCAATGAAGTTAAAGCAGTAGCCTCCTCATGGTTCTCTGGGTGTTTTCTATTAACAGGCAATTTTACATTTCATTTTAATAGTAATGTCCCTATCCCTTCACCTGTGTCTGGCCAGTACAGAGCTGTCTCACACTACCTTTTGGGAAAGATTCCTTGGTTTTCCTGTGTAGAGAAATGGGAATAAAAGTCTTTGCTCAGCACTTCAGCAGCTGTTTGAAAGCATAATTGATGGTGTTTGCAAAGAATATGGGACCTTCAGGCACTTCTCTCTTTTTAAGAATACACAGATTATTTTCCAGATTTGTCAATGTGAACTGTCAGTGACAATATTTTTTCTACCTTATCCTCTTTAGTCTCTCCCCCACCAAGCCCAGATGCAGAAGTAAGCGTGGTTAGACAGCTCAAACCTGACCCTGGCAAAAAAAGAGTCACACTTGCTAAGCCTTGAGCCAAGCATAATAATCCATCCTTTATACTATACATCAGGAAGGAGTTCTATGTGCTTTACCTGCAAGGAAATTTTTCCTATACAAAGACTCCCTTCTCCTCCTCCTTCCTCTCTCTACCTTTATGTTTTTGTTTTTTTTTTCATTTTCCCCTTTCACATGGTCCTTAATATCAGGATGCTCTAACCTACTTTTATTGAGAGGTTAAATGGAGCCAGAAAGCTCCAGAAAAATGTTCTGTCTCATCGACCTCCCCTGCAGGCTGCGTTCCGTAATTTCCCCCGCTGTGCTGAATTGCTGCTCCTCTCTGTGTGTGAAATAAGCAGCCGCTTCCTGAGAAGGAGACACGCTGCCTTCTGAAGTGCCCATTCAGCACCGCGGAGGACAAACTGTCTGGCAACAGGGGTGTGATTCAAGGGCTGCAATACACAGAAAAGAACAAAAGGAAGGAGGTACTGGAAAAGAGGATGGGGAGGTAAGCAGAAGAAAGGTGGGAGAGCCCTAGGTTAGGGAACAAAGGCTAGAGAGCCGTGAATATTAAAATTGTTGGTATAATGATGAAACACCCCAAACAAAGCAGGTTTTTTCAGACAGATAGAACATGCCACGTGGGCTCACTCATGCCAGGTAGCAGTCTGCTGTGAAAATAGGTCCCCTGAAAACAGTAATACATGGCACCGGCACATATATTTTAAGTGAAGATTAATTCTATTGCATGATAGAATACCTGAAATAAAAAGACAGAAAAACAGGAAGTTTGCCTTCCCTCCTTCCCACTTCCCACCTCCCCACCAATGTGCTGCAAATCTGAAGCTTTTCCCCAATAAATTCTTTTGATTTATTTTTGTTTTATATAATATTAAAACGTATTGACATTAGGACTCACTCTTATTTTAAAATAAAATTCCAAATTTTCCTGGTCATTAAGATTAATGTCTAATACCCCTTTGCCAACTCATCTTTCTGACTCTACTGTGTCCCATCAGGAGTATATTTTTGAGAACCAAATTGTATCGATCCTGCAGCTGGGCATGTACGAGGGGACTGTGGTTAGGCAGGTCCTGGGAGTGCTGTATAGGACATGGGACAGAAAGTCTGGAGAGACTGGGGGAAAAGTTTGATGCTATTGCAAGTCATCCTTTTCCCATCAGAGTGACTGAAGAGCATGTGTCTGAGTGCCAGGGGCAGCCCATGTCCCCCATGATCTGTGTGTGTACGTCCCCTCAGCTGCTGCAGCTGCGAGCAGCACCCTGAGTGACCATGGCTGGCCACAGGTACATCTCTTCTCCATCTTCACTTCAGAAACCTTGGCCTTTCACAGGATAAATATTGCTGTCTTGTCACCAAGGTTAGTGAGCTTGGGCAGGACCAGGTTTTGTCCTTGCTGCTTCTGCATTTGTCTACAGCTCCTCTGTCTCACATCACTAATCTCTGATCCCAGGGTAGACACTGCTGAGCTAATCAGTCTCAAGTAGAAAACTGCTTTAAAAAAATGAGATTTTATGAAGCTATTCGGGACTTTTTTTTTTTTAATTTAGTGTTGAAAAAAACTCCAAGTCCCTGTCTGCTCTGCATCTTTTGAAACTGTGTCATTTCCAGTAATCTAAGCAAAGGAAATATCTGTGGTTAGGAAGCAAGGTTAGTCTTTGAACAAAAGCCACCTAAAAATTATGAAAAAATGCCCAATGAAATACCAGAAGGACAATAACATTGGCCTGGCCTTGGGATTTACTACCAAAACTAACACCTGAATGCCCTGCAAACTAGGCTATGCAGTGGGTAGGGGGTGAGAAAGGGCACACACCTCCATCCCTCAGGGCCATGCAGAAAGGGCAGCCATCCCATGCTGTCCCTTCTGATGACTTCTCACTGGAAGCAGATAATAGAGCTAGACTGAGTTTCAGCTGGATTTTGGGGATTAGGGCCTAAGCCAGGAAAATTGAGTCAATCCTAGCTGCATCCACTTTTCCCAGGGAATCACAGAGTCATTGAAAAGACCTATGAGATTGACCCCAACCATTAATGCAGCACTGCCAAGTCCGCTACAGGCTGTGTCCCCAAGTGCCACATCTAGAGGTCTTTTAAAGGCCTCCAGGGGTGGTGACTCAGCCACTTCCTTCAGCAGCCTGTTCCAATGCTTGACAAGCCTCTCAATAAAGAATTTTTTTTCCCTAATATCTGATCTAAAACTCTCCTGATGCAACTTGAGGCCATTTCCTCATCCTATCAGCTGTTACTTGGGAGAAGGAATTGCCCCACACCTGGCTACAACACCCTTTCACGTATTTTCCTGATTAGCTCTTTCAGAGAGCTAAATAGAAGTGCTTGCAGTAGATGAGGAAAGCATATGAAATCATTTGTGATTACCTAGCCTTTCATGCTGACCCAGCAGAGCCTGACTGTATGGTGCTCCATCCCATGATAATTGTTCAAGTCCAAGGAGTGCAGCAAGGCAGCTGAGAAACGGAACTGTGAGTAATAATTAAGTTGCTTTGAGGACTAATATGTGATCCAACTCTCTTGGCAAGGTGGAATAGGGTTGTGATTTTTCCAAGGTAGTTCATTATCATAGTCAGCAGTTCCTTTAGTTTTCTTGACATGTGGTCTCATTTTGCTGTTGCTGCAATTTTACTGGTGGTTTTAGGCTCTGCATGTGCCCTTTACTTAGTTATGAAATTCTTACTTTTAGCTCCTTTAATTTAAACTTTCTTAGAACAGGGTTCTTAGGTTGCAGTGTGCAATAGTGCTTTGACTGCAGCCCATAGACGTACACAGCTGATTGCATGTGACATTTTCCCTTTATCTCAGAAAAGCTGTGGAGTAGTTTTGCTCTTCATCTCGCCCTTTTTCATTGCTCCTGAGCTCTGGAGTGTCTCTGTAAGGAGCACATTTACTGACGATTTGTATGGACTTCAGTGCAAACTGAAATCAAGGGGAAAATGATCAAGAGACATCTGGGAAATCATTGCCCATCATCTTTGCATGCTAGGCTGCTTTGTGAGTGCTAATACCTGTAAGCAAGCCAGCCCAATAGCTAGGTAATTTCTGTTAATCTCCATTAAAATTCAGGATTCTTCTGTGCAAGGGTAGAAAACGTAGATCAGGAAGGACATGTTCTCTCTTTGTTATTAACACTTTGAGGGTCTTCTTTTATGTTTTGGTCCATTTATGTGGCTTAGATGCCTCATTTCTAAAGTGCTTTGCATCTGTTGGTCTCCCCAAAATGTATGGATGGCACTGGCTGAATTCAACAAAAAAAGCCTTATCTTTGCCATGTGCATTAACAGGTTCCTCAGCAGACCTGCAAGCTGGATGATCTATGCAATTTGCACTGTATATTTCTTTGATGTGACTGTAGCCCTGGCTCTTTGTGTGCCACTTACTCACATTGTGTAAGTACTCACCAGACATGAGACTTTCAGAGCCTCTCACACAGCCCCTTTGAAACTGCAGCCCACTGTGTTTGCCTTGAGCACTTCAAGACTCTTTTGGTGTTATTTCCTAAATGATTTGATGCTGCTCAGCCATTTGAAGTGAAAAGTGCTTTCAAGCACGAAAGACTTTATGTTGATTTTTCTTTTGTTTTAACTAAATTCTTTGAGAAGAACAGGAAGGAGGCAGCTTTGTGAGGTGAGTAAATGATAGCTAGCCCTGTTGTGGGTACGAGAAACAAGGCTGTATGCACAAACACATGCAGGGTAATAGTCTACTTCAGCAGTAGGTTCTCTTGCTAATTTGGAAAGCTGCTCCAGCTCTGGCTTGATTCCATTTCAACCTCAAGCTGTGAATAAGGAGGGCTTTTAAGCTGTCATTTTGTTAAAGACAGCTTTAAAACACAAGAGGAAGAGACATCAATTACGAAAGCAAACAAACCTATGGAAACAAAACTCTTTTCCTTGATCTGTAATTCAACACCAACAGCGAATGCTACAGGATTTTGCCCTTTCAGTTTTTTTGGTTGGTTGTTTTTTGTTTGCTTTGTTTTGTTTTATTGGGGGTTTTTAAATTATTCATAGGTTGTTTCATTTTTTGTTTTGAGGGGAGGACTTAATTACCAGAAAGCTTGTTTTGGCAGGTTAACACATGAGTATGCAGCACAGGATTTGATTTCAGGTAAAGTCAAAATAAAGGTAGTGGGTTAACTAACCATAAAATGTATTATTACTGTATTTGTATTTACATTTTTCAATACCTGAGAGAGGCATTTTTGGAGCTAAAGTAAGGTGTGATTTAGTCCTTTTCTTTCACGGTATTTTCTCCAATCCTAGAATGAAATCATACTAAAGCAGTATATTTCAACTCTGTGTATAACTCCCTGATGCATTAAGAAGCCTAGCAGAAAGGCAAACACCATTTTTAACCAAAATCATAAAATCAAATGAAACTTTTTTTTTTTAACAGATTCTAAAGAATTTTCTCTTGGTAGCTAGAAATTACAACCTGCAATGTAACTTTCTCAGAAGTAACTAATAAATTAATGATAAATAAATAATAATAAATAGAGACTGTATTTAATTACAGAGTCACAGAACAGTAAGGTTGGAAGGGACCACCTGTGGGTCTTCTGGTCCAATCTCCCTGCTCAAGCAGGGTTATCCCAGAGCACATAGCACAGGATTGTGTCCAGACAAGTCTTGAGTATCTCCAGTGAGGGAGACTCCACACCCTCTCTGGGCAACCTGTTCCAGTGCATTGTCACCTGCACAGCAAAAATGATCTTCCTCCTATGCAGGTGGAACTTCCAAGTTTCTGCTTGCTTCTTGTTGAAGACACCACTAGTGACAGGTTCCAGACACTGACTATGACCCTCTGGGATGTGTCACTCTGACAGTTCTCACTTCACCTCACCCTTTGCTCTTCCTGACTTTGCCTATGAGGATATTGTGTGAGGAATAGCCTAAAGCCTTGCTGAAGTCCAGGTAGACAATGTGGACTGCTCTCCCCTCATTCACCCAGGTAGTTTTGCTATTGTAGAAGGCAATCAGGTTGGCAAGCAGGATTTACCCTTAGTGAATCCATGCTCACTGCTCCTGACCGCATATTTGTCTGCCAGCTCTCTCAGAACTCGTGGACACATCCTCTCAGGCTCCATGGAGCTGCAGATGCCGAGTTTGATGAGCTGATCTCTAACCCTATCCTCCTTGACCACAGAAAGTCTTCCTTCCACCTTGGTTGTCCCAGGACCTAGGCCAGAGATTCCCAGGGGCTGGTCCTGTCAGTGAAGCCTGATGCAAGAAGGCATTCAGTATTTCTGCCTTCTTATTCCACATTCCTTCCTCCTTTATAAGAGTACAAGGGCAAGGCCAGTTATATCCCCATGATAACAGAAACCATGTGTTCAGCTGGTGCAAACTACTGCTGCTTCATTAACAATGGCAGAAGTATGCCAGATCATCCACCGAGATTCTTGGCCTATAATTAACTAAACTACTGGTTGCATGGCTATATTTTAGTATCTCTTAATGAATGAACTGAAAACTAAGCAAATACAGTGAAATTATAGCCTATCTTTTTATTTCAGGCAGAGCAGCATTATTTCCTCTCTACTGCTGGTAGACTTTTAATGTTTCATTTAAATTTATGCTGAAAACAGAGGTCCAGGTCTGCCTTGTGTAATCCCTGAAGTGAGTGGAAGATGTACACCCATGTCAGAGGAGAAATAATTCCCTTTGCTTACTTAATATTTGTGTACTGCATTGTGGTGTTATTTCTAGGGTGTGTTTCCTAGAAACAAAACACATGGTAAAACATGATCAGTATGCATTCTAAGACGAAATTATGATATATGACTGCCTTTGAAACTTGAGCAATATTTTTTATAGGAATGTAATTTTAATATAAAATCAATTTTATACAAAATACATGCAGCACAATTGCCTGCCTACTTTAGAGCTATTAAGGAAGATGGACATATTAAGAAATATGCCCTCTTAACTAACATCTAGTGTCTTTCCCACTAAGATTAATTTTCAGCCATCTTTTCTTTTCCCTATGAGTGCAACCATACCAGAGTGTTGCATCAGAGTTCGAAAGCATATGCACAGACGTCATATTTTCACAGACCAGTGGAAAGTAATAAGTTTTAGCTCTTTGCTCAGCCCTTCTTCAATTGTGTATTTCTGAGGCTGTGGGAGAAGGTGGAAGAAGGAAGTTGGGTTTGTGTGAGTGCAGTTGTGAAAAGCTTAATTTGTTGCTGTTGTATGTACTTTAGTGGAGTCTTTCCTGTAGAAATGACAAGCAAAGCAGGAAGAATAAATGAAGTTGTCTCTTGAAATTCCAAACAGGAATACTGAGAAAAATAAATTGGTTGCAGTTGAGTTAATTAATCCTGAATTGCTATAAATTTAGATATTGCAACCTCTTCACTTCCCTACCTCCCCATGAGCTTCCTGTTACACCTCTTGTTTTCCCTATTGTGCTCTTATTATCTCATTGTAAAACCTCTAATCTATCCCCTGTCAAGCCTTCCAGATCTGGAAGTCCATCATACCATAACTGGTTCACACATAAATGTGGCCTGACTGGCTGCCTGGTTGATGGGTGGTAAAAGGCAAGCCTGTCTAGGCTAACTAGCCTTTCAGTGCTTCATCTGGTTCTTGTTTGAACTTCCCTTCAGCCTCTTTTATGGAAAAAACATGTATTAAAAGAATATACTGTTGCTTTGACATCTCTGTCTCACTCTCAGATGACATTGTTAAAGACTACAATGATACAGACTTTGACTTTAGAAGATTGATAATTGATTTTTTTTATTATTATTTTTGGTAATTTTTTATACTATTTTGTAGAGAATAACTTAATTGGTGAAAGATAAGCTTTAATTGCATTGGTCAAACTAGAAGGACATCAAGAAGAAGTCCCTCCTAGGGAAAGGAATGTAAACAAACATGTTTACAGTTAGAAAAACATGGGTTTTGTTGACAGAAAACTCTTTGGGAAAAGAGTTTTAGAAAACCAAAATGTCTCAGGCACGAACCAGGGCTACACTCAGATTTGATAAAGTTAACCGGTAGGTTCAGAAATTGTGAGCTGTGGTCAATTAAACAATGGGAATACCTTGTTCCCATAAAAAAAAAAAAAAAAAAAAAAGATCCAAACAGGCAGAAAACAATAGGAAAATATAAAAATCTCCATAGTTCAAATGAACAACTCCCCCAAAAAATCCCCACACTAAACCACAGAGATTATTTATGTTCACTCACCCTTGTGGCTGGGGGATTAGTTTTTGTGTGGATTGCTTTTTTTCCTTCAGTATTTTGTGTTTGAGGGGGTTTTGGTTTGAAAGGGTTGGTTGGTGCTGTTGTTGTTGGGTTAGGTTTGTTTTTTTTACAAACTGAAAATGTTTGCCTCAGAGTTGTCCTCTGCCCTCAGCAGATTTCTTATAAGCTCTCACTTTTTTACTAAGACACTAGGAAAACACCATGCACTCACATGAGCTGCTTCCCTATAATCTGCTGTGAGTAAAGGAGGTCATATTGTGCTCAGTGATACTGATGCTGCAGCAGGATTGTGGGAGGATGGAGCATCAGGGAACCTGTTGCAGAACCATCAGTTGTGGCTCTGCTCTCTGGTTAAGGGAGGAAGCAGGACTCTGCATCTTTGAAATTTTAACTTAAAGCTACTGCCTTTGTCTCAGCAACACAATTATGCACCAAAGAAGGAATACCTGTCATGAATCTGGCTCATCCTTTTCATTTCAGGTAACAGAGATTCTGTTTGTAGTGCAAGACAGAGAAGGATGTCCTGGACACTCTTGGGTGTATGCATTGAATGGTGTTCCTTTGCTCCCCCAAAGGATTCCTGTTGAGCAGGACCATCGAGCACCCACGATGTACTTTGGCCACCACTTAGGCACGACCTGTGCATACTTGAACTTTAGGTGTTAGGTGTCTGCTTTGGGGGGGGAAGACAAGGAGGGAACTCATGGGATTTGAAGTAACCTTCAAGTGTTTCAGAGGTCATGAAAGTGCAAGTATAAAGTGTGAACACTGAAACAAGCTGAAAAGCATCAGCATCAGTCAGACTGAAATGTGAGAAGTGAGTCATACTCATTAAAAATGTCACGTAACAGTGTTGATTACAACACCCCACTTACTCTGTGGGGCTCATGATTAAAAAAAATAAAAAAAACACTATCCACAAACAGCCAAACAAGGCCTTCCATCAGATCAGTGTCTATTATGACTCTAAGCCACGCTTAGGAGCAGTTTGTAGATGAGAGCTAGTCATGTACTGTGCACTGCATAGCTGCAGGCTTCTTACTTTCTTTCAGCTGTCAGTCTCTCTCCTGAGATTTATCTGGAAATTACAACTGGCATTGTGCTAGGCAGAAGTTGAAGGATAAATAGTTCCTACAGGTAAAAAATGACTCATTCAAACTACCCCAGTTGCAACAAAAAACATGGTGTGGTGGAGGTCATCTGTCTGGACTGCATTAAGACACTTAAAATGTGTCTCATTTAAAGTTGTATGTATAGTTAGGTTGTATGAAACGGATGTGTAAGTCTGTATCTAAATGAAAGGATTACTTTTAGTTCGATTATATCCAAACTGAAATCCAAACTGAAGCTTAGGGACCTCAGCCCTAAGTACCAGTCTCAGTCAGAACCTCTTAGAGGTTCAGAGAGCTAAAATACAGACTATGGGCTTTAAAAAACAGGTTTATATAAACAATAATTTTTTATCTTAAGTTCTTGCTTTTACAAGCTCTTCCTTATTTGCAGAAGCTCTGCTTTGATACCTATGCTTCATCTGCTGGATTTCCTTCTAGTAAGTGGAAGAGTATAAGCTTAATGTGGTACTGTATTTAATTGTCTGCTCAAGCAGAGAGCTGAAGTAAAACATTGTACAATGAAATTACGCTGCACCAGAAATACAAGGTGTGTGGTGATGAGGAATCAGCCTCTGAAAATCTCAATCCTACAATGTGAAATTGCTTCAGCAGAGTGAAATAGCTTAGGACAGAGTGGGCAGGAGCAGAGCCAGTGAGAATCAGACTTTCCTGGTGAGCTTTTCCTTCCTTTCTTCTCCCCCACCACACAAGTAATTCACTAATCTTCCGGTACATACTGACTATTAATGACCTTTGCCAGATCTGAAGACCAAGCAGTGCAAATAGCTGTCATTTACACCACCAACATATTGTCTTTCTTTGTGGAAATGTGGTATACAAATGCATGATTGCCCTTGACTGCTGGCTGCAACGTACAACTTGTATATCTAAGCAATATGAAGCAATCCTTGCAGAAAAGCAAAAGGAAACAAAATGCCTTTTCCCCCATAATTAACTCAGAGAATATTAGTAACATCTTCAAAAAATAAAGGCAAAATCCTCTCATGCTTGCAACATTAGCAATCATTTTTACTGAGCCAGTGAAGAGTTGTACTGCCCTTCCATCTCGCCTTTAGGATAACAGTAAATCTTGCTTGGCTGGTGAACCAATATCATCTAAAAATAGCCTGTGTCTGAGTGGGAAATGCAAACAGTCTGTCTGTGGGACTTTTGTCAACCTGTATCAGATTCCAAATATTTGGGTAATTTCTTAGCTGAAAATGTGAATGTCCTTGCTTATATTTGGGGTGTCTTTTCTTGGAGGCAGAAGTAGTTTAATAAAGTAGATTTCATCCAAAGCACAAGTTTTCTGAGTGATAGGTTGAAGAATCCATTTTGTGTTCAGATGATGCAGTTAAAACAACTCACAAAGCTTCTAGACTCTGTTTGAAATGCAATTGCAAATTCTTCCTGAAAGGCTATGAATTTCTTGAAAGAGTCATCTTATTCTATCTCTCAGTACTATTGATCTGTGTCTCTATCCCTTTGGTCAGATAGAGGGAACCTAAATTGGAGAGTGCTAGTAAGGGATTTAACAAAGGAGCTGCTTCAAGATCTCCACCATGGGTCTTCATAGCAGAGAAAAGGAGATTTAGCAATGTCAACTATTATACATCATTGGGTTGCTGTTATCCTTCACTGAAAAGGGAGATGCTAAGATAGATTGTGGGGAGAAAAGCAGTGTGACTAGCAATTTTATCATGTTAGCATGTTACATTGCCACACTGTAGAAAAATACTGTCAGTAATGCAGTGCTGAAATAATAACATAACCTATTTTGGCTGAAGAGGGTGTTTTGACCCTCTACTGGTTTGTGGAAACATGCAGAATATGCTGGTCTCTCTTCAATTTGGCACAGAAAAATATCCTAAAATAAATGAAAATATAGTGAATGGAACATGCAGTAGTTATTTCTAAGTAATAAGCTTGTTCAGAGATGGAGAGTGAAAGATTCAGAAGTCATGGGCTTTTTTCAACCTGTCAGAGGTATTTTAAGTTGTTTTCAAAGATTTTATATCTGAGAGCAAAAATCATATTATTAATGTGATTACTACATCATACAGTACTATAGTGATATGCATTTTGAACTACTATTACTAATTAAAAAATAAAAAAGTCTATTAATTTAAAGCATGGTGCTAAGCTGCTGGATGTTGGCTCTTCCTAAGTTGCTTTAAACTTGCAATGTTTCATAGCCATATAAGTATCTGTTCAATACTTTTCACTGCTTGAAGAGAAGAGTGAAAGTAGGTCAGTAATATTTCTTCTTAGAATATACTGTTCAGAGTGCCTTCCTTTGAGAAATCTGGTATTGGAACTCTGAAAGGACATCTAGGGTTATTAAACAACTGTTACAGATTAATCTTATATAGCATAAGTGACAATCTTAAGTATGGTATAGTCCAGCTTTTCATGCTGATGACCCATTGATGAAGATAGTGATATATAAACAGAATATTCTCAGTGTCAATGTTACAACAATCCCCAAAAACAAAAATCCTTTTTCCCACCACCTTCTATAGCAGTAGAAACCATAAAAATAAGGTCTATTTTTCCCCATGTGTTGGGGGTGTGGGAGGTTGTTGTTGGGGTTTTGTAGGTTTAGGGATTCTTTGCACATTGTCTTTTGTAACTTTCCTGTGATGTTGAAAATTCTGAAATCAAAATGGTTCTCTTAGGTCCTGTTTATGACTGTCATTGATGTAAGAAGGCCTGCAAAAACACTTAAATGCAGGTTTAAATCAATGTCTTATCAGGAAAGCTCTTAAGCATATGCTTAAATGAAAGGGCAAACAAAAATATCATTTAGCTCAAACCAACCCTGTGTGTTTTCCACGACCAAAACCAGGGATTTTGTAATTGCAATTATTTTACAAAGTTAATTCTGCTTGGAGAATTTGACTCTGTTCTGATTCTCCTCTTTGTAGACACAAGCACATTGTATTCCTTAGGTTTTTAGAACATGTGCAAACATATACTTTTGGAAGGGCCTGGACATCAAGAATGAAGGAAGTCTTTTCTGTTGTTTCTCATTACCAGAAAAATGATTGAGATGCTTTTTTCTGAGCCATGCCTCTTATGACACAGGTTTGTCATCTCCAAACAAATCTGCCTATGTCAATGAGCGGTGGTGGCTGCTGAGCCAGATTATTTGTGCAATACCTCAGAATTCATTGAACTGGGCCTTTAGAAAGTGGTAAAACTTACCTCAGTATTTCCCTTGCTTCTTGCTTCTTAATTTTGTGAAACTTAGAGCCAGTTAGCTTACATGATTAGCTGATGGGGGAGGTAAAGAGGAACAGAAAACTTTCTTCTGTCCCCATCCTATTTTGAGTTAGTAAAAAATAGGCTGACGGGACTTTTGATCTTGAAAACAAAGAAACACTGGGAGCCTTAATCATGCAGAGAGACCAGGTGCCTCTTCAGGTTGAAAAGTAAAGCATGTAACATTTAAAAATCCCATCCTACTATGCTAGGTACCAATCTTCTACTCTACTTTAGCACCTCATATTAGAAATGGTTTGATTCTGAGCTAGTTTTGCATGGTCTCTTTAGAAGAGATAAACATTGCAGGAGCCAGTGCAGCTCCTACTGAGCCAAGCTCTGAGAAAGGCCAGAAGACTCCCTCTTGGGAGGCACCTGCTTATCTCCCTTGATTGTGAAGAAAGCCCTGGGAAACTACATTGCATGTAGAGCTATAGCTCAAGGTACCCAGGCTTGAGTGAGATCTTACTTTAGAGTAATCAGAGAAGAAACTGTTTTCCTGCCTTTTTGGGCTGCTGTATTTATGGCAGTCAGGAAAACTTGCCCACAGTGAGCTTAGAAGCACAAATGTAAGAACAAATGTAGCTCCTTTGCATTTCTTCCTCTCATGTTGCTCATCATCTGGACAGCTCTTGGTGTCACAATAGTGGTCTTCTCTGTTTGCACTATGCCTATTCTATGAAAAACAGGAGATTCAAACCTCTAAGGATCTTATACTAACAGGTTTCATGAGGGCAAAATCCATGTCCAAAATCCAAATTTTGCCTGAAAACGCAAAATTGCTTTTATTGAGGATGAGGGAAGAGGAAAAATTTGTCAGTTTTCTCAGTAAAATTAAGCCACTAAGTATTAGTGTAGCAGAGGATTTATCTTTTATCCCTAGTATTGTTATTATATTTTTGTTTTGCCTTTTTTTTCTCAGGTTCCTACTATCATACAGGATATTAGCTTTGTATTTTAGCCACTAGGTGGAGAAAGCAAGCCTTCTGTAATTTAATAGCATTTGTTGTATTATGCTATTCTGACCTAAATTCCATAGATATTTTGAAGCAGAAAGGTCCCTTCTTTCCTGCAGTACTTTAGAAGGTAGAATAGCAATGATGAGTGGAGAGTGGCTAGCTGAAACCTTGCTGGAATAGATTTTAAGAAAGTAAGGTGGAAAATCAGTCTTAAATGTAAAAGCAAGGATATCACAGGCAGCCTCATGTAGTCTTCTGAACTGGAATTTTGATCATCATTCCTTCTGATACTTGTGCTACTAGGAGAAAGGAGTTGTGCTGCCACTGCAAAAATATTGTACAGAGAGGGTGGGTACCTTCTCTTAGAGCTAAATCACCTGTCACATCTTCATCAGGATAGAAAGAAAAGCAGTGGTTGTGTACAGACAGCTTGTGAAGGGAGGCATTTTAGAGGGAGGTGGGAGCCATTGTTTCAACATATCTGCACACAGAGATGAAGTTTAAGTTCCTAGCTGGGAATTTTGAAAGACATCCATTTTAGAAGATTGAAACTTGTTCATTTTGGCACAGTTCAGTCAGAAGAGGCCTCTCAGTGAGACCCTACCCCAAGCTGGTACAGGTAAAAGTTGACCTTCATTCTCTTATCTTTTAAAGCAGTGTCTTAATGGGAATGCATGCATTAGAAGAGAGGTAATAACACTACATCCTATTGCAAACGATGTTTGAAGAAATAATAATGGGTTTGGTTTGTATTTGTCAAAAGGGATCACCGCAGCACTCTTTAAGTATATGCTGAATTTTATCCAAATATGCTAACAATTCCCTCAACCTGCCCTGTTTTCCTGATCCTACTACAACTGTTTTTTCTGTACTATGGAGACCTCCCTTGGTCTAGTTATGAAGGAATTTCAGATGCCTGTGGGACAGCATGTGCCCTATTTTAGGCAGCATATCTTCCCACTAAAGACAGTTTCTAACACTAAACTTCCTGGAAAACATCTCCGGGCAGCAGTTTCTGTCTTGAGGACTGACAGAATTCTTCTTCATTCAAAACCAATGTGAAAACTTGATGAATCTGTTCCTTCCCTGTCCATCCTAATCCTATCCTGGCCATGCTGCCTGATTTGGGGAATGAGTTTCTTGCCAGCACCTTCTGGTTCAGAGGACGGAGCGGTTTAGATGTTCTATATGCTTGCAACCCATCCTTTTTGCACCTGTTTGGTTATAGCAACCTAGTATTGCAGTTTGTGTTGACTTCTGCAGGAAATAACTTTGGCCAATTGTCCTCTTAAACCATGTTCAGCACTGCAGCACCTTCCACCTTGAATCATGAAGATACATTTAAGTTTGACTGTGGACTACACTCACTATTGGCTAGAATCAGTTTCTGGCAAATTGTCCTGCCTCATGTAGCAAAAGGCTGCATAGAAGTGGTTCAAAAGAGAATGCATAGATGATGGATCTTGGCCAGTGAAGTCAGAACTATTTTCCAAGTAATTTAAAGCCTTTTCCCCTATTTTGATCTGTCAGTTCAGCTGAAATGAGATAATTTTCTTGTCTAAGGTGCAGTATGGGTAACCCATTTTGCAGCATGCAATGTATGGTGAGTTCTGCAGGTGAAAAACAACATTAAGTTACAAAAATACATAGAGAAAGTACATAATAAATGAACAGGCAATGTGTTTATAAACACTTTTCAGGCTAAGAAAAGGGCCTCTTTAGATTCTGCTGACTTCATTGATTATTGCAGTTATTTGCTGGTTTCTATTTCCATTCAATTCTTCCACTACAGATTTTGATAAAGCCATGAGGATGTTATTCCAAGATTGTTCATTCTTGTAGCCCATTAAACAGTGTCTGAAAATTGTTTAGCTTCAGTGTTGATTCATGGTCACTACCAAAACATTTTTTTCATTCAGTCATTCAGTTTGGTATTTTGGGATTTCATGCTACTGGGTTTTTTTGGTTTTTTTTTTTTTTTTTGGTTTTTGTTGTTGTTGTTGTTGTTGTTGTTGTTGTTTTGGCTTGGTTTTGTTTGTTTTTAGTTTTTGGTTTTGTTTTGTTTTTTAATTACTCTTTGTACAGGTAAAGGGATAAGTTCAATTTTTATGTGTGTTATCAAAGTTAAAGCTTACAGTTCTGTTTAACTTTTTTTTTTTTTTTCTCCTCTGTTATCGTGCCCATATCTGATCCTTGATTTTTTTTTTCTGGCTTCCACATACTTTTTTATGAAGAAAGCAGGGGGGAAAACCACTGATATTTTGATTAGTTCAAAGTCTTTGAAGTGGGTTGGCTTAGCATTTTCTTAATATTTTTTTTCATTTTCAACCCTAAATATACCCTACTGATAGATGTTAAGCCTCATCAGTAGGCTATAATTATAATAAGTAACTTTTTTGACTTCATGGATTGTGTAAACTAGGTTTTCAATCAACTAAAGAACTCTTACACATACTGCTGGACTAACTACAAATCAGATCTCCAAGCAAGTTTGATTTGTGAGCTGATGACTTGTCTGAGGCTCACTGATAGAGAGGCAACAGCACTGGTGAAACACTGCTCAGAAAGAAAAGGAACGCTGAAGTGTAACACAAAGGCCAAAGCCAGCGTGTGTCTGAGCCAGGATTACTGCTTTGTTCTCATGGGTTATCTCAGCTCTAAAGGGAATTACAGGTTGTCTGTGATCCTTTTTCCGGAAAGAACCCTGGCTTTCTCATATCTTTCAGAATACCTGTAGTAATCAAGCTGAATGCGTGAGCTGCTGTGAATGGGATCTGACATTGCCCTCATTGAAGGCAATGTGAGCAGTCCCAAAAGCTTCAAAACAAGACAAACAGAGATTTAAATGCCTGTCAGACTTAGGTGAATGCATGTCAACTTCCCCTCAGCTGCTACTATGTTACAGAGGCAAACACATGTTGCAAAGGGATGTGGAGAAGTCATCAGTGGTGAGCAAGCAATTGGACACCGGGGCAATACTATCCAGGAAGATTTTCCATCAGAAGAGTGGGAGGACACGATGTAGCAGCCTTCAGAAACATCAAATGGTGCTGCGCAAAGGAAGGAAGGAGGGAAGGAAGGAGTCTTCTTCTCTTTCCTTGTCAGTGATAGATGAGACAAGAAGAAGTGGGCTTAGATTTCTGTGAGATTTCTTTTCCAACTGAGGAGAATGCTGACTTTAGCAGTTGGTGAGTACCCAGTCAGGCTAAGGAAAGTATTTCTGAGTACAGGCTAAAGAAGCATTTTGTGGGAATGATTTAGACTAAATATTAGGTTTTCTGTTGACTTAGTAGTCTGTGATCTCTGCAATGGCAGATATTTTAAATAAATAAGGAAGAATCTTTAGATCTCTTGAGTCTAATCTGGTTGATAACAGCATCCTAAATCTTGCATCTCTAAGAAAACTTCTGTGAAACAACAATTCAGACCCATTCTGCTCACAACAATCCAGGTTCAGATTCTGGAGACAAAAAAATATACAGGTAAGGATAGAAATAATTATAAACATACATATGGACATAGGGGAGAGGGAGAGATTCAAAAGGCCCACAATGTCTGGATGCTTCTTCTAAAAGAAACAAAGAACAATTGAAATTCATTTTTATACAACCACTCCTCCCAGTGACAAAGTAAGAATCTTAGCTAAAAGGTTTCACCCTTCAAAAGTTTAAATAATTAGAAAATAGGATGACGTCCCTAAAGTTGAAGATGAAAAATTAGTCTGAAGTATAATCTACAATTGATGTATATTGCTTTTTTGATGTATATGTGTTTTTTGACCACACCTGTGATAAAATGGCAAACTGGCTTTTCCAGGAACATGTTGTCAGGTTTGTGGGCTCCATTGATAATGACTATAGACACACCAACAGTGAGGTTAACTGAGAGGAACGGAGTGGTTTAAAATTATTAAGTATATTATTGAGGTTAGTAAACTTAGTTCCCTATATTCAGGAATGAAAAGATTAAGCCCAGTGATCAGTAGAAGACTACTGGAGGTTTTTGGAGTGTTAGACTAATATTCTTTTCTAGAATTTACATCTCTGTGGTACTTTAGAATTTTTTGTTACTGAATAAAATTTCATACTTACAGATGCTAGAAGCCGACTTCTGCACCATTTTATTTAGTGTTGCATCTTAGATAACCAGTTACAAATGCAAGTTAAGGCAAGGATGGCAGATATGGATGATGAGGTAAAAGTCAGCTTTTCCACTGTTAATAACAGGTGCATTGAAGTTAAGCTGTGGTCTGTGTAAAACTCGAAGAGAATCTTGGATTAGATTGGGTAGAGTAAGAAAATCAGGGAGGGGATTAAAAAAGATATGGAGGATGAGATGAACAAGAAGATGAGATAAGAAAATGATCTTTGAATGGCTAAGTGTAGGGCAAGGTTGTATATGTCTAGGTTGAAGGAAGACCTGTTGTAGAAAGTGTGGTGAGGAGAAACTTGGCTAGCATTTTAAGTAGGTGACCAAAATAGGGACTACCATATCCTAGGTTCTGCAGAGAGAAGAAAGAAGACCTAATTATTGGTCATCATTTTAAAATGAGGTTCAAACAGGCGTACTTTGAATATTAATGGGCGTGTGTCCAATTTTAAATATGTACATTTTCAGCTTAGTCTTCTGGTACTTGTCCTTTTAAAGAAGAAAGACAAAAAGACAAAAATAAAGACAAAATCCAGGCTGTTGGTTAATACAGTTAAGGGATTCTACCTCAGTTTTGTTTGCAGTGGAGAGTGCTCCAGTTAAATCCATATCATTGTGCAGGAAACAGCAGCCAATTTGCTTGTCTAGATTACAAGTGTAGCTTTGTATTCTCACATGATTGCAGGCTAGCCTGGACAATTGGGCAGTGTTTCAGACTGGCTGGCAGAATTCAGATTCTGAAGCCTGCTTGCTTTCTTTATCCAGACCGGCTTCTTTTTCAAGCCCTTTTGGGGGCTCTTTCCCAACAGGGCAATGTTAGGCAAGATTGCAGAGAAATGAACTTTGATACTGGCAGTACTGTCATCACCTGGATTTAGCAGAATCTCAAGGGAATGGAGTGGTAATGGAAGTTTGTGCATTGAAATCAGTTTCAATTAAAAAAAAAAAAGAGGCATACTTCTCATTTATTCAAAGACATGGCACAGCATCCAGGATTGTCAGGAGAGCCTTACACAGGCCAGATAAACTAAATTACCCTTGTAAGCATTTCCTATTCTGCGTGCGTCGTCAGGGTGAACTAGAGTAGAGGGCTCTATGTTTTGTATTGCCAGGAACTGGGGCAGTGCCAGGGCAGAGCCAGACAGACTTTATGTTCCCAACAGGTGGGTGTAAAATTATAGCTGTGGTGATTTTTTTTTTCTTCAGTTTTTGCTTCTATTTCCACTGAGGGTAAAGTTTACCTTTAAGGAGAAATTAATTTCTTAGATATCTTCTCCTTACAACAGACAGCTGCCCCAGGTCTTGCCATACAGCAGTTGACAATAGTTTATTGTTCTGCGAGATCTTTCAAGATCTTTAATTCTTAGAGCTTTTTTTTATTTTTAAATATTCCTCTACTTTGGGCTCCATAAATTATTTTATTGCAATATTGAAACTGGCATTAATGATGAAATTGTTTAATTTAGAGAGAGGAAGTAAATTAATTTAAAACACTATGCCAGAAAGCTTGCCTTGCCTTGCCTTCTATAACCAGCCAAACTTTTTTGGGCCATGGGAAAAAGATATTCTTCATTCCTTCAACTGACTAGTCAAAAGACTGCCATTTATGGCAGGGTGACAGAGAGAAAGTCAGTGCAGATTATGCAAATTGAGTTTAGCCTTAGGTGAAAAGGGGATCTGTAACTGAGCTTTGCAAAAGTTACATGTTGAAGATTATTTCCTAGGAGACCATATTTGTGGTGAGCAGCTCATACTACACACCAAAGAATTGCTTGATGTCCATGAAGTTCAAGACAATGCAAATGCCATTTTCACGTCCACTTTTGGCTACTTTTCATTTCAGTAGTCAGTGTGAGATTTCCTAGAATTAGTAATAGCAAGTAATGAATTGACCAGTCACACTTCAGTGGTTCAGACAGGTTTGTGCATGGGCCTCATGACACACAGATATGTCAGTAACAGGTTTTTTTAGGAGTAGCTCTAATGTGTAAGAATTTTCTTTCAATGACTTCCACTGCCTTTTTTTTTTTTTTTTTCATTTTAAACATGAGACATTGCTTCCTTAAACAATATGTTTTATTAAACTGGTTTTTGACCTTTGCTGATGTTTACTCTGGAGGGTCAAAGCCCTTGTTAGTGCACTGAACTCCCACCACCTGCCAAAAGTGTAATTCTGTACCTTATGCCCTGTTCCCAAGAGAATCAAAACAGAAATGCAGACCAGAAACACAATTTTTGTAAACACTATAGTTAGATCAAGATTCCCAGTTTCTGGTAAACATATTATTTGAAGCACAGAAGTGTTTGTCTGATTAAACTCCTGTGGAGTCCTAGTACAAATATCTAAAAGGCACAGAAAAGAGTCACTGTGGGGCTGTTCAGCTCCAAGCATATTTTTATAGGAGCACTGTACCAAAAACTGTTTGTCATCATACAAATAAATTTTTTTGTAATTTTAGAGTATATGGGCAGGAGGGACTTCAGAGACTGTGGGTGAGAATTTCCCCTACTGTGATGGAGGGAATGGATACGCTAGCAGCCCCTCTTGGAGCTATCTGAAAAAATAAATTCTAATGGAAAATATTTCTAAATCATTCCTTTTTACTAGTTAATATGTTGCAATTCTTAATTACACTCAGAAGCCCAGAATTTTTCTTAGGCTTCCCATAGTGGCTTTCGATTTTTCTCCATTGTACGTACTGCAAAAGTGTAGCAATGTGTATCTTTATCTTCAACCCTACTTTTACTTATTCCCTTCTTTTCAGAGAAGACTACTTCATCAAACCCATCTGCTTTTCTTCATTGTTTAGCATGTTATCCCTCACACCATTCTTGTTGATATTTTCTTCCCTTCTTCAATTGTTCAGTTCCCAAATTGAAAGGCGCAGCAGACAAATTTCACCACCACTAAATACAGTACACTGAGGAGAAGTGATGCCATGTTCTGGCCTCAACATTTATCTATTAGTTATGTCAATTCCCTAGCTTCTCTTTTGCTGTAAAACAGCTTATATATTTTATCCCACGTCTTCTATTTGATCTGTCCTTCCAGCCTGTAGTACTTTACATTTGTTTTGAGGTCTTTTACTTTTGTTATTTCAACCATATTCAGTTTTCAACGCTATAATGAACCTTACCCTTTGCAGTCCCAATTATTATCATTACTGAATATATAAACATATTCTCTCATACCTCATCCTGGTCATTTAGAAAGCATTGAGTGGAATCAGGCCTAGACCACATCCTTTAAAACCCATTTGGAAGCCAAAGAAACTGGTTTTTATCACCCACTGTATTGTAATGGAGTCATTACTTCATTTCATAGACTGCTGATGGAAGTTCTATGTCAAAATCAAGATATACTGTGTCTAGTGGGTTTTTAACCCTCACTCCCCATTCCAGCCACAAGGCAATTACTGTAGCATAGAAAGAAAGTTAGGTGACTGGACAGATTTTAACTGGACAACTTTAGGGCTTCTTAATAGTTATGTATAATTTAAGGGCATGTTTTTATAACAAGGTTAATTCTACAATCTCAAGAATAAGCAATTGCTATTTTTGTGACTACTTGCCATGATTCAGATTGTCTTCAGAGGAGGTATTAGAAGAAAAAAGATTCATCCTGCTGTTTATGAATGAGCATAATCCACAAGCTGTTGTTTACTGTGTCACTCTACAGAGTAGGGAGAGTGACATGTTGCTTTGGGTAATGGAGCAAAACATTGGTCATGAAACAGTTTCAGCCATTACCAACACCCTCTGTCACCTCCCAAATACTAGACATGTCCACCATACCTTTTATTCACAAAGAAACAGCAGCTGCTTCTTCTGCTGCTTTTAGTATTTCATTAGTGTTCATGATTATGCTCCCTCAAATGCCATCGAAGATGGGGATCAAATTTTTTAGATTACGTCAATGTAGCTTTTTCTGCCTTCATCTGGGAATCAAAAGGGGATAGCTGAGTTTATTGTGATCTTATTTCTACTACCTCTGCATTCTTTCTGCTGTGTTCCTCTGAAACAGGACTCTGTGAATGCAGAGGAGAATGCCACTGATCTTCACTGAGGGGTTAGGAGGGATGTTGTAAGTTGGTGTTGAATTTTGATTTCTATCCTGCTATCCATGCAGAATGCTTTTCCATTTCCTTTACCTTTGTTATCTTTATTAGCACAGTTTCTCTTTATTGCAAATAATAAAGTCACAAGCCAGTAATGGAATTTTTCAAACTCATTGCACAACCTTCAATAATAATTGGGGGGAGGCAAAGGTGACTTCTCTCATTTTCAGTTGTTGTATTGTACAAACTCAATGTGTTTGTCAAACAAATGCAAGCAGATCTGTCACAATACAATGGTGGATGCACTTCCTTTTTTCTGCAAAGTTCTGATTTCTTTTTTTCTCTCAGGTTGTTTTCCTCACTATCAAATGTGTTTTCTTTTAGTAATTGGGGAGGAGACAGGGAGAAAGAGATATTTATAGCCTCTTCCTAGGACAGTTCTTTTAGCACTAAGCACACTGCTAGGATGGAAACGAAATGAACTTTAGCAAGCTTTTCATTTGAAGGATATTTTATTTTTATGTCTAAGAAATATGTACTCAGTAGTGCCAATATTCACATGTTCTGTCCATCATCACTCCTGGGATACATAAATACCTTCTAAATGTAATTATCTCTTTTTTTGAAACTAGTCAAGTTTGTAAACATTAAGGTAAGTGTACACACTTCAGGAAAAGGAGACCAGACAACACCCATGCTCTGCATGCTGGATTGTCAGTATTTGTGCCCACCCTGCACTCCTCCCCATCCCAACTCTGTTTTGGGTATGGCTCTCTAAGCCACCATGTGGGTACAACTTGGCTCTCTAAGCCACCATGTGGGTACAACTCTGTGAAAGAGCACACTCAACAGGCTTCCCCCAGAAAGATGAGTGGGTAAGGCTTCCATATGTCTGGTGGTATTTTCTCTCATGATTTGTCAACATAATGCCAGCAGAATTTACCCCTCAAGCATCCTCATAATGTGCTCATGCAACACCCAACTGCAGCTTAAAGCGGCAAACTCTGATAGATTACAGCACAGTCAGTAATCACATTGGTCAGTCTGAATCCAGAGACTGAAATAAAACCACTAACTGGTAATTTTGTCTTGGTGCTGTGCAGGGACTACAGGGCACTTGCTAAGAAATGATTTGTAGTTTTCAGATAAGCAGTTTGCCACAGGGGAGGACTACCTGTGATTAGAGTGGCTGTGCCTCTCTTATCAGATGTAAGGAATGGTCACGTGGCTCTTTTTGTTTCTTTTTAATTATTGTTCCAGTGCTCTTTTTTGTTTAGCAACCTATGCACTGCTGTAAGTGTCTTCTGCTAGTTATGATTTTGTCAGGCACTAACAAAAGCTACTTTTTACTTACTGGCACATGAGTGAAAACATACTCATTTCTGCTAAGGGGAAACTGTCTTGTATGCTAATTCCTAGGCACAGCACTGAGATGCAGGAGGTGTAGATCTGAGCCCTGGGCCCTGCCACATGCTTTCTGTGTGATTCTGAACTTATTTGTAATCAACACTGAGTTATCTGTGGATGCTTTAACCAGTTTGAGGTTAATCATATGATGGAAGCAGAAATACTTGAGCGCTCTCCTTCCCCAGCCAGCATTGGGCTGCCCATACTTAATAGTTTAGGCCCAATGCCAGAAAGAGGCAGCTGTGCTGCCTTCCCAGCCAGCTTGGGTCTGTGAGCAGTTTAGCCACATTGCATCTTAGAACACAAACTAATAGCCCTAAAGACCCAGTCTCATTTTGTGGAGTCATCAGGAGGGTTTCAGTGCTGTGTTCCCATTTCCCACAAGGAATGGGACTGCACAGAGGCAGTTCAAAGCCAGCCAGGTTTCTTGAGTGCCACCTGAACATCTCTATACAACTCAGGAGGTTCCAAGAAGATTTATTTGCTTGGGTTCAATGCCAGTCTAGTAAATTCACTGGTCATCTTGTCAGCATGTCTGCTTGTATTGTGGCTAGGGCAAGCACCTTATTCAGCAAGAACCTTTTGAATTCAGCATTAAGTTTCTGGTGAAAGATTTTGCAGTTTAGCCTATGGTGTGTCTGCTTCAGATCCCAGCTTTGTTTACTTTCCTTATGCTTTGTGCATGCCCAGCAATGGGACACAGTAGCTTTTTAAATGGGATTTGTCCTGCCAAGTTACTTATAGGAAGTGAGAAATCACCTGAGTTGTAGAGTGAAGTAGAAGGAATAATCAAGTGGCTGCATTACCTTTTGCTTTTTTGGGGGTGAGCTCAGGGAATTCACACAGCATTAGCTGATCTGTGGCAGCTGCTGTGGAGGTTCTGCCCTCTGAGATAGCTTTCTGCTGCTCTGTTAAAGGATAAGCCACCACAGACCACACAGAGGGGCACTTTTCGTGGAGTAGCTCATCAACTGTAAACTCATATCCTGGATTCTTAGGTTAAGGCTAAAAACTAAATTATACATTTATTTTCTATTAAGTGAGAGGCAAGCAACCCTTCTTTTGTATGGCTGTTGACCAAAAGTCTTAGTCAAAGGAAATGGTCATTACAGCTATCTGATTTTTTTGAACCAGTGCAAAGAGAAAGGGCAAATTTTTTGTCTGTTTTTCCAATGCTTCCTAATTATATTTAAATCACTGATATTCTACAAAGAATGTCTCAGAAAAAGCTGAAGGAAAAGTCTATGGTGGCGGTTAATAAAATGATGCTAAGAGATTCCCGGATGTGACACAAATAATATTCCCCTTTGCATTTTCAGGAATTAGTTTAAATAATTGGACATGATACCCTACCTCAAAATAAATATGTTTATATTTATAGGAAGAAAAAGAACATGCTGTCCAACAAATATCAAGTGTCATCCACAGCCTGTGCAGCTGATCCCAAACCTAGCAGAAAGCTGTGTAACTCAGAAAGTTTGGCTCAGATCCCTTAAACCTGAAAGCTTCATTCATTGACTTGGGAACATAAGCAAGTAGAACCCTACACATTACGACACAATATAGATTGTCATGCCTCATCCAGCCAGACACAAACATGTGATAATAAACAAACATACTTAAGATAGCATGAGTGTATCATGAAGACAGAGTAACTCATTCAGGTCTATGGGCAGGTCAAACTTGTAGAAATTTGATTTACTTTTGTGTGGATGTATAGAAAGAATCCAGGATGGAAGATGTGTATCCTGAAAACATTATAAAGACACTGGTACAGCTCTGAATCCTGATACTGATTGATAACCAGTAATTATCTCCATCTTTCAGCAAGCTGCACTGGTGTCATGATGCTACTTCTCATTCTTGAGGTAGCTGATTAGCTCTCTGCTGGTGCATTTACCAATGCAGACATGTCCTCAGAGGGCCGTCTGCTGTGCTCCCCCGTGGTGTTTGTTTGGGTTCTGCAGTACAAGGAGGAAGTACAGCCAAAATAGTCACAACCTCAAGTCTACACTCATATTTCAGAATCAATTTTTCGGTTTTATTTAGGTTTCTAAATATAGTTTGAGTGTTTGTAGTGGGATCTGTGCTACTAGCTGAGGCAGGTCCTTCTGAAAATTCACTCCTACAAAATTAATTGTATGTATTGAAATGTTGGATGCTGAGTAAAAATGGGACCAGTTAAGCAAGTGTTTGTTTTCCCAGGAAGAAAACGAAAAAGAAAAACTTGTCTATCTCTTAGATTTTTAGATTTAATCTAGGAAGAAATATTTGGTTGAGTTCCACACAAAGAAATCCAAATCATCAATCTCGCTCATACAATAAATGCATACAAATAAGAACTATATAGATTGCTATAGGAATTAAAACTTTCCTGGTTTACCCAGGTTGAACAAGTTTTGATTTCATTTGTCTATGTTTAGTAAATCAAAAACAATGAGTCTGAATATCAGCTGCAGATTTCTGGGAAGGGAAAAAAAAAAAACAACAACTGGTGGACATAAGGGTGGGAAGGCAAGGGCTGACTCCAGAAGAGAGGAAGGCAAGAGAAAGGAAATACAGTGAAGGAATCTCTGAGGTATACGACAGGGGAAGGTGTGGAAGGAATGCAAGGTTATTTGGGCGTTGAGCCAGAGCCTCCTTTCATCCATGGAAGACTTTCCATTGACTCATGTACATACTGAACAAGGCCCTACCAGAATGAGTTTGTGCCTCTGTAGAAATATCTGAAGCCAAAACAAAAATAATTACAGTACTGAATGGATTGCGTTGGCTGACTCCTTTAGTGTCTAATGTTCTTTGGCAATGCTTCATCCCGATTATTCCATCTGGAGATAATTGTGTGATATCATCCATAAAATTAAAACATAAATCAATCCAAATAGTGATCAGCCTCAAGAGCTGCTGTTTAAAAACACACATGGAAATCTAGCACTCCCTGCCTTTTTAGTAGGATGTGCAAGAAATCAGTGAAGTGTCAGGAAGAAATAAAATCATGAAACCTACAAATCTTTCATGAGCTGTAACAGCATTGTCAACACAATACATGGAAAATAATAGAGGAACTCTGGTTTTTCCTTATATTTTATTTAAATTACTCAAATAGGCAATATTTGAACTTAAAAAACTTTTCATATTTGTTGGAATAATGTCTTCAACTTTGTACAGTTGCAGTGCAGCAATAAATTGCTGACTTACAGCAAGAAATCAATTATTAGCAACTGAGAAAAGATATCCCTTATGGAAGAATAATTTTCTTCTGTAGGGCTGGTAAAGTAATACCCTTATACCAATAATGTCCTTCTGCCCCCTTTCTGTCAGGGAAGGCCATTATATCACTTTATGTGATATTAACTTCTATCAGGTAGTCTTTGAACCGTGAAGAACTAATTCAACTTTTATCTTGCATAGTCTTGAGAAAAAATTATTAGCAACAAAGATTAACAGCTATTCATTTTGTCTGTTAGCAATTGACTTTTGTTAAGAGAAATATAAGGGTTAACCTAGGTCATTTTGGAAAAGACCATTTAGGAGATTAATTTATGCCTTATTTCTCTCGTCTAATTTTGGAAGTTTTAAGAAATGTTATAAATGGAATCACTTCAAGAGTCTAGCCATCTTTAAAATAACTGTAGTGTTTTAAATGTGATATAAAATGCAAATTTTAGTGTCTTTTATATATATATATACACACATATACACATACAGTGCACACCAGTGTTAATGGAAAGCACCCTTAGCTCTCTTTTGGGGAATATTTTACTTACTATCCCTGTGGTAATAACTCTCAATCACACAAAACTTTGCAGAAAGCAGGCAGCAGGACACTATGAATGAAGTAGTTATCCATAAATGTTCAACTGCACCTCCATGGCATGATGTACATGCAGGAATCAATCAGATATGTTTACTGCAATCCAAATCCTAACAACTTGATTCATTCCGAATAGAAACCTATTGTGAGAGCAAAAAATTCACTCAAAGTTTTTTTAAAGGTAGATAACAGGTAAAATATTACGAATCTTTAATAAGGATTGTGCACTTCTACATCTTATCCATAACAACCATATATTATAAATAAAACAGACAAACATGAAACATAAATATTAAAATCAACTATATGTTATTCTGGGTTCAATTTTTAATGCTCTATACCTTGTTTTATCTAGATATTAGTCTCAGTCAAACTTGCACTAATGTTATGTCAGTAGATACCAGTGTACAGGGCTTCTAGGAAAGCTAGAATAAATTGAATTATAGTGTTTCATCAAAAAATATATTTGCCTTATCTGCGCTGTGCTGTTCTTGACTTCTTCCTTAAAAAGAAATTGAATTAGGGATCACATTTGATGTTTCTAATACTACACATACTTGATATACATATCTATGTTTATACATGCTTTATATCTCTTTATGTATTTAAGTATATTCAGTGTATTTATAGATTGCCTTCATGCTTTTTCATATATATATATATATACTTTATTTGATTAATAATTCAATAAGAGCAATTTCAGATTATAAGATCATCTCATCTGGAAAAGAGAAGAAAGAATAAATTTGATTCTTAAGTTATCCTGAAAGTCCTGCAAGACATCCTGTTTAATGTGGTAGAGGAAAAAATAGAAGAAATATGTCTTACTGCTTTTAATTAAGGGTTTAGATGCTTCTTTACCAATCTTCTCTGACTACCTTATGATTTGGATTGAAAGATTGATCTTTCCTTTCAAAGAAAGTGAAAAGATGGCAGAAAGATTGTCTGTCAATCCCAGCATAAATTTCCATAAAAACAGATAAGAGGCCAGAAGAATTGGTAGCTGGAGGAACAGTGACATCAGCTCAAATGTGTTTGAAATTCATTTGATGTTTGCAATTTTGCTTGGAAGTCAGTATCTAATTGTCAATATTTCAACCATATCCATCACTCTGGCAGCATATTGTCTGCATTGGGAGTTTGTTAACACAAAGTAGAGAATAGGCACAGCATTCAACTCACTGGGTAACTGCAGAAGAAAAGCTTTTGTTCTCCTAATACTTAAATTAGAAGAATACTCAAGATTAGAAGACATAGCATTTTCAAAATTAGAACTGGCAAATTTCATTATTACAGCAAGAGAGAGAGAAGAGTAGTCGACATGAGATGACATCTGCTTTTTAGAGTTATTAGACTATACCCCGAGGAAAGAAAACAAAATAGGAGGGACAATATCTCATCACTTTGCAATGTGTCTTCGTCTTATGGCTTATTTTTCATTTAAAACTTGGCTCAGGTAGATCCTGAAATATGGAAGCAAGTCCAACTGCTACATGCAATACTGCAGTTAAAATCTCTAGAGGCTCTAATGCTGCCTGTGTGACAAACTAGCTGTACTGCAGAGGTATCAAGCTTCACTTCTGAGACTTGGGAGAAGGTAGCTGACGTGTATGACTCCACTTCATTACATGCCCAGGCTGATGACTCATTTAAAAACAGGAAAATTAGGAAGGAAAAGCAGTTCTGTCCTATCCACTTCATCCTCCTACAAATGCCAGCTTCCCCTTAATAGAAGATTACTTGGAGTTTTGAACAGTTTCAATGCCCTGGCTAGTGAACCCACCTTAATTTCCTACAGGGAACTTCACAATTGTTCTCTTTTAAAATCTCATCCAGAACATAATTTTGTTTAACTTTATTCCTAGTTGCTTACTAGTAATAACATTGTTCTGCTGCTTAGCTAGTTCTCTTTCTGGTGCTTCCAGTTGCCAGATATTCCATCATCCAGTCCATCATCTCTCAGCCTACCCTGGTAGGTCTGTAGTAAGGTAGGATGTGGCTCCTTACACCTTAGATGCTCCTGCCAGATTTATTCTGCCCTGTATTTTGGTTAATGTGTAGTCATAAACTGTTTTCCACTAACCTATTAGGACAATTTGATTTCTATGGACACTAAGTGAGACTCACAGGAAACTTTGCCACCAGTTTTGTGCTTTCTGCAGCTTGTATTGTTATGGCCTTTGGTGGTGCGTGCTTGAATTAGAGTGTCATGACCAAAACCACAGCTTTATGCTCCCCTCCTGTAGCATGCAATTATACTCTGCCAGTTGACCACAGGTTAGTGCTATTTATTTATTTGTGACTTTTGTTAGAGTTGCTGAAAGTCACTAAAGTGTGAGGCATTCTATCTGGGGCTCTATGAGCATCTCAGAAGGGCTCATGCTTACCCTAAACAGTCTGACATAAACACATAGGTGGAAAAGGAGTGGAGAGAGAAAAGGGAAAAAAAAACTGTGAGGAAGCAAGACTTGCCTGATGTGCATGGGATGTTTAGTTAAAATATATTTTGCCAGGCATGTATATGTCTTTTACTGAAGCCATGCATGAAATTTTTGTGCAAGAAGAAAATTAGTTCTGTAGTAAATGCAAAAAACCCCAACAAACCACAAACCAAGACACAAAGAGAATATTAAGTTCCTAGTGGATTTCACTGTGCTACATAATTGGATGAACTCTATCCATGGATAAACCCTGTCATGGAGCGAGTAGAGTCTATTTCTCCTCAATGTTGCCTTTGCCAGAGTCTTGAAACTGAGCATCCTTTGGGGGACTGGAGAGAGCAGAAGTGCTGACACCACAGCTTCCTCCTCGCCTTCTCTACCTTCAGATGGAAATTACATTCTGTTCTCCTAATAGCCCTGTTTCTTACTATGCAGTGTAACCAAGTAAGCTGGGAAATTTGTTTACTGGATTTCAGTGTACACATTTGTAAAAGTTTGAATAATCAGTGGGATCCTAGCCTAAAAACATCTGATTTTCTCAGTGGTCCAACACTGCCTGTCCTTTCACAAATATACTTTAATTGAAACAGGCCACACCAGGGTGTGCATTAATGGGCTGCTGTTGTACTGCTTGGGTGGTAGAAGGTAATTGGTCTCTGGTCCAGTGCTTCACAATGCTCCACAGGCATGTGCCAACGCTCTGTTAATGCACACCCTGTTGTGACACTGCTTAATTAAAATCTTAGGATATCAAAAGCAGAAAGCGCTAATGAAGAAGTTTCTTTCGAGCTGGTAAGTACAGCAGTATGACATATTAACCAGTTCAATGTATGCTGGCTGATTCTGGCCTGCAGAAGGCTCAGTTGAGTCCTTGAATAGGAAAGGAGTCCGGTGTGGGGTTGTATCCACCCTTGCTGAATTGTGCAGGGCTGTAACCAGGCTTCTGTGAGCCAGACCAAATTGTTTTGTGCTTTTTTCTATGGATCCGTTCTTTGCCTGATGAATCTGAGCTTTATGCTATCAAATGATAATCAATTGTGTTATGAGGTATTTTCTAATGTGTAGACAGATTTTAAATTAAAAGATTAATTCAAATTTGTTTATGTAAAGATATCCTTTTCTCCCTCGTTTTCATTGGGTTAAATGAGATAAAGTATTTATAAATAAATTATTTTTACAGATTTCCGCCAGGAATGTTGGTTTTTTCATAGTGTTCTTGTCACTATGCATGTTATACTACCAGTTTCTGATCACAGCCATGCCATCTACAAAATTAAATTAAAATCAAGGGCCATTTCTTTACGCATTTTCTAAAGCAGACATACACAATTTGTCAGTTATTATTTTGTTTTTGAAAAGAGACAAGTGCAACCTGCTTAAGGTTTTACTGTGAATACAAAAGGAAATATGTATTTTAGGGGCCATCCTGCCAAATGTGAGTGTATTTTCTCTAGGTATAAAAAGTATGGAATAAACTAGTCTGCTTCTAATGGCATGACAGAGAGGTTTTGGAACCTCCAGTCTGCCTGTCTAATGTGAGCCTCAAGGACACCCACCTGTTTGTTGCCCTAAGCCAGCCTGTGGAACACTGAACACTGAAAGCGTTGAGGTGTGTGTGTGGCAGTGCTGTGTGTCCTTTAGCTGCCTGTGCAGAGGCAACTGTGCAATCGAGAACATGTACACTGCACTCAAACACATCAATGAAAGAATTAGTCTTGTTAATTCTTCTGAGTCTTCAGGAAGTCTTTAAGACTCACTGTCAAGGTACTTGTTCATCTTCTCCTTTGTACATTCAATTATACAGTCTAGTTGTCTTAAGTCCAGGGCAGCCTTAAATTCCGTAGGGACAGCCTTCAGAGATGGAAGCTGAAGTGTGACATACAGAACAACACTGGAACCCTAGAAATAGGCTTCAAACACTCTAGAATATTAACTCCATATAACTTTCCTTGTGAGGTAAGTGCAATTATCTATTCCCTTCTCTAAAGCAGCCAAAGAGCTGCAGTGTCTTCCCAAAATTTTTCCAGGAATTCTGTGTTTGAACATCCTGCAGTTATAATAGATAGGCCTGTATGGATACCCTGCTGTAGGGTAAGCCAGGCTGTACTGATCTTTATGCTGGTACAGTTAAATTTTGTCTGGTATTGAATAAGTCAGTTTAAATCAAGAAGAAATGTCATTAGCTTACCATTTTCTTCAGCTCAGATCTAGCCTAAGGAGCTCTTCAGGGAAAAAATGTGTTTCAGATGGTTGTTTATAATGTTTATAAAACAGATAATCATGTCAGTTCTGCTATTACTTTTTTTTATGGAAAACTAATCTGTTTGGCCTTAAAGAGCATAAAATTGTTAAAACCTTAAGAAGAATACCCAAGAAGATCCAGGGGAGGATGAAATGGAGGCTTCATTTCAATTAGAGAACTGGGACTCTCAGAATTTGTTGTCTGCTTTATTACTTGGGAGCATTATCTCTGTCCTCTGCTGATATCTGCTTTCTTTCCGGTGTAATTCGGTAACGTGTAATGCGGCTTTAATCTTCTGTTCTGTCCTGTCTGTGTGCTGTGAGACAAGAGAGACAGATGAGTTGGGAAGTCAGGGGGCAGTGGAGCTGCAGCACACAGCTGCGTGCCTGTCAGGTCTCTTCAGTCATCCATTTGATCATGATGCTTTCAAGGCCTGCAGAGATCAGAAAACAACCCTGTACACGCCACCGTCCCCAGGGAGAGAGCGGTTCAACCTCGTCAGAGAGACAGCCTGCAGAAGAGAGAAGGTCTTCCGAGAAAAACAATTTTAGGCCTTCTGCTGGTGAAATAAGGTCTTGTCTGATTTGAAGGGGATTGCTGGTACAGTTACACTGGTAAAACTGCAGCAGCAAGTCCTTCTGGGGGCATCGTGGCTTACACTGAAAGAATCTTAAAGAAGTCCTTAAATGGAGTGATCCATCCTTTTATGTTCCTATAACTGTATTTCCTCAAAAGAATTTGCTGATTCCCATAGGTGTTCTAGCACATAAAGTTAGATGTGGCATAAGCCTTAATAAGTAGGGAAATGAATGTGCTATGGATGTGTTATCTGTAAATACAGAATTTTCCAGGCAGAATGCTTCTTCCTGTTGCCTTTTTTAGGCCTAGGCAGCATGGAGACATTGGACAGATATACAGACTCAGGAAGGAAAGGGAAATTTTACAGAGTACTGCGGTCAGCTGAAGTTTAAGGATTGCCCTTTCCAGTCATGGTCTTACCCAGCAGCTAGACTCTCACCTAAACATACGTTTTCCCCGTCCTGTTTTCTCCACAGCAGCAGAGTAAAGGCACATTTTATGCCTTCAGGGAAAGGTGTACTCCTCTGCCCACAGTAGCTCTGCGGGATGTTATAGAAAGTGTGTGCCAGATCTCATGGTGCCATCTGAAACTTGCTGACATGGAGATGTACTACATCGCAGCCCAGCCTGGGCTTTTTATGCCTCTCCTGTTCTCCCCAAGGAGTTTCATTCTTTAAAGTTATATTACACATGTGCTATGGAAACACAACATAGTTGTTTCCTATTTTTAATGTTGTAAGGTGGTTTCTGTTAAATTTTAATGTGTTAGTCTTAATGGTCCAACTTTTCTTTTATTACCCTTGATGCTGTCCTGACCTTCCTTGAGCCCTTATCCTCATTTTTAAATCATATCCCAACACAATGGGAAATGGTTTAAAAATGTCTCTTTTGTCTGAGACAAAAATTCAGGGCTTGTGCAAGCTTGCATGTGTACATAGATACAGACTGAGACACAAAACTAAAATAACTCTCTTCGTTCTTTATAACATTTCTATCAAAACTGTCTCACAAAACTGCAGCTGGCACATGTGGTCTTATGAACTTTCATGGTAATCTTCAAAAGCTGCCAAAGAGTATGATTCTTCAACTGGAGAATCCTTAAAGCAACACAGAATCCTTCTCCTCTGGTGATTCCAGAAGCTCCTTGTTCAGTTAAGAGCTCTAAAAGGAACTGGTTGTTGCATGACATACTAAACTGATCACCAGCTCCCAAAGGAATAGTCTGAATTAGTACTTGGGCAGAGGACATTTAAAAGGGATGTAGTGATTACCCCCCAAAAGTAGTGCTGAATCAATGAGTAATTCTTTTAGAGAGATCTCTACTTCTTTAACCGTTTCTGCTGAGGAAATCAGTATAGCTCATATTGCTGCTAATGGCTACTGAAGATCCACAGGGTACTTCACATCAAACATAGTTAGCTCTCCAAATTCTTGACTTGATTCTGATTACTAACAGTCCTCCTACAATTCCAGCAGCATTCAGCAGATTCTGTTGTGATTCTTTACAAACTGATTTGTGTATTCCACATGTGATTCAGTGATTCAGAAATAGCATATGGAATGTCACCTCAGCCTCACTGAGTTGACACAAAGGAATGGCATATTTGTACAGTGCTTGAGGCCTCCCAATAGGAAGGGTTGTTGAACAACAGTTCTTCAAAATATGTGCATTGTATGATTTGTCATGTTGGTTTTGTTGCTCAGAGATCTGCTTTGCTAAGTTCAGTAGTAACTTCAATTGTACCCACACTTGGAAGTTGCAGCAGGATAAAATTTTTGCTGGTCATCAATCCATCAGAAGCATACCTAGAACATATCTGAGGGCTCATAATCTTTTTTTTTTTTTTTTTTTATTAATGGAGAAAACTTTGGCAATGGTTACAATGTTCTGTTTTCCTTTAAGCGGTGGATTAATTTTGTAGCTATGTTTTGGAAAGATGAAGTAGGAGCTTGGTGTTGTAGGCCTACTGCTTTTGACACAGAGACTTAATTTGGAGGAAAGGCACTTTTGGGGCTCTGCAGCCAGAGAAGATTCCCTTAAAACTGCATTCTTTTGCATATCTGGATATTGTTCAGTTAACGTGTTGTTGTTGTTTCAGTCTGGCTACAGAGCCCACTCTTCTGTAAATGAGAAGGGCAAAATTATTTTGCCTGAGTGACAGTCACTTCATTTTGCTAGGACTAGAAGGAACCTGTTATTAGTGCTTCCTTATAGCTCTCTTTCCATCTGTTCTATGTTTCTTGGTGTTGGTGATAATATTCTGTGAGGTTTCTTGACTGCCTGTTTCTTCAGGCCCCAGATCCCAAACCAGAGAAATGGCAGCAGGAAATCACAGGTTGTGTGTCTGTGGCTTGGAGCTGGGGAGAGGAGCTGCCTGTTCAGGTGTTGCATGGTCAAGCCCCTGTTGCTGAGCACTTGCTGTCTTGTCCTCTGCCACTGGCAAGTTCAGGCAGACAGGTGTGGGAGAAGAGTTGAGAATGCTTATAGACCAAAGTTCTAAGTGAAACCTCTGGCCCAAGTTTCTTCTCCCCTGGCCTCTTGTCCTGATGCACTTGCTGAGGGGTGTGGTGGCTGCACAATCTGGTACAGAACTGCTAGGTGGGGTCCAATGTGTGTGCGTGAGCTAAACAAATCATAGGCAAAAGGAATGATAAATGAACAAAAGGAATGAACACCTGATGTTCAAGAGTGTTCAGGTGGTGAAGGGTGCAGAGACAGTCTCCAGCACGATAGAAAAGCCTAAAAACCCTGCTGTGTAGGTGTAGGCAAGATATTTTTGCCTAGAACACCCTCTTTAGAGCAGTTGTAAGAGTGATCAAGTAAAACAATACAAGGTTAAAATTCTAACCTGAATCTGAAGGTTAAGTCAAGAAACTTAGCAAGAGAATTAAAAAACACACGGGCTTTGCAGTAGACCAAGTGAACTATGCTTCTCTGTGTGCACGCAAAAATAATTTCTTTAGTGGTTTTGTTGTAGTATCAGAAATTTTGACGAGTACTAGTAGATCCCAGCCTTCCCTGTTCTATGTTCCTTTCCCCCACCATCTGAATGTCACTGTCACTTAACAATGAGGTTTCTTTTGATAATAACTTTCCCTTGCTGCTGGAGCACACAATAGCCATCTAGATGGTGAAAGAACATAATGGGGTACACTTTCAGCATGGGCGATTAGACATGCAATTCTCATTAAGAATAACAGGACTTGCAGTGAAAATTTTCCTTTATAAATCTACCAGCACAAAGCCTTTCCCCTTATGAGCAACAGATGGGTTTTCCATAATGGCTCATTACCTCCTTGCTTTGTCATGCTGCCAGAAATGAAATATAAAGTTATTTATGGATTGAGAAAGATGCACAAGTCACTGCAGATCATTACTTGCCATATTTTATAGTTTATCTGGTTAGTACTCTAAGTCTCTCAGGACTAGGAAGTTTCAGAAGATGACAGAGCATTACCTGAAAATTAAGATGAGTGTCCTTCTGTCTGGTTATTTATCCTGATGGTCTTGTATCTCCAGGGTGATGCTGTGGTCTCCATTGGGACCGGTAATTTAGGTTCTTCAGTAGAAAGGAGGCCATTTCTCAAAAGAAATTTTGTCAGCTGTGACAACCCATTTATGTGAAATTTTACTATTAGGGGCAGAAGGTAGCACTGTTTTGCCATGCATCATAAATTTGAAAAGTTAGACAAGTAACTTGATAATATTCCTTATTTGAAATTGGCATGGGGGGATGGGATCATTGCTTGGCACATCGGTGAGAGATGTTATTCCTTTGACAACTGATGGTGGAGGCCAAGAAGAAAGGCAGTTCTGATGTGGACAGTTCTTTTACTTATAGGCATTTCACATTATTAAATTCTTTGTATTGGAATTTATAGCCTAGATGTACCACAGATTCACTGTCATTTCCACAAATCCTTGATGAAGAACAGTTTCTACTGCAAATGTGTTAATCTGTCACCTTTCATGAGTAATATCTTTACAGTGACTTACATGGCATTAAGATTAAGAAGGTAAAGGAAAAATTTAAAATATTGTTTTAACTCTACTTAAAGCAAGAGTTTTTCTCAAAAGGATCAGCAAGTGAGTAAATCCCAGTAAAACTGCAAATCCTCTCAGAAATGCAGAGGTCTCACACCAGTTTGAGAGATGTGCTTACCAAGAGCTCTTCCTGCTTAAAATCAGAGGGCATTCTATTTTTTTCTAAATCTAATTGAGATTGGTCTGACCTCAGTAAAGGTTTAAGTATTAACCTGAATTTGGGTAGTTACAACCATGTGCTTCTGGACTGAGCCTTTAAACAACAAGCCAAATATTTTGCTTATCTTTGAGCTCAGGTTTTGTTCTTATTAAGTAATTATGCAATTTGAGGAAGTTCACTGAACTAATCCCAGTGGCAGGAAAAGGAAAGCAGGATCTTTTGTGTTCAAGAGTGAATAAAAGTATATTGGAGTGGGCTGATACATGTGTGGACTATAAAGTCTGTGAATCCCAAGTGTTTCAGTTTTCCAAATCTTGCCTATTTCATAGCTTGGTAAATTCAGTGACCTACTCATAGATGCAGTAAGAGATCTTTCTCCTTTTGAAATCAACCATGCTTTCTGCATATGCCCCTATGGAATGCTGCAGCACTGTCAGGTCCCAATCTGTGGGAAATGCTTTTGTGCAGTTCATTTAAGGTATAATATAGAGATGGTCACAGGGCAGTCTTTACATCTTCTCTCAGTGATGTTTAGCAAAGAACATAAAACATGGGTGGACAGTTGGTAATGGAAATTCTCTGTGGATGAATGCATGCTCTCTCTTTCTGTTATTTATACAAATGATCTCTTGAGGTCACATTCTGCCAAAGGTTCTGGCCCATGGACAAAGAGAGGGCTGTAAAACTGGATGCCAGCTAAAGAGGGTGCTGTCTGTTCTCAAATGACTCATCAAGAGTTGTTCCATGCCAACCTGTTTACCAGCTAATATCCAGTGGTAGTGCAAGGTAATACTAAACAAGAAATGTGAAAGAAAGGAAAAAGTGATGCTTGTAAAAACAAATTCCCTTATTGCTTTATTGAATGTATGTAATCAGTTAAACTTATGGAATCAAATTTTGCACCAGTTTTCAATGTTCATTTTTGTCTTTTTATAGTATGTTCTCTTTATTACATTTTTTAAAAAATTATTTTCTATTTCCTATAACCAATGTACTTTTTAGTTCAAGATTTTTTTCCGTCAAGCTGATGAAAAACACAAACAAAATGTTTGCAAGATTTCATGTTTTATTATTCCAAAAAAACCCCCAATAAATTCCGTACAATTTTTTTTGACCATCAAAATTTAAACAATTGGGATCAAGCTTTTTCTTACCAAACTATCAAGGCTGCCCTATCTAACCTTTTTATATATGCAAGACGCATAACTTGTTTGAAAAGACCATTTTCTTATTGTTTAAATGTCTATTTTGGTCACCCCAGAGCATATTTTCTTATTTTCACTCCTTGGAAAATGTTAAAAAAAAAAAAAAAAAAAAAAAAAAAGACTTATCTTTCAACTTCTCCAAGTGCTTTGCAACATTCCTCAGTTACCTTATGTCACCACAGATTGGGAAGCACACTGAAGTGTGATCAAAGCCCTCTTCAGCTTTTGGATTATACTTGTAATTCATTATGAAAGATCGTTTCACAATGAGGTTTAAATGCTATTCCATACAGAAGGGAGACTATTTCTATATTAAAATATTCCCCCCTTTTCACTATGGAATTATACTGACTTCGAAAATGCCAAGTGTATATCTTTTTAACATTCAAAGAGCATGTCAAACTGTTTGAAAAAATAATAATATTAAAAAAGTGTGCTTTCCCTGGTGCATACTTAAAGTGTTTGAAACTATCCCAAGAAAAGGCCACTGATTTCCACCCCCCCTTAGTTTTATTTCACAAAGCCTGTTTATTAGCCACTTGAGCATTTCTGCACCTACAGCTTGTCTTAATAAATCACTGACCATTTGGTGTTGCTGAGTCTCCTCGACCTCAAGTTTCCAAGACTTGCTTGCCTGAGCAAAATAAATGAAGGAAATTTCCAGGGGAGGCAGCTAATAATTGTGCATGGTATTTTAAATCCAGATGCAGTAATGTGGAAGCTTGTAATGCTTCCCCCATTCTTGCTGCTGCAGTTGAAGAAGAAACAGATGCTGACTTTGGATGACTTTGAAGTATTGAGTACAAGGTAAAAAATAAATGCCTAGGGAGGATTTTCTTCTAGAAAGTGGCCTGATGCCACAGTTTAGGACAAGAACAGAAATGGCAGACCTGCTAAAATGAGTTCTTCTAGGCCCTTAGGGGTACCATGACCACCCTGGGGAAACTGCTTAACCTGACTCTCAGAACTGAACACACAAGCAAGGGGGGTTCAAATAAAAGGCTTGTTTATTAAGTAAAGCACAAGGATATCAAACGGTTGAGATGGAATCACTTTGTCATACTGGACATTAATGCTCTTAAGGGTTGACTGTAGGACTGCACCCAGCACACACTAAAAAAACCTCAAGTTTTAGTTTGAGTGGTAGCAAGGAATTCAGTGAAGCCTTCCTGCTTCAAGATCTCTGCAGAAAGAGGCAAGGCATCACAGATCTCATCACATCTTTTCCCCCTCAGTCTCTTGCTCAATGATCTTGTCTGGATGAATCTAGATAATTTACTTACAGAGAAGACTGGCAACAATTTCAGGGAAGCTTAAGCCACTGCCCTGCCTTCCTCCCTCCCCCTGTTCTTTCGTTTCAGTAATGAGGTCAGCTAGAACTCCATTATCTTACTGGGTAAGGTGGGCAAGGCTGATTGGTCTGGGAACCATTCCCTTAGGACAAACCCCCAGGGGGATTGCACTTGAGAGCTATTGCCTGGCAGACTGTTGTGAAGTCATGCTTTCTAATATTGATAAAAGCTGTCTTGTGGAGGGGAGAAGTGGGTGAAAGAGGCTTGATTTCAGAGGAAATCTCTGATGCTACAGTTGGATACTGCCAGGAATCTTTCTGACCAGCTATAAGTTTGAGCTTTGAATCTGACAATAATTCATCTTTGGATTTGATGTGTCTAATGTATCAGTTTTATGCATCATTATCATCTTTCTTTTGCAGCCAAGGCATCTTGGTTAAAACAACAACAACAAACCACCAAAACAAAATCCCTTTTGACTTTGTGGCAGCTAGTGGTTGCTATAGTAGCTGTGTAATACATTCTGCTTGGGAGCTGTAGCAAAGCAAACCCTAAGCTTGGCTTATGAAGAAAAAGTGTTGTTAGAGCTCTCTCTGCAGATCCACTGGGCTCTTCATTTCTCTGCTCTAAACTTGCTGTTTGTCTCACTCAACCCTGTTCTCATTGCTCAACCCTGCAAGCTCCATCCTCCTTACAAATTAAGGCAAGTCACAAGAGATGGCTTCAATCTGAGTTGTAGGTATAACCAGCACTTCCTAAAATTTGCCAGTTGGGCTACACAGCAATGCCTGTGTTTTATAGAGTTGTCATAATATAGTTGTCTATCAGATGATTCTCTTCTCCCTTACTTCTACTGGGCACAACTCTGCCAAACTGGAATAGGTTCATAATAATAATAATAATGATGTCACTGGCATAGCTGTTGATTTTTGTTCCAGGTATCTCAGGGGACTTTTTAAATTTGTCATGAGTTTCCTGACCTGATGCAGCCATGAATTTAAAGATCCAGGATGCTAAAGATGCCTGGGCTTGTGAAACTGATACAAAACTCTTGTGCTCTTTCCAGTCCAATGGGAAATGGAAATGGTGTGTAATGACTTGTTGGCCAAGAGAAGAAGAACCACAGGCTGAGCAGTCTCAGTCCTCATAACTTAGCCATGTTTACTCCTGATATTACTGTTCAGCTGTGAAGCCCATTCAGCAGAATGAATTTAAAGCACAGGGTGAATTGATTTGAGAGAGAGGGTGGGGGAAAAGGCTTTTGAAGTATTTATTGAGTAGTGTGTTTGAGATAAGATGGCCAAACAGCTGCAGGGAAACAGAATAAAAGAGCCAAACTCATTTTCACTAGCTACTGAAGGAAGAAGATGGAGAGTTCAGCTTTTACACTTGAGGTTCTGGTCTTACCCTCAATATGAGATTGTTAATAGTATGGACCTATTTCAGTCATCTATCTCTGTGTCCAAAAAGGAGGAAGTATATATCTCTGTGCTACTTTATGAGCAGGGCTTGTTATAATGAAGAAAGAAGAAAAGAAGAAAACAGTGCAGAAGTGAGTTTATTTTCAGTTTATTTTTCTATATTTTTTTTTTAAACACAGACTTTTATTTGCCACAGATTTCACGCCACACCCAGAAATGGTAACTAGGAAAGTGAGACTAGAGGCTAAAGTTCCCCTTTATTTCTCTGGAAAATCAGTGTGTGCCTGTAGATGTATTCCAGGACCTGTTTAATGCATGTATTTTAGCTTTTGAAATATTAAAATTCTGTGTTTGGTTTTGGTTCAAAAAGCAATTCAAGGGTGGCTGTTTACCTTGTTTATAAAGCACAAAATAACCTCTCAGTCTATGGTGTATATGTATAAAGCTATAAAACGCTCTGAGCTCTTCCAAGTACATAAATGTGCCAGGAAAAAAAATATTTGCATATTTATATATATATATTTATATATATATTTATATATGTAAACGTATAGCCATATACGTGCACGGATTAAATCCAAAATTAAATTTTCTATACTGTGTAAGATAGATATCTTTGCTATCATTTTATATGTCATAGTTTCTTATTTAACCCCTAAAAGAGTGACATACTTAAAGACTTTGACAAAGAGTAAATTCCCTGAATTTTTTTGCCTGGGGTTGGTTATTTAATTGCAGTGTGGGTGCCTTGCAACACAAAAATAAAAATTCTTACATTAAGTCATGCAAACCTCAGGCAGGTAGCTGATAGTTTACATTAATAGTGCACAGCATGTGAAGTTACCTTAACCTGAAAGACTAAGTATTCTCAAAGTGGTTACATGATTTTCCATGGCCTGGAAATCGTGCTCTTTGGGATAGAATCCCTGTCGCTGACTCTGGCACTCATCGGCAGGATATTGATGGCTCCCTTACAGTCATTTCTGGATTTAGGATTGTTCTGGTCAGCAGGCCTATCTTCACTCTTGGTTCCATTACTTTTTTGCCAGCTCATCTTGTCTGCTTTAAAATGACTGAACTCTAGTACCCTCTTAACATTCTACATTGGAAGGAGATGAAAAACTCTGTGTGTCTTGAATTATATCAAGAATTTGAAAGGGGATGGACACTGAGCTGCCTTCTCATGAGTGCAGATGGTCTACCCAGATGAGGGTTGGAGTGCTTGAAAATTGTGGAGAAAAAATGAAAAGAGAAGAAAAGTAAAAGGAAGCAAACTCTGCTTTTCCTTGCTTTCAAACTGTTCTCTAGTGAAAGGAGGTCAGCTGCCAGGACAGTCCCCCTGACTCTTTGCAGGTGTGCTAAATATGCTTGAATAAAAGTTAAAGAGGAAAAAAAAATGCACTTTAAAAGCATTGCTTTTTAAAGAGTGTAGACTGTATTTAATTTCCTCAGTTGCAGTCAGACTTTACAACACAACTTGCCTCCAGAGGTCTCAAAGCTGGGTTAATCATTTCTCTAACACTTTTTTTCTCTTCTGTTTGGAAAAAGCAACTTCGTTGAATCAGAACCTTCTGTCAAAGTTTTCAATGACACTTCATTTTGGAAAATTTCTACCTCACACTTTCAATGGTGCTGACATTGCCGGGAATGAAATAATTTCATATTTCATTTCAAATCAGTATTTCAGTTTTTAATACAAATATTTCAAAGGTTATGGAAAATGAAACTTTTGAATAGCAAAGACGTTGGATCAGCACCTTATTTTCTCAAGAAAATTTTATCCTGTTTGGAGAAATCCTCTGGTTTTGTGTTGGCTAAGTTGTTTTTGTTTGTGTGGCTTTTATTCAAATGGAAATATGAGCAAATATTTAACTACAAAAATTGTTTCCAAAATAGAAATTCTGGGGGTGTTTATAGCTGTAGTGTAAAGCTGGATGTTTATCACATTGTGTGGACTCACCTTAGCTCTGGTGTGCATTGGGGCTGATACTTGGTTGTCTCAACATGGTGGTATTTCAGTCACAGTGAGTAGGAACACTGTTTTTAGTCTCCTAAGGATGGTTGTGGCAGCAGGTGTGCTCTGTGCATATCCTCCAGTTGCCTGCTTTTCTTACGGCAGTATAAACAGTTTACAAAGATGTAAAATGAGCAGTGCATCCATTTGCATATCCCAAGGCAGCTTAGCCCAATGTTTTCCTCCATCACAAACCTTCTGGAGGAGCAGGAGCATGTAACTTAAACCACTTCTCAACTTCATTTAAAGATGTCAGACAATGGAAAAGTCACCTCATTGTTAAATAAGGATTTGGTTGCTATTTTAAACAGAAAATGCCTAGATTCAGTTTTCACTCATTGTTTTTTGTGAATCTTTACCACGGGGAATATTTTGTTTGTGTATTATAAACCACAGACCAATAAATCCCTCTCCTCTGAAAACCTGAGTTTCATTCTTTCATAGGTTTATTTTCTATTCTGTGGTGCTGTTTTCTGGACCATTGTCAATTTGTTAATAGGCATTAACAAGCAGCAGGAAAAATGTGGTACTCAGCATATGTTTGCTTATTGCTACAGCACCCCATTACAGTAACAACAGGATGTCAGTGAGTCTCTGTTGATTACAACTGAACTGTGATGTCCTACACCCTGTAAAGGATTTGGCCTTTCCCTCTTTCCTACTTTTGCACCTAGCTCTTTCCTTGAGAGGTGTTTGTAGGTATTTTGGGCAGGCAGAAAGATGCTTCTCAGAAGTATTCAGCACAGCTGCTGACTCTAAGTCCTTAGCTAACCAGGTGTTTAACAGAAAAGTTCTTCCTCCTGCTATTACATAGAATATATCACATAATAATAATAATAATAATCTACTTCTTCCATAACAAACCAAGTCAGAGAAAATAAGACGTCCCTTAACTCTGAGTAGCTCTCTGAGCTACTTCTGCAGGTCCTTTCACAGCCAGCTGTGAATTGTTTGGGCAGAAATTGGACAGGAACAGCTGCTTAAACAGCTGCTACAAGGCCTTTGATCTCTCCTATTACAACATTAACTTTTGAGCCTTTGAAAGTTTGCTCATCTGAGGAGAGGAAGATACAGTTGAAATTTCAATGCTATCAGAACTGCTGCAAGGGTGTACGTGCTAGAGTGGCTATACAGTCTCCAGGTGATTCTTTTACGTAGGTGCATAAAAAATGATCATTTGAAAGTAAATATCCCTGAATGTTTTCCTGCAGTGAAATGTGGAGTAGAATGTAATTGTCAAATTCTGGGTATTATACACTCTTCCAGCCTGGCCAGTACCGTACTTCCAGGCTGCTTTGCTCTAAGGACACCACTGGATAGTTGTTTTGCTCTTCCCCATAGTTAAACTGTGCTTATCACAGGGCCAGCAATTTGAACACACAGAGGGTTGTTGCTCTCCATGATCTGCTGCTCAGGAGGGATTGGGTTGTTAATTCTATTTTAGACAGTGTCTGGTGCTGTTTAAGTGATGCTGTGTGCTCTCTGAGCTTGCATTTATTTTCACTTAAACAACCACTTCCATGGAAGTATGAGAAGGAGGGTATGATCCCCAGCACAGAAGTTTAACAGCTGCCTTAATTTTCTTGAGCCTCATGAGGTGAATAGCTGGTTCAATTATCCTGATATAAATGGAAGAGTTGTAGTGGGACACTAGATCCTGTGTGCAATTAATATTTCTATCATGTATGGGAGTAATTTCCTGCTTGATTTTTCCTAATCTGGAGCTAATGAAATATTGATGACAGCATTTGGCACATGCACTACAAAACGTCGTGCTGTTCTTCGTTATGTATATTGCTGCAACACTGATACCTTTAAACCTCTAACTTACATTATTATGAGGCAAGGGCTAAAATTTTTGGTCTTATCATTGTTTCTAAAGGTAGAAAAAAAATAAAAGGGGAGTAATATTTCTAGGTCAATAAAGAAAAACTGGAGCCAGTAGAACTTCTCATGTTTTTATCTGTTCCTGAGTAGTTTGGTGTCTCAAGTGACAAAACCAAGATTGACAGTGTAGTTTCTGAAACTGAAATCCTCTATGGCTTTCCCCTCTCTACTTATAAATAAATACATTATCAGCTGTTAATAAATCATTCCAACAGTAAATAACCTTTTAACAGAGCAGTTAATTTGTATGAATAATTGAGGTTGCAGTTATGTGGGTTCCACATTGGTTTTATAACATCCAGCTGAGAGAAAGCAGTTTTGGGGAGGCTAATAAAATGTCTCTATTACAAACTTTTGGAATTTCAAGAATACTGGAGGGTTTTCTTCGCCATCCTTAGTCATTCAGTGAAATTTAGGTCTACTTTGGATTAGAAACATGTCCATGGAGAAACATACTAATTTTTGAAATCTACATGATGAAGCTCATCAGCATCTCCAGCAATCAAAATTAAATGGCTTGCTTAGATACATATTTCTAAATAATTACATAATTTTAATTTTAGGAGATCAGAGTCAGAAACTCTGGTTGCTTTTGAAAAGTGGTGTTATTGCAGCTTGTTTTTGTCTGAAATTTATAGAAAATTGAAATTGGTTAGTTTTGTTTACCCTGACATTGTTTCCCCTTTCACTCCCAAAGCAGATCTTTCTCAGAGACGCTCAGTGGTACAGGCAAAACTGAATTTTATTGTTCTAAAGATGACAGGCAAACTTACCAGTCATATCCAAGGACATGTGATAAGATGAACTGGAGATACAGGTAGGAAAATAAGTTTATTTTTCCAGCTGTTGATAAAGAAAAGGTGTAATGGATTCACAAGAGACAGTTGCTGTTGCTGGGGTGGGATATTAACTCCCTGCAGTAGCTGCTACATCACTTAATTCTAAATTCTTTGACAGAAGGAACAGCCTTAGTTCTGCTTTTTGTGAGCCTGTCTAGGTGAGGCAGAGGACAAGGCTTTTCCTGTGCTTCTGTGCCCAAGCCATCCTTTCAACCCTTCTCCAGCTGTGTATGGTAGGCTACCTTCCCTATTGCTTGGATAGTTTTGCATTTTGCCTTTGCCTGGAACTATCTTTGCCAAGGGCAGGTAAAGTGAGGCTTTCATCAAGGGAAACACAGCAGTCTTAACTGCTTAAGAAGTCTTAACAACGTGGTTAAGGCAGGAGAGCTTACCAAAAGGTAGCTGTAACAAAAAAATACGGTCTTGTGCTGTCTTATCACACTGAAGTTTTCTGTTAGTGTCATTTACCAGGAGGAAGGCTGTTTCCAGCAACAATTAAAAAAAATCCACTTGGCCTAGTTAATTTTATAAATTATACTCTGTCCTAGCAGCTATTGTGACTCTAGAACCTTCCAGACTGTGCAGTTCGAGTATAGATTCAGAAGATATCTGCGATGAATTTTCAGGCTTTCTTCGTGGTTCTGAGGATAATTTTTAAGGTCGTGGTTTGGCATAGCTAAAAAGGTTCTGCTGGAATCTGTGTTTGTAGAGCTGGAGATGTCTGAAGACTGGATGGGAATCCCTAGGGACCCTGGAGAACTGCCATCCACTGACAGCTCTTAAGAGCAGGGTGGGAAACATCTCAGTCCTAGGCAAGAACGCTTAGTCTAGCCTTTGGGATAGTATAAGATGCCTCTAAGAAGCCATCCAGTTCTAGCTGGAGTATCACAAGAATCTGAGGTTTTGGTGCTCTGTCCATACAAAACTTTTCTTACCATTCTGGAAATATTTTTCTTTTCAGATGTTTTTATTTTAAGCTGCAGTATGTCTACATAGCACAGTCACAAGTCTTTCTGATAATCTCATGATGGTTTTTTTCCTGTGGTCTAACACCTACCCCCTGTGCTGTCACACTAACCTCCTCCCTGCAGTTTTTTACTAACCTTTTAACTGAGGGATACACTAATTTAAAAACAAAGAGTCATTTTCACCAAGGAAGTGAAATGCTTTTGAAAATGTAAAAAAATATGGTAATTTTGCAACTGTGTAACATATGTTAAACTTGATCTTCCATTACAAAACTGACTTTCTCATTACTTGTTTAGTTTGTTTCAATAATTCCTAATTTAAAAAATAAAAATCACATAAAATTCCCAACCTAGTCTAACAGTGATATGAACTTCTGAGAGTGTGTGCTAGTATCTGGCAATGCCTAGCAGCCAGGAAAAGGGATATCAAGGAATATCCATGTGCAGTTGAGTAGGGGGAGAGAAGGATGAAATAGCTGAGTCAGATTGGTCTATGCCAAAATATTACCTGATGGTTTCTTAAATCACTATTGAGCTTATCTATGAGAAGTCAGAATTACTGCCAGAAACTCTTTGTGGCATTTATATCTTGCATTGGAGGCTTCTTGAGGCACTTTCCTTGTAAATCAGCCAGATTTCTTTTCAGCCTAGGTTGCCATGGAATAAGATGCCGCATTATGCTGAGTTTTGTATCTTTATACACACCAGTCTGGACATAGTAACAAATCTTCCCTTGCCACTCATTTTCTTTAACATTCATTTACATTAGCTGAATACCTGGCACTTCCTTTTTTTTTTCACTAAACTGAGTTGTGCTTCCCCAAATGCTCAAAGTATTGGTACCTATAAGAAAATATTAATGAGTGATAACCAGAAGCAGCCCAACATTTTTGACAAAGTGCAATGTAAGCAATCCTGTGGTCACAGCAAGCAACATAACCAAGTTTTTTTTATAGCACGAAGACCATGCTGAAGTTTTACTGCACCTATAACCCAAAAACTCACAGTAATTTGGGTAGATAGGAATCTGGATGCCTGTTAAAATTCATTATTGTCCTATGAACAAAAAAATTTGGAGGAAACCACACTTAAACCCCTTATTGCTAAGTGCTACTTCAAGCACTTTTGTTACTCTAGACACTTGTTATGTAAAAAGGCAAACTTTACCTCCTCTGAAAGCATAATACTAATTCACATAATGATCAACATTGTGTGAATTAGTATTATACTTTCAGAGGAGGTAACCTTTCCAATGTTCTTACCCACAGAGTTTAGGTATAATAATTTAATCCTTTATTCATATTCAGTAGCATCTATGGTTCTCTAATGGGACTTGAAGTTAAAATGGCTCTTTGTTTTGAAAGTAGTAGGTCAGTTCCTGGACAAATCTTTGCATCTTAGAATTGACTGTGATTAACCATATCATGTTAAAGAACACCTTTGGAAGCTACTTTGCTCAAGGATATTGTAAACAACAGCTGTCATAAAATGCCCATGAGACATGGAATCTATTTTGGTGTTACAGACAGTAAAGAGCAATAAGGCTGCATAGGTACTTTTACTTAGTTGGTTCTATTTTCAGTAGAAAAAAATAGCTTTTCTAAAGTCAATGGAACAATTCTGTGGCTCAGCCAGGAATGGCAAGGTCTTCTTCCTCATAGCTCTATAACCCCTCGGCCAGGCATCCTTACAAGAGACCTGACTTTTATACTACCTTGCTAAAATCCTTATTAAAGTTTTATTATAAAGCTCACTCAACAACAAGACAACCGTGCTGGAGGTCCATTTTTTTTTCTGGTTTGTTTGAGTTCTGATATTAAAAGCTCAGGGCATACGGGAAGCTTTGTGTATCCTCCTTGTCTTTTCAAATGTTATAAATTCCATGGAAACAACAAAACTTCCCCAGCATAACAATGGGGTAAATTGTGAACTTTACCTTTTTTCGTTCTCAAAGACTATTTTAAAACAGGCACACATAAATGAACTAATCAAAATTTTAATCTCATCTGACTCCCACTTCACTTAGCAAATGCAAGATCTTTGATATGCCTCACTTGTTGCATAGTAACCAGCCCACTTTGAGAAATGCAACTATGCAAGCTGAGAATTAGGACTCATTATGCCTTTGCTGAGGGCTCATTAGGATTGCATGCTGAGGGTGCCATCTTAATTAGGAATGAACCTGACCACCTGAAAGTAATTCACACTGGCAGCCAACTGTGGTATTTTCCAATTTTGGGTTTGTCTGGCTTCCATCTGCCAGCTTTGTCTTAGCACTGACTTTCTGTTGACATCAACAGTGATGTTTCTAATGTCATGAATTGCATCCTGTCTCTTGGGTGCAATCAAGCTGGACAGATCCCTTCACAACATGGTTCTGGGAGGAGGCAGGCTGCTAGCTACAGAAGAGTCATGGTCAAGAAGACGAAATGGAAAATACCAAGTATAAGACAAAACATGAGGTATATGACCTTGAAAAGTAAATCTCCTGCTTCTTCCTCTAAAAAAATTAAGCTAACAAAGCATGCCCTTGCACTCTCTGCCATCCCTGAAAGTACTGAACTGATGCATGAATGGTGCACAATGTTGTACTTCACTATGTTTCCTAGTACCTATTTGCACCTATTTCAAAGGTATCTTAAAGAGTCTCTGTAAATGTAACCTACCAACCAAGAAACTGGGGCTTTAACTGGAGCTTTATTTTTATGCTTGTCATATCCTAGTGCAGCCACAGGACAAAACAAGGTGGATGGGTGCAGATGCTACGTCAATTATGTGTTGATGACAGGGCAGTGACGTAAGCAGGTCACCATAAGCAAACCTACAGACTCTCAGGAGCATGAACAAAAGTAATTGACTTAGATTCTGTGTGAGATGCCAAAATCTAAAAGGGTTGGAAATTCCCTCCTTTATTCCAAATACAACATGGAACTATAGGCACACTGCTAGTCTGCTAAATATAGGGGGAAAAAAAAAAAAAAAAAAGAGTTAATTTAAACCATAGCAACACGCTTGTGATTGTCACATTGTACTGCAGGCAGGCACATACCCCTCACCAGCCAGGCTAATAGGAAGTGGAAATTGCAACATATTCAGCTCCACTGAGGTTTGTTTAGCTTTAGCTCTGACACAAACATTTACTGCTATCATGGAGCCACATTTCCTGAAAGTCAGGGATTAAAAATTGAGACAGGTTGTGCCATGTTATGTGAGGTTAATGGAATGGTTTCCCCAGGAGATTACTTTTCCAATTGCTTCTGTAACTCAGGCTAATAGGTGAATTCAGTATGCTGTACTTCTTGATATGTTGATTTTTCCTGTTGAATAATAGTACTTAATCATCTATTTAACATCTTACCTTTCACTCAGGGACTTCTAGCACGGTTTGCTGCCTTTCTATGTTTGGGGTGAAGCAGAGCGATGTTTTAAAATTATCTCCTCCAACTGAAAGAATGGATAGATGTAAAGTGGACAAATGCCTCTAGAAAAAAATTGGTTGGATTTCAGATCTGCAGAGAGGTTTTACAGCATTTCCACCTGCACAGAATTTTTTGAGAATTGAAACCTAATCCTCAGGAAGAAAATAATTTAAAAGATTGTGATTTTAACTGTCCCAAGGAATGCAGACTTTACTAACATTCTGAGATTGAAGCCAGAAAAAGTAGAAACCTAAAATATTTGTCATGTATTTGTGCATTCAGTGTCCCTCTCCAGCTCTCACTCAAGCACTCAATGCCCAGCTCATTTTGCACTGTATTTATGGGGACAACTCCTGGAAATAACCATTGAATAACCCTGTAATGATGAAGTACTCTTGTAGATTCTGTACTCCATAAAGTTTCCAGGTGACATCCACATCTGCGCAGAAATCAACAGCCTTGACACCACAGGCCTAAACAGGTATCTTTAGACTCTCACCTTCTCTTCTCCATTGGTTCCATACCATGCCTTACCCTGACAAGACAAGTGTTTCTCACTCAAGCTTCTAGGTTTGTGAGCTGTTTCATGCAGAGATATCACACTTACAAAATACTGGATTTAAAATAGTTGTGGGACTGCTTACAGAAATTGACACAAAGCCATTTTCCTTGCCATTCTCACATCTAGTGTTTGGTGCACTGTAGGAAAGTCAAACCATTTAGGGGCATTGAATTCTCTAGCACATGTATTTCATATTGGTAAAAAAACTGATCCCAAGGCTCAGAAATTTAAGACAGAGTACTGCTGTTAAAGATTGACCACACCTGTAGTTAGTGTTTTTTTTTATTTTCTGGATTTGTTCTGAATTTGGGTACAGTTGAATTCCTAGTGGTGACTTTGTGTACACCTATAGATTCATTGAGTTTTTAATTGCTATTTTACTTTAAACAGCAGCACCTATGTCATTTGCTAGTCTAAGCTATTTACCTTGGATAGGTTCTTCAATATCTCTAGGAGAAATGTTCACTTGAACATCATCCTTCACTTGAACATGATCCTCTCTAACACACTCCTGTCTATTTTGATTAATTAATTTATATGCAGTTGTCTAATTTCACCCCCTCACCAGTTGCACCTCATCTCTTTTTGAGTGGGATAAACAACAGAACAGTGCAGACAAATGTTTATACAGAGATTGAGTTTGGCTGGAATTCCTGACTCTTAGAAAGAAAAACTCTTGTACATTATGTACTAGTGGAACAGAGCACCCAAATACTCTATTTTGTTGAAAGAAAGCCAGTTATGAATAAGCGTGAACAGTAATAATATAAAAGATCACCTCACTTAAGTTTAAAAATGAACACCATCTGCAAAACTGTTCACAAGCTGGAATAGAAAACCACAAGTGACAAAAAAAATCTCGAAAGAGTATTCAATATTTAAACATGCCTGTTTATGGTAAAAAGAATTAGAAAATGGCAGAGAAGCTTTTTACCATTTAAAAAAGAACTGAAATATGTAAAACACTGAAAGAGTTTCTGTGGATTTCCAGTTAAGTGGAGCATTTGGGGATTAATATATATAAAAAAGTATCAAGATGCAAGGTATGAGGCAATTTTACTTTAGTAAATTTTTTTACAAGTTTACTGTTGGGAAAAAACATAGATAATCCTTTAAAATGTAGCATTTAATAAGAACCACAGGCAGATTTTAAGACAATTCTCTGCAGTGGATCATTACTTCTCCTTGCCCAGGATGAAATCAGCCAACAGGTAATTATAAAGTTAATCCTAATAAACAGATTTTGTTGTTATTTGTTGCCCAGTAAGGGCCCCTAGAACAAGTTTTAAAGAGCACAGATTGAAAAGTCAAGCCCTCTTTGTAATCAAGGGGGTATCTAAGGGCATTAAGCCAAAATCACTTTGATCTGTTGAATATCTGATGACTACTAGAGCTGCCCTCATGTGTCTTTTTCCATGCACTCAAAATTTCTGAGGAAGAAAAATCTGAAGAAAGTGTAGACTGAAAAAGCAAGAGATCCTCATGCCCAAAGTGTTTAACACTAGAACAGCTACACTATTGACCATGAGGGTGTGTTCTGCTAGTTCATGCCTGTCTTTCTGCTGCTAATAATTTTGTTCTTTCTGCTTTAATTCTTTCATTGACTGGCAGCTATGTCACTTTTATAACTGAAGGGATCGTGCAACATTTCTCTTTTGAATTATTTTGGCATATATAGTCTTGTGTGGAAAAGAGGTTTATTCTCTATTGGGTTTGGGAGGGATTATGGGAAGTAAAATTTCTAAAGTTTTTTTCATCTTTCTTTTGAAAAGCAGTGTTTGGAACTTAGTTCTGCATTGTTATTTTGCTGCTTTGTGTCCTAGCATTGTACTGACCCACTGGCAGTATGTCAGAAAGTGCTATTGTGGCAATTTAGCCTGCTTAATATAAAAAGTTAATGAAATTTGATAATGTTAAATATATTGAATTTGATACTCTTCTACTGAAGTCTTCATCTCTGTTGATGGAGCTCTCTCCAGATCAAAATGTGGGGTTGATCGTCATATCCTTCTTTGGTTATGTTCTTCAAGGAACTCTCCTTATCTTCATGTTGTCTTCAGTATATGTTTCTTATACATATATACACATGTATACATATATATATATATAAAAAATCTATATCTTAGATTGGGCATTTTTGACTGTTGGTAAGGTATGCAAGGGTAGAAATTCCTCAAACATGTTGATGGGATCCCTTGACCACATATTTTCGTTTGCATGTTTTAGTCATCTTTGAATCTCTACAGTCTCGCAAGCCTCTGCATCATATTGCTGTGTTGTTGATTGTTTGGGATTTTTATGAGCTGATCTTCATCTGATTCTTCAGTCTCCTTATGCATTATACCTCCCAAAATGGCAGCACTGGTATGAGAGACAGCAGCCACAACAAGCAGCACCCTAGGTGGGTGGTTGTTTAGTTCATGTTTAGAATGACACCTTCTCTTTTAGTGTACCTTTGATGAAATGTTCACATTGAAGATAGTGCAGTTTTTAATCAGAATTAACTTAAACAAATCTTTGGAGTTCCATTCTGCTTCAGTAAAAAATAATTTGTTGACTTTCACTGAAGCCCTTCAGTCCATTCTGGGAAAGGTTAGTCAAAAGATTGTCTGAATGTGCCTGTTGAAAACCTTGTCAAGAGCTGTGCTCTTGAGGTTTCTCATCTCTTTGGGGTTAATTTTGAAAATCTCCAACTGTCAGTCAACACTTTGTTGCAATAACCTGAGGTGGGAAGTGAGGAAGACAATGCTCACATAGAAGCGATAATAATAATAGCTATAGTGATGGAAAAATAAATATGAACCAAAGTGGATAAGCTTAGACAACAGAGTGGAATTTCTTTCTATTTCTTCAGCTTTTCTTTTATGAGACTCCAGTGAGGTGTACACAATGCAGTGGTTTTGCTAGGCAGTATAGAAATTTTCTAAAAGCAGGATTAAGTGTTTGATGTTGTTTCCATTTGGAAGAATTCAAGCCATGATTATTCAGTATTACAAAACCAGAAACCAACAGTATTTGTTAGTGTCTGCTTTAGGCTCTGGACTAGAACACAGTCTTTCACTGGCTAGTACTTGTACTATACCCTCTTTTTCATACTAAACCAAAAAATTCACATAAATGCTGCTCTTCTAAGAGCTGCAGAAAAGACAATGTGGTAACACCAAAATGGATTAATTATTAGCAGCTGTTTTCTACAGAGAGTGCAATAACAATGCAATGGAGATTTGTGATATATTCTCTTTGACATTTGGCTTTTAGATCTGAGAATGAGACATGTAAAGACTCAGACGGGGGGGAGGGGTGTGATTGTACATGTTGTTCAGAAGGCAAAAAAATAAAAATGGACCATTCCCCATGCAATTCTGCCTGTGAGTGCCTGGCACAGCTTACATTCAAGCTGATATGAGCTATTTAAATCCATGCCTAAAAGCAGACTATGCCTTTTACAATAACACTTATGTAACTGATTCATATATACAGGCTTTTAAACTTACGAAAATATTGTTTAATCTTCTTTCTTTCTACCCCCCAAAATTAGCATAAATATAGATTATTTCATCAAGTTCTCTTTGAAATTATCATTTTAGGGGACTTTTAAGTATTTTAAAGTGGATTCTTCCTATGCCATTTCTAAATCAGCATTTGGTCAAGTATAGAATTTTATTTCCTGAATATGACATGACATGGAGATGCATAATCTCAAAAAGCTAAAGCATCTATAAACTAATGAAATCTTGTGATTCATACTTTTCAAGTTTTACAAGCCCCATGCTTCTTTAAGCTAGAATTGTAAAAAAATCTTATGAATGGTAAACAGTACTGTGATTTTTCATATATTATATAAATGTAGTGCATCAAACTCACTCAAATGTTATTGACTTCACTGGAGTTACAGAAGGCTTTGGAAATTAATTTTCATTATAGAACCACACCTCAAAGGGCCAGAGCCATTTTAAGTGGCCACAACTTTCAATTTTTTGTTAGTAGTTTTGAAAATGATAGCACTTGACAAACGCTTCAGTTTTTCTAGTCTAGTCCTTTTTTTTTTTTTAATCACTTAATTTATTTTTGCTCCCATAATATCAAAAAATTGGGAGGGTTAAGGGAGAGGTGATTATTCATAGTTTTGTGAGTATGGGGGAAGAGGTGTTTGGCAGCTCTCTTAGACCTCCCTGTCAGAGGACATATTGCAAATGTAGTCTGAAATGTATCCAAAAAAGACAAACATAGGAACTGAAATTTTAACTCTTATTGGCAATGACATTAGTAGACTCAACATAGACTCTGGGGTTTGGATACATTTTTCTTGTTTTTAACTACAGGGATAAAACAACTAATGCAGCTTCAATTCCTTCATCCTTTGTGGTATTTTGCTTTCATGATGGAATATTTTGCTCTTGCCATCAGACCTCTCTGATGTAAACTGGAACGTGTACTTATTATAAAAGAGCAGAGTAAGTCCAAAACACTGCATACACAAGCATTTATGTACATATTCCAGGGTACACTCTCTCCATTGAATTATTAGGAACTTGAGAAACCTCTATGTGTTTATACTCTACCACTTTCTGCAGGGTGCCTAAGTAAAGCAATTTTTTTTTTTCTTCAAAATTATTATCTCAAGAGCTCTTAAAACTGTTTACTTTGATTGACCTTTAGGATGGAACTGGAATACTCTGTGCAGTGGATCTGTAAACAAGCTGGGAAAAAAACAAGTAGTAAAATCTGTAAAAGTTATAATTACGCTGCATGTCATTGTGGTCTGTGGCTTCCTCTCTAATTCTGGCACATAATGGCTGAAAAGCCAAATCTGCCCCTCTAATTTCTTCCCCACACCTGTTGAGCCAGTGATTGGCATGTTTCCCTTCTGGGCAGTGTGAGGTAGCAGCAAAGGCCAGGAGAAGGAAGGGACTGGGACGCACTAGTGAGTGGGCAACAGGGGATGGCCAAACAGCTGCAGGGGGTGGGATGGTGGCAGCAGTTAATGAAAGCAGAAAGAAAAGGAAGGACCAGGCTGCCAAGAAGGTTTCAGGACAGAAGGGATTTGCATAGACCAGTGGTTCCTGTCTTTTCTCTGGCTTAGACATACTTGAGAAATTTGGCATTGTGTTTTGTTTGACTGAGCTCAGCTCCTCCTCTCTCCTCTACGTGGAAATTCCTGCTGTCTCTGTGTCCCCAGCCCACCCTGTGGCTGCTGCTTCTATCCTCAAAGAGGCCAGGAGACCTCCAGTGTTCATGGCTGCACATTGAGACAGTGTAGTTCCAGCAAACTCTATTCCCTTGAGCTCTGTTGCTTGTCAATTCTGTGTTCTCGCCTCAGCAAGAGCTACACATCTCATTGGGAGCTGCTAGGAGAGACCACACTTTGTGGCATTATCTTTTCTATTAATAGATTCTTCTGAGTGGATGAAGATGCTGCTGTTTTCCTTGACTGAGGACACGTCCTGTTCAGAAGCCAAATAGGTTTTTTTCTTCTCAGACACCAGAATCACTCGTGGAGAATGCACTACTACAAACACTAGATTTCTTGCCACAGGCAGGTAATGGCAAAAATGGAATATATCACAATAGTCAATGTTGGGAAATTGAGAAACATGTTCTTAAACTATGGATGTCAATGACAACCAGAAGAGATAATGTTATCACTGCTGCTCATAATAACAGAGACACTGGCAACAAAACTAGGTTTAGCCTGCCTCTTCCTTTCAACAGCTGTACTTCTCTGCAATTTCACTGTATCAGCTTTTTTGTTTCTCTCTCAAGAAATGTAAATAGCTTCAGTGTGTGAGCTGAAACCCTGGGCCTCACTATAATGGTATTTCCCTTAATTTACAAGCACTCAGAGGGCTTTAGTTACCACAAGATTAGGCAAGAGTATCTGCAACTTCTTAGAACTTGATTTGATTTATTTTTATGTCACATTTTCTCCTCTCTAGTCCACCTTTGTTGTCTTCATCCTACATTCCACACTACTATTTAATATGGATGGTGTGTAGTGTATTATCACTGTTCACTCGTTGCTTACTCCTTCGACATGCAGCAGTGTACACCTTGGAACTGGACACAGCCTAGAGAAGCACATCTGCCTTCCATAGCTTCAGCTCAAACTCAGTTAATAATAAATCTGTACTGATTTTTCTTGGTCTCACAGAAATACTATAATTTATCTCTGTCTCTTTTGATCTGACATAAGCAAGAACACTATTTCTTGGGGAATGTCATACTTTTTGGTGTCTGGATTTTCACCCAGGCTGCAGTTCTCCCTTGTAAGACATGATCCAGTCCCCGTCAGTCAGTCCCAACTATCCAAATTAAACTAGGCAAAATTATGGACAATTACTCTTTGAAATATGACATTCAACCTTCTTTTATCTTCATTCAAAAAAACACGAGAACCTACTGACAGAAGGGGAGGGGAGGGAAAGAAAACTTGTTTGGCTCAGTTTTGCTCTTTCTCAGTCAAGCATTGAAAACTGTTGTTCAAAGTATGCTGAGAATTAGGGAACAGCAAATTTGTGCAATTCAAAACAGATATGTAAATTGAAATGCCAAATTTCCTGTGCCAGATGCAATATGAATTCACTGTAGGGCAAGAACTATCATTAGAGCTCCCTAGGAAAGGAACTAGAATAGCAAAGTAATGATTTTAGGGTAATATGCTGATGTTATTTGAAAGCTGGGATTGGGATGCAAACATTTGTGCAGCATTTTGTTTCATGCAGTCCCTTGTTAATGCATCTGGTGTTCATTTTAACACTGTTAATCCTAATGGATTCATTTAGCACTTGTGGATGTCACAGGCACTTCCTGTAGGTGTTGTGCTGTGATGAAGTACTCGATACTGGACACTTGAGGTGTTAGCACAATTCCTTTGATTGTGTAATTTTTTTCATAAGCTGTTGCAATAAAATCCCTCCTGGTAAGTGTTAGCAGAAGCAGCTGGATGCGGAGACCATTGTATCAGAAGTATTTGAATAATGTCATGGCCGTGGGGATTCAAGCCTAATAGGTAAAACATTCCATGATCCTGGCAGTGAGGGGAATTTCAAAGTGTTTCAGAAAAGCAGTCTTGGTTGCATGTAGAGATACAGCAAATGGGCAGGTTTTGTCAAGGTGGCAAATTTAATTAAAAAAAGACAAACAACCAACCTGTAGTCAGTCAGCATTCAGTTTATTCAGATTAATTTTTTCTGGCTTTTGTGTGGAGAAAAAGGATATTAGTGGGGCAAGGGGGCACTATGGTTTGTTCAGCTGGATGCTTGCTCATTCTCTCTCCAGAAACTGGTCTGCCTATCCTGTACATTTGCAGTTTGTAGTGGCATTTATTCAAGAATTAGCATTGTCTTGAAAGCTTTCCAAAAGCTTGACTTTATAACAAAATAAAAAAGGCTTGCTAAGTGATTACCTCCAGGTTTCTTGGTGGGATATTTTGAGTTTTTGTTTTGTGGTTTTTGTTGTTTTGGGTGGGATTTACAGTATGGCTTAGGAATGTGTGATGGAACTAGATCAAAATGGACTGGAATATTTGGTTATACGGTTTAAATTATTACTAGACTTTGAAAAAATACTTTTATGGTAGAGTTGTAGCTTTTAATATGTGGGTTTGTCTCACAGATCACTGCATGCGATCCATAGCGTAGTACCTTCAAATTAATTCTATAAAAAATTCTGCTACTTCTTTTCTCCACTGCAATAAAATAAATGCAAAAGAATGTTTCACAACTCTGTCCTTGTCTAAGATGTCAGTATTGTAATATCCAGCTCAATAAAATGTCTCACCAACATTAAATGTGAGAAGTAAGGCTTCACATCTATTTGGGATAACACAGACTCAGGTTACTGCAGGTGAAGCTGGGTCTTAAAACATTTTATTCTGATTCAGCTGCATCCAATTTTTCAGAATTAGTGTTTGCATCCATCTCTTCCTGTCAGAAAAGTAAGGGAGTTACTTTTTAAGTACTGCTCATGTATAAAAGCCTATTGAATGCTCACAGCAAGACCAAGTCGTCTAAAAGGGTCAGCGAAGATAGAAGTCTGTTTTCACAGCTCTCTGTCTTCCAACAGTTGCACTAGCTTGTGGAAAAGACAGGAACACTTTTCAGAGGGGTGGACATAAAGGAAAGTTATCCTGACATTATATCCTTAGCCAGGACTGGGGGAAAATCCAGTACCTCCAGTGGCAGGAGAAATCATTGCTACAATTGAGGTGGTTTTGATAGCTGAGTTTGTCATATAGGAGGTGCTATAGCTTTGTGGGTAGCAAAACTCTTTGTCAGCAACTACAAGTCCAGCAGCAGTGTCTGGGAGCACAGCTGCAAGCAGCAGCCTGCAGCTTCTCAAAGCACCCTGCATGCCAAGCTGATCAAATCACCGTGAAAGAGACTCATTCTCTTTAAATGTCCATGATATTGCTTATATAAAATAATCCTAAATGTGAATTCTGCTGCTTTTGTCACTGTGACTGCTGAGAGCTGAACTAATTTATCATCCCTGCAGTCACTCATTTATCTGTTCAGAAAGGGGAGTTAAGTGGACTCTTGCAGGATTGAAATGAGTAGTTTATGCTCTCTCTGGTTCATGTCAGTGTTCTGAGTTTGCTTTTCCAGAAGCTCATAGAAAGGTGCTCCTTGAAATTTAGGTCTCACTGTTTTACTTCCAAAATCATAAGATTCCAACTGCTTTCACTCATGTCTTTTTTTTGCTAAACTCATACTGTGAAAAAAGATCTATAATAAGGCAGATACAGCAGCTGATGACCAAACCAACCATATAATCCACAGCTAATTGATTCCTGTTGATATGAAATAATGGCTTTTCTGAATATGTTATGCCCTTCTTACAGAATTCTTCTTCGGGATAAAGGATAAGTTTCACTCATCATTTTCTATCTGTCTTTACCTTCCCTCTCCAACTTCAGTCTTTCTTTTAGTCCAGGTTGAAATATCAGAAAGCAAATCTAATGTAAACAAATATCTATTGAGACATCTGTGGTTTTGTGTAACTGTTTTGTGACTGTGACTCCCACCACCTGCCTTTCCCCAACTCCTTGATTGAAGACTACAGTGTATATGGTTGCATTTTCACTTGAAGGAATATTTCCCATGACTCTGTACATTATTATAGCATTGAGATAATGAGATGCTATTGCCTGCTAAAAATCACTTTTTACCTCTAGGCTACTTTTCACCCTCTTGGTCCCCTGGAAAATAGCTGAGGTTGTAGAAAGAAATTTTACGTATCTCATGTGGCTTAAATTAACAGAGAGGAAACATTGGAATGTAGTTATTTTCTTTTTTTCTTTTATTTTTTTTACTGAGTTACAACTCAGGTTGCCTGTTAATGGGCTGTTGCCAATGTTACCTCTGACTTAAAATATGTGAAGTAACTAAAGTAATTTCTTACCACTGAATTTTGTCAAAATGATTTGGAGAGAAGAGATCTGTTTGTGCCTCTTACATTTTCCTTTCTGTTCCAACCCACCTATTAAAGTGATACTGAAAAAAGGATCTCTCCCATCTTCATTTACTTGAGAAACCCTGCACAATACATGATTTCCATAGAGTAATTTCAACAACCCAACATGTATTGCTTTCCATGTATAAAGTCTCGTGGACTTCTTTGCCACCTTTAAGGCCTGCTATGTCATAAGAATGTTGGGCCTAGGCTTGTAGGTTTTCCTTGCAGGGTTGTGTTTCAGTATTATGTCCCAACACATGCAGATAGAAGTAAAACTGATGCTGTCAATGAACCCTTTCCTTTATAAAGTACTGCTTCTCTATTGAGGTATATTGCTCTTTCTTGGAAAACACATCACCATAGCACTAAATAAAAACATTTCGTATGTTAACTATTAAAAACAGTTATTAGCCAGATATGTTTCAGACACTCACAGTATCATTCTTTTTATAGTGCTTCTAATGCTAGCAATAAATTTCCACTATTTGGGCAGTTAAAAACATTTGACTTTTCTCATAGTATGTATTCCACTTAGTTTGTGGTATTATCAACTTTTCTTACTCAGGCTTCCAAAAGATCTGTTTGGATGCTCAGTTCAAAGGTAAATGTCCTTGCTTCCACCACAAAGTTACCTGAGTAGAATGGACCCAAGAACATTGTTAACTATCTGTAAGACAGATTGATCACATTCTGTGTTCTGGACCTGCAGTGTGGATCAGGCCTGATAGTTTCGTAATGCATAACTCTTTTCTGGGTATATTTTTGGGTTTTTTAGCCTTCATATCATTAAACACCGAGGTAAGTGATTGACAATTATCCAGAGTTTGTCAGAAGAGAGATTCTCAAAGGAATTCTGGCTGCTTCAAAGGAAAAACATTTGCAGCTTGCCGCAAAATGGTTCATGGAGTTCCTTTGAATGAGCTGCTATGGAGTTCTTTAGGAAATATGATCTGTCCATGATCATCAAAAGCCGCAGGCAAAAGCTCAGGCAAAGGCTGGAGAACTCCTTTGTGTTCTAGCTTTGCCATGAAGGTCATACCACACACATGAGTTTTTTGACTGATGTACCATTGACTGATGTTCCCTTTTCAGTACTTCAAACAGAATATAGTATCTGTGTATCTATTTCATAAACTCAGGTGTCTGTGTAAGCTGTTAGAATCTGTGGCATGTACTGCATAGCTGTTGTCTATAGATAACCTTAGAAAAGCTGTATTTTAATCACAGGAAAAGCATTGACATTCTTCAGAAAATACTGTATTGTTATTGTTGCTTCATGTAATCAGGGGATGAGTCTTTTTCTGTTTTATCTGCTTTATCTGTTAAATACAGAAGAAGTAGCTTCACTTCTCTAGGTAGAAAAGCCTATCAGCCTAAATGATCTGAAGCTGAAAACAGCAGCTCACGTGACAGTTGTATGTACTAAACCAACTGAGAAAGGTAGAAATGAGACTAATCTTGTGTATTTCTCTTTTTGGATACTCAGATTTTCAGTTCTCCTGATAGTTATCATGGTCTAAGGAAGATATAAATAGATATGATGTCAAATAGTATGAAATATGATGAAATATCCAAGTATTTTTTTTTCCAAACAACAAAATAATCTTGCTGTTACCTATTCTGGTGGTACAGCTTCCTGGTTGTCCTCACTGGGATTGAAATTGAAAAGTTTTTGTGAAGTATAATTAATGGATGTTACTTTCAGAAAGCTTTTAAATGCCTAGGATCTGAATTATATCCAGAACATGTTGTAGACACCATAATATAAAGATATGTTCACCATGCCATTGACTGGACTTCTGTGTGACCACGGACTTCACTCTTAGAGATGGTTCGTCATATAATTTTCGTGTATTTGCCATCAATGTCATTCTGCATGTCTTCTTTGTAAGAAAGAATACACACCTATGTGTCCCTGCACATGCGCATTTCCAGTTTCTCCTTCACAAAACACACTTATTGCAAAGGTAGCCCCACAAACATGGATTAAGAAAGGATATTAACAGCTGTAATTTAAAGCTGGCTGCTCTCTTTCATTATGGGTCAATTGGGAAATTGTAAGAATTGATTCATTGCAAACAGCTGTGTTTATGAAGGAAAAAAACCCCAAAACAAAACTACCTGTGCTGGCATATATCCAGCGTATGCCAGTAAAAGCACAAACATGTGCTAGTCACCAGATCTTAATTAGCTTTCTAGTTTAAGCATTTTCTGCAACTTAGATTAATTTTCTTCACAATTTTGAAATTAGGTCTCAGCCCAAAAAATCAATACGGAATGTGAAAATAAATATTAATCTTATAAATTTAATCAATAATAGTTGATGCTAATGTAGTTGGTAGTGATAAATTGTTGAAAGAACCAAAATGATTGCATTTAGCATTTTTCAATCCTAAGTTGAGAAGATACAGGTAATTAATATTTCACAAATCAAGCTTTTCTTTCCAGTCTTGCTAGCAATTTGAATTAAACAGATGTTAATTTAAAATGTAAAGGAAGGTAAGGCAGGAAAGAGAACAAGGATATGACCCCAGCATGAGACACAGCATCCTATGGAGGTTATTACAGTTGTGCTGACACTGGGAGTAAGCAGATGTTTCAACCTCACTCTGAACCTGGTTGGATATTTTTTACCAATTCATTTAGATAGAGGATTAAACAGAAATAGTCATGTTCATATGGATTGTAAGTGACCTCTGAAGAGCAGAGAGCCCAAAACCTTGTTCAAAGAAGGTTAAATTTCAGGTTGCTCATGGACCTCTTCAGTGAAATTTTTTAAGAATCATAAATTTAATTCAGAAAGAAAATAAAAGTATTTTCATGTACACAACTCTATTAGTTAAAGTTTTTTATTCCTTCTGAAAATGTCTGGTTTCTTTGGTAATAAAAAGCAAATTATAAACATTAGCTCATTAGATTTTCTTTATATTTTTTATTTAAATTTGAAAAATAAATACCTCAGCAAAACTCTGATATTTTGTATAAAAATAGCATGTATTTTGCCATCTTAATTTAAATAGAACTATATTTCCTGTTTTCCAGTTAGTTTTTCTGCCATATTGAGAATTGCCAAATAAAACCACTACCAAAAGACAAAGAAAACTTGCATTTCAAAAGTAGCAGTAAACACTGTACTTTATATATCATAAAGAAGAAGCAGACAACTACACACGTTCTTTCTTTGCTTCCATTTGTAAAGAATGGTAAATGAAGTATAACGAAAGGTGAATACTTTTCAGTAGCAAGAGTATGGTTTTTGAACATAGAATCATAACTCTTGTTTTGAGTAGTCCTACCCAGCACAGTCTGTGCTTCTGTTTGTTTATATTTTAGTATAGAAAATAATATACACACAGGAAAATTATACTGATTGATATTAATCACAGAAGCTGGATATAGTGAAAGGGAAACAAACCCTTGGAAGCATTTTTACAAACTTGCCGTTCTCTGCTGCTTGAAGGTGTGGGAGTGGTGTCATACATTCTTGTTAAAGGAAGCGTGGAAAATAAAATAACTTCTGCCTTCCATAACAAACAGTAGGCTAGCAGGTATTTGTTAATGCTAATTCACAGCACTAGAGACAGAATTAGGAGCCTGAAAAATTTCCAAAGCTAACTTCCAGGTTACCCCTTCCCGGCACTTGGGGAGTCTCAAACTGGAATCGCTTCTGATGATTCCCTGGAATGGGAGTAGGGGTGGAAAGCATCCTCTGCTCAATCTCTGCTAACTGAGTTCGCTCATGTAAGTGAAGCAGATTTTGTTCCGCCTGGTTTCAAATCATTCAAGAGCTATTTTAAATTTCTGTGTTTGGGCATGTGTGTTGGAGAAGATGAAGCAGGAAGCCCTTGCAGAGATAGTTCATTAGTAAAAGATTGTAAGAATATGAAACCTACAAGAGTTATAGAATTGAAAGCAAGGTTTGAACTGCGGAATGTTGAGCAGGAAGACAGTGATTGAATTAACTCAGTCAATAGCCAAGGCTCCTGATTAAGCAATTCCCCTCCCCAAACAGAAGGGGTTTGCACTTCTCAGGTATCAGGGAAAAGGTGGTTCCTCAGGTTTTTAGTATGTAGATTAGCATGGTAATGCAATGTAAATGTTGTTGGTTTTTGTATCTTGAGGTGATTGGTTAATGCTCATTAGAATATTCATGATATAAAGGGTTAAAATGGAATGTAACAGGTAATTCAGCCCCTTTTTGCCTTGCCCTCTTTGCCTGCTTGGATCCCTGCCCCTCTAGACCTTTCCTGCTGCTGTTCCCTGGTCAGGCTGTCCCCCACGACTAATAAAACCACGTGTTTCTTTGGACTTAAACAACCTCGGTTTTTTTCTTCACATGTGGTCTCTGCACAATGGCATGTGTGTTGAACTTGTTGCTCTGCATTCGTGACACGTTCAGCTGCATCCTGTACTGTCAGAGCACAGGTCACTGGAGTCTGCCAATTAAAACACATCTCTTGTGTTTATACACTGCACTGAAACGTTCTGGGATGAGACTGAAGTTTCTTCAGTCCTGAACTGTAAACTGTAAGGAATTAGTATGCAGGGAAGCAGGTAGAGTACACTCCTGAATGCTCAGGTATGCAAAGTTTTTTCGTAAGATGCAGTGCTGTTGCAGTTCCCTGTCACAGCTTTCTTAAAGCACAGGGTCACCTAATGAACTATGAATACAGACTTTTCCATAATAGTTTCCCTAGAGTCACCACTTTTTTGCTTATCCTTGCTTCTTTCCCATATTGTACAGACATGTCTTGAACACACAAGCTCTCACTGCAGAAAGACTTTAGAAAGTCTGCCACAGTTTCTTCTGGTTTTGAGGACACTGTTCTTCTCCTTTGAGTTTCATGACCTGGTATTCAAGGTTCAGGAATTTGCTTGCTATTTTTCCTTGTTTGACGTAAGTTAGTAGAATATTATTTTTTTCCTAGGAAAACTGCTTTGCCTTGGATATGTTCCCTCAGAAAATAAACTTACGCTAGTATTTGGCAAAGTTGGAAATAAAATGGCTTTGTTCTGAGAGCTTTTCATCCTCTGATATAAATAGAGATTTCTTTATTGGTTGTTATTTGGCAGAAACCAGGGGTCTCTCTTTCAGGAATATAGTCATTTTTCTTAGAAACTTAAAAGCTGTTGGAAAATTTATTTGAAGTTTGGTTTGGGGTTTCTTTTTGCTGGTTGGAGAACTATTTTTTTCTTACATTGTTGCGAAAATAGTTGGCCAGACTTATCTCTGGCATTTCTCCACTGAGACCAAACTCTCTTTCCTCCCTCCATTCCTTCTAGCAGGTTGTACAGAATTATATCTGACAGTAAGTTTATGGTGCTATTTTCCCGGTTCAAGACATTTAGGGCATACTTCAAATAATCTTTTTCCCTGTTTAGCCAACCAGCACAAGGAAAGATAATATGCTACTTAGTAGAGCACTGGCTTTCTCACAGATTTTGTGGCAGGGTGACGGAGTTGAGAAGTGTTCCTTTCTGGGAATCTATTACTATTTAGACGTGTTTCCTACTGCTGAGAACTTTAACTGTCTTCTGACTAAATCACAATAAACAGTAGGGCCAAAATGGTGGGGAGGAGGGGGAGAAAAGTTAAATGGCTTTTTTCTATCAAGTATAGTTCCATTTGTAACATTTCACTTCCTAACAATAGGATTTTTTTGTTGTCATTTTTAGCAAGTGTAAGAAACATAGTGATGATTTTGACCCCTTCAAAATAAATTGGAGATTTTGGGATTCTGCATTCTTCATTATTTAATCCTACTGTACGGATTTGAAAATTTATCTGTGATTCAAAGTATACACCAAATCCTCTTATTTCATTGTATTTGGAAGGAGTACGATTAGATTATTAACCATTAGCAAAGCAATTGCTTTGTGCACAGTGTTACTTTATTTTAAATTCCTCCTATTCAAATTCCATGTGAGTCTATTCCATGCTAATCTATTGCATTAAAAAACACACAGGAGAAAGGAGTGAGGGAAGCCAGCCAAGAAATATTGGGCCTGAATATTATCCTTTGAATCTAATTATTACTCAAGAGTGGCATGAAGTATGATCGCATAACTTTACATGCTATGTCTAATGTTTTATCCTAGCTAGTAGGTATTCTATGTGAAAGTTCAAATTTTTCTTTACCTCAAGGGGGGAGGACATCAGTTTCTTTTTTTATATGTGACATATGTGTCACACATCTCGGCAGCCATGACATCTCACCTGTAAAACTGTTTCCTTTCCACAGAGATGGTCTGGTCCCCCTCTGCGGAAAATATAACTGACTCATAAACCACAAACGCTAAAACCATTGCTGCAAGGCACAGCTAATCACCATCTTTCTTCTCTACTGATACTACAGAAACAAGAGTGGTGAGCACAGCTGGAGAAAAGTTTGCCCATTTTGTAATAGAGGAAAAAAACACTCTGTAGTAGGCCCAAGAATGTTAACATTTGACCAGAAAGAATTGACTTTATGTGGTTCAAAGAATTATAGGCTTCTGCACATAAAGAAGACAGCCATGTAGTTGTGTTTACCTGATGATAATTTTAAGTCTTTTGATTAAGGAAGAGTCATAACTGGCTTTTTAAAAATGTTTCGTAAAGGTCTGCAAAGCTTTCCTTATGTCATGTGGATGAGTTATCAAATCCCCCTTAAAAACTTATGTGTCAACTCAGTGCCCTCAAAGTGTTCAATTTATACAGTAAAAGCTCATTTCTTCATTCACTCTCTCATGCTACTTGGCTTCTAGTCATCTGAGAGATTCCCTTGATCACTATTTGCTCATAATACTTATCCCTTTTATAATTTTAGTGGTTCCTTGCATCGGTGTGTTTTTCTCTCTACTTAGAAAATCCTCTCCTTCTCGAACTGTAGCTTTTGCTTGCTAGCCAACCACCCCTGTTCAAAACAAGACGGAACATCTTGCCTCTAATGACCATTTTCAATGCATAATAGTTTTCTTTGATTCCTTTAATACTATTATTTGATTACAAAGGAAATTTGATTACTCCCAAAGACTGACAAAACATCAGTTTTAAGAAAATTGTTAGAAATTTTTCTCAGCTCTTCAAAGCTGTTGTCTTGCAAAGCAACAATTACGTTACATAACTGGACCAAAAAGTATCTTCAGAGAGATTACAAGGCAGAATATCTGAACTGCTCTGTCTCCTATTCTCCATGGTGGAAATCATGGGGAGTCCTGCGGCACACAACAATATGAAGGATATAACTGGATCTTTGCCTGAAATAGGAAGAGTGGGATTTAACCACAGATAAAAAGCTTGAACTGTGGTATTTCATGCATCTCCTCCTTTCATAAAATCAGAAGATCAGACGCTCTACACTCTCTCCATAGCCCTCCTCATATGGCTGAGTCAGGATACACAAAGCTGAACAAAAAATTTGTCTGAATAAGTATGCATAGAGCAAAACAAAAAGAGCTGACTTCCTTTGAGGAAGTGTTATAAAATCAAGCATAAAGTAGCAAGAAAATAAAAATCTCTTTCTAGCACAATCCAAAGTTGACATGAGATTATAAAAATACTCATGTATTTAGTCCAAGACTTTTACTCTGGTAATAAAGTAGCTTTCTTGGCCCATGTCAAAAGTTGAGCTTGAAATGTTATTTATTTGTAGCCATAGTTCATTAGTTAAATGGGCAAAAAACCCTGAAATAAATAGAAGTCTGAAAAAACACATCCTGCCTGTGTTTTGCTTTGGTTTGGGTGTTTTTGTGGTTTTTTTCTTTTATGTTGGCAGGTATAGGTAATTCTTTTACAGATGTTGGCAATACTGTAAGACAGGGGATAAAACTAAATGTGGAAAATTGCTGCATAGTACAAAAAAAATAAAATTGGAAATTGTTTCTGTGACATGCTTCCAGTAGAGTAATATTCCATATGAGCTTATTTGAAAGCTTTATTGTCATTTCACAGCTTTTTAAAATGAATTGCATACACACACAAGAAAAATTGTCTAGATGTTTGTTATTGTGAACAAGTGTGAACTTATGTAAAACTGCTTCATGCTGAAGGAAATGAATAAAAGCATTGATGATCAGGATAAAAAGTACAAATGAATGAGAGGAATAAAAACTGTCAGGAAAATTTGTTCATGTAAGGCTCTCTTTACTTTTTCAACTAGACATTGCAAAACGTTTGACTGTTCTGATGTTTTTGCTGTTCTTAAGTGGCAGAATTACTTTCTAAGTGTTACTCATTGGCTGCACATTGCTCAGCTCTTTCCACCTTGTTAGACCACCGGTTTCTGAAGGAGTACACTTGGCTATTAGGGGCCTTGGAAGAGACAGGGGAGTGGTTTTTCACTTGTGTGAGTGCTTTTCTCAGTGAAAGCAGCACAGTGGAGCAGTTCCCGTGACAGATATGAGCACCACTGCTGAGCAAAATGCTCCCACAGCTGCATCCAGCTCCCAACACAACGCATGCACCTCGGTGTGCAAACTGGGCCTGTCCCAGAGTGAACCAGCTCTCTACACTTCTGCAAATAGAAAGAGCTCAGAGGTCCTGCTTGCTTTCACTTTCCCTGACATCAGAGCAGCCTGGTTTCATAGCCAAGCTATGATTTTGTTTGCTTGCCTTATTATTATTTTGAATGTCCTGTATATCAATTTTTGTAAAAACTTTTTGAAGAGTTCAAGGCTCCATGAGTTCAGCTTTCTCATCTCTTAGTGCTGGTACTGACTGGTAGAGCAACCTCCTTGACATCATGGTGTCTCTGAAGTTAGTCTTGGCAGGAGCTGTTTTAAATTCTGAAGTGAAAATGCAGCATGTAATTTTCTGAAGAAACACTAAAGTCACACTGAAACATGTCATGCACAGATTAAAAGGGAGTTGTGCAACTCCACGTACCAACAAGTGGAACCCCACTGGGAATGGCCAAGAAGAAACCATTGACAACATTATTGTGGATTTCTAGCATGATTGTTGCCTAAGCCCAAATATGAAACATTTGAAAAAATAGGCTGGTGTTACAGAAATTATAAGACTATATGGGAATTATAAATAACAGAGGGGAGAAAAAATTTCTTTAATAAGCAGAGCAAAGTTTCTCAGCTTCTTTAATCAAAGAGTCATGTTAGAAACTCAGTGGTCTATGAAATTTGTAAGTCTAGTTTGATGGACTTGGCATAAATTAATCCATGTTGGCTGGTTTTTCTGTTTCCCTTTTCTAACATATTTCTAATATTTAGATAGTTTTGTTTATTACGTTCCAAATCTCTGTTTCATGAGGCAATTGGAAGAAATAGAAATGACAAAGTATAAAGAAATTCGAGGATAATTTTCATACCAAGCTGAAATTGTCCTGTGGGCAGAGGATGCTGGAACGATGAATGTGGGTTTGAAGTTCGTAAGTGTGTGTATGAAATTGTAAGTGTTTTACAAGAAATATGATATGCTTTTTCATTTTTCACTAAATACTTCATCATTACATGAATTCTTGAGGGTGGAAGATTGTAAGGAAGGAGTGATGGTTGTTTGGGGTTTTTTAATACCAGTCTCCTATATCTTTCAGCCAGTCAAAACTTTTCGGTGTGGTTTAGTTTCACTATCCATTAACAGTGTCCCACTCACAGCTTCTCTTTTTTTCTGATATTTCAGAGAATCAAAGAGTGGTTTGTGTTGGCAGTGTGAGCAAAACTAAATAGACACTGTGCAACGCAACAAGGGAATGAGTGCTGCTACAGTGGGCACAAGAAATAATGCTAGGACACCTCCAGCCATCATTCTGTGTTTAAAATCACACTAATTTATCACAGAAGGTGCTCCAAAAAACGAAACTTCCAACATTGGCTCTATGGGAGACTCCATCATCACTGTTGAAGTAGCAGTATTTTTCTGAGCAAAATTTGTATTCTATCAATTAGAGTGTTATTGGATCAATAAAAACTAGCCTTCTTTGTCTTGAGGGAAAGATTTTGTCTGTCTTTATAGCTGAACAATGAATAGATTTTTGGGGTTCTTTTACAATTACTGTGAATAGCAGAAGTGGTATTGTCATGGGTTATGTAACCAAAAAATGTTTATTCTATTTTTCCATCTGTTGAAACCGGTTGGGGAGATGTTTTCTTCATCTCTTGTATAACCCATTCTCATAACTCCAGGGGGGTGGGGGAGGGTTCCTTCTGATAATGGGCCAGCTGTTAAAACCAGGTGGGGCAGTGTTCTTTATCCCTTCCACAACCCATCCTCCCTCCAGGGGTGTATCTTCTGCTAATGGGTCATTAAGGCTCACCAATGACATGACACATTCCATCATCCCATTGTGAGATGCTCTACTCAGTGGCGGGGGGCGGGTAGCCAACCATTCCTACCTAGATAAAAGCTGAGATTCAGGAACACCAGGTATCCTGTTTTCCACTGGATTCCAGAGGAAGAGTGGACCCATCTCGCCACCACTGGACACCTTCTACAGGATCATCTCTACTCCAACAGAACCACATCTATTTCTCCAGGAGGATTTATTTGGACTGCTTCCAACACCCTGGCCAACAGGGTGTCAGGCTGTATTTCTGACTCTGTCAGGGTTTCTAGGGTTTTTTGTTTGTTTGCTTGCTTGGTTTTTTGTACAACTACACTTGTATTTTTAATATTCCTAGTAAAGAACTGTTATTCCTATTCCCAAATCTTTGTCTGAAAGCCCTTAATCATAAAATTATAATAATTTGGAGGGAAGGGGTTTATATGCTCCATTCCAAGGGAAACTAGAGCTTTCCCTGGCAGATACCCGTCTTCCTAAACCAAGACAAGTGTCTTATATGTAGTTAAATTAAATGAGCTTGTGAGACTATAAGCAGACCATCTACCTAATGTAGCTATTGTAACTGTTTCTCCTTGACTATGTGGAAAGTGTCTGACTCAGGAGGCCTGAATCATTCACCATTCTCATAACACCAATCTTTAGATTAAATCTCTAGTAGGCATTAGTCATATGTAGGTAGGGTTTAGAAGAATAATGAAGAACAGTGGTGGTATTTATAGAATGGTTATGTGCCTTTCAGGCCCTTACATGTGGGATGTTCAGGACACTCAGATCTGATAAATTTGATTATCTTTTGAGGACTTCCATTTAAAGGATGTACTGTAGAAATACAAGTAGAAAGCATGGATTATAGTTACTTCCAGCTCTGCTCGTCTTGGTTTTGATAAAAAATAAGTCCTCTGAACACTTAAAAGTATGGTAAGAAATTAATTGATGCACTAAAGAAACAGTTTAAAAACTTTTTAAAGGGACCTTTTATGTAAGTGTGTGGTGATTTTTTGTTCCACTACATAAAATAGAACCTGGACAGAATTGACCATGTACTGACAGCCATCTTCAATCTTGTTTAAGATGCAGTTCAACTGCTAGAGAAAAGTAAAATACTCTTCTTCTCTTTTTTTTTTTTTTTTTTCTCCTCTTGAATCAGCAATGTCACTCTGATCCGCAGGGTTACTATTCTCACTAATATGGTGGTGTAAGAAAAAAAATAAGTAACATAGAAGGATGGAGTAGTTAATAGTCTGTCCTGGATAAAGGGAGAAAAATAACTCTGGCTTTGAAGCATCCATTCTCCTAGAAGAACAATCTTTTATATGGCTCATAAAAAGAGAGAAGTACCATCCAAAGAGTGCTACTGGTCTTATGGCGCTATAAGGGGTTTCTGAAGCAGAGACAGAAAACCAGGGAGAATTCAGAAAAGGCAATTTTGAAGCAGCAACTAACTCTTAATATAAACAAGCTGGAGGAGGAGGCTTGGGCTGAACTTAATCTTACTGTAAATATCTTTGGTCATGGACCCAAATCTTGAGAAAGAACTGAGGTCTTACTTAGCTTAGCATGTTGACAAGGTTTTATAAAGGAAGTGAAAGGTAGTTGCTCACAGACGGGACAGTGATTGGTGATAATTGGAATTGCAGTATCAGCCTCACAGAAAACAAACCTGAACTCTCTTTAAATGTTAGGTTTCTGATAATCCACAGGGAACTAAATGCTTCCCAGAAATAAACTACAATTTTTTTTAAAGTCTTAAATTCAAGTTAAATTCCATTCTTAAACATCACACTTGTTGTGATTGTTGACTTCTGTTAAACATTTTAATTAAGCCGTTGAAAACAGTCTCAGATAATACCATATACTAATGCAACTCCAAGACCACTGTTGTAGCTCGCTTCAGAGTGGAAGGGTAAAGAAGGTATGGAGATACTCTGGGGATGATGCTTTTTTTCCTGAAGAGGAATACTGCTGTTTTTAACCCAGAGACTCAAAGTGGCCTATTTGCACGGCACAGTATATGTGGCTGGGGGTGGTCAGACCTGGGAGGGCTACTTTGAGTGACTCTTCAGGAAACTGCTTTGAACAGTGGAGAGGATGATGGTCCATGGTCATGAAAGGAAACATTCAGTGTTACAAGTTGTTGGCACTTTTGCCTTGCTGCCTCTCTGGCCAGCAGCCTCACAGTTCTGGGCAGTGGTATCCAACCCTGCTGCCTCTCAAAGCAACAGATACTGCACAAAGTGTAGATGGTGCTGACTGGCTGTCCTGTGATGTCTGAAGTAAGTGCATTGACATAAAATTGCTACAGGACTAGTGATCTGTAGCTGTAAGCACTTAATAATGCCCAAAGCATTTTGTGAATTAGGTGGAAAGAATAAACCAACAACTTGCATTTTGCAGAGTAGGCAAAACTGCTTCAACAACAAATGGCTTCAGAGCTTATTAAAAGAGAAAAATGCAACTTAAAGAGACAGGCATTGACCATGAGTGGAGACAAGAGTGAGTGGGAAATAATGTCTCTGTCTATCTTTAAACAAAATAAAGTGATAGTTGGAGTAAAAAATGAGTAAATAAATAAAATGCCATGAGAAGGGTCAGACTTCGCGTAAGTAACACCTACAAATCTTGTGTTAGACCTCTTCTGCATATCTGAATTCATGAATAAAATGTTGTAATTCAAAAGTACTAAGATGAAAACCCCAAGCTAATAAAGCATAGTTTATATCTCATAGCTTAAAACTCTGGATTGGAGAGAGACAAATTTATCCTTCCAACTTTTAATATGCTCCCCCCCCCCATCATTTTCTTCTCAACCTATGATGGCAAATACAGAATGAATATGTTCAGCTTTTAAGAAACACAGTTCAATCAGTGCTGTGCAGAAACACCTACTGCTGTGTGTTAACAGGAAAATGTCTTCTATTAGGCATTTAGGAAATTGTCCTGAACTAGAGAGCATACACAAAATCTAAACATTTCATCTGCTTTCTGACTGATGGGCAAGACCTCACCCAGACCTCTTTTTAATCTGTTTTGATTCTCTTTCCTCTGGATTATTTTTTTAGACTAGCATCTTCTGGATAGTTATTGGTCTGTCAACATGAACCTTATAATTTTTTTCAGGGCTTTGTAGTTCATATGTGTGAAAACTCATTTCAGTAGTCCAAAACATGATTCAATACGGCTGAGCCTTTGGCTTTGCATTACTCTGCTGCTGATCTCAACATTTATTCTTGGACCCTCCTAGGTTCAGTTGGCATCAAGGAGTTAAGGTCTCAACCTGGGTAGAAAAAGGAATTTAGTCAAAATAGGTATTTGTTTTAATAAGCTGCTTTAATGCTTTTCTAGATGCATGCACTTTTAATACTAGGGAATTAGCATGAATTTTCATTCTGAGATCATTTTATTTAGGGCTCTCTTATTTCTCTGAAGTGTTGAAATCTGTCTGCTTTTCTGAAAAGTTAAAGTCATTTTATAGAATAGTACAGTAGAACAAGAATAATTTACTGTAGTTATATGCATATTTGTAGTTTACAGTAACTGTTATTACCTGCATTAATGGATGAAGTCATTAAGGTTTGAGGATATCATTGAGGAATCTCTCAGGAATTTCACACATTCAGAATTAAATTGTCACTTCAGTTCCTAGTTTAGTGTACATTCCAGCTTTTTAATAGCACCTAGTATTTGTGCCAGGGACTGAACAGAAATTTTAGGGGATTCAGAAAGAAATTTCTGCCTTGGCAATGGTGCTTCTTGTATTTTCTATCCCACTGCTAGGGAGGAAAGAGGAGTTATCTGTATTTATAGTAAGGCAGCTTTTCCAAGCCATTTCTAGTTCAGTGTGCAGAACACTGTTGAAATTACAGCCCTAAAGATTCTTTATATACAAAAGCTTTGGATATCGTGGTTTATGTTCTGGCATGCAAGGTGATGTCCAGGGCCTCCTACTAACCACTGCCAATTTGGTTGGTGTACAAGCAGTAGGGGCAACTCTATTTTAAAAAAGGATGTGAGATAAAAGTCTGAAAGAGAGGAGACTGATATATGAGCTATCTTCCTCACTTTTAAAAAGAGCTGGCATTTGATTGGTGCAAAATGTGGTGCAGCTATCTTCTGTTTCACTCCCTGCTACTCCTAAGCTTGCAGTTGTTTGCCCTCTGTCTGCCTGTGCCTGTGGGTTCGGCAGGGTGGTGCATCTGATTAAAAACCAGCACCAAGACATGAAGGCAATTCCTGGCTCAGGGTGGTGAATGCACAACCTCAGCTCTCTAGACCAGTGGCTACAAAACAGGAAAGAGCTCTAATGTAAAGTACAAACAATGTAATAAATCAAAATGCAACAGCTGCTCAGTGGTATTCCTCACTATCTCTTACTGGCTTTCTAGTTATCTGGAACCTGCTTCTGCTGTCACTGGCAAGAAGGAATTTTGCCAGTGGCATTTCTGGTTTGGAAATCAGTCCAAGAGTATTTCGTGTTTTGTATAGTGCTTTGTCCTGAAAGTGCCCTTGAGTGTTTCACAGACTATGAATGTAGTCATGGTTTTGCCACAGGCCTTGGGCAAAGCACAGCCCATTGTGTTTGTTGACTCCAACCCAACTCAAGCTGAGAGTTACAAACTGGTGCTTAGCTTTCTTCTTGCACCCTATAAACGCTGCCTGGGAAAGACTGGATGCCTTGAGAGATTTAGGAACCAGAATGGTCACCAGAGTGTCAGTCACCTGTCTAACAGGACTATGCAAAGCACTGCTGTGTTACAACTTAAAATCTAACCCCTCCATCCAGCTCCACAAAGACAAAAGACTCACTCTTGGGAATTGCAGCCCACAGTACGTTCTTTTTAAGGCAGCTTGCCTGCAGCCTGTTAGCCAAAAAAAGGGAGTCAATGTTTCCTCTCAGTTGTAAGTTGGTATATTTTGTAGTAGGGTAATGACAGTGGCTAGAACACTGATCCAAGACCGAGGAGACAGCAGCTGATCCTTGTCTGCGCCTGACTGGTGAAGACACCCACATCTTGCAAAAGTGAGCATTCCATATGGCTATTGACTGGTGAGAACTCCATATGGCTGATGCTTTCCTTCTCCTGAAGCTGTTCCACTTAAGGGGAATACGTTGCAATTCAACTGGCCCAGTGAGGGGAAACATGATACTTAGCGTAATTTTTGGGCACTTATGAGGGAAAAGGAAAGGACTGGGTTTAAGTTACTGCTTTGCAGAGGGTTTGCATTTGACATAAACCAGCTATGAAGTACCTGTGCAGACTTTGGAGCAAGACCTGGAACTTGGAACAGTCTTTCCTAATTTATTGTCATCATTAACTAGAAAAACAAAATTCTAGTTTTTCTCCACAGGCAGCATTAAAATTGGTGCTCTCTGCAGTGTGTTATGTATTTAGGGGTTTTCTGAGAATTAGCTTTTCCACAATGGGAAAGGCAGATGGGCCTGGTGAGATCATGGATTTAAGGACTACAGTTTTGACATGACCAATGTTTAGGCATGAAGCATCTCATTTGAATGTGTATCTAAGCAAAAGAAGTTTGATCTTCTCACTTCAGAACTCAAACCTAGGTGTTTCAAGCCTCTGACTAATACTGAAGCATGAGGTCACCCTCCCTCTCCTGCTGTTTCTATCCACTGTTGAAATGTTACTTTCTCAGTAGGATTTGCAGATTTTTAGCTATTAAGGAGGTAGGGTATTGTATATGTTTGCTTTAGGAGTGCAAACATCATAGTTACTTGTGTGAAAAGCATAGTGGGCTGGCCAATCTTTAAAATTGTTGTGCCCTTAAATTATACTTATATTCAAAAGACACCACAAGAAAACAACATAACAAAATCTGCACATGGACTCCTACCCTCTCACATCGTGTTGGGCAGTGATTCAACACTGACTCAGACCTTTCTACTGAGACAGTTAGACTATTTCCTGCTGCAGGAAAGAACCTCAGGAAATGGGAACCCTACAATCCCAGGCACTAAGTAGCGGCCTTGGTTCCCCTTTGTGCTTTCGAAGAAGGTCCCATTAGCATTAATCAGGGTTAGGCACAAAGCATCCATGAAACAGTTCAGCAAAATGCTACTCTTTGTTGATTTTGATGCTTGCTTTGGTTGTGTTTTTTTGGTTGTTTTTTTTTTTTTCTGGTGGGTCTTTTGATGATCATGGGGCTTTTCTGTAGGAGAGGAAACTAAAAGCTATTCCCAAAGGAAAGGAAGGGATGATAGTGCTTGTAGATCGATTTGAAACATGAGTATCTGCAAAGCAGCCACTGAACTGCACAAAGAAGGAGTGAGCTTATACGTCCATGCCTAAGGGATTTGGCTGACTGTGGGCAGTCCCAGTCCCTTCTTCCAGGACTGCCTTTTTTCCCACAGTTTTAACATATTTGGGAGGCAGAACAGCAGCTTAACAGACCCCTGCGCTTCTCTCCTGGCCCTGGGATCATTATAAAATTCTACACAGTGACGTGGTACCCCTGAAAGGGCAAATTATGCATTCTTATCTCACCCACACTTTGTCAGGCTAGGTGCTTTTCTAGTAGCCCAGAAGATTTCTTTGAGTTCTCTAATTTCTATATAAGGCTACTCTTTAAAATCTGACAGCTCATATTATTTATTTCCTTCAGAAGCTGAATATTCAAAAGTGAGCCTTGCTCACCTGCTTGAGAAAAACACAGCTTTGTAAGCGTTTACTCACAGGAGATTTTATCCTGAGGAAATCCAGGCATCTGCCCAAGCTCGAGCTCAAGTTTTAAAGCTCTTAAGAGATGCAGGATTTCAGACACATCCTGGGTTTGGTGTTTTTTGCTGACTCTGTCTAGGAAGCTCCACCTGCATCTTGATGCTGGGAGGTTATCATTCTGACTGCACATCATTTATAAGTGTCCCACTGCTCAAGCATGAACTTGGTGTACATTTAGGAGAGGCAGGCATCTAAGCCTGAGTTGTTTTACTTACATGCTACTATGTCCCTGTATCCCTTATTTGATCTACCCTTTAACTTGTGTGACTCTCAGAACATGTAACATAAATCCTTTCAGTACCTCAGTCTGCCATCTGCTTTTTTGGATGCCCTGCTGTTATCATACCTAGTTTCCATTTTGAATTTTTCAGTCTGAATTGAAAGGTTTTTTTAGAAAGAGATGATATTTTCTGTGTTTTACACTTGATACACAGTGAATTTCTATCCTCAGATCTGAACTAGTAGCAGTGCTAATTGTCCACAGGCAATCCTGAGGGCATAAATGCCACTGAGGTTCTGATCCTTTGCCTTTGAAATTTTCTTTAATAGTAAGAGAAAGCACTCTGCCTTTTGGAGGAACAAATTCACTTTCTAGAATCACTGTTAAAAATATATATGCCGGAGGATAAATAGTTAGAATTTCGTGTTGCCAACAGTCATATTAAACTGCTGGTCCCTGTTCTGGTTAGTATATGCAAATGCAACAGAGCACACTCCAGTTCCAGTGCCTTTCCTTGATGGCTTGTCATTTTCTGTAGCAAGTCAGTCTGGCTGCTGCAATTTCTCTGCAGCTTAAGGAGCTGTTGATGCATCACCGGTGATAACCTCAGCACCATTCCAGGGAAAAGCTGTCAAGATTTTGTTTTCACCTTCTTCTGACTAACTGCAACTTCAGAGCATTTTACAGAACTTTCGTGTTTATTCTCCTGATTAGCATCAGGGTTCACAGTGAGTCATTCACCAGTGCAGCCATTTAATGAGCTTTTCCTGGATCTGCTTTAATGTTAGTCAGAAGAGCAGGAGTGCAGTACAGCTAGTCACCTTATCTGAGAAATTACCACCTTATTTTTTGAGTAAAGGATTAGTTTTGATTTGTCTGTGCAAAATGAATATCTGCAGTACATAGTTGGTGGCATTTTGAAGTGATAAAATTTTACTACTCTTTTTTTTTTTTTTTTTCTGGTCAGCTTTTATGGTTTCACCCTATTTTACAAAAAGAAAAAAAATAGAATAGCCATCTGAAATCAAGTAATATAGATGGCATGCTGTGCTATCTTTATGGTAATGATATTAACTGTTTAGTCTTTCCTATTCTCCAGTGCTTTCCAGACTTAACATCTTACTGCAGCTTTGCTTCATTTTCCCTCTGTGTTCCAAATACCTTTGCGAAGTGTGCTGGGGGATTAATCCTTTGTGCTTCTCAAATACTCTAATTTTGTCTTGAATACTCCCATGTTTTCAGGCTAATGAATCTCTTTTCCATTATCTCTTTATTCTTTCTCTAATTTCTACTGTCAATGCTGTGAAAATGTGGTTTTCTCTGTATAGAGTTTAAGGCACAGAGTTGAAGCAGAACGTGAGAAATCTTTTGGCAACATTTCTACTTCCTTGAACACAAATTTTGTTTCGGTAAGGAAAAACAGATTAAACCCTACATTGTGCCAAATCTGCACCAGTGTCATGTAAACTGACCTGTAGCTGTCATGTAAGGTTTCAACGTACTCTTGATTGGTTCACCTCACATTTATATAATTATAAAGTGCAATTAGATGTCAGTTATGGCAAAACTGAACAGAAAAACAAATAGTGTCATGTAGTGCAAACAAACTGAAAATGTATTAAAAATAGCATAAGAAAGACTACAAGGCTGTTGAGATGTGAATTGGACAGATATTCAAAGATACGAAAGTCATGTATCTACTGTGCAAATTTTAGAGGTTGAAACCTATCCTCATCCAAGAGTGCCTGTCAGCAGACAATTCTTTCTCACTACCCATGTGTATTTCCTGAAGCCCGTAAAATAAAAGTTACAAGAACTTATGAGCAAGACCATTTTGATTAAAATTTAAAAATGGAAGCCTCAGTTAAAAACAAAATGAAAAAAACCTGCTCCTTTTGTCCTATACAGAAATGGTATCTTACGGTTTTACTGCCAAAGAATGAAGTGCTCCGCGGTTAAGCTGACACAAATTTATTTTGCAAACCTTATTTTCTACTTCAGATTTTTTAAAAGGAGAACCTCAATTTAACAACAAGTAGTATAAAGTGTTAATGGAAGAAGGTAAGCATGTAAGGAAACAAGCAGCAGCTTACTCGAGCTTAAGCTGTCCTTAACAAGCAAATTAGAAAGATGGGGTATGTGTTCTGTGCTGCTGGTCTTAGTCTGTAATTTGTAAGTTTCTTTCACTTAGGCTGAGTATTAATAACATTAGCTATGTAATTTGCCATAAAATAATAAACTTGGAATCGGAGCCTGAGATATTATTAGCAATGCCTTAATTTTTCTTTTTGCTAATGTTTCCCAGACTCTCCCATGCCTACATCCTCATTAGTCACAACTGCAAGGAAATTCATGGCAACTTGCATATCGTGAATTTGTAGTTCCACACACACTTTCCTGCACAACTCTCTTTGCTTACTTCAGAATTCTCAAATTACTTCAGTAGAAGTGAATCTGCCATTTCTCTATTTATTTAACATTGGTTTTGCTGAGCTGTGGGTGGAATGAATGGTATCAAAATGTTTAGCTTGTGGTGGTTGGAGGCATTTTCATCATATTTCCTGGTTTTATGACACTTGCTTATTTATTTTTGTTTTGCTTGAAGCAAATGTGAAAAGTCCTAAACTTCTGAGTTATTTGTGAATTAAGCAGATGTTCCATTTATAGTATATTTAAGAATAATTTTGAGCTTTTTTAGGTTTTAATTATGTTTCAGGAGTTGTATGCTCAGGCAGAAATTAAGGACAGACTGAGGAAAGAACTTCTCTACAGTTTCTGTTAACATTTCAGAGTGTGTAGATTTGTCCTTTTCATAAGGGCCATAAGGGCCAGTGTAGAATGCAAACCACAGAAGTACAAGACAAATTACTTACATGCTGTGCCACAGTGAATTTCTAACCAAGGTATTCTTCATGGGGACACAGCTGGGAACAGCTGACAGAGTTGTCAGTCCTGTATGAATGGTGATGCTGCTCAGGAATTCACTCCCAAGGCAGCAGCAGAAGTTCTCCACACAGCATTTTAAAGCAAACCAGTGTACAAGTTTCTGCTTTGACTCAGCAGCCCAAGAAGAAGTGAGCAGAGTGTGGAAGCCTCAGTAGCTGCCTAAAACTGAAACAATGCTGTTCATGAATCAGAGCTGTTAGAAGCACTGTTATTCTGGTAATGTATCAGAGAAACAAGGGATTAGATGACTGGGACAGATCTTTCCAGACAGCATTCCTGTTGGTGATTAGGCCTTCTTGGAAAATCTTCTGACCATCTCTACTTATCAGGAAGCAAACAGTAGAAAAGGAAAAGTGTTGAAAAAGATGGATGGGATTTATATGAATACCATCCTTATAATTTCTTTTCCATATTGTGTGGCCTGGGACAATACATCAAGGGTTCAGAAGGGGAGGAAAAGACCCTGTAGACATGTAGACAGAACATTCCGATTTTTTTTTTTCTTTTGTCCAAAACACAGGTTTTTAAAAGTGAAAAATTTTAGGTAGTTCTGCCTAGTTGTCAGGTCACCAAAGGAAAAAAAAAATGAGGAACTGGAGCAGGAATAGAAGAATGAAGTGGAACCTCAAGAGGAATGAAAAGGAAGAACCTTCTCTTAGACACTGATAGAAGTGAGCTGTTCAGCAGCAGGGATGGAGAGGACAAGAAGCTTTTAGTAAAGCAAATAATGAGGTAGGAGGGCTGTGCTGCAAGCCAGATAGATCTGAGAAAGTGCCCTGTTTAGAGGAATGTGTGTTGGTACTCAGTTAAGAGATCTTTGATCATTAGAAATTGTGCAGGCCGTGTGTGGAGTTTCCACTTCTGGCTTCAAAGAACATTCTTCTTGGCACAGAGGAAAAAGAGATTTATTTTCAAATCAAGCCAAAACAGACTTCATAGTAAAACAAACCACAATTTGCTTATTTACTAAGAAGACATACATAAATCTATTCAATTTGAAAATGGAGATAGCCTCCTGACTATACTGTTAGAGGCCACCTATTCCTGTCTTAACTGCTGCTACCAGGTCAGCTTAATTGGGAAATCAACAGCTGATTTACACAGCTGATATTCCTAATACACTTGCATCAATAAACACACACCCTTGAGTGATTTTTAAAAAAAAATATGTCAGAAAAGTATCTAGCCATTTTGTCTGGTTATTTTGATTAACTATACAAAAAGAAAATTACCCTCTTCAAACAAAAAGTGAAGTTGGACTAATTCATTAAAGAAAATTACTTCAGGGTGTAGGATTGACAAACACAGGAAGAACTTACATTTTTATAGTTCACCTAAACTGCCTTTTCACTGACTACCTGTTACTGCTTTTAGGTTTGTACATTGTCTTTATAGCCCTCACCTGCTTCTTCCAGGATTTCATGGCTACTCAGATAAAGCTGAGCAATCTGACCATGTGTTCCCTTCCAGAGGTTGTTTTTACTATTATTTGTCTATCAATCAGACTTGCTTTAATAAAAGGGGGTTATCTCATATCACTTATTCCTAAATTGTTGGAGTATGGCTGCAGGCCTGGAGGAAGGTGGACAGCATTGTTTTTAGTCCTGGTAGAGTACAAATACAGAGCATCATTCCTATTCCCATGTGTAAAAACAGTGTGTGTACAGGGAAATGAAAAAGATTGGTGAGAATGAAGGTTAAATATTTCTGGAGCCTGCATTTGAACCAGCTGCTCTCTTTTTTTTTTGCATTTCTGAGACAGTGTAAATCAAAGTGCTAGACTGGGGACACAAGACATGCCTCAGGACTTCTTTGTGTCCATGGAGGATTAGACAGATTGCTCAAAAGACTGAAGTCTTGGTCAGAGAGGCTCAGTACAAGGATTTATATTCTGATACAAAAGGGACAGTGCTGCTTGCTGTAGTCTCAGGACTGAAAAAGCAAACTGGTCACTGATTTTGTTTGGGATGTGTGAACATGTTAGTATCATGGGAGAATTTTGGGAATTGCAGACTTATTTGAAATGTGTGTTGAGGAAAAGCCCTCAGAAGCTTAGATATCATCTACTTCACTTTAATTGCACACAATTATTTCACTTTCATGGAGGGTTTGATGGTAGTTCTAAAAACATTAGATTACTACACAAGAAAACCGGATTACAAGTTTCCACAGTAGGAATTCTGCTGCTGATGCTGGTATTTGTTCAAGTCCATCATTATTCAATTGAAGGGCTTGATGGTCCTGAAGAGAGACGAATTACTGCTTTGAAGAGCAGTGCTGGCAATGAAGAAAATACCAATGCTGCTGCTGGCTAATTATTTTCAAGTCATTGGTAGGGCTGTGTTATTACTGCAGAGAGTGAAACACAGTGTTGAAGATGTTGCATTTACTCATGAGAAGCTCTTCATTCTGACAAAGAACTGGCTTGCTGGCAGGCAAACTTGTCCTGCTGCTAAAAGAAAATTGGTAGTACAGAGAGATTGTTTTTGAGACCTTCAAGAGGTCTAGAAACCATTTAAGAGATTTTCTCTACGGCAAACTTGGAAAATAAAACCACAATAAAGAAGCCTGCTCCAATAAATAAAACAATAAACATCCCTATTAAAACCCACTCTTGCAGGAGTTTTTTGAAAGGTGGAGACCCTTGAACACCAATGGAAATTTTGGATGGTTTTAGGGTTTTTTCTTCAACCTTAAATTTGAGTTTGATTTATTTTCAGGAACATTCATTCTTTGAGGACTGCAATATAATATTTTTGTCATATTGTGAGAGGGGAGGACAAAAAAAAGGAAAATGAGAATACAAAAAAAACAATATTGCAGGTAATGTTTTAAGGAGACATTGACAAAGGAGAAATAGAGAAGACAACAAAAAAGGACAATAAGGATTAATATGTTACATGATGAATAGTTTGCAGGTTGAGAAAGTTTGAGGTAAAAGGAGAGGAAGTAACAGCAATTCAGAACAGTAGTGATAAGCTGGAGAACAATCACCCTTGTAGAGGATTTGTTGTCATGTTGTGTAGTGGATTTTAACAGATTCTTTTGCTTCTAACACACACTGAAACTTTTTGTGCACTCTGGTTTTAAGCATGTGGCTGTGGCTGCCTGTGGGGTTTTTTGCTGAGCTTTCTGGGTTTACTGAAGCACACAGTAAAGAAACTTTCAAGGAAGCCCACACAAGGATCAGTATTTATTGTTACAACTCAGGAAAACTCAAGCACATGAAGAAAGGAGCTATTTTGCAAAACACCTTGTAAAAGTGATTATTCTGCCTTACATCTTATTTGCTGACTATCCCACTTCAACAAGAATTTGCAGAGTGGGATACTTTGACTAAACCACTCTGCATTTATTTGAAGTGCTCATATGTGGTAATACCAGGGCCTCCAAGTGTATCCAGAGGAATATCTTACCAGCACAAAACCCCAGAATTGCCCTTTGTTGAATTTTCATTACTTTCCCCATTCTTCACGCTTCACAGAATTTGAGCTGGCTTTAATGTCTAAACATATCTTTAAACATAATCAAACTTATCCTGGTATAAAGGAACTGCCAGAGAACAATAAATAACTGTGGTTTCCTTGTAAATCAGTGCAGAATCCTTTTTTGCTTTGAATGTGAGCATGGAAAGGAATTGAACACCTCCTTTAGGTAGGAGAGGAAAAAATGGTTTACCCATAACACCATGGGCAGTTGAGTATCTTTTGCTATTCTCCTAAGACCTTTATATTCAGTAGATAATTCATTACTGGACCAGATTGCATTTATTATACTAACCCACACAACCAGGATGTCTTCTAGTGAGCCAAAATGTCTCCATGATGTGGCTTGTTGCCCTTATTTAATTTGCTATTTAAAATAGAAATGAAAAATATATTTCCATGTATTTTTGCCATTTTTTATCATCTTAAATGGTTGAAATTTAAAACTTAACTTATGCTTTCCTCCTTCATACTTTACTGCTTAAAATTTGAATTCATTTTATCAAGCTATGTTGGCTTTAATATTGACATGTATTGTATTATATGTTTCTCTGTTGCCAAAGGCTAAGCTTCTAGATTAATTGATAAACTGATAGATAAATAAATAGTGCACTTCTGGAATAAGGTGTTAGTCTGTGGCTCAGTTACATCATAGTGTTCAAAATCTGAATTAATTGAAAGAGCATAAATTTTACAATCCATTTTCCAGCCTGTGGTAAAATGGAAACTTTGCCCGCCATTACTAGTACATTGCTTTTCTATCATTATTTTCTTAAATGGAGTAATAAAATAGCAGAAATTGCTTCACGAATAATGCAATAAACTGTTTATAGATTATCATTATTTTTTTATTTCTTGTGGGTCTTAGACCTAAGATTGACGAAGTAATAAACATATGTTTCCTGTCATCATAGCATCTCTTTCTATACATGAGGTGAATGGTTTCTATCCCCTAACTTGCAGGCATATTGTTTGGGAGATGTCCCAGTGCTGGTCACAGCAACAGGGAAATGCCTACAACACATCCATATCCACATTATTGCCATTACTGGGTCCATCAAATACTCATGATTGCTGTACTGAGCTGTAAATTTACTGTGAGCTTCAGTCGCCAGAGGGCACTTGAATGGTTTTCACACAAACCACCTAGCAAATTACAAGAATACAGACCAAGCTCTCTGTGGGGGGTGCAGACTGGGCATGTAACTGCAACCTGCGATGCACCAAGCTTTACATAAAAAGGAGAAAAGGAAGACTCTAGTGAAGAGAAGTTAGTAAAAAGCAAAATCTTTAAGAATGTATCAAGAAGACACTGATTTCCTAGCTAAAAATGATGGAGAGACTTTTTCTTTGTAATTAAAAATATGAGTCAGATTTATCTGCTGCAAGAAGTAGAGTTAGGTTTTGTAATATCTCCACTTGGGGATTTTTATTTTCTTGTCAGTCTACCTGTAAAGCTCATACTGTGTTTCCTCTCTGAAATGCCTTTAATAGCACAAGGTTCTGTGTTACGGAAGCCTTCTTAAGTTGATTGAAGTTTTTTTTCTTTTTGAGCTAATTCCTGCTGAGAAATTTAATTAAGATCTTGAAGGTGATGTATACTTTAGTTTAAGTTAAAAGACATGTTTACTTCTTCTTTTTCCCTAATAATTACTAGTCCCTTTCAGAGCTATTTCAGTCACATATCTTTACGCCAAAAGACATGGCCAAAATCATGGTTCACTCATCTCTAATATTTTTTTCTTCATTAGACATAGGGGTTTCGTTCCTTATTTATTTTGGTTTGCCAGAATGCAGGAAAATAAATGTAGTCCTTGTAACACCTGTGAGTTTCTGGATTTCTTTAGCAAACTGAAAACCAAGATCAGATTGTGGCCTTTGAGGTCAGTTCTGAGCAAAAGGGGATCTCAAGTGAATTGTCTGAGAAATACCCACTCCTGTCCATGTTGCTTGTTTCAGGTGTGTTCCAGAATGGTCTGTAACAGCAGTTAAGCATAATCAGGGCTCCAGATCACATAAAATATGACAGTCAGCTAGTGGGGCTTCCTGCCTCTCTTGCCGCAGGGTATAAGGGAGAAACACAACCACACTGCCTGTGCATGGCACACAAAGCTGAGGTTTGGAAGGAATCTTATCCCAGCCTGCATGCAACCAGTCAAACTCATCATCCAATAATCCACCAACCACAGAACCATTTAGGCTGGAATAGACCTTAAAGATCATGAAGTCCAACCATAAATCTTCTAGACACTAAAATTTTTGGAGGTGCCACCTTTTTGCGACTTGTGGAAATCTGGAGCCCTCCTAACAAGCTGAAAACTAGTATTCTTTTTGGCTAGACTTGATACAGGCAGGCTTTTCAGTTTTGCTAAAAAAGAGGCCTTGAGTTTCTTGAGTTCCCTTTCTAAAATAATTTGTTCTGTATTGACCCTGAGTCTTAGAATAGTCACAGTAAGCACAATGCTAACGAGTAAGGGAAATTAGAAATGTAAAATTTTCCCAGAGTTTCATGTTTAACAAAAGACGGTGGCAAAACAATTTTCAAAACCAGAATATCTGGATAAGAGTCTCCCCACAACTGCTAATATTTGAGAGACCCCTGGGAAAGTGACCAACGCTTTTTTCTTGAAGTCCTTAGAAAGGAAAGTGAACATACTTTAAGTTATGCTCTATATAAATCAGTCATATGGCTTCAGGTTTTGTTGTACTTTTCCAATTATGCTTTCCACCTAACAGTTACTTTTCCATTAGGGAAATGCTAGATATTCCCTTTGGCAGCTCTGCCTAAATCATTTGGGATTCACATTTGTATTTTCCTAGTGTGACACATTCCGCTTCCAACATTGGTACTGAAACTTGGTTTGCATCTCTAATTGCTCCTTTATTTATGCTGTAACCCCAGGATATAAAAGATGAGACACAGAGCTGATAGCAGGAAGATGGGCTGGAGTAAGTCCACCAAATTTAGAGAGAACTCTTCTCAGTGATGTAAATGAGCAATTTGTCCTTGACTTAAAAAAACTCAGGATGCTACCCAGTGAATTTATTTGGGCTGACAGCAGTGTAAATGAAATTAAAATATGGCTAGTTTTAGACTGTGGAATAATAAAGAATGCACTGGAGTCACTAGTTTTACAAATTTCACAAGACAGATTGTGCAGGCAGGTAAACCATATGAGCTGTAAGAGAACATGACATCTTAGGGCCTCAGACTTTTCCAAGTAATCCTTGGATTACTCTACTTTTCCTTGGAAAACATGTCTTTCTCTAGTGAGAACTGGATTCTTAATGATGTTTCCCAAATGAACTAATTAGTTGCATTAGTATGTATTCAACAAATTAAAAAAAAAAAAAATCAATTTAAGGTAGTACCAAGGCTGGACTTGTTGATTTCTGTGTTTGCAAGTTGCTGTTTCCAGAATACTGCTAAGTTATCTTGAGGAAGCTTTACCTGATTAAAATCTCTCTCTTTATTGATTTTTTTCAGCCATGGGATTAACTCTAGTCTTGACATCAAGTCACAGTTTGTGAATTTCTGTGTTGTAAGTCTTACTTGTCTAATTCATTTATACTTTGCCACTGGAACAGCATCATATCCCAAGGAAAATGTAGGGAGAGACCTCAGATTACATTTCTGGTCTTTGAATCTGAAATCTGTCCACAAAATTCACTAAAGTACTTAAAACTTCAACACAAAAAGTATGTTTTATATTTTTACCTCACGCCTCCATTTAATTTGGCTTGCTCATTATGGAGAAAGATTTTAATCAGTGAAGTTAGTGAACTGGCTAATCTGTCATTATTTTGCTTTTCATTACCCTCCAAGATCATTCCTGTGCAGCTCCAGTATATTTAACTAAAATGAGGATTTAGCATTCTAAGGCATCAGCTTGTAATGATTCATTATTTCTAATATATTCAGTTCATACTAGATAATTTAAAAGTAAATCCTTTTAACTAGTTCCCTCCAGTGGTCCTTATGTGAGCCTTGTGCTCAGAAGGACTTCTAGAATCACAATCCATTACAATGTCTTGTGGAACTGGGATTTTGCCTTAAAAAGAAAAAGCAAATTAGTGCTGTTTAATGAGGTCTGCTCTAAGTTCATTGACACTGAGTTCCCAACAATGTATAACATCACTGTCAGCCCCTATATTAACTGCATATTATGCCATTAAATGTCCTGCTGTTTTTTATGTAATGGGAATTTGTGCCTCTGGATTGCCTTTATTCAAATATTACAATAAGCTGATAGAAAATAGACGATGAACATTTGATTCTCAAAAAGAAAAAACAAAGAAAAGAGTAAGTTATAAATGTAGGACTCAACAGCAGGTTCCTAGCATTTCGAAAATATTCCTGTATCCTTGGGTTGCTGCAATTTGGGATGCAGGGGGAATTATCCAGCAAAACTCAAGAATGATAAAATAATAGGTCAAAGTCATCCCAAGGTCACACCTGTGCAATCAGAATGAATTTGGGGAGAATGAGTGGCTCTAGTTTTCTTTCCCTGGGCTGCAGAAGTAAAGTTGGACATTTCCAAGATATTCAGAGATGAAATTCATCTTCAAAAGAAAAAAAAAGGAAAATGCACATTGGTTGTTTTTTTCTTCTTTAAGATAGTATCATGGGAATTTGTTTTGAAGTATTAAGTTTTTCTGAATATTGAACATTTTAAGCAGGTTCTGTAGCTAAATGGAAGCCATTCTTAGTTACTCTTTCTTGTCATTAAACATAGTAAATGGAGAAAGCTAGTTAGAGAAAGGTTAAATTCTGTGCCTGATAAACACAGTAGATAGAATTGTTACCTTCCTAAATGTCCTCTCAGCTCAATTTGCCTAAATCCTCCAACTGTCTCTAACACAAGTAACCTGCCTTTGTTTGGTCTCGTCTTTTCCTTATTGATGCCAGCGCCACTTATCAGAGTAAAATCTGTAGCTATGTTAGATTTAATTAAGATAGTTTAAGTTCATAAATGACAAGTTTTTTGGTGTGGAGGAGTATCCATTCCCCTCCTACGGAAGAGACAGTGACCTCCTATGGAAGTCAGTGACAAGCCTACCTTAGCATTCTTTGGTTTAGGACAGGGCCCACTGGGATGGTTACATCAATCTTATTCACTGGTCCAAAGTGCAAAGGAATCATAGAGGGAAAAAATACAAGTCTTCAGTGTCCAAAGGACTAGCATTTAAACAATTGATATTATGTAGATGTTATTATTTTCTTTTCCTCGTCCATATTATGGAGTATTTTACTAAAGCTGGCTTGGAAACAAAAGTACAATATAATGAGTATTTCTCCATAAAACTATAAGGGTTTTTTTCCCCATGAAAAATGCCAATATCTAGATGGCTCTGGCAGCTAGGTGGAATATGGGAACTGCCCATTCAAGTCTTTTCTCTACATTAGATGGGAGAGGAACAGCCACTTACACTTTCTGTGTGTCAGCTGCGTGACTCTCGTGGTTTAACCCCAGCCAGCAACCAAGCCCCATACAGCTGCTCCATCTCTCCCCCACCAAGAAGATTACAGTGAGAACTGGAGGTGGAAAAAGCTCATAAACTTCTTATGAGCTTATGAGACAAAGGCAGGTTAATAGGGAAAGCAGAAGCTGTGCATGGAAGCAAAGAAGAACAAGGAATTAATTCACTACTTCCCATGGTCAGGCAGGTGTTCAGCCATCTCCAGGAGAGCATGGCCCCATTATGGTTACGCAGGAAGACAAAGGCCATCACTCCAAATGTTCCACACTTCCACCTTCTTCCCCCCATTTTCTATACTGATTATGATGTCATAAGGTCTGGAATATCCCTTTGGTCAGTCTGGGTCACCTGTCCCAGCTTTGTCTCCTCCCAGTTTCCCATACACCCCCAGCCTCCTCACCAGTGTGGCAGTACAAAAAGAAAAGGCCTTGGCTCTGCATGAGCCCTGCACAGGAAAAACAAAAACATTTCTATTGCCGTCTCTGTGTTCAGCACAAACCCAAAGCCTGTACTAGATACTGTGAAGAAAATGAGCTCTACCCCAGCCAAAATTTTATCTCTAGTATTCAGCCTCTTTTAAACCTCTCTTTTGGACAACACTCTTCATCTGAGTAAATCTAAGGACTCATTGGGTAAAATTACAGAATTCTCTTCAGCCCGCGTAATAGACCACTCAGTCAGGAGACAGCATGTCTGTCATTAAAACGTGGGCCTTGAATGACATCCCATCCAAGTACCAGATAATTAATTACACCAATCTGCACTTCGTTCATCTTGAAATTTGTTTCTGATTTCTGCTGATGCCAGTAAAGCTTCACTAGTACCGTAACACTCTATTGGTCAGGGAGTTTGCTTAACTGACATTTTCCAAAATAGAAGTCTTTTGCTGAAAATAACTTTTGAACAACATTTCTTATAGAATGGAAGTGTAAGCCAGCTACAAAAACAATTCCTTTAGCTCCTCAAAACATTTTAGAATCAAATTTAAAACTTGATTTTGAACCACAGATTGTAATACAGAGTGTAAATATTAATTAGAGGAAAAAGAATTTCTTTGAATTAACTGTAATTTAAAATGTTGAAAGCAAAAAACATTTTCTAAGAAGCTTTTCTGTTGTTGTTGTTTTTTAATTGTTACCTCTGGCCCTCTAAACTTCTCAGCAATCCAAATTAAGTCACTCCCAAAAGACCTAATTAGGTCTTTTCCAATAAAACATAGCACAAAAATGTCAAGAATAACTTCTACAATATGTTGGGTAAAGGACAAACACCTTTGTCAAAACAGGATACCTGGCCACAACCACAGATCACTCAACACTCTCCTTTCACACACATTGCTGCCCAGATTAGAGATAGCCAGGAAGTGCGTGTTGTTTACTTGGAAGCTGGCATGAGAATTGCACTGATGTTCCAACTCACCAGGATGGAGAGGGGACGTAAAAAAGAATGCAGCAATCATCCACAACTTCCCTCCCTCATCCTCCACGACTTTTTTACCATTAAATTAGTTTACATTTAACAATGGGGGGAAAAAATAGTCATGTCATCCTAATCTTTTCTTTGTAATGGGCTTCAGTTTTGCTATGCTTGCTTTGGGTGGGTTTTTTGTTGTTTGGTGGGGTTTTTTTCTCAAGTGAAATTCTGTTTCTTTAGACTACTTTCCTCTGCCTCATAAAATGTTGTTCATTTGGTACTGCATTGTCAGAGGATCAGCATCCTGTGTTTGGAATTGGGTACAATGGCAGTGACGATGTGTGTCCTCTGTGAAATTATGGCAAAATTCTATATTAATTGTTTCATCTATTCTCACACATGGCCTGTGAATTTATTCTGTAGAAAATGCTGCAGGAGGAGAAAAAACAGCCCTACAATGGTCATGAAAATAACATAGTCTATAGGGCTGGAAATCTAAGACTTTGAAAGGCAAAGCTGCCCTTGATGGTCACTGCTGTGTGGTCTATAACTGTTCTGGGTTCTGGAAGCTCAGGGGAAGCACAACACCCTGGGCAAGCAGCCTTCAAAAACATTTTCCAACACCACAGAACTGGACCTAAAAATAGTGTGCTTTTATATCTCCTTGTGCTTCTGGGTTCTGTCTTTTTGATATGTCACCAAAATCACCCAACTGGGAATAAAAAAGTGTCAGAAACATTTTCTTAGCTGTTACATTTACATGGAATAGACCCACAAGTTTGATGGTAGATCTATATAAATACTTGGAGAGCTAGTAATTTTTCTACAGTGGTCAATTTAAATGAACTTCAAGGGAAAAACCTGCCTCATGTCAAAATGCCAGTAACAACAGTTCTGTGGACACAAATCCACAAAGCACAACTTTGTGCTTTGAATGACTTAAATTACTGAATCCTCTAGAAGCTGCCATGGAATGATGCAAATGATCTGATTACAAATTTTCAGCTCTGACAGCTATGAATGGAGCAGGAAAATACTTCAAAAGCTTCACTCCACTGTTTCACTGAATGGACTCCAGCAAGACTCGTGACCCAAAGTTCTAGGGTACAACTTTCAAAAGAGTCTTAGCCCAATGTCTTGTGATGGCAACAGAAAAGAGTCTGCTTTTGAAATCACATCATACTTCTATTTTGCCCAGACTTGAATAACAGAGAGAGTTAGTGCAATGCCAGTTACTTAATTTCTAAGTTTCTGACACAAGAGTTAAAAAATTCTAGTTACGTACAGAACCAGGGATGCAGAGTATGTCTGTCACATAAAGCTTCAGCAGAAAAGAACATATTGAACCCAGAATGTTCAAAACCTGTTTTTTCTTTTGTTTTCAACCCAGAATATTCAAGTATTAACTCTTTATTTCACAGATGAAATTCAAGGAAAATATATTAAAAAAAAATGACATCTTTTGGGCTAGGACCAAAATGTCTGTCTAGAATTTGGTTTTCTTTGGATGGAAAAATACTAACCCAAAATCCATTAAATCTATTTAAAAATTATAGCAAAAAGTTGCCTTTATACCCTAAAATACTGCTCATGACAGAAGATATTCAAATCACCATGACACAATGAGTTCTGAGTTCAAATCATCTTTTGTGAAAATAAAAAGCTTCAAACGTGCAAGATACCCTCTGCATTTCAGGTTGTGCAGTGCACATTCTTGGTTAGGCAAGCAAAGTGCCCTGGCAGCTTAATGTTCATGAATGTGGAAATACTGTAGAGGACAATCTCAAAATTGAATTTCAGCATCATCCATAGCGAGGCATTGATGGGATTCCCACTTTGAACTTGTACATCAAGGGACATAAAGGAAAATAAGGGAATTTACATGTGTTAACTATTCTCTGGGCAGTTTGAGTAAGACTGAAGATGGAATTTCAAAGCCAGCTCAAGTCTGTATAAGTGTGTTTACACAAGAGATTATTGTGCCTTGAAAGGGAATTCAGAATAACTGTGAGAACAGAATCTGATTCCTAAACTGGTGATCTAAGTGCATACTCTTTGTGCAGGAAACGTAGTTACTTCCCTTAGTCTGTGATTAATGGGATTCAGTCAAACTGGCATAATAAAAATTGTTTGTATAAAGGCTGACTTATTTTAAAAGCCAATTTGAAGACGAGTATCTGAAAGTTTCTTTAGAATGTTTTATTTTTGAAGAGGTTAAAGTAAGTGAGACGTTTCATGTCCCCATTATTTTAAATGTACATATCCTTGACTATATTACCAAGTACAACCTACTCAGGTTCTTCTTTCTGCTTGAAAAGCTGCAAGGCATCTTCATGGGTGGATGAAACGTGGGGTTGCAGGACTGAAGTTAGAAAACATTAGTTCTCTGCTTTCTGTCTTCTCTTGATGACATGATGGAAAAACAGGTACTTGGGAAGCATCAGGATCAGAAAATTAGAAAGCCATCCTCAAGCCACATTTACTTACCAAGTAGAGAATATTTTGAACTATTTCCAATCAAATTCTGAGGTATTGTCAAGACAATAAATCAACTCTTTTTTTCATATTACTGCAGAATTTTCTCCCTTAGGAAGGATACCAATGGCAGTCTTGGTTTTTTGATGGGTTTTGGGTTTCTTTGGTTTTATCTTTTAGTATAAAATCAAACCAGAATGAAATACCATAATGATTTCCACACAAGTACTACTTTTAGTTTTGTTTTATTCTGATCACAAAGATTTATTTTTCTGTAAGAGCATTTTATAGCTCCTTTTCAAAAAGCACAAATAGTATTTCCCTCCAAACCAGTTGTGTAAATTAACTTGAATAATGTGTAGGAAGGGAGCTGTTTTTGATAAATAAACCAAATAATTCTTCTCACAAAAAAAGTCTCTCTATTATCAATATATCCTACCTAATACCAAATAACAATTCCCGGAACCACGAACACTGATTCTCTTATTTAATTAGAAGACTTGTTTCTCATGGGCACTTGTGCTGATTTATGAATACCTATTGTTCTTAATTTAACTACACATTCAGTTTTGCACAATGGAAGACATATATGCTCTGGCCTTGGTTCATTCAGTGCACACACAAAACCTGAGCTTCTCTGTGTTTTACTGTTAGGCACGTACCAGGTTCTTAATTCTAGAAACCCTTGAGCTACAATAAATATTATTTTATCTAGTAATTTACCCAGGAATTCTGTGAAGAATGGAGGGGGAAGCATTCTATTCTTTCAGTTGCTGAGTGCCATAAAGTCTAATGAAGAGAGGGATTTGTTTCAAGTGTTTTAATCAGAGAAAATTTAAATAAGCATCTAAAACTCAGAGGCCAAATTCTGCCATTATTAGCGATTATATAAACTTATTGAATGTAAGAGTAACAGCAATTTTTCAGCATGATTTGAATTTATTTATATCTCTTAGGTCTGTGGCACAAAGTCTTCTAAAAATAAAGATGAGGTACTGGGGTTAGGATTTTTCTTCACCCTCTCCTCCTCGCTTCCTGCTCTCCCCTGATCTCTTCTTCCCCCCTTCCTCTCCTCATCCTCCCTCACTGTTACTCTGTCTCTGGTCCATACAGGTGAAGGTTTACAAAAAATAAAAAAGCCACTCTGAAGTAATAAATACAATTTGATTCTTTAAAAAAGGGTGGATTTGGGCAGTTGAGAATGTATTTCCAGTAAGCTTTTATAATTCTAGACAATGAATGTCAGGATCAACTACCATGTGCTTATTTCTTCAAGACCAATATAGATATTTTTAAGCATAAAGAGAGAGAAGAATAGTTGTAAGATTATTTAAATATCTCAACTTAGTTTAAACTTTGGGGTAAAACATTTTTTAGGTAAAGTTGCAAGAAACAGCAAAGCAAAAATAATTTTGAAGCAGCATAGGCTTGGGTGCACCAATCAAAATGTTTCTGATGCGTCATATGCATGATCAAGCCAGGTATGATTTATCTGTTAAAACACTCCTTAACTGCATTTTAGTGTTGCTGTCAACACAGCTTACAATGTTTGGTCTTCTTTGTGCATGAGATGGCTCTAGACTATGATTTTCTCCTTACCACCCTAGTCAGCTTTGAGCAAAACTAAGTGTCAAACTCGATCAAGTTCAAGCTCATCCTCACTGGTTTTGATTGTAACATCTGCAACTGAAACTTAGAGACCCTTCTGAAGATAATGCCTACTTCAAATTCCCCATTCGCCTGTTGGCACTGTGTTAGCTGAGAAGCGATTTGTGTACTGGGCATCTGATAGTTAGAGCCATTTGGTCCTCTTAGATCCCCTCCCCCTCTGTCTGAGTGGAAGCTTAGATCAAGTGATGAAATCAAGCATGCTGTATCAGGAAAAAACATTAATGCTGATGTTTCTGTGACATATTAAAGAAAAGTAACTTAGCAGAATAGAATCAGAGTCCCAGGGAACATGTGTAGACGTACACGTCTTGAGTCAATGTCATTCCTTATAGTTACATATCTCACCACTGGTGGGAAGATTGTAGAGCTTCCTTCAACTTACTGCAGGGTTTTCCTTTCCTGCTGTTAAAAAGCTCCTCCCAATGCCCATCCTGAATCCTTCTTATGGAACTTTAGACTGTATTAGGCACAGGGAATGGATTTTCCTTTTCTTTGTAGTAGCCTTCTGTATGTTTGACAGATTATCAACTCTGCCTTCTTCCCCGCTCCCCCTTCACTATTTATTGACTCTTTCCTTCAAGGCTGTCTTTTGAGAATCTCTTTTCCTTTTCCCCTTTCTTATTTTTCATGGCTCCTGAGTTGAAATTTGGGAGCAAGTCTACCACTTCACTCATACACCAGCTGCTGGCAGAAAGTGGGGGATGGCTTCCTGTGTCTTGAAATTTGCTTTATATATGTCCGTCCCTCTTATCTTCTTTCTTCCAAACAACACAACACTTGCTAACATGGCTTTTGAGGCATTATAAACCCCAAACCCTAAAGAAGCCCCATGTAATGAGCTACTCTTCTTATTACTGTTATATAGTTATAATAGGAGCTAATTAGTTGATTAGTCCTTCTTAACTGCATATCCTCTTAGACTTACATACTATGTTTTTTAGGTAATTTCTCCAACTGGCAAGATCACTTTGGATCCTAATCCTATCCTCCAAGGTATTCACAATTTGTCCTAGCTCCATGCCACTTGAAAATTTAATAAGTGTGTTCCTGTAATATATATTTGCTATAAAGCAAAAAAGAAGATTATCGGTAGTCATAAATTATTGATGACCTGCCTATTCATATGAATGTTGCTGGATTTTTTCTATAATTGCTGGAATTTCACTGATTAAAAAAAAGTGCTACTAAATAGAACTTATTGTGGGTGGCATATTGGTCTAGAATTCCAGAGGTCCTGAAATACAAGTTCAGATTTTACATCAAGTTTTTGTGAAAAGTACCATATAACAGATTCTTAAATGGGGTAGCATTTTAGTTCTGTTTTCCTTCATCTGTCATTACCTGAGATATTCAAAATTGAAATTGGTTTTAGTTGAATCTTCTTCTTTTCCAGTTTCCAAATGCATGTCAGTTTGTTTGCATGGAAACTAAATGTAATAATTCCTATCCTCCACAAAGAACCATTTTAGTCATTTTCAGTATTGCAGTTTCAGCAGGGACTTTGCTATTAAATGTAATATGGAGCAGGAGCAATAACTGTTACTAAAAAACACTGTAAAATTCTCTTCCTGCATTTTGCTGATTATTCTTTCCAAAACAACAGCCTATCCATGACTTATGATCCACTTCTCTGAGTGAATGCTGCTATTTGTTTTAGAAATCTACATCTATTTAAAACAAGCCTTAGCTCAGTTTGATTTACTGAGCATTTAAGCCCCAAAGGATGCATAGTCAATGCATTCCATTAAAGTACAGATACACAAATCTACTGACAATGGCCAGAATTTGTTTATTGCTTGTTACATTTACAGCACAGGTCTGGGCATTTGGGTCTTTGGTTTCTGCTACCGACTGTGTCTAACTGTCAGTAAATTATTTAACCTTTCTGTACTCAAGTTCCCTTAGCTGGGCATTTTACCAGCCTCAGAGGGTTATTACAAAATTGAACTAAGAACTGGCCTTTTGAGTTCCTCAGATAAAAAGTGTTGTCTAAGTGCCAAGCAGAACAGAAAATCTGGAGGGACCATGCTGACATTTAGGATGCGGTTCTCATTTTCCTTACTGTTGAGCTTCACTAACTTCAGCAGTTATTTCTGCTATTCATTTGCAGACAAGAATCACATCCTTTGTATTTTAAGGGGCAAGGAAGAGCAGTTCTTCCAACAGGCCCATTCTATCAGTGGGTAAAAAATGGGCAAGCGTTTTCTCTTTGGTTTTCCAGTGAGGAAGAAGCAGTTGTAACAAAGTAGACATATATTCCAACCCTGTTCCTGTTTAATTTAACAATTAATGTACTTCTTGAAGCAGAGATGGATCAGCAAGGGCAAGCCCTTCATTTTGAGTACCAATACCTTTACTCCTCTGCATTACCTTGGGTATAGGAATAATCTGCTAGAAGCAGCTGCTGAGGGCAAATTTAGGTATGCTTTCTTTTGACTCCTCTTGCTTCCTTCAGGGCAGTGAGCAGCAGAGGTGAAGGGTACAGCAGGCTGCTCTCCTTCACAGCTCCATGCTCCCATGGAGAACTCTTTAGGAACTGTACTCTACTTGGGAGGAGATTACTCCTTGGCAACACTTGCACTGTTATCAGTTATAGCAAATCAAGGCCTTATTTGAAATAAACTGACAGTATTTTTTTATTCCAAGATCATATTTTTATTAACTTCAGTCTCCTAGTAAGGTTTCACTTCTTCTCTTCCACACTGAGCTAAAGGTACTTTCCCTTTTAAGCCCTTTGTGATTCTTCTTTTACTTGTGTACAAACACCTTGTAACTTTCTCCTGTAGTATTGTCCAACCACATTCTAGAATGTAGAATGTGGTAGGACAATACTACAGGAGAATGTAGTCACGCATTTACAACAAGAAGATTTGCTGAAAGATTGCAAGGGGCTTTGGTTTTGTTGCCTTTTTTTATTTTAACAAAATTTGGGAAACTGTGTGTTACCTTCATTCCTCAGAAACTTCTGGATAAATTTGTATAATTTTTAGTTTTATATTATTTTATTGTTCTTATAGTTCCATGATTTTTTTTTTTTAACATGGGAAAAAAAAATCTATAACCATGAAACCTGTGATTTTATTCAGCAAATCAGGAAATACTTGAAAGTTAACATTTCAGTTTCTTAATTTGACAGGGGTTTGTTCTTCTCAAAGACTTCTCCAGTCAACTCCAGTCAACATAAACCCTTTCAGTCCTTACTGTACACCAAATCAGTGAACATTTATTAGCATTTTTTCAGTCTTATCTCTCAAAGCCATAGTGTTTCTGTCTCACACATCATCACAAAAATATTGTTGTCTATATCCAACCAGATCATAGGTTACTTAACTTCTTTATGTGATTCTGAACAAGTTACTGGAATTCAGATCCAAGTATAGCAGCAACATGCCTTCTTGTGTATCACCTATGAAAGAAGCTGAGGGCAGGGAAGTACACAAATGTTTCTACCAAGCAGAGAGGAATTTTTCAGTAACTTACATTCTGTTTAGTTGTAATAATTTCTGTGTGTTATTTGATCCATTCCAGTGCCATTTCCTCTAGCAATTGAAATGCAAGATTGATTGGATCAAGGCTAATGATATGCTCATTTATATAAACATATACTCAGCATTGTTCAGTGTCATTTTTAAATGGTTCTGAGCCAAACCAGCAGTTTCCAGAGGCAATAAAACACATGGCTTGCCTAAATAATGCAGTCCTTTCAAAAGAGTTGACCAAAAATGAATTAATTTATTTTGTTTACAGTGAGTTCTAGACAAAGATATCAAATCAGTTATTTTTGGCAGCTGACATTCAGATACTCAGAGGTATCAGCATTGACAAAGAGCTAAAACTTAGTTCAAATATAAGTTTCAATTATAAAGTAGCAAAGATTTTCTGTTCTTCTCCACAGCTCCAAATAGACCAACCAGTTTTTTCACCATGATGTCATGTACTATTTAACAACCCATGAAATAACTGCAGTATCCTTGAGGAATGGCAATATCATACACAACAGAGAATAATCATTAATGTTACCACTGACAGTATCCTCTATGTACATTCTTTATTACTGGGACAGAATCTGTGCATTTTTTAAAATATTGACTATGTTTTCTATCTGCTTACCATTTATTTCTATGTTGTTCTGTGTTAAATTGCCCTAACATCGGAATTTTTTTTTTTAACACAGTACTTGCCACAAAAAAAATCAAAGTATTTTTACTTCATGTGGAAAATCTTCTTACTTCACATGAATACACACCAGTAAATTGAACTACAGAGATAATCTCTGTGTCCCTGCAGATTGTAAGATTACCAGAGAGAAAAAAAAAACAAAACAGTATTGACTCATTTCAGCTTCATTTTTTAACCTCAACCTTCAGAAGTATTTCTCACCTCAAAAACTGTTAATAAATGCAGGTAGTGGCCTTGCTTCAAACTAAATTGCAGGGAGCCCTGGTTGAAAGCTCTGGGTCATTTTTATCACATGGAGTATCAGTGACTTGATTAGTCTTCGATAAACCTTTTTAGGATTTGGAAAAGACCTGGGTGATACAAAGGAAAGGAAGCTCAGATAGAAGTTAAACAGCAGCTCAGATGGGAGAACAGTGACAGCCAGTATGAGAGAAGACTGACTGTGCAGGCTGTGAAAAAGGCTTATGAAAGTGCATCCACTGTGCTGATTCTCCCATCCACTGAGCTGTGATTAACACAGTTCCATATGAAGCTGGGGGAAAAAAAACAGGATTTAGTAATATCTGCAAAACATATTGTTCTGAAGGAAAAATAGTCTCGTTTGGCTGGTGGGTCTAGGGTAGGTGCCAAGACAGCTAAATCATCAGCTCACAGGCACTCCTGGGAAAGAGTGTGGAAAGTCCCCTGACTTTATACAGTGTGTTAAAATAGTTCTTTTGTTTGCATCATGCTAAGGTTGAATAAGATACCATCTGTGCTGAGTTTTACATCTTATGACAGGAATAATGACCATAATTGGTCTGTTATCAGCTACTTCTACTCATAAGAGAGATATAAAGATGGGTACCACAGAAAAGTAGGCCTGGATAGGTGCCCAGTTTTGGGTCTTGTCTGCAAAGGTTCAAAAATGCAGTAGGATTCTGCACAGATTGCAGGCAAGAAGCAATTGTCTCTAATAATTAGTTCAAACCTTTCTAATTCAAAAAGAATTAGAAAGATTTTAGAATAGTAATGCTTGTTTCTCATGGTAAGAAGGCACAAATAATTACAGATAATGTACATATGAGTCAATTTAATGTCCTCAGGATTGGCTTGGAGACCAAATAGGATGGAAGAACCTGTCCATACTGTTAAATTCTCTGATTCTCCAAATCAGATGTCTGCGTCCAAACTGCCACTGGGAATTTTCCTGGCCAGTGACAACTTCTGAACGGGGCCCAGGACTTTTTCAAGATGGGCTATCACCCTTGGGCCAAAACTGTGCCTGGAAATATTACAAGTTAGCAGCGTGGATGACAGAGAGAAAGTGTCCAGGACTGTTCCTGGCCCTGCTGCATTTACTGCTGTAGATGTGGTCTCTGTGGTCTCTCTCTTAGGTGTCACTCTGCTTATGTGTCCTCCATGTGTGACATATGAACCTCATCGATTTAAAATTTGATGCAGAGGTAGAAGGATTGACCACACCAAGTGCCACAAGGATGGCAACGAAAACAGATAAAATAGAGAGTGTTTAAGAGACAAAACCACTCTCTAATACTCTCTCTCTCTTTGTGTCTTTCTAGTTTGGGCTTTTTCATTATTAGTGGCTGTACTGTTAGGAGTGCTCATGAGCATATATTTGTCATTCAGAAGGTTCTTTCACTAATGCCAGAAATGCAATAAGTGAAAATCATACTCTTAGTCTTCACCTCCTTAAAAATTTGTTACTACAAACATCTCACCTTGTTCCTGCTTTTGAGCTCCTTGAGTAACTGAGCTCTTTGAGCTGTAGCTTAGTCCACACATCTGTCCACATATCTGTGTAGAAACCGTGATGAGACACTACTACTAACCTCTGATGTTCCTGTTGCAGTTGTTTGTTTGGATTTTCTGTTAGTTGAAGTAGTTTAATTTCAGCAAGTATCTTGGATATGGATGAAAAGAGCAGGGTCACTTTAGTCAGAGCCTGCTTAGGACTCTGAGTAGAAAGCTACATTCGCATGGCAGTGGTGTAGGGAAGAAATAGGAAAGCTGGGATCAGGTGATTTGGTGATAGGACATTGCTGCCTTATGTGAAGCAATAGGCATATAGGCTTTTATTGGTACTGGTCGGTTTTGCTTAAAATAAGATTGTCCTTGAAAAGTTAGTCCATGCTACTTTGTGTTTCAAAGCTGTATGAAAGCACAGGCAGGGAGTTGTATCAGGGAACACATTTCCAAATAACCTTTGTGCTGGCAGGCGGGTGGTGCTGGAGCTCCAAGTAATGCAGAGAAGTGGAGACTGCCCAGGCACTAAGTCCTGTCTCCTCTAATCATATGAGCAACCTGAACAGCAAAAGTGAAGGGCATTGTTCAAGAGACAAATATGTGCTGCACGCCAATGCAGACAGGAATTCTTCTGTTGTAGGTAATTCCATGTCATCCCCAGATTACAGCAGTATCTGCTCCATCTCAGTTCTGAATCCTTCTACTGGCACTCTTTTCCAAATGGGAGACAGGAACAGGAAGCCCATGCCTCGTCTGAGTAGTATGGACCATCTGTACCAAAACAGGAAATGAACTGGGTCTCCAGAGCTCCAGGACAAGGCTATCATCACAGGGTCATCTCTTTTCCCTGTGCCACTATGCTTCTTGTGAAATAAAATGCCTTTCTCTGCTCCCCTGAGAATCTGATTATGTGTACTGAATAAATAAAACAGGGAAAGCAGGAACAGGAATAATTTTCTTTCCCTTTTAAGAGTTTGCAGGCTAATTTATTCTCTGTTCATATTTCACTTTTCTCTACCAACCTTGCACATTTTCTGTATTTTCATCCATGTTTAAAACACACTGTCTGTTTCACATGTCATTCTTTCTTAACAGCATAATACTTGACATAATCTGCCCTCTGGATCCTTTCTGTGGTGTAATTATATTATCTTTGTTGTTATTGATTTCTGTTGCTAGGGGATGAGGTCGTGCCACTTCTGGACAGTTCTTTGCAGTTCAGCTGTATACTTTTAACTCTTAAAGATTTTCCTCCTGGGAACACTGAGTTCCAAGTTTTTGAAGTCCTAAAAAATGCCAGCAATCCCAGAGGATGATTTTGTCTGAGGAAAGATTGCAAGATTTAATTATAAAATAGGAAAACAGATAGCAATTGGGAGAGATTCTGATCTTAGCTGTACTTTTCTGAGAGCAGAATTTGGCCAATGAACTTTGATTTATTTCTTCAGCCTTGCAATGTTATTTTTCAACAGTTTGAATGCTTCCAAGTTAAAGTACTATAGGATTTCTTTATCAGTTGCACACTTCCACTTGATTTTTTTTTTTTTTTGGAAGGGGCATGTCCTTTTGATATACTTAAACTACTTTTGCTCTTCACTGAGTTTATGCTTGTTTGTTGAACTTACATTCCCCTTCCCTTGCAGAACAGAAATTTGATTCCACAAGATTAAAGGACTGATGCAGAATTTTAAAGATTTGAATAATAGTTCAAACCAAAGGGAAGGGTAAAATAGCTGAAGGAGGCTTTTTAAAACAAAATTGCTACTTTCAATATGAACTGGGATTTATTTTTGTCTGGTTGGCTGGTTTCTTAAGGCAACGTCAAACTGTGCTTAGCTCTGCTCCTGGGTGAGACTTTTATATGGTCTTGGGATAAAATCTTAGGCTTCAGACTTCCCAATTAATCTCTAACAATCTGTCTTGGTCACTGCAGCATTTCCCTATGTACTTTGACTTCTGCCTGCCTCTCTGAGAGCCTGCAGTACCAGGCTTTGGAAGTACAGATTTTGGAAGTTGGCAGCTCGGCTACTGTAGCCTACAAATGGTGACTTGCTCATCTGTGATGTCTCAGGCAGGTGAAGACAGACCATGCCAGACCCTTGTCCCTGGTCTGCTTCAGCCTGCTCTGGGCTTTGCAGCTGGGTAAACTGCTGAGCCCCAACTGATGAGTTTTGTGGTTGGACAGATCTGCCATACCATCATGGCAGACTCTGCAGATACCTAAAATTGTTAATCTGACAGCTTCAGAAAATACTGACATACAATAGCAGGCTATTTTAGAGAGGGTTTAAAACACTATTTGACTGTATTTTGTCTATTGTTTGCTTTCTTTGTGTGCAGCTGCCAGATTCCACCTAGTATGCAGTAATTTTAACACCTGAGATTCTGTAACTATAAATAACTAATTTGATATGTAGCAGAAGGTGGAAGATCCTATTTCTAACCTTTTATTTCTGTTTGCCCTTAAAATTTGGATTTTACAGAGCTGTCTCTTGGAGAGGTTCTCAGAATTATGTTCTCTTGAACAAGACAGATGTCCAGCTAGTAATGAATCTGGTGTCAGAATCTGCAGTTACATTGAGGTCTGTATCTGTGCTCCTGGCTTGAGCAGGGAAACATCGATCTCTTCCCTTTACCTAAGACCACTTTTCTTGTGAGAAATACCCTTGTGCTTTCATTATTAGTGTGCTTTTCAGCCTGCTCTTCTCACTTTGGTAATGACCATGTAGGTGAAAACAGCAAATATATCTGCCATTAAATTGAGTACTGCAAGGGGGAGTAGTCTCAGAAAGGGACTTTCAAACTTTTAAACCCCAAGTGTTAGCACCAGATGCTTTTTCTTATTCTAACCTAACCTGAAATATGTTCTAAGCTGAATGAACTTGTGCTAAAGCAAAAGGCACTACTTACAGCTTGTGTGGTTTTTGGATGCATCATGAGCATCGTGTCCTTTGGTGCAGAGTCCTACCCTGCACGTACACTCACATGCATGTACACACTGCTTTCCTCTAAAAGAGACACTGGTTTCTGCAGCACAGCCCAGGTTTGAAAGCTGGGTGACAATGACATGGCTGGGTATGTGAAGGATAACTGTATGAACACCATCACTTCACTGCTGGCAACCCAGAAACAACAAGCCAAATGGATACACTTATTTTTGCCCCCCCTGAGTTTTGCTGTTCCCAAATCTTTTCTGTCTGTCTGTCTGCCATATGTGGTGTAGACTTCATGTTTAGTCAGACAGCCAAAAAGAGAGATCATATATGCTAGATGCTTGTCCTCTCCCAGGTACATGTATAACATGTATGTGCTACAAGAGGTAGAAGCAAACTACTACTGAGAAAATGATTTATGGTGATATCTCCTAAAAGCATGGCACAAAAGAATTGGTGGGCAATTTTTATGTGAGCAAAAATATGTCAAATGCTTGTGAGGGGAACAGGAGAAAGCATTAATGTCTGCAGAGGGCTTTGACTTTTTGAAGTGCAGAGTTGCTTAGTAAACAGCAGCTCTTTTAAAGCTATAAAGCTGAAGTCTTACTTTCTCTTAGAAGATCACTGTGGTAATGCCAGCCATGCTCTATTGTTGAATATTAAGTATTTACAAATAATGGGATGGGACTGCTGGGAGATGTTTCCATGAGCCTTATTACAGCATCAGTCTGAGATAATTCAAAGACAGCAACAGCTCACGCCTTGCCAACAGCAGCCAAAATTATCTATGTTACAAGGTCTTTCAAAAGTTTTCCAACCAATAACGAATTGTTGAGAGCTTACAGACATCTGCATAAACCAATTACTAAAACTACACGTATACCTTATATCTAACAATAGGTGTTTGTTTCATATTGTTTGCTATTCAGGAACTTGTTATACTCTCCTATAAACAAAGCACAGAGCCTCATTATTAAAATTTCCTATTATCTTGCTTAACATATTTTTCTACTTGCTAAGTAGAAAAAATTTTTCTACTCTACACAGCACAAAACACAGTCTTAGTGTTCTGCGTCCTTAATCTAGTATCTTTTTGACTCTAGGCCTTACATTCACACTGCAATGCAAGCCTTCTGCTTTTTCTGTTTCCCACACTCTATGAGCACTGTAGGAGCACCATCTTTAGTTACAGATGTCAGAGACAGACTCTTCTCTGCCTCCTCCTTCTCCCGCTGGCAGAGTTCCCAGATTGGACCTGTCTCCTACCCAGTTGTTCCCCTGCCTCGGCCAATGGTGTGCAAAGGCATCCCAGAGGACCTGACTCCCAAGGTGACAGAGCTCCATGACAGACACTCAGCACGCAAAGTCTCTCAGCACCAGCGGGTGCGAGTGTGAGATTCCCCTTCACACTGTGCCAGCCACACACAGCTCCTGACACAAGCTGCAGGGAGGATGCCCTCCAGCTGCCTCGTTAGTGCTGGAGCCAGCCAAACCATTGAGTACCTACCTCAGCAATTTCTGGTCCTTGTGAGCTTAATCCTAAGCAACTGAACATTCTTTTTTCCCTACATGTAATATAATAAATGAAAATAAGTGATATGCATGGGAGGAAGTGGGGTGAAGCAGAACTGTATACATATTTGTACAATGCTTAAGTTCTCTCCTATTTAGAATGATGTTGTTTGTTTCAGATCAACAGTATAAATATAAATCCTCCTCACTGAGACTGTGATCTGAGTGTTCAAGCAAGCCTTTTGAAGAACTTACACCCTGAGCACTCTTGGTTATATATCCATTACCTCTTACACCTTAATTTACACCCATAGTTTATACAGCAATAAGAACGTTTTATAATATGAAATCTACATCCTTGGGTAATCCACTAAAAACACTTATTTACAGTGAGAGCAATACAGATGGGGATTACTAATAGTTTCCCTTTCCCTACTACTGCTGCAGGCAGCAAAACAATGGAATTAAATTTAGCTTTATGTGCTGTCTAATCAGATGATTCCAGGATTACTGACTCTCTCTGGCTGCTATGGCTATGAATACATAAAACTGGTCAGTTCTGCAGTATTGCATTTGTACTCCTGCCATTGAATTAGCTCAAGGCAAACTTTGTGAGGTGGGACTGCAAAGGGTTAGGAGTCAAGGGAAGGATGTTGGACAGCTGGGGTTAATTTGGATTGGTACAATTCCATTGGAGTCAATAAGACTGTCTGAGTAATGACTCAATACAAAATTTGGCCATAACATTTAGATCCAAGAAAAATGGTGTCTGCTGTTCTGTGGAGACAGAGCGGGGTCACATATTAGTTACTTTTTGGAACATTATCATTCTCTTTCTGGGAGAGCTTTTGGCATGATATTATGTGTTAGTAGAACCAATCTGCTTTGTACAGGTCCTATACCTGGAGGTAGAAGCAGTCACCTGTTTTATTGTAATTGCATAGTGTACAATAGTTTCAATGAAAGCTTTGCAAGCCCAGTCCTTGGACTTAATGAATAAGGCACTGAATTCACTGAGGTAGGTGGTATAGGCATTTGGACAACTGCTTTGCAGAATGTGTCTCCAGTCTGTTTTGGAATCCTGTGGTGTGCTCAGCATGGTAGAGGAGATGTGTGCGTACAGCCTTGTGCTTCACAGTGATTTTGAAGAGAGGAATCTGTTAAAATTGTAAATGGCTTTATTTTAACTTTGCAGCCACCTGGCTGCAACTGCTCAGCCCCAGCGTTTTTCTCATTTCCATGTGGTTTTAACATGGAAAATGTTCTACAGTTCTGTTGTAGAATCCTGATTCTATGAGCACTGAAGTCCTTCTGCCTGTGCTGGAAATGGGAAGTGCTAAGGGGTAGTTTTCTTTTTTTTCTCTGTGTGCTTTTGGTCACTTGGGATTACACGGAAGGCATTGACCTAATCATCAAAGACCCAGTCTTCAAGTTCTTCCTTAATTTCTGCTCATTACTTACTCAGGCAAGGATCCAGTTGACTTCCTTGAGTTCAGCCTCAGCAAAAAAACAAATTAAGGACTTGGCCTCAGGTCTGATGTCATACTCCATTTCCTTTCACTTTAACTCTTCCTTTTACCAGGTAGGTAATCTGAACTAGAGAGGGCAGAGAGGGGTTGTTTTGATCATGGATTCTTCAAGTTGCCAAGCATTCCTGCTGGGTTTTTTTTCCAAAACACAAGGTAGATGCCAGTGGTGTCATTGGCATGTAAGAAACAAGTGGGGAAATTAGTACTAGTTTCTCTGAATACACAGTATATAAGCAGTTGTTTGAACTACTGATTTCTCATAAAGGCTCTGATTACTCATAAAGACTCTGAAGCCCTCTTTAGAGCTCTTTATCTTATCTGCTGCAGGTCATGATGGCATTTCCTGGCTCAAAGAGGACCCCAAAATGTCACAGGATAAGATGAGTGCTGTTTCCTGCCCTGGCACACCCAATGCTGCCTGCCATGCCCCCAAGGGCAAGCAGACTTGTCTCTCCATTCCATAGACATATGTATAGATATAGATATGCATACATGCAAACACACGCACACACATACATAAGTATATGGTTTTTGGAGTAGACAAGAGATCACTTCTTTACCACTCTTTGTTGATTCAGTTTATTCCCTCTTTGAGAATGAAATTGTAATGCAAATAAATTAATAATGTGGAGTGCCAATTCCATTTCCCCCCCCCTTTCTTGTCAGGGAGACTTAGCTGATTCCAAGTTTTCCATTTTGAGGTCAGGGGCTTAGGCATGAGCAAAGCCTCCCTCAGGGCTATGTTCTGTTCTTGCATATTTAGGCTCCAAAGAATAAGATAGAAAAAAACTTAAGTCTTCTAGATCTCCTACTCCCAACTGCTTCACGAGTGCTCTGAAAGGGCCTTGCCCTTTCCAATTCAAGTTAGCATTTCAGATTCAAAAGGCCGGACAAATGCATGATTGTTTCATAGATATGTCTGCCTCAGTTGAATGTCATTACTGGAATGCTGTCAGAGTAGATATCCTGTAGTTTCTTTGAGACAGATGCATTCTGTCTGTGCCAAATATATTGGCAAACACACAAACACACACAAGTACACACTCACACCAACACATTTGTGGAGGGTTCCCAAGCAGCATAGCTGCATGCAAATATGAAAGATAGCTAGGGAAGTAATCCTGGGCAACCCCAGCAGATGATGTTATGTAGGTCCTGACAAAGAGTGGACGGCAGTGAAGTTCTCTGGGTCCCTCCACAGAAGTGGCGCTGGCCTCTGTGAGAAAATAGCTTACAGTTGTAGAGCTCAGCGCGTGAGGTTTGGAGCAATGCGAAACTTGCACCTTCCCTTCAGCTAATGGGTTTCAGAATGTTCTCAAGCTGAGTAAAATATTCACAGTCACAGACCTTTCAAGTTTCTTTTGTGCAAAAAAGCGCTTTGGTAATTTCCAGTAGGAGTAAACCAAAATTTATGAAGAACAACCATGTGCTCTTAAATGAGTTGCTGCAGCTCTATTTTTGCATGCGTTTGGATTTTGATAGGAAGTGCCCTAAATGACCTTGGTTACCTCATTGGTATTTGCCACATGTTGTTTTTTGCATCCTGTTTCACATTTTTCAATCTTTAATTAACTTTACTGAGGGACGAAACATCACAGGCTTCCTCCCCCCTCAACTGCACCATATGTTATTTCATTATAACTCAATTTTTCACACCTTTTTCTTCCTTCAGCACAATCGTCCATTTGGCTATTGGCTTGTCTTCTCTTTAAGCACTTTCTCCTGACTACCTGCACGTTCCCTGGGTACAAAGAAAAAGCAGCTCAGAGATTTTGATCCTGCTCTGTGGTATATGGGCTCTGCCTTTCCTTCCAGTTTGCAAGAAATGGTTCAGCATAAGAGCTTCAGGTGGTCTGAGCTGTTGAAACTCCATTGCCCTTCAGTGGAGCTGCAGTGGTGTACACCAGCAGAAGACCTGGTGGCCTTTAGCTTTTGTTTGTCTCTTCAGCTACTAAATCATCAGGAGACCTATACTAGGACACAGATGAAACAAGGAGCACTATCTCTTTAACAAAATTTCAGAGTCCATTTTAATGAAATAGAGTGGAACACCACTGAGTTATTGTCATTAGCCACGCTGTCAATTTGGAGCTCGGTCCCACTCTTCCTCAGGTCAATTAGAGAAGTCTCCTTTAAACCAGGATCAGACCTTTCCTGAGAATGGGAATATATACCAATCTAATTCTTTAGTCTGTCTTCAGCTCATGAATTCTAAGTAATTTCAGTGATGTCAGTAGTAATGACTGTACAGTCAAGAACTCCATCTGCAATGAACACAGCTCCCACTAAACATGGGGAGGGTTCACTGAAAAGCAATTAATCTTCCTCACCAGAATTTTGCCTTTAAGTAGATGACTCAGCTTTTTAACAGAATTTAAGAACCAGTCGTACAACTGTACAAATAATAACTTCAATTTGTATTCAAAGGAAAACTCATACCTACTTAAACCTACTTAATCCAGAGGTTTTTTATAACCTACCTTGTTCCTCAGGAAGCCCTAACAAGGAAACAAATAGGCTACATAAATCGTTTTTATGCTACTCATGTCCCTAACTGGGGATACATCTATTTATGTATCTATATATGTGTGTTTGTATATATATATAGTTATATTTATCTATTTATATTTATGGATTGTGCGTATGCACCATCCCACAGAGGAAGGAAATGGTTGGATCACAGAAAAGGAAGACACAATTTTCATCAGCAATATAATGTAGATTTAAAATCTGTGGACTTCAGAGTTTTTCAGGAGAAAAAGCACAGACCAGAACTCTTTGAATGAGTGTGTTCAGAGAAAGTTAAAATTGTTACTGCTAATATTTACTGCTAATACTTCACGGCCAGTGAGGAAATACTGTATATTCCTTCTTTAGCTCCAACAAAGGCAAGAATGGCATAACCTAACTCCAGAGAGAAGGAACAGTTTATTGAAACAACTTCTTTTGCTAAAGTGTCAGATCACTGGCCATAACTCACTTTGAATGGTACTTACAGACTGGATCTTTCTTGCTGTTACCTTTATGTAATACTTTGTTGACTCTGAGTGTGCTTGGGCATAAAAATTAGGAGGACATGGTTGTGGATAAGCTGGTTCTGTGCTGAATGCTGATCACCACTGTATCTGAACACCCATCTCCACTCTTTAGCAAAGTGACTGACACAAGTGGCTGCAGCACCAAGTTAGTCAAAAATCACAGGTTCTGTTGCCTTACCACAGGCAGTGGCAGACAGGAACAAATGCATTATTTTAACAACCTCAGGAATGCATAGCTTGGTTATTTTGTTTTATTTTCTATGAAAATATTATTTTTTTTAATTACTTGGCCACAATTGAAACAAGACTTCTCTGTTCAGCTTTTTGCAAAGTATGTCTCATGAACAGTGCAGCATAGAGTCAGGATCAAGTGCTTTATCTCTGGGAATACTTTTAGAAACAAAAAAAAAAAAAAAAGGCACAAAGGTTTTGTGGGCTCTTCAATTTGCTAGTAACATCCTGTAGAGCTATATTGCACTACCTTGTTTGCAGCAAACCATAGAACATTAGAAACACTCTGAGAAGGAAAGAGTTTTTAGTTTCTCAAACATCAGCATTGCTTTGACTAAGCAGAGGCAGGGCTCCTTTCCGTGGTTCTGTGCTGGAGTTCATATTTTATGGATTTACATTTAACATAGGCCTTCTAGCCATGTTACAAAGGGAATTTTATACCACACATAGGTGGTTTAGTTTCTTTAAGAAGTGTTTGCTTACTTAAAGAATACCATGTTCAGTGCCTACTTTCGACTCCACATTCCTGGCTCTTAGTCGTGCAGACTTCATAGTTGAGCATCCCTGCCTTATCTTCTAGAGGCCTTATCTTTTTGGTGGTAAGAGTAACCAGAGTGGCTGTCTTCCTGTCTGACGGAGAATACTCAGGTCCTTCTTAGCTTTCACTTGTTCTCTGCCTTAAAGTCAACACTTGGAAAAGTGCAAGTGTTTCAGAATGTTGTTTAAATTAAACATAATTGAGAAAAAAAATATTTTGATATCTGAGGGTTTGGAGATTGCAGAGACCAGTAGCTAAGAGTTGCCAATAGCCCAGACCACTTAGCATATATGTTTTAGACCAAAAAAAGTTGAAACTCCAATTAGGAAAACAAGGCTCGAATTTTCCAAGTTAGTCTAAATAACTGTAAGAACTAGAATGCTCAGCCTTAATGAGTATGGCAAATCAATTTCCACAAACCTCTGCTTTTACACAGTCCTGGTTACTACATCCAAACCCACAAGCTCTTTGTTATTTAAATCATAACTATCAAATTGTATTTCACTTTTTGACAAAACCACAACAAAATACATGATCATGGAAAAGCAGGTGGAGAATGAAGATAGAGCTAATTTTTACCACCTGGAATCACAGAACCCTTTCCTTATGAGATTTTTATGTGAGTCAGGGTCACTGAAGAAATAACAGTCCATAAAATTGAATCAACACTCATTAAACCCAGAAGGTGAAGTTAGTTTACATGTAAAACAATCTACAAAATCAATGACCTACACAGTTTTCTATGGCTGTTTATGTTAACTGCATTCATGGTTTGAGGAAAATTTATCTCTGGGTAGGCCAATATAATTTCCTAGAACTTAACTGAGCTACTCACACTTAAATTGGTCTTTTATGTTTTGAATGTTAATGGTTCAAACTATAGTTTGGAAAGTGTTGGTAGCTACAACAAGGGTTTTCCATTTGCATGTTGCTGCTCTATCTCCTGGCTTACAAAAGTGATAAGAATAGCATCTGATAAGACCCATCTGTGGCTCTGAGGTCTGAGCTTGCTGAGGAGTTGTAGTGCAGGAAAAGCCCCGGGGAGAGTTCTGGCTGACTCAGTCAGGAAATCAGCAGTGTGTGCTGCAATGTTAGTTCTGCATCCAGCACGTACACTCTGGACACCACCTATCCCACCTGCAAGCCAGGAGCCTGCATCCCCTGTACTGCAAGGTAGGGAAATCCCAAAGCTGTCCTCAGCTCATAGAGAAAATCCTCACAAGCTGGCAGAGGCTATTCAGCAGTTCAGCCTTAAACTTTCACAGGGAAAGTAAAATCAGAGGATGAAATGGACTGCTTTGTGATAGTATGGCATACCAATATTTTTTAGAATATCATGCATTTATACTGGCATTTTTCAGATATGGACTGCAGAAGAAAAAGATATTAAACTGATGGTTCAGTTTAATTTAGATTAAGCTTGTTCACTGGCACATCTCTACATTTCTATTGTCTCCACTGTGTAATCTGGTGAGCTTCCAAATGCTTTCCATGACCTCTTTTCTTTTATCACTCCTTAGGTGATCCAAAAAGTGCCTGGGTAATAGTCTGTAGTGACCTGTGGCGATAGCAAGGTATGTGTATCTGTAATTTCATGATCTCTTCCTAAAGCAGAAATTACTACAAACCCCTCCACACCAATGGTTTAGATGCCAGTATGGAACAAAAAGATGTGGGTCAAATTTTCCTTCACTTGTGAGGATTGTCTATAAAGAGGAAAGCCCTTTGAAGGAAATGAGCAAAATCATCAGCACTGGTGAATCTAAAGCATGCAAACACATTCTCTCATGAAAACTTATTTTTAAAGATGAAATGCCCAACATTCATCAAAGCTGATGCCAATTTATCTAATCACAGCATACAAAATACTTCAGTTGTTAACTGTATTGGCACATATGATTATGTGTGATTATTTTCTGCTGCCTCAGCAATGTGGCAGAGTTTTTTATGCATCCTTCACCAACTTGCTTCTCCTTTCGTTGCTACTTACAAATTGTTTTAAACTAAAGTATTTCATCAGCTACCTCTCCTCCATAGGAATTAATGTGCAGTTGGAGCAGCTGAGGCAATAGAAAGAGAAGGAGGGCTCAACAAAGAGAATACATTGCAACCTACAAGAAGCCTGTATTGACAGATTGCTCAGGGCTTTGGCCTACCAGATATGCTCCTTCTCTACTGCTCAATTATCCTCATGAAAATTTACTTTTTTATATCAAAGAAAAATCACTTCATTCTGATTTATGGTTACTGTCTCTTACTCTGCCACTATTCATCTCAGCAAAGAGCCTGAGCCTCTGTAGGTCCTGGGGGTGTCAGGTTCCTGGGAAGCAATCCCAGCTCCAGGTTGAACCAGCCCAAATCCCTCAGCCTCTTCTCACAGGAGAAGTGCTTTAGCCTTGGCCACCTCAGGGACTCTGTTGAACTGCAGGCTATTGACAACCTTCATGTACTGAGTGGCCAAGATATGAACTTAGCATTCCAAAGACAGCCAAACAAATGCCTAGCAAAAAGGAATAACTGTTTCCCCCATTTGCTGGCTGTGTTCCTGACACAGCCCAGGGCATTCAGCCTTCATCCCTGCCAGGATCCTGCAGGCTCGGATTCAACCATGTGTGCCCCAGGACCTCAGTCCCTGCTCCACAGAGCTTCTCCCCAGCCAGGCAATCCCAACCTGTTTCCTGTTGGATGTTATTCTGTCCCAGACACAGGGCAGGGTAGGTGTCCTGACTGAATTTCATGATGTTTACTGTCAGTTCATTTCTCCCATCTAGCTCCCTCTGAATGCAGCCCTGCTCTTGAGCATATCAGCTGCATCCCTTCACATGCCTATTCCCTACAGGTTGTTGCAAACTTGATAGGATAATTCTGTCTCCCTCTCCAGACCCAGGCCAGGGACCATGAGCAAGGTCTCTTGTAACATTTACAAACGCTTGCATGGAACTTTTTTCCATCCATTCCTAATTACAAGCTAAAATTGTTGCAAATATTGCACAAAAACCTTTGGACAGTAAATCTCATCAACCATGATGTTTTCAGCAAACTGGATGCAAGATGGTCTAAAGAAAATCAAATTAGCCTGCCAAGATATTTTGTAAGGCGATAGGAATTGATGGAGTAATTTTACACATTATTTTGGCATTTTCCTATCTGACAAATATAAGGGGCTGGAGAGAAGTGACTTAGACTTCACTTATATGGAAGAGTGTCAGCATGCACAAAGCTGAATTGAAGACAAAAAGGATAACATGCAAGTGGCAGGACACAGCTCGGGGAGAAAAAAGTCACTCTGGTCTAATTGTATTATTGTTTGAGCCCAACCCTCTGATGCTTATGTGGCCGTGACTTCACTGATTGTTAGCAGGGTATTTAATTGGAAAAAAGCAAAATAAGGGACTCTTTAAAGTTGGGATCTCTTTACACTACTAAAACACACACACAAAGAGGCAAAATGCCAGAAATGTCGTATTAAAGCACAGAAGATGCAGAACCAGAAATTCCCTGGCTTCGTTAGAGGTGTGAATATTGCTGTGTAGTTTTTACTCTGAGTTTTGGCTTGGTTCTCAGTTGTCATCTTTATTCATAAGCTCAGAAATTCTGCTGAGTGTGTCAACTGCCTCTTTGCTGTTGTGGCCAAATCTGTTTTCTTCTGCTTTAGAATATTTCTTGCAGATCCTCCCTCTGGCAATATGTTCTTGTTGATTTGTTGTCTTGATTTTGCTAAAGGGTGGGATGGGTAGGCTTGAGAAGTAAAGAAACTTCCTCTTAATCCTTCCATAGTTTTGCATTTGCCGTCTTGCATGCATAGTTAACTGATATGAGAGTTTTTCCTTTTTTTTACTAGATCCAGTGAGAATTTTGTGATTTTGTCCAACTATTCCCACTTGAGTGTCTGTCATCTTCAGTGCAGCTCTCTGGGTTTGTATTCCATGAGATAAAGTGCTGTCTTAGAGATACCTGGCTACCTTGAGTGGCTTGCTTTGTACACATAACACAGTTCAAATTCTAGGAGAATGGAATTTGGAACCAGCTTCAGAAACAGAAGCAGCAGAGCTGCATCAACCCACACCAAACCCAGGCTAATTAACCTCCCTGCAAAGCTCACCACACTACCTAAATCTTTACAGCATCTTAGGTCACACCTTGTTTTTCTTCTTCTTTAATGCATGATGTGGCCGCTTGATGTCTGAGCTGCATTCTGGAGCATCACTCCAGTGTGCCCCCATTAATTGTATGGATCTGGGAATTAATTAATGACCATTGTAATAAAGTTCCCCATTCCTAAAGCCCCTTTCCTTTTGGCTTGAATGAGCCAGTGTACTTAGGCAGCAGGACAGAGACACACTGGAGTCATTTCCAAAGCAAAACAAGAACAACTCTGTGATCTGTAGACTCGAATGGGAAAAGTACAACACCTCTTAGGGAGAGAGGTACTACACATGGCAAAATCGCCTTTGAAGATGCTATCAGCACAAGTTCTTCAGCCTGTACACTCTGTCTACAAGCATAATAATGATGGTTGAGCCCAGAGAACTTTCAAAACCCACCTGCAAAGATGGCTCATACTGCTGCCTTTGTCCTGCTGTTTTGGAGACTGTCATTGAATTTTAATATCCACCAGGGCAGAGGTAGCTCCAGGTCACACCACCCAGACAGGTCCAAGAGGTCTCCCTTGCTCTGAACACAACTGGTTTGTCTCCCAAACCATCCATGTGAGCCCACAGTATCCAAGCTGCTGTCAGTCCTGTTCCAGTGGTTCTTCCACGTGGAAAAAACCCGTGTATTTTTCTGTCATAAAATATTAAGTGAGTAGCCTTAGCCAATGTCAATAATTTCTGGATAATGTATATTTTTCCAGTTGTAGAGCAAAATGTAGCCATGTGCAACTAAGCCATTTTTATTGTTTACCTAAGAAGCCTAAGCTTTGAGACAAAATCTTGGTCCCATGTTTATCCATATAAGGCGTGTGAGGTCCCAAGAAGTCTTGAGATTTTTTTTGAAGACAAAGACATGGCTGGTGTAGGTTTTTATTGTTCATTTAAGTCAGTGGAGCTAATGTGAAGCTTGCTAGCTCAGAATCAAGTCTCCAGACTCAGTGGAGGATTTTACTAAAATTAGAAACACCAGGTGTGCTACTGATGTATCTCCAAGTTGCTTGTAAATAGGTGGCAGAAGTTAAAACATTCATGATTTACAATGTCTGAGCTTAAGGTCCAGATATCCACCATGATGTCAAAAGTAGGATAGGAAGAGGACGAAACTGGGGCATCCAGCATGCTTATTGAAAAAGAAAATATTACCAAGGAAAGGATTCAGGGGAAAGTGCAAAAGTGAAACATAGAAATGGCATAGGAATTTTGTAACCTTTGATGTGAGAGAGACTTATCTTTAAAACAAAGCACTTAGCTCTCTTAGCAAGCACAATGCTGCAGTGGCAGAAGCAGCCTCCATTTTTGGCTGATTGTCACCTCTTTAAAAATGTTTAGGGTGAGCAGGCACAGTACTTCCTTAAATACTACATAAGATACCATTTATCAAAAAGAAATAGGTGCCATTTGGCACCTGCTGTAATTGCTGTGATGGAAATAGTCATACATAAGTACCAGAAGAATGGGCGCCCCTTTTTTTAACAGCTCACAGCTATTTTATGTATTTCTAATGGCCAATGAATAAATGATGCAACAAGCATTTTACATATCTGTGAAGTAATGAATCTGAGATTAAATCTTACATAATGATTTTTAGGTGCTGGATACATTTAACATACTGAAGGAAAAACTTATTTGATGTGAAGCATGAATATAATTACAAGTATGTTGGAGAGATTGTGGGAATTCTTTCTCTAGCTGTAGAAAATTTTGTGGCTCTAGCAGTTGGACCCACCATAATACATGAAGAGCAGACCCACAGACCTCACCCCAGCTGCTTAGGTTATCTTTTAAACCTCCAGCCTTTAAAATCAAGCGCTAAATATTCTTGTTTTAACTGATCCTGCCCCTGCTTTCTACTATAGCCACCATAGCAACATGAGCCACTAGAAGACAAATGAACACAGCTGAGTATAAATGAGTGGTGAGGAATTAAAAAATTAATAATAATGAAAAAATTACATTACCATCTTCCTGCAAAAGAACCCCCCTCTCTTATTCGGTTAAAAGTGTTGTTCAAATACTAAGAAAAAAATTTATTTTTTCTTCCAAACAAAATGTCTGATTTTTTTTTTTTTTTACTCACTAGAAGGAAATGACATAGTCTTTAAATAATGGAATTTTTTAGTCATTTTTTGACTCTTAAGGAAAAAATAAATTGTCTGCCAGGCAGACAAATCTTTCATCAAAGAATTTCAGATGTGATTTTTTTTTTCTTAATGTAATAAGACACTATGCATTTTGTCCTCAGTTCTCTGGAAAAGATCTCAAAGAAGCAATTAATATCAAACTGAATGACTGACCAACCATCTGCCAATTCCAGCACATTCAATACAACTGATGCTTTATTCAAATACAGAGTACAGACTCTGCCACCAGAAGAATTGATTTCGGTCAGATGGGAAGGGAAGAATAATATGTAATTATACATACAGTGAAACCTGCTCATAGAAGACTTTGATGCAGCAAAAGTGTTTTTCTGCTGCAGTAAAGGAGAAAAGATAACAGGAAACTTTCAGTATATTGCAAAGTATAAGATTCAAGGCAAGTCATACTGAATCTTTGTCATGAAGTTGTCTGGTGAAGGGGAGGAGTTGCCCCATTACAGAAGGTTTTGCTATTTAAACACCCATATTCAGAGATGTTAAAAGGATTAAATGCTGAAATCTGATTCATTTTGGTGGACTTGGGCAACATAATCCTCAGGCAACACTTCACTCTCATGTTTTGACATCACAGAAGGCAGCTGCAGGAACAGGAAGCCATCCAACAAAGGGAGAGGAAATCCTGGGTTGTTTGGTTCAATAGAATTTAAATGAAGAAGAGATTATACTGAATAAGGAATCAAAGCTTGCAGAAGACATTTTGTGTCAGCTTCTGACCACTGATTTGGTGACAGCCTATAAATCAAGTCCAAAGTCAGTTGCAAAGACATGTGAGGTTTTCTACGACCTTGGGATCTCTGGGTCTGCACTATATTTTTCCTCAGTTGATTTGCCTAGCTGTGGAGGGATGTGTTAGAATCTTTTCTGGAAACAAGGAGACAAAACCCTCACAGTTGTTAGCATTTCTGCATTTACACAGAAAATATCCTCAAGTCACTCTGCAGGATGTGAGGGGAAGTTAGAGGAAACGTGATTTCTCAAAGTAGGATTTTTGTGGCTGCTTGTACAGATCCTAGGTTTTCATAGAGGAAAAAAATCGTAACAGTGATCAAAATTTAAAAGGTAACAGTGATCAAAATTAAAAACAATAGTTCAGAGAACACCCACCTTTTCCTTTCTTTTTTAAATTTTTTCTCCATTGAAATAATGCTACTCTGCTACGTGACACGGATGGAAATCAGGAAGAGTCATATCAACCAGGCTTATCTATGCAGCATGGAGTACTGAAAACAGGCAAGAAGCACTCAAACTTTCACAGAAGTGAAAGTGCTAGCTTATTTATTCTTGAGACTCTTAGAACCTCTGCTTTGGTATTGCACAGAGTCAGTCATTCAGAAGAAGTGGATTGTGAGTCACCAACAGCTCTATAATATCAGTAAGGTGCAGCTCAGGACATTTATGAGAAAACTTTGAAAACAGAACTTGCTTCTTGACCCAAACACTTGGGTCTTAGGATTAGCTAAGTACTTTTATGATTCACCTATTGATTCCTATGTGAAGCACCTATAGAAAACACACAATCTGCACAGTTCAGATATCATAGTTAGTGCTTTCTCCTGAAAAATACTTCTGAACTCAGCTATTCACATCCTTTGCCTTTAGTAAAAATTGGAACTAATTAGCAGCATGTGAAAATAATTGCTGACAATTAAATCCCTGTTCATATAGCCAGGCCCATTACAAAGACAGTATAGTAGGTTTCCTGTGGTTGCCTATAGGAAACTTCTGCATTCATTTTTAATTACCTAGTAGTGCTTAAATCAGACCTTTGCTGTTATGCTTTGTATTTCACAGGTCAGTGGGGATTTGTTTGTTTATTTAAAATAAGGAAAATTAATTTACTTTAATTTTCAATCTCATTGAGTTAATTTGGTGTGAAGGAAGGAAACTTTCTGCTTATAAGGAAACATTAACTGCTTTTATGTAATCTGACACTCTTGCTCTATCTGCCATCTCTTAAAATATTGCTGCTGACATTTGTCACCCTAGTGAGTGCAAGGAAGTGAAATCTAGTCAACTTAAAATAATTCAGATTCTTTAGCAAAAATTATGCTTGCTGCTATTTTCTGCCACTACTGGGGAAAAGGGTAGAAGACCTCTAGCCTGGAGTCATGCTTGTCTGCAGCCAAACTTTCTTCTTGTTAGAGGTTCTCCCTCTGTGTGTTCCATCAAGCTGCACCTCCAAACTGGCCTGCAGATAATGACACCGTGGGAAAGTTGATTGGAGTTCTGGATATTAAACTTTGCTAACCTTTGTGTGCAGCTGCTAGAGAAAGGAGTTCTGCTTTGCCTCCCTCAGCACCTTCCAGGGGCAGCTGTGGGTGCTGTGCTTCAGGACCTTGCTGTCCTGGCAGAGCCATCACATAGCTGTGATGGCCGCTCACAGGTGGTGAGGTAATTCTGCTTCCTGTACTTCTAGATACTGTTTCCTTCTTCCTGTTGTTGAGCATTTTATCTCAACAACATAGAGCATAAAGAAAGACCAGTTTTTAGCCCAGTGTGCTGGTTCTTTAGGCTGCCTTGCTCGGTTCTGCTCTGATGTTGAGACCTGTCTTGACTGAAGGACAGCCTCTGTCCAAGCCAATCCACAGCACTTTCATCCTGTCACTCCAGAAGGATTGGCTGTCTTGGAGGGAAAAGAGCACAGGCACCTCTTCTGGCTACTTTCACCTATATTAAGAAGTGAGCTGAAATGCAAACTGTTTCTCTGCACCAGTTTCTTTTCAGCAGCAGAGAGTTCTATGAAGAGTTACTGATTGTGGCTGCCTGCTGAGAGCCTGCATATATGCAACTATCTCCCCATAGATTTCTGCCCTAAAAAGTATCTTTTCCATTTCATTCTTTTCATCATTATGCCACCTAACATGAAAGTAAAAAGGACAAAAGTAATTCTTTTTAAAGACATTTCTTACTGCAGATGTGAAATTCTTAGTGGCCCTTGCAAGTTAATACACGTTAAATTAAAATACATGATCAGACCATCAGACCCTGAGTATCCCAGGAACAGATGATGTATTGACTGCTAAGGGCTAATCTCCATTTAAGGTACTCTGATTGCAACTGAATCTAATGAAAAGGTATGATTCTCAAACCCCCTGCTGCTTAAAATGCTGTTTTATTCCTGCTACTATACCTCTTTTTCTTTTTTTCAGGATTGGGAAAATTAAAAGATGAATGAGATCTCAAAATTGAAAGACAACGTGTAGCCTCATGAAAATTAGATTTTTATTTCTTCCTGGTAGCACTAAAGTTAAAAATTATTAACCTTGTATTCCAATTCCCTTCTCTGGGTTTCCAAATCTGTGTTATTTCTTACAAATCTTTGTTTAATAAAATATGAAAATCCTGTAACTCCTTCATCTACAGTGATGCTTAGTATTTTCTAATAATAAAAATAGATACTATTTTTACAAGATGAATAGCTAGATACCTCTGTATTAATGCAAACCAAATTGCATTATATATTTCTTAGAGCTGTGAGCTGTAAGACATAAATTTTTACTTTAAAAATATACAATTTACTTTAAAAATATGATCATTAACAATGGTATTTATTTTATACTTAACAATTGTATTTAAGTAAAACTCTGACTACTTCCTTTCATGGATTTTTCCTCAGGATGCATTCTTATATTAGTATTTTCCATGCCTGTATGGTGGGTCTGTAAAAGTTTTTAATGTTTTTTTTAATCCCTTTTTAGTCCTTCGACTTTACTTTTTTCTCTAATTTTTAACTAAGTATTTTAAGTGGAGATTTAAAATATTTCTGATGCTTCTGCAAGGATTTGATCAAAAGTTTTTGCCAAACTTTGTTTGGCAATATAGAATAGTTTCAGTAATGTCATTGTTTATTTTTTTAATAAATTAATTTTTCACAAGAAATAAAAATTGTGTCATTCTTGGCACTGTCCTGTGCAGGGCCAGAAGCTGGACTTTGATAATTGTTGTAGGTCCCTTCCAACTCAAGATATTCTATGATTCTATGATAAAAAAGATGTTTCCTAGTTCTTTACAAAGACTTCTTTGTATTTAATACAACAGAAATGCAGAGAATTACTTGGGTGAACTTGGTGATCCTGAATGTTCACTAACAAGAGAACATAAAAACCAGAGTTGTTTCTATGGTTTATATGTAAAATGGATCTCTAGGTTACAGTGAGAAAATAATAGCAATATTATTTCATCACAAAAGGAAATACCACTGGAGAAAATGAGAAACCATGCAGACAGATTATAAAGTCAGTGCAGTTTTGCTGTAATGGAGTTGTGAGGCTGAATACATTTTGAAACATTACTTTTTTTATTTAATTGAATGTTGAGGTTACTGTCTCACAGTCAATACAACAGAAATGACTGTACAGGCTGTATCTGTATATGATTTGAAAATGCAAACATTCTCCACTTTTCAGGCTTGAAAAAAACTATGAAAAAATTTCAGGTGTCTTCCAAAGAAATATGTAAATGTGAAAACTGTAATACAACCTCTTTTCTGGTCCAAACTAACTGTAAAATTAAAAAAATAATGATTATGGATGCACCTTCCAGTGAAGTACAGATGTGTTCAGTGTCTTCTGTATTTAGGTCAATAGCATCTGAGAAATGGGGAGAGAATAAAAGGCAAGTAAAATTGCCCTTCAGTCTTACCTCAGAATGCCTAGTCCATGTCTGGAACTGTCTGCTGCTCTAGTAGCGTTTTCAGGACCTCATGCAGTACTTGGCACTAGAGTAGCTTAGTTTGGGTTGCAGTGTCCAGGGGTCTGCTGTAACAGCTGTGAAAAGCAGTGCTTGGACTCATCTATCTTAGAGGTCTTTTCCCACCATAATGGTTCTGTAAAAGATCCTGGTTGACAGCCCTGTACAGTGAACTCCTCTGTTCATTGCTCCACAGAAAATGTGCAGCAGCTGATGGAGGTCTCTGCACTTCAGAACCACCAACCTGCAGAACTGCCTGGGGGAGTAGGAGGAAGAATCTCATTTCTCTGCCTGTACCACCGCTGGGATTAAAGGTATTGACAGTCACCCTTGTGTAAAGGCTTTCTGTGCACACAAAAGGAGAGCAAAGTGCTGAAGCAAAGGTACCAGGAATGATGCCTTAGCAAAAGTTCTTTTTAATGGAAAGCAGTTTGGCATCAGTGTGAACAGTAGTAAATTGCAACACAACACCCTGCAAGAATGTTAGAGTTAGCAGAAAGGTATTTATACATGGATTTTTTAAAGCCTAGGGAATTCAGAGTTAAGATTAAATTCACAAGTCATCAAACACCTGAAAGTTTGCAAATTCCTATTTAGGGTCCATAAATTTACATGGCTTGCTCCCATGGATGGTAGTTGTCTTCCCAAAGACAGCTCTCTTGTAGTAAATAGTGGTTTTTTGATTAAGCATTTTTAAAATGCTTTAAGAAGTCATCAAATTTGAAAACATTTTACTTTCCTTGCACAGAAAATTCAGGAAGGGATCAAAGTGTCTGTATGGTTTTGGTTTTTGCTATCCCTTCTCTGCCCCTGAGTTGTTGATGAGTTAGTATTAGAATTTCAGGATGGATTGCTGGGAAATCACTGATAAACTCTGGATGTCTGAGCTAAACTCTCACTAATATATCCACTGAATCATGATGTATCTTGCTTTTTTTGTCATGTTTTTGCCAGAGAGGGGTTTTGGTTTTGTCTCATAAATGATGAAAAATCTGCAAAAAAAATCTAGAATTCCTGGAAGGTTCAGAATATTGTAATGATTATTACAGTCTCTTTCCTATGAAAGAACAAGCTGAGGGGAAATTATATCTTAGTCCTTGCTTTGAAACTTGACTTGTGGATGTGAGGGAGTTGGGAGGGGCAAATTTTAGAATTAGTATAAAATTGCTGATAACTGTGAAATCTGTCAATGATGCATCATTAATATATGGTGCTGAGGAGTATATAGGAATGAGGAATCTATTATGTGTGTTGAAAAGACAAATGTTATCCTTGCATAAATATTTCATGCAGTTTAGTGGTGAGCCTTTCAGTTCCAATATCTGTGTGTTGTAGGAGAGTTACTAAGCCTGTGTCTTTTGTACAAATCCCAAAGTAACAGAGGCACTGCAGAGTTCAGAGCAGAGCTTCCAGAAGCTTAACCAATGTCAGACTTCACTGATGCCCTTTCCAGTCATGTGCATCCTGCTAGCTTTGCTTCTGAATACAAGTCAAATATAGCTGTCTGTAGAAGTAATGCAGAAATACATTACCAGTGTTTGTTTTTAATTCTCCTTGTGGCCCGGACAGCTTATGAACAAATTTGGAAGCCTAATTAAAATAATGCATTGAAAGCTGTCACTGGGTTTGAACAGAGTGAAGAAGTAGTGACACTTTTTTAATTTAAAAACAAAGCAAGTTTGGAATCAGAGAGAAAAACAAAACCCTCTTTATTTGATGGCTCTCGGGGATTAAAATGAGCAAACAGTGTGGAGATGTTTGGAGAAGTCTCAGTTTTTCCATTCCTCATCCTTGTGTATTGCAAATACTGTTACAAGAGAACCACAGGTAATATTGGCTCTATGAAACAAATGGCTGGCAGTTTTTCAGGCTAGCAGCAGAGAGTCACTTGCACTGCTCTTGGTTGGTGAGGACAACTAAAGTGTTTTCAGTAGCTCACAGAGATAGCACTGTTTTGATTTAAAATCAACAAGTCTACTACTACCTACTTATCTACAACAAGCATCTGTTTAAAGATTACATTACTTTCTGTAGAGCTGCAAAAATGTGTTGACACACTGTAGGTTGAAGGGAGACGGATCTCACAGTATAATCACATGGGATACTTCTCCCACTGGAGCCAAAAGCAAAGCTTGCTGAGACTTCATACAGTTCAAGGATTCAGTCCCAGCTTCTGAAATAAATACAGTGAAAAGATAAGGCAGAGAATAAAAGGGCTGTAGTAGCTGAGCACTGAGTCAAGTACAGGCAGTCAATCTCTGACCCTGGCTAGACAGCAGTTCTTAAGTGGGTTAAGGCCAACAGGTTTCCACCCCTTCTGAGGAAAAGGAAATATGAATGTCAGAGTTTGGCTCTGTAGTCTCCATAGTGATGTGAAAGCAGGTACATCATGATGCAGTTTGTTTGGCTATGAGAGGACCTCTGCAAACTATAATGCCCCACAACAACCAGACTTGTCATTTTCTCACAGATGTGTCTACATATTCAGACTTCATTTTTTCTGAAACAAGGGTTTCATATTTAACATCATCAAATAATGTGCAGAAACATGCATTTCCTTCCATGCTGAGGAAGGAAATGTTCAATGTGTGTTCTGTAACATCCAAGATTAACTATTGTCTTCTACTGGAGTTAAAAACACCAATTAAGGTTTTCCATTGTCTGATACTAGGATCTCCCATGCTTATCTTTCTGCAGATGTATTGCAATGCAATTTCTGTTTCTCTTGTGATAGTTTAACAGAATTAAGGCTTTGGATTGATTAAAAGTAATCTTGAGGAAATATTTAATAGCCTTTTTTTTTTTTCTTAAATCACCAGGATAAATTTAATGGCAATTAAGAGCTTGGTGTTTCATATGTGTTACTGTGTTAATGTAATTGCTATGTGTTATTCCTGTAGAAATATCCATTGTCTTATATTTCCCTATTTCATCAGCTTAATATTTTACATTTCTTTTGGTTTTGTAGCCTTGCTTACCAAGAAGACAACTGGGAATGCAAGCAAAGTTTCCCAGCAAAACTGGGAAACTTGTTTCATGTCTTTCGGAGGGTTGTAGGAATGTTGGACAGATTTAGTAGTGCCTTTCAATCAATGCAGACATAATCTTCTTAGCGTGATCCAATTTGATTATGTGCATTTGTATTCTTGTGTGCTTTGAGAATACCTGTAGAGGTGCTTCTGTAGGAGGTAAAGGTAAGCAGCAATGAGCCCTTTGTGAAGAGCCCATGTAATTTACGTGGATTAGTTTAAATAGGGAGCTCCTATCAGATACTACATGTCAGCTGTAGTTTGTTTCATAAATATTCATAGAACAGAGATAATAGAAAGTAAATCTCCCATATTTTTCTTTCTTTAGTATTTATGCCTAAAGACATTGAAAGTAAAATCTACAAAAAATTACACTGTACCCTTTTTCCAATTCACAACTGAATAATTTGTTCTTCTTCCTGCCAGGCCTAGACAAGCTCCCTAGTCATGTGTTATCTCTTGAATCGAATTCCATGTGAGCAGTAAGACTCTCTTGTCATTTTCCTCTTGTGTCTGAGGGTCTGTGAAGGCTGATGCAACTTAAGGAGGAGAGCTGACAAAGTAGTACCTGCTGGTAGCTTTGTAGGGTGCTGCTGAGCACCTCCCTGCCTCAGACACCAGTGTCCCACCCAGGAATTGCTTTCACTTGTGATTCCCCTCATGTTGGGGGGACCTTGGAGGTAATGGCTGCTCCTCAGGATTCAGTGCCTCCAGTGTGGCACATTTGGCCTGCTTTTGTGAATGAGCGTGAAGAGAGAGAGCTATGGCTGATGGCGGTCACGGGTGAAGTCATTTCCTTGGTGATCATGATCCCAGTCATGGGTTCTGAAATGCCTGACACAAATTAAGTATCCATTTTCTTCTACAGCAAACAAGACATTTTCCTCCATGCTTGATAGAGAGGAACATAATTGAGAGAGATTAGCATATTTATTGACTGCAGTAACAGAAATTTGGGGGGGCAGGGGGAAATGTTGTGAATAACGGTCAATTACTACTTTCTTGACTGAAAATTGATGTAAGAATATACCTTGACTTTGTTAAGGCTTGAAAATAGCAGATGCTCTTACTGAGGGTGCCACAAATGTTTTGTGAGGCTTGCTTGTTCTGATCAAGCAGTACAGATGTGAGGAAAGCAGACCATGTCCATCAGAAAGACAAAAGAAAAAGAAAGGGGCCCTTCCCATTATTAAGTTCACCGTATTTGGTTCCTTGAGGTTTGTTTCATATCAGTTTGGGGTTCCACTCCTAATGTGTCTGTCATGACTAATCACATAATTTAAAGTTTTAAGCCACTTGAGATGTGGAATAACAAAGCTCTTACAAAAGGATGACCAGCAATATATTAAACCCACCTTAATTACATTGTTTGAATCAAAACCACTTGCATGCAAGCATTAGCTGCATAACACAGCAAACTGCTGCTCTCTGTAAGTGTTAAACCAACCCTAGGAAATATTGTACTGTTATGAAATTTTGTGATTTATATCAGCTATTAAGAAATATTAAAAGTCTTCAACTATGCAGAAGTGCACTATAGCTCGAGGGGATCTGGAGATGCTTGTATTGTGAAGTGATCCCTTATGAGAAAAGATCTTCTTTACTTGACAGCTGCATTGTTCACCCCATGATATGCTTCCAAAATATTTCAAGTTGTGGATTAGCTGTGCTGTTTTAATTATGAAACACAGGCTTTTTTAATCAACCATGCTTCTAATGCCTGAGGAATTTGCCCGATCCTCTGGTAAATGTTAAGTCTTTGTTAGCAAGAGGCATTTGAAGAATAGCTCAGTAGTCTGAAGGCTAAAGAAAATCCATATAAAACAAAGATATATTTTCATTTTTCTAGTCCTGTATATGAAAAAAAATGCTGATATGCTATAAAATATGTAGCCTTCTGCTATTTTTCTAACCCTTGGGGAATGCAGTGCAGAATGGACACTTGTTCACTAACTAAAATTTCTTTTCAGCCTCACAAAGGCTTGGCTTCCCAGCTTGATGAAAACATTCTTAGGAGTTTATATATAGCACTGACTCTTTGAGCAGTATTGTTTAGTGACAATAATAACATTATTGTTTTAGTTTCTCAAAAGCTCCCTTCACAGCAGTAGTTGAATAGTAGCAGACTAAATGCCACAGTATGCTCCTATGTGTTATACCATTTTCTCCTGTACCCACAATCATAGAAGCTGCAGGTGTTTGCTTCTCTCACCAAATATTTTATATTGTTTCATAATGTCCATGGGCATAAAAGTATTCCTGAATGAACCACACCTTAACAAAATGCGAGTACAGCTCCATGATTTGTAAAATAGAATGAAAACAGTGATTTTTGGAGCAAGTCCCAGCTGGTATCAGTTAAATCAGATTTGTTGAAGTATTTTTTTTTTCCCCGAATGCCCCTATATAGTTTAAGGGATATATTTTGGCACAGTCATTTTATCCTCACTCAGGATTTGTCTGCCTAGAGAATTTGACAGCCTTTCCAGCCTTTCCAGTGATATGAAGTCAATAGAGAGGTTGAGCACTTTTTGCCCACCCTGTCAGGATGCTTTCATTTAGAAGTAGAGCTTTTTTCACTGCAGTTTGCACATAGAATATTTGAAGTGCTTTTAAGGATTTTTTTTCCAACTTCAAACATTAAGCCTAAGCTTCCAGAGCACCTCTACACAGATAAGAGAAAAGAGTCCTTGACTTGCTCCAGCAGTTTAACCGCATATTTGCTTGGTATATATTTGTGGTAACATAACTCATTTGTGTAAAAGTAATTTATAAATCAGGGGATCTCTAGGTTTCTAATTTACTGTTTAGCACCCATTCTTGTAAAACTGCCGTTTTGCTAGCCGGAGCTGTGAGAAAACACCATTGCCCCAACCCCAGTTTTACATCATGGTCACAGATGTAGCATAACCTCATGTAATTGAGACAATCCCTTGTGACATGCTATAATACAATATAATAGGCCAGCTGGCAAAAGTGGAATAATGAAGAAACGTAAGTAACTGTTGATGTCAAGATAGGGCTGATGTGAATGTTGTGCTCTGGCCAAATCCCAAATTAGAGCAGAAAACAGTCAGCTAAGATAGGTATGGTTTGAAGCAGCATTCAAAATGTTAGAATGCTGTTGCAGTGTTCAAAAAGTTCACTAATTCACTTACTTTCAGAGGAACTGAGGATTATCATCACCTCTGAAAGAGGCCCCTTCCTGAAGAATATATCAGGGTGAAGTCAGAATGCATGAGAAAAAGTACTTTGCAGAAATCCCTCAGCAAGAACAGTGGTGCAGTTTGTGTCAGTCATAGCCATACTTTTACTATGTATTTGGTAAAACTCGGGCTGTTGAGGGTGCAGACACATTCTTACAGCACTGCTCCAGAAACATTCAGGCAAATCATATCGATAGAAAATGAGCTGTACCTGTTTGTCCTCAAAGATACAGCATGTGCATGAGCTGAAAAATCACTATGAGATGCTTATCACACTTGACTTCTTGGGAACAGAGGTATACTTGTATATACAGACATTCAAAACTCCAGATTTTATAAATGCTGACTTGAGAAAAAAAATATTGGAGCTTCTTGTCCAGAATATCCCTGAAAGAAGAAGGGAAGAGTTTGTTATCTAGAAAAACAAATGTTTTAGGAAAACTTCAAAAGAAAGAACCTTGTTCCATAAAATGCAGATTCTTTTCCCGTTCCTCCCCTCCAGCCCCTATTTGCAAATATTTCTGGTTAATTAAAAATTTACTTTTTTATTTTTCTTTTGTGTTTTTTGATGTTCAGGCTTGAAACACACCAAGTCCTTTGCCTGCTGTACTGATATTATTACCAACACTGAAGTTAGAGCAGCTCCCTGGGGACAGTAATTTCTGCTGGTTTTTTACTCTGTGTTTAGAAACAACTTTGACACCCAAAATGTTTGATATTTTGCAGCTTCTTTGGACTCACTCCTGTGCTAGTCTTCTCAGGGAGTGGCTTGGGGCTTCACATTCAAATTTAGCATCAATCTTGCACTATGAAAAATTCTCTAAGAGGCTAGTAAGCTTCTCTCACATTGTTGAACAAGTTCAAAATCTGACCCATAATGTTTGATGATATTTTGAGTATGAATGAGGTCAGGAATATTCCTCAGGGTTTAGGAATTTTTTGCTTTGAGTTCAACAAATACAAGCTCTATCTCTTCAGTACTCATTTTGTTCAAACTATTGAAGGTTAGATGGTTTCTAGTTTGGTACCAAATTGATCTTGTCAGTGGAAACAACCAAGTGCTTAACATGGTCAAACAGGCTCTAGCTGCAAGAGATAAGGTTTTGTAAGCATTGAAAAACTGCAACTCTTATTCAGCTATAACATATCCAAAGCACAACTTACTGAGATAAATTTGCCACATCCCTCTGTTTTCAAGTGGAATGAGATGGCCAGCAAAGGACAGAAATATCTTCAAAAGGGGATGTTGGAACACGTAAGTTTTCCAGATGGAAAGGACAAGTTACTGGTCAGGCACCCAAAGCTGTGTTTGTGTGTTGGGAAGGGAGAATACAAAGACACCTTAGAGGAAAGAGCAGTCTCCAACTGTTATAATGCTGAACATGAGTTCAGCCTCTGTTCACGTCAGCCATAACCAAGCAAGTTGTTCTTGGTCAGTTCTGTAGAGCAGACAAGGAGAAAGTGGAAGGAGATGTTGTCAAAGTACAAAAGTATGAAGATGAATGTGTGTTCTTTTCCCTAACTGTCACATAAAATGAAAAATTTCTGGAAGTCCAGGAACAGACTGAGACGGGAAGGGGAAGGAAGAAGGCAACAGCACATGCATTTTAAAGAAAATTGAGACATTGAAGACAAGGTAATTTGAGAAAATTCAATTGCAATTGATGTCAAAATCTTGATTTGCATTTTTTCATGGCCATCAAGCAAATGCTTGGTCTTCCTTAGCTGAGAGCTATAAAAGCCATTCAAGTTTATGAGCTGAGGCAGAAAAGAATCAAGAAAGAAAATAAAAAACTTTTCCCTCAAATTTTCATATTGTCCACATGTGACCTAGTGTAAATCCTCAGTGAATACTGGTTTGAAGTACAGTGTGGTAGAGAAATGAACAAAACTAAATACAAGAATTCTCTAGTTCCAAACACATGCCTATAAGGGAAAATCACTCAACTTAAACAACTCATTACTTTTTCTGTGTAATTGAAGAAATATTTACCTACCTCAAAGGAATTTATGGATTGGATCCTGACTCTGGTTTTATAGTCACATAAATGGAAATTTTAGCAATGAACATTTTGTCTGGTAAAAAGACAGATTAAAAAGGAGTCTTTTTTCAAAAGAGCCTTTTGCAGGTGCAAAGCAGTAAGCATTAGTATTTCCTTAATAAAATTTGACACCACATAAAATTGTAAATAGTTGCCCCTCTCTTCAGATTCCAAAGCCACTGTTTACAATGATGATACAAATAAAAGCTGGTTTATTTTGTGTCATGTTTAGACTGTTAGCTCCACATGGAAATTTTAAGTATAACCTTAGTGTAGCTGTATTTTCACTACCTTGACAATAGTGTCAGGATTTGAGAAGAAATCCAAAGTAAAGATATCAAAACTAAAGCTTGCATTCAAATCAAAATTAATGTGATGAAGTTCTGAGTTCCTTATCTTCTGAAATTTGATGTCAGAAGTACTGCTGACTTGAAGGTGCTTCAAACATCTGTCCATGCCTGGTAAATTAGAAAAAAATCATAATTCATCACACCCTCAAGCTTTAATAGTCCAAACTATCACATCCTTTTCCATTTGCTTCTTCTTCTCTTTCCTGCAAACCTTTATCCTTCCGGTTCTTTGTCACAGGTCATGCTTGCTTTGTTGTACTTTTAGACATTTAGGACAGGATAAACAGAGCTGCTCTGTACTTGGAGTAGTTAGTTGTGTGCCTTAAAATTGTCGGCTTCAGATATACGGAATCATGGAATCAAGAACAGTTTGGATTGGAAAGGACTTTAAAATCATCTAGCTCCAAGTTCCCTGCTATAGGCAGGAACACCTCTCACTAGATCAGGTTACTCAAATCTCCACCCAGCCTGACCTTGAATACCTCCAGGAATGGAATAATGGTCACTGCTCTGCCTCGAAGATTACTTTTTGCTGTTTCATGAATGGCTTTCTCTCTGATGTCTTGGTATATTTCCTTTTCATGAGAAAGTTAAAAATTGAAATTTAAAATGCTTCCTTGCCCCAGATTTATGCTACTGGCAAAGGAAGGAAGACTGTCAGTAACCTTGATGATGTTCTCAGCCAGACTTTTGAGCAAATCCAAGCAAAATCACATAGGTCTCAACATAAAAAGCTTTACAATATTGCCAATTCCCTCACAGGCCCGGTGCTAAAGTAAATTATTTGATTGCTTTGCACATTATAAATTATTGGGAAGGATATTTGCAAGAGTTCCTAAGTTCTGATGTATTTAGTAGCACCAATCATGACCATAGCTCCCTTCCCTACATTTATCCCTTAAAATATAATCTAGTGCTACCAGACTTTTCTGTGCCAGCAGTTCTGTTACCGTAGTGGTACAAACAGCTGGGCTGTAGCTTCAAGGAGGCCCAGAATCCACTCTAAAATTTTTCTTAATTAAGAAGTCCAAAATGCAGATGAATATAGCAGAATCTCTTGCTCATATAAGCAGTGCAAATGCAGCTGATGGTTGCTTCACTTTCTGAGTTTTCAATCTTTTACACCAGTGAACTTGACTGGAAATGTGAAAGCTTCAGCACCTTTGAAACAACTGCAGTTTGTCCTTACATCAAAAGATAAAAATATTCTGCTCTAAATATATAATTCTTTTCAGTTACAGTAAAACCGATGCCAAATTTAGGGATTCTGCCTTTCAGGTTACTTCAAATAAAAAAAAATCTGATAAAGTTACATTAGCTATAACTTTTCTAGAGTCAAAATAAACATACTTGAGTGGCACGAAGTGACACATCTTCCTTTAAAAGGTTTTTCTGGAATTCACCTCCTGTTCACACAGTCTGCCACACAGCATATCCATCTCTTCCTGTTCATGATTTCTGTGGTTTATGTGTGCATTGGTAAAAGAAGTATCTTAAATAGATTTTTATTTGTGTACTGAACTCCATGCGGGACCATATGTAGCAAATTGTAAATGAAGTAATGGCAAAATTTGTATACACTTCCCTCCTGCCTTTCCATCTCTATTATAAAACAGCTCATTTTTGCTCAGGTTTACATGGCTACCATTAACATCATCATGTAAAAATCAATTTTCTAAGAATTTACAAAATACTAACCATTTGTAAAAGCAGACACTAAAGATTCACTAATTATACCTCTAATTAAAAAGAAATCTCTCTCATGGAGCTGTTAATAATTCATTTTATGTAACATGCCTGACTCTCCTTTTTAGGGGAAAGGAGTCAGAGTTTTCTCTAAATGTTACCAAGTCAAGGATAGAAAACACAATTAAAAATGACATTTTGATCATAATCCTCCTTTCTGGTATGGTATGTAAAAGAAAAGATATATTTAGTAATGGATCATTTCACAGAAAGGCTTAAAATGTCAGTGCTGCTCATATTTTCTACCTTTGCTCTGTGTGTGTCGATAAGCACTTGTTCCATTTGCCACCTACACACTGATAAAGCTTTAAGCCCCCTTCTCCCAGTGAAAGGATAATCCAGTGGTTAGACTGAAATTTGAATTTGATGAGCAGCTTTGCCATGAACCTATACCTGGTCACCTGCCACAAATCCCTTATTGCCATAAGCAAACAAAAGGCACTAAGTGTTGCAACTTTAGCTATTTTCTGGTGCTGTCTGGCTTGTGATAGGCCTAGTTGGGTTGGTGAGACACCTTGCCTGGAGAGAGCCACCTTGAAAGGTGGGAACACTCAGTCTGGGGAACCAGGCTAACTCAAGTATGAAGTAAAACACATAAAATGACTTGCACAGGATCCTTTGCAGCACCTGCTTGATCTTCTGTCATTCCACTGTGCTTATTGGTGGGACTGACTCCTGACTGTTTCAGCATCTCCTCTTTCTGACCGTACGTGGCCCTGTCTGCTCACTAGACTGACCCTGAGATTTTAGCTGGACTGGGATAACTAGGTCTCTGTCTGGATAAAATTACCAGCTATTTAGGGTTTGAACAAATATCATTCCACTGAGCAGGAGGGTCTTCTGGTACTGGTCCTCCAACCAGTCTGGTCAGTCACCCACTGCCATTCCAGAGAGCAACAGATGGGCACATGACCTCCTGCAACAGCATGCAGACTCACATTTAGAGGAGCTTTAAACTGTATTTAAGATATATCAGCCCAAAAGAGGGACCACAAGGGACCTGGAGGAGAGATGGGATATTTATACCAGTATTCCTAAAGCTATGTCCCATGACTCAGGAGAGTTCACAACTATGATAGTGGTCGCCTCCCGGGATGTGGAGTGGCTTCATCTGGAGGGGTTTAAAAACAGCATTGAAACTGTGGTCTATACTAAGGTTCAAGGCAGGAAACTGAGCACAGGACAGGCAAATACTTTTCATGCCATGAGCCATGGGCTAAAAATGCCTTTGACAGAGGAAAAATAGAGGTGTGTGGGACAGCTGTGGACACCCTGGCTCAGGCAAAGCACCCACCCATGGGTGGAAACCACGAAATGAGAAACTTACACAACTCAGTTCCCCAGGGTCAGAATGAATATTTCACTAACGTGTGTTGCAAAATGAATATTTCAGATACACTTGGACATTATTAATGAGATTTGTGTAAGCAAGACCCAGAAATGCAGTGGATAACTATTGGCCCTTGAGTTAACAACATTTATACATTCTGCTAAACCAGGAAGGATTTAAACGACAGCTCAAGGTCAGAGTCCCCATTTTGTTAATTTTTCTCTTTGCTTGAGACCTAACAGCATCTACTGCTCTGCATCATCCTGCTAAACACATCTAAATAGTCAAGGCAACACTTCTGAAAGAGACGGTTGTCATTTCATACTAATTTCCTGACAGGAATGAAGCTAAATTGGTTAGAACATTTTTTTTAAGGAGCATCAGCATTTGGCAAATAAGGGTACATAAAACTAATTGAATACACTATACATTTCAGTAGAACAGGCCTGAATAGTTCCTGCACTAAATTACATATGTGGATCCCACTGTTTCATCTGAGATCATCTCAGCAGGGATGACTATGGAAATGCAAATTTACACTGCTGCTGAGTCCTTGCAGATTTTACACTGTGTGTCAATGATTCACTTAAGGATCTTGGCATGGTTTGTATTCTTTCTTAACATTTAGCAACTCATTCTGCTCTCCAAATTAGATAAAATTACTTAAATAATAATAGTATTTTCAATATATGATCTGGGCCTCTTTTTGCTTGATGCAAGAAGTTCCACATTTCCCTATCTCACCTTTGTGCATGGTATGAGTATGTCCATCACTTTATCTAAAATATGTAGGGGACTGTATGACAATGATCTTTCATAAAATGACAAAGTATTCATTTTAATTTTCTAGTTTCCCAAAACCAGAGACAACATGGTTAACAATTTTGCTGTTCGTAAAAAATCCTACAGTTATTCTGCCATCTATTGTTTTTTACAGAGCTTCATTTAAATTCACTGGAAGCTATGCCAAGGTAATGACTGATGAGGCATTCCCTGTATGGAGGTGTTAGATATCTTGTTAGACTGACTGATAGAATTGTTAAAAGATGGCCAAGTTCTTGCCTGCACAAGCTGTTTTCACATAGTCTCACACAGAATATCACAGACAGTCTGACTCCAAGTCTGTAACTATCCAAAACTGGCAAACTCCTAATTGCATTAACCCTTGTACTAAAGAAGAAGCAGTAAATGACCAAGACTGGCTTGCTAAAGTTAGGAAAGAAACTACATCTCCTAATAATTGCTTTCTTCTCCTAACCTTGCTTTCTTCTCCTAACCTTACTTTCTTCCATTAGAAAAAAATCAGCTGTACTGTAAGCATCAAAAGGAAGAAAACTTAACTTTCCTTTGAATTTCTTTGGTCCTTGACTTCACAGCCTAAGTTGGGAGGTTTTGCTTAAGCCTCACCAACAGTGGAGTCATTAAGAGGGCTTTTTGATATTGCAGACTTCCAGGTATCCTATAAACACTGCACTTTTTTCCCAGCCTTCATGGAACTGCTGGGAACTTAATGTCTCTGAAACTGCCCTGGTTCTGCCACGCTCGCTCGAGCACATTATTGGGAACTGAATGGACAGATAAGCACCACACTTAACGAGGCACAGGAGGGTAGGTACCTTACTAACAAGTGTAGAAAACTTGTAGCTAGGCTAGTCAGACTCACATTTTGGGACATACCTGATTGTCAGGGGATTGTTAACTTTCTTCCAGTTTACAGTAAAGACTCTGATACACGCTTTTCCACCTGCTAAAATTCAGTTGTGGGACAAATTTAGGGATGTTTAAAACAAAGAAAACCCCAGTCATTCTGAAAAGTAAAACTGCATTTGGAAGAATTCTCAGTATAAATTGATCTTTCTGTTACCTGTGCTCTTTCGTGCTGTTTCTGAGAGCAAAGATTTTCGGCAGACACAGCAACGCATTGTGTGGCAGTGCTGAAGGTGCTTTTAGCTTGAAACTACTGGTATTCCTTGAAATGAGAGATTCGTGGGAAATGTGCTTGGAGGCCTAACTGACTGGAGCATGCTGCTCTGGTTTCCTCACCTCAAGGGCTGTGTTTTCTTGTAGGTCAAAGAACAGGAGGAAGTCTAGTAGGAGAGAATTTCTAGCCATCCCAAGAATAGAATGGGTTGGATATTCTCCAGTCAAACCATGCTTTTTTTTTTTTTTTTTTTTTTTGTCAGAAAATGGTGACCCATCACATCTGGAATGATTTGTGGAACTCTGTCAGTGTAGCAAACTGACAGGGAACTGTAAGGAGGTTTTCATCGTTGCATACTGTTTCCTGGCAGGAGGTTGTAGAGCCCAGCAACAGTCACTTCTTCAGCACCACAGGGCTTCTCTGGGTTTTTTATGGCTGTCAGGATCTCTCACAGGCATTTGGAGGCCAGAAGCCCAAGGAGCCTATGGTCCACTTGGAGTTTGGCCCGCTGTTGTGCAGCAGCTGAGAGATCATGCTGGGAACCCCTCTCAGGGCTTTCATGCAGACACTGCTGAAATTTTCCAGAAATAAACTGCCCTTTTTTTATTTTTTTTCTTTGTGAAAAAGTATCTCTTTATATCCATACAAGAAACTTACAGACAATTTGGGTGAAAAAGAGAGTCAACACATTCCTTTCTTAAAATGACCTAAAATTAAATTTTAAAAAGGCCGAAACAAATCCTTGAACTACAGCATTTCATTCTGTCCAGAACAATCTTGCTTTTGTATTTGGAAGAAAGAGAGGCTGAGGCATTGTTTTCTAGTTTTTGATTGTGGTTCATGTGGAAAGGAGGACTAAAATATGCCGACTTAAAATCCTGCTCTGTGTGAGAAAACCCTGCTCTGGACACCTTAGCCAACGAGCTGGAATGCTGATTCCCATATTCCCCATCTGCTGCCTCACTCATAGACTCTTGGGGCCTTGACTCCCTGTTGCTACACTAGGGGCTGGGCATTAAGCAAGAGTCTGTCACAGTCTCCAGTTTCAGTGTCATTCTAGCTATTTTGAAACAAAATATTTGGGAATTTCTCACTTCCATAGGAAACTCTTGAAATGTCTCTATTTTTTGTTCCAAAGAGGGAAAGAAAGATGTCTAAAATTTCCTACAGAGAAGAAATGCCAGCTCTTAATGCGTTCTCCTCAGGAATATCCTTGCTAGAGGCTACAGCACTGCAGTTTTAGGAGCAATAGAAGCTGAGTAAAATAGCTGGAGGCAACCTGAAGTGTCCATTTTGTATGATGTCATTTTATTTATATCCAGGAACAGCAGAGTGCTAATGCTTTGACAACCAAAATCACAATAAGCTCTAGCTCTAATGAGTGCAATCATAAGAGGTGTGAGTTTTGGATGCAGTCATCTATACTGCCAAACCTTACCCACATGTTCTCTTCTCTCATCGGGATTTTTCTACTGTTACTTCTATTAAGAAACAGCACTGCTCTCAGAAATTGCAGAAAGTGATGCCTGCCACTCCCTCCCTAATATCATCACATTGGCACCTTTTCCTTCCATAAATGGCTTGGAATAATTAGGGCTTTTTAATAAATCTGTTTATCAGTGAGTGACACTAGAGCCCTTCAACAGCAATTATTAGCAGGGGGACATTGATTAGCCATTCACCCCCAAATTCTTTCCTTTCTTGAGCTTGGAAAATGATCATGGTGAGATTAAAACTACATTGAATATGCTGCTTGCTAAAGAACAGCCTTTTGGCTCCACGGAATAAGAGTTGCCTCTTTCACTGTGCTGTCAAAGCTTGTCCTCTGACACTCCCAAATTATATATACTGAGTCATTTCTGAGAGCACTGAACATTTGTCTGCTAGTGAGGCTGCAGGTGTTGGGTGTTATTCCCAAAGTCCTCTTCACATTCCATGCTTGCTGTTGTGTTCCCCAGCACTGCCCTTCACTCTTTGCTTGTTTGACTGGAACATGCATTCAATTCCTTGCTTGGCCTTTGTTGTAGGAAGGCATTGATCTAGGTCTTTTACAGTAATTTCTGACACTAGAGGTGTCTGCATGCTCTTTTTGAAAGCAACCACAAACTTGAAGGGAGAGGCTATTATGTGCATTAGACCAGCTGAAACACTTGGAGAACAGAGACAAATCTTCACGCATACAAACATTTCCTCTGGCCTGAAGGAAAAGCATCAGGCAGACTCAAACTAAATAGTATTGCTCATGGCTAAAAAAGCACCACTGTTATCGTATTGTAATGTTGTTTGTAAAGGTGCCAGAGAAAGAGAAAATTGAAAGCTGGGGAGAGGTACTTTAAATTTTTTAGTGTTCTGCATCAGAAACAATTCCCCAAACTGAAATAATTTTGTTTGGCATTTTTCCTAGATTTGTGCTTGCACAAATTTGACTCTAGAGTGAATATAATCACTTAACGGAGGCACAAAAATATTTATCAGCTGGTATCTTTAAGATTGTCTTCCTCTCTTTTGCCTTCTTTCAGTCATCAGGACACTCCCTCAGCCCTGCAGTGCTTCATTTTCCTTCCAGCCTGAAGGATGGTTCTCAGATGTTTATTCACATGCATAATAATGTCTTATGTCTCAAAATATCAGGACCAAGCATGAGACTTTTGAGCTTGTAAATAAAAGCAAAATCTATCAGGTATGCAAGGAAACAAGAATTCAACATTTAAGCAATGGATTAGGAACAGTGGGTACAAAAAGATGCTTGAAACTGTATCCTGCATTAAAAGGAAAATAAATCCTGTCATTTACTCACCAGAATTTACTCTTTTTTCTTTTCTCTCATGCAAGGAGTGGGCTTCAGCACAAGGATCATATTAATTACATCTTAAACTCTTCTATCTTAAATATCACCCTTTAATCTACATGAATTATGCCAGTTCTCTCTGGAGACAGAAGAACAGACACAGGCAGCTCCTGAGACTCACTCAACCCAACTCTCTTAAGAGAGAATGAGTGACTGGCTTGGATTGCCTGTCTTCAAGGTAGCTAAAGCTAGCTGAGATGAGCCCTATTTCCCAAAATGAAACCCTAGATATTTCCCCATCCCCTCATCCTAGTAATTGATATGTTTTTGTCAGAAGCACTAAAGCAAAAAAAAAGTAGATATCAAGTCAATTGGCAGGATCCCTGAAGGATGATGCTTCTCTTCTAATCATATATATATTAAAAAAAAAAAAAAAAGCTCCAGTTAACATTGTACAGTCTATAAAGAGTTCTCTACGTTTGGCAGAAATAAAATGTAAAACATTTATCCCTATATTGAAAAGGCCCCTGGAGCTGCAGCAATCAACACTTTTAACAGCTGAAGTGGTGTTGTAGGAGATGTGCTGTAAAGCAGAGCCAGACTCTGTGGCTATGAAATCCCATGTCTGTGGTGACTTCGATAAAGAAGGAAAAGTGGAGATCCTTGTTCCACAAGGAGGTTTGGATAGCTTAATCCTGGAAATCCTAGTAGTAAATGCAATGTGGTTGGAGAAATTCATAGTTGTATTAAAGCCTAGAGAGCATTATCCACGCTGATGGAGCTAGTGGGACACAAGGAGTCTTGCGTTTTGCAGAATCAAGCCCTTATTTATTGTTCTACTTTGTAAAGAAAATGTTATGAGAGAAAATTCATTTTCAATACCAGTGAAAATGACCAGAGCAGTCCACTTTGAGGGGCATCTCTAAGTTCCCAAAAGCATTTGCCACAGTGTGCCCTGACTGCCAAAGTGAGCGGGGGAGCAGTGGCCCTTCACACACTGTGGAGAGTTCCTCTGTGATCACTCCCAAGTTGATCTCATTGCTACCTGTCCATGGGATTCTGCAAAAATGTTTCCACTCTATACACAATAACAACCTTTATTGGAGAGAGGTGCAGTTTTCCTGATTCTGTCAGAATCCTTTATCAGAAGCCTTCTGATAAAGGGTTTCCTTCAGCTTTTATCAGAACTGGGGACAGACTCATTTCATTACTTCACTGGAGCCTACTGTACCATCTCAGAGGTATTTAACCACTTTCCAGAAGCTTCAAAACCCACAAAAGTGATTTCTGGGTAAAGCTTAATCTAGATATTTTGAAGTAGATGAGCTTTAAAAAAAAAAAAAATTGGTTATTCTACTCTACCTTTGCATTTCTCCTTAGAAAAGTCTGTAACTTCAACAATTAAACTGAGACTTTTAAGAATAAATTTACCTAAAGCCACTTCTACAAATAGGAAGTAATTAGACTGTGGCCTTTGTTTCAGGAAACCACTTCTTACAGTCATCTCCAAGCAGGCAATCCCAAAACTGTCATATAGACATGTGCTGCAGCTGGATGGAATGCTTGAACCATTTACGAGTTTTGGGCCAAATCCCATATTCAGTGGTTGCCCATGTCCCTCTATTCACTCTAATGAATTTGATGTGGAAAGAAATGGAATTGATAGAAGCTCAGCCTGTGCTTTCAAGCCAAGACTGCAGGCAACGAATCTAAAGCACATTGATTTAATGTATACTGATAAAGCAAATGTCTTGGCCCCAAAAACAAACAGTGTGCTTAAATGAGCAAGACTAATAGTCTGTGTGGTTCATTACAAATAATTGCACCTTATACTGGCAAAGCGTGACTTGTAGGAATAAGAAATCCAAATTCTGGTAAATAAACACTAATTTTATACTCAGTAATTGTACAACAACAGGAAAGGAAGAAAAATGCTACCCCCTGAGATGTTCAGCACTAGTCCTGCTAAATTTCAAGCACTCTGATCCCACAAAATAGACAAACAGCTGCAAGTCTGAGTAGTGACATGGAATTAATTACCTCCATTACATTTCTTTCACATGAGTAATCGAACCTAAACTTGCAGCTTCTTTTCTGGCTGGCACATTGCACCTACATAAGGGTCTGTCTGTGGAGGTGCTCAAGGTCTTCCAGAAGGCCAGTCACCTAATACAGGTGGTGAATATGCATCTAATTCTGGGTCTTCCCTCAAATGCCTGGGTTTGGGTGGAAATAAAGCCAACTATAGCCTTTTCAGGAGGATATCAAAAGCCAACTGCATACATATATATTCAAGAGGCAAATCTCATGGTGTCCAAAGTAGGTGTAGAAAGCACAGTGACAGATCACGAGTGTAAGTGACATGCCCTTGAAATTTCTCATCCAGAAACACGACCTGTTTCTGAAGACAGAACTGGTGCTGGGCAGCAAGGCTGCAAAACTACGTGGTTAAAAGAAGCAGTCAAGCTGCCGTGTTGACTGAAAGGCATTTGGGAAAGAATGAAATGGGGATGCCTGAGTGTTAAGTGTGAAGTTTTACAATTGCAAGAGGAAGGAAAATAGACTCTGTAAATCTCTCCACTGTGATGGAAACACATGTAAGAGGAGGTCAGTTTTCTGGAAGATGGTCATTTGAAACTCATTCTCTTCTCATTTGAACTTTACTTCCCCTTTGCTTCCTAAAATAAGTGGTTAGTTTCCAAAATGGAGCATGGGAAAAAAAGCTCTGAAAATCTCAGGTCACTTGAGTATTTTCACTGGTAGATCTATTGTTATATAATCCATATAGGAACAGAGAAAAAAATCAAGCGGGGAAGAGACCCTTGGAAGTATTCTGATTAAACTATTGCTCATAAAAGGCTAGTGGAAAATTTCAGAATTTCTAACTTCAAAACCTTTGTTGGCAGTACCATAAACTGTTTCTTTGATTTTGGTCACTGTGGTTAGTGTAGAAACTGAAGAAAGAAAGAGGTTTTTAAAAAGCTCTTTGATTTTCCTGTATTTTTGTGCTCTTAGGTCTGACTGGCTCCCACTGTAAATTGAGACCTCTCTAAAGTGTGTTTTGTTAATGGGCCATGAGAAAGAAAATACAGATTTAGCACTCCCTCCTCTTCATGTGTCTTTTGTTCCCATTTTAGAGGACTGCTGCCATTTCAGAGGGAGCTGAGAGAAGAGCTGTAATAGGGTCATTCCCACACCCTGTGCTGATGGGGGAGGCTCCTTCTCCTGGTCCTGCAGTACCTTGCATGCTGAAAGATAAAATGTAAACCTTTTTTACATCTTTTGCTGTACTTCATGAGAAGTACAAAGGACCCATACCTTTAGGTTTCAAATAACTGTGTTTGCTAATACACAGGGCCCAGCCGCATACAAACCTCTGATATTTGGGGAGAGTTGGAATACACCCACTTCTGCTGAATTTCAAATTGGCACTTCATGTACCTCTTATAAAAGCAGTAAGAATAACATAAAGAAATGAGATATATGTTCCAGATCAGAATTTCCCTGTAATTAGGAATATTTCAAGTCCTCTTTTTCTATATCAGTTATATTAAGTGGAAAAACTCATCATAAGCAAAAGGCAAGAGATTTTCTATCTGTATGTGAGACATCATTTATCATTAGTAGCTATGAGAGCATGACCATTAGTTTTTTCTCAAGTCTTTCATATTTTGTGATTTCTAACTCACTTTTGTATTACATTTTTGAATGATAGTGTTCAATTCACTACTTAGGGATTGTTCTCAAGCTTTTTAGTACAATCCACATCCATACAATATTGAAGGATATGACTTACACCTACAGAAGAAGGGATATTCGAAGTTGTCTATTTTTAAGCATATCATTCATCTTCATCAGTCACATCAATGTTGCTCTGCGCTGTAAGACTGGGCACTTCTAAATTACTTACATATCCTTGAAAATCCAGAAGAAAAGATCAGAAGCAGTGAGCATTTTATCGCCAACTTCATGGAACCCAGAATTCAGCTTTTAGAAAAAGGAGTCCTACTTTAGGGAAGTCTGCTCAACCACCCCAGAAAATTAAGTATCACTTGTGAGAGGCTATGGAAAGGATGCTTTCATTAGTTACACAAATGTTGATCAAAACTATTTTGATTTAACGGATGGCTTGACTCCATGGATTTAAATGGAGGTGCAGCAAGGTGAACCAGCTGCCAGACAAGAAACAGGTTCATTAAGTCTTAAAGGTGTCACTTCCACCAATTTTCCAGACATTGCATTCTCCTGTATCATGGCAGAGTGAATGAAAAGCTGTAAGCAGCAGTAAATAACAGAAGAGAATATGATAAAGTAGAGGGAAGGTTAAGGGTAACCTTCTAGTGAGTTGTTTTCCCGATGTGCATTGCTTTGCCCTGCAGTTGGTTTGCCAGCCCCCAGAATGTCAAGCTGTTGCACGGCTGTTTCAGGCACGTCTGTCAGTTCTCCACCCAGTGTTTGCTCGATGCACTGTACATGTGCAACCTGGCTCCCACATACTGTCTAAGAAGACTCAATTGCATATGAACCTGAAATGTTGTTCATAGAGACCCTCAGTTGTCTGGCACCTTCAGGAACACAGTAAATCATCTGATATCCATTCACCACATGTGTAGGAATTTGCTTCTGAGAACACTTTTGATACTGGAGCTTCAGTTTTAAAATTTACCCCTGATCAGAAGTAGGTTGTACAGTGTCTGCTACTCAGAGCATTTGTGCACTGTATATGCCCCAAAGAACAGTTGCATGCTTTTGGTGTAGTTTAAAAACAGATTTGCAGAACATAATACAATTCAGTATAACTCAGCAGTAGCAACCTGCTTAATTTTTAGAGCTTAAATACTTATTCAATTTCTTATAGTGAAAAGGCTTGACTCACTTCACTATGCCTTCCCTCGTGGTGAAATGCTATCATGCATAGGTGATGATGTCTCTTAAGAGCTCTTTTAAATTAATTTATTACTATTTATTGTAGGCACTGTAATTATTAGACCATCTTATTGAGCGTTTTTGACTCTTTATTAATTTAAGTAAGAAGACAGAATTTTCTTCTTGTTTGTGCTGCTGTAGCTCCACTGTTTTTAGTGTTTCAGGAGCCACTACAGTTTAAAGGATAATTTGACTTTTTTAATATATAAGTTCATAATGATGTTAATATAAAATTTCGTTTCCATTTCCCTTACTCCCAAATAAGCTGTCATAAGAAAAAGCACTTCAGATGAGTACCATTTGGTCATGGCAGATCTTAGTAATTCAAAATCTTGGATTTAAAGTGAAAAATAGCAACTGGAGGTGAGGGTTTTTTACTATTCCCCAGTATGTCGCTGTTCTGGACTGGACACGTGGGTTTTTAACATTCTAGTCTGGACACCTGCAGCTGTTTTCTCTGTTAACAACTTTCAAAGCTTCAAACCTTCAGCAAGCAGAAATGCCTGACTGCAGAGCTGTGTCCCTGCTTCCCAGATGGGAAAAGCTCTACTTGACTTTACCATCTGCCCCCCTCCAGCACTTCTAAGAACACTGTGCAGTGGGGTGGAGCGCTCTTCTGGGAAGAGTTAGCACAAAATACAAGGAACCTGAAAAGAATGAACTCACTGTGTGGTTGGAGGGAATGTGTGTGCATGAAATTCAAACCAAATGTCTTACAGAATTAAGACTGGTTTGCAGAGAGACCTCCTGTGTTAAGATTGTAAGCTGAGCGTGGTCTCCCAACAGAAAGAGATGAAAAATGAATGTCATGGACCCTGCAGATTTGCAGTCACCTGGGAACGTGGGCATGTGGGAAGCTTCTGACACATAAGCAGCTACATTGAAGTCAGTGCCCACGATTAAACTTCTTTCTGAACTGGGACCTGGTTATGAATTATTGGGTTAGTTCTAATTCTTGCCACACAGGACTGCTTTTAATTCTAAATTCATTTATTAATGTTAATAAGGTGCTCTGAGATCTTCCAACACGCATGGCACTATTGAAATGTTAAGCATTGTTACAACTCATGCTTGCAAAAGCAGCTGAAGATGAATTTACTTTTCGTGGCAGTCGGTAATGGCTCACTTGGAACAGCTACACATTCTGTTGGGTAAATAACAGGATTATTATAAATTGTAGCAGTGTTATGTTTACATAATGGACAGTAACCACTCTAGAGGTACCAGAACAGTCAGCTGGATAATAGGCATTTTGAAAATTATGTAAATACATCTGTATGTGAGGAAGCAAAATGGCTGTAGGAGACAGAAAGCTGACAGTCACTAGTAAATACTGCATGCTTTCAACATTTTCAGCATTTTAACCTTTTTATGCCAACACATCCATCCATTAACCTGACATGATGGCAGAGCAACAAAGGGCTATTAGATGCACCATAGATGGACTAAACAGTGCACTGCTGAGTTTGCAAGCCAGGCAGTGCTGCTAAAAGTTTTCAGGCATGTTTGTTCCCCAGAACACTCCATCTTCTCATCCCCCTTTTGGCTGTGTACCTTCACGTAAGCTTCCTCCCACACTTTAAAAAATGCAGCCACTTCATTTCTGCCAAGCACATTGCCTGTCCTCCAACTGCTCTGTGCATCAGAAAAGTCCTCCTGGATTTGTCCTCTGTCTCTACAGCAGTTACCTGGTTGCTTCTCCCTTGTCTTGCCTTAATCTCTAATACTCTGAGTAGTAAAGTTCTGGCCAGGAATGCTGCTTTATGAAACAGTGTGAAACCATGTCTGCCATATCTCATGACCACACTGTTAATGGCTGTACTCACTATGTGTGAGGGGAAATAACACCGTAGTATCAGCTGCAAGAATGAAACCCTGTTCTTTACCAGAACTGTTCTGTGGGTGTTAGCAAAACCCATTTTCAACAAAAGCATCAGAAAAGCATGTTTTGATAAGAATCATTCAGTTTGGAAAAGGAAAAGAGGGACCATATGAAAAAGGCATAATTTTAATTAAAAACTTACTATACAACTTTTTTCCCAAAATATACTATTCAAAATGGTCATATCTATCTGTGTTATTCCATAGCCTTAATGATAAACCTACCATTACATATTTCATATCAGATATTTCCCCATAATTCTTCCACCATTTTAAGAAAAATTACTCTCTGTCACTCTCTTTGGTTTCCCTGTCTGTTAAAAAAAATAATTCTCTAATGAATTTTTAAGGATTAAGTATTAAGGATAAGCTAAAAACATTTAAAAACTTTTTTTTTTATTGAAACTATTTTCAGCACCCAAAAATAACAAGCCTAAAGGCAGGAAAAATTGTCAGCAAGGAGTTCTGTTAATCCTGTGCTGCAATGGCTGTATGACAGTCCAGAAGAACAGTGTTCTTAGTAAGAATCATTCTGGTCTTTCCATATTTATCTGGCTTCTGTTTCTTTGTAAGTCTGTGCAATTTGGTCCCTCATGACAAGTTTCCAGTGGGGCAAGCCACATGAGGTGCAGAATCAAGCTGCCTTTTCAAATCTAAGTAGAATTCTGCAGGGTCACAGACTGCTTTTGTGGCTGCTAAGCTGTACAGGTCGCTTGGTGTGTGCCAACCCTTTGGCCAAGCTCGTGCTGTAGGGGCACAGCAGAAAACCACTGGAGGGGTCCTCTGGTCCTCCTTGCCCTGACTGACACAGAGAATGTGATTCCTCCCATTGGGTCATCTGGGCTGACTCTTCAGGAGAAAGAAGTCTGGTGGAGCTGGAGTAAGGCACTTGGGAGGTGTAGCCCATTGACAAACTGGGATAAGTGTGTCAATTTTGGGGTTTTTTTAGCAGTAAAAAATGAGACATTTTCTTAGGGAGATTGGGCTGGGGAAATGCTTCACTCCACCAGAGTTCTTATACACCCAGTTTATTCATTAGGTGTCTCCCTTAATCAGAGGATGAACCTGGACTGCAATTTTAATACTCTCTTGCAACTCAGTCTCAGTCTCTTATTCCCTCCTCTCTGCCATGAAGCTCTCAAGACTCTTCTACTGCATCTAGAAACCAGAGAAGCTCTGGAACAAAAAGGTCTGAGCATGAGCCCAGTGTCAAAGCAGAGCAAGTGGGGCAGCTTTGAAAATGATACGGCTTTCCATGTTCCTAATAAGGATTATTAAGATTTTGACTAAAACTCACTGTAGAGATTTGATTTGTTTTTTAAATTACTGTCCTTCAGTACTGTCTAGGAGCTAAAAAATATTCTACTATTACCTAACTCAGTTGACTGTTTTAAAAACTGAGATAATACTTTGATCCAGATTTATCCATGATTTTATAAATATTTTACTTCCTTGAGAATTCTGTTACCAATTTCCAAGTAATATCTCAGCGTCAGAGTACGTGGCAGATCTAGAGGTTTACAGTCAATAAGATGAAGCCCAGGGGAGGTGGGGAGTCTGGATTTCATTCTTATCTGTGTGTACAGAAACTGGGTTAAGATGAGGACATTCTCATAAGATTGATTTTCTTTTCCTGTAAATACAATGGAGGGATGAGTCTTTACAACTACAGAGAAACACACCCTGCCATAACAGGATCCCCACCCTGTCTCTGCTTAGTCCTTTTGATAAAAACCCCGTGCTCTGGGCAATACAGATTAGTTTTAGATGAAGCAAACTGGAAAGGTTAAGGGGGATGGGGATGTGTGTGTCCTCTGAATTACAACGCTGTCCATTCTGGCTTTCTGGGAAAATGCCTAGGACCCACATCTCATCTTATCCCAGCAATTGCTAAAATCTCTGTGTCTTACCAATATTCAGTCCAGCTGTTGGACTGGGGCAGTTTCACTTTTCATTTGAAATGGTCCTATCTCTTCTCAGAAACATGCTTTTAACTGAAATGTGGTCTTTACGGTATATCTTTCTCTCATTTATTTTGCAACATCAACTGTCATTAAAAAAAGACATTTACAGGAAATATTAGGGGAAAAGGCAAAAGTACAAGAATTTCCACCAGCAAGACACTCACTGGGAAAGTGAGAGACACACAGGCCAAAAAGGAAAAGAGATATTACCAAGCAAATCTAGGGGCTGACATTATTCTTTCAGAAGTCAAAATGTCATGGCAGTAGAAAGGAATGATATGCATAGTATGATATTTTAACTGGGCTGATTTACAGTTGACTCACAAGAGTTGCACAGAAACAACCCCAGTGACAGATAAATTTTAATCAAGATATAGGTTTTTCTCTTTCCCTTTTTTATCCTTAAGACATATCATTAGCCTAAAGAGTCACTTTCGCTTTCTTTTTCTTGTTCAAGCAGTAAGAGATGACAGATAGGAGAAAAAAAAATCCAATCTGTAGAACAGGCTAAGTTCTTAAAATTTAGATTTTCGACGACATATTTGGGAGTGCTAACTGGGGGACAAACAGTTGGAGTTTTTTCTTGCAAGTCCTTTAAGGTCCAATCCAGCAGCTCCAATCAGGTTGTTCTGAAGAACAATTTCTCATAACCAGAGAGTCTCAGTATCCAGTGAGGAGTGGGATTGGCTCATGCACATTGCTTCAACACTTCATCTGAATAACAACAAAAGAAAATATTTCTCTTTGCTCTCTTCCTAATATCCTTTGTGTGATGATGACCTGATTGTAGTCCAAATTTTGCTTGCAGCATTTTTAGTTGGGAGTTCCAAACTGCCTAAGCAAATCTGATATTTCTTGCTACTGCAGTGCAGGGTTAACTTGGAATCATAACTATTTTTATTAGCTTCAAAAATCTGGTCTTTTATTTTTCCATCTGTTATTAATTTCTTTTAAGAGATTTCATTTTTTGAGGTGTGAAAGAGGCAAACAGATTTTTTTGGTTTTGTTTTTTTTTCCCCTGCAAAACCTTATTAAAAAACATCTTTCTGCACAGAATACACTCAGCCTTTGACACTGTGGGTGTGGAACTCTTCTGAATCATCCTGTGACAGGAGATAGATTTAGTACATAATTCACATTTTAGAAGGGAATATATTTTTCTTTCTAAACCGTAGCTTCTTCTTATAATTTTGGTGACAGCATTTGTCATCAAAAGAAGTGTATGCATATATGTATGTAATTCTAGTGTGCTAGGGAACATGGTGCTTTACACTGTCCAAAGGTACTGACGTCTGCATTGTAAAATCTAAAAATAAAGTAAGTTAGCCATTGACACAAAGGGAGCAGCTGAATAACTAAGTACTTTCTTGCCTGCCAACCTGTACAAAGGCAGCAGGGCTGGTGTGCTGTGAGACTGGGTAGGGCCCTGTGATGGTGCTGCTTAGTTCCTCAGGTATCACCATCTCTCCTTCCCTTTACTTCTTTCTGTGTTGAGTACATCAGCTTCAAGTTTGGATATTTTATTGTCTTCCTTTCAATTTTTAGAGGCATTTAATAAGTGCCTTTTGAAGAAGCTCTTTGGCCTGGCTGCAGGAATTGTTTCTTAGAGGGAGACAGTAAAATACTCCAGAAACAAAAGAAGAAAATGAGAAAACCAGCCCTGATGGGAATGATTTACAGGCAATCTTGGTGAGATTAGCAAAAGGAATAAAAGCCAAGTCCACAAAAGGAGAAATGAGATACTGATCTCTCTGCAAGAGACACTGTCCCAGAATTTAGGTCAGTTCAACTGAGCAGCAATAAACAAACAAACAAAAGCCAACAGAGCTTACAATATTTGGGATCACAAAAAGCTTAGAACCATTCTGAAAGTCATACTAATACTAAGCCAACAGGAGAAACAGCAAAACTTTCGAGTGAGCTTACAGCACACCTCTTAAAAATTGCCTTGCATACCCCCCTGAAGATCCAACATGAATATACGTTATGAGATTTCCATAGCACTAGCTGACCATATCTTGGTGTTTTGCAAAGTACTTTCCATGCTGTGCCTTGCTTCTGTTGGATTATTTCTAGTAGTCAATGCCTGTATCTTCTCACCATTCTCATCCCTTCCTGAGAAATTTGTCCTCCAAATCCACACACTCAGGTTTGTTCTTGCATGGTTGTTTGGAATCTTCCACCAATTTTTTATTTTTTTTTTTCGGCAAAATTAAAATTTATAAGGATAATGTGTAATTTATGACAAAATTTTATTTGTAAAATGTTTTTTAGTTCCAGCAATTTGTGGTCCAATTGTGAAAATAACGTTTCTGACTAGTTTTCAGTATCTGTCACAAGAAAGAGATCATTATTTTTCCACATTTAAGGCATGGCATCAGTTTTGGTGTCCTGATCTGTTAAAGGAATCTGACAATGGCATAGAAATAACAGGGGACATACTTTAGGCCTCTTTGTGTAAACTGTGAACATGAATGAATTACATATTAACAAAACGCAGTCAAGTCATCTGAAGCAGTATTTGGTGCAGCACCATGATGGGTATTTCTGAACTACCTCGTTCTGTTCCAGATCTGGGCCCTCTTTGCTGGGCTTCACTCTGTCATACAGACATATGACAAGTTCAGGCTTTGCAGATTTTGCCGAGGTCCACATCTATTATGATCCAGATCAGATTTCTGTCCACACTAATAGTCACTGCCCATTGGTTACTGCTGCAGCCAACTCTTGAAGAGTTTTAGCAGTTTGCCCAGTCCTATTCATAATCATGTAGGCAAACGCTCCTTAGTTCTGTAAAAATAAAACAGATCCCCACTTCACAATCAGCACATCCATTTTATGTTTTAAGAACAGATTATTCAGTGCAGCAAAGTGCTATTCATCATGGAGACATTTCCCACACTACAAGCCAGGATCTTTTAATTAGACTCCAGGGAGTGTTGCTCCCTGGCCTGTATTTCTAGCTCAAGGGCATGGTGGAGACAATTTAAGTCTGAGAAACGTGTGGCACTTCACATTCACTGGCAGACTGAAAGTCTCACCTTCAGGGCCAAAACCTGCACTGTCTTTGAGTCAGCTCTTACCTCTCAATTGTCTGCACTCTTGAGTTAGCTCAAAGAGAGTTATGACATAAGGCGTAAAGGGACTCAAAATCCAGCTTTTTCTGGTTGACTTGGAAAGGACTTTAGAGAACATCTGGTTCCAACCCACCAGCCATGGATAGGGAAAGCTTTTCCACATAGTGTGGGAGAAAAAACAGAAATGCATAAAGGTTAATAAAAATTATTTGCTGTATGAAGCAGTTATATAATGTCCTAAAATATAACATGGACAAGAAATCAAAACATGGAATTCTGTTATGTTCGGGATGAAACTCTTAACTGTCATCCAGTAGCCAGAATTGCTATGAATCCACATTGGAAGTGAGTTGAGATTATTTCAAAACAATGGGAAAAGGATAAAAAATCAATAAAACACAACAGTTTGGGAAGACTGCTCCTGAAGGATAGATATACCTTTTAGGGTATTCATGACCCAGTGTTAATCCTACTGCTCTGAAAAATGACCTTTTTTTTTCTGCTGCTTCAGAGTTCAAGAGAGAGCCACTTTGCAGAGTGAATGGAGCTGGGTGAATCACATGGTCTATGGCAAGCTCTGGAGTGCTTAGCAAATGAAGTCATCCAGACAGGATTAAACACAGTTATGTCTTGTAGCAGAGCCTTGTTTATGGAAAATGAGTTTGGGCGATTGGCTTAGCCTAAGCACATTCTGTTCTCTTTTACCTAGGCACACAAGACTTTCTTCTGTCCCAGCAGAGAATGTTTCTGAGTTTAGTTCAAAGAGATGGAGCTTGGAGGAAGAAGGCTGGCCTATCTGTTCCTCTGATTTCCCATAGGCTTGGCAAGCTCCTCAATGTATACAGCAGCCTCTGCTGCCCTTTTTTTTTTTTTTCCCTAAGGAAATCCTACACTTTTTGAGGTCCCTGTGTCTTTTCCAAATGAAGCTGCCAAGAAACACATGAAGCATATATCAGCTGCAATTAGAAAATGGTGGTTTAAAATTATGCTGTTATTTTAAAGCATAAATATTCCTATTCATATGCATCTAAAATGCAAAAATGCACCAGCTGTGAGGTTTTTCCTTTACTTCAGCTTATGAGAAACTCCAGGGGATCAGGAAATTTAGAGCACAAGAATGGTTTATTTTTATACCTATTTCCCTTGTCATTTCCTTTTCCCATTCCAGTCCCTCTGAGAGGAACCAATTAACTTGAGACATTTTCCACATTCATTAGTATCTTCATTAAAAAAAACAAAAGGAGGAGAATTGTTTCAAGACTGGTATTTTGTGCCCAGTAAGCTGTGATAACCTTGCCTGTCAGAGTGTAGTGAATATAGTAGTTGGAGATATAAAATCTCAAGTAGTTGGAGATATAAAATCTGTGAATTAATAAAACTGTTTGTTATATTTTGCATCTGCACCTGTATCAAAATAGAACAGACATCACTACAAAACAGCAGGTCAATAAATAAAATGTACTTTAAGAAAGCAGAGTAGTGGCCATAAATTAAAAGGTGATTTTCAATGCTGTTGGAGTTAGTTGCTGGAAAAGAACCTGATTAGCACTTTTCAATAGAAGAACAAGGTGTTGTGACTCCAGCAAAATGCTTTAATGCTATCAGGCAAATAACAAGTCACCAAATTGTCATCTGGGCTACGTGCCACAATCAGAGAGATGGGGCTGCCCCATCTGGATGTTTCCTGAGGAGTCCTGGACCCACAGAGCCCCCGCTGCTGGTACTGGTGTGTGTTTACCCTTCTCCCTGTCTCTCCTCTCTTTTCTCCTGCCATTTAGTGATGCCACAGCCACCCTGCCATGATCACAACCAGAAGCACAGGCAGGTGATGGGGGCAAGCACAGTACATGGAGGGGCAGAGAGAGCTGGTCCCTTAATATGTGTGGTCTTCTCACCTGATCTGGCTGGCTGGGGATCTGGGTCTTTTCCCAGAAGCCTTCTTGCACGCCTACTTTGATTTGGGCCTGATGCTTTGTTCCCTTGGTTCTTGGCCTCAACAGAAAAACAAGAGGTCAGTAATAGTGTAGGAGAGAACTACTTTTGCCATTAGATATCATTCCCTGCTGTTTATCACTCTATTTCTGTGGCCATACCATTCCTTTTTGCATACCACCACATCATTGCATACCACATTTTTATTATTGTTATTTCTAGGGGATACATTAGCAGGTTCTTTTCCGCTGCTCTTTTTTTATTTTTTTACTACTGAGGGAGCTGGAATTGGCTCAAGCTGTCCAGCCAAAATAGCATATAATATTCAGAAGTCCTCAAATTTCATAAGACCAAGGTAGATGATTCTTACAACCACTTTACTTCTTTGCTATGGAGACATGAAGTCCAGTGCAGATTTTTCCCATCCTTCAAAACTCAAATGTTGTAGGGTCAACATTAGGCACTGAACAATAGCATACCTTGGAACAACTCCAACAAATTTTCATTTTAGGATTAGGAACTCTTCTGTATCAGCAACACTTCACGCTACACTCCCTACTCCTTGCTTTTTGCCATGCTGAGCAAGTTGTCATGAAGCTATCAGTTTTCACTAGCAACACTTCTCTGACCCATTTACCACAAAGAGCTCTACAGTCTCTTGTGTAGCTGACAGTTGCCCAGCACAGATACATCTGACACCATTTTTGGTGAAGTTCCAACGACTTGCTCTGTAATTCCTAGCAGAATCTTTTTCCTGTTATTAGGGTTTTAAGGTTGCCAAGCACAGCCAGTATTTAAGACCTAGGTTTTGTGGCTAAAGTCAAGTCAACTCTGAAAGCAACTAGGGTCTAGTTGCTGCTTGAATGAAATGACTGAGTCTTTGTACCTCCATCTTAACTACTAAAATTAGAGAGAGAAAGAAAATTAAAGCGTTTCTGATGAAGCAAAACTGTCAACCCCAAATAAAATGAAGGCACTTATCATAATTCTTAATCTGATCTCCCAAACCTGTGATAAGATTAGAGAGGCTTTTTGGTTAGAAGTCCTTAGTTCCCAACCTCCTGTGACTTCAAGACTTCACTTCAAAAATTCAGTGTGCTGCTATGTGAAGGATTAAAGCTTTCCGGACTAAATTATCAAGATTACAGCTGCATTCAGAAACTGCTTGCAAATTATTGTTTCTTTAGAGAAAAAAAACAACCCTCAGTTTTAGGGAAAGGGGTTGCATATGCATGGTAGTCTGTAGGTTCAAATATAGCAAAGAGATTTCTAAATGCAAAATTTAATATGGCAAATATAATAACTGAATTCTTGATAAACACAATATGACATCACAAACAGCCCTGAATATAACCTCCACCTCTCGCTCATATTTGCTGCTGTAATTTAGTATCTCTTATCGTGTTGCTTTATAGGCTTCATTACACATAGAAGATAAACCTGAGCCAAGTATCTCAAGCATCTTTCAGAGTATGCAAGCACAATACCTTATAATAGAAAGTATTTCAGTTTCAGAGTGCTGAAAAGTTCTCATGTTTAAGAATGCTATGTATAGGACAGTTCACCTCAGAAATTATGTTTACTTTTTAAAATAATATTTTTCTGATTTTAATCAGCTTAATTCTTCAGTCTCCTGTACTTAAAATACAGGAAACAAGAATTAGACAATGGATAAAAGAGCCCATAATAACTAAAACAAAATTTCCTCCCATGAAGTCGGAGATCTGAACCTTGCAGGAATATCAAAGTGCTGCATATATTTTCTGTGCACTAAATATTTTTAAATACCATAAAGGCTTTTAAAAACAAATACCTTAGAGCACCTAAATACCTTAGAGCACCTCCTAAAAATATTTTTAACAGACACAATTTTGGTTTTGTTTTCTATATGTTGAAAAGAAGAAAAGAAATTCTGATGTGAGGGAAACCAGAAAGCAAAGCAAATGCTGCAACACTCCTGTAGAAAAGTAAACAAACAAACAAACACCACTGTAGGCAAAGATGCACTGAGCTATCAGATTGTAATGGCAGTGAAGGGAATCACAGACACCACACTAAGAAAGGGAAACTACATATAAAGCCAAGTCAATCTCATTAGAGAAAATAAAAAAGATAATTAAAGCATATGCATGCATTCTGTGGGCTTTACTTGTCCCTGCCACACATCTATGGATTTCAGTTGTTGATTAAGGATATGGGAGGTTTTTTACATTTTCATGTGTCCTTTAGTGGCTTGAGGATATAAAGGCCCTCCTTGACAGCATACTGCACAGGAGAGCTGGATGCTTGCAAAAACAAATGCTAAGTGTCCTCAAGCCAAGCTTAGAGCTGTGCATTTCAGTGTTTTCCATGGAGCTAGTTGTGCAATACTCAGCCTCCTCTAGTCATTAGGGATACATCTGCCTTTTCTACAGGTTAAGATGGAATGATACACCTGGAGCACTTTACATGATGAAACGTTGGATAATAATATTTGTGAATGTTTTCTAAACTGTTGAATAACAGCTGGGACTGTCCTGATGGCACAGGTGTCTTTGCAGTGGAAAGGTCAGCAAAAAATGTTATCCACTGATTAGTGACAGAGTAGCTGCAGCATAAGTTTGTGAGCCTTTTGTCTAATGAATTATGACTTCAGTGCTATGATCATTGATCCAGCTCCCACTGAAGTCAACAAGAATCTTTCCATTGATATTCAAGAGAAGCTGGATATAAATAGACCTACAAAGTCAGTAGTCTTTGGGAAAGTTCTTTGGCTTCAGATGGAGAAAAACGCAGCCCAATAAGGCTGTAAATATTTCAGAATGGAGTTATATACTTCTGCTGGCACAGCAGACAGTTTCTTTTTATCTGGACATAAAGAGCACTTCAGACAGCTTCTTGATTTTAGCTGGTTAGAACAGTTTTAAAGTTCACAAAATACTGCATTACAAGTGGCAGATGTATTCCTCACTGCTGTGGGTCAACAGTGGGAAAGTTTTGAAAGAGCTTGAAAGAACTCACTGTTTGCTATGTTGATGGACATTCATTGATTTGCTGCATATTCTTGGAGGTTAATTGCAACTTTAGATGTAAGTATTTTGACACATCCATGGATCAGCAAAAACTCTGATGCAGCCTTTCTTGAAGTTATTGCAGGACTGAACTTGCATTGTGTGGATGACTGAGTCAGAAAGGCTGAGCCTTCTCCCTCTGCCTTGGATGATCCTTTAGGGAGCCATTTCTCATGCTTGCTAGAGTTCCCTGAAGAGATTAAATTTATGGGCTAAGGCTAGAACTAATGAAAGGGGGGGGTGGAAGAATCTCACAGATCTTCACATACAGAAAATTGCTATGGGAATCAAGTTATCTAGCACAAGAACGTGTTAGGAGCAGGCCAAGAACAAAGACATGAACAGATCTCTGAAATCCTCGAAGGGACCAGAGGGCATTTAACTAAATGGACACTGAGCTACCTACACCTGAAAACAAACACACTGTATGGGGAAATAGAACTATGCTTATAGTAGGGATGGAAGGAAATTCAGTTTCCCCATTAGAAGATCTGGCAATATGTCTTGCACTGACCAATATTAATGAAGCAGACTGTGTCTTCATTACTATCTGATAACTCTGGCCATGCCAGTGTGTATGTGTGCATGTTAAGTCTGTGTGTGTGTGAAAAAGGACATTTTTTTCTGTCTGTCTGCACCTTCTCTTCCCTTCAGTGGACAAATCTGGCAAGAGGCTATTGTCTTTACCTCTGCTTCTGCATGACCTCTCCTGAGAACAAACACTGTACATGAAAGCTTTTCCCTGAAAATTTTTATAGCTTCACTAAAAATACTGTACACACACTTAAAAAGACATTTTATCAGAAAACAATTACATGGAAGCCCTTTTAGAGTAAATTACTGTAGGAAAACATATCCTTCCTCTCCTCACACAACATCAACACATACCATTATTACGTATGTGTTCCTGTCAGGAGTCCAACCATGTATACTGCTATTGAAATGTCTGTACATTAGACAGTTACATACTTTGAGCAGCTTCAGAAACTGCAAGCAGATTTTAAGTACATTCTGTGCTTCATCCTTATGGCCCAGTTCCTGTTATCCATCAAGCCTGTTTTAAAATAGGACGCGTTTTTGGTACTGCAAAGTCAACAGTGCTGGAAAGTTGGCAGGTAGGCTTGTTTAAACAACATTCCCAAGTAGTCTCCTGGCAGGTGTTTCCAGAGTACTTTGAGCACAATTCTTTGGGTGGGAGATCTGCCAAAGTACATAGCAACAGGGAAAGAAGTATTTTCCTTTTACCGCCGTTGGGACAGTGCAGTGTTTTAGATGCTGTGCTGTGCATCCATTTCGGGAGCTCATTCTGGCACCCTGTCAGAACCTATACAATGGCAAAACACACAGCATCTTCCTGCCTCTTTAATGCAAGTGAGTTCCAGAATACTGACTGGTAGGTTATCTTCCTGGCAATGGGCCAGCCTCTGACATGCCTTTTGCCCCAATCTAGTCTGCCAGCTATGTAGAAACCTTTCACCTTGGAACTGCTTTCCACAGACTGTCATGCTGCAAGGGTTTGTGCAAGTTCAGAGCAAATGCTCGTCTCATAGCCAGCCAAAAGTACAAAATGGGAAGGGCGGATGGGCAGGAGAGGGATCAGAGAAGCCTTGTCTACCTGGCACCTATTTCTGCTAGAGCCAAACCTAGCTTTGCTTAATTGAAACCTGTCCTTTGGATTTGAAAAACACACGACTGGTTTTATAATCCTTCTGGCAGCCTGTCCACTTCTCAGTATGTGTCCTGGACCTAAAATTACCCTCTATAATATCCCTGCAGAAATAATCTTTTAGGTATGTTTACTCTTACCTACATACAAATGTCTTCTGACCTAAAATAGACAGTAAACAGTGGTATGTGGAACAGTATGTGGAACAGTAAACAGACATCAAAGGCTAAAGGAGACATTAACTGAGGGATATGCTGGTTTGAAATTTAACCTTCAGTGCTATATTGAAATAAGCCCTGTTCAAAGACACGGTCACAGCATGTTTGGTTGTTAAACAAGTTCTTAGTAGTCTAATACCAGAGCTGCAGCTACAGGTGACCTGCACTCATGCAGCCTTGGCACAGGCTATGGAATGTGCTCTATAGCACAAAACTCTTTCCAAATGCTTTAATCTAAAATCCGATTCTAATTCTTAGTTGTAGAGAAAAAGAAACAACTGGGTCAAACCAAAACACGTTTATTTTCCTGGATATGTAGACAGCCTAATGAAAAAGTTTCAGATGTGACCTATTCCAATCACTTGAGAACCTTTCACCATTGAGGTAACTGTGTCAGCATCCATACTGCCAGTTATTTCACTCGGGCTGTTACTGGGTATGTGACACCTCTCCATACTGCCTCTGCCCCCATGCCCTTACTCTTCCCCATACTCACCTGCCCTACTGGCTGTACAGTGAGCTAACAACACCTTCACTTCTCTCATTCCTAACTCTGCAAGCTGGCACAGGGACAGAAACCTGTGGTACTCTGTAAGGTGGAAATGACAATACTCTGTGCTAAATTCTGCAGGATGACAAGCAGAGAGGGTGGTAACTTTTTTTCTGTTTCTATTTGTAAAAATCTTCATTTCCCTGTTGAAATTGTCTGGCACAGAATTTTCAAGTCGTTGGAGCAGTCTGCCATCAAATCCAGCTGGCCTGGCTACAAAATATGTGGACAGGCAAGGACCCTCCTTTGTCTTCTGTAATGCGCAACCTTCCTGTTTCACTAAGCCTGTCCTGTTTCCCACCCAAAATTCACCTTGGCCTGAGGTAGAGGCAGGCTCTTCTCTAGGGGCTTGGCTTCCCCAGTGAGTTGTGACTCCTCCTGTCTTCAAAATTAACTTCAAAGCTCTCCTCTTATTGATATTTTATATGTGGCCATTTCCATTTTTTTTTTTTTTTTTGTCTTTCATGTGTAAGTAAAAGGGGGAGTCTTGTTTTCTATATTGTATCTTGTATAAGTTAGAGAGCTCAGGTATGTGCTCACAGTCCGGGGTTGCCAACATAGGCAGCCTGGCATCAGACACCTCCTTTTCCAGGCATGGAGGGTGGATGAGCAGGAGAGCATGAGGACACAACTGAGCACTGCACAGCCACGTGGCAGGTCTGAGCAGCCCTGCTCTTATTGCACTGTGACTTCATGAGCATTGCAGCAAATGGAAGTTTTCAGCAGAATCGATGATAAAAACTAACCAGAACAAAGCACAAGGGATTACTTCAAGGAAACCCAGCCCAGCAAGATAGTTAAATACTATATTGTAGGGGAATATTGCAGTATCTTCTTTTTATTAATAACTTTCTAATAAGTTCTTAATAAATTATTTTCCATTACTTTGTGTAATAACTGTTTTAATTAATGAAACGAAGAAACATGAAACAAAGAAAATGTGCAATGGATCCAGGGGATTCAGCTATTCTATGCCTAGTTTTGGTGTAAAACTACTTCTCAGTGGTACACATTGATGCTAGAGTAATACTGAGGCATTACAGTGAGAGTAGCTAAGTGTCCTTTTCTCTTGTTTTTTTTACAATAACCTAGTTATCAATCATTTAATATTCTCAGAGGGTGGCATTTACTCTGATGTTGGCTCTGTCCCCAGGGAAGAGAGTAATCCAAGAAAATAAATGCCAGTGCTTTAATTCTGGGTGAAGCAAAATTTGAGTGACTATTTCCAGAAATGTTTATAGTATTTGCCAGTCTACATTGCTCAGATAAAAAATAGAGTGAATAATACTAGTATGGTTTGTTAAAAAAAAAAAAAAAAAAAAAAAAAAAAAAAAGCTGTATTCTGAGATGTTATTGGAATCCTAAGTATTTCCAGGTGTTGTGCATGGCTTACAATAGTAAGGATAGAAATTTTCCCAGCCTCTTTTTCCTTTTTGTTTTGACTTTTTCTGATGTTGTGAAGGGTACTAAACCCACAAGCGTAAAGAATATTCATTTGTCCTGATTGTGTATGCTCCTGATGATTGGGCTTTTCCATTCTGACCTATGATCATATTTCTTTTTTGACTTCATCCCTTTACTTTGGCGCAGTCTACCTTCTCCAGATAATGGAGCAAGATCATCACTGTTTTCTAACAAAAAATAAACTTAGTCCATTCAAGTTGCATGCACCACCACAGACATCAATGTGAACACAAACACTTGCAGTGATGATGACATTTTTCAATCATTACCAAAGTAGGCCAGGTGTAGTCTAAAAACCTCAGATTTACTTTATAAATCCTATGAATCTCTGGATTCCTCAACCAGAAGTTGGATCTGCTGCATCTAACTGATTGTCAGGCTGATAGACATGCCTGTTCAAGAGAATAAGGAAATTTTAATTCCCTAACAATTTTGACTGGGCATATATTTTCAAACAACTTGCCTTTAATTTCTGGGGTTTGCTGATAATTATTACTTTTAACTAGGAAATGCTCCTCTTGTGACAGGTGCAGTATGGCTGTTGCTTTTTAAAGGCAAATATTTAAACCTATGTGATCTCAGAGATCTGCATCAGTCAAAAAGGCTCTTGGAAATGGAGCTTTGGAAACAGAAACAGAAATTTTCAGAGCTTTTTTTAAATCTTGGGGGACATTGCCTGTCATTCTCACTGGTAACTTTTGAAAGAGGAACATTCCTGGATGTTTTACTTCCTTTACAGTGCTAGATGTAATTTTGCTCCAATGCTGGCATAGCTCTCTCTAGTGTGGGCAAAGGTCTTGCAACCAAATGGAATTTCTGTGAGCGTGGTTGCAAAATGCTTCTTCTAGAGAACCTGACAATGAAAACACAGAAGAATGTGCTGAGTTATCAGTGTGGGGTTTTTTTGTAAATCATACTAATGCCTGTCTCCCTCTTTGAACAGTTTCTTCTGAAATTTGTGGGAGTTTATCCGTACCAATGCCAAATTACCAACTAGGTTTCAGTATTAAATCAACTTTGCAAAGAAATCATATATTTTGTTCTGTTGGGTGAAAGGTGCATAACAGTAATTCAGTGGAGATTTTCTTGCAGAAAATAGAAAGCACTTCAAGCCTTGGAACAAAATGTTTTCTAAGACTAGCTGAATGGTTACCAGGCTGTTGACTTGGAGCCAGCTTTCAGATCCTTGTTTGTTTGGACCTGTATCTAGGCACAGCTGCTAAACCAGCTTACAAGCACACCTCTGTGGAACAGATCCTCCATCTAGAGCTCTCAGCAGCATGTGCTGCTACAGCATTTAGCTGCCAGACACCAGAGTATCAGTTCTGACACATCCCATTTCCTTTACTCACCTCAGTAATTGAAATATGTCCAATGCTCTACCCTTTTGGATTTGTGACCAATTAATAAAGGGGATAGAGAATGTTAGCTGGCTGGTTAGTTTGTTCCATTGCACAGAAGACAGTTTAGGAAATCCCAGCCCACGCAGGAGAGGAATATGGAATAACAAAATTTAAATATAGGAAGAACAAGAAAGAAGTAGCACATGAGGCTCACCTGTTGGAAGGCAACTCACTTTCTAGCAAGATATGAGGACAAGGCTAGGAAGGCAAAAGAGATTCCAGATTCTTTGGAAAGGTGCTGTTGCCAGGACTTTTAGGGAAGTATTCTCAGTGGATACACTCAGAGAAGACCATGGATGTAACAGGCTGCTTTCTTACAGGCTGCTGTTTCCTGAGCTTTGTCATTTTAACAGCTATTTTGTATGTGTTCTGTTCTGTGACACCACCTAGTTCTAACTATTCCAGGCCTGCTTTTAAAATAACTGGCAAAACTCAGGAATTTATTTTCTGAATAAAAATCTGAGATTATCTTCAGACTTCAATATGGAAGTAGGAATGGCTATACTTGAAATGACCATTCCCTCATAACATCTTATATACCAGAGACAACCAAATAATTTTTGAAGTTTTCCTTGAGAAATATAAAGGGAATAGAAATTCAACCTTTCCTTTTTATTTTTTTTAACCTGCTGTTAGTTCTGTGTTAATGCTCAGCTTTTAACTTGCTGAAAAAAAGTAGCAATTGTATTTCCAGTGCATTATTCTGCTCTACAGATTTTTTTTTCAGGAATATTGCAGCAAATAAATTCATTAACAGCATTCTTAGAAAGTATGAATTTTAAATGCACATTAGGCTTCATCTGCAGAAAATAAATTTTCAACTCATAAAACTTATTTTTTAGACAAAATAATCTCCATCATATTTCACCATCTTAAATAATTCCATCTCAGCTCAAAATTTATGCCATGCAACTGAGTCATTGTAACAAACCACTGCCATGCTTTTAAACCAGTACTAAGCAGAGTCAAATTAGTTATTGCAAATAACCTGTCGTTGTTATTCTGCCACAGAACAGGACAAATACTCTGTGGTGAATGAATCCAAACCAGACTAACCCTCAGCCTTCAAATTTTGATTATTGAATATCCTTACCCAACTGTCTATAAAGAATGCAGTCAGTGAACTTTGAAAAGAATATGCATTGAAAGAAAATTGGGAGGTGCTCACTATTTATTTCCAAAGTTTTCATTTCATTGAAGTACATGATTTGTTGCAAAATATTTACAAGTTCCATTAATGAGAGAAAGAGAGAGAAAGGAAAGTCATACAACAGCTTCAAAATAGGAAATGGAGGTAGCTGTCTTAGACTGAAGGATAAAGAAGACATTTCTCCTTCAGAGCAGGCTTCAACTGGTGCAGGAAACCATGCACAATGGAATTCATGTCATAACACTTCAGTCATCTGGAAAGTAGATGTTTAATTTAGTAGCTGCCTCAGTATGCTCTGTAGCCAGCGGCAAGTAGGCACCTCCTAAAAATCCTGATCCACCTCAGATGGGTTGAATACTCCTCCCCACTGACTACAGAGGAAGCATCAGTAACCAGCCCAACAGCTCAGACAGCTGCCTTTCAGCAGGTTAATGTCAAGGGAGACGAATCCTCCTTAGGGAAAGGCTGAAATTGCTGTGGTCAAAATTTACCCTGTGCACGTTTGTATTTTGTCACAAGGGCCTCTGGCTGGTGAGGGACAAACGTACCCATGACGTGGTTGTCCTGCTCCTGGAGTGGTTCTGGCTCTGCGAAGCACAACAGCCCTGGGGCTGGCAGCACTGGGAAAGAGCAGCTCAAGGAACAATGGGCTCGCAGCTGAGCTGTGCACAAATGAGGAAAGGAAGCCATTTGTCATCTCTAGGCCTTAATGGAGAGCCACTTCCTATTAATTAGAGGAACATAGAAATTGGGGAAAAAAAAAAAAGAAAACAAGAAACTTACGTAATATGATCTCAGAGCTGGCTGATTTGCTAATGTAAAACACAGGGTGGAAAAAAAAAGGCTGATAATGTGGAACAGTAGGGCATGACTGCTGATCTCATAGAAAAAACATGCGGAAAATACTATTCAAAACACTGGCAAAATGACTTCATGTGAAAGGCAGATTTCTTCTCTTCCAGTGGGCAGAATGTTCCAAAGGAACCTGCATGCGTCTGCATGTGTGCTTTTTCCATCAACAGGCCTGCAGAAGGCTTGGGTATGGCAGAGTCAAAGGGGCAGCGTTTGGTTCACACGATGTGTGTGTCTGTGTCCTAGACTGGCGTGCTGTTAGATTGTACCTGAGACTTTTCCTGCTTCAGCCCCGCAGGAGAATGTTCTGAGGTTTCAACAGATTGGGGAGCAAAAGAAAATTCCTTACCAGCTGCAGTCATTCACCCCTAGCTCTCCAGACTCAAATGGCTAGCAAAGCAGAATTAGCAGCAGGACCTGCCCAGTCCCTGCTTTTTAAAACTGGAGTCTGGAGCATGGGCAAATGACCCAAGACACTCCCTACTACTCTCATTTAAACATCTAACATGTACACTTTTTATTTTTTTGCCAGTTGTGAATGACTGAAGAAGTGGGCATTTGTTCACATAGAACAAAAAAAACCCAAACCCTCCATTCATGATACTATAAAAAAAAATTAATATTTACCAGGCAAAACTTCCTTTCTCTTTCACATACTGCAAAAAGGGTTTAATAGTGACTACTTTAGGAAGAGATAGTTTGCTGTGCTAAAAATAGAAGGTGTCCAGTATTTTGCATGAAATGTGGTGTCAAAATTGTTAGTATTTACTAAAATTTTAGGAGGGATTTCTCTAAGTGCTTATGAATTCCAACTCCCACTATTACACACTCAAGCACTACACTCTTTCGCTTTTATTGGCAGGAAAAGGAGTTTGACAGGGGCTGATCAGAGACTTGAGAAACAGAATTGTTGGCCTCTGTTTCTCATGCTGTTTTTCCTTCCATCACTAATCTGTAATAAGCCTGGACATTGAATGAGATTCCACACATGCTGAAAAATGAACCCAGATGTCCCTGTGGAGATGAGCATGGCCCTCTCCTGAACAGGCTCTCCATCACTTTCCTGGAGGTAAATGTGCCGTATCAGCCCTACCTGTGTGAGCACAGTCTCTGTCACCCCCTTCCTTCCTAGCAAACCTATGTCTCTCATCCGTGTATTTTTGGAAACATCTGAGTAAAGACAAATCTGAAGTTTTAGCCCGTGCCCAATAAGAAAAAAAAAAAGTTGTCAGGTCCTTTACCCTGGGTACTAGGTGCTTGTTTGTGCGTTGGTGTACTCTTTTGTCCTTAGTTACCAGCTTCTCTGACATCTGATGTTATGACACTTTCTAATTCTTTGACAAAGTGCAGTGGTAAAATGAATTATTTTATTGCTCATAACTGTTGCATGCACTGTCTTGCCTTAGTAGTGTTATTGTCTGCATTAAACTAGTCTGCTTCAGGTAAAATCTAGTAGGAGTGCCCAGTTTTAGGCAACAGTTAGGTCAGGCACTGAGCTGACTCAGATGTAGCTGACACTGGCTTTGGGTTCTTTATAAAGAGCTGTGCAGATGCCATGGCAACTGACCCAGGCTGAGAGAAGCAGGCAGAGCATAACTAAATGGGGCTTTGAGATTTTCAGTGAAGTTCACTGGAAAACAACCTGACATCCATACATATATATTTTTTTTTATATATTTACATGTGGCACTCAATTGGGTAGTATTTGAAGTTTTGAAGTATTTTTTCATTAAGAAAATGTTTTTTGCATAATTTCTGATCTTAGGCAAAACAGCCTTGGCCTTTGCAAAGGCTCTAAAGACTGTTAATATTTGACTAGCTCCTATAACTTTAGCAAATCAAGCATCAAATGGCATAAGGGATATGGAGTGTAACAGGAGTTTGTCTTTTAGTTATTCATATAGGAAACATACATTATCCTAAGTCATTGTATTTACCAAGAATAGAACTAAGACCTGCAATAGTCCACAACAGAGATCAGCAAGAAAGATAGGAAAACCAAAGATGGCACACAGGTATTCTATCATGCGTTGTGGTCTAGAGGTAGGAGCAACATCATAGAAGAGAGATCTGTAAAAGGCAACACCTCCCTGCTTCTGTTTAAATTTAAACTGCACACTGTCTCATAAAAAGTTGAAATAACCATAAGGAGAACATTCTGTCTTGGAGGTGCAACACATCCTGGGTTTCTGGTGATCTTTTACTAGGCAGGTTTTAATCTCTATTTTGGGGGAAGAAAATTACATCCTGATGCAACCCTTTTAGATAGGCTGCTGCCACCTACATGGAGCACTGGGAAAAAGACTGTATTACCTAGCTAAACGGAGTTTTATAATGTAAATTGTGCCCCACATTTTCTTCTAATAAATTTTTTTTCACTCTCTCTTTTATTTTTAAAACAGCTGAAAATTTGTCATGTGCCTTAATGTAGGGCTGAGATCTTAATCCCAGTTTTATGAGGTCTATTAAACTGATACGTATTGTGCTATGTGGGAATTAATCCCAGGTGGCCTCCAGGAGAGCCTGGTGTCTCTAGTTCTCAACTGATTGTCTCCTGTGCATGTGATCTGTGTGTTTTCCAGTGTGTACAGTGTATTGTGTATTACAATTTAATGAGATAAAGACAAGTTGAACGTGCACACTTAATCAGCTCAAATGATAGTATTTCCTAACCCATATCACCAAGAAAGGCTCACAGCTGTTCAGGCTCATTCCAGTGAGTAATAGCTTTCAAAGAAAAATGAACCATAAAAAATAGTAGAAATCAAAATGTAGTTAGAGTTAACCAGTAATCTTTCTGTCTTAATTACAGCACTGCAATTGTCCTTACTTGAGAGAGAGAACTCCTGAGAGAATTTTGCCCACTGGATTGTTTAGAGGAAAAAATCAAAACCTTGTAATTTTTTCTCTCTGGTGTGATTTCTTCCTTTATCCTATAAACTGTCAGGTTCATGTACTTTTAATTTCATTGTCTGGGAACATGTTAGCTGTGGTATGGAAGTGTCAAAGAGAAACTGAGTATTTCTGAAAGCTTATGGAAGAACTGGGCAAAGTTTTAAGAGATCATTGCTGCAGAAACTAGTGATTTGCCTTTTTCAAGGAAAACTGCTTAAACAGTACTGGAAACTACATTCACGAAGCAGGATGTATTACTTTAATGTATTTTGAACTGGTGGATTGTACATGTTTCTCCAAATTAGATCTACCTCCCTCTTTGCTCCTCACCCTTCATATCTCCTTTCCAGGACATGTTTCTCTAGTGCCTGTTTTTGCCCCTTATTAGACTGTCCATATTCTGAACAGAGTTCTTTTTTCCCTTTTCATCTCCTTGTCCCTTCTTCATCTTATCTTGTCTTTCTTATAATGAGCTGTTTAATCCCGTAGGTTTTCCAGAAGAGAATGTTGAGGGTATACCCTGACTGTCCTCTCACAGCCTTGTCCTTCCATTTCAGATGTCTCTCTGCTCACCAGAACCCTTCTGCTGCTGAATTTGATTGTCAGGGTGAGATTCACTCACCTAAACACAGGTGTCCAGAGACCTTCCAGTGCCCAGGGTATTTCCTAAGGCTTTCTGTTGTCTGTCTTGAAATCTTTTATAGAGCCCACGTCATTTGAGGCTGTCACAGCTACGTTTAGGTACCTGAATTGTTCCCTCTTAAACCCTTTTGCTCTCCTCTGGCACAGCCACTTGTTCTCTGTGACAAACACACACTCTGTAGGCACAAAACAGCTTGTCAAATGCCTCCTCTCTGGCATATCTATTTCCTGGGAAGCTTCAGCTGCTGTTTCCATTGAAACTTTTTTGCACAGTATCAACTTCCAATACTGAAAGGGTTCTAGAAAAATGAGTAAGTCACTCAGTCATATCAAGGTTTATCCCTTGATAAACCACATTTACCAGCAGGATACTGAAGAAAGACAGACAAATTATCACCCATACTTGAATCTACATCCTGATTTATCTCATAGGAGATAAATTATATATTATCATAGGAGACTTGACAGAAGGAAATGCATTCAGTATTTTTTCCCACTTGTAGCACTAAATCCTTATTTCTCAGATTGTGATTTTCCATTGCTAGCCTCTAATAACCCTTCTTTTTATGTTTCCCACATGAGTTCCTGTGAAAATGCAGCTCCTTCAGGAGTTTTAGGTGCAAATCTGAAAGATTGAACAAGCGAAACATGGGCTCTGAGTCTAATACCCTTTTACTTTCCCAAATCATTGCTCCACACAGACCCTGAAGAGTAACTGTGAAGCTCAGCCGTACTTCAAACAAATAGAGCTTTGAAAGTGGTGGCAATAGCTTCATTTTTCACCCACTAATATATTTCAAAACCCTCTTTAACATAATTCTTCCATGAATTTGGCTAAATATTTGACCTTATGTGTCAGATTATGAAACAAATTACAGAAAAATGCAATGTTTTTCTAAGAAATTAATCCCATGTAACCATAGAATGTGTCTGGTCAGTCTAGAATCCATCACCCTGGGATTTTCCTACATGTACAAGTATTACTGGAAGGGGTCTAAAGAACTGACCCTCGGAGAATGACCCTTTTTCATGGGAAAAACAAACAAACAAAAAAGCCAGAAAGCATGAGTTTGCTGAGAGGGCTGAATGACTTTTCGTAAAGACATTCTTCTGTGAGGTGGGAAAGCATCTATCTGAAAATCCTTTCTTTTGCCAAATTTTGAATCTCCTCCTCAATATCTTTGTAATGACAGGCTGGGAAATCTGTGGGCAGTTGTTACCAGCAGTTGTTTTGCCTAATTTCCTCTCAAAAAAAAAAAAATTAAACTGCAAACCTGTCCATTTTAGCCAACTGTCCTGCTTTCAGACAGTCAACAATTTGATGTAAATTAAGGTAATGAATACTGTCAGGTATTTAATGGTGTTAGCCAGGTATGTACACTTAGCCAGGTATGTAACATTGTTCTTATACTTGCATGTGGGACAGGATTCCCTCTTGATCTCCCCTGAAGACTGACTGAAGTAACATTTAGAGGTCTTAGTCTGATCTCATGGGGCAGCATCACAAGATGGTAGAAAACACTTGGTTGTGGACAACCCCCGATATGAGTACAGGCTGGGGATGAACAGGTGGAGAGCAGCCCTGGAGAGAAGGACTTGGGGGTGCTGGCGGGTGAGAGGCTGGACATGACCCAGCCATGGGTACTCAGCACAGAAAGCCAAATGTCTCCTGGGCTGCATCCAAAGCAGCATGGGCAGCAGGGCCAGGGAGGGGATTCTGCCCCTCTGCTCTGCTCTGCTCTGCTCTGCTCTGCTCTGGTGAGACCCCACCTGCAGTGCTGCACCCAGCCCTGGGGTGCCTGTTGGAGTGAGTCCAGAAGAGGCCACTAAGATGATCAGAGAGATGGAGCACTTCTCCTGTGAGGAAAGGCTGAGAGAATTGGGTTTGATCAGCCTGGAGAACAGAAAGTTTTAGGGGGACCTAACTGAGATCTTTTAGTACCTGAAGGGAGCTTACAAGAAAGGCTGGAGAGAGAGTATCTACAAGGGCATGTAGTGATAGTACAAGGAGGAACAGCTTCAAACTGAGAGACAGGAAGCTTAGATTAGATACTATGAAGAAATTCTTTACTGTGAGGTTGGTGAGCCTCCCTCTATCTCTCACCCTGCTGCAGATCACTGGCTTTACTTGGCAGCTCAGTGACCACCTACTATTGTGGAGCATCTCCCCCGATTGTCAGGTGGCCAGCAGTCAGTCAGCCCTGTCTGGGAAATAGCAGAAATGTGTCTCTGCAGGGTTGGTAACTGAGACATTTTGCAAAAGTACCCAGAACCATCAGGGGAAGCATTTTTAAAGCAATTGGAATAACTTCCCTGTAGTGGTTTCCCAGACTTTTCCAGCCTCACTGCTCTCTTAGATAACTTTTCCCTCTCATCCATTTTCATTTTCTCGGGTACACTTCTAAAGTCTATTGCTCAATATAATTCTTTCTGATTTGCAGGGGGTTTATCCCTGCACATAGTTCAGAGTCAGAAATCAGTCTCCGGTGACGGATAAAGTCTCCCCCTTAATTGCCTTTTAACCTTTTCCTTAACTTGGGCTTAAGTGTGTAGAGGAGATACAAAGAACCAAGTTGTAAACTCTTAAAAGAGTAAGGAATGCAACTTTGCTGGCAAAATACATTCTAAACACCTCAGCTCTAAAGATAATGATTAAGAACCAACAATATTTTTTTATTCACTCCAACACCAAGTAATACCATTTAGAAGAAACTTCTATTTTATTGATTGTTGAGTCAAAATATTTTCTGTGACAGGTCACAAAATGGTTTTGCAGCATTTCCACACAGCTGGAGAAATAATCATACAAGCAAAAGGGCAACAGCTGTGACATTTCAAAGTCTTACCAGGAATGGAATTCTGGAAATGTAACAGATGTTTAAAAGTCCCCATCATCTGTCCAGTTTCCCCTCTTTCTCTTTCTTGCCTACATATATATTAAATAACAAGTAAAAGAAATTACTCATGCAGTATAGTTCTGCTTTCCAATTTGTATTATCTGATATTTAAAAGAAAATCTATCCATATTAAAAAGAAAAAAAAATAGAGGTATTTGTCTTAGGGGTTGGATATCTCAGCATTAAGTATTAAATTGTGCTTTAAGAATGAATAAACTGTAGACATCCACTTGAATCCAGTAATTCAAGGCTGTGCTGTGAAAAAAAGACTGAAAGGAAATCTCCAAAACTGTAAGTTCACAGCAGCCATTGACTAACTTTCAGCTCATCAGACAACTGAATGGACAGCTTGTTTTTTTCAGCATTTACCTGAGTCTCACAGACCATACTGCTTGCATGCACTGTGAAAATTATTATTCTGAGATTGCAAGTTTGAAGACTATGGATGAATTGCAGGAAGAGAAAATGACATAGTAAGCAAGTGCAATCAGCACTTTTTTAGGGTAAATTTTCTAGTGATTTGCTCTCTGTCTTTGGGAATAGTTTGAGTTAGCACAGGTTTTCTTGAACACTTTTATTTAGAGCATTTTTCCTCATGCAGAAGGGATATTATTTTCAGTTTACAGTTATTCAGCTAAAGCAAAAGGTCAACTTATTTAGCACTCTTCAATGTTGTTATACATCTTTCACATAACAGCATTCATTTTCACCTGTATTTCATCCTCTCAGTATAATGCACAGGAATACTGGGCAGCATATGTTTTGTTGTTTTTATAGCTTGATTTTCTTCTTTGATTCATTATGAAGCATCTTTGCACTCTGGGTACTCAATTTACCAACTTCTGCAGGTAGTTTCTCCATGGCCACCTTTAACAATCAACTCTCCTTGACTTCAGTGGCATCAAGAATGTGTGTTAGGCAGAAACAAAAAAAAAAAGAGCACACAAGCACTCAGAAAGCAGGAACACTGAGCAGACAGCAGTTTCAGATTTGCAACCTGAGAAGTCACTTGTTTCATTAATATCATCTAAAAATAGCTAAAGGCATCTATAGGTGATTTTTCTGTACCAAAGCATGAGGCTGCAGCAATGAAGGTTGTATTCTGAAGGACTTAGCAGCCCTGTGCAGAGCTCCTGTTCTTGCAGCTCAGTTCCTTTGGGCCACCTCAGTCACAGGCTGTCCAAGGTTCCTATTGCTCTCATTGGCATTAGAGTGAATTTTGGTTTATTCTGTTTGGAAAACTTCTTTCTCGTTGCTGTGTGAGTGCTGGGGTTTTTGAAAATCTGGTCATTTATTTGAGATGTTCAAACCCTCTGAATGGCAAGTTTGTACTTGTACAGCGATTTGCACACATGTTTATAAGGGGACAGAAGTGTGTGGGGGGAATCTCTCTCGGCCAGCACAGCCTGTTTATAACCTACTGACGTCACAGGGTAGGCACAGCTATGCTGAAATAAAGGGAGCCTTCTGATGAAGCTTGTGTCACAAGGCCTTATCCAGAAGGGCTCCAGTAGGAGGCTCAGCCTCAGCTGATCCCATTAGTACAACTCAGTTCAGTCTGGACAAGTGAGCTCCTACCAGGAGACACGGACAGGCACCTTTTCATAAGTGCTCAGAGTGCATGGTGAGGCTGTTGGTGTTGCTAAGTTGTTAGTGAATACTAGAAGAGAATTCTGCCTTAATATAAGTTATCTCACTGGGTCCACTCAAACTTAAATTGTCTTCTTCGTTCTCCTGTACAGCCCCTGTTGAACAATGCAACCACCACCACTTGTACCATGCCAAAATGCCTACAGGGAAGTGTGTAGATGAAGCACAGCCAGCTCAGGCTGAACCCAGGCAAGACTAAAGTGTGTCTGGCTGAAAGGAGAAACACTTTGAAGAGCTGGCCAAAACATTGTCACTGCCTTTCCTCAAAGATGTATAGCCTTTATTCATCAAAGTTATGGCTGACTCCTCATTAGATGTGATCAAATTTGCAGCAATTTCCAGAAATATGTTCTCTCACTTTCAGCTCACTAGGAAACTCTGTCATTTCCTTGTAGATGGACATGTTGTCCCAGTGATTCATGCAGTTGTCACCTCCATCCTGGACCTTGTAACAGAAGTGGAATCCGGAACCTGTGAATAGATCCAGAAAGTAACTGCTGACTTTTTCCATAGTGTAAGGTGCTTTCAGCACTGAATGTCTGAACTCAAGTCCCTAGCAGGCTCCCACTTTCTCTCAGTACCTGTTCACAGCCTTGGCCATAATTTTCAAAGGAATTGAAGAAATGTCAGAGTAAACTGGGTACTTCTGATGTGCTTTAGATCACGAGGTTCAGGAAAAAATATGGGAGAACTATTTGCAAAATCAATCTAATTTTGCTTTGTGATGCCTGTACCTCTTGCCAAGGTAATGCTGCTGTGGAATGCTCTTCTGGATTCTGATCATCTTGATGAAATATTGGTGTTTTCCCTATGTGATTGGGTGGGTGAGGAAAGGAGCTTATTACCACATATGACACAATTCAACAGCTGTTTTTATTCTATAATCCCCTCTTCTTTTCACCCCCAAAAAACCAAACCAAACCAAACCAACCTCCCAAAAGCACCTCATAACTTAGTAAATCTTGATCCCACAGACCATATGCAGAGGCAACCAAGGACTTTTGATGTTCTGTGGAAGAAATTCAGATAGTGTCTTGTTCTGTTTAGGACTTAAGGCTTAGTAGCTCTTTTTTTTTTTTTTTTTTTTTTACCTTCAGGCTCTTTCTAACTTCATTTACATTTATTTCAAGGGAAGTCATTTCAAATACTCCGGGGTTTAAAAAAATTTGAATTCTAGAGTTCCATGAGTGAGACCTTCTGAGTGCAAAAGTCAGTTCATGTGATTTATTCACATGGAACAGAATTTGTTTCTGCTTAAATACTGAGAAGTTCTCTGCTGCTTCATACTCCATTTGAGTTTGTTAAGACAGTGTATTTCTTATGCAACAACAAAAATGTTGGAATTAGTCAAGTAAATCAGTTTCATTCAGAATGAAAACAGGAGGGTGGAATGAGGTTGTATTTAGAAACTGCTTTTAAAACTGTGAAACAGTATAATATTTAGGTTTATTTTGGCAAGTGACTGACTAAATACAAGGGGATACAGGTTAAACAATTGTAGAAAGGGTGGTTTTCATATGATAGTAAAGAATGTGAATAAAAGTAAATCAAACTGAAAGGAATACTCCATCAAAATGCATATTTTTCTTTGGAAAAGTGGTATAGTAAAGGTCAACACAGACAGCTCAGGTGAAAGTGAGGACAACATAGACTGCTACCATACTGAGGCCAAAAGGCTTGCAAGAGTAAGTAAATTTCATAGGAAAAATGCTTTTGGTCTTGAAAATATAAATCAAACTTGAGTCAGTATACCAGTCACAAGGAGAATTCATGGGCGAAGTGGCTTGCCTACAAACTTTTTCATTCTAGAATATCTTACGGAGCTAAGAGGCCAATAGCCATATCTTTTACCTAGCTGTATCAACCAGACTCAGGTCTCAGAGATGTGCTTGATCCTAAGTTGTGAAGCACCAGCTGTGAATGGGCTGCTGCTTTGAATTAAACAGAGCAGCAAACCTGATTGGAATTCATAACAGAAAGCCAGCTGTATGTGTATGTTAGCTGTGGCTAACACACATTTCTAAGGAGAAGAAGATCAAAAGTTCATTTGCACCAATAATCCTGTCTTGTTGTCTTGGTTTTTCATATGACTGGAGAGCAACTGTGTGTCTATAAAGTTCTTCCCCCAATTTCCTTTTCCACCACCATTCTGGCTGCATTCATTGCTGGCTAAGAGACATACATTGGCCAAACAAATCCTTGCTGTGCTTTGGAACAACCTTGCAGCCTAAACTGCACATCTGATGAATTCAACTAGTTCACAGAGTAGAAGAAAAAAGGCCGCATAGAAAACACATATTTATGTATGATTGTCAGTGTTTTGGGAAAAGAACCTGCTCTGTGCATTCAGCAAGTTGGGCTAGATGATCTTTCAAGGTCCCTTCCAGCCAGGATTTTCTGTGACTCTATAATGAAATGAGTGATTTACTCTATCTCCTTTATATAATAACTGCAAAAAAAGGGAGGAATAGTCATTTGAAACTGCCATTCTCATAGCAAAACGGGCTAGGCAGGCAGGCAGAAACATCCAACACAGATGTTACTGGTGGGAGCCACTCATGGAAAGAGCCATTTTCCAGTTCATAGTGACTATTGCTAGGGAAAATGGGCACCCCAGAGTGTATGGACAAGGTATTTGGTGTACAGTTAATAAAATTCACACAAATATTTCAGCATAAATGTCCACATTCCTGTCAGACTGAGGGCAGGGATGTTTGCCCCAAGTAGACCCCATGAAACTGAAACCATGGGTCTTCCTTTCTGCCATACATGGAGGAACTTAACAAGAAATCCAAATTTATCCATGTGAAAAGAGCCTGGTAGAAATGGTAAAGAAGCTCAGAGAGAAAGACAGATTAGTTCAAAACAAAACAAAACAAAACAAAGCAAAAAGCTAAAGGATCTCACTTTTCTAGTTGCCTGGATTAGAGAAGCATTCTGTCCTGAGCCCACAGCCAGTGAGAAGAAGCAGCTGGAGCTAAACAGAGAGTTGCTCCCCACAATTTTGCTATGATTTTCATACTTTTTTGGAGATTCCTGTAATTTATGGCAAGAAAATATGATTAGTTAACTTAGTCTGACCCACGTTTTCTTTAATTCTGACTTAGTCCAGTAACTTATCTTTAGTTGCAACACATTTCCTCAATATGAAGACACCAAGAAATGCAGGATTTACCACCATCTGGACGAGGGGTTTTTTCCCAATGATCAGTCATCCCTCCAATTTTCAAAAGAATGTATGTCATCTCACAAGCATCTCCCTTAAGCTTCTGGTCATTTATTACATACTATTTTTTTTCCTGGTATTTTCTCTAGATGAGCATAATTAATGGAGACATCTCAGTCTTATTCTTCCCAGCTGTATTAATCTCTGGCAACATAAACCAGGAGTAAAGCTGTCTAACAGTGTCCGGGAAGAAACAGCATTGGTTTAATTCAAATAATTCATTATAGTGCTGCATTTTACTTAGCACAGAGGACTCTCTACCACCACCATCCCTCTTTAGGGACCCGAGGCAGTCACCATAATTATTGCAAGTGCTCCTAAGACCCAAAAAGGTAATAAAAAATAGATTGCATATTTCCTTTAATTATATTTTTTTATTATTTTGAAGACTATATTTTATTATTATTGTTCAAATTATTATTATTAATCATCAGAGTAGTCTGAAATTAATATTCAGTGTTTTTCTAATTATTCTTTCATTTGATTATTTTAGTGGCAAACTGGGGTATACAGGGGGAAGAGAAGAGGCAGTAAAACCAGCAAGATAAACACTTGTGAAAATTCTAAATATTTTTGAAATACTTTAACAGAATGGGCTTGGGGAATAAAATGCCTTTCCTTTCAAAGCTTAGAAAACATGTATTTCTTTAGATTTTCTGAGAAGACTTCACCAAATCTTAGTCCTTTCTAATGTCATGAATAAGGAGAACTGGGGAATATGGAACTAAGCTGGTTTACCCAACAGATCCTCTTAGGGATATCATAAAGAATGTTCCTTGTGCAACTTCCTCAGATCAGGGAAATCTGCTATATTGGCTGCTTCCCTCTTTTCCTTCCTTTGTGGAGCAGTAACACAGTGGAGTCATTTCTCAGGGGTGTCACAAAAAATGAATACATGGATCTAATGGCTATAGCTCACACTGAAGAAAAACAACATTCCTGATCAGCTAAGCAATATGATTTGTTTAAGCTTCCAGCATGAAAAGAGTTCTTACTCCCCAGTAAGACCTGTAGTTTAGGAACAGTTACATTAGAAATTAGAAAAGCATTCAGAGTAAATAGCAGTAAAATAATTATAGCCCCTTGAGAAGCGATTACAATTCTGCTTTAATATTAAAAACAGGACCTTGTTAGGTGAGCAAAAGGAATACTAATGCCTTCATCCTTTCCAGATGATTCACACTGAATCCTGATTGTCCAATGTTGTTTGACATTAACGAAGGTAAATAAATCCACAGAAATCTCTCTCACTGATTTCATCTAATTGGTTCTGATTACAAATCAAGAACTTCTGAGAATGTCAGAGTTTGTTCAAGGAACAAGGTTGGACACCTTTGAATCTGACTGCCTATATTTTATTCTTGGCCACAGCTCAGAGGTAGACCCAGTCACCTGTACTAACTATTTTGCAGAAGTGTTTGAACTTGAACATTAACCCCATTACAAATATCAGTCAGCTTTAAACAAGGCCTTTGTGCTGTGCTCCACCTGATGTGTGCTGCACTCTCCTCCTCCAAAGGAAGGCCAGGTGGCACTGTTGCAAAAATGCTTGCTAACTCTGTCAACCCATGTGTAAACTGGTAGGCCTTGAAGAGCTGCTTCTTGTCACTTGTTTTATAAATCTCCCCAGTAAAAATTGCTTTCCTTGCTTTAATTTCTTTGCAAAACCATTTAGGTAGGTTTGCTGTCACAGCAATCACACTGTACAGTACTAGATACTATACTACACAAGTTCTTACCACATTACTCTGCAAGAACTTCTTCCCACCCAGTTAAAAAGGGGTGGCACTTTTTCTCTCATTCCCCTTGGCAGTCTCTTCAACAACTATTTAAAGTAACTCCATTGTGGAATTATTTTGCCCAAAATTACTTTACAGAAAATCTGAAATCTCTTCCCTGTACTCATATGGTAAGAGCAGTAACAGAACTGAGATGGGACCATAAGTAACCACAGGAATTTATTCCTCTTTCCTTCCTTATCCGCTCTAACCTACACGAATAGTAGCTTGACATGACAGGTGCTGCTGCAGCTGTAGGTTTTCCCAGGGCTCTGTTCTGACCTTTAACGTCTGATAGAGTCTTTTTGCTCTTGCTGGTTTTCTAAGCACTTAAAGAACAGCTGTCATTATCAGCTGAAATGAAATTCAGATAGACGAAGATTTCCTTCATCCGACACAATGAAGTTTCACACAGAGACTGAACTGAACCTGCTGGTGTGTTTCAGAGGCTGACAAGAGCCCAGGAGTAATGTAGTGCTAGGTTAGTAATCTAAGGTCACTGAGACTGCTTAGCTGTGACCACAGCCACCCCCTGCTACTGACAGTGTTTCTTTGTACACTGCTGGAGAGGCAACTGTTTATACAAATAAACTTTATCACACTTTTAGGAGGAAATTGCCAGTGTATCAGAAGATGAGGCTTTTCAACTCAAGCTCATTTCGTTTCAAGCCAACTGCTGTTTCTGTGCTGCTCAGTGAGCACAACCCATTCAATTTTAATTTTGCTGCAAACAATCAAGCAAAGATAACTAATAACATACGCTTTAGAAGGACTCTTTTTCCTACAGCGAGATGTTTGCCAAAACCCTTTGCAGCAAAGAGCTAAGAGCAAAATGTTCTAAGGACTCGTGTGTGACCCTGGGAGTGCTGTGCTCTGCTCTGCTTACAGAGCTGTCCTGTCCTCTGGGCAACAGGTGTTCTGAGCCACTCGGTGCACCATCAGCTCTCACCTACCCAGCTCCAACCTGGGTTTTTATACAATGGCAGGAATGTAGCAATCATTTCCCTGGAATGGCTTGATAGTCCACTCTATCCTATTATCCTATCTCTGCACTAAATCTCTTAGAGGAAACAACCCGCCCCTGCAGAAGTAAGGATTGAAAGGTATAAGGTCAAACTAACCAAGGACTGTCTTTTGGACAAGTTTCTTGAGTTAATATTAAATAGAGATGTTTATGCATGTAATATCATAAAATGAGATCACAAAATGCACAACTGCAGAGATCTAGGGTGGCTGATTTGCAACCAAATGTTAGGCCTGTAGGAAAAAATTCTGAATATTCTAGTTAGTATTAATCATACCTATATGACTTCAGTGCCCTTTTTTAATCAGTGTCAAGAAAGCAAGACTCTATTGACTTCAATGGGACAAATGTCTGGCCTTAAATTTTCTACATATAGAGAAATTAGCTAGAAATGGAGCTAAACCAGAGCTGCAACCCCAGACCCCAAAACTTGGAGGCAGTTTCAGTTGGAATACAAGTTTTGCAGCTGCCCTTTGATCTGAAAGGAGCCAACCCAAACCTAGGGTAAGATCTCCTGTGAATGCTGAAGAAAATTACGTTTGGATCCAGATTCAGACTTTACAACATGGAGCCCATCTCCTAATGGTGCAGGTGAAGGCCAGAAATGGCTGGCTGCTGCAGAAAGAGGCAGAAAGCCCCCAGCAGCTGCATGCTCTGAGCAGCATAGCTGCCTGCATACAAGAGCCCAGCACAGCAGGGGTGAGCCCACAAAGAAGCATCTACGTTGAACCACTTGCAAAAGCTGAAAGTGTGTGCACCCTTCGTAGAGCACAGCAGAAGGTTATTCTGTGGGTTTTATAATACTTGAACTGCCTGTGTTCTGTGGGCTGCAAAACAACCTCTAATTCCTGTCAAGGGCTGCAAATGCTGCCTTTGCAAAATGTGTGTTGGTCTTTGAAACCAAAGTTCACACTGGTTCCCACTTATCACATATTGGCTTGCACACTCTGTCAACGCCCGCAGTTCTCACTTGTCACCACTTCTTTCACACCTGGAAGCTCACATTGCTATGATTGGTACTCAGCTACAAGTAGTAAGTGGTGATGTTAGCAAGCCTTGGATGGACCCTTTGATACTACAGATGTCTTGTTAAAAGTCCTCAACCAACATGAACACTGCAGTGGGGTGTTTGCACCTGAAAGGCCACGTAGAAGAAAACATATTAGAGTTATGAAGTACATATATAATTTATGGTGTTTTACACCTGTGAACTGAATTCTGCCTTGTAAATCCTAATAGATAAATCCTGTCCGCACTGTGGGGCAGTAGTTATTACTTGCATGTTGCACAGAAAAAAAATGTCCATAGAGTTATGAGTTATCCTGACTTTGTCCGTTCATGTCCCATACACAAACGTTAACAACAGAAATAATAAATACACTTCCTTGTTTAAAAACCCGTTCAGTGCTGTAGGCAAAGCAATTATTTTTTAGGTCATCATGTTCACTCATGAGAAAAGAAATTTACCCATGCTTCCCAGGAGCCTCTTTCTTCATGCATTCCAACTGAGAATCTTTGAGCACTTCATCAGAAGCAGTGTATCTCTTCATGTGTAAGAATTGTTTGGTTTCCTCTGATTCTTAGAAAACTTTTATGGCTCCCTGATGAGAGGAAAAGGCTGTGGTCATGAATAGTGCAACTGTGGTAATTTGCACCTAGAGTGGTTTATTCCAGTGCAAAAAAAAAAAAAAAAAAAAAAAAAGAAATTAAAAACCAAACCTTTTTACAAAAAATAGCAGCAAAAAAAGTGATTCAGATTCCTCTAGTGATTACCTCTAGTGGAAGGTTAAGTTATATTTACATTTGCTTCACTAGCAGTTTGAGGGAGATCTACATTTCCATGTAGAAGAGGCAAAATGGTACCTTGCTCCCTTCATCACCTCCACGACCTGCCTGCCTTCTGGTTGCCAGCGAAACCCCTTCAAAGGTGTGGCTTCCTTTACCTTGACATAGGTGTACAATGAGCAGAAAACAGGAAGGCAAAGGACCTTGGCTCTCTGCTCCAAGCATCATGCAACAGGACCACAGCTGGCACCATTTGTCATGGCACACAGAAGGAATTTTGAATTTCAGGGGATGTTCTGTAGGACTGGAGGTTCTTTTGGAGCCTGTGCATAAATGATAGGGCTGACAGCCATGTCTGGCTTAGTGTGAGCGAGGGAAGGAACAATACTTGAACTGCCTGTGTAAATTTGTTCCTTGACAGACTCTTATTGTTCTTACCAACACCCAAGAGGATGAACAAGATCAAAACTAATCAATAAGCAACAGCTAGATATCCAAGTTCTTAAAGAGTCCAAGACGGCATCAGCTCCACATTTTACAGGTAGAAATTCAGAGATGAAAACCACCTTGTCATCATTATTGACTATATGACTGTGACACCAGCAAACTTTAATCACACCTTTGAAGTGCTAAAAATCCTGTTTGCCTTTTAAATTCTCTTGCCCACTGCAGCTAAGTAAGGAAATAAACAGTGATTTAGTAGGTGTTTCAGATTGCATTTTTCCTTGAATCTTTGTTGGGTTTAAGAAACTTTACAGGAAATACCATGTAAAATCTTTCACAAGGGCCATGGAGTGTGACACACACAGGATAAACAAAGGCATGTAGCCCAGCATTTCTTTGAAGGGCACAACAACCCAAAGCAATTATGTCAAACCATGCCAGCCCTGGGGGCTGCTGCCTAGCAAGCCATGCAGTGTGCTGGGTGGGCTGAGCAGGCAGTGCCAGCTGTCAGGAGCTCAGAGGAAATAGAAATAGCTGCAGGGAGATTGTGAGAGAGGACTCAGGAACTGGAATGAGTAGGTGAGAGAATGCATTGATGGTGGAGGGGAAGGAAGGACAGACAGGAGATGCTCTGAGACTGAAGAATCTGCTACAGCTCTGGGTTATGGTAAAAGTCTGCTGGTGTTTTAGCTTCCCATTTAGTTACACAGAAGATAGGTCTTCACTGCAGTCAGCATAGGCTCTGGTAACATGAATCTGGATGTGTAAGTTAGCCTACTCTACCTTTGTCCCCACTGCATCTTTCAGGAGTGAGTGTCAAACAAGTCTGGGAGTGGATCACAGCGCAGCACTCACTGTGTAAATGACTGGAAAAGGTGGAAGAGCTCAGAGACAGGCAAGCTGTGGGACAGCACCAGCGGACAGTCACACTCTCATGGGTCTGTTCGTGTTATCACTGCAGATTAGACACCTTTTACAGGGAAAATAGGAACTTCACTTCCCAACATGCCACTAAGATTCATAAGATCAGACAGGAGTGTCAACAGGTTCTGTACAGGAGGCCAAGCTCATTCACCAACCCCAGTACAGCTGCCAGCACTGCAGGCGCATAATACAATTGCACTGCTAGTAAAGGTGGGACCTCGTGCCATGGTGTTTTTACAGGACTTTATATATCAGCTTATCAGCACATCTGAAAATACCTAGAAATCTTTGAGGGTGGTAATGAAATGGAGACCAGCCTGGGCTGGGACTCTTTACTGTGGTTAAGAGGGCAAATAAATGAGCTGTGAAGCATGTTATGCCACTCTCATTTCCCTATGCCCTTTACTCAGGGCTTTGAATAAAAAACACTGTATGAGGCCCAGAGGTGTTACCACTGTTTAATTAAGTGAGTGTGGTAGTTGCTAATTGCAAAACTAATAGTCATTATTTTTTTGGATCAAATGTTAATGTGCACACGCAAGCAAAGACACTTCTGAAAAAGCAGTTTGTAAGCCTAATATTACCAAAGTTTGACAAAGTAGTAATAGTAAAGATGTTTAAAAAAATTAATTTTTTAAATAGTAATCTGCAGTTGACACCCAAAGGAAATGTCAATGGGGATGGATTACAACACTCAGAACAAATTCACTGAAAGAAACAAAGGAAAGATTTAATAGAGAATAGGAGAGATTGGAGAAAGGAACCTAAAGAATGGAGGCAAAAAAGGCAACAAAATGAAGAAAAGAAAGACATGCCAATTCAGAACAGCATGTCCTTTAAAGGAAAAGCATTGAAATCATACAAGAGTAATGTCATGCTGTAAATTATTTTTCATTTGTTCTGGAGATTATTGAAGTTGATTTTTCAATGTTTTCTTATTTCTGAATCACACTAAAAATCATCAAAGAAAGGTAGAGATGAAAACCAGTCTAGTATTTATGGCAAGCAAATGCGTGCATCAAATAGCAAGGACTATAAAAGCTCTTCAGAAAATTCAGTCTGACTTCAACAGGATATTTTCACTCCCTAAGGAGCATCACTACACTTTTCTGCACAACATCCCATTTCTGCTGCCTGCCTGTCTTGTTTTATCACCATAAAGCCTACAAATTCCTCAATTTCTGAGCTTTTTTTTAAAATATAAGATTGGCAGAGGTCCCTCAGGACAGGAAGGCTCCAACTGCTGCATGATTCAGAGATCAAACTATGGTAGCACTGGACAAGATGTCTCCTTATCTATACTTCAAAGCATGTGAAGAGACATCAAATATTCAGTCACACTCTCATCCTTCATCGTTGTCAATTGCACCTCCATTTGTAGTAGGCAGGAGAATTACCAAACCGCTTTCTCCAAAGACAGAAATATTCTTACAGACAGGGCAAAGTTGAGCAAGAAATGCTGTACACATTTTTGTGGAAGGGAAAACTGACTTTGAACCAGCAATGTGCATTTGTTCCCTCACTGAAGTCAATATCTGGGCACAGAACTTGGGAAATTGACACTCCAGAACTGCCAAACTGACAGAAAATACAGTGTTATTTCTCCATAGACAGTGAATCTTTTCACTGTCACGAATCTTTTATTAACTTCAAAGCATTTAATTCTCAGTCAAAGATTTTCTGTAACATTTTAATATTGAAAAAGGTAACAAAATGGGTGCAAGCTGCATTCAAGCTTTCTCTAATAGCCCCTATGTTGTTCTAGTGATGCAGGGAATGTTGAGTATCACAGAGGCTGTGGTTTAACTGTCTTTGCCTCATCCTTGCAGGGGTCTTTAGTGCCACTATGTTTGTCCCAACTTACCAGACAGAGTAGGTATCTTTCACATCTGAGAGTTTGAGGTGAGCACGATGTAATTTTCACTGGATTACAGTCACAGTATGAGACTGCTACAGCCAGGAATGGAAACCACTGATGGTAGTCTGGCCACTCTGGCCTGAGATGGGACTGGAAATGTCCAGCATTCAAGGCTGGTAGGATTGCATGGAGAGCATCTTCCAATTGGGGAGATGTCACACCAGTTGGAAGATGTGGGAGACTGTGCGTGTGCAGCCTGAAAATGGGGCTTGGAGGCTAGTTTGACGAAGATCTTAGTCACAGAAGAGGAAAATAGCAAAAGTGAATTTTATTAGCTAAGTTATTTGCAAGCCGCAGTTAGTGCATTTGTTATGGGGTCAGCTCTGTTGGAACAATATCCAACTCCCAAGGCATTCTGGATCCTCCTGAACTGCTTGCTTTCGACCCCTAAAGCACAGTAGCCACCTCCTTTGACCGCAGATCATAAAGTTGCCTTGCAGATAAAAATTATGGAACCGTGCATTTCCTTCCTGAGAGGAACAGCTGTGCTATCGCAAATAAATTTGTTTAAAGATCGCGGTCAAATGAGCCAGTTTAACATCGTCAGTGTACTGCATTCCTGAACAACACAGACGTGATCTTCTCTTTGCTGGGGTGGGAGGATGCTTTCCTCAGTTCTGGGGCTTTGTGGTTGAAGTATTGAGATTCCTTCAGATTAGATTTAGGGATATATTTTATGATAGATTCACAACTCCCTTTTGTTCCTGTGGGAAAAAATGAAACAGAAGGGCCTCTGTGTTATACTACTGATGTTCTTTGATAGTTTCAGATATTTTCTGAGGCTTGGCATCTAATGTTCAAATTCTTTCTAATGAAGAGCCTGTAAAAACAAGGTTTGATGATAGTAAATACTACAAATTATGTGATAAGGAAGACAGGTTCCATGGGTAACCATACTTTTGAGAAACTTAAATTTTATGCAGAGTATATCTGTAATAATTTGTTTCCATGTCTTTTATAAAATGCCACATCATGTAGACTTAGTTTTACAAGTTCTTTGTACATGTAAAAGATTCCACACAAAAATACAACACACTTATGGAAGTGCACAGGTTTCCCTCCAGTTTAGATACTCATTGTAGAAGCTGAAGAAAACCGTATAAAGTCTCCAAATGTCCTTTTGCTTTTGGAAAAAGAGGATGGAAGTTTTAATTTTAAAGGCTGTATGGTGAGATTAATGGTGTTTCCTGCCAGAAGCACTGCAGAAAGATATCTCTTCTGACACTAATGTAGTTCTGCTTTCACTGTTGCAGGGTATTTACACATTCACAGTAAACACAGAGCAAGCCAATTCAGTGAAGCTTAGAAATGGTTGATTTGCATCATAGCTGAAAGTCAGAGATCATGTGAACAGCAGTGTCCTGAGAATCTAGTGCTAATTCAAATAATATTTCAAAACCTTATTTTGATAAGTGTCATTCAGGAGATTTGTGGAGAAAGCTTTACTAAGATAAATCTTGAAGATAACATTATTCTTGTTGCCTCTGATGTATGCAGTAGTTGATAACAAGCTGATTTCCTTTTTCTGACGGATGATTACACACAACAGATGTTTTAATTTGATTATATCTATGAGATAAGCATAATGCTGTGTTAAGTCCAAACACATTTTATAAGTTTTTCAAAACATTTTACAATGAATGTAACCTTTTGTAAATGTCCTTGCTTGAGGCTGTGTGCGTTCTCGTAATGGTGCAAATTATCAATAATGAGTTGAAGCCAGTGATTATACAAAAGAAGAAAACTGCATTTAACAGTAGCTGTAATTCTGTGCTCTATGATAGCCTAAATTAAGAGAGAAATATGATTCAAATGGTGATACAGGGCACAACGGTTTCACACTGCTCCGAAGAGGACAATGTGTTTTTCAGCCAATGATACACAAGACAGGCAGAGCTTTTATCAAGGATGCTGAAAGGCTAATACTCCATGCCAAGCACTCTCAATTTGAAAATTAGCAGGCAAATGTCAGTTTTGTGAACAGAGCGCTGCAATGAACAGAGGTTTTGAGTTTCAAACAATGCAGGCTTACAAAGTCTGACTTTGATTTGAACTGAAATGCCAAAATTTCTCTGAAAAATAAACCTCTTGCCTAACTATAGTGATATCAAAGTGTTGTATGTTGTTCCCATGTCCTTTTTTTCAATAGGTAACATGGTGAGAACAAAAAAAATTTCAAAACTAATAGTCTGCTTCAAAACAAAACCCAATCTGTATCACAACAAAATCATTAAAATGGGACATATCAGTTTTTCAAGCAGATTTTCTATTTTTATTTTGAAAGTAGTTATGACAAAACTTGTCCAGAGTTATCAGTGTTTTTATTTGGGTCAAGCTACTTATTCCAGTTACTACATTAATAGTATCAGTAAGGCAATATCATCATACTATGAACCTGGCTGCCTTGTGTCATTCCAAGCAAAAATCACAGGCATTAACTCCAAAGACTGCCAGTGGGTACAGCATCTTGTAGCTTACTTTATGTGATGTATACAATTCAAAGAGCATTTCCTTTCGGATTCATGTCATCTAACATCAGATACCTAACAAGCAGATGTCTGGGCTAATTGTGCTCCCTATCATCACTTCATTGTGTTTCGAAGGTTTTTAAAATATCTATACTCCTTTCCCTCCTTGGATGACTAAGGAAATGTGGGTGACCTAATAGCCTGCTGCCACCATAGTGGCAGTTCTGTTCATCCAGCATTTGTTCTTGAACTTGATCTAGGAGTATCTCATCACAGTCAAACAAACAGGACTGTTCCATTAGATGGTGAGAAAGATGATGGGTTTTCTCAGCCATCTCCTGGAACTTCAGTCCAAGGCTAACTTTTAGGCAGCTAAAGTTGAGATGTCTCCCCCTAGACCATGTGTATCAGCTCTACACAGGCATGAACATTACGTTGTGTTATGCAACTGCATAGGCCTTACTTAATTCTGCATCTGGGAACTATCTTGCTCTGGATTCTTAAATAAAGCAACACTGAAGTAAGTAAACTAATCAAAATAACTGCTTTATTGTGCACATCAGCAGTTTGTGGCTGTGAGCAGAATGGTTTTGAGTTGAGTGTATGTTAAATACAGTGAAACAACAGTTTTTAGTAACAATGCATGTTTTGTAGAAGCTTGAAAGCATTTTTCTATGAGGATAATGCTGTAGTTCACATGGGATTTTGAGAGAAATATGATACTGAAAGCTAGAAAATAGTTAGAATAACAAAGAGAGATCATTTATACTCAGTAGTTTTATGGACTGTTTTAAAAGCTGTACTTAAAACCTGCAGCAAGGAGTTAGCATGTTTTCACTAGGAGGCCCTGAGATACGAGGAGTACTAAATTGTTTGTGTTCTGGGTATATATTTCAAAGGCTCAGAAAGAAAACACAATATTCAGTGCTTTGAGATTGTGCCTTTCTAAGCGAGGAACTGAAAGTAGCTGTCTTCCCTTACCCCGTCAGGCTGGAGATTATTATTTACACCCTTAATCTCCCACTCTTTGAAGAGGAACCTTTCTCTACCTCAGTCAGGCTGATGTTATTATACTCACAATCTAGAAGAAACTGCTATCTGAAAACAGGGAACTGAGAGCTATGAACAAAGAAATGGAAAGAAATTACCAGCTTAGTCTTGTTTCGTATATTTTTGATTGTCCAGGGAATCCTGATTAAGCTGCATTTGGGCCCTAACAGGGAGGTTTATAGTACTCAAAAAGGCAAAATATGAGTTTTTGCTAATACGCCTGTCTAGGATAAATCTGTGAACCAAAGTTGGTTTTACTTCAACTTCCACACAGGCTATTGGTAACAAAAATACTACTTTTCCCCTGAGGATATCCAGGCAAGATTTTCCTTCCACACAAAAACCTTCTAGTAACACCTCTCACTCTCATGGATTCTCTAAACATCCAAAGCTCAGGTGCATGATGTATCAGTAAAAATAATGGCAGTGCTTACATGGAAATATCAAATTCCTGAAGTCCACTGTAGTAGACTCCTCACTTGCCATATCACCTCATATGAGGGAAGGGGCAGTGCTGCCTGGCTGCACTCAAGGATTTGAGGTTGTTGGAAACCTGCGTGCAGCCCTTCCCAAAGCCTCCATCCACTGCAAGCCCCTCACCTACTGCCCGAATCTGGATGGGAGACTGGGCAGAATATGCCCATATTGGAGAAGAGCCATAGCACTCATGTGAGGGAGAGAGATGCAAGTGAGACAGAGTCAGGTGTGCCAAGTCACGCCTGGATCGTGACAGGTTTGAATAGTAATATTAAATCTGTACTTATTTACTTTTAAATTTCTTTTTCATGTTGGAAGGTAGTCATCAAAAACTAACAGGAGAGTTCAGCACACACAGCCAACTTTCTAAGCAAACAGCAACTCTTTGGCACCTGCAGCTTGACAGCTCCAAGGAGAGAGCAGTGTACAGCACACAGTGTATACTTGTGGGGGTTGAGAAATGCTTTTGTTTAAGTGGATACTGGAAACACAGTCACCTTCTAGCACAGAGCTGCTGCACAGGAACTGATAAGAACACTCCAGTCTGTGCTCAAACAGGAGTCTGCAACTTTTCTTACCTCTGACTGCCACCTGTTTGAGTGAATCTTGATTATATTAAAAGGAGGTGAGGGAAAGGAAAATGCTCTTGGAGAGGTTTATGAGATTTTGTACCATAAACTGAGACTTCAAGGTGAAAAGATGCATTTAGGGAGTGTTTAAAACTAAATTTACATGAAATCACAATGATTTTTTTTAAAAAAATGTCTGTTATAGACCAATTAAATTCTTTATGCAAATGTTTCCAAATTCAAACAGAGGTGATCTGGGACACAATCAGAGCACGATTACATATATGCCCCCTAAGGGCTTAGCCCTTTTTCTGAAATACCCAGACCTGTGTCTCTAACTAGGGTTGTAACGGAGACAGAAGAGAATCAACATGGTTGGAACAATTGCCCTGAAATTATCCCTGTGTGCATCAGTTTACCCTTCAATCAATGCCCAGCCATTTAACTCCGAGAGAAAAGAAGACTGTGAGCTGAAAACGGGTCTCAATACAACTGCTGGCTATGCAGTGGCTGGATTTATACTGGCAGAGAGCTCAAGCCTTACTCAGGTTCAAAATTGAATGGTTCTTACAGTCTCTGACTGGGCCATGAAAAGCTGGCATCACCAGTGTGGTCCTACTCTCTGAATCCTAGGTGCAACTTCCCCCTTGCAGAGAAGGCAAAATCTCTGGTGGAAGTTCCTTTGGAGCGGAATGAGACGAACTTCATTTGTGTGACACACACAGCATTTGAGATAAAGTAGTGCAGTAGTGCACAACCAGCCTATTTGGGAACAAAATAAGCAGCAGGTGACAAGCTGTTCCGGTCAGCTTCAACATCTTCAAGCCGAGTGCCCAGCTAGTCTGTGCGAACATTTCCTGCTATTGCCCTGACTTCAACCTCCCCTGCTCCCTGCTTTAGTTCATCTGTGGGTTACGTCCTTCTTTCCGATACCAGCTCTGCAGAGGAGGAAACAGGCTGCTGCTGCAGCATCGTTAAGGTCAGGGATACGGATGCGAGGAGGAGCTCTGCAAAGTCCCCATGTCCCAAATGACACGACTGGGTCCTTTTCAACTCGCAGAGAGAAGGAGCCCTCCGAATTGGCGGTTTCCTGTCGACCTTGAGCCTCCTGGCAAGCCACGGTGCAGCTCCGGGCGGGTGGCTATGCCCGGTCCCCGCCTCAGAGGGAGGCAGGGGGAGGGATCCGGGCTGCACGTCGGGGCTGGCCCCGACGCGCTTGTGGTGGGAGAGCCAGACCTGAAAGGGGCTGGCCTCTGGCAGATGATTGACACCAAACTGGGTGAGGTTTCATGTTAAAAGGAAAAAAAAAAAAAAAAAAAAAAAAAAAAGAAAAAGGAAAGAAAAAGAGCGAGAGCAGGGGAGGGGGTGACTGTGGGAAGGGGGAGAAGGAACTACTGTAAGAGTAAGAAAGTCCTGCCCAGCTGTTTGCGAAGTTTAAGATTTCCTGTTTCCCCTGCAGCGCCGAAGTGAAGTTTCAGTGAGTCACCCGCGGTCCCGAGCAGCGGAGCGGCGCAGCCCCGCTCCCCGCCAGCCCCGCCACCGCCGCCGCGGCCTCCCCGCCGCCCCCGTGCCCCGCCCGCGGCTCGCCGGCCGCGCCGATCCGGCTCCGCGATGAGTCCCCGGCTGCCGAGGAGCCTGCGGCGGCTGCTGCTGCGCCTTTCCCTCTGGGTGCTCATGGGCAGCTCGGTCCCCGCTCTGCTCCGGGGTAAGTGCGCGCCGGCCCGCGCTGCCGCTTGACAGCTGCCGGGGCCGGAGGCAGCGGCGGAGCGGGGCGGGAGGGAGGGGGGCAGGCGGCCAGGGACAGGCGTCCGCCGCGGCAGGCGGGGGACACGGTTGCTAAGAAAGTTTTGAGGCTGGAAGCGTTTCAGGAGGGGTAAGCGTGTTTGCTGATGGCCCTGCGGGAGAGTAAGCGGAGAAGAAAGGACGGGGAATCTCGGGGTTTCTCGGCCAAAGCTGAGGTCCCTCCGTGGAGGCAAGAAAGGAGCGGATTTGGCAGGAAATCAGCAGGGTCTGCTCGGGCCGGAGGAGCCCGGAGAGGGCATCTGGGGAGCTGCCTGCTGTGGCCGGGAGAAGGGCTGCAGGCCCTGCCCGCTGCTGATGCTCCCGCACCTGGTGCCGGCCCCGGGCATGGGACGGGCCGGGGGCGCGGGCGGGGAAGCCGCGGCCCCTGGGCAGCGCGCTCCGGGCTCCGCACCGCCGCTCCGGACAGGCACAGCGCTGGAAGGTGCCTCGGGTGGCTCTCAGGGCGAGGGCCTGTGCGTGGCCACAGAGCCCGCTGCTGCGTGGGTCTGCGCGTGGTAACCAAAACTCGGGTTTCGTGTGAGTTTCTGCTAAGAGCGGAGTTTAGTCGTGGCTGTGAGCAGCTGGACTGGAAAGCACTCATTCCTCTAGCACTGACTGGGCATGTTGTTTGACTCACTTTAAAAGTGACACTTTCTAATCCTTACCCTGCTTCTACCAAGACATCCTTAGATAGGTTTTTGGGGTCTGTGGCTTGCAGTATTCTTCATATCATAATTTATAATATACTATGAGCTTAAGGTTCCGCTGCAAAAACGAGATTCCTGTCCTGAGGAGCTTTCTATCTCTGTCCTATCAGTAGTTACCCACATCTGTGAATTAAATCTGTAGTATCAAGGTTAGGCCCTAAATCATGTTGCAGTGCAAGTGGTGATCCTAAAAAGAGAACACCAGATTGCAGCAAACTGCATCTGAAGCACTTGTGAAGAATGAAGTAGATTTCTAAGATGTCTTGTGATAGCACATCTAGTTTTAGTCTTCAGGTGAGGTGTGCAGACACCTGGGCTTCTACAAACTTTGCTCTGGGCCCTCTGATTCTCCTGTCTGGTCCATTCATGGTCAGTAGTGATTCCAAATTTTGGCTGAAACATAATAACATAAAAGTAGATAACTCTTGAATAGCTACTGCCTTTAGCTATGTGCAGTTTTGAATAACTTCATGCTTCATTAACAGCCCTGTCAAAGTCAACAGGTTTTGCATACCTGCAAACTTACTCATGAACACTTAGGGCAGAGGAAAAGGACAGTGCAAGAATAAGACACTATGATGTCCCCACAACTCAAAATTATATTAAATTTGAGGTGTGTGGCTTCTTGTAGTTTTTTTATATATTTTTTATAATTTTTCATTAATATAAATCATACTCAGCTAGTGATGGCTTTCATTTTGACCCCAGCCCCAAATTTTTGCAGATTCCCATAGCAAAAAAGATTTAAATGGAGAAGCTCAGCTTTTATTAATCTTGTGTTATTTATTATTATACCTTTTTTCCCCACTCAATCAGTTATAGAGAATCTCAAACTATGGATAGATTTTTAAAAGTAGGCATGGCTCAGAAGTTTGTTCTTCTTTCTTGTCATAGGTCCAGTGAAGAAAAAGAACATTAACTGGTTACAATTCCAGCATTTTTCCTACTCATCTTCATCTACACCCTACAATAACCAAAACTGAGCAGACCCGTTGTCAGATAATCTATCCCATAGCTCCAATAGCTGTTTTGATAATCGCCATAGGATTCTATTGTGCCATAGAATTCTGTTATGACAGGAAGAGTTGATCAGAAAGCACCAGATCTGTGGAGCAGAAAGTGTGAGGTTTGGATGTTGGTAGTTATTTGGCACCAGAATGAAAACTAGAGCTGCCAAATGCTTTGGGGGAAAACAAAACAGAAAAAAAAAAAATTAGAGAGCTACCTTTTTTGTAATAACTCAGCAGTATAGTGAGGCTGAAAAAAGGAGACATATCAGTCTCAGAAGAGCTCAGTTCCCAGGTATGCCTACTGACTAACCAGATGCCTAATTAACAAAGCACCAGCTAAAATTTCATTTTAACATTCTTCACAGCAAAATATTAGATAAGAATGACACATTCCCATAAAGATTTTAGACAAACTCACAAATTCATGAACAGGTTCAATAGGAATTATCTCCTTTGAAAAAGATACTGTCATGTCCTGTACTACACACAAGTAATTGACGGGTTTTTGCATAGAGGAAAGGGACAAGGGGCGATTTTCTGGAATGATTTTGGATGATATATGGAGCATTTAATCAATCAATGTCAGTGCAAAACAGCAGTTGCCCACATAAGAAATTGATGTTAATGTGTTCAATATATGAATTTGTAGTTTATCTTTGGATTATCATAACCAGAAATTTGTTCCTTGGAATCATCCATGTAATAATTGTTCATCTCTGAACATCAGGAACCTAATTTCTCCATTCAGCCAAACTCCATTTGCATTGTTATCCATTTTTTTTTGAAAGCCATATTGGAGTTAGTTAATTTTATAGTATGAAAATCAAATTTAGAGCTTCAGATATTTGCAAAAGGGAAGTAGGAGAGCAAACATCTTGTAACAGGATGGAACATGTTTGTAACAGGATTGAGTCTAAAATGCATTCCTGCCCCCCATTAAAACTGGCATTTTTCCAGGTATTTCAGGAGGGAAGTAGGGATATATCAGAGATGATATTGCATTTTCTTCTATTTATGGGGTATCCTTGAATTGTGAGGCTTTTATACCTAAGACTTTGAAAAACACTTTTGTTTACTTGTTATTTTTAGTTCCTTGGCATTAACATGCTTCTCTAAAACTCAGGTGGTGAATTCTGTATCAAAATGGTTTCTATTAAAAAAATTATGAGCCAGATCTTAAGCTGCTGCAAATGAATATAGTTCCATTAGCACTAGTAGAGTTAGACACAGTTGTAGCAGGTTTCCTGAAACAGTTTCAAAAGTAATTTCAAAGAAAAGGGCAATGGAGTAATTGAGAGATTTTCATATTAGTAGTATTTATTTTTTCACTCATATTTTAGAAACACTTACTATTATATGACCTATATTTAGTCAAATAGCATTGCTTCAAAATGAGATACTCCTTTCTGGGATGAACCGTTACAGTTTCAAAGATGCAGCATCCTATAATGGTGCCTGATAAAAGTTGTCTTTGTGACAAGGTTAACTCTGAACATAGGAGGAAATATGGTGTCAGGCTCTTACCAGAAGGAAAATTCCTCGTGGTCTGGTTTGTGGGGGTTTTTGAAGTTTGTTTTTTTCAAAGGCTTTTAGAAAGCCTTTGCTCTTTTGAGGGGAGAAAAAAAAAAAGAGCATAGTATCACTGTAGCACCAGTTGTTGGAGTTTCCAATGCTGATATTTCCTCTGCAAGATATTTTAAAGTGATATTTTGATATGTTTTTGCATTTGTGGTGTAGGAACTCTTTTCTCAGTAGTATATGTATATGCTATATGCACTTTGCTAGCATTCACTGCCACTTCCCTGACCTCAGAGGAGCTGTGCCTTACTTTCAGTACTGCCAAAATGAGCAAAACCAGCTGGCTGGGCCCAGTCTGTTACTCTTGGATCTTGCATAACAGGGTGCATTTGTATCAGCTAGGTATGCTCAGTAGTGCAGCGACAGATTCTGATGGAAAGTGGTCCATGCAATCTCCACACTGGCTGGCGTGGCTGCAGTCCAGCGTTGGTGGCACAGTGAAAGGGCTTCCAGCCACCTGGGATCAGCAGGAGGGACATGGGCTGCTACAGTCCTGATTTGCCCATGGTTCCATAGCCCTTCTGGCACCTGACAAGCAGAGGAATGAAAGGGTGCCCTGAGGCAGTTGAGAGACAAGAGCACCATCTCCTTTGCCACAGAGGAGACTTCTGACTCAGGGGAAATACCCAGATAGACACATCCCAGGAACATTAGATAGTTTGTATTCCCAGAGCATTGCAAACTCAGTAAAATTGACTGAGGTATCAACCAGCCTGTAAAGATGTTGGAGAGTACAAGGGGTTCCCAGCATAAAGTAGTGGAGAGACAGTCCTGATTAAAAAAAAAAAAAAAAAAAAAAAAAAGGTTGGCTGAATACTAGTCTAAGAGAGTGCTGAGATTTGGGTTACTTAATAGGTCTTTAGCCTTAAATTTTGTTGGTTTAGAGGAGTTTTTTGTTTCTTTTTTTTTTCCTACAGTGAAATGAGAAGTGTTTTTTAAACTATTGTAAAATGGTTTCAAGAATAAAATAAAAGCTGATAAAAAAATACTTGCCCTTTTCTATGTACTCTAGGTTAAAATAGGCTAAAATAAATCAGAAAGAATACATCTTGGATTTGACAGCGGAAGTCCTTTTGAAGTTTAATTTCACTGGCAGGTTGTGTATTAAGAAACAGCAGAGAAGCTTCTTACTACGATGGATAGATTGCTTCTACAGCAAGGAGTGGATGTACACACTCGGGCGGGGCATATGCCACTGTAAGCAATGGGTTGACATTAAACATTTGCAGAATTGGGTTCTCAGTGACCCAGCTAAGTCTTCAACAGTTGCTTTTTGTATTATGTCTGCTCTCTGGCATGGCAACAGAGCTGAAGCACTGGCATTTGTTGAGTACAACATTTTATATCCTACTGCCTGAAAGAATACAGTTTTAGTTGTGTACAGATGTTTAGGGAAAGACGTGTAAAGACAGCAAATTGCTTCAAACACGATCCACTGATGGAATCTCATCCAGAGGAGCAGTTACAACCAACAAATCTCACCAGGAATTGCTAATTCTACTTCTTCCTGATGACAGCATGCTCATCATTTGTATGTGTCCATTTGCTTCTAGGGATTTAAGCAGAATTGAAATTGAAGCATGTATTAAGGGCTCTGCCCAGCAGTTCATATAGACTAATGTCAGCTTGTTTGCATTGCTGCAAAGCTTTAGCAACTGTTCTAGATTTTAAGAAACAATAACATTAGCAGTGTCAGGGGAAATACTGGTTGCTGATTTGTCCATGTTCATGCATATTTTTTAAAGTATGCCGTTTCCTTGCTCTTTCTCTTGCTGTGAATGCCATTGTAGTTGTTACAGCTGGAACTACCTGTCCTTTTTTTTCGTATGGGTTTTAAAGCCTTTTCACCTCTGGGAAGATCGTCTTGGGAAGAAGTGGTTTTCCTTTGCTCGAACAACTGGTATTTAGCAAGAACTTCCTGCTGGCATTCATCCCTGAGTTAATCTGGTTAGAATTAGAGCGGGTTGAGAGTTTTTGACACTGTTTTTCATGGGAAAATGCTGATTTGTCAAAACTGAAACAATTTGTGGAAATGTACCAGTTTCCATTAAACTTTCATCAGGAAATATTTCCTTTTTTTTTTTTTTTTGTTTCTTCCATAGTCCACAGTGGAATTTCTGATCTAGAAAGATAGATAAATAATGATTAATCAATAATTAGAATAAACACCAGTCAATGGAAGAAAGGTGGGATTCAGTGCATGGTCTGACTCACAAAATGCACATTTGAAACTGGAGCTCCCCCTATCCACTCTCCCCAGGGTATTGGAGGGCTGTCACTCTCACTGGCCATGCATATACAGACATTCCCATATCTACAACCTCAAATGATTTTGGTTTCACTCTGTTTTGAATATGAAAGTGTATGAAATGTTGAAGCACTTTGTGGGGCAGGAAAAACATTCCCCTGACAGCGATTTTAAGGTTGACCTGTAGTCATGTGCTCATTTGCTCCTTGTTGGGTGGGAATGGCAGTGCCCTGAATGGCTGGTGTCTTCTAGTCTTTGTTTCATATCATAATAACAAGCTGTATTCAGAAATTTCTGTCATGCAAAGGAACCACAGTTTTGATTATTAACAGTCCTGTTAGTCTGATTCCAGGATTCCAGTTCTCTGCTCACCCAGAGTAGTGTTTTGGCAAAAATTTGACTGAAATTAATAGATTTCAGGAACAGATAGAGGAGTCTGCTTCCTTACACTTAAAGCATCCTTCAGCTGACAACCCAGCAGTTACATCCTTCCAGTGGCACCTGGGATCAATACTGACTTTCAAATGGCCATTTGAAACCAGAGATATTAGAAAGCTGTCTTCTGTTTCCTACTGTCTTCTGTTTGTACCGAAGCACTTCAGCCCACACCCTCAAATGGGCTGTTTCCCTATTCTGTAAGTAGACACCTGAGGTTTTAAGGTAAAAAAGAAAGATTTATCAAGCAGCCAAAGCTGCACATTCAGCCAGTGATTTGCAAGTCACACCACATTCTTTATAGTGTGTTTATAGTTACCAGTAACACAGGTTCTGAAAGATCAATTCTGCCCTCTGTGCAGCTGATCAGTTCCTCCAAAACATTGCATTGGTATTCCTGTGGGCTTCGTTTAATGCAGCATTAAAGCTCAGTTAAAAAAACTGGTCTATGCAGGGGACATTAGAAAATGCGTATTTGTTCCCAAGGTCATGGTGGCTCTGTCAGGGCTTAGAGACTTTCTTCTGTTAGAAAAGCAAGTGAATTTGAACAGTACACCCCGAGAGAAGTGGGAAGGTCTCACAGTTCTGTTCCTCGGAGCAACATTTTCCAAGTAAAGACTCGAGCGTGGTTCTTACGTGCCTGGGGCACTTTAACAGGTCTCTTTAAAAACTAGCATTGTGCAAGTGGAACGCGTGCAGCCAGACTGTCAGCTGGCATAAATCAGCTTCCTCTGTTGAAGGCAAAGAACCTGCCCTGATTTATACCAGCTGGCAGAATCTGGCCACAGAATAAATAATAGGCAACTGTATGTTATGAGGCTGTAATTCCCTCGAGGGGACTTTTGTGGTATCAGTCTTAGAGGAGCCAGAGTGATCTGGTTCTCTTTCTTGGAGCTACAGAGTAATTTGACTGCAGTTTTTTGAAGCCCTCAGAACATTAAGAATGGGAGATTTCAGGCAGTCAAGGGAAAGACAATACTTCCAAACTTCTTGTAAGGTATCGTTAAGGATTTGTGCCCAGGGAGAGTCATGGTAGAGGAATTTGGGAGGATACAGATGAATTGATGTGGGATAGGTAGTCCTAAAAAAGATAAATATCTAAGAAGGATGATTTCTCATCAAAACCAGGCCTTTCCTTTGAAAACACTTGCATGCATTTCCTAAGATGTATGAAAACTGAAGCTCTCTCATCACTGATAAGCTTCTGGTGCTGGTGCAGTTAATAACGAAGAAAAGTGGGGAATGGGAAATGAGGACTAAAGGACAAACGCCTCCTCAGAATGTGGATGTGGTTTTTAATTTTGTTTAACATTTTACCCAGAAGGATCCTAAGTGAGCTGGTACTCAATTTATTGACTTAGAAAGAAAATGGGGTTGTTAGATTTAGCAAGTATTGACCTGTAATTCTTCTGGATCTAAATATTTTAGATGTGAGAGGCAGGTGAGCCATCTCCCTCCAGTTTTAATCCTGCTGTGGATTGTGTAGCCCAGAATGGGATTAAGTTCATCATGCATATACATCACCTGTTGGCATGGTTTGATGGTGCCTGGGGCTTTTGGATGATAATGTGGCAATTTTGTAGATTTCATCTCGCTTAACTAATATAAGCACATCTTTAATGTTGCTGTACAAGGGGCTGAACTTTGAAGCAGACCACAGATGATTAGTAATGGGTTATCTCTTCTGGTTATTTTCGGGGAAGAAAGCAGAAGCAGCTATCCAAGATTCTTGTGTATCTTGAGATACTGATCTAGTCTGATCCCTGAGCCTAATTAGCAGCTTAAATATTGCTGAAAACTTGTTATAAAGTTGCCGTACATCAGTGGTTTGGATAGCACAGCTTCGGCAACAATTTAAGAAAGGTCTTAGTGCTCAAAGGAAGATGAAATTTCTTACATTTTGGCTGCTCTCCTGATTTTAGCATTACCAGGCTGTCCTGACCAACTTCCATATGCTTTGGGAGCTCTGTGGCTGGAGCAAATGTGAAGTCATAGTTACATCAGGACTCAGCATACCTTCAAGTACTGCAGCCAGCAGTGTACGGGAATAACTTCTGGCCACTGAAATGTGTGCTTGGGGAAATAGTATAGATATAACTATATTTTTTCCTTTCCCAGCTTTTTTCCTCCACCTGTCTAGTCTCTTAAAATATTCCTTCTTTCTTCAATTTGTATCTACTGTGCAAATTCAGGCTCCACTTGAGATGCTCCGTAGCTCTGTAGCTATCTTAAGCTTTCCTTTAACGTGACGAAACTTACAGAAAGGATGCAGGAAGTGAGGAGTAAGAGTGTGTGTGTTTCACTAATGGGAAGCATTTCGTGAGATTTTGAAAAAATTCTGAATAAATTTGTCAATCTGCAGTCAGAAACTAATGGAGAAGAGCTGTCATTTGCAGGTGGTGGTTGATCTTTTATTCCCTTTGACCGGTTCTGCCCACCAGCATGCAGCAATTACCCTTCTCATTTGTCTCTGGCACACAAGGAGATCTGTGATTCTGCAGTGACCGTGCTGTGGCAGTAGGCCAGCTGCCCTGCTGTGTACCTTCTACCTCGCCACAGCTCCTATTACCAATTTTCACGGTTGCCTTGCCTCCTTCTCCTACAGTGGTTAGAGCTTTTGCCCTGAAAGTGGGAGACCCATGGTCATGTCACTCCTCAGCCTGAGAGTATCTAAACTCCATCAATGAAGGGCTCTAGGATGAAGGATCCTTGCTGGCTAAGACAGGGGAAGGCTTTAGAGGCAGCACTTTGCAGAAAAAGGGTTGACATGTGTGTGGGTGGTCCCCCAAAGCATGTCACAGGAGAAGAAAGCCTGTTCCCTGATGGGTTCATTCATTATTCCAGCCCCTGCAGGGTGACTGATACTCTCTCCAGGGAGTTCACAGCACAACAAAGAGACACTTTACATACAGAATCTTTTTTCCTTTCTGAACTGAAAACAACCATTTCTCATCCTCATGAAAAGATCAGAGGGGACCATGTAATAGTCATGACTTCGTAAGCTTCTTTATTTAAGCCTTTACAAAGTAACTAGGTCAGCAATACATGCTTCTGGGCTATTGAATTTCCCGTCTTCCCCTCAGTCTATTCTTCCATTTCCTCACCCAACTTTACCACAAGAGAATGCCTTAAGTCAAAAATCTGGGAAGCTGATCCTTTTATTGCATTTGTAGTATTCTCATCTGGTAAGTACAGAGCCAGGCCATGAGGCTTTCAGAGCTATCATAACCCAAGTTTGCATGTAAACAGGAATACCACACTGTCTGGTTGTAACTAAAGCCATATCTGCTGTCTCTTTGCTCTGGATAATAGATGTAGGAAGACATTCAGCAGGAAGGGATTGGTAAACTATTCTGGAAAAGAAAATACAACCAAAACGTGTTTCCTTTTTTTTTCTTTTTTCTTTTTTTTTTCTTTCTCCATCACCTTCTTGCTCATGCACTCCTCACTTCTCACATTTCATACTTTTGCCTTAAGGTTTCTGGCTGGCTGGGGGCTTTGCTGTTCTCACTTTTCCCTGAGGCCACACTGGTATGATGAATATTTACTAGTGCAGGAGCGGCCTAGGGATTCTTATATATATATATGTGTGTGTATATATATATATATATATGTCCCCTGATTTTATGGTTTATGAAGAAGAAAAAAAATGTGATTCCAGCTAAATCACCAATATCAGGAACTGGGGTTCAGAATGAAGAATCAGGCATATCCTGTTGAGTTATTTAAAAAAATACACAATTACTTGATGCTAAAAAGATTTCAAAGTATCTATCGTAGACATAAAAGTTCCTCCTATACAGACTGGAAGGGATTAGAGGCTCTGTTTTACATAAGAGAAGAAGACAAGATATGTTGGTGACTTACAACTAAGAACAACTTTTGCATCTTGGCCTATGGTTAAAGCAGTGAACTAGGAAATGAGAAGCCTCTTAGTCTTTGGAGACTCAAACACAGATTTCCAACTTCCCATGAATTCATCCATTGTATTTTTGATGCCACCATTAAACTTCAGCACAATCATATATATTAGTATTTCCACAGTTTCAACTTGTGTTGCTTAATATGTGGCAAAAAATAATGCAATGATGTGTTAATTACAGTTTCTGTAGACAATTCTAGAACTTGTGGGAAATGAACAGAGATTGTTTCAACATTTGTCTATTGTGATTGGAAAACTGAGGTTCAAAGAGAGTCATAACCTCTGTTCTTTCTCTAGAGAAATTATGGATTAAAGCCTTTAGAGCATCCAGAAATTCTTAACAGTCTCAAACACCCTGTTCAATAATATATTAGCACCTTTTTTCTCCCCTATTTTTCTCAGGTTAAGAGGCTATGTGCCAGGAGCCTGGTGAGGCATGTGGAAGAATTGGTAACTTGCTTCTGTTTGACAAATGAAGGCCTAACTTTTCCCTCAGTTGTCCACATATATATATTATTCATGGTTCAGCCGATTTGCACACTCCCAAATGAGGCGCCTTTTTTTTTTTTCTTTTCTGTTCTTTTTTTTTTTTTTTTTTCTTGTGGCTTATAGTGTGATTATCAGGCATGTACCTACTGGTGTTTTGAAGGCAGAAACTTACTGGCCTTCTCATGGGTGAAGGTGGGTAGCAAATGCTAGAAGCAAACCACTAATTATTTGAAGTACCTTACCCTTGAAAGCTAATGACAAGGTGCATTTACCACTATCATAACCACATACCTAGAAATAGAAAGCACTGACACCTGCTTTTCCAAGCTGTTGCTTAGCATGAGTACTTAAACTACCCATACAATCATCACTTTTCCCTTTAAAAGGCAGATTGTGATTTAAGTTTCCACTGTGCTTTTGAAAATGAGATATAGTTTGCTTTTACCAGGACATCAATTTCTACTCTATTGTCCTTAGCCTGCAGTGGGTAAGGAAGGAGGAGGTACTGTTTGTTTTGGGAACCGTGCTGTCTTTTTTGCATTTTCAGGTGAGAGTTTAATGTTAATAACTTCCTGCTTTTTCAACATAATGGACTGTTGTGGTTTGGGGCATAGGAAGAGCTACAGAGTTAGGAATAGCACCCACAGCTGCTGTTCTCTGGCTGGATATGAGATATGTTTGGTCAGATTGGTTGGATATGCAGGCACTTTGCCATGCCTCGTTAAGATACCGTACATGACATAAACACCACTAGCTGGGATAATTTGCTTGAAGGCACAGTTAAGATAGTGCAACCTAGCTAAATCTGCTCTGCCAGAATGCATAGCTGTAGATAGCAGAGCTCATGTGGAAGTTTGCCACAATTAGTTGGTGGAAAATAAGGTTTTAAGCTGTGCTAACTTGATATTTTAGACTCCGTGGGGGGAGGATATTAGGTGATAGGTGAAAAAGCATCCATTCTGACAAATGGAAGCTGTAGGTAAATGAAACCACCCCAGACACAAGGTGTGCATTTTTAGCAAACAGGATACTTTCATTATTAGAGTACAGCCAAGGGATGTGATGGACTTTCCAATGTGAGTCTCTAAATTAAGACAGGATTTGAGCTGTTAAACACATACCCAGGTAGGGCTTTGCAAAACTAGCTGAGTGGAATGGCTTCACTTTCAGAAGGCCAGACTGGGAATACCATCCACAGAGTCATAGAGCTCTTGCAATCTTTGAATCTGTGATGCAGCAGGTTTCTACCACCAGGCTGGTATCACTCACATCCCTCTCAAATTAAGATAAGCATCTCCACAAAAAACAAAACAGTTAAACTGCTCTGCTAACTAATGTTGTACAGGGATATTTCAAATATGCATGAGTTATAAATTTTTACATCCAAGGAATTAAAAAAATGTCTCTATTGCTGTGGAATACTTTCCTCTGGTATAGTCTAAGCTACTACTATGTTGGGAAAGCTTGGAATTGTTTTGCCTTATGAGAACACTTTTAAAAACAAACTGTGTTCCACATGAGTGCAGTATTTGTGAGAAATGCCAAAGTGACAGCTTTAGAGAATGAGCTGCCCATGTCACTGAACAGTTTTGCCAGAAACCAAAACAAAGCATGTAACTGGCTCGTGGTGTTTAAAGGGATGCTGAGTGGTTGGGCTGCTATGACCCTGTTATGCACAGCCTCCTCAATGACAGTTGCTGAAATAGTATTTTCATGATGTGATTATTAATCCACTTGGCATTTGATTAAAAAGATTAAGGCATTTCATAGAAGCCCTTAGGCATCCTGCAGACTCTTACTGATTTCTACCATTGAATAAGTGCCCTCCAGATGAAGGATGATGATGACCAATATCCAGAAACATTTGATGACTCTAAAATATTAAACATCAATGAGTATAATTTGACATAGCAACGCTCAGAAATCACAGCATCTGCTCAAGATCTTATCCTTTTAAATTTAAAAATTTTTAATATATTGTCATATATGTGACAATAAACATCTGTCCTGGAGTAGCAAGAACATTATGTAGTAGCAGAGGAACATAATGCTGTGCCAGAAATGAACTGCACCATTTAAATATTTACCAAGTGTCATCATATTTTGCTTTTCACAGTTCTCAGTTGTTAGAAAAGAAAATAATTGCAGTAATTGGATGAAGTTTGAGGTATTCAGATGAAAATTGAGAGGCAATGGTAGATTCTGAGTGGCTGATTGGTACACTTGCTCTTGTGATTCTGTCTTATCTCTTCCCAGCTTTCTCTTCGATAGAAGGAATTGTTTTCTAGAGACTTATGTCTTCTCTTTGCAATTTTTCTTTTAAACAAGCTTGCAAGTGTATGTGCTGTCTTGGAGTCCTGGTGAAAGATTATGGTCTTAAGAATGACTGAAGAGATAGCTGGAGGACTAAAATAGTGGATTTAGAGTAACAACTATTACATAAAGCTACTACTAGAAGGGGAAACCCCTGGAAATCCAACCTGATGTGTACATTTCCAATTTACAATCATATTCTGCCTCATCATAAGTAAAGTGTAAGCACCTGCAGTCCCTCACACATATTTAGGCAGGTAGACTAAACATTTTAGATTGGCAAGTCCCACCCTGCTGAGCGCGACCTAATGTGGGAATGTCCTCCCCTTACATTGTAATGCAAGCCCTGCTGGGGGCTGGGTGTTGAAAGCCGTGAGTAATGTGTTGTTTTATGGAATGAGAAGTTGTATTCCTACATGCAGGTGTATTCTTACATCTTTTAGTGTCCACAGCTATTTTTTTTTTTTTAATGTTGATGGACCATGCTGTCACGCATGCAAGTGTCCTTAAAATACTCAGTTTTATGATATGGTGAATGAATTCTCTTTGCGTGCGATTTAGAAACAATGGCAAAGATAAGGACCTTTCAGTGAAGTTTCAAGAGAGGTATTTAAGGGTGAAACACCTATTTGTTTCAGAATGGGCAGGTTTCACTCACTGCTTTTATTTTCCTTTAAGCCCAGTAAAATTTCAACCTCAAGTAGAAATGAAGGAACTGATCATTCGTGCCCTTATTTCAGCAGGGTGGTATTGCCAGCTAGTGATTCACAGTCTCAAAGGTAACTGGAGGGAGTAATTTGCAGATGCGTGAAAAGGAACAGCTAGTACCCGGGGCATGTGTTAGCAAATTTACCTTTGACAGACAAAGGAGGTGCTGCTTTGTTGAGAGACATACTTCTTTACCAAGAAATCTGACAACTCACTAACAGTGTGCCACAGCAGTAGGATTTTTGCAACAGAAGTCCGAAAAATAAAGTTTTCCTGAGGTTTAACATCATTAGAAATGTGTAGTTATAGATACACCCTTTTCTCAATAATCAGTATATAATTCCCATTAACAGTTGTGGCAGTTAGATGCATCTGTAAAGATAGCATATCCCCAGGGTATTGAATTCTGTCATTCTGCTTCTTTGCATGTAACTTGACAGAGATAGATATAACCATCCAAGCTACTGAATTTGAGAAGGATGTGTATTTTTCTTTGAATCTATTCAAAGTGATTCTACTCCTAGGGGATTACATTTGTGTCTAACTTTCCTCTGATTTACTATTTTAGCTGAGCTGATGGATTATGAAAGAGAGTAATTTCTTTTTAATACTGTTTTCCTGAATCTGTCATTCAAAACTTGCTGTGTGGGGACAGAATGGTTCATAAACACCATTTTCCTGAAGGAAAATGGCTTCTCACAGTAAAAAGGAGCTCTGAACAGAGCTTCCGCATAAACACGTTTGCCCATCAGTAGCTGACAGAGGAGCCTCTGTGTGTGTGTCAAGGATGTGGACTTGTTAAATGAGTCTTCTTACTTGGAAACAGTTTTTCAAATAGACTAGGAAGGATAGATTATATTCAGGTGTAGAGAAAGAAATTGCGTAGAATTGTCTTACCATAATCGGTAGATTATATTGTAAACTAGTACCATAATAGTATCCTCTAGTCATGGGATGTGCCTTACTTAAATTCCAGACCTCTCAAATATTCCTTGAATTCAGAGGTCTTCAAAAACCTAAATAAAATCAGGTCTTTCATGCTGCTTACATTAGTAAATTGGTTTTTTTTTATTAAGCTTAAACCAAAATCCCCAAGTCTAAAATTTTACTACAGTTTTTGCATGCATAACATCCTCGTTTTTGTTTTGTTTCCTTGTTTGTTTGTTTGTTAATGGCTGGGAAGGACAGATAGTGGCAGTGAATGCACTTCAAAAAATCCCACTAATATCCTCCTTTTATCTGGAAAAACAAATATTTATAAATCCCTCTGATTTATGTAGCTGTGTAACGAATGCAAGTTTGAAAGAACAGTTGTCTGGTTAATCCATTTAAATGCTTATTTCTATGGGGCAGCTGTGAGTCTGAACATGAGAGCACGAAGCTTCTCCCCACACTTACTGGAGTGTTACAAAATACCACGGAAATTCTGGTTTGGTTCAGCAGCAACCGGTGTACACACATACATTTTTCTGTTGTACAGAGAGAGACTCTTGCCATGCAGACCTCATCTTTGTTTAAGATGGCCTTAGGAGCTGTGGCCAAAGCCAGTTTGCTCTGTCAGCTCCAGTCCTGGCTGTATAGGTTGCTGAGATGATGCCTGAAGAATGTGGGTTCTGGTTGGAGGCACAGAGCACCCCCCAACTCACGCCTCCAACGCGTTCCGGCAGCTGACACGAGAGGTGGGCTTGTGAAGGGCCAGTGCAGAGGCTCACAGCTGTGCATGGAAAAAGAATCAGAAACTTCTGCTCAAATATCTCTGCCTAGGTGAAATTAAAACAATGAATGGCAGGCCTGCGATTTATGTGCACCAAACCATGCTGTTGTACATAAAATCTTTTTATGTTTTACTCATGCTATTGCTGCCCCTTGTGCTTCATAATTCCGAAGTATTTCCTACTTGTAAATGTGATGCTTAAACTGATATTTGAACAGATGCAGCCCATTCCAATTACCATGTTATATTTTAAGATTGTTTTTGATTTACTTTTTAGGGGTTTTTTTAATCCCAAATCTATTATTTGGATTTGGCTTTGTTTGACTAAAGTTTTGTTCGTTGGTCCACAGGATCTTGATTTCAGTTTAGAGAAAGGAACTCTAGTCAGAATCAAGATCTTTGAAATCAGAGATACAAGTTGCAGTTCAGCAGAAGTTTCAGAACAAAAGATAAAACTTTTGTCTGGGTTCACAGAATGTTTTCCCAGACTAGTGGCAGTTTCAGGTAAATATTCATCACACTTTTCCCCTAAAACAAAGCAGAATTGGGGTGACTGGTTTGAATTTTTTTTTTTTTTTGTTCACATTACAGAACTGCAGAAAATCAAATGTTTCATATCAGACGGAGGATATATGTGCTTCACTTACTCTCTGTCCCTTTAATATCCTTCCTCTTGAAAAAATTGTGTTCTAAAAAAGAGGCTGTTCTGACTCTTCCAGCATCCTGTGAAGGGGAGGCATCTGACAGGTCTCTGTATTGCTGAAGAAACAGTCACAGAGAGCAGTCTCTTTCTTCTCAGATGTCTCCCATAAATGTTAGCTTGAGACACCAAAAGTTCTTCTTCTGTACTTCAAAATCAAAATAACCTCCGATCTACTTTTGCAGTGGATTTAAACAACTATGAGGCCTGAGGTGCTTCTGCAGATATGACTGGGAAGAAACATCAATCCTTGGAGTGCTCCCCAAAGCATCATAAGCCATACTGATGAGTCCTAAGCCAATCCCATCTGCCCTTGCAGTGCTGATGCCTGGCAGAAAAGACTAACTGCAGAGCCCCTGTTTCCTCTCCTGGAAGGGCTGTGACACCTCCTGTCTCAGGGCAAGTAACATTTGAAAGCAGACTGTGGGTTGGAGACGGCAGCAGGGGCAGGTCCCCCACGTCCCTGGCGTGTTGGACAGCCTGACCTTTCCCCAGAAGCAGCTCCAGCCACAGATCCAGAGACCTTTCTCTGCCCTCAGCAGCACTAGTGCAGCTGAAAAATGCAGTTTTGCCTTACCCCAGCTGTGGGCTGCCGCTCCTCATACCACATTCTTCATTGTGTTTGTGTTGTCAGATAGACGTCTAGACTGGAGAGCTCTTCTGGCTCAGGCTGCCCTTTGGAGGGGGCGGGAGGTGTGGTAAGGTGCGGTCTGATTCCTCTGGGAGGGAGGAGAAAGCACAGTGAGGGATGTGAGCTAATAACAAGCAGGGGAGTATGACTGATGTTTCTTGCAAAATTCTTTGTGCAGGTATTCCTCTATGGCCTCACTAGAGAGAAAGGGGAAAAGGGGGGAAAGGGAAGATCTGTTGTGTTCACAATGCTTTAGAAACAAATTTGTCTTTTTTTTCTGAAAATGGTCTGAAGATTTCTCCATGAGGCAGACAATTGTTCTCAAAATTTGTTGTTTCTTTGCATCAGAAAGGATCACTAAAAATAAGATGTCAGACGAGGTGTGTGAGCGAGCTTTTGCAGTGGCATCCCCAAAGGAGGGGTCCGGTGAGGGCTCTGTAAAGCTGTGTGTGGCAGGAGCCTTTCAAGGGGGAAGATGGGTATGGCTTTCTGACTTTCTAAACTTGTCACGAAAGCGTGTGTCAGTAATTTTTAGGACATACTAGTAAAGCAAATAAAAATGAGAATTAAAGGCATAAAGTGGCAAATACAGGAGTGATACTTTTTCTGATTCACCAAGCAACTTGGCTGCATCAAAGGGAGCCTGTGGGAGTCAGACGTAACTTTGAATTTCCTGTTTTGTGTGATTTGTCACAGTCTTTGTCTGTACTTCATTTTCACTACTTTAAAAAGCAAGCAAAAGTCTTCCCCAAAAGTACCGTATTCTCATAACCTTTCCTGGAGGTAGGCCTCTGAGACCAGAGAGGGTTTAGAAGTGCCTGCCAGTCTCCTGAGTGAATAAACAGTATTAATAAACATCTGCCCACCCGTATTAACACTTGGCAAGCCATGGCAACTTCTAGTTATTATTTACACAGTTTGCTCTATGTTTTAGTTATCTTAGTGTGCTCTTTTGAATACAGTAGAGGATATACATTTGGCAAGAGTTTAGCTGTAGCAAGGGTTAACTAGTGAGAGTTGACTGTAGTTTCAGCAGAAAGATTTGGCTTTCTGCCACCTGAGTTTCTGTATGCTGCCCGTGTAGAGAACAGTCCTTAAATAATTTCCATTTTGCATTTGGAAGAGATTTTTTTTTCTGTTCATCTAGCCTTCCTTATTACTGCTGAAAATGCTGCAGATAGATAATCAAGTAACAAAAAAGCTTTTTTCATTTATGGAATTCAGACCTCTTGAACTTATAGCTGATTTTAAAGTAATTGAATAAGCCACAACAACTTCATGTGTGGTAAGTCTTAATTTTGAGTCTCACTAGAGTTGTTCCTAATACAACCTGTACCGAGGTAACTTAACAGGACCCAGATTTAACAGGACTTGATGATCCACATGAAAACTTTAAAACCTCCACCCCTTTAATTAAGTTCACTCATGTGATGGTGTGTGTGTGCCAGGCCAGCACTTAGTTATTTGTAGCCATTCAGAAAGTTAGGCAGGATGAGGCCTTATACTAAGAGTGAAGTCCTGTAGGAGTGTCATTTGTGGGTGTTTGGCCAAGCAAGTATGTTACTATTTTTGATTTCCTTGTGTCTTTGGTGGTGCCGTGGTCTGTGGGAGTTGAGGGCAGGACTCCATCTGCACAGCGTGCTCTGCTTTCACAGTGAAGAGCCAGCACAACAGTTGTCACTGTTAGGGAAAAACAGGAACTGTACCGATGTGCCCACCGACTGTCCATCACAAATACCACAGCTGCAACTCCCCATGGGAAGGATGGCAGGGTTTGGCACTACGGTACAGTAGGAAGCTCCTAAAACTTTTGAAATTTGCCTCTTTGCCTGTACCATGGATCCTAATGTGTTCAACTGCCCAGAAGTTTAGCAGAAGATGCAGTCGCTTGTCCTGAAACACAGACTTCAAAACTTCTCTGCTTTCCTCCCACCTGTAGCCTGTCCAGTGAGCATGCACCTAAAAAGGCAGACAAGATTTCCTTTGCATTAAGCAGATATCCCAAGACAGGCATTTAGGAATGCTTGCAAGTAAGAAAGTGATGCCTCCCAATGAGCAGCACTGTTACCTTAAGAATATGATCCATCTCTTTTACGATCTCATGAGCTTTTCAGTTTGCATGTGACATTGAGCACATTCAGTAGCTTTGCAGATAAACTGAAGTGCCAGGATGTGTCTCTATGGAATAATTAATGGCTATTAGATATAGCTTAGCCATAACATTTTTAGTGGATAAGTTCTGTTCCACCAACGCTGGGTGAACTTCTGAATTTCCCTGTTGGAAACTGGGAGTTTAATAAATAGACTGTTGAAAACAGGGTAAGTGGCTCTTTAAGATGGATGTTCCTCATTATTTCTGTTGTAAGAAACGTAAGGGGAAGAAATATAAATTAAGCTTTTGGAGGGAATATGTGCCTCCATTAGGACAAATGATTCACCTTCCCCATTGCTATTATGGAGAATTAAGAGCTCTATCATATTTTGAAGCAGGCAGGTAGTGGTGTGATTACTGGGGGAGCAGGAGTAGAGAGGAGCAGGTTATGATAAACAGGCTTTCTTATCTGGCTGAAGGAAGAGATGCAATGGGTTCAGAAACTCCATTTCAGCTACACAGAAGGTACAATTGCATGGGTTTGTACTGGCAAGGTCCTGTAGCAGAGAGCAGAGGCATATTTGTGTTTTTCTGAGTCAGAATTGTTCCTAACTATGGATGTTCTAAATGTTAGCAGGTCTTCCACAGAGACTGGTCTGTCATGAAAAAATATCACAGAAATAACTGTATTATGCTTGAATGGCTGCTGTCTATTTTCAGACCATATAAGTTGGAAAAATAATATTTGTACAAAGCTGAAGTGTTTATACTCTTTCAGCTCTGTTTCAAGTGAAGTAATGGCAGCTTTCACTGAGCAGGGGAGAATACAAAAGGTGGTTTAAATGCAGGGTATGCTTCTTAGTGCACAGACCAGAGTTAGTTATGCAAGTTTCGGTTCTGAACCATGGATCGTGTTTATTCCAACAAAGCAGGAAAGCTGGTTTTGCTAATCTTGAGAACCAGATGAGCATTGCTGTGTTCGATGTCCAGTGTATATCTGAAGTCTCAGGAGGGGTTAACCACCAAATACAACTTCCAGTAAATTCCAAACTCAATGCATTATGCAGAAAAAAACCTAGACCCTGTAGTCATAACTGAATAAATTGAACTTGGTGTTATATCACATATGGTTCTCCAGTGCTGTGTGCTGTTTACCAGCTTCGTTAGGGAGGCTGTGGGTTAAAGTCAGAAGATGAGATGTCCATTTAAGTGCCCTATGAGAAGCCATCATTTAGATTGTTTTCAGCCTCTTTGCTTGGAGACAGCATTCTTTTGTTCTGCCAGCCATGGAGTGCTAAATAGTGGCCAGAAAATGCACTGCAAGTTAAAGATCTGCAGGTAAAAATCCTTCTCATTATTTGAGGCATCACAATAATGTTTTCAGAATGCTCTCACACTTCTGTTGTAAGTGCTGAGCTGGAGTCTTCTCTCACCTGCGCTGCTGTCAGTCAGGAGTCACAACAGCGAGCTCTGTTCTTAGGCATTTTTGAGGCACTGCCGTGCCCTGTACCAGAGAGAAGAGCCTAGCCCATGATTAAAACTGCTAATGATTGCTCATTTTGGAAATAGTGGGTAAAAAAATAGTGGTATTTTAATGCTTTAAATGCAAAAATTATTTTCATCTTCAGGATCTCCAGCTTAGTATGCTGCTCCCTCTCTTCTTTTCTCTGTGTCCCTTCCCCCAGCTCCTGCCAGATTTAATTCTGTGTCTGTGTCAATGCCTGCAGCAATCCCTAAAGCAAAGTTTTGCCAGTTCCACTTGCTGTTAAAAGCCAGACACTTCTACTGCAGAGGCAAGTTAAATGAAGTTTTCCAACTCTTGCTTCTTTTCTTTTTGTTTCTCCCTCTGCATGTACCTTCCCCTATACCTTGCCTGCTGGTAGGTGAGAAAAGGTGGTTTCCCAAATTCAGTGCAATTCATGGGTGGCTTTCTGGCTTTCCTTTGTTCTGCTTTGGCCTTCCTTCAGCTGGGGGTGGCCGAGCTACTCCTGGCTAGCTTTATCTGGTCAACATGGCTTACCTAGTCTGCTCTCTTCTTTCCTAGCAGACTTCTCAGTCACGGCTGAGGAGCAGGTCACACAAACCTGAAAAAAAGCCCATGGGCCCCACCAAATCATTCTTTGGTGTGATAGGTGTGACTTGTATTTTTTTCATACGATGGGCAAAAGCCTTTACATGACAAGGGGAAGCCATGACATGCATCTGCACCAAGTAGTTCACAAAGTACTGTAAAAACAGGAAGTTATTTTGGCTTTTATCCATTGCTGAGCCCCTGAAATTTGCAAAAGTGCAATCAGTACACTTAAATGGCAGTATTGGTAACAAAAGGGACAACAAATCATACAACTTTTAAGTACTGACTAAGGCAGCTGTTGTGCTCTGGTAGTCAGTGATCTGTGACTATGTATGATAAAGATCAAGGCTGAGAGATCCTGCAAAACAATCCATAGGAATGTGGTTTCCTGGAGTCCTGCCACAGGGATAGTTAAACATTCATGGAACCTGTTTTCCTCTGACATATTTTAGTTGTACATAAAAGATAGTGCATGTTTGGCTTTGCAGAGGCTGTCTCAGCACTCTTGATAATCATTGTTGTTGATCTTAATAGAAACAGTCACAAAATCATAAAAGTCCTGTACCCATGGTAGTGCTGCTGGGGTAACTCATAGCTGAGATAAAGGACTGCACCCAAAGCAGTGTCCAAGATGGTGTGAGCATTGTGACCTCATACTCTCATGGCAAAGATAGGAGTATGCACCAGAGTGACACTCCATTTCAGCTCAGATGACATTAAGCTTAGGAATCTCATGGCAGCTGCAACTGAAAAACTGAAAATACGTATTTCATAGGGTTATCCTGAAGGTGTTATGATGGGAGTTACTAGGTGATCTGCAGTGTTGCCAGCTCCTGTGATTTTATGATGAGTAATACAATACAGCTATTTTTCTTGAAGATCCACCTCCTGGATTCCAATGATTTATTTTCATTTTATCTTCTCTTTTTCTTTAGTCAGACAGTAATTCCAACCCTCCTGCTCATGGCCAAAGCTCTAAAATATGTCTCAAAAAGCACTCTTAAGAGTACAGCCAGCAATGGCAAGTAAGGGAAAACCCAGCAGTTGTATTTTTGGTTTATTGGGGTTGGGGGGTTTTTTGTTGGTTTTTAGGGGTTTTTTTGGTTGTTGTGTTGGGGTTTTTGTTTTTATTTGTTTGGGGTTTGGTGTGTTTTTTCCCTTCCTTTATTTCCATGATCTGTCTGGCTAGTCTCGTGATTTTGTAACTCATGACTTTTTTTATCTTTAGGATTGATTATGTTTCCATCTTCACTTCCTTGTATTACCACACTAGACATAATCAGTATAATTAAGAATAGCCATCAGGATATACATCCAGGTCTTGAAAACAAAGCTCAGATCATACATTATCCTTGACTCTCTCATTCCTGCAATTAATTCATCAGTACGTGTAAGGCAAATTTAATGAAGCTGGTAGTGTCTCGATAACTGTCAAAGTTCCACTAGGGTTGTAGATCATGTACTGGGGATAGTAGTCAAAACAGAAGTCATGCTGTGTTTAGTACAGTTCCTGGCGAAACTTGATGTCTTTCTGTTGGATGAGAAAGTGATAGAGTTTGGATGCTCTTCATAGCTGCTACTGTGCTTTCCAAACACAGATATGTGATGTCATGGAGCTGTGCTCTTTGGGAGAGCAAGGACAATCTGCTTCAAGGCTCCTTTGTAAAGGCATTGTCCTCCTGGCAGATTTCCATGATGTAGTGGAGTGAAATCTTAAAATCTCTCCTGTCAGGTGGAATTATCTCACAGCAGCTGAGTAGTTGAGTTCTCATCCCAATGTCCATCTCAGCATTTTCTTGATGGGGGAAGATGGGATCTGCCTGCTATTTTATAAGTATACGTGTGCCAGAGACACTGGATGGGAGAATAGAAGTGCTGTGACAGGATTTTACAAGATAGGAGTAAGAGAAATTGGCTGCTGTTTCTGAAATGTGTCCTAAGACATAAAAAGTTTTCCAGTGTAGATATTTCCAAAAAGACAGCATGTTGGTTTGGACTTTATTTAATGTTGTTTGCTTGTGAGAATTCTGTAATGATATTAAAAATAAGAGAAAAGTAAGCTACAATGCTAAGCATCAATAGAAGTTACATATCTACAGACAACAGATGCAAACAACTTCAAGCCAAGTCAGTAGGCTTTGGGTGAGGTGTCTTGTTTATGATGTCCCAAGAAATCATAAATAAAGATGTGAACCATAGAAGAGATGTGATGTTCTGCAAGCCTGGCTCCACCAGAATCCATGGAGTGGACATTTCTAATGTGGCTGCTCTAGTGTCTCTTCCATGATGTCCAGCCCACGTGTTGACTTGCATGTTCCATGCATTTTAACCACGGTAGCTGATCTCTGCTGAACTGGTTGGCTGAAAGTTTCGTAGCCAAGAAACCACAGTTTTTTATTTAGAGCCCTCTCCGTAGACAGAGAAACAAGAAAAGCTAGAATTAGGCTTCCTGTAGAAGTCAAAATAAGAAAACTAACACTGGACAGTGGATAGCAAATTCAAATTTTAGGAGGCAAGCACACATTTTAAGATGGCTTCATTCATCTGTGCACATCTGTGATTTCTCTGTTGACTTTTTCATTATATCCACTTTTATTTTCATGCATAATCAAAGGTTGCTTCTGTCCGCGGTGTTCAAGTGACTTTGGTTGTCTTAGCAGGAGAAAATCTTGAGGAGCTGGCTCGTGTGGTATGAAGTGTGTAGCAGGATAGTCAAATACTTCTAGAGATGAACATTCAAGTGACTACAAGAAGAGGAGCAGTCTGCTGGTCCTGAACCACTCCTTACTTATGAGTCCCTCAGGGAATGAGTGAATACACTTTCCTAGGGAAGAAACCTACCAATTTGTCATTCTCTAGGCAGGACTTTGTTGATTAAAGATAGGTGTGAGTTCATGTGACTTGGAAGAAGACCCATCTTTTCAGGATTTCTAAGTCCTCAGAGTCCAATAGCAGGCTGTGATCAAAGCGTGATGTCAAAGTTCCTATCTAACTCCAGATTTCCTCTCAGGCCATCTGCAGGATGTGGTTACAGCATCAGATAGAAAAAGTCAAACTTGGCTTTAGTTGGAACTAGATGGGTTATCACAGTGGACAAGGCCAAGAACTAATAACAAACAACACACCAACACCTGCTAGAACATTATGAGAGTCTTAGGGAAAGTAAACTGCAGTCTCACTTTAAACCAAATTTTGAAGCATGGAATAAAATTTGTTCACCTGCGCAGTTTAGACAGTTCTTTGAACTGCCAGAGGCATGAATAGAGTCACTCACTGATCTGTCAGCCTCTGTTAGAAGAATTCTGGGGAGAAAATACAAATGTAGTCAGTTCTGGAAGTCCCAAAATCCCATTGGCTTTTGACAGTAATTAAACCTGATCAGAAATTACCTGGTCCTAGCTGCCCAAACTTTTGCTACTGTTGCTAGTGATTAAACAATTGCCTACCTTAGAAACTTACAGTTTGTGACCTTACAGGGGATTGCTGCTTTCCAGATTTTTTTTTGTGTTTTTTTTTTTTGTTTTGTTTGTTTGTGGTTTTTTTTTTTTTTTTTTTTTTTTTTTTTTGTTGGTTTGGTTTGGGTTTTTTTTGTTTGTTTGTTTGGGGTTTTTTTTCCCTTTAAATCAAGTCGTTTGGTTTGGATATCCCTCCTTGGAAGAGGGCCAAATACATTTATTTCCTTCCATTTATTCCAGTGGGTGAGCCTTGGCAGAACCTAGCACAGCCAGGGACAGCACAGGAACCAAACCTGTTCTCTCAACAAATATAATGTGCTTGAAACACTTTACCTAAGGATCCACCTTCATGTGGCTCTTGGCTCTAGTGCTGTGGGCACTGGAGGGAACTGAGTCATATTTATGGCAGAGGCATCCATCGTGCCACAGCTGCCATGTGAGCTCAGAGCTGAAAGCAGCATAGATGCAGCTGAAGTCTTTGCAGTTTGAGCAGCAGATGCCTTTCCCCTGTGCTCAGCTGTGAGATGCTTGGCACCCTGCTGCCGGTTTCCTGTGTACATTTGGGTGAGTCACTTCACCTCTCCCTCAATATTTGTCTCTATTTTCGTTCCAGGCTTTTAGAACGATGGATTGGGGTTTTTTCTGGGTAGAGGGACAGTCCCTCACTGTCAGGTTGTTTTGATCATTACTGCAACCTAGATAAGTTGTGACAGCTATTAGTTTCTCTTCAGCATGTGGTAGGTAAGAGGCACCGTCCAGAAGAGATGTACAATTTGCTAAAATGAGTATTATGTTAACATGTATTTCATAGAACACTACATTCAAGACCTTCTGAGTTCCTACCACACCTACTTCAATGAGATTTTGTTCCTCTACATGGCTGTTGCAGCATGCAATTAAGAACAAATAATTGTTCTTAATAACCTGGGGCTTAAAATTCTGCCAGCCCATAATATACTGCCAGCATTCTTCACCCCTGTGAGTGCTCACAGTGTTGCAAATGGGGTGACACACTTCCCTTGGAAGAGAAAAGTAGCAACGTTTGTTTAAACAAAGTTTGATAGTAAGCGTGACAGTGCTATAACAAGCTTTGGTGGCAACCTACGCTTGGGTATTTACTGCATAGAGGACAAGGTGGGACAAAACTGCCAGAGACTCCCTCATGTTGAGTCATGAGGTTCAGAAAGGACCCCCTCACATTCTGAACCCCTTTCTCAGGGGGTTTCCAGGTGTGGCTGGATCCAGACCTAGTTCCAGGCTAGGAACTTAGGTCTAAAGGATTATATGTGCACGAGCAGTCCTTTATCCCACTTAGCTAAGATTGCAAAGTTTCAGCATTATTACTCTTTCACTTACTGAGTATTTGATGCCATAAGGATTCTCTCAACCTCAAGGAGCAACCTCAAGAGGCATCCCTGTTCAAGAGGAGATCCTGGCATGCAGCCCATTGCTGTGCAGGACAGCTCAGCAGACCCTGGGCTGTTCCCTATTTATGGAGAAAGATGATTGACTTATAGTAGTATTTGCATGCCAGCTGTATTTGGGTTGGCGCATGCTCAACTAGCCCTCAGCTGTTGAGTAAGTTTTATGGCCCTCAGCTATTGTGTTGTTATCTGTCTTCCCAGAGTCCAGCTTTAAGCCAGGTGCAGCCCTCCCAGCCACCACTGCTAGCTCTTGCTTGAGCCAAAAGCAGGGGGGAACGCACTGCCACACCCAGTGAGCTCATTCTAACCATCCCCTCTGTGTAGCATCTTCTTCTGTACCATAAAACCATTGGAAGTTTTGCCTCTGATTTTAGCGGCTGTTAGATCAGAAACCTTAGGTCAGTACCAGAGCATGCTAGTGATGAGAAAGATGTGTGATTTGGATGAAGAGAGAAGACTTTTCTCTCAGCACCTCACAATGGTTCAGAAATCCATTGAATATGTTAGCAAGAGGCCCTTTTATTTCCTCCTGGAAAAATCATGTATATTTATTTCCTGTAATAAAATAGTCTAATGGTAGTAAAGAGTGAAGTTCTAGAAGGAAAAAATTGATTTCTCAGCTAATTGAGTAGAGAGGGGGAAATTATAAATCCCTGGTTGCCTATTACAGGTTGACTAGCAACATATGGCCACAGAAAGCAATATGAACACAGTTTTAACATGCAGGTGGCTACAAGAGAAGGGCTGTGCTGCATGTAAGCCCAGTATCTCCTCATAGTGGTTCACCCTACTTTTCCAGTTACATTGCAAAGTGAGTCAGACTGAAACCATTGTTGATTGTCTGCTCCACTTCAGATAGTTGCATGTTCGTTTTAGCTTTAGAAAGAAGTTTGTGTCAGCGTTTTCTGTTCCTTGTAGTTACACTGTCTTTTCAAAATAGTTTTTGAGCTAAAAGTATGTTTCCTGAAGTTCAAACACTAGCACAAAAATTATCTTTCCTTACTGCTGCCACACTGAAGCAGATGGTGAATACTAAGATTCGGAACCAGTAAGCATGTAATGGTTCAGTTTCTGGGTGCAGAAAAGTAGTTGTTGGGTCAAAGCAGGCATTTACAAGACAGGCTGTCATTGCAAGTTAGTTTGAGTTCAAGTCCCCTGCAGTTAGCCCAGTTAGACTCCTGCAGTAGATCATATGGGCTGCACAGATGCCCTATTGCATTTCTAGCTCGAGTTTAACCCACAACCTCTGGCAGACCATCTACCTTAAGCTCAAAGTCTCTTCCAGCTCTGTGTTTTTTATGTGTGAAGACTAATCAGCTTAGGGAGGACACCTGGGTTTTGCCTTAGGTTAGTAAAGACAGAATTGCAGAATTCATCTCAATCCATGATGATGTCACCCAGCTAATGTGCATCCTCACTGTGGAACCCGCAGTTACTGTGGCACACAGACCACGACACAGTGTTATACATGGGGTACAGATGCCTGTGAGTAATGCAAATGGGTGAGTGCAGAGGAGCTATTTCAGTGCAAACTGGTCTTGGGAAATGCATGATTCTGCAAATTATGAAGCAGCTTTTGCTCCCTCTGAAGTCAATAGAAGTTCATTTCGCTTTTCAAATTCACTTTGATTGACCTGGTCTTGACATTGTGGCACCTTCCTTGTTGTAAAGAAAATTGGTAGCTGTGAAAGATCAAGGATTTTTTAATTTAAGGTAGAGGAAATGTTTGCTGCTGCTGAAAACCTTATCTTCATAATAAGCAATAATGCAATCTGATCATCTACCATTATTGAGTTTCCTTTTTTTTTTTCTTAAGCTGAATTTTCATCACCTGTAGACAGAAATAAGGAAAGTGGACTGAAAATGTCAAACCTATGCAAATTTTGTGATATTAAAGTAACAACCTGCTCAAACCAACATCAGTGCAAGAGCAACTGCAACATCACTTCCATCTGTGAGAAGAGCAGTGAAGTCTGTGTTGCTATATGGTAAGTTATTTCTTCATACAGGTGGGGACAGGAGCACATCCTCATTCATCATTGCTTAGTACTTTCCTCGATTGCTCTGATATTCAGAATGTCCCTGCTACCTCACCAGGCTTTGGTCTCCTGCTTCCAACTCATATCTCTGCACAGCATACCGAGAGTTGCTTGAGGTTAACAATTCTGATATGAAATGTTCTGGGGACTTTTTTTCTTCTAAAACAGTTCTGTTCCAGCTTAAGCTGTTATTGGAAATGAGGCATGGTTTTGTGCAAGCCATTAAGCTGTATCCACCCTCAGCACTCAAGAGTAGAAACAGATTTGAGGCTCAAGAGAGGATTGGAGTGACAGTTGCTGAGCAAAGACAATTCTCTCTCAGGTTGCAAGGCAACTAGATTATGTAGATTTTTCACAAGAAAAAATCTACCTTTATTGCCATGTAAAGGTAGAAATACTTCCTCTTAATGGGAAAAATCTTCTGTTTAGGTAGAGACTTTGATGTAGGCATGATACTTTTTATATAGCCTATGTCTAGGTTCAAAGAAATCAAGAGTTTATGAAAATGAGTTGTAATACTTTTTTAGGATTTATTGACTTTAAGCTTGTGTTCCAGTCTAAAAACTGAGGCTTCCTGTGCCCTTCCATAAATGGGAATCCAGTCCTACCAAAGAAAGCCAGAAACACTCTTAATTAGTTAATAACTGGACTAAAGGAACAGAACTGAGTGTTTACAGCATTGCTGTTGATTTAGTAAAATAATTAGAACCACTTACAGAGGGACATAACTAATTCATGTGGTGAGGGATTAGTTGTGTCCATTGACTTGAGATGTTCAGCATGATTGGAAGTAGGCATTTCAGTTCAGGATCAGTCCAGTGTGCTTTTCAGTAAGTCATCAGTGTCTATTATTGCCATTAAAAGGAGCTGTTGTACAATTTAAGATAAATTTGGATTTTTCATGACCATATATCCAAAAGGCAAGTAAGTTGAGAACTGTAAAGTGCTTTTTGCCTTCAAGTCTTTTGTCAATGAAATTAAATCTGTAGAGTAGGACAAAACATAGGAATATGGTCCAGATTATCAGCTGTAAATATTTCCCTGACTGTGAGGCAACTCTAACTTTTATGATTGGTATTTTTGGTGAAGTTTTTTTGATTGGTTTGGGGTTTTTTTTAATATGTAAGTCCTTCAGTGCAGAAACTGTGCTGATTGTAGGCTTCAAAAGCAAAATGAAAAGACCAACTCACTAGAAATTCCTCAGATTTTGGGGAAATAATTCAGTTTTTATCGTAATTTCCCACAGATTTTTACTGTCTGCTTGGTGACCACAAAAACCAAAAGTATGTTCTGAAGTTCACAGCAGTTCATTGAGCATTAGCTTGAATAATTCTAAGTGATATTTTCAGAGACAGTCTTGTGAGCTTAGCAGTAATATGATACAGGAATAGCTGTGCCATTGTACAGATGTGAGGAACCCAGATGGTGCCAAATTTACCCCATTCAGAAAAGACAGAGAAAAACATACAATGCTCTTTAAATGCCATTTATATTCTCAAAAGAGGCAAATTTTGGGCAGGCGCAGTCATGTCTGCTCCCTTTATAAAATATTCTCTTTTTGATTTCAATTTTCTCCTTTTCATTTTTAGGAGACAGAATGATGAAAATGTGACATTAGAAACAATATGCCACGACCCCCAGGAAACACTGTATGGTCACTTTTTGGATGACTATAAATCAGAGCAATGTTTGATGAGGGAAAAGAAGGACGATGGGGGATTGATGTTCATGTGTTCCTGCACAGGTGAAGAATGCAATGATATGCTCATTTTTACATCAGGTAAGTTTAATAATTCACCTTGCCTTCCTACATTCCTTGCAAGTAACATTAACTGTGTTAATATTAACAGTGTTATACAGATGTCCTTTGGAATTGCATTTTGTCGTGGAGAACTTCTAATGGCAGGTGCTATTTTGGTCTTTTTTGAATCTTGCAAAATCTCAACCTTTACTTTCTGTGTTCTGAGGGTCCTTCTTCCTGCCAGGCTGTCCTCATTTTGAAGTAAGTCGGATACTCAGCTGAAGATATTGCACTTAAAAGCTGATGGGAGATGAAAGCAAGATGCTTACAGTTGTTCTGTTGACACACCAAAATGCAACACATGCTAATTACATTATAAAATCTAAAGGCAAATGCCGTTTTTAAGGTCCTACCTCTTCTAAAAGGCTGTATTGCCATAGTGTGTTATCTGCATATAGAGATGTTACTGGTAACCTGATAGGATGTGAATTTCAAGTCAGTTTCTCCTGGTGTAAGTGACCATCTGCACCTCTCCTGTGGTGGGTGTGAAGAAGCCAGCTTCCTTCTCTGGGGAATATGTTCCCTCATACCTACTACGGCACAAGGAAGTGTCTGTGAGTACAGACCAAACTACATGTGCACAACCCATCCCCAGTCTACTTCATGAGCTCTGATGGAGGCCACTGCAGACACAGTGAAGGCAGTGCAGGTGTGTGCAGTGCTGGTGTGCACACACCCCTTGTGCTTTATTTTGTCCTACCTGCTGTGATTGTTTTACTGAGACAAAGTCAGGTTTCTCACAGGCAAAAGTGAGGTCTGCTATGGAGAAATTTGTGTGTTCACACTTCTAAAGGGGTGTGGCACACCACACCCATCCTCATCACCCATAAGTTCCTCAGAAAAGGGTATATATAATTAGGTCCTTGTTACCTGAGATAATGAAGGGTTGGGATGCTGTTTCCACTCCTGGGAAACATGGTGTGTGACTGCACTGAGGTGAACAACTATGTGAGCGATTGTAGCTCTCGCTTCCCAGCTTCCTTTCTCCAAGAAGGCCAACCAGTTTAGGTCACAAAACCACACCAAATTAGCCAAGATCAAGCTAGCAAGTCTTTGCTTCCCTTGGCCCAGGCTATCCATATCTGGAGCCATCCCTCATCCCTGTTTTCCTCATTCCCTCCCCAAGCTGAAACCAGATTTGATTTGCAATCAGACAACCTGACTGCTGATCCATGGTTGTGTGACCAACCCTTAGTTGGGTGGTCTTTAAAGGATTTGGAGTAAATACGGGTACTGATATGAGCACAGGTGGTAGACCCAGGACCTAATTCTAACAGATTGCCTTGGTTTTATTGAAGAGAATTTGTTCCCAGAGAAGAGATCTTACTCTGTGTCAGCTGTCTAGTGTTTTTGTACAACATGAACCACACCCTTGTGGATTTTGGCTAAATTGTTATGGGTTAGCCACGTTACAGATGTTTTTCCTGGAGGTGTGTAGCTGAATGCAATCACTGATAAGTGTGTGGTTTTGGTGTGTGTGGTAATAAAAACCATTCTAGAAATTCAGCACCAAGTGCCTTCATTCCTATCAATTCTGCAGTTTACTCACACTTCCAAAGCAACCTAAAAGGAGTAGTAGAAATTTAAACCCAGTCTTCTTACCCAAATTCCTTTCACTCTTCTGAGTGGAGCCTTTCCTTCAAGGTCACATGCTGTAAGCACTTCAGGTGACTCATGAAAACCATGTGCTGCATTCCTATAAGTGAATAACTACAGATAAAAGTTAAAGTAATGTAAAACTTCACTTTGTAACATTTCCAGTTCATTCAGAAACGCAGGCATTAACTCCAGTCAGGAGGGGGGAGAACTGAGGCTTTGTCATTCCTTTTTTATTGTTGTGGATTAGTGTTTCTTTTAAATAAAAACAGCCCCTTTGGGTTGCTTGCCTGGTTAGCCATGGCAGGAAGACAAACGATTTTTACAGTATCAGACATGCGGTTTCCTGTCTGTGTTTAACTTTGAGCAGAACATCACAGCCAGCTGGTCCATGGCTCCTCCAGACAACTAGATAATAGCCTGTAATAATTTTGCCTTTGGAATGACTGTCATCCAGATCTATTCTGTACATTGTTCTTGCGGGTTTTTTTTTCTCTACATTTCTTGTACACCAGAACAAGAAATTTTTGCAGTGGTTTTGCACATTCTATAGTTTTAGAGAGCAAGACAAGAGCTACTCTAAAAAGCCTGATCAATCAGTGATTTTAATAATTTATTAGCAGAAACTGAGATAAGAGAGATTGCATTTTTTACCTGTTAATGACAGCATTTCCTTTCAAGCTATTGCTATTGCTATAAATAGCAATAATGTTTTACCTCTTCTTCCTGTATACACACTTAAGACAGACCAGATTTTGTTTGTTTCTGGTGTTTCTGAGGTAAGAAAGAAAATCCTGGGTAAGGCAACAAGTTCTAATTTCCACCAAATGTTAGTCACTAAATTCCAGTGATTCACAGCTGAGTTTTTACTGCTTATGGAAGAATTGGTTTAGCACTGTTGTCTTGCATGAGTCTTGACTGTGAAGGGCAAACCTCCTGACTCCATTATTAGACACAAGCATCTAAAGGTTTTGGGTACTGGAAGTGTTGTGACTCACTCAAGAGTGACTTTAGGAATGTTTGAAGTAGTTAGTTACATCAAGATCAAATGCCTGTTTATTGTATAGATTTTCATTTAAATTGTCAATCTGCAAGATAAGCAAGACACAGTCAAACATGTGCCTAAACATGCCTATAATTCTGCTGTGTCAGGGGGCTGACCCTGATTCAGATCCCTGGCATTCCAGGCCACAGGCAGCTGGTGGAAAATACTGAGTGCAGAATCACTCCAAATAATGTTCTGTAGTTCTTGGAGAAATAACATGCAGGAGACAGGTAACCATTGTAAATCTGACTACTCTGTGTTTATTTTTTAATCCCTCTCTTTTTTTGCCAAACAAAATTGTGGGTGACTGGCAAGCAGCTTATACCCCTGTGGTGGAAAAATGCTTCTCACAGCAAATCTCAGTGCCAGTGTGTTTTAATTATTATTTATTCAGAAGGCTAATGTTAGTGTTACCAGAAGGCAAAGCCAGGGAGCAAAACCACTGGAAAAGATTAGCCAGAATCAGGGGTAAAAAGGCCTGGGGTGGCTAGATATTGACTAGATGGCAGACAGATGTCGCAGTCACTGGCATGTGTGTCAGTCGACATTGACACTGCACTCGAGGTGCTTCATCAAAATCATCATCAGAAGGCTTTGCATATCTGTATCTTGTTATTCACCTTGTCTCTCATGTCTTCCCTCTTTGTATCTTCTTAAGAGCAGCTCCACACAGCTCCAGCATTGTCTCCCTTCTTCTGTTCCAAGTCCGGCTCCATCCTGCCCCTAGCACGGCCGCCTAACCCTGTCTATGCTAAGTACAATATCTTACAGTGTCTTACCTTCTCTGGCCCTTGCCACGACCTCCTATCCCTGGGTCTTCACAGCAGGATGAGCAGACTCCAACTGACTTCAACTCAGTTAACTCACTACTTATCATGCCCAAGGCTGTGAGGGCAAGGTGTTTCTACTCTGAGATAATTAACACAGCTGTAACCTGTTGGATGGGAGACTGCCTTCTGCAGCATCTCTTTTTGCATTACCACAATTCCCCATTTCTTTTTTATAATTAAACATTTCTAGAAACACATGTTTAGATAGATTGACCACTATAACATTTAAATACTGTAGATAAATACTGTCTCCATTTTTTCTAGTTTAATTTATTTAACATCGCCCATTTTCTTCCAGACTGGCATAATCACTTGATACAAGTGTTACTGTTGCCTCCCCCACTTTTCCCAGTGGGTCTATGTTGCCAGTCAGTTTTTTTCTCAATGGTATTTTTTCTATTTATTTTCAGTTTATTTTCCCATTTTTTCTTTTTTCCATTTTTTTCTATTTTCTTTTTTCCATTTTTTTCTATTTTCTTTTTTCCATTTTTTCTATTTTCTTTTTTCCATTTTTTTCTATTTTCTTTTATTTTCCTTTTTCTCTTTTTTCCATTTTTTCTGTTTTTTTTTTTTAAGTTTTCCTTTTTCTCTTTTTTTATTTTTTCTATTTTTTCTGGATTTTTGTCCTTTTCTTCTCCTTTCTCTGCTTCTCTACTGTAGCTGTAATATCCTTCCTTTTTTCTATTTTTCTGGATTTTTGTCCTTTTCTCTCCTCTTCTCTGCTTCTCCATTGTAGCTATATTTTTTCCTTTTTGAGCTATGTTTGATTTTCGAGGAAACAGTCCGATAACAGAGCCCCTCAAACTTTGAGGAAACAGTCTGATATCAAGATAGCTCCTCAAACCACATTGATTAATGCATTTAACATCTTGGCCATTTTCTTTCATTCTGGCATAAACGCTTGATACAAGTGTCGCTGTTGAGGCAGTCATTACACAATCTTTTTAGAAAAGTTATGTTTCATTATCACTAGTTGGTGGCTCACCTATTTCTAGGTGTCTTTATAGAAGAATCAGGTCCGGACCTCTATGTGGCTTTCCACGCCACTCTCAGCTTCACCAACGCTGCCTCCCCCACTTTTCCCCGTGGGTCTATGTTGCCAGTTAGTAGGACCTCATAGAGGTCTAGGCCAAGTATGTAGTTCAGGCTGTTTTATCCGTATATAGTTCTTCACATTGCTCATCACATCACTCATCATGTCAGTCTTCGCATAGCTCATCACGTCGCTCATCACATATGTTAAATTTCTTTTTTCTTTTTCCTGCTTCTTAAGTTTGTTAACATTTACATTTAATCTCTCTTTGATACTTCCCAGAATTTGTTCCTGCTTAATCTCCTTCCCTTAGTCTCTTTGATACTGCCCAGAATTTGTTTCTGCTTCATCTCCTTCCCTTATTCACTTATCACGTCCATGTCTTTTCTCTGCTGGGGAGTTTGCTGAATCACATCGGGGTCACCAGATGTCGCAGTCACTGGCATGTGTGTCAGTCGACATTGACACTGCACTCGAGGTGCTTCATCAAAATGATCATCAGAAGGCTTTGCTTATCTGTATCTTGTTATTCACCTTGTCTCTCATATCTTCCCTCTTTGTATCTTCTTAAGAGCAGCTCCACACAGCTCCAGCATTGTCTCCCTTCTTCTGTTCCAAGTCCGGCTCCATCCTGCCCCTAGCACGGCCACCTAACCCTGTCTATGCTAAGTACAATATCTTACAGTGTCTTACCTTCTCTGGCCCTTGCCACGACCTCCTGTCCCTGGGTCTTCACAGCGCGATGAGCAGACTCCAACTGACTTCAACTCAGTTAACTCACTACTTATCATTCCCAAGGCTGTGAGGGCAAGGTGTTTCTACTCTGAGATAATTAACACAGCTGTAACCTGTTGGATGGGAGACTGCCTTCTGCAGCATCTCTTTTTGCATTACCACAGACAGAGGCCTAGTCCTTCTGTTGTGGAAAAAATGAGCGCAGGACTAGAGTGTGAGGGTTTCTTACTCCCTGATGTCTGGTTGTGTCTGGCGGATCTTCTGCACCTTGCTTTACCTTCTTCTCCTTTGATCTGCCGTGATGAATCAGGTCTGTCTGTAGTTTTTTGCACAGCCCCAGTGCTCCCATGATGTTTGGGCAGATTTGTTCCTCAGCTTTCCCTTCACCACATCTCCCAGCTGTTAAGCAGTGCGAGCATGACAACTGGCTAACAAAGCTGGGGTTTATTAACAATACCAAGTTCTTTGACTGAAGTCAAGCCTTGTTTACCCTAAGGGACCGAGCAGGACTGTGCCCTTTCCAGCCACACATCTGACTCGTTTTCCATGGACAGAGATGACCAGGTACTCATTGTAGACAAGAAAATGGGATTCCTGCATGTTACTTAGTGCGTGACCTACCTGCCTGTTGTGCCATGCAACTCCTTCCTCTTGTGTGGCTCATTTAGACACAGTCATTCAGCAATATGCAAACCAGCAGCAGAGACTGCAAACAAGAAAAGAAATCCTTTAAATACTGTTGTCAATAATATGCAGTTGTTATCCTGGGCATCAAATTCAAATCCAAACAACAGTGCAGAGAACTAAAAAGTTGGAACCAGGATTTCAACACAGCTCTGTTTTGTTTGTAGTGGTTTCATTCTAATAACTTACATGGTGTTAATTTTTTATCCTCACCTGTCTCCTGCCATGCTATGCAGGTCTCCATGCAGCTTGCACCCAACATGTCTGTGGGATTGTTCAAGTAGACTGTGTTTAGTGCCCACCTGCTACAAGATGAAGTCATTATTTTGGACATTCCCACCACACCCAAATATGGGAGAAACCTTTAGCAGCAACTCTGAACCATTCAGACAGTTGCCTTGAAATACCAAAACCTCAGTGATAGAGATGGCTGACAGGTCAACAAGAGTTTATGAGAATAATGAAGCTAACTGGGGAAGTGTGTTGAGGGAGGGAGGGTGTTATGCTGCTAAAAAACTTCACACTGGTCATGGTTTTACACAGTTGGCTAATTGAGAGTGTAAGAGAGATGCCTATTTGATTAATCAGTAGTGGCTGAGTAATTTGCCTGAACGAATTACAGCCTGTGGGTTTGCAGTGCGTCAAGTGCTGTGATTGCTCACTGTGTACAGTTGTTACCTGGGAGAGCTGATGCTGCTCTGCTGCCTGAACCACCACAAGCATGCCTGTGCAATGCCTTCTCCTGTGCCCAGACTGCAGGAGATATGGATAATGTTTCAAAGTGTCCTTAACTTCGTATCTCTTGTTTGTCTCTAACATGTTGTCCCTGTCTTTTCCTTTCTTTCTCTCCTCTTCCTCTCCTTACTAGAGTCAAAGTGTTAGTGATTTTGCTTGACTACAAATACCTTGACTACATAGAAGGATCTCATTCTTAAGAACAGACTTAAGATCTGTGCACAAACAGTCACCAGTCCATAAATCCTTATGTGATGAGTTGTCCGGTGCTCAAGGAACATCAGAAGGGAGATGATTACAGCTGGACTGCTTCCAAGTGAATTTTAACAAAGGCTTTCATTAATCTTTTTCTGTTATCCAACTAACATGTTCAGAAGGTAACTGTCTTCCAGCTGCCCCATAAAAGAGGTCAGTAACATTACATAACATTGCACAGAGCCTCTCACTGCTTGTATATTGGCTTTGTTCTCTATGTTTCCTCTTAGGTATTTGCAGGCACTAGAGTCCCACCCAGTGCCTGCAGCTGTGTGTAACCAAAGGAGAGGCTGTCTAATGCTGAACATCTGATTCACTTAATGGGATAGAAAGGAAAAAGAATGAAAAGAGGCTAAAGAAGCCAAAATTTTGTTTTGCTCTGTAGTATTTATATTGTTTGCTTCTTAGGAAAATAACCATGCTCAGTTACAGATTTGTGTAAAAACAAACTAGGCAATGCTCTTCCAATCTGGTTGGCATATTTGTTACAATTTGCATCACTTGAGAGCTTAATAAGTATGGGAATGTGGCCAACCTTTTATCAGGTTGTCATGGAAGAGACTTTAATAATTACAGACAGAAACAAACTGTAACTAACACTGGCAACATAATATTTTGGGAAAGGTTGGAGGGGTGAAACTCAGGCTGAGAATAAAAATAGTGGTTAATGTGTGGCATCTGTTGAAACATATTGAAACTGGAGAGATTGATTTGTTCCAGTAATCCACCAGCAAACAGCAGCTCTATAACTGAGCCGTGTATCACAGAAACTTAGTCACATCATGTAAAGTTAAAATATGTTGGCTTTTATATTGGTGAGTAGGAAAGCTCAGCTGCAAAAGTCAAAGTGTGTGAGAGATGCCATGTACACACAGTGAAGGGACCTATTAGAATGGGAGAGATAAGAAGGGAATGCATTAGGGAGGTGGAAGATTTTAAGCAAATGGGTGCTGTGCCAGCAAACCAAGGAATTACACTTTTCTAGCCAGCAGTGAGGGAATAAAAGCACCAACAAACTATTTGTTCTGTCTTAGAGCTTAAGAGTTTCTTAAACCTCCTGGGTGCTGAATAGCATACTTGGCAATCAGTTGGAAAATGAAATTCTGCTTACAGTAGATGAAATATCCATTAGGTCATTGCTGCCCAGCCTTTTTGCTGAAGTAAGCCACCCAGAGGCAATCAAGTTGCCTGCCTCCCACCCATGTGACTAAGATACAGCGATTCCCATCAGGTGACAGATGCATATGCATGACTCTTCCAACATGTAACACGTGTAACTGGATCATGTAACTGGGGATTTTGCCTGGGCGTTACAGAGAAGTCTTGAGTCCTGATCCCCAAGTAGTCGTGTGCCAAGGCCAAAGCTGCAGGTCCTCAGGGGAGAGCAACAGTGGGTGTGCCACTGATCTTTAAAATAGCTTGTGCTTACTAACTTTCAGGAAAAGAGATGAGTGGTGGCACTGGGCAGTGGCATGCATTAAGTGCTCTGAGGGCTGGGTCTGCTTTGCCAGCCATTTATTGACTGCAGAGCAATATTTAGGCAGCCAAATACCCAAAAGAACAGGTGAATGAGTTCCCATACTTCTAAGTAAAAGCTTAGGGCACAAAGTGCTGGAACCTGCACTTGGGTCACAGCAACCCCATGCAATGCTGCAGGCTGAAGGAAGAGTGGTGGCAGGAAAGCTGCCTGGAGGAAAAGGACTGGGGGTGTTGGTCAACAGTGGCTAAACACACGCAGCAGTGAGAGCATATGGCCAAGAGGGCCCATGGCATCCTGGCCTGTTTCAGAAAGAGTGGAGCCAGCACAACCTGTGCAGTGATTATCCCCTGAACTCAGTACTGGTGAGGGCGTGTCAAATCCTGAGGGGCCTCACTACAAGAATGGGGACATTGAGGTGCTGGAGTGTGTCCAGAGAAGGGCAGCAAAGCTGGGAAAGGATCTGGAGCACAAGTCCTGTGAAGAGTGTCTGAGGGAGTTGGGGTTGTCTAGCCAAGAGAAAAGGAGGTTAAGAGGGACCCTTTTTTTTCTTTCTACTACTATCTGAAAGGAGGTTGTAGCAAGGTGGGAGTCAACCTCTTCCCCCAAGTAAGAAGCAATGGAACAAGAGGAAATGGCCTTGAATTGTACAAGGGAGGTTTAGATTGGATAGCTAGGAAAATTTGTTCACCAAAAGGGTTGTTAAGCACTGGAACAGGTTCCCCACGGAAGTGGTTGAATGACCATCCCTGGAGGTATTTAGAAGACCTCTTAAAGACATGGTTTAGTGGTGGACTTGGCAGTGCCGGGTTTACAGCTGGACTTGATGATCTTAGAGATCTTCTCCAACCTAAACAATTCCATGATTCTGTAGCTGGCCAGGCAGACCTGCCAACTACCGGAGGTAGAGCCTCTCCAGGAGAGAGACACTCTTTTGGTTACCCTGGTAATATCCTTTTCAGACTAAAAGACAAAGACATACAGCTCAAGCACAACTTATTTGCCTTGACAGACTTGGTTTGCCTAGTCCAAAGAAAGCTCTTGTCAAATACAGGAATTTGATGAAGGAATTCAGCCTTCAGGAAAGTCTGCCATATGTGCCAGGGATTATTTTTCCACTGGATAGTAAGATAGAGCCTACTAGTTTTACTTTAGTTCAAAACTAGGTTTTAAAATCTAGTAATCTCTTCTGCCATGAGTTGGTTTGGCATAGAGCTGAGGGAGGGGTGGAACTGATTTTCTGTGCAACAAAACTATTAAACTGAAAAAAAATTCATCTCCAGCAAGTATGAAAAATTAAAATGTTCACAAGAAGCTATCATGATTAAAAAAATGCAGGTTAATTTGAGGTGTGGCATTTGAATTTGATTATTACCAAGTATTTTGTGTCAGGATTAACCATTTTTCTAAGGAAACACCCTCCACCCTGAGTAAAAAAGCTCCCCACCCCCCATCTGCAAACCTCCCAAAACAATGCCTGTAAAACTAGCAAAAGTTTTTAAAAGGTGAATCAACTTTCAGACTATTTTTGTCCTCAAGATAAGGGTTTCAGGGAAAACTATAGGAATGTCAGAAGCAGAATTTCTGTTTTGAAAATCAGTATTTCCCACTGAAAAATGTTTTGCTGAAGATTTTCAAGCCATTTTAATTCTAAAAAGGCCAAAACCAGGAAGGTACCTGAGACACTGTGCTACAGAATTTCATTTCCACTTTAGGATTCTTCAACAGAGATAAACTAAATTACTCCAAACAGCTGCTCAGAGTAAATTTCATTTCACTGAAAGTGAAGCACTTTATGGAGTTAGTTTTCATCCAGAAAGTACTAAAGAGATGGGCAGGCTTTTCCATATTTTGTTGCCTAGTGCCTTGCTCAGAACTCACTACATATGCAAGGTTCAAACTCCCATTTTGTGAAAAGCTCTCCCTTGATTCAAACAGAGCAGGTCTTGAACTTGAAGCTCCTGTACCCCACCCATACCAGTCCACTCACTGCTGGGGATTCAGCACTCATATACATCTCTTGCCAAATTGCAACATTTGAACAGAAATTCTGTTCAAGCAAAAGCATTCAAAAAGTGTTGGTTTTCATTCCAGAGAGGAATTCAAATCAAACTTTGAAACCTCAGAATTTCTACAAAATGGAGTTTTCCTCCAGTCAGCTCAAAGGGCTGCTTTGTGTCTTGGGATCTTGCAAAATAACCAGATCACAGTGCTGTGTCTGGGACCATGTTTTGTGACTTGGTGTTTCTGGGAATTTTTAAGACACTGAACAAGCTTGCAATACATCAGTGTCATATATTTAATTTGAGTTCTGCTTATATCAAATATATTCTTTCTCTGCTGTGTGGCTTTGACTAGCAGTTGAATAGGCAGCAGCTTTAGACTGCTGCTCACAGGAGCAGCAGACAGCAAGGAAGTAGTTCTGTCAGTACTGGCTGGGCATTCTGCTGCCCTGCCATTCAAGTGTGTGTCCTCATTTCATTGCCATTGTTTTACTTATTCCTTCCAAAGTTCAGTGACACTAAAGTTGTATCAAAGGCATGAAAACCAAACTAAAGAATTTGCAAGCTCTTGTGCTTTGAAACTCCCTGACTGAACAGGGGCTGTACAGTGTTTCCATTTTCCTTGGCACCTGAGCCCTATTCCCTCAAGGCTTAGGTAGTGTTAAGGGTTATGCAGATGGTTTGTGCTAGTTTAAACCGCATACAGGAAGCTTTCTTTTAGCTCAACTTCTCTATTGTTATGCTATATTAATAGGCTCTTTTGAAGCTTAAGAAAGGACTGATCCACCCAAATAATAGTTCTGGGTGGGGAAAGTTATTTAGGAGCACTTTTGCAAAACATGAAAGGCTGTTTCATTTAACCATTTCCTCTCCCGCCTGTGCAGCCAGGTTTTGCTCATTCCAGTGCTCAGAAAGAGGAAGCTGCACTCCCATTTTTTAAATTATGATGTTTCAGTCATAGGTATTTATTTATAAGTGAACATATTTATTCTTAGATTCCTGTAGTCAGGCCATAAAATGTTGGCTAGCCACTATGCAAACATACAGCTATGCTCTGAATTTTGATCCTGTCCTGATTTTGTACACAGATTTTGCAGGGAAGTACCCATCCTTAGTTTGTGCTGGAATGGCTGATTTGATTCTGCTCATATCATCAGGCAAAATCAAAGGCAGTTCCAGAAGTGTCTTGCTGGGGACACACCTCAGTGCCACCAGCTCTTTGCTCTTGCTATCCCCTTTAATTCTCCTGTCAGGCAGCTTGGTCCCCTCCTAAGATTAGAGTTCAGCCTTGTCAGTCCTGATGCTAAGTTCTCACCGATGTGTGCTCATTCTTGCACTTCCCAAACGTTGAGTGGGATTTGCCTAGTGTCTTAAATAGTGAAAATTAGCACAGCCTTTGTCCCTGCTGCTTTAGGTGGGGTTGTGCAGCTGTGCAGCTTTTCACCCCCTGCTTCTCTGCTTCCTCCAAGCGACCGTGCCAAAGCAGATGTGTCACTTTGCAGCAGGGCTGCAGGATGATACAGTGCTCAGGGGGAAGCAGCCAAACTGCTCAGCTTCTGCTTTGATTAATTTTTTTTACATTCTTTTTCAAGTAACATTTGCAACATCAACAGTTTTTCCCTTCTACCCAGAAATCCCCCTGCACCACAAGCAGAGCTTTCTCTTGTGCAAAAAGAGGAAGAGCTGAAGGAGCTGTGAACTCTGCTGGAGAGTTCTCAGCTGTAGAGCAAAATAATACAGCCTGCTCTAGGACATTGTAGGAATGATTGGAGATCCTCACACAGGTAGCCATAGCAGTAAAGGAGCAGGGACTTTGGGTGAGATTCTCCTCAGTTTGAGCTGAACATGCACCCAGCTACCCCCAACTGCTTGGACTCGGGGAGGAATTTGGAAGACAACTAATACATCTTAGGGTTTTTGTCACTCATTTTGAAAGATATTTGTATTTCAAATATCTGGTCTACATACTGCAGCTCTGTAGCAAACAAAAAGGACTTAAAGGCCCTAAAGAAACATTTTTATCTTTGTGAAAGAGACTACCCTGTGATATAGATTACATATTACTCATTTCCAAGAGCACAGTCCAGACTTAAGCATGCTTTTCTGTGGTCAAGGAAAAACAAAAACAAACCAAACCCAGCAAAACATAACCCCAAATGTTCAATAAAATTATTTTCTCTGATTGTTACAGGTCGTAGTTGTGGTCTGCTTGCAGCCAAAACTCTAAAACAGCCATCCCACAATGCAGTCAGTTCTCCTCCACCAGGGTGTTTCCCAAGTTCTTAATAAAGCATATTTTCTAGAAACAAAGAATGCACAAGGGAATAAGCCATGCAAATCTATTTACTGACAGTGACATTTGACTTTCTAAATATATTCCTCCCATAAGGGCCATACAAACACAGTGTGTTTTTTCTCCTCTTCAGTATGCTGAAAAGCAGAAGAGTTGCCTTTAATCTGTGATGAACTTGTAGGTATTCTTTTTATTTAAAATTCAATATTTTTAAAATTTACTAACATTTTGTTGTCAAAAGAAATCACTGGAGAATAAGGACTTGTGGTTTGCATAGGTCTGGAAGGAGGGATTGCCTTAAAAATTCTTTTGCATAAATGAAGGAAATACATTCTTTGTAGGTATTGCTAGTGCATGTCATTGACCTGTGCTAGGCTGGGAATGACAGTGCTAGAAAGGCACTTCCTCTTCCTTGAAACCCTATGAGAGAGGCTTGGATTTAATTACTTTCTTACATCTGGTTGATGAACCTTTCAAACAGAGGAAGCACATCCTGGATCAGGATTCAAGCCTTTTTTCGAAACAAAAAGGCTATACTTTTCAGATTCCCTATCACCTGCCTTTGAATAGCTGCTGGCTCCTGCTGCTTGCCCACTGGGTTTACAATGGAAAAGTGATTACAAGTGAAATTGGAGGGTCAGAGGTACTGCTAGTTCTAACTGTAAACTTTTTACCCTTATCCCTTTTAGCATTGCTCACCTTTGTTTTAAAAGGCACAGAGAAGGGAAAACAGAGGCCTGTGGCTAACATAGATAGTGACAGCTTTCCTTCAGAGCTTATTAAACTTTTCCTATTCATATTGACTTGTTTGACCTGATGCACAGAGCCTGCATCAATGACATGGCTATAAGCATCCGCCAGAGCATCATGCTGCCACCACAAGCCACTTGCTTAACCATATTTGCAGCTCCATTTGTTTTAGTCCATTCAGGTTAGGCTCCCAGGACTTCTTCCAGACAATCCCTTCCCTCATCCCTCCCTCATGCAAAGATAAATCTGTATATTTTATCTGACTCAAAGGAAGAAAGATTGAGAGAGTAAATTTCCATGTGTTCGATCAAATCAGGTTCAGATATAAACTCTGCCCTCCCTTAATCTCTTCTTGGAACAAAACTCTTCCCTTTTAAACTGGTTATCTTTCCTAAGAAATACTGAACTAGAAGATAGTTTTTAGAGGTGACAAGGGAGCTCTCACCTCTAGGATATTAATCTGTACTCTTCCCAGAACACATCCTTATCTTAGAATAGGTCCCTGTTGTTCTTCTATTCCCTATGTGTTCCACCTAGGAATACGTTGGAGTGTGCACTGCACCAGGGATGGAGTTTGGAGTAACATCTTTACAGCAGAAAAGCAGTGTACAGCCAGCAAGGAACTGATATATAAGTCCATGAGGAAGTCCCTGGAGGGTAGTGGTGGTGACCATTCTGAGCCTGCTTGCATGCAGGTGTTTGAATTTGTACTAGCAACACTCACATACATCAAAGCATGAAATGAGTTCTGTTCTTCTGGTCTGTATGCAAGCATACATATTGTGCCTAAATATTTTTGTACTGTGTGTGAACAGACTTCCTGAAGATGGCTTTGCAGGATTCCTACTAAAATATACTGGATCTGGAGTAGTAACTGAGGAGGTGGGAGTTCACAAGCTTCATTTTCTGTTTATTTATAGAAAAATTAACGTGTTCTAGTAATTAGTGGTTAAAGGAGCAGTTCTGTCAAGAATACATTGACAGAGTAAGTACAGGAGACTTTGGCTATTGTATTCAGGAAAGTGAAGATTTCATCCAGCCTGAGAGAAGAACAAAGTTACTAAATTACATTAGATTCTTACTTGTTCAGTTCTGGCTTTTTATAAAATAAGCAGACAGGGAAGTCCTGGTAAGCAGAGGCCTACATACAAAATAACATTTTGGAGGAAGAAAACAGTGACAATTATTATTATTTGCTGTTAGTAGAGAAGATAATGTATTACATTCTGGATAAAAATTATAATTATTGACAGCCCTCTGTATGTATCAAACTGTGATATAACTTCATGCATGCCCTCCTTCTGTTCTTTACAGATGACCCTCATAAGCCAGAGGAGAAAGATGAAATTTCCAAAGTCACAATCATAAGTCTTGTCCCGTTACTGGTGATTTCTGTTGCTGTGATTGTTATCTTTTATGCCTACCGGACTCATAAGAAGAGGAAACTCAACAAGGCATGGGAGAAGAATGTTAAGCCCAAGAAGCATAAGGACTGCAGTGATGTCTGTGCCATTATGTTAGACGATGACCGCTCAGACATCAGCTCCACCTGTGCCAACAACATCAACCACAACACAGAGCTGCTGCCCATTGAGTTGGACGTTGTTGTTGGCAAAGGAAGGTTTGCTGAAGTGTATAAAGCCAAATTGAAGCAAAACACATCAGAACAGTATGAAACTGTGGCAGTCAAGATTTTCTCCTATGAAGAATATGCTTCCTGGAAAACTGAGAAAGACATTTTTTCAGATGTAAACCTCAAGCACGAGAACATCCTCCAATTCTTGACAGCAGAGGAACGTAAGACAGATCTTGGCAAACAGTATTGGTTGATCACTGCCTTCCATGCTAAAGGAAACCTGCAGGAATATCTCACACGGCACATTATCAGCTGGGAGGACCTCTGGAAACTTGGCAGGTCCTTGGCCCGAGGGATTGCCCATCTGCACAGTGATCACACACCCTGTGGTCGTCCCAAAACACCTATCGTACACAGAGACCTGAAGAGTTCCAACATCCTGGTGAAAAATGATTTAACCTGCTGTCTCTGTGACTTTGGGTTATCCCTGAGGCTGGACCCTTCCCTGTCTGTGGATGACTTGGCTAACAGTGGGCAGGTAAGTTTGAAGATTGAAGCAGGGGGTGTGTAATGCACTAGTTGGTGTGTCAGTTCCTGGGCTGAGAAAACTTTAAGCTGCTATGGCAGCTTTGACTTAAAATCATTAAAAATTTATGTGAATGTGTTTATAAACAAAGAGGCTCTAAACATTAAAGCAGCAATGAGAGAAGTGCAAAGTAGATTCTGTTATGATTGGAGATCTGCATGTGTGTGTGATGCAATCATCCTCTCACTTATACTAAGCATGTATGAGCTTGTTAGCAACTTTTCATGGTGCTGTTGCAATGCACACACACACACAAATACAATAAGGATCTGCTTCTTGTTGTGAGGTCTTGACTCAGTTTTCATGCCTAATGGCATTACCCTTCTGTGTGACTCAATCCTGGTCTACCCCAGCATATTTTGTGTCCTCAAAAGCTGTAATCATATAACTACTACTAATAATTTCATAATTCAAAAAAAGAGACCCCTTTAATGAATGGTACATTCTCCACACAAAAGAAAATACAAGGATGTAAAATAAAAATAATTGCCCTGTTGTGTTTTTTCAACTAAGGAGCATGGATAATCCTCATTAACTTTACAGGGATGCCAGGGGGATATTTATGAATGCATTGAAGACTACATGCATCTCTAAATATTGTCTCTTTTAATGAAGACTCACATAGTATGAATTCAGACCATTTGTTTGCTTAATTCCTAATAGTTTAATTATACATATATTTATGTGTGTATTTTTATATTTATATTTTTATACAATTTATATTTTTATACATAGGTTACTCAAAGCCTGAACATTTAAACTGACTTTTACCTTACATGGAAGTAACATTTTAGCTTAGAACATTTTTAGGGACAGATCTTCAGTCTATAGTGCTCTGCTGAGTTCAAAGGAGCTTTACTGTTGTTTATCAAATGAAGATATGCCTTTGAAAGTCTCCTTATTGAAAAGCAACTGTCCTGATCTCGTTTTAGAAGATCTATTAATCAGAGCCAGGAGTGAATGTTAATCAGTAGAGCCATATTTAAAATACTACAAACACCACTCCATTACATATAATTTCTCTGCAGCATGCCAGATCTTTTTAGAGTTCAATGAAGTCATACCAGATTGTCACTCATAAGACTGGTCCCTTTTGAAGCAAGACAAGAACCCTGAAATTTATCACCCACAGACACTTTGCTTATAGAGGACTGTTATTGCAAGCTGCTTTCTCTGGCATTGCTCAGAGTCACTTGGAAGTAGGAGGATAGTGTTGATACTGCCACTTCCACAGTCTACACCAACACTGAGGACAAAGTACAGGACTGCCCAGATCAGATTATGGCTTTGGAGTTGGTGTCCTTGGGCACTGGTGTTGAGGCCGACTGTTTTATTTTGTTTAGCTTCAGTGAATCTGTTTGGGGGTGACCCAGCTGGTGTCATTCTTCTCTGTGACAAGGAGTATGAGTCAATTGATTTGACTCCACTTGTTCTTTTTGGGCACACAAGAGCAACCCACTTTAATTCCCCAGCATGCCAGCTTCAGTGTCGTAGCTCTTATTAAAGTAGTCTTGCACCAAGATTTGCTTCATGCATAATTTCTAAAATTTATCCTTTTACTCAAACTCTTGCCACCAGGAGATTCAATTTTATAACGTGTATAATGGAGCTGACCCGATTTTTAATTCAAGAAAACCTCAAGCTTTGAATGAAATAAATAAGAGTGTAACTATTTAACTGTTTTCCTGGTCATCCTTAGGCACTAATATTGAAGGCGAGTTGCTGGGATTACAAAGCCATCTTCTTTCCCATCTGCACAACTACCTTCCATATCACACAGATAGAGCCATTATTGACTACAACAGCGGGCTGGAAACCACCTTTTCCCCCATTAGAACCTTTGCAGTCTTTTGAGTTTGGTCATCCATGACGGTTAATATTTGCAGACATTACTTAATGTGACCATATAAATCTGGACCTTCTTCTCACTGTGTTCAAAGGACTGGTAGGTGCCTGCAAGGCCAGCAGTTCTGTACCTCAGCAGCATCAGCACCCTTGTAATAGATGGTTTCCCAAATCAGATAAAGAGAAATATCTACTGCCTCTCTGAATGATACAGCTCAGGGCATGAAACATCTCTCAACAGCTTGAAAGAAATGTAAGATTTCCAGTAAAAAAAGATTCAAATGTCACAAAAAAAAATGGTAATGCAGTGCAGGAAGAGAGATGGTCCCTCACTAAAAGTTTTGGAAAGTCAAGAACCGAAAGCAGATTGGTATTTGCAAAGAGAAAGCACATCCAGACCCTAAAGGGACAAGCTCGGAATTGCCAGAGTTTAGGTAAAATGTCTTTAAGACTCGGGAGTCACTTGTTTTCAAGATACAGAAAAAGTGTCTTTGACTGAAAGGCCTAATAATCTAAATGCAGATAAAAGCACATAAGCAGAATAAAATACATGATAAGTTCTAAGCAGGATGGATTTAAGATTGGCTTGATAGCATTGTTCCAGTCAATTTTTCCCTGCACTTTCTTCTGTGCATTTTAGTTATAGGTCTTCATTTTAGTTATAGGCCTCCATTGTCCTGCAAAAGTGCAGAATCATTTTCATTGCTGCAAAGAGCATGTGAAATGCCAGACCAGAACAGAACTTTGTGGCAATGTGAGGGATCTATGTTTAGGCATTGTTGACTCTTGTCAAAATCAGCAAGGTTTGGGGTAAGTTGGGCCATGTGCATAGGTAACCTTCTTAAGCTTTGTATGGGGTCTGCTTGGGGAAGGAATCATGTGCTAGGGAGTTAATAGTGGGTAGCAACACCTCTGCTTCAGTGTTTCGATATGTACATTTTATGTAGGAAAGGGAGTTGGTGCTCACCTTGGTGGTGCTGAGACGTGACTGTCCCAAGTACCTCTTCAGTGTATGGCTGCTATTCACATGCTTGGCCTTAAATTCATCAGTGTCAGTGTAGCAGGGAACTTAACTTTGACACTGCTCACACTGAATTTTTTCCTGTCCTCTGTTTATAAAGGCTTTGATCCTACAACCATTCAGATATTTTTGACACGGAGACTTTCTGCTGTTGCAAGGTCCTATGACAAAGCTGTTCTTGATCTTTCCTTCTTATGATACTTTCCACTTTTTGTGGAACATCTTCCCATTTGCCCCAAGCCTGAGGTAATAAGACATGTCTACAGAAGCTTATAAAATGGGTGTCATAGGGCTCTTTCAAGACTGTACATTTGCAGTTGCAGACCCAGTAACTGAAATGATCTTTTGCAGCCCTGCTTGCCTCTGGGCTCTGGAGTGATTGCTGTAGTGTAAACAGCTCGTTTAAATCATATGTCCTCCTGCATCACCCACTTGTGTTTGTTCATCTCTGCCATTAACCAGTCTGCAATTTGAAGCTGTCTTTGCCTGATGAAAGACTTCTGTTTGCAGTTTTTCAAGGGGGATATGTTATGTATAACCCGTGAAGAATGTCATTTGAGAGCAACTGTTGAGTGATCCGAGAATTCTTCCTTAAGTTCTTTCTTGTGATAAAAACAGACTTTTAAACTTCACCTTCTGTAATGCAAAATCATAATCTAGATCTCAGCAAAGCTGCTAAAGTCATTGCTGAAAATTACTCAGTATGAATAAAGTTTATGAGAATTTTTTTCAAAGGAGCAGAATTTTGGTTTGGATTCAAATGTGTGGTTCTGCATTCAGTATTTGTATGTTTGCTTTCTCCTCCAAGGCCTGCATTTACTCTCCTTTTAAGCCTACCATGAAAAGAAACAGCTAACGCTGTAATATGCTGTGCAATATAATACAGTGTGTTTCATGCTCATCTTGGTCAGCAGCAATTGCTTCAAGCCCAAAGGTCAGAGTTTATCTGTGAATAGCCAAAGAGTAAGAAAACTTGTCAGTGTCAAAATTATTTGCTTAAGGAACTAAAAAGGGCTATATTTTTTTTCCTCACCAAGAGAGGTACAAGTAAGTTGGTAGTCAGGACAATGCCAGATTCCCCTGGCAGCAGAAAATATGGCCTGTGCCAAGTATAGCCTGAATTTTTGGACACATGTCAAATGGCACTGTTTCTGTGAAAGCTGAAGTTAAATCACAGTGGAATCCAAAACATGAATTGCAATTTCAGCTCGTGAGCTCTCCCCAATCTCTTCTCCTGTAGGTTGGCACAGCGAGATATATGGCCCCTGAGGTTTTGGAGTCCAGGATGAACCTGGAGAACATGGAGTCCTTCAAACAAACAGATGTGTACTCCATGGCTTTGGTCCTCTGGGAAATGACATCTCGCTGTAACGCTGTCGGAGGTAAGTGCCATCTGTTTTCTTCTCTAAAAGTATGTTGAGACAGAAATACTCTCATGGTTGTCTGGGGAGAGAGTGATTTTTTTGTAACTATCACCAGGTTTTCTAGTGTATCTGGATGCTGCAAATTAACAGTCCTTCCATAGTGTGAGACGCGCATGTGCATGAGCAGGCTTGAACACCAAGTAACTGAGAGCACGAGTAAATTGATCCTCAGTTGGTGTAAGGATAAATTTGCTGTTAGGTAGGTCACTTCTAAAGATTATTAAAGTCTGGTTTGCCTATGACATCTTGAGTAGCCATGGATTGACTCAACCTGGTTGATCTCACTCAAAATAATTGGAAACATAAGGCAATACAAAATATTAAACCAAAGAAGTGATAACTGCTTCCCATTTGCTTTCATGGAATGTTAATTCTCAAACCTAATAAGGACCAGTTAAGTGTCACATTTACTAATTGATAATTTCAGTAAGAGGCATCATAGTGGTATGGAAAGTTTCCTGTTTTCCCAAAATCACCAGCTGCTGCACATCATGCTTTGTGATTTTGCAAGAGATCATCCATATGAGAAATCAAGGGATGTTTCCTGTACAAAGTGTAGTAACAAAATAAATGATTGGAACTGACTATCAGAACAGCTCCAGGAAAAGCTGCTATGCTTGTTCATAGTCAGAGTTTCTTCTGAAACAAAACAAAAATCTCCATTTCTACTTTGCCTAAAGTTGACCCGGAATTCCCAGCATGCAACGCTGGTATGTGCTAGAAATGTGAAAAGTTGCTGTTGGGATAGCTACAATTCATATTGCCATGTTTGAAGTTTTTCACCTTACTTCAGGAACTAAAATAAGACAAAGTTGCATGTAAAATTCTTCCAGCCTGCTGGAATCGTCCAGGAGTCATATTAAAAAAATATTGCTGCACAGTTCAGGGCTCACACAGGCAGTCTAAGGAGTGGGGCTGTGAAAGGTAACTGATGTGGATATATTATAGTAGATATGCAACTGTGATTTGATTTGTTATCCTTCTTCCAAAACCACAGAGGCTCCCTTTTCATCGGACTTGGCACAGTTCCACCTTGAAGGGCTGCCATAGGCGCAGAGACAGGACAGTCTTGCAGGCTAGAGCACTGTGCTATGAGGAACACAGTGTTCAGAAGGGAAACCAATGTCCCAGGGGAAGATGTGCATAGCTGCTCCTTGTTTCTCTACCAGCGTCTGTGGGATACCACAAGGGAGGTCTCTGAAGCCACTCTGCACAGTGACTGTGTGGCTGCACCACAATGTCCATGTGCAGGAGGGAGGAATTGCCACCATCTCAGTCTCTTGCTCTGTCTGACCAGCATTTGGTCTTTCTGTGTGGGCTGTATTGTGGGCGGCAGATTTGCTCCTGTTTGCACCCTGCCAGGAAAGCTACAAAGCGAGTATGTGTGCCGAACGTGCTAGCATGAAAGCATGAAAAGAACACCAAATTCTTTTCTAGTCAAACATTTAAGGGTAAAACATTTGGTGCTCCAGGAACTGAACCTCAGTCTGACATATTCCAAGGCAAACCTATCCATATTTAATGGATCACGATCATGCCTGTTTCTAAGTGCATTGGCACTACCTCAGCCTTTCATTAGCACTTTTGTAAATGTGGTAGAGGAGATTTAAAACCTGAAAAAAAGGAACTGTGCCCTGTCTCGTGATCTGACTCTGTTTCTTGCATTTAGGAACTCACCTGATTAGTATATAATTATGAGCTACCAACTGTGGAGTCCTTTATGTTTGATGATGCCTGAGTCCCTTCCTGTTCAGATTTGCTGAGTAGGGCAAAATGAAGATTGAAGCAAAAACAAACCTTATTTCTGCTGTTCTCAGAAGGCAACTGCTAAAAGAGGATATAAAGAGAGTTTCATAAGGAAGGAAAATCACAAGCATGTTTATCTAGAAGAGATTGACCCATTGTAACCTTGAGAAAAAGAGCTAAAGTGATTTCAGTAAAGGGAAATATTTCTCTGGCCCAGCATCCCCTTTCAAGTGATGCTTAACCCCCACCCACATCCTGATTTTCCCTATTCATTTCATCCCTCAGTCATTCTCATCTCCAGAAACACATTTCTTGAATTTTATTTCCCTATTTCAGTCATCTTTCCTGAGGTGAGGTCCCCAGCAAAACCCCAGGAGCACTAGGGCAGATCTGCAGAGGTTGGAACTTGCACTTAGCATCTCTGGCTAAAGCGGTTAAACACCCTTAACTTGTCACTGGTATTGAGCTGCAACAGCATTGCACCATTACTCTCATTTCCTTCTCAGATTTCCCCCTGGTTCGTGCAGTCTGGTTATCTTTGCAGCCAGCTGGTGAAATACCCTTACAGTGATTCATGACTACAGCTCCCCCTCGGCTTTCCTTCTCCATCTGTCACTTGTGAGACTCCCTCCTCTCCTCGCAGCCTTCCTGAGGAGCTACCTCTGCTCACGCAAACCCCTCTTCTACTCCTGGACTGTTTGGTAATGAGAGAAATGTCTTTGCATGTAAGGCAGACTAGGCTGACCTGATTGCAGACAGCCTTTTCAAAGGAGCCTAAAAGATCTAGGCTCTGTCTTTGCAGGGCAGGCTTGGCTGTGCTGTCAGCTCAGGGCAGTTTTGAGGACAAGAGTGGGGAGTCTTAGCTGAGGCAACATTAACAACTTTATTTAGGGAGGAAAGCATGCGAGGAAGGGGGGCTAATTGCCATTCAGACATGTAGAGGTACAGGGACTTTCTTCTTTTTCAAAGGGAGCTCTCGGGATTCATTTGTCAGCATGCAGGTGTGCGGTGAGTGTGGGAGGTGATGCAGGCAGGTCCTTTCACTACAGCAGCTTTGTCAAACACAGCCTCCACACTATGCCAGGCCTCTTCAGTCAGCAGACATTTAAACAAAAATACCCAGCAGCACAACCCATACTGTGAAGCTGCTGTAGTAAATAAGCAGGTGAGGATTGGCTTTTGAGAAAGGCCACGCTGTTCGTTGTTACTTTGTTGTGCTAAATATGGATAAGCAAAAATGGGGCACGAGGGAAAGGGAGACAGAGGCAAAGATCGAGGTTGACTGATTTTTCACCAGAGTATAATTTAAGAGGCATATTTAGAAACTCAGCAATACTACTTTGGGGAGAACTTCAACAGTTCCACACTGCTGTTAACATGGTATTTCATTCAGCACAACAGCTGTGTGCCAGATGCTGCACGTTGCAAGAAATACAATTTTCATCTCAACCACTTGCTTTCAGAGTGACACAGCTTTGGTGACTGAGACAAGTGTAATTTCTCTGACAGCCTCCTAGAAAGAAAAGAAAACCATCTGGTTTTTATCGCAACTGCTATGGGTGAGGGACTGTTGGGGATGGCAGGGGAGAGGGAGAGGAAAGGGAACTTCTGGATACACAGGTTTGGTGAAGAGGGAGAAGAGAAACCCCTCAGAAAATGGTGATGTTGCTCGAGCGATACTGTGCTGCCTGGAGTGGTGGCTGGCTTCGGTATGGTAGCAGGGTTTTTTTTAAAATGGCAGCCTTGCTTTACCAGAGCTGTTTCATGTGCATAAAATCAGGATTAATCTTACACTTACTTGGAAAGAGTCAGCCAAGAGGCACAGTTTGGCAACTAAACATTTGTGCATCCTGCACCTCATGAAATGCTCGGAGTGGTGACATTTCTGGCAGCAGGGAGCAATTAGATGGCCTGTACAGCAGGGCTGTGCCTGTGCAGTGGGCCCTGAGGTGGCTGCAGCTGGGGGCTGATTTAAATTTCTCCTTCTGTGAAGCAGAGCCCAATTAGGGCATGTCTGCAGTGCACTGGCTTGTAGTGGCATACAGCCCCAGCTGGTAGATCCACACAGTGCAGCATCACCCCATGACAGGCACCCATGTCCTGGAAATTCTCCAAGTGTCACCAGAGGGCTACTTGTAAGGTAGCACTGCTGTCCTTCAACAAGCCCACGTGACAGTGGATAAGGTCACTGCACCACACCCCGTGTTGAGCACTGGTGTGCTCTGTGTTTGCTCCTTTCCCGCCTCAGGATTCACTGCGCATTGACTGAGCAGCCCCTAAGCCTACCCTGACGGCAGGACTCATGCACTCCCAAACCTTTAGAAGGGTGACTGTGTCTTTGATCATCAAATGTGAAGTCACTTAAGAGATACGTGTGCACAATGAGTTCACTCATCCCAATGCATCCTTCCCTCGACAGGGGAACCTAGGGAAGTTTATGAAGTAAGCATTTGACAGCATCTTAAACTTGGCCATGAAACAGCTTTTGGGCCTCTCCTTTGGACATTATTTTCCCTTCATGCAACTTAGCCAATTCACTACCCAAATTCCTCTAGCATGAAGAAGGACATTTTCTGAAGGATTCTACCTGTGTTTGCATGAGCTGTCACAGTAGCTCCACCATCAACTGATTTATTCCTTCTTCCCCCTCATAAACTCTAAGTAAAGGAGCATTTCAAAGGGACCTAGAAGTTCCCAAACAAAAGCTCACTGCTGTAGACTGCCTCACAGCTGACTTCTGCAGGCCTTTCACCTCACTCCTGCTTGATTCTGCAAATAAAACTTCATCATCCAGCATGAGAAGTTGTCCCACAGAAATCAGTAAGACAGATCACATAAAGAAGTGTCAACGGGATTTGTGGGTATGCTCTTCTGACCCAAAGAAAATCTCACTGCAAAAAGCTTAGAGTAGAAAAACACCACAAGTGAGCCAAATTTTCCAGGCTTTCATCACATACAACAGATTTTCAGTAATGTCCCTGTTTGGAGCTAAAAATCCAATCCCAGCCTTTCTGAAAATTATAGCTAGGCCAATGTCAAAAGAAACTAGACGTACAGCAGTTAGCAGTGCAAGTCAGCTCTCAACCATAAAGATTAAATGCTGGAGGTTAAAGTTGAAGGAAGTCTGCCATTTTTGAATGCTGAGGGTTCTGAAGTTCATGGTTCCTGACGTATTTATGATACTTCATCCAGTTGTCATTTTTAGTGCCCAACTGGTCTAAAACCAATGGAAAGAAACATATAAGGCTTGAGAAGTAGAATCAGCATCTGTATACAGCCACACACAGGTATCTAGGCACGAACATCTTAACCTACCTCAAATTGACGTCTGTTACATCTATTGTAGCACATAAACATGATCCATAAATAACACCAGCTATTACTGCAAAATGTGTCTGACACTTGAGATTCCACAGCATTAGGATGACTTACTGCATGAGGATTTAGTGGGCTTTTTTTCACTTTCCAAGGGAAAGAGAAGCATAATAATAAATAGCAAGAAGATGCCACATGCTGTTCAAACTGAGGGAAGGCATGACTGTATTGGTAGAAAGTCATTAAAGCAAATTGGCATTTGGCCTCAATTTCTCTTTCTTTACCATAAACAACAAAGCAACAACAAAAAGCCAAACCTGAAAAACCTATTCAATCTTTATATTTGGAAGAGGAATGCTCATAACTTACCAACAATTTCTCAAACAGAAAAAAATGTATTATGAACGTATTCCCAGGAATGGCATTCCCTTCTCCTGCTTGAACCATCTCATTAACCTGAGCAACCTTGAGATTAAATCAGTGAGAGGAAACAACAAGTCAGCACCACCGAACCAGCTTCCCTCTGCTGGACATTGAGACTCCTCTGACACCTCACCCTGCAAGATCTCAGAACCTTGGCTGGTGTCCATGACCACTACCACAACTAAACCATGACTGATGGAGATGGTGCAGGAAATGGCCATCTAGGTCATGCGGTTTAAATTCTCCCAGTGAACTTTTAATCTTTTTGTTAGCTTTGAAAGTACAGGTATGTGCAATATAATCACTGTGCATCCGCTGCATGCTAGCCCAAGTCTGACTAGCAAGATGGCAACTTCCCAATTTCTAGGGCTAAAGTATTGTAAATTTACTTTGGCTGAGTAATCTCCGAGTCAGATTAATGTGGGTGAAACTGGTTTGCCTTCTTGTACAGGAAAGAAAGCAAAGCAGACTTTGGCCCTTGGGTCTTAGAAGATGGGTGTTTTGTTTCTGGATTATAGCTGTTCTCCAGAGCATTTTGTGGAAAGTGGCCAGCAGCACACGGATGGCTAGGGAGAAGGAAGGAGAGCTCTGCAGGAGGTGTCTATGGGGTGATCTGCTGCGCTGCACACAGTTGTTTGCAGCTGAATCTCTAAATGCTGAGCATTCGAAGCACAAGGTTTAATATCCCTTCTAAAATGTTTGTTATTGTAACTTGGCTATTCTTTTTAAGCATTAGCTTGATAAAGTCTTTGTCTCATGGCCATCACATACAAGTGAGATCTACAGCCTGACTTCAAGGTTTTGGAGGAAAGTCCAAAGTTAGTTGTCTTCAATACTACTTTTTTATCATGAGACATGACAGAAGGATCTGAACTGTGTTATCTTGATCATTACTTATTTTTGGTAGTGTATCATATGACCTTTACCATATGATCCTTACCTTTCTCTCCCAAAGTAAACAAATCCAAGTGTCGGAGGTTCTTCCCATTTCTTATGGGTCTTTAATCCTTATTCACGTTTCTTGGCACTTTTTACCCCTTTAGAGGAGTGAGCAACACTGGGCACTGCAGTTGAACTTGGTTGTAACATCATGCAGCAGTGGTTTGTCTCTCCGCTCGTTCGTCTCTGTTCACACATCATCTGGGCATTCACATGCATTCTCCAGACTGCTTTGCAGATTACACTTCACTTTTTCTTGCCCTCAATTAATTCCTAGAAAGAAATAAGAGGCAGCAGAACAGGCCAACTTCATAAATCTTTATCTGATAGCAGCAAGTCATTAGGCCTGTGAGTAAAGTCTCCATCTGTTCCCAAAGAAACCACAGCATTTTCTACACCGTGTCAGCATCTACTATAATATTTCCGCTCTCAGAGATTTCTTGAGTTTTCTCCAAAGGTCCCATATGTCTGCCTCTTCCTTTCTCTCTCCAAAGAAAAGCAAAGAAAATATGCAAAATGCAAACAAAAACTAGAGTGGCAGCAATCCCTTCAGAAAGCTGTGCCCCTGTATCACAGGCCAAAACTGATCCATTTTGGGAAGGATGTCTAAAATAAGAGCAGACTACTACTTTCTACAAAGGAATGCAGCTTAGGAGTAAACAAGGGCAGTATGGCAGCTTCCAGCGTTGCTCCTTAACTATATCTGTGTCCTTTCCAAGCAACTGTTTCAACCTAGCAATTTGCACATCCACATCTACCATGATCTAGATAGATTTCAGTTTATATTTCACCTGGTAGGTGTGTGTGGACTCCAGGAGAGCTAAGGGTGACCAACCCTTCAAAAGCTTGGCTCATGCAAAACTCACCGTAAAGCTTGTGTGTGTTTTACCTCAGCAGAGATGGAAAGGCTCACAAACCATTATAGATTACTCTGCTTCTTGGACTGTTGCTAATATTATTATGTACTAAAGGGTTTAAATGAGAATTGTTTTGTTGGCTAGGAAACAAAAGGGGAGGGAGGGAGTGTGTGGGAGAAACATTTTTGAAAATGCCAAGTGGCTTTGCTTTGTTTGGAGCTGGTCAAGCAGAACAGTGGCATTGAGCAGCTAATCAGTAGCTCCTACTCCTCAGAGAACAGCCAGCTCCCTTCACTCTCGGCACCAGCACAGCCCAGCTAAATACCCTGTGTTTGCTTCTTCTCTTGTCAGAAGTGAAAGAGTACGAGCCCCCATTCGGCTCCAAAGTGCGAGAACACCCTTGTGTGGAAAGTATGAAGGACAATGTCCTGAGAGACAGAGGGCGACCCGAGATCCCCAGCTCCTGGCTTAACCATCAGGTAAGAGCACCACACGTGAGCGGTGGGAGCTGCACTGTACATTTAGCTGCTGCCTGAAGCCTGAGCCTTACCTCAGTGCCCTGCCCAACAGGCTGGACCTCTCTTCGCATGGGGAGGTCTGTCACACATGGAGAAACTCTATCACAGAGTGGCACTGTGGTGCTGACATGGTTCAGACACCACAGTTCTCTGCACCAAGCCTGTCTCAATAACCCAGTATTCCTGCTGCACACCAGTGTAATATAAAAGCAATCAAAACAGAAACACTGGAAGCCTGAGAGAATCATCCAGAGAGACACAGAATAACTAGGCCCTTAAAGCACACTGTGTGTAGGCTCTGAAAGGGCAAAGAAAACAACTTCACACATGGGCCTCTGTTGCAGGCAGAATGGGAGCTTCAGACAAAATTTATTAGAGAAGCCCTCCTGTTGAGTCATGAGGTTCAGAAAGGATCCCCTTGCTTTCTAAACTCCTTCTCAGAGAGGTGTGTAGGTGTGGCTGAATCCAGTCTTAGCCCCAGATTTTGTCAACAGTTTACATTTCAAGGATTATATAGATGCAGTTGAACCATTATACAACTTTGTCCCACACGATTAAGGATGGCAAGCTAGATATAAAAATAGAAATTATTTATTATGATAATGACTAGGCAAAAAGGTCTTAATCAGAGTTATGTACTACACAGTACAGGAGCTATAACTACTCACATATTGTGCACTATGAAGCAATATTGAAGTAATCATATTAAAGCAACCATACTATAGGTAGCAAAACCGATTATTAACTAAAGATTGATGTCAGCCACCCATGCCAACAACTGTAGGTAAATATCTTCTGCTCAGCCTCAAGGAGTAACCCTGAAGGCATGGGAGTAACCTTGAGGCGTTGGACTCGTCAAGGGGAGGAATCTCTACACTCACTACAAGAAGGGTTATGTTAGAAGACGCTGTTGTTAAAAAGTGGGACTGGGCTTTCATAGTATAAAGTAGTTGACTGTCAGTCAGATGTCTCCAGGCCAGCGCAGTCAGCTCAGCAGCTTTAGATAAGTTATTAATAGTATCACTTGTTTGTTCCTTTGTTGGGCAGTTTATCAGGTCTACCACATCTTCACCTCATTATCAAGATGTTTAACTTGAGTCAGGCTGGTTTCAACATTATTCAACACCAAAAGAAGCATGACCCCCTTCTCCATTCATCACTGGTAGCTTTGCAAGCACAGCACTGTTCAATTTGTTTTACCCCATTTCCAGGGAGACCATCCTACTACAGAGGATCTTCAGCAGAGAAAGCAAATCTCTCTACTGTGGAAACCAGTCATAGTTGTATCCCAGCTGTTGACAGATTTAAGGAAACATGAAATTAGCCTTCAGCAAGCCAGTCTGGTTTTATTCAGGTTGTGCATTAGCAGTCCATTTCCCTTGCATATCACAAAGCACTTTGTCAGTTTCCTCCATTTAGGAGCACCACAGTTGTGCTTCCTAGGCAATGGTAGATTTTTCAGTAGATGAAACTGAATGGAAACAAGCCAAACACATGCATTTCTTCACCTTTGCTCTCAGTAGTTTTATCAGTAAAGATAAACTGAATTATATCAAAGAAGTGAGGCTTGGTCATTCCACTCCTCAATGAAATATGCTGAGTGGTCTTTAGCGACAAAAAGAAAGTATCACAAACATTTATAAAAGCCCAGGCAACCAAGAATATCATCTACTATTTCCATCAGAAGCAATGTAACACTCTCTTTTTAATTCCATTTGGGAAGTTAAAATCAGTCTGACAGCTACTTAAAAAAGATCAAGTGAGTGGCTAAAATCAATCATCTTTCCAACCAAGCACACTTGCCACCTGATGACTGTGGCAGAGTTCAGCCCCTTCCTGGACTGCAGGGACTTGCTGCTTATGTACTCAGCTGTGAAGAGTGGGGTTATTGAGGAGGGGCTTTTGATGGGGGAAGAAAGTTGAATTTTGAGGGACACCTGGATATCTGATACTACCAGGACTAAAAACCCTTGACAGCGAGGCTGAGTGTGCAGTGAGTTGCAGCTTTAGGCACTGGGGTAGAGCTGTAGGATACACTGTGGATTTCATTGCCTCTGTGTTTATAAAGCAAGTAAAATGATTGTGGATTTGGACCTAGGTGTCCTGCATTTGACATCAGAGATTTTCTCCCTATATAAAACCCACACCTCAATCTGCCCCCAGCACAGAGCACTCCGCCAACTGGGAGGGCCATGCACTTGTGCTTGTGTCACCAGAATGGGCACAGCTGGCTCCAACAGGGTTCAGCTTAGAGTCTAAAGAAGGAAATGAATGCCTGATAACATGCTCAGAGGACTTTTAATGAAGGTTGATTTAATTCCTTTCGCCTGAATCTCTTCAGTGTTTCACATTGTGCTAAGATCCAGTGGTGCATCAGTTTCCGCAGGACTGTGACAGTTTGCAGCAGCTGAGGATCTGCTTTGAACTCCACAGAAGTTGTTCTTACTGTAGTGGCTCTTCCATATTCATTTCCTTCCTCTGCAGTCATGTTTTTGTAATGAACTCATTATTCATCATGATAAAATTCTGGAATGGATTTACATATTACAATTACCCCCACACCCCCCCTAATGAGATTCGTTACACTATTGATTTCAAGTTAATGTTTAATATTTAATTTAATTTACTGCTTGTAATTTCAATGCCAGCAGAAAACTAATGTTATTTGTGTACAGACAGTAACATTCTGCTATTAGCATTGACATCAGTCAACATCACCAATTAGGTAAATTATACAATTAATGCAGTGTTGTGAAACGTTATTTTTTTAAATAAGTTTAAGATAAATCCTACTTAATGGGCTTTTAGTGTCATAAAGCAAAACACAGTTTCCTGGCAAATACCTCATGTTTATAAAATTCATTACAGAGATGCAATTGGTTTTTTGCTCCTGTAAACATTCGCATCAGAATTGAAATGAAGGTTAAACAGTTACAACTGTGAGTGGTGTGTTAAAGTGTTTGTGGGACTGTGGCCCATATTTGCACATAGATTTAGGTAGTCTACAAGGAATTAATAAAGAGTACAGCCTGATGTACAGCCCAGTATTGCTGGCAATCAGAATTTTATTTGAAAAACTCAAGCAGAATTCAGGCCTTCAAAGGCATGGGTTGAGCAGGAGGTCACGTTATCTAAGGATTGTGATCATACTTATTAAACAAAAACCCTTGCTTGATTCTATAGCACTAGTCCAAAGCATTGTTGTTCTTGTTATAACATATCAGATCACATGCCCAAAAATGACAGTACCAATGAAAGTGCTGAAAATATTGTAGTAGGCTTTCTTTAAAAAAAAAAAAAAAAAGAAAGAAAAAAAAAAAAGAAAACAATGCCCCCATGACAGAAGGAGCAGATCCCATAAAGAACCCCCAGGACACATGTGAAATAACCCCAGAACTTCTGAGGGCACTGGAGCAGCTCTCAGAGAGAGGCTTTGTCGGTGACCCTCACGGCTGCTCTGTCTGTGCTCCCTGCAGGGCATCCAGATGGTGTGTGAAACCCTGATCGAGTGCTGGGACCACGACCCCGAGGCCCGGCTGACGGCGCAGTGCGTGGCCGAGCGCTTCAGCGAGCTCAAGCACCATGACAGGCTGTCGGGAAGGAGCTGCTCCGAGGAGAAGATTCCCGAGGACGGCTCCGTGACCACCGCCAAGTAGCGCGGGCCTGAGAGCTCCGGAACGGAGAGAAGTCGCTCCTAGACGTGTTCACCTTGGCAAAGGAAGAAGTCTTGATCAGTGCCTTGACTTGCTTCCTGGAGGACTGAGGCTGTCGCTACTCCCTTTAGGCTCCAGCTCTGGACAGGGAGATGTATTCTGGGAATGAAAAGCTGGGGGAGTAGCAGTCATACCCTAGCACTGGCGGCCAGCATCATGTCATAGGAGGAGCTATATATGCTAGCACTTCCTCAGGAAAAGGATTTGAAAATAGCCAATAACATTATGCACTTTATTAATGCCTGTATATAACTATGAAATTGCTATTTTTATATATATATATACACATATATGTATAAAAAATGTGTGTGTATGTATATATATGTGTATATATATATATATATATATATATATAAAAACAGCCATGTCCTGGGAAAAGAAGTTATTAAAAAAAAGTCCTTCCAGGAAATTACCAGTGCATTAGAAATCCCACCCTTTAGGGAAGGAGCCTGGGGAGACTGGTATAGCACCACACCAGCAATTGTGCACTAAGCGTTCTGCCAAAAAATAGGAATAATATGCAATAAGAAGAGGACTTTCAAAGCATGTGCTGTCACCACCTGGCTGTGGTCCTGCTGTTCGCAGTTGCAGGAGCAGTCTCACAGCAGACAGGCCAAGTTGACTTTGCAGTTGTACCTGCATAGTCCTGTCTGCAGCACATTGTGGAAAGTTCAAGAATGTCTTTTCCCTCTCACCTTAACCCCAGAGCCCTCAAAGTGTTCCAGAACAGGCATGTGAGGAGCTTTGGTCCTTCCCACATGTGTGTTTTGTTATTGAGGTCATTAATGTTGTATGTTTATTGCTTTGAATTTGTGCTGCTTGCAAACAGGTTGCAAAATATCAGCAGGATGAGTTTTCCCCTCCTCCCATCCCTACCCCCAAACCATACAGAACAGGATAGGGCCAGCAGCAATCCAAGCAGATGTTTTATATTTGCTGTCCATTCTGAGTGTGGGCCATACTACTTTTTTTCCCGTCTTTTACCTTGATTGTGTTGCTGTAAGAACAAACATTTTTTTTCCCTGTTCAGTGTGTCTAATTGCTAGACAAACCACAGTCTGACTCTGTTCCATGCCTTCTAAAGTAAGAGGCAACAGCTGGTGCCTTTTTTTCTTTGCAAAAAGACCTTGGAGGAGAGGGAAAGCTCCATAGCAATAGGTTAATGGCATATCCTGCCCTCAGCATTGCTTGCATTTAGGGCTGCCTCAGCAAGTCAGCAGTTCACAGAAAAAAAAAATCAAAAACAAAGAAAGACTTTTTCAACAGGATCCTTCAGACATTGCTTACATTCTTTCAGTTCCCCAAAATGCTTGGACAGTTGACATCACATTGGGCGTATATACATGACAGCACCATGCTCAATAAGTGCTAAAAATTTTGTCTTTAGGTGTTTTAGAGTGATTTATCCACTTTTCTCTTCCTCATGGCATGTCAGCAAGCCTTGCAAGTTAGAAATTCAACCAGCACAAACCAATCCTGGACAGATGTAGCTAATGTGCTTTATTAAACCCCTTTGACAGATGAACATCAATATTCCTCCAGAAAATGTTGCCATGCAAGTCAATAGGAATTATGCTTGTTCAAATAGGAGTTAAGATTTATGACGGCAAATACTTTATTTGAAATGGTTTTGTGATGGCTTTTTTTCTTTTTTTTTTTTTCTTTTTTTTTCTCTTTTTTTTTTTTTTTTTTTTTTTGCATTTTAACCAAACTGCTCAGAAATGTTAAAGCAGAGCGGGACAAAACCTCCACACCTGCAGTGAAACTTAGAAGATACTATGGCGTTTTTGTAGGGATGGAGTGTTATAAATTCACAGGACCAGAGGCAGAGGTGGGTGATGTGAGTGGGGAGTGCATCCAGGCAGGTAGAAGGTCTCAGCCCATTTCTCTTCCTCCATCCACACAGAAGGTCAAGGAATGGCCACCAGTAGTTCCTGACAGTACTGACATTCTTATGAGGTTTTTTAACACTACATGTAAAGGGAAATTTTTATTCTTTTAAGGAATATTTCACCTGTACATCATGTATGAAATAGGAATGTGAGCAATATATACTCTTGTATATCAAAAGTTTCAAACACTTAACTTGCTTTGTAAACTGTTTTGAGGGGGTTTTTGTCTTGTTTTGTATAAATCAAATGTTTATTGGAGCAAATAAAATAACACCAACTCAAGTTCGTCTCTGGAGCATCCAGGATAGGGAGAGGGCTCTTCCTAAAATGAACCCTATCCTAAAATGATTCAAGTCCACTCCTTCCCACCAGGGACCTGAACGTCTCTCTCAGTGTGTCCAGTGTGCATGTGTCCTGCTTTGCTAATGACTCCTTCCCCTAGTCTCCACCCTGCCCTTCAGAAGTGCAGCACTAGCAGATGGCCAAACTTGCTGGCCCCTTAGCCCCTGCACTGTTATACCGTCACTAGTCTCAAAGGAAGGGAGAGAAAAAAGGCTTACAGCTGATGTTTTCCTACTTCTGGATTGCTCAGGTCTCACTGTCGATGTGACTCTTACAGACATGGTTTAGTCACGGACTTGGGTTTAGTGGTTGGACTCAGTGATCTTAAAGGTCTTTCCAACCTAATGGATTCTATGGTTCTATGTTAAGGCCATAGTTAGACCTCAGTCATTTGGTGCTGATATTCAAGTGAGCCAAAAGACAGCCCACTAAATCTGTGTCACTGAGAAGTGCATGATTAATGTGCTTGTGCCTTACAGCTACTGCTCTCCACAAAGAGCTTTCACCTTTTTAAGCTGGCACCTCTCCCAGAGAAGACATGTGGAACACAGGCACCACATAAACATAGGGCAAGATGCCTCCCTCTGCCCTCTTCAAATTGCCTTGAATGTTCCTTGGGTTGAATCTAAGCTTTTGCACAGGGTGCAGTCCACCAGCACCTGATACTGGCATCTGAGATTCTCCAGAAATCACCATTTTTTTCATGGACTGTATTTTCATGCCAAAACCTCCACTGGCCCTCATACTTGGCTGCACTGAATGTCTCCTTTTGAACCTTCAAGTGTGGATACCTCAAAGAGGCACCCACGTGTCTTCATTCATGAGTCAGGCAAAATCACAGAATAACTGAGGCTGGCAGGGGCATCCGAGTCTGTTCTGTGCTTGTTTGTCATCTGGTCCAGGGTCATGTTCAAAACAGGCACCTTAAATCAGGTTGCTCAAGGCCTTATGGAACTGTGAGCATGTCAATGATTTCACAGCATGTCAGTGATTTCACAATCTCTCTGGGCACCCAGTGCTCTGAACAGAGCACCACACACAGGCAGTGTCAGGTGTGCAAAGGACAGTGGCCACACCTAATCTAAAACTGGCAAAACGAGGGCTTTGTGAGGGAGGCCTTGCCGAGGTGCCCCTCAAGCAGACAACCACGGGTGAGCAGCTCTTCCTTCAAGCCAGCCACCCTCTGCCAAGTACAAGAACAGCTCTCGGCTTCCCGACAGGCTCACTGCCCACACCTCTGTGGTTTCCAGCAGTGCCCTGCTGAGCCTTGGCAAGCCAAGCACCCCTGTGGCTGGCCCTAGCGTGTGCCAGTGCAGTGGTGGCAGTGGCCACCCCTCAGCACTCCCCACCACTGGCCACGTATTGGCAAAGATCTTCAAGCCCCAACATCCTGTTTATGCTGGCTCAAAGTCTGAGTCCTTTTGGCATAACACAGCAAGCAAGTGTTGCAAATGCCTTTTAAAAATGTAGCAGGCAAATTCCACAGATCTTTTAGTCTTGAAGTACACGACATCCTTGAAGCAAAGTACTCTGTGTACTTTTAATTTATTTTTTTTCAGTTAAGGCTTTTGCCCACCTTTCTTATCCTAAATACTGTATCCTACATCCTACTGTGAGCAGCTCTTAATTAGCTTGTTGGTCAGCATTTTATCACCAGGGTGCACAGCAAGGAGGCTCCAGCTGTGCAGTCCAGAAAGCAGTCCTTGGGTTTACTGCTGAACCTTGCAGTGCTCTGTACTGGATAAGGAAGTTTCCCAGTGCAGCCTGCCTCTATGTCACCAGTTCACATAATTTCCAGCACAGTGGGGACTTCACCCCCTTATAAGATATTCCAAATTGCTACTGGAATAGACATGAATGATAAAAGAAGGAAAACTCATGACCCAGCTCCTGAGGAGAAAAAAAAGAAACAGAAAAGTATTAAGACTTTATTCCGAATGCACCTGTAAACAAACTGGGCCGCATGTAGAGCACCTGCAATATTGTCCTCTTGTCAAGCCAGCTGTTCTGGGGCCCAAGGGCTTCCTTTGCTTCCAGAGAAACATTGATTAATTTATTCCCCAATCCTTAGCTCTTTCTCTCTCTCCTCTTTTTCTTTTTTCTTTTTTTTTTTTTTTTTTTTGGCATTATGTTTTTAATAAAATGCTGCCTGTGGCAATTTTTCCCTTTGGCCACAAAGAAGATGGAGTGAATTCTGTTCCAGACTGTCTGCCTGTTTCTGAATGCAGTTTGGCTGCCTTCATGCTGCTTATTACTTGGCAAACATTCCTGCAAGTCGGTGCACACCATGTGAGTGTTGAGAAGGCTCTTGCTGAGGGGGACAGCAAAAATTCGAGTCTCAGCCTGGGTCAATGTAAGTGATGCACCTCCTCGCAGGATTTTGGGGCATGGTTATTTTTTTTCTTTCAGGCACCTGTGTCCTACTGGGTTGCATTTCCCAGGACGACCCACAAAGCTCAGCTGGCCTGAGCCCCCAGTGCCCCAGCCTGGTTGTCTGGAGCCCATTTCCTCTCCAAGCCCTTCCTTACTGGCCACTCTCACCTGTTTTTGGCCTCTGAATGCTGAATGACATTGCTCATGGGCAGAAAGCTGGAGACAGTCAGTGGTTTGTTGAAATACAGTCAAATTGTGAGGCTCCTGAGAGGACCAAGCCCAGGAAATAGATTTAAAATTCTTGACTAATGAATGCTTTGAGCACCATCTAATCACTTCATGAAAAGGCAAAGGCAAAAGGCAGCTCATAAATTATCTATTGTGAATTATTTGCTCGGATATAATGGTGATAAAACAATCTCTTCAGACAGTTTCATTTAGTTAGCTAAACTCTTAAAAAGATTAGACAGTCACCTGATCAAGTTTGGCATGATTAAACCCTCAATGCTGAAATGTCTCTCTCGCAAACATGTTGCCGTGTGAAACAAGGGAGAGCAAAGATGCCTGGCATTTCTTCCCAGGCTGACCCTCTCCTGTGTCACAGGAGGGAGCAATCACAGCTGAAACCACTTCTCTTTCTCCTGTGCTGCAGCAAGGATTTTCTGTGGCAGAAGAAGCAGAAAGCAATTCACCTTGCTCTTGGTTCACTCATCCATGGCTTCAAGCCCAGGCTGTCAGCAGCCCCTCCCAACCACTCCTCTTCCCCAGCACCTTCAGATGCCCAACAGGGGCTGCACAGTGACCACCCTCTGCCTATGGTTTTGGATCAGGGTGCTGGCCTTTCTCTCACAAAAACTCCCCTCTATGTTTGTGTCTCAGAACAAGACCTGCACCAGATATTGCATGACCTCCCAAAGGACACCTCACCATTGTTTCTTATCAGTTCTGATCAGAGCTGTGCCCTTCCTCCTGCACCCCTCTACCCCCCAAGCCTCCTCTTTACCCCAACAAGGACTGCCCTGACCACCAGGGTCTGTCCTCCAGGAACAGCACCTGAGCAAGCAAACCCACTGCATACACCTGTTTAACTTGCTGCCCCTTGGCTTATGTAGGGCAGAAGTGATGCAGGGGAAGCAAAGCCCAAGAGAACCACACATCAGTTGTGTTTCTCTGGGGCTTGCATGGACATGGTGATCAGGTTTCTAGACAGGTTTGCTGTCTTTCTGCTCCTGAGTGGTTGCATGAGACTCCCTGGACCACAGTTGTTTTCTTCTCTGTCTGAAGGAGAGGATAACCACATAATTTGCTCCTGGCACCTCTGGGATGAAGCTTCCTTCAGTTTGTAATACACATGAGCAACTTGCATTAGGCCCCTCCAACCTCACCCTCTACTCTTACCCCCCCCTCCTCATGACTCCCAGGTGCTGAGCCAGGAATGAAAACAGTCCTACCACATTTCCAGCCCTGCTGGAGCAGGTACAGCTGTATTGTACAGCTCAGCCGCCTGCCAGTGTAACATAAGGCTCTCTGAAATGTCCCAGTTTTTACAGAGTGCTTCAGCCACCAGCTGGTGGTGTGTGGGGCATAGGCAAGTGCTTTATTTTGGATGAACTAAACCAGCTTGTGATGCAGGACCTGTTATCAGAGCTGTATGCTGAGCTACAGAAATGGAGCTTCCCTGCCCTGCCCCCACCTCAATAAAGCCTGTGCTGCACAAAGAGCTCCAGGAATAGATTCCCTTCTGTTAAAAATATGCCAGGGTCTTAATGATTCAACCTTTCATGCGACCATTTAAGGTTAGAAAATTTTTTACAGAAGCTATTGATTGCACCTAATTCCTGATTTTGCTTGAAGGTGAAAACTCTCTTTCTAGTTCTCAAACAGTAGCCAGTATAAACCTCTCCTCAGATAAACATCTGCCTGTCTGTGGCTGAAAATGTCTGCTCTTAAGGCTGGGCTTTATCTGACTTCCTTATACACGTATGTGAGTGCTGAGAGGATCTCTGCATTCACTGATCAAGGCTGTCTATGCTATGACTACTCAGTAAAAAAGGATTTTAAAGATATCCATATTAAATTGGGAATATGTTGTTTGGCAACACATAAGAAATGCTTCCCCAGACCCAGAAGTGCCAAGGGTTGTTGCTTGAGAGATTGAAATGGCAATACAAGGCCTACTCTGGGGTCTTTCAGTGCATTCTCAAAGTGACTTTTTGAGAATCATTTAAAGTAAAATACTATTTTTTGCAAGAGCAAAGCTTTTTATATGCCTAGAATGACAAAAACAGTGTTTCATCTTTGATCCAACAAAACTGAAATAAAGGCTGTCAGGGAAAGGATCCAGGGAAAGAAAACACAAAGCCCATCTGCTCAAAACAGCTATGTGATGCTGCCACCAAGCAGAATTACAATTTGCAGCACATGGGTTAGCAGACAGCATACTCAGGAGTAGCCCATCAATAAGACAGGCACTAAGGAAGTTAAAAATAATAACTGCTGATACTTGAATCCAGACATTTCTGGAAAGATGAGGTTTCCTCCTTTCATCAAATTCAAGTCAAGCTACTGATTCTCTTCAACAAAAGTACTTGCTTTCCATAAGCCATCTGGTGCTTCTGGAGGCAGAAGAAAATAGGCCATACCTTTAATTAGCTAAAAAGTTTAGACAGGACATAAATCTCATACCAATACTTCTAATTTTCCAGTTGGTAAGTCCTGTACAATTCTACAGAGACTCACTCATGTACTTAGGCTCCTACACTTTTTGCCCATCTAATCCCCTTGTGAGCAGCAGGAGAAGTGTTTTTGTGACATGACACCACTGACGCTTCAGCCCCAACACTGAGGAAGAGTCTGCAGAAGCAACTTGCAGGGGATTGGATATCAGGAGAATTTTTTTCACCCAGAGGGTGGTTGGGCACTGGAACAGGCTCCCCAGGGAAGTGGTCACAGCACCAAGCCTGACAGAGTTCAAGAAGTGTTTGGACAGTGCTCTCAGGCACATGGTGTGACTCTTGGGGCTGTTCTGTGCAGGCCCAGGAGTTGGACTTGATGATCCTGATGGGTCCCTTCCAACTCAGCTTTTTATGTGATTCTATGATTCTAAGTATTTCTTGTAATGCTTAGAATGACACAGTGGAATGCTCGTGTGTTTTAAGAACATCTCCAAGGACATCTCCCATTAAGCAGCAGGTTGTTTAGTTCATGTACATCTGGAAAGGACATATAAGCCTTATTAAATAAGGGGGGGTAAGAACCCCGTAATTTAATTTTAATGTAAGAATGTTAATATTAATTTCCTTGCTTTAAAATAATTTCTGGAATAGTTGCTTTAAGAACCTAACCTTAGGAAAACTGTAGGAAATGGAAGAAAGAATTTAAATTAACTTGTTTCAACATTTCTCAATTGTTTAGGTTAATCACAGTAAACCAAACAGGATCCAGCCATACTTAAACACAGCTTTTGCCCAAGTATAAACTGTTTACTCTAGCCATGACACACAACCAGACAAAATTAATTCCTGATCTGGGGAAGAGCCTAATGTGCTTTTATTAGGTCTAGATGAAAACATTTTGGCAGAATAAGGTTTTCTTTTCAACATGAAACAGTCTCAAAATGTCCCAAGAGCAAGCAGGCGATGCAGCAGTCTCACCATCCTCACCACGTCAGAAGCTTGGCCCAAATATGGCTCCTGTGGCCAGGCTGGAGCAGGGCTGTGCAAGGAGCTGGGGATAGCCTGAGCAGCAAATGGTCCCACAGCTGAAGCCTGGAGAGAAGAAGCCTGCTCCATGTGCTTTCATGGGTTCACTTTGGGACCAGCCCTTTGCTTCACCAACATTGCTCAGTTCAATAGATTTGACTTCAGCAATTTGACTTCTTGTGTCTACGGATGGCAGGCAGGTTTTCAGCACTGACACTGTGCTTTGCTCACCAACACATGGAGAGTGCCCACAGAATAGCTTAAAGACTGGTTGTTCTATCCTTCAGGGCCCTTCACATTAGTGCTAATTATAAAAAGTATTTAATTCGAAAACACAAGCAAGAAATACAATGGATTTTTACAAAAAACTTTTTGCCTTTTGTCTTGGTTTGGAAAGAAAGGTATCTGCCAGGGAAAGCTGGAGTTTACCTTGGAATGGAGAATGTAAACCCCCTCCCTCCAAATTATTATAATTTTGCAATTAGGGGCTTTTAGGCAAAGATTTGGGAATAGGAATAACAGTTCTTTACTAGGAATATTAAAAAATACAAATGTAGTAGTACAAAAAAACAAGCAAGCAAACAAAAAAAAACTTGAAAACCTGACAGAGTCAGAGCTACAACCTGACACCCTGTTGGTCAGGGTGTTGGAAGCAGTCCACAGTAAGTCCTCCCGGAGTGGCAGATGTGGTTCTGTTGGAGCAGAGACGACCCTGAGAAAAGGATCCAGTGATGGTGAGAAGGGTCCAGTCTTCCTCCAGGAATCCAGTGGAGCCAGATACCTTGTGTTCCTACATCTCAGTTTTTATCCAGGTAGGAATGGTTGGCTCCTCCCACTGGGTGGAGCATCTCACAGTGGGATGATGGAATGTGGATGATGGCTTGTGGATGATGGCTTGGTGAGCCTTAATGGCCCATCAGCAGAAAATATCCCCCTGGAGGGAGGATGGGTGGTGAAAGAGATAAGAAACACTGCCCCACCTGGTTTTAACAGTTGGCCCATTATCAGAGGGCATCCACCCCCCACCCCCCCGAATTACAAGAGGGAAAGAAAAATATCTCCCCAACTGCTTTCAACAGATGAAATAGAATACACATTTTTGGTTCCACAACCCAGGACATCTTTCAATTTTCCAATGTGCATTTTGTCAGTGCGTGCTGAGGCCTGATTGTCACGTGGGATGGCTAGGCTGGAGCTCTCTGGTTTTGCACTGCTTGTCCTGAAGTGCAAAATCAATCATATTAACTTCTAAAAGAGATGGAAATTTTTTTCAGGGATGAATACATGAAATAAGCTTTGGATATAGGGTCAGAAAGGTCAAATGCTGATGTTCATCTTTTTCATCTCCTTTTCTGTATGCACAGCCAACACATTAGCAATAGGAATGTATGAATGCTATGGAGTGAATGCTTTTCTCTCATCATAGCAACTCACTTCTTGCTTGAGCCACATATCTTGTCAATCATAAAATTATTAACTTGAGGATGTGTGCTGGGTTTGGCTGAGGTAATTTTCTTCACAGTGGCTTGTGTGGGGCTGTGTTTTGGATTTGTGCTGAACACAGAGTTGTTAATATGGAGATGTGTTTGTTATTGCTGAGCAGGGCTTGCACAGAGCCAAGGCCTTTTCTGCTTTCCATACTGCCACACTGGCAAGGAATTTGGGAGTGCATGGGAGGTTGAGAGGAGACACAGCTGGGACAGGTGACCCAAACTGACCTAAGGCATATTCCAGTCTTTATGACATCATGTTCAGTTTATAAAGTAGGGGAAGAAGGAGGAAGCAGGGGACATTTGGAGTGATGGTGTTTGTCTTTTTAAATCACTATTAGATGTGATGGGGCCCTGCTCTCCTGGGGATGGCTGAACAGCTGCCTGCCCATGGGAAGAAGTGAATTAATTCCTTGTTTTGCTTTGCTTGTGTGTGTGGCTTTTGCTTTTTGTACTAAACTGTCCTGTGGTGGGTTGATGCTGGCTGGATGCCAGGCACCCATCAGAGCTGCTCTATCACTCCCCTTGTCAGATGGACAGGGGAGAGAAAATACAGGGAAAGGCTCATGAGTTGAGATAAAGACCAGGAGAGACCATTAATCAATTTTCATCACAGGCAAAAGAGACTCAAATTGGGAAAATTAATTTATTATTTATAAAAATCAGAGCAGCATAATGAGAAGTAAACCAAATCTTAAGACACCTTCTGCCTACTCCTCCCTCCTTCACAGTCTTCGCTTCCTCCCCCACAGCAGTACAGGGAGACAGGGAATGGGGGTTACAGTCAGTTCACCACAGGTTGTTCCAGCCACTGCTCAGGGAGAGGAGTCCTTCCCTTCTCCAGCCTGAGTCCTTCCCGTGCACTGCAATTCTTCACAAACTGCTCCAGCATGGGTCCTATCCATGGCTTGCAGATTTGTATTTTTAAATGACTGCTTTAATTGTCTTCCAGTAGTAATTAAAATAAAATCATAGGTATTGTGAGCTGCATGTTGTGCTTTCATTAAGACAGTAATTATGGACGAAGAGCTCTTAATTGGGAAGGGGAAGTAGCTGCTTTTTTTTTTTTTTATGCCATATCTCCTACAGGATTGTCTCATCAGGTTCAACACTCTGGGTCTAGAGCAACATCTTTGTCCTCCAGTTCTAAAGAAACCTAGCAAACTAAGTGCTGAGGGTATGCTTTATGAAGAAAAACATTTTAAAATATCAAAAAACACACAGAAAATAAAACTCACCAGGAAGAATTGAAAGAGAGAAAAATATCTGGAAAGGTCAAAACAGTTTTGTACTTGTTTGGCTATATTAGTCTTCTGTCTAGCTACAAACAGACAATAAAAGATTAATTTTCAAAATAGCACAGGATAACAAGATGGTGAAGAATGTTTAGTGTATTGTATTGTTTCACCTGGCTGATCTGGGTGAAATTCATCCTCACAATCTCTTACATAGCCATGCTTCTCTTTGACTACTCTGACTTTCCTGCATAAAATGAGAGTGCATGTCTGGCTCCAAATACAGATGCACATCCCAGCCACATCCTGACTCTGTACCAAGGCAAGACTCCAGTTCTCCCTCATCTTCTCCTTCCCATATCCTTGCTTTCACATGGAGTCAGCAGCCAGGCACATGGCCTCGATAGGCCTTCCTGCACCTGCCAGCCTCAGCTCCATCCACATCCAACCTGAGGTTCAGCCACTTCAGGACCAAACTCTCCAAGCTGCAACATGCCCCCAAGAGGATTTCTGCAGCTGCACATCTTGCTCACATGTTGTCTAAGGGTCAGGGCTGGCACTTGGCATTTGGGAGGGTGCAAGAGGAGCTGGTTAACCCATTCAGTCCCTTGTACCTCAGATAATTACAAGGGGTGGGAAGGATCAAAGTATTTGAAGACAACTGGAAATCAGTGAGAGAAGAATAGGAGCCAGCATGGATTTAGGCAGCATTTGAATATGGTTCCACAGCAACTCTAGTTCCTATCCAGTGTTTTAAGTAATAGCCTAGGTGATGGACAAAAATATCTGCTTATTAAATCTGCAAACTGCATCATGCTGTGAGAGGCTGCAAGTGTGCTGCAGGACAGACAGACTGAACAATTCAAATTGTTCTTGGCAGAATAAATAAATATTTTGAAAAAAACATGACTCTCTTTAGTGGAAACACTTACTAGGGACTAATTAAATGTACAGATATCTAATGGGGAAAAGCCACTTAGAACAGTTTGCCAAAGAATCTCTAGTGCCCAGGGGGGATTACAATCCTGGCAAGAATCAATCATGTCCTGCTTTTACAAAAGAAGGTGAACATCACAGTGATGGATAAAGAGCAGTGGTAGCTGAGAGATGTACAGAGTGATCTTGTCATTCATTTAAAACCTAGTAAGGTTCCAGAGGATTGCTCTGTCTTGTTTTGGACAGAATAATCAGAATATTTTAAAACATGGCCTCTGAGGAAATATGGGAGGAATGAATGCTATGCAGGACTAGACAAGACCATTAAGGGGGAATAAGATTATAATCTTTGAAGGTGTAAAAAACACTGTGATGGTTTAATCACGTTCTATATTTTATTTGACTGGAAGAATATAAAGCAAACCAGGCCTATCTTTAAATTACAAAGATAGTTTATTAATACACACAAAAACAACAAGAAAAGGGAAAAAAGACAACAACAACAACAAATGAAACTTCTAAAACATCTTTCTTTCTCTTTCTAAGTTTTTTACCTTTCTTCACTCAACATAAAAAGACATGACTTGCAACTTCAGCCAGTTTTACCATTTTAAAAATAACCTTTCATCAGTTCTTTTAGGAAAGGAGTCTCGCTGGGTTCTATATAGACATACCATACCCATTAGCAGTTCTTTCACCACTGCACATAGGCCATATTTGCTTACTGGGGTACTGTTTAAGGATGCCTCCTCTAGTATGACACAAAGATTCTCTTTTTCTATTTCCAAAATCATCTCAAGACCCAAAAACAAATCTCCTCTTTCTTTAGGAGCAAAAAAAAAGCTTCATATCACTTTTAACTAGAACCTTACATCCCCCCAAAAGCATTTATATGTTACAGGAAACAAAACCAATTCAGTCTTTATAGTTTACCAGAAATGTCCAGCCAAAATTAGGCCACTCCTTGTCCTTTTGCTTTAAAGTCTTTTTCACTCTTCTCTTACCGACTGTAGTTTCATGCCGTGTCCTTCCATAGTTCTTTCGCTATAACTGTTCTTCTTCCGGAGAAAGATGATGTTTAGAAAAGTCCATCTGCTCACAACGAAAGGTTAAACTTTTCGGGCTGCTGGGCTGCCCACGTGGCTCTGCGGCGGGAAACTGAGTCGTTTAGAAGCCGTGCGCTGGTTTCTTCGGCTTGAAAAGAATAGCAAGGGTGAAGGAGCACTCCGTCCGAGCTCTCTCCCTCTCTCTCCATGCTGTCCGCCTCTCCGCAAGACAGCGGCTCCCAAAGCTCCGACCCGGCTTGCCCGGCTCCGGCAGCATTGGGGCCCGGCTCGGCCCGTCGCAGCCGCCCCGGGGTGGGGGGGGGGGGGGCACCGAGGCCGGCCGGCCCGGCCCGTCGCAGCCGCCCCGGGGTGGGGGGGCACCGAGGCCGGCCGGCCCGGCCCGGCCCGTCGCAGCCGCCCCGGAGTGGGGGGGCACCGAGGCCGGCCGGCCCGGCGGCCCTCCGTCCTTAGTCTGCCACTCTAACGACGAAGAGACCGCTCCTCCCCCCATCCAGCCTTTTTAAGCATTTTGTCAAAAGTCGCAGCTTGTCCTCCACTGGACAAACTGCTTGTCAATCAAAAAAGCTGACCCCGATTGGAACAAAATCAGGCCCCTCCTAGCCCATGACAAACACAAAGGGGGAAAATACTTACTGGCCCTAACTGTGGTGGAGATCAAGGACATAAGAGAAAATCTGAAACATCCGTTACAAAAATGTTATGTGAAGGCTGCAGATTTTCCAGAATTTTTGGTCATGAATTATAGACTAGGAAAAGGTTGGACACTAGTTCTCTGATATCACTGATCCTGTTTCAGGATGGAGGTCATATTTTCTCAATGAGATCTTGATATCTTTTCCTGCCACAGAAGTTGCAGGGCTGTGTTCAATCAATGCCTCCAAATGTCTGAGTTCAGAGTGGCCAAGAAGCTGGAAATTTTGTTCTGTGGGAAATTGCAAAATGTGCTCGACCATGAGGGCAGACATCCTCTTTTGCAACTCCCTACAGAACATTGATATTTCTCACAGAAAGGAAAATATAAAAAAAAACCCTGACATTTGGATTGCTTCAGAATAAAGGTCCTGCTCTACTCTGCACTGGTGCATAATCCTCTGGAGTCCTGGGTGCAGTTGTTTTGGGAACCCAATATAAAGAAGACATTAAACTGTTTAGAGAGTGTCCAGAGGAGGGCAACAAGATTGGTGAAGCATTTGTAGTGGAAGCCTGGGGAGGAGTGGCTGAGGTCACTTGGTCTGTTCAGCCTGGAGAAGACTGAGGGGAGACCTCATTGTGGTCTTCAGCATCCTCAGGAGGGGAAGAAGAGGGGCAGCTACAGATCTCTTCACTCTCATGATCAGTGACGGAACTCAAGGAAACAGCATGAAGCTGGGTCAGGAGAGGTTTAGGTTGGATATTAGGAAAAGGTTTTTCACCCAGAGGGTGGCTGGGCACCAGAACAGGCTCCCCAGGGCAGTGGTCACAGCACCAGCCCAACAGTGTTCAAGAAGCATTTGGACAATATTCTCAGACACATGATGTGACTCTTGGGGTGTCCTGTGAAGGCCCAGGAGTTGGACTTGATGATCCTGATGACCCTTCCAACTCAGTTTATTTTATGATTCTGTGATAAACTCAATCCTGGAAACTGAGCATTCTGAAGCCATAAAACTTAAAAGAGGTTTGTACACTCCTGAACTCCATATTTTACCTTGGTAAAAAGCAAGGGTCAGGAATTACTGCTCGACTGAATGGCTCAGATTTAGGGAAGTGAATTATTCATGTTGCCATGAGTTCTCCATTGCTCATTTTGGATGCCTAAAATACACCAGTGTCATAATGGGTTACACTGCATGGAAACCTATTCTGGTCACTCTTTAGGCAGGATAAAAACAAATAATTACAGCTCTGCGTATTTTTTCCCAAAGTCCATCGAAATCCAATGTTTTCAAAGGAGACTGTCAAAATCAAAGTAACATTTTCTGACAAATCACTTTTGTCAAAAAAAATCTCAAGATCTTTCACTTCCAGTTCCCTCCTCTGCCACATGTGAGAGGTCCAGGACCTCTTTGGTGTTCTTTGGAAGAGACCTACTGAGTGTGGTACAAGTGGGTTACCAGAGGATACACCAGTAGATGGAGCACACGACTCTGCAGTGCTATGCTTTGCCTCTGTAGCACCAATTAATATTTTTGCTGTTCAGTGCTCACAGCTTGAGGTGCAACAGAGCTGGACCAGCCACTGAGCCTGCTGCCCAGCTAGAGTTTCCTTGCTGCTGTGCTCCAGATGAGAGGTTAGGTCTGCCTCGATGACCACTGAATTTCTTGGCTGGGTGATTTTATTTACATGTCATTTAGGCTTAACTCATACAGTGCTTTTTATGCCATCATTATACTTATCTTCATAATTTTCTGTTTTGCAAGTGTTTAGTTTGCCCTACCTTAAAAAAAAAAAAAAAAGCCTCTTTTTGCAAGTCCCCTAGGATTTTGCACTTTTTTTACTGTCTCCTCTGCCACACATACTTAGAAATCACCTAAGCTCTCCATGTACGTCAAACTCTAAAACTTACAAGAAAACTCCATCAGCAAATTTCATGAACATATGTCTGATCCTTCTGGAAAGGTTGGTGACGACAGTATGAAGTTAGATTAGCTCAGAATCAATACCAAAGTATCATCCCCATTACGCATTTTCATCTTTCACCAGTAGTCCTATTCCGTTTGCATTTTCAGTCCTGCTTCCCATCTTATGTAGATTGTCCCAAATGATGAAACAGCAAATACTTTAAGAGTCCAGTCTAGAAAATCAAGTTTTTATTCCCATAAAGCTCTCTGGCTAGTCTAGTAGCACTCCCTCTGCTAGGCCCCATTTTTCACTCACTGCTGTCTCCTGTTAGTGACTCCTTCCACAATTTTTCTAAATCTACAGTACAAGTTTTCACAAAAATAGAAGTTTTAAGTCCCTTGCATATCGTTCATCTGTAAAAGAGGACAAGTAACATTTTTCTCTGCCACTCTTACTCAGTTTCTCAAGGCCAAACTGGTCTCCCATGTGAAGTCCTGATTTTGGTGTTACCGTGGTTCTGGCAGAAGTAGTGAGTGACTGCTCATCATCTGAGCATCTGGACAAATCCATTACTGGAAAAAGGGAGGCAAAACATCCCATCGAGATAACCTGAGCACTACAGTTGCTTCAACTTTCAATCTTAGCCCTTATGCTACTCTGACATTTTTCCTATAGCTCCAAATACTGAAAATATCCCTCTGAAAAAAATTTTACAGGCCTGAGAGAGAAACAGAGAAAGAATAAAAATCCATATCAACTGGCATGAAAAGAAAGGATGGATAAAGCTGCCAGTGTTAGTGCCTGACAGATTTAAGGATTCACTTTCCAGAATGACAAGCTGGGTGAGAGTTTCTTGGAAGAGCGATGTTGTGCACAGTCCTAAAGAAAAATGTTACTTTCCATGGGACTGTGCTATTTCATGGCAAGTGTTTTCATCAGACTTTCCATTTTTAAATAGCTTTGTACAAGTTACAAGAAAGAAATTACTTCATCAAAACAGAACATCTGTGTTTGGCAGAATTATTCAGAGTCCATTATCTTTCACATTCTATTATTTGCCTTCATCCTTGATAAAATAAAGATTTTACAAGTTTTCTGTAATGAATTTTAGAAATGTGATCTATTGTTCTTTAGTTGTACATAAGCTACAAGACTGAAAGTGATCCTCTCCCTTGCACTTTTTAAAGATTACCCCTTCAGTGTCACTTTTCTTACTGGGATTGTTTTAAAACAAACTTTACCTTGATACATACAAAAGTCATCAATGTACTACAGAGGGTCCAGACTTCTGGAAGGGCTTCTCTAGGATAGTGGATGGGCTATGGCACGTTGGGCAGACTGCTGCAGTGCCAGGGCATGTACAAGTTCTTTGATGACTCCATGACTGGAACAGCTTCCCTGCTCTGCTCCTGCAGCAGAGGCACACAGCAATTCCCTTATCAGAGGTGAACCATTCACCCAGCCATTGTTTCCTTCTGTAGGCTTGTCTTGAAACCTTTGACATTCTCTCTTTTGTTCCTCCTGCAGAGCAAATTTCTTTGTTTTGTTTTATTTCTCATAAGTAATTTTTGGTTGATTATTGTGCAGTTACAGAATTAGAGTAATAGCATCTAATTGTACATCTGAAGAAAAAACATGTAATTGTGGGAGACTAGATTCAATTTAAAGAAAGAAAACCCTTCCACCAGGGTTTCTTGTGGTGTACACAGTGCATCTGCCAGGCAGCGTGGCTTTAATTGCATCTAACCTGCAATTAGCGTGAGCAATTAAGACAAAATTAACGTGTGCAATTGCATTATTTCAGGATTTAACAACAGCAATATTTAGCAGTCACTGCAGTAGATCCGGTGCACATAAGCTCAAATAATTACCAGCACTTACCAGTTACACCAAAGAAAGGCCAGGAATGAGTGGGCTGTACATGCAACATCTGATTCCCAACAACTGATTTTCACATATCACTTAGCCACTGAAAAACCATGGAAGCAGCCAACATGGAAGAGAGACTGGCCAGATTTGGCACTGTTGAAAATATGGGACTCAAATGTCACTTTTAGCTCACTTTTGGCTTGTCACCGAGCTCATGTGTGACCTAACAGAAGAGAGCAAACTCAGCATTTATTAATTCTGAATTACTGTCCTCTGCCTTCGACATTTCAGATCTGTTTTGTAAGACCTATCACGATACCTGGAGATTTAAAAATTATTTGAGCATGAATCAGTGCTGTGGGCTGTGTGTATGAGGAAGCCTCAGGCACACAACAGGTTTTTACATACTCTCACTTGGCATTCTGGGAAGGCAACTCTACCAGTTCTACTAGGCTTTTCTTAAAGGTCGTTTCTTGTCCTTTAAGGACAGGTCAAATGATATTTGAAAAGCATCTTAATGCATCACTGAAGGATACAAATGAAAGTACATTTCAATTCAGTCTCACAAAAATAAAGATAAATCTGAATCTCTAGGCATGAACATTGGCACTCTGAACACCTCAATTTATCTGCTCTAACTGGTGCCGAAATGAGAGATCCCAGTGATAAGACTCAGGGTCCAATCCAGCAAGGGTTTCCAGTTAAATCAGTGGGAGTTAGAAGCACTAAAATCATATGTAACCAGACTGATGATTAGTGCTCATTTATCACAGAAAATCATAATAGAAGTCCTAAGACAGGGACTGCTGGCTCTAGGCACAATGATTTATGTGGGTGATCTTGCACATGGACCCATCACAAAATGTCCAAAGTTCTCACAAGATGCAGCCACGCAACTAAGAGTAAAATCTGCCTCCCTATCCCTTCTGCCTAAATATTTCTTTCCTTTTCTGTTGAAAAAATTATTAGTAGGAGACACAAGAAATTACAGGCAACAAGTGGATCAGCTTCTACACTGATTTATCCATGTACCTCACTACTTCCAGTACTTTGTTTAGATGGAGCTTGCCAGTAACTAGGAGAGGGAGCTCATTGGCAAATCCCAACTAGCTAGAATAGCAAAAAAATAATCAAAATTAAATGTCTTTTTGCACAGGCAGTTTAGCTTCTGCATTTGGCAGCAGGACTACGATAAATCATGACACATTTTCACCCAAAATGTTTATTAAAGATGATGTGAGCACAGCACACAGATAAACCACATCCTGAAGCAGGGCTGAACTAGGTTTCACATTTTAAAGCTGAAGTGCTATTTATCTGGAGTTCTTAGAGGTACCTTCTATGTTTGTATATGCAGTTTCAGATTGACAAATGACAAAGACAGCCTGTATTTATAAGGGTATCATTTACTTCACTTTTTATTAAAATCACCAGCTACAAAATAGACACTGGAAGGTTAACCTATAGCTTCAAAGAAATCAGTCCGCATGTTGATCAGAGACTTATTTTCTGCAACTATGAAAAAAGTTCCAGTTTACTCTCATTTTAAAATACTATAGCCACTTCTACTACAGAAAGGAACTGTGTTACTTCCACCTGACACATGCCATGAGTGTCACAGCGTCTCGAAACAGAGAACTAAGAACATGAAGAGCACTAAGAACATGAAGAGAAACAAGACAGTATTCTTTTTTTGATCGTGGTGGTGTCACAAAACACCACGAACCAAATACTTAGTTGATGACAGGTATCATAACTTCTCCATGAATCAAAAAATCAAGTACTCACCAAGAATCTGGACCACAAACAAAACATCCTGACACTGTATTCTGTCTTTCCCTTCAAGGTCAAAAAAAGAGAAGGGGAAGGGGTAATGGCCCTGTCTTAGTCAAGATGAAAGAGCAAAGTTGTCCCCTTCATGCAGCATTTTTTGTGCACTCTGCACCGCACCCTGAGTGACTGGGAGGCAAAAAAAACCTTGTGGGCCCCAAATTTAAGCTTTCCAAGATCAGGATAACTGGTATAGCCAGAAGCACACTCCATCAATAAATGATGGAGAGATTTGTGGGTATTGAAGAGCAAAATCCAGGGGCCACATTGTGATATTCATTGTATTATCAACATGGGTTGTGCTTAAACTCTGGTGGATCACTATGATAGCACAAGTATATCCACTTCCAGGACACTGTTAAAGGCACTTGTCAAGGGCTGCAGGTGACCCTTGCTCTTAACTACTGCTCTGACAGTGTGACCTCCTTGGTTATCATGACCTTGTTAAGCTTTGCACACCATCATCCTGGAGACTGGAACTAGGAATTTCCTGCAATGATGGATCCTAGTACAATGCAGAAAGTGAAAACAAGGAAGCTTTGTGTTTAAAAACAGCTTTCAGGAGGACAGAAAACATTACAGCAGAAAGGTTCATACTGGTTAGTGCTACCTCAAATACAGAATAAGGAACAAACAGCAAAACATTAACATTGAGTAGATGTTGATTACAAGGTGAAAGACATGGCTACTTCTTTTAGTTTGCTGCAACAACTTCATCAAAAGAAATACATTTCTATCTTTATAAAATGGATAATTTTTATGGAATAAAAAACAGATGAAAAATATAATCTAATTCTTAACACAAAGTGCAGAACTTAATTTTGAAACTTAAAATTGACCAAAAACATTCAAACTTTTCATTTTCTAACATTACAGGAAGACCTCCTCTGATTGCCACTACTGTAATTTCAGAGTAAAATTGCAAATTATACACTAATAACATAAAATTGAGTCATTTCAAATCTGTAGGAAAATATAAACAAACAAAGACAAATAAGCAATTTTGCTATATTACTAATATAAAGTCACCATGCATAAAAAATAGGTATCTTCTGGGTAAATATATTTTTTTTCTCTGTTAAAATTTTAAAGTGCATCTAAAAGCTTCTCAATAAATCTTTACACTTTAAAAATAGATGAATGTGAACAGCAGTTCAGAAATGATAGGTAACTCCTGTTAACAAAGAGGTAAGAAGTTCTAAATGTTATTCCAATATTTTCAGCTCTCCTAAAGTGGTGATATTTTGGGTGGGCAACACTGGCAAACACTGACTGGACCAAATGACTGTATTTTCATAGAATCACAAAATCCTCTGTGTTGGAAGGGACCTTAAAAGGTCATCTGTTCAACCTTCTCCCAGCAGGGTCAATATTGGTTACTCATTGGGCATTGTGCAGGAGGTTCCTGCAAACCTCCCACCGTGATGACTGCACTGAGCCTCATTGGTACTGTCTGCCTGTGCTCACAGCAGAAAACCTGCGCCATCCACCTAGTTAGGTGGCCTTCAGAAGCTCATTTCACAGAAGTTCACAATTTCCAGTCTTATCATGTTAATTACCAAACTAAAATATTGACAGAGTAGATAAGAGAATTAACTAGCATCTTAAGGCTCACTGACAAATTCACTTGTTATAGCAACTTCAGAGGAATTTTGCCTGCATGCATAAGTGACCAGTTTGAGCTACACTGTGCACAGGCACCCAGCAAATAGCTGCCTTTCCTGGGACACAGACACCATTTTCAGAAGTGCTCCTTTTTTGAGGAAACACTTCCCAAAATGGCAGCAATGGTGCTGGAAGCACCAGCCTGTCCCCCAGCCCCCATCAGCAAATACTTTCCTGTGAAGGGGTGTTCTACCTGCAAAGTTCTCAACACCAATCTGTAAAATGACAGTTTCCAAACTATATGTCAAGCTTTTTACTACCTTTCACAAAATAGCACCAGCATGCTGCTGCCACTCTCACTCCATAAATATCTCACAGGAGCAGCACCTGATGCTGTGGAGCTACAGCTACAAGTCCTTAGCAAGAAGCTCGATTTCATCCAGCAGGAAGTCCATGTCCTCTCGGCTGACTTGCGGGCTGATAACCACCTGGCGGAAGAAGTTGACTTTGCCCCAGTGAGGCTGGTACCCGAGCATCATGCTGCCCTTCTTCATCATCCTCTCCTTAATTATAGGAGCAACCTGAAAGTAGAGACAAAAAAAAAAAAAAAAAAAAAAAAAGTTTGCTGTCACACTCAGAAATATAGCAATTTAGCAAGTTGGGGCAGGAAGTGTATTTTGTGACTTAAAAAGCTTTTCTGAACTGTCTGAGTTTTGCACTCCTTGCCTGTCTTCCCCACTGCCTGCCCCAAGGAAAGCCAAGCTCAGACCTGCAATTTTAAAGCGCTGAGACCCCTGTGTTCTGTAGTTCCTGAAAGAATTGGAGCAAGATCTAAACCCTGCTCGAGGCATTCATCAGTGACATGGGAAAGGCTGGGTTAAGATCCCTAGTCTTCCTGCTTTAGATCAAAGGTTTGAACTCAGGAAAAAAGAACATCAGCTGCAGCTGATTAAAGGCAGGGTTTGTCTCCTTGTGCTAACTAGGCTAAGCATGACTTCTCGCCCTTGATGACCCTTCTCCACCACATCTGCAAAGCAGCTGTCCATAGAGGACATTCTGCATTGAACCCCTGTGAGACTCAAGTTGCAAAAATGTCAGTGTGATGCAATATTAAAGGACAAGGCCTGATCCTGGCACTTAAGATTTCGTCTCATAGATTTAAGATATGAGCAGCTTTTGGCTACACCAGTCTTGTGTTGCATGGGATGAAATCTTATAGCTGTCTTACTGCAGAAAAAAACATGAGTGAGACTGGCAGAGTCAGGTCCTTATAGCAGAGCATTTGATCTCATCCCAGCAGGATGGCCCTAACTTTGGCCAATTAATCTTGTATATAGCTTAAGGCATGTGAGGAGTTCTGCATTGTCATGCTTGAAATAGGCCTAAAATGCATTGAATAAGCTGAAGTGCATTGCTGGACTATTCCTTGGAAGGCAGAACTAAGTATTTTGACAGGAGGATTTTTTTAAAAGGTCTTGCATTTTAATATATTAGTAATAACACCAGGGTATTTCAGAAGAGTGTGTTCCTCTCCTTCTCTTTGGGATGGTTTGACTTTGAACTAAGAAAATAGGTGTGTGACCTAACCTTGGTTTCTGCATTATTTTCAGCTCTAAAACTTTCTGCCTGATTTGCAAAAGAAAAGTGATGATGCCAAACTTACCTAATAGCTTTATTTATACATGACACAGTTCAGTAGCCTTTTTTGCTTAGGTAGAAGCAGACAAGGTTCTCAATGCTAACAGCCTAGCTTTACTGTGTTTCTTTAGTGGCCAAGTCCCCTGAAAATGGGTCACAGCAGCAGAGGAGCAGCTGCCATTTCCTCAGAACAATGTCCCAACAGTATGGACATGAACTGCAACCAGTTACTTCCAAATGTATTAATCCAGTTTGCTTTTGGGATTAGCGTGCAAATTAATAACAAATTTAATTTAATTTATTTCTTGAAAAAGTAAAGTAAAATCCTCTCCACTTCAGACCAAACATTCCAAACTGCACCCAGACCAGCTGCATCCTGACATTACCTTGGTGCTATGGCATCATGCCCCAGAGGTGTTGTGCTTGGCAGCATGTACATACAGAAAAGAAAAAATTCCTTCACTTCTGTCCTTGACAGAGCCCTCAAGTGACTTCTGCTCATGGAATAAAGACACTACAAGTGCAAGGGGAGAAGCAAATTCTTCTTGATACACTTTCTCAGGCTCTTTAAGATTCAAATCCCTATGGCAGCTTTTAGCCTTTATTGATGTTCCATCACACTTATTTCATCTTTTGTATCACGCTATTGATTCTCTTCATCCCAACACCTGGCGCTCTGTAATCCATCATCCCAAAATGTGCAGTAGCACAAACAGAGGCCATGAAAGCAAAAACATTTACAGCTTTAGTAATTTGAGGACTGTAAGTATATTGCATTTCAGTAGCTCTTCTCTCACGGAAAGGAAAGGTAGAAAAACCTCACTTTCATGATCTCATTTATTATCTCATTCATCCTCTATGCTAATGAAGCTGCCCTCTTAATCTGAAGTGTGTTCATCCCTTTTTGAAGGCAAAACAAGCTCTTCCTACATATAAATAAAACAAAACAAAATACTGGTTTATATGTTTTTGACAGGGTTAATTTTGGAAAGACTTTCCATCACATATTTTGCATGTTCTTTTTGTTAAAGTGGTGCAGTCAGTGTAACAAAACTGTCAAGGATCCTATCCACAGAAAACCTTAAGGAACAGAATCTATGTTCAAATGCTTAAGCATATGTCTCACAAAAGAACCATTAAATGATATCTTGCATGCTGAGGCTTGGACTTGAGTGACACAGGGTATGACTGCTAACAGAAGGAGAAGGCAGCTACCACTTTGCAGCAGAAAAATTAGACCTATAAGAAACTAATTGCCTTGTGAGGAGTTCAATGAGTTTAATTCTCACTGAAGTCGATGAGAAATGAGGATGCTCAAATATCAGAAAGAGCTGCACAGCCCCATTCAGGATGGGCTCCTTGGAAAGCAATTTAGAGTGAGATTGCTTCACCAGTCCAATTATTTTCCTACGGAACTTAGTTCAAATTGTAAATCTAATTCTTTATGTGGCCCATCCATGGAGCAGTCTCAGAATTTTAAGTGTAATATAACCTAAACCTGAAGGTTTCTTCTCTCCTTTGCTCCCTTCACCTCTTCCTTCCCTCTGCTAGCCTCCCCTGCCAATCCACCCTGGAGACCATTGTTTCAAACACTCACTCCAGCAGCATAAAACCTATCAGACAGGTTCTTCTTCCACTTAGGAATGTGGGGAGGAGCTGCCATGTGTGCAAGGCTCTTCTACACCAGAGTTCCCCACATTGCACTGTGCAGCCAGAGCTCAGGGAGCTTTTCCTAACGATTGGTGAGGGCATCACAGTCTGCCTGTGCAGAATTACGCAGCAGCTGTAACAGCTCATACTTCCCTAACTACTGATAGCAGAACTTTTTAAAATACACCAAAGATTGCAGAGTAGTTTAGCTCCTTCTCTACCTACCTGAATGACAGGGCAATCTCTTTTCCCACTCTCAGCCAGCACTCAGCCAAACCACCAACAATAAAAAGTTTTAGCCCTTAACTTTAAGCTGTTTCTGTCAAGAGTCCAGACCACAGCTGATCCTCATACATATTTACATGGAAGATGCCAATGCTTCTTCCCAGCACATATACACACAGAGCAGTATGGCAAGTAGCTGGGATCAGCTTAGACACTGCAGCTGAAGTATCTCGTGAACCAGGGGGATCAGAAGAGCAACATATCTCCTCTATATCTCAAGTACCCTTGAGAAAAGTGATCTGCACAGTCAAATCACAGGGCAAGATTTACCTTTAAACCACTGTGTCCTACTAATTGACTCATCAATGACATTTAATCCAAATTTCTCCAACATTTTAAGAAACTTCATCAGGCTCAGGTTATAACAGCATAACACACTTCAGCAACCACCATTACAGACTAACTGAACAAAAGGATTGAGCACATTCTCACCAGGAGAATCCCATATCCACAGTCTCCAAGAATTAGTTCCCAAATTTGGACAATAAAAATCTATTCAGAAGACTTGATGAAACCCCTGTTTGAGAAAATTTCTTCTTGCAAATAGCAAGGCCTCCAAAACCATTCTCACCTTGGTCAAGCTAAGCAAGCCTTGTTCTTAGGCCAAGAACAACCTTCTAGCACATGGGTTTGTTGTGCAAAGGGAAACCTTCAGAGCAGCTCTGTTAAATAGGTAATGTTCTCACTCCATCAGTCATGGCACAGTATTATGCTTTGGAATTCATTCACCGTTAGCTGCCTTTTGGTGAACATTATGGACATTTGTAAGATGAACTGGTTTGTAAAATTTTATTCTAATATCAAAACAGAAAAGAAAAATTGTAGTAAGATAACAAAGTGCTTAATTTGTTCAAAACACATAATCTTATTGACTTCTAAAACACATACCCTATTATCACCAGTTTGTAGTTCAAGCTGTACACTTAGTGCAGAATAGCAGATACCTTCTGATGCGAAAGAACAGAACAAAGTAATCTGGCTCCTTTGTTCATACAGGTAAATGCACTGAGCCCCCAGCCCCACCTGCACTGGTGCTGCTGGATATGGATAGCCAAATAAGTTGTCCTAAAGAGAAGCAGAAATTCCCAAAAAATATGCTGTCTTGTTCTTTTTTGCTGAAATGAAGAAATCAGCACCCACTGGTATTAATTGACCCCTCACCTCTCTGCAGTAATGTTGTCCCTGACAATTGCAATTAACAGATATGCTGAAAGCAACAAGAAAGTTCAGGTTGGACAACTGCAGACTGGCTTGCTGATAATGGAAGACCATGTCAACCTTGATTATAAAGTTCTTTCTCTAGTACCCTCCTTTAGTCTGTGAGTGATCTCATTTTAGACCTGATTAATTTCACACTGTCCCATCACAAATGATATTCCCTGACACTGTACCTTTGTAACCTGGATGCCACCTGTACTGCCCTCATTCTCACAGACTCCAGCTGGATTTCTGTAGTCGTGCCTGATGTTACATATCACAACAGTTTCTCCAAAGTGTAGGCTAGAGGCTATAAGCTTTAAAAGCAACATTATGTTATTTTTTTATTATTATTTAAACATTAAGGGAAAAGGAAGGAGTTGCAAAATTACTAACAATGCTGGGTAAAAATATTCTGCTAAGCAATGAGTTTATGAAAATATATTGCTTCAGGAAGGAAAAATGTGAATTTGAAAAATAGCCTAAGATATCATCAGCCAGAAAAATAAATAAACCAGAAAAGACTAAACTTTTTCTAAACTTTGGAAACAAACATATTTTGAGTATTTGTTTCAAAACACTGTTTTCAATTAAAACTTAAATTCAATTGGAAATTGACCCATTTTTATTAAAGCCCATAGAAAAGGACTGAGAAAATTGACACTATGCAAATTGCTTCATTTTAGCTTGCCTGAAAACAACTTTCTGGTCAACTAAAACCAAAAATTTCTTCCAGTTTCTCAATTCAATGGCCAAGCAAAAAAAATAACAATCATTATTTGTACAATCGTAAGTACGTGGGATCAAATGTGCTGACGCTGCTTAAATAAAACATCTGCAGAATTTTTGTCCCTCAGAAAAGACAGAAAGTATGAGAAAACTCATGGGGCTGCCGATTCTGTTGGCAAAACCTGTGTGGACATCCCATGTGAACAGCTTTGAGTAGTGTGGATAAGTCTAAATGTGCTAACCCAGCAAATACTACAAAGACAGAAGGCCTACAAAAACTAGTGTTAATATTGGCAACTGCTCTAAGAAACATTTTTCCAAACCTTTTGAACAGTTCCCAGGTGGCTGAGCATCTCTGCAACATAAAGCTGAAGAGTTATTCCAGTTGCTGGCAGCAGTAACTCCCAGTCACAGGACCCCATTCTGCTTCTCCTGATACTAATTTCCAAATTGCCACAGACTTCAATGGAAGCAGAAAGCAATTATCTAAATTTCCTGCTTAAGCCTCTGCTTCAGGTGGCAGTTTGCAAACAGCCTTCAGCTTTTACTACAGAAAGCCACATTCGCAGTAAATCAATAACCTTTCTAGGGATCCATAAAAGAAGGTTAGACAGCATTGGAAGAACAGGAGAATATTAGCAGCTCAAACTATTTCTCTTCCTCAAATACAGCCTTGATTAAATTTTCCAAGGTACAGAATACCACATGAGACACTGGCTGAAGATTCGTAGCTAAAAGACAAAAAAGCTGCCCTTTTGGCAAAATGGAAAGATCACATTCTCACGATTTCACAGATATGGGAAACACATTTTGTGTCCTTGTCTAAATTGTTCCTTGCAATGGAAGACAAGTTTATACAGAACAGTCCCTCTCATCTGACCACAAAAATCTATTTTGTTTCAGCCAGAAGGGGCAAATTTTCATTTAGAAGTTCATGATTTTTACTTAAAAGGCAACTACTGGCCGTTCAAAGTCTGACAAGTTATTCCTCCTGCTAGAAATGACCAGTTTGAATTCATGCATATTCATAACGAAACAACTATTGTACAGCAACTGCCACCAAAACAAAAGTCAATAAAACCCTAATTTATGAAGTATTTGGACACAACCTTAAATTTTTACATAATGATCTAATAATTTTAGGAGGTTTTCACAATACAGTTTCTTATCTTTCTTAAATGATAGAACAGTGATTTGAAGTACTGGATACAGACTCGACAAATAGGACTTGTCCCAAACCCTGCCATATGTTATTTGGACAAATTACTACATCTGGTTTGGGTAACATGCTTCTTTTTCCCCTTTAACTCTTCAGAACAGTCAAGTCTTTATGTGTTCATACATTGGTGAGGGTTGGTCTCTTCTCTCAAGTAACAAGCAATAGGACAAGAGGAAATGGCTTCAAGTTTTCCCAGAGGAGGTTTAGATGGGATATACTGGAAAATCTCTTCACTGAAAGGGTTGTCAGGCACTGGAGGAGTCTGCCCAGGGAAGTGCTTGAATCACTACCCCTGAGTACATTTAAAAGCTGTGTAGGTGCTTTAGTGATGGACTTGGCAGTGCTGGGTTAATGGTTGGACTCAACGACCTAAAAGGTCTTTTCCAACCTAAATGATTCCATGATTCTATGATTATATCTATTGCAATTGGCCAACCCACTACACCCTGATACAAGTGGGCAGAGTATCCACAAGGTATGATATATATATTTTATAACTTCTGTGTTTAGTAGGTCTCACAAACACCTGCCACAAGATGCCTGCTGCATTTCCCAGTGTGGCTGCAGAAGATAAGCTTGATTTTAATTATACCAGTCAGTATCAAATAAGAACAGTAGCTGACATTTTAATATCCATCACTGGATGCAATACAAATGAACAAAACACTTTCCTTGGTTGGTTGTAATCACAAAACTAGCTAAATACTATAAATATTTGGAAGTAATAGTGCTTTCATCATATTTTAACACTGAGGAAGTATATTCCCCACTGTTAAATATCTTTTCTTGCCTTTTGCTGCAACATCAGTTGCTGGCTTTAAAACAGGCTTTTCCCCTCTTGGTGATAATTAAAAACAAACTCAGACCATTTGTCAGCTGTCAGAGCAACCAGGACAATCGAAATACCAAATATTTGCACACCCAATCACAGCTTTGTTCCTGTAGCCAAGGCTCTCTGCAAAACCCAAACATGTTTTTCTTTTGTCTAGAATTTGTTCTGGGCCCACATCCCTAAACCACTAATAAATTACTGCCTTACACTATTGTGCCAGTGCTCCCCTTGTGCCACACCACGCAACAAAAGCAGAAATAAGTGCATTTGTCAAAATAGCAGTAACCACTTCCACGTTCTTTGGGCAACTAACATATCAAAGAACAGATGCTGCTGTTTTTCTCCCAGTAACAACATTCTCTGTGCACCTTCGACTCAAACTCAGGGCAGCACAATATGTCCACGCTACCATACATTGCACATCATCTTCCTACCTTCCTTTTTGCCAGAGGACACATTATGAATCCCACAAGTCCCTGAAAATTACCTGAATAACAGGAAATGGTGGGCTAGTTTCAGATTTTGATTGTCTTCAATGACTTCTTTAGGCTGCTCATTTATGCAAGAGAAAATAGCCTTCAGACAAAGGCTTTCACACTAATGGTATTGGCCTCTGGAAAGGAGGAGCCAGGAAAAACAGCCCCCAGAGCAGAATCAGTACTTGGACAAGTTTGTGTTTTTACTTACAGCTAAAAAGCACATTGGTGAACAACATGGTTTTCCAGGTGCACAGTCCCATGTCTGCTTCTGTCAGAGCACATGTGGTTTTTCAAGACAATTCACATGGAATTCTTATCATTCTTCTGTCATTTCTGTGTTGCTTTACCAAGATCATATTAACAAGCCATGTAGAAAGTGCAGGCATTAAGAAGACTCCAGAGGCTATCACACACTATGATTCCAGTGTTGTGATCTGTTCAAAAGTGTTGAGCTCTACTGTTTTTATAAAAGTAATTATTTTAAAAGCTTTTGCAGCATACACAAGGCTCTTCTGTGCACCATTTTATTAAGTTCCCATTTTAGTGACTAGAATTTCCAGTCTTTCAAGCCTGACAAAACTCCCCTTCTCCATCCAGGATGAAAGGGTAGCATGTCGTCTTGAAAGCAAGAGTAACAAAAACTCCTATCCTTTTTGGTTTTTGTGTACAAGGCTGAGATTCCATTCTACTCCACTGAGGGAATAAAGAAACCACAGTGCAATGTGAATGTCTGGGGCTGGGAGGAACACTTTACAGCAGGAGGCGGTTGCATTATGTGGTGACACAAGTTCAAAAACTCAACATGCTTTTAGTGTAGAAAAAGGAATGTCACTTCAGAAACCTGGAATTATTCCTCGCTGTTAAGATCTTATTTACTATTTGCACAAGTCAGCTTCTGGTGTAAGATACCAGCACCTTCTGCATTTGCATTACAGTAAGAACTACAGAGCAATGCATATTCTTTAACCAGATCGAAGGAAAAATGGGTATTTCAACAAAACTAGGTAACTTTCATGCCTTGTTTTTTTTCTCCTTAAAGTCACCATACTGGCTTTCTCAGAGGCTGCATATTATTCCTTGGGGAGCATGAGGGGATGGTGTCTACCGTGACCCAAAATGCTAACACAAAAGCAAGGCAGTTGTCTAATTCGATCACTCAATTTAACAAAGTAAATGATCCCATTTGCCCCTCCACATGGTGCAATACAAGACCAATAATTGTCAGTTATCAAAATGTTTTTTCTAGCTGCAACTCCTTTTTGTAAAACCTGGTATGGCTATGAAACAAAGGCCACCAAGCCCTATCAAAGTCAACACAACATTTTTCCCGTGCACATCTTGCCCCCAGAGAATGTTCATTCCAACTCAGCCTTGCTCCTCTCCTCAATCTCAGTGAGCTGTTTTATCTTATTTTTTTATCCCCAACTTAAATCCAGCATACGTTACAAACCTCTGTGATTAATGCATGGACAACCAAGAAACTGAAAGAACAAAGCAGGATCTCTAGGGTGTCAAAATGTGCAATTCTATTGCAGTCTGAAAGGGTGAAAAATGAAAGGAAAATAATGATTTGCACCTATGAGTATTTGCAAACTAAAGAGCCAAAATATAGGTAATGATGATTAATAACAGTCTGAGGTAAGGAAAACTAGACTGCAGTCAATCCCTAGATAATTTAAGGTCAGTTGAAGGGGGAACAGCAGACTGGGCACAAAATTTAGAATCCATTTTGCAAGGATTTGTAACCTCAAAGGAATACACAAAACAAAAAATCTGCTAACCTTGGGCCCAAACCATTAGAGACATAGATATGGCTCAGTATTCAGAGGCACAGATGAAATTTTCTAATCCTGTACACCAAATTGCTCTGAGGACCTTATTCTTTCACCAGTCTGGCCAGATATTCCCTACGGACCATGGTTAATGCCACAATTTTCCTTAGTGCCACATCTACCTATAAATCACACACAATAAGAAAGAAAACAAAAGCGGGGTAAAGTACTTGCATGTTTTTATCAGGGTTCTGCATCAGCATAGTTATTTTTACAGAGATGGAGAGAGAGCAAGAACAATGTTTTGAGCTTTGAAAGTAATTGTGATCTGCTATACAAAACTCATTCATTAAAGTTTGATATATTTCACTTCCTTTATTGAAAAAGTTCTGTAGAATTCAATAAATACAAATAATCTCCCTACAAAAATTTATACATTTTCTGATTGTTCAGTGTGTCTGGAAAAGATTCTCTAGATTAATCAATATTCACTTGGAGAATTCTGCCATTGAAGTCACAGGGAATTTTATAGCTAAATTCATATGTGGCAGAGTTAGACTAACCCATGTTTCCTTATAAATATTATCTGTTAAATTATCTATTAATAAATTATCTATTAAATTTGAAAGGAAAGTCTAAATATCTGCTCAATATCAATCTCAAGGATTTGCTACTGCTTTTAGAGGAACGCTTCTCAGATATAATACATTTTTTTAGACTTGTAGATATTTCTGACCATACTGACCCCTTTGGAGAGTAACAAGAAATCTCTCCTTTGTAGACATGAAAAAGAAATACATTCCATCTCATTCCTCTTGAAACTCTTACAGCTAGAAAGGAATCTGTGCTTAAAATATCTGAAGCACAAAATGAAATCTGAAGTCCTAGAAAGAACTTAGTATCTCACTACACATGAAGGAGCAGGATTTCCTCCCATTCATCCCCAAAAACATTTTTGACACTACTCACAACATCACAGAAGTATAAAGACTGCTTAATTGCACAGAAGATGCAAGCTATACACTTTTTCTGTGGCATTAATAGTAATTGATTTTTTCTGAACATTTCTGAAATTTCTTATCAAACAACAGCAAGAAAGGCATGTTTTATGTGAAGGAAGGAAAATTTAGGGCCCAGACCTTTTCTCTTCTATCTACAAATACAATATTTACCTTCAGTTCCAGAAAGAAGTGTTAGATGCAGCAGGAAAGGGGTGCTGCTCCCCTCTCCTTCTACTGAAGTTGGTGATAGGAAACAGAAGAGTGCTAACGTAATAAGCAGATACTAATTTAAGTGGACACAAGCTTAAGATTTATTGACCTGGGAGCAAGAGGTCAATATGTATTCAGAGAACAATAAATCTTTATACTTCATTCTAACAGATGTTAATCCAATGTATTATTAAATCCATCCCATTAAAGCTAATTAGACTGTGTGTCCTCATGAGCCTTGTTGCCAATAGTCATTAGTATTGCCTGGGTCATTATTACTATACTTTGATAATTAAATCATATAATATTCAATAAAATTAAATACATGGGAATAGAAATATTTATTTTTCCCTATCATGACTATATTGTTGTGCATTTCATTAGGTTCTTCTTCATGCTGCTGTAGATCTTTCTTACATTCTTCTGCCAGGACCAGCACAGTTAAGGAATCAAAAGCTCTGTTTAAACCATACCATTTTTTTAATTTTTTCATTTGCCTTAAAAACCTGATGCTCTTCAAGCCACATCCATCTACTTGTCATGCTCTAGACAGGTAAGAAGGAAAAACACAAAACAGTAAGTAGCTGCTGTTAGGGAAAAGAAAAAGAGAACAGGAAAAAGAGCATTACTCCTAAGTATAAGTGAAAAATTCCTTCTATTTTGGAGTTTTACAGTGCTTTCCATCTTTACATTTCAATGTACTTCTTAGATAAGAAGAAATACTATTATCTCCACCTTAATCTCTGAAAGGAACTGAGTCACACAGAAAGGAAATAATGACTGAGATCTTAATCACAACTCTATGCCAAAGCAAGACATCACTCAGGTACATTAGTGAGCAGGACAGGGTATTTTTAGTGTAAATTGGCCTTGCAAACACTCTTGCAGAGTACACACAAACTCATCTCATTTAGGTCAAAGAGGTTTCCTTCCTGGAGGAACCTCAGCTGAACAGCAGCAGCAGGATGCAATGCAGAGTGCCCCCTCGCAGTGCAGATGCCAGCTCCTCCAGTGGGTAGCACTCCACAGTGCACACCCAGGGCTGCTGACTGGTGTGAGCTTCCCTCTTGGTGAAAGCTTAGTGAGGGATCACAGAAAATCAAATCCTGGTCACTCCATCTTCTTTATACCACACTCATCACTAACACAGACTACCATTTCCCAAGTTCCAGCTCTATATATTGACTTAGATTGATCTTTGACAATATTTTTCCTTCAGGATCCATTCTGTTTATGGACTGTAGTTGGCTATTTTTGTAAGAGCCTCTCACATAAAGGGAGCAACAGCTTGAGAGGAAGTGTTAGGTACATTGAACTGTACAACGTGTTACCCAGGGACACAGCCATCAGCTGAGGAGAGAGTGTGAAAGTAGGATTCCATTCCATTCCCATCATTTTGGCAGTCTAAAGGTTAGACATCTAGCCTAAGCTAGCCATCTAGGCTTTGCCTTTAGTTGAGGGAGAAAAAGAGGCACTTCTAGAGAGTGATTCATCTCATCCTGGAATAAGATAGGTCTTAAGATAGACAGGCTCAGTTTGAAAAATCTTCTCTCCTCCTACATGGGCTTCAGCGGAGGACCTCTGCCTAAGTTTTAGTTGGCTAATGCAAGGTAAGATGAAGTCCATGCAGACAGTTTATCTTGAATCAAAGCTGTCTAAAACTCATGTTCTTCCACTGTTTCTAACTGGTGGACTGACCCAAAAGCTGCACTGGTCAAAATACAGAGGGAGGATATCCAGAGTACAAGAAAATTCAAGGGGAACCAAATATGGAAAATGCATTATGTGATGCTTAGGTGAAGAACCAAAGGTGTGGACAGAGAGAGGTCAGGAGGATGGGGGAAGGTGAGGAAAACCCCATGCAGCATTACAGGCTTGGGGCAGAGTGGATGGGAAATGGCTTAGTGGGAGAGGACTTGGGGGTGTTGGTTGACAGCCAGCTGAACATGAGCCATCAGTGTGCCCAGGTCAAGAAGGCCAATGACATCCTGGCCTTCATCAAAAAGTGTGGCCAGCTGGACCAGAGCAGTGATTGTCCCCCTATGCTCAGCAGAGGTGAAGGCACACGTCAGGTCCTGGGTCCTGTTTTGGGCTCCTCTCTAAAAGAAAGACACTGAGGTGCTGGAGAGAGCCCAGAGAAGGGCAACAGAGCTAGGGAAAGGTCTGGAAAGTAAGTCCAATGAGGAGCTGCCAGGTAGCTGGATTGTTTAATGTGAAGAAAAGGAGGCTCCGAGAGCATCTTCTCACCCTTCATAAATACCTGAAAGGAGTCAGATGAGGGGCAGCCTCTCCTCCCAGGCAACCACTGGCAACACAAGAGGAAATGGCCTCAAGCTGCACAAGGGGAGGTTCAGGTTGGACTTCAGGGGGAAACACTTTACAGAAAGGGTTATTAAACACTGGAATGGATTGTCCAGGGAGATGGTGGGGTCATCATCCCTGGAGGTGTTCAAGGAACAATTGGATGTGACACTTAGTTCCATTGTCTAGCTGACAAGGTGGTGGTCAGTGCAAGATTGGACTAGATCTTAGGGGTCTTTTCCAACCTAAGTGATTTTGTGCATTAAAATACAGGGAAAATAAGATTAACAGGGCAGAAACAGACAGATGGTCAGCACCCCTACCTATCTCAATCCTGTACTTAATCACTGCAGACTATCCTACATTCTTATTAAATCAAATTTCTTTCTTCTGTGTGAACATTGATAAACTCCAAGATGGACAAGCTAGATAGCAGGACAGGAGGTCTGAATACCTGCAACCAAGGTGTCAGCAACTGGACAGACTCAATTTCCAAAACCAGCTACTAGAGAAACAGGAATGTGCATATATTTCAAGACTTATATATTATATATATTTCATTCCTTACCAGCTGAAGAGAATACAATTGTAGTTTCCATGTTGGTATGACATGATTTTAGATGTGTTCATGGGGATGCCAGTAAAGATACTGCTCTCTGTGCTGATCTCTGCAGCCAGCTGTGTGTGTACCATGTATTTTGTGTGTATATCATGTATTTTGTGTGTGCATGCACAAGTGCACATGTGCACCTCTTGGAATTTGTGTATTCACTGGACTTGAGGAGAGGGAACCACAGTGGTCTCACACCTAATGGGCTGGAAAAGGAGGAATGTTGCTGGATCCCAAGGCCAGCCACCTTCTGACACTGTACTGAATTGCCACTGCTCTGAAGTCTTTTCTGTGGTTGAAAACCCAACCGAACCCTTCTATGATTCTGTGGTTTTCACTGAAATGGCAGGGATCTATGCTTTGAATAATTTCTATGTATAAGAAATCATTTGCATTTTATCCCAGGAGCATCCCATTGATCCCACAAATGCACACTGATCATTAGAAAAGTCTGGGGTGGAGCTTCATCTGGCATGAACTTGAAACAGAACTTCAGGCTAGGATTCAATCCACATATGTTTTTACCTCATTATTTTATCATACGTTAAGTTCTCTAAGATCAAAAACTTAAACTGCACAGAATGAGGCAATTTGAGGTTTGCATTTCTGATGCTGTTTGAGCAAGACCCATCTTTAACCAAGACCAGTTGTGAGAATACGTGCTAACACCATCCAAAGGGTGTGTCTCAACTCTCTTGACGCTATTTCCCTTCTATGTTTGGAGCCAGTTTTTACAAATTTAGCATATGTAAATTCCTTTGTGTGCTGCTGCCAAACATGTACATGCAAAGATCAAATTTTCCTGTGAGCACAGATTATTTGCATGCGTATGTTGCATATATGTATACATGCAGCTGTGTAGGATCAATTTAGAATCAAAGTCAGGGTTGCAGTGGACACGTCCAAAAAAACAAACACAAAAAACAAGCCAAAGAAAAAGCTCCATCTTGTACCAAGAACAGCTCTCCAACAGGCTACAGAGCAAACGACTCTCACCATCTAGCCTGGCTGTAGGCTACTGCCCTCCTACAAGCTTCAAACTTGTTATTTTACTTCACTCAGATGATTCTCATTATAACTGGGATGAGTGCTGAGTTAAAAAGTCAGTGTATGAATCATTTCATCAACTCAGTTGTCTGGAATTTTGCTTTTCCATGCATTTCCTCGTTGCTACACAGATCACCAGTGTAAAACACGTTGTAGCTGCATCAAATTTCCTTTTGCTCTTTTAACCCTACAACTGCTTGTGAGCAGATATGTAATTGCTGCTATCCAGCTTCCTAACCACTGATGATCTGTGCCTTCACTGCCTGCCTCATAGAAGTCACAAAGAGTTACAAATATTTACACTGGGGTTAAATCCAAGGGGGAATCTCTTTATCCAGCTTCTGGGATAAAGCCTCTGCACTGAGTGCCTGTGTTCTGCTCAGGGAAGAAAAAAAAAAAAAAGAGACAACCCAGATGTTCAGTTTAGGCCTAATTTAAGCCATGCTATTGCTCCATGCACCATCAGATCTCGTCCATCTTTCCATACATGGAGGTGGCATCAGAGCACTGCATCTTTTTCCATAGCCATCACCCATGGCACCTCCTCCCACCACACTGGAGCAGAATGAGGGTTGTTTCCACCAGCTTTTAACTTTGCCAGAGGAAGGATGTGTGCATGTGAGTGGCTCTGAGCACTAGTCATAGGAGAGGCTTCTGCTTCCTTACAGATTTACACAGGGAACAAAAAAGAACTTTTCCCTGCTATTAACATTTATGGTTCATGTGACACACTCCTTCTTTTAGCTGTTCATTTGAACTATATTTATTTGCCTTATAATAGCTATAGTACAGTCCAGTGTGTTATACATCACCATCTTACAGTGCTGTGTTTTTTACCTTTCCCTCTTGCTATCTCAACACTGCACCATTGATATTTTCTACCTACAGTCACTCTGCACAGTACTGTACCAGATATCCCCTTGTCCCAGATCTGTCTAGGTCCACCTATCAGCCTCCATTCCTGTATAGTATACCTTGCCTTTTTCAGTAAAAGGATATTTTTGACCGATTTTCTTCAGTGGAATGCATTTTTTCCAGTTACAAAATCCAAAGCACATCTCACAATCTTTCCCCTTGAAGCCAGTAGTAATCTGAAAGTACAGGACTACAGCAGGTTTTATAATTTCAGGGTGAGGAGTACAGAAATGGTTTTTCCTTGGTTTGTTTTTAATCTTATAAAAAACTGTACTCATGTTTTCAGAGTAATGCCCCCCTACTTTTTCATTACTATCTTGTATCTTGTCATCAGTCTGTACATTCAGAGGCTTAAGTTTCAGTCCATAGCAATTATTTAGAGAACTAGCATATTTAAATTCCTGTATTGTGGAAACAACACTAATCTCAGCTTGAAGTTATGAAATATTTAATGAATGTTTTGAAATTGGACAGAGAGAAGCACTTCCTACGCTTTTATCCAACAGCTGATTAAAAAAAATCAGAACAGGATATATGAATTTAGCAGCACCTCTACCTTAATCTCTAAGATGACTCAACTAAATAGATTAATCATTAATGGACATTGAGAAAAGTTTAAAAGCTTGGCAGGAAAAAGTGTCAGTCTTGTGCTTTCATTTTCCAATGCCAGCTGTGATTTTGGGGAAGAAGAGAGAAGACAACTTGGGTTGCTTTTGATCACCATCTAGTGCATGAATTAAAGAACTGCACAGGTTTAAGGACTGACTTACTGATTTAAAGTTAAGCAGCAGCAGGATTAACAATTCTTTTTATCATTTATAGAAGACCTCAAACAGGCTTAGTGAACTTGAAAAGGCAGGAATTTCCAGATGCCCCCAGCTGCCTGATGAAAGTCAGATGTTTCATGAAAATACTGTTTTCTAGTAGTCTTGACTATGACAGTCTAGGGATATAAAGAAAGCAAGACCTGCATAGTGAAATAGTGTTTTTTTCAGTCCAACTTACTTAGTGAGAAGGAACAATGGTTTCAAGCAAGGAGTCCTTTCACCAAGCCTCTTCCATGTGTTTAAATGCTACATTCATTTCATTGTTTTCTGGTTTTTTGTCAAGTCAGAAACACTATTTGCAAAATTCTTCACTTACAAAAATGAACTGTGTGCATTGTTATAACTAAAACCCAAATTCTGATTGTGCTTCAGCATTTATCCATGCAATGGGGACTTCAAGGCTGGTAAATCAGTAGGATAACTGGACAGAGGAAGACTCTCAGTACCACTGGGGATAACAGCTTTAGGTGTTGACCATTGCAGATGACTGAGGGCAACGTGGACTACAATTTTCAACAGTACTGGCCAACCAAAGCAAATTCTTGGATAACAGACTGCCTTTCAGAAACCATACTGTGGCTCCACCCACAGAAACTCAGTATCTTCACCCTCAGGAACTTACTTTAAAAGACCAAAACAAAACAGAAAAGATGTCTTTACTAAAACAGGCTTATACCTTCAATAATAAATACTGATACTGTGAATTTCCATCAAAGATTAGCAGGAGTTTCAGGAGACACTGAGAAGAAAACTTTGCCTGTATACAGCAGAAGAGCCTTCTTTTTAAGGTAAAAAAAAAAGCTTCCTTCCTCCCATTTTCTTATGGGGCCAGGTGAAGAAGCAGTCAAAGATGCTTCAACACCATGACTTACCAGTAGCCTATAGTCACTCTTACACAATATCTACTTATGCTAATAACCTCATACAGCAGTCAGCCAGAAATAATGTCTATAAGTATCCCTTCGCATCTGAAATTCAGACCATCAGCTGAACTCTCAGGAAAAAAAAAAAATAATAATTAAAAAAAAATACTAACTCCTCAAATATTACTGTGTTCAGACTCCATATAGGACACTCAAATGCCTAGGAAGAACAGTAAAATCCTTACAAGTTTCATATTTTATTTGACACTGATCTCTTGATGATAATTGTTCAGTTCATCTTATTCAAGGTAACTTTTTTAGTCTAAACCTTGCAAATCAATATATAACTTTAAACAAAGGAACAAAGGATTGAAAGGGAGGGAAAAAAAAAAAAAAAAAAGACCTCACGCTGCCGGGAAAGTAGGATAAAATTCATGCTTGCTAGTTTATTCTTTAACAGCTCATGCCTTCAAAATAGAGTTTGCAGTATTACTGAGGAAATAATGCTGATTTAAGAAGTGGAAGACATTTCTTGCCCCCCTCAGACACAGTGTTTTTCCCCGTGACTGCACCAGAGACATTAACAGCCTGAGCGCTAATTAGCAGTCGCAGGGCATTGCTGTCGTTCTGGTGCCCCCCGATGGACACCTGGCTCCACTACTACCTGCGGCTGCAAATCCTCCTGGAAAAGCCGAGCTCCAGAGGTGACCCCCAGCTGCACCTGTACCTCTTCAGCCGGCTGGACCCGAGCGCTGAGCCCTGACACAGCTACGGACACAGCTACGGACACAGCAGGATTCCCATCCCTGGGATCCAGAGCAGGGCATCCGGGCCAGGTTCTCCAGCCAGGTCCTAAACCACTATCCCCAACCACTTCCAGCAGAGCACTTCGGCAGCAAGACCTCCTGTCAACACAACTGCCTCACAGCTGTTGTTGATTGTGAGAAACAACCTGGCTCACAAGCACAAACGCTACACAGGATGGTTCGTGTTGACCTTTCAAGGTCATCTGGTCCTACAACCTTGCAACAAGCAGGGAAATCTTCAACAACATCAAGGTTGTTCAAATCCTTATCCAGCCTGACCCTGAGTGTTTCCAGGGATGGGGTATCTGTAGGAATCTACATTTTATTAATCAAACTGAGGCATCATTCAAGCAGTTAAGACACCCAGCACTGGACACCCAGCACTGGCCTTGTCTTACCTTCCTTCCCCAGCGATCATCACATCCCGTTACCACCCACTGACCCATCACATCCACAGACTCTAATTCATACAACCATCAGTTTTGCACACCCTGTTCCAACTCACCAGCAGGGTGGTGCAGACCCAGTATGATATATCTTCATTTCCAACCATATTGTGGCCTAAGGAAATTACTCACTGGCCTATAAATCAACACTTCCCCCTGTGAACTCATCACAACCTGACTATACTCAGTGAAGCCTAAGCAAAAGGATGGTCACAATCACAAAGACTATCTTAAAATAATTAATTTCCAAAAAAACTTCAGGTGGAAAAGATAGATGAAGGCTTAGTGATCTTTAAGAAGAGATTAGATGGCCAAAAGCTGCAATCCTTCAATCAGGAAAGAAGACAGCTTTATCTAAAAGCCCATCCCGATTTATTGGCAAAGGGAAGATAGCAAAGCAATATTTAACAAGTTGAAAGAGGGAAGCAGATCAGATAGCAATCAATACAAATGTGACATGAAGAAAATTTTTCAGAAGGAAAAGAAAACCTTGATTGACAGGACTAAGGAAAGAAGAAGCAGTTTAGTATGTACATTAGAGATGACTGAAGCCTTATCCATGGTTAAATCATTAAAAATGCAGACAAGGCAGAAATGCTCAATAAACTTTTTTTTTTTTTTTTTTCTGCTGGGAGGGATTCCTACCACAAATCTCATGAGCTTTCCAAGCCATCAGCAGCCATTGGGATGTTAAAGATCTACTGCAGAGAAATTGTTAGGTCTATAGGCCTGGATGGCTAAGATTAAAAACAGCTCACTTAAGCTGTGGATAATTTTTTAGGATATTGTGGAAATTTCAGAAAACAAGCACTAGTACTAGAAGTGGTAAGGAGATAGACCTAGGGAAATAAGGTTGCTAAGTCAATGTGAACCTAAAATTAAAAAAAAAGAAAAGCTCATGCTGGATTTAATTTATGAGTTAAAGGGTAAGAATACATAGAAATTCTAAAATTTATAGAAACAGATTCAAAATGCAGGGTTTTTCTTTTTTTCAGTTATATTTATATCTTTGCCAAGCACCATTTTTTTGGGTCAGCCCACCTTCATTATTTTTGCTGATATTCCAAGTTTCCCTGATGATTTATTTGCACTTAGTGCATTAATAGGAAAGCCTTACACAAGCCATTTAAATGAAAAATAGCAGGAACAATTCACACAGGAACAGCACAAAAAAATTAGGACCACACAATAGGAATGCAGTAGAACTAAGCAAGATTTGAATAACTAGCATATCTTCCCATGCAGGAAAAACAGAGCATCAATCAAACATTGCTACTGGTGAGGCTCCACAGAGACCAGGATTAACCTTGATGCTGATCCTCACTGTTGGTTTTCTAAAAGTCAATAAATGACAGCTGATAGCATTTGCAAGTGAGAGACTCACAAAGGGAGAAAAACAAGGAAGACAAGCCATTGCACAGACCTGAACTTCTCAAACTCACTCAAAAGGTAAGTTATGCATGCAGAGAAAAAAAACAGAGACAGCTCAAAATGGATGACTACCCTAAAAACAGTGACTCTGAAAAGACTGTAGCAGTCAACAATAAAACAAAATTCATATGAGCTTCCAGGTCAAACATCAGAAGCCAAAAATCCTTCCTGGCAAGCAACTGACTCCTCTGCAAATGTTTTCACTCTACCCACCCAAATGTTTTCACTCACCCAAGACAAAATCAGCTTTTAAAAGTTCTGTCAAGAGGCAGAGTACAAAGTTTTGTAATTAGGTCATTTATGTGAATGCTTTAAAACAGTCAAGACTGCTAAAGACTCCTAAACAAAGATTCCCAGATCATAGGACCACTGGTTTATCTGGGATGTCAGTTTGTTTTCCATAGGCCAATGGGAAAAATAACCCAAACCACCCAAAATGTCTTGACAATTTATTTTGTTCTCAAATGAGTAATTTATACACACAAGGAAACTTTTCATTTCAGCATTCATGTATATATATATATATGTATGTATGTATGTATGTATGTATTACAGAGCCTCCCAAAGAAATACAGTAGAAGAAAAAATGTAATATGATCCACAATTTTATAAGCAAGTGCACAGGCATTAGGGAGACAATTTTATCCACATACAGAAGTGGAAACACAGGTGCTGACAAACACAGGTGCTGGCAAGCAATACATAGTTCAGATGTTTGTTTGGCTTCTTTACAGTAATGAAAAATGCGAGGGATGATCGTGACAGCCACAGAAATAACTAATGTCTAATGAAGACCTAAAGATATGGATCTATTTAGTTTATAAATAAAAGAATGAGCGTGAGTTGATGATAACTTAGGAGCAAAAGGGAAAAACACATTAGAGAAGGCTATTTTAGTGTGGAAAAGCCTTTTTTCACCACCATTTTGTACCAGAAGGGTAATTAGCTGTTGAAAGGAGGTGCCAAAGAAAGTGTTAGTTTTACCATTCCTTAATGTGTTCCAGTCAAGAATAGACACCTTTCTAGAATATCTGCTTATACAAAAGTCACTCGTCTACCCAGAGAAGAATCCCCAAAATACAGAGCTGGCCAAGTAGACAATGGGAGTACCCTAAAACAACCTCTAAACAGTTCTTTGATCGAGTATTTGTGAACTGTGTTTGAATTATGATTGTAATTCTTTTTCAGAGATGCTGCATTTGTCCAATTGCCCACATCCTTTGAAACTCCACTGACATGGGAGTTCCCCACTTATGCCTGATATACCAAACACTGTGAAATATTTCCCCAGATAGGCTCAGCAAGTGTTGAAATTGTCACCCATGTTTCAGACTACAGTGGAAGTTTACTTTTCCTCTGAGGCAAAATAAAGACTTATTCTGTTCAGCAGCTGCTCTTTTCTGGCTAGTAAAGCAGAAAAAATATCTTATTTTCCATCAAACACATAGTAACTCATGTTGTAGCAGTCCATTAATTAAGGGTGAAACTCAAATATTTTATTTTCCTTCTGTCCAACTCACTACAAAATGACCCCAAAAATCACTACTCTATTTATCTCATGATCACTACTATTGCACTATGGTCAATTCATTGCTGTTATTTATTAAACATGTCAAACCCAACAGAATGCTAGGAGACACTTGTTTCATTCAGAAACCACAGCAGGTACCAGCTGGCAGGGCTGGTACCCCCACCAATACCACCAGAAAGATTTGTAACCAGAAGGAATTTTATTCAGTAGTGCAGAAATGGTTCATTTGAAAAACCTCCACCAACAGACCATGCTACTACTCACTGTTCATTCATCCACATGCAACTTCTGATATTCAAGCACCTTTATATCTAAAGCACTCAGAGAAGGTTGTGTTACCACATCCTTGCAGAGGGAAAGGCAGCACTCAAGAAGTTGCCAAGAAATGGTGCCTTCCATTCCACATTGCAGTTTAACTAGTGCAAAAGCAAGACAAATCATGCATTAACAATTAAACAACTGCTAAGAATGATTTTTTGCTTGGCCATGCTCCTTACTTTCACTCTCAGTGAGATTCATCCTATGCAGAGGAGGATATGCTGTAGGATATGCTGATATCCTACCCATACCCTTCAGCATTGAAACACCAATTATTAGCAGGATTAATGAATATATATAACCATCATAAAGGAATATATATGACCATCATGTATCAAGCCAGTGGCTCTGGTGGGCAGTTCCCTAGTGCACCCTAAAATGTTCACTGCAAACGCTCCCCTAAAAATCACCCCAGTCACTGATCCCATTCAGTTCAAATTCCCTCTGTAAAACAGATCCTCTTAGCTGCATACTAAAATCCTCCCAGGGCCAGGGAGTCACAGCTTGGGCAGCTGCAGGAAGGCAGCTCTAGGAGCAGCTTACAGGCAGAAGGTGAAACAATGCAGTGAGAACAGGATGGTGCTGAAGGAGCACCATTAAACACCATGAGAGGGGACTGACCTGGGCTGCATGGCTGCCCCAGCCCCGAGGGCTCCAGATCAGCCAGCACAGCCTGCACCAGCCCAGTCCTGCCACAGTCACACAGTGCAGCCCTGGCACACCACCCCTGTAATACTCAGTCAAGAAAAGGTCAAGGATCTCAATCTTGCCAGGATTCCTACAGTTTCATTCCAAGCCTTCTTCTCTGTCAGGGTGCTGCAAAAGTCAGTCTTCCTTTTACCGCATTTAAATAGGAAATGAATTTATCCCTTGTTCAAACCACAGAGCAGTAAGTCCAAAAAACCCTTCTGTTACTGCTTTTTTTCTGAGACAAAACTGTACCTCCTCCCCATACCCACACAGTACCACCTGTGCAGCTTCAGGCTTGCAAATTATTGCTTTCCCATCACCAGGAGACCAGTTAGGATCCTTCAGAGAGCCCCTGCGGCTTCTCATATGAAAGGAGTAAATTCAGAGCTGGCAGACAGATAGATCAGCTTCACAGACCCAGAGAACATGTTCAGTGCTCCTGAGGGACCATTCTGCAGACACCAAGGACAGAGATGAGATAGCCATGAGTCAAGTGTACTGGAGATACTCTGAAATGCTAATGTCTCTCAAGGACTGTTTTTCTCATTTGCAGAAAATTAGAAGGTGGAAGGGGCAGAAAAGGGAGTTTATCGTTCCCCTGAACATCAGATAAAATAATTAAAGTTAGTGCATTAAAATATGATTACAATTTGTTATTAAAAAGCAGATTATAGGGCTTTTATTCAGGTAAAAACTTAGCACAGAATGAAGCTTCTAGGGACCTCAGCACTCCAGTACTTAGACATTCCCAGAATGCTTCAATTATTGAGTTCCCCTGTGATATATACTGGGTTTCATTTTGATCCACAGGCTATTAAACATGATCTATGATACTTTCAGAAAAGCACTAGTTTGGAGTTCAACCTGTAACTCGAACTTTTTTTCTTCTATCATTGGTTATTAATGTGAATACAGCACTGAGAGAGCAGAATGAAGGGGTGCACAGATATTCAGGAGCACAGTGCTGCTTTAGGAGAACAAAGTCCATAAGGTCAGACAGAACAAACTGTGCTGAGTGTTTTCAAGCTCTGCTTTCTTGCTAAAAGCAGTTCTCTTCACAGAGAGGCACAAAAGGCCATTTAAAATATTAGCCAATATGTTCTAACTCCAAAATGAAGCAAAGGAAGTGTAATTAGTCCCATTTAAGCAGAGGAAAATACATGCTGATTGGGCAAACAAGTGCTATGTACTCAGGAATCTGAATGCAATTTTTCATTGTCAGGGTGACCAAACACCTGCCCAGGGAGGTTAGGGAGTGTCTCATCTTCGGAGATATTCAAAATTCACCTGGACATTGTCCTGGACAACCAACTCTAGGTTTCCCTGCTTAAGCAGGGAGCCCAAAGACCTGTAATGCTCCCTTCAAACATCAGCTGTTCTGTGATCCCTTTTACAAGTTTTTTTTACAATGGAGTTACTTGAGTAAGACTATATTCCATCCTTTCCCTTTCAAAAATAGTTTTCTTTTATATAATCCCAGGGGGTAAATACACACCCATATCCATAGGAACACACATGCATTTACATTGAAACACTGCATATGGACAGTTCTGAAGAGTGTCACAGAGTTGTATTACAAAATACGATTTTTTTGTCATTTCTATAGCAGTAATGAACAAAAATGCAATACTGCTCTGTGGGGCAACATGACTCCAAGTAAGAAGTACTTATTTTTGTTATGCTACTGGAAAATGATGAAAGGTACAAACAAGGATGACACTGAAGTGCTCTTAATGTAAACAAAAAGAGACAATAAACTCTTACATTCATTACAAATTCCCTTTTGTTTTCTATACTCAGAAAATAGTTTAATATTTGCTTTTAAAAAAATGTCAGAGTTGACATAGTTTTCAGATTAGCTTTTTCAATTCTGCCCAAACACAGAGAAAACAATTTTCTGAGGCACGTTGCCAACTGCCTGCTTAATTTCTATGAATTGCACCACTTTCACGTAGTCCCCCCAAACATTCACCTTTCTGGAACAGAAATGGGGTTGTTTTACCCTCTTGGTCTTTCCACAGTTTAAGAGACACTTAACAACGGGAGCAAAGCATCTGCTGCTCTGGGTAACAGGTTGTATCTATTTGAAAGCCATACAAATTAAAAAGTACTGTCTTTGTTCACACAGAAATAGCAAGGAGCTCTTATGCAGTGCTTAAGTGCCCTTTAGTCAATTGAGTCAGTGCAATAAAGCAGAGAATGCAGTTCCACTGAATCCCCACTGCCTCTGTTGACCTATCGGTTACAAAATAAGACTTTTTAGAATCTTCCTGCATACAAACAGAAAACTCATTATATGTGAAGCTTTTACCAATGCAAATATTTGAAAATAGGTTATTTTCTATATCTGAACAGAAAGGTAGAATGACCCTCAGGTCTAAGGAGGTAGCATGCAAAAATTTTAAGATATTGACAAGTGGAACCCATGCTTTCCCTGTAAGAACGGAGTACACCTACACAAAATATATACCACCACCATAGGTGATTTGCTTTGGTCCTGAAAGAACAGTTATGTCAACTGTTCCTTTTTAACCTGAAGTACCATATTTAGCCTGTGGCCATATGGCTCCTAGTACCTGAGCCAGCTAAGGTATCATCACAGAGCATTACATACCATGGTGGAAACACACCTTGCAGTCATCTCCCTGGAAGGATTGGTCCTTTACTTTGAATCTGTGGTCTCTTGTGATTTTATTTCCTGACAATATTGCTCTCCACTTTGTCTATCGCCCCCGGCTTCATTTCATGCCATTATGTGTATTACCACATGGAGAAATTGTCGGACCCTCCATTATCCTTAAAAGGATTTCAAGCAAGAAACGACTAGTGTGAAACCTACTTCATCTCTGGAGATCTGAGCAATCTTGCTCTGCAGGTGGCTTGGGGAAGATGAAATCCTTGTTCAGCTTGAATGCAACATATGGAGCTGCAGCAGACTCCCTCCCTCCAGCTTTGATCGTTTCAGTAGGCTGAACACCAGGGATCAATAGACCTCAGTCCCCAGTGTGCCTTGAACACGCACAGCTCAATGGTAAGTCTCTGACAAAAGTTGCCCTGCACTCTCATCTAGTAAACCATTCAGCATCAAAATCATTGGTGTTTCTTCTCTTTTTTCTTTTTCTCTCAAGACTTGAGGTGTAGTTTTAGCAGCTATGCAGCAGTGCTTTTAAAGCAGAGTTGTTTTGCTGCCAGATGCATTATTTATCAATGTTGATTGTTGCCTATTTGCATCAATTGAGACAGGTACCACTGACCTAACATATGTAAAGATTTCTGCATGAATGGGACTGCCTTTAACTGGAGCCCAACTGATACTGCACACCCCTGAAAAGGTCAGTTCCCCCTGGAACAAGGGGCAAAGTAGAAAGCTAGAACAGAAATATCTATGATTGTCATGTCATGAAGTACTACAGTATCACTTAGGACTCTTATAGAAAGCACAGGCTGGAAGCAGTTCACACCCTTGCCTTGCCTTACTACAAGTAGTAATACTGTAGTTACAATACAGTCATACAAATATACCTCTGTTCTAGCCCTGTACACACACCTGGTATGCCAGACATCCCACGAAAGAGCAAGTGTGAGATCAGGTCCCTCTCACACACCATTACATGTGGCTGAAAGTTAGGCAAGTGGACAACCTCACCAATGTGAACTATACACTGAAGTGCCCCAACACCTGGGTCGAGTGCTAAGGTGAAATGGACACTGATTCATGTCAAGTCCATTGATTCATGCATTGATTCCTACTTCTCCTGATGAAGACTTTCCCAGTGAATTCAGGCCCCTAGACTAATACTATTACTTCAGTAATTGTGCAAGAATAAATATAAAAGAGAATAAAAAACATAAATTCCAGCTATAAGCAGATACACAGTCAGAAACCAAAATATTCTACTTTGAATTAACAAATTTTTTTTAGAGCATGTTACTTTTGTATTCTTATAACCCAATTCTATGGAGGATACATTTAAAACAAAGTAATGTTAAATACCTCGTTTAATTAACAACTACAGTCACTGTTGTACTGATGAGTTATATAAAACTGTAGAAAAAGACACATATTAAAAGGGAAAGTGTGCAAATCCCTCATTAATGAGGTACTGAAACACTGCTATAATTTTTCTCTGCTATTATATTATACTGTACTGTTTCTTCTCATTTATCAAAGCTTAGACCTTTCTTCTTAACAATAACAGTCATTTATATGCAGCCAAACTACAAAAATTGTATTCATCTGCTGCTGTATATTATGTGGTATTAGTTGCAAAATAAGAGATGTTGTTACTTCAAAAAACTAATGCTTATTTTATTATTACACTTCTGAGCATCACCTGCTGCTGAGGAATGGTCACACTACAACGTAAGTCCTGATTATTATCATGTTACTCATTTTGTGGCTTCAGTGCTTGTTGTGCCTCTCTCCCCTAAGGTCCTTGCCTGCAGCCCTGCCTCCACAGGGCCTCCTGATCTCACCTCTCCTGGAATGCTGCATTTCTGCCCCTCTGGAACACAATACTGAGAATGCAGCTAGGCCCATTCAGTCAGGAGGAGATTTTGCAGCCCTTCTCTCCAGAAGTCTGTGAAATAGAAATCTAAAACAGCACACAGCATGCTGAAGATTTAGTGTTAGGTTCTTTTTACCTGTATTTATAAATAATGCAGCCAGTCAAGAATCATGGCACCTCTTAAGTTCCCCTTCTGAATAATGAAGTCTTTCCCAAGGGTGCTTCTGACTGCAGGTTGCCTAAGTCGTGATCTGGAAGCTGCCTTTCTTGTTGTCCGTATTAAAAGATGGTGGAAAACCAGCCAATTCCTCAAGTAGCTTCCTCGGGTACCTGCCTTGAGTTTTATAGGGTGAATCTGAATCTTCTGTTGACCTTGATTTCCCTGAAAAATCAAATTTCTTCAAACAGCCTCTTCAGAGGTCCCATCTGATATGCTGAAATGACAATCCACCTGCCTCTGGAAGGTCTAAAAGAAAGATTGCCAAAGCAATCTCTTCCACCTGTAGATTTTTGTTTCTTGAAGTCCACAACAGATTTGAAGGGTGCTTTAAGAGAAAGCAAAGATGTTGAGGGATGGCACTACTGAAGTCTAGATAGGCAACATCCACAGCCTTTCCTTCATCACTTAGCTGGTCACCTTGTCATGGAAGCCAATGATTTGGCCAATCTAACTCCTGTGCAAATCTTACCATTTGTTTTCCTGTCATTTGTTGTGCCTCTCCACCGAAACTTGTGTCAAACTGAGCTAGATGCTAGAGGCAGTAGGCTACTTGCTATCATAAAAGTTACTTACGTAAGGAAAGTTCACAAAAGCCTATCTCTGTCATTACTCTTCAAACACACACATTAAAGTATCATTTAATTGTTTCCTTGTTCAAGCACAAGAAAAACTCGAAGTGTGGTGCACAGGAATGCCAGCAAATCAAACATTTTGCACACAAATCCCAAGTAGAAATACACTTGTAGTGACATATTTGGGGCCTTTCTTATGCATAAACCTGATTTCACTGCATTTAATACTGTGGTTATAACTTCTGTAGTTTTTCTCTTGTTCTTCCAAAATGCAGAGGACAAACTTTGTTAATAAAACCAACTGGAGGTCTTGTTTTCCCTTCCCATTCAAATCTTGTACCATAATCAGTAGGTATTTTGAATACATAAATACTGCTGAATCTGGTCCTTGATTAGTTGTTTGGGTTTTTTTATTTATACAACAAAGACCACAAGATTCAGGGGTTGCCAAGGCAACACCTCTTCAACCTCCTTACATTTATGCTTTGATATGAAATCTCTCATTACGCAAATGTATCACTACACCATTCAGCATGACAGGCTATTTTACAAATATGCCTTCAGATAACAGATATATTCTTCTCTTAAATAGGAGAGAAAGGCTGGAATAAGTTTACTTTTGCCTGAGGTGAAGAGAGGAGGGCAAAATAGCATTCCAAGCTATACAGGCTTTGGCAGGACATTACTACTTTAATACGACTTTGCACCTTGAGCTTTTTATGACAGCCAATAAGTTTTGTATTACTTGGCCAAAAATCCTCAAAAGGAAAGGAAGGAAACAAAACAAAACCAAAAAACACCAACTGCACCACACAAGTAGAGTCTGAGACTGAGATGCTAGAATTTTGAGCTACTGAAACTAACAACTGTGTATAAAAGCTTTACTGAACCACTGGAAATCTAAAACTCCAGCATATGATTTTAGAACTACAAAGCAGGCAAAGTTTAGTAAATCACAAAAGACTTACTAGGAACCAGCTGCCACTTTTTGAACCTAGATTTTGAGGTCTAAAGTGGTACTTAGAAATAAACCACTAGTCTTCTTTACTGAGCAGTATTCATTACGTAGTACTCTACCTACAGTTACCTACAGCCAGGCTCCTGCAGGAGGAGGGGTCTGTTAAAGATAATTACTTCTACGTTGTCTTTTAGTCTGCAAGACTGAAGTCTGAGTTTCAGCAGACTACAAACTGATCCAGAATGAGCAAGATGTGGCTGGCTGGCTGGCTTAGCAGTAACATGGCAATAGGATAGTTCCTTATGTATCCCTCCAAACTCTTCCTTGTGCCCTAGCATCCTCTGTGCTGCCAGGAGGCTTTCCAGAGATGCTATCACCAACGATCAGCTAATTCTACATCATCTGCAGGCATTTCAGTATAAGCTGGAAAACATGAAAATTGAAATGATATCTGCTTATGTGTTTTCACTTCTTCCCTCACTCCCATTTCTGGCTTGCAATTTCTAGTACAGCTTTTCTCACCGTGACCCTGTGACACACCAACCATTCTCAGCAGTAAACAAAATAAATCCTACAGTGTCACCAAAGGGAAAGGAGCGAAATTCCCACTGGGGGGCGCATACAGCACTAGCAAAGCCATTGCTCCTTCATCCCGACAACTATGTCAGTGCCAGGTCAGAGACAGCAGCCCCCAGCCTGCAATGACAAAATAACACCACTTACACATACTTCTAGTGGGATCTACCAGCAACTCCTCAACTACCACAGAGGGTCCGTTTGCATGGTTTCTACAAGAAGAGATCTCTCCTCACTTGTGAGGAATGGCACTGGAAAACGCCTTGCACGGCCGGAGCATTTATGGGCAATACTGTCTGCTATTGCCTCAGTGCGCTGCTCAGTGCTCAGGGCATGGACTCTCTTGGACCATCTGACTGCATCCAAAGCCTTGCTGCACTCTTTATAGAACTAGTTTCACTACACAGCCAACTCCTGCTGTAATCCCAAAAGATCAAAGTGGTGTCAGACTGTGGATGTGCACAGAATTCCCAATTTCATGCATAACAGAGGAATGTGCCACTCATGCTCTCCTTCACTTCCCCCATTATCGTGTTGTTTTCTCACTCCCTAAATTGTTCAGGTGATTAATCAAATGACCAATTAGTGTTCCAAATTCTTCAGGCTTCTATCACCTCTCTGTTTTAAATGTAGGAGAATCTGAAGAGTGCAAATTTCACACTTGAAGTTGAAGGCTCCAGAATTTAAAGCAAACAGCCTACCCCAAAAAAAAAAAAAAAAAAAAAAAAAAAGGTAAGCTTCTGAGAGACACATTCTATGTAGGACAGCAAGAAGGCTGACATCAGAATCAGGTATCACGCTACCACGCTACCATCCAGTTAGTCCTGACACATTTCCATATAAAGTGGGCCATGGAAACTGGAGAAGAGCCAGTACAACAGAAAACCTCCAGGGTTATTTTGCATAGGACTATGCAAATCCTTCACAAAGCTGAGGACTTTAGATCTGAACAATTTGCTTATCAACTTTCACCAGCACTAAAACTCATATAACTAGCCTTAGAAGATAGCATGTTATTCTGAACAATATTGCTGAACAAGTAGTTGAATAAAATCAATTACTTACTTGCCTTAGGAATTTTTAAGACATATGTTTCCTTAATTATTGTCAGTTATGCAGGTCAACAAAAAGGAAGATTAATTTCCAGATAAACAGAATAACTGTGATGTTAAAATGCGGTATGTAAAGAGAAATTGTGAATGAAAGCATTTTAATGCTCATTTTAGTGACATATTCAGGAACTGCTTGCAATCAAGAAACTGTCACAGCCCCATCTGTCCATCAAGAGCACCATGTAACAATCTCTCCAGCCTTAATGCTCTTATCATTTACACCTTGCTGATCAGGATGCATTCCTTCTTGTCCAGCAATATGTTTGTATTGATTAATGTAATATAATGACCATGGTTGCATCAGCAATGGTAAAACAAATTGATCTTAACTGAAAAAGTCAAGTCAGTCTTATTTTTTCTGACCCAGTGCTGTCATCTCATCTGCTCACTGATACATGTTGTGCCCCAAACTGGCCCTCAGCATCCAAAAAAAGCAGAGTAACCCCAGACCTATCCCTGTAGAGAATCAGGGAGGTGAAATAACATGTTTTCACTGTGAAACAGGCTCACTTCTGTAGTGTCAAACTACTCCCAGCAGTGTCAAAAATAACGCAACTAACAATCATAATTTTTTGTTTCCTCCAGGAGAGAAATTTGTGCCATTTCCTAGGGAGCTTTGGTCTGGTCTGCACTACATTTTTTTTTCAGACTTTTGTGGGGAAGAATGAAATAGTTTATGTCTTAGGATTTGGGATTTCTTAGTTTTTCATGAGAGGAGATATAAGAATCAAGAAAATGTCACCTTGCCCATGAAAAGAGCGGTTGAGATCTGCAGCAGTGGTCAGTTCTTGGAAGAAATTGAGTGCAAGTTTATTTCCCTCTAAGTTCTTTTCCCAAAAACCCTGGCTAGGAAATCTGTATTTCCAGCATCAATCTACCTACATTGGTACCTAAAATAAAGGCAGGTATCTATTCCCTACCCTGACTGGAAACACCATAGAGTAACAGAGCAAAGAACCAGTAAGCTACACTCCATAAGCCAGCCAAATATACATGCTCAAAGCCATTTGTTGTGCTTCATCCCTTCCCTCCTTAGTCCCATCTGTAGCCACATAAATCAAACAGTGACAGTTGCAGCATTGTTCCTTCTATGCCTTCTGGTTGCTCCTTCCCAAATCCACACTCCTCCATGAGTAGATCAGCTGTTACACAGCTCTATATAAATACATACATACATACATATATATACATTTATATGTATACACATATCTATATGTAAGCCCTCCACTCTAGGGAGAGGACAGGAAGCCCCAAACAAAAGGAACATGACTTTGTGAAAGTATGGTAAATACCAAGCCCTTGCATCCATACTGTGGCTATTCATGGATCTCTACTACAAAAGTGTACTTTCCAAAACAATACAGGTGGGGTTAAGGAAGATCTTTCTCCTAAAGACACCAGCCTCCAGCAAAAATTGAAAGCAGTTCCTGTGAAAGCTGCTGAAATGAGAACAGATGTTACAGGAAGCATGTATATAAACTATGTAAGCTTGTTTGCTTGTTTACATAGTATGCAGATAATATACACATCTATGTTCTAGTTTAAATTTCCAGTAGCAAATTTTATGAAAAAATAAACACAGAACACCAAAGCTCCTCCAGAGATGAGCAAAAAAAATGAATTAAATTCAATTCCTCACAGAATAACTTATTCAGTAAAACATAATACCACAATGTCTAGTGGCTTCTTAATTAAGTCTTAATTATTGATTTTCCACTAATAAATTCAAAATTTTGCTGTTGCTTTTTTTCCCAAGATGTTCATGATTTTCTATCAGGATGGCAAAGAGTTACCAAAACACTCATCTGTGAAGTTTTTCCCACAGTCTTTTCCCATTATGTTCCTGTTGTCATTTATGTCTAACATCAGAAATATATTCTTAGGCACTTCCTTGCTTGCATTATCATAGATTATCACAGATAATGCAAGCCAAGTTCCAAGGACAGCACTAAGTATATGAAACAGGTAATGAATAATCTGTCTAGACAAGAGATGCACCAACACTTTTCTCTCAGTTCTGTCAGCTGCTAACAGCTTGGATAACAAGCTGAATGATTGTTAATGCTTACACCTCTTACATTAAAAAAAATAGATTTGTCTAAACCAAGAAAAAACTTTGACATTCTTATCTGGCACACCGATAAATCAGTAAGCCTCAAGCAGCTGTGACACTCACCTGGTGCAGCTTCTGCCAAAATTCAGGTCCATCCTCCATTTTTCTTAAGCTCGGTGGAATGTACCAAAAGCAGACGTTTGCATACTCCGGCTAAACAAGAGAACAAGTGACTGGGTGTAAGATGCAATAGATGTGACAGAGATACATATGACAGCTTTTCAAAGAGTTCTGCTTTATTTTTGTGGGGGGTTGAATTTATATCCTTTCCTTTAAAGCTTCCTTTTCCAAGCCACCTTTTTTTTCCTTATTTTTTGAATCTAGAAATAATTTTTCATATCATCCATTCCTCTTCTTGCTGCTAGGGGCTCCTTTTTAATTTCTTCTTCCTATATCCATCTTTAACTCTATTTTACTCAGTAAAAAACTTTGACTAGAAAAAGTATAAGAGAGGCACAGAAAGGTAACTTACAGAATTCATATTTGAAGCAACTTTAAAGAATACATTTTCTTTTTAGTGTTTTGGGGTTTTTAAATGGAAATTTCCAATGATGGCTTTTATACAAAACACAAAAACTCAGTTTTTGTGACCATTTAACACTTGCACACCTTGTCACATTTCTACTGTACAATGCCAGTCTCCTCTCATATCACAGAGTACACTATACAGTGCTGGAGCTAATGCTGGATTTCTCAATTTCCACATTTTATAAGAATCTCAAGACCCCTTGCAGGGTGTGCACAATATCCTGAATGTATCTTGTCTAATATGAGCAGGCCTTTTAAGCAAAGACTGAGACTCCACATGTCTGCTTTTCTCCAGGGAAATTTTGCCTTTAAACTCAGCAGAGTTAGCTGCAAGTCTCCCAGCAGAAGTGGCTGTTCATCATGCATTATAAAATAAGTCAATTCATGCTTATGAGGTTTCTGTATCATATATGATTGAGAAAATGCTCTCAGCAGGCCAGTCCAGGGTCTCTATATGTTTCCTGCTCATTTGGAACTTTTGTTTACCTGCATAGAGAACAATAATATGAGGAATAGATACACCTTCTGATCCCATCCCACACAACCCATAAATCACTAAGTCAATCTTGACCTCCACTAATTGCAGCACAGCATTCAGATGCCATCTAGACTATAATATGGATTATGATATTTTGGATTGTGAACTCACACACCCCACTCCTCTCCCACATGCTATCCTCACCAGCATTAGCTGAAAGAAAAAAAGCACTGTTAAAAGGAAGCTTGGTAGCTGAGTCACACCATCTCTTTGCCCCACTGTGGATGTGACTGCTATTATAATCCCAGGCAGCCTCCTGAATGAGGAGAGCCCACCAGCTGAGACATGTTCTTCCATGAAAAGCCACTGAGAGCTGCTCATATAATTTTCCACTTCACTTCAAAGAATGCATTAAATACAATTTAATCATCAAGAAGAATATCATTGTCAGCAGGAACTGAGCTGCAAACCTGCCATGTGCTGCCGCTGAATGGATTGAAGATCAGTTCTTAAAGTCCCATTGCTTTCCCCAAAGAGCTTGCTTTGAGTACACATGTAAACACAGACCCTGAAAAGGCAGCGCCTTCCCCATAAGAACAAGCACTAGCTCAGTGTTACAGGGTTTATTGCAAAACTATCTAAAATCAGATGGCAGGAGCAGACAGATGGCATGTATTACCATATTGCCATTGCCTATGTTGCCTTCTTGATTATCTCAGTTTCCTTTCACACATCAAATACATCATCACCCTCTGAAAATACCATTCATCTAGAAAACTACCCCCAGCCATGCTTCACACTCTATTTCTGGTTATCTTGTCACAGGTCTTTTCCAAGCAGGTAAGCAATTATACCACAGAAGAGATCAAGATGACTCAAGCACAAGTGGCATTTCCAGGCTGTAGAGCAGTTCTCATTACAGGTTTTTCCTCCCTGCATGTATCAGAGGATCATCTTCCTAAGATTCTTGTCTGAAGCCCATCTTCCCTTTAGAGAGGCCTTGCACAGCTGGACATCGCTGCCTCATAGCAGTTTTTCTTTGAATTCTCATTGCTTACCCCCCTGCACTCCTGAAAACCTTCTTAACCCTTTCAACTTCTCAACTCACAGAAAAACTCATAGAACTCAAGAAGCTCCACTTCTTTCTCATAGTCCATACTACGAAACTCCCTTCAAACCCCCTTTAAATCCAGGTGTCCCATTCCTGCAGGATCTACACAACAGCCTCTGCTCTTACCAAGAGTTTTCAAATCTACAGCAGATCTGGGCTCTCTGCTAAGGTCAACAATATAAAGAAATGGACAGCTTTTAACAGGCTTACCACTTTACTAACCCCATTCTGTGCTGCTGGCCTAAAATTCTTCAACTGGTCAGCAATTTTCAAAGTTAAAGAAAAAAGTTTACATTGTATGAATAGTAAAAAATATTTTTAGTATTTTTTATTTTGTCTAGCCTAACCTGGAATGCTCATGGTGACACTGATTCCATTTCCCATCCTCCTCTATGTACGCTCTTCTTCCTGATCCCACATACCAGCCTGTCTTTCATACAAGTACATTTCCAACAATTCAAAAAGTTTTTATAAAAATGACAGGTCTTTGCAACACCTTCAGATATCAGCCTTATCAAGCAAAGAGCTGAGGACAGATGGAAAAACAGTACTTAAGCTCCATTCCCTTCACTCACTCTCCCCCAAGCAAGATCACCAAACAGGAAATAAGCCAACAGGTTTAGTAAAACAAGTGAAGCACACAACTTTGGGGTAGTTTTTAGGAAGATGGGAGTCAAAATAGAACTAGGGAAAAAATATGGACTTTAAAAATGAAAAGTTTATTTTTAGGATGAAATTATTTTTCCATCCAGCCCACAGTCTTATCTGTAGGTCTGGCAAGCACTGCTTTTTTTACAGCCAGACTCTTTGCTCTCACAGAAAAGTGTTCCATCTACACCCCCTGAGGCAATACAGGACCAGAAGCTAGGAAATTAGGTAGAATGATGGTTGAGAACACAGGACATGTTATGTGTGTTCAATCATATCTGCGGGTCTCCAGTACATAAACTTACTAGGTTAGATACCTTAAATACAAATTGGTAATTGACTAAAAAGAACAAAATCAGACAATGGACACTTCCTAACAATAACAACAACAGTTCAGTTCTCTTTTCACTTACCTCCAAAAGAAGCTGGAATCCCTCTCTTTTTTTAATTTCCTCCACTAGATATCTGTAATTAAAAAATCAAGGGTTTAAAGTACAGAACAAAACAATACACACAGAGAACAGCAAAAAATGGGGTCTTAAACACGTATTTCTTTTTCCTTTTTTTTTTTCTTCCACACTAAGCAAACAACAGAGTTAAACCTCATTTCTACCTGCTGTGAAAATGCAATAGCTATCAGCTCCTAGAAACAAAAGAAGGCCACAGCCAGCCAAGGAGCACTGAGGAGAAGTCAAATTCTGTCCTCAGGCACAGATTTTCAACAGAGCCACATGGCGCAAATTGATCCTATTTGCATCAGGTGGTGAACTTTCCCAATGCAAATTAATACCTCCATCCCTTGTTCTCAAGTGCCAATGCTGGGCTGCCGTGTTATTTCACGGTCACTCTGACACCTCTTGCATTCTACCATCACCAGGATCTCTTAGCTTAGCCCAGAACTTAAAAATTTTTTTGAACGTACTTCAAGCTCAGCAATTTTCCCAGTACTGCCCACGTTCCACACTGTCCACAGTGCAACTTTCCATTCAGTGGGCCACTGCTTATGTACAACAATCACTGGACCTCCTATGCTAGCAGTGGATTAAATGGGAATTTGTTTTCTCTCTCACCTGTCATGTGTGAAAAACATAGGAGCCTTCAATGAAAAGATGGGTTTGAATCAAAATTTTGGATACGAACAGCTTCAATTTACAGAAATTTCTAAAATATGACCACAACTTTGCCATGGCACATACCACACAGGAATTCCAAAGCAAAGAGGACATAGATGGGAATTTGCTCTTTCTTCTCCTCCCATCAAAGACTTACAAAGAAAAATTTCAACAAATTCACTGCAAATCACACTGCTTTTCTATTCCAACAAAATTTTAGTCTTCTACATGAAGATATTGCTGTCTAACACTAATAAATCTGACACAGTTAAACTACTGATTGTGCACAAATCTGTTCTTTTCTTGCATTCACTATTTGGCATTTTCCTGTCTGAAGCTGCATTACTGGTCATCAGACTACTAATTCTTTTCAGTGAGAAAGAGTAATATTGTGAAAATAACCTCCCTTGGTCCTACCCACAGGCCTGAAACTTGCCCTCAGCAGGGGCACCTCTAGCACAGTTGTCTCTGCAACGCCTTCTCCTCAGCAGACAGAACAGGCTGGCCGGGGAAGCAATAAACAATGCCCTAGATGGCACACATTTTTCCAAACAGCGCCTGGGGAGTTGTCACACTGTTTACCATTAAGGAGTGCTGTGCCTGTGACTCATTACCTCCCGGCACACACCCCAGCAAAGCCACCGCTGCGCTGTGGTGGAGGGCCAGTGCCCACAACACACAGCTGAGGAGCTGTGCTGTGCACTGGCCAGGTGTTTCCTCTCACTGGAACAAGTCACAGTTCTGGTCCTTTCTGCTGTGACTGTTCAGATCCCCCTGTGGGCATTTGTTTGTTAATGTCCACACTACTGCTCAGGTTGAAAGAGAGACATGATTATCTGTAGGGTAATTATCTTATGTAAAACAAGCTTTCTGCTTCTGTTCTGTTCGTTAGAAAATACTTGTCTGTGCCATAAAACCAGCGTTTAGCAACATCAGCAGGCTATTCATATGACAGTGGCCTTCAATTCATCTTTTTCTTTTAATAAATTCTGAAAATGAAACCTATGCATAATCACTTGCCTTTTTCTTTTTTTTTTTTTTTTTAAGGTCTTGAATTGTAAGAGCAATTTTGCAATGCTTAATACCTTTCACTCTTGCCTCAAGTGCCTTTATTTCATATCACCTAGTAAAAAATCTGACGTAGGCTACCTGGTGTCAGTCAGATTCACAACACTGTTAATCATGTTCTTAACTACACTGCCAATAACCTAAGAAGGCAGCCATTAGAAAATCCATTGCCCATGATTTATCTTGCCAGGATCATTTGATGGCAGTGGAGCAATTTACTTTGTGCATCTTTCCACAGTTGACAGTGAAGTTTTATTATCATGTCACAGTTGTAGTATGTTAGAAGGGCTTGAGTCCTAGTGAACACCGAAGTACACAGAGAAATGTCATTTACTATGATTAAGCCTTGCAGAAAATGAGAGGTGGAGATCTGCTGTGAAAGTAGACATATGCCCACTACCAGTGGGTGTCAAAGAGGAAATAGGCAGAAAAATTCCAAAGAAGATGAAGCATAAAATGCAGAGGTGCTTATATAGGCACTATAGTTGTATTCTAAAAGCCGTTTACTTCTATTTTCTTTTTAGTGTACTTTATAAAACAACATCCCTACATCAAAAATAATTGGGAGGACAAAAATAGGTAAAAAAATTCTCTAGAGATCAGCTGGATGCTCTATCTATTTAGAAACAAGCCTTTCTAAATAGATAGCATCACAGTGATCCTGGGATATTTAATACCCTGAAAGCATGATTCATCTCCAGAACAAGAAGATATTACTGAAATAGCCAATAGGCAAAGTTTGCTGCATCAGAAATACATGCCTGCAATTACCCTAAAACCTTTTCAGCTCTGCTTGGCTACCAGCAAAAAAGAAAAAGCAGTCTTGCCCTTAAATTCTACAGTCAGTGAACTAATTCCAGAATTAATCCAGGTCTGTGTTCAGGAACACTGAAATACTACCCTTGCAATTGAAGTAACATCTAATGTAACAAATGAGGAGAAAGGCTGCATAGCTGAGTAGTTGGTAAACGTGGTACAGTGCCCACATCCATGCAAACTCAAGATGGCAATGCTCCCCCTGTGAAGGATCTATTTCATCAGATAATGTCTAAAAATTAAATTTCTTCCTAATGGAAAAACAAACCAAAAACCAAAAGAGACAAGCCAGTCACTCCTTAGAAGCGTTACCATCTGAATCCTAATGTTAAACAGAAATATCGATCCCAGAAATGTCATTAATCACTACACAGTCAGTCAAATGACCTTGGCCAGTGACCTTGATAAGACCGAATTCTCCTACTGATAATGGAAAGGATTACTTACTCTGAACAGATAAAGAATGGTACAATGCTTTGCAACAAAAACAAGGTGCAATTTAACCAGAACTCATTAAAAAACACATAACCAGCCAAATAACTGAGTGGCTTTAAAGAAATAAAATAGAGAAAAAAGTCACAGCTTTTTTCAGCTTTTCTAGTTTTGGTTCTTTCTTTTCATTCCTTTCAAATCCACTCTGGGTTTAGGTCAGGAGATTTTTATTTTTTCTTTAAGTAACTTAATTAGAGTCAGACTATTCCTTTAATTTTGATTGAAGTAAACATTCAGTTCTTTTCTACTTGTTATTTCATATAAAAATAAAATGTCAATATCAAATATTTCACTTAAGGCAGTGTGTAGCTAGTTTGGTGGAGTTTTCACTGTGCTTTGTCTTGTATAAATTATGAACATATATTTCACTTAAAGTGAACTTCTTTTAATGGGCCATTATCTTATTTCAAAATAATTTCTTCTAAGAGAAAGCCACCTGTGTATGGAAATCTCTTCCCAGAAACCAAGACATCACCATCACTTTATAAATACCTTCTACCAAGAATTGTGCTTGAATTCACGTGTGAAACTCAGTTCTGCAAGATGAAAAACTTAATGAAATGAAAGAGGATAGGTGTGGGGAAGAACACAAGAAAAAGCTGTTTCAGTCCCTAACAGAACATACTGTAAGCATTAAGAACTTCAGCAAACTTGAGAAAAACCTCTCAGTGTGTTAGAACAATATTGCTTTCATACACCTCTGCTAGGTCCTAATATTAACACAATGTCCTCATATGAGTTTTCCATGATCAGTTTTTTTTGCATTTCCTCTTTCACAAGGAATGATGTGAACAGGACAATTTGGTTCTTGCCAGACACAGCTTGGATTCTGGCACACAGAACTTCTTTTACATCAACACCAGAACACACAGTTGAGCTAAAAGAAAGTGTTTTGGTAACTCTGTCCTATGCCTAGTTCAGATAACATAAATGTTCCACAGTACAGACTGATAGCCTAATTTTGACTTCCAGGTTTACCAACATTTATGCTTATTGCTAAAAGCAGTAATTACTGTTAAATATTGTAGCAAGTGTAATAACACTAATTATTACTGTTATTAGTTCCACCTGTTGTATATAAACAAAAGAACGGAGGCAAAATGTAGCAATGGGATCTCTTCCAGGATATGGAGTATCAGCAGTGCCAACCTTTCAGCCAACCAAACAGACTAGACAGGCAAAACTGTAAGGCAGTACCTTGCCAAAGCCAGTGCCCTGTTTACTCTCTCCTCAAGGCCCGTAGTCCCCAGTGCTTTCCACATCAGCCAGAATTTGAATGCATCTGGACGCCTGCTGCACTGGATGGACTTGTCACCAGTGTCGTAGCTGACATCATAGAACTTGTCCTGCTGGAACAGGTACGCAGCCTCGGCAGAGTAACACTTCTTCAGCAGTCCCTGTGAGGAAACACGATGGAGACTTTGATTGGTGACAAGCATTTTCAAACCTCCTCACAAGACAAAGTCTTTCTTTTCCTGTCTGTGTCAAATGCTAATTAAAACAGATCTGGATAGGCAGGATACCATCCAAAGCTGGATGAGCCTAAAGTCAGTGAATTCACACTGACAACCAGCAAACATTTTTTTATTATCATTTTCTTCATAATGTCATGGAAGAGTGGCACGCTGAAGAGAAATTTTGACTCAGATCTCAAGAAATCATGGGAGCGGGTACCACAGAAACAGTTGCCCTAAACATATATGGATGTGAAAGAGAGAGAAAAAGGAGACACCTATGTCCACCGCTTCAGTCTTTAGATCATAGAATCAGAGAAAATTTTAAGTTGGAAGGGACCCACAAGGATCATTGAGTGCAATCCAAGTGAATGGCCCATACAGGAACTGAACTCATAGTCTTGGCATTATAAGCACCATGATCAAGAACAACCCCTCAGGAACTTCCTACATGTTCCCAAATGGCTCAATCCATTCCTGCTTTGGTTAGTTGTAGGTAGGGAAGATTTTAGCCCAAAGAAATAAATGTTTAGCCCTTACTGCCAAATAGTCACTGTGGGTTTAGCATAGGCTGACTGTTCGAGCAGAAAAACCACAAGGAGATTAGTACAACCCAATATTTTCTCTTTCACATTTTAGACAAATGTAACATTTGAAAATAAACTCAAGAAAAATACTTTCACATATGCTAATCATGATTTCTAAATAAAATTATTTTTATTCAGCAATCTCCAGCCTACAGCTTCTGAGAGGCAACCTGGGCAGAAATGAGCAGCACAATTAATGAGGGATGTGGCAAGTTCCAGCAGTGAACAAGGTTTGAGAAACAGAAAGCACAGAGGCTGTCACAGGTTTAAAGGTACAGAGGAAGAGAAGAGACATAGGACTGGCCATTGGCTGAAGAATGAAGTATCAAAATATACTCTGTAAAACTATGAAGTAGAGAGAAGGGCTGGCAGAAAGCAGATTACAAGAGCTGAGATGAGGGTGGCCCTGTGAGGGGCCCAGGAGACAGAAAACATGGATCTGTCCGTGCTAAGAAGAGCACAACTCATTTTCCAATTCAATATCAATGCAGTTTGAACCAGCAAAACAAGCATTTCTCATTTCGCCCTTTCCTCTGCAGCTGCTGCAAGTCTGATTTTGAAATGGCACAGTGCCTGATATCACTCTTAATCAAAGTGCCATATTCCCACAACAGAGGTACAATTCTTGATCTACATTCCAATACCCTACTTATGATTTTGGGATTGGCAATAAAGGGAGTAAAAAGGTCAAGACAAAAAAAAAAAAAAAAAAAAAAAAAAAAAAAAAAAAAAAAAGATAATTAATGAATTGGCATACACAGAATAAGTCTGCCTCTCTCCTAGACTTTTCAATTCCCTCCAAAAAAAGCAATGAAAATAAAAATCCCACCTACACACCTATTTGTAGAGCACAAAAGGAGAACACCACCAAGATTTCTCCACAACTTCTGTAAGGGTTTGACAACCTCATTGTAATATTTGTTTAGTAAAAGTACAGCAAATTTGGTCTGAACTCTTTAGTCACAGGAGCAGCACATTCAGTCTTGTGAAAAGACACTTTATATGACAGCTTGGAGAAAAAAAGGGCTGGTGTCTGCTCTCCCTTTGCAGAATGATAATGTGCAGCTGCAGCACAGGGTAGCCACAGCTGGAAAGGCAATGATGGATGTGGTGTTTTGCAGCACATAAGATTCCAACACCTACTTTCCAATTTTCTCAAATAAAGAAAGGGAAGAAGATGGCATTGGAAACAACACAATAGTCAAGCACTGAGGCATCCATAGTTTTGAGGGTTTTTTACAGCTTATTTTCCTCTGGCTGTCCTCATCTCCTGGTGCATCTGAAGCTGACAATATATGTTGGCTTGATGATGCTTTTCCACTTGCTTATCTTACTAAGAATGCAACATGCTCAAGAAATCCTGCTGAAGATACTGATACTATCAATCTCCAGAGGCAAGTACAGTGACATCCTCCTGCACCTCACCAGAGCAGAGAGGAAAAGACACAAAAATCATCCTTTGTGAGAAAGAGAGAAATATTCCAGAAGAAAGGTGGAGGAGAAAGAGAAAGGTAAAGAAAGAGAATGGAAAACAAAAAAATCATCTCAATTTTTCTAGTCAAACAATGAAAAAGAAGAAAAAAGAAAGGAGAGAAATATGCTTTAAATATGGTTTCTAACTCAGCGTTCTCAGTCCCAAGAGGATCCCAACAGTTTTCCACACAGTAACTGAGCTGCTACATCTGCTCAGAAGAATTGCAAAAGTTTCATTAGAACTGCCTCATTGGACAGCTTTGAGTTTCTGTCTTCAGCATCTTTTATCTTTCTATCCTTTTTATGCAAATTCTCAGCATAAGAGTCAGTCTGTTAAAGTTTAGGAAATGGAAATACTATTTTCACAGAGGCCCCAGTCCACCATGAAGTTTCAAAGAGCTTTTGATTTTGATGAAGTCTATGTATAGTTTTTGTGTGTTCTAATTAATGGCAAAATTATGAAAAATTACTGATACTGAAAGCAAGAGCTCCCATTTCATAATTCAACATATTTTCTCATTGAACAGACTTACCTACAGCAAGTCTTCTGATCTCTTTCCATTTCAATTTCATTAATAAAATATCTTTTTCCCCAAGACAAGCCTCTCCCTGATTTGCCTTTTCTGAGGCAATAAGGACAATCTTTTGAACGGCATACTTGAAAATTGTCAAAAGCAGTGCAGTGTGAAAGGACACTATAGCAATTCATTTCAAGAGGTGAGAAGGAGCTCTCAGTTGTACTAAACCCAAGAAAAAGCAAGAAGAATAGAGCATTTCCTGTCCTGGAGGGGAATCAGGGAGGTAGATCTCTCTATGATATTGCTGATGATGAGGAAGACATTACATGGCTACCATCATCACCTTAATCAATTATATCCTGTACTAAAATGAGATTTCATTAGCTACATTGAGAGTTTATTCTTAACTAGTAAGTAAGAATTCTGCTAATTTCCTAGAACTGATTCTTAATTACCTAAACTAGTGCTTCACTCTTGTGAGTCACAGAACTTTGGCACTGGTGATAAACAGTAGTTTCTGTTTATATGTAGATAACATTCACACAGATATGGAAGACAGCAAGGACAAATTGGAGCAGCTCTGTTGTTTTAAGGGAGTATGTACAACCCAACACTGATTCCTGGCATTTTAAGAACATAAAAGACTGACTTCACCAATGTTTTGAGATTATTGGTCCATCTAGCTTTGTGTTTAACCTCAATTCATGACTCAGAAATACCAGCGTTTCCGAGTAAGACTATCTTGTTGGAGAACTGATGAAAGTTACTCAGGGCACAGCAGTGTAAAAGGAATAGCTGAGCGCTTCTTGAGTGCTTTAAGCACTGAAGAACTACAGTCATTGCTTTTACAAAGGATTAACCAATCTTTCTTTCCCTTTGGTGAAATTGCTTCTCTTTTCTAATCAAGTCAAACACGGATATCTCTTTTCTCTCTCTACCTTTCTTGGAAATATTCCAATTTTGCTTCACTAAAGCTGGAAGATACTATTTTATCAACATTTCACTGCAGTTAATTTATTTTTTTAGGGTTTTTTTAGGTTTTTAGAGTTTGTAGGGTTTTTTTTTTTAATCTGTACAGGAAAATATTTAATTACAATGTTTCATTCTAACAAACCAGTTGCAGTGCCTTAAACATTAACATTGCTAAACCCCACTGAAGCAATATGACAAAAGAAAAACCCAAAAAACAACAACAACAAAACACTATTACTTTTGTTAACAGGAAATTACAGTGTTACCAGTACAACTGAAATGTGATGACATCTTCTAAAGATTATCTTTCATACAGAAAGTATGAAAGAAAAATAGAGAAACTGAAGGGGATTAATTTGCTTACTTATAATCAACTAAGCCTAATTCTGAAGTGTTCCACAATTTCCAAACGGAACACAAAGCAAATGGAAAGACAGGCTAACAAAATTTCCTTAATCAGTCTTTCAGATGGAGATAGGGTAATTCATAAATGGGACTTGACATTCATGACTAACATTTTGCTGCTTTGATTTCTTGCAGAATTCAGGACTTCAGAAGCTACCTGAGATTCCTTGAACACTCACCAGCAGAGCAATGTGAGCCAGACTCTTCCAGCTCACATCTCAGCATCCAGCTCCCACTGATGCATACAAACCACAATGTGAGGGAATTATGTTCACACATAAATGTGTGCTTCATCTTAGCCATAGGTATTTATGTGCTTTAGGAGAAGGGGAACAGGCTCCCAAGTGAGAAACTGATACATGTACTTTTCCCTTCTCTTACTGGTGCAAAAATAGCATTTTTAATGGCAAACTGGATTCAGCTGCCTGTTCTGGTATGGAAAGGATCAAAGTGAAGCAACATTTTTCTGTCAAAGTGTCTTAAATATGCATTTGATCTTTTTTTCTTAAGGATTTATATTCCAGCTAGTTAATAAGTACTCAAATCTGTATGTGTGTCTGTTTGCATATAAAGACTTCACTGGCACGTACACAGAAGGAGTAAGAGCCAATTTTCCAGGAACTGGACACAGAGTAAAACATCCTTCCTTCCTTCCCAATGCAGACAAATCTTCTGCGTTCCAGAACATATCTCACATGTACAACAGGATCTGATGCTGTGACCCATAATACTTATGGTTTCACCCCTCAAAGACCTAAGATTAAGCTTTACAAGTACTTCTAACACAGTATTGCCTAGCTGTGGTTTAAAAGTGGAATAGGATCGCTCTACCAGGCCTTACACTGCACAGAAGGGAACCACAAAGAGACTGCCAGAGCCCTGAAGTTGGAATACTCTTCATAAAGTGACTCAAAGGGCTAGAGCAGCTAGAACATTTCAATCCTCTACATTTCTTTCCTTTTCCTTCCTGAGAAATTTCCACTATTCAGTACAAGTAGCCTAATCATTACCTGGGGCGATATCTATGTACTGGGCCTAATTAGTTAAAAATACGGCACTGAAATCTTCCCAAGCCTGCAATTAGGACACCATATTAATCTTAGTCAATAGCTTTATTCTGGTTGTTTTTCAGCTCAGAATACAGATAAAGTGATGGATGGTAACCCTGAAATCTAATCCTCTTCAATCCCACAGGCTGTAATCTAAGGAAATGAGGTGGCACACTTCTCCTTGCTGTCCTGCCATGTCTCACCCCTGACCTAGAGCAATCAGCTCCAAGAGAGTGCTGATTAGCAACTGTGCTCTTTGGTCCTTATCAGTTCTTACTAACAGAAGTTAGTAACAAATTACATGGATAGGTAACCCCAGCAGCTGAATAGAAAGTACCAGTTGTTTTGACAGAGATTTATAAAAGCAATGTATAAACCATGGCCACAAAATAGTGATGCAAACCTTAGTGGCTCGATATCTTTGTAATGTTCAGTCATTTATAACCTATGAAGTACAAGGTAAAACTCACCCATAATGATGGGCAGTTGGCATAAGTATTAGCAGGTTTGATTTTTTAATGAAGCTTGAAGTAATAAACCTCTTACTGCTCGGTTTATTTTTTCTTTTAAGATAAAAGAATGCCACAAAGACACAAGAAGGGATTTTTGCTACATTGCAGAGTCATCTTGAGACCAGAACTCTGTTGTTTTCTTGCCAGACTTTTGAATTAGTCATGGCTTTTGGGAAGTCTAAATCACCCTGTTGATGAGGAGGAACTGGCAGAGTGTGGAGAGAAGGCTCAGCACCTTTACCTGCATTGCTCTGACTCCCATCCCTCTCCCACTCTGGTGCTCCCTCCCCTACAAAGGGATGTGAAGATGAGCTCTGCCTGCTCTAAACAGACGCAGCACTGCTGCAGTCCCCATGGATGACAGGTATTCTGAGGGCTTTGATGAGCTTGGTGTTAAAGTGTGCCAGGCCCAGGTGACAAAATGCTCCATTCTGAATGCAAATCATGTGCAGATGTTAACTAGCAAGGGCACTAGACACAAAATTTGACCACTTGTGATACAGTGACTTGGATCATTTTCACCCTGCTCTTTTATTCACCCTTTATTCATTGATTAAGTGGTGAAATTCAAAATAATAAAATTCAGCCTCTGTACTGCAATATAGTAAAACTGACTTTTGGCTGTTTTCTAATTATTTCCACTTTCATATTACAGCAATGGCAGCCTATTAGAATACAAAGAAAAAAAAATCAGAAGGGCTTACAGAATTGTCTTTCACCAGAAGAGCACAGCACTGGATTCCTGCCAACAGCATTTTATGGGGATTCCAGGCAACAGAATCAGCCCTGCAAAAATCATAAATGGAGAAAGAGAGGTGAAAATTGCATCTATAATTATGGGTACTTAAAAATCGAAAAAAGACCAAACACAATCCAAGCAGACAAATCAGATTTCCCATATGCCCACCCCCACCACAGATTTCAGAAATCTCTCCAACTGTTTTTAAAAATGCAGCACTTATGGAAGCCATCAGGCCACAAAACTTCCACCTCAATCCCTAGTAAATGAACCCATGGACTAAGCTGACTTACCTGTGGATACCATGAAGAAGTCTGCGATGCTTCCTTGATACCAAAGCTGAGCCACCCCAAGAAGCCTGTTGGAACATTTATAGAGCCAAGAAAATATTATTTGTATAAAGTTATTTTGATAATACTTCAACTAATAATCATCTTATCTTATTTAAAACTTAGTTTACTACATGGTTAGTGGGCTAAATTTTGCCTTTAGTTTCACCTCCTGAAGTCAAGGTGGCAGCCTGGGGCTATGCCTGAAACAGAGGAGGTTGTGGTCTGTGCCATTATGTGAGCCACAAACCAGAGTGGTCCTTCTGTGTAAACAACTAAAATGAAATGTTAAAATGTTAAAATGAACCGAAATGTCCTTGCATAACCAGACTCATTCCTGATACCAAATAGAGTTGCTTCCTTTCCCTCGGCCTTAAACTATCAGTGAGAAGCAGAAAGCCCCACTTGGCACATCTTCTTCCTGCTAGACAACTCCCTTCTGAGAATTTCACAGGGGAAACGGTGGACAGTGATTATTTCTGGCAATTGCAAAGGCCAGGCTCAGATTTTGCACAGATATTCATATAAGTCATTCAAGCAAAATCTGTCAGTGGGCAGTAGCAGCATTTCTGTCACCAACAATCCAGCTGACCTTAAAATGACTTAAGGCTCCCTCAGCTCACCTAAGAACTAAGTGTGTGCTCTAAGAGTGACTTAGACCTCCTCTGTAGTGAGGAGCTCTCCACTGAAACTCCTTATTTAGTTCCATCTGCTCCAGACACCCATCTTTGGGTGACACCTTTGGCAGATATGTCTCTCCAGGGACTATAGAAGGAACCCAGACAACAAGATTTCATTATGTAAGTTTAATTTCTGGACAACCTGAATCAGGGAATGTGATTCTTTTTCATGAATTCTGCAAGGATCATCAGGTGCTGTGAACCTTCAGCTCCCAAACAACATTTATCCACAGTGGAAAGGTGAGGAGATCATGTAAACACTAGACATGTCACACAGTGCATTTGAGAAGTTACTGCTAAATAAATAAATATATAAAACGATTTTCAATATTCGAGCAAGCAGAATGCACTTAAGCAAACTACCTGTGAAGCAAGCAAAGCTCTTCAGAGACACACACACACAAAAGACATCAGTCCACAAAACATTTGGACTCAGTTTATAAAAAAAAAATTGTAAAGAAAAAAACCAAAACAAAACAAACAAACAAAACAAAACAAAACAAAAAAAAAAAAAAAAAAAAAAAAAAAAAAAAAAAAACAAAACACTGACGTAAAGATTCCTGACCTAAGCATAGAAAATATATGCTTGTTTGGTTTTTGTTCTTTTTTTCTTTCCTTGAAATAAAAATATGTGATAGCTGATATATGAATTTATCATTGGTATTTGCTTCACAGGCCACACATCAGGAACGAGATCTGCTGTCTCTGGGACACAGGATGGCAAAGGCCCACAAGGGAGATGAAAGTTATTAACTTGTCTTTAAAAGTCATTCTCATTAGTGCCACACACATTAATAGATCACATCATATTTTACATTGTCATGTTCACAGCATCCTTGCTGAGACAAGTGCTGCTGCACACAATACAGCTGGGACCTAAGGTAGGAAACTTTTTTTGCCTCAAACTTCATGATAATCCTGCAGAACCATGACTTGCAATTTCTTTCCTCCATCTAGTCCAAATTTGCAACGCTATGGGATGACAATCAAACTGAATTTCCTACTCATAGACAAATTTTACTCCTCTCATCCTATAATTCAATAAACAGACACTAAGTTATTTCGTGATTTTCAGAATTTATAAACAACCCATTAAAATAGAATAAATTTTTACAAAATTTGCATCAAAAATTTCTGTGTTTGAAAAAGTTGACATTCTCACACTGTTTGTGAAAAACAGGACTAAAAGGGCATTTGAGAAGTCATCTCAATAGTCTGTCACCCCCAAAGGCAAGATTAGCCATACTCCTCTCATTTCTCTCAACCACATCTTTTCTACAGGTTATTAATCAATAAATCAATTACACCTGTAATTAGCACTGAAGTGAAAAACAAAATGCAGAGAGAGACCAGCAATTGCTGCCTCCACAGCATTGTTGGCTCTACTTTCTGACTTTTTTTAAAAAACTATTACTGGACATCTAGATGAGAGAAATGATTACTCTCCTTAACCACTGTAATACAAGATGAATTTGTGATCCGTGTTTCTTTACCCAATTCAAAGAGCAAGTGCTTAGGGATCCAGAGGTAAAAAAAAAAACCAAAAAACCAAAAAAAAACCAAAAAAAAAAAAAAAAAAAAAAAAAAACACCACCATGAATGAGAAAGCATTTAAGAAGACTGAGAATCACTGGCTTTGTCTGGTTTTAAAGCCCTCTCTAATGATGGAGGCTGCACAACTTAACCACTTAATTTGTGTGTAACAGGAGTATCACCGTTTTAATTTAAAGTGTCAGTCCTAAACAATCTTACCATTTGTCACACCTCCAGTGGTCAGGGGAACAGATTAGTCCTTTTCTTTTAGCAGCACCTTTTAAAGTTTCTCTAGACTATAACATTCTGTTTATTTGTCTTTTCTAGTTTAAATAGCATCAGTGTTTTCCATCTTTCCTCATTGGTCATAATTTCTAGATATGATTCCATTTATCTACATTGCTTTCCCATTTTCTAATCTTTCCCCTCTAGGGCGTTCTTGAACTGCATCTTTTTATTTGGACAAAATTTAGATAAAGCAGATGGCATGTGAAGCAGAAAGAAGGAATCATTTTATGTACCTCCTTTATTCAATTCTGAAAGATATTTAACTCTATTTGAAAATATCACTGATTTGTGAACTAGAAAGGTATCTGGGCTTTACAGTAAGGATCTGCTATCTAGCCACCAATCCCCAGCCTGTGTTTGTGTACTTGATTACTGCAGCTTAGAATTCTATCTTTATTGAACTGCAGCCTAGTTTTTCCATTTTTTTCTCCAAATTGTCAAAATCCCTTTGATTTTTAATCCTGTCCTCCCACTGCCTTTTTCAGAAGTCTTATGTCATTTTCAAATTTGTCAGCATATTCTTTTTCATCCAAGTTATTTAAGGAAAATACTAGATAATTTCCACCCTAAGACAGACCTTTGAGGAATCCTGCTCCAATTTTTTTCCCCCTTTCAGGGAACCACCAGTATGATGGTTCTGTGGGAATTTTTTCAGCCAGGTTTTCACTCACTACCGGAGCTGCAGCTTGGCACATTTCTCTGGCTTTTTGATGAGATATTGCAAAGAAGAGTAAAGTTGACTGCTTCCCCTCCATCCACGAGACTACAGAGGGAGGGAAGATTGATCAAAGTAGAATGACACATTTTAAGACAAATCCAGCTGAGAGCAACTCAGGATAGGTCAAAACATGACTATTATCAACCTGTGTCCCACACAATGTAATTGGTAACAAGGTATGAGAAAATTGCTGTTTCATATGCAACAAATCACTTACAACTAAATTATGGGAACCACAGTGTACACTGCCTGATTAAGCTAATTACCTAAGCATGGGCTAATAGGTCAAGCCTGATTTTCTCTACTGGCCTAATAATAGGAGGAAAAAAATAGTCAAAGTCAGAACCATCAGGGAAGAAATACTCATACATGGCATTTAAAGCTACATGAAGACAATACATGACAGACATGAATGCTAGAGGGCATATTAATGATACAAAAAAAGTTATTAAGAAAGGCATCAGAGATGGAGGTTAAAATACAAAAAGCAACAGGAATGCTGTAATGTGAACAAAATAAGCTTGGTTTAGCCTCTGCTCTTAGGCTTGACTGAACAGCTTGACTGCCAGGGCCATTTGGACCTACTGGTATTATCTTCTTAAAACATTTTCCTTAACTCGCTTTTCCTCTCCGGCTTGTCTTCATGTCAGAGCTTATCTACTATTTCTGACTTTATTGAAATTTATCTTCCTGAAGCTTACTGAATTTCTGTTGACATTCTCCCTTTTGACCTTCCTAAGAATCATAAGCTTTATCATTTCATATTTAATGAAAAGAGTCTCCCTAAGGCAAACACATCAATTTTGGGGATCAGAAAATATTCTGAAATGAGATAAATCAGTGTAAATCTGGAAACAACACCACTGACATTCATATAAGATATGTAAGTAACAGCTTGTGAGAGTACTTACAGTAGATAATCCTGGTGCCTATCAATGATACATGAAAAGTCCTAAATTAGACAGAATTTTACCTGGGTTTTACTCTTTGTTTTAATTGTACTGTACCTTTTTTCCTTCAAAGTTACAGCAGGCCTAAACAGCAGTACACACTTGTTAGACTGCATGATGTGTAAATCATTCAACAAGAAGCGAGGCCTTTCAGCAGACTGTAGATTCTCAAAGATTTCAAAAATATTACATTCCATCCTATAGTGATAGGAGGTATGCTTGCTTAAAAAAAAAATAAATCCAACTCTTCTCTGTGTTTCTTAGTTTTTCTGAATGGCAGAGATCCAGTCTCACTCTACCTGCTCACATACAGTTTTAGTAAATCTCTTTCTAGTGGTGTTGTGTGAGAAAAAATGTCACACTAAGAATCACATTCTGCTCATTTTACCATAGCACACTTGTAAATACATGTGTGCCTGATGCCACTTTCTGTGGAAAGCTTTCAGTCTTTCCCCATATCCTGTTCTCTTATAAATACAGCTAGAAACTTTTAATGAAAAAATAGAGAAACAGCCATCCACTCAACCCTTCACAGAGTGTGAAACATGCAGAAAATACTGATAGAACTTCTGAGAACCACTAAGAGACTCATAACATGAATCACATATTAAGAGAACAGTTGGTGTTCCAGACTGTAAACCCAATTTATTACCAGGCATTTGTCCTTCTACTGGGAAACAATTAACACCTGACAACTACAGTCATTTCTAAACAGAAAATAACTTAAAGATATTCCTGTACATTTTTACCTTAGCTTAACATGAGGCAAAGTTAGAAGAATAAAGTTAGTTCTTTTCCAAACACTAACTTGCTAAGGTTCAGAACAGGACCCAGGCTTGTCCCACCATATTTTGGTTCAGCTATGGGGAGACTACTCACTGTTCTCCTACAGCCCCTGGGGATGGCTCCAGCCACGTCTGTTTGACTCACCTACAGCCCAACACAGATTCCAACTACATTTCTCTTTCCTCCAGCTACACACAGACACACAGGAGAGTTGTGTGACAAGTGTGCTGCACTTCTGAAAATCTGATGACTCCTTCTCAGCAGCACACAGCAGCATGGAGGCTTTGCAGACATTTTAATTATTAGGCCTAAATTCTGTATTTTTGTCTCCAAGACTATAAGAAAACTCTTTTGACTCACACATACAGTGACTTTATTTATTAATGTCTGTGAGATATTTATTTGAAACATGCATCACTGCCTATGTGATCTTTCTTTAGAAACGCTACATTAAACAAACACTTCAGAAATTTAGAGCAGGTCTGGAAATCTCCACAAATATTGCTCCAGATTCTCTTATTGCCCCACGATTTTTAATCTAGCCATTCTGGATTTGTGGCATTGAAATTATAAAGAGAATGCAATTTTAGAAAATATTTAGTGGTCTATCTTTAAAAATATACATTCACAGCTAACTCTTTCAAGTCATAAAAAGGCACTGTGATTATTCCAAAAAGATTCATGAATGGATTTTATTATCCAAACCTAAAAACCTAAAAATTACCTAAAATTACACAGAAATTTTAAAAAATTAACAATAAAAAAAAGAAAAACTTCTGAACAGTTCAAGAAAATGTAAGGACATATACAGGAAATTCAAATCTGTAAATATGAAACAGAAAAATTTATGACTGGTTGAGCCAGAAACATACCTTTATTTTAACCTTTACGAACCTCACACCACAATTCTAATGTGTCTTGATTATATACAAAACTTATGTTTGTATATAATCACTCTTGAAGCATTTTTAGGAGGTAGCAAGAAGAAGAAATTGATTATAAAATAATTTTGAAATACAACCTGACAATAACAAAATGGCTTTGGCTGCTTGTCAGAACCAAGTTACTTTCTGCTTTGCAGCATATGTAAAAGAGTCAAATCAGAACATATTCCTGGTCCCTATGCATGGAAAAAGAAATGTTATTAGAGCCCAACTTCTAAAAAGAAATATCAACAGTCAAAGTAAAATACCAATTATAAAAAAGCAGTGCTAAACAAAACCACACAGTACACAAACTCACATCAACATGAAGCCAGAGGCCATGATTTTCACAGATATCAGCAATTTTATCCAGAGGATCAAATGCTCCCAGTACAGTTGTGCCTGCTGTAGCACAGACAAGAAATGGTGCTGACCCCTGCAATAGGATTCAAAACAAAACAAAAAAAATTATCATTTGCACTGCTCATCTCTTCCTTGTATACCTGTAGAGTTAAAGTATAAAAAGATCTAGGAATGTAGGACAAGGATGTGACAATCTACATTTTAGTTTCCCAGCAGAAGGTACTGTATTTAATAGTGCTGCAACTCTTTTTTTTTTTTTTCCCATTAAAAAAACAGGCATTTTTCATTTCTAGTTAACACCATCCCAGGGCTGACTTCTGAAGCTTCAGACTGTTTTGACAGATGCTAGTTTTGTCAAAATCAAAACATACCAGATATTTGACATCTCTCTTTATACACTGATTTTCATTTCTCAGTCTTCCACATTTCACTACCATATTTGCTGTCATTCTGACTGATAAAATAAAACTATTAGCTCAGCCAGCAGCCTACTCATGCAAGGAAAGGGCTCATCCCTTTAGGGTTTCCACCTGCACTGTCTCTACAACACCCCTGCTCTCTGCTTGGTGAAGAGGAAGCTTCAGCTAGGGAATGTGATGTGCCTTCAGCCACGTTGGTGCATACCATGACAGGGACAGTCACCTCTGTCTGATCCCACGCCTGACCTACAGCTCAGTGCCATTCCCTTGCTGCAGCTCCTGCCTAGGAAAGAAGAAGGGCTGTATATGGTAACTGAATGTTAGGAGAGAGACGGCTGGAAATCTCGGACGGTGTTAAGGTCAGTCAGGTGGGATAAGGAAAACTTTTGCCAGGTTGCAGTCTCAGACAGCCACTGACAGCCATCCATTCTTGCTTCTCTTCAGCTAGTAGCAGACCAGCTCACCTACTCTTGCAGGAGTATGTGCCCGGTCTACTTAGGAGCAGAAACTGCAACAATGAAAAGAATTGGTGGAGCCTGTAACAACTCCATGAAATGGAGGGTATGGACCCTAGCACTGTGCAGTCCCTCTTGCTGGGGAATGAACACTGAAGGAACTGCTCTGCATGGTTCAGCACCTGGCCTGCAGAATGGCAATGCACTTACTGACGAGACACTAAAGTTGTTATTAAATTGTACAGGCTGGGGTCACGGAAGTTCATTTGCAGTGAATTAGACCTCTCAGATGATGTAACTGTGTCTGCAGAGGTACCTCAATGGAGTTTTAGTGAAATCAGACATCAGCAGAAAAATCAGACTCCATACAAGTCTTCCATGTATCTTCACCTAGCTGAAATCTGATATCTGGGGGTGGGGGGGGTTGTTTTTGGTTGGTTGGGGTGGGGTTTTTTTGGGGTTTTTGGGGGTTTTTTGTTTGTTGGTTTGGGTTTTTTTTATGTGTTGCTACTTTAAGCATCTACAGAGACAGACAGGCTTGATTCATGTTTACACTCTGACAGTTTTATACTTCTTTACAGTGTAGAGGACTGTTAGAATGGTACGTAATTACGATTTATTTGCATTTTATATTTTCTTTACAAATGGCTAAAGCAGTGAAAAGTAACATTGGAATGAACTTAAATTAATCCCATACATTCACAGACTTACCAGCCTTTAATTCACTTCTTTGTCATTTATTCTGAGTACAAGCTACCACAATAGTTAATCAAACTTACAAATCAGCCTGAAGCTTGAGTACAGAACACTTGCAAGTAAGGCAAAGATGTATCCAATGCACCTATTTTCTGTTAGTGTTCTTCCCAGCAATTTTCTCCCACAGCTACATCAAAGTCAAAGGTTCTCAAGAAGCCAATTGGACGCAAAACTGAATACAGGGAAATGTCTCAGATCTCTACAAATTCCAATAATTGCTACCATTATACTTTTCCCACAAAGAAAGGAATTAAATTTTTATTACTCTCGACAATATAATTAAACTAATCTTCCTGCCTAAATTCTCTAAAATGAGAAGATTCTTGCCATTCATATTCAGTGATCATTTTGTGCTTCAATCACTAGCAAATACATCCTCTGTTGTCTAAAGTCATTAGAATATTTACTGTAATTCACTGAAGTGTCATTCTGTAAAAGTTGTAAAGTAGTAGCACTTTGTCAAGGACAGACACACTGAAGCTCTGATGAAATGAAAACCTTCCAATACACCAGTAACTTCCTTTAAAATGCAAGTGAAATTGTGTTTTCCTGTAAGCAGAGCATTTTAATATAGAACATTTGTTTTTAAATTGGGGAGTACCGCACTTTTAAAAGGTTGACCTTTTTAAAAAAATCATAAATGCCAGATGATTTCTTTCAAATGATCATTACCTGTATTGTTACAAGAACAAACAAGAATATTGTTTTTGCAAAAGCAAAGAATTGGTTCTCCTGCAAGCCTGCTTCCTCTTGCTTTATTTCAGTCCCTTTTTCCCCCCAATTTGCTCAAATGACTAAAGTACAAGTTGTCTTCTTCAGAAAATGCGAAGTGCAGAAAAAAGCAAGCAAGAGAGTTTGCTAGATCAATAGGGCCCCCATGTACCAATAGCTCTGCTATCCACCATAAATCTCAAATAAGAGATGGTTATTTGGCAGAAAATGTATCCAAATCAGAACTTACTGAAAGCTGTTGTGGCCATACCAGCTCAGGACAGGACAGGACTGCCTTGGCTTTTCTACCAGCCACAGAGGTAGATTTCCCAAGAAAGGATTCTATGGAAGGTATCGTCCATGCCATGGACATTGCACTAGTTGCTTTGTATTCATCATGGACTACAGGCTGAGCTCTGAATTCTACTGCTCTGATGGAGAAACTGGAAGTGAGAAATAGGATGAGCAAACCAAGCCAAAAGAAGATCCTCTTGGAAGCCACATTTAGTCCCTCAAGCTCTTGAAATAAATGATGTTGGCTACAGGTAAGGGCTGTCTTACAGATTGTGGGAATGTATGTTAATGTTGTCCACACACACATATCAGTGCCTTTCCAAGTTCTTGCCTTCGATTTTCTACTTGGCAAAGCCCCTAGGGGAAAAGAGACACATCTCTGCACTCTCACTAGAATAATAGAAAGGACAGAATTTAGCATTTGAAGCTTGTAAGATAGTTTTAGAGACTAAGCCTAACTAAACATGTTACAGTTCTCGCTCACTGCAGAGGCAATAGAGCAATAGCTGCTGTAATTAACTGAAAAACCCTTTTAGGAAAACATACTGCATCCATTTTAAAAAGAATCAAGGGCAAAAGAAATCCTATAAAAAATGTGCTAAATACTTCAGAGCAGCATTGTACTTGGGACTTTCATTAGCAGTAAACACCCTGTGGAATTTCCCTCCCTTCTAAGAGTGTAGAACCCATAAGCCTTCGCTTGTTCCACAAGTTTGTGGCAAACAGATTGCACCTGTAGGAAAAACATTGTTACTGCCCTATTTTTAAGATTTTGATCACTGTTAGTTTTCCTTCCTTTCACTCAGACACAAGCACACACTCCTCTCTCCTTCACACTCTCTCTTCCCCTCTCACCTCTTTCCTGGCCCGCTGGACTTGTTTCTCCAGTTCCTCAGGTATCATCTTACCTCTAAGGGACACAGATTTAAAACTTTTTCAGTTACATTCAAATAGGTTACTTACTTACAGCACTACTGCATTTTAAACAGGCTCAGAGATCAGAGTCATGGCTTTTGCTTTCTTACCTTTCATCTGTTTTGATGAAGTACACATTCTCTGTACCAATACCCAGGAAGGAGGCTGCCTTCTTCATGGAGTAATGGCACTGTAAGTGAGAGAGGCACAAAAAAAAAAAAAAAGTACACACAATATTAAACAAGAGAAACAAATTCCTTAACGTAGGGAATAGTGGCAAGTACAACAGCACCTAACAGACACGACAACAGCATATTCTAACACAAAAAGCAAACTGATAACGTACATATCACAAAGCCCATCTTGTACTTAATACACACGGAAAACTGGGGAAAACAAGACAAAAAAAAAAGTTGCACCGTGTTTAAAATGCAAGCTTAAGAAAAAAAAATAGAAGCTCTATTTCATACAATTATTCTTAGAGTTGGTTCTTCATTAGAATGAAAAGTAGAAGCTTTGAAGTGTCATCAGGGAAGAATTATTGTTTCAAAATGTTTTAATAGAAGTGAGTCAAAAGTATCAATGAGTGTAAGAGTTAGGATGCATGAAGAAAAGGGTCTAAAAGCTGTTTAACTCAACAGCCTGAAAGCAATTCATTAGGTCTGAAAGTCCAAAAGCCCCACCCCATGGAAATAAGAGCCTTAGTTAGGATGTATATTTGAAGCCTCTACTTTATGCTTGTAACAATTCTGTATGCTTTCTCTAATCCTCAGCTGGTGGCCACTGCCAGACCCAAGATACTCCAGAGACAGGATACTCTGCTAAACTGACCCATGGCTGAATTCAGCAACCCACGTTCACAGGATCAAGGCACTCAAGTCCCAAGACCTACTAAAACTTCAGATATGGTAAAAGGGGGATTTGCAAGGCTTTCAATGTCCTTTCTCTGCAAAAGGATCTGGAAATCATGGTGGTGTGAAGATAGTTCACGTGAATGTGAACTTAGAAACTACTATGAAAGCAGCCAGCTTTTAGACAGGACTCAGTACATCTTCAGATGTAATCCACTTTACTGTGGATTTTGCAAAGGGTTCCAGCACGGACCAGTCTTCATTTTTCAGAAAATTAAGTTACTATTTTAGCAAAGAATTTTAGCTAGGTCTCATCACAGAGACATATCTGAATGAGTACATGCAGCCCACTTCTCCCTTTGCACTGATGAAAGGGCATCAGTCTATGAAGCCTGTGAAGTGACTGTAAAAGAGAATTTGAGAAATGGGTGTTTATTTAATCAGAATGTGGTAAAATTACTAAGGTGAGAATGCTATTCAAGCCCACAAACAACTATATACTTTTCACAAACTTTTCTTTTCAACAGATATTAATGGTTTATCTAACCATATTTGCAACATTCACCTTTATAAGGACCTGCTCTACTGTGGATACTGTTATTCCAACACAAGAACGCTTTGTCTTTTTCCATAACAAGAGTACACTAATTTCTGCTTAATTTGTCTTCAAGATTAGCCTGGGAATTCAAGATACAGTAACCTTCTTAACCCAAAGATATTTAGATGTCAAAACTACCCACTTATAGCAGTGGAGTCACTTTTGAGAGTACACCACATCCCATAGGACTAGACAGTTCTTCTCAGAACCAAGACCATCCAACCCTTGGATTATCACTGCTCTTCTCACAAAATAAAATTGTCTCTTTTACACATTATTACTGAAGGGTTAAAACAATGCATTCTCCAGCAAACGCAAAGACGTCTAGAATTGTTACTTTTCATACAGGAGGTGAAGCCAGGTGGTTAATTAATTCCATTTTCTTCCTGAGAGTTCACACAAATGCAGTTACTGCAGAACATGATTATGAAAAATGTACAACATTTTAATGTGTGGGCATGAATATATTAAGGGTATTAAAGCCTGTCACGCTTCTTTTGATGAGATGGATGATCTCAGAGGGTTCTTTTTCTTTTTGATGAAGAGGTTTCTCCCACCATCACCCACTTTTTAAACAAAGGCATACAAAGACACTACCTGATGCTACTGAGCAGTTTTAAGAAAGCTCAATTTGTAACATGACACATCCGCAAAGCCTTTAGGGCTCAGTCGTTTAGACTCTTACAAGAATAATAACATACATAGGTGGATAATTAGTCTTACATTACTTCAAATTACATCAATAAAGGTAATAATGATTGTAAGTGGCTGTGTGTTGTTCAGCATAAGTTTGGAGATGTTTTTGACTGACTAGTGAATCACTTAAAGTACAACTTGCCTCCATCACTGATTTCTAGCCATTACTTTTAAATGAAAGGTATGAATCACAAAGAATAATCAGATTGCTCCAAACTGAATAAGCAGCAGATCTGCAAATTCAGTATTCTAGTAAGGAGACCCTCAGTAAATTATATATTTTGCTATAAACAATGGCATGAGAGACTGGAAGGAAGATAAAAGAGTCTTGAATACCTGAGAGATTATACCAAAAAGCAGAGGAAAAGAGAAGAACAGAGGGAATATATAAACAAACAGGCTGCAAGATACATTCTTTTTCCTTCAGAAATACTTCTGTACTTCTTGGAAAATTCTGTCCTTTCTGTAGGACAGAAAAAGAACAAGACTCATGATACTATATAGACTTGGTATATGCTTCCTTTGATGAAAAAAAAAAGAGGTCTTTCAGTTATATTGATTGAAAACATGTAAGAATTTCTTCTCCCTTCTTCATTACTAGAAGCCATTATGCCAAATTGCATTGCACCATTTTAAGAAAAAAATACCAAAGAACATTTAGCAGCTACCGTTAAAAGAGTGTCAACTAATCCACTTTTCATAGTTCCCTTTCCAAAAAAGGAGACAGAAATATCCAGATTAAAAGTATTATTTTAAATACTGTGAGTTCAGATTACTCTTGCCATGTCTTTCACAGTTTAGTTTGTTTGGACAAATTATTAAATCTGTAGCCATTTGTAGTAATAAATTACCATCTTTGAGCACAATATCCAACTGGAACATTGGTGCATTTAAGATGTGCTGCTGTACAATTTTACCTGTATCTAGACATAGTTTTTATTTCCTAATAATGTTTGCAAAGGCAAGATAGTTTCTACCTGTGCTCATTAAAACAGAACAAAATTTGTATTTTCTTGATTTTAAAAAGTTTCCTAGAAACCTGATTGCATAAAGCAATTACATTATTATGAGATTCTTTTATTACCCATTTTTGTCTGTTGTAATTTCAACTGGGGACAACACAGTAAGTTAATGTTGTGTTCTCTCACTTTATTACTTTCATGATCAAGTTGCACAGGGGAGGAATTTAGTTTCATTTCATCTAAAAAAACTGCTCATATCAGCATGTACATTTCAACAGTTTACACATCCTCTTCTACCCTTACTTACCTCAAACATATCAGATTTCTACCTTTCAGATCAATGTAGCACATACTTGTGCCACAATAAAGCTTAGATGGGACTCAAAAACAAAAGGGAATAAAAAGATGGGCTGATACCTATAACTAGAACCCTATTTATCTCCTACAGAGCCACAAATCATGCCTCCAGAAAGTGGGATAGAACAATTACTCTTCTGCTGCTACTGTCTCAAGAGGAATCACTCTGTAATGATCCAGCCAAAGTATTACAGTAGCAGCATAAACCGTGTTGATTGTGTCACCACAGTTTTAAATATCTAAGCATTTACTTGCAGGAACAAAGAGCCTTTTAATTCCTGAAGGCCAAGCAGAATATGTGAGGACCTTGGGCGGGCCATGCATTAAACATACATCTTTATGTTATCCAAGAACATACAAAAAATACACAGCCCCATGTCAGATAAGTCATTGGAAGTCAGTGCATCTGCAGCAGGGCAGCTCTTTCAACCTGTCAAGTGCCAAACTGAAACTTAGACACTCAGCAAATCAAGGCAAAAATTATTTTATTTCAGCACAGCACTGCAGCCAAGCCCTAAAATGGCACAAGGGCCTTGAACAGTCATGTCTTTTGACTCCTTATCAATACTCAGTTCATTATGGCCTCATGCCTCCTCCATGCCAATTCTCTTGCCTGAATCATGATGAAGATAAACCCAGGTTGTTAACTTCTCCAAGTTTTGTTTTACTTTTTGTTTGTTTGTTTTGTTGGGGGGGTTGACAATTTACCTCTCCAGGTACCTCTTCAGTTAAAACAAAACCAACAAAAAAAATCCAACAAGGATATTTGGATGAGGGGATTGACTGTACCCTCAGGAAGCTCACAGATGACACCAAGCTGGGTGGGAGACTGATCTGCTGGAGGGTAGGAAGGATTTGCAGAGGAATCTGAACAGGCTGGATTGATGGGCAAGACCAAGGGCGTGACATTCAACAAATCAAAGCGTCCAGTCCTGCCTTCGGGTCACAACAACCCCAGGCAACACTACAGGCATGGGGAAGACTTGCTGGAAAGTGGTCCAGTGGACAAGGACATGAGGGTGCTGGTTGACAGCCAGCTGAACACAAGCCAGGGTGTGCTCAGGTGGCCAAGGGCAATGGCATCCTGGCCTGTGTCAGCGATGGTGTGGGCAGCAGGATCAGGGCAGGGATTGTCCCCCTGCACTCGGCACTGGTGAGGCCACACCTCAAATCCTGTGTTCAGTTTTGGGCCCCTCACTGCAAGAAAGACACTGAGGGGCTGGAGTGAGTTCAGAGAAGGACAACAGAGCCTCTAGACAGTGTGGGTGAGGGAGTTGAGGGTGTTTAGCCCAGAGAAAAGGAGGCTCAGAGGGGACCGACCTAATTGCTCTCTACAACTGCCTGACAGGAGGGTGTAGCCAGGTGGGAGTCAGGCTCTTCTCCCAGGCAGCCAGTGACAGGATGAGACAACATAGCCTCAAGCTGTGCCAGGGGAGGTTCAAGCTGGACAATAAGAATTTCATTACAGGAAAGGTTAAGCACTGGAAGTTTGCCCAGGGAGGTGGTGGAGTCACCAGCCCTGGAGGTGTTCAAGAAACAACCTGACATGGCATTTAGTGCCATGGTCTTGTTGACAAGGTGGTAATCAGTCAAAGGTTGAACCTGATGGTCTTAGAGGTCTTGCCCAACATAAATGATTCCTCAGTTCTCTGATTCAAAGGTGCAAAATGTTAAGTAAGACTCAAAATATAAACAATAATAAAAAACTAAGATTGTATGACACCAGCGCTTCTGTACTTGTCTCGGGGTGGACTACTGATTACATATATTCTCAATATGGCATGTCTGAACAAAAGTTTCCAAAAGGTCATGTAGCTTGCACTCAGTTACAGGTGGATCTAAAATAAGTATAAATTAATATCGCCATTTCCTCCCTCACCAAATAAACACTAGCGATCTTAAAAAATAGTTTATCTAGCTATCAAAAGCATCAGTTTTACAGAAAATGATTATTGAGTACTAAAGACTACATAGTTTTTTGAAGCAAACAACATATCAGAGTTAACATGGCCTTACAAATAATTTATCATTTATTTTTCCTGGTCAGCTCTACGTTTTATGGTTTTGGTCTTCCTAGTGAAGTAAAGACATAAAAATAAATTTATTCTGGCAGCCAATCAAATTGTCTTTTGACATGAAATTAATTGTTGGCTTATTTCAGATTACGAAAATATGTTGCAGTTAAACCATGCAATGAAATAAAATGTTACTTCACAATAAAAGTTTCATAGGCTTCACTTCAAAAGCATTTATGGAACTTGCTTCAAACTCATTTTTTCCTCAACTATTTTGAAGATCTAACATGATGGATTAAGTATGAATGGGATGTCATTTCATACACATACTTTTCAGGAAAAAAAGAAAAAAGAAAAAAACCAAGAAAATATATTTTGTTGGTAAAAAAAACAACCCACCTTTATTTAGGACATGTGGGCTCAGTTCCAAAATACACGTGTTATCTTGGAAAACTTATACAATGCCTTCATCCCTCAGGCTTCTTCAAAATAAGCCTCTCATCTATTTACGTTTCAAACTGTTTGGAGCATAAATATTGGAGCTAAAATTATCCTAGTAAGTCTATATTTTCTAATACAACAAGGTTCTTTGCAGGCTTCCACTGGGGCCTTTATATAGTAGAGTCAGAATTAATAACAACTCTGCACTAATCAAATGATAAACTCCTAAAACTGAAGGGACAGGAAAGACAAAAAAACCTCCAAAAACTACCTTCAGAATAAATGTATGAATGTAACTCAATTTCCCACAGGCATTTTGGACTGATATTGTTCAAACACTTTAAAAACTAGCCACATAATTTCAATTATTTAAAGAAAAAATGTCTAAAGATCCGGCTTTTTTTGGCAGGGAGACATATGGTGGGTTTGACTCTGTACCACAACCAATCTGTATTCAGACACAGGGCAAAATGGGAGCTGCAGAGAGCCATCTCACAGGTCCACAAGTACTCAGTTTAGTACAAATTAAATATGCAGAAGAAAACCTTTGACATCCAAAACCTACCTAGAGTTCCTGCTAGACTTTATGTTGTGGGAAATCAAATGCTGCAGACCTCCACAATACAGCAGATGCATTCTGCTTCACGTTTGCCCCATGTACAACCTATTCTTATATCAGCAGTTTTCAAAGCAGGAACATCTGTGTTTGTTTTCTGAAAGCAAGAAAGCTTCTGCAGGGAAATTTACCATCAGACTTCTCCACTTAGCTCCAATATTCCCCATCATACACTGATGTCAGAATTATTGTACCAGTGCCCCATCAGGTATGCAAATGATATAATTTTGCAGCTATTGAAAAAATAAAGTTCAAAAAGCTTTTTTTCTGTTTTCATTTTACCTCTTCCGAAGCGAACAGAACTAGTCTTGGCAGACCTGAAAGCCCTTTCTCCTTTATCTCTGGGCAAAATTTGTACCTTGCTAAGTTCATAGCATACATATTAGAAACAGAGCCACCTGCAAAGAGAGACATACAAATATTTTATTAACCACAGTATGAGTATCTTTCCTGCATCTGAGTGCTTGACCTATGAAGGGAAAAATAAACCCCACAGGCATCCTAGTGATGCATCCATCACAGTTTATTTCCTCCCCTGAAGGCTACATACATAAAATGAACCTTGGGCTCTGCAGCAGGCATGGAAACAGAGACTGTTTGGATGCTCTTTGGGGATATTTCCTGAGGAATAAGAGCTGTGCCCAAGCAGTCCTTCCCAACAGAGAAAACCCTGCCACAGCACCTTCCCCTCTACACTGAAGCAGAGCAAGCTCAGCTGCCTGCACCAAGCTCAGAGTCTTGGAGATTTCTTGGGAAACCAAGCCTCAGAGGACCACAGGAGAAAAAGGTCTTTGCAAAAAAAAAAAAAAAAAAAAAAAAAAAAATCCCCAAAACAAACAGTGATTGGGAACTGAAGGATCTGCAAGATAAGATCTGTAAAGCTTTATTCACTCAGGACAGGTTTTATTCACCTAGAAGGACAAAACCAAAGCAGTAAGAAAAACCATTATATAAAACTAGAACCAAAGAAAAGGACAATTAATTTATCTTCTCTCAGTAGATCACTAAGTTTCAAGCCAGAAATTCTTCTGTAAAAGGCTTCTACCAAAAATGCACATCAAATTTGATGTGGGGAAAAAAAAATCCATACCAGTAATATACTAAAAAAATAGGGATTTTTAGCTTATTTATTTTTCTACTACTCATGTGTAGGCTAGAATTACTGACTTTGTTTCAGTTTGGGAGGGGGAGTTTAAACTCATGCACTCATTTAATTTCTCTTCTCACGCCCAAAATAGATATAAAAGCTTCACATCTTGCCCAATTATTTGTTATCTGAATAATGTGTGAAATGCCACCATTAGGGTTCATTATTCCAATGCAGTGGGCTGAAACATTGGCTTACAGAACATTTGAAAAACATGTTTTATCAAGCAGCTTAAGAAGTATCTGTTTGGCCTGCCTTATCACAACGTTTAACAAAATTATAAAAATTCAAAGGAGTTAAGATCATGTAAACTCTTGCTCCCACAGTTCATGGGCAGGATACACAGATCTATGCCCTCAGGCACCATGGGTTGGCATCCAGCACATAAATCAGCTCCCTGTCTGTCAGCTAAGTTGTCTCCTTCCAATGAGGCTGTTGGTATTGTTAATAAGGTCAGGAAGGGCATCAGCTACAAACAATTTCAAACAATTCCATATAATTATATCTAATGTAGAAGCATTTTCTGCTTCTACACTGGTCAGAAATGCCAAATTATTAGTAGAAACACATAAGATAAGCCTAGATTAAATAGTTTTGTGTATCACTACACTTTTGCATGCATTTTCAAATATTCTATGTGACTCCAATGTTCATAGAATTAATGGTAATAGGCAGTTTATAATGACTCAGCTTGAAGTCTGAACTGTTCCTACCTGGATTAAATATACCATCCCCTTCTTCCCAGCCTATGAATTCAATCATTTTCTTGATGACTGCTTCTTCCACCAGCAGAAACACAGGGGATACTTCATATGTGTATCTAAAGAGAAATAATAGCATGATAATTGGTAGTAAAACTACAGAAGTCATGGCACAGAGCATTGCTAAAACTAGATAAAGGCTTCTTGCACCTTTCTCTAATCTATCAGCAGCTGATCACCACCAGCAATAGGACTCTAAACTAAAAACATTATGGATCTGATCCAGTAAAGCAATTGCTTAGTTTCTGGCAGCATCTCATTGACACTTCCACTCTCAAAGTAATTCACCAGAGTTTGCTCTTAATGTAGGTCACATGCTTAAATTTCAGCTTTACATTTGCAAGTAAACAGTAGACAGGTAACCATTTGCATTTAACTCTGTGCAGAATGCCTCAAAGGAATGAACAACTAAGTTAAGTCTGATTAATTCATTTTTGTGTACTAAGTAATATAAAAGTCTAGGTTTAATAGCATTGAAAAAAAAATCTCTCCTCTTAATACCCCATCTTCAGCCAATCAGGATCAGCCTGTTTTCTCTCCCAAAGCCTTGCACAATTCCTACCTCTTCTGTAACACTGAAAACAGAAATCAGAAGCAGGGAAGCAAAAAACCCTGTTATTCCCAAAACCGTGTTCATTCATGATCAGGAGGACAAAGAACCACACTTACACACTGGGGTTCAGTGCTTCTGTAATGAAACGAGCCACTAATGAGTAATAATCTATTCCAGCATACAGCTGATTGAAAAATCTCGGATGATCTGAAAACACAGATGAAAAGCAAGTGACAGGATATACCAGAAAAGAGAATACATCACACTCCCTCTCAGTTGAATGCTGATCATTGCAAACCACAATTGACTCCATTCTCTCAGTATTCTCTGGATTTGCTGTCCTTTCCTAAAGTTAGACATTCCTTTGAAAGTAAATTTAATAAGCACTTTCAAATCTCAAAACACGTCTTGAGAAATGCAAGTGGTGCACAGAATAAATTTGAGTTGTTCACAAGTTTTATAAATCAAAAAATAAAAGGGATTGACAATTGAGTATATACAGTAGCTTTGAACAGGGGTTTGGAGAGGCCACAGTCGATGCTCAGCCAAATTTTGCTAAGCAGTAGAATACAGGAACCTGCTGATCCCAAGCAGCTGTGCTTTTTCTCCCACCAAAGTCTCAACACAGAGAGAGAGACAATCTAACAACTCGGAAAAATTTGCTGCATACGTAAAATCAATGAGAAGTTAAGAGAATTTGTTTACTTGCCTTGAAACACTGAGATATAACTAATTTTGACAAAATTCTATACTACTGCTACCTATAAAAATAACTCAGTTCAACAGTGGGGTCACCACTTAAATTTTAATCCATAGCACAGCATTTTTACATGCAAAACCAGATAAACGGTATGCCTCCACTTACATTATATCTGGGGCTTCAATAAATGTCTATACTCAAAGACTACCTGCACAGAATATATTTACAGATTCACCTTTCTAAGGTGACATAGTGTAACAAATTAAAATCTAAAGGCAATTTGCAAAAGTAAGATAAACACAACATCTTCCACTAACTCAGTAATTATATCTGCATATTATTAGTACACTATCCCTGCAGATCAGTATCACTAATCTTTATGGTTTGTAAAGACATAAGTTCCCTCTCAAAATTATTTTACCGTTTCACTCTGCAGCAACAGTGACTATAGCAGGGAATGCAGCCCAGAAATGCACAACTAACTGTATCAAATGTCTTTCTTACTTACCAAAACACAGCCTAAGCCATACAACACCTGAAATCCTGAGCTACTGATTCACAGTGCTGTTTCCTGAACAGATGTTGTTCATCCCTTTTCACCAAGATTGAATTACCCTGCACATGCTGCAGAAAAGTTAGCTATAGAGAACTAATCCTGCAGAGCTGTGGCATACTGTCTCCAAAACACTGCAGGCTCTCTTCTCATGGTGTCTGTAACAGGAATTACTGCCTATCAGCAAATTAACACCCTACAAGACTATTGCTCAAATACAACAATAAAAAATGGAGGGTAATCATCACTAAGAACATACAAGGGCAATGATGGTGACTCCAAATCTCATCACTGAGACAGCAGGAAATCACACAAAAAGGTCCTTCTCCTGCCTGTTTTGCTAGACTGCTATATCATTTGTCTAGGTGACTTTCTCAAGACTTCAAAATGACAGAAGCTACTACTAATGCAAATGGCATTACGTTAATTACTTTTTGATTAATTTGCCATTATTACATATTTTAATCAAACCTATGGTGACCATAATTCAGTCAAACAACTGTTTGCACACTGGTAAAGGCAGGAGGGAAACAAATATTCACACTCCCAGCTCCCTGGAAGGTGACAGAGCTTTGTAAACATTATTCTAAGTTAGCATGCAGAGCAACTGTGCTTAAAATCCCATTCTTACTGGTTTTGACGCTGTATTTTATAACATCACGGCAGAGCTGCAGGATCTTCTGATGACATTCTCCGGTGTCCCTCATTTCCAGGTCAAGAATCTGCTTAAGCTTTTCAGGGGCTTGCCATTCACAGACCTAGTGATGGGGAGCAGGGCAGACACCATCAGTGAACAGCTTAGCCAGGAGCAAGAGGTTATAGAGGTACAAAGTAATCACCCTGTTCAGCTCTGCTTTCACAAAACTTCCCATGCCAGGGCAGTGTGCCACCAGAAAGCATATCCAGTAAACTGGCCTCACAGGATGTTGGTTTTATCATGTCTCAGGCAACACTCAAGCATAAACATTACAGTGGGAAATGCTGAAAGGCAGAAAAGAAAGAAGCCTGCAGCTCAAATTCTGTCCTTAGCTAAGGATTTGTAATCACAGCATTTTCAGATGCTGTAGAGCTAAGGGGTGGGAGCAAGCAGTGCACGCCCAAAGGCAAACATGGTTTCTCTGCAGGACCTCTTCCCATACAGCCTCTTAAGCAGGTTTTGCAGAACCCACAACAATGTTATAATGTTGTCCTTCCACGTGGTACCACACCCACTTTCCTCCTTCTCCAACACGAGTGACCCTGAGGAGCAAACAAATAACTCAACCCCACTCCAAACATGAAAAACACTACAGCCATTTGTGATCTCAAAGAAAATGACCTTTGTATTCTGAGATAAAAAAAACACCGTCATTTTCTGGCAGATATGTATGCTAATTATGTTATTGGAAGGTTTTATAATACATTCTTTATTAATTTGTAAGGCTGTATTTTATTTTGGAGCCAAGCATAGACTAGAAGCAATTTTGAGGCTACTTAGAGTGCAATAAAATACAGCCTATAAAAAATTGATTTATTGTTCATTATCTTTACTACAAAGTCTCAGCAACACCCTGTGGCTTTACCTTTTCTGTTACATCATCTGCTTTCTGGACAACTTCTTCCATTATAATCTTACAAGCCTCTTCCACAAACTTCTCTCCTGCTTTTGAGTCCATTATTGGACCATTTAGGATGACCCCATCCACCAAAACAGCACTCTTCTTCTGGAGCATCTCCTGCTTGCAAACACCAACTGTAAGAGAAATAACTCACCATTAAAGCAAGGATAAATAAATAATAAACTAAAAAATACTTTTTCACTGCTGGAGATATAATCAACTTCAGAAAAAAACTCACATGGACTTTTTACCTGTACAAAAGTCCTAGATTTTCATGGAAGAATCTTTACAGATAAAAAACCCCCACATTACTTCAAACACAGACTGTTATTCTGTAGGCAATAATAGCCTACTTGTATTGTACCTACTGCTTTCTCTCATGTACAAAAGCATGCAAGGGACCTCTCAAACACAGAGGAATATACAGTTCTGGGTTAGAACATGTTACAGCTGTATAAATACAAACACAGTGAAAGATAATGGGCATTTTTCTTAGCTGAAAATGTTTCCCTCCACAAGCTATCCCTCTGCTCCCACTTTTTCATGAAATAACTTTCAGCTTTGTTTCCTGTATCTTTATGCTGCTCCTTCCCACCAGGCAGTCCTCTTGCTCAGTCTTCTGCATTCTTTGCAGGGTGCTTCACTGACCCACACTCCATGAAAATAAAACCTGTCGATGTCACATACCTATACTTCTTTCTGCCCTTATCCTATTAAGTGCCCTCAGCACTAATTACAACAATCTGCTGGACAGATTATCTTGTTTATTCCTTTCTCCAGTGATCTCTTTCCCCTCCCTCACCTTTAGCCAGGAGACGTACTCTCCTGGTGTGTTCCGTGAACACATTTTAACTTCCTCCTTTACACTACCCCTGAGAGCTCATCCAAGATGCTTGTAAGACACTGGTCAATAGTGGCAACTACGTATCTCTTTCATGTATTGATTTCATATGGCAAGATCAGGACTCGGTTTTCATCAGCATGAGGATGAAGATGAAATTGAGACATTTGGAGATATCAAGGGAACAGATATTTGAAACACTATCGCGCTGAAAGGAGAAGCGGTAACTATTGTAGCCAAATTATCTGGGTTACAGGCAGTGTCTGTTCACTGATCCTGCTCTAGAATAGCTAAGATCCACAAAGCCAGGCAGCATTGCCACCACGGGTTGTCTTCATTTACAGCGAGGATGGTGCAAGGCTGGTGTGTATGGAGAATGTTCTACGCCCAAAAGAGCTTCAACTAATTGCTTTGCTTTTTGCTTCACATACAAAGTAGAGAAGACAGGTGGCTCTTTCACAGGTCTAAACAACTGAATTTCCAGAGGACTGCCAGCCACTGGAGTCTGACACATTCATCATGCTTTTCATAATTATAGCACCTCATGCACAGGAGGACATAGAAGAACAACAGCGCTGCTTAGAAATGTGCATCACTTCAAGGTCCATTGATTGAAAGAAACCCTGCTAATCCCATGAGCTTTTATTTTCTGGTGACTCAGAGAAGCCATTCAGTTCACTTTGACTTATCAGGAGAGATATGACAAACAAGATGAAATTCTAACATGATATGGGACCTCACACTTCTCATAATGTTGCCAACAAAAATTACATCCCCCCTCCCTCCTCCATGCATTTCTGAAATTACTTCTATTTTTAATCCAAATGGGCAGCATACTAATTTTTTCTTAACAGAGTAGGCTTCAGCCTATTGTTGTAGGAAAAGCATAAATGTTCTTACTGGAAAGGTGGAGAACAAGCAGGCAAACAGTATTAAATCTTCAACAGGCAAAGAGGGAAAATCACAGACATCAAAAATGCCAATTCTCATCATGCTTTCCAGCACACCACAGCAGAGGCACTGTAAAGAAACTGCAGCTTTGAAAAAGTCTTAGATGTTTATCTCTGGGAACACAAGCTAGTAGGTCAACTTTACAAGATTTAAAACCCTGGGTATTATCAGGAAATGGGAGGCATCAGGGCTTTGGGCAGAGAGAACAGACAAACTGTGTTGAGACTTAGTTATTTGATGCATAAATAGCTGCCTTAAGTACTATTCAGAGTTTAGCATAAACACAACAAAGAGCTTCAACCTTAACATTACCTGGAGAGTCTATAATCTCTATGTATGGCAAAGGTGTTTTGTTTCTATGAAAAAGAGGACAGGATCTGAAAAAAACTATGTGGGACATTAATATCTATTGCCGAGCACAGATATTGATACTTCCTTTGGTTACAAGCAGAACAGACAGTGGAGCAAGAGAACACACTAATTCTTAAACTCCTTTTTTGTTTGTTTGGGGTATTTTTGTTGTTGTTGCTTGGTGGATTGGTTTGGGGTTTTTTATTCTCCTTCAAACTCTCAGGTGTCTGCTAGAAGCAGAGTTGTGAAAAAGGTTTCTATTGGTAACTCCCTCAGCCCTATTCCGTTCACTTTTGCACAGAGACAAGATTCTAGTATTTCCATGACTTTACAATGATCTTTTTTAAAGGAATTCTGCAAAAGCAGAACTTTACATTACTTTTTCTACTGGGCCTTTATGGAATTGAGTCATAGGTAAAAGACCTTGCTGTTTGAAGCAGGTCTGTTCACTTCTACACACAGTTTTACAGTCTCCCTAGGATGCTTTGTCAACCCTGAGGAAGAAGATATGATCTGGAAAATGAGTGATGGTCTACCCCTAGTCCCCACATCTGTTTCAGAGCTTGAACAGTCTATGAAAGAAAGGCAAAGCAGAGAGGTTAGAAGGACGGGATGGAAAACAGATTTCATTTCAACAACATTTTACCTGTGTAAAGTTGCAGCAAAGAGTTTGCAACTTTGCCCATATTTTATTTCATTGAATAATACTCCTTGAAATTATTTACCACTTTCTCAATAATATTTTGGTTATCACTTATAATTTCAATCTGAATTTGTTGCAAATTCTGCCCTGGAATATACCATTAGACCATTACTTGAAATTAGCTGAAAGAATTATTTCACAATCCGGCGCTAAATCAAGCCCCAAGCACACACATTTTTCTGAGGTACTCTTCAGGTTTTGGAAACTACTACTGATACGTACACTTTTCTCATCCCTCATGATCTTTCTGCAACTGATGATACGTAATCTTGTACTTGTAATTGTCTGACTTCTGGAGTTCTTTTGAGATGACCAAACTCTTCTCTATCAAAAACTTAATGTGTTTCCACTTGGTCGCAGTAAAATGCTGAAGAGGAAAACTAAGTAGATGATAAACCTCTGAAATTATTCACCATTTCTTTTCTTTTTATCACATTTTTTAAAAGAGGCCCATGACCAATTTATTATGCTTTAGAGGTGAACCTCCAGAAAGGTTCCTGGTTCACTTTCTATGTCACAGTTAAACAGATGCCTTTAACACATTCTCAGAGCTCAGCATCCAAGCTAAGAAACACACTATGTTGATGATACATGTTGTCTCTTATAAAAAGAATAAAATCATTCATCAAATGCTCACAACATTAGTTGACAAAAATTTGGGGCCTTTTATATATCTGTCTCAAACACACTTGACTGCAGTAAAGAAACATCTCTTTCTTTGAAGTGGGAAAGCCCACTTCATAGAAACAGCATCTTGTCAAATGCATCTCGTTTGTTTTCAAATATGATAGGGAAACCATCTAGAGATGTGACTGTAATAAATACGTTCTTTCCTATTTGAAAATACAAAAACAGACTCAGAAAACAGACATCCAGAAAATACATCAAATACAATTTCAGCCAAATGGCTCCAGGCTTGAAACAGAACTAAAAATTTAGCAAATGGAAGTGCTTTAACACAGAGATTAAGAATTACTGACTGTTTAAGATATCCTTCTGCAAAAGAGAAGACTCAATTCTGCTCCAGTTGAAGGCAATTGGGCATTCAGCCACAGGCTTCAGCAGCAGCAAAATCAAGTACATAATTCTCATATTTCATCCTGAAAGAAATATTCTATTACAGAAACCTAAGTATTTCCAACCAGCATTTCATTTTTATGATCAATATTATTTTCCCAGCAGCAAACATAAATTAATTGGAGTTGGAATAATGTACAGAAAAATCCACCATTTTTTCAGATGTTTCTATATCTTTATGTAAGTACTACCATATATTTTAAAAGCTTCATCTGTGTTTCCTTATTTGACTGCTAAATCCTTGCACTACAAAAAGAAACTGAAGCATTGTACTTGGCCCATACTAACAATATTTGGGAGAGTAGCATGACCAGAAAGATTTACTGCTTCCAAGGCAAATGAGGAAACAGAAGGGGGTTCTTGTGAAAGAGTTGCTTGTGCTTGAATGCCAGAACCAAATCCTGTTCAGTTTATACTGTATTAGCACCACTGACTATTCAAGGGAATGCAAAAAGCTGGCTTTGACCAAAGGTGTATTTCTGCTTTGTAACAAATGCAGTAATAACCACCAGCATTAATCAGAAAAAAAAAAAAATCTCATTCTATATGATTTAGTCATGGGTCTTCTTTCAGTGTGTCCAGCAAAAGAAAATACATGCCTTCAGTGTCAAGACTCCACACCGCCATGTTTAATGAATTACTGTGGTGCCATATCATGTATCAAAGCATTAAAACACATACTTGTCCCACACTATGCAGATATTTGAGTCCCTTGGTATACATAGCCTTTAAAGCCACTTCTGTTTCTTTAATCACTGCTTTCTGTACATATGAATGAAGTAAAGCCACTCCAGTCTTAAGGCAAAAATACATTGTTTCTTCATAAACTGATTTCCCAGGCCTGTCACCCAGTAAAGGAGATGCAGTTTTCTTAAAATCCAGTATATAGAATTACTTGTTCTGGAAAAGCTATCCATACGAAAACAAGAAGTAGGCATGGGTATGGTAGGGCTTATGCAATTCCCCCTATATTACATATTCTTGTGTTGCAGATTTATGGCCCAGGCCTGTAGATAGAGAGCAAGTTGGGTGCTTCCCCTCAGAAAGTCTGGAACAGCCACCCCCACACAGGAATCCTCTGACTGTGAAAAGGCAAATGTGACCTTTATAGAAAAGGACCCAAGGAAAACAAAAGTGCTTGTGTCTGGGCTCCAAAACCACTGAATAGACTCATTGAGCACACTGCTAGCCCTGAACAGTAGCAGCACAACAAATGGGTCCTATTCTCCATCCCACACCTGAATCTCCCTTTCCTAAAGGAAGAGTTGGGAGGGTGAAATGAGGAGAGGAGACCCAGCGATGAATATCTGACAGGGAATGCGAGGACCACACATTCCACAGAGGTCCTGCTCTCAGAGGTATTTCCTGAGTTCTGAGGGGCACTCTTTCTCGTTGAATGCTCACAGCACGTCATGTTGAACAGTCCTAGGCAGGATTTGCTTAAAAAAAAAAATAAAAATAGCAGGTAAAATTAAGTAAGATTCAGACATTTTTATGCACCCCATCCTCAGGAGCTGATGTTAATTTTTCATAACAACTCTGCAATGCCCTAACCAAGTAAGTGCAGGAATGATTTGTGCTGTAACATTTCCAATTAGGAAGAAAGGCTGTGGAGAATGGGAATTCACCTTGATGCAAAACTGAGAAATGGCAAATGCCAACTATGAAATGGAAATCCCAACTCCCTGACCCCAGTGAGGTTTTTACTCAGATGTTCTAACTCTTAACACCTGCTAACAGTGTAGGAAGTATCTGAGAAACAAAACTCTTTTAATTTTAATTAAAGGTATTGATGATGAACATCTAATGTTACATTCCTTTTTCAGTGGAAAAGTGACTGAATCTGCAACATTCAAGTCAATCACAGCACTGTGCATGGGATAACAAAGTTAACTTCAGGAGGCTGAGTTCAAACAGAAATTATAAATATAGGTGTGACCCACACAGGATCGACAGAATCCCTGAAATTTTTCTGGTTCCCAGTGGAAAAAAAAAAAGAAATGAAAATGAAAACACAAATAGTTTTTTTCCCAAATGGAAGTTCTGCAAATTGTTTTAAAAGGGTTGCTGACAGGCTGCAATTTCATGCAAGAACTATATTTTTAAACATAATATAAAAGCAAATTTTAGCTCCAGTCTTTCAAAAATCAACTAAGCAGGCAGTAATTTATTAAAACTGAGTTTTATGGGATTCAATGTAAGTTGAAATGTAGAAATAGATGAAAAGTCTAAATTTCATTTTAGGAAGTTTTATCTGCACATTCAAGTTACAGTCAAAATAAGTCTTTTCCTCTCACCTTTTTCATATCATAAACATTCCGTATTTTCTGCTTCCTCCAAAGGATTTCCAGTTGCTGTTCAATACCTCATGTCCACAACACAACTCTGAGATACACCCTTATTTACTAACATGGAGGAGCTATTGCATAGCTAATCAGGATGTAACTTTCCAGCCCACTAGGTTCTCTGAACTAGTTCCTACATAGATATTCATCATTTATTAGCCTATCAGTTCAATGTAAAAGGAGTTTAAAGCAGCTCAATGCACTTTCAAAATGGAGCAAGTTGCCTTACTGCTGGTCACACAGGTGGGGTGTGTCCCAGCGGGGTTCTGGACACACCATTTCAAGTTGTGCTTGCCATGGGTTTACTATCTTAATTTGGGAAACCACTCCTGAGCTGCAAGAGGCCAGCCTGCTGCACGACACTGGCAGGTGCCAGCAGAAGACACTAGTAGTCTTTTTCTAGAGCATCAGTCTGGATGGTGCCTGGTGGAAGCACAGATATGATCCTACTGTGCATGCTAAGGCCCAGCAATGGCAAGCTGAAAGAGACCCCAACAGAGCCACCAGACTGCCTGTAGTCTGACTGCACTCAGCTCTTCCATTTTCCTCTATAGAAGGCAGAAAATGGACACCTTATTTTGTTTGGGATTTGTTTGTTTGGACCCTGCCAAAACTTAAATCAGTCATTTGACCTCAGCATTAGCACTGCAACCAAATACCAGGTACATACAGTATTTGTCACTTGCTCTTTCCCCTTTAGGCTGGATCCAGAGCTTTTTAACATGATATATTGGCCCCAAAGAGGGCTCCATAATCCTTGAACAATGCAGTAGGACTGCTTGCGAAAAAATTAGTTTAAGCGGCTCAATGAGACCCTGCAAGCTGTCGTGCAGTGTAACCAGCAGAGGGATGCCAAGCCACTTAAAGACAATCTTTCTTGTTGAAACCCTGACATTTGCCAATAGATAAGATCATATTTATAAGGCTTTTCAGCCATACATAAGATGAGATGTGACAAAGGGCAGAGATAGCTAAGCTTTAAAGACATAAGGTTTTCCAAATTATCTAGATTTAACAAACTACTTCATAGAGTCATTGCTACTCTGCTGACAAAAGACCATGGTCACTAAGAACCACCATTCCCACGATATTCATGGTACTGAAAAGCTTTTGGTCCAGTGGCTTTTACTTTGAAAGATGACTATTTGCTGACACTTGAGCAGTTTTTCATTAAAAAAAACAAAAATCACACATACTCAAAAAATGGTAACAGAGATGGGCATGCATACATTTGAATCAGGTCAAAGATACCTTTTATTACACTTAGATGAGGTCTGGCAATAATTATCGACAGAAACAACCACTACTGACACACTACAAAGCAACAACCATTTGCCTTTTCAATTTATTATTCCCTTATTTCATATGTTTAAACCCCAATAATGTTAAAATAAGATTACATGTGTGCACAGATGGGAGAACAAAAGGGGGGGAACAGCCCAAATTTAGCCATGTCCTGCTGAGTATCCTGGAGTTACTGATGCTTTACCAACAACCACCTCCTACAACCTCTGCAGTTTATGACACAGGACAAAGCAAAACAGGCCATAGGAAGTTTAATTTCTGATTTTTGCAAAGCTTGAGAAGATAGTTTCCATAAACATCTGGGATGAACATAAAAAGCTATCTCAAATTTGACCACAAAGTGGGAGTAAGTCAGAAATACAAAGACGTGTACTTCAGTGTGTCCATTTTTTCTGACTTGAATACGTAATAAATGCTTATGCAAATATAAATGCTCTTTAAAGAAGCAGGCAGCTTAAAATAGTCAAGAGCAGGGAAATTAAGGCACACGAAATCTAAACTGTTTAATAGGCAATAATAGCTGAATCAGTATGCAACAAGATCTCATAATGCATTAAAAAGTGACAATTCTTGGTTGTGTAAGTGACAGTTTAAAAGATGCCTTAATCAAGAAAAAAAAATTATTTATTGAACTTCTCAAATGTCAAATTAGGCTTCTTCAGTAAATGTTCATTAACTGCCAAGGAATTCTTATTAATTTTAGAGCACCATGAATGCACTCACATAGAATGGCTTTTTTTGATGCAAGCTTCGTTTCTTGCAAAATGATGTCTCCCTTCCTCTGATGAAGTGGTATTAGAAAAGATCTGAGTATCTCTTTATCACATCAGATTTTAAGACACAGGAGAGATCCTATCCCCCTGCTCTGACCAAAATACTAACCTGAGTGCCAGATTACCAGCACCTAAAGTCTCCCTAACTTCCAGGGTGTTTTACCACGCTTCACATTACAGCTGTTTGAGATGGCAACATAGCAACACCTCACACAAAATGTTTGCCACCTCATCTCCCCAATCTGCTGGTGGCATAAAACCACATAACTCCCCATTCATACCAAATACACACTGAACCACCAGCAATTCGGAAGTTAAAAAGCAGCATGTTGCAGAAATGCTGGCTGCTCCCTTCCTCTTGTAATTGCCAGCTCTGACTCTGTTGATGAGCTAGCAACCTGCATGAAGCTCTGCTTAACACACTCAGATTTATGCCCCACAAGAAAACAGCTCACCTATTTTTTTTCTCCAAATACAGAATTTGCCAAGCTTTCTCCATGCCAAATCAGCCTTGGAAAACTCCCCTGATGCCAAATGACTGAAGTATATATGCAGTGAAGATCCCTTTCTGCAGCTAGGAGTAAGAATTTACAACTTGGCCCCCTCTCATTAATGGGATTTTGCTGTCTTTTGTGTGAATGGAAACATAGCCAAAAAAAGAAAAAAAATTCTCTTACTCATCCCTGCATAGTCATTAAGGCTTCCCTTGTGAACAGTGGTGATGTCTGAGAGAAATGAGACTCAACTAGAAATCAGCAAGATGAAATTCAAGTGGTTGCTTTCAGACATATTGAGGGGGTTTAAAAAAGAAAAGGGGAAAAACAAACGAACAAAACAAACAAACACCACCAAAAAAAAAAAAAGGAAAGGAACTCAGAGTTTCACCCCTCAGAGTGCTCCCACTGTCCTCACCATACAGCTACTTCAAGTGCTAACTCTCTGCACATTCAAGTCTCCACTCTGCTTTGCCAGCTGCTCCAGCTGTGCAAAGCAAACACAATGCTAGTGCTGCTACAGGCAGGTGCCTTCAGTCTCTCTCCCAGATGCTTTCCAATAGGTCTTTAAAAGATAAATACCCATAATATCAGTAGTGAAAGGAGAACTGCACTGATCAGCCCAGAAGGTCTAGTTTTAACAATGGACTCACGTTTGCTTATGAAAAAAACATATTTCAACAGGCAGCAAAGTTGTCCAACCTCAAGAGCCACAGATCCAAATTTCTACAATTTGAGCTTAGAGAGAAAGCTACAATGTAGCCTACCTTCAATCACCATCCCATTTAAGAGAAGCTTATTCCCCTGATAGAACCTGGCAGAAAACACAGCAAATCACTAAAGAAAGAGAGAGGTCTGTGGGAGTAAATAATTCCTCATGAGAGGGGAAACTGCAAAGAAATAACAGATGCTACTCATGAATAAGGTAGAGAGACTGGAAAACCTGCAGCAACAAGGGTGGAGATCACATTACCATTAGACACATTCTGTCTTACCAGCACAAGCCAATGCTTTTGGAAGGAAATTAGGACTTTTGGTAGCATACAACAGGTGATATTTGAACAAGAACACTACTACTCAGTTAAAGCACCAGGATCTCAGTCTTTGTGACTGCTGGCAGCATATCTTCGGTGTTGTTTTGGCAGAGGATGTAAAATATAAGCTGCATCTGAAGCAAATGCCTTGGGGAGCTGCTGCCACTCATACAGTACTGCCCCTGCTACTCACGTAGTGCAGCTGTCCTTACAGGACAGTCTGAAACTACTATGGGCAGCAGACTGTCATGTAGCTTTACAATGCTAATTCAACCTACATCAAATAAAGAGAAAGGGATCCAGCATTTTTAAAATATTAAGTTTCTGCAGTTTTCTTTCAAATACATGATTTTGTTCAGAGATTTTTTAACCAATATAGTGCTAATGATTCGGATCACTCACAAGGATGTAAGAGGAGACTTCTCAACCAGGGTATAAAAGCTTTTTTTTACTGTTTCATCCATGTTTAGGGGAAAATATAAAAGAAACTTATTAGGCCTCAAGTATTTTTCGATGGTTTTTGTAACAAAGTCACAATCTGAGATAAGCAAAGAAATTGTTATCAAGAATATTAATCTTGCGGGAGATGGGGAGAGCCATCTGCAAGCACTTTTACTATTTTCTGACTTAGCAATCAGCTTCCATTCACAACACTAAGGACTTTGTTGTTTCTTAACCTTGCAAATTTAATCTCTGCATTTTCTAAGCTCCTCCAGCAGTGACATTATTGTATTAGCCATAGTTCATCCACAGTCCCAACTTTCATAAACACATGGTCAACTTTCACTTTTCATTAATAATGCAAGGCCTTCCTCTTCATGTGGGTAAATAACTTGATAACACTTATAAAATAGGATTAACTTCTCCCTTACTGAGACCTTTTGTTCCAAAGCAAATCACTATATTGCTATATATCACTATGTTATTCTGGTGCCTGATAAAAAAAAAAATTAAAAATTTAAATTAAAGGCAATCCTCTTTAAAGATCGCTTATTTCAACAAAAAATACCGCTCTGCAATGTTTTTATGACGCCTGTTGCAAAGTCTGTCCCTTATTAAACCATCCTGGCTACGCTACTGCTGCGCTGTGACAAAAGGAGGCTACAGGTAATCCCCAGCAGGCAGCCCTACACCTGCGCTGCGAGCCGACCCTGCCTCCTTCCTCTTGCCCCAGGGATATCGCCAAGCCCGGGGATCCCGCGGTGGGGAGGCTGCAGGAGCCCCCGCAGGGCGAGGAAAGTTAAAAGCCCCGAGCGGGGCAGAGAGCGAGCCGCCCCCCTCCTCCCAGCCTGTCCCGAGCCCCTCCGCCCGCAGCCCGGCCGGAGCGGGCAGGGAGGAGGGGCAAGGCGGCCGTGCCCCTCAGCCTTTACCCTCCATCTCGGCGTCGCGCTGGGACCGGAGAGGAGCGGGGGCCGCTCCCGCTGTGCCCTGGGCGCCGCCGCAGCCTCCGCGCCGCCGGGGCTGCCGGGCCCGCTATAAATACCCTCGGCACCGCCGGGCCGCCGCCGCCGCCCCTCCCGCGGGGCAGGGCGACACGGCAGGGCCGCGGGCCGGCACGGCTGCCAGCCAGCGCCCCGGGGCTGCGGTACCCGCTACAGCCCGGGGCTGCCCTCATTGCCGAATCGAGGGGTTCGGCAGCGGCCGCTTGTGATAATAGATAATTTCGCTGCCCCTAAGGCTTGAGCCGGGGCTGCGTGGGCCGCGGCAGGCAGGCAGCCCTGAGCGCCGCTCGTCCCGGCCCCTGCCAGCAGCCCGGGCACCCCGCCCGCAGAGGGCAATTTCCACAGAATCACAGAAAATTCTGAGTTGGGAGGGAGCCGCAAGGATCATCATTACCGCTGCGGAGGACATTCCCAAGAATCACGCCATGTGCCCAGGGGTACTGTCCAAACACTTCTTGAGCTCTGTCGGGCTCGCTGCTGTGACCACTTCCCTGGGGAGCCTGTTCCAGTGCCCAGCCACCCTCTGGGTGAAGAATTTCTTTCTAATATCCCACCTAAGCCTCCCCTGACACAACTTGAGGCTATTCCCTTGGGTCCTGTCACTGGTCACCACTGAGAGGAGATCAGTGCCTTCCCCTCTGCTTCCACCCACACGTAAGCTGTAGACTGCAATGAGGGCCCCTCTCATTCTACTTCTCCAAACTGAACAGACCACGTTTTAAGGGCTCTGGATGAGTTGTGTCTGACATCCCTGTTCCAGTTCATTCCAGGACACCTGCCCCGTTCTGACCAACACAGGCCTTCTTAATCCTCATCCCTTGATTTCCTCCTAATTACTACCTCTTAAAATAAATTTCCTCATAATTGCTACCTTTTAAAAGAAAAAGGAAAACAAGCTTTGGTTTTGAGTGCTGTTGTTGCAGGAAGTTCTGTAAGTATCCAAAAATCAAGTACCAACACCCCCAAAATTTTAGGCCTCCCCTTAAAATTCAATCCTGACTAAAATATGAGAGATGTTTGGTAGTATTGAAATATTCACACGTCAATTAAACATCTATTCACAGTAGTATCCTAAGTTTTCTTATTTGTGGGGAAACAAGTGTAGCCCTTTTGTAGCTTAACAGCAGATTCTACCAAGTCAATAATAACTTGTACAACTGGAGAAGGTAATTTTGTAGCCCAATATGCTGCAAGAGATAAGTATTTGAACCTCATTTTGACAGATAAAAGGGATTGGTATCACTAAATTAAGAGTTTGTAGTTGCCTGGGAACAAGCAATTTTGGTCTGATTGTATTCATCATCATGGGTAAATGAAAGACAGCCCCAATCAAAACTACACATTTCTGTTGCTTCAAAGAGCTAATTTCCTCAAACTGAGAAAAACAGTAGGGACAGCTGACAAGAAAAAACATCACATTTAATGTGAACATCAAAAGATGGGCTCTCATAAAGCCTCTATTAAATGGCCAAAAGACTGTGACTTTGCAATCACAGAGAGCAGTAACTTTACCGTAAAATCTCAAGGGTGGCAGTCAAAAAGCATATGGAAAACAAAGAGAAATTATATAAATTACAGTTGCTATAAATTCCAACTTACAATATCAGAAATCAATAATTTAATAGGGAAGAAAAAATATCCACAGTTGTGATAGCTAAGGACAAACAGGACATTTAAAGCCTGTTAGGAACAAAAGAAAAACCAGTGATGATACTGGCCCGTGTGGTAAATGTAGTTCATAAGTGGTTTTGTGCTGATGTGTAAAATGTAAACATGTTCTGTAAGTACTTCTGTGCTGCAAAAGAAACAAGTAGATGTATCTCAAAGGGATTATGAAGAAGTGCTCCAACCTGCTAGTAATTAAGAAAGATAAGAATCATGATTTGTGAAATTCCAAAGGGGTGTTAATCTTATACCAGTAGTCAAAAAATGAGCAAATGCAATGAGAAGAAAATACAGGCCAACACTGGCACCCTAAATAATAAAGGGAGAAACATTTAATTTAAAAATATTTCAAAGAAATTAACAGAAATATTAATAGAAATAATTCCAGTCTTTTTTATGAAGATCCGGTCTAATCAAACTTCTCTAAATTCATTCTTTAATGAGATTGCTTGTTTGGTTACATGCATACTGATGGTTCAGATGTTAGGTCTGAAAGAAAACGTGGTACCCCATGATACCATTAAAGCAGCAGATGTTAAATTGACTAGGACTTGCCTAAATGACTGATGACAAAAAGCAACAAAAAGTAAAGGAACCTTCTTTGAATGGGCGTGTTTCCCTGTAAATGACCCCAAAAGGAGAAAAATGGCAAAGGTATCAAGCAACCAAGTGAAGTAGTCTGAACTGAGTGGCAAACTGGACCTTGTCAAACAAAATACATCTACTGTAGCTAAATCCCTGTAATAAGCTTGAAGGATTGTGGGTGGTGTGTGCTGAGCGGGTGATGGCACTCGGTGGAAGCGATTTAGCGGCTGCAGTCACCAATTCATCCTAAACACCGACTGTGATGTTGCTAAAAGGAAGGATTAACCTGCATCAAGGGAGTAGGAAATACAGAACACGGCTTTCTCTTTGGATATATCACTGATGATAGCAATCTTGCATACTGCGTTCCTGCCCATGTTTTGAAAAAAAAACATTGAAAAATAGTAGAGGGGGCAGATTAAGAGCTGAAAATGTGATTTGAGAGTTGAAGAAAAATGCTGCTAAGTGAGACGTAAAGAGCACAATCTGTTTATCGTATCAAAAAGATTGACTTGATTACAGCATATAAGTACCTTGATGCAGAAAAAAAATACTGGATTCTGAAGGGCTCTTTAATCTAGTGGAGAATGGCATAACAAGGAGCTGTGGTAGAAACTGCAGTCAGACAAATTCAAACATAGCACAAAATTTTTCTTTTTAAGGTTACAACACATCATTGGAGCAGCTAATAAAGGCACCAAGAAATTTTTAATGGTTTTATGTCCCTCAGCCAGGACAAGATGCCTTTCTGGAAGACAGGTTTTAGCCAACTGCTACTGCTCTCACTGCTTGTACACGTGTGAAATTTAATGACACAGGATACAGAAGAGATCAGACCATATCTCTAAATGGTCCTCTGTGTCTTATTTAATTTTTTCTTCTTTTGCTAAGTAATTATAAGAAGGGTTGGCTACTGGTGAGCATCTGCTCAAGATGATATTCTTATTAACTGACTGCAATCAGCCTGAAAAAAATTACTACCCTGAGTGTGTAGGATTCTAAATGATCACAGTACATAAGACATACTCTTGGCAAGCAGCATATGAAATACCAAAAGACAATCAACATTAGTCACCTATTTTCATTTGTCAGTGCACTAAGCTGACAAGATTTCAATTCATTTGTGTCAAAAAGGAGCTCAGAAGAGCTTAAGGAGAAGCTAAAGGAAAGGGTAGCAGTATGAATCCATTAAAAACACTGGCCATCAGACCTAGGTAACGTGATAATTAAACACAAACTTTGAAATGCTGGCAGGCAAACCAGACAACTAATTCAATATGCAATATTATACTGGTAAATATACATCATTTTAAAATATTTATTAATTTCTTGCCCAGTTTGTGCATAAATGAATCAAGTTACCTCACCTGAAGCTATGATCTCCCATAATGAGCTGTATTATGCAGTGAAGACTAAAAGGTTTGACACGACAAGTAATGCCTACCTCTCTGAAAGCAGCCAGGACCACACAACTGAATTGTGTTGCACATAAACTATTGAGAACTGCATTAAAATATTAATGAACTAACATTCTTCTTAAATTGTTGTATTTGCCAGGATGTGAACTTGCATCTTCTCTCTGCTGCTTACCAAGCTGATACGGCAAAGTTACAACATACACTTGCTGATATTACAAAGCTGAAAGGTCTCAGTGGCCTTTCTGATCTCATTACCTCTCCCCCTGCCTGAAGTTTATCCTCTGAGCACAAAACTTTTTCAACAAGTCAGAAACCTCCTCTAAACTATGCAGAACACCAGTGCTCCAAGCAAATAGTTAGCACAGAAGATTAGAATAACAATTCATTCTTTACTGAAGGAAGAAAGAATTGTGTTGAAGAGGGAAAGTTCATTTTGGAGATAAGATGTAATTTTTTTTTGCAAATCCACTACTCCAAAATTCAGAACAAGGGTGTTTTCCAAACAAAAAACTTAATTTTATCCAAAAGAGGCTCAAAGATTTGGTAATATCTAATACTGATATGCAAACTCTAATACCATGCGATTGGTTCTAACTTTTAGAAATTATTTAGAAAAATGCCAGGTCCCTTATATGGTCTTAAAGAGGGAAGCTTTTAAAATTACAATATACAAATCTAACCTGGAAGGTGCATAAATTAGGGTCTCAGCTCTTCCTTTGTCTTTTCCCTGAAAGAAGCTGTGGGCTCCATTCTTAGAATGAAAAAGAATTCACAACTACAAATGAATTTTTTAAAAAAGCTGCAGGATCCCTGAGCTTGTGAAAATCAGATCCAGATCCTGGGGCATTAATAATTGAAGTGTCATGCTTACCTCCATTGGTGTCAACATCACCTATGAAACTCAAACATTAGTAGTCTGGTGCAGGTAACTGAGACAGGGAAGAAAAAGCATCAAGGAGTTGAAGGGCATTCATTACCTTTTTGATGCCTAGAGGAATAATGTTGCTGTGCTAGTGGAGGCCAACCAAAGGTGAAGGCTGATCATTCTACACAGTAAAGAGAAGAAGTAGTTAGGTTCTCGAGTTGCAGCATCTGATGCCTTCAAAGGAACAATATGGCATTAAGACAGCTGGCAAAACACATTGTTCAGAACATCAAAGCAACAAAACATCAGCTGTCAAGGTTTGGACTCTCAAGGCATCAGCAAAGACAACAAAGCCAGTAGGAATTTGGAAATACTGAATTTAAGCTGCAGTACAGGACACTTTCTGGAGATGATATTTCGCAAGTAAAGGTGAACAAATGTCATTCCCTTGACACACAAATAGGCCACACGTTCCTTTGGACAGCACATCTGCAGCTGCCCAGAGGTCACATATATAATAAAGACTGGGTGAAGGAAAGACGGGAAGCAGTTCACAAACAGCAAAATCTCCTGGATCATTACGAGGCAGGACAAGGACATGACAAATGCCAGAACTCAGTGCTGTCCCTGCTAGTGGTGCCAGGGGCAGGATGAGCAGGAAACATCAGCCTAAAAGAGTCAGAGGCAAGTCAGAGGCATTGGAAGGACTTCTCAGCATTCCACTGCAGGCCTTGGTTGCACACCCAGCTCAGGACTGTGGCAACCTCATGCTGCTAGTTTTATCCCCACTTGCTGCTCAAATGGAAACTTACTCCACTTGCTGGCAAGTCTTCTGTGGTTTCATAGACTCAGCTTGGATGCCCATGTTGTGTATTTAAATCTGTTAAACTGCATCTGTATTTTCTTAAAAAAAAATAAAAGAAGGGTAATCCAAATAGGTTTGTTTATAACCTTTCAAGACTGACTGTTGTTCATTCAAGTCAATAATGAGAATTACAGATCTAACTGTTACTATTCCCCTGTTTAATAAAAGCAGCCATGCAAGAGATATTATTAAACAGTAGACTGCCTAAGGTGCCTGATCTCAGAATTGTAATACTATTTTTGAATAACTGGTATGTCTTGTATGTTGTCCTGTAACCAAAGCTGGCAAACCAGGTCATGTCATATCCCTTCTCTAAGGCTGATTTTGGTGGGAGGTGAAAGATTTTAAAATCTCATAGGAGGAGGAATGTCTCAAGATTTGGGAATCGGCATACAATGTTTCACCCCTTATGTTTTAATCAAATATTTTTCTGGAAAAGATGTGTGTTCTAGGAAATATCCTCATGGTGCAATAACACTTAACAAACCTCATTACTCAGGTTTATGGAGTTGCTTGCCCCTTCTGTAATTCAGAAGGATTAAATCACTCCTGCAAATTAAAAATAGGAGGAGCAACTGATCAGAGCAAGGCTTCTGTTTGCCACTTGAATCAGAAAAAGACAGAACAGGCACAATAAGGAAATCACATTCAAAGATTGCAATGAAAATGAGGATATTTAAAATCTAAGACCCTGATTTTATTTCAAGGTCTCATTGATTACAAAAAAGAAGTCTAGACAAGCTTTATTGTTATGGTTTACAATATTACCAAAATCTTTTCATAGATATTTAACCCATATTTGGCTATTTCATTGTATTTTAGACAGAGAAGTTTAGGGGAAAATGGCTAAAAAAAGCAAGGTGTTTTCACCCTCCTTATGTGTCTGTATTTGATTTATTTTAATAAACAAAAATATATAGACATGCACATAGCTTTCTATAGCTATTCGTAGCACATTGTCTTTCTATTTTTAATGCAAGAATCTTAACCTATTTTAAGCCAAGGGAATCAAAAAAAGGGATGGAAAAAAATAGAGAAACAGTAGATACCACTCTACTGTGGTCACTGCAGCTAGTGTGGGCATGTATAAGATCTCTAAATTAGCAGGGTTAGCTATTGCTAAAGAAGTACCAAAAGTAACACAATGCTCAAGGAAAGCTGCAGACTCTTGCTCAAGGCTGGGTACTTGGCCCGTGGCCCACTTGGAGCCACACGCTGCTGCAACTGGAGTGCTGCCTTGCACAGGAAGGTAGCAAATGGTCATATGTGCTGGCTGAACAGATCTAAGATCAGTCCTTAGGTTGTCTTGGAAGTTAGGAGATAAAATCCATATAGGAATAATACAAAAGTTGAAGATAAAATTAGCAAAAAGACAGGGTTTCTCTCCTCAGTAAGCTACATTAATTAGATTCTCCCACAATGATTCTTTCCCTAAAATTTTAGAGATCCTGTTGAACCAGGTTTCACTAGATATTCCTCAGACAATAAACTCTGAAGAGCACAAGAGTAGACGTGACGTCTCTGCTGAAGCAGAGAGCGGGTAAACTCTCCATCTTGAAGTGTCAAGAATCTTAAGAAATCTCTATATACCTAGTTTTTCACATAAAGTAACTCACATGTTTATTCCACACCTAAAAAAAAATTAATCCTTTGTGTCTATGAAAAGATTTTGGTAATATTGCTATGGTAAACTATAGCAATAAAGCTTGTCAAAAAAAACAGAACTGGGAAATTTTGAGCAGGCTAAGTGCATGCCACCCTGAAATACCTTTGCAGCAAAGGCTGTAATTTTCACATTAGCAAGCCATAAAAGAAAAGGCATGAGTATTGTTTCTAGAATCAAGATTTATGTCCTTTGTAACACACAGCCCCCAAAAGGTTACACGAGTCCAAGAAATGCACTCAAACAGGTCTAGCACTCCATCCAGTGCAGCTCATTGTGTGGAACCATTTGGAAGCAGATAGAGACACCAGACTGTAAGTGAAAGAAATCTCCATTGTCTTCCAGAGCATGTAACCATGCTAAGGAGGGTTAATGCTTCAGCTTCCCATCTCTGTAAACTTCAGGAAAGAATGAAGTTTATATCAATTCAAGATAGATTTTACATGAATTCTTTCCTGTTGCAAAACAAGAGTCACGGACCACATAACATTTGAAAAGGATGCAAAGCAGCAGGCGATTTCAGAACCACACTGAGCAATGTTATTTAGCAAAAAACTAGCCTGTGGGTTCTGCAAATGAAATTACTCCCAATGCTCACTTCCATGGAAAATGTAGAATTCTGTGTACAAACAATGTACACCAAGCAGCATGAAACTGCATTTGAGGACAGAAAAAAGCTTCTTTGAGCCAGCTTCAAACCTGATTTGACCTTCAACAACTTCACTGCAATGAGCACAATTTCTACTCTTTGTGTGAACACCTGTTATGGATAAAGAAGTCTGAGGTAAAATGAAATTGCTGCATGCAGGGATTATAACAGTTGATGACGTGGCTGGGATGCAAAGACTAGGAACAGACAAGAAGCAAACAGCTGTCACCATCCCACACCCAGAACAAAGGGGGTTTTTTAATGGTAGCATGTTTAGGTAATGTAAATACTGCATGAAGATTAGAGAGCTGGTTTCAGTTAAGTGACTTACTACTTTTCAGTCTTCCAGGAGAAACGGAGCAGCAACATGGAAAGGCATAACTTCAGCATAGTATTAGCTGTCTAAAACCAGAAGGCACTTTTAGCCTATGTCTGCTCTCTCATGCTAGCACAGACAGAAGTGAAGTATTTCAGTGGCTCCTTTTTGTGTGAGTACACACTTTGCTAAAAAGCACAGCTACACCAAATGCTGTGACTATGATAACTAAAAGTGGTTCTGATAGCCAAGCCCCCATGCAGAAAGGGAAGTGACCACTTATTTCCAGTGGACACATGTTCAACTGTAATTTGAGTCTGTCCTGGTGCATCTGGTTTTCACACAGCTTTCACAACACTGAGCTGTATCCCTGGTGCAAATAGGCAGCATATGCGACAAGCTGACCTTACAAAATCAAGCTTAAGACCAGGAAAGAAATGACTGGAAGCTGGACACTGTACAGTGCATATCAGTAATATTTGCAAATGTTCTTTTTTTCTTTTGGTTGTTATTTCTCCAGCAGCCTTTTTCTAGTAAAGAAAGCATCTTTGCTTTAGTGACAAAGCATCTTTTCTGAGATCAAAGGAGATAAACAAGAAATAAAAGCACCTCTCAGGCCCAGAATTATGTTAAGCAGCTCACTCCTCTTAGCATTCTAAGCTCTTACATAACTTTAAAAGTCCCTTTGTTAGATTAAAGAAAACAGCCTTGCATGCAGCCAATATAGGGGACAGGAAGGTCAAAGCAACACCAATGTATTGCTGATTTGCTGAAAGTTAACTACTATAGTCCTGACGGGTCAAGGATCTAACTCCCATCTCCTGCATCCTTGCACATGGAGCACATTTCACATTTTGAGCTTGGGAATGAGCCAGTGAATTTAAATTATGACGGGGCAAAAAAGAAATGGAAGTCCCAGCCCCTAACTAGGAGAAAAGCCAAATTCTTGTTGCTGAAACACTATAATCCTTTTCTGCTTCTTAAGGACTCAGAAGACCACTTCCTCCAAAGAAAACACTGCAAAAAGTGCCAGATGTTTCTGCTGATGTACCTGAGGTATAGCAGAACTTTATTCCTGGACTCTCCTTCTGGGACATGGATACCTCTGGAGACCTTTCGTAATATGACCATCATATAAATAAAAAAGAAACTGGAGTTTCTATGTAGAAATGGCAGTGTGTAAACATTAGAAAATAGAAAAAAAAATTGAATAAAAGGTTGTTTTCACTGTTTTCAGCTACATTTTCAATTTGGCAAAGACGCTCACAGCTGAAGGGCTGAACTGGAGCCTGTGCACTGCTATTTCTTTTGCCATCAAATGCTTTTGGAGCACTATTAGATATATTAGGATTGTGTGAATTGGTCTCCTGAAAACAGCAATTCATACAGTGGTTTTGAGAAATTTTAGGGAGAAAAATTGATAAAAACTTAGCTGAAAACCAACCATTGCAACTTGAGGGAAGTGTTTTAATATTCTGGATCTTTCAGTTATGTAGACTCCTTCATGGGATGTGCTGGTATTGGGCTGCTCAGGCAGGAAAGAGGAATCATTATTCCCAATACTATTTTTTTTTAATTTAATCATTTAGAAGTTATTTTCTCCTGAGGCATCATCCATTCAAACTTTAATTGCATTCTTTGCTAAGACATCTTTTCTCTTGGCATCTCTCCGGATTGCACAGGTAAGGAAATGCCAACTGTGACTGCTCACTCAACTGTACTAAAAATAGTAGAGATGACAACACAGCACAGTCTTCTCTACTTGACAAAATGGAAGAATACAAAGACTTACTCTACAAGTGCATCTGAAGGAATGGAGCCAAAAACAGTCATAAAATACAAGGCTTGTCAGCAGTGAGATGGAAAGAAAGTAAAATGAACTTCCACCCTGTTTTAGAAAAGACCTTGGTAATATTTTACAAATAAACTGAACTATAGGGAGTATCTGACAAATATATAAACCAAGATGTATGAACACACATACTATTAAGAATTAAATAAAGAGAAAATGCATCACTTTAACATATTCTTTCAGTACCTACTTACATAAAGCAGTACAGAGAAGTATATAACACATTTAGAAAGATGCCATTAAATTATATATTTCACAACCATACATTAAACCCAGTTGCATTCCTTTCTGGATGATAACTGTCCTCAAACATTTAATGCCAAGAGCAACTTAAAACCAAAACATGTAATTTTACATCCTCTGTGCTGCATCCTGCACATAAGCAACCCATTTTGAATGGTTTGTCTAGATACACTTCTGGTATCAGTGTAGCAGTTTGGACACAGAAAAACCAGCACAACCACTGAAACAGATTCTCTTACCACTGGTATTTAAAAGTGTTAAATCACTAGATTAGACCAGCACATTGCCTTTTAAAATAGAACTACATATATTGACACAGATAATTCTTCTTAATGGTGTAGATATTTGATTTCACTTCAAAGGTCAATCCCTATAGTTTAGAACTTCCCAATAAATAGTATAGCTCCCTAATATAAATTGACATACTGTAGCAAAATTAGGTATCTCAGATTACTTCCACTTTTACAAGATGACTCTTTAAGGCCATTTGCTTTTTATTACAGTGTTTGGCCATCATAAGACAACACTGCTACTATTTTTGACCCTTCTCTGTAAATGCATGAATATACTCTTTAATCCTATCCTCTTGTAACTCAGTTCATTTACAGGGGCAGAGTGACAATAAGGGCTTTTGTTCCATTTTGGCTTCTTTAGAAACCATCCTTGCTTTCTTTACAGATGTCAAACAAATTCCTGAGTAGTCTTAGTACTAGAATGGATGTAGTAACTGTGCCATTAGAGTTTTCAAGAAAAACCTCTCTTGACAGCAAACAGGACTTATTGCTTGACAATCCCAGCCCTGAGTATCTTCCACACTTTATTGCTCTCATTTTCTCAGAGGCTAATTTTAAGAACTAAGAGAAACATCCCAAAGAGTACTCTCTTTTCCTTTCCCAAGCATATATAAGTTTGTTGGAAGAAATATCTAAATGTCTGACCCAGTCCAGAATCATTAGGAAAACCCCATATTTATAATTTTGTTACTCTAAGGCTTTTTTCAGTATTCTAATTCTCACAACAATAAAAAATAGACACTAATTAGTTTCATAATTAGGCAAGCTATCAAAAAATTGAGAGAGTTAATTAGTATTTCTCCCTTACCAGTCTAAGAAAAAATTCTATTTAATAAATATGTTGCAGTAAAATGATAAATAACAGAACTCTATTCAGGGAGTTTCCATATCCCAGCCAGCACTAAAAGGAATAGGGAACTTTTGGTGTATTGAGGCATTATAAACCCAATCTTTCCCAGCTGTTGGGAACTATGCATGAGACTTTTCAAAGGTTTGCATCTCAGAATTGACTTTGTCTGTTTGGGAACTACCTGGTATTTGTGTGCTGCAGTGCCATTTTCTGTCTAAGGATGGCATAACTACTAATGCCTCTTCCACAGCCTCCTTTTCTCTGAGTCCTGCTCCAGAGTGCAATGTACAACCTTTTGATGTAAAGAATGTGCTGAAGCTTTCACTTGATATCTTGTTTACAATGTCAACACTTCTGCTTTCTTCTCTTTTGTTTAAAGGCTAGAAGCATGTGGCCCTTAGTGGCCTTGAAACCCCAAAGGGTAATTTTAACAGACATTGTGTATGATAGAGACTCTAAAAGTTAACCTAGTTTGACAGCAGTCCCACCTGAAGGAGTTTAATTTATAAAAAATGTATAGGAAAGGACAGATTTTTCATCTGATCTGTGCCACTATAGACAACAACAGAGAAAAATAAGATAGACACATAGAGTGACAACATAGGAAAACAAGCCTACAAGACTCCTGTGCTAGTCTCTAATGAGCTCTTTCTCCCTCACCCTGCAGAAAGGTCTAACAGATAAACAAGCAAACATTAAAACAAAAAGAAAAAGGGTTACCTTTTTTCAAAATATTGTTTTTACAAGATTTGACACAATCTCTCTAACAGTGGGTTAACAGCCAACATAAGATGCATCTGAAAGTCCGTGTCCAGTTTCTTGTGTGTCTCACTATCACTATATCTGGGATCATCAATACTAACACAGAATCTAATTAGCTGTCTCAGAAGATAGAAGCCAGTAAAAATCAGAATGGACGTGGAGGATGAACAATTGTCCAAATCAAGATGCATCTTGCTCAGGCATCATGGGTTAATTTAAGCTGGTCCCCAGGAATGAAGCCAAAATATCCTTCCAAACTAGATTGGAAGTAAAGGCTTGGAAGGTTTTGGTGTCTATCAGTAACATGATGGATTGTTTACTTTGCAGGACCTTCTAGACTTCTTTAAAGGAGAAATTCTCCTGGTACTTTAGAGTCTGAACACACTGGTATTGCCTCAATCTCTTCTGCTTTTTTTCCTGTCATGTGGTGTGCTTTTGTGTTTCTGCCCTTTGTATTATGGCCTTTTGTTATTACGAGTTTGGGGGAAGTTTTGTGGCTCCCGGGATATACACAGAGTTGCATTTCTGTTGACTTACCTGTATTAAACATTTATCACAGGGCTGCCTGCTACTGCAAAGGACTATATTTGATGGCTGAGGTGATTCCTTCAAGATTCTTCTTCCTTCGAGGTGGTCATTACAGATTATGCATTAGGCAACTTAATGTGCAGCTCAAAGGGAGCATGCTCCAAACCTGCCCTGCTCAGTCAGAGAAAAGAAAGCTAGAAACTCTCCAGAGCCATCAACACAACATAAACTCAATATTGCTGTTAAAAAAAAAAAAAAAACCAGCAAAAGCAGAGATTTCTCAGTCTGACTGCAGCTGCTGCTGCTTCCACCATCTCCTTTCTTACCCCAGGGCATTAAACTTTGCACTGCAGATATTTCCACAATACGTCCTCCAGCCTGGCCACCTGGTATGTTAACACCAGGCTCAAAACAACACGTGGTCTCCATCTACCTTTTTCTTTGGGCGATTGTAACCCTTTGGTTGCAGATTTTAGTCCCTTCCCTCCTGAAATTTGCCATCTTATTTTAGACTTTTTTTCACCTCAAGCTGTCATTGTCTCATACACAATTCCAGAGCCTGTAGTAATGAGCAGTGCTGAGGGCAAACAGCATAATCAATATGCTACCTAGATCCTGCCCTCAACATGTTTAGGAATTACAAGGAGAAATGCTGTCCCCATATGAGTCAAGAAAATGAATTACTACTAACTCTAACAGAGTCAGAGTTTTCAGCCTTGGTTACTGAAGCTCCAAATAAAGCACTTTACACTGAAAGCTTCCCCTGTGACTGCCACCAGAGGACCTGAATCAATTAGCAAGGTGTTTGTAGGAAAATATGAAAGCAAAAGCAGATCCACATTCATACACATCCTCCTTCATCCATTCTCCTTCTCCATCAATATACCTGACCCACTTTCTTACTCCCTGTTGTTGCAGATGTTGCTGATACAAAGCTTGCTTCAGCTTATTGGGAAGATACATTCATCAGAGAAATAATGCAGTGCAGCAGTGTCTTCTTTTGTCAGGAGCAGCTGGAATTATTGTTTATTTGGTGTCACCCCAAGGCATTCATAATTAGGAGCAGAAGATGTGTGTGCCAAGATAAGCTGTAAAAGACACATTTTATGCCAAAAGCAGGTTGGGAATGTCTTTGTAAGTATGGCAAATGGTATCATTTATACCTTAATGAAGGCAGTTTTCTTGGATTTCATTTTTGCCATTTGCATAGAAGAATTTGATCTGCTGCAATAAGGATTCAAGTAGCATGCATCTATGATGGCGAAGTACCAAAATCCATTCTTTCAGTCTGCAAAAAATTCATAATTTTGTGATAAAGAAAAAAAAACTCTACAACGGCTCACATTTCTGAGTATTTAGATATGAATCTGAGGATTTAATTTGACAATGAAAGAGCATTATTTTACACGATTTTCAGTTAATTTAAAATTAATTTCAGCATGAAGTGTGTTAGTTTTAACCCTGCTCAAAAAGGTAAAACAAAATCCCATGATGTCCCAATGCACCTGATAGTTGGCAATACCAAAGGACGTGTGTCTCCACTAAGACTGTGGAGGGAAATGGCATAGACATGGGTACATGTTTCTTTTTGCCAGGTTTCCCACTTCAGTAGCAATCAGCAAGACTATAAGATCTTAAACTTATGCAGCTGTTTTCTTAACAGCCAACTTAGCCTTAACTGCACACACATAGTTCTATCAGCCTCCCCAAATGGGTGATAAGCTGTTATCCCTTGTCACATTCCCTTGCTTGGCCGTGGTCTGAGTAGAGGTATCTGTGACAAAAGGCTGCATCCAGCTCAGGTTCACCACCAGGACTGTGCTGTGTGGTTTCCCAGTGGGACACCTTCCTGTCCTCTTCTCTCCTGGGGACAGGCTGAACAAACCAATCCATCAGTCTCTGAACAAGCCTGTCAGGAGCCTCCCCACTGTCAGAAGGAATTATTGCTACTTATTAGTAGCCAAACCAGAGTCCAAACCTCTGTGCAGGACTATCCCCATGCATCTGACAACACCGGCCGTTCCTGTGAGCAACTCTGCTGGGAATAATTGTGTTACTAAAGTCTTCTGTGTGACATATTGCAGACTACTGACTACCAACCTTTTTGGTCCAAGCCTCACTCCAGCGACCCCTTTTGCCACCAGTCATAGCCAGGGGCTTTTTTGGCATCGTGGCTTGGTGGGGGGCTCTGCAGAACACTGAGTGAGCATCTCTGCATCATCTGCATGTGTGAGTGCAGAGCAGTGATAGCCCAGAGGTCCAAGTGTTGAGTTTCATTACTTAATACACAAACATCCCCCATGACCTCATGTGCCTCTGTACAGTACTCAGATAAATCCCTCTGCCAAGATCAAGTTGCAGGGGCCGGAGACAATCGCACACTACATGATGCCATAATAAGCTCTTTTCTCATACCTCTTCCTGGATAAAACTTAACCTCCAAATGATAAAATATTTAAAAAAATCAAAAATAAAACTAACAAAAAAAAAACCCTCTATATATTTCAAATATATTATCAACTTCATTCTTTATCAGAAAGCCTTTTAACCAGAGTTTTCCAGAAAAAAAATATGACCTGGGATTCCCAGATGACTTTATATTTTAACCCAACTGATTGGATGACCATTATTCTTCTAAAAGCAGAAAAATAAATTAACAGTCACAACACAGAGGAAGAGAACACTGATACATTTTGACACTTATGACTTGCAGATCAGAGACCTATGAAAACAGTACTGTCCTGTCAAGATTAAAAAAAAAATGAACAGGATGAAAATCAGCTACAGAATCCTAATTAGGCCTATGCTTCTCTGTCCATCCCTGACATGCCACACATTGAACTCTGCTTCTTTCCTCCACAACTGAAAGTCAAAGAGTGAAAGGTCTGGCATTTGTTGCTGGGCTGCACTGACCATTAAACAAATAAATGAGGTGACAGGACATGTCTTTGTTGGGTCACCCTTTAACTGAGATGAAACCCATGCATTTTTAGGGATGAAAGGGAAAGCATGTACCGAAGCACAGGATTATGACTACATGATCAGAATTGTACAGGACAGAGTACCTCGAGACAAAAGCCTGAAAGGACTTGGCTCAGAGTAGTGATGTGCAAATGCGGAGTTTCCATGGGAATAAACTATTTTGGTCGAAAAAGAAGCTACTTGGAATTCAAAGTGGGGCGACACTTCTAAGGCAAAAGGACCATGTGGTCATAGTTTTTTCTCCCTTGAAGGAACAAATGTTTTCCAATCTTGCTCCATTTACACATGCGTAATCACAGAATATGTAACCATTTCAAAGATAATGGACTTTGCAAGTGGACTAAATATTCACATTTTCACAAAGTTTCCATACTATTGCTGGAAATTGTTAGGCATTTATAGCAAAGGTTCTTTTCCTTGTTGGTCAGCCTAGTTGCTAATTGGCCTCATTATGGCACTAGCATCACAGTGATCATCATTACAATGTGTTGCAGTGGAACATAAAACGCTCAAGAAGTTCAATCATAATAACTAAGTACTGTAATATATACAGAAGAAAGTCTTTAGTTTTGAAGCTAGCCTGGCATTGGACACACTGCCCAGAGAAGCTGTGGATGCCCCATCCCTGGAAATGTTCAAGGCCAGGTTGGATGGAGATTTGAGCAAACTGGTCTAGTGGGCAGTGTCCCTGCTGATGGCAAGGAGTTAAAACAAGATGATCTTTAAGGTCCTTTCCAACCCAAACCATTTGATGATTCTGTGATTCTATGAAATAAGCATTTTTGTGTACTACCCTGAGCTCCGGACTGTGATCATCAATGCCATTTAGGTGTTAGCATGCTCCCAGCCCAGTTCTCACCCATCCAGACTCCCACTCTCCCATTTTGGGCTCCATTTTGGGGTGGAACGGTATTGGCATGTTCTTACTAAGCCATTTGGGCTCAGTCATCGTGTTCAAAGATGGAAAGAGAATTTAGCCATGTGAAAATGAGCTAAACCACAGTACCTGGCCCCAGCTTTGTCTAGCTTTAGAGACACTGCCCCTACACAAGATTCACAGTACGGTGCAGCACAGGCCCATCTTAAGGCCAAATTGCTGAACTAATTGCCACGTGGAAAGCCCTTTACATTTGTTGGTGTTGAATCCAATGACAGTCAGAGAGGGAAGCTGACCTCAGATGCATCTTAGGTTTTGCAGTACACTTACAGGTGTGCTTATCTACCAGATGATGGGCTTTGATCTCACTTTGAGATCCCTGAGTCTCCTCAGTGAGACTGAAGCAATTTTAATCATTGACATGTGGCCAAGAGGGGCTATTTTTAAAATAAAGTTCTCTGAAATAGAATAGGTATATATTTAGGTGTGATAAAACTAGAACATTTTTCCAACAATAGAAGTCATTTGACACTACTCAGAAAATCTGTAAAACTTGCCCTGGAAGAGTTCAGATCATCAAAGTTTAGTCACCAAGCACTTTTTTTTTTTTCTTTTTTTTTTTTCTTTTTTTTTTTTTCAGGAAGAAGAGAAATAAAAAGAGCTGTTGCATTTTGGAATCATTAATGATCTCACGTGAATTTTTTCCACAATGTTTACTTTGACAAGGACAATTTCAGCTCCAGCAGTCTATGCCCAAGTGCAATGGATGCGAATATATAGTGGTTTTAAAAACAATAATGTTTTTAGTAGATAGTATCTCACTACCTTGTTTTGATTCCTCTTCAGGAAATTATATTTTCATAATGTTAAAACTGAATCAAGGACCTGCAAGACTTTGAATTGTTTCAATATCATCAAGTAGATAAAATGCTGTGAAGTGGGCGAAGTGTGAAGTTGTATGGGATATTAAATTAAGCAAGAGAAAAAGGAAGATGCTGAGTACTTGGGAAAGGAAATGGAAAAAAGAACATCAAGAGCAAAATTTCTCACAGATCCCATTCCCTGCAATATCAGTGACCTGTGCAGATCACAACTAGGTTGGAGTCCCTACAAAACTAGAGGACAAACGATGAGAAAATCACAGTTTTCATAGGTTGCTGAGCTAAAGGCAAGTCTCAGGAAAGAAGAACATACCCCTACAAAGGCTAAAGGCCAAAATAATAAAGCAGAGGGACAGCTTCAGGTCTCTCTGCCAAGAATCTAAAAGAGCAAATTCCAAGTCCCAGAAAGATTAGACAGCAATCCCCAAACAGAGATACCAGTTCAGAGCATATAAGGACATTGGGTATGTGCACACAGATAGAGAGGCCAAAACTGTGAAGCTCAGAATCAAATTTCCAGAATTCAGTGTTTAGGGTATCAGTGTTCAGGTATAATAGGAGAGAGGCATGGTCATGAATCAAAGAGCCTGGATTTAATTTCTGGCAGCTAACTAGGGGAACTCAGGGGCTCAGTGCTACAGGCTCTGGACCTGAAAAAAGTATCTTTTGAACTTTCATATGCCAGAGAAGTCTGTACAAGATCAATTTGCAGGATGGAATTATAAACTATATTCTCTACAACAGAGATATTTAGCAGGGATCTGTACAAAGGAGATTAGGGAAAGACCCCAGCAAAAGGTTCCTGAATACTGGATCTGATGAGAGAGCGTATCTGTGCTCCATGTAGTACTGTGGCCTTGCCTCTCTGCCAGCCCACACATCAGGTGCCACAACAGGCACATCCCACGTCACACTGGTGCTGTACATGCTCCATCATCAGCCTCCACAAAGCAGGAGAAAGGACAGGGTGTTTCTATTGGATGGCTAAGGCAAAGGAAAGTCAGGTGAGAAAAATCAGCTGCAGTGCCACAGCAGGAGCAGGCAGGAGCCTTTGAGCAATTGCGATTTGAGATTTGAGAGGTCTGTGATTTCCTTAATCTAAAATAAAAAGAACATGTTATCCTTTTTGGAGGAATAAAGATTGGGGCCATTAATCGTAGTGACAATCATCCTAATAACATCCTAAAAATAATCCTAATAACAACCCACAATAACGGAAAGGTCAAAGAAGAATTGCTGCTAGGTTTAGCTAGGGAAATTCACTCGTGGTTTTAATTAATCATATCCAGCTGGCTTAAAAACTGTTATTTGGGCTCTTTCGAGCATGTGTCACAACACATTCACTGAGCCCCCCTATCCTAAACAGTAGGGAAGGAATTTATGATTGCCACTGACGAGCTAGAAGTACAAACACCAACATAATGAGTCTGCCTGAGCTGCCTAAGCTTGACTGTACCCCCCGTGTATGTGCAGCAATGGATATTGTGGGGGCTAGTTCTCAGTTTCTCAGACCACTTGCCAGGCAGGAGATAGTCTCAATGAAGCATACAAAGAGGGGAAACCAGGACAAGAGGCTTCCTTGATGGAAAATATCTGATCAGATTTCTCCAGTATCAAAAGCATACAGACAGATCTTTCCGTATTCATCCTGTCAATAATTTACAATTAAATTAGCATATACTTAAAATCTCCTACACACAGATGGACTGGAAAACTTCCATGAAGCATCACACAGTCCAGAGGACAAGTGGTTGTTAGATTCGAGAGGCTAGGGATCAAAAGCAGGAAATTGCAGCCAGTGCAGACAGAAGGGTCTAATAAGAGACTCACACTAACATTGACAGAAGCTTCAGAGAGCAGCAGAGAGCAGCATGAAGCCACCATTGGATGGAACTTGCTTTCTGATGTTCAGCTAAGAACAGAGACAGCTGACAGGACTGAAATGGGCTCCGTCACAGTTAAGGGACCAACTTTATTCTCCCACTGGTGCTATAAATATTCCCTTGATTTAACTGTTTTCCAGGAGTAAGTGCACAGACATGTCAAGAAAGTGATACTGCTGTTTTTTTAGCAAGATTTCAAAATTGCAGTCTCAGTGACTTGCTTTTAGGGGGGCATGTAAGTGCCAATCCAGACTGGAAAATCATGTTTCTAAATTGCCTCCTTTGAAGCCCCACACTCGAGAATAGCACATCTTGACAAGCAGAAGAGAATTATGGTATTTACCAATGTGTAAAAACTCGCAGTTGCTAGAAATATGTATACCAACATTTTTGCTTTATAGTGTATGGATAGAAAGTGGAAAATACTAGGCAGTGCTCAGTTAGCCTTCTGCACTGTGAAATGCACCGTGCTCTGCTCTGTTTTCTTGTGTATAGCAGAGTAACAGCTCCCCAGGCAAAGCACGGGGATGTTCAGTGCTGCCTCTGACGTTCTCACCTACCTTGTACATTTGAGCATGCATTGTACTGACCCTGCTACAACTATGCAAGATTATGGTAAAGGTCATGTAGATTTTTATAGTGGAAAATTCAAAAATAAAACTGATGTAAGAACTGTGTGAAGAAAAAGAAGTCAAATGTGAAGCTTTCGGGCCTGCAACAAAATGGGTTCTAATATCCAAAGCACTGTGCATGAGCTGGAGCTGTCTGAGGAAGTGCTGCTGGATATTTCAACTACTTCACTATATCATCAAAACTTGCATCCCATTAAAAAAAACACCTGTCTCAATGCAATCTAACATGTTTTCAAGCACTGCACTGTTAGAATCTGGAATCCTACTAATTAAGCCTTGCAGGTGAAAAAAATAATCCCCTGCAGAAATCATTCAGATTTTCTAAACTTTCTAAACTTTCCTCTAACTAGTTTTCTTTGTGTAACTTGTACAGCTGGCACCAAACGTATATTACTGTGGTTTTCTTGGCACCAGGCCGCAATGGCAGAAGGCCATGTTGTTCAAGTGAAATAGATACTAAGTACCAGATGCACAGAAGGGCTAGGGCATATACATTTCACTTCTCTCTGTATTCACCACCCTACCCTGAAGCTTGGATACATAAAACTGCTGCCTGTTTCCCTCCCCTCTTGGCATATAAACCCTGAATTCCCTCAAGGGACTCAAGCGTAAATGTGAGTGCTCCCTGAGGCTCTGGAATACTTCTGGCCATGCACACAGATACTTAACATCACTTGAAGAGCCAAGCCCTGCCACGTTCCACCAGTTGTTGTTCCATCTGAGGGGTGATCCAGCTGGTGGACTATCAGCACATCTAAAGGAGGGGTCTTACTCCTGCCCTTGGAAGCACAGCTAGCTGACAAACTACTGCTCCCCTTTTTGGGCCACAGTCTAGTGGTAAACTCAGCAAGTGAAAACATACCTTTGCAGCCATCTTCTGCCTGATGGGATTCAACTGGCCCCTCAAAAAACTTCTCTTACCACAAGTGCTTGCCTGTTTTATGGGGCAGAAGCCCTTACAATCTCTCTGGTTGAGTTAGCTTCAATTTGCATGAAAAATTAAAAGCCTGTTGAGTGAAGGAAAGTAACTTAACTCTGTCACCTAGTGGTCAGGATTCTCTCCATGGAGTTTGCAGTCCCAGGTCAACAGGAGTGATTACAAATTTTGCAATGAAAAGTTACAACAGTCAACATTGGTGAAGGGATGATGTCCCAGAACTTCACATGGAGAAACCATTGCATACAAAGCATACTGCTTAAATCTATCATTAAAAAAAAAAAAAAAAAAAAAAAAAAAAAAAAAAAAAAAAAAAAAACCACAGTCAAATAAAACAAAAACTAATGAGGGAGTGTAAAAGAAGTACCAACCCTTATCCTCAGATAAGGGCAGTTTCAGTGAGAAAGATGAGTTAAATTCCACTCAGAGCAGAACAAAGTGCCCCATTGTCTCTGTGTGCTGGTTATTGCCTCTGAGGTGTTTTACTGCTGTTTCATTCTTGAAACATAAAGGACCAACACAAATCTAGGCTTAAAAAAACCCGCATCCTGCAAGCTGAAGGGTGGCTGAAACACAGCAAATCTCACACTCTCACAATGTACGAATTTGTATTCTAGCATTTGTACCCAGGGACACTGGGAGCCTCTGAGCTTGGTTAGTTTGCCATCCAGCAACCATTTTACAGGTGCAAAGGACACCTGGAGAGTCACTGTGCTCTTCTGTTTAGACAATCATCTTCTGCTTGTTTTCTTCCACACGGAGAAATCTCTGAGTCATCAGCATCATTACTGCCTCCTTTTTGCTTACCTAGCCTCATTAAAAGGATTAGATGGATCAGCAAGGGGCAGCAATTTAACCAGTACATACTTTATAAACAAAGCTATACCAATTTCTTCCACCTCCTCTGATATTTTTGTTACATGAAGAAACACTGTGGCCTGATTTTCCCTATGCAGGACTTCTGTTCTTGGAAAGGCAGTGCTTTTTATTTGATGTCTCATATATGAATTGCCCAGATATTTTAATTCTTCCCCTCAGTCTAACATCTCTATCTATAGTAAGTTGAAGATGCTTATCATTCTATTGACCAGGCAATTACCCCATACATGACAGAGAACATTAAATGCTCCTTAAGTCCCATTACAGCCACAGGAAGATGAGTCACTGGATGGCAACTAAAATAACCATGGCATTGAAGTAGTTTTCAGTGACTGTTGCACGAAGACTATGAAAAAAGTCAGTGTGAGTGGCATCAAGAGTGTACTGCCTCTTTTCAAAATAAAATAATAACAGTGGTTGAGATTAATGTCTCAAAGATCACAAAGTATATATATGCTCACACCAAAATACACTGTAAATATCCAAAATGCAGGAAAAGCCATTTGCAAAGTTGTCATAGAGTACAGAGCAGTGTTAGGGTACATGAGTTGAGTCTTATACAGCTGAAGGATAGATGTGGCCAGGGAGCACTAAAGGTGAGGCATGTTCTGCCCCAACAATGAAACTGATGTAACAGCTATGGGCAACGACAGCCCTTCCCTTCAGTAGGGAATTCAGACTAATTCTCTTTCTTACTCTGCTAGGGCAGCACTAGGTGCTGACCAGGAAGGGGGAGTATCACCTACTGCCCTTACTAGCACTGTTCCATTTCAGAAGAAAATTATTTTCTTACCAGTTTTCTGTATGAGCAGGCACCCTGCCTGTCCTGCCAATCTACCTATAAGCAGCTTGTAAGCCTGATATGATACCAGTGTTTTATAGTCATGGATAGTAGCAGAGAATTCTTTATCTGTGGGTTTCTGACTAAGCTCCTACTTGCTACTCTAAAGTGAATGCTGAAGTCCTTATTCCTCTCATCTCATCAACGGGACTTCTGCCAGTGAGGTATCAAGGCATAAGGATGCAGTTCTTGGGGTTTCTGCTGTGCTCAGCTGCATCTTAAAATTCTACAGCTATTGTTAAAGAAATCTAATGAATAAGATTTGGCACAAAGTAACAGGGCAAGCTTTAGATCTTCTGTTTATTGCATTTCATTTAGTGAACTTCCTTGCATGGGATTAAAGATTCGGCTTTCTACAGCAGCAGCAAATATTTTGATTTCTAATAAAAAAAATCATGTTGATTATTCAGGCCAATGGATCCACAGCAACCGTGACATTACTTGTGACAAGTGATGGGAACAGTGGATATTTTTCGCTAGAGGTAGTAAATTGGAAGACAGCTGAAAAATGGAACCAGCACTGGAAGAGATTAATGAGGAACTAAATGATTTACAAGTACCATGTCCTCATTTGACTGGGAATTAGATAAATTAACCAAAAAAAAATCGATGCTTTAATGAAGCTGAAGGGCAACTCCACAAATATATTACAAATGGACTGGGAGACAAAGGGGGGAAATAGAGAGGAGGGAAAAAGCAAGCAAAGAAAAAAATGACAGCCTACATGTAAAATGTGCTTAGCAACCCAACAGAAATGGTAACAATTCAAGCAGAAACCCTTAGTGCTGTTTCCTGAGGGTGACAGGCAGGGAAGGAGAAGATGGTATAAGATAGTTGATACATCCCTTAATAAGAGGATACCTTGTATGTGGGGAAATCTTATAAGAGAACTGGGTCATGCTACCAAAACTATAGAAGAAGTTTAATTTTAAACATAATAAATTGGCTGGATATAGTGTTGTAAATGCCAGAGGTAGAGGGAAAATCAGCCTGTATTAAGGAACATGCTTTCAAGGACCTTCCAGGACACATTCCTCTGGCAACAAAAAAAAAAAATGCAAAAGCCATGAAACTTGTCCTACTTCAGCAAACTTCCATAGCCACAAGATGAAAAATACTGATTCTGCACCAAAAATAAGTTCTATATTCTGCATGGGTTGGACTTGATGATCTTGAAGGTCTCTTCCAACCTAGAAATTCTGTGATTCTGTGAATTCTTCTTGGGAACCTGAAAAATGTTACCCCATAGCAGGATTGTTGCAAAGGAAACAGCAATGCTGTTTTTCAATAATTACCATCACCAGTTCCATTTCTTGGCCGCTGAATTCAATCTTATCCTTGACAAACCAGGAAAGGGGCTACAGCTCAACAGAGAATGATCAGTTATTTACATATTAATGGTCATCCCTCCAGCCTGTTTAAGTAACACAATTTTCACTGACTCTTGAGCTGAGGGCTGTTCATACTTAGTCAGCTTAAGCATTTTAACAGGCCTCCTTATTGGTTTGTTTCCAGCATTCGGGTCCCTGGAAACTGGGAAAGGATTCACAGAAAATTTTTACAGGCCAGGTTATCCCTGCAATTCATTAAGGTGATTCAGCTATATCTTGTTGATAAAACATCTGTAAGATTTTACATCAGTTTTACCTTTGGTGGGAGTTTGCAACTGCAACAGCCATGTTTGCATAATATAGTCTATACTGTTTGACCTGCTTAAAGCTTCCTGCTCTAACACTTGACAGTGCACATAATAATTAACATGTACATTATTAAAGCATATTATTTTTAAGCTTTTTCCAGTTATGAGTAAAACTGAAAGAAATTCCAATTTTTCTGGTTCAGACACCAAATCAAGAAATGGAAAAATATTTTAATACTAACCTATTTGTTTTCAATTTAAATACTATGTTTAGCATAGACCATATCCAAATATTTTCTTGACCAGAGAGGGACAGTGAAAATCACTCTGGCCTTTTGTAAAGGAAACTATCTGGCCTGTCTCATCTGCTGCAATAAATGCTTCTGTATTACACACATTAAAAATATTAAGTCAGGAAGAGTCAATACACACCATCCTAGAGATGGATAACAAGTGCTGTTCCAAGATGTGAGAACCACTGTTTTAATATGGGTTGAGCCTAGATTTAACACTTCCTCATACAAAGCCCAATCAAGAACCACTGGATTTTGGGCTATTAATGGAGAATGGGATGATACCTTCCATTTCTTTGTTGTTGTAAGTTCTCTTCTGAATGAAATCCCTGATTAATGGTTGGGCTTGATGATCTTGGAGGTTTTTTCCAATCTTAATGATTCTCCGATTCTGTGATCCTAATCCTGAAAATATTCATGTTTGGAAAATACTAGAACTATTCTTGTCAACATTTCCATCTTCTTGTTGTTGCTGCTGCTGCTGCTGTTGAAGCCAACAGAATTTGCTGAATTAATCTCAAATTCAAATATTGCTCTGACCAACCAAATACAACCTATTTATTATTGAAGGAAGGTAGGAAGCAGGCAGGATGCAATTCTGCTTTGGGTAAAGATATTTTATAGGTTGTGTATGTGTAAAAAAAGGTAAAGGACAGGGACCATGAGACGAGCTGTCCTTTTAGTGTGACATATAGCAAATTTTAACAGCATCCTTAGAACTACTGGAGAATGAAATTCATCTCTCTGTAGAAAATTGCACTTAAGCCTTCAAAACAAGGCTATAAGTGAGAGATAATGATCGTATATACCTTTTCCTGGCTCATGAATGGAGCTGAATTTCCTCACAAGGGTTTAGGATAAATAGGAATACTCTTCTGAAAAACTACAGAAATGCCACAGGTAAGCAAAAAAAAAGTTGTTTTCATGAAGGTTTTTAGTGAAATAGAGAGGTGTTGTGAATTCCTGCACTCTTGCAGAAGTGCCCTTAGTGTACATGATACCTCCTGGTAAGAGTGTTCATGCTGTGCCACTTCACTGCTTGGTAGGCACAGCCATAAAAGCCACGTGGATTTTTTAGTGTTTACTGCTGAGGATTTTCCTTTTTATTCCATTTCACTGCTTAGGTGGAACAGAACAGAAACACACTCACCAAAAATATCACGTGTTACTGGTGCTGTTTCAAAAAAAAAGGGCAGTTAAAGAGAGATTCCTCGTTTGGTTAAAAAGTTATGCTAATTTTGCTGGACATATAATCAATGCTTTCAGTGGGGCATTCTTAAAAGATGCATAGATCCTCTAAAAGCGAGATCCAGTTCTTGATCCAATCAGCACGCAAGCACATTTTTTTCAAGGATTTGAATATCAAAATAATGTTGTCATGGAGCAGCCCAAAAGAATATTTTTCCAATGACATCAAGTACCCATTAAAATCCAGTTTTGCAAGGCAATGAGTAATTTGATGAGAGCCTAAGTTGTCTCTGGGCTTTGCATAAAGGTTCTCAGACTGCAGCAGCAGGATCAAATTGAAGGAAAAACAATACAAAGGTGATAAGAAGAAAAGAAGAAATACATTACCCTTCTGCTCTGCCTTAAAGATATTTGCTATCAATGTTGATAATGTTGCAATGAAATTAAATCTATTCTACGATGTTGTAGTCTCAAAACAAACATGTTTCTCAAAACAAACAGATATTTATTCTCTTCATATAAACAGTCATGCCTATCTGGAAGAATCAGAGCTATAAAAGGAGTAACTTCCGAAGCACAGGGAACTTGTTATGTTCTTCCCACATCTCCCTGAAAGCACACAATAATCTGAACTCTTGGTCTCAGCAGGCAGGCAATGAAGGAGCACTAAAGTCACTGCTGGTCTGGTAAGGAAACTACTGATCTCTGTGTGCAGGGACAGCAGTGCTTCCTCACCTCCCTCTGAAGAAGGAGCTCCACCTGCTGCCAGGACACACTGGGCAGTGAGCAAACAGCAAAGCCTCCAACACAAACCACCACCAGGTGGGCACTTTCTGCGTGTAAGGCATCTGTGGGAATGCTGGGCAGACGGAACACAGCAAGAAAACATGAGTGCATGTGAAAAGGAGGCAGGAGGAGGAAGAGGAGAAAGGATAAGATCATCTACCGGCTCAGAGGTGCAAGAGAAGAGATGTTTGTAGCTTCACTTGGAATACCTTTATGATTCTTCCCACCAAAACCAGCAGGACCAAAATGTTTCCTGGTGTTTTTAGAGATAAATTCGAATAAATGGGAAGCTGTGAGAAAAACCTCAACATGAAATCACTCTGATAGACCAGCGAGCTGTACAAGAAGGAAAATCATGTTCTGAATGAGTGAAAAGCTCCAGCTGACCTGCCATCAATACGCTAAATGAGCCATCCTTACTCTCCACTGGCCCTGGGACAAATGACAGACATGCTGGCAGACTCAGAGTGCCAGCCACATATACCATACACCCGTGACTCCTTATACTGTGGAGGACTCGGGACTAATCTCTGCACTACTGGGTGACACTGCTGAAACTTCATAAACCATTCCACTACAGGACATTTTTTTAAAACAAAAAGAGAGATCAAGAGGAGGAGACCCCGAGGACAAAATATTTGAAGTATTTCAGCACCCCACTGTATTTATACCTTTATGAAGATCATACAAAATATTTGATGGAGCAATCAGAAGTGCCAAAGTGTAAAACATCCACTTCACTGTTAAATTTTAAAGCTTTAATGATAAAAAATGTCTAACCAACTCTAACTGGCACCTTTACCTTTATGATAATGAGAACAAAAACAACGGAACTTGAGAGAATGAACTACTCTTTCATTTCTCTGGATAAAGGCAAAGGCATAAATCTTGTAATTAAGAGAGAGTTTGAACTGCCAGTGTTTGAGCCAGACAAACTAGATCTGTCTTGCACGTAAGCAGGGGCTTATAACCTTGGTATGATAGTTAGGACACACACTCATTAATGTCTGTCTAGAGCTATAATATGAGTATTCCTTTACACATCTGTGCCTTTCATTCTCCATTCACAGGCTTTTAAACTAGCTTTTTTTGGCTCGCCACCTGCCTTCTCATCTATTCAGGAAACCAGCTCACTTTGTGGACTCAATGCCAACTTCACGCTGAGGGCTGGCACATGGTCTGTGGACTCTGAAGCAGGAAGGGAGCCAGATCGTACAGAGTCCTTGTACTATTTCTCCAAACACACACAACATCTACCCCTTTGTAACTACACCTGAGGAAACACTAAGAAGTGTTCCATGTAGGGAGAGCTCAGGAATGTAATAGCAGCTGATGGCAGGTGCATCCAGAGGTCCTTCCTGCTGGAATCCTCTCTGACAGGGGACAGAACTGGATGTTCAAGGAGGACAAGAACAGAGTTAACATGTAGAGAAACTATCCAAAAGTGGATGGAAACCATTAGCACTATACAGCTTCCTGAACTACCGATTATGCATTTTTATTTTTTAGTCCATGCGTTTGTACTATCACTTTTGAAACTTGCACGGACTTGTCAGGCACTGAATGACATTTTGCACAGGCAGGCCTAATTTGTCTGGTCTAGGCCATTTTCTACAGCTTCTCTGTCAGCTGGGAGAAGCAGGGTTTTCAGAGGGAAATTCCACTCATCATAAGATCAGTTACTGCGGACGCTGGGGATGAGTTACCTCATGGAGATGTTCTTTCTTCCATTAACTTAGAAGGGAGCCTAATGAAAGCCTCACTTCTGACAGCTGTAGCTAGGTGACATAGTTGCATTGCCAAAAGCATGCTCCTGGAATGCAAAGGCACCTTTGCTCTAAATGGGTGATCCAAGGAACACAGAAAATAGAGTTTAAAGGGATCTTGAGAGGGTCCCTTTAACTATACAGAGATTCTCTCAACATCTCAACTGAGTGATGCTATTGCTCTTTAGGATGGAGCTAGTTACTGGAATGACCTACTCACAGTATGTATTTACTTAATAAAGTCCAGAGCTCTGACACAAAGAAAACTGAAATTAGCACAATGTTTGACAACATACTTGACATTTCCGAGAGAATGCACTATATAACAGTAACAAAAACAACAATAAAATGGTTCAGAAAAGCTGAATCTGATTATGCAGTGAACTGCTAAACAGGAACCTGAACAGAATCTTTAAAGGGGGGAGATAATTAGGCAAATGTTCGAGAGACAGAGTCTCATAAGAATGTCAAATGTCACAATTATCCATTTACTTGATAAAACAAGTGCTTTGTTGATTTAATTTTATTGGTCTAACTGCTTCCTCCTTTAAAGATTAAAACATCAGAATCAATTCTAAGGCACCATATTTTTAGGAAGGGAAGGAGGATGCCTGTGTCAGCAGAGGTCCTCAGACAGATTCTGAACCACTCCTGAGGGCCTGTAATACCTGCTGCCAATCACAATCACAAAGCCATGAGTTTTTGGAACCTATGCTGGTGGGAGGGACGGGGAGAGGTTGCAGTTTTGGTTTCATCAGACCTTCTTTTGGGAAATATAGTCCACCCACTAACACCAACCATTCAATGTAGCAGTCCTCACCAGCCATAAAAGCTGGCCACTGCAGGGAGCCTGGTGAAGGACATGGCACTTATACTCTGCTTTTCTGGAGAACCAGCTATCCCTTGACTTTAGGCAAACACGAAGAAGTCACAACCATTTGTGCTCCAGTCTGGTTCACAATGGTATTTCCATCCCAGTGTAATTTTATGCATCAGCACAAACCTGGAGTGACACAGAAGTTATTTCAGCCCTGGCTATTTAAAGTTTCACAGAGATGAGCTGTTACAGTAGCTCTGTTTACATGAGAAGAGGGACATTGTGATTTACAGCTCATGACAGAATTTGGAAAGGCCAGCTGCTTTCACTCTGTATTACACTATCGCTGGTTCTATCATTTCCATCAGCTTTGGAAATCCCTCTGTTTCTAGATGAGGATATTTTCACATCTTGCTAGTTATGTGTAGCAACAACAGCTACTGCCTCTGCCACCAAATCCAGATGCATCAACTCCAGGCTTCTCTCCTGCTTATTCAGTGTTGTCACTGAGCTATGCCCTGCGTGGTGTGGAGCGGTGCAGTCATACTACGTTGTCTCTGAGCTTCTTGGCTCAAGCTTTCAGTGGACTAGAAACAACTTTAAGCTTATCAAGGATCTTCCTGCTCCATCTCTACAGTGGAAAAGAAGAATGGGAACTGTGCAGCAATAGCATCTGAGCAGCAGCAGCTGCAACCATAATACCTGTGGGGATTCCTGGAGAGATAAAGCAAGTATAAGGAAGGGGTGGGAGAAAGTAGGAGCTCCTTCAATCGAATTATCCTTTGATACACACAGATGTACAGGAGTTGAAGCACGCTCAGCCTGGCATGTTGGTATTACAAAGTATCTGCCAAAGGACAGTGAATATCATTATCTCTGTTGTGCTACATTTTCTCCTTAGCAGCACAATTATAAACTCCCAAAGACTTAGGCCAGTTTTCAGAAATAGAAACACGAAGTTAGAGCTACATTTAGACACTGGCATCAAATGGTGAGTGGTGGCTGTTGCAGGTTCAGAAGTTTTCACAGCTAACCCGCCCATGTCTCAGCATAAACTTAGCTGCTCAGGTCTGTGCTTCTATTCCTAAAATCCTTGTGTGGTGGACCCACTTTCACCACACCTCAAATCCCAGCCCTGCCTGCTCATTAGCTTCTGATTCAGTAACCTGCCAACTAGCCTTGTGTTCAGATGAGCTGCACACAATTCCATCAGAGCCTGCTATCACCTCTCACTGTGATTTCAACTGCTGAGCTGTTTAACATTCAGAGGACACAAACAATAAACATTTCGCTTCATTACTTCTAACAAATAAATAAAATGGATTCTAGAAGTCCTCCCAATCTCTTCCTCATTCTTTATTGTTTTTGATATACTAAGCCACAGTGTCCCAACCATGGCATATTTCTCTTACATTCCACTTACTTCACCGTGAAATGACTCAATTCAGCCAAGAGGATTTGAAATACACACCAAAGGCAGTGTAAAACAGCACCCTTACCAAGTGTGGAAAAAGAAATATAGTTCATAAACAGAGTAGAAAGCATATTTAAAACAACTTCTAATGAACTCCAGAGGCAGCAGAGCTTGAACCAGACAACATACCCCTGACATCAGCATTGGCTTTCAAAAAAAATCACATTGTCCACGGGTCATATATTTCACTGCATCTCTGAAGAAATGCTAAATCAATAAAATCGCTAAAGGTTGCCGATGAATCAGGCAGTGTTCTATAAAAAGCCAAGCATTATTGCTGCAGGGCAACTTAAGAGCTGAGGAAATATTTGCAAGGAAAAGGCCATCCCTCCCACTAAAGCCCATTCATATTCAGTCGTTTGACACATTCCAGCGGACACCAGTGAGCAGCACCAGGAGCTGGAATCGTGTTGGCCTGCTTGCTCTGCTACAGCAGCTTTTCTTGATGATGTGGGGTTTCTTACACACTGTCAGTTTGATTTCTTGAGTGTTCCCCCTCCCTGAGCCTGGATTTTAGCACCGCTATGAAAACTCAAGCTTGCGTTGGCAACACATTCACCAATTAATGTCTGTGTTACCTCAGCACCCATATATCCATTGCACATTCCATACTCAGCCTTCAAAGAGCCACAAAATTACCCATACCTGTGAAATCAGAGCTGGGAACTTTTAACAATTCACAGCAGATCTTTGGTCTAGTTGTTTCTCCATATATCACAGGATGCCATCTTCTTGCTGAGGGCAGTACACAGAGGAGAATAAAATAATAGGTGAAAGCAACTTTGATATTCTAACGCAAACCCAGAAACTTAGCTTACTGGTGTCATAGAATACTTTTGGGGTTTTTTTTCCTTCATATGCTGATATCCATCTTACTGAGTGGAGTCCTTAGAAAATCAGACTATCATACTCATCTGATTCAGTTTTCACAGAAGTAAAAATAAAGATAGGTGTCTATTTCCTGAACTCCTGCAGAACACTTTGATCTTTTTAGGCTATCAATTTTAAAAGAGAGAAAAGCAGTCTAAAAGCCAATTCAGTGTTGATGGGTAGGCTAAGAAGTACTGGAACTAAGATTATTTTAATTTCATGCAAAAGCTGGGACTAGAACTTTTATCTCCCAATGTAAACATTCTAAAAAGTACTCTCTTTTCAGTCATGGGAACATACAATTTCTGCAGTAGTTTCAGAAGATAGTAATCCATTCCAGAAGTATATAGTAAATATATTATATCTTGGCAACACTGTTCTCTATTCTGCTTTCCTGTTGCTAAAAATACATATTTTTCACAACCATACTTTCAATATGCATTTAATATTTACATAAAGGCTGTTTTTGACAAACAGGGCTTTTGGATAAGCTTCAATGAGCACTGTGCTCAGCTCCATTATCTACAGTATCACAGCCCTCTGAAGATATATCCTCCCACTGTTACCACCAACATTGACACAAAAAAGGGGTCTTATTCTCCTCACAGTCACTCTCCTGCAAGCTTCACACTTGGGAAAAGCCATTCTTACCCACATTTCATTACTCACCTCAAAGAATTTAAAAGTGCAGGGCAATGTCAGAGAATTTAGATCTTATACATGACTTACTTATAAATGTTTCAGTTTGGCCCTGCATCTATACCTCTCTTCCTCTACACGCTTACATGCTAGATTCACTTCTCATAGGCATTTAGCAATGGCAAAGACAGCACTTTCAAGCAGATGACTTTGTGGGTGACCAAATGCTCATCAGCTAAACATACATCAAAATTGTTTTCCTTATTTTTTAGGAAGGCAGCCCAGAAAGACTTATGGATTCCAAATTGTTTACCATCATGTGTATTTCAACATTGCACTTGCTGGCAGATGGTGATTAGAGACTTGTTTTCAGCTACCAGTTCTGTGGAACACTTACCTACATCAGTTTTTTCTTTCTCCTGTGGTAAACCCACTGGATCCTCACAATGTATGGATTAGAAATCTTCTCCATTTCCTCATACCTTTCTGATGTTAGACTCTGAGATACTGAGTGATGAGAAGCAATGTCAGACAGTATATGGCTAATTAGTCTCCTTGTAAATTCATCAGGCATTTCCATTTAGCATTGTTGTGATTTTTATCCCCTTGAAATTATCCTTTTGATTCCAATTGCATTCTACCGTTTTCCCAAGCAGAGCATTTATCTTGTAATAATTTCAAACATGTTTCTGCAAAGCAGTCATCCTTTTAGCCCTAATATTAAAAAAAAAAAAAACAAACAAAAAAACTTCTGCCACACAGTATTTTTTGTCATTATGCTGTATCCCTTTCGTACAACGCTATTTTCTTTTTCATATCCAAACCTGACACAAATGGCATAAGTTGGTGGGATGATGAGCAAAATTCAGTCCATGTATCTTCAAGCTCAGAGAGATTAAACCAAAAATTAATTAGGTCTAAGTATGCAAAGCTCTACCGCAGAAATGACAAAGCAGAGCATCTCAAATGTTGAATGTATTTCTTACAAGTGAACATTTACAGATGCAGAAGGTACAGATACAGGAGGGGTTTTTTTGTGGTTTTTTTTTCACAAATTCTGAATCCCAAAATGGCACTAACAACACCAACTCACTAAGTTTAACAAAGATAGGTGTTCTTGTAAAATTCTCATCACATGTAACATTTATATCCTTCACCCATACCAGTCTTTAGTATTAACACAATAACTCTTCCCACAAAAAACTGCAGATTGGTTTGCATTGTTCAACATTTATCAGGCTCTAAAACAAGCACAGAGCATACCTGCAGTGAGATGTTTAACTCTCCAAATTTTTGTAGAGTACATCTCGTGGGTTTTATTGTGGTGGAAGGAGAAATCTGTGGGGAGCACCTTAGATATGGTATTTTTAGATAAGCAATATATATATGTACAAGCTCCTAACATCAGGGTGAATCTTGCCACTGATTTCCAAAGCTGTTAGGCAAACTCTAAAAAGTGCATTGAACATATTCCCATTCCTTCCTCATGAGTGCAAATAATGCTGGGCACAGCATGACTCCTCTTGCTCGGGTGTTAAATGGAGGCTGGAAAAAGCAGATGGCTTTTTGTTACTGGGATGCTGAGGGTACTACAGGGAAAAGACAGTTAAGGATCTAACTAAATCAACATTTCTGCAGGAGAAAAATGAGCCAGTGGTAGAATGTGTGCAACTTTTATAGCATTATTTGTGTTTCTTTAGGCTTGGGATATGGTATTGTAGTGGTATCACCTCTCTGCCTGAAGTGTGTCAAATCTAAAGTGTACAGGTTCTGAAAGAAACAGACTGTTAAAAAAGATATATGAATGGTGATATCTTTAAACAGTTGATGACTATGCCTACAAGACCTTTACAGATGATATATTATGGTATGTATCTCCATCTTTTTCTCCCCACACTATTCAAAATGTTAAAACTGTCTCTGATTATGATTTGTGTCTGAGCTAAGGATACAGAAGCTGATCAGCTACAGCTGCTTTATCATACTTCTCAGTAGGTGTAAACTGAGATATTTCTACTGTATTTTTCAGGTTGAGGTTTGCTCTTTTCACCTCCAGAAGAATGCTGGTTTTGCAGTTGGTGACTTGGAAACCTGCTCTGATATCAGGATCAAGGAAAATGTTCAGAATTGCCAACCACCAAGGACTGGCAAAATTTTGACCCTACTCCAGGAATGAACTGCCCAAGCTCACACACTGCACTAGTGGACAGGCCACTGAAGGGCTTGGCTACCACTGGACTCTCCCATTAGGTCCCTCTGATATGATCATAAATAATTAAGTGCTCCAGCAGGTTCAGTCAAGCAAGGTCAGAAAGAAGAAAATTAATGTCACGTTACATTTGATCTGGTGTCAGCGAGGTTAGTTTTCAATAGAGATTGTGTCAGTAGGGCTCAGGTCATTGAACTCTTCCAGCCACTCTTGTCTGATTAATTTTGCTTTTTATTTAATAGCTTTCGGGTAAGGTGGAGTTTGCTAAAATCTTCTGGACACTGTGGAGTAGAATAATGCCCTAAATTTTGCCATTTAATTTTAAATCTCAGCTGAAAAACAGCTGTTCCCCAAGTCTATAATTTGCTGTGACTGACTACTCCTTCTACTGTTATTTATCCAGGTAGCTACATTATTTAACTCTGTGAAGCACATTGGAATACAGTCTACCTGGAGAACACTAGTAAGTGGAGAATGAAGTGGGACTCTTAAAGCAGATTTCACTGATGGCTTTGAAGAGCTTCTAAAAATTCTCACCTGGTGCTTCCCAGTACAGTCATTCTTTATACATCTATTCCATAATACGACATGAAAGGAATTTTCAGCTTCAGTCCTACTACTTTCTGACTCCAGCAGCTCACAAAAATCTTTCAGATCAAAGAACCAATGGCAGTTTGTCATCTTTGTAATGATGCATTTTTAAAAGGTATAGCTGGTGCAAGAAGTTACATGTACCTTTTCTGCATCAGTGCATTTTTCCAATTAAGTAAGATGCCCCGTTTCTGCAGGCTCCACTGGTCAGATAATGGACTGCAGTGAGACAGGTCCTGAGCTGAATGCTGCAACAGGGACAAAATTAATGCTGGGAGAAAAATGACATGAAAAGTAAAATTAAGTGGAATGATTGCAGTGCAACTATATAATTCGCTTCTAAATTGTTAGAAAAATTACAAATGTGTTAATCTTTTAGCATTTAATGGGCCAAATTAATCCCCAGTTTTTTATAGTCCATTAGAATCTAACAGAGGAACCTTTAAGCAAGCTGCAGAACTTGGCTAAAAGTTACGTCCTTACTATGCAACACCACAGGATTTTTTATTCTTAGGGTATAAAAAAAGGATACATTTTATAATGACATTCTGTTGTTGCAAGGCTTTCATATTTAGGGAATTCTAGCCAACCCATTACTGCCTTGTGGAGACTGGATCTTTATTTGGACCCTGCCTGCTGGGTAACATACAACTAATTCTGCCTCTGTCTGCAATGTTCTCCTTTCAATCCTTCAGATACCTGGTCAACTCAAATCAAAGACAAGCCCAGGACTGAGCTTATAACTGAGTTTATGAGCTTATAACTTGTATTTGTTATTATATTGTACTATTATATTATGTATTTATCTTGTATTTATACCTAATGTCTGAACTGGAGATGTGAAATCAGTTGCTACAATATTTTTCTTTCAGGAAAGAAGATATTTTCTGCTCTAAGGAGCAAAACACAGTGACTTACTGCATTTATTTACAGTAACAAGGCAAGTGGCGTGCTCACTGCAACTTGTTCTTTAGTTAGTTTACAGCAGAAAAAAAAAGATGAAAATGTGAAAAACTGTCTTTGGTTGCCTTTTACTTCAGCAATGTGGTTTCATTAAATCGACTGAGGAGTAGGTCTTGGGCAAAGAGAAGCAGAGTAACCAGCAGGCGTAATATCCCACAAGTGTGCTGCAGAAAGGCAGGCTGCCCAAAAGTTCTGGTCAGCTTTCAAGTTTGATTTCAAATTGCTGCATATGCCTATGACACCAGATCTTCTGATCAACCACGGGGATCAGTAGCTTCTCAGATATGTAGCTAGACACAGATTTAAAGACCTTATAAGGAGGAAAGAATCTTACTTAAATATTCTTTGTGGGAAGGAAAAATGCAAATGAATGAGTCATGGCTTCAATTAACATCAAGTGCACTCTAATGGCCAGCTTCATTCTGTCTGATTCATGATGTAAAGCTACATGTACCCTGCAGAATGTATAACTAGGGGTTTACTAGTGCAGTCACTCAGCTTGCAGAGTTCCTCTGCTGGTTCAGGACATGAAAGTGCTCTAAGCCCATGACTGCACTGATGCACCAAGATTCAGGGTTTATAGTTACACAGGGCAGCGCTGCATCCCCAAAAAGTCCTGTCCAAAAAGATGTGGTCATGATGGATAACTGATAAAAGTAGTCTTACTTTGACAACATAAACCTCTTTGCAAGAGTCATACAGAAGTGAAATGTTATAAATAGAAAGAGAACATCATCCACATAGAGAAAGGTTCTCATTTTAAAAAACAGTATAGAATTAATCAATACATCTCTGATCCTGTAAGGTTTAGTAAGGTTTTGGCATTGAGAGGCAAGAAGCATACTCTGACACTGTTATTAAACTATTTCCTCTTAGCAATAAACCAATTATTTTGGATTAATGATTAATGAACTTCAAAATATTAAAAGCCATAAGATTTCCATTTACTAATTCCTGCATCAAGACCAATGATTGTGTGCAACTGAAATTGAACAAATCTTTCAAAAAAAACATTGAATTCTGATTTTCTACATTAGATATGTTCAAAAACCCAACACTAGTCTACATAAATGATTTCCAGTGATTAATTATCCTTTTCAGAAAGGTGTTCCTTATTTCCCTGAATCCCAGTATCCACCATCATGAATAAATACTACAAAATTATCTTTTTTTTTTTGGATCCTTCCAGGAGAAAAAATAAAGCTAGAGCAAGAAAAACAACTGATACTAGGTACTGGACAAAACAGATACCCACACAGCTTATAACTTGTGTTTATACCTAATGTCTGAACTGGACATGTGAAATCAGTTGCTGCAATCTTTTTCTTTCAGGAAGGAAGATATTCTTCTGCTCTAAGGAGCAAAACACAGTGACTGAAAACCTCAGGTCTGATTTTATTTTTAAGCAACAATTACTCACAAAATGGGACAAAGCTGAACACAACACTTGAGTACCAAGGAAGGGCTAACAAGTAAAAATGTACAGATCCTCCACCAGGAGAAGGCCTGATTCAAGTGATGGGGACAGATGTGAATGGATTTTGAGTATGCTACTTTTGAGGAATGCTCTCGTGAGCCAAAACACAACACTAAGAAACAATGTACATGTGTATATTATATCACACTGCAACAGTTTGCAGAGCTATTCAACCAAATTATCTGCCAATTTTAATTCCCAGCATAGACTGCAAAGATATGCAAGCTTCCGCCAGTTGATGCCATAGCCCATCTTCTAGAACCAAACAGAAATGAAAATGTTTTCAAGTACTGCATTAACACTGAAAATTACCATCCTACCTTTCACCAGATTTAAAAATCCTGAGCATTATTTGTCTTTCTGGTTTTTAAATCTGAAAAGACAAAAAACCTTCCTTAGAACTAAAAGTCATCCATGGAGAAAGATCAAATCTGAGACAGAGAATGCTCAATGATGAGCCAAAAACTTCCCTGTTTATCCTTGGCTGATGCTATAGTAATAGGGAACATCGAATGTGTTGGAAAATTGCAAAGTTCACTTCCCCTTTGCTGAACCTCCTCTCACTCAATCGCCAGCTAAAGAGATACTGTCATTCCTTCTTTAACACTGCTGACAATCAGCCTCTGCTTTGGATCAGAGAGGCACAGGGTTGTGCTAAGTGAAAAAAAAAAAGCCATTTGGATCAGGTTTCCAAATCAGGAAAATAATAATAATCACTTACTTTAGCCCAGGCAGACATAGTATTTATAAACTCCAACACTCACATTTATTCATCCAGTTTCCTCACAGACTTCTCAAGCATTCATGTGATAGGAAATCAGCAAGTAGTCACAATGAAACTTACTTTTAAACCAAGTATTACTCCTCCTCAGCTCCTTCCCACTTATCAGCATTTTTAACCTGCTCAGATACTCAGAATTCAGAGCAATCCGTTTTAAAAACAAGATTAATTCCTTTATTTCACATTAGAAAAAGACGAATTGTCAAGCACAATCAAAATAGTCTTCATTTTCCAGGAACAATAAAGCCAGCCTACCTAGGTTTGCATTGTTTTACTTGTGTGAGATCCAGAGGGGCTGTGTTCCACCTTTGCCATGGAAATTCCAATGCATCCTAAATTTTATTAACAGGTGAGACAGCAAGACATTGTTTGTGGCTAAATTCTGCTAAGATCTCTGCTGCTAGGCAACCTGCCTTAAGCACAGTGTGAATAAGGTCAGTCAAGTTTCTAGCTCAGCAGGATATATTTTCTGTGAGTAAAATTTGGTGGCAGACTTGATCTCACTCTTGAATCCAAGTTATCCCTTACACTGCATCTCTCCCTGTCTTGTATTTGGCCAGCTCTTTATCAGCTTTGAAATACTGCAAGGAAGAGGCACCTCCTGACACAGACTGGTGCTCTGACTACCTCAGGCATCACGGGGGAAGCCAGTTACTGCAATGCACTTCAGCCTGGAAACCTGCTGAACGTTCTGCCGTGCTGAAAACACACTTTGCAGACCCTGGGCAGATGCTGGGACAGGGACTTAGTAAAATATGTAAAGTGCAAACAGAATGGCTGCAACTGCTATGAGATTACACCTCTCACGCCAGGTCACATCTGAGAACAGGCTGGAGCCACTCCAAGCCAATGAAAAGTCTCTCTGGTTTTTCTCCAGCTCCCCAGAACCACAGAGTCTGCAGGAATCCATAACTCAGTACAAGGAATATGTGCAGTGCCACTGCCACAGCAGAGACACAGTGGCAACAGAGAAATTACGGTTTTAGTGATAGAGGCTCAAGGGCCAAGGGCCAAATGACTTCATGTTATGGGCCCAGATTCACCACAGCTAACTTCAGGTCCTCCACTGAGGCATCCAATCCCTAGGCTTCCTCTGTACCTGCCCTAGAGTGAGCAGCTCAGATGGTGCCTGCAGGTAAATTTGTTGTTTTAGCCCACATGCTTCAGCTGAGTATCTCTGAAGAAATGGGGTGAACAAGGAGAGGAGCAGGGATCCCTTTCTTAACAACTGATCAACTGCAGGGGTTGCACTATTGCTCACTACAGCCTCGTTCAGTGGTGACATGATGTCCCCTAACTCCAACTAGCTGTAGGTCTGAATTGCTGGAATAACTAAGGACATTGTCCTGCACTGTATTAGAAAAAAACCCAAACAACAGTTTCCAGTTTATATGTCATATTTTCTAAAACACAGTTGTCCTGAAGATATGGATGGTTAAGAAAAATGGATTACCTGCCAAAATCATCCAAATTCTTCTTTGTTTTGACACTGGATCTAGACAAATATTAAGTAATGAATACACAGCATATGAATATATATATGGTTGAATACTAATCCTTGCTACTGTGTGGCAAAATTAATCAAGGTGGGTTTTGATCTAACTAAAATAGTGCAAGCAGTGAACTCTGTCTATGCATTTTAAATAGCCTGAATGAATAATAGAGTGATTTTTTTTTTAATTATTTCTTCCATGAAATACAGGTGAGTTGAACACACTAGTAATACATATGGGGTGAGGGGGGTTGCCTCATGTCATATTATGCTATGAATAATATGTCTGAAGTTTTATTCAGATTTTTTGCCACTTTAAACGGAATTGTCATATTCATGTTTAAAATAAGTTGGCCATTAAATCTTCAAATAAAAGCAAAACATTAGCCATCCTCACTATAAAGTTAGACTTTCATATGAGAAGTGCTTCCTGAAAGACAATGGACCAAATGGAGATGGCAATGAAAGTATTTTGCAAAACAAGAGCAGAAAGCAACGTGCATAAAATCCCCCTGTTTCGACAGCCAAAACAGTCACTGTTACAGTTGGGATACCTGAAATCTTTATGGAGTCAAACAAAACACTTCGAGCCAGTGACTATGTGCTGTCTAAATTACATCGTTCCAGGGCAGAGGGGATTTTTTACTACCAGATGGTTGTTGCGCCGGTTGTGGTATCCTAGATATGTGCTGACATCTAGTGGGCCTTTAGAGAATGAATGCAGCCCAAATGGTTATTAATTAGCAATAAAGAATAATAATCTCAGATTATAAAAAGTATTTTCTTCCTTTCCCCCCACAGCGCATGTAATAGTGTTCTAGATAACTGAATTTTAGTGATTATTGTGTTTTTCGATATTTGTTCAAGCTGATGTTTTCTAAAGCACTGTTCCCATTGGCACCATGCTGAGTCCTTTGGGAAAATCCACCTGGAGGCATTTCTTGACTGACAATCACCATGTGTTTAAGCAGAGACTGTAAAATTGAAAAAGAAATAGATGGGAGTGCAGTTCTGCATGTCTGGAGCCACAGTAGGATCTCTATTACACCTGATTTTTTCAGAGTCTCTTTAAGCTATTCCTACTAAATTCAGATCAAAATTTGTCTTTAAGCAGTTGTTTACCTATTATTGTAAGTAAACGGCTACAAATAGCCTTTAAATGATAATTTAGTTTACTACTATCTTGAAAACACCTTACTATATTGTAGACACCAATGAATATTTATGAGAGAACAGTCAAAACTCTACTTAGAAACCCACTTCCCATAGCATTTACTCCATCTTCATTTAGCACATATTTCTGTTCATTTGCAAAACCATGCATGCAATGCACTCCTTACTCAGGATAACTAAACTGGGGAGAAACCGCTAGAACCTTAACCACTGATTTTGAAGTAAGCTGAAAGAGGAAACACGACTAGAAAATCAACTGCCTTTAGGAAGAATTGATTTGGGACAACAAAAACTCCTGCTTAGTTTTCGGTTGATTTTAGAGTCCTCACCAATGAGAAAGGTTTTTATTCCTTGAGAAATAGGAGAGCTGGAGGTTTTACAGTGATGTATGTGGTCAGAGAACCCCAGTCAAATTCAAACCCTAAAAAGAAGGTCTATACCACCTCCAAGGGGTCCCTGAGGCTGTCTTTTAACCAGCTTTGATTTCCAGGATGGAGTCTTTTAGGCTAAAGGAGTAGGCAGTTGTAGAAGACCCCAGGCCACAGAAAGGGAAAGGAATGCCATGTTGCACTAGCACTGAAGGGATTTATTCTGAAGGAAGAAAATGGAAAGTAGCTGGCATATACATGCTGTCACTGTTTCACACAATCACGGGGGTCCCTGACATGTATCCATCAGTGTCCCTAATAACCCAGTGTGCTCAGCTCCTCATGAACAGGTCATTACTTACCACTTGCATGACATTCATTTTGGGGGTATTACAATTCAAGTGGCTGCTCAGCTGGTACCCTATAAAGAGTCTTGCCACATAATGTTATTTTTCATTTTTTGCCTCAGCGCAAGACCTGCTCGTGATTTATCGGCTGTAGCAAAGCACAAAGCCATAATTTTCTTTTATTGAACTCACTCTGGGTAGCCATCACTCTGCAGAAATGCAGATGGTCATCTTATTCTTATTCGTAGCAATGGGATGAATGCCACAACTCTGCTGACAAAGACAGCAAAGCAACCATTTATAATAGTAAGAGAAACATTCAATTTAATATTTGTGTTAGCTGCACATAGTTAGGCTTTTTGGACACAGTTGTTATAGGATCCTGCTCTACTAATACTTCAGGACTTTACAGCATTTAGGCAAATTTGCATAGCATGTGTACTGGCATCCAGGTGCGATTTCTGTGCTTATGGCAAATGAAACTGAACTATACCCTGCTACATATATAGTTGGCCTCCAATTGAACTCTAATCATAATCAGGCTTTATGATGTGTATTTGAGATAGTGCAGTTTAGTAATTTGTCTACCTCTTCCTTCCCTTACTTCAATTTTCAGGGTATCCACACAGTGCAGATGAAATTCTGGTTCTGGATCAGAACCAATGAGCTTGAGTGAATGAATGTATTTAACTATTTCATTGTCAATGGAATTGAGGAGATGACTTGCAGCTTCCCTTCCATTTCAGAAAATATGGATTTAGGGAATTTCTGGTGCCAGCATGATGCACAAAGCACAGTTTCTCTGTTCTAAGGTGAGAAGAGTGGCAGTGAATTATTCACAGCAACTAGTGGAGTGCCCAGAGACTTGCCCTGTGATAACCAGTAAGTTTGTGGAGAACAAAAATATGGTGTTGAATATTAAACAGAAAGGGGCAGGTGTTTTCTAATAAGCACCCTGCTGGATCCTGCCAAAGGGCCCCCATACAGACCTTAACAGCTGAATCTGGAATGTGCTTCATTTCATCACAGAACTGGCTATTGCCACAGCAACGACTCTTGACTAATAATTCAAAGAAACAAAACAGAGATGCAAGTCAAATCCAGAAATTGGAGTATTTAATCGTTTAGAATAAGGGGAGATTTACCTAGCTTTTTCAGCGGATGGATTCAGAGCAAAAATTCATCCAACATCTGCTAATGCCACATTTTAGTATTGCCTCTTCAATCAGAGTAAATTATATAGCTTAAGTGTTCATATCACCAATTAATCTCTTCTGAATCAGATCTGCATATTAGTTGCTTGAAATAGGCTTAATATAGCCATAATTGTACAAAACATGAATACCATTTTTCATAATAATTAGGTAGTCACTTTGCCCTTTTTCTCAATTTGTCTAAATGTTCATATTTACATTAGAAGTTAGAAGTTAATTTTATCCATACAACCCTTCTCAATTACTCCATTGGTCTGTCAATAGAACCTTCAGCTTAAGGCACCAAACCTGTGCAAAGTACAAGCATTCAAGGTTCACTGTATCGGTTTCCTAAGAGGCCCATTTGAGAGGGTTGGAACTCTGCTCCAACAAGCACATGGCAAGGAAGCAAGTAAGATATTTCCCACTTTGGAAAAGGCTCAGCGAGAGGAACCAGGCACACTGACCATCAGATCCTTTCCTCCCAAGCTGAGAGCAGGCCAGGAGCTCGCTGTGAGAGGGCCACTGAGCCTTGCAGAGCAACTGCCTTTGCCAAAACTACCCAAGCATTACAGTGCTCTTCCATAGCACAGTCTGAGTGCCTCATTTGCTGCAAAGACCCCAAAAGTGACTGGGAGATAATTACTCCGACCTCTGCTTGTTGGACTTTGATCGAGAGAGAGTTGATAGCAGCATCATGAACTGTCCTCATGTTTCATTTCTTGATGTGCTGTAAACCTTTGACTTGCTGCCAAAATTTAAGGTTGCCTTATGAGATAATCCCAGCTAAGAAGTTCAGTTCCTGTGCATCTTCCTGCCCTTCTGCTGGAGACAGGGGCATGATGTAGTTAGCTAAGAAAAGAAACACAAAAGCTTAAGGGCTGTGAATAATGATCTTGAATAAGTTCTTGCATTTGCAGAACAGAGATAATACTATTTACCCTCATATTAAATTTATAAAATACTTCCCCCCTGCTGGAGTCTCTAAATCCCTTATTAGACCACCAAGAATTCTCTTATATATTTCCTGCTGGTTTTAATCGCCTATTCCCAATTTCAAGGTTATTTTCCTAAAAAAAGAAACAAAACAAAACAAAACAAACAGAAATTGTGCATTTCAGAAACAAACACTTACAGCAGCACTCAGGAAGAGCATGAGACTTGGCTTGCAAATAATAACTTAAAAGATACTGTAAATGCTTTATTAATCCTTGGTGTTGACAGCTTGGAATGCCAAATTATCTGTGTTGCACTGAGCCATGAAACTATCCCATGAGATACTCAAGTCCACCTTGAGACAGCATTGAAGCCAAAGCTTTGATCCTCAAGGCTGACTTGAGTAAATCATTATTTTTAAACTATTTAATCCCTCATGCATCCGTAGCACATAATTTAAGTAATGCATTTGACTTAAAGTTCTTACTTCAGAATTCAGTCCAGCTTCTACTGCAAATAAAGTCAGAGCACCCAGGGGCTCCAGAGAGAAGAGTTATTCCTGCTCTACTGCAGTTCTCCATTAAAGTGATGAGATGACAGAAACAGTGTCATCAGGAACCATAATTTTACCTTCTTTAGGTGCATTTTTCTTTTACTGTATTGCAGTGCAGAATTTTCTGGAGAGGAGGAGCACAAGAATTGGAAATCCAGAGGTCTTTGATTTCAGTTCTTGCTCCCACACAAGATGATGAGATGACTGCTAGAAAATAACCACAGATATCATCACACTTAGTAGCAGACAGCACCTTGCATCAGCTCAGATACACCAAGCTAAGGTTTGGGACCTTACCCACACTGCTAAACAAAGTTCAAGCTGTGTGGCATTGCCTCATCACTCTGCATAATGTTTGGTCAAGGGGTTCCCTTTGGTCCCCTGTGGTTGCCTCATAGCCTGATTGCATAAACACTATTTAATTGTGTATTATTCTCAGTTCAGAGCATTTTAAATAACACTGTGGTGGTGTCACAACTCATCAAAACAACGTTTTATCAGTACAAGATGCAGGCTATAAGTTGCATTATCTGGGGTTTAACAGAAGCCTTGAAGGTGCAAAACATCTTAGGATATCATTAGGGAGAGGGAAAAACAAAACTGGTCCTGACAACACAAAACAGTGCCAGACTGCAAAACAAGAATTAGCAGCCCCAAGGGTTCATTCCCTGTCCCTAGTCTCTCCTGCAGAAGAGACACAGCCATGGATCCCTACACACTCCAGCTGCCCTGGTCCATATTGTAGGCTCTACCCTGTACAGCCCTTAGGCTTCCCCTCCCTCTAGGCATACATCTTGTGCAGCCAAATGCAAACTCAGTTTCTGCCTGTAATGCAATGATACTAACATTTACCCAACTACTCTCCATAAAGTTCGCCTTATCAATGCCAATATACTGTTCATTGTATTGAAAAAATATATCTTCTTTGTGAATACATATCTTCGATAAAGAGAGTAAACAGAGAGATGTTTTATATTGCTGCAATTGCAAACAGTACCTGTGATTTAGGCAGTCATTTACCAAGTGCTGTAAAACACACCCACTTCTGAAACTGCCCTATCTATTAACTGTCAGTTCAAAATCAAAGGCCAAAACGAGCTCCTGCTGGCAAAAATAATTAGTGCCTGAATATTGCTGCAGCATCCTGCTCTCTGTGCAGTTCTGGGAAGGACTGGAAGATTGGAGAGGGAACATGGGGTGCTCAGGTGCAGGATGACCCCCCAAGCAGGAGCTGCCTATGGAAAGTATCCCCAGCAAAGCTGAGAGGAGCTGTATGTGCATGATCAGAAATCCTGCACACTTAGTGCTCGGCTGATCTATGTGTCTGTTAATTTTCACGGTGGTGCTGTAACTCAGACATCATTCCAGTTGAGGGAAGCTTATTTGGTATGATATGCAGTGTCCTGAAATAAAGCCTGTCACTGCTGTCTCAAGCTTACACTGCTACCAGGAGTCAGCGAATCTCAGTGAACTTGACAACGTCTTTGGAAAACAAATTTCTTACTTCTCAGAAAAACATCACGTGCTGAGTGTGAAAGGGATGGATAATACAATCCCTTGCTTTGCCTGCTCTGCTCTTTTCAACTCTATAATAGTCTTCAAAAATCTCCTTGCTGGAAAAAATGAGCTGAAATGTGGATGACCTGGTTCTGTTTACCAGAAGTATATATTGCACATATGTGTCAGCGAACCTGATTTCTAGATATCATTTTTAAAAATCACAATCAGCTAAATGTTTCAGATTTTTGCTCTTGCTTGCAGGAGACAAAAAAGAAAGATATAGGCAGGGAAAAAATAATTTTAAAATAGTCAAAATTTACTAGCTTAAAGCACTGTTATTATTCAGTGAACACTGTTTCCATTTAGTATTGCACACATGGCAAGGGCTACAAATCCCCTCAGACCAAGCAAGGGAAAGTATGTTTTCACCTGCCATCCTGAAAAAGAGATGAAATCTTATTCTCTGGGTTATGTACAACAGACATCATCCCCTTAAGACAAACTTGTTTATATAAGCTGCAGAAAATTACAGTTCTTCTATTGCCACCACCACACGGTGGTGAAAAAATGACCCTCAATAGAGGGAAGTAGCAAAGACCCTACCATGCACTAAGTTCTCAGTGGGCAGTTTGGTGTGCTTGCTTTTAGGTGCTTGAGATGCTGTACATCTCCCTGTTTACTTGAGAAGGACCTCATTTCTACCATAAGAGATACTCCAGTATAATAAAATATTTTTCATAGACTGCCTCTCAGTTGTTCCTTCTGTCACTAACTTCTCCTGCATAAAATGCAGAAATCAGTGCTAACAAAAATTCTGACATCATTTCAATACATTGCAGACCTCCCTGCTTAGACATGTGTAGCTTAGCAGCACCTTTCAGTCTAGCAGATTAAAAATATGACCTCTGAATCCCATTTGGCTGGCTAACAGACTGAGGGCTAAGAGGGAGACAAAAATCAGAGCTCTCCAGAAGTTTGACATGCTGAATTTCCATATTGGTGGTATTGAAAAGATAGAAATAGGAAGATAAAGAAAATGTAGAGCGACTGTCCTCTCACAGCTAAAATGAGCCATAAAATAATTGCTAATGAAGAAATTCACTTCCTATGAATACAGAATTAGCAACTGTAATTCTTATGAGAGAATCAATTAAGATCAGCATAATGGTAGTAATATATAAGTTTATATGACAAAAGAATTATCCTCAACAGTTCATTAATATTAAAAAGTGTCATTAATATTACTTTGGAAAACATTCTTGACATGCTTGTGGGTGTATATTTTTATGTTTTCTGTGTAGTTACAAGTCCTTAGCGCTATAGAATTTGAGCACCTTACAACTTCCAAAGGAAGCCCATTGTTTTTTGCTTACTTTTCTTCAAGGGTGGGAGAGTATAAAGATATGAAAAACAGTCAAAATGCTCTACATAGCTTTGCATATGCACTGTAAACACCATCCTAGTCTGTGTAATAGTGTAATAATGTCTATCAAAAGCTTGGTTGTTTCACAAAAAAAATCCACAACCAACAACTGTTGTAGCCAACTGAGAGAAATAAATGTGGTTCTATTTCCACCAATAAACCCTGCCACTGACAGAGCAAGGAGGAAGCTGGACATGACACAGAAATGACCATGCTATTTGTACAAGGAGGTGCTTACCAGTTAGCACACAGCAGAAGCTTCATGCTCTGTATTCTATGCAGCAAGGGGATGCTGCAGCCTGCCATTCAAAACAGCCCTTGGAACTGCAAGCACCTGTGGGATTTGGGGAAAACAGTGAGGTTGTATAAGCCAGTTTATTATCAAAGGCAAAGAAAGAGTCTGTGCAATTATCATAACAGTCAGACAAACTATGGGTTCACAGCTATATGAGGCCCAATTGCAGCCAGAAGCTGAATGGAGAGAACTGAAAGCTGGTGAGGCATTTCTTCTGCTGTTGGAAAAAGTAAATGACTATCCAAGAGGCCTAAGGAAGAGGACTGAATATCAACCAGAACAGGTAGATTCCATCTCAGGAGACTAAGCTGGAAAGCTGGTAAAATTTCATAATGAAAAGGTGTGAACATGGGCAGCAGGAAAAGAGACCTTCTAAAATTTCTCTTATTTTCTTTATCATCCCCATCATCCCTACTTCCCTCACAGTTTTGCTTATTTGAAATACCCTCTCATTCCAGTCATTGTCCTTCACTCTTCTCTTAAAAAATGCTTCAATCTTTTAAAGCTCACAGAACCCAACCTGAGTTAAGGTATTAAATATATGCATCTTGAAGATGAAAGGACAAGTGAGAAGCCAGAGACAGAATAATTTAGATAATGGGAAAATTCTGGCCATGAAGTCAAAAGGTGGGAGAGCTTATCCCAATCCTAAAAATTCATGGACTTTCCCAACATCCTTTTTAATTCAGATTGTCTCTTATGTCTGCTCTGTCCGTATCATCACTCCCATGAACCCTCTCAAACCTACTAGCTTCTGCATTCTTTGTAGGATGCTGCTTAGAAAACAGATGTGCTACAACATGTTAGCTGGAAGATGTGAAAGATAGGGTGAATAGGGACATTCTTCACATTAACACTTCATCAGCTGACACTAAGAAAAGTACATGCAGAAATAAAAAAAAAAAAAATAAAAATTGAAACACTGACCTGTGAATTTTAAATCATTACAGGAAGGGATGTGGGACTGTAGATTTTCTCCACTGACTTGGATATATAGATACATAAATCACACTGCTCTTTCAGAACCACCCCATAAATAAAATCAGACTCACATGTGCATCAAAATGCCTAATTCAGAGTCAATAAGTTATTTAGTAAAAGCACATTCTGAGGTGTGTGAACTCTACAATAGGCATTATACAGAAAAAGGGCAATATCCTTTTAAGCAGTCCATGAGCTCTTTAACAACCTCCACTCTTGTTCTGTGTCCAGAAGGCTCATGAGAGCAGATACATACAAAAGGAACTAGCCTCCACCTGCTCTCTATGATTAATAAATGTATCATTGGTCATTACTATTGTTATCCATATAGGCAAAAAACTGTCCTGTTTGTACAAGTCCTTATCAGGATAAAGAGACAGTGATATCATGCTAATATAGAAGAATATAGCTAGTATGATTACTAATACATGCTAAACTTATTCAATTTAATTTTATTATAAAATCACGTTATTTATATAATTGTATGATAAGCATATATTATATTGCAAGTATGCATATAATAGAATATCACCCAGTTCCAGACATCAGTGTTTGCTTTGAGCTTGGAGAGGATAAGGCTGCTTTAAACTACAGTCTCAAGTTTTTGCCTCTATGCCCTTTGGACTCCTCACAGACCCTTGAATCTCAAGCAGACCACAGGATTTCATGATGTGAGAAGATTTACCATTTACAGTTAAAAGGCACCTCAAGATAAACTGGACTTTCTGCTTAATTATGGTGCAGTATGGAATAATTCTGCACACCATGCAAGTACAGACAAGTATAGTGGAATATGTTGTCATCTTTTAGCTACAAAAAAAAATAATATAATGGAGGATAGTCAAGTCTCTAGTTCTTTCTTGGATGGATAGGAACAAGGTAAGGCATCTTTTGACACGCAGGAGAAACACATCCTGCAGGGCATTCTGTAGGTATTCTGTAGAATAGAATAGAATAGAATAGAATAGAATAGAATAGAATAGAATAGAATAGAATAGAATAGAATAGAATAGAATAGAAACACATTGATATAAGATGAGTAAATGTGAGACTTGGGGTCAGACTGCTTTTAGGTGAATAGATAGAGAAGAAAGGCAAAGCTGGAGTTTTAATGGTATTTGTGGCATCTTGGAACCCCATTCTGTGAACTGTGTATTTGAACTTGAACTTCCAAAGCTTTATTAGCACACTTCTTGTCTCAAAGCAAGGGATGACCTATAACAAACAACATTCAGAAGACATTTATACACCCACTTGCAACATGCACAGATAAAACTGATATAAGCATAGTACAGTTTTTAAGACTCTAATACACACATATCTCAAAATTGAGTGCTGTAGAAAAGAGACATATGGGTAAGAGCATAATTTCTTTCAAATGACAAATTCTTATATTGGAATGAAAACATGGCATGCTGTCTGTGCTAGATACTAAATTCATTCTAATTTTTATATACACAAACATTTCATAACTTTGCTAATTTAAAAGGTTTCTATCTTTTCATGTTTCCCAGATATTAAAGCAAATCAATTACTCATGGAAGGTTATACTTTGCCAAGACTGTTCACAGGACTGTGTTCTTTATTTTATTAAGCATCAACATTTTTTTAAGTGGGCCTGGGTGGCCTGAAAATAGCAATGACTGGGACTAGACCTGAGTTAGAAAACCTCCTCGTAAGCTGAGATGTCTCTGTGGTGCATCCTGGAAGTAAGTCTGAGTCTGAAGTAGAGAGGGAGGTCACACATACTTTGTCCTCTATTTTCCTGTGGAGGTAGTTGATGCAGTATAGATTCTAGCTGTGGGCTGGTACAGGTGTTTGACCAGCATAGTAAAACATGCTGCCCCAACAGCTATTGCACATGGAAGAATTGGCTAGCCTCATGGAAATATCTCACAACCTCCACAAATCCAACACTCCACAAATCCAACAGCACTATATTGCAGGTTTTGGACTGGAAGCATCAAAATACATGAGAAATTTTAAGCATGTGAATTAATGAGACCTATGCATAGTTCTCTTCTGGGTGAAATATCAGAATGATACTTACAGTGTATCAAAAAATTCCCAAATCTTCTCATGAACATGCTGAAACTTTGGCATAGAGACACTAATGTAAGAGAGTTATTCAAACTCCAGCCAAACTATTCAACTTTCAGCTGCTTTATTTACAGTTTTCACAAAACCCATAGTCTTATTAGCACTTCTTCTTTATTAGTAATTTGACTGACACCATATCAGTCACTACCAGCTATCAAAAAGTCACAGGGTCTACTCCTACTGAGTGGTTGGAGCCACCCTTTAGCTGGCTTTAATATGAATGTCTCAGGTTATTCTGTGCAACAGCAAATACACAAAGCATGTCTTCATTAGGCCCCAAACTGTTCACCAAAGGTGCATCTGGAATCACAGAAAAAACTGCAGCTGCTTCAGGAACAGAAGATACATTGCCATGGTAGAAATCACAATACAGACAATGCTGAAAGAAAGAGAAACAGAAGCCAGTAGGGTTAAATTACAAGTCCAATCCAAATGCTGCTTAGCAGTGTGAATACACTTGTCTGTCAGACAAAGAGCATAATTTCCAACACTGTCAGTCATTTACCACAGAAAACTACAAAGTTGCATTTTGAGCTGGTCAGAGCCCAGGAGACTTCACATGAAATGAAAAGCGGAATGAAGAAATGCCAAGGAGGCAGCGAACTGTTTAAAGATCTTTTTGTTTAAAGAAAAACAAAAAAAAAAGGCAGATTGAGAGATATTTTAAGCTAAAAATAAGAAAAAAATCAGAAAATAAATATAATTTTAAATAATTTCTTATGTGCAAACATTCCAAGTGGCCTTGAGCACATAGTAATCTCATAAGTGCTGTCAAACAGTGCTCACTAGTCAAAGCACTTTCCCAAGTTTTATTGCAATTCCTTAAATTTTATAGAGGCAGTTAAAAGGGATGTGAAGCAAAGGCAGCATTCTCTTAGCCTTTTATGACAGACCTCACAAATTGCTTTATTCTAAGGAAATAGCTATACCTATTTCCCACTGTATACAATAATGGTGCTTAGGAAATATTTACTTGAGTGAAATCAATTGTAAACTAGTATTCTTTTTATTTTATATCTGAATTGAACTCCAAAGATACTGCCAGCATTAAATCCTCAACATTTGGCCATGTAGAAAATTAGTAATGGGTAGGAGTATCATTCTGCTTTACTTCTAGAATTACTACAAAAGACTTAGTAAGACTGGGAAAAAAAAAATTTAAGGGGAAAAAAACCCTATTTAATCCAGAAATATAATCAGAGATACAGCTTGGGGTTTAGAGGACTGATTTAAGAGTTAGTTTATCTTTTTATATTAGCTAGTCATTAGAAAGAAAAATGCTTCTGGAATATCTTTACAGAACATAAAAATCAAAGCACAGGTGAACAGCAAATCCAAACAAAAGGAAGAAGTGTTTGCTATTCAGATCTGCATCTCTGTGAGGAAGAGCTACTCACTATTCCAGGATGTGTGTGTCAGATGAATGTTAATCTGCCTTGTTAAGACACCTGGCCAGGTTTTCTTACATGTGACCCAAATAATACGACTCTAATTTGCAGACACAGCACCAGGCATTCAGTCAAGGATTTCTAGAAGGGCAGACAAAAGGATGCCAACTTCTGCAGAACCTCAGCAAGAAGGATGTGCCTAACTCACCCAGCTGCCTTGGCAAATCCAGACCGGGACAGAGGCAACCCTGAATGCTGATGTTTCAGCTGTACATGGCAACAAAATATTTTATAGGGCACATTTGAAAAAAAAAAAAAAAGTTAGCCTTTTAAAGTTTTGCCTTTATTTCTGCTACAATAATCAATTCTACAAACAGCTATCTAATTTGCTACAAAACATGCATCCGTCCTCATGAACGCTTTTTTTTTTTTTAGAAAATTGAGGGGTTTTTATCCAGATAGCACTTTTCATCTCAGAAACTTTTCATCTCTAGATAGAACATTTCATCTCAGCAAATTTCTCGTTTCTAGAAGTGATATTGATTCCAGAATGCAGGAATGGAAAGAACAGCTGTACCATGCTGGATCTTTGCCACATCATCAACTCTGCCACTGGCCAGTACCACTCTGCTTAGAGCAGAGAGTAGAAAATAAACATTTACCCACAATACTGCCCCAGCTTCCTGCAGTTTATTGAGGCAGATGTAAGAATTTTCTTTAGGCAGCCTTGCTTAAATTTTCTTTCATGAATCTGTCAACTGCTCTATAAAACCTGGACATTTTTCAGCATCTCATGTTGATAATTTTCTTGGCTGAATTAGCCATTATATTCAGAAGTGCTTCTTTTTGCTGTGAACCTTCTAATTTCATTTCAGGTGTCTCTGTTTTGCACTGGAAAGGATAATGAACTCTACTCACGTTCTTTATGTCAAGCTTTAGGGACTTCTAGGTTGTTGTCCCTTAGCCAGCTTTTCTCCAGACTAAACAGTGTTAGCATACTTAACTTCATATTATGGAAATTTTTCAATACCTGTGATTATCTTTGTTATTCATCTCACTAACTTTTTAAGCTATTTTACATTTTATTTGAGATAGGGGAACCAGAATTGTTTCAAGCATTCAAGATCCAAGCATTATGCGGATTTATACAGTGGTATAATAACATTTCCTTGAAATTGTAAAGACAGCTTTCTTTCATCATATAAAAATATAGAGATAAAGCATCAGAACTTAGAATTCAGTATCTGTAAATAGATTTAGACAATATTCTTAAATAGCCTTACTGTCCTTAGGGCAATCTTATTTTCATATATATCCAAGAGAACCTACAAATCACTCCAATCCAATAACAGAGACTGACCTGCATTACTTCCTATTTTTTCATAGGGCAAGAATCCCAGTCCTTCTGCTAACATCCATATGGTAGTTGCTACTAATTCTGTCAAATTATTAGTGATGAGATAAAACAATGATCAGCACATTAGAAGAACCCAGATAAAATCAGGCAGAAGACAGTAATAACTCAACTTGTTCTTCACCCAGCCAGTGCTGAGGTCAAGCATGGGACTGGCATGGAACAACAGCTTCTCCTGTCGAGAAAAGTCAATCAAGCTGACCAAAGACTATAAGGTCCACCAGTAAATTTCCCTTGCAAAGTCCTGCACCCAACAGGTGGCAAAAAAAAAAAAAAAAAAAAAAAAAAAAAAAAAAAAAAAAAGTTTAAGTTCTCATTTGAGTTCTTTCAGATATTTCCATAACAGAAACAAATGTTACAGGGACTGTCCTAGGCCTGGGCTCTAGCAGCTGCTGGCAAATGGCAGAGCAGGTGATGCTCCATGCTGAGATGCTCTGGCTGTGACATTGCCCATGACAACCTGATGGAAGTTGTTATATCTGCTCTATCAAGCCTGGCAGCAGCAGACTACATCTTCCACTTTGAATGTTGTAAAAGTGTTACTAGGTTAAATGGAATATTTCATTTCATAAGCAAAAGATGTGTGAGGTAATATACTGAATCATAATGCAGCTTCTCTTCCCTGCATCCCTTCCTCACAGCAAACTGCTCAATTGTGTGTTGACAGGTCTCCTCAGACTGAAACTTTAACATCATCCTTCAGTTATCAAGCCCCCAGCAAACCACAGAAGGAATAATCAAAGGCCTTAAGGCTTTGTGCTGGAGGGAGAAGACAAGAGAGCTGCACTAAAATACACATACAGATGGTGTTCACACATTTGTAACACCTCCCAACTGAGGTTGTCAACTGGTCTGCAAGACGTAACACCAGACCGTGATGTTCCAGGTTGCAAGGTCAGCCAACAAATACCCTGGGAACTGTTCCTCAACAGTGGAGAAAATCAAAGGGAAAATTATCCAGCATTTCTCAGCTTCTGTGAGCTGTTTGAAATTGTTTTATGGAGGGACATACATCATTCCTTCTTGTAAAGAATATCTATGGTACCAATTTCCTACCAACATGATACAAACGGAGACAAGAAGCAAATATCTGGAACTAGATATATATTACTTGGCTGAGCAGACTAAATGCAATAAAACTGAGTTGAATCCCAAGAGTATTTTAGTTATTGTGTATAGCACCTTTAACCACTTCTCAGTCTTTCTTCCAATAATTTAATATAAGTTTAAAGATTTGTTGGTCTTAAAAAAAAGTTAAAATTAAACCTAGCGCTATGAGAATGTTTTCTAGAGAAAGAATTGTCAGGATATCTATCAGGATGTTCTTACTCAGATGTCTAACAAATAAGGATTTATTTTTGGATGAAGCCCTGCACTGGAACTGAGGATGCTTACATTTAATCAGCAGCATTGCCATCAGTTTCTTGCATGACCTAGGGCCAGTGAGTAAATTACTCGTTTATTCAGTTCCTGTCAGTGAAGACAATAATAGTTAATTTTTCCTACTTGTGTTTATTTAGCAAGCCATTTGAGGCAGAGACCCTTTCCACCCTCATGTATATAAAGCACCTATCACAAAAGAACTTGGATCGTTTGTGCTGCTGTAATAGGAGTAATTGTACTTATTATTTCCTCCAGGTATTCCCCTGTTCTTTGAAAGTAAACTCCTGGATCTACAGGATCCCTGTGTAGTCACCAGTAGAGGCAGGGTAAAACTCTGTACAAAGAAAGAAGCCCTGAAGTAATATGGGTATTAAGTAACATTCACGGTGTATATGACTGAAGCACATCTTGGCAAGATATTCCAGTTCATTTAAGCACAGAATTAGCCTTGATTAACTGTCAACTTTTGCTATCAAATACCACCTATTTAATTAAGTTATCCTGTAAATTACCCATAATAAGAACCGTTGTGGCTTAGATACACGATGTAGCAGCTGTAGAGAAAGACTCTCTTAGACTGGTGATTGCATCACGAAGACTTGACATGTGAAGATACCACAGTTACATGGTGATTTTTATAATATTTTTATGCATTAAAAACAAAAAGCAGGTCCTAAAATTTACCCACTGTTTAAATTACAGTTCTTGCTCTATAGTATTTCCTTTTTCCAAGTACAGCCAAGCAATGCCTTCAGGGAATTATTTTGGATTCTAAACAAAATTTAAGAAAATGTTATTCTGAATGGTAACTACTACAAAATATAGTCTTGACAGACAATGCAACAGAGCAGTGAAAATTGTTTAAGAAACTGACCTATCACTGTCTTCTCTATCTAGAAAATGAAATAAATGTGACCAAGTGTCTTAGACAAAAGACTGTGAAGTAAAGGAAAAAGGATTCTTAAAATATATCAGCATGATTCTGACTCAGCTGCATTTAACTTTTTTTTCCTCCTCTGTGTAAGGCCAATCCCCTTCAAATCTCTGAAAAGTCAGGTGGTCAAGTAGTTTAAAATCCTGTCATCTATATTTAGAGTGCTCAAAAATTTCCTGTATAGACTTTCTGTTGTCATCAGCACAAACATGTGCTCTGGAATGTCTCTGCAATATCAGTCAAAACTAAAAAAAGAAAAAGAAAGGTGAAGTAAAAAGGAAAAAAACCCTAAAAAATATTTTTCAAACTATGTAAAATATGGTATGATTTAATATTATCAAAGTTTGCAAGAGTTTCATGAGCATTTTTACTTTGATTCATAAAGAAAAAGTATTTTGCTTAAAACAAAGGACTGGAATTAAAATAACACCTGAAAGGATGTCAGGGATTTCATGTTTGTCACATATAGGATATATTATTGACAACTGACCTTTTGTATTTATATTTTAATGATGTGTAACTCTGCTGATTTATTTCAGAATCCTAGAAAAGTGCACTTGCAGAAAATCTTTTTTCTTGGCAATTATCACTAGCTGATACCAAAACCTGTATCCCAAGAGTTTTGTTCCATTGCTTCAGTGGATTTTCAACCTCTGTTTGTGATTCTCTTTTGTCAGAATTTGTGTAAGCTATGAATTGGATCTAAAAAGTGTGATATCACACCATATTTTCTGAAACTATTCCTAAAATAAGCCTTCACTAGGATATTCTGTGATGTGTGTTTATGATACTATTTTGGATTGTAAGTTGTGAAATGAACTTCAGCGTTCAAGCATTGCTTCTACAGCCTATAAAGGGCAATGTTTGGAATGTGAACAAAATTATGGTCTGTCACTACAAAATGACATTGTGTTATCAAGTAATATCTGGCAAGATGAAACAGTTGGATGGGGATCTAAACACTTTTGATATTCATCCAAAGTGAAGAAAATCATATCTGTTCTGACTGGTTGAAAATTGTTTTGAGCAATTTATCAGACCATCAATGTCAAAGTTAGTGTTGTGAAGTACAGATTGAGACAGTAATTTTGGTCTCAAAGACAAACTTTAATTCCAGCATTAAGAAAATATAATATTAACACACATTGTTATAATTTAGACAGCTGTCAAATTAGTTGTGCCATGAAATGAGCTTTGAGAGCCATTAACATGTGAAGATACATTGTTAATTACATCAGTGGTAGATGATGCACTGAGTATGCCTACCAATGAAAGCATCCTTAATGGAAAGCTGTAACATGTAAGCTAATGCTGTTTGTCTCATCTGAATGGCCTTCTCACTGGAAACAGCTGATATATATAATCAAAATTTGCCATCAGAAAAGTTGCATCAGCTGTTACTTATCCAGCTCATCACAGTCAATTTTTAGGAGATAGAATTCCAGTATTTTATAAATCTGTGTTTATTCAAGAAAGTAGAGCAATAATCTATGGGCAAACCAAATTTTGGTACAATTGGTGACCCGATATCCAACAGAACAAAAGAACTGCTTGAGCCCAAAGGATTAATGGTAGTAACCCTAAAAGACAACAATTTTTACACTTTTACCTAGATGTGTCATAGCTATATACAAACTGAAACAGGCTTAAATCAGAAGATTTAGTGTTACCTGCTTGGTAGAAAAAATAAACCACAGTCCATGTGATGATCATAATCATAGAATATTTCACATCTTCTATGTAGCTGTGCTTTCTACAAGCCCCTTTGGCAATTTACCAAGCTTTTCCTTGGCATTGTTGAATGAAATTCTCTGCTTTGCTCTCCAGTTGTGCTCACCACCCCTTGTGAACTCCTCAGATACAGTCCCATTCTACAACTAGTTGAAATTTTATAATTTTCAGCCTATTTAAGGTTGCCGTGCCTTCCTGTATCATGGTTTTCATTATACTGTCCCTTAAAATTTCTTTTTATTTAATGCACTTCTGTGCATTCAGAAAATCCTGTACTTCGGGATTTTTTTTATGTTTGTCTTTCTCTGTGAACCCACAATCTCTGGGCCATTTGTCCTAATGGCTCTCTACATTTCCTCATGCCCAGAATGTTAAATCCCTTCTATCATGCCACAGGGCATCATTTGTTCTTCCTAATCCCACTGCAAATATCCCTTCTACTGCTACCATCTACCCATCTCATCTGCTGTTTTCTCTCTGCACCAGTTAAAATAACAGTCACATATAGAAGACAAGAAAACTAAAATAATGCCTCAAAATTAACAAGATGTGTTCATTCACCTGCATGATTTTTCACTTTTATATTCCACCCCATGAAGCTGGTTTTTATTACCTCTTTCTGTTCTGCCACACAAAGAGGCAAAGTTCAACCAGAATTCCTCTGTCACACTAGTAGCTCACTTTTCACATACTAATTCACACTGCAAACCCATTGAAGCAAGGATTGTTCTATTTAAATACCTTTTAAAGGCCTTTGGGGCTTAATTCCTCTCTCCTATGCCCTGATTCTCTACCTTAAAGTCACACAGCCCTTCTCTTTTACCTGTGAGAAGCCACAGCACGGATTCTACCATTGTCTCCCTCTTCCTTCTCAGAAGCAATGAAAACATAATGTTTGTTTATTCCATGAGTGAAGGTGAAAGGGGATGTCTGTCCAGAATCAGAGTCAGGAGAAAAGACTTTAGAACTGAAAGATCAAAAGGGTAGGAATCTCATTTAAAAGTGAGGGCTCATTTCAAAGCAATATAGGTCTCAAGTTATAACCCTGTAAGAGTTTTTAATTGACAGAGACATAAGGAGCTGGGGAAGAAATCCCTCCCATTTCACAGAAATTGAAGTATCTAAAGGTGCTTGCTTATTTGTGTTATCCATCCAGTAGGATGGAGGCCAAGCACAGCAACATAAAGCAGCTGCAGTATTAGAATTGTATAAAAAAACTATTACAATGCTGCACTAAGTTATTTATGACCCAAAGATTAAAAATTATGTAGAGAGTCACACACACACTCCTGCACAAAGCTGCTCAGATTTGTGAGGTTAGATCCATCTATTGGAATCAGCTGTATAACTCAAGGCTCTCTGGGATGAAATTCTGGCCAATGTAAATGTGCAGATATTCATCAGAGTTAGAGATTGGGTTCAATTTGTATCACTAATGAACAGTGAGAGGAAGAAAAATAGATTAAAAACCATCTCACACTGAATGAGCTGTTCTCATTCTTATGTTTTTCCCTTCACATTTGCACAGGAAACACCTCACAAATTAACAGATATAGATAAAATGATAATTACATACACAGGAAAAACAAATAGAACAGGGTCAGTATACAGAGAAATATACTGCACTCAATGTCTCCTATTTTAGAGTTATATTTTTAAGTTTGACATCCTATATCCAACAGTGCATTCTTTATCTCATAAATGGAGTGAGAACCAGTTAGTTCTATGTCTGAATAAATTTCTTAGAAATTAGTTTGAGGCATAAATTCATAGTTATGAAAATGAAAAAAGCATACTTTTTCTTCAGATTAGCCCACTATGTCTTTTAATTTTGATTAAAATGAAACAGTACAGAAATAAAGTTTATTGAACCTGGAAGAAAACTGAACTCTATCAAGCCTGATGAGCATATGAGACCTATAACCTTTACTTGTTCTAATCTCAATTTCTGATCTATAAAATATTGTACTCATGAATTCCTATTGATTGTTAACAATGCTTTTTTTCAAAGGAGTTTATTTTCAGCATGCCTTTAATGGCAGTGTTCATACACACTGCAAGGACATTGAGCACTCTGAAATCCCCAATTGCTTTTTTCTTTCTAGGCCAGTCCTGTAGTGATGTTCTCCAGAAAAGCTGAAGAGCGCTTTAAAAGAGAGAACATTTTTCTCTGTTGTTCAGGCTTTGATTTTTGTCTGCTCAGTAGAATCACTAATACGCTTTGTTTCACGCATGTTTTGAGGAGCTGAACATCAGAGTTCAGATTTCCAAGCACAAAAGATTAACACAGACCACTTCTATTGAACTCCTTCTGTAGGCACCAAGCACAGAAGCACAGCAGGACATTTTGTTCTCAACAGTTTTCAGAGCCTGTTTAGAGACATATGTCTATAGACACATTTCAAAATATCTAGTGCTTTTAGATGTTTTACTAACCTCCCATTTCATGGGGACTATCCTTTTTCCCCAGAATGAAAAAAAAAGTATAATATTTTATAAGAATATATTTATGTATAAGAACTTACTGCAAGAGGTAGCAGGGTCTTGCATGAGAATTTAACTGAATTAATCTTCAGTCTTGTACCTCATGTCTCTAATTGTCCTGTGTGCTGTGCATGATAACTACACAAAGGGATGCCAAGGGATAACAGATGAACCATCATCAGATCTAGAGGATCTGGAAATGCATGTATTCTTCTCTTCTGTTTGTAGAGTGTGCAGAAGTGACTTCACTTCTCAAACTGGAGATTTATAGAGTATTGCCTCAAAATAAAAGAGGGAATTGTTTCCTCTCCTGCCCACTATGTGGCCTGATATTCAACATTGGACTAGACCCAAAACTTTGAAATAGACAGCTACTTTTAGCAAAAGCAAATGCTCAGATCACTAGGTGCAGAGTAGATTATAGACTAGCAATCCAAGATTAAAATGCAAAAACCAATAAAATAACTTCCTACTCTGTACTACTTTCCAATTTAAATCTGCAATCTGATACAGCTAATTTATCAGAGCATACAGAGTTGTGACAGATGAGGCAAAGTGCCATCAGCTACAGACTTTGTTGACAGACTCATAGCTAGGAATTCTTAGAAAAATAACATCTGAGAAGCAGGAGAAAAATCAAGCAGTGGCAATTGGATTTCTTTTTCATAGGAGAGATGCTGAAGAGAAGTGTCATGTGAGAAACAGGAGATTACAAACCACGTACTCTGCATAACAAAGTCCTTTTTTTCCCTGGAGTAAGGACGCCAGTCAAAGCTCATTCGCCAATGACATATGGTAAGTCAACTGTATGACTTTATTTCTTCTGTCAATAGAGGAAATATAGGCAAGAAAGAGAGAGATAAATATACTACAGGATATCTCCTCTGAGCAAAATCACCAGAAGGAAATGTAGATGTATTACCAAAAGATGATGTGAGAGGAATCACTCTCAGTTTGTAAAACCTCCCTTCCATCTCCCACACCTGTAAAGTTCTGGGGCAGGAAGAAATTTGTGGAGTCAGTGGAACAGAAAAACTCCAGTGTCTTTGTCAGCTCTTCCCTGACCTCTCCAGTCCTTTCCTTTATTGTGAGGGCAACCCTTTGCAATCCTGTTATCTTCTTCAGTACAGCCAACCTCCTGCCAAGAGAGCTCCAGGGACAAGGGCAGGACCTCTGCCTGAATGCAATAAAGAACAACAGGAAAAGTTTCATCCTGTAGACTGAGAATTCATCCAAGGGAAAAAAAAATCCACTGCTCTCCTTTATAATGAGGAGTTATCTCTCCCAGTGCCCCAGACTGAACCAACTTGTTTCCTCAAAAAAAATTCTCAGAAGAGTTCATTTCAGGAGCTACTTTGCGTAAGTAATACTGACAAGTCCATATACATTTGGCTCTCTTTATCCTCTCATGTCATATTAAGGGCATGCAACACAAATTCTTTGTGCCATGCTACAAATTGAGAATTGCAATGGGCTATAAGGCTTATTATGCAGGTCTTACATTGTTTCATGGTATCTGAACCAGGGGAAAAAAAAATCAGGATATTTCCTGGAATCCAGGAGAGACCAAGTACCCAGCAGGATGAGCTAACTCTGAGGGGAGCATACTCAAGGTGCTCTGTACAATAGGCTAGACCTTCTAAAACGCTGAAGAAAAACTTCCCAGTTTTGGGAGACACTTGGCATTGTATACATGATTCGCTGAAAGGCTGGGGCAGACCGTGGTGTCTTGTCCACTGCCTATTCCTGCCAAAGCCTCTCACAGTACTCACATAACCCACAGCCTACCAGTACTCCAGGCAGCACCTGGTTGTAAAACACAAACAGGATTTAGGAAGCAGAAAAACTACCTGGATGTTCCCTACGTTGTTGTTATACATCTCTGCAAGGTCAGGCAAGCACAGTACGACCTACAGACATTAACTTTGTGCCAGCTGTTCCCTTACTCCAGGAAAATAATGTTGCTTTAATCTCATTTGCAAGAGTCTGATAAAAGAGAACCATTTATCATCCACTTTAAATGAATAAATCTCATTTAAAAATCATTGTGATGCAGCTTATATGTGATCTATATTGCTAACTTATCACTGCAAAAGCTGACAGGCCCAAAATTAGATCGTCCAGATGCATATGGATATGGAGAAGTAAGACTGAACGCCACACTGCCCCTTTGTTCACTCTGCTCTGTGCTGGACTGAAGTCAGAAACAACAACTCTGCAAAGCAGAGAGCAGGATCCTTGCATATTTCAGTCCTTTGAAAGGTGTTACAGGACGGCCCTGAAACCAAAGGAAAAGATGCTGTGGAAAACAAAAGATCACTGAAGAAGTCAGTAGTGCGCTCGAGTATATGTGTGCTGATGAAGAGGGTGACTTGTCTGTCTGAGAAGCTAAAAATGTTACAGCCTTGTTTAATTTGTGTACACAACTCCCATGCTCTTTAGGAGCTACAGGATGAAAATTGTTGGTCAGTTTTTAGGGGGTTCACAGGAGTTTTAAGATTGCTTACATATTGGACATGCAATGATGCCAGTCAAAGCTCATTTATCACGTGCTAAGCCAATCTTGTGACTTTATATTTGTTATGTAAAAAAAGGCAACATGGGTAAGAAATAGAAAGCTACAGACACATATACCACGGGATATCTCCCCTATTCAGCCTTGAAAATGTTGCTGTAAAGTGGAGTGGGAAACAAACTATGTAGCAGGACCTCAAGAGTAATAAACCCACAGATTGCTAAATTGTAAGGGTTCAGAAGACAGAAAAGCATGAATTCCTATAAACCAGACACTTCATTCACAGATCACATCTTGTTTTCAGAGTTGGTAGAAATAATACAATAAAATATGATGTGTAACACTCCCAGGGACCTTCCTGAGAATATGATGGTAAGAATTAAAATAACTTGAGTTCCTAGTGACTTGTGTTCTATGTGCCCTGACTCTCCCTCATTTTATCTTGGGTGCACACACAAGCACAGAGTGGTTGAAGCTGGCATAGGTGTGTAAGTACATTACAGCAAGTGTGTGTACAGGCACCATCTTCCTGTGTAAAAGAAATGAGACAAACAAGGATGCCAGGATGTCAAAGTGTCCATAAAAGCATTATGTATCTCCATTTTGACCACTACTTCTTAAGACTGCAAATAATCCTATGTACAGAAACATATAAGAAATATTATAACAAATAAAAGGAGGGGGAAAAAAAGAAAAAAAAGAAAAAAAAAAGATAAAAGAGGAAGTAAAAAAGCAACCCAAACCATTGAGGATCTCTCTGAAAAATCCAAGGATAACAGTCTATGCAGTGTTTTGAACCAAGTGCAAAGACAAGCACTGCCTCATGAAAGGCTTCTGTGTCTTTATGTATTTCTCCCTGCTGAGGAAACTAATGGAGGATGCTTAATGCTGTACTTATCTGTCTGTAAGATGGGAATTCTGTTCAGTGAAAAGTTACCAGAGAAACCAAAGGAGGTTTGTAATGTAAGAAGAGAGACCTCTGGGAAGGAGATAAGAGAGGAACATTCTTTTTCTAGCAGGAATTCTAGTCTAGCTCCAGGAAGGACTGAGGTTAAAGAGGAGCTAAACTGGGAAGTTTCAGCAGCTTGGGAGACCAGTCACAAACTACAAAAAGCAATTGTGGACCATCCCAGAGGGACAGATCCAAGAGTCCAAAAGATGTCTCAGTAGTAAGAAAATTGAGGTATAGAAACATATCCAGGATTTATTGTTTTCAGGCTCTTTTTTAACCCCCAAGGAATTAAGAGTACTGTCACTTCCAAAAGGCACACACATAGCACTTACCTCAGCTTCGCAGAGGAGTTATGGTCCAACTACATCTGTAGTTGAAATTGTGAGAATGGGTCCTAAACAAATACAAATGTTTGGAGACATTATGGCAAATTTTAAACCTAAGCTAGGAAGTCATCAGAGGCACAAGGGAAGGAACAACACTACAGTCCATTTGTACATACAAAAACTTCCAGCAGATGAGCTCAACAAAATAGGGTCCAGCAGTCTGCCAAGTGTAAGTACTGCAAAGATTTGATTAGATTCCTGACAAATCATTAGGTACATCTTTTCAAAATAAAGGTGCTCTGGATTATACAACTACACAGTTAACCAAGACTCAGAAATACCTTTAATTAACTTTCAAGGACATTGCATGTGCTTGAACCACTTAACAATGCCTCCCATTCAACTTTTGACGTGAGTATTTTCTGTAAGTGTGATGAGAATATTAGGAACAAAATAAAATTATGCAAATGTGTCTCTGTGTCTTTCTATCAGTACCTGTGTTACTAATTTCCATTATACAGTAGAGTATAGTTTAATTTTTTGGTAAGTATTATTTCTCATGCAGTTCCTGCAAGTCATTTTGCTCTTCACCAAATATCCACTCTGCCCCATACAACAGTGCATTCTATAAACCCAGAGTAGCAAGGCATCCAGTCATTTTAATTTTACACACAAACACAGCATGCAGTACAGATATACTCTCAGTTCCATTTTCTTAGGTGTTTCGTCTTGCTCTGTGCTGGTGACAATGAAGTTTCTAACTGAGTTCACACCAAATAAAATGCTTGTCAGTAAAAGCGGGGCTTTTCTGAGTGGATGCAGCACAATGGGTACAAATTCTCAGCACAGTAGCCACTCAGGTTTAATTGCCTCTACAGACACTCGGCACAAAGCAGGAGGTAACCTTCTCCACCTCACATAAACCGGCTCGTATGAGCTGTGCTGTTAGTGCTCACTGGAGTGGTCTCACTGAGACAGCATGACATGCCTACAGCACTTTATGTTCATAACCCTCACGCCAACTTCTCATATAGGTAATCTCTAAGAGCCACCTGGTACAGACTAGGAATAAAAGAAATAACATGACAGCAGATTATCCACAATCTAGACACGAACAGGTCCACAAAGAACTTGAGAGATCTACTGTACAACTTCTGCTAATCTACTTAGGGCAAACTAAATAGCTGCTAGCAAATCTCTAGACAAAAGCTGACAAAAAAAATTTAAAAATGTAGGATAGGGACTTGTTTATAGCCCACATACACCATCTAAAAAAATCTATAGAACAAGGAAGAAGACAAAAAAGAACAGTATGTCTTCTTTTGTCTTCCTTTCCTTTAACATGGGATGAATGTTATTAATTTCCTTATTAGCTTCACTGTTTGAATCTAAGTTCAAAACCAGCACTTCTGAAATAAGGTCAAGGTCACGCTCCACCTTATTGTTATGGAAACAGCACACAGGGTTAGGACTCATGTCTTGTTGAGATTTTTGCTTTCTCATTGCAAGGTCCCTATTACCACGGCTTCTGATAGCATAATGCTTCATAAAGAAACTACTGGAATGACTGCACATTGAAATCAATAATATTTTTCTCACCACTGATAGAGATTTTGAAGTAGATTTCATAGAACTAATTGATTGGAGGGAATGTGGAGCAGTAAAGATTAGAGAGAAAGCAAAAAATTTATAAAGTGCCACAATCTTGGCATGTACAAGAAAGATCATTAACTATTCTACACTGTTCAGACTAATCAAAAACCGAGGTCACAAATGCAACAAAAGGTAGAACAAGAAGTGCCCAAGCATCCCAGCCCACTGCTCAGATGATGAAGACACGGTAACAAATAGTTTTGTTGTTATTTTGTCTTCACTTTTAATTAGTGCCTATTTACTGTTATCATCCAAAATGAATTGAAACTTTTACTACATACAAGTTTAAAGTTTAAGAACCTGATAGACTTAGAAGCTTAGGAGAAAAGAAAAACCACTTTCAGGAAATCTTTCTTAGGTGATCTTTTAATGATGTATTAAATTTCTGCATACTGCTGAAAACTGGCAATTAGTCAATTTTAGATAGGAACAGATAAAAATGAGGTTGTCATGATGCCAAGCAGCACTGACACTGAGAACGCAAATACCAGCACGACAAGCTTTATAGTTCTGCTATTCTCATTATTATTCCACTCAGTCTTTCTGGTCTCTTGCACCTAGGCATGCAGGTCAGCTTTACATGATCATGTGTAAAATGAGAAAGTATTGGTATAAATCAAAACCATAATAATTTACAAGTGTTTGGCTGAAAGGCAGACATGTTTTTCTTCTTCTGAGCAAGACCACTTAAATGAGCTCCAGATTCTCCTACACTCTAAATATAAACTTTTCTGCTCCCAATTGTTAGTTTTAATAAACTTATACTGTAGGAGAAAACAAGCATCCATGTGAAAGAAAAAATACAATCTCAAGTGATGAACTAGAGCTCTTAAAGCAGAAATTTGCTGCAACTTTTGCAGACATGCTTGTGCAGCCCCAAGCAAGGCTATGAGTGAATACATGAGTTCTTTTTGTTTAGCTACATCAGCAAGGCTAAGCAGCTCTTGGCAAGTTCATACCCCAAGGTTGCTATATTGCTTCCAGTAGCCCTAATAACTCGTGATCCCGCAGACACGTCTTTGTGATATCCTCAGTGATCTCATTATAGTGTTGCCTCATTCTGTGAGTTAAATAATATTCAGGCTGCTGTGCCTCAGGCCTGCACTACACCACTTGTCTTGTTCTGGAAGTCAGAAACTGAAAAGTGTACTGGTCCCCTAATGTAAATGGGCAAGGTTTCCATTGATAAATAAGAGCCTTTTTCTTCTGCTGGGACTACCTAATTCAGGTGCCAGATGGTTCTCATCACCACACAGCAAGGAAAGGTCTAAATACTGGTGGAGAAAATGCAGCACTCAGGCAGGATACAGCAGTGATCCAAAAAGATTGCCAGACACTGCAGTAAACAACGTTCCAACTGGTACAGAGAGGCAAAAATTAAATAAAATCCAGATTCCACTTAGCCTCAAGGCAACATCTTCAGAAAAGATCTCATCTTAAAAAGAAAATGTTGGAAGCAGAACCATTTCAAACCTGTCACAAAAATCATGTGGAAGAAAGAAGTTATATGTAAGAATAACCAGTAAGACTGGAACAATTTCAACTCTGAGCCTGCACTCTGTTCCCTGTGCTTAAGCTTTTACGTGAGGACATCCCTTAAAAAGAAATGGCACTCCCAAAAGGCAGATGTCTTCCCATGTGGCTGTAAGATTGAAAAGAAATATTACAGAATGCATGTGATCTGAAATTTGATACTGGGGAAAGTAAACTGGTTTTTTTGACAGTTTTTGTTTATTTTCTTCTAACTCACATGGCTTACAGAATGATCCGTGACTAAGGAACCTCATGTAATTAGGGAACTGAATAACCTAGTAGCAAATGCATCTTAAATGGAGTTGAATGCTGAATAATGGAAGGAACAGGATGAAATCCTTGCATGCTCTGATAGCTTGTGCTCATTATCATTTAGAAAAAGAATTAGACATCTTTCTGAATAGCACAAAGTCCAATGGCAGTATGAAAACCACAAATAACCTTTTAGCCTTCATTTAGAAACAGATAACAAACAATCTGGAAAATATCAAAGTGCCATTATATGAAATCAACAGCACAATCACATTTGCTTTCTGGTCACCCAATACCCCCAAAACCAAAGCACAAGTATTATGGAACAGGGAAGGGCAATAAAAACAATTAAATGCACAAAAATATCTCCATTTTGGAACAGAATGGAGAAAAAGAAATACAATTTTTGTTTGAAAAGCAAAAGAACTCAAAACCTGGGAATATATCTATGAAATAAGTAATGTATAGAGAAATGCAGCAACTGGATCCTAGCTAATAAGGAAACATTCTAAAACAGAAGAGATTTTTAAAACTGATGAAACACATGAAATTCAGTGTCCTAGTTCCACAAGATACTATTGAAATAAAGATTTCACTAGGATTAAAAAGAAGCTACCTGAAAAAATACTTTTCAGTGACTCCAATCTGTTTGCTTTCAGATATCAGTGTGCATTGAGATATAACTGCAAATCTTCCAGATTTAGATTATTAGATTCTAATCTTCCTCTAAAAGATGCAGTATTGGATACTGCTGGTCTTAGGAAATACAACTCTAAATGGATTTTGAGACTGGTCAAGATCTGTGTTACCTGGGAAACTTAATAGCTTAATCTGTCCACTAATAAATTAGTCAGTTTGGAAATTACTCATTTACTTCAGGGAAAAAAAAAAAAAAAAGCTAAATCCAAAACATAAAATTCCAGTGAGTTATTTGTCAAAAAAGGAAATGAACCAAAACAAACAAATAAAACCCCCTACAAAGAAAATATGGGGAGCATGATTCATATCAACGAAGTCTTGCTGCTTTGAGTTGCTTAGCACAAATAATTTTTGCCAATATGTTCAAGATCTACAAATGATGAAAACTTTTGAAAATTACCATTTATAAAAACTCCTCTAAATGCAGTGCTTTAGCTAATTGCTAAAAAAGGTTAATAGTTTCTCATGCCTCCCCCTCCTGCTAACCAAGGTTAGCAGTTGTAATTGAGCTACTACTTCATGCAGTGAAGCACACTCTCAAGGTATTCAACTTTTTATGAAAGATCAGAACAAGGTTTAATGATTCCAGTTTTTCTACCCCCTTTGGCTTAACGTAGGAAGCTTCACATAGTATAATTGAAATAAATGAGATATTAAACCCTAAAAGTCAAGGTACATATAATTAAAAAGTAATCACTGCTCACTTCAGCTACCTGCTAGAACATCGTCTCATAAGCCTCAAAAGACACATCATTTTAAGTGACTCATTTCTGTCTGCCCTTTATTTACAAATTACCAGCACTATTGAAGTTTGTCTACTTTGATTATTCCACAGGCACCAACTAATAGAGAGGTTTGAGCTTCCCAAGCTCATTTGACAGAGGTTCACAGATCAGACTCAAACCAAGGACTCCTAGATAAAATGCAGTAAAGTCATCTACTGGAAAATCAATATCTCAGATGTAATGAGTTGTAAGACAAGTAAATTAGAGTACAGATTACTCTGTCAATTGGAACACACAACTTTTCTCTGTAATTAAGTATTTCATATGTGATGCACTGCATTTGGCACTGGTTCCTTTGTCTAATTACTGTACATTTTATTTTAAATGAACAAGAAACTTCCTAAAATACCTTGGCTTCCAACTCCAAAGGTGTATGAGCCAAAAGAGGCTCTGGAGTAACGAGAAACATTTCCTGCCCTAGCAGGAGCTGGCATTGGAAATAAAGTGTGCTGTATAATTAATGTGCCTGTCCTTTCTCACTTCAGCGCTGCTACTGATATGAAAACAGTTACTTTTAGAATAGCTCTAATCACCACTTATCCAAATCACAGAAACAGTGTGAATATGGAAGGCAACATGAAAAATTACAGCTCAAATCCATAACTCAAGGAAATATTTCTATTTAAAAATACAGCTAAGAAGAATACACAGTTCCTTCATATTAGTCTTAAAACAGTTACTGATTAAGAGCTTGCAAATCCCATTCCAGTTTTGCAGATGACTGAGGCACCTAAAATCTGTTACACCTGTACTGGCATGGGACTATGCAGTGAGCTCAGGACACGCACAGGCAATTACATCAACTTTGGAAGCAGATGATCTTGGGCTGGGATGGGATTCTGGACAAACAGAGACTACTCTGAACACTTGAGAAATCTATTCCATAGCTAGAGCTTCCATATTGTTGAAGATGAAGAAAGAGTTTGGAATTTGTCCATGTTACTGCAGAAGCATGAAGGACTAGCAATAATCTGAGAGTTCTTATATTGTGCAAACCTCTGGTCTCAGAATGGAGACACCAGAGAGGACATGGTATCTGCATCATGGTATCTGCATCATGGTATCTGCAAGAGGTGGTCTGAAGACTTGTGGATATGAGTAGTGCCTGAACTCTTAGATTTAAGAGTCTGAAAGTTTTCAACTATCTCTTCTCAGATCTAAACAGAGAAGATTGATAAATACAATGCTGGCATTTGAACAGATTTGCAACTTGCGTCTGTTTTTTAAGGATAGTCTAGGAGACTGCAGATGCATGCATGTGGAGGGTTACATACCAGAAGGACCAACTGGAAATACCCTATCACCATGTATGCACTGATACATACTTCTTACGAAAGACATTTCATATTATTCTGTGATTTTTAGATACTGTATAGAGAAAGGTTTTGCTCACTCTGAGAATAAAAAAGAACTGAATATCTGTAGTTCTAAAGAACATCTTTGTGGACAGAGATGAAAAGTTCACTTTTTTGTGTTGTTCATTTATTCTTTATCTCCTTCCTTCTGACTGCGGCATCTGATCCACTACCCAGAGAAATCAAAGCGAGATTTTTCTGATCAGTGCTCCGCTGTTGGTGTCAGATGTAATCAAAGACTGGGAGTTTATTGCATTACAAAGTGTTGGGATTTAGTAACAGATCAGATCAAACAGGTTAGGGGAAAGTGCCACAGATTGGCATTTAAAGTGCATTGGCTTCTTCTTGAGTAAAACCTGGCCACTTGTCAAAGAAGAAAACTTTTCATATTTTGATACTCACTTTGTCCTTTCAAACAAAGTCATATTAAAAAAAAAACCCCACACACGTGCATGAGAAAACACTTTGCTGACTGTCTGTTAAGAGGGAATTATTATGATTTTATTTAACATGCACTGTAGAGAATTTTTTTTTTTTTGCAAAGGAACCAAAAAATATTCTAGATCAAAGCCTTCCTGTATCACCAGTAATACGGAAGAGAATCTGTGTAATTTTGAGCTATATTTACCTTCATTCTAAGTTTATTTTACATTCCTTGAGTGATGTAAAGAGGTCAAGGTGTTAATTAAGATAGGATCATTTCCCATCTTAAAAAATCTTTATCCAAACATTTTCTAGATACTTAATTTGGAGCTGGTGTGTCACCTTCAGACCTAACTACACCATGAAATGAGGTAACACACAAGAGTTTCTAGGAAGCAAATCTAAAAGCACAACACAGAGCTGTGTGTGGTAACTAGCTCAGGTCAAGAAGATGTGCCTGATGAGCTCAGGCACCACACTGGAACAATGTGCCCACCTTGCTTCTGAGACTGACAGGCTCAAACATAGCATGACACATTATCTCAAAAATTTTCACAAGGCATGTGCCTTTCTTATTCTTTCAAACCCCCTTACAATCAAAAATAATCCTTTTCCAGCAACACAGACATAAGTCAATAAAGCAAGGACAGCTTTAGGATGATTTTGTGAATCATGGTGTAACAGATCTAAAAAAGCAGCAGCACGATTGTGCATTATAATTCAGCTGACAGGAATCACGACTTCTTCCCATGACAAGTCTCATCAAAGAAAGATCATAAGGATTTTAAGCACTGATATCCCACACAAGAGCACACAGACCAACTGCTGAGACTACACACTGTCACACTAACAATCAATAGATATGCTTTCACATTCCCCTTTCTACTCTGGTGCTACCAGTTGCTGAATTTGAGCTCCATATTGCAGTCTTGTAGTAGCATATCCAAACGGGGGCAAATACACAGAGAAAAAAATAACTTACCTGCTCATGTTTTTAAATACTGTTTATGATTTTCTGCAATCCTAACCTTTACTCAGTAAGCTGCACTGCACACCAGTTTTCAACAATAAGCATTTTATAGTTACATTCACACTGTGCTAAAGAGCTGATAGTGTAATTTTCAACTTCACATTGAATATACATGTTTTCTTTTTAAAGTCAGAAAAATAGTTTTTTATTACTGACCTGAGAAAACAAACAAATACAAAATACAATGAAAACAGCACTGTATTTTTCTTTTAACCACAGCATAGCTAAGCAAAGTCAGATTTCCCACAGACTGGCCAAATCGAATACAGAAGTTCCCAGCACTTTGTCTCCATTGGGATTAGACTGAAAAAAAAAGAGTGGAAAAAGCCACACTCCTTAGAGTGAAACTGCAGGAGACAAAGGTTCTGCCACACTCATGAAAAGGCCAGGGAGCTGGGCACACAGAGTGATCTCTCCACCTGAGCAGCCACCAGCTCAAAGTCAAGATACATAACAGAGAAGAACTTCAAAACTTTCCCAGTCATTCAGCACTCAGCAGGACTTAAGCTACAACTCACCTGCTAACCTTGAATAGCAGAAAATCAGATTACATAAGGAGGATCATAATACCCTGAGACTACTCTGATCCTAGAACAGTAAGTATTCAGGTGATTCAACCTGCCCACCCCTTATGCTACTTCCATTCAGTTTGCCGCTAAAATTAGATGCCTTTGTCACTCTGCATGTAAGCATCCACAGTACAAACACTGAAAATAGGGAATATGCATAATCTCGAATGTTTTAATTTTGCATTTCAACCTTGATAAAAATATATTCACTTTATTCCTAGCAGCCATGTAGATATTTTCCTGAATATTAATCATAGGATCTAATCTTAGTGTCAGGTTCAACCAAGCCCTGAAATCCTGAAGAAGGCACAGGTAACGTAATTTGTGTTTTAATGCAAAAGAACTAGGGAGAGTATTCAGGAAAAGTAATCCTAATTCACTTTTTAATAAGATTAGTTAAACTGAATTAAGTTGGCAAGTGGATGCTTTTACTCAGAATGAAAGTGGCCTTAACTTGGTTTAGTTTAATTTGCTTTGGAAGAAGTTCAGGAATTAATCTGATTTAACTAATCCACCTATTAAATCCATTAATTACTTCAGATTCTTGAGTTTTCCTGTGCAGACAAAACCACTTTCAACCACTTAATTGTCGGAGTCTGAGCTTGAAGATCTAGACAGAACAGCTTAAGGAGCACATTCCAGATATAGATTAGCATCTCCATGGCTAAACCTCATTAAACAATTCTGTGATCTTAATACAATTCTATTGCAAAACAAAAGAGATTAATCACCTTCAGTGGTCTACAGAACAGGTCATGTGTACACTAAACACAACAGACTCATTTTGGGCAGGCTCACCAGACACTCTGTTGCTCAAGAGGCTTTTAGCTGACCGTGGTTGGAGGTTTTCTGGGTCAGATTGTTTTATCAGCTGAACTGGAACGTTGAAAACATTGAAAATGGATCTCAAAAGGAAGAAAATATAGAACTTTTCTCTCTGACTTTAAATTCACATTTAATCTATCTAGGTTTTTAAGAGTTTCTCCTAGAGCAGTTGATATGCAAACAGGGTAGATACTCTGAAGCAGAAACTTCCAGGTGGCCCTGGGGCTGCAATACATCACCTGGTGGAGGTATGAGCCTTGCTCAGTATTTTCAAAGCTTTTCCATCTATCACCTAAAGGAAGGTCAAATAGATTGATTATTTTGCCGTTCTTCAGAGGATGGAAATTACCATTAGATTAGGGGAAATCTGAACAAGTGACAAGAATACAAATGGAAATTCACTCAAGGAAAGACAGGCTGAAGTCAAGCCTGCTGCAGTTAGTCATTTGGGTTTTGTGACACTTGTCAGCCAGGTATCACAAGCTTGCTGCAGGGAACATGTAGACAACAGCCTTACTCTTGCGAACCCAGCCCAAATATTACCTGTAGTTTCCACCTGAAAATGCTTCAAGAGATCATGTCTCCACATTTCTCCCTGTCACAGCCCTCTCAGGGAAGGGCTTCTACTCTCACTCCCTTACATCTTGACTGACCCCAAAAGGCAGGATGGAGTGCAGCTGGGGCCAGGCCACTTTGCTTTCCAGAGGACCTGTTTAACCTGGATACGGAACAGAATTGCGGGGCAGGATATACCGAATCCCTGCTAGTGTTCCTTCTGGCCACCAGAAAGAGGGACTGGGAGGTGCAGAGTCCAGCATAAAACTCAGAAAAACACAAGGATATGGTAAAGACACCAAACTAGGTCTACTCTTAGCTGGAAAAGTGTCTCAAACCCATTCATGGCATGTTGGTCTCAGCCTGCATTCCTCTGCCTATCATGCCCCAGGGCCAATGAGCTGATGCCCAAAACACAACTAATGACATATTTCACCACTCAGAGGGGTGTATGATCTCTTCAATCAGAGACTGAACAGTGTCTGCCCTATCTGAACACTGCTGTGTACTTACCAGCCAGTTAAAAACATCACCATCCACTGGTTGTGACAGACTGAATGGGAGAAATCCTCTAGTCCCACTATGAGCTCCTATATCATCATGAGGCCAGGAAATGTCTTGTTCCTGGTTTGCTGAATATGCACAGCACTTTCTTTCACTGCAGAGTCTGCCTAGGCACTCTCAGAAGTTGAAGAACTGATGCAACTGATCTACATTTTGACTAACACCTTCTGGCTAAATCCAGTTGCCAGAGAACTCAAGCCATCATGACATACTCCCAACCAATGAAAGTAAACTCACTTATTCATCTAGGAAGTTAACTCTAGAAGGTTGTACCAGGCTGGAAAAGAAATAGTTTTGTGTGTTTTGCCTTCTCCAAGATTGTTAAACCTCTACAACAGCAAAACCCTAAATTTAGCACAGAAAAGACTTTCTATTTTAAGGCATATTTATGACAGTGAAAACTGCTATCTTACACACACATAGGCAAGTGCTGTTGCTGGGATTTCTTTATTGACTTAGAAAGACACATTTTCTGCTAGCCTGACATTAAAGCAGCAAAATAAGAACCTCACCCACCCTGTAAACAAAATATATTGACCATAAAAACCAAACTCTGTGATTAATAGAGAAATAAAATCTTATGTCTTAATCATATTATAGCCTGACTGTCAGTTACAGCAGTGGGCTACAGTAAAGTTAATTTTCTTCACACCAGATAGTATAGGGCTGGGAGTTGGATTTGTCCTGAAAATCATGTTGATAACACAGGGGTGTTTTTGCAACTGCTCAGATGTGCTCACACAGACCTTTTCTGCTTCTCACACCAACCCTGCAGTGAGTGGGCTGGGGGTGCACAAGGAACTGTGAGGGGACACATCTGGGACAGCTGGTGATACAGCCAACAGACCAAAGGGATATTCCATGCTGTATGCCATCATGTTCAGCATATAGAAAAATCTGGGGGAAGAAGGAGGAAGGGGAAAAAATTCAAAGCATTGGTGTTTGTCCTCCCAGGTAACCATTAGATGAGATGGGACCCTGTTTTCCTGGGGCTGGTTGAACCCCTGAAGCCCACAGGAAGCAGTGAATTAACTCTTTGCTTTGCTTGTGTGTGCAGTTCTTCTTTACCTATTAAACTGTCTTTATCTCAACCCATGAGTTTTCACACTCTTACTCTTCCAATTCTCTCCCCCATCCCACTGAGGACAGGGGGAATTAGTAAGTGGCTGTGGCGGCTGTGGGGTAGCAGGAACCACCTGAATCCATGGAGGATAAGCCATATCAGAGGAAGTGCAAGTGTAGCAGTACAGGACCCAAGCTGGCTTGGTTGCCCATGCAATATTTCACTTCTCCTGTCCTGAGTGACCACCATAAGCAGCAGACAAAGGGAAAAGAATGTTCACAGTCTACAGCAGGCTTGCTGTACTTACATGCAAGTGATGGGTAACAGAGTATCTATCTCCATAACCACCTTCTGTCTTGACACTCTCCAGCCCATCTCCTTTAGCTTTTGGTTGGAAAAAGAGCAAGAAGGAATCCACAATTTACAAGGTTTTCTAAGTATGGTGTTCTATGTGTATTTATCTTCTCCACAAGAAAGTAGAAGAAGGTTGAAGGTATTTTCCACAAGAAAGAATAAAGGTGAGGGAAGAGCCTCTCAAAAGTGTTGTTACAGATGGATAATTCACCATGCATGTTCTCACCTACAATGGCTATTTGTCTATGTTTTCAAATAAATTGTATGTATATATAGAAGATATTTCCAGATAACATAATGCAACACAAGGTTTCATACTAAGACCACATTAAGCAAGAGAGAGATATACAGGAATTTGCTACATTAAGTGACTCAGATTCTATGACTTTTCACAAAATTTAACAGAATATAAACTCAAGACACAAAGCAAAGATTTTTCATTTGCTGCTTTTTTCTGTGCCAGGCCTGAAGGCCCACAGGACCTGTGATTGTGGAGGCACTGGGCTCAGCAATGCAAAGAAATATCTTCACTCATACTGTTCTTGCACTCTTTCATGGGAAAGGTAAAAACACAAGTTACTCACTACTGCCACAAAATCTACTCCTGCAGAGCTGTGAACCCATAATGCAGCTGCCAAGGTATATGAACAAGAATCAAATCTCAGTATAAGTCCTGGATGACACTGAAGCTCCTTTGTGTGAAAGAGTCTTTCCTAGTCACCTTCTTCCCTCTTAGCAGTAGCTCCTATTTTCATACTTTGATCAGCCTTAGCACCTTTCCCTATAACCTAAGGACTACAGATCAGCTCCCCAAAGTGCCTAATCCCCTCAGCCACCAGCCTCCTTCCTGCCTGTGCCTAAACTCACTGGAGCTTCTGAGCCTTTTTTCCATTGCCTTTCTAGATCTCAGATTTGCAAAGCTGTCAACATAGCTTCTAACCAGATAGTTTCCAGACTTCCTCCCTTCCATCACAAATCATACTGATCATACACCTTCTCATGGCCCATTTTTCCCACCAGCAATCCTTTCTCAGCAACTTTTGCAGCCATATTTCCTTTTCCCTCAGCTTTTCCATGTTTCTTTAAAGATGCTATCTGCTTCCTGACTCTCCCTTTCCTCTTCTGCACTTTTTGGTACTTACAATTTCTTCTTTTTCTTTTCACGAATGGTTCAATATGCCCTTTTCTCCCCTCTCTCAGAGGCTGTGTATGCTTCTGTTCTCCACTCATCCTACACTCTGATCTTTCTTTCTTACATTTGATTTTGAAGCTTCATTCCACAAAAACTAAACAAAAGGCAGAAAAGAAAGCAAGCACTAGTAAAGCCTTGATCAGAGCTCCATACATCCTCCAGCAAAGTTTAGCTCCAGTGGCCTTTAAGGAGAGCAAACAGACCCTATTCAGGTAACACACCTGGAAGAGGAAATGATTGCACTCAGCTGTCTTGGCTCTCACATCACTGTCAGACAGACACCGCTGTGCCCCTCGAAGCCAGGCATTACTCTCAGTGCAGATTATAAACACCAAACACGCAGAAGAACCTTAACACAGGACAAAAACTACTTACTTAATATTAGTAAGCATTCTAGAAAATAAATTCCCAGAAGACTAATGCTCTTCCAGGTGTGCAGCCTTCAGCACAACTCCTCAGGTACCCAGCTGAGGCAGTCAATAACTGCTTTGAAAGACACTCCTGCCCAGGGTGAATTATCGCTTAATTAGATGGAGCCAGGATGTTCCATCACATGAGCAATGCTTTATGAATAAAATCAAGTGTATCCTGCTTTCTAAGCATTCATCTCGCTGCAGCACAAAACCTGGGAAGTGACAGTTTGCTACCAGGAGGAAATCTACCCAAAAGAGATATCTCTTATGTTTCAAAAAAAGAGTGCAGCTATAAACAGTTCAAACAACTCAATAGTCTGCAGTGCTGTCAGTCAAAAATGCTTATGTGGTGCAGGAGCAGAGGAAAGCTCCAGTCAATATCAGGGCCCTACTGTGATGAGCTGTATCGATGTGGGAAAACAGCCTGGACAGAGTTTCCCCACAAAAGCAGCTCCATGGGCACTACCCTCCTATGCTCACTATAACACCCCAGTGAGGAGGACTTTTCACTAATCCACTTCCAAAGTAGCTCAAAGTGATTTCAGAAAGATCCTCTGTTTGGATTAAGAATGACCACATGAGGAGATGGCAGGCTTCAAAGTTGCATTCTAGATTGTTTTGAAGCAGCTTTCGCTTACAAATGTATACTTTAAAATAAAATCTCTGCCTTGAAGGATTTATTATCCAAAAATCCAATCTTGCAAACACTTATGCACCTTCTCAGCTTGTGATACATAATTAAATCCTTCCTGTGTGTTTTAAGAAGCTTGCATAAAATTTCATGATCTGAAATGTTAGGAACAGTTTTTAATTTCTGAGTTAATTGGAGGTGATCTCCCTCACATCAAACTCCTAACAACAGGTCAATAAATTCAGCAGGAGGTCTTTTCAAGCAACATTTAAATTTCCAGTTCATAAGAGAAGACTCTAAAATCAGCATGTACTTGAGTGAACATTGCACTTCTCTAGAGGATAAAATCACTTATACTTCCCACATTTCAAATGCTTTGCTAGATCAAATACTATAAAGACACATGTTAACACTTTAATTATTTGGTTAGTCCAATAATTACTGAGAGTTTTCTATACAAAATTGGCACAACATTAATTCCTTGGTTAATTTAACTCTTTAAAAGGTAGTGCAATGCGTGAACAGAAGCATGAGGGAAGATTGTAACCAATACCACTGCTAAAAGGTTTAGTAACTTGTGCAACACAGAAAAAGTCCTACAAACAATACCTAGAGAAACATTTTGTGATATAGAGACAGACAGACAGATAGATATGGTCAGAAGTCCAGGGAAACAGTGATAGTAATCCAAATAAATCCTAAGATTAATTAAATAAATAGAAAATAGGATAGCTTGGGTTGGAAGGGACCTTAAAGGTTATCTACTTCCAACTCCCCTACTCCTTTCACTGGACTAGGTTGCTCAGAGCTCCATCCAACTTGGCCTTGAATACTTCCAGGAATGGGACATCCACAACTTACTCAGGTAATTTGTTCCAGTGCCTCACCAGCCTCACAGTAAAGAATTTCTTCCTAATAACTAACCTAACCCTAACCTCTTTCAGTTTGAAGCTATTCTCCCTTGTCCTGTCACTTCATGCTTTCATAATAGTCTCTCTACATCTCTCTTGTAGGCTCCCTTCAGGTACTGGAAGGCTGCAATTAGGCCACCCCAAAGCTGCCTCTCTTCCAGGCTGAACAAACCCAATTCTCTTAACCTTTTCTTGCAGGACGAGTGCTACATCCTTCTTATCATCTTGGTGTCCCTTCCTCTGGACTCACTCCAACAGGTCCATGTCCTCCTTCCTGTGCTGCGGACCCCAGAGCTGGGTCCAGTGTTCCAGGTGGGGTCTCACAGAGAAGAGTAGAGAAGAAGAATCCCCTTCCTTGCCCTTCTGACCACGTGGCTTTGGATGCAGGCCAGGATAGGATTGGCTTTCTGGGCAGCAAGCCCACACTGCCAGCTCATGTCCAGCCTCTCACCCACGAGCACATCCACGTCCTTCCCACTAGGGATATAGAATAAAGATGTTGGTAGCAAAAAAATTTATTCCAGCCTCATTCAGTACAGGGTTGAGGGCATCAAGTCTCACAAATGGGTGGCACCATCCACACAAGGAATAACCCAACTGAGAGCACAGATGGTACACAAATTCTGCTGAGCAGCTCTACTGGTAGGTGTCTGCCAAAGGTGCTGACTAGACAAAGCTGCTGTTCTCCAAAAGGAAGCCCTGAGCAAATGTAGTCAGAGGCTCTCTAGTAATGAGTGGGAGATGGACTGTATAACACTAAAGGTGCAAACACTAAAGGCAAATGTGGATGATGTGTACTGGACTATTTACCTTTCTGTGGGAGCTGTCACCACTGACATGTCATGTAAAATCTCCTTTGAAAACCGGTAATATACTGGAGACCATGAACTTAGAGAATGCATGTGTCATTCATCTCTTCTGTAACACTAAATTTGTGACATTTATAGCTCCCACACGACACTAAAGTATAAATTCCTAAGCCCACCCTGGAGAAAAGTAGCTAGCCAGCTGGCTGGCCCCAGTGCCTGTCTCCAGATCAAGCCACCAAGCCCCCACATTTTTATTCCAAACCTCAGTTCTCAGTGATACAGACCACACATGATTGAAGACACTCAAGCCTTTGAAAAAGATGAGAGGAGATTAAGTTCCTACAGAGAAGAGGATGAGAGTCCTATTTGCTACTCAGTGCAAACTTTGAAGCTAAGGTAGTAAAAGTAAGTGGGGAGTGACACTGGAGGGAGACCATCCAGAACACAGACACATTTAGGCTGTGGTTGAGAAAGGATAAGTGTGGCTACCCACTCACTTCAGCTAACTGGATTTCATGTGTGTATGTGTGTTTGTAACACTTCCTTCCATGTTTGCAGAAAACTGTATGATCTTAAATTTTGCTTGGCCTTTGTTTGGCCAGTTAAGTTTGTCTGAAGCTGTCTACAAGGTGGCTTGGGGGAAACCCTCTGAACTGAGCAGATAGTAAAAATTTTAATGTGGCAATGACAATTGTGGACCTGCAGGCATTTTTGGGAGACCCAGTGCTGAAAGTTCCTCTTGCTACACTGTTAATGACACTGATTTGCAGTTGCCACCATTACTGCCAAGCCTTGGAAAATGTGTTCCCTATGGCAAACACAAATCAGCATTTCTCTTGCAAAGAGCAGATGGATGAGCAGCATCCTGGGACTCTAGGCAAAGCCTGAGGCATCACATCTGGGAAACTTCCAGTTATTCTTCCTTTCCTTGCTTCCATAATTTAGGGACAGCTTAAAATAAGCCAGGCAAATACTGACATAACCTAAGTAACCTTTCTGAAAGCCATATGGTTACACTGCTTTACTGGTAACACTATAGACCGACCTTTTTTTTGTTAATCGAAGCAACTGTTGATGCTTCTTGTTTCCCTTCAGTGGTGATAAATGCCTTTGTTTCTCAGCATACTAATTCATAGTGAACCCTCCCAAGTACTGCAGATAAATCAGCTGGGACTGCAAGAAAGAGGGGCAAGAGCTGCAATCCTAGGGGCCACTGGATTTAGTACGGTAGCCTCTGTCCTGGTTTACACTGTGTAATCTTTCAACATTCATATATACAGTGGGAGACACCCTGGACAAGCTGGTTATGAAAATAATTGGGGTTTTTATCTCACAGTCTACAGCTGCCCATCTTGATAGAGAACCAGCACTCTCCAAGTGAGTCTTACCTTAAAACAAGCTTTTGTTATGTATCAGGTGTCATTCCTCATCAGCTACCATCTAGGTTTCTTTGGGTTACAACAGCTCTGCCAGGCATGTGCACTTCCTGGGAAGTTTGTGCCAGCAGCCCCACAGAAACAGTCTGCATGAAAAATTCATTTGCATCAAATCTCTGCAGCATCTATTTTATCAAAGCAAGTGCTTGCATGCTCAACCAGCATAAGCCACAGATGGGAGGTTTTAGGCAATCAGCTGCGAGATTAGGAAGAAAACCAAATACATATCCTGCCTATGCATTTCTGAATGTAAAAAAAAAAAGAAAAAAAAAGTAGCATAGAAAGAGTAAGAAGCAGGTCAACTCTTCTATCAACTTCAGTAACAGAACATGGATATTTATCTGGAAGGAAAACACATTGCCATATAGTCTGCTTTGATTAACTCATCACATAAATCCTCTTTTACAGGAATTTTCAAGAGGTATTCAAAGCACTATTAGAAATGTCAAGGCTAGAACTGTCAGGAACTACAGTGTGGATGAGCCTCAACTGAACAAGGCAGAGTGTAACAAGTTGAAAATCCACTGAATTAAAAGTTTTTGATTAATTTAACTTTCTTATAGGAAATCAAAACTCCAGTTTGTTCCTAGTCCTCCTCTTGCCAATCAGAAAAGCATCTTCCCTTTAGAATATTATTTTTATTTCATTTCCTGCTATGATTTCCCCAAGCACCTTTGCCAATTGGATGTCTCAGGTCATATGGATTTTCAAGAATGACTGGACTACTGAAAAACTTAAAGCTTCTCATAGTCTTAATATTGCCTCAATAATTATATATCCCTTATAGATCCAGAAATAAACATGATTTTTCACAGAAGTGAAAGCATACAAAGAAGATCCAAATTGATTTGCAGTCCTGTGGATGATGAGAGGGTATCCCAAAGACTGAAGAAGAAAAAACAGTGTTTTGGAGTCCCTAAGAAACCTACAAAACTGTATATACACCAGGAAGAGCCATTAGACCCTTGCAAGGAAAAGGAATTTTATGTGTTGTAGCTACTAATAGAGTAAAATAAAACTGAATAAAATTAGAAATAAACTTTTGGTAAGATGCTGTCAGCTTTTATTTCAAATTTCTTCCATTTCCTAAATGTAGGTTTTGTGATGCTAATCTATATTTGAGTTGCTACACAGCATTTTCATTAAACAATTTCTTGTCTTAAAAAATATTTACTTCATGTGCAAAATAAAACAAACATATCATAAAGATGGAAAGGTCTCCATTTTTTGTTTACATATGAAAATTTAACTATTTTATGTGGTTGTTTTATTTATTACAAGACCCCACGGAAGCCATACACTGGTTGCTGAATGCTTCCATTCTCCCCTGCACATTGTGCTCCCTAGCTGCATTTTCTCTTCCATCATTAAAGATCTTCTCTCACAAGGGATGAGACTGTCACAGTCCCACTATAAGGAAAGGAAAATATGAGCCAAAGGGGAAATATTTTTGAATCCAAAATATAACTGATTTGAATTAAATGTTCCATATTCAAGTGTTTTGATAAAACTTTTTTTTTCCAAGACAACATAAACAAACTAAAGCCTCCACAGAAATATAGTCTAAAATGTTGTCAATAATGTATCTGGCAATGTATCAACAGTGTAAAGTTGATCTATAAACAAGGTGAAGTTTTGTCTACAAGTATCTAAAGGTGGGTTGCCAAGAGGATGGAGCCAGGCTCTTCTTGGTGGTGCTAAGCAATAGGACAAGATGCAACAGCCAGAAAGTGATGCACAGGAAGCTCCCCCTGAACACAAGAACTTACTGGCTTCATGACTGTGCACTGAAACAGGTTGCCCAGACAGGTTGTGGAGTCTCCTCCACTGGAGATATTCCAGAACCATCTGGACACAATCCTGTGCCAGGTGCTCTGGGGGATGGCCCTGCTCGAGCAGGGAGCTTGGGCCGGATGACCCCACTGTGGTCCCTTCCGACCTGACTCATTCTGTGATTCTGTGTATAGTAAACCATGAAACACCACAGTGTTTGCCCATATAAATGTGATAGGTAAGTGTAGGAAAGCTAGAAATCCCCAAATTCAGTCATAATAAACCCAGATATTTCTATAATATCAATAATACTACTGAAATTCTTACTGTTATAACCTAAGTCGTAGTAGGTCATATGTAATTTATTCAGGCAGAATTTGTTCTTCCCATAGGAACATCTGTGAGAGGGGCTGATGGAAAGAGACAAGTATCCCATGCCTCATTCTGTTTTCTTCCACTAAACCAAATATATTTACCTAAGGTAGGTAAATATCAGCATAGTAAAACCAGTGAGCCACTGCAGCAAGGGAATGCTAAACTCTCTGCCTTCCCCAGAAAGAGAGCAAACAGGATCTGTGAGAAACAGCAAATGAATGACTCAGACTGTCCAGCACAAAGCAAACATGCTCTCCAAGTGTGTCCCACAAGTCTTTTGGGCACTAAAAGCTCTCTTCACCACAGAATTCCAAGTGAGAAAAGGTGTGATACTGCAAAGAGGGTGAAGAATGGTAAATTTTGAAGGAATAATGTCATAATAACCTTACTAAGATTCCTTGTCTCTGTTAGTGCTACAACCACGTGCTCTTAAAAAGACGTATTTTTTTTATTCTCTTGTGTTTTTTTAACATCTACACTGCTTGTTTCTCTCTTCCCACACAGTTTGGCAGGTAGTTTCTTTTCCTTATTTTGTTTCTCTTTCATCTGACGGATTTCAGGAGCAAGAACTGTGTTTGTGTTTTGAATTTATAGCACAGTAAGAACATATGAATTTAAAGCCATAATCTAATGTAAAGACATTAAATCACCAGAAATAATAAAAGGCTGATATAAATTGTCCTAGACTGCATAGCTGTAAATGCAAGAAACATGAGTCAAGATTAAGTTGTAGTGGCATTTTGGCTGTCTCAATATAGACTAAAGAGAGATGGAACACCTGCTCTGATCTTCACAAATTGAATTTCAGCTCCTTGGAAGATTTTGAGTTCTCATTTGCATTAGGAAAGGACACCATTGTTAATGTAAATTGGACATTTATTCACATAGCAGAATAGAAAATGTGCAATGTGCCTGCACATAAGCAGTGCAAGCAACTATGCTACCAACAAGAAAACACAAAAGACACCCTAATTACAAGAAACAACTACCAAGTAATTTGTCCATCAATGTTATGCTTCAAATGCTTCAGCAGCATGCAGTCAATGACATTACTTTAACACTTATCTTCAGAAACTACCAATAATCCAGTAAGGGGGAAATATTATTTTTTCTGGTACAAAACAGTAGTGAGATGACAGTCATACCTCTCACACTGAGACAGTGGGGAAAGCAGAGATTTTTTGACTCTATTTCTGAAAATAGTTCCGAGAGCCCTTGCACTCCAGCAGACCTGAGCTGACATCTTTTCACCATCACAGATAACTCACTATTCCCTGGCTACAGCAAATCCTTGTCCAGCATCTGTACATGTATGTGGTTGTGAACAGGTAGATAAGCCAATGTGAAACATACTAAAATTCCTGCAGAGCAATTCATCCTTTTGCTTCAGTTATTCATCCAAAAATAACAAATACATCCTCAAACACATCACACCAGTTAGAACTGGCAGGGAGGCTCTGATAAATGAGTGAAACAGTGAACAAAATCTTTTCCAGAACAAAAGTTACCTTAAGATAACTTCAGAAGTCATTTTCATATCATCTTGAGATGAGACACATTTCTTTATTCTCAATTTATTTCTCTGCGGTGGGGTCCATTCTGAAGCATGAGCAAAATGGCAGCCCCACTGAGAGAAGAGGAAAAAGAAAGGGAAAGTAAGTGGAACAGAGATACTTTAACAATGACCAGAGTATCTGTGAATGAATGTTGAAGGTACATTTTTGATCCAAGTTATTTAATCTTATTTAAGTAAGATTGATACCGCTATCAAAGTTATCATATATAATAACTGCCATTTTCATGAAAATAAAGAGTGCTCATGAAGTCATTTGACTCTGCCAGTCCTTCTTTAGTCACAGTTAAAATGAGTAAGAAAATGGTTTAACAATGAAGAGAAGCCTCTCCCCACCACCACTAGACCATTCTTCTTGAGCACCCCGACAGGTCTACAAACACTTTTGTCTTTACACTTCAGCAATAACACAGCTGTTCCCCAAATGTGTTCAACAACTGCTCTCTAATGCCATCAGTTTCATAGTGTAAATGGATCTTAAAATAGCTGGAACATTATGTCCTTTACCATTCTATCTTCCCGCCTGGCTGCCAGATTGTTCTCTTTTCCTTTTTTTTTTTTTTTTCTTACGGATTAAGTAGAACCACAGCAATTTGTTGATTTGAAAACGAAGCAATCCCTTTCAACTGCCTCTGTGCTCATCCACTGCTATCACTGACTCTACCTGAATTCATTTTGGAGCCTGCATTACAAAAGCTTTATTCATGAAGAATTTGCACATGCAAGTAGTGTTGATGGTTCAGCTGCTGACACTGGCCCTCTTCACTTTTCTTCTTGCCTGTCTTTTTAGGGGCATAGATTGATTCTGCAAACATTTTATTTGTAAGTGCCCCTCTTGGTGGACTGTGCAGGAATACCAGCAATTCCTCTAGCTTTGCACTCTTCCAAGCTTTGTCAGCAGCCAAGGGGCTCTACACAAGCACCGGTGTGATTTTTCTTGAAACCAGCAAAGAAAATAGGCCCTATTCCATTGCCAGAAACCAGGACAAAATTATTCAACAAGAGACTTGGCACTAGAAAAGCATTCTTCTCTGTGACTTACAATCTCCCTTCTGCTCCATTGAGAGGTGTGTGGGACAACAGGCCAGCTGTTAAGATTTATCTATGACAGTTCTTCCCTCAGGGGGCATAACTACAGTTGTGTTGCACTCTCTCACACAGAAAGATGAAGAAAACACTGGTTTGTTACCCCAGAACCTCAAAATGAAGCAAATATTGCACTGGGGACAGAAAGGAACATCAGCAAGGTCAGATCACTCTGCCTCTTCCCCTCGTTCACCAATAGATGGTGGCAAAGGCCCCCTCCGAAGCTGCCACTGGACTTGCACAGTTATTTTTTCAATTCCTCTCATAACATAGAAACTGGGGAGGGCAGATGCAGACATCTCCTTTGCAACAATCACCTATAAACAAGCTAGCAATTTTGTCTAACATACCTGTACATAATTACTCTGCTAATGCCAGGGGTTTTTTTATCTTCATATTTTTCTTTTGATTTCTTCTTTTGTAAAGTAACAGTAGTGTTTCTCTTTAATTTCATGCAACAGAGCATAGAGAAGAACATTAAAGCAAGCTCTTCTAAAATGGATTAAGAAATGGTGCTTTCTCCTAGGAACTCAACACAAACCTGCCTGAAAGCAAGGAGGGACTAGAGAAGAAAGAAAATTATTTCAAACTCTCGTTGCAGAATGCAGCATTTTGAAGAGCAGGTTGCTCTTTTCCAAACTGCCAACAGTCAAGGCAACTTCACATCATTTCAAGAGGCTCCAAAGAGCTGCCTGACACTCTTGGCCACCCGTGTCAGGCTCAACAGACTTCGGATGGCTCAGGGGAACCAAGTACCAGAGCCTTGCAAAGCAGTATTTGGCAGTAAAAGTAGCAAACACTATTTTATTTTGCTTGCAAGGCTTTGTAAGTACCATGCTTGTGCTTCAGGGAGTTGTGCAAGAAGCCTACCTCCACCTGGCCCAGGAGGAGCAGTACGGGTAGAGTACGAAGGGTGGCTGCAAAGCCCCTAGCACACGTGATACAGAAAGCTGGAGCTCTGGATATTTGCAAAGTACCTGTCACGATACCACCTGAAGTAAGCCAGATGTGCTGGTCAAATATATATCACACAATAATATCCTGCCTGTCCTGACATGACATTGGTTGCACCTCATGACAACATTCACCACCTCTTCTCATGATCCTGTGTGAGGTTGCCAGCAAATGATTGTCACATTCCACATCAGCTCTTGAGGGATGGCCAATGTTTTTTAATCTTTAATTTGTGAACAAAGACCTTTGAGTTCCTTGAGTTCAAATTGGTTAAAAAAAAAATCGTTTTAGTCTATTTGTTGTCAGGTTCACCTCTGAACACACTGTGCTAGTCTCTTTTCTCACATACCTTTGTAGAGCACTTCACAAAGATTTTTCTGTTTTTATATAATTCACATAGATGCTTTTTAGTTCTTTGCTTATTTGCAGTAACTCATCTCCAAGCTGGGGATCTCTGATCAGCTTATTTGTTTAAGTACCAGTCTGTCAGTATAAATAACCCCTTGAGAATCAAGTTTTCCATCTTGAAAATAACAGCAAAAAAGATACTCTCATATTATTTCCCCCCTTGCAAGTAGAACGAAACTTTCCCCAATATTTTGCCCAGTCAACAATCTTTTGATTTTTGTACGGATGCTCTAAATTAGTTTTTTTAAATTTAAATTATAAACCTTTTCCTCCTGAGTTTGAAATGTAGGTGTACAGAGAATCCAAAAAGACATTCCTAGTGACCCATGAGGCTCTACTTCTTACCTAGAGACAGAAGAAGCAGCTCTGAACCAGATACCTTTTGTGTTGGATTAGGTAAGCTCCAGACATCCCTTACAACCTAAATTATTCTACAAACCTATGACTCTATAATTCATTCACTTATTAGTTTGCATCTCTATCTCTGGATTATTTATGAGAGAAAGATTATATTCCTAAGAAAGACAAATTCAAAACAGAGAAAATAGATAAGTAGTTCAATTTCTATTCCTATCAGTCCTGGGCTGATATAAACATAAAAACTTATAAAATACTCAGGTTCCCAAAAGGCAGTACAGTGCAGGTACTAATACTTTGCTAGGAGATCACCACAGATAACACACAAATCTCCTAACACTGAAAGCCTAGACAGTTCTTTTTTCACCTCAGTAAGTTATTCCTGTCTTACTGAGTCTTCAGTGTGAATTTTTCATTGTCTACACAAGGTAAGGTGGCATCTGTACTAACTTAAAAAGTGGATGCTTAGCTGTAGGATACATACCAGTGGCTTCATTCATGCCCTCCAGAACCAGCTTATGCTCTTTGATATCATCATGCCTTTATCTGAGGATGCCAAGAAATTGAACTAGGATTTTTCTATTGCTATTACTATTATTGCTAGGGCTAGTAGCAGTAGTAGCACAGCAGGTTGGAGGAAATTCAGTTATGTTCCCAGCCACCACCTTGTTATTCTTCATTGGCTATTACAGATTTTTGGACAGGTTTCTGATGATAAAATATATTGCTGAGGGTTTCAATACAGATCAAAGTGGGCAATAGTAGCAAAGAAAACTATCAATGGCCCTACCACTAAGGAAAAAAATAAAGTAATGGTTCAAATAGTTGAGCAAAAAAAATATAGGTTAAGGGGCAGTGCACTGGACTGAACACTGAACACTTTTTGCCACTGTACTTAAAAGAGATTACTTGGGAAGTGTGGATTAGGGCAGGTTTGGGGACAAATAACACAACAGCCTGAGGGCAGGAATGGAAAACACACCTTCAGAAGTCCAATGGTTTCCTAAGCCACCAGCAGTGCTCCAGTAAGATGATATGCAACAAAGACATATTTTACATGTGGTCTTCCCACCCAGCAGTGTTTTCTGTGTCCAGACTACTGCTTCAATCTAAAAAACTTCATCATCTGCCAGCTGGTTTGGGAGTAGTGCCGGAAGCACCATGGCTTCATTTCATTTAAGGAGGAAAAGGGGAATGCTTGTTTATTTTTTGAAGTCAGGGCACACAATGGAGGGAGCAGCATTCAGTCTGAAGAGAAATACTGGTGGCTACAGCATACTGAGTATAATTATTTGTAAAAGCTCAGCATTTGAACCAATGGCTATTTAAGTCAATGGGCGTTTTTCATTGACTTGGGGTGATAGATAAAATGGGCCATTAGTGCACTTTTTAAAAGCTCTGCTGAACAAATACATCACTAGGTGGTTCAGGATGTTTTTATAATGCCTTGCCTTCTCTCTCAAATACTGCATTTATCTCTAGTCTTGTCTTTTACTGCAGCTTGTATTGTAACACTTTCACCTGCATCACAGGAAGAGAAGAATTCTCAGGGTCTTTTCCTCTTAGTGATAACAGAAAATCTGCTCCATTAGTGTCCTCATACCACTGCAACTCTGAAAAAAGAAACTTTATCAGAGTATAGAAAGGTAGAAAACATCCTCATACTGCATACTTTACAATCTTTAAAATATTCCACTTTTTTTTTTTTAATTCTGTTTAAACTGTTTTGTTACAAAATTTCAGTTATTCTCACTTTGAAGCACAGCAGGGTGAAACAAGTGGGCAATAATTATGGATTCATCAAACAAAAAGTATTTGGAACTTTTCTACTCATGATGGATATTTCCCAGAGGAGGAAAAAGAGAAAAAGAAACAACTTTAAGAGAGTCATCTGTATTATGCCAAATTGCCATTCCATTCAGTCTTCTAAAAAGGTCTTGTTATCTGATGGTATTATAATTTAATAGCTACAATTAGGTAAAAGTAGATACCATGGAGAAAACACAGAGTACACAGCAGTAATAAAATATAGCAGCAATAAAATACAGCAGCAGGTTGTCATTCGCCGCCCACATACTGTAAATTTGTGGGTAACTCCATACGTGTTAAGCACTCTGGATTCAATTCACAGAGAAACAGAGCCAAAAAAAAAGCCACTGTCTGTAGCTGCCTGAACCAGGAATGCCTCCCACCTGCAATGGCACTGACTTGTTGGCTTTTCAGTTTTTAAATTTTCTGTTTACTTGAGATGCAACACCATTGTCTATAGGAGGGAGCAGAGCATGAACAGACAGGTCAGTGAGAAATGCAGTTTACTCACCTGTCACTGCTGGGTTAGACTAACAAATACAGATTGTTGAAACCTGTTGATTTACTTGCCATTGCACCACTGGAATAAAAATGCTCCAAACTAAGCAGTCCTTCGGCAGCATCATTCCCCGTAACAGCTGGAATTCCTGCTAAGAAAACATTATTATTTCTTATTAGGACACAGAAGTGGTAGGTCAGCATTTCCAGAAGCATCTTGGTTAAAGGCCTGTGTGCTGGTGAATACTATTTTTACTTGAAAACAATACGCAGCATTTAAAAGAAAAACCTTGGAACTGAAGAATAATTTGATTTTCAGAAACATTGACAATGTTACTGAAAACCAAACGTTGGAAACGAGAAATTTTCAGATAACGCTGCCTTTCAGCTCCCTTGTGCTTCATGGGGCAACAGTGAGTCACAGCACAAAGACCTTAGTGACAAGCAGCACTTGCTGACACAGCGGTATCACAAATCAAAAACATGCAGCACCACATAATTAGAAAATTAATAGCTGCTGGTACTGCCTTAGTGTCTCTATTCAGTGCTAACTGTGTTTCTGCCCTGTTCCCTGCCCATGTAAGCCTGGGGTAGTAGTGGCAGATCAGCAAACAGCTGGAGGAACTGGGGTGGCTCTGCCTCCCAGTTAACTGCATGGTCTCCTTTCCTCACCCAGGATGAACATAAGTGCTGCCACCCTTGTGAGCCTGGGAGGACCTAAAAGTCTGGGGAAGAGAGGAAAGGAGAAGAGAGGAGGGAGGGATCTAACACTTTTGAACCCTGTACCGAAGGCTTCTGGCAGGCTGTGAATCTCTCTTTTGACAAGTCCCAGCCCATCAATTTTCTCCCCAAGCCTACTAATTCCTAGATTGAAATCAACTGCATTGCAACAATTTGTGGCAGCATATTCCTTCTATTATCAGTATTATTATAGATTCACTAGGTAGGTACTGCCCCTCCCTAAGCCACCTACTTCCTATACCAGTAGCAACTAAACAAAAATGGAGAATGCAGGACCCCACTTCAGGAAGGGTGTCAGCAGGTGGGACACATGCAATGCAAAACACCTTTTTTCTTATTAGTGAAAGAGAACACTAAATCATCTTGAATTAAATCATGAGGCTTTCTATTTGCCTAAATCACAGCTTTTTGCTGATACCCTCTCTACTTACCGTGTCAGAGTTTCTGATTTTCCATCTGGGAATTTAACAAACAATATAATTTGCTTCATAAATCTTTGTTAAGATTTTTTGAATGCTGGTTATTTCCCCACACAGAGGCACATAAATGCACTCCCATTTCCACAGTAGAGCACTGCATCTCACGGCAGGAGAATGAAGGGGGAGAAAACCAGCTGTAGCACAGTCCTGAGAAAATGAATGTTACTAAGGCTGATATGGATTCAGCTTTCCCATGAATTTTGTGGTTTGTCAGAATGAAGTCAGCTCTACCTACCTTGTCAAAGAGCAGAAATAATATTTTTACAGGAAATTAAATATTTGAACTGTTCTGAGACCTCCCACTTTCAAAAATCCTTTGCTTGAAGTAGAAAGATGGGTGAATGAGGGAGGGCTTGGCAGTAACACAGTAGACAGTAACACGAGGAAATCAAGGTATTACCCATTCTTATTTTAAAAATTTCACAAGCTATTCCAGAACTGCATGTGTTTGCTCCCTCTCTCAATCCCTCTCCCCAGCTCCTATGTCATCATTACTGAAATCAATCAAAACACACTGTCTTATCACAAATGTTAAAACTCTGACCTTTATATTCTGCCCCACCAAGGACAAGCAGCTCTTGAGGCAAAGCTGTCAGTGTACCCTTGTAACAGTATATAAACAAACTAAGGATTACAAGCTCCTAATGAGGTCTTTGAGGCTTTGCAGACCAGGCTTCTCAAATTGCTGTTCTCTGAACAAAGGAATCTTGCTAACCATTGGATTTGTGCTTTCCAATTTTGAGAAGTTTGCAGTGTTGTTCAAATGATATTATCTGCTTTTAGATTTCTTTCTTAAAGAGCTTAACAGTACTAGCTGTCCCTTCTCTTGGCCCTGCTTCAGGAAAATGTTTGGTCACATAGTAAGTCAGCTCTTATTCATAAATTCATAGGCATGAGTCTGAAAATACTGCATATAAATCCCAATGGAATTTCAGTACACATTGCCTGAAAAGTAAATTTCCGCAACCAAAGCTTTGCAAATGGATTCAGCAACTAAAAAAATAATTTTCTAGAATATGGAGAATTCTATATGCTGGACAAACATCCAAGAAGATGTTATTTTGACGGTTTTGTTCCTTCCCTGTGTTAAGTTTCCTTCCTTAAGTTCAGATATGCTGAGATAGCAGGTCCCTATAATGCTGTCTAGAGAGTTGCAGAAATCTCTCACTCTTGCTGTGCTTTGACCTCATCTGATTTCATTTACATATTCTGCAGATTTTCAGCTTTGCCTGTCAAATTTGCTTGATATATGCCTACCTCTCTCCCTGGGTTCTCTTCCAAGGGTTTTATCACTCCTGTTTACTTCAGTGCACCTACTTCTCAACAAGTTTAGTTTTTATGCAGAAAAAGACAGTTCTTTCCTTGCCCCTTCTCTTCAGCCCAGCTGTCCTCCATAGATGTGGCTGCTCCCAGTTGCAGGGGACTTTGTCTTTGAGTAGATGAGGTTTTTTTACACCAACAAACACCACAAAGTGTGAATCAAACTCAAAGGGTGCTTGACTGAGAATTTAGAAAGTTAAACTGCTGAAATATGTAGTTTATAATTAAAGTACTGAGAAAACCTTCACTGAAGAATCACTGCAGCAACACTATAATTACGCTGTCCTTCACATCCTGTCATTAGCATTTCTAGAAGTGACATAATAATAATGTGGTCTTTTTTCTCTTTAGGAATTGTCAGCTCTCTTTACAGGATTCAAGTAAGTTTATAAAGAATATAAAGTTCTTAAATGGAAAATGGAAATTATGATTTTTGTGTGAAAGACATGACAGTCACATTAGTAAGCTCATGAAAATCATGCCCATATATGTTTCAAGCCAGTAGAGTAGAACTCATTTTTTATTTTCCATTTTTTCCCCTATCTATTCAGAGTTCAAGAAAATAAAAAAAAAGAAAAACTAAAAAAAAAACCACTTAAGAATCTTTTTTTTTTTTTTCCAGCTCTCCTGTTAACTGTTCCAACCTTATATTTTTGTAGGAACACAGAGTGCCTGTACTTCCAGGAACACAGAGAGAGCCCATTTCAATCAATTAGAATCATTGAATTATCAAGCTTGGAAAAGTCCATGTCAGATCATCTAGTCCAAGCACAAGAAAGGGAGATCCTGATCCCAGATAGCAAAAAGACTTCATGCAGGTAACAACCAAGCTGACAATTATAGAAACATTTGGGGGATGTCCCAAGGACATCCTTTAGGCTGCAGCTGCCAGCAGACCATGTTTCTTCTCCCTCATAGCAAGGAAACAATGCAGCACCAGCTGCAGCTGGTGAGCACCTGGGAGCCTAATTGGACACGTATCTTTTGACCACTACATCCCCCAGGAGATGTCATTTGATTGGCATTCCTACACACTCAGAAGAGGTAAAAGAAAGTATATGGCCCTGTGTTACTACTTTGGGGACTGTAGTGACCCCGCTGATTCTGAAGGAGAGCTGATACACACTCAAAGCACAAGCTCCCAGGAGTTGTGGCTCACATGAGGCCTTGGCAGCCAATTCTGTTCTGTTGATTCCCAGTCAATTCTAAGTGTTGATACAAGAAAAACGTGTTTATGAGAAGTGCATTTTCTGTCAAGCAAGCAGCACAAATATAATGGAGTTGAAATGAGATACTTGAATGTTTTAAATCTTTTGTGGAATATGGAAGAGAAATAAGTGCTAAAACAGATCTAAATGCATTCTTCAGTAGATTTTAATAACCGACTGCTTGAGAATAAATTATATTCAAAAATAAACTATGTCGTCTTGACTAAATTGCGTGAAATTATATGGTTAGGATATTTCAAGATCATCAGATGTTACATTGAGGGCAAATATATCTCATTACAACAGTTCTGGGGGAAGGCAAGTGTTTCATGTCTGACACAGACAGATAGCATTTACCTGTTATATATGTACATATAAGATATTGACTTACTAAGGATAAGCAAGACTGAGTAAAGTAAAATTACTGGGAAAATGTGGATTAGATGTGAACTAAATCACCATTTACCAAGTTACTGTAGCATCAAGCTCATACCATAAACTTTATGAAAGTCAGTGTATACTTGTTTGAGCTTAGTACTACCTAAATCTAGCTATACTTCTTTCATAAATCAGTTCTCACCAGCTGAGAGCAGCATTAGAAATAACTCACTGCTGACAAAACACGCCAGGAAAAATGCTGAAGATAAAATCTTGAAGTTTTTCTCTGTTTAGAAGCCAGATCCAGAATCTGTGTAATGAAAGCACCCAGGGGCTCTCACTCCCTTCCACCCGAAGCTCATTCTTCCACAACAGAGATCATATGATCTCTGAGAGAGAAAAATGGTCTTTTGTGTAACACCCTTTCAGGCTGTATACACTGGACAAAATAATTTATCTTTATACCACAATTAAATCAATTTTCATCTCAAAAATCTCCATTTTCTGTATATAATCCAAACTTCCCTTTTACCATATATTTGACAAAGGCTTTAAACTCAAGCTAGTTGGCTTTTAAGATCAGGGAACTAGCTCAAACCAGGAGAACTCAGTTGTCCACCCAGTCATTCTGGCTAAGGGCTAGTCTATATCAGCTGGTTGTTCTGGTGTTTTCAGTTCTAAATCCCTGCAGCTTCACGATGGAGTGCTCCCAAATGAACTAGCAAGCTTCTGCCAACCAGAGAAACCCTTCCAAAAGGGCATCATGATGGGCTGAAGCAGGGGAAGGAAGAGTTCACATGGTTGTATCTGTATATGTCAGATATCACTTTTTAGACTGCATCAGTCTAAAAAATGCACTGCTAAAACAGCACTGCTGTGCTGCCCTTTGGTGTGTCACACCATGTCAAGTCTGTCAGATTACCTACCTGCCCTGTAGAGCGCCACAGTCAAGCTGACCAGCTGCTAACTCACTCTTTTTAAAAGCTGGCATGCAATTCCATGCACTGCACTGGTGGTCACACACTCCTAAAAGCTGATTATCCTACTCAACATCACAGCAATCACATACTGTGTAACTGCCTAGTACAACACAGAGACCCCAGATTTCCCAGACACCTGAGAGAATAAATAATTTGCCTTTAAAAGCTGTCACTGCAGCACAAAATGCTGTGACATACATATAAATAAAGGTAGGACAAGGCATTTGCCTAGCACACATCTTAGGTAATGTCAAGAAGAAATGTTACTTTTAAAACAGCACAGGAGAGAAAGAGGGCTTCTGATAATTGTGCAGGTCCTCTTCTTAACCCGAGTTGGGTATTATGGAAAACACCGACACTGATGCTGAAGACCAACACCAAAATTCTGATGAGTTAGAGATGAAAGTCAGAAAAATTTTGCTATGAAGGAGAAAAAAAAAAACAAACCAAAAAAACCACCACTGAAAGAGGGAGAGAGTCCAAAATTCAAGAGGATTGTGGAGGAGACCTGGCAGTAAATGCTGCATTAAAGTGCTTGAATGGTTGATCTAAACAAATACAGACCCTCTGTGTCTGACAGAGGCTGAGTTTCAGGCAGGTGTTAGTGAAAACCCTTTCTGAACCTATTTGGCTCTATCCTCATATTCTCACACGTATGCTGGAAAATTCATATCAGCAGCAATTATTTTCCTTCTATTTTCAGATCCCACAGCCCTCAGCAGCATTAGCACTTACCCCTCAGCTGTCTTCTTTCATTTGGCTGGCATCCAGGGCATACTCCTTCTGCACTCCAAGTGCCCTGTGTAAGGCTTCATATGACAAAGCAACAGAGGATAAGTTGGAAACCTCAGGATCAGTTGTGGATTAATGAGCCTTTGGCAGACCTTTGTACCTTCTGTTTCAAGTGCAAGGCAAAATCCTTTGATCTTCCCTTATGTGCATATCTGCGTAGGAGCATGTAAACTGAAAAAGAAAACAAATAAATAAAATCCCTTAGGTCCATCAAAATAAGAGACCTAATTGGACAAGATTTGTCTCTGAGAAGAAGAATCTGACAATAAGTATGTAAGAGGCGTGTAAGATATATGGCTTAATGCACTAATGGAAGGCTGTCATGTGCCACAGGGATGAGCACAGTCTAACAGCTTGGGAAAATGGAATTATTCTTAGTAACAAAACTTTCAACATATACTACAGTCTGTAGGTACACTATATATTTATAGATATATAAAAATGTGTTTGTTTCCTCCTTCTTCGTCAAAGGTACAGTTTTTCAAAATTACTTAAGTGAGTTTCTCACTTGAATTTAATTGAATTGCATAATTACTGAAGCTGACAGCATGAGGCCAAATGCTCCTCTTGAAATCATTGACTGCTCTGGGAATTTTGTGTGTTCAGAAGACCACAGATTTTTGCAGAGGCTGAACCCTCAACGTCTGCATAAATGTAGCAGCCTGAGCTGGCCTTTTGGAGCCAGCCATCAGAATTACACCTGCCCTGGGACTGTTGAAAAAGCCTTCAACATACACAGCATTTCAAAATAAAAACTCCATCTTTTACAGAAATGGTCTATTCTCCAGACATCTGCTCTGTGCTTTCCCCCAGCACTCTCTCCATAGTTTGGAGAGAGTGTCATGAATAGGGCAGGGGTTCCTCTGAAAAACAGCAGAATTTCTGATTCCTCTGCCTTTCCTACAGCAGCGCCGTTTTCAAATTGCAACCAAACACCTTGGAGAAACACTGCCGTGGTCTGTGACTGTGATAGTTCTAACAAAGATCACTGAACATTCCCTTCTGACTGTGCAGCCATGTGGCTTTAACAGGTATCAGTCCAGAAGGCCTTTTTGCAGGAAAAAAAAAGTGAATGCCTTGTAGGCTTCCACCAGGATTCATTTTTTCTGCTGTGGGAAAACTGGTTGGAAAAGCACCAGCTTTCATTAGGAAAGGATAATAATGTGGTCGTGCTAACAGAATCCAACAGAAAGAAAGAAACAAGCAGATTGTTCCCTGCTTGTGGAGATACCCTGCATCTACTTGTGTGTGCATTTCCTAACCTGCCTTGGCCACAATACCCACCTGAACATAAGCAGGTTACATTGCAAATGTAGATTGACAGGATTCATTTCGATGGAAGAGGGTTAGGCATTGCTGGCAGCCCAGAAAGAGTGATAGCATCTCACACCACAAAGGGTGGTGATAAGCAGTTGTGGCATGAGCTTCTAATGGTATCTGCTTCCTACTGCAAGCTAACCTGTTTAAAACTGGTAAAACAGTGCTAATTATTTCTTTGTATTTAATGCAATAGAGCACAAAACTGATGCCAGCACTCCCATGAGCCAGCAAGTATTAGAATAAAGTGCAGACCCTTGAGTTACGCCACATTCTTGTATGCCACAAAGATGGGGGGGAAGTGATCCCAGCTGCTGAAACATCTGGTAATAGCATTTGTGGAGTATGAATGGGGAACCAAATCCCAGCCTGCTTTACTCATGTGAGTAGTTTTGTGCTGATCTGTTCTTAAAATAATCATCAATTCCCGCTCAGTGCTTCCCCCCATAAATTAGTTCCTATGATGTATAACAGCCACTAAAAGAAGAATTGAACAGGGGAAATTAACTTGCTTTTCAGTAGCAGAAATTTATCAAGGCCACACTTCTTACTGGGACAAAAACAATTCATTTAAGCCTTGTCAAGATTTCTAATTAAAAATCCTCTGCTCCCAACTGCAACTCACAAATACTGTGCTTAATTTGGAAGTTAATAATATTTCCATGCATTTCTGCTACACTCTGCTATTGCAAGCTATGACTCTAGTCTGATAACAAGAGCATTGTACCCAAGCCAGCAGTAAATGACTTTCCTCATTTCTGTGTAAAAATGAAGCTTACTTTGTAAAAGGAGGATGGGGAGGTTTGAAGTTGTATTTATTGTCTGGGTTTCAGCTCTATTGTATGAGATAAGAAAGATCTGTCTCATTATGTGTAGGTTAATGCATCAGATATTGCAGGCATGAAAAGATTTGACTTTTTATTGGGACTCAATCATCTTACACCAGGCCACCTGCTGCCTGGCAGGTCTGCTATCCTTAAGTGTTTGTGTGAACAGCTTGGACCATGGATCACAGCAATGGAAGGCCAACTAGCCCACAAATAAAGCTCAACTCTGCTTTTTATTAGTTGTGAGTTGGAAGAGGTCTCTCCCTTCAAAGACTTGGGTACTGTAGGCCTTCATCATGTTCAAGGACCAATATTCTGTTCTAGCAGAATCTGAGTGAGATTATTCTGTTCTGTGATGAATGACTACGATTTCATAGGTAATTCAGGCCTATTGTACTTTGACTGGTTTTTCCATGCAAACTACAATATGAATGTGAAATAAAACTTTCAATCTTCACCAACACGTAACAGCTCATCTTAACTTCCTCTAATTCTAGAGAACTATTACACTGAAGAACTCAATATGTGACAAATCTCCAATAAGTCATTATTCATTATACATCAGTAACATCATGTCTCTACACCATCTCATCTTTGCCTACCAGTTGGATCCTTGCTTATACTCTGTGAGACAAGAACACACACAAGAACATTTTCTGACCATACAGTGAGAGTGACAAGCATTTATTTTTCTCTACATTAGCTCATTACCTCTGTAGCCAGAGTATATTGCCAGAGTTCTTAGGGGATATTGCTTTAAAATAGACAGTTTCAAGGAGAGATATGAGAGAAAAACAGGAGGCATTTTCTGACATCTATAGGAAAGGGTTTTCTAATTATCAGAAGCAAAAACAACAGGAGCCATGAGTTTTAAAAAATCATACTAGATGTAGGGTAGGATAGGATTCCTGCGTGCCCGCAAGGCCATCATTAAGTTTGACCTAAACCATACCTTCCAATATAAAAACTAAAAACCAGACTTCATTTTCCCAATGTTAAAAAAAGAAGCATTAAAAAGCCTCTTAAAAGGAGGACTAGGCTTTCTGTTCTTAGTTTTATACAAGTTGATTACAAATACATCCAACAGTCAAAAAGCAACTAAAGAAATGGCAGTATAAACATTAAGGGGGAAAAGCCTCAGAACATTATTTTGTCTTTTATTTTAAGCCAATTTTATATATTATTATCTGTCCTTGAAGTTTCAGAGGAATTTTGTTGCTCATCTTTCAGTTTAACCACCTTAGGAATCATTAAGAACTAAAACCAAATTAGAACTAGGTCTTAGTGAGACTTTTTTTTTTCTGTAATCGTTGAAGAGTGGCATACACACCAAATTTTGAATTGAGAGTTCCAATGTACAGGTGACAGACAGGGGAGCTAGGTCCTTCCTAGTTAATACTCCTAATTCTTTAAAAATCATTAAGATACAAGATAAGAAAACTCCTCATGTTGTTGTAACCTGGGCTAAAGCCACCAGAGCCAATAAAAGTCTCTCCAATGGTATCAGATCAGGCTGAAAATCCTGAGACAGCACCATCTCTTGAGTTTGATGAGCTATGATTCCTCAGCACTTGTGGCAACACGCTGTCACTGCAAAGGTCACATCAACCATGAAATTCAGGCAGTCCAAGCAGCCAGCCTGCCTTTGGTGACATAAGAAAAACTGCAATGGTTTTGTTCTCAGTGCACAGGGAAAGAGAGAAAAAGAATTAGTCTCAGCTCTGCCACTCTACCTGATATTCTCAGGCTTGTTTTTCCTTCTTTTTTCTTTTTTTTCATTTAAATACTCGACACCTCATATGACAGTTATTTTTACTTAGTAAAATTATAAGATGCATTTTCTTTTTCCTCTCTGTAAAAGAAAAATATTAGGTGTCTTGGGCTATTGAGCTGATATTACTTGTGTAAATAGGTTGATGCTGGAAGACCACACAGATATTCTGTGTGCTGCTATGTAGTTTTTAGGGATGTAACTTTGTTAGGTAAAGCACAGCTAGACAGTTGTAATGAAAAAAGAATTATAACTGACAGAAATAGCCAAACTAATTTAGCCAAGAACATTTACACAGCAACTTAGTAAAACACTGAAAGAGCAAAAGCCCACAACTGTCCTTCAGCCACAAACTTCAAACAATCTGGAAAATACCCTCCACCTCATAACACTCATTCATCTCAGTCCAAAGAGGCTGCAGCACAACTGTTCCTCTGGGACAGCCTGACCTTGAGCTCTGAGATCATGCAGCCCACTTAATGCCCTACTCCTCCTCTTGACAACTCCTGCTCAAGTAAGCAGCTAAACTGGAAGGAAACACAATGCCATTTCTGTAACTTTTTGTTATTTTCAATGCTTTAGGAATCACTCTTTTACATAGACAATAAATATCCAAATTTCTTCATACACTTCTAATTATTGCTTAGTACTGGAAGGATACTTGAGTTCCATCTATCCTGACCTAAACCATAATCATAGGAAATGCACTTTGAAACTCAGTAGTCTAACTGAATTCATATTAATTCTGATGAGCATGAAAATAAGCAGGACTGCTACAGAAGGTTCAGAAACTCTAGAAAGGATTTCATTATGCATTACAGCTATTGTAAAACATTAAATTAATAAATGCAAACCTTCTCCCTACATATGAGATCCCATTAAAAACAGTTCCAAACTTTGTCACTTCCTCTCCTTACTGCTGATTGTTGGGGGGTTGATGTCACAAATTTGGTTTCTCTGGAGATACAGGTTTATCTTCTTGCCACAGATGAAAGACTTCCTGATACTGAAACAGCTTTAAATAAAAGAGTTTTGTTCAAAACTATAAGCAAACTTGCATGCATAAAACTATCAAAAATATCTAGTTTCCATAAATTTTGTGATGATTATGATAATAATAATACATTTTCAGCTTTCAGACTTAGATCTGTATCTAACCACTACTCAGAAGGGCACCTAATGCAAAGAATACATTAGCTCCATTTCTATATGAAGCAGGTGGTTTCCTCCACCTTTCCTCTGAAACATCTGGTGCTGGCCACATTCAGAAACACGTTTGTAGAGCAGATTGATATCAAGCCTAATTTGGTATAGTAAATCCTCTGAGACAAATTCCAGTATAGCTTGCAGATGTACTGTGACTCTGAAGTCAACAATTTGGCATAATTTATATCATTATAGATTTGTCCCAGGTTGGCCAGATATAGGTTTTGAGGTTTTATTGTGGTTCTTCTCCTTTCTAAGTAGGACTTTATTGGACTTTAATAAAAAAATATACACCATTGTGTTTTATTTAGCATATTAACTCCTGAATATACAAATGGGTTTTATGTAGGGAAACTGAATTCAAACAGGGGGAAAAAATACCCTGTTTCTGAGATGGTCACATTAGTCATGTCAAGCAGCATGATGCAGTACTGTGGCCAGGAATCTTATATATCGAGTGCCTGTTGTCTAGAGCTCACAGCACAGTTGTTTCTCCTTCATCAAGTGCTGCCAGGACCTACAAACAAAACAGGAAGTGTTGTCTCCAGTTGAATTGCTCAATGTAAGGAACACTTCATCACTAAGAATGCTTTTGACCACCTGCAGCCTTCTCTGACATTCATAAATGCATCTTTTCCTTCCTTTACAAATGCATAGAGAAGGGAATTTAAAGCAGAAGCTGTGATTTTTTTACCTGGGAACAATTTGAGCACTTGTGACCTGTGCAGACAGGAAGCACACAGATGGTCCAATAAATCCTGGGAACAAAGAAAGGAGAGGAATTAATACCCTTGCCCTCATCCTCCTCTGTCTTTTGGGAAGGGACCTGTAGGCTCTGATTTCTTTCCCGAATAGAACTGATTTATTTTTATTCATTGCCTGCTAGGAAAGACTATGTTCATGTTAAAATTAGAAAATACTTTTTTTCTTTTATGAAAACTATAATCCTGTTTCTCAAACTGCATTAAATTATCTATTTTCTGGAATTTGGGAAAGGACTAATGGTCACACAACCATTTCTCTGCAGGCCTTTGTTTACATGCACATCTGGCAATGATAACATTATAAAATGGCTGTCATACAAAGGTAAACTTAAAAACCAAAGAGTTTGTATAGTTAAGCTGGTGACAGACCACTCAAAACTGAAACCAAGCCTCCATGAATTCAATTGCAAGCTGTAGATACAATCAATCTATATTTACTTTTATTTCTGGATTAAAAATGGATTCCTCCATGCATCCTGCATACAGCAAATACCAAGTATTCATTACAATCAATAGAGTGTATTATATTGTGACCTCTCAGCTGTAGCAAGATCTTTCACCCAACAGAAATCATTCTATGTGAAGGGCCCTTGAGCACAAATTAAATGAAAGTAGACTGCAATCGAGGGAAATTATAGACATAACTGCTGTAGAAACCAAGTCAACTCTTTCTCTGCATGATCACAGCAAACAGTGCAGATGCTCCCTACTATTGGCATTGATGTAGGTGCCAAAATTCCTTCCTGCTGAAGGAGTATTAATAAAATTCCTTTTTCCTAAATGGATGTGTCATCAGTTCTACACAAAAACAAAGACAAAAACAAGCCTTGAAAATACAATAGGAGCCCAGGAATCAACTTGATCTACTATTGACATTGTAATACAAATTAGTGTCTAATGACAGACACTTCAGTTATGAATAAGAATTCACTTATTCAATTCATTGCCTGCATAAGTGATATATGTGGAGTTGTACTAAACACACTTAGAGGTCTCCTGCTCCAAGAAGTTTGACAGAATCACACTGTTAAAAACCCAAAACGTGTTCTTGCTTAGAAAACTGAACGTCTTCTTTTTTCCTTCCAACTGCTTTTTCAACATAGATTTTACAGCATAGTTTCCTTTTTCTCCACAAAGTCGATAAAACCAAGTCACTCTGCAAGCTAGTAAAACATCCAAATCCAAGCCAGCATGACAATAGCCAAGAAGTGAAGAACAGATAACGGAATCGGTTTGCCAACAGCCAGCAATTAAAAATACAAAATACTATTACTTATGACCATGTTTATCAGAGAGAACTCACTAGCTGGTAAAATGTACTACAGTCAGGAAAGAATCATAGAAAGGGCAGAGATACTGTTCTTTTGGGCAGAGACATCAATGTCAGGGCTCTAAGCATTTAAACAGAAGATACAGTTTAGCAGAGATTTTGAGCTGTCTAGGAGAATAAATAGATATTTCATGAAGGTAGAAACCTCTCAGTTTTTCCAAATAAATGAATGCAAAATGTACAGTTCTCCTTTAGGACTCAAAGACATTAACTGTAGATCACTGAAGGAGCACAGGCCACTTTATTTCAAAGACACCAGTGAATAAGTAAAAAACAAATAGAAACATTAGAAAATGGTTAAAATCTATTTAAGGATATTTCCATTTTAAAAAATATACTTCACAAACATATCAACTAAAAGAATCTTCCTTTAATGCTAACTCTCAGTACGTGTTAAAAATTCATTTACAGTGCTGACTTCTTAAAGAGAAAAATGCAAATAAAAAGAAAACATGTTGTCTTAATTGAAGTGCTTGCAGGAGACATACCCATTTCCATCAATAAGAAACAGCACGCTCTGGGGACCAGGACAGATGGATGACAGGCAAATGGTGAGAAGTCTGAATTGATCATCTCTAACATCACTTTAGGATTCCCTTCTCTTTCCATTCTGCAATTGTTAAAAGCTGAGAGATGCAGGAAAATATCAGAGGAAAGGAAACATCTTTTTGCCCATGGAAAAAAATGCAAGGAGGTACTATCTTTTTTATTTATGGCCTCATCTCTTTATTGATTCAGGTAATGTTTGCATACATATATATAATTTTTCCCATTAAGGATTTTGGAAAAATGCAAAGGAAAGTCAATTTACTATTTATCTTATTGTGGCTGAGTCCCTTTCACAGGGAATCATCAGTCTGCAGTAATTGGACCCAACAGTTGCATCCCACACATTTCCAAGCCAGCTGAATCTGGCAAGATTCCAAATACTGCTTTACTCTAGGTGTCTCCAGAAAATTTCTGGATATAGAAGTCCTGTCTAAAGCCCTCTGAAAGGGACATTTTAGTACTAGAGCCCAGGAACCAGTGGTAAGACCCAACTCAAGTCTGCTGATAGGCATATTTTCCCAGAACTAGACCTAGCTGTAACTGTTCTGGTTCACGTTAAAAACAAATGAAAAAACAAACAAGCAAAGAAAACATTCAATGGAATTTCCTACAAACACTTACTTCAATTTTAGCTAGTGCTACAGCATTGCAACATTTGCAAAAAAACCCCACAAATACTTGAAAAACATCTTCCTTCAGAGCATTGATCCCTTCCTTTGCAGAAGGGTGTTGGACTTACCTTCTTTATTTTTACAGCTATGTCTCCTTTACAGCATTGGAGCACTATCATTTTTCTTCATCATCTAGTTGAAATTTTCCCATGTTTTCCCTGTCTCCCCTTCTTTATCAGCAGCTGAGCAGGGATCTCATAAAAATCAGTGATTCTGCTAGTAGCAACCCTTCTATTCTACCACAGTGGAAACATCTGCTGAGACCTTGATTGGCCTCTTACTGCTTCCTAGATGCATTCACCGCTACCATAAAATAGATACTTTTCTCTACATTGAAGGTCACAGTCATAAATGATGCTCATAAAACAAAGAAAAACTCTTGTCCTGACAGGGGCATGCTCCCCACACTGTCACACTATTGCTCCTGTCTTTCTGTACCAGAGAATCAACAAACTCTGCTGAAGGAGAGCTCCTGCAGCATGTTATAAATAGGCTCCCTCAGCAGAGCACAGGCCCTGTGTTATCCCAACAACGAGGCTGCTTCCAATCCCAGTGCCAGCCACCTGTGGTACCCCTGTGTGGTGCTGCCCATGTGCTTTCTGGCCATCAAACTACTGCTCCTCCCTGCTTCTGCTAATTGGGATTTACGGGAGCAGGATGTGTGTTGCATGCAATTACAGAAGGATCTCTACCTATGGGCCTGCAGTCTAAAAAAATCATTTTGTGCTAATATTTCCTTACAAAGGGCATTGTCATAGACAGTAATTCATCAGCACAGTAATATAAACATGAAATTAAGGCATAAGGAGCCTCTCTAACATAATGATCCGTGAAACAGATAACTTCACAAGATATTGTCGAGGGCTTTCAGGCTAGAGAACACAGATACTCCCTCTTGAAACAAGAAGTCAATACTTATCCCTGGGCTCTTCATTTGTCAATTTCCTTCACAAATCTCAGTGTAGCCACAGTGTGGGTCCCGGTTAATTTTAAAACACCTTGTAAACTGAACCTTGTCTGAAGCTGAGCTCTCCAGATCGGGTGGTGAGGTCAACTCACCAAACATCCAAGCCCCCAGCTATATAATCAATCATGAAGTCAGGATTTCAGGCTGTGTGTGTTTTAAACTGTATTTTAAATAAAACAGTACTGAAACACTCTTAGCCACCTGACCTGTTAGTCCTAGTAATAAATAGATCCACTCACCCAAACCCTGCTGTCACAGAGATTAATTTAAATTAAAATAACCCTTTCTTCCTCTTCTCATCAGTTACCACCTAATAGATCAGCTTATAAGACATAAACCAAAGAGCAAGTCAGAAGCAATTAAGGAAGATTTTGTGCATGCTCAGAGGTTGGCCACATATGAGACCTGAGAATAAAAATCTGAAAAATTGATCACACCACAACTCAGGAAACCTGTAATCTGAATATCACGATTTCTTTTCCCTGCCAACTAACAAATCACTTTCTTAAGATTAGAGAATTATATCTTTGTGTATGAGTTATATAGAAAATATTTGCACCCTCTATGTATTACTTTCTGAGCTATACCTTGTTACTAGCTCCTTTCAGATTGCTCAATATTTGCACCGATTGCCTCCATTCCTTGCTGCCGACTCTCATGACTCTTGCCATTAATGTTTTGCCTAAAGAAATCATTCTGGAAACCTCCTGAAATATCTCACTTTCTTGGCGCATAAAATTAGGCACTTCTACAAAAAGGGCTGCAGCTTCATCAAACAGCCAAGTTCTAAACAGGATTACTTGAGTATTACTTATTTGATGCCTTTAGGCTTTTCACTGTCATGTAAAGGAATCATTAATAAAGCAAGTGTAATTTTTACACCTAGAACAATTCACTCTTCAGTTGGGAAAAAAGCATTCCAATTCATTTGAGCTAAATTCCCAAGAATCCCTGGGAAAAGGGCCAAGAAGTAAAAATAAAACCATTTTAGCACAAGACCAAACAAAGCAAAGTAGAACAGGTTTTGATCTTATCCTCTAGACAGCTATTGACCTACAGCAAAACAAATTATAATCACTTTTAACTAATCAGATTGCTGCCTTTTTCAGTCTTACGTTTTCTTTATCTCTGCAAATATAAGGAGCAGATGGAACAGTGGATTCCTTGCTGTGGTCACCTTGTCCCACAACTTCAGAAAAAATACAAGAGCATTATTTTCATATGCAATCAACAAAACAATACTACCTAGGAATAAACTTTTACCTTTACCACAGGAGAGGAGAAATTTCACTCATCTTCTCCGTACTAGAATTATTAAATTGCTTCAGCTAACGTAGGAGCTTTGTTAACTAACTAGAGGATAGTTTGAAATTCACTTAGATGGAGCACAAACTTACTAAGAAGCTTCCTTAGATGATCTATAGCAAGCTACCAAATAAGTGCACTTAACTAACATGTTAAGTATATCTGGAAGATGGGGCATAGGAGGTGTCAGAGAAAGAAATCACATATAGTCATATCTTAGTATTTCTTCACCTCAAGAAGCTATCAAAAGGATCCTGTTAATATGTCAACATTTTTACTTGGAATGAATTTCAGCCTCTTCTCTCTCCTGAAATACTGTTGTGCTTTGTTTTTTTCCTGGGGAATAGGAAGAACAGGTCTATAAAATTCCTTCCAGGCTGAACAGCAAAAACAGCAGCTGCAGGAGGTATGAGTGGCTTCTTGGCAAAAAAACATTCTGTCATACATCAGACCCACACTCATTAGTATTAGTGAGCATTGCTGCAGTCAGAATTAACTGTTATGCACGGGACTCAAAGATATTTTAGCCCCAATGAGAAAGCACAGGTAATTTAACACTGGAAGCAATGCTGGCATCAGCTTAGCTTCACTCCTAATTCTTTTGAACAGGATGCAAAACTAATGTCCTCCTGTTAGTTTAGCTGAAGACTTCCAAAACATTAAATAGAAAATATAACACAGTCTTGTAATGGGGCAAAATAAAAAAAAAAAACCTGATGTGAACAAAAAAGAACAAAAAAGAAAAAAAAAAAGGATCATTATTTGGACCTACTTCTGCCCAGTATTGAGCACAGGCTGAACATTAAATATTAAGCATTACTAAGCATCAAGAGGTCTCATTACCATTCAGGTAACATCTAACAGAATCAGGCCTTTTACGAGGGGATAGTAGCTACAGAAAAGGTCATAGTAGCATTTTTAATCAGTGCATCTCAAAGCACCACAAGAAAGATGCTGGTATCATTATGCCTGTTTTACAGATTAGGAAATTGAGGCAAAGAGCTTCATCAAGATTTGACAAGCTACTATTAGAGCTAAAAACAGAACCCAGTTCTCTTAAATCCTCATTTAGTCTAGTCACGAGCTTTTCAGGAGAAAAAGGAGACAGTTATTCTTGGACAATGATAAAGACCTGACTTTTCAGAGGTGCAGTCAGCAAGGGAGACAGACACTTAAAGCCTACAGAAAAAAAAGCACTTATTTTTTCCCTTCTTACAGCCAACACAGTCACCAGATCAATAAGCAGCCTGGAGTGCTAAGACCACGTTTCTTGGCCTGGTTTCAGATGGCATCCCAAACAAACAAATCCAACTGCCCCCAATGGGCTGTTCTGAAGCGAGTGGGATTCCCTTCAGACAGAAAAGTTGTATGCACAGGACAAGTTATAGGATCAAGACATAATAGCAAGATGAATTATTAATTTTAGAATGTTTAAAATTGCAACATCCCTTTAAATATAAACTATTTCCTACATAGTCTTGACAGTTCTCTCATTAAATGCTAATAAATGATTCTGTAATAAACAGAACCTAAAAAATTAATCACATTTATATACCTTGAGATGTCATGAGTAACAGTGTTTTGCAGCTTAGGAGTGCACAGGATCTTTTTCTTATGATGCATTGACAACTCCTTCTTGTTGTTGAACAACACTTCATTTTACTTCATGTTACAAATTTATTTCTTTTGGAGCAAAATTTGCAGTTATTCTATAAAATTTCAAACATTAGTTGTACAATTTTTCTTTATGAGGATGCAAGGAAATCTCTTCAGATTGACCTTTTTTATTGTACAGGCAGAGCAATCACTTCCATGTGTGCCATAACAATGAGAAACCTGAGGTATTTTTTCTTGTGGGCTAAAGTGATATACCATTCCCTTAATCAGAAATGCAAACATGTGGGCTGAAGAGAAAAACTGTAAACAAGTAATGTTTTCAGAAGGTCAACTTTCTCACGGCCCACTCTAGGTGCATAGACCATAACCTACTTCAAGCAAAGCTGCTGGCAAAGCTGATGTAAAGATTAATTAAATATGTTGTTGTAAGATATTTTGAAATCCTTCAATCAAAGGCACCATGCAATCTCAAAAGCAATTACATCCAAAAATCACTGTTATCAGCTACTACAGTAATATGAATTACATTAACACAGACTGTAGGCCTATCAGTGGGAACAAACTTGAATTTCAGAGGAGTCCCAAAATGAGATTCTGGTGTTGGGACGGAGGCAAATGACTCAGCCATTAAAAATGCAGTACTGTCTCAGCTTTTTTTTTCTCTTTGGAACAAAACCTTGGAGCCATACTATGGGGTACATTTCAATTCTGACAAAAAAAAAAAAAAGCCTCAAAGAAGTCAACAACTGTTTATCACTGCTGTTCACACAGTTCCAAGCTCATAATAGTCACTTGCTAGGGAAACCACATGATTTCTGCACATTCATGGTATTCAAGCTGGAAATAATAGCAGAGCAAAACAAAAGGTTTTACATGATTTTTATATTCGAGATGCCCAGGGAAATAAAACAAGATGAGAACCAGGTTACTGACCTAGGTGCAAAAGGATGTGTATTGAGATTCTTTTTTAGCAATAAGGTTAGTTACTACCCTCGGCTACGAAAAAAAGCAGACAAGCATGTCATGTGAGCTCTGCTGTTAATGGCAATGTTGGTTTTGCTCTAACAATGATTAATTACCTGATTTAATTATTAGTAGTTACCTTGCATGCAGGGCTACAGCAAAAACATGAACCAGAATTTCCAATCTCTTTACATCTACAGTTACTAATTCTGTGTACTGTGGGATTTTACACAATGGTGACACACAAGTGTTATTACAGCTATTACAGCTACGACAATATCTGGATCAAATTACTTATTTATTTGCTCATTTAGATTTTAAAATCTGGCAAAACACAAGTTTTATAGTAACTATCAAATAGGTTACATCACTGCAAACTCCTAGAGGTATGTGCAAACACAGAATTTACGGTGATGTAAAGAAAGAGAAGTATTTAGATGTATTCTAGATTAATAAAAGATTAAAGCAGTGTAACTTAATTTGGGTATATGCATGTCAACAGAAGAAAATAGATCCCATTTAATTTAGGCTACCGTTTTAGAGGAGTTTACTCAGGTACATAAAACTGTCTGGAAACCCCCAGAAATTGCTACACAGACAAATTACAGTGAGGGAACAGGCTACTGAGTACCAGCTGACCCATGGCCACAGCTCATGTCACTTTTCTTAGACCATAGCAAATAGTGAGGTAACTAAAGGTAGCCTAGCCATCTCTCCATGAAACCTGATTCACATAATTCGTCATCCTCCTCGGACAGGTGCACAGTCACTGCACATCAGCTGATGCACAATATCTTGTCAAGGTGCATCACTGGATGAGGAGCAGGAGAATGGAGTAAAATTGGTCTGGCCTTGCACAAGAAAAATAGCTAAATGACCAAGGTAAAATGGAACAAACTGCATTTTGTTCCAGTTGCGACATTTTTCAGGGATCTGTGCTGGCATAAACTAACTGGTACTGATGCCAATTTTCTTTACCTAAATGAAAACCTAGAGAGATGTCTATAAAATGTAGCACCAATTTGATTAAGTGTGCATTTCAAATTACTGCATGTAACTCAGTTCAATCCACTACATTTACAGCAGGATTGTTTTAATTTGCCTTAAACTGATTAGGAATGTGTTTAAACTAAACCAACATATTCTTAAATGAGAATCCTGGATCAGAATACCACAACTCTGGTATAAACTTTTTCTTATTTTAAAATAACCTGTAGGGTTAAATACATTCTAACTCTCTCATCGGACAGGCCAAAATTAATACTTCCATTTGTAGCCAAGTGTTTAACTCCAATAGTCTTTTGCACCTGCAAATGACCCAAAAGTGGAAATATTTCCATTTGCAAGACTATTACAAATATCTGATTTACTCATGGCTGAAATTTAGTCCTACCTGAGGAAGTTCTCTGAGGTAACTCAGAAATAGTTAGTATCCTTGGAAGAAATTAAGTACTTCTACAGCCTCAGCAATCCAAATGGAAAATGTAAAAGCTTTTGCTCTACAGACTCAAGGACTATAGCTAATTAGACTGAATTATAATGCTCCTTTAAAACCAATGCATATTAAAAGAAGTGTATTTTAAAAACTAGGAAAAAAAACCACTTAAAGTAACAAAACCAGTAAATTGTTCATGATTCTGCAAATCAGTATCAAAGGGTTTGCTGTCAGTCTCTTTTAAGATCAAACTGTATAAAAGAGAATTTCTTCACGTGTCTTGACGCAGGAACATCTCAAAAGAGATTTACCAGGCTTATTGCTTTGGTTGGAAGTGCCAAAATATACAGAAAAAATATTACTGTCCAAGATGTCCAATTTGATTTCTAAATAAAACAGTAAGAGCCTGAGTTTCATCCATTACAGGAATACCAACGTTTAGGGAATCACTCAGACTAAAATGACAGAGCAAAACATCTCAGCACACACAGGAATAAACAAGGCCTTGATCTAGGAAACTGCTCCCTGTTGAGACTACTTGAGATCAGTTAGACTCAGCATTGACATGGGATGTGGCTTATTCAGAGCAGTTCACAAGACTGGGGCTAAAAATCTAAAAGAAAACTAAAAGAAAACAGAAATTCCTCTCACTTCAACAAAAAGCCCCTTCTGAATTTTTTAATTTTCCATTTCAGTTGTGCCTTCTAAATCTTACAGTAAGATATGAGGAAGACCAGGGTTTATTTTATTCTTAACATTTTTCAATAGTAAAAAGAGGACATTATGAAAGTACCAAAAAATTGAAAGAAATAATTTTGTGTGTATTGCTAATACCCTGTAATTATTTCATAGGTGAAAAAAAATGTTTTGAAGGGCTAAGAAATTTAATGTGGAGGTACTTCCCTGGCCCATATATTCCTCTCCTCTCTCCTCTCCTCTCCTCTCCTCTCCTCTCCTCTCCTCCTCTCCTCTCCTCTCCTCTCCTCTCCTCTCCTCTCCTCTCCTCTCCTCTCCTCTCCTCTCCTCTCCTCTCCTCTCCTCTCTCCTCTCCTCTCCTCTCCTCTCCTCTCCTCTCCTCTCCTCTCCTCTCCTCTCCTCTCCTCTCCTCTCCTCTCCTCTCCTCTCCTCTCCTCTCCTCTCCTCTCTCCTCTCCTCTCCTCTCCTCTCCTCTCCTCTCCTCTCCTCTCCTCTCCTCTCCTCTCCTCTCCTCTCCTCTCCTCGTGGCAAACTTCCACATATCTTTCATCTTCATTAAAAAGTTTCTCAGCTCGTCCTTGTGGGTATAGGGTTGTAAACTGCTAGTTATGGAGAAAGGTCATTCTGAGCTGTTGTGATTCAAGTGCTGGCACAGGTTCTAAAATAAAGCCACCTTCTCAGTGCTGTGATAAAGGCTGAGCCTTCAACATTTCTGGTTTAGCTGCAATTCAAGCTATTGCTGATGCACAGAGGTAGTTATTCTCAGCAATTCATACTACCCTTGGAAAATTTGCAGGGAAAATTGAGAGAAGTAGCACCGTACTTAAAAATTCACACTATATCTACAGTTTCCATCCATTAGCTTAATAGAATTTAATTTATTCAAAAAACTCTGCTCCACCATAGAGCTTGTGTGCTTCTCCTATTTTCACTGCATTAAGTGAAAAGCAAAAGGCAGACACTTATCCCAGCAGGGAACCATGAGATATTTCATGGCTTTGTAAAGTTTTAAATCAAAGGACACCATGAGATCATCCCATCTGCTTAAATTTCATCATAATCTATTATTATGTTTCATCTGGTCACCTCTGCACTGAGCCTGCCCTGACCTGTGTTTGTTGATTGCCTGTCTACCAAAGTAGACACCGGGGTTTTGCTTCAGTCATTATTAGCTAAACTGTGGCCTCTGCAGCCCCTGCCGCAGCTGCAAATTAATCCTGGGCAAATAGAACAGCACAGTTTTGTGTGGCACTCTCTGCCAGGGCACTTCCCACACACTGCAGTTCCTTGTGTTTGTGTGGTGGGGCAAGGCTGATGTAGGGATGTTCCTCACAGTTCATGGCACTTGAGAGCCCTGACAGTAGGAGGGGCGGGTATGTCACAGTGTAGTGACAAAATCTGAAAAGATACTTATTCCCCCTCTGCTGGTGCAGATGCCGTTCAGGGTGACTGGCCATCAGACTATTTCCTGAAAGACAGATGTCAGGAGCTCCAGGACTATCAGTCCAAAATGATTGGAGGGCTGGTACAACCATAGTGTCTGATCAGGCAGGAATAACTAGAGAACAGGTTTTTACACACATCTCAGGGTTCCTTCATGCCTATGCAGATGTTTGAAACCAGGTCACTGTAAAGACATTTATCTGTACTGCAGCTCCAGCACAACTTAGGCTAGCAGTTGGCTTTAGGGCCACCATAGGCTGTACTTCACTGTTCTTCCTCTGTCATTTGACCTATAACTAATAGTGCCCTTCCTTCCATTTGAACATTCCTGCACCACTGACACAACTGGAGTCTGGATTATGAAGTATATTAACATACTTGAAAACCTTTGAAGGCAGCATCTACCCTCTTTCAATCCAGTTTGCAATTGATGTAATTGTGTCCAGCACGACAACACAGGTACGGCCATGAGGAGGAGTATATTCACCAAAAACAGGTAAAAACGGATCTATATTATTGTGGCTGCCAAAAAAAAAAAAAAAAAAAAAAGAATCAAAGGATTTCTGAAGAAGTTGGAAGAGCTTTAATAAGTGGATTTAGTCATCCCATCTTTTATTCTTGTATGAGAACATGAGGAGACACAGCAGGGGCATACTTGTCAAGTGTGAAACAAGTGAACCTCCCATGGGGCTCAAGGAAAGGAGAAGCCCTGATGCTGAATTAAAAAAAGAGGTAAAAGCACAGATGTCCAGATAAAGAGTCCCATGTGATTCCTTCAACTAATTAGGTCTTTCAGTAGTGAGATGGAAAATAGCAATAAAGAAGAATCACATTTTCTTACAGTTTCACTTTCTAGCTCTCATCTGCAACACTGTGACTTCACTGTCTGCAAACACAGCAAGGGGACCTCTCTTCCTCTTTACTTTTTTCCTGCACTCAGTCATTTTTGACTTTCCTTGAGGTGCTTCCGAATTCTAAAACTCAAGGAAGAAATTAGTCATTGAGTGGGTAGAAGTGTAAAGGAAATGAGGGGTAGGAGAAGGCAAATAAGTCAAACCAAACAAGCAAAGGAATCTATGCCACCAGTATCAAAGGAGCAAAAGTCACAATGGCTGAGAACCTGAGGCTGATGTGATTTACTTGCATGCCTTAGGACATTCAGTTTCACATAATCCACTGTCAAAGTAAATTATAAGTACTACAGTATCTGCGACTGGAACGGATCCAATTCATTCAGAAGGAAACATCAAATGCTGCCTGTAAGGTATATGAGCGCTTAATGACAAGGATTTATACCAAGATACAATCAAAATGAACAAGCTGTACAAAAGAGCAAACCAAAGCTAGGTTGCTTGTGTGTCTCTGTTTTTAATAGCTGCATCTGATTTCTCAAGGGATTATTTTAAACTAACTTTCTTCAAACATAACAGCGTTATGAAACAAAGGAATAAATAATCTTTTTTTGTAACACTGGCCCAAAATGTTACTTTCTTAAGCCTATATTAATATATCAAACCAGACATAATTATTAGATTTTTCAGAGTCTGGCACCTTCTGTTGAAATCAGTAACACCATCTATCTCTCACCACATGGCTTTACCACTACTGCGAGGATGATCCACTCCTGACTGTGATGAAGTAGTGCTATTTGAAGGAGGAAAATATGCTGGTAGGCATAGAGAAATGCTTTGAAGAGTTTGAAATCAAAGTACAGTCTCTTTTTGTCAAAGATATGCAGGCAGAACTATTTATTTAGGACTGGAACTGCTCCACAGATCTTGCCCCATTTTTAGGGCAGACGGTTGAATAACAATTCTTACTGTGTCTGCTTGACTCAGAAACACTATCCCATTCTGGCAAAGAAGACCTTGACCACATTTATTTCTGTCTTTGACCTTCCTTGACTTGTGTCCAATTTCCGTGTACTTCAACACAAACAGTCTAACATTTTGGGAATTCCAGCTGGCACAGAGCAAAGCAGCATGCACCCTGTGAAACACATGTGCTGTGAGTGCATCCAGTCCATTCTCCTCACCTGAAAGTGGCTTCACAACAGGCAACAAATGAAGTCCTAGTTCTACCAAATGTCAGGGTGTCTAAAAGATAACTAAACTTCCAAAACTTACATGATGATCCACTCAATTCCATGGTCCAAACCTGCACTCTGGGAGCAATCCAAACCTCTGCACACAAGTGCAGGTTGACTTTCTCTCACCTTCTCCTCTTTCTAGCATAAACACACAGCAGTAGGAATAGTCTATATATCCTAACCTTAAAATCCATTGTACATACTCTTCCTCAAGGAATTATGGGGTATGCAGCACAGTCAGGCAGCTGATGCCCTGACATGGGACCAGGAAGTATAAAGGCCATACCAAGAGGTGACATGGGTGGGAAAGAAGGTAGGGGCTTGCTTAGCACACTCTTACCCAGTATACAAACTCAACAGAGGTAAGCAAGGCAAGAAGAGCTAAATGGCTGGACCTGATGATCTGAAATGTCCTTTTCCAACCTTAACAATTCCATGATTCTATGGAAATTTCTAGGAGATGCACAGACGTGTATTTATTACAGAGAAGAATCATTCAATCCTACTGGAAAATCAGAAGGTAAAATAGGAGACTGGATCAGATTTTCATCTCTAACTTCCAACACCTCATGGAACCAGGCCTCAACAACAATGGTGCACTGGTGCAAGAGTGGCTCATGGGAAGCTAGCTGGTTTACTAGGTACATTTTGCTAGCAGACAAACTGCTCAAGCACAAGCAGGATCAGGGAAAACAAAGCCCACAAGAAAAGAAAGAATCCTCTAAAGTGATATTTCAAACAGCTGTGAATATCCCCTATGAAGAAAAATTATGCTTCTACTGTTCCTCTAGGAAACAGATGCAAGATTTTAGCAGGAGAATTTCCCTGAAAATTGTGGATAGCAAAAGAGACTAGTTTTAGACCTTTTTACCACAGTAAAAATATTTCTACACTATATAATTTCTTTTGCTACAATGAATCATTATAAAGTCAGCTGAAGTTCAAGATACCATATCTTAAGAACCTTAACGGGGGAAAAAAATGGTATCTACCTAATTATACATCAAAGAGTACTTTTGGAATAAATTCTGTTATCTGCAGAGTTAGAATTTTTTAAGTGTTCTACTTTAGTAATAAGAACAGTGCTGCTTGAATTAACTATTCTGCATAACTGTGCTCAGATATCAGGGGTGTCCAAACGTACTTTTACATGTCCACTCTATTATTATCACTAGAGATTCTCAGTCCATATTTCCCACAAAAATATTCAATTCCTAATGCAGAAGTACTTTTACTATGGTCCTTTTTAATAATTTCAGTCTTGCAACAGTTCAGCATAATATTTTATAAAGCTTCTTTTGAGCTAAAGGGCATGAAGTTTCAATAATGGCAGTAATGTATATTGAATTTGTATTTCAGTTTTCAATTATTTTCACATTTTTATTATAATTTTCTTTACAAAAATGTCTACATGGGGGCAGTCTCATTTTCCACACAAGAATATATCTAATTCTGACACCCATCTGTCTGGAAACCTTTTTTATTGTATTTGTCACAGCATATTTAGACATAAACTTACTCTTTGACATTTCAAGATATAACAGCATTTTCTTTTGCACACTAATGAAAATCCTAAAAATCTCCTATGTTGAAAATTTGCCCTAGATAATTGATATTATGTTGTTCAATGTACTTTGAATCTGCATGTTAATTTTTATTTAAAACACTCACTTAAAGATGATCAGAGATGACATTGGAAGGGACCTCTGGAGAACATCTTGTCCAAGCCCCCAGCACAAGCAGGGCCACCTAGAGTTTGTTGCCCAGGACCATGTCCAGGCAGCTTTTGTGTATCTCCAATGTGTGAGACTCCATAACATTCCTGGGCAACCTGTGCCAGTGCTCAGTCACCCTCATTGGGAAAAAAATGGTTTCTGATGTTCAGAGGGAAACTCCTGCATTTCAGTTTGTGCCCATCAGCCCAGCTCCTGTCACTGGGTACCACTGGAAAGAGCCTGGGCCTATCCTCTTTGCCCTCTCCCCGTGGTTATTTGTATATATCGATGAGATCCCCCTCAGTTTTCTCTTCTCTGAGCTGAACAGTCCCAGCTCTCTCAGCCTTTACTCATAGGAGAGATGCTCCAGTTTCTTAATAGTTTTCATGGCACTTCTTTGGACTCTCTCCAGTATGTCCATGTCTCTTTTGTAATGGGGAGCCCAGAACTGGATACAGCACTCTCGGGTGTGGCCTCACCAGTGCTGAGCAGAGAGGAAGGATCACCTCCCTTGACCTGCCTAATGCATCCCAACAATAAAGTAGCTTTTTTACTGCAAGGGCACAAAGCTGGCTCATGTTCAATTTGGATACCATCAGCACACACAGGCTTTTTTCTTCCAAGTTTCTTTCCAGCTGGGTGGCCCCCAGCATTTATTGGTGCAAGGGGCTGTTCACCCCCACGTTCAACATAAGCCAGCAGTGTGCCCTTGCAGGGGAAAAAAAAAAAAAAAGAAAAATAAAAAAAAGGAGTAACATTTCCTTGGGCTGAATTAGAGTGTTTGCCAGCAGGTCAAGTGAAAAATATAAACACTTCAAGGGAGGGTATTGGATCCAGTATCAATCATTGGGACACATTGCTTGTTACTGGCCTCGAACTAGATTTTGTGCCACAGATCACAACCCTCAGGGCTCAGCTGTTCACTCAGTTTTCAATCCCCCTCATTGCCTGCTCATGTAGCCCACACTTCAGCTCCTCTGTGAGCATCTCTGGGAAGTCAAGGTATACAGTATCTACTGCTCTTAAGTGTACCAGAGTCATGACTCCCTCTCATATTCTTTTATTGTTTATTTACACATTAATATTCCCAATGTGCTGTGGTTAAAATTTGTAACAGAGAGTGTGTGTTAGACATTTGGCACTTATCAGTTAGTTCATCACCCCTGAAATCAGTTATTCTTTACTTCTTACACACTAGACCAGGAATCAGCCTTTAATACTGAGAAGAGAGAGCAAGAAAAACAGAAGCAATCAAGACCATGCTTTCTTTTTTACTTTGTTAACCTTTTTTCTTTATAAATTCACTTCTTTGAAGCATCCTTGAGGATGTGTCTATGAGATGTCTGAAAGAACAGAGAATTATGGGCTGGTGATTGGAATGTCCTGTACCCTACAGCCCTTGGAAAAAAGAAACAAAAGAGCAGGATGTGAAAAGCTAAAATCACTAATAGAACAAAAGAAGGAATGTTGACACAATAAAAGACAATTCAGAGACAACAGCCTTCACTGCTACTCAGCTTTGATAAAACCCCAAAGCAGGACCATCTTGTTTAATGAATGAACCAAGGGGTCCTTCAGAAAAAAAAAAAATTCTGGTGACACAGAACTAAATAAAAATGAATGAAAATCATATACCAAATGAGGAGTCATTAAGAGCAACTTAAAACCGTATATTCATTACATATTTTATCCCAGTGCAGTTTCTTTCTTTTAGACAAACTTCATATTCAAATTTACGTATGTTTACAAATGATTCACCTCTTTACATGAACATCCAAAAACTTCTAAATATCTTTCTCTAGAATAAGAGTTAAATTCCTTCTTTTTTAAGATATTAATTCTCAAAGCAGGAGTGTCATAGGAGACAATTATGAAATCTCAAAGTAAAATTCATCTTTCAAAGGGTAAAAAGTAGCACAATTACATAATTCAAAAGGTAGAGTAATAAAATAATAATAACACTGGCAGCTTCTTTCTAAAGATCTCAGAAAGCTGTACAAATATTGATGTAGATGTAAGCATTATAATTTATCTGGAAATAAGGAAACAGTTTCATTTTCATTTCAGAGATAAAGGCACACAAAGGTTAACTATTTAGCTCAGGGCCACTGTGCTTGGCCATTGTTTTCAAAACATAACTGAAAATTGCTCCAAAGTCAGATGCCTGCTTGCTGGATTGCATTCCATTCAGGAGTACTGTCTATCCAGAAAATCGATCACCTTGTGCCTTACAATGACAAACAAAAGAAGTTATAAATCTGTCAATACAGTACCTCAGTAATGGAACACATATCATATACAATATGGAACAAGTAAAAAGGTAAAGTTCTGAAAATGGGTTTTTTTTCATTTTCTTACCTGCTTTCATTACTGCAGGCAAGTGTGAACAGGATTGTGTAGAAAGACTTAATGCTTTGAAGAAATGCAGAGCAGAATCACCTGGATAAAATTACATTCTAGTTTTAAAATGTGGCTGATAATGAAGTGAGAGGAAGAAGGTGAATGCTTACATGCACTCATTTTTTGTCAGTGCAGGACTGCATCCATTCCACAGCATTACATCCCAAGGTGAGAAGTAATCAGATTCTATCCCACATCCCTAATAATGGGATAGATAATGTACACACAGGGCAATACTGCAATACAATTAGCAACATCCTAGACTGGCTTCTCTAAAGAGGAACCATAAAGAGAATAATCCAGTGGCATTATGTGGAGATATTTCAATAGAAAAAAGGAGAAATTAAAAAAAAAAAAAAAAAAAAAAAAAAAAAAAAAAAAGAGAGAGATGAAACTCTTGCTTGATGTGGTATTAGTCAGTTTTTATCTTTAAAATAGTATAAGGGATGAGGCATATCTAATGTTGGTTATTAACCAGTTTGTTACCATTACACTGAATTTAGCAGTTTATTTAACAATCAAAGAATTTTAATTTCATTTGAATGTGACTCCTAAACCTAATGGCATTTTTGTGAATCCAATCTGTTGCTGAAGAAGCACTGCTTGTTCAGGTGACATTTGTGTGGAAGTAGCTTTAAATTTACAATTCTGTTATTTCCAAAATGTCATGTATTTCTAAGCAACGAGAAGAACACCAGATCCACGTGATTGTGCCATTTTTTCCCAATTACCAGTCCAAAACACAGTGGAAAAATAAGAGATGCTTGGCACAGCCTGAACACTGAATATCCCAGGACAATTCAAATGCTATTGCTTGAATGGTTTTACCTACCATCAATGATGAACACACAGTTTTTTCTAGCCTTATAGATCACGTGTTCTGGTAGCTACTCTGTATTGCAAAAGAGCTAAGTAATATTAGAATGATCCAGTGGAAAATGTTTTGATTTGTTTTAAAGATAATGTAAAGTTTTGACAGATCTCATAAACCAAAGCCAAAAGGGTCTGTATTTTAAAAAGCTATACCAAAATTTCATTTGCACTAACGTCAGTCTGTTAATGTTTATATCAATTCTTCATTTCAGCAACACATGTAGAAGATTAACACACCCACATACATTCCTTTCCTATAATTTTTAGCCATTCACCTAACCAAAAAGACAAATCCTGAAGTGCACTGCAGTCAGAATTACACGGATCTTAACACATCTAGGCACATATTTTGATGGCCAGACAATAAGGAACTAGGAAATAGAGCTCTAAAGGCTACCAATGTAGAAATTTGCAAATGGAGAGGTTTGATTAAGGCTGTATCAGAAACTGCGGAAAGCGAGGTTAATTCTATTTTTTTTAATTTGCTCATATTAGAAGAGGTGAATTTGTATCTTAAAAAAAAACCCACAGCAATTCAAAGTGCATTTTTAGAAGTTCAATACACTAAATGTTTTCCTTTGTGTGTTCTAAAGGCTGTAGAGATTCTCCATCATCCTGTGTTTTCTCAGTTCTCTTATTTATTCCTCAGCAGAACAGTGTCAAGGCAAATCATATCAAGACACCTCCACAGAAAAAATGACCATGTATATTCAGAAGATATTAATAAATGTTACAACCTTGATTTATACAAGGCAGTAGCAGGGATTTCTTATATTTTGCACACAAAAGTGCAGTTTATTATAAAAATTCCAACTGCTTATGACAACAAGACTTTTCTTATCTTTTGAGAAAAACCTTAAAAAGATATTTCAATGCATTCCTTTTTATGAGCTTTTTGATAATGCTAAGGCAAGTATATTCTCATTTCATCACAAATGAAAAGTAATTTGGATCATCTGAGACTCAAAGCCCACACAATCTACTAGAGAGAAATCATATGAGGAAATGGAAAACAGGAAACAACTTCTTTATCAGAGCTAAAATAGGTGGTATTTAGAAACAATAACAAATCAGGTGTTTTACTTCAGATGTCATGGAAGTGGGTATTTTTTCTGCACAAGTTACAACATCATTAATTTACACAATATTCAGAAGCCGGAATTCTGAAACAGAAGCACACAAGGAAAAGCACCTCCCAATCAACATCCTGCCAATTAAGGTAATAGAGCTTTTACTATAGCTTACAGCTCTATAGAGCTGATAATTAAACCAACTTATGCTCCTGAACTGTTAGTCTTTCATATCTCAGATAAGTGCCATCAACTGATGATGGGAGAGCTGAGTCGTTATCTCTGCACCTGGAAAGCATTCACCCAGTAGACACTTCATGAAAATGAGTGTATTTCTGCAGCAAGTTCTAGTTTTACTAAGTGACCCCTTTTTTGCAGAAGAATGTTTCATCAGAGAATCATTATCCAAATTCTTGAGCAACCTTATAGAGATATTTTTTTCCCTGATACCATTTATCATTAGGGGTCTTCCACAGAAAGGTTGTAATATATTCTTAATAAAACAGTTACCTGACACAGACCGAAAGACAGACACTTTAGGGAATATTATAACAGTGTACAAAGAGGATTTAGGAGCCTGCCTAAGAATCTATATTGAGTAGCAATCAATTATCCACAGTGTGCATTACACAGTTTGTAGATGGAGAGCTACGAGCAGTGCTTAATTTGGTCAACTACGGCCCCAAACCAGATCTCTCAGTTTTTTGAGTAGACTGCATGGACAAACAAGTCTTGCAGACTTGAAAATATGTACTGAATCTGTCACAACTCTCTCATTGTCAAAGGTCCACCATAGGCCTCCAAATCCCTTTTTGGTGCCTAATTGAAATGGTTAAGACTATAATGTCATTTAACAAGTCCAGAGATTATTCTCTGGCTGCACACCACACAGCATCTGACCCTGAGTACCTCTGGGCCCCATAAACTGCCCCTCTGAGCACAAAACATAATTATTTTTTACTGTGGTGTTTTTTTAGCTCAAACCACCTGAAATAACATGTGAGCTATTAATACAGCACCTCCAGTTTTAGTTGTTCTCTGTCTGCATAATTCTAAAATCTAAAAATAGGACTTAAATAATCCTTCCATAATGATATGTCACAGTGAAAGAGCAGGCAAAAGAATGAGTAGGTATTACCATATACTACTGCTATGGCTGGTAGCTGTACTGTAATTAAAAATTGTTAATGGTTCTATTATAAGTGTCTAATTCATAGATTTTTATCATTTAATCTTAAAAGATAATGCCTTCATTTTAGTTCATTTACTTGAATGAGTAATTCCAACTTGTGAAAGGAGTCCTCTTAATGAGTCACATAAATAAAGAATTGGTCCCAAAATGAGAATAACTTTTACAGTGTAAACTTCAGCTGAAAGCTACTTTTCTTTCTTTTCCCCCTCTAGCTCTAAACAAAAAAGAACAGCATCATCTGAACCAAAAAGAAAACATGTAGATGCTCTCAGTTAACCCTGGATCTGTTATCAGAATGAAACAGGAAATTTATCAAGTGAGCAGTCATTAAAGAGTTATGATTTCTTTTGAAACAAATCTTTGAAATGTAGTTCAGGGGTTTATCTTTGCTCAGGATCAGTGGTAATTGCTCTTCTTCTAGAGTAAAATCCAAAAGATCTGATTGCTAATCTTGCATGAGATGCTGAATTTATACTCACACAATACAACCCCACACTCACTTCAAATCCTGTAGTAATTAGTCACATCCAAAAGAAATGTTTGTTCCTGCATGATGCTTGCATATCATGACTTCCTGTTTGCAAATATGAGGCTTTTACACCTGCTATGAATGTTTATTTGATCATCTAAGATTTAATCTTTTTCATAACTGTCAGTCCCTCTGAGCACAAAAGAAATTCAGCCATTTTGATGGAGATCTTATCTGTGGTTTCGATGCTGTGGGATTTCCCAGATTTGGGAGGTACCCCTTGCACTTAACACTTCACATTCTATAACACTGTAGTTTTTTCCCACAACATTATTATTATTTTAGTCACCACGTTACTATGAGTGCCAGTGCACTAACAGAGGTCTTGTCACTTAGCATAGCACCACATGGAAGTGCTAAATCACAGTGAAGAATGATGTTTCTTCGAGAGCTATGAACTCCAGGCCACCAAGGCAAATAAAACAATCCAGTTTCTTCTGCTAAGGTGAACAAGAGATGTGTATGTATATTGCAGATGGTAGGAAAAGGTTTATGCATCAATTCTGGTGACAGAAGGGTGCAACATTCAAGATACTAGCAGTGCTACATGGCTAATGCAAAGGCAGCCAAGCCAATAAAGATTCTGATGGCTTACCTTTCTTCGAGCCGCTTATTTGAATGGGAATATGGAACTCATAAAACTAGAACAGGGCTTGTAAAGGCAAAGTTTGAGCCTGATGAGCTACAATCCTGCCATGACAAGCCAGTCCCCCAGCTCAGTCCTTTCAGCAATGCAGGAAGCTGCTCTTACCCACACATCAATTTCAGACCACAAAGAACTTACAGGACAGAAATTAAACATTAAAAAAAACACAAGAAACCACAGATAACACTTCAGCAGTAGAATACAACAGAAAACAATATAAAGGAAAGTTTGACTCAGAGTTCAGTGGAAGAGGCCAAGGTGTGCTTAGCAGCTAAAGCCTTGCTCAAGACAATAGACATAGATATATGGACTTTTAAAAAGTAGGTTAGGTATTTCTTTGAAAAACCTCCCCACCATTTAAATGCCAACAGGCTATTTTTAAAAAAATCAGGAGGCCTCTGGCTGAGGCTCAGAGGAATTAAGGAATTAATTATATGTATATGTATATATGTATATATGTATATATGTATATATGTATATATGTATATATGTATATGCACTGAGTACCAAAGAGGCTTTGACAAAAAGCTAAAGTGTGTTGGCTTGAATTATTGCAAGCTATTCCTGGGGCAAAGATTTTCTTCCAAGTCTTCAATTACAAAGAAACTGGCTGAAATGCTCTCAAAATTACCATATGATGAGAGAATACACCAGTGGGGTAGATCCTTTGGAAGAGCCTTGAAAGTCCCCAAGATTAGCAGCATTCCTGGTTTGTGACACAGAGTGAAAAACAGATGTATAGATCCAAAACTAAATTAATGTTTCCTCAGGCTACAGAAAGGGCACTGATTTTGGCCTGGAGGCAAAGCTGGATATTGGGAATTCAAGCATGGGATGGTACTGACTGTTGTCTGGGTTTTTGCCATTCTCCTCTGTCTCCTTTAAGGAGTTTGGAAAAGTCTTATTTTTAGCCTTCTGTGTTTTGGAGTCAGACACACTTTTGTATGAATAAGCTTCTTGTTATTGTAAAATCTAGCAATGTTTACATTCTTTTCATAAAGAGGAAACTGTAGATGGACTGTTGGGTTGTCCAGTGTGGTTGGAGAAGAAAATTTTCTTCCTCCAATCCGTGGTCACTGCTGGAGTTCGATAAATGTTGATTCTGTAAATAAACCCTCCTCTTTTCTGCCTCAGACATCGCAAGGTGTGAGTGTGAGTTCTTTATGCCGTCTGCGACACTGACCATAGAGGAGGTAGAAATAAAACTCAGGGGGCTCTCTACAGCATCTACCAAATTCCAAGCTGGTATTCTGAAAGCCTTATCACATGAAATACTTTTAATAAATGTCTCAAGTTGTCATATGAACAGGTAGTAGCATTTATCGAGCTTGTCTTTATGAAGCAGTGAAACAGAAAAAGTGATCCAGATACTGCACTATTTGGACCTCAGAACACAGTGCTTTCAAACAGATGATACTGACAGACAGAAATAAATAAAAAATTAATTCAAGGGTGGATAAATCCAGACTAAACTTGACAAGCTTTAAAAGAAAATCCTTAGATGTCCTCTGTCCAGTCTACAGTAAAATAGCTGATATAGGGCTATGCGGGAAGTTAATAAACAATGCTAGAGAAGAAAGAGGTAAAAGAGAAACTGTTAAATGGAAAGGAAAAATGAAAACAGACTGTTGGGTGGCTGACAGTTTGAAAGGGGCACTTTGACAGTGGAAGGCACTTAATGGTACTTACTCAAGGATCAGTTCTGGGGTGAGTTGTTTTTAAATTTTCTTCCATGATCATGGCATTTAAATAAGTGGTATGATGACTCAAACAAAGATGCATTGTCAATACAAAATAAAATTAAGTCACTGCAGATTAAAATTGGAATGATCTGAGGACAGGAATAATGAAAAGAAGAGCTTGGACTAAAACACGATTTACTTGAGAACCTAATTGCAATATTTTTGCCATAAATTTAGGAAATTACTAGCAAAAAAATAACTGAAGGACCTATCTTGGCTATGAGGCACAGATTTACTAGAAAAATAGGATACCCTTCCTCTCTTGCACCACCATTTATCTGAGGATAAATGTACAGGTGGTACAGCACACACTCCCACTGCATGTGATGCAATTACAGATATTCAGCTGAATAGACCCCAGCCTCTGACAAGAATGAAGGCAAAATAAAGGATGTATTTTTGATGGATTTTCTGTGGACACAGAAAACTGTGTGTGTCATTATTTGGCATTGGTAACCAGTGAAATTCTGTACTGCCACTAAATAAAAGGAAGATCAAGTGGAAAGAGGCTACTAAGAGAAGAGACTACTAGGAAACAAGATTATGGTTGGTGCAATAGCAGAACCTGAAGTTGCAGGTCTTGGCCAATCCCTTTTCCTTGGGCTGAATTGGCAGCCTTTTTTAGTCTGTCTGTATTGGAAGCAAAGTGACAGTTCTGAACAAGAAGCAAAAATAGTGCAATGTGGTTTTGCTTTGCTGCTTTTTTGGGGGTTTTGGAGGGGGGATTTGTGGGTTTTGTTTTATGGTCTGAGTAGAGCACAGATATCTTAACAGGCTTTTTCAGAAAAGCTTTGCATTTATGCTTACAGGTTCATGCAGAACCAAGATTACAGACATAGAATATATAGTAACAAAATAACAACTCTGTTTGCATGGGTTTTCTTTCATGCTACTGTTAAGGGGTGCATTATACCCTTTTACACTCAGAGGAAGAACCAGTAACTTCCAAATAGCTCACTGCTACATTTTTTACTGGTTTATACTTTAGATCTTTTGCATTCAATCAAAGCAACAGTTTGTTAATCTGTTATCTTTGTCCTCCATAGTAGCCATGGCCAGATAATTCATGCAACAGTTTAAACTTTCTTCCTTAATAAGGAGCTGTTTGATACCATACTGATGCATAAAGTTCCTTCCTCACCTCTGGTAGGTAAAAGTTAGATTACAACCTGAAAACTTAGATCCCAGATAACAGCCGTTCTTTGAATATTTCTAATAGATTAGTGCCTGTTGTCATGCACTAAACATCACTGTTAAGTGGCAATACTCATCTAGAAACATGGACTATACATGACTTGTCAAAACAACTGGTCAAGTCTGTCTATTCTCTTCTTTTATTTTTCCTGAGGCACAAGGGAGGAGGGAGCTGCCAGCCACCTGAATAGCTCTGTGTCCAGTCTTCTTTTCCATAAGCCCAGCACATGGTAGTCAGAGGAAAATGAGAAGATGTCAGTGAAAGGCTTCTGTGAAAGCAAACAGCAGGGACTGGGATAGATCAGTGATTCTGGAGGTGGCATTGAAAAACAGCCAAAGCTTTCCTTGACAGATATGGACAAACATATGCTGCATGGAGAATCAGCAATATTTCCATTGCTTCAGAGAAGCATCACTTCTTGCAAGTATACCCAACCTCATTGATTTGGGCATGTTCAGTAAGCTCAGTTCCATGAGGACTAATCAAATTTAAGTGCAAATCCTCTGGTCAGTCCATTAGGTGCTGGGTACGTGACTACGGAAATCACCATGACACATGACCCAAGTGCTTGTATAAGAAGCAGTGCAGCCAGCTGTATCAGAACAACTGTGCACCACAAAAACTTGTCTACATATCAAAGTACCAATCTAAAATTCAGTTTGGCTCTACATAAGATTCTGTCTGTGGTCCAAGGCAAATCATCTAGTATTGCCCCAGTGCCAATTCTGTTCACTCAATTAGTGGCATGATAATACTCTTCTGCATTAGAAGCATTTTGTAAGGATCAATGCATTAAGGATTCTTAAATATTCAGATCAAATGTTATTGGATGATTAACCAAGTTAGCAAGAAATGTCAGACCCTTTTATTAATGCCATGAAGTTCATTGCCTCAGATCTTGAAGGAGTGATGCCACATTTGTGTAAAAAGGATTTTCTGCTATCAGCTTAAAACTGAAAGGCTGTGATTTTACTGTGAACCCTTTGTTCCTGAGTTCTGAGACAGTTAAATCGATGCACCTCCTTGACCTTCTCTAAACCATTAATAATTTATACACCTCTTTCATTTCACCTCTTATTCATCTCACCTCTTATTCATCTCTGTTGTTACGTAAATACCCTAATCTTTTTAATCTCTGCATGTATGGAACTCTATCCATGCCTCTGATCCTTCTCATTACTATTCTCTATCTCCTATTTCATTTATGGCCTAAGTGAAATTAAGTGACCAAACTGAATGAATAGTCCAAATGGAAGGTTACTATTGTTTCATGTAAGATATCTATAATACATTTGATTTATTTCAGGATATTTTATTTTTATTTTTCCCTTGTGTATGTAGGTGTTTTGAACAGGAAGGCCACAGTAAGAGTATAGTCTTTTTTCTGACTATAGCTGCTGATCATTTAGGATTTCTCAGGCTGAACAAGCAGGTCTAATAATTTTTTTCCACTGACCACTAATCTTTTTTTGCTTTATCAGCTGCTGTTGGAGCACAGGCTTCCAAACAGTAGCTCTGTGCACTCCGCACCATTCTATCCATTTTGCTCTTACAAATTTATTCTGTCTCTCCTATGCCAACACAACTTTTTCCTAAGATTTGCTCAAAAATCCTGGGTTTTCTTCAATTTTATTTGTTACTCAAATATTGAGGATCCCACCATATCTTGTATTGCTGCCTTATGCCATTGTTTTGCATTAATCCAAACCAACCATCTGGGCACAACAAGACCTTCACTCCTCCATTTCACTGTTCTGTGTTCAGCTTTGCATTCCCTTATCTGCTCCCATGGACTCTTGCTTATCTGTTAGGATCTTTTCCTGTCTGCCTTTCTTTCTGTTTTGCATCAAATCAACAGTCTCCTGCCTGTCTGTACAGCATACCAACTGTGCTGTACCATCATTTTGTGTTACCCATGAGAAGGTGCCCTTGTGCTCCAAATTCTGTTGATGCCAATTTAGTTAAATTCAGCTGCAGCACAGGGTGGACTACTGTGTGAGTACAGTAATCTCAGGCCAAACACATACTTTGCAAAACACCCCTGGGACTCCCTCGGCTCTTGCCTGCATGTCCTTCATTAGGCATTTCCCAGAAATGTGTGTCTTGTCTTATGGGTGACTGTTACCAGAAGTAAAATCTATTCCCACCTTCTGCCAGAACTGAGATGGGTAAAGACTGTATCACATATTGTCTTTGAATTCAACATCCAGTAATATACATGCCCTCAATTAGGTATTTATGTCTGCCAAGCAGGGAGGTCTCTGACTGGACTTAGTGATGTCTCTCATTTCATATATGAACTGCTGCCCATTTCATGCCAAGTCTTAAAATAATGACTCAACTCTCCATAAACAAAATGTCCCCACCACACAGTTCACCCATTATCTCATGTAAGAAATAGCTTCATGCATTACATGGTCCTCACAATCTAGCCAATGCCAGAGTATAAACTCTTTTACTCCTTAATCCCCACTAAGAGTATAGAGTTGTGTTGGGAGAGAGAGCACATACACATCTCAAGAAAAGAAGCAAATAAAACACTATAGTCCATTGCTGGAATCCATCTCTCACAGATGTGTGCACTATGTTCAGGAGAGCCAGTTCAGTGTCAGCTACTAACAGTGACTCTTGCTCCACGCTACGTAGTTCTGCAGTCTTCACAACACTCAGCTTGGAATGCAGTTTTTCTGATGGGATGCTCACAGTGCTGGGACAGAGAGGTGAGCTGGTGGAAATGTTTGTTTGCAAAAAGCTTGGTCCACAACTCTTAAAGCAAATTTTTTGTGTCTCTTGATGCTAACAACTTCTGCAGGCTAATACCTTTAGCAACTACAGAATCCTTGCCTTTCAGCAGAACAAATACTTTTGACAAATACTTTAGCTGTAGTACTTTTATCCTTTGAAGGTTTGTTCTTGGACATATGACTCCTTTTACATTGGACTGCTACGTATCAAAACCTGAATCAAAAGCTATTTGTAAGAACATGCAGCATCTAGGAAGACAGTTATTCATCCTCATTGCCCCTCCTCATATACATCAATCTTACATTTTGCTAATAGCATCTCAAGGCCTGAAAACTATTTCCTAAGAATCTACAGAGCTCAGTTCCTCTCACCTTCTCCTTGACCATGTTTTCATTGATATACTTTCCACAGTATTTGCTCATAATTTGTTGCACTTTCATATTATGTGTTGCTTGTTCCTTGATGCCTCATTTACCTTCAAGAATGTCATCAGTACTGCTCTTAGGACTTTTTCCTGTGGGTGTTTCAATTGACATTAGAACTCCTTTGAAGACAGATAGATACTTAAAGATACTTGCGGTCAGCCCAATGCTAAAAGTAAAGGTAGTTGCCTTGCCTTATTATACCAAAACTTGACTTCACTTAAAATGGTATTTTTATCCTAAAATAGATCCTATATCCACAGTCTCTGGATAAGGCTAATGACTTATTTTTAGTGTGACTTCAGTACAGGTTCTGATTTTATCTGAATATTACCTCCCTCATTTCTTGTGGAACTATATTACCACCGTAGTCTGCTGTAAATAATTACTGTACACAGTGTGGTAGTTGGTATGTTTGCCAATTCCTTTCTATGGGGAGTTTAAAAACATTTCATTGTCTCATACAGTAAACATGGGAATATAATTCTAAAACAACCCTGTACTGTAGGTGTCATTCTCCTTGAAATATATTTGCATGCTACTAGACAATTTTCATTTCTCTTTTCCATCAAGGACTTCATTGCTGTTCAACAGTGGGAGGTACGGTCCCATTTCAGACTACTGGAAATTCTAACAAATAACTTATCATTGGAGGCGGATGGGTTTTTATGGACACTATGTACTCACTTCACTGACTTCAGAAAGGTTTTACTACCTTTGATCACTTTGTAGACATTCTTCCTAAATCTAACCACTTTTCAGGCTCAGCTATCAGCTGGAATGACAAGGCAGCTGGAATGTAACTGGTTGCCAGTCTAATAACGTATCTTCGAACATTATTTGATACGAATACGTATATACATATATATATTAGTTTGGTGATCTCTTACACGTGGCGGTCACTTCAATAGGCTTCTTTCGTTACCCATACTGCTGCTGACCACTATGATGTTAGTTTCAGCTTTGGTATAAGAAGTATTTCTGTCCTTATACCTGTCCACAGACTTGGGCACTTCTTTTTTCCACTTTTTATGCTGCTTCCTGGTGTCTGCCCTAAACGATAGTATCAGCCTCAATGTCTTATAATTCCTCATTTTCTTTATTGTGAGCCAGTAAATTGGTTTGGGTTTTTTTCCTAGTAGCCTATGATGTTGATATCTTCCCAGGAGAATGCAACAGTCGTGGTTAGTTGAAGTGTTATTGTTGCACAGGATATATGTTTCCCATAAGAAACTTTGACAGTCTTTCCCGTAAGAAACTTGTCTGCTACATACAAATCTGTCATTAGCAAGGAATCTTTAATGTTTCCAGAGCTTCTGGGGCTACAAAAGACTTCTCATCTCTTGCTATAATTATTTCCTCTTTTGCTTGGCTTTAAGTAGAAAATAACAAGATGCACAACAGCCTCTTGTCCATGATCTCCTTCTGTGGGGTCACGTTACTCAATAGGCACTTTTATCAGTCTTTCCAGTGTTTCAGACACAACAGCATCTTATTTGCTTCTCTTCCATCTTTTCCCAGAAAGATAGCAAAGAAAACCTTTACTGTCATTTTCTCATCTTTATTCTTTTGTGCACAGGCTCAATTACTTTTTTAACCGCTTCCTTGTTTGTGGAGGTTATTTTGTCTGGAAATCCACCATTAAAATTTTAAAAGTATCTCCAGACCACCTGTTTATTCCTAGTTTTGTTTTCCATTTAATAATACTTGAAGGGGAATGTGTCTCTCTCTGCAGTTACTGCTGCTGACATGTTTCTGCACCATGTACTGGACAATAGTACCAGAAGACTCCATGTTTATAACACCAACCTGGCTTTTTAACAAGCTATTTACACAGACGCTGAGGCTGCAATTAACAGCAAAACCACATGCATGCGGATTAGCTTATGTGTGGTCTTTCAGATCTCCCTGCAACCCATGTTCTTTGCCCTGGGTTCACACAGATTACTGCACTCAGTTATCTTTATTTACTTGCCCAGCCTAAGGAATTGTACGTGATTTAACAGCAGCTACAGAAGTCAGATGCTGAGCACTTATCAGTAGTGGTGGCAGCTGCTGGTCCAATAAATCTGTCTTTTCCAGCTTGGCTGGAAAATACCTTATATTTAGGTACTCACTTAAGCAAGACTGAAACTATGTTAAACAGAAGTCCTTTCAAACAAGCCAATTTTAAGTATTAGCTCTCACAACTTTATTCCTACTTCCTAGGAAACTAAGTTTTTGAAACTTTGTGCACATGTTGCACATACAATACAAAAACACACAGATAAAATAAGCAGTTTTGAGAATTGATGATCTTTACTTGAATCCATCACTATCTTTGTAGATTTTATCTCACTTGAACTGTGTCAACCATAGGGGACATCCAAAAAGACTGTGCCTGATAAAGCACTATATTATGCTGACAGAAGAACCTTTAGCATACTGAAATTTACTCTTTGATCATAGACTATGATGGTATCACCAAGAAAAGGATAAAAGGCACATTTAAAATTACTTTAGGTTAAATATTTATACATTACTATTTCTAAATTGAAATGCATATAGAGATGTTCTAAAACATATGACTTACTAAAAATAAACTCTTAGATCTTCCTCTAGTGTTTGACTCAAGCAGCTAAACATAGCAAAATATATCACAATATTTTGATAGAGCATTAAAACATGACCATTAAAATGTGTTCTCTACTGGCAGGGCAGGGCTCTTTAGTTATTAATCCAGAAATGTCCTGTAATAATTCAGGCCAGTCTGAAATAATATGGCATTTTAGACCTTGTGCTTAAAGCATTGTGTTCCTCACTGTAATCTAGCAATTAAACATTCATTTCATATTTAAAAATTAAACAAACAGCTATAAATGTACAATACAGCACCAATTACAAAATGAAGACTATATTGCCTTTAAGAAAATCCAGCTGGTTTTCATTCATCCAAATATGTCAATCTTACTTAAAAATGAGTATCTATGTACTGGCATATTGCATTTTTCCAGGAGATGAGACATAGCATGTTTCCTTGCTTCACACTGCAGAAGAAGTGGCCACATCTGCTCACCTCAGAAAGCATACGGATGTTCAAACACTGTATCAAGGTACATATTTCAAGGAGAAAATTTAACTGCCTGGGTGTCACACTTTAATTCAATATAGCTGAAGCAGGAAGATGAGAATTTTAAAAAATTTTCTGAGTTAATTGATTGATGAATAACAGCTTCCAAGAGCAGACCTTTATTCATCTCATTTCATATACCCTGATCTGAAATTCACTTGGATTACCTCAGGTCATAAAAAAATGATAACTAAGGACACACTGAAATGTGCACTGCACACTGCATACTTGCATTTTCTATTTTCTAGCATTTTCCTGGGATTTTAATTTACTGGAGATACATGACCAGACTGCCTATTTCTAAAAAAAATGCTTTTAGAGCTTGAGTTAAGAAATACTAGCAGTATTTCCCTGTAGTGTTTCTGTGAAGGGTAGGAATGACCTGGTACCATTTCCCTCTCTCAGGAGAGAGAATTTTTTACAACTCTCTGACATAAACAAATGTGAAAGCTTCTCAATTCCAATAGTAAAATTTTTATAAATATAGTTATTGATGCAAATATTTCCACTTTTTCTGCCAGATTAGCTTTCCTGCCCAAGAGTTTATACAATTGAAGAGGTGTTTACTAAAATTATAGCTATATAGGTACAAACATCTTAGCAACAAAGTCTGAAACATGAAATCTATACATATCATACCTTATTGTGGATCTATCCAATTTCATCACTGCTGAATGGTTTTAAAACGTTGAATTCCTTTCATTTGTGCAACTCCAGCAAGCATATACATGTCAACTCTTTCAGCTATAGATACCTAATAGCAAGCAGCCAAATTGTCTAAACAGTAAAAGGGAAATTTAAGAGATCTGGGCTTTGAGACAGCAAGAGTCTATTAGAAACATAATAAAAACATAAAGCTTTGGAACACAGTTCAAAATATATCTTCTTAAGGAATGATCTACCATGCACCATACTCAGCAGCTGCGTGGCTTGCAGTACATCTTATTTGAAGTGGGCAGAGCCCAGAATCTCATTTGTACAGAACAGATGTGTTTTTCACAGGCACACACATGTTCTGCACTGGGAACACGTGACACATACGGACTACACTTAATCCTGCACTGGGCAACAAATGGAAGACAAAGATATACAGCTTGAATGAGCAAACTTTCAACCTGTGAATTACTAGAGGAAAAATTTAAATTCACAGAGAACTCAGGGTTGTTTGTTTAGCATAATCCTAAAATGTGTTCTGTGCACACAGATTTTTATTAAAAAAGGAACACTTGTTCTTCAAAATTAAAAAAATGTTTTGCAAAAGAACTCCATCATCTCTGATACTGATCACAGTGGTTTGTGGGTTTTTTTGTCGTGAAAGTGAAGGAGTATGAGCAGTTTTAAGCAGGCCATATCAGGTAAATTCTATCAACATCCATATATATCCAATTGGACAGACAAACTTTTTTTTCTTACTGGTTTTGGCGTCCATCAGCTCTATGGATAGACCTTCTTTTCTGTCTTCTGGAATGTCCATAACACTATTGGGAAATTGATTTCTAAACTATAAACTAGGCAGGAACTTTTGTAATTAGTAGTGGGTTTTAAAACCTCAGACTTTTGACAGTCAGTTTCTACCATTAATGTGAACTGTCATGGCAACAGGTTTGTTGGGCACAGCTAGAGCAAAGAGGACAAGCAAAGTACAGAACAGTAACATTACAGAAGAGGACATTATCGAACAGAAGAGATAAAATGGAATGCCAAAAAAATTATGACATGAGGAATCAGAAGATTTAAGAAAATATGAACTTCAAAATTACTGTTTTACTAATAGCTTGGTGAGAGAATAAGTTGTCAGCCAACTGATAACATCTCAACAACTGTGTAGAAATAGCCTAAAGCTCAGATTTAAGCTGAAGTTGTCACTTCTTCACAATATTTCCCTGCAAAAGCCTACTCAAGGGACAGCTCTACAGCAACTCAACTAATCCATCTAGCAGAGAAACCCCGTGTATTTCTGAGAGCACATAAGCTTTCTTCAGGGATGTGCTGCAGGATACTGTGACTGATTTGCCCTCAGGATGCATCTTATCATGGAGGTCAGCAAACTGAACTTATCCTCTGAGGCCCACTGAGTCCTACTGCAGCGGCTTTGTGTGAACTCAAGCTCCAGCTCAAGGAAAACTGCTTGTAATGGAGACATACGATTTCAAGGTTTCAAAGCAGTCTGGGGCCATACAGCTCACATGAAACGTGTAGGTACAGCCAGAAGCTATTAACAGCTGTAGTTACATAAAGTATATAATAAGAATATTATTATTATTCTGTGAAGGGCAGGTAGCATTTCCCTCATGGTCACATGGCCAAACACCACTCTACTTGCTCTGGTAACTGTTGCCCACACATTTACCCTTTCTTAGCTTGTTGCTTTTCTTCATGGCCTGAAGTAGTGTCAGGCAAGGTTTAAGTTGGATATTAGGAAAAGGTTTCTCACCCAAAGGGTGGCTGAGCACTGGAACAGGCTCCCCCAGGGAAGTGGTCACAGCACCAGACTGACAACTCTGACAAGAAGAGTTTGGACAACACTCTCAGGCACATGGTGTGATTATTGGGGACGGTGCTGTATTGGGCCACGAGTAGGACTTGATGATCCTTATGGGTCCCTTCCAACTCAACTCATTCTGCAATTAAGGATGAGTTGCACAAAGAATTCCAAGGCCTTGTTATGAGGATGCTATTAAATACTCAAGACTTTGCATTCAAAACAGTTTGGAAAAGAGAGTTCTGTGACACAGATCTGTTATTGTCCAAGATTTTGGGGTATTTGAGTTTGCTGTGATTAAAAGCAAACAAAAACAACAAAGAAAGCAACACAAAACCAGTAGGTCATACCACCTACAAAATATTTCTTCCACGTATCAAAAAGTGAGATTATTTAAAATTAGTTAGTCTGTAGCTCTGGCCCCTATTCCTTTCCTTTCTTCTGCTTTCTTCTTTGGAGTTGGGAAGGTAGTCAGAAATAAGCTCTTGCCCATTTAAATCACATCTTCCCTTCAGAATCAACCAACACAGTCAGCACTATTGGCAAAGAAGAGAATATAACATTTCAAGAGGGAGGAAGCTTACTTGCAAATCCTCATCAATCTCATTTCTGTTTCATTATCTTTCTGGAAAAAATATTTTTATGTCACCACTATATCCTTGCAACAATTATAATCTTCAGCTGTCTTTACTTATTTCTGTAAACCAATGCTTATTTCTGTCTTTACTTATTTCTGTAAACTAATGCTTTTTATTAATAAATAAAAGTGGGATTGAATAAAAAATGCTGGCAAAGCTAGCCAAAAAAATAAAAAGCCTTTGAAGCAAAAGTGTTCTGGTGATCATTATCCTTAGACACCATATTAAAGGCTTTCTCTTTTATTCATCTTAACACTGTAGACAGGAGGTAACTGCCTCCAGAGAGCAGTGGAATGAAGGTGCCACAATATTAGCAGTATCACAGCAAGTAGCAGACAGGCTCTGGTGTGACAGAATAATAATAGAAAATACATCCATTTCAGGGAGGAAATATACTAATTTGTAGTCAACTCCACTCGGAGAGATACTGAAAACAATTCCTTAAACTGGCTTCCTAAGAAAGATGGTAGGTTATTAGCTTACTGCCTCTTTCTCAAGAGACACAAACAAGTCCATTACACAGAAGAATGACAAATACTGCTTTTGAAGAAGGGTAGTTAACTATCTCCTCTAATACTAATATCACTTAGCTCTTCATCTCACCTGCATCTCACAGCACTTTGTGAAAGCTGCGTTTTATAGTCCCTTTCAGCAAATTCAAAACAAAAGCTTTTGTCAAAATGGGGATGCCTCTGAGGAACCATGAAAGAGGAAAAAGCATGCCCAAAGTGTTTCTCTTCCTGACAAGAAGATTCATTTCCCTGTCCTCACCCTGCCAAGCTCACACCTGGAGTAGGTTCCATACCAAAATAATAGAGAGAAGGGTAAAGACAAGCAGATTGACTGAAAGGAAGCAGTGAGGGGAAAATAAGGATCTGCAAAAACTTTGAAGGAAGCATAGTCTGATACAACAGCATCTGGAAAGTTTGCACAGTTGAGAGGGTCTAGACCCAAAGGCAAGGACAGTTATATAACATTTAGCTGACCTGTCAGGCACTTGTGGAAGAAGACCACAGATATGACAACCCTGCACTGCACTACATAGTTCTCGTGGGGAATGTGCACCTGTTGCACGATGAGTAACATTCCACCACAACCTAGGGGACAAAATAAAGAAGCACCTAATGGAAGCTATCAGGAAATTTAGTAGGCAACAGGTAATTCCCAACCCTGCAGACTGGGGTTTTCTTTTCCCACAACTGCTAAATTAGAAAAGGCTCTATTAGGCTCTCAGCAAGTGGAAGACAGTTGTGATTCTCGTATTTATATACAGAAGTGTATTTCTTTCCTTTATGTCATTACTCTTCTACAGAGGTCAAGGAATTCAAGAAAAACTCCCTCCTGTGCCATTCACTAGAGCAGAATACAGAGTTCCTCTTCCAAAAATCCTTTAAGCAATGCCTTTGCTAGTAGAGTCTATAATCTACCATATGGAGGTCACAGTAGACACTGCATTGGCTCAATTTCAGCAATTATCTGGAAAACACTTTTTCAGCCACTAAATCAAGTTTGAAAAAAGCCAACTAATTCTCAGTAGTAAGCCTCTCACTGTTTAGGCCTCATGGAAACAGTGATTGCATCTGTCACCCCAAAAAACCTACTTGCTCTTAGACAGCTCTTCACCATCCCTAGAGTCAGACTTCACACTTAAAATTCATCCCTCTGGATTTAGGCAGGATTTTAAATATGGAACAGTGCCCCAGTTGTTGCTTATTTGGTTCCTGTGAATTCCTGTGAACCATAAATTACAGGGTTTGAGACAGAACTATTCATGAACGTTTATCTGTATCATCTGATTCCAAGTTTGACCACAGGTTTCCTTACTGCTGCTACGGTCTGTTTCAGGGGAATCCTTTTAATACTATTTAATTTCTTAGGTACCATATCCTTCACACCAAGGGGAGAAAAAAGTGAAAAAGCTGAAAAAACTGATAGGTACCTTAGCAGTGACATTTTCAGATAATCACTCTGTTTATATGAACAATGACAAAAACATTTATTTCTGAGATCTTTAATTCCAGCCACCCTTGAGCCTTTCAAAATAAATTGCACACTAGAAATAAAGCAAAATACAGTAGATAGTTCAACTTTCCTATAGTAGAGCTCTATTCTATGAAATACTCCTGCCTGTTTAGTAATGTGGGAAAGACTGCAATTTGCTGCTGTTCCAGTCCCAATGAACACAAGCCCCTGGTGAGAACTGCAAGTCTGATAAAAACCCCTGTAAGATACGTGCCCTTTAGAGAAATGATGTGCAAGAGGCTTGAAGGGTTTAGTTACTACTCAGCCATGTAGAACACAGCACATAACTTTGAAAACAGTTGTCTTTTCACAAGACATTAATTCTATCACCTTGTATTAATTCTATCACCACATATTTAACTCTACCTGGTCAGGCTCCCCTATGTCTTAAACCTGAACAAATATTTGCACTTATTCTGTTTTGAAATAAAGAGCACAACGGTGGCCATCCAACAAGGATGGGACATATAACATCTTCTTTCTAATAGCACATGGTCCTCTGGATCAAAGAATTGTTAAAAATCTCCAAATCCTTACATATTGGTAATCTACCACATAGACAGTTTGATTAAAATGTATAGCCAAAAACCTACTACGAGACAAAATTTTTGTCCTAGAAAATTTAACCTGGAAGAAGTATAAAGCTTTTTGCTAAAAACAATCTCTCCAGAACCAACTTAAACATCCAAGTAAACTTCTGTCTAATTTTAGTATTGTTTGATCACTGCTGTCACCAAGACCTACAGTCTTCATGGGCCATGAAGTCACATCACCTTAATTATTGAAAATTTTATATTTATTACATAATTGAGTTTACTTGTGCATTGTCAAAGGTAATTTTTAAAGGCTTCAGGGCAGAAAACTGAACAGTTGATGCTATGAAAAATGAGATACATTGTGGTAATACAAAAAGAGATGCTGCAGAAGGTAGTCTCCCATCTAACAAGTTACAACTGTGTTAATTATCTCAGAGTAGAAACACCTTGCCCCCACAGCCTTGGGAATGATAAGTAGTGAGTTAACTGAGTTGAAGTCAGTTGGAGTCTGCTCGTCGTGCTGTGAAGACCCAGGGACAGGAGGTCGTGGCAAGGGCCAGAGAAGGTAAGACACTGTAAGATATTGTACTTAGCATAGACAGGGTTAGGCGGCCGTGCTAGGGGCAGGATGGAGCTGGACTCGAGACTGAAGAAGAGAGACAATGCCAGAGCTGTATGGAGTTGCTCTAAGAAGATATAAAGAGCGAAGATATAGGAGACTGTTTGAATAACAACATGCTGATGATTTTGGTCATGAAGCCTTCTGATAATTTTGGTGAAGCACCTCGAGTGCAGTGTCAATGTCGACTGGCACACATGCCAGCGACTGCAACAATACATGTCTGGTGTCTGCCCACAATACAGTAAAATCCAGTGGCATACTTCCACAGTTAACAATATTATGAAATAAACAAACTATATTTGCCATAGAATTATGCTTTGTCTCCCATATCATCACTTCTTTTCTTATTTGCACACCTCTATTGCCTTGTATAAATACACCATCTCTACATCTTCATTTTTCTAAGGAGAATACACTGGGGGGTTTTACCTCCCCACCAAACCTGAACTGTCTTTAATTTGGTAGAGTTAAGATTCATGTGGGGGGGAAAAAAGGAAAAAAGAAAAGCCTCTACATTATTCAACTGTGTTTGACATAACTACAGAACCAGGAAAAAAAGCCATATCTTTAAATTGCACGTGCTATCATACTGTGACATTGTATTACCAGGTGGTGGTAAAACATGACTCTATGGGAAATGATGATACACCTCTGTCATAGAAAATGTTGGGTGTTTTGGAACAGTATCACTTGCTGTTTTGAGAAAGAAAAATTCTAAGTTATCAGGAAACTTACAGGATGGCTGCATCCAACACTGAAGAAAATTACTTGAAAATAGTTTCAACTTCACTGCCCAGAGCATACATTAAATGCATTATCTGTATTGAGCTCTGCTGCAGCTCTAAATTTAGTGAAATGTGGTTTTCACCAAGGATAATGAAACTGGTAATCCCTATGGAGAGTGAAATTTCAGCATTTTCCTTATTCAGTGGCTTCTCATTTTCCAAACCAGACCACCTCAGGCTATGATTTATCAGAGCTCAGATGTAGGTTTGAGGACCTTTTTTAATACGTGGGTAGGAAACCTTTCTGGAAAACTTGGTTCCCAAGGAAGAAATGATGACACTATTGCACTGTTATAAACTCAGAATTAGTTGGCACCTAGCCACTGAAACTGTCTTCTTTTGGCCAAGATCTAAAATACAACTGTAATTAGCAGAAGACTTGCAAAGAATTATTGGGGTGTTGGTTTTCAGTAGGATTTTTGTGGGATTTTTTTCCCTACAAATGTCTGTACTCCTATCTAAGTGATCTCTAAAACTGGAGTGATACAGACCATCCATGGGCAATTGGCACAAGGTTAGCAGGAGCAAACCTAGTCTACCAAAAGTTTTCAGAGATGTCTAACCTAGCCATGCGAGTGGAATTGTTTTGTCCTGTGGCCAGGGTGGTTTCAATCCAAGACTAAAAGCTCTAATGTAGAATTTACTGTATCATTATGTTAGTGTTTGTACACAGATTCAAAGATCAAAAAGACCCATTTGATGCTTAGTAAAAGGTCAGGACTTACCTCTAGATTAAGACATCTAAAAATCAGGTTGTACATGTGAGTTAGATGTTCTCACTTCCACTGTAACTAGTGAAGAACTGATCAATGTAGTTGGTAGAATCCAAAAGCAATTCAGCTCAGAAGTGTCTTCTGAATTTGGCAGCTCATAAAGACAGCATAGTTAAAAGCACTGTTTCTGTGGCCAATTTTATATAAAAGATAGATGCATCTGTCCACCCACTTCATTACTTTCAGCTACTCAACCCAAATGACCAGGAATGCATGCTGTTGTGGTGTAACCTCAGTCAGCAACTTAGTCATTTGTTCATTCCCCCCTGGTGGGATGGGGGAGAAAATCAGAAGAGCAAAAGTGAGTAAATTTATGAGTTGAGAAGAAGACAAATCAATAAGGTAAAGCAAAAGACACACATACATGCAAGGAAAGCAAAACAAGCAGTTAATTCACTGCTTCCCATGGACAGGCAGGTGTACAGCACCCCCAGGAGAGCAGGGCTCCATCACATCTAACGGTTACTTGGGAAGGCAAACACCATCGCTCCGAATGTCTCCTCCTTCCTTTTTCCTTCTTTTCTTCTTTATATGCTGAGCATGACTCCATATGGTCTGAGAGATGCCTTTGGTCAGCGGGGGGCAGCTGTTCCAGCTGTCTCCCCAACTCCTTGTGCACCCCCAGCCCTCTCACTGGCAGGGCAATATGAGAGGCAGAAAAGGCCTTGACTCTGTACAAGCCCTTCTCAGCAATAACAAAAACATGTCTCTACTATCAACTCTGTTTTCATTGGGAATCCAAAGCACAGCCCCACAAGAGCCACTGTGAAGACAATTAAGTCTACCCTAGCTCAAACCAGCCCACACGCATAGCAGGATCAATCATATAGTTTTGCCACAAGGCAGAAATTCACATCTCTACATACCATAAACACTACTTCAACAGTGTCATCACTATCCATATTTTTACTCATCTCTGTGTCTTTACTTCAAAGGTCCACTGTAAAGCAAACAAAGGAAAAGCATAGCAGTTCAGATTTGGTTTGTAACATAGCTCAAATGGTCCAATTTCCTACCAGCATTAAGTCCTTTTGGAGAAATATATAATGCCATAATCTACACAAAGCACCTAAAATTACCTAAATTGCCTGCTGAAAATATACTGACCCTATACATCCTCTATGCAGCCCTTGCTGGTTGACACATATGAAACCCACTACTGAATTTAAATTGCCCCCTACACAGACCTCTCCAGCTCTGTCCAACAATTGCACCTCAGCAGTACAGCAAGGTTCAAGCATTCTCTCAAGCATGACATTTAACTGAAAATGGTTCACCCCTCAGGGAAAGTCTGGATGAAGATGCTAAAGATATCCCCTTCAGATCAGCTTAAAAGCTTTTTAGCTTGGCTAATAGATAGAAGTCTCATTGTATTAGTATCAGCTAATTGATTTTGGGGAACAAAACCCTCTTGCCATAGGTTTAGCCTGCCTTACAACTGCCCTAGAGTTTGCTGGTAAAGCTGAATAGTCAGAGAAGAGTCTTACCAGATGCAGCAGAGCCTGGAAATTGGATGTTTTCCAATACAGCAATTGGTATAGACACTATCTGGATTATGCAGTCCCTTATTAAGTAGTGTCAAGGATTAGCCAGACCTAAAAACACTTGTGGGATTAAGGATTTATTTATGAGGACAATCAGGAAAGTGAATTAACTAAAATTGTTACTTTAAAGAGAAGCCGTAAAACTACATTAAATCCTAATGTAGATGTTCTCCTTTAGAAACTACATTTGAATGATCTAACTTCACTGATGAAGTAAATTAAATTAAATTAGGACCACTTGAATTCTGGATAAGAAGGTCCTTAGGGGTTTTAATGACGTTTAACTGATCTATTTCTAAGTCACATCTTTAGTTGACTCACATTAATTTTCACGAATTGCTCCGTGTAGATAAGTCTCAACTTCTGAAATGAGGAAAGCCCATAAAAAGAAAAGTGACTGCTAAATTAATGGCAACAAAATGTTCCTAAAAACAGTTGCAACACAGCTTGTTCATCTGCAAAGGCAATAGCAGTCACAATGACTCTGGATCTGCATACTGAAGGACAAGATTTAGTAACAGGCTCTCAAATAAGTCTTCTTGTGACAATGCCCAACTGAGGCTTCTTCTATACTTCTCAGATTGAAAACTGCTTGCTGTGCAAGTCCTAAAACAAGATTTTAGATTTTAGGAAACTAAACATTTTGGAAGGCATTTAGGCCAAAGTTAAGGTTTATAATTACAGAGCTGTAAACTACTGCTGTGTCAAGAGAGTACCTTTTCTTATTTTTCATTCCAAGTTCAACTGCTGGAGGCAAAACGAACAAAAAAACCCCTCATAACTCCATTTTTCTTTTCTGTTTCTGTAATCTATGCAATCCATGGCTGACAACTCGTAACCAATCTATTTTTTGTGTTGTATCAGAAAGCCAATGGGACAAATGGCATTACTGACCTTTCTGTTTTTTGTTCAATATCCTATTTCCAGAGTGGAAGGAACTATGCAGTTCCATTATATTACTGATATTTGAGTCAAATTCTGCAACAATTCTTTTGTTGTAAATTCAGCTAATTAATCCCTGTCATTCTTCTATTGTGCATCTAGAATTCCTTCTGTGATTTTTCTGTCTATAGAACAATTGTGATTACATATACTTATATTCAGGGTGTACATAAAACTTCATTCCCTCATACAAGGTTTCCTTTTCCTCAAGAGGAGTAATATAAGAATATGCATTTAAATTTTAATATTGGGCACCATAAATAGTTTTTCCTTACAAAGAGATAGTTTTTTGAGTCACTTTTGTGACGTGCAGTAATGAGCATCTTCACAGATGTAGGTAGGTTGCAGTTATTGCAGTTCAGAGAGTATATCTGTATTCAGAGGGAGAAAAAAGGCTGGAATCAGGCTAAAAGATGCTGACCCATTAGTTCAATTTATTTTGTCTTCACCATTGTTGGTTAGTAAAGGTACAAGCACCTGTATTATGCCTCAAAAAAACCCCCAAAAACCAAAACAACTCACTGATTTTCCTTGTGCAGAGAACAATCTGTGAAGTCCTAACCTTTGTAGCTGATAGCAAACATGTTTAGATTAAAAATGCAGGTCTTAAAATACCCTGCTCTTCAACACATGCACTTACAAGGATGTTATGTCTAATTTTGGCCTGTTGGAAGAGTAACTATTTTCAGAACCCATTTTATTGAAGTCCTAGGATACTTGCAGAAATAAAGTACGACATATTGACACATTAGAAACCAAGTTTTGAAAATCAAGATTCCTCTGGGTGCTTTCTCCTTACTTAAAAGAATAAAAGAAAAAGATACTTTGCACCAAAAGCCAAAGGCATTATATTATTTTCATTAATTATGGTCTGAGAAAACATTCAGAGCTCTTCAAGGAGCAGAAAACCTAAAAAGCTTATAGAAGATCTTAGTTTGGCTTTAATTTTTTATCTTATGAAATGAAGACTTCATCGTTTTCATTACTAATTCCTGATGTTTTGCCCATTACATCACTATTTTCAATAGAAAGGAAACACAACCTGCTTGTTTCAGAGCACTGAACAAATCAACAAAAGCGGGAAAGGGGTTGCATTTAGAAACAAGGTAAAGAATGCAATTTGTCTCTGAATTTTCTGGAGAACACAGGGGGCTAAAACCAGAGAGGTTAAGGGGAGAAAAGTTTGTCAGTTTTAAAACTGAAGAGGAAGCCGATTTACCCTTGACTTAGTCAGTGTTTGTGAAATCCTAGCATCCATGTAGACCTTTAAATGAAAAAAATAACCTTGTTTCTCAATTACTCTGGGGTGATAGCGACTGCAGAAACTCTGTGGTTCTGGTATAAAAGTATCCTGATTTTATTTTCCATCAGAGAAGATAAATTGTTTCATTCTCAGGTTTTAAACTCATAATGGCTTAAGCACACAAGCAATACTTCTGATTTCTGAAATACCGTATGTTTTTCAGGACTGTGATTGTTTGTTTGTTATGTGTTTGCACTCACTTTTTCATGACAAATATAACAAGTAAAATTGCAAAAGCCTGCTTAGTTCAGCAAAAAACCACCCTGTTTTCTGCTTACTTAACGAGCTGAATCCACTCATGAGTGGTTGAACAAGTAACAGTGGCTGTAAAAAAGAAGTTGGACCTTGGGGCAGAAGTAAGGGAAAGTGGAAAAGGAAGCAGGGATAACAGAACCTGAAATCCTCCTTTCAGCAGTGTCAAACTATTACATGTGCTCAGAGATCTCATCTCTTTGCTGGTTTAAAGACCCAAGTATGACATAGGAAAACAAGCAAGCCTTCTCTGCCCTTTTTGCTTCCCTTGCTCCCCAGGGGTACAGTTCTGCTAAAAAGAGCTGTTTGGTCCTGTAAGATTTAAGAAACACTTCTTTTTAATTGATCAAGCATTTCTAGTATCGCCACTGCATTGAACACAACCTAATAAGGGAAGACCTGCCTACTTAATAATAACTGCAATGTTTTCTCATGCTAGTCAAGAGTATTGAGTCTCCTGACAAGACATTTCTCTTTGGTTTATCAAAAGCAAAGTTGTTCTTGCTGTAAAAATTAAAACAATTTCTCTTCAGTTTCAATCCTCTCAAAAAACATCCTGTGCAGTTAAACTTGAGTCCTTTCCAAGTTGCTTTTTTGACTACACATCACACTTCCAAATTTAAAAGAGAAAAGTTTTCCTTTATGAAAGTCAGCACTAAAAGCTTTTAATAAAAAATTGTTTTACAACTTTAACCATAAAATGGTTACTGGAAGACTACATTCTCAAGACGGAAAATACTTTGGGGGAGAGAAACAGAAACTTATTTGTAAATAATCATCAACATGTACTGGCAGACTTTGCTGGAATGCACAAAATGCAGTAAAGGAAAAAAAATGTTGCCCTTTTCTATCTATATTTAAATTAGACCTTTGTTCAAAAGCCCATTTCAGATCGGATTTTTTTTTTTGCTTAAACCAACACTGGAAGAGGTGAACTATTAAAAAAAAGAAATCCCCCCAAATGAAAAAAGAGGATTATCCAATTTTATTTTCTGTCCAGTTTTGATAAAACCTCAGTGATAAAAACCCTCATATGCTATCCTACATAATACATTGATACATAAGCAGCATGTGCAAAAATCCTAAAAATAAAAGCAACTTTTAATGCATATTAAATATAACATATCAAAGTCGTCAGCCCTACACTGTAAAATAATACAAGTACAGAGACCAAAAAGTCCCACGGGACATCCTTTCATGCTGTCTTCTGCTGTTTTCCTGGACTGGAAATACTTTCATGGCAGGTTCTTTTACAAAATTTACCACAGACAGAAAAAGTACATGATATTTTCATTCTGATAATGAAGTACATGATATAACATTCATGAATGTTATATCTATAGACCCCCAAATATATCAATAGTTTTATTTAAGCAACTAAATTTTACTATTGATTGGAGAAAGGAAAACAGATGTGTGTGTTTGTGTGTGTGTGTGCGCATGTATAGGAAACATAAGTGTAGGAGGGAAGGAAAGGAGAAGCAAATGTGAACTGCATACAAAAGATGGTGGTAGCAAGTGTGAGGTGTAACATACGTTGGAACACTGTTCTTAATTTTAACATTCTTTTGGATAGGTAAATCCATGGCAATTACACCATTAAAATTCTTCAGCCACTTGCAAGCTAGCATAGGAATGTAAGAACAGAAGAATGGTAGGAAGGGACCACAATTAGAGGGAATGCATGGATAAATCAGCAGATAATATGCAGGAATACTGAGATGATTGATGGACAGAAAACGAGAAGGAAAAATAGTGTAACTAGAGACTCCCTAGAGTCTCCAAAGATTGAGGTTTGCCTGCTGAACTCTGCAGGACTGGGTCTGTGGCTGCAAGAGGGGTGGAGCATACGCCGAGTATGGTAATGGAACCCACAGAGAGTGAAGGGAAGAGTGCATGTAAGAGGAAGCGCCATTTTACTCAATTGCAGACACACTGTCAGTTGTCCTCCTTGGTTCCTTTTTTTAGAGTAATGGTTTATTCCCCTGTTGAAGGTAACAGAAGAGGCCAGGAACCTTTGGAAATTAGAGTTACACATACAAGAATTCAGTGAGAGATAATTAGGAATACTTTTCAAAGGCTAGTTGTTAAAGATCTTCTGTCTCAAAATATTTCTAAAATGGAGATACAATATCTAACTAGTCTACATAAGATACTGAGTTGTTGGCAGCAAAGGTCTTTTCAATACATGGGGTACTGTAAGTGTTGAGTGTTACTACTACTAAGAAGAAAAGAGTAAAATAATGGTATTGAACAAAAGGCAACACATTGCAATATTGTTACATCCTGTTTTAAAATAAATATATATCTATCACCAGTAATAAAAATATACTATAAATAAAATAAATTTATTTGTAAAAGTAAATTAGACAAGCAATCTAAGGAGGTGGGAGTGATACAAGAAATTGGTACTGGTTTGTTTGACTGCTTTTATGCCAAATGACATTGGGATTGGGCTGAATACTCTAGACTGCACTATTCTCTGTTAAGGTTGATTTGTTCAAATCCATTACTCTTGTCAGAGTTTGGTCATTTATACACTACTGGGGAGAGAAATCAAGTATTATAAGCATTCAAGGCAATGATGTAACTCCTGTATTGTATTTTTTTTTTCCAGTTTGAAGCTACTGCAGGCCCCTTAGATGTTGCAAATCCCTTTATTCCCTCCGCAGGAGTCTGAACACACTGACCTTTCTTTACCCTATGCAACCTCCAGTTGAATAAAGAATATGCTGGTTTGACACTAGACTGGTAGCTTGGATGTACATATCCAAGCTGACTTAACTAACCTATTTAGCAACTGACAAAAGTCCATCCTGAGGCAGGATGAGTCTCAGTACAGACTGTTAAAGCCTAAATACATCAAACAGCCTAAATGAAACTCCAGGCCTCTGTTTGGCTACACTGTGCTGGGTACAAACAGGAGCAGTTTAAAAGCCAGCTCAGGTGGATCCTGAGGAGCTATAGCTGCATTGCTAGACTGGAGTGTAGATGTATGATATGAGAGATGACTGCAGATATTCATCAGCTTTGAAAATTAAAAATTGCTAAGGATAAGAGCAGTAAAGAGACAAAGACAAATTTATAAAGGAAATAAGATTTTACTTTCTGGAAATTGCATTTGGACATAAAGTCTGATTAATGAAAATTTAGTAATTTTTTAGCATCTAATCACTTTTACTTATGGTGGTTAGAGGTCTCACCACTGCTAGTTATACAGTAAATTCCTAATCAATTAAATATATTATGTTTCCTCAGTTCCATCTGAAGCTTTGGTGGGAAGATTTCTCACAAGAAACTGATCCTAGTCCAAAAGGTTTCTCACAGGAATGCATATATTCTGAAGACTTCTATCTTTAATTTCCTGGGCAACAAGCTTACTCATTTGCTTACTTTGCTCAGCAATTTTGACAACCAAAGGTAGCAAATGACTCCTCGGATGGGAGCACTATTTCCTTATGGATTCATTTCTACCTCATTTTTGGTTTTATTTTGAGCAAAATATCTCTATAGGTATCCTATGGATAAAGTTAAAATCCTTGGAAAAGAAAGTATACTAAAGTCAAATACACCTTATTTAAAATTCATTAAGTACTTCAAACATTTTAGCATGCACGTAAGTCCCAACAATATTTTTGGGAAGGGAGGGCAGCAGATCCACTTCTTAAGAACTTTACCTTTTTGGGGGGAAAACACCAGAAGTTTGTTGTATAAAATTAAGGGATGAAGGCAATACAAGTTCCAAATCCTTTTTTTTTGGTCATGAACTGATCTACAGCTATGTAGTCAATCACAGGATTTCATTAAGATACCATTTATTAGGGAACTTAAGCCTGCCAGATTTTAACCATGAATGATTCTATTACCAAGAATAAAAAAACTGGATGGCTTTTATCTATTTGGATTCTAGCTATTCAGAAAATTAATAAAAATATTATTTAAAAACTTTAAATATTAAAGATACATATAAATTTTAAATTAGGGGATGCTATCTTTATTTTGACATGAACTGTTTTAGCAAGCTATATTTTTAGGCTTATTTTCTTAAACTGACCTGTTTTCTGTTCTGAAATTCCTTTTAATCATCCAATTGTTGTATAGTCTTACACACTAAGTCATTGTTATCACATAAGTTGTCCCAAAGAGGTGACAAATCATGTGCTACTAAAACACTTCTAACAGGAGCAGTTACAGTTTGATTAAAGGTGAACAAAATGAAAGTGAATGCTAGCTTTTTGTGCCTCTATAATGTTTTTCTTTACTTGATCTTTAATCTTTTAGAGAGATTAAAAGAAGAAGACCAGTGCAATTTGTTTCAACAATAACAGTGTTAGTTCAGAAGGAATGCCTACAAAAATCTGCAATGCCTGACAGCAAGAATTATTGAGGACAGTAGCAAAGATGTAATAATGAATCTAAAATACAGAGATAAAATTTACAAATCTCATTTTGCTTACCTGTCATTGCAATTAGCAGTAAGCAAAATGGCTGTGATAAGTAGTCATGGTAATAGGAGACCCTTTTTTTTAAGTCAGGACATATTTGAAAGAATTTTTTTCAATCGTATATCCTCTCTCACTCTTCAAGGGATCCTTACTGCAACAAAATAGATATGAAAACATAATTGCGAAACCTCAACATTTGCTGACGCATTGGGTATCTACAGCATTGGACTGGAAAGAACTTTTTTTCCTCTATCTAACCCAGAAAATCTTAGATAACAATTTCTTTTAAAAGATATCTGTATCCATCTAGCTATCTATATATCTATGCAAAATATAAATTAAAATATAATGAAATCACTTGGGGGGGAGGGGAAGGTGTTCAATAACTTACATAGAGAGGCAGTGAAAATGCTGTTTATTTGCAGAGATATTTAAAACTAAATTGCCCAAAGCACAGGGAAAGTTTATGGCAGAAAACCATTTTGCGGGGGAAGGCAATGGACTACATAAAGTAGTAAGTCTTTCCCATCTCTAGATTCCAGGATTCCTATAGTAAATTAAGATGACCAATATTTTTTTTAACCAATAAAAACAAAAACAGCATCTTTTGAAAACTGTGTCCTTCCTTATTCCAGGAGATACTATCCACTAAAAATTCTAAAATTGCAAAAAAGTAAAGTAATTATTTATAATTAAGCACCATTTCACAAGTCCTGTATCATAATTATGCTTCTAAAACATGACTGACACATTTACATTTGGTTGTGGTCCAACACAATTTGCTGTGTACATGCAGAGCAAAGTGAAAGGGCAGACACACAGGTAAACAAAAGGTACACAACAGGTATTTAAGCCAAATTTGAGCTGTAGATCTACTGGTCAAGTTAGAGCAATCACATCAGTGATTGATCACATTAGTGAGAATTCTTGAAATGACACAGTGGCCTGGAGTCTTTCCAGCTTCACTTGGTATATTGACCAAAATACCTAAATTTAACCTTGTCACCTGGAGCTCCACCTACAGCCATTTTTGAGAGACCTGCTCTGCCACGTAATTCTGGCTACCTACAACCCTAAGGAAAACAGACTGAACAGGGAGTCGCAGTTGTTGATCCCTGTCCCAAAAGGATTTCTGGGAGCCCACTTTCAAATCCTCCCATGGAAATGTTAGCAGACACTTCTCTGCATGACCCCAGCCACTCAACTATTACAGCAGAGAGTGATACGCACACCCACCTATGGCTTCCTCCTCTCCACAGGGAATAGAAGGGTCATATCCTGGAACCACACAGTTTCCTGTTGGACAGAAAGAGTAGTAACTGGGCTGTCCACTGCCTATGCCTATCAGCTACTCTCTATTGCAGTTTGGTGGGCCTTGAGTAACCTTGGGTTCCTCAGAAATTCACCTCCCTCGGGCTATCCATGCACCTTCTTGCAAGCTTGCAAACCTCAGTCACCAGAACTAAAAATTTGACATCCACTCCTGTGGGCTGATTCTTCCTAAATGAATTATGAATAACTCTTACAGACAAGGGTGGTTTAATCCTGTTTCCAGAGTGATAATAGTTTCTTGAGTATAATAATCAATATTATATTGGATTGGAGTAGGAGAGTAAGTGGTCTTGCACTTTCTCTGTGCTTATGGAACAGTGCACAAAAGTATGTTATTACTGTCAAAAATTTTATAAATCCTTCATAAAATAGTAACATCAATGTATAGCATGATGCACTTGGCAAATACAACTTTGGGGGAGGGAGGGAAGGAGGGAGAGAAGGGCAAGATATTTATGGCATTTTCTTGCATCTGGACTGCTGAACAGCAAAATTATATTCAAACTGCGTTCAAGGGAAACTTATAAAAAGTACATATAGAAAGCAGAAGTATTTCTACCAAACCTGGGAACAATGCTCATATATTAAGATATGTTTTTCTTTGCATGTATCAAATTCTCTAAGGACATGGTTCAGCAAAAAAACTTCAGCATAAGATTAGCTCTGTGCATGTTATTGGGGTTGTTCACGTGCTTAAAGAGAAATACAAGCTTAAGCGCTGAACTTAAGAATTACACATTTTAACAACTTTAAAATTACTGTCTTCAAGTAAAACATGCAAAAATGGATTTCATAAAAATAGATCTTATAAAAATATTCCCAAATCACCAGCAACTTTTTCCTATTACCCAAAATTTGCAGGTATCCTAAACTGATCCATTTCTAGAGAGAATCCTCCTATCTGTCTCTTTATTGTACCCTGATAAATAACCAAAACACAAATGTTCAAGAGATTCTGATCTCTAGAGGAAGCACAGCATTTTTTTTTTCAGAGCTCATCTGTTAACTATCCTAGAGGGAAGAGATTTGAAAAATATACCTAGAAAACTGCCAAGAAAACTGCCAAGAAAGATGCTTTTTTGATCCAATAACTAAGCCAAAGTGCTTCTGCAAGAGGCTATCACTCTGTTCCTGACTAACAGTCAGTAGCAGCAGAATTTTCCTGGCTTCTAGGAAGGACATGACATAAAAGACACAAGTCCAACAGATACATCACAATAAGTGTGCTCTGGCAACAATTCACTGCACCTAGAGAGAAATCCTTGTAGGAAAATCTAACAATTTTTCTCATCTCATAATCCCAAGTTCTTTTGTTATGGATTCAGTCCGATCAGAATCCAAGCAACTCTATCTTCAAAAAAATTTGAAAACTCATGGAAAGAAATGCTTAACTCTGTTACTGTAGGCAAGCTCTTAGAGTAACCAACTAGCTAAGCACCAAAAATGCTCCTGCTGATTATGATTTCATATGTGCTCCTTATGGCACAGGCATTTTTCTTTTCCCTCCACCACAAGTATAGGATAAATGTTTTGGTTTAAAAATATTTCTTACATTTCTCTAAAATGGAAGTAAAATCTTCCACAACCACCATCATAGTTTGTTTTGGTTTTTTGTGGTTTTTTGGGGTGGTTTTTTTTTCTGTCTCAGATAACACAATCGGTTCTCTTGCAACACAGCTGAAGTGCAGGAAATTTTGGTCTATTTACTATTAATGGTTTAAGAATAGAATTTTATCTCCCATCAGATCAAAACATCTGCCAATCTGCACTACTGCTTTTCAGAGCCCTACAAAACATATATCTTATTAGGTTTCAGGATAGACATTTAAAATAGAGTCTAAAGGAAAAATACACTACCACATCCTTACAGTTCTTTTAATTTATGTGTAAATTCTATTCATCAGCAGATGTGGTGTGGGTAGCTCCTTGCTCACAGTAGGATACCCTGCACTAGACCAAGAGTATAAATATTGCAACAGAATAACTGTCTTCGGTTCTTGGAAAACAAAACAAAAATTTTTGTTTTCCAATGAAGAGCAGTTTATCCACTCAATCAAAGGTCATTGGGAGTGGGTGCTTGGCAAACTCCTCGTAGTCAGCCGTTACAAGGGTCCACTGACCACACTTAAAACTGTAAACAGAGTTATTACCAAAAACACTGGCTTCTGTTCCTGCAGTGGGAAAAAGCTCTGCCACAGGTAAGTTAGGCCTCAGAAACTGTATTTTTCCAAAAATTCAGAGTGGAGTAGAAGCATGGGTAGAAACACAGCATTTGTTTGCTCATGACATACATACACTGATGAGCTTGTTTTGAACACTTACCATCCCAACTCTGCTACTGGTGTATTATTCATAACTCCAGAGCATTTCCCAATCCTTGCAGATGCCTGAAAATAAAGGCAACATAAGCATAGGCAAAGAGGCAATGCCAGTAACTATGTACTAAGAGGCTCAGAAGAGCCATAATACCATTCTGGCCAATTTAAATATTCATCCTTTCCTTGTTAACATAAAGCCTCTCCATGTTCAGTTTCTCTGTTAAACAGGAGGTGAAGTGGTTTACACAGCAGTGCTTTAGTGAGATGGAATCTGATTACACTTAACCTCCCAATACACAAAAGTGTGGCTTCCCAAGAGTTAATAAAAAGTGATGGTTAGAAATTACAAGAGTACTACTTCCAAAATGAACTTAAGATCAAGCACAAGAATGTCTAATTATCAAATTAAAAACCTTCATTGAGAGGTATTCATTTCTCAAGCATGGATGGGTGGAACAAGCCATGATTATATCTCTCATCCTTTAGCATATGCATTCCTTACAGACCTACCTGGCACTAGTGCTTAGGAAGCTGATTGCTTCTGCTTTCTTTTCAAGAAACTAGGTGCCATAATGTTGGGTGTATGAGTAAAAGGATAATAATACCATATGGAGGCAGAGGAGCTAAAATATGATATTTCATTTTTTTCATCCCACTGTCATTCTTTAGATTGTTCTAATATGTAACAGAGAGAGACCCTTTCGATCACAAATTTATATGAGTCAGGTTTGTATGCCCAAAAGCACTTAGGGTTTGACCTTGCATTTCTGAATTTTTAGGAGGATCTCTATAGGACTCCAAAACAAAACTGTATTGTATACACATATTTTATTATAATTGTATTATATATATGCTGACAGGGCTTATAATACTCTGGAGGACCTGGCTAATCTTCAGAGGCATATCTCATTCTCAACTAAAATGGAGAATTAAGTAAAAGATGGTCAGTTCAGTACTTAATATTCATAGCTTTTCTAGTCTCTAGCTATATGAACCAGTGCTGTGTGTATTCATAAAAATTTTCTCCTATTACATTAGAAGAAACCACATACAACTTATACTTGACAGTCCAGTTTAGGACAGTACACATTAAGCTACAGTCATAGTAGGGTGGTAGGACTACGATGGAATAACTGCATTTTTTCTGAGCCTGGCAGAATTACTCTACTGCTTTTGAAAGAGCATTTGAACACTGTCTTCTCCTTGTTGTTGCCTACCACAATGAGTTAACAAAGAAAATAAGAAAGTCACAAATACAAGTCACGTTTCTCTCCAGAAGAAGGATAACAAAATATTAGCATAATTCAATACTAATAATTTAAATGCTAGTAATTAACAGCCCAATAAAAATTGTCTAGGTTTTCCACACAAATCTTACCATCTGCCTGCAATAAAAATCATGAAGTGTATCTCTGCTTCAAATGGAAGTCACATGAAGGAGATGTAAGTAGAACCAATTCAGCAAATTAAAGAACCTTTAAAACCTTTAGAATCTTTAAAGATAATGGCTGTATTTTCTCCAGAAAAGAGGCATTGCCTTAGAAATTCCTGAATTTATTTTCAATATTAAGAAATAGTATCTTCTCAAAAGTGGAGTGACTCCATAAATACATACAGTCTCAAAACATAATATTCAACACATGACACTATATAAACAAGAATGCTATGCAACAAAAAGGTATTTCAGTAAAGAAAAGTCCTGGTAACCAGCAAAAAGATATTTTGATGCAGATAGCTTGGTCAGTTTCCCTATCCAGCTTGCCTGTGTGGACTTGGAAACCTGTGGGAAGAGGCCAGGGACTGCCCTGTGCCGGACACTTACGGTTCCAGGAAGCTTTACAGTGGATCCACTGCAGGTCAAGGCTGAGCCCAACGGCCAAGTTGAAACATATCCAAAAAATACAAGAAGACATCAGCTAGAGAGAGGAGGGGGAAGAGCTGGAAAAGAGTTAGAAACAACAGAGAGAACACCAAGTTCCAACAAAAAGAAGGAGGGAGGAGGAAGGGAAAAAGTGCTCCATGACAGATATCCCTGCAGCCCATGAAACACTATACCATGCACTTGAAAGACTGAAACGACACTCATGAAATACATCTCTCTCAAATTAAAGTTGATAAGCTATTTATGCCATTGTGTTAGATATGTCTGTTAGATGACAGAGGATTGAGAACAAGCATGGAAGCTGCCATACAGTTTGGATGCTGGTGCTGTCTTATTGTGTCCACCCTTCCACCTCTACTCCCCTTTAACAGTGCCTGTGTGACACAGTAGGTTATGGGACTGGAAAGCTCAGGTTGAATCTTGAATACTGTACATAAAAGTCACACTTGAGGCATCTGAATAGGGAACAGTTGGAAGATTTGTCCAATCTCTCACCCTTATAATTTTGAAGGTCAGTAATTTGACACAAAATCCATGGCACAAAGAAGTCGAAGCAATACTGAGTGTAGTCCTTCATGCAAAACTAAAGTGCATCTGTTCTAGCTCAGAAAGGAGAAATATTGAGATTAGGATTAGTACATCTGTCTTGGCAATTTTGGATGATCTCAAGCAACACCGGTTCCATGTAAAAATAAAGCACAATATCAAACACGGTAGGAGAAGGAAGAGGCCAGGGAGGCTGTACCCCTCTGTCAGGGCAGAAGAGTTACTAAATCAGCATTTGTAAGGCAATTTTGTATCTTCGTGTTAAAGACAAGATCATTCAACCCCTCCTCCCTCCCAAGTGTCTCTAAATGCAGAAGTACAGAGAGCACAAAAGCAAAAACTAGGAAAACAATTTAGAGGACAGAATTCACACCAGAAGACAGCGAAGAGGCTTTTAGAAGTTATGACATGGCTTGTTGTGTTAAGATTGTATTACTTGCTGATTGCCACGTCAGAGAAGGAGAATGAAATGGTTGAATAACCTGCCCAATGCACCCTGCCTTGAACAGTGGCTTGGCTGCTTTGGCAGAAGAGTCTGTCCTCTGGTCCTGTTTTTGCATCACCACTTCTGCTATAGTCAAATAAGAAAAGGGTCTTTATTTTTTGCATCAAATTTATGTGGCTGCTTTCCTTTAGCAATTAGAAATCCATTCTAAAGAAATTAATTTGAAATACTATGCTTTTTATGCCTGGGAGCATGTACCAGTAATAAACTGGGAGGATGTATCAGGAAATGGCATAGAGTATCAATAGGGATTGCAATTTTCTAAGATGTATAAAGTGGAACAAATATTTAAGAGAGGAAGGCATAAGAAGAAAGTTTACCAGTAAGGATTAGATTAATTGCTGTGGGGTCAGTTTCCCCAGGATAGGATTTTAAACATTAAGATTCATTGTTTCAGAACACATATGATAAGGGGAGAAAAGAAATACCAAAACAAAACAAACCACCACAGAATTTCAACTGGATAACAATGAATTCGGGATTCAGGCACTAGAGTCATTTGCAAAAAGAGCTTGCTGGGGACCTGAAGACCTGAACTGAAGACTGCAGATTATATATTACAGAACATGGTGTCTCAGTTCATATGTGGACAGAAAGCACTAAAAACTTTGTAGTAACTTCACCTCAATAAATCAGTTTTTCACTTCTGAAGCCTCTAATCATTTGATGCCACTGTAGAAGCCAAAGAAACTCAAGTCATATACAGTCAAAGTAATCATTGCTGTGTTGTCTTCTTGACAGTGATGGAGTCCTCACTTCAGATATACATGCAAGGATGGTTTGAAATTACACTATCCCAAAGCACCAATAAGCTCCTGTTTTGTATTGCATAGTGCATTTTGGCACAGTTTATTCTACAACAGTGTGACTTAAATTCTTTTGCAATTCTAATGCAGTTATTAATGCAGCAGTTGACCAGAAAAATACCTACAAGTAGTCTAGAAAACAGCAAGGAGACAATTAGTCTGAATTGCTACCAAGAGAAAAGCACTAGAAATTATCTTTTGTAAAATTCTCTTTCTTCAAGGCTGTGCACATTTAGATTACAAACCCAATTATGAAAAAATACTGCACAATACTTACAGTGAAATTTCCAGGCATGGGGAATTCTTTGCTGATATTTTACGACATGATTTTCTTGGTTTTTTGGTTTGGTTTTGTTTTGTTTTTTACTTACTGAATTAGTTAATGCACTGAAGTATTTAATACTGCAGAAGAATTTTCCAACTTAAACAGCTTGCTCAAATTTATCAGCCAAACTAAAATCAAAAGTGCTAAGCTTTAATGAATTATGGTAACAGTTTGCAGACAATGTGCAAATAAAATCTTTTTCCCCTTCCCCTACATTCAATTGCTACCAGAAACTATGTGGAATGTTCTGGTGAGGGAGGCAATGAAGGAAAATTCAACTCAAGGATGATCAACATGCTACCAAGAAAAATCTCCCACTGATTTCAACAGGCTTTAAGTAACTTAAAAGTATTTTTTTCCTCTCTGCCCCTCTGTTCTTTGCTGTTTCCACACATCTTACCCTGATGCCATAACAGCAGCTGGTGTTACAGCAAACAGCAGAGTGCCTCTTTCCTGTACTCTGCTCTCCCCTCTCACTTCAACAAAATTCACCTTCATTGCAACTAAGCAGTGAGAGATCTCACATAATTAAACTGAATGTAGCTTTCACTCCACTTGCCAGAGGTTGACTTTACCCTCCAGCTGGTTTCTGGAGCAGCTTTGCTCTTCCAACAAAACATTTTAATAAGGCCCACTATCTACAACATCTAGGTGTTAAACATCACTCTTCAGATGGGCCATTTAGTGATGTTCCTGAAGAGAGTGGCCTTTTTAAAAACTGTTTGTTGATCATCCCTAAGAATGTACTTTCCTTCTTACCAGAAGAAATAAAATGAAAGTTTTGCAACAACATTCAAGAGCAGCATTTGCCAAGAACAAGCAAATTCTGGTTAAAGTGCTTGCAAACAGTACAGATTACAAAACTTGTTTCAAGATAGGTACTTCAGAGGTCCACAGGCTTTAAATGTTGCACGGCACTTATGTATGTGGGTTAGAAAATACACATGTAGAACATTGAGTATGACTTTTTAAAATTTATTTTGAGAAAGGCCCAGTGTGTGCCTCTCCCTCAGTTTTTTCAACAAGGGATGAAGATTTAGCAGGGCTGGCATCAGCCCAGCAGATGGAAAAGCCCCATTTCTTCACGAGAAGTAAAGGCAGGTTGATGCAAAAGGTTATGGTAGCAGATGATTATGTTAGGGCTTGGCCAGGGAGAGCAAAAAGCGGGTCTGTGCATGAAGACTGGTGTGATCTTTACCACTGTACAGGTCATGGGAAAGGCAAGTTAGGCAGGATAATTAAGACAGAAGAAGCAGAGGAGCAACATCAACACATTTAAGCTATTGGAAAGGAAGAGGAGGAATCAGCAATAAAATGCTGTAAGGTTTGAGTTTTTCCTGTTATTGAATTAAATGCCAAATGAAGGCATTGTCTAAACACACCAGTTGTGCAATTTCTACTCAAATCAATTACAAACCTCATTATAGTTAGACAGGTGCAAAACTCTTTACAGATCATCTTGTATCATTGCTTAAGTGATTTACACATATCCACAAAGGGTCACAGCTGCTGATTTAAACCCATTTTACAATCAAACTCATGTAATTTTTGTCCATATGGAGACTATATGTCTATATGGAGACATGGTGATTTTTAAAGCTTATTAAACTTCAGGGTCCCAAAGTTAATTTCAGGCAATAGGGCTATGTTTTCTCTCATTTGAACATTTTTAAACAATTACCATCTGAGCACATAGCTGAAATCAAGTATCCTCCACCACATCAAATTATGCTTAACTCTGCTATTTTAATATTCTTCCTTTCAGGAGGTATTGTATCATTAATTTCTAAAGTCAGCCTCAAAATATCTTAATACCAGGCTTAACAACGTGTTCAGCTGCAGGAGCACAAAATTGGAAAGACTGTTTAAGAGACTTGTTTATTCACTTCAAACCTGAACTGCTCTTCAAATGGCTTTCTAAACTAAGGTGTCTACTCCTGTTACTAAACACTCCTGAATTGCTGCTAATGAAGTTTGGTGAGGAGTATGAACCATGAGTCTCTACTTCTGATTAATAATTGATTTCCTGGATGTGTCCATGTACAGGCTTTTCTGCAGGAATTTTGCTGCCATTCTTTCAGCAGTACTGACACATGGTAGCTCTGTTGAGGAATGAAGAGCTCTCATTTGACATTTTCCTGTATGCAGCTCCACAGCTTTCAAGATTTTCTAGTTTGTACAACCATAATATGAATTCTGCATTTGGCATTATCCCCTGAATAATTCCATTATTAAGGAAGCTTGGAAATGAAAGACTTTTTTCTTTCCTTAAGGCATTTGGCCATTATTTTACACTCTCAGAATAGGAAACTGATTTTCTATAGACAAAATGGTTCATAATCACTATGCAAAGTCAACTCCTCAGTCACTAATGTGGACATTTTTGCAGGGTTTTGTGTTCAAAGAATGCACCACCACACACCGTGGAACAAATCAAACCAAATTACCTTGAAACAAATCAAAGAACACAAGAGGATGGGGTGGGGGGGGGACCTGACGGAGGAAGTAAAAATAAAAAAAGATAAAATAAAAAGAGAGAAATGGAAAATGTCCTCCCCTATCAAGCTATTAGTGTGGGTTGAATGCAGTTTCCAGTAGGCACATTTTGCAACTCCTCTACAGAAATGTACTTTCCATTGCTGTCATGGCAGTATAGTACCAAACCCAGTGAATCCTTCCATCTACCTATAGGAGTCGCTTCATTCCCATCTGTGTGCATTTGTTTGATAGATTTTATCATGAGACTATTAAGCCTTATTTCAATTCAAACAATATATCCACAGAAACATTAATAAAAGCTTTTACTAGAACTGTGCTTTTGCTGCCATTAAATTTCATTGCCCGAGCTCTGAGATATTCAAGAGTACAGCCTTTTGAACAGTTTGAAAATGAATAGGCAACAATATCATTTGTTACCAATGACAAAGAAACACTTTACCATTAGTCAGCATTCAAATAAATCACATTGTCTGGGCTTGTCTACGCTCAAAAAATTGTCTGATCTAACTCTGACAGTACAGTCAGAATGATATAACCTCCTTGTTGCAAGTAAAAGTTATAGCACTGAAATTTCAAGTAAACACCATATAACCTTATCCACACCATGATCTGCAATAATTTTTAACTAAATCAGATTCCAAATCAAGGAAAGTTATCATTGGTAGTAAATTATACATTAAAAAAAAAGCTCTGATATACACATTTTTTTTCACAGCTAATATGAATCATCGGTCCTTTTTGGCTCCTTAACATCTAGAAAAACGGTCAGGAAGGAAAGAAATACAAAGGTATTCTCTCAGCATACAACACTGCCATTTGAAATAGCTCCTCTGCTGCATCGTTAAGCCTGAACTGCTGTTACCAAAAACAGGATGCTAACTGAGAGAACAGAAATACAGAAAAGCAGACCAGGACTGAGCCTGTTGTAAAATCAGCCAGTACCTTTTAGAAAACACTTGATAGTTGCAAATTTCTGCTTGCATTTGCTCTGCGTTCATGAGCCAATTAAAAAAAAAATCCTTCACTTGAAATGCCAGTTGGTCAGCTCATTAAAAAAGCCTCACTGACAACACTAGAAAAGGGGCAAATGTCTAATGTAGTCTATCTTAAAAGTATTATTAGCCTATTTAAACAAGAATAAGAAAGAATAGTGTTTAGAAAAGCAGCAACAAAAAAAACCACAAGCAACACAAAAAAAAATCCCTACCTAACAAAATTTGGCCTTTTAAAAGCCAGCTTCAGCAAAACCAAACCTCAAAATCTTCCAGAAGTTTTCCTAAGCCTCATTCTGTGGCTGTGTGGAGTCCTTTAGGAGCAACAGCGTATCAAAGTGCTCAGATCAAAACATATATACACACCTGACAACACAGTTACTCTGCTTTCAAATACAGTGACCAAGTCACAGCCCTTGGCTAATGCAGGGATCGAGGAAAAACAGTTACATTCTCTAAGGAATGTTGAATAGAGCTTTCCACTACAGGAACAACTTCAATGGAGGGCTGCATCCAGCTCTGGGGTCTCCAGCACAGCACCACCATGGACCTTAGAATGAGTTCAGAGGCCCACGGAAATCATCAGAGGGCTGGAACACCTCTCCTATGGAGACAGCTGAGAGAGGTGGGGCTTTTCAGCCTGGAGGAGAGGAGTCTCCAGGGAGACCCCAGAGCACCTTCCTGTACCTAAAGGGGTGCTAGAAGAGAGCTGGAGAGGAACTTTTTACAAAGCAGCTAGTGACAAGACAAGGGGGAATTGCTTTAAACTGAGAGGAAGTAGGTCTAGATTGGATGTTAGGAAGAAATTCTTTACTGTGAGGGTGGTGAGCCACTGGAACATGTTGCCCAGAAAAGGCCCAAAAAAGCCAAGGTGTCCATTTGCTGGTTGCTGTGCCTGACCGAGGTGGTGGAGTCATCATCCCTGGAGATGTTTCAAAGAAAGACTGGATCTGGCTCTTAGTGTCACGGTCGAGCTGACATTGTGTTTTGTGGCCATAGGTTGGACTCGACCTCAAAGATCTCTTCTAGCCTAATTGATGCACTTATGGATTCTGTAAAAGTGCTCCCAGCTGAGGCAAGAGGCACAGGCAGGGCTCTCCCTGATCTTGCCCCAAGCTACTCCTCTCAACTGCATGAGGGCGAAGCTCTGCCACATCTCTCAGAGCCACTCAACGCAGTTTCTACCATGACAAATAAACATTCGTAACAAATGGAGTTGCCGGCCACACGCTCGGGGGATCGCCGCGCCCCCGCATTGCGGACTACAACTCCCGGCTTGCTCCGCGCCGCCCCAGAGCAGGCCGGGAGTGGCACCACCCGCTGGCCCACACGCACCGCAGCGCCCTGGCACGGCGCCGGGGGGCGCTCACGTGACTCACACGCCGCGCTCCAATTGGTCCAAACCGCTGCCAGTCAACTGCCCCAACGGCTGGAAACGGGCGAGACGTTTCCATGCGCGCGGGGTCCTGCCGCTCCGATTGGCTGCTCGGGGATGACCCGCCCCTTTTAAATACCTGTCGCTCCGTGACAGGCCGCCACCGGAGTTCCTGTTAGGAGGGCGCTACCGGAGGGGATCGGTTCCGCCTCCTCGCCTTCTCCTGGGAGCCCCGCCCTCCCCCGGTAGCTCCTCCCGCTCCGGAGGGGCGGCAATGTCAAACGGCCCCGCTCCGGAGGGAGGGAGGAAGGGAGACGCGATCCGCCCGTTTGCCTCCGGCCTGGATCCCGTCCGCAGCCCCTTCCTGTCAGAGCCCCCCTCCCCACCCCGGCGCTGCCCCTCGGAGCCGCGCGCGCGCCCCGGGCCGTCTAGAGCCTCGTCCCTCCGGCTCCTTGGCCCCGCCCCGTCCTGTCGATGGCCCCGCCCCCCGGGCTCGCCCGCGCCGCGCCGTGCCTCCTCCCGCCCCGGGGAATGGTGACGGCGGGAGGAGGAGGCAGCGGCAGAGCCCGGGTGCGCCAGGAGGCGGCGGGGAGTCAGCGAGGAGCGCCGAGTAAGAACGGGCGGGCTCCGCCCCGCCCCTTGCCGAGCTCCCCGCCCCCTGCCCTTCCTCCCTCCTCTCCTCCCCTCCTCCGCCTCCTCCTCCCCGCACGCGCCGGGCGGAGGGAGAGGCTGCGAGGGAGCCCCGGGTACAACATGGCGGAGCACTCGGCCCCCGACCACAAGCACAGACCCGCCGCCAACTCCGCGGCGCCGCTCCACAGCCGCGCCGGAGCGGGCGGCGGCTTGTCGGGGGGCCTGTCGCAGCCGGCGGGCTGGCAGTCCCTGCTCTCCTTCACCATCCTCTTCCTGGCCTGGCTGGCAGGATTCAGCTCCCGGCTCTTCGCCGTCATCCGCTTCGAGAGCATCATTCACGAGTTCGACCCCTGGTCAGTCGCCGCCGCCGCCGCCGGGCGGGACGGGGAGGCGGGAAAGAACCGCGCCATGAGCCGCGGCGAGGGGGACCCGCGGGTTCCCTCCGCCGTGGCCGCGGGGACGGCGGGAGGGCCCCGCCGCCCGTCCCCCGCTCCGCCACTCCGCGAAGTTGCGCCCCTGCCTGTTCCCCGGAGGGAGCCGGCAGCCGCGGCCGCCCCGGGAGCCGAGGAGGGAGGCAAGGAGAGAGAGGGAGGGAGGCGGTGCGGACGGGACACGCTGTGGCAGGTCGGAGGGAGCGTGAGGGGTCGTCACCGCGGCGCGGGAGAAGGGAAGCGCCGGGAGCGAGCGGCGGTGCCGGTCGCCGGGGTGTCCCCTGCGGCGGAGACCTCGGGAGCGGGGGCGGCGGCAGTTCCCCGCATCCCTTGGAGTTGCGGCAGGACTCTCCGAGGGGCACGGGGAAAGTTGTGGCGCTGGCAGGGAGTCGGGAGTCGGGCAGGAGTCAGGAGCTGGTAGCGAAGCAGTTGTGCCAGGCGTGACCCGAGCCCCGGTCCGGGTCCCGCTGTCGCGCCGCCGGTCCCGTGTGTGCCGTGCGGCTTCCCGAAGTGGTCTCTACTAGAGTCCTGGTCGGCCGGGGAGGGAGCAGGGTGAGGAATGTACTGCAGGAAGTAATCTTCATAAAAGTGACTTGAGGGATTACAGCGAAATGGTTGACATTGATTTACTGCCAGGTGTTTCGAAGGTGCGTTTCTGAGCCCAAGGACTTTTGCTGTTTCCCACACATCTTGATTTTTCCAAAGATTGCTTTCCCTCCTATAAAAGCCGTCTGTTCTTTTTCCCTCTTGGAGGGGACCGAAACCATTTTATGCATGAGATCAAGAAATGCTGCACTCGTTCCTTGCAGCAAGGCGAAGTGAAAGATGACAAGACTTGTGGGGCAGGGTTGTTGTAGTGCTAAAACGTGGCAATGAATTTTTATGCTACTGGTTACTTCATCCTGGGAATCCGTGAGGTTTTTAGAACTTTAAGTAGGGTAAGTGGCAGATGACTTTAGAATAGTGAATTGTCAGATTTTAATTTAAAATATTACGTCTTGGGTCTCACTGTTAATTGCACAAGGAAGGAGATGCTTCATTTTGAAATGCACGCTAGATATTCTGTGCTAAATTTCATCTAAAATTGTTGCTGAAATTGTATTTCTCTGCAAAGCATGCACTCTACTTTGATACTTTCAAAAGCACAACTTCCTCTTTTCTAGTTGGCTTTTCCCCCCTCACTTCTCCCCCCCCCACCCGCAAATGTAATCCATTCACAAATCATGGCTCAGGATAGAGAACAAGGAATTGCTTTGTTTTTAAATGCTGTGTGAAGTAATAAACCTTTGTGATGTGAAAGCCAAGTATCTCAAAATATCTTCAAAATGTCAAGTAATTGCCCATGATTTAAGTGTTTTTTTGCAAACACAAATGAATGGAAGAAGTGCAGACTTCCAATTAATGAAGTTAAGAATGAGGGGGAGCATGGTTTAAATACATCTGCAGTGAGACTATGAACCCGAGGTTGTATCCTGTGGAGTAGTTCCCTTAATCTAAATTTAAGCATAAGGGGTTTCCTTTCTATTACGGAGGAAACTTTTAAGCATGCAACCTACTTTTTTGTGTAAATGTTATCTGATTTTTATAATCAAGACTCATCCTTGTTGGATAAACAAAAATTTTACAGTGCTGAGTTGCGTAACTTGTTACTAAACCCTGAAGGACACTAAAATGGTGCTGTGGGAGTTAAGTTCATAGTAATGATCTAGCTGTAAAGATAAACTCCTGTTTAAAGCAATGTGTAAATTGATGCAAAGTCATCTTCCTGGGTACACAAACAGAAGGCATTGCTGCCTGTGCTGCTGGATGTACCCTTGTTAATTAGGGAATAGATGAAGTTGACAAAACTCATTGATTTTAATGCAGGTCTGTGAGAAGCAGTTGAAATGTCAAGAATCACGCCAGTGTCGTGTTGCTGCATGCCAGAAATGGTAGAGGCAAATGCACTTAAGTTAATTAGTAGGACAGAGAACCTAAAATGGGAGAAACTGAGTGAAAACAAAGGGCTTTCTCTATTGCAGCAGCAAAATTGTTGGAAAGAGTAAAAAATGATGTTGCTCTCTTAAACAATGTGGAGTAGCTAGGTAGGAATGGTTTTTCATAGTTGCAAGGGTCTTACAAGTCTGAATGTAATATGGGAAAGGAGCTTATGAAAAGACTAGCAGCAGTGCTCTGTTTCTAATTTTTTTTAGCTACTTCTTTTGCAGCTTCTCCAGGTAAACTGGATTTTTTTTTTCAGGACTGTAGACTTTGCTGTGGAACAGTTTGATATTTTTGTCAATTCTTTTGGCTTTTCCTGTCAAGCTTGCATAGGATATCTGGCAGTGTGTTGTAAAGTCAGTTACCTATTCTCTAGTATTTGTTTTGTGCTCCAGAGAGGAGACTGAGGTATATGTGATAAAATGAGGAGCATTAGGCAAATCATTTATTCTTTTGAATGGAAACATATTGTTGCCTCTAAGGTGTAGAAAGCTTTCCCATTTACTTAGGAATCTAGCTTCCTGGTATGGACATATGAAACCATCAAGGATGGGAAGAAAAGAAGAAAGGCAGAATTTCCTTAGGTTTTCTACATATTAATTGAATCAAATACCAATTTATTTTTTTTTTCCCTAACATCCCTTTTGAGCTACCTTTCTGACAGTAAAATTAGGTTTTGATTTGGGGTAGAAGGGAGATTTGCTGCTTTTGTAAGGTTAACCTCTGAGACTCACTTGTGGTGGCATTTCTTCCAGAAGTGACCCAAATGTAGTACGATAGGCCAAGGCTGTAGAGAGAGGGTGGTGTTTGGTTTTTGATCTCCACTGAAATACAATGCCTGTGCAAGGTAAAACCAAACTGGTATTTTGAGGTCACCATGCTGTTGCTTAAGAACTTGTGACCTGTACGCTGTGACTAGGTTTACTGGGTTTGTTTTTTTTCACACTGACTACCTATTTTGTGCAGTATTTTCACTTTTTGATTTATTTCTCACGTCGTGTTTACTTTCCATACTTGAGCTGGTCCAGAGACTTCGAGAAATGTGTGTACTTCTTGGCAGCTTCTAGGTCAGGTGAAGCACTGACATACATGAAGTCAGGCAGCAGTGACATTAAGATGTGCCATTGACACGCCTCCAGCATTTAATTCCAGGATTTCATTCTAAGGCCAAGAACTTGAAACATGGATAGTGATGATACGTTGGAATGGACAGATTTCACATCTGAATTTTGGTTCATCTGTTAGCTGGTTTGGTAGCTGGGTGGACCAAGAGCTTAATTTTGGTGCTGTGTACCCACAAGTGCAGAGTGAAAGCTGCACATGAAAGTACAACAGCAGATTTAACTCAGTTGTCAAGTGAGAGCATTTTTTACTGTCAGATGTTGCCTTAAATGCCAACCTGTCTGTAGAACCAAAGCAAGCAAAATCATGGAGCCCTTGAACAGGAGCTACGTTCTATGCACTGGTTTTCTAAATACAGCTCCAGCATGTCCATATGCTTTTTCTTTTGGCTGCTTGTATCATATATATATATGTGTGTATGTATATATATGTATCTAAAATAATCTGTATGTGTGCATATGTAAGATATATATATATATATTTAGCAAGACTGTTGCATTCTGATACTCCTACCAAGTGAAATGGTAACAACTTTTGGTACATCAGTAGTCTTCAGGGAGTACTGTCAAAATAGTACATTCATTCTGTTTGTACAATTCTTACCATTAAGCCACGTGTGAGAACTGTATCTGAATCATTAATCATATCCCATGACATGAGATCAAACTTCTTTTTCCCCTGAGAATTTTAACATCTTGCTAAAAGCCAGATTAATACCAATTATCTTAGTGAAAACTTTCTTAGGCTAGAATACCAAAGCTCATATATACAAACATGAGACCCTCTCCATACCAGTTTGCACATGCAAGGTGGTGCACCAGTGTGGGCTTTATCAGTTCCATTTGCCTACCTTCTCCTGCTGGGAATTTTGTCTTCTACTTCCCTGCCAGCTCTTGGTACTGAAGAGCAAGTTTTTGGTTCTTCCAAACCAGCAGCATTGATTGCTCAAGCCATCAGCTTTTTACCTGCCATTAGGGGTGACCACTGTTTATTGTACCTCACCCTGAGGTAACATAATTGTCCTGGTAGCAAATATGGATTATAAATATAATAGCAATCCACTTTCTCATGACTGATACCATAATCTAGTGTTAGTGGGATTTGGTGAATGGGGATGAACTGGTGAAAATAAACTTAAGGTCATTGTCATTGCTTGAGTTTCTGAGGCAGGCAGGTTAAGATTTTTATCTCAGGCCCTGTCAAATATACAGGTTTTGCTACGTTCAAATCACGTTTGCCAGATGGATCCTTGAGATGTTATAAACTTGTTTAATTAATGAAAATGTAATTTAACATCTATAAATATGACATGAAACCTTCCTTAAAAGTCAAAGTATGACAGAAGTGAACATAAAAAGTGGTGTATGGAATTGATCAATCACTGGAGGTTGTGGGTTTGTGTTGTGGTTACCTGAGCTGGTAGTTGACTTCTGGAATAGTTCTCCACTGTCGTGCACTGTGCAGTCCTATTTTTTTCTTCTTGCTTGCTATAAAGCAGTCATAGTAAATGCAGTGAGGTAAATTGTTAAAATACTGTAACATTTTAGTTCCCTGAGCTGGTTTGTCACCAGTTTTTATATTACAGTTAATCTCTTATTTTTTGAGGAAGAATATGAACATCAAGAGGGAATGTAAATAGTGACTGATGTTAGAGGATAAATTGGGATTGAGTGACAGAAGGAGGTGTATACGGATAAAACCAGGGCATGTTAAGGCACTGGAGCAACAGTTGATGAAAGAAGAGGTGAATAAGAGCATGTTAAGTTGGTGTTCATAAGGAGGGGAAAAAATTGTGTAAAGAGGATAGTGTAGATAATATCAATTACCAGTGCCCACCCAGGTAATTCATCTGGCACTGCTTCCCTGCTAGTGCCTCTTGCTGGGAAAATAGGCAGCAGACCGTGCACTAGATGTGCTCTTGAGAGTTGACAGCCACCTTGGTCATCTAAGACGTTGCAAATTTCATGAGATTCATATTAAAAACTTGCTGCATGTTCTTCATTCACAAGTGTTTTGATTTTGTGACGTGAGAAGTACTCTATTTCTATTTTACTGAAATATCTTTTTTAAGATTATATTTACTGTTAATATTTGAATGTTTTTTTAATACTCTAGTAATACTAATAATTTTAACAGAATTTCAGGCGACTCAAACTCATTTCTGCCGTTTTTATTATAGTAGGAAAAATACTCTAGCATACAGTCCAGATCTGATTCAGTGGGGCCTGTGTGCTCATGAAAGAGATTTTTATGTGAGAATAGTCTTCCAGGCTTCACCACTGCACCACTACCTATCCTTTAATGAGGAGGATCCAAATCAGGCGTCTTTCTTGATTACTTCTATTGCAGTATGACATGGGTTGAGAAACTCTGTTAGCACAGGTTAGCCTGGCTTTTGGAGTTTCTCAATTGTAAGGTATTGTTGAGCTACTTGGAGGGAGCTGTTTTGAAGCCAAGTAAATTTTTCTGTAAGGTTGACATGGTGGTAACAGTCAAGATGATGTGCATTTGGCTGTGCTGGACTTCTCTACTGCTTGTGAAATTGCAAAAACAGGTAAACATTAGAAATGTAATGGAAGGTGGATAATTTGGAAAAAGAACATTGGACAGAGTTGAAGGCATAGCAGAAACTGCTTTGTGAGTGGGGAGACCTCAGGCTAGATTTGTTCAGTTGGAGTGATGCAGCTGAAAAGCAGTTCACTGTGTGGCTTCATAAAATAGCAGTCATGCAAGAAGCAAATCCCTGCTCTGTATCTACTGTTGTCCTCTACCATCTTTACTTAGCACATAGTGCTTCTTTCCTCACCTGCACTACTTGTAATTGGGGTCAACGCCTCATCAGATTTCATGTGGGTGCAGTAATGGTGTTATGCATGATAGGTAGGAGGGGCAGTGTTCATAAAACACGTGCAGACGATGGTTGAGTACAGAGACTCCTACAGACTTCTTCAGGAAAACATATGAGGTGAGATAGGATGCTTGCAAAGTGTTGACCCCATTGATTTATGGATAGCAGAATGAAACATGAAAAGGAAAACATATCCAAATGTTTTATGTAGGCTGGGTCAACTGGACCATCAAGTTTAGCTTTTAATGCCATGATTTTTTTTTTTTAATGGTCTTCAGGAAACACTCACAAACACTTGACTAACTAGAGCAAATGCTATGATTAACATCCTTGAATGGACTTTCTTGGCAGATATCCTATTATTTGAACAGCTTAATATGTTTGGTTTTTAAAACAGAAATTTGATTTGATTACATAGGTGTTTGTAAAGTGTTTTGTAAAGTGTTTGTAAAGAGTGGTTTGTAAAGGTTGGCTTTTGCTTCCTATCATAACTCTCTCTAATAGTCTCTAGTTTCAGTAGCCTTTAATCCTAATACTCCTGTTTTTTGAATCTGTCTCATGTTGAACTGGTGGGGGAAGGGGAGAATAAAAATTTTGGCTAGTATAGTTAGCAAGAAAATTCAAAACCCTGTAGGAACTAATAGGTTTTTAGTGGATTGAGGGTACCCTAAGTTTGGGGAGGTGTCTTTGCTGTTCCACAAGAATCTCCTCTAATTTAGTCAGGTTATTTTCCATTTAATGTCAACTGTGCATGTGTTGCAGAGTTTCCTCCTGACTTTTTGAAAATTCCATTCTTGCAAGCCCTTTGAGGTACATTTGTACTGACATTTAGGGCTACTCCTGAGGGTGTCTTTCTGCTTAGGAAAGCCATTAAAGCTGCTACTTTTTGGGCCTGTGGAGCCTACACTCTGTAGCAGGATGTGTGACAATGTTTTATTATTATTAACTCCTTTAGCAAAACTTCTTGGAGCCATCAGTCTTACTACTTGCCTGGAGAAAAAAAGTGAACATTGGACATGCATTGCTATAGTCTTTTTATAGTATGTCTAGCACATAGATTTCATTTCCGGCCCCATAGCTGAGCAGAGTTTGTGGTCTTCATCTGAGCTGTTGCTGGGAATCAAACTGAGGTGTTTTTGATGTGGGTAGCTGCTAGGTCTGGGCTGGAGAGGTACCGTGAAATTGACCCTAATGCTGCACCACACCTTACATAAGTTGAGGCAGCCTGGGGAATGAATTTAAGGATGTAGATACTAACAAAATAGATCAGCTTCTGTATTTCCCAGCTTACTGCTGCTTTCCCAGGGTAAAAGCTCCTTTGGCATTTTAGAGAATTAAATACTTGCTATACTTCAAAAGTTCTTGCTATTATGTGAGGCAATATTCCTGTGCTTTAGAAAAAGAAATGGTCTGTTTTAAACAAGGAATAACTGAGTGTTTGTACATGAGCGCTTTGAGAGCAGGAAACAGTATTTAAAATGTCTGTCTGCTGTCGGGGACCCAAGTCCAGTATCAAATGTTACTTTTTCAGAGCCCATCTAACATAAATAACTGTAAATGATAATTTCTTCCGGGTGTTACAATACTTATCGTATAATTTCCTGTGGCAGTCCATTTATATTGGTTATATTAGTTCGTTAGGTAAAAGAGCATGGTCAAGTTCTCTTTAGCTGATAATCCATGAGGAATTGCAGAACACCTTTTCAAAACTTCCCTCACTTAAACAAACAAATTCTTTGGGGAACTACATTGCAATGGAGGATATGATTTGGCTTGATTATTGATTTTTGGTGGTATTCTTAGTGGGATAGCTGTTTTCCTCTAGACTAGTTTACGCAGTATTGTTTACATTTATTTAAAATAGTGGCTCACAGTATGGATGGGCACTCTGTGTCCTGTTGATTTAATATGGATTTTGCAGAAGGGAGAAGTACCATGTAATTATGTCATTTTAAACTGTTCTAGCACATGTGACTGGGCAGCCTACTTTTTTTGAGTTCTTGGCTTTATTTTTTTGGTCTCTGTATTCTCTTTTTGCAATTATGCTATAAATGACAGCAAACTTCTTTAAATTCAAGAAGTGTGATTTTATTTATTTTTATTCCTATCTTCACAATAGATTGATATGTTAAGACAGTCTAGGCATGGAAAGTACCTCTTTGAGGATGCAGCTGATTGAGAGGAACACATTTAATAGAATATGTGTGTGCTATAGCCAGAGGATTTGAAAACAGTGATGCAGAAGCAAAACATAACAAAAAAAGCTTTCCTGTCCTGAGTACTTTTCTGTTTATCCAGCTTTACACACCCACACACATATATAGTCTATTGCATACATTGAACATGCTAACCTCTTATCCTAAACTTAGCCCAAACAGCATTTGGAACTTCATTTAAATAACTTAGAATTTCATAAGTATTTTTGAAACATTTATCTTGAAAAAGGCAACTTCATCTTCATGGTTGAAATATTTGATCGTTTGGGTATTAAAGGTCTTTAAAACCTCTTTAGTTCTTTCTCTGGCAATCGATAAAATGCTTTAAAGTTGCAATTCTTCTAATTTAGAAAGTCAGCAAAACAAAATTGGCACTTTGGCATTGTATCGATGGTAACAGTGACAGTAAATGGATGTCTCTTCAACTCACTGTTGCAGAATGAAAGTCATGAAAGCCTATGCAGTGTTTGAGTTTTTCAAGAAACTGTGTAATGCTACTGTGTTTTGACTGTTTTATCTTATTCAGGTGACTAGAATGATTCATCTATTGTCAGATGTCTGAAGTAGCATTTGAAAAACTATTGCATATGTCTCACAATTAATTTTACTCTGTAACAGTTTTAATCTTTCATTCGCCAAATAGAAAATGGATCTTGACACTGGAGAGACTACCTTAAACATTAGCAACAGTATCTTAATTTGTGATGTCTCAGGTCAGCTAGTAATGACAACTGTAATTATTCTCCTATGGCTAAATGGGAGCCGAGGAATTTTCAGTGTTTTAATTTTGTCTTCCACCTTTACTTCACCAACATTAGCCCAACCCTCCCACAGTAAAGCCCAGATTTTGCTAGACACAAGCTTGGATGATATGTTTTGTGTGAAATATGTCATGCTTGTTATTGTTCCATCACTGAATTTTATTTTCTGGCTTTTGCTTTTGTAAGTCAACTTCAGGGTTCTTTTTTCTCTGTGCTCCCATTCTAGTTTCAATAAAACATTCTCAGCTATGCACATCATGGTTTTGCTTTGTGAGAGTGTGTTCCACACGGTGCCATCTGCTGTCTTCTTTCAGGGCTACCTTCAAGAAGAAAAAGCCACAGAACGGCACATTTGTGGAGAGAGAGTTGAGAGGGCATATGGTCTGGTGGGGATTGCAGCGTGAAAGGTCCTGGAACAGACTGGCTTAATTCATATTTGGAGAGCAAGGAGAGAGAAGATTTAGGATTATGTGACCTAAGAACTGTCCCTTGAGAACTTACACCAGGTCCTTCCCAACAGCTCTCACATACCCCTGCAGTACACGACTTTTCAAGCCCACCTGCACTGAAGCTGAACCTTTTGCTTTAGCATTGTCCTTTCCCCATTTTCCTGGGCAACCACACATTCATTTTATGTCACAGTGGGGCAGCAGCGAAAGGATGCACTTTGATTTAATAAAATGACTTTAGAAATGAAACTTATCCTTTTACTGTTTTAAGACAAAGGGGCTGTAGCTACCACACTGTGTATTCTAGTGGCTGATCAGAGAGGTGGTTTGCTTTTGAAAGGGCATGTTCTTGGACATAGGATAGAGGAGGCAATGGTGGGTGTAGTCTCTGAATATTTCTGTAATAACATTTGTGACAGCTTCAAAGCATATGTGTGTAACAGCAAGCCTAGCTCATGGTAACAGTGTTCCCCAACCTTCACATTTTAAGGTCATTTCTGAGCAGTCGTGGGATTTTACTAAAATGACAGAGGAGCACAGTGAAACAGCTCAATATCTTATGGTAGAGTAAGACTGAGCAGTACTAGAAGTTCTATCACGTAATGAGAAAATAAACATGTAACTTCAATTTCACATTGTCCATGGCAGGAATTTAATATTAATTATAAATACTATCTTAAATGCTGAGCACTGCAGTCATCACAGTACACTTAATCTTTAGCAGTTCTGTGAGAATACCTAAAAAGCAAATAACATTTTGTTATTACACTTGTGTTTCCTGTGCATAGTCTTTAAAGAAACACTGGTAATCATTAAGTACAATTCTTAACAGGTTACATTAAATTCAGTGAAAACTTAGGGTTTCTTTTTAATTTAGACTTACTTGAAACAGTATGAAAGATATAGAAGTAGTTGATAACTCACTTTAAATTCTGCTTGCCATACTTATTTGAGACTAAATCAGACACTGAAAGTATCTGAATGGAAAATATGGTTAGAAAGATAAACTCCACTCTGTGTATTATGAGGAAGGATGAAGGCCACTTTTGGTTTTCAGCTACTTTCCTGGTCTTCGTTTATTTTATTGGTGACATCTATTCCCTCATTAATTTGCTCCAGTCTGAGAGTATACAGTCACTTTGCAAACAGCTGGAACTCTTTTTGCCCTTAGCTAGGGGCCATCATCCCTTCTGTTGGATTGTATTAATAGAGCATGTGTATACTTTTAATCTGCTTCAGAATAAAATCAGTTAAAATAGTTGAGGTTATAGAATCATTTAGGTTGAAAAAGACCTCTTAGAGCAATGGGTCCAGCCGTTAACCCAGCACTAGCATGTCCCATCTCTTTTAAACACTTCAGGGGTTGGTGAGTCAACCACTTCCTGGGCAGCCTGTTCCAATGCTTAACAACCCTTTCAGTGAAGAAGTTTTTCCAAATACCTAGTCTAAATCTCCTCTGGTGCAGCTTGACATTTCTTCTTGTCGTTTTGTTACCTGGGAGAAGAGGCTGACCCCCACCTGGCTACAACCTCTTCTCAGGTTGTTGCAGAGTGGTAAGGTTCCCCATAAGCCTCTTTTTCTCTAGGCTGAACAAACCCAGCTCTTTCATCTGCTTCTCGCAGGACTTGTGCTCCAGGCCCTTCTCCAGCTTCACTGCCCTTCTCTGGACTTGCTCCAGAACCTCGATGTTCTTTTTTGTCCCAAAACTGAACACAGGATTTGGCCTCACCAGTGCTGAGCATAGGGGATCAGTCACTGCCCTGGTCCTGCTGGCCACGCTATTGCTGATACAGGCCAGGATGCCATTGACCTTCTTGGCTACGTGGGCACACACTGGCTCATGTTCAGCTGCTGTTGAACCAGGTCCTTTTCCACCATTCAGCTTTCCAGCCACTCTTCTCCAAGCATGCAGTGTTCAGTGGGGTTGTAGTGATCCAAGTGCAGGACCAAGCACTTCACCTTGTTGAACCTCATGTAACTGGCCTTGGCCCATCATTCCAGCTGTCCAGATCCCTCTGCAGAGCTTTCCTGCCATGCAGCAGATGAACACTCCCACCCAACATTTGCAAACTGACTGAGGGTGCACTCAATCCCTCATCCAGATAATTGATAAAGAAATTAAACAGGCCTGGCCCCAACACTAATCCCTGGGGAACACCACTTGTGACCAGCTGCCACCTGGATACAACTCCATTCACCATTCTTTAGGCTTGGCCATCCAGACAGTTGTTTTCCCAGCAAAGAGTGCACCTGTCCAAGCTATGAGCAGCCAATTTCTCCAGAATGCTGTGGGAATTGTGTCAAAGGCTGCAGTAAAATCTAGATAAACAACATCCACAGTCTTTCCCTCATCCACTGAGTGAGTCACCTTGTCATAGGAGGAGATGAGGTTGGTCAAGAGGTACCTGCTCCTCATAAACCCATCCTGACTGGGCCTGATGCCCTGGTTGTCCTGTCTGTGCTGTGTGATTGTGCTCAAGATGATCTGCTCCATAACCTTGCCTGGCACCAAAGTTAGGCTGACAGGCCTGGAGTTTCCTGGATGCTCCTTCACACCGTTCTTGTAGGTGGGCATCACATTTGCTGGCTTTGGTCTGCTGGGATCTCTCTGGTTATTCAGGACTGCTGGGAAATGATTAAAAATGGCTTGGTGAACACTTCTGCCAGCTCCCTCAGTACCTTTGAGTGGACCCCATGCAGCTTCATGTGTGTTTGAGTGGTGCAGTAGGTTGCTGACCATTTCCTCATGGAGTATGGGGCCTCATCCGAGTCTTCCAGCTCAGGGAGCTGGGAACCCGAACAACAGCTGCTCTTACTGTAAAAGACAGAGGCAGAGAAGCATTAGGTACTTCATCCTTTGTCACTGTTTCCTTCCACATCCAGCAAAACATGGAGGTTCTCCTTAGCCCTCCCTTTGTTGCTGATGTATTTATAGAAGCTTTTTTTGTTGTCTTTTATGGTGTCTTTAGAGTGGTTTGTCTTTTTAGCTGTGATTCAAGCTTATTTGTCCGATTTGCGGACAGAAGCGGATTAGGAGCGCTTGTGCGCTCCTTTTAGCTGGCAAAGGTTAGTTGAAGGATAACTGCCACAGCTAAATTTGCATGTGTAATTTAGTACAAGGCATCCTAGAGTTGGGAATAGGGTTTTTTTGCCCTTGTGCCTTTGCACTTTGGGCTTTATTTTCATGTGTTTTTCTTTTCAGCTTTATTTGTTAAGGGCATAATTAGATCTGTCTCTAGGTTCCTGTAAACCCTGTGTGTATTGTTTGGTTTGTTCTGCAGGTAGTTCTATCCATATACATACATACCCACAGGTGAGAATTGTCTGATCGGTTCTACAGTCCTTGGGAATGCAATGTTTGTGTCTATTTATGCCAGGTTACTGAAGGGTTAAGCAGAATTTGACCAGACGTATTTGTTAGATAAAATTAGGTCTTTAACCTGGTGTTAATCACAGGACAGAAATTCTTCAAGTTAAGACTGTATCTGTTCACCTCTGATGATACTTTGTATTATCCACTCTGAAACAATTTTTATTTTCTCAGCAGTTTTTGTATTAAATATTCAGTAAGTCAATATGGCAACAGATGGAGTTCAACAGGTGCACTGTGAGAGATCCAGATTCTTAGACTAAACATGATCTACCTACAGGGAGACCAATGGAAAGAAAGCATAGTCAGAGAATTTAGGCAAGGGAGACCGACCTAGATGCAGGAGGAAGAATAGGAGATGCATTAAGAAATGTACTGAAGAGCAAATATGTAAGGATTTTGGATGAAAAACTACCTTATTTTAACTTGCTAAACTGACTTAAGATGTGCAGCCACAACACTGCAGGTACTTCTAATTCCTGTGAGCTAAAGAACTTTGCATTGCCATAATTTGTACAGAGTGGTTTGATATCTAATGTCTGATTCTGGCTGGATTTACCCTTTGTCGTGTTACAGAGAAGTCAAGTAACAGACTCTTGACTATTGAGGCTTGTACAAAATAATTTCTGCTAAAGCTCTTCTACAGTGCTGTAACTGTTTAAATGTTCTGCCAGAAGTAAAATTGTCACTGCTTAAATATCATTTGTGATGTGAGGGATCTGGAGCCTTTCTAAGGGTCCTGTTTACTTTTTACCATGTCTTATATTTTACAGGGTAGAAGCAGTCTGCCAGGCCATCTTGCATCCAAGACTGATTTCTTAAATTTCAACTTAATGGGAAGTGAAGTTGGTTCAAACGCATTTTAGGTATAGCTGGTACTTTCTCAATTGCCACGGCGTTGTAGCATATAGGTGATTTTATTATGTAGTAGAGATGAAGGCTGTGCCACATACTTCCAGGTAGTTAAAATACAATTAAAGTACCTGCAATGAATAGTAAATTTCCTTTGTTTTACTCTGTATTTCAGATTATTACAAAAGTTAGTATTCACTTCTGCATACATACTAGATCTTGCTACAAGATAGCAGGTATTTTTGGGATCAGTTTAATAGGAGTCCACTGTAGTTATTTAGGTGTTACAGGTTGCTTTTCTACACTAGGAGATGGTGAAAAAAGTGGCTTGGGAGCTAGCTGTCCTCTGTTCCCTGTTACCTCTTATGAAACAGTCAGGTTCACCTCACTGAGTTTTAGTACCAGATTTTTTACAGAAAGGATATTTTACACTCAAAATATATTGTTCAGCTAATAGCCTTTTAATTCCTTCCTGCCAATCAGATCCTCATGTATCAGCCTTTAACTTAAAAAAGACCTTGGAGTTAAGCTGTCTCCATCATGTTTAAAACAAGTACAGCACAAATGTGATCTGGAAAAACACTCTCATTTGAACATACTCTGGAATTCGGTGCAAAGCCTTCAGAGTTGCAGTGTGCAAGGCTTATTTTGCCACAGAGTGGTCCAAGAGCACTCAGAAAGGAACAAACATAGCACTATAGGGTTTTTTGAGTTTGTGGTAGTTACTACTGTATTGAGGAGAGAATTGATGCCTCTCAAGAAGCTGATGCTGTCAAAAGGTACAGAACCAACATTGTCATCAATTTGGATGTCAGCTATAGTGTGGTATCTGAGGTGAAGTGTATGTCCATAAAAAAGGAAGCAAGCATTCAGTTTTTGCCTGTAAAAATTTCAAAGGATTCGGTTTTCATCTTGTCTTTGAAACCTCTTGGTAATTTTGACTGTCCCAAGAAAAATGTCATCATCACTTTCTTCTTAGGTCTAAAATGTTGTTACATGTTATGAATGGCAGAATTCACTGGCAAAGTATGCCTTTTAATATTGATAAAACCAATGCTTTTCATAAAAATTTGCCTTGAGATATGGAATAGTTCAAAAGCAAGACAGAGAAAAAGTAATAAAAAACCTAATAGGCATCAGGGGAAGTGTCTGAAGTTGTAGACAGATATACGCCCACTACAGTGGTGATGGGAAGCATATCGTGATTTCAGATGGTGGTATATTGTGTGAAAAATACAAATTGTGATCATGGAGTGCTCTCAAAAGCTCACAGTTTCACAGCAAAAATACTGGAGATGCCCTGGGTTCTCTGAAGAAGCTGAGTGACTGTATGCTCCTGGTAGGATTTTGTATCATTAAGCTACTGGCAGCATGCAGTTCCTGATTTTAGCACTTGCTAAGCGTAACATCTTATTGCAGGCAGGGAAAATACCATGCCAAGTAGTGGCAGTAGGAAGGCTGTAATCCTTCTTAAACACATTGGGGAAATTCTGATATTCTTAATGGTAATTCTTGATGGTTATTCTATAAACATTCTGGTATTCTTCGGGATTTCCATTGAGTTGAATGTTTGGCCTGATAAAAAGGGTGCCCTGCTGATTGTGTCATCCACTTTTTTTTTCTGCCTTGGCTTTCTCCTGATTTATCTTCAGGGATTATTCTAAAGACACTACAAAAAGGAGGAGTTTTGTTTCTCAGCTGGATTCCAGGAACAGAAATTTCTTCCTCCTTTGACTGAAAATTTCCATTGTTTTTGAGGTTAGGTGGCCACATCACTGCAAAATGTTCTGCCATTTTGTTACATCATCATTCTTACTAATCTTAGTATAACAAGGGAGCCTTTGCCACATTTTCTGAGTGGGTGGGTTTGTCCAGAGTTATGAAATCTGAAATCAGAAGCAGGTCCATGGCCAGCTTTGAACCTGAGGAAACTCAGAATGGCAGTACTGCTGCCAGTTCTTTTGTCAAAGGCTTGTGATTGACAGTCAGCTTGAAAGACATGTATTTTTCTTTTCAAATGGCCCTACTTGCATCAAAAACCCTGCAGATCATTTGAGCCCCTCTAAATGTAAGATAGTCTCAGGAGCTATCACAAATACTTGGTATTATCTCAGAATGTTAAGAGTAATTACATATCCAGCTATTTTGATATAAAAATGTAAAGACTGAACAATCAAAAATCACATATTTAACCCCCTAAAACCATGATGATGATATTAAACTCTGCATCAGTCAAAGCTTTTATTTTTTTCTTTCTGGTGGACTTGTCTTAATAATCATCTTTCAATCAAGTTTAGCAAGAACTGTGCAAACACTGTTCTGTGTCCCTTGTGAAAGAGGGTAGAGTTCATGTGCTCATGACTCCTTGGGTGGTTGCTGTCCAGTGAGGTACAGAAGCTTGAGTGTGCAAAGAGATAACAGCTTCCGCATAAAACCAGAGAAATTCCAGAAAAAAAGATTTGTGGTCGCATAAGGACGAAAATATATATAAATACGCTAATTAGGGACAAATCATATAGTGTACGTAGTAGACTTAGGACCTAATAAAACCATTCCACTGACATGAATTTAAGTTAAAAAGAAAGGAATGTGAGATTTTTATGAAATAAAATTGCCTGGTTGTTCTTCTATTTTGCGGAGTTACGTCAGTTTTGGCTCAGGTAAACAGAGGACCACCCTCTGTAGAGGTAGAGCCTGATGGATATTTTCTCCAGTCTTACTGTGAGGTCTTAACACCTTAGGTTTGGGTTGTGGGCACTAGGAAAGGCTATGTCGTGAGTACTTTTTCCTGTAGGAATTGCTGCTCCAGAATTCTAATCTTGATTGTTTGAGAATGGCTTAAATGTCCATACATACTTACCAAGGTTATAAACGCAACACAAGTCAAAATTTTCCTGATGAGAAAGACTTCTGTAGTGCTTTGAATTCATTATGTGATTGATGGGTGCTACACTTCCATTTTAAAAACCTTATGCAGAACTCATTGTGTTAATTGCTCATTTGCAGACACAGAGCTCAGAATGAGACTTGCAGGATGTTGTGCTTGTAGTATAGTCTGTGGGCAAGCAGGTGTTTTAAAATTTAATTTGGAATACTGTATATATGTTTCTTTGTTTCAATGAAAGTTAGTGAAGTTTCTCATTAGATTTTCCATAAAGTGTTGCTGAATGTATTCTTCCTTTGGATGCAAAGAATATGTCAGATATGGAATCAATCTGCAACTGTCTTTTTCAAGAATCTCGACTTGCCATCTCTAATTAGATTCTATATGGCCAAATTGATTCTGTAATCTACATTTGCATTAAAAACTGACTCCTAGAATTATTCAGATCGCTTGTAATGTTCACAGTTTGTATCTTGTCATTTTTCTGAGTTTGCAGATGTGAAAATTTTGTGCATCTGCAGCTGAAGACTTTTAGAGCACAGAAGCCTTTATAATTGAAGGCTTAGAAAATTTTCAACAGATTCTGCTTGTAAGGAGATTACATATTCTCAGATGGCTGTAAAATGCTGGATAAAAAGTCTAGATGATGGGGCAATAATAGCATGAAATTGATTGGGGTTTAGACAGTCACCATTCCCACAAGAAGCAACACACTGATTTTGCACTCTCTTGGAATGCAGGGGTCAAATGAATTCCATTGCTGTCAGTGTAATTTGCCTTAAGTGTTGTTAAGATCTGGATGAAGTAACTGCACTGCCATACATGTGCTATTCTTCTCTATATGTTCTTATTTCTCGGTAGGCTGAATTTTATTTTAATACTCACCTTAAATAGTACTTTGACAAGGAAATACTAAACCTAGGAACGTCAAAGATGTCTCTTTATAAATATAGCAGTAATTGTTGCTGTGAAGTGCTGGAGAATTCTGTAGCTCCTGGATAGAGAGTGATTGCTGTGACTAGCATTAAGTAATCATCCTACAGGATTGCCTTGTGTCATCAAAAAGGCAGTTCATAGCAAGGAATAAAAATCAAACCTAAGCATGAACAGATAGTTAAGATTATGTATTAACAGTGCATAATATGTAAGTGAAAACTTCACTGGCCTTGCTCTACAAGTTGCCTAGTTAAGCTTTCTAAATTAATGTTGCCACTAAAAAAGAGATTATGCCTCAGTTTCAGTTATTTTGCTGTAGCTGCTTATACTCTGTTCCATATTAAAATATATGAAATGAGAACTGTATTTTTATTAACTTATCTCCAGTTGTCTACTGAACCAGCTGTAATGTAGGCATCTCCAACAGTGCCACAAAATTAATGGTACTGTACAGAGAGCACTTAGGTGATCATTAGAGCATCCCCCCAAAGGTTCAAACTACAATACCAGCCTAGTTTGGTGGTTGGGACTTTGAATTCTGAAATGTACAAAGACTTAGGATTGTTTATTCCTTTAAAGCTTAGCTTGGAGAAGGAAATAGTTCAAACTACAGACATGACAGAAAGAGGCAAGGAGAACAGCAGAGCATCACTTTTCCTCCTAGAACGTCAACTAAATAAGTCAACACTTCCTGGTGTCAGGCCCTTAGCTGAATATTAACAAGTGTGTGTTTTCTTCTCGGCATGGACTGAGAACTTGAATATTTAACTCATTTTTTCTAGCTAAGTATTTAATTAACATGTGCTTCACATCATTTTGTTCTTTATTCTTCTCGGGTCTGTTTCAAATCGACCTGCCTCAAGGAGGGGAGGGAGAATGAGAGGGAATCTTGGGAAATGGGTAATCTGTTTCCATACCTCAAGATCGGATGGATGTGAAGGTTGAGGGTGGCAGGGTCACATCATGCTGCATACTGTCTAGTCAGCGCGATCAGCAGTGTACTTCGGTTCCAGTGTCTCCTTGGATAGGATGGAGTTGGTCAGAAGGAGGGCTGCATAAGTACCCTAAATATCACCTCTTGCTGCTGCTGCAAGTGGAAGAACTGGGGCAGGCAGTGACCCCCAAATCTGTTGTGCAATCCCTTCTCAGCACTGGCTGTTCTTGCCTCCGTTTTGATTCCTCCCTCAGCTGCAGCCCCTGAATCTCCCAGATGCAGGTGTAGGCAAAGGTGGCAGTTTTCGAGTATTTTCCAGGGCTGTTTTACACCCCTGTGAAACCTATCGACAGCTGCAGGTACTGTGATAGCATGGCAGTAGAAATACAATACCACTGTGCTGCATTTTAAGCACAGTTTGAAAAGTACCAAGATCCTAAGAAGGTGTGACTGGTTTGTGAAGCCTTCTCTTTGTTAGCAGTGCTCTCCATTCTAGCTTAAAGGGAAACAGTTTCACAAGGTTCAGGTTTGTCTCTAAAGGAGAAGAGTGCAGTGGAGGGCTAAGTGGTATCAGAGCATAATACTGGCATCATCACATGATTGCCAAACTATACTTTTGCCTGGTGCACTGCCCATTGCTGCCGGTTTGTCCATGCCTGAAGCTGGCTCTGATATGCAACATCACAGCAACCTTTTCTTGATGTGTGCACATGTTTATGTTGACATTTGAACTTATTTTTGTTTGCAGGTAACCTAGTGGGAGGTGAAGTGGGCATTTTTTGTAAGTCAAAGTGAGGTGCCAAATTAAGCTTCTAAATTTTTTGTAGGTTTTTTTTTTTTGTGTCTACAAGGTTGTTTCTTATTCTCACTTATAGGTCTTCTCACAGTGACAAATGAATGTACCTACAGTATTGCCAGTAATTTCTGCTGTAAAGATATGCCCAACTGTCACTGCATGCTTTCATTTATGGCAAAATAATCACTTTTTGAAAGAAGTGCTAATAGATTTGTGTCTGTCTAAGAGTATATTAGGAGGGAAGATTAAATTCTTACCTCTGAAGTGGTAGAAGTAAAATGCTGTTACATTGCATTTCAATTTTGAGTGGTAATTCATTCTTATTAAAGACTTAATGGGATGCTGCCAAAGCTCAAGACAATTGTTCGCATCCTTCTGAAGTCAGTTATGAAGCTTTGCTATTTGGAAACATGAGGAGAATGTCAATATGTATTCTTCTTGCCTATTTCATTTGTTTAACTAATCTTTTGATGCTGTAAAAGTAAACATTAGTCATACTTTTGTAGCCTCTGTGAGTTTGAGTCATGATTTAAAAATTCGAAAGTAATCCATGCTAGTAAACATCTTTCTTGTTCCCTTTTTAAAGTTCTAGGATAACAATATTGGCTGGGTTTTTGGTGTTTTCAGTCCAGTCTGTGGCTGGGCGGATTTTCTGTGTCCTATGCAATATGAAACTCCTGATTTGTTACATACCATACTGCAGGCACTTGGCACTAAACAAATTAACAATAGACCTTGCTATACTAAGAAGAGGCTAATTTTACAGGTACAGCATTTCAGAAATCACATTAGAGTTGACAGTTCAGAACTGGAGAAATAATTAATATTTAGAAATCTAGTCAAATGGGAATAGTTGTAGGCTTATTAGAAACCAATGTCACATTGCTGTTTGAATCAAAGATTTCTAGGTCAGAATGACTGATGTTCGTGTGAATTTTCTTATATAAACATGACTAATGACTTTTGAAAGGCCCTGGTTTTATCAGTTAATGTATCCTCTATAACTGCTTATTTAACAGATGTAAGAGAGTGTTCCTGAAACTACTTCACTCTTTGTTATTTACTTATTTTTAATATCATTTGACTGATGCTGTGATAGTTCAGAGACATGAACCATGCAAATTTGCTGACATCTGAACCTGAATTTCAGTTCTTTTTGTTCTTCCACTGTGTAGATGAAGAAATCTGCTCATGACCTCAATGTGGCTTTATTTCAGATATTTCTTGTACTGATTAAACAATTAGGAACTTGGTGAGGTTTGCAGTCCTAAATAACCTTAGCTTTATTCTGTGGAAATGAATTGGTTCAAAGTAAACCTGTGATATTTTGGGAATCCTAGATATGCAAAAGAATTCGATTTAGTTTAAAAATTTTTGTTAGAAGAGATTTATATTTCTGATAAAAGAGGATATTTCCATAAAATAGATAAAAAGAAAAACACAAGCTTTTCTAGGCTTGAATTCCAGCAGTGTCTTTGGAAGTCTTTCATGGTGGTTTGCTCATCTAACCTTTTGTCTTTTGTCGTATTCCATTTAGTCACGTGAACTTCTACTTAACTAATGAATAAAATCTTTAATACTTCTTTTACTAATGAAATTCACATCTATTAGAAGGGGGTTGGCTTTGTGAATATTGCTTGTTTTAGAAGTTGTGTTCACCCAGGCTTTTCTCTGCCTAAACTTTCTGTACAAAGCTTCACATTCTCAATAGATGTAGCCTTTTTAGTTTGGCCTTTGAATGGAGGATCATGAAAGAGTTACTGTTTTAGGATAACATGCACTGTAGTGCTTCTTGCAGCCTGATACCTAATTTCAAGAACTAATGGACGTTTTAATAGTTTAAAAGTTTTATTATCAGATGTTTGAGATATTTTATGCCAGGAAGGTAGAAGATGAATGCCTTAATAGCAGTCTGTTGGTGTTTTTTAATGGTTTTTATACAGTGTGGAAGACTGAAGGTGTGCATGAGAGACCTTTTGTTGTACAAGACATTCTCTGCAGCAGAGAATGTATAAACTTTGAAGATGAAACTTCATCTACAGAGGTTTTACATTGTGTAAATTCTTACTGATTGAAAGAAGGCCATTAGTTTGATAGTGTGAACAAACAGACTGATTCCTGTTGCCTGTTACTGAATGAGTCACCTGTCAATTTTACATGAAGTAGGGCAGCAGCAAATGTAGCACATAGCTATCTTGTCTCAGAATGGGAGTCTTGCAGTGACTGCATGTGATAGACTGTATTTGAAAATGAGTAGTTTTAGGAAGGAGTAAAAAAAAAATAACCAGAGTGTTTCTCGGAGTGAAAGAAACCCTTTAAATGTTTGCGCACAAAAACAAACTCACCAAAACCTGTCGTCTGTGGTATATGCACTGGCTGTAGAAGTGAAGAAAATGTAGTTGTTAGTAGCTGAGACATTAGTAATTTACTTTAAATCTCCACATATTTAGAGAGGACCATTGTACTTACATAGTAAATGAGATGCTAATGTTCTTGATTTTTCTCTTACCCTTCTTCTGTTTCTTTCTAGGTTTAACTATAGATCAACACATCATCTTGCATCTCATGGGTTTTATGAATTTTTAAATTGGTTTGACGAAAGAGCATGGTATCCACTGGGAAGAATAGTGGGTGGAACTGTAAGTATTGTAATAATAAATTTATCAAAATACATTTAATAAGTAAAAAATAATTAAAGATGATTTTTGGGAAGTTTTTTAAACTTTCAATACAAATTTGATGTTGATAAAAGGAGAGTCTTAATAAAACATACTTCTAATTGTCAATTTGCTGCAGAGGGAATATCAAAGTGTTTTTAAATTTTAGCTGCAGAAGCTAAGTCAACATGCCTTAGTCTTTATCCAGTAGCACATTGTGACCAAGAAATACAGAACTTTTTACATATGAAATTCTAATAGTAACAAAAAAAGGTATTATGACTCCTGCAATTCTGGTATATGAAATAAAAAAAATGAAAAATATTTTTAAAAAATCATTACCTAAATCTCTTAAGGTTCAAGTTTTAATCCAATGATGTATGCTGAGTAGACTTCATGTATGTATGGAAAAAAGTTAGGATTTCACTGGGAGAAGACCTTGTGACATTGGATCAGTGTGGCAACTGTATGAAGCATCAGGACTAGTTAAGATTGGTATCAATGCAAGTTACAAGACATGAAGGGTGTACAAAGCAATATTATCAAATTAGAATGCAAATATTCATTGGAATAGCTTTAGTAACACCAAAGGAATGCAGCCATGTATTTCTTAATGTGTAAAAGTTCATCAAAGCTTTTTAATTATAGTATATACCACTTGAAGGCATTTATAAGTTTTTTGAAGCAGTTAGATCACCATTTGTTTTAGTATCTTAGAGATACTGGACGCTCTTTATGCAACATGTAAGTGCATTTTTTCCATACCTGTCTTATACAAAATAAAACACTCTTAGGAAAAAGAATTGAAACATATGCAGGGGAACGTTTAGTCATCTGTTAATTTGATTTAGTACAATGCCCTTCTTAGTTTTTGAAAGAAACTAAGGCAGGTGAAGTACATATTAACTTTCCTAGGATGTATTGATTTTTCTAATGTTGATAAATGTGGGAGGGTAGAATTGCTATTAAGAATATTCTAAAGTTCTCCAGTATTCTATGGTGGATTCAATAGATTTGTGTAAGTCTATGCTACCTTTCCTGGAGCACATCTTAATTCAATTTTACAGGACTTTGTTTTAATCCTTCATATCCAAAGATGTCTACAGATATCTAGCAAAAATTAGTACTCAATTGACTGACCATCAACTTTTCAACTTCAAAAAATTAAATCTTGTTGAAGCACATTTTCTTTCCCCATTGGTACCAAGAAGTGAAAGAATAGCATGGTATATTTTAAAGGAAAATGGATATGACTGGGAAATTTTGGGTTTATTCTTGATGGCTTAGGCTTTTGGGGCTTGGCTTTTTTGTTTTGGTGGGGGGGTTTGGGTTGTTTATTTGTTTTGTTCTGTTTTGTTTCTTGTTTGTTTGGTTTTGGGTTTTTTTTTCCTTAAAACTGGTAACTGGTTTGAAATTCTCTTGTAGATTTTGGTTTCTGCTTCCATATCCAAATGACAAATACTTTTCATTATATGATAAATGTCAAGCAAGATGGGATATTATCTGTATGTTGCTTGTTCATTTATAAAGTAGATTATATGTTATTGTTAGCATTTGGATAAAATTAAAAGAGCCTAGGGTATTCAGTTGTGTTGATTAATCAAAACATGATTAAAGTAGTACTAAAATAATTCTGTTAGCTTATGCTAATACCCACTGCTTGTATCAGCCTAAAAATTATTGTTTCATTGCAAGTACTATGTAAACAAAGCTACCATGATAGTTTTCTGTAATAACCTAGTGTTTTGGTTTGTTTTGGTTTTTATCTCCATGTAGGTATACCCAGGACTGATGGTGACAGCAGGCCTTATACATTGGATTTTAAATATGCTTAATGTGACAGTCCATATAAGAGATGTCTGTGTGTTCCTAGCACCAGTTTTCAGCGGCCTTACAGCTATTTCTACTTTCCTGCTCACCAGGGAACTGTGGAACCAGGGAGCAGGGCTTTTAGCTGCCTGTTTTATCGCCATAGTTCCAGGTTACATATCCCGATCAGTAGCAGGATCGTTTGACAATGAAGGCATAGCTATTTTTGCACTGCAGTTCACATACTATTTATGGGTAAGTAATTGCTGAGTCTTTTGCTTTGGGAAGGTTTTTTGATTCCTCCTCCAACCAAACGACTGATTTTCTTAGAATCCATTGAAATCTTATTTTCCTCCCTCTCATCCCTCTTCCCCTTGGCTCTTGATTAGGCAAGTACTGAGAAGTCACATGATCTGAACCACTCCATAATCATGCTCTTCAGTTTGCTGTGTAAAAGCACGGTTCCACTGAAGTATGTGTGTCCTGTAGTAGTAATAAAAATGATGATGAGTCTATAAATTTAAAGCAAACAGAGGGGTTGTTTGTTTTTCAGTTTGGAGGTCTTAGTTTTGTCTGCATCAAATGTTAGCTTCCTTATAAAGCTGGTGAAAAGCAGTAGACTCTGAATAGAAGTGCTTTGAATTGTCTTCTGGAAAGATTTTTGACTGTATGGAGGGTCTGGGCTTAGAGATAAGTATCCAAATTAAATAGTCAAAGCTGTCTTGAGTCAGATGTTAGTGTTACTTGTGTGCTTAAGAAAAACAGTCTTATGTCTTTTAATTTGCCTGCTTGCTAAAGCATCATATCTGCTTCTCCTTAATCTGTGTAGAATTTCATCTGTAAGGTAGTTTTGCAGGAAGGAGTTTAGGGAAGCCGGAGTTTTCCTGGACTGTTGAACCTACTTTGAAAATAACAAAAATAGCATAACTGTATTGTTAATTCAGCACAGACACTGTAGGGTACTGTCTCTTGTTTATTCTGGAATGCCTGTACTTTTCATTTAGAGTGGGTCCATGTAAGTACATGGTCGCAACAACTTTCTCCATAATTTTGTCAGGAGTTCTGGTTTCCATAAGCAGACATATTCACAAATGTTTTTAGCTTTAGAATATTTCAAACTTGGGATATAGTTGGTAGGAATATAATGGAAGAGAATTGAATTTTTTTGTGACTGAGTGACTGGTGTTACTTAAATGCATTTTTTTTTAAATGTGGTTTTAGATTAAGCTGCGGCTGGAAAGGTGTGCTGTGTTTGATAACAATAATAGAATCAAGCTATGTTGTTACTTCAGAGTAACTGAGATATGATAGCAGTTATCTGTTCGCATGGAATTCATATTTAACTAAACTGCAGAGTGCAATAATGTTTGCATGAACTCTTGTAGAATCAAATACATTTTATAGACAACTTTCTAGCTTTTTTTTAATGTCTGTTCTTCATTCCTCTTCTCCCTCACCACAGTCACCCCCATCAGTTTCAGACAACTTATGTTCCTGGGGCTGTTTCTGGATCCTGCTAAACCTTTAGTAGTATCTGGATGCTCTCATTAACCTTAAGTGAGTTTTTGGAAATTGCAGAATAGCTCTTTTGTCTCTAATGGCAGAGTTGGGTCAGATATCAGACGAATTAAGGCATGGATGGTCTTCACTTAGAATTATAAAGTGCTCTGACATCTCAGGTAAAGTAGCACAGAGCCATTGCAACTACCCTTCTACATCAGATCATAAGGCAGAGAGTTGGACTGTATGCTTTTGCTAGAGAAATAGACCTGACCTCCTTTTGTGCATGAAAGAATTGCATTTGTGTAACGATTTTATGGATGCCAGTTCAGAAGCATAAAATGATGCAGGCTAAAGAAGTTCTCTTGACAATTGTTTTGGAATGAAACTTCAGTGTATTGTCCAGGATTTGTCATTCATAAATACTTGGTTATTTTTCCAGGTGAAGTCTGTGAAAACTGGGTCAGTCTTTTGGACAATCTGCTGCTGTCTATCCTACTTTTACATGGTAAGGCTTTTATATATATAATAGCTAAACTATTTGGGTAACCTACATAATACATATGTTGACAAGGAAGAATGATATTTTCATCTTTTTTGGAGCCATAATATAAAATTGTCGCTTTGTATTGATATTAAAACCTTAAATATATGACTAAACAACATACATAATATGTAAAGGTAAAGTATTTAAATCAATATGATTAAAGCAATTTTTGGAAAAAAATTGAAATATAATAACTTTACTTACAAAATTTTCTCATGCTGTGAATAAGTGCCTTGATTCAGTTGGATTTTTATTTGGGTACAGGTAAATTAAGGTATAATTTTGATATTTTTGTCTGTGTGTCATTACTACAATGCAATAATAATCAGAATATTTAAAAAGTGAGGACAAAGTTATATTTTTTATAATTTTGAAAACTATTTCTATGTGTATAATTATGCCATAAAATAAAGCTTACCACCAAAACTGATTAATTACTTCAACATCATAATAAATGATAATAAATGCCCTTTTCATTCTTGATCTATGCAAATGGAGGCTATTGCAGAGATTTTCCTAAGGGCTAACAGAGGGGGAAAACAGTAGTAAAATGAGGAGATACAACCAATAGAAAAATGGAAGGAATTTGTTTTCCCCTTCTTCCATGTGCTGAGACCTTAGACTTGAAGAATTCTTCTGTTTGAATCAAATGGGTTTTTTTCCCCTAACTGATAAACTTTGTGTGGCTGTATGAAAAATAAATTATCCTCAAAATAGCCAGTGGTGGGACAGCCAGGCTAATTGCTTGGTGACAGTTAAGATTGAGGTCTCAAATACTGCTTTTCAACCATTAGGTTTACAAGAACAAGGAACTTCTGGATTGGTTTATGTGCCTTAAAGTCAAGGTTAATTCAAAGGTTGTCTGGATGCTTTCTAGTTTTCCTCTAGCTTTAATGTCCATTTGGTTTCCTGGGAGACTTTTGCAGTTAATATAGGAAATAATAGCCTTGTGTTTGTCACCAAAGAGGCTAAGATAGCTATTTCTTGTTAAGAGTACATTTATTTCATTCCATTTCTCCTCCTTTTTACCACATTGCTTAATAGAGAGCCACTTCTTTATACACAGCATTGCTGTTTATATAGCATTATAGTGAAAAAGGTCCTGTAGCTTTGGTACATGTTTTAAGTACAGTACAAAAGCTGCAAGTAAGTTTTTGAATTGTTGTATTTAGCACAGTATTTTTTTATAGTGTGCCAGTTTATTGGTAAGATTCTCTGAAGGTGCCTTCATAAACATACAGATAACAAATACAATACTTCCACAATTTTACTGCTAAGAAATCACGCAATAACAGGTTCTTACCATCTGTGGGATTGTATGTGAGAGTATGTGATCATGTGTGTGCATGATATCAGAACTTAAGAATCAACATCATAACAATCAATCCCAATGTAAATGGGGGGTGTGCTGTTACTTCAAGTTCTGTTAGCTCATGAAAGGTTCAGATTCACCTGTAGATTAGCTTCAAATCTCAGTGATTAGATGATAGAATTTTATTGCTTATATCTATTTCATCCCACATAGATGGTGGCTTTCCCCACATTGTATTTCCCTTTTGGAAATAATTTTGTGGAATTGCCCTTCTAGATATTCTTCTTGAGTAAAATTTTAGGACAAAGCATAATTCTACCATTTGTTACATTGTAATAATTTGTCTTTCTCTGATGGAATCAGTCATTTTCAGTGTAAGTTGGACGTTAAATCACAATTTTGAGAGGTAGTAAGAGTCAGTTGAATGGGAAGTCTGGAGAACAGCTTGAAAGGCAAATGGATATTGCATGAACTGACAAATCTTTCCTGATAACTAAATCTGCCTTATAATAAATACTTAATTCACTGTGGTAATTTGACTCATGACCTTGCATTGCATTCAATATAGAGAGGATGTTTTCTCCTTGGATTTGTATTTTTAGCCTTTATTTTACTTCATCAGCTTCTGCTTCATACAGCTTTTCATGACGAGGTAAAATAAAAGAAAGCTTTGCATTGATGCAAACCTGTAGGAGTAATAGCATGTCTCCACTGTTTTTGCCAGTCTGTGAGGATGCCTCAGTTTCATTTGAAAAGACCCAAAGTGCATCTTCAGTATAATTTTCAGTGCTTAGATTTCAGTTCATATTTTGATAATTAGGAATGCAGGTCCCTGGTCCATGCAAAGTGCAACCTCCTTCATTCAAACCTTTCCCTGAATTTGGCAGTGTTCTATTCGCATGTTTGAACTCTATTCTGTCTTGCCTATCTTCATCCAGTGTTTTCTGCCATTAAATAAACTTACCAGTGTCAACTGTGATACTTCATACAAGTAATTGGGCAACAGGATTTTGATAATCTGAATTGACTTACTAGAAAACTTATTTTATTCTACTTGTTTCACATTGTCTGAATTGCTCACTGTAAATTTCGAAGTGCTGGGGTTTGTAGTATTAATGTCAAAAGACAGTAATACTTGGCCTCAGGGTTTTTTTAGTATCTGTTCTATAGAACATAGTAATTTGGGTTTCTTTTTGGATTCTAGGGCTTTAAAAATAGCTACATGAATCTAAATCCTAAAGTACAATTAAACTGAAAACCACATTAGCTTCTGCATGCTAAAAATGAAGATCTAGGGTAGGCATGGTGCATATGGGAGAAGTCTAGACTGCAGTTTGACAAGAGGACGTGTTAAAATATGGATTGTCTAGTCAATATGAGCCCTTCTAAATATGTTAGAAATTTAGATAACACATTGTAATGATAGCTCATTAAATCCTTACCTAAACACGGTTTAGTGATCTGTTAATAACTCAGTAGTGTTTCAGTTCTAAGTACACCATAGCAGTCCTTCTCAACAACTCTTACTGCCACAGGTTTGCAATGTCTGTAATATTGTTGTGTATCATTCCACAGTTCTCAGTCCTGCTTTCATGTGCATCCATGCTCTTCCTTTTGTTTATTTCCTTACACTGCAGCCTGCGTTGGCTGCTCCAGTCCTGGAGTTCTGCTCCAGTCCTGGAGTTCTGCTCCTGAAGGTGTACCTTGCTCCCTTTCCTCTCTCTACCTGGAGATAATGTTCCCTGTCCTTGGCAAAAAGGGCATGGGCTAAATTTGTCAAAAGAAAGTTTTGGATCCTACATGAGATCATAGAATATCCTGAGTTGGAAGGGACCCAAAAAGATCATCAAAGTCCAACTCATGGCCCTACAGATCCTACCACTGCCTTGTGTTGCAGCCTTCACCATTGGGAAAAGCCCCCAGCATCACATTCTCATTTGCCAGTATGACCAGATTAGCTTGGAAGGAAGAGATCCAGGAAGGGTAGCTAGGAAATCCATCAGCCCATTTCAAACACCTCTGATATGTGGGGTTTTTTTGTGGTTTTTTTTTTCTTTTATAATATATATTGAGAAGGATTCTGGTGGTATTAGTAGTAGTTCTGACTGCTCATGTAGATGGGCTTTGTGTTTTCTTGTTAGACCATCAAGATGTCCAGCTGTTTTAAGAATTTGCAGATATTTTCAGATCTAATTTCCTGTTCCATTTGTCATAGGTCTCTGCATGGGGTGGTTATGTTTTCATCATCAACCTTATTCCACTGCATGTGTTTGTTCTGTTGCTGATGCAGAGATACAGCAGGAGGGTCTACATTGGTAAGTTCTGTTCATTGCAAAGTCATTCTCAAATACTTAAATGAGATACGAAATTATTGTACTGATATGTTTTGTATCAAGTGGGTGTAAAGTAATTGCATATCAGATTGAGTTGCTTTAATTTGAGTACTGATTATAGTCAGTTATTTTCTACAACATGGAAATAAGGAGTTGGAACATATTCACACTTCCAAAATTTCGTATATGTAGCTGCTAATTAATTTTTTCCTTTTTAGTGCATGGGAAAGAAAAATGAGTGGTTTGATGTAAAAGAGCCCTGTTAATATCTTTTAAATATGCATTACATGTGTGCCTTTAATAATGTTTTATAGTTTTGCTTTTCTAAGTATATAGAACAATTGGTATTTTTAAAAGTTATACAACAGAAATTATGCAAACGTATAAATAACGACAGAGGAAATTTTAAGCAGCCATATAAGTTTTAGATCACTGAGACAAGGTGTGCACAGTAAGAGTCTGTCAACTCCATGGGAATCCTTAAAATTTTATTGGATTAATTGGTCAGCCTTCCTTCCAGTTTCAGGAACATGTGAATAGGGATCCTGAGAGCCTAACTTTTTTATTGATTTGCCTGACATTTAAATACTGTGTAAACTGTTTTTACTGACACTTTACCAATAAAATCAGTTGTCCATGATGTAAGTGTGTGAATGGAATAATTAGTAAGCAATTCAGGTATTCAGAGATTTAGAAGTTAGCTGGAACATTTTAATGTGAAGCCTTTACCATAGGTAGGCAGAGAACATAATGTGAACTGAAGTGTAATCACAAGGAGTTTAATATTTGTAAATATATTTTCATTCCTCGTTTTAATACTGTTTTATCTTTGTATTTTTAATTATTTTAATGCTTTTTTTAGTCCCTGCTAGAGAAATTACTTTATGTACATATATATGAACCATTATATACCACAATAATTTTTCAATTTACTCAAGTCCAGTTTTGAATTTTGTTATCAAAACTATGAATATTGCTTCCATACTTCTTTGTTGCTCTATGTAATTGAGAATTGGAAATTCATTAAAATTAAAAAAAGAAAGAAAAAGTTCTAACCCATCTTTAATTTTTAATGTTAGTATTACTTAACTTCTTCATTAACTACTTCTTCCTAACTTAAGGGAAAAGTAATTTATCTTGTTTTCCTTTTAAAATTTTTTTATTGGCTATTTTCATTTTCTGATTTCTTTGAATTAGGCAAGAGAAAATTAAATCAACTAATTATAAAATCCTGAAGCAATATGGTAGCCAGAAACAATAGAAAATAAGTGTTCTTGCTTTTTCAGCTTTAAATGAACTAGTCTTTGAACTCATGTGGGGAAAATAGTACTGCATGTTCATAGGAATTAAAGGGTTTGGCAGATGTTTGTTTTGCAAACAGCTACAGTGTTTTGAGATGTTATTGCCTTTCAGCAGTGAGGGATATGTGCTGCCATGGAGTTGTCAGAATGAAAATGTGATCACTGCTCTGCTGTTTCATGCAACTGCTGTCTTAATTTAAGCTTTCGTGGGAAGCCCTAGAGAAGTCTGTACATCTCACATTACTATGTCATTTCTAGGTTTGTTTAACAGGATGTTTTTGTAAAACAGGTAAGAATGTTTAAGCACTTCTGAGAGGAAATTCGAGTGTGCTTCAACTCCAAACTACTCAGATGGGGAGAAGAGTTTACAAAAGCTCCGTGGAACAGGGAGAGTAAAGATATTTGGGGAGTTTCTGTTGCAACTGCTACTGTGCCTGCAGCAGTCACATAATTCTTAAAAAACTACCCACATGCAGCTAAAACTTTTGAAAAATATTGTCAACTGACAATAGCCAGTAAAATCTACATTCTTTTTACTATTATGGAGAATTTGGGGGTTTTAATCTCTAGATCAGTTGTTTATTTCAAGCTAACATGAGCCATTTTATAAAGGCTGTATTAAGTTTAATCCAACATAACATAAATGTAGAGAACAGTATTTGACAGAACCAATTTTTTAAAAATAGTGGAGGTTTCCTGGTATATATTTTTCGTAAGAGTGTTCATACACCAAGGAAAAGGTTAATGGGACATGATTGATATATCTGGGAGTGTAATTCAGAATCACGTAATGAGTAAAAATTTCCAGAATGTGAAAGGTTTGCCAATTTTAAAATATTTTAGGGCTGGAGGGCAGATGACTTTATTAGCCGATAGCTTCTGACCCATTTGGCATCACTAGTGATGATGCTACCTCCATTTGAAAGCTCAAGCTGTGCTTTTATTTTTTCATCTTGACAATGGCCAGTGCCTTTCATTCAGATCCTCTAGTTTGGTCATTATGAACAAGTGCTTACAATTCCAGTGTATTATCAGAGAGAATAACCTCTTTATTCAGATACAGCAGCCATTGATACCATTTTCTATTATTGTAGTCTCTCTTTAGTTTCTCATATGTTTAAAAGAATAAGTGGTTTTACACTTGGAAGGGTATAGATTTATGTTATGTTTGCACACATAACATTCAATTCTATAGTTTTTCATACAATTTTTAGGTTCTATATAATTATCAGAATATTTAATAAAACACTTAAGGATCTTCCAGAATTTAAAACTTCATTTCAATAATTGCTTGTTATATGTCTTTGGTTTTATCATTCAAACAGTGAACAGGCATATATTTATATCAAATACTTCAGTATTCTAAAATTTCTGACTGAGTGTTTCTGGTGATTGTAATCCATTAATTGAAAGTATGTGGCCAATACATGGTTATACTCTCTAGAGAAGCTTTTCAGTAGGTCTTTCTTGTGTATGTGTGGTATACTGCAAATTAAATTCTTTGTAAAATGACTTTGTCCACAGTAGGTCAGAATGGTTTTGTTCTGGAGTTGGTCAAAGTTACAACCATAAGAACAGCATGCAGGAATCAAAATTGACTTCTTATTTTTGCAAAGGCTGTGCAAAATTTGTGATGAAACATCATCCTGATGTTTCTAAGTTCCTAGAAAAATTGTCATGTTGTGTAAATTACTTCTTTAAAAAATCTTTTCAGTACCAGGCAGTATATAGCTTTTTGAAGTAAGTGGGAGTAAGGGATTGGGGTGGAGTGGGCAGTGCCCACCTCCAAGTACAGTACTTGCAGGACTGGGCTTAAAAATTATTTACAGTGGTCTAACAAATATGAAATGTAGTGATTTATTCCAATCATTGAACTTCCACAGGATGGCAGTGTTGTAACAGTTGCTTGGTACAGTAAATGATTTATGTTGTAGTGAATTCTTCAAAAATTGAGCTTCTTACAGGAAAAATGCATTTCAGTGACTTAAGAGGGCATAGATGAGTAGCTAGGCCAAGCTGTGCAATACAGGTGCTTGAAAGAATAAACCAAGTGCTTGGAGATATCATCCCTGTCACTTCTGACTGGTTTGGAACTCAGACAGTGCCCTAGGAGCATAATCCCTCAGCCAGACCACATAGGTGCTGTGGAAATGACTGCTCCATGATGCACTCACTCCCCAGAACTGATCTCATGGAGCTTAGTACAGGACTCTGTGAGAACAGGGATCTCTTTGTAAGATCCAGGCTATCTATAGCCAGATAGTGGTTTAGGATTTGTAGGAGTTAAAAAAACTGACAGGTGGACTATTGGTGTTTGCTGTCAAAGGAACAGAACTTCATTTGGACTTTGAGTTGGCTGGTTACTTCAAACATAACCATTGTGGCTTTTCAGATTTGATATTTTTATCTTCCCTTTCCATCTCTTCTTCACCCTCTAATACTGAGAGCCAAAACCCCTTTCAAAATAAAATTTATGAATGTTAATGCATATGGAGTAAGAATTCATATTAATAATAGTAATGTTAATATTAATTATGCTCTTGGCCTCTATTTTCTGGGGGGTTATAAATCCCCAGGATTGATACAGATCTATCAATACATATGCTTAATATTAATTCTTAATTCCACTGTTTTTCTCTGTCTTGTGTTCCCTCTGCTCTTGTGTTAAATAAAGAACAATAGTGCCTGTTTGCATTTTCTAAAGAGCTAGTGGACTCTTAAATGTTTTGCTTTTTTGAGGTCTGGTCCCTTCAGTGTCTCCTCATATAGAAAGCTTCCTCTGTCACTTGTTATTTGAGAGCTCTTTCCACATCCATGACTCTCAAAAACAAGATGGGAAAACTTCTTTCAAGCTGGAGAATCTTAGATAAACGGCTTATTTTCCTAGGAAGAGAAAAAACAGTGCAATTAGAGAAAGAGCAATACTCTGCTATATCCACTAAAATTGGTTGCAATAGACAGCTTTATTCTAGTCAAAGAAGAATAAAAGTAATTAGGATGGCTGAAATATTTGGCATAGCACAGTTCTGTTTTGCTGTCAGTGAAGTTAGGGGAGAAGATGGACATCTCTTTGAAGATGGAGCCAGTGCTTTTTCAAACATGTATTAATTTTGTTCCCATCTTTCTCTTCCCCTCTCCTCACATTTTTCTCTTCTAGCATATAGCACTTTCTACATTGTGGGGTTAATATTATCGATGCAAATACCTTTTGTGGGATTTCAGCCAATTAGAACAAGTGAACACATGGCAGCTGCAGGTAAGAAAATGAAATGTCTGCATCCAACAGCCTGCTTAACACAGGAAAACCTCAAACACTTGGAGCTTTGTTTCCTTGTATTAGAAAAAACACAGGCTAACAAAGCAAATTATTAAAGAAAGAGGTACAATTTAGTGTCTGTTGGGAATCTTCCTTTCCAGTTGATACATTATTTTTCACACCTCTTTTTGTGTGAGCTAATGGAGATAAAATGCTTCCATAAAGCTGGATCAGTTAGCATTCTGACAAGCACTTCCTTTACACATTGATAATCTCTGCAGGTTTGCAATACGATGTTGCCTTCATGCATTGTACAATTGAAACATTCCTCATTGGTAACACAATTTTTACTGAGTAATTTCGTTTTAGAGTTGATAGTCTTCTGTAATTTTTCAAAGCAGGCTAAATACAAATTACTTAAGTTACTAATTAGGAGGGTGATTTTTAAATAACTGATTACAATCTTGTTTGGTTTTTTTAATTGCATTAAGTTGATTTTTCAGTAGTTTTTGGCAGTCAGACATCTTGATTTCTTGACAGGTATAATCTCTGCTAACACTGAGTTTAACTGCATGCACTGTTTGTGTGATATAGTTCAGTTTGTTAGATTCCCCAGTTTTTTTCTTACATTTGGTCACTTAGCAAAATTTTGGGACAGTGATGGGACTGTCATTAAAATTGTAACACAAAAATACTTTCAAAATGGAGACTTGCAACAATCTGAATATAATGGAAAAAGAAAAAAACTTACCAAGCCATATTTGGATTCTGAAGAATTTTACTTTTTTTTACTGAATAGAATTTTTGTCTTTCTCGAGGAGTTCAGAACTAGTGAATTGCATTGTGTACCTCGAATTCTTTGTTAATTTGAAGGACTATACATTTCCATTTTATTTTATTCATCTGCCAGCCAGTATTGAGTTTTCACTTTTGAAAGGATTCATCAGTGGATTGATCTGATTATATACCATAAAAAGAATAATAACTGAAATACCATGTCCACGTTCTGGGTTTAATGTTCAACTCTGAACAGCAATTTTGAGGGTGTAGGGTGCTTCACCAGTGAATTCTGGTGTTTCAACACTAACGGTCTATAATTCAGTTGACTTAATACTTATTTGGTTTGGTTTTTTTCTTTCATTAATTCCTCCTGTTTTGTTCAGTAGCTTAGTTTGTGTATATTTCTGCATTAGCATTGTGTGTTGCCTGAAGTCTGTCTCTTAATTTTTCACCACATCTAGCTAGGTATGTTAACCTGTATTCTTGCCATAATCAATGCAATTTGGTTTTCAGGTGATTCTCTCCTTTAGAATATTTTATCTCATTGGAAGTTTCTGTTTTTGCAATAAAGGTTATTTGTCAGAAAGTGATGTTTCTAGATGTTAGGCTGTACCTTATGTTTATTTTTCCAATTCAAATCTAGGTACATATGCTGGTTGCTTTAACAGCTGTACTGCTTTTGAACATTTAAACAAGAACTTTCCTCTTTCCATAGGTGTTTTTGCACTGCTGCAGGCTTATGCATTTTTGCAGTATCTGAGAGACAGATTAACAAAGCAAGAATTTCAGACGTTGTTCTTCTTGGGTGTCTCACTAGCTGCTGGTACTGTATTCCTGAGTGTCATCTATTTGACATACACAGGTAAATAAATGTGAAACTCATTTACCTTTACAGCTTGTAAGCCAGATGATCAGCATTTGGTTTAGCCCAAAGTAGTTGTTTCAACATTTTGGACTATATAATAGCAGTTTTATTTTTGTTACTTATGATATCTTTACTCCAAAAGAATTCTTAGCATCTCTGTTTCAAAGTCTTCTAAAACATGGTGCTTTGATTTGCTTTTCCATGCATAAGTTAGCGAAGTTTTCAGACTGGCATATCAAAACAAAAATTGACTTCTAATCTCAGCATGCAGCCAAATATGTATTCTGTTGCAGTTCTTCTGAAGTGTTGATTTCATCTTCTGAAATTCACTGATCAGTATCCCTGCTTCATCAGCTGGAAGAAGCCTCGTTCCCTCAGCTTCTGACAGGCTGTGAGATCTGGGCTCCTGACAACCTCACAGCACTCTGATCGCTCTTGATTTTCTTAGTAATCCTCTTGCAGAAGAGGGTGCCCACATCTGGACCCTTTATCCCAGGTGCAGCGTCTGGAAGAATGAGCTTCAGGTTTTGTACTGAAGTCCTGCCTGCCACAAGGCATGTCAGCCACTCTTTCCAATTTAGCACAGTTCCTTTTGGCCTCTGGGGTATTTTTACTTTCTATGAGCCACCAGCTGGACCCTGATCCACTGTGTATTATCTTGAGCTTGTCAGGACAGCCAGATTTGAACCAGTCAAATGGTCCATCCTTCTTCAGCTATAAAAGAGCAGTGAGGAAAACATGTATCAGTGTATTTCAGGAGGCTGTGTTCCATGGTCTTTTCAGCAGCTCAGGTTACTGCCCTGTAGGTTCCCACATACAACTTCCTGCCTTGCCTGGAGATGCAGTAGTAGCCAATTCCCAGGCATCCTCATCACCCAGGTGAAGATGGTGGGTAGCTCTCATGTTGACCAAGTCTTCCAGTGCCCTCTCAGGTGAAGGAAGGCTGTTTACATTCAGAGATCAAAACCAATAGTTCCCTGTGTGCTGACAGTTCCTTCTTCGTGTGCACACAATGGATTGGGAGCAATCTTTTCGTCTGAAGACTGAAGGGAAAAATATGTCTTGTGTTAGAATCTATTAACCACAATATTTAAACGTCTAAATTAGATATTAAACTAAACCCTTCAGTCAGATTATACTAATTTTGAATGTAAGATAGAGGGAAGACTTACTGAGTCATGCACAAAAACTTGAGTAATAATGAAAGGATTTAACCTTCTCTTATTTCTCCTTGTCTGTATCTGTCTTCAGGAGGAGCAGAAACAGTTGCAAAGAAAGTTGGAAATAAAAATTTAAGTTGGAAATAAAAATTTAAGAATCATCTAATAACTTTTAATAATTTTATCTTTCATCTAATAATTATACTGTTTCTTTTCATCTTTTCATATTCAACTTACCTAAAAGCCCTGTTTTATAAAATAATATGCAAAGCTTATCAGCATGTCTAATAGCAGGTTTTATTTTCCATGCCACAAGTAGAATCACCGGGAGAGAAATAAAAGGAAACCAGCGTTTCATTTAGTGTTTGTGTCTTGGCTATAGAATGTTCCCAGTTTCCTGCTGACATTTCAGAAAAATGAAATACTTTCTTATCAATTATGTTTTCTTTTTCTCATACTCCTTCACAGAGTATAATTTGCTATCTGTCATACTATTTGAGAAATATTTAGTATTGCATTGCTTTGACTTTTAGAAGTGTGCGTGTCTCGATACTCAGATTGTACTTAACAAGTACAGTGTGATCCTGTAAGTGTGTTCTAAAACCAGCTTGCTTCATGGTTGGTAGATTTTATAGCCTGCCTAATGCAGTAGGTATGGTTCACATATATTACAAGTTCAATGAAAATTTCTTTGGGTTTGTGTTATAACTTGAGGGAGTAGAAAAATTATTGCATTTAAAAACCTAGGCAGCAAAAAGGTTTTTCTTCCTCCTCTTTTTCAGGTTATATTGCTCCTTGGAGTGGTAGATTTTATTCACTGTGGGACACTGGGTAAGTAAGGATATAAGATTTAGATACCAGTAGCATTTTACTGAAAACTAATAATCATTTACTCTCCTCCATCCCCAAATCCATTTAGTATTTCAGTCAAGGACAATCAGTTATCTAAAGACAGTATTTTTAGTAGCTGTGTCATGATCTTTACAACCATTTCACTAATTTGTCTGTGAAATTTCTTGCTTCTTTGCAAGTATTGAATATGTAATGATATGGGTTTTTCTGTATGAAACTATAGTGTGTATGTCAGCATAAAATAACTGAAAGCTGTGCTAACACTTGATTACACATTTAAAAATTACTAAGAACCTTAGACTATTTTCATTGTACAACTTTGAACAAAATCAAAAACGTTGCACATATGATTTTGCACATTGCCTCTATATTATGTTCTTACATCTGTTTTGTATATACAGATGTCTGCTCTGAACAATTGTTTTACTAATGTGTGTTTTCACAGGTAAAAATCTCGTTAATCTTTTGTTTTAGTTAACCTTTGAAAATACTTTGGATTCTTTAGTCAGCACAGAGAAAAAGAATAAAATGGAAAGTATTTTTCTCAGATAAATATTTTACAGTGAAATTCAGTTGATAGATTTTTTTTTTTAAGATTTAAAGCAAAGATAGAAGAACTTCGAACTTTGTGCAGTTCAGACTTTTTTTCAGGCTCCAAAATTGAGCTTGTACAGGAATTCTGTCCCAGCTCTATAAAAAATGTAGTAGAACAGATGTCAGTAAAGAAGCCTCAAATTTACTTGAGGAATATATAGATGTTGTTCTTTGCGTGTCTATATATATATATACACACATATATATATACACAAAGCATTAAACTTTTGAGGGCTTGTCTACATTAGAAAAACATATTGTGTTAAAACACACAATACAGTTTTGAATGAGAATTGGATCTCAGTGAAGAAAAGGACATATGTTTGATACCTCACCATTCAATCATGGTAACACCCTAGATTAGGTCCATATGTATAGTTGTCTGTAATATAGAGCACAGTTTTGTCCTTGTCTGCACTGAGTGTGTGACATGTTGTTTAGATGACATGTGTTTCCAAGTGTAGACAAGGCCTGATTTTTTTCAGCATCTGAAAGAATGTGGATGCACCAGTAACTGATCTGGTATTTCATACTGTAACTTTCTTTACTAAGAAAATGAAGATGTTCTGTATAGACATTTTGAAATACAATGTTGAAAATTTAGGAGATTACTGGCATTGATGATTCTCTTCAAAAACGTAGTAGAAGTGCTTCCATAGCTGTTGTGTTTTCATTTTGGTGAATTTGGCTTCATATTTAGCTATAAACAAATGAAACATCCATAATTTTCATTGTCTTAATTAGTACGGAAATAATTGTTGTTTTAAATAACTATACACTAAATGCTTCCTAGATACAGTAAGGCCTGGGGACTTCTTTGGTATAAGAGTTTCATCAGATTTCTGCTGATTAGGGCACTTGCCATTTAAAATTGAAATGCCTTCTTTGAGATGAATTTCAGAATTCCTAATGTTTACAAGTTTTAATAATTTTATCTTTTCAAAATAATTTGAACTGAATTTTTTTTAAAAAAGGTATGCGAAAATTCACATCCCGATCATTGCCTCTGTGTCTGAGCATCAGCCTACAACATGGGTTTCCTTCTTTTTTGATCTGCATATTCTCGTGTGTACTTTCCCAGCAGGGCTGTGGTTCTGTATCAAAAACATCAATGATGAAAGAGTCTTTGGTAAGAGAAAATATTTTAAAATTATTTTGAAAAAGTTTGCCTTCAACTTGATTTTACTTTGGTTTTGTTTGCTCAAAGCTGATATGTGGCTTGTTCTAAAATATGCTTTAAAGGTAATTATTAAGTGTTGCCTGCACCCAGCAGTCTTTAAAACAGTATAAAAGTGCAGAGGTTGCTGAAATGGTGATGGAGTGTAGCCCAGGAGGTGGGATGCAGGCATTTGTTGTGTGTTCAGTTCTGCAGCTGGAGTTGCATGTTCTGGCGGGATATGGTTCCACACTACAGGTCAGCCAGGAGGACACCTCAGTGCAAAGGCAGGGTCCCTGCTCTGGGTGTCTGGCACTCATCCCATCACAAATGATTCAAATGCCTTTGCTTTCCAGGTTTGCTGCTATTTTAGTGAACAGAATCACTTGCTTTGGAACAAGTGCTAGATAAGGCACAAGCCAAAATGGAAGTGTGGGGTCTCCCTATGTCAGTGACAACTTCTTTTTTTGTGCAAAGCTGTATATTGTGAAAGCTAGCTTCTGATTTGAATGAGGCTTGTAAGCAGTTGTAACCCATATGGAGGAGTGAAGCTCCTCCATACTTTTGGACTTTTTGGACTTTTACAGGGATGAGAGGCTCCAGGCTAATATAGCTGCCTCTTAGGCTACCTAAGATGTGTGTAAGCAGTGGGAATGTTTACTCTGAGGTACTTTGTGCTGTGTGCCTTAAAATGACTCTTTGTCAAGACCAGTGCTGGGCAACTTGCTTTCAGCCTCCTACTGAAGGCTTCACCTTCCATTTAACACAGCATAAAGAGACCTGTGAGTGGGGATGGAGATCCATACTGTCTCATCACAATGTAGAAAATATTTACATGATGTAATCTGATAAATCAGTGCCTCTTGATCTCTGTGGCAAATCTTTCACGAGAGGATATTGTTCAACTGTAGCAAACAAGGAGTCTACCACAAGGAAACCACTATTGGATATTCCCGATCAGTGTATACAGGATTTTGGTTTTTTTTTTTTCTTTCCAATAAATGTGTTCTTAATGTTTTGTAGTATTCTGGAAATCTTGATTTATGTTTTGTGGAAGACAAAGTGGAGGTAATACTGCTCAGGAATACTTCCTTCAGAATAGGGCTCACAACATCATGTTATTCATCTGTACAGAATTATAATGTAGACAAGCCCCCAATTTGTCCACAGATACCTCTAACTTAAATCAAAATTTAATATTTACATGAAATTGTAACACTTCCTTTTGCTTTTTCAGTTCTAATAACATGTTTGGTCTAGAGCTGTTTGACTTTTTTTTAATCAAATGAAGTTACCTATTATTCCAGTAGTATTGTCGGTGTGTAATATTAAATTTCACTAATAATGTACCTTCTGACCCATTACTAATGAATATTGAAAATGGGGTTGTGTTATTGTTAACAGTTGTTGAGATGAATCTCAGGAAGGGTTTGATGTTTCAGTGGGGTAAATGTTAATTCAGCTGTATGTCTGTAAATTAAAAAGCAATGAAATGCAAGATGCACACTCAAACCTTTATAGACACAGATGCTCAACCCACTTCCAGGAGCAGTTTTATGGAGAGCATGTACGTGTGCAGTCAGAGTGAGTACTATTTTCTAAGTGTCACCATGAGATGTGTTTCCTTGCAGTTGCTCTGTATGCAATCAGCGCTGTTTACTTTGCTGGAGTGATGGTTCGCCTGATGCTCACTTTGACTCCGTGGTCTGTATGCTGTCAGCAATTGCTTTCTCCAATGTCTTTGAGCGTTATTTGGGTGATGATATGAAGAGGGAAAATCCACCAATAGAAGACAGTAGTGATGAGGATGACAAAAGGAACCCTGGCAACCTGTATGATAAGGTGAGGGGAGGAAGCAAGAGTTAGAAAACCTGGATTCCAATGTCAAGGATGATAGAAGTTGGCATAATGGATACACTTGTGTTTGTTTAGGCAGGCAAAGTGAGGAAACATGTGTCTGAGCAGGAAAAAACAGAAGAAGGGCTGGGTCCCAATATCAAAAACATTGTAACTATGCTGATGCTGATGCTGTTGATGATGTTTGCTGTTCACTGTACCTGGGTAACCAGCAATGCATACTCCAGCCCCAGCGTGGTTCTTGCCTCCTATAACCATGACGGGTAAGTAGGATCTACAGTCTGAAGTGATTAAAGGGCAAAAGCCTTTTTTACTGCCATTGCATCAGCAATTTGCTTTGCCGCCTTTAAATCACTCCTTATTATATAAAGGAATTGTGACCTGAATAAAAAACTATTCATACTCTTAATTTTCAAAAAGATACAACATTTTCTGAAATATTTAATGAAATACATAAAAATAATCCTACCCAAAGCCAATAAAAATGATGGTTAAAAAAAAGCCTTGGAGTCAACTGGGAAAACTTGTTTAAGAATATATATTTGACTGGAAATGCATTTAGTCATTTCTTCAAAAGCAGTCGTGTCTCCAAAAGCAGTTCAGCTTCTGGACAGTCAGCTGTCAGAGAGTTCAAACTTATCACTGCTGGTAACAAAATCCCTCAAAGGGATGAACTCGTAGGAAAACCCTTATTTTTGAACTCAGACTTATCATGGTGCAGTTAATTTGTTGGTAGGCTTTGTACACATGCAAATGAAATGAACTGTTTTCCAGCACTCGGAATATCCTGGATGACTTCAGAGAAGCCTATTACTGGCTCAGACAGAACACAGATGAGCACGCCAGAGTGATGTCATGGTGGGATTACGGGTATCAGATAGCGGGAATGGCCAACCGGACAACCCTGGTTGATAACAACACTTGGAACAACAGCCACATCGCCTTGGTAAGGTGGCAGTTTTCTGTGCAGCAGAAACACCAAAATGTTTACACTGCAGTCCAGTATGAAGTTGCAGTTGTCTCTTAGGGTGATTGATATTAAGGAGAAATTGCATCAAGTGAGAAACACAAATGTGGAAGGGACACACTTTTTTTCATTTGTTAAAACTCAAGTCTAGGGATCAATTTTGCTTCAGAGTTTTCATTTTGTTTACTTGAAGCTTCCAAAACTTCACTTACACTTCAGTTTCTCTTCTTTTCTTTGGGGGAGGATAGACAAAACCTACGGTAATCATTCCCCTTGGGATTAATGCTGCATTACTGGCCTGTCAAAACAAGGATCCTTACATTTCAGAAGTGTCACCGCTGAGTGGATTTTTGAATGGCATGTGAAAACTGACCACGTCACTTGACAAATTTTCATGCATCTGGGAAATTACAGGAAGTGATTATTTATGACTAGCTGTGGAAGTGTAGCAGACTTAATGCAATTCTGTCTTCTCAAATTTACAGATAGACAAAATTTCTTTCACTTCTGAAGAGTAAGTTTAAACTTTGTACATGTGCTTAAGGCAGGGTGTTAGCATTGCCTGTGGTTACAGGGCACCACTTGGGCAACTTGTGCTGTGCAATGACTCATCATCAATCACATTTCTTCCCAGAATGTTTTGGTACAAGGGCAGAATTGGGGGAGGGCTCAAGAAATTAGGATGGTTAGGATAGTACCTTGTGTTCTTTCTGTCTTGTGTCAGTAGTGAGTACAGCTGTTGGACCAGATCTGCCAAAAAGCAGTGTACAAAGCCAGCAAATTAACAAAGCTGTGCTTTGAGCAGAGTCCCAAACAATGTGTATTGGGGGAAGAGGGATCACACATCCACACTTTTTACAGGGCAGGAAACTCACATTCAGCTAGAAGCAAGCTTGGGAAATTGTACTGATGATGTTAATATCAGTCTAATGTCAGTCAACATGCATTGCCAGGTACTCTGAGGCACTTCTAATTTGGTTGTTGACCTGACAGCATTGGTGTGTTTTAATGGACACTCAGCTCTGATATCTCTGTGTGCCTCCCTCTGCTAAAAGAGGTAGAAATGCAGATACTGCATCCAAACTCAGTTTCTTGCAGGACAAGGTGCATCCATGTCTATAGAGACTGTGGAAGTCATCTGTGTTGCCTAAGGACAGTAACCATGCACACTGCAGCAACTGGCAATAATGGCTTTCAATAATGAATCCTCTCGAGTACGTCTGCTGCATTGTCAAGTTCCATTTTGGAATGAAGACTCCATAAAAGGGGGACCCAAGCAATACATGTGTGTTGTGGCCAATACCTGCACTTGTGCTGTAAACGAGGCATGCCCTGGAGATGCGTCCAGATGATTTTCTCCTGCACAGAGATGGAAATCTGGCAAATAAGCTCACATTAATTAGGATAATGGCCAAGAAGCTGAGGTTCTTGGTCTTTTGACAGCTTGCTGCCTAAGCTTAGTGCTAATTACGTTCTGAGCTGAACGTTACCAAGTCAGTTGTAATATTATGTATGTTGTAGTTACTCCCTTAGGCTACAGGGATACCTTACTATGCCTTAAGTACAAAAGCTTCAAGAGCAAACAAAACTGCTGAACTGCAGGCCAGTTGCTGACCAAATTCTTTTAAGTGAGGGAAGTGACCAGGATACAAAAGGTGCTGGATACAGCTCTAAAAAGTTTTTTATTCTGACATTTTGTCTGTGTAGATTTACCTTGAATTCATTACTGAGGATGCCTGTATGCTACTTAGTGCAATGCACAATGGCTGCTTCATTAATGAAGGACAGAGCTCCAGAATAAAAAAAGAAATCACATTTCAAATAATTTGTACACTTTGGTCTGCGTCTAAAGCTTTGAAAATAATTTGTAATTAGGTATTTTCTGCAACACTTAAGCTTTTGGTAATACAGTTATGACTTGAAAAATACGTAGGTGCCACAAAAAGAAAACCCTTGTTGCTACATTTCATACTCAAAATACTCCTTTCAACAGACAGCACTCCTCTTAAAGAGGAGAAAATACTTAAGGTTGGGCTTTTGCATTTCTAAATACTGACAATGGGTTTTGTTTCTCTGAATGAAAATGTTGGCTTTGGTTGACAAGTAGGTATTAGAGAATCACAGAACCACAGGCTGGAAGGGAACACAGTGGGTCGGTCACCTGGTCTAACCTCCCTGCTCAAGCAGGGCCATCCTGGAGCACATGGCACAGGATTCCTGGGCTTTGGCTTGGCTGTACTGATCTGTGGAGATGTTCAATAGGCAGCTGTGCAAAAGTTTAAGATATTTTTGCAATGATACAGGTGGGAAAGGCAATGTCATCAAATGAGTCTGCAGCATACGAGATCATGAGAAGCCTGGATGTGGATTATGTTTTGATTATTTTTGGTGGTGTGATTGGCTACTCTGGCGATGATATTAATAAATTCTTGTGGATGGTGAGAATAGCAGAGGGGGAACATCCCAAAGATATACGGGTAAGTGGAACCTCTACTTTTTGATTTTTTTAAAAAAATGCCTTTTATTTATGTTATCACTTGTCTGGGAGTGGTCACTTCAGTGGAGGGAAATCTCTATTTTATTGCCATTTTATTTGAAACATGTGCTGGGGTTGTTTTTCTAGAATAGTAGGAGTGCAGTGGCCTGCAGCCCAGTTTCTTCTAATGTTTTTGGTTCTGAAAGGTCATTAACCTCAAAAGCTTTTCAGGTTTTTGCATGATACTAAAAGTGGGATTTTTTCAGTAATTCTTGTCTGTATGTCTCTCTGTGCACCATCACATGCTTGAAAAAAGTAGGAGCATTCAGACTGTTTAAACAGCATTACAAATTTCTTCAAACTCTGTAATAGTAGGAGACAAGTGAAAGTGTTAATATTGACTCATGTAGAGTTTAAGCTGTTCAAACACCTTTGAGATTGCAGAAGTCTGTAGCAACATTTTCTTAAGCCTAACAAAAACTCCTAGATATTGAGCACAGGCTTAAGGGAGTAGCCCATGTGCATACTTTCATCTTGTACTCGAGATGAAAATGGCAGAAATTTTTTGTTTAAACACGGAGAATATATGAAGTTTATAGTGACCCTGCAGATCTCATATATTAACAATACCGTGTCACCTTTCTGAAGAGTAGATGCCCAACTAAATTTTACAGTTTGAGGTAACTTTTCCAGAACCACTTACAGTGATGTGACAAAACTTTTAACAGCACAGAAGTACAGATTTAGGAGAACTGGTCCACTGGGGTCTGGGTTACAAGCAGGTAGTTTGCAACTATTTCACCTTTAACGACCACTATCTCTTTCATTTTGAGGTTACCTTAAATCAGCTTTGAAACTGTAATAGCCAGTTGAGATTCTTAGGGGTCTTTCTGTGGGGAAAGGAATGAGAAGTCCCTTAATATTTTAGTTTGCATTGACTCTTTGTATTTTCTTTTCTTTTTAAAGGAAAGTGACTACTTTACCCCTCAGGGAGAATTCCGGGTAGACAAGGCAGGCTCTCCAACTTTGCTGAACTGCCTCATGTATAAAATGTCTTACTACAGATTTGGAGAGATGCAGGTTAGTGCTACAACTTCTTCTGAATCTTAATTGAAATGTGAGAAAACAAATATTATTTTGATGTATTTTCTGTCTTTTAAATTAAGTATTGCATGTAGCAGCAGAATCTGCAGTAAGAGTGAGCTTTACAAATTGAAACAAATCTAGTCATGGTCTGCTGTTTCTAACCTTTAGCAAAAAGCATTTCTGCTGTTAACCCACACTTGTACTTCATTTTTTGGTGTCCTTCACATTGCCCCAGATGAGTATCTTGATTGCTGTGTGCTCACTAAAGCATCAACTGTGACATTGTGGAGAGCTTTAGATGCATTTGTTGTAACAGCAACACACAAGTGGAACTATTGACTGTTTAATGTCTGTCAGAAACTCCATGATTTCCATCCAAGTCACATCAGTGCATAAAACAACACTGCAGTGTATAGTAAGGGCAGCAGTTGTCACTCCACTTTGGCAGCACCAAACACATAGACGGAGCAAAACCTGTTTGTTTTTTTTCCTTTCCTTTTCTTTTCTTTCCTTGTTGCCCCTGCCAGGGGCTCTTCCTTCTGATGTATTAGTACAAGAATCCTTTTTCAGTGGATTTTACTTGTAACACAGCAGGGCCAAATTGAACTGATAATTGTGAGCTACTTCTGGATTATATGGAAAACTGTGGAAGTGCAAATTATTGCAGTATAGGCAAGAGCACAAAGGCAGCAGCTGTGTTGAGAAAACACCGCAGGCTGCTGCACCTCAGACTGTTCTTTGAGTTGCTTCATCTCTGAATGCAGACAGGGTAGTTCTGCTGAGACATAAGGTACTGTCTCCTGTGACAGCTGTAGGAGTAAGAATGAATTTGTCCCTTAGGATCTCAAAGGTTTCTCTGTGTAGTAGTAACCAATACAAGAGAAGCGTTGCCCTTTGACTCAGGCCAGCTGAAGGCATTGCCTTATAAAGTATGAAGTTCCACAGTTTGCAGTGATTAGTGTTCTGGGCTTTGTCTCAAACTAACATGCAACTTTAATTTTTATAGCTGGATTTTCGGACACCCCCAGGATTCGACCGTACACGCAATGCGGAGATAGGCAACAAAGACATTAAATTTAAACATCTGGAGGAAGCCTTTACCTCAGAGCACTGGCTTGTTAGAATATACAAGGTCAAACAACTAGACAACAGAGAGACACTGGATCATAAACCTAGAGTAACCAACATTGTACCGAAACAGAAGTATTTGTCAAAGAAGGTGGGTTCCCAGTGAAGTAACTGAAAGGGGTCAGGAGTTTATTTTTAACAGTGAATCACATAGCTGGTGAATTATATATTTCCACTAGCCAGAATGTTATGGATACTGTTCATGTTAGTGTCCAATATCAGACCTGCCTGCTGGTAATAACTGTTAATTTACTGTCTGCTTAACTTAAAAGCATGTGAAGACACAAGGCTAGATTTTTTTTTAGGCAGAATGCTAACTGGACATAGAGTGTGTCACTGGCTGTTACAGCTCTTAAGTCTTCATGTAACTGGAAGTATAATCTCTAAAGTACATCAATTCATGTTTCAGTAACTATGGCTCACTAAGTAAATGTGGAAGTTGCTTTCTGACTTTGTTTGAAAGTAGTGATGCCTAGAAGTTTACAAATGGCAATTTTGTATGAAATAAATTAAATATGAAACTTTTGTTGATGGAACTTTAGTGTCTGTCTGCTTACTGCTTGAAGTCATCTTCACGGTTTTAAAGTTTTTGTTGTGCTGCCCTCCTTCAGCCTATGAAGAAAGGCCTGTTCCCAGGGGAGCTGGGGAGACTGTTGGCAGCCTTCTCCTTCAGAACATCTGTTTTCTATATATTCAAATAGATGTTGCAAAAGGAAGTCCAGAATCCTGTCTAACAAACTAGTATAGGCAGTAGACTTACACTGTGTCATGGAAATAAAATAGAGAACGTTCTCTGCAAGTAGAGAATTTTAAATGTAAAGATGCTTATTTCTGTGATTTGATGGGGAGTACATAAAATGAGGCATTTAGGAGTTGCCACTGAAGGTAGACATATCTCAAAATGGTAAGCTTTATTGTGCCTGTCATACACTTAACACTGTAACTTTTGATCTTACGTGACAAGCAAGGCTGTATTTATCTATGATAGATGCACTGACCCCACTTGAGCCTTGGATGTGTAGATTCTCTGTCTAGAAGTTGATACAATTTCTGACCCCTCACTAACTGCTGCAGTACAGCTCCACTTCCCATTAAGAAATCAGAGAACCAGTGGAGAGCATGGGGCAGGTGTCCAAACTAGGATTTCTTACATACATTCCTTAGTAGCCACAGTTTTTCAGCAGTTGCCTCCTTACTGGAAATTCAGTCCATCTCCTAACATCTTAGGAGCTCATTGCTCAAGCTCAGAGATACAATATGTGTCTGAATATTACATATCAGTTTGTATCTATCTCACTTTATTGTAATCATGTTGTTGGTGTTGTATTGATTAAATGCAATTTTTTAAAATAATAACAGATCCTGCTGGTACGCACAGCAAAGTGCAGGAAGGGTGGGAGCTGCCTCCTGGCAGGTGTGTTGAATGTACAATTCTACCTGCCACAAACTACGTACACAAATTTGAAGTTAATTTTACCTAAGACCAACACTAATGTTCCCCCCCACCATTACTACCATAAAAAAAAAAAAATCTAAAACATGCTGATAAAGGAATGTACAGGAAGCACTAACTAAGCAACCTACAGACCAACAGCAGAGTATAGAAGACTAAAATGGGATTATTCAGTTTTTTTTCTTTTGAGAAATGCTGCTTTGAGCAAATACTTCTACCTAACTTGTAAGAGAATCAAATAGCACAGAAGATGCAAGAAGGTATTTCCAAACAAAACTAACACTTATACCAGTTGTGCTCTTTGGGCATATTAGTTTTATCATGTTGGTTAATTATTAATTCTGCCTCAGCACATACTTTGAAAAGAATTCTACAGCTCTGGTAGACAGGGTTACAAAAGCACATCTTGTGCAAAAGCAACTGCTGGGCAGGAATTAACAATCCAACATTAAAAATAATAACTGGATAATGCCTAGTTGAGGGTTTAGCATTTAAGCTCTTTAAAATCAATCTAAAGCTCAGGCATTGAATGCACATCATTAAACCGCGGTCAAGACTAAATCATTAACTAATATCTGTTATTCTGTTTTTCTTTTTAGACCTCCAAAAGGAAGCGTGGCTACATTAAGAATAAACTAATTTTAAAGAAAGGCAAGAGACCCAACAGGAAGACAGTTTAAACACACTGTTCTGATTGCTAATACGAAGCAGTTGTCCTTGAGATAACCAGTCTTTGCCTTTAGCTCAAATCATGTTTCACAGCAACATGAGGGTACAGAACCATCATTGGTCCAGATTATTGTACAAAATTTTCAGGCAATGTCTGATTAAAAATATTGGCTTATTGAGAACAGCTGTTTTAGATTTGTAATGTGAAGCAAGACAGAGCTGCTATCCAAGTCTAGCAGCATTTTTTTTTATTGGTACATATTATCCTTCAAATCTGTTGAAAATTTGGACTGACTTTACCAAAGAATCCTGTAATTTGGTCCTTGGCACATGCATTACTTGTCAATCTTTTCTGGAGAACACTGTTCAGCTGAATAGCAGCACTATGAAAACTGGAATGGTGACATCTGAAAATGACTCTTTTTCAACAAGAAAGAGGTGGTAGAGCTCTCTCAAATTCAACTTTCAAAACAAGTTACTCCCACGATTATTTTTCAATGGTTTCTTTCAATGTCCTTTTACTCTTGCTGCAGGCTGGTTTTGAGCTGGAGTGTAAGAAGCAAAGCTGCAGTTTTCACAAGAGGTGACAGGACAGATTAATTGGACAAGCTGCTTTTGTTCAACATGGGATTGCAGTATTGCTGCCTTACACTGTCATTTCACAAGGTAGACAAGGCAAATCTTGCACACTGTAGATACAAGGGCTAAATTTGTAACCTCCTGAAAGATCTGAAACGACAGAAATGAATGCTGTAACAACATACAACTGAGCACCATGGAGCTGCTGGTGCTTCAGAACAGAAATTAAACTATTTTAGGTGAATGTTTACATTGGTAAAACAAGTATGGCCTGGTTGTTGGGGAAAAGAAGGTTGACAGGTATACAAAACCCCTTTTCTGTGGCTATCAGAGGTAGAAGATTTGCAAACCTCTTCAGCCCTCACTGCCTTTCTGGCAAGGGTGGAAGTTTTTCTGGAAATCTGTTTCTCTGCATTTTTATTTAGAGTGCTTAAATCAATTGAAGAAATTCCTGCTCTAGTGCTGTTTGCTTTGTCTGTCTTTTATACTGGTTCCGGTTTGGTTTTTTTTAAGTGGTGAAAACTGTCAGATTAAATGCACTAAAATATAAATGGAGACTGAACGTGTTCACTTTCCAGCTATAAGGAAACTTTATACAGACTTGAAATTTTTCTTTAATTAAAATGAAAGGGTTTTTTTGCAGTTTGTTTTCCTGCCACAGGTTGTAACTTTTTATAGAAACAAAACTTGCATCAATAACTTGATGTAAAATGCAGAATAGTATGTACCTTACATGAAGAAAATGTAAATTTACAGTGTTCTGTGAGAATGTTACTGCTGACTTCTTTCCCAAGGTGTAGAATATTTTTTGATTTATGAACTCATTTTTGACTCCAGTGGTTTATACAGACCAATACTACAGCTGCAACATTTTCACAAAGGTAATTAAATCTGGATTTCTGGCCCCTATCGTTGGAGATTTCATTTTATTTTGTTGCTTTAAAGCTCAATGCAGACCAGTTGTCAACTGTAGGGGAAAATAAAGTTAATTCAAGTTTTGTGTTAAGGCTGTTGTGTCAGTTTTGTTGTGATTAATTTGGTAACATGTTGCTTGTAGTCCTAGTCATAAATTAAGACATTAGAATTCCGTATTGCAAATCTGCTGACTTCACCAAGGTGCTGTAATGAAGCCACAGCATCTTCTTAACATCCCTCCAGCTTAAACTAAGCCAAATCTAGGGCCACTGCTGTGATGGAATGAAGGTGGCTGTCGTATTTCCAGGGAAGAGCAGCCTTCCTTTCCAACCACACATTGCAGCAACTCCTTCCAGCATCTGGAGCTCCTCAAGCTGCTCCAGCTGCTCACCCACCAGCAGAAGGGCTGACTGATTATGTGATGCACGATTTCTTAGTGTCGTGCTGCTTCCAATCCAATCTGCATCCTGACCCTGGGTAAGAAAAAAGGGATTTGGAAGAACACCTGAAAGGCAGCAGGACAAAGGCTGCCAGTCAGTCTGTGGCTTGGCAGTAACTCAGCCTTGTTTTAAAAAAGGAAATACAAGATTGCCCTCCCCTCTTCAGGTACCTTTACAGTTGGACACACTGTCTTCAGCCTTAGGTGACAGTGTTCTCTTTAACAATAGAAACAAGTGAATCTGAGGCATGTGAAATAAAAGCAAGCCAACTGCAGGGATCCCAGCCAGCCTGGGCCTAAAGTTGCCTACTACTTACCTGTGCTTTATTTTTTTCTTAAATCTAACACGATTTCAAGGATTCTGCCAGTGTTATGCAGTTAAAATGAAATAAAAAGTTGGGAGTCATTGAGGCATCCACTTAGGAAAAGCAGGATTACAAAGAAGAACTGGCACTGTCTCAACTTCCTTGGTTCCTCAGGAATCTGCATCCCGTGTCTGTTTACAGTTGGATCCTGGAATTGAACAGCTAAACTAACTCCTGCCTCCTCTTTGGGACACCTGAACAGTGCTTCTACCAGCGAAGACTATCAGCATCTTCCTTCTTCATCACACACACCTCCCAGACCAGTTTATTTCCTTAGCTCCAGCCGGCCTTTTTCCTTTTGTTGTTCTAAGTCAAATTTTGAAGCACAACTGCCACAAAGCAGTTAAAAAAAAAAAAAAAAAACCAACAACAACCACAAAAGACACATGAGCCAGGCTCAGGTCAGGAGTTGCTAAGGAACTAAAGCTGCAAGTGTCTAGAACTCAATACTGCATAGGTTCTGTATCTCTTAATCACTATTGGTGCAAGCAGTGAGGCAGACAGTGCTGTTGGTAACCCCAGAAGAAATATCTTGATCTGAATTTCCTAACAAGGAGAAAAGTAATTCATTAAATATCTTGGATAGATTTACTCTTTAAAAAGCAGCTGAATGCTTTGACAGAGCCCTTGGTACATACCAGTCTCATCATTAGTAAAAACTGAAAAAAAATCCTATTTGCTGTACTAGAACACCCTCACACCTTTAACCCAAGTGGATAAACTGCTCAAAGATGGGGCCTTGAAGCAATGCCACAGAAGGCAAGGAACAGGACTGGGCAGAGTTTCCTGCCATATTTACAGGCAGCGTTATTTTCCGTTTGCATAAAAACAAGGTGCTCCAGCAAGATTGCTTCCAGCACTGTGGATGAATGTTTAAAGAAAACCAGAAGGGCATTATCTAACACTTGAAAAATGCTGACCACGATCTGTGTGATTCCTCCAAGAGCATTTTTCCTCCTCATGCAAGTGTCCAATGCTGCAATAATGTAGAGCTGTGTCTTAAGAGGTTCTAATCAAGAATCGCTGTTGGTGATAAAGATTAAATGAAATCAGATTTTCAGTAGCAAGCACCTTTACCTGTTTCCTTTTTACTTGCCAAAATGAAGCAAATGTTCTCCAGCCTTTCCTAAAGCTGTTGTTGCTGCCCATCCCTTTTTTTCCCTGGGTAGAACTATCCAATGTAAACACAAAACTTACCTCCACAGTGTCTGGGAGAATAAGCAGGGCAGAAAAGCCCCACACCAACGCAGATTAACCTGGCAAATCACTTCCATGGGAACCATGTTCAGGTGTCATACACAGCTCCTGACAGTCAGGGACTGACACCACTGAACTAAGGCTTCCATGGAAAGAGAAAGGGCATCCCACTGCTAAACGAAACAAATCTTTTATTCATGAGCATTCTCATTTTAAATTCACAAATTATGAAAGAAAGGCAAATCAGAAGAGACTGCCAGAGCATCTTTTAAATGATAAAGGTATAAATTTTCTTTCTGAACATTTCTAATTTAAGAAAGAAAAAGGTTGCATAGGCTTTCTACAGGTGTGCACAAAAAAAAATTGAAGTACATGGAAGTTTTTACATTACAATTCAGTGTACATTGGCTACTTGAAAAGGAAAGTATTTACTTGCAATTCCAAGACAGCTATTGGAACGACCTACAGAATAAGGCTTATGAATATTTACTTTTCAGTCCTGCAAAATATACTGAACACATACTATCAGAAAAATGAAATTACATTTGTGAATCTTGTTCTGGAATCTCTCGCTGATGGGATCTTTTCTGAAAGGACTTTTTATGTTTGTGTCTCCCAAGTTAATCTGGGAAAGAAACCATGGTAATGGCATCAGGGGATTCTTCACAGCATCAGAACAGAATAAAACATTGATCAGAGCACAAGTGGAATGTCCTCGGCATGCAGAAACAACCAACCATGCAGACAGAGAAAATCTTCAATATTACAAGCAGAAAATTATTCAAATTTCTCCTTAAAAGAACAGCTACAGCATCTCTGTAGCCTTGACAGTCACATCATCCCAGCTGAAAGAGGTCTACTCCTTCAGGGGCCCAGGCCTGCATGCCTGACACAGAGGGGTTTGCAATGGCTATTTAGTGAGTATGTGTCTTGTTCTTTGGTGTGTGAGAGTTCTGGGAGGATGTTCCATGGGTTTAACTCTGCTTTTTCCATTGTTCTTTGTGATCATACTACAAACTGTAGGAATACTTTTAGGTACTTATCAGACTAATCTCTAGAACAAGAGTGGATCCATTATAAAGTGAACTCTTGCAGGTGATAAAGTACATGTGTTCCTGATGATACTCAGTAGCAGTTCAGTGATTACTACAACAGCATCATTTTGGTTTTGTTACAGAAAACTATTACATCAACTATTCCTAAAAAATAAGGTTGTTTTTTTTCTCTTAAAAAAAAAGTATCAGTTACAAAACCAAGCTCATAAAATCCACTTTTTTTAAAAAATAGGATTTAAATCATTCAGAACATGAATCTTTCTAATGTGCAAAAAAAAAAAAAAAAAAAGGACAGACAAGAAGACTAAATAGCATTTAGGAGGAAAAAGTAGCCACACCTTCATTAGAGATCTGAAGTTCAAATCCAAAGTAACAATTAATGGAATGTTTCCTTGTGCACACACCTCCTCCACTCAGCCTTCTGAGCTGCTCAAGAGATTTTAAATCTACCGAAAAAACAGAATGCAGGACGCTCAAGGACAGATGTGAGCAGTGCTTTGATCTAGGTATCTTTGTGTAGTATCTATCAAGCCTAAGCCAGTGTATCAACAAAGCAGACAAAAAGGCACAAAATTACTCAGCTCTACAGACAGGCATCCATGCTAGTGTGTGTTAGAAATACAGTGGTTTCGTTACGGGGCACTGTGGAAAGAAGCACTGAGCACATTTTGCATGTGCCTTTGCTGCCATCTCTCTCGAAAACATCTTCACTTTCAATAAATACAAACCAAAAAGTGACAAAGCCCTAACACTTCCAGAATCCACTTTGTCAGTGTCACAGTGGGTACCTTACAAAACAAGATCAAGTGACAGAATTTTTTAATTCTTTTTTAACACTACAAAACAAATTGTATCCCATTTCATTTGTTTCATTCGTAAAGTTACTGTCTCAGTGAAATAATTTACTGAATTGTTACTTTTACATCATGGAATCATTTATCTGGGAAAGCTAGTTATATCATCTCTACTCATCCAAATGTTTTATCAGAAGCAACTCCATTTAGTGGAACATGTAAGCCAGAAGTATTGGCATGACAGCAGCCAGAGAACATTACACAGCAAGATCAAAGTTACCAGAGCAGCTGGCTCAGGGGTGGTGACCAGAGACTGACTGAACAGCTGGAGCATGAACAAAGCAGCGAGGACACAACAGGTTAGTGTGAAGAACAACGTTCTGGAGAAGGTATTGCTACTTCTTACAGGGTGGCAGGAAATTCACACTCATCAGTGACAGAACTGAACTCAGCAACCCAGAGCGAGCACAGCCAGTGGATCATTCTTATGTCAAGGTGAGTTACTCGGTGACTGTTCAGACAGAATGACTGCCATTAAGAGACACGTCACGTTTTAAGTGCAAAACATTTTTGGCAAAAGTGAAAAATAGAAAAACCTTAACCAGTACTAATAAAAAAGTATTTTCTTAAATACTAGCATAGGGCCTGATCCTGCAAGCACACAACTCAGGGAACCCCGGCTGAGTCCAGCCAGGGTTCTGTGCCCTAACACTTGGAGGAAAAGGTCTTTGAGTTGCTCTTGGTGTTGGTACTGTTTACATGTAGTGTAAATAGCACACACAACACATGCACTGTGGGTACTTGGGGACGTGTGCCTGTGTGTCTGTGGATCTGCACACACAAAATGGCTCCTGAATAAACTCGAGCTCGTGGTTATTTTGAGATGCATCATTCACAGTACATAGCTTCCCATGGGCATCTTCTGGGAACACGACCTATCCAAGGACATCCTGAAGTTACATACTCTATCATTTTAATGCCTTTCAGGTAAAGTTACGAGGCAACTGCTCTCTCCTGTCAATGGGTCTTCCAGAGAGGATTCACGTACAGCCAACCGTCACCCTGTAAGAAAATTAAGCAGAGTTTACAAACAAGATTTATAAATACCGGATCTGTGTATGTCCTCACAAAAGCTAAAGTAAGACCAAACAAGAAGCCATTCCTGTCACCTGAAAATTCAGTGTTTAATGAATTGAGAAGTAATGTGGGTAGGAGGAAAAACATTACAGACCAGGGGGAAGAGATGCAATGAGAAGATGCAAGAGATTCTGGTTTAAGTAGCAGCTAATGTAGCAATTCCCTCGGTCAGTCTCATTTCCCCTCCACCTTTCCTTCAAGGAAGGGGAAAGATGAACTCGGTAAAATCTGTCTCCTTTCACACAGATGAAACCCAAGACTGTGTTTATGATGTCAATGCTTACTTACACTGGATAAATCTCCCTAGATTGTGCTCATCTTAGTATGCTAAGACTATAGGGGATGTGAGTGTGCAGAATTTGAAAAGGGCAGGATTTTACAGAAAAACACATCTATTTATGTGCCTAACATTAGGCACCAAAAATCCAGATCAGCATCAATCTAACTGAAGAAAAGTGAACAGTTCACAACATAGACATGGAGAAGTCCACTGCTCTCCTTCAAGAGCCAGACTCTGTCAAAAAGAAAATTTAAGCAGTGAGTGGTACATAACAACACCAGCCCGTGACAAAATCCATGGACATTCACTTGTCCCCCGTGCTGGAACTTGCTAACGGGTCTTTAAACCAAGAGACTCCAAGTACCTCTTTGGCAAAGTATTTGGGTTTCCAGGGAGTTGTGAGTGCCGCGCGCTGCCTCTCCTCTGCTCGCTGTCTCTCTTCCAGGCGGTGCTTGTGCTCCGTGGCAGCATCGATGTTCCCCTCCTTCAGAGAGTTGGTGACGTGTTGCCACAGGCGCCTGGCCGGGGGAAGGAGCACAAGGGAGGGTGAGAGCAGCTCTGCCACAGCCCAGTACTGCTGGACACCAGTCTGGTGAGCAGCAGGCTGAGGCCACATTATCCATGCCGGTTTTCCAAGTCCCACAGCTTGGGAACCATCACTCTCCTAGGATATTCATCACATTTGTGGACCATATTTTCAGATTCACTCAACTCCCAGTATTTTGTCATGCAATTTTCTCAGCAGACTCTGTTTATGTTGCTGACTCTTCACCACCTGAGCTTTTTTCTCAAAGCAGTTGGATTTATTTTTCATTTCCAGTTCACATTCCTTACTGATGTTCCTCCAGCCCCCAGATGACAGGTGTTTAATTCTGCAGGTTTTTTGCAATTAAATTTTTGAATTATAAGGGAGTGTCAGCCAAAACCCAAGAATGCATTGAATTGGGACACTGACTGGTCCAATGAGGTCACTAACAGGGGAACTGATTCTTGGGAGCCGCTCTAGGTCTGTGCTCTGTATTCCCAGTTACAATATTTACCGGCACAGAGCTACATGCTTCTCACACAGCTGACCACACTCAGATACAGTGCCCTGTGTCACCCTAGCAGAAACTTTGACAAGAAAAGCACTGAGAAAAACCCTCATAGAATGGTTTGAGTTGGAAGAGACCTTAAAGATCCTCTAGAGTTCCACCCTCCCTGGGAAGGGACACCTCCCATCAGACCAGGCTGCTCAGAGCCCCATCCAACCTGACCTTGAACACTGCCAGGGACAAGGCACCCACACCTTCTGGGTAACCTGTTCCAGTGCCTCATCACCCTCACAGTAAAGAATTGCTTCCTAATATCTAATCCAAACTGCTCTCTGTTTGAAACCAACCATAGCTTTCACGTATGTCCAGGGCTGTTTAAATGAGTCTGTGTTTACAATCTGATAAACTGCAGATCCTGCAGAAACACTGGATGCAATCTGCTTACTAGTATCTAAAAACCACAAATACACTGAAAAGCCACTGGTTTCCTTATTTACTACAATCTTTATGTTCCACACTAAAGGGGAAAAATGAGTTTGTGGATAAGCAAGTGGTCTAGAAAGTAGACAAATTGTATCTGACCCTGCACAATGAAAAGTAAAAATTTATTTACACCCTGTAAAATAAAAATACATTTGCATATAATAAAATGTAGTTTAACTCATATTTTTAAATCCTCCAATAAAATGTTCCTAAATTCAATTAAAGTATTGATTTTTCTGAAGATAAACATCAACAGTTATTGACAGTGAATACAAAATAGGTTTTTTTCTAATGTACTTAGTCAGAGCTAGAATTTTTGGACCACAGCACTCAGACCTGCAGCTGGCTCCCACCCCAAGTTCAGGACAGCACTGCAAAGCCTCTGCCCTTACCTCGATTCCAGCGGCCCCTGGTTTGCTATGGGCCTGATCTTTTTCCTGATAACAGGCAGTTTGGTGGTGTCAATCACTTTGGTGTCTCCGTTGCTGTAGGTGAATTCCAGGGTGCCATTCCATTCTCCCTGTGCCTTGCACACAATGGTGTTCGTTGGATTGTGCTTCACTTCGGCTGTAACCCTGATTCCAGGGGAAGGAAAAACAGACCACAGAAATAACTGGTACCATTTATTATCAGCACATGAAAGCACTACCTTGCTAAGGGTGCAAGCAGCTGTCTACCTCCACAAACCAGTTAATCAAGCAAAGTAGTGATGCTGCCTCCAAAAAAGAAAGACTCATCCCAGGAAAGCTCTTCTAACACAGCAACAGCTCTGGGACATTCTAGCTAAGTACAGCAGTAACCCAACTTAAAATTCTGATACTCAGCCCAAGCCCAGAGCCAAATGAAGCAGCCTGAAAAACAATCCCTGACATTCATGTGACATTTTCAAAACATGATACTTTCACACATGAACATAATGCTGTCAGAGACCCATGTCAAAAAGTTCGGGTATCTGTTTTCTTCTTTAGCTCTGCAAGTTCACTTCTCAGCTGCTGAGAGGCAAGGATTAAAGTCACCTCACCAGTCAAAGAACTGGTCTGAGAGTGAGCAAAACAGACAGGTAGGACTGGAAAACCAAAATGCAGGGAGAAGTTTTGTGTGTGTCCATGAGCATGCACACGTGTTTTAGAAAGCCATGTAAAGTAATCTGTAAACTCAATTTTTTAATTACTTCCCCAAATTCTCACTCACCCTGATGGCACCAATTATTAATCTACAACTTCTAAAGAAAAATCCTGTCAAAACAGCCCCATGTGGACATTTACCTGAACACAACATTGAAATGGTTGACACACATACAGGAGAATAGTTACACAATCTAAAATAAAAGAGAGGTAACCATGCAAAACACAGTCTCCTCTGGACACTGCAACAATCCACAGCAGAACAAGAAAGGGGTCTGATGTGAATGACTGGGACACCAAATTGAGCAGAGAAGCAAGACAGGAGGCTGCCTTGCACAGCACCTCTTCGCACCCTTAGTAAAGGGGAACCAAAGAAGGTAAGTAACATTTTCAGCATCTGGAATTTCAGTGCTGATGTGGGAATCTCCAGTAGGGAGCTACCACTACGGGCAGTGACATTTTTGCTTCTCTCCTATTTTCAGGAGCTCCACCTGGAACACCGGTTCACCTACAAGACTCACACAGAAGCAGCAGCTGAGGTGGCAGAAATACTGCCTTTTCCATGCACATTTTTCTGATCCTGCACTTACAGCAACTTTTAACAGGCAACAAAGCCTGGAGAGATACATTCACTTTATTTTAATGAGAGAAATACATCCAATTCAGATAAACAACATAATATGTATTGCTACAATAAACTGCCCTAAAGCTTTAAGTCATCTCCAGCAGCGATAGGAAAAGAACTTCAGCTATCTGTCTATAAAATACTGCAACAGAAGAACAGAACAGATGCCCGAGAGCCCTTCCCCTGAAATCCAGCAGTGGGTGAACAAGAGTAAGACAGTAATTCCCATACCTGTGGACCTTTCCTCCATAAAAGGGCTTGGTGTGGAACGTGACTGTGGCAGAATAGCCCGTTCTGGCACAATTGATGTTGACTTTCCCTCCAAGCTCCACCCAGGGGATGGTAAGGATTGAGCGAGCGTAGGCACTGGGCAGGGTGAAGACGTACTCTTCTTCATGTTCCAGCAAGTGAAGAACACCTGCACAGGAAGAGGAGAGAGTGAGGTGAAAAAAGGTTCACTGATCAGACCTGATGGTCACTGACCAATTACACCATCAAAATGCACATCCACAGGGAGCACAAACTGCAGCTCTCCCTGAAGGAGGGCACTTTCTGGTAAGAAACTCTGCTCTCTGGAACAAGTTTCCTCCAACAAGCATTTTCTAAAGCAACCAATTTGACTGTGTACCCTGTGGTCCTGCACAGTACCAAATGACTTTTCAGAAAATCTGACTGGATTCCTTACTTTGTATTACTTTTAAAAGGTGGAAAAACAATGAAGTCCACCCAAAGACTGAGAATTCAGATGCTCTCAGTGTCGTATCAATCTCCCTCCAGAAAAAATATGGGCATGCCCAAAGGCCTCTTCACTTCTCCATTCAGTTAGAATGGTCCAAATTAGTCCTCCACTAATTTCCCCTTGATGCTGTGAAAGGCTCTAGGTCTCCCTGGGTAAAACAACAAAACGTGGCATCTACAAATTTCCCATTAACTTTGTTTCTTAATTTCCAAATGCCTGGTTTCCCGTATAGGCTCTGAAAAAATCTTGCACAATCAAAGAGGGGCCCACAGCAGGGCCACTGCTCTACTAGCACCAAGTCCAATGTCTCTATCAGGCAGAGAAAATTACTGGTAATTCCATCTCATTCTGTAAAGGCTCCTCCACCCTCAGCACTATGAGGCTGTAACTAAAAACAACAAACAACAGCAACATTTTTTCAACATTACTTGGAAGTTGCACAAAGAAAGTTGCTTTCCTGACCAAACCTTTGCAGCTTCCCCTGGGGCTAAGGATACAACTCTATCCCCATAAAATATGTAGTTTGGTCTTCAGGATAACAGGACATAAGACCAGGAAAAGAGCACCATAAACCCTGCACACAGAATTAGATCATACCAAATGTCTGCAGTGTATTTTTTATTAGAGTTTTACAGTCTTTTGTGTCCCATTTACTAACTGCCTAAAGGCAAAAATGACAGCTTTGAAAATATTTTTTCACAACAGGGACTGAAAATAACCCATCATAGGAAGAACTCAGAACCCAGAAATATTTGAAAAAAAGAGCAGGATAGTTATTTTGACACAGTAGCAGTATCTGTTTAGAAACAAGATGAGCTTGAGCCCATTTGCCTTCACCCTGGGGCAGGCAGGGGAAGAACACACTGTTAGTGGTATTGATTAATCTATCTGTTTAAGGGAATACTGACACTACTTTTTCAAAGTGATCTCACATTTAATGATGAAAAAGCATTAAATAGGAAAACAACACTACTGCTGCCAATATGAAAATATGCTTTTAACACTGCACGGAAACAAAAACTTAAAAACACATTCAAAATTAAAAGCACAGAGCTCTAAGAGAGCCCTGATCTTGAATATTTGCTCCAGGTAACAAAACTAAATACAGGCACAGGAAACTCTGCAATTTGTCACTTCTGAAACTATTTCACAGGAAAACATTTGCAAACCAGAACAGCTTCATGCAGTTGCTCTCAGCACCTCTGCAACCTCAGCCTCCCAGCAGTGACACAGCCACCATCTACCCCAGCAGGTCTGAGACAAGGAGCTGGGAGGGCAAAAGCAGACAGAAAAGCCATGTCTTAAAAGTACCTTTAATCATTTAATCTTGGCAAGTTACAAGTTTCTCATGTCATGTGCTGAACCCTCACCAGCAGGGAAAGGCCAGGAGGACACAGCCAGAACACACACACGTTTTGCCTCAAGCTTCCTCAGCTTCACACCTGCAGAGACATCCAAGCTGAACACACTGCAGGAAGGCTGAACCACCCACTCGTCCTGGACAGACAGCCAGGAAGAACTTCTACACAAAAAATTACTCTGGTTATCAAACTCATTAAACGGATGCTATAATAGCATTAAGTTAATAAAGAACAATCACAGAATCACAGAATGGCCTGGGTTGGAAGGGACCTTAAAGATCATCCACTTCCAACCCCCCTGCCACAAGCAGGGACACCTTCCACCAGACCAGGCTGCTCAGAGCCCCACCCAACCTGGCCTTGAACACTGCCAGGGAAGGGGGGCATCCACAGTGTCTCTGTGCAGCCTGTTCCAGCACCTCAACACCCCCACAGTAAAGAATCTAAACCTAAACCTACTCTGTTTCATTTTAAAGCCATTCCCCCTTTTTCTATTGCTACATGCCCTTGTAAAAAGTCTCCCTCCATCTCCCACCCTCCTCTGACCATCACTGTATGTGATGTTTTCTCACATGAGGGGAAACTGGTATGATAAACACAAATCCCTTATGGGTGAGTATAGGTTTGCTTCTGTCCCCCTGATGGGATCAGGAGCTTTCTTCTCCCTAGTCAGGTGGGAGGGACTCGGAGCTGCAGTGCTGCCAAGCACATTTGAAGTGGAGAGCAAACAGCAGCAGTGACCTTCAATGTAAATATTTAACCACCACAGCAGGTTAGATATTAAAAACTGAACCCAGCTCTCTCGGCAGTATTTTTAGCACTCGGTAGCATATTTTCTGAATTCCTTAAACACCTGAATAAATACACTTTTTAATGAAGTGCTATCTCACTTGAAATATGACTCCAGCTCCATAATTACAGTCTAAAGAGATTAAAGGGCAGATCTGAAACACCCATGACTTGATAATACTTTTAGTGTTAATCTGTTTTGCATTCCATTGTTCGCAGAGCCCACATGCAAAATCTCGTTTAAATGAAGCACCACAAACATTGTGGCTGCACCACCACATCTGAACAGAGACTTGTGCTCCCTTAGGGGAGAGAAAGCCAAAAATTACACTGAGATTCACCATTTTTAATGGGTACCACAATTTGAATTGACTCCCTACCCTGCCAAGTGTCAATCTTGAGAAATCAAAAGCCAATTAACTGAAAGTTAACAGTTACTTGACAATGTGTCATTTTAACATCTGCTTATAATCATTACATTGCAACTGATCTTTAAAAACAACTGCTGGAAAATATACAGGCTATTTTTCTTCCCTTGCTTCCCTGCTGCAAGGGATGGTTCATGTTTAGTTTGAAAATATAAGTAAATACATATGAAAAGTTGTAGAATATTCTCCCATTTTTAGTTTTTTCCTCTCACATCAAAGAGTTCTTTCAAAAATTTCCAATTCCTTTAAAAAAAAATCTAAAGTATTTATAGGCAGCAATTACACATGGAAGAATGCTCCAGATCAGTATTCTGGGAGGAGCAGTAGATTTAGTAATCTAGTTTGTTAGAAAAAGATGCTACAGAGAAGGGTGAATTTGTTATAAACCATTGCAGAATATTGACATTCCCCCTTGAAATGTCCTTGACACCGTTTACTCCTCCTTTTGACTACAGCAATGTATTCAGAGTCACACCCCCAGCCATGACTCCTCAGCCTGCATTAAAGGAAGTGATGGTCCTGACATATCATTTTCCCAGTTTGACTCTTGCATGTCCCTCACTGATGCTGCAGCTTTGTGGATTGATTTCCCAGTAACACATATTGACAAAAAACCCCAGAGGAGGCTCTGGATCAATAAGCTGCAGAAGAGACATGTGGGATTCAATGCTTCCCACTGCCTGCATGGAGATCAATCTGAACAACAAATGGCACGTGGGATGTGAGGGGCCTGGGGGAGTTTCCCTGTTTAAGAAGCTCTTCACCCTGTCTTTCTCATAATACACAAAGAGGAGCAAGTTACATGTGGGATGAGCCCCACACAGGTGTTGTGCATCACCAACTGCCCAGATCCCCACAGGAAAGCAGGAGATGACAGAACTGGGCTCTTATTGTCTCAAACCTTCCAGGCAGCTGTGCTGAGCACTGCTCATTTTTCAAAGACTGGAACCATTTGCTAAATTAGGTAATGAGTGCCATGCTATATGAAAATGGTTCTAAAAACACTGGGCTAAAAAGTATTAACACAAAAATGAGTACTTAGGGAAATATTTAAGTAGCTCTAATTGCATGGAGCAATCAAGCTTTGGGACTGGTAAATTAAAAAGTCACTCATTTCTCAGTACTAGAAATTACAGACCTGTACATCTATTATTACACACACATACATGCATTTGAACAGAAGAATAAAAAAAGAGAGGAAAAAACATTCCTTGCTTTCTTTTAAATTTACTATGGAAAGAGCACTGAACCTTTTACCCACCTATCAGATCTTTTCAAGTTGATTTTCAATTTAGAAAAAAAAATTTTGGAAGCCTATCTCTCACTGCTTTTTAAAACATTTAAAATAGCAGAAGTGAAAACACCAGACGTAACTAGCCACTTGACAATACAGAGCAATCTATTTAAATGTACTTTATGCTCTCTGCAAAATTAACCCATAAATCAAAGATGACACTTTTTGTTGGATTTTGCTGCTCTGGACCAAAATCCAAGAGCAGAAAAGGAACAGGCACAGCTGACACTGAGGTGTGCTCACCACAGCATCCTTATCCTACAACCAGGATCCCTTTAAAGATTCTATGGACCATGTAAAAACCATTAAATATTTATATTGACTTTCTCATCCTCTGCTAATTTAAATCTTAATGTGACCCTGTTCATTACAGCCTCATCTCCTCCCTCACTCTTTCATTAGTACATAATTAACATTAACCAGAACTGGGGACTGCACATGCAATGTAAGTTCTTTTATGCAAAATACCCTATTTCCTATTCAGGGTGGCTTTCTCATGAGGAAACTCAGTGCTGACTGCTGCAAAGAATGGGGGTTTTGTCACACAGCAAAGAAAAGCTGCAACATTTCATTAGCAAGCCAGATTTAGACCACTCATAACCAGAGATGAAGAAAGGCTAGCATATAAAACAGCTCCCCACATGGATTTCCAGCAGTGCTCTCCCACTTGTTTTGCATCTCTGCAACTGATACTTACTTTGAATTAACAAACAAAAACCACAGACAGAAAAAAAAAATCTTAGTCACTTTGGAGTGCAACATACACAAAAAAAAAAAAAAAAAAAAAATCACACCACTGAGACACTGAGTGTACCCTTTTGTGCCAAGACCACACCATCTTTAAATCCCTTAATTCTTAAAATTCCTTTATAAACCTTTGTACTTCCATGACATTCTAGGTCAGTTTCTAATAAAAAGCATAAAAAGCAAGGTGCTCTATACATTTAAGGAATTTCTATAAAAATATGATTCAAAGCCTCCACAGACACATTACCATTTCCATACTCCTTACACACTACAGGTCCAAAAAATTTGGATACTACTTCATTTCTGCAAATAGCCAACTGCAGCAGAAAAAGCTTAATTGAACTGTTGGAGGGACAAACACAGTATTGTTCAGTAGAGAGCAAAGTTTCAAAACACACCACAGTTGTTTGTATTCAACATTTGGCTACAATGATGTAGAAAACATCACAGGTCATCGTCACAGAATCATCACAGAATGACCTGTATTGGAAGGGAGCTTAAAAATCATCCTGTTCCAAGCCCTGTGGGCAGGGACATCTTCCACTAGACCAGGTTGCTCACAGCCCCATCCAACCTGGCCTTGGAAACCTCCAAGGATGGGGCATCCACAACTTCTTTGGGCAACCTGGTCAAACACAACTCTTCTGATACATATCTGACTAGAACAAGGCTCACTACCACTAAATTATCCAAAACATTAATTACAGTTCTCTAACACTCTGGAAGGATTTTTTCCTCCCGCTCGTATATTGATTAGTACTGATTTAATCTGTAGTATAATGAAATTAATATTGAACCAACAACAGAATTATTTAACCCAAGTCTCAAAATGGACACAGGTATATTAAAGGTATCAAGGAAACTGTCTTTCAAGTAACATGATGCCACATCTAAAATCCTTACTGGTCTTATAAAACGTCAAAGGCCCCCACATGTATGTAATTTAACTCTAGCAACAGGCAAAAAAAGGGCTGAATGCTCATAATGAGGGGAAATTAAAAAAAAAAAAAAAGGAGAAAGGGACAAGACAAAATCCCAACAATAGCACATGATTAGTTTGGTCATTCAATGCACAGTAGCAAAAAAAACCCAAAACAATCAAAACCCAGAGGTTTTGATGATCCATGAGATGTTACTTTGTCTCTCATCAAAAGCAGGATCAGTGATACCTCACTCCCAGAAGCTCACTTAATCTGCTTTAACAGTTTAAAATAAGGTTCTACAACCTGACTAGCCAACCTTGGTGTGCCAAAGTTTCTCCAAGGAACAAACTTTAAGCAGCTTCGTATGCCTTCTGACTAACAGCACCTTTCCACAGCCCAACTCACTAACTTTGCTAGACTAATTCATCCCATATGAAATGTTGCAACTCTAACATGTCCCTAAACACAAGTAAAAAATCTCCAGACTGTATTTCACTGTAAAATAACCATTAGGCCCTGCATTACCAGGCACGTAAATACAGCCTTAGGTTTTCCACACTTACAGTCCAGCAGCTCCTTTTTGTTGGTTCAGCAATCTACCCTGCTACTCATGCTGACCTCAATCTACTACAGAATTATAGTTATGCAGAACATAAGAAAGAAGCATCTGCAGTAGATTCTCATTTTTGCACAGCCTGACAAATCCACACACCAACTAAATCAGGAAGACTCCCCTGGACCTAAAATAAATAAACAAAAAAACTAAAGGAAATGCAGTTTCAAGCAAAGGAACTGCCCTGCAAAGCTGGCATTTTAAACTGAGGTTATCAGGCTTAGGCTTGCTGTTTTCAGACAATAGAAAAGCCTCAGTGGTACAACTTCTTGCTGCCCATTGTCAGTCCTCAACATACAACAGAAATGCTTGGGCTGCACTGAAGGGTCTCCATCGCTTCCTAGAAATGCTGCCACCCTGAAGGTCCCTGCTCTTGCATTGCTTACATGAACAAAAACATGAATAGTAACTATAAACTGGTGAACCCAGACTTCCTCCCAGAATGCACATCACAAAGACATGAGCAAACCTTGAAATAAAAGAGTTTGCTACTGCAGATGTTCCCCAAAGCCCATTCTCACTCCTGGGATATCTCCAGGATTATGAAAAAAAGGAAGAGTATAGAGAAGAGCTTATTCTCACAAGCACACATTAAACAATCCTTGGGGTGAGTAAGCAGTCAATTCTTAGACCCCTTCTCTCTCAAAACTGGGACACATCAGGACTTTGAAGTCTTAAATAATCCCCACAGTAGACACCCCCAGTCCCAGGGAACTGTGTGCGCTAGCAGCAAAAGAAAGAAATTTCCCTACTCCTACATAATCATAAGTGACTTTGTGTTTAATTTTATTTCCATTAAATAGTTCCCTTCACTGAGCAAAACAGTACTAGAAATGAACATGTACCAGAAAAATGCAGAATGTTAAGCCAATGACTCAGGCTGGCAGTGGTACAGGCAGGAGACAGACAGACCCATTTCCCTTCTGACACTCCCTTCCCAACTTCCTTAACTTCATATCCAAAGCAAAATACCTAAGTCATAGGAAGAAGGAAACACACGTGCTAACACAGACTTTATCACAAGGATATCAGAACCAGTAGAAAGGAGGCTTCATGTCTCTTCTATTAAAAAAGAGAATATATTGCCATCAGGGACGGAGCTACTGTAGTCCTTTCCACTGGTCTTTAATTTTAGATAGTGGAAATAGCAGAATATACCCGTATTTTTTCACCATAATTATTTGGTTGCTATTAATAAGCAAAACCAAACCACTGCATTTCCCACTCCACTTTTTCACTGCCTTTAATACCATAATATTTAACACAATGATGACAAAAATAAGCAAGTTGTCCTCATACTTCTGAGACTACAGTCTAAAAACTACGTAAGGCAAAACCCTAAAATCCATACTTATCCTGAAATGGCCAAAGGGACTTAATTGCTTAGAAACACACTTATCTCAATGCATCAACAGGCAGTGACAACACTGGTAGCAAGTGTGTGTATCAGTTCAGATCATCCATTAAGGATTTGTTATGACTCCCTGTATTTCTGAACTCAGGTTGAGCACTGATTTATCACAATGCAGACTGCATATGCATGACATAGAAAATCAGGATTCACACCTCTACTATGTGATTTTCCAGAAAGCTTATAAAAATACACTAACTTGGCAAACACTATAGAAATCATGACTCTTTGCAGAAATTATGAAAAACAAATGCTAGGCTTATACAAAAACGTGGTTTCTCTCATTGTTTTGCTCTAATTGTGAACACCAAATCCCATATTACTTTGAAAGTGAACAAGACAAAAATATTCTTACAGAATATGCTATAATTTGTCATTTGCTATTGTAACTTAATTATTTCTGAAGTCTGGCAATATATATTAACAGAGTCTCATCAATATAAGCAGACATTTATATATGTAATGTGCATTTCACATTCTGTTTGGACAGCAAAAGGTTATATGAACCCTACAGTTTTAATTCCAAACTTCACAAAAGCAAACAGTCATAAGGTTCAAATGAAAGGTCAGAGGGAGAGCAAGCAGGAAAACATTTGGACTTCTGCTGACACCCGGAAATATTAGCTCAAAAAAAAAGAAGAATAAAAGCATATTTCTTACCTTCACCTACCATAGAAACACCTATTGACATGCCCATGAACTTGCTTTTGGTCCACACGTGAGCGTTCACACACATTTTCTTCTCTTTGCACTCACAGTAAAAGCAAGATACTGGTGGATGATGAGACACTTGTTCAGCTACAAACCTCAGCTTGTAGCACGTGGACTGGTCCTGGCCAAGCTCCTTGGCTGAGTCCTTAGAAACCGTGGAGGCACCGTTAGTTCTGAATGCTTTCACTTTATCTTTAGGCACATCCCATGAGCAATGAAAGGTTTCACCAATTATAGGGTTATAGGGCTTCTTGGCAACTGCTCCCTTTCGGCCTTCATGAAAAGCTGTTAGATAATACTCCACAAAGCAGATAATTCTTTCCTCGGGAGTGGCTCCAGCTGCAATTGACAAAAACAGGTCTGGATGGGCCATGAAATTTGCATACATCTCCAGCAGGGATCTTTTCTCCAAAATAAATGTTGGAAGCACTACCTGTATGCAAAGCAGACAAAGGCATATATGATTTCCCTGTGATCACACTACCCAGGGGAAAGGGGGAGAGAGAACAGTTAGGACAGCTGTAATTCTGACCCTGCCGAATTTTGGGATACCATATTTCCCTCCTATGCCACAACAATTTAATTTTCTTTGCAGTGTGAATAATGAGCAAAGGAAAAAGCAGTGGCCTTGATACCCACACAGGCTCTTCCTATTTCATTATGACTTTCAAGAGCAGCTCACACAACAGGGATGGGCTGTTCCACGCACATGGAAATCCACCTTTTCCTCTCCTCTCAGTTAACAAACCAGCCATTGTTTTCCTTGTTTACAGGACACAAAAACATACTTGAATATAAACTTATTTACATCAAACATCAACAAACCAAACTGATCACAACCCTCCAAAATGGGAGAGGAACACCCTCCCAAACCACCAGCAGATGAGTGTTTTATATGAGGGTACAGATCACCAACCTCTAAGTGGTGCAGAATGTAAGGGGTACATCTATCCCTTCTGTCAAACACCTGTGCTCCGTATTTTGCTCCTGGACTGCTGACTACCCACTCTACATGGGTTAGGTCCCTTCTCACCTCTAGCAAACCAACCCAAGCAGATCCAACCATAAACATAACCAAATCTCAAGTCTATTTCCATGTATAAAACCATTCCAAGGAGCCTTCCCAAGAGGCTTCAGGCAAGAAAGCATTCCCCATTTGCCCTAGAGTGCCATCCCCCCACAACTCCCAAGTCAAATCTCGTGCCATCCCTAAGGCCTCCTGTCTCCCCCAAGCCCATGGCACTCTCCCTCAGTCACAGGCAGTACCATGTCACTGTGGTGGGCCCTACATGGCTTTGCTTTATTTCAGATGAGTTGAAACAAAAACTGCACAAACCATTACATTCATATCATGGAAACAGAGAGGCTCCCATGGGCCCAGAAAAAAACCTGGGGCTGAGCACTAGGCAGTCTGCCCTGGAGGGAGCCAGCCCCAAAGGATTTGGATACAGCCTCAAGGGCCTTCTCTAGCACGGCAGATGTTGCCAAAGTCACTCACTTCACAATAACACTTTGTTAGAATTTTCCAGTGAAACATCCCAGAGGGCACTGCAAGGAAAACAAGGGCTGTGGGACATAATTGATTTCTCTCCCTTCCTTCTCCCCCACACTCTCCCCATTGTGCAGGTCTGTCACGGGGGAGCTCAAGGGTTGCTCTCGCGTGACCAAAAGGAACTTCTGGCACACACAAATTCATCTTATGTGAATCCAAGTGGCTCAGTGATGCCAGATGCAAACCAACAGCTGTCCTCTATTACAGCAATTCTGCTTTCCTCTTTAATTCTTCATTGCATTTGCTTTTTCCCTTTCCCAAAAGCAAGGGTTATTTACAGCAGGTAAGGAGCCACTGTTTATCACAAACACGTTTGCTTTCCCCCTGCTGGCCCAGCTTGCTATTCTAAGTGGGACCAAAGTACAGATCAGCCCTTTTGGATCCCATGGACAATGAAATAGAAGCTGTCAAACTTTTATTATTCGTTCAGCCCTTCCCAAAGAGAACTTGTAAACAGGAACTAGAATTCCAGTCACAGAGGCTCGAATAGAGTCTTTACAGCTACACAGCAAGTCACAGTACCACTCTGCAAAAAGAGAACTGCTGTGTCTGGTAACTCATCTGCTTGTTGGCTCTCTCCTTCTGTATTTTATATTGACACACATACAGTCCTTTATAGGCTAGTAAGTTTTACAAGTTTAGATATAAATCAAGCAAAGTTCCATCTGCAATATTCCTCAACTCTACACTCTAAGCATTGAGGACTCCACATGATTTCTGCTACCAACCTACTGAGGCCCTGGATGATGGAGGACCTTAATTTTACACTATGTGTGGCAGACTGAGTGCTAAAGACAGCCTAAGGTCCTGGTGGTGTGACAGTGACAGGCTGAGGAGACTGGTTTTCAAAAGCAAAATCCAAAACTTTGAAGGCAAAGTGGAAAGCCAGTGAAGTTTTCTTATTTTTAGCTCTTTAAACAATTCCATCTTACTTGCAGCATTCTCATTCTGACCAAATACTCATTATCCAATATAATCTCTTAAAAAATGCAATTCAGCAGTTGAGATCCTCAATTCAGGATCTCATTTTAATATAAATTGTGCACTAAAAGATCAGGTTACCAGAGGGGAAAGTGACAGCAAAACATATAAAACAATCTCCCATAACTTCTGTCTAGAAATACCAGTAGTGAGTGCCTTTGTGAGTTCACTGCAGAGACTTGAAAGGGCAAACTCATTTGAATAAACAGCACTCTACATCTCACTATGTCCAAGAGCCTCTCTGTAAAGACAGTGACCTTTATTAGCACAGAAAGAGGAGAAGAAAACTGCAGACCATAGTACAGAAGGTGCAGATTTTATGGTACAACACTAAGACTGCTGTGGTTTCATCCCACTGACGTGGTCAGAGAGCCTTGGTATCTCCTCCCCTAAGTCCTACATGTGTGCTTTGCTTAACACAGCCACACCAGCACGGCCACTAAATTAGATGTGATGAATCACTGGACTCTTATTATTGAGTTTCAAGAATCAATTTAAAATCTGAATAAGGCCTGAACTCCAGCTCAAATGAACTTGCTTTAAAAACCCAACTAAGCTGAAAACAACATCCTTAATTGTGGCAGGAAAGGATCCACTGAATAACTGAATTGTTTCCATACAAGGAAGCAGAACTCTGAAATGAAAATACTTGAATTTTAAAGCTTACACAACTGCAATATTACAAAATATGCCGACAGAACATTGCCTTTTACTAAATAATCTCATATTCTCTAAGTTTCAATATGCAACACCACCACACACTAATATGGCAAAAAAAAAAATAAAAATCACACCAATCAATTTTTTTAATCGGCTCTATCTTGATTTCTGCAGAAATAAGAAAAATAGAAATAAACAAATTTGCAAGTGTACAGCATTCTTCCTGCTGGCACTGGGCTGTTGTGCACTTGTGCTAGCACACAAGCTTTTAAAGGAATGAAGTTTTCAACTCTTCTACAGCCAGAGAGAACAAAGTGTCCAGAAAAATACACTTAGGACCTATGTTCTTTATACTGGCTTTGGACAGGACTATGATTTTATTTTTTTTTTTAATTGCATAAGAAGTCAAAACTGACTAATTTTTTCCTCTGAAAAAATGCCAGCATGACAACCAATTGGACAAAAGAAACTCTCTAGAATAAATACCAAGTTGCTGAAGTCTGAAGCAAAAAAATCACCTCATTGCATTCTAAAATGTTAGAATAATCCGTTCTTAATCTTTCTCGGGTTTCAAATGAAAAGAAAGCAGTTTAAGAAGCATTCTTCCATTTTCATTGAGGTTAAAAAGACAATACTGGTTCAAAACTTGATTATAACCTCCTGGGTTTGAATTTGCTTCATTAGATCTGAATGCAACTGAGAAAAATGAGCGCAACATCTTATAAACACAGATATTTATCCCCACTATTATGTACTGTGAGGAAAAACATGGGTGTCAGCACCATTCCCTAATTTTTTCAGAAATCCAGCCAAGGTACCTCATGCTGAGATATCTTTCTCTTAGAGGTGTAAGAGCTTTCTTTTCACTGTCATCTGTGTCACTGTGGGAATAAAACAAGCTATCTTCATGCCACTTATATTTTAAAATCGCAAGGTAAAAGAATATTGGCAAGCAAAATAAAAACTTATGACATCATGAACATACCACTATGTTAATTTACAACAGGTTGACATTCTGCAAACAGAATGGCAACCCTTTATTTTAAGCACATATTAACTGTGCAAGAAAGGTGAGAGAATGCAGGGGAGTGATCACCCATCTGTACAAACTGTTAGCATGAACTGCAATCCATTAGATGCCATTTGCCAACAAAGGCATTTTAGTCAAAGGCAATTTAGAATCTTGGTTTTTCCTCAACAATTCTAGTTTTAACTGAGGTTGAAAAGACTATCTGAGTCCAAAGCATCAGTTGTGTACTACACTCTGGTGCTGTGAACTGCTCCCCACCCAACCCTCTCCAGCAGCTGTTGAAGTCTACTTGGCCACCACGGAGTCTAGCCTGTTCTAGCAAATCCCCACACAGATTTGATACTTCATTGCATGTGTTCTCCTGCATGGTAGTTTTTTACTCTTTAACTCCTCCCTAAAAGGCACAGCAGTGTGACACATTCCAGAAGTGAAGCACCTCCCCACATTAGATGTGGCTATCTTCACTGTGGGAAACTGCTGTCAGCACAGGCAAGGCCATGGCTAACTTAAGGAAAAGATGCTGTGTCCTGTGATATGGAATGGGAAGGTAATGCTCGTGCATCCACAACCCAAAACCACCAAGGGCTCAGAAAAAGCTGTTTGTTCATGTGAATATCATGCAGCAATCCACAGCTCTCAGAATGAACCAAAGGCAGCCTTAGGGAAGAAGGCACAGGAAAATGGAAACATGTAAAAACATCCTCTGATGTTAGCAACTACTGTGCACAACCACTTCCAGCAGAAGGTGATGAGCGTCAAGGTGCTCTGAAATCTGAGTTTCAGAGGAATAATGAAAAATGGAAAAAAGTGCAGCCAACAAACCCAGCTTTACCATCACATGTCAGTGGCCCTAAGGGCCTCATGTCAGTAAGCAAAGTTGATAAAAAAAGCAGCCAGCTGTCCAGTATTTTTTTAAATCCCCAAAATGGGCAGAAAAGTGATGTGCACATGTGGCATGTCTCATTAATACTTATCATATGTGTATTCATGCATCAAACAGAGATCTACAGACAGATCTAACTCTGCCATATGCCTGTTTCTCTTCTCATTTCAACATTTGTCATTATCTTTAAAAACTGTGTTTTAAGAACACTATATAAGAAACAGGGTAGCATATATGTATTTACATTCATATTTTTCTTTTAAGTGTCTACACTTCTCTTATTTACATTAACTGTGTATCTTTGGATTTTGCCTACTCTGCCATGACAAAAAGATGACAGTGAAAATCAGGAAAGAAAAATCTTGTTTGTTGCCAAAGACAAAATGTTTTGAAGACACAAGAACCATGGATAAGAAATCTTAGCTTAGTTTGAACATTATAGATTCAGACAGCCTTAGAAAACCAACACAGAAAAGAGGAAAAGTTAAGAAAAAGTGAGAATGTAAGAAAAACAAAACCAAAAATGAACTGTATATAACCCCAGACACACTAAAAAGTGACAAGTATAAATTATTCAAAATGAAATGATGAAACTTTTGTTTTATTTAGAATAAAACATTCATTTCTGTACAGCTACTCAGCAACAGAACACAGGATTGCTCAGTCTTAAAAATGTAATTATTTTAAAACACTGACAATTGTTCCAAAGCAAACGGAAAAAAGCTATACTGAGAAAACTTTATTTTGTAAGGAAGCCACAGTTTTTGATTAATATGTAAAAAAAAGAAAAGCAGATGAACTCTTCAGAATATCAAGATGCCCGTGAGAACAACTTCCTGCAAAACTACTTAATGTGCCAGAGAAATTCTCTGGTCCTTCCAATCTTTATATTACTCGTGGAGAGTGTCAGAAGGAGCTCTTATTTGTGGAAAGTGGATTACAGGAGTTCTATTTGGGGGATTTTTAAGTAGAAAACCCTTGCACAAGGAAAGGATATTCCATATATTTACAAAAATCTGCTTGATTATTTATTAAGCCCCATGAGAAGGTTTCACTGGAATACAAGACTGTTCAAAAAGCAGCATTCCTTGCTTCCTTAACATCTACCTAATTTCCAAAATTCTAAGGACTTAGGGGAAAATTTCTCCAAACTGCAATTTCTTTGCTCGTATCCATATGGATAAGCTTGTGACAATACTGGTTCTAGGACCAGAAGAATGCACGGAAGGTTAAACTGGTGAGCTGCTCACACAGACAAGAACTGATACACTGAAGACTGTAATTTCTTTACTATCATGGGTTTTTTTGAAGCTGACTTGCAATTAAATGGAATCCAATCCACAAAGCAGTTATGTGAATATGTATATCCTCCATCCATACAACTGCCATTACTGTTCCTCAAACCCCCAGAGCACCCTGACATACTTCTGGGTTACACACACAACATATGGTTACACACACAACTCTGAAAGACTTGCAAAAAAAAAAAAAAAAATCAGCCAGAGTTTTGGAGGATTTTTTTTCTTCTTCTTTCTTCTTTCCCTCCCCCTCCATCTCTAAAATATCTGATGTGGTCACTTCATGTGAAAGCCTGCCTAGCAAGAGACAGCACTCCATAGCTCTCTGGGACCAAACTTCTATAAAGAGGAAAACTTTGCTGTCCACAGGGGGAAAACACACTCACAAGAACTGGCTGTGCACACAAACACACAGAAGGATGAGAAGAAAAAACAACAGTGAACAAATATAAAAGAGATACAGTGTTCATACCCTGGTAAGGTCCATGCCAAGTTTGAGCTGAGAGATGAGATGGAGAATTACACTACGCTGATCATCCATGACTCCTAAATCCTCCTCTTCATTATCTTCAGTATCTGTCATTTCATCTTCAACTAGGATCAACTCAGAAGCTGAATGCTGAAATGAAAAGAAACGTCACCATCTGGACAAAAAGATACAAAATGGGCATTTCTCCCCCCACTATATATGTTAAAAATTGAGCTGTCTCAATGGAACTGACGCCTCTGTTAAAACCAAGAAAAGATACAAAGTCAAAATAAATAAAAAACCCAGTGATGGGTTCATAAAGCATTTTGATCCTTTCCTCAGAATGAGAGCACTAAGTATGAGATGCTAATTTACACATTCTCTTCTCATATTTATACTGCAGTCATGTCAGATAAAACTCACAGCGTATTTAAGTAACAAGTCATCTTTTCATTAAATAGAAGTGCGCAGTTGAAAATGAGTCTTCAAGTTTGTTTCATAAATCTCCCCAGCAAATATTCATGTCATACATAGATGCTGCATGACCTGATTTCACAGGGTTTTTTTTTTCCTTTCTCTATCCAATTTCAAAGTTAGATATTTAGAAAGAAAGTCAAAATATTAACTAAAGATGATAAAAAGACAACTATAATTAAAGAACACACATTAAAAAAAAACCCAAAGACATTAGATTTTGGGAAGTAGAGCAGTGCCATAACTCTTTATAACTATTGCAACACTTCATCACCTCACAACACAATGCCAGTGCTGCTGAGTTTCCAAAAATACAGGCTGAATATCAATAGACAGGCACCATGCCAGTCCCTTCAAGAGGAACTTTATAGCAAAAGGGATAATGAATTGTGATATTTTATTTTTCCTCAGGGTTTATAATGTATAACAATAATCCAAACAGGTGGTAGTTACTTTGTTCAATCCATTGAAACCACTCTGCAAGCCTTCCAGATATGTATTCAAGTAAGCTTTTTGTACTTCAAGGGAAAAAAAAATTGGGTTATGTAGATGAAAAATTACAGCCCAGCATGTCATTATTGCCCAAAGATTCTGTGCTGTAAATGAGACAACACTCCCTGCAAAAGTTAGCATTCTTTCATGCTAAATTGCATTTCTGCAGGAACAGCTAGTTCATTACATAAAACAAGAAATTTTTCAGCTCACTGTGGAAGCCTACGCAACTGGAAAGTTTCACTAAAACCAGCTGATATCCAGAATTAGGTTTCAAAGGAATATTTCTGAATGATCACATTAGAGACCCCTCAGGTGAACTGCAGCTTGTGTAAGGGGAGTTTCTTTGAAATTTAGTTACTACGGAGGTTTCCAAGATTTGAATAAAGCACTTTCTCTTTTTTATTTTTTTAATTACTTAAATGTTTAGGTAGCTGTTCCTAAAAGAATAGCTATTTGGTGAAACCCAAGGACATCTTCGCATTCTTGCATCTTTGCAAGGCACTTTACAGTTGCTTTATTTAGAAAGTAGAATATGTAGATTACATAAAACAGAATCTGGTGAGCTGTAACCTCAACAGCTTGGAGCTTTTCAAAAGGACAAAACCACACTTTCTTCTTCCCACTCCCTCAGAAAATAAAAGGAGAGAATGATAAGCCCTTTTCTCCCAAAACGCACAGCATTATTACCCAACTGACGCCTCACTGACAAGTTCAATTAACATAAAACTTGACAACCTCACACAAAATTATCAGCTGGGGAGGATAAAGCACCGAAGCCTGGCTCAGTCATACAGGCTACAATTCATTTGGAGGTAGCACGGAAAAAGCAGTATCAGAACTTACAGGAGATGCTTCCACAGGAGGCTTCCCTTTGATCCAGCTTGACCTCATTGAGAGCACTGAGCTACCGAATAGGCTCTGCTGCTTCTCTTACTGCCATGAACCGAGCTTGCGGCAAACAAGCTCCAGCAGGAATTAACAGCGCTACAAAAAAAGCAAGGGAACCTCCCCTCCTCACTCCCACCCCCTCTTTTTTTTTTTCCTTTTTTTTTTTTTTTTGCTATCTGAGGGGTTGGAGAGCGCGCACCGGATGGCAATCTGCTCCTTGCATTTCCAGTCACATGGCATTGAGATCAGTGAGCTTAAATGCACGCAGCTCCAACTGGGAAATGGTGCTGCTGTTCCCAGAGGATATCCTGATCGGCAGCTCTCCAGGAGGGAGGGGAAGGGGCACAAATTTGTGTGAGTGTGCACAAGTGTGAGACAGAAGGAGGACAGAAAGGGAACATGCAAGCAGGTAACATCCTTTTACATGAACATACAACAGCTGCATAGCCTTAAGTAGTTAAGAGCATCAGAAAACAAACAAATTACTCATTACCAGTCTGCAGACTGAATTATACAGTAAAAATTTTCTTTTTCTCCCAAAGACTGCACATTCACTCAGGGCCAGAAAATCCTTCTTTCTTTCTTTCCTGATGAAATAGGTGTTAGGTTTTCATTGCCTCTTAACTGTTACTAACAAAATAGCAACCAAATCAGAATATTCTGTGAAATTACCTCTCTTTGCTACCCTGCAAAACATCCATGGTCGGAGCAAGCCACCCTATGAACACTTGGGGTGCTCAGAAAAGTAGCATTTGCATTGTTGCAAATGAAAGCCTTTCTGCTCATCAGGGAGGATGAGTACAATGTAACATTAGGATCAATCGTGTTTAATGAGCACACTGTAAAGACTAAAATTTTAACTACCCTAACTATCCCTATTCTAAGGACTTGTGCAAGGTCACCAAAAAAACCACAACTCTGCTCTTACAGTCATCAACACACTAGTGACCTTCAGTGAATGACAAGCAGACAACTGCTCTTTTCTCACTTTCCAAGGAAAAGAATTTAAGGAAGCAGTTTACAATTTATGCTACAGGAACTGAAGAGCAGTCATCTTCAGAAAGCAATATCCTTCCTATATTTCCCTCTCTTCTCATCAGCTGTTCTACATAACTATTAAATAGGTTTTTAGGAGCACATAAACTAACTTTAACTAACACATATTTCTTTAACTAACACATTTTCTTAAACCAACATGTAAGCACCACACCATGTGAGTGGACACACAGTCACAAAATACAAAGCTAGTGTATCTTCAAAGTGTCATAAAAGTGCGACCATTCTTTAATTCTTTTTCTTTCCACAAAAATCGCATGCAGTTCAGTAGTATCCAGTGCGTAAGCATTCAGCAGAACGCAAAGGATTATGTGGAGTGATTATCCTTTAACTGCTGCTTTTCTGAATTATCAGACACAGGCTTTTTTTTTTTTTTACCTCGTCCTGTAAAACGTAACTGCAACACTGACCTAGGAAAGCAGCGATCTGCTCCACCCCTGTGTGGTCAGAGCAAAATGTAAAAGCTATTGAGCTGTGCACCGCCCAGCCTGCGAACGAACAGCACAGCCTGGCTTAGGTGCTGACCCTGAGAAATCCAATTCTGAACCAGTTACAAACAATGACAAAAATGGGGCTTATATTTAAAATCACTTTAATCAACATCAGTTTCCAATACTGGGCTGAAGCACCAGCATTTTTCAGAAAAATCTGAAGAGAAAATAAAAGATCATTTCTAAAAATCCCAGGAAGAGATGCACTTCAAAGTTTAAATGCCAAAGACATGAAAATACACACCAGCAGAGAGCTATTTTAAACAGGTCACCTCATTAGAACTGGAATCGATTGATTTAGAGAGGTCATCTGCTGGGACACAAAACGGATGTTCTAGTCAGCAGTCTCCACCAGAAAACATGCTGATTCTTTTTTAACAGATGAAACCTGTAAGGGTAAGAAATTCTTTCTGAAGGAAACGTTCTGCATTTAAAAAAAATGGTTTTAGAAAAAAGACACTTTGATGAGCCTGGGATAGAATCACAGAGTCAAAAGCTATACTTCTGAAAGGGCAAATGTGCCTCTGTCCTTCTACAGCAAGTTAATTTTTCAAATTAACTGCTGTGCTGGAAATTAACTGCTAGGTTATTAATACAAGATATACTGAGAGCTTCATTTTCCAACATATTTTACAAACCATACAATGCAACAACGATGAACAACAAGAACGATGTGAGTCTCATCTTGGTTAGTTTTTTGAGGGGAAGAAAGGAACACACTGAACCCGAGTCTCATTTAGGTTGGTATCTTCTTGTCCCATACCCTGCTCAAGCAGGTGCATGTAGAACCAATTGCAAGGACTGTGTCCAGCCAAGTTTTGATTATCTCCAAGGATGGAGACTCCACAAGTTCTCTGGGCAGCCCATGCCAGTGTTCAAAAGCTCTCCCCACATGCATTTTTCTGGTGTTCAGATTCACTTCCAAGTGCCCACTGCCTCTTGTCTTATCACTGGGCATTACTGAGAAAAATCTGTCTCCCTGTTCTTCACTTCCATGAGGCATTTATATATATTGATAAGATACCCTTGAGCCTTCTCTTCTCCAGGCTGAACAGTCCCAGCTCTCTCAGACCCTCTTCACAGAAAGGATGCTCCAGAACCTTCATCATCATTGTGGGCCTGTGCTGGACTTAGCCCAGTAAGTCCATACCCTTCTTGCACTGGGGAGCCCAGAACTGCACACAACACTGCAGATGTGGCCTCACCTCTACCAAGAAGAGGGGAAGGATTTTGACCTGCTGGAAACACTCTTCCTAAAGCAGCCCAGGAAGGTGCTGGCCACAAAAATATTTTGTTGGTTTATGGTCAGCTTGTGTCCCCCATGATCTCTGCAGAACTGCTTTCCAATCAGAGGGCCTCCAGCCTGTACAGGTCCAAGAGTTTACCCTCAAATATCTCCAGATACAGGACTTGGAACTTTCCTGAGCTTATCTTTAAGAGACTCCTTTCTCTCCAGACTGCCAAGATCTCTCTATGGCAGCACACAACCCCCTGGCTCTTCAGCCACTCCTCCCAGGTTTTTCGTCACCTACAAACTTTCCAGGAGCATCATCATCCAGGTCATTAATGAATATGTGCAACAGTGCCAGTCCCAGAATGGACCCCTGGGGTACATCACTAGTAAGCAGCCTCCAACTGGACCTTGTATCACTGATCACAACCCTCTGGTTGTGATCATCTCACTTGCTGACTTACCTAATCCATACCCTGTCAGCTTGTCTGTGAGGGTATTAGGGAAGACAGGGCCAAAAACCTTACCAACATTAAAGCAAACAACATCCACTGCTGTCCCCATACGCACCAAGCAAATCACTTCCATTGTAGAGGGGCATCGTGTTGGTTAAGCATGATGTTCCCTTTGTAAGTCCATTATGACTACTTCTAATTGCCTTCCTGTCCTTTATGTGTTTGGAGATACCTTCCAGGGTTATTTGCTCCATCACATTCCTAGGGACTGAGGAGAGGCTGAAAAACCTGCAGCTCCCTAGATGCTACCAGAACACCCAGAGAATTCCTTTTTGCCATTTTTAAAAAAATGAATGACATTCACTTTCCTCTAGTCTACACAAACCTCTCCCAAATTCCATGTTAAAGTAAAACCTGTTAGAGACCCTGGAGCTGTATATGTGCAGCTTAAGTGCTGCCTAACCTGTTCCCCCTCCACCAAGGCTCAGTTTATCTCCAGACTTTCCCTCTGATCTCTAAGTCTGTTACCAGTAAAGGCCAAGGTAAAAAAGGCACAGAGTAACTCAGCCTTTTCTCCACCATGGTAGTAAGCAGAGACCATATATATCCTGGGATATCAGGGACATGTATATCCATATATATCAGGGACACACTGAGAACCTCATATTCTTCATATAATTACAAAAAAATACTCTAAGAATCTTCATTTAGGCATGAAAACATTTTCATGTACTATGAAAAGGACTGTAGTCAGGAGGAAGAGGATGAATTTTAGGATCTTAAAACATCCAGATAAAAATACACCATTTTATAATATTCCAAGTGAAGTATTCTTTAAGTCTTCTATGTTCAAAAACATGCAAAAGATTGTAAAAAAAAAAAATTATGAAACATGTCTGCATCAAGAGAAAGACAGAGTAAGTTAGAAGCAATGTTAAACAGTTAGCATTTTCAGACTAGACAAGGATTGTTACCTTTTCTGCAGAGTCCTCTGATTATCTTCAGTCCCTACTAGTGCATATAAAAGTCAAAGGTGTCATTTTGATTTTCAGAGTCCCTTCAATAACAGCATAGGTTTGCAAGCATCATTTATACTTGCATTTGTGTAACTCGAGAGCTTGCAAGCAGCTTTTCCGTGGGTGTAAGATTAAATATAACTCCATAAGGTCAGGGAGCTTTAGCACATTTACACCAATGTGAGGAATTAGCCCTGTAAGATTTTCACCAGTTTCAATACTAAAGTTAGAATTCTTTTTGTAAAGCACATACAGTAAGAACACCCCAAAGTAGTAAGCATATAATGAGCTGTTAGCTTCTTGCAGGGCTTGTTACTGGATCAGAAATGACGAAACTGCACTAAGTTGCACGTGCCACTTCTCTTCTTCCACTGGGCACCACACATTTAATTGCACTTACTGTAGGATGCACCTGACAGAAAAGCATGCAAGCTTACTGTAACCATCCCTCATTAGCAGTGATCAAATGTAGCTTGTGCAGTAAATTGTACTTATTATTTTATATACAGACTAGCATACTGGTTGTGGTGGGCTGCCCTTGGCTAGGAGCCAGGTTCCCACCAAAAGCATTCTTTCACTCCCTTTCTCAGCTGTGCAGGACAGAGAAAATACAATGGAAGGCTCATGGGTTAAGGACAGGAAGAAATCACTCACCCATTACCTCATGGCTAACACAGACTTGACTTGGGTAAATTAGTTCAATTTATTACCAACAAATAAGAGTAGGGTTATGAGAAAATAAAAACAAATCTTGAACACCATCCTCCCACTACTTCCTCCTAGGCTTAACTTTACTACTTCCTACCAGCTTCCCCACAGTGGCACAGGGGCATAGGGAATGAGAGTTGCAGTCAGTACTTCACATCTTGCCTGAGAGCAACCATGATCCAGACTCCTCCCCTGCATCAGCACAGACTCCCTCCCAACAAGCACAGTCATCCACAAACTTCACCAATGTGAGTCCTTCCCATGGGCTACAATTCTCCACAAACTGCACTTCTGTGGGTCCCCTCCACAGAGTACAGTCCTTCAGGCACAGTCTGCTCCAGCATGGGTCCCCCACAGGGTCACAAATCCTACCAGAAAACCTGCTCCAGCATCAGCTTCTCTCCACTCAGACCCACAGATCCAGATCCTACAAGGAACCTACTCCAGCATAAGCTTCCACAGAGTCCCTGCTCCAGCACAGAGTCCCCCAGGGGCAGTGGGTAGGTATCTGCTTCACTGAGGTCCTCCATGGGCTGCAGAGGGAGAGCCTGACTCACCATAGTCCGAACCACAGGCTGTAGAATAATGTCTGCTCTGGCAGCTGGACCATTTCATGTCCTTCCCCTCCTTCTTCACTGACCTTGGTGTCTGTGGCTGCTTCTCTCACATTCTCACTCCTCTCTCTGCTGCTTTTCTGTTCTGTTCCCTTTTATCTCCCTTCTTAAGCCTGTTATCCCAGAGGCACTATGACCATCACGGAATGGGCTCAGCCTCAGCCAGCAGCAGGTCCATCCTGGAGCCAGCAGGCATTGGCTCTGTCAAACATGGAGGAAGGTTCCAGCAGCTTCTCACAGAAACCACTCCTGTACCACTACCAAAATCTTGCCACACAAACCCACTATAGACTTTGAAAGGAGGAATCATTCCCATATAGAAAACTGAAATTAATAGAAACTAAATAGAAACTTTGTTTTCTTCAACCTAAATCTTGAAACAAAACAAAGTCTGAAACACATTTACTACCCACTGTGAAGACTGATTCCTGAAATCATCCTCATCCACTCACTTTTTTTCTAGCTTCCAAATGCATTGTCATTTACAGATTATCAAACCTAATCTATGACGCAGTAAAACTTTTGAATATCCAACAAACTCCTGTATCTTTTTATATAAGATTTTCTACTCTTCAAGAACAGTTCAAATAAAAATTAGAAAGTACTGTTCTTAACATTTACCACCATACAATGTAAGCAGAGGAAGGTGAAAAATGGGGTTGGAAGAGTGGTGGTCAAGTCAGGTCATTGCTTGAGCCCTGGCCTCCCTCCATCTTACTGTAGTCTTATTTATGCTTTGCTTCTGGTGGTATCTGTGATTGATCATTGCAAAGAGTGAGTAGATCAAAGATAAAACCTCAAACACACTGACATCTCATATGCTTACTGTAATGTTGTACCTGGATACCAAAGTTACAGTGACTTTCAAAGAGACTTAAGGCTGTCCAGTGTTCAAGGTTTGATATTTTCAAAGCCACATAACGAGCCCAGAAGCAAAACAGATCTTAAATGTTGAGAATTCAGAGAGCAAAACTTACTACCTGTGTACACCTTCATTTCGTTCCGAAAAAGGTTTCTCAAAGGTAGCAAAATCAGCAGGCTCAGCTCAGATGCAATTTTTAAATTTACTCTCAGTATTTCATAGAAGCTGTTTCCTTTTATGCAGAAAGTCTACCACCTCAAGGGGGAACCCACCCACCTCAAACCCCAAAAGACACAGTCACACTTCTCCTAGCATTCTGTCATTACAGCTTAGATCTAACAATGAGGAACCAAAATTAAAGTTAACTTTTAAAATATTGAAGTAATAGAGGATGAGAACCAAATGAGAAGGATTTTACAATGAAAAAGTAAATACACTATAACTTAAACACAACACCATGGAAAGCAAAAGTAACACTTTCTTTTTGTCATCTACATACAGAACCAAGTAGCCAGACAGTTACTTTCTCCTTCATATAACAAAGGAAAAATGGTACAATAGGCAGATTTTCTACTTACCTTAAGCTATGTATGCCAAGAAAAATAATCCAGGCATATCTATCTGAATAGGTAAGTAACTGCTGTATGAGAGTTTGTGTTCTGACAGTGTGGGGTCAAAGCATTTATGTAACTGTGGATACATCATTCAGCACTAATAGGTCAAACCAGGTATTATTTGGTAGAAAAAGCTTACACTAGGAAAGAATGTCTACAGAGTGCCCACTTCATTAATCTCTTGCCAAATTTGTTATTTGTGTTTGGTAATTCAGGTCTCCAGAGAAAATAAAATTCTTCAAACTAGGACCATCAATGATTAAAACATCTCTTTTTTGTGTGTATGGATAATTTGTATATATTTTGTGGTTTGTTGCTTGGGGTTGTTTTTCATTGAATATGCTAAACACACTTGATGTTCAGAAAATCTCTCAGCTAGGGACAAGTGCAAGGATCAAAGTGTGGCAATCTGTCTATCACACAAGATTAATTGGATACAACATGTAATAGCTGAGGCATCTACTGAACCAAGAAATACCTATCCTTCTCCAGGAGATATCTCGTCACTGCAAAGCAAGCAAGCAAAGCAGAAATGAATCTTGACACCTACACTGCACAGAAAGGCTGACACACAGACAATGCAAGCAAAGAAAGCAATCACAAAACCTCTACCTTAGATGACAAATAGGTCTGCAATCTTTTTCCTTCTCAACAAAAACAATCTGCCAGGCATCTGGAGACAAGCACATTATCCAGATACTGACCATTTAGAGAGCTGTGCTAATGCCTTTTTGTTAATGTTTTGCAGGAGTATCTCTGGGAACAGAAGTCTTTTCATCATTAAAGAACAAGCTCAGAAAGCTTCCCTTTCCTACACTGCAGATGTGTTTTACTCTGTCCTCTGACTATATTTAGAGCTGAACATAACAATGTAGCAATGATGAGGAACAGATAATAAGAGATTTCAGAAGAAAAAGGACTGGTTTCTTGTTTAAAGAATAGGAACAAATGCATGTAACATGAAACAAAGAATGTCTACATTTACATTGCAGTATAGCCTGTGCAAGCATTCAGAAAAAAATACTCAAAGCTAACTCTGAAAGCAATTATGTTTAAAAATAAAGAATCTATCAGCGACTAAACATCCTGTTAAACGGAGTTCCTCATTTGGGTTACCTACAACACTGTAATCCTGTTATGCACCAAATAATGATTGCTGGACAACTTTTCCCCCACATGTTCATATTTTCTTCATAAGACAATTCCTCTTGCAAAAATCCATTTTCATAAACCTAAGGTAGGCAGTTCTAAAAATGGGCTAAAAAGCAGCTAATTCCCAAGCACAGACTCCATAGGGAAAGATTAAGCATCAGCACCAGTCCACACGTGCTTGTGAGCACTTTTCTTGAAATGAGGGCTACTGAAGTACAGAACTGTTTAATCGGAATCCTAAAATACAAGAGGACTTTGCAGTGTTGCATAAATTCAGTAAGAACTGGGAATAAATATATTTCATCACTCGTATCATCAGAACGAAATAGTAACATGAGACTATAAAACAAAATGCACTAAGAGAAAAGCCCCACGGACTTGTCCTAAATTAAAGCAAAAAAAACCATGAAGGCTAGCATAAATCATGAGACAGAGAGTATCACATCATAAACAATTTTAACAAAACCTATACTGAATGCTGTACAGATACTAGTGAAGAACAACTTCCTGAAACATATTCAGTTTTATTTTGTGAATTAAATTTTTAGAAGCAACACATAGAGCATCAAACAGCAACAAACAGAGTATCTGACACTATCCACAGTAAGTGTACAAGCCTACAAACCATAGAGTGCAGCAGGACAGATTGCAGGCACTGCCAGGCAGCACTTCAGACACCACAAGGCATCTGAAAGTCACATGGTTATAACTTGTGGGGAGCTAAAGACAAAAAAGACTGCACTGAGCTGCAGGTTGGTGCAGGAGAGTAGCATGGGGGGAAAGGCTGGCAGAAAGTCACACTTTAGACACTCCCTTATATTACAAGGCATCCTCTCTAGAATGAGATCCTTGAGGAAAAACCTGAAGTAGTAGGTTCTTCAGGCCTCATATTTCCATAAAGAAGAGGAGGACAAACACCTTCGGGCAAGGGTCCCAGAAGATAGGTCCCTTCTAGCTGCTCACCAGACAGTACAGCACACTGAGTATGATGCCATTCCTTACCAAAAAACCCTTTGCTCCCATTAACAAAATCCCTAGAGAAATTGCAAGATTTTGTGCTGAGAGGCTGTGGGACCTTCACTATGGGAGGTCTTCAGGACTGGACAAGCTGACCTGATTAGAGCTGCTCTCACAGTGCTGAGCTGCAGGACCTCTGAAGCTCCCTTTCAAGCCAGGGTACTCTGTGATTCCATTATGATTCTGCCTGCACTGCCCAGTAACTGAAAAGTTAGGAAGTAACAGAGCTGAAGTCATTTAGCCAGCGGTAATTCTCTTTTATGTCTCTTTGTATGCTAGCTAAGCAAATTTACAGCAGAAAAATACTGCCACATTAGTCAATAATACACCACTCACATATGCAAAGTGGACACAAAAAGATGGACAACTACAAATTTAACCTTTACAATCATTTGGTCCTGCAATACCAATCTATATGTAAATCCAGTTCTCACAGTGCTATTTCTTGTATGCAGTATCACATGTCAGCATATTTGTAAGAGGACAGAAATGGTAAAGACATGTTAATCCAAGCAGCATTAACAGTCTTGCCCCAAGACAACACATTATTAAACCACCCTGACTTTTCCTGCAATTTCATTGCTCATCCACTACACACATTCACATTGATGATAAACACACAAATCTAAAAAAAAAAAAAAAAAAAAAAAAAAAAAAAAAAAAAAAAACCACCAAACAAACAAAAAAAAAATCTCCTTTAAGTCTTCCAAAAGAAAACTGAATCATTATAAATCATAGCAGGAGAACATTCAGTGTGTATGTGAAACAAATTAGGCCTAGAAGATTGTCTCTTTTTATATGTCTAACTTCTTGAGGCCAGTGGAACTCTCTGCTTGAAAAGCTTCTAAGAATTGTTCTCAGTCCAATGAATCAATGCTTGGTCCATCCCAAACCGAAAACTCTCTATTAATGTAGAAGAGTTCTGCCTTTTTCACCTGATCCTTCAAAGTCCTCCTCTGGGACAAATTTTAGAATTAAATTCTGTTACCACAGCTGGGATTTATTTCCACATTCTGGGCTTTTCAAATAAAGAACCACTAGAGTTCATCACCACCAGCTAAAAACCCCAGGGTTTTTTCTAGCAAGACCAGACATAGCAGCTAAAGCCAGTTTGGATGATTCACTCAGCAAGATAAAGCAATACCAACCTGAGACAAATTCTCTCTGTAAGAGAGTTGAGCCCAACTTAAGGTCTAGTTAAGTAATTGACAGTCTTAATGAGATGGGTAAGATTTCTAATGGGCAGTATCACCAAGCCCACATATATACACATACTAAGAAATAAAACTGATAGCACAAAGCAAATTAACTGGCACATAAAAAATAGGCACACAATCCTGAAATAAGATTAACATTGACTTCAGAGTTCCTTTAGCAAGGAGAACGAGTTTTATACTGAATAGAGTATGCAATTGATCCACTTAAAGTTAATTTTTAAGCCTTACTGCAACGGAACCCAAGTTCTTTATACTCCAATGATTAGATTTCACTCACTTTTCACTAGTAATTATGGAATGCCACATCAATCAGAACCTCATGTTTATTCATATTAGGAGCAGATTTGGAATAAAGGGTTGGGTTTTTTTTACACAGAATATTACTCTCAATTATACAGATAGCAGCTGGAACACATGCATTTTGGAGGTAGAAGTGATTCAGTAATATGCAGTGGGTTAGGCTGGTGATAAAATTTTTATTAATTATTCACAAAAACAGTTTTACTAGAGGAGTGTTTGCTGACATAGTAGCTATTCCAGAAAGTTAGCAAGAAAAATCAAATCAAAATTAGCTAGATTATCTTAGTCATTGTCAGGGCTGCTGTAGCAGGCTTAGGGTCATTTAATTCTACTTTTAGTCTAATTGTGCATTTAATCTTTAAATATACCTTCAACTGATTACCTCAGATTTCATTTTTTAGATGGTCTGCATAGTGAATGGATTAACTGGTACCATCTTTACCTAGAGATTAATTTAGCTAAATCATTACAGGCCATTCACTGTGCTCTTCAGCCTGAAAAGTACTTAATCATGCAGAGGACAAAAAGCAGAGCACATTGAGAAACCCTGTAATGTCTGTACTAAACAGCAAAAAGGGACTGTCTGTAATACTGCAAACATTACTTTCCCATCCTGATCTGTTGTTCCTCCATTACTGCTCCTGTCCATCACTGTATGTTCATGGCTAAGCTCATCTCCCAACTTCAATTACACACATTTCTGTCAAGTACAAAAAGGAATTATGAAGCACTAGAAACAAATTATACTAAGAAACAATCCACAGACCTGGGGACGTCTGCTGAGACACAGATAAATAAAGGTAATATTGAATTAGAAATCATTTCTTTTCTCCAGCTGAGTGTCTAAAATGCATGAGCATTTTTAAAATTACTTCTTAGCATCTCTAAAACATTCTGTAATACAGAATTACTATTCTGTAATAATAAAGTCTAAAGTCATATTAGGATATATACTTACATACAGATAAAAAATAAAGTACAGAAGAAATGGGGAAAAAACATCAACTTATAAAGTTAAACAGTTCCCTTTACAGCTGAAAGCATCAAGGCTCAGAGCATCCAGGGGACCGAAATATTTTTAATAACCTGGACTTGACTGCCCTTGCAATCACTATCACAATTAAAACCCGGTTTAGGAGTTAGATAATCAGAGCTAAAGGCTCAATCCTACAGAGCTCAAACTTCAATCCTATTAAAAAGACACTTTCGTTTGGAGCATGCGTCCAGCTGCTCATGCTCACAGGCAAGAGAAAGTGAGGGACAGGAAAGCAGAGAGACAGCACAGATACCAGATCCACAGGATGGGAAGAATCAGCTGGCATGGCATTTTAAGGCATAAAAATCACATCAAGAGAGCCATAACTGCAGATCTAGCTACAGAACAATTTTCAAAATAATTCTTAACTAAACTATTAGATCCAAAGAAAATGATTCCTTCCCTTTCAGACCCCACATAAAAACAGCCTGTTATCTACTTGTATTTGGCTGTCAGGGAAGCATTTGGCCTGCAGTCAGTCTTTGTCAGCTCAGAGGGGGAATGCTGACACCCAAAATGACAATTAGTTGAACTGAACAGTGGTTCACCCATCAAAGTGATTCACACCTTTATTCTACTTTGGCACCGAGTTTATTACAACTGAACTCCCGTGAGATTCAAATGAATTCATTTCAGTACTTCTTGAAAAGAATTTCAAAATTATTAAACCTTAAATGAAGAAAGTGGTGTCCTGTTTATGGCAGACTGGACAGAGACCAAGTTCACATCACAGGTCTGAAGAGTGTACCTCTGGCACATTTCACAGCACAGCAGATTTGTTCTGTTCTGCTTTAAGGAAAAACCCTAAAAATTACCTTGAAATTATAAAACAATTTAGGCTAAAAAGTCCAAAGTGGTTCACTAGGGGATGCACAGGAGCATTTCACATCAACTATCATTAGATTGAGAATAGTTCTGTGCAGCTCAGCCCTTACCCCTTCTATCTGATGTTCCCTTCAATCTGATGTTTCATGTGGACAGACAAAAAAATAAAAATAAAACCCCCTAAAATTTAGAGACTTAAAAACATTTTAAAAATGTGGAAAATAAGAGACAAAATTGCTTGACCCAGCAATTCACTCTCAGAGGTTATTTCTTTTAGTAAAGATAATAGGTTTTAACATTTCATGCTGTCCTATATCACAACTCTAAAAGAATAATAGGCAAGGAACACACAAGAAAATAATCTCTGTCACAAAATCTTTTATGTTCTGAATAAAGTTTAAGCAGTATCTCAAATGATACCCCTGCATTTGGAAGCAGGAAATGCCCTAAATAAACCAAAGCAAGTAAACACTAACTTATTATCTAAAGAGGATGATCTTTAGCTTTTACCTTATTTCACCAGAGAAGAAACTGCATTCCTGAACCCCTGACAGTACGACAGACCAAAAAGAAAAGTTTTACTTTAGTTAGCTATGGCATCAAAACTCAACCCCAGAACTTTCTACATCCCTCAAGAATGCTTAAGTATTCAAAGAAAATTGCATTAGATGAACCTTGTTATTCCAGAGAATTGTAAAGATCCACACACTTCTTCATAAACCTATAAAAACCTGTCACTAGTTTGTTAGTGATGCTGCTTGATGGGCAGCTGCAAAGTGTCTGAATGCTGTGCTAAGAATTAGCACAGTTATCACTAAACACACCTAGCCACTCGGTCATGCTGCCAGGAAACTGCTGCCACTGGCAGGCAGCTGCATGGAAAAGATTCCTCAGCAGTCATCTACAATCCCCTCTGCCCCAACATAACATCTCTGTTGTCTTCTTAAAATCACTGCTGAGCCACATTCCTAAAATTATCTTTTCCTTATAAATAACACTCCATAATATAAGCAGCTGAGTCTGCTGCTCCTCAAGGTGAGCCATTTAATGGCATTTTCTATTTCAGACTAGAGATTAATTCACGATTTGTTTGACTGGTACACCTACTATATTACACTGAGAGTTAGCCAAAAAGCTCCCATTCCTTTGGGGTATAGCTTCTAAGAGATAGAGGTTAAACCATAAAATTACAGATTTTTTAAAAAAATAAAAATCTAGACCAGTCAAAGAAGAGATTGGAATTAATTTTGATAGCACTGATACAGGAACTAGCACTCTCATCGCATAACTTCTGTAAAAGCAAGGCTTATTTCTTCTGGCAGGTATATTTGGAAAGTCGAGCCCCATTAATACACCAGCAGCTTCTTCAAGACACCAAGATTATCCAGTGCCTAGTTCGGTTTTCTTAAAAAGAAAATTACTAAGAGAAATAAGCTTCATTTATTTGAATGACACTTGTGGATTCCTCTTTTCTTCTAAAAGAAGGTATCAGATAAATAACAAAAAAAAGAAATCAGGGCATTCAGTGTCAACAAAATGTCAACTAATGACATCTAGAAGCATTTTCTCATTCTCTGCAAATGTCACCACTGTTACTAACAACAAAGTATATTTGTACTTGCTTCTATATATTATTATACATGCTAAGTAATTAGCACAGTCAGTGCTTTTATGTCTTTGAAAAAAAAGTGCCTACTCAGTGCCAGATCTATGCTCTTGCCTTGGACACACAAGGCCACAATATATTTAAAAATACAATTACGTCCTGCACACAGAACTGTAAAACTGTGCCAAATCAAACATCTTTGATAACTTTAGGCATGTCAGACATCATCTCCTGGGTGACTATCTGGCTCAGATAGCATTCTTATCAGGGTAACTGTTAAGTTTCTCAGAAAAAAAAAATCATCAAAATGATCAAAATTGAAGTGTATCAGCTGCATTTAAAAAACACTTCAAACTCAGAGCCAACAGTATCAATCTCAGCATCACGCACACTCTCATAAAGACTCTGTGTAAGGGAAGATGCAGGTTTGTAAAGAACTTCCAGGAATGAATCCTGGTTTAAGCCTCTTCCTCAGGGCAAAACCAAGTTTCTGCTCATTAAACTGTGCTACTACATAACAAAAATTGCATGCCTGATTCCAGCTGCTTCTTGTTGCTCCATCAATCCACAAACTTGTACTTACTGTTTCTAGCAAAAACACCATCCTGAGCTGACCTTTTTGTAACTTAAAAATCTTAACTCTCTTTCTGCCCCCAATTCTTTTTCTTCTTTTTTAACAGCTAATGCCACAGGGCCTCCAAACTTAGGCTGCTGACTTCAGGGCTGCTGCCCACAAAGGACTGAAGGATTCTGTACTAGAAAGAGTGCTACACTTCCTTGTTTCTATTCACCCCTTCAAGGGTACTCCCCTGTCAATAAATCATGAGTTCCACAAGCAAAGCAGTACCTCAAGCCACGCACACAACTCGGTATCCCATCAGCAAATGAACAGGAAGGGATTGGACTCATAAAAAAATACTGTCATTTAAAACATGTCATAAACGGCTCAACTCAACTGTAAAATGATACCTTAATGTGAGTAAAATCAGCTGCTGCTCTTCATGTTCTTGCAGTGAAGTTTACGCTTCCACATCCCATTTGGCTTTAGTGGATGATCAAGAATAAAAAAGAATACCAACAAAAACTAAAAAAATCCTAATGAAACAGATTTCAGTGGTTCAGTAAGTAGTAATTCCCAAAACAACACTCTTAAATCGCCTCTGGTCTTAAAAACACACTGTAAAAAGTACACTTGGCTTATATAAAAAAAGAAATTACACTACTTCCTAATATAAAGTAATTACAGGTAATTTAAATATTTTGGTAAATGGACACTAGGAGTAACAGAATTCAAAATTCCTTTCTAAGGACAGAGGACCAAAGGAACATGTTAAAAAAATCCCGGTTTCTCTGTGGATTTTTTGAACTATATTCAATTCAACATACTACAAAAGAACTGGGGAAACAGCTTTATTGATGTCTCCAGCCATTACATATTTTGTCAAAGGCGATGTAATTTAATTTAAGCCATTCCAATTGCCCAGAGCACTCACTAGTTTCTTCAGCTCTTTCAAAAACTTTGTTCCAGTTCTCCGGGTCTCAGATGCTCCATGTGCCCTATAATCTCTAGGGTCTCAGAAGGAAGTGTTTTCCTTGCGGGCAGAACTGGTTACTGAAGCAGACTGCAGAAGCTGGAGAAGTTTGTCATGATGAGAGATTTTCAGTGCATGAGATGTCTGATACGCAGCTGTGAGTCTCCTCAAAGAGTGGATGCTTCAGAACTGCCCTTTACCAAGTAAATGCCACAAAAGCACAAATCAGCTGGTTGATGCAGGATGCTGTGGACAAGTTCTGCCCATAATCACTTAACAGGAAAAGGGATCACGAAATAACATCATTTTTCAACTCAAAGAACAGTCAGCTATACTCAAGAGGTGCCCAAGAGCAAACACGAACATGGAAGAACAAGTAGCAAGTAGTGTCGCCTGTCTATCTCAGACCAGAATGAAAAAAAATAGCTTTTATTTGCACTAGAGGAGGAAGTGTGTACTGACAATCTGTTGATTGCTTTTAAGATTAGGAAAGAAATAGTACACTTGCCAAAGTTTGCTGACCCAAGCACCTCAGAGAAATAAAAGCACAGAACAATAACGTCAACAAAACAGTATTTTTCAAGTTTTTGGAGTGCACTTTTGCATGAAACTTATCATTTTCACAAGTAACTTCAAAGAAAGAGCACAATATAAAGACAAAACACAATAATTTATCAATGGAAGTCTCCACCATCACTAGTGGTCTGTGTCTGACCAACACCCTACAGAGACCAAGCACGCTTACCTCAGGGTTTTGCTGCATTGCCGGTGCATCCTGGGCTGCAGATGGTACTATTGCCCATGTAATGTTGGCACTAGCAGATGATAAGGAGCTGAGGGCACCGTTTTTCAGTTGCTCTGTGGAGTGTGACTTGGGCCCAGGCCATCCCAGGATACCTTCTGAAGCAGAAAACAGGTATCACCTTATGAGAGAGATGACAGATTTCCTCCATTCACCTTACCGTTCCACTGATCTAAATCAGCTGTATCTCTTCTCTGCTTCCATGTACAGCTTTACTTTAGCAAAAAATGATCTTGTACTTTCTGAACTAGCTTATGCAGTATCTCAAATTATATCCCTGCCTTTGGAAGCAAGAAACACCCTAAATAACCAAAGTAAGCATCTTATAGGCCAACTTATCTGTGATTTTTTTTAAGTCGATGAATGTTAGTCCTACCACCAGACTGTATAATCCTTATCTAAAACTATCTGGCATACCTTGGAAATTAAGCAAGAATTCTCTACCCACTATTTTCATAGTTATGAAGTTATCCAAGTAAATGCTGCATTTCTTCTGCCTGAAATCAAAGCCTTAAGCCTAGCAGCTGTATTTTATTTCTGTCTGTACTATTAAAACGGGTTTTTTTTAGATTAAGTACTGAAATACTTTACTGGTACCAAGACCACAGTTTAAAAGAGGTCTCATTAGAAAGATACACATTAAATATGAATCAAACAGAACTTGGCATCAGAACAACCCTTTTTTCTGGGGGCACTTGATTTCCTGGATGAGTTTGTATTTAAGGATGCCATGACAGAAAGTATGATCAGCTAAAGCAATTGCACAGTTGTGCTAACTGCTAACTAAAACATAGTCTCAACAGTCAAATCAGTAGCCCCCAGCACAGGACTTAAAATTTCAGCTATTAATTACACACTGCTATAAAATGTAGAGATATGGATAAGAAAATCACAGCTCTTCAGTCATTACCATAATTTATATATGAATATACAATTAGTGCCACAGGGAGGATCTCCTCTCATCACTGACAAATTTTTAAGATGACGCAGAGCAACACAAGGTACATTAAAGAAGTGCAATTTCTCCTCTCTGTATCACCAGAGATTGTCTCCTAACTGAGGTAAATGGTTCAATCTGGAGAGGCTATGCTGTGCAGTGCTACATTAACACTTCCATTATTAAAAAATGGGCCACAGATCCCATAGCTGACTGAACTCTTACCAAATGCTAGAGACAAAACAGTTACAGAACATTCATCTAAAATGGCACTGAGTTAGGAAGACATGGCAGAAGTTCAGATCTACTTTTGCTTAGGGTGCTTTTGTGGCGCCACCTTTTGCTGAAGAAAGCGTGAGGAAAACATAAGCAAATAGTTAAGAACAAAGTTATTTTCAAAGAGTAACCAACAGGGGAAAAAATCCAGCTTTTTTTCTTTTTTAATATGTGCATTTCATCGAATTATACAAAATTCCCCCTGCCAAAAGAAGAACATTTCTGTGGCTCTCCTGTCAAATTATGTTTCTCACTCTTCATTATTTTGCAATAACAGATCCCGATCTATTTTTCTGTTTCTCTCTCTCAAAAAAGTTGAATAATGGATTACTACTATTTTCCTATTACAGAGACACTAAAAAGAACTGAACTGACTTCTCTTTATGCCAATCTTTAAAAATATGTCATCCCATCATTTCCTTGGGCTATCCATTTTCTTTCTGCACAAACAATCTATTTGGCCTTCACTATAAACAGTTTTGTTTGTTTTTTAATTTATTTTTTTAAATCTAGTTTATGTAAATAAGCACAATAAAAAACTCCCACATGAAGAAGTACCTCACTTCAGGGGAAATTTTTAAGTGTGAACATTACTTCATCACCACAAACATATTTTTAAAAACACTATACTAGTTTTCCTTTTCAGTGCAAACACATTGTAAAAAGACTTTTGTATTTTTCTGCACATTTTTGAGTCTCTAAGAGAAATAGAAACTGTTAGAACTAGGCAAGCGTGTTTTCTCTCCTGTACCAAGGGCAATGCTACCCTCACAAAACAACAAATCTTGTCAGCCTAATCAAATTTTAAACAGATCTTAAAAACACATTACGACCTAGCCAATACCAACAGGATGCCAAGAGTTACATTCATTTCCTCAACACTTCTACATATGAGAAAAATTGTTTTGTTAAACTGTACATCTGGAACTTGACTACTTTGCAGAAGAGAAATATGCAGGAAAAGATATTAACTCACACAGCACAAAAATCTAAACAAATAAAGAGTATCTTTGAACAAGTTGAAAAAAACTCCCACCTAGTTTCAAAGTGCCACCAGGGAGCCTGTGATAATCTTTAATCTACATATCTTACTCTGAGATGTCAGCATTCTCATATCATCCCAAGAGACTTGCCATATATCTAATACAGCAGCTCACGTTTCAGGTAAAAGCAATCTCTGATGAGAGAACTCATCAGAAATTATCTTAAAATCAACTAAGACTAGAATACAATCTCTGTGTGGAAAGGCCACAACAATATGGCTCCTACTTTACTTATCAGTTTTCCAAAACTTCTCATGACAGTTCTTCAGGTGCTTTTTTCAGTTTATCAGTACACCCAAAATGTTCTCATCTGCACTAGTGCAAATTACTCTTATCACAAAATAGTACAGGCACAGCTGTTGTCTGTGCCATATCTAATCCAGTTGTTTTACTGGAATTTACTCTCCACAGACTGAGCTGCCACCTGCAAATCATTTGATCCACTCTAATGGAATTGCCATCTTTGACACTTTATGGGACTCAAAAATTTCTATCACTAGTTCAATCCCTGTTCTTATAAAGACTTTAAATATATATATACATATACATATATAAATATATATAAATTAAACATAATATGAGAAAGTTCATCTTCTGAGTTGGATATGAATAGGAAGAAACTGCTGTAATTGCTTTGAGGTTTTTTTAACCAGATTTATTTCTCTGTTCTCAGTCATAGCCAAAGAGAGCTGACAGAAAGGTAAATTCTAATCTATTTTGATACATTTCAGAGCTGTAAAGGAATTCTTCAGAAAGGCAGTCACAAAGAAGTATTGAGAGCTACATAACTACTTTACTATTTGCTTTAAGACTATGCAAAGCACTACACTAATTAAAACAAAACATCTGTTTCTGTAGTTAACAATGTAAAAATCAGAAAGGATGTACCAAATACACAACTAGTAAAATCAGCCATATCTCTTCTACCTGCACAGTGTTTGTTCTGTAGTTGCAGGCATGAAAACCCAAGTCTGATTCCTCTGAAAATTCAGAGCATATGTATATATAAAACAAGAGTTCTTACAGAACATACCCAAAAATTAGCTTCTTTCCCTCTGCCCCTCAACAGCAGCTTCCACTGTGACAAACACGCAGCAGACAAGAACACCAAGGCACACGAGAACACTTGTACCTAAACAAAGTACAGCATCCAGACACAACCTATTTATCCTTTCCCTATAGCAATGCTACAGTTCACAAACATCTGTTTTAGAGGGCACAATAGGTTGTATCCCACACAAATGCCCTCAGGAGAAACATCTTTCCCTTCTACAGGTGCACACTGCAGGAGTGGGGGGAGTTCTCTCCAAAGAGAAGGTTTACAGATTTTTCAGTTCAACAATGTTGATAATTTTCTTTTGTTGGTTTTGATTTTCTGGGTACCTGATGTACCTTCAAACTCACTTTTGCATGATAATGGCTGTGTGAAATACGCTTAACTATTAACTACCTCAACTGCGTTAACAAAAACCTTTCTAATTTTAATTTCTATGGTCTTGCCTGGGAGACTATTAAAAAAACACCACCAAACAACCCTACATTTTTTCCCTGGCACAACTGTAAACTAACATCTATTGATAACACTTTGGTGACGTATTTTAAATATACTCTAACAAATATCCCCTAACAGTGCAGCAGCAGGCCTTGAGGAGAAACCAATATTAGATCTGGATTCCTTCCCCTGCCAGGGATGGATGAGACAGTTTGGTCTCTCTGCTGAATCCCTACAGCACACTGAACCAGCAACAGCAAATGGCAGCTGCATCACTGCTTTTCACATGAGATTGTATTTGCTAATGTTGTGTGAGCACTAGAAAACAATGTTATCTTCCAACGAAAGAAGGACACATAAGGAATAATGTATTAGCCTTTAGATAGAACAGCAAATTGTTCTGGTTATTCTTGACAGAAGCAAAACTGGTGATAGTACAATTAAGGGAGAAATGACTGACCAAGCCAACTTTACTAAAGTACACCAGCAACAAAGAATATGAACTCCCCTGTTTTCTTTCCTCACTCTTCCCTGCCCTCACGCATTTAAGCACAAACAAGGACTTACTTATCTGCTCATTTTTCTCTCATCATCTCTGCTGCAAGAGAATTCCTAGCTGCCATTTGTAAACAAATTGAAAGCATCTAGAGTTTGTCTTTCCTGTCCATTTATTTTCTCCATAAAGGAGGCAATAGAGAATTAAAAGCTCAAGTATATCCTGTCCCCAACTCCAGAATCATCTCCGATCCATTTGTTTCCATGGGAGCCAAAATCAGCAGCACCTGCACATTAAACTTCAAAAAATCCATAGTAAGGATGACTTTGGTTTTTGTTTTTAAAAAATCTTAATAAAAATGCAATGTTCTACGGTTTGGAAAAGTGGGCAAGGGAGAGACAGAAAAATATAGAAGGGAATGCCCATCAGGAAGATGCTTTATTCAGTAAATGAATGGCTAATGTGAAACGCAGATTAAAAGAACGGATTGATCTGTGCAGGCTGCTACTACAAGAGAGGATTCTGTCTGCCAAAACACAAAAATGAAAAAAAACCCAGACCTAAAACACAACATACGCAGAGCTACATTAAAACAAACATTCAAGTTTGCTCTGTTCACAGTCTGGGAGAGAAGAACGTTAACAATTGCAGTCAACAGGCTCTGGAGATACTCTTCTGCCAAGGAACAGAGCTGGAAAAAAAACAAGACTAGAACTTCTAAAGTTAGAAATTAAGACAAAAGTTTCTTCTCCATATTTTTATTTTCAAAGGTACCTGCTCTTTGTCTGCATGCCAAATAAGCTTGTCAGAAGCACTTTAGATGTACCTAAGTTGTGACATTCCCAGCCAAAAAGAAAGGCCTTGATATTTTCTTCTGTTCTACAAAAAAACCCCAAAATTCCCAAACTGAAAGAAGCTTGTAGAGATGCAATCCCTCATCCTGTACTCACACTATATGTAACCAACACTTTTAGCAATAATACCCTTCTCTCTGGCATATTTTCAATGAAAAAAAAATTACAAAAATTTAGCCAGTGATCAATGCACATACCTTTAATAATGAGAGCTAGAAAAAATTTTTGACATTATTTGACATTATTTTGACTCAAAAGTAGAAACACAAGACAGGATTTTACTTCAATGACTGTTCTTGTCGATGTTACTTCCAAAAAAGGCAATCACAAAAATCTTTCCATGAAGCTTCAGAGTGGAAATAAAAAAATTATTGACTAGCCTTGAAGACAAGATTGAAGACTTCAGTTTAATCTTCATGTCTGCTTGTAGGCTTGAGGTCTAAGACTGACAATTCGTGAGAAACATGAAACGGAAAAATCATGTCATCCTTAAACTATTCCATTAGAAAAGATGCCATAAAAATATTTTAAGTCATGACCTACATAATTGTAGATTCTGGACAAGATTCCACTAAAGAGAATGCCAAGCTGCTTTCTTTCTACTCTTATTACTGGAAAACAGCAACAAAAATATTTACATCAAAAGAAAGAAGACACTTTTTTTTTTTCTTGTTTAAAACAATAAATGACAGTAAATCTGTTTAAAATAGCTACTATTTAACTATAATCTTCATGAGAGCTTTCCATAAGTACTAGATCAGAAACTCACAGCCACTTTTACGTCCTTGCTTTAGAGGCAACAAGACTGCAAGGCCTCCAGTGCCCAGGAAGTCAGCAAAACTTGCACAACCAGCTATAAGGACTCCTAAGACACAAGGAAATGCACAGAGAAAGCAGGTCAAGTAGATGTATATCTACTTTTAAGGCAGTTCTCTCTCTTTATGGCATGATTGTGAGAGCTTTGGTTGCTGAAGGAAAGCAAACTCGAGGACAGGTTCAAGTCACCAAGGCTAAACAACTGAATATTTCTCACACTCTACACAAGGAAGACTATGTTCCCTGGCTGGACTGGATTACTTTCCTGAACTGTAGGCTAGAAGCAAGAAAATAAATTATCAAATTCCTATCTTGTCTTTATCTATGCATTCTGCCCCACAATGCCCACTAGCATCTGTACACCACACAGGAGGTAATGAGACAGCACTGGGATGGAAGCAATTCAGCAATAAATTTCACAGGGCCATGACATCTTACAAGAAAGGTGTTTGAAAATTCCTATCACAGAAGCACATGGTTTTTAAACTAACAAGAGTCTTTTTCACCTGACAGTGACAGTAAAGGTCATCTTCTGTTGTACCTGCTGGGTAAAAAATTAAAAGAATTCACCTGGAGGACACAATCAGAATGAACTAGATCATCTCTCAGAATTAGAGTTTGCTAGGGGATTACTTAAAGGCTTTAGTCTGAATAGGTATGAGCTTATGCAGCTTTGATGACTCTGAAACTCTACCGACTCAGCAGAAACGTTAAGTCTATCAAAGTATGCCTGGAAAAGATTAAGTGTGTAGGAAAACCAGTAATCAAGACTTGTAGGCCAGGTTCTTTCAGGCCACTGTGTTGCATAATAAGGCCTAGGGAAAAAAAAAATCATTTCAGTCAGGGAGAAGAGACTAAATATTTCAGCAGCTTTTAGTTCCCTTCTTAGTTTTTTGGTTGGTTTTTTTTAGCTTCCATACCTAAGAATAAGCCCACGCACACACTGAAGAATTAACTGCTTGCATTCAAGCTCTCACAGTTACACCAAAGATGCTGGTGTGAACCAGTGCCAAAGGATTTTGATTCCTGAAAGAATTGATGTGCAAGCTTACAGTCTTAGGAAGAACAAACAGAAACACTTATTAGATTTCATTATTCAGTATTTCATAGTCATGACTTTCCATAAAAAAAAAAAAAGGGGGAGGATTCCCTTTAAGCAATTACTAATGTTTTGCTTGCTTTTTTCTCTTCTTGTCCACAGATCCTCAGAAACCATTACCAAGTCAAAACAAAGACACTGATTTAACAGAAGATTATGTGGATACAGATTCAAGTACAAGTACACCTCAAGTCATCTATCTCTTGACAGATCACATGGAGATGAAAAACAACCTTCAGGGACCTTGAAGCTAGAAAGTAACTTTTCTGCGAAGGACATTTTCCATCTCTGTTTCAAACCATTCTCTTCTGAAATAAAGTTATATCAAATAATTTAATTCTATGCACTTTATCATTACTATTTAGATAAGTAAAGGGGGGTTGCATTTTCTACAAGAAAGTGGCAATTTTTTAAAAATCATGTTCCTTTATGAAACCAATCAGAATCAGGATACAGGAAAGTCAGCACATACCATAGGACAGGTGTCAGAAGGTTTAATATTGTTTTTTCTAAGAACAATTTTCACATCATTTTCCTGCTTCCCAAGTAACCCTCTCATATTTCTATTCTCCTCACTATGGGAATGCTCCAAAGGCTGCCCCATGTGCCATCTCTCATTAGCCTTGAGGGCATATCCTGCCCTGTAGAGAACCTGCTGCAAGTAAGGACAGGTTGAGGGGGATTGTTGTGGCAGCACCTGAAGAAAACCCAAAAAGCCACCCCATATCCAGAGTTCTGCTGCTGCTGCTTCTCTTACATCAACACTTGCTGTTGTTCTTAAGACTTGGCAACGCAGTTTATGCATGGAAAAATGCTAACCACCCTTCCAGAAAGCACAAGGTCCAACTTCCAGTATTATGGACAGACCCACAACTGGGTGAACTGGAAAAACCAAGGTATGTGGGGACTGAAAGGTTGATGCCTGCACACCTCTGTGGAGTATCACACTGACATTTTAGGCTCATAAAAATTTGCTACAATTTTTTTTTTTTTTTAAAGCATGGAAAACTCTTTTCAGACTCAAAGAAAACTACAGACTGAAATAAATCCACCTCAGCAACATCCTTCCATACAGTAAACTAGAAAAATTATTTTCACTGTAGCACTGTGAAATATTATTTTTATCAAACAAATCTGTATTGAAATCTATTTAAAAAAAAAGGAGGGGGAGCAAACTAAAACAACCAAGCTGGTTCTGCACTGCCATTAACATCAGAAATGTAGGTTTATATATACCTCTTCTCCATGCCCCATTTTCTTTGTCTTGCTGTCTTCAGGACTGGATTTCTCTAAGAAGACTCAGGACCACCTCTTTTCCTCCTCTCTTCTGACTGCAGTACATTTTGCATTCTTTTTTCAGGCAAAGAATTATGGTGCTTGAGCTGCAGAAGCTCACAAGCTGCTCATCCCAACTTGCCTCTCTGAGAATGGTTAATTTTGCCTGCTTCATATCATAATAAAACACCCCAAGGCATATGAAACAATACCCAAGGGAGCTTGTGCTCACCTGATGACAGTGTCCTGTTATGCTGTTGGCCCACTTGATGCATGCTTTGCTGTAGCAGACTCAGGCATTCTCCAAGGCAGCTCAGGGTGGCAGCAGAGGTAGCTTTTAAAAGTAGCAAGTCCTGATCCAAGGCAGTAAGGGGTCCAGAATTTGGGAGAGCTTCAATGGCTTGTACAAGATTCTTCTGTTGTCCTTCAGCTTGGCTCATGATCTGTAAAGGTCCAAAAACATCTGCTGTCATAGGAAATAACACTATGTAGCTATTAAATTCTTATGGATTGAAATAGTGACTAAATGTGAAGAACTACCACAAATGAATGTTAATGTTCTGATCCAAACACACCATATACTCACCTACAAAAACGAAGCACTTGAGACTACCAAAGGCCTGTAAAAATGTCAAGACTATGTTAGAGAAAATAGTCTCTTAAAATAGTAGGTTCACAGTAGGTTTAATAGTGACTCATACTTTCTGAAAGTCTTTGTAAGGAAAAGTATGAAAATTCTACTTCCTTCTCCATTATTAATTTAGGCTTAAATTTTCTTGCTTTTTTATGTGATGTGAGATGCCCAAGGAAGTTACACTGTCCCTCCTCCCTTCCTACATAAAGTATCTCACCAAGTTTAAGAACAGGCATTATCCACTTCTCAAACATCACTAAGGACCTGTTTTTACAAAATGCAGTAATTTTTAAGTTTACAGACATTAGCATAGGAAGTGACTTAGGGTAATTATTTCATATCCAATATGAATACCAGCTGTCAGGCAGAAAGTTAGCCTCTTTCTGGATTTGGACCATCCAGATGAAGACAAAAGGGATGCTTGTAAAACAGGTAAAAACAGTATTTGAGCAGGCTGCTCTTTAAGCAAATTGGCCAGCTTTCAAAATCCTAAAGCCAAAAGAAAAAAGGGATGTTCAAAATTTCTCTCTCCATTTTTAAAGCCTGTAGGAAATCATATAGTCACATGACAAGCCTCTTACACTTACCTTGCAAAAAACTTACTGCAAAAGCTTGTCTACACTTGAGGTATCCAAAGCTTTCAGAAAAATATATCTGAAGGCATCATAATAAACAAAGATTCAAGCTCCATTTGTCCACACTACTGTACTGTTAAAATGTATTATGAACTTCATGACTTTTTTATTATCATTATTATATTTTCAAGCCTTGTCTGCTTTCTGCAGTCTTCCTATGGTACTGTAAATTGACTGATTAAAAATGTATGTTGAATGGACTGAAAAGCTAGAAAGAAACTGAACTCAGAGACACAAATAACCACTCTTGCAAAAAAAAGACTAGAATTAAACAAAAAGCTATTGATGCAGTTCGTAAATTTAGCCAAATGCCTTGCTGAAGGTTAAGATGACATTTCAATAATCAACATTTAAAACAGAGGCCAAAAGTTCAGTAAAAGCCACAATTTTAATTTGCTTTGGCAGAAAACAAAACCTGTCAGAAGGTGACACAGACCCCTCCAATATGCAGCTTTAGGGAACCACAGAATCAATCCCAGGGAATGCTCTGCTTTCAGAAGTCACAGCATGAACCTGAGCTCCATAGCACAGACAAGGCAACTGCTTCAAAGATAAAAACAAAAATACAACAGACACACACTCATGCAAGTATTCCTCCTTCATGGAAGGAGCACAAGGAGGAAAACAGAAGGAACAGCCAGGAAAAAAGAGATGACCATCTCCCTGGAAGACTAAACAATATAATTGTATGGAAAACTGCTTCTCTCCTTTTCCCATCCTGCATAAGAGTGTGAAATTGAAAAACTGACCTTCTCATATTTCACAGTGACAGAAATGTTCTATTTTCATTTCCAAGTGACTAGTTTTCCTACTTCTTTTTTTTTCTTTGTTTTTTTGGGGGGGGACAGCTTACAAATCCAAGATTTGCTTCCATAAAAAATAAAATCAAAAATAAAACTAAAAGCAAAACTGAAAACTTTAAACAGCTCAATTTTCCTCTCCCCCTTAACAAAGGACCATACTCTTTCGCAGATAAGACAGGAGCATAAGATAAACTGATCAGGGAGTTTAGAAAACATTTGGAAAATTAACTGAATATTTGTAGCTATCACCCAGCCCAAACTTTACAGGCTTTTGTCAGCTAAACAAGGTGTTGGTCCATGCCTTACTGTTTTCTAGATGACCTAAGACAGCTTTAAAGTAGCCTTTTGATTCATCTTTTCCTTGCTACCTAGTTTCATATTATAGTTGTGGTAATAGCAGCTGCTCTATGGACCTGACACAGCAGAAGGCATTTGGAACTGCAACTTCTGTGTAGGATTTAAAATATTAGAACTTACTTAATATTTACTGCTCAAGCAGTGACCAAAACCACACTGTTTAACGTGTTGAATGCCCAGAACAAAGATGAAGAATCTCCCCTATTCTAAAGTGACAGATCAACTCTACGGCAAAAAGGATAAGGAAATTATACATATTGAAATAACTGAACTTTTTTTACATCTTTGCCAATTTTTTTAAAAGACCCTGACAAAGGATTTCAGAAGAGCTGAAGTGTAGTTGTTCTACAGAGAGTAAATCAAGGAGGAGCTAACATAAAAACACCAAACCATACAAGATGAAACATTAAAGACATTAACCTTTAACAGGACAGCCATTAAGTCATGTAGTTATAGCATCATCCTCTGTCTTACTGGGGGGTCTGTTTTTTGCTTTCTCCCAGTAGAGGAGAGGCAAAATGCTTGACTTACTAGCACTCTAAGCTCATTTCAAAACCAGAATGAAAAGCTTTGATTTTGAGAAAGGGACGTTTTTAACTCTGCTTTTCCAAAGTGAAGTAACTTGCCTAATTTTGAATGACTTTGCTCTTACATGGGGTTATTTTAGCACCTTACATTTCTCCATCCTTCCCATTTGAAAATACAGACAGCTCAAATTAGTAGCTCTCCACTCGTAACAACAACAAAGGCTATTCACCCATCTCCTCACCAAATATTAACCCATTTCTCTTCCCACTCTTGTTCTGGATTTTGACACTTCCTCTTCACCTGCATATTCTGCTCATAATATCACAAAACAATTGCACATTCTCAGAAATGAACCAAAACTTCAAAAATACAACTTTATGATAAATATATGATAAAAAAAACCCTGAAAGCCCCGTCAGGACTGCATGTATTAAAAGGAGTTATATATGTGCAAATAAATATCTAGCATTATTAGGCCTGCATTTACTTTAATTGCAAAATGTTCAGTAAGAGGAAGCCTCATCCTAGGAAGACACCAGCTCAAATGCATGGTTTGCTTCTTTCTCCATCTTCTGCCTGATGCAGGAAAACAAGCAGATGACATGTTTTCCCTATTAACAGCTGCTGCTGAAGCGTGAAGGAGATTCAGACCTTTTAGCCTGTCAGAAACTCTTAGGTATTGCCTGTTCTTGTAGTGGATTGACTTTGGCCGGTTACCCAGTGCTCACCACCTCCCCTCCTTGGCTGAACAACAAAAAGTTTGGGGGGTCAAGGTAAGAACAGGAAGGTCACTCAATTACCATCACAGGTAAAACAGAATGGACTCAGGGAAATCAGTGTAATTAGTACCCATCAGAGTAAGGTGACGAGAAAATAAAACCAAATCTTACTTTTCCTCTACCCCTCCCTTCTTCCCAGGCTTAACTTCATTCCCAGTTGTACTACCTCCTTCCCCAGAGCAGCACAGGGGACAATTAGGGGGAGTTACATTTTTTTCATGACATATTGTCTCTGCCACTGGATCCTCCTTGCTCTCTTCACCTGATCCAGCATGGGAAACAGACCTGCACAAACTGCTCCAGTGCAGGTCTTTCGCAGGGTCTTAAGTTCTGTCAGCAAATGCTTCAGCCTGAGCTTCCCACAGGGTCACAGCCTCTTTCAGGCATCCACCTGCTCTGGTGGGGTCCTCCACAGGCTGCAGGTGGATCTCTGCTCACCATGGACCTCCATAGGCATTCTGCTTCACCATGGGCTGCACCACAGGCTGCAGGGAAATCCCTGCTCCAGGACCTGGAGCACCACCTTTCCCTCCTTCAACACTGGCCTTGGTGTCTGCAGTTGTTCCTCTCACATATTCTCACTCTCTTCTCTGGCTGCTATTAAGCATCAGTTTTCTCCCCCTTCTAAATCTGTTATCCCAGAGGCTCTACCACCATGGCAAACGGGCTTGGCCAACTGTGAGTCCATCGTGGAGCCAGCTGGCCTTGGCTCTTCGGATGTGGGGAAGCTTCTGGCAGCTTCTCACAGAAGCTATGCCTGTGTCCCTTCTCAAGCCAAAGCCTTGCCATGCAAAGCCAATACAATTCTCCTGAGTAACACTCAAAGAAACCTGGCATCCAATGACCAGCTCATGCATGTCAGAATGCAACAGGAAACATCTGTGATGTTTTCCTCTCTAGGTCATCCCCTCCCTACCACTTGCTCCAAAACAATCTCACAGCTTTTGTCGCTGCCTGCTTCCTCCTCCTCAGGGCTGATCTTAACATCCTGTGTGATTGCCTACCCCAGCCACAGCAACTGCTACCTACTCCTTCACAGCTGGAACTGCACCTCCTGTTGTGACCACATATCCAACCACGATGCAAGAGACCACACACTTACGTGACAAAAAGTCACAACAAATGGTAAGTAGAAATGACTAATTCTCAGGGTTATTTCCACAGTATGTGGAAGATAAGCAGAAAAAGCCATGAGATACCCTAGGTTTGCAAAGAAATTTATTTCAGACATAATAAGATGAAAGAACATTCTTTCATGTGGTAAATAAGCCAAAATTAGTTATTAAAAATTAATTTAGGAAGTAAAAATGAATAATTGAAGTATTTTCCATGCTAAATGAAAAAACAATACGGGAATTAAACACTTTGTTAAAATACTAGATAATATATTAATCTTTTCCACGCAGAGAAATCATCTTACAAAATCTGAATGCCATTTTTGATTTAAGGCTTCAATTTTTTTCTGAAACTAGAAAGAGAAAGGGAGAGATTCCAAATAATTGAGTATAATAATAAATAATCTCTATTCAAGATTTTTCCTCCCATCTAACAACAAAAATAAATAGAAACTTCAAAGAAAACTGAATGGCCACACCTGAATGTAAGAGCATATGATTGCTTTTGACATTATTTTATTTTAAATGCTTTTGTTATCCAGACTCCAAGACTAACAGGCATAAGTCTAGGACAGATGTGTATTATCAGATCATCTTTCTTTCTAGAATTATTGATCCTACAGGATTTTGCCCAATTAACACAGAGCATTGGAACTACCTACAGCAAACACCAGCTTTATGCCATCTCTAAAACTTCTCAATCCACAGCTGCTGCAGGGACACCTCCCACGACAGTGACTTCAGGTTCCTCAAAGCAAAGGAAGAATTACATCAGCCATATTACCTCAGAGGGCAAGCAGACACTCTCCCTTTGCCACAGGGGCAACGTGGAGCTGGCCAAGAAAACAAGTAGCATCACTGATCCTGTCTTTCTACATAATGATTTAAATACTTCAGATCATCCTACCCTCCCTTCTAGAATATAAAACATGAGAGACGTTCTTCAGACCGTGCAAGCCACAATCCAATACACATATAAGCAATTTCAGTTTTAATTTAAATTTAGCTTAAATGTTGCTAAAATCTAGTTTCAATACTGTTGATAACATAATTGAATTTTTATAGTCAGTATTAAGATACGCCTACCCATGCACGAGGAAAAATCCAAAACACTCCAGAGAAAAAAGAGTGTTCTTTTAGCACTGAAAACCCACAGAAATTCTGTATCATAAAGCTCCCCTGTGACATGCTAGAAATCATTCATGAAAGAGTCATTCTGCTCGATCAGTTAATAACTCTTTTTCTCTACTGTAGTAATCTCTGCACACCATCGCCAGCAGCACGTGGTCTGATGACTTATCTGGCAATTCCTCTGAAAGATTTAATGCAGTGATTTTTATTTTTAAATCCTTTTCATTATTGACTGCATGCAAATTGAAAACAGTTATTAAAAACATGGGAAAATAAACAACACAATAAAAAGTGCTTATACGAAAAATAGAGCATCTGTAAAAATAAACAGTTGTGTGGAAAAATCTTTAGACACTTAAATAGTAATAGAAATGCAACATGCATCACTTCCTTAAAACTCTAAGTCAAGCTGCCCTTGTGAGAAGTTTACTGCTTTTAAAGACCAGGAAATAGCCAGTTTGCTGCTGCACTCTCTCTTAGCAGGATTTGAATGGTTGGAACTTCATTTGGAGTGGGTTTTTTCTAATATGAAAACACAGTCTCTCTGACACATGCAGGCACACACACTTTCTGGAAATATTAATTTTTGGAAAATTGTACCAGAAAAATTACTTTCCAGAAAACACTAGGAAAGGACAGAAGGTGAGACCAGCTTTTCAAACTACTCTAGAGTAAGTCACAAGTGATATACGAGTCAGGACATTTAACGATTGTTAAACACACATATTTCACAGGGGTTGGGATTTTTTTCTTTTATTTCATAGAAAACATCTTTCTTCTTAAAAGCAAAAGCAAATGAAGAACAGAAGAGTCCACACACAGGAAATAAAAGCCTTCTAAGTCGCTGTAAATGTGATATATTATGTTGCCACATGAACCTAAATCAGTCATCAATTCTGATCTTGAGCGAGGACTCCTCTTGCATTCCTGACCTGTATTTCATCAACACCACAAATTAGTCATATTGTTAAATCAAAAGTTAAAACAGCCAGTGTAAGTAGAATGTATGTATATATATACACACATACATCTATCAAGAATATATGAAAATGTAAGATACTGATACCTGGAACTCCAACGTCACTAAAGCAATCACACCAATCACTAACTGGACACACTAGCTACCAATTCAGCTCGTGTCCACAAATACAACACTATTTCCATTAAACTTGCCCGCTTTCCACTATTCTGAAAACAGAAAGAGCATCAACACACGCGCAAGAAGACTACCATAAATACTGTTAAACATCAGCTCAGAAAGTGTACCTCACCAACTGAGATGTCTGGCAAATGAAGATAACTTGTACAAATGCAGTAAGTGATTTTCTGGTTTTTTTTCAAATTTCATGCACTGTTGTTTGAGTTAAGCATAAACTCTGCAGAGCAACTGAACTTTTGCCTTCACTTAATTACTGAAAAGCCTTCTCAGACTACTCAAGGTTACTTGCTATGTTCATCTTACTACTTGACAAAAGAAATTTTCTGACGAGGATTTAGAGACTTGACTTTTTCTTCAATAAAGTCACGTAACAGATCTCTCAATGGAGTTCCATCTATAGCATGCAAGCTAGGAAGACAAAATTACAGCTTAATATATAACTAAGGTGAAATAACTAAGAATAGAAGTACTCCAATAGCTAACAGAAATCTCTCATCAAGACGATTTTGCGCTTCAGCTTTTAAAGTGTCCAGTGCAGGAACACATACAAGACCTGATGACCACTCGTAACATATCTGTACACTTCGCTTGCAATAAAACCTGACCTTTGGACCAAAAAGAACCTCCTTAAACTGTAAACAGGAAAGAATTCTACCCACAAAGCTTCAATCTGGAATAAGAGCCACAGCTGCCTCTGTGAACATTACTATGCAAATGAGAAAAAATGTTTTAAGGAAGGATTCTAGAACATCAAGTGAGATACTCTGAAAGTATCTTGGAAAGATGGAACCAGATAATGCCATCTGTATCAGCTGTCCTTTCCTGATTACTGCTTCCCTCCCATTACCAGGAATAAGCACGAAATTCTCCATTATCGTTACCTCAGGGTAGCAGCCAGCTTGACCTCAATTATTTTAACGAAACAAACAATGAACATTAAAATTGGAATGACTTGTTATGTAATAGTTATTAAGGCTCAGACACATACATCCTATCAACAAAGCTTCAAAGGAGCAAGTTAATTATCAGCTGGCATGTAATTTGCAGAGACACAAAAAGTGACGGAATAAACAGAACTCTACCTCTGACAATCAGGATGGAAGCTAATCACCAGGGCACATTTCTTCTTCCTTTTAGTCCTTGCCTCTGCTTTCACAATGCAATTTTTTCCCCTCAAAGGAGAATGAAAACAAGCTCTCTCCACCCCACTTGTTATTTTGTTGTCTTTTCCCTAACCAGGAACCCACAATCTCTGTTACGGGAAAAACTGAAAAGTCGGTTGTTACATATCTTCATTGTCTCAGCTAACAAAACATTATTTCCTTTGGGGTTTTGTTTTGGCTTTTTGTGCTCAGCCTTCTCACCACTCCACAGGGCGGTTCCTTGTGAGGAAAATCTTCCAGAGCAAACATCAAATGTCATCAGGACTGAGTCTAAAAGTCTAAGACAAAAACAGGGAGTGGAGGAGGCAGGCTGGCTCAATTGTTTCCTGTTCTCAACTACTCTTACCAATCTGCTGCTGTCTCACTGGTTGCCATCAGCAGCAACTCCTGGGGCTGTGAGCTCTCCACAGACCTCAGCACAGGGTTTACTGTCCAGGGAACAGCTCTTATTTACCTACTTCAGTCCTGAAAATTTTGTATTGGTTAGTTAATGTTTTCATATACCAAACATGAAACTATGCTCCTTTTTTTACATATTCAATTCCTGTTTTGTATCTTCAACTTCTGCAACTTGGACACTGTCTTGGGTTACAGAAATTAAAATGTGTATTCTATTTTCATCTGGTGAAAGCAGTTGGGGAATTGTTCTCCTTTATCTCTTGTAACTCTGGTAGGAGGGGGGTGGGTGCCTTTTGATAATGAGCCAACCGTTAAAGCCAGGTGGGGCAGTGTTTCTTATCTCTTTCACTGCCCGTCCTCCCTCCAGGGGAATATTTTGTGCTAATGGACCACTAAGACACCCCTACCCTCCCCAAGGTAGTACATCCACATTCCATCATCCTATTGTGAGATGCTCCACCCAGTGGGGGGAGCCAACCATTCCAACCTGGATAAAACTGGGACTCAGGAGCAGAAAGCATCTAGCTTCGCCCCATTCCCGGAGGAAGACTGAACCCCTTCTCACCACTCCTGGACCCTTTTTGGCTACTTCAACAGAACCACATCTGCCACTCCAGGAGGACTCACTTTTGGACTGCTTCCAACACCCTGACCAACAGGGTGTCTGGAGTAGCTCTGACTCTGCCAGGGTTTTCCAGGATTGCTTGTTTATTTGTTTGCTTGTTTGGTTGGGTGATTTTGTCTTCTACTACATTTGTACTGTTAATATTCCTAGTAAAGAACTGTTATTCCTATTCCCAAATCTTTGCCTGAAAGCCCCTAATTGCAAAATTATAATTTGGCGGGGGGTGAGGGGTTTACATTCTCTATTCTAAGGGAAACTTCAGCTTTCCCTGGCAGATACCTGTCTTTCCAAACCAAGACAGACACTTACTGCAAATCCTTACAATATAATTCTATTTTGCACAGACAACATTCATTCATCATTTGATGAACTACGGATGTTTTCTCACTGGCCTACTATCCAGTAGCTTATTAATCACACCTGCAAGCTCCCTTGTTACTAGTTGCACAGCTACAATAGTAAGACTTCATATTTTGTAAGTCTGAATACTATTGCTTTAGTCCATAAAGCTACCAGGTTTGGGGCAAAGAGGAAAAGGGGGACACAGGTCTTTTTTGCTGAATGGTCTGAAAGCCTTAAACATTCCATACAGTGGCAGAGGAGGAAAATTAATCTATCCTCCCAAGCAATTTTCAGTTGGCTATGGCTCAGGTATATGAAGTAAGCTCCTCCCTTCCTCCCTTCAAAATGGGCAGAAGCTCAGCAAGAAAGGGACCTGAGCTAACTTAACTACCTGTTTTACAAAAGCATCATTCTGTTCAGAAGAATGAAAAACAAGATATATTTAACAAACCTATCTCCAAGCACCAAAAATTACATGATATTTGTACTTGTCAGTGTTCTCTGGGACTTCATTAAGACACTTTATTTGGATGAAAAATACTCCCAAGGACAATCTGAGTGTTCTGAGTTTCTAAAGAAGTCTGCTTCTTACATCTGGGAAGCAGAGAGACACCAGAGAGAGCTTCACAGCCCTTGCAACACAAGCGGTTACTCAAGAGGATCGAAGCAGTTCTGGCAAGATCCCTGAGAATGCCTCCAGAAATCTCAGCAAAACAGCCCACCTACGTCAGGCCAAAACAAATCAAATGCTCCTTTGCTACCTTCTTACCACACATAACAACCCCAAACATAAGGATAAATACATGCTTTCTGTATTCAATCTGTCCTCCTCACCTGAGAAGTGAGCTACTGAATGACAGAAAGGAAACTGGGGGCAGGGGTGAGGAAAAGACCTTGTGTCCATGCAGACAGACTAGGACACAAAGTTCAGATTTTGCCAGAGAATATTTAAGTAGACAGACAACCTTGGATTTTCTAAACTAGAGGATGCTTTTAGTCTTAATCAATATTCTGATATATATTCAGCTTTCCGTGAGTGGCTTCATATTATAGAGGAGGGGGAAAAATGGGAGTGGAGGGAAGCTTTTCCTGTCATTCTTCCAAAATTTTTTAGTTATTCCGATATCTTCTTGCTGCCTAAATCTGAAGGAGAACACTTCTCCCTCACAAAACAACATCAGCTTCGTGTTGTTTTCCCTGTGGAAGAGGAACATTTACAAACAAACCAATGTACTAAAACACTAGAGAAAAATAAAATTCCTCTAACAGTGTCAGCTGTCTAAGACTGTTCCATGGAGTCACTCCACAAGCTTTAGGTGAGAAGTGAAATCTTTTTAAAAATAGCTGGTTGAGACAAACTGTACCAACAAGCACTGCATTTTCCCACAAATCAGAGTGAATAAGCCATTTTTCTGCAAAATGACCAGTATCAACCTAGCACTGGTCACTTTGCCACTGGAGGGAGGTGTCAGGGAATCAGGACCTGCTGCAAGAGACATGACAGTTTTCCTCTTTTGTGTTAGAGCTTCCTCTGTTGTGTTAGAGTTTCCTGTGAACACTCCATGTGTCTGGGTAACACATGACATTTTGTACAAATATAAACTAGTAAGTGCTGGATTCCCTTGCTTCTCTTGAGTATTTCCTATTAACCATATCCTACTAACAGCCATCTATTCAGACTTTGCATTTACTGTCAAACACAACTCAAGGGGAGCAGAGAGTTGGAATCTCGAGGAAAAATCACAGGGAAGAGAAAAAGCAGCTCCCAGGTTGTTTCCCCCACCTCAAGTTGCTCTCAGTGATCCAGAACCAAAAAATTAGAGAAGCAAAAGGAAGAAGTCCACAAATTCAAGTAAATCTTGGATGGCAGCTGGCTGCCATCTAGCCAAGCAGGAATCACACTGTTCTATTTTAAACCACAGAATACAGCATTGAGAGCAATTTATAAAAAGAACTTTGTGGGAAATTATTCTTATGCAATTTTACTATAAAAATTACCTTGCAAAGTCATTCTTTTTAGTCATTAAATGTTACTCATAAGCAGATGTCATTCTGTGGGCTCTTCTGAGTAGCAGTTTTTCTTACACTTCAGAAGGATCATTATGCTGAAGTTAACAGCTATATCCCTGATCTGGCAAGCATATTTTGATTATCAGAAATTCAGGCTCATTTGTGAATTTCAAGCATTCCAAAGAGCTCCTAAAATGTTGGTACTAGCCATTAGGTCAACATCAGCAATCACAGGAAAATTTTATCAGTTTACTGCAACATAGGACACGATAGAAGTAGGGTTTGGACTTTGAGTGAAATTAGTCTTCAGAAGAGAAAAGGCCATGTTGAACATAAATTATACATTTCAACATGAGTAGCTTCAAGGATACTGATATTTCTGCCAGAATATCTGGTGCTGGAAAAAGTAACTCTGGATCTTTTAAATTTTTTATTATTATTATTATTCCATTCTACTTGGAATGTATGTATGTACAAACATACTTACCACCACTCAGAGAAGTCCAATATCCCATACAGTATGCAAACTTCTGGAAGTCCCAGTGCTTCTTCCCTCTCCCAAGTCTGCTTATAGATCCTTTCACCCCTCCTCCCATTTAGCCACCTAACTTGTAGTGTCCAAGCATAAAATTGAATTTTGTTTCTGTCATTTAAAAAACTCTCAGGTGTGCATAAATATGTACTTCTCCATCTTGCAGTCAATCCACCTCACATTTCCTGAAAAGTCAGTGAGCTGTCAGTACCAAGGCTATCTAATCTTACCATTCCTGAGTATTCCATAAAGCACATCTCCTCTATAGCTTGTGACAAGTCCATCCGTTTGACTTCTCCCCGTGTACAAAAGCTGACTGTCAGCTGGTTTAAGTTAACATAATTAACATATATAACATATTAAGTTAACATAATTAAGTTAACATAATTACCATACTGAAGTGATTCAACATACACTAGCATAATTTTGAGTAGCCATTTTGTGACACACTGAAATATGGCTAAAGCACCTTTATATAGCAAATTTTCCACAAATCCATCTGTTTTGTGTCTGTCAGCCTAGACCTATCAATAAAACTGCAATTGGATAACTGGGGTTCTTGGAGAAAATCTGTAAGCAGTAATCCCAGAACACATGAGATACCACCAGAAAAATATGCTAAGTATGTGTAAGAACATATGACTATGCTTCCTAGAAAGTGGCACAGGGAAGACACAAACCCTCATGCATGAACCATAATATAATTTTAAAATAATTCGTCAATGACAGGTATATATGTAGTACCTATAATAAAATGCTACTTTAAAGCATATGTCAGATTTGGGCAGATGTAGCTCAGGTTTGCTTGTTGGAAGAGATGTTGCTAGCCATCATCTTATTAGCCATTTTTTAAAAGCACACTGTCGGAAATCAGAATTGCAATCAAGACAGAGGTAAGCAGCTGCTGAAAAGCACCTACATAGCACAGTTTCCAAAGCATTCAACACCTGCAAGAAAATGCAGCAGAAGCTATCAGATCAGGTCTTTGTTAAATAACTAAGAGCTACAGTGTTTACTATTCACGTTTGTTGCAAGCTCAAAATGTTTCTTGTGTTCCTTAGAGTAGCATTCAGTACTTTAAGTGTTACACAAGGAGCTGAAGATTATAGTAAGCCCTCAATAAAAGTGTATGATAATGTAAACTTAATGCTATGCTTAAAATATATGAGCCATTTCTATGGTTACTTTCTTCTTGAGGGCATTTATATAAGTACTTTCTGTACTTAGTATTTGAAGCTTGGCTAGCCACCTAATATTACATTGTCATATATTACCACTGAGAACATTCAAAAATACCTTCTACTTAATTTAATAAAAATAGCACATAAGTGTGGGTTAACAAAATGGCCCATGTATCTTGGAAGCAGTAATTTGCATTACAGAGTTGCAGAAGGTGCCCCTTGTCACCCTTGTTCAGGGCTTGCTGTGAAAATCGCTGCTGCACCAGCCAGCCACCCAGAAACCTGCACTGAAAACAAGACCCTGAGATGCAATACCCTCAACCAAGAAAAGATTTAATGAAATATGTTTTCTTTAAAGCTTCATTTTCAAACCGAGACTCTGATTTTAAGCTACTGTAGTATTTGTGCTATAATTGTGAATGAAAACAACCCTGTAGTTTTCAAAAAATGCAGGTATGTGTATAACATGCTACGCTGTTTTATACATGCATATAAAACAAAACAGTTGAATTCTGTGCATAAAGCAAAACTGAATGGCAGTTTTGAAGGCACACAGAAACTGGAGACTGATTTCCCTTTTCAAATGTAACTTCTCTCAGGATCCCTTGGGAACCTACCATTTACTTGAAATGTAATTAAATGTTTTAGTAACTGTAAAGAATAATCTAGGCTTCTCTGCAGTTGCTTAAGAAAATGAATGCTGCAGCAATCTCTGAATGTAGTTATCATATGTACTGTATTATCCCTAATTTATAAATTGCTATTTATTAAATGATGGAAAATTATCATCTTTGCACATGCTCAATTACTGTTAAACTACAGGCTGAATAAAACCATGAAAAGAAGCCATGTTTGTATAACTCATATTTTTCAGGTTTGAAGAAGGAAATATCAGAAATAATGAGCAATGTTCATTCTTGACATAACCTGTATGGACAAACAGTGTAATTTTAGTAGAACATTTGCTCTACGATTCCCATAGCAACCTTAATTCTCCCTGCCTGGGTATCCGGAGCCCAGGATGACTCAACCTTCACATGAATACAAAATCAAATGCACAGAACAAAGTGCAGTTTAGGAAGATGCTACTTATATGCACTCTTAGTGACCTCAACCATGTTGCAAACTCAAGGTAAAGGTTCAGAGATCAGAGAAGTATTCAGCTCACATTTATGTAATGGTAACAATTAGTTTATAGAATTTGAATAATTTCCATCTCCTTATCCCCAAAGTGAGACAGTTAATGTTACTTACTGAGTAATTTTTATAAGCACATGTACATTTACTGCTCTGGGAGGTACTAGACTCCTGACAACGTCACAGATTTAAGCATCCCATTTACTCCCTTGGGAGACGTTTCCATTGCTCTTAGCAGGACTAACTTGAGATGGAATAAGCAGATACAGGAGAAGAGACGTCTACAGACAAGACAACAGCTTCCAAAGAAACTGCCACAGAAGGCACCAAATAACTGCATCTGTTCTGCATGCTCTCAATTTTGTTTTTCTTTCTAAGGAGATGAAGGGCAGGCAATCACACAAATATTGCTGTACAGCCAGAAGAACATTTCTGCATGCTGGCATTTTCACACTGTTCAAGGATCACAGGTTTCTAGAACGGGCCAACACCAATTCAGAAGAAAGTGCAGAGGTAACACCTGCAGCTGCCCCTATTAGACCTCATGTTAGGTTTGAAACTGGTTTATACTGTTACAGATTTAATGCCTCTAAACAAATCATAATAGCTTCTGTTAAAACCCAGCTGGGAGCAACCCTTTTGGTATCAATGAGCTCAGCTGCAACTGAGCTGTTAAATGTACCTGCAACACGAATTTGTATTATGACACTTCTCAATTCAAAAAGTGTATCTAAGCACAGTTAAATAGTAGTAGCTGTAGTATAACTTACACTATCATGTTCTGTGCCAAAAAAATATCAACTACTGAATTAAGGCTTAAGGCCTCGTTCACTTTGTATTGACTTCAAGGGACACAAAACCGACACAAAGGTATTCTGCTGTCTTTTCTTCTGCTTCACTTTTCTTCAAGCCAAGAAGTATCCATTGCTTTCTGAGAAACAGCTGGTTTTGATTTGAGGTTTTTTCCAAGCACTTTTACATTATCTGTTTAAGAGTGGAGATATTCTTCTGTTTTTCACACCCAGATAACTGAAGTGAAAATTTCTGACAGGGAGTTTGCAGACAAATGAAGTGTAATACACACAATCCATATAAAGCATAGACACAGTGTTATGAGGATGTAATCTCTTCAGTAATATATTTCATCTTCTGATTAGGATCCACCTATAGTTAAAGACTACTTATCTTCTATATATTATGATGTACTTGACAGAAAATGATCAATAGGATGAGCCTTTACTAATCTCTTATGTATAATGGGGAGTTGGAGGAAGATATTTTAAATACAAGTCCAGGAAAAACTGGAGAGCTGCAACTAACAAAGGCTACTCCTCTGTGTTCTCTCCCTTCCTTTTCCAAAATTGCCACTCACTGTACCACCATATTATTTCCTTAAATGAACAGAATAAAGGACACTTGGATTTCAGAATTGAAACAGTATAAACACTTCCTGCAATATCTATGAGAGACGAAATGCCCTGGTCAGTCTAACTGAGAAATCCATCTAGACTGTATTTACTATGCTAGTTTTGAAATGCAGGAAAGTTAAAAGAATCAACCACAAACTGCCACAAAAAAAAAAAAAAATCACGAAATAACTTTTTATACTAAAACATACCTAGAAAGAAAAATGGACATGATTTTAGGTAACTAGTTTTATACCTGACTAGCAAAGGCACAGCAACACAGACTTGAGCAGTGCTATTGTAGCTGCAGTCAGTTACTAGCTCTCTCCCGCTAAGCACTTTCTGGCATTACTAGGCCAGAAAGACTGGAGTTAGCACAGTTCAGCAGCCCACCCTACCTCCATACCTTAGGTGAATATGAGATCATTTTCATCTCCGAAAAGCAAATGTTTATTACTCATGCAGACTTAAAGGTCATCATTGTTACAAAGCTAGCTCTCATCTTCCTGCACTCCAAAATGAAGGTGAGAATTGCCAGTGAAAGCAATGATCTAATATACAGCATTTCTCCTCACTTACACAAAGTAATTTTACACAAAATTAGACACATACTTTCAGAAACACTTAAATTGTTAACAGGATTTTTAAATGTTCTTTGTGCATACTTCACACTGTCTAAGTATGATGTCCTGTTCAGGAAGCTGAATCCATTTTTTTTCATGTGCCCTTATTGCACAACCCCACAGAATCTCAGCACTATACCAAATATCTAGAGCTACAGCATTCTTTTTGCTAGGACTCACATTAGACATCATCCTTATACCTTTCCACGTACATACTTTCAGAGAAACAAAAGGAGGACAAAAAAAATTGAAATAAAAAGGAATAAACACCTGACTTTTTCAAAGCTGTGAAGTAAAATTTGGCATGGGTCAAAAACCACCAATATTTCCCCCACTACCAGCTTAAACATTTACTACAAAGCTTTAACATCAACACACAGCTTAATGTATGTCTTCACATAAAGTTCACACATGTGAAAGTCCTGCAAGTCTGAATGTTTCCCCAAGTGATTTAAGTACCTCATCTCCTTTGTCACCTGCAATGCTGCCTGTGCAGTGCTGTAATTCTGTAACAACAAACACTTCTCCACAGACAACAGCATCCTTCTTTGCTAACAGTAGCAAGTCATAGTTCCTAACTTTGCTATCCAAATATGACAGTGACCTGAAGACATTCACTTCTCACTTGAAAAATCCTCAAAAGTGTTTTAGAATCCTCTCTTTCTCCCAGTAACCACGTAAAATTGGACAATTGTAGCCTCACAAAATTGCTGTTAGAACTCACTCCATGAAGCCCTAGATGCAAGTCCTAGATTTCCCCATATTGTAACGAAGGAAGCAAAGAACTATCACTTAGCTGCATAATTCCTGCAGGAATCAAATAGTAACTGTTTACATATGGAAAAGGATGTGCAAGAAGCAACAGGACTGTCTTCTTACCAAAAAGCAGTCCTTTCAAAGGACTGCCCACTGGCACATAAAAGATGTTACACTGGCAGAGGCCCTGTGAAATTTGGATCTCCCTGTACCAAATGTTCAGAAACCCATGCTGATGACTAGTCAAGGTATCAAAAGTTGTAACAAACACATTTCAAAGTGATAAGGAAATCCTTCACTGGCTTTTTTAAATTGTGGGAAGAAATATTTCTCTGGACTTCTCTTAGTTTAATTTCTCTAAATATCTGTAAATAATTAATATAAATTACTACAAAATCTTCACATACTTGGTTCTTTCTTGGTTGGAAAACTGGCAAAGGCTGCACAAGAGTCAAAAACTCTCAGCCAAAATAAACACCATTCTGACCATTCTGTTACTATTATTTAGTTCAGTGACAGCTAAAACTTAAGAAAGTGTGATGTGGCCACTTGGCTTAACCTTCCAGTTGATTTTAACCACCTACAGTAAAGAAATCTGAAAGAATAACTCTTATCATAAATTTCTAACAGGATAATAATATGCACAGTTTTAAAAACAGAATTAAATTTCAAGACAACAGAGACTTAGGTTGCCATAAAATCACTTAGTAAAAAATTAGCTCAAAGTACCCCTTTAATGCTAAGTTATGGTGCAAATGAAGAGGTAGGATCTCTAATAATTCTGCATAAAGTGCAACACGATGCAGATCATTTCTCACAAGTTAATGTACAGTTAATTTTAGTTTTGATGTAACATTCCATAAATCAGTGTGGGCTGCACTATTAACACCAAGTTAATATAAGCAAAAATCTGATTTAAGAGAACAATATTAAACAGCATAAAAAATTACATTATGATGAAAAGTAATGCTCTTGAGCTCCTTTTCCATTCAACACTATACAAAAGTAGGTCAAATAATAAAACATGAATTTTTTATAGCTGTCAAAAGTCAACTTATGCTCAATTTTAACTTATCAAAATTTGGAAAAAAGGTGAAAATCCAATTTCACAATGGAAACACTTATTACATGTGTCATTTTGCAGCTCTAGACAGTTGTATTTACTACATTTATATGATTTTGCATGTCAGTTTGGTACTAAATAGACCTCTTTGCTACAATTAGTTTCATGCTAAAATTCTCTAGCCTGTTAAAAATAAAACTGAATCAACCAGAACAAATCACAGAAGGAAACACTGTTTGTTCTTACTGTGTTGCTTATTCTCATTGTGAAGTGAAAAGAGGGGGGAAAGAACAATCAAGTATTACCAAATATCTTGCATTATATAAAATATAGGAGTATATTCTGCCCTATCTGCAACATGGAAATACATCTCACTTTTTTCCAAATAATATGGCCAGATGAAGAAAGTTCAGAATTGAGTAGCAATTTCAAGTTGAACACTTTCTCAGGAACATTGTCCAAGCTAGCAAACACCACATGTGCCAAGTGAAGGATGCCCCTTTTTGCAGCATTACTGTTTTTCAAAGATCTCATACATAACACAGTAGCACTACCATATCATAACATTGTTGTGAAATTTAAAATACACATGCTTCCTCTCATTTCCAGAAGCAGATCAACTTTTTCCATTGACTCAATTACTGTATTTATAAGATGCAAAATTAGCTAATGCAGTCCTATTTACAGAACAATTAAAAAAAAAAAAAAAAAAAAAAAAAAAACCCCAAAAAACTTATTTGCATGCCAAAGCTTCAATGGCATCGTTCAATCAAGGGAACACTAACATTGATCTACAATCCTTTTGCAGTCTCTTCCCTTCATCCAGATCATACCAAACAAATTTCAAATAAAAAGCAAGATTTGGGTGTTGAAGAAAGAATTAACTCACTCTATCTCGCTGTACTTTTAGCTCCTATTTTTCATTGCTTCAGATTAAAAAACAGGACTAGAACAGATTTAAGCACACTTTTGTGAGGGGCTCTGGATGTACCTCTTTACTGATAAATTTAACAAGGGAGGGTGGATCTAACAGTCACCAACTGACTCATATACAGAACAAAGATATTCCCTGAAAACACAGGTATTATATACCCAAGTCTACTGCATTTATTATGGAAAATGGGGAAGAAGGAAGCACACAGAGCAAACTGCTGAAATAAAATCTGCTTCCTTTATCTGGAAAAAACAGACTTATCCTTTCACAAGATGGAAACAGGCATTAGTTAAGAGGCCACTTTTTACACAAGATTGGGAAAGAGGGCAGAAGGTCAGATTTCTCCACTGTTATGCTCTCTTTAGGAAGGAGCACACACACACAAAATATCCAATACATAAAAAGGTAAACTTCACACATCATATTATGAAATTTTTTATGCATCATCATCTTAGTACCATTTTCTTTCCCTGAAAAGCACTCATTTCTTTCAGCCATTACTGTATCTTCAGTGTCTAAGGGTTTTTTTTCATTACTATTGCAGCCCTCTAAAAGGAACTGGTGCTGCAGCTGAGGTACCATTCACATCAAACAAAACACCATTACAGATTGAAGTCCTGTAACAGTTACCTTTTTTGGAATGATATCACATTGCAATACACCACAAACAAGTGAGTCAGCAATTCACTGGCCTTTTCTGCAGGGATGATACCTGACCTCTTACTCATTGTTTTACTACAGGTTAGTATTTATTTCTTCCAGGTGTAGTTCTTTGCAACTGATGGCTTTTTTCCTTTCCAAACTTATTATGATCAGTACATATAGCAATGCTCTCTTTTAAATTGTTTTCAGTCTTACTCAGCTTCATTCGACAAAATTGCAACATCATCCACTGTTGATCTTATTAATAGGTTTAAGGTGCACTCTGAATTCAACCTATGAGAGCAAATACATCTAGCATGCTAGAAACAACTGGGGGAGATGATTGGTAGACAAAGACAGGATATTTTTATAAAAAATAAACAGATGTGTGTTTTATATAATGTAAAGAAAATGTGGGTGACATTCAGCCAGCGAGTTCTTTATTTCTAATGTTAACTAGAAGAAAAACAAGCATTCCTCTCAGGACAAGCAATTTAAGCCTTCATTGAGAGCACATCCCAAGAATTTATTCAAATTCTTAACATGAAAGACAAACAAAAATAGTAAAGGCATGAAAGATGAAAGTGTGTTCTGTGAAAATCTGCCATACTATTTAAGCTTAAAACTCTGTACTGTTTTTGTTGTCTGGAAGACAGACTTAAATCGGTATGAGTTAAATTTCTTAAACACTGGTACAAACAGCCTTAAAAGAAACAAGCTTTCCTCTTTGGTTTTCATGCATTTGATACAGACAAACCATTTTTCCTTTCCAAGGCCAGCAAGATAAACTTTACACAAAGTAAGACTACAGCAGTACAGCAACGAACTGCTGAGTGTGGGGAGCTATGCCTTCATTCACACATTCATCAGACTTATTCAAGTAGTTTTTTTCCAGCTATATTCAAATGCTTCAGGGCCCACTTTCCAATCTGAAAGGCACGGCTGCACACAGCTTCAAAGAGGTTTTCCTCCAGTACTGCAACACCACTGCAAAGTCTGGGAGCTGTTGCCAATCTACTTCACTTTTAAGTATGTGTGCACACCAAATTTAACATCAGCATAAAAAAATCTGTATACACCTGACCTGAAGCTGAACCACAACCAAAGCCCACCTCTTGCTCAGCAAGGGGATCAAACAAAGCAGTCGTAAAGTAGGAAACAAGCAGAATCATTAACTTGTCAGACTCAATTGCTTATTCTAAAGCAAAATAAGCACGTCCAAGTTATAGTAAAACAGCAGATGTTTGTCTCTTACCTCTCTGACTTCATGGAGTTGACCAGATCGCTGGCTCTTCGCTCTTCGAGCAGCTGCAGGTGATTTGTGATGTGTGATGGTTACAACAGTTGGCCCACTTTGATTCGTGTGTTTCTGGCCACTCGGAGAATTAACTGTCCCAGGCGGCAGCAGAGATGAGCTCTACTTCGTGAAGATGAGATGCTCTAGAATAAGCAATAGGGTTGTGATATTAGCAACACTTACACAAGTAAAAATTTACAGTTCAGGCTATATATTTGTATTGTTCTATTTTTCTCACAAACCTAAATCTGGAGGTGTAACTTATTTATTCCTTCTGAACCATACACACAGCAGCGATGTTCTTGGAAACATTAGAACTATTGCCTTTGTTTCCTGGCTTGCCTGAAATTGGTCTTTGCAAAAACTCTTTGTGAATTCTTACACAATAATATGCTGCTTAGTTCTTACAACCCTACTTTTTAGGAAAGCTTAGGAAAGATTTTGCAGACAGAGTAACAACAATGCCAACACAAATACTTTCTATGAAACCATTGACCAACAATTCACCAAACTGGTGTGAACAGCAAGGAAGGAAAAAATCTTAACGCTTTCATTTGATGAACTTCTGAAACGGTGCAGTATTGTTTTCAACATCAGAGGATGATGCAATTTTGGCAAGGCAAATCCACACACCAATTAAACATGAATATTTGAAACAAAACGCGGCTTAAAGAAATCAACATGCTTTGGGGTAAGCTTGGGATAAACCCAATATACAAAAAAGGCCAGAAATAAATTTCCAATGGTATCTGCAGTATGAATACTCTTAACACAAAACCTATAAAATCAGTCGGGATATTCGGTTTTTATCTGATCATCTGTCAGTGTTGCTGTCTGAGTTTGCTCTCCGTAGGCCTCAAACACAAGCTATCCTGGAGGTCTACAGGACACCAATTCTCAATCAAGCTCAGATGGGCACCAGATCACCATGGGACATCATATATAAAAGTGCAATATAAAAAAGATTCTCCTTTCTATTTGAACTGTTGATTGTATCTGTAAGGTTAAAACTGAAACAAAGTAACTTTTTCCTCAGGAAACACAAACCAATTCAGAGAGTAACATTAAGTAGCACTTTAAGACAGTGAAGAAAATACACAGCCCCGTAAGTAAAACACCTTTCCACCTCTCCTTCAAACCCTGCACAAATAACAATGGCAACCTACAACATTGCTAAGACAATCACCACCAACACGAAGTACTTCTCCTGAGCCTGCTGGTGAGTACACAAAAGTATTTCTTGGGTATAATCTCTCTCTTATACTTTACAGGTCACTTTTTGCAATTCTGTGGTTATCTTCAAACCAAGGTCAACAGGTTCCAACTAGCACTGCAATTAAAGTCAGAGCTCATGTTACCACTACACTGACTGTAAAGGACAAGGCAGATTATTTGGCACTGCCGAGGAGGAGTAAAACAAGTAACACAATCCCTCTGCCACTGCCACACAAAACTAGACTTCAGACTTTTTGAAGGTTTAAAAAATGGTTTATCACGTTGCCAGTGTGCAAAGAGCAACTAATCTCATAGAAATAATTATTATTCCATCGGTCTAGACTTAACATTTACAAATGCTTCCAAGAATGATGGTCTGACTGTTTTTGAAATGAATATATTCTTTGCTACCATGGCAAATAAGATTACGATAATAAGCATCTATTCAAGAATTATCCACCCTGGCTGATAAATCATAATTGCATTAAAACTGGATTTGTCTCTAAGGCAAAAAGCAGCACGAGGTGTAATTTGTCAAAAGGGCACAGAAGGTTGCCAGGTTTATAGTTCATCCTCCATTTGAAAGAGCATGGCTTAGACATAACTACAACTAAAATAAGAGCCAGAGGAAAAGGTATTTGGGAGAAAGAAGGGGATGAGGGAAACTGAATTTCCTTTTTCAAACATATATTCCACAGAAAAAGGGTATTCCTGGTATATAAGAGCAGAATATACTTCACTAATGTTTGCTTTTCAAACTGACTAGTATCAGAATACTTCTGAACTAATTTAGGGTGTAGAGAAAGAACAAGATTATTTTTAATTGAAGAATCAACTCTCTTTTAGGTTAATAAAAGTTACTTTTGTTTTAGAATGAAATCTTTTGACATTCACTGACATTTTAGTATCATATTATCACAATAATAAAAATATACATCTGCTACTTTCATATAGCTAAACAGATCCTAAGATTCAGACAAACAGCAGTGATGTAAAACAGTGAGTTTTCCCACTAATTTCACTTAAAAGAAAACAATATCCTGTGAGAGGTAAAGTTCTACTATGTTTTGATTTTCTGAGGGAGAGCTAGAGATCTGCATATAAGAAAAGTTAACACAAAACACATACGGAAAAATCCATGCACTGGTTCAGACTGTGGGACCACAAGTGCATTTAAGAAGGCTTTTCCTAAGTTGTGCCAAGGGTTGTGGCAGCTCACAGCAACTTCTGGTGAACAGTCATTTAGGGCATGGAGTTTGGAGATCAGTGAAGCAGGAAAGAAAAATCAGAAAAAACCAGCCCATCTCTAGTTTCAGTAGTGGGTGGTACTCAGGAAGGCTGTCCTGCTATAGGGACACTAAGTAAATCCCTACATACACAAGTACACAGCCTGGCAAGGGCTGCCCATGATCCGCTGCCTGGTGCATCTGACACTCAGCTCTGTTGTAGGGCAAGGCATGGAGCTTTGTGACCTCCAGGGAGAGATCACCTCTGTCAGTGAGCCTCCTAGAGCCCTCTGCTTCCCCTTGCAGCACAGAAGAGTCACCAATCCTATGTAGCTCATCCAGTCAGGGACACTGGCAATCTGGAATTTGCACATACATAGTCTGTGCCAAGTATCAGAGCTAAATACATTGGTCCATGATCAGCTCCTAGAGGTCTGTAAGCAAGCTCTCTTCACCTCTTTTGTTTTCTGTCCCTTTATACCGTTCGTCCGTCTCTAGTGACCCACCATTTCCAAACAATGTGCCAGAGAATTTCACCAGCCCACAACACAAATACTCCAGCACCTGATTTGGTATTATTCTTTAGAGGGCATCTGTAACATACAAACTTTAAATGAGCTGAGTACAGGGACCTCTGGCTACCCATGAAGTCATCTCTAGGCAAGGCCCCATGACAAACAAAAATTTCCAACTCAAAACTTCCAAAATCAGTCACAGCCAGTATACATGTGAATGTCTGTAGGAGGCAGTTTTTACAACCACTCAAAACCTTTTCAAGTTGGACTCCCCTCCTCTACTGCCACAGAGAATAGCAACAGAGCACTGTGCCTGCTGCATCAAGAAAATGGGGAAGCATCCAATTCCTTCTGACAGCTTCTTCCTGTCACTGCCAGAAGAGAACTCTCCAGGAACTGCACATTCAGCCCCTCAGGCACTTTTGAATTTTACAGCACATTGTCAACACCTATGTCCCAGCCAAATACTTGACTCCTCTTTTGCAGAATTTCTTGAGATTAAACACTGGGAATGACAAGCATCCTTTTTGCATTGACACACAGCTGTGCAAAAATCAGAATCTTCCATTTCTGTTAAAACATGAAAACCTATGTGAAGTTTTCCGCTGCTAAAAGCACTCTAATGATAAATCACACTACAACAGCCACTAAAGTCACTCTCCCAGGAAATCAAAGCAATGACAGTAACTGATGGGCCTGTACGCCTAATCCCCCACTCTTCCCCCAGCACTGCTCGTATGACTGATCTGTCCCTCTAATTATTATCATATATAATTTTCTTTGGTCTCGCTGCTTTCTGGCTCGCAACTAAATAAATAAAAGGATAGTGAGAAGTCTGATGAAAGGAAGATGTAAGCTCTTCAACAATTAGTAATGCATAGTGCCAATAATGAGTCAAGAAATCCACAGGCTGAAGCATCCCTAAAGGACTGCAGATTTTCTTTCCTGAGGCTACACTTTACCATTGCACCAACATTTTGCCTGCTAATAAAATGAAACCAATAAAAGAATAATAAAGAAGCTAATAAAAGATTAATTTGTAACTTGCTTTCATATGGGTTTTATGACCTAAAGCTAGCTAAAGTATGCTTAGCTAAAACAGATTTGGGTTAAGATTTTTATTTTAGCAGCCTGTCCATCCCTAAGATAAAAAAGGCAGTATAATGAATGCTTCCATTTGGATATCAAAAATCCTAACAATTAAAATAATGGAATTGCAGAACAGTAAGTTCGAACTATAGTAATGTTTTCATGACTCATTCTCCCAAGAGATTGCCCTTCATGTTCACAAAGAAGCTGAAGTGTTTTCCACCATTTACCAGAAGAAAACAATTTTGTTTATTTTGGAAAGTAAATGCAATGTTCCAGAGATCAATAAAATAATTTCTGAAGTGAATTGTCATATCTGCTTATGGTTGATAATCATCATTTTCACAGGCACTGTGCCACAGATGTTTTTCTCAGAATAGTAATTACCAAAATGACACTCCTTTACTCCTCTGCATATATACAGCACAGAAAACCAATCTCTACATGCAGCTTCAGAGCTATGAGAAGTCACATGATATCAGAAAGTAATCACAATTTTGAGACACCACCATTCAGTGTTTTAATTCCCATCTACTTCTTTTCCAATGCATCCTAAGTAAACAAACTGATAAAAGATAAACGTAGACACAGTTCTGCTTCATTTACATTATAATCATTCACAAATATTAAAATGCAAATGACAGAATCTACACAATATCCAAACTTCAGCACTGCAAAGGGACCAGTTATGGTTGGCACATTTTTGTCAAGCACCATCTATGGTACTAACTTTCCTGATAGAATATCGTAGTGCTTCATCATCTTCAGTAAGGCAATATATGTCTTTTTTTAAGCGACTATGATAATCATTCTATCATAAAATCTTTTCCTCATCAAGAATCATTTGAGCATGTTCAATCCTAAACTGATTTTCTTCCATTTCTGTAGAATGATTTTAGAAGCTGTGAGAAACTCTTATTTTCATGAAGCTTCCAGAGAGAGGAAAAAAGATGTCAAACACACACCTATCAACAACCAAGCACTGCTTCCCTCTCAGCCTCACTACTGTAAGGATTTCAGTGCATGTTTTAATTAGAAGTGCCATTCTTTAGTTGACTTCTATCAGTCAGGGATGAGAAGAGGAAGCAGATAAGCATACCAACAGAGGAACAGTGAAGCTCAAAGTGGCAAAGCAATTTGACATGCACAGAAGAACCAAAACAACACTGAGAAGGACTTGAAATTTTCAATTATGTGGCTTTATGAAAAGCTATCATGCAGATGTAAAAAATACCCAGCCAATGATCCACTTAGAAATGTAAAGCTGTCTCTGTGGCCATTCATTATTAAGGCAAAAAGAAACCTGATAAAACCAAAGATCTATGATAGTCATTCTCCCAGCTGTGGAGAAAAATTGCACATCTGCCTCATGACAATTTGATTAAAGTTTCAAGTTTGAGGCATTACTGCAGGTGCTGTTTCACATTATAGCCAAACTGCTATTGCAGTTGACACTTGAAACGAGCAGGTTTGGACTTTTTTTTCCCCACAATTACTCCAGGGAGGTAAGCAAGTAGAGAATCAGAGAGACACATTCCTCAGAGAGCTGGTCAGAGAGCTAACTCCTTTTTAGTAGGATGCTGTTTTTTCTCCTTCTGATGCCCAAGTTAACACAGAACTGGAAACACGACAAAACTCACACAAAAGCAGAAGGCAGCAGAAGGAAGGGAACTGGATTGCAATTAACAGCTGCAAGGAATCAGCAAATGAGTTCAGCTTAAAGATGAATCCACACCATCCAGTTTTAAGCAGCTAGCTCACTGTGCACCTCCAAACCAAGAGCTGAAACAACCGAGAGTCTGTCTCCTTATTCTAACACAGATTTAAGCTGAAATTTGCCACCTGAGCACAGAAGTGACTTCACAAGACAAAGGTTCCGTTCCCTGTCACATTCCTGATAGAGACACTCTGAGATATACAAGGGTTATATGCAAATCCAGCAAACAATCCACACACTGGCATTAAGAGCTGGTTTAAAAACCTATGTTTGTTTTCAGTAGTGCTTTTACGGCCACCATCATTAAACAGTTAAGAAAAAAGGAGTATGAAACAGAAGAACTAAAAAGCTTGTGACAATTTCTGGATACAAAATTATTCTTGGAAGTTATCACAGAAATTATGCATATGCCTACTCCTTCTTGAAAGCATTTTATATCACTGAATTCAAATTTGACTAATGCTTTAATTAAAGCTTGTACAAAATATTCACAGAGAATAGTCTAAAAGAACCAGCAATCCTATCCAGACATAGATTTATTCCAATACAGTTGATTTGGCACTTATGGAGGTTGAGCAATCTGTAATTAAGTGAAATGAGACTTGTATGGGAATACCAAGAACATTAAGACTATCTGACAGCATGGGAATTATTTGCCAGAGAACACTTTTCTTTTACTGCTTTTTTTATCATCACCATGTAAAATTTAATTAAAACAAAGTCAGAGACTTAGCTTGTGTTACATCCATTCATTAACTGTATCGCTCACCTCTGGACCATTCATTAGGATGCAACTAAATTTAGTGTTTAGTATAAAACTTTTTCTTTCTTCAATCACTTCTCTATTTCATTTCCTCCACCACTCCAATCCCCAGCTGAAGCTTTAAGAACAGTCACAACAGCAAGTCATTCAGTAGCATTTTGAAGCAGGCAGTAGCTGCTAAAAAGAAAGGAAACTAATGCTGATCTAGATCCAGTGCAGCAAGAAGGAATGCTCCTCTCTGAGTATTTCACAAAAACAGTGACACAGCTTCAGCTTTGAAAAACGTCCTCCAAATTATCATGTTTTTCTATGAATTCCCTTCCAATAATATCTGTTCAAGATTTCAAAAATGTGTTCTCTCTCCAGTATGAATGACCTGTCACTAAGAGTTACTTCACTGGTGTTCTTGGGAACCTTCCCACTGTTTGCCTGGTTATCCCATTATTATTTTTTTTCACATTTAAATTCTATTCCACTTGCATAACATAAAATATACCCCTCACTGCATATTTTTCACTTCCCATTCCACCTCATTCAAGTGTGTGACTCCTAAAGAACAGCTAGAAATTTCTGCCTCTCAGTATTCCTGTGAAAAAGGTGAATTTAAGCTGCAGAAGAAGCTGGGAGCAAACACTCAGATTCCAACTTTCCAGATGCTGTTTCCAGTAGAGACAGAGCTTGGATTCTGTTCAAACTCCAGAAACTTAGAACACATGAGTATCTCTCTATTTGTAACAGCACTGTGAGAGATAACTCGCAGATTTCACTTACTACAGCCCTTAAAGTATACAGAGAGGGAGGAATAAAGAGATCCAGCCCTGCTGCCAGCAGAGTAACAAATCACATCATGACAGTCCTATCAATGGTAGAGCTATTTTAACAAAAAACAAAAATACTGATGTTTGTGAAGTCCTCGATTCTGCAGAAGTCAAACATATACCCATCTCTGTGTCATTACAGAAATTTCTAGGTAATTCCAGACCCTAAGCTAAACACAAAAGAAACAGGTGGTTAAAAATAGCAGAATGCTATTTTATGCAAATTTAAAATATTTTATAGAGCATGTTCCCATTTCCATGCTAATAATCATCTAGTATAAAGTACCATCATCTACAAGAAAGAAGAAAAAAGAAAACAAACAAACAAACAAAACCACAAAGAAATGAAGCAGTTCTTACTTCTCTTACTTCCTTCCAGGCAGTGGATATGGAATAAGAAACTTTGAGGAAAAGGAAAAGGAAAAAAAAAAATAGAAATACTTTTTTTTTCTAGTTTCTGGAATTTCTTGCAGGATTGCTACCTTGTAAACAACACCTGATCTTCATATTCTCATTATTGTAGCATTCAAGATTTTGATCCCTTCCTTTTATAAAGAAAAGCAGAGAGAAGCTTTAAAACTTACTTGCAGATGAAATTCAAGTTAGCACTATATGCAATGCTAATGCCAGGTAAAATATTCTTCTCAGTTAATACTCTAATACTGAGCAGATGGGAGGAGGAAAAGGGAAAAAATCATATTAAAAACAAGAGATAAATCTTTTCACAAGAAAGGTTTCTAAGAACAGGTAAGCACAAAATGGCTTCAAGTACAGTCCACTTCTGAAGTAAGAAATAGAATCATCAGTGGTCTCATCTGAAGCATATAAATTCCTGACATTTTATTTTCTGGATTGTTAACTTTAAAAATACAGAAGATAGATATTCTTTATTTGCTCCGTGGCTTACAAAAGCAGGGAATTAAAAGTGCTTCACTAACAAACATTTCAAGTGAAAAGTGACCTAGCCTGATCTGTAACACAGAACTAAGAAAAATAGTTTTTCTTCAGCATTTCTATTTTATACACAGAGTCAAGCTAATTAAAACATATCTATTCCAAAATATACCTATGCTCTAACTTCCTATGCCAAGTTTCTGTAACTCATTAGTCTTTAAGAAAAATTCAAGAACCCTCTTCCCACTATCTGAAATACTCCTTCATTTAGTTCCTCTGCTACATATGCCCACCACCCCTCAGTTAAGGAAATCCTTTTATTTTCTTGCACAATGAGCACAGGAATCAGGAGCAAACCACAGCATTGTTGGTTACTATGCAAGAATACAAGTAGTCCAGTGAGATGCTCCTCATTTAAAACCTTACTGTTTCCAAAAGTTGTGCCTTAGATCTTCTGTGACAGAAACTGTCTTTGTATTTACTAGCCTCCCACTCATTTAGTCAAGACTTTCTAATAGAATTTTGCTTTTCAAACACTTCAGTTCCACAAATATCAGCTTCAACTAAATTACTGCCATTCTAAATGAGATTTCGCTATTAAAATAGAATAATTTATCACGAGCAGGAAAAGAATAAAAACAAAGCCAGAATTAAGAAATATTTTGAAAATTAATATAGTGTGGAAGCATAAGAATCAGTATGCCATTGCACAAGTCTCCAATATCATATATACTGAACAGCAGTTTTGCCACCTCATCACAGTTAAATTATAGATGCTAAATATTTAAATGCATTTAAGAAGTGACCAGAAAACATACTGAGGAGTAACTCCTTGATGGAAATTGAGGACAAAAAGTTGGCATCATGATCTGGCACAGAAGCTGCAAATGAACAGCAATTTTAAGAGTACTCTGGTTGAGTAGAGTTGCACCTTTCTGAGTAGTTCTTGGCTACATCCATATACAAACTATATGGAATTCCAATGCATAAGAATTTTAAAAGTACTGAAGTACTCAAGCTACTTAATTCTTCTTCAAAAAGGGTTTTATTTGTACCATAATTCGTTCCATTTTTACTTGGAGGTTGGAGACAGCCTCAACCCATCATTTTGCAGTTGGTCTTTTTACCTGCCCAAAATATTTAGCTGTTTGAGGACAAAAATTGTGGACAATTAGTTCCAAGGAGAAGTAAATAACATAGATCTTCAAATGATGAGCTCTCTCCAATTTAGTAAAGAAGATGAAGAATGACTGCTGCTAACATCTATCTGGAGCTTCCCATAATAAAAGTCACTAAATTGTATAAAATTAAATAAAACTGTATTAGTTAATACTTTTAAATACTAATCAGGACATCACATGGTATTTATTAATAAACGGTTGATTCAGCCACTCAATTAACCACGCACTTCACTAATTTGTCATAAATAGGAAAATGTTTATTTATTCAGACCGCCCAAACTGAATTAAGCCTGCTCCAGTTAGTGACAAATGACAACTTGCTGTTTGTACTCAAAACCCTCTAAACATCAACCCACTAATTACAGCAGCCAATCATCCAGGCTATGCTGTTCTTCACCTACTCCACTTAAAACACAATAGTTACTTCCCACTCTTAATTATTTACCTTAGAATCACTTTCCTTGTGATGTTTGGCACAGGATCGAAGCTGAGTTATCCAGTATTGTTTCTCCTTTGCATCAGCAGCTAGAACAGAAACAAGAAATTGCAGGTTAACACACATAAATCAATACTCTTTTTTGCACAAGAGGTGACAGAGCAGGGCAGAGGGGGAAAGATTAATTATTGATTAGGATGCAGTTTAAATCCTAATTTATGCTACACTTAAGTTTTTCAGTGCAACACATCTAAACTTGTACTTCAGAGGCCAGTTGGAACAAATATAAGCTTGTAAGTCTTCATAGTTATCTCCTCCACATGTTAGCAAAAGCAGAACTACCTATCTCAAGAAGACATTTTTGTTCAAAATTTTTCATCCACTTTTGTTTCACTTGTCTGTCTTTGTGAAGGACAAGGGCCACACCAGAGTATTTAAATCTATAAAAGCTCTCAGGCTGTCAATCAGCTACCAGACAAGCTACCAGTTCCCCAGATACTTAAGTGCTTCTCTTCTAATGGAGTTCAACTAAATCTCTCTCTAAATCCACATCATTCACATGCAACTTAAAGACACAGGAATAAAAATCACAATTTTCCCCACGCATCTTTAAAAATCAGCTTTAAAAATTATTGAAGAGTTTGTCTGCTCTCAGATGGCTCCTGTGTAATATAGTGAGTCTGTTTAGAAGAGAGGATTTTTTTTCCTTAAACTACTACAGGAACCCTCATTAAGAATGGCAATACAGAGTTGGTAATTTCAGTAAATATTTTCTCTTCCTTCCTCTGCTATTGAGTATCTTAATGGTTATTGACTCAGCATAAAAATTGTTTACTGATTTTAATCAAATTCACAGACATCATTAAATTAAAAGCAGCATATTGTAAGCATTTGATAATTTCAAGTGATTGGAAAAGCATAATGAAACAACAAGTGTTCATGATTTCTAGCTGCGCAACTTTCAAAGCATTTTAACAGAAATTCTCCCTGGTTGTTTCTGAATTAAGTTCTGTGTATGAAAGAGCATCACACTGTACCACAGGGGACTCCTGCATGCTCAGTCCTGCTGGACAACCGATAAAGTGTAGTCGGAATAAAACTAAGAATACTTCTGTTACACTGCACTATGTACCTTTTTTTTCTTAAATAACAGTTTATTTTTTATAAATTAGTTTTATTTGGAAGCACCATGATTAATCAACCATACTGAAAATACCTTAAAATCAGAACACTGCCTTTTTTTTATTATTCCTTTTTTTGTAAATATTCCAAAGTAACTCCTGTATACCCTATATTGTCTGCCTTATACTTGGGAACAAGGGAAAGGAAAATTTTACATTACAGGTGCATTCAATTACTCCAAGACTGATAAGAACATAATATCTTAGCAGCCTCTCACTGGCATTTTTCCCTTCTCTGACCCATCATCAGATTCATTACTGCACATTATCTGCAGAATGGTGGCAGGGAAGAACAGTACTAGAAAACAAATGTTATGCTGTTTTATGACAGCAATGAAAGCAGCTTTTTGTTCCTTTGGAAGCAAATAAGATATAGCGTTCAAACAAAATGGCACAGTAACAGATTACAGAAGCCACCTTGAGGTACCTTCCAGCCCTGAAAGTCTATACATTGTAAAGTCACATGTACTTAACTCCAGATTAACCCTCCACTGTGTTTTAAAACATACTGTGTAATAACAGAGCTGTATAGCCACTACTTTCTGACAGCACAGGGAAGTAAAAGAGAAATGAGACACGAGAGAAGAGATGCAGAAGTGGGAGTGGAAGAGAAGAACAAGCCAGCTGTCCCTGTGAGCACCACTGTACCTCTTAACTTGTACATCTCTCCATTAGCAGAGTAGACCACCAACATGTGTGGCACTTCATCACTGGGCGATATTATAGCTCCAGCTAAAGACAAGGCTCCTCGTGGCTTTGGGCTCTGGTTTTTAGTTTGTTCATTCATGAAATACTGCAGAATCCCCGTCTCAAAGTCCAGCACAAAGTACCTGTTGAAAGAAATTACAAGCATATAGTATTTCCACAGAAGCTTTTCATTTACCCAACAAAGGGCACAGATAGATCTTAAATCAAGATCATAAATATATAAATGAGGTTAAAGTAATTTTTGTAATTACAATTTTATAAGGTATTGTTATTAGGCTTGGTTTTTCAGGGGTAGATGATCCATTCCTTTATTTGTAACACAAGCCATTTCACAATAAACCAACACCTAGGACTGAAAGATCATACAAAGAAAAAAATAAACTAACTGGGTTGCACAAGTGCGATAAATGAAAGTAAAGGTATTCCAAAGTTGGTGTGTCAGTCTCAACAGTTGAAAACATTTTTGCCACAAATAAACCCATCCTTGACTACAGCACAGATCCTACATTCCATTTCCCTCTGGAAACCTTCTATGCTATTATAAAGAACAATTATTTAACACTGATCCTTGACCAAGAAGGAAAAGATAGCAACCTCCTGGCTCAAATTAAGGTCAGTCTACTACAACTCTCAACAGACTAGAGCCAAGATCACAGAAATGCAGGTTACCCCCCCTCCCTTAGCTGCTTCTAAAAATCCACCCCTAACAACCTGGCTAATCCCACTAAAATGGGCATCTGTAATACACACTATTTGTCACTGTTCCTCTAAGATATGACAACCACAGGTCATATGAACTTGTGTACAATATTCCAGAAATTGTGATTATTCAGACTTCTGTAGTTTTGTATATGCCAAATTTGCTCAAGTTACCACATTTTGTCTTAGCTCTTTCACAATATCCCCATATGCAGAACATCTCTAATCTTCCCATCACAGAACATTCCCAGGATTGTCTCCACAGCCTGCAGTTATTGGTGGTGGTCTGCTCCTCTCTTTATTCACACTAAATAAACCTGGACCTGATGCAAGGAGTTATTGCCTAAGATTTACAGAGTTTCAGACATTTTCCTTGGGACCCCTTTCTTTGCTGCAGTTATGCTTAACTCTCTACTGCTGCTGCCTTCACATGAGAGCAAGGATCAAATTCTCTTTCAGATTAACAACTCTGTCCCAAAGAATTTTACGTTAGTGCATCACTACACCCTTCACTTGTGCCCTGACTCCATCCCCTGCAAGCATTTCTGCACCCTTTTCCTCAAGAAACAAATGGAAAGCCTCCCTTTTGTAATCATGTAGCACATCACTCCACCTTCCCTCTACAGGTTATCTTTGACACAAAGAAGGACTAGAGGAATGGCAAGCTGAATGACAACCGCATTTTCAACAGCAGTGTTAAAAATAAGGATGCCCTAAAAGGAAACTGCCAAAATTTCAGATTACCTTACTGATTTGTACCAGTTCATAACCATCCTGTTGTGTTTGACTTTTAAATGATTTTACAATACTACTCTTCCATTTAAAGAGCATTTTTTCTCTTCAGGTTGCTTAGTAGGAGAAAATTATGCACTTAACTGCAGGGGAAAACATCAGAAATGGAAAACTTTTTTTTTAAGTCAGACTTGCATATTTCATAGTAAATTTTAATTTTGCTCATACTCATTTTTCCAGATATTTTGGGAATATCTGTTACATACTCAAGAGAAAAAGCAGAGCACTGGACAGAAGTGATGCCATGCCCCTGAGAAAGTTACTCAGTAGCTTGACCCTAGAGCTAATGCTTCTCCCCATCATCTCTTTGCTCAGCAAACAAGTCTAGACTTTGTATGCAGTGATGTTCATTCCGAGCTTGTGCAATCCTCATTATAATTTCATTGTCCTTTTATTGTTCAGGCACAAATAATTTATTTCAGCCTGTGTTATTTGGCCATTTTTTAATCGATTACTACCTTGGAAATCAGCATTGTGGTTACTAAAGTACAGCTCTACAATTAACAAAAGGAGGAACAACAGCTAGAGGAGAAAAAAAGGGAAAGAAAAGGAGAGCCAAGAAAAAGTCTCTTCTCCTATTAAGACCAAAGGACTTGGGGAAAGAACTTCCTCTGAGTCTATTAGAACAGAACCTATTAAGTTACATAAACACTACGAGCACTTCAGCTCAGAAACTTCTGCATGCCAGACCAGCAAAGCACTCCCAGAATGACTGTAAGCTCCACAAAAATGGGCTTTGCATTGGCTTAAAGCTACCCTAGGGAAGGAAACCAGCCATTCGAGTACAGAATATACCTTTACCAGCATAATGACATCAGACAGCAGCAACTTCTGCAAATTCCCAAATGCAGAGACAGCATCCTTCCACATCCTTGCTATCACTGCTACAGCAGTAGTGTTAACTGAATTTCTAGCCAACCACAACCTATTGTGTACAGTCTCAGAAAAACAGAACATCATCACTGCCTTGCGCCTTAGGTTTTTTTGTGATGATGCCTTAGATGCCTGTAAAAGCAAGCAATGTTTCCAGTAGAAATCAAGCAGTAATTTTAAGAAAGAAAAAGGTAACTAGTTCTCAGAAGCCCCACATCACCCACAATATCCTGCCTTCTTTCTTGTCCCAAAAGAACCAGGAACTTTTCACAAGCATCTTGGCTACGACACTGTTCACATCACACAGAATCAAGCATTTCCTTTTCAAAGGTTATGGTTTGATGTGCAACTCCCCTCTTCACCTTTCACACAGTGGTATCACAGAAAAAGACAAGAATAAACTGCACAGACAACTATAGCCTTACAAAAGAAGCAGGGAGATAACACACTTTGAAAACTGTTAAAAGGATAGAAAAAGCCAGGAGAAGGAATAAGGAATTAAATGTCAAATCAAGCAGTGCAAGGCTTCATACAAAGGAGGTGGAAGAGGGAGAAACACAAAGAGATAGGAAAAACAGGAGCAGCTTTCAAAAACATTTTCTCGCATCACAGACCAAATGATGACCCAGTTCAGACCATCACAAAAACACAGAAGAAATGGAGACCAGAGTCTTTCATTAACTAAGGATGGAAAAGCATTACACATATAAAGCAGAACAGAAGAGAAGGGTACATGTCCCATTTTAGAAGCGCTGTGCAGCTGAATCAAAAGGACAGAGATCTTTTTTAACTTCTAAAAGTCATTTGTTCTGTCTACCAGGGAAATAACAGCACTAATCTCTCTACAACTGATACATCTTACCCCCCTCATCCTTATTTCTCTACTGGTCTTGCTCACATTTTCCCACATCATCATATTTCTGTAATTAAATCACAGATACCAGTGATGAAAACAAACGTACTTTTTAGAGAACAGTCAGGCAGAAGGTAGCAGAGCCCAGTTACGTCATACTTACCATAAAAAATTAGTGCTATAGAGAAATTGTGAAACAATTGTTACTGAAAGACACTTCCAAAAGACAGCTGAATTTTTCTGTTATTCTAAAACCAGAATAACTTCTTTTTTTAATTAATAGTCTTTAAAAGAGTCCATCTATTGGTAAGGTAGAAAATCACCACTTAAGTATATTTTAAGCAGTTTTAACTGCTTAAGCACAGTTCAAAATAGACATGTAGACAGGCAAGAAAATGCACGCTACTTCACAAAAGAAAAGCCAATGGATTTCTCACTTCAGATTGAAGCTTCCTGATCTTCTGGCCCAGAGAGATCCATTAGGATACTCCCCCTCTGCCATTCCAACCAAATGCAGAGCCATTACCAACTGACATCAATCACATGGCGAAAACATTCACCACACTCTGCAAAGCTGAAGTCTGACACTACCAGAATTGGTACATTTTAAGTAATCCAGGAGTTTGTCAATATGGTCTGATGACAGTTTATTTCTCCTTTACTTCCCATATTTCAAAATTAATGCCCTCTCTGCATAAATCCTAAGTCTTATAAATCCTACAACTGTCTTAAATAAACACCTATGTTTCACCATGCCCTTCATCCATTCACTCATTCCTTCACAGCCACTTAAAAAAAATTAAAATGTCAAGCAGAACATGCATGACATGCTAGGAAGTGTAACATGTTGCTTTCTGAATTATTAGAAGGAGGGTCAAACACTAGTAATAAAGTATTTCAACTGGGTTTGCTTCCACTAATATGAGCATTAATTAGAGTAATAATTATAACACGTTCACATAATTATACAGTATTATTTATTATTAGTATTAATAATTTATTATTAGTTCCCTACTCAAGAAGACTTTAAGAAAAAGCAATGGCTATGCTTTTAAGAGTGATAAAATACTGGTAGTACAGCAGGACATAAAAGTGCTCAACCACTAGAGCCTGTCAACAAAGAACAGCAGCTTAACAGGTCTTCCATGAGAAAAAATGACATTTCACTAGTATAACAGATTTGAGGCAATAAAGACTTGTTTTTAAAGATTTTTAAAGCCACACATAAGTATCAGAAGCACACGATACCAACATTTCCCATGTAATTTACTCACCTCACTGGATTTAAGAATTTTAATTTTCCCATTTCCAGTCAAATTAATAATTTCCATATTCTCCAGTGGAAATGAATACTTATGTAAGTAAATAATAAAAAATAAACCATATTTCTATGTATTTCATTATTCAATTATCCATCCTAACATGGTGCACTGCTCCTTGAAGCTGTCACTTGGATGCAAATCTGCAACACACTCAAAATTACGCTCCCAATAGAAAAAACACTTCAAAACAAGTTTCTCCTTTTCCTCCCTGATTCTGAACACATCTCAGAAACCAACCATCTGAACCCATGTTTTCACTACTCTGTAATCCCAAGAAATTTTCCATTTGGATTGCTAAATCTTTATATTGTGTAATGCATTCCTAGCAATTTGAGTACTCCTCACACCCTTCTTTCCCACTTAAGTCAGTTTTCTGGACTAGATTTTGTACAACTTTCAGTTTGAATCCATAACATGACAAGAGGTTTTTTATAGATATTTGCAGCTGGACAAGTACAGTCCCAGTCAAATCTTCAATTTCTGACTCCTCCTTCTAGAACAACCTCAACTCTTTTGGAAAGCAGCATTGTACTAAATATGTCCTTGGGTTGGTAACCTACACTGGAGTCCATGCTTCACAGTTGGAACGTGTCTAACCCCTTTATGCTTAAAATTGGTATGGATGTCCAAATATTGCACACTAGAACAGACAATCTTCTGACTGAAGACAAACATCTTCCAATTTTCCATAATTTCCAAACAATAAAATTGTTTTCATTCTATTAAGACCTAATACAGCAAGTATTTCTGGATGGAGAGGAATGCTGGGTTATTTCTACAGCAGGCTAACTTTGTTTCACCTTTTTGGAGATTTTTTTTTCCCCAGTTACTTAACTCATTGATGCATAGAAGAACTTCTCTTTCTAAAATACCGCTTTAGGTCTTCTGCAGACATATTTTCTCCTAAGCCAGTCTCACAGAACATACTTTATGACATATTGCTTTTTATTTTGCTTTAGCCATAAAAATGCAAATTGTTTAAATCAAATACATTTATTTGAAACAGGACAGTATTCACACAGATTTAAACCCTGATAGGTAGCATCACCTTCCCTACCACACTGGAATAGTAACAACTCATGTATTTTCCCTTCTCAGACTGCTGAATTCATCATTCCAGACAATGTGACAAATACTATGCTCTACTCCATACTTCAGCATCAAATTAACTCAAGAACAGACACAGCTCACAACAGCAGAATTTCACTACCTTGTCCTTCAACCACTGTTCTCAACATTGCTGAGTTTCCAAACATGTTTTCCTTTTGCTCCATTCCAAACTCCCCCAGTCGCTGCCAGCACATATTCTTCACTGATTCCATAACCCTCTAAAGGAAGATTTTCAAGAATAAGGAATCAAACTACTCTATAATTTTCTTCCTTTTTTTTAGAAGTAGTTTTAAAATAGGTAAGAACTGTAGGATAGAAAGTAAATTACTGTGTCAAAGAAAAGCAAAATTTATGGCTCCAGTAACTGAATGAGATGTCACAGAGAAATATTTCATTTTTAGGAAACTGTATCTTATTAGGACATCCTGAACACCACATTTATACAACTGCTTCTTTTTCCCCCCTTTTACCTTAAACCATAAAATTAATAGAATTATTCAAGTCAATAAAGATAAAGCATAGCAGACATACATTCCACAGCCAAGGACTTTATTATTAAAAATTATCTCCAAAGTTGTCATTTAAAGACTGATGATCAGGAGAACATCCTCATATTTCAGTAACTCTGCCATCCCTTCTGCACTGAGGTTCCTCAATTTATCATTTTCTAACATAAGAAAGTGTAAGAACTACAGTATTCATTAAAAGCTTTACTAACTTTGAGCATCTCTGCATGAAAACTGAATTTTTAGAACAGTAATTTTTCGGCATTATTGAATTCAGTCAAGATGAACTACAATTCGCTGGATACTTTTAGAGGTGCTCTGCATCTAAAATGCGGTTAAGAAAGGAAGGATTGAAGTATTATCCACAGCTAACAGATGAACAGCTTGTTTTTGCTGATCAGGCCATTCATGTCTTTAACATCCACAGAATTCTCACACAAATAAAATATTAAGAGAAATCTCCTCTCCTGTCTTGTCAAGTCCCAGCAAGCCCTCTTTATGAAGCAGAATGTCACTTCTTTCTCAGTGAAGAAACAACTGCTGCTGACCAGCTCATCAGGTCATCAACCTCTGCTAACAATGCCAATTATTTCAACTGTCTGAACTTCTCTGCAGTGACAAATGGATATGTTGCCCAGATTTTATAGAAAAAGAGTCTACGGTAAGGATAAACATTAAAAATTGCTTAGGGGTTCCTTTTTAGGAAAGAGGGAGGAAGAATAGGCCTAAAAATAATGTCTCCATTTGTACCCATCAGGCTTTGAATTCATAGAGAATTGTGGAGAAGTACATTCATCATACTAATCTATGCTTCAGTGCAACGTGGCCATGCTGAGGGGCAGCAACCACAATTTAGGGACAAACATAAACAAAAGGTACACAGTTGAGTTCGATACCATTAACAGCACCTACAGCCCATCACACTGGCTGGCTACCCAATGCTACTTCGTGTCATTCAGTAATCCTTGCCACCTTCCTTTTCCTTGCTCAGAATTCACAACTACTTAACAATTAAGCAGACTCAATATTTTGCACTGCAGGTCAAGAGAAAAGGGACATAACTGGAGGAATAAATGGGCTGCTGTAATTTTAATTCTGGAAATGTTATTACCCAGCTTGATTCAGGTCACAGACTAAAAACAGAACTTCCAAGCAGGAAAATACACTTTCCTTCATAAGAAAATCAACAAGGACCTAAAACAAAACAAGAACCGAGTACTTACACATCATTTCTAATGATCTGCATGTAATCAAAGGATATTAACCTTTAGAAAGACACAATTCTGTGAGATTCTAAAACAAGATCAAGGAAACACACACGAGAAAATTAGTTGTACACACACCAACTTCATTCCCTATCTGAGGGGAAGGTAGTGCTGTGCATGACACAAGGCTCAGTAGCTATATCGGTTCTCACTAAAGCCAAGTCCACAGGAGCTGTTTGCAATCATCTGGACGCCAAAAAGAAGGAAGCCATCTGGTTCATCTTCTTCAGTCCCACCTTCCCACTTCATCCAGGAGCAAGGCTTTACTCCTTTGAGAAAGTAAAATTACAGACACCTACTTTGCAGCCTGTATGGACAACTGCTTCTCTGCTCCAAGTCTATGAGCAGTATTGTCCTGTCTCAACTAGCAATAAAAATCCCACCAATAAATAAGGCAGCTATCAGAAATCAAGTGCTTCACTTCCTTCTGTTATCCCTAAATCTAGCTAAATTGGGCTTTACATTCAGATGTTTAGCTTTCACCTAGTCATCCTCAAGAGGATGCAAAGAAGTAGAATGCATGAAGTTAGTCAAGGAATATTCTAGTTGCAAAGTACTTTAAGAATACCCAGAGAAACAACTGTTTGAAGAACTTATTAGCAAACTTGGTGAGAGTCAGTAAGCAAATGACCAAAGCAAATTTGCTTTCGTTTTCATAACAAATCACCTACCAAGAAAATCCAAAAGCGAAAACACACAAAAAGCACCCCCAAACCTAAACGTTGGGGGGAGGGACACACACACACACTAAAAATCGAAAAAAACCCTGAGTTTCTTCCCCAAACTAAAGAAAAAATAAATTTAATGATACAATCAATTATACCTAGCTTGTGAAAGAAGCTTTTACATACTAATATTTGTAAATCCCTCTAACTCCCTAGGAGTTATCAAAACTGCTGCTTAACAAACAGCTGCATTACCACACAGCTTTCAACACCTCCCAGAATTATAGCAGTTATGCCAGGAATCTTAATGCCTATTCTTTTCTGTAACACAAAACCCCACCAAAATTGCAAGCGATACAGCAACATTCGGCCTTCTGAAAAAACATGTCACTTTCCTGCTTGACACTTTCTGTAATACGTTTCAAAAGATCTGACAGGTTTGGCAAGCACACTTCACATCAAAAATTGCCTGGTGCCCAGCATCCCTTCATCTTTCACAAAATACTTATAAAAATACAGAATTAAATAAACAGCTTGGAAGTCGGCCTAACATACCAAAAAATACAACTCTTCAACAAACTAAACACCAAATCTGAAAGAAAGTAATCAAAAAGAAGGCAGCACTGAAGACAGTCATTGGGAAGGCAGCTGCTCAGAGCACTAATGAGTCCAACAGTGACACTCACTACTATGTATTTTTCTTTTAACAGTCTCTCCTTTAAGTAGGGACATGTACACACACAGAACATGCTTCCAAGATGGTAATATATGAAGACAAATCAATAATGAAGTGAGATTTGACCAAGGGCAGTATTTTATGGAGATTTCTGTCTGCTACTTGTCACATCTTGCAGAAGACTTCACAGATTGACTAGAGAAGATGTGACCTTTTGTCCTGGGGTGACTTTATGATGCTTGTATCCCCAACTGTCTGCTCTGTTTATGCTGGATATTAAATTCTGCACCTTTTAAGACTGGTTCCAAGAGTGAAGGGGGAGAGAAGCGCGCAGCTTGTTTGCAGAAACTGCACTCACTCCCCCACACTCCTGCTCCCAGACTGTGTAGCCTGCAGCACGGACAGTGGGAGAGAGCTCTGCTTTGCTTTTGGTTAAGTTTTTTTAGCGAGCTGAGGCAGAGAAGTTCCCTGGACTGTGGTTTTTCTTTCTCTCAGAACAGATTGGCCCTGCTCTGGACTGAAAACCTTGAAGAACACCGGGAGCTCACACCTGTGGCCCACCAGGGGTCCAGGACGCTGCTTTCCAGCACCGGAGGGACTGACAAGCGACTGGGCAGGCTGAGCTACACCCCACGGCCTTTCTGAATTTGCCATGTCTTCAGAACAGCAAGAGGCTTTATTGTTTAATATTATTCATTTTTTATGCTTGTGCATACTTTGCTTGTTAAATAAACAGGTTTTTTCCATTTTTCTCCAAGGAAATCTTTTCCCAAACCAACTGGAGGATGGGCTGCTTGAATCTGCTTTCTAGAGGGACCCCTTTGGAAGTTTCCTCCCAAATTTGCCCTAAACCAGGACACCTTTGCTTGGTCTTTCTGCTACTTGCTATTACAACATCCAAAAACAAATCAAATATATTCATTTGACAGCCTGGTTCTCATGAAAGATAATGAGAGACTCACAGTAAATTCAGTCACCTAACATAATGCCCCCAACAATACAGTCTCAGAGCCTGGAATTGCTGGTTTTGTATCAGCATTAGCATGCAACAGAGTTTAAAGAAAACCACAACCCACTGAATTTGTGTGACTCAGCCAGGTCTAAATCATGGTTTTACCTCAAAATATTGTCATCTGTAATCCAAATTCTCTACAATTGGCAGCTACTAAATTTTTAGCAATCCCAAACACAAACATCCTTGAAAAAGGCTGTTGAACAAAAAACTTATATTCAGTTCAAATATCCCCACAACTCTCTCCTTCACCTCAGCAACTAGAGCTCGCCCTCTGAACTACATTACTAGAAGGTCATAAAATGCATGAAGGAAGCAGTAAACCCTCACAGAGTCACACACCCTGTGTCTAATACACACAATCTTCCACCGGCTGCATCCTAAGCTTTATTATCACTTCTCTCTTATGGTGTACTAGTGATGAACTGAACCCTTATTTGCAGAAGAAAAGTTGGTTTATGTTTCCCTGACTTGTACCTCCCAAATCTTCCCCTCTCTTCTCCAACAACTTGCATTCCTCACTGGTACAAATTAACCCAGCACTACTGTTACTGAATATTATGTCCCATCTAGGAGAAGCACCTTCAGACAGACATCTGTAGATTCTTGGAGCTCTCTTTTGCTGCCAAGAATTACAGACCACCTACAGAAAAGCACTCAGCTATGAGAAAACCAGTATGACCCTGAGTTTTTATGCCAGACTGTATGTTAGTTATGATTTCACCTGGAGATAAAATACTTTCAGGGACTGAAATATTAATGAAACAAACAACAAAGGCACAGGGAATGACCCTGGACAACAGCACAAACGCTGACGCTGAGGAGACAAGCACTGGATGACAAACCACGAGATGGCCCAACACCTCCAGGCATGAATATCAGGCAAACGATTCAGGTAATCAGACCACAAAACAGACTGCAAATAGAAGTAGCTCAAATTACAAGACTACTCTAGCTTCAATTAGAGTAGCTGTAGAGTAGTTCAGCTACTTTCAAGTACTGCTTTTTGCTCAATTTAACAATGAAAGTACAGAAATTAGGAGTATCATTCAAGTCCTATCTTAAGCCAATTACAGAGACAAAAGGAGTCTGTTATCTCAGCCCCAACTATTCGGCCTCAGTGTCTCCAAGTTAAAAACCAGGGAAATTATCTATGTAGGTAAACCCTAATGTTCTTCACGGGCAAATACTGTCCCATATTCAACAATAGCAGCCTGCAGTGGTAAGCCAGGAATCTTCAGGGAGTTTACCTGCACGTAAATAAAAAGGAATAGAATGGCAATGCAAGCAAAATGCCATTGGAGTTCTTTCAAATTCATTTTTACTGCTTACTGGAAACCAAGCTGTTTTAAGACACACTGCAAAAACCTCAAAGTCAGAGGAAAGATATGCAACTCTACTGAAAATTCTATTCTAACAACTGCACTTTTTTGTATATAGTAACTATTGAACTAAATAGCTACATCACTGAACTATCTTCACAATTACTTCTCTCTTCCCTCATTTTTTTTGAACATGAAACATAAAAGTTTAGACAGAATTCATAAACCATCCTAATAAAAAGACGTCATCAACCTAAAAGTTTTCAACAGAAACATGCTACTGAAAATTAATTACAACAGTCACGTCGTGATTTATTGAGACAAAACATCAGTTTTACTACAACCACTCTGCTGTCAACAAGCAAGAGACAATCCAGAGAGGAAATGAAGTGGAGAGATGAAGGACAAGACAGGCGGAACAGTTTGGCAATGGGATGTGTTAAAAGGTTTTCATTAAATCTACCTAAAACTAAATAAACAAAAGTCTGAAGAATCATTTGACACTGCCATCTAAAAAAGCTAGACTTCCAACCACCAGTCAGAGCAAAACATTCTTCTGCACTAGATAATATGTACATTAGGCTAATTATTAGGTTAGAGAAAATTGCGGGCTTTTGCTCCTTCTCACCAATTTCAGAGATATTTAATTCTGTTCAAGTTACTGATATGAAATTCTAAAGAACATGACACTCCCCTGGAAACTAGTTTACAGTTTTGAAAAACTGTATTTAATCTGATTTACATTTTATGTAATCTCCATGGATGAAGACTTACAAAATCAGCAGAGATATTCTCTTATCATTGCTTCCATTCTATGTGAACAATTCCCTTCCTAAATAACCTTACTGAAGAAAATACATTAAGTAGATTTGGTATTTCTTAACATATATAATTCATTTCTGATAAGTTAGCTAAAATGAAGGGGGAAAAAGAAGGTAAACTTAAGACATGAGTCCAACTTATATCTCCAAACTGCAATCACTTGATTTAGGCTGAAACACATTTACACCACAGTCCACAGCAATGCAAAATAAACAGCAACTGCTCCCCCAAAATCTCAAAGTGTTACATCACATAATTGTGCAAAGTGCAAAAAGCAGCCCTAAAAAAGCACAGGTGAAATCGGTAGTAAATTCTCTCTCTCCCTCCTCAAGGAAGAATTACTGACTTGCTCTTCAAAAACCTAGCTCAGCTGAACTAGCCCTTCCCCTATCTGATGTCATGCAGAGCTCCTGCTCTGTCACCTTCCCTGCACTGTCCCCATCACTGCCTAGTAGCAGCAACACATCCTAATACAACCAATCCAGAAATGAGAGCTAGAGTCAGAATAACACAGCCAAGTAGGGTAGAAGGGGAACTTTGCAGAGTCATGCATACAGCAGAAAAAAAAAAATTCCTCTGCAACTACAAACTTCACATGGAAACCACTGGATTGTCAGTATTTTCAGCTGTAGGTCTATGTGGATACGCTTGACCCCAGGCTGTAATTTGGTACAGGCTGACTGAGAAGCCACAGGTATCATGCCCTGTGTGAATCTGTGGGCTCCTGGCTCAGGTACCAGGGAGTGAAGGTGCCTCAGGAAAAACATTTCAAAAGGTGGTTTCAAAACCCAAAAATGCAAGGAACCGAAGTACATAACAAGATAACAGCTAAAATGAAGACACCTATCTGGTTTACATTATTGCCAAGCACCCAGCTACGTCACTGCATAAATATTCCTATCAGGATGGATCCAACTGGAGCTCTCCTGAACTGCAGCTAGCTGCCAGGTGACTCTCCCCTTGAGCAGGGATGCATCTCAAGGTTTAAGATTGCTTACTTGACCAAGAAATCCTTCCTTACGCAAAGCAGAGAGATCCCTTACGTGTGACAGATTCTTGGGGACAGACTGATAGCATGCTGAGTTAACTCTAATGAAACACTGCCAATCCACATAGCTGCTTAATATAATTATAGATACTGTACAGATAATTCTATTACAAATCAGTCTTAGTCTGAGACTAAGATTGGATCCAGCTCCACATATTCTCCATAAGGGGTTTAGAAAGCAAGGGACTTTGTGACTTAACATGAGGGTCCTTCTTTCTCTTTGCATCTCTGATCTACGTGTGAATCACTCTAGCATGATTCTATTTCAACTTTCCTGTGTATATTTCTACTATTCAGTAATTAATAAGGTGAACCTTGCCATCAAGCTTATTGAACCTTGTCAAACCATTGCTAAACCTTTCTTAATTCTATCCAATTTATTTAACCCTTCCAATTTATTACTTTGCCTCAGTATAATGTATGAGGTGCATATTCTACTCATCCACAACAGGGTCACATGCATTTGTGATTGCACATAGCAGTCCTGACTTGACAGCACAGAGAAGGTCGCTTTTTGCCATATTACTAACTTTCAACTACCCCAAACTCCTGGCAAGTAAGTTTTTACTCAATTATGTGCAACTACTTTCTCCCAGGCTGAAAATTGCATGTCCCACAAAAACAACTGCTTTACTAATAAGAATCTTAGATAGTCAAAAAAACAAACAATAGTAAGAAAAATTTGCACCACTCAGAACCAGCAGTCCTGCCAAATTAGTTTCTGCTGTGCTCACATTTTAAAATTACAAAACTCCTTTTTTCAGGAGCCTCCTATATTACATTACATATGTTTCTGTCAAATCTTACTTACTTACATCTTACTGAATGACTGAGAAGATTCATAGTGGCTGATCAGCTGGCAGGTAAGTACTTCCAAATAAAATTTGACGTCATTCTTAATACAAAAGCAATCAGTCTGCTCTACAAAAGTCAAACTCACTAGTAACTTCTTAAAAGTTTAACAATTTCTGCTGTCATTCCTATAGCTACAATCATGCTGCTATTAAAAACAATTTGGGAATTGTTCATCTAATCCACCCTCCAACACAAAAATAACTCCTTTGCCATAACTGAAACTATGAATCAAGAGCTTCAAAAGCAAAAGTTTAAATTCTTCCCTTTTGAAGTAAACTAGTAGATGGGTATTTAAGAAATTAGGCCAATAATGACAATATTATAGCAAAATCAAACTATTTTAAACATGCTGAAAATGTCTCTGGTTATCAATGGCATAAAGCAGAATGACCTGCCTGGAAAAGATAAAACTATGGAACAATAAACCAACTTAATGAGACAAATAAAACATCTCTTAGAGTCTGCTTCTAGTTCAACTTCAGATTTTTATAGTCTCTCAGGTCAGGTTTGTGCTCTCCCCTTTAGGTAAAGATAAAAACCAGCATTAAATATAGCAAACCAGCTGGCTTTTTTCCACATGATAGGAAGTAACATGAAGTTATGAGATATCTATTAGACATGAAGTTTCATGGTTCTGGTAACAGCTGAAACTCTAAATCTTACTTCTAGTGGCTGAACATTTAGACTACATTTCAAACTTCTTCATGAAGCTCCACAGTCATAATAAGGAAATGCTACAGGGAGATTTGGAAGAAGGAAAGTTGTTATAGCTTATTTCCTCAACCAGCAGATACAAACAGTATGTTTTCCTTCAGTTACCAGAAGTCCACAGCTTTAAAAAACAGAAGCAAGTAAAATTACTCAGCCACTAAGTTCTCTTCAGTAATGACCTAGAATTTATTTCAATGTCTTTCCTGCAAGTGTAGTTTAAAGACTTCTTCCATCTAGCTTTTTTCTTTGTCCCTAATTATGGTTAGAAAATCAATGGTGTGTTAAGTACTTCTCTACTTCTCCAGTCTTTTTTTAGTTTATCAAACGTTATCAACTGTTTGCAAACAGTCTTAATAGATGCTGCTCCTTAGCTGATAGTTTTTCTTACCTGACACCACAAATAGACAATATATCACTTATTTCCACTTCTTCCTTTCCCCCCAAAAAATAACTCCTCTTTGTCATTTTATCTGAGACATCCAGATTACAAACAAAAATGCTCAAGTAAAAAAACAGAGGGTAGGGAAAAGTCCAAAAATAAATATCCCAACTGAAAATTTGAACTACAGAGAGATGCATCTTTTAACAGCCATTTAAAAAAAAGGACTATTTCTCAAAATAAAACATTGCAAAGCAGTATTATTCATTCACTTTATGGAGCACAAACTATTAAGTCCCTTTCCTAACAGAGATTTGACATTGAAGGTCAATCCTGCTCTGCAGTGCTCTTTGGTACCCTACTACCTGCCTTCACCACATTCCTCAGTACTCATACTGCTCCTGCACTGCAGCATTTGACATTCTTTTCTGCCTTTCATTTCATTTCAGGCACTGAGAAGCAGATGGCATGATAAAAGAACAGTATAAAAAAACCCACACAAACAAAAAACAAAAACCCCCCAAGTTAGTTGGAGAAAAAACTTCTTAATAACAGACTAAAACACCAGCAACAATTGCAGGCATATTCTTAGACTCCTCTAAGTGTAAACCTCCTGCTTGCTGTTAGAACCGCAGTAGCCAGCTTGCCTACTATGCAGTCTCTGAAAGAATGAAAGAGCAGATAACAATGCACAAAAAGAATGTCAGGAAAAAATCTAACGGCAGGGATTTGAAGAAGCAGAGCTTTTTTCCTCTGAAGGGAAGTACAAAAGGTGGTTCCATTTTTTCCTTCAGCAGTATAAACATGACACAATTTAAGTGAACCTTTGAACCCACTGTTGGCACATGTGTACAGAAAGCAGCACGAGGGGAGTGCATTAAACCAAATTCACAAGTGTAAAATACTCTTTTAAATAGAAGAGACCCATCCAAGAGTCCAAGTACCTAACAGAAGACAATACCACCAACAAACCAAAAATGTAAGCACAGAACAAATGGAGGTAAATTGGCATAGCAGAAATAGTTTTCACATTTCCAGAACCGAGTTAATTTCATAATTCTATTATTTTTCTGTTAAAAAGCAGGCAATTCAGCATTCTAGTAATTAAATCCAGTTGAGGGAATTATTTGATGGAAGTTAAAACTCAACATGAGAACTCAGAGTAGGCATTTTCAGTCTCTCAGACATCTGTTCCTGATGTCCTGACACCATCCTAAGTAAAAAATATCTGTGAGAAACTGCACTGTATTTTTGCCTATACCAGCTGCTTTCTCTATTACTAGTGACAGTTCCACTAAGCTTTCCAGCTCCCTCAGTTGAGACACCTATTTCCACCTCTTATGCTCAATCTGTTCAAGTGCCACTTTTGAAAAATCAATTTTTAAGCTCAAGCGGAATAAAACCCACAAAAAGCATCATGTCATTAGCTGCCTCTCCGGAACCTGAGGTCACAGCTCATCCACCTCTAATTTTCAGCACCTGTCATATTTTCATATCTGATCTCCTTACTTTCAAATGTTTTCTTCTCCTCAGTCCATCTCCTATATAGCACCACTCCCCTCTACACTTGCTGTCACAGAATCAAAAGGCAAGATCAAATAAATGAGAAAGAAAGAGATCCTTAGAACGTGGAAAGGAGGACAGGCGGATTCGTATCATTTATCCGATCCTGCAGAAAAGCTTAATATTCCACTGCCAACCTGTTTGTTCAGCTCAAAGAGCAAGACTACAGCTGGCAGCTGCTCAGCTCTTCTCCTCAAGGCTTTAATTCTTCCATTTAAAAACTAGCAGAGAGAAAAGATAAGAACCTAAGTGATGAGCAGTTGTAAGCTGCTCCAGTCTGCTTAGATGGTCCTGCTATTTTCTGCAGCTGGTCGCTCAATTCGGGGATTCCCACTAGAAATCCTGTGCCCAAGGAGCAGCCACCTAAGCCCCCCACCAGTTTTCACTGTCATCTGACCCCTCTACAAAAGGTCAAAGCACAGGGAGACATTCCCAATACTTTTCCCACACAGACAGGAGCACACTGTGCTATAGGAAGCCCTGAGCTATATTTGAATAATCTGCCAGATTTTTGGTTCACAGCACAACAAAATTAGAGTATCTGTCACAGGATCTCCTCTGGCCAACAGCATTTAAACCACTGAATGAAGCAAGCTGTGCCATGCCTGCGACCTATCCTTTGGGCACAGGGGCTGTGAATGAGCTCAGTACAGCTGAACAGCTCTCACCAGCGAGCTCAGAGGCGCAGATGAACCCCAGGCCAAGCAGTGCTGAGCGCACCAAAGCAGCGCTGTGGGCAGCCAGCACAAACCACACCGAGCATCGTGGAACGCGGGCATCACCTGCCTGTACCCCGTAAGCAGCACAGGGCATGCAGGGACATAAAGGCTGGACAAGCACTGGATTATCAGAAAGCTGCAGAAGCAAACTAGCAGTTTGAACCCCTGACCCCTCGGCAAGGACAGAGCAGCTGAACACGGCTGTCACAACCCACAGGTTATCAACTGCTTACTGCAACCCATTCTCACATTTCTGAGCTCTGCTCACATCTGAGAGCTCTGCTTTAAGATACTGGCTGTTCTCACAGCTTCTTATGACTATCAAGTCTAAATTAGTATCTTAATTAGAAAAGAGGGATAAGAGTACCAGTGCTTTTCCCAGCATAATTACATATTCACTAGGGTTTTTACCATCAAAGTATAACGACTGGGGGGAAAACTAGCAGTCCTGTTAGCAAGTTATTTAATGACAGAAGAAATACAAGGAATTAGAAGTTTCTGGTGTTCCAGCCTCTCTGTGTTTGTCTCATGCAGGAGCAAAGAGACCCAGCTAGATAGAACTACTCCCAGATCAGGTGCCCCAGCTTTCGCTTCTGGGAAAAATTATCAACTTTCCCCTAACCAGCGCAATTTGGGACTTGAGAGAAGAGATAATTCTGAAATAAGCCTCAATACCATGTTTGGATTAAAGCGGCCTCCCAGAGAGAAACAGAGAGAAAAGAAGGAATAGAAAAGAAAAATATGAACCACACATTTTATCAGCAGCCTCCAGATCCCCTGTACTATTCTCCCTGATGATGACTTTACTTGGCACAGTAAACTGCATTCCTTATTGGGTGTGGAACAACTGCAGATATACTGTATGATGCCTGGTAAGTATTAAATGTATACATGGGCTTAACTGGATCTGACTTGCATCAGCATTAATTGTAACTGTAGTTTTTACAAACAGAATATGGAATCACAGAAATGCCTTAGGATGTTCAAAGTAGCTTGAAAAAACAAGAGAGAACAGAGGTACTGGGAACAGAAGGGTGGACAGGGAAATACAGCATGATTACACTGTTAACTTTTAAAAAATTGAATTTTACATAGTAATCTTCTACAAAAGGAAGTAACCATATTAATAAAGATTGCCATAGTATGTAAGATTTCTGTTCTCAGTATGTTACGTTAAGGACTGGTAAGCATTTTATTTATGTTTTTAAAATGACAGAAAAAGTTTCAAGTATATTCAAGACTACTCCTAGTTTGTTTTTAGATCCATTAGATTTCAAGTTGACATCTTTTCAATATTCAGAAGCTACTTTGTTGAAGTCAACTTTTTAAGAACAAGAACCTGTCAAAGAAAAATACTGACTGTACTGTATTACAATAATGCAGTCCAATGAGGTTCAAAGCATAACCACATCCCATCGATGGATATTACTGCATAAATTTTCAATTAGCTGCCTTGAGTCAGCAGAGTTCTACTGAGGTTGTATAGCCCACCAACTTCTTTGCCAGACCTTCAGAGTTCATCCTTGTTTTGCAATGCCCTGTCCTCAGCAAGAATCATTGCCAGGAGACAGAAATTCTTCACTGTTACTTTCTAATCTGAAGCTAAAAACATCAAGGAATAAAAGACCTCAAGAAATAATAAACTTCCTGTAAACTGAAAAATTAATATTAGGTTTGAAAACCATCTTGTAATCAATCAACAAGAGTCATTTGTAGGCCTCACCGTTACACCAAGAAAAGAAAAACACTGTATATATTTAATCTAGCAATTACCTAATGAGGAGAGATGTGGTCATTTAGAGATCCAGCATCTCTTACTCTAACCTCAGGAATGTTAAGCATCACATCTGATGCTTCAAATTTTGTGAAGTACCTGTGGTGTTTCCAGATGAAAAATAAAAACTTAAAAAACCTTTGGGTTTTTTAAGAAGACACTATCACCACAAAATATGCTGTTAAAAGCTTAAACAATAGAACAGTTGTGCTACAAACCAGTTTTAGTAAGTATTTTATTTTTTTGAGTAATGCATTGCAATACTAACAAAGACGTAAGCTCATGGGTGCAAGTTGGGTTTTTTCCCTTTACCATTTCTAACAAAACAGGAAGTGAAATAGTTTGAAACACTTTTTATCAGAAGTGTGCTCATCTTCATCAATCTAGGTCACCAGAGTTATAATGCCTACACAAAGCTTCTGTATTCAAGTATCTGGCTTTCTAATACCTGCCTCACATTCATTTAGCTATTTCTGGCTTGTGGACATACCTACATTACTCATGTAACTTATGTGGAAGGAACTCATAGTAATAAGATCTGATTACAACCAGAGAAAAGGAAATAAAAAATTAAAAGGTCACTAACAGGAGAAAAAGATACATACGTGATGCCTGGAGACACCAGTCCTCAAGCCAATTCTTCATTCCTCCATTCCACTCTCACTATTTATATAATTAACTGAGGATATATTCTCTATAGCTGTTCTAGACATAAAGTATTATGATATATTCTAAGTGAATATATGAAATGCCAGATAGTTTCTAGCAGGCAAACACTTTCTGAACACATCTGTTTCAACAATAATTTTTGTGCAAGTTGATGGAATAAAACATCTGGTTTCAAATTTGTTCTGTTTTTTTTTTTACTGCAACAGTTATAGGAGCTGTTATTTTCACTTTCAAAATGCAGATAAATTATCTAGATTCTCAAACTTGAACCACATGAATGTTGGCATTTCTCCCAACTGTAAGTTTCATTTAAAATATTATTTCACTGGCAAAACCTGTTGGACAAGAAATATTCATTTCACTGTCATATACAAAGGGCTGAGAACTCATCTATGTTACATTAATGCCATTTTTGTGAACTGCATGTACTTCTTATATATAGGGAGAGAAACACCCAGAAGAAAAAAAAGAAGCAAAACGCAAGTTAAGGCCTTACTTTAGCAATTTCTGAAGTTCTCGATTTTATGTCTTCCCTTCTGTTTGTTCTTCCTGGAACTTGAAATTTTTCTTTCTATCCACAGTCTAAAAAGTTCCCAGTTGGGAATAACGAACATATCTGATGCAGTATTTTCTTTACACATCATATGGGAGAAAATATGATATACAAAGTAAGAATCTGGATAACAAGATCAGCATGCTGGTTTCCTTCCAGCTCTTCTACACCCAGCTTGTTCAAACAAAGCTTTGCAGAAACCAGACCTGTCTTACATCATCTTAGAATAGTTGGAACTTTTCAACTTTCTGTGCCAATACTTCACAATCCAATAGTGTTTCCCTTGCCTTTACTCTTAGGACTATTAATTCATTGACTGAAATGAGTTTCTATGTTTGGTCTTTATCTTGACAACTGATATGCAGCCATCTTTACCAAGTACCTTGTCAACACTGTCTCTTAGAACATATGTACAGAGTCCACAGAATCCATAAGAGGGTAGTTTCATCAACGTGTTGCAAGATATGCAGAGCATCACCCTTGATCCTTCTGAAGAAAGAGAATTTAGATTTATGAACAACCATAACTTCTGAAGACCTTCATGCATTAGGTTGCTGCTTTGTAAACATATACATATGTATTTCTAGAAATACTGTTCTATAAAAAAATCCAGATCATCAGTGTTCAAATCAAAAATGAAGAAACAATACTTATATCCTTCAGCAAGAAAGTTTCATCATCACAGATGCTTGAATTCCCACATAAAAACAATACTGTGTTTAAAAGGGCAATGGTAACTCTGGCACACTAATATAAATCCAGGTGGACACTGTCAGTAGCTTCCTCTGGCTGCTATTCACATCAGCCCTCTACTTGCCTGAAATTAGCTCTCCTACCGAAAGTGGCAAAGGGAAGAAAGCAAAACCAGAAAAACCCTCACTATGCATTCTGCAATTTAAAAAAAACTTTTTTTCCTCACTACTTCTTGTGTGCCAGTCTTAATGGCACTATTAAAATGTATAAATAAGAGCAAATTCTCTCACTTGGGTTTTCAAGATGTCATTCTGAATTCATGTTATACAATTTCCAGACTATTTTTTTAAAGAAGTAAAGGTCTAACCTTGTGCTGTCTTCAGTTGAGCATCTACTTTTGTCTCACCCATTTCTTCCCTTTCACAGAATCACAGAATGGATTGGGTTGGAAGGGACCTTAAAGATCACCCAGTTCCAACCCTCCTGCCATTGCTGGGGCACATCTTTCACTAGACCAGGTTGCTCAGAGCCCCATCCAACCTGGCCTTTAACACTTCCAGGGACAGGGCATCCACAGCTTCTCTGAGTAACCTGTGCCAGTGCTATGTCACTCTCATGGTAAAGAACTTCTTCCCAACATCTCATCTAAACCTACTCTTTCAGTGTGAAACTGTTCCCTCTTGTCCTGTCAGACATGCGCTTTGGCTTCATCAGTCCATCCTCCAGACACTTTAACTCCTTTTCTAAAACTCTCCAGCTATGCTACTTCTTTTCTTTCCTCCCTTGTTCTATTGCCAAACTATCCCTTCCTTGTACTTGCATAATAAAAATAGGATTAATTTTGATACATGAACACAATGATCATAAAACAAAGCTCACTAAGCTGGTAAGATAAAACAGGAGAAAAGCAGAGAAGTGAAGAAAGTAGAGACAAAACCCACAATACACTTTATGGTGTAGAAGGCAAACCTTTCAGCTAAAAATCAACGAAAATAAAAACACCAAAACCAAACCAACCAAAAATGCCAAATGTTTGATGCTTGCAGCAGTGAACAACCTGTTTTGATCCTCCACTGCGCTGGTTTGAGCAGGGATAAAGTTAATTTGTCTAGACCTTGGTACCTTCTTCATGAAGGTACCACGTTCATTATTTTCCTTCTGTCACCATGATAAAAGCACTACACAGAAACTTGACACAACTCCAAATAATGGCAATAGACAAGAAATCGGCCTTTTCCTCTCTTATTCCCTCCTCTTTTTTTTTTTTTCATTTCATAAATTCAAATAGCAGAATGCATAGTCTTGCCTGCATTTGCTTAAACAAGTCTCCTTTTACTAGGAAGATTTTCTCCATATTCCAAAGCTGAAAAAACACACACACCTCTCTCCAGCTGAGGTTGAACACACTACTCTGCAGTATGCAGATTTTCTCAGTGTGTGTGCCCTACCTCAATGAAAAATGTAGCAACCAACTCAGCTGTTCTGTACGTAAGGTAAACACTGAAGCTTTATCAACACGCAGCCCCAACTTATATTTATGCACTTCCTGTCTCATCACTATTCGTAACTGTGCTCCAAGTCCATTCTCAAGCAAATCAAATAAACATCAACTTATTTTATAAAAAATCTTCTAAACCTGACTAAAGGCACACCTCTTAACACTGGAACAGATAACCCCTGAAAGGCTGTGCAGTTGAAAAAAGCCATTTCCTCAGTCATTGAGAAATATGTACTTGATACATGAATTTGTAGTAGTAACTTACTCAAAACCACAATAAAATAATAATTTAGGGATTTCAACTTAGGACCATCCAACTCACAGCCTAAAATCTCTCTTCAGTCAAGTACCTCTTAACGTACCTACAAATGCTGATACCCAACAACAACCACATTTAACCTGCAGAAGGGTCCTAAACAAGCACCAAGCATATAGCAATCAGTACTATACATCAGTGTATCCCTGTCTTTTATTTTGAAGACTCATACCCCAAATTTCAAATTGCCATTTTAACAAAAAAATACCACCAACAAAATTGTTAGGCTACACCACTCATACAGTGAATGACAAAAAAAGGGTAAGGTTCATCAATACTTGGTGCATCCAGCTCCTCTTCATCAGAAACAATAGGCAAGCACCCAAACCACAGAAAATTACACATCAAATGCACTAAAAATAAAGTTAAAGGATGGAGCTAGCCTCAAAATATAACCAAATGAGGTTATTTGAGTGAATGTATTTCTAATAGGGGTTTTTGGCAATCAGTACTTGACTTTGGAGTGCTTAGCAATGACCTACATGGGAGGAAAAATTTCCATAAAGATTGCTGATGATATGAAAATAGGCTATCATCAGCCAACCTCATGCCTTCCAATACTCTGACAATACTGTCAAAATAAAATTATATATCTAGTGACAAAAAAGTCATAATTACAAGATACAAGATTCACCTGGAAAAGAACTGACTCATAAAAATTCAGGGTAAGGAAAACCTACTGATTATTTTGGTCAAATAATTCTTCCAACTAATAATAACTTTCCCCAACTATATTTTAAAATTATTGTCTTCCTAAACAAATAATTAACTGCTATTTTTACCCACTCAAAAAACAAGGCCTGCATGCACCATGAGAAAGCCCAAGAAAGACCACATGCTAACTGTGGAGAGAGCAGTCTGCAGGTTGACAGCTATTACAGCAATCCTTTTCAACACCTTCCCAGACAAAAAAGAGTAGTGAAGTGCTACCCTTCATTTTGACACTTCTGGCACTCACTTGGGTAGTACTACACCATATGTTCCTGGATCAAGTTGTATACTGGATACCTGGAGAAAATGCCATAACAAGCACCAGGATGTTGCAGCTTAAGTAAATAGAAAATAACAAGAGTGTGGGTATGGAGATACCTGTCTGGAGAACCCAAGTAGAACCAGGGAACATGAGGTCTCAGTGTTGTCTGTAATCAGACTAACAATTCAACTTAGGAGGCAAAACTAACAACTAATTTTTTAAAAAAAAACCAACCAACAAAGACCTTAAAAGCTAATGGTCTTTGAATTTTTTAAGCAAGGAATAAATATTGATTTGGAGCAAACAGAATGCATTATCCTTGCATTTGATCCCAAGTGCAACTACAACTGAATGTGTACACAGTTCTGGTGTCGCACATAAATAAAAACTTAGAAACACTGAATAACCATCAGGACTATCATAAATTACAAAAGTTACTCGGAGAGCTGACTTGTAGCAAGAAAACTCCATTGGTCTAGATACTCCAAACCCAGACAAAAGACAACCACTTAGCCTGCCCAAAAATAATGAACACAGAACCCAAATGTGGTAAGAGGTACCTTGAGTCCAGCATAATGAAATTCAGTGAAGAGTTAAAGGCTGATACACACTAAGTACAACAGGCAGTTTTTTAAGTAGTGATTAACTCTGGGCAAATTGTTCCCATGGCTATGATGAAGAATCCTCTATCACCAGAAGATAAATTCTCAGATCAATATCCAAAGAGAAGCACAAGCCTAGACAAAACAGAAACCACAGCAAATACTATGGCTTGTGCTATACAACTGAGCAGTTAAGAATCTTCACCCTTCAGCTTTAAATTACCTACTAATTAAATGCCATCTTGAAAAGTGAAGTGCAGCAGCATTTAGACAGCATTTACGGCAATATTTTTATATGCAACAGTTAAGTACCAAGCAAACTTTGTCTCTCTGGATTACGTTTTGAAAAGCAATCAAATATCTCAGGAAGATATCCATGAAAGCCTCCAAGATCTAAAGCACAATGCAGAGATACTTGTAAATAAGGTTGCATTTGTTTATTATATGCAAACAAACTGCATTTTTCAATGAACCAAATTCACTACTTTTTTTCGTCATTCATTATAATACATATTTAACAAATCTAGTTGTACATTAAAAAGCCATCGTTATGGCAACTTTTAGCAACCTTTTCAATTAGAAAGTTCAGTTTTTTAAATGTATCATGAAGAACAAAGTAAGAGTACTAGGTGAAGCTAAAGACCAAATAGATTCTTACTGAACAATTGGTTTTAAATATAAACTGACTGGGGAAAATTTTTGAATACTTATATACTCATAAAATTACTCCCAACACATTACTTGGTTTAACAACCTACTGTCACGTCTCCTACATGAACAAAATCCATATTCATAAATTGGTGGGGCTTTATAAATGAGCCAGCAAGAGCATGTGTGCTCCCTCTAACCACATTTATCATTGCCTTGCTAAGCACAGAAATCACCATTGAAAAAGCTAGCAGCAAAATGAGCCAGTAATAACAACATCCAGGGAAGGGCAAGTGCCTGTTTCAGTGCTAGTGCCAGCTGACACCTCTTTGCACTGCCTGAAAGCTAAGTGTGACATCTGGGTGAAAGGAAGACCACACTCTATTTTGACTGTCACTTCATTCCCTCCGGTACAAGACTGTCACTCAGCTCCGAAGAGCACTCGCAAACCCCAAATACACTGCCTGAGTGAAAATGCCTGAGTCTCATCTGTTTCAAACAGATTTTTCCTACATTACCATCAAGCATCTTCTGCATTAGGTTATTATCCATAATATGAATTTATCCTTTGCATAGGCATAAGCAGCCCCAACAACATGTGACACAAGCAGCTGAGGAACAAACAGCTTGGGTTACCTGCCTGGGGATAAAAGAAATGTCCACAGCAGTTCTCCAACCAGAATCCACACCCCCACAGTGCAAACCAATTCCTTAATCCCAAGACCATCCTTTTCAATTTTAGCCCGAGGTTCAAAGTTGCCTTCTTCCAAATGTTCCCTGCAAGCATTACTGAAAGGCAGAGAATGATGGATTTCTCAGCCTTTCTTACCTTGATAAAATCCTTTCTCTGACTGCTGTTTGAAACACGTTCTCCATTCTCCCAACAGAGCCGGTTTAGAGGCAACAGCAAAAGCTATTCAAACTAATCAACCAGTCTATCATTAAACCAGTTAGGTTTAATCAGCCACTAACTAAACAAAGAGAACTTAAATTTTTCTACAAAGAGGGATATACATTTTAAAAGATTGATTTATTTCTTTTTAATTCCATTCGTTTTTAAGTGAGCATTAATGATACTTAAGGGGGGAAAGTTTCAACAGCAAAAAGTGAAGGAAGGAGTGGAAGAAAAAAGAAAGCTTACATTTCAATGTGATTATTTTTGCTACACAGATTTTAGGATTAAGAAAACAGATTAGTGCCTTAATCCAAAACAGAATTTACTAATAACTGACTTTTTGGCATTTTAAATTCAAGTTTAAGACTAATGACACACATCTTGATTTAAATAATGTAAAATATGCAGCTACTGAATGTTTAGCACAAGAAACATCTTTTGCTCCAGAGAACTAAAATAAGTCGGGCTTAAGTAGATTTCTTCCTTTTCACATTGCCTCCTACTACAAAGAGAGCCTACAAGTGAAGGGACAACACAGTCTCTAGTAAAATCTATTTTGTAAGTAAAATCTTTAATAGAATTTTAGCACCATAGCATAAAAACACCTTGAAATTTTAAGGTTTCCAAAATTCCTAACAAATTATAAGCAAGGTTCCAAAATTCAAGGAGGAGATGTAGAACAACAGAAGAAACAGAACATATTGTATCTCCAGCTCCTTAAAAGGGAGTCTCCCTGTTCACAGACTCTGCAAATAAATCCTGGAGAGTATTACAACACTACACAAAGCCTTGGATAGACATGCCACAGAATTGCACTAAGATGAAAAAATATGCAGTGGAGGAGCTGGTGTTAATCTAATTGCAGTAAGAACACAAAAAATTCCCATTTCAGCAAATTTCACAAACATTAAATTAAGTGTGTGGCTCTTTTCTCCTTCTCAGATACTGTCTACTGTTAGGCTACTTAATATGGCTAATATGGCTTATTAGGAGTGTGGCTTATTTTTATACCAAAAAAACCCAGTTTATTTCTCTAGGACAGATCTCCCTCTCAGCAGCTATACAGGTATACCCATACAACCATAGTCATATAGATTGTTTGGTAACCATGTACTAATTTTTTATACTGGAAAAAAGCCCCAATTCTTTGCTCAAAAGACTTGACTGAAACACTCAAAAAGAGGGAGAGGGAGGTTATTACTGTGTTTCAAGGTACCTTTGTCAATTCTTCTAAGAGGTCACAATCTGTTTCTCTGGAACATATATTTAAACCTTAAAAAATAATAATAAAAATGTTACACACAGATTTTTGTGTTACAGCACAATACACTGTTGACACATTTTGTCAGCATATGTAGAAAATCCTCCCGTAACAGCTGCAGTCAGAGCAGCACAAGTTCTGGGAGCCAGTGAAATCAGTCCCTAAAGTGGCACTAAAATCTGATGGCTACCTGCTGCTTGGGACACTGGTAATAAGAAAGGGTCTTGCTGTTGTGGCAGGAGTCAGACTGCAACTGCTTTGTGCAACTACACAAGAAAAGAGATTACACCACAGCACTGGAGAGCCTGATAAAGATCCTGAGTGCAAAAAATCCCCAGACTGCCCCAAAGTATACTTTTTATTGACCTACAGGGAATGCAACTAATCCCCAAAAGAAGTCTAGTGGTGCCCAAGCACAAGAAGTCAGGCATGATTCATGCAGGCTGGTAATACATTTCCCAACCAAGAGAGGAAACAGGAGTAGGCCAAAACAATGCTTTAAAAAACACCTGGGCTACAGAAAAACTTGCACAGAGCAGTTCAGCTCAGAAAGGTGACAACATCCATCAGCCAGGGCTCCATTTATTGTTGTTATAAACACAAATTTAAATCCCAGCTCAAATGCAGCTGATCCAGCACTTTATACACACTTGCAGGATAAAACCCTGCAAGTGTAAGTACTAAGTATTTTCAGGGAAAAAGCAGACACCATGAATTCCCCACTACCTTGGGAAAATGTGGGTTTTAAGATTTTTTAGAACATTCTGCCACTCTACTCAAAAGACAGGATAGTAATGTCATGGCTGTTAAGTATTTCAATTATTTCAAATTCATTAATGAAAAATAGGTCTTGCATGCCATGAGATGACACTACAGAGACATATTTGTCCATCAAATCCACATAACTCCCGCTTAAAATACAAACTCTACCCTCTCATACACATGTAACACATAAATCCCAATAGGAATTACTTGTAACAGTACTTCAGTTGAGAACACAATTACTCGTAATTTCATAGTAAATTCAACCAGATGCCCTAATGTCTCTGACCAGACAGAAGTGTTCTCATGTCAAAGAGTCTGTTTCAGATTAAGCTCCACTCTCTCCACAGTATCCATACCTGAATAAATCCACAGAAATTGACAGACAAGTGGAGAAGCTCCAAATGCCCAGGCCCCTTGACACCTTTCTCACACAATAGACTGCTCAAAACAACCAAACAAAAACCACTGTTTCTTTCTGCTTGTCATAAAGGTGAGGAATCACCTCACTCATTTCCAGATCAGGCTGTTCCTGGTCTGCTAGAGTAGAACAAAGGGATTTCTTTACTAACAAACAATAAACCCTTGGAAATTCTCAAAATAAGAGGGTATCCAGATTGACTGATTTTGAGGCCTTCAATTACTTCAGTTAATGCTTATAAATGAAGTGTTATGCTTCAGTAATCATATTCAGTTGCCTCATCCAAAATCAGACTATCTTGCATATGCCTGCTAAAGGAACACTTATTCAGAAGTGACACTACTTTATTATAATTCAAATTACAGTAATTGCTTCAGACTTGCAAAGGCTACTCTGCACTAAGTGTTGGATAACCCAGGAAAGCCTTTCAACTTCAATACCACACAGCAAGAGCTAACATTAACTACATTTAAATTATTTAGGCTAATGGATAAGGAGCTTTAAAGAAGAACATTCCAAATCCATGATAAGTGAACTCTGTCAGTTTTTGCTTTATTTTTCCATTTTATTTATATTCACGCCATCTGGTTGTATTGATCATGCAGTTAAACAATCTTGTGTTTTTCCAAATAACTGCAAAACTAATTTGTCTGCTAACAAATACGCTGCAGGTGCCAGCTACAAAGTCACTTACAGACTGTTATGTTACAGAATGAGCTCCAATCCACAGTAAACACAACCCAAAACAAATATCCAGAAGGCCAAATGGACAACCATGCTCAAACCCATGGATCACTACTCATTTATTGAACATTATATAGTGAGATCAACTTCCGTGAGCCTCAAGTTTCAACTGATCTGTTTAGAACTTGTATCAGATTCCACACCTCAAACCAGAGCTACAGGCATCAACAGAACAAAGTGAGCAAACTAAAAAAGGTACTTATCCTAAAAGCTGTCTCCCATTTGCTCAAAAAGCCACACTTACAGAAAATAAAACTGGCAATTGACAAAGCACAATAAAACAGTATTAAAAAGACTGCTGAAAATAAACCAACATTAATTTCCAACTGCTGTGGTAAAACTGTTTAAGTGACATTTGTCTTTTTTCCACGATGTTTTCAGGTAAAATTTCTTGGACATGCACAGATTATGCACGCTATTTCCAGCTGTTAGCATTATCAAAGATTTAATGTTTCCAAATACAAAAAAACAGGCAGCTTCAGACTCAAAGATTTACAAGCAATTACCTCTCTTTTGTAATTTCAGATCACAACCCTTAAAATCACACACAGTAAAAAGAGCTACTGTCTCTACCAAGGAGGCATCTGGGGTAAAAAAGGGGGAAGGGGGCTTTTAATTTTTAGACATGGATTTCAGTCCTACATTTTAGGTATGAAAATGTGTTTCCTTCTTAAACAAAACTACAGGAAGACTAAATAAATCAACAAATAGATAAAAGTCTAATGTGCATCTAGAACAGAACTACAGTAACCAAATGACAGCAGAGGGCCTTCTCCATGTCTATGCTGAAGCAATCAAGCTTAATGGAGATGAGTGTGTCTCCAGTTCATACCAAACATGTCCACTGTAATTTATAGCTGGTACACCTACACATGGCCTCCAGTGAATGGAATTAGACCAGCTCCTGAAATTCTTCAGGAAGTACTGCTACAGTAGTCCTAGCACTGATTTAGCCACACACGAGTCAGCACCAGAGCATCACTGGCATTTATGCAACTCTGTCACTTATAAATGCTTTAAATTTACTGTCAGAACACCAAGATCCCAGCCATTCCCGTGTTTTTATTGCTTGTGATCATCTAACATAAGTAACAGCAGGTTTTGGTCTTTTTGTTTGTTTTATTAAAGGTATCTACAGAGCTTTATAACTAGTCCTGTACTTGTTCTCTCTATAGCATTTTCTTCTCTTTAAAATCACCATAGTGCTGCTTTATATTGAAAAGTTGAGTTTTGGACACACACCTTCATCCATCCACTAAGAGGACAAAGTTGAGTAACAAAAAGTAAAACATTAACAGGAAATCTCTTTTCCTTTCAACAGATGCCAATACAGCACTATTAACCCCACAGTCTGGCTCCAACTCTGTAAAAATTTCGCACTACAACTAGACCAAAACCAGACCTTCCTCGGGACTTCCACAGACGTAAGTCAGCCCGTCCACACCCAACAAACTGCAGGACCTGGGCCTGTCACCATATCAGCATAAATTAGGGCTTGTCAAACAGGTAGGACAGAGCAACAGAAGTTATTTTATTGAACACAAAGGTAACTGTTTCCACTGTCACACCTCATAACAAAAAAGATAATAGCAATAATCATAAGCATGGCGTTTTCCCCCATTTATTTTGGAAGGATCTCAGTTTTTCATTCTTAACTTATCCAAGCTAACTTCACAGGAGACGGGGACTAATGTGATAGAAAAAGGAGCGTATAAACGGAACCCTGTCATGCAGGGACAGCATCATGTGCAGCCTCAGCCCTCCCCTGCCCCGGCCCGCACCTGCGGCGGCCGCGCTGGGGGACACCGCTCCGACCCTGCGCCGGGCCACCTCCCCGCCTGCCCGTATGCCAAACTCGGCGGAAAAATAAACAAGTCAAACAAAAGGAAGGAGAGCGGGCGCAGAGGGGAATGGAGCCCGGCCCCGGGACGCGGCGGCCGGGGAGGGTTGGGGTCGGGTCGGGCGGCAGCGCCGGTTGCCCGGGCACCATCTTGGGGGCAGCCGGGGGCGAGGACGCGGCCCGCAGCGTCGCCGGGGGCCGGCCCGGCGCTTTACCTGCTTTGCCAGCCCTGCAGGAGGTTGGTGTATTTGCTGAGCGTCCCTTCCAGCACCGGCTCCCGCCGCCTGCCGCCGCCGGGCGCCTGCGCGCCCCCCGGGCTGGCCGCCGCCGAGCCGGGGCTGCTGCCGCCGCCCCCGCCTCCATCAAGCCTGCCCGCGGCCGCCGCCCGGCCCGGGAGCCCGCGGCTGGCGGAGGAGGACGAGGGGGACGAGCCCGCCGACGTGGGGCGGCTGCTGCTGCGGCTGCTGCTGTTGCTGCCGCCGCCTTCGCCCGCCGCTTTCTCCATGGAGCCCCGCGGCGGAGGCTGCCCGTCCGCTCCGGCCGCGGCTGCCGCCCGTGCCCGGCAAAGCCCTGACTCACAGGCGGCGCGGAGAGGGGCGGCGCCCGGGGGAGAAGGGGCCGGGCCGCGGCGGGCGAGGGAACCGCCGCGCCGCCTCCTCCGAGCCAGGCGTTGCGGGGAGTTGGGCGGCGGTCGGTGCCCCGCGGCTCCGCGGGGTCCCGCCCGCCGCCCCCCCGGGCGCCCCGCCCGCCCGAGCCAGGGGCAGGGCGCTGCCGCGGCGGGGGCCGCGCAGGGGCGGGGGCCGCACACACACACGCGGAGGCACAGCGCGAACGGGGAGAGGCACAGCACGCACGCGGACTGCATGGTGCCCGCGGCCGGCACACACACGCACACGCCGTGCGACACGAGGAGCCACCCCAAAGGACAGGGTGCCCGGGTGTGGGGCGGGCGTGCAGACCCGCGCGTGTAGCGGGGGCAGAGCGCGCACCGAGACCGCCTCCGGCCCCGGCGGCCGCACCGCGCCCCCCGTGACGCGCCCGCCACATGACAGGCACTCACCCGAGCAAGCGGCGGGATGTGCGCTGGGAGCGCGGCGGACAGCGCGCTGCCCAAGCCACGGAGCGTGTGGCTGACGCTTGCACAGGCTGTGCCCCGTCACCACCGGGGAGGTGACTGTCCGTGGTACACTGCACCGGCAGCACAGTTGTGCCCGCACTCGTGAGCTGCGCGGTGTGCCCAGCACTCAGGAACACAATATCCTTGGTCAACCCACAGCAGGTAGTGTGTATCAACATCAGTCGTCATTCATCCAGACTTTACGAAAAAATACTAAAAGTCCACACCTCCTGAAAGGAGAGGATGTCACCTCAAGATCACCACAAGCTGAGCAGATCCTGTACAGTCAGCCCGGGTCCACGAATCACTTCTACGGCCGTCCTTACTGTCTTAGACAAGTGTCTCAGTTATGTTAGTTACAATGCGTATCTTCCCAGCATACCAGAGATGTAATTATTCTTCTTGTCATTCTATAATTGTAGACCTGAAATGTAGAGAAGACTCGAGAGTCTGAAAAGTAAAAACAGAGCCTTAGCTTTTGTGCTTTAACTCTGTGGAAAGTTTCACCAATCCTTTGTACTAGAGATTTTTGAGTGTGGAGTGTCACGTGTGCCTTCTGTTCTGTACCTCAGAAGATACTCAAACTATCCAAATCCACACACAGTTAGATATGTACATTCCCCATATAAATCAGCACAGAGAGGAGGGATGGATCCTAACTTAGATTCTCCCAGTTTTCTCTCTGGAAAATCCTACCATATGTGTTGTGGTTGGGTAGCTGAAATGTTGGGCAACCTGATCCTGAATTTTGGGTGGTTAAACTTCTCATGTTGTAGTTAAATACTAAGGCACTGCAGTCTGGAAACTTGAATTTTAGTATTTCATGAGTGGGACATATAACGTTCAACTCTTGCAGTACAGACAAAGATTAGGAGTTAATCATTTGAAAAAATAAAATATTTTAGAGTAACTTTTTTCCACATCTGTTACTTGAGATGTTCATGTAAAATTCCCAAACCATTGCTTACTATCAAAAGAAAGTCCATTACCACAACCCCAAAATCCTCATTCTTAGGCTCAACTCTACTTTTGAAACCACAGTTTTCAGGAAACCTTTGAATGAACAAGGAATGCTCCTTTGGGAAGCTCAGATCCTGCTTAGTAGAGATGAGACCCCTTCTTTTGTCTTTATAATGTTATGATAACAGGCCAAAATCATGGAACAATATGTTTTAATGAGCTGTGTCACCACATCAGCCACTTTAACACATTACATGTGTATGTTCTACATTCTAGGTAATGAATGTAATATTTTCTGCCTTCCACAGAATTCATTGGAAGATAATTCTTCAGGAATTCATCAGGAAAAGAAGTGACCATACACAAGAATAGAGAAGCCTCTCCATACATTTCTGTACAATGAAACTCAAGTAACAATGGTGCACTTATCAAGAAGTTTCTGAAATAAAAGTGGTAACAAGCTGTAAGTGTATTATGCCCCCGGAGAGTTTTGCCAAATCATAAAGCATGCTTCACTGCTGCTAGAAGGATTGCTGTGATGTGGTGTCCTCTTATAGGTTATAAACTAGTTAGTAGATGGGAAATGAAGCACAGGAATAAATGGACAATTCTCAAATAGAGGGAAATCATTATGAGTTGGGTTCTGTGTTGTTCGGTATCTTCTTAAATCAGAAACTCTTCATTTGCTTATAGTTAAAACTAGAATCAAATGTGAAGAAATAGCAGAAGAATATCACTGTAGTGACTAAATCTCTGATAAAATAAACCCAAAATTTACTCTTGCTAAAAGCCAAAGTAAAGCACATGGGGAGAAAATAGCTTTTACTATGCAGGCATGATCATCTATAAACTAACTATAGCCTCTCAGGCAAGAGATCTTGGAGACATTTTAAACAGTCCTCTGAAAACTCCATCCCAGTCAGTGTTCAAGGGTAATCAAACAAACAGCTGTGATAAGCTCATTAGGAAAAACAGAAATAACAGCTTGCCGCTATATAAATCCATAGTACAGCCAGTATCTGTACCACCCTGCATTTATAATATTCCTACAAAAAGGACAAGAGTAGAATGAGAAAAGTGTAAATCCCAGCTTTTATATAAAGAGAGCTCACTGAGCAAGGGTTTTAGTTGAAAAAGAATCAACCAATGTATAAAATGATATTCAGGTTAATAGGAGTTATTCTTCATTGTTTCTCATGAAACAAGAACTGTGGAGCAACTGGTTTAAAACAAGCACAAGAAACTACCTTCTCACATGGTTTACACTCATAAAACTCATTCTTATGGAGATGATTTTGGATGCTAAATATCTAGAAGGATTTAAAAAGTAATTGTTCTTGAGGAACCTCTAAACAAGGTTGACCAAAGTATTTTGGGTGCATTTGAAGTTCAGAAAGGCACTAAACTTCTGACTCCTCAAAGACTGTTTTTACTTTATTAATTAATCCCTGCCCTGTTCTTAATCTTTCTCTAAACACCTACTTTTGGAAGGAATAACATGCTGGACTAGAAAGACCTTTGGTTTAACCTATGGTATAGCTTTTCATATACTAAGAGACTCCTTCTTCTTGGTCAACCAACAGTGGTTTTGAGTCAAACATTAACACAGTTTGCAAATTTTATATTGTGTTGAAGCAAAAGAATGTGTCATTCTTTCATCCCCTTTCCCTTCCTAGTTTGTACATATTGCAGCCTAGCAGAGCTGGACAACCTTTCATAGCAATCTTGATAGGAGTGAGCTCCTAACCTCATTTGGTTTAAGTTATTCATGTCCTTTAAAATGACTGAACCTGTATTTATTTTACTAGCTAATGGTTTGTCCCAATAGAGCTAGAGTTCGGGGCAATACACACTGACTTAGTCTGATGCAATACCACATGATGTATGCTTTGTTACAAGTGTTCCTAATTACCTATTTATTAATGCAACCTGCATGATGAAGGTTCACACTGTTTCCAAGGTAACACAGCTGCTATGTTACAGTCTTCCTTTAGAATGTTACTTTCACTCTCCCACCGAACCAAAATTTTGCTTCTTGTATTAAGAATCCAAAAGAATCAAAGTAATTCATTATTTATCCCACCTTTTAGAAAGCAAAACATCTGGTAAGATAACAAATTCAGCACTCTTTGCTCTTATCAGGAAACAGAGACCTTTCTCTGTCCTTTGCTAAACTACAGTTTTAGCTTCTAGAACAAGATCAGCTCATAATCCATTTGCTAACTTATGTTTCCTGGACATGTTGGTTTGGGTTTCTCTACCTCTTTAACACTCTCCTTATTATTAGTTTTCTCAAATTACTTTCCAGTTCCTTTTCATCTCCTTCCACCACCAAATTTCCATACCACTTCTCACCATCATAATTGTATGGAGGAATTTTGCTATACGGTCTACAGAAACTATTTCTACCCAGCCTACATTCACGTATTGAACATATTCCATGGAAATGCCCCAGAGCTTGCTCAGCTTTACCATCTCTTCCTTCTTGCCCTACAGAGTCCTTCCAAGACACTGCTTCATTTTGCATGAGCTTTTGGAGACTAAGTACATGTCACTAAACTGTAGGCAATACTTATGGCAAAAATATACCACTGTGCACTTCTTTCCCCACTGTCCATAGGTGTCAGCACCAGAATGACTGGGACATTAACCCTAAAGTTCATCTCATGCCACGGTAACACCTGCACCAAGCCTACTGTGACTAAGGATTCCCAGTTGTCCACAGCAACCGGAAGAGAGTGAATGCAGCAGGTGGAACAGAGTGCACCAGCATGTCCTCCAGTCCTTTCTTAGTGTCATAGGTTCCTGGGCTTGAAGGTTTAAAAGAAGCAGTGACTCTCTAATCTGGCCTTTTAAATATCACAGTACAAGACTTGTAATATTCTCTCTCTTGTATAATTGTTTTAGCTAGAATTAACCAGCACGTCATCCATGAGTAGCAGGCTTCTGACCTGAGGATTTAGAAAACACAGAAAAACAGCCACTAACTCTGCAGTCTGCCAACTTTAGCATTAGCTTTGCTGAGCCAGTATCCATCTTATCCTCCTTCTGTGGTGCATGTAAGCCTGCAATGTATGCCAAACATGCTGCTTTGCCATGCTTCATCCTGTTGTCAGCAGCTTCTCATCCACCAGCATAACCACCCATCTAAACCTCACTTGACTCAAAGCTGGTGACAGGGAAACAGCCAAGGGAGACATGGCATATGGCAAAGAGCACCCAAACTACCTTTACTGCCAGGAACAATTGAGCCCAGGAGACAGGCACTTGCCTGCAGGTTAATGAATCCAACCACAAGGCATTGCATGTGGGCTGAGGCTTCTGCTGTCACAGCTGGACCCTTACAGCTTGTTTACTCAGCAACAATGCACCGCTCTGTAATTTGCAGGTTAGACCAGTTGAAACAAAAGTTGATCAAAATGGCTGATCCTCAGGAATACAAACTTTGGGATGGTTAGCTGGAGAAAATACTAGTTTATATTATGCATGTTATGTATATATTTGCATTGGATGTCATTAGATGTGCATGAGGAAGTGATGTGTGTGACAACCATGACAAAAGGTATTTTCTGCATGGCTAGAATCAACTCTTTGAACTGCAACAGGAAACAAATAGGAAGCCAGTACATAAAGAAACTAAGTGAGCACAAAAACTGAGCAAAAATATTACTTACACTATATATTGTGTATTGTAGCTAGTGAAAACAGCTTTATTCGGTGCCAGCTAATCTTTGAACAGTTTTTACAAGCAGTCACAAATACAGTTCTTCAAAATAAATTCATTCATACACTGAGGCCAGAAGAAAACACTGTGACTATCCAGCATAACCAGCTGGATAACAGAAACCCTTTTTGGTTTGATGTGGAATTACAGATAAATGTCGATATACCAAATCTTAACAGTCTGCAGGCATTCATACTGCCCATTTTTCTACCTCTGTGGTTAAACATTTAGGGATTTGAAAAGTATACTGGCCCATTAAAGGTCAAATTCAGATCCAAGACCAAACTGGGGTTACTCAGTGTTGCTCTCATATCTCAAACCAGTGCTAAAGCTCTCTTTTATCCCACTTTTTTGGAGAGCTGAGTGGTTCTACTGGAATCTGTCATACTTCAAATGTATTATTCATAAGTCATGAGGCCATATATCAGAGTAATAACACTCAGCTTTCTAAATGAGACATCTATGCACCTGTAATCTTATGCCTAAATTGCAAAACCATTTGCATATCCAAAAAGTATTGCTATAGAGCATTTATGCTGCAGAGAGTTTATTTATTGATAAAATAATGCTAGTTTATGCCACGTGGGCTCCAGTGTCACACTCCACCAACAGCAATTTGTGTAGCTGTTTGATATCAGCAAGCAGTATCTTACAGATTAAAAATAAGACTCATTCAAATTGGACTGGTTTCTAAGCCTGTTACTCACCTACAGCAGAGCCCTATTTTAGTCATGTCATCTTTAAGAATTCTCTTTAGGTAATGTTAGAATCCACCACACAATAGGACAACAGTTAAAAAAAAATAAAAAGAAAGAACTGTGCACTAGAAATCAAAACCAAAACACAAACATTTAAGATTTTCTGGCACTGAGAAAAGGAGGAAAAGTTCAGTCAATGAAATTTTCCAACTACTTATGCAGAAACTACTTTTGATTACTAATTTCAGTCTCCATTCTGCAAGCAGATTCATCTACAGAATCCTAATTAAAACAAATACTAGTTCCTAATGCAACATAACTGCCTCCTTTTTTACCTACAAATCTGCATTAAGAACACTTGTACATATTTCAATATGTGGGATTAAAATTTATAGACATGACAAATGACAGAGTCTCTTCGAAGCGCTTCTTGAAGCTGCAGAACCTCGTATTAAAACATGCATAATGTTCACTCCATTTTTCATGGCAATGTTTTGGAAGCTGTGCAGACTACAGATTTCCCAGTTCTTTATGAGTACTGTAAATACACAAAAAGCAAGACCTTTCGAGCAAGTCATGACACCTATATTTTAACTGCTTTTTACCATCAAAATAAATCTCTTGTAAATTCAATAAACTACTGAAATATTTTTTACTACTCGGTTCTAAATTTTAGCTCCTACCACTAAAAACCAGTCAATAAGCACGTAAAAGGGAGCAAAAGGCAGTAAAGCTTGGGGTTTTCTTACAGATTGGGGGTTTATAGTTTTGGGGGTCATACTTTAATGAAGTCCAGAATATGTGAGGTATGTAATTATCCCAAGCTGTGGATGACATCTTTTTTTTTGCCAGGGTTCACCACTGAGTGATTTTAAGTTTGGCTGAGAACAGACAAATCATAATAGCTTGTGAAAAACACATGAACCAAAATTTTCTTACATATTACAATAACTAGGATTAGCTTTAAAAATCCCAAACAAAACAAAACATAAAAGGGATGTGCTGCATGTCACCCACCTCGTGCAAATGTGGTTTGTAGGTTTAAAGCCAATATAACAGATAGGCAACATTATGTTCAACAGGATCCCACAGCACACACTGTTATCTTCCCTGATTCTGAAGAACAGTATAAACTGGGGTTTATAAAAGCCTGACAAGATCATTTATCCAATTCTCTTCTGGTTGCTGGACAGAAAAAGACAGGCATATTTTTTTCTCCCTCATCTCTGGTGAATTTGCTTGTAATACTTACTGTCTCGTATCATACTCAGCCTTGACAGAAGTATCCAGTGGAGATAACCTCAAATATGCAAAGAGCTGAATTATGATTCTGTCCCTCTGGTTTCTAAAACTCAGCTGTCAGCTTTGATCTTTTGACTTTTGAGAGCCTGTTCTGCAAAATAGTATGTGCTTTCATACATGGCTTGATATACGAGTATTTGCCATGATTCCAAAGGTAGAAACAAACATATTCTAAATTTTTAGAATATGCATAGTATAAATTCAGGAAGTAGCCATTTTTCAGTTTAACTTTTCCTGACCTTGGCCTTTTCCATAGAGGATGCCTGGAACAGGCACTCCTTAGCTGCAGTTCCACAAATCCAGACATTCTAAACTCCGAGCTCTGCCAGCTTCAATCAATCATAAACTTGTCCCTACTATACTGTGTTACAGCCTAAAAATAGGGCTATACTTTCATAAAATGAGGTAGCATTAAAGCTATGAAAGTTGATAAAACAGATTCCAGATGCTAGCAACCTGAAATGACAATGAGAGGAAGAATGTAAGGGTTTGTACACACAGACAATTTTCTTCATACTTTATAAGCTTTACAGGAGGCTGGAGAAATTTGTTTTATTTTTCTGACATCCCATTTGTATGAAATGAAGACAAATATTTAATCTTACTATCCTGTTGGGGGGAAATAGGAAACAATTCTGGGGGACCTTGAAATCCTGATCAGGAGAGGTCAACCCCTAACTGACAAGACAGGCATTGGATCTCTAAAATCATCTCACAAATATTTGAAACTGTCATCAGAAATGAAAATTTAAACAAACAATATAACAAAGCTTTGAATGGCCTCAATAAGAAACTTTCCCTGTCCAAATATGCTCTTCATAGACTTTTCAATTCAAAATGTTTAATGAAAAACAAGTAAAAAGGATCAGATGTTTTAGTATAAATATCAAATGGAACAGGAAAGGTCTTCAAAAGATAAAAGATCATGAACTGCCTTTTTTTTTTTTTAGAAAACTCCTTGAACAAAATCATCATCTAAAAGCTATAAATAAGCTCATACACAGCATGTACTTCATAAACTAGAATAGTGTCTCATGACGGGAAAACACAGCCCATACTAATTTAATCTATTCCCAGACTCCTTCATGTCAGAAATAAAATTCATACTGCTTTTATAGAGAAGGGCATAGAATTGTGTTTCTGACCAGGAAAAATGGGGTTTATGGGCAGAAACAAAGACAAGAATCAGTCAGTCTGAAAGAGGTTTAGCTATTCATTTATTTTTGCTAACACTGCACTCTGCCACACCACATTCAGAACACCAGCAAGGTCTTTGGCAGTTGCTATCATCTTATTTTTGCCAGCAAGTTCTTTTCTAACCAAGTTTAGACAACACTCCTGATAGCAACAAAAGCGGCTGGTCTGCTTTAGAAATCCCAGTGGAGACAGAGCTGCTCCAGTGTCAGCCTAAGAGTGTAATGGGGAGTTTGCCAAAAAAGGCTAGGTTAGATGAAGTCTTCAGAGGCTACACACAAACCAAATGTGTCAAAATCCTGGCAGTTAACTGCCAGGAAGTTTATAACCCAGGGAGAAGGAGAAGACAAGTCTCCTGACATAACCACAGCATTTTCTCACTTTCATAGAGTTTCAGAAGGAAAATTGATGTTGTTTGATGATGCAGTGCATCAGAAAGAAGTCAGAGGCCATCACCCACAGGCAAGCATTTCAGGGTAATTTGAATCTTAGGAAAATATTACAAAGGGAAACATGCGTAAGCAAGCAAACCCAAGCCATCACAGAAGAAAGAGAAGGTTTTGAGGGGAAAAAAGAATATTCTCTGCACGAAAGTAAACTGATGAGCTGATGCCACAGGTTTTAATATTATTTTTCTTCAGTTTAGTAGTTTTGAAGGAAAATACCACACCTATTGACACAAATTTTATGCAGAACAATTCTGACACATTGCTTGTGCTCAAGTAAATTTTCTTCACAGTGGATAGGAAGAGTGTGCATTCAGAAGTACTATGGTCTTATTAATTAATAAATACAGGAAAAAATCTATGAAACCATTTCTTTCTGCTTTGTTTTTTCCTAACATGTCCCTAAAATAAAACAAGCATAACTCTATGAAGTTGAATAAATGCAGTACGTGTCCTTCAGGCTTGCGTCTTGAAAAAAGAAAAAATAAAAGTGAAGGAAAGGTAGAAAAATATTCTTGTATCAGCCTCTTTCTTGGGAAAATTCTCCACTTTAGTTCAAGTCAAAGGTTACCAACTTCTTATTTGGCCAAGAGCAGTTCACTTCGACCAAGACTGGGGCAATAGAAATAAACAGTGTAAGTTTACAGGAAAGGGATGAATCTCCATTTGTAACAGGACCAAGGCAGTACATTTTCCATTTACAATCTGTAACACAATGCAATTAATGTTTCTCCCTCGAAATAAATACAATAAAGTTCTATTTTTCTCTGCCCTTAGCTATCCAGGAACACAGTCATGGAAGGACTGACCAGGAAGCACACAGCTTCCTGTTTCACTGGTTACTGAATTTCTTGTGCATTCCCTGTACTGTTAGTGGCACCCTTTGGGAAGAGCTGGGCCTCTGAAAAGTTTGTGCTATATAATGTAGAAGACAAAGAAATTGAAAGCCAACTAGAATCAAACTACTTAATGTAGTTGATCTCTTCTATGCATCCTATTTCCCAGAGTCTACCTAATGTCACATAGCATCAGAAATAGAATCAAAATACATATTTTAAGAGTTTAATCACAGCTCTTACTCCCCAGAAATCCAGCAGATAATGACAGAAAGTTCAAACACTGTTACACAGTTTACACAAAAGCAATAGGTATCATTGAAAGTAAAAATGACATTGAGACAGTCACCTTTTGAGAGGGGCTGGTGCTGAAATACATGGTACATTTAGGCATCTCTTGTTAATAAAGATCAAAGGAGGCAGTGAAACTGCAGCACAGAAATGTAAGAAGCAAAATTGTAGTTTTATCTACGGTACAAGGTACATTAGATTATCTGTGGCTGAATGGAAGCAGGAGAATCAAATTTGTTTTCTCATGAAGGAAAAGAATATTGAAATGCAGGGCACAACTAAAAAGCTTCAGAAAGGGCCTAAAAGACTGGCAGATTTAGAATTAAATCTGGGCACATTATTTAGATCTAGCTCAAGATCTATTCAGTCCAGAGGCAAGGCTTCTAGCAGATGGATGGCAATCTAACTCAGTGGACATGACTGAAAATTCAAAATGTCAGTAAAAAGGATGACTCGGGTATGAAGCTCAGCTCCTCGGGGTACTAAGGAATATGCTTACAAAGCTCAAAATCAAAGTCAAGCAAAATACCCCATGAAGACTTACATTCTGTGATAGCCAGCACAATCTAGGAAAACATGTCACAAAATGCATGTAGGAAGAAGCAAAACATCTAACACATTTTGTCATTTTGCAAGGGTGTACCAGCAGAGTGCATAACATCAAAAAGGAGAAAATGAGGGCCTCATTAAATCTAATTAATTCCTCACAGGAGCTCTACCAGGAGATGAATGGGCTGCCAGCTAGAAAGCAAATGGGAAATGTATTGCTTTGTGCACCAGTGTCCGGCTTAAAATAAGTGTATTGCCAGAACTGCAGAACTTCTAATAAAAAGCCACTAATCATTGAAGTTAAGCAACAGGACCTAGACTTCACAGTGGTTAGCTTTCCCCACAGAGATAATACATTAATTAGGTTATATTTCTATAAATTATAACAGCATCAAAGGAAAGAAAAGCCCCAACTTTCGGATTTAAAGTAATTCATATCCTTGGTCTTACTAAGGAAGCCACACTCAGATGCAAAAGGGAAAGCAAAATAATTCAAATGATTATGAAGACGTCTTCCTGGATAAGTATAAAAGTCCTCAGAGAGTATTGAAAAGAGCTGGAAAAGTTCAAGAACTTCAGATTTCATGCCTCCAGAAAAGTTCCCCTTGACCTACCATAGCATGAGAAGAGAACCTGGATGCATTATTTCGGGAGCCACAGAGCAAACAGAAGAACCAAAAGAGCCAAATCATTTCAGCATCATAGAAAAAAATATTCCACTTAGGCATGGATTCCAAAGAATTCAGCAAATATTTTAAAAAGAAACATGTTCCATTTCCTCAAAAGGGAAGAACATTCAGGGAATGTGGCTGATGCCAAGGATTTTTCTTCACTGAATGCATTCTCAAAATTGCCTGTATATATCTGCAATAGTCCATCCTACAAACCTTATATATTTGACTCTTCCCTGTGAGTAAAGCCTAAATCATATTTTTCTTTAATCCAATATTCTAATTAAATTTCCAAGGTTTAAAGGTGCAAGAAAGTGCCCAGTTAATGTGATAATTAATGACTAGAAAGCCAACTTTCCATTACATTATAATTTGGACAGCACACACACTTCAGAAGACTTCTAATTTTGTTACTGATGATAAATGTTGAATGCTCAAAGCTTGTGTGTGTTGTGCACATTTTACTGCCTCAAGGCCAACACACTAAACAGTTTAAAACATTCAAATACTCCTGCAAACTTGAAAGCTAAGCCATAAACTACTAAGTTCACTGTTATTAAAGCAGATTAATTAGTCATGCCATGGAGTTTTATGGGTGCATAGACAAAAAATGCATCATCTCTACTAGCAGCAAATATGAGGAGAAGAAATGTCCAAGAAAGCTGATAACATTTCTTCTGAAAGATGCAGCAAGTTATATACCAATTAAGAAAATAAATACAAATAACAAGAGGTTTCATTATCTCCTGAGTGAATCCATTTTTCAGTACAAATGTTTTCTACACCATCTTGTTATCCATTCTTATGTATTAGGTATAAACTAGAATATCAAAGCAGAGGAGACAAGTTTGCAGAGATGAGGATAACTATAGAGAGGATAATCGCTTTGTGCTAATAATTGAAAAGAATTTTCCTTTTTAAGCAAATGGATACAAATTAGGCTATCAAACAGTGCTAAAGCCTCTGCTCTACATAAAATCATAGCTGTATTCGTTTGAGACATTACTTTGTGGCATGCTATTGATTCACAAAGTAGATTTATGTAAATGAAAGTGGATTTATCCCTTATCTTATACTGAAGACATCCACTGATATTTATTGGTATTTGGTGTTATCTATTGATATTTATCTACTGATATTTTCTGGGTTTATTTCCTATCAGTAGTGCCAAAACTCAGCCCTTCCTCACCCCACTTATTAATCAATATGATTGCATCTTATTAGCCCATCATTTATCTCTGCACAACCCTACCTACAACAAATAAGTTGCATGAGCTTTGGAGATGAATACTTCAAGTTTTAGAACATTATTTTAAGTCTGAAAATCATATTAGTACACATAAACATTACAAACAATGAAGTTTTTCTATCCAAAATTAAAGAGCAGGCTGCCCAGGTGAGTGTCTGAATCACCTTCCCTGGAGTTATGTAAAAGGCATAGAGATGTGGTGCTTAGGGACATGGTTTAGTGATGCTCTTGGCAGTACTGAGTTGGACTTGGTAATCTTAGAGGCCTTTTCCAACCAAAATGATTCTATGTTTCTATGAAAATCAAAACTAGTGATGAAATTGTTAACATCACCATAGTTAGTTCATCATTATTTTTCTAAACACTTGTGGGTACTTTTTTTTCTGTTGCTTCTACCACACCCAGTGTGGGAATCTGAGGCATCACTCAGGAATTTGGAATTTGGAGCTCTTTTGAAAATATCTCTGTTGAGCAGGGACCTAAGTTAGCTGCTAAAACCTATGAAGCTATTCAGATTTTAGATTTTGCTAATGAAGGACATCCTAGTCTGTTTTAAACATAAAGGCTGGATACTCAAATTAATTCCAAAGTGGGATATTAATTCAACTCATTCATTAACTTTAAGAATAGCAATAAAAGTGACATATTTAATGGCTGTAAATTTCACTTTGTACCACATCTTGTACAGAAACATTTGGTCTAATGCTTCTTTTGTCTCTATCTTGTCTTTTGTTCTGTCAGTTTGCACACAAACTGTAAACCAATAAAGTCCCCATATGTTTGAACTTCAGCTGCATAGGACAGGTTTATTGCCAGAAAACAGCAACTCCCTCTAGTGCCAAAGGCGCTTCCTCCCTTACAGCACAGTAAATTAAGCTCCTGTGAAAGTCATTCATTGTTAATTAATGTTGTGATCTTGTTATAAAGTAGCATTCAAAGGTCTTTTTCCTGTTAGTGTATTTTGTTGTATTTGCCAACACAAGTGTTAACAGGAACTAAAATTTAATAGAAACAAAAATAACTTCTGTGTTTGCAAATTAGGGAGGACATGGATTATTTTTTTTTTAAACACATGATGTTAAACACACTGAAAAGCTTTGGTTTACATACTCAAACCCTATCAGACTGGCACTAAAGCTGGCTCACTGCCATCTTTGCAAACTGTTTTAGAACCCCGTGGCTTTTACAATTTATGGCAAGTGTATGGTTTCCAAGCAAACAACAACATAGACATCAGTCACAGTTACTCTGGATGCTAAATTTGTCCTAGGTGTAGATACTCAGCAGGTTAATATGCATAGAATCTACCACGGAATAACAAAGCAGAAAATTGCAAGCCTTGTGGGAGTTTTTATCCTCTGAAGAGAAGATAAATAGAAGTCCTATGCCCTTGAGTTACAAACTAGCTGCTGCAGATCAGTTCCACTCGGGGCATTCCATGCTGGCTTGGTGTGCTGATAAGCAGGTTTGGATGCTGCTGGTACTGTTAGACTGCACATACTGGATACAAAGGTTACTGGAGTTGTCACATTCAATGAAGAGAAGCTTTGTGTACATTAGGATTGCACAGCTTGCTTTGTTTTCTGATGCACAGCAACGGAATAGCAAGAAACTAAGCGGTAAAGGCAAAAAAACCAGCGCAGTGCTGGGAAGAAATAAAGTTACACTTCATTAAAGGTGACCAGAGGCAGCAGGGAAGCTGTCCTGTCTCCATCACAGAGGGGGGACAAGCCTGCAATGCTAGATCTGCCCTCCACCCTCGGCTAAGTTGTATGGATGGAAAAGAACAGGACATGGGGTTTACAGGAAAGATCTCACTAGAAACACCCATTACAATGATCCAAAATTAGATCATGTCCAAAAATACGCAGTTTAAAACCTTTACAGGATCACTTACTATGACCTACTATACAGAAAAAGATGAACACAGGATACAAGCAGCTGCCCAGCTGTCAGAAGCTGAGGTACAAGCTGTCCCTCCTGTAGTCTGTGTGGTGGCCACTTACAAAGCAGACAAGCTCAGGGAAATATCCATGCCCTGTACAGATCAAGAGCAGCAAGGTCTGTATCTGTATCAGTGTGGCAGAGTTCTGTACAGTGAACCAGCTAAAATAGCACAAAGTCAGCATTTAGAGCATCAGGATCTCTACAGAGCAAATAGAAGGGCTGCAGACAGTGGGGCCAAGAAATGACATATCAATCCTAGTGCAAGTGCCAAGTGCAATTTGGCTTTCTTACTCCTTCAGCCTATATTTTTTTTTATCCTGGGATCATTGACACCCTGTGAGTCCCACATAGTAGAACTACTGCAAACTGTTTATACAACTGATAGTCCACAACCTGGTGCTCATCAGCCACCTTGGCTTGGTAGTCAGGCTCAAAGGCTCACAAACTTCTTTCCTGCCATAAAAACCCACCCATTATGAGAAGGTTACCTGAGATTTAGCCAAGTAACCAGCTTGACTGCCCAGGTGGAGCCATGGGATAAGGTGATCCTTTTAAGACTCCCAAGAATCTCTTAAGGCTATTGAAAATAGATTTCAATACCTATTAGGTATTTTGTGGCTAACAAAACATTGGCTGGTGTAGTTGCTGGAGTTTTTACATTTTACATGAATAGTTAGCAAGCTGCTTTTTACTAAATACTATATACAAGAGTATAGATACAGATTTTGTTTCTCCTACCTGATTTATTTTCAATTTAATCTCACATAATCATAGTACAAGTAAATAAGAACATATTTTCACTTCCAGCCTTAAATAGTTTTGTAATCAGAAATAATTTGTGCTTTTTACATGCCCTCCTTGCATGAATGAGTCATGTACTCATTGTTACTTCATATGGCCCTAGTCCCTAATACTGCATAATTTTACTCAAATAAACTAGCTCTGTGGTTGCTTAAACAAATAAACTGCCTTTCTGTGCAGCTGATCTTTGTCCTGTTGTTAGTCTCACTCCTCCTCTCAGTGAGGCAGGATCAGCACAGGTGCATCCACATAACAGCGAGGGCTGAGCTGAAATGCAGCTCCTGAGACTGAGGTGGAGTGTGCATGGATGGAAATGTGCATCCTTGTCCCATCTGAGGCTTCTCACAGCTTTTTCCTGACCTAGCTGTCTACAGAGCAGCCTGATCCAACCTTACACAGCTGTGCCACACCATAGTTACCTGCAAACAGAGGCAGCCAAAGCCTGGGACATGGGGAAGACACTCCAGAGAAGGCTCATGGAAAATGATGGTTACAGATACGTCAAGATAACTACAGCCTGTGGGCCCACTGAGGGCCCTCATAGCAGCTGAGTTAAAATGTTCTGTAAAGACTGTTCTAGCTACTCATTTCCATTTAAAAATGGAGTACTCTTCTTATATTTTTTTCTCCTTGCTACATCAAGTATTCACCAGTCCATGCACACCGAGGCTGTCATTTTGCTTAAAATGAACCAAGTTACTTTCTGATTTTAGTATTTTACATTGACTGTTTCATAGTGAATTCCTATTATTTATTGTTGCAGTGTTTACATGATGAAAAACACATTCATGGTTCTCAGAGCACATGGTTCTCAGTTCAGTTTCTCTTGATAGACATGACAGTTCACTAATTTGCTCAAAAAAATGACAATGGCATGTATCCAAATTTGAATGCAACAAAAGAAAAATCAATTTTGGAAGGGCATACAATTTTACATAGTCTATGTCAATAAAAGCTATTAAGCAGCAACAAACCGACGTTGAGACAGTTACTGAGAGCATCACTAAGCATATTATTGACTAGCAGGGACTGCTGGGCACAATTACTTCTAAAAAATCAGTCAATACATCTACCTACAATAACTTTATCTGAATGTTTTCTTCAGGCTGCATAAGGCTGAATATCTGATACACGAAGAGAAATGAGAACATACATATATAAGTCAACATTCCTTATGTTAATGGAAATGCCTTTACTGTCTCAATCCTTATTTTGGAAGTTCCAAATGTTGTGTCTCCTGTTACTAAAACTTGGGAAGAATTGGTACTGTCTTTTCAGAAACCTGGAAGTCTAGTTGCATGACAGTTGAAATTAATTCTGGATATAGTCACTGGAGCACAGTAGAGAGAGAGAGTCTAAGTGATCTGTCCTGATTCCAGATCACTGGACAGCACATCAGATTCCATTACGGCTGAGAGAACTGTGCAGTCACTTAGCTGTGCTTCCCATCTTGAGAATGTCACTGACATCCATGAACTTATGATTCCATAATTCAACTGACCAGACACTTTACATCTCGACCAGCTGGAAGTAGTTTTCACTTCAAGTCCAGATACTTCTTTACTCCCAGATCCTTCACTGCAATGTGCTGGTGCCAAGTGCCCCTCCAGAGCTGCCCAGAGTCAGCACGATGATAGGGCACAGCACTGTACTTAGCAATCCAAGAAACCAGTAGTAGTTAATTCTGACTACTGCTTGTTAGGAGCTTTCAAGCCCACTTAGAACTCTCTTACAGTAAAATGCAGAGACAACGATGCCAGTGAATGTGCAGCAGATCCGCAGCCATCTGTGGCATCACAGCCATACACAAAGAAGTACAAAACTTCCAACCAAGTTAAAGCAGGTTTCCTATTTGCAGCGTTCTATGGATAATGGTACATGAAGACAGATGAGAACAATTATACTACAGGGACATTAGCCAGTGTAGTTTACCTAAAGAACCAGATTTTAATTAATTTGGCTTTTTTCCTCCCTCAATAATGCCTTTGCACTCAGCAGGCAACATTAAAAAAAATGCCACATGATTAAAACCTCTTTTACTAATAAAAGTGATAAACACTTAAATAATTTCAAATCATTCATCTTAAACCTTATTTATACACTATATGTGCCTGATAATAGCTCTGTGCAGCTACATTTCCATGGATTGAGGCTGCACAGTAGTGGGAAGCTCATTTTAGAGTTTTGTGAGAGATCCTCTCACTGCACTTTCTGGAAAGCAGAGAAACTACTGAGCAGGAGTTATCCACAAAGCAGAATCCAATGATGAGAGCAGGACATAGCTGGAATAAGCACAAGAGTAGAGGCACTAGTTAATTTCTAGCAGCTGTAAGGGTCACATCAGAGATGCTGATTTATGCATTGCAAATTTAAGGCTTTATTAAAGCTGACTGTGAAACAGCAGGGAACTAGACCTATATTCCTACATCATCATTCCTACACCATTTTCCTAGCTTCCTAAGACAAAGCCTGTTATTGTGTGATTTGCTGAGGAAAGGTTAGAAAGAAAGCATTCTCTCCATGCTATCAAGTGCTTCAATGAGAAAGGCGAGATGAAGCCTAGTTCAATTTCAAGAGAAATGGAAGACAGAAAAGAAAGGAATGATTTGAGGTCCTCTGCCCTTCAAAGAGCAAGGGAAAAATCCACATCTCTAGAGCAAAACTTGCCTTTATTTTTTGTTTTGTAAGGAATAGATTTTAATGCTGTTTATATATAGTACAGAGCAATGACAAGCAAATCTTCTAAAAATACTTCTCCACTGCCTAATGATTGTAGGCGAAAAACACTTTTCCTGGCAGACACCTGTATTTGCAAAGATAATTTTTGTGCATTGCCCTCAGCCCACATAATTCTGTCTCTATTTTATATTTAGACTCTGTATTCCAGAATACAAATCTAATAGCACTAAATTGCTTAGTCAGATATTTGACTTCTTCCTATGGGCTGAGACAGTTGTTCAACAGTTTAAGTTAAAAAAACAGATAAACACAGCTGATTGTCTTTTCTGATTTTCTGCATGGACAGCACAAATGACAACTTTTGTATTAGCACAAGGTGGGGGGAGAAAATGCAGGAAGGGGAACAAGCAATTGATGGAGGATGGCCTTTTTGCTGGCACAAAATGTTTATCATGCTATGACCTTAATTAATAAAGATGTTACACATAAGTTTAACTGAAAAACCTGTAATTTGTTTGAAAGAAGTTGTGCAGGCAGAGGAAGGAACAGTACCAGTATAGCATGTAATATACAGACAGAAGGTCTTTATGAAGCTAAAATCAGATATTTCTTTTCCAGATTTCTCCTTATTTATTAAGCTTTATAATCTGTGCTTGACCTAGGTTCACAGCTAGATTAAAATTGTATTTATCTTGTAAGGCCTGCCAAAAAGCAGTATGATAGAGCTGAAAACATTCTTTCTTCTTTGAGAATAGAGGTGTCATCTGTTTGGAAGACTGACTTATTTTGAAGGTGCTTGCATGAGGTGGGTAGTTCTCTAAACATAAAGTAAGCACTTTTCTCTCAATGTAAGGAAAAACAGAATAGCTTTTAACTCACAAATCACCTTTCTTTCCTCATTAACTTTTTATCCTCAAAAATGGAGATTTGTCAGTCAAAATAGAACAGGACTGGAAAGAGAAACTTTTTAATAAAGTTGAGAAGACCTGACAAAATAAGCACAGATAAGAAGTGGGAAAACAGGTTATGTGAAGAATGGATGAATAGGGAGTGGATGTGAAGGGGAGGGAGGGAAGGGAAAATGTTTGTGCTTCTTAGCATTTCCTGGCCTTCATGTATACTTCTTTTGCAGGGCTTCAAAGTTACCCAGCAGTCACTGGGAACAAAATCCCAAAAGCTAAAAGGCAAACCTAACTCCTTCTCATCCTGTACACCTTCAAAAGGGTCAAAGACTGGAACTTTCTTAATTCTATTATTCAGTTATATCTATGTTTGTTTAATTTAGGCAGGACCTCATCCTCAAGTCCATATTTGAATGCTTTAGAAACTGAGGTGTCTGAAGCAAGCATTAATTATTATATCTTAATCTGCTTTCCATTGAGGTCACCTACTCAGAGAGGCTGAGCTATGCTGCTTAATCCATATTCATAGTCAGGAGTTTACAGTACTAAAGGAGTTACAGAATTTTATAAGTCCCACACTCTCACAGCAGCATGTACATAAAAGAAATTCCTAGAAAATCACCAGAATTTAGAATGACTCAAAATGCGTTTCAAGATGTTAATATGTTCTGGTGAAATAATTATCTAATTACATATAACTCAGATTCTTATCTTTTGTGCAGAACACTAAGAATAAACTAAAAGAAAACTGCTATTTAATGCATTTAATTATATCCTCAGAAAACTTTTTTTTTAATAATACATTCAACAAGAGAATCAACCTATTAAAGGGAAAATTCCCAAGTAATTGGAACTTCTTTTCAGAAACTTGCAATTGAAGCTAAATACTTTATATTACTGTAGCTCTTTTGTATTTTGCAGATGCCAGATGTTTCTGCTTTGTACAGGATTCTTTGCTGTTGTAGATTAGCACTGATGTATCTTATTATCTCTGGGTACTGAGTTTGGAAAGGAGCTTGTCAGGTTTCAATAAGTGCTTGGATCATCAGACAAATGGAGAACTGAGAAAAAAGAGGAACAGGCATCCCAGCAATATCTAGAATAGTTAAAGTAGATCAATACATTAAGCTGTAAGCACAGTGACTCTGCCTATAAGTAGTCTAGAACATGCAACTAGAGAGTATCAGAGCTTTATGCTGCCCTTTCATGAGTTGCTTTTTTTTCTTCATAATGATTGTTCAATCCATGCTGTCTTTTTCATCACCGTGTGTGAAGCCAAATGAAGCACTGAAGAAAAGAAATAAATCTATGCCTATTGACGCTGGACCTACAAACCACTTAGATGCAGAAGAAGACTGGAAAACAAGAACAGTGACACCATTGTGTATTACTTACTCCTCCATCCAAAATATATTTTTTATGTTAACAAACTTCCTTCTTTTTTTTCTGTAATGGAATTATGGGTACCACACTATCTGCTTTCTGATATGCACTAAATAAAGTTAATATTGACTTAGTATTTTGGGGTGTTGACAGATCAAATCTGTCAAATCCTAGTGGTGGTTTAATAAACCCAGTTGCCTGCTTCACCTGTCAGAGGAGCTCATACTGTTGCCACAGCAAGACTGGCATAAGAGAACACACATGTTCCTGCTGCTGCTGCTGCTGCTCCATACAAAGCCCAGAATCCAGAAATCTTAAGAAAAGGCCTTAAACGCATAATTCAGGCAAACAGATGTCTGACGTATCTATTAGAACCCAGCTGTCTGTCACTTCCCTTTGGCTGGTTGCTCTGTAAGGCTTAGGAGAGTGAAATATGGACATGAGTATCTGTGACTTCAATTCATTGATTATACCCAAACTGTCACAGGTACACTATTAGTTTATTATACACTATTACTGTGTTTTTTTAATGAAAGATGCTGCAAGTCTGATTTCCCTGAGATTACCTTTCAGACTGCCTTTGCTCCTGACCTTTCTCATTAGCAATTTAAGGTAAGATGTCAGACTCTGAACTCAAGCCACTGACAAGTAATTTATTCTGTCAACCTTGAGAAAAAGATTAAAATCTCCAGCTGGGGTCAGTTTGGCTCACTAGGATAAGAGGACAATTCCTTCAGTCAGTACAACTAGATTGTCTGAACACAGCTGTCTGAGCCTGCAGATGAGGCATAAAAGAAAATCCTGTATTCTTGCTAACATTAATGATCTAGTAGCACTTGTTTAAACAGCAGAAAGGTTCTTTCTTGCCCTTTCTTCTCCATTATCTGCAATCATTTTACTTAAAGGATTGGCTGTTTCTTACTTCAGAAGCAGTTTAAATTAATCAGCCCTAAATTCATCAAGCAGTTGGACTAGATGGTTATTTAGTTCCTTTCCAACTGAAATAGTCTATTTTACTTTATTCTATTCTGTAAAATTTAAAGTGGCACGGTAGACTTGCACAATGTACTTCTCTAATACATCTGAGGATTCTTCAAGATTAGTATGTGTTTATATTTTGGCTTTTTTTCAAGTTTGTGTAAACTTGATCTAAGTAGAGTGCAGTTTAGTTCATGGTGTAAATGTATGTTAAATTTCAGGTTGCAGGCTGCCAGTGAGACAATGGCAATTCTACATAAAATACAGAAGTACACACAGAGCCTCACAATATGCTGCAGACTGATGGACCATAGCCTTTTAGACTGTTGAAGAACTGTCAGCTTTTTGAGAAAATCTATAGAAATTGTAATTTATCTGTATTTTTTATATTTTACGTTAAGCCTAATAAAGACTTTAACCTTTTTGTCCAGACTGTCAAAATGATCTTGAAGTGTTCATATTTAGAATGTACATTTTGCATAATATTCAGTTCCCTATTTCATTAAGTATTTAGATTCCAGTCACTCACTACTCAATTTTATAGGACTACCCCCTCCCCAATCCCTCAAAACTTAGGCCACATGTTATCAACCCCGGACTCTGAATGCCTAAAGCAAACATAAGCAAAACACTCACTGGGCTCAAACAATGAGATGAGGGCTTTCTCCACATTAAGAAGTGCTAGCAGTAGAAATAAAGATACTAGTGCTAGCAGATTGGATTTAGGAATGTTTTGTTGGTTTTGGTTGTTGTTGGGGTTTTTTTTCCTTCTGTTACAGTTTAATTTGATAGCAAACTGGCAATGGAGTAAATGAAATAAATGAAAACCCTGCTTTTAAACTGAAAGGAAAACAGCAGGTAGCAATTCACACTGCTTCAGCTAGGATGGCTCAAAAGGCAACAGAGCTGATCCAACTTTTGTTATATAGCCTCTAATTGAAAGAGCATTTCATTGACAACTAACACCTAGCAAGCGATTTGGAAGAGGTACAAGCGAAGGAATGTGCTGTAATGAAAAGCTCAAAATTATTGTCTTGATACATGGTTGATTTTAATAAAGAGAGGGAGGCACTGTTCTGGTACAGGGACAAGAGCATTGTCATAGAATCATGGAAGATGCTGAATTGGAAGGGACCCATTAAGTCCAACTCCTGGCCCTGCACAGGACAGCCCCAAGAATCACATCACGTGCTTTGTCCAAACACTTCCTCAACTCTGGTAGGCTTGGTGCTGTGACTTCCCTGGGAAGCCTGTTCCAGCGCCCAACAACTCTCTGGGTGAAGTACCTCTTCTTAGTATCCAACCTAACCCCCCACTCCAGCTTCCTGCTGTTTCCTTGGGTCCTATCAATGGTCATCGGAGAAAAGAGATCAATGCTTGCCCCTCCACTTGCCTTCCTGAAGCAGTTGCAGACCATGATGAGATTGCTCTTCAGTCTTTCCTTGATAATTAATTATTAAACACAGCTAAAAGTGTCAGTAGAAATACACATTTGATGCAAAAGGTTATCACAGATGATTCACACCCACCTATCAGACCAACAAGTCATCCACTTTTTTTTCCCCCTGGAGAAGCATGTGGGATGGAGAACAATATAATTTTGGCTGAAGGCTGAGGGCAAAGGAGTATTTGAAAACACTCTTATTTCTGTTTTTGGGATCCCTCCAGGCCTAACCTGCTTTATTACCTGATACATTGGTTCTTCCACACCTGGGATCCTTCACAGGCTTACTCCAAAGCTATATAGCACTGCAAGAGAGCAGAAGTTTTGTTGTTACATATTTGTTACATACATGTTACATATATACATATATGACTGAAATGTATGGTATTGGTTCAGCAGATAATGGTGACAATAAAGATTCTTTCCCTGCACTTGGCATTGGTGAGGCCACAACTCAAGTGCTGTTTCCAGTTCTGGACCCCTCAATTCAGGAAGGACATTGAGGTGCTGGGATGAGTCCAGAGAAGGGCAACAGAGCTGGGGAAGGGTCTGGAGCACAAGTCCTGTGAGGAGAGGCTGAAGGAGCTGGGGTTGTTTAGCCTGGGAAAAGGAGGCTCAGGAGAGACCTTACTGATGTCTCAAACTACCTGAAAGGAGGGTGCAGCCTGGCGGGGCCCAGCCACTTCTCCCAAGTAAGAAGTGACAGGACAAAAGGACACAGCCTTAGGATGTGCCAGGTGAGGTTCAGGTTGGACATTAGGAGGAATTTCTTGAGAGAAAGGGTGACTGGATATTGAAATGGACTGCCCATGGAGGTGGTGGAGTCACCGTCCCTGGAGGTCTTTAAGGAAAGACTGGATGTGGCACTCAGTGCCATGTTCGAGCTGTGGTGCTCTGCCATAGGTTGTATTCGATGCTCTCAGAAGTCTTTTCGAACCTAAATGATTCTGTGGTTCAGTGATATGGCACAGTGCCTGCGGGATTGCCTGCTTTGTTCGAGGACCACACGTACCTTCGTCCTCCACGGGAGCCGCCGCCTCCTCCGCAGCGCGGGCGGGCGGGGGTGCGGAACTACAGTTCCCGTCACGCCGAGGGGCGGAGGGAGAGCGGGCCATGCCCTGACGGGGAGGCGAGAGCGGGGGGCGGGCGCCTCACCCAGCTCTTCGCCGCGGCCGCTGTGGCGGGGCGCGGGCGGAGCTGCCATGGCGCTCTCCGCCGCCCCTCTCAAGGTCTGCATCGTGGGCTCGGGCAACTGGTGAGTTCGGCGGGTCCTGGCAGGGCGGACACCTCGGCGGCCGCCGCGGCCCGGCCTTCCCAGGGGCTGTGCCCGCCCGGGCCTTGCTGTCGGTTCCCGCCCGGCGCCGTGGCCGCGCTTCCCTCAGGGTTGGCGGCCGTGAGGCCACCCGGTGCCGGCGGTGGAACACGGTGTCGCCGGGCCGTGGCGGACTCTGGGTCGTGCCTGTTCCGTGCGGGAGGGCTCGTCCTGCCGTGCCGAGGGGCTCGTCCTGCCCCCGGCTCCCTCGGAGCAGAGGTGCTGCCGTGACGCGCTTGGGGGAAGAAGCGGCAGAATCGAGCCCGCAGTTCTAGTGCTTGTAAACACCCGCGTATCCTGCGAAGAAGTTGTTCTAGGATATTTTTAACCTGGTATTTGTTGTGTGCTTTGTCCAGTGTCAGATGACGTAGACATTAAAGATGCTGTACATTTTTAAAGTTTTTTTTTCAACTACACCCTGCCTGTAGAGCTTCACTAACAACCTCACTTGTCTACAAAAGTGTTGTTCGGGGTTTTCTGTGTTCCTATGTGCCTATTTTCCAAGGCAGTTCAAAGAAGAATTGCGAAACACTAGGCTATTTAAAATACCTTTTCTTTTTCCCCCTGCCCCCCCAATTGATTATGCTGAGGCACACTGAGAGCTTGAGACAAGTTTTTATTGCTGTCTCTATCTCCAGTTTATAATTAGACTTAAATAGACTTGCTTCTTTATCCACTGAAAGCAATAGACTTACATCATTCTTCAAGAAGAGTATCGTGTTAATGACCCTTTGTCTTCTTTAGTTATTGCTTTTTCTTACACAGATCTCTCTTTACAGTGAGTAAATTAAGTACCATGTGTTATAGAAATAGGTCTTCACAGTTTGTCACTTCCAATTACTAATGCTAAGCTCACATTATTCGGGTGGCGTTGGGTTTTTAAGACATTAAACTCAGAGGAATTTCATGTAGAGCAAGGCACTGTGTTTATCAAACCAAACTGGCCAGTCCTTTGTCGGAATGATCTTAGACTTGTTGCTCACCCCCTGCCCACTCCATGCAGTTGGCTTTTGCTGCTGTTAAGAATACCAGCAGCTGCCAAATTTTATTTTTCTTTGTGATCCCCTCGTTGAGGGAATGGCTGGTTTCAGTGCAGCATCTCTTGCTTTCCTTGCACTAGCTTGTAAAATGTGTGTATTGTAGTAGATATCACAGGGAAATTACACGGTTAGACCTCGTCTTTTAGGAGTGTTGTGGCTGTTGTTCCATAGTTGAAGTCTAGAAAAAGTTTTACAGGAAGTTTTACTCCATTTGTATTTGATTTACTGTGAAACACTTACAGAAGCAACAGGATTTGTAGGTATTGCCTACTAGCAATAACCACATGCAAAAGTATTTTGTTTTCACCTCACTGGATCGATTTAATAAATAAGAAAAGTTCCTCACTAATAGAATGAGTTGGTGGCAAAATGCCCATATCTCCTGTGCTGAGAGAAAGAAAAAAGCTGATGTCTGGTCGTAGCAGTCTCTCTTTCTTTTGGAGATAAATGTATTTAAATAATCCACAGCTTCTTTCATATGTAATGGCTGGGTTTTCCATGTGAGGAAGGCAGAAACCAAAATAATCAAAAATTGAAATTCTTGGAGAGGTAGGTGGTTTCTTCCTCAAAGTCCATGGGATGGTAGAGACCAAATCCTGACTGCAAAGAGCACTGAGATTCAGTAGTATTTCAACTAAATTGGACTAAATTTGTGTACCTTCTAAATGCCTTTTGAACTAGGGCCTGTGGTCCTAAAATATTTAATTAAAGTGTTAGAATTTAATGCATTAAAGCAGGTAACTGGAATGAAATTGAAGCATTTATAAACATCTGATCATTGATATTTGGGAATTGTATACTTTTGAATCCTGAGTTATAGGAGTGTGTGATTGGTGGTGCCTAAATTGTGAGCTGATGGTGATCTGAGTGGGGTTTGGCATCTTGAGCAGATTAGGACAGTGGATTTTGGGGTTCTGTGTGAGATGATTCTGTGAGACAAGTCTTTGCCTTCTCATAGCCCTTTAACCTATATCTGGGATGAAAAAACCCTATAGGATCTTGGCAGGACAGTAGCTTTAGAAGGGTTAAGCCAGTCACCTTGGCTGATTAACTACTTCCAGTCAGACTTGTTTGGCTGGTTTGCTACAGGAAGGTCACCTTAACAATGAAGTTGACTTGGCAGGGGTCACTTGACACCTGATGGAAGATCATGGGACAGGACAGATGGCTCAGCATGGAAGAGCAGGAGCTCTTCCTTGCCCTTTTTAGGGTTGCTCAGCTGGTGGATAAGGGATTGTGTTAGGATCTTTTAAGACAGGGGTTAAAGTAAGCTGTCTGGAGTGTGAAGAGGGTACACCTTGGGAATATGCCTTGGAACCCTGGGATTCCAGGACAGTGCTGAGAGTCGTGTGCACTCTAGCCTGTTCTGATAACACTTTCAGGGCAGCTGAATGAGGTGTGCACAGCCAGAATTTATCCCTCACTGTTTTCTTGGAACTGGTTGTTAATTAACCTGATTGCCAAACTTGAACAGAAACTGTAAAATTTGGGAAGAGATGGGATGTTACTGGACAGAGGGGTTTGTGCAGCTAGGATCTTGAACAAAACTGGGAGGAACTGCCTTAACTGAGATGATTTTACAGGGACAGTGGTAGAACTAGATAATCATATAATTTGCACTTATATGTTGTGACCTCCCCTGCTGCTGTTATCAGGGCAAGTTGAGGAGCTTTTTGGCTTTCTGCTTTAGTTAAAAAGTGATGAGGGCAAAGCAGACCAACTGTGAAATGGTCCTAAAAGAATGGTTGCAACATCATGGGAAGCAATGAACCAGAGAAGCCAGTCAGGAGAATCTTCTCAAATTCAGAAACTAAGATGAGGCAAATCTTCACTTTTTTAATACTGCATTCAAAGGCTGAAGAAAAAAACCCCAAAACAAAACAAAACAACAAAAACAACAACAACAACAAAAAACCAAACAAACCAACAAAACAGCTCAGGCATTTGAGTGTTAAATAGTAATGGAATTAATGCTTCACTTAAGTAGTACACACTGCCAGACTTTCTGCTGGCAGACTGAAAATCCTAGTCAGAGAGTTGCTGAATCAGTTATTTCTGTCTTGCTCTGTCACCAGCAAGAGAATGTGTAATGAAGTTCAAAACAGAAGGCAGTGGGTTTGGCAGGATCCCAACTTTGGATATAAATCTGTAGGAGTAAATGTGCTTTTGTTCAAGGAACTGAAAGCACTGTCTGAGGAACACATACCTGTGCTGTGTGGAATGTGAGCTCTGCTGTTTGTATGGATCTGACATCTGGAGGCTGAGCTGGTGAGCTGTGTACCAGTGCTGCAGAAACCATGCTGGACGAGCTTGATAAGAGATGGCTTGCAGTTGTCTTCTGTATCACCTCCTGAACTCAGGGTCAGTTTCAGTGTGTGAAGTGCTATTAGAGAAGTAAATTCCAGTCTTTTAAGACACACGGTTTTATGGTTTTAACTACAAAAGCTCTACTTAGGGTACTAAATTTTCTTCTGCTGCTACTTAAAAAGTGACCTTAGCTATGTGCCAGCACACATCTTTAATACAGCACAATGAGTTGTGCCATATCAATAGCTCTTGAAGAAGAATGAACCCATTTTGTTCAGTTGCCAGCTATAGGTTTATTACAAGCAACATCCAATACAAATTTAGGGGATTGTGTGAGTATAACTAGATTGGAAAAGTTACTGTTCTTACCTCCTAATAAAGTGTGCAGTTTACACACACACACACACACACACAAGCCTCAGATCAATGACTGTATTTTTATTGCGTCTCTTAAAAATTTTTGTGTCTCCTGAGTAGGTTATCAGTAATTATGAAACTACCACCTGTCCCAGGAAAGGAACTTGGGTTAACAGGTTTAATAGAATGGTGGAAGGGAAGATCATGTTTGTTCCTCCTCCTGTAATTGTGATTGATTTCATTATTGCTTAGAGATTTGAGAAGCAAAATTGATCACTGCAATTCAGATCTCGCTGTACGCTGTTCTTGGGGAGGATATGAGGGTAACAGTAATGGACTTGTCTGCCTGCAATTTCAGAGGATACTGTTACAATAGTTCGGTGAGGTTGGCTGCACAGCCATGAAGCTTCTGCAACATATAAATGATTCTTGGCGTTCAGTGCCTATCAGTGTTGTACAACAACTGATGAGTCAGTCATCTTAGCAAAGAAGCTTCTCATCTCTTAAAGGTGAAAATGACACATTTAATAAAATTTCCTGTCACTTTTACCTCCGCTGTGAAGATACAATTACTTTGATTTGTGGAAATACAGTAACCTAAACTCTCAGTGGATAGCCAAGAAGACAAAATAAGTAAGGATGTTTGAGAAAATGCTTCAGTCCAGCCTATTCTAGCTGTAGTTGAGAGAAAGCAGCAGGTGTGAATGACTAGTGTATTTTTCCACTTATTTTACTAGCTCAAAATGCTATGTGGTAACTGCTCAAATCATCTGTGAATTTGTGATTGTTTTAAAGACAATCTTTTTTTTCTGCAGCAAAATCGTAATTTTTAAAGATTGTTTTTGGGTTTTTTTGTGCAGGGGTTCTGCGGTTGCCAAAATAATAGGTAATAATGTAAAAAAATTGCAGAAGTTCGCTTCCACAGTGAACATGTGGGTCTTCGAGGAGAATATTAATGGGAGAAAACTGACAGATATCATAAATAAGGACCATGAAAATGTGAAGTATCTCCCTGGATGCAAGCTGCCAGATAACGTGGTAAGGCTCAGAAGCTAAATTATAGTTATGGAGCAAAGGGAATATTGCTTGTGCTGTAAATGGAGTTAGAAGTTTGTTTTGTTTACACCTCTAGGGTTTATAATATTTCAGACTATGCTATTTTCCCGATGACATCAGAAATTGGAACACGTAAAATTATGTAATTATGCCGTTAAGTAAATCCAATGCACTCTTTCTTTTTTGGTGTCACTATTGTCTTTATGTTACTCCCATTTCTGTATAAGAAAGCAAATGTGAAAACAAGAGCAAGATTAACAGCTTTGACTATACCCATTAAAAAAAAATTGGCCTCAACTTTGGATTTTTGGGAGCTGTTGGCCTGGGAAGTTTATGCTACTGTTTATTTTCAGTGATGAAATGCAGTAGTTTATAGCATTCAGCATAAGACCAAACCAGGATTCAAGATGAAACTGGGGAGATTCAGTTTGGACATTGGGAAGAATTTTTTCACAGGAAGACTGACTAAACATTAGAATGAGATGCTCAGGGAAGTGGGGGAGTCACCATCCCTGGAGGTGTTTGAGAAAAGACTGGATGTGGCACTCAATGCCATGATCCAGTGGACTGGGTGGTGTTCCTTCCAAGGTTGGACTCGATGATCTCAGAGGTCTTTTCCAAACTAATTGATCCTGTGATTCTGCTTTTATCAGGTAACACTTGTGTGTAGTGTAAGTTCTGAAAAGTTACGCAGCCTTTCTCTCCCATAACTCCACAGGTTGCTATCCCAAACCTTTGTGAAGCGGTACGGGGTGCAGACTTGCTGGTTTTTGTCATTCCTCATCAGTTCATCCATAAAGTCTGCGATGAAATCACAGGACAAGTACACAGGAAAGCGCTGGGCATAACTCTCATAAAGGTACAATAAATACCGCGCGTTAATAACTGAGAATGTGTCGTGGAATCGTCTAAGACAAGGTGACTTGATATTTTGATATGAAAAGTCTCCGTGCATTATTCACTTGATTGGTCCATTAAACCTTTCTAGGTGTAAGATTAGAATTTGTCTCAGTCATTAGTGGATTGTTATGCAGCACTTGCAGGAAAATAAGTCTCTTCACCGGACTTTTAGAAAGAAAGAGGGAGTCAATATGTTTTGCACCGCTATGCTTCCCAGTCTTTTATTTGTTGTTTCTAAAAGCATCATTAGATGAAGAGCCGAGCACAAGAATAATGCTTTGATTGTTAATGCACGTCCCACGTGCTGAGTTGATCATTTCAAGAACTGCTGAGAGAATTTCATGTGACTGAGAAGATAGTGCTCTTGTTCATGTCAAATATTATGGTGCAACAAGAGAGTCTGTTCAGTATAGCCCAAAGACAGTTTGACTATAGGAAATAGGAGAGGGCAGAGGTGCGAGAGGTAATTCACTAAAGTGTTCGTAGTTTTGCTGGCAGAAAAAATTTAAAATGTGGATTAGCTTATTTTTGGGACTGTTTTTGGGCGGGTGGGCTTTTTTCCTCTGTATGTTTATCTGGAAATAATAAGCTATTCCCACAAGGTTTGGAAGATTCTGGTTTGTTTTGCTTTGTAGGCCATTTTCTCAGCACACATTCCCTTGTTTCCTGTCATTTCTGGAAAATGATACATTTATGGATCTGTGCTCAAAAAAGAACAAAAAAACTCCCATCACTGTATACTGCAAGCTTGTCTCTTTAGTTTGGCTAACAAAGCCCATCAAATGTATTGTTTTGTCAGTGCTGACTGGTGTGTTGCTGAGATGTATGTGAAAGTAATGCTTCCCAAGTGTTCTTGCTCCAAATTGTAGAAAAACTCATCATTTAATAGAAGGGTAAAATAAGGAACTGTTAAAAGTGCTCAAGATAAACTTCATTCTCCTTTAATTTGCTAAATGTGATTTATATTCTCCTAGTGATAGGAATAACTAATGAAATTGCTGGACTAAATGAGGATTTACTTTGTCATATGTGAAGTCAGGATCCTGAGCCTGTATTCCCTTGGAATTACTGTTCTGGGTGCTAATTACCCATGCTCTAATGGAGTGTTGATTAATGGCTATATTTGACCAAAAAAAAAAAAAAAAGGGGGAAGGGGGAAAAGGGGAAGAAATACTTCTGTTTAAAAAAAAAAAGAAAGCCAAACTCCAAACAGACAGAAACACCCAGCAAAACAAAAAGTCCATGCTTAGTGTAGTAGTGGAAGTGAAACTGGTACTTGCCATACAGTGCAGAGTTGGTTACTGAGCAGCTTCCCACTGTCACACTGCAACACTGCATCCACAGGCAGCCTTTCCTAAGAAATGCTGTGAGGCTCCTTAATATTTTGCAGGAGAATGCAAAGTACATGTCAATTTTTATGAAAAGGCCTAACTGTGCATCATGAAAAGTATCATTTGAGAAGAAAGGGTAGAGATTTAACACAACAATTCATTCTTTCCTCTTTTGCATTCTTTTGCATATTCTTAAGGCATGCTGTTTTCATCAGTGTCATAGTTTTTGTGTCTCATGCTCAATGCTAATGCTGTTAAAGTGGCTTGTGTTAACTTTGATAGTTAAATGCAGTTTTGCTCTGAAAAATATTCATGGGATGTCTCATTTCTGTGCTTTGTAAATTGCTTGTCAAGTTAGCAGTGTGTCATCTTTTAGACTTTTTCTTGGGTTTTTTTTCTTTCTCACAGTCCAATCTTCAAGCAGAGCCTAATGTCTAGCAATAAAACTGAGTCTTTGGGAAAAAAAGACGTTTGTCTGCTGGTTAATATGCATTTCTGTTGAAACATTTGCATCTGTGTTGCTTTACATTATTAGCTCTGTGTCTATGAAAACCTAACAAGTGAGGGTGTGGCTGTGGGGAGAGGAGCTGTGTAAAACTTACAGTGCAGTACAGCAGTGAGCACAGGAAGCAGGGTAGCTGAAAGTCATTCAAAATACTCTTCAGGCAACCTCAACATCAGGCTCATTTTCATTTCCCTATTGCCCCAGGGATTGCTCTGACAGGCATGTTAGGATGCAAGCGATAAGGTCACTGGCATTGCCTGCAGACCATTGCTGCCCAGTGAAAATGCCCTTGCTGGAGCCTTTTGGTTTTGCAGGGAGGAAGGGGTGTTTGGTTTATATTCTGTCATTCAGTATTGGATTTAACACTACAAGAAGCAGGTACAGCTCTCCTTGACATTGTCAGGAGTTGCATCTGTTTCACAATAGAGCAGAATCCTGGCACCTAAGCCTTTCTGGTCTCCTTTCACTTGCATGAATAATTGTTGTGTAGGTATTCACATTTTTTGGAATTGTTCCCAGTGTGTGCATTCTTTTCTGTTTATTATTTACCAGCTTAGGAAGAGGGGCCTTACACTTATTTTGTGGGGACATTTTTGACATTATGAGGGAAAAATGCAACATGTATTGTGTGCTTGCTTTCAGGTCGTTTCTGTATGGCTCATTGAAGGTGAGAAAGCAGAGCTGTGCATTAAGCAATACAAATTGAAAAATACTGCAGAAATGCAAGCACTAGTTTAATTGGCAGGTTTTATACAGGCATTTCTGCATGTCTCTTGATTGCACAATGCTATTTAAGGAGCACCACCTTTAACCTATGGAAGTGCAAATTACTTCCTGCCTGAAATGTCACTGCTGGCAGCATACAAGTGTGTATGTATATGTATATATGGAAATAGTACAGGATCACACTTTTTGCCTATAAATCATAATTCAAAATTACCAATTCCCAAAAGTATTGAATCCTCAGCATTAAAAAAGAGTATTGTATAAAAGGTGGTGTACTGTAATAACAGGTGTAAGTTAAATTATTTTCAGTTGTTCAGCTCTCTACGTATCTGTGAATGGCTGTTCCATTTGTATTTCTACTAGTAAACTGTTACTGGTGTTATACACTGGGGAACCTGCTTCTGATATTTCAGTTCAGATATCTCTTCACAAAACAAATTATTCAGATGCCATTTTGTGAATTTCAGTGCAATTTCAAATCCAGGTCTGGTTCATAACTGATGGATTGGTTATGTTTCATTGATTAAGGATATACTGATAATAAGCACCTGATTTCTGAACTAACAAAGCAGAATGTTCAGCACTTCTTAGAATCGGGTCTTTGAGGATGGAATAAAAACTGTTTTCATCATCTAGAGTTTAGTCCTAAATCTTAAAGTGCTACCTCCTACAATTCTAAGACATCTTGAAGAGGTCAAAATAGCAGAAGTGTCTGTGGTAGTACACCTGTCATCCTTAGTCTCTGTCTGAATAGGCCTTGTTTCACTTCTCACCTGTGGACAAGACTAATTGTGTTCTGCTTGCATCTCTACTGTGTCTAATAAATGACTTTTTAGTAATTCCATTTAATGTTGGCTGCAGGGAATAGATGAAGGCCCGGAGGGACTCAAACTGATCTCTGACATTATTCGAGAGAAGATGGGAATAGACATCAGTGTGCTGATGGGAGCTAACATTGCCAATGAGGTGGCAGCAGAGAAATTCTGTGAAACCACAATAGGTACTGTTCCAAGTTTTAAGAGTATTTAAAACATGCACCTGTCATCACAGGTGCACACCAAATAGCTCAAATTTTGCTGTTTTTGACATGAGCTGACTGTTACCAGCTGTTGGTTGAATTTCCTAGAATGTTTACACTTCCAAAAGTACTAGGACAGTACTGGGAATAGAGGGAGAGAGAAGAGCACAATTTTACCTATTCTTACTAAGGTTATGACCTTAGCATGTGAAATACAAGCGTGTTTTTTATCACCCTTCATATAACAAACTGCTTCATTTTATTACCGTGTTTAAGATTTTTCTTGGGTCTGAATGGCTTTACATGGATAAACAATTATAAATTCTGTACTCGAGCTCAGGTGCTAGGGTCGAAGATGGTACCTTCATGCATGTTTGTTTTGGTTTGCCCTTTTTGTTTGTTTTTTTAAGGTATCTTTTTTTTAATTTCTCAAAATGCTTCGTTCCCACAAAAACTAGGAATTGTTTTAGTTCTGTGTTGATGTCTGCACACCTTTGCAGCATGAGGATGTGCCTAGTCTTGGATTTTACAGTTTCTAGAAAGGCATGTGTGTGTATATGCGTACAGGTACTCATACTTTATAGCAGAGTTCATATTATGGTTTCTTTCAGCATTAATTTTTACAGTTTTGTGCACTGCTAGCTTTGTAACATCTCATTCACAGCTTCTGCACTGAACTTAATTTTGAATGGTTGAGCAACATCTTAGTGTTTAGAAACAATTGTCAGGGACAGCATGCTTGATTAATAAAGCAGCTTTTACATACCTTTATCAGTAGGGTTTTTTTGGAATGCAGACTTTGAAATAATTGGTAGAATTGTTCCTACCACATTCCTAATTCATCTCTGTTTTATTATTAGCTGTTCTTTTTAAAGACATTGATCAAAAAACGGACAGTATATAGAGAATTCATGGAATTGTTATTTAGAACCTGGTCTTTTAGGCGTTTTGGCTTGCACAGAAAGGCTAAATATCATACAAATAAATCATTCTTATATTCATACAAATAAATTATTCACTTTTTAGCTTTCCTTTTGCTCTCTCAATAGGCTGCAAAATCTTGGAAAATGGCCTTCTCTTCAAAGAACTCCTGCAGACTCCAAACTTCCGAATAACTGTAGTAGACGATGCAGATACAGTGGAGCTGTGTGGTGCTCTGAAGGTAAGAGCTGCAGGTGATACACAGATGAAATAGTGATCCCTATAGAAAAAAAAGAGGGTATTTCAATTAAAAAAAATAAGTTCACTGTATTTTATATAGTATGTAAAACTGCCACATAACATTTCCAGAAGAACCAGATGGGAAATGAAGGAGCAGCATTTTCTGAGAGCTGGCTTTTAGATCTGTGTCTCACCATCTGCCAGGTTCTCTTTCTACATCTTCCACTTAACTAACACACAGTCATGAAGCAAGTATTGATTTCATCTAGCTGGCTGATATATTTCTAAATCTGTTTTAGTTCCCTTTTTCTTTTTGCAATAGTGTGTTCACCAAAAGAAAGGGAGAAAGAAGTTGGCATTAATGCTTCATATCTGTTGACAAAACTATCCCCCTCTTCATTGACTGAAGCAATGTGAGCTTTAGTTAAACTCATGTTTTATATTTTGTGGACATGTACTACATATGGTTTGTGTAGATAACCACATACAGAAATGACCTGAATAGGAAGAAAGTTATTTTGGACAGTTACTCATCCAATTTTTTTTCATAAGAAAATTGATGCTGAGAGGAAGCAAAGGCTAACTTAAACACTGTATAATGGCTATTTTTTCAGGTTAATTTACAGGCCATTTGTGAAGGGGAGGCATTAGTTGTTTGGCACCCTAGTAAACAGCACCATGGTTCACATTATCTGATACCTATCCTGAATCATTTCTGATGAATGTAGTGGTTTAATAACCAATTTGGCTTACTTATTTATTTTTTGTGTTTTGGATAATTATTTTGTCTGCCTTTGGTTTTGCTGTTGAAATTTTGTGTGAACTAAATTAATTGGCTTGCAAAGCTACCACACCAAGCAATGTCTTAAGCTAAGGAATTCTGATTCCTATTTAGTGAAAGAAGATGGATAGCTATAATAGCATATTTTTTGGCACATTAATTTCCTTAAGTTCATCTTGACAGCTGTCATACTGGAAGGCCTGAGAAAGAGGAGGTTATGGGTCTGTGCATGGATGGGATTAGATGTTTTGAGGTAACATACTGTGGAGTTACTGTACAGATAGCAATTTCTTGAGATTATGGAGCTTGTAATTTGGCTCCACAGCCATTGTTTTAAAATGCTGTGTTGATGTGGGAGGTTAGCAGAACAAAAATCCCTGTGTATAGACCCTTGAAAAAGCTTTGCAGCTTTATTTTTCTTTGAAATCTGTTCAGCAGGATGTTTTCTGACTAGCTTAAATTCTTGTCTGATAGAGGAGTTCTGCCCCAGGAAGTTTTTATTCAGACAAATCTTGTGAAAGGGCATTAGAGATGAGCATGCCCATCAAACTGGGCAGGTAGTCAGCAGACAATCAAAACTCCACTGTACAGGTCTAAGTCAGGTAAGATACCAATATTTCTTTGGAATTGCAGTAGAATTTAAATAGATTGTTGTTCTTGACCTGGAAAGATACGAAGGTGAAACTTCTGGGGGATTTTTTGACCTTGCTTTATTGCTCTCTTCTGCCTCATCATTCATCATGCCTCCTGCAGACTAAACTGTCTAGTTGTATTTTTAAAAAGATGTTTATATTCTGTATACTCTAGTCATTTCATATTGATTGTGGTATATTTTGTTAATTGAGTTGAGATTTCCAAAAATTGCATGGTATAAGGTCTAAACAAAAAGTGAATTAAGGATAGATTAACTGGTTTTAAAATACTCTGAATTTCTTGCATAATTAAAAAGCAAAACTGGTATAAAGTGGCATAGATCCATCATTCTAGTATAGATGATGTCTTTAAACATATAACTCTGCCTAAATACGTGAAAATATTAACAAAATTGTATTTTTTAAAGTAATTTTTCATTTTAAACCCCCTTTCTAGTTAATCCTAAATCTTATGCTGACAGCATGTAAATAATGTCCTGAGCTGTTTTACTCTCAAAGACTGCAAAATTTTATTAATGTGTTGGGAGTGTGTCTGGCTCTGAAAGAAAATAAAAATGCTAAAATTAAACCTATGGATAAGGTTTTATTGCCATAGTGCAAAGCAAAATGCAAAACTCAGATGTGAATAGTGGTTTTTTCTTAGAAGCTGTATGTATTTTCTAATAGGAGAATTGTTTGCTAAGGGTATCAACCAGAACTTCACTTTCTTATCATTAATCTGATAGTCTTTGTAACAAAAATTTGAAAACTAGACATCTTTTTGTATTTTTTAGAGTAAAATCTAATGTGTAGCTTCAGTCAGCTGACAGTTTGCTAAACTTGGAAAGTTACTTCATAAAAGAATAGTAAAAATTGGCTTCGTTTAACTTCCTGAAAGGAGGAAATTGCAATGTCAGAGGATGACAGTGTCCTGTTGCATGGAGAGACAAGCATAAGAAGAGAGGCTCTGCTTTCTTTCTATAGCAGTGCCAATTCAAAATGTCAGTAGTGGCACTGCTAACTATGCAACAAGGAGAACGGGGTAAACAGGCAAACATGTCACTCCAGACTGTGTTTTTGGATGTGGAAATAGTAAAAAACAATTCCTGCATTGGTATTTAAGGGATGAGAAACAGTACACTGTGGAAAACAGTATATTCTCCAAGCTTCTGCACTTTTCTGCAATTACCGGCTTAGGAAAAGGAGACTTCCCTAGTATTACTGACATAATGGACTAGCTGTTAAAAGCCTGTACTCTACCTCACTTTTTATTTCTGCAAGCCTTTCCAAACAGGGAAGATTTTCAGTGTGGGTGGTTGCCTAAGGCTTGGGAAAAAATACACAAGGGTAACGAAGAATGCTCTGAGCACAGCTTTCCCTTACAATGATAATTATAGGTTTGAAATTTGTTTTTGGAAGCCTATTTGAGTTCAGACTGTAATATTAGGTAGTGCAGCTGGGTGATCATAAGAGAACATGTGCTTGATTGCTATTTATATATGGATATGTATAGAATATCCACTTCATTTACTGTATTTAGATTTTTGACAATGGGCTGGTGGAGATATAGTGCAGAAATCAGTGCCCTAAAAATGCAGTCTTGTGTCAGCTTGGAGACTGGCTGAATAGACAGTGTCAGTGACTTTACAAAATCTGATGGTACTGAGGAGGAACAGCTTTCTACCACAACCTGGCTGTTGGAACAAAAAGTGCTTGGCATGTTCTTTGTGAGGATATTTTCTTCTTTTGAGGACTGGTGAACATTTCACATTTGTCTGCTGACCTTTTCTAAGGGTTGAGGATAGCAATTGACGAAGTTGAAATTTGGGTAGGTGTTTCAAGGTGCCCAGTTGTCTTTACAGGCAGCATGACTCAAGGCCACCTGCAAGTACACCTGCCATTTGCCAGACAATGAATGGGCCTTCCTAGGAAATGCTTAAAGGTTATGTCACCTAAAAATAGTATGTGCAGCTATGCCCACATATGGAGATGCTGTTGGATACTGATGGATGTGATACTGCAGAGTGGCACGGACCCAAGGTTATCACCTCAGAGGTGTCCTTAGAGTCCTTAGTGCCTGTGCCAGTGTGGTGTTAGAAGCAGCACAGATGTGAGGCAAGACTGAGCTGGGATACAAACCTGGCCACGTCCTTGAGAGGCCATGTAAACATTGGTAGCTGCAATCTCGGGGGCAAACTGTACCCCAGTTTACCTCACTTACCAGTGCAGCAGTGCCAGGAGTGGCTGAGAGGAGGAGGAGGATTGAGAATCTAACCTCTGGATATGGCAAAACAGCCATGCTCCAGCTGCCTGATGATCAGGGATCTGGAGAGTTAAAAACCCTCAAGTGGCAGTAGCCAAGGACCAAGGCAGATGTGAGTTACTGTAGGAAGGAGAGGCAGCAACAGCTGTGGTTGCCTTTCAGGTTGCTTCAGGCTCCTCTAAACCTTCCGGCTCCAGCTAAGCCTTAAGTAAAGAAGGAAGAAGTATAGTGATGATTTAGTGTTTACCAGGTTATGTAACTCAGCATTGTTACTTGCAAAGTGTGTTTAGGGCAGTCACTATTGGATAGTCAGTCTAGGTACCATAGAAGTTGATTGTGAGAGTTTTTTTCCTTTTTCCTGAGAATAAGTGGAAATTAAATTCAAGTTTGCCAGGAGCAAGCAAACATTTTATTCTTAACCTCTCTGACAGTCCTGTTGATACTGTCTTTGATTTTTTGAGTCTTTTCATTTGACCTCTTCTCAGCCATCAGGGGAAGCAGTGAGCTTCTCCAAGTTCATGTGTAAACAGAGGGAAAGCAGGCTATGCTGAACTGTGACACTGCCTCAAGGAAGGTGAAATAACATTTCTGCTTAGTTCTCTTATTGATCTGTTTAATTATGGAGAAGTAATGGTTGCCTCAGAAATGGCTGCTGAAGCTGTCTTCATGAGCACTCCACAAACATGCTGTACACTGGATATTGGATACTTCTGAGCACTGACTCTGTAGGAGAACAGTCTGTCAGCAAAGTCTGCAGACTTTTCCTTGTTTTCTTGATCATCTGTGACCTTTAATTTGTGACCTCTTGCATGTTTGCAGCAGACCTTGTGCAAGTAAAGGACACATTGTCTCATTTGTCCTGACACATACTGTGAGCACTGCCTGGCATCAGCATTTCTTTTCTGGAGTATAGCTTTGCTACCCCAGTGATAAAATAATTAAATCCATTCCTTGCTTATGTTCTAGAATAACTAGGACTAGGACTAACACCAGCTTCAGGATACCAGAACAGCTAGTCTGTTAGGGCAAAGTATTTTACTAGTTTTAAAACCATATGCAATACAAAAACACTGTGCATCATGGTTGCAGGATGTGTGCTTTCATGTAAAAAGCTGTTAATGCCAGAATAGGGGAAGTGTGTTTGCTTAAGCGTGTAGTGATTTTTGAGAGCTCTGAATGCCTCGGGCCAAGAGGAACATTGTCTTGCCGTCCTTTTGGGGTTATTGTGACAGTATCTTTGAACCTTTGGAACATGTTTGTCAGCAGGCACTTGCTTATTGGGCTCTCTGACTCCTGTGTATGCATGCAAATACAGTCAGTTTCTAATCTCATGGAAGCATGGACTCTCTCCTCTTGCACAAATACATACCCACTGCATTTGCAGGAATTCCTGTAGCTTCATGTTGCGGTTTAATCCCGGCTGGCAACTACATATCACATGGCTGCTCACTCATTAACCCCCTACCCCTCAGGGATGGGAAGGAGAATAAGTGGAAAAGAAGTAAAACTCATGGGTTGAACTACAAACTGTTCAATAATTGAAATAAAGGAAAATACAATAACAAGAACAGCAGTAGTGATTGTAATGAAGGACAGAGTGAAAACGCAAGAAGAACAAGTGATGCACACTACAGTTGTTTGCCACCCACTGACCAAAGCCCAGCCTGTCCCCAAGCAGAGATGGATTGCTCCCAGCCAGCTGCCTCCAGTTTATATACTGGGCATGGCATTCCATGGTATGGAGTATCCTTTTGGCCTGTTCAGATCAGCTGTCCTGGCTGTGTTGGCCCCTCCCCAGACTCGTGTTCACCTCCTCACTGGCAGAGCATGAGACAGTAAAAAGTTCCTTTCTTAAAAGTAAGCACTACTTAGCAAACAACCAAGACGTCAATGTGTTACCAACATTATTCTCATACTGAACTCAAACCACAGCACTGTATTAGCTACTAAGAAGGAAGTTAACTGAAACCAGGATGCTCCAGGTGTAGTCTTAGTCAGTGGCAGCAGTCAAAATCAACCATATGAGATACAGAAAGATGTTTTTGCCAGGTCAGCCACCCTTCCTGCCTCGGATACTTCTCAGAGGATCACAATAGTGATAGTGCCACTAGGTTCTTGTGTGTCAATTTATGTTTTTCTTGTGCATCTTTCTGAAACAAACTAAGCTTAGTGCCTACAGCCAGAGATTTCAAGTAACAAACTGTCTGTTTTGGTCTTGTTTGGGACTAAAGGATAACTCAGTTGTAAGTTTTGTGAGATTTTTTTTTTTGTCGTTGTTTTTAAAGGGGTGGCTCATCTTTGAGCAAGGTATAACTTTCAATGTGGTATAATTAGTTCTCTACAATATATTAGGCATAAGTTGTCAAGAGATTCTTCAAGGATTTAAATAAAACCAGATGGTAGACCTTGTAAATTAATAGTTGTGGCCTGAGGGATATGTGTACCAGGATATGACAGTCTCCTGGGCATGGGGGTGTGTTCTGGAGCATAATCTGTTGTCTTGTTTCTTCATTATTTGCAAACTGTGTAAGAGCATACAATGGGAGCATTGTACAAACAAGAAGCTCAGTGTTTTAAAGTTGGACTCACAACTACCCGTGTTCCCTAGCCCATTTCCTCAGAAGTAAATAGTCTTGGTACGACTTATGTAAAAGAGTATTTCTGTTGTTCCAAAGACAGACACTGCAAAAGGTACAAGTAGGCAACGAAATATCATAGGCCAAATTGTACTGTAAGTTATGATTAAGTAGACTACTTCAAAGTGGAAAGTCAGGCAGACAAAGCTGGAGGGAAGGGGAGGCTTTAGTATGGGAGTGTTCAAGAAGTATATGGAAAAAGCTCAAAGGCTCCTCAGTCATGTTCGTGTTTTTAGCTGAGTGCTAAATACTTACACACTTTACATAGATTGTAAAATCCATTTGAATGGGTTATCCCATCTGAAAACTTCTTAAATATATGTTTGACTTCCTCTTACTTTGGCATCAAATGAAAGAATATTAGAGGTTGCCCTGCAAGAGGTTATCTTCTGATGAAGATTTACCTTGACTGAATCACCACAGCCAAGATCTAAGCCAAGATGATTTGAATGACCAAATTTTAATGTTGACCATCTTGGGCTGCTTCAGGTCTAATGTTCGGATATTGCAGGAGCCCCCGATTGGAGGTGATCTTTTTCCTCCAAAAGTCTAGTACCAGGGTTAAGAAGATAAATGAGACTCGCAGCTTTGGTCTTCAGAACTGTTTATTGTATTTCTTATCTCAAGTTCTGCCCACCGCCGAAACCTGGCTTAACACACCAGAAGCACAGTGAAAAAACCCCCCTGGACAGAAGATCTCAAGGTTCTTAAAGGTTTCTAGTCCAATTAACTCCGAAAACGTGCTATGTTTATTGTTCTGTGCCAATAATCACTACCTGTTCTAAACATGCAATCTCTGTGTCAAACCCATTCTACCAATGCCTCTGTGGCACCATCACAGCAGAAAATGGAGCAGGAGAAGAACAGCATGAGACACCACCCAAAATTCTCCATCTTGCTCTCATCTGCCTCCATACTAAAAACCCAAAACTACAAATTTTCACCCTGTGACAAACTAAACTACTATTTATTTCAAACCTTCATTGCTTTCAACTCATCTCTAAGTGTTAGAAGTTTTTCCCATGGACTAAAGTCAAAAGCGGTGCTTTCCTGGGGTCCCAGCTGGGGTCTCGGACCCCCCAGGGCAGCACGAGGGATTTTCCACGTGCCCTAGACTCCAACAGGATATCTGTCTGCAACTTTTAGGGTCACCTTTAGACCTCAGCTAGCCACTCAAAAAACAATGACTGATCATCTGGCCTCATTTGAATCAGTCACCTAGCTCTGCAGCTGTCTGGCATTTGTGTTTCTTACAGTCCAAACCCAAACCAGCTATTAATCTGCTGGGTGTTTTCAGTAACATCTTCTGATTGTTGTTCTTTCTTGATCATCAGTTAAAGTTGATTTTTTAATTTTATTTTTTTCCCTGCAGCAGATGCTACATTAGGACTCATAATGTTGGTTCTCCTGTGCTTTCTCTTGAGGTCACTACTGCTGCTGTTGCATGCAGGAAGATATTAACATTCATTACTTCCTTGTTTGCTTTATCAATATGTCAGAATGCCATCTCTTTTTGGAGGGTTTTGGTAGGGTTTGTTGTGTTAGATGGATTTCTTTAGTGGGGGTAGTTGAACCATGGCTAGTGTCTGCTCTGACTCCCAAGCCAGAAAAAAGTTTTTATAGTCGCTTCACTCAAATGTGTCTCATCAAATGTCTTTGTTCTGTAACCAAAGCAGTGACCATATAGCTGAATGTTAACAGCACATTCTTTGTAGAAGGCTGTCACCAGGTCTAAGAAAAAAGCAAACACTTTTTTTGCTGAGGGAGGTTTTCCTGTGTCATGAACCTTTTGGGAATCCTCTTTTAACTATTATGGTTATAGAAACTCTGCATACTTAAAAGGGCTGGATACTATTGGCTTGGCCGAATTTGGTCCCTTAGTATGTCATCATAGAAGTCAATAAATGCTTTTTAGCTATTGCAGTACTATTGCTTTAATCGTAAAGAAAATCTGTATAAAAGGACTGTAGGATGTCAGTCTAACTTCACCCCTATCTCAGGGCAGGAGTAGCTCAATCTAGATAAAACCTTGTTTGGATGTAGTGCTACCTGATGTTCTTAAAGATGATCAATAATAATAGCTCCACAGCCTTAGGGGCAACTTGTGTCAGAGCTTTGACTATGCTTTTATCTTTGGAAATGTAAGACTTGTTATATTTTTTCTTTTTTTTTTTTTTTTTAATTTATCCCATAGACATCAAAATCCCCAAACCAAAATAACCCAAACGAACAACCTAGTCTTCCAGTTGTAAAGTGTTTGCAGTTCTTAAGGACACCTGTAAGCAGTAATTGAGTCATTTCCCATTTCTCTTCCTATTAGAATGTAGTAGCAGTAGGAGCTGGTTTCTGTGATGGCCTTTGCTACGGTGACAACACCAAAGCTGCTGTTATTCGCCTTGGCCTAATGGAGATGATTGCCTTTGCCAAAGTGTTTTGCAAAGGACAGGTTTCTACTGCCACTTTCCTGGAGAGCTGTGGCATTGCTGATCTCATCACAACATGTTATGGTGGCCGGAATCGACGTGTAGCAGAAGCATTCGTTAAAACTGGAAAGGTACCTTCTTCACTGGCCGAAATCTGTCCTTATAAGTACTGCCACTCCTCGTTTGCTGGAGTAATAGTAGAGTTACCTGAGTCATGGTAGCTCACTGAGTGGGCACCCTTCTCTTTCCTCTTTGTTTTTTGAGTCTGTTGGCTAGAATGAGCGTAAAGGTATTAAAAGGTGGGGGGCGTGGTAATTAAAAAAAAAAAAGCTTGAGGGATAAGACATTGTGAGATGCAAATTTAAGAATACGTACAAGAACATAGGAGAATATTCTGTCTTCTCACTCAAGATCGCTTTTGAAAAAGAAAAAAATTCTCAGTAACGTCTAGGTTTTTCCATCCAGATGATGTTGTCATCAGGCTTCTGAAATTTTATCATAGCTCTCCTTTGCTTTCTTTTTTTCCCTCTGTCGCTTAGTCTGTTGAAGAATTAGAGAAAGAAATGTTGAATGGTCAGAAACTGCAAGGACCACAGACTTCTGCAGAAGTGCATCGCATCCTGAAGCAGAAAGGAATGCTGGACAAGTGAGTAAGAACAGATAAAACAACTTCCACATACCCCTTTTTTATCTCCGTAATTCTTTCTGCATATTTGGTTTTGATATCTTCATAAAAGTAATAGCCAAAAAGAAAATCACTGTAATAACAGTAGATTAAAAGTTAAAATCAAAGAGAGAAGCGAATAGAACCTCAAAGTAACTGGTGTAGATAGAGCTATTAGTGTGACATTAAATTTGTGAATGTCCTTCTGTTTGCAGAGTTTATTGTTGCCTTCTGCTACTACAGAAAAGCACAGCAAGTGTGCTTTAATATGTGAAAAGAAAAAATGCATGAAAGTAGAAGTAGAGCTTCCTAAAGAGACTGTGAAAAGTTGCTACATCTCATTTCATTGTAGGAAATTCATTTCTTACCTCCAAGGAGAGGAGCTTGGTGATCATCTGAATAGAGTGACTGCCTCCACCACATGGATTCTAGCTTAGATACTGCAGTTCTCCTTCTTAATGGGACTTCCAGTTTGCTGTAGGTTAAAACCTCCCATCTGCCTCTGTAGGTCAGGGAGTAGTTTTTTTGTGGTATGAAATTAAGTAGATTGTCCTGGCTTGGTTCACTTGTATTCAAGTCAGAACACGAATGATTCCTATAGCCACAAACACAGTTGCCTCCTTATGAGATTAAGGGATGTATTTATCTGTTTCTTTTTGTAAAAGAGGAAAAATCAGAAATTAAAAATCTGCCAGTCAAAAGACTAAGCCTTGTTACTTTTTTTACTGAAGTATTTTTTAAGTCTCATTTCAGTGGATCAGCTGCATTAAATGATTAATGTTTTAATATTTTCTTTGGATGTAAGGTACCTAAGTCTGTCTCCTCAGTGTACAGTAATTAAGCTAACTGCAGAAAAAATTAATTAAGATGTTGGCTTCGTTCTTTCCTGTATATGATTCCCTAAATGAAACAGGATGCTGTGTTTGAGGGTTGTTTTGTATCCTGTTCTATCTTACAACAAATTGAGTGCATTATAGATGATTTTGAGTTGTGTTTTTAATAAAAGACATGAAAACAGTGTTGCTAATTTCCTTTTGGTATGCCAACATATATGTGTCAGTTCTTCATAAAAGGTCTCATTCAACAAGACTTTTGAAAGCAAGTTTAAAACATAAAACACAGTGGAGCAGCCATGGTTTCAAAGTGAAGAGGTAAGAGTCTCGTAAGGGTAGAATTTTATAGTCTGGTCCTACGAAACTATTTGCAAGGTTATGTAGAAGTCTGCAAAAGGCAAAGTTCAGAAGAGCCTTGGTAGCAGGGTTGATGCCTATTGATACTCATGGTGCAATTACTTTTTTCCAACAGTTGTGGTCCTTGCTCTCTTGATGTGCTCAGGCCTAAGATGCATTTGGAGTTTGCTGGCCCTGAGCCCGCAGTCAGCCTTTCTCCAAATGAAGTGTGGCAGACCTGTGCACAGTAATGTTCTCTGGCATAAGCAGCAGGACTTAGGTTGTGGTTTGTAGTAGTGGTGCTTCTTCAGTGAGAAGTAACTGCCAGTACTGTACCTAAACTTGTGGGAAACCTGCTTTTGCTTCAGAAGGTTCACTTGTTTTGTGGCCACCTCTCACATAGGCATAGCAAATTTTATTAGTGCCTACATGTGAGCTTTAATGGTAACAGCAAATGCAGCCCCTCTTTAGCTCAGTACATCATACAAAGTGAGTGATAAGTGAGGTTTGTTAAGGAATGCAGAAGTCCTGGTGTAATTTTTTTTCTGCAGATTTCCTAGTAAGGGCTTTGCAATCTAAGCAGTTTAGGATTTGAGAGAGCAGCTATGTGGCTGTGTGATATTTTTTTTCCACCAATGAAGTAGAAACAAAACTCAAGTCAGTCTAGTTCAGAGCGGTGTGCTGATAGCAGAGTTACTGCAGTGTAATATCTGACAGCAGAACGTACAGGCCATCATATATGGTGCTCAGTACTGAAATGTGCATTACAGATAAAGCTTTAGAGTGACTGGTGGGACACCTTTCCTAAGGAGAAAGTCCTAGCCCAGATGTATTCTGAATCACTCAGAAATTAACTATTTCACCATCTCCAATGACCCTTATTTTTTATTTCCATGATCAAAATCATCAGTATAAAAGGCCATACTGAAGTGGTATATGTACTTGGTGAACAGATCAACCCCTAAAATTCACTAGTCTTTATATGAAAATTGAACTTGTCTGGCTGTTACTGTCTGGGATGGACAGAAAGCAAATACAAATTTCTGTAAAGCATCTTGGCTTTAACAAACCTTCAGATTATCAGAGAAGCCCGAATAATTTGGAGGTTGTTGGAGACGTGGCCAATCTACAAAAACAAAAAAAGAGAAAAAAGTAGATGTGGAATTTTGTATTTCAAAATCCAGGTTTGATTTTGGATTCTTACTAAAAACTTGACCTTCAGTGTCTTCTTGGGTCTTTTTTGGTCATATTCTCTGTTACCAAGTTATTGCTCAGAAGTACTGCATAACGGATGTGCCAGTCATCCTTTCTAACCACAGATGGGTACTGCTGTAAGAACAGCCAGGAAAAAATGTTTTTAATTTATTTTTTAGATCCCTTTATGGTTGTGCCATACATAATGAATGTTTCAGGCTCCATTATAGCTAGCTAGGCTTCTGAGAGTCACTGTATTTCAGAGATGCATGCAGGTTCTGTAGTTATGCCCTGCTTTTCAGCCCAGCATTTGTGCCTGACAAATAGAAAAAAAAAAATTTTCCACCTCTTCCTTTTCCCCCTCCCTCTCCTCACCCCTTTTTAGTTCTTTAATTTAAGAAAATGTTACAGTGGAAATTTACAGTGTGTTCATTTTCCCCACCGTCTTTCCTCAGGTTTCCACTCTTCACGGCTGTGTATCAAATCTGCTATGAAGGGAGACCTGTTAAAGAGATAATATCCTGCCTTCAAAGTCATCCAGAGCACAAGTAAAATCCATCAAGCTGTTGTAGTCATGCAGCTTTCTGCCTTTCAAATTCATGTCTGGGTTCAAGTGGATGTAGCTATCATTAAGCTTTGTTCAGAGCTGCTCTTAGGCAACAGGAACAACATGAATGTCTCTGAGCGGGTACCGGTGTTTGTTACCCAGCCTGGTTTGGCACAGCATGTGGCGTTGGCTTGGTGATTGTCCTTTTACTGGCTAAAATGCAACTCCTCCGAGATACGCAATACAAAAGTTGCACTACATGCCTGCTATATATACACAAGTGTACTTCGAGTTTGCTCCTACACCATAAAACACAATGCTTTGTTGTCTCTTATTAAAGCCTAGTCTAAAATCTGCTGGACACTGTGGGACAAATCCCAGTGGTTTTGAGCAGAGACTGAATCAAGCCTGTAACCTTGAAATATTAGGAATCTATATGATAGAACTTTGTTTTATTCTGTATACACAATTAAATGTTAACATTTTGCATGCTTATGACTATATTAATTTAAGCAATGTTAATGCAAAACAAGTTGTAGCAGTTATTCAGGGGGCTACAGGGATATTTCAATGAAATATCTAGTGAAGAATATTTTGATTTTTGAAAGTCATTGAAATTGTCAGGCTGCTTTGAAACCAATTTCTAAGTGAATTTAACGTTTTTAATTACACTATTTTAAAGGGAATATTCTAGAGGGGGATCATTGCCTCTCCTTCTGTTTTTTAATCCTTGCATTTTTGTATTTCTCCATCTCTCCCTCACTATTCCTTGGTGTCAGGCTCTTCTAGAATCCCATTCCCCAAAGCAAGCCAGAGGTGTTGACCCGGGGGTTCTGAACACTAGAGCCTACAGTTAATTTTACTGTTTTACCTATGGTTGTCCTTCACTGGTATTGTTGGTTGGATGGTGAAGAATACCCTTGGGTATCCACTGCTCCAAGTTGTTCTGCAGTGTTTTTAGCTTAGCTGCAGTGTTGGGCTCCACACAACACTCCAAGGAATGTCAGGGGAATTCCCTGGTACAACACACGCTTCTGTCATCAGAAGGGTTGTGTGCCAGTACGATGACTGCATCCATGTCAGTGCTTGCCAGTGACTGGCATGTCCACTGGGCTGTAGTCCTGATCCAGCCTTCCCAGTTCTGGAGTTACTCTTTTACTGGAAAAAACTTTCATGGGTGCTGAATCAAATCCTTTATAACTAATCTCCCAGAAAGCTTCTCAACTGCATCGATCTCTTTTATTCCCCAGGGATCTCAACTAGGTGTTTTTCAGGAACCTTTGTTTTATCAGGGAGGCTAATTTCATTTGTTATTGGAAAAATCGTGATTTTATGGATTTTAAGGTGGGGAGGAGGTTGGTTAGATTTTATTTTTCTTAAGATTGATGCAAGAGAAGATAGATAAGTAAAATCTGTTTTGATTTTCTTGTAAACTGAAGTGTGAGGGGGCTTTTTTGTGAAATATATGCTAGGAACATTAAGAGTGTACTCCTTCTTCCAAATGGGAGACAAGGCCTGGCATTAGAATTTATGGAACAAGACTGCCCATCTGCTCTGAATATCCAAGCCTAACATTTCTGCAGTATCAGAACTGCTGTTCACTCTTCTCAGTGATGGTTTTAGACCAGAAATCATGAGCACACACCCATCCTGAAACTTTGGGTTGTCATTCAAAATTTGCTAAAACAAAGAGGATGCCTGGGAATAATTGTCATAGCCTGGATTAATCTGAAATAGGGAAGCTTTGGGGCAGCTTTGTGTAGACAGAAAGACCGTTCCGGTCAGGGGTACCATTTTTTTGTGCTCCTGTATTGTTTTGCATTAATATTTGGAAGATCTCATGAATGTCCTCAGATATTCAATGATGTGAAAAGTTATTTTGCCTTACTTCTGATTTAGTGCTAAATATAAGAGATGGCTGGAAGTTAAGTGACATCAGACATTTGTGGCAGTTGGGAACATCACTGGTAGAGCTGACTTGGAGCAGGCACTCTGCTTGGACGTTTAAGAGGACGTTTTGAGGTTGGAAGCACTGTTATGCTAACGCACACATGGAGCATACACTCCTCATTACTGCATAACTTTCAGTGTGTTTGCTTATGCTTTGTTTTGTTCTGTTTTTTTAATACCAAATTGGTGGCTTTTCCTTTCTATGTGTACATATACATTATATATATAAACTTTCTTTTTTTACATGCAGTATGTAGGACAGTAGCATTTTGTAAGATACATAAAGGGCTATATGAGCTAAATGTGGTAAATTAATATATATTTTTAAATTATTTCTTTATTATTCCAATACTTCTTCTACCACTGAAACTCCCAAATCTTAATTGTTCTTGTTTTGTAGAGAAGCCTGTATTCTAAGGCAAATCCAGAGAAAAGGTTTTTATGGAATTCTTTCTTCCAGTCTGTTACGATATTCTCTTTTTTTCAGACAAAAAGGTTTCAGTAGCTAAAGTAATAAAATAATTTCTTTAAATTTCTATTGATAGTTCAGTATTTGCATTTGCTTTTCAGTGCTGGAGAACACTCAACTTGGCACTAAGTATTTTTCTCCCACTAATATTTACTGATCATTAAAAGACTGTGACATGGTACTGGAACTGAATGATTAGAAGGCTGCTCTGCAAACACTCTGTTTTGCCTAGTACTGGGATAGTCTTACTGAAAACATTAACCCCTGTGTAAGGGGGTCATAAATTTGTAACTATTTCTCAATTTATGAATTTCAATTGCTAAGGAAGGCATTACATTCTAATGATACTTACTCAACTTGCCCTTGTCGTATGTACTGATTTTGTTTAGAGATGTTGAATGTATACTTGTTTTGAAGAGTTAGTACAAATAAACATTTTTGTCTTGGGAATCACTTTGGTTTCTGTTGTCTCCTTTTACAAGGCTTGCAATTAATATTTTATTCACCTGATGGAATGTAGGTTTTTCTGGTTATGGTATGTAATGATAGCAGATACAAGGTTGCCATGCAAGAACATAAATTCTGAAAAGAGCTATTTGGCATCCAGATGTCAGCATTTTCTGTCTTTCCATTAGCGATACAATTGTGGTGTCTTTGACCTCTGCAAACAAGTTCTTATCTTCAGTTCTTTCTGTTGCTGTAGGAGCCACTGGAGGGCACTGGTCGCTAAGTGGCTGATTCCATCTGCTCTGGAGTTACTCTTCTGACCAGTTCTAAACTTCCCGAGGTTCCTGTATGACTGCACCTGTCTTACAGTGTGTTCCTTGTATTTAGAAGATGGTTTTAGTTCAGTACCAGAAGCATGTGTTGTAGATCCACTGGAACTGAGGGAAGGAGCTTGGTATAAAATGCTCAACATATTATAACCTCCACCCAAGGCATTGCCTTGCCCGTCATCTAAGACCTTCCCAAGTACAGGGCAGCAACCTCTACCTCAGCTGTTGGACAATATGGTCAGTGAGATCTTTCAGTATCACTGGGGTTCCTGTACCCAATGTTTGTTTCTGTTGTTTTGAAGCTGAAAGACTTTGGGAAGTAACAAGAGCACATTGTGCTCAGTTTTGTCAGTTTGTACATCAGTCAAAGGGGTGGGAGGTGTCACAAGTGTTTATCAGAACACTTGTTTATTATTGGTGACCAGAATAATGCATTGTCTACTGAAAGCCTCAGAGCAGTTAATAAAATGAGAGCAATGTCCTAATCCATCATTTACACATATGGATACTGAGAGGAGTAAAGATGGTTGCCCAGCAAATCTGTGCCTGGATGCATTTTATTCCTAATTTTAAGATGCAATTTTAGCCATTAGGTAATTTCTTGTGGTACTTTAATCTCAAACTTATATTTATTTTAAGAGTGCATGAAATCGCCCAATAGAATAAATATGTAAGTATCTCAGACATACCATCCAAAAGGGCTTAAATTCTAATTAGCCTGAGTCAGCAGCAAAGTAAAAACCATCACAAGAGAATTAGGATGGACACCTTTGTTTTATGTATCTTCTGAAGAGGTGGTGCTTGCTCACTAAATCAGTGCAAACACGCTGGGTGTCTCTCATTGTCTGACTGCAAATAACAGCCAGGCTGTACAAGAAACATGGCAGACAAGAAGTCAGTGTCCAATGGCCTTTGCTTTGATGGTTCTTCATGATGCTCCCAACCTGGACTTCATTGTAAGCCTGGAGTCATATGAATGAATTACATAGACTTCACAGCAGTGAAATTGGATAATGCTGAAATAAAATGTCCTGGAACACATGGCATGTCATATTATTAGAAAGTGTAAAACTATTTATTTTCTGCCAGTCTGCTGACTGCATGGATTTTTCTCCTGTGATTTGCCATGAGCTGATAGAAATCTGAGCACTAAAAGGTAACAATTCCATTTTGAATAATGGATGAGAAGAGCATCTGCCTTCAATCCCAACATGTGCAAAGGAGAGGTGTTTGACATTCAGGTTAAATGAAACATAGTTCTCTCTCAGTCTGTTCTAACCAGATTTTAGATCCCTGCTTTGGGTAAGGGCTTTGAGATATTCTTGATCTGTCAGTCTAATCCTGCTCTTACTGAAAACAATTGCAGAACTAGATTTGAAGAGAGCAATAGGGTGACACCCAGCATAATGGTATCTCTGTCAGAGTTCCCCATGTCTAAATTGAATTTACCTATTTGTTATATTTACCTGTTATTTACAGTATCTGTTTTAGGTTTAGTGAAGGGTAACTGTAGGGACATTGGGTACCGTTTGTTGATTATTTCTGTAAATTACTAGAGATGGTGAATTACTGATTTTAAAAGTATGCTCTTCCTTTAAGTTCCTGAAGGAATCAGTGGATGATAAATAAAGTACTACTCTGACCTGTGTGAGCAGTCCTGATTGTTTAGGTGGATGTAGCTGCCAGAGTCTGCTCAGTCTAATCTACATTGCACTCTGATGTTGGTGTTGCTGTTTGTTGCTCCACTGCATGTTTCCTTTTCTCACCTGGATGAAAGTCATGTCGTGTCCTTCACCCTACAGCTTTTCTTCCTGCCTTTTCCAGCTTCCGTCTCGTCTTTGTGTAGCTGCACCTGTATGTGCTGTTTTGTAGTGAACCTTAAGAAAAGTTCTTTATATCAGAAGGTGGATGTGTGTACATGCTCACACATGCTCATCTACATGGTAAACCCCTACTCACCTTGCTTTTGAATGTTTGTGTGCACAAATAAGCCTTGTAAGGTGCTGGGAATTTTGCATAGGATTTTAGCAAGGACACCAAGAGGATTAATGTTCAGCTGCCTTTGCACTAGCTAATGTCTGTGTATCCATTTAAAGCTGTCTGGCTGTGAAGCTAGTGCATAGATTTCTTCCAGCCTGTCCTCAGTGCCTGGGATGGCAATAAGTCAGGTTGGGATAATTGAAAACATTGCTGCTATTTCAGGGAACAGTATCACATCCATGCTGCCAGTCCCTGAAGCTCTGAAATGCCACGTTTGTAAAGAATAGTGCATATTTCATGTTGAGGTGAAAACAATAGTGACATTAATTGAACTACTTTGCCCTTTCTTTCTCCAAATCCAGGTTTATTATAAACCCTGTTCTTGTCATAGGTACATACTTCAGCTCTCAGTGTGATAGATTTTTTCTGTATGGTTTGTGTTTTTGAGGACTTGGTGAGTATCTTTCAGTTTGATGATTACTGAGCACAGGCATGTGGTAGGCTCAGAAAGTACAGCCTTGGGGATTTTTAGTTTGCTCTTTTGCTATTTAAAGGCTGGAGAGAGCTGGAAAGCAAGCCAAATCTGTTAGCAAGCACTGGCTGGGTTCCTGATCTACATCATTTTAAATACTAGTATTTGAAATGCAAAGTCAAACACAAGCACTTGCATCACAGCTGCTCGGGACTGTGAGGCTTTTTTTTTTCTTTTTTCTTTTTTTTTAACATGCTGTTCTTTTTTTGTGGTACCCACTCCCTGTATTGTTGCATTGAGAAATAAACCTACATGTATTGTGATCCATGCTTTAGGAGGCTCTAAATACTTGAAAGCAAAGTGAGCACAAAGCAAGCTGCTCTGTACTGTGATAGCTGAGCAGAGCCAGCCTTGGCTGTGCTTGTGCTTTGGATTAAAGCCCAGGTTTCATAGAAGAATTTTTAGTGGTATTTTTAAACCAAATTTTTTTTTTTTTCTAATTCCCACTTACTGTGCAGATTTGCAATGGAATGTGACAGAGATGCTTTGGGTATTTCGTTGTTTCTGGGCTTTTATAAAATTTAGTGTAGATGTCATCAACATAATTTTCTTCTAGCTAGGTAGCTAGAAGTGCAGTAGCACTTAGAAAGCCACTCTTCCCTTGTCTTTGTTTAGTCTTACCCTCCTGTTTTCTTTATCTGCATTTTTTCAGGCTGTAGGCTATTATAGATAAGGAATACCTCTCATTACTCCCAGAGCTTTAGTCAGCATGAAAGAAAAGGATCAGCATACTGCCATGTGCATTTGGCCTTGTCTTACGTTTGATGCCCAGCAGAGAGGTTGAGTGGAGTAAGTTCTTCTAAGCTTTCATACTCTTGAGTTTAATCTTTATGCCACTGCCATCTTTATTCATATATTGACTGTTTTAAAATAGCAGAAGCTCAAGTTGTTTCTTAGTGGTGTTTCCTGGTGCAGTTGCTCAGGCTGCTTTAAGTCTCTAGAGCAGGTGATCACACCAAGATCTCGGTAGCTAGCAATGATCTTTAACACATCGCTGCTTAAGCTTTGTAACGAAAGCTGCTTATGTTGATTCTAATGTATTCCTGCTCTGGAGCCGTAGTGTCCTACACTTAGGTGAAGTCTACCTAGTTGCTATACTCACATGATTTTTCCCCCTCAGAAATTTTACCTCCATCTTATGAATGACTATACATTATTCACAGAGGCATTAAAGAACTGGTAATTCAGCTCCTTGAAATCATTTAACAGAGGAATGTGCAGTTTCCAGGTATGACAATTTCCAGGTGTGGCTTTTCTTCCAAAACACAATGTGGATGCCTTGACAAGGCTGGGCAAGGCCAGAGCAGCAGAGGTGTTTGCTAGCAGGCACAATTAGCTTTCTGAAAGCAATCAGATTAGAGTGGAATGGGGTTGCACTGCAAACCCTACAGGTAAATTGTTCTAAGTGTTAACTTTTATGTATGTACTGTGTGTGGAGAGGGAACAGAATGCAAAGTATTGCATTTGTTGGAACATAAGGAATGAGCCTAAGTCAGTTTTAACCAATGCAAGAGATGGTAATAGAAGAACATGCCCTGAAATACAGAAAGAGTGAAGACAAAGCTGTTGAGAGTTGATTGAAGCCCTTTTGGCCTGTCAGTCTGTACCAGGCATGGCTTCATGGTAACAGCTTAGTGCAGCAGCATTCCTTTCAAAGCTAAAACCTGGAAAATGTCTCCTCAGAGAACTTAGCAGTTGCTGAAGTAGAAGAGAGATTTCACAAGCACACTTGGTGTTATCAAAATGCATAGAGATAAAACCATTGCTGTTGAAGTTCCCTTTCCATTCCATGTATTGTTTCTACAAGCAAGAAGTGGAAAACTAAGGTGAGAAAAATATGCTGTTCATGCATCCTAGACAACTTATAGAGAGGAAATATGCACTTCACTCACTTTGCTGTGGGATCATGAGAGTCCATGAAAATGTGATGACGGTCATGAGAAAGGCTGGCAAGAGAAATAGCTGCAGCTTCCCTGGGGTTGCACATACTGTATCTAACACGAAGTGTTGGTTACCTCCTCATCAGTTTGTGATTTTTCTCAGAGCTAAGCTAAGCAGGATTAGGTCTGACTGATTAGTCAGAGATAAGCAAAGCTCCTCAAAATGCTCTTCCTGAATTTCTGAGGGAATTATCTTCCTTCTCTTCTGCAGTTGCAGATTCAGAGCTAGAAGCAGGAGCCCTAGGTAATGGCAAGGTAGCCATAACCCTGGCTATTAATGTTTTTATGTGATCTTAAAACCAAATAAGTATAATGCTGCCAGCAGCTCTGCCCTGTTGTCACCAGAGGTTGAGGTTAAATGAAAATGATTGAGCAAAAACACTCCAGGGACATTGCTGACTCCAGATGTGATTTTATTAATCTAAAAGAGGTAGGCTGGAAGTCTTCCTGGTTGCTTCCATCTGAGAACTTGCATATTGTACCCAAACTCTCTTCTCTAGCACAAAGCCAGCATCGCTGTTCTGGTTTGTTTTTTTTTTAATTGCTACTGTGATTAATCCTAAAGTGAAGAGTAGTGGATGTGGTTACATGACTTTTGAAGAGGCATTCATGTGAAAATGACTATGTTTAGCTAGAACCTGTTGTGTCAGTATGTGGGCTGGATCAGGAGGGCATCCAAGGAGCAGTGAGCAAATATTGTTCTTGTAATGTTGGGACAGTAATTAGGCCCAGAGTGCATGGACAGGCAGATTTTAGGAAACAGAATGGGATACCTCAATGGGTATTTCTCAAACAAACTTGAGAAGCTCAGCTCAAGGTACCTTGTGTTAATTACTGAGTTTGACTAGACTGGTTTAAAACTCCTTATGTTGTAATGACTGGGAACTCTGTGCCAGGTAACCAGGCTTCACATGCGTCCTCCTTGAATGCATCACTAAAAATGAGAATGTGGTTTATTGTTACACAAATTATATGGTGAATGAGCAGGGAACCTAAACTATCCAAGGCAGCCTGCCTGAGTCAGGATAAAAGCATTTCAACTGTTAGAAGGCAGTTCCTCGGATTGCTGACTTTGCTGGACATACCTTAAGGAACCAGTGACATCATTCCCTGTCTACCTGCTTCTGTGTGTTAAATTCACATTTTTAAAAAGGAAATGCATGCACAGACAACACTTGAACAGGAAAAAATGTTTAATTTTCAAGTCTGCTTTCAGTTCTGAAGTATTAGCCTTAACATATGATTCATCTCTATTCAATATAGTTTTCTTGGGCATACCTATTTCTAAGTCTTTGTGTAGCTAGATAGAGCTTTGGAAAGATTATTTTGCTTTCAAAGGAATTATCTGTTTTGAGACGATTAGTAAAATATATTGAAATCCAGTAGACAAATCTCAAGAAATAGCTGATCAGTTTAATACAAATTCAGAGTGCTTGGGGTTGGTGGTGATTTGGGTTGGCAATTTTTTTTTCTGTACTGCCTTTGAATGAACACAGCTTACTGCATCTGCTTTAGTCCAGCATTCTTGACTGATTATAATGAATTGGTGGCTTTTTTTGGAACAGCTTATGTCAGGGGATTCACTACCACACACACAGGGTAAAGGTAGTTTCTCTGTGTGGTGATCATGGAGAGTCTATGTCTCTCTTTGTCACTCATCTTAAATAAATAATTTTCAATCACATTAATGAAGAACTGGGAAATGATGGTTTCTTTTTCAAGGCAAGGTTACACAGAGAGCAAGTACATGGGGGGTGTAGTCCTTCAAGTCCTGCCTCTTCTTCACTTCCCCAGATTTGGAGGTGGACTTGAACTGTATCACTCACACTCAGATGTGGGAGACTGAGGATCTGCAAACCCTCTGTTCCCCTCTTCTAGAGAGGCCCCTTTCATGGCTCCATTTCTGTGCTCTCACAAAAGCACAATGGAATACTTGTCCTTGTAGCAGAGGTGTCGTCACCAGCACTTTTTTTTTCCTTTTCCAAGTGTATTTTTTTCTTAGCACTGGTTGCCTTACACTGAGTTGGTTTATATATTGGATTATTTTTGCAGGCTGGAGGAGGTCACCTACAAATCAGCTGCTGGTTAGATAGATACCTTGAAATACCCATTGAGGTATCCCAGTGTTGTTCATTGCTGTTGATGAAGATAATTTATTAAATCCTGCATTTCAGCACCAATGAACTGAAGTAATCCACTCACTCATATTTCCCTTTCTTGTGAATTACATGAAGCAAATGTTCACGAGTGATTTCAGACAGCCCATGAAAGAAGTATTCTAGCACAAGAAGGATGCTTGCATGCAAGAATTCATAGAATCATGTAGGTTGGAAAAGACCTCTAAGATCATTGAGTCTACCTGTTAACCCAGCGCTGCCATCTTCACCACAAAACTGTGCCCCCAAGTGCCATACCCATGGGTTTTTGAACACTTCCAAGGATGGTGATTCCAACATTTCCCTGGGCAGCTTGTTCCAATGCCTAAGCAGTGAAGAAATTTTTTTCTAATATCAAATCTAAACCTCCCGTGGAGCAATTGAGATTTCATCAAAGTAATACCTGGTTTAAATAAATCATTGCTAACTTCAATATTTTTTCCTTGCACTGCCTGCTGGAACAATGAATCATGAAATGATGACTTCTCTGATTACTCCTTCACTGAGATAGCAATCATAGCATCACTTAAAAAGAAACCCCAGCAGTTTGATGCATGACCTTCATTTGCACACACTGGTGATACAGCTTGTTTCCTGGGCCTCTGATTGAATCCTCATGAGGATGGCAAGTGAGTAATTATTTGATTGGTATATTCAGAGGATCACACTGCTCTTGTAATGTCATAGATTTGATATATTTAGTGACCACTTCTTTTTTTTTTAATAATTGTCTGGATCTATGAGAGATGCTCTTGTATGCCTCTGTGTGTGTATGTTATTTATATATATATAATCAGATTTCTGAAGTGCTGAGGAGATGAAGGTTAAGCTATCACACTACCTGTCCTCATCTTCATAGTCTTAACTGATCGGTCAGTTCCAGGTTCCAGGAAAAACTTGACAAAGAGGAAGGTTACCAGAAGATATCAAATTCTTGTAAATGCCAAGAACATGCTAACTGAGAATATGCTCTCTGTAGAAAAATCTACATGGAATAAATTGCTTTTACAACTACCCCCACTGCAGCCAGCACAACCAATGGCGTCTGAACTCTGAACTTCTCTTGATCATTAAGGTGAGCCAACCTCAGCCCAGAGTTTATAGGAAAATAAGCTTTTTTGTTGTAGGGATGGACAGGGACATCTGTATAATTAAAAATCTCACGTCATAATTGTCTCATGGTTAGCATTAAGCCGTATATTTGTAAATATATGATGGACTTCATTCACCTTAATGTCAGTAATTAGAGCCATATCCATCACAGAGCATCCTCTACTTACTCCAGATCTAGTACTGCAAATCACAGGGCTGTGCCAGTTCACATAGTTTAAATACCTGGGATGCCCTCAGCAGAAAGACTATTTTAGTTGCACTATGAGCTGTTAGAAAAATCCTTCCTGGTATGTTTTTCTCATTGTTCAAAGAGCTTAGATATCCTAACTCCTATCAGCTCTTCTCCCAATCTCCTAAAATCCCCAAATGAAAACCTTCCTTTCTTCTAAAATTCTCTTTTCCCTCACTGATCTAGAGAAGAAGCATTATCCATGCTCAGTAGCTAGTTAGCAGGGTGATAAGTGACTTGACAGGATAAGCTTTCTCAAGACATGGCATAAATGGAATTAGCCTATGTTCTGAGGAAATCCCAATCCCTCCAAAAGGCAGCCCATCATCCACCCCCTGACTGTTCTATAGTCTCACACCATGCACTGTTCACACACAGCCCAAAGCCTGCAGTTTTCATAGGAAACTAAGTGAATTGAGAAATTTAACAAAATTTGTCTTTCTGATTCATTTAAAAATCCCAACAGGTCTTACTAGACCAGCAGCAGAAAACACACTCTGTTCCCCATAAATACATGGAGTCATAACAGAAACATTATTCCCTCTCTCCTATTTCTTCAGACTCCCGCTTCTCTTGCAAAGGACGTTTTTTGGGAAGCCAGAACTGGAGGATGCACTAAGTGCCTTGCATGACTGCAGGTATTTTTTCATGCACTCACACAAGTCCTACCAGGTATCGAGGGCTCTGCACGCTGGTTCTTTGCATATCTGTAACACTGATGCTATGAAAGCCTCCAATGATTTACAGTCACGAGCAGTATTCTGTATATCCTAAAACACTGGTGCCTGTACCTCTGTGTCCTGCTTTGAGCTGAACTTGACTGTGTTTTGTACTAGGGAGAATTGTTTCTTTGGTTTTGTTTTGTTTCAGGGCTAAGACTGCTCCGGGAATACAAACCTCAGGGTCATTTTGTTGCACAGAAGTCTTTTGGCACTTGTCTAGATGCAAAGATAAACTGCTGATTTGAAAATACCAATATTATATCGCTCAGCTGCTTGGAGATTTCAGGCCACTACGTGGTGTACTGTGTCCCCTGCTAACATTTTCCTCTCCTGTTAATGGAGAGATGTCAAATGTCCTTATTCCTAAGGATACTAACAGAAAGGCTGTGTCAACCAGTATGAGGAGCAATAAAACATCTGCCTGCACTTCTCTGCCTTCTCCTTCCAGTGTTGTGTCACCCAAGATTTAGGTCAGAGCTCTGCCAGGCTCAGTTCTCTTCTCCTGCACTTCAGCCCCCTGTGACAGAGCATGTGCACTCTGGCACCTCACCCCAGTCAGCTGGCACCTTTCTCTGCAGACCCTGCAGTCAGCCCACTGGCTTTTGAACTTTCTCTGGATGAGAATTTTTCCACCCTTAAACCTTGCAGTCCATCTGCATAAAATTCTCCCTGTACAGCAGTTTCATTACCAGTTTTCATTGTCCAGACATAGTGAGATTCATGAGATCCTTTATTCTGCTGCCACTCCAGGAGATGTGTCAGGCATTGGTACTGCAGGTGTACTGTACAGCTGGGTGTTAACAAGACTGTCACTTTATGGAAATAACTGGAATTAATTTCCATGGTTTCTCAAATTATTTGGGTCATTTCTTGTCGTGTTCTGTATAATAAAGACCACAAAATTTGTCAATGTAAATCTGGTAGTGTACATTTCAAATAAACCTATAGCTTGGAATTACAGATTTTAAATGATGGAGAGTTTACTGTTTTATTTAATAAACCATTCAAATAGCTGATCATGCTATATTAAAAAAATAAATTCAAAAAGACCCAACAACAAAACCACTTTATTTTCAGTCTGAATTTGTCTAGTTTCAGCTTTTAGCCATAGTATTTTGTTAGGTTTTTACCTGCCAGCCATGTTTTCTCTTAGGCTGTATACACACACAGCAAGCTCAAGTCGCCTCCTCATAATCTGTGATAATATAAGACACTTTAAGTCTCAGGCCTGAGTCATGGTGTTGTACCAACCACAGCAGAGCAACATAGCTGACTGCTTATTATTTTATTTAAGCCTGCAAGCAAACTGAGTTGGCTGTGAACTCTCTCCTTAAACTTGGATGGTGCTGTGATGAAACCACAGTACAATTATACAGTCTTTCATTAATTATCTAAAAACAAATATGGCATTGACAATTGTTGAAGGTGATATTTTCCTCCAGCTGTTTTGCACTGGGTTTGGGTGCTGTATAAACATTACCTGCTGCAATTTGCATAAACACTTAGGCAAGCACCACTCTTAGCAAGTAGAAAACGCACAGTGGAAATGTTTATATTCTCAAGGATGTAATCACTAGTATGTGTTTGCTCCATAATAATATTTAAAGGTCTGTGGCGGACTGCTGACCCTAATGAAAGTATTTATGACTGTGCCCCAGGGACAGCCTGCCTGCACATGCTCAGGGGCAGGATAAGCTCCTTCCTCACACAACATGACACCAGACACTCTTGAGTACTGGGGTGGCCTGTGATTTGCAGGTGTGAGAAGGCACAGCCACCAGCTGTGCTTGGAGCTCTGCTTGCAGGCTCGCTGGAGAGCAAGACGGCTGAGAACAGCTGGGAAGCAGCCTGGGAAATAAAATGCAGACAATGCCCTTGCAGGTGCACTGCACAGCTGAGGTACCTGGCCCCAAAGCACAAAAACCACAACTCCCATTCTGAGAAGATTTGTATGTAGACTTCACGCTTCTCACTACAAACTCTTTTTAATTTGAGTAAATGTGCTCTCTGCCCTGAAGTTAAGAGTGCATATATTCAGCGTGCAGGGAGTGTGTTCTAAGTACAGGTCAGCTCTGAAAGAAGTAAGCAATTTTTCCTCAGTACAGTATCTGTGACATAGTTGTGTTGCAGGGCTGGGAAGGATCTCTAGATCCCCAGAGCAGATAAAACAGCTGGTAAAAGCCTAATGCAAAGGATATACACAGCTTATGACCTCTGTGCTTTCTTTTCTTAGCACAGACTCTATCACCACACAGTTTACTTAGTGTTGTGGGTTTCAAAACTGAAAAATGAAATCTAAAAGTCAGTGTATTACTGTTCCCAGCACAGAGTTAATTATCTGTATGGCAAAATATGTTGTAAGACAGCTTTCTGGCAGGTAAAAGGACTGTGTGTCTACAGTCAGGACTTTGGCCATATAATTTAAGTAAACTTCATGTAAAGAAGTATTTGTGATAAGAGGAGTACAGAACATATACAGCTAAATCCTGCCTTTTCCAGCATTAGGGCAGTGACAAACATCTAATGATAAAATCCCATGCACTGTCATTACTTTGATTGTTGTTTGAATTGGTATTGATTTTATGTTCATTAATTTTAGGTGCCCAAGCTGCAAAACAAAACAAGTCTTGTGTTCAGTAACCCTACGTACAAACAAAGATTCTCTATGGATTTGCCAAATAATGGGCATTTTGAAAATATAACATCTCATCTATTCTCTCTCTGTTGCAACAACACTGGAAGACCCAAGTATCTCAGTCATGAAAACTATCTTTACTTTGTGAAATATGGATTCCTACACAGAGACATTTGCCTTGATTGATTGTGTGCCTATGGCACATGTTACTACCAAAGTACAAATCAAGTATTTCTGGTTTGGGTTAGTATAAATCAGCTTTTCCAAATGGCTGTAAGCTGACAAAGGTTAAAATATGTTATAAATTATTTACTTGAATACTTTCGTAGCTCAAAGCCTACACTTTGCTAATTCTGAAGAGCCATTAGGAAATTTCCAATCATTTCTTGATTTAATGCTAACTAAAAATATCCTCAGATTAGCACAGAGGGATGTCAAGGGTGAGAATATTTGTCCTGCACATCCGACACAAGTCTCCGTTCCTTGTGCAAGACCTGGGTTTCAAGGAAAGTAAAGTTCCTTTCTTGCTCTCTTCAGAAGAAGTTCCCTTAGTTTTCTTAGTTCACTTCTAGGTTGTCTAAACACAGTAAGTTTTTTGTTTGGACTGAAAGCTACTGATAACCACTGAAAAATCTCACTTATCTTTTATATATAACGTGTTTGACTTACTTTAAAAAAGTTAGAATGTGTTTGGCATTTGAAAATTCAAGGATTTGGGAAGGGAGAAGGGAAGCTGTATTTCAAAACCAGAAAAACCGTTCAGGAAATTCCAGTCAGCTCCACTCCTTGGGCCTATGAGTCTACTTTAATTAGCACTTCCAGCTGGCCAGATTGTTGCTAAGAAAATAGTTCTAGAGAGCTCAATCAGTAATGTCAAAAATGTTGGTACCTCAGGATCTGAGAACAAAACCAGCTTAAATGGAAGAATCTGTTAATTAGGTATTGAGATGTTCAGGATTAATCCCTTTACTGAGAAACTTGATAACACTGGTATCCAGTATTTTGCTTTTACTAAAAAGCCTTCAATTTACATTACATTTGGCTTCACCAAATTGCATATGTTTTCCTAATCAGAGTTTACTTCCTTATAGTGGTTGACAAACAAAAGGTTACAATCTTGACTGGTGTTTAAAAGCCTTGCCAATCCTTCCCTTGAAAGGTTAATTTAAAATAAAGAAAATGGGCCACCTTATTCTCCCTTGGTAGTTCTGTAATAAAAGGTTGATTGTTCAAGCAGCAGCATTCAATTATTCTGTTTCTGATGCTATCTACATGTAAAAAAATCTAGCTAGGCTTAGCTGGTCCCTGAAGGCTTTCAGGTTCTAGCCCTCAGTGCAAGGATGCAAAACAAAAAAATTAGAGCCTCACAATTAACATTCAAAATGTCAAGTATTATGTTGTCAAGTTAAAGAATGAAATTTGCTTCCAGGAATATCAGATACAGAAAAGCTTCTGGAGTGTTTACCCATTTTTTAGTGAAACTCATTCTTTGAATATGTTTGCTAGAGAAAAATAAGCTAACTAGGGAAGTCAGAGTGGCAGCCAGTGTTCAGAGAAATTGCCCACAAGTGTAGCCCTCCAGTTCTTGTTGAATTAATCATGATACTAGACCTCTACAACAGACATTGAAAGCATATGTGTATTAATATAGCTGAAGCAGAAAACACTTGTTTCCCTATCTGTTTTTATTTTACTTTTTTTTCTCCCCTACAGGAGCTGGGATGCTCAAACGACAGATACGCAGACCAAAAGCAATGATATTTATTGCTCTGATTGTGATGGTTGAAAGAAAACCAATACCGACCCTCGAGAATTTAGGGAGCAAAACAAAGAATTTTAGAATTATGCATGAACGCTGAGACCACTGAATAACATCCTGGAGATGGTGAGAATATGATGAGAATATACATCCAGTGTAAAATAAATCATCTCTCAAAGGGAAAGTTATGTGAATGGCTCAAACAACTTTGAAATTAGTGTTAATTTTGATAGCAGCATGCATTTTATACCCACATTTCCTCACTTTTACTTACTGATCTTCTAGGTGGAAAACTGAAAATACAGGAATCTCTCAGAGGAGAAAATCGATGCTGTTACAATGGATCCTCACAAACAGCAACAGGGGCATGGCAAAGTAGCTCTGGCATTGGAAGGAACCTTGGCAGTGCTGAACAATCAGATAAAGCACTTTTTACTTGCAAGCCAGTTGAAGCAGGCCTCCAAACAGACCAGTGCACAGGTGTGTTCTGTTCCTTTAAAATATCAACTCGTATTTAATAGAAAGGGATAAAATAGGAACACAAAAATTACAGAATTCTGTTAATGTCACCGAAAAAAAAAATTATGGCTTTGCCAAAAAGCGTGAAATTCCTTGTTTCATGATTAAGAACTTGAGTTCAGTGGTTTCAGTGTGTGGTTTACTAAGGGTATTTTTTTTCCCTCACAAAAAAAAAAAAAAAAAAAAAGAAAGAAAAAAAAAAAGGAAAAAAAAAAAAGATGCTATCTGTATATCTTACCGTGCTGAGTGACAGGCAGCATGTTATGATGACCTGCAATTCATGTTTGCAAAACTCTGCCACGTTTCTTCTGCCATCTTAAGTAAAAAAGTCACCGGTGTCTAAAACATTTACATTGAAAGGCTTCACCAAATTGCCTATTTTTTTCCTAATCAGAGTTTACTTCTTTTCCTAGTCAGATTTTAGAGGGCATGAAGGCTCCACAGAGCCTGAGCCAAGATACACATTCCAAGGAGCCTATGGAGCTGTGCTGTGACACACACTGTGAGCAGAGGCACAATAATGCACAAGAACAGTTCCTTTGGGTAATTCATGTTTCCTGAATTTCTGGGAGAAACTCTCCCATACTCCTCCTCCTCCCTCCCCAGCTGCTTCAATCCTTGCTGAAAGGTAATACCACAAAATCCAGCCTTTGTTATCCAGTAGGAGAGCAGCAGTAAACAATTCAAGGACAATAGCCACCAGACATGTGGAAAACACTTCATTTTTACTGAACGGCCACATGCAAATCCTTTGCTAATTAGAGTTCCTGAACGTTGAGAATAACTATAACCTGCTTGCTTATTGTTGAAATCCCATGGTTTTTGTGGAATGGAGGATCTCCTTAGAAGCTCTTAAAAGATGCAGAAATGTTTGAGTTTGTTTTTTATAAAGGTGATACTTCAGACTGGAGTACTGAAAAATACAGGTTAAAGAACAGCTCAACACCGCCAGATAGTAGGTCAATAATGACTTCATACTTTACATTTCCACTGACTTTTGTGGCTTTTAGAAGTCTTTTGCTTTGTTCAGTCTCTTGGCTATTTGGCAGACCCCAGCAAAACCCCCATTTCCAGCTCTGAAGGGCTATGTTATCTCCTGGACTCTCGTACCCCGCCCGCGGCACTTCGCCTGGTTCCTCTCCCGGGCGATGGCAGCCGGTGGGGACAGCCACCTGCAGCACCGGCACGGCTCCTGCCAGCCACCTGCGGCACCGGCACGGCTCCTGCCAGCGCTTGTGCCCGTGGAGCCAGGGGTGCCAGCCTGGAGGGATGATAACTGCGGCGCATGGGGCCGGATCCCCCAGACCGTGCTCGCCCATAGGGCTGTGGCACAGACAACGGCGGCTCAGCCGGGCTCCTCGGCTGCACTGGACTCAGACGGGATCCCAAGTCTATGCATGTTCAGGACGTCAGGACATGGCTTTGAGAGGGGACCCGCTTTGACCCTCGCTCCCTAGCGCCGGGGATGCCTCGTACCAGCAGCGCAGGGGTCCCGCCCGGGGGCAGCGGCGGGAGGGCTGGGCGGTCTGCGGGGCGGGCGGCCCCGCTCGGATCCGCCTCCCCGCCCGGGGCCGGGCGCCGAGCACCCTCCTCCTCCCCCGCGCCCAGGCGGGGGCTGCCCGCGGCGCCGGGGCCACACAAAGCGGCGAGCGGCCGGGCCTCCGCGCCGCCCGTCTGGCCATGGAGCCGCCCGTGCCGCCTCAGGAGCAGCCGCCGCGGCCGCGCTCGCACACGGTCACCACCACCAGCAGCTCCTTCACCGCCAACCTGTCGGCCAGCTCCAGCACCCTCGCCTACGACAGGGAGTTCCTGCGCACCGTGCCTGGGCTCCTCATGGTGACCGAGATTGTGAGTGAGGCGGGGTGGGGGGCGCGGAGGGGCGGGGGAGGCTCGGCCGGGCGCTCGGCCCCGCGGGTGTGAGGGGTTGTGGCGCTGCCCTCAGCGCATCCCCCGGTGCGGGGCCCAGGGTCCGTGCCCGCAGGTGGAGCGCGGGGAAAGGACGAGCCCACGGAGGCAAGAGCGGTCCACGGCGGGGGCACAGACGTCCCGCCTGGAAACTGGAAAAGCAGCGCAGGGTACACGCGGTCTGTTCAGCCTCCCCTAGTATCTGCGGTATCATCGCGTCCCGTAGCGGAAAGACGAGTTTTGGCAGACCGGGCACTGAGTTTTGGAGACTTTTCTGTGACCACATTGGTTGTGTTTGCTTTGCACTTCATAGCGCACGAATAGTCATGATGTGAGAGTTAATGAAACAATTTCTCTTTGTTTCCTAGGTCAATAAAAAAACCCCTTTCCTTACGCTCTTGGTGCTTAGATACACCTGTGCAGAGTGGGAGATGAGCTGACACCTTTTGGGTTTGGTAGTGAATTTGGTTTTTGCGGGTAGTCCATAAGGTGTGAATGAACATACGGAGGGCCGGGCAGTGCTAAATTCGGTCGCTTGCCGTAGTGGCAGGTGGTGAACAGCACAAAGCCGGGGTCCCTCTGCAGGCCTGTGTGCCCTCAATGTGTTGAGCAACAGATACTCAGCATCTTCTCTTAAAAATGATAAAAGTGTTTAATTCCACTCGTCTACACTATTAACAATTTGAGGGTCTTAAAGAGCTGGCTGCCCCACCTAACTTTTTGAGTTTCCTGTGTGAAGTTTTTGTTGTGTTGGAGCTTCAAGGATTAACTTATCAGACCACATTTGTTTTCAAGGCTTGAAAACATTGTGCTTCACCAGAGCAGTGGAATGGCTGTTGGTTTTGCGGACTTCAAAGTTAAAATAACCAGGCAAAGCTTCAGGCTGGTGTATGATGTAGAATCTCTGCCATTGGCGAGAGGATGCACACTGAGATGCCAGATTGCTGTGCAGGCCAGTTCTGATGAGGCTGTGAAGTCAGAGCCTGCTGCTAGCTGGTACCCTGTGTGCCAGTGTCCTTGGGAATTCTGTCGATCTCTAGATAGGTGATTCTAGGCTTGTTTTGGCTGTTAAATACAGGAGATGTTTCACTGTCAAAGCTGTGGTAGATCTGTGAATAAACACGTTTTTGAAAGAATAGCTGCTTTCTTTTCCACTCCTTTTCAGTTAGTAATTACAACAGTTATGTACCTTTCTTGTGCTTTATCTGAGGAGTGATCCCACTGTAGATTGTTACAGAGGCGCCCAAGGCTTTTCCTGAGCCCTGCTGGAATGTCATATATCCATCCTGGCTGTGAATACTGGATCAGCTGCACTCACATTGAGCTACGTGGCCACAGGGCATGGACAAGCTCTTGCTTACTCTTTGTTGGAAGTGTGCCTTCCAGTTCGTGTTGACAGGTGGTGTTGTGCAGTGTATCTTTCTAAACAGTGATGACGCTTTTCAGGGGGATTTTGTTTCCCCCCAGCCATTCCTGGAATAACTGTAAAATGTGAAGATGAGCAGCTCCTGGCCAACTCAAAGGAGCTAATAGAAGTCTCTAATGTAGATTAACTTTTACTGGTTTGTTCTTCAGAGAACAGAGTACAGTTCTGATATGAAGTTGAAAGTTGTGGGCAGGTCCTACAGAAGTGGAGTACTGATAGATAGTGCCTTTAAGGAAATAATTTCCAGTTCTTAACTCCACTTATTTTAAAGCCCCTAGAGCAGCTGTTCTTCTGTGAAATTAAAGAAAAATGTATTAGTGGAGACCTTTATATGGAATTAGCTGAAAGAACCTCAGTTACTAAAATCAAATAGTGAGTTTATATGTGTATATATAGATATATACACACACATATATATATTTGGCATTGGGGTTTGCTTAAACATTTTCCACCAGTTTGGTATGTTTTGTTTTTTTTTTTCCTGAGAGAAAATATGCTTTAACAGAGCATGACTAGAGATCCTAAGATCTCTATTTCAAAACTTGCTGTGCATATTCAGCAGTATTGGAGTTCTGTACCCTAAATCAGCCTGTTCTGATTGTTGTGCCTTGTCTGTACCAATTGACCCTTCAGGATATTTCTGACCCTCAGTACTGATCCCCCAGCTTGTAGCACAATCCTTCTGCTAAGGGTTTGCAAACCTGTAAATAAGACCAGCATGTAATTCAGTGTCAGGAGTTTGCAGCCTGGTAGATCTTTTCCAGTCTAAGCACTGAACTCTAAAGGACAGCTGCTGTGGTAGGAGCATCCCTTTGCTTCTGGTGCCCCTACTCTGGGACACCTGTGACATGGAGAGGGAAGAGGACTGTTTTTAGTAATATCTGCTATCAGTGCATCTACTCATCTGCCAGATCCCATGTCCATGGTAAAGCTGAGCTAGGGGCATTAAACAATGGTGCCAAATGCTCTGAGAGTTTGCACTGTGGGGCTGCATAAATATTTGATTATTGCTGCTGTCAGTCAGCAGTGTGCATGCAGCAAGAGGGGTGCAGTCTCTGTCTCCTGGCTCTGAAACTGGAGCTCTCTTCTCTGTGTAGGCAAAGGGAAAATCTGTGTTCTTCTTTGACCAAAGAGAATAGAAAAGCAGAAAGTTACCACATAAGTGAAATGTTCCAGCCCCTTAAATGAGGGCTCTTGATCAGGTTTTGCTCCCACTTCCCTAATTTGCGTACTGTGAAGATGAATTAACTGCTGTGTGGATTTCCATGTGTGCTGGTAACCAGCCTACATCTGCACTGAGACTGTGGTTTAATAGCACAGTAAATTCAGCTTAACAGTTCCTGCTAAGAGATTCTTTGTAGTCCTGCAAAGCACTGGTCTGCTATTAACTCAGTCTGCTGTTTCAAATTTGTTCAAAATGAGTTAGCTTTATAAAGACAGGTTGTATGATGGATCAGGTATTATCTGTCCTTTATGTGGCTGCTTTAGAGCCTGTGTAAATGTGGGATGAGGCTGACTGTGCCTATTCAGCAGTAATAGAGTTATGTACCCCAAACTGGTTCAGCTTAACTCTGTAAAGCCTTTTGGTTCTAGCACTGCACACATCTAGCATGAATGAACTCAGAAATTCAGCCTGAAGTGAAGGCTAAATTACCTGGTGCTGACAGGTTTCCATTGCCTTCAACATCTGCCTCCATGACCAGAGGAGATGCCAGGTTTCCTGCCACTCACTTGGAAACAACTGGGGTCAGTTCATTTCAGTGGAAAGAGCAAAATAGAAAATGCCACTGGGTTTCTGAGAGGCTGTTGGGAACTGGCATAAAACATAACTTTGGTGCATGGGAGGCTGTCCAAAGCACTTACATATAAAAGTAGTAGTGGAGAGTTGCTGGACAGGGCAGGGGCTTCTGACTTTGGAAACTTAGATTTACTGGCTTTAGTTGGCCATTGACTACTGCAAGTTAATTGATCTGCATCTCTCTAACTTCTCAAAATGTCCCATCCCTTCATGGAATATGTGTACTAATCTTTGTAAGGCTCACTGAGATCCATTGGTAAAAAGTAGTATAGAAGCTGTAAGTGGTGTTATAGAAAGTCTTTAAATGAGAAAATGAGATGTCAGTTGCCTGGGTTGACACTGAAGTAAAAATACATCATATAAAACAATTGATGCTGATTCCTACAGTGTAGCACCACTTGTCCCCCTGGAGGATTTACAGTTTCAAAATGAGCAAGTATAGAGATTTCTAGAGATATCTTTTGAGTGTTTCTTTTCTGTAAAATGATGGCCCAGAAAAGCTACATTTATCTTCTTGGGACTTTTATGGCCAAGAAAAATGATTCCTTCTCAGAGCTTTAAATCAGCTTCTCAAGTCAAGCATTATGGATCACTTTGGGGAAGTGGAGGGTTTTGTGGTTGCTATGGATGTAGTTATAAAAGTATTTACTTTCTAGCAGGATGACATTGATCTCTTCAGATTGTTGCTTCACACCAGTGTGTTGCTAGATGGAGTCTCTTGTAAAACTTGCACTTCTGATTTTAAGGCTTGACCTTGACAAAAACAAATACTTGTATAGCTTGGAAAGGTTTAGAAGGTTGTTATGCTGCTGCTGTACGTGAGATCTTGTGATGGTGTAAATTTTAGTAAATTGTAATTACAGTTGCATTCCTTTATTCTCTTCTATGCACATTTTTTCTTTGAAATGCCCAGAATAAAATAGCTACTTGAAATAAAAGCCTGATTGAAAGTTATTTACTTAATGAGCACCACATAAAATTGCGGTTCAAATTTATGTTTCTGGACAGTAAAAGTAATTTTGATCACTGGTTCATTATTCTCAAATGTTAGACCTTTGAAGATTTAATTCTTAAAGAAAATATTGTTGACTTTGTTTATTCTAGTAGACTGGTGACCCTCAGAATATTAAATAGATACTTAAAGTTATGTCAGATCTAAGATACTGAGGTTGCCAAAACCAGAACAACTGGAAATGTGCAAGTGTTTGTTCAATAGACTTTTAACCTTTTTCTTTTTCCTGAGAGATGCATCAAACTCATCTACAGGTATTCAAGTGTTGAATTAAGTCAGCAGTAAAGTCATATAAATGTTAGGAAAAACAGAAGTAATACAGGGGGGATGATCTACTTTGAGAAAGCTAAAATAGAAAAAATGTACTTAAAGTTCTCCTTGCATTTAGCTTTTTCTTTTAGTCTTATGCCCTCTCTGACTGCAGTTCAAAGTTTTATGTATATATACCATCCTCCTCCTGCCCTCCCATTTCTTGGAATAGCTCAGAAGAATAGCTCAGAAGCATGGAGGAAGTTCCAAAGAGCCCCTTTCCTCATCTGAGTAGCAGCAAGACTTTCTCTTCTTTCAGGAACAGTAGAGTTTTTTTTCTTTTTTCTTACAATGCGATTTTTACTCCAGTTGTAGTGTGTCTGCTCACAACTAGTTGACAACACTGAGCTACCTCCTGACATGTTGAACAAGTGCTTTGCCTAGAGGAGATGTACACAAGCACAATCTTAATATTATTCACTTTGAATTTCTGAATGGAAAAAATCAAATCCTGTAGTGACTAGTCAGTCACTTCATTCAGCAGCTTCATGTTCCTATGCATGAATAAGAAAACACACCATATAAAGTCTCAGCTCTCTCTTTTGGTCTTGATCAGACAAAACTCTTGCTGAAGTCAGGTTTCAGTTCTGCCTTTTCTAGGTGCTGTTGTTCCATTGCTAACCCTTAGCTGTCCTTAGTGTGCTGAATACACACATCTATATGATTTCCATCTTCCTTTAGGATCATACAGTTATTTAAAGTTCTGTTTCCTGTAAGGTCTTTGCTTTCCTGGACAAGATCAGGGTGTTTCCTTGGGAAGAGAGAACTGTTTGGGGGACACAAGAAAACAGAGCCTTTTGAACGTGCTCCAAGTGATGATAGAAACAGTGTTAGGGCTAAAGGGATAGGAGGGTGAAAATGCCTCTTAAACTGAAGGAAGATATTTTACCAAAGGTCAAAAATGCAAAATATTCTCAGAGTTAAGGTACAAATACGTCAGAGTTAAGGTACAACATGTATAAAATGTCATTATCTCTTCATGAGAAGAATGCTTTAGAGACATACTTAAGCATCTACTTTGTTGTTGGGTGGATAGTGAATATAATAAAAATCCTTCCTATCCCCTCCCCTGAACTCTAGAATTATTTTTTTTCTTTTGTGCCTGCAAAAATCCTTATGTGCACAAACTTAATTTTAGGTAATCTTTTTGGGCTTCAGTGGCCTGTGTCTATATGATAGTGAAATGTGCAGTCCTCCCATTATTCCTAATGGAATAGGCAGAGTTTCCCAGGTTCTTAGCTTTAGCATGATGCTGTGGCTGGGTGTGAGTCATGAGGGTAAATGCTGAGGTGACCATCACTGTCTGAGGACAAAGGTCAACGATACAGTTGCAAAGAGACTGTGACTGCATTCCTGAAAATTGCCTTTTTCCAGATATGCACAGGAGTCCCAAATCCCTGGGTAATTGTACTGTGGGAAGGCAGTGGTATTGCCAGATACTTGATAATGATGGAGACACCTGATGGTGCATTTTGTCCTAAAATGAATTCAGATCCTGGACTTCTGTGTCTCTTTTCTTTGTGGTTGGTTGTTTGTTGTTCAGTTGGGATTTTTTTTTTCTCCCATTTTGTTATATTCTTTTTTTTTTCTCCTTCTGCACTGTCATTCCTGCTTTCTGTTTGGAATTATTTATTACACACTGCTAAGACTGCAGATCAGAGGATTTTGAAGTAGTGTATGCCTGTCTAAAGAGCCCTGTTTTCCATGCAGCTTATGATGAAGAGGTGTATTTGTTGGCAGTGTAGTAAGAATGTGGGTGGGAAAAGGACACAGAAAGAAGTTGTCTATGGGTCATACCAGATTCTTGCAAAATCATTAATGGTCCCCAGGTTTCTGAGTCCATTAACAAAATGCTGCTTCTAGAGCAAAAGCAGACACCTTTCACTCCCTGCCCTTTGGATGGGAGCACTCCTGTGTACCTGGGGAGCCCACTGATGTGTCTGCTCCGTTCTGTGCTCTGAACCACCTGTGTAGCACCAACAGGCAGGATTGGAGCAGCGTTGCCTCAAAGATTCTCCTTAAAAATTGAATTCTCAAAACCACAGAAAAATTCTCTTGGGAACTCTGAACCCTTCAGAACGGGAAGTGTGGAGAGAATGATGATGTGTTCTTGTTTGTCGATTGCTTCTCATTCAGCCTACTGTTCTTTCCTCTTCTCTTCTGGCATATATTTAGTTTATAATGGTCATGTAGATAAATATGCATAAATACACATGCATATCCACACATATATTTGTGTATATATAGATGTCTGGGCTTCATTTTATTTTGGATAAAGTACATATTGTATTGTGTCATGTTTCCTCAGTTTTCCCCCTTTGAATTCCAGAAAAACAGCAGAAAGTGTGTCCTTGCAGAGAGGACATAGCCCTTTTTTTTCTAGGGTCAAACAGCAGATAGCTTTTAGCATCCATCAGGCCTTTGGCAAGGTAGTTCTGTTCCTGTGGCCTGGTCTGGTTCCCCATGGAAGCTGCTGGCACTAATTCACCTGCCTCTGAAAGGACCAGATCAGGTGTAAGGCTCTTAAAACTCCAGTGAAGGAGGGACTGAGTAAAGAAGGAGTCAAGTCACTGCTTTCAGTGGCACCTGGGACTGGTCCAAGGAAAGTTTGGTGTTGTGCTTATGTTAATGAACTTGAAGAGGCTGAGCTCTTGGTTCTACACACAGTAATACAGGTATCCAGGCTTTGCCAGACCTCTTCACTGCACAGGCTTGGATCAGTCCTGGGTGTGACTGCATTTTTGCCAAGCTAGAGCGCAATATTGAGTGTTTACACTGACCCTTTTTGCAAGGTATGGGTGTGCAGATGACACTGATGTATCCACAGGTTTGCCGAGAGAAAAATCTTCAGAGCAAAACAAAACCAGTTTCAACAAATTGGTATTGTTGGAGGCATGCAGTCTGCACAGTTTGTTCTGGGCAGCCACAATGTTTCTGGTCTGATCTAAGATGTGCTAAAATCAGATTTTGTAGAACTGAGACAAAGTAAGTAGGTGTGGTAGTAATCAGTAAGGTGTCACTCTCTGGATATATCATAATCTAGTTACGAAGAGTAAATAGATTGAAAATGTCCCAAGTAGGACCCTGGAAAGAGACCATGAAGGAAAAGCAGCCCCTTTGATCATACTCTGGTAATCGTTTCTTGTGTTTAACTGGTAGCCTAATGTGCACAACTTGAAAGGAAATCTGTCAAGAACTTCTGCTTCATACCCAAAAATAAGAACAGTTTGTATCATCAGCTTTAAATGTGGCTGCTGTGTCCAGACCTGAATTTAAATATATTCAAGGTGACACTGTTTTTCCACAGATCCATTTATTTAGCCTCAAAGTTGTGCAGCTGCTAACAGGCTTTTTTTTTTTCCGTTTTTTTCTCATCTGTCCCTTTAATATGTATTTTAGCATATGTTCTCTACATTCAACAGTAATGGTATTCCAAATGCCTCAGCTCCTATGGCAGGTAATAGCTGAATGGGGCAGCACAGTTTTGAGACAAGTATGAGGAACTATAGGTGAAACTTAAAAAAAGAGACAGAGTGTTGCAGGCTGGGGGACTGGGGAAGAAGTAAAAGAAAAAAAAAAAAGCTTCTAACAAAAGGATAATGTCTGCAATGTGTCTTTAAAATGACACTTCAGCTGATAACATCAGCTTTGGTTGTGCCCAGCCAGAGACAGCCACTGTAGGGCAGACTGACAAGGATCAGAGGAGAAGAAGGTGAGTCTGTCATGGATGCCTGTTACTACTGCTGTGGGTTGGAAAACATAAACAAATGCACAATTGTCCTTTACAGACTCAGGACACAACTATGATACATGCTGAGGAGAGTGGTGCTATAATTCAATCCTTAATGGGGAAAAAAAGACCAAAAAATGACAGCATTTGTGCTGATTTGGTTGTAGTTTAATTTGTAAACTGTGATGTACCTTGCTATCAGGAACCCCATGTGCTGTTTCAAAGACCTTGCATGTGTATAGGCATTTAACAAGCAATTAAAAAAACATTATTATATTATTAAGGTCTTGGAAATTAAGAAGCACCAAAATCAGTTTCACCCTGGCAGCATTGGATTCATATTGAATTGTGTGCAGGTACTGGAGTCCAGTAAAAACCTGCTTGATCGTGTTATTTTTATCAAGAAACTTCTGTCATGGTCACTGCACAGAAGAGCTTTTCTAGGCGTGACTGGGATATTGTGCACACAGCATTGGAGGAAGTCATGTTGTGAGTAAGGAAAGGGATTATTCAAAGGGAGAGGATGGTCTCTTGGCTAATTGCTTCCTTGGAAAATTTGATTTTTATCTTCTGCTTGCACCACAATGTTCCTATGGGATGCTAGACAAGGCAAGTAAGTCCTACATTCCCTTTTGTTCACTCTAGTCATTTTCTGAATCCCCTGCTTTGGGTTTGAGTTGCAGAAAAAAAAATTATTCTCAGATGTGCCTGAAAGTCAGTAGGAGCTCTGTGTTCTAGAGATGCAAAATGAAGTGCCATAATAAATGCTGTGGGGAAAGAGATTCCAGAAATTTGGCAAGAATTGGCTTTTGACCCTAATTTTAGTGCACTGTCTAAAATTGGGATAGCATACTACTCTATCTCACAGAGATGTGTTTAATGGTTTATTGATCGAGTTGTGGGACAATACAGATAACACAGAGTTTTTCAAGAGCCCAAGCAGATGCAAAGCTCTGAGTTGCAGTTCTGCAGGCCACACAAGTGAACAGGCAGAAAGCAAAATAGGGGGAGGCATTAGTTCTGAAGGAGGCTTTCCCTTCCATTGCTGCATGCATGTGGTGGTGTGGAGAAGGGGAAAGTATGTGGTCAGAAAATTACAGACTATACCATAATGTATACTTAACCAAGGATAGAATTAAGGTGTGTGAAAAACTCGTTTCTGGAAGTGTTGCAAACTTGGCTGCAAGTATTTCAACATGTTTGTGTCTCTCTCTCGTCCACCCCTCTGCCTCTGTCCCAAGTCCTAATTTTCCATCTCTCTTCTGTGGTGGGTTTGGTTTTTGTTGTCTCCCTGCCTCATTTCTTCAAGCCCTCTTGTCCGGCAGCTCAGGACAACTTGCCAAAGGCCTGCTTTGCATGATTTTCATCTGCTCTTCTTCAGGCTTGACAGAGAAAATCAACATAGAAAGTGCAGCTCCTACACTAAGAATCTGGAAAAATGTTGTTTTAAAAGAGGAGGTGTTGGGCAACTGAAAGAACAGGCTCTGCTCGGTATGAGACAGTCATCTTCAATGGTTTCATAAAGCTGTGGGTGGACACAACTATGAAAAATACCACAGTATTTTAGAACATAATTAGAAATACTGATAGTGATACAGTGATTTAGAAGGTTGTTGGTGAATATTGTGACATGTTTAGTACTTGCATTCATCCACAATGCAATTTTTTTAAAACAAAAGGCATAAAACAGGCTGGACAGAGCTGGATTTTTTGAGACCCACCACAATCTTGTGGTGATCTCAGTGAAGGATGAAAAAGGCTGAAAAGCTCTTCAATATAAGAGATTCAGGATTCATGGAAAAGCAAGATCTCTGTTGGAATTTCTGATTGATGCTTCAAAGCCTCTCTCTGTGCATAAGCCATGTTCACTGGACTGTGCAATGCAGTCACAACAGTTGTTGTGGATTGCTAGTTGACCTCCAAGCTGAAAATATTTCCCCTTCCCCATGCTGTTACTAAGATATAGCACAGTACAAATCAATACATTAATTAGTGTTCTTTTTATTTCTCCTAATGCATGGGAATGAGCTTGGATGCCAAATAAAAATCGTTCTTGACAGAAGGACAGTTGTCATTGGGAAACTACTATCTATATTTAGTTTTGGAAAACCACAATCCTTATTTTACTCTTGTGAGTACATTCTTATATTGCTTTCACTTATATTCATTATATTCATCAATATTTCTTATACTCACTTTAAAAGGCAGTGTGCAAGAGGAAAGTAATGATGGCTTGAAGAGATGGCTGCTACCAGCATCCATGTAAAGATGTATAAAACTAATCTTGGATATACGACGCAGGCCTGTGGAACTGTAATTTAACGATGAAACTCGCCATGAGTGAAACAGTGATAAACAGTGTATATGTTACTAGGTACAATTTCATTGTTCCATCTGGTATATTGAAAGGATTTTCTGTTTAACTTCTCAGCAAAAACGGTAGGAATCTTAGCCCAGTAGAACGAGGTTTCCAAGCAGTTTTTTCAAACTAGGGATTTCTTCCTAGACTTTGGCAATCATGAAACGTGACCAGACACTTGTGCAAAGAACTTGACATTCTCTTTATGCAGTAACAGACAACTATCTAGCAAATGTTTGCCTGAAGTAAGCAAGTCAAGATAATGTGTTAAAGGTGAGATGGGGTCTCTTGTAAAGTGTTTCACCAGCTCAAGTTAAAATTAAACTGAGTATACAGTGATAAATGAGAAGGAATTCCCTCAGCTTGGTTACATCTAATTTTCACTTTCTTATTAAGCTGTACAGTGGAATGCTAGTCTTGGGGGTAAAAAAGCCAAAAAAACAGAAACCAAACAAAAAAATCTCTTTCCCCAAAAGAAACCTCCCAAAAAACCCCAAATGACTCTATACTATGCCTGAAGTAATTTTCACTCTAAAAACTGAGCTTAATTTCAAAATGCCTCTTCAATTTAGGTCTCAGTTAAGAAAATGGTGGAGAAATGATTTTAAAAAGAACACTTAATTTTGACTTGTGTTGGTGGCTGTTTCTGTAGATTCCAGATTACATGGACAGTGTACACAAGCAAGAAGATGACCCTGAGAATTGGTGCAAGTACAGTCCGGATGAGTTGATGGGAACAAAATCAGATTAAGATCTAATGTACACAAACAGTGGTGTTGTGAAGAGAAGGTTATAATGAATCAGTTCTTGATGCTATTAGGACCTGTTGTGAATTTCCCATTGACTTCAGTCATCCCGACGTATCTGGACACGAAATGACAAGCACATGAAAGCCAACCTGCCGTGAGGTCTGTGTGCTCTAATCAGCGCTGGCATTATTTGTCAGGCTCCCAAGGACCAGCAGCTCCTTTCCGACTGTCGTTTCCTATCCACTTGTTAGCCTTTGGTGCAGGGCGGCACTGCTGCTGCTTCCGCTCAGCGCTGAGGAACAGGGTATGCCCAGAAACTTCCCACTGGTTTCTTCTGCCAGGGCCATGGGTTAGTCTGATAAAAGAGATCACCTCCCTCAAGACCTTTCCTCTCCAATACCCCTGCGTGGAGCACTCACTGTCAAATTAGATTCAGATTAGGAGGAGCCTAATTAACCAGCTTTTACCGTTTTCGTGTTGACCTGTTGTGCTAAAATTGACTTTGGGAAAATAAAAGGCACAGTTAATCCACTTGGTACCAAGATTACCCCAAAAATTCCATGTCATGCTACCTTGTTTTCTGTGCACAGTTTCTTTGGCTTGAGCATCTAGCTGATAGATGATGAAAGGGGAAGCTGTTCAGATCCATTGCTGGGACATGCTCTTTTATAACCCAATTGTCTAATTTATTTATTTCTTCAAAGCTCCCTATAGTCATGTATCCAACAGCAGCAGGAGATACCTTATTTTGCAATGAAACACTGATCATTTTTTTTACATCCACATTGTGATTCTGTTAAATCCTGTGTATCAAAACAGCTCAGCATCACAAGTATCAATCTAAATGTGTTTATTCAATACAACAAATGGGTTTGTCTCGTAGCTGTCCTTCCTTATCACTGGATTATCAAACGATATATTTCTTTTCCTGTATCAAAGACAAATTGCTTTGTGTGCTATGTTCTTCCTTTTCCCTCTGTGTGAACTAGCAAAGCTCCCAGCTTGTGATGTCTTTCAGTGCCCTAATTCCTTTTTGGTTTCTTGGTTTTATGTGCTAAGACCTGTAATATTGTTGGCAGTAGGAGATTACATGTCTCTGTGTGCACATTTCATCATGGTGAGCTGAGTTTTCAGTGTGTGTGGATGTGAGCATTTTGATATAGCAGTAATTTATAGCTTGAAGAAAGGGATATCTGCAAAGTACGACTTTTTTTAGTACTTCTTGATATATGTGTATATTTTTTGGAAACTATTTTAAGATTTTTCCCTTTTTGAATTGATATCAGGCCTTGCAGGGAAGATGTGCTAAGTATCTCTGGCTGCACACAGACTTTTTGAACAAAAAGCTGCCATGTCATTATACAGGCTTTCCCTTCCCCCTCAGTGGGAAAACAGGAACTTCTGAGGGGGTAGTAAATAGCTGAAATACTCAACAAAGAGCACTTGAACAAAAGGCTGGTAACACCTCTTTGTTGTATCTGCACTATTGTCATTCTAGGGAAGAAAATACTGAGCAGAAGAAAGCTGTGATCCAAATCTGAGGAAATAGAAAGGGGAAAAGGTGTGGAAGTTAGCTAAGTAAATATAATTCAGTTGATTGTGTATATTGGGATGCTATAATATAAACAGCACTACAGGAAAAGGCTTGGGTTTTTCAGAAGAACCCTTTGGGTGAGAAGGGAAAGCTGTAAGCTTGCATAGTGATATGGAGGCTTTTTATTCAAAAAGCTTGTGTGCAGTCAAAGATATTTCGTATGTTTTCCCCCAAAGCAAGTGCAGAGTACACCCTCACTCTGCCTGTAACCCCTCAGCAACTTGCTGTTGCTACCTTACCTAGAGCTCACCTCCTCATAACCTTGGTGTGTGTGCTGAAGCACTCGCTGCTTATAAATCGCAGCTCAGATGCAGGCAGCCTTCGACAAAGGCGGTGGCTGCATTTTTGGGTGTCGGTACTCAGCTGCCTGCACCGAGCCAGCAGCTGACCCAGTCACAGCGCCCCTCAGCTCAAGCCGTGACCTGACTCATAAACTGTTTGGTGGTGGAGTCTGACAAGGTGACTGCCCTCCATTTATCTGCCTTTCTCATCAGCCAGTGGTCAATGCTGTGGGAGCCCTGTCCTCCCTTCTCACAGCTTAGTCAGTGCGTGAAGCTGTGCCCTGAGACAGAGCTCGTGTCCTGGTCTGCTCACTCGGGATGGGTGGAGGTTGGATGGGACGCAGAGCAAGCAGTGCTATCTCAGTCCAATGGTTTGATGCCGTGCTCAGGAGATTTCCCTGAAATTTAGAACAAAATTCTAGCCTGGGCTAGACTGTGGGCACATTTTGCTAGATAGATTTTGGAGTTGAACCAGCTTTTGGTCTAACAGCATGCTTGTCTCCCAGAGGAAACTGCCCTGCTGACAGAGAAGCTGGAAGGAGAATTTGTGGGAAATACCTTTCCACCAAAGATGTAACTGCTCTAAACACTTTCAGGCATGCAAGATTCACTAATCCATAGTAATCCCTGTAGTCTGTACCCATTCTGACATCTGTGAGCTGTATAGGGAAACCAGATTTAAAGGAGAAATGGAATCAAAAATTCTTTAAAACCCAAAATATATTAGCAATATTGTGGGGACAGTGAAGCATGAGTGAATGCAGTGAGAGCAGCAGCTCTTGGCATTTCTGTGATATGCATTATGGGAGGCAAACACAGAAGTTCTGGTTTCAGGCTGATAGCTCATAAATGCAGACAGCTGACAAGGTCTCCATGCCTTGCTGTTCAGTGCAGTTCACATTCTAGCCTATGGTGATACCACAAACCAGTGATTTGTTTACCTCAAATACACTGAGCATTAGAGTGCAGTAATTGAGGAGCAGCTTTGTCTGCAGTCACCCTTGCAGGGCATTAACCTCTGGCACGAAAGCAGAGCAAACATCTGAGGGACATTAAATCATTTCTGCTCACATATTTAAATCTGGATAAGCCAATGGATTGAGGGTTTTTTTTTCTTGATTGGAGACTCTTTTTCTTGCACTAGAAAGCTGACATTTGTCACCAGTTGTTCTAGTTCTTTGTTTACATAAGGCCCATTGAAGCAGTCGGAGAACATTATACCCGGCCCCACAAACAGGCATGTATACTTAATTTATGACTTGGGTAGTTTGAATTTCAAGTGTCAGGTATCCCACAGACCTTTTTACTTTGTTCTTTTATTCTGCATGCACTGCTTGAGTATTTATTATGGAGGGCAGAAAGGCTGTGGGAAGTCCTTCAGGCTTGTGGACTTTTTTCTTCAGAACTTTGAAAATAAAGTTATGGAGCTTGAGAAAAAAGACTTCTCTAAAAGCATGACTGATGCGTAGAGTTGTTTTATTTGTTTGGCCAATTAATTCTTTTTTCATTTGGCATTAATATTTTCACTTGCTTATAACTCATCCTAAAGTTGCTTTAGTACCCTAAACATCTCTGCAAAGCATTAAATGTGGAACAGTGGTAGCAAGCCTTAAATAGGCCTCTGTTGAAAACTTAATTCTAGATTTGTTCTTGATTCCTTCAAAGTCAACTCTTTCTACTACTACCACAAAAAGAATAAAGAGAAAGATAAATCAGAATTAAAAAAACCCGATGTAGCTTGTTGCCAGAAGCAATGGTAGTATTTGTGATTATCTCTTGTTCAGTTGTGTCTTGTCAACAGTTTTGAATATGGCTCTTAGTTCAAAGTTGTCTGTGATATATTGGTGACAGATGGACATTTTGGAAAAGGACATGATTTGATACTGACTTTAGAAAAATTTGGATGAGAAGTAGGACTGGGGTTTTTCACCAATGAAAGCAGTAGACATTATGGCAGCTTTTTTTAGAGACAAGATGAATTTTATATTGCAATGTCTATGCCAAGGTGTCATCTCTTTCCAAAAAGCACATTGTAAGTTGAAATCTTGATGCCATTGGCAACATGGCCAAAATGGTCCTTTCTGACAATGAAGTCTTTGAACACAAATGCCTCCAGAACAGCATATGCAAGTAGGTGTTAAATATTTATAGGCATGCAGTTCTTCTGTGTTGTTACTGCAAAGTGTACTCAGGAAAGAAAGCAATTTGGCCAGAGAAGGAAAAGGATTTTTCATTGAGGTGCTTCTAAAACATATGGATCAGTCTTTGCAAAATCCTTAATCTTTACCTAAAAACGTGAATCATGGTGTTAGGGTTGGATTATTGTACCTGGGACACAATATAGAAGTAGTCAAGAGATAAAATAAGCTTCTAAATAGGCAGACAACAACAGATCTGAATGCAGACTTCTTATCTCTTTATCATCTTATTTTCTCCTCTGTTTGTTAGGCAAGGGGAATTGTTTCAACTTTTGATGACTAGAAGATTGTGTCTCACAGCAAGAAAAAATCTGTATTGTACAAAATCAATTTTTGTGGTTTTCAGCTGTGGAAATTAAAATGTACTTTTAATCTAAAGGGTTTTTTGAATGAGCAGTTACGGATTTCCTCCTGTTTAAATGGATGAAGAATGCAGCAAAAGATTTTCATTGCAGATACTCCCGTTGAATTTTCCATTGCATCGTATCTGGCGCTATGACTTTGTATCTTTACTATAGGGCAAAATAAAAGTTATTCCCAAAGAAGTAATAAGCTTCCTATTTTAATGTAACAGCTAAGACTTGTGAAACAATGCTGCCTGCCCACTAATTATAGGCATCTCTATTTACATGGCCTAACAGGAAGATGGAAATGTAAAAATAGCAACAAAGAGCCAGTGACATTATTACTAAAGCAGCTGTATACAGCATTGTTCTCTTGAAGAACGTAGACACCATTTAAACAAAGTGAACTACATAAATAATCAGTCATGATTCATAAGTAACCATTGTTAGGAATTCTCTTTTAAAAATAGTTCACCTTATTAATGTACAAATGATGGCAAAAAGACTTTTTTTTTTTTTGCGGGTGTGTATTTCACATGCACACGTGCACCAAATGTTAAAAGTAGCTTACAAAATCATTGCCATTGATTGAGAAGCTGGTATTTTTCTGCCCTGGGGACCTAGATCCCTTCAAGGAAGATGGGAGGAAGGAAGATAGAGTGCTGCACAACTTCTTTCAAAGGAAGAGTTTGTATGTGGATAGAAGGGGCAATATCAAGGTTGAGGAAGACTTTTCATGTATGTGATTTTATTAGATCAGAAGAACAAATCCTTCCTGCAGTCATGCTCCATTAAGAAACAGTACTAGTAGTAGTAATAAAAAAGAATAGTAAATAGCCACATTGGGGAAGACACATTCAGACAGACACAAGTGGCCCTGTATCTCCTTTGAACTCAAAATCTGCTTTTGCCCTTTTCCAGTGTAAATAATAAAAGAAAAAGTAAAATGAGATTACAGACAGTTAGAGATTACTGCATTTTTTTCCTAGTTTTTCTGTAAAAGGACAATCATTTCCTCACAAGGCACTTCCCAAAAGCAAGAAACAAACATTGTATTCAGTGAACACAGCAGGTTAAGCCTGCACATTTAATTTGTATAAGTGCTTTATAAAGGAGACAGTATTCAGAACTCAAGGGCTATACTGTGGTCTTCACCTCCAGAAATACACCTCTACTACTTGGCTTGAAAGCCCGTGGTCCTTCTCAGGAAAACACTCATGTGTTTGTGAACCAGTCACTGCATTTGTGTAAAGGAAAAGGAATATGTTAAGCTTTTTGTCTGCCCCACCCAAGCTCCTGAGCTGGAAAGGGACAACCCTATCCCAGAGTTAAACTGCAGCTGCACTCTGGAAATCCTTTCTGTCTTGAGAAGAGATGTGAAATTCATCATCAACTGACATTCTTGGTGAATGTGAGGAAGCTTCTTCCTTTGTCCAAATCTCAGCTTCATGTCTCAAAACAAGAATTCAAAAAACCTGCCAGTGTGCTTTTCCTTTTTTTTTTTTAATTTAAATCACCTCAAAGAAGCACTGCAGGCTCTTTTAAGTCCTTTCACCAAGTAGCTGATGTTCCTGACTAACGTGAGCTCTCAAATCTACACATCATTTTATAGTATGAAGATCTCAAAATTGAAATCAATTAAATCATATGGCATTGTATGAGTGTGATGATATGTCTCCTCACGAATCAATTCAGTAAATTGCCCCTGAATCTCATGTGGGTCACATAGGATTTATTTTTACATCTCTACTGCCTGTATGGGGACAGGACTGTTTAGAGGACTAACTTGAGTGTTAATTCTCAAAGTAATCAGTTACAGCTTCTACTCAGAACTCCAAAATGTATTAATATTTGTTAAATAAAAAAATCATTCAGCCTTGTAGTTTCACCAGTCTTGATTTATAAGCAGGCTTTTGAAAAGGAAAAATTATTGGAATATGGAATTTAATCACTACTTTTAAATCTGAAGGTGTTTGTACTGAATCTTCAAGTTTTTCCTCAAAAAAGCCATCACCTCTAGAGGCTGCACAAAAGCAGCCACTAGGAAACAAAGAAATACATATCCTGTGCCTTGTGTGTCTCTGTGACTATTTTGCTTTGTAATTGTCTGCTTCAAAATTCATACTTGAAGGCATGGTTAAATGAAAATTTGCTCAGAAAGTAACTGAAAAGGCAGATTATTTTTGTATTTGATTCTAATGTGCTATTACTTTACATTCTCCTTTCTCTGCTGCTGAAGGGCAAAACGTAGCAGCAATTCCAGTGAGTTAATTCCCAGCTCCATGATACTGCTGTGTTTGCTGTAGCAGTACCACTTCGCAGTTTCCTGACAGGGCTGGGAGGAGGCAGTGAATTTGGAATCAACAAGCATTTCTGCACAATATCATGGTGTTTCTCTCTAGGAAATTCTAGGTGGTGGGAGAAACCCCTGCCACGGCCAGGCCTCGCTGAAGTGGAAGGAAAAGGGAGTGGCAGCAGCACTCCTTTCAAGTAGCAACCCTCGAGATTGTTAGATAAGAGGCCAGGCTGTCTCCTCTCCTTGGTGTTTAGATGCTCTTGTCGACCTTTAGAGATTGAGCACTGTGGAGGTCATTGCCTTGCACTGTGTCACTGGGTGCCCTTCCAGAGAGGTGAGTAAGTACTGCTTAGGCCAGCTGCTTGTCTCCAGTAGCATTTTGTACCACCCTTCTTTATTTTTACATTACACTGTGGCCCTGATGGAGCCACTGATAGCAGTAACCAGTGTGGTCCCAGTCAGCTGCAGCAGCTCTGAGCTTGCAGGTCTTTCTCCTGGCTGCCCATCTCACTGTATTCTGCATCAAGGTACTTCTTTCAGACTATAGAACATGATGGGCACAGACAAGGCTGTCTTCTGCTGCCTCTTTGTAGATTAAATGATGGGTAGCACCGTGATACCAAGTTAATATATGCATAGTATACAGTAACCTATATAAATGACTCTGTGTGCACAGATCCCCAGGCAAAACACAAGACTGAGTTAGAGTTTACAGGCATGGATAAGCAGTACTGTGCTCCTGAATGCAGCCCTCAAACTCCAGAGCATTTAATGTGGAAAGTGCCCTGGGACAAGGACCAATCTGTATTCTTTGTACACATTTTAATGGCCTGTTAATGATCAACCTCCACTCTACTGAGAAGATAAATTTCATGATGATATAACTCAAGCCAGATTCTTCACAGTTGCTTGAGATTATTTCTTGTAATTCTAAATTACAAGAAACAAATGATATATTGATGTGGCATGTAATCATCTCATCCTATTCCATTAACACTTTTGTATCTTCCAGTCCTTGGGTTTTTTGCAGGAAAGGAAGGTAAGTTAAAACCAGAAGTCATGGATGTGGTCAGTGGTCTGTTTAGCTCAGTCTCTCATAGTCACCGATACTGAAACTTAGGGAGGAGTGTAAGAAGGAGCAGGTATTGAAAGCTTTTCTTCTCTGTTACGGTTTTCTAACTTCTAGCAAACCACTCATTTAGGAATTTTCAGTGCTGAAGATTGCTGACTATCCTATCATGTATATATTATATACAGACAGGGCTGACCCAGAGTGTGTATGATGTCTCCTATGGCATTCTGTGATTTGGTTATGTACTGTGGGGTTTTTTTCTTCTTTTTGATTTTGTTTTCTTTTTAAAGACCATTTAATTCTGTTTGCTTTTCATCTTTTTTTTTGTGATAATTTAGCAGGATGCTTCTTGTGTTGCAAGTCCTAATCGACTCCTCGCTCCCCTCTTTATCCCACCTGACATTCTGCAGACTTCTGTCATATCCTCCTTCAGTCTTCAATAGAAAATTGGATCTTGTCTTTTTTTTCCAGCTTTAACTTTCTTTTCTTGTAGGAGCTGTTCTCTGTGCCTTAAATAATCCAACTGAATCATTTTGTAAGTGGAAGGGAGGAATGAGCAGAACATACTCAATGTGTGGGTACACCATTGATTTATAAAGCAGTCTGATATTTTCTCTTTGGTAGAGGTTTTTATTACTTTTATTTTTTTCCTAAGAGTTTCTAATTTTCCATTGTAACATTTTTGATGACATGAACAAAATTTACAACCTGAACAAACTCTTATTTCTTGTTTACCTTCTGAATATCCACTACTCTGCCTTTAGTTATTAATAGAATTTCCTGAGCAACTGTAAGAAATCTGTTGTAGTGATTTCATAATTTTGACATGGTATGTCTGTGTTTCCAACAAAACATCTCTTGTTTTTTAATATAAGCTACCTCCTTAAATTTACTGTGTTACTGGTGTTAGCCCTGGTCTCACACATTCCATGAATATTTCTCAGGTGAAGCAACCTGTAATGTGCTGCTGGCATGGACAGCACGATTTCCTTACTGACTCCCACCCCTGAGTTATTTTTCTGGGATGCCAGGTGCAGTGAGCTGGAGCACCATAACACAGAAGACTCCTCATGCATGGACTGCAGTAGAGAAGGAGTACCTTTGTGATTTGCACCTTTTTAGTAGGTGGTAGATTACAAAGGTGACAGGAAATTGGGTGTGTTGCTGCATTTTGCCCAGGTGCTGTTGTCTTTATGCCTGGGCAGTGCCCATTCTGATCAGAAAAAAAGGTTTCTCAGTTGCATGCCTCCCTCTCTCTGCTCTTCCCAATGAGAAGTTTATAGTTTCTCGGGCACTCCTGAGTGCTGGCTCTGCCTCCCAGTGTGACTCCTTTTGGAAGTGCAAGCTGATACCCTTATTTACACATGCCATGGCCGGTTCAGTGCATCCTCACTGCATGGCTGGTCTGGATAATGAGTGTCACCAGCTGAACACCAGGATCAGACTTTCTTTCCTGGCTCACACATGAGGAGGTCTGGTCCCCAGTTTTTTAGGCAGAGGTGCTCCTGGACTCTTTCTGGGGGGTTTGGGGTAGGTGTGGGAGGACTTCCCTGCTTTGTGGAGCTGTGGGAAAGGCAGCAGAGGTCCTGAAGTCTCGTTCCGGAATAGGTGTGTTCCTCACTGAATGAAGTGTCTGCCAGAAGGCTTTCACCCATTTCAGTCCTGGGTCAGGAGGTTTTCTGACATGTCATAGCATTTGGACTGAACTCCAGGGTCAGAGAGTTCAGTCTTTGATGAAGACATACTTCTGGAACACATTTTGGCACGTGCTGCTTCCAGCAGTTTTCTTTCTTAAGGAATCTATCCTAACCAGCAACTCTGGTGGGAGTGGTTCTCTGAAGCCATGGTCAGCACTGCCACTATTTCAAGCCCATTTAACCTGTAGTGAGCGGTGTGTGCTGGTGCTGCCACAGAGCCAAGAGCATGAAGACTAGTGGGAAGATTCAACACTGAAACTGGTCACTTGAAAGTAATTAAATGCATATTCAGATGATTTTTAGGAATTCTGGGAAAGTAGAAGAGACTGAATTTTGGACTCTTATTAGGCAGAAGTGTTTTCAAAGCTAGGAGAGACATGAAACCTGTAACTACTGCTTAAGTTTGATGCTAAGGGTTGTAGTGTGCAAATTAAAAAATTGATATGTCCACTATGACCACTGGCATGCTTCTGTGAGCACTGTGGATTTTAAAATTTTTTTCTAGCAAGGCAAAGCCTTGAAAAATCTAACGAGGACAGGACAGTAGTAAGTGGTTGATGTCAGCTCATTGTAATGTTTGGTGTAAAAAAAAAAATGTTTGAGACTGGGAAAGAAAAGAAGTAGGGTAAGGCAATGTATTGATTAGATTATTGCAGAGTACATTCATATGGCCCTCAAAATTTCAAAGATACTTAAGTGATGTTCTTATATCTCTAAAAACCGTAGCTGAAAAACATTTTTGGATTTCCTCATCTATGCATCTTTACTCAGTGTTAATAGAAATATTTTAAGTTTAAATCTTTGCATTTAAAAACATGCTCATCACCTTTTCTCTGACTGCAGCAGAAATAAGATTTTTATATTTTGTATTTTAGTCTGGATCGATATTTGATTTATCCAATAATTGTATGCTTTCACCTTATTTTTTTTCTTATACAATTTTTTTTTAAGTAAAACACTTCAAGTGTTCTTATTTTGACAGTTCGTGGATAAACCTACCATTGATGTTGCTGTTGTAACTGGTATTGAAGTGAACCTGTTGAAGCTGCTTTGGGAAGACACTCAAACTTGGAATTACCCTTGTGAAAGATTTTTTTTGTACACACACATGCATACATATATGATGTCACAATACGACACAAAGAAATGACACTCACACACTGAGACGTCTAAGGCAAATAAGAAAAAGTATATTTACAGACTTCAACATTTATAGAATTCTAGCAGTGACCATGGATTGGAAGAAGAGAATCTTCCTCTTCAACCACACTGGTCAAACCAACAGTCCATCAGCAGTCTCCTCTTTATGAGAAGAATGTAAACATGGGTAGACAGTTACTATAACAAGAAAGTTGTTTGTGTAAAATTGTGAGAGACTTTATTGCAAAAGGTAAACACAGAAGGCTGAAATAGAACTTTAGAAAAATTTCTTAAAGAGACAGAGGAGAATAGCAAAAACCCAGACAACAATATATATATGCCTAGCTTATTTTGAGTGGTCCTTTTCGATTTGCAGGGGTTGAATTGTATGGAAATTGCCCTGATGTTACTGCTGGGCAAAGTGTCCCTTTCCTAAAGAAAAAAGCAATGATTGCACTCACTCTAGTGGCAGAAGGCAGAATTGTTGTATGTCACTTCATGGATGATGTATGAGAGCACAAAAATTCTGATTTAAAGACACTTTTTAAGTGCAGTGCAAACATTTACTCCCTTTAGCCTGAGCTGGAAAAACATAAAAGAAAAAAAAAGTAATTTTGTATCTGTAAATAATCTGCAAATCAATAAATCTGTAAAATAAAAACAGAGGGAAATAATACAATTAAATCTCCCTGTTCCAATGACTGTCCTGGACATGTTTTACAGGAACAGTAGAGGAAGAATTCTTTTTCTCACTGTTTTTTTTTTTTTTCCCCTCCTTAAAAACCACACCAGCACCACCATCCTGATACGTAGCCAAGGGAGAAAAGGATGGAGGTTGAGACATCCACAGGCTGCTTGTACTGCTGCTAAAGTAGCTCCTAACTTGTGATTTAGTAATGAAATGATGATGTGCAATAATTTAGAATGGTCTCTCCGTCTTCTAGTCATAGATCTCCTTTGCTAGGAAGAAGAGGCAAGATGTCTTGCATTCTCCTTGATGGATGCTGTCCATGTTTAGGTGGTTTTGCATACAGGAGGCAATTTACGCTGCAAATGCACAATTCTTCTAGTATCCATCTGCCATCCTTTTCATCTGTGCCAGTAGCAACTCCATATAAATCCTGCAGTGCTTATGGTTGCAGGAAGCATCTCTTGGATGAAGGATAGAAAAAGCTTCTGGCAAACATGCCTTTTTCTTTTTTTAATATATATAAATAGATGAGCCTCGGGTTTTTTGTCCTGTCAGTTCTGCTACAATGAGACTTCTTTTATTGTGGAAAGAATGTATACACATTTTTAATGGTGTTGCTGACTTAACTGCTCAGGAGAAATGCTGGAGAATTCCAAACCCTGGCATCACTGGAGAGGAGTTGCTACATCCTAGCCTTTTTAAATGCAAGTTGCAAGTACAAATTTGTTTTTGCAGTTTTTAAGCTGCTTTAAAAAGCAAAACGGGATACAGAGATTCAAGCTCACACCTGCTTTTATACCTGCTGACTTGTGACAGGAGACAAGATGTGTCTCATGTACTAACAACAAAGCCCTTTTTTTCTTTATAAGTGACTGAATAATCTGATACTTTTGAAGTTCTCAACACTGCAGAAGAGTTGTGGCATTTATTTAAGGGTTTGAATATGTAATTAAGCATCTAATTTTAAACCTGCACACTCAATAATGTTGGACTTTGCCACCAAGTTACTTCCTTTTTATGGTATCTGCCAATTGCTGAAGTATGCATTAGTGCATTTGACATATTAATGCATTTTAGTAATGGAGGTACCTGATCAAGCAGCAGCCAAATGACCACAAAATAAATGCCACAAAAATAAATCAGAACCTGCCATAAACAACAGAAAACTGCTTGCCTTTATCATGCACTGAAATCCCCATTCCCACCTGACTTGAAAAACTGGACCCAGCTGGTAGAGCCGTTATAGTCTTAGGATTCAGCATCCCCTCTTATCCATTACCACATGCATTATTTTTTGGGCCTTCTTGATGCCTTTCCCTCCCCCTTTCTTGGGCTCATTTTTTCCAGGATAGTGCTATGTTCCTGTAATTCTAATTAAGCATATTCTGACTTGCTCATAAATTAAAGTCAAATACTTAGCTATTATTAACACACTCTATCCTACCTGGTCGTAATGAGATACAGGCCTTTCCCAGTTCCTGGGTGGAGCTTTCTCCCTTGCCTTTGAGCTGACCTGGAGCAGGGAAGGTGGCTGTGCACCGTCTGTGCTCACTGAACTACTGCAGGCACTCCCCAGCTGTTGCTGATCTTGGCTTTCCAGTATTGCTTACCTATCACTCACTTGCCAGATCCTGTACGCTGGATGCTCATTGAGATGACATTTGAATATAGTCCAGTTTTTCCCAGTGGGGAGGTGTGATACCAAAGCAGTAGGAGACGTGGCATTCTCAGCTCCAGCAGATCCAGGAGTGTCACCCAGTTTGTACTGATCTGTTCAACAGCAAACCTGCCTCGTAAGGGACAGTCAGAAAATTACGAGGCAGGTGTTTAACACCACAGAAGCAATCTCAGTGTTTAACATGCCATGAGAATACAGGCTAATCATGGAAGGCTTGTCTAGATGTCTGTATTCCTTTGGCTCATGAGGTATTTTGTAGATGCTGAGGGCCAGTGTGAACTTTAAATCAGTTTATTGCGTATGTTTACATATGCAGCGAAACCATTTGCCATATCATTTAACTACACAGAGTGAATTGTTGACCATGAGCTGATTTGACCTTTTCAGGTCTAATCAAGAAATCTGAAATATTATTTTAGCCTGTCAGCTCCAGTAATATGCTGTAAGAGTATCTGGATCTAACTGAAAATGTCAAATGTGCTCTAATATGCAACCCATCAAAGTTACGACGCAGGAACCGGTTAAGAATATAAATCTGTAACATCTGTGGTGCATCTCAATTGCCTGGGTAAGTTGTTCTGCCATTGATACAAGCTAACTAAAAACGTGGATTGAAACCAGTTCTTTGAAGAATTGTACATGTGAGGTGTACAGCCACCTAAATATTAAAATGATCTTGAAAGAGGGGTGATAACTGCAGGTTAGAATACTACTGGAAAAAACAGGGCCCAGCATGAATACTCGTGCTCTAGGGAATGTCTTGCTAGCTTTAGTGTGTGGTGATGTAAGATTAGTGGTCTCATGTAACCTCAGAATTTTCCTTTTTAGTCTTGATAATTTGCTGTTTGTGAAGATTTTGCTCTTTCAAATAATAATCCATTATATAAGCTGAGGTAATCCTTATCAATCTTATTGCATTTAGTAGTAAAATAATTCATAGTCTTGTGCATTTCACGAAAAATCTACTTCTATATTTAAAAGTGTTCTAAAAACAAACACTTATAAGCAGAGTATTTAATGATGTTCAATTTCTTTTTCTCACCTTTGAAATTTCTGTTCTTTCTGTTTCTTTCATTTTATAAGATACTCAGGTCTAGAATAAATCTGCCTTTAATAATTATTTATCAAGCACGATTATACCAATTGTTTATTGGTATAATTTCTGGATGATGAATTTAAATTTGGATTAAAGTGGATGGGTGTAGTGAAAAACAACTTTGCATCCTAAAAAAATGGTATTTTGTTAGCTAAACCATCTATCAAAATTGTTTAGCCTTGAAACACTTGTTACACTAGAATTGAGTTGTTTTTTATCTGATTGTGGGTAGTTCATGCAATTTTAGGTGCTATTAACTGAATTGCTACTATTAGTAAAATGTTGTTGGAAGTGGAATTAAAATGAACTATGGGAAGCATTGCTGAACCGATAACTTTGCATTGAAAATAGTGTGTTTTAAAGGATCCACTTAACACTATTTGAGCTGTTCTCATGAGGCAATGCTGCCCTCCCCTGGTATGCTGCGAAAAGCAGGAATTTTTATCCCAATCTGAGCCAGTTCCAGAGCTTCCTGTTGAAGAGAAATTGATGGACTGGTGAAAACGGTGGGGGGGAAATGCTGTTAAACACACCATTATATGCTTTCTCTGTTAAGGGAGAAAGAAAACTGAACAAACCGTAAACCAGGCATTTTTGCAGTGCCTTTATGTATGCATGATGCAGATGTAGATGAATGTACAAATAATACACATCGTATCTACTGTCAGTACACGGTAGAGGGCTGAATTAGGTTTGTGTGGCAATTTGGAGGATGAATTGAAGACAAAATAAACAGATGCAAGGCGGTAGGAGGACCAATTACAAGAAATTTTCTTTAACAGTATAGTTTTGTCTTGTAAACATGGAATCTCTAAACATTATATATATGTTCAGTTCTGGAGTAGAGAAGTAAATGTGACCATGGCCAGCAGCTTGCATGGGAATAGGATCAGCTCTTTTGCAAATGAAGCTGTAGCAAAGCCATCATCTGCTGCCAGAGTCATTGATTACAAAGATATCACCACAAGCTCAGGAAGCTCCCTTTCCTGCACAGTCCTGAGAGCTGAGGACGGTAGTCCAGGGAAATATTATTGTTGCATGGTCTATTCTTTAATGTATTTCCTCAGATGTCTGGTACTAACTGCTGCTGGAGATAGAATATTGGGGTAGAAGGTTCTTTAGACTGTCCAGCTATGGCTGTTATGTGTTAAATGTGTTGCTATTTGCTTTAATTTTGTAATCCTTCCATTTCTCACTGCTAGGCAATTTCACCATAGTCCAGATAGCAGAAAGAGATAAGCCTTGTTGCAAATACAGGAATTTTAGTTTCCACATCTGAGTCGAATAAAGTGTGTGGGGTGGGGCCTGCTCTTCTCCAGTTACAGTTGTATGTTGTAATGGCGTTGATGCTTTACTACAGCCTTTTACAGTGAGGTCTGGGAGCTGTTCTATGTCTATGGTGCCTGCCAATCCACAGAGCAGGTGTGGACCATTCTGAGCTCGACTCCAATTGGTAAGCTACCTGTGACTGTGGCAGACAGAACCTGAAAATCCCAGTGGTCTTTCACAGGCTGTTGTTTCTAAAGTGACTTTGCTGGCAGCAAAACAGCGGTACAATAGCTACAGTAATCAATCCTTTTGGGAGCTAGCTGTAAAACCACTGCAAGTATGGCTCCAAAGTAGTTAAAGGTTGAACTAAATCAATAGATAAGATGCCTTTCCCTTTGTGACACCCTGCCCCAGTAAAACCAGTTTTATACGTTTTTTTTTTGTTAGATCAGTATTTTGCCAGTACAGCATCCCAGTTCAGCTCAGCAAATGGTGAACGGCAGTGGTGTCACTCCTTGACCTCGAACAAATGTATGAGGTCTAGAACTGTGTAACAGTTTTCTTTCTTCTCCATAACTTTTGCAGGTGTTGGGGCTGCTGGTGTGGACCCTGATTGCTGGAACAGAATACTTTCTCTATCCAGCCTTTGGTTGGGTGATGTTTGTAGCTGTGTTTTACTGGGTTCTCACCGTCTTCTTTCTGATCATCTACATGACAATGACCTACACCAGGATCCCGCAGGTGCCATGGACCATGGTGGTAAATATGCCCATTCTTTGTGGTTTGCTTTTGGGTTTTGAAGAGAATAAAATATTGGTGCATTCTTTGTGTATATTAAACCAACTCTACTTGTACTCTTTGCAGATTTTTCTGTAGTTACTGTGTGGCTATATACTGGCAGTGTTTAACTTTCATACTACCCAGACACTTTCAAAGCACTTTTTCTGTGATGTGTCATCATTTTGTTCAGCAGTTGATGTAGTGACTTGATTTTTAATGTGTGTGTGACTGATACTTATGCACAGTGACCTCTTTTTCTCTCTGTAGTGGTTACATCCCATGAAGAATGAGTCTGTTGCTGCCTCTGAGCTAACAGACCTGGCCATATGGCTTAAACAGCAGAAATCCCTACTGGAATCAACACCATGCATTAGAAACAGGATTTGGGCTCTTAAAACATGAGTCTTCCTCTGCTGAAGTTAAAGCAAGGATAGTTCAGAGGTAGCAACGCTCTGACAATCCATATGTAGTCTACTGTGAAAATGGTGCTGAAAATTATATATATATATAAAATATGTGTCATGTAATCCTTTGCTTTGAGCTCAAGAGTTAAAGCAAATCAGATAAACAGCTACTGTAATTACAGAAAAATTTCACAGGCACTTAAAATGCAGATCCAGTTTTTATGGTTTGAGCAAACCTGGCCAGCTCTAACTCTCAACAGTATATTTTTATCTCATTTGCATAACAGCCTGGTCTTCAGGATAGTAGATCCTAAAAGTCATTGTCGTTTCAGCCAACTGGCTATTTTTGACCCATCTAAGAATCACTATAAATTTTATCTTTGCATTTGTTGGATACAGTGAGATACTGTTCTTTTTTTTTTTTTAAACAGCTAAATATTATTGACTAGAATTCTGTTATTTTTATGATGAAATGTATTTGACTTCTATGTTGCTAACAGCTTGTTATCAGCTATATTGTGTATGTGACTAAAATTGAATACTAGAATACTCTTCTCTTTTAGTGTTCCCATTTGCTGCTGCAATAAATAGCCGACTATAGCAATTACTAATAAGAACAACCAGGATTATGTTCAGATACTCTCTATTTTCAAGTTTCATAACCAGCAATTACCATTAAGGCTGTAACACTGCTATAGAAATGTTGGATTATTTCAATTACAGCAGTAATGTGTCTGGGTACATTTAAAGGTGTGGGGGATTTTTTTCCCCCACTGCATTACATGTAAGTAAAGTGCATTCAAAGGGAAAGCATCTTTATATCCATTTGGATAAAGCTTTGGTCATTACCTTTCTTTCATCAGTTGAATACTCTTATGAGACAACTGCACATAAATGAGTTGCCCCTGATCTATGTGGTAGACAAACTGTAATGTTTGATTTGTTTCTATTTCATATTGAGTGTATTTCTTGCTCTGAGTTCCAAATATATTGTAGATGTACATAAATGTAAGTCCAAAAGGTAATCTCCTTTTACATAAAAGGGTCATATAAAGAGAAAATAAATACAAAATAAAGATGCTTGCATTAGAGCTTGTTTTGCCCTAAGGTATTAAAAGAGCTTTTGGGAACAGCCCTTGAATTAGTCTTCTGCTGCTCCTGTATGGCCAGAAGGAACATTGAGTCTCTTTTCAGAGAGGTGCTTTTAACATCTTTGTTAGAAAGAGCATGTCACACACCTTTTTGAGTGAGTTTACACCCACCTTTACCCTATTCTCTGAAGAATCCCGAATTTCAGTATCTGCCATTTATTGCTTTGCCTCCTTAGGCGCCAGTTAGCTCAAACTGTTCCTATTGTATGCAGTATCCAAAATTACATCTGGACCTCTCTGTCATAAATCCACTTTTTGCAGGTTAAGCACATTACCAAATTGCTTAAGATGCAGTTACTTTTACTGCAAATTAACCCAAAAGACGTGCTTCAAAACTGACTCTCCTTCATAGTGCAAGTTTTTTGCTAAAACAATCAATGGAAGCTTTTAAAATCTGGTGAATTTGAATTTAAGAAGCAGATGGTAATTTAGCATTAACCATTTGGTTTGAGTAATATATTGGCAGTAAAGGCCCAATCAGCTTGCACTGCATTCCATCTTCCCCAACAGTGTTATTTCCCAGAGCAGCACTTCTCAGAAATTATGTGCTTTTTTCTTTTCTACATGACAAGATATTGCAGGGATTTGTAGCTTTCCAGGGTAATTGAGTCTTTTTGGAATGGGAAATCTGAAAATAACAACAAATACTCTAGGTAATCAAATTTGGAGTTTCTAAATCAGTGCTTTGCAGACAACAGAACCTGCCAATTATTGGCATCTCATCCTGAAATTGACAGTTTGATATTTTATTGCTGCAATGCCCAGATAAAACAAGGAGTAAGATCTGTGGATAGACATAGTAGCTTTTATTAGACAAACTGATATATGTGAGATGAACCCCCACTCATTTGTGAGTGTGAATCAAATCCCAAGGGCCAGTCCTTGGACTCTGTCTGGGTGCTGAGGCACTTCCCAGCCCAGTTCCCTGCAGAAGGGTAAGTGGATATTTTCCACTGTTCTTCTAACTTCTCTTCTTGAGCTGCAGCCTTTTTTAGATTTTGCCAAAGCAGGTGAAAAGTGAATTAAATTGTGGGTAATGGCATGAATTCCTAGCATCCACTGGGTCACAAGGTGTGAATGAGTAAGTTGGAGCTGCACCAACAAGTTTAGACAACTAGAGCTACAGAGTTAAAGCTGAAGGGAGCTGGTTATGTACAATGTTAGGGCTGGGTCTGTATTGGGTTATCAATTCCTGCAATTGTAACTAGATGCAAAGCATGTCACAGGCATTCCACTTAAACATGGCACCAAATTTGTATGCCTTAGACAAGCAGCAGAGTGGAGTTTGAGGGGATTTAACTTTTTTTTTTTTTTTTAAGAAGAAGAAACTTCCATGATCAAGTAGTGAGAAAGTAAAGGACAAAGTATTAAAATCATGTACTTTAAAAAAACCCTCATGCATTTTTCTCTTTCATCTTCTTAGACATCTGTTCTCTCTTCCTTTCCTGTTCATTCTCACGTGCAAAAACCAAACACATTTTTGTTTGCTCTCTGTAGTGTTATGTGAGGTTGTTGCTTCTTTCTTAGTAATAAATATAAGTACCCTGAGACATTAAGTTTGCCTCTTGAAAGAGAAAATGAAGCATCTGCCATGGGTCTTGATGACCCATGTAGTCCATTCAGACTGCTCTCCTCCTTGGATTTACCTGTTTTTTTCTCTTCTTAAAAAGAGGCAGAAGGGAAAGGTACTGAGAGATGGAAGAAGACAACTGAGAAAAAAAAAAAAAGTCACCCTCTTTATCTCCTTCAGTAGTGTAGAAAACAAAGTTTTGGAAGCTTTATAAATATTCTCCATATGCCAGGAGTTATTGATTCCTTTCTTTGTGTAGATTAGAAATGTAATCAAAGTGCAGTTTCGTCTTGTTTCTTTTTTGTTTTGTTTTTATGATGTAATGTCATAGTCTTACTACCTAACCCTTACATTGGGGTAACCAAACTGAGTCCTTATTTTCATTTTTGGAAAATCACAGCACACCAACTTTAGGACTTTTCTGGATTTAGTGTGATGGAGAGAACAGTTTGTCCAAAATATAGTCCAATGTTTATGCACCCTCAAAGCAGTTTAATTTTCATCTTACAGATAGAAACACAGAAGAGGGCAAAAATAGTTAGGAATGACATTTCTAGTGCACACTGCATGTGTTCAGTGTATTTCAGAAGAGAGTTTTGCTATACTGGAAAACAAATGCCTGTGTGTATTAATGATGTATGTTTGTCTCTTCAACAGGGTCTGTGTTTTAATGGAAGTGCCTTTGTTTTGTATCTCATTGCTGCCATTGTAGATGCATCTTCAGTTACCAAAGATCTGGACAGTCACAATTACAACAGCTGGGCAGCTTCTTCAGTGAGTTCATTTTTTGTTTAAATCAGTTTTATGTCAAATAAACTTATAGCAAATGAAGGCTCATTGGAAGTGTGGGTTGAAGTTGCAGGTGTTCTGCATTTTGAAAAACTGCAGAGTGATACAGATCACACACAAAACCTATAAGTAGCTGCAATTTAGTTCGTAATTTTTAGAGGTGACTAGAAATTCCACCTGGAGATGACAGTAACGTCAGAAAAGGCAGTAATGTTTTTAGGATCACACTGATTTCCTCCTCCCTTTCCTCCACTTATTACCAGCTCTCTGGCTGAGGCCAGAGCCTGCACATCAGAGCAGAGAAGAAAGATTGTGTGAGCAGCGAATCACCTCAATGCACTTGGACTTCAAAAGCAGTTTAAACTAACTCAGTAAACTTTGCATCCTTATGGATAAGATGCATTCAGCTTTCTGTGGGCTGAGCCACTGTCCACATTGCCCACACAGCACCTTGGGGAAAGCCCTGGAATGCTGTTGCTGTTTCCACAATGATCTTCCTGATATGGCTTCAACTTTTGATAGTCCTTCCTTTGAGTTGCAATGTGTGAAAAATCATGTAACATGATGAAATCACTAATTTGTCTGACATCACTATCTTAGTACTTAGATTTAAAAATCCAAAACAGTCAAAGTGGATGAAAAGTAGTTAGAAACAAAACAAAAAAAGGAACAGAAAAGAGCCTTGTCACTTTTTGAGTTAGGTGAATGCATTCACTAGCAAAGGCAAGGGAGTTGTAAAAGAACTTTTTTCGTGTAGTGGCAACAGGAGTCAAATTCAATTACATACAGGAATTCCAAATTATTGAGTGTTCATGCTTCTGCAGTTGTCCTGACTATTTGCAAATCCTGTCCAAAGCTTATTTTATATGGCCATGAACACAGGAGCTCGAACACCTGCTCTGTTTGTGTCCTGGGAATTGGATCATTAAATCCCTGTCATTTCAGTGGTGTTCAGGGTCTTCTCCTCTTGGCAGTTTGTAACTACAGATCTGTTTCTCAGCCACTGCAGCTGACAGGAACTTGCTTGGTGCTAGATAAGCTTCCATGCTGATTCAGGTTTTATGCAAAATGCATGAATGTTCAGTGTCTCATGGGAGGCTTGGATTCTCTTCTAATACTTCCTAATAATGTTTATCTAACACAGTGTCTAAATAAACTATTAAATGGGGATTCTTGCTTTCAAAATCCATTAAGGGTTTCATGGATAGAGGATTTAGCAAATCATCTATCCCCAATAGTCATTCTGTTAGAAAGATTTTAGATGGAGCTTTTATTTAATAAGAAACAAAATAATTGGAAAAAGAAGAATGCTACAGTTTTTTTATTGTAATAAGATTTTGCATCACCATCATCTACAGGTTGTTTTTTTTGGTGTTACAGATTAAATTTGCATTAGACAATGCTCACCAAGAGCCCTCTGTTGAAAGGCTTATATTTACTGCCTGGATGAATGCTCAGCAGTGCCTACCCATGCCAATGGGTACATAAGCCAGGAGCAACTGTAGAATCATAACATATTTTTAGGTTGGAAGGGACTTCTTGGAGGTCATCTGGTCCAACTCTCTCTACTCCTACAGCAGGGCCAACTCATATCAGGCTACCAGGGCCTTGTCCACTTGAATTTGACTATTTCCAAATATGGCTATTGCACAGTGCCTGTGTGCCTGCTTGATTACTCACACTGTGATTTTTTTTTCCTAATATCTAACTGAAATTTCCCATCCTGGAACCTGCGTTTGTTCCTTCTTGTCCTATCATTGCTCACCTCTTAGAAAAGTGGTGCTAATCTTATTTGCAGTGACAGCTTTACTTGATTCAGTTACTAGCACAAAACATTCTGGTATTGTCATTAAGACTATGTTGAATATTGTCTGTTTTGGACAACACACAGTGATTAACAGCAGCTTAAGCACTAGTGCTGAATTGGACTTTATCAGTACAAGTGAAATAAATCTAGCCTGCTACAGAAAGGCTTATTCTGTTATCAATTTCTGACAAAGCAGTAATATGACAGTGTGGTTGCTGTCACTGAGGAGTATCTTTATTCATCAGTAGAGGACCTCTGGAATAGGTAACCTAATCAGCAGTGCTGTTTGAGAACATGTCTGGGCCTGTATTTGAATCCAGGATGCACTCAGATGCACTGTGAGCTGTGCTGAGGTACAGGTGGGCTGTAGGCAATATCTGGAACACAGCAGCAGGTGTTGAGCCTGACCTCACGTTGTCCCACAGACAATTCCTCAGCCTCTAAAAGCAGCAAGTATTTAGATTGGTGGCAATCCAATCTGTAAGACCCCTACTGAGGCAGTATAAGGAGGAATTTATAAAAAAAGTAGAAATATGTCATGTTTTGTCTGCTCAGGCCCATATTTCTATGCAGAGTATAAGCTTACTTTTTACACAGTGTCGACTGTGGTGGCCACACCAGTACGAGGAGGTGAGAGTGTGCCATTTTAGTCAGATCGCTATTTTCCTTTTTCCCCAAAGTCCCATAACTATTTTTTTTCTTAGAAATGACAGTGCTCTCAATTATATTTATTTCCTAATCTATTTTTTCCCCTCTCTCTACAGTTCTTTGCCTTTGTGGTTACCTCCTGCTATGCTGGAAATACATATTTTAGCTTTATATCCTGGCGATCACGAACTTTGCAGTAAATACTTCGTTAAAGTGAATTCTGTAGCGTAAAGTACCTTGAGAATTATTCACTTTTGATAAAAGCTTGGAAGAGGGGTGAGGTATTCTTGAACATTTCCCTTAGAATTGACACAATATAAAGATCAAATGATTATTTATGATAATGCCTTCTTTAGAGACATTTTTAACCTGACTTTGTACTATATAATAAAATTTCATACTGCTTCCTTTAAAATTAACATGGTATTTTTCTAGATATTGTATAGTTGTTACTACTAGACCTTTAATAAATCTTACTCAATGTGCCACCTTTGGAAATATAACTTTTTAAATGTTACAGGTATACTTTTGATACTGAGTGCTACCAAAACTAAGATTGATATTGTTTAATTATTATGTATGCGAAGTGACATTGTGCAGAAAAAAACCCCTGAAAGTTAAAAAAAAATAAATGATCCAACTGTACATGTTTTGTAAACTGGGAGTAGAAGGTTGCTTTTTGAATTTCTTTCTCAGAGTATAATATATACTACCAAGAATTCTGATGATCCTGTCAGTGTGCATATTCTAATAGCTTCTCACATCACAAGGCTGCTTTTGGAACCTCTTACTATAGGCCTGAAGCTCAGGTCTGAAGTAGAAGAAATGTTGTTCCTGGAACACATTACCTTAACAGGTTTCTCAGATCCAACAGGCTCCAAAACATGGCCCCAGACAACACCCCTTTAGTGCTTGGTGCTTAACCTACTGAAGGTATCACAAATCTCTGGCTAAAGGTGTAACACTTCCTGTTTCTCAGCAGGCTATGGTGGTTTGGGTTTTCTTCTCCTCAGATCAGGCCATTAATCTCTCTTACTAAAATCTGGGCTTCTAAATCCTATTAAATGATATGAAGATTAAATCCACAAAGGAATTATCAAGACACCAGTGCTACAAGCAAGGAATTTCCTCCTTCCTTTCCTGTCTACTGGCATCATCTGCAACTTGTTAGTTTACCAAATGAAGCTGGTACTCCTATTTAAATAACTTTGAATAAAGCAGAAGTATGACAGAATATGACTTTCAAAACAGATACCTTTGAAAATTAGTTTCAAGTACAAATTACCTAAGGACTTTTTCCAGGAATTATGTGGTGAGTGAAAGGTTGTGATTATTTTATAATGTTATTTAAAGTTTTCCTCATTTGAAATGACTGGTGAACCTTTTATTCTTGGATTAAGAAGATTTGGACTCCCTTCTAGTCTTCAAAAGCTTATTTGGTTGATAGTATATGGTAGTAGAGAAAACCTAACTGCTTAAAAAAACTTTATTTATTTCTCCTTGTAACTAAATGGTGTGTGGTTACTTACATATGTGCCTTGCAGAAGATTTATCAGCAGACAGCTAATTCCCTTCTCGATCACATGGTTTTCTTCTTGATTATCTGTCAGTCATAAGATTTCAGTGTAAGGGAAGCCAAGATATTATTTAAAAACCTATACTTGTCTGCAAATTGCATTTGGCCTACACAACATAGGTCAGACTGTCTGCTGCTTGCTAAATTTATCCAGTTGTGAGAAGGAAGAATGGCTACCAGCTCTGCATTTTATCTACACAGATAAAATGTGTCATTAAAATCCCGTATGCTCTTTTCCGTCGCTGGGAGAAAAAAGAATCAAAGGCATTGAAATGATCCAAGTGCCAACTGATAAAGTGTGACTAGAAATGTAGCCAGAATTAAAATTTCATCAGTGATTTCTCATCAGTAAAAAAGCTTCAGTAGTAATAGAAATTCTTTCTTAATTGATATTTGATGTATCTATTTCAACTCCAAAGGATGGGACTGTGTTTGCACAAATATTTCAAGATTTTGTAGTAACTGCAGTGGTCTGGTCTAAACTCATAACCCAGACCTCATTTGTGCTCAGAGGTAGGAAGAGGGAGTAGAGCTAAGAGGAAGTTCTGTTTCATCCAGTTTACCTAGAACTGTCATGGCAACTGTGTGTTACATGTCAGAGTAAATCCTTTAATGTAAGATAAAACCAGATAAAGAATGATTCTGGCAAAATATCTGCGTGCTCTCTGAAGCTTCAGTCAAAGGAAGATCTGCAGAATGACTTCCAAAGACAAATCTGTGAGATGAATCCTTAATTCTGAATTTAAAAAAAAAATACATACTAGGCAAAAATCTGCTTTGTACTTGGTCTTGCTTTTTTTTTTTTTTCTTCACAAACTATAACTTACCTGCCTTGTTCTTTCCTTTCAGAAAGATAAGTATCTTACTTCCCATGCTCTTTCTCATCTGTTTCATTTCTCGTCTGTTGCCCAGATACCAACTGTCTTGTTTTTCACATGTTCTGAATATCTAATTAAAATTGGAGGAATCAGCACAAGCTGAGCATTCCTTTTGGAATTCACTCCTCCAATTTCAGGCCTGAAGAAAGGCACATGAAAGGTTATCTTCCAGTTCACTGGCCTTAACTACCGATTTGCAAACTATGAGTTAATGCATTTGTATCTTCTCATATTGATAAAGAAGATAAGCTGGCTGTGGTTTATCATATAACAATTAAAACAAGGTTTGTATATGCTCCAGGTTAGTAGTCATAAGACTGAAAGAAGCCTTAAAAGAAAAACTGGTAAGTGATGAAGTCATGAGTGAAATTCTTAATACAGATATTTAGAAGAATACACAAACTGCTAATCAACTTGCAAAATGAAGGTATTTGATTTATAAATAAATAGTTTCAGACAAAGTCTCTGAAAAATCTACATAAGCATATTTGATGTCAACATATGGCCATTGATTTTCATTTATTAAGGAGTTGTCAGTACCTTTTCTCATCATCATACACAATGCACTTAACAAGACAAAGTAAATAGCATGAGAACTGTAATAAAAACTTCAAATGCAGTAGAGTTAGATTGACTCTGTCCCAGTGCTTCACAGAAGACACCTGTATTGCTGGGTAGAAAATATGTCTCTTATTCTACTTGTATTAATTTAAAGTTATTTCTGTTTCACTGGCCTGAACTCAGACCAGCAGGGCCCCAGTCACACACACACTTTCAAAAGAAATAAAGAATTAAAGAAGCTGAACCAGCAGGTAAAACCCCTGTATTTCTAAATAGGAAGTGAAGAAGTTACTGGAACCTTCCTCCACAGGGCATATAGAAACCTATAGCCATGCATGCTTCCGAATGGGAACTGTGAGGAGAACAAAAAAGAAAAAAAGCAGCTGTTTCAAAGTGGAACAAATGTGGGGGTTTTTCTCAGCATCTAGCATTTTACTCTTGTGGCAGTAGCCAGTGTTGGAGCATTGATATCTAGAGACATGAGATAAAACGTGGTGGGACAGGTAATACCTTTCATTGCAACCACAAGATGGCTTAGTAGAAGTCCAGAACTATGTACTGCTCAGTCTAGTAAGGACCATTGCCCACACTGGGAAACCCATTTTGCTCAAGTAAATTCCTTACACTGGGGCCTCATGTGTGTTGGGGGTCATCTGGGCTTACATGTCTTCCCTCTTAGGACAATTTTACTTGCTGAAGGAACATATTAAATACTAAATACAAACAGAATCCGCATCATAACTGCAGAAGGAAGCAGCAGAAGATGGGGTGACTACTCCAGCGAGTACCAAAGTGGCACATGCCCAGCTCAGAGGCCTGCTATTACCTCACTTGTCAGAAAGCAGAACAAGTTATTTTTAAACTTAAGGAAATATGTAGCTTCCTTAGCTGCGTTTTGCTAGTACCGCTGTATGATTTAACTCAAACACTGGGTCTGAGACATCTGGAGAGTCATTACGGTCTTACCTGTTGCTGCCCATTCAATGCAAATGGTTTTTATCTTTTATGAGATCGAGAATCAGAGGATTGTGGCGGGTGGGGAGGGGGTCTGGCAAGAATGAGTGCCGTGTGGGAAGACGCTGTTTGCAGCTGTACCTCCACAGCAAACCACGGGACTCGGTCCCCTCCCGGCGCGCCGCCGACAAACTTTGGCGCGCTCCGGGGTTTGTCACTGTCCCCGCCACGCTGCTCCCCGCTGCGGCGGCCGGCTCCTGCGGAGCTCCCTGCCGGCAGGCGTCCTGTCCCCTGCTTGGAAAGCCTCCCTTCGGCCTGTTTCCATGTAACCCAGCTGCGCAGGGCGGGCGGGCGTCCCGCTGCGCCCGCCGCTCCGGCACGGCACGGGGAAAGCGTCCCTGCGCGGCTCCCGCTCCCGCCTGTCCCGGACCCCGCTGTCCCGGCTGGGTGCGGCGGCGTCTCCCCCGCGGCAGGGAAACCCCCGCGGCTCCCCCTCGGCCTCCCCCGCCCCGCGGCCGCCGGGGCCTGGCGGGAGCCTGGGCGGGCGGGGAAGCGCCGCGCTCCGCCCGGCCCCGCCGGCCCCGGGGCGCCGCCGCCCGCCCCGCCCCGTCCCGTTCCATCCCATCCCGTCCCGTTCCCCGTGCCGGGCCGGGCAGCGGCGAGGGGAGCGCAGCCATGTCGCACGGGGCGCGAGTGATCCGCACCGGGGTGAGCAGCGGGGGCCCCGCCGCCCCGCCGCCCGTCACCGTCGCCTCCTCCTCGGCGGGCTCGGACGCGGAGCTCATGGACGGCGGCTATTTCCGCTCCTGCGCCGGCATGCTGAAGGTGGCCCAGATGGTAAGGGGCGAGTGGGGCGGGGGGCGCTGCCGGGGCTCCTGCGGGGGCCCTCAGAGCCCCGGGAATCGCGCTCATCCCGCCGGACGGTTCCTGTGCCGGAGCGTCCCGAGAGCGCCGTCGGGCAGCGCTGGGGCCGCGGCTCCGGGAGGGTTTGGCCCCTCAGCGCTCGCAGCTCCCAGAAGGACGAAAAACCCGCGTTCCTCTGGCAGAGCTACGCCTTGCCGTCTGTCGGAAGCTGCCTTTGCCTCTTCCTAATGCAGCAATGAGCGCTTCTGAGCAGACAGACGGACGTGTACGAGGCCAAAGTAGCAGTGTTAACTTTTTGCCATTAACAGCGATAGCACCGTGACGCGGTGGCACATCGTGCTGCAGTGCAACACCTCGTTCCGTAGCGTGGGTAAGTTTTTAGGGGACAGCGGGGCTAAGTGCCAGCGCCCACAGCGATCTGGTCCAGGTGGGCACCACAGCTGAGGCTGCAGCTCCAGCTGGCTCCGTGCCCTGCCTGTCGGAGACCTCCAGCAGTGACCCAGTGACACAGGGAGGGAGGGATGTGGGAGATGTATGGCTGAAATTCAAACGCGGTCGATGGTAGAACGCTGCCAGGATTTGAGCTGATGCCTGAAGTCAGTGCATGAAATTCAGCTCCATGCAGATGTGGAGAAGATTAACAGATGGATAAGCTCTTTCTCATTTTTATGGCCCGTAATTATCTGTGGGGTGATTTGTCAGCTTAATTACAGTAGTGGCAGTGATAATGCCCAGGAAAGAGCATGAAAGGCATCGTGTACTGATACCTCCACACGTACATTTTCATCCTGTGAAAACTTGTGCCTTAACAGCATTTTATTCTGGAGTTGTTGCCTTCATCTTTCATAAGCTCCCAATGCCTTCTTTTCCCCTGCCTGTATTTGTCCAGTCATTTTTTTTAAAGTTGTGTAGTTTATTAGCACCCAGATTTCTAAACTGACATTCGAAGTTAGGATTCATTATGTTCTAAATTACTGAGCAGTAATATCAAGTTTCTCTTTAAAAGCTGCCCAGTTTCTTGCAGTTCGTTATTAGCTGTCAGCTGCCCTTAGAAATGACCTTCAGTAGCAAAAGATGAAGTTGACCATGACTGGTCGTGGCTGCCTCCACCTGCTGAGCATCTGCGCTCCTGAGACCTCGGAGCTGTCCCTCACTATGAATTCTGTGCAGTAGGAACACAAAGAGTTGTCTGCTGCCTTCTTCTGGCTTTGGTTGTTCCCAAACCATTGAGTGGATCTGGGGAATCTTTTGAGGAGACAAGTGCACATGTGTCTACATTGCAACTGAACCTGTAGCCCTAGAACAGTAGACTTGTGCTCTGCTGATGAGTTGAAAGTCTGTTTGCTTTCACCACTGTGGAAAGAGCAGTTCCTTTTATGGACTAGAAAAAACGAATCCTCTCTGCCCTCCACCCTGCTGTGGTGTCTCTACAGCTCTGAGGTGTGACTCCTAAAGCTACCACAGCCTGGTTGTTTGTGGTGTAATGTCAGTTTCTGGTGCATGTATTAAGTGCGTGCATTCTTTACATGCTTTACATATTTTCATGTGCTGGATGTAAATCTATGTAATTTCATGTAATGCTTCGCATACTTTGCATAAAGTCATATTTCATCAATGCTGTTCAATCTAAAATTCATCCAAATTTAAGAAAGTGGCTTTCTAAGGTGCCTTTAACAGAAGTTAAAATAATCTATATTATTTTTCCTTTGCACTCTTTCAGCTTCACTTTCTTATATTTTTCTGCTTTTCATCTTGCCTGTAAACATCAGTAGGAGTTACCTCAGGTATTCAAGGAACTTTGGGCAAATGAACTTCTTGCAATATCATATCACAACAGTGTCTTCTCAAATAATTCTGTGAGAAAACCATGTTTGTGCTGTAGTGTGTAGAAAGAACCGTAACACATTCATTCCGTGTTTACTCCTGCACCCAGTAAAACAGGGAGAGTGAAATATTTTTACAATTCTCTTTTATCTCTTCTCAGACAGTATTTATACCCACAGGTCCATCTGTATTAGCATTCGGTTCTCCTAGTACAAAGTGCCAGCAGTAACTTTTTTGGTAAAGATTTCTTTATGCTAAATCTGCTAACATTCCTGCACTAGTGTTGGTGTGTCTGGTGGCTGTAGCCTTACTGAGAAGGAGAACCCTTATGCTGGCAAAGGGCAAAGGTGAGGTCATTTGGGTTAGACATATATCACACTAAATTGTGTACTGGGCCTCTGAGTGGTTGTGGTTGTGAAGAGGAAATGTTACGAGTTGTGTTCTCTCTTTCTTCCTCCTCTCCTCTACCAAGATGTAAAGGATGTGACAGAGAGCAAGAAAGAAACATTTCACCATTCACTGTCATGTTAAGGGCTGTTTGCTGACCTTGCAAGCTAAACGCCCCCCACAATATTATGTATCTGTGAGTGACATCATTCTAATAGATGACAACAACATGCTATGGGAATCATAGGAAGGAAACAGAAAGTGTTAGAGCTCTTCTGCTGTAAGACAGAAGGACTGAAACTCAGGAATATTGAAGAGATTGTGCAGTCTAAATTGTTGTTAATTAGGGTGTTACCAGTGCTTTCTCCTGAAATTCTGGGTGCTGTGGTGTCTAGCGTAGGATGAAATTAAGAAGAAAAAAGTCTTTCTTGCCTGTAAGCCTACACAAATTCCTTTACTTTTTCTCCTAGATGATTTCTTTAACCTCCCAGAATGGTTATAGCTTTGAAAAGACAGTGTATTTTATGCATTGACTTCATGGCCTAGGGATAGTCTATGCATATGTTGAAAATAAAATGGAGGAGAAAGCATAGTTATGCAGACTCATGTATTTTGTGTGGCAGTAAGACAATTTGAAAGCTGCTTTTCCATGTGTGACTGTTACTAACCTTAGCTGGGGCTCTTTTCAAAATCCAGTCTGAACTGACACTCTGATTTTAACAGGAAATTACAAAGTATTTCAGCATCTAACTTATTCCAGCTTGTTTAATGATGCTTTTTCTTTCCTTCTCTCTTTTTTTTTTTTTTGGTATTTGCTGTTTTGCAAGATCTCTTAGGGCTACATGCAGGATCCCCCTGTGCCCACCTTGGCTCTGTGTACTAAGCAAGTGTGTGAGTGGGTGTGTATCAGTGTGCACAATACACAATACGACCAGAGAAACTGTCTTGAACTACTTGAGTTCCAGCCAGTTTGCCAAAATTGACACAGATGGCACTCTTCAGCATTCTGCATGAGCATGGTTTGGTTGAGGCACATTTGCTTTGTGTCCAGGCTACTGCTGGATGGTTTTATGGGAAGCCTTTGTAGGAACCTCTGTTGCTTAGCTTGGCAAGTTCTCAGTAGCTGGGTTATTGGGAGTGCTTTGAGGCATCCTGTGCCATTAGGGTCAGTGGTGTGAATGTGTGTTTGTGTTGTCACCAGGCTGGCTCAAGTGCCAGCGTTGATAGATTGAAACAAGTCTGATTCCACTGAATTTGTCCTGGAGCCCTTCATGTGCTTTTTATATTTTTACAGCTGAAGTCTGGAGGATGCCACTGACGCTGTATTGGACAAGGTCCTGCTTTCAGCACAGCCCATGTTAGATGGGGAACCTGTAGAGGTGTCCTTCTCTCTTAGGCTCTTGGTAGGAGTGATTGTATCACCTGTCCAAAGTGTCTGGTGCAGTGCTTTGCAGGAGTGTGACCATAGAGGCTGAAGAGAGAAAAGAAGAGCTGAGAGCTCACATGTAGGAGGGCCATCATGGCACAGCACATGCTTGTGCAGGTCTCTCAGCCTTCTCAAACTGTTCTTGGACCACTCCTTTTTCCTGAGAGGTGTGGAGTGACCCATGGCCTTCTTTGCCTCTCTTTCACCTCCCCCAGGTTGGGCCAAGCTGACTGTGCTCGCAGTTCAGACTGAAGGCCATTGTTCCCACAATGACACCACTGTTACTGTTACAGCTCTGTCAGAGTAAGCACAGCCTCAGAACACAGGGTGTTTTAGGCTAAAACCAGTGCTGAGTCTGTCAGCTCAATATGAACCATCAGTTTCGCAAGACAGAAAACAAAAAAATCAAAATTACCTTCTCAAGGCTGAGGGAAAGATTTACAAGCAACTGTATTGTCAAAAATGGATAAACTCAATAAAAGTTGACTTAACAACATCATTTTAACTTGTTAAAAATGCTAAAGCAATAGCTAAAGCTTTTCTGCAGAGTATCTATTTAATTTCCAAAGTATGCCTTGACAAGAGCAATGACATACTTGACAAGTGAATGGCCAACAGGACAGTCAGTAATTCTGAGCAACTTTGAAGTGTGCTGAAACCTCTCTGGGTTATTTGTATGCTAACATATAGTTGCATAATAGTATTCAAGAGAATATTCATTCATCTAACACTGAAGCTTAGACAATGCTGGTAGTAGTTAGGTTGCTGTAGCCAAGTTCCATTTCTAAATGTGCTGTATAATATCAGACAAATTTACTGGGGAGCTGTATTCAGAAGAAGTTAAAATATGAAAAGAAAGCAAAATCAGTGCAAGAAAACAATTCCTAATCAAAATCATTGATGCAAGAAAAAGAAATTAACAAAAGCAAGTGCTGCTTGGAATTATTTGAGAGCTACTCAATTTTTTAACTTGATCTGGAAACATCTTTCTGTCCATGGAGGTGATTGAAGTAAAACATCTAATTCTGTGCAGCAGTGTGTCAGTGACATGATTTTGCCTCTATGGTAATAAAGCTGCTCAGCCCGAAGGGGAGGCATTCTGGTCAGATGCAGAGGTGCTGAAACGGTAAGTCTGTCTGTGCTTTCTGAGGGATTGAGGAAAATCACCCCAAAAATGTGCAAGATAAACTACTGGCTAAGCTATGAGACACATTTTCTGAGGCCAAGGTCAGAGCTGTTGTAGCTGCTCATTATTTTGGTTGTTCTGCTGGAAACTGCAGTAAAAGGACCTTGCTGGGCATGCTGAACAAAGAGAAAGAAAAAAAACTGTCTGAGTCTTAGATGGCTCCAAAGTAAGCTGGAGCACTCGAGTAAGAAATGTCCAAGCTTAGTAATTAAGCCCAGTAGGACTGGGAGGTCCTGTTACTTCCCCTCTGAGAACACCAAAGCCTGCTGTCTCAGCCAATGGTGTTTTTCCATGCCACTGCTCTGGGTGGCCATTTTTTCTGTCCAGATGTTGCATAAGAGGTGGAAGCAAACCCTGTATTCTCTGCACGTTAACCAAGGAGTGCTTGCTGGTAGGCTGACACACTTCTATTTGATGAGGTGAAATTTCACAAGCAACACCATTTTAAGGAATTTTCCCCTTCTGTCTTGTCTCCGTGCAGCTGTTCTCAGCTGCAGTGGTGCAGATGTCCACCAGGTTGCACAGTACCAGGGAACTGATGGAGCTTTACTTCAGCTCTATGGTTTTCTTTTTTCCATAAGTGTTTTTTAGGAAACAGTGCAGCCATAGAGGCTACTGTGGGCAAGAACAAGTGTCTGGCACGCAAGGGCAGGAAATACATAAGCTTGAAGTGGTTCCATGTGTTTCAAACCACAAGCTGAGAGTGTAGTCCTTTTGCTTTTTCTCTTGGGCAGGGGAAGGTCTTGCACCATCTGTTTTAATTTCTATCTGCCTCTTTCAGAAAAAAGAAATTGTAATTTTTCTGATGTTGAAACTGTTCTAGAAGGCTAAAAAAATCAACTCCAGTACATTTTCTAAAAAGGCAATTATAGTCATTATTAAACACTAAGTGCTCTGAATGTGTCAGTGAATGTTTTATTTGTTACTTATTAAAAGAGGCTTTCTCAAAACTCAAAGTTGGAGCCATCTTTCATTGCTTATTTGGTGCATCCATTAGGATTTGTTGCAATACATTCATTAGCAGTCTCTGTGCATGAGAGGTGATTCTTCCTGTAGAGGTGATTGAACAGGGGTCAACAAATATATTTTCTGAAATAACAAAAAAAAGGGAAATGACGCGTAGAAATTTACCACATCACCTTGGACATGTTTAGTATGCCTGAAAGAGCAGAGTGAAGTACTGGCAATGGTTTCCTGGCACGTTTGTTTTATGGGAAGTTAAATTTTAAGGCGCCATTTAAAAATCTTCGGTCACATGGTGTCTGTGGATAATAAGATGTGGTGAAAAATGTGGATTCTTACTGCTCTGCGACTTTCTTTTAAGATGTGCAAGAGCAGTGTCCTGCCTTTGTTTGGAGATGGTGTCCCTTTAAATCTGCTCCCCTTGTGCCACAGACTGACAGAAACCATGGATCCCTTGTTTACAAGCATCCTTCAGTGGGTTCCAGGACTGCAGGGGCTGGAACAATTTGTTATGTCTCACTGTGATCCAGTAGAAGCCATCAGTGAGAGAAGCACACCTGACCCTGAGGCTCTGGTACCTGCTCTGCATTACTGGGGTATTGTCCCCCAAAGCCAGACAGTGTTTCCTTCTATGAGTAAGTGTTTCCTCCACTCCCCTCCCTGGGGAGTCCCTGGGAGTATTCACTCAGTGCTGCGGTTGAGCTGTCCCCTTTGTGCTATTGTCATGTCGTGTGTGCTGTGGCCTTGTCCTCCTATTTTGTGGTGATATGTAAAGTATACAGCAGCCAGAAATTGCTATTTTCTGTACACAGAGTTCAGACTCTGAAGTGGCTGTGATTTCCCTTCACCCACCTGTGAGCTTCCTCTTCTTTGCATAACTGAGATTCTTAAAGGGGTCATTGTGGCTGAAACAAGTCCCTGCACTGTGATGATGGTCATTTGATAAATGTAATGGCAAGGACAGATGTGCATGACTGGTCAAGGCTAGGTTTTCAAAGCCAAAACAAACTTGGCTGCTTCTCCTGCAACAATAGCAGCAGCTGCAATGCTCAGGGCTTCCTCTTCTGCTCACAGCTTCCCTTAAGGAAAATGGAACTGTGATGATGACAAAATTGAGAAGCTGCTTCAGAGGGAATTTTCTTATAATATTTTTGGCAGATTGTTGTGTTGCTTCTCTTTTTTAGGAGTACCACTAATGAGTTCAAGACACAAGTGCTGACAGCTGGGCAAGAAGTATGCTGTTAACGTGAGGTGACCATCAGCAGCTGCAGAACTGCAGACTGACTTGGCCTATTTTCCTCGAGTCTGTAATCATGCTCTGCAAGAGCTCTTTGCTTTGTTTGGGAAAAGCACAGTTCCCACTTGCTGCTTCTCACCTGCTGGCTTGTTGAGCCTTTTGGCAATTGCTTGAGTATCCAACTTCCTAGCAGACACAGGAGTGCTGTCTCAGCCTGTTGGAGAGGCCTGTCAGTCTCCAGGCGCTCACTGAAAGCTGTCAGCTGCAACAGTGCCACAGGGGAATCTCATCTGTTCTCATTTTTCCCTCTCTTTCATCACCCTTCACTGCTCTGGCTCTAAGCATCAAGTATTCACACTTAGAAAAGGTTGTTCTTGGTTGCAAAGATCCCACCCTGATCCAGCAGCAAGGCTGTGATGATGCCACTTCATCTGGGGATTGTCCTGACGTTTTCAGGAACTCTCACCTGTGTTTTCCTGATGAAAATCATGATATGCCAGCACAACTAACAACGTGGACTTCGGTGATGTTAATGAGTTCTCCTCTTATTCAAGGAGACCTTGCTCAAGGCTCCGTTTCCACGGCTTAGCAAAGCCCTTGCTGGAGATGATAGATAAGAACTTTTTAACTGCTGTCTGTGACTGCCAGATGTCAGTGTGGTGATCTCTGAGGCAGGGAGAGATATGGCAGGTGTCAACTGAAGATCTGAATCAGTCAAGCACTGAATGCCTCAGACAGTGAGAAGGGATGAGCAGCATCTGTAAGGGCGAGTGATGAGCAGATTGCTCACTGAGGGTTGGCAGGCGGAGGCATGAGACATCGCCGCATGGTTCACATGGTACCCCTTGATCTCAGCAACAACTTCCAGGAAGATGAGATTGCTTTTTATTTTTTCATGCATCTGATTTGATAGGTTAACTAGAATGATCATTGCCATGGGGTACTGGTTTTTGTGTTGTATGTCCTTATCTTAGTTTTCACTGTCTCTGTGCTGCTAGATATGTGTTGGATATCCAGATACATGGTGGGAACTTTGCTGCCTGTAAATATACACAATGTACCCTGGGCTTCTAGCAGCCAGCCAGTCTGAACCAGGCTTGGTTGGCCAGGCAGTGTGGGCTCCTTCTCTGTAGGTGGTATTGCCATCCACAGTTGGTGGATCCATTTTTAGACAGCCATGAAATTTATCTACAAGAGCTCTATAGCTCACAGGTATGGATTAAGCTTTTTCTGTATTGTATGGCCAGATGGGACTTCACTGGCTTTTTAATGGGCAAGCAATCCAAACAAGCCAAACAGTATATCCAAGAATGGTTCAGAGTGGCAGTCTCAGAGGTCCCTGGTTCCTGCCAACAGTTTATCTTCCCAGCCAACTAGAAGGAAGCATGGCAGGTGAGGTGGGCAGTCTCCTGCAGTCACTTTCCATTTACACCAACCTACTCACACTGTGGACTGTCTTCTCCTGTCATTCTGTCTGACTGGCAGGTTTGCCAGATGGAGAGAATGGTTGACGTGGCTCTCCAGGAGGATCTAGATGTTGGAAGTGCTTGACTTGCAGAAGAGAGAAGTATCAATCACAGCTTGCTGTGCAATTTTTCAATCTGGAGAGATTTGGTTATACTAATTCCCCTCATTTTTGGTTGCTATCACCAGATACTCCAGTTTCTCCTAGGGGAGTCTGGAGATTAAAGTCTCTTAAAATGTTTTTTTACTTCCTGTAGTCTTTTGAGATGTGATTTAGAGATTGTCCCTACTATGCAAGATAGATGATCTTCTACAGTGGGGTGAACTATAGCAGGAGCCATGTGCATATACAGGTTTTTGCAGCAATAAGGCAGTATTCTTGTAAATAAGCTTGTTTGTGTGTGGCACAGGTTCCCAACAAGCACCACAACTGGAGGGAGGGCAGAGAGCATAGACTGAGTGGTTGTGTCTTTGCATCTACAGAAAAATAGCACAGTTGTACAGAGGATGTGTCTTTGCTCTTACCTGAAAGAGCAGGCTCATCCATAATTCGGGGATTATTACTTGGTGGGAGAGACCACTGGAGTGAGTGGCCAGCTAGGTGTTACATGGGGGCTGTTGCCTGCACAGAGAATTAATTCCTTATTAAAAAATGAACAAGCCAGGGTTCTCCTGGCTTTGTCCACAGTAGTATTTTCATTTGTTGCAGGTGGCACCTCTTTTAAAGTTAGAGAGAAAGCAGATGTTTCCCAGAGCTGGAACCTTTCTAGGGCATTTGCTGTATGAAAAATTGTGTTCCCATCCTTTGCAGACATGCTTGCAGTCAGCTGTGCCATTAACAGTGTTTTGCAGTGGGTTTTATGTGTTTGGGGAATTGTTTGTAACTTGCATTATGCCACTTGTGCAATGTTCCTCAGTTGCTGCAATACTTTGAGGGTCGTGTGTGCAGCTTTTATGTAGATTGGAAAAGCTTACTGATAGTGCTTTCACAGTTGGGATGTTTCAAATTTAAGTTGATTTTAAAACAAATTGGAGAGAAGAAGAAATAAAATTATGAGGTCATTGTGGGTAACAAGCTTTTCTTTTCTTCAGTAATTCACTGCCTGATGAGAATATAGCATATTGTTTGCCATGTAACTATGAAGTCCTCAGCTGTCAGTAAATACATGCAGGATTGTATGGTGCCTTTCAGTGTGTGCAGGCAGCTGTGGGATTGAGGCAGGGAGCTAGCTCAGCTGGCAGGGGAGGAATTGAAGTCCTGCATGCACTGTGATCAGTGGCAGGCAAGACTTAATTGCAGCTAGTCATTACAAAGAATTGCCTTTTTAATGATGGTGGCTAACACCCTGCAACAAGGGCTCTTTAATAATGTCCTTCATGTGCTGGTTCTGGGATTACCCCACACCCTTTTCTACCACTGAAGCCTGGGCCTGAGCAGATAGATCATTTCTTATTAATAGATATAGAACACCACTTGCTTGTACTTAGGATTGTCCTCTTATCTGTGTTGTAGAGGGTCTGAATGAGATTATTTTGCCTTTTCTCACCCTCCCACCATTTTTATCTTCAATAAATAGCCTGTGGATGGTGGTGCACAAGAGAAGTGACTTATCAGAGGCCAGGCAGCCTCCTTATTTTAGCCGAGCAGCCAGACAAGAAGGAAATCTGCCCAGACGCAGGGGCTGAGAGATGATTGTGCAACCAAAGACTGACTGCTTCACAGAACCATGCACTTGCAGGCAGCTGATTTCATCTGTCATCAATAAAGTCTCAAATGGACTGTGCCTTTTATCTTCTTTTTCTGGTAGAGGTTTGTCTGTTGCAGCTCACGTTTCCAACACTGCCCTGGAAGAAGGAAATCTCGATTACAGCAGCAGTCAACATTGCTGCTTAAATTAGCTGAACCAGTCTTGCATAAACTGCAGTTGTGACCTTGGTCTGTGCTTTGCTCATCTTTCTGATTTGGGAAGCTGTTAAAAATTATTTTACTCCATCCAGAAATATGTACTTAATAATATGTGGGTGTTGCTTCACTGTGTTGAGGTGTAACATTTGGAAATGTCCAGCTGTAGTCAGTGACATTTCTCCAGGGCACAGTTTATCCTGATTGGCTCTCACAGGGATGGAAAATTCCATTTACTATCTTGGCTGGTGTCAGAAGCTGGAAACTTTGACTTTTTTCGTTCAAATACAAAAAGCATTTAGCTCTTATTATAATTTTTTTTTTAAAAAAAGGATGTGATGAAACTGCACCAGAGTCAGTGCTGTCCCTGCTCCAAATTTGCAGATGCAGTTTCTGTACAATTGCTTGCAATGAAACTTGGATAAGTTTTAATGTAGTGGAAATCAAACAGGTTTTATCAATTTTATGAATAGTTCTCAGGGTCCTCCTCTTTTCAGGTTCAGGAGGAGGGACATTAAAGCTGTACAAAGGTTCATCAGTCCTTCAGCAAGTACACTGGATGAAAAAGAAAAGCACTTTCAGGTGTTACCAACAGGAAACTGGTGAGCCAGACCTGCTGCCTACAGTGTTTGTGCAGGTGTAGCACTATGCTGAATCTTGTCCCCTGACATTTGCCCCCTGAATGGTGCTAATTTTTGGTTAGCTAATTTCAATTCATGCCCTGAGAGTGGGCAAGGTAGTTAGGAAACATTAGAAGAGGGAATTGGAGTGCATTGTCATGTATAAAGGAAAATTTGGATGGGAAAGAATTAGAGATACAAAAGGAGAAGAAATGTGGAGTGTAAATAGTGGAGGGAAAGAAGAGGAAAGGGGAATAAGGGGCAGAAAACAAAAAGGAAAGGAAACACTGAAGACAAAAGGTTGTCTCTTCCTAGGGGATACACTAGAGGGGAAAAGTAAAGAAAAAAATACTCAGAGAAACACAAGGATATGGTTGCATGCGTTACATTGCATGGCAAAGTAATTAAATGAAAAGATAACACAGTGGATTATACATGAGGATGTATATGTCACAGTATTATGGTAAAACTTTGAGATAAGAGTTATAGAGTTTCTCTGTAACTCGGCACCTTGAGGCAATTTTGCTTCTTATTAATGTTATCTTTCCTCTTGCAGTTAGGTTGGCATTTCACATCTTATTTCTATATAGAGAAAGAAAATTATTATCCAGAGCTTAAAGTTGCATGGTAAGATAGCAGTTTCAGCCTGGCAATTCAGTACATCATCTTGGGATTTGTAAAAATCATAGCTTTCTGTAAAAACCATGTGTCTTTCTGCGATGAAGCTTTTTTTATATTTTTCTTTGTACTACCGTAGCAGCTAGAAATCCAGATAAGGGGTAGGCCACATGCAGTGAATTAACCCCAGCCAGGAGCCAAACATCCAGCCAGCCTCTTACTCACTGCCCTCCCCTGCAGGATGGGGAGAAAATAGAAGGAAGGCAAAAAGACCCATGTATCAAGATAATGACAGTTTTATAAGGAAAGCAAAAGCTGCACACACAAGCAAAGCTGTAAATTCTTCCACTATTCCCTTCCAGGCCAGGCTGGATAGATAGTTTAGTTGAAGGTGTCTCTGCCCATGGCAGGAGGTTGGGAATAGATGGTCTTTAAGGTCCCTTCCAGCCCAGAACATCCTATGAGTCCATGATTCTAGATGTAATGGTTGCTTGGGAAGAGAAATGCCATAACCTAAAATATTCCCCCTTAAACCTCCTTGTCTTGAGCTATTATCACCGAACAGAACATCAATATGGGCTGGAAAATCCCATTGCTCAGCTGGAGCCAGCTGTCATTGCCAATGTCTTGCCCACTGCTTTGGGGTGAGGGGAGGGAGAAGAGAGGTGGAAAGCCTTGTTGCTGTGTGAGCCCAGTTCAGCAGCAGCGGAAACACTGATACATTATCAACACGTCTTAACCACAGAAAGCCCAGCTCCTGTCAGCTGCTGTGAAGGCAGCTTGTGTCACGCCCACACCAGAACATCACCACTGTGCAGGACCTTGCACAGCCACAATGGGAAAGGGTAACATGTGCTCCACAGTCACTGGCAGAGTAGTGAAAGAATTGTTGCACAGGGCTGACTGAAAATGTGCAGTACTGAACAGTCAGGGATGGTCAAGAGCATGAGTAGTAAAGTAGTCCTAGCATTAAAGATTAGAAAACAGTTTATTTGCAATGTCTTGTGCATGGTGCTTTTTGAATCACTGCTCACTGTTGGTTATATGTAGATAAGGGACAGGAAATAAATACCAATTTCCATTTTACAGTGAGCTAGGACTCTCATTTTTGTTTATCTGGTGTGCTGAGGGAGGAACTCAAAGAAACTTTCAGAAAGCGAAACTTTTCCTCCTTTTGCTTGTTGTGTGGCTTCCTCCTTGGATGATTTAAACACCTGCCTGTCTGCGACATCTGTGATCTGTTGATTGTCCATTTGGGCTTTTTGGAGAGGGGAGCAGAGAGGAGAAGGATATGGGTATTTTGGTATGGTTTTGGAGGGGGTTGTCTTTTGTTTCTTTATTTGTTGGGGTATTTTTAGTGAGCATTTTTTTTCATTCACTCTAGAAAGGAAAACAGTCATCTTGCCCTAGACATTTATTAGCAGTCCTCAACGTTTTTGCCTTTATTTCACATGTCTGAAGTGTTTTGAAGGTGCAAAACTTTAGCACAATGTGTGTGAAGTCTTTATTAGTTCTCATTTGGTGGCTGGAGGAGCTGAAGTGGTGAAATACACGATTTACTGGAGTTCAGACAGAAATAGGGTTACAAAACTGGGGTCAGGATTCAAGAGTCAGTGACTTACAATTCCTCCCTTCTTGTGTCAGTGTTTGCCTGTGGAAATGGGCCTCTCATCCTCAGAACATTAGGCTTTCCTTTAAGAGTAGGTTCTTTTCAGTATTGGAGATCATGCAGGATTTATGTTTGTGCAGGTAGCTGTGTCTGGAAAATTTAGCTCTCTCCAAATGTTACAGAAGAATTAGGTATTGGCAATAAAGCCAGAGCTTTATTTATGACATCCATTATAGCAGGACAGTAGAAAAAGATCATACAAAGCATTTGCACAGATTGATTCCTGGGTTATAAAATTGTTCTGTGGTCAGATAAACTACAATCTTCTACCACATGAGCAGAAAATGCTTTGTGATGCCAGCTGGCTTGTAGGTACATGCAGAGCAAAACAAGTCCTTTCCTTTGCTACCCTCAGAGCACTAGTGAAGAAAAATGTACATGTAATCTCTGGACTGGTGGGCATGCACTCCTGCCTGCCCCTTCCTTGGAGCAGGAAGCTTCTTTGAATTTGCCAGCTTGGCCTGGGCTTTTCCATCTGTGCTGGTGGACTCCAGCACCGTGTGTTAGTGCAGGAGAGCCCAGCCCTGCAGTCCTGAGGGGCAGGCAGCTCCTGGGCAGTTTTGCTGGTGGCCTCTGTGACTGGTGACAGGACTGGAAGCCACAGGAGGACCCAGCCAGCAGAGAGGCTGAGGCTTGTGTGGCTGGCTTGCTCTGGGTCTCAGCATCATGCCCAGCCCACTCCCATGTGGGCAGAGTGTTTGGAGCCAAGCTGTCTCTGTAACCTAATTGCATTTGCAGGACTACAGCCACCCAAGAGTGAGCACAGGGAGTTTGGAATTCAAACCATCTGAAATCAGGAGTACAGCAGCATCTGGGCCTAATGCCATGGGCCTTTTCTCCAGTATGCATTTGCCTTAGGAGTAATTGGAAGTTGATCTTCTTCCTTTATACAACGCTTCTGAATACAAAGTCATGATTCCTCTCTTTTTGTTAAGAAAGTGTTGAATTTTCCTGCAGTGGAAGATTAATTTCCCTGAAGTCTTGATACACATTTTCCTTGTTTTTTACTGAGTGTCATAATGACCAGTGGACTTCAGATGCTCATTCTTTGTCAGGGACAAAGTGGTTTTTAAAAAGAAACAGGTGATTTTTAAAAAGAAACAGCATTTACAGGGAACACTTCCAGAAGCATTTTACAGCACAGAGGAGGAGAATGTATCCCTCTTGTCCAGTCCTTCTCTATCTTCTCTAGCCTGAGAGGTACAAAAGGCAAGTGTGCCATTCTGAACAGATTGATGTAATATCTATGGGCAGGAAGGAAGATCCAGGGAATTACAGGTTTGTCAGCTTCCCCTCAGTCCTTTGGGAGAGGATGAAGAAAATCCTCTTAGAAGGCATTTCCAAACACATGAAGGACAAGAAGGTGATCAGGAGTAGTCAGCATGGATTTATAAGGGAGAAATGATGCTTGACCAGCCTTACTGCTTTCCATAATGAGGTGACTAGCTTAGTGGACAAGGGAAGAGTGATGGATGGGGTTTACCTTGATCTTGGTAAGGTTCTAGTCTCCCATAACATCCTCACAGACAAGCTGACAGGATATGGATTAGGTAAGGGGACAGTGAGATGGATTTAAAACTGAACAACCCAGCCCAGAGGGTTGTGATCAGTGATACAAGGTCCAGTTGGAGGCTGCTCACTAGTGATGTACCCCAGGGATCCATTCTGGGACTGGCACTGTTGCACATATTCATTCATGACCTGGATGATGATGCAGAGTGCACTCCTGGAAAGTTTGTAGATGATGAAAAACCTGGGAGGAGTGGCTGAAGAGCCAGGGGGTTGTGTGCTGCCATAGAGAGTTCTTGGCAGTCTGGACAGGAAGGAGTCTCATCAAGTTCGACACAGGGAAATGCCATGTCCTGTTTTATTAGTAGGTATTTTATTAGGAGGTATTTGAGGGTAAGGCCCTGCACCAGTACAGGCTGGAGGTTGGAAAGCACTTCTCCAGAGAAGACCTTGGGGGACAATACACTGACCATGAGCTTTTGTGGTGATGGTAGCCAACAGCTTTCTGGGCTGCTTTAGGAAGAAGACCACATCAAGAAGGAAAAAATTGTGTTTCATTTTTTTTGGTAGATCTGAGTTAACTTCAAATCAGAATGGGGTTTAGGCTTGGGAAGGTAGAAGGAGGCAGCATTTTGCACAATCACATTGCGAGGATGTGGTTACCTCATCTTCAGCTCCAAGTAGGGAAGAGAATGTAGGTTCTGTAAAAGTCTTGCAGGCTCTGTTATGTCTTTTCTGTCTGCTGAGTGCTGACTGCTTTTAGCTCACATTGACTTGACTACAAGATTGTTCCTTATACATATCAGTGTCCCTAAATGTGCTTCAAGACTCACTTCAAATATCTGATCCAAAGGAGAGTCAAGCAGTGGGTTAGTTTAAGCTGATCAACTTCTATGAAACAGAGTAAATATGGAACTTTATTTAAATCCAGAAAACCCTCCTTGGGATGTGTCAGTGCATATGGTCTTTAGTTTGCTTCTCAGAAACCAGAAAGCACTTAAATAATAGTGCCCAGCAATGTGTCCCTCACCCCTTTTTGTAAGGTAGGTCTGGAGTCTGGATGTATATTGTGGAGCCCACTGAAATCTTCTAATGAGACTGACCATCGCTTCACCTGTACTTCTGGTCACACTGGCTTGCTGGCTATGGCTTACATCTGTGTTGCTCTCATGACCTGTAAAGTGCTACATTGAAATGGAAATATCAGTGCCCTGGATTTTTTTTTTTGTGCCTCCAGTTTTTATTTTCAGGGTATATAAACCTGCTCCCCGTAGCACAGATGCATAAAGAACACTCATAACATTTGATCACTTCAGTGCTTTGCCATTCATTTCTCTCTCTGTGTCACAAACTGACTTCTGAGATAGATCTTCAAGTGTATCCCAGGCAGTTACATATTTATCACTTTATCACTCAGTTCTCTGGAAACCAGAATCCCAGGGGGGGAAAAAGGTACAGTCATCACCCAGTACATCATGATAAACCAGTACCTGGTGAAGGAACTTCAGAATTTGTCAGTTTCAGAGAACAAGTGATATTGTGTGGCTCTATTGCCTGTATTTGTTAGCATTCTTTTTTCAACAGGCGAGTTTTAAACTCTGACTATACCTGCTGGCAATATAGTGTGGCAGATGTGCTACAGCTTTATAAAAAGTTGTTGAGAGGGTCCCTTTGCACCTGCCCTCTGAAACAGAATCACGTGCCTATGAACCAAGGACCCTCTTTAGAAATGGCAGGTAAATCTCATGTTGCAAGATTTATGTTAAGAAAGTAAATCTTTGAAAGAAATATCTCTTGTCATGCAGTGGTTTCTTCCTATCTGTCTGCTGAGGCACATATAAAAACAAAGAAGGGAGAATTTTTACTAATTGGATTTGGAGTTGTTTTAGTCATGAAGAACTGTTGAAATGGAAAACATATTTGTTCAAATCCATGGTTTTACCCTGTTGGAAGGGTTGAGCAGATTCTTCATTGGTACCATGTATCTTCTTACTTCTGAGGGTTGTGACACCTCAGATATATTTTCTGTCCTTGGATGATTCTCATTGTTCTGTATGCTTCTCAATTTTTTATACCTTTTAACTGAAAAGAAAAATACAGCTATGCTTCCATGAAATTGAAAGAACTGGGTCTAGCTTAAACTAAGGGGTTTTTCCTAGTGCTTTTTATTATTTGGATGGTGGTTGTACTTCAAGAATCCAGTCCTCCTTATCCTTTGTACACTGTAAAAAAAACTGCTAAAGTTCATGCATGAAATGAGCCAGTGGGCAGATTTAATATTTCTGTGAATTAATGCTTCCTTCTTGATTTTTACAGTGTAATTGAAACTGGAAACTGATTATTGTGAAGACACCTGAATAAGGGAAACTTCTTCTGGCCTTTGGTGGTTAGAAAATGTTGTCCTCATCCTGCCTTTGTCCAAGAGCAAGACTCAGTACTTGCTGTGACTTGTTGTTGAGTCTTCCTATAGAATAAAATTTCGTTAAATTTAGTTTTAAATTATGGAAATAGCTGTGTCTTGCATCACTTAGAGTGTTTCCTATAGATTACAGGGTAAATTATCTCCTGATTGTTCACGTTATTCAGAAGCTAAGTCAGATGACTCTGCTTAACTGACATTAAGATTCAAAGAGCAGGGCATCACTTACAGGGCTGATATCAACTCCTTGGAGTGCCACAGTAAAAGTAATGAAGCTGGACCAGGTCTGACAACAGCTTAGCCACTTGTGTGGGAAAGAATCTGGAACACAGACTTTTTTCTTTGAAGCCACCATTTTGAGGTGGTTCACTGTCAAGGCATTGATGTGGCTGTTTGGATGGAGTTTGGTGAAGGTGACAGGTCCTTGTGCAGTTTTTACATACAGACCTTTTGGTTGCCTTTGTATGTGCATATATTTACCTGTCCATTTAGAACTGAGCCGGTGAAACTTGGCTAACACTTAGGGAAAACCTAAGCTATGTTGTTTGGGCGTTGGGGTGGGGTTTTTTTCCTCTTTTAATCTTAAGGATATTATTCTGATAATGAATGCAGTTGGTTAGGAGTTTGGAAGATGAGTGTGCAGGAAAAGATGGTGCAGTCTTGAAGTGCTGGCTTCCTCAGGTGGTTTTTTAATGTCTAGGAGAAACACTTAAAATGTGAATCATTACAGCTTCTGGCTAACTTTGGATGAACTAAAAATTACAGTGGCTGAAAGCATGCATTGACGGAGTCTGTAATAAAAAAATATTTTAGTATGTATTTGTGGTAGATTTATTTCCATCACCCAGGTTAGCCAAGCTGGTGGAAGGAGCAAGATTAGTAAAATAAACAAGTAGCTTTAGATTAAAGAAAAAAAGGAAATAGCTTTCGTCCTTAGCAACCCTACAGCTGAAAGAAGTTGTACAACGAAATTTTATACTTTCATGTGGCAGTGTTAAATTATAAAAGTTTTGGGGGTGAGGTGAATTAAATCAGTTCCTCCAAATATTTCTGTTATTTACTCTGATACTGCCTTACAGTCTCCTAATAGTTTGCTCTGTAGGTGGCAGAAAAGGAAGAGTAAAACTGTTAACTCATGCTGATTTTGCATGTGAGAAATGTCACTAAATGAAAGTGAAGGTGGATGTGTTCATGGACGCCTCCATTTTCACAGCTTTCAGTGAACTCCTGAAAGTCTCTGGGGTTCAGATGCTTCAGACACTGGTGGAACTCCAGGCATTCAGTTCCATTTCTCTATTTAAGACCTCTTCTGTTGTACATAGAGACATCTTCAAGTTGAGTTCTTCAGGCTGAAACTGCTGCTTTCCTTCTGGCCATTGCCCCTCTCCCCAGTCCTAATGGTTGCTTCAGCTCATTTGTCAACTAATTATAAAATCCTATTATCATGCTCATTATTTGTCCTCCATTTTGTTGGGACCATCCCATTTACATTAGATATTTGTCTTCTAAGTGCCATTTTTGTTGTGCTTAAAATCATCTCCACGACCCTCTGAGCACCACAGCGAAAACCTTGAACGTGCCTTTTGTCTTCCAGATCTCACTGCTGATTGGATTCATCAGCGTAAATAATTCTCCATGGACAGATTACAGTGCATACAGCTTCTTTCAGATTGTCACCATGTGCGACTTGGTTATGATTTTGTTCTTCTACGTCATGCACATTTTCAGAGTCTACAGGAAGCTGACTTGTGTTAGCTGGCCACTCGCGGTAAGCCCGGGTTCCTCTCCTCTCGTGGGGGTTGGTGTCCCACTTTCTCAGGCCATTCCCTTGTGCTCTCTCACAGAGGTGGGCTGTCTTTCACTCAATTCTTTTTTGCCTCATATGCAAATCCTTTTGCTGCTTGTATTCAGTTCAGCAAATTCTGCAACTGTAAGATTTCCAGCTGATTTGGATTTGATTCTGCCCTGCTTTACACAGACCTAAATCTAGATTTACTATATGGAAGGCAATAATTTTATTAAGAGACAATCGAAAGGAAGCTACTGATCATCAAGCCTTCAGCATATGGATCCTAGCTCAGGTCATTTATAGCAGCTCAGGGATTGCTAAAGTACCAAATCATAGCATTAGAATTCATGTACTACATCCTGTCCCAAAATAAAGTCCATGAGTGCTATTTAAATCAGAAGTGCCTCTTTTTGGTATGGTTTTGGATAACTTAAACAATAGCAAAACATAGGAGCCTCAGCCTGATTGCTGTAGCCTGGCCATTCCTGGGATATCCTGCAGGATGTTCCTGCCTCTTTGCTGCATTTCCCATACACATCCATCTCTCATATCCTAGCAGAGAACTAACAGGCAGCACCAAAAATGTGAGACCTGAACTTCCTCAGTAGCTCTGGCTCAGGTCAGTTAACAGAAGAGTTCTGCATCCTAGTGTGGGATGATGGATTTTAGCAACCTCTTAGAACATGCCTCCCTCACATGTGTTAGTTCCATTGAAGAAGGACCAAAGGAGTGGGGAAAGCCAGCTGAAGAGATAGACAGGAATTTTGGAAACCCAAGAAGTGGCTGGGTGGTGGTTAATGGAAGCTATGTGAGTAATTTACAGATCTAAGGTAACAGTTTGTCCATTCATACAGTTATAAACAGAGAGAAAATTTTAATTTTAATTTTCTTTTTAGCTGAAGAATATGGTTAGATTTTTTTTTCAAATGTGTGCCACCACTATCTGTTTCTAAAGGTACTTATTTATCTAGAGATAATACAGATGCAGGGATTGAAATAAAGGAGTGAAGTTGATATAATGATAGTTTAATAAATGACAGTTTTGCAGAGCAGCAATTAATGTGTGCATTGCTGTAACAGGACTATGCTATTTTTGCCTCTGCATGGGCTGCTTTTGTGTTTTTTGGGGGTTTTGGATGTTTTTTGTTTGTTTGTGGGTTTGGTTTATTTGGGGGGCGAGGGGTTTTTTTGTTTTTGTTTTTTTGTTGTTGTTGTTGTTTTGTTTTGTTTTTGTTTTTGTTGTGTGTTTAATTATTCCTCAATGTTTCAGAGTTTAAGGCACTGAAGTTTGTGGCTGCTCAGCTTCAGAAAGCTTTATAGGATGTGATGCTTGAACATTGCTTCTCTGTTACAAAACAAACAACCTCATTTTCAGTCACATTTAAGTATCTTTAGAACAGAAGAGGAAGACATGTGAGAGAGTCTGGGAAACTACAGCTAGCATTTGGATGAGTTTCCTGGCAGGATCTTTACATTGCAATCAGGGGCGTGATTTGCAGCCAGTAAAGCTGAAGTGGCTCAAGAGGTTGTTCATTGCTGACACCTTTTAAAGCTTGGAAGTATTTCTCCAGAGGGGCACTCTTCCGGCCCTGCCAGGGATTGGTTCTCCACCTAATGTGGCCTTTGATGACTGTTGCAGCTTTGCCCATCCCTTGGATTCCTCTAAAGTAGTAGCCTGTGTACACTGCTTTATTTGATGTCTCTAAGGAGGCAGTGGCATGTCCCATTTGCCTGCTGCATCATGGGCTAGTCAGAGAAGCCTCCTTATGCATATGATTTACTCTGGCAAATGCAAGGGTTGAGATTTTGATTAGCCGAAACAAGTTTACAAATTAGGAAAGTAATTTGTGGTCTTGGAACCTACTTTACAGAAAAAAATCCTCCTCAGCTCTTTTTAACACCTGAGCAGAGTGAAACTGGTATGGTAGACCGTTCCTCTTCTGGGCTTTCCATGGACAGTTCCCTTTTGGGACTATATTCTATCTTCTGGTTTGAGACAGATTCTCTCCTGTCCTTCCTATTGGCTTGGCTCATGCTGGTAGGGCAATGCAGGTAAAGGAAGCAGATACCCACCTGCCCCACCCCCCCATGCACAAGAAACAACCCATGTTCAGTGTGCAAAAACCTGTACTGGTACCTGTACATAAGCTTTGTGAGGGTTTAAAATCAAAATCCACAGATACTCCTGCTTGTAGAAAGGTAAAATTGACTCCTGGACTGATACTTACCACACCAGAGAAGAGTTTAGATGTGGTGCCTTGGTCCTTTCTCAGAAAACCCCATGGCATCATGTTTTACTGCAGCTGTGCTTTTCGCAGCTTCCCTCCCTTTCTGGTGGTTTCCAGTCTCGGTTGGTGTAAGTTTTTAGTAAAGTGCAGCAGTAGGTCTAGTGCTTACTTTCTAAGATTATCAGGAGTAGGAGCATTTGGTTTTCCACTTATGCCATTTCATATAGGTTAGAGAAATATGTCCCTAAGGCTCCTTCCTTCCTCCAGAACCATCTCTTTAAGTAAGGTGCATACTTGATGCAATGGAGTAATGTTCCATGCTGAATTGAAAGGATTGCATCCATACCCAGTAAGTAAATCATATTCCAGTAGCATTAGTAGACCCAAACTGTTCTTTTTTGAACAGAAACTGAGGTTTGGTATAAAATCCACTCACAAGTTGCTGGGTTTGGGGTTTTTGCTTTGTTTTGCTTTGCCTTTTTTTTTTTTTTTTTTTTTTCTTTTTGACTGTGTTTTGTCCTCTGGGTTTGAGGGTTTGAGTCATCTCTGCCAACTTATTTTCTTTCTGAGACATAACAAAATGCTTTCCAGATAAGTTTCCCTTCTGATGCATGCTGTGCTTGTCTTTTCAGGAGTTTCTTCATTACTTAATTGGTACAATTCTGCTTCTCATTGGATCGATTGTAGCAGCAGCCAAGAGTTACAATATAACTGGACTTGTGGCTGGAGCGGTAAGACTGTCTTTGTTAGGCTTGATACTTTAAAGCTTTCAATATATCTATCACTTGTACCTCTGTTTTCTTACAGACTTACCTTGCTTGTGTCTTGGTTCAGTAAATGACCTTCTAGCTCATTTCAGTGAATGTTCTGTAACACAGGGCCAACAAAAATATTTTGTTGTCAGATGCTGGACTCACCACACAAGTTGGTATTTGTCCTGCCAGAGCGCTGAAACTAAAGGCTTCTGCTTTAACTCATAGGAGCTAATGTTATTAGGTGAAGAATTAGGACAATTAATTTTTGACAAAAGACTGTTGTAGCAGCTGGAAGTTACCTAAAGGATTTCACCCTCCTGTTTGGCTTTCAGTGCTTTCTGCTCCTGAACAGAGCCCTGTTCAAGATAATTTCTCCTGAGCTAAAACCCACTGGGACTCTAAGCTGATTTCTGGCAGGTGCTCTCTGCCTCTCTTGGCTGGCAGGCTTTACAGGGAGAGGCATGACTTCCAAGTGTGGGTGACAGTATTTTCACAGCAGCAGGACCTGAAATACCACTCCTCCAGAATAAAGAATTACTTTCAGAAACTTAGTCCTGATGATGCAAACAGACTAGAAGACCTACCTGACTTGTTTATTTGGCAGACAGCAGGGAAAGACTTGTTTGAATAGGGCAGCAAAAGAGCATCAGAGGTGCTGGAAACAGACTTTTCTTTCTTGCAGAATTCTAGTGAGAAGTTTAGAAGCTGACACTCCATGCTGCTGTCCAGCTTTTTCTCCCTCCCTGTGTATGACTTTCAGTTCTCTTTCAGTCTTAGCAAGACATAAGCTGCTATTATACTACAGAAACTTTGGGGGTTTTTGGTCTTTTGGCAGAATGGAGTAAAAAAACCCGCTTCTTTTTGGGTCTGTTAATCTCATAAAATGTGTAGCTGAATGTACAAAAGTGCCCATACATGCATGGAATATGTGTCATCTAATGCTCCATAAGTATTTGTGGTTTGTTTGTTTTCTCATCCAGACTTTCGGGTTCCTGGCTACAATACTTTGTGTTATAAGCATGTGGTCATCCTACAAGGTTTCGTGCATCACACAGTCAACAAGTAAGTATCGTGCTTAGTAACTGCCAGAATGCTTCCCAAAATGAATATTTATATTTTCTGGCACAGAGCTGTGTCTACCTGGAAGGATTTATTATTTCCCTGGTTGTTATGACTCAAAATTACTCAAAAAGCAGTAATTCCCAATTTTCTGTCATCACAGATGTTATCACAGCTAGTGACAGCAGTTAACAAATAACTACAAGAGCAAAATAAGTTGCTTCTAGCAAATAGTGAACACAGCAATGCTTTCTTTTCTCCCTCCCCCACCCCTTACCAAATGGTTTCCAGTGTGTTGCTTAATAAATTGCATGAATTTGTTTGTGGTGACACAAGTGACACTGTCTTCCTTTTCAAAGATGCATCTGTGTGACTCCATCACCTGTGCAAGACGTCTGCCTTACAAAACAGGAGACCAAAGAGGAGTGTCTGCTACTGAGGAGAGAGCCATGGGTATTTTGTTACCAGCCTGGACAAGCTGGTAACTTTGGAAGATCTACTTGAATGCCTATGCAAAACAATGTTGTGAACCAAAGTATTTTTGCTCCCCCCACCTCCCCCCATCCAAAGAAGTTTAGGATGGAGAACCTGCTTGTTTCGGAGAAAGACGACTTCTGTCTCTCAAGCTGGGCTGTGGCCGTTTCCAGCTGTTTGCAATAAGTGTATTTAAAACTCATTTGGACAGTCATTTGGTTCTCCTTTCAGGGGATGGAAAAATTCCTTCTGATTTCCTCCATATGTTTACACAAGGGGAATCTTGCAAATTCCTACCTGATTCTTAACTTCTAAGGATCATACATTTAACAGAGGAACAATTTACAAACTAATTTCTGCCTGGATAAGCTGACCCAAGCCTTTGTTACCTCTTTCTATCAGAACTGTGGACTTTTTCTAACATCAGCTCAGCCAGCATCAAAAATTATGGACTGCAACTTGAAAACATCGCTGCAAACACTGCCTCCTAGCCCCAAGAGTACACAATGAAATTGGGGATTTTCTCCGTGAATTTTTAGCAATCAAAGATTATTCGTTAAAAATTCCCTTGCCAAATACAGGAAAATATGTACCCAAGAACATACATTTAGTATTTTATGGGGTCTTTTTTCCCTCTTTTTCATAGTAAGACCACTTCTGTAGAAAATTTCTATGCATTTGCTATAAATTATTTGCTTTGTAATCTAACAGCGTTTATGGGAAGCCCATTGTGAATGGAACAATCTTTCTCTCTCTTACATGTGGTTTTGTCACTTCCTCTGCCTTAGCTGGAATCTGTGCTCCTGGGGACTCTGCCCAGAGCCTGGACAGATAAAACAGTTCAGTTTTGTCCAACCTGGTATCATCATGAAATTCTATGTAACTTTAGTGCTGAGACAATGCCTTCGTGGCACCTTTGTCTTTCCTTTTGCAATCCATCTCTGGTGAGCTGGGAATTCTTTGCAGGAAAAAAAGAAGCATGGGCCTCTCTTCCTCCTTGGTGCTTCTCCTTTCACGTCTAGCTGGGAAGTAGAGCTTGGTTTATTCTGTCAACTGCATGACAGTGCAGCAGAAGTTGGGTTTATAAGTTTACCAGGGACAGTATGGAAACAAAAAGCATTTATTGGCCTGCTGTATATTTTTCTGTTTGTCTGAAATTCTGCATCAATACTGCTAAGTAATTTATTCTCTCAGAGAATACTTCTTGTGCCTCATGGCAGGTCCACATATATTGCTATTTGTTGCTACCTTTTTTTTTTTTCTATCTTAATATATGTATCTTTACTTAGAATCCATTTTTAATTCCGACAACAGAAAATCGGCCAACTGCTAAAGTGTCAAAATTTTGAGTAAGTAAATGAAAATAACTGAAGAGATAACTTGATGAGGTAAGAATCCCCTTCCTCATGGTGCACAGTTTCTGTAATTCTTTTTGTTATTCCTTTTCAAAAGTGCTCTATTTAGAGCAGCACAGAGCAGGAAACAATTTGAAAGCACAAAATTCTGTTTTAGTGGATGAAGATACATATATGCACTCCAAGATAAAGTGCTTCAACATTAATACAGAGGATTATTCAAATAAACCATATATCAGGCAGGTATATTATTACTAATTTCATATTGGCTATTTATTTTTTTTACAATGTTCAACTTCTGCCCCCTACCTTCAGATGATATGTTTTGTGTTTAGTCAGGAATGAGCCATTTTTTTTCTTTTTAACAACCAGAATTGAGCATGTCTCAAAGGCTCTCTGGCTTAAGAGAACAAATGTTCTCAGCTGGGAATCCACTGTCAGCAGTGTCAGTGAGAGCTCAACCTTCCTTGTGCTGCCAGCACAGGACCAGTCAAATGGCCTTTTGTGACAAGGGACTTAATTCTGGGCACTTTGAGTGAAAATACCTGCAGAAGAAGGTACTCACACACACACAGACACACACACACCTGTGTGTGTCTGATTTTTTGCAACAGGGCTGCTTGATCACCAGTCCTCCTGCCAAGACTGACTTTACAGTTTTTGGAAACCAGCACTCTGACTTTAATTTGGACTGATAAGACAGATGTTTAAGGATACAACCTCTCCTGTTCCCCTAGAAGAAAAAGACTGTGTTATTTCTCCTTCACCTCCTGAGGTATCACCTCAGATTGACAGTAGGAACCTTCCCACAAGCTTTAAGCCCACTTGGCAATCCTGAGGCAAGCTGATGTTCTGCTGCAGACAGTGTGAATGCAGCTGAGCCCTCAGCGCTGTGGTGGCAGTGGGGAGAAGCACCTGCCAAGCACTGGGGCTGGAGCCTGAGCTTGTTCTGAGGAAAAGACTGTTTCCACATTCTCCTGGAACCATGCCCCCTCTCCTGGCACTATACCAGCTTTTTTTTCTCAGCCTCTCACATCACTCTGTCACCTGTCACCATATGGAGAAAAAAAAAGTCAAGGGGAATTTCATGCAGTCTAATAACCAAAGAATTTCTGAACTGTGTTCTGTGATCATCCAAAGAATATGTTTTGCTCTAAGTGCACTTGCTTATACCGGATCAAGAGATGTAAGTTACCAGTTCCCTTTTGGTTTCTGTGCCTACTGACAGGGCTAAAATATTCCTGCAGCTTTGGCTGTTGTGACAGTCCTGGGTCCATAGACCCACCAGATGCTCCTAATCAGGATGCTCTCAGGCTGGAAGACTGACATCTCTGCTGCCAAAGTTTCCTTGCTTTCCCCAAATCCTCCTTGTGAAGCATGTCTACCAAGAAAAGCACAGATTTTCTGTTATCACCAGCTCCACCGGGGGTCGTTGAATGACAGCTCCGTCTGGCAGGGAATTCGACACCTCTCTGCTGTACCTCTGCCAGCAAAAGTGTTTTAAGTTTCCTTCAGTGTCAACCTGGTTCTGAAAGCTCCATCTGTCTGCAACTTGGTCAAATATGGGATTCCAGCTGTTTTAGAAATAAACTCTCTTAGCTATTTGGGTGATGTGGAAAATCAGACTGTTGTCCTGGTCATTTTTTCCTTCCTCTACTTACAGCAGTGGCTTTCTCTCAGAGGAGTATCAGAATACATCCTGTAACTGGAGGACAATAGGTAAGAGCCACAGCAAAACTTGTTCCCTGCTGCTGTGTTTGGATGTGCTGGTCTCCAACTATCCCACCCAAAAGTTGTCCATCCTCTTCAGCCACAAGATGAGTGTAGTTTATCCTTTGAGCTAACACAGAATTTGGGATTCAGTTTTTACTGAAAAATTAAAATGTAAATGTTGGGAGAAGAAAATTGGTAGTACAAACTGTTTCATACTGTGAAAAAACCAAAACCTCATGTTTGAGCTCTGGAGGCTTGGATAAGCTGGAGAGTGAATAGTGCTTTTGTCAGATAGAAACCAGAAAAATGAGAAGGGGAAATGAAACATTTTAAAAAAGAGGAAGAGTGGCTTTGAAAATCTTGGGGACCGCAGTGCTGGAGGAAGACAGTGCAGGTTATGTGACCTGCATAACTTGTACACTTTCTCTTGCTAAGAATTGGTTGCACTGTTTGGAAACAGTTCACTATGTGGGGTTTAAAGGGGGTAGCAGGACACCAGGATAATGATAACTTGTAAGGAAGTGTATGTGTGGTGGTGGGGTGTCGAGTGATGCTCCATGGAAGAGGAGTAGGAACTTACTAGTTCAAGACAAAAAGGAGCAGAAGAGAAGGAAGATCAGGTTCAAACATCAGTAGAAAGCTTATGAGGGGAGGAACTAATGTGAGTGCTTTGTGCACTAACAGAAGTGGCAGATATTAACAGTTTCTGGCTCTGCAGACCTGCCTGGTGTGACTCAGAAGTCTCTTCACTGCTTGCCTGCACTTTATACCCTGTGTCTGGGATTTTCCTGCTCTGCTAAAGCTGGGGGGGGGATGCACAAGACTTGACCACAGGCTGTGGAACATGGCATGAAGTTGCCATATGCTCTGCCCTGTTTAACTTAAAATTCCTGCAGGCTCTATGGTGCTTACAGACAGCATGGAGCCACATGGTGCTGCTGAGGCTGTGTGCTGGCCAGGAGCCTTGGCCATCCCTGCAGCTTGGGCAAAGTATGGACCTGCTTTTACACTGAGTGCCATCAGAAAGCCAAAGAAAACTGGATTTACTTACCACTGGGCCCTGCTGGGCATCCTGGAGGTGCTGCTGGTTGTGTGAGCCAGGGAGAAGTGGGTACCAGAGAAAGGGAGGCCCACATCCTGTTGTTTCTGCCTGCAGAGATTTACACCCAGGTGGCAGGAGAGAGCCCTCACCACAAAGCTCTAAGGTGCTCTTAAGCAATCCACCTGTTTGGGCTGCTTGAAGTTTCACACTGGAGCAAGTGCAAGTGCCATGTCCTTGGCTTGCCTTTCACTCCTCTGCAGACACACAGGGCTGCACACTTGGGAGGCCATCCCATCCTGTTGGGAACAGGTGACACTTGGTTCCAGTCTCTGGTCCCAGGGCTTGTTTAACCCTGCTACATGGGAGCAGGTCAGAAAGTGGCACTAGTGCTTGTTATCTTCCTCTCCTGGAGAAGAACAATTACTTTTTTCCAGCACAACGGCAGCTGGAAAACAGGAAAAGAATTATGTCCTTTCTAGAGGTCACTGATTACCCACAGCAGGCTACTCCAGAGTTTATTTCTGTTCTGCCTGTCCCTCAGCCCAGTCCATCAGCTGGTCCCCTGGGTCAGCACACTGGTTTCTCACGGCCAATATGGCAAGTACACATCAGTGTTTGTTACTAGGGGCTGATCAACAAACAGCGGGTTCCCACCATCCCAGAGCTTCCATAAAATAAAAAAAGGGCCATATTTCTAATTAATTGATGATTTATCCTCTTGTTATCTCATATCTGTACTGTTCTACTATGTAAATGACTTGCCAATTTATTAAGGATCAAACAAGCTCTCATCACCTGCCTGAACCAGTCCCTCTGCCTTGAGGCAGTTGGCAAAAAAAAAAAAAAAAAAAAAAAAAAAAAGTTTGCTTTTTGCCCTTTACCAAACCTCTGCCTGAGCCGTGCTAACAGTGAAAGTGAAGCTGCCTGGCCATGCCCAGAAGCACTTCACAGATAGAAAGACTGGAAGTTAGGGGGGGGAAAAAAAGGGAAGAAGATGAAAACAATCTTTATAAGTTGCAATATCACAGGAGTTTCCTGCCTCAGGGATGAGGTGGCTGCCAAGACGAGCTTTCAGTTTTACAGGGAGGCAGAATTTAGATACCAAAATCCTTGGCATTGTTCTGGCTTAGTGCTGTGAAAGCTTGGCTTTAAGAGTCCAGCACTGAATAGTCCAAGGCCCAGTTTGACTGTGGCTGCTTGTAATATGCTGCAGGGGACAGCAGTATGATAGGGAGGGCTCATGAAAAGGGGGCTGTGAGGGACCTTGGCTTTTTGTGTGGTGATGGTGAGGAATGAGGACAGAGCTGAAAGAGAAAAGTGCAGATGAAGGAGCTAAAATGAAGGGGTCACTGCAGAATAGCAGTACTAACCAACCTTTCCTGAGGGAACAGCTCAGAACAGTGCTGTTCCTTGGATTAATATTTTTATATTGCTTCCTGAGCATAACACCACCTCCAGCAGCACCTGGTTTTTCCATATTGTTGAACTACAGCAGTACAGAAAGCACATTAGTATTTTCAAAAGCAGTTTTGTCACTGGGTAAATGCTGGCTCTCAGGTGAGACGTGTGTTTGAGTGAAGTATGTGTTTGAGTGAAGTATGTCTTTCAGAGCACTAGCCAGCTATAAAGGCATGAACTTCTGAAGCAGAAGAAAAGGATTAGGGAATAGATAAATTTGTTTCAACTAAAATTAATTTTTGATAATCCTGGTTTGGACTGAATTGAATTAAGAGTGCCCAAGATAGTGTAAATTTCATTTATTACTCTTTAGATGTTTGCAGACCTAGAATAACAGCAACACACAAAGCAACCATTTGAAAGGAATAAACTGCAACCTCTAAAGCCTAAACCAAAGAGCAGCAGTCCTGCCCTCCTCGGGTGACAAGAGGTTCTGCCTGCAGTGCAGTGTAACCCAGGAATGCCCAGGTGTCCTGGTGCCAACACTTGGTGCTGCAAAGGCCCCAGGTTACTCTGCCTGGCCCTGCAACGATTTTGGCCCTGCCTGGTGCACAGAGGCACTGTCACACTTCAGAGCCATTCTCCCAAGGAGCTGGGGCCATGCAAAGGCAGGGTGGCAACTGTGCAGCAAGCCAAGCACTGGGAAGGAGGGAATAGCACAGAAAAGGAGCAGGCTGAGTGCTCTGTGCTTGCATATATGGGTATGTGTAGGAAACCAGCCCTGTGTGGGGGCGAAGGAAATACCTGTGGGTGCTGAAGGGGCTCCCAGAAAGACAAGACCACACCAGCTCTTGAGGCAGAGACATCATTCATGTGGCATGAGATGATGCAGAGGCATCATCAGAGACATGCATGTGTGTGAATGATGTGGCAGCTATTGCAGGGTGATGGGGCATTCCTCCCTGCAGAGGGGAATATCCCCAGGCCACTAATGGAGAGTCATTGCTAAATTAAGTATGTCTGAACCACTTGTTCTTTTCTTACATGTTTGCACTTGTGTAGGAAGAGCAACACAGACAGGCAGCCCTCTTAGCACAGGAGGAATTGTAACAAGAAGGAACTGGAATGTGGGGAAGAAAACTCCACAGGTGTAGACCTGAGGCATATAACTCTTCAGCCTACGAGGTCAGACTAGGAAATTAGAGACAGCACCCATTCTGCACTACTTTTACAGCTCAAAGAGAGTAAATATCATTGTCCCAGGAAAAAAAGCACAGTGTATCGTAGAGACCATTTGCATGGGACTAGCCTTAATACTCAGCCACTCTCCCCTGCACGTCTGATGAAGGAAGAGAAGGGCAAGAGTGAATCATAGCAGGGAGTCAGAGTGCAGGAGTTACCCTTCCCCTCTGATTCACCCTCTAGATGTGCCTCTTCTCCATCAGCTACCAGGGCAGCTTGGCCTGTCAGCTGGAACATGTCAGGGTAGAGCTGAGGAGACATGGCTTTTACCTGCCCATGTGTAGCTGGGGCAACACTCACCTTTTAATCCTAGCACTTGTATCTCAGCACATAACAGAGCTGGTGCTGTAGCTGGGTGGATGGGAGGGGACCAGGCTAGGGCTTTGATACCACCTCAAAGCCTGTAGCTAGCCAAAAGCACCCATTTGCAGCTTCCTTCTATTACATCTGCAAGCCAGCTGTGATGGTAGGGTATGACTCCCCTCCTCCCCTGCCATCACACACACACAATTACACTAACACAACTTTCCTTTATTATCAGTATTGGGGGCTATAGGAGGTGGACTGGTGCTGGGGGCTTTGTACCACCACTAGTATGAATTACAGCTCTGGTGGAGTAACAGCTCCTTTTACATCAGAAGTGCTTTGTCTGTCTAGCACAGCCTACTGTTATCACTACATCTGTAAATCACTCTTAACATAAAGCTTAATGATCTGCATCCCCCTTTTCCATGAACCCCTGCCAAACAAGAGCACAATGCTGCAGCTGTAGCTATTAAGCTATGGTGGCAGCAAAGCACTCCATTAATACCTCATGCTCAGCAGTTTGTGATGCATGAGAGCTGAATAATTATGCCCTTGTTACCCTCAAATGAGAGGCACAATTGCCAGAAACAAGCGTTTACAATTAAAAAAAAAAAACTGTATCAAGTCAAGGACAACATCAGTTCATTCATAAAACAAGCCTTTCTGAGCAAAAGGACGATGAGGCAGAAAACAGGCTTACATTAACGAGCCAGTTGTTTCTAGAGCTCTATTGTACCCTCTCAGAAAGGCCTCCACAGCCTCTTTATCCCAGCTGTTTTGAGAAACTAGCAGGCAGAGATTTAGCCAAAGCTCTTGTTGCAATGAGTTGCACTGATAGGGAAATTTAGTTCAGGTTTGAGGTACAGGAATGGGAAAAAGGGCTTTGGCAATGCGAGTATCAAAACCCAGGGCTCTGAAGCATTTGAAACTGAGCAGGCAGGCAAAGGAGACTGAAAATGGGTATTAGTGAAAATAGGAGTGATGAGTCTGTCCTCCTTGCTGAGGATGCCTTGCTGCTCACATCAGGATAGCAGCTCCACACCTTTGGTTAGTGGAGCGCAGAGACCACAAAACAATTAAGTAACTGTCCCTTCCTTACCTAGAGCTCAACATGAGCAGGGATTTCAGAATCATGTCTGCACTGATATTTCTGGGAGAGGAACAGCTGGTGCAAAGGAAGTAGTTAAAAGGAGGGCTGTAGTGCAGACAGACTTGCATTATTTTGAGCAACATTGCTCCATTTTCTAAGGAATGGTAGAGCATATGGTAACAGAAAACTTGTCGTCCTTTTTGTCTTACCATGTTGTGCTTCCTGTAAGTCCAAGTGAGGACTAAAAAGAGAGCTCTGACATAAACTCCAAGCTTAGCACTGCAGAATAGTGCCTGCCTCCGTGCAGCACATCTAGCAGTGCATACCTGACTGGGGATCTGCTGTCCCCGTCTGGCTACATGTGTCATGCTGCAGAAGAATGTGCTTGTGCTGTCACCTGCTCGTGAAGCCTGACTCTCACCTCAGGACTTGCAAACTTCAAAACAGACAAGTCTAGTTTCTTTTCCCACCAATAATTCAGCCAAGAGATAATAGGTCATGAGAAACGAACTGAGTAAGTGATCAGGGCACGTGGGCCGGCCAGAGCAAGTTTCACTGGGATGCCTGGACTGGAATTGCAAGAAGTCCCGTCTGGCATGCTTTACAGCTATGGTTGCCAATATGTCTGTTTGTGGGCCCTATTTTTTTTCCAGCATGCATAATTTGCATTTTTGGATAATAAGCTTCCCTCATTTAACTTCTCAAGAGTCCAGGAAATGCACAGATACGCCCCACTCCATTCCTCCCCCACCCGTGATCCAGACCTTTAATTGAAAACCACAGCATAGGACAGACCACAAAGTTCTCCAAGACTGCAGTGCAGTGTTTTAAGTGCAGGTGTTGTCCTGCAGCTGAAGCTCAACTTGAATTTTTAAAAACGTTTATTGGCAGGTTACAAAACACAAGTAATGCAAGTAAAACCCTTTCAAACTGCTTAGGAAAAGTATCTCCTTGAGACAATACTGGTGAGATTATATTGTCAAAAATCCTTCAAGCTACATATTAAGAAATAAGAAAATTAATGGAAAGAGTATCCCTGAAATGTACAGTTCAATTTATAGCCACACTGACAAAAGAGGGACATGGGGGCTTCAATCCCACTGGAAATTCAGGTGGGAAGAGGACAGAGTCCTTCAGACCAAGTAATTTCAATCCCAGGATCATCTTTGCCCTCTTGTGGACAACCTTCCCTCCTGCAGCTTCGCGACAGGGTCCTGTGCAGACGGCAGGAACAATAAAACACATTTCTGCCCTTCCCTGTGCTTCCTTCCACAGGCTAAGAATAGCCATTCCGAATCCGAGGGGCAGCCACACCCAAAACCCAGCCAAGCAGTGACCTTTGCTTGGCTCCTGCATGATCACAGCTGTGTGAGAGAGCAGGTCCTGCTCCTTGCTGTAAGGACAAAAGCCATCCCAAAGAAAGGAAACACATCTGTGCCTTGATGGAGGGATGGACAGAGTGAGCAGGTGGTGTCTGTGCGCTAACAAAGGAAAGCTGCATGCTACCAGCCCATATTCTGCCCTGCTGCACTACATTCTGGTCCTTCACAATGAACCAACTTGGATTACGCTCCTGAGAAGGGGGTGTCGTGATTCTAGCAATAACATGACTTAAACTGTGTGGTCATGCTTCAAATTATTAAATCTAGTATTTCTGAGTTATTTTCTCATGGTGTAAAATCCACCACTGACATACCTTTCTAATACAACATTTTGCCTTGACTGTTTTCCTGCATCTAAGTAATTAAAAGCATTTGAGACCTTTTTCTCTTATGACTCCTTACAATTACACTCATCTCTGGCAACTTCATCAAAGAGACAATTTCATCTTTAAAACTATTTCATCTTTTCACGTTACAAAATAAAGGAAAGCATACTGTGGCATTCCAGTTTCTGTGCCAACAATGAAGGAAGTGTTATTCTCCTCCTGTGTACAAGATGACCACCAGGTAATAAGTAGTCTGTAGGATTATGAAACAAAAAAGTGCTCTTCTGCCAGAAAGCAAAACATGCAGGTTTGCTTCCTTTTCCTCACCCTCTACCACTGACAATCAGCCAAACAATTTTTTTAAGATCAAGTGGCTCTCCCTCAACCAAGGAAGTCAGTGACCTGCATTTTTCTACACCAGAATAAATTATTCACTCTCAACACCTTTTGCTAGGTTGTGCTCCTTCCTTTAGCAAGTCTGCCCCTCTATTTTTTTCTGTTTCATGTAATCAAGACAATAGGAAGCAGCACCTGGATTATGCTTCTCACACTAACTTACAGACCACGTGTAAAGGCTACTGTAAACTGCTTTGGCTGGACTCTGTGGTCAGGGGCAATACTGACCTTATCAGATCTTTTTTCCTGGGAACTTCCAGTGAGAATATCCAGCCAGTTGGACCCTCTTCCCCAGGAACAGGCAGACACAATGCAAGCTCTTTCCAAACCAGGAACAAAGAATGATGTTATTTCCTATGGCTGGCTTTGGGAGAATTAGCAGCACCAAATCATAACAGTAAAAACAAGAAACACTTATTTACTAAACCTTTATTTAAAAAAATGATTACAAAATATTTTATAAAGTTCCTTACATCAAGAAAACATTAGGCATTAAAAATATCACAGGTTTAGAATGATAAAAAATATTTAAGCATTTAAAAATTATTTAGATGGACATTCAAGGCAACACAGGAAACAAAACTATAAAATTCTTACTTTATACATATAAAATTAATGTATTACCATCCTGCTTTAATTCTTAATGGTATTAAAAGTGATATATAGCTCTGTCCAGCATAAAATTTAATATCCAGAGAGCTGCTTATGTTTACAGCAATAGACTAAAAAAGAGATGAATTCCCATCTTAAAGGCACTATCAGCATCTTGATTTGCTACAGTTTTATAGAACCTTTGAAAAATTTCACTAAGAATTTCCCTTCAGTGTAGAAAGCTTGGTATTTTATTGCACAAATTGGAACAAGGATCACCATGACAGCCATTATGCAAAAACATCTTGTGCTGAGCTCTGAGAATTGCATGAGATCGCTCACTGCTCTTTCAGGTTGGAAGGTGCAGAGATAGAACTCACCTGTAACAGACCACAACCCTTCCCTGCTCTTTTGAAGCACAGGGCACAGGCAGTAAGGCACAATTCCTTCCCATACTCAGAACCAAAGGGCACTGTGATTTTAATGTGATTTTTGCTTCTTTCCAACAGGCTTTACTACCAGTTATCACGAACAGAAATGTTCACTTTGCCAGCAGAAGAAGTTTGAGGCACTTGTATCTAACAGCACTTCAGCCAGAGCGCCCATCACTCTTCTGAACAATCCCTAATCCACTTAAGCCAAAATCAGCCACCTTAATGGAAGCAATTTAAACAGGTGGTTTAAATAAGGTCAGCTGACTTCATCAGAAGCAGGCTGGGAAACAAGCAAAGGGCTTTGCTGACAGAGCACGAGGGGTAAGAGACATCCAGCCATGCACACAGAGCTCCTGCAGAACCAGACGTTTAATCCAGCTCCAACAGCATTCTCGAGGATCAGGCTAATTAAGAGACAGACATTTAATGCCAGCACCTGACACCAGAGGCATCAAAGGGACATGTCAAGACTGCAGACCAGTCTGCTCAGTCACTGCAGCAAGGAAGTCTCTCCCCCACCTAGACTGGGAGGTCAGAGGAGCTCGGAGTGATAAGGAAAGCTAGGATATGGGAAGCTGATAAAGCAGTTAAAAAACTAACCTCACAGAAGCAGAAAACAGCACACAGACATGCAAATCTGCTTCTCAACTATTTTAAAACAGAGCAAAACCACCTTATGAGGTGCAAGGATTAACACCACCATCATGTTAGCCAACAGCTGGTTTGGAAGCAACATTTTAGGCAACTGCCTTAAACCTGCAACCATTATGTGACTTGCTCCTAGTATTTAACTACTACATGACAGACTATTGCCAAGTAAACTGCCAAGGCTGGGAGATCACAGTTCCCTGTGTATCTGGGACTTCACAGTTCCCTTTCTGTATCTCCAGGAATGGACATCAGTAACACATCACTTAGGTGGGGAAAAGCCTATAGAAAAAGCAACCAAAACCCAGACCTCAATTAACTTATCTTCAGGCTGAGAAAAATGACATGAAAAATTACCTGAAGATAGAAGTCCATTCACAGTGCTGCATTGCTTAATAAATACTTAGCAGCACAGTGTTGCTCTTACACTATATTTACAGCTACCAATTACAGATGAAGATTTAAAGACTGTGGACATTTTAGTGTGGAAAAAAACATCAGTAGGACTCTAGGCAATAAAAAGAAAACAAAACAAGACTTTTGGAATGTTACTTATATGGGCACGGTCCCCAGAGTAAGACATTGCAGATCATAGAGGAGGTATTTCTCATTATGGATATTTTGTATCACCAGTAACACTGCTTGTAAACCAAACATCTCTAATCTACCCAGTTATCATCAGAGAAAACTACAGCAAGCACTGTCTGAAATCAGGTTTTAGTGCAAACAGACACCACTAAATATAAGAAGAAAAAAAAAAGCCAGTCCAAACAGCATTTCTTCTTTACAACACAAAAAATTCTATGAGGGAAAGTATCTCTTCTATGCATAGCTCTAAAACCAAACGACAGCTTTAACTTGGTGCTTCACATCACCCAGCAAAATTTTACATCCTCCAAGCAAAGTGTAGTGTCAGGCTTAAGTCTCAGGCCATAGAGAGAGAGAGAACACAAACTCACACTCATCAGAAAGTGGCAGCAATGGGAAAAAAAAAAAAAAAAACCCAACAAAAAACCACCAAATTTTGACTTGCTATTATTCCTTTGTCTTAAAAGAGCTTCCTCTTCCTTTCCCAAATACAGCTCAGCCAATTTCTGGAGGGCTTGGTCTCAATGCTGCCACAATAGCTTACAGGACAGGGAACACACCAGATTGGGATATCGGTGAAATGCAGTTAATGCCTGGGAGACACAGCAAATGTCTCAAGCACTCAAACAAGGATTGTTACTGCATGATCAGCTTTTTCTTTTTTGCTTTGGTATTTTAGAACATCTCCTGGCTTACAGTAATTTGCTCTGCTTTTGAAGGCTTTCCTGTTAAGAGAGGCGTAGCAGTCTTGCTTTTACCTCAGACATCAGAAAAATGCTTTTTCAGCACTTCATTTCTTGTGGAGCCATCAACATCTGGTCTGACACATCTGTCACTTGTCCAATACATGTCCCATCAGTAGTGTTCCTTGCAGACCTACAGACAGTCACTTGCAAAACAAATCAAGGGGACAGGTGCTTATTTACCTGTTTACCAACTGAGCTAGTCAGCAGCAAGGAGTCTCCAGCTACTGCCATATTTATAAACACAGGAAACGGTGAGGTTCAAAATCATTGTGGCAAAACTTAGCATCATCTATACAAGCTGCATATGGCATTAACCTTGCAAGTAATATCCACCAGGGTAGAACCAATGTGCTGTAAGGTTTTTCCCATTGATATTCAGATTGCTACTTCTGGGGTTGCTTCATGTAAATGTTTATTCTTTATCTTATTCCTCTCACTGCTGGCTTTTCAAGTTTCTTCCTGCAACTGCTCCTTTCAGTTTCAGCTTTTGAAACCATCTGAAAGAAGATTCTGGCATGCAAGTCCAAACTTTGACAATCATGGGGTGCAAAACTGTCTCCTTAATATACCATTTACATTAGCTTCCCCATAAACCCTCTATAGTCACTATACCATTAAACTGATCTCCACAGACAGAACTGAGACATAGGAGTAGTAAAAACAATCCAAACCCCCCTGTTTAAGGATAAACATTCCTGTAAGGTTCCAGTTAGGTACTCCTTTCACATTCAGTTTGACCAGGAAGTACAAAAATGAATTCTGCTGTACTAATTTATAACTCGCAACAGAAGCATCTGGTCCATTTACCCAGGAAATATCTTTAGGCTGTAGCTCAGAATTTATGCCCCAGGCATTAACCTTTATTAGTCAGCTCTGTCAAAATCAAACCAGCACTCTGCTGTCCTGAAGTTATTCTGTTTAGACCCAAGGTGTTTTAGTGCCTGTCATCCCAGCAGGCGGCAGGACCCGTTGCCTTAGAACACGATGCTCAAGATGCCATTACCTGATCCAAGAATCCAAAAAAATTTGTGATGAGCAATCCGTACAAAATCGATTAGAACAAAGAAACAGAAGTTGTTACCTACAGTGCACTAAAAGTTCATTTCAGTTTGCACCAATTAAAAAAAAAAAGAAAAAAAAAAAAAAAAAAGAAAAAAAAGAACCAATTTCAGGAAGTTAGCGTCGTTTATTCAGTGGCTGATGTTCTGTGGTACTCGGAGTGTTACCAGCATTTCCAGGGCGTCCATCGGGGTTTGGTTTTCGCCTCTGAAAGAGCTCCATTCCAAACTCGGCTGCAAATGCAAAAGTGGCAAAAAATCCAAATACCTGGGAAAGTGACAGAAATACATGATTTTAAAATGCATAAACAGTAATAGTATCCTAACATACTTTGAAGAGATTTGCTGTACCATTTTATATACATTAATAATGCTTATATATTAAAATTGAAGTCCTCCTTAATAGCTAGTTCCATTTAAATTAGACACAAATCAGAAATCATCATTCTAGCACATTCATTGCTGAAGATTTTACAGCTTTCATTCCTTTAATCAAGTGTGAACCTTATACTGAGTTCTAATCAACCTTTAATAGTAAAAGTGTATTAGTTTCATTGCCAAAATCAATTAAACTAGTATGGCATATTAGCAGACTATTTATTGAAGAGAGGACTGCTGACTAATGAAGTAAACAAAGAAGAATAACATGCAGAAGGTGAAGGAAGAGATGATCTGCAGAGCCTCGGTCAGCAAGAGAGAATGAAATGACATTTTGTGAATGACATTTCGTTACTAGTCATGGCAAGATGAGAAGTGGTAAAGAGAAGGCAGCTTTTTTCAAACAAGGAAAGAAATATATGCAATATTCTAACTCTACCTAAATTTTACACAACTGGTTTGGACCAAAGTAATTTGACATTAATAAGTATTAAATCACAGTAGTTTTAATTTTTCCTGTACCAGAAAAAAAAAAAAGCAAAGCTGAAACCTAATTTATGCTCAAATTATTAGGTCTAAACAGATCTACATCACTTAAGATTACTGTACAAAAGTGTGTATCTCTAATAGCTGATGCTGCCCATGGAACAGAATTCTCTTGCTTTCTTTTCCAAATCATTTTTTTCTCATTCAAGAATTTGATCTTTTAAGCTCATATGTTCACAATTGCAAGGTTACTCAAAAGAAGTATTCAAATGACTAGGGAATTATGACATCTACAGCATCCCAAAAGCCCCTTCAGTGCCTTGCCCTGAGCTCCTCAGTGTTCCCTAGGAGATGAATGCCCTGTTGCTCTACTATGTCTGTCACTGAGGGAACTGCTGATCTTATTGCAACTGTGCAAGTCAGTGTTGTCCACATGTGTTCTCTAAAAGCAAAAGGCAGGATTTCTTGATGACTTTGTGAGGGGGTGACATTATGAAAGGACAATTGAGGGAAAACAGAAATTTCAGAAGTAGGGTATCAGAGAACTGGGCAAGCTTCAAGAGATGACAATGTTGAACAGCAAGAGATGACAGGAAATCCGAGGCAGAAGGCAAAAGGTGGGGAGCTGCAAGTGCACACAGAGCTTTCCAGCAATCCTGAGGAATGCCAGCTCTTTGGATTTCCTATGGTAAGTTTCTGGAAGGTCTGAAACAGCTAATTCCTCCCAAAACATCACAGTGCACTGAGTTCTATTCCCTGCCCAGTTTCTTTTTTGCAAATTGAATGAAGTTTAGAGGGCAGAGAAATTAACATACCAGATATATACAAAGTAAATCTTGCCATTTTAAGACTTACACATGCAGTTTTTTCAACAGCAGAGCCAGAGCAGGTTGCAGAAAACACTATTGATGCTAACAGAAACCAGGCAGCTATGATTGGCACAGCCCAAAAATTCTGCAAATATATATATAAAAATATATATAATTTAACTGTAGATAGGTTACCTAAAAAGAAAAAACATCATAACAACAGCTGAGTCAACCTGCCTGTGAATTTATGTTTTGATACTTCGATGCTAATGGAAGCTTCAGAAAATACATTTTACAACTACATTTCAAATGACATTCAACATTATCAGCTATTTAAACAGCATTATCAGCTATTTAAAGGAGTCTGCCCTGTTTTTGTTTTTAAGTATTTAATTAATTTTATCTAACCTTTTTTCACAATCAAATTCAAGCTCAGGACAACCATGAGCTTTATTCCTTAAGTAAAACATTTGGGAAATTAGAAAACTGTAAGGAAATGTGCTCATTCAAACCTTTTACTACACTCCCTTATCTGTACCCTCAAATAAAGACCCTACTGTTTGCTCTGAAGGCAAATAGGAAGGGACACTTGTGAGATGTAATAATGTTCCCACTGACGTTACAGAGCAACTTTCTCCCACTGCTGGATCTCCAGAAGTATAAAGCCATAAACTGTAATGAGTTGCGATTATTGCCAAAAAGGAGGTAGTCTACACCCAGCAGGAAAATAGACAGGGTAAACTGATAAATTGCAAGCATCATTCTGGTGGTAAACTGTATTCCATATGCATATGCACACACGATGGCTATGCTGTAGTATTAGTAGCATTAATGTGGAAAGACTTTTCCACACAAGTCCTAAAATCCTGCAGGTAGCCAACTTTGAAAAAGATGTCAATGTAAACTCTCAAAGCTGGCTCATTTTTAAAGTCTAATATACTTTAATCTACCCTTTACATGGAGAAGAAAAGGAGATTCATTTTGCATAGGCTTTTTACTCCACAGCAGACTTTATGCACTTAGAAGAAATGGTTTGTTTTTCAAACAAAAAATTTTCTTACCAGTTTCTTCACTTTATCTTCCCCCAGTGATTCATACAAATCAGTGCAATACACACACAGAATCAGGAGGCTCAAAAGAAAGGCACTGCAGCTTACGAATTCAAAGAAGTAAAGTCCACTACAAGTGACGCAATCATCCACAATTTCTTCAAAAAGAACAGCCATGAAAGAGAAAATCTGCAAACAAATAACATGCTTGAGTTGGATTAAGTCTCTAACATCATCAACAAGCAGACATCTTTGATATGAAGACTAATAAAGCTAGCTGTGACAAAAACTCTCAATCTACAAAGAGTTTGGTGAAGTTCTGCACTATTTTCTTACAGACAGAAATAATTATACAATGACATGGTTTACACTTGGTTGTTAAAAGTGGTCAGTAAAGCACACCCAGGTAAGCTGAGCACACAGCCAAACAGAGGCTTCTTGATTAGACAGACAAGATTCCTGTTATGTGGTTTTGTGCAACTGCCAGTTGGAAGAGATGAGGCAGTGTGGAGAACACATATCCTGCAAAAATGCTACCGCTAACTACTGCACTCAGTTCTGAACATATTTGGGTTCAGGGAAGTGGGGGAAACTGGACAGCACTGACACACTCAGCTGCCTCCCTAAATGTTCACAGCTGATGTCACCTTGCTTGATAAAACTTCAGAAAAACTCCATGAACCCAACACTCACATGCTTGTGACCCAGTAATGACGGAAGCTGAACTGTTCTTGTAGGAACCAAAACTTTACACTGTGTTCAAGTTGTGCTGGACAATGTTTAATCTATGCAGAGGTTTATCTTCACCTTCCTGCCACAGTGTGTTTTGAGAAAAAAACGTGACTTAGTTCCTGTACAGTCAGCATATCCCTGCTGCTGGATTTTCTACTATTTTATTGTACAAGAAAGAATATTGCTTTATTTAACTGTTCACTTATTTTGGCCACTTCTTGCTAGTTTCCTTCATCCCATAGACTTGGCATAGCTTTACAGATCTTCATAGTAAGGAGTTCACCAAATTAAAACAAAACCATGAGCAGGAATCAGACTGGGTCATAAAAATGAGACTGATATGAGAATGACTATCATATTTTTAATAAGAGTATGTGGGCAATAAAGAGATTGACAGTTCTTTGTTTAAAAAAAATCTAAATTTAAGATTCAGAATTGTTCTTTGAAAATAACCACTAGTCTTCAGTTTCAGTTTTCTCACAGTAAGAACAACAATTTAGCAGCAGGAAGTGTAAATTCCCCTTATGAAGCCACCTCCCAGAAGAGCACTTCAGAGAACTATGTTTTGGAAATGCAACAATATAAAGTAAACAGGAGCTCAGAAAGGGAAAGAATGGGAGCTGAGAAACTTCAATATTACTATCAGGCCTCCACATACTTCCTTTCTCTCTCACAGTGGCTGGCAACACAGATTTCTCAGCAGCCCTTGCACCTAAACCAGTGAACTACAATGTCAGTTCAGGAATGTTTCGAACTCTGACTTTCCAGTTTTTATGGTTTGGGTGTTGTTTTTTTTTTTTGCATTTCTAAACATGTGCTTATGGTTGCATCCAATGACTTTCAATTTCACATTTTTCACGAGGTCAGCTGTGAGATAGCACTGTACATGAAAACTTATCTCTTTTTATAAGCACTGGAAACTGAATGCCATCACTTTCACTTGGGCTGAAACAAAACAGAAAGAAAATAATCCTGTCCTTAAAAGAAAGTATATGTCCAGATAAACATAATATGCTCTAAATAACTGAAAGAAGCTTCTCCACTGAGTGTACAAATGGGTTGAAAAAAATCTCACTCAAAAGAGCAGTTATAAAGAGTTCAGTGTCAAATAATTGAGATTTACCAAGTAGAATCCTGTGTGGGACTTGTCCAAGTCAATATTCATTTTTTTTTATTAATAAGTTGAGTAATAAAATAGAGTACATCATTAAAAAAAAGTTGGCTTGAAGAACTTTGAGTAAGTGCTTTGATTAAGTTAATGTATCAGCAGGGCATTTACAAGATGCCAGAGAGCTCTGCTTGGGTTTTTTAACTTGCTCTTTGAAATCACTATCAGGAAAAAAGGGGATTCCTCTGTTGTCCTACTACCACAAAAATAGCTTTAAACACCAAAAGCATTGTTGGAGAAGCAATTGTTTTGGATTTTTTTTATTATAAGTCCTGTCTATATGTACACCAGAAATTAAACATCTTCATCTGTCTCTTACCAGCAAGAAATTATTCATTGATACTGACATTACTGTTGGAAGTTTCTAAACAAATGTCAGTTTTGTAAAGAAGATTTAACAAGTGAATTGCTCCAAAAATAGAGCAGATCAATGAACTTGCCAACAAGCCTGTGAAGCTGCTCAGCAGTGGGATTCCCAGTACAAAATCTTCTACTTCAGGCGTGTGCACATATTAATTCTCTATTAAGTCTGAAGAATTCAGGCTACTACAGGACATGGACAGCTCAAAAAGGAGCTGATTTTTAAGCCTGAATCAGCATTTTCCTTTCCAGCTAGGGCATTTTGACTTAAGTTAAACTATGGTTGACGAAAACTTGTCCTGCTTTAGGTAAGAATTAGTTTCTACCTCAGTCTTGGCACAATACACACTGTGCCATTTACCTTTGTGCAGAATTTGAACCAGTCATGGACTACCAAAAACATTCCACCTATTAAATAAAAACAAACCAAACAAAAAACCACAACATCCTAGAAACCTGTGCAATAACATGCCTCCCAGCATTCTTTGGGCACTCACATTTGTGACTTTTGGCAGTCACATTTTCCTTGTTTCATTTGCACAAAAAGACTTTGTGTTATAACCACTACTGTAACACAAAGCCAACAGATGTTAATGACCATCACGGGCATTTCCAAAAATCAACACTTTCCCAGAATAGGAACCTTCTTACTGCAGAGACTGAGGATTCCCCTTCAGGACTTTCTGGGGCTTGTTTGAAGTGTTTTGACCGAGACCTCAAGATCTGTGCATTTTGATAAAGGTTACAAAAAAGAAGGGGAAACTGTTGGAAATTAGGAGGGTGAACAACTATAACTTCAGTTTATTTTTCCTCTCACTGACAAATGGTGCAGGCCATTAACTGCTACTTATTTAAGAACATGTCAAGCAGCTATTCATCCTGTTTTGGATAATGATAATTTTTCCTTTTTTCTACTTAGAAAGCATTTTAAATAATTAAACAGTTTAAGGCTTTGGTACACCAGTAAATTTGCCTACATAATTAGTTATTTTATTTTAGTCAATGAACCTACTTATATAAACATTCTGCTTGTCAGGGAGCAGAGCACAGCAGATCTTGCTTTAATAATCGCCAGTAGATGAACTAAAAGTTTATGTTCCATTATATTTATTTACTTAAAGCATTCTTGGGTGTGATTCTTTTAAACACTCTTAGAAAACTTTATTTTTGGCAGCGTTACCACTTTACGAACAGTAAAAAGAACATTACATTTATGGTTGAGGGTTTTGACTGCATGTGAGATGAAGCTTAAAACCCAAATGTTCTCTTTTCTGCAATGAAGAAGTAACAAGAAAGGGGTGGAAATCACCTACAATTCCTGTGAACATGACACATCTGACTAAAAAGCCACTGCGTTGGCTGCAAAATGCATGCTGACACACATTTGCTGTCAGCTGCCCTTTACCACCACGGGTTTCACTCAATCCCTGCCAGTACATACGAGTGATGCTCCTCACATCCTTGTCAGCAAGATGTACACTGGTACATTTTGGAGGAGTCCGTCACCAAACCCTGAACAAGACCTTGCACCAGGAGCCCAGCTGCTTGATTCAAGAGTAACAACATGTAGTAGAAGAGCCAGCAGAAAACAAGCCTTTTATTTCCTGATGGGCCCAGGGCTGCCTGACATGAGGTGATTTCTCATGCGATGGGCCACCAGGACTACGGGTTTCTGGTGCAATTTTCTACCACAAATCATGGGAGAAATGGGCTCCCTAATTTTAGCATGGACAGTGCAGACTGACAGGCTTAGAATGGGCTGCGGGAGCAGCAAGAGAGGAAGGTCTGGAGCTCATGACCCAGCAATGCCCTTCCCAGTTCTACTGCCCTATGGTGAGGTTCAACCAAAGGCTTCTTCCTCCTGTTTCCATCCAATCCGGCCCTCAGAAGAAAGCACTACATTTCCTGAGAGGCTTGCCTCTGATTTGAGCCAGAGCCAGCAGGCAGCTGGACCACGGCGGCTGCAAATGTCAGCAGCACCCACTCCTGCGGCTCGGACAAGAAAAAGGAACACTACCGGCACTTCCCACCATGAGCCACTTTGAACCTGCATTAAGAGGCACCATGCCAGCTTTCCACCTGAGTTACAGGTCTGCACAACTTTAGTGACCCCGTGTCACGTCCCAAGTCAGAACACCTTCCCGGGGCAGCCAGCCCTTTCCGACCGGCAGAATCCATTCCCTCGAAGCCTGTGTGCGGCCATCTCACCAGCCTGTGCTGGAGCACCGAGGAGTTTAATTTTTAAGCGGCGGGGGACCGTCCTAAAGCCGAAGGTCATCACAACACGCTCGTTTCCATCCCAGAGCGGGGCACCCCCGCCCCGCTGGGCTCAGCCCCGGGAGACTCTGGGTCTCTCCCGGGCCCCGGGCAGCCATCCTGCAGGGCTGCTCCCTCCGCGCCAGGCCCGGCACGCCCCGCACGGCGAGGGAAGGAGGGCACTCACCGCCTGGACCACCTTGACCGGCAGCTGCCATCGCTGCAGGTGCCGCACGGTGCAGCGGAAGGGGCAGCGGCGGGGCGCCTTCGCCTCCCGTTCCGTGGTGGGGTTGTATACAGCGCCGTTCTCCATGGCCCGCTGGTTGCCGGCTGGGAAAAATCGAAAGCAAAAGGGGGGCGGGCGGGGCGGGGCGGGAGCGGCCATGGCGGGAGGCGCCGGGCGGTGCCGGGGGCGGCGGTTGCGCTGGCGGTTGGTCCCGGCGGGACAAAGGCGCTGCCGGCGGCGCCAGCCAGCACTCCCCCTGGCGGCCAAGGCGGGAGCGGCCCGTGAGGGACGGCGCGGGCCGCGGGGCCGCCTCAGGCTCGGTCTGGGCTCAGCTCGCTAACCGGGGCTTGGTAAGTAAAGTTTACAAGATTATTCACTTGTCACACGAGATTATGGTTATCAGAAGGGGGTTTTAGCCAAAGCTTTCCCTGCTTGCATTCACATAATCAATTCGTTTGGAAAAACCCTCTGAGATCATCGAGTCCGGCCTATGACCGAACATCAGCACGTCAACCAGACCACGGCACTGAGTGCCACGTCCAGTCTTACACCTCCAGGGACAGTGGCTCCACCACCTCCTTGGGCAGCCCATTCCAGTGTCTTAATCACTCTTTCTGTGAAGAAATATATCCTATTGTCCCACCTAAACTTCCCCTGGATTCTGCTTGAGGCTATGTCCTCTTGTCATGTTCTCTCAGTTGTCTGAGAGAAGATCCCGACCCCCACCTTGCTACACCCTCCTTTCAGGCAGTTCTAGATATCAGTAAGGTCACCCTTGAACCTCCTTTTCTTCAGGCTAAACACCCTCAGCTCCCTCAGCCTCTCCTCACAGGACGTGTTCTCCAGACCCTTTCCCAGCTCTGTTGCCCTTCTCTGGACTCATCCCAGCACCTCAATGTCCTTCCTGAATTGAGTGGTGCAGAACTGGACACAGCACTCAAGTTGTGGCCTCACCAGCGCTGAGTACAGGAGAAGAATCATTGTCTTTGAAGACATTCCTTGTTGTCAATGAGAGAAAACACTCATATCCCCAAGCCTCTTCTAATATACTCCCATACCTTTGCCCAGATCAGCTTTTAAAAGAAACTGTAGTTTTTGTTGCCTTGTAAGAGAAGATTGAACCTTTTATATGTAAGCAAAGGTGTGTTATGCTTGCTTCTATATAATAAATGTATTACCCACAGAGCTATTATGGTCCTTCATCGTCAAGTTCAGTTATACTTGTTTAAATTCAAGGAAATGGAAGATAGCTACAGGTTGAAAAAGAGGAGATGTTTAATGTTATCTGTATAGGAACAGATTCCCTGCTTAGGGAACAGATTGGGCTGTTCAGACACTGCTTCTCTTTGGAACTGCACAGTGCAGTGGGTGTGTGTGTGCTGCAGAGCCCCATGAGGCTGGGGCTGCTTTGTGCTCTGCCAGGACACCCTTTTCACTGGGCAGATGCAGAAGTATGGGCCAGACCAAAGCAGCTGGGCCACTCTCCCTGCTGAGTGTGTACCAGCAGGCCATGTAGAGCACTCTCCAGGGGAAACACACACTGTCCCTAGGCAGGGTCATACAGACCTGTCTCTGCCATAAACATGTTTGGCTGCAGGAATTGGCTTGGGAGGCAAATGAGCAGGGCAAGTCCTGTGATTCCCAAGGCGTGGGCGTTTCCATTAAAACAAATGAGGTCTCACCATGGGTGTGCCCTCACTTCTGCCTGGGATTGGGATGAGTCTAACATGGCTCTGTTGGCAGCATCTCAGACTACAGGACAGAGCAGCTAGGTGTAGTCAGGAACATTTGCTGTTACTACTTATAAGTCCCTAGTGCATTGACTACCTTTTTTCACACTAATACATTCTAAATTAGATTACATTATGGAGGCTGGCATCTCTCTTCTGAAGGAAATTTCCTTCTCATTTTCTTCCTTGATAATATTTCACAACTGGCTGAATAACTCCCAAGCCACAAGGCATCTGTTTGGGCTGTAGTGTGGTCTGACAGGGACAGGACTGAACCGAGATAGAAGCAACTGTCAGGTTTCTTAAGGTGTTCAGTAGCATCCAAGGCTATTTTGTAACCCTGCCCTTATGAGTCTTTAGAATGCCTTCATGAAGCACTGCTAGATTATGAATACAGATGTTAGTACTGAAAACAACTGTCTTGAGGACAGACTGCTTTTCAAGGAGCCACAGAAACATAGAACAATACTACAAAAGATAAAATAGGTGGCAACCTCTTTCCAGTCTCTCCTGTGTTTTAGCTGGTTTTCCTGTTCAGACCCTCTCCAGGAAATACAAATCAACGATGCATGAATGATAAAGGTTAGCTTGCCATTTAAAGCCTAACTTATTGGGGCCAATTTATTTATTTGTTTATAAGAGGCTCAGGAAAAGCAAAAGGACAGCAAAGCTAGGGAACTGTAAGGTCATGTGACAGAAGGAATGGAAACTGGACAACAGCACAGGAGTCTTGAAAATACTTAAAGCATTATATTATGCTGCTCTTCACAGAGGCACAGTGAGTGTTCTTCACCTTTTTATCACACCAACTTTCCAGTACAGTATTTTTCCTTTGAAGAGGGAACTAAAACAACAGTTACTGTAAGCAACAATAGGGTTTAATGCAAATAACAGTAACTGGCTGACTGTGATGTGATGGAAATCCCATTCCAGGTATACAGCTATTAATTTCTGTTTGGCTATGTGGTACACCTGATAGCTTTCCAGAAAAAGAAGTCTTCCTTACCCTGCCACAGCCCCTGCTGGAATGGCAGCAGCAGAGCTAAAGGCAGGACATGGTGGCAGAGAAGCAGGTTAGATGCTGAGCTGTGGTAACATCTCCAGTCAGCCAGGCACAGAGAGGGACATCAGTGGAAGCAGATTAGAGATGAGTGACCTAGTTTTCTCCCTCATTACATCTCCTCCAAGACACCCTCCACAGTGACCAAAAAGCAGTACCAATGGAGAAAGCCCCTCACTAGAGGAGGTTGCAGTGTACACAGTATAGCTGTATGACAGCTGCCACTTCTTGCCCCCATGTTGAAATAATTTCAAAAACTGTGACTGGAATTCCTTGAAGCAGTTGAGTAAATGCCAGCTACTGCAATAAAGGGGCTTCAGGACATGGCTGCATCGCTGTTTTCATCAAGTGAGCCCCAGTGGCTCTTTGGCACTGTGTGCTGTGTTACAGTGCCACACTAAAGCCTGAGTCCCTCACACTCAGAATTGGCAGCACTGGCCCCATGAATTCATGTTCTCCTTTTCCCACTTTCATAAATGCAGTTATGGGGCTTTTTGCTTTTCTTGTGAGAAGGCAAGAGACAAGGAAGTAGAGGAATGGGAAAGCAGCTCGGAAGCCCAAACCACCGAAGGAGAGAGACTTCACTTCATTGGAAGAGTGATGAGGAACAGGAAGAGGAAGAAGTGTGTGTTACTGCACAATTCAGGGAGCTCCACTTAAGACAGCCTGTCTGAGACACATCTCTCTCCTTCATTTTTATGTTCTCACATGGGCATGTTCATTCAAGACTATCCCCACGTATTTCATGAAGTAAATACAGGATGGGTAGCTGGCAAATGGAATATTTCAAGTACTGCAACAATGAGCTCAGAGAAGACTTGAATGTGTTGCATCTGCTGAACTTTCTTTAGATCTTGAGGCTCTATTTTTGTGCTCAGTATTGCAACTGAACTTCACAAATCGTGACAGCACACTAAAGAGGCTTGAATGTGTGATTTTTAAACAGCTGAAGATGAAGAATTAGCATTTTTAACAGCTATTATTAAGTATCCCTTATGGCACTAGAGATGAAATCCCCACATTTCCCAAATGCAAGCTCAGGCCAACTCTTCTCTGGTTTTTTGCATGAATCTGCAGGGCATAGAGAAGCATTAAGGCATGAAGTATTTGATAGGCAACAGTTCTGCTGCTGCAGGTGTCCCACTGCAAACTGCTTGCTCCCCAAGAAGAGACTGCAGCCCAACAGGCAGCAATTCTTGCATTTCAGAAGTACCACTAGAAATTTAAGGTTGATATAGTAGCTAGTCCAAAACCTAAAAGCCATGTGCACATTCCAGAGGTTGTAATTTTCAGCTGAAAAATATGACCTGCCTGAAGTAAAGCGGACATTTACTTAAAAATTTCAAGCTTCAAATTCACAAAGCAGGTTTATTAGAACCAGTATAATCAAAAGATCTGATAGAGGAACAGGGTAGAGAAGGAGGAAGAGAAGATTTACAAAATTCCCCTGAAACAGTTTCGTTTCAGTCTAATCAGCAACTTGTCTACATTGAACTAGCCCTGAAAGCCTAAAGAAATTTAGTTGATTTATATTGTAGCATTTTTCAGTGTTCATACCGAAAAGCATCTTAAAAGTACTGTTATTAAAATTGTGCCCTGTAGTTCTTGTGTTACTGCTTTGCTTTCTGCATCTTCTGTGCTAGTCTGAGACTTTGTACCCAACAGCACTAAAGGCACACAAGAGTGATTGAGAACAAAATTGGTGTAATTCGTGTTGTTGCTCTTTTAAAAATTGGGGTAATCCCAAACCTAACCCCTCCTCAGCCTAGGGCAAGGAAGTATTCTTGCCAAATTAGCTTCAGTGTTTTACCCAATTTATTTTATTTGGTGCTTGACTTGATGGTGAAAGAAGGAGAACAGGGAGCAGGGTTTACTGGCACTACCTTTCGTGAAAAGGGCCATCTATCACAGAGACTAGTCTTGCATCATAGCTGTGGTAAATCCCATCTTAATTGTCTACTCTCACCAAAGCAGTAGTTGGGGGAACTGCAGCTCAAGAGGACAAACCAACCAGCCCAGGAGCCTTGGTCTCATCAGAGGGAAACAAGAAGCCAAAAACATCAGATTACACAGGAATATTCTCAGAAATTTTCCTTTTGTGATAAATTCCCCCCCCCCAAACAGCATGAGCAGGCTGCAGATAGGAAGTGACAGCAGCATTAAGAGAATTTGAAGGAGGGAAGCAGGCTACTTTAGTCTTTAAGAATGAAAAGGCATGGTAGGGGACAGTCTTTGTGTAATTTATAAATAATAATCTAAAAATCAAAACAACCAGAAAACTCCAAAGCTATGGGGGCTTAAGGAAAAACACATTTAGAAGCTTCAAATACACAGAAGTGACATCTGTTTTAAGTGAAATTATAATGAGTAATTTGTAAGGTTTTCCCCTGTCCCAGCCTCCCCAGACAAGGGCACCTGGTGTAATAGCTATTAATGCATTATGTGGCCAATTTCCAGCTTCATAAAAGGTTTTGTGCTTTGACAGATGCTCAAATGAACTAACTTATAGACTGCAAGAGTTGTCTTCCAAAAATATGGACAGTATCCACTAGTTTAAAATGACACATACCACTGCAGCTGTGTGAGAATGGATCCTGCTTTCATCATCAGAGGATCTTTTTTATCAAGCACGTTCCAAATTCAGTTTCAAGTTTACATACAGAACCTGGACAGCTGTTCTGCCACTAATGTGTGCCATGCATCCATAATTAGATGCCTGATTTTTTCTTCCAGACAATTTATTCTATGCAGCTGTTCATCAGCAGGTCACACATTTCCCCATGTGTCACCTTTACTGAATTGTTGACATAAGCAAAATTTTAAGGACTGCAGTTAGACATAATTAAGAATATCCACTGAACTTCTCAGTCTACAATTCAATCTTCCCAAATGCAAGCTCATTTTAACAAGTGTGCTTGAGGGAGTTATGTGCACAACAAAATATATGTTGTTCTTAAATAAATTCAGGTATTTTGAAAATATGGAGGTAACTCAGGTCAAGGGAGGTGATCCTGCCCCTCTCCTCAGCCCTAGTGAGGCCACACCTGGAGTGCTGTGTCCAGTTTTGGGCTCCTCAGGACAAGAGATATGGAGCTCCTGGATCAGGTCCTATGGAGGAGAACAAAGATGATTAAGGGAAGGGAGCATCTCTCTCACAAGGAAAGGCTGAGGGAGCTGGGCTGTTCAGCCTGCAGAAGAGATGACTGAGAGGAGACCTCATCAATGTCTGCCAGTATCTAAAGGGGGGATGCCAATGGAGCCAGGCTCTCCGTGGTGGTGCCCAGCAATAGGACAGCCAGAAAGTGATGCACAGGAAGCTCTGCTGGAATGTGAAGAACTTTTCTGTGCAGGTGACTACACACTGGAAGAGATTGCCCAGAGAGGTTGTGCAGTCTCCCTCACTGGAGATATTCAAGAACTGTCTGGACACGATCCTGTGCCAGGTGCTCTGGGATGGCCCTGCTTGAGCAGGGAGGTTGGACCAGGTGACCCCATGTGGTCCCTTCCAACCTGACCCATTCTGTGAATTTGCTAGGGCCACTACAGAATGCAGGAACTGGGGAAGAAAAGTACCACCATGCTCAAAATAGAGAGATTTCTAACTAATCAGAGAACTTAATGTAAGACTGATTTAAAAAAAAAAAATCTAGAAAACCTGAACTCATTAAAGTGTCTCAGCAATCATTTGATCAGGATATACCTTTTACATCTCCTAGTTTGAGGCTGTAAGTAGAAAGTAACCACAAATTTTACAGAGGAAAAAGTGATGTTCAACATTTGTGTACAGAAAGCTTAAGCCCTAACCTTGGTCAACTACTACTAGACAGCACACTGCAGCCAGCAGCAGGATCCTTAGTCTAATGAGTGTGCTTTGAAAACACTGCAGCACAAACCACCCAAGTCAGATAAGCTAGTTTCACTCCTAGGAACAAACACTGCGGACTTATCCCCTTCCTTCCAGAAACAATGTTTTAAGGAAGTCTAACTATCTGCCAGAGATGTCACTCACTGAGGTGAAAATATAAAAGTGTATTTGAAGATGTTTTACACCACCTTAGATGTAACTGTAAACGAACAAGAACACCATGGCTTCAATGAAAGTTATTTAAATTTGAATGCAGAGAATACTTTATTAACTGATTACAGTTTTGATGACCAATTTTAAACCATAAGTAGTGTGGGAAACATAGTGGGGGACATTAAGGCCGAGCCATATATATATAGACAAATCTGGATACTGATATTCTGTACATTTAACCTCTGCTTTTTCTTTATACATCTTTTATTCAGTGTCTGCAATTAATCAAAGAAAAAAAAAAGAACAAAAAAACCTGGCCACTAATTTAGTCTTATACCTGGAATGAATTTTTGCATGGGTTTTTGAATGCAGTGTAAATTTCAGTGGAGATGAAACAGATTTTTTTTAACCATATTCCCAATGAAGTGTTTAAGTATAACTGGAGTTTGCTGCTATTACAAATTTGTGCAATCATTTTTCTCTTTCAAAAACTAGCAGTAGTTCTCTCATGTAGAGGTTAATCTACTTAAGATAGTATTAAACTTACCTAACAGATTGGGAAATCAATATAAATTAAGTGCCTGTGGTGTGTATCAGTTTTCCTGCTCTAAGCAACCCCTATCACTTAAGTGGACATACTTGCAATTTTACAGAATTACACTGACTTTTCAACAAAACCCAGAAAAAAAATTAATTTACTCTTTTTGCACTGTGAGCAGTGCTCCTACACAATGTGATAACTGTTTTCCATCTGTACAGCTCCCTTTTGTAAAGTTGGGCAACACATATAAAAGAAAGACAGACATCAATGGTTTGTGTTCTGAAAGGTATTTCAGTTCTTTAGTTCCAGTCACTGAAGGAAGAGGCAGAGGCAAGTTTGAATTATCCCAGAAAACTGAACAATTGGTTTTATTTGGTGTCTTCAAGATGCTTCACCTTCTGTAGGAGATGTAGATGATGTAGGAGAGACCATTTCGGGTTTTCGTGAAATTCTGTCCAATTCTGCCTGAACATCTGTTAAAACTGGCTTCTGACCTACAAAACAAATGTGTATCATTTAGTCATGTTTATGAAAAGCCTATGGATCTTCAATTCTCAAATCAGACAAACCCTAGTTTGAGTGCAAAAATTAAGGCATAAGGCCAAAACCCAAAAGAAACAGAAAGGAAAGAGTAGAGAGAAAGTCATATCCTTAAGGTATAAAATACAGAAGACTATTAAGACTAGCAGTTATGACTACTTGTATACAATTTTCTGTATAATTTGTATTTGAAATAATGCTGAATGTAAAAATCAGGGGTTTCAGCAAGCCCAGCAAAGTCCCTTTTGTGTACTTGGTCAGCATAAGCCTGACACCACTGCTCATGGGGGCACACAGACCTGCAGATGGCAAACCCCTTTCTCTCCTCACCCGCTTATCTCCTCCCTAACTTGGAACGGCACAAACATTTGTGCACCCACACTCTAACCTAATTTAAGCTCAAAACACATCATTTCCCCCACCTTTTTAATTCCTACTCCTCAGTCTAGGTTTCTATCCCACTATGTTCTCTAGCAAGAATGGAGGAAACAATATGGGAAAAGGCACTGCAGTATCAGGACTCCAACACTTATGACAAGTGCGCATAGGATCTGTAAAAGAATGTTGTGACACGTGCAGCTGTAGCAGTGTCCCAGCATCCTTTCTGAAAATGCAAATTAACAGGAACTATCCATAAAGGTAATTTTGGCCAGATGTACTTGGCTGCTCTTCAAATCATTTAACAAAATATAATACTGTGTTAGAATCAAAACAGCTAAAGTTCCAGCTAATAAGCAGAGGAATTTCCCAAAGCTGCTGAGGAGAAGTAATTCTCAAATCCTAAACTACTGTCTTAACAGACAGTTTTCAGATTTGAAGTGTGAGTGCTACAGATATCACTAAATACAAGACAGCAAACACTGAGGAAAGTGAAGAGGCCACATCTAAGCCAAATTTATTAGTATTTATGGTAATTCCTTGAAAACATAGTCCTTACTGTCCATACTGGCAGTAGGAAATTTCTGAGAACTGTTTTGCTCCTTAATAATTAAATCCTGTCCTTGAAATTTCTGCCACAGCCCCAGACAGAACACTTTTCTGGAGTGCTGCCTCTGTTTGCTTGGCATCATCCAAACCTGCTGCCAGCCACTCCCCACAGGATTTTTCAGTGGGTGCTCTCTGTGCCTCGTATTGCGTCAGCTGCGTTTGTTTGAACAATCTCCATATGTTGTTCAAACTGGCACTGCTGACTTTGCCTACAGCACATTAGGAAGCACTCAAACTTTGCTTAGCCAACTGAGTTCTGCACTTAGATAAAAAGGAAGTGTGCTCAGGTGAAAAAAAATTCAGGGTTAATCTACACAAAATGTTAGTGGGAAGTGTGAAGTACTGATGAAACACCAGCATTCTCCTCCTAAGCACAACATTAACTTCTGGGGAAGCAGGGAGGGAAGGTGTCTGTGTACACATGCTCTTAAAGTAGCACAGAAACATTTTAAATTGAAATAGCAAGAAATGCCAGTACAGTTCTGCATCTAGCTTTAGCACAGTCACTATTAAACATTTCTAGATTGATAATAATTATTAATCTCCTCATACATAAACAGCTGTCAAAAGAAAACACCTAAGTATTTTTCCAGGCTGTCACCAAACTCGAAGTGCTCATCATATCAGAGCTAGAACACTAGTGAAAGAAAATTTAAAGCTATTGTAACACTGACAGTATTGTCAAAAAGAATTAACTTAAAATACAGTCCTAACCTATTTAAGTAAGACTAGAAGAGGCTTATGGCATAAGCAATTTCATTGGGATGGTGGAAACAAAGGGAAAAAACAAGGAACTCATGTAGACATGATTCATGCTTAAACAACTACATGAAGATTTTTTTTCCTTCCTTCTCTGAAAGCCACCAAAAGGCAATACTAAAGTGCTGTGAAAACAAAAGCAAAAAGCCATATAGAATACAAAAGCACACACACATATACATACATACATACATACATACATACATATAACATTCAGTTAAATACAGTAGTGTTAATACTTCTGATAAACTATACTAACAGGAACAATCCATCACTCAATTTAGACTGAGTTGATCTTTTGTTATTAATCATACCTGACTTTTTTGCTGATGGTGGTAAGTTGCTGCCAGCACCTCCAGTGCCACCTCCTCCTGGACTGCCACCAACACCACCAGGGCCACCAGGAGAACCAGTTTTCTTGCTCAGGAGACTATTGAAGAAGTTAGCCAGGACTCCTTCAGATGTAGCTCCAGCTACAAGAAGAAGGAAAGAAAAACCACAACACAAAACCAACATAGATTTTCTAAGTAAATACTGATTTAGTATGTTATAAATATAAATAAGCACATTAAAGCAAGCAGGCAAAGCAATTATTTTACTTCTCCAGCTGCATTTGCACCCTCATAAGGAAAGGTACCTTTCATATTGGGATCAATCTTTTTTGACCCAGTGGGGATAGGTGTAACACTGGCAACATTCGATGTTACAGATCTATTTGGTGTCCTAGGAGATCCACCAGGAACTCTTGGTGAGGCATCCTATTAAATAAACAAAACAAAACAACACAACACACCAGGTGTAAGGATAGATTAAATGAAGCATTTTGTTATTTCTCACAGCTCCTAAGATTTTGTATTTTAAATGTAGTATCTCATGCAACTGAAATGACACAGGATTAGATTTTGCCAATTGCTTACAAGATTTTTCCACTCTCGTAGAATGTTGTTAAAACTATTAACTTTAGTGTAACTAAAGCACAAGAGAAGTTTTTAATTTCATCCCCATGAGAAACCTGAAAATCCATCTGTTACTCAGTAGTGCCTCTGACCACAAATGCATTCTAACATACGAAAAAGCAAACCAGGACCTTTAGCCCTTGCTGTCAATACAAGCTGTGGTGACTCACTGTGGAGTGTCATAATTTTAGAGTGCTATGAGCCTTTAAATACTATGTAGTTTAAAACAATTAGATCAAACAATATTTGACAGATAAAAGCAGATAAAAGCAACCCTCTAAATATATAGAAGTTAATGATTTTCATGTGATGATATTTAAAAATTGTTACTAACCACTGGCCTTCCTGCAGCAGTAGGTGGTTGTTTCGCCAACTGCGACTGCAAAAAAAACAAATGTACACATGAAGTGTTAAGATATTACAGTGACTAAGAATACAACCCCAAATTTGTACTGGGAATGTTGTTAAATGAAACTCTCATTGCTTGTTTTATGGACAGAAAATTACCTGCTGCTTCATAAGAAACACTTGGTCATCCTCTGCTACAATTTCTTTTTCATGAACAAACTGCAATACAAAAACATGAGCAAAAATTTGACTGAAAGAAAGATAGATAGATAGATATTCTCTTTTTTATCTGCTGGTGAATATGACCAAAACATTCAATAATGAAGTACATGTATAAAATACTACGATTGCTGCATATCACGTTTTTCATATTTAAGACTACTGCCTCATGATTCCATCTAGGCCAAGTTAATTAGAAGTGAAATAAAATTATCATTAAGTCCCTTTGACCTGTCAGGCATAAAGCTGTAGATACATTTGTAGAAAGACCCACTAAAGAGTTCATTTAATTGTTCAGTAAAAAGGAATTAAGTGAACGGTTACAAGACACATTCAGGGGTCTCAGGATCAGTAAGCAACATTCATGGATGCACACACTCTGCATCATGCCCATGTCTCTGTTAATTTACTGAGGCCTCACTTCAGTATTACTTTAGAGGTAACTATGGCACACATGACTCTTCACCTGTGTTGCATACACTGGTGTAGGAACTGGACACAGACATCTCAGATCCCAGTTCTATGCATCAAATCACAAGCACTCTCCTTCCAAATAAGCTCATCAAAAATTTTGCCCAAGAAGGATGACAAATATCAGTATCAAGGTTTATAATCCAGGCCTGAAGTTTATAAGCGTGCAAAAGGAAAGGTTGTCTGTTATATTTTCCTTGTATGCCTATTTAACATGTCCAGATATTTTCCCTAAAGATTTCAGAGGGGACATAGTATTAGTTTTCTCCACTAAAATAATTCCCACTTGAAATGAAGATTAGTCACAAAATCTTAGCTTTGTTAGAAAAAAGCCACAGAAATATTTGCCTTCAATAACCTCTGAGGGCATGAGAATCCACTGCTGCAGGCATTTTGTTCAACCTCACATATGTTTACAGGTCATTCTATCAAGGGATTTCATTAGACAGTACAAGGGGAAATACACTGAACATATGTAGAAGCTGTTTGCACATGTTTATTTTTGATTTTACACTGTCTCAAGCATTCTTATTTTAAATACTCCAAAAGAAACAGAAAGTATTATTAAGTTATAAACAACTCAGAGCAAAATGAAATGTTCTTAAAAAAACCAACTCAACCTGAGAAATAGGTAAATCATATTTAGGCTTTTCAATACCAAATATGTCTTAAAAGCAAAACAAGTGTATTTCTAGTTTTCAACAATGTAACAGTGGCAGAAAAAAAGGTGTAAGCTGAAGAAGAGCTTAAGAAGAAACAACATAATGATCTTTTTTGTTAACTAAAGAGCACCTTTAAGAACAAAATAAGAACGCCACTCCCCTACCCTCTCCCCCCATGGAAGCATAGTCTCAGTGAAAGGGAAAAAAAATGACAGGCAAATAAATAGCAAAGCAGTTAAATGCAAGGGCATCTCAGTGTACCTTTCTGACTGGTGGTTTTGTTATGATATCTTCAAAATTGTCATCTGCTTTTAGTGTCTGGAAGTTCTCATGCAAGATTCCTATCTTCTTGTCATTATCCCAACCTGCAGGACTAGAGAAAGGATTATTTGGCTTAAAATTCTATTGCTGCCTCAGGCTATTCTTGCATGCACTCCTAAACTGCACACAACTGGGAGCCAGGAAAGCTGTCACAGAGCCCATTCTCCCATGCAAGCTGCTTATTGCTCAGTCCAAGTAGGCAGAGAATGGTTCACCATAACAAGAGACGAGGAAAATCTCTGGGCTTAACACTTCCCTTTGGAGCAGTGAGTGTTTGTAATCTTCATCCACTGGCACTCACCAAATTCCAACTCCTGAGAATGTTACATGGAACTTTAAAAAGCATAAACCAAGAAAGGCTCTACATGCTGCTTTACAGCATTGCACAGATACATTTTGTAGTCACACACACATAATAGTGCAGATAACTTACATAAATACCGCATCTTTTTCCACAACAACAGCTGGAACATTGAAAGGAAATCCATACAACTTCTGGACTATGTATTTATACACTAAATCAATGTTTTTGTTTTCTTTTACTGAAGTGTAAATAAGTGCTGCCCCATCTGAATAAACGTGTTAAAGAAAACTTAGTTTAGTAAGAGAAACTAAAGCAACCTTTAAACTATCAAAAAAGGGTCAGCTACTTTGTAGAATTTTGAAAGGGAATACAAAACCAAAGCAAAACAGGTCAAATAACTTCAAACACTTCATTCTGAAATAAGCTATTAAGTAATTTAAATCAATCTTTCTTTTTTCTGCATTTGTTTTAGGACATCTCAGCTATTGATTTTCAGGTAAAGTAAAGAAAGGCTCTTCTCGCTTTCAAAGCCCCCCAGTAGCAATGGTTTCACTACAATGCCTTTAAAACAGTCTTCTGCTTTTAATGAACAAAAAATTTCATGCCATATCCTTATATCTTCTCATTATCCCACCCTGCAATCACTGCAGCACTAACACTAGCAGCTTCAAAAATGCCAAAGATCTTCCACTTCCCCATCTGGGTTTTTTTTTTAATTAGGGGAACAAACTCTTACATTATACAGTGATCTGGTTTTAAAGGAGAGGAAAGCAAATGAGTTTACTACATCTCAGTTACTCAGAGACCAAGAGAATGCTTAGTATTCCAGCATGGTTCAGTATCAAATTAACATATTTTATGCACAGTATTAATAAAAGAGTAATTTTTATTTTGGGATTATAAAAATACCTAATTCCCTAATTTATTTCTAAATGCCTGCAATTCAAATCCTAGAAGAAAGTTATATAATGGAGTCTGATTCCTGTTCTGTGATAGTTAGAATGGAATTTCAAGTTGTACATGGCATATGCAATCATGGAGGCTAATCCCTACTATTTTATATTCTTCTGCCACACACAAGAGTTACTGCATAATTCCATTTTGAAAAATTACGTCTTGAAAGCTCTTTGAAGGAAGTGCCATTTCAACTGAGGTCTCTGGCTCTTGAACTAATTTTTCCATCTGTCACCTGCTGTCCCTCCAACAGCATTTAAACTTCCTTACCACAGCACAAATGATGACACAATGTAGGCATGTTACTGGCATCTGAAAACTAGATCTCAGCATGTCTATCTGACTAAACAACACTAGCAGTATTTTATACACTTCTTCTAAAAAGAAAAAGTTTAAAAATAATAACAGCACAGCAACAGCTTCTGTGCATTGTCTCTGTACCAATACAAGGGAAGCCAGTGGACCTTGCCTACAGCAATTCACACTTCTTTCCCTCCCTCCTAACCTCATCCTGTGGAACTACTGAACATGGAGGAAACTGGATATTTGGGACAGAATGAATAACACGCCTTAGGTGCATCTGGAGCAAGATCATAATTCAATGAATTATCTTGTTGTTGTTTTAAGGAGCTTGTCAGCTAAGATGTGCTGTTTTGAGAACTGATTTCCTAAATATGGAAATGGAGGCAATAAGGAATTTCATGGTAGGGGGACATGCTAGAAACTCTTGTAGCCCTGTAAAAAAAGATACAAGAAAACAGAAGAATTTAATTCAATGTTGCCCATAGGGGTAGTTGAAGCAGACTGCAAGCTACAGTAAAAGAGTTGCATCCTACTTTGGTACAGACCCAAATATTATTTTAAGCTTGTCATAATTTATATAAACATTGAATTGAGTAATTATATCATCTTTATGACATGTTAAAGGATACACTGTAAGCAAAACCGTCTGATATGTGACTGAATGAAGTCGAAGTGTTCATCTCTGTAGTCATGCTCTTTTTCCAGAACACTGATGGCATCACACTGTCAAAATAAACACAAAATTAATATACTGCTTTCAGTCATCTGCTAAAATAGCAGTGCTGCTACACATCCACTTCACAAGGGGAAAGGGAGATGGAGTGGGGTGGGGTAGTGCAGAGGAAAACAAAAACCTGCTAAGATAGTTTAGAAGCACAACTGAACCTTTTTGGTTTTAATATAACTGGATGTACATGTACTGGAGTCAGCATAATTTGAGAGTTCAAGTGATTGAAACTTTTCATTCGCTCTCCCTCCCCACTCCACTCTCCACTCAAAATCTCTGTTCAAAACTTACCACTAAATGATACCACCATTTTTTACCCAATGTTTTTTTACACACTGTGGCATTGCAAGACAGTGTTTTTAATCCAGTTACTAACTAGCTCATTGCAAAGGGAGGCAAAAGCAAGGAATATGGAAGCAGAAAAAGAAAAAAGGTATGGGGGTGGAGAAAAGAATAGAATGAAACTAGCAGGTGGGAAAAAAAAGCTGTTTAAATGAGAGGGTTAGCCTTCCAGAGAAGGAACAGCATATGCATCAAAAGGTTTATGCTTCCCTGGGGGCCAGCAGAGGCTGCAGATGCAGTATGCTTAATGCCAATGAGAACTGAGGAGCCAGGGGGAAAAAAACAACAAAACCAAATAAAAAATAGCCACAGGAGAATCACACCGTTGTTTTCTTTAATATGGTTACATATCTAACAGAAACCAAAACAGATCACATAGACCCTCTAAGAACTGAGAAAAAGTTAGAAGTGCAGCACTTCACTAACTACAACTCTCAAAGAAGTAAATCTTCAGAAAAATATCAGAAATATTTTTAAAACCACTAGGAGTGTGGAAATCAAGGGCAATTCCAGTTGCTTATTGATTAACTCATTTCTGTGAGCAAAACCAGGTCTGAGGTATTTCTCAATTCCTTGAAAACTGGTAGAAGTAAAGGAAAAGCTAACTCCAAAATAACATTAAATAATGGGTTCCAGAAGATAACCAACCTTCAGTATTAAACACTTTTAAAGAGTTCTTAAGTGAGGTATTCAGAATAACTTAATAACCATGTGCTTCCCACCCCAATCCACAATTGACAGAGTTACTTCAATAAAATATGCAAAAAACCTAAAATGTGAAACAAACCTTTGTACAAACTACTACTACAGGAATGCCTAAGTTACATGTTAGTGTATCTGCACCCAGGGGTAAAATCACACTGTCATCTTTGTCTTCCTGTAATGAAGTATTTCTTCTCTGTGGAGAAGCTGGAAAATCCTCGCCTGGTTCTATATACTCCTGGAAGTCTCTTACCACTGAAAGTAAAAAAAGTTACATTAAAACATCAGCTGCTTTATTATTTCAACAATGATTTCCACTGCCATTGATCTCTAGCACTGTTGATTGTATAGTACTTCTGCATCTTGGTGTTGAAAAAACGGAGCATGCACCTAGTCCTGGCTAGCTGTTGGCTCTGTGCAGCACAAGGGAGAACTAGCAAGTCTGAGATCTGCTGGATCAGCAGCCAGAAGAACATGATCAGATAAAACTGCCCATAAGGACAACATAGAATCTGGTTTTTTATCATTGTGAAACCACTAGGCAGTTGGTACTAAGGGTCACTGTTCGATCTGCTTCCTAAAGGACGTAAGTTTCCTTCCATTCTTCTTGGCAAAGTTAATGGAACAGTTTGTCAGAATAAACAGAATTAAGCCTCACACAAACTGCTTAGCTGCTACGGTATACCAGGTTTTACCTACAGACCCTTTATCTACAATTCACTCTCTGTACAGTGACTCAATAGTAGTATAAACAAAAAATAATAGAATACATAAACACTAGTTTAAACTAGCTTTATAATTGATTAATAGCATATTAAACAGTTGGTATGCTTTAAAATTTTCAGAGATCACTTTAAAATGTAGCAAGCAGGATAAGTTACACTCTCTCTCTTTTTCTAATTCTTGTTGCAAGTCCTTGCCATGTTCCGCTGCATACGCCCAAGCCTCTAATTACACAGTCACTTACTATTCCTGCAGTCAGGGATGCGATGTCAGGCAGAAAATGTCTGTATTTTTCACATCACATGCCCTGTTCCACACAGCAGAAACAAGGCTCTACCAAACCAAACCACTGCCTACTATTCCTGATTCAGCACAAGAAGTCAGGCAGCAAGGCAGCTCAGCTGCATCATGCACAGGGACAGTGAGCTACACCAGAACATCCTTATTTCTGTGTTAATCCACTGCTACCTTCACTGAACTGACTGAAGCCCTCCGAGTTCATACCTAGAAAAGCATCTGTGCAATTAACAGAGCAAGACTTACTTCAACACCCTAGAGGAAAAATTATATTAGGTCAAGATTATTCAATTTTTCTGCAGATCTTGGAGTTCACAATAACAAAAAGCACATGCACAGGTTATCATCTCAAACTATCAACCCAGGCTCTAATTCTAAGAATGCTGCTAATTCAAGTCTGGTCTGAAGAGCTTCTGAGATTAACTGAATGTATCTGAAACCCAGAGTTCTCACCACAATATGCCAGTCACTCCACAGTGTCTTTCCTGTATAGCATCCTGTCCTGGGATAATTGCATAAATCCTCCAGTGGATTCCTAAAATTCCCAATGTGTGATTATAACATACTAATCTTTATGTAAGTAGGGAAAGCAGTAAAAAGGAGGATTAATTTAGTGTATCACAGCTCCGAAACTGTGGAATACTATCTCAGGTCTTCCTTAGAAACACAGTTTCATTAAACACAGATTAATTCAGTGAAGAGGAAGAGCTATTTCAACCCTTCATACACAGCTGCTATGTATCCCCAGATGCCTTTCTGTACCAGTTCTAGTCCTTGCAGGGTCTGTATTTGAGTGGAGTTAAGCTGCTAGAACTGAAGACAAACACAGCAGCATGCCTCTAGAAAACTACACACACAAATCCTCAGTAGATTTCAGTCCCGGTAGCAAGTTAAATCAGCTCTCAGGAGCACTGAGCCTGACACAAGAATCTGTAGCCAAAAGTCAGGCAAGCAATGTTCCCTCCTCATTTTGGCAGTGTCAAGCTCCTGCCCGCCTAGCAATGCATGAAGTCACTTCACAACAGGATCAAAACAAAAACCAGCTTCCAGTCACATCTGGATTGTGTCCAGGGCCTCTGTTATACCCAATTTTCAGACAACTTATATCTGTAGGAATTAGACCAGATGACAGAAAACCAAAACAGACAAAACTAAATGGAGTAGCATTTTTTTCTTGATTCATTTCTTTGCTTACATTTTCTGTATTTTGTAGAGTCTCTCTATTCTGTTCACTCAGTCTGTAAAGAAGCAAAACTATCAGCTATACACCCTTGATAACACAGATACTATGTCCATACTCCATCCAGCAAAATCATATCCTGAAAGTGTTTGAGGGGATGTTTAATACAGATGCACTAACATCCAAAACCAAACCAAAAAGCACATCCAAGAGAGCTCAGCTCTTCCCACCTAAACAACTTTTTGTGGAAGATACTATTCTCAAGGATGATACTTCCCTTAGAAGAATCTCTCTCTTAAAGGGATAAACAAAACAACTAATATTCCTCATTCCAGAGTATCTACAACTGTCACCTTACATTCCACTTCATCACAGCACAGCTACAACCTGCATTTCTAAATTAGCATAAGCACTCATTGCTTAAGAATGTACCAGTTAGAGTGCAACTTCAGACTTAAAAAGAAAGTTTAATCATGCTATTTGATCTCACAGTGCTTTTAAAATCTCTTCCTTGTAGTAATTCACTCAGAGATGAACGGGAAAGGCTCAAATTCTACTACCCTAAGGGAAATGCAAAGGGTTGCTCAAAAGTAATACAGTGCTATAATGTGAGTTCAGTCAGTCAGTTTAAGAAACCCTGCAAAATCTTTGTGTTCTGCATGTTTAAAACTAAAAAGACAAGACAGAGAGCAAGAAATACACAGCTCTGTTAACATCAGTAATAACTACAATAAAACTCTTCAAGTGGAAAGGGCCCAGACATGGCCATACTCCCATGAATCCTCTCAAAACTCCCACTTTTTTTAGGCACAGAACAGGTCCCAGATGCTCTAACTGGGTAACTACAGGAACAGTTAAGAAGCTGGTGTAGTGATCTGCCTTTAAACAAATAAATGAAAAACTGAGTGCTTAGATTGTTTTTTTTTTTTGCTTTGTGAATTTTATCTAGAAAAATACATAAAAATCAAGACTGTAATTTCAGCTGTGCTCATTCTGAAAGTTTTTTCCCCCCTACATTGTTATTCTGTTAGAAAGAAGTACTAGTATCATTCACATAGCTACTTGACACTTATCTGAAGCTAGACTTGCTTGGTAAGTTCTAATTTTAAATAACACTCCAAGGAATGAAAAAGACTGCAATGGAGAGATTAAATGGTGCAGAAAGCATTAAGCATATTTAAATGGATTCCCATGTATTTGCAGAATACTCACACTTTTGCTCCATTTCTTTCATTTCTTCAGGAGGAATTTTTAACTTGTCAATATGTTCTCTTACAACACTTGCCCATTTTTGTAAAGAATCCAGTGCAGTCCAAGGTCTAGACATATCTACTACCAACATAACTAGAGTGTCCTTTAGAGAGCTTGCCTCCATTGCAAATTTAAGAAGACCTTTGTGATACAGGTCACCATCCAAAATCCATACATTACATCTTGTTTGGTCTACAAAAAAAAAGGAAAAACATTTCATGAGATTTACTTGAAACACACCACTACATAATGGCTATTGAATGTTCCTTGGACGTGTAAAATACAAGGAGAAAGCAGATGTTTTATCAGTCCATTGAACACACATGACACAGCAATCTGCAGCTTGTGGGGAGACAAGCTCCTTCCCTGTCAAACCCTGATGTTTAATGGCTGATAACTGAAGATCTTAAATACATTATCTGAAAGGGAGGATCTGAGAACACATTCAACATTTCCAAAATAGTTGTTCATCATTTTTGAGTAGGAAAACATTTTCTTCAAGGTGCAACTTAGAAGAGAAAACTGTGTGAACTCAGTCATCTTTTTGCAGCCGTTGGCCTGCTCAGCTCTCAAGGATGGCCATCTCCCCTTCAAAACTCCATCTGACATGCCTGGATAACTCTTAGAGTATAGAATGCACCTCGGCCACTCAGAAAACCTAAAGAACTGTAAGTTTTTAATGATTGAGTTTGACTTAACCGACAGTTTACTCTTTCAATTTGCCAAAGGACAATCACCATCCAAATAGACCATTCCACTGGTTTTCCCCAAAAAATATTACAATACTACAAATTCACAAACACTTCTGCAGTAAAAGAAGAGATGTTGATTCAAAATCACTTGGCTTAATGTAATTGCATTTCCTTTCAGGTAATTTTTTGTTACTTGCTACAGAAGTTTTGAGGAAGACATTTAAAGCCAACTCGCAATCTTCTTAAATGTGGTTCCAAGCCATCTTTGAGATCAATACCCAGACATGAATATCAGGAAAGCAGGTGATTTCAGAAAAAAAAAAAAAAAAAAAAAAAAAAAAAAAAAAAAAAAGGACCAACTTCTTCTAGTTCTCCTTCAACATGTTTGGGATACACAAGAGTTCCCATTTTTCTCCAAGAGCTTCCAGTATATCCTTATTCGCATCTTGTAACTCCAAGTACTGGGATATTAAACAGGATCTTAAACATACTTTTTCCTTTCTAGCCATACCTTCACCCAAGTTTTTGGGTTTTCTTGTTTGTTTTTTACATCTCCTTTAGCATTGTGCACAATTGTACCCATCAGTCGATGACAGTAGCCTTGCAGATTGTGTGCCAGCAAGACAAAGGCTTCTCTGTAAGGTTTCTCAAAGGTTCAGGATAACTACTTGCCACAGCAACTGAAATGGAAGGTAGAAGCCTGGGCACCCTCTCCTCTAGGCCTAAGGAACATACATCTATTCAGAATGTTGCAGCTAAGTCTGCTTCCCTGGTCTTTTTGTTTTTAGCTTTTTCTTTTGACAGGCTCCTCTCCTCCTCTACCACTTAAGTGGTCATTCCTGGTATCTACTGACGAAATTACACAGACAAACTTCCTTATGATACAAATCACTTCTGGCATAAGCTGGATTCCTGCATACTATAAAGACAGAAAAAACATCCCACTGTCATTTCAAATATCACACTACTGAAGCATTGCTTTCAACCTGGTTTAAGATAATACAAATACAGACTCACCATCTCGGTCTTCATCATGCACATTTAAATACAAATACTCCATTCCTCTTCCTTTTTTGTACTCCTCTATTCCTTGAATTTTTCCTATTAAGCTAGTTTTACCTGCTCCATCTTCACCTGGAGAGACAGAAGTAAGATACCACTCAGTCTTTAATCACAGTTACATATTAAAAACCACCTGGGCCAAGAAGAAAACCATATCCTGACACGGTGACTGAGCTCATTAAGAGTTTTGAAACACAGCAGGTTTTGCCCAAATCATCCATCTGTTCTAAGTGCATGTTTCAGCTTCAAATATTATTTCTACTTATTGATAAATGCAACTGTGCTGCCAACTATGCTACCTGAAATAGGCTCTTATACCCATTTTTTAAAGGATATACTAAGGACTAGTTAAATACCTCCAAGAATTTCAGTCTTTCAACTACAATCAAAGTAGTAACAAAGTTTTTCTAAAGTCGAGTTTAATTCACAGTAAGCTCCTCTTATGGTTCAGAACTCTCTCATTTCAAACAGCACACTGAAAAAGGCAAATCTGTTACCTCAGCTTTTATGAATTGGTTTCTTTGAATATTTTCTCTGTTACAGCTCCCAAGAAACCTTAAAAAGAAGTGACAAATTGTAAGCCCACTGCCTTACAATACATGTTTGTGTATTTGGATAGCACAGAGACAAGCCTGCAATCCAGATCCATTCACTCCTATTCTCTCCCCTCCAAATGGAGCTTAGATAACCACTGAACCTTACAGCACATGCACAATGTAACCACCTCAACTACTGCCAGAGACTCTTCCTGAAAAACTTAATTTGTAGTCATAGGTCTCAGAGGTGGAAAACTTCATGCGCCTTTTTTCCAGTTCAAAAGAGTAATCAAGCTGAATTTGAACACAAAGCAGGGGTTTACCAGTTTGTTTTTTTCTCTAATTTGCAGAATGATGAGTATGCAACAGACATTACAAAATTCTTGAAACTTACAGCTTATAAAATTAAGGTTAATCCCAGGTCCCTAAGAAGCACTTTATTAATTTTGTGTCAAACAGAACATTTCCCAAGTCTCTCCTACAGAGAGAGAGTCTAAACACTTGCTTTTAATCACATAACAAAGACAAAAGTTCAAGGGCAGTAATTTTCACTACTAAACATAATGATGTTTTCCCTTTAAACAGAAGATGATCATACAGATGTCACTGCAGCTACATTAAAAACACTATAGTTATAACCACTGTAAAGAATAGAGATATCATACTTTGATAGACTGATTTTGAATTTGCTTAACATATCATCTCCAAGATTGCCACATGAAGTCTTCAATTTAGAGGATGGCTTTATTTTCATATTTCACTTACATTGGAAAACGTTAAGACTGCTCACTCTAAGGTGCCATGGGGATTTTACTCAATGGAATGACTGTATTTAAAATGAAATATATTTTGAGAAAGAGAGAGAGAGAGAGAAATAAGACCAGAACTGAAGTTTGAAGTCTAGTTAAGTTTAGACAAGTTAAATAAAAAATTAAGTTGTATCCCTTCAACTTTTCCACAATTAAAGGGTTCATTTGTAAGCTCCTGTATTACATCAAGATGTACTTGAGCAAACAATTACAGCTGGTTTTAAATAACCATTGGAAAGCAATGCTATTTTCTAGTGACACATTAAACTTTTCCTCTTGTAACAATATATTTTAAATAATTCTGGTGAAAAAGTGAAGAGTTCAAGCTTCATCATCATGGATGAATTACAATTCCACTTCTGCCCTCACCTCTGTACTTATCCAAGCTTCTTGTCACCTACAAATAAGTGAGAAGATTTATTAGCTGCTGCTCTGACACGTTATGAAGCTGCTTTAACTTTTGCCAACAAGGTCTGTATGATTCATTGTGCTATTTTACCTTTCTGAATTGGCAGCTTCAATTAATGCCTGCCAGCAGAAGGCTCAACAGGTAAGACAAATCAAAATCTGTTTTTCCTTTTAATGAGGGGTTGCACATAAGAGCTTTCTGAATTTCTCAGAATAGTTAACTTCTTTGCATACTAGAGTTGGATTCACACAGGTGAAAATAAAGATTTCAACTTGCTTGAATCTGGGAAACTTTACTGTCTCCTGTGTGTATCTACCAGTTCTTAAAGTAGCTGCAACAAGTCTAAAAAACACCTGTGGTTGTAAAAAGTTCTGCACCTGATAAAAGATACACCTAAACAGTCTAAACTAAAACATACAGTTTATGCTAGTATCTAAACAACTATTGTTGCAAAGTGCTCATGCTAAGCAATATAGGCAAACTTGAAATATACTTCCCACAAGCCCCTTACTTGTCATGGCTCTGTGTCATGTCATTTCCTCTCCAACCCCATATTTCCAAATGCCTAAAATAAATTGGAGTTCAATACTGTTAAAGTAATACCTTATGGCAAAGTAAGAACTGGAATTTTGTTTTCCCCTCTACACTGAAAGAAGTTTTACCAGTACAGTATAAGACAAATTGATTTGATATAAAATGAGTACATCTGGACACATATGCACACAGAGCAGTAATTTCAGCCTTCCATCACTGAACTACTTGAATTTAATCTGTTCCATGAGGGAGTCTGTCTATTCTCTTGTCCTTAGCAAATATTCACCCATTTCAAAACATCAAGATCAGGCACGTGGATCACTGACACACATAACAGTGCTGTACAAGTTACTGCATGAAGAGAGCAGTACTCATTTTTCATGAGGGAAAGCCAGAATGATGCATCAGTGAAGTCTGAAGTTAATAATACATAAACTAACTAGTTTACAAACAGGATGATCCACTTGCAAGGGTACAAAATAGGTGCCTAGCCAAATGTGCCCTAGCCCAAAGAAGATCCAGAGTTCTTGACATATTTAAGCCAAATTAGAGTCAGTATTATTTAAAAAGCTGTGAAGAAGTAAAAACAGGACCATCATTTATGACACAAGGACTTCCTCCTTTTTGCCCAAACAATTGATGATAAAGGTGAGGAAAAGATAACTGTCTTGGCCAAGGGAACACAGAATTGTAACAGAATAGTTTGGGTTGGAAGGGACCTTCAAAGGTCAGCTAGTCCAACCCCACACTAGTGAAACCCAACATGCTGAGGTTCATCTACTTCTACTTTCTATGCGCAGTATGTTGCATACACCTTTTGTAATCATAGCAACTGCAAATGTATTTGTATCCTTATTATTTTTTCCCAACCTAGTCTTCAATAAAAAACACTTGACAAGTCAAAACACTTTGAATAGACTGAGATATGCTAGGAAAGAGCAGCAGCAGATTTTTGCTTTGCAGCTACTCTTCAGCAAGAATATCAAAACAGAAAATCTTAAAACTGTGTTTATCTAAAACTCCTAGGTAGTTTTTAGAAATCTCGTTATCAAATTAATTCTAAGTGTTAACTTGTATGACTTTTTGAAAATCACACGTTTTATTGTAATGCCTTTACCATGTACAGAACCTTTTCTCCCCCTCAGAGGAGAAGGAAATCTATGTGAGGAAATTAAAGTCTATTAGCTGTTGGAAGTTTGATTGATAATGCACAACATACTAATATAATTAACATTAATTTCTACCTGGGACATATATAAAATATATATGTTTAGAAAAAATGTCAATGACAATACACGTATACTCATATATGACGTTTCAAATTACAAGCCTTAACACATTTAACATATTTACCTTTTTTTGTTTGTCTCTGGATATCTCTAAAGTATATGAAAAAGTAATGCTGCTTAGTTTCAGACAAAAGGAAAATTTCATATTCCCTAGGCTCAAACATCACTGCATATTAATATTATGAAACAGAACTCTTTTTTCAAGTGCTACTGAAGCAATATAGAAAACAGAGCCTTATGCACCTTCAAGAATAATTACCATCATCCTCCACTTCAGAATTTTGGAAAATCCTGTAGCTTCTTTATTTTTAAGTGTGGGATAATGAAATTAACTGACTTCCATACATAGCTCAAAGAGCAAAGCAATTCTGACATAGTATTTTTGATACAGCATTTCAAGGTAGAACAAAAATCAGGTAGGTTTTGCATCCTTCTTTTGCAAATAACACAAAAAGGCCTCCTTTTGCAGAGTAAATACTAAAGAACAAAAATTCTCCATTATACCAAACTACACTCACACATTAATACAACAGTGAGGAGACAGAAGTGATGTATCTAGCAAGCGGTGCTATGCACCAAAGCTGAACACAAGTAAAAGAAAAACAACAGATTTAATTTTGCACAAAAGTCAGGCTAGGAAGCAGTTGAAACAAAGCCAAACCAAACTGCTTATGCACAGTATTTCACTGTCTTGTTAACAAAATGGAAAGTCTTACAGTCAACTAAACAAGCACTGTTGCATTTTTATCCGCACACTGCTACTACTTCATTCCTCTGATGAGCTCCAGTTTGGGGTTGTGAAAGCTCCTCTGTCCAAGGTGCTACTCTATTCACAAAACAGGTCTTGAAAACATCCTTCTTGCTGCTGTCCCCAAACATAGAGGAAACTGTAACAATAGAAAACCTTCCCAGCCTCCTCCCTTCTCACTACTCCAGGCAAAAAGCATGTTTACTGAGCAGAAAATCAAGTATCCTAAATGTTCTGCCACAATACAGACTTCAGCAGAATGGATCCCCCCAGACAGGAAGGGTGGGCAATGAGGTGAATCAATCTCCTGCTGTGAGTGCAGGCAAACAGGCACTTACCTATGTCCTGCTGCACCAACTCTTCAGCCACAAACTATTAGAGAGGACTTAGGCTCTCCATTACAGAACTTTCCAACTTTCAATTAGCATTTTCAAGTTCAAAATATTTACTACTCATACTATTTACACATTTTTTCAGTTTAGCAAATGAAAATGGAAATAGAATTTCACTGGTCCTGTAACAAGCTATTTCTTACTTGTCACAGAAATCTGTACATGGAAGAGCAATCAATGTGTTATCTCCAGGACAGACATGAGCTTTGATTGCCTGTTTAAATTGCTTCTCCATTGTAAAGTGTCCAGTGTGTTTAAAATATGTCAAGGCAAAGAAGCAAGAAGTGAACATTTCTTTTGTGCCATCACTACTGGTAGCCCGCCCCTCTTCAATCCACAACCGTGATTTTTTTTCAACATCTCTTTGAAAAACCCCAGATGCCTTACTTGTTTATAGTCTATAATCCTAGTGGTTCCTTGAAGGAAGTTTTTTGTTTGCATTTTAAACCCATCAATTGAAATTCAGCTTGATACGGGAATTCTACAACTCATCTCTAAAAAACCACATGTTCAAACAAGGCCAAACAAAACCAGAAGTAATGGTCCCAATTAACATCTTCTGCACACCCCAAGCATACTTTTGTGAATCAGCTTTATACTTTTTACAATGCAAAATATAGCTTCTGGGTAGAAAAATTCAAAACATCCAATATCTGTAGCATAAAATATTTAATATTTTATTAATAGAAAAAATCCATCTTGTTTAAATATGATAGAACAAAGCCATCAAGCCTAAACATGAGTTAACAAATGGGGCTAAGATGCCTTCTCAGAAACCCAGAGCAATCTCTGTTCCACACCATGTGGAATGCCTGAATCCTGACACAGTGGTGTAGAGACATGATGATCTTATTCCTACTAGAACCAAGCACATGTGCACTATTTTCAAGATAAAATACTTGACACAAGTTAATAACTGCCTTTTCTACAGCTGCATATTAGTGAAAGAGGCTTGTTTACACATTCTATACTAATTGAAGAATGCCCTTTATAGAACAAGACCAAAATAATCACAGTAAGCCAAATTTAGTTTGCTTTCAGAGAATTAAAGAACAAAATTCATTATGCTGATGAGAGCCTTCTCTACCATCTCTCAAACCAACATGGAAGTTCACAATAAGTAGACCATAACAAGTTTACAAATAACTTGTCACTAAATTTTCATTTGCTTGTTGAATAAAAATTGTCTCCTTCTCAAAGTTTATTTTACTCTGCCAGATAAGTCTTTCCCCTCACATACAATTCACTCAGTATATTTGTGGCACTGAAAAATGAAATAACTTTTCTGAGGAGCACCTTAACTGCACTTCAGCCTTTCAACATGACAGAAAGCAGATTGCAGATAACTCTTCCAGCACGTCTTTTGCCATGTCCTGCACCAGAATACAGGGCTTGACTGTGGAAACAGGTCCAGCAGTAACAGTGTTGCCTATGCTTGGAGAGACCCACAGTCAGGGAAAGGCAAATATTGCAGAGAATTCTACAGTGACTATGAACAGCATCCATTCCTAACTCAGTCCTTCTCCTTTGACATAGCAGGAAGTTGTCTCCTGTATTTTATCCTGGTTCACTACCAAAATAGAATAATCCCATGTTACTATCCATGGGACACCTTTATTGCCACTAACCTGCCTGGAGAACACAGAAACACAGTTCATTTCACTGTTCTTCACCTTTGGAGCTATTTCTGAGATAGATCCAGTAACCAGCAGCATCTCTGACACTGAGGAGACAAACTAAAATAAATGCAATTCAAGAATTTCAGAACTTTCCATGCTGTTCTAAGTGACTTGTACTACACAGCACCCTTGTAATTCTGGATTTTTGGAAGGGTATTATAGGAGGAAGGACACAACAAAAGAGTACTACTTAATTCTAAAAAAATGTAGCTACAAAACAGGCAATTAGAATTTTATCTAGGTCAATGCACCATCAAACAATTGACACTTTAGAAGCATAACTCTGCTGACCTAAACACAATTTGACTACATTTGCAAGGCTTTCACTGCCTGCAGAAGGTGAATTAGTTGCAAGAAAAGGACAAAAAAAGAAACCCTCTGAGTTAACGTCTGCAGTACTAGAAATTTAAAATATCTGAGATTAATAATATGGACAGTGTGAACAAGCAGTATTTTATCAGTTTCAATGACTAAATTATAACAATGAAGCTGTCAGCTTTTTGAAAAGGAAAAAATAAAATCTCATTTTTATAGTGTTGAGTACAAATTTAAGTACAAATTTTATACCCTCACGAAAGTTTGCTGTATCAAATCTTAATTTTCAGGTTCTTTACATTCCACAGGTCCACTGGAAGAAAGCAGCAAGCTAAACCTGCTCTTGAAGATATATTGGGAATGGCTGTTATTGCAGAAAATGGTACATGTTCCCACAGCAAAGTGTACCTGTAAATTAGCTGTGGATTGTGCTTATTTCCAAGCATCTTTACAGCCCCTGGACAGGAGCAGAGCTCCAAGACACAAACAAACAGGCCTAGCCCTGGGAAGTGAGATGTCTGGGGTGAAGAGAAAATGTGGATATGAGGCAACTGAACTCTCACTGCCTATTAAACTCAAAGCTGTTATCATCAAGTCAAGTAAAATGCATAAAAAACCCAAGCCCACTAGTGATTCAGTCGAAGCATAATTGTGCAATACAGACACAGAGAGTCAGGCATACGAATGTCACTGGATGGTTTGACATTGTTAAAATTGTAGGCAAAGAATATACTGTGCTTCAGAGACAGAGGAACGCATGAAACACAAAGCAAGATAAAAAACAACCATTCAATTCACTTGCCAGCTGGGAGCCTGTGTTCTAGTGCATCCTGGAATGACTTTGAACATTACTGCTTGAATGCATGCAGCAGTTTATTGGATAAATTATTAGTTCAGGTCTCTGAATCCAAGCCTTCACACATTCCACAGCACTATGGATTCCATCCATAATTTGCAGTGGTGAGTTGTCAGCTGCTCCCCTCTACTCCACTTGCTGATATATCAGAAAGGGAACGAACACAAGAGCTCCCAGTTACAAGCGTCAGTTTTCTCATCACAAAAACCATCTCCTGTGATCAACTACCTTTATTACACAAGTGAGCAAAAGACAGTCCAGGGGAAGAAGAAAAAAGAAAAAACGAAGGAAGAGCAACAAAACCACAGTGCTTTGGCCATCTGCAAAAACTAGCTAGAAACAGCAATGAGAACACTCAATTTCCTTAAGAAAGCATGGATATCTTACATTTTCTGCTGGTATAGTTTGCTAAACAAGGTAGCTATGGCCACTATGACAAAACTACCTAGGAATCAGAGCATAAGGAACTGACAGTAAAGTTTAGAAAAGCTTGCACTTTTATTATTTGTTCATACAAGAACAGAAAGATGAGAAGCTTTCACACCACATGTGGTGCCAATCACGGTTCAAACTTTAAAGAAAAATAGTTTTCGAAAAAATAACTGCAAGTGAAACAACTCTGAAGAAGTAAAACTGTAAGTCAATTAATTTTGTCTGATTTTGAGCAAGTGATTGCCAACATTATTTGTCAACCTTCGCTTCACAAAACTATGTGCCATATCTAGAGATTAACATTTGGCATTCCTGTCTCCTTTAGTTAGATAACTGCAACTGCTTTCCAGGTTCTCAAAAATGAGATGTTAACACAGCTAAAAATAAATACTGAAATAGCAGAATTAGCCTGCCAGACACAGACAGGCTCCCAGAAAAACTAGGCATACAACTATATGCATTGTTTGAAAAATAAAAACGCTGTAGGCAAATTAGAAAACCTGTCCTAGCAAACAAAAGAACACTACATGGTGGGTTTTTCCAGTTGGTTTTTCAGGGTGGGGCCATGAGATGTTGGAGGTTTAAGGGATTTTTTTAATGCAGTTTGTATTGAAAATAAGCACTCATTTGTTACTATAAACCATATTTCATCTGGCAGGTTTTGACCAATGTGACTGTTTGTACAGTAAATATTGACCTGCCACAAACTGACTGAAAACCATCAAGATGCTGGTCAGCTTTACACCTTTTGCTTAAAAGTACTGAAAGTATAAAGAAACTGAAAATAATCACGCCAGGAAGTGCTCTGTATTAGTAACAAAAGTTAGTACAAAACTATCTAAAGGAACAAAGCTTGAACATAGAGGAAATATTTGATAACAGAGAAACCGTAAACACAGCTCAAGAATCCAAGCAGACAGGACTTCACAAACTGAATCTGTCTCATACAGAATACATAAGACATCTCCTTTTCCTGTGCCAGTGTGCTTCAGGAAGATGATGACTTGCAAGTAAACAACAAAGATTAGTTATTCTCATGAAAAACATGGCAATGGTCCTCACTGGCCAGTCCTCAGATCTGATATTCTTTTTCCTAAATACATGCCAAATTTGGGGGTATTTTTACCCCCTGTTGGATCAAGGCCTTCCAGAAAACACAATTTCTAAGCAAGATTTAGAATGTCTTCTATAAATTGGTACCTTTTCCAAAAAAAAAAAAAAAAGCATCAGTCAAATAAAGGAAAGAAGGTATTACATTAAGTCATTCTATAAGCTCTACATAAATGGTAAAAAAGAAAATTCATATACAACAGGTTGCATAGCACAAACTAAATGAGTATTTGGAAACAATCGATGATATCCTTTCTAGCTCTGAAGGAAGCAGTCTCCAGTTACTGAGCACTAAGGATTACCTGCCTATGAAGAGAGAGGAAAAACAAACAGTGTAATCTTCTTGACAAGGATCACAGCTTGAAGAAGAATCTTCCAACTTCAGCAAGGCCAATCATCCAATTTAGATTCAAAGTGCCACATAACAAGCTGTCAATCGTTATGAAATATTTCCTTTGTTTAATATCACTGCAACTTCCAATCTCAATATCCTACTTAATTACATAACATACAAAGCAACAAATTAAAGGGTAGTAAGTCTTGTAAGAGCTTCAGAAGACTATGCTGTCATCCTTGTACATCCACAACATTCTCCTTCTCGGTCAGTTTTAAGTAACTACTCAGCTTATCAAAACAGGAAGAAAAGGATCACAGTGATTGCTTTGGGATTATAGAGGGGAAAAAAAAGCCTAACTCGAAAAACCTCAAGAGAGTATAAGCCACAGGACTATGCAGAATCACAGTGTGCACAGAGTCTGCAAGAATGTCTTTACTGAGTTTTAACCCTGTTTCCAAATATTAACATGGTTCTTTCTGAGGACAGGGAAGTTGGCAAAAGGAGTGGAAGAAGCAGCTATTTATAAATCCATACAACCTGGACTCATTGTGTTGTCTACTGGTAATAGTATTTAACAATCTTTTGGAAAAAAAACCCAAAGACAAAAACAAAATAACAAAAACCACACCACACTAGTAATAATACTAATAATTATTCATACGCATACACTTGAGAGCATCCATTTCTCTCTCTCCCCTATGAAGCTTTTAATTTTGACGTATCATTTTCCTTCACGACTGCAGCTGGGTGTCTCATTACCGCCCTACCAAAGTCCCCTTCCGTACCTCTCACCTTGCCGAGGGCCAGGCTGGACTAAGGCCCTGGGTGGAGATCCCGGGGCGGCAGCGCGGCCGCTGGTGCCGCCACGCTGGGTGCGAGTGGGCAGGGCAGAGCCCGCATGGCCCTCCCCGCCCTCCGGCCCGCAGGCAGCACCGTCATTGATGCCGCTCGGGCCACGGAAGCGGTTTTTGTGTCCGCATGACACACCGCAAGCGCCGGCAAGCGGCACCGCCGGCTCCCGCGAGGGAGGGTTCGGGAGGCGCACGCCCCCGAAGCCAGCGCTCACGGGGAGAGAGACAATAACAGCTCCCCATCCAAGCCATCTCCGCCTATGGAGCCAGGGTGGGGGAAGGACACTGAGGGTATTATGGCGAGGCACCTACAATGAGGGGCGCATCGAAAGCATTGTGGACAACCTCCAAAATGAAGCAAAACCATGCAAGGGAGGAAGCGGGAGGGTTAAGACAGTGCCTTGCCACCCATCACCACTCCTCCCCGCTTCCCTTGGGGCGCTAAACAAGGGAAGCTGCAGGCGCCCCAGAGAGAGCTCAGGAGCCGGCCTGTGTGCGGCGCGGATGGGAGAAGGATCGGGATGCTTTCCTCAGTCAGTGTGCGGAGGGGAAGGCAGAGGGATCAGGATGCTTTCCTCACCCAGCAGGAGGACGTTCTTCCCTGAAGGCAGCTTAGAGCGGGAGCGCGTGGACACCTCGCTGAGGATGCAGGACCTGGCGCGGAGAGACGACAGCGCTTAGGACGGGTCCCCCGCTTCCTCCCGGTCCCCACCCTCGCCATCTCCTGGGCATGGGGGGGGCTACGGCAAGAGGGGCGGGGGCAGGGCAAGAGCTGCCACTGCCAAGGGGAGGTGCCCCCCCCAGCTCAGTGACTGAGAGGCACTGAGCGCCAGCGGGGGCGGGGGGATTATCCAGCCCCCTTCCCCTCGTCCCCCGCAGGGCACCGAGGCGCTCCGAGGGCGGCGGCCAGTGCGCCTGGGTCCGCGGGGCGGGGCGGGCACTCACCAGAGGTTCTGCCCATCGTCCTCATCGCCGCCCGCCCGCAGCTCCGCGTTGTTGTTGTTGGCCGTGGCCGTAGAAACGGCGGAGGAAGCAGAGGAAAAGCTGGCAGCCGAGCCGAGCCCGGAAGAAGAAGAGGAGCCGAAGGAGCCGGCTCTCCCCACCGCCGCCGCCATCTTCGCTGCTGCCTCCTCCTCCCTCCCCTGCCCCGCCGCCTCCCCGGGACGCGGAGCGGGCGGCGGCGCCGCGGCGCCGGCGGGGACCCGGATGTTGGGAGGGGCGGGGGCGGGGCCCGGGCGGGGGCAGCGGCGCTCCGGCCTCTCCCCTCAGCCGCCTCCCGCAGCCGCCCCGGCACAGCGGCGAGCGGCTCGGCTGGGCTGGGATGCCTTCAGTACCGCTCCCCTGTGCGAGGTGTTGCCGTGGGCAGGGGGCTGCGCTGTGCCGCTGGCTCCCCAGGCAGCCGCAGCCCTGCAGGAAGCACCTCGCATCCAAGAGAAGTAAGTGCGGCTCAGGGGCAAGATGAATATTTTGGGGAGAACAGCGTGGTCGTCCTCTACAAGAGGCCTCGTTACTTGCTCTTCTCAAGAGTATCGCTTGTAAATTCGGAAAAGATGGGTCACGTCCCCATCGTTTTAACAGCTCGACTTTGGCTAGAAGTTCCAGAAGAAGCAAGCAAGTGTGCCAACCCTCTCTTTATATGTTTCCTAGGGTAACACAAGAATGGCGGTAAATTCTGTAAAAGTTTAATGGGTGAGTTTTGTCCCTTAAGGGGAATTCAGGGAAAACCTAACGCAGGACGTGTTTCCTTGTGTCCTCCTTTTAAACAAACGATGCACGTTCCCAGGGATTCTGGGTATTTGGAAAGATATTAGTTGTATTAACGACTTACGTGTGCCAGCAGTTTGTACTTTTATTTTTCTTGCTGCTGTGTCGATTTTATTTTTCCCAGAAAACACTGATTTTAAGTAGCATTTTGAAACAAGAAAAAAAAAATCTGTTATTCTTAGCCATATGTTTCTCTCAATGGCTCTCTGTTGCTTTGCAACCCAAAATACAGATGTTTCTTTCACGTGTTTGTTGCTTTAGTAGGGATCAGATGTTGTAACATGTCGGTCACCATTCATGAATCTGTATTTCTTTCAGGTACTTCAGGTATAAAATAAGTGAAATGACGGTAGCTGTGTGCTGAATTGGCGGTATCTGTCACAAAAGATGCACAGTTATTGATCGGAAGTATTTTGTCACAGGCAGAATATAGATATAGAAGACTGGCAAAGTGTTGCTGTTGATGCATTATCCAGGGACCACTGAGTGTAGGAAGGCTGGTGAAAAGCTGCCAGGAAAAAACTCTCTGCATGACCCTGCAAGGCCTCCTTATGGCCTGCTGTAAACTGCCTTCACCTGTTGTCTCTGGTTTTCATCATTGTTGGGTCAACTGACTTAAATCACAAAAATACAGAAAAAATGCTTACTGAAATGGCTGAATAACACTGCTAATTTGATGAGCTGAATCAGCTTGTGGAAAGTGTTTGACAAGCGGCAGAGCCCATGCAAAGGGTGGGGGAGAGAACTGGCCAGAGAGTAAGGGGAGAAGGGTAAAGTTTGAATTTGAAAAGAGTGGGATAGAATGCCTTTTCAGTGACAGTGAACAGATCAGCTCAGCTGCAGGTTGAGTTCATATTCAAAGAGAAAGGGAAAAACAACAAAGAACCCCAACAGATTCTGGAATGCATTTCCTAACAGAAACAACTTCTAAGAGTCCAAATTTCAGCCACCTACTTCAATCAAAAGGGATAATATTGCTTTTAACATAATATGAGAAATGGATTGCTATTTGTCCTGGTGTGTAGTTTTTAGATTTTTGTGAAACTTTATTAAAAAGGGAGAAATCACTGAAATTTGATTAATTAGCTTTAAACACCTCACTTGCAGAGGCACGGAAAGTAAGGAGAGTTTTAATCTACTTCATGTTGCTTGTTATTTGAAATTATGATCCTTATATTGTTTATGTGTGAACTATATTCAGTTGAGCTATGTAAATAATATAACCCTAGGACTTCTTTGAAATTAGAATGTAGATGACAGAAATAATATTTAAATATGTGAAAGTAGTAGAAAATAAAAAGCTACAAGGAAGTATTGAGAATAAAAGCTTGCTGTTTGTGCTGAGTTAGGAACATATTGCTGTTGAGAAAGGATGGTGTAATTTTCCTGGGTTTTTTACTGTTATAGAAGCTAATATTGCTTCTGTGAAAAAAAATATCTGGCAATTATAAAGCTACCAAGGATATTCACAGTGATAGAGAGACCACCTCTTTTTTTCCTCCTCTCCTCCTTCCCCTGACATCGATTCATTCTGGAGCCTTGTTAAGGTGGCTTTCACTGCCTCATCCTGTCGTGGAGGATTTTGCTGTGTACCTGTGAAGGGATGTGTATAGTTAAAATTCCCTGAGGATTCATTTGCCAGATTGTCACACGTGAAGTTTTGATGATGGTTGTGTGATGTGTTTTCAACCTTTAGCAGAAGGCTCCCCCCACACTCCCATTCTGCCCCCTCTCCATTTTATTTCTGTCTCAGGAGCTGCAGAGGAGAAAGTGAAAATGGAAATGCTTGGTCATCATGCTCTCAGGTTAGGTTACAGAAAAATCAGGATGGAAGCAAAAATATTGAGATAATCAAGCCTTCATCAACTGCAGTGTGCTGATAGAGTATCCCAGTTAAATTATTCATAGAGTTAGCTGTACAGCATGATAGGAAGAGGATATTTAGGAAGGCTGTAATGAAGCAACCGTAAAAAAGCAGGGGGGAAATCAGTAATACAGTTTTTCCTTTCCTACCCTGTGAAATAGGTTTCTGTCTGCCAAAATGATCTTGTGAATGTATAGGACAAAGCACTCCACATGGCATTTTCCAATACATAGCTGTGAACAGGAATGGATGGTAATGATGCCAAGCAAACATTAAAGCCTTGTTTTCTCTTACCTCACCCAACCTGTAGCTGTTTAGCCAAGGACATTAAATATAAGGTCTTCCCTACTATCCCTACTATCAAATTGTAAGTTTTGAAGTTAAAGTTAAGTTTTTTATTTGATACTGTGTTATACTCAGTGGCTGTTACACTTGCAGAGATAGGTATGACTATACAATACAAAAGTAATAAAGAAACAGGTCCATCAACTATGATGAGAAATAACATTTTCTCAGCTGATGATTGTTCCTACCATTCTAACTGGGAACAGCACAGCCAACAGCTTAACTACACACATGCACAAGAGTAAACTGCAGCAGCGTCTCACTGGTGAAATAATGTAATTTTCTAATACAGGCAAGCTCTCCCTCCCTCTGTGAGCTGCCCTGGGGTGATGCTGAAGAGCAGATTCTGGGAGGGAGTCAGCTGTGTCAGCTGTGCTGTGCTGACCAAGGAGGCACCAACAGGGAAAGACATCTCCTGTGCACAGCTGGCTGGTGATCCCGGGAGTGGAGTCTCAGTTTCTCTCACATTCTGTGCCTTTTCACTTTCTGTTGTGTTTTGACTATGCTGTGCTTGTTCTTAACCTTCGTGCCTGTCTCTCTTCACATAAAAAAACTTTTGTCTGAGTTAGCAGTGTATGAAATTCAAAAAGTAATGGTCCAGCTTCCCTGTCTGCATCTATTGTCAGTGACCAAATGCTATAAAATTGGTTGCAAATTTAGAAGGCATTTTTTTCATAAGCCAATGGAAATGAATTGTTGTAGTTCAATTACATTGAAAACATCCAGTTTAGGTTCTTAGAGAGACTTTTGCCTTTAAGGCAAAACCAGCTTCTCAGCAATGTTGACCTTGTTGTTGAAATCAAAATTACAGAGGTCACTGTGCTCAATACGTACTTGTGGTTTGCTGTGCAAAAAGCTTCCCTTTGAAAAGGCAGCAATGAAGAAGCAGAATAAATAAAATTTCCAAAAAGATGTTTTGTTGCCTTTGGTTGTAATGTATTCAAAAGTATAAAACTAAGCCTTTAAAAGAGAGAAAGACAGGGTGATTTGTCACTATTTGCTGATCGGAATTTGTAGGCAGTTAATATTCAGAAAGCATTCAGGAAGTTGGTAATGATTTTTGAAAGTGACTTTTTTGTAGTATTAACAGCCAGTCATCTGAAACTTAATCTTGAAAGTCAATTACTGATCTTATTTACAACATTCAAGTTATTCTGTCAAGAAATGAAAAAAGTACCATATGACATACCTGAATAGTTGCAATAGCACAATTTACAAATGGATTATTTTAGCACAGAAATAATATTTCAATCTATATGCTGCAATTTGTTAATATAAACTGTATAGATAGTATTTAAGAACAACAAACGTCTCAGGAGCCTTACTGGGATTAATCCTAAGAAATACTAGACTCAGACCAGTTTTGTGTATCACATTTCTATTTTTCACTTGACCAAGTATAAATCTTGTTATTCATGCAGTTATGGTTTGTGCTGGTTGGTAATATAACCTCTGCAGACCGTGCAGCTATATACCACTTACTTCTAAATTTATTTTCTACATACTGCACTGTAAATTTTTAAGGATGTTCAGGACTAGCTAACTGTGAAACAGTATATTATGGTCTGCTGCAAAGGAGACAAAAACTGTTTTATGTCACATAAGCAATGTTTGATTTCTTGGATTTCAATTTGTTACCAGAGCATCTTAAATATACGTTTAAGTGCACCCTTAAATTTACTTGGAATCAGTGGGATTTAAAATGTGCTTTACATGTCTCATTGATGATTAAAAATGTATGCTTACTGTGAATTTATAGAAGATAACTCTTCAGGGTCTGATCAGCTGAGATCTGAGTGTCCTTGTTTTCCATTGGGATAGCAGGTGTGTTCCCTCTCAAGGCACAATCAGCTCTTTCAGGGCCATGTGGTGTAAGTACAATTGGTTTGAGCAGGATAATTTCTTCCAAGAAAGGAATGTCTCAGGTTGTTTGGTTTGTTTGTTTGTTTTGGTTCTTTAGTACAGTACAGCTTATTCAGAAAAAAATATATATGAATGAGTAATTTTTCAGATTACTGTAGAGGCAGCCAGCAGCAGGTACTTCCTTGTATTTTATTAACAATTCTGCTTTTTCAGTGAGTTCTTTACCTCAGGGAGCTGAATGGTTGTTTCTCAAGTAGCTGGTTTTCTTTATAGTGGATTTTTGGTTGCCAGATGACATGGATATTTGGATAGGCTAACATAAAACAAGGAAGGATCTGTGTTTGTGGCGTGGCAGCTACTTCATGCTTGTTGTCTCAAGGTATCCATGGAGAGTTTTGTGTTTGCTCTGTCTTAAGTAGGAATAATAAGGTAAGATATCTTCCATTTACTGCAAATTAAGAGTGATAGATGTGATTTCCTCATTTTTCCCTTTCACAGTCTAGCCTTTGTAGCCCTACAGAGTTCAAAAATATATATGTGTACTTCCTTAAATTACTGGGTTAGAAATCACAATTTTAACTAAGTGGTATGTTGTTTCATATGTTGGAGGAGGATATTTTTTCCATATTACTCTTGCTGTGAATGGTATCTTCAGTGAGGATAATGTACTTTTCAATAAAATTGCCTGAATGATTCAATAAAATCATCCTCCTCCTCAAAGCTGTATAAATGGATGACTTTGGTTAGTATAAACAAGTTATGAATGTATGACTAACCTGAACTGTACTATCTGTGAATTGATAGGAAAACATAGCCCAAACAGAAAATAAACAAAAATTAACCATATGAGAAACTGCCTTAGAATAGCTTTGAAATGTCATAGGATGTCTAACAGAAAACCCAAAAAAGGGTTATTAATATGATAAGAGGTGAAATATTGGCAATGAGAGTTGAGAGTTCTCACTTGAAAGCAAACCTAAAAGAAATAATATATTCAGTAAACCGAATTATGAAGGTTCTTTAGCGTGGAAGGAGGCCTGATTGTTTTGGGTTTTGGTTTTTGTGGGGTTTTTTTACTTTTATTTAAGTCCTGGTGAGAGCTATCCCTATGTTGTATTAAGAGATGCGATGCACAAAACCATCAAGCAGAACTTTCTGCAGAGTGCCAAGAATATGTGTTGTTGAGGCACATTTTTAACACGTAAGGCAACATTTGAAGGATAGGGAAGGGGATACCATGGCATGAGGGGAGAGCATCACATCTCAGTACAAGGCATTTGTAGCTGTCCTTTGTTGTGTTTCTGGCAGTCAGAAAGTTTCTGTCTCCCTAAAGGTACCCCCCTGATGTATCAGCCATGAGTTTAACCCCATCCCTAAAACTTATCTCTGACCTATTGGCTGTGGGCCAAGTTATCAGCCTTAGGACAGAAGGTAGAAAAGGCCATGTTTTTCCTTATTCTCTGTCTCTCTGCCCCGGCCTCCCTAGAAGAATAAAGCTTGGAACATCTCTTGGGGTAAGGAGCCTCTTTTCAGTCTTTTATCCCACCTCTGAAATATTCGAACCCCCACAGCCCACGAAACATTGAGCTAGCAAGGGGAACCAACAGGGCTGGGGAACACAGGGGTTCAGAAACATTTTCAGTCCTTGAGACAAACAGAGCAATGGGACAGAGCCATCATGGCCCTTTGCCTGACTGGTTAAAAATAGGCACTGTACACACTTCATATGCATCTCTCCCTTTAATGTGTAGGAGGAGAGAAAAATCCCCACAGGAACAGATGCTCCGTCCTTGTCCTGTTCATGGCACCCTCCCAGGTTCTTATCCCTACCCTTCACTTGAGGGAAAGACCTCTGCTTGGCTCTTAATCCCTGTATGATGGGAGCAGCTCTATGGATGTAGTTGAGGATTAACTGATTTTTTTAATAAATTTATTTACTCATAATAAAGGAACAAATCTTTCATCTCGTGGACCGTAAAAACAAATTTTCATTACTTTGGTAAGAATCTTGACAGGATAAAGAAAAAGGATCATATCTCAATTCAGGGGAGTATTCTTCTATGAAACTGATTCCCAGCAAGTATACCTGAGTGAGTAAAATACCAAAGAAAAGTAAGGAAAGAAAAATTCTTGATTTATTCAGCATTACATGTTTTCTAAGAAAATCAGGGTGTTTTGTTTTGTTTTCCCAAAAAGCTTTAAACTTTTCCAGCATTCTGTTTGTCATTAGGGCTTCCTCTGTTTGGATTAATTTTTTTTCTCTAAATTCTTTGCAAACTGCCAACGCAGCATCTGTCTTTAAGATGAAAATTTGCTAACACTTGACTGTATGACTACAATGAAAGTATTTTAGCTAAGTACTCTGAAGGTTTTGAAATGAATATTGGTATTTATTAATGCAGTGTTCCATTTTTTGGAAAGAGATCAAGATCAGTTGAAGCATTTGTCTGGCTCACATCACATTATATTCAGAGTGCATCTGAAATCTCCAGTTGCTTTGTTTTGCCTTTGGACAGGCATTCAGAAGGCTAGTCAGGAATGTTAAGGCCATGTTGGATAGGTATATGGGCTAATTCTTCCCTTGACTTGAACTAAATCAGGTGAAACCCCTATTAAGCCAGAGGTATTGCCACAAAGCAAAATGAGCATGAAAGGATGGTCAAACACAGACCGTTTCCTGCAGGCTGTTTCCTCATATTCATTCATTTCTTCAATACGTGAGGAGCACAGAAGCCAGGTACAGTGGCCATAGGACTTTAGGATGGCAGAAAGGGAATGAGGAAGTACCACTGTCACGCTTCCTCTGCTAAGCAAACACAGATCTTTCTAATTACATAGTCTGATTTGAGATATGTGTTACAGATTTTCAAAATATATATTAGAGTATAATTTCTGTAAGGTAAGGATTGTATGGTTTCGTATTGGGGTAAATACATATAGGCTGTATATTCAACTTCAGTAGTATTTTGCTTGCTTTCATAAGAATAAATATGCATACACAGCTATTATGTGGTGATATTCAATAACTAAATTTAAATTTCTGCAGAAGACCACACATTTTAAAAAAAAATCTTCATTTTAAGTGTTTTTCAGTGTGTCTTTTCTCTTAAGCTACTTTGTCTTTCAAAGCCCCTTTCTTACCCATCTATAAAACATGAATGCTTCTCATTCTCCCACCCACCAAGTCACTCTGGACCATTAAGGTCTTAGAGCTTCTGATGTTGTGACACCTGGGGACATGATTTAGTGTCGTCAGTGTTAGATAAATGGTTGGACTCAATGATCTTGGAGATCTTTTCCTGCCCAAGTGATTCCATGATACTATGTTTAATTTGCTCTGTGATAAAGCTCTTCCTATGGTATCCCTGTGTTTTGGAGCTCTTTTATGTCCTCAAACCCCTTTTTTGAGGTTTGTGTTGATCTTTGTGCTGATCTTTCCTTCATGCTTGTTCAGGATAAAATCCACTGCATAAGCAATTTCTCTCATTCCCGCTCCTAGACTCCTGGCCTTCCTGAATTCAGAAAAAGTGCTGATATTACAGTGAAGCACTCAGTGAGATAAGTGGTAGACTTCCTGAAACTGTGTTCTCTGTGCAGTGTGTTAGTAGGAGTGACTTGCAGCAACAAATCTGCAGTGTGGAATGGAGCCAGAGAAACCATGAGGAGTGAACGATGTCCAGGTTACCTAAGCAAATTGGATTGTACAGGGGAAAGATTGGAATGTGTGAGATAGACTGCTCTTAAAAAGTGCAGAACCATTGTCAAGTGTTCTGTCAATCTTGATTTCCTGCTGTTTTAACTGCATTTCTTCCCTTCTCAGGCATCTCTTAGGGACTTGGTGATGGTGATGTCAGTTACCTACCACTACTATATTAAGATGTTTGTCCCAAAATGATAAGAAGTGATGTCATTCTCATAATAGAATGGTCACTAAGCTTCAGAGTCACTGTAGTGACTTGCAGGGCTCAGCATTCCAGCAAAGCCCTTAGTGCAAATGCTGAAAATCTTTTCAGTTTCTGTGTCAAAAATTATCATGGACTTTGAGATGTATGGGAAAACTGGAGTCTGTTCCGTGGAAATTCTGCATTCCAGAAAGACAAATCAGTACAGAGTTAGTGAGGAGAAAGAGCTTAGTGATCCATGGGATTTAGTGCAGCCACGTTAGTTTGGCTCTCAGTACAAGCTGAAGAGGACTGGCTGTCTCAGTGACAGGGGACACTGGCCTGAAAGGAATGTACTAACCTATCTGCACAACTCTTGGGACCAGGGGCATGCGGGTGCAGAATGTCTGCAGTGTCTGCTCTGACAGGTCTGGTGCCACAGCCAGCTGGAACCTCTTCACATTGCATACCATGGTAGGAGAGATGTGCTGTAAAAGAGCTGGCCTCGATGAGCCAAGCTAAATGAGTATTAACAGATGATATGATTTCCTTCTCTGAATGTACCATCATAGAGGTAAAGCTCTCTTTAAGCCAAGGAAATGTGTTAGTAGAAGAGCATAAGTCATCACCTGACTAGGAATACACTGACTCTAAAAATCAAACAGAATATTCTGTCAGGGGAGAGACACTTTGAGACTGCCATCTGATAGAGTAGTTACAAGAGGGACCTTGGTCAGTTTCTGAAATAAATTAATTGATACAACTGCAAGTGTAAGAGCTGAGTACTTGCAGTGATTCAGGAGTTCCCTTCTAGTCCTGCGTTCCTATGTCTCAAAATTCTGTTCAAGCATCAGAGTCAACAATACATCCCACTATTAAATCATCTGGGAAGAGCTGGGTCCTAATTATAACCTTGTGGAGTAATATTCTCCTTGTGGAGTAATATATCTTTCATGTGTTGCTTATCTATAGATATTTCAACTATATTTCAGTTAACACACTTGAGGTGTGAAAGAAGTGGTTTGTCTGGTAGCCAGAGTATATAACCTTAAAAATGTGTAGGGAATTTGGCTGCTTCAGTTGGACAGTTAATGAAGCAATTTTGTTTTATCGTGATTCTTTTTAAGTAGCAGTGATAGAAGCAGGGAGCTCCTGGCCAAATTTCTTGAAACAATATGTTAAGCAATATACATAATGACTTCATTCATTCTAGTCATGAGGACCTGAGAACTGCTGAATTCAGCCAGATGAAAAGTCTACCTAACCTAGTAAGTAGATACTTATGGAAGAAATGTCTGGAGGCAGTCATGTCTACAGTGATTTTTCCATCATGCTGTTCAGGCCTTCAGTGACTAGGACACTCTTTTGTTTAACAGTTACTGCTGACCTACTGAATAGAACTGCTGAATCAATGAAGTCATGATTTTTCTGATCCATGTACCATTTGTGCCTCACAATATCTAATGAAAGTTTAGTTTATTATTACAAAAAAAAAAAAAAAGCCTTCCAATATTTATATTGTGAAAACTAGTGAATAACTATTACCAGGTCACCTTTGAATAAAGTTCATTACTTAATACATCACTCTCATATTCTTCTCTAGGTATTTTTCTAATTCTGTTATACCCTTTTTGATAATCAAATGACTAAAGCTCTATATAGTATTCACAATGTGTTTGTGGCCTGAGTGTTTACAGGGCAGACTTTTCATGTTTTTCTCTGCTAATTTTTAAATAAATCCCTGGTATGTTTGTTCCTTTAAGCACCACATATTTTCATATTTCTTTCCTGGTAATACTAACACCCCATATATATGGATATATGTGTATTTTCTCATCCCTTCTTGATGTGCATTGCACTTAATGACACTGAATAGCCCCTGGCATTTTATCACCCATTCAGTATTGAACCACCTCCAAAGCTTTTCATAGCCAGCCCTACATTTGCTCAGCCTAATAGTTTTGTGTCATCTGTTATTTTTTCTTTGTCTTATTATGTGTGGCTTTTTCCACATTATTTATGAATATATTGAAGGCCCACATCTGTCAGCTGAGCCTAAGTCAGTGAATCCTGAAAAAGAATACAAGCAATAAAAAATATGACCTTTAAAATTAATTCAGCATTTTTTTTCTTCTTAGTAAAATGAATTTTACTGGTTTAGTTTTATTATTTATTAGTACATAAGTAAATGTATTTTTAATTTGTTTTCACAATGTAGTTCTGCTTTTCAAAGCACTTATAGGATAATGGAAATAGAAGACAACAGAAATTGCTTTCTGGTAACTTAAATATCACACATGTTGACGTCGATGACTAACATTTTTATTTCATATTTCACTGTATGGGATTCTGGCACATACTGACAATTGAGGGTGATTGTCAGGAAAGAACTATATAAAAGAAACTGTTCTTTTTATTTTTTAATGTTAGCATATAAAGGTTGTCTTTGACTGTCTACAATCTCCTATTGGCTTAATCCACTATACTTACTTATTAAGCTATGAATACCTGCAAATCCTTTAAAGGATTAACTGTATCTGCCTGCTAAGCTTTCCAAGGCAGTTAAAAATAACTGCAGGCTGATTCTACTGACACACTAAAAATTGGACCTGCTCTACATTTTGTGTTATATTTGCTGCTGCTTTGACAGATGTGACACAGTCTGGAGGTACTTAAACCTTTTATGAAGTTGGGTTGACCAAGTGCTCTCAATACCCCAGTTCTGACTAGCAGCTGTTTTCCCTTACAGCCCATAGAGGATCAGCATTTGCTTTGTCTCCTGAAAAATGCCAGTGACCAAGAACATACAAGGTGGAAAAAGAAATTCAGCTTAATATCAATTCATGAAATAAAGGTGTCCTTCTCTGAGTAAAAGGCTTTGATTCATATAAGTGATTTGCAGTGCAGTCCTTCCTGTTTGATATGGTTTTTTCCTAGTTGTACTTATTGACTTCAGAAAATGTGTCTCCTTTCCACATTTACAAAATTGTTATATTCTAATACAGCATAAGCATGTGTGCTGGATCTTGCTAGGTATTATTGGGAAGGCAGCCAAACATGAGATTCATCACAGTGGAAGCCCTACAGGGAATGCACAGTTTGTCTTGGTGGTCTGGAGAGTGCATGAGACAGCAGCACATTAAAATGTGTACTGACTACCTCTACTCCTGCTGGCTGTCAAGGAAGAAGAGTTGGACTTCACCACCTTCCTTGATCAAGGAAACTAAATAATGCAATATATAAAATGGAAACTTTGAGACAAGGCTTTTCACTTTCCATTGTCTTTTCCTGGATATTGTCTCTCAGAAGTCTTGTACTGGTACAACAGAAATTTCTGGTTGCAAAAGGACACCATAAACACTGGTGTTTTCTTGCTGTAAAAGGACAGAATGGTACAGTGATTCTCTGTGATTCCTACCTTCATTAACAGATTGTTTAGGTCCCTGCAGAAAAAAAGCAGAAGTGCAAGTGCACATAACAGCTGAAACTGGTTCTCACACTGATACAAGCTGAAGGAATGTAACATGGCCTAAAGTTATTTTCGCCCCAAGTGATAGGCATCAGGCTAATTAATACTTAGCTGAGTGCATGAAACCTGCATTTGTTTAAAGCTGAAGGGAGAATATTGAAAACCAAATTCAGTGAGAGGTAGGTACTCACAAGGGACAACTCTGTCAGCATTCCTTATAGCAAACTCCTGACTGTAAAACAATATATGAATATTAAGTAATGTGAACTTGGGTTGGGGCTTGCCAGCCACCCTGTCGGTGTAAAGCACTGACACAAGTGCAGAAGGAGGAGTATTGGATCCATCAGTGTGGATTCAGCTTGCAATCCCCAAAATTACAGCTGTTAGAATTCTTTAGCTTAGCTAGTCCAAGAGCTAAGTTGCTGATTTATTACTTAATTATTATGCTATTTGGCAGTAGGAGGGCTGTAGATTTTCCCACTCTTCTAAATATGTAAACAAACCACCCAAGCTGAAGGTTCTAGCTCAGACACAATAAGCAGTATAACTCCATTAAGATTACTATGTGCTCCTTTATATCTAAAATATGGATTAAAAATTGAGCTGACACAACTTCATACTGAGCTATATCAGGAAATCACATTATGCTTTTACTGGTTCTAGCTAAGGGAAGTCGATACAAACTTGGGAGAGTTACATTTTAACCCCTTGTTCCAGTCAGTGTCTGTGGCCCTGGTCTGCCTGAGGAAGTGCCATGGGTAAGCAGATACATTGCTTGTGATGCTTCAGTGTCTCTTAGAACTAATTGCAGACTTTTAACAGCACCTTGTATTGCACTACTCAAACAACAGATGACACAGACATACCAGGTAGATTGTATGCTTCTATTTATTTCAACACTAATTTTTCTAATTTGGCATATATTCCTTAATGTTTGGTTTTATCTGAACTTCACCACAAACTGTCAGGTTAAATTTTACTCAACATGTATTTTTGGAGGGAGCAAATGAACTTGTACAAAATGCACTTCCTAACATAAGCTATTTAGTATTTTGTTGTGAAGAGAAAGTAGCATTCTTATGTTTTAAAAGAGAAATCTTGTGGAAACCAAGCTTGTCAATTTTTTGCCAGAAACTTGCTGGTTGCCTGCCAGCTCTCTACCCATCCACTTGGCAGGTGGCCCAGCCTTCCAAGAGCTGCAGCTGCCTCTGCGTCAGGGCTGGCAGCGCTTGCAGGGCTGCAGGTCCCTGAGAGGTGTCCAGATGGACTCCCTCCCAAAGGGCCCCTGCCACCCTGGGGTGACGTGCTGTGCCTCCTGCCTCCTGGCAGGGCTGGAAGCTAAGGAACTTCCAGGCCTGGAAATGTTTTGCCTTGTGCCAGCTTTTAGGAGTTCTCTAAGGAATTGCTTCATAAGTGGACATCCTATTTCTGTCATTAAGGAAGGCCTTGTACCTGAAAACAGGGATGGATGCCTTTAACACATCACTTTGTAGCAGTCCTGCTCCTGAGGAAGGTTCATGAAGAAATGACACAAAATGCAACGGCATGTCTAGAGGAATGTTACTTTTTAAGTTGGATTTTGGCTGCTGATATTAGCATTAGGTTTTGTTGAGGTTCTGTCCTTTCCTTTTATCTTAACAGACATTTTTCCCCCCTAATAATATCTAATCTTATTTGAGATTCAATCAGACATCAGCAATACCTTGTAGGCTCACATGCAATTTTTAGTTAACTAGTCATGGTAGGTGATACAACCTTGGTATTAATAATGTATTGTGACAGAACTGTAAGAATGAATAGAAGTTCATTAGAACTTCAGTAGAAGTTGATAAGCTTTGAGCTGGTGTGTACATGGTTGTTGACCTTAGTATTTTTTATCCTATCTTTTTAGGGCTGATAAAAGTACAATGTAAGAGCATGGAGCATTCTGGGGTGTGTAACTCTTTGTATAAAAGTAAGTGCCAACTCAGGTTAATAAATAATAAAAGTGCACAAAGCAATTTTTCTTCCTTTTCCTGATTATTCTTTAATATTTTGCTGCATTTTGAATAGCTTGCTAGAAAACTTATCTTTCCTAATGGAGCTGTACTCCAAAAATAAATCAATTCCACAATAATAGGTAGGGCTGGAGAAGAACTGTTTTTTTCTGCTCCAGCTATTGTTTGTAGATTGCTACTAAATGCCATGTAAATAAATAAATCAATCTCAACTTTATTGAAGCTAAATAATGATATAGAAAGACACATGTGAATGTAATGAAGGAACTATGATACACCAGGTTTATAGACTGTTGTCTGGAGATGATACCTTTTTTATGACTGCCCTCAAGGAAATGTAATGAAGAGTTTTTAATTAGCATAATACAGTAGAGCATAAGAAAATCTTGTAGTTAATTTGGCAAATAGAAACAGTGATACAATGGAAGATGACATTCTGATAAAATTTCTCCAGCTTAGTAACTTTTTCAGCAAATCTGCTTCGTGATTTTAGTTCAGACCTTGCCCTACTAAAGGCAGGAAATCCATTCCTGGAGTTCCTAGTGGGGTAGAGTAACAGTTTCAGAGTCTAGGTGGATATTATTTTGGCTTATACAATATTAGCTCACAGTGCAAGAAGTGAAGGACTAAAAACTGCCTTATTTAAGGAACCAGTGGCCTGTCAAAATCAGTACAAGTTGTACAATCAGTGTAGTGCTTCAGTTGGAAGCACTATAAGTTTAAAAAAAGAATTAAAATATTCCTCTCCTGTTTCTCAACTAGTACAATATGTTGGACTGGAGGTTAGCCTTGTGTATTTTTCAGATGCTTCCAAATAGCTGCCCAAAATTAAACCAAGCTCAATTGATTTGCCCATGTGCTACTGCAGCTTTATATGTATTGAAAGCACTGGGAGTCTGTTAGTAATAAAATTAGAATGAAATAGAAATAAATCATACACACTATTTCTTGCTGACACGATGACAAATAGTTTCTCTTTGATTTTATTATTCTCGTGAACTAGCCAATATAAAAATTTTGCCAACATGTTTTTCACAACACTTACAGATTACCAGTAACTGCCTAACTCCATTTCTGCTTACAAACTTAATAACAACATGCTTATATAAAGTAGACTATGATGGTCACATCTTCAGCTACATCCTGGCATAGCTCCAATGGCATAGCTGTTGACTTCATGAGGATTTGGATACAAACTTAAAGTTAAGCCCATGCTTAACTGCTCTGTCAATCTGTCTCTCTCTCTTTCCTCCTGCTGTTACTATCACATAACATCTATGAAATTCAGCTCATGCTGACATATAAATGAATGTTCAGGTGTTTCTATGCACTCTTTGTACACAAAGCTGGGTTGATTTACTCTTGTTTCAAGCCTGAAGAAAAGACTGCATCCACTGTGACTTCCAGAGCAGTGTGAGCGTGTGTGTGTGTGTTTATCTGTTCTCTAAGGCCACACGTGGGTCTCTCATCCAAACAAAACTTCTGTAAGAAGGGAGACTGCATTTCAGAATAAAACCTTCTCTGGGATTCTGTGCCAAAACTCATGCTTTTTGTAGCAGTTGTAAATTAAGTTCTCTTCTTTTTTGGTTTTTGATTTAAATAATTTAGAGGAATCAATAACTTGATAAACATTTTTTTCATTGTATTTTAAAACATTTACAGCAAAATACTACATCACTAATAGTAGCAAAGATTTAGAAAGTGAGTTGTATAACTACTATTATATATAATCTCACATACAAAACAAAATTTATTACACAAATGAAGGTATAATAAAATTATGACTGTAGGCAGTGGCTTTCATGAAGAGTGTAAGTTTTTCAAATACTTAATAAACTAAGAGATTTTACCAGAAGTGTAACCTTGTGTTTGTGTGATTTATGTGCATTCTTCCCCAAAATAGCATTCAGCTACCATAAGGTTAAGGTGGGCATTTATACAAGACAACATTAATGAATGTGATATTTGACTATCTAGAGAGTTGTGGGTGTATTTAAACAAAAGGTTTTACAACTGCTTTAATTATTGTGATAAATCAGAGCTAAGTGACAAAATTGTCATAAATTAGAGGGAAAAATATTTTAAGCACACATTTCCTTTAATTTTATCTCCTAAAAAGTTGGAAAGCATTTCTATGTATCTGTTCATATCTTAGTGTGTGCTAGATGTACTGTTGTTTCCCCTGGCATATGTGTTCTGTAAGGCAAGGGACAGCAGAATCAAGAAATAAACATCTGACCATGTCACAAATCCAATTAACTCTGACAAGGGCTGGTAAAGTCAAGTGAATAACAAAGCCCTGCTGTCTGGAAGCAGCTTTGCAGACAGTAGGACACCAGCTGGACGAAGGAAAAGTACTTCAGGCAGCTGAATTTTCTGCCTCCACTAAGACCATCTTATACCCTGGTGAGGTCACAGTGCTATAGCATTTTCAAGTGTCAGATCTCATCTCTTCACTGTTTCTAAGCGGCAGGGAGGAGGAGGAGGGAAGCGTTCCCCTTGCAGAATGTGAAATATGTGCTAATGTCATGACAAGGTAATGCAGCAAAGCAGAAACTGCAGTTACCACTGCACAGCCTCTCCTCAACCACCACCACAGCGTTGGGTTATGATAGAAACATCCGAGAGATTTCAGTGCAACAATCCTCAGGCAGAAATCGTGGTGCTTTTCTAATCCCAAGGCCTGTGCATGTTCAAAGTAGCTCTCCATTTTCTAGCTTCCAACACATGTAGCCACCCTATTGTCCCATTTAGTGGAACTGAATGATTAAATGAGTGCTTCACCGGTCTGCTGCGCTCATCCATGCTTGAGACTCAGAAATGTGGGGGAATTTCTCATCAGGAGTATAGCAGTATCACTCTAGAGACATTCCTTTGGCAAAGTTATTTTGGATTTATCTTGAGAGGAGAATGCACTCCCTGCTTGTCTGACTGGAAATAGAAATTCTTCACAGCGTGTTGCCAGATAGAAAGGAAATACGTGCTCCGTTTGCTTTATCTGTGTAACCCAAACAACACAATGTTACCCTTGCAATCTTTTCTTGCTCTAACCTATTTCCCTGTCATGCAGTATCCTTAAGTAAAATGCTTTGTATTTACACTGTCGTAATAGAAGGAATCTTAGACCCTTATACAATACTCAGTAGTTTTACTGTTAATTGTCAACATTTTTGCAGCTCCTAATCACCTACTTTTCTAGTACCTGGAAGAGTCAAATATGTATTTTGTCAGCTTTAACATGGGTTATAAAACTGAAACAAACAGATATCCTCAACTTTGGGGTGGAGGAAGGAATATTTCTTAGGAAGCAACATGAGAATTGGGGTTAGCTCATAACTAACAGCTAGTTTGCAGCTGAAATTTCCCAGCGCTTTTCTAATATTTCTATTTAATTGAAACTAAAATTATATTAACTTCAGCAAAAGTTTCCAAAGGGAAATTTATTTAGTTCAGAATGGGATTTCTGGGTTCTAGAAACCAGAAACAAATATACACAATGACTCAGTGGCTAGGTTATTAAATTACTAGATTTAGAGCAGGAAATGGAAACTGTTTCCCCTCTTCTAATTCTGCATGTTTCTCTGCACTGCATCTTTTGAGTCTTTCTCCCCCTGCAACTTAAAGAAATATTTGTTAATCTTACAGTTGGTCCCAATTTTCCTGATACTGAGAGTTTAAGACGGAGTGAGATGGGTAAATTGAAGTGTCAAGAAGGTCTCTGAAATCACAAAAAGGAGCAAGGAAAGAATAAAAAAATGCAGAATTGGTTCTACAGAAAATTAAAAATTAAACATGTCATCATGCTTGTACGTTTTTCTAACTGCATTGAAACTTGATCTTCTTGCTACAACTTTGGACACAAATAGAATTTAGCAAATGGAGATACGCAGTAGAAGCAGCACAGGCATATGCTGACATACGATTACCATATGTCAGTCCGCAGTGATTCTCGAGCTCCTGAGCCATGTTTTGTTCTTTAAATAGTTTTCCATCTTTTTAACATTTTGGAGCACATTGACTATTTTCATTATGCTTTTCTTCTCCTTCCTTTGAAGCCACATGCATTTACAACTGACTTAGATTAGGCAGGAAGGACAGTCAGAAAGAAGCTAAAATAGCTTTCAGAAATTACTACTGCAGTCAAATATATTTGGAACTTCAAGGGTCAACATGAGCTATTGAAATAAAGTCTACATTAATCTTTATAAATGAAGAAAACATATGGGGTTTTGTTTTTTGTTCTGCACTCATCCAGGATCACATGCAGTATTTTGTTCCTGGGATGTAACACAGCAAGTTAAAATTTAATTTAAAAACCAACAAAATCCCCTTTGTATTTAATTATGTATCATTAAAACCTAAGGTTTTGACTTGAACTGGAGACTGAGTCAGAACCTCACAGACTCACACAGAAAAAACAGTAGCTGCCAACAGGGTATTTCCTGTTACCGTTCACAACAAACAAATAAACAAAAAAGGGATCTCTGTGTATGATCTGCAGATGTGCAGCATGAAGGCATTTAGATGCAAGTTTTACAGAGGCCTACAATTTTAAGCAAAAAAACTCCTCCTCCTATTTCTTAAAAAAACAACGCTATCACTATAGATTTAACATCTTTCAACAAATTGTCCAGCACCAGAGTGAAGAACAGGATATGAAACAAGTGAAGTTTTAGAGGAAAAAATACTTCAAATTTACTCAAATGCCTGTGAGAGCTTAAAAAATAAGGAACAATAATGAGAATATACATAAAAATTCGACTGCATACTGTTAAGGAAGAAAAACTGTACTGAACACATTTTTTGGCTTTTGCAACATCTCATATAGGCTTTATCAGCAAAAATAATTTGTTTCTTTAGTGAAAAAAATTGCTTTATACTTCTCAAGAGAGAAATAGTCTATTTCTGAATGTCTAGAGAAATGCTGAGAATAATAACTACAACAAACAGGTCATTAGTAAGAATTTACTTTTTCAGTGCCTGGAGACATAACATAATTTCTCAATAAGCTCCAGCTCCTAGCTGTTGCAAACCAAAGACATCCAGTATTAGGATTTCCTACTAAGTGTGCGTATCAGCTCGGGCCAGCACAGGAAGAATTCTTAAGGCTGGGCTGGAAGAACCCATGTTTCCTCAAAGCTTCTGATTCAACACAGGTACATTTGTTTTCTAGTTCTGTGTCTTAAAAAGGGTCAAAGCTCTGCAATGCTGAAGGGCATAAAGTAGTGCTTGACCCATTGGACATAAACACTCATGTCATGCAGACATCTGCCTGCTAGAAATAAATCAATTCCTGCTTGCACTAAAGGGCACTGATGTAAGCACAGAATGTTTTAGAGACCTTCTGCTCCTAACTGGGTAACACTGGAAATTTTGCACCTCTGCATGTTATGGATTGAGTCTTCGCATCCTTTTGTTGAAATAAAGGTACTCCTGTCAATTTCAGAGTTGAACTGGAAACCACAGTTCTGTAAGATTTGTGCTGGTCTTCTCTACAGGAAAGTAAACAACCACAAATATATGATGATGTGATGTGTGATGTGTGAATAGTTCTCCTCCCACAACCTCTTTGTTTGCCAGAGTAATTGTAATTGGGTGGGCAGATTTCTTCTGGATGACGCCAGAAGAGAAAAATGAAGATTTTACAAAACTGTATTTTGTTTCTTATCCTAGAAAATACTTACACGGCACAATTTGGATGGTCTCTGGACTTAAACCCGTTACCACAAAAAGATAATGATGTTATTGTGAGAGCCAAATGAAAGGATAACACATAATACCATACACAAGGAAAATCAGAGATCTTGAATGAGCAAAAAGGAGGCACATGATGGAGTTATTTACCAGATACTATAATGTGAAGAAAAGCAGAGCACCTCTTTTCAAAAGGGAATTACAGAAATTTATTGAAGATACTGTGGCATCATTCCTCTAAATCCCTTATGCTCCACAGTTCTCTGTTTCTCAGTGGTACCCCCTTGCTCTCAGAAGTTTTGCACCCACTTGTTCTCTTTCCACATCCCAACATCCTGTCTGTCTAAGCTTGTCTCCTAGGCTCAGCATCTCTATCTGAGTGAGCAAAGCTGTCACAGTGGTAAACACTGTCAGAAAGATATCCTGTCTCTTTTTTTTTTTTTGTATGTGGAAGCGAAGGGTGAGAAGGGTGTGCTCAAGGTGTTTTCCTGGCTCTGCTACAGTGCCTGGAGGGCAAAGGCTGTTCCTCCTCCCCTGCACCACAAAGCAATCCACGTTCCAGCACTGGAGAGAAGAGCAGGATATGAAACAAGTGAAACAGTGTCACTCAGAAGCTGGAGGAGTGCAAAAAGAGGGCTTCCTTCTGCCTGTGAAGTTTTATGTATGTAGTGGAGACTGGTGTGAAACATATCTACATGAGACAGGTGAAAGGGGAACTTGGTGCTTCTTAGAGGGCCTGTGGTCAAGGAAGCTTTGTGAGAGCTTTTTTTCAGGGAGTTTCAAAATAGATGATGATGTGCAGTACTGGGCTAATTCCCACCAGATGCAAAATAACTTCTGTGTGAGAATATACTGGAGCTGTGAGGAACATCAGTCCCTGCAGTTTACAGCTGTCAATCTGCTCCTGCTGCTCTGAATGACTTGCTAAAGTAAGCACAGCCTCTGCTGGTTTATTCACTGAGCCCAGACAGAACAAATACATGCAATGCACTCTAATTTTCCAGGAAAATATATTCCATAGCACTCTGAAAGTAAAAACACTGTATTTAAATGAGATTCACAGTTTTATTGACTTTGAGAGACAGATTCAGAAAAAGAGAATTACCAAACTGAGACTAATAGCTACATTCAACATATTTATGCTAGTTTACATTGTAAACAAGAACTCCACCGGCCCAGCAGAAAAGCACCTGGGGGTGTTGGTTGACAGCCAGCTGAACACGAGCCAGCAGTGTTCCCAGGTGGCCAAGAAGGCAATGGCATCTTGGCCTGTAAAAGAAATAGTGTGGCCAGCAGGACCGGGCTGTGATTGTCCTTCTGTACTCGGCACCTCAAGTTCTGTCTTTAGACTTCGGCCCCTCACTGCAAGAAAGACACTGAGGTGCTGGAGCATGTCCAGAGAAGGACAACAAAGCTGGTGAAGGGCCAAGCACAAGTCCTGTGAGGAGCAGATGAAGAAACTGAGGGTGTTTAGCCTGGAAAAGAGGAGGCTCAGGGAGGACCTTATTGCTCTCTACAGTGACCTGAAAGGAGGCTGTGGCCAGGTGGGTGTAGTCAGGTGGAGGTTGATCTCTTCTCCCAGGCAGCCAGTGACAGGGCAAGAGAAAATGGCCTCAAGCTGCGCCACAGGAGGTTCAGGTTGGACATCAGGAAGAATTTTTTTCACTGAAATGGTTGTCAAGCATTGGTACAACCTGTTGCTCCAGGTGCTGGAATCAGCATCCCTGGAAGTGTTCAAGAAATGACTAAGTGCTATGTTCACATGGTGGTGTTTGGCCACAGGTTGATCTTGGAGGACCTTTCCAACCTTAATGACTCATTCTTAATGATCATTCCATATTTAAACATGCCTTGCTTTATTGTACAGTGCCACCTAGGGGGTAAAGGCTTTTAAACTGGAGTGGCAAAGGAGAGAGAGCTTTATTAATATCATAGAAAGCATTTCTTCTATTAAATTCTCTTTTGGAATATACTAGGCAAAGTGCTGCTGAGATTTTCATACTGTGGAATCTGGCAAGAGAGTTGTAACTTTCACAGGTCCCTTTGGAGCTGGCCATACTCTTTCCTCTCTTCCATAGACTGGCAGTGATTGGGGATGCCACAAATCCTGATTTTCATCTCTGCTTAGCCAGGTCTTGCTGGTATGGTCGATGGAGAGGTTATCTACATCTCATGACAGCTGTAAGGCTGGGTAGGAGATTGCAGTATTGCTGGGTTTGGGCCACCAAGGACTTGAAACAGAACCTGGAAAAGTTTGGGTTTTGATGTCAAAAGCAGAGAGAAAACCCTAGTCTACTTCTACTTAAACTAGTTTGCTAAAGGAAGGTAGTGTACAAGGCAGGAATGAGATGCTGAGACTACTCTGTCTGAGAGCAGAGGGGTTTTATTCCTCCTGAAACTTTCCCCACTCTCCCTGAAATTACAAATTACAGTTAGCTCCTTTGGGCTTCTAACAATTTAGCCTAGAAATGGGCAAAAGAAACCTAGAAAAACTGCCCATCTCTGTACCATGTTTATTTTGTTCAGAATGAGATTTGTTTTAAAAGCCTGAATTGTGGTCATTTCTTTCCTGAAAAACCAAAATTCCAGGAGTGGTTTTTTGTTTTTCTTTTCCCCCACACACTTGTTTTATTCTCTCAAATGATATTTGATTTTATTCTGTATCTTTCACAGCAGATGGCGTGCCTGCCTCCCTGAGACCAGAGATCCCAAGCAGAATGCAAATGACACAAGAAACTTGTGTAACATAGAAACAATGGTATAATATAAGAAACAATTATGCAAGAAACCTGCTCCTCTTTCCTTAGAGGAAAGTAGTGATGCTACCACAATATTTTTGATGGAAAAATGTCAACATTTTTGACGGTATGACTGTGTGTTTGAATTGTAACACAGGGCAGGTCTCTTCCCTTCCTTCACTAACCGCCACACACATAAGCAATTGAGTATTAATAAGAAAAGATTTTGTGTTAAGTTCCTTTTAAAAATAAATACACTGAAAAAAAAAAAGAAATTAAAAAAAGGTCAGGTGACAAAAACTGCTTTGTCTGTCCCCTAGAAATGGAAAAAGAGAAATTATTTTGGAACTACAAGCCACAGACATGGCAAAATGATGACAAGTTATACCAAAGCTTGCTCTAAGTACCCCTCAGGTAAAGAAGTCCTGTGGTAAAATCATGGCATTTTAGATAAAGCAAACTCTTAGTGCTGTCCTCTAGATGTCGTGATGTGGAAGAGGAGCAGCTGGATACCAGGGCTGCCACACGTGAAGCTAAATAGGTTTTGACATGATTGTTAAAGAAGAGCTACAGTAGGGCATGGCAAATTCACCGTGGTGCCCATGCTGATGTGACATGCTCTGGAGCAAGCAGCCTCCTGCTCAGGTACTGGCAATAAACACTGGACCAAGCCTGGGAGACAGGGACATGGACATCCACATCAGGTACACATTGGCCATTCTGGCTTGGTCACTCAGCAGAGATTTTTGGTGATAACATGAGAGAGAATATGCAGTTATGCTTGTGGACAAGAGCACAGTGCTCTTCCTTTTATAGGTTTTATTTCTTACCAAAACAGCATGTTTTTTACATATATATGCACATATAAATAAACAGAATGGCAACATAAACAAATAAATACACTGTTAAATATATACACATTAAGAGGACTCGCTATTTCACCTTTACTTGCAGATATTCCCAAATACATACAGGTCTTGTCCAACAGCTCTTTCTTACAAAAGAAGATACAACAAATTCAGAGACTTGGAGTGAGATATATAAGAATAAGAATTGTGAGATTCTTTCATATATATGTGTCTAAAAGAAAGCCTGATGATCAGAGTTGAGTGAAGATGAATTGGAGAAGCGGTGACAAATACTACATTATTAGACATCATTTGGAATATTCAATTACAAAACTTCAATTACAAAATAGAAAGAATCATCCTGGTCTTCAAATTCCTGAAATAATCCTATTCCTTTTCAGAATCCTTCATGTTACAGGGCCTGTCTCATTAAAAGCTGTGACTTAAAGGTGTTCAGAGCTGGTGTGTATTAGAGTATGTTTCTCCCCAGCTGTATCCCTGTGTGTAACCTCTCCTTACCCACAAACCTGACCTCTCTAAGGGCCTGACAGCAGAGTTAGGGAGTACACTGTCACTGAAGGCTACTGCAAGAAGACTGCTAAGAAATCCTGCTTCCACTAAATCCCTTTAGCTGTTGACTTGACCAAGGACAACTTTCCTCCTTAAACCTTTCTCTAATGTACAAGAGGCACGCTATAGGTGCAGTGTGCGTGAGACGCTCTGGGCTGTCTTGACAAGTGTTGTCTACTGGCCACGAGGCAAAACCCATACAAGCTGAAATCTCTTAATCAGAACTGAGTGTATCTACACTTGCTGTCACAAGGTGATGTTTAACAGGAATAAAAGGGGAAGGAGTGGGGGGAGGGGGAAAGTGTTCCCATATCAACAGACAACTGTTGACTATCACTGTGGAAGCAGTGGCTGACAGGAACCCCCCAGTGACTCAGAAGAAGCACACAGTGCATGTCAAGGATGGCCATTAAGGGTCACTGTCCCTGTGTCTCTGGAGCTTGACTCCAAGGGACGGAGACACAGGGAGCCTTTTGGTGCTTTAAGGGGACACCTCTGGGGTGCCTTCTAACCTCATCTCACTTCCTGTTGTAAATAGAACTACGAGGGTTCAAAAGAGAACCCCCTACCTGGCTCCTCTGCATTCATCCACGGAGCCCGTGCCGAGAGTCAGAACAAGAAGTGGCCGCTGAGCACACCAAGATACATGGTAGCAAAGGTGAATGCTTAAATACTATGTATAGCAGATCCAAGCAATCACAGAAACACAGAATCCATTCGCTTGGAAAAGCCCTCTGAGATCACCAAGTCCAACCTAGCCTATGACTGAACACCACGGTGTCAACCAGACCACGGCACTAAGTGCCATGTCCAGTCTTTCTTTAAACACTTCTAGGGCAGCAATTCCATCACCCCCCTGAGCAATCCATTCTAATGCTTAATTGCTCTTTCCATGAAGAAATTCCTTTTGATGCCCAACCTGCCCTGGCACAGCTTGAGACTTGTCCTGTCACAAGTTGCCCGGGAGAAGAGCCTGACCTCCACTTCACTACACCCTCCTTTCAGACAGTTGTAGAGAGTGATAAGGTCACCCCTGAGCCTCCTTTTCTCCAGCCTAAACAGCCCTGGCTCCCTTGGCTGCTCCTCGTTATCCTCTAGACCCTTCACCAGCTCCACTGACCTTCACTGGACTCACTCCAGCACCTTTATGTCCTTCTGGAATTGAGGGGCCTCAAATGGACACAAACGCTTAAGAATCTTTAATATTCATGACTATGCCAGTGCCACTTATCCCATGCCTGTTACTTTAATGAGAAATATAATAACGACCATTACAAAGGCTAATTGGTGTCTTCAGTCTGATGAGGGTTTTGTCTCCTGCCCAGGCTTTGGGTGTTCAGTGCCCAAACAGCCACTTGGGAAGGAATGTGGGATGCAGGCATGAACGAACATGCACTGGGCACTTACTGCCAATAATTAGTATGGTGAGAAGCACCTGAACAACACTTTAGATAGTTTGCCTGATAACCCACAGAAATGAGAGAATATATTGAACGGAAGCCTCCAGGTCACCGCTATTGCTCCGGAGGGGATCACAGAATGCCTCAGGCAGGCAGTGACCACAGTGGGCCAGCTGGTCCAACCTCCCTGCTCAAGCAAGACCATCCTAGGCATTGCACACGATTGCATCCAGGGGGTTCTTGGCTATCCTTGGTGATGGGGACTCCTCAACCTCTCTGGACAATCTGTTCCAGTGCTCGGTCACCCACACAGTGAAGAAGTTCATGTTCATGTTCAGGTGAAACTTCCCATGGATGAGTTTCTGCCTGTTGCCTCTTGTCCCATTGCGTGGCACAACCGAGCAGGGCTTGACTCCATCCTCTTACCACCCCACCTTTAGACATTTACATACATTGACGAGAGCCAGCACGTCTGAACGGGGCAGAAAGGACAAAACCCGTTCGAGACAGCGGCCGGCAGCCGCCAGCGAGCTCCGTGCCGCGGGAGGACCGGGCAGCGCCGCACCGCGGGCCCTCACAGGCCAACATGGCGGCCCCGCCCGGCTCAGCTCTGCCTCCCGCACGCCGCGTCCTGGCGTCACATCCGCGCTGCCCCGGCAACGACCGGACGTGGCGGGCGCGCCGGGAACCCGGAAGCGGCGGGCGAATCGGGGCGGGCGGCGCAACCGGCGGGGCGGGCCCGGCGCGCGCAGGGCAGCGGCAAAGTAGTGCCGGGGGGCAGCGGCCGGTTGGTGGCGGCGGTCGGGCAGCGCCTGTGGCGCAGCGCCTGTGGCGCAGCGCGCGGGGGACTCTCGGCAACCAACGGTGTGCTCGGGCTGCGCGGTCCCGCACGGAGCTCCGGCCGAGGCGGAGATGGCGGCGGACAAGGCTGCGGGTGAGTGCGGGGGGGTGAGCGGCCGCGGCCCCGCCGTGCCCGCCCCGGGCCTGCTCCGCCCGGCGCGGAGGGACACGGGCCCCCGCGGGCGGCGGTGAGCGCCGGGAGAAGCGGCCGCCGGTGCCGCTGTGTGCCGTGTCCTTCCGCCGAGAAGGTAGTGCCCCGCTGTCCGGCGGGCGCGGGGCCGCTGTGAGGGGCCCCTGTGACACCTGCGGGTCACCGGCGGGGCCGTGTGCGCACGGGGCCCTCCGTGCCCTCGGCAAGCGGCGCGGAGCTGTTGCCCCCTCCTGGCCGGGAAAGGCTCGGCGGGGAGGGCCCTACGGCCGTGTTGGCCGGGGGGGTTGTGTGTGTGTGTGTCTGTCTGTCTGTGTGTCTGTGTGTGTGTCTGTCTGTGTGTGTGTCTGTGTGTGTGTGTGTGTGTGTGTGTGGTGTGTGTGTGTGTGTGTGTGTGTGTGTCTCCCAGAGCTTAATAACCCCTGCAGAAGCCGAGCTTCTGGGTTAATTTGTTAAACTGGGGCATACAGAAGGTACGAGGGAGGTTATAACTCTTGGTGGTGCTGCTTAATCGCTGGAGTTCAGCCTGATTCCCTCTGGGATGCTGCTTTGGTTTCAGGGGATGAGTGCGTCCTCACTGAACTCGGGCCTGAAAAGACGCTGCAGAGACAAATCACCGAGACTAAAAATTAAGCTCTGTTCTGGTAAACAGACAGAATAGATCTCAAGTGCAGTTGTTGTGTAGCACCAATAAACTACTGCTTGTCCATCTCCCCATCATGCAAGAATTCTTCATGGCAGGAAAGGTCATTCCATCAGATGGCAACTCATGGGGAGATGGAGAAGAGGCTGATGTGGAGGAAAGCCTTACTTACAGAGTTGTATACGTCTACATAATAGAAGTGTAGGATATCCTGAGTTAGAAGGGACTGATAAAGATTAGCAGATTCCAGTTCCTGGCCCTGCACAGGACATTTCTTAGAGTCACACCGTGTGCCTGTGAACGTTTTCCAAACACTTCTTGAACTCTGTCAGTTTGGTGCCAAGTGCAGAATCCCTTCCAGTGCCCAAACACCCTCTGGATGAAGAACCTTTTCCTAATATCCAACCTCACTGACAGCTTCGTGCCATTTCCTCGGGTCCTGTTTCTGGTCAGCTTTTTTTTCTAGTTGTTTTTACGTGGTGGGAGCATTATTTAAAATCACCATAAGCATTTTTGTCTCTGGATGCTAAATATGAAATGCCTCAGTATTTGGGAAAAATTACAGGGAAAATAAGTACACTGTGCTGAGTGATATTTACTAAACTATTGTGTTTATTTGTAAGAACTATAAGTGACTGCTAAACTACAAGAAAAAAATTGGCATCGAATTTTTAATATCTTTTGTTGATGTTATTTGAAGTGTTGAAGGAACTTTTCGGTTTTACTTTCTTGAAAGTATGTGCCAAGTGAATCAAAGATGTGAGCTATGGCAAGATATTCTACATGCTGCACTTGTACATAACAGCAAGCTACAGGTAGCTTTCCACTGAGAAGTGTTTGCTTTTTATTGCACAGCACCAAAGAAGCCTATCATACTGATAGTGAAGGGCTTCATACAAAAATTAAAATTAGGTCTTGATGCCACAAACTGTTATCTTGTAGTGGCTGGACACTGGCTGGGCTTCATACCCTTCAAAATTCTTCTGGAGCAAGAGTCATGTGATAGATTCCTCCCCTTTCAAGAAAGAGATTATCCTTCTCCCTTTTGGAAATTAAAAATATCTCCAGAGGTGCTCTGGTGCTCAGCAGCACAGGTCATGCAAGATGTAATTTGCAGGGTGTAGGACCAAGAGAGCTCAGGAACAGCAGTCCTTGGGGAAAGGGAGAGCAGGTATGAGTGTTGCAGTCACTCCCAGGTGTCTTCAGGTATGTGTATGTGGGAGATGTGGCTTCTTGTTGCTTTTATGAAATTCTGGCAGCAAGCCCATGAGAAGAGCAGTTTTCCTTTTCAGATGCCAGTCTCGTACTTTTCCTTGCTCTCCTCTCATAGAGCCAGTTTTCCTGAAGTTCTGCTGTCCATCATGATGTGCCTTCTCCAGCAGGAGCAGCTTCCTGCTTGTACAAAGCAAACCAGCCTCTGTGCCATGGTGTTGCTGCTGCTCAGCCCCAGGATTGATAGCTAGGAAGATAATTCCTGGCTTGATTCTTTAACTTCCGAGTCAGTGCAGCAGCTTCCTCCAGATCAAAATCTGAGTGGTTGATTTTTATATCCTTTTCTAGGCTGCCCCTTTTGCCCCTCATCATGAGCCTACACAAGTTTTAGTTTAGAGTTGGTCTGTACTCATGAAGGTTGGACAAATGAAAAGTTGAACAAACAGGTCCATATTTAAGTATAAATTACAGAGATAAATCAAGTTCTCTCACTTGTGGAGTAGAGAATCTGCACTGCTCTGGATATTTCATCTTGTAATTGTGGCTGCTGTAGAGATGCTGGGAGCATGTTGGAGGTGATTGGTGTGCCATGTGTTAGCCACACCAGGTACTCCTGCAAGAATGCCAAAGGTCACAGGGGCCCAAGTGAGCAAGGCATGCTGTTTCTTTTGCCAGGGAACAAGTTTCATACCTGTTTTGCTTTCAAATGCTTCCAGGAACATGGAAGTAACAGTTTTATTTGCAAGCACTGGGATAGCCATTTGCAGCCAAGAGAACAGGAGCACTCCCTCCCCACCACCCCTGCCACTTCAGTGGAATTGGTGGGTTCTCTTCAGTATCTTGTGCCAGCCAGCTTTCAGGGGACTCCTCTTGGAGGGCTCTCTGATAACAAAAATCAGCTGAAGCAGTAGATCCGAGTTTGAACAAGAATGGCAGCATCACATTAGACTAGAGTGGCTTTTAGGTCTTTAACTAGTTTCAGGTGTGTTTGGACAAAAAGGGTAGAGAGTAGCCAAAGTGGCTTGTTGTGCTTTTTTCAAACGAAGGAGCTACCCTGTGAACCACATCAGCTGGATTTTATTTTTTTCTTGATAAGCTTCCAGTTCAGGTTTCACAAACCTGCTTTGTTTACTGAGTGGTAGTAGGTGCAGTTAATCGGATTACAGAGACAGATCTGGTTTTGCTTAAAGTAGTCCTCAGTTTCATTTTATGTTTTGGGTTTGTTTGTGTTTGTTTAATGTACCAACAAACTTAGAGGGACAGTGAAATTTGAAGACCTGTCCTGATTTTTCCTTAGGAATTACATCAACCAAGTATGTAAGTGTAGTTTTTATTGCAGACCGTAGACAAGTGTCTCTTGGTTTATCTGTCACTTCACTGAAGACATTTTACTTCAAGATTCAGGCTTCCTTTGAGAGACTGGTCTTACAAACCTGCCTACAAAGGCAGTAATCAGTAATGTACGTGGTAGTTGACAGCTCTCTGCTAGGTAAACCCATATGTGAGCAATCTGATCAGACTGAGTGCTATCAGCTTCAAAAGCTTTAGAGTCTCAAGGCTGTGCACTGTGGTTACCTTTGCCAGCACAATCTGACAGGCATGCTGAGCAAGTTAAGCAGATAACGCCACTGTTAGCCTGAAAGTTGGGGAGAAGATGCATTTGCTTATTTGCTGCTGTTCTAGAGAACCTTGGAGGGTGAGAGGTTTCAGTTCATCTGTGTAATCACAAGGTTTAGAGCTGGAATCAGATCTATGCTATATTTAGGTTGAAGCAGAGGTACTTCCTGTTCCTTTCCTCTTTCACCGTGGAAAGCTTTTGGCACATCAAAAATGTTCTGAGGTTTTTTGTAGTTTAAATTTCTCTTTTGCCTTTCCTATTGAAGGATAAGGCAGTGCAAGTGATGTTGATCAATGCATTATGCAGTCAGATTTCATAGCAGGTGTAGCCCCTTGAGGATCCATCCCTCCAGAGTACTGAAATTGCTGAATCCTGAATTTTGTCCAAATGACAGTGGGTTACTTCTGCCAGTGTAAGATTTGTTGAGATTTTAAAATAATTACTTTGTTGATATCTTAATGCAGGATGCAAGTCCCAACCAAATATTTACAATTCTTGCTCAAATGCAGGGGGCAATAGTGTTAGTGCAGGTGGAAGGGCTCTGACTATTTCCCAGCAACAGGCACAAACTTAATAGATTACTAAGTCTGTTTTCCTCTTGCTAAGGTTATTATTTGATGAATCTTGAGGTTTGGCTGCCCCTTGCAATTGTCGTTTGTCCTGTATTTGTAGATTTTCATGGTCAGTAGTAGAAGATCCAGATATATTGGGGATGATGGGGAATGGATTTTGCAGAGGAGCTCACAGCTACGTGTTTTCATTTGTTCAAAGTGAAAACAAAATTAGTGGAGTTTGCATTATATCTCTGAATTATAGGGAAGAGAAAGCAGACACTGGGTTTATAAAGCCTACACGGTCTATTAAGATAGCAAAACATGTTAGAGCACATCTTCCACTGTGAAATTCAAGAAATGGTTTTCTGCAGAAGCAGAAACCATTGCTGGTTTATAAAGTCTTTGTTTCAAAAAACATGAAATGATTTTTGTGTGTTCTAGCACATTAATTAATGCTCCTAGAAATACTCTCCAGTGTGGTGGTTGTGTGGTTGTTTTATTTTTTCTCAGTAGTTTGTGTTCAGCACAAGGAAGGGCTTAGTGGGTTGGGTTTTTTTTCCAGCTTCTTTGACATGTTCTTTTTAATGCAACTTCACTGGACTCTTAATTACATTATAACAAAAAGATTTAGTAAACTTTTTTTCTGAAAAATATGCTCAATAGTGACTGAAACATAAATCCTTAGGAATTTACAATCAAAACCTTGTTACATTGCTATATATAAATGCATAAAGGGGCCACCATCATAGTTGCTACATGTTGTTCTTGTTGTAATCTGGAAAAGGGTATAATAGAACTGGAGGAGATTCTGGGAAAAAATGTGAGGAAGATGAAGAATAAACTGCTCCTGCTCACGTTGGAAGAGAGGTGATTCAAAGGAACATCTGTAATATTTGGAGTGAGGCTGAAAAAGTGAACAGGCAGCATGTGCTTGTCCATGTGCAGTGTAATCACCAGATAGCATTTGATGGAGTATATTGAAGAATACAAAAGTATTGAGAGGTTTTTGTTAAAAATATATTGGATCTGTCAATGATTATTAACAGTGATGGTTCAAGTGCATTCTGTTATTTGGGGAGAACTCTTCCAAAGTAGGGAGCTCTGGGGAAGTTCCAGTGTTTCCTCTGGTTTTTGTTGCACCATAGAGTATCTCCTGCTTGCTGTTTAGGAAGCATTTTACAGGACTTTGTGTGGGTTTTCATCTAACCCACTGTGGTACATATTTCATGATGCACGGCCTTCACTGCTGACTTGTGAGCAAAGTAAGACAATCCTCGTGTATGGTTGTAGCTTTGAAGAGAAATCTAAAACGTATGGGTTGTCAGTTAACTTGCAGCACTTTGGTTATTCATTGAGCACCATAATTTACATTTTATGGAGAGGGATTCACTAGGAGCATAGAATAACTTGACATATTGTGGTAGGAGATGTAACTTGGGATATAGATAGTGTAGTAAGGACACTGCTACAGTTATCTGGAAAATTACTTGTATTGGCAGGAGGACCTTGAGAACTGGAAGAAACAAAGTTTTTAGGCTGCACAGCTGTCATCGCACTTGCAAGCTTTGTTGTAATCTTCTGTCCACTTTACAGATCAAGGTACTGAAAAACATGAAGGAGCAGGTACTTCTGGGATTACTGATCAGGAAAAGGAATTGTCAAGCAGTGCATTACAAGCTTTTCAGGTAAGACAAAGTCAAACTCTGAGACTTCTAAGTTACCACATTACTGCTAAATGGGCTTGTGTAATTGTTTTCCCTGTTTTCTTAATACACTTGCAAATGCATTAAGAGGATGTTAAGCAGTGCTAGTTGTGTTATAAAGACAGCACATCAATTTTCTATCTGCTGTGATGTGAGAAAACTGAACAGCATACTTGAACAAGAGGACTTTTAAACTCGATTCTCAAAACTTAGTAACCTTAAAAGCTATATGATGAGTTACTTAGAAGAAGCAGGCTTCTCTTCTGCATCAGCATTGGAAATGCATGTTCTTTTGGAAGAATTAATCACACCAAGCTAAAAATGGTGTGTTAGTGTTTAAAGGAACCTCATGTATTTAAAAAACAGCAATGAAAGAAACTTTTGTGTTTTAGCATCATGCTCTATTGTTCCACAAAAAGTGTTGTATAATGCCCCATCACTTTGCATTAAAACATATTTCTGAATGTGTAACACCTACAGTCAGTGTCTACTACTTGTTTTGTGTTTTCTTGGAAGACTTTTTTTCTTCTGTGTTAAAGTTCAGGTACCAGGTCTTTCAGTTTATTTCTTTCTTTGTGTTGTCTTCTAATTTTATGTAGTTTGACAGGAAGTATAATTGCTTTTCCTTTCAGTTGTATCTCTGCCTTCCTTTAAATTCAGTTTTAAATTTTTGAAATAGGTCAGGGAAGAATTTAAGTGTTGTCTTTTGAGATTCTTGCTTCAATGTTTCACTCAGTACTTCTATGTTTCATTCATTTTGTTACATGAAGTGCACATAGTTGATTCTTAACACTGTGTTGTTCACTGATGTCTTCTTGAACCTAGCTCACTCTTTTTCATTAACATTTTAATCAGTAGCATTTGATCCTGAGAACCAGACACATGAGAGGGTCATTTGTTTTTCACCTTGCCCACAGATCTAAATGCCTAAAATATTTTTGATCTGCTAATGATTTCACCTTTACTTTCATCCTGGTCCAGTGTGTCTGGTTTATCTTGTCAATTTTTTTCTTGCTTTAAGAATTCTCTGAATTCATGGAGTGAGGTGGCAACAGATGTGGGTAGAATTAATTTGATGCTCTGTTTGCCAGTTTCTTGCTATTCAGTAGCTCCACATAGCATTGTGGACTGCCTCGCATGCTGCTTTATCATGTTGCATGTCCAGTTTCAGCCTTGACAGAATTCCTATAAAATTGGGTATTATATTCTAGATCCTATCTATTAGAGTGACATAAAGGACTATTGGCTGATGAAAAACATCACAAAATAAGCTGAGCATTTAAAGGTTCAAGGTTTGTAGCCCAGCCATGTTGCAGTGGTCTGAAAGCTCCTACTGAAGAGAAGGTCCAAGTGTGAGCACGGGAAGAGAATCACTGGGAGATGAGCTGTCTCAGTTAAAGAGCCTGTCAGCAGCTGAGTTGCAAGTTCCTGTGTTTGTGCACATGGTCAGAAGGCAATCCATGCTGTTGGTGCTTAGAGTTGTGAAAATGTGTCCATGTCCTGCTACATCTCTCTGTGTTGTATAACTGTGCCTACCTGCGCGACCAAAGGAACTGGAATGGTTCTGTGGAAAGGAGCTGCAGAATGGCAACTTTCTTGGGAAGAGCAGAGGGGACCCCAGAGCTCTTCTCTGTTGTATTCTGCCCTTAATAGGAAGTTACTCAGGAGTCTGGGGGGAGCTCTGTGGAGCAGCACCTGAAAAGGAACAGTAAGTGGAGGGTGGTACTCCAGAGCTTTGCTTTTGGGTGTGAACCATTGACAGAGATGGAAATGCATCTGCTTATCTGTCTGACCACATGGGAAGTAACTCTGATATGGAGGAGGTGAATGTGATTATTCCTGTGTAGGAATTGAGCAGTTGAAAGTGAAGCATCATCTAGGCTTAATGCAGTTGGAAGAGTGAGTTCTCTTTCATTCCTTGATGCCACTAAAGTCCTCCTGCACCAACACAGAAAAGACCAAAACTGAAAACAGGCAGAGGTGTGTGAATCTGAAGTCCTTGTTTATTCCTGTGGTCAAAGAAAGTGATTGTTCCATTAAATCACACATCAGTGGAGCATCATGTTTGGCTTCTAGTTTCTGTTTAGGCATGCCTAGGTGACTGAATACTTCATCCAACAGCTAAAGCTTGTAAAAATGTTTTTTAAACCTATTCTGGGAAAGTGACACTTTCTTTTTCCAGTCTCTCTTGAGCTAACTTCTATAGATCAAATTGTAAATCACTAAATATTCAGATGAACTGAAGACTGAACATAAAGTATTGGGCTGGAACTTGTGTAACAACTGTAGCTGCTCAGTGTTCATGAAATGGGGAGGATTATGAAAATTGAGGAAATGGAGTCTTGAAACTTAATATGATAAGAGAAATGAGAATAACACTTTTCATGGAAATGTCTGTTAATAATCATCAGCTACTTAATTTGTCCCTACTGCACCAAATTATTTTTGAAGTTTGGATATAGTTTCAACATTTAGATTTGCTTCTCATCCATATTAGTCTGCATAAATAAGAAAGTATGTGTACAGACATTTAGTTCACTTGTGTTGATAAAGGAAAGACTGTATCTTCTAATGTGTGCTTCTGGTACGTGTGCAATTTACAGGCTGGAAACTATGATGCTTGTTTACAACACCTAAATACCCTTCAAGACATAAACAAGGATGACTACAAAATAACTTTGAATACTGCTGTTGCAGAGTTCTGTAAAAGTAATCAGACTACCACAGACAATTTGAGACAAACCCTTAACCAGCTGAAAAACCAGGTAATGCAACTGTATTGGCATGGCACTTGATTTTGAGTACTGTTAATGGTGGTGGGACCTTTCAGTGATGTAGGAGTTAAACTTCTGTCCCATGTCCCATAGATTTAATAAAATAAGGAAGTAACATTACTTTTAAACATCTGAGTCAGTTTAATCTTGTGTTTTTAACTATTGTTGAAACTGGTCTGAGATTATAACAATAGAAGGACCTGCTATGTTCTTTCAGTAGAAAGTTCCTTAACATGGAATAGTTTGTGAAATAATAAAGAAGTGAAAATATTACTTTGCTACTCAATTGACTATTTTCTATTTCATTGTATGATTTTTTTGCTGTGTTAATGTGCAAAAGCAGTGAAGTTTATTAGGTCTGTAAGTAATAATTTACCTTTAGAGAAATTCATATGTTTGGAGGGTTGTTTTTTTTTAAATACCTTGTACTTTAAAATCATAGGTACTGCAAGCTTAATGAAATGAGTGGGGTTTTTTCAGGTTCACTCTGTTGTTGAAGAAATGGATGGTTTGGATGATGTTGAGAACAGTATGCTGTACTACAATCAAGCTGTAATCCTGTACCATCTGCGTCAGTATACTGAAGCTATATCTGTTGGGGAGAAGCTGTACCAGTTCATAGAGCCTTTTGGTATGTAGGCAGGAAGAAGAATCTTGTTCATTCAAGAACTACAGAAAGACAATTCAGTCTTTCTCACTATCAGACAAGTGATTTGTAATTTGTCTAATACGGATTTAAGAAAATACATAGGGTTTGGAATAAAGAATTATTTTACTTGTATCAATGAGAACAAATGAATTTGGGGAAGGTGCTTCAGAGAGCTTTAGCAGACAAGTGCTATGAAACTGAAATGGATTTTTTCAGCTTGAGAAGGTATTTATGTAAATAATATGTGCAAGCTAATGAAATTATTTTGAATCTAATGTTTTGAGTCATCATTTAACTTCACAGGGGGATGTCTGTTTTTCAGGGCACTCATTTTTAAATACCTTTATTAGGTAATACATAATTGTGTGTATGTATATCTGAATACAAAATCTGCAACTTTTATGAGCTATGATTACTTGTGTAGTGGAGTTGCCATACTTGTATGAAATAATTTCATAATCCTTGTTAAATTTTAGAAGTGAGAAGGCTGAAGGATGTATGTGTGTGGGTCTCAATAAATTAAGTAAATGCTACTGTGTTTGTGCTTCAGTTCCTCCCAGTTTTCAATATGCATAATTGGGACTTACTTTGTGAAGTCAGCTAAATAGAGATGTGTTTGTGCAGAATCTTTTTGCATTCTGTGGGATTTTACATCTGCATATGGCTCTGTCTGTGTAGATGCTGTATCTTTGATGCTGATCTGCTTAGATCAGTTCTCAGAACCTATGAACATGAAATACTTGTTAAGCTGTCTTTAGTCTGTGCTTTTATGCTGATGCCATTTGAATGAATGAGCTTTCTTTTCAGTGTATGTACTTAGCTGTGGGTTGGACATGGCTGCATTTTTTTTCTTATGTAATGTATTGATTTTTCTCATAATGTTGCATAGATGGCGCTTTATAGTAATTTTTTTTCCCATTCCTGTTTGGAGGGATTGGTATTAGAGCTGTAAAACATTTTTTTCTTCTTTGCTTTTCACAGAAGAGAAGTTTGCCCAGGCTGTGTGCTTCTTGCTTGTAGACTTATACCTGTTAACTTACCAAGCTGAGAAAGCCTTGCATCTGCTCGCTGTTCTGGAAAAAATGATTTCACAGGGCAATAATAACAGCAAGAATGGAAAAAATGAGGTAAGCTTAAAATCATACAAATGCCATTAAATCTTTATCAGAAGTATGCTTTAACTCAATCCAAAATTAGTATCTTAAATGACTTTTGAATTATAAAACTATGTTAGATCATCTGTAACTTCAGACAGCAGCTGAAATATGTTAATAACTGAGTTAGTTGTGTACAGCAGCTGTTTATTCCCTCTCTTTAACCCTTTTCTCTTACTCCAGGGAGCTAAGATGTCTTTCTTCAGTCAGAGACTTACATTGGAAAGGCAGTTGTTTGTCTTTCCTTATGACCATGTGAGACCCTAAGTTTGAAAGTGAAGTCAGTGTCAGAGGAACTGCAGTTGCATGGCATAGGATGGGAAATTAAGTATCTTTTTTATGTAATATCTGGAAATATGAGGCACACTTTCAAATGAAATTTTTTCATGTGCATTTTGGAAAAATCAGTAGAATCAGTGGTGGCTTGGAAGTGAAGAGAGGGCATTTCAGTGTTTTCCTGTTGATGGAATGTCATATTTAAGATATAATATTTTCTCCTTAAGTATATAGTAATTCTACTGAAGGAAATATTAAAGAGGTACTCTAGAATGTGCATGTCATCCTTCTAGGCAAAAGAATTCTTCTTAACTGTTAGTACAGAATTCAGCTCTTCATAGGCTGGTGTGGTTCGGGGATTTTGATTGTTAGCTAGTTTCTGGTGGGATGTGTATATTTTGATATTAAATACTCAGAAGTGTATTATTATTAATTCTATTAAATGCTTGTTTTTCTTCCTGTGAGTTGAATCTGTCAACTGTATTTAAAAGGTGACTAACAGTAATGCTTCCTTTTCTTGTTTGACAGTCAGGTAATAATACCAATAAAGATTCCTCGAATCAAAAAACTGAAAGTGGAGCTTTAATAGAGGTTGCTAAATCGAAGATACATCAGGTAAGGGTCTGCATTTTTTTTATACAAGAACATTACTTCAAGCATTTTCTTCAAGCATTTTCAAATCTGAGTGTCATCTCCTTCAAAACTAGTTCAGCCCAGATTACAATGCTTTCTCTCTCCTTGTTGTAAAACGAAACAATGAATTTATCTAAGTCTTCCTTTTTGTAGGATGCATGTACAGGAAAAACTGATGTAACATCCTGCCCACCACCACCATTTCAGTCCCTGTGTGTTATAATAATTTCTTTACGTGGCAGTTCACTGCATTGAATTTGTCTGTTCAACCTCCAACAGTCTAAATAAGCTGAGGTTTTATTTTACTGTACTGCTCTGTTTAAAAATATGTGAAGAATCAGAGTGCTTCTCTATTAGCATTCACTTACTGATGTTTTCAGTTTAGTAGGTAAATGTCTGGGATTAAGATGTTAGATTATTTTAATTAGTTTGTCATTTTAAGTGCTCATATCTGTGTTTGAATATAGAGCAGCTGTTGGCCATTGAACAGAATGTTCACCTGCTTATTGTAAATACAAATCCTGTAAATGTGGTGTTTAAAGTCTGAATAGAATTTGGTTTTTTGTGAAGACTTTTTGAATAGCTTTTTCCTACCCATTATAAAGATGTATATAGATTATTCTGCAGTAAATATCTACATACAGTTTTTCTTGCAAACCCATGGAAATTATTGTATATTATTTAACAAACTTAATTTTTAACAGTATAAGGTGAGAGCCTATATCCAAATGAAGTCATTAAAAGCATGCAAAAGAGAGATCAAGTCTGTTATGAATACAGCTGGGAATGTAAGTATGTACTTGTTTTTCAAGTCTAGATGTGTTCTCTATCTTAAAACTGATTTTGCTAATGTTCTTTACAAAAAAAGGTCTTATTGAGGGTAGATGTTTGAAGTAATTCTTTATGCAGTTGGGTTTGCAATCTCTTTGCAAATGTAATTAATGTAGAATTTTCTTATTTGTGCTGTTTTTAGTTGCTAAAAAATATGCTTTGTGGTGCCAAAATAACAGTGAAACACTATGTAATAAACAGGTTCAGCATTCTTTACAACTGGAACGAAATAAATTTTCATTTACTATAGATGTTATGCATATTACAAATTTGGTGTCATCGGTAGTTTAAACCCACTTATAAAAGATTAATTCTGGGATATGTGGACATTTTAGGGGGTTGTTTCTTTTTTCTTTTTGTTGACATTTTTTGGAGGCTTATGTCTCGCTGGAAAGCAAGTTTAACAGAAAACCTTCTGGATCATGAGGTTTCTGTTGGCAGCCCAGGAAGATTGCAGCCTACGAGGAACTCTGCAGGGAGGGGAAGTGTGGAGAGGAAGGTATTAGAAGACAGGTTAGAGATCCTCTGCCCATAGCCATTTCCATGACAGGGTTCTCTGAAGTTCATGACAATTCTTGAACAATTCATGACAATTTATGGCCTAAACCTGTTTATTTTTAAATGGTAGCAGAGGCAAGTTTGTGAAGTGATATAACACTAGCAGTAGAAATCATCAGCCAAGAGATAACTATTGTTTTCTCCTTCACAGTCAGCTCCTTCTCTCTTTCTTAAGAGCAATTTTGAGTATTTGAGAGGCAATTACCGTAAAGCTGTCAAACTTCTAAACAGTGCCAACATTGCTGAACATCCAGGCTTCATGAAAACAGGTAAAATAAAAACACCTTCATCCTGCAGATATTTCAATGTCTAATACAATAGGGCTACTTGTTGATATCAGTTTTAAGGATATTAATAATTACTTAACAGTGTCAGCCCTGGAAGTCATGGGTTTTATATGCTGGACATGTTTCAGCTTTCTTCTTGTACTCTTCCACATAACACTGTGGTGATTTTCATTGAACATTCTTCTACAGAAGGCTGTGATTGTCCATCAAAATGGATTTATGAAGCTGTGTCATATTTGCAAGGCTCATAAATGAGTCTCTTAATCAATAAATGAAACAAAAGGCAACTTATTAGATCTAGAACTGAGGCCTCTCTGGCAGTTTTCATGCTTCAAGTTCTCTTTATGATTTAAATTTTTTTTGAAAACTTTACCATCACGTAACTTCTTTGTGTTAGCTTTTCTGCACAGTATAATGTTCACTTAGTAGTCTTCCTAGGCTATGACTAAAACAATGTCTGTTTAATTTGCTAATGGTCTGGTTATTTGGATTTTTAGGGTGGGTGTTTTTTTCTTCTGCTTTATTATCCATGTTAACCCTGTAAAACTTTAGTCACCAGCAGATAAGTGGAAAGTTTAATTTTTTGTCCTTTATTATTTAGAAAGAACCTCTCATAGTGTTACCTGAACATATATTTAGGAAGAAGAGTGCATTTGCTGCTTGTATGGTTAGGTTGGCATAAGTATATATGTATGTTATATCAGATATAACATCATCATCCATGAACATCTCACTGAAAAACATGTTTAATAGACTGCCATAGTATGGTGACCCATGAGAAAGTGGTTGAATTGTCTCAGCAACAACTTTGACGTTCTGAAAAAGGTCTTCTGTTGTTTTGTCAGGTGAATGCTTAAGGTGTATGTTCTGGAACAATCTTGGCTGCATCCACTTTGCAATGGGAAAACACAATTTAGGAATTTTTTACTTTAAAAAAGCCTTGCAAGAAAATGATAATGCATGTGCACAGCTGGGAACGGGCAGCTCGGATCCAGGTAAGAAAGACATTAAAACAGATGGTGGAAGAGGGGTTGGCAAATCTAGGAAATAGAGAACAGAAGGTTTGAGTAATTATCAGCAAAATTCCCCTTCCATCTCTTTGTGGAGGGCAGGGTAAGAGGGGTGAGAATTTTGATGATAATCTGATGTAAGAATATAGTTAGTTGCTGTTGCCAGACATACATGATGATGATTAAATATGTTCTTTATTTTTTTGGTTTTTCTTGATGTACCATGGTGCTGGGACAACTACTTCTCTCATTTATAGATTTTGTCCATCAGTTAGGGAAGCATGACCAAAAAAAAGGGTTTCTGACCTATTTTGCATAGGTTATTTATAGTCCTGCTGACAATGTATAGAATCATCAGGGCATGAAGGATGCCTTCTCCATATTCTGGGTAACCAGGTCTTCTGTTTCCTTGTGGAGGGGGCTCACACTTTCCCTACTTTCTTTTATCACCAACATACCTATAGAAGATTTTGTTCTTGTCCTTGATGTCCCTGGTCAGATTTAATCCTGTCCAACCTGATTCCTGGTTACCCAGTTTCTCTGTTTTCCTCCCAGGTTACTGGTCCTTGCTTCCACCTTTTGTATTTTGTATTTGAGTTTGTCCAGGAGCTCCTTGTTCAGGAGGCCTCTTGGTATTTTTGCCTGACTTATTTGTTGAGATGCATCACTCCTGAGCTTGAGAGAGGTGATCCTTGAATATTAATCAGCTTTTTCTTGGGCTCCTCTTCCATTCAGGGGTTTATCTTGTGGTATTGTACCAATGAGACCCCTGAAGATGTCGAAGTCTACTCACCTGAAGTCCAGTGTAGTGAGCTTGCTGTACATACTTCTTGCTGTCCTAAGGATCTTTAACTCCACTGTCTCACGGTCCCAACCAGCCCCTCCTTGTTGGTGAGAATAAGGTCCAGTATAGGACCTGTTCTCATTGGCTCCTTCAACGTTTGGAGAAGGAAATCCAGAAATCTCCTGGATTGTTTATGCCCTTCTGTGTTGTCCCAGAGAACAGGACCAGGGCTTGTGAATGTGAGACCTATCCTATCTGACTATAGAGGGCCTCATCACACAGTCTTCATCATTTCATGATGAAATTACAATTGTTTTCATTTCTGGTTTTCTTTAAAATATACTCACTTTTGGGCATTTTATTATTTTTCCTATTTCTCCCCTGGACCTAAGTGCAGCCTTAGGTATTAATGTGAAGAGAGAAAGCATTTTATGCTTGTTAACAGCAAAGTGGTTTTCTTCTCAAATCTGTATCCTCTGGAATGTGTGTGGATGTATATTCTCACAATTCAGGATTCAGTATTATTGTATAACACTTAGCTTGTGTGATAAGGAACGTATGAGGTTAGCATTTAGTGTACTTCAATCTTTATTAAGAATACAATTAATTTCTCTTTGAAATCAGTTTTGGTATGAAAGAAATTTACAGAGGGAGGCTAGTGGATTTTAGCAATAAGAGAGGGGGGTTTTGGTAGCTTTGGGGTGTTTCTCACAGCTTCCCTCTTCCTCTTAGAGTGTTGTGCTCTCTTGAGCTGCTCATCCAATATGATGTAATCCTTTTCTGCAGGTAAAAAATTTTCAGGGAGACCCATGTGTACACTACTGACTAACAAACGATATGAGTTGCTCTATAACTGTGGAATTCAGCTCTTGCATATTGGCAGGCCCTTAGCTGCCTTTGAATGCCTGATTGAGGCAGTCCAGGTTTACCACTCAAACCCTCGCCTGTGGCTGAGAATAGCAGAATGCTGCATTGCTGCCAATAAAGGGGTAAGTAGCTTTGGAAAATTCTTCTAAAGAATGGCATGTGGTTACAGAAAGGTAGAACTAATACCTAGAGTTAAGATCTGTATTTTGAAGGCCTGATGTTGTAACACCTCTGTAAATCCAGATTAATTATTTCTTGTGTATGTGTATTTTTATGTCTTTAATCTGGAGCTGCAACAGGTGAAGGGAACTCTTTGCATGTAGTCTTTTTCCCTTCATGGAGCCAAAGCTTTCCGGAAGTTTCATTATGTCCTCACTCATTGTCCACAGGAGATTAAGTGGGCTGAAACTTTGCAGTGTGGGTAGCCTGAAAGTGACAGAGGCTGAGGAAGCAGAGATCAGCCTTCTCCATCCTGAAGCTGTTGGGCTCACACCTACTGGGAAACTGAATCTCTAATTGCTAAGTCTTCACCTTCTCCTCCTGGCAAACTTGGTGGCAACCTGCTGATGGCAGGCATATTGCATGTCCTCTGGGACATCTTGTTTTCAACCTGTTGATCCATGTATATTTAGGATAAACGCATATGATAAAATTCAGAGGGCTGAGGACAGGATTGTTTGCTCTTAGAAGAAGAAACTGCACCTAAATAGTACATCTGTGAATTAAGATAAACTGTACTTGATTCCCTGTAAAACTGTAGTTCACCCCTTAAGTGTGGGGAAGTGATGATGTAATCTGAAATTGCATGATCCTATTCAGTTATTCCCACAGTATGCCCATTTCACACCTTACACAGGATGTGTGGGATGAATTGAGCAAATAGCTATATTCACTCTATTTTCCCCCCCAACTCTGAATTCTCTGGTTTTTTTCTCTCTGGGTGGCCTCTGTGCATTTATTTACTGCACACTATCCAAAATTAATAACTTTTCCCTTGGGAATTTGAATAGTATTCAATATTTTGGTATCCCTATTTCAGAGAACTTAAGAACTATACAACTTTATAGCAGAGCCTTGCTTGTATACTGATTTCAGAGGCAGAGCACTGAATGTTCAAGAGTGTTGGGTCAAAACTGGACTGGCTGTGATTCTGTATGTGCTACTTGTTGTCAGATTGCCAGAGTTTTATAAAGCATATATTATAAAGCATATATTATAAAGCATATATTATAAAGCATATATTTATAAAGCATATTCCTGCAAATGCAGGAAGAACAGCTTTCTTCATACTGATTTTTCAATTTTCTGTGTCAATCCTACTGGGCACAAGTCACACATAGATAAAGAAGACACATCTGATTATCTTTAGTGAAAAGCTGAGTATGAGAGTGGATTAGCTTAGGTTTTGTGGTAAAAATCCAGAGCTAGGATTCCGTTTAGAAGGACAATGTTTAGCAGTCTGGAAAAGCAAAGCAGAGATCCTTATGGGGCACTTCCCTATTTACTGCAGATTAGGCAAAGTTCTAGATTATGCCAGGTTCCTGAGGCTTTCTTCCTATACAGTTGTGACGATGTGTGGTGTAGCAGAGAGCTTGAATTCATGTCAAGAAACCAGCTGCTTGTTCCCCAAATTTGTAGTCTTAAAAGAAAAAAATTAACTTTGGATGCTATTAATGTTAAAGGCAAAGAGAAAGTGTCTTTGAATTGTTAGATTTGCAACATGACAAGTGAGGCCCTGAAGTCAATAATATGTTTAATTTGACCTTGTAACTCAATTAATTGAGTAATATTCCTTTATATCTAAGCATGGATTCATATTTATGCTCTGAACACCATACAGAAAAGCAATTTCACTGAAGCTAATTTTCACCTGCTTTAGTATTTTAGTTTATGAAATATAAGTGGAAGAAGATTCCCTTTTAAACACTTGCATTTCAAACACCTTTTATGAAATATGTGCTTCATATCCAAACTCAGTGTATGTATTTTTTTATTTGGCAGTAAATGCTACTATGTCAATATTTTTGCAATAGATTCTGATAGTTTTTTTGGAAAGTGATGACTATTGAAAGTCCAGATTTAGGATAAGTTTTTTCTTAAAACTGCAACTCTTCATCACTCACTAAACTTACCAATGAAGTTAAGATGGCTCATGGTAAACAGCCAAACAAACCCCAGTAAACATGGTGTAGAGATAATTCTTGGGACTGACAATTAGGGTACTTTAAGTTCATTTGACCCCCAGAATGTGTCTGCATACTCAACAATCCATTAAACAAGTTAATTTAATGTATCTTTGCATATGTTGTTGTTCAGCTTTGTGCTCCCCATGGAACAGTTTGGGAGCAGCTTTTCCAGAGAGCGTTTTGAGTGCTGTGTAAGCAGGGAGAGAAGATGGCAAGCGTTACAGTGCCAAGTCTGAATGTTATTTGGCAGATCGAATTATTTCTTTTTAGATATCCTGTCAGTTCTTTTAATATGACTTGGTTCATTGTTCTTTTGCTTTCAAAACAGAGGAGAAACTAGGTCAGTAGGCTATCAGACAAGCTGTCAGAACTAATCTGTGCTTACACTGTGTGCAGTAAAACCCCTCTGCAACAAAAAGACAATAGAGGGTGCCTGATCCTTTATTGTACTTTAGATTTAAAACTGTATCCATTATTCTTATATTTTAGCAGGGTTCAAGGTCTTGTTTCAGCCTTCACTTATTTTGTCAAGCTCTCATTCAATAGCCTTGATATTTAAGCTCTTTTTTTTTTTCCTTTTTCCCTTTAGACATCAGAACAAGAGACTAAAGGTCTTCCCAGCAAAAAGGGAATTGTGCAATCAATAGTAGGTCAAGGCTACCACCGTAAGATAGTCCTAGCATCCCAGTCCATACAGAATGTTGTTTATAAGTGAGTATGTTTCCCATGGGTTATTTATTTTGTTTTTATAGCTTTGTAAGGATATGTATCTGTTTATCAGAGATTTTAAAACTGTTGTGAAATAACTGTCCATTCATGTAGCAAACAGAGAGGCATGCTAAAATGCTTGGTGAGTCTTAAATATCATTTTGTGCCTCCTCTGTGATAGCCAGCAGAGGGCTTCACTGTGTGTTTATTGTAAGTAAGATGAGCATTACAGCTTAAAATATATTTATCTAAAATTTTTATTTTCAGGTAGCTAAATCTGTGCTCTTTTTCTCACTTATATAAAAATATATATTTTCAGTAATCCACTGAAAATGCAGGAAGGATCTAGTTGCTCTGCCATAAAACTTCAGTAAGTGAAATCAAGAAATTATGTGGTTGAATCTATTTGGGCATCATGATGTATTTTCAATATGTAAAAATAACAAGATACTATGTCCTCATAAATTAAATTTGGTATATTAAAACATTAATTAAGATTTTTAGGGTGTTTTCTCTGCATTCAGATATTTCTGGAGCTCTGCTTTAATTTTTAATTTAGTAGGATTGCTACTTATTGGTCAACTTCTGTGTCTCTTTAAGTGATGGGCAGTCCTCAGCAATACCTGTAGCCAGCATGGAGTTTGCAGCAATTTGTCTAAGAAATGCCTTGCTGCTACTGCCAGAAGATCAACAGGAGCCCAAGCAGGAAAATGGATCTAAAACTAGTAATCAGCTGGGGGGAAATACAGAAAACACTGAAAGCAGTGAAGCATGCAGGTAAACACAATTGAGTATAAACCTTTCTTTTTGTCCAGAGTAACTCTGGGCCCACAGTCTGTGTCTGCTACTTACCTTGTTTGGCCAGCAGAAAAATAAAATATATTCGTAAATTATCTTAACAGTGGTGGCCTGTTCAAAGAAATTGTTTAGCTGCTTGTTGTTTTAATTTAAGAATAAAATACTGACTTGATTCCTCCTGTCCCTAACAGCTTTTATTAACTTAGACAGTGAAATTATTTTTTCCCTTGGCCATCTTTTTTTCTGTGCTGCAAATGTTGTGTTTTCCCACACCCTCCTGCTGTGCATATTGGTATTTCTCTAATTGTAAGTGAAGTTTCACATGTTACAGTGATTTTGTGTGTGTGCACACGTGTGCCATGTACTTGATTCAATATATATATGAATGTCTGGAAACTCAGTTGTAAACATTTCCCCATGAATTCGTCAGCCCTAGTATGCTTTGTTGTGTTTGCATTAAAATGGGAAACCAGATTTAGAAAATAAGTAGGAAAGCAGCATGGAGCTATTGCTTAATAAATCATATTTTGCAGAAAAGAATTTAAGAAAAATCTTTTTTGTCAATAAAGTTTCAGAGAAAGTAATTTCTAGACAGTGTATGTTAAAGGAAGGTAGTTTAATTTATTGCATCACCTCATACATTCTGGACTTCCTTTCAAAGAGTAACTTTTGATCATAGTCTGCACTTCCATTAAAGACCATTTTGGGGGGAAATGTTAAAATAACTCATCTGGAAAAAGTGTCTGTGGTAGAACTTGAGCTACTAAGAGAGTAATGAAAAAACCCACTGGTTTTGTCAGACCTGAGTACAGATAAATGTTAAGGAGATAAGATCCATTTGTCACAAGGCAGGATTTACTGCACACATACTGTGTTGTGTAGGCACAAGGTGCATCCTCGTATTCTGAGGTTGTCTGCAGATAGACTGTGGCTGGGGGTCAGTGGCTGTTACTGTTACAGCAATATTTGAAAGCTGTTCTCTATAATCCTGTTTTTCCAGTTACAATCTATCTTGTCAAGTGACCAAATGATTTATAAAAGTCGGAGGGGGAAGGGGTGGTTGTGGGTTTTTATTTTTGTTTGGTTGTTTGTTGTAGGTTTTTGGTTTTTTTTCTCTTTTCTAAGGTTAGAAGTTCTTTGGCAAGTATATATGCAGCCCATTGAGATGAAACTTCTCTGGTTTAAATTTTAAGCTTTTGGGGTTCACTAAGGGGCAGTGATGAAAATGAAATGGTGGCCCTTACTCAAACAAGAAGACCTCCTTTTTTTGTTTTCTGTTGGGGTGGGTTTTGTATATTTTTGTAGGAGTGAGGAAAGGAAAACATGCCCTGTATGGGAAGATCCTTTGCTACCTTCTGCTTTCAAAACCAGATGCTTCTTCAGCTGAAAAAAAGCTAAAGAAAGGACTCCCTCATATCTCCCAGTAGTCATTGCCAATTTCAAAATATCCAACAAAGGAGGCTGTTCTTGAATTTCTGTGTCACATTCTGAAAGGTTCTCTAAGGATTTGTTCCTTCTGACAAGGGAACCTCTGTGAGAGAACAGTGAAACATACAAGGCATTTGAAGAAAATCACACTAATTGAACAGGATGGTTTAAAGCAAATCCCACTAATTGAGCAAGCTGACTCTTAAGGCAGATTCTTCTTAGTCACAAGAAAACAGTGACTACTTTTAGTGGTTAAGGATATTTTTTAAAACTAATTTTTGGTAAAGGCATGAAGTATATACTCTACAGCAGTATGGATTTGCTTGGATTTTTCTGTTGTATGTCTTGAATGTTGAAGTTATCTTACCTATTTGTAATAGACGCACATGAAACTCATAAATTAAGTTCTTGTAAGGCAGTCAGATTCAGTTTCAATTCTGAATTTTCTTTTAAATCTTTTTCTAGATCTTGGTGTCTCTCTTTGCCAAGACACAGCCATTAGCTGCCTTTTCAATTCTCATTCCAGAAGGAGGTTCTTTCAGCTTATTGGAGGGTGAAGTTTCATACTTCTTAAATAGAATGAGTACTCCCCAAATACTCCCCCCAAAAAACAAGGTGTAATTTTCAGAAAGTGGAATTTTATTTGAAAAAAAGAGACAAAAAAAAAAGAAAAAGGGAGACATTTTGTAATAAAGGGTAGCTAGAAGTCTAAAGGAAGCTGTAGCACTTTGTGGGTTATCTTTCTAGAATATTTATGTAACTAGTTTTTAAGATGTCTGGAGAGAAAACTAGTTTACTGCTTTTCTTACAAGCTAAAAGAAGAGAAGCTACAAATGCAGCAAATTCTGTGTCCCTCCAGTTAAAAATGCTTATCCTACACTAAACTTCAAAAATAGCTCAAGGCTGTGAAGAATGGTGTGGGTTGTTTGGTCTGTCAGTCAAATCCTTTCCAGCAAGCGTCCCATTTCTTCCTTCTCAAATAGAATGTTTGGGATAAGAGCATGTGCTTCAATCTCTGCATAACTTCAATTACCTCTTTTTTAGGCTGCAGAACTTTTTATGTTCTTTTAAATGGAGTGGATAAATACACTGAGAATTTTTAAGCTGCTTGTTATAATAATACACTGTTTTTATTCTAGCAATAAAAGTCATGAAGGGGATAAATTCATTGCAGCTCCTCCTTCTTCACCTTTGAAGAAACAGGAATTGGAGAATTTAAGGCAAGTAAATAATATAAAATATCCACCATTAAACAAGCCTCTTCCTTAATTGTGATTCCTAGTTTGTTTTTTTTTTTATTTTTGTAGGCACCTGCAATGTTGAATTGTAATCTTTTTTTACAAATGTGTGTGCTTCCTTTCTTCTGGGCTTTGAATCTGAACAAATAGAAACCATACAGAATTTCAGCCTAAGTAGATCAGTCTGATTGATCCCACTATTGTAAGTTTGGCATTACATATTGGGCAAAGCTGAAAATATCAAGTTCCATAAGGACAAATCTAAATGGCTGTTGACATTGGTGGAAGGGGATGGAAATTGCTGTATGTACCTTTTTCCTTGAAAGCCATGGTAAGGCTACTTTGGAATTCAGTCCCCACATTGTATGTTTGTTGGATGGGAAAAAATGAAAGTGGAAAGCATTGGTTTTACACCAATGAGAATAGTGTTCCTTTCAGCAGGAATAAATCCATAGTTTGCATAAAACAGAAAGCAAAAATGCCTCTGTCCAGGCATTTGACTTTCTCACAATGGAAAAACACAGATAAAATTTCACTGTAGATTTCTCATGTGTTCTCAAAGATCCTTAAACTGCTTGTTCAGGAGTCTGAGTGTTCTCCAGATAGAATAACTCACATATGTGTAAATAAGTCTCCTGTTATCTGGAGCCTCTTTACCTTTCCCCAACAAGCTTACCATTTACTGGCAGTGTTAATTATTTCAGGTGGCTTCCAGCCTGTTGAAAATCTCTTGCTATAAAGCTTGCACCTGTTTAGAAAAAAGCAATCTGTTTTAAGTTTCCTTTATGGACAAAGCATACAGTAATTTCCCACTTGAACTCTTAGGTAAACATTCTGTTTCAGCCTAACCCCAGGTAACCTATGTTTTATAATGACCAGCTTAACCTTTCCTTTGCTCCTCTACATGTAGCAAATCTTCTTGTACTCATTTAAAAGCACTTCAGGAGGAATCTGTGAGGCAGTGTCGATTATTTATTCTGAAGTGGTACAAGAGTGTGCTACTTGAAATAGAACATGCTGGATTCAAAACAGTGATGTGGGTTGCTTGTGGGGTTTGTGGGTTTTTTCTCCTCCTGGCTGTTGGAAATGTGGCTGCCACATGTCAGAATTACACGGTGTCACTTTGTGATTTTTTTTTTTAATACGTAGTCTTATCTTTCAAAATCAGCTGTTGTTATCTACTGATGAAATCTGACAGCATGTTAGGAAAAACTTAGCAGTTCAGCAAGAAGTGAGCTGCTTCTGGTAAAGAACTTCATATAAGGAAAGGAAAAGCATTGATTTTTTTTTTTCACTATATGCTTTGGTTTCATCTAGAGGACTGCACATTCCTAGAAGGTGATTCTGCTGAAATCTTTTCTAAGTTTCTGGAGATGTGAATAGCAAAATACGTCACACTCAAATAGTAGTCTTGTATATTTCCATTGTAAATAGTAAATTCCTGTAGCCTTGCTCACTAAGGAGCTAAGTGAAAAAATTGAAATTCTTGTTGAGTCAGGGAAAACTAAGAAAAAAAATTCTGAATGTTGTTAAGGATTATCCTAAGGAATAGTTAGCTGTTCAGTTTTTTCCTGGTAAGTCGCTGAGTTGAAAAGCCTCTATTGCTTCTAGAACTGGAAAGGGACTGTGAATGCTTTTTTTGGATGATTTTATACAGTTGAGCATTCTTGTAAGAGTTCAAAATGCCTGACTTACCTTTACCTCTGAGCCGTTTTTAAAAGCCAAAAATATCTAGAAAAGCTTTATATGTCCTACATATTGCTTGATACTTCTGCACAAATTGTTCAAGTGGACTATTCTCATAATAAGCAGTAATTCAATTGCAGGGTTTTAAAAGTAACAAGCAGAAGTCTGAGGACACCAATCATTGCTAAGAGTTTATGCATTGGAAGTAGAAACTCCAGGTTTTTCTTCTGAGTTTCTTCTAAACAATTTTCCTTGCTGCTTCTCATTCTTGGACAAGCCAATTCCCCTGCTCTGTATGTTCCACACACCACAACCACCTTAACACTGTTTGGATACATCAAGAGAAAAGACGTTCTGGTAGACCACAGTGCTACATTTGGAAAATTTTGTGGATTTCATTGTAAAAGTTGAGATGGACAGCAACAGACCTTGTTGTAATCTTGCTCCCTAGATTGAAGGTCTTTGTGTGAGAACCTTAATTTTCCCCCTCAAAGCAGATAAAGGAATAATTTGATCATTTGTTTTCTCCACACTTACCCAGTTTTGCCTCAGTTATCCATTTAAAGGTTGCAGTGTGTCATGATACCAGAAGCTTACAGTGATCATCACCCATAGCTGTTTCACTCTCTTCTTCCTCACTCTTAGCCACTGTGTAGTTCTTCCCCATCTCCCCTTTGCTGGTGCTGATTTTCCTCATGGAGTAAGCACAGTTTGCATTCTGTATTTCTTAATATTTTGTATTGTTTGCCTGTGTTGGAACATAAAAAGTAGATAGTTTGTATCCATTGTTAGGCTTAGCTGTTTGAAATTGTTTCAGATTAGTGACGTTCTTTTAATGGTTTAGAAGTGTCGTTTTTGGTGCCTTCATACTAAGTTTTGAAGTACTGGATTTGCTCTGGCTTGCCATTTCCCTGAGAAATAAGGCAAGTCAGATGTGGAGTTTGGGTTCCATAAACTTACAGTCTGTGTGGGCTGACAAATCCTGTTGCCTCGACCTACACAAGAGGCTGTTTGACATAATCTGGCAGTTTAAAAAAACATTTTTCTTTTTCCTAGTGCAAAGGCAGTTTTATTTAGGGCATGCGGAGGCTCGGTGATGCTGGAAGTCTGCCGTGCTCAAAGGCGACCTGTGGAGTTTTGTCAGAATCCTGACCGGGGTGAAAAACTAGTTTGTCTTTTCCCTTGTGGTGCAATTCTTCTGCTCCGGTTGGCTGTCAGCTCTCCTGAGCGTTTGGTTCAGCCAACTCAACAATGGATCCAAGTGCAAGAACACAACTGCAGGGGAGGAAACCTGAATGTTTTCCTGCTTAGGTGGCTGTTGCTGAAGGCTTTTGCCAGCTCTTAGGTGGCCCAAACGGTGACTTGTGCTTAGAGCAGAGGAGTAGGTTTCATCCTGTTGTGTGATTGGAACATGTGTTGTGTTTGAATTTATGCTTGCAGAAATAAAAATAGGCTTTAAAAAATTGTGGGAAATGTAAGACACACTGATGGGAAGGGCAGTAGCAACCAACTCTGCAGGCCCTGACTTGTATCTAAGGGTGTTTTGCTGGTGACAGCCTCTCCGCTGATTTAAAAGCTGTACTTCCTTGAGGCAGAAACAAAAAGAGGTTAGTTAGAAGCAGGCTGTTACTGCAGAGATTTTGTTTCCCCATTCCATCCCCCTCCCCAGTCACAACCTTTCAGAAATATTTTAGGTTTGGGACTTGAGCTGGGGAAGCTTTCCTCTCCCTCTCTCAAGCTTTTGTATGTGTTCAGATTTGATGTGACATCTGGGCACAGTGGAGAGGAAGTGGGGGGTAGGGGGAAACACTGGCGAAGTTTCTTATCCTGCTTGTGCATAATTAAGGAGCATGCCTCCTGGGAAAGAGGAATAAAGGCACCCCAGGTCCTGCCATGAATTACATGACTTACTGCTGGACCGAAAGTGGGCTTGACAGTTGCCAGAAGGTTGGCGCAATAATAGCCCGCCTACCAGCGGGAGAGCCGACGGCTCTCCTCCCATCGCTCCCAACGTGAGACCCCACTCAGAGCATCCACTTGTCCTCCCTGGAGAAGAACAGAGCCCTGCTCACAGCAGGGCGTCGTGGGCAGAGGCTTGTGCCCTGAGGACAAGGCAGCCTGCACTGAATGATGTTTTACCAAGTGGAAAATACCCCATGAGCGGTGTTTGGAGAGGGGGGCAGTTATTACAAAGTGTGAAGCTTGGCCTAATGATGGCATCCTGATGTGGGGTTATTGTTTGAAGATGGAAAATGTGAGTAGTTCAGATTTCATTAAATGAACTGCCAGCGATTTTCTGGGTTTGGAAAGATAAGCAGGTCTGTGATGGCAACAAAATGCCATGGATCAGTCAGAGTCTTGGCACTGGGTTACAGCCCTCAATTGAACACAAAACTGGAAATGCCAAATTCTCCAGCGTTTTGTCTCCCTGTGTGCAGACATTGTACAATAGAAGAGTAAAATATGTTACAGCTTAATTGATAGCTACTGTGTGTCTTACAGTAATCTAGAAATCTGCTACTCTTCTCTACAACAGAAGGTGAGGGCAGAGGAGTACAAATTAGAGTCCAAGGCAAGACCAGTAACAAGAGTGTGAGAAACTGAAACTGTCCCTGAGAAAAATGACACATGGTGAAGTCCATCTTTTTTTAGTCTGTTATTTATGATGAAAACTGCAAAATTTTACTGAGCACACCATGGCGATCCTTGGTTTATATTGGTAGAATTGAGCCCATAAATAATAAAAACTAACTCTTTTACTTCATAATTAGATGGGAAGTCATTATTGAAAGTTTGATTTATTTTTTTAGCACTAACAAGAAGGAAAAGTTTACAGGTGTATTTGGAATCACAGAATTCTCCATTTAACATATTGGCTCTCTCCCCCTCCCCCCTTTTTTTTTTGTCTGTTTCCTTCCAGGTGCTCGATCCTTGCATGCAGTGCTTACGTGGCTCTGGCTTTGGGGGATAACCTTATGGCATTGAATCATGCAGATAAACTTCTGCAGCAACCAAAGCTCTCAGGGTCTCTTAAGTAAGTCTGATGGGGTAATTTCTTCTTTCTCAGCCCTGTTTTTTGCTGGAGAGTTCTGAGTTGAAGCTTCCAATGCCTATAGCTGCTTGCCAAATCTGTGTCTGATGCAAAGAATTGCTTGGCCTGCTCCTGTTCTTGTTGAAGCCCTGACTAAGTGTCCATTGACACACAGGAACATGAATTCCCTCCTTTGTGTACAAATTGCACATAATTTGGAATCAATTGCTGCTTGTGTTGTTGTTTCTCCAGCTCTGGGTTCCATGCAGCAGCAGGACCATCAGGTCTCTGTCGTGATTCACTGTAGGGTTGCACATGCTTGGCAAGCACAAGGGGCAGAGATGTGCAGCTGTGGGTAGCCAACCTCAGCCCAGCCCACACAGCTGAAAGGTTACTTATGAAACTACAGCCTCAGAGGGGAAGGTTTGCTCAATCACTTAGGGTAACACATCTTGTGTGTGCAGGACTGTCACTTCACCTGCTACTTCTGCTTATACAGGTTCCATTCTTCAGTTTCTCTTGTTCACCTCTCATTTGGCACTGTATTTTTTTGAAGGATATTCAAAGCACATTCTTTTTCTACCCACCAGTTCTCATACAGCTCTACAAATTCAAACAAGGCAACTTCAGTCCTATCCTTCTGACACTGTGCATTTAATGCACAGGATAAAGTAGAGCAGAGGTTTTTACAGGAGTAATATTTTTCAAAACTTGTAATGTACTTGTGGAAGGCAAGGTAACTTGTGCTTATTTTTATGTGCTGGCACTATGCTCCAAACAGGCCCATGCCAATTAATTTTTTTGGTTCCTGTTCTTCACACTACTGCAGGAGCTCATCCTTTTGCACAATTACTGTATTAGCAAGATTTTTGAGGAGTTTGCAAGGTAACACAATTTTGTGTTACTGTTATGTAATGAAGGAAATGGTAAATAACAGATTTTTTGCAAAGACAGAGAGGTGTGTATCTTGGTCCCAGGAAAATAGGTGCTTTATTTTTATTGAATGTAAAGTAATGTAACACTTTAAACTGTAGTTATATCCATATTCTGGGATGGCTTTTCTTAATTCTCTGAATAAAGCCTCACCAAGGTACTTTCTCTGTAGAATGGCAATGCCTGTGCATGGATGAATTGTCATTATTCAGGTGTGGATTTTTTTAATAACTTTGGTGCCTAAAAGCAGTAAATGGTAGAACTGAGTATTATGACAATACTTATGAGCAAGTTAACTTCCATGCAAGTGTTCCCAGTAATAGTTCCCAAGTGCTCACATTAAAAAGACTGCATTGTTTGTCTCACATAACAAACTGAGGGGATTGCTGTGCTGACATTTGTACCCTGACCCTTTGCTGTTGTAGGTTTCTTGGGCATTTGTATGCAGCAGAAGCTCTCATCTCTCTAGACAGAATATCTGATGCCATCACTCACTTGAACCCCGAGAATGTCACTGATGTTTCCCTTGGGATCTCTTCAAATGAGCAGGATCAAGGTTAATGCATCCACACTTCATTATAACTGGTTATGCTTTCAACTGCCTTCCTGCTGTAACTTTGTAGGCACAAATATAATGGTGATTAAGCCATCTTGTTTTAAGACCTGTAGGCTATTGCAGGATGGGGGGGAGGGCGTTGTTTTTGGTTTTGTTGTGCTTTTATTTTTCTGGCTTCAGTTCCTACTTACTTTGGTGTGTCTTCTCCTTGTTTGTCATTCCTATGAGGTGGTTAATTCTGTAGCATTAATAGGGCTGTATATTGTAATATTCTGACTTGTTTGAAGGAAACTTTTGAAAGCTGCTTTTGTTAAATGTGCTATTATGGTTAAGTTTGGGTTTTATGCCATCTCTTCCAGCAGCTTTCTGGTCTTTAAACCAGGCTTTGTCATACCACCAGAGTCTACTTTAGTGAGATATAGGAGTGGGGACAACTTAGTTAATCTGTTTCTTAGTCTTCTTGTTGGGAGTGTGTATTCTGTAAGAGAACCATCAGAACCATCTCCATAGTGAAGTCTACAGCAGCTCTGATTCCAGTGACATGCCTGCAGCTTAAACTTCACTGTACTCATCTGCAAATCTAAAAACACTGAAGATAGGAAGTCTTAAATGACATAAACTCATGAGCAAACTGATCTGTTTTCCCTCTTTCATGTCAGACTGTGAAGAAAGCAGAAAATTTGTATCTTTGTATTATTTTTCTAATAACCTTTCAAAAAGGTCACAGAACATGATGGGTTTGTATTTGTTTTTTCTTTGCAGGGTCTGACAAAGGAGAGAATGAGGCAATGGAATCTTGTAAGTACCAGCCACTGAATTCAGCAGAGTACAAGAACTTACTTGGCCCATTGGAATAAAAGTGTAAGGAAAAAAGTTATTTTTTTTTTTAATTGCAGCTGGCAAGCAGACACCACAGTGCTACCCCAGTTCAGTCACGTCTGCACGAACAATGATGTTATTTAACCTTGGAAGTGCTTACTGCTTGAGGAGTGAATATGACAAAGCTCGAAAGTGTCTTCATCAGGTATGAAAAACAAATCTCAAGGCAGCTTTAAGGACAAATGTACTTCCTTCAAAGTGCCACTCAGATCACAGCAAATTCTGGTGATTTCACAACCCAGGCTTATTTGCAGACCCTGCTAAGATGGTGGCTTTCTTTTGTCTTTATGAACAAAATAAAGTCTTTGTCTTTTCTCTATTAGAAGAAAAATGAATTCCAAATTTCTTACTTGTGTAAAAAGTTCAGTACCACTATAGAGGCAGCATTTTATTCTCCTTAGGTCGTATCAGAACAGTGGAAGATGGCTGGGAAGCCTTTTCACGTTTTCTGAGTTTACTTGTTTGTTTGGGGTTTTGTGTGGTCTTTTTAATGGTCTAGTAGTAATTGTTATAATTCAGAGAAGGTTCTGCTGGAGGTATGCTCCTTGTCTGCCTCTTGTCCCAAGGATTCTCAAGTACTGCTTTTGAAATGCTGTCTCCACTTAGCCTGTGTCACATCACTTGGTCTTGCTTGTGGCTGGGACCCATCTTTTTCAGTCATGGTGTTTCTCTTTTTGCAGCCACTCCTGTCTGTCAGGAAGACTGCTTGGATGCATTGTTTAGCTATAAACTGAAACAGCAGCTTCCAAATTACTTCACAATATTTGTGTGTGTGAACAGATTCTAATCCTATGAGACTGTCAGCTACTTAAGGCAGCTGTCTGGCTCTTTTTCCTCCTGAGGCTTCCTATGATGGGACAGGTATCTGTGCTTGGGCTCTGTAACACCTGTGCAAAGCCCAAAGGAATGCAAGGCCACCTATGGATTTAAAATATAGCAGGGCTCTGCATCTACAATAAATTCATTGACTTCATAGCTGAAAAATGGTTGTATATGGAAAGCTAATGAACAATCCTTGTTAACTTTGTATTCTGAACCTTGGAGCAGTGGAGGTTGGTTACCTTCTTCACCTGTCACCTCACCAGCAAACCATGCTAGGCTGGCCAAAGAAATTCAGATCCATGTGAACATAAGCACAAAAGCATTAGCAGATGGTCCTGTTAATTAGTGTGAAACAATCTTGCTATGTTGATAATCTCACAGTCTCTCCTTGCATGCTTAAACCTGATGGAGTGTATGAGTTTGAAAAAATCTGGTCTGACTTGATGAATTGTTGTTTAGTTTCATTACCTAAGATGGTGATAGCAATCTTGTCAAGGGGCACTTTCTTTGTGCTGGATCTTTCTCTTAAGCACTTTTTCTCTCCACCCTCTTCATTTTCAATAAGGCTGCTTCGCTGATCCACCCCAAAGAGATCCCTCCAGAGGCCATCCTGCTGGCTGTGTATCTTGAGTTGCAGAATGGTAAGTTGGGAAATGTTCCACCAACCTAAGTTTAGGATACAAAGGGAGGAGGGCCACAGTCATCATTCCTACTCTATATAGAGTTGTGCCAGTATTTTGAACAATACCCTTTAGGCCCTGCCTACATTTTACACTGCTGTGGATCCACTTCACTTCCATAGTTTATTGCCATCCTGTTCTTACACACTCCTACACATTCATTTCCTGAGCTGAAGTTTTCTATCTTGGTGCAGAAGTCAGCAGTCTTGGATAGGCTTAGTAAAACCCTTGAGGAGATTTATACTATAAAAAGGGTTTGAAAAGTTTTCTCCATTAAAGGCAACCACAGTCCAAGTTTCCCAAAGAAGCTGTGTCAAAGCCTGTGTAGCAAGTATGGCAGCAAAGCTTGTAATACTGATAACTCTCCCTTCCACAATGCTTTCTTTTGAAGGTTCATTTTGCTTGTATGAGGGGGAAAGCTGCACATAATGGGAAACTGGAAAGGTTGCACTTGAATTCTGCAGTGTGAGCAGACTGGTGCAGCTGCTGCTTGAAGCTGTCATGGTTGCAGACCTGTGGCCCTTGGGGGGCACTTCATAATCAAGTGTTGTGAAATGTTCTGTGTGCCTGTTCCCCTTCAGTGAGGTTGCATTGCAGGCAGGCAGAAGATTTGAGCTTTTGCATTTAATGTTTGAGACTTTTGCAAAGCTTCTCTTACAAAGATGCTTCTAGATTGGAATTTTGAAAACCTTTATTTCTGCAACAAAGATGTACAGAGCAGAAGAGAGTAGAAAGTAGGATTTACATCCCTCACCCTCTTGTAAGTCTGTAACTGAAAGAGACCAAAGACATTTTTTGTTCTGTAAATGACAACAAAATGGTGCATCTCTTCTGAAACTGAAACTTCAGGGAAAGAAAAGTATGAGGGAGCAATAGTCTCCTCAAATTTTCTTCTGTAATTTTACAAGTTTAATTTTTAAGGAGTAAGTTTTCCATGTATATTGGTGGTTATTTGATGGACCATACATACAGTTGAAAATCAGATTTCTTCTTTTAAAAACGTGTTTTATCCCCTTGGCCTTCACATTATTGTCTGTAATGTCAGTGTGTGAGGGCATTTTGTGTGAGATCTAGCACCTCACTGTGCAGCTGGGAGGGAGGTGATCTGGGAAATTAGAAGGTGCTTTGGCATCTTCCAGCTGAGATAAAAGCTTGATGTTTTCAGCTAAGAATAAGTGGACTCAATCAAAACTATTTTTTTCGAATTTCCTGTTGTCTACTGCTCTTCCTATCCATGCCAGCATTTCACTGGAGAGCAAGGACTGCTGGTGTACCTGGCCTGGGCCCAGGGCTGCCTCAGCAGCTCTGTCCCTGAACAGTAATTCATATGTCATAAAATGGTATTTAGGGTTTTTTAATTGAAACTTGTCTTGTAGGTAACACACAGCTGGCACTGCAGATCATCAAGAGGAACCAGCTGCTCCCTTCTGTAAAAACACTCTCTGACATGAGGAAAAAGCCTGTGTTCCAGCCAGTCCACTCAATCCAGCCCATTCAGATGCCAGCTTTCACCACTGTTCAAAGGAAGTGAGGGTTGTGCTTTAACCTGCTGCTGCCCTGATCATGGGGGCTTGGAATTTTGTATATTTTTTTAACCTAGGACACCTGAATACCCCAATTGCTGGAGTGTGTTTGTTTATGTAAATTTTTAATAAAAGATGTAAACCAAAAGATTTGTTTTGTAAAGGTTATTTCAGGAATGATGGGAGATTGGTACCTGCTTTGAATGGGAGTGGCAGTTTATTTAAAAAAAAAAAAAAGTTATCTAAGTGTGTAATTCAGCTCTTTTTGAAGAGAATAGAGGGGAGAGCAGTGAGTGGAGAGAACCATTTACCTGAAGTCCTGCAGAAAGAGCAGTGGAGCTGTTGTGTTGGCTGCTGTTTTGACACATATGAGCCATGCTCTTCCTCAAAGAGGGAACCTGTTTCTGTTGGCTTTTCTTCTTTCAGTTTTTGTTTGTTTTTTAAAACACTTTCCCTCATTTTCTTTTGCCCAACAGAAAGGTGTAATTGTGCAGGCACAGAGGAAGCATGGGCTTGGCTATAAGAAAAAGGGTTTATAGATTTTGTTTTGGTTTTTTTGTAGGTATTTTTGGGAGGGAACAGGGGAGGGGGAGGTGTGGGGTTTTTTGGCGGGGTTTTTTTTGTTTTGGTTGGTTTTTGGGGGGGTTGTAGCAGTTTTTTAACCTAGTTTCCAGTGTAGAGGAATACCTCTCTCTTAAAAAAATATATATAAAATTAAAAAATCTGCCTCTTACTCAAAGGAAGATGGCAGCATAATCAAGGGCCCTCCTGTTATTTACTGTGAGCACAAGAGGGGAGGAGCCATCCTGCCTTGAGACCTAATGCAGGCATGAGATAATTGGAGCCCAGCACTCCTTTCACAGTCCCTCCAGGGCTGTTTTGTGCCATTTCAGCTATCCTGATAATCTCCAGGGTAAAGCTGAGCTACCACCTTATCTCCCTGTGCTGCTGGCATTGTACTTTGCCTCCAGCCAGCACCAGGAAGGTCACTTCTCCAAGCAGCACCTTGGATCCTGTGAGTGTGAGGGAATGCAGATGTGTCCAGGAGAGGAAGGCAGCAAGACAGCCCTGGGTTTGTATCCATCATCCTGAAGAAACCTAACAGCAAGTGTGTTAATGTGCAAGTTGTGCAGTGAGCACAGGTGTGTCTCCAGCAGAAAGCAGACAGCAGCAAGCTTGAGAGCTGCTACTCTCTCTCGTGTCAGATACCTGCCTGCCCTGCTTTTCAGTCCTTTCAGAATACAACCCAGTAGCTGCCTTTTTCAGTAACTCTTCTGTCACTGCAGGAGCTGCAATGCACCCTTGTCCTCAGGTAGAGGCAAACAGTTTAGAGACACTAGGAATAAAAAAGAAGTATCAGGAAAAAGTAGGTAGCGATCACCTTTCCGAAAAAAGAAAGACAGGGAGCTGATACATCCTTTAGGTCAGAGTAGATTGACTGATTAAACACAAAAAGGTTCAAGATGCTCCCTGTGTGGTCCCGGGCCCTGAATAGAGAAGATTCTTCCCCACCCCCCCAGGAATGCGGGGCATTCACATGCAAAAGATGCTCTGGCCGTGCCCGGGCTCGGTGAAGGATGCAGTTGTTTCCCAGATAAGGCACATCTTTATCGCAGCCCTTGTGCACGTGAGCCGCAGCCTTCGCCCCGGCTCTCCTGCTCCTGTGCCCTGAGGCAGCTCAGCCCCCGCCGCAGCTCTGCCGCGAACAGAGGCATGGAGGGATGGATGGAGGGATGAGTGGTGATGACGGCTTTCAAGCTTTCATCGTTTACTATTAACAGAAAGGAAAAAATAAATACCAAAACACATCAAGGGAGGGAGCCACCAAGGACGTGGTTTCTCCCTTCAATCCTTTTCCCTCAGCTGCTTTTAGTCTCTGGTAGGAAAGAAGTGAAGGTCATGTAAAGCAGTGAGCTGTCCTTTGGTAGAAAAATGGGGAGCACGAGCAGGCCAGGCTCAGCATGGGCTAAGTTAATAAACCCAATAATGCTTCGCAGTTTGGTTTGGGCTACTTCCTGAAGGAGAGGGTGTCTGTCCCTCGCCCCCCACTCCCCCATTACCTCCAGGATCTCCCCTGCAGCCACACACTGGCTCATATTCCCACAGCAGGAGAAAGGGGGTGCATTCCCTTTGCCCCACCACAGGTCACAAGCCTTGTCGCTGCCTCGGGACTGTTCTGCACCATGGCCACTGCTGTTCCTCTCGTCAGAACCTTTAGCTCTGCCCATGGCCCCGGTGCAAGGACTGGACTGCACTCATTCAGCAGTGTCCTGAGCCATCTCCTGGTGTTCAGCAAGCTTCTGGGTTCCAGCTGTCTTCAGGAAGAGGGCACAGAGGAGCCAAGGAATAGAGATAACACAGGAAGCTGGACAAACTCACCTGGGCAGCCGTTGTCCCCACCTCCACAGGGCCTTCTCCCTCCCTCCCTCCCACTTGAAGTGATCTCTGCACCCCTGACATGTTGCCAGCTGCTCCAGCAGGAAGCAAGCAATGGCCTGCTCAAGGATTTTGATGAACAGAGCACAGCATGGTACTGAGAGGCCCACAGTTGTACAGAAGGCATCTTGGCTTTGAAAAGCTGAAGTAGCTAGCACTTCCAGAGCTGGGAATCCACCTCCACTGCTACCCATGCTGGGAATTCAGTCGGTGGCTTTAACTCTCAAACCTTACTTGAACAGCATCTTCCTTTGCTCACCATTTCTTTTCAAACTTTTTCCAAGGCAGTGAGGAAAAAGGGCAGCTTTCCACTCACCCAATTTTTGTTGACAGCCTGCCCTGTAAGATGCCAGAGAGGCTGATTAAATGTTCTGGTGGCTTTGCTTCACACTGCCATGCAGAAGAAACATTCTTTCAGTGGCCAAGGAAGGAACAGAAACCTAGAAATGGACCTAAAAAAGTAAAACCAGAAACTTTCTGGCAAAATATTGGGAGAAAAGCATGGAGTTTGAATATCTCAACTCTTTCCTCCAGTCATGACAATGAGGATTTTTCTAATAGCACAGACAACTAACTAGGAGGGCTTTTTCTTTTTTGCATCCTGATAAAAGAGAAGGCTCTTTCTGGGTAGTACAGAAACACACACACAGAGTTGCCGTGAAAAAACCCTCACATTTATTTGATTAAACAAAAATAAAATAAACTGCATAGGAACATTTTAAAGTCCAGAGAGACACTGACTTTGTTTTAAGGCTGCCAGTAGCTGATACATCGTCTCCTTGCTACATCCTTCAGCCTTCCCTATGGACCACAAAGATACATTCAGAAGCCTCCATTAACACAAGGGTTCTAACATTTTGTTCACTTATTCTATGTAAAAGTTTGCACATAACCTGTCATGCTTTCTTCTCTGCAGTACTCAACATGTGACAAGTAAAAATCACATCACTTTTTGTCCAAGTAGAAATGTGATGCCCTTCTTGGAGCATGGCAATTCTTGTCACAGCCTGACTCATTTTCAATTAGATACAAAAGCTCTGAGCAGCTCATTAAAAGCAGAGCACTGTCTGCCCTCCTGAGATATTTTATTGTTATTAGGAGAGCAGCGTGATTAGTTACTAAAGCAGAAAAGAAATAACAGAATAGGAAACTGAGAAAACAAATCAACTCAAGATGCCCAACAACCAAAGACTGACAAGACCAGACTGGATCCCAATGCAAACCTGCACTGAGGCAATGCTACTTATAAATCAGTAGTGAGAATTTTGTAACATGGGCAATACATCTACAGCCAATTAAAGGGGGGAAGGAAGGAGGAGAAGAAAAATGCATGTTTGACATTGGTTTAATGGGGCTGAGCTTCATTTTGTTCAAGGCTTGCAATTTCTATTTGAGTTAAATCGCAGGCATGTGTTTCACACCCTCAACTCCTCCAAGGACTTGTGCACAAAGCGAGCAGGGCATGACAGGTAATGCACAGTACAAGAGTCACAGACATAAGAAACCCCCACCAACAACTCAGGTGACCAAGCAAACCTTACAAACTAGTTAAAAACCTCTTAGCCATTTTAGAGAAAAAAACAAACAAACAAAAAAAAAAAAAACCAGAAAAAAACCAACCCAACTAAAAACAAAACTCAGAAACAGACATCTCTCCGTCTGAAGGAAAAACTACTACATTGCCTGAAAAGTACACTACAAACCTATAAAAGGACTTTTTTTTTTAACTAGTCTGGTAGTTCAAAAAGAAGTTACTTAACTACTTATCAGTACACAGACACTTAACATTCAGTCAGTAAGGCTCTATGAAAGAGCTTAAAAAATTATCTACCTGAGTTTGTAAGTTGATACAATCATTAATAGAAGGTCTAAGACCATGCAGGTACACAAAGCATTTTTAGAACCATTACTGGTTGAACAATGATGGAAAAAGATGCCAGTCTGGCTTGTTAACCCGTAAGATCACTTAGAGACATCCAAGTACATTTCCCACCACAACACTTACCAAACCCAACACAACCTATTGTTATTAGGGGTCTCCTGTACCCACTTCTGCCACCCCTTAATTTGAGCTGGGGAGGAAAAAGGACTTTTTTTTCCCTCCAGTAGAGTAGTCTGAAAATGTGCTTCTGCAACTTAACTCCACAGGTATAACGGGGTATGTTGCATGTCACTACTTAACTTGCCTAAAACCCCAAGACACTGGTTTTAAACTGCCTCTCCTGAGTATGTCTGAACCTAAGCTGCCCTCCAGGAATAAGAACTTGATTGCTTTGTCATGGTGGAAAAAATCCCATTGAGTCAAGCAAGCTACTAATACAATCACCAAGTCACAATAAAATAAAAAACCAGGACCTCATTCCCTTCAAGCATTTGGTATAGCATCACGTTTGCAGCAATCATAACACCAGTCCTCCCAAACAGGACACATTGGTAGGCATGCACAAAACTTTTTCTCTTGTAGAGAGAAGACCTAAAGGTCTCACAGACATAAGAACACTGCAAATGAACATGAAGTATGTCACGTCAGCCAGTAGTGTCATAATACTGAACAAAAGTTTACGCTTCCAGACCTCGTAGTGAAACCAGAACAAACTCGAGAGCGTTTCAGGTCTCAGTCCAGTTTGCCTGAACATTTGGTTTTACTTACAGATTCTCTAGCAAGGGCAGCTTAATATCTCCATAGGCAGGCAGCAAAAACAAAAGCAAACAAAAGCAAGCAGTCACCACCTAGTATCTCTGTTTCAATTAAAATGCTTTTCCAACAGGCAGGATGAATCCTTCCCCCAGGCAGATTCTCAACTATTTCCCAAACCTGTCTGATGCTAAACTGAGGTAGACGATTTACTTCTGCAAAGTGAGGTAGAACTTCAAGCAAAACATAGTGGCATCTCTAGTTGTGCATTTTGTACCACAGCAAACTGGGTTTCAAACTCCCAAGGACTCAAAGACCAAAGGTACAATATTTGTCTAACGCAAGTACCAGTGTTCCTTTTTTATACAGTTCCAAACTGTTTGTCTAAATATCTCTACTTTTAAATACCCTATTACCTTTTGGCACCATTTGGCTTACACTCCTTTAAAAAATAAACAAAACTTTGGCACAATATTTTTTCAAACTAGAACTGAACAAAGAAATCTTATGATCAAAGTTATGGCAAGATGAGCCTATAAACCTGCTCTCTTCAGAAATTAATTTTGGTTTAACTGTAACATAACAGACTGGGCCCACTTCTCTTCAATTCCAAGGGAATGCCACCTCCAAGTGACTTGTTCTTTCTCCCAGGTTGGTTATGTCTGGCCCTAACATGCATTAACTTTCAGGTGTTAACCTCCTTTCCTTACTCCCTTCAAAAGTTTCAGGTTTATGGGCTTCCTTAAATAAGTTATATTTAAAAGGTACTAAATAAAAAGGAGTGAGTTATGTGAAGGACCTGCATTATCAAGTACTGAATCTGCTTCCATTTGCTACTCAAGTTTCTGCTTAAATAATTCTGAGAAAGGACGAGATTGTTTTATATGCTGAACACCCAAACCAGCCACACTGATTGTTGATAACATTTTGTCAAGCAAAAGGTTTACAGAGAGCCACTGGTTTAACCTGGCAGAGAGAAAATCCTTTGGGAGCTCGAGTAGACAGCTCTGTCCCCCACATTTGCTGTTCCCCAACGAAGAGGCACACACTCACTTTACCCTTCCTCCAGGCCATTTCCCCTAGTTAAGAATGTTACTCTGAATGCTTGTTTGGTTTGCAATCCAGCTTCCAAGCCTTGCTTTTCCTCTCTGCATGCATGTATGTTATGATACTGGGGCATTAACCTGAGAACATGCATGGAAAAGCAGAGCAAGGTGTGAATCTCGTTTAAGTCTATTACTTTTTAATACGCCTCTATGGGGCATCTGATGTTGGCATTGTATATTAGCACTACTTTTTTTCATTGCATATAAAACACTCCATTTTATAAGCTACAACTACCACTTTTCAATGAGACCAAGTGTGCTTAGCACTATCTATCACAAAGATAAGGAATTATTTTGGGTAGCTAAATAGTAGTGTTTTTAAAACGAAAAAGCTTCCCAACACATGAGGTCAAACACTCAAGGTTCAGTTTGCAAGCAAATCCCACTGAGTTAAATAGAGAGCAACTTAGAAAGAGTTCAAGTCATTCCTCTTCCTGACTGAGCTGGGCTGGGGGTTGTGCAATGGCTCCACTCAAAATAGCAAAGGGCAACTTCAGAGTCTGTCACCTTCCACACGGTGCAGGCTGGGGGGGCAAAACATTCCTCCAGTTCCACACAATCCTGACTGCACACTTCATTTTTTTTTTTTTTTTAATGCCTGGAAAAAATAACTCCCTGCTAGCCCCAGAGAAGGGCAAACCCCACTTCAACACTGTCAGCCACTCTGGTCAAAGTATTTAGAGACCTGGCATTTTCATTAAGACATGACAGGATAAATGCAAGGACGCTGCAGACTAAACATTAAAGCTTTTTAAACCAGTTTTCTTTGGTATCTAGATCTTGCAGGCTATTAGTTTTCACAGCCCAAGTTGCAAATAATTCTTGGGCTGAATAATACAAGACAACCATGGACATCTGTCACAACTCTAGGCCACTCCCAAGAAGGGAGGTGTGTATGCAGGCAGAACTTGCAAAACTTGAAGGCAAACTAGCTCTCTCTCATACACATTTTGTGTGGCCACAGAAATTTAATGACAGACATCTGTATAAAAGATTATCCTTTCAAGACTGTTTTTAAACCATGCCATCCTAGGATTAAGCCTAACTGAAACACACTGCTTTGAAGAGTTTGCTTCCTTGAGGCTTTGGCTGAAAGGCAGCACAGTTGCTTTATCCAACTTAATTTAGGTGTTTTTCCTCACCCTTCTTTTGAAAGAGGTTTTTCCATCTCATGAATCTTTCTTGTCTCTTTCTGGTCCTTTTAGTTTAAGCCTCCTCTAAAATGGCAGCTCTCTCTGTCTGCACACACCATCGGTATTTCTACAAAACCCAGAAAGTTAACACTCCTTGGAGGGGAAAAGCAGCAAGAAGGAAAGTGCACCTTGTGATTTCTCACGAACTTGTAAAGAGCCTTTCAACCTCAGGTCACTTTTGTGCATGGTGGCTGGCAGAGAGACGAACCCTTTCCTTGCAGGATGGTTAAGGCTCTTCAGACTTTTTGACAAAGACCATATTTACACTTCAGAGATCTTCTCTTGCAAACAGTAAGGTAAATCCCATTTCCAAACCCAAGAGTACTGACACGTGAGTTCTTCCACTGCAGAGAGAGAGAAGAGCCCTCTGTTCCCCACTTTAAACAATTCTTGGTTGCCAACAGCAGAGGGTGAAGCTGCAGGTCTGTAGAGACCACATCTGCATGAACAGCTAAACCGGAATGCAAGAAATCGAAGAATAAAACCAAATCCTTGCAGGGACTCAAAGTCACATTTTGCTAAAGAGATCTCTATTCTCCCCAGAAGTTTCTGCTTCTCAGAACACCTGTTTCTATATCCCCGAAAGGGCAAACTTCCCCCTGCCTCCAAGCTTTTAAGTATCATATACATTAATTTTACACAGGATTCTTTGGTACTGCCCTGGGAAAAAAAGCAGCAAAGTTTCACCTTGATGCAGTTTGCCTTAAGCTGGTACTGGTAACTCTTCACTTGGATCTGTAGCCAGAGATCCTGCAGCAGGGAGCTACAGGCCCACCCCACCCACCCTAAAAGCTACAGTAGATATTCCCAAAACCTTCAGTCCAGCTCTTTGGGGAAGCCAGAAGATGAAAAAAAAATTTAAAAAATCGTCACTGACAGGGTTATTGCAATCCTCTCTGAACAAAAAAAAAAAAAAAAAAAAAAAAACCACAACAAAACAAAACAAAGCAAAACAACTGTTGACTTCTCCAAAACACACCCTGAATCTCCAAAGCTGTGCTTATTTCTTACTTTTGGAAAAAGGTACCACTTCTGTTCTAACAAATTCAAACGTTATTCCCTTAAAGTTTCTCTATGGGGAGGGGCAAAAAACACTAAGTCATTTCACAAGAAAGTAAATCAAAAGGGTTTGAGTCTCCCTGTTTCAATGCTCCTCCTAACCTCTTCTGTTACCTAGATTAGGAACACCGATAAAAAGAAACAGTAGTTTTTTTCAAACTAATTTAGCTTTCAGGTGAAAAGGGGTAAAAATGAAATTCTCAATGACAGGATACATTAAAGGAAGCCTTGCTTTTTATCTAAGCTTTACAATGACCGCACTAAGCCACTAAAATGAACAATTTGGTTTAAACTTAAAAGAATTTTTGTGCATTTTCATCAGCTTCACTTTGTGCTGTTAAATTACTGTGTTTCAGTAAAAAAATACACAGAAATGCCAAAAAAGATGCAAACTTGCTCCTCCTGGCGAGTGAATCCCACTCGCTTTCATAAAACGTTCAAAGTTGTCTGGGAACAAGATGCTGTGCTCACCAGTAAATTAAACACACTGAGGTATAAAAAGGAGAACAGGAAAAAGTTCTCTGCTGCAGCAGCAATTCAAAAAAAAAAAAACAAAACAAACCAAAAAACAAAATCAAAACCAAAAAACCAACAACAACAAATGTCCCTCCCTCCCACGTCCCCACCCACAGAACTGCAGAATGGTCAGGAACACAAATTCTCTACAAACACCTACTAGCATTTTCTCCATTTAAAATGTTACATAGCGCCTTTCTTGGCTTAGTCTAACAGAACTCACCACACAAACCACCTAATGTGCACAGCAACACTTGTTTGTGCATGAAACCCCATCGGGGGGAAAAGAGGTAAAACGTTCTGAACTATGAGTATGTGGGGACGGGGAGGGGGCGAGCAACCGGGGAGGGAAGGGAGGACAATGAGGTAGATAGAATTCAATTTTACAGGCTCACTCCCTGCAGAAAAGGTAAGTACATTCATCTGTAAAAAATTAAAGATGAGGTAGGTTTGAATTAACGTTGTATTTTTTCATTTTCTCTTAGAAGAATTTCCCTGAGACAGTTTCTTCCTAATTCAAACACAGATTAGAAGACGAGAATTCGATTGTTTCCAAAGTCGACCACAACAATCATGCCATCAGGGGTGACAGCTATACCTGAAGGACGGTCCATCTGACCAAAGCCGCTTCCCTGAGTGCCAAACTTGCATAAAAAGCTACCATTGGACTCGAATATCTGCACCCGGTGGTTCCTGGAGTCGGCCACGATGATGCGCCCTTCCTGATCCACCGCCACTCCCTGCGGGCGCAGGAACTGGCCGTTGCCGGTGCCCTCGGAGCCCAGGAAGCGCGCCGACTGGCAATCCGGATGGATGACCAGGAGGCGATGGTTGTTGAAGTCCGTCACTACCAAGTGGCCCTCGTGATTGAACGTCACACCTCTGGGGGAATCAAAGTGCTTCCAGAGCGCCCCTTCGAAGCCGTACTTGTTAAGGAACACGCCGTCGGGCCCGAACAGCTGAACGCGATGGTTCCTCGTGTCGGAGACCAGGATCTTGCCTTCTGCGTTGACGGCCACATCCCACGGGTAATTGAATTGCCCGTTCTTCGTTCCTTTCTCCCCAAACTTCAGAATGAACTGCCCCTCGAACGTGAAGATCTGGATGCGATGATTGTCCTTGTCGGCCACGACGATCCTACGCGAAACGTCACAGGCCACGCCGGCAGGGCGATCGAACTGGCCCGGCCGGGAGCCCAGCGTGCCAAACTTGTGATGGAAGGTCCCGCAGGGCTTGAACACCTGGATGCGGTTGTTACTGCGGTCGGCGACGATGATGAAGCCCTCCTTGTCGACGCTGACCCCCCAGGGGCGGCAGAGCTTGCCGTCGCTGTCTCCCTCGCTGCCGAAGGACAGCCCCGGCAGCCCGATGCCGATGTAGCTGCGCCCCGACTTCACCACCACCTTGAAGGGGCTGTTCTCGATGTGTTGGTTGCACATCATCACGGACACCAGGTGCTCTCCCTCCAGCTGGGGACGATAGCTGACCAGGTAGGTCCCGTTCTGCTGATCGCTGACGTCTGCCCCAAAAAGGTTTCCGTCCGGGCCCAAGACCACTGCAGAGATCATGTCACCCCCCGAAAGGCGAGGCTCTCCGTCATGGTCGTAGCCCATCACGGTGAACGAGGCCACCTTGCCCTGCAGCGCACGCTTGAGGCCTTCCCCGGTGGCTTTGGTCAAGGGAGCAAAAGCCCCGCTGCTGACAAAGCCCATTGATTTAATGGCCATATACAATGCCTGGTCAGGGGGGGTGAACATGATCCTGTCGTCTTCCTGTGGCTGGAGAAGGCCTCTGACGTTCTTCAGCTCCTGCACCTGAGCCAGCATGCGGTCCCGAGCCAGAAGAATGTCCATGGTGCGACCCTCCTCCAGGACCTGCTGAACAGCACTAATGGTGTTATCCAGCTTGTTGAGGTTCTGACGTAACTTTTCAACTTGCAAGTAGAGTGACTTGGCCTTGACTTGGCGAATCTTTTCCACCTTGTGGGAAGCAGGAGGGAGAGAAAAGCACGCTTACATCAGGAAAGACAGACCACAACACAGATTTCCTTCAGTCTCCCCTCTATATAAAAGCCAGTTGGACAGTTGTTATAGCATGCTGACACACAGCTGCGGAACAAACCTCTAAAAATCATCAAGTAGACAAGAAGAAACAAGGAAAACTAATTAGTTATCCAAATTTAGGATTATTAGTCTCTCCTAGCCTCCAGGCAAAACCATACATTCCTACTCTGCCGATCTGCTGCATCAGAGTGACATTTGAAAGCGAGAGCCTTACTAGTAATTATTTGCTTCCTCAAATGCTATTCTGTTTTCTAGTTGCAAGGTACTTGAAGATCATCCAAAGGCACATCTCATTCAGCCTCTCAAGAAGAGCAGAGGCTGAGGCTTCACTAACCAGAACTGAGACCAATTTCAGAAGGTGAGTTGTTGTTCCATGGAGCTGAGGCTGGGAGTCAGCATCAGCTAATGCATGTGGGCTCCCATCATTCCCCTGCCTGCCAGAACTGTTTTCGTGTGACTGGATAATACCAGACGTCTATCTCCAGGGATTTTAGGGTCCAAATACTTTAATATTTTCTTGTAAATACTGGCAGTCATGCTGAGCTTGTGCTTTAAAACAGGATGCTTTGTAAACATCACTCCAAATAATACAGAAGGTTGCTGCCAGTCCCTGTTTGATGGACTGGAGTTGGTGAAAAATGTCTGTTTTGTAACTCATCTATGTAACCGTGCCTACCTTCATTTGTGAAAAACCACTTTGGACCATCTGGCAAAGACACCTGTTTTGTAAAACTAATGTAAAATGTCTTTGCTTTATTGTTGCAAAAGTACATTTCCTGATGTCTGAATACCTGCTTGGTCACAGAACAATTATCTGGAATGCATTTTAGTGAAGGAAGACTCAAAGCCTGAAGACTCCTTGGTTAGACACTGACTAGACAACATATGTACAAATATGCTGTAAGTTGAGGTATGTAGGTTTTTACCAAGCTGTAAAAACAACCCTAGAGATGCTTCTTCCAATAATTGTCCAAGGCAAATTACTGATCTTAGGTCTCAGCTCAATCCTTAAGACTCAGCTCTGGTATACAAAATTGTTTATTAGCATGCTTGATAGACTGAGTTTGTTTTGCTCAAATCATTTACCACCACATTTCCTTCTTAAAATAATGTTTTCCAACTTGAAGAGAACTTGCTCTCAGTGCAGATATTCCAACAAGAGTGCATTTGTAGAGCACCATAGGATAAAAAGAGCTTAGGGGCAGATCTTATTCCTCCTGTATTAGGAATACCTTAAAAGAGAAAGCTGCCAAGCTTCCTGAAGAAGGTTAACAGTGAAAAGTGAACTAATCTCCCTCAGTCCAAAACCTCAAAAAGCACCATTCAAAGTACATTAACTATATAAGTGCAGATTTAATCTTTCTATTGACATTTACAAAAGAAAACAAAGTTTCTCTTGCAGGGGACCATAACCACTGAATTACTTCTCTGGAATAAGAAACTTGTCTGTTACCTCCTTTCCTTCTCTCAAAATACCACTCATGCATTGTGGCTGAAATGAGACCTCAGCTCAGAATTGTGCAGTACTCTTGCTGGAGAGTACTCTTTTCTTATACTAGTTAAAAAAAAAAAAATTAGAGGGAGGATGCTACCTTGATTGACATTAAAGGTTTTTAAGGATGGGGACAGTGAAAGCTGGTCTCACAGAATCTCTACTAGCCTTTCTAAGAACAAAAAAGGACAGGATAGGATACACACTTTTGCTCCTGTCCTTTAGGAGGTGTAGATCAGAAAACCAATTACACCAATTCTAGAGCAGCACATTAAAGATATTTTGAAGACATTGTTTATTAGAGGGGATCTCCTCTCGGGGCAGCTGCTGGGCCAGCAGGGGGAGTGCCCAGCCCAATAGTGGGGCTGTGCTGCTCCGAGGATCCAGCAGCCCCTGCAAGAACCCCACCAGCAGCTCTGGTTAAGGAAACCTGCAGTTTTCCTTGGATATCAGAATCTGGCTGTGTAACAGTTTGAGTATTTTTCCAGTTTGAGAAGCACTTGTCAGCAGTACAAAGCACCAATGTAAGGGTGCATACCTTCCAGAGCAGCTCACACTCCCGCTCTTCCAAGGCCTTCTTATGTCTGGTGGTCACCACTTTGACTTCAGACTGCACCACCTTCGCTTTCATCTCCACTTGCTCTGCCACAGCCTGGGCCTGTTCAATGCTCAGCTGGGGAGAAAAAAAGACAAACACACTTAAGGCTTGACCAAACCAATTAAAAAAGCATCAGAGGACTGCTGCTTACATTTCACTACGCCTTCAGGCAAAGGCATAAAGTGACAACCCACAGTTTCTTACTAGGCCTTCACCCATTTGTCATACAGTGAACCAGCAGATGAACCTGTGACCCTCAAAGAGGTTAAAAAGATAGTAACTTACTAGTTACAAAATTCTAGAACACAACAGTGGCCTGTGAAGGTATTCAGCCTAAAAAGGAGGGGGGTTCTTACAAGCATACATATACTGGAAGGGAGGGCACCGAGAGGGCAGAGCCAGGCTCTTCCCAGCAGTGACCTGTGACAGGACCAGAGACAATGGGCACTAACTGGAACAGAGGCTCTCTCTGAACATTAGGAAACACTTTTTTTTTTCTTCAGAAATGCAGGTTCATTGAAATCAGCTAAAAAGGAATTTATAGGCTTTACCATACATTCAGAACCTTCAGGAAGATACTCTCATTTTAATTGCATGTATGAGGATATACCAATCTAAGAACCACCTGTTGCAACAATCTATGAACTACCAAATGTGATCCAGCATCATCTAGAAAGTCAGACAGTACATTGTCATCTTTCACTGAATAGTTGTTAGTATTTTTGAACTTTCAGTTCAGCAGCATCTAGTTTATGCCAACAACCGGAATGCTAAAACATAAAACCTTAAATATAGTGCTACTTAAATATTTCCTGTCTTCTGTTGAACAGTAGAACTAGAGCCCTAAGTTATAAAAAAAATCTATGATTTCATGTTTACCTAAATATTCCTATGGAATATTTAATGCTCTAGACTCACAAATTTTCACTAGCGCTGCTTTGTTAAAAAAAAAGGACAATCTGAAGCATAAAATGCTCCAGGAGAAAGAAAAATCGTTACAAAGCTCGTGTTCTGAAGAGCTATGACAGAGGTGCTGATGCCCTCACTGTGTGGTTTCTGCTGTCTGATACTCAAATTAAATCAGTATGTCCACCCAGCACACGGTTATTTGAAGAGGCTAACTCAGTTCTCTGAAACAGCAGGGCCTGTTAATCCAGATGCTGAGCCATGATGTTAGATCACAGCAATTTAGTCCAGGAATTTATCCAATTGAACAAACTGCAGCACAACACACCACAGTGGCAGCACCATGAAACACATAAAGGCTGCTTATGGTAACTGTACTGCAATACATCAATGCTGGCTTGCATGAACATATTTGAAAAAGTCCCCAGGATTTTTTTCTATCCATCCATCCATCCATCCATGGGAGGGAGGTATAATTTTTCAGGCATTAATTCCAACATTTAAGTTTCCCAATCTCAAGTTTTCCAATGAAGGTGCAAACCTCTGGAGAGAAAATTCAAAATCAAATGCAAATTTTGGTTCTACTGAGGAATTCTTCAGTGTTTGAGGGGTAAATGGACCACAGGTATTGAATAAAAACATATTAAATATACACTTTCCTACCTCAGTATGGAGGATTTGCTGTTTAACCATTAAGGAATTTAAGACTAAATTAACCCTACTCAGAGGGGAACAAACAGCCAAGACGCTTCTTCTCTGACAAACTCCCTCCCGGGCTTTAAAAGCACATTAAATACAAAAAATCCTGAAGGAAACTTTTTGGTATGTCTCAAGTTAGCCCTCTTCCACCAAATGGAAGGTGTTCCAGCCATAAGTGGTTTGTTTTCAGTTCCTTAAGGCACAAAAGGATACAGTGGGCTTGTTTCACTGAACTTTTCCAGTTATTGTGTCAAAGCAGGACAAAACAACCAGGACATAACAGCTGGCTTTCTCCACCATCAAGAACAGGATACAAACTTCCTAATGTTCTTACACTACAAAAATTAACTGGAAGATCCTACATAATTGCAGTGAAAGGTACCAGGATTAATAAGCTTAGCAGTGAATTTGCAGTAATACTGGTGCAGCTATAGCACAAATCACAGTAGCTGGACCAATTTAAAAGTTTCAGTCTAATGCATGTAAACACTAAAACATCCTCACTTGAAGTTCCTCACAAAGATCATTTTAAAAGCAGCTTTGAAGGAGGGAGGGCTAGAGGCCAGGTTAACTGATGCCAGATAGAACTAAACTATCGTTTTGGTTAGTACTGCAGGAACAGACTTTTTGCCCACAGTTTGAGGCAGAACAGTAGTTTGGACAGTGACACATGTCAAATCCATCTTCCCCAAAAACCATCTGCTCATATGTTGCACTGAGGAACTCACTGAAATACCACACAAAACAATGACTAAAAGTACGAAGAAATTCAGCCTCTTGAGAGAAGCCCCAGCTTTACAAAAGCACAATTGACTCCATTTCGTTGACAAAGCTTCATTTCAGATTCTCAAACCTGCAAGCCTGACTTCAAAGCCATGCACAAGGCTGCCTGAGCTAACTCAACGTGACAACCCCAAAACGATCCCTTGCAGCACAGCAGTGCCATCCTTCTCAGGTATCGACCTCCCAGCAGCACAGATCCATATGGCAACCCACAGGGAAGCTCCCACCCAAGGGCAGAGGCTCAAGGCAACAGATCAGCTTCCTCCTCTAGCCAGACAAGTTTCTTACAGTACCCCCTCACCCCCCGTAAAGGTGTTAATCTATTTCATACCACTTCCCCCACAAATTTGGGAGGGAAGCTCCTAAGCCTTTCATGATAGATAAGAGAGCAGCTCCCGCTATGTTCTGCAGTCTCACCGGGCAGTGAGAAGCTTGCACAGCCAAGCACCTCAGCAAAATCAATTACAGGCTCAGCTAAGGAAGAACTTATTTTGTTTTCCAATAAACCCACTTTTTAAGATATCTGAGATGAACAAATTAAAACGTATTTCAACATGTTCACCTGGAAACTGACCCTAAATGAACACGAGCACTCAGTGCTTTAGTGTTATGCAAGTGCATTAGATTACATGCATACATCCATACATATATATACAGTTACACATGTATAGATGTATTTTAAGAAGGTGACATTTTGAAGAAGCCATCTATCTTTCACCATAACAGATTTACGTTCAGTTTGTGACCTAGTCCTTGGAAAAAATTCTGAAAGAAGACAGCTAAGTGTGCACTTTCAGGAGGTAAAACAAGGCAGCGGGACACGCTCCCCATATAGAAAGGCAGCAGTCCTGATTCCTCCCACCTCATTTATCCAGTGTCAACTCTGGCTTTCATATCACCCTGTGAATCAATCTGGGTCTCTGAAAAGTCTGGAAAAGTATCCCAGCTAGGAGTATAGCTTTCTGCTGAAATAAGGAAGAGTCCTACCAGCAAGCCAGTTGGATGCTGCCGCTTCATTCCCTGGCACCACCAATGGTCCTTGCAGCACTGCAGTGAACCAGGGGGCTGGCCCAGCCAAAAAGTAAATCCACAGAAAGGCTACCCTTTCAGCTGGATCAGTTCACCACACAGGCACAAGTTCTCATGTTAGAGACAGGCTAAGGAATGCAGGCCAGGACCATCATAGCACAAGGACGCATGGAAGGCTTTCCATGGCTGCAGAAATTTCACTGAGGAAAAAATAGCAAGCTTCTTGCTCTCAGCCTTGCTCGTTCTTACAGAGGACTTCAACTTCCTTGAAAAGTGAGGTTTGGACTCTTCTGGAGTGACAGACTACATCAGGCTTCAGCGGATCAAGAAGCTGAAATGTATCCCAACTCACAGCATTTTTTTTTTTTAAGTCTGAAAAACAATCTTTCCAAAGCCACAGGAAGAGCTTAAATAAACATTTCTCCTTAAAAGCCTTCAACTTTGGTTAACCAGATACTCTCCAGCCAGTTGACTCATGGCTTGATTTCCTCTCTCCTGCAACGCCCTTCAAATTCCACCTTTTCCTATTTACTCTCAACTACCCCTCCTCATCCATCCTCAACATCTCCTGTCAGGGGAGCTATCACTTTCAGAGCCTATTAAGAAAGAGTTTAGGGTACAGCAGTATGTATCAGTCCCACTAAGAAGTGCTACTACAATGTATTACTTTTCAAGCCTCTTAGAGCTCCAGCCTTGTGTTCCTCACATTACAGCTTGTACTGGAATTTAATTCTCTGTTGACTATTTCCATACTTTTAAGAAAACCACTCAAGCCAATTTCTTTTAATTTAGAGACTACTTGTTGTAGAGTTTGTTTTGAATTCATGCTGACATGCTGTCTCCTCCCTAGGATAAACATACAGCTTCACAGCCACATTGTCCCAAGAACAAGGAGAGCTCTGCTCCATGAAAAGCACCTCTGCTTTTAACAGTATCACACGCTCTTCTGGTTGCTGCTGATGTTGGTGTACCTGGCTTGGGCTGAACAATCTTACCATTCCTGCACATGCACACGCAGATTTTTTTTCTACCCCGTTAACTGATCTGTTTGCTCACTAACTCTTCTTCTGTGCAGTGGTCCAGATTAAAAACCCCACTAAGCTAATGAAACAACTCAGTTCTTGAAAACATGGTTCATTTTACGGATCTTTACACAAGCTGCTCAGCTAATATATTTCCAAGACAGCCTCTTAAGCTGGATGGGCTGTAGCCAGACCAGAGCAAAGCTGCTGCATGAGCTAAGTTCAGTAGAGCTGCTTGTTCAAGTTACATGAGCGCAGCCAGCACCGCGCAACTTTTACCTGCACCATCAAGTAACAACCAGCTCACCACAATGGCAGGAGTCCTCAGCATAAAAGCCAGAAAAAGATAATGGAGGAATGAGCAAAGTAAACTCAGTGAGAAGAAAATCAGGCACAAAAGCATTCATGCAATAGCAGCAGAGTGGTGCTCCATGGTCTGCTAGTTTCTACTCCAAAAAACAGTCCTTAGATGATTTAGCTGTACCAGTTAGATGATTAAGAGCCCTAGAGGTCAAAAGCAGTAATTTAATTACTAACAGGCAAGCCCTTGTCTAGGACAGCCTGGAGAAATTCAGAACACTGCCCCAGTGATGGTCTTTAAACTAGTGTAATTCCTTCCTTCTTGTCATTTTGGGGGATGTGTGAAATGTATGGATACTGCTGAAGAGCTTTATGACCCAATTTAAAACAAATCTTGGAAGATGCTGTTTTCCAGGATTCTGCCTGAAGCTGGAGTTTGAAGGTAGCTAGCCAGCTCCAAAAACATGTTCCTTACAGTGCTGGTGTAACAAGTTAACATCAGAAGCTGAAGGAAAATGTCAGCAACTGATTACTATCTATACCAACATAAACTATTATCATTCCACTGGCGCAAAGAGTTAATTAGAGACTAATTAGTTGCTCTTGTCTCACAGAACAAGCTTAATTCCCTCATTTACTAGTAACAAGCAGCAAAGGGAAGACAATGAGCTTTGGGTTATTTTAATTATTGTTTACACCTTCCGTGTGTGCCAGGAAAGCTCATCCAATTTGGAAAGTAAGTTAACTCCCTATTCATGACATTCTACAAATGTTTACTCAGAAAAAATTTCTTCTCTAGTTTGAAGCACTGTGCTACCTTCTTTCCAGCCCTTGCCAGGTATTTATATTTGTGCTATGAAACACAGCTGAGGTAGAGCAAAGTAATAAGAAGACTGTCATCTGTGTGTGCAGAGCAATCCTCAGATGGAGAGATCTCTAGATCTTCTGCACATGCAGGTTAAGGAATTTCACACCAATCCAGCAGCTGATTAGTATTTTGTATTTGGTGGCAACACTGAAGTCATAATGAGAGTCAAAGGTAGGCAGAGTGCTAGAAGCTATACAGGCAGGAAGATGCTCAAAGGAAGTCTCAATCATAAAAACAAAACCAGGTTTGGCACTGCCACATAAGATCTGAGCTTTCTTGAAATGCTTCACACTCAAGTGCATTTGTACAGAGCTTCATATATATTGTGATTTACATGACAGGATTATGCTGCAAGAATGCAAAACTCATAAAACAGCACTTTATTTTCAGCTCCACCGCCACTTCTGTCAGAGATCTGAGAAAACAGAAGGGGTGAGAAGACTGACAGCAGAAGCAGAGAGCTTTTTGCCTTGACACCTTGCCCTGTAACAGACAAGCTGGGGGGGAGAGCGGGGAGAAGAAGGAGGGGGAAATAAAGTACTCAAGTTGGGAGTATCTTACTTGAATAGCCTGTCGTCCCTGCTGAGCATCTGCCAGGAGCTGAATGGTGAGAGTCCTGGAGTCCTGTAGGGCGTCTTGGAGGTAGATAAAGCTGTGACCCACATGTCGTCCCATGGTACATTCCCGACATATGGGGACAGAACAGGTATCACAGTAGAAATGCAGTACCTGGAAGCAGGGGAAAAAAAAATAAATCTCATTACATAAAGAAGAACTGAAAAGAAAACAGAGCCAGGATGTGTAAAAAAAAAAAAAAAAAAAATCCAAAGGCTCAACTATAAAGGAGATGGTTAGATGCAGTAGCAATAGGCAAAGACTACACAATAGTTCCCCCACAGCTATCCTTCCCAGTAAACTCCAAATCATGCCCTAACAGTTAGATGGAAGTGTCATTGTTTTCTTTGCAATACAATACTAGGAAGAGTGGCCACATCAGCTTCTCTTAAAGAGCGGAAACCATCTGCCAACGCTTACAGATTGGAGATGGCATCTATGGCAAGTTTCAGGTGAAGACTTTTCCTGCAAATACAAACACCAAATTCTCCTAAGTGGGCCATTCAATAATCAACACACTGGAGAGCTGCAACACTAGCACACCCACTGCTCACAAGGGGAAAACCAACCATGCATGCCATGAATCATCCTTTTTTCAAAATATGCAAATTCCTTATACTCAGGACAGCAACAATATTGGGCAAAACTCCCCCCGCCACTTCCATCAACAAAGCAAAAAACCTTTGCTATGACAATGCTTTCTATGCTAGTGATGCTCAGAGACACTTGAGTTGGAAAACAAGACTGGAACTTTATCATGCCCATCAGAGCATTTGAATGCTACAGTGACCTGTGGGTAGCCACTAAATCCCCGTTCTGCTCACAAAGCACTTGCAAACCCTATATTCAAATCACAACTTAGACCAAGATGTTAGCCTAGAAAGCCGGATCCATTCATCAGCTGTAACCGCTCCCATTCCATCCAGCAGAGGGAAGTAACACACAGAAAGAGTAACTTCCATGGAAGCCTGTTTTCTTAGAGGGAAGCAGAAATCAGCTCTCTTTTAAGTTTTTGTTTCCAAAGATGCAAATGAAGGAGCACAACACTCCAGCACAAGAAAATTCTGTATACATGTCTTGCTCTTAACTACATACACTGTTTTTCTTAGAGTGTAATAACAGAAAATCTGCATTACCATGGAACAGTACAATGGCACGAGGTTTCATACTATGAACAACTTTTCCACCACCAGATATTTGAAGCCTACCTCACAGAAAGGAGCAAGAGCAGAACAAAGATTGGACAAGTGTCTGATATGCTTGTCTTCTCCCAGCTGTCATCCAGCCACTCCCAACTCCAGCTAACAGCTCATGATATGGTGCATAACATCCCCCTTTCCCTTCTCCCTCAAAAGCAAGGGGAAGGACAGGACAGGTGATTCCCTTGGATTGCCTGGGTTGCATAAAGTGACATTTTAAGCTGCTATAAGCACAACAGCTGAAGTGGTATATGGATTAACTTCTCAAAGGGGTATGTGTCTGTGTGCACATGTCAGATTTTACTAAAACCTGCCATTTTTTTTCCCTGAAATTGAGTTTTGCAGTAAGGAAACTGGGACAGACTTATGTTTGCTTCTGTTCAAATACTAAATCCTCAAGCAGTGTCTCAGATTCCTATTTTTCCAAGTAAAAAAATGCCTTAGGTCTGAAATGCATTGTTCAAACACATCATCTTCCTCAACTAGAGGGATCCTTGTCCTTACACTGCGGTTGTCTAAGTATGTCTACAATGTTCACTTGCACATGAAGTTCTGTAATTTTTCTGTTGAAATTACGGGGAATGTTTATTACATGTTGCTGAATAATTCCAATTACACAACTGAGAAGCTGAGAGAGAATGAAAACCAAGACAAAGTATCAAGTTAACTCATATGAATCTGATATACTTTAAAAACATACAGCAGGGATTTGGGGCCTCAATCAAGCAGAGCGGCTGAAAAGAAAATGGTGACCATATGAACAGAAGACCAGAAGCAAGTTAAATCTATTACTAGTCCACCACAATAGTCAATACCAGAAGCAAAAACTCGGTCCACTCCTGCTGCAAGGTAACAGCACCCACTGGGAAAAGAGTCACCCAGCTGTTCAAGCCATAGAAAAAAAAAATGCTTAAAACTGTTCAGTTGCCTCTTGCCACCCACCAAAATGTGGTGGGAAACATCACTCCTGAATTTAGAATGAAGAATGACAAGACCCATAATTTAGGAAAAAGGCAGATTACACAGGACATGGCAGGGGAAGGTCTTGGGTAAATACTATAGAGCCATCGATAAGGCCTTATTTATTTCTTAGTAGAACAAACAAATAAAACAAAAAAGGTAAAAACCCCTAGATTTAAAACAGAGAGCAAAAGAGTTAGCAAGCTTGGGCAAAAAGAAGTAGTTATGCTGGTCTGATCTCCATCACTACACTTTACCTTAAGTACACAGAGGGGAAAATCACAAATGCACAATCCCTACTACTCTCTGTGGGGAGGGCAGCTAGCCAGCTAGCCACCAGAAGAGCACTGAAGGAGTCAGCTCCAAGGCGAATTAGCAACTCCCCAGAAACTCCTTTCTGGGCACAAAGACTACAAGAGAACCCCCAGACCTGGCAGGGGTTCAAGGACAGTTCTCTTCCTGGGGTCAGTGTCACACACACTTGTCAGGAGCACCCCGCAGGCTGTACGTCAGCTCTACCCAGCAAAGGGGGCACGCTCTCAGAGAATAAACCTGGGAAGTCTCTGGCTGTGCAGGGCACAACAGTGAGGGGGGGTTGTGCCAGCTGGGCTGATGGGGCTTGGGCACAGCATCCAACTTGCCTGTGCATGCAGCCACAGCCAGGAGTTTATTGTTAAGCTCAAGCCTGCTCACATCCCAGTCCCTAGGTCATGGCCACAAAGGTCACGTACTGCTAGATTAAGTTTCTATGCCTGGTTCTAAATAGAGGGGAGGGTGGGGGGAGCCAGAGCTCCCCTTTCCCCCCATCCCCCAAACAAGCAACTCCCTGGAAAGGAAAAAAAAGAGATGACCATAGCGAGGATAGGTGTAGGACAATGCACAGCTGTGTTCTCAATGCAGAGCTGATGCACACAGCACTGGCAGAGCCCCCCTCCCTCCATTTCAGCAACGTGAGACAGCCTCCCCGCATTTCAGCTCACTGCTGCTGTAGCACTGTGATGCTCCTTCCCCCCTCATTACAGCACAAATAACAAGATTGGTCTTGAAATGTGGATGGGCAGGATAAGTAGGAGGGGAGGGAAGGGAAGAGTAAGACTGAGTCTTCCTTAGTGGACATCAGCTTACACTCAGTTAAAAAACAAATTCCACACCACCTCAGAAAACAAAACAAAACAAAAAACTAACAGTACCTATAGGAAAGTCCTAAAAAATTTCCCCCCCTCCCTATCTGAAGAGGCAGAGATGATACAGCAAAAGATCCATCAAGCTGTAAATTAACTACTGTCCTGTTAATTTCACTATTTACTCAAACATAGGAAAAACTGGTTCATAAGCAAACACCTCCAAACATTGCTGGTTTTTCCAAACCACATGAATGTTCTGATGGGCAGCAAGGAAAGAAGCATGAAAGCAGAGACAGATTTCTTCTTTCAAAGAAATTTATAATCTGTGTAAATTGCATTTAATGAATTGTTTCTTTCTGTAGTTATTAAGTAATTAAGTAAAAATACCATTTTTAAGATAAAAACTGGTGCCCTACAACACCCTATCCAGTAAGGGGGGATAAGCGAGTTTCGGAGCTTTTATTTCTTTTTCATAACTGTTCTACTACATTAATTAGTATTTTAGATTTTCCACCAGAATTAAGCAAAGAGAGAAATCAGAAGGAAAGAGGGGACTAGTTTTAGAGATAGTTAAAAGTGATTTATTTTAAAATAAATCAGCTATGGGTTGATTATTTCCCAAACAGGAAATATTTCCTGAATTGGTGGCATACAATTTTAGACACAAAACAATAAAGGGAGCCTACTTCAATTTAAACAGAATCAGTGAACCATGTTACAGGGCTATTCATCTTTTACAGCCACAGCAGCCCAAGAAATACAACAGCAAGGCCATAAATGTGATTGCTTCAGGAAAGGCTGTACAGTGCACCGTAAAAACATTTTACAACAGCAGGAATTCCTGGGTGTCGCTCTCCCCATTTTTTGGTCCATCTGTTTTCAAAGGGGGCAGGGGGATGGGCAGAGATGTTGTTAAACGTCCCCCGGGACTGCACAGCAATCAATCATCATCTGATGAATGGCCACTAAAGTTAAACCCTGACCCCACTCCACAATTCCCACACCAGCCCTTCTCTCCTTACTGCTGACCAGCTTCCAGCGTGCCCCCCCCCCCTCCAGCCCTCACCAAAATTTCCCAAATACCAAGCCCAGACAAAAGCAATGGAATGTAGTAGGCACCATGACAGGAGAATTCAGCAGAAATAGCATCTGAGGAGGCTTATCCTTACACTGTGTTTAAATAAATGTTCTTTCAGCAATGCTCACGGTGCCCTTCTCCTCCCAGCTTGCAAACACTTCATTTCTCTCATTTTCACAGAACATGTGCATGCAAATAAAGCACGGGGAATCTAATCATGTTAAAATTTTGTTTACTGTCATGACATTTCAGTGTCTTGCAGGGATTTTTATTTAAGCCTACAGTGTTAAGAATTTGTACAAGGCAGCAAAACATAAGGCCACATTATTTTTTAAAATCCAAGTCTGATGCTCTAAAAAGCTACCCTGTAATCTTAACTAACAATAAAAGAAGTCTACAGACAAAACAGTAGCCTCTTCGTTTCTACTTTTGGAAAAGTTTCATATGGTACTTGTAAGTAAACTTAGGTTGATTTTATGATTTTAAAAAAAATCTTACTCTAAGTTTAAAGTTTTCCCTATTACTAAACGTGTTTTATTATCAAGTTCCCTTGACCGTAACTCAAACACCAGTGGCTTTGTTAGGTAGTGTGTAAGGCTTAGACAACTGAGTTTAGTATAAAGCAATTTTCCAAGGAATTTTGGTTCTACTTCCTCAGCACTGTGAGGTTGTTTTTCTTCTTTTTTTTGCTTCCCTCCCTTCCTGAAGAAAAAGCTGCTTCCCTGCATGCAGCAATTACTCCTCCTTTTCTTTGAAACAGTACACAAATGAACAAGTCCTCCTGAGTGGTGTAGAGTTTGATACAGATAATTGTTGTAGGTTTAAGCAAAAATAGGTAATATTCTTATTCTGTAGGAAACTGGTCCTTAGTTTCCACCTCAATGGCAATTTGTGACAATTAACTTGATTCACACCATGATGAAAGCAGTATTTTAGGAACCTTAATTCGAAATTTGAGTGCTAAATATAAAGACTGAAGACATGGGCAAGTCACATGATACACATCAGAATTACAGCCAATTTCCCAGTATATCTTAAACATTTGGCATTCAGAGATACCAGTTAATGATCAAATTGCTCCTAGAACTTGTATTTTAACTTGATGCTCTGGAGTAGAAGAGACTGGCTTAACACCAATCTTCCCCTCTGCATACAGCGGTAAGGGGAAATTGCACACCAACTCCAGAAGGCCTCCACAGCAGACAGGAGAGTTACTTCTTAAACTTAGCCCAATATTCTAATAACAAAATCTCCACAAAAGCACGAGCACTTTGAAGTGTTACAGCCCTATCCTACACAGGGCACAGGGAGCTGTACCAAGTGGCAATAGTGAAATTAGTTTACTGTTACCTTCCCTTGCCGCTTGGATGAACAGAGGTGGGTTTTGGTCCATTTAGAAATTCATCAAGTGCAAGAGGATCATTCAGCCCTCCTGTTAAATTCACCTTGATTTCCTTACCCCACCTGGAATAATAAAAGCCCAGCTAACAGATGACTTGGCTCATGCAAGTCTGTTTATAGGAAATAAAGCTGTAATTCCACATGCTTTTTTTCCCAGCACTACTGTTAATACCCTTACCTCCCCACATGCTCCAGCAGGTTCTGTTCCTTGTTTCTCAGCCACACAGGTATCTCTTGGCCCAGCACATGAAGGGGAAGGAAGCTCACAAATAAAACCCCAAATGTGAAACCACACACAGCTCAAGGCTGTCGTTTCACTCCACAGTTAAACTGACAGCTACTCTGTGAGGAAGCCCTAAATCTTCCCTGCCTTGCTCCTATCTCCCTCCCTTTACTGATGCAGTCTCAGTGAAAAGATTTGGGTATCTTTACAAAAAGCATAAAATTCATTTTTGAATAAACTATTTTTATCAGCTGAGCCTGGGATCAGAAGATCAGCAGGACCAGCACAAGGAAGGGGGAAGAATCCATAATTAAGGGCACGAGACATTTGATGACAACTATTTGGTACTTTGCCAACCTCACAGCTGGAAATCAGTGTAAATCTTCTCATTGATAGCATTCGTCTCAAGTTCTAACTGGAAGAGAACAGTATCTAACTGGAGTTGAGTTAAACAGGCTGGTAAATCAAACAGACTACTATACTCTTAACATTCCTAATGTTTACCTTCTTCAATCCTCCTGTGATGTCATGAAGCCAGTAAAAACAGCTACATATTTCAGAGTGGTGACAACACTGAGTCAGTCAAACCATCCAGGTTGAAAGCAAAGTTTTTTGAAAGATGCATAGCCCATCAATCACTTTTAGAACACCCAGTAGGTATTAACAGTCAGCTGGGAGTGGAGCAGAGACCATTTAAGTTGCCTTTGCCAACACAAACAGCATTTGCAAATTTAAATGGATTTGGGGTAGAAGTGACAATCAAGTTCCACTTCACTCTGAAGGCCACATGATCACTGGAATGGTGTGACAACAGGCTGCCAACTGGGCCAGGAGACAGGAAGTCACACCTTTGACAAAGCTGTTTTAAGGGCTGGCTCCAGCCTACTATGAAACTGCATCCTCTGTGTTTTAAGTTAAAATCTTACAAATGAAACTTCATGTGATGACTGCAGCTTCTGGTTCCAGGCACTCACCTGGCACTGCAGCTTTCCAAGCATTTCTCCTGGCAGCACCTCTGCCAGATGCACTACGCCCCCATTGATCCACTCTGATTAGGGAGCGAGCACCACACACCAGCCCCTGGACTTTGCCCTTCTCATCAGCCAACTTGCTAAAAGCTCTTGGGTGCAAAGTAACTCAGTCAGCCGATCTAACTCACCACCTCAGAGATTGCAGTTATTGATGGACTGGAAAGGACATCTTGCTTCCAACTTAACTCACTGGTCCAATTCCTCATAAATAGGAATAAGCAAGGCTTAATACTATTTTAATGTGAATACTGAGGTGATGCAGGTATAATTATCCCACAGTGGACTATTGTTTAATCATTACATAATGGCAAGTTGACATTCAGCAATTTTCTTTTAAGTAAGTTGTTTGGAGTTTAAAAAAATCTGTATTTCGTTTCTAAAAAGTCACAACATCTGTTTCAACACTGTTTCAAGCAGGTAAAGTAGCCAGTAAAGGGGAAGATGCAATGGTATCACTAGTTAGGAGATTACTCAGCCCAAGGTAAGTCACAACTCTTTCAGGGATTTCAATAGGGGAGACCAGCCTGTCCTTCAACATGCAACTCATTAGCTGTTTAAATGCAGCTTCTGTGCCAAATCTGCATGACATGAGTAGAAGCAGGGTGGTCTTGGCACAGGGGACAGTGGGTGGACCTAAATATTCAACAGTTCAAGCATGCAAGCTAATAAATAGCCTGCTGTGGTAGCTGACAAGAGTGGGTCAGGACGGTTCTACTTTCAAGCCCATCTGTCCAAGGCACTGCTGTGAGTCCCTGCAAATCCTCCACTGAGACTCAGTAAATTCTTCAGCTCTCTGAAAACCAGAGTGTCTTAAAGCTCTAATCCAAAGCTTGGGCTTGGCCATGATTTCAGTGATGCTGTAAACAGCAACAGGTTGACAACTTCTTTGCTACTGCACAAGGTGTTTTGTATTTTAGAGAACTGAATGTTAATATCTCTACAAACTCCTTATGTAATGTGTTCTCCCCTTTCCCACACAGCTGAGCCTAAGAGCTTTTGAAAATTTTCCTTCTATGCACAAAAAGGGTTGGATTGAAAGTAAGGGTACACACAAGGCTCCTGTATCATCTCTGTGACTATCATCAGGACAGGCCTCACCTCTCAAAATCCATATTCCTCAAATCCATGCTGTTTCCCACATCACTGCAGAGAACCCTTTCTCTGTTTGGGTCCTTGGCAACTGTTGATCTTCACATGGAAATATGACAGCAAGGGTGCCATTATATATCTTGCAAACAAATAAAAAGTTTTTGTCTCTTAATATACTGGAGACAAACCTTTTTTTTTTTTTTTTTTAACTTGATGAGGGAAGGGAGTGGGAATTGAAACAAACAACCCTGAAGTTCCCAGATTTCATTCAACGGCAGCTAGTCTTCATCTCAAACCAATTGAGAAACAACACGTTAAGCAGATGGGTCGTGTGCAGTTTGACAGAGAGACTTTCCTGATCCCAACACAAACAGGATTGAGTAGGATTGATTTTCTTATACACCTAGTCTCTAGTCAATCCACAAAATTCACTTTGATGCAACTGATTCCCATTAATATTGTTAGAGGGCTTCTCTAGGGAGTCAGAAAACCTATCAGGCTAGACATCTTCAATTCATATTGTTTAACTGCTAGGGAAAAAGTGAGTATGAGAAGAAAGAACACATTCATCCAGATAAAATTCTGATTTATCTGTTTGAACACTGTGATAGGTTCTACTTCAGGGGTTTTTCTGGGATTTTTAAAAATTTTATTTCATGTGAGGTTGGGGGGTGTCTTGTGCTGTTTTTTTCCTTTTTGTTGTTGTTTTTTGTTTTCTAAGCGGTACTAGAAATCTTGAATCAGAAAAGTACTTCTTCAGAACATGAGTTTGGACTTACTCTTTCACACCGTGTAATAATTCAACTCCATTATCTAGTACTCATTTGCTACAAGAAAAAAATAAATTGAAAGCATGTATTTGAAAACTCCCACAGTTGAAGCACCACATGAATAACCTCTGAGTCAAACTGCAGAAGCTGTAGAATACTGAAAAAACTAAGTAGTAGAAAACTAAGCAAGCATGAATTCTGAGCCCACTTTGCAGCTTTATTGTCTCCTTGTTCCCCCCTTGCTTATGTGGCCTTACTGACAACCAGAGGAAAAGCACAAGAATCTGGAGTCAAAACAATTAGCAGAGAATAGTGCTCAAAAATTTATAAGTTTTAGATAGTTTTTACATGCAAGTAACGTGAACATAAAACCAGCAGTAGGCATGAGCTCAGCACATTTAATGTCTAATCTTCAAGTGCATAGATTATTGGGGGGGGAGGTGTCTCTGTACTCATTATTCATTCAAAGTAATTTTAATAACATTATATCGTCTCTACGGCTTTTTTTTAACTCTCCTTATACTTTTTAAAAGGAGTATTTGTGTTAGGAAGAAGGAAAAATGCATCAACCTGTAGACTAACAAATCTCAAAGCCCTTTTAACGAAGAGGATTGCTAGCATACATTTAGCAAAGTGAAGCATTCTGATATCTAACACCACCACTTACTGGAGTCTGGTAACTCCAGTTTGAGTAACAGCCTGGTAAGCATAATCAGTCCACATAACTTGTACAAGACAATGTCTTTCCTCCCCTGCCTTCCAGTATCAGCTCTCCAGAGAGTAATATTTATAATAATATATAATTATATTATAAATAATTATATATAATACCCAGTATTATGGGAGTAAATATCCCTACAGAGATAGCAAAGCAATCACTGAAGGCTGATTAGGCTGCTTGCAATAAGAACTAGACTTTTACATATGCAAAACATTAAATACCCCTATCAGGTTTAAATTTAGTTTAGACTTCCATAGGATTGCTATGGTTTGGTTTTTATGTGGAGTAAAAGCAAATAACAATAAAAGCAATTTACCTATTAGGGAATAAGTGACCACCTGGGATACTATAGGAAGGAATTCCTTTTTTTTCTCAGTGGTAAACTATCCACAGCTGGCCAAGTGTGTGAAGCAGACTGGGGAAGGGGTAGAAAGCGACATCCTTTCCTGCTCTCCCTCTCCCCACTCCACCCCAGCATTAGGCTCTGGGTTCTGCTGCAGCCCCAATATCTAAAGGGAACAGCACAGTTCTGCTGTTTCTCCCACTTCTGCCTTGAATCTCTGTCTTCAGGAAAAGCTGTAACAGGAACAGCCGTGGTACTGAACCCCCACAGCAGGAACTGTTAAATTTTTTCTTCTTTATTTGTGAAACAATCCATTCCCATTAAGCAAGTCCAGTTACTACCAGTGCCATATGCACATCAAACTCAGGTCAAAGTGAATATGACCAACTATAGCCTTTTATTAGGAAATACAGGCAAGACGGTTGTCTGGGAAAACTGATATATAAACCCATTCCAAGTGTTTTATACTGCAATGTTTTTAGTTACTGCTTATGTGGAACAGCTTTTTTTTTGGAAAGCACAAAGGCAGCACCGAATTGGCCCTGTTCTTTGCCTTAGCTCCTCTGCCTTACTCTGTCCCAAACACTATTTTTTATAACAGCTCTACCCCCACATATGAAGTCCTTATAGAATAGGGCATTTAAGGGAACTTCTTTCTTCACCAAAAAGCCAATATGAACATTTGGAAGGTATCTTCAAAAGATATTCAAGTTCTACCCCTATACCATCATCCTTTTAAAGACTAACACACCAAAAATATGCAAGCGTAAAATTTTTACTAGCTTAAGTGCACATGTTTCAGAGCAGGAAAAAAAATTACAACATGTTGAGGTTTCACTTGGGATTCCTCATAAATGAGGAATCTTAATTAAGCAAAACCAAATTTGGATGGCATTAAAAGAAAAGAGAAAATTGGTTTGCTCCAAATCTAGGCAGTAGTTTCTGGAAGTATATTATTTTAGGCTTCCTTAGCTAAAGCCATCAAATTGTACCATCCATGTAAAAATAATCATTGTCTGCTCCCAGCATAGGGTTTGGAACATACACTGGAGTATCTTATTCAGAGAAACAATGTTGTCTTTGAGGACCAAAGCTATGCTGCTTGTAATAGAATGTCAGATTAATACTGCATTTGTCAGATTAATACACTTGTTACAACTCCTCTTAATTTTAAGGAGAGTTATACAAATCACATTTTATGAAAGACTCCTCATGCAAATGTTATCCTATGGGTGCTAGTGCACTATTACTTCCAGCTGAACTCCCGTATTTAATGTTTGTTTTGGAAGACCTAGCTGTCTTAACAGCCACAGGGCATTTCAATAATCATGTAACAAACACTACTGCAGGTTACTCTTTAATCCCTTGTGAGTGAATGAGTAAATTCTTGTCCATCTATCATATAATTACACAGCTCTGTAGTTACAGCCAAAAAAGGTACTGTAAATCATAAAGGAAAGACATCTAACAATAAGATGAACTGTTCCAGGAAGTCGAAAGTGTTTGCACAGAATAATTTTTTTCTCCATCACCATAAAAGAACATGAACAGAAATTTTTTGTTAACAAGCCGTTAACATAACGTGAGAGAATCTTTATTTATATGAAAACTTAAATTGTCCACCAGGACTTAAGTGTGTCTTTATTTATCCTCCTTTACCTCCCTAACAACAGAGCAAAAGCAAAACCTTTTAAGTTTCAGAACTCTGAATGAATTACCTACCCACCACATACTTACTTCCAAGTGGCTAAAATACAGGTACAAACAAGTTTCGAGCCCCTCTTCCCCTAAGTGGTCTTTGTTGATTGTGGGAGGTGTTTTTTTTTTTTCTTTTTAAATCCCTGAAAATGTACTTTCAGCATTTCTGTCACAGATTTAAGAGCTGCACAGTATGCTATTCTAATAGCCTTCTTCCTCATGGAGAGGACTTCAGATTACTTTCCTTCTGAATTTGGGAATGCTGCAAAGTGATAAGCTTTCCAGGACGAATATTCAAGTAAGTGGAAACTGACAGCATGGTTACTCCTCCTTCAAACTGCAGGACAGATGTGAGGTGCTTACAGATAATAACACTAATAACTACACTTTGTCACTGTGCCACAGATGCCATGATTGAGTAGTAGCTTCAGTTTTGGGAGAACAAGGACAATCTTGTATCACAGTCAAGGTTTAAGTTATGATTGATAGGCACTACTTTTAATCCATTCCATGGTGCTCCCATGGGGTAAGTACACAGTGTGGCATTCCTACAAATACCAGAACGACTCTGCTACAGAGCATTGCAGCTTTGGTCTAACCAAACTTTAGTGGTTTGATGCCACCCTCTCATAGTTCAGCACTATATTTCAAGGACCTTTATAAGAATTTAAAAGCATTCTGAATTTTTAAAATGCTTAAATACTTTGAATCCCTCAGTGAAAGCACCATCCTTTTCAATAGCAGCATCCACTATTTCACATTCCACTAGCTTTAGATTGCTTCTACATTGTGCAGGCAAGTTAGCCTTATCCTAAACTTTAACTGTAGCCTTGTTTGAGCTTTACATCAGGATAAATGTAAATACAGAAAGCTCACTCAATCATCAGTGAAGGAAAGAAAAGCTATCCAGGCTGAACTAGAGGGGAAGATTTGAATGATTCACTCTACCAAAGGAAGAAAGAAGAGGGACGGAATGGCTAAGAAGGTTAAACCTTTGCCCAGTTCTTGAAAAGAAAAATACACATTAGTCTTCGTACAAAATAACGAAAAATCCCTATCTACACTTTCTTGTGACATAAAAATTTAAGAAAGAAGACATTCTTACAGTTAAAGTGCACCATAAACACTTAAATTAGAAACAAGCCATTTCTGACAAGGATCAGCAGGACTTTGATGCAGTTTAGGTACATGAACTAGCCAAAGGGCTGGGTTAACACAAGGTATGGTCTCATACACCACACACATATCTTGAGTGAGGAAGTGGGTAGGCAAGGCAGAAGAAATTTTATTATCTCTGCACAATCAGCAGGTTGTGTTTTTATGAATGCTCTTGCGTACACAAGCCTTGCGTGTCTATGCCATGATCATTAATTTTTTATGTATTGCCAAACTAGTCCTACATGTCCCCTGTTTGCTAAGAAACAAGTATGAGGAGGTCATAGATTAGGTTTATTCTCTCTGAAGAGGAAAAAGCCTTTCTGCAATCCAAGCACAAAACATGCTTAACCAGATTTCTAAGCACAAGACAATTAAACTAGAGCCAACCCTGCTTGGTGAAATGAGTTTCAATTAAGCTACCTGCCTTCCTCCAGAAGATTCTTTTATGCACTATTTTCTCCCAAAGACAGTTATGCTGAATTAAAAAATAGGAAGAAGGTCAGGCTTTTGGGCAGCGCTGTCACGCAGTTCTCTCAGCAACTGTGCACAGCATTAAGCACCATGCTGGTCTCCTAAATTAGTAGTTGGTAATTTATTTTAAGACACAAATGAGCACTGGGACAATGCAGTGGCTGTGCACGATTAAGAATGCAAGGGAGAACTGAAACTCTTGAAACTAACCCAATTACGGTTTCAGGAAAAGCTGCATTTCTGCCTTTGTGCTGTCCCAAAAGGTTAACTTGTTGCACCCCACATGCCCCGCTTGCTATCAAAGCAAGGGAGCAGCCCCGAGAGCCACACACAGGCAAGTACCTCTGGCAGCTTACTGCCAAGACAGACCTACTGCATCAGGAACATCACTTCCTGGAACACTGCTTTCAAGTAATAACCAGACCCACTGATTCACTTAAGATTTAATGAGATTACAGCTTGAGGTGATTTGACTGGAAACCATAAAAGTTTAGGAGCCCATCTGCTCTGCAAAACTAACCTCTCACACACAGGCCCGGCTATGAGCTGACCTTGGAGAGCTGCAGTGTAGTTAAGGCAGGAATCGAGTCCACAAGCACTCGGTGCTTCTGATGGGCACACAGACCAGGCAAAACAAGAGATTGGCACTTTCAGGCAAAGAGGAGCTTCCATATGCATCAGTACTCAAGGGGGAGCTTCCCAAACAATCAGCAGTCTTTTCATTACGAGAAGAAAAGTCACCTCAGGGTGCTTTCCCCACCATTATCACACCATTAACAGCAAATGCAGACTGTACTGCCAATGGTCGCAAAATTACCGGTATTGCAAAAACCTAATGCATTATTCACCTTGTCTATACACCAAAAATCCATGACAAAATACTCTTTAAGAGTGCTGGGATTTTTTGGGGGGGTTGGGTCTTTTTTTTGTTGTTGTTGTTTTTGGTTTTTTTGAGGGGAAAAAAAAGAACTTCCCAATCACATTAAAGGGGATCTGTCACCGCTGATTTCCATCTCACTTTACACTTCTTTCAATTCCCTAAGCCACAGCAAGCATGTGCAACTTCAACAACCAACAGGTTATTTTTTCTTGTATTTCCCAGCATCAGAACATTGACTTTTATTCCAGTGAAAAAAAGAAATATTATTTTGAGAGATTAAGAGAAGAACGGAGGGGAAAGAGCTATGTTTTTTCCTCTGTTATCTTTTACAGACAAGTAAAAAAAAGCAGCATTTCACTAAGACCGCTGTTAACGTACTTTAGATGTGAATGTTGGGACAAATATTCACATTTTGTTATTCTAAACCTGACCTTGGTTAGTTGTGGAAGCATCAGTGTCATCAGACAGCTGTATTTTGTAGCATAAGAAGTAGGTGCTGTTATTTTTCCTTCCCCTTGTAGGCTGAGATGTTTTGTTGTTTTGTTCTCACTTCAGGAACAGGCCTCAATATGCAAGTTACATCTGGAAACAGACAAAAGCCAACTGCCCAGCAGTATTGGAAAATTAAAACATTGGGTCAGACTCAAACGGACTAGGAAGCCAAAGGTCAAAGCAGCATTAAATCATTAGTTTCCCAGCTGCCACCAAGGCATGGAGTTGACCTTTGATTTTGTAAGAAGTGGTCCAAGCAATTTTCTGGTGGCAATATGGGCAATCTGGCACAGTGGAATATTATCCTTGAAAGGGGTGGGTGAGAGGGAGGAGTTTAAGGTCTTGCAGGCAAAGATTAAACTAACTTTAATCTCTCTAAACCAAATTTGCACTGTGAATCTGTAAGGTGCAAACAATGAATATTAAATTATCAAGCTTGAAGGAAAAGACACTCCAGTGTTTGAATCATTCAAGTATCTTTTAATCATATAGCAGTGACAGCAGGCAGAATTTAAGAACATAATGAATTCACTGCAGTGAATACTGGAATATTGTATTTCTTCCCTGTAATGAGTTCAGTTTTTAGAAATTATACTTTAAAGCAGTCTACTTAGGTTTGGGGTTTTTTTTTAACAGTACATCTGAGACAGAGGTCATACTTCTTCAGATCAAGGACTCAGAACAACACTTTCAGTCTACCTGTACCCCCACTATTTTACTGAGGCAGGAAAGACAGACAAAGTAAAAAACTGGCCTCCACTTGCTTTCTCTAGCTTGCCTGATCTTAAACTTCATCTAGGACTGCCCTCTGTTCCTGACTGGTCCTTATAAACTGCTCAGCTGAATGTTGGCATTGTACGTGCAGAGTTTGTGTCTGGCTGCTTCCAAGTTCCTAGAAAGGGTTTGGTTTTATTGCTGCTTGGCAAAGGGCAGCACAGGTATCAAAGGGCTTTCCGACCAACCAGGGGACAATTGAAGAGCACGTTTGAGCCTCCATTAGCACACACAGGGAAAAGCAGTCTGCATGCAATCAGCTGTTAAGGTATTTCTAGGTGGATTTAAGACATTTCTATGCATATTTAAGCAACATCAAGAAATTTCGTTAGTCTAAAAGGGTCACACAACTCATGCTTTATTGCCAGGGCAGTACAGCTACAAGCTGTTGTTTTCCTTTGTGACCACAGAACAAGTTTTCCAAACAGAACATAAAGAGCTCCTCTCTCCATCCTATGTCAGTGTCCCAGGATTACTCACTGCCAGCTCCTCATGTGAGAAACTAAACTACAGCAGAGACTCTAGGCATGGACTGAGTTGTATATCCACAACCTCTGATGAGGAAGGGGGAGGAAGAGTATTTTCAGAGAACTGTAAATTGGCACTAACAACTGCAGTAAAATACCTCTCTGTGCTGTAAGCCACATGGTACACTGTAAGCCGGTTGGTCAGGGTTCTTTCATATGCAATCACTATTTTCACCAGCCAAGGTGAAAAGCACACCACTTTTAACACCTACCTTAGTGAATAAGGATGAGCAGAACCACCTCTCTTCCCACATCCTTTCTTTCCAGGAAAGGTCTGTGATCACGAAGACAACATAAACATAGCACATTCTGAATAGACTGCTACATATAGTAAAACCACTGAGCTAAAGCACTCTGTTAAGACTTCTCTCTTCAAGGAGTGCAACAATCTAATGCTCAGCCAAGTGAAAGAATATTAGAATCTGTTTTAATAAGAGATTCCACCAATAGAACGCTGAAAGACCACACTGGTAATTGCTTCGAAAAAGCAACCTCGAACTTAATCTACTTGCCAAATCAACACATACAGATATGGCACCAATCTCAATCTTTTCTGCACACAATTCAGGTAGCACTGAAGGAGTAAAACAAGTAACCAGAAACCTTCTATTACAGAAGACACACATTTCTTATCAAGACCATTCTGAGAAAAATACAACTGATTTTTTTTCTTGGTTAGTGTTCTGGTCTACTCATAAACTCAAACTCACTGCTGAGACACCATGGAAGTATCACCCTCACTCCATGCAGCTTGAATGTGCCCCCTGTTTCCTAGACAGAGGATAGGTTCTACCACTGTACGTTTTCCCTTCAAAAGAGAAAATCAAAGCTTGCATCAGGTCTGCAAGCTACTTCAGTTAGCTCTCATGGTCATTGCTGTACTACCTTCCACGGTTCCAAGAGGGGTATAAGACCATAGAATCACAGAATGGTTTGGGTTGGAAGGGACCTTAAAGACCATCTAGCTCCAAATCCCCCTGCCACAAGCAGGGACACCTTCCACTAGACCAGGCTGCTCAGGGCCCCATCCAACCTGGCCTTGAACACTGCCAGGGATGGGACATCCATAGCTTCTCTGGGCAACCTGTCCCAGTGCATCACCACACTCTGAGTAAAGATATACAAAGCTTAAAAGAGACCTTGCTAGAAATAGCTATTCCTCACATCTCCAGTTTTAATAAAATAATTCGCATACAAACAGGCCAGTTACCAAATTACATTGGTTTCAGACTGGATAATAAGGCTATTTCCGGAATGGGATATTGCACTGACACAGCTTCTGCCACAAAAACTTATAAAATCCAGCTACTTGGATTCCTTCTTTCCTGAAAAGGGAGTTCTGTTTCTTGTTTGAACGAGAAATGAGACTTGACAATGCCCTGTAGTTCTTCAGGGGTTTAAGTGTACTCCCTGGGCCAGAATGAGCAGCCAAATGCTGGACTAGCCCTGCAGGTAGCTGGTCATGCACTCTTCAGCAGAAGATGGCATGGGAGTGGAATAAGATGTGAATAATGCAGGTGTGACTGACTGATTGGCCCTGATCCTGCCTCAGTCCTACTCTGACTGCCATGCGAAACTGAAAAATATCTTCTCTGCTTATACTGGGAAAAACAAAACAAAACAAAAACAAACAAACAAAAAAACCAAACAAAACCAAAACATTTTCCATGAGATCTCAGTTTTCATCCGTGTAAATGGAACTGGAGGCAGGACTTCGAATTTATAGTAGAAAGACATCCTGTATGCTGAAACCATTCCCAAGAAACTCCTGGAGAACCACCATTGTAATTTTCTTCTGCAAGCATGTAGTCTCAATGCTGAAAACCACTGTGTGTGTGCCCACACAGCTGAAGCTTTAGAAACAAGTCAATAGACTTTTTTTTTTTCCTGATCGAACAGGCTAATAACTGCCAAGACAGTCCATCAAGATAACACATGAAAAGAGAAGTGTGTTGTGCAACTACCCCCTTCCACACCCCAACTGAAGGGGCCCATTTGATATCAACCAATGGCAGTAAGGGACCTTGCAGCCTTCTACAAGGAAACTTGGGGGAAAGGAAGACAGACCTTTGGAGCTGGACCAGGGGCACATAAGAGGCCCTCTTCTGTGGCTGCACATTCCTCCTCCTCTCTGCTACTGTGTCCCTTATCACTAGAGCCAGATGCTAGGGGAGCACAACAGCCAGCAGCAGCAGCCAGGGACAATAGCCTAGATGTTCGGGTGTGGTGGCCCAGAGCAGCTGAAAACAACTACTTAATGCAAGGTCTTGGGCATGGCTGAAAGCACCCCCAGCCCACAGGATCTGAGAGGAGAAGCAGGAAAGATGTACAGCTCCCTCCATGGAGCTCCAGCACTCACATGTATACTGCCAGAGCTATCAGCCTGAACCAGCCTTCAGTGCAGGTGATGTGTTTTTGCTTTGTCTATTACCAAGAAGACAACAGGCCTACTTCCACCTCCACAGAGATGTCCTTGTGAAAGGCCTTGTTTAAGAACACAACAAAAACGATGCCAGCAAAGACAAACATGGAGCTTTCTCTGCTAGGAAGTATCCTGTATTATCTCAGAATTCTTGCTCCCAATTTCTTTGTGGCATCAAAATGCTGCTTTGTGATTTGCCTTTATGCTTGGTCTTAACATACAGCTCTGGGAAGTAAGAAGACATTACAAGCCATCATAGTTTTCTTACTGGGAGGACAGTCTCACAACCCTACTTCAGGGCAGGAAACAAAACAGAATTTGGAAATTCTTCCAAAACCAGCAGTTGACAAAAGCTCATAATTCCCACAGCTTCAGGAACAAAGGGGTATTGTGTCTCATGCTCAGGTGCCATGGGCTTAGTGGATGGGCTAAGTCAGATCTCAGTCCACAGGACTATGAATTTATCACTAGATAGACAGAGCTTCCAATCTGTTTGCTTTTGATAGGACAAGTGTACCCAATTTTACTTTCCAGCTCATAGTCTACTTCTGGCTTTGTCATTTCTGCTGTTCTGTAATCTGTGCATTGTCAGGCACATGGCTCAGTGCCCTTTGGAGCCATTCCGAGCCTCAACTCAGGTACAAAGATGAATCCCCAGATAGCCCAGAGCAGCACAAAGTACTCCTGGGAAGGGGTACAGGCATCTAGCATTCCTCTGATCTGAGCAAGGCCATTGCACTTCTAACAGCTTATCAGCCAGCATCAAATGTTCAGATACAAGGCAAGTTAAATGACCTATTTCCAGGAGATGAAGTCTTAAGCAAGGGCTAGGAGTGGAAGACTACCTCTGACATGCAGCCTCACAGAAAGAGGTTCTATGAGAACAGGAAACAGACCTCTGCTTTTATCCCACTGCCTTTCTTCAGCTTAGCTCTCTCCCTTGGAGCTGCTGTTAACACCTTAGAAAAGGAAGCATAAGCCGCAGCAGCCTTCTCAAAACCAGACCACACTTGGGCACAAGTGGGCTGGAACAATTAGGTCATGCAGAAGTAAAATTTGACATCTAGAGAGGTCTACTCCTGTGAAGTCTGCCAGCAGCAGGTAGTAGGGGAACACAGGGACCCATGGGTGATTTGAACAGAACAAGTCCTCCTTTCTGTTACTGATATAATCTGGGACTGGCTGGCAGCAGACCCTTGTACCTTAAAGTCAACAGCTCCCTTAAAGGCCTAAAAAAGATGTTGTCAGTAAAGACAAACACGGAGCTTTCTCTACTAGGAGAGCTCATACTCCATATGATCCCATAAATACTTCCCCTTCTGCTGGCATTAAAAAAAAAACCAAAAAACTAGAGGGAAATGAGAGTCACATGCAGTATTCTTGATGCTGCCTTACCTATAATGGAAATACTGCAGATTAGTATTAAGATTAATAAAGTGCTCTAATGTGGTAGATCAGTAGCCTGTGAAAGCCTCAGCTAGGTAAAGCTTTAAATGTGACCTTTCTAAGCAGAGCTGATCTTGCAGGAAGTTGCATGCTCAAAAAAAGTAATTCCAGTGAAACAGAGGCACTCAAGATGCTTGAGATCTGGAGCTAATACATACCAGGAAGGGATTTCTTTTCTTGGGAGAAGGGAGGAGTCAAGCAGGAAAAAAGGAATAAAGCTTACTAAGAATGTTAACAGCAGACATTATATCTAATTTCTTTGCATTCCTTCCCCCCTCCTTTTCCTCCCGTTCTTTAAAAAACAGGAGCAAACTTGTGAGTTAAGGATTCTGATCAATGCAACATGTTAGGAAAAGAGAGCAGGAGGTCAAGAGGAAATGATTAATCCTGTGCAGAAGACTGGCAGGATGGGTCCTGGAATGGCTTACCAGAACAATGCCCCCACTAATAAGCAGGTCAAAAGACCCTTACAGTGAACAGAAGCCCCAGTTACACTGTACATTAATATTCTTCCCTTTACCCAAAGTTATATTTGTTCATTAAAGCCACATTCAAAAAACCCCAACTATTGAATTGGAAGACAGGTGAAAAGTTGTGGTGCCAGACACAAGCAGGAAATCTGAGAGATAAAGGATTACAACTTAACAAGTCAAAGTGTAAAAGAGTTCCACTGTAAGATGGTATTTGCAGAAGGCTTGGTAAACTGAGGAACAAGGCAAGAGCCTCTGTTACAGATTTCACACTGACTTTTGTGTTCCACCCATGCAGTAGACCAGTGTCTCTTCTGATAAAGACTGCTCTTCTGTTAGTGCCATAGTTTAATGTGCTGAAGAAAAAAAAAGAGTAAATTCACTGCAGGCAATACTTTGGACCTGAAGGTGCATGCGGTTCAAGATTTATTGCAAGAGATAGCAGAAGCTATTTAATCCCAAGAGGCTCCAAGTTTCAGGTAATTATCCCAATCCCACATCACTTCTCCAGCTTAGGCAGAATTACAGGTCCCCAGGGCTGCATTGTGGATGCTGTCAGGGAAAGTCAGCTCTATTTCCAAAAAGATTCTAAACTTACATGAAGCATTTATCTATTCCATGATGCAGCACCCAGTACGGGTGTACAGCCTCAGATTTACGTTCACAAATACACAGCAGAGGTTTCACAAAGGCTTCAAGGCTGACCCAAGCAAACTCATCTCTTCCAGAACCACCACCCTTTCAAGCACCCTCCCAAGTTTAGACAAGCAAGCGTCAGCACCTTGTGGTCCCACCAGAGAACTGATGTGAAGACTACCCTGAAAACTCATCCATAGTCTATAAAGGATGAAGTTGCTCATCCATCAGCTCAGTTTGCTAGTACAGCCTGTTGTACCGATGGTGGGAAAGTGACAGGAGTCCTGCTACAGGTGTAAATGGTGCTGATGCAGAAGTGGTGGGAAGGAAGAGCCGGGCAGGGAGGAGAGGGGCCGGCCTGCCCCTCCTCCCCGGCACAGCAGCAGCAGCAGCAGCAGCATTGCCCTTCGCTCTGGGGCCACCGCAGAACCAGCGCCTGAAGGAGCCAAGTGGTGGGGAGGGAACGCCCTCCGGCAACAGCAGCAGCAGCATCGCCGATTGCCTTTGTATCCGCAAACAGCCTCCATTTTGAGGAGCTGGAGGCGCTGAGCCCAGGCTGGAGGAGGCCAAACTTCAGCTTCCAATGGCGAGGAATAAAAATTGTGAGATTGGTATTAGCGCAGACACCATGTTGTTAATGCCCTCAGTGTCCCCCTAGTTGCACACTACTCCTGTGTGCAGTGAGTGGTTATCCTCCCACCCCACACCAGAGGAACAGGGCTGCACACAGAGCTAAATATGGGCCAAGTGCAGGGTTTTTGCAGTGAGACCAATCCTCACAGGATAATATGACAGTAACTCAAAATTCCTCGGCTTTTAGCAAACTGAAAATTAAAGCAAGGGCTGATCATTAATACATTAATCTCCATCCCTATCCCCCAGCCCCCCGATTTTCTGCAAGGGAAAAGGCACAGGCTGTAAAATGGGACATGGGTTTCAAATAAGAGAGGTCTTTGGGCATTAGCAGTTCGCTTCAGACAGGAAACTCCACACCTCTCAAGAGAAGTCTGAAAACAAAGCTACAGCTTACTTGCAAGAGTGTTTGGACTCAGAGGGCTCCACAGCTCTCTTGGTTGAAGACAAAAACTAGCTAGTGTACATCACCTTGTGCCAGCACTGTTAAACTCACCAGTATAGGCACAGTCTGTTCCAGTTTGTGACCTCTCCCAGGTCTGCTGAGAGCCAACAGATGTCAGGCTACTAATTTTTATTACATCAGTGAATTAAATTGGAATCTACCCCTTCAAGCCTGGAAGAAATTGAGTCAGAATTATTAAATTCACTTTTTGCAAATCTGTTTTCCTATTTAATCCAGCTTTTCACAAGGAAACACATTTTAAAAGTACTCCTTTTGTTCTAGGAGTAAGCTACCTATTCTACACCAAATCCTGCAGCATGCATTAAGAGGAACTGCCTTGAGGTAGAGGCTGTCCTTAGCAATGCATCTAAGAACCAAACTTCAGAGTATTTGTTCCAGAACACAAGCTGAAACCACCTCAGAGCTGGATAAGGTTACACATCTCTGCACAGAACCAGAAGTGCAGCAACACGAGGTTAGTGGAAATTAAAGCTCCAGCGAGCTGACCTGCTCCTTGTGTATGACTTCACAGGACAACCCCGCGTGGCTGGCTCAACATGCCAAATACAAGGATGTTAAAAAGCCAAATAATTGTTATCTGAAGCTCAGTGCATGTGCTGAGTTCAGTGCAAACATCCATTTTGCTCTGCTTCCCCCCACAAAAGCCAGGAAAGTGGATTCCAAAGTTCAAGCACTGTAACTACAGAGGAAATGCTGAAATAAAGCACAGTTTCACGCCAGCAACATTTCTACAAAATTTAAAGGACAGTGTTCTTGGACACCCAAGTCACACCAGTAACGTGCCAACTATTTAGGGTGCATCTCCTACATACTTATTTTCACGACTAAAAACATCATAGCTAGCAATAAAATAGATACCTAGAACTATTCACTGCAGTATAAACCTATTAAAATGAAATGGCTAGTAAGTTCCTTAACCATTAAAAGTAGTAGCAACCTTTATTTAATCAAGGGATGATAGGAACTCTTAACAGAGCAGTTTATTCCACTATTTGTTTCTCCTCTGCTCACTGCAGTTCATTGTAAAGGTGCATTCTGCAGTGTGGGGGGTGGCAAAGGCACTACTAACCAAAAGTTAGCACCTCCAGCCAGACACACACAGGTTGTGATGCAGAAACATCAGCGTGTTCTCATGCATTAATACAGTCTCCTCCTATTCCGTGTGTAACAAGATATTGTCACAAGGGCAAATCCATTTTAGCTATGGCTGAATTTTATGAACAGGATCAAGTTGCACGGCTTCCCCCCACCCAGCTGATGAACCTTTAAAAAACAGAACCACCACCCCACATTTTTGTAACTCCATTCTTGACTGGCAGAGATTGTCATTGTTCCAGCCCTAATCCTGCACTCCAAAAGTATCAGATGATTCCACCCAAAATAGGAACTACTCGGTCCTCCATCTGCCCCACATAATTACTCTTTCCCTGACAGTCACCATCTTTTTCACCACAAAATATCAAGCACTGCTTAGATCCAAAATCAGTTTTTAATGCTGTTCCTTTTAACGCAAGTACAAAAGCCCAGTCTGCCATCAGTGTAAGTATTTACGGACATGCAAACCTCCAAATTCCACCTAGAGTCACACTATCCTCTTTGAAACTTTTCCCAAAGGCTGTCTCAAAGCAAGAGCCCAGAAAGAGTTTATTCCATCAAACTGGAAGCAGTATGAGGGGAAACAGGCTTATGAACATCACCATATTTAACTCGTTAGGCTTTTTTCAAATGTTTTGGATTTTGACCATTTCAGGGAGGGAGGGGATTGAAAGCACTTACCAGCAAGAGCCATGATTGATTTAAAAACAGTTTAGAGAAACAGGCAGAAGCAAGTGCAGGGCTTCCTTTCAAATTTGAAAAGAAACATATCTTGTTGTTGGCCCTCCGGTCACATTCAGTGCTGTTTTTCCTTAGGACCATCTAAACAAGACAGATGTAGCCAGTATCCAGGCAGCAGCTGAAGCCTGAGCACTAGAAAGGCTCTCTGGGGTGGGGGATGGAGGGGAAAAGAGGCAAAGAGAAGGAGGAAGCCATTTGGCTATAAAAAGGATCTTTCTTTCCTGTTGAAATGCAATGGCAAAGAGTGTCAAAATGGCTTAAGGGTGGGGAGGTCAAACATGTTTTGAGATGTTAAAAACTCTTAAGCTTTGTCAAAAAGGCTGAAAAAAAATCCTTAAGGTAGGTTTTTGTTCCTCCATGCAAAATACTTAGCCATCGAAATAGCCGCGAGCAATCCCGAAATTTCCATTATCTGTTCGCTTTTTTCGCAAATTAGTCACAACTATTCAGTTAACATTTTATCCTAATGAATCTGCCACTACAGAAACACTTCTGAAAATTACTGTTTTCCAGTAGTTTTTAGATACACCATGTATTTGCCAATCCTTCCTCCCTCCAGCAAGCTTCCATTTTAAAATTCTGTCACTACTGCTTATACAGTGCGACTGACTCTGCATTAATAAGGATGCTGAAAAACAGACACTAAATAGTATTTTCGTTAATGCCACGGCACCAGCAAAATACACCTTTAATCTGTATGCCACCAAAACTAAACACAACACAGAGGGTTTTCTGCTAAACGAAAATATTTTAGTAACTTCCAGACCATCAAATTACTTGTCATTTAAATCCAATCATGAAATTTCAGCAGTTCTAAACCTTGATTCATGAAGCCAGACAAGGCGGCTTAAAAAGCTTGTGAAGTAACTTTCACCCTTTTCTGTTACTTCACTAAAATCTGCAAGAAGGAAGCATATAGGCTGCACAAAGCCTGATTTGCTATAGCTACAGAAGGTCTTTAAAGCTCTGCAGCTTATTTTCTAGTTTGTACTGCAGTAGTGCAAGAGCCCATGTCTTTTTTTTTTTTTAATAGGTAATTTATTTATATGAAATAAGAGCCACTGGAGTACCGACTGGCCCCCAGGCCCCCCTCCTCTCCTACTAATGAGGAAGCCACGCTCTTCCTTACTCTCCTCAGGCCAGTCACTTTGGTTCTTCTATAAAAGTCTCTCCCACAAGAGACTCCAAACCACCATCTCAGAAGTTATATTTGAAAGTTCATTCACAGGAAACTGGATTTACACCTGCCTCATTTTTGAGATGTGCATAAAACAGGGATACAACTGCACAAAGCCGCTTCCCCACCATGACCTCCCGCCCCCACACCTGAAGGGGCTGGGGTAGGGGGTGTAGGAAGGAGACTACCTTTGAGAAAGGGTTTTGAGATGCAACTTATGAACAGATGCTGAAAACACAGATCCTCTATTACCATTATGGAGCTTAAGTTACACATGAAGAAATTAATTCCAGTTGCTAATACAGGAGTCAGGATGTTGTTAGCATCCTGGCAATCCCACTCAACCACTGAAGTCCTCTCACATTGTGTAAGCACCTTGTCTCTCTCTCAAGTTTCTGCATTCCACTAAAACTCACTGCTTGAGGTGGGGATTGCACCAACTGGTATTACAGCCCTTTGGGCTATGGGTGTCACTGCTTTGCACCAGAATTTTCTACAGGAAAAGTCCTCTGAGATGTGGCACAACAGACTTCTCTCTCACATGGGGAGGTTTAGAAGCAGGAGTTCTTCTCAGCACTCATTGGACTGGTTTGTTAGAGTGAAAGCCAGCATGAGGGGTGTTCTTCAAGGCTCAGTTGATTTGTGGCAGGTTAACTGGGCTGAAGAAGTCACCATTCTCTGCATATTCTCGAGAATTAAGTTCACTGCACAACCAGACAAACATGGCCAACAAAACACTGGATGTTTACAGAAAATGACAAAGCTACTTACAGCAAGAAAAGGCTGTTGGGTAGAAGTGTAACTTCCCTTCTAACTGGGACGTGTTCTGGAATTAAGGGCTGACTATTATAACTCCCCACAATACAGGGAATCCTGAAGCAGCAACATTTTAAACTACTCCTCAAGCCAGCTTCGCTGGAACTGATATTGGAAACATGGTCAGAACCTAACACAGCCTTTTTTCCCCCAGCTGTAGAATTCAGCATTTGATCAACATAGCTTTGACCAAAATCAAATAAAGATCAGTAGAAAATATTTTGTCAATTCCCTTTTAACGGTACAAAGGCTGAATCCCTTTTGTGCCAGACATTATTTTCAGCTGCCAGCACTCTTTTCCAAATTGTGTGGTCAGCTAATCTAGTGAGGGCAGAAGTCCATCTTAACTTAGTATATTTTTAAGGGATGTATACTGCAATTGGTCAGAGTTGAAAATCATTTGACCAAGTAATACTCCATCTTTCTTATGTTCCAGGGTAGAATCCACAATTATTAGGATCTCCATACAAAATCTCAAGTCTGCAATATGGTACATTAAGGCTTTCACTACACCACCACCTAATTATTCAGAAACACTGCACCAGAAAACATCTCAAGAAACAACAAAGTTGTTCAGAAAGGTCAGGATGGTGAGTAGCCAAGAGGTGGCAGTGTTCCTATCTGGTAAACAGGAAAAAGACTAATTGCTAATAGCATTCTGTTTGGGTAGGAAGTCCAGTGGCATCAAAGGGACGGAATGCAAGAGGCACAGTTTCTCTTCTGCTTCTCCCTTACAACTGCAGTCCAGTTAAAACTGAATACCCTCTGCAGGCACTACAACCAGCTCCTGGTCAAAGCAAATGCCCTGAGAAGCAGTAGTAGTATATTACTACAAACATCCCAATTAGAGTAATTGAATGCATCTAGACAAGAAGGTGGCAGTATTTTAGTGCTTTATGGCAATTGTGGAGGTCTTTTTAATTGATAAAGAATTTTCTGATTTATAATATAAACTGCAGCTTAGACTTTCCAGAAAAAAAAAAAGGGAAGAGTAACTGTATAAATTGGTACTTAAATTTCACTTGGCATTTAAGCTAGCCTAAGGAAATCCCAAGACTGCCTCACCTCTGAATTTTTAACGTGGTTATTGAACACTGGAAGATGAAGTTTCAGTTCACATGTTCAGTGCAAAGGTCACAAGCTCTGCAAGACCATGATCAGAAACATTCCAGGGCAGCGTTGCTTAATTCATGGCAACAGCTTTATTTAACAAAAGCACTCGAGGAATGGTTTCCCTCTGTAACTCCATATGGGATCAAACATGAAACAAGTTAGCTTACTCCAAGAAGTGGCTTCTTTGACCACATGAGAGCTGGGTGTTTTGAGAATTTGTTTTGGCTGGTTTTGTTTCTTTTTTGTTTGTTTAAACTTTTGATTTACAAAGATCTTTCATTCTGAAAGCATTTCCACCTAGCTGTAACAGAAAAAGAGCGATGGCACACGTATTTGGCAGGAATGTCTCCCCTGCCTGGAGAAAAACAGATACATGAAATGGGGAAAAACAACCAACACACCATGATATTCTGACTCCTAGTGATCTAGCGAAGTATCTTCCGACCCATTTGTTCCTAGTGAATGACTAGCAACAGTTTTCCTGGGCTAGACAGCGGTTTCTGAAGAGGAGTTTCCTTCCTTAGATACTAAGTGTAGCATTTTATATCACCTCTCATCATCCTGCTCAAAAAACTTGTGCTACTTTATTAGAATATGCACATCCAAAAGAAGTTACTAGATTTGGAGCTGCGTCAGTCACCTTGGATTATTTCCCCACAGCACCTCTGTCCTTCGGCAAGGGACTAGGTAGCTGTCTGTCAAAAGTATCTCTGCCAGGGGAGCCAAATGGAAAATTGCCCATCTACATCCAAAATCTGAATCCACTAACACAGGTGTTGACTATTTCTTTACACACACCTTAAGGAAAATTCATACCAGGAAGCTTTGCAGCAAAATCACACACCCCTACATATAATGAGAAAAATGTTCTCAAAGGGAGGAATAAAAAGCTGACAATTAGGATAGAGTTATAATGACGGATTTTATCATGATCCCAAGTAGTTTGTCTGATTTCCATCCCCAGATAAGCCACATACAAATGTACCTGAATTCTGCAATGAGGTTAACACTGTTCTCACATGCTTAAGAATAACTGGATGAAACAAACAAGATTCCCAAGACAGCATTCCATGTCAGTGAGTCTCTCACCTGCTGACAGCACATTTGGATAGCGTACAGTAATCTCAGCTGGGAGGTATCACTATTCTATTTTTTTATTTTGGTCTTTGTTTTGATATGCAACACTTCCTCTTTCCAATCTATTCCCTAGCTGGTGAAAAGTGTTTCCTTTTATGTTTCCTCCCGGGATGGTGTTAAAATGAACTTAAAATTCAAACAAAAAACACATTGATGAAAATACTGTGTTCTCCTGTAGACAAGATAATATTGAATTTCATGCATTATATGGTATTTTCAGTTGAAACCATTATTTTTTCCTGTTGCTTATATTAGAAAATTAATATTAAAATAACATAAGACAGGACATTATCCAGGCTTCCCCATGATGATTTAAAAACTTAAGTGGAAGGACACACTGTGGACCAGTTACTCTAAAATACATACTAAACAGCTTTCCCTTTTTTTTTTTTTCTGAAACAGCTGTATTGAACATTGGTGAAGACAAAATAGCAGTTCTGACGGGGACTGGTTCAATACATTATTCCTAGATTGATTAACTGTCAAGATTTATCTTTCATTTAGGAGAAAATAAGTTGGTCTTACTGAGCCAAACCCTCATAAATACTATATAAAAATGATGTTTACATGCATACACTGACAATATATAATGAAGATGAATGGCAACAGAAAAAGTGTATTACTGAACAGCTGAGAGGAATGAACTTATTCCATGTTTACACAGTGACTTGCACTACCAAAGACACATTTTAAAAGTGAGATGTTTAAGTCACAAGAATGCTTTACAATGAAATGCACGACTATGACTTTCACCAAAAATTTATTTAAAGCATCCATATTATTCAACTTCCTTTTCAAAGTTTAAGGCAGAGCTGGGGAAGGAAATGAGATGAACAGGTTTGAACAAGAAAAAGGGAGCTTCAATACATCTTTGGTCCAGATCATTGAGGAGTTCCATCAGCTGAAGCTCCTTAGCAGCTCCTGTTCTCTAAATGGCATAGGCTGGCATTAAGAACAGGTGTCAGAAGTGATATCATATACAGAATAAAAATGCTATGAATTGTATTTACAAGGATGTTAATTGAAAGGCATGACTTCAGTCTAAAACTGGTTGCCAAATGAGGCAGCTGAGTAACTCCTCACAAAGTCTCTGCAGCTAAACAAGCAAATTGGAAACCAATTAAAATAAAGCTGTAAGTAGTTTAACGCCCTAAATAACTTTTACAACTCTAAAAATTATGGTACTCTCTGAAGAAAAATATAACCTAATTGCTTGCATCTAAGGACTGAGATATGAAACCATTAAGTTAAAAAATGGCTCAAGTTGGTTTTTTTTTTGTTGCAGTTTGTGAAAGTAAGCTCATGTTAACACCTGCACTTTTAAATTATGGTTCTCCTATTTGTTCTCACAGTGTATGAAGTTTTTTGGCATCGTTGCCAAGAGACCAGATAGGAGCACTAGCAAAGACTATCAGTAATCACGTACTACTTAACTCCCTTCACTGGCTCAGAGGCATAGGAAAAGAAACGAAAGGACTGACACAGAAGTGTTCCAGTGAAAGAAGAGCCTCTGGATCTAAGCCAAGCCCAAGTATGCCACTACAAGCTCAAGTGGCCAGCCACAGAATCCAACTACTCCAGTCTGCAAAAACATGCTGACCTTACCTATATCCAAATCAATGCCAAAGCCTCCTACAAGAGGGAATGAAATACATATATTACATTAATTATAACTGCAGTGCTTCAGAACCTCCAGCAAAAATCGCTCTAGTAGCTCTCTAGAAGACCTAGCTTCCTAAATCATAAATAATTTTCAGTTGTTACTACAGTTTACCAACATGCACTAACCACGTATCAATACGTAACAGCATCAAGGCGTACAACTGCTCTCTGGAAATATTATTTGAAGAATAAGCCACTTGGAATGAGGGGCCCACATGTGCCCATTAGGTTCAGCAGAACATTGTCTTAGAGGCTTTCCACTTGTTTTGGTAAGAGACAAAGAAATTAGGCCGACTTGACACAGCTGCTCCTGAGGAACAGTTCAGATTCAGAGGCACGTAATGAACTACTTTTGACAAGATGCAAAGGTGGATAATTCCACCTTTGCCAGAAAAGCAGTAACATGAAGATAAAGTTGTGTTTTGACAAGTCACTATTGTCTAAAACTTAGTAAGTGCATACAAATGGAAAAAGCATGTCTCAGGGGTGGCTGGAGGTTTGGAGTGGACAGCTCTCCAGCAAATTGCCAGCTATGCAGTGAAAGTCAGCTCAACACTCTTCAGCCTTGCTTCCATTCAGCCCAGCTTAGACTGCCCACTCTGAACCTCCCTATGAACCATCCCACCCACACCACACAGGGTAATTCAAGTAAGGGAGCCATGCTTCAGCAACAGAAAGCTAAGGGGCCATACATTAGTTAGCTAGCAACAGGCTCAGAGCCCTTAAAAATTAGTAATGCTAGAACAGTGCAGGGGCTACCATGGAATATTGTCAATTAAAATACTCTGTTGTCTGGAACAGAGAAAGAAGAGAGCACCTTCACCCTAAGAGAGGGCATGTAGTTACCTTTTGGAACTCTGTCAACAGCCACCATTTGTAACTCTAATCCAATTCTTAATTCTAATCTTATCAATGCTTTCATGATATTGGGGGAGGCAGAGATTATTACATCCACCCCCTCACTGACAATTGTGTTAAGTACAAGAGGGGAAGAAGCAAGAAGAGTATTAAATCTTACCCCCCTTGCCATTTTAGTACATATAAGAGCAGCAGAAGAAAGGACCTTAGTATTCTAGGAATTCTTTTGTACTTCACCCTTTCCAATTTCCTAATGTTTTGTTACTGTTGTTTAATTGTTATTTCTTTTAGGCTAGAATCCACTCCAAACCACTGCCTGATCTTTCCAGTACAATTTTCTTTATTATGATAATTCTGGTTTTGTTTTCCTTTTTTTCTTCCATAAACTGTCCCTCCTTTCTTCCCATCCAATATTTGCCCATTCATTTAAAAGCCTTTAACAGAAGTTGACACCAAATACGTCCTATTGGGACACAACTGCAACACTGTAGGTATTTCTACAGTAACTAGCCAGGAGAAATTATTTTCCAGTATTTGAGTCTAGTGTTCAGTCAACGCAACTAAATTCTCTTGTATCATTATCTGCACAACCGTGTCCACTATTTGCAAGCACTTCAGCAGGAGAAACAACAATTTTCATTTTCCCCTACAAATAACCACTTCTCTGTGGGGAGGCTGCTCGGTTCTCATAACAACTTTAGCTAGCCTGCTGATCAGTCAGTCATCAATTAAAGAAAATCTGCTTTCCAATTTGCTCATCTAGCCACAAATGCTATGTTTGGGACACTCAGCCAGCTCATTTGGCAACCGGTTTCTGAACAGAGAAGCCATGCCTTTCTCAAGTAACATCCTTGTATGGATCAAGTATTCCTGAAATTTGAGTGACTTTGTCTAGCAGGCTGCAGACCCCCTTCACGCTCCAACTTCAATGTATTAAATCTCCGGTGCCTTTGGGCACACCATATATAGCGGTGGGGGCGGGGTGTGCTGCAGGGGGCTGGAATTTAACCCTTTGCCAGCACCGCTATTAAAAGGAAAAAATGAAGGCTTGGAGGCATGCCGCTGCTTTTTTCTATGCTCTAAGAAAGTTCTTCCTCAAAGTAACAGGTCGGCTCTGCCTCACACACACATGCACTTACTAAAACACCCTGGAACTATACAGTTGACTTCCAAAGCACAGCAAGACAGAGCAGCAGCAAGACCCCAGGAGCTACCTGATGGCTCTCCCTTACACCCTCCACCACCTGACAGGGCATTATTCAAGGTTACAGAAGATCAGCAATGAGTAACCTTGTCAGGCAACCAGTACTGAATCACTCCCTGGTGCTCTGCACTACCAACCCCGACACAAGAGAGCAGCATTTCTCTAGTCCCTGATGCAGCACTAGGTTGGATTACAAAGCTTAAGGGCTTTTCCATAATGTAGATTCAGGCTTTGCTCACACCCAATATGTAAGGCTAGGGATTTTTATTTTGTAGACTTAACTGTCTGACAGTGTGAATAGCTGAACCACTGAAGTGAAAGGGGAGGGAAAAGGAGAGGATTTGAAGTTTGATAGCTGACATTTTACCCTAAATAATAGTTTGCCTTTTGTTAACCACGACCAGCTGAACAAAAGGCCGTATAACGTTAGATTTTTAGCATATGCCAGCCACTCTGGACAGCAAGTACCTAGATATCCAAACAGAATCCACAAAATGCAAGACAACATGGGATATGGGGAAGTTACAGCAGCAAGCTCCAGCACAACCATCTGAGAACCACACTGAAGTTTGATTGCTAAATTTCAGATCCCTGCTAGCCTTTTAATCCAGCCAAACACAACATTTGATAGTTCTGCACATTCACAATACCACGGCCAGCAAAAGGAAATATTTACAGTAGATGGTAGTTTGTAACAACATTGGCTATCCACAAAATACATGGAGTGAGCATGTAATACAAGCAATCAACTGAAAAAGATCAGGTTAGCAAACTTCCCAGAACACCTTTCAATATTTTAGTTATGTGTGGAGACTAACCAAAATTAGAGGAAAAATTATGCAACTCAAGTTCAGCTATTACCTTTAGCTCACTAAAGCACCCTTCTCCCCCCCAACACAGATTCAAGAATGAACATTTGCTGTTCTCACATCCCTGGAAACCACTGGTGTGAGAGTAGCCTTGGTGATTGCTTGTGTGATCTTAGGAGAGATAATACTGTAGTAACAAACAGGAGTAAAACAGCTGCTGAGGTGACAGCAGTCACCTTTGGTTGGGTTAATTTGTCTACTTCAGAAATGAGTTTAAAGACAATTCATATGTTTCTTCTTGAGGTCATTTTCTCTGTAGCATTCAAGGCATATCTCACAATCCCCAGAATTTTAAGTACTCAACTCTGAAAAGTGACTCAAACCCATTGCCAGTCCAACAAGTTTAGAGCTTGCCCCAAGTTGCCTCCCTGCTGCTGGAAGGTAATCCATTTTCTCAGCACCAGTGCAGAGGCATAGAGCACAACGCATACAGAACCATAAAACAATATGCATTTGAAGTTTCCAGTTTAAATCTTAGTCACTTGAAAAATATTTCAACCACATATGAAGGAAACTGCTAACTAGTCATCATCCTATCCAACAAGTTCACCATCTGAGGTTTTAGCAATGAATATTACACATTCAAGTGAAGTAACAGGAATGGAGATCTTATTTCTCAGAGCTGAACACGTAACTATGAATTAATTCTTGTGGCAGTATTGCACACATATCTGAGATGCCTGAACAACACAGAACATATATTCATGAGCCTCATCCATGGGTACTGGGTTTTATTCCTTTTCATACTATGCTATACAACTAGAGCATTCAAAGCTGGCCAACAGTTTTTAGTTGCTAAAAAAGATTAGCAGCTATGGACTCTTAACTGAAAAGAATTTATTTTGTTGAAGGTTGACAGCAGAGAAAGAAACAAGTAGCTGAGAATGCAAAAGAACGTAGGAAAAGAAGTACACTAGTGTCTTAACCACATGCAATTCCTCCTCTTTAAGATGGTAGAGCAGAGAGGAAATATAAAATAATGTCTGAGGTGACATAACTGTAGTAAAGAAGTTTTTGTACTCAAGGCAGAAGTTGGCAGATAGTATTGCTCCAATTCAACATGTTTTTGTTCCATTTCTGTGACTTGATTTGGATGCACAAGCTTAATTTGTTAGGAGGACCAAACCCATCCCATTCACAGAGCCCTCCTTCAAGCACAGCCAGGGAAAGAAGAAAACAAGCCATGGAAGGAGCTGCAGCTGAGCCCATGAGGAGAATTGCTGAAACAAAGTCAATATGCCTAATATATTTTAGGATCAAGGACATCCATTCATTACATTAACCAATACTTTGATTGCCAAGCAGTAGCCAGTCCCATTCCCATCCAGTATTTCTACACTTCAGTTAAAGACTTGGAATGACAGGTTAAAAGATTAGTAAAAATTATGTACTACATAATTATGACCCAAAATTTTATTTGTAACTGCTCTACTGAAAGTGGATTACAGCTGAAGACAATAAACCCCTTCTGTGAAATCTTATCTGTGGTAACATTAGTCTTGCATTCAGTGCATTGTTCGTGCAGCTTAAGATCTGTGCTCTCAACACATCGTGATTCTTTGTCTAATGGAAAGACACCAACAGCTTTGCAGGAAGGAAGGGAGTATGGGAGGAAAACTAGGAAGAGACTGGGTCAAGACAGTATTGAAAGAGGAATGATACCTCCTCGACTTTAAAACAGAGGAACTAAGTAGTTTTCCTCTAAGGAAGCATGGTCTAGCAAGTGTGTTTACATGCTCTGAAGATTTAGCTGAAAGGAGAAACTGCTACACATGATGCAAGATTTCATCACTAAACTGAAGCAAAAATTCAGGTAGACCTTCTGTCCCAGTTACACTTCAAGGTTCAGTTAAAACAAAACCATAATTTAAAAAAAATTACAGGTATACAGCAGTCTAGTTTCATGCCTATTTATTGTATGCATATCTCCAATTGTAGGTTCTCAAGAAAAGTCACTATAACCTCAGAGGTCTATGCTGCAGCCTGCAAGCATTAATACCCTTACACACAGCAGTACTCTTGGGTTTTCAAAGACATGCTGGAAGTAAAAACAGTCCATGAAAGTTGCCTGAACATCCAAAGCATTTATGCTTCTTCCAATTTTTACTCACTGGAAATTGTCTGAAGTCATGTTTAAATAAGCCAGTATTATAACAATCTCATATTATCACCAAGAGAAAAACCTGACAACTTTGCTGTATCTACCCTAAAATGGTGAGCAGATTTCAACAGCAGTCACTGCAAAGCAGGAGGGTTTGGATTCTGTCCAGTATGGTATTGAAGGTGTCTAAACCCCAAAGTTTTAGTTCTCATACTAAAGAGGAGTTGAATAAAAAGACTTCTGCATGCAGGGAAGAGCCAGGAGCTAAAGATGTGATGGGTAAGAGGCATCTAAAGGGAAGGTAAGGCAGAGTAATACCAGAGGTTTAACTCTGATAGCTGAACAGTATTTGGAAGTTAAAAATATTGTGGGAAAAAAAGATTATTCCAACCCCTTATCATCCTAAGGATGTTAAAAATCCACTTTCCATAAATCACATAGGAACAATATAACTCACTACCCTGCTTTCTTCATCAGGAAAAAGTTAAAAAGGAAAACACAACTGTCAGTAACCTAATCTAAAGCACTGTCTTCAGATGGGCACCTGTATGTGCATTTGATACCAGAAGAGAAAAGACACAGTAAGTATGATAAATGAAGGCTGCATGAGTACAAAGAACAATATATGTGCAGTTTCTTATGCACACTGGAAGTACGAATCTCTCTAGCTCATGTGCACATTTTTCTTTTAAGATGAAGCTCTAGCAGTCACAACACCTGCAACACAAAGTATCGCATTTTAAGACCACTGCCTCAGGATGCACTCTTAAAATTCTTCATCATTTTTTTAGGCAGCAAAAGCCTTAATCATTACAAAGAGAAACAGCAAGAGCCTGTACCACACACTACAATTGCATATAGATGACCCTTGAGCAAGAGATGCAGAATTGGAACTGGGAACTCGGGCATACTCCCTCTGCATCAGCCAAGGGCTTTGGTGACATGTGTGGGTGGATGGCATTGGGAGCACCACAGAGCAAAGCTCAGCATCTGGCAGTACAGAAAGCCATTACACAAAAGCAACCACCTTTAACCTACCATTCCTGTCTAACCACTCTATACCTCCTTTCTCCTCCTACCAGTTCAGCTTGCAATTAAAATAAATTTATACCAGTGCTAGCAAAAGGAGAAAAAGTTTTCTGTCATGTTATGTGAGTTAAACTGGCACACAGGAGCATCTCCTGAGTGCACACGGCCAAGCCTGGTGAGAACAGAGGAGGAAGTGAGATCCCCTATTCTCTGAGTAGCCATAAGATGTTAAGACAGCTTGCTCCCTGTTGTGAAACCACAGCTTTACCCTACATTAGACCAGCTTAGACATAAATTCAATCAGCAAATTTAGCCAAGGTACCAGGTAAGTAGCTTTCAGTTCAGCTGACAGCTATGCAGTTGAATGCTTTCCCCTATACATGTACAATCCTCCAAAAACTGCATCTTTCATAATCTGTAAAACAATAAGAAGGAATGCATTTTATTTGTAATCTAAAAAGATAAGAAATCCAGGAATATATGCAACCCCAGAATTCAACATAGCAATCTGATTTTAGCAAGTGTTGTCTATATGCTCCAGTAGCCCCATGCAACTCACTGATACGGCAAAAACTTAGAGTCTCTAAATTAATCTGATCAGTTAAGAACCTGACCAAAGATAGACATGATGCAAGGAAAAGGAAGGAACAGTGTGTCTAAGGGCAAGGGGAGAAAGACCTTTATAATCCTTTCTTGCAATGGAAGGAGCTGTGGTGCTACAGGGCTTTGCCTTGCATGCCTTGGTAGTCCATGAACCAGTCCATGTAGAGCAATCTGAGAACTGGAAGGGTCACACACCATTAAGCTGACTGAATTTGGCAACTCCACACTTTCCCTAGAAAGTGTTCGAAGTCTGCTATTGAAGTGTTTTGACCATCAGCCACTGTTACCGTGAAGTGGTGTATTAAAACACACAAGGAGCTGAGCTCTGGCATAAATGAAACCCCAATTATTTAACTTGCAACTTGTGGCATTTCCCAGTTCCTGCAAACTCACTTGAATCCAGATAGTTTATCAATATAAGCCAAGTGTCCTACAGCTGTTCCAACATTTTCTAAGATCATGGTTTAGTTTACAGCCTATTAATACTTCCAAGAAAAGAAAAACAGAGGTGCTCTTTCAGTCAGAGATGGAACAATCAAGAACACACTGACATATCAGGTAGGATATTTGATTTAATTATGGGTAAGACTTGTAAGCATTTCCCCTGCTGCCATGATAGCATTTTCCATCCACACAGTGATGTTCCCAGTAGCAAATCACCAGACTAGATTTCAACAGCAGCTCTATGATAAAGAATTGGCTTTTGCTTCCCCCTCACCCCACAACAGTTTTATTCACTTTCTTTCATGTATCTGCCAGCACTGCTACCCTGAAAGCTGCGTTCAGGGTTCCCCTCTCTTTAACGTTTGCCACTGCTATAACTGTCAATATTTTCTGTTTCAGAGACTGTTACATACTCATAGCACACAACAAAAGTCAACGGCTCAACTGAGACCAGAACCATCTCGACTAAAAAGAGACTACACCAGACAGAACAGTTAAGAGCTGCAATCTGCATTTTTCTGCATTAAGAGGATGAGCAACTACACTGATCTTGTCTGGCAAATGTGTATGTGTAGTCTTGTTTTGAGACTTGGAACACCCAGTAAGCAACCACCCACGATGCTACTTCCCTTCTCACTCGAGGGAGTCTCAAAACGGAGGTGGAATGAGGGAAAATTATGGGGAGTGGACAGTGATCCCCAGAAGGAGGGGTGGAAAGACCAGAGAGGAACAGGACGAAAGGTAACAAATGAGTAGCAATATTAGGACAGAAGTATCATGTTCTAGGCAAGGAGGCACAAAACACAGAGCCAGCAACTTTTGTGCAGAAAACCCTCAGGGGTGCGTTCAAACTCCTTATAACAGGGTAAGGAGGATGTGTGGTGGGGAAGGAGAACTCTGTATTTAAGAGAACTACTCTTCCAGCAGGTTGCAGATGAGATCTGTCTATGCCCAAATCTTTCCTGCATTAATTACTCTGAGGGAATACTCTGCTCACCAGCTTTTCTCACATACTGAGCAGAACCAGAGTTTTTAACTACTAACATTAGGGTTTCAGGCTACCATTCCTGCCTTGCATTTTAGGTTTGTTTTTACACTATTAGCCAAACAAAGTGCTTAAGTGATGCACTAAGTATTCTCCTGGAAGGCTGCCTTTCTATTATAGTTCCTTTTACAAGGCTGTAAATAGCATTCTTAAACAAGCAATAACCCTCACAGTTTTGCAGCCATCCTTTCTCAGAAAAAAAAAAAAAAAGTTGTTCACCTCACCCATATTTTTAGCTGAAGTGATAAAGATTTACAGGACAAACTGTTCCCAACAGTCAGTCTCTCCCAAACAATTCCCCTTGAGTGAATAATAAATACTTGCAAATACTGATCAGGCACACCTGAATTAAGGAGTCACCAAAACACACTAATCAAGAACAGTAGTAGATCATTAATTTGTAGAATAAAGGCCTTTTCGCAACAGGAGCTGAAGGCTTGAGAATACTTACTTGTTTTAAAACAATTTCTAGGTCTACAGGACACAGGAACACCCAAACCAAATCCTTTAAGAGGTGTACTCTTTTCAGAGCACACAGCTGAAAGTAAAATTATTTATGTAAAATAAATTAGGCTTTTTCAGAAGTTACTTCTAGAAAAGCCGTACAATTTAAGCAAGGCTAGAATACCTTTGTTCCCTTTGCAATTTAAGCTTTTAAGTCCACAAAACACCTTGGAGCTCCTATCCCAGCTGCTCTTTTACTAAGTGATGAAGAATACATTGATTTAGAAGCTGGACATTCTATGCTATGGCCAAAAGCCCTCAATTGTTTCATTTTACACACTTCAAAAATAACTTTCACCCTACTGAGAACACAAAAACTAGAAGCTTTCTAGCCTGTACCACAAGACAAAAGTTATACTCCAAAATGAATGCAGAAAGATGGCTTTTTCTAGTGTCTTAAGAACATTATGCCTCATTCCAGGCTAGCATTCAGTATTAGACAAGTGTTTTAGAAGTCCACTCTTAAGGAGATACTGAGATACCACAAAAAGCTGTAAGCAGCCCAGTTATCATAACGTTTCTGGGTTGCTTTTTTGTTTTTGTTAAAAACTTGACTGCTCCTCAATCACACTTCACGTCCCCCAAATACCATTTTAAGGTCTTTCTTTTTCCACAGAATTCATATGATCTGTCCTCTGCCACTAACAACTTTAAGAAACACAAAACGCCAGACCTTTCTAGAATTATTTCATAGCTATAGCAACATTAGATAGAAAAAGTGCCCCCAACGACTGAAGACAAAGGCATCACCACATTTCTCTAGGCTAAATATCTTCATGTATCAGTTAAGCAAGCATCCCACAGGAAACTCTTGTACTACCCCAGTCTTCAGGAAGGTTTTCCCCTGAAGCCCCTTCTTGTGCTGTCCAACTTCATCCTGGGAGGAAACTACTTTCAACACCGGTTACTGGAAAATTCCAGCAAAATCCCCCCCGCGCTGACCCCCAGAGCAAAAGGGGAAAGTCAGCAGATCGCCATTTTCCAGCTTCAAACGAAAAAGTGGATTTCAAACTATCACAGCAAGAAAGAATCGCAATGAAGACACTTTCAAGTACATTTTGAAGAAGCCACTGCCTCTTTTAAGATCTATGAAACAATACTTAGGGTCACCAGAATCAAAACTTGCAAAGTCAAAGCGTTTTACACTAACACCACATAAAGCAAGTTCCTGTTTTTGCATCAGTAGATGTTTGCCACCACAGAAGCAGACAAAACGTTGACCAAGAGCAGTAGATGTAACTGGCATATGCAAGCGCGAGTATCTTTGCTAACTTTTTCACTACCTTTTATTTATTTATAATTAAATAATCAAAAAGGTGTCCGTTTCTCAACACAGTTATCGCCTTTCCTTATTTATTCGTTTTTCTTTCTCCAGTGGCTTACACGCCGAGCACGGCTGTGCAAAGCAGACTCCACCAACCAGTTTAACTTAGCACTGGGGCTCTGGGGGGCCCCAAACTTTTTTCCCTTGCATCTCCACGGCCCCACCGCCCCCCTCGGTACGCGCCCGACGAGCTCCCTCTGAGGGGCACAGTGCCCGCAGCAGCCCAATGCCCCCACTGCAAACCCTTCACGGGCAGAGCCGAAGCTCTGCCAGCCGCCTCCGGGGAAAGCATGTCCCGCACCTCGCGGAGAGCCCGCACGGCTCACCTCCTCCTCCTCCCGGGCGGCGGCGCGGAGCAGCGCCCGGTGGGAGCGGGGCGCGCCCGGGACGCTGCCGCCTCGCCTCATGCCCTCCCCCGGTGTGTCAGCGGCTCCCGCGCCCCGCGCCGGCCGCTGGCGGGGCGGCCCTGCCCCCTGTCCCCAGCCCCGCGGGGCGGCGGGAGCGCCGCGGCCGGTCCCCGCCGCCCCCCGGCAGCCAGCGATGCGGGCGGGGGCCCTCTGGCGCCGGCCAGGGGCGGGAGCGCGGCCGCCCCTTCCCTCCCTCCCTCCCTCCCCGCGCACCGCGCTCACCTCGTCGTCGTGGTGCTGGCAGTAGCTGGCCCGGTCGGGGAAGACGGAGAGGATGTTGTATGGCGAGGCGGGGTAGGGCGGGCTGAGGGCGAGCGGCGCGGCGGGGCCGGCGGCGGCGGGGCCGGCGGCGAAGCGCTCGATGAAGTGGTCCTTGGTGAGGCGGACGCGCTGGTGAGCCCGCACGCAGTTGTCGCACAGGTGCTCCTGGCAGTCGAGGCAGCGGGAGCTGGCGGCGTTGCCCTCGTCGCAGGAGCTGCAGCGGGGCTCGCCCTGCCGGCTGTGGGGCCGCCGCAGCAGGAGCGCCGCCGAGCCGCCGCCGCCCGAGGAGGAGGACGACGACGACGTCGAGGAGGGCGCAGCCGAGGCGGCGGCGGCGGGCGAGGAGCCGGCGGCCCGGGGCGGCCCCGGCGGCGGGCGGCCGTGGTGCCGGTTGTTGCCGCCGCCGCCCGATCCCGCGGCGGGGCCGGCCCCGGCGGCGCGGCCGTTCTTCTGCTCGTCGGCGGCGGCCGCCACGACGACGACGTCCAGCAGGTTGCTGAGGAGGAAGTTGGAGGAGGGCAGCGCGTCCATGCCCGAGGGCTCCGAGATCACCACCTTCTGGTCGCAGATGGGGCAGCGCAGCTTGAGCGCGTCCCCCGCGCCGGGGTGCCGCTGCGCCTCCAGGCACTGGCGGCAGAAGGCGTGCAGGCAGGGCAGGACGTGGAGCCGCCGCGGCGGGCCCCCGCAGGAGGAGCCGCCGCCGCCCCCGGAGGAGCTGGAGGTCTGCGAGGAGGACGAGGAGGTGGAGGAGTTGGACGAGAGGGGAGCCGGCGAGCCGCACATCTCCTTGCACAGTGGGCAGATCTGGAAGTCGGACTCGGGAAACGAAGCCATTTGCGATGGGCCTGACTCCCCGATGGGGGGGCAAAAACGTGTCTCTCCTCCCTCAAAAAAAAAAAAAAATTTAAAAAAGGAAAAAAAGAAAAAAAAAAAAGCGTGGGCGGAAAAGCAGAGGCGCGGGGAGAAGGTAGTTCTGCAAGCAGCTTACGAGCAAGCTGGCATCGATCAGTCGTTTTGCCAAGTGGGATCGATGGGCCGGTTTTGCAAATACGGTGTCATCGATCCGGCGGTCTGCAGGGAGCTGGGTCCTCTCCTCGTACGTCGCTGCTGCCGGGCTGGCTGCTGCGGGGAGGGGGGAGTATTTTTGGTATCAAGGTGTAGCTGTCCCGTTCTCCCTCAGTAAATGGATCCTCTCTTCCCTCTCATGTACTTAATCCCGATACCCCGTTGCATTAGACAAATTATATCGATTCCCCGATCGGTCAATACCTCACACAGTCTTCTCATCTCCCCCTCGGGTCAGCAGTTTGACAACGTGGTTTGGTTACTTGTCCTCTTCCTAAACGGAAAGTGCATGGGCGCCGACCGCCCGATCCCCGCCGCATCCAGCGGGGACCGAACTCCGCCGAGGTTCGGCTCCGGTTCCCACGGCCGCAGAACCGGGTCGGGGCGGCAGTGCAAGTCCCTCTCGGCCGGGCGGGTGGGGGGCAGCAGGGGCTTAACTCAAGTTTCGCTCTTTCTTCTTGGGGCGTCGGGTTTTTTCCTCTTTTCCTTTAAACCTGTGCTTGTCGGGGGGGAAGGGGAAATTTCGTTTCAGTTCCCCCCTCCACTTTTGCAATCCAGAGCAGCTCTAGGAGAGAGAGAGGCACTGAAACACAGTGGCCAGGCAGACTTCTCCGGCTCCAGTCTTCCCCCGCCGACGCCTGCTCCACCACCGCATGACTGGGGGGTGGGGATGGAGGGCGGCGTTGGTGCCCACCCCACCGGCAGAAACTCACGCTGGCGGGACGCGGAGGAGGAGATGGGAAGAATAAAAGGGCTCCGAGGACGGCCAAGAAGGGCAGTCCCCTCTCTCGCCTCTCCGAATCCCGGCTCCCGCCGGACGCCTTCCTTTACGCGGGGCTTCCCGCGGAGGGCAGCGCCGAGCCCGCAGCAGCCCCGGCACACGCGGTACCCGGCGGCTCGGGCGGCTGCTCCCGGCCGGTCAGTGCCGCGGGCTCGGCGCGGCTCGGAGAGGCTGCGGCGGCCGGGCAGAGGAGCAGCGGCAGGTCCCCGCCGGCTGCCCTGAATTATTCATGGGGGGTGTATTATATTCGCTCGCACAAATTGGAGCCGCCGTGCAATGCTATCCGAGAGCGCTACGCTCGCCCCCTCCTCCTCCTCCTCCTCTCCGGTTCTCTCTCGCTCTGAGCCCCTGCAGCGCCTAGGATCACATTTCCTTTGTCATCTCGCCTCTTCGCGTGGTGTTTTATTGAGAAAACAAAAATAATATAAAACCCGAAGAAGAGGCGGGGAGGGTGGGGGGGGGGCGGCGGGGGGAAAGCAGCGAAAACCAAAACGCCCGCCTCCCCCGCGATCTGCCGAGCCAGAGCCCACCGGCCCCGGGGGGTGAATTAGCAGGAATTACTCACTGATGCGGCAGCACCGTCCCAGGCGGCGTGGGATCCGGGGAGAGCCATCGCGCCGGGCGCCTTCCCCGCCTGGCGGGGTGCGGAGGGCGGCCCCGGGGGGGCGCGGGGCTGGCGGCGGCGCTGGCTCCGGCCCCGCTGCGGCCGCCGGCACTGGGGCGGCGCGGCGTGCGGGAGCCTTTTAAGCTCCGACGGCGCGGGCTGACTTCCGCCCGGCTGCGGGGGGCGGCCGGGGGGCGGCGGCGGCGGGCAGGAAACATTCGCCCTCCTCCGGCCCGACCTGCCCCCATCCGCCCGCATCCAGCCCCCTTCGCCCACCCCCCATTTTCTAATACCGCCGGTTTCAGCGCTGGGGACCCCCCTCCCACCGTGCGTCTGACGCGCCGCGGCTCGGGCGGTCGCCAGACCCTCGCGCCCTTTTTGGGTTTGGGATGCGAGCGGGGCTTCGCGGCCGTTCTTTGAAAGCACCGAGGCGTTAATGCAGCTTTAAACACTAAGTCTTTCGAGTAATTGTTTCTGACGCCCAGTCTAGGGGTGACGGGCTGCTCTCCACGCTCTTGCCGTGCCCGGGCGGGCGAGCCCTGGGGGGGTTTGCTGCTGGGCAGGGGCAGGCGCTTCCTCTCCTTCAAAGTGACGCGATGAAGTTAGCAAAAATCAGCGGGGATGCCATTTGCGCTGCTGCGAGACCGCACTTAAATAAAAATCCGCAACAATTATTTTGGTTCCAGTGAAATGCCCCGCCACCAGCAACGTGCGGGTGGAAAGTTTCAGCTCTGCAGCACGACCGAGTGGCCACCTTCTTGGTTAGTGGGGCTTGCGGTAGCAACAGAGGACGCATGGCATTGTACCCTCAACAAGGAAACTGAAAATCTGAGAAATTTTAAAACGTGGAACTGGCTTAGGGACTGGAAAGTCAAAAAAACCCAAAAAACCAAAACAAAACAGGAAAAGGAATAAAAATGGGAAAATATACAGATTAGTGAATGGAAGCATCTGTAAATAAGCAAAATAAATTCAAAACTAATTACTGTTCAGTAATGATAATAAATTCTCAGAACCACCACAGAACAGGAAAACTGGTTATTAAAATAGATTCAATTATGTTTCTCCTTTGTTTAGCCCTTAGATGTACAAACAACTAATGCTATTTAGGCCTTAGACACACAAATAACGCTAACTTAAATTTTCTGCTTAAAAATGCCTTTTGCCTTCTGCTGACAGGTACTAAACACAGGTCAAGCTGTGCCTGTGGGGATCTCAAAAAGCCCTTCAGAGAACTGAGAAACTCAGGTGTGCTACCACCCTTACACAAAACCAAGCAATGGGAATCATTGATGAACTCCATGGGGCAACACACGTGCATTAAGTTGTAAACAAGCATCGATATTTATTATGCCCCCCAGTATATATTCTGCTGACAAGTTGCCTTATGAATCACAAAAGGATTTGGCTCTGGGGCTGTGTTCTTTATATTGCAAGTCAGTATGTTCACATTTGAGCATGCAGGTGAAATCCACCACAGCTTTGACTATCTAGAGGTTAAAAAATCATTGAGCCTTGCCTCAGCTCTGTTTATGTCCTGTGGTTGCCGCAGAGAGTTATGATGCTGCAGAGCTTGTCCTCTCCCTGATGAAGTCAGTTGTGAAGAGCGGGAAGTCCCCGAACAACAAGCGCACGGTTGATCTCTTTGGGTTTCCCAGATAATGCTTTGCACCAGCTCTCTCAATGGAAACTGTCATCTTTTGTGTTCAGAAATATTTTAATTGGGCAGAAATTCCCACATGTGTGTCTCCAGGCATATCTGATACCCCTGCCTCCCTTAGTGACAGCTGCTTGCTTTCCAGCAAACCGGCTGAAGGGGGACATTCTACGTGTTGATGCTTCAAATGGTCCTTAACGGGCTCAGATGCTACCTACTCACTGTGGAAGGTCCTTTTTGCTGACAGGATCCACTGTGTTTGTGCCAAAGCTCCCGAAGCTTGTTTACATCTTACTCCCTCCCTGAGCTTGTAAAAGGCTATAAGCAATTCACTGTCACTGAACAGAGGGGTCCTTATTCTCCAGCTGTCACCCTCCTATTGGAGCACCTCTGTCTTGAATCAAAGTCCTCCTTTTCTTCTCTCTCCACTTCCACCACTGAAGGAATGCAACATTTTGAGGCTTCCTCCAATAATGGATGGCTTTCTGTCTTCACTATGAAAAACGCTGAAATAAAGCTAAAGGGAACACACCAGTATTATAATCCTTCTGAAACATTGGCTGCTGGAGCACTTCTGCGCTCAACTACACAGCAGATAGCACCGTGCATTTCTCTGCTTAATGCATTTACTCAATGGTTTTCGATTCAATTAAATTGTTCTGCTGTAAAAACACCCTCAGCTCTCCTCAGAGTGAGAGGCCTCAATATATTTCATTTGTTTTCTAAGCCAACAAACACGTGAGTGAGTAACAGCGTGGGGGCGATAGGTGAAGTGCGGGGAGGCTTCTCATTCCTTGTTGGACAGCAGGATGAGAACTTATTTTTATGATTTTTCCCTGGGAAGCTAGTGCTTCACATTTTCCCTTTTTGTTTCTTAAAAACAAAAGAACAATAGCTATCCTGGTTAGCAGGGCTATTGTCCCTCTGTGCCAAATAAATGAAATCTCCCTGCTTACGTGAGCGTCTGAGACATTTCTCTGCATTCTGCTGGTTCTCCTTTGTGTCGCTCTGCTGAGATTTCTCACATTTTATCCCCCTTTTTCCAGTCCTTTTCAACCCATTTCTCTCATCTTTCTTTTGTCTTCCATTCATACACTGTTGCTGGTCTGAATTTGAAGCAATGTGGTTTGTACTAAAGGCAAGCCCATCATTTAAACTGTGTTGAAATCATAACTGTGTCATGATCATGTCAGACCTGTGTTAAAACATTAACCATTAAAACATTCTAACAATGCTAAAACCTGGGCATGACTGGCCACATCTTTGGAGACACTTAACAAGAATCGAAATATCTCTGAAGATCCGGGCCAGCTTCTACCTAGTTGAAAAATCTCTATTTGGCAACATTTGTCTGTCCTTGACTAACTGCCCAGCCACTGCAGCTAAAGGATGCATTAAAATTGCCTTTTTTTTTTTTTTCTTTTTCCCCCTAAATTTTAGTGGAAAATAGGACATTAGGGCAGAAGACTGCACCTGAGTCATTCTCTGGCATCTGCTTAGAATACCAGGATGTGCTTTCCACTTGGAAGCTCCGTTTTCTTGAAGGAAAGCATCTGCTTTCTGCCAGCAGCACTACAGGACAAACAGAATGGTGTTCCTGCCAAAAGCAATACAGCTGGAAAACCCAGGGGTCTGGAGGTTAAAAGCTTTGTTAAATAGAACCAGGTAGAGTAATCATGAGTTTGGGGATATTTTACTGTAATTTTAGAGGCAAACATTCACAGAAAGAGCTCTCCCCTATTCCACCTGCGTCAAGTGGTCCAGCAGCCTGATGCAGTTTGCCCTGCTGTGCTGAGCACCAAGGCAGTCTTGTGAGCAGGAGTAGCTGAGGAGCTGGTGCAAGTCCCCAGATGTGCAGGGGTAATGATAAACATTGTTATCATTATGCTGCCATTGTTGCTGTTTTGCACCTAAGGACCCAGAAAACATTTCCAACTCCAATATTTCTATACCACAGCCATAAAAAGCCGATACAGTGGTTCATCACTTCAAATTCTGCACAGTCTTTCCTAGGGGTTACCAAGATCTAAAACTCTCCTTGTCCTGCTGCTCCTGAGAATCCCCTTCCTTGTTTATCTGTTAACAAAGAGAGAAGAGACACAGCATTACAACCTGCTTGGATCTTTGGCTCTCCTGATCAAGAATTCATCTAGTAAATCAGTGTACAAAAACATCACTTATAACAAGTCTACTCACAAGGAAGGTCTTTGGCAAGGTCTTGATGCTGGTATAGCCTTCAGAGATTTCACATTTGTCAAATAGTGCCAGACAAATGAAAGAGGAAGGTTTTGTTGTTGGTTTTTAACTCACTGTTAGTGACTTATTCATTACACTCAGAGGAATATCCATCTTTTTTCTGGTTTTCACCACAACTGTGCTCTACAGACAACTGTGCCACTTAAGTTCAGCCACTTTAGCTCTGATTTGTGCTGGTTTTTTTTCTCCTTCCCTCATTTTTCCTCTTGCGAGCACAAACTTCTAAATTTGCCTCAGATTCCAAATTTGCCATGCCTGCTCCTGCACACTGACTCTTGCTCAACCATATATCTGTCATTGGATCCATTAGTAAGTACAGTAGTAAGCTCAACTTTCTGCATGTGTTGCTGAGCTTCCTGTAGGGTATGCTGGATCTTGAGCAGGGTGGAGGGTTGGGGAGCAAAGAAGCAGTAAGTGTTGTCCCCATGGTATAAATCATTGGAAACTGGTTTGCTCAGCATATTAATTCAAGCTCTTGACACCCCCTCCTCCACCCATCCATCTCCCCTATAGCAGGGTCACCTTGAGTTTAAAGATGTGCTTGTTAGGGTGTGATGGGATCCAAAGAGGAACAGAGAGAGCCTCCTCTGTGCACATGTGCAAGTGAAATCTCTAGATCTTGTTAGTCTGCATCTCTGCAGTCTTCAAGGGCTGGCTTTGGGAAGCAGAGATCTTGCACTCAAGCAGCTAACATTACTTTTAACCCCAGAGACACTACCAGGTTTAGGCATCAATCCTCTATTCCCAGAAAGAAGCAATCACCTACTGTCTTGCTTTACAGCACTAAGCTCTGCAGGCAATTGATGCAAAGATGTAATTTTTCTATGTGCTATAGAAAGTTTGGGGTTTTTTCCACTTTTATTATGGTGTCTCCAAGAGCACCTTTACATTTAGGCCCTGCTCTAGCTTTCCTACTGCACAGTATGCACTTGAGATAAAACTAAATGTTTTTTTTCTTTTTCCTGTGCATTCTGATAAATTCCTTCTTCTTTTCAGAAATTCTGGCTGAAAATCATCCATTTCTAACCACATAGTGGGATTTAGCATCACAAGGACTTTTAACACCTTTACCTCCCAATAACTGTATCTCTAAAACCAGTTTCCTCTTCCAGACTTCTCAAATCTCTCTCTATTTACCATCTGTTCAATCAGATTTCTTGTTAGGCTAAGTACCTGTGTTGGCTTTAATCTTTGATGATGACAGCTCAACTATTGCCCCCCAAGGATGGGCTCAAGGCCAGAAGATGCAAATGTCTGGTTCTTCTCACCCTAATTCTGTTCTAAACAGCTTTCAAATGCAATGCCTACCATTAAGAATGGTCTAAATCCATGTCTCAGTCACAAGAAGTGACTTCACTGACTGGGAGTGAAAACTGATGCTGGAGTAGTCTTGAAGGTTCTCAAACTCACCTTCAACAAAATGTCCCATCAGATCAATTTTCCCTTTCAGGAAAAGCTTGGCAAAATAGACATACCTTGCAAACATGCTCTGCGGATCAAGAAATGCAAGCTCTGGGCAGCTGGAGGTAGAAATCAGGTGTCAACATTATGGGTTAATAACTGCAAAAGTTTTGTTATTAGTCTCCTGTTTCCTGACACTGTTTCTCCTGTGATACCTCACTCTGCATTTATCCTCTCCGCACAATTAACTCGGCTGTAACTCAAAAGTTCTCCTTACCTTCGCTTTTGTTCACATCTGCAGGACCCTGTTACTCGGCTGGGGGAGTGCCTCTAACAGCACGCAGTGGTGTATGCAGACGCTTAAGGGAGAGTGGCTTGTCAGCTGCTAATGCTTCCCCACAGCTGTGTAAACTCTGGGCGCAGGCAGCTGTTCCCCTCCAGATCTGGCGGCGGGAGCTGGGAAGCCTGGCACCCTCAGCTATTCATTACCAGGCCCCAAACTGAGACGTGCGAGTGTCCCCTAACACACTGCAGCACAGCCGTGGCTGACTTTGTGCTGGGAATGGTGAAGTGCTTGTGCAGTGTCTTCAGAGGGACAATAGCGTCTCCCATCCTTTTGGATGGTTGTGAAGGTCCCCTACATCTTTCTACATCTTAAGACTGCCTGCATCCAAGGACTGCCTCTCCCCTTCTGCCTCCTCATCATTATTCCCTGGGGAGTGTGGACAGATCGCTTCTCCCTCAGGGCCATGCAGAGTAATTCCCTGAGCACCGGCAAACTATGACCCTCAGGCAGTGGCAGGCTCCCTCAGATGATGTCATGTAACATACAGCACTAATCCTGCCCCACGCTCAGGTGCTGCTCTCTCCTGCAGCTGCTCTGATCAAGACAGGTCAGTTCCAAAGGTATAAATTGAATGCTGAGAGGGAAAAGCAGTGCTACTTCGGCATTGTCCTTAGCAGTAAGCATGCTTGGAGCTAATTTGGACCTGAAATGTTTAGGGTTTTATATGTTAAAACCAACACTGGTCAGGGACAGTACATACAAAGGTAATATGCTCCTTTATGAGAGTGAATGAACAAGCAAGCAGCCAGGCAGGGTGCTAATAAAACTTTCTGGTTCGTGTGAGCATTTATTGTGGTTAAAATTGTGTTTCCTTGTAGGGAAAGGTGTAAGGTGGACTCAGAGGAAGCCTCTGCTAGCTTGCAGCATGCTATTCCTCCAGGCTCAGGTTACAGGTTGAGGTTTTTGTGTACTCACAGACACGCAAGAGGTTGGAGTCTCCTGTCTTGGCTGGAGTCTCCTACCTTGTCTTCTCTGCAAAGACTCTGGGAACAAGGAGTTACCTGTGAAGAGGCCTTTCCCCTCCTCACTGCTCCGCCAGGGAGCCTAGAAGGGAGAAGTTCTTGGCCTGGCCAGCTCTCTCTGGCAGTGGGAGAAGGCAGCTGCCTCCTCTCCTACATAAGACCCCAATGGCATCCCTGCAGTCCTTCGTAAAAGTGGACCTACAAAAACGGCCGATGAGTCACGTCGCAGCCCAAAGCCCCCGTGGCATGCCACCGGGAGAAAAGGCAGCTAAAACCCTTTGGGTGAGAGGCTCCTCCCAGAAAATGAGCCCCAAGGAGCCGCGTGTTTCTTGGAGGCTATTAAATGTCCCTTTGCACGTGCCTCCTCGCTGTGCACGGAAGGGCCCTGTGCCTGCTGGTGTAAAGCCTTCCCCGTATACCTCCACCACAGCAGCTATAAATAGGCTGGGGGATAAGACAAAGGGAAGCTTTCTTAAAATGGAGGATACCACAGGTCCTGTTTGCAGGAGCAGGAACTTTTTAGGCATTCAGGGAAGTTTTAAAGCTGTTGATTTAGCTGAAGCTGTAGGTCTTAGAGTGGGGAACACTGTCACTCTGAGGATCTTTTCCCTTTTTTCTGTACTAAAGCAGGGAGGGTGTTGTCTCTCCTTTCAAATAAAACCCACGAACATTTACGGTGATGGATGTCTGCTGGGAAGAGAAGTTTGTGTATCTTCTGTTCTCTGCTAGCTGCAGAGCAGTGGAGTTGTGCTGAGCCTGACAGCCCCTTTCATGAACCACTGCCTGGCAGTACAGATGCTCCTTTATGTAAATAAAAGCAGCCAGGGGGCTTGTGTGGTCTCTGCATGCAGACCCTATCCTTCCAGAGTATTTCACAACTACAGGCCTTTGGATGCTACTGCAAGCTGGAGAAGTAAAAATAAGGAAGGAGGGAGCGAGCTTCAGGAAGCCCAATCAAATGGCGGTAGCAGCACCTCAGGAAGCTCGCCCAAGGTGGTGGGGTGCAGGGCAGGTGAAGAAGATCAGAAGAGTAGGAAATCAGGGAAACAGATGTGGTGATGCCAGGCTTTAGGGAGAGAGCTCCTGAGATGCAGGGCCGGCATTCCCATGCATTCCCATCTGGCGGTGAAGGAAATTATGTAAAGTGGAGGTGCTAAGGGCCCCCTTTCTTATTTTTTTCTTTTCTTCCAAGTCTTTCTCCCTTCACTTCCCATGATGCAATTAAACAGCCATTGCTGACATCATCATGTATGCACGCTGAATGCAGGCATTGTGTCTCAGCTGCAGTGCTGTACTATATATAGATTAGTTGCCAATCTCTGCTATGTATCAGCAGGGAAGACACCCAAGGAATTAAGAGAGCCGTTGCACTGTAGGACTCCTGGCTTTTGTCCCGTGGCCTCAAGACACGGTGGACTATACAGTGGAACTAGAAATAATCAAAGATAAGTGATTCGGAGACCAAGCCAGGAAACTTTTGACTGATTGATTTGCAGCAGTGGTAGGGAACAGTCTTCCAGGTTGTGATGCACGAAGCAGAAAGACAATCTGACCCATGCATGTTGGTAGCTTTTTTATGTAAAAATAAGTGGTTAGTCAGTATTCTCCTCTCACCAGACCCTATGCCAGGCAGTATTAGATAGCCTGCTTCCTTGGCCTTAGGTAGATGAAGAAAAAGCATCCAGCTGGGAATTATTTTGGCCTCGTGGGCACTTGAGGGGGCAGAGTCAGTGACCTACCCTCTGTAAGTGGTAAATGCACCCTGAAATCCCCTGTATAGAGACCAAGCAGAGCAGCCAGTGCCTGTCCTGCCATTGCCAGTGGCACTCAGAAAGGACCACTGCTCTATCTGCTGTCAGTACATCCCAGGCAATCTCTTCCACAATGAGCATGTTCAAGTGACCTTCCCAGCACTAGGTTAGGGAAACTTGGTCTTGTGCATTTCCAGCGGTAGCAATTTCTTTTGCAGCCAGACAGCTCCGTCAGCTCCTCCTCCCTCCCACCCAGCCCCGTGGCAGGAGGTGACAGGAGGTGGCTGAGCCAATCTAACAGCTCAACACATCAGAAAGGGGCAAGTCCTGCTCTTCCCTCCAGCTCCTGCTCTTTGCTGCTCATCTGTGGACACCCCAGGCAGCTGACAGCAGGGTCTGATGAGTGCTCGAGGAGAGGAGCTGATGCGATGGGGAGCTGGAGCACGAGGGGGTCGGGGGTCCTTGGAGGTAAGTAAATCTTCCCTGTTCAGCAGTGAGCTGTTGGATTGACTCAGACAACAGACAATTTGAGGGTGTAAATTGACCCTGAAAGGAAAGCTTTGATGTTAGAGGCTTTTTTCTTTCTTGTTGACTTCACTCCAGGCCAAATTCCAACTAAACTGTGGCCATAGCAGCTTTCTCAATCATTTCATGGAGTCCCATACCAAGGTGATGAGACCAAGTGTTGCCACAGCCCCAGGCCCTCACCTTCCTGCCCTTACACTGCCCATGGGCCAGTCACAGCATCTCTGTTCCTGAAAGACATTCAAGTCTTCACTGAGTAAATGGTACTTTTTGTCACTCTTCTGGTAGAAATTTAAAAATAAGTCAGGTAAAAATGTTTATTTCTTGTAGTCCCTGCAAGAGTGACTGTTGCATGGGTAGCAGGCGCTGGTAGCAGGTAGAAAATGCTACCAGATTCAGGGGTGGAGATTCCCCAGCCTCTCTGTGACCCTGCTCCCCTGTCTGACCCACCCATCACAACAAAGGCTTTTCCTCTCACCCAGGTGAGATTTTCCTTGCTGCAATTCCTGACTGCTGCCTCTTGTCCTCCCAGTCTTCTCAGGCTAAATTAACCCAGTTCCCTTAGCTTTTCTTTACACATCACACCCCAGTCTTCCAACCATCTTAGTGCTCCTCTGCTGCACTTCCTTCATTGTATTCATAACTCTCTTGCACTGGGAAGCCCAAATGGGACACAGTAGCACAGGTGCAATTTTACTGCTGCTGAAAACAAGGAAAAGATCATTTTCCTTCACCTGCTGGTTATGCACTTGCTGATCCAACCCAGTCTGGAATTAGCCTTCACTCTGCTGTCTCATGTTCAGGCCATTGCTCACAGGAACCGTCAGGTCCTTTTCTGCAGAGCTGCTGTCCAGGTCCCTGGTAGGTCCCCCCACTAATGCAGGGAGTTATTTTAGATGAGGTGCAGGACTTTCCATCTGCCCATGCTGAACTTCATGAGGTCCTCATTGCCCCATTTCTCCATCTTGTCCTGAACAGAAGCCCTGCTCTTCAGGGTATTGACCTCCTCCTGTTTTGACATTGTCTCTCAGCTTGTTGAGGAGGTGTTATCCCTCAGTGGGCAAGTTGTGGGTGACATTGGTGTAAACCAATTATGGCCTCAGTATTGACCCCAAAACTCACTTATGGGCTGCCTGATGGACTCAATCTGTGACCACTCCCTCATGAACCTAAGCATCCAGTTTTTCACCTGCTTTCTAGTCCATCCATGCAGCCCACATCACCTTAGTTTGGCTACAAGGATGCTATAGGAGACCTTGGTGGAAGTCTTGCTAAAGCCAAGGAAAGAGACATCCACTGCCCTCCTCACCGCTGCAGAGCAGGGCAGGTGTTTGATCAGCAGGGCAGGCAGGCTGGTCAGGCACACTTTACCCTTGGAGAACCCATGCTGGTTATTCATAGTCACTCTCCTGTCCTTCATGAGGTGGACAGAGAATCCCTCAGGACTTGCTTCATAATTTTCCCAGGCACTGAATTGAGTCTGACCATCTGGTCTTTCCCTAGATTCTTCTTTCTGCCTTGTTTTTTTTTTTTTTTTTTTTTTTTTTTTTTTTTTTTTTTTTTTTTTTTTTGTCGTTGTTTTTGTGTTTTTTGGGGTTTTTTTGGTTTTTTTGTGGGTTTCTTTTTTTTTTGTTTGTGGTTTTTTTTGTGGTTTTGTTTTTTTTTTTTTTTTTAAGGCAGACCTCATGTTGGGCATTGATTGGCAGATCAAACACAGACCTGGCTGAAGCTGACAGATGTACAAAGCAGCCTTCAAGTATGATAAAAGTAGCAAGTGAAGATCTCTGTGCAGAGTGAGAGCTGCTGCAAAAGCCACCAAGCTCAGCACCTCAGAGAGCATTGTGCAGCCTGGAAAATGCAGCCCAAATGCTCCTTGTGGGGGACAACGCAGGGCAGTCACAGTTAATAACTGCAATTAAAAATGCAGAACTTTTTCAGTTTGACCAATAAATAATCTATGGTCTTACAGTCTATTTTCAAACAATTGAAAAAATCACTATATTGGGTTCCTCAGGTCGAAGAACTACAGTTAGTCCCCTGAAGTGTTTCCATTTCTGCTAGTACTTGTTAATCATTTCAATTGCATGTATATTACAGAGTTGAATGAAAGCCACAAATTTGGATATGAGAATCTGGTCTAGTTCAAGCCTTTCTGATGTGGCTATTTCGACAGTGAAAACAAAGGTAGTATCAGAGCAGGTGGGGAATACTGTGTCATTTCTGGAGGTATGAGGGAATTCTTTATATTTCCTGGATGCAAACAGTATTTCTACTTGGTAATGCTGGATCACTTTTCACTCTTTTTTTTTTTTTTTTTTAAATCCCAGACATGAAAAAACTATTTTTTAAATTGATTTTATGTATTTCCTTGATGTAGCTGTATACAGCACCCTAAAAGCTTTCACCTATAGCTTTCACCTATATTTTGTTTTCAAGAGAGAAATGTTTTAAACTTCCTATAATATTAATTGGCTCTCAAAGTTACTTTGAATATTGACCAAAGGCATGACATGGGGATGATCAACTCCATGACTGTCAAAACAAAACTTCCAGAATATCACTAGGAAACAGGGCATCTCAGGATGCTTGATAGCAGGAGCTGAGGGTTGAGGCAGCACCTACACTGCCTTGATTACCCTTGGGCACCCTGCCACATTGGCCCTGGCAGGTAGCCAGTCTGAATGGAAAGCATAAATTTGTCTTTTAGGATGAAGTTTTGAACTTTTATTCTCTGACTGCAGATCCCAAAATGACGTGAAAAACGGCTGTAACTGTAGTTCCCCACTGACAAAAGAGCAAAGTTTTACTTTTTGTGCAAAGCCTGAAGTGCTGACTCTCTCAGACCTGAGGGTGTCTCCAAAAGCCAGTGAAGAGCTATCTGATCCTGCCAGCAGTGATCTGCAAAGCTATGAAGCCCTCTCTGCTTTTCAGGTTTCTGATGCAAGTGCCTTGCGTAACACCACAGGCTTCCAGGTACAGGGAGCATGGCCAGCCCACAAAGCCCAGTGCATATCTTAGCCACCTTGAGGCTGAAATAACCTGACCTCTAGATGATCTTTGGAAGATGATGAATAATGTATTGCATCTCCCAGAAGGCTGATTTCTGCCCATACAGTAACTGACAGTTTTCCTGACATCCACCAACTGTGTAAGTTTGTATATTTTCGAAAAGGGTTCTGGCATTTTTGAGGGGAAAACCTGTAAGGCAAAGGAAAGAAGTCAAAAACTATTGCAGCCATCAAATGGGTGTGACTTTTGGGACACACAGTGGCTGCAATGTTGGGATTCCCCTGAGCACAATAAAATCTATCAAAGAAAAAATAGCAGGGCTGGAGAAAGACAAGCTGGAACTGAGAGCTAGGAGAGAACTTCCAAGGAGTTAATTAGTGCTGCGTTAGTGTTTGTGGGTAAGCAGACACAGTAAGTAAGGACACACATTTGTAAGGTCATTTAGAAATTCCCAAAGAAGCTCTCTCTGTTGGCAAATGCCAGTGCTAACACACATACTATCTGCTATGAGAGATAATTTACATGTCATTCAGTATGGAAAAGGCATTACAGGGTAAAGTCCAAGTCCTTTGGTTGGAGCTGATTCCAGGAGCCATTGGATCCCCAGGATCATCTGTGTCAGGGCAAAATCATCTCCTAGTGAGGGAACCTCCTACAGTGGACAAGAACACTCCCATGCAAGGAAAGGCTTGTCTCCCTCTGCTCTCCCTTATCCTGGAGCTGCCATTACAAAAGTTCGAAACAGCAGCTTCATGTCAAGAGTCACAAAAGTGACTTTTAATTCCCAGAGGGAATTTTTGAAGTGATTTCATGCTTGGAAGTTTATACTTGTTTGGGGGTGGGTAAAGCTCCTACGCTCTGTTTTGATGCTTTGTCCTGCTCCTCTTGACATCCTTCTCCCAGTGCTCCACTGGGCTGGCTGCCTGTTTGCTCAAGCTGGATGCTCACTGCAAAGCTGGGGTTGTCTTAAACACTTTTAATAGTGGGGTGGCCTGTTACTCTTAAATGAAAATATATACTTAGACACAGCAAATGCTTTAGCTTTTGGGGAACAGCTAATTTTCGGGGAACCACATTTTCTGCCAGCATAACTTCAATGGAGTTAATGCAACATCTTTTCCAATAAAACCTGCGTGCAGGGGATCACATCCATTATCAGGATTGGAACTGCTTGTTAGTAAGAGCACAGACTTCTTTTGAAACCTAATAAAAAAGAATGCTTCTGTATGATTTATTACAGATTGATTATGCTCAGGCTGACACCACTTGTGTTCCTTATGTGCTTTTCTCAATTACATTCTGAAGCACTTGTATATTTTCAAGCACCTGGAGACCTTGGCTTGCTTCGCAGAATGCTGCTACTGTTTTTGCTCCTGATGCCAGGGTTATGATGCAGTGTGTGCTACAGTCTAAACAGGTAAAACTATTGGTTTTGACTTAAGTGTGTTTTGTCTCTTATTTCTCTTGGGGTTTTATCTTCTGAAGTGCTTCTCTGGACTAAGCATAGCTCCAAGGTCTTCTCCATGCTTTTGGAAGATAACATCCACCTTGTTGGGACTTGCTGATTAAACTGTGTGGGAATGAAGGGCCATTTAACTTCCCAGCTGCCTTAGGCCTGCTGTGACCCTTCAACGGCCAACGGCAGGAGCTGGGACTTCCAGGGTCTGCACTATTGTGCAGAGAAGCTGGATGCTTAACTGGGAGAAAGCAAGGATACATGAGATGGGAATTGAGTGTGTCAGCACCAAGGGCAGTGGGTAGGAAAGCAGCTCCACAAATACAGCTCTGAGTATAGACAACCACTACAGGAGAGGGTGTGTGGCTCCCCCTGTTCCTCTGACCAGTGAGCCGGTGCTCACCCCTCCCTGAGATCGAGGTAGGCTCCCATTGCTCCCCTGCAGGCTGCACCCACCTGGCTGAGCTCAGGCAGGGGCAAAGCTCACTCCTGGGAAGGGCTGAGGTGGACACAAAACCTTGCTCAGCCTTTTTCCAGCCAGCATCTTCTATCACAAGGAAAGATGACAAATTGTTTGTTAAATTATTTAAGATATTACTGACTGGTTATGAATTATTAAAGTGTTTATTACTTACCATTTGGATGGCAACTCAGGGCAGAAAATCACAAGCCTTTCAAGAAACCTGAGGCCAGTCTTTGCGTGCCAGACATGCCGGGGACTCGGGGGTGAGCCGAGGTGGTGGGCGCAGCAGCATCTGGTGTGAGAAAAGGCACGGCTGGAGCCTGGAGCGTGATGCAGCCTGCGCTGCTGCAGATGGCTTTGCCACTGGTGCTGCAATCTCGCAACCTCCTGCCGCTCCTCCCTGTGCTATTTTGGTTTAATATTTGCGTGATGGCCATGCTAGAACCCCTTTATACCATGTGCCATGTAACCTACAACTGAGACAATCCTTGTCCTGGTGGTTTTCTCCTCTTTACTGCAGTTTTCTTATAGATTGAACTGTCTTTAGGTGGGAGAGGACACTACGAAGCAAGAGTATGCTAATTCTCATCAGCAAATGTATGTTTGTTTATGGTCTTGCTCTGTTGAAGATAATTGAAGTTTTTTATACTGGCGTTATTTCTCCCTCTTTTTCAGCCTGCCTCATGTTTGTTTGGGTGTGGGGTTCTTTTTTTGTGTGTGTGTTTTATTTTGCTTCTGTTTTTTTGCCTTTTTTTTCTTTTCTTTTTAATTTTCCCATTCCTTGAAAATGTAACCACGTGCTGATCATTAGGACTTCTGTTCAATGCATACTTATCCTTTGTGGTCAACGTTCACGAGTTGGAGGTTAGTGATCAAAGAAAGAGTGTACCTTATCTTTCAGTGTTATTTTGAGGAAGACAAAGCAAGGAGATAAGCGTAGTTTGGACATGCAGCTCTGCCTAACAATGTTAGAGTGCCTCCACATCAGAGCTGAGACAGTCAGGACTGGGCAGTGGTTAAAATACAACTACTTGGAGCAAAAATTCTGCTGGTGGGTTCTGACCAAATAACATGGCTGCTCAAAATTGAGTAAAGGCTCACACTTACAGCCTTTGGGCTGTGAGATGAGTTTGGCTTGCAGGCATAGATATATCACAGCATTCAGAATCCACAGGGTAGCCAGCAAGTGCTGGAAATCTCTGAAAGTGTTTGTGAAAACAGTCAGCTGAATATGTTTGTCCTTGAAATGCACTGTTTCTTATTTAGTATCCCGTGCTCATTTTTCCTCCCTTGCAAACATTTCAGTCATTCAGCCCAGGAACTGATTAAACCACCCAGTAAACACAGTACAGATGTCAAAGTGAAAAATTCACAAGCTATTCATAACAAGCCATCTGCTGAAAATAATTTGTCTAAACTATTTGGGGAAAAATTACAAAGTAATGAAAATGCTCAGAGATATTTGGGAAGATTCTGAATACCGAAAATCATGAAAGGGCCTAATGATATGTTTTGGAACAACTGAAACCTTTGCAGCTCACTGCAGGATTTGGGATACTAAATGCTCTTTGGCCTGCCATGCTAACTCAAAACTGGCTGCTCAGTTTTGAAGCACGTAAGCCTTTTTCATGTTCATGAATACCCTACAAGAACATCCAGTTTGGGCATTGTCCATGGTCTGATTTATACTCCCAGGGTGATAAATGGCCAAACTCCCACTCGGGCTGTATTCGGACTGTATTGGAAGCCCAGCATTTAGGAATTTAAGCCATCCAAAACAATACCAAGTCCTACCCAACCTTTGCAGACCATGCTCAAGGAAAGACATGCCTAACCTTCAACAATTTTTCATTCAGGTAAATTGCTGTTCTTCCTTGGCTGTTCAAATTGTTTCTGTTGTGCGTTATCCTGCTTTTCAGAGCTCGTGCTGAGTACTAAAGATGGGATCTTTCATGTGCCATGGCTCCAGGAGCATGTTTCTCCATCCTCTGCATCTTTTCTTTGCCTGGGTTTACACACTGGTGCTTTGACAGGCACCAGTGGGTTTTGTGTATGAAATGCAGATTCAGGCCCCTGGGAGATGTATTTGCTGGTATATCAAGATCTCAGGTTTAAACCACAAGAAATTTCCTGAAGAAGGCTTAAAGTGAAATAAGAAAGAAGGGGAAAAGATTAGTATCTCCAGGGGACATTTTCCAGCACATCACTTAAATCCTCCTCCCCAGCCTACAGGCTGAGTAAAGGTTAATCCTATAGCAACTAAAATCCCATACAATCCACACTCCCTCAATGTACACATTTCCAGGAGGAATTCCTCTGACTGAGCATAGTTGGCAGCCTCACAGAAAGGTATCTCAGCTTAATGGCCACAAGTCAGTGGATATCTGGGTTCATCAATCTCCCATGGATATAAAAGTCACACAGGGACATTGCTGCTGTGCCTGTGCGGGATGGGGGCTTCCTTTGTGAGGAAACCAAGAAGAAAGACCTCTGTGAAAGCCCACACCCTCTTGGGTTGTCAGACCTTTCACTCTGGGATTAATGGGCCTGGGGTCAAACAGATAGGTAGGTACTTAATGAATTTTTCAGTAGATGTTACATCTGAAGTCTGTGTTTACTAAGTTGTTCCCATGTCCTGTTTCTTCTTTTCTTTGGAAACTGTCAGTGTAAATATTCTAAATAGACTGAAAAGTCCACAAGTAAAACTGGTTGTTGAACTTCACCAGAGATGAAAACAGGGAAATTTGTTTTCCATTTTTAAGTGACTTCTGATATTGAAGTCCTAATTAGGTACTTTTAAATAGAGATGAGCTAATGCATTGTCCAGCTGCTCTTGCCACTATCCTGTTCTTGTTGATAGTTGCCCATCTGCTCTTTGCCAGCTTAAAAATAAACATCCACTACTAAAATGAAAAGATGTTCCATTTAGAGTATTATTCTCACGCTACACAATCCAGTGTTTTCCATCTAAAAGTTCATTCTGTTCAATAAAAAACCACCAAAAATGCAGTAGCTTGTGTTACCAGAAGGACAAGCTGAACTCACTTTATGTGAAAATACGGCCATAAAATGTAATTGCCAAATGAAAAACTCCAAAGCCCGCGTTAGCCTACTTCCCTTGATCTTTCGCCTTCTAACACCCAGATCCACGAAGTCGTTTGTGTTGGACTCTCGTTGAGTACAGTGGGAGTGAAGGGCCTGGGTGCTATCGTAAAGCTTTGGTCTGAGGGTCTCCAGCCTTGCGCCGTGCGCAGCCCTGATGGAGCTTGGGCATGTGCCGTAGCCTGCGCTTCCGATGGGAAACGATGGGAAAACGGGGACGGACCCCTGCTTCAGATTTGGGTAGAGCCCCCCGTCTGTATCCCAGGCGGTGGGGCTGGCAGAGCACGACCCCCGCCACGGAACACCCGATTGCGGAGCGCTCGGGCTCGCTCCGGAGGCAGGAACCGGAGATACGAACAGCGAGCACACGGCGTGGTCCCGGCGATGCTCCCGGGCAGCGCCGCTCCCGCCGGGCCGCGTCCCTGCTCTTCCGGCGACTCTGGGCGCTTCGTGCCGGGGAGAGCGGGGCTGAGGGGGAGCGGGGCCGGGGGGAGCGGGGCTGAGGAGGAGCGGGGCTAAGGGGGAGCGGGGCTGAGGGGAGCGGGGTGAGGGGGAGCGGGGCCGGGGGGAGCGGGGCTGAGGGGGAGCGGGGCCGGGGGGAGCGGGGCTGAGGGCGAGCGGGGCTGAGGGGAGCGGGGTGAGGGGAGCGGTGCTGAGGGGGAACGGGGCTGAGGGGGAGCGGGGCTGAGGAGGAGCGGGGCTGAGGGGGAGCGGGGCTGAGGAGGAGCGGGGCTGAGGGGGAGCGGGGCTGAAAGGGAGCGGGGCTGAGGGGAGCGGGGTGAGGGGGAGCGGGGCTGAGGAGGAGCGGGGCTGAGGGGGAGCGGGGCTGAGGAGGAGCGGGGCTGAGGAGGAGCGGGGCTGAGGGGGAGCGGGGCTGAAGGGAGCGGGCTGAAAGGACGGGGCTGAGGGGAGCGGGGTGAGGGGAGCGGTGGTGAGGGGGAACGGGGCTGAGGGGAGCGGGGCTGAGGGGAGCGGGGCTGAGGGGAGCGGGGCTGAGGGGGAACGGGGCTGAGGGGGAGCGGGGCTGAGGAGGAGCGGGGCTGAGGGGGAGCGGGGCTGAAAGGGAGCGGGGCTGAGGGGGAGCGGGGCTGAAAGGGAGCGGGGCTGAGGAGGAGCGGGGTGAGGGGAGCGGGGTGAGGGGAGCGGTGCTGAGGGGGAGCGGGGCTGAGGGAAGCGGGGCTGAGGGGAGCGGGGCTGAGGAGGAGCGGGGCTGAGGGGGAGCGGGGCTGAGGGGGAGCGGGGCTGAAAGGGAGCGGGGCTGAAAGGGAGCGGGGCTGAGGGGGAGCGGGGCTGAAAGGGAGCGGGGCTGAGGAGGAGCGGGGCTGAGGGGGAACGGGGCTGAGGGGGAGCGGGGCTGAGGAGGAGCGGGGCTGAGGGGGAGCGGGGCTGAAAGGGAGCGGGGCTGAGGGGGAGCGGGCTGAGGGGAGCGGGGCTGAAGGGAGCGGGGTGAGGGGAGCGGTGGTGAGGGGGAACGGGGCTGAGGGGGAGCGGGGCTGAGGGGAGCGGGGCTGAGGGGAGCGGGGTGAGGGGAGCGGTGCTGAGGGGGAGCGGGGCTGAGGGGAGCGGGGCTGAGGAGGAGCGGGGCTGAGGGGGAGCGGGGCTGAAAGGGAGCGGGGCTGAGGGGGAGCGGGGCTGAAAGGGAGCGGGGCTGAGGGGAGCGGGGCTGAGGAGGAGCGGGGCTGAGGGGAGCGGGGCTGAAGGGAGCGGTGCTGAGGAGGAGCGGGGCTGAGGGGAGCGGAGCCCAGGGGTCCCAGCGCGGCGGGGCTGCCGGCGGAGGGGCGGCGGGGCCCGAGGGTCCCGGCAGCGCCCGCCCCGGGCTCGGCGGGTTCGGCGGGGCGAGAGCGGCACCCAGCGGCACCCGGCGGCACCGGGACAGGGGACAAGGACAGCGCCGCGGGCGGTGTGACACGGTGCATGCCAGAGGGACAAGGGCACCAACTTAGCAGCGCCTGTCGCGATAACACAGCGAGTAATGGGTGCAAACCGACGTCTTGGATTGTACGTAAGGAAGGAATAAGGTTTTTTATAGTGAGGGTGGTGAGATACTGGCACCGGTGGCCCAGAGAAGCGATGGATGTGCCATTCCTGGAAACATTCATGGTCAGAGTTGGATGGGGCTCTGAACAACCTGATCTACTTGAAGATGTCCCTGATCACTTCAGGAGCTTTGGAATTAGATGACCTTTAAAGGTCCCTTCCAACCCAAGCCACTCGATGAATTTATGATTCTATGATACTATGAGTCTGTGTTTCGGTGAGTCTATTATTGTTCTATGATTCCTACCCTTGGGAAGGCCTTGGAAACTGGTGTAGTTTTCTGCTTTTGTTTTTGTTTTAATAAAAATCACACACACATGGAGGAGCGGTAGAGGCCCGAGGAAGCCAGAGGGAAGGTCTGGGCTTGCTACTGCTGTGCTGGGGACAGGAAGGGGAAGGGAACTGCAGGCTTTGGGACCTTTCTCTTGCTGGTAAAAATATCAAGGAGCATGGTTTCTCTACCCGCCAGCTTTGTCCTGAGGGAATCCTACCAAGAGGGAGCCAGAGGTGCTTCAAGGCTGGATTGCATGAGGCGAACCTGACCTTTCTCTGACAACAGGAGAAATGGAAGAGGAGATGAAAATCTGTCAGACTTAACTGTAATCCCAGACAGTGACATTTCAGTGGAGCTGCTGTGGGCTGGGAGTACTGCACTTAAGAACAGATCTTTTTGGCAAAAAAACCCCAACTTAATCCACTGCCTTAGAGTAACAAACACCACATTAATCATGTCTAGAATGATCTGCATGCTTGTGTGAACCAGCCACAAAGCCCACAGCCCATTCTTCACCTTCCTCCTCTGGGTCTGATCCAGAAACTGTGCCACTTCTGCCAAGTTTTGCTTTAGCTGAGCTCCTGAGACAAGTGAATCTTAATCCTACCACTGTTTAAGGTGTTGAACATTGCTATCTTTGTAAGAAACAACTGTTGATAAGGATGATCCAACTATGGGTTTGGAAACATGATAGATAAATAAATAGTGCTCAAACGGCTGTATTTCAATAGAAGTGGTTTGGTGGAAAAAATATTTTAGGAAAAAACCCTGTATTTATTATTGGTTTAAATCTTTTTAGCATGATTGCAGACTGGGCAGAAAATCTACTTTTCATGTGGTGTAAAAGAATCCTCCTAAATGAATAAAATATGGGATATGTTAAGAGCTCAGATTAAAACCTAGCAAAAAAGAAGAAAAAAAAAAAGCAGAGAGAACACAGGCTAGTCCCTGTCTCAGCTCTCATTGCCATCTGAGAATTCGTGGTTGGGATCCTATGAAAGAACAACCCCTGGTGGGACAAGAATTAAAATTAGAAGAAGAAAAAAACCCTAAAATACAAAGTGACCCATGAAACCTAGCCTAGAAAGAAGGAGGGCCACCAGAGGAAATGAAGTTAAGGATATGTTTGGAAGGAGTTTGTTTTCTCAAAGCCTTCTGTTTCACTGCAACTGATTTAAAACCAGGGTTATGTTTCAGCAGCAGCAGTTGTAGGAGTGCAAGAGGGGAGTCTGCCACCCCGGCCTCTGCCAGCTGAGTTGTTTCTGGGATTGGGCTCAGAAGCTGTTCATAGGACCAGACCTGGAGGAAAACCTGTCCCTTCCTTCTGATGGCCCAAGCAATGCTGCACAGGGGCACAAAAGATGTCCCTTAGCCTGGCTGCAGGCAAACCCAGGAGTTTGTTGCTCAGCACCTTTCTTTGCTTGCAGGAGTGGTCAGCAGTGATGCAGGCCTGTGCCCACCAACACAGGGATTTGGGCACTGCAGGAGTTGAACCAGATTTTGCTGAGGAACCAGTGTCATGCCATTAAAACCTTTTGCATCATAAATGCTTGTGGAGTCATCATTCCCCTGTCAGCTTCAGCTTCTTCTCTCTCAGATCGATGGCTTCACAAGTATGCCTATTTACTTATTTTATTTACTTCTTGCCTTTGTTGTAAAGATGGCAAATCACTGAATAATACTTTTTTTTTTTTTCAGGACAATTTTTCTATTCAGCTCACTTACTGTCTTGAAAACATCACTGGTGGAGACGTGAGCAAGCTGTCACTGAGCAGAGCTGAAGTGTTGTGCCAGAAAGTTAGCCCCAAGGTGGTGTTCAACACAGCAAATTCCAACAAGGAGATTGGGAATGGATGCAGGAGCAGAGAAGGGGTTTATTCCAAAGGACATGAGTCCTCAGGGAAGAAAGCTAAGCATGTTGGTGGTAGTGACTTCAGTGCAGTGAGATTTCCATGTTCTGGCTAAAGCAATCTTTTCCTCATGGCCAAGTGTTTGTTAAAGCAACGCCCTGCTTGCCTGTTGCCTGTCTCTCCTAAACATACTGTGCAGTGGGAGGGGCAGGACATCAAGCCAGGCTGAAAAATAATATTTTAGGAACTTCAGTGAAAATGTCACTCCTCCTGCAAGTGTACCTGGTTACACAACACACTCCATTCCCCCAGGCTGGCTGTTTTCCAAAGGCTGGGCTGTCACAAAGTGCTAACAGCAGAGCTTTTCATCATCTCACAGTACTGCTCCAAGGGGGCCACATGTGGGCTGTTCTCCACCTCTGGGCACAGACCTGTTCTCCTCAGTGCAATCTCACTCCAGCCAGCATAGCCTTGCTCCTCTGCACACTCCCACTATTACATTCTCCTTAACCACAAGGAGAGTGCTTCTCTCCTCACACTGGGAAACTCTGTGTGTGGGCACATGGCAAAAACAACTGACCCCTGGGGATTTTGTAGCTCCTTTTTGGGTCAGGATGGTCCTGCAGTGGCAGGTGGTGCCTGCTGTTGCATCTTTCCCAGTTGATGGCAGGCACCTTTCCCAGATGTGTTTTCCAGTGGCCCAGGTTCCAGCCCACCTCAGGGGTGTGGTGGGTGGCCATGATGTCCAGTGATGTCAGCTGGGGGTTGCTGACACCATTAAGCAAACACATGTCAAGAGATGGTTCAAATAATAGATAAATGATGGTGAAGTTTCTGCTTAGCAAGGATCTTTACACTTGAAATCCTTGTACTAACCATGTCTGAAAATAGCGGTGTGGACAGGGAAATATAAATTACACTGTCAAAAGCCGAGCTGAGTAAATGCTGCAGTGGGGATGTTTCAAGTTCATTAGTTCTTTACAAAGCCATGCTTATGCTGATTTGGATAGAAAAGATAGAAAAGTGTCTCCAGAGAAGGGATGCAAATCTGCCATCATGGGCCAGGGACTGAAGAGCCTGGTTGTCCCTTGCCACAGCACAGGTGCCTGGGTGCTGAGCTGCACTTGGAAACACATCTCACTGCATGTCATGGCTGAGGACACTTTATTGCTTTCTGTCAACACCCCAGCACGGAGCTAGGAAGTAATATGTGCTTCTAGTGATGTGATCCCTCAGACAGCATTTTAAATCAAGCTTCTGTCTATGGGGAGGCATGAGAGGTCCCGTGACACCATTTTTATTTCAGGAAGAATAAAGGCATTCATCTCTGCAACATTGGATAGATTCACTGCCTTATCCCAATAGGGCATCTTCACATAAACAGCTGAATTAAACTGCAGTCTGGAATAGCAGTCAGGGGTAGGAAACTCAGGCACTAATTTTACTTCTTCACTGAAATTATCTGTGTTTTATTGCTCTGAAGGAGGGTAGCCAGCAGTTTGTGCTGTGGCTTCCAAATAATGGCACTATTTTTCCTCCGAGCCATTTTTGTTTGAATGCTGATAACTGGTATTTATATTCTCAAGCCCAGTTGTGGCCAGGACTGTGAGAAAAAAATCAGAACAAATTCCAACCTTTATTTACAAGGAATTTGGCTGAGCTGTGGAGGTCAAACTGCAGTTTAAATCTTTAAAATGCAGTTTTAGTTATAGGACAATTGCACTAAGACAGCCAAAAGAGGAATGGTGATAACAATTTTAATACCAATGGGAACAGCTGATTTGAATTAAGCTTTTTCTCTCAAGTGAGAGATAGCAGCCCTTATAAGGACCACAAGTCTGCCGTGGTGGAGCTTTTCATGACCATTCATAGTCACAACCTTCCTGAATGCCGTGTAAGATTTGAAAACATTATCCCAATTTTACAGATGTAAAAGACTTGGCCTGAGACCTCCCCTGAGAGCACTCAGCAGTCTTGCAGTTGAGCTGTAACTTGTGAGAATTACTCCCATGCCCTTCTCACCTTCCTTGCCCTACACCAGCATCCTCCAGGCTGGATCTCACTCTCTGCCCCTTGGGCTGATGACAGCCCTTAGATGGATGTTCATGCACTGCCCAGCTGCTTTGAGTGAGGGCAGAAGAATCAGCAAGCCCCTCTGGTCCTTGGACTTATTTCATTCTCCAAGCAGTAGAAAATAAAGATAAGGAGAAAAAAAAATCAGTGTGTGGGGTAGAAAGCTGATGAAGGATATAGATTTGTATGCTCAACACAGCCTATGGTGTACTTAAATAACATAGTAAGTATTTTAAAAATCCAATCCTTTTTATTTTAAAAGTAAGCATTGTGAGTATACAGCTGGGAGAATTAATAATTTGGTGTTATTTTTAGTTCTTTGATTTGTTTATGCATTTTGAAAGTTGCTTCAGCCTCAGTAGGTCTAACAACCCAAGAGGTCGGGAAAATGTGAAGTGCATTGTCCTTGTATGTTTTCTCCTTTTTAGGTTTTGATTCAATATGATTTTTTTTCAAGTCAGTTTGTATTACTGTTGGATCTGAGTGTGTCCATCAGCACATTGTAAAGATGCAAAGCCCCAAATTCGCAGAAGGTTGCTACCTTACCTCACCTTTTCACAGACCTGGCAATTTTCCTTATCCTTAGCAGCAACTGGGGATAAAATCTGCATGTGAACTGCTTACAGCAGGACCTGCCCTATTCACCCCATAAGATAGGACTTCCCTGCCTTCTCTCTGCCTGCCCTTTGCAGAGTTTCCAACAGTGTCCTGGCTCCCAGCAGCTCAGACTACCAGGGTAAGAAGAGAGCTCTGCTCCAGGCAACCACTTCTCCCTCCTCCGAAGCATCACTGCTGGAGAGACACAGAGGTTTAGCTTCTCCCACCTGGCACCAGGGTTATTTCTGAAACATATTCCCTCCCCTTTTGTACAGAAGGCTGCATCCCTCTCTCCCCATAAGTGGGGCAACTTCTGAGCAGCAGAAATCCAACCCTGGGGCTCCATGCTGCAGAGACTGTACCTTGCTGGAGACAAGTACTGCAGACGGCTGCAGCTGCTCAAGCCAACTGGGACGGCAGCCGCCAGCCCCCACGCACCAGCCCTGCAGCTCAGGTGTCCTCAGGAAGGAGAGAATTAGTGAGGACTTTAATGCTGGATTAGGCTGCCCCAAGTTTTCCCTTTTTCTCCTACCACCAGCTGAGCCCATGGAAGCAGGCGGTCTCCGGTGTGGGTTACAGCCTGGGACTGCCTCTCGGAGTGGCCACGTCCTCTCCTTGACCCACAGCCCCTCTGCCTCTCCATCAAGCATCTTGAGGTGGCTGATGCCAGGGGGTGTGCCCCAGGGCACCCCAAGGGCGTAGGGATGGGAGTTGCTGGAGACTACAACTTACAACCCAACCCTGTCCTCTGCTGTTTAATGTCTGGAGCTGAAATGAAGCATTTTGCAAAAAAGGCTTTTGCCTCTTCACTCTGTCTTTTTCAAAACCCATCCACCTGAACATGGGTAGAGCCCCCAGCACTACATTTTAAAAATGTTCTCCCCTGTGTTTTCAGACATTCCCATTTTCCATTAAACCTTTGGGATATTCCACAAACCTGCAGAGAAATCTGCAGCTGTCCTGGTAGACTTTAATGGCCCTTAAGACTGGGAGGATAGAGCAACCCAATGCTGTGGCCTTGCTCCACAGAAGGAGACGCACCATTCCCCCTGTGGTCAGACCTGCAACCATTAATGTAACTACTGGGAAACTGGAGCTGATGACTTGTTGAGAGGTAGCTGGTATAGGCTTCTTGGCTGGATTTAGACAGCCCAGCAGGCTGCCCTTCCACAGCAGTCATGTGGAAAGCCGCAGAGAAGATCAGGATATTGCTAAAATGCCATCTTTCTGAAAAGCCAGTTCAGTGGCTGAATAAACTCATGTGGATTCAGGACAAAAAACCCATAGTCATGCACCACAGAAATAAGAATTATAAAAGATTTCAGATATGATTTATCCCTGGGACTTAAAGATTTGCCAAAACTACCGTGTGCCAAAAACCAGGAGAACATACAAGGATATCACTTTTACCCCATTTCTCATTTTTCCTTGAACATCTGCTACTTGTTGTTCCTAGAGGGAGGTTTGAGATGAGGAGACACACCAGATCTGACCCACTGTCATAATTCTTTTACTTTCTGCTATGTGGTATTCATTGTTTAACCCCAGTTGACTTCAAACAACTCCGCAAGGGTTATCTGCCACCCTCCTTGGGAGCTCCTCCTCACCTTCCGAGAATTGCACATCTGAGTTTCCTCCTGATAATTCATTAGTGTTTCCCAAAGGGTAATTAAAAAGCTTTTGTTAACATCTGTCAGGTCTGCCTGCTGAATTGAACACACCTTGGAGGCAGGAGTTTGTTACAAATCTATCTGGGTCAAAAAGCCAGAGCATGACCCTGCTGTGGCTCCCAGATCTAGCAATGCCAAGTCCTGAGGAACTGACTCTCAAAAAAGCAGGTTCCTACACTGTCGTGTGGTTTCAGGTAACCTGTGCTGTTCTCTCATAGAAGGAGTAGCAGCAGGATTGACAAGCCAGGAGGAATCCGGCTTCTTTTTGTGGAGACACAACCTTGGAGAAATCTCTGGCCCTGGAGATTTGCTTTTCATTTTCTGCTCTACAAGTGCAAACAGAGTAGAGAAGCTGCACCCAGGCTGATGGCTCCTGACCCTCCTCCTGCTCGAGATGTGAGGCAGCAGGAGCCTGAAAATCATGGTTGTGACACATTAAGTAATTGAATTCTATCTGTCACAACAAGAGCCATGCTCTGTGCAGCACCGCTTGGCTGCTGGTACATGAAGTTTCTCAAGGACAGCTGAAGCAAAATTTGCTCTTTGGGAAGTTGGTGGAGCTTTAGAAGTTCATGCAAAAGTGCCATGAGCAATCAGTGTTTTTCACAAGAAATGTTTTAAAGTAAGCACAATTCTCCTTTAGTCAGTGTGATTATCCCTCAGTATTTTCAGTCTTGTCTAAACCAGGCTTTAGGAAGGTTTCACTTCCAACATACATTTTTCTTCATAGGACAAGTCAGGGGAGGTGGGACAATCTCATGGTACACACCCTGAGCTGAGCAACAGGGTACAGAGACAATTCATAGCTCAGGCCACAGACCCTGCCTGTGTGTAATTGTGCCACTCAGAGCAGAACCCCAAAGGAGATGGGGCACAAGCATGTTTGGCTTCTGTTGAATGTGTCCTGGCACAGATTTTGCATTGTGCTGTGGGCATGTGCTTCATGTACCAGAGCCCAATTCATTGCACACTGCCCATGTTCTTGTTCCCCTGCCATGCACTCTGCAATGCTGCTGCTCTGAGTAAATGGCCAACATCAGCCAAAGCTTTGGGAAAAACCTCAAGAAAAACATCCAGAACCCAACTCACCAGTGCAAGTCCTGTCTGCTTGGAGAGGTCACAGTGCACATCGCAAGGTTTGGGTCCAGCCTTCCCAGCTCAGCTTGGTGACCCTGTTCAAGCTGCTGAAGATACTCAGCTTGGGTGGATATAGGAGCAAGTTTTCCTTGCACAAGCAAGTCAGTTTCTGGGAAAAGTTTACATCAAATTTCAGGAGAAGTTGCAATCTGTGCTAATAAAAATTCACAGATTTTTTTTTTGGCCTGACAGGAGGTAATCCAATCCTGTGACTTCCAGCACTAACACAGCCCCATGCATTTGAGCAGTCATGTGGCTGACAAGACAGCTTGGTGGACAAGCCCTCACAACTCCAGTGGGAAGAGCGAGCCTTGACAGCCCCCACAGCTTGGTAAGAGCAAAATAGCATTTCTTACTCACCAGCAGCGTGGGGATGCTGTGCCAGGGTGTTCTAAGCCAGGACACACAGTGCTCAAGTCCATAAAACCAGTTGTCAAAGCCTTTGGGGTGCTGCTGTCCCTGGGAGGTCCTGGGAGCTCACAGGAATCTTGATGACAATGTCCCTGCCAGCTGAGGCACGTCTGTGTGAGCCCTATGGGAACAGCACCCCCTGAGCTCCCACATCCTTCCCTGGGGCTGCGTGTGCTCTGGCACTGAGTGCTTTTAGTTCTGATGCCCCAGAGGTGGATCCAGAGGAGTGAGGGCGAGGTATGTTGGCATCTGTAGTTGTAGCAAGAATTGACCAGTATGAAGAATAAAAGAATTGATCAATGGGTCCCATTTTACAAAATGCAGATCAGAGTGCATTAAAACTGGGATCTCACAACACTGCCTCGCCTTTCCTCCAGTGGGTCACATAGGATGTTTTGGAGATGGTGGCCTGCACACATCCTTTTGGATTGTGAGCTGGGGTCCCTGTTACCTGGGGACCAGGTTTGAAGATACCAATGGCTGTGAACTTCCCTGTGCTCCTCAACCAGAGTGCCAAGGGCTCATGCAACACCTGATGTCTTCAGGTACCACTTGGCACCACTGGCAAGGCTGAGCCAGTCTCCTACGAAAATTTTTTCATCAGCTGGCATGAGTTCCCATCTGGGTCAAACTCAAACTTCCTACTAGAAGGGCTCAGTTTTAGCTTTTTTATTTTTTTTAAAGCAGCTCTTTGCTTTATATTTTGAGCTAAAGTTTTTAAGGATCCTGAGGCAAATCCACCTCAGATGGTAGATCCTGGTATTGCAGATGAAGCAAATAATCAGTAGTAAATAACATGACATGCACCAGGTTTTCCACACATCATTATGGAGGAAGCCACGTGCCCAGAAAAGACTTATGGCATACAGAAGCAGAAATCTACAGAAGTAATGAACATTTTAAAGCAGAGAATATGCCTGTTCAATAGATGAATCTTCTTAATTAAAGAAAAGGGAGTATTATTCTGAATATACCCTTTTGAAGTGATTTTCTAGAATCAATATTTTGGATTAAAAAACCCCCTGCTATAGATCCCCATGCATCTGTCCTGATGGCAGGACAGTTTGTGCAAAGTGTGTGCACACAGCTACTGGTGGCTCCTGGGACACACTTGCTTTCTGTGTGCCAGCCACCACCTCTCTGTGTGCCACGGTTATTTTGGGCAAGGTTGGGTGGACTGGTGTAGAGACAACCGGCTTTGAAATCCCCCGCTGGGCTTTATAGGGAAGGAGCCCGGGGATGCAGGATGCGGGAGGAAGGCTGAGGCACAGGCAAGCCAGAAGGAAGCACTGGGAACACGGAGGTGGGAGCTTTATAGGATAAAAGCAGGGGACAAGGACAAACTGAGGGGACAAGTAAAATGCTAAAGACAAGGTGCTACACTGCTGAATATTTCAGGCAGTTAGAATAACTATTCACACCTCAGAAATGCCATGGTTTATTTAACATGTCATTTTTTGCCCTTTTGCCCCCAGCCCTGAAGAGAAGGGAGCAGCTGCATGGCATCCCCAGAAACCCAAACCCTGTCCCCTCTGCCTTCTGCAGAATAAAGGTATTGTGGGAGCTTTGCTTACAGTATTTGAAGGAGTTCAAGCCTGTGAAGGAGTTCAAGCCGCCTCAGAGGTGATTGGCACTGAAGCACAACTCCTCCTGGCACCCCAGATGGGACGAGCTTTGCCCGCTCCTGCATCTGCAGTTCAGGACACGGTGCAGATTTTGTCTGCCCCTAGGATGCCCTGAGCTGACAGCACCAGGATTGGTTTGGCTGCAGTTACATTTTTCTTCTGCAATAAAAATGAAACCATTGAGTAAAATATACCCAGTAGGAAACATGAAAATCTGCAAATGGAAAGCACAGGAAAAGGTTTTGTTGCCATGCCAGCCCTATATGCACTGATGAACAATGAAATATAGTGACTTCTGCAACATTCATAAAAGCAGAGTGCCAGAGGAGACTTAGGGCTGGCAGAGGCAGAGAATAGTCTGTGGATCTTTGGTTGGGTCCAGAGGGTGGACTGTGTTCTCTTCACTGCACCAAAAGGAAAGAGAAGGCAGAATGTGAGTCCTGACTCATACCTGCACTGAGCACATACGCACAAAAAATTAGCAAAGTTTTTCAGATGTTATTTGAGCAGGGAAAAAGCAAAGGAGGATGGAGGGATTTCTCACCAGTCAGGAAGAATGAGAACGTAATTGCAAAGATGCAATATCCTCTACCTTCCCTGTGTCAGGTCTGGAGTTCCCAGCATGAAATGTGCTGCTTTACTCTGTTATGATAGGGACAAAATCAAATAGAGCACTGCAGCCATATGGGCCAGCTATGGAAAACCAACACTTGTGGGCTCATGAAAGGAAAACTCAGGGTGCCTCCCTGCACCCACCTAGTACAGAATGGGGCTCAAGCACCCCAAAGTCAGTGTGGCTCTGGCAGGTGCCCTGGTGGAGGGCGTTGGCCCTGTGAGGTGACTGCAGCAAGGAGACAGGGATGGAGCCCTGGGGTCCCACTGGTGTTTTTCCCCAGGCAAGGAAGGAGCCAGTTGCAGGCAGCAGGAAGGAGGATGGGGAGGGATAAAAAGGAAGAACCCCCTGACCAGAGGCCTCAGCTGATGGCCGTGCCCAGGGCGTGAGCCCTGGCTGCTTCTGGTCCGGAAACGCCATTGGGGGGCCCAGCGAGGGCCAGCTACGCGAGGAGAAAAGCAGCCTCAGAGCATGTCTAAGGTCATGACACTTGACCTTTCCATTTCTTTTCCTTTTTGAAACCTGATTACATCTATTTTTAGGCCTGTGCTTGGGGAAGGAGGGGGAGCAGGGTGGGCTGACCCTGCCCAGTGCACAGCTCTGCTGTGTTCCCTCCTTGTGCCTGCCCCTGTCTGCACACTGCAGTGATGGCCCCACGTGCCCACACACTCTCCAAGTCACTGAGTGAGCAGGAATGGTACCAGGGTGCTTTCACCACCCCAAAACCCCTGCAGACTGAGGTCTGCTTGGCATATGTGAGGAGCAGGAGCACGTGTTACAGCTGGTTTGGACAGGGAGTAATGCTCCATAGTGAGCAGCTTCCAAGGGGATTCACTCTGGGTGGGGGAAGACATGGTTTGGTGCAAAGGAGTGAGGTTGCTGCAGACCTGTTCTGAATTGAGAATAACTCTGTGGGTGCTGCTGGTGAGTGGGGGGCTGCTGGGAAGGTACTGGAATGGAGGAGGGACTTGGGGGTGTCAGAGTAAGAACACAAAAATGGCCATCTTTGAGACTGATTATTGCAAACCAACTTAGGCTTTGGGTTTTTAGCTCTAAGGCAGGACAAATCACACTTGAAGCAACAAGGAAAAGGGTGTGAAATAATCATTGTCTTCATCAAGTTAATGTCTATTTTATTTTCCCGTTTCAGCTTATCTGAGCAATAAGAAAAATAACAAAAACCCCCCATAACCTTCTGGCAGACTGTTTTGCCAGGCAGACACAGCTTTTCTCCCACATCAGCTGCCTGACTGCCAGGAGCACAAAGGGGGAAAGCGCGGAGCTGGAAAGCCAGCAGTGTGTCCCCAGGTGGGGCTGGGCTTTTCCCCTCTCTCCTCAGGACCCGGTGTTACTTCACCCGGTATGGGTTTTGCATCCTGCCTTTCCCACAGCTCTGCCCAAAAGCAAGCCGGGAACAGCAGCGCTGAGAATGAGGGCTGGGGGCTCTCCACTACTTTGTTCTGTTTTATACATTGGCATTTGGAAAAAAATAATGATGAAGGCCACTTTGGTGACAGTGGCTGGGAGAGGGGTGGACTTGGCTCCCCAGGAAGCAGTTCCTGTGATCATCAGCGTTCAGCTTTTCAGAGGGATGCGAGATCATGCCCTAAAGGGACTCTTCCATGGGGGAGCACTAAGAAAGTGCTGCTTGGTCTTTCTGTATGGCAGAATCCCTCTCTCTCTTTTTATTTTAAAGCAAAGGTTATCCTGCTCACCCAAGGCCTGACTTGTTTCACATCACCCATACAGCAGCATCTCACAAACATTCAACAACAACAAAAAATTGTGTGTCTGTTTTCCAATATGATATTTACATGTTATTTCATATACCAAACACACATGCACACAAAGCTTTCCACTTTGTGTTTTTCCTTTAAAAGGCCCAGGGTATGGTCAACCAATTCTCTTGGCTGCTTAGCAACAGGCAATTGAGCCTGCCTATCAATTCTCAGTTTATAATAACCTGAGGCAGACCTAGATTTTTGTTTTCCCTTGAGCTTTTGTCTTCCCTTCCCTCTATAATAAATACCAGAAATGTAGGGGCAGCATGTGTCAGAAATCCTGCAGTGGAATATCTTTCATCACGCTGGCAGGGCTGCTCCTCTGGCAGGACAGAGCTCCAGGTCCCACATGCTCTACTCTCCTTTGTTAAAATATTTGAGAGATTCATTCTGCATTAGACCACACCTCATCATAGATTTATCATTTAAATAGCTAAGTTAAAATAACAAATTTTCTTTTTTTGTGTGAAAAGCAAGACCCAGAGTGTTCACCTGGACAGAGAGACTGAATGCAACCCTCAAGATATACAAATAACCTGGATCTCTGTCTTTGAAGGTGCTATAAATAAAGAGACAAAATATAATTCATTTTAGTGACCAGTGGAGCCCTAAACAGCATGTCCTGCACTGCAACTTAAGGGGCTGGAGCTGAGGGGCCTGGCTGTGCCCCTGGGGAAAATGGCAATGGCAGAGCATGAGTGGGTTGGGAACGGAGTGTTGTGCCTTAGTGGGCACTGAGGAACTGCTGCCTTGTGTTGGGGAATGGCAGCACGTGGTGATGATGGAGAGGAGAGTGTTCAGCCCACCCTGAGAGGTGCCTGATGGGCAGTGGGTGGGGTGTGGTGGGGTCTCATGGCCAGATTTGCTACAACAGTGCACTTCCTCTGGAACACTCTTGTTCTCCAATGGCAGCACCTTAGGGATGCTGCTTGCTGTCTGTCACTGCCTGTACTCAGGAAGGAAAAGCAAGCTGTAAAGCCCGGAGATAAGGCAAACCTCTGGAGATAAAACGTGAGCAAATGGGAGAAGTCTGTTCATCCACCTCTGCCCCATGAGCAGGGCTGTTCTTAGAGCTTGGGGTGGGGATGGTGTGACCCCTCCATACCGGGATGACTACAATTCTCAGAGTTATCCTGTTCCAAACCTAAGCATTTCCATCATAAAGAAGCATTTCCAGGAGACTGACACATTTTTTACAAGCAGGTGGCCAGGAATAGCCCAGCCACCATACATGTCCTGGATCACGCTAGAAAGAATCAACATCCCTGGTGCTGGCCCGCAGCCCTCAGCCTCAGCACAGCTCTTGTGCTCGCACAGCGTGGTGCAAAGTTGCTGCCTGCAGCACTCTTGCCCACAGCCACGTTCTCCCTGCCCATGGTGTTCCTTGCCCAATCTGCAGGTAGCCTCCAGCTCTCCTGGCTGCACTCCCCACAGAGGATGAGCATTTTCCCTCACGTGGGGAGTCCTGGCTCTTAGGGAGAGGCTTTGCACCATCCAGCCCCTCACCGTGTCAAGATATCGCTGCCCCATGTGGGTCCCTGCGCTCCCCAGGCACTGTTGGCCTCTGACCCACAGCAGCAGCAGATGCAACATCAGACGATAACCAATGTGATACGAATACAGCACTGTCCCTCATCTCCCTTATGACATCCCAGCCTGTCTGAAGGGGACCTGCAAACGACCTGCAAACAAAGGGCTGAAATGCTCTCCTTTCACTCAGGTCTTTGCAAGTCCCGCAGGCAGACCCTGATTCTTACCTGGCCTCCGCTGTAGGCACATCAGAGGACCAAGTGCTGTTTCACCCAGAGCTCATAACATAAAGGATGGTCAGAAACTGCTGGCAGTGCCTTTGCTTTCTTGAACTTTCTCTGTGGACCAATGGGTTCTTTGAACTCTGGTTCATGCTGATTCAAGAGATGGCAGAGATGACGTGGATGGAGAAATCCATTAATATGCATGGACCTCCTCTCACAAGCACCAGACACCAGAATGTTCCTCTTGCAGTGTAAGTGGAGATCATGCTAGGGAAGGAGAGCTGGGGGTCCCCAGGGTTCCAGGACAGCTCATGTGCTCACAGCCCTCCCCTCCAGGCTGAATTGTTCTGAGCTGCTGGATCACGTAATACCATCACACATCTTTTGTTTGCTGGAAATTCAGCAGAGGATCCAGCTTTCTATAAAACAGGATGTCTGGAAATGAAACATAAGCAGGCTATAGAAGAGGACTGGCCTAGGTGTTCCCTTAAGTGTAACTTAATGGAAGCAGCACATCACTGGGAATACATGTGGACAGGACCTTTATCCAAGAGGCATCCTACAGGAAAGCCACATCCCTGCATGATGAAAATGCAGTCAAGTGAATTTGTCAGTATGAAGCTTGTGGTATGGCTCTCTGCAGAACCTTACAGTGGGAGGCTAATGTCACATTGCCTTTGTGGAAAGTTCAGTTATAACTGTGCTGAAGAATGTACCAATCTGTCTTCTCCTTCATGTTAGGACAGTAAAGTTACAGGACAAAGCAAGTTCTTCCCTTCAAAATAGGGTATCAGGGGAAAAAAATACTTTTCACAAAATCTGTGCATTTGATTTGTTCATAGCAGGAATTAAAAATCTACAAAGACATCCAGGACGCTTGGTGCACTATTGTTTTCAACAGTAATTTCTGGATGCAAAGCATCCAACAGGCATTGCAAAAATGCTACGCAACCTTTCAGGAAAGGGGAAATATTATAAAACATATTAGCTGGCTGTCATGTAAATGAGAATAAACTTCACTGAAGCCACACAAGGGCTTGTCATTACAAAATTGACAGCATTTTAAGTGTACCTTTAGCTTACAGTAACTAGTGCAATTCTCCACTGGACACCTCTTTCTGCAACAGTTAATAAACTTTTAAAAGTTTACTTATGGCTAAGAGTATATGCTTAAGAAAATAGAACAACCAAAAAGAAAACAAAATATGGGAACAAATACTCAGAGGAGAGTTTTTAGCATCCTGAATTCAACTCTGGCTCTCAAAATGTTGACATTTTTCTGGATACAGTCTTCCCCTAGACCCCTGTACATTTATGCACCTGTAGATCTGGTGCACAGAGTAGAATGAGATCCTTTCCCACAGCAAGGATGCAGCACTGGCAGTATTTGAGGAAAACAGCTTTGCTTTACCAAAAAAAGAATCAGCAACAACTACAAAGTCCAAACCAGAATAACACTGAGGATAGAATAAAAGCAACTGGGAGTGCAAACTGCTGAGAAAATGGCTCCAGTGTACAAGAAAATAATTTGTACTGAAGCTTTGTGTGTCCTCAACTATTTATTATGTTCACACACGGTGATATATTAAAATTCTTGTTGGCAAAATGTCCATTCAAAATTAAATGATTTAAAGCTTTAGCCTCACCCTGAGGATTTTTGTTGTACCAAGTCACGTTTGTAATAAACTTTATTAAATGTGATAAAATATTACACAGCTCGAACAGAGAAATCCAACAGGGAAATCATGTCCATTTTTGTTAAACTAAGTAGCAGAGCTTTGTCACTGGCATTAGCACAGCTCTGAGTTTTGCCAGAGATATGTTTTAGAAAATTTCCCCCTAGCTTTTAATGAATAATTGAAGACAATATATAACTGAGACGCTTGCTTGCTACCTCCAGAGTTGGATCCTGGAGGAGCATTAAATTAATTTTTAATAACCTATGCTATGGTTAAAGTTATAGGACACAAATATTCATTCTAAATATACTCATCATATAAAGAATAATCCCAAGGTTATGACTAAGAAAGCAGAAAGGGAAACATTAGCACAGCTTACAGCTACTCCAAGTTACTTTTCAGATACTGTTTGTTTGTGCCTCCTACCTACATGTTCCATGACTTTAACAGTGCATCATTGTGTGAATGCTCAAATTTTCCAGGGCAGTTCTCCTTGCTTTTGTGGTCACCTTTTCCCTCCAGAAGCTGGGAATGATGAGGCCTTTCAAGTGTATGAGGTCTGTACAAGATCTTACCCATCTAAATGATTTATCAGTGAGGAGGCAATTTCTGTTAGTGCCTCAGGGTGATGCTGAAAATGTTTCACAAAATTATTATTCAGGAAAAATTCAGTATAATAAGTTGTCTGCAAAATAAATTTGTAGAGAACAATGTAATCATTAGGAAATCCAGCCCATTTTAAGTAATTGCTAACTGCACCTAGGCCTCCATTAATCACTGCATAATTGTGTTTCACCTAATATTAACTCTGTCCTCAAGAAAGGCTGGTTTATCTTTGGAATAAATGAACACAATAAAAGAAGGGAACAATGAGGGATTGACAAAATCAGCACAAACTTTACACCAAAAAAGAAAGAGGAGTTACCAAGTACCCTGTGCCATGGGTGACTCAGTATTTGTATAGAACTTCCACAGTATACATGAAGATGAGCAGCATGCAAAAACATACCTGAAGGCAGGTAGACTACATTTTGTGGGGCTGTGATGGAGCATGAGGGTTTAGGACATTGTGCCCAGCAGAGCTTTTGTTTTGTCAGAAGCACTAAGCAGCTTTGGAACCCCTGGTTTGCAATTTCTTGTATGCAGATAGACCATGCTCCCTATACAGACTTACACAGCTTTACTTGGATGAGAGAATATATTTTCATTTTGGTATTTGAAAGAGTATCTTCAACAGATTTTTCAAATAAAGGCATGAATAAATTTCCAGGCTTTTAAGAGAGACCCATGAGCTGAGAAAGTCCTTTAGGACTCCTTGAAGACATCTGAAGACACCTGCAAATGCAGTAAGGTCTCTCTGGCTTTCTCCTGCCACCCAGTTAGGGATATGCTACTAAATTATAATCAGAAATCTCAGCTGTACTAGGAAGGAAGTGGGTAAAAACTCCTAAGTGCTAAAGCAATCCTAAACTTGTTGTTCCTTTTCCTCATTTTTAGATGAGAGCATAAACTGTAGATGAAATGTGGCTCCTGCCAGAAGATTACAGTTATGGTTTCTATACCCAGTAAAGAGGGAAAGAACCATAAGTATATGCAATTACTTTTTTACTTCCTGACTTTGACCATGAGGGGTTTAGACCTGCAGGGCGTGTTGTCCCACTCACTTTTCACCATCTCAAAATGAAGCACAGATTTCTGGCTAAAACCAGAATGCACATACATCCCTCAATTTTACAACACATATTTTCCCTCCAAAGTCTGTCATGCCAGGGCAACAAAGACCTGAGCAGTGAAGAAATGTTTGCAGCCATATGGGCTTTTAAATTCTTATTCATTAATTTGATTTTTTTTTTTTTTTTTTTGTTTGTGGTAATACAGAGTGCAAGAGACTGAGCTATTCCAGCCATCATACAAATACTGACCAAGACAAGCTTCGCTGTTACTAAAACCTTTGTGAACTGGTTAGTCACATCTAGATGAACACTTCATGACCTTTTAGAGAAAGGTCTTGCAAGCTCAAAGATTAAACAGAGAGGAATGTGCATCTGATCATGCAATACATTAATGCCCCTGTGTTTAAATATCACCTGGCTGGAGGGATTGTGGGTTTCGAAGCCAGCAACATCATCCTCCAGGAATCTTCCCTTATTTGAATTATGCAAAATTGAATTAGAGAATTGACTCAAAACACCATAAGCTGCTAATTCTGTCAGCACTGCTACAAACTCAGGCAGCAATTTTAAGAAAGGCCATTCCTCACTTTTGTTTCTGTGGTTATTTTTATTTTAATTTTACTTATCTTTTTTTTAGACAAGCAGGGCTCCTCAGGTCACTTCACCTGGGAGGTTGCTGTGATCAGATGTCCTCCCCTGGGGCTGCACAGGCAGTCCTGATGTGGACAGCATTGGCTCACCCGTGCTAGCTCGGCTTCTCTGAGACATCACAGCACCCTGCTAACAGGGTGAGCCTCAAATCATGCAGTCTATGCACAGCAGTGCCATAGCTGCCAGTTGGTGAGAGAGATCAAATTAAAATGCTCTAGTGCTCTTTGTTAAGTATGCTCTAGCACTTTGAATTGTGTGAAATTGAAGGATTTGCATTTAGTCTGATTTTTTCAGCACTCCGTAAAAGTTGCAGCTCTGTCTCAATGGACTGTCTGAAATGAATGCAAGCTGAAAATGGAAGTTACCCATGCCCTTGGATGATAACACAAGCAGGATTCAAAAACTCAGTCTACAACTACAACCCACTGACTCAATGAACTTGAAACACCCCATTAAAAAAAAACAACAACTCCGAATGAGAAGTTCCCAGGAGCTTGACAAACCAATGGGTAAAATAATGTGTGGGCTGGACAAAGCACTATCAAGGAAATGCCTTGATCTTGAACTGTGGCTGCCAGATCACAGAGCAGTCTTGAGGGAGGACATCAGGTTCCCATCCGATTGCCGCTTTTACTGAATGGTCCCAGAATATCCCATTACAGAGAGAGGGTGCACACAGCTACCACAGGCATTAGCTGACTACTCAACTATGTCCTTGCAACATATATAAAATCAAATGACAAAGGAGATGATGAAAGAGAAACAATCAAAAAGAAATTAAAACTGACTAGTATCTTAATCTACAGTAAATTGCCTTGTGTTGTCCTGAGTAGCTAGGTAGGGGTGTTGGTACTAAATAAGAAGAAAATCAACCCTGTTCTTTTTATTTAATCTCAATGTTCAGAACCATTCATGTTGCATTGCAGTTACATTTGGCTCAGACTCGGGCTGCTCTCACTTTTCCGCAATCTTATTCCCTGTTAAAATCCAAGAGAACTTTACAAAGGGGATAAGCAGCTCAGTTTCAGGCATGTTGGGGGAGTCTGCAGTTAGCACAGTTCACAACACACATATTTAAACCTGTGCTCTTTTGGTAAATACATTAAGAAAAGCAAAAGGGTTAAAAATCATCTAAAGTCACTAAAATATGGAGCCACACAAAAGCCAAAAGATATGGAAATAGAATATCACAGAAAAGACACTTTCAGAATACAGAAGCTGGCAAGGAAATATTAAATTTCAGCTCTACTAAATAAAATATCTTCAAAGGTTTTTTGTCTTAAAGACATTGCTGAGCTCATAATCAATCAGTCTGGCTACTTAGACACAGTGTCCCATCGGAGGTTTTAGCAAAAAATGAAGTACTAAATTATTCAGCAGTTAAGTAATTGTGTAAGGAATATGTAGCTGAAAAGGACAAAATGCAAAACAAGATTATTTCCCCGTTACATCAGTATATACTGTAGTTTTAACAGGGCTTTCCAGGGAGATATCTACATATTTTTTCCATACATAGAATTGAGATCCCAGCTTTTAATCTTGTATTTTAAAGTCAAATTACTCTACTATTTATATGCAGCTGAAAAGGACCGCCTTTCTCAGCTTTTAAAATTAACATTTTTACTGTATTTACAGCAATGTTTTCTCTTTCTCAGGCTACCTTTTTTATAAAAAATACCCAGCAAATACTCCTGCCCTTCTCTATTACAAGTTTGCACAATGTTAAGCTTATAAAGAACTATTAGGAAAGTCTCATCTTTGTATACATGTATATGTGTACTGCACACATACCGTACATGAATATGTCCAAGGAGCCACAGAGAGAACACTTTTCAGACAAATACTATATATTTTCAGAAAGACAACTGGAAATAACTAAGTGTAAAAATTTCAGTTTCCTCAGAATGGTTTTCCAAGCTGTCATGTACACAAACCAGATGAGATTTACATTTTCCATGAAGAGTTTTTATGAATTTTGGATATCTTCTTTTTTATGAATTTTGGATAAATCAGCTCTAATCTTCTGGAAGACTTTCCCTTTTTCAGTCTTCCTCAAAGATTCATTATCAATCTTTTGAATGTCTTACAAAACATGAATACAAGCCTACTAGTGCTGGAGACTGTATCCCAGCTGTTAATAGCCGTAAGAACAATGACAAAACAGGCACTATTGCATGCAATTTCATGCAATTTTCATACACAGCTGTTAAAACACAGGCAGGAGTTCTGTAACACTGGAATTCACAAAGAACTGATACTGTAAAATGTTACACCAACACCTCACAAAATGGAGAATGTTGTTTGCCTGCATCTCAAGGTCACAGTATTAAACAGCATCAAAATAACTTGTTAAGGTGATAAGTTTTGTCTCAAGCCCCCATCTCTTTTATTTTAGCATTGAATTTCCTTCTGGCAGCTGCACTAAAATACTAAACCACTCTCAGAGGCTGAATGACACGATCTGGGCATCACGGTTTATTGACTCATGACGGATAACCAACACACATTTCAATTCTTTGATCAGTGGTAGGGTTTCTTACTTACCTTTCAAATATATGCTGCAAATTTTTATACAGTAGAAAAGCTCAAATCTGAGCCAAACAATAATGATTAAAACAGCAAGACATCAACTCTACCTAATTTAATATTAGGATTTGTTTTTAAAGAGGGTGCTTCTTTGAACTTCACACCTAACATTTTCAGTTGTTGGTCACAGAGCAAGCAGGAGTGTTGTACTGGATAAAACTACAGTAGATGTCAGTACTCATTCAAATGTATTTGTACAATGAGGTGGCAGCACTGTGTTGAACAGAATTTGAAGTCTTCTGCACTACTTAAAAACACAACAGTTTCAATTCATCGTGTTTCCACCCTGCCATAGTGATAAAAGAGTTTCAGAGTTCTAACCCCTTTTTTTCCCTGCTACACATAAAATGTTAGAAATCAAAATGTAATTCTGACAGATTGAACCCATATACATTTACCTAAATGGATAATTCTGTTACTTTGGTGACAGTCTTCAAAATAAATCAAACATGACCAAATAAACACCTACAACATGCACTTTCCCCCCTCCCCCACTCTTTTTCTAAGCATGTTTAAGAGGCCCATATGTTTGTAAAGGCAACTTGATCATTCAGCAGCAAAACCAACTTACACAAAGTGCACTATAAAAAAACACTGTTAAGACCCAGACCTTACACTGCTGAATTACTGACCTATACTCAACCTTCATTTTTATATTGCTAAACTTCTGAGCAGTTTTAGAGATTTCATAATGTATCTCCTTCAGAACTCAAGGAAAAAAATGGAACTCTGGTTTATTGCACAGACCCAAGACTCTAGCCCAGAGGAACCACCAGAAATGTAAGCTGCCATGCTACCCTTTGAGGGCTGACACATTCTGCCAGAGGATTTTGGCTACTTTCCCTTAGAAGGAATGGTGAGAATCTCCAGATGCATCCCAGACTAGAAACGTTTTACAGCAACTGCTTCTACACTTAAGCTCAGTCCCACTCGCCCTTGTCAAGCTTTGCCTTCTCCAACCTCCATTCCACATCAGGGTCTCCATTACTTGTGGAAACATCCCATGCTCTATTTCACAAAGGCACTTTGTCTTCTTCTCCAGCCAGTCCCAGTTGTCTGTTCTGTGCTGCAAAGAGAAGGTGCAGTCACTGCTTTCAGCGATATTAGTGTCAGTCCTCACAGGATCACCTCAGTTTGCATCCCCTCACCTTCCCTTAAGACCTTTCATAATCTCCTCTACAGTCAAACTGGATGGCTGCTTCTTCCCTCAAGCTCTATAAGGGGTCATTCAACTCAAGCAAGAAAACCCCCCACTAATATAGTCTTTGCTTTCCCAAGGACACCCTACTTCCAAAGAGCTGAATGAGGGAATATTGCTGTGCTACAGCTGATGGGACTGGCTCACTTGCTTAGCACAGGTGGGACACAGAGTAGCTGCAGTGGATGGACTGAGGGACCTCAGGTGCCATGGAAGTTAACTACTTACAAGAAACTGTCAGTTGGTCTTCAAACCCTGGATTGAAGGCCTGAGGAAGTCACAGCCTCTGTCCTGATGTTTCAGAACAGACATTTTTGAGATCACAGTGAGGGTTTTTGCTTTGACATCTTAATAAACAACTTGATACTGAGCCTTCTAAAAGGAGAAAACAGAGAACTACACCAATTTCCCTGCTCAATACAAATAAAAATACAAGGCAAGTAAGCATCCGACAATTCCTTTTCTTTTTGCCGGTTATGGTAAATTCAAATGCAGAAATGTTAAGCAGTTGGTCTTTCTAAAATGATATTTTGCAAAGTAGTAATCCAAATACCAAAATGCATTTTGGCACGTAGTACAATGAAAAAGCGTTGACATGCGTTCACACTTTATTTAATTCTTTTCTCAAGGAATAAAATACCAGGAAGGATCCACTAAGGATCCACACATTTGCCATACTGCAAACTCCTTGTTCTTACAGAGAAGTTCTTACTCTTGCAGACAGTCCCACACAAATCAGTGCTTCCTTCCCTTAGATGTCACATTAAACTACTCAGGGTTTAAGTGTTGTGTACAGGATTTGCAATCTGTTAAACTGTAAGTAAAGAGGACTGTTGGTATTTATGGAGCAAATGCTGGAAAACAAGAAGAGAATGACATCTGCTTTAAAGTAACCCCAGACAGTGTAACTGGCATATTTTGAAATTCTAAGGCAACAATGTCGGACGAGCATGTGAAATTCTGCTGTAGACTCCAAGTTAATGTACTGCTTTCTTCTGCAAAGGAGAAATATTCTGATTTCTTCCCCCTGCCACCCTTTTTTTTTTTTTTTTTTTTTTTTTTAATTCAGTGATAGGCAGCAATATGAAATGGCAGCATTGCTACCACGTAACTTCCGTACTTAACTTCTGCATTCAATGAACCCCTTAAGACAGCATGTAATGTCTGGCTGGAGTAGCACACTCTATTGAAGATGATCTATCTGGCAGTATTCATGTATATTAAAAATACACACGCACATTTTTGCAGACTTGCAATTTAATGTATTTTCAGAATTCACTACAAAAATGCGGTTTCACAACTGTAACTATACACTGGGACTCCTACAGTAGTATGGATAATGTACACATGTCTTTCCCAGGACTACCAATACTGTGCATTGTGCAAATTGTCTAGGACTGCAATCCTTTCTCAGCAGCAGTTGGAAGAAAATTTGTGAGCTGAATACTGATATCAAAATACAGATTTAAATAATTTACTCTTAAAAACATTCATATTTATAACCTCTTACAGAAAATAAAACAAGTCATCTGATTATCAGATACATCCCTCAGTTTTTCCAATTCCAAGGTATACACAGGTCTCCATCCTGCAGCACAGAGTAGAAATGCGAAATGCAGAGGTGCATGCCTTGTAGGTAGGGCAACGATTCCTCCATCAGCCTCTTACAACAATCTATCATCTGTGCACTGGAAACACTGGGTTCCTTATACAGCCGATCCAAAGAAAACCTTTCCGTGGAAGTATTGATTAGTTCCTTCTCTGTAATCATCATCCTAGCAAATGGAGAAAATACACAGTGACAAAATTACAACTTCATCTCTTAAAAGCCCCTGCTTTGGAATAAGCATTTCAATATATTGAACATGAATTAAAACAAGAAATAGTGAAATAAGTAGATTATATGCATGTAAAGAAAAGTGTCAATTCATGTACAGCTATGGTGCAGCTGAGATTTTTGTGCAGGTTGATACACGTGTTTATCTCAGAAGTCAGAGTGAACAGTCATCCATGACTATGGGCACTGCATGCCCATGGACTCACATTTCAAAGCCCATGCCATCACATCTTTTTGCTCACTAAGTAACTGGGAAAAAAGACAAAAAATAAAAATCCTTTGAGGCTCCATTTTTAATGTAAGGAATGAAAATACTTAAATAACATTGGAAGTTTAGGTTTTAAGCATAAAATCATGTTCATAATTACTCTGTCTCAATTAAACCAATATTCTGTATGTCATCAAAACCAACAACTGATAGGTACAGTAAACTGATCCATATTAAGTGTGTGTTAGTAACTTCCCAACTGCAGAACTTTGTTGATGTGTTTGATGATCTTAAAGGTCTTTTCCAACCTAAATGATTCTATGAATTTTGAATCCAAGGATTTTTTCCTTCACCCCAGAGAAACAATACACCACGTGGCAAACACAAACTACTCAGAAAGAAAGTTAATGTGTAGATTTAATTAAGTCACTGGAGCTGTGACTGATCAACTGATGAAGAGAGTTCAGGTTCAGCCAGCCCCACTAGCTCAGGCACTGTGCCACAGGAACACAGCTGCACTTCCAGGCCAGCCTGGCTGCAGACACAGCACCACTGCTGCCCTGCAGCACAGAGCCTGTGCTAGACAGGGGAGCAGCTACAAAGCAGCAGCACCGCTGGGATGTCAATCAGCCCAAGCTAAGCACAAACCCAGCTACTGAGACAATTTGCCTCACATGAAAATGCTACTGTGGGGCCTTGCCACTACTCTCCAGAGCTCAGGATGGGACCTCTGTGTACTTGCATGGCACTGAGCTCTGCACAAGAGCCCAGCCCCACTCTGGCAGTCAGCAACGAGCCAAGCCAGTGAGTTAACCTAGAGCAAGCCTGTCTACTCTATGGACCATTTCCATGCCACCTTCCTGAGTGCATTCCCAACTACCTAGCACCAAGCTTTCCAGTTCTGTGAAATCTTAGGCTCCCTTGAAGGAATTCCAGTTAGCTGGAGAACTGCAGGTATGTTTTCTGTCACTTCCCCAGGGAGGCTTCCACCTTTATCACCACACAAACCTGATACTTTACAGAAGCATGGGAAGGAGAATCCTGCATTACTGGAAGACTGACATTATCCACACAGATAACAGAACTTTCTAGAGCAGCAGCCTTTGGATTTCCTTGTGCATTCAGGTCAGAGTTACTGCCACACTATGCTGTTTACTGCATGTAAAACATTCAAGTCCACGTGCAAAGTACAGCCAGTACATCTCAAAGCATTTTCCTTTATCTTAGGGCCTTTTTAACCATCACACGAAGCTAAGGAAAATCAGAAGGACATAATGAATCCAAGGAAGCATTAAGTGGAAAAGGAGTTTCCAGCTTTGATAAAAGAGGAAATATGACACAGCTACAAAACAAAAGCAGAGGTGATACAGAATGACTGTTTTGTATTTCCCATCACACAAGAACAAAAGAATGACAAATTAAATCATCAGACTGTGGGTCTGTAAATCACAGAACACCTCCTCTCTTTTTCATATACACATGTCATATGTGATTCAAATATGCAATTTGCTGCCATTGGATATTTGGAGCCACAAAATGCAAACCGGCTCAAAAGTAGTAAGACAATTAAGAGGAGGGAAAATAAAAAAAGTCTATTGATTGCTATTAAAATGAGATAATGTTTCCAGCTTCAACTATTTTCTCAACCACAATCAGACAGAAACTGGGAAGGAGTATGGAGTAAAAAAACCTACCACATTTTTTGCCCCATGCATAAAGCCTCTCCATAACCTAACGATGATGGGGACAGACATTGTCCAGTATAGTTGTTTACTATTTCATACCAACCAGCAATTACCCAGCACACAAGATGTGCATCTTGGCTCTTACATTGTTATAACACAGCTGCTTGTACTCAGAAGGCACAGTTTCCCTGGATTAGTGTCTTTATGAAGTGTGGTAGTGTGAGGTTTTTTGGAGAGTTAGTTAGCCAGATATAAATGCATATATTTGCTAGAACATCCCTCCCAAAATCTATAGACAATACTTTGCTAGCTGTCACATGTGGACAGTTACACAGAGAACTATTAAGTAGTTACAATTTACATGGCAAAAATTTAATTTCCAAGATGGACTAGGGTTGTGAAAAAATTCCAAACAATCATGTTTACTGAAGTCCACCTGCAAAACCTATCTTTCCAAGTAACGAGGTCTTAACAGAGCTAAAACCACAGCGCCCTTCAGCAAGACTCATGCCTAAAATAACTTCACAGAAACATACCTGGATCTATACATCATGTACACACTCATGACACTGTGATAGTTCAAGAACTCATTAAAAACTTTCCAAAGCAGAAAAACAAAGTTGCAGTAATGACCTCTGAAAGGACAAGTACAACCCACTTACCTGTAACAGTATTTTATTAAAAACCCCCCAGTATCTCTACTTCACCCTCAAGGACACAGTATACAAGGTCAAGAACTAAATTTACAGTTCTGATGGATATTACAGAGCATGGCAATATTAAGTATGGAGCTGTGACTCCCTATTGTAATCTCTCTCATCTCACTTGCACCTGTGAGAGAGTACCCTCAAGCTGTTTCATCATTCTTCCCCAATTTTTTTTCTTTGCCTTGTTAGGAACTAAATAATATTTTTCTCAACTAACTGACCAACAATGAGAAATAATGATTCTCTAGTTGGTCTCAGTTATTTTTAGTTTAGATTTCACTGCTTTTTTGTCACATTTGAATTAACATTAATAAAAACTCTTGCTTTTCTTATTCATTGAGAAGGTGTTTTTCACCTCCTAGTTGGGGAAGTAATTGTAAAAAAATATGCAATTTTGTCTTGTTAGCAAAGATATTTTGCTTCTGAATGAAGCGCAGTTGTCTCTATAAGGTGAAAGAGGGTATTTTCTAGTAACTGTTTGCATTCACTATTGCTGGAATTCTTTACTTAGTAAAGCTGACGGGTAAAGTTCTATTTTAGAAACAAAAGGGTTTTTTCCACCAAAGGAATATGAATACATTCTTTAAAATTCTCCTCCAAATAAAAAACAGGACATGCAAAGATTTTAAAGAGCTAAATGTATCGAGTCACATGAATACTTACTCCTCCTTTCTTTTCAAATTCTCTCTTGCTTCCTGTGCTTTGGAAAAAATAAACCATTGAAGAGCTGCTGGATCACAGATTGTTGGGATCATGAAGTGTCCAAATTCATGTAAGCTCGGTGCGTATCTGTCACTAATGAAACATGATGGAAGTAAAGAATAAGGTATAATTTTCAATGCAACTACTTATCTATTTATATAAATTACTTTCAGAAAAAAAAATCTAAACAATGTAAATTAATCACAATCAGAATAACTGGTAAAAAATTATAGTGTGGTTCATGAGACTAGAGAAATAGAATAGGTAATGCTTTTTTAAAATTACACTTCAAAAGCAACTGGCAAGGATACGCAAAAAATACAAGCACCAGCACAATACCACAGAACTTTTGATTTAACCCAGCACAACACTGTAAAACAGACATAACTTTGAGTCCAAGTTGAATGAAATTAAGCAGGATTTTCTTCAGTCTGATTCCTTCTTAACTCATAAAAATGCACTTAAAATCTTCAGAAACAAAAAGACTTTGACATAATGAAAATCTGAGATTATATCACTTTTCTTCTTAGTGAGAGCAATAACCAGTGTAACAAAAAGAAGAGTAAATACTCTAAAAGAAATCAAGCTTCCCTGCCAATACCTACCTTTCCAGAATCATTTGCAAGCCTCGCAGACTGCGAGGATGAAAAGGCAGCCTGCTGTCACGTAGTTTGTTATAGAAAGAGTTCAGAGTCTCAAAGTACTCTTCTAGAGTCAACAGAGGTTGCAGTTCTTCAATATATATTACTTGGATGCCTCCCAGGAGTTGGCTTATCCGATCTTCCAAGAGCAGTAGTCTTTTTTGAAGCTTATAATAATTTGGCAGTCTCTCAAAAATCTGTGCATACACATGAACAAACATTTTCTATGTTACAGAGCTTAAAAGTTAATTCAAATAAATTAAAAAGTAACAAGAAACTATAAAAGAGACACTTAACAATGCAAACATGGAACCCAAGGGGAAAAAATTAAAATCAAAGAATACCATAGGTAAGAAATAGCAAGTATATATGTTTTGTGACAAGCTATAATCTAACAAGCTTTTAAGTATTTTCTGTATTTATAACATAAAGGTACCAAAAGGACATAAAAATATGGATGATATCCTCTATATATTCAGAAATTAATAGTCTCAGATACAAAAAAAAAATAAAAATCTGATGCCTATGTAAAACATTTATCACCACAGTTATAGGGGAAGGGCTATTCCTCATGCAGTAGTCAGTACCTACCACCTGCTAACATTATTTTAAAGTAGTTTTCCATACAAAAAAAAAAGCTGCTGCTGCAACAAGTCATGTGATTTCAGAATTGTATCTTTAGAAACTCAGGAGAACAGTAGAATAGATAGTAGATTCTTCTGATAGTAGAATCAGAACAGCTTTTGGCACAATAAAATTCGGTTCAGCATTTGCGTTTGTTACAGGGAAAAACAGCAAAAATCCTTTAAATATTGTAGCTCTGGCAAAACATTCTACAGACTGACTTGACTATTCTACTGCTTCCTTCTTCTAGTAATTAGTAATAAAAAGTAATAGCACTTAGGACTGCTTTCTAAAATGAGGTAGAATTGGACAAATCTGCTCTCTAGAAACCAAATCACCAACCTCATCAAGATTTTCACTGACTTTCTGTGTAACATTTCACATGCTCCTCAGTGCATTTCAAAATAAAAAGCCTTTGATTGCAGGTTCAAATATATAACAGTCTTTTGTCTTCCCAAGCAAATACCATCACTACAACTAACCACACACATTACTCCTGCATGGCATTTTGTGTGGCCTTATGATGCCTTTGGAAAAACCCGCAGCAAAGGTAAGAAAGGTGAAGCATTTATCTTTTCAAGGAAGTCAGTGTTTATTTTAGTATAATCAGAACACTTTTATTGCCATGACTATCAACACTCTTAAATCTCAAAGTTTTCTATTGAATTCTAGTTTCTCAGTTGAAGTTCTTAGTAAATTGTTCACACTAGCAAGCCATGGTTCATTCTCCCCCCTCAGTGAAACATATATAGGCAAAAATTCAAAGCACCACCAAAAAAGAAGACTGAGCGTTAACTTTTCATATTATTCACTGACTGGATTACAGAAATAGAATATTCTGATATTCTGGCAGGGTGAAAATTCCCAACTATGAAATTCCACCAATAATCCCCTTTACAAAGAAGTATTTTTTGATAGAATTGTCAGTAATGTTTCAGAAACCAAGATTAAAGAAAAATTCCTCAAGTGACACGTTGATATTGCTACATATTTACTTTTTGGTCCTTTGCATACAACACTATCATTTAGGATGTCAGAAAGCTTATCAACTCTGAACTTTACACAAGCAGCAGCAGAGTTGACATAGTCACTAAAGATAAAATTCTGCAACATCCACATTAGCTGCCTAAAAGAACAAAGTGGAATGACAGGCTTGGTTAGTAGTCATTGACCAAAATCATCAGTTCACAACTTCCTTTAAATCTCATATTTACAAAAGATGGGAATAAAATCTGATCATGGGAATGAGCTCTTTATGGATCACAAAGTATTCTGCCAGGAGTCACTGCACATACTGGAACAGTGCATAACAAATTAGTTTTCTTTATATCTAATCAGAAGTAGTACTGACTTACTACTGAAAGCAAAGATCTATCAAAGATTGTTGTTAGTAACAGTACACATGGGATTAAATTTCGAATGCACTGTACACCATTATGCTAAACACATTAGCTAAGTGTTTGCTTTAAATCACTCATCGGTTATCTGCACCTATTAATATTTTTGTTATAGTTTAAAAAAGCGTGTCACAACAAGGGGTGTTTTAATTTGAAATCTTACTTTGGTCCAGTGATGGTGAACATCCATGGTCCCCAGCATTACGTGACCTGCTGCACTCATACCCGAGCGGTCTGTAAACACCACCGTGCGTCCTAGGGATCGAACAAAGCTCTTTACTAACTTGAGTTACTACAATCATTCCTACAATTACTGAAGACTTAACTAGGCTGCTAACATGTCACAAGCAATGTATTTCTGCAGCACAAATGCACGTGAGCAGGTACTTCTGTTATTCTCAAGATTTTGAAAGATTCTTGAGAAGTCCAGTTTAAGAATTTTTTTCATGCAAACCTGATCCAGCATTTGCCTTCTCTCTGTTTGAACTTGAGAGATTTTTATTTATTTGTAATTTTTTCTTATGACTGCTTTTAAAATATAAGAAAATCTCATCAGAGAGGATATTCAATGAATCTGCACAAATCATGTTTAAAGTAGGAAACACACATTAGATGCTTGAAGCATACACAGAGTAAAACTTGGTCAAATAACTACTAATAAGGCCATTCAACTCTATTTCAGAACTCTCAGCAACACACAAACTGTAAGAAACACCTGCATGTTATGTTTTTATTCTTTTTTAAACTAGAGACAACAGAAAAGGCTAATTCTAGGTGAATTTTTAGGGGGATATATCAGTTTTGAGTGTATGTTTTTTTAAGCTGAGTACAAAGATCCTCAAGAATTCGATAGGGTAAAAGCACAGGCAACTATTCATCAAAATAAGCTTCCACAAAAGTCTTCAGTGTGATGTATTAATCTACAAGACGAGGCTTAAGTAGAAGCTCTTGCTCTCAGAAATCAGTTTTCCAAAACCCCAAAGAAAGAGCCATACTGACTTCAATGCATCTTCAACCCTAAGGCAACATCAACCGTACTTGAATAATTACTGACAGGTATTTATCCAGTGCATTATTAAATATCTTCAAAGATGGAGACTACAACAGGTTCACAAGACAGACTTCTCTAATACTTTCAATCTTTAGCATGCTCAGGAAAAGAAACGAATTTGAAATCTGATACAATTTAAAACGACTATTTACTGTCCTCTGTCTTTTGGCAAAGGATTAGGTGAACCCTCAAATGAAAGCCACTCAAAACTGAGTATCTGCAGACAGGCATAAAATGTGGAACTACAATTAGAGGAAACAGTTACTGCCACAGGTCAAACAGCTGTATGAGAAGAATGATAGGTCAGGCTTACAGAATATTTTAGTTTTTTCTGAGAAAATACTGACTTTAATATAGTTATTTTATGGAACACACATGAGAAAAGAAAGCAGTAGCATTTTAAAAGTATTCTAGTAAATCCTTGCTAGGGTTAGAGACCTACTCACCTTTTTGTCTTGACTCTACCATGGGCAACAATCTATCACTACCTCCACTCTTTGAGAGGTTCAGTTCAGATTTTTTACTTTCATTGCTAATAGTAAGTCTGGTGCCTTCAACAGACTCCACTTGCATTTATTAAAAAGTAAGCTAGAAGCTGAGTGCAGTGAATAAACTCTAAGGAAAAGTCACTTTAAAAAATACCCAGCAGCTTTAAATGTAATTTCTCACCAGCTTTTCAGTAAGCCTGACGAGCTTGTTCTTGCAGTTATCAAAAGAATTTGTAAAAAGAACTAGAGCTCCCCTGTCACAGAAGACCAATGCTCATTTCTGAATCAATACTACATCAGGATATATGGAACAAGCAACAGAAATACCTTTAACATTCTCTAGTATTTCAGGTCGCTGTTGGACCAAACGGCCCAGACTGTGTAGCTGGCTACAGCGGTGAGCAATGCCCCAGCTTCTCTGCCACCTAAATAAAAATGTAATTGAAAGCATTTAATCCTCAGTATTATTAAAGAAAAAATCACAGAAGTTGAGATGCAGCTCAAAGCCTTATAACATAAGCAAAATAGCACCCTGACAGTAATAAAAGCAAAGGCTACTCAAAAGCTGTCCATGTCATACGCTATTTGAACTGATAAAAAGCCTAAATAAAATTCCAGTTTCTTAAAGTGAGTCCCAAAAAACAAAAAAAAGAAAACCAACACCAGGAAAAATAAATATAAAACCAGGTAGACAGAACTTGTAAATCTCTTCCCCAATAAGAAGGCAGTTAGTAAGAGAACGGCACCAGACAACCCAGTATTTGGTTTGGTCATGGAGCATGCAGTTTGTTTGGACACTGTGTAATGTTTGTCCAGAGGAGCAAATACAATATGTAAGGACATTGTCTTCTTTATGTTTTTTTTTTTTTTTTTTTTTTTTTTCTGGTTCCTAGCCCAAAACATTACTATGATTCCAATGGAAAGTTGCCATATATTATTTGTATTTTACAGTGGAGTAATTTTTGTTAAACCATACAGGAGTCAGATGTTACCTTGCTGGCTTTAATACACATCGTTTTGACATCTTTTCCATCACAGACTGATCAGACTGATTGCTAAGCCAATTTCAAAAAGCATCTGAATTGTGAAGCTGTCCCAGGGTACTGGAAAAATACACCTTCTTACAGACTTTTAGTTGATACAAAACTGTCTCAAAGTGGAAAATTCCGATTCCTTTATTGTGTCTGTCTGGAATTGAGTTACTTTTCTTCATAACATCCATATTTTACACATATTTTGGCTATTGTGCAGTGCTGGCACAACGTCCAGGTCTTCACTTTTTCTTCCCACTCTGCCCCCCATCATCAGCAAGTAGGCTGGGGTGGACAAAATGCTGGGAGGGGACACAGCCAGGCTGGGTGACTCATACTAACCAAAGGGATATTCCAGACCATATGCCATGTTCAACAATAAATGCTGAGAGAAAGGAGAAGGAAGGGGGACCCTCATGGTTATGGTGTTTGTCTCCCCAAGCAAGCATTACACATGCTGAGACCCAACCTCCCAGAAGTGGCTAAACACCTGCCCATCAATGGGGAACAGAGAATTAATTTCTCCTTTTGTTTGAACTTACAGTTTTGCTTCACTTCAGCTATTAAACTTCTATTTAATCCACAAATTTTCTTGCTTGTGCTCTTCCTATTCTCATTCTCCCATTCCACTGGGGGTGCATGAGCAAGTGGTTGTGTGGGTTCTCAGCTGCTGAGTAGCGGCCACCCACATCATCTCATTTAGGGAAACCTAACTGGCAAAACCTCACTCTTTGGGATACAGAGAATGGCACTATGCCACAGCACTGGTGGGGCAATTTAATCAAATACAAGCAAATCAAATAATTATTTACTGTTACCTAGCAATATCACTTTGCTTTCAGCAGCACCAGACGGGAGCAGAAAAACGTGGCTATTTCTTCATCTGTCCTAAACTTACAGATGGAATAAAGCCAGTGACCCAGTTATCTTTCAGATCTCTGTGAACACTAGCACGAGGCTCCAGAATCACAAGTAATAGTGTTCTATTAAGATACTGGCTTGTCAGCTTTCCAACATTCACATTCTTTTCTGAATTATAACAATGTAACTAATGGAAGATTAATAACTCTTCATGGAACACAATAATTTTAATGTATATTAGAAACACAAACTATTTAAGAAAATTAATATAAGCCATGAATAAAATCAAACTGATGCATTTAATACTGAAGACTGTCTGAGAATGTTAAAAACCCTCACCACAACAGTTACAAAGCATTAGAAATTGTGTTCAAAAAACCTGGCTTCAGCTTAAAGGAAACTAGGGTCTTTTGCAGGGTGAAAGGACAAAAGCATGATTTTAGAACCTCCAACACTCTCCTTCCTGGTTAAAAAAATACAACCTAACAGACTAGCCCTTGAAATAACCCCCCAAAGTTTATTCTTCCATTTGTGAATATCTTTGCTGCCACTTTCCCCACCCTGAATGTTCACAACATCCTCACTGAAAGGCACAAAAATTAAAAAAGGATTGCAAATTATTTTCTGGGAAATATTCTGAAGAATAAAGATCTCCAACTGCACTCAGATCTTTCAAACAAACCAACCTCCTCCTCCGGAGAATGAGAAACTAAACACTAGAAAAAAAGAACACTTTTTTAAGCATTCACAAGATGTCATTATGTCCCATGTGCAAAGTTGCATTTCACTGCTGGTCTAGTTACCTCTGTAGATACTAACTTGAATTCAGGAAAATGCAATTTTAACCAGCAAAACATCCAAACTAACATATACACACCAGTTCTATTTCTGTGTTTGCCTCAACTGGAGTCTATGTTTTCAGTTACAAACAGGAACAATCTCGGAGCAGATTATAACAGGAAACTTTTGTCCCAGTAGGATACTTCTAGAAAAATACTCAGTCCAGTAACACTTCTTCGTATACGAAATATAGCTGTTTTGCTGAAATAAGCTTTTAAAGTTCATAGCATAGTATTAGACAACACTTCCTCACTTTAACTGTCTTAATCCAAATTCAACTGATCTAATTAATTACCTGATGTCTGAGAGCTGGAGTTCATGAGAAAGTTCAATTTTTAAACGTTCTAATTCTTTTCTAAGCGGCAAACTCTTTTTCAGCTTTTTTACTGCACTTGCTTCATTATCATCTAGCCAGGACCTGAAAGAGGAGGAAACATACTCAACAGTAGAAGCATGCTGCTGTATCATGTAAGCAGTACAGGTAACTCAATTCTTGCTGCTAATGTGTTTCAAGTCAAATTATCAGGTAAAGGGATTTTTTAAAAATAGAGGATAGAAGATGAAATTGCTAAATGCTTCACTTTAAGATATTTACAACAGAGGAAACCCTGGCACTTAATGTCTTTGGAGGGGACTAAGAAATCAAACAGTCAAAAACACTGACAGTGTTAAAACTGGATGTATGTGTAAAAGGCAGAAAATAACAGATCATGGTGACTTCAGGGGAGATCTTCAGAACTCTGCAATTTAATTTCAGGATTTTAAAAAAACCCCAAACAAACCCAAACACATCAAAACCTAACAAAAACCCCCAAACAAAGTGATCATAGTAGACTATCAAATATGGGAGGTGGTACTAAAGGGCTAACTTTGGTAACCTTTGCAGAGCTGACATAAACATAGATTAAACAGGTCAAAGTTTTATAGTTTTTTTGCCAATAATCACAAACAGACAAACATGACTCTTTGAGTACAGCTAAAATTTCAGTAGGTAATTCCGTTTCAAGGAAAAGGTTACTTTTTAAGAGATTTAGTCCTTGTTCATAGTATAAACTAATTTTCATACTCTAACTTTTGCAAACAAGTAGTTCCATTCTCATTTGTATTTGAAGCAAAAAAATTCAAACTCAAGTAAAAAGGGAGGCCTGATGCCAGCTATGTATTAAAACGAGACAGTTAATATTTAACTGTATAACCTTGTAAATGTGTAAAAATAAGTAAAAATATTCTCTAGCATGTTAAATCTTAGTTAAGTGTTTTATAATTGTGTACATTACAGTAGTTTTATTTGTGAGGTGGTATGAAGGACAAGGGGCATACTCTGCTCTGAAGGTTCTTTCAGCACAGTTCTGCACTCATTTCAAATGGCACCTAAATCTCACTGCTACAAAAAGTTTTTCAAGGTCCCAAAATACGTGTGTCCCAAAATGAGCACATACAAGATTTTTAAACCACCAACTTTACTACAAAACATGCTACATGTAATGCAAGTTCAGCATTTATAACTACACTGACTTAAATATTAAGGTTTTCCTGCTGAACAACACATGAGAAGCACAACACTAAGATACCAAGCACATTAAAACCTTTTAACCTCAGTTTTCATGCATTATCTCCCACCCTCAACAGAATGTGATGAAACAGGTACAATAAAGATAACTGCCATATAGGTTTGTGTTACAGAAGTCCTATAAGAGGTAATGAGCTATTCGGAGCAAGTGGAGCCCCTGTCTCTTTTTGAATTGCCACCAATATTCCACAAATCTGAAAAACTAGATCAACCAAAACTAGATTGCCCAAACATGACTGCTGGGAAAAGAGACAAGAATGCTTCAGCTTTGCTGGCACTGTAGTTATTCCAGGAGCTCATTTGAACTCTGATTATAAAAACCACGGCAAACATCTTGGACAATAAAGTTTTGTATTGTTCAGTGTTTATTGCCTACTTTTAAAAAACCGAGCATTAGAATAACACCAATTTATGTTTCAAAATTTCAGTTCAATGAAAGCATTACATACAGTAAAGTTGTTTCCACTCTCTGGGCTTGCTCTAGTTCCTCCTCAGGATCCTTGAATCCAGTAAATGAATAGTAAGTCTTATCCCATTTGATAGGTCTGTTCACCGTGCTTTTTGCTTCCTTGTGGGGCTGAGAGTTCACATTCAAACTCTGAACATGCTCTGTAGATAAACTGCAGGAGTTGAGAATATCTAATACTGTACTCAGGAGATCCCTAGTATGTAACGTAAAACTGACTGCTCGAAACCCTGTAAAAACAAGTATTATTTAATTAAAATGATTTAAAATGCATTCCCATTTCTTTCCTCTTACATAAGAAGCTAAACAAGGCACACAGCTGGAAATTATGATGATATTGTTATTTCAACACTCACTGCAAAATTCACATGCAGTTTAACTATGTCCCATCACTAAGCTACTGGGCCTAATTTTCCTAATTAGAAAGAGAGCTTTTGACTCAAGAGCAGAAGACAACTGCCAGTTCAAATGTTATGTTAAGGAGATCAGACATAACACTATCATTTTCTTGGAAAAACAGCATGATTTTATTTTCTAGCATAAGGGTCCCTCACAATTTGCTCAAGTGTTTTGATTGTCAGGATATAGAATGTAAAACTCTTCCGTCAGGTAAGGCATATTGGTACTGGAGACAAATATGCAGAATAAAGTTAATCAAAAGCAACATTCCAAATTTGGCATTGTTTTTTGTAGTCTCAAAGAGAAGAGACAAAGAAGTAAATTGAAACTTCAGCTATTATACAGCATCTGCTCAGAGAGTAAGTTCCTACTGATTCTACAAGTGCCCTGACATTGTGTACTATACATGAACTGCAATGAGGACAAGGACCCTACTGTTGCTCCAGTTAAACATGGCAATGGTATTAGAAGCAGAAATATTATCATTTATATCCACCTTTTTTACTTCCTTACACTGTAACCTGACCTCAGGGCTGTGATGTCTCATTCTTTCAAGGCTTTTTAAAGCTTAAGATGTTTAACTACTTGGGATGGTCCCACCTGCCTCCTCTAACACAGATTTTCACGGTTTGACAGGATTTTACTCAGTTGAAAAGTCGTTATGGCTGCACAAGGCTAAGCAATGGTCTGAAGGAATTTAAATAGAGGAAGATACATTCTACACAATATAAAAGCACCTGAAGCACTGAAGGATTCCTGAACATTAGAAGAGTTTGGTTCTCTTTCTCTTACATAAAAAGTAAGCTGAGTTGGCTTAAAGGAACGAAATCCTGGTTTCTGCAGGTTCTCCAAGTAGCCATTTAGTCTCTTCAGAGAGTTCTCATTTACTTCCTGTTTTGAAACAAAAACAAATGAACAAAAATTACAGATGATGAATTTGGCCATTTTTCATCTAAAGCTTTTTAATCTTACATGCAAAATTAGGTTTCACGAAACGTCAGTTGCTTTTAACTAGTAGTAATATGGTTTATATTCTCAGCATTTATAACTACCTTGCATGAATAAATTTGTATGGTGTACATACTTGTTCATTTGTGTACATTCCAAAACCCACTGGCTTTCAAACTTAAAGAAATGCATTGATTCAAATATAATGCACAGCATTTCAAAGGGATAAAGTAAAATATATTATAAGTTAGCCTGGAAGGATTCAGTATTTTCTTTATAACAATTAGAAAATATGATTAACAAATAAGGGACTTTTAAGGGACCTATCCTTGCTAAAAACTAAGGAAGTGCATCTTTTTTGTTTTCTGCTACCAACCATAATTAATTCTAACATTACTTTTGTCTCTCTGACAGCTGGAAAACTAGAAAATTTCCATCCTTGATATATGAAATATTTAAAAAGAAAGCATACTAAAGTATTTTTACCCTCTCTTTGGGATGCTGGCCAAAGAAATCTGGATGTACAGCAAAATAGAAAGGTCTGAGAGCATTGATGGCATCAGCGCCTGACAAAGTTCTTGACTGAAGAACGCACTGCAGCAATATCTTGTCCAGACATAACCTAACAAAGTAGAAAAATGTTTATGTATGATGCTACTGATCATAACTGATATAACTACATTAAAATGTGACAGAATGGAGTAAACATTCATAGTTGTAAGGATAATAATTTAAAATGGGAGAATTTAAATTAGAAGTCTGAATTCTGGATCTTTTCCCTTGGGATTAACAAAGCTGTGTTTTGACAGTGCCAATCCAAGAGGTTTGAGGAATGGTGGATGCTAATGGTTGAATAAGACATGTAAATACGTACAGGAACTTCTACTTTCCCAAATACGCCTCAAATAAAAATTCCCCAGTCAAGCAGTTCAAATTGCAAATACTGGCTTCAGTGGTATTTTTCGTAGACATTGCTGAAGCTGCTCTTAAAAGCTAACCTTTATATACCTCTGAAACTCCAAGTTAAAAAGCCAAACCCAGTATTTTTCAAGCAGTGCCAAAAGAATATTAAATTTTACCCAGGAATAATAATCACAATTCAGTGAAAAAAGTTCTGTATTGGTTTTTTGAGCTCCATACTTGTGTCTATTAAAAAAAAAAATCTACTTTCCCAAATATACTCTTTTACAGAAAACATCAAGTAAAAAGACAATACTTTTTGCCCTTTCATCTTCACTGAATTACAAGAAACCAGCACTAGAAGAAATTTAATGGTAAGAGAAGATGATTGTTTTACCTACGATCAGAAGGAAAAGTTAAGTTGAAGAAATTGTAGGAAATTCAGAAAGTCCAAATTATTGAATGCCTGCAACTATGTAGAAATGAAACAACAGTTCTGTAACAAGCACACTTGTGTAACAGAAGACTGAAATGGAAAGAAACCAAGTTCTGCATTAAAAACCACCAAAATACCCTGCCACAGCTCAAAGGTACTATTCAGGTTAGCAAACTAAGAAGCAAGAGAGCATACATAAAAACGGCAAGAAAATTGAATTGGGTGATATACAACAATAGGTCTCTCCTTCAGCTGGTTTCACAAGCTAACAAATTGAACAGGTCAGCTTCAGTGACTAACATTCATTTTAGTTTGCCAATCAGAAGGGCAGGGACTCTGCTCTGTCAAGAAGTACAATGCAGTTTCACTCCTCACACTATCATTCAAACTGCAACCCCCAAACAGGAAAATATACGGCAGATTAGAGACAAAACTGCTTCCAACTCACATAGAACTAATAACTTTATTAATAATAGTTAGCAGGACTGTTTTACAGAGAGCTATTTGTTCAGCATCCTAGACCAAATAATCTTGGACACCGAAACGTGACACTTTCTCAATTGCTATCATTAATTAAAAAAAAAAAAAAATCCCAAAAAATCTCCAATTTTGTGTTCAGACAATAACCAGACAGTTTTATTTTGGCAAATGATAAATGTCAACCATTTGAGCTGTCAAGCAGAAGCAGTGACCCTTACTTTACCTTTTTTGTGTCAATCTTCCCAGCTCTTCAATTAGAAACATGAAAGCAATGAAGACTAATTTTTTCTGCCTAAGAGGTGGGCAAATATTTAATGAGCAAATCTTAAAAGTCAGCTTGCTGAACAGACTAACAGAAGTTATTGTAGAAAAGTGGGACAAAAACCTCACGATGTAAGAAGGCCAATGGAATTCCAAATCCCTTATGACTTAAAAACAATTTTCATGCATGAAGATGAAATGTAAGATTTAAAAAAAAAAGCTAAAATATATTACTGGCAAACACTTCTACTTCCTTGTTGGCTGCATTTCAGAGACTCTAAGACTAAGAGTAATCATCACTATAGCCCATGATCCAACTCAAAACAGCAGGAGATGGTGAAGTACCACAGCAACAGAATGTTATTATGGAGAGTGAAAACTCTTAATGACAAAATCATGGCACAGTTGCCCAGTGATGCAGGAAAACCACAACTGGACCAGGCAAGACAGGAAGCACAGAACTCTGGATAAAAGTCCACTTGGTCATAGGTTTTACCAATTTGGATATGGAAGCACCAAAATAATTGTCTTGCTGAGAAAAAAAAAATAGGAAAATTTTCTCTTTTTTCGGGTAGCAAGTGGACACAACACAGTAAAAGAAAAAAAAGTATTTCCAGCAAAGGAAAAAAGTAAACTAACCAGGCGCCCTTCTGATTGCAGCTGATTGCTATGCAAGAAATTCACATCCTCCCAGACCAAGCTGCTAGGAGGAAGAGGAGCTCAGTACTCAGTTCACCATATTTGTACACCATTTCCCACATCCACTCTCAAGCTACACTGTATGATGTTTCCAGTAGCTCAAGAAAAAAGTTCAACATACCTGGAAGCCATTAATCATACTTCTGAGTTTATTAAGCATAAAATCCCATCTGTTATCTACATGAGAAATGGCCAAGTATGGCTAACTTTAGTTCCCTTGTTTTGTATCTAAACAACACTGTCATGCTAGAAGGAAGGCTCAGGATTCCAGCCAAAAGTCTATTTTGAACTCACTTAAAAGAGAAATGCTCAAAGGCCAAAATTAGTCCGCATGACAGAAGGAAGAATTCATTCACTAAAGGTGAAAGACAGAACTCTGAGGCATCCTTCAACTGAAGTGACAAAGCAAGTGAATGAAAAAGGATTTAGGGGGAGAAAATGCAAGAAAGATGTTTATGGCTTCACTTATAAGGAGCAAAGATTCTTTCAAGAGCTTCATTTAGATCTGAAGAGCAGAGAAAGGCTTCATATTAAAATCAAGGTCACAACCACCTTGAGGACAGTGTCTCCACCTCATGACATGAAATACAATCTCTACTAGAACACATTATGCAATCATACTCCAAGACTGATTTAATTTATTGGTTAAATAATTCCTTTCAACTTCCTTTTTGTTCACATCTCTCCAAAGTTCAACTTTTTGGCATATAGCTTTGGCACTGAAAAGCTCTGTTAAATTAAGTTCATAGTTACAGACATATTCACACATTTTGAAGCACTAAGCTTTAATAACTCAATAATGCAGTAATATATTGGATATCATATTCATATTTCTCATAATTAAGCCATTTTAAAACCCTTGTTTTGTTGAGAGCCTTTTTAATGCCTCACTTGAGGACAGGCATATGGCTTTGGAGGATTTTCAAATGTGGATGCTCTGCTGAAAGCTTCAAGTTGTAAAGATGAGAATGTCAAAGAAATAAGCCAACCAATACCAAACCAGCTGAAACAAAAATACCAAACCAGTTTCACAAAAATGCAAGTCATAAGCAAACACTGAAACATATGCTAAAGGTAAATTAGCTTAGTAACATACCATACCTTCTCACGGTTCTCAAGCAGCAAAACATTTCAACAACTTAATGGTTGAGCCAAATTTCAGCCATCCACTAACTCACTTTAAAAAAAAGAAAAAAAAAATTACTTTTAGAAATGGACATGGATATTTTCCTATTATTTATCAGTGCATTTTCTAAACCTTGGGTGAAAACTTTTAAAGTCACAACAGTAATATAAAATTGAGCATAAAACCTAAGGCTTTGTGTAAGAATGCTTTCAGTTTCCTCTACTAACAGTGAGTCTTGACAATATTAAGAGTTGTTAAGATCTTGATAAGAGTTATTAAGATCTTGATTTGAGAAGGAACATTTAAAGGTACTCCAGTTAGGGAAAAAGATTCCCTAAGAATTTAAAAAGCAAACAAATAGAAGCTTTCTTTGAGCATTAACACATGGAATTTCATGTAAACCGTTTACTAAGACCTACATTCAAACAAATATTAATACTTTAAAACACATGTGCCAACTACTTTATGGGAGGGTAATATAAAACCAGAGGAAAAACCTCTGTCATACAACAATGCCTGGGAATCTTTATCAAAGGTTTGCTGACATTCATAAAAATGAATTAGCAATTCTTACCAGTAACTTCTGCACTAGGCAACTGTAGGCTAGAGTTTGCCAACAGGAGACAAACCACTTAGCATGTCAGAGTGCAAATATACACCTAATTATTAGGGATTATGAGGTAGGCTCCCTATTGGCAATGTTTTCAAACTCTTTTTTTTAATACACTTTGCACTTATCAAAATAACACGCCTGCTACATATGATGTTTTAAAGAACCCAAGATGAACAGCTATCAGAGAAACATCATCCATGTTCCAATACATCATGACACCTCCTATGCCTACTTTGCAAAACACTTGAAGTTTCACAAGTGCATATTACTAATTAATACACTTAAGCAAGAAACTAAATTTTTGCTAGAGGCAGATATTGGGAGGAAAAAAAATTACTGAGCTAAAATATCCCCAAAACATAATTTTTGTCTTCTAATTTTCAGATAGGTGGGCAAACCAGTAACCATGTCATTTTCACTGTCTGTAATGAAAGTCCTAGTCATAAGTTAAGTTAAATACATTAACAAGCTCTCTGGTCACAAAACAGTTTTCCCTCACTGTAATTTTAGCTTCAGGCATTTGGGTAGAGGATGGAAAAAACTCAACAATCTCACTTAATCCGCGGTGACGCTTTATATAACCAGACAAAAGCATCATTGTTTCTTGCTTTAAATGCTCTATTAACTGCTTGGAAATTGGTACACTACTTAGCTGAAAAACAAAACCGCCTGGGTTTGACTAAGTTTCACCTGCACCCCACCTCAAAGACAAACCCGCTGAAATATAACAAAACATGAATTATGTCGCAGAAGCCTTTGGCACCACGACGTCGCACACGGCTGCCACCCCCCAGCTCAGCCCGCTCTTGTCTGTTCCAGGTGTTTACCTACACTTGAGGCAGCACGGAGAAAACAGCGTGAAAATCAACAGGATGACAGCGCTCAGAAAACAAGCTGGGGTGAACGTGGCTCGCTCACTGCTTGAAAGGAAATCAGCTACAATGGTCCGGCCACTAATAATTTTAACTACTGACAACAGAGCCCTGCTGGAATTCGCTTTAAGATCCACTAAAGGCAAGGTCCTCCCAGAGGGCGGCAGAGCTGACCGCGATCCGGCTCACCGGCCTTTCGCACCCTCAGGAACAAGGCGCGGGTAAGGAGCCGCCGATGCCGGGCCGGGCCGAGCCGAACCGAACCGAGCCGAGCTCGGCCGAGACCCGGGGCCGCGCGTGCCCGCGCGCACGTACCGGCACGCGCCTGCCAGCGCACGGGCAGCCCCCGGTCCCCGCCCCGCTGGAGGGCTCCGAGCGACGCGGCCCGGCCCGGTTTCAAAGCAGACTCCCCCCACACGCCGCCGCTCGGCCTCGCACCGTTCTCCAGCCGCCGTCCGAGCGGACCCCCCGCACAGGTGAGCGGCGGGCCGCGCTGCCTTCCCTCGTGCCCTCCCCTCGGGGAGAGGCGCGCCGAAGGCCCCCGCCCGGCCCCGCTTACCGCCGCGGCCGGACGGCGCCCGCCGGGGCTCGGCCCCATCGCCCCCGCCGACGGCCCTGGAGGGGGCGGGGCCGGGGGATTCCCGCCGGGGGCGGGGCCGGCGCGCGCCTGCGCTCCCGCCCCCTGGCGGCGGCTCCGCTGAGCGGCCGCTCGGGGCGGGCGGGGCTCTCCCCGCCCCGCCCCCCGCCCCAGGCGCGCGCCCCGGAGGTCCCGCCCCTCCGTGGCGCCTGAGGGAAGCGACCCCTTTCCACTCCAGAGGCTGCTGCGCCCGTCAGTGCGGCTGTGCCTGCAGCGGCTCCTCACGGTTAGAGAAAGGGAAAATCCCGACAGAAAGAATGCCTGCCTTTTTGCTGAGGGGATGGGAGCAATTTAGCCAAATGCTTGCGTGCGCTTCACGTCGCCTTTTGTTCGGCAGAAAGAAAACACCAAGTAGGTGAAGAACCAGGCGTGAGCTCTGCAGTCCCGAGGGGAATGCAGGAGCTGCTTTCCTGCAGCTACACCCAATCAGTTAGGTTGGAAAAGATCTCTCAGATCATCGAGTCCAACCTGTGACCGAACACCACCCGGCCACTGGACCACGGCACTGAGTGTCACATCCAGTCTTTCCTTAAACAACCCCAGGGACGGTGACTCCATCACCTCCTTGGGCAGCCCATTCCACTGTCTAATCACCCTTTCTATGAAGAAACTCCTCCTATTGTCCAACCTAAACATCCCCTGGCACAGACTATGTCTTACGTTAGTAATGCTCGATATACACATACATTTACACATCTGTTTCTTCCAAGGTATTGGGTGTCAAAATGCAGCTGATACAGGGACATGAAACGTCAGAGCAAAAAATATCTATTGCTGCCAGTGTTCGAGAACAAAGGGAGATTAACTGTTAGGGACTGAAATTACTTGCATGTAATCTATTGCATTTCCAGCCAGAAAAGGTTAAAAAGAGAACTGTCAAGGTTTAGGAACTATCTGTAGTTCAGTGAAGCCTTAAATCAAGTTAACAATCTCAGAGCCCTTGGGGGATTTTCATAATTTCCATAATGTGCAGTGTGTTTTTCGCTTCCCAGTAGAAGCCAATCAGTTATGTAAGCAAATTGGCTGGACAATTATGCAAATAAAAAAATAAGTTTAATTGATTCAACAGAAAAGCATGCTGTTTGTTTCACCTGAAATTTATTTTAACTCGTTGAAGAATAAAATAAATTGGGAGAGGTCATCAGCAAGTGCCAGTGCCAGATACCAGCTCCACTGCTTAGGGTACACATTTTCAAACAGAACACCCCCATCCTGCCCCAGCACAGGAATGAATTCCTGCTTTTTCAGCTGAGTCTCAACATTTATTGTGCTGATGGGAGTACTACTATGGCTTTATCCAGTCACAATATTCCCTATCCATATCCAGGACACATCCCACTAGCTCTGCAAGAGATGCACAGATTTCCAAATGGAAAGTTTGTTTTATACCAGATAAAATTATCATCTGGAAAAGTTTGTATTTTGAGGTCTTGAGCCCTAACAGAGCATTTTAAACGTTCTTGCTTCTTAACTCAAATTTGCTACAAGTGGCAATTGGAACTGTTTTGTCCTTGCTTGTTTCTGTTTTGCTCCTTAGCCAAAGATCAAAAAACAGTGTCAGTTTCTCCCATCCCATCACATGCAATGGTCCAGAACTCCGAGACAATCATGTCAGTATCATTCTCATACTACACATCATTCTAGTAATTAAAAAAAAAAAAAAATTATGCAGGAGTTAAGACTGAAAAATACAGAGCTGGATTTGCAAAAAAACCCCCTCTAATAAAACCACAAAGACGTAAGATGCATATGGAGAATGTGAAAGGACAAGAAATGTGAATAATTGCTTTTACTGTGGCTAAATTTTACTAAGCTAATTTAATTTTACTATTTCTCCTCAAGTGAAATCTCACATCCATTTGAATTCTTCAGTGAACTGAGCACAGCCTGTAACCCTGGCTGTAGCCTGCACTTCCAGTTAAAGCTGGAAGCTGGCCATCTCCACAGCTGGGAGTTTCAGCCCAATTTATTCATGAGCATTTGCCACATTGTGTGCTCTGGTGTGGTGAAGAACTGCATAGTCTGACTGATTTCACACTTTCTTAACCTCCTCATGCAGCGTATCATTCTCTAGTGGTTACAAGATATTAAGCTCTCCACATCTACTTTGCTGCTTGACTATCTTGTTGCATATCTAAGAGTGTTCATTACAGGAATGTGAATAGAATTAAAGAATATAATGACAATACGACTCAGATATTTTGAATGCTTTATATAAATATTAAAAAAACACATTTATTAACAACAACTCCTCCAAAATGCTCTCCCTCCCTCCCTCCCTCATTGCTCTTACCTCTGTCCCACATTTTGAAACTCTCAAAATTATCAATATTTTGAAATGAAATTGTGGTAAGTCTTTCAAACCACACTGTTCTGTTATTGTTACAAGAAACTGTCCATGCTGAACAAAAATAATCTTTCCAAGATAGTGTAATCAGTGAAAACTGAAGAAAGATTTTCAGAGGGAATTTCTCACGCATCTAACAACATACTAAAGAGCACAGCATTGTCTACTCCAAGCTACTGAGCACAGCATAGGGAAGTTTTTATCTGCACATTTTTCCGTCTCTCTCTGCAAACAGGCAAACATAGATTTATTTCTTATATGAAAAATGATACCAAGTAAGTTGTTTAATGTCAAACACAGAAGTTCTTTCAGCTTAACTTATACTGGGAGAAAGCAAAAATACGGATATTGTCTACTGAATGGCTGGCTCTGCAAAACTGCATTGCCTCTGTTGTACTTAACTTTGTTCTTCAGGATATTTTTTCCATCTTTCCAGGCTTGTTTCCATTCCACAGTGGAGTTTTGTCCTTTTTGACACATGGAATTTCTGTTACCAAAATACCGAGAATGTTACTCAAGAAACCTTTCTGGCCTTCTGATACACATGAAAATGATGAGATTTGCGTTGTATTTCACATGGACCCAGACAGAACAAAAATGTGAAATACTGGACTTAACAACTAAGTTGTTTCAGTTGCCTACTAGTTTATCATGGTGATACAGGGCGAAAACACTATATTGACACAAACACCAGATGCCTCAGTTGTAACAAAACTTCTGAGCAATGATGTGAGGAGCTTGCTTTGCTAATTGTTAATATAAAACATTGAGATTACATCCTATCAGCTGAAGATGACACTCAGGAGATGAAGCCAAAACACTGCAAAAATTTTACGCAGTTCCAAGTTAAGCTTGAAGGTCAATGATTAACTTCTGTCTGAAAAATAAAGCAGCACTTGGAGTTTTGTTCTGGGGATGTTCTAAGTGAAAATTCAAGGTTGCTTATAGAGGAAAAAAATCTGCTGTCTCTAGAACATCCCAAGTTTCGAAGCCATACAGATTACAAAGAGAATTTTGTCCTGTGTCTGTCAAACACACTATTAGCCATGTTGGGTACCACTCACAGAAAAGTGGGATTTAGCTGAGGGTCAGATAGCCTCTGTCTAATTCCAAGGGAGATTAAACCACAAAGGATCTTACAAGAAGTAATTACCAAAAATTAATTCATCTCTTACTACCAGTTTTAGTTTATTGGAACCTTCTGAAATTGCACATTTTACTAATGCTGGAGTGGTTGCAGGAGCATCAGTTTAGATCCCTCACCTGAGACCTGATTACTTCTTACCCAGCCTTTCAGCTACTGGGAAGCAAAATCAGCAGAATCCAGTTGGATTTGACCAGGTGGATACCCTCATGAGTGGCAGAGCCATCTTCATGAATGTGAAGCTGAGGTGAACAGCTCCTACAGAAATGCCATCTGGTACCATTCATACTGGATCTACCATTTATTACAAGGCAGGCAGATGATCCCTACAGAAGAAAGACACCAAGTGAAAAGACAAGAGCCTCTATCCTAGCATTTTTCTTACAGGTGGCACAGGAGGCAAGTGGTGATCTTGGTGGTCACCAGATTCAATCCTCCCTCTTCCAGTAGCAACTCCCTGACAGACTGGATGAGAAGTGGTTTTGACCAGGACCTGGCCCTGAGGAGGTCAGGAATCCAATAACTGACAATCAGATTCATGACATCAGATTAATGGCATAAACCCAAAGACTGGAGTGGCAACCTCCCACAAAGAGAAAAGCCCCTGACACCAAAATCCTCCATACAACCATCCAGTACTAAGGTCATGATGGCTTTCATGATTTAGAGTTGCAAAGGACACCTGCAATAATGCTGCAGGAACTGGGAAAAGACTTATGCTACCCCAAAGTAGAGACATTTTTCAAACACTGAGATCTGTGCCACCATCTTAATCTCACAATGGAACAGCCTAAAAACTCATGAACTTCTATACCCAAAAGAGCTTAAGTGTTCAGAACAAAAGGCTTTTAAAGGAATGGAAAGCAGGACCAAAAGAGCAAGTTTGTGAAGGCTGGTGCTGGAGATCTAAACTAACAACACTACAAAAGTGGGGAGCTCAGTAAGTATCAACTTTCACAGAGCCAAATTACTTGACAGTACTGTTTGCCATGAGAGGCTTTCTGGTATTAAATGTTTGGTTCTTCTTACTCAGGCTGTAGAGTGTGACTTAAGCAACTAATGGTTTGAATGTGATTGATTTTCAGGTGGGAAAAAAAGCAGAAATACTGAAGAAGCAGGAATGGTGGAACAAGCATGCGGTTGGCAGAACCTAAAAGATGGGCAAACCCATCTCTCTCTAAGAGCACAATCAAGGGAGAAAGCAAATTTTCCTTTTCAGTGGAAGTATCCATACATAGAAATGTGAAACCATACACAAGCTATTATCTACATCAAATAAATACCTAATTAAATTATCAACTAAACCTTCAGCTGTGAGCAACATGTGTAGGCTCTCAGTTCTGTGAAGAAAGGTATCCTAAGTCAGGCACGTCTCAAGTGCTTTTGAAGTTATTTTATCCTCAGTGCTTTTTATCGGGCTTTTGGAGCAAAGAAATTAAGATCTAAGGTGACAACAGGTGGGAGAGTGACCTCACAAGTTACTGCGAGGCAGACAAAAGGGAACAGGTATTACTTCAACAGACCATGAATGGATGTGAAAAATCTCTCACTCAAGAACAGCAGATGCACTCAACCAATGCACTTACCTACACTTTTATCTATGCTTATACTACACTTATATGATTACCTGCTGGGAGAAACAAGCTAAGTGCTAATTCTTTATAAGAATGGAGAATGTAGGCTCTGAGGCTGCAGCTTCCTCATTATCTGGTGATGCCATTGCAAAATTTCTATATAAGTCAGTGTGACAGTTTATATAATTAGAGGAAAAGATTACTCTTTCTGTGCTACTACCTGCATTATCATCAATATAATATTTAAAACCACAACTTGAGTTTGAAACCTTGCTGTAAATCAGTAAGGCACAGTCCAAACACAGTGGAAACTATTTAGGAACTACTGAAACAGCCAAACCTTCTCAGCCCATTTCAAATTCTCCTGAAGCCATTTTAGAGCAGATGAATGCTCCAGGCTGTAAACTTCTTCCATATTAACATTCATTGTCATATGCTTCAGAAAAAGCTTTGGATCAGATAAACGAGCCGCTCGGATCAGCCTCTCCACTGCCCTGTGATAGGCACTGTTATTCTGAACTGTATCTTCAGATCTGTAAGGGAATTTTAACAAATGTAAGATTAGGTACCATACAGGCCCAGTGTCACTTGCCTAATGCTTTATGCTGGCAGGAAAATGAAAAAAAAACAAACATTAAAATAATGCCTTGTATTTTTCACTGATAAATATTATGCTAATTTCTAGACAGATTATATTATTATTTTGAAGAATTAAGAAGTTATAGAAAGTGTATTTTTAACATATTTAATGGTAATGAAAAGTAATAGGCTTTAATGCTAGTGCAAAGTAGCTCTGCAATATTCACAGCACATTTCATGAAGAAATGTCTCTGGGCTGGAAAATTCAGTAAAGGAATACAAACCGTTTAATGAACTGGATATAACAAGAATTCATGTACATGGTTGAATACGTAAGGTTTACTCAGTTTTGGCACATAGTCACTTTTGGAACAACGCTGTGCCTAAGTGACATGCCTACATTTTTTGCAAGAGCAGAACTTACTCTTTAAGAAAACAAATAGATATACAGTAGCATACACAGGGTAATGAGATAACAACCTTCTCACTTATCCAAGGAACAAAATGAAGAGATGTATTCTTTGGGAAGGATAAGGAATACAAGATCTATTACTTACATGATCACATGAACAAATACAATCAAAATGGTACATATCTGACAAACAAACCTTTTCAGTATTATTTGAAGTGTCAGACTAGTAGTCCTTGAACTTTGAATATCACTGGCATTTGAAACAAGAAATATTTCAATGGTCAACAGCATCTCAACTTCAGACAGGTAAGATGGAATGTTCAGATGTTTGTGATATAAATTTCCCTGCAGCTCTGGGTAGCAACCCAGTGATAAAGCATCTGAGAATAAATGCAGAAACAGGAAGAATTAGGATAACCAATATTAAAAATAGATCTGTTTGTTTCTGTGTGACTAAATGTGGAAAAACCCCAACCCCAAACCCTTAATGGATTTTACCATTTCACCTATGAAATGGCCTTATTTGAGAACACAGCACACAGCATTCACACGTAATACTCAGAGCTGTAAAATGTTTGAATATTTTTTCTTAATTAGTTTTATCAGCTATGATTAAAAAGCTCTGTCAGAAGTCTGACACACTTGGGACACCAAGTATGTGATAACACAAGTACAATTTAGGCAGGTCAGACAGAAGGTTAAATCATGGTCAAAGTGAGAGAACATTTCAACAACATCTCCCGCTTTGTTCCCCTGTCTTCTGTCAAGTGATCCCAGCAACCCAACATATACAGCATTTCGGGGGGAAAAAAAAAAAAATGAGGAAAAACAATTATTTCAACGTTAACAAAACCAAGTATCCATCCCAGAAAGGATGAACTCTTAAAGCAGTCTGCCAACCTCAACAATTCTAAGACAGAATTGAACAGTAAATAATGTGATAATACGGAGAGACTCTAAGCAGAGTGACAGACCCAGTATTATCTTAGCTCAGAAATGGAGAATTATAAACAATTACAGACTATTAGCTTTTAGTTGAAAGGAATTTTCTTACAGTTAGGATAAACTAATTAGTCAGACTTCTCAAATCTTAAGTATTAATAATTTTACCACCACAGAGATGGTGGTACACTTCTAGAGAGAAGTATCAGGAAATCTAATTTCCCTAGATGAGAAAGTGAACATGATGCACTTTTCAACCATTTCAGGCATCACATATCTGAAATTCTGAAATTAAATGTAGAGAAACAGTTTTATCACAATTACATTTATGTCATGCCAGGTAGTTTGCACTGATTCTTATTTTAACCTCACCATTTCCTAATAAATATTTTAGTTACAAATAAATTCCTGAGAGTGACACAGAAAGTACTGTTTTTCTTCTTTCTCATACTGAAATGTTATGAGAACATTACCCAAAGAATGTGCTAAGGGGAGGATATTGTTTAAGAAGCAACTTACTTTTGTAATAGGTTCTTGCTTTGGACCATAAAGAACTTCTTCCCAAAGCTGTGATTAATCCTCTAAGTAGAACAAAATCAATAGCAATTTTTTTGGAAAGCATGAAGTCTACTGCAGAAGATGACACCCCAAGGTTCTTGTTCTCAAAACAGGCATTTATCAGCTTGTTAAAAAGGGAGCTGTACTGAGAAGCATCAATGGTATCTGAAACAAAATTAAGAATATAAACTACTGAATGAATTCAAATGTAAATGTAGTTGAAGGATTATTTCTCAATCAGTACCTAAATCAGAACTCTTGCCTCTATCAGCAAGATGGAACAAAGCTGGGATAATACGAATGCTTAGTTCATCAAAAAATCTTTCAATACAGCAGTTCATTCACACTGTGAAGGAGACCTGTTAAGTAATAATAGTAATAATTTGCTGCCAAAACCAATAGAATCAGATAAAAATACGTTCACTTGCTCAAGCCTATAAATACAATCTTCACCTGATCTCGAAGATGTAACATTTCCAGCAATTAAAATCTCCTTGATTTTCTGCTTATACTCCTGCTCTGAACTGTCTCCTTTTCTGCAGGACCGAGCAGCCTTGTATTCACCTCATAAATACGTAGATCCTTTCAGTACTCTCTAAAGTAGATGGTCTTTCAACCAATCTGTCCTAACATACCTAAAAGCATACAGTGGCAGTAGATGGAGACCTACACAGAGCAATCAGATGAGGTTTCCTCAGTAGAGCCTAAGTAACTATGTATTTCATTTTGAAATACTCATCCAAAATTTGTCAGATAAATTGAGCCTGAAAGAGCACTCGGTTCTTAACATGGTATGTAACAGATGCTTAGGTTAGCTAGCTCAGTTAAAGAAAAAAACCCCACACTTCATTAATCTGAAATTAAGATAAAATAAAATTAAAATGTATTTATTAAAATAAATAAACTTTATCTCACTGTACAGACTGTGTATTGTCGCAATAGGACATGAAAGGAAGACACGGACTCCATTCCAGTCAACAGAGCAAGACCCTCTGACCTTTGTTTTGTGTGACTCCAATTATTTAGTATTTACACCCAGACCATGGATTGGAGAATGAGATTGCCACCTCTCCAATTACATTGATCAAACCAAAAGTTCATCAATTGTTCCCTCCTCAGAAGAGGAATGAAAAACATACTCGTATTTACCATAAACATTACTTCTTTTTATAACACTCGCATGAAGAAGAATTTAGAAACTATGAAAACATCAGAAGGCTAAAAAATCAGGGTGACAGTGTATGATCCTTAGAATTTTAATTTGCCTTCCCTGTTGCCCTGTGTAACTGAGCAAAAGAGGACAGGTGTGTGTGCACAACCAGGTGTGTGTGCACAAGTGCAGCAAGAGTTGCAGAGTGTCACTTTTTCTAAAGTTCTGCTTCAGCCTTCTGATGTTTACTTTTTGAGATGGAGTTTCTCACGCACTTTTCATGTAAATAATGATTGTTTTGCATTCCTTCCTGGAGGAGGAGAGAATTGATAGACTGTTGGGTTGACCAGTGTGGTTGGAGAGGACAATTTTATCCTCCAATCCATGGTCACTGTTGGAATTCTATAAATGTCGAGGTCTGTAAATAAACTGCCCCTTTCTTGCCTCAGACATCTCAGTGCGTGAGTGTCGTTCGTTTGTGTCGAATTGCGACAGCAGAGCACAACACATTTTTACTGACACTATACTCTTTGGAAAACAGAAACAGGCTTGTATAAATCCATCTTACTTCTTCAACAAAGTTTAGCTAGAAAACACTACAATAACACCACAGAATCATCTGTTAAATTTTTAGCTCTTAACACAGTATCTTTCTCTTTACTTACCAGACTGTTTCTGCAAACCTGGTAAGTTCTGCAGAACTTCAAATGCCTGCCTGTACAAACTCTTCCTCAAGTATTTATGCACCATTGCACACAACAGATTATGTCGATTCAGGATGTCCATTTTATCGCAGGGCCACAATGGTGTATCTGTGATCCACTCTGACTCTGTAGCAAACAACAGTGCAGTGTTATTTCTAGGAACTGGAACTTCTGGATGTTGAGACTTCGGGCCATTAAAAATGTATTATAAACTGTACCATGACACAAACTTCAGAATTGCACAGAAAGTGTAGCTCAATTTATTAATGATTTGTTCCTTGTAACCAATATTCCTTAGACTGATTCTCTGAACCTTTATATTGCAAATCACTCCTTTTGTAAAATATCACTGCAGTAAAATGGACTGTCAGTGGCATCTACAGATATGTATATATATCTATGTACAGCTATAAAACTGAACAGCAAATTTACATCCTCAACATCACTTTACAGCATACACTCTTTTCAGCAGATGGGAATTCCAAAAAGCCGTATGTAATAATTGCAGAAATATGGCACTGTTCTAAAGCCATTATATTAAATGGGGATACTGTGAGGTGCAAAGGAACACTGCATCGACCCAAGCCGGAAATTTGACACTGAATGTCCCCTGGTTCCAAGGAAAACTACACGGGACAGCATCATTTTCCAAGCTGCACTCCTCCCTCATTACGGCAGACTTTCCAGTAGAATGCTATTGATAGCAGAATACTGTGAAAACTTCTGAAAAAATATGGCATTAGTTGTCATATTTCTTATACATATCAAGAAGAATACTAACCAGTAAGATGGATCACATTTCCTTTGTTGACCCAGTATTATTAACTGTATTTAGTAACACAGACCAGCTTGTGACTTTTATCTGAAATCTGTCATAGAAGCAAACTGTTCAAATTTAAGTCAAAATTGTAAGACAGGCTTACCTCTCAGTACCCTTGTTGCTCCATCCAAATTTCCAGAATGAAGAAATATTTCTGCAGCTTTATTAACAATCTGACATCTGGATGCTGACCTTCCTGCACCTACAAGTCCTTTCAAGAGTGTAAAATGTATCTGTAGCTCATGCAGTTTATCCAAAACTTTCCTTCCCTAGTGTAAGAGGGAGAAGGGAAAGGGGGAAGGTCAGATAAAGCAATTATATCAGTGAACACAGAGTGTATTTACATAAAATAGAACAGATTTAAGTTAGTGACACAGATTTATAGGTATCGAAGGAGTTATCCAAACTGAGTCAGGGGAGAAATATAGTAAAATTTCTAATGAAGAATTTAGGGGTTTTTGACTATGTAGGCAAAAAAACTCTACCAACCTATTGTCGAAGTGCTCCCAACACACTATTACCCATAACATCATTTCTACTTTATAATGTCCAATACAGTATTTTTAATATACTTTGTAACTTATTTGTATTTGCTTACTTTATTAATATTTTTAATTGTGATTCCATTCAGTACGACACAATCTACAAATTTCTGAAAGATCATACAGAGTTTTCATTTTGCAGCAGAGATGTAATTGTTAAACTGAAATAATTACTCCATCCTAAGTCAAAGAAAACACTGATGACTGTATGCGGCAGGACAATAAACTGGAAGAAGTTGGGCCTATCTGGCCAACACTGTAACTACCAACAACTTTATCATCAGATTCCAGATTGATATTTAGACTGGAGCAAATCCATCAGATTCCAGATTGATATTTAGACTGGAGCAAATCCATTACTACCTTACTTTCGGGACTACCTTTCGGACAAGAAAGACATGGTATCAAGTAGATACCACAGGACTAGGAATTCATCTGATACATGTAACAGGGTGAAACTGGTAGAGAGAGGTATGATTGACAGCTTCCTGAAGCAGAGATAAATTTGGGATCTGCCAGTTGCAATAAAAATCATTCAGAGCAGAGCCTCGTTCACACTCTGATATGGCCAGCAGAGGTTGTCTACAAAGCTGTTTGAGGATCTTGGTCAGTAACCTCTTGAGAAGCAGGTTTGATTCCTAGCACAACACTCTCAAAGAAACAAAGATATTCTGCTCTAGACATAAAAGAAATCATAGTATTGCATGAAGCATCTACTTCTAGTAACTCATGTTGTACAAGATTAACACTACACGTGCTTTTCACACCTTGCACCTCTGAAATTAGGACATGAAGATGAATCTCCTTGAAATATCAGGGGTTGTGCAATCCAAGATCAGGCTCTCCCCTGAGATGGATCTGGAAAACAGCTAAAATGTGTGAAGGCACACAAAACTTATATGCTGAAGAAAACAGCCATAACCCAAGCCAAACTAAACTTCAGTGAGCATGTGAGCCCTATCACTCCTCAACACCAAGATTAGATTCTCTCTTCTGTGGTCAGAACTATCTTAACTGTTCTAACTGCTAAGTTTTGTGGAACAAAAATGCCTGAAAATTCTAGTGCAGTATGACTCAAGTGCTAATGCAAAGACCCTCTCTCCCTTCCCTTAACTGTTAAACAGAACCACACTGTGCTAAAGCTTGATAGGAACCTGCTGAAGGCCATTCAACTCAAGAAGCTGATGCTGCAAAATGAATGATTCATCAGAATGGGTATCCTGCCTCTAGACTGATGCCTTAAGATCAGACTGAGCACCTCTATCAAATTTCTCCTGGGACCTGGCTTGACCCTGGAAACGGACTGAGCAGTGCACAGGACTTTAACATAACAGAATTCCTGAAGGTCATCCCCTAGAGACAACTGTACAAAAGACAATTTAATTCCTCAGTGTGAACCAGAAAGGGTTCCCTGATGGTAATTTGCAAAAAACAGCCAAACCAAAATCTCAAGAGACAAAAGGGGATGAGAACATTTGCTTCTGTTCATAAAAGTGCATGCTCAAAATCATCCTGCATGGGATGAGGAACATCCACGTACAGCATAGTTATTAGCTGAAAGAATCTGGCCCAAGTTCAGAATGTGATCACTGACCAAAACACACTCTAAAGTCACTGGGGGTTTATATTACTTTTTATGCTATCACTTCTCATGTTGCTTTCTGTAAGAGATCTGGTTTGATATGCACTGGTTCCTTCCAGGATGAAAAAGACAAATTTAACATTGAAATGGATCTTCCTGCTGTGAGATTATGACCAATACTGCCTGAGGCCTAAGTAAAACATCCAGTCAAAAGTCTCGTCTCTTAGCCCTGGCCCTGTGTAATACTGGGATACAGTATTACGGTAATACTTGACAGCAAAGACATGATTTTAAAGGTATTTCTTTGTGATGTCTGAGTTTTGAAAGATTCACAGAACTTAGATTCAGTGGAAGAAAAGCACTTCCAGCAGTGTTCTGGGGAACAGGCAGTTCACCATGTACAGCCTTACTATGCTGCTTTTCTGTCTTCCTGGCCTTATCCATTCCATTTCAGCATGGATGATGTGGAAGCACCAGTGCAGCAAATTGCCGAAACCTCTCTAAATATCACTTGAGTTGGGAGGTCTCAGAATGCAGCATGATTGCCAGGTGGAAGAAAGTGGTTTCACCCCAGAATCTCAGGAAGACCTGTCTCAGTTCAGATTCAACCTCAGCTCAGAAAAATCTCAAGATGAACATAAGCAATCAGTTTCTAGGTTGCAAGACCAAGTTATGATGGGCTCCACAGAAGACTACGGCTCAGAAAGGCACAATAAAATGCTTTGGTCCAGCTGCACAGTTAAGAAGTACTAAGATGCCAGAAAGGCAGGTGGCACACCCAGCCATTCCACTAGAGAAACACAGTTTAATATCCAGAAGAGAAATTACTAATTATTTTTCTCTTTTTCTTCCAGTCAGGTTCCTGTAGCTCTGCATACCTTTACCCACTGCAGTACTTTGTGATACGAATACATTACACTTATCCCAGTCCTTCCGATGAAAAGTCTGTCTGCTTTATTATGGTGGGAGTTTTTGATTACTGGAAAGAAAAAGAAAAAGGCTTTTAAAAATATTTTACATGTAAATGCAGTTTTAAAGAAATTACGTATTTCAGAAACATAGTAATTGTGAAAATACTAAATACATTTTCTGAACTATCTGCCATTTAAAGTAGCAACTTCCTAAGGCTTAACACCAGAAGCAGGTCAAATAACTATAGTTTATTCAGACAATATTTCATAGTAATCTAAGCCATCCATAAAATGCTTGGACATGTAATGGGTAATTTAGTAACATCATTATTTGTAAAGTAAGCTTTACATTTTCTGGCACCACAAAAAAATTTTGGTAATTGCAAAACTGAGTGATTACAATCTCTCTGGAAGCCCTTTAGACTTTTAGAGCAGACATCTCAAAGCAGGGTAAGAGCACAACAATGCATTCAGCTGTGGGAAGGAAATTTTTTTTGCATTATTAGAAAATAAAAATAAAGAAAATACTTTAAATGTAGTGTTTATTTGATATTTATCTCATATTTTTGATTTCTATTTTTGTGTACGGTTTTTAGTGAATTTAATATATTGGTGTAGTAGCACATGAATACAATATTTAATAAATAAATTGTGGGTGCCTGCTCAAAATTTTTTCACTGATGGAGGTGCCTATCAGTTGGGAGACCACTGCTCTAGGGAAAACAGACTAAGTTCCAAGCTCTGACAAAATCTCCTCCTGGTCTCACAACTGGAAGCTCTGACAGCTTTTTTATAATATGAAAGTCTGTGGTCAGAAAGGATATGTCATATATCTGGAATAAATATTCATTATGTTTTAGTAGGTAACACAGGTTGAAGAATATCTAAGTAATCTTTTACAAAATGATTTAACATCCCACTGACACTTCACCAAGCCTCAGTAATCTGCAAAATTATTAGGAAGAATGATACAGATATGTAAATGAAGGGGCATAGGGAAGAAAAAGGCAAGAAAACTTGCCAGAACTATTAAAACATTAGGTTCTTGAGCACCCAGCCCTTGCAGAAACCATTGGTTCTTCAGAGAAAAAAATAATTCTAAAAATCCAACTTACAAAAAAAAAAAGTACAAATTATATACATGATGTAACCTGTTCAATGTGTTTTAAAACACACAACTGTATATATATTTACAGCACTAAAGCTTATTTATGCTATTAACAGGGTGACACTTCACATGACAATATTTAAATACATTTGCCATTATCCTGAGCATAGGCCATTTTTATCGAAAGATCATGAATTCTGGGTTCTCTTTTTGATTTCACAAAACTCTACTGCTCCTCCTTCAGAATCTTCCTTGACTTTAAGTGTAAGCAATTATGCATTTTACTTCTACTGGAAAACAGTTTCTACTGAACATTACAGCTAATTGTATTTGCACCCCAAAAAATTCAGAATATTGTAACATAAAATTAACTAATAATCAGAAAACAATATGAATTATTTCTTTATCTCTTTTAAAAACTCTGCAAAAACTCTACTCTTGCATCTTAATTTCACCTGCATCAGCAAAATCACAAAAAGGGACTCCTGGTCTGTCTGTCTCAGAATCTTTGGCTAGAATTTCAGCAATAGATAAAAACAATTTCTGAAGATCATTAAAATGTTCACATCCAGTTCTTGCACTAAGATACAAAGCTCCCAGCTTGGTCCAATCTCTTTTTTCCTTGCAATGCTGTAAAGAAGGCAAAGGATAAATATAAGCAAACCTGCTTCCAGAGAACCAAACAGAAAATATATTGAAATTTGAGATACATACCTGGGATAGACTTAAAGAAGAAAAAAATGGAGATCAAACGCTACTACCAAGAACCTTCATGTTCATATGGCAGTTACATGTTGCCAAACTTGCATGGACTGCTAATTTCTTCTATCCCTCAAGAAATTAATTTTATCATGTCATCATGTCAACTGAGAAAGCTCAGAATTTATTAATCCTACTTAGGAACTGGCAGTTATTCAGCATTTTTTCCCCATGATGCGCACTGAATTTGTGGTTATTTTCTATATGAATTAGTCTTTTGCTTGCCAGACCACTTGATGACTTTGGTGTTAAAGGAGTAAAAAAATCAGTACTGCTTTTTCCCTTTTTATATTTCAGTCTCTGGATCTGCACAGGATGTTTGATAATATGTAAACTATATTATAATTATGCATAATGAGTAATCTGACCTTGAATATGAAACACACAAGTGTCCAAACACAGACTGTTCTACAATACTTTCTTATTCTTTAAAATGCTTAATGTTGTCAATTGCAGCTTTTACAATTGTGTGCTTTTATATTAGATATGAATTCTACCTGCTAAATAATTTATTAAATAAATTTTTGGTGAGGAATGATGTACCACTACCAAGCACAACAAATGTAAAGCAGAGGAAATAATTGCATAAAGTTACAAAATCTTTGAATTCAATGCAAAACTAAGATAAAAACTGCAACTATGTGAATTAAAATACTGACATCACAGAAAGGCCAAAGACAGTTTTCCTCTGCATTTTAAGCCTTCCCAAACATGGCTTTGCATAAAAGTATTTTATCATAAGCTCACTATACTTAATAATAAAGCCCACTAATTAAAAAATGCCTAGAAATTTCTCATTCATGTAGGTTTAAAAGAAGTCATGAAGAACACACATACTGTACCTGAATTTCAGCCACGGCCAAGTTGAAGTCAAAAATCCATGTCTTTTCAAAATATCTTTCCTTAAATCTTCCATACGAAAGAAAAAGAATACTTGAATTTTAACACATCCTATTGAACTAGCAGAAGGTGAACAACAAATTATCACATACAAACATTAAACTGATGTGATTTTTGATCCTATTTGCTTCACATTACACAAACTGCACACTGAAAATGCTCATTTAAAATCTTGCCAAGGGAAGTTAGCATATGTATTAAACAAAAAACTGAGCAGAGATATTTTCACAGATGCTGCATATTTGATTTCCACTAAGAATCAAAGGTGTATGAACCACAAGTTTAGCTTCTCAACTCGTGTGAGCGTAGATGCAGATGATACAAAAATTAAAAAGGATCACAATCTTGTTCAAGAGATGGGAGAGTATCAGCAGTTTTTGAACAGATTTGACATTTTGCCCAGCATATCCCAGCTGTACTCAAAAAAAGACCCTCCTCCCTAGTAGTGTTGGCACAAATGTTTGTGTAGTCACACTGTCAAGGAGACTAGAAAACTACTTCAGATTATAACTAATCCTAGAAGGGTTTTGTTTGTTGCAGAAATACTGTTTGCTTATGTGGGCCTAAATGATATGCTAAACCATGATGTTTCTAATTGGGCTAGCTATATAAACTTCTATCACAGCTGGCAGCAGATTGTACAATGATGACTGGTATGGAAAAAACTAGTAATTGTGGTCAGAATCTAAGTTTCCATTTAACAATGCTTGATCTTTGAAACACAGTGGATTGACAGCACTTTAAAACACAATTAGGTGTTATGTGATAGTATTTTCATCCAACATATCTTTTAAAGATTCCACATAAATTTATAAAAATAGATGCTGAAGAAGGAACTAGGCAGCTGTAATTAGAAAACAGCTCCTTAAAGACATACCTGGATTTTATGTTCGAAACAGTAGTCATTTCCCAACTGGAAACTTGCAATTGGTGAAGTAACTTAATAATGTAGTCAAAATGTTCTAACTCAAGGAACATACCAGCATCAATGAGCTGTAATATCAAATAAGGTAAGAAAAGTGAGCATACAAAAAGTTGGGATGACTTAATGCATCTTCAGAGGTAAGTGGCAAACAACATTGGGAAAAACACATCACAGTGACTCTCAGTCAACAACAAAGGAATAAATGAAAACCAACACCACGGTATTGTGGTATTCAGTACTGTTTTTAAAAATTTATACGTTTGAGTTTTAAAAAACAGGCAACATGTTTCAGAAATTCCAACAAGCAAACGAAAGTATAAACGAAACTTGTACCTTACAGAACGTATTGATTAATGTAGGCACAGCATTTCTTATATTCAAAGAAGCCACATGCTCAAAAACTTTCAGAAGAACATCCACAGCTGGCTAATATAGACGAAAAAGCACAATCAATTTTGCAACTTGGTTCAATTAGAAAGCTCAGAGATTTTATAACAGGGTAATCTGAATTATGCCCCTCACCCAAGATTTGAGTACCAACGTAAAAACAAACCTATTACTATAAATGACATAGTTCTCAAAAAACTAAAATTATGAAACTAAGATTTAAAAAATATTACAAAGTCACTTACCAGTGTCTTGATTTGTACAATTACATTCAATATCTGAAATACTTCCTGCAACAAACAGTTTTTGAGCAATGAAACAAGAAGATCATTCAGCACTTCAGAAGCAAAATCCACACCAGGAGTAACTTCTTTGTAATACTGCACAAATATTTGGACTGAAAAAGCAATTAAATTGAATTTCACTTTGGGGTTAACTGATGCTAACTATTTAAACAAGTTATTTCCTTACATTTTAGACATAGTGTAACAACATTTAACTGTCCAAGATATTATGGGATAGAGATATGGACACATATGGGTGAAAGGATCCATTTTGAATACAGTGTTAACCTTACCAGAACCAGACTGACTGTTCTGAAATATGTTGTATCATTGAGCTGAGCACTGTAAGCCCTGTAGGTTCCCAGAAAGTTTAGCTGATTTGGTGCAGCACAAGAAGAATGCACAAACCCAGGCTGGATTTGGTACATGCTTCAAGGTAGTAAGGCCCTTCCAGACAGGAAGCTCTAGGATGTGAAGTGCTGTGTTACAGTGGATGGTCTTACAACCTATTCCAGGGCCACCCTTCCTTGATAAACACGTACTGCGGCTGCTGGTATCAAGTGTTACCACATTAAAACACTCACGTGTTCAGCGAGGGAACACTGCAGCAGAGGGTGCAACTGAATTCCCTGTTCTCATTCTGCCACACTCTAAGAAGCTATCAAAAACTTAAAGACTGCTCAGGACCAGTATAAAGGGAATCACTGTTCAGAGTAAAAACAAAACAAAAGCCCTTTCTGATGGAACTCAAAAGCGCTGATGGATCTGAATGAACTGCAGTCCCTAAAATGTGTTATTCGTAATTTTTTGCATATATGGTTTAAGGACTAAACTAAAGCAGTTGGAGGTGGGTACAGTAGCAACACTTAATTTCAAGACCTTCCACTCTCAAGTTTTTGGGTTTTTGATGTTCGACCAGGGTGACCAAAAGCACCTTAGTAAAATTTGGCTTCTGTTAAACCTCCTCCCTGCCCTATTTACATATTTCTACTCCCAAGTCTAGTTACAGTCAGGTTAAGTTCATTTTATGTGGAAGTAAGATTTCTAAGAACCTCCTGAGGTAAGTGCAGATCTAAATTTCTAGCCTTACTGGGAAACTGAACCATGAAAACGCAGGGATTGCATGTATTCTTTCATTTGAAGTAAGAACTTTTTATGCACTGCTGAAGTGGCAACCATTTATCTCTTGACAGCCTATTTAATTTGTTTTAAATAAGCTAAGTAAAAAAGATACAGCAACAGGTACTACTATACCATACCTGCACGTTTTAGGAGGCTGGATTCTTTGATACGAATGTATGTCCTAAGAATTGCCATACAAATCTGTAAAAAAAGAAAAAAATTATAGTAAAATCAACCTTCAGTTTATGCCAAACAAAACAACTATTCATAAACATGAGTTCTATTATATAATGAGTTTTACACTGCTTCCATATAAGCCATACATGATAAATGATGTAAGAAGACAATGGGGTCTGTAGGCAAAGGCTCTGTCAAAAGGCCAGCAAATCAAACAGAGAAGTAACGCAGATGAAATGTTTGGGAAAGAGGCTGCTAGGACCACAAATGTTTGCATGTGTGCGTACATACTCATAGCAAACAAACAAACAAACAGAGAGAATTTGAAATCAGAATTAGTATAAATGTGGCAGACCGTAAACAAAGAAAGGGAAGCAAAAATGTGAAAGTGAAACGTGGTAAGTAAAGATTCCATGAATGTACCAACTAAGTCAAAAAATGATCCAGAAATGAAGCTGGTAACACTGATTGTCGCAAAGAATCATTCATAGGGACACAGAACAAAAAACTCAGAACTAACTTGATTTAATGAGCCATTTCAACACTGACTTAAGGAAAAAAAAAAAATAAAAAAGAAACCCGCACCTAGACATTTTAATGTAATTTAGTATTAGAACATTATTGTCTTAATATCTTAAGCTGTCAGATTTGTGATGCTTGTACATTTTGCTCCATCTCTGCAGATGAAGAAATAAGGACAACTGATATTATATCTTAGAATTCCAAGTTAGGGAAACCCCCACCCCCTTTTAGAAATTCTCTGTCACTTCTGGAACATTTACAGTCTTTCTGCACAACAATGCGAATTGATCATATTTAATACTGTTTCATAAAATAGTTAAACATCAAGAGACAGAAAATGCCCTAAATTAGGAGTTATGGTATTAGAGAACTGAATCACGTTTATTTTTACATGTAACTTCACAATGACACAGGATTCACTCATGAAGTTCGTTATACAGCAAATGAATTACCATCAAAGCAGAAGACACTGGTTTATGGCCAAGACATCTTTCTTATTTTAAAACCATCATCAAGCCAAAGAATACAAAAATTGTACATCTAAGTATAAATAAAGCTTATTGTTTTTATTTGGAAGCAGTATCACAATGTTGAGCTGTACTCCAAGATACACCTTCCAGAAAATCATGCCAAAATTTTGATCATTAATGTAAGTGAAGTGTCACTTGAGAACAAGTGAGGTTAACTCACTTAATCCAAATCTATACTTCCAGGCGGCTGAGGGCGTTTCCAGAATAAACTTTAGCACATTCTTACAGAATGGAAATTAGTTCGCTTTCTTTTGGAATTCATTTTTCTCCTTCTTTGGACTGACTCCCAAAAAAAGCCAAGATTGCATCTGGAGCTCTGACTATTCCAAGTATTAGTGAAATTGCTTGGACAACCACTTGTAGTAGTATTCAATCATGGGACAAGCTGCATTACATTAATAAAAGAAACTAAATGTGTTATTCATTTACACCTTCTAGAAGGCTTCAGTTGATTTAGTTGTTCCAATTTTGAAGGGTGTACCCACAGACTACCTAAAAATGTGAGAATCTTTAAATTTTGAGTTAGCTGTAATAGATGTTGAATGAAGGTACATGAAAGAGATTATTCCTATTTTCAAAAGGCAGTATCAATCACACTATTCTGTCATCTATCAGTTGATTCCATGACTCCTTTAACCCAATGATTTATTAAAAACCATAATAAAGGCCTCTCTGTCTTATACAACCAACCAACCCTCCAGTAAAAACATGATCCTACTACAACAACACAGAGGTACTCATTCAGAAGAACAAGCACAGGAATTCACTAAATACTTCAGCATCTCCCAGTCAGTGCCCCACCCTATTGTCTAATAAGGGAGAAACCCCCATACTGCAGCCTTTATCTCAATGAGATCAAAAGCAGGATCCTTCTTACAGGAAGTTTCTGTACACTGTGGAAGCTTTGAGATGCACAGTCCCCATTCAGTGTGGCTGAAACTGACCAAAAGGTTCAAAGGTCATTCAGCGGTGGTTAGAGACTGTAATAAAAGGACAGTGTAGAATCTCATTTCTTTAGGAAGTCACATTAAAAAAAAAAAAACAAAACCAAAATCCACCACAACAGAAGCATATATCCAAGTTGTAAGACAACACTAATGAAGGCAGAAATCTTCCTATTTTGTATCCTTTTCGTTTCCAGTTAAGAGGTTCATAGGATCAAGGAAAAGGAGAGTATGAAGTCACAGAAAGTAAAAAATTCTTTAATGGATAAAAGTCCAAAAAAATTAATGAGTAAGGTTCCAAAGCTAAAATAAAATCACAAAGAGAAATACAGCTTGCATAACAACATGTTTTGAAACTACTTATTTAACCATGAAATGATTGTCAGTGCTACACTATGAGGTGTCATTTGAGCAGAACAATTTACTGTATTAAGCTCAGTCTCTTGCCCTTACACTGAGGACCATGGAGACAAGTCCAGCGTCACTTCCTTGACCCTCTTCTCCATCACATCATTGTTAAGATCCACCCTCCCTTAAATACTTTGGCAAGTATTTGGAACAGTCTTTTGTTTACTTTACACAATACAAAACAGATTTTCACTGTTTGAAAACGAAAGGCATCTTTTAAAAAAAAAACCCCAAAACTGGTAACTTGCATAACTTGCTGAACTCAAGAGTATGCTGATTTTCAAAATATATAATGCTTTTATGAATTCAAGCATTGCTGTGTTGTGTGATCAACTACAACTGTAAAGTGTTAAATACTAGGAAGTTATGCCTTAGAACATCAACCAGTTACTTAAAGAAAACGTATCATTATGGGGAAAGGTATTTCTCTTCAAAAACTCTGGTAACTATCACTGAGAACAAAGCTCTAAGCAAGTGGACTATCAATCTGCATAACAGTTCTCCTAACCAGATTTATTCCTCCTGTATAAGGTTATTTGCCTTTATTGCTTCTTCACCTGTTTTTCATTTATGTACTTTGGTGCCACCATGAGGTGCTTGGCCTATTATCATTTTTAAATGGACAGGTGTAAAACCATAAATACATACACAAACAAATGAAACTCAGGTATACTTTCAGATTACCAAGAAAGTTTGGCTAGGTTTGGTGGGTAGAACAGTTAAAATGTGCTGAAGTGCTGCACCACAAGTAAAATCAAATGGAATAGATTTTTAATAGTTTCAGGCAAATAATTCTTTAATGTGCCTGAAGCACTACAAACCAAAATAATTCAGATTAACTAGCTGAAAATTACAAATATTCACTACAGCCTGCCAAAGATACATCACACTAGAGAAAAAAGGAAAAATGTTCCATACAAAACTACTCACAAATTATCTTAGTATTTTTAAGATGTCACATACATTTTCAAAGGGGTTAGAAAGCATTAACAAAAATATAAAAAAGCTTTTTTGGATATATATAAAGGAAAACAGAAAACATTAAGAAAATATAAAACCAAATTACACTGATGTATTTTAAAAATTCTGATGTTGTATATCCTATATTAAGACATCAGGAAGTTGGACAAGTTCCTTTAGATGTTAATTTTTTTTAGGAATTATGTCTAACAGGTTAACTGCAAGTTATTTTTTACATTTTGATTCTGAAATTTTTTACTTACTGACATTAATGACAAAATTGCACTCATACCAGTAAGATGGTAGGTAGGCAAGAAATAAATCTTGTAAGACCTGATGAGGACAAATTTAGGCATTTGCTATAGGTTACTTGCTTTGACGTTTTTGTTTGCTTCCAGTTAACTTACAAAACTTTCATACAGCCAATTTCAGAATCTTATTACATGTCAGTACAATTAGCTTGCCTTGCACAGTTCTTGGAAGCATTAAACTCATAATGTCTCTGTTAAATGTTTGAAAACACATTTACTTTGCCCATCATTGGAAACTTATTCTTGCCTGCAAGTATTATGAGAATTGTTGCTCGATTTAAGGAGATTAAAGCATCTTAAAACAAACCCATTGTTGCACAAAACAAGCAGAAGGTAATATATCATAGATGGCTTTTGGCTTTGACTATACATACGAAGTCTTTGCAAAGGTTTGCCTAAAGTCTCTGATGCTCAGGATAGAAATGTCTCAGAATCTGCCCACTTTACTACTCTATATTTGTACAGCTTAATTGCTGATGTGTGTTCTCTTAAAGCATCTACTAGTTCAAAATGATACCATGTTTAAAAAAAACTTTAGAAGACCTTGAGAGGAAGAATTTTTGAACAATTTTTTCATCCATCAATCTCTGACTACTCATTGCCCATATATAAATGAACAAAGGAGATGATGTTTTGGTTTTAAAAACTGTTCACACTTAAAATCTTTTCCTTACTTCAATAAATCTTTTTACCTTTTCATCCCCTTGTCCTGGAACATGACAGAACCAACACTTTGTTCTTTCACATCCACGTGAAGTCATGAAATAATATCTGCAGTATTTACGGGGCAGGTTAAGTTCATCAAGGATCTGCTGGACTGAATGAGAAGCCTGGAATAAAATAAAATTACAACAAGCAGGAGAAGCCAAGTAATATTTCTTGAAAGCAAAAATGGTCTTTGTTTTTTCGGAATTTCAAAACATCTACAAACTGTAAACGAAAGCTGAAAATGTGATCAATAATTAGGCCTCTGAAACTATATCTATTTCTATACTATACTTGCAGTATTTCAAAGGACACAAAGATCAATCCCTTGTCATGTCACGTTAGTGTCTAATAAAGCAAAAGTCTGTCTTGAAGATGACAAATAGGGATAATGCAAGAACTGCTAAATGAGATGGACAGTGAATAGAGAGGAAGGAAAAAGGTGACAAGTTTCTGCATGGCTCTGAATACCCATCTGAGAATCCTGGGGCATCAATTTCCTCAACACTTTTTCAGTGCCCAGCATAGTGGATAAAGCAGGCTGTCCTAAACATGTGAAACCTTGTATGCTTTTCAGTTCTACAAACACCAATAAAGCAAAAATCATTATTTGATTTTGCTGAAGCTGAAAACAGAAATGAAGAAAACTTAACTGTGAATAGCAGTCCCTTCATCATTGATTTTGTTCTCAGAAATTATACTTACTAGTGATAACATATTTAAAGGTGTAAAAATAAAAACATGTACAGATTCACAGTTTCTGATTTAATACATGGGGAATTGTTTAAATATCCGTAAGAAATTTAGTGCCAAAGGATCAGAGATTTAAAAACTCACAACTGCATTTTTCTCCATCTTCCATGGCTCAAAATCTTGACCATTCTTCAATGGCAGTGAAGCACTTCTTCCTGAAGATTTGTAACCTAAAAATTAGGATGAGGGCAGCAAATCACATAATAAAAATGAATCATACTGAAACCACTTTCATTTATCTTATTTTCCTTTATATTTATAGTTCCTTCAAGTCACAGCAATGATTAATGAAAATTTGATTAATGCAGTCTAAAGCCAGTAATTTAAATTAGTTTTCTTAATTACCCTAAAAGTGAGACTTTACACAAACTTCAAGACTAAGCACATTTAAATTAAAAACTTCACTACTTTAACCAAGGTTGCTGCTCTAACTTACAGAGATAAGAAAAGGAATAAAAATATCCAGATGTTTTAATTTCAAAATCTACCCACTTTATCAGTAATCTTTGCATTCCAACATCACTAGCCCTAAACTTCAGCTATTTTTTCAGAACTGATAGAAAACCTTTCATACTCTTTATGTTTTAAGCAATGCAAGTAGCAAGTTTAAGCCCAGTGTAAGTTACTGGTTTCTTAACCATGAACCAAGTTTTAGAACTTTAATTACTGAATGACAGTTTTCCTTCTTTGAAAACCAAATAATGTTAATGGAAGCTAAAAGTTCAAATTTTCAACTCCAGATCTAAAGACAAATGAGAGCTTTTGAATGCCCTGCATTCTAGGATTCCCATCTGGCCCCTTCAAGGAACTGAGTGTTCAAAAGACAGGGTGCTTAGCCCCTTCTGGCAAACTAGTGTTACTAAAGAGCATTCAGTAACGAATGTTGTGCTGGAGACTGGCTTTCGATACATGGTTCTTAATCTCCATGTCTTCCTAACAGATATGGCTATCACAGGACAGGAAGGAAGGGCATAATGTAGAACAACGAGTACTTAATGTTATGCATTGTCACTCTGCAAAACCTTGTGATGGTGGGCCACTCGATAAATTCAGGATTGGATACATTTAGTGACAAGAAAAAGACTGAGAAAACAGCCAGCTACTAGCTACAGAAAAATGCCACTGGGAATTTGATCTTTCCTCCAGATTCTTGCCATCCCCAAGCATGGAGTTTTTCACCAGGTCCTTTCAGGAGCTGACTGTAGGTCAGACTTGTAGGGAAGCAGGCACTTAAGTGAAATAGCCAATCCTGCCTGCACAGTTCCGGGAATAAAAGGCTTTTGCCCTGTCCTAGCACAGAAACTCTTGCTTAGCAACTCTCACACGACTTTAAGACGGAAGACTTAGAAGAACTCTAAGGTGTATGTGCTTTGTAGGCCAAAGACATGAACAGTTTCAAACAACTGGAGTCTGAAGACATATTCAAAATTGCTTTTTACAGTATGTGTTTCTTGCACCACCTGAAAATACTGTTAAATGACATGATGATAAAATTGTTCTACAGACTCAGACTGACAGTATAATTTGAAACTAAACAAGAACCCCTGTCACTGATCCTAATTCAAGAAATCCATGTTTATAAACATCCATATTAATCAGTAATTCTAAAAACATTGATTTCCAAAGCACCTGTTGCAAAGAAACAGAATGCAGTATCTATCCACAAGTAATTGATTCCTGTTTTTCTCTGTCTTGTACACTAAATAAACTATGCATTTATGCAAAGCTGAATGTCACATTTGTTATGTGCAGTGACTGAAGTTCCATTATGATTTCTCTGGTGGCACAGACACTGAAGAGGTATCTGTCCCACGCGTGAAATATACTGGGTCAACATGAAGTGCTAATTATTAAATCTATACAATTATTTGATCCAGTCTAGTGAATGCCTCAAAAATATTTGAATTGGCATAAACAACAAAGTTCTGACCTTCAGCAAGGTGGGCAAACCACTCTAGCAAGCTTTATAAAGAACAATCAACCGACCAAATCTGCAGTCCCATTCTCTGACCACAAATAAAGGAAAACAAGTTACTTGCTAATAACATTTCTCAAACACAATGTGTCAGACTACTAAGAATGCAGGCACTGCTGTACCACTAAAGTGTCTGAGAGGCATAAATATCAGATAGAATTATTTCTGCTTGACCCTACTGAATAGAATTCTGCTAAAAACCCAACCCCAAACCTCTCACTAACCTACCACAAGAGAGCTTGCAGTTTTGCTTTTATATATGCAAAGCAAAATTTGAGCCAACATCTTCAGGAACTGAAGATAGTCCTTAAGATTTCACAGGAAAATAAAGCACAAAAAAAAAATTCTGAAGGGTTCACCAACACAGCATACAATACCATTTGTCCAGGATTTCATCTCTGCAGCTTCACTGAAGACATTAACTGTTCGGTCATTCCATGGCAATCCTGATAGCAATTCACAGTTCACTTTGTATGTACAGTCACTGTTGAGCATTAAAAACCAAAAATTTGTTAAAATTAGTTTGTTCAAGCAAATTAAACAGGGGTTTCTTTTATGTACTGCATGCCTAAGAAGAAGGATTAAGTGTATAGAAGATGAGAATTTCTTCAACACTTTATGCAACACTTCAAAACCTACCATAAATTTAAATATCCAGCAGTCTCAACAATTTTACTTTCATTACTCTCATTTGTTTGGTCCAATCTGATTATGATTTTAGCTGAGATTACTCTGCCCTAACACATAACCATACAAAATTCAATAAGTAAGTGGAAAAGGCACCTGTGAACCACTTCCCCCTCTCCCCTATGCTGACAAGAAGACCGAGATGATTTCTGTCACCTCTGAAGAAGCATCTACTTTACATTAGTCTGTTATGTAATATCTGCCAAAGGAGTAAACCTCAAGGCTTTTCAAATTACATCTGAAGAGTCAACTGTTTTCTTTCCTAAAAACTGACAACTGAACAGAAGATTTAGGTGATTTCAAAGGGAACTCCAATTAAAGACAGTTCTGCTTTTATTTCCAAATATGTACATTCCAGAGAATTAAATGACTAAAATGTGGTGTTTTCAAAAATAAGCTAAAAATATTGCTAGCAAAATACTTGGTAATCTCTTCTATATTTGTAAACGAAGCCACAGGAAATATATCATTCCCTTTCATGAGATCTTGTTCCCCTTCCCACTTTCAATTAAGAATCCTGGTTTAGTGCAAAAGACATTTCAACCTGCTTGCTCCTCTGCAGACAGAAACAGAGTTGCTACCTCCTATAAGGGATTCAAGATATTGAATACTTCTCATACCTAGGATAATTCAAATAGCTCCTAAGGTTCAGGATGTTTTCAATACAATTTGAAATAAAAATGCTACAGTAGAGAGGAAGAAATTCCATCTAACAAACCCAAATTTTTCAAGATCAATCTTTATTCTCATCAATGCATTTGGGTTGGTTTCTAGAGGGAACAAAAAAAAAAAATCTGCACCTTTAGTTACTCAGAAATTCCAAATTACCACATAAAATCTTCTTATGCTTCCTCATGATGCCAGCCTCAGTTCTGACACAACAGGATTATCTGAGCAGTTTCCCTTTGGATTTCTTTAATCTAGACATGGAACTACACACAGTTTTGCCAGGAACCATAAACCATATAGCTCTGCAAGCATTTTGTTTTAGTAACAGCATCACTAAAAGTGGAGTTCACTAAATAAGAACAGCAACTGTGTTTTCTTCTAGATAAAACTTTGCAATGGTAATGTTTTTCAGTAAAACTGGAGAAAATAGTTCAACTCCAAATGAAGGCCTCTTCCCTAACCACAAACCTGTGTTGCACAAACCTTTTTATTCGCAGAATCTACTTATTCTATAATATAAAGAAGTATTTATGCTGTTAAGGCAAATTTAAATGGGTATTTTATAGCAGAAGGAGGAGCTTGGAGCTCTCTAGTGGATTAACAAAAAGATGCAGTATTCTCCACTAACAGACTTCTGGCACACTCAAGTCTGTTGCAGAAATGTGAGTGGTGCTGGAAAAAAAGCAGTACTCTCTTCCATGTCAGCTTTCTCGGTTATTTTGAAAATTACTGTGTCCTGTTCCAGCCAGCTCAGGGTTAATTGGTGATTACTGCTCCTAAACCACAACACTCTAAAATATGTTATTTCTCTTCTAATTACTTAAGAATTCCATCTTAACTATACCTTTCTCACAAAAACTAATTCTCTGCCATTTCTGGACTGCTGATGAATGAAAATTTCTCAATCTAACACTAATTCAGGCTTGGACAATCATCCACCATATGAAGTTAAACAAGGGAAACTGACATATTCTGCATCCAGGATCGGGCAACCCTGGATGTACAGACAGACTGGGGAATGACAGGCTGGAGAGCAGCGCTGTGGAAAGGGCCCTGGGGGTTCTGGCTGATGGCAAATTCAATGTGAGTCAGCAGTGCCCTGCAGCCAGGAGGGCCAACTGGGGCCCTGTGTCCTGGGGGGCAACAGGGACAGCATCACCAGCTGGCCAAGGGACGGGATTGTCCTGCTCTGCTCTACACTGGCATGGCGTCACCTTGAATATTGTGAATATTGTGCAATTTTGGGTGCCACAATGTAAAAAAGGCATTAAACTATTAGAGAGTGTCCAGAGGAGGGCAATGAAAATGGTGAAGGGCCTTGAGGGGAAACCTGGTGAGGAGTGCCTCAGGTCACTTGTTTTATTCAGTCTGGAGAAGATGAGACTGAGGGGAGACCTCAATGCAGTCTGCAACTTCTTCATGAGGGGAAGAGGAGGGGCAAGCACTGATCTTTCGGGTGACAGGACCCAAGGGAACGGCCTGAAGATGTGTCAGGGGAGGCTTAGGTTGAATATTAGAAAAATGTTGTCCACCCAGAGGGTGGCTGGGCACTGGAACAGGCTCCCCAGGGAAGTGATCACAGCACCAAGCCTGACAGAGTTCAAGAAGCATTTGGACAGTGCTCTCAGGCACATGGTGTTACTCTTGGGAATAGTGCTGTGGTGCGCCAGGAGTAAGACTTGATGATCCTTACGGATCCCTTCCAACTCAGCTTACGTGGTGATTCTGTGATCCCGCAAATCAGACTAAGAAATGACGTGTACAATAAACACTGCAAACACAGCTTGAAGCTAGAAGAACAGTAAAGCATGTCCTTAACTGCATGTGACATGTTTTTGAGCACCTTCTTCTACAGCTGTACAAATATTTGCCAGCCTGAATTTGAATGAGATCTTTCAATTCTTTCATAAGCAGAAAAGAAAAATGAAAGCTTCACAATTTATTTATTACTATTTTTCGGTTTTGTTAAGTTCTGCTAAGTGCTATTGTGGCAAGAAATACATCCTATGCTACACTCACATTGAGATACAAAACCGAGACAACTGACATGAAGTTAATATATTTTGCCACCAGTCAAAAGACAAAATAACCCCTATTGTCCTGTCAGGCTATAACTATACTTGTTCTGTACTTTGTCGAGTGAAATGATATTATTTCACATATTTATTTTCTTCATCACATGGTTACAGTAACATGGAAAATTGAATTAAATACTGGTGGTGTTCAGGTAACACATCACGTTTTATTTGTATAGTAACTGGGGAATACCACAGGTTACATGAAGGACACACTCACACTATATGTACCTGCTTTCAGCTTCACTCTTATTTTCTTCTTCAACATCAGGCACTCCATGTGCAAGCTTGAAATGTGAAGATATTTAAAAGTTATTTTCAGGTATAGCAAAGCACTACCAAGCCTGTTATGCTTTACTCTACAGACTTAAAACTGTTAGTGATCATTGCAAGGTGTGATAAGACAGTCTTAACTATAGAAACTGTAATTCGGTGTGCAGAATTACCCTCACAACATCTTTGCTAATGGAAATACTACTTTTATATTCTGTTCTTTAAAACAGTGACTGTTAATTGGAAAAAAAGGCAATGTGACTGTCTTTACTTCTCTTTCCTCCCCTGATAATCTCAGCAATTTTTGGGCCCACTGCCCAATTTTAACTGTGCCCTACAGTTTTAACTGTTCCTGCGTGGAACACCAAGTTATCCCATCAAGTTTAATGAAACTTAAAACTGCACCAAGGAGGAATTTAAGCCTTTTGCTCAGCTCTACACAATCACAGTTAGTTAAAAAACCCCCAGCGATACGGAGAAAAAAAGACAGCACAAAACATATTTGGAGCAGAGAATCTGAAAAGACTAATACAGGATGATGCCATAGAATCCTGGCTTTGTTTTGCTCATTACTCATGAAGCAACTTAGGACTTCATATTCTATCACAAATTTAATATAGCCAAAGAATTAGAGATGCATATGCTCTCACAGGATTTCCAAACTTTATTTTACCAGTTCCTGAACCATTTTAGCATTTTCTACATGGTTAGTTTTTGCCCTTCTCACTGGACTACTAATTGGAAAAACTATCAAAAAAGCTAAATCTGAAAATCTCCCTGAATGATAGAGCACCTGCAATAAGTGTTCTGCCATTGTATTCCCCCTGCAGGTGTGCACTGCTATTTTCTATCCACAAACAGAGCAAGTTTAGGTAGGGCTTAGTATACATTTTATGATTTGAGTTTGGGTTGGGTGAAATTATTTGTACATATTTTCTGCTGTCTAACACAGCACAGAAAAGCAAGCACTAGGACACTGATTTTACAAAGCCACAAAGCTACGAAACAACCCAGCTGGGACTGACCGGGTAATATTGCAACAAGTACCCCACCTTCAGCAAACCTTACAATTTGACAGACCCTTTTTGTCTCTCCGGAAGATCAGGAAACAAAATGGCACTGTTAACTTTGTGCATCACCTGTTAGCAGCCCCAATTCCATTTGCTGAAGGAAACGTTTCCTTACTTTTAAACGATTTTGAAAGGGAAACTGATTCTCTGCTGCTTGATTAACTTCTCAATTACTTACCAATTTTTAACCATGTGAATTTTAGAGTTTAACTTATCCAGTTAAAACCACTAGCCACTCCTGAAGTAGTGGAAAACAGTAAATGCTATCAGCAACTATGTATGAGTGGCAGAGAGATGTAAATTCCAATTCATTATCAATGAATCAAATAGTAGAAAACTTCATCAAATCTTAAAAGACCTAGACTTATTATCTAGAGGAGAGAAGACAGAGAAAGGTCAGATAAAGTCAGTGAGCATGAAAATGGTTCCCTCTGAACAGCTAGAAATCTGTATGTTAAAGGCCCTTTTGCCCAAGTAATGAAGCCTAGAATGATTTCTCTTTGATGCATGATGGCTGTGCAGCTCCGCAGCTTTCTAACACTGCCCCATCCTTCTAATACTGAGAGGCATTTAACAGCAGCATTTAAAATTAGGCATGTTATATAAAAATGTTATACATGCCAAGCAATACTCACAGGTGTACACTGGAACAGTAATTTTCATTGGGAATACAGCTTTACTGCTACAACTGGTAAAACAATATCCTGTTTCACTTCAAATCTGAAGCTTAATTGTTGGTGAAAATTAAAAAAAATCAAGTTCTATCAAGCAAAGATTACATTGCCAATACAAAGTAACATATGAAATGCTAATATTCTTTTTATTACAGGAAATTTAAAATTTTGTTGATGAAACAGCATTAATAATTAAAATTATCCAATTATGTGGATTGTAATTTCTAAAACTATTTAAGGAGAGAAAGTGTAATTTCTCAGTACCTTTTCATCCAGGTCCAAACTTGTCAAAAGTTCATCTAGTTTGCCCTGTTGTGTATCTTTAAGAAAGTCCTCATTAACATCTCCCAAAGGACTGCTTCCTCTGGAGGAGTTGTGGGTTTTCACATCTTCAGCTGAAAATGTATAAACACATTGCTTTATGTGTTTCCCATGCTACAAGACAACAAAGCTTTTATTTCCTAAATCAAAGCTTGGAACTAATGACATTTAGGAACTCCTAGGACTTCCTAAAGGTGAAATTTAGATGGAAAAATATTTCATGCTTAAGGCAGGAACCATTTCAAGTAAATATTAGGCTGAATCTGCAATTAAGGTTCTATCCAGGCTGTATGTTCTTTAATGGTCCCCGTAGAACAGTACAACAGGTTTACTTATAGAACATTGAATTAGTATTTTAGAAATAAATTCAGCTAAGCTTTTTTTATTAAAACACAGCCAAAGATATGTGTGGTAATTTGCTAAGCAAAAATACTTAAGTCTTTGTTAGAAAAGGGCGTAAGTTAATCATACTGACATAATGCAACCCTGAACTAAATATAGAGAGCTCTGAGAAACTCCAAATTCCTGTAATATAGTAAGAATTCAGTGTCAGGAAATTTCAGCACCTTTTGCAGATGCCACTGGAAATGAACAACACACCTGGCTGCAACTTTCTGAAACGGCTGTTTATGTACAACAGAAGAGTTCTGCACAGAAAAGAAAATCATACTGGATCACACGAATGACTCTCAACTGCACTGTGTTGACCAGACACAGGAAGAAAGAATCAGATTAGTATTGGAAAGACTTTTCTCTTACAGTCACTGGTCTCTACGATTACCAAGTACAAGGCACATCTGGCTGAAGGGAACACACACAAAGGTGGACTGATGTCATCCAGAATGTTTTATCTGTAGTACTTTTTCCCCTTCTTAAATGGTGAAGCCACTAAGGCAAGGAGCCATGACCTCACTAAGTAACTCAGGACAGCAAAGCAGTAACATGAATTTCTAAATAAATACATAAATAGTCAGTAATTAGCAAAACCAGGCATCTTTCTTTTGTTCTGTGCATGTCTTTTTTCATGTATGAAAATTAAGTTACTGTGTGCATATTTATCTAAAATTATGACGAGATCCTGCTTCTCAGATCTAGGAAGAAGGACTTTAGGCACCACAAAAAGAACCAAAGACTTTCAGCGTCAAACCTTGCTAGAACATGAAGTAAAACAACAAAGAAAATGCAGAAGTTATTGACTAGTACAAAAATTGTTGCTAAGTTTGGCTTAAATCTCCTCAGTATTGCAGATTCCATGGCACAGGCCTCAGTCTATTTACATACCCAGCGGCTTAACTGTGCACTTCCTCTTAACTCCTCCTCAGGGAACTTGTGTCTATTTCTTGGTATCTGAGCTCTTAAAACCTCATTACCTTTTATTTTGCCTTCTAATACCTGAAGCCTGAAATCTTCTCTTCTCCTAATAGTCTCTAGTCACTCCTTTCGGAGGCACTATCTGCCGAAATGACTCTTCCCACATGAACACAGCACATTAATGTGGAAAGCCAGGACAAGAGGTACTGTCACAGACACCTTTCAAGCCTGAAGCAAAATCTACACGTAATGTCAAAATGTCAGATTAACAAGCTGACAAACTGATACCAGAAGGGAAACACCATGAACCTTCAAAAGCACTCTCAGCACTCTGTGTGTACACCACTGTCACTAACAGGCTTCTGTTCAAAGTCAAAATCCTGTACCTCCAACCTCTCTAGTAGAAACTTCTACATTAAGTATACCTTGCACAGTAGGTCTGATATGCAAAGCTGCAGAAAACAAATCACATTCACGTGCTGCCTAGATGGACTGTTCTGCTTCAAATAAGAAAAAATCCCACAAAATCAGAAGTAACCTTATTTCATTAAAAAAAAGGGCATCCTTTAAAAACAAAACTGTGTCTCAGTGGAATGGGCATAGCATCCACAAAAAAAAGAAAATGGACAACCTGGAAATAAACCTGATTACCAAATTCTGTGTGCTGACGAACACAAGAGAAAAACCACCTCTAACTCTGACCTAAACTCCAAAGCAGTACCACAGGACTCAGCATCTTACTGTGATCTCAACAACTAACAAAATTCTTTGCCTAAAATTATCAGAGAAATGTAAAAAAAAAAGTCAAACCAAAACCAAACAACAAAAAAACCCACTCCAACCCACCAGTACTACCAACAGACAAGTGCTACAGAGAAGTACACGTTCCCTGTATGACTCAGGCCTGTGCCATTTTGAAAGAAGTTGGCTCCATATGCATTAGGAAACAAATTGCTGTTACAATAGAAAGATAATACAAAACCAGACAAGTTCCCTTTTTTTTTTCCCTTTCTTTTTGTGGAAAGTAGGAAGCCTTGGTTTTGCCACAAAACATCTTTTTGGTTTCTTTCTTCTTTTGATGATATACCAAAAATTTCTAGAGACCCTTACCTTTTAACATCAAATTACAAGAATTTTCAGTATCACTTGACATTCCAGATTCTTGCATGCATCTGTTTTGAACAAAAAGTGTATTTAAGATTTCCATCTTGCATAAAAGCAAAAATAATATATCAGTTACATAAAATCAAAAGTTCTCAGCGATACTTTTAACCATGGACAGAATCCTTACATCCAACACACTGTTTTAAGACTCTTTTTAGCTTTCTCTTTTGCCTTTCTTATGTTTATCCCTTCAGGTGTATGCCTAAACATGTTAGTAAAACCAAGACATTTCAAAACCCCAAATTTTCAGCAAAGCTCATGATCTCATTTCATCTTTGCCTAAAATACTGGGAAGGGAAATTTTCTCTGTATAGCAAAACAAGAAAATACCGTGCTAATGAACCAATCCATCAGTTTCTAAAAAATGTGATTTATAGTCATTTTATATTCAAGATTATTTGCATAACAATAAATCTCAAAGAGAATAACAAAAACAACTATTCATAAGAAGATGAACTTACTTCATCTATTTCAAAGATAAGCTAGATAAGTTCTATTTCAAAGATAAGTTAGAAAAGCTCAGAAGGGACAAATATGTACTTAAATTCACATAGAGAACATATAAAACATCATCATGATCATCACAGATTATAAAAGCTTGTACCTGGTGAATGACACCAACTGTAACGACAGCAAACTGTCCAGTCAAGGCAACAGAAAATGGCGAACAAAAGCATATGTGAAAAATTAGTTTTACTGCCCCATTCAGGCTTCAGGACAGAACGCTTTCCTGATGCGTGGAAGTGAAATGCAAGCACCAGAGAAACAGCCTGTTGAAGTCACAGCTGTATTTGGTAAAACTCAACAAAATAATAAAAAAAAATAGTACAACTTGGCCATGATCTGGTATTATCTGGTGATATCGTAAGTTACACGATAATACTGTGGTAAGGTCTATTGCCTTACTTCAATATTCTCACATTCAGGTCATTAATATGTTCCTGACTGCTACCAACTATGGTTAATCCCCCTCTAATAATCTTTGCATCAAATTATGGAAGGTATAAAGCAAAATAAGGAATTTTGCCTGTTTCTTTAGCAAATCAAGGAGAAATTCTAAGAAAGAAGAACCATGCATTTTTATTTTCCTTGGCTAATGGCAAACAAATTCAACAGGTATCAGAAAGAAATGAACACTTCTTCTAATAAATTTATTATGCTACAGCCTAGCTGCTTCTCAAGAAGTTGGGTGCTCCTACTACAGACTTGCCCTGTTCTCTAGAGGCTTGTTTTAGCAGAAATTTTATTCTATTAACATCTGAAAGTTTTTCAAAAAAGTGTTCAGCACATCAAAGAAGATTCCCTTCCTCTTTTGCACATGGGGTTTAATGAAAAGGAAAGGGTAAGGAGAGTAGTGAGTAAAAAAAAAGAAAAAAAAAAAGAATGCAGTTACAAGGTAGTACAATCCTGAAAATAACTGAAGTGCTACTTAAATACAGATAACATAAAGCCACTTAGAAAGACCATGCAAAGAAAATTAAAACACCCATCCCAAAAAATCCCCCTAATCTTAGAGGAAAATGATGCATTATTTCTATCTAAACCTTTTTTTTTTTGTAAAATGCAAAAATCAATCTTAAAACCTTTTCACTGAACACAAGTATTAAAGCTTAAGAGAGAAAACAGACTAAACAATAGATGAGTTCATCCACTCCATGAAGAGCTACTATCTCATTTACAAAAGCTAGTTTCTACTTTAAATTTCTTTTCCTCCTCCTGTGACTTTTATTATCATCTCAAAACCCAGTAAAACATTAACACCTAATGATTTACACCAGGAACTTGCTGAACGAAGATGCAGGATCACAAACCTCTACAACACCTTAGCCAAACCACACACCTGAAAAATATTCACATGTCTGGGGACAGGAGAAAAAGAGGGAAGGAGAATACTACTGTAGAGACAACAATTTACTTTTGCAGATTCAAGAGAAGAATAAGCTACACCTAAAAAGTAAAAACATTTCTAGGTATTATACCACTTTTTTTGGAAGAATACTGCCTTCAAAGGGTATCTGGTATCTCCAATCAGGTCAGATTATTAACTATCTTTGTTTCTATTCTCATACTTCATTTAAACAAGCCCTTTAGGACTACCCTGTCCTGCAATTAAGAGTTTATCCCAGCTCTTATGAAGGACAAATTCATTTATCTGCATTCAAAATACTGTCATAACTCAATCAAACTTAGACACTCAAAACCAAATAAATAATTTCAACACAAATTAGTGAAAGTCTCTAAGGAAGCCTAACCACTACAACCAAAGTATATGGACGTGAGATAAAAGTACTTAGGAGTACTGTGATTAAAAAAAAGAATGATAAGCATACCTAAAACTACTCTCTACTGAATATGTCTTTTCTGAGGTAACGGGAGACTCAGGCTTAATATTCTCCTTTGTGTCTTTAATGCAGCGTGCAGAGGACGCTTTCACTGGGCAATTTTCACAGCGTGCAGGTGCAAACTCCTCTTCATTACTGGTTCCAAAAAGGTCAGGGTCATCCTGAATCACATCAATGACAAGAACATCTTGGTTGTAAGCTTCAAGGATATCTGGTACATTTTGACTTTCGTGTTGTGAAAAATTCCCTCTCGGTTTTCTATCACCATTTATTTCTAATCCAACAATGTGGTCGACTGCATTCCAAGAATGATCAGGAAAACCAGATTTCAGCACACATTCAGTACCATAGAAATCAGGCAGAGATGGCTCTGGTTGTCCATCAAGAAGAGGATGTGGATATGCAGAAAAACTTTCAGGGAGCACAGACATCTCATCAGAGATGTTTACAGAGCCCTTGTGCTGGAAGTCCTTGCTGTCAATCTCATCTGTTTTTTTCTGTATGGAAGTTGGAGATGTAGCATCACTCATGACAGGAAGAGGACACTGCTCAGATTTTACCAAGATAGTCTCTTCACCTGCCTTCCACCTTCCTGGACTAGTGCTTTCAGGAAGCTCTAGTGGACTACAAGTTTTGCTTTCAAATGAAGGGACAGATTCCAGTTTCTTGGATTCAGGTTTGTTTCTGCATAAAGGAATTTTGAATTTTGTCAGGTTTCCAGAGGTTAATGGTTTAATTAGGTTTAAATCAGAAAATGTCTGGTTCACTACTGATACTTTAGGGCTGAAGTTTATACTGTTGGTGTTACTTGTAGAAGTACCATTCTGGACTGTCCCAGACAGGTTTCTGTTTGTCACCTTTCCTTCATTTTTATCCTTCTGTTTTGTTGTACCATTCTGGACTATCACAGACAGGTTTCTGTTTGTTATCTCTCCATTTTTATCCTTTTGTTTTGTTGTGTCATTCTGTACTGTTACAGACAGGTTTCTATTTGTCACAACTCCTTCATTTTTATCCTTTTGTTTTATTGTACCATTGTGGACTGTCACAGACGGGATTCTTTCCGTTACATCTCCTTCATTTTCATCTTTTTGTTTTGCTGTAAAATTCAAGGTAGCTTTAACTTCTTGCACGTCATCATGGTTAAAAGCCAGGGCACTTCTATCTTTATTAACTGGTGATTTCCCATTTTCATTGTTCATTGTCAAAGTGTCATAAATATCCACAGAAGAGGATTCCATTGTTTCAAGTGAAGCCTGACAGTCAATATTTGGATCAATCTTTTTATGTGTAATTTCTTTTGTAATTTCTGCCAATGATGTATACAAATCCAGCTGTCTCACATTCTCAGTCACTGCACTATGTCCTACAGCTTTAACACTGCTTTCATGAGAGGAATCCTCAAAAGCAGCCTTTAAAAGTCTTTTTCCTTCTGAGATGGACCTACAATTTTTAAGAAACCATTCAGAAGTCCTGGCACAGGATTCAACAGGCCAAACTTTTTTACCAGTCATGGGTATTGTTCTTTGACAGGTAAACTGCTGCAATTTCTTACTATCTTTGTTCAAATTTCCTCCTGTCTTGCTTTTGTGATGATCAGAAACATCACGGATCTCAGCTAACACTCTCAGGCTATCTGAGGCAGCTGCATAATGTGCCACACTGCTTGAATTTTCTTCTTTTACAGAGAGCTCAGATGTCTTCTTAAAGCCAGTTTCAAATGCAAGTAATTTGGTACTGTTCTTTCTCCAGGCTGATACAGTTTGTACTTCATATTTTTCTGTATCAATATCTGATGTACAATCACATGAAGCTGAGAGAGTATGATTTAGTCCTGAAACTGCAAACGAGCTTGACATGGCAGCTGCTGCTTCTGTTTGTAACTCACACTTCTTGCATTTACTAGCCATGTCTGCAGACTTCTCTGTGGTTTTCATCTTTTTTCTAGGCTTTCTATCAATATTCCACCTTTTTCCCCTTAAACACTTACTGCTTTCACTCAGGCAGCACGAAACACAGCCTTCATTTTCATTCTTTTCTTTATTAGATGATAAACCACTTTTTATGAGTGATCTCTCACTTTGCATTCTACTAGTGCTGCAAATCCTATCATTCGGGTCTCCAGTACCATGGGCTACATGGAAGAATCCATTTAATTTGTAACTGCTGGTAGTTCCACCAGCTGAAGGCTTCACTAATGTGTTGATGTAACTACAGTCCTCTAACATCACAAATGGATTCTTTTGGGCTGCACAAAGCAAGGCACTACACTGGTGTCGGACATCACTGCGATGTTCAGCATCACATTTTGTAGACGTATTCATCACTTTTTCAGCTGCAGTCACACTTAAACTTTGCAAGTGCTCGATTTGACCAGATCTGTGTTGCCTTTTTCTACACTGCACACCAGGCTCTTTTGTTACAGCATGGCACAGAAAGCTCTTGCTTTCAGTGTCACCTGAAATAGAAACCGTAGAAGATCTAGAATAGTGAGATTCCTTTTCCTTAGAAACTTCTGCCCTATTTCGCTTTGTCTTAACCTTCTTCACAGCCTGTGAAGTACCAGAGTCTTGCTCAATTGCTTTCAATTGTTCCTCTGCTGATTAAAAAAACAAAGAAGTGTCATTAAAGAAAATTCTAAGAGGAAAAGACTACCCTATTTTACAAAGAGAACAAAAAACTCCAAACATGAAAGACTGCTGAAGAACATGACACTGTATAAGGCTAAAATATTTCTGTGAAGTTTTATGATTTTTTTTTAATAAACACCATTGGGACGCTTAGAGTAAAAAGGATGTATTATCTTCAGAAACAAATGCAAAGAGGAACAGAACCTTACAGTGTCATAAGGACCTTGGAAGTTGTGTATTTGTTGTGTATTCCACATGGGTGGAAAACAAATTAGGGCAAATCTGTCAAGAAAATGCAGATACCGTCTCCATGTTCAGCTCCTCTTGTTTACACAGCAGATTCTCTGTAGTAGGAACACTTATTCATAAGAATATCTTTCAGAGACACAGTCCAACCAAATGTATCAGACTGACCAAGAAGATCCAGAAAAATTAAGGACTTGCATTTTTAGAGACTGCTACTTTTTATTTGAAAGCAAGTACGAATTATGTAAAAAACTGTGCATCTGAAAATTTACACTAGAGAAAGGACTCGAGAGCATACTAGTATAATGTTGGTTTTTTTAGACCTTCATTTTCAAGGTAAAACACAATGTTAATACCTCAGTTTTTCAGAATACGGTTTTTACATAAAATATTAATAATCTACAGTAAGTATTTGTCATTTAAGTGTATCCACTTAAAAAAGTAAAAAGAATGTTTTTAGACAATCATCCTGAAAAAAAGACTTTTAAGACTGTTCTTTCAGAATTGTTCCAGTTTGACTCAACATTCTCTTAAAACATCAAACCACAATCATTGCTTCTATGTCTTCTGGGATTTTATAGAAAATAGCAACTAAAAAGTTCTGAGAGCAAACCTCAGCATGCTATAAAGGCAGACACTGAAACAAGACAGCATTATACATAATCAGAAATAAACAGATAATAGACAGATGAATAAGGAATTGACTGTCTATTATTCTGGCATTGCTGAAATTACTGCCCCCTTTCTTGCTTGTGGCTGACCACCTCTGCAGAAATGGGGAATGCTTTTGAGGGAAACAAACTCCGAGCATTTCCTACCACAGGCTTGCCTGTTTCTGTCCATACCCCTCCCTCTTTCTACCTCCTTGAAAGGCTAACTGGTCTCCTCTCCTTGGTGTTAAATGGGCTGCTTTTCTCCTTCAAGGAAAGCCTTTCCTCTTTCTGTAAATCTGTCTCCTTTTAAGATTGTTTGTGTTCACAGTATTGGGAAGCACACCCTAGCTTTTCTCAAGCTAAGTCAGCAGCCAGTTTTTAAAGGGGTCTTACTGCAGGACCAATTTGGGAGCCCAAATTCTGTACCTGTACTTCTACAATGGAGCTCTACCAGTGCTTACCACTTTCCCCTGGGCTGTCTGGTCCTTTCTGAGAGCTTGAGCTCTGCTGCTCTTCTTTCATGCAATGTTTCTGAGTCTTTCTTCTGGCTGTTGGTTGTTCTTGTCCACTCAGATCCTGCTGTGACAGCAATGCATTTCTGTTCCTCATACTCAGAGCTCCTTTCCTGGACTCTGGACACTGTGTATGCTGTTCTAGCAAGGCAGAACTACCCCCCTCTCTGGGACCACGTACTTTTGGTTTCACCACTGATCCCCTGCCTTTCTTGCCCAAGCACCTGCTTTCTTTTTCCTGTGCCCCTAGTGTTCTTGATCCAACTAATGGACACCCATTCAACTTCTCTGGTATATCAACCTCTTCCTGAGGTTGAGGCATGGATTCCTGAGCACCCAAATTCTTCCTAAAATCTGGGATTTGCATATTCTGTGTCATTATGGAATCAGTGCATTTCACTTCAGCATTCCATGTGACCTTTTTGGGTTGAAGACCTTCTGGTTCTGGAAAACAGGATATTCCATGTCTCTCTGTGCTCTCAATTTCCCCCTTCAAGGATGGGACTTGTAATTTTATTTCCATACAGGAATGCTTGCCTTCTTTTCCTGAGCTCCTTGAACCCTTGTGGAAGCCTGAGAAATTCAGGCCTTCTGAGCAATGTTCATTCCTTTCAATCCCTGCTGAGAACTTATTCTGCAAAGTAGTTCCTGAGAAAAACAGCTGTTGACTTTGACCTGTCCCTCTTAGAGTCTCTTCCCAGCACACTGCTGCAGCCGCAGCCGCTGCTTGCCAATCTTCACACTCACCTGTGTCTGAAACTGGTGAAACTACACCCTTGTTTCTTCTGGGAGACTTCCTGTGTTGGATTCCCTTGGTTTTTTTACCTGAGATTTTCTGTCTGTTCTCACTTTGCTCCTTCTGCACGGGTACAGGAAGAGCAAAACACTTAAAGGAAGAGCCAGAGAGCCCGGCAGGTTGTGAAAAGGAAGGTAAGGGCTGCTCAAGCTTCCTCTTTGGTGCCAGGCAAGGATTCTTGATTACCAGCTTTCCCCCTGACTCACACCCAGCCCCCGAAGAGCCGGGGCTGCTGACCTCTGGGTCAACCTCCTTCACCTCGCTGGCTCTCACCACCTTCCCTGACCTCAACTGCGGCATCTCGGTGGCGCAGCGACAGCGGCAGAGCCCACAAAACCCACTCGCCAGTGCACTTTTCGCTGCGACCTCGCTAGCCCGGCACCCACGACGGGTGCAGGCCCGACCTGCAGCAGGGGACAACCCCTCGCAGGCTGCCGCCTCAGGGGACACCCGGGGGAGCCCAGATCGACAGAAAGGGAGCCCAGATCGACAGAAAGGGAGCCCAGGTCGCCCAGAGAAAAAATACGGCCACTGACAAGCCCTTCCTGACAACCCCGCACACACACCCGGAGCAACCTCTCACACAGCAGGGCGGCGAAGGAAGCAACCCCGCACCCCTCCAGACTCAAGAAGGCCGCTGCCTGCAGCCTCCCGCGCCACTTGCCCACCCTCTCTCCTTTACTCTCTGCTCTCATCTACCGATCCGTCCCTCGACGCCTCGTCCAAGCGCCGCCTGCCCGCCCAAAGAGCCGAGCAGCTGCCGCGCCGGCGGGCGATGATGGAGCAGCGGCGTGAGGGCGGCTCCGCGGCGCGGCGAGGCGGGGGCCGGCAGGAACACCCGCCTGGCTGCGCTCGTCCGCTCGCCGGGTCGGCGGTGCCGCCTGCGCGGTTAAACCCCAGCGCCGGAGCGGCGAGCGCGGCTCCTCCGGGCGGCCGTGGCCCGGTGTCGGCACCCCCGCGCAGGCGGGCGCGCCTCGGTTTGCGCTGCGCAGCCGTCGTGCTGTCCCCATGATGCCTGAAGAGGCGTGCGGGGCTGCCGGGCTTCGCCACGGGTGCAGCCGCAGCCGCGGGCTCATGGGGCGCCCAAGGTATCGGGCATCGGTGTGGAACTGCCAGAGCCTGTGAGCAACTCGCCCCCAGCTCGGAGTCGCGTGGGCAAACACCCAGGCTGGCCCGTTTCGTCAGGTGTTCCACCCCCGAGTGATGCAGTATTCCTTCCTTCTACACAGCGCTTCAGAAGCTCGCCAACACGGAGGGGCCATTCTTGTTTCACAGAATCACAGAATGGGTCAGGTTGGAAGGGACCACATGGGGTCACCTGGTCCAACCTCCCTGCTCAAGCAGGGCCATCCCCCAGAGCACCTGGCACAGGATCGTGTCCAGACAGTTCTTGAATATCTCCAGTGAGGGAAACTGCACAACCTTTCTGGGCAATCTCTTCCAGTGTGTGGTTATCTGCACAATAAAGAAGTTATTCCTTGCATTCCAGTGGAACTTCCTGTGCATCACTTTCTGGCTGTTGCTTCTTGTCTTATTGCTGGGCACCACCACGGAGAGCCTGGCTCCATTGGCATCCCCCCTTTAGATACTGGCAGACATTGATGAGGTCCCCTCTCAGTCATCTCTTCTGCAGGCTGAACAGCCCAGCTCCCTCAGCTTTTCCTTGGAAGAGGGATGCTCCAGTTCCTTGATCAACTTTGAAACTCGCCACTGGACCTGCTGTAAGGGCTCCATGTCTCTTTGTGCCAAGGACATCAACTTTGTATTTCAAATAGCACAGATTCTTAGGACTTGAGTTAGGGGGAGAAAATCACTCAAATAGATTATATAGTCAGAAAACAATAGAAGTTGGTGTTTGAGCATTGGATGGGGTGATAGTTTCAACACAGGTGGAGAACACCAAAGCTTCAGGACCATCCACTGCGTGATAATGTGAACATGTAGAAGTTAGCTTAAAAAAGCAATCTTGTACAAAGACTGAATCTAAGTGGCAGGTGTTACGAAAATCCCAAATTATTAAACTTAATAAGGTAGAGCTCTAATACCAATAATGCCGTCAGCAAAATTGCACATGGTTGATAAATGACCGTGTCCTACAAGCAGTCTCTTTGTGTTTGCCTCAGGTGGTCTCTGAGGGATGAAATACCTTATTCAAATTCATTTCACTGTGGCTTAGTGCTTTCTGGTGTTCACATTTCATACATCCTAGTTTGAGATCCATGTAAAAAAAATAAGGCGCTTTATGTCACGACTTGCTAGAAGTGCAGTACTGTGAATGTAAAAGGGCAGGTGGAAAGGTGTATTTTACTAATTGGCATTGGCTCACTATATGACTTCAGCCCACATAACTCACTTTATCTCTGTTTCTCCATCCAGAGGTAAAGAGAATACATTTCAGTCCAAATAAAGACAGAGAACATGGGATTTTTGCTAAAATCTCTCCATAGATGAAGAAAGAACAACAGGGAGGCTGGGAAACTGCTAACTTTCATTTGCTTATCGTTTTTTTAGACTGCACATACATGCTTAAGTACAAAAAGTCAGCAAATGGCTAACTAAAGCTAACAAAGCAGAAAATACAGATTTCTTAGGCAGTTTCTCCCATGGCTTAGTATTGTGCTTCTTGTCCTTGGGACAGAAAGGACCCAAAAAAGGGGAGTTAACTGCACAATATTTATTGTCAGTGTTCTGCAAGGCTGGTATTACATACAACATTCAGCTCTGGTGAAATTTAACCATTTAACCTTTCAGTTCAAAGTGTGTAGCAAAGTCTTTTAAGATTTATAGCAAGACGAAGGAGAAGATATGCTGAAAAGCAGTAGTATAGGAAATCTGGAAAAACGGCATATGAATTATCTTACTGCTAACTCTAATTTTCATGATTTTAGTATTTAGTCAGTTATTTGCAGTGATGAGAACTCTCCTCAGACCAGATTTTTATAAAATGAATAAAAATCTACTTGAAATGAATACTAATTAAAGGCATTCTTCATTAAAGTACTTGGAAAAAAAACCACTAGAGCTTCAGAAAGGACGTTTTGAAGCAGCTGTGGATTATGTTAAAAAACAGATTGCATTCAGTTTACAATACTGCTAAAAAGAGGTAGTATAAACATTGTCTTGCAAAGTGGATCAATTTAACCGTCTTTTAAAAATACTTGAAAGATAAGAGAATTTTAATATATAGGCATATTTAAAGAAATCCTGTGTCAAGTGTTTATTAAAACTGTAGGTTATTAAAGTGGAAAAAACTTTTAAGAATCATATAAACAGCTTAAGGATGAAAAATTAGTTATTTTCACATTCAAACAACATTTGAATTAGTAATACTGCAAGGAAGTGTTTAAACTTTATTTTAAAATGATATCTTGTTTTGAAATAAACATAAATGCTTGTTCTTCTTGAGTTTTATATTTCTTGCTTATTCTTCTTGAGTGTTATCTATCTCAATGCCATATCTAAATTTTAGAACTGATTCAACTTTTGCTGATCCATTGCTTTGTTTCACTGAGTTCTTGTTCATTCTAGACCCTTCAAGACAGTAATAGAAAGATGCGGTACCAGGTGTCTGAAAGTAAAAAGGGAATTGTGGTACCCAAAATATTTTTCCCCCAGGATTACCAGTATACTTAGAGATGACTGGCAATTTTCAAGCAGGAAAAAGGAACTTGTGTGACTACATTTATGTGAAATCCGTAATTTTTTTTTCCTCAGAGGAGTGTGTGCACTTATCTCCCCAACTGATATAATTTACATTGCTGCTGTGGAGAAATTGTGGCTGCAGATCTAACAATGATACATTTGAGCAATCTTCCAAAAGTTTTTGAAAGATTGAAATTTATAAACACATAATCCAGCTACATGGGTGAGCAAATCATATAAATTTTTTATTGGGCTGTATTTTAGACTTTGCTAATATACTCACCTAGCAACAGGAATTAAGTTGTCCTTTTTTTTTTTAGCTAGGGAACTGGAAAGAATTAACTTGAAAATGAACTCTTTTTTTAGTGAAGCAATGTGAAAGATGTCCCCTTGGACCATTTCTTTTTACACTGCTTTCATCTTTACGCTTGGCTGAGGGATAGATTTGTAATCTCTAGCAAACCATGGTGAAAAGAGTTTGGTGGTGCTGTGATAACTGAGGCTGAGCTCCGAAGAGTATGTATAGTCTGTTACATTCTTAAAACACACCAAATTAAGCCCTTAAGTGACACAACTAAAAAGAAACAGAAAAGAGTTTCAGTCCAGTATATCTAAGAAACTTTCCTTTTATAACCCCAAGGATTCATTGACAGTTCCGAGCTGTTGGTTTTGCAAAGTTAGAACCCAAAGATAGTGAATATTGATTTTAAAGTAACTTCTTTGTCCCCTGCTTTCTGTTCAAATACATGGGTACTTTGGAAATAGGTGTATTGCTAATCTATTGAAGTAAGAAGTTGGTTTTTCTCTCAAGCCATTCATGTATATCCCTCTAAAATTGCTTTTGCTTTTCACTTCCAGGCTCTTGAGTCAGGAGCCACCTTTGACATGGCATCTAATGAGAATGCCGCTAACTGCCCTTGTATTGGGCCTGAGGTACAATGTTCATGGTCAGCTCATGTCCTTGGTAGCTCCCCTGTGTAGGTGTTGACCCAGTTCATACTGACAGCTGTTTCCTTGTCTGCCCTGACACTGTGAACTCTGTTAGACAAGGGCCACTGGGGTGGTGAGAGCAAAGATACCTCGGTGAAAATAGGTGATCTGTATTGTGAAACTGCTGAGTGACTGCACTACATGGCAGACTAGGTGAATCCAGTGAGTAGCTGGATACCTCAGCCTTTATTTTTGTGTCTGTTTTTATTACAGAGCTGTACAGGGCAGATTAAAGTAACTTCATTTTCTACCAGTTTTAAATGAGTCATTGGAGGAAAAAGGACAGCTGCTATATTTTGTAATGAACCATCTGGCATTTCTTGGTAGATCCTCTGATTCCTAATTTGCTACTAAATTGTGACAACATGAAAATCAAAATTATTGATTTTATGGAATCAGTGTTTCCCTCTGGCAATTCTGTTTCTGTCAAAGGATAGTCATAGGAGGAATAAGGACCTTTCACACTGGGTTTTGCAAGCCTTGAAAGTCATCTGTATAATTTGCCTCTTTTTTTGTAATTATGCTGCTTGACATTTATTCTGGAAGACTGACTTTCCAGATGATCATATCTGATCTGAACCTTACAGAAGGTGGCTCTAATCAGTTTTAAGGTTCCACAAGGGAACTCCCATGTAAGGTTTGTATTCTGTTTTACTCTCTTTCATTCATGTACCTTTAGAAGTTTAAGAATAAACTAGCTAGCTAGCTAGAATTAGAAATTTAAAAAATACACAAGCAATAGAGTATTAACTAGTCAAGTAGAGGACGACTACACATTCAGTCTTGATTTATTTTAAAATTGTCTAAATAAAACATACCTTTGCTTTCACATAGATAATGCATACCATGTACTACCACTAAGTTTGCCTTTAGAATCAACACCTAGAGGCTGGATGAAAAAATGGGAGTGAGGAGGAAAGCACCTGTACACCAGCAAGTATATGACACTTCTGTCTTGCTGCCACAAAAAGATTATAAAATGTGATTTCTAGATGAGAAAGTTAAAAAAGAAAGAAAAAGAGGAAATAAAACTTGAGTAAATCAAGCTAGAAAAGACATAGGATTAGAAATGGTAGTGGTGCAGTAAGGTATAGTAAGAATGCAGTAAACCAGTAGATAATCAAGGAAAGCAGTGCTAGACAGAACACAGACAAAAAACCCCAAATGACTTCAGAAAATCACTCTTAAAAAACAGAAAGAGGTGGTGAAGACTAAACACAGTAATAGAAAACTTTCCTGTGGTTTAGACTGACTGAAGAAACAGTGGGGGATCATCTTTAGCAGTGCTCCTAGGAAAAGTAAAGAGAGCCTGAACTTTGAACAGTGACAGTGATCAATCGCAAACTGGGACCCCAGTCTGAGAGCTAATTCATCTTGCTGTTAGGCATTGAAAGTGACTGGCTCCTACATTCAATTTCTTGTGCCATGGTCATCCGTTAAAGCCTTACATCTTTGTCTGCTTAGTAGTGTGGAGGTGGCTGACATACTGAGTGTGAAGGCTCAGAACAACCTGCTGTGTCTTTTCTTCCTTGGGTGATTCATCCATAAGCATCAGGTCACTCCACATCCCCCAGTAACTTACATAGTTTGTATATATAGTTTTAAACCTGAGGTGTGTATTTGCAGTTACTCTGTGTTTTTAGAGCTGCAGATCTAGGAAATGTCTGTACTTACATATTTATATATTTTTTTGAGGCAGTATTACTCTCTAGCAGTGGAAGTACCTTCTACAGTTGATGAAACCATGCTGCCTGTTGTGCAGTGCACTAATTTTATAGCTTCTCTTAACCAAAGCAGCATGCAAACATTTTGGAGTGGATACTGACTTTATCACTGAACATTTTCCCACTGACATATCCAGGGTAATCTATGGAAGGAGTTGCATGAAAGCTGACATTATTGGTTCACATATACAAGAGTGCAACAGCTTGCTGTGTAGGAAAGAGCTGAGTAGATCAGAGATTTACTTACTTTTGCATTCATCTGCTTACTTCTTCACATGTTATTAATTATGCTGTTTGAAAACAACAGAAAATGATCTTCAGGTAAACCAGGCACATACTAGGTGCTGTAGTGAGGGTTGAAGGTAAAATTTTTTGATGCTAGGTCAAACCAAGGCACCCATTCAGCATGGAGTCTCATCCGGCATAAATTATTTGCTTAATATTGACATCACTTGCATATCTTCATACTTTGGTGGGCTGAGTGGCTGGGTCATAACCTTTGAGTGGTATCTCAGCTATTTGCATTTTGTGTATAAGAAGACAGTTTAATTTAAAATCTAAATGCTCCTTGCCTGTGTGTCCTACTGCTCAGCCAGCATTTGGGGACAGATGATTTCTTTTTCACCTCTTCACCTAGATAAATATTTTTCTAATCAGCATGAGGATTGTTGATGTGTTTGTGATGGCCCAGGTTCCATGCTGTGCTAACTGCAAGACTGTGCTCAGTCTGACCCACTGAATGACAGCCAAGCCAAAGAGGAGACAAAGTAATTGCGGAAAGTGTGATTTCTGGAGTCATTGCCCTGCAAGCAACTACTCTGCTACTGTGGAGAGTTGATCAGAATATCTCCGTGCTTGCTGGTGTAGACAAATATGTAATTACTGAAGAAATTAGATGTTTCACTGTTGTAGGAGGAATTATTTGCTGGACTGTCCTTCAGCCTTGCCACTTTGTAGAGAAATTCCTTTGACACAACACAGAGAAAACATTCTCTAATAATATTATACATCAGCTCTGAAACCCCATTATGAGTCTTGACTCCACTGTAAGTTTTCTGCATAATATTACTGTTACTATTACATTGGTAGAATTCTTAAGTAAGTAGTTATATTCCTGGTCCCCAGGTCAGTCAGCTGAAGACAATTGAATGAGCCATCTCAAGTGCTAGTCTCATGAAGATGTGAAGACTTTCTGAGCAGACACTGTACATGGATGGTTTAGAGACTTTAATTCATGATGATAATTAAAACTGTAGTTTCACATTCACAACATTTGGCATGTTGCTCAGGATGAAAACGGGGGTGCTTTGCATTAATCGTGGTGTGATGATCAGGTAGGAAATGAGTTTATGTATTCACACAGCACAGGGTACAGAAACGAATAAGAGTAGGTCTTCTCTGATGTTACAGTATCTATGCAGAAGAACCTTCCTTGCACCTCAGGAGCCTTTCTTTCAAATACTGTGATTTCTTTCACCTGTAAGAAGGCTGGCAATAAGTGATAATTCTCAATGAATAGCAATGTTGTTGTCATCGTCCAACACACAAGTCAGAACAGCAAGGCAGTCAATTTCCTTCTTGGCTGCAGCAATTGTGTTGCATTCACTCTTTGTTTGCCTGCTTATGGCAGTCATCCCTTCCTGGTCTCTGAGTAAGTATTGGGGAATTTTGTTTAAATTTGACTGTCAAGGGAGAGAGACCAGAGCTTTTAAGTTCCTGCATGTTTCAGGAAGATGGACGTACATGTAGATGAGAAATCATCCATGGAAAGAAAGGCTCCCCCTTTATTAAACACGAATCCACAGAAAAGAGAGATATCAGATCCCAGTCTTGTCCCACTGCTTACAGAGCTACAGATTATAAGATCTTGAACAGGGTTTCAGGCGAGACTGGGTGTCAGGGGGCATCTTGTTTGTGAGAGGAGAGAGCTTCCATGGGAGTTAGAATTGCTGGCAGAGCTTTATGACCAGAAGGCCCTAAATGCTGTTCCTGAGGGAACAACTTCCTAAAGTTGGGGCACACAAGCTGTAAAGCACTACTAATGCCTCTGTGGAATAATATGTTTCCATACATGGCACATCTGAATGTTTTTCAGGACTGTTCTTTGGTCCATGGGTATTTAAAGGAAAATAATTTATATAGGTAGTTTTTGTTGTGTAGTGAAATTTCAAATAAATGTAAACAATATATTTATTTACATTAGAATGATATAAGTTGCTTTTGTAAACATGCAAATAGGTATTCATCTTTGCAGCTTATGTTTGAGTTTCCTACTCTGTTTTGATCCGTGAAAAAGCCAGGTATTTGTATTCATTTTGCATGCTCAACAGTCTGAAAAGAGACAACTGAAATCAGCCTTATGTGGGCTAAGAATGATGCTGGCAGGGATTCAGGTGATCAGGGCTGGGTGAATGCTGAACTGAAACCTCTTCCTGTGCCGCAGGATACACTCAGTACCTTGTCTTTTCCCCACCCAGCAATAACATTCACACTTCATCTTCAGGTAGTGGTTTGTCACATAAATCTGCATGGTCTTCCTGGGGGCTGTTAGCTTGTTTTTCCTGTCTGCTGAGAAAATTAGTATGTATAGCCAAACACAATGAGTTATTTCCAATCAGGAATCTGTTTGGATGTTTTTAACTAACATCTTTTCTTTGGAGTAGTTACAGGCTTCAGTGAATACAATATGTTTCCTTACTTTATAGGCTGTATTTATTAAAACAGAAAGGTGAATTAACAAATTGCTGCCTTATTAAAAAAGTGGGGCACTATATACAGCATTTGCTTTTTCAGAGACCTGTTTTCTGATATCCTCATCCTCGTCTTCTCTTTCTCTAAATAAATGTTTTCTGTGGAGTGAGATGGGAAAGTTACTGTAAACAGTTCAGGGGCTGCACCAAGCCCTTACATTCACTTTGGAATTTGTTGGTGCAGCTGAACCTACTGCACTGCCAAGAGGCTACATGTGGGGTTGTGTAGAGCTCTGTGATGGCTTTTCTTGGTCTTGTCCTTTTATGTGTGAGCAGATGCTAAAGGCACACCCCAATGTGAATGAGAACTGGTATTTAAACAACAAATCTCTCCATGCTATAACCTCACCTTCTGCATGCTTGAATGCTCAGCTTGGGTTTTGTGTCTGTTTTTCACTTTCAGGGTGACAGATAAACCTGCTTGACCAGCGTGTGCTGGCCCCAGGAGCTGGAGTGTGTACTCTGCCACTGCAGCCAGGCTTCACACATGTACAAACCTCTGCATTTTGGGAGAAGAAAAAGAAATGGGAGAAGCAGGAAAGAGAAATCCTGGCAAGCTCTGTGAGGAGACTACCATTTCTTCCCCCTTGTCTACTTGCTGCTCCACCATGCATGAAGGCTTCAAGCCATATAATATGAATTAGTACATAGCCTATAAAAAGGCTATAGTATATTGCCTGTTTTTGCTATAAAAACCAGACTAAACCTGCATGCTTCATTAGTCAAATGAAGATGCAGAGGTACTGTTCTGAAAAGGAATTATATACACTGCAATACCATTCACTAGGACTCACAACCTATACATTTTTACTATCCCCTTCCAGATAACCCTTCATGTCATCCTTTTGGGGAGGCTTGCCGTTTGAACTGTAGGCTTTGGGGTCAGGGACAATTATTTTGGGTCTTGTTGATTCTCAGAGTGAGGCATCAGCTGATGGAGCCTGCAAGTTGCTGCTGTGCCCTGTACATGTGAGATAACAGTGGTAACATTTGCAGGGCCAACTGAACAAAGGATTTTATCATATATGGCCTTTAAATATTGACTAATTGATTTAGCACTTGAGAAATATTTGGGGCTTGTGGATTTGTCTAGTGAAACTGTAAATACCTGCTGCGAGCAATCTCCAGCTGGATTCAGAGAACACTGCTGGGTACGGTGACCTTCCCTCCTGTTCATTTTTGTTACTAAAAGTAGTTGGAAAAAAGAATTAATCATGACTGTCAGGACTATGAATTTGGATAATTCACATTATCCAAACTCTATTAATTCCTATGTTAAAATGTTCCTTTGTGAAATGAAACTGTTTTATAAGAAGGAAACTAAACTATGTTGAATTAAAATTCCAGAGGTTGTTACAGTTAGGTATTTATATAGATTTATACTCAATTTTCCTGCTATTTTATGAAATCCTCATGATAGAAATTGTTTTCCAGAATCATAAAATGTTTTAGGAGAAATATAAGCTGTGGGTAGTAGATTGGATTTTTGAGGAATGAATGGTTGCCCTGCGTGCAAATTCAATCGTGGAGCAAATGACACGGTGGTGTAGTGAATTTGCAAAGCTGTGGCCAGGTAATGATGAAAATCTAGTAATATTTTGATTCATTGATAGACAGGGAGCATTTATTTGAAAAAACATGATGGATGATCCTTTCTTGATTGTTAACCCGTGACAACATTCTCAATGAATAAAAAGTAAATTCTCACTGAAAGTCTGAACACACAAGCAGACTTGTCTGTGCTAACTCAGTCCATGGGGTTACCAAAAGAAGTGGAAGAGTTTTTCAAACAAACTAGATGAATTGGCTCTCCTAAGTGCCTCTGGTCTTTAAATCTCTGACATATTTTGCCACTTTACAGCATGCATAACTGGTTAGCTGATACTGAATACTGACTACCATTCCACTGAGAATTCCTGGATGTCTTTCCTCTCCTTTACTCAATGTAAAGTTTATACCTTAAGATAATAGAATTTAGCTCAACTCACTCTAAGCTACATCATACTAAGGGATCCTTAGCTTTCAGAGGTTTTGTGTTACTTTTGAAGGAGATCCAAGAATTAAGGTTTCGCCAAAAATGTCCCACCCCAAAACTGTGGAATCTCCAGGAGTATCATTCTGTAATTCCTTCTGTAAGCAAAAAGTTTGGACATTTTTCATTAATGTCTTTCTGTCTGTGTCTGTGCCACTCAACAGGATGTGATGAGGAGATCCCTGAGGAAGGACAAATCGAGGTATTTCCCACAACAGCAGCAGTATTGTTGTCTCAGTGTGTTCCTATACCCTTAACCAGCCCTTCTGAGGTTGCAGAAATTCTATCCTGCAGTATCCTTTCAGGTTAAAAGTTTTTAAATTTCTGTCAAAGGTTCAGACTCCTCCAATGGATGCTTTTCTGAGAGAAAAAAAAAAAAAAAAGAAAGAAAAAAAAAGAAAAAAAAAAAAAGCCTGCCAAAATATTCCACCTGGCTCTTGTTGTTAATGTAGGGAGGATGCATGGTGTTTTTCATAGCTAATAAAGATGTTGATGTCCTACTTTATAATGAGGCTTAGTTTTGACTGTGGAAATGTGACTGATTCTTCCACAGATTTAACACTGGCATAATAACTCAGCAAGTGCTACGCACACTAGCTTAGATCTCTCACCTAGCAGCACCTTTAGCTGAATTAACCCTTGCCTTTTCTGTCTCAATTTTGAATGTCTGAAACCAGTCTCCTGGCAAGGTTTGAACACCCAAAAGAATTGCTCAGTCCATGGGGCCCTGCCTCTTTTTCCTGGCTTCATTTTGGCATCACTAACCTGTAACTGTATTGAAATGACTTCCTGAATAGGACCTTAAAATGCCAACTTTCTGTGTATCCTAAAGTTCTCTGAGCTGCCAGTTGCTCAAGTAATAGTCTGATTAGCCTCTGGTGGTTAATCACTTAGTATTTTCTGAAAAGAAGGGCAAAAAAGCAGGGAGGTGGAAATTTTCTCTCTGTGTGTTGTGTTTAGGACAGGTGGTGACAAGTGCTGGTGCTGGAAGGATTTGTCCAAAGTGTCTGTGTTCCCAGCAGATGGTGCTGCGCTGGTGGCCATGAGCGAGGGATGTGTCCAGGACTGACAGCTCCTCATTCCGGTACCATCCCTTCTCCAGCCCTTTGTGAGATGCAACTTGAAATGTAAAGTTTGTTGAGGGAAAGGGATCTAGAGGACGCTGGAAGTCGCCACTGTGCAGTGTGGAAGTGGCCTGTTTACACATGTGCATAGGTGCTGTGCAATCTGAATTTCCCCTTGTGGTGTTTTGTTATGTTTGTGTTAATCTTTAGTTCATTTGCTTTGTATTGTATTCCCTCAAGGTTTGCATAATTTGTATAAATATACAGCTTACTTCTGGGGCAAGAAATTATGTGCACCTTCATTCTGTCAGTCATCTTAGATGGGTCAGGGCAGTGCTCCTCTTTCATTCTTGACTAAAGAATTATAGAACCTTTTGGTAAAAGAAAGAAAAAATTCTTTGTCTCACTTCCTTCTCTCTATTTTGGAGTGATTTGTAAATGTGAAAAGCACTTAGCAGATAGGTAAGTGAAACTGTAGTTTTTATAGTTTGCGTTATAAAAATCACATTTTTGCCACTATAACCACAAGCACTGTAATCAGGAATTACCACAAAAAAAGATGAGTTTTCACTAAGCTCTGGCTTGTGCTTCTCAAACAGGAAGAGACTGGCAACAGTCAGAAATGATTTTGAAGGTATCTTCCTGCCATGTGGAGGACCATTTGCCTGTGACCATGTAGTGACTAATAGGGGATCAAAGGTCCTGAGCAGTGAGGAAGGGTCCTCATAAGTGACCTCATGGCTGGTAAAACCAGCCCTGCAGAAGTAGCTTTGTAATATTAAAGTCTTCCTACAGATTTTGTCTAATAGTCTGAACAGACTAACTTTTTAGGGCAGCCTTCATATCATTGGCATCTTTTGTGCCTCATCTAAATACATTTCATAGTGCTTAAATGCTGTGGTTTAAGTATGTGGGAGGAAGAAAAAGTATGTGCAAAATACTATGAATGATAATTCATCAATAATTGTGCTTTGGAATACAACTTGATTTTTAAAGACCTTACTAAAGGTCATATTAACAGTATATTAGAACCCCTAGATTATTTAGTAGTAATTTTTTATCAATCCTGTAGTAAAAAAAAAAACCTGATTGTCAATGTTGAATGTAATCAGGTAGAATGGGCATATAAGAAATCTTCACAAGTAACAAAACAAACCACCTTAATGTTTTTTTTTCCCTTGCAGGGCCATGGCCTTTTCATCACATTGACCACATAGATGTAGAAGGACTTGCAGTATTTTCTTCTTTGCCTTTGTGATTATCACTAAGCAACTGGCCCCTCACTGTTTCTGTGCTCAGATCTGGTTTAGAGAGATTTGCTTAATTTTGAACTTTTTCTCTTTTAGAAGCTGCATCAGGAATTAATGGACTAAAAGGAAAGTGCCTTGGATGAGTGACATTTCTTTGTTGAAGAATTAGAAATTACATTATCTTCTCCAGCCGTCTATGGAGAGAACATGAAAAGCGTCTCTGCCACCCCAACAGCATCCTACTGCTGTTAAAATTTTTAAGGTTTGGAGAAGGTGAATTTTGGAGGTGCTTACAAACAATATAGCAAATGTATGTGCTTGCACATAAATGTCCTAGTTCAGCAGTTGAGTAAATCATGTGCTGTCAGTGCAGTTCAGATGGTTTGCTACACTGCAGCACAAGACACAAGATCCCTATATGCAGAAATTCAATTTATATAACCTGTTTCCCCCTGAGGATGAAAGCTACTGAAAAAAAAAATCTTCCTGTACTGCTTCTTTTATGTCATTTCCTGGGAGGGGGGAGCTCTGTATAATCACAGAATTTGAACATAGAATCATAGAATCTTAGAATGTTAAGGGCTTGGAATGGACCTTAAAGGCCATCTTGTCACAGTGCCCCTGCCACAGCCAATAAACCTTTCTGTCCCACTCTGTGTCTTGGAGACAGTGGGACAACACATGTTAGCTATGGGAGAAATAATTTTTAGATGTATGCCTAGATTTTCTTTCTAAACACTGGGCATAAAAATGAGTGCAACGAGAAGTGTGTGTCCTGCACTAGCTCTATTCCATGCTCACTGAATCTGCTTAAAAAGAGTGGTAGCTTTTTCCAGAGATGCTAAGCTCTTATATACTGCATCAAAAATTTTTCAGGGTATCAGCTGAATAAAGTCTTTTGTTAGCCTCTATTTAGTATCAACAAAGAGAGATAAAAGAAAAGGATGTCCTGGAGATTTTCCTAGGGCAGGCTTCATCCCTTTTTATTTCACCACGAAATTAAGAGACATCCCTGAAGGTACCACACATTTATGATACAGGAAGCACAGAGATGCTTTATAGTAAAGCAGCAAGATGCAAAAACTGATGTGTGTCCCCATCATTATGAAATGACATACATGTCATAGTTGTAAAATGGCTGTTGCTGACATGACTTGCATGGTTAGTTCCTGGGTGAAGCTGACCACCTTCAGTGTCAAATAAAGGAAAAATCAAGTGACTCTCAGCTCCTTTTTTTTTTTTTTTTGTGCTTTAATCCACTTCTAAATGTCATGCAAATATGGGTTGCTGTGTAGCAAAAATTTGTATTTTTAATTCAAGTTTTAATTCCATAACTGATCATATTATACTGGACTTTCATTAGTAAGTAGTAGGAAATTATCTAAGAAACTTCATTGCTTGATACAGATGACTGTGGCAAGTTAATTGCTGGTTCAAAATTCCCCCCTTATGATTAACGTTTCAGAGAGCCTCATGACAAAGTTAGTGGACACTGCTTTTCTTTGAGGTTAGTTGTCTTTCATGAAAGACTAATTTTACAGCTTCTGGTATTGGGTATTTCATTTGAAGAAATCTCATTTTTTTTCCAAGCAGATAAGAGCCATTCTTCTCTCTCTGGTGAGACTGAACTGAAGGGGGGCATATCATCTTGTGAAGATGGCATGAAAAATCCCATTTCTGGACGACAGGCATAATGGGAAATGCCATTCCCACATTCTGCAGACACACAAGGGAAAGCGTGCTTTGGCCCCAGACAATCACACCTTTAATTGTAAAGCTAATGCTGGTGTATTGCAGACTACAGCGTGATGTTTTTCCCCTTGGCACTTACTGAGAATAGCCAGGTCTCTCCCCTTTCCCTTGTGCCGTTCCCCGTGAATGGCGCACACCATGGACTAAGGTAGCTGCGCTCATGCCTGGAGTCGCAAAACTTCCCCTTACAGCAGCACAGCAAGCTACCATTTATTTTTAATTGCTCCCCACCGTGTAGGCCAATTAAGGATGAAGCCAGCAGGGCAAGGATCACTGGCAAAGCCTTTGAAGGGAGCAGACCCAGCATTTGCTTCGCCGGAAGGCTGCCATTCACACATTTGTGCAAGAATGCAAACAATTGGGCTCACTCAGTGGGATCAAGTGCTATCTAGTTCAGTCTGAACCACTTTCTAGTACAGATGGCAGTGAGAGTGGCAGCACCACTGAATATTATCCTCGGGGTTAGAAACTTTCCAAATGAGATTTCCATCCGTGACCCTCCCCATTTCAGCAGGAAACACCTGCTAAAGCAGCTTTAGGAAATGCCTCTCATTAGCAGCTTCTGTGTGAGCTTAGGTTTTCCTAGCCATCCGAGTTCAGCAGGCTTAAGAACTTGATCTTTTGATAGTGTGAAAGGGAAAGTATTAGAGGATAGTGGGTACAGCCAACATTTTGGGCCCATGTTTTCTACCACCTTAGTTATTCCTTTAAAATCCTTGTTTGACATATTTATTTTTCCTAGCTTTTGAACCTCCTAGAAAAGAGGATTGCTGGGCATCCTAAACTGCTTGGGCATTCCCAGGAAATCCTGGATGAAGGATTTGCTGTTTAGATTAGAATTAGCAACCCAGTATTTTTAATGGTTTGGGGAAAGAATGAGTCTGCAATTTTGATCGTGAGTGTTCTGAGCAGTCTGTGCTTTCTCACTCCTGCAGAAGAGACCCAGGATTTATGTCCAGTTTCACACAGAGCTGGGAAATACCAACCAGCATGCACAACCCCAAAAATTGCTGCAGAGAAGTAGGAAACTCAGTTTTATCCTGGGAAAAGTTTTCAGGAGGGCTTGCTGTTCCTTTCAGTGTGCTTTTACAGCCTGCCAGTTATGGCTCGCATGTCAGCAAGGTTGTGTGCTCGGTTTTAGGGACACATAAACTCTGGGCTCGGAAGGGTTTTGTCATTCCTTCATGCCCGAATACACAACATGCAGGTAAATGTTTGTCAAAATAAGCCCAAATTCTGTCTCTGTTCTTCTGCTCATTGCATGAGGAACCTGCTGGTTGTCCCCATGAGCTGGTTTCCCAGGGAAGCTTTCCAGTTACCCACTGGTTGGGATGGTGAAAGCAGCCAGTGCTTCTGGCTAATAACAGTGACCTGCCCTGCTGATCGTCTGCACATCTCAGTGATGCCAACTCCACAATTTCCAGCCTTTAAAAAAATTTATTTAATTTAATTTATAAATATTTAATTTATTTATTTTTTAAAAAAATTTTATATTTTTATAAAATATATTATTTATATTTATTTTATTTATATTTAATTTATAAATGCCTCTGTGTTTTCCAGTGGAGGAGAAGACCCTCTATGAGAAATCTTAGATTATTAACAACCAACCTTTTAAGAATTGCTTAAAATTCTGGCCAAAGTTTATATATATGCATAGGGGTCTTTTCTAGATGATGATAGCCTTCAAAGTGCTCATTAAACCTCTTACCTGTTTAGTCATCTGTCTAGGGAAGCCCTGTATGACTGAAAGGGCTGATGTCAGGTTTTAAATGTTATTCTTTATACTCTGGTAATGGAAAATGATGCAGCAGAACTGAGACTGCAGTTCCATCGTGAGTAGGCAGCTTTCCTTTCACATGTATGCCATGCAGCCTGGTTTTGCATGTCGTGGAAAATAGCCACTCCCTGTTCTGTTTATATATTGGATTTCCCCTGCAAACATCTATGAGGCAGAAGGCCAGTATGGCTTGGGCTATTCCCAGCTGCTTCCTGCCTCCCCAGGCCCCTGCAGAACATCTCCCTCCTCCCTTCCCCGAGCTGCTCCTACTGCCAGTGCAGCCACTGCAGCCCAGCCACTGAAAAGAGGAGGAATTTTCTGATACACGCCGAGCCCCAGGAGCATCAGCTCCCCGGGCTGCCGGGCTCTCACTGACATGGCATTGATGCTGAAGATGAGAGGACTGGTGTGTCTCTAGGGCTGGAAAAGAAATGGTGCTTCTGCGATTACTTCTGTTCTGATCCTAGTTTCCCTCTCCCTGTGTGACTGCTTTTTAAGATTTTCCTGCATATAGACTTCTGGGGATACTGCAGCTTTCAGTGCCACATGAAGTCATTGTGAGGATCACTTACTGGTGGCTGTTAAAGCAAGCCAGCTATTAACATTGCTATTTTCCTTTTTGTTGTTACACTAAAGGTATTTCAGCAGTAACGTAAGATTTAAATTAAATTTCATCTTTCATGACACCAAGAAAGCACTGTTATTTTACAAGTTGTTCACATATCTGATGGGTGTAACTTTGTCCTAAATTTTAAAAAGCTAATAATTATATACAAAAAATGTATAAAATGAATGGCCGCATTTATGGGTTTTTTTTTTTTTCTTTAGATACCTGTAACATTACTATGTTATAAAGATGGAAATTCTCAAACATTCTTTTCTGGAAAGAAACTCAGCTTCTTAAAACTGTATAAATAATAACTGAAAGAAGATGTGTTTGTGTTTTTCTGCCAATGCAGTAATATGGTGCCTCTGTACACTTTAATCTGGCATTTGGTGATTGTACAGCACAGTGATCTAACAGTCTTCAGATTTCAGAGCCTGGATTCAGCAGTACGTGCAAAATTGTTTTCAGCATAGTAGAGAATTGTAGTGAGGGAAGAAACAAAGCTGTTCAGTGTTAGACAAAGGTTTATCACACCTATTGCCAGTAATGTGTGTTTTGTAAGTTAGGATATGACTGAATGTCTATTTATATGGCTGTTATAGAAATATATGTGTATGTGTGTTTGGAATGTGATTTTTCAAAAGCAAGGATGTGCATTCCTGTATGTAGTTAATAATTTCTCTATGATGCTTATATCATGAAAGCTCAATAACTGTGTTACAGCCCCCCCAATATTACAATGGTTTGTCTTGTTTTCTCCACAATTGATTAGTTTTATATTACATCAATACATCAAAACCAAGTTTATATACTAAAATAGGAACCTGTCATTTCAGAGGAAAAAAACCCTCTTAGATAAAAGTATACTGCTAACTTACATTCATGAGCACCTATCAGCTTTTAATAAAATAGCATCTAGTTCACACCAAATGCCATATCCTGCCTTGTGTTGACAATGCTATCTCATCCTGGGGATTTGACTTGTTATATTTGCTTCCCATGTTTTTGTAGTCAGAAAGTCTTTGAAAGAAAACTTTTGTTCTGATTTCTTACTGAGATGAGAATCACATTTCCGTCGACAGGGAGTGGCTGGGTCTGCAGGTGCTGCTGTAGTTTTGGGTATTCTTTTGTGCCTGTGGTCTGGAAAGTGCTCTCTTGCATCTCCAGAGCCTTAATATGTGTTAGGGCAGCTGAGATGAGAAGACAGAGAGTCAGCCTACCATGACTGCCCATGCTGCTAAAACGGAGTGTCGGAAGCATAGCAGGTGTTGGAGGCTTTAGGTATCACACCCATTGCGACTGAGTGCTGGCATGCTGGGGAGGGAGGATGGCCATGGCAGTACTGGCAGGGATGGTTGGGGAGAGAGGGTGGCCAAGCCTCAGGAAAGCAAGTACAGATGGAATGAACAATCACACTTTGGGAACAAGAGATGGGAAGAAAGGCTGGCTTTGGCTGTAATTGTGAGCGAGACCTCCAGGACCTGGGTTCGCTATTTGGCTTTGGCTCCCCGTGTCACAGTGGGTAAAACAAGTGCAGTATTTCTGCCTTTCAGTCACTCATGTGCACCCAAGGAGTTCCTCAAGGCTTAAGATTATCATAATGTAGAAAAAGTTCTGGTCAGCAAGTGCCAAGCACTTTAGTACTGTTCTTTGTTTGACAGAATTTCCTTGCAGGGGTTCTGTACAGTTCAAGCCTCTACTGCTTTTCCCAGGAGCTACCTGTTGCTTTCAAAAGACAGGTTTGTCCTATCTGGGTACAAATATTTGCCTTTCAGTTTTCATCTGATTTCAGTAGATGGGCAACACCCACTATTCAAGAAATGTATGTTTTCTCTTGCTAGAGGGATTGCTTTTCTTTCCCCTGTTGACACCAATCACAGGATCAAACATGTTCCTGAACCCTTGCTCGGGTCACAGAGCTGTAAAACCAGCACTGCAAAGGAGCTAGCATGAACCTAAGCCTATGCTGGCTCAAAAAAACCAGTGACACTCTCCAACCTCCCTTTTACATGCACAGTGAGGGGAGACAGCACAAAACTGGAATTACTGCATGTCAGCAAGTATCTGGAATAGAACAAATGAGGATGTGTGTTTCAAAGAGGAACTCGACATCTAAATCCCCAGTTTGTTTGAGATTTATTGATCTTTCATGGTCAAACTGAGAAGCAGTTGTACAGGGGATGGTCAGTGGTATGCCACAAGAACAGTCCAGTAAGTGTTTTTATCTGTGTATTTCAAATCCCCACTTTTATCACATAAACACTAAAATTAGAAATGTCTTCTCAAAAATCATTATGCCAAAAACGTTAGCAAAAATTACTTTTGCTAACAGTGGTGCATTTAATTCTCCTAGTGCAGCCCAGCATCTATCTTACTAGCCCAAATTTGCATTTGATGTAACTGCATGCCATGGATTTTGTCACAATTATCATTCTTTTCAAGGGAGGATGTTTGTGATTTGGGCTGAAATATGCTAATTACTGAAAACCACCGACACGTGAAGAACTCAGTATTTCAGCCTACTCCCGATACCAGCGAGAGCGGTGAATGTGAAATACCACCTGTCAAGCACTCGCAGCAGATCCAGCACACATTCTGCAGTGTCCTGGGGAGTAAGAGATGTGGGAAATAAAACTGCTGGAAGGGGTGATGCTGTTGCTTCCCTCTACGATCTGCGCACGGAGCAGCCCGGCAGCGTGGCATGTCAGGAATTCCTCCGCTGAGTGGGAAAGGCAGCATCGCAGCAAGCTGCTGAGCTCGGCAATGCTTCCCGTTCCAAAGGGGGAAAGTTTGCATGGGGATTTTTTTTGTTTCTTTAAGAATCTATACTTGCAAGCCAGCGACTTACACACAAGAATAACACCGAGGATTATTTTGAAAGTGCTTTAAAAAGCTTGCAAGAGAAGGGGACTGCTGATTGTTCAGAGCCCCGCAAAGCTGTTGCTGCCTATTCATTTCATTCATCCTAAATACCCAGTCGCAGTTTAATTCCTAGATGTACTGTATGCCCTTTCGTGTATAATCAGCCTAATTTGTCTTCAGCTGCAAGCAAGTGAACCAAGATTCATTTAGTTAAGCAAGCTAAGCAAAAACATTCTTTGCTCACAGATGGGTAAGCCAGCCGATATCTTAAGATAAATGAAGGGAATTTTGTTTTCTTTTCTTAGCTACTGTAAGGACTCCTACGGACGGAAGAATGACAAAACAAATTTTGTCCCTCCGTGTTTTTAATTAGTTAAACAAGACTAATAGATCTCATCCTGGACTCTGGGATCCTAATTTGCAATATTGGATGTTGTTTTGACTTCAACTGGCACTTTTAACAAATAGACTTTTCACTAGAGGTTTTCAGAAGGACCGCATGTAATATTAGATGAGAGGTACTTAATTAATGTAGGAAAGTGCCAACAAACTATCAGCCAGCACTGACTTGTCTTGGATTTGAAATAAAAGGTATTTGCTCCGTGCTGCCTGCTTAGCAATTACCATTAAATGTGTGTGGATTTAGGCCAATTCTTAATGAAAAAGGGGCCAGCTCACAATAAATGTCACCCGTGTTGTCTTGGGTTACCCTTATAGCATGATGAATGTATCAAACAAAATGCAAACATTAATCTGGCTGACCCCAGGGCAACCAGTGGGAGCCAGAGATCAGCTATCACCCCCCACTTATCTCTGTGCCCTGTCTGAGGGCACAAGGCAAGAACCAAATCTGCCCTTCACACCTCCCATACAAAGAGGAAAAAGATTTACAGAATAGCTTCAGTAGGGCATCATGTTGTCAAAAGAGAGTATATACAGAGCAAAGTGCTGGGAACTGAAACAATTTTAATCCCAACGATCAATTTGTGTATTAGCACGACTTCCTGCCAAGAGAACTGTGCAACCATTTTTCAGCCATTTCTTTCTTCCTAACTGTGTGCAAGTGGGAAGCAGGGGGAGTGGGGAGAAAAGTGCACCTTCCCAGGCACTGGCATTTTTTTTTGGTAGAGGAGCCAAGTCCAGGACAATTTGGAAGTGTCTCAGCCCTTAATCTCAGTGTCGCATCCTCACAGAGTCAGAGAATAAGTGAGCATGAACAGCTCTTTCTGCTCATCTCTGTCTTCCTGGGACAAATTCTAGAAGGTGCAGGAGCAAGGGAGGGCAAATCTCATTCTGCCCCCTGGAACCAAGGAGCCCCTCTAACAAGGGCTGCAGGGGAAAGAGGAATGGTTTCTGTAGAGTCAATGGAGAAAGAAGCTTTGCAGTGAAGAGGTTAGCTTAGGAAAGAGGAGACTGTATCTCCTCAAGACTATAGAGGGAACCCAAAGATTGTGAAAACTGCAGAAATCCTGAGAGCCCTTGTTGAAAGGATTTTGCTTGTTACAGAGCAGGGTGATTGCCTTGGGACTGGTAAGAAACTAGAGAGCTGGATGCCCTTTTCTGTCTTCCACTCCCTGTTGTCCTGAACGGCCACCATGAAGGTCCACTCCCTGATTTCTCACCCATGTTCACCCAACGGGCAGCAGGGAGAGGTTCGCAGCTCCCTTGAGCTTCAACGTACAGCAGAGGTAAAAAATCTAACTCTCCAGCCTAAAGTCTCCTGTCATCATCATTACCTTCCTTCCCTTCCTTTTGAACAGTTTGCAAATGGCAGCTTAAGGTAAAGATTTTCTTTGCCACTGTTCTCTCCCTGTCTCCACCTGCTCCTGGCCAATCTCTACAATAGGCACTACCAGAGATACTTTGTGCATGTGAATATTTTTCTAATTCCAACACTGTGCAAAAGGGAGTTCAGCCCTGCCTAGGGCCAAGTCTCTGCATGGCCTGCTGCTGGATAGAGCCTCTTCTCCATATCAAGCTCCTTCAGGTCTTTCAGCTCCTCCTGGAGTACCTGAAAGACAAAGCATGCCCGGTGTATTGCTCCCCCTGGCAAACACGGGCTCATCCTGAAGCAGGTCAAGGTAATTACTTGGAAAATAAATTCTCTTTAGAGAACTTGTTATTTCTTCAGGTTAGTCAGGCACAGCAGTCAAATGGGGATTGTCCTCCTGATCTTCAGAAGTATGGGATACGCTGCAGTTGTCTGGGAAGGTATGGTTATATTTTGCACTGGCTGCTCACCAGTGTGATCACGCCTTCAGTCTCACAGCCTCAGCTTTTCTGTGGTAGTGGTGCTCAGCAAGCCTTTCTCTTCTGAGCCAACTTCAGATGCACCAGAGGAGCAACCTTTGGTATCCACCTGCAGCCCTGGTTGCCTCCCATTAATTCCCTTTGGCCCCCTGCCATTTGGATGAGTTTTTTCTGTTATTACCTTTTTTTTTAAAATCTCAAAAAGCAATCAAATTCGTAATAAATTGAATTACTTTTTCAGTTACCTGGTTGTTTGTGTAATTGAAGAAGTGGTTAATTTTTGAGCACAGTGGGTTATTCACAGCACTAAAATTAGTTTTTCTTTTGTTAGACCAGAGATACATTTGCTGCTAACACAGTTGAGGCACAAACCAGTATTTAGATAAGAAGTGAGAAATGAAAAATGCATTGATTGACCAAAACCTTCTGTGCCACTGAACACTGTGCAGTGATCTAACTAGCGGTGAAACAAATAACTTATCACAGCATTGGAATTGCATTCACGTATTGGGAAATTCTCTCTTTTTTTTTTTTTGTTCACAAAAGGACTTGATCACATGCCATTATTCAGAGACTAGCTGAAATCTCTGCAGGCCTTTGCTCTGTAATCTAAAAAGCCCTTTGCTTTTACTATGGTAGGCTTTGGCAGCTACAAGAAAATGCAAAATGATGGCTGTGCTTGTATTGATTATCATCCTAATTCCGCTCTCAGTGAAGTCCATCACAAACCTGCCACAGCCTCCCGTGGGAGTGAGTGCAGGCTGTGTATAATTGCAGTTACTTTAATACAAATTTACTTACTTGACACTTGAAATTCTGCATTCTTGCTGCAGTGATGCTGTGAGCAGCATTAAATGAACTGTCTCCCAGAAACAGGCTGAGACCGCTCACACTCACCTATGGCCCTGTTTTCCTCACCTATAGTCCTGTTTTCTGCTGGAGGAGTGACAACCCCTTGCCTGGAGCAGGTTCTGTAGCAGTGCAGGGCTTTCTTCTGCTTTCCCTGGTCACCTGTGAGATCCCTATGTCTTTGTGATGGATGGGCTGCCCACTGGCAATTGCTCATTTTGATGCTCTGCGTGATGTCTCTGCTTCACGCCTGGTCCTTATCTCCTTATTTGTTTTATGACCTCTCTACCCATTCTGATCTTCAGTCACTCCAAATTCTCTTTGTTGCCTACTTCTCCTGTTTGGTTTGCTCAGTTAGTAGCCTGCATCTGGTTTTTGGGTCACAGGGAATGAATGGGCTCTGGTTGAATGCCTCCTTCTTCAGGTGGGATGTATCTATAGTTTTAAAGCCATTCAGTGCCTTTTATGAGTTCTTTGCATTGTCCAAACACAGTATGTATAGACATTTAGCTTTGCCAATAGGGCACCTTCAATTATATCTTCAATTCAGTCTGCACAAGAGGGGGTCACAAGGCTGTGGCTTTTTGCAGAGTCTATTTTAGGTTTGTGGGTTGGGCAGAGTAACAGAAATTAAGCAGTTTCTACCATTCCTTTACAAGGTACAGTGTAAACCTGAACAGCCCTGATGCTGTGTTGCACTCGGGAGGATTCACCTGCTCACACTGCTCTCTAAGTGTGTCACTGGAGCAAAAAGCCTTTTGACAATAACCCACGAATTACCTGCTGCTGCTGTGTGCCAGCACAAGGTCAGGACCTGCTTTTAACCTCGAATTAGATCTTAGGTGCCTCCATGTACCCACTTTTTGCATACAAGAATCAGCAACTTAAAAACGGGCTGTTCTTTCTGCCTGCAGTTCACCAGCTGCCTGTCAGTGCAATATCCAGGTTCTACAGAGAGCTGCTGAGGGAGGAGGCAGAGCAGTGTATCACAGCCTACTTGGTTTGTCTTTCAGAGAAATCTCCCTGGCCTAGAAGATCTGAAATACCTCAAAGCATCATTTGCAAATGTCAATATGGAGAGTGCTGGGTATCCAGGGGGTACAGGCATCCAGTTAAGCCTTTAGAAAATGTCTGTGCCAAAGCTGGAGAAGTCTTAGATTTGTGTTCCCTATTGAACTTATGACCTGTTGCAAAGAAATAAATACTTTAAAGATCTCCAGCTTGTCAGCTGGTACAGTGCTGTGTTTTGAACTCAGTATGAGAATGAAGTTGATAACATGCTGATGTTTTGGTTGTTGTTGAGCAGTGCTTACACTAAGTCAAGGACTTTTCGGTTTTCCATTCTCTGCCAGTGAGGAGGTGCACAAGAAGCTGGGAAGGAGCATAGCCTGGACTGTTGCTCAGAAGTGGCCAAAGAGATATTCCATACCACAAAACATCATGCCCAGTATATAAACTGGAGGAAGCTGGCCAGGAGGTACTAATTTCTGCTCAGTGAGGGCCTGGACATCAGTCAGTGGGTGGTGAACAATTGTATCAAGTGTGTATCAAGTGTGTATCAAGTATTACTTGTTTTATTTGGTATTTATTTTTCTTGGGGTTGTTTTTCTGCTTTCATTAAATAGTAACAATAATAATAACAAACAACATCATCATCACCACCACCATTATTATTATCATCATCATCATCATCATTATTACTATATTTTACTTTGTTTCAATTCTTATTCATTTCAATTATTACTAGCTCAATCCATGAGTTTTTACTTTTTTCCAGTTCTCTTCCCCATCCCACTGGGACTGAGGACATGAGTGAGGAGCTGGGTGGTGCTTGGTTGCAATCTGGGGTTAAAATATGGTACAACTAACTATCAGCCAGTTATGTCTATCCCTGCAAAATCTTAGGGACCCCATGACTACATTGGGGGAGGATCACATTGCCTCCTGGGAGCTTCCTGGGTGACTGGAGCAAAGAGAAAGGCTTAGGAGGAGTTTAGAAATTGTGCTTGCACAGGGAGTTTGCTTCACAGCTATGTAGTAGGGGTTGTGATAAAATCCAATTTAAACAGGGAGAATACAGTGCATGATTTGCACCAAACTGTTTTTATATCACAATGCCACAGAATGGGTAAGGTTTGAAGGAACCACTGGAGGTCACCAAGTCCAGCTTCCCTGCTCAAGGATGTCAGGTTCATCAAGCTCAACTTGTCCTATGATCTAGGCTCAACTATCTTGCAAAACAGAGCTTCCAGCTTTGCAGGTTTAGAGGCAGAGCCCCATGAAGACCCTGAACACACCTGGTTTGCACCCTGGACTGATCTGCTGTGACTTACACCAGCACACACTGACAAGCACTTCATGGGAGTCAATCAAAACTAACTTAAAAGTGTCTTTTCCTTCCTATGCCTGTATTTTCCCCGTGAGGTGATCAAATACACAAATATTCATTTGACAAGACACTTCTTAAATCTGACAGGAGAGGAGAGAGTTTGAGAGTGGGTACCAGCCTTACTGGGGCAAGTTGCAGGCAGCTTCTGGCCCGTTGCTGAGCTCTGGAGATGCAGGAGGGTGATGACAACGTGTTATAGGGCTCTGTCCCCACAGACAACCAGGAAAAGAAGAGGGATGTGCACACATATGTATGAAACTCAGTGCCTCCATAATCAGACTGGGGAGATTTTCATGTGTGGCTGAGAAGCTGTGCTGAATCCATCCATGCTTACATCTGTTGCAAATGAGTGATTTTACGAAGGCCTTGGTGAAATATAAGCCATGACAGGATTTTTTTCCCCCACCCATCATGAAATAAGATTAAGGGAGTAGCAGAAGACATCAGATGAAATAGGGAAGGGATTCCAGCAGGGATTCCCCATCAGGGAAGGGCCTGTCCACTGGCTGCCTGCAGTAAGGAAGGAGGTGAGGGCCCAGGGTCCCATGGGCTTGTACAAGCCCTGGTCTCTGGCTCCTATTCAGCTGAGATGTCTACAAGCTCACTGAACACTGTAGAAACTAAGTGTGCTTCTCTGGTGGTTCAAAAGGCAGCATTTTTTATTCCACTTCAAAGTGGTCTACAAAACTCATTTTACCTGGCAGTTGCACATAGACAAGAAATTTAATTTGAGAGAAAAAACTTCCCATTTCAAGTTTTCCAGCCTTCCCAAAGCAGCATGCTTGAGGACCCAGCCCTCTCTCTCCCAAAGCTCAGGCACTGACTCACCTGCAGAGGCTGAGGCTGAAGGCACAGCTGATCATCTGTTGAGGCTGAAGAAACTTTTTCTGGTTGAGACTTTTGGTTTTTGTTCAGCTGACAAACAGGAATTATTGGAAACTCATTTGCATTGCAAGTGTGCATTAAAATGCATGAGGCGTGTAAGGCTGGGGCTGGTAGATGAAAAATGTGTGCAATTTGTGGAAACTGTGGATTGTTATGACTCCTGAATTGGCATATTTATATGCTTCATTGTTCTTAGATTTGGGATTTTTGGTTTGTCAAATCTAGTGTGTGTGTGTGTGACATACATACCATGACAGACTTTTTGGTTTTTTTTCATGGAAAACCTTTCAGTACAATTAAGGCCATAGCATAGCCATCACTACTGGGCAGCAGGCTGGATGATCCAGGAGACATTCTATCCAGCTCAAATCATTCCTTTTCAGGAATACAGTTGCCAAGCTGTGATATTTCTTGAGAATTCATCATACTACAAATCACAGTTGGGGAATGAATACAAATCCTGTGTGATGTTTCCAACTGAGACAGTATTTTTAATCTTCCTTTCTGGGTTGTCTAAAGGCAGTAAAATTGAAGGCAAGATTAAGACCTGTTATGCACAGGATCAAAAAATGCTTTTGAGGCATAACATTAAGAGGTGTTTTTTGATTTGGGGATCCCAAAAGCAGAGGTGCTTTGGAAAGGTAATATATGCAGACATGTACTGATAAATGGCAAGCTCATTAATCTTAGTCCTCTTTTGCAGAACACTTGAAGGAGCTTTATAGATCCTGAAAAACTTCAGATTCTTGCAGATAGAAAAATCACTGATGCAAAGAGAACATTTTAAATTCTTAACCACTTTTCATGTGCTGCCTCTATGGAACTAAGAAGTCATATAATGCCTTATATATAATTATATCACTAATTACATAAATTGTATTTCTTCCGGTCTCCAAAACACACAAGTAAAATTTATGAGACTGTATCACAAGTCAGATATTGCCACATAAACATGATAGATACTGCTTTTTCATTAGATGCATTCAGCATTCCTCTCAGAGAACAGATTTATTGGATAGGGTCTTTTTCATTCCCAGAATGATGCAGGGCAGCCTCACCATTGCCTCCAGGAGCTCTGCAGAGCTCCACTGTACCTGCTGCAAGCTCCTGGTCCCTGTTGTGCCTGAAACCAGGGGGCTGTGGGTGGGTCACAGCACAGATCTCTAGTGCCCGACAGAGAATGAGCTGATTGGCAGCATGAGCAAAGCGTCAGCAGAAAGGGGAAAAGAAATTTAATATCTTGTGGTTTTTATCTGCCACAAGCTGCCAAAGAAAAGAATGATTGACTGCTGCTGGTGCTGTCTAATGCTGGACTTGGATTTCAGGAGCTAGGAATATGGCAGGTGTGTGGGAACTGTGAATGGATGAGGAGAAGAAGGAGCCAAGGAAGTTCCTTTTGTTCAGAGCTGCTCTGAGGGAGGGGCCATAAAACTGGCATTCTCTTGTGTGACAGGGGTGGTGAGAGAAACACCCCAGTTCTCATGAAGGATAATAAAAGGGAAGTTGTATAGCTTCAGGCAATAACAAGTTATCCCTTAAAAACACAGGGAAAAATACACCATATTTGTGTGGCGCTTTTAAGCTAGAAATTGTTAGGAACGCTAAATATTATGTTCTCTAATGTGTAAAACGGTGACTAATACTATTACATTCTGTTATACAAGAGCCCTTGGGATGCAAATTCAAAGAGACACAATAAATAACGATAAAAAAAAAAAAAAAAGGGAAAGAAGGAGAGCAGAGCCCCATTTCTCATTTCAGTGGGAATGTGCTGATACCAGACTCAGGGAGACATTTCTCCTCCCTGCTTGGGCTGCAGAGCCCACACCCTGTTCAGGGAGAAGGGGGTAGCAAGAAAATGGGTCTGGCTGGCCAGGACAGCTGTGGATGGGCACTGTCTGACTGCAGGTACCCCCTGTGTGTGTAGAACTCTTGGTTATGGACCAGACCCTTCCCCTGATCTATTTCAAACCAGTGAATGTAAGCAGCAATGCTGCCCAAGCCTTACACATCTGAGCTGTTAAATAAAGCTCTTGGTAAGTTTTTGAGAGGCCAGCAGCAGCTTTTCCTACAATAGCTCTGTTTCAAAACTGCTGCTTGGGGAAAGCAGCATCTCATTGCCACCCACTCTCCTGACTCCTGCTGGACACTGCCACTGCTCTGCAGTGAGGGATACAGCCTTCCTTCCTCCTACACTCTGTCTGCATTCTTTTTCTTTTTTTAATTTTTTTTTCCAGAGTTTTTACATCATTTGTATGTCCTGTTGTCAAATGAAATTGCTACAGGCTGGGGGAAGAGTGGCTGGAATGTAGCCCAGTGGAAAAATACCTGGGGGTGCTGGTTGACAGCCAGCTGAACATGAGCCAGTGTGTGCTCAGGTGGCCAAGAAGGCCAATGGCATCCTGGCTTATTTTAAAAATAGTGTGGCCAGCAGGACCACAGCAGTGATTGTCCTTCTGTACTCAGCACTGGTGGGGCCACACCTCAGACCCTGTGTCCAGTTCTGGGCCCCTCACAATGAGAAAGACACTGAGGGGCTGAAGTGGATCCAATGAATGGCAATGGAGCTGGTGAAGGGTCTGGAGCACAAGTCCTGTGAGGAGTGGCTGAGGGAGATGGGATTGTTTAGCCTGGACAAGAGGAGGCTCAGGGGAGATTTTATTGTTCCCTAGAACTACCTGAAAGGAGGTCGTAGCAAGGTGAAGGTTGGCTTCTTACTCCCAGGTAACAAGCATCAGGACATGGAAAAAATACCCTCAAGATGTGCCAAGGAAGGTTTAGGTTGGACATCAGAAAAAAATTCAATGAAAAAGTGATTAAATGTTGTAATGGGCTGCCCAGGGAAGTGGTGGAGTCACCATCCCTGGAAGTGTTCAAGAAACAGCTGAGTGTGGCACTTACTGCTATGGTTTAGTGGACATGGTGGTGTTCCACCAAAGGCTGGACTCAGTCTTGGAGTTCTTTTCCAGCCTTAATGACTCTATGATTCTATGATTGGTTTGTAATCAGTTTTGGGGGGAAGGAGGGTTGTGCCTGACCAGATGGGTTGCTGTGTTGAGATGACCACCTTGGTCGCCAGGCAGGGGGCAATGGTGGTGAATGCCATTTGTCCCTGCTGTAGCAGGTTTTTTACCACAATAGCAAAAAAAAAAAAAAATCACTATCCTTGTAGCCAAACTGGTGAGATGTGGTTAGGGGGTCATTTCTAGGGCTGCTGCAGCCTAATGTTCCTACCAGTGAGCTGGGTAAGGGGACAGAGCACACCCATAACAAGCTCCTGATGGCACTCCAGCAGGTGTCAGTTCTTACAGGCAGGGGTGGTCCTGTCTCAATGCCCCACACCACTGGTGACAGCCTGGTCACAGCCACAAACAGGACACAGCTGTGGATGTCCTGCTGGTTGCTGCTGCTGGCTCTGCAGAGGGACGGGGTGCTAGAGGCAACATGCAGTGGGAAAACCCAACCCAGAAAGAGAGTAAAAGAGTAATGGGATTGTTTCCCTAAACCCAGAAATAATAAGCAGAGCTTGATGAAATGTGCTGGGTGAGTGTGTTTTGCATGCGGCTGTTTCTATGGGAGTAATTTTTTTTCGTTTTGCTTTTAATTAGCCAGGCTTAAATTAGCAGCATCTACTGTTGATATTCCTCCTTGAACAGCCAGAACACTTTCAATCAGGAGACTTATTAATATGCAAAAAAGTGATTTGTTTTGATTTGAGTCTGGAAGGGTTTTTCCCCCCCTCCCGCCCAATTTTCCATTTCAGTATCTTCTGTTCTAAATGAAGGTGAAATTGCTGTGGCCATGTAGGAGAACTTGGGTTATCTGAGGAAAGAGTAAAGTCTTGATGCAGAGCTTCAGAAACTCCCGTGTGGGTTGGTATTTGTTCTGCTGTGTTTTACTATGCTGAAACAACACCCTGCTGTGGGATAGCAGGAGACTCACCCAGGCTGCTGTGCTCCCTCACAGAGTTAATATTTTATATTACATACAAATATTTTTTGCTTCCCAAAGGTACTCAGCTATCTCCTCCTCTCCCAACCTACAGTTTTGGATGGGAGGGAGGTGTAAGTTTTTTCACTCCATAGTTCCTGAATCACTTCACTGGTGTGTTTGCATTACTGTATTTACACTGCAGATGACTGATGCTGACCTGCACATAAAAAGACAACCCAGCAAGCCTCACACATGGTGGACAGCTTCATTGGGTCTTGCTAAGAATGTCAGGTCCAAGCACCATTTCCTTGCTGTGAGCTTTTTGGGTTGATGTGGCAGCAAACTTAATTGATTTCTCTAATCTGGAAGTCTTTGGAGAGGTGTAGTCATCAAGAGTTAAGCTGGGCCAAAATGCTGAAGCAGGTGGCTGAGAGGCAGTTTTGGGCTGTAGAGCATCATAGGTCTCCTCCCCAGCTTGCAGTGCTGGAACAGACTGTAGGCTTTGTGCTGTCTGTAGCACACTATTTAAAGACCACAGGTCTTTAAATCCATTTCTGTGAGACACCCAGATGGGGATGGTCTGGGCTTTTTATTATTACTTTTGTGAGTGTTTAAAAAACCCTGCTGTGGGTCATAACCCTGCTGTGTTGTGTGTGATGCATATACAGAGAAAGCTGGGGAAATGCTGAAAGGAAATCTGAAAGGGGACAAATTTTTTGGCCTTTTAAGCTCCTTTGGCACAGCAGGAGTGGCAGAAGGAGAGACCCATGCCTGCCCACCTTGCTCCCTCGTGGAGGCAACTCAGGGCACCCAGACCCTTGCCACTGCACTGCAGAGCAAGATCAGTGTGGGCAAAAGTTTTACTCTCCACCTTAATGCTTATTTTTGTCAGAAAAATGTCATTTAGAAGTGGTTTGGATTTTTATTTTCCTCTAAGAAAATCCCAGAGTCTGTCACTGTTAATTTAGGTTATATTCAATAACAGAGTGTCTGACTTTTTCTATCAAACTGTTTCCAAATACGGATTTTTCCTTCTATAAACATATGGGGAAAAGTACTTTTTTTTTTTCCTTGATCAAATGTAGCTATGAGACTTGGTGGACACCAGTCATGTGCTTAAATTCAGAGACTTGATTCTTCAGATGCAGTCAGATTTGTCTTGGGTTTGAACCAAACAGATTGTGAAAAGCACTGATTTACAAAGTGCAAATCATCCGGTCTGGCACTATTTGCCTTGGGCTGGTTGTGTAATGACAAGTGTTGAGTAACAGAATGTTACCTGATGTTCATACCACCTCCCCAACCAGGTGCACCTCCCAGCTGGAGGTGTGGGGACACCAACTCAAGAAGAGAAAAGAGGCTACCCCATAACAGAGTCAGGAGAGGTCCTCAGTGCAGGGTAAAGTCCCTGTGCTCCCCTTCAGCTGGGGACCTGCCTGCAAGGCCACGAGCAAAGAGAAACAGCCACTGAAAGGGGGCTTTGAGTAACCTGGCAACAGAACCAATGGGACAGACTGATGGACTGATGGACTGACGGACAGAAGGACAGAGGCTGTGGGTCCAATGAGTGGAAAGGAGTGGGTCCAATGAGTGTGCCAGGGTGCTACAGCCCTGGCTTCTGTCTGTGCTCAGGGATCATTTAATATTCAAAAAGACTGTGAATAAAGGGACTTGGACTGCCAAACTGTTGGCTTCAAAAGGAAGAGTTTGTGATTGAGAGGCATCACAGCAATGCCTCTAGGTGACATTTGCTTTGGAGGATTGGAAGGACATGCTTTCGATGTGTTTCCAGTGTGCCTTTCTTCAATTGCAATTCCTCCTGACTCCAGGGAATTGGAGCCCTGTGTGTCCCTGGAAATTAAAACAAAAACTGGCTTCAGTGGTATTTCCTGAAATGCGTTTTCATCTCATTGAATCTGTCCTAAGAGCAGCCCCAAAGCATCCAAGATTTCATTTTCATCTAGTAGTGATCAAAAACAACATCAGCAAGAAATAAATAGACAAAGCCATGCTGCGGGGATATTAATTCACATGACAAGACAGAGCAGTTTGCTTTATTAAAAAAGAAAGCTCATGTGAGGGTTTTCTTGGTCACTGAGTATTTCAGTCACTATAAACATCTGTATTTTGCAATCTGGTATTTTTGGGGGCCTTGTCTTGGAGAGAATAAATCTTCAGCTTCTTGTGAATGAAGCTGCAGCCCTGCTGAAGGTGCCTGAATTTGTGATGTGCCTGGAACACAGGCAGGCAAGGACAGGGACTGAGGGGGAAGCTCAGCTTCATCATGATGGAGGCATGAGTGTTAATGGTATTTGGCCATTGGGAATCTGCTCATCTGCTCTGTTCATCCTGGCAGGGACAGGGGGGCTTTTTGGTGATTGTCTCCCTTTTCCCCAGCACAAATTTAACTCCTTTGTTTATGAAGGAAAAAGCCAACCCCAGCCATGTGGGTTGTCTTTCACATGAGTTAAAACAAGCCAACTCCACCCAAAGCTGCCCAGGACTGAGCCACTGTGGCTGCCCTGGCCCTGGGGCACACACCACCTCCCACGCAGGCAGCTGCCTGCATGCTCACTGCTGCATTGCTGTGGGCAGAGAGGATTTCTGTGTTTCTTTTTCCTGACAGCAGACACATCTCCCCCCCATGACAGGATGAGTGATGCTGTTCCCTCTGCATGTGCTGTTGGGAGCAGTCACCAGCTCCGCTTCCCTTACCTTGTCATTAAGCAGCAGAGACATTGCCATTTTCAATTCAAGGCTCAAAGCCAGTAGGATTTTAATGTGAGTGATAAAACTAGAAGGGCTCTTACAGCAACACTGCTTCCAGAATGTGATTCAATACTTTGGGGGTTTAGACTAGCAGAAAGTGGGAAGAGATCAAAACCCATTCCTGGAGGAAAAGAGCTGCTGCTTCTCACCAGAGACTTATCACACACTGCAGCTGACATGGGAGATGCTGTCATTGTGTGATGGGTCTCTCTGGAGGTCCCCACAGCTGAGCAAGAAGTTTATTTGGAGCAAGAAAATAGTAAACCAGATGTGTTGAAACCCAGCAAAGGGAGAGGTTACGGAGTGCAGGAGTACTTTCCCTGGTAACACCCTGTGGATATGCAGCAGTTCCCCAGGCATTTGGGGATTTTTAATCTCCAAGAGTCTTCTGCAACATACCTTCAGAGTTGGGGTATGTGCTGACCCACATGGCTGTTACTATGGAAACCATTGTTCTAACAGTAAAGAAATAATCATGTAAACCCCCTAAAAAAGGCTTAAGCCTTTTGCCATTTATCAAGGAATAGGACTGTCAGGTGTGTGGGGATAGCAGCACCTTTTCCAGAAGACTGTCCTGCTCCGTATCAGTTGGGGGTGGTGGGCACCTACAAAAACCAGCACAAAGCTCTGCCTCCTCAGACCTGCACCAGATCTCACAGCTGCAGTGGTGAGATTCAGCTGGAGCTGTGGAAATGAAGCGCCATTTGCAGAGTTCACAGCTGTTTCAGACCACGGCTGCTGTTGACATGGAGAAGCTGCTGGCTTTCCTGAAGAGCCCAGGGATTCATGCTACCACACCTACACATCCCCAGTGGCAGAGACCAGGGTAGAAAGAGTTCAGGGCATGGCACCCCTATGCAAAGGAAGGAATTAAGGTTTTGTCATCTTAATAATCACTTCACTAAAGGCATATGGCAGGCAATGTATTGGGATGTTGAGTCTTTGACATACGCCAGAATTCTCTAAAATTGAACTTTTCTTCCCAAAGTGCCAAAATTTTTTAGCTGAATCGTGGAGATACCATACACTCAAAGTACTAAAATAGACCTCAGACATCTTCTCAACTCTGCTTTTTTTGTACTATTCCAGACCTGGAATGAACCAGACCATCCCAAGCCCTTGCCCCAGACTTTGCAGACAGAGCAGCAGCAGGGACAAAGCTGCAGTGGCACAAGGGTGGCCACCTGGTGCCAGCCTCCCTCCTGACACCCAGACCATGTCCGTGTGAGGAGTTTTGCTGGCATGAAGTGGGTATCAGAGTGCAGCTGGCTGGATTGCTTTGCACATCATCTTTTTCGAAATGGTCTTTGACAGCAAGAGTTGCGTGCATTAAGCTTGCATGCGTGGGCAGCGCTCTCCTGCTAATGCATGGTTGGAGAACTAGGTCTAATCAAATGCAATGTTAAAAACTCATTTAGAGAGGCACAAGTAGTTAGTCTCGTTAAGGAAGGAGGCAACTGTTTGTCAAAGAAGCATCATAATTTTTGGAATTTCCTACATACATAAAGACAAAGAGTATGACACAGCAAAGTCTCTGTCTGCTGCTTTGGCTTTTAAGTAGAGAATCTCCTTAAACTTCTTGTTGTAAAACTTCTCTGAGTAGTTTATGTGATCTTCAGAGACTGCTTGCTCCCTTCTGTTGTTTACATCAACCTTTAAGTGAAAGTTATCTAGCCTTGGTTATTTACCCTAGTGATTTTTATGCTCTTCGTGGTGTCACTTCACTGCACAATGAGGATGTTTCTGACCCTTTCATGTGCACATCTGAGGTCTGACTATATACTGTGAGGACTCTTGGTTTTTCTAGAAATACTGTCTAATATACCTAATATGCTGTGTTTAAAACAGTAGCTGTGAACACGCCTCTCTTCCTCCTCCTTAATGTCACCTCTTGCTCACCATGTTAAGATGCCTGAAGACTGTTTCTGCATTTGCTCCCTCCCATTGTGAAGCTTTTATAGCACTGAAATAAAACCTGACTCAGGTTTGTGGGTACCAAAATTCAGCCCCACCTACTGTTTGCTTTGCAATGCTGCCTGAAATATCATTTTAATTTCACATTAGTTGCTTGCCAAAGAGGAAGCCCAATTAAAGAGACGAAGAGGAAATCTGTTAATGGCACTTTTCATGAGGAACACCACAGTAACAAAGCAGCGTGCATGCGAACACAGAAAGTGAGAGATGCTGAGCCCCACTGTGCCTGTCAGCTTGGCTGTTGTATGCAGGGAAAAAGAGAACAAAATTTACAAGGCTGCTACTCTCTGAAGTGTATGTGAGCTGCTGGTGAGCCCAGGAAGGAAACAAAAAACCCATTCAAAACAATTGAAGAACAGTGTGGATGTGCTGAGGAAATAAACCCATCACATTCAAATTTCAAAGGGTTCAAGGGTGAAATTAAATACTATTTGCTTAGATGTAAGAACCACTTTTGGAATAACAACCCCATAAAAAAATCTCACAAGGGACTACTGCCCAGCATTTCAGGTTTGGTAGACTTTGCTCTTTTTTCTACCCCCTCCCCATGGCTGAATACAGTGTTTTATTAAGGTTATAAAATCAGGCCTTTCAACAATTCTAATGGGCTATTTTCGCAGGGTAAACTTATACTTTTTAAATGATAATGCTCAAGTAGGAGAAAGGATCTGTAAAGCACCAGAAAACTCTCTGAGTGTACCCACAGTGCAGGGGCCTCTCTTTTGGGGGGCTGTCCAGAAACCTGGTGAGTACCTATTTTTCCATCTCAGCAGCCAGGACTGGGGTTGACATGAAGATGAACTGTAGGTGCTAATTAAGAATAACACTCCACAAATTTAAAACCTATACTGAACTATTTATTTTGTACATTCACCTTTTACTGCAGCACGTGCCAGCTGCTGAAGGGAGCAAACAGAAATTGGTTCCATCACCTGAAGCTGACAGTCAGCTTTTCAACCAGCAATCCTCCTCATGAGATGTCATGATTAGGCTGCTTGATGATGAGCAGGAGTGCTTGATTTTCAGTAGCAGAGCTGCATTATGGCCTGCATTAATTTGCTAGGAAATCGCTTTAGAGGAGCATAAAGGGTGATATATTCAAGTCAGAGTTGTAGCACAATAAATGCCCTGAAGGTACCTCTGAAGTGGGCTGTTCCCATGAAATTCTTTAACAAAAGGGGCTGAAAATGACCTGTCTCTACATATCATATCTGGAGAAATATGGAGATAGTCTATCAGGTCACCTGGCAGTGAATATTAAGCATTAACATATCTCAAATGTTATGTGTATTTACTGACAGAAACTGAATGGGTCAAACAGGTATCTGGCTCACAATAAAAGATGGAATGGTGTTTAGTTCCATATATGAATAGCTGCTCATGTAAATCAGTGTGTGCAAGGGTTGTTGGGAGTATTTCCTTGATGCCTCCTGTTTCTAAAGAATTTTGTGCACTGCCCCATGAAACAAACTCTGGGGAGAAAAGTTTCAAGCTTTAAAAGAAGGTTATAATAAACAGTGAGATTACCACACAGAGCACACAGTTTGTGTTAGCAGAGAACAAGTTTAATAAAACAGTGTTCTTGCATGTTGGGTTCACAAATTCATAGTGCATGAATGAGAAACACGATCTTGTTTTTCCTCTCATCAATGACAAAAACGCAGTGCTGGCCTGTATCCACAGGCTGCCCTCCTCATGTACAAATGAGCCTCCCAAACACCTCTTCCATTGTTCAAGGTATTTTGACTTTTTTGCTATAAAAGGAATTCAGGGCTACTTGTGCAGGGAATCCACCTGACCAGAAAGATTAGGATGGGTCCAATGAAACCACCATTGTCACCTTTCATTTGCAGTTCCAGGCTGTCCCATGGTATTTCAGATCTTGTGCATATCCTGCATCTCCCCTACATCTACCTCCCTGCCTGCAATAATACATCCAGGATGGAATTCAAATAATTTTTACTGCCATCTTCAGTCAGATGAGTTAGGATAATGAAGAAAACTTAAAAAAAAAAAACCTTCATTGGTTCTATGTTACCTGAATTGTTTCTCTCTGCACTTCCCCATTCTTTGCTTTAGGCATATCTAGTGGTTTGTATCATACAAGGGAACAGCCAGACACACTTGAGAGCACAGAGCCATCCTGAGGTGTGGGAGGAAGGGAACACCCACCAAAGAAAATCCCATCCTGAGAACAAGAGCACATGCTGATTTCTGAGATCAAAACTGAACAGTGTTTCAGTTTGACTTAAGAGATTGTATACCTGGACATCAGGTGTGTGCCAACCTCCATGTACATGACCCAGATTTGGTTACTCTTCTGTAACCCACTCCTCTCAAACTAACATCACACTGGTGGTGTGGTACAAAGGAGGAGGCAGAGAAGAGCCTGTTTTTAAAATCTGAAATGCATGGCACATGTTACAGGTCATTTGGTTTGAGTGTGCCTCACTGTCCCTCTAACACTGAGGAATTTATGAGACACTGCTTTAGCAGCAGTTTTCTCTATTTTAAGGATTGCAGTTGTTGTACCACTTCTAGATGACACCACCATTTATTTTTTTCATTCATCACAACACACTGAGGGCTGGTTTAGATAGAGGCACGTTGGCAGAGCTGACCAGGTTTAGTATCAATAAGCAAGGAGTCCAAGTTTTTCCTGGTATGTACAGGACCTTTTACACAGACTATGCAGTTGGGTGTCGAGACAGGGAAGGGATCAGAACAAGTCACAGGCAAGGACCACAGATGCGACTGTCACCGAGAACCACACATGGAGCATGCAGAGGGTTTCTATTCACTGTTTTCCACAGCTGACTAAAAGCTACCTGTTCCTTAACATTCATATGCATTGGAATGGGCAGTGACCATACTGCTGACAGTGCTGCCCTGTGCCTGCTGAAGCTCTGCACTGCACAGCGACGCAGGGTTTCGGGGCCAGACCCACAGAGATATTTAGGGGCCTAACTTCTATTTCAGACTTCAGTGGGAGGCTGGTGCCTAAATAGGAGTTGAGCACCTGATTACCTTTGCAGGTCTGGGCTTGTGTGGAAGCAGCCAGGAGGTGCTCCACGTCCCTTGCCTGCCCACAGGAAACGCTGCTCCTCTCCAGCCGGCGGTGGAAGCGTGGTGCGGTGCGACCCTGGTGTTGTGAAGTAGCCGTTCTCCGACTGGTGACGGCCTGATTCACAACACCAGCTGCTGCACAGCACCTGAGGGGGGCCCTGGCCAGGCTCCCTGCTCCTGGGCTCCTCTGTGCTCTGTCCTTTTCCTCCACAGTCCATCTTCTACACCATCGAGTGCTGGAAAGCAAAGTGACAGGGTTAGATGCATCAAGCCCACCACTCGGATATCCCTGTCTGTTTGAAATACAAACGTGTGAAGGGTGTATGCCTCCTAGGAAAAAAAAATAAAGAAGTGGCAAACTAGCTTGGCAATCATGATCTAAGGCTTTGCAGTGGTGGCAACTGCAGCATGATACTGCAAACGTGTACAGCTGCACTCCTGCAACTCATTCCCTGCACTCATCTCATGAGAGCTGGAAGGCGGAGGAAGCAACCTAGAAACTCAGCCAAGCCCTCAGAGACATGGGAGAAGCAGGCTGCTTTTCCACAGATCCCAGGATGTTGTTGAAAGGAGAGCAGTGCCCGAGAGACCCCTTCGCTTCCCGAGTGCACCGTGGCCATGAACCTTCACGCCTGCACGCTGTCTGCTCCTCTGAGGTGGGAGAGACACCAGCAAATGTGTGGTCCATTCCAAGAAGCTTCCCAGCACACTGGCATTCAGAAAGGTGCTCCCCACCCCACAAATGTCCCAGTCTGCAGGCCCTTCATTCCCCTCCAAGGCACCCGTCCCTCAGGAGCTCTCAGAAGCTGAGAGCTGATGCAACCCACTGCTGACCAGGAAAAATGAGCTTCTTGTAAAATCACAAGGGGAGTTACGGATTCTGGGACTCAAGGGAAAAAGGAAATCTCCCTCTCCTGTGCAGGACTGACACTGGTGAGCATGCCAACCATCACAGCATGCACACACCATGTCTCGAGCAGCACAAGGGCTCAGGGTTGCAATGCTGCACCACTACAGAATTGGTCTTGGGGAGGGCACAGCTCCAGGTGATCCTGCAGCTTTTCAAGCTGACAAAAAGAGGTGGAAACAAACACATGGTACTTCCTGATTCCCTTCAAAATGTTGCACTGGTGGTACAATGACATGCTTGTCAGGGTTGGGTCACTCATAAGGGGTTACCAACAACTCCTTATTGGGTTAACTAATTTAGGCACGTGTGAAAAATAAGCAAATAATAAACTTCTGTATTAGAGACCTTCCTCAGCAACCAACATCCAGAAGAAGGCAGTTTCTGTGAGTTAGTTCTGGACTATCCCTGGGATGGGGACTCATTGAGGAAGTCCTTAAGCACCTTGGATAGAAAGGAAGTGATATGCAGCCTAGCATACCTCCAGGGAAAACTGCTGGTTTTTAATAGTTCTCCTGAAATGGGTTGGATTTGGAGGCATAGGAAGCGTCCCCCCTCCATGCCCACTGCCCAATTCAGTCCAAGGGAAACTTCATGCCTTGTCTTTCCCCTGCAGAGAAGGGAGGTGTGTATAGTCCCTGGGCAGAGAAGTGAGTAACATATGCACTAGCAGAAAATATTCCAGAGAGACAGGTTATGCAATCTAGTTGCTGTAGGAAATGGAACTAAATTTCTTGACACCTGTGCATGTGTGCACACTTGTAAAGTCCCAATCATGTTGTACTAACAGAGCTTTTATTTAAAGAGCAGTTTTCAAAATTCTAACATGTTGAAACAAAACAAAAAAGAGTATTTACATTTTATGTGTATCTAATATTCCCATCAGCCTCCAACTCTGAAAGGAAGAACCAGAAAGCTGAACTTGTGTTGTGGCCGGTGCTGATCAATGGTGACATGCTAATGCTGGATGAAGGGGAATCATCTCACCAGAGCAGATCTTTCACTGTTTGTGGTGGCACTCAGCACACTCAGTGAACCACACTGTGTCACACACAGAACAACGCTGAATACTTTTAGTACATTCTCCATTCTCTGTTCCCTGGGAACACTAAAGTCTGCCACTAGTACTGTGGGTGGAAAAAGGGAAAATGAATGATATGAGCATTTTTCAAGGCTGCTGAAATCCTTCTGAATCCTTTAATACAATCTGCACTGAAGCATATCAGATTACTTTAAAAAAGCACACTACCATATATGCATTGCTTGTAGTCCAGAAGAAGCAAATTTAAAGGCTTTTTCAAGTTAAAACCCAGAATTATATGTTGTACAAATGAGAAATGAACGCTTAATCTACTTTCTCTACCCTTAACACACCAGGGACAAAGGTTGGTTTTCTGCTTCTTTACCCCCTTGGTCAAATAGTCCAATGTAGTCTTAGTGTACATCTAAAATTTTTTAATTTTAATATTCTCCCATTTTTTATTAATGTGATTTTATTTAGTCACCTACTGGCAATAGCACTCAGGTTCTTTGGCACTACATGGTCTGAAAGCTTTTTTTACGATTTCAGCTTGATTGCATGTAGGGAAGTGTAGAATCTCCTGAACAGTTCTGTAACACAGAGTGAGGGAATGGCATTCCCTCATGGCTGGCTGGGTCCAGAAGCCCTGAGGAAAACCACCAAACCCAAATATTTACTTTAGGATAACACTAGTGCATTAGGAGAAGAAAGTCATCTCCTATAAATAGGAAAATAAACTTCTCAGTTTGGGGGGGAAAAAAATCCAACACAAGCCTACCCAGTAACACAGATAATCCTGCCTAGGAATTAGCATTTGTGTGTGTGTGTGTATACATTTATACATATATATTTAGAAACAGGAAAGAGTCACAAGAAGCTGTGCCAACGAGCTGCTTTTTGTACACTGAGTTGCAGGCGGAGAGCAGGACTTGGGCATGGGGTCAGCACTAGACTCGGGGCATTAACTGCAACCCCACCCTGAAAGGTTATTATCACCCTTAATATCCCATGCAAATAGATTTTCTTGCTTTGGTCACAGCAGTCTATTAATTCAGCCCTCTTGTCTGGTACATCTTTATCCTCTGCAGGTTAATCCTGCCAAATTCCCTTGCTGCAGTACATGTCACACAGCATATAATATCCAACAATGCAATTTTGCTAATCCTGTTTTATCAGCTTTGTTGCCTTGTCTGGTCAATCCAATAGCGAAAAACCGCGCAGAAGGTTTTTGCCAAGATCTCCCTCTCTTTTGCCCCTCCACCCCCTCCCTTTTGTATGGTTTCAATTAAATAGTTTGAGAGCAGAACATAGCATTTGGATATCTGCCAATGTCCTTCAGAGGCAGAATGTCAAGGCACTTAATTATATAGGTCTCCCAATTCTTCCAGGCGCCCCACCTACCCAGTCAGCTGAATTTACTAAATGCAAGTGTAAAAAATCAGCTCAAATCTCCTTTTAAAACACTCCCCATGCATTAAGGACTGGAAGATGGCTGAATAGCGACATATTTATCGCCCATTATCTTACTAAAAGATTAAACAAATGAGTAAAGACTGTCTCATTAACAGTTCTTTGTTGTCTTGTTTACTGTTTAGTGGACTCATTAACATTAATTATTAGAAGAGGAACATCAATTATTGCAATAACCTTTGTCAAGCCAAGCAAACTGACTGCTAAACAGCAAACGGATCCTGGTTTACCAGGCAGGATTTGCATGGACATAAAGAAGAAAAAGAACTCCATAAAATCCTCAACATCACTCTGTAGCAGGAGAGATCCAGTGTGGCTTGTTAAGTCTGGCATCAGCGGCACATCCTGCTCAAGACCTCTAGACAGAGAATAAAAGGGTGAGTAAATTCTGAGGTTAACTCCACAAGACTTGCTTACCCAGCTCTAAGTGGCGAGATGTGAACAAAGGGATCCCTACTTCCTCTGGCGCTTGCCAGGCTGTATTTATTACACTAATTATTTTAACGCAGGGAACAGCCCTTTCTCTCCCTCGTCATCAGCGCAGTGCATATGCTTGTATAAATATAACGCAGACTGCAGCATCGATTTCAGGATTCTCCATCATCACACTGCTAGAGCTGACTGCTTCACTGCCTCAGGTGAAGGGCATTCTCACCCTTACAGGATACTATGGCTCAAGCATTTTCCTCCTCCCTTCCCCTCTTCTTCCTCTGATTTCTTTTTACTTTTGAGAAAACCAATCCCAGGTGGAGATCTCCTCCCCTGCCCGAGCAGAGATTCGATGTTGTAGCAGTATTTTAAAGACACCATATATTTCAGCAGCTCTGGCAGGAGTTAAATACCAGCAGTAGCACATCCATTATTTAAAATACTCTGAGGAAGAAAGCTGAGTCACACTAAGCTGGATCTGTCACCTCTGACACTGCTTCTCAGACTAAATACAAGTGCTAGCCTGTGCCCAAGAACAGAACGAACCTTTGCAGAAGGATCCTGAGCCAAACCCAGAGGTTTAAGATTATATTTATATACAAATAGAAACAAGGGCAGCAAAGTGCTGCACTTTCTGCAGATGCTTCCACAGCTACACGCAGTGAGTGAATACACAGATCTCTTCTTACACCAGCCGGGTTTTAGAGAACAAACCCTTGCGATTTCTGAGCAGCTGCCCCGTGCTCGGCATCGCTGGGAGCCCTCCTCCTCACCGCCGGCTCCAGCGGCGAGGCCCACCGACACCTTCCCCTTGCTGCCCCTCGCAGTACATTGACTGTGTCTGGATCTCCCCACTAATTAAAATGTGAAACAATTAAGCTGCTTGCTAAATGAACGATTCTGGCCCTACAGCCTCCTGGCCAGAGAGAGAGAGAGGTCCGCAGAGACAGCATAGCCTGTTACCTCGGCATGAATTTGTGCTGACAGGACAGTCCATCCGTCTTCACATCTTTGGACAGCTGTGCTTACCTAGCAGAATGTAAACATCTCTGAACTTTGCTTACTGGATAAAAGGAAGCATTAGTTTCCTATTGCATTTCCTCCTACAAGATCAATCATACACACACAGGCCAGGCACAGCATCCCTGTGTTTGTAATTAATCTCGTAAAGGAAGAACATCTCCTCTCAATCAATTGCTATATTTGTATGCAGCCTTCCTGCAAGGGAGGGAGTAGAAGAAAATAAAAGCCAGTAGCAGAATAATAATCAGCTGATTTCTTAATAAGGGCTGGTACGTGCTATATATGCACAGCAAGATGCTTTTTTTGAGAATCTCTGTTGGAAAAAATCACCTTGTAATCAATATTGATCATTAACATTAAGGACTGCAGGATTGCCTTTAGATGTCCTGATAGTGGGACTCTGTTTGATCACAACAAAATTCAAAAGGATTTTCTGGCTTTTTTTTTCTGATGTTTTCACTGAAACAATACACATGTACTTCAAAATAATCTTCCAGATGCTTTATTGTCTCTTGCTAAGTGTTACTGATTGCAGAAAGCCAAACTGAACACCACAGTGTTCACTGCCTGGTTTGCTCATAGAGACTCCTTCCCAACACATCTGATCACAAAGGATGTTTCGTTCACGTTTTCCTTACTGTGTATGGGGATGTTTAAAATCCAGACGAAGGGAATATTTGTTAAGAAACCCACAAACACCCCCACAACACAACCTGCTAGATCATCCTCTTAATGAAGAGTAATTTCCTGTGCTCTCAGAGAAAGAGGTGTATGCAAAGTTACTGCCCTTCTCAGGCTGACCAAGACTCAAATCAGTGGGCAGATGGAATCAAATGCGCAGTGTTTAAAAAACAAAAAAAGGTAAGTAAGTGCTTTTCAGCAGTTCCAAGGGCCCAGGCCTGCCTCTTTCTACTGTTTTAGATCCGTCTGTTTCATTGCACGATGTGCACTGAGCTCACTGACATTTACACTGGGCCAAAGTATTCTCTATAATGAGAAAATAAATAGTCTCTGAGACACGTTCAGATGAAATGTACACTTCTGATAGGCACCATACTAGTCTAGGGTGCCACTGCCCATTTTGATTTAAAGCAATAATATGAAGATTTGCTTGCTGAATGCAATATTGAGACAAGCCAGCGCCCTCTTCCCCATTAGGCAAACAGCAGCAGGACAGAACTGCTACCACAGAGCTCACTCCATGTACTTCACACAAGCTGCTTTACAGGGTCTGATGCTTACATGATCAAATGCTCAGAAATATTGAATTGTACATGTCTAAGAAGAGAAAAAATCCATATATTTTAGGAAACTGACTTACAGCAACAGAGAACAGCATCAGTATAATCACACCTTACAATAAAATGCAGGTATGGTATTATCTCCCTGACTGCCAACGACTGCAGCCTCATATGCAAGGCCTGTGAAGATCTGGAAGCATCCTTCTTCCCTGCATCAGGTAACAATGCAGTCCTTGCTAAATGCTCTGCTTTGGTACAGCCTCTTGCAGGAGAGGGGGACCATTTTTATTTTGTACTGCTCCTTTCTAATTTAAACATCTTTTATCTTCACAAAAACGGAAGTTTTGCCTCAAAAGAAAAAGGACCTCAAATGGTACACAAAATACCTAAGTGTACCATTTTCTTTCAGTGGACTCAAATTATGCAGCCTTCACTTGGATATATATATGATTTTCATAAAGAATTCGATGCCAACACATCAATTTTAAAATTTCTTTATCGGAAAATGCATCTATGTGGTAACAAGTGGGCTTTCACCTGCGAAATCTATAGCCCATTACCAGATTGCTTGTTTACTGTTTATAGGAACAGCCAGCAAAACCAAGTTGCAAAATCATTGCTCTGAATCCTCCCACCTCTGTTTATTTATGTCTGCTCCCTGCATGACAGAGGGACAGCCCTTGGACCAGGGGGGCTGGTATCTAACCCAAAATAATGGATGCTTCAGGAAGAGTGTTTGAGTGGCCGGTTGACTCTCCCTCCCTCCCAGCTGCAGCAAAGGGAACCTTCCCTCACCACCAGCAAGGAGATTTCCACAGCTGTAAGGTGAGCAGAGGCTCGGACATGTATGTCACTCTCAGGATGCCTCCTCTCTGCCCCTCCTCTACCAAGAGAGTCTGGATGAAAAGTGTAAAGTTGCTGTTTGCAAACACTGATCACTATAATTAAAGCACTGTTCAAACATGCAGTGTTTGAAGATAGTTTGAAGAAGATACAGTCTGGTCACAACTCACTGGCAGTGTGAAACACCAAAGTGGTACATACTCGACAAAAGGACAAATGGTAAGCCCAGGGCTGGGTACTGAGTGTTAACCTCTGCCTTCTCTGTGTGCCTGTTTAACAGGAGACTTCAGATACCTGGCTGGCTTGGAAGTTTTGATGCCTCGCCAGTTGCCTTGAGGCTCCAAATCTTAGAAGACAAGATTTTCCTGTGGCGTTTGACTTTTCTGCCTGAAGCCCAGAGAGCTGAGGAGCAGACAGAATACAGGTGAAAGTAACTCATTACAAATGATAATTCACTGCATGTTCTAAGTAAAACTTACATAGAGTGAAAAAGGAAAGGAATTTTCCTATTCCCATTTCCTCCATATCCATGTGACCATCACTGTCTTTTGCCCCTACATGTACTCCTCTCAGGTCTGGGAGACCAGTAAATACAAACCATTCTTCAAGAGAAGAAGATCTCAAACTCTTTTAAATTCTATCTGCTGTTTGTTACGCTTTTTTCCACAACTAGCTACCCTTCTGTTGCCAGACCTAGAGAGGTTGGAGACACACATTTCTCAAAGCCAGCAGGAAGACAATAACAATTAACAGAATTATTCAGTTCTGTTGAAGCCAGATAAAAACCACGATCTGCATAAGAATTCAAAATTATATCCCTAATGAAATTTCTGGTCCCAGATATTTTTTTCCTAAAAAAAAAAATCCCAAACAGACAACCAAACAAAACCAACCAACCAAACCCCAACTCCCCCCCTCAAAAACCCTAAAAAAAAAAAAAATCACCCAAACAAACAAACAAACAAACGGAACAGCCCAAAGCAACTCCTATGGATAAGCATGCAAAAGTTTCCCTTTCTTTGCAGAGTCACTCTACACTCTATGTTAGTGCAAGCCAGCTGCACAAAGCCACCCCCTCTTTTGTAATCAAACCAGTGAGAAAACATGAATCAAAGTGGAAATACTTCAGAGATTTCCCATTAAAGCTGCAAACTTGACAGAGAATCACATATGGTCAGTTGTACCACACACATGAAGTCACAGTCCTAAATCCAGCTGGTCTCCTTCATCAGAACAGGATGTGTCTGTCTAGCAGTAGTCACTGAAAGAATGAAGCAATCTAGGATCTGGAAGATAGCAAGCTGGAAGGAGGCATGTTTGAGGATTTTGTTTAATTAATAGCAATAGATTTTATTATCTTGTCTCCAGTTTTGCTCGTGGTTCTTTTCATATTTGCTCTCTATTAATGAACAAAATATAATCAGGAAAACTAAGCATAACACAGTTTAATTAAGCTTTTTTTTGGGGGGGGGGCGGGGAGAGTGGGGTGGGAAGACCCAAACAAACCAGAATAACAAACCTGCAACAAAAAAAGCAAGACCACCGTGTATTTCAGATTCTTGCTATACAATATTCATGTCTCTATGGGGGTGTGTGTTATTATGGCACTAATTTGTTTAACACAAACAAGCATAAGCAGCTGAAGATGAAAACCTGTACCTAAAGACATGGCTGACAAAACATACTCATATGTGCAAATAGGGTGCTTGGGAATAAGGCTAAAATGGGGTTATTTGCACAAATAAGTGGATTTTTTTTCCCCCTCCCCAGCAGAGCTGACAATAATAGTACCCCTGTCATCACCATAGCCTCCTGCAATGTTAACATTCCATTTTTCTGTGTGTGCATGTGTGCAGGCAGCTTTTGTTAGCGTTTGTCTACAAAATCATAATAGGTGTCTTTCCTTGTGCACTGGCTTGTGTGATAGCGGTTTAAGAGACAAAACCAAGCCCTGTCTTTAATATAGTGTTATCAGAGGCATCTCCCTTGGGGAGGTGTTATGGCCATCTAGCAGACACCTAGATGAGATATGTGCTTCTTTGGAGAGATATTGCTACAAAGCATTTGAGAGAAAGAATGGATGCTTAGTTAATAGATGCGCATAATTACTAATCTGCGATGCTCCTTAATGGGAGATTTTGACAGGCAGTTTTGAGAGGTATCATAAAGATGTGCAATAGAGCTGCTGAGTTTGTAACTCATTCCCCTGGAATCCTCCAAGCTTAACTTTTATTAGCTATAATTTATTTTTTTTCCCACCTTCAATGGTTATTTGGAGAACCCAGCCCATTGCTGCCCTTCCCTCCCAAGGAAGCGTGTTAGAACGAAACGTGCCTCCAGATTTCCCTCACCTGCACCTGCTGGGTACAGGCACTGCATCACAAATGAGCAGGATTGGTTCTAGTGGAGGACAACACTGCTCCTGTTATGAGAGAGGTTAATGTGAAGAAGCTACTACAGAAATGGAAGAGTTAAGGTGAAAAATCTAGGGTGAGATGGGGTGTTAACACAGTGACACATCTCGGGAGGCCAATCACCCTAACTGAGGCTGAAAGTATATGGGGGACTATGTTTTGCTCTCTGTATTGGGAGCTGCAAAACCACGTGTACCAGTTGGATGTAATGGAAAAGACCTGAAACTCAGAGGCAAGTGACTTGGCTGTATTTTCCTGTGCCTTCCCTCTGCATGCCCGCATCCCAGCACAGCTGAGGGCAAGATTTCTGGTTCTTGCTATTCCTGTCCTGGAGAGGCAGGGTGGCCTGATTCACCGCTCAGCTGGTTTTGCTCCTGTGATTTCAGGGGATGGCCTAGATGTGCTGCAAGGAATTAACCCCTCGCCCTCCTTCTTGCACATGCCATTTTGCTGTGAAGTGTAATATTGAAAGAAACCACTACGACAACATGTCTTGCTGTGCGTGAGAACGATCAGCACAAAGCACAAAAAGGCCCAAGCCCCGCTTGCAGACTGTTTTGAGTACTTTAAAGCAGCCTACGTTTGGCTTTGGTCCCTGTCCTTCCTTTGGATTTCTATTGTACCTGGGCACCCTGGCAGGAGGTGATCATTCTTGCCAAAATCCCCTCACATTTGCCTCACTGTCTGTCCAACATCAAAGCACACCAAGGCTTTGAGCAAGCAACCCAGAAGCTCCCATATTAACAGAGCAGAATGTGACTGAAAATGCTCATGAGATCACGCGTGTGGCAGGTTAACGTGGACTATTTTTGAAGGTGAAATGGAGGCATGGAGGTCCAAGGGCAGCAAGTGGCACATTCCCAACCGCAGTTCATGATGAAACAGGCCACCGGGTGTCTGCGGCTTTTCAGAAGCCCTGTCATGCATTGCAAACATATTTTGAAAGGTTTTATAAACAAATCCGAAGGAGGTTATTAAATTCATCATCCTGTGTGCAGAAGGCATGAAAAAATTGTTGTGAATCGGGTAAGTAAATAGAAGTCTAACAGCAAATAATAAAATGACATAAATAATACAAGAATGATGACTAGATTGCTGTATTTTGAGTGGATTTCAGACAGATGTGAAACAGGTGGTAATTATTTGCTACAGCGTAACTGCAATTTACTTGAGTTAACTCCATAATACATTTTGGCCAGAAATCCTGGTATGAACGCAATGTTTTCTGATCTTCTTTAGGGAAAAACATCAGTTGTGTAGCAAGTTGCATTTCACCACAGCACTCGTATTTTTTTTATCACCAGTAAAATACAAATATTAAAGCAGATCTCTAAGGTCATACAAGCAGCCAGGGCAGCAATGAGCAGGACCTCTCAGCAGAAAATGGACGCTAGCTCCATGCAAGAGTTCCCTTCTTGTGGATTTCACCCCAAATTCCAACAGAGGAGCACACCATGTCTCCTGCTGCCGTGCTCAGAAATTTCCCCTGGGCAGCTCCATGGACCAAGCAACGGGCTTGCAGGGTAACTCCTGTGGCTCTGCTTCCGTCATGGACATACCTACTGCATCTCTCCTGGTTTCAGGCACATAAACTAATTAGAATCGTGTTCCAGAGGAAACTTCCTCTTGGATTCTGCACATAATTCTTTCAGCACACAATGATGAATAGTCTTAATTTCCTTCAGACGGTCCAGCCAGCTCTATTAATAAATTAAAACACCAAAAATAAGAATAGCAGTGTCTGAAACTCCACTGGCAAAAAAAAAAAAAAGAAAAGAAAAAAAAAAGAAAAAAGCAGCAAGCAAAAAGTATTAAAACTACTGTGCAAGACACGTATTTGCTATATTTAGCCTTTTTACCCTACAGGATGATAATCCTAAAGTGGAAGAAAAATGTGCTGAATCACTACATCTAAAAAAAAGGTATTCTTCTCTGAGCAAAATGTACCAGCCATGTAACACTGAATCTGAGTGCTTTTCGCCCTACATTAAAATACTTACTGAACTGAGAGAGATTAAGGAAAACCTGAGACCTTCCCAAATGCATGCTGCAGAGGAGAGGGGAATTAAATCAGAATTCATGTACTTGGAAGTTGGCATTCAAATGGTTCTGAGAAAGGAGCGCTCTGTCTGTTTAGGTAGCCCAAAGCACCACAACTGCTGCATTACACCAACATCAGATCCCAAACTGCCTACCTTGTTCAGGAGTAAGGGCAAGAGACCCGACCTCAGCGATGCTAGCCACACACGCTATAATTTAGTCCTGCAAATCCTTCATCCAGTGGCGAGGCTGATAAAAATGTGGGGGGAAAAAATGCAGCTCCTCGCTGTAATTTGCAAAAGTCTGGTGTATGAAACTTGTCAAACACACGGGCAATGTGCGTGAACAGAGCAAGCCTCTAAAAATGTAGGCAAATACTGAATTTTTGAAGAGATATTTTAAAACAGCAGTCATATTTTGTCAGCTAAAACATAATTTTACAGAAACTGTTCCTACCTTGCTTGAACAAGCTATGTTACCATATGGCAATTTCCACCAATGGTGGCAATAATATCTTTTTGTAAAAATAATATCCTTTTTCCCCTCAACAAGCTTTACAGATGAGTATAGGAAAAAAACTACACTTGAATTAAGCAGATGCTTATGACATTCCTCCTGGCCATATAATGTGATTTATTGAGTTATACTGCAGTCTTCGGCTTTTTAACCAGATTAAGGCTGAAAAAGAAGCCAGCAACTAAAACATTTTTCCTTTTTTATTTGTATTATATTTAGTTACATTGTATTTTTAGTTAAATAAAGTTGTGGAAGAGTACAGAAGCTACAAGACCTAATGGCCCGGATATGCAATTAATCAGATTTGAAAAGCAAGGACCATTTATCTACATAAAACAAATAGAATCCATCCTATTAAGCTAACCCATTCAAATCACAAACCTGACTGCTGCTGGTGAGAATATTTTGCTTGGCAAAGGTCCTAAAGGTTCTAAAATTATGTATGCTATTTTTATTTCCTCCTTGGATTGGATTAGTTACTAAGCAACTGAAGTGTTCAGTTCTCTTGGTTAACAGACATACTGTATTTCATAAAATTGGTTACTGTATAGGACCTAAACGCCCGTGAAGAAAAGATAGAATCGTGTTTTTTTGGGGACTGTTTGCTTGTGAATGGCTTTCTGTGATGGACTGTCCCAGCTTACATTTTAAATGCACATAATTTCTATCTGGGTTGCAAGTTTTTTAGAAGTTTTATGTCTAGGTTAGATTTTTAAGAAAAGAGGAATCTCCAAGTCAGCGTCCTACTTGACAAGGGAATTTGATCACTTTTCACTTCCTAAAGATGCCGCTAAGGAATTGGAGGTATATCATCAGTTTAATGCTCTTTGGTGCATTAAACAGAAATAGGACACAGCTTAATAAAAAGGAAAAAAAAAGGTAAAAAACCGGCAGGGAATATAAAGAAGATGCCCTGAAATAGCTCTCCTTTGGAGTGAGAATGGACAAGAATTCTGGCATAGAGGCAGAATACTGGCAACATCCTTTAAAGCACATCCAAAGGTCCTAGCTTTAGCTGATTTGTTGGTATCACTTGTAACTACACGTTCTTTGCACAGTCATACTGGGGTGGAAAAAGTACTTCAGCCCTCCCAGGTCTGTGAAGTGTGCTGCTTACTGATGCTTAAGCCCTACAAAAGCTCCATGGTGCACCAAGCTGTTCAACTTCACAAACTATCTTCCTAGCACCCCTTAAACAGTGTAAAATGTGGGGCTGATGGTGGTTTGATGGTCTGTCCCCATGTTCTTGTTTGTTTAACCCCAGATGAAACCTCTGGCACCTAGAAGGAGTCATATGCTAGCTTTTACATAAAGTTACTCTAAAGTAGTCCTTGGGAAAATGTGTACCACCAGACACACCCTGGAATCTTTTCTGAAATTAAAGACCGTGTTAGACAAGTCAGCCTCCTCTCTTTCTGAGCCAGCCGATTGCCACGTTTCCATATGGATGGTGTGGTGTGGCTGTGGACCCCAAAGGTGCTCAGACACTCCTCAGATAGGCAGAGCCCACAGATGCTTCTGGGTCAGACATGAAGAACACACACTTGTGTGCCCAGCTGCCACATCAAAGATCTTCCCAGCCCGTCTGCAGCTTGGTCAGGTGAACTGCCTTTCTTTGCAGCCTCCAAGAAAAAAACCCTGTTAAAGCTGGCAAAACATTTGAGCTCAGTGTGCACCAAGTACCCTAACATAGCTTAGTTGTGGTGCAGTGAGGAAAAGCCAAGGTCATGTGAAGGGGTGGCCAAACAGGGCATCTCTTCCCCCTGCAAATCCCTATGAAATACCTGGTGAGCAGAGAGACAGAGAGGTGCTGGAGTGTGTATCAGTCCTATACAGCTGCCTATGCCATCCGTGTGTTCTGGGTAATGTGTTTAAGCTCATACACATAAAAAGACTCTACTGGATGATGATAGAAGTAATTCAAAATGCTTAAAGCAGCTTCTCCATAAATCATTTGCATTCACTGGGTTCCACCTGGGCCTGCACTGTACTCTCCTTCCTCTGCTTGGCTTGACAGGCTGAGCACAAAATGGGTCACTTTCTGTTCCCTTGAATATTTTATCACTAAAAAGGGAAAAGCAAAAGGTCAGTGTTCAAAGGGATTCCTTGTCCACATCTCTGTGCAACTTCAGCAATCTGGGTAATCTCAGGACCAGACCCTTCAAGATGCGCACAAGACCTCTGACAAAATCACTGCCCTCATATCACAGTGCTTTCTCCTGTGTGGCTCCTTGCTGTCTCAAGGTTAATCTGCACACACACAAAAAAAATCTACTTGGAGGTACTGAAGCTGACCCGCAGCATGTACTGCACTATTCTGGAAAGTAGTTCAGGCAATTCAGCATCTTCTTTCAACTGCAGTCTATTCTTTAAGCATCACTCTTCTACAAGTTTTAAAACAACACTCAAAAAGAACCATTAGTGATGCCTGTGCAGGTACCACTGGACTGCAAGACAAAAAATGAACCTACCTTCTGCAGCACATCTGCACCCAAACCTGCTTGCTTAAGGACCTACAGCCTTTGCACAAGCAAAGATCCTTGCCTGAAATCTGACAAATGAGCTATTTCAAAATCAAAGGGAAGGAAAGAAAAATCCATAGCTGTGACGACTCCCACCTCTGTTCTCTGGCCAGTTGCAGGGAGAGTGGAATTTTGATCACTTCTGTGGTCCTATTTAAGCCCAAAGCAGGCAGAGCTTTACCAGTGAGAGCCAACAGTACAAATGCCATCAGGAACAGTGATGCTTTTTTCCAACCAGATACTGCACCACAAGACAGGCTGCTGCATGACTCAAAATAAATGTACTTTGCGTACATTTGGGTGCAAAGCACATTTAATTTAAATTCTAGGAATGTCTCAGCTTTTCCATCAGGAATTCCTGGGGTATCATCCTGAGTCAGCCATGAGGAGGACAGCAGATGCAGAGGATCCTACAGGGTTGATGCTGGGGAAGCTGGAGAAGGAGGGCGAGCAGTCTCAGCACCTACCAAACCAGTGTCATCATTTTAAATGATGTTTAAATACTGTGGTATTGAATAGTGACATGAACGAAATGTACTGGAAAACACAAAACATTTAAAAATCAGTGGGGAGGTATGAGGTGCTGATCTGCAGTTCCAGTAAAGGACAGTCAGCAGTACCAGTGGGCCCACTACGCTGTGGAAGCACACCAGGATCCCAACACAAAGCAAAGCACAAAGCCAGTCCTTTAGCTGGCTTTTTTAGGGTCAGCTTCTCTTGCTTCACCAACCCTTTGCCTTAACGTGCAGTGACACAGCAGTTCCACCCAGAGCATAATGGCTAAGCAAAGCTAACACAATTTCAGGTATAGGCACTGTTATGCCCAAGAAATAATATCAGAACCAGTGTTTCAACACTGGAATTGCCATTCTGCAAACTACCTGTCATCCTGTTTCTTATAATGCCGCAAGTGCGCAACAAGAAAATTCTTCGGAGATCCCTTTTATCGGATGCAATCCTGCCAAATCGTGGAGCAAAGCTGCTAGGAGGTCTTCGTTTTTGACATGTGCATGGTCCTCCTGACTTCAGCAGGACTGCTCACTTCCAGCTCTGCTTGATCTACAGCTGAGATTTCAAAACACTCCTTATTTTGAAGTAAAGAAATGAACCAAGTGGTTGAACCTTACAAAGGAAGGAATTCTAATAGAAATGCCTCACCAAGCATGAACTCTTAGACCTTCAATTTATTTTCCAATACAAGCCTATACTCCTGCAGCTTGCTCCTGTGGGGTGCAATGCACCACTGACTTCTAGGACTTCCCTGCAGCAGGGGATTGACATCATCTGCTTCACCCTTGCAGCTGGAGCTCTGACTGCCCACCAGCAGTAATAAACTACACTACACAGGAGGTTATACCACACTCTTTCCATTTCCCAAACCATAACCATACAAGCCAGGTTGCTGATTTAAATGGGAATACTCACAGGTTCGCAAAACCAGGTCACAGGGAGGGGAAAAAAAATCCTGTTTTGTAATGCCTGGAGAAGGTACATGTGGGAGAGATGGAGTTTCTTTTCTAGGAAATAAAATACACAGGGAAACTCAAGTAAAGGAAAATGAAGCCTCGCCTCTGAATCGAGACAAACGGCTGTCTTCCTGGCACAAGTAAATTAAAGGTGAAAGCTTTGTCAGGAGCTGTGCTCTGTGGAAGACAACTAGAGAAGAAGAATTTAAGATTTCTGGGACAGGAAGAGTCACAAGAGATGAACATTGTATGATTTAATTATCCAACTGGAGGGATAAATTAAGCTTTTGACTTGGAGTTGCATATAAAGAGAGCAATTAGACTTCTCTTTAAGAAAATTAGCATACGGTTTAAGAAGGGAGTAATAATTTAAAATGCTAGTATGAAATTGTTACTTATATGCAATGGTAATAGATCTGGATGCTAGACAGATTGAACTCCATTGTTTTATATCAGTATTCCTTTTCCAAAGCCAGCAGACCTGGAGCTGGTTTTTACTGTTAGAAGATGTGCCCCAGTAAGTCACTTTTCAGTATGGACACAGCCTCCACCAAAACTCACAGAAGTTTTTTCCATTTCCAAACCCACACTGCTGCTGTGTATCTTGGATATGTATTATTCATAGATTATTAATCCCCTTAAAATAGGTCTGTGCTGTGAATCTGCTTTTGAAATGGGCTTTACATATATGCACATATGCTTAGCTTGGGTTCAAGTTTTCATGACAGACTTCTGTACAACAGTAGTCTGTATGACTATTAATCCACTCTTATAACGATGCCTGTGTGTTTGCATATATCTGTACAGATGCACCTTTATTCTTCAGGCTCTGCTGGTACTGCATTAAACAATTCCACTGAGATGAAGCTGTTTCAGCAAAAAACCCTACCAAAACATCTCCATCAAGATTCAGATTTCCCAAGTGGGTAAATCAGTATGAGTCCTCTGACCAAAATCAAACCTTACCAATCTATTCTAGGTAGGGAACAAACCCTAAATAATTATAAAAAATACTTAGCAATTTATTTGAATTATAAATTATTTAAATAAAGTTACTTTCCACATCAGAAGGACAGTTTCTACACTGTGCGCCAACTTGCAATAAACTATGCTCTCTGTTTGGAAACCTACCAAAAATTGTTGAGAGAGATTTCATCAGTACAGAGACGAGCACTTTTGACCCCGTGTAAGATTTTGCTATGGTATCCCTATTTGAACAAGTAACAATTCTGAGGAAGTCAATGTTTGCTCTGCTATCGTATTTCTATCTAGTAGCACTTTCCGGAGCGAAGAAATTGCTCTATCATGCGTGCAGAAGCACTTGGCTTGCACATAAAAAGTCCCCGGAGGGTTAAAAAAACAACAACCCTCCACTTTTTGAAACCCTATCAACATGCACACAAATTGCACACCAAAGAACTGGCTAGTATAAATTTGAATGCATTTAATACCAATGTGAGGAGCAAGACGAACTCTGAAGCAACAATCCATCCTTTTTGCATACCTTACTGTCAAATAAAATGTTTAAAAGAGGATTAATTTTCTATTTATGATCTTTTACCAAGCACTTTTATGCTCAGATAATTAACTTCTCTAATAAAAAAAAAAAAGAAAGAAAAAAGAAAATGTATCACTGCAGGTTTTAGTGCATTTAAATAAGCATACATTAGTTTAATTTTCATGTTTGAAGCCCTGGGATCTCAATAGTGAAAACCTAATGTGATTTGACCTCTTTTATACAGAAAATAGGTCAATGAAAAGAAGATATAACATCTGCAGCTCTACACATTTCCTACATTCACAAAGTTTTTATTGCTAGTAGTACTGGAGGGGAAAACATCGAGAGTAAACACACACACAAAAGGTATCACTGTGTTAGTCACCAGTTAGGAACTCCATCATGTACATAACTTCTCACTGTAACACACCACCAGAAATGACTGGGATGTGCATTTACAGTGAAAAATAGCATCTCTGCCTTTTATAAACCGGATAGCGTGACTTACTCTGAGCTGAATTTCAGCTGTGAGCATTTTGCAGTGTAAGAGCAGGAAGCACCGTGATGACTGAGGCTGCTGTGGGAAAGCTTCCTTGGTTGGATGTCAGCTGCTGGGGTGGCTGATGCCTATATAACTTAGATCAAAGTTACAAGGTACTTATATAGCTTGAGTTATAAGGTATCAACATAACCTGATATCAGTATAACCTAAATGATGGCTTTTTGTATGTCTATATAACCTGATACCTATATAACCTGAAGCACAGGTTTTTATACCTATATAACCTGATATAAGTAACTTTTTTATACAATATAATGGCTAGTATATGGTTAACCAGTTGCTTAATGCTGAACAGACAAAAAAAATACCAAAGAAAAAACTCACCAGGTGGATAGCTTTAGAGATAGGTAAGTATAGTACTAATGAGAAATTGGCAAGTGCAAAGCCAATTAGCCACAAAACAAAGAAATTAGGCTGGTTAAGACCAGACATACCAAGGAACACCGTAACTGCGTGTGCTCCGAAGACAAAGTTGAAAATTTCAGATGCAAAGAAGACCTTGGAAGCCTTTATCAAAGACCCTTACCACCCCTGAGCTGGGGAGGTGCAAGCACAGTGCAAAAGAACTATCTAATAACCGTGAGATCATACCATGTAAATTAGTTCTGGCGTGCATGTGGTGCTGTTGTAGTAACATAGTGAAAGTAAGCAATACTTACTGTACAAACATACCACAACAACTGACAAGGGTGGGTGAGTTAGGTGGAGAAATCCCCCTCACCACCAGTGCTGCAATACACAAATACCTGCTCTATAGACATTGGTTTGTGGGGATTTATTTCCAGCCTATCTTTTGGGCATCAGTGGCACTGGCATTAATCAGTGTTGATGTGGTCCTCATCTGCTCCCAGGGGACTGTTCAGTCAGGAGCAAATGTGTGTTCAGGCTGCAGCTTTCAGGGACACACCCCAAAAGCCTTGTGCCAGCAGGAACAGACCTGTTCCATCACACATTGCACTGGTGTTCCCCCCAGAGTAGACCACCCACTGATGGCCAGGAGAAAGTCTTCAGGAAAAGGAATATTTGTGCTTTTCTGTTTCTATGCTGACATTTGCTGCTTTGATAAATATTCAGGTGTTTGTTTGTTTATTTTTTCCTTTATCTGTGCAAATCCTTGAAAACACTGCCCTTTGGGAGCAGGTTTTTGGAACAGCTGCCCAAGATGACAGGTGAATATTTATCTCTCTGTGTGGTTCAGCATGTAACTACCCTTGTCTCCCACCCCGCAGGTCAAGTTCATATAGTCCAGGCAGCACTTCTGAGGAAGGTGTAGAGAAATGCAGGGAGCAGGCTGGGGCTGCCAGATGGCCACATTATCTATCTATCTATCTATCTATCTATCTATCTATCTATCTATCTATCTATCTATCTATCTATCTATCTATCTCCCAGTCCCTGGTGCCACCCCATCACGCAGCATCAACTGTGAGCTCCAGTGGGAAATTAATTCTCTCCCCTGCTTCTTCCTCCTCAGGGAAGTTGCCACTCCCCATTTTAAGTTTACAGCTATGCATCACCAAACAAGCCCCAAGAAAAGGGGAGACAGCCAGACTGATGCTAAATGTCTTGCTCAATGTCAAATGGCAGCCAGCAGCAGAACTGGAAATATAAGCCTGGGTTCCACAGGGTGCAGACTGTAGCTACGTTTGCTATTTAAAGTTTGGCATACACTTCTGAAAATGAGTATATGATGAGGAACACACTGGAGTACTCAATGTCTTGTGTTTTCTTCTGACAACACCACCAGTAGCCCATACAGAAGTCTACTCAGACTTGACTGTTTTGAAAAGGCAAAAGATCATGTTATTCCCAACTGAAACCAAAATTACACCTCACCCCTTTTGTATATTCAGGAAAACTGACAGAGTACGAAGTTATATCATGGATATAATTTAGCAAATACAGGTTGTACGTGCTTATTTAATACAGAATTTTTATAATACACTGGCCCAAGCCTTTCTTTTCTATAACACTGTGAGATGCCATGGCCTTACAGGAAGACGTCTCCCAGTCATTCTTCTACGTTGCTGTACATAGGAGCAGTATGCCTGAGTTACTGCCAGCATGGGTGTGAAATATATTCATGCAGATCTTACAAAGGCTAGTTTTGGAGGTTTATAAAAACCTGTATATTCTATTGAACAATTAGTTCTGGCAGCAAGGCCTTTAATCCAATAAAACCTCATTATGTCAGTAACAGAGCCCATGCAACATGCAAATCATACAGCTTTAGTGTCAACTCCCTGCCTGGTCAATGTTAATGAGAAGGGCTGAGGGGGGATTTCCAGGGTTCGGACACTGCTTTGCTTCAAATGCAATTTTGTTTGATTTGCCTTTTTTTGGCAGCAGCCCTTAAAACCAAAGGGGCCCATGGCATCCCCAAAGCACACTGAGACCATTTGTGTGCGATGTGTGCTCCAAAGAGGTCAGAGCCAAGACCAGTGCAGTGGCCACTGCTTCTGCTTGTTCCCTTGAATTTTAACACATCCAAAGCAGGACAAATCCCCTTCCCTTTTGCTTTCCAATAGGTTCCCTCTCACCCCAAGATCACTAGCCTCTCCCCTCATGGCATCAGTCTCAGCCATACAGAGATAAAGACTGATTTGTTTTCCAGGAGCTAGGGAGAGAGAGGGAAAGAAAAAAAAAAAAAGGAACAAAAAGGAAAACAAAAACCACAAAAGCACCAGTTATGGAGAAATTCAGTGTTTTCACCACCTCTCCCCCCATTCCCAGCTTTAAGCATCAGCCCCAGTCAATTCCACCCAGACAATAAAGTCATTTATCACTCAAGGACCTGCACAGGTTCAATACCTGATGTAAAGCAGATGATTGCTTCCATTGATTCAGATGAAATATCCAAGGAGAGCCGCAGCCAGCCGTGGCTAGAGCGCATGCACCATTTGTGATGGTTTAATAAATAAACCATTGATTATAAAATGGAGCCTGATAAATCCTGACGGGGCAGATCTGCAGCTGTACCTCTCCTCTGACTCCTATAATTAATGGCTTAGTACTGTGCTACTGTTAAGAGAGGGCCCGCTCATCCAGAAGCAATAGCACATGTTAGCGGCGTTTATGCAAATGTCTGTAATTACTGCACCCGACTGACAAGGTCACTCCCTGCTTTGGCCGAGATTTTCTTGGTGGAGACCATCACTGCTGGCTGGGGATGCCTTGCCACAAGACAGCCCATTTCTTCAGCTGCCTGAGAACACAGTATGACGTCAGGCAGGCAGGAGATGAATCCCATAGCAAATGGGGATATGAGCCCTCAGATCAAGCAAGCATCAGAAGATGCTAAGTGAGAGATATGGGAACTTACTGGGCTTTGGATGGTCTGCAGGTTGGGAAAGGGACCATCCCACTCCTGGTCACAGGCTGAAAAAAAGCTTGATGCAAGATGCCCCTTGACAAATAGCATCTCACAAGCCTGAAAGAGAGATCTGGGCAACTGTAGACAGATCCCTCTCCTAAGGAACAAAACTACTGCCTTGTTGCTAACAGTTGTTTAAATTACTTTTTCTCTTGAAGAAGTGCTGGACACAGCCAATGAAATACTCTTCCCCCCACTGTGATGCACAACCCCAGAGCTCAGGCATGACTCAGGGGCCTTCAGCCACAGTCCCCAGCATTGCCACCTTTTGCCTCAATCTGCATGGATGACATCAGGAGAGAAGTATTATGTCTGTAACTGACAGATATGCTTTTCCAAGAATGTATTTCAGTATCAAGCCAGGCTAATACATGTGCAATTAGCAGTGGAATTGCTTCACTATTTACCAACCTATTAGATTCTCCTGTCAAAGGAAGGTTCCAACTATTAGACAAATCTCATACAATAGCTAACCATTTATATGAGACTCATTAATTTCGTAGTATTTTAACAAGGTTGCAACTTCCTCATTACATTCTCCTACAATTCCAAGGCAAACCCCCAGACCCTTAAAAGATAAATGTATTGCAGAGGAGACTGGCAGAGAGAAGCAAGAAAGAAGGGATTTGTCTTAAATTTTTATTTGACTCCTTCTTCCCTGACTGGAGACAGGAATAGACATATGATTAAAAAAAACCCAAACCAACCCAACTCGCATATACTAGATTTTAACATGGTAAATTCTGGTAATGTAAAGGGGTGACTTTGCCCATTTCAATTTAAATGGGAAATGAGCTTTCTTTGCAAACATTTATGTATAGATCTACAAAACCCATTAAATAACATGGAGGGATTACTGAGTAGTGTCCATCAGAAAGTATTCATCTGAGTCAATTTTGTTTCCAAAATGAAATAAAGTGCAACAATAAATAATGGCTAATGTGTAATTCAATGTAAAGTGAGGATCAATCCTTTCTTTCATTAGACTTGGTACAGTATATGCGCTATGCATTTTTAATACCTTTAAATAATTTAGGAGAAATAGTGCAGAGTAAGACTGACAGGAAATAGTCTAAGCTCCTAATTTTAGGAAACAGCCTATAAATTAAATTTCAGGAGAACATAACTTCTTGATTAAAGGTAAATTGTTGTTGTCACACCCTGAAAAAAATGCAGCATTGTATCTTATTACTCTGATCTATTACATTTGCTACTTTAATTTAGGAGAGTACCACAAAGCTGACAACCAAAGAATCACAGCCTGGGACTTCAGTGTGCTGCATTCTGCCCAACCACTGCAGAGTGAACAGCAACAATCTAGATTTTGAAATCTTAAAGCAAAAAATGGCTTCTTTTATAAGCATGCATCAGCTTCTGATTTTTGACAAGCAGCCACAGCAAACGCATTTCTGACTCTTTCCATTTTCTTGCTGGCTGGTTCTTCACCGTCTCTCTCCCTCCTCCCCACCTGTCACTCCTGACCCTTATTTCCTGCGCGGTTTTCTGCCCGTCCCCTGGATCTGATGCGCCTGATAAGCCGGGCATGCAGGATGCTGATTAGCGCTGCCGGCTTTAAAGTTTCCCTAACCCATTTCCCAGGTAATCTCGCACAAACGCCTATCTCCAGCCAGCACATGTGGCAGGGATGCAGTGGCTCACCTCCTATTTCAGAAACACCTGCAGTAAATCAGAGAAAAGCTCTTAGCCCAGGTGTTGAAAGGCAAGAGCGTAACAGCCGGGCTGAAGCTGGAACTCGAACACAAATCCCCCTGTGTGCTTGTACTCTCTTCCCCGCAAGCTCGTCGCGTTGAAGGGTGGTAGTGGATCCACGGAGGGAAAATAAAAGGCAAAGCGTAATGCATGAGCTTAGTCAGGCAAACAGCATTGCAAATGAGTAACTCTACTCACACAGGCAGTCTCCATAAATCCCAAATCATGTTTGTGTTCAAATACTTCCTCCCACGGCTGCAAAATGTGTGAAGAGGCTGAGAAAGAGTCACCCATAACTACAAGGATTCACACCTCTTAAAGCCGTCCTTATTAAAAACAAACTGTATTTACCAAAACAGTACACAAGCACACTCAGCTGTCTCCTTTCCTTCCTTCCTTCAGTCATTGCACAGAGAGCTGCAGCTCCTCCAGAGCAGACCAAGAAGGATAAGCTTTTTCAGCCAAGGGGGTTGAAACAGCTTCTACTTCCACTTGGGGGATTCACTGCAGAAACTACCTAGTTTAAATCACATTTTACAGCTTGTGTCACACAGACTAAATAATTTAACAACCCCTTCTGGCTTTAAAATCTAACTACCTATTGCATCACAGGTGGTAAATCTTTTTACCAAGTGAAGAGTAAGCTTGGCCTCGATAAACAGGGCTTTTTAAAACCAATCAACCACAGCCCCACACAAGCCAGCATGTGAGAAATTTGTCATTGTGAAAAAGATGAGTTTTGGTAAAATTGCAGAGCCTGCAACTTTTGATCAGTTTGTACTAAGCTCTAAAACACTATGTAAAATAATGCTTCTTGCCATAAAACACTATTATATTTGAAGAGGAAACTGTATATAACAAGGAACAGAGTATGAACTCAATTAACTCCACTATAAGCTAAAAATACCTAATTTAGCACATGTTTAGGGTTCAGAAACTGAACCCTAAACATGGAGAATCCAGCCATTACTGAGCATCCTGCCCTGCAGAGACCATATCAGGTTCAGCCCAAAAAAAAACCCCAAACAAACCAACAAAGAAAGAAAATGCTGCATGCTGTTCCACTCAGTCCAAAGGGAACTAGAATATTTTAAAAAGCCTAACTGCACCTAAACTCCACTTAGAGGACCTACAAAGCAGGTAGTTAAAAATGAAGTAATGGATTTCATGATTTCCACTTGACAATGTACTTAAGCAGGACGACTTGTGTGCACAAAGAATGAAATTTAGCTATCTGTCCTTTGCATTTAGAATCAGTGCCCGATGTATTATTCTCCCCAAACGGGTGTTTGCACATGACACCCCTCCTGAGAAGCCGGTGTCTCTGAAGTGGAAATGCTGAGCCACGGCCTCTGAAGCCCCCTGGACTTTTCTCTCAAAGACAAGCAGCACAAGGCAGGTTTCCTACACAGAGATGGACACAAGACTTGGAGGTATCATCAAGAAAAACACCTTCCCATCTCTAAGGAGCTGTGCAATATTGGGATGCGCACTGCTTGGTCGTGGTTAGGTCCCAAGCACAGCACTTTCAGCATATACAGCTCTTCAAACCACTTGTATCTTGGAAAAGTTTTCTCTGCCTGATAGCTGCCGTTCTTATAAAGAAAAAAAACCAACAAAACAAAGACCAGGGGAAAATTTTTCTGTCCTCAGGGGAAGAAGCCCAGTGTATTCCCTTTAAAGGTAAACTGAGGATAGGAAATTCAGTAAAGCATAGAACAAATCTCCTCCTCCAATTTCAAACAGGAAACACACTTCTGGTTTTCTTCTGCATACACAACACCTCTCCACCTGACATTGATCTAATATTTTGAATTTCTCAGTAGTTTCAAACCTAATTTTAAAAAATCTACTTAGCAGAACGATGTTTTCCTCTTTTTTACTGCCAAATCTTTCCACCTTGTCACTGCTTCCAGATGTAAAGTGTGCAGTGCCCAGGGAACCAGTGACAGATTTAAGAGCTAACCCCTGATGCCCATGCAGCATTTCAGACTAGCACTTTGGGACCAATGTGACTAACTGGGAGGTTCACAGTTTTCCAAATGAACACAGAATAACAGCTTCTCCTTTCTCATTTGGACCCAGCAGCAGAAGGCATCCAACTTCTGGGGAACAGTAATATAAGTGCCCCCAAACAGCAGTAGCAGATATTTCTGAACAGCTTTTCTATAAAGTCATACACTGCATAGAGCCAAATAAATTGAGTTTTTCTAGTCCTCACGTAAAGTGACCTGCATAACTTAAAAAAGCAGCTTTGTTATCTAATAAAACCTTCCATCACACTGAATCACCCTGTGCATTCACACACAGAGAAATAAAATGTGTGTGTGTGTGCACACGCAGCCCTATCGCGTATCCTCACGTTTCGCCATCTGGCATCCTTCTAGGGATTAATAAAAAAAATAAAAGAAAAAATTAGGTTTAAAACACCACATATGCAGCCTGGGAATGAGAACTCTTACAGAAGGTTTTAACAGCCTGCGTGGAGGCACCACGGGACGGACAAGGCAAGCCAGCTAAGGGTGTGAGCACACATCAGGAGCAGAAAATGCACATTTATCAAATCAGCGGGCACAAAAAGTTCCAACTATTTATGTTTTATGTAGCATAAGTAAGCTGCAGACCAGTATGTCTGATCAAAGCTTGCTCGGGTCCAGAGGAATTGAAATATGACAAATGGTAACGTGACAGAGAAATGTCAGAAGAGATGAAGAATTACACATGCCAGTGACTGAACAAAAACTAGCTGAGATTAAGTCAGAGACAAAGATGAAATGCCAGATTGCCTAAAGCTAATTATCTGGACAATTAATGGAATGCCTGCAACTCGTTTTGATTATTGAGAGCACAGTCAATCGGAGAAAGGACAAAGCTATTTGCAAGAGTCCGTGCTGATTTCCTCGGAAGAGGATGCTGGCAATGAAGTGGAAGAAATTCGTACCCTGGAGACCACTAAGCCAGCTGCTAAACTATGGTACAGCCATGTCACCTGGTACCAAAATGATACCAATCCTTTCCTTGGACTCTCCCTGGTGTCAAAATTCAATGCACATCTCATTCCCAAGCTGACAATTTTGACTGGCATGTTAGATAAGAAAAAATATTTGTGTGTCTTTGATGTTATAAAACAAGACACATACAAGTAAGTAATTCTATGCTGTGACCTGCCAGAAATTAAAACTGAACTTCCTCCCGTTCTCCCTTAATTTTTTCATGCACCAGTTTTCAGGAAATTCATACATTCTTCTATATTTATCAACTCAAGAGCTAAATGTGGTTCCCAGATAAATTCTTTATGTGATGACACTTTTTAAACTGGCCACAGAAGAGCCAGATGCAAATACCTGCTCACTCAGCTAATATAAGGGAATATCAAGATGTTTAATAAAAATATTCACTTGCTTAAAAAAAAAAAAAAAAGGAAGGAAGAGAAGGGTCTAATCCCAAACACAGAGAGACTCTCTGTCTCTTTATGTTCTCTCTATCTGAGCCTTTTTCTGTTACTGGTACAGAACTACCTTAGTGTCTGGGATGAGAAATACCCGGCAGGTTTCCCTTCTAAGCCCACATTTGTGTCAGTAAAAAGCACAGAAGCCACATTCTTTTGAAGACACAGTACTACATTTTAGCTTTTTTCTCCCCCTTCTAGTGAGATCCTGGGAAATATGTATGCATTCACCACTGCCATTAAGCATCACATCCATCAGTGGAAAGCCACTTTACCCTCGATAGCAGAGAGTGGAAATAGATGTGACCAAACCCTGGTGTTTCTCTGAAGGGCTTCCCTGCAGACAGTCCCTGGAAATATCAGATGTAAATTAGAGCCCACATCTCAGCTGAACAAAGCCTGTAGTGCAGACTCCCAAGCCCCAGCTCTGCCAGACCCATGAGGGTGAGCAGCATGGCCACAGCAAGACCTGCTCATCAGCCAGCTCAGATCTGCCAGGAAGAATCCAGGGCCTGGATTTATTCACTTGGGCTCTGGCATTGACTGACATCGTTAGGCTGCTTTCAGCACCTGGGTAATTCTTTTGCACACATGTATATTCATTTTGGAGCTTTTTACATCATTTTAACAGCTCAAGATGTAGGAATTTCCAGAGCTGCCTTGACCCTGAAATGAGGATGTCTTTCAGCGTAGGGATCAAAAAGCCAAGCTATTCCTCCTTCCTGTGTAAGTTCAGCTTTGTTGCCCTAAAAAGCGAGAGCCTAAAAGACAGCACGTGCTAGAGAATGGACTACGATCTGATGTGCTTCTTGGGACAGACCCTTTGTGAGGGTTACAGCAGTTTAACACCCCATGCAGAGATTAAAACTGGTTTTACAAACACAGTTCCTGAATAGGCACTGTATTTTAGCTGAGGGGATGGCAGCCAGCTCTGCAGCAGGGAAACCAACTTCAGGCACACTAGAAGGGAGCCCATGCCTTCAAACACACTTCACCCATCCTTGCATGACAGAGATAAGATGTTGCATTGGGAACTGCACTGCCTATTTTATTCTCTGCAGAAGAAGAGCTGAGAAAGAGACCTACATTTAGGGGTTTAGAACTGATGTACAACCTCAGCAAATACCTGTCTGGTGAACAGACACAGCTCTGCTGACTGGTGGGTGAAATGACACTGAACAGCAATCACAATACCAGGATAAAGCAATTTTAGTAAAACCCCAATGAGTTTTGCACACACATAGAACAGTTTGCACAATACCCAAGAACAACTGCCTCTGTCCCTGCTCCCTGTGAAACCTTGATTCCCAAATTCATCAGTGATAGCAGTCTGGACAGGAACCCCGAGCAGGATGGATGTCCATCTTCCTTTCATCTCAAACTATTGCTAGAACTCAGCCCACACTCCATTACCACTTGCAGGTAGTTACAAGCAGAAAATATTTCAAATCCACAGGCTTAAAAGGCATTTTTTTCCCACCAAAACTGAAAAAGTGCCCTAAATGCTTTTGGTCATTTGTTAAATATTAGGAAGCTTTTCAAACTATTTTACCTTGCTAACAGTTAGGGGTTTTCCAGACCCAAATCAATCAATCAATCAATCAATCAATCAGTATTTCACCCTTCAGATAGGCCAAATCTCTCTTTTTTGCCATTTTAACTGATTTACACTTCTGAGATGGCAATTAACATCTCGGTCAGGGACATCAGAATAAACAAAAGCTCTCAGCATATCAGGTCCTACCACTATTTGAAGAAAGGGCTTATACTGTTCTCAGCTTTTATTTTGGTTGGCCAAAACAAGGAAGTCATCTGTGTGCCAGGGGAGACATGACAGACACACTGATTTTCAAAACACAAATGTGATGGAGGCTGGTGCAAAATCAGACATACTCAAGGAATCCACAGTGCCCTGCCCTGCAGACTGAAGTCAAGGCAATGTAGTGGGGAACAAAGCACACTGCAACGTTTTAAGGAGCTCAAAAACCCGATACGTCTATGTCTGCCACTGGAGTAATTTTTTTCTGATCTTTGCTCACAAAAGGTGATTTAAGGATCTGAATGATTTTTTTCCCCTCTCAAAATAGCATGTCAGAATAATACATGCTTTTGTTGGCCTCATGGGAGACACGGGAATTGTGCCAATCCATCACACTGATACCACAGTCCACCTAGTATCTACCATGTCTGTGCTTTCAAAAGGTTAAAAAAACCCTCTAGGTTCTGTGATAGGATATTTTTTCCTTTATCACAGTCTTAAAAATAGTGGGAAAAATTATACAATCTGTATCCATTCTTGGAGAGGCTATGCAAGGGGAAGCATCATTGCTGTACCCCAGATTCCCTCACAGGTTTGGCAAACCCTGAGCCATTGCAAAACAGGAGCGATCAGGAGCTGAGTGCTGCCCTGTGCTTTGATTCACCTCGTACCAAACAGAGCTAAAGAGACTACAGAAATAAGTATTGTAGGCTCCCGTACCACAATACATCCATCTCAAACACAGACGTGAAAGATCTTGCAAGAGTGAGGCTTTGGTAAAGTGACAACTCTGTATTTAAATGATGATTTGTTTGGACAAGGTTTTCAGGAGGAATCCTGCACGGCAGCTGTTCCCAAGGAGCTCAGCACGAGCCAGAGTGCTCATTTTATCCTACCTTTTCAAAGCCTTAAAAAACATGGTAGCATTCTCTAATTGACTACTCTTTTCATATCTCAGGAGAGGGTTTTTTCCATTACAAAATGTAACTTGTATTCTGAATCTCACAGATCTTACCTAGAGGAAGAGACAATACACAAGTGGAGGTTTCTCCTTTTCCAAAATTCTGCCAGGGTGGACTTAAGTAACCATGAACCCTTTTAGACACTTAAAATCTCCAAATGAGGGAAAACCATGAAAGCTTAAAAAAAAATACACACATGCACACACCTGATTTAAATGATGAAATCCTACTCATGAAAATTAATGTGGTATCTACGTAAGAGGTGGCCCATATGATAGCCCTGTTGTCCAATTAATCGTATTTGTTCCAAAAGTCTAATAATGTTATCTTTGGCCCCAGCTTCAGCACCCTGTAATTTAACACAAGCACCTTTTTTGGGCATGCGAGTCAGGTACTAACACTGCCTCTATCAACCCCTTTTGTGCTTCTAAATTAGAAAACCCAAATGTCGTTTTTCTTCAGATATGAAACACAGCGTTGCAAAATAAAAGAGCAATTAACTTTGCAAGAAAAGTGTTGTGCAGGAGTGAAATACAGTACTTGAGAAAGTGGCTAAAACCTAAAACTCTTCCTAAAAATGATATGCCTTAATCAGGCTAAAATGACAGAACACAGCTCCAGATACTCCTGAAAATGAAAACCAAATCAAAAAAAATAAACTAGTGGAAGATATTCCTCCCACACACTAATTTGCTTGCTGGGCTTTCGTTGCTCCACAGTAAGAAGTCTTGGTGCTTTGGTAAACTGGCCAGTTGGAAAACTGGCTCTGTCTCCCTGCCATCTTCCCCCTCCCCAAACGAGCCCTAAACAGTTAATAAATATTAGCACAGTATTTTGCATGGTTTCCTTTATCACTCAAATGACAAAAGAAGTTTTATGAATTGTCTGAATAAAATTCAGGCTGGAGCTGCCCTAGCTGAAAAGACAAAAAGAGAGCTAACATTAAGGACTTGAAGTTGATAAGTATTTTAAAATACAAAATTATCTTGGCTCTGACCCTTCTCTAAAATCAGCCAAGATTTTATAACTTGGTAAAATTAAATGCCTTATCAACACACAACTGACTGCTACCCAGCAAAGATAAATTATCTCATTAGTGCCATAGAAATCAGATGAGGCGTGCATAGTAAGTGACATATTAAATGCAATTATAAAACCCTACTGAAGTGATGTTAGTGACCTGACACATGACAAAAAACCCCAACGAGACAATGCAGAATCCAGGCTGGAAGATGCGCTGATACTATTTCTATGCAGCAGACATCAGACACAAACCCACTACTTAGCCATCAATAAAAATACCATAATCAAAACTGTTGGAAAGGTTTAAGAAATTATGTATATGCAAAGAAGGGGATATCTCTGAGAGGAGCAGAGCTACCCAGGAATGCAGCAATCTGCAGTGGCTTTGATGGGATGTGAGCAGGTTGGGAGAGCTGCCTTCCCACATTGCCCACCTCTGTCCTCACATGTGCACATGGTGCCCATCAGCTGCCAGACGTAAGGCAGGTTCCCACTTTTCACATCTGCAGTGATAATTGTCCAACGTTACCTATCATAAAATGAGAATGAGGGAAACACATGGCTCAAAGAAACCATAGGGAACCTCCTCCCATCTCCTGCCAGCAGTACCAATGAACTAAACCCTTCCTGACCAGCATTTATCCAGCTCTCCTCAAACTCCCCTGGTGCAGGACTGCTGCAAGCAGGCTCTCTGGTGCTTCTCTCCCTTCTCTGCTGCAAAGTTTTTAACTAAAATCTGACCTACATTTTCCTTGCTGCAACTTACTGCTCTTTATCCGACTCACAGCAGACAGATCACAGGCTATTCCTTCCCTCCAAGCAGGCATTTACACCTTCCAGGGTCACACAGCCTCGCCAAGAGACCCGATGCCAGCTTCTGTTATTTCAACTTGCTGTCCCACATCCTATTTCCTAAATATGTTGTCATTTTTGTTTAACCTTTGCCCTCCCTTATATCTTCCTTGAAGGGTTGTGCCCCAAAGCTGACACACAAATGCCCCAGCTGAGTCCTTCTCAGGACCAGCTACCTTAAAAGATCAATCCATGTGTTGTACATGCAACACTGTTCACATCCAGCAAGCTGTCATCTTGCTAAAGTATGTCACTGTCATCTACCACCTAGTTTTCAGACTACAGAAAGACACCCCTCAGGCATCATCCCCTGCTTGGAGAGTGAACTGGGCAGCCTAAACACTACCCTGTTCACTTGCCTCATGGAACTTTACCCTCCACAAAAGCACAGGCTGCCAGTGGACCATGGAAAGACTGGTAGAGCCACCTCACCCACAGGGACTGCTCTGAAGAGTTGCTGAACTCCACCCTTAACCATCAGCCTCTCACACCATCCTTGGTGCCCACTGCCAAAGTACAGCTGGGAGGCAAACCACAACACCTGACCCCAACCACTGATACGAAACAACCCACCAAATGTCCACAACAAAGCAACTGCTTCTCATCAAAGAGCTCAGCACCTCTCCAGGAACTTGAAAATGAGACCTCTGCGATTTGGGCTCTGCTTGAGGCAGAAGGCTTAGGGATGGCTCTTCCCAAAACACCATCTTGATGGCCGGCAAAAGGGATTTTTCTTTTTTCTGGGTTGTGGGTTTTTTCTTCCCTCTCCCCTTCTGACTTGCCTTAGACTTTTACAGTGAATTTGAAATGCAAACTCTTCTTCAGGCCACAGAGCTGAGGGAGTCTCCTCTGCCTGGAGCCTGTAGCAACACAGTTCTCTGCTGTACCTCCTATCTGAACCAGCACTGCTGAACAGCACTTCAGTAACGTGACATGCTAGAAAAAGTAATCAAAAACTCTGTTGAGTTGCATGAAATCAGGTCAATGCAGCATACAGCTGTACCTGATACAAACACACATTTTACAGTTTTTACACTTTTGGGGATTACTGTATCAGTGATGGAGAGCCTCATCTCCACAGGGAAAAAGACAAGAGGCAGACTGCAGCCTCTTGTCTTCTTGCAGTCTGAATGACACCAGGGCCTTGCTACAGAGCTCCCTGCTCTTTTCCATCATTCAGCAACCCCGCTGCATAAAAGAGGAGAGGAAAGGTTTGAAAAAAACTTTGGTACCTCTACTTCACATTGCTAGCAAAGGAAAAACACAAACACATACATGCCATTGTCAGATGATCCAGAGATTTTGTTCACCTATTGAAATGAGTCAGTTTGAAATGCTTTCCTTATTGCAACTTTTAGCACTTTTGTGAGGGGCACTGCTGGTGTCAGATGTGGAACAACCATGTCAGAGAGGGAGCAACCATTTTCCAAGCATGTTGTTTCATTTCGCAACAAAACAAGTTACGCTGTTCACAAAATTATTTTTTATCCACCACTTTACTCAGCAAGACAGGCGAATACAATTTCTGTCCTTTTTCTTTCTCTGTACAGTTCATTTTTGTTCCTTCTGGAGGTTAAGAAGCAAATTACAAATTGACTGGTTTGAAATCCTCTGTTACACAGAGGTGTAACACTGTTTAACTGTAGGTATGTTGCTGGAATGCAGTTCTCTATTTTAACACATTTATTTTAACCATAAAATTAATTATTGGTGACAGTAGTAAACAGAAATAACCCATAGAGATCACTGCATTTTTGTTTAAGTGTATGATAATGTGGAAAAATGACATAGAACAAAAAGGTTTGAGCATGTTTAGTTCTGTTTGTGGGCAGTGTTCAAATTCTTGGGTTTTAAATTTGAAAGGTTAAAAAGTTTAATAGGACTAATTAGGTGGTCTACTTACATTATCCAGTAGGGATATTTTGAGGCATTACAGAATGTCTCCTGTGTTGCTTGAGATACAAGCCAATGAAATCGAGATGAGGGTCTGTTATTGGCTGGAACCAATTATTTCTGCTGGGAGAAAAGATCAATTTGTGATAAGAATTATAATGAAGTAACAGGGATAAGAATTTGAGAAATTCTGACCTTAGAGTAAGTTAATATTTTCCTCAGAAAAGTTTAAATACAGCCTTTATTTTATAGGCTTTTATAAGGGAAATTAATAATATTTTTTTAAAAGGCAATTTTCATTGTCTTGATGAATGGAAAACACTAATAAATTAATATTCTCTACTCTGGATGCCTTAAAACAGAGCAGAGTTTGAACTCATCTGCCCATGTGTACATAAGAATGCCAAATACCCTCTTCTCAGTTTAAAGAGTCTTGCATGCCACAAACCCTGCTGGAGAGAGCTCCTGCAGAAGTGCTGGTGCTTCTGCCCATCTAATCACAGGCTGACCTTTAATTGCCCTAGGAAAGAGATCAGTCAAGAGACTCACAGTGGAACTCCATTAACTCTTCTGCCTCAAATAGTATTCCTTACTGCCTTCTACGTTTCCCCGCTTTTGTTCCACATGGCAAAACCCATCATCTTTTCCTAAAGAACAACATCTAGGTGCTGGTTCAGTGATGCTTAGAGCTGTTTTTAGCAAAGACTGCTGATTTCTCAGGTTCACAGCCCTCTTGCACCATGTGATTCCTGCATGCCAAGGCAACAAACCCAAAATGCTACAATCCACAAAGACAGCATGGTTATTTCCTGTGAGATCCCACTGGACTCAGAACATACAGCATCGTTCTTTCCTCAGCTCAATCACCCACAGGTTTCAATGAGATTTAGCTTTTTATTTCCCTTCAGTCAGTGTGAAGTTAGTCTGATCTTCAGTCTCACACTCTCTTCGGAGTGGTTCTGCCCTGTTTTCCAGGCTACTCAGCTTCATTGTCTCCTTGCTTGTGCCCCTTTATCTTCCCTGCTCTCTTGAGTAAGTCTCCACTGCAGAGCCTCCTCCAACAAGGGCTGGGACAAACCCTGCACTGCGAAACTGGGGGACAGATAACAGAGTTTATGGGTGGTCACAGGGTTGGGTCAAGCCCTCTCTGCTGAAACTATAAAAAATTTAATACTAATATATGCCTTCTGACTGTGTGCTAAGATAACAGAAGATGAGAACTGGATGCAAAGGGGCATTTCATCTCCAGCTGCATTTCAGCTTTGGAGAGTGATGGCAGAGTGGGATACTGCTTCCAATATCCCTGGTGGATTTAAGATAGTGAGTTTATTATAATTTTAAACATGTTTTAATTAACAAATTCTTTTGTAAGCCACCGTCAGCAGTGGTTTCCATGGTTGCTGCTATCGGATATTGCAGAGCACAAAGTGGGGCTGCAGCAGCAGGGGGAGGCCACACACTGTGCTGATGGGGAAAGGGATCACTGCTGCCCACCAGGACTCTGGCTGAAGGGGCAGAGTGGAGATGGTTTTGGGCCCTCTCCCCTTGGCAGGGATCATCTCCCAGGAAGGCGTCAGAAGAATGGTGCCTCCTCCACCTACCCATGGCCAACCCCACTGGTCCTCCTGTAGCCCCACTGGCATGAGATCAGATCTACACTTCCCGTGGGAGAACAGCCACGTTCAGTCCTGTCCCACCCCCTAGGAATGTCCCCACGGTGCCTTCACACCAGAACGGGTCCAGGCTTTAATTTGTTCATCTCCAGCGTTCAATCGAACAATCTACAGTAGGTCGACTTTCTGATGGGAACTGAGGGCGATTCTTTAATTAGATTTAAGAACTGCAACACTTGAAGTTAAATCACGCTTAGAAAGATGAAAATTGAAAAATGATAACTAATGGGATTTACAGATGATTTCCTTTAAAAGTAAAAAATTATTATTACACACATGTACCCCAAGGACCTTTCAATAGCTGTTAAAAATATTCCTCTTAACAGCAGACAATGAGAATATATCCACTTATATGGAAAGATGAACAACAAAGCTTCTGCTAAGACATTTTTTAATAAAACTAAAGATTCCCAATTATGGACTACAGCCTGCAGTCCCTTCCACCTCCTCCTCCTTTTCAGTTTCTTTAGCAACTGAAAATGATGTCACACCTAGGTAATATTGAGGCCACATGTCTGGGTTCTGACCTAAGTGACATTGATGAGGCTGGCTGTAAAAAGGGACACTGAATTCTAGCTCAGTGACACGTAAGTAAAGTGAAAACAAGATCTGAGATACTTGTCCCAGTGCAAAATAGTATTTCAACCCAAACTTAAAACCATCTGGAGAATTTAGGCCCTCAACACATACTACAAAGAAGCCAGGTATCATACTTTTAGGTAACCTCTGCATCATTGGGGATTTCTTCAACAGTGACAATAATGGACAGAAATTACTGCTTATGGTTTAACTGTAGGGATAATGCTAACCTCAAGGTTTTTCCCCTGTAAAGCCAGGCACTCTATTCTGCATCCCATTCATCTCTTCTGACACAGCCCCCAAGGCCAACCAACTTCAGCAGGAGCGGATACTGACTCAGAATCTGCTCCGTGGGAAAGATCCGTTTGCTTAATTAGGTGTATAAAAACTCAACTTGTAAAGATATTCTAGCTGCCATCAAACACTGACCGCTGCACAAGGCTTTTTGTGCCATTTGTTTCCCACATCTGGTTTATGGAAGTCCACTGCCACTGCAAGTGCTGAACCAGGCAGTCAAACAAAGGTATCGAGTGCCAGCATCTACACAGGTGGCAGAACTTGCAGACTCACCTACTTGAGTATGCTTTGCTGAAATTCAGGCCCTTTGTTCCTTTGCAGGTGACATGTGGAAACTGCAGGGGATGAGACAAATCAGGTAGGAATTCTTCACTAATGTACTTTATCAGCAATTTGAATAACATTTTTGTGTATCTGTGCAAAATACTGTGTCTCTTACAGGGGTCCCAAAGGTGTTCTGAAAGGAAGTATTTTAAGTTTTCCTTCAAGTGTTCACAGATAACATAACAACATTTATTGTGAATTTTGTGGTCATACTTGCACATTAAAGGAATTAGTAGCAAATCCAAAAGGCACAGAAATTTGTTCTGAATCCACAGACCAAAATGCAAATGAGGAGCATGTTTGATGACATAAATAATGATACCATAAATATACCTGCACAAGACAGAAGAAGGACAAAAGCTATTGGTTTTCACACAGATAATTTTAAAAAGTGTCATACAGAACTGATAAAGGAAAAAAAAAAACATGATGACAACTTAGCATCTTTTACCTAGCCAGGCACAATTCTTGCACAATTCAGGAACCCAAAAGTCACTAGTACACACCAGCTCTTTGCTGGTTCATTATATGCAACAGGATGACTACTGCACTTGCAGGGGTTAGGTGCCCTGCCCTTAAAACCAGTGGCAACCTTGGCAGAGAAGCCAAAATCTGCTTATTTGAATCCTTGTCCCTTCAGTCTCTTTAGAGCACGACAAGCTAGCAGAAGCTGGCATGGCTTCCCTGTCTCCTCAGTAGGGGAAGATACCAAAACCCTGCTACTGCTCTCTGGCAGGCACCTTTTTCCACTGCTACATTTATTTCCAGGCAGAAGCTATAAATTTGATGTTGCAGCACTAGAACAAACAGTTTGTTCTAGTCAGGGTTTGCCAGGCAGGTAAAGTTGGGTATTTCAGCAGCTTGGTGTTCCTGGGTCAGCTGGTAGAGGGAAAAACCACCAGCTCAAGAGTCACAGAACACTGTCACAGCTTTCCTTTCATAGAGTGCCTCATTAAAAAAAGGTTTTGCTTGACTAGGTAAGGCAATATTTGAAGACTCTGGAGAAGAGATTATTTGGAAGTTAGAATACATATAATCATTAGAGGTAGCGTTGTGATACACAATGTGATTTACAAACTGATTTCATGCCACTGCCACTTCAGGCCCAGGAAGAATGCCTTGGTAGTTATTTGGCTATGAGAAAAGCTTATCCATTTACCCTCCTGAAAACCCAGCAATCTGCTGTGTAGCAGGGACTCTCTTGGGGTGCATCCTCTTCATTCACAGACTCTGATAAGGATGCTCTATCAGTACTTTTAACTTCAGCCCAAATTATGAATGCTTGCAAATCCGAACGGCATTAAGAAGCTTTCCTGCTTTCCCTGGCAACCTGCAGTGCAAAAGTGTTAACTCAGGAGTTTATTCTACAATGGATACTAATGACATTTAGTGACATGATGGATACATCCTGGCTTTGCAGTATATAGATGATCTCAGAATACAAACCTTATTTCTTGTTTCTCTAATATGCTGCACATGGATCAGTGTTGTCAGCAGTCTGTCTTCAGTATTTTGATTAATACATCTTAATATGGTGTTCTAAATTGAGTTATTGTTCACTTTTCTCATCATATTTATGCTAATAGTGGGGTTTTTTTTCTTTTTAATTTAAACTTTGATAAAAACATTATTTTGTGACCAGCAGGTTTACTTTCATAGGCTGTTTTTTCAAAATGAAGGCAAGATTATCAGGACCAAAAATTACTTTATTTCCTCTTTAACTGAGAAAATAGCTTTTAGAGAAGTGTTTGAAATCTTATCCTGTTCTCCAGTTCACATGTGTGTAGTGAGGTTTTTCTAAGAACACACAAATAAGAAGTCACTGAACTCTCCTGTTGACATGAGGTCAGAGGTCACACGGATTTCCCAGCCAAGAACTAGTCCAGTTTTGGAGGGGGTTTTTTGCCATATGCTTCAAAGGAAGCAATTCCAGACTAATGACACCTAGTATACCATCAGCATGCCTTGTAGCCAACATGTCCTCACTCAATGGCAAAGATGTGGAATTTGAAGATGGTGACTCAGCCTTCATGAACAAACAGGGTTAAAAGCACAAGACAGGCTTCACAGGAATTCAATATGGAGACTAAACCAAGGAAACACCAAAATGTGTTTGAGATGGCTCTATCTCACATTAAGCAACAAAGAAGCCCTAGCAAGACCATGCTGGTAGTATTCACAGTCCCTGCTAAGCAAAAATCTGATTTCTTTCCAGTCCAAGAACTGGCTCACGACATCAGACTGCAGTCTTCCTAAGGCCATGGCGAGGGCAGGATTATTTTCTATGCTTACTAATTGCAGAAATTTGCTCTCCAGCTTCAGGCATCTGAAGGGCATGATTCACAGTGTCAGCAGGAAATGACGGGGCTGTCGTGCTCCTCCTGGCAGCGGGAGGAAAGATGATGCAAAAGTGATGAGAAGACTGAGGGACGTGAGGATGACTCGACCATGAGGCTTTGGCACATCAAAGACAAGCCACACAGACAGGAACAGGAAGTTCCACCCTTCACCAGCCAACCCCTAAAACTGTCAAGTGTCCTAGCTGCCTCACAGAGAAAGAAAGAGAAAAATGAATTTTGGAGCTGATTTTAATAATAGTTTTGCAAATCTACATTTTTTTGTTTCTTCAGTCCTTAGGAACAGAACTTTTCTGGAAGGCTGCAGACCCAGGATGAACCATGTGTGGAAAATCTGACATTTTTCCTCACACACAAAAAGGAAAGAATGTAGAAATTGTATGAAAACCAGTCCCACTTTCTTCTCCCACTGAGCAGCAACCAACCACTCAAATCACTAAAAAAAACAATCTGCAATTTTCCTCCAGATGAAGAGCACAGTGGCTTTTGATACATGTGCACCTAACTGTGGCTTTCTGTGAGCACAATTAATATCTCTAATGCAGCTAACAAAAGCAAAGCTTTTTAAAGATACAAAGCTGAAAAAAGGGATCTAAGGCTGAGCGAGCGGAGAGAGGAACAAAACGCCAAAGCAGCTCCAATGCTTAAGGCAACCTACACGCACACCATCTATAGATGAGTCTCTTGCTATGAAATGCATTTATATGGATCATTATCTTCACATGATACCTAGGCATTCCAGAAGCATTCAAGTGACCACATTATGCACGGCTCAGCGCACCGCTTACGTCCGCACGTGGGTGGCTTGAAAGAATCCTGAAATTATGTCAGCACAATGGGGAAACGGGGGGCTTCCCATCGAAGGAGAGAAAGAACAGCAGAGAGTGCATGCAGAAGGCTGGGCCCGTCCCACCCTTTGTGCTGGACATAAAAAGCAAGACTCGTAGAGGAAGTTAAAGACATCATTTTAACTCAATGGAGGACAGATGCTGAAAACATCAATCCTGCCCATGTGCAAAGGATTTCATAACCACCTTTGCTGTGCGGCTCAGTTCGTACAGGGAGAAGCTGGGAGAAGGCAGCAAGAAGAAAACAATTTAAAAAACTTTTGTGTAGGTGTGGGAAGGGGGAGACGGCTGTACAAGCAAATTGCTTTGAAAAACTGGGTGGTGATGGGTTAGGGCTGAAACAGGAATTTCTGTAAGCTCTGCAGTGCAGCAAAATCTGGGAACCACAGCAGAAACAAAGACAGGTGGACTTCACTAGGAGTTGCCCAGTTGTGTCCCTGTGCAGCTTCCTCACAGAGCTCCCCCTGGCCCAAGAGCCAGCTGGACCTCCTTGCCACTGCCAGGCACCATATGATGGTCAGACAGGAAGCAATTGCTACTCTAGCTAATTAGGAAATCCTAGAACTAACCTCAAAAAACACTCTCAACTCCCATCTTACAAACCTTTCCCCCCCCAGTCTTTTTAAACTCTATTTAATGTAAACCCTTTAGACAGGCTCCAACAGCCTGTGCCTGCATGGCACACGTCTGGGGACAGGGACTGGCTCTGTGCTGTCACAGGGAACTGGTTCCTGCTTCCCGCTGATAAGGAAACACACTATACATTAATCTCCTTTTACAATATCGTATAAAACCCTAATTACAACCTCATGCCTCCACAACAAATGCATCACACATTTAATTCATGCACAAATGTCAGCCCTCAACAATTTTTTTAATGTGGTTGAGTTTGTAATTAAGGGTTTGCTTTGTTCAGCAAGTGAGGTATTAGGGTGTGACCATGGAGCCCAGCTCTACCACTGTTTCCTGTAGGCTTTTCTCAGATATAAGCAAAACCAGGACAACTGACCAGGTACGTTAAGATCATCTGCATGGTCAGAGGTCTTACAGACCTAGTTCTGGAACAGAAAACACTTTGATCAATAGAAATAACCAGACAAGCACTTCATTTGAACACCTAGCAGATGTACCAGTACAGGTAACCGTTAATCCACGTGCTTCTCCCTCTCTTTCTTTGAGTAATTTCAAAGAGAAACAGACCTATCTTTCCTTTTTTATATGTAGTTAAAAAAACCCAAAGAAACAATTAAGCAGGATGTTTGGAGGAAGTGCTTAAAAGAGATTTTTAAATTGGGTAAAAAGGACACACAGTACAGAGCCTACTGAGTCGGTCACTCAGCCAGCAGCAGCCTTTCATTAGCCTAACACAGATCAGTCCTGAAAATAGGAACTCAGATCTTATTCAGAATTCACAAGAGTCTTCTTCTGGTTGGTAGTCACCTCTACGTGCTCCAACAATTTTCCGACAATCCAACACATGAACTTTGCCACTACCTAATGATCTTTGCTGGGAACACAAACAGAACCCCATGCAAAGTCCTTTAAGATCTCAGATAACAACATACCATGTCTACCTAACAACACCCAACTAAACTAAAGACTTGTGACCTACTGCAGTGTTAAACCCCATGAAAACCTTCCTATTCTTGGTTCTTCTTGCATGAACTGCATTCCCTTGACTTCAGGATAACAGATAGATTTCCAGGAATTAGCAAATAAAAACAATTCTTCCAGTTGTAATGATGTTCCAAGCTTCACAGCTCTGTGGTGGAAACTAGAGAGGAGAGTCTTCCATTAGCATATGGAATAAATTCACTGATTAGGCAAGAAAAACATTTCAAATAAAGTAGGACACACAGCACAGGTGATTTTTCACCTGTATGCAGCCATGGAACCACTCACAAATGACAAAGTTATTGCAGCAGGTGGTCTTCTGGAATATCGCACAGCAGACATGAGCAGACTTCACATCACACTCAGGCAGACTGACCGTGACTGTGACTCTTGGATAATCAGCTTTTGAGCTGTAACATGTGAGATGAATGTAGGGAATATCACTGGAGAGACATACAACAACACATACTGCCCTTGTTAGTCACATGAGATTCCACCCTGTCATATCCAAAGCACATGAGGATAAGGAGCCTTTGGGATGCTTATATGTAAAATATTAAATTACAAATAAAACACTTTGCCATCAGCAATGGCAGTGAAGGAGGCAATGTTTTATGTCAGAATTTAAGACCACAAAACCCAAGAAGTGAAAAAAAGCCTCATTTTCATAAACCAAGTAATTAGATTAAACCAACTATGTAGTAAATATATCTTTAATAGATTTTATCTCATGTAATCATGGGAACGATAGACAAGAATCTCTGATTTTTTTAAGCGACAGACTTATCACAGGCTTAATTTCAATGAGCCCACTGGAAAATAAATACAATAGGAAGATACAAAAAAAATTATTAGCTTATAAATGTTCTTTGTGTAAAATATATCGAGCAAGAAAGTGTATTTAAGATCTGGATACGAAGCACAGTTATTGCATGCGTGGCTTAGTGGGTACACTAAGAAAAGTTGGATCTCTGCACAGACAGCTGCACTCCTTCAAGCTGTATGGGAGATATTGGATAAAAGTCCAATCAATGACTGTAAGAAGGGAAGAAGCAAAAGGGAAGCACGGACAAACTGAATTAGGCTCCTACCCCAGCTTATGACATATATTATGGCAGAATTTATCGGCCAAAATGACCAAGGCTCCAGTGTCCAGGAAACGGACTGAAAAAGTGCAAGCCTGTATCTCAAAGACCTTTTAAGTTAAGAGTTATTAGGTGAAAAGAACACAGTAATAAAACAGTGGATGTGGTTATTTCTAGTCAATCAGAAGAGACAATGACAGTCTTCAATCTGCTTATCTACAATCCATGTTGCACTTCCTACAGGACAAACTGACCAGAAATTCTGCATTGAATCTTTTGGGAAACAGTCACCAAAATCACAGAAATCCACCAATACTAGTTGGTTAGTTAGTTAAACCATCTTTTCATTACTAGAATTATTCTGTATCTATCATCTCCTACAGGATTATAAATGTAGGTGAAACAGTCATTACAAAACAATCAAATTTCACCAGAACTATTCTGATTTTCCCTCAATAAAGACATTGCCTACAATCAATGGGGACAGACACTTCTAGAGATTGCTTTCTTAGACTGTTGGGATTTAAGCCTGCCAGGACATAAGCTCGAAGAACAGTATTGGCCTATATGATTGAGGCTAATGCAACCTTCAAGATCTAAAGCAGGGCTTAGCAAAGGCAGAGAAGGTCACTTTCTATATCTGATATCAGCCTGGGAGGCAGAGCACCGGAACCAAGGATATAGACAGTGGTGAAAGCTGCCCCTCTCTAGATGCCAAGTACTTGGAACTTTTACCCTTGGAAAGCTACAACAGGATCAACAATGTGGAGTCCACTGACCAGGAGGGAAAAGAAGGGATGCTGCAGTCTTGATGCTCTTTTATCATGCATTCAGATTGCTGAAGCCATTGCCTCATAGGCTTTGCCATTAACAAAGGTGGTCTTTTTCTTCTTCCTTGCCTCAGAAAACATTACTGGTAACTAATCAAAAAACATTTCTAGAGAAATCTTTTCATTCTGAATAGGTTAGCAGAAATCCATGGTTTTCTGTTGACACAAATGCATATTGTCAGTGCAGGAACCCCACTGAGCAGCAGCAAGGCTCACTGTCCACACCTCTGACACCGGAGAGAAGGGACACGTCACGCTTGCCAGAAATTTGTTGGTCTGTGAGCATTATGCCACAGTGACAATTGAAAAAGCCGTGATCAACACTCTCCCTAAAAATAAAGCAATTCAAAAATGTCACTTCTGTTGTCACAGTTGATGTCACTTAAGTGTCACTTGGAGTTAATATTAGACTAATCAAGCCAATTATAGAGTACTTATAGTATTTAATAGCCTCTTGGATCCGACTTCTGATACAAAAATCTGCATATTCCTTGATGTTTGATGAATTTAAACCAGTTCAAAGCTCAACTCCAACAGAGCGAGGAGCATGCAAGGTGTTGAGAAAAACCCCTCCACTGTTCAAGCAGAAAATGATGCGTCACTTTACCAGCCACAGTGGACTTCTGGCAGTGACTCAACATGAACAGCTCTCCCACCACGCACTGAGCCCTACCAGCCCCTCTGCTGGGGGCCACGGTCTCATGAAGGATTGGCTTCTGCTGCTTCATTTCAGAGGCAGCAAAGGCTCACGGATAAAGCGATGCAGATGGGTGGAAATGCTGAGGCACAGAGACATCTCCTTGCTCATTAGGTACCCCAGCTACTTGTTCAGCCACACAACCAGGACCACCTGGTAGCACGCTGCAGTCCCTTTCTCTATCCCCATGCTGCAGTTCATCTATCCCTGGGGATGAGGTTTGCTTGGAAACCTGCACGCTGCCGCTCCAGAGTCAGAAGAGGTACTTCAACACTCCCACTCATCTGCTGAGGAAGCAGAACTGGGCAGAAATTTTTCCGTGACATCTATTTTCTCCTTTCTTTAGTACGGAGGCTAATGAAGAGTTTCATGTACATATAATTGTCATGCACAGCAGTTTAATCTCCCTACGCAGTGTTCGTGGTCTAAACACACAAAGAAGATACACTGATTCTCATGAAAATTAATTGTTGGGGCATAAAACAGGCAGGAGGGAGGGACAGCATGTTACTTCAAGGAAGAAACCCATACCTTTGGGATAACAGGTGCCCTTGAGGGAAGGTGAGAGCAAAAGCAGCTACTGTCAGGAAAGTGACTTTGCCTTTTAATAAAATACAATTTAGTAAATGCGGACACGAAAGGCAAGCTGGTACAAAGTCACATTTTCTTAATTCCATCAACCCCAAAAGGCAGCGCTCCACTTCCTGTTAGAGCACCAAGAACAGAGGCTTTGGAAGGAATGGACACCAGAGGCTCTACCCAAAGCACTGTCTCCAATCCCTTCCCACACATAGCCCAGTGCTCATTTCTTCTGTAGAGGAAAAGGCTGTGCCCCACAGCCAGCCTGGACGTCCCTGCTCCCACTCCTTCAGGTCAGGCAGCTTACAACATGCCAATCATTCCCAAACTTTTTGTAAGCAACAAACGGGGGAATTCACTATTTTGCTGAGGAGAAAGGAAAACTCAGTACATTGGCCAGTTTTATTTTAAAAGAGATAGGTGTTGTGAATATTTGCAGCAGTCCTCAGGGCGACAAATGGGTTGGATGTGGACAAGGGTGTATGATACAGACATTTATCATGCGCACATTTATAAGCTATGTGTGCTTTATAGCATAATTAATCAGTAGTTCTCTCCTGTTCTGTACACAAATGCAGCCTCTCATCTTCCCAGGCACATTCGATACCTAATTTATCTCCTTCTGCAATCCAAATAATCTTGTCCCTATGGAACAACCTGGGTGAAGTAATTCAAATTCCCACGTGTGGAAACTCAAAAGGGACATTGGAAGCGCTGTCCTTGCGCATCCTTGGTACCTGCACGTTGAATCCCTGCAGACTCCAAGGTGCAGCCACTGCCACTCTGCCACATGTACATACAGAAATATGTGTAAGACTGTGTATACCTGACTTGAGCAAAAGAGAAAGAAGGGGAAAATTGTATCCTCAGGGAATCATTGCTGCTCTTCAGCTCTCACCACCAGTGCTGCCCCTTTCTGTACCTGGTTCTGACTCTTAGGAGTAGGAAGCCAGTCACAATCCAGAGAACAAGCAGCCCTCCTTCTGAGGTCACCCAATTAGAAGTCAGAAGACACAAAACATACAACTAGAAAAAATACAACAGACAAATTTGGGGATTTTCCCCATGCAAAAAATCTCACTTGTATCATACACAGAAAAAATTATCCAGAGTGATGTAAGTGCCCTCTTTGTAATTATAACTTGCCACATTTTCACGATTTCTTACTCTGTATTTACTATTCTGTTTTGCTGCTGCACAGTTTCCTCTGTTGCAATCAGTGTGGGTGTCTGGAGTGTGAGCTGTTAAGATTTCTGCTCCTCCCCTCACATCAATATGCTGGCAGTTATCATAAGCAGCTACAGTACAGATCCTGGTTAGAGATTTGCAAGATCTCACACAAAAATTTAAGAGTTGCTAGATGGAAGAATTATTTTTCCCTTTAACAGAAAGTTTAAGGAACATGTACATTCGATTTAATGGGAATAAATAAACAAAACAAAGGTGCAAATTCTTTGTGGGTTTATAAGCCTTATGCAAGCAAGACAATGTAGTGAAGCATCCATAGAAACACCATTCTTTAAAATTAATTTAGAGGAGAACTCAATGGACTTGGAAAAAGCAAAGAATATGTGTTATGCGGGAGTGCTACACCCACGTAAAGTAAAGGAAAAAATATCCCTCACATTTTGGATATATCCTTTCCCTTAACATGTAAATAAAAAGGAAAACCAAGATAATTTTAAAAGAAAGAGATGTATATATTTATATTTAATTGTACATACTGCTCTATATCAACCCATAATTGACCTTGCTTTGTAGACAATCGCTTACAAAAGGTTAACTTCTCAAGAAATTAAGAGGGCTCAGACAAAAATAAAATGTTATTTTTTCAGCAGAGGCCAAATCACAGCTTGTCATATAAAGCAGCCCCATATTACCTTCTACTTTGTTCCCTTCTTGTGGATGCCTCACAAAGCACTTCCATTTTACACAAGGGCGCACCCAAAGTTCAGATAAAGAGGAATCCTGCAATTGTTCTTTATTTAGAAGGCATGAAGCATGCATCAACACAAGATAAAAAATTCGATGTTTTTTAAGGAGCATTAACGAGGAGCAATGCCGGCAGCTTGTGTACTTTTGTGTGTATTTTAACTGCAAAATACCAGCACACAGGCATTCCTCACAAAACTTGTGTGAATTTTATCAATGGATCATTTCCAGCCCCTCCAACATTTCATCTCTGCCTTCAGCAACTAATGAGTTAAAGATGATAAATACCATTAACAAAGGAAAGAGGATCTTTCCTTTGTTTCCCAAAGAATGCGGAAGCCTGAATTCTGGCAATGTATTTTTATATTCAGCAAAGTTCCCTAAGCGGACAATTTTGCTTTTAGCTTTGTTTATTATTCTACCTTAAAAAAAAATTATGCTTTGATTACCCAGAAGGCAATCGTACTGTAAAAGTAATTAAAATTTTTATTTCCTATTACTGATTGTATCTGTGCATGTATTTTCCCCTTGTAGAAAATTAAGAGGAAAATGTACACCAACACCTCAAAATCCATACAGTCTGACTTTATTTCATGGAGAAAGTCTTACCAGGGCAAAGGAGAATTATATATAAACTCAATCATAATTAGTCATTAAATATTAAGCCACCAAATATGCATCTGAACAGCATTTCAGATGTTAAATTTGCCACTGGTAATCCAAAAGGGGCCCAAATAAACCACCCATGCCACAGACAAAAAAGAAAATGGTTTTAGGTTTGTTGGTTTCGTGTATAAATTTTAAAACACAAAGCTTAGTACCGCCATCTCTCCTTATGCTGGTTAATGTTTAGGTCTTCAATTAATTCTGAAGGGATTGTTTCACAGAGTCGGGAGAAAAGCATTCACTGAGCACTAACAGCAGTAGTCATAGCTTCACACACCAATTTCACAAAGGAAGGTCAATGATAACAAATATTGTATACATTCATAACAGAATTTACTGAACAGACTATAAGTTAGCAAAATATCAATAAAAACCATTGACTCAAGTATCTGATTAAAAACACAGAGCATTTTATTGTTCTTTTGAACCTGTCAGTTATGAGCCTTATTGACCTTTCCTGTAATGAGGGGACAAATGTTCTGTGTTATTCAGAAAACAAAATTACCAGGAGTAACAGACAGCAGATTTCCCCAAGAAAAATGGCTCTGTTTTTAAAAGTTATTTGCAAATGTGCTCACATTTTAAAATTAAACCCATTTAACTAGTAAAATCTGCGCATTTATATTTGAAGTCTAAATTACATTAACATTACACTGCAATTCTATCAGAAAGATAGTAACAATCAATATATTAAAAAAGACAACTATCTGCAAGTATAGCCATGACTAATAAAAGGGAAAAAACCCTAAAGTTTTATATGAAGTGCAGTTTTGCTTGTAAATCTTTTTTCCCCCCTCCAAGTTTCACATACATTAAAAACAAAAATTAATTTCTACCTCTTAGCTTTGGCCACTATTAGAGAAAGAAAACATTTGAGGAACAAATGTTATAGATATTTATGCTTTTAAATGATGCCAGATAGTTCCTAGCACGTCCATTCACACCCCAGTTTAACACGGGTCTGTGGGAACCACGCGGTACCGATGACAGTGAGGTACCTGGTCTGTCAGTGCACACACTCAAGGACAGTGTCTCGGAATGGAGAAGAGAAGAAAGCAATTCAGCAAGGGGTTCTTAAGCATGGGATAAGTCAGAGGCAAATTGTATTTTAAGTTTCCAGAGAACGTGAGGGAAGAGTAAAGTCCATCCATTCTACTCAGAAGGCTGCCTGCTGAAATCCCATAAACTGGCTTATGCAGCACTTCCAGAAACAACCTGCTGACACCTCTGCTGTTTCCTTCTACCTGATGTACCCTTATCTTGCTGAAAAAACAGATGCAGTCTGATTCTCAGCTGAGGGGTTTACTGTAGTGCATACAAACATCATGCTTCCCTGTATTGTTGTTCCTCATAGATACTGTTGGTCATTTGCATATGTAGTAATGGAAGAATAAAAAAGGCAGAGAAGTAACTGCTCTGCCTCTTTCTTTCCAAGGAGTTACACTACCTTTCTGCACATTGCTAAACTTTCAACTGGAATAACGCAGAGGGTGGAAGCAGCTTAAAGGATCTGGACCCAATACTAGGATTTTTACCCCCAGCACGTCTGTGACAAGCTAGCAAAAGTGCATACCTCTACATTTAAATACAAATAAGACTACATTGCAGAGGAAGTGCACACAAGGATAGATGTTCACATCTCATACTGGACTGCAGGCAAACCTAAACCTTTATGATAGGGATAGATCTGATGCAGAACCAATTATAAAGACTTTCTGCCATACACTGTGACCACTAATATTTTATCACTACTTTTGCAGAGTAATCTGCAATTAAAGAGATAGCACAAAGAATGAAATATTTTTAGGTCCTTCTGGTTTAACCCACCCCCTGAGTTAAATGCTGAGAGCTAGAGAAAGAACACGCAGAGCTATGTACTCCGAGGCAGCACCGTGAATACATTCAATTAAAACTGCGAAGCATCATCTTGAAAAAGGGGATACGGCAACTACATTTCCTACCAGGAGCCAGACCTCACCTCAAGTGATACACTACATGCTCTTGCAAGGTGGAATATTTCCTCCTTCCCATGTCAAAAAAAAAAAAAAAAAAAATCTGCAGAGGAGGAAGCACTTACCTTAATTTCTCTTTAGAAAAAAATTTAAAAAAAAAAATAAAAAAAGACATCGAGGAAAGAGGCCGGCTCCAGCACCTTGAGCAGCAAACGCATCTGAGGAGACGCTGGCGAGAGCGAGCGGAGCCGTGAGGCGGCAGCGAGCGAGGCAGGGGCGAGAGTGGCCGTGCCCCCTTTGCCGGCAGCAGGCATGACAATGCGCGAACACCCCCTCCACGGCACAGCAGGCAACTGTAGCCAGGAGACAGAGGTGCTTAAATTAGAAAACCGCTGCCAGAGGAAATAAACGGGAACCACAGCGACCCCCTCGACCCCAGCAGCTATCAAATCCGGGAAGATATAGTGCACATCTGTTTTACGAGGCCCCCAGGGAGCTCCAACTCCAGCTACTTACCCTGTCTGCATTATTAATAGATGTTAATGGCGCCATTATATCGAAAAGAAGCCTCTTCCTCTTTATGTTATGGAAATTCCAAAATTCCAAGTTAGGTTGGTTTGTGGTTTTTTTAATTAAAAAAAAATCAACACAAAACACCGAAGCAAAAAACCCTACACACCATGAGGCAGCAAACAGCTTCTTGGTCCTGAAAACTGCAGAGCTGCACCCTCTCCCTTCAGCCTGCCTTCCCCAGTCATCCTCAATATACTGATTTGGTAGACAAAATCGATTCAAAGCAGCAAACAACTGCAATAAAGCAAACAGGCAGACAAAGACTTCCCGCCATAAGGCAACTCCTGAATACACAATTTTCTTTTTAATAAGGTTCTGAAATTTTTCAGCTAGAGCACATACATTTATTCCCAGGCAAATGATGCAGTATAAAGAACAGCATAATCCCACACATAGTTTATTTCTTCAGCAGAAGTTATCTGTCACCTTAAAAAGTATTATTTAGACTGACTCGACGATAAAGTATCTTCTGTCAAGCCTTTGATTTAGTTAATGAATAAAGGAATGTGATCCTAAAGTATCCCTAGGCTGTGTTTTGTTAATGCCTGGATTTCCTCCGGGTCCATTCATCCTCAAGGTAGGTGTACTGCAGGCATGCACCAAAGTGTCAAAAGACCTTCCACAAAAGATATTGACCTATTTTAATCTGATCCATGTATAAATGCAATGGAGCTACTACTGGGAATAAAGTGAACCAAAGATGTATTTTTAACCCCTTTATAGCACCACACGCAGGAGGAACAAATGCGCATCAATAACAAACATACCCTCAAAGACTGCACGAGAATGCAGTTTCCTTTAACTGGATCTCTTCCACTGGTGTTAAGAGTCATGTGAAATGCTACTGCTTCTCAGAGAGCCAGGCACATCTCTGCACTTTAGCCTTGCTATCAGATAATTTCGACCGGCTTAAAAAAGAAAATAAATATATAAAAATCCAGGAATGCCTGCACAGTAGGCTTCCCCAAGTCGGCTTTTACTCCGCTACACAAGATACCAATTTTAACTCAAATAAAAAAAACCACCCCAACGCCTCAAACTGCAGAGGAAAAGAAAAAGCCATCCTTAAGGATGGAAATACCCCAGCATTAATTGCACGATGAAATTTTTGCATATGTGGGGGTAGGCTGGGGAGAGCGAACGTGTCAAGAATCACCTTCTTGTGCTGCAGATGCATGCTGCAGCTGTTTGCTGCCTTTCCACAAATGAATGAAAAGTGCCGCTAATTCTTCCAAGACAAATGTAACCGATTGGCTTTGTTGCCTGCTTGCCTCTGTGGCTTTTGAGACCACGCAAGTACGCTGCAGACACAAAATCACAGGGTCTGGCTGTATTAACTGAATTACAGACAGCGCTGATGTGATCATCTTCATCTCTCTCTCGCGCTCTCTAATTATTTATCCAGATCAAGCCTGACTGCTGGAAAATTAGCTCTCTACAGGAGGTAACCGAGCTGAAAGGTTCTTTTTACCAAGAAATGATGGGCTGGCCTCTAGCAGTACATATGCCAGTGTGCAGTTGTAAGGAAATGTCACAAGATGTAAATTTGCAAGTACATTTCTCATCCTCCCAGAAAAAGAAATAAGACATTTTTAGAAGATATAAATATATATCTTTATACAGACACACAAAATAAGTAACTGTCCAAATTCCTGACCCTGAACTTAGAAGAATTTATTTAAAAAGGAAGGAGAGAAGATGCATATTGGTCACATCTTCTTTTCATTGCTTTACACAGTCAGTCCCACTTGCCGGTTTATGAACAAGTTCATAGTATTTCACTTGCGCAAGATTTTCACTTCTTGCCAGCAACTGCAATGAGACCAACTTTTAGCTCTGATGCTTAGGGGGAGAAAAGACAGCAGCATTTTAGTCACTGAATCAAACCAAGCCACAGCAGAATGAACAAAGCATAAAAAACCACAATAATAGGTTGTTTTTTAAGCTCAAGATACTGTTCCAGCCTGTAGCAATCTAAAAGCAACTGTGAATGTAATTTTTTCTTTAGTTAAATAAATGGAAAATAAAAAGTGTTAAACCTGCGAGACAAACAAGGGTAGTTTAAAAGGAATAGCTTTGAAATTATTTTCCAATTAGCGAGACTGTCATTACAAGTCAATTTGCTGTACTGCATGCATATAGGGATGTACACGTTTTTAATACACTTTAATGCACGCTTTGCTCCAATTCTAGTCACATGTAGGCCAGCATAAATTTTAGTGCTAGGGAGCTTTAACTTACCATTTGAAGCATTAAACACACAAAACATGGACATTAAAACAATGCAGCAGTATGAAACAAACATACTGATTCTGATAGCTACAACCTTCGGAACCTAATTGTTTGGAAAGCAAAGAAAGGAGCAGATTCCAGGCTGAATCTCTCTGCTTGCTGCACTTGCAGCAGTTTCAGCATGTCAAGCCTTCCTCGATCTTTTAATTGTATTGGGTGTTATGCATGCCAGGGATGGGTGAGAATAGTTGTCAACCCACCTGACTGCAGAACAAAGAGCATTTTTTCTTCCAGCATTTGTTACTGATGCTTGAGCCACACCCTGCGTCCTTACAGAACACGCTCTTTCTCACATTTTCCTTTTTCCTATCCACACAGAGAGACGATTTCTTCCCAATAATAAAATAATAGCCATTCTCTAGAATTACTACCCTGGGTTTTACCATTTTCTGAACTCCCTGTGGCTTTACTTTTAAGGGACCAAGGAGGACTGCGGGTGCTGCTGCATCTTCCACAGTGTGGGGAGTCCCTGAGCTGGGATGCCTCAGCATCCCACAGCCTGGCTCCCCTTGCCCTTGGGATGATGCTGCCAGATGAGGGGCATCACCCTGCTCACCCAGTCACAGGAGAGGGAGGGCACAGCCTCTAGAGCATTTGAGGGCAGAAAAATAAAAATAAAAACCAACCAACCCAAAACCCAAAACCTAATGCTACAAGAGAGAAACCCCTTGCCTGGGCCCCCTACCCACCAGCCCCAGGGACCTGCCTGTGGGGTTGAAATGCTCTGGGTGACATTAACCCCCTAACAGTTATTTGCCAAACCATGTGCTCCCTATCACACCCCCCTCAAATCCTCCCAAACTCCCATCTGGCAGTTTGCAAGAATGAACTCCTCCTGGTCTGGTTGGTCCACTGCTCTGCACAAAGACCCTTCTGCCTTTCATTTTTTGCCTACATCCCCATTAGCACTGCAAATCACACACACTGGTCTCTCCACAATCAGATACAAGAACAAAATCCCTTGTAGGCCGGCTACACAACACACAGAAACCGACCATGTTTTTTGCAGATTTGTATAAACAGGCATACTCCTGCCTATATCTATTTATAAAATGACCAAGCAGTATAATGCTAGATGCAGACAATGCAAAAACTGGTACCCACAGAGCAACTCACATGCCTTTTCCTGCCTGTCTGAAAAAATCTCCTCCATCGCCTCAATTATCTCTTCCAAAAAGTCTGGAAGCAATCAAACACCACAGCTTCTAACACTGCCCCCACCTACCATTTCATGAGGTGTAGCAACAACTTGGCCATGGTTTTGGTGGCTCCATACCAGCAGACACCTACCTGCTGATGACCCTAAGCATCTTTAGAGTCAAGGCAGCCCTGTCCCTCTGCATTGCCTGAGGCATCAAAGTTACACTTTCTGACCTAATAAAAGTAGCAGGAATGGCGCCTTTCACCAAGTTTCAGGGCAGGTGCAGTTAAGGAATGGTATGATTTAGCCCGGATTATCTTTGCAAGCAGGAGTAGAGGGATTACATTTTTTTTTTCTGTTTCCCTGACACAGCACATGCACCCAATGTGCTTCCCAATCCTAGCCCAGTTGTCCAAAACAGCTTAACGAGCAATACTACGGCCTCTGTGAGGTTTGGTGCAGGGCTTTTTTCGTTTGTTTTTATTAAAAAGAGCTTTTGTTCAGCTGTTCCTTGGTATTTGATATGTTATCATCCACCAGGCACGCACCAGCAAAGGGAAGCCGTGGTGCTCTCGGGCTGTGGCTAAATTCTGCGTCAAACAGAAAACCGTTTGACGCAGAATCAAAGAAACTGTTGCCACTTGAACCTTCGAGATGCAGAAAAATAAAACCCTTTCAACTTCTGATCACATGATTCTTGAATAACCAGCAAGGCCAGCTTTAAAAAAAAAAAAAAAAAAATCTGTAATATCCCTGGACACATTAGAGTGCCAACTGCTGAATGTTCTCGTTACTATTTTGAAATAGGGTGTGGGTGGAGGTACCTTCTAAAGCTTTCTACTGCTACTGCCACCATTGCTGCTAATGGGGTAGGTGTTTCCAGAAATCCCTGCTCCTAAGGAGAAGCCTGAACTTGCATCTGTGCCTCTGCTGGGACACACTGAAGACAGGAGTTTCTTGCACCATCTGTTATTTGCATCACCGCTGCATGGGGATGCCAGCCTGTGACAGCACCCAGGCCTGCTGCAGGCACAGTGGCAGCCAGGGAAGGACAAGATGAGCCAGGAAGGGCAGTCACCAAGACTGGGACGGCCACTGAGAAACAGGCAGGCAGCAGAGTACGTGACACTGAGATCCCTGGGCAGGATCTGGCAGTTGCCACGAAAAATCCCATACTTCCCAGGAGAGAGCAGATTAGTGGCTTTTAAAGCACCTTGCTGGTGAAGGCATCACAGGATGGGAGTGTGGGAGGAGGGACTCTCACCCCAGCTCCACAGGCTACTCTGCTGTGCCTTGCCACGGTGTTCAGTCGAGCCTCACCAGGATTTAACACGCAGTGGCCACACATGGCACCAAATCAGCAGCTTCTCTCCCCCACCTGCTGGCAGTGACCAGAGCTCCTGCCTGTATCTCTGGGGCAGTACAGCTACCAGACAGCAGCAGAACTTTCCCAGTGCACTTGTCTGTGCAGCACCCTGCTAGGTGCCCATTTGCACTCAGATGGAAGTGTCTGCTGAATTTTTGTGGAACCTTCAACTTGTCTTCCTAACACTGCTGGATTATCTTTTAAACTGATCAACCCTGCTCAAGACTTAGGCAAATGGGTTTTACACAGTCACTTTTATGTCGCTGAAAACCCACAAGCCCTGATGAGTCCCCTGCAGCACCTGGGTGATCTACCAGTTCCCTTTTCTGACATATGCTACATCTTCCCTCCCAGAGAACTCACCTCCCACTGGCTTTCCCTGGAAGGAATCTTAATCCTTCTGACCTTTCTGAATACAAGTCCTTCCGCTCTTTATTTTCTTAAATAATCCCTATCTCCACTTGTGGCCAGGCACACTTATTTTTTCCACTTTCCATTCCTCACGCAAATTTCAGCCCTCTGTGCACGGTTGTAAAGTTGTTGCTGTAGGTCTTTGGGAGTCTTTACCTCTCTCCCAACCTCCTTTAGTTCCTCTGAAATCCTAGTTAAAAAAGCCTGCAAGCTGTTTCTCGACCATACCCAATCCTCCCATCACTTTGTCAGGAGTGCTGGACTGTCTTTTACAGTCAGAGACAGTGATGATAAATGACAGCCTCCATAATCCAGCAAGTGCTGCTGTCCAGAGGCGAAAGTCACAGGCAGATGTGGAGCCTTCCCACTGAGAACACCACAGAGGGAAGAGGGCACATCACTCACAGCAGTAAAATCCCATCCTTGCTCTGGCTGCTTGGCTCAACCAGTGTCAAAGCCCCCTTTGCAGGCTACAGAGCACACTATGCTTCTAAGCCTTCTCTTGCCAGCAGACTGTGTTTCCAGTTAAAACACAAAACAAGGAAAAAAGCATCTTCTGTTATCCAAAAGAAGGCTGCATGCAGCCCTGTACACTCCCCATTTCAGCAGCTCTGATATTGACAGCCAGCTGGATAATGCGTTCAAGCACTCTGGGGGATCAAACCCTTTATCCAGGAAATCTGTCCCTGTTTGCTAAAGGAGCCCCTGGTGAGTAGGTTTTGAGGAGTGGAGATTCTAGCCAGCTTCCCACCTCACTCCTGACCAAAGTGGGTTAGGAAGCAGGAGCGCCAGCCAGAAGCAGACTGCCCTTCTTCCCAAACAATCACAAACATCTTTACAAATATTAGACCTCACAGCATGCTTGGAAGAAGCCGATAAACATCATTTCTACCACCTCACCCAAGTCTTTGCTGAAAAAGCAATGCTAGAGGGAAGCTTATCTATGTGTCCAAGGTCAGGCTTGGCATCTGTGACAGATTGAGCTGTCTTAAGTCCCGGCACATCCAGCCTTCAATCCTAGAATCAGACACCAGGCAGTGCTTCTAACTTTTAAAGAAGAAGTATTGAAGGAAGAAAAAAAAAATTCAGTCTAGCTGGAGACCCACTGGAAGATCTGAAGAGGTTGTACTTCTGAATTCAGCTGCAACACCATCCTCCCCTTTGGGAGCAAGCTTTTCCCTGCCAGTACCAGCTCCAAGCTCCTCAGGCTGTGTCCATCCTCAGTGGCTCTCAGACCCAGTAACATACCAGACTGGGGTGGGGGGAAAGCAGGGCATAACTCACACTAGGAGTGTGGGGTTTTGTCCAGTCTTCTGTCTGGTCTTTCCTTGGCTCCCTTGGTCCTGGCACATCAGCCAAGAGCAGAGATGTAAAGGTATATCCACCAGTGTCTTCACCAATAATACCACACCTACCACAGCATGCCAAAAGTGTTTCTGCTGGCTTTCAATGAACCTGCAAGCCCTTAATGGTGACTTGCAAGCAGAGCTAGTGCCGAAGCCCTGGTACCTGCTCTGGCACAGCGAGGCTGATGATCGCCTTTGAGCAACTGTGTGACACGTGTGCATCAGTCAGTGAGTGCCAGATTTTTCTTCCTTTAGGCTAGACTAACCCTGTTCAGGTAAGCTGGCTAACTCTGAGTTGGAAAGCAGGTGGTAAGAGACTCTTTCCTGGTGCCTTTTGCAGACCCTCCTCTCTCAGGAGGAGGCTATGCCAGGGGAAGGGGACGCACAGCCACGATGTGGCCACCAGCGGCGACCGCCTCGGCTCAACTGCAGTCAATGGCACCATCCCCCGGTTGTGCTTTTGGTCTCTGCCTTGCTAGTATTTGTTTTAAGAGGTCTTGATGAGTCAAGCTGCTCAGGACGAAAGTCCACAACCTGCCAGCAATGTGAGTGAGAACACGGGGCCCGTGCTGACAGAGGATGCCAGGAGTGCAAGGTGCACCTCAGCTGAGCTAATGGGACCAGGAGCCAGCAGCGATGACTTGGGGCAGAGCTCACTGCTGTAAGCCCAGCCAAGAAAAACGAAGGCAGCCATTTTCCTGCAGTGTGCTCCAGAACTGTCTGCGGCATCGTTGCCTTGATAGTTAACAAAAATGATCATTTACAACATTTTTTTCCCCTGGTTGTAGTCTAAATCTCGACTAGATCTGTTTTAGATTAGAAGAATTCTAATTTATGCTCACACTTTAGTACATCTTTAAAATTAACAATTTCTTATCTGTCAGCCTCCAAACCAAACATAGGTTTTCAGCATAACCAAGAACAGCCAAAAAACTCAGCCAAAGCTATCCACCCCCAGGTGAAGTCCCCAGGCGGAAGTGTGACTCATCAGGACACCAAGGAACTTGAGTCCAGCTTTGCAACTTCCTGCACATAAAGCCTGCATCTTCCTTTAGGACATACACCCTTCACGTAAGTAAGATGGAGAAATTAAATCTATTCAGCAGGGAAAGCAGTCTTTCACAAACCACATTTTTTCCTCATCTCTACCTTCCTTGCTCAGATTTGTCTCTTCTATGTGTCAAGAAAAATGAAATTCCAAATTTTCAAGAATTAACAGCATATTGCTGCATTATGGAGGACCACAATCACTAGAGGATGAACAGCTCGAGTCCACAAGAGCAGGTGTGGCTTTATACCAGCTAAAGCGGTCACCATTTATTTTTCTTTATCTTGAAATTGATGGGTTTGCTTTTAAAGTTCAAAAATATTAAAATGGGATCAGACCCTTCAGTGGGAATAAATCAACAAAATCCAAGTCTCTTGGTTTGTTTAGAAAAGCCAAACTTCTTCCAAAACACTCCTAATTTTAATTGATTTATATGCTAGACAAACAGCTAAAAAGAAAAAAGATCAGAGTCCCAGCTATCTTTCCACCCAGTAAGACCCACTGGGCAAACAAACTCGTATTCATTATTTACCTTGGGGCAGGACCCCTGACTCCTTAACCAGGTTAAGGGCCCCGTTGTGTTAATCTTTACATTAGTCCAGTGCAACGCGCCTCATAATTAAACAAAGTAATGTCAATCCCTCTTTAGTAAGGGGGCTGGGACAAGGGACACCAGCCCCCTCCTCCCTACATGCACGCTGTAGTATAATCTGCCACCTCCTATAAATGCTGCCATTCGTCTTTTCTTTAGATGCATTGCAGGAGTATTTCCATATAAGCCTTATTATAATAAAAACAACAGTGTGACAAACAGCTTTGCAAATAGGTCTGCTGCTCCAACAAAGCACAGACACAACACGCTGATTTGCAGCAATACCCCGCAAAATTCAGGAGTGCTACTAGCTGATTTGAAATCCAGTAAATTTAGGTGGTTGCTTTATCTTCTTCACCACAATACCTATTTCCTTAGATGAAGATGAAGAAGTTGAACATGTGCTCAATGCCTGCAACTGTTCCCCCAATCCCTTCCTTCTCCTCCCCTCCAATTTACATTGATTACAGGTTTCAAAGTCTTAGAGATTCATTTTTAAGTTCTGTTTAAAATGCTGATTTTTACTTGTTTTCTTTTCATCTAGATCAATAATGCTCAGATGATAAATATGTACCATTTACCATTTATACTTTTTCATCTTATTGAACATCCTACAGCAAGCCTAACAAAAATCAGTTCCTGGATAGCACTCATATTTCCCTCTCTAGCCTATTCCCTGTTTTATCTATACCACAATATGTGAGCCTGAGTGTGTTCTATTAAGGCAGACACCCATTATAACATTCAGACATTAAGTGCAGCAGAAAGGAACTGCATCTTAAAACGTTCACTGCTCATTAAAAAGTTTGTCTAATTTTATGATGACAGTTCAGTGCATACATTATTCTCTGCAAAACAGTGCCCCAGTGTGAAGACATCACCACATCAGTTTTCTTTTCAGTCTTCACCGAGAGATGAGAAGCCACCATTTTCTTTTTGATACATGCAAATTAAATTGTTTGTCTCTACAGAAAGTGTAAACCACGGAGAATTCTGCATTTCAGTGGCGATACTGTCACCTAGCATTAAAAACAAGTATTAATTTGTAAATCAACCTCCTCAATCGTGTTCAAAGGAAGTAATTAAGCATTTAATGTACTAACAAACTAGCACAAATATTACTTCTGTTTCCAAGGTATCTCACAACCATATAAGATTCCCCTCACGCTGATGATCTGCATCAGAACAGACTCTTGTACACCATTTTCAATAGATGCAGGCTTACCAGAGTCCTGCACAAGCTATACAATTCATACTGTTTCAAATTTAGCAACACATAAATAGCTGCTTACACATATCTGAGACTATTAGACTTGATTTTACATTCTAGAGCATTAAAAAACAACAGCGTCTTGCCAGTATCCTGCCTACGAAATGCTACAAACTCTTTAATAGTCATGCAGTATTTTCAGCATTAAAAAAAAAAAGCTCAAAATCATTTTTCTAGCAAGAGCATTTAGGAATGTCTTACCTCATTAAAATAAAGTTTTAAACAATGTCTACATTTAACTTACATAATGCACTGGGTTTGCTGTAATTATCTAGTAATTCCAACTATTCAGTAATACAGGAGACTTAAAGCACAGCTTAGGAACAGGAAGATTTGTATTTTCCAGCTACCCTGTGAAACTCTGGTGAAGTTAATTCATTGCATTGAGAAGAAAAGAAACCTCAAAACCAGTCAGGCAAAGTAGTTTAGCAGCTGTATACAGGGCTTTTCTTTCGCTCGACGCTTTAATAATTTCAACAGGCACAATTTCACAAATCATCTTTCAAACTCTGAATAGCCATGCTGCGATAAGAACCAAAGCTGCAAGAGTCGTGGCTCTCCAGTAATGCACAAAAATCCCGATATACAGGATGGTGACTGAAAGATACATTCATTAACTTTGTTTTCCTGGATTTAAAAAGGTCAAGTGGGATGCTGATTGCCAGTCAACCACTTTGTTTCAGGCATTTTTATTAGACAAAAGGCTTACAGTTAGCACTGCATTGTGCCCCACCCAGCTGGCTGAGAATTGTCATCTTCTCACTCCATTAGGCTGTAGGGCTCTATCACAATTTCTTAATTAAGCATTCCCTCCGATACATGTGTCTACCTTATAAACACACTTTGTTCTTTCCCTCCCCTCCTAAATAATCTTTTAGCAGGTCAGACACGAGGAGAAAAAACAACCAACAATCCCGTGAATGAAACAATGAAGGAACAGGATAGTACTGACCTTTTCTTGTAATAATGTCTTGCATATCTCCCTCCCTTGCTGGTTTCTTAAAACTAGGAAACCACTTCTTTAAAAATTAATTACCGGAAGGAAAAAACCCAACCCTTCTTCAAAGCACCCACTCCTCCCCAGAATCAGGCAAGCCTATATTGGTCAATTTTTTATTCTAAATATATTTCAAGAACGAGGATTTTTCCACGCACACATCCTGCATCAACCTCACTCCATCCGCATATGACATACCAGATGTAATGGGTAAAATAAGATGAAGTAAATGGTACTGTTTTCTCTCCTTGCACCATGCATATATATTGACACTATGCAAATACACAGTGTGTGAAAAGAATGTTAAAAACTTTATACTTATGAAATCCAGGTTATGAGATTTTCAATAAACGTATGAATTTAACCATTCATAAGAACAGTAAATGACAAGTTTATCACGAAAGAATGTCACATTTACTTAATTTATGTGATTTGAGGCAGCCATACCTTATCATGAAATACCAAGTACACACTGTGAGAGAATACTGAAGACACTGCTAGAGTACAGAAAACATTTTCTGTTTTCAAAACGATTTAAAACAATAGAACATTCTCTCTCTATGTACACCCGGTTTAACTAAACCCTTTTAAAATGCAAGCCTGACTAACAGTGGCCAACAACAATATGATGCTAATACGACTCAAAATTGAACACCTCTTAGCTTGGATGGATTAAAGGGAAAATAATCAGGTAGGACACAGTTTTCATGGGAAGGCCCAGTTCTTCCCTTCCTTCTATTTCTAAAACTGATCTTATGAGCACCCATTATTTCTCCCATCCACAGCATCTTTTAAAAACCCCTCTCCAGACAGCCATCATGCGTATATGCAGTAGCAAGAGTTTTCAGAAATGTGGACTTCTTTTCAGGGTAAAATGCAGGCATATTGCAAAGAAACCTTATTTCTTGAACTAATATTTCCCAGCATGTATTTGACAGAGTCCTATTACTTAATTGTCCTAAGACAATTACTTAACCTGTGGTGAAATGTGGCCAACTCTTCCCTTCTGAACGCACATTTAATACATCAATGTTTCACGCTGGTAAGACTGTTTTAATTCTTATTACATTAAAAAGACTATTTCCACATTAAATAAGCTGAATTCGTTACCATACCTTACTTTTGCTTTGCAGTTTTCTGTTCCTTGACTGTTGAGTGGTATTAATGGAATCTCTGGAGTACCTACCTTCCAACATTTTAATGGTTCAAGCAAGGCCATAACATTGTCGCAAATTATTTGAAATGCATCTCATTCTTTAACAGGGAATAGGTGCTGATAATGCAAGCACTGGAAACACAGGTAAATTCTTTCCTAGTTAGTATTTTTTTTTATTTGGTATGAAAAGCAGAGCCTTTCAGATATTACCCATGATGCCCCAGAACCAAAAACATCTGCAATATGCTACGTTCCCCGTTTGTCGCAATCAACCCACCTATTTAAAGCGGGGGGAAGAAGCCAATAATCTACCAAAATACACAAACACACACACACGAAATGCATAAAAGATCTCTTGTACTTACATGTTGCACCGAGCCGCACGCAGGAAGGTAGCTGTGTCAGTGCCAGCCATGTTGAAGACCTGCAAGACCCAGGTATTTGTGAAGATGTTATTTGATGGCTTTGTGACTTTCAACCGTAAAATATCCCCTGCTTCCCCAGAGCCACTTACAATTTTGCTAATGATGTTGTAATTTTAAACGTGGTGTGTGAGAGACAGGGTAAATAGAAATGTTCTAGGTATTTTAACCTCTTGATGCTGCAGCTGTAACGCAAGAATGTTTAAGAAACACCTGAAATGCCCCTTCATGAGTAACTATTTCTCTCCTGCTGAAGCAGAAGGGGGGGGTGGGGGGAGCAAGCCCCTGAGCCATGCAGTTCACACCTTCAGAGGTAACGACCCTGCTTGGTTAGGACAAACGGTAGGACATGCAAGGTGATGCTTGAAATCAAGGTCTCCTTCTCAAATACTTTTTTCTCTCTTCTCCCTCCAAGTAGGTCACCCCTCTCAGCTGATTTTGTGTAATTGGTCTAGTTTGTTAAAAGGCGAAAAGAACCCATCCTACAGCATATGCTACCAGGAGAGCTAGTGCCCTACTGCAGAGGGAGAGGGCTCGCTAAAAGCCATTACTGCTAAAAGGGAGTATCACCCACTATGGCCATTTTAGACTTCTTTCAGGTTGCTGCAACCTGGATCTCTCAAAACCACTTCGGCAGAAGCAGCACAGCAAAGGCGTTTCCTGGTGGCTCCCTGCTAATGACTGCACCGAGCCTGGTCACCAAACCACGACTGCACGAGGGCAGCCGAGCTCCCTCATCCCAAACACGCAGTGCTCAAGCTTTACCTTGGCATCCCCCGTCCCGGGAGACGGCGAGATGTGCTGTGTCGGTGCGGAAGCCTGATTGCTCATTCCCCTCGCGCAGTCCCTAGGAAGAGCTGGGTGCTCTGGGGCGCTCCCTTGCCCGGGGAACAGGCGGCACCGCTGTTCTGGAACCTTCCTGCGCATGCCAGCCCAGTGCCTGCATCCCAAAACCTGCCTGGCAAAGGCGCGCTCCTGGAGAGCGCCTGCTCTTCCCGACACACCAGCAATCAGAGGAGGGCTCTTTCATGTACTGTATTTCCCAACGAAACCTTAAAGTAATTAACTGTGCTTTTGCTTGCTCCTCGTGGGGTACGTAGTGGCTAGAATGTGATGCCCGCTAAGTTTGGAGGGATTTTATCTAAAAAAGCCCCACAAAGCCAACTGAGACCAGAAACACACACCCCGACAACCGAGGTACAGCAGTGTCCTGTTCCCCGCAGCTGCTCTTAGGGACGCGTGTCCTGCAAGCCCTAGCCGAACAGCGCGGTGCCCGCAGCAGGCTCCGCACCGCCCGGCACCGCAGCTGGCCGCGGCAGGGCCCCGCGCGGCTCCTCCGCGCCGGCCCGCGCAGCGCTGCGGGAAGGGCAGGTCGCCAAGGCGAGCCCCCCACGCCAGCATCCTCACCGGGCGGCGGCGGCGCGGCAGCCCAGCCCCCGGTCGGGGTTTTGTTAATGCCACTTCCCATCTTACGGAGTTCTAGAAACTTTCCGGGAAGCGCCCGGGGCGAGCCCCGGCTGCGCCCCCGGGCTGCCGTAGTGCAGGTACCCGGCCCCGGCCGAGCATCCGCCCCCACCAGCACCGCGACCCCGGGGCGGGCGGGACGAGGAGCTCCGGTCCGCATCCCGGCCGGCCGGCCCGTTGGGGCTCCGCGGGGCTGCACCGCCGCCCCCCCGAGGTCCGCACCCCGCCACCGCCCACGCCCCCGGGCCCCCGAGCCCCGCAACAGGTACGAGCCGGGCGAGCCCCCCGCGGCCGCCGGCATCTTCCCACGGCGGCGGCGGCGCCGCTCCCCCGCCCCCCACAGGGAGGGAGGGGATGGGATGGGGGGGGCCGGAGCCCCGCGCCCGCCGCCCGCGCACTCACCCCGCAGCACCCCGGCTCGGCACGGCTCGCCCACCTGCCGGGGCCCGGCCCGGCGCGGCGGCGGCGGCGGCTCGCAGCCTCCCGTACTGCAGGAGGCAGGCAGGGGCGGGGGCGGCGGGGCCGTATATACCAGGCACCCCCGCCCCCGTTCGCGGGGAGGGGGGGGACGGTCGGTGCGGGGGGGGCGGTGCGGTGAGCGCGCGCGCGCGGCGACGGCGACGATCAGGTGACGGGGCAGCCCCCGACACTGCGGAGCCGGGCGGGACCCGCCGGGCGGCGGCCGCGGGGGGCGGCGGGGGGAGCGCCGCGCCGCGCCACACGCCACACCGCGGGCGGGACGCGCGGGGCTCTGGAATGCAGCGGGAAGGGGCCGCGGGCGGGTCGGGAGCGGCTCCGTCCTGGAGCGCCGGGTCCCTGACACCCCTTCCCCACCCCCGTCCATCCCGAGGCGCGCCCGGCCGGCGGGGAAGCCCGGGCAGCATCGGCCGGCCCGCACCGTCGGAGGTGCCGCTCCCGCGGGGGCCCTGCCCTGCCCTGCCCTGCCCTGCCTCCCCCGGGGTCGGTACCGATCGCTGGGTAGCGCCGCCGCAGTGAGTTCCCCGGTGGCGAAGGTACCCGCGGCTCGGGCGAGCGGGGGGGACAGCAACCAGCACGCCCAGGCCGTTCTGAAGTGGGCAGAGGGCTGTGCGGGGGGGCACGGCGGGAGGAGCCGCCTGTGTCCCCGCACCGCGCGCTCGGCGGCCGTGGGGACAGTGCCCGCGGTCCACGCCTATGGTGGGATGAGTTTCATTAAACGCACTGACCCCCGGGGTTTTCTCTACTGAAAAAGCACGATCAAGAGGGCTGCACGTTCTCATTGCAAGGGACTGTCAGCCTGCAGTAAGGGTGAGCTGACAGCTCGCTTTTATAGCGTGATGCGGGTGAACCTCCGCTTCTGAAGATGAGTGTTTGGTGCAGCCTTCTGCGGGGGAACACCCGCCCTGCCAGGGTCCTTGTCTCCTGTCTGCTGCCCACGCGGAGTGCTGGAAAAGCAGCAGGCTTGGCTGACGCGTGACTCCCACTGCTCCCCACCTCTGAAATCTGGTGCCTGAGAACACTGAGTTACTTAATCCAGGCTCCTGACCCCTCTTCTGGGCAACTCGGCTGCTGCTCTTTAATGCTCACCACCCCCACCCCCCTGGAGAATACACCCCCACATTCCACCTTGCTGTGTCTTTGCTGCATCCCGATTTTGTGTCAAAGGAGATTTTTGGACAAACGAGAACTGAGATGAACTTCTGGGAGCACTCACCTGCATCAGTGGGGCACTGAAGCCCATGCTAGGGCTCAGCAAGCAGCTGCGGGCTGAGCAACACATTCACAACCCTCTGCTTCCAGGGGGAGATTTTGTCTTTAAAACGGAAAAAACCCCTATGATTCCCAAACTGCACTCCCCCCTCCAAGAAAACCCCGAACACCAAACCCATCCAGACACCCTGTTCGCTCCTGTTTGCCAGACCAGGCAGTAGATGCCCCTACGCTGCTGACATTTTGTCCTAGGTTTTTTTGGGTCCACTGATGCTGGGGGCAGGGGACAAGCCCCAAGTGAAGCCCCAGCTCTGCAGTTCCTTGTTCCATTCCCAGTGTCCCAGACCCGTACCCTCCCCTGGTTCCTCTTGCCTGTCTGCACTGCACAGCAGGGCTGGTGGGCAGGCACACCCCACCCTGGGCAGGCACACCCCAGCCAGCCCCTCTGCTGCCATTTCCATGTCTCTGCCATTCCTCTTAGCTGTAGAGCTTCGTGTGCTCCCCATCTTTGCAGGGTTTGATTATCAGGCGGCTCCTCCCTGCAAATGGCATGTTTTTAGGTAGTTCTCATGGAGGGAAGTGCACTGGTGCAGAGCTGCCACTCCTGTGTAGGCTTATATTGTCCTTGGGATCAGGGCCCTTTTGGTGGCTTAGACATAAAGTATGTCTAGACTGATGTGTATTCTTCAGATCAAATCCTTACATCAAAATGTACCTATTTCCATGGATGTTTTAAATTTTTGTGGAAATATTTTCCTAATGTTTATGTTTTATTATTATTCATTTAATTGCTGCAGCCGTTACTCATTTGTGTAGTCTCTGACAGAGGAAGCAGAGGTGTGTGATCTGTTGCATTTTTTTCTCTGATGGAATAGGTACTCTTCACATTAGTGCATTAGCATCTTTTCCTCCCAGAAAACTCTTGAAGCTTTAACCTTGCAGCTTACTGCCATGTAATCATAAAGCTGTGTTTTTCCTGCTAGAAATTTCTCATAGGAACTTGTCTCTCTGACATGATCCACTTACCGTTTTTTCCTTGTCAAGTGCAGGCTTGTTTTTCAATAAAAATAAAAGCAAAGAGCTAATTCTGAAATCCTTAGTCAGACAAAGCTTGCACAGAAATCAAGGGGAGTCTTTTCTTGGTGTAAAGATTGCAGGTTGAGGATCAAAATCATTATAATAAAACATTGTCGCAGGAGCAACATCTCCCACTTCAAAAATAAACATCTTTGCTCCAGTTAGCTATTTATGTAGCTGCAGGAGACTATTGATTTAGGAAAGCTTTCTGGTGCACAGATGCTCTAAACCCTTAGCACTACTAAGAAGCAGCAAAGATTGGGAGGAATAGGTTACAAAAGAAGTATAATATAAAACTCTGTTCTGCTCCTAGCAGTACTCAGGTAAAGCCTCTGGCTCACCTTCACCTGGAACACCCCTTTGTCACATCTTTGCCCCATCCCATGCTCAGATGTTCCCAGCCAGGCTGCACAGCCAGTAGAATTGAACATTTGCCCATGGTGGGGACACAGGGCTCCAGGGCCCGGCAAAGGCACTGCAGAACAAGGGCTGCGTCCCTGCCTGAGTATGATACACCTGTAGCTTCTCCCTCCTTGCCTAAGAGACTCTGACAAGAGGGACTACAGAAGTTAGTAATTGTTTCAAAATAAGGATCTACTAATGTGTCACAGGCAAGGTGGGCAGAGAGAGAGGGGGAAAACATGCACAAGCAGCCTGAGTCAAACAGAATTGTCATCATATTTGTGTAAATTTCCCAAATTTCTGTAGTAGTGTAATCATCCCATTATACTTACGGTAGAAGAATACTTTCAGAATTACTTTTGAGTACATTAGGTTACATTACATAAAACAGAAAACTGAAAGTCTTTAAACAGTGCTATGTAGTGTTTCCAAAGAGTCTGCCTCTAATGCCCATGAATAGCAAAGCTGCAAATAGCAGAAAGAGTTGATTACTTTTGAGTCTTGCAACTTACAGTACATAAAATTGCTTTTAAGGTACATTTCTAGGAATTAGGCTGGTGACTTAAGTGGGAAAAGAGTTGGGCTTAAAACTGTTTAAATTATTTTTGTGGGAGAAGATGGAGTCTTTCTCACTGCTTCGGCCATAGACTTTTCCTCACCAGGTGTGTAAAGAATTAAGTGCTTTGTTGAGTAATGGCCACCAGGAACCAGCCTGTTTGGCCCCACCCAGAAGACACTGGTACTCTCACAAGAAATAGATAAACTTGAGTCCACAAGCAAATTTTTTTCTCAAGGGAAGGCAAGTATGGTATTTCCGCACTAATGCAAACAGATGTTAATGTAAAAGAAGCTGAAACAACAAATCACTCAGAGAAAATCTAAGTTGCTCAGCCTTTAATCTATTTAACATAAATAACTTCCATAACTATGGTGAATAGGGCAGTTGATCAGAAGTCCTAGTATGGAGGCTTGGAAGTCATGGTATGAAATCTATTCATCTTACATCCCACGTCTCAAAAAATGGCAATATCCGTGTCTGATGTTCTGAGAAATGTCAATACCACATAACTCCATTTAGTGGCCTTTTTACTTAGATCCCAGCTCTCTGCTGAAGTGAAAATCCTGTTTTGGCGTAGTTGGAGGATACAAAAGTAAGTTGCATGTACTGAATCTGTACATCAGCATTTAACATCCTTTTGGGGGCAGGCAGATGTGGTAGTTCAGCCATCAGACAACCCTCACAACATGTTCAGAGCTGCCTTCTGACTACCCAGGCACTTCAAGCTCCTCTCCAAAAAGCAGCAGGTGAACCCTGATTTATTTGCAGTACCTGAGAACAGGGTAAGTGCTCTATTAACCCTGTCAGAAGCTGGCAAACTCCATTTACCCATTGTGGTCCTGTGGACTCTTGTCTCTGAGCAGTGGACCTTGACTTGAAAAGCCTTACAAAGACAAAGGGTGATCTTGTGGTTGTGTTGGGGGCACACTTTGTAGATTTCATTTTATTCTTGCCCTGAGCTGTGGGTACCATTGTCTTGCTCTCCTGTCAGCTGCCAGCCTTTTTCCCTGGAATAGAGAGATAATATTGCCTTACTGTGCCATGTCTATTTAGGACCTAGACACCAGTGACCACAAGATAATCATACACAAAATGGGGCCCTGAACTTAGCTGAGAGATCAAGGCATAGCAAAAATGATTTGCCCATCTAGTACCCATATGGGACCACATGCTTGGAGTAATAGCAGTGCTAAAAGCAGCAGACTGCAGCTCAGACCTTCAAAGGCTTGCCAGTTTCCATGGGGCTTGGGGAAGAGACAGCTCTCTACTTCCTTCCCTCTACTCCAGAAAGGACTTTTTTTGGACCCTCTTGCAGCACATGTGAGTCCAGCAACCCTCTATGGGACAGGACCTAGGAAACCCTGGGAGAGATTTCTGCATATGGCTACAAAGCTGCAGAGTGGCCCAGCCCTTGTCATATCCTTAGTCCTCCATCAGGGAATGATGGAGCTTGGCCATAGCAGCCAGCCTACAAAAATTAATTTATTATTATTGTAGGTTGTCTGAGTTGAATTGACTGAATCTAAGGGGTTGATGCTCATCATTTCCAATGGGTCTGCCCATTCATTTAACAGTAGAAAATGACCAGGGAGGGATCACAACTGCCACCATCACTTCTTGTGCTTTCCTGTACGGTTTTACATACAATGTTTGTAAGAAAGAGTCCTTTGTATGCCACCTGCCCTCCAAAATGCAAATCCTCCACTTAAAATGTGAGCAGTGGGCAGCCTGCAGACTACAGGTGACATAAACCGGAGTCCAGGAGCTCATGATATCATAAAATGGAATACAAGCTGCAATGTTTGCATTTAAATTGAGTTCTCTGAACAAATGCTTTGGACTTGTTCATAAACAAGGGGTTCCAGTAAAAATGTGACTAATGCCATTAGTCATCAGAAGTGGACCTTCCACATTGCCACAGCCACCAGTGGCAGGGTTCCCGTTACCTTCAGCAGCAGTAGGTTATGTTTCTAGAGATTTACTGCCCTTACCTAGCATGTCAAAACTATCAAGGTCCACAGTATGTGAAATGTAATGCTTGATAGCAGAAGAAAAGACTGTTTTGGAATATGAGGAAGTTGATGTGAAAGGGGCAATAAAAGAGTGCATTAAATGATGATGCCTCTTTTGAAAGGAAATTCACAGGCATCTGGGGCCATTACATTTCATATCCCAGCAATCAGGAAATTAACCTTTAACCCTTCTCTGTTGACCTCCTCTCCCTTCTCTTTTTCTGTCATTCATTCTTTTTTCCTAATGACTGGAGAAGATAGATACAGTCTGTGATTTATGCTTCTGAAGGCTACAGTCTTCCTCCTTTCTATATCTTCCCAAGTGCTTCAATGTCTGTGTTCACTCAACTCTAGAAGAAGTCAAAGCTTCACTCAGATTTACTTCCATGTCATACTCACCAACACCTGAATTGTTTATGCTTCATTTATTCCAAACCCCATGTTACCTAATTACCCCTGACCTGGGAATAAATCTTACTCCCATCTTTGCTGTCACCAAAGATTTGGCAGGCAAAGCATTGCAGGTGTTGGGAACCCTCTGCTTCAAGGAGAGGTTGGACCCTTTGGACTTGCACAGGGTGATGCTGCACAGGGAGTACACAGAAATACACCATGACCCTGTTAGAAAACCAAAATTAGGAGTAGGAGTTGCCTCTAACATCTCATCCCAAAGGAGAGGAATGACAGAATGAATGACTGTTTCGCCCTCTGATCCCGGGGAGGTCTGGCAGATACAGCATCAGATAATAGGTTTCAAAAAAAAAAAAAAAAAAGTGTGACAACATCACTTCTAAGAACAGAATGGTGACTATAAGGCCAACAAACAATGGTTGCAACTTTTCAGGGCTATGATGACTGCATACAAAATCTCTGTGAAATGCTGTGAGTTAGCAATATTAGCTTTATCAGGAAAAGAACTAGGAGAGCAAGACATGGCCTCTTGTCATGGAAAATGGAAATTCTGAGTAAGTTCTGAGCAGCCTTTGCCTGCAGAGCAACTGAAAGTCCTGAGTCATCACACTGAATTGTAAGCTGCTGGCTGCAAATCCAGCACTGAATTCCCATCTATGTTCACTGCATGTATTGGAAAACAAATTTTGCTGACATGGCTGCACTTCACTGCATGCCAAAATGTGAGCTTCTCATATGTTTTTGTTTTCCTTGGGGGTTTCCCCTCTCTGCCTTGGGTCCTGTCTCTTACTGAGAGCTAAGACTGGCATAACTAGTCCTCAGACCATCATGCTCAGACACGTGGTGACTTGGTTGTTGCCTACACACCTGGTTTTTCAAACTTTTTTACCTGAAGAAACCAAAGGTCCTTCCCTTTAAACCTCACTAAGGTCACACTGGTGCTGTTCAGCAGCTCTGGAGTCACCCTGAAGCTGTGTGCTGATTTAGCCTTGAGGGATGGCTTTTCTTCCAGAACCATCTAAGTTCTTGCCCAGAGAAATGATGACTGTGTGGGCACAGCCTGCAGTTCCTGATGTCTGGCCCGGCTTTGCAGGGAAGATATATTGGGAGGAGGCAATTTTTTCAGTACTGGATAGGAGTGTGCTCAACATGATGGAGGGTAGGAGTCTGCTTCCCCGCCAAAGCTGCACCATCACTGCTTGTCCCTTGCTCTTGTGCAGACCCTGCCAGCTCATGAGGCACCATTCAATTTTTTTTCCTCTGGGCCCTGTTAGAGGATTTGCTGCTATTTGCAGAGAGCTGCTCTGAATCTTCTGGGGAGGTGTAGTTTTAGCTGGTGTGTTTGCCAGCCACATGAGGTGACTGCCTCCTCCCCTGGCTGTGGCAGCCCCAGCACTCTTTGCTTTTTGGTGGGTGCTCCCATCCCTGCAGCAGTGGCATGTAAGTGTGGGACAGAAGGGTGTCTCCTGCTCTGGCTGGGACCAGGAGTGCTCGAGGGATGGTGTGTCAAGAAGCTGGTAATAGAAATAAATGAAGGCAAACCCCCCTCCTATTGTCCACAGAGACTATTTTTGGTGCAACTATTTTAAGGATTTGTTCTCCTGGCATTCCACATCCTGACATTTCAGCACATTTGCCTCACCTACTGTCTGCATTACTGGGTTTTCAGCTACAGATCATCCCTATCAAGCCACTGCAGTGATTTTTTTATGCCCTATCTGTGTCGTACACACAGTGTCATCAGCACCTTTTATTTGTAAAACAATAACTCCAGGAATAAAAGGGGTGTATCCATTCTCCCCCTGCCCCCAGCACTTACAAGCCTCAGCATCATTTTAATATTCAATGTATGATGCCCTAGTCGAGCAAAACACACTTTGTGCAGGAGCTGTTTAATAAAATAAAAACATCCTCCAAAGTGACCCACATGGCAGGGGTAATTTAGTATGCTGCTCTTTGTGCTTTCTGTCTTACTTTTGCTGTTTACAGATATTTTTTTCCTCATCTGTTTGCACAGGGAATAGATGCTGACGTTGTCCTTTTCATGAATAAATCTCCTTTTAGCATGTTGGGCAGCACAATAAAAAAATTATCAAACAAATTAGAGCCTGAACCTGCAACCTTTTCTGATGAAAAGAAAACCTGTTTGTGGGCCAGCTCCCTGGCTTACAAGGGACTTTTTCTGGAGGAAGAGCTGCTCACGTGAGCTACACGTACAAGGTCTCAGAATTTTTGTGCTGCAGAGCTTGACTGTCAGCCAAAGCTGGAGGCGGCTCAGCAAAGGGAATAAAGGTGGTTGTCAGAGACGAGTCTCAATTTCCTCTTCCTCTGCCACCTGCTGCGTTGGAAGGACCAAAGGTTGCTGTAATTTATACCATGGCTTAAAGTCTTGGTGGAATAGTTTGCCTCCAAAGCAAGAATTATGTCTGTGGTAGCTTTTGCAGCAGGAGAAATTTTTAATGGTGCCTCCAAAATGACATAGATTGCCAAGCAGATTGATAGGAAGAAATGCCCACAAAGGCTGGGCACTTTGTGGACACTTCTTCCTGTCAAAAAATACGAAGGCAGCAGCTGAGCCTCAGGTACCCTCTGAGCTGTCAGTGTCTGGGGGCTGAGTGTGTAAAGGAGAGACACTTCCCTGCATTGCTCTTCTGCCATTAGTCATGGGGACCTTCCTCTGACCTGTTGTGTCTGTCCTTGTGTTCAGAGCTAACACCAGCAGTTCCCAGCTCCAAGTTACAGTGTTTTCATTTGGCTATATCCAAGCTACAGAAAGCAAACAGCAAGGAATGGTCAGCACATGGCATTTATTGCCCCAAGTGCCATCCATTAAGCTTCCCTCTTCCCTCCTGCCTTCACCCATCCTTGTGCAGGTGTTGAGGGACCAGCACAATGCAAATGCTTATGACCTGCATCCTCACCAACTCAGCTGGAAGTGGATACCCTGGTCAGAGCAGTTTGCCTGGCTCAGAAATGCCACCCAGCTTCAGCCAGGTTATTTTGTGTATAAATCAGGAGGTTGTACAGGAGAACATCTGAGAGGCAGCAGAGCTCTGCCACTGAGGTTGTCCCCAGCACATGTCAGCTGCCCAGGCAGTGCAAGGGTCCCCAAGTAAGCTTGCAGGATGAGCAAAACATCTTTCCCTGTGCAAGAGAGATGCCTTGTTGGGAGTTTTAGCCCAGAGAGCATCCATGGGTTGTCTGTTGCCTTGTGCTCCCTACTCTGGCACACCTTTTGCCAGGCTCCTCAACTGCATGGTGAGGAACAGATTCAGCTTTTTCAGCCTTTCAAAAGAGGAAGATTGTGTTCCCAGAGATGATTTCCTATTCACAGGGTTATGGACACTGACTTCGCAAAGGTGGAAATAACAGGATAGGAAGCATGTGTACACAGAACTATTTTTATCAATGGATGAATTGTAGTAGGTGCAATAATAAAAAATTAAAAATTGGTATGACTAACCCAGGCTCTCAGCAGCCCTGGCTCCCACTGTGCTGAAAATGGTATCAGCCTAAGTCTTTTATGAGCTGAAGACTACCAGGTAAGCAAAACTCTGCTTGGTATCTTCCCTTGGCTCCAGCAGGAATAGTCAATAAGGCCTTTGTGTTGTGCCTGGCAAGGAAACGACAAAAACAACTGCAAATTCAGCCAAGAAAAGCCCTGCAAGGGTAAAGATGATAGGATTTCAGCTAAGCAGCAGAAATGCACTTTGGTATGAATAACTTTATAGGCCAATATGCCAATGCATGCAGGAAGTGTGGTGCCACCAGCTAGTGTTGATTGAGTGTATCCAACAGCAGCCAACATATCCAACATACATGTTGGTGCTTAGGAGAGTTTTAAAGGGTAACCAAGAAAATGACAGCAAAATCCTATGAAACGGTACTAGTTTTATGGAACCAGATATGCCAGATGGATTATTTAGTAGTAAAAAAAAGGAAATAAAACCCAGAAGGCAATAATTCAATCAGTGACAGCTGACTGGACGTTTGTCAGAAGGGAAGGCTAATCGAAGAGTCATTTCTGCAAATACCCAAGATGCAAACAAAATCAAGAGTCTCCTGCTTTCTGCAGTGCTTCCAATGGTCTTCAGGCACCAAAGTCCAGGAGCAGAGTCATCAGAGCCCCCCTGTATAAGAAATAAACAGACCCTCAGATCTGACCACTGCCACCCAGAGAAATCTGTCTTTTTCCCCTGAAGGGGCAGTCAGGGCTGCTAAGAGCATGAAGGAGGTTAGTCATGGTGGTTGTGTCCAAGGCGAGAAGGCTACTCTCATTTCTTCTTGCTTCCTCTGCCCCTCGGTAGAACACATTTAATCTCTGTATGAAGCACAGGATGTTCATGTTTGCCTGAAGCACATATTTCAGAAAGACTTTAATAATTCATTGAAATAATTAAGGGTGAGGAAATCCATAACTTTCTGTGGCAGTTTGCTCCCACTGCCCATCAACCCTAGTGCTAAAAATGTGTGCTGTATTTCCGATTAAACAGGTCTGATCTCACCATCCAGTCTTTGATATTTGCTGTCCTTTTCCTCCATGAGGTTAAAAGAGCTCTTATATGCCCAATATTTTTCCTCCCTTAGAGTGGAAAAACTGCTGTCTATCAAATCATTCCTCAGTCATCTTTCTGATGAGCTAGACAGAGCCTTCCACCAGAGAATCACTCCCTGGTTGTCCAGTTGCTTTGGAGCTCTCTTTACATCTTTGCTGACTTTTTTCCAAATACTTCTGATAACATGGATGTGAGAAATACACTCACTATTCCCAGTTTAGTTTTATCAGTGCTGCATACAGATGTGCGGGGTTTTTTTGTTTGTTTGGGTTTTTGTTTTGTTTGTTTGTTTGTTTAGGTCTTCTTTTTTGTTTATTTGGGGGGGGAGAGGGGGGGTTGTTTTTTTTTTTTATAGATAGCTGTTTCATCCTTGGCCATTGGGGTCCCAGGATTTCTGTGAAGGACCCATCCCAGGCTGTAGACATTTTTTCCAGAAGCATTGAGCATTTGCGCTTCACTTTGCGCTGCTGGTCCTCACAGCCACTACTTCTTTTTCAGGATACAGATCCCTCCTCCTCCAATTTTGGAGCTGGCTCACCTGTTCTTTGCTGAGAGTCCCATTCAGTCAGTTGTCCTGGCACTTGCTTAACCTTGGCCCTTTATTTTTTAGTGTCTGTTACATTGTGAGAGCAAAGGGGTTCTAGGGGTGTAGATTAACAGCAGGAATAGCCAGAGAGAAACTGAGCACAGAGAGCATTGCACCATGTCCACATCACCCAGCGAAGGATCTCTTTGAACAAACAAGGTTTCCCACAAATCTAGAGGGACTTTGCAGGGCTTGTGGACTCAGAGAAAGTTTAGGTCTTTGGGTCTCAGGGGAAAAAACTGGGAGCGTGGTTTGGGATCAGAGCTGGGAAGCACAGCTCTTTTCAAGGAAAGAGGAATAGTCTGCTTTGTAGATAAGCACAAGAGATAATGAAGAAACAAGTTTTGAGAAATTTTGTGCTGAAAGTCTTTTGAATTTCAGCAATTTACACCAAGACATTTCTTCCAACATCCAGCAGACAACTTGTGTGAATATATTTGTGATTACATGATCAGTGAAGGCTGTACATGAAGCAAAATCTTTGCCAGTGTTGTTAGAGATAATGGCATTAGGGAGAAATCCCAAGCAGGGATAATTACTCAGTGTTTAGTACGCTTGGTTATGCAAGCTGCCAAAAAAGTGGTGAATGTGAATACCTCCAAGGAAGGACTTTTCTTAATGATGATTTTGTTGTATCACCATCATGCATTTGTTTGCATGCAAAGGTGGGGTGTGTGCTGTTTATTTCCCTCAGAATAAAAGGAATAAATAAAGCTTGGCAAGCTGAAGTGAGGAAGGATGGGCAAGTCAATAAATCACAAAGTCATTAAGAGCAGGGAGCAGGTTTTTTATTGCATTGTGAAATGCACAGGAAGCACACAGGCATGAGTCCAGTTGCATGCATATTAAGAGATGAGCCATTGCATTTTGAAGATTAATATTTAGTGAGCAGGCATTGTAAAGGAAGACATTACAGGAGTAAAAATTAGAGGCTGTGAAGAGGTAATTGCTTGCTGTGACCACAGACTTCACAATGGAGCTGGTTTCCACACGCAGTGGAGTTTGTTGTCTCATTCATTATTGGGCTGTGGTGTTGTGGAGCTGTGGAGCAGGACAGCACTGTAGGGTAGCCTTGGTCACTTCACTTGCTTGGCTGAGTGAGACAAGGTGGTGGAGAAGAGGGCAAGAGGAGTCTTCATCCCCACCTCCAAAAAACCAGAATCCTTCACTCCCCAGAGTCCATACCAGATGGGTTAAAGTAGGTAAACTAGAAACAGAGTCTTCTCCCTTCTTCCCCAGCCCCCCTGCCAAGGGCTACAGATACAGCAGGGCAAAGGAGGAAGGCCAGAGGGAAGTGGGGGTGCCCATCCTCAGACTGTTTAGCAGACAGGTGGGTTACCACGTCTGGTCGAGATGTCCAACAGGCGCAGCAGCAATGCAGCCTGCAGAGCATCTGGGTGCTCCAAAGAAACTGGTGGTGTGCAGCTTGGAAGCAACAGCCAAGAGGGTAAAATGCTTGCAGGTAGTGTCAAAAGGCACCTTACTACCTGGTTACAGGGAAGGTATTTCCAGTTATCAGAAAATGTTTTAAAAGGAAATTAAAACAGGCAGAAGGTAAGCAGCTGGACAGACTGCCAAAGATGTCCTTAAGAAGTGCAGGTCGTGTCCACACCAGGGAAAGCGAAGGAGCAAATAGGTGGAAACCCATAGTAAAAGCAGACAAAATGGATTTTTGTGGAATAAATTTTGGGCATAACACCCAACAACAAAACCATTTTCAACTACATCAGGCAGAGGCTACTTGCCAGCCAGCACACAGGGCCTAGAGATGGCTGTGGGGGTATGGGAGCACTTGAAGATGACAGGACCATAAGAGCGAAGGCAGAAAAGATTTCTGTGTTGGTGTTTGCTGGAGAGGAGCCTCAGGAGACCTCCCATGCCACAGCTATTTCCAGCTGGAGATGAGCAAGAAACAGCCTCAGATTGAACTGTCAGAAGAGGAGGTTTTAGAACAAGTTGATGAAATGAATAGCAACAAATCACCGGGTCCAGCTGGGGTTCAGCCTGGGCTCCCAAGGAGACTCAATTACAAGACTGCCAAACTACTGACTACAATGTGTAACCCCTGCCTTCCATCAGTCATGTGCCAGGAAATGGAGGTGGTAAATAGGATACTCTCCTTAAAGAAAAGAAAAAGAGCTCTGGGAAACCACAGTCTTGTCTGTCTGCCTTCCCTTCCAAGGAAATTGTCAGGCAGTATGATGAAAAGAAGACCAGACAGACAGGTTGAATTGATACCAAAGATCTGTTATAGCCTTTCAGAAGAACTGGTAGGTCTGTGGATGAGGATGACTCTCTGGACACAGTTTGTCTGGCTTCCCCAAAAGGTGATGACAGGTCTGTCACCCAAGTGTCTGCTTATCGTTTAGGAAAGCACACAGATGTGTCTCTGTAGCAGTAGTGTTGATGATATGCACTGAGTTTTGCTCTCATCCTTGTGAGCGAGCTGGACTGAGCTCTGCAGGGGCTGAGGAGGAGGAGAGTCACCTGCCCTGCCCCTCTTGGGCAAAGCTCACTATGTCTTGGAGCTCCTACTGGGGGTGTGCCCTCAGTAAATATCATCATCATCATCTTCATCACTGACAGAGTGCCTTAGGTTAACACAAACCCCATAGTGCTATGTGATATACAGAAGCAATAATAATGAAAAGAATGGTTCTTGTCCATAAATATTTTAGCTACAATACATACAGTAGATGCTTAGAAACAGTATCCAAGACTGGATTTGATTTTTCTCTGAAGGATGGTTTCTAGTCTCGGCTGTTCCAGAGCACACCACCAGGGCTAATGTTTGGGTCAAAAAACCCTTTCAAGCCCACATCCTTCCCTGCAGCACCACTGCCTGGCCACCCTTTTGCTTGTACAGTGCATTATTCCTATCTTGTTCTTCTATTTATTGGGTCATGTCTGCTGGTGGAGAAAAAAATCCTGGGTTTTGCAAGTTGATTTTGAATGCTAATCTCAACCTGCAGCCTGCTTGTAAACCTGTTTAGTTTGGTCTTATCTGCAAGTAAAATAAATATCGAAGCTATTCAAAGAAATATGAGGAATTCCCAGTTTTGAGCTGACATCCTGGTTCCTGTGCCCTGATTTGGGTATGCTGGAAAGGAAACTTGGAATGGTTCTCCTTTTTTGGGATTTCTTTGGTCCTGTTTTGCTAATTAGAGTGAAAGACCACTGCTTGAGGTTATAGAATCAGCTGATAAACTTGTTTGTGGGGTTTAAAAGGTTAAATCAAACAAGGAAGCTGTTGGGTGTGCATTCAAAAATAAATTTCTGGTTTTGCCTTTGAACAGTAATGGTATATAATCTGATGACTAAAATGGAGGATGAGGAAATCTGTTGTTTTGAATGATTTAACCAGTTGTTTCCACAGGAGCACGTCAGGGAATCAAGGACACTTGATTTCCCTTCATTGTTCTGCATAACTGAATATATTTAGGTCATTATATCTGAATAAACCAAATAGCATTCTTAAAAACAACAACAAAAAGAAGAATTGTGATAGAAGCAGCAGGTTAAGCGTGGAAAATCAGATTTAACAATTTTCAGAGTCCTTTTTCCCCATTGATGAACTGGGGATTTACATGACTAATGTCTATTAAAACACTTAAATACCCTTTGCCTCAATGGGAGCTGACAATGGGAAAATAAATCCTGCCTGCAGCCCATTCTGTCGTATGAATCGAGCCTATGAGTGGTACGGTTTCTTGGTGGGGTGTTGGCTGGGGTGGAAAGCACAGCCAATGTTCATGTAATAGGTTTTCATCTCTGAAGGCAAATGTCAACATCAATTTACCTCTGGGATAAGTGAGACCTCCTGAGGGATCTCAGCCCTGTGTGGAGAGGTCAGAGCAGAATCCAATGCCCACATTTTAGCAGATGTGAGATCAGGCTGGCAGCCACGCAGGGAAAGGCTGATGAATGTTGTGAGAGTGGGATATGGTCCAAATCAGGATATTTTTTGAATGTGGAAGAAGGAGGACCAGTGATCAGAAATCAACTTTTCTGTCCTGAGCACCAGGGGACAGTTGTAAATAAGTTTCAGTAGCTGTTTTCTCTGTTAATAAAACAAAACATGTAAACACATCCTAGACGGCCATCCATCAGAGACATTTTGCATCACATACGTTTTATGAATACCAGATAATGGAGGAATGTAACAAATAGCCATTTTTGTCTCCCTCTTGAATACCAAATAACTGTTATTAGTATCTGTCAAATAAATAATGTGAATAATTTAACAAGACATCACTATTGTGCAAGAAATGATATCCCATTCTATTAAGCTTTGGAGTCAGTTATTGTGCAAAGATAATAAATACATGCAGTAGCTACAGCAATTATGCCCTAGAAATCTACATGAAGTGTTGCACTGCTTTAAGAAAAGGAAACCATTTGGGCTCTCTGCACACCATGCAAATTATGTGCCAAATCTTCTGCTCATGTCAACTGGTGTGGCTCCAGCTGTTCCAGCTGTGCTCTGTATACAGTGTCCTTTCATGACCATGCATGCATACACCTTCCTAGCTCCATCTCCTTAAGAAAAGTGTTTGTGTCCTTATCATGTCAGCTTGCCCTCTCTGCTTAACTTTTGGACCTTTTTCAGCAAAATCTGGCAGAGGTTTTGCAGGTAGGTTCCACAAACCTGCATGAAATCAGGGGACCAGGAAGGGAAGACATCATGTCAATGAAGCCAGTACCTGTCCATGCCATGCATCTACAGGAAATCTATCTGAATGCTGTTGGTCAGAGAGCCACAGGCATAAAGAAAGGTGTAACATGAAATATTAGAGTGAAAGGATTTCAGTGATCACTTGGAAGCTCCTGGAAGGCATTGGCCTCCCCCTCCAAACAGGGCCACACTCACCTGCTCACAGTCTTGGGATTGCACATCAAATAGCTTACAGCTATTTCAATGATCTTTCTGGATTCCCACTTGTTATTCGTTATTTAATCACTCAAAATAACTTGGAAAGTATTTTTATTTAAAATTACTATTTAGGACCATAGAAGCTATTCTACTTACAGAAGACATTGGGGCCATTACCTTTTGCTGGTATTTTACGTGATAAAACATTTCATTCTGTACATAGAAAAGTGCATTATTTTATTATTTCATATTTGCAAATTGTTTACTGCCTTTTTTTTTTTTTTTTTCTCAGAAAGAAGCCGAAGGAAAAACATATATCTCTCAGCTGAATTTTGAAAGCTTCGAGATGAGGGCTGACAATTTTTTTTGTGACCAAGACCTTGTGTCAGGACATGCTTTTTACCATCCCCATCCCAAACTGGCTTAGAGTACAAGAATATGAAAGACACCCTCCATTGTGGGAGGCATCTGCTTATTAACTGCTTTGTCTGTTATCTGACACTAAATGATGGGGTTAATTTTTTAATGTCTTTCTCAGAAAAAGGATGCAGAAGACTGCCTGAAAAAGTACCTGTCTTAAAGCTAATAAAGGAAATGCCTCAAACATTGAAAGCTGCCAAAACTAAGACAGCCTGGACAACTCTCATTTGACTGGGGTACATCTACAATATCTTGGGACCAAACTGAGTTCTCTAAAGGACAGCTGGGCTGTGGAGTGCAACAGATTGGCACTGTGTACACTGAGGGTTTGTTTCTGGAATTGACCAGAGCTGCAAACCCAGTTGAGTGGTTCTCTGCATCTCATTTCTCACACCAGCAGAACATGGGTTGCACATGGCAACCCACTGTGGGCAGACATGGTCTGTTGTATGGCTGAATCCTCACCTGGAATCTCAGCCTAGCCTTGTTCTCTGCCACAGAATCCCTTTGTGATGGGGGAAAGGCACATGAACCAAGCTATTCAGAGATGGCAATCTGCATCTTGTGGTACCCAGCTTGAAATCTCAGGATTGGTCTTGCAGGAGTACTTGGCATGCACAGTTGCATCTGAAATCAATAGAAGCTGTTTTCTGAGCCTATAAAGTGCTGTAGAAAATATGATGTACTATGAAATGATAAGCCTTAGGCATTTCAAACCCTCCATCCTGACTTAGTGGGTAGTTTGGAGTGTTTGCTCAGTGTGTCTTGGCTCTCTGTGCATAACCATCTCCACTGATAATTCATCTCACCAGAAGCACCGTGAGAGTCAGTTAAATGTTTGTGAAATGCTGCATTCAGAGCAGGGTGTGAGATGTGTGCAATAAATAAGACAGTCATGCATTGATGATGAGGACAGGCAGAATTTTGAGGAGCAATTAGTGAGGGAGGGGTCAAGTGGAAAAAACCCTCAGTCATATAGTGAAATAATTAAAGATGTTTTGTAACCCATGTGCCCATAGGAAGTGGTAACAATTGCTCAGACAACCATGCAGAATTAAACACTCATTTAGGAGATCTTGTGTAATACCATTCACCAGTTGCTTTGGTATTTGCAGAAGTGAGGTCTGAGCACGTCCCTTTGGTCTAAAAGAATATGATTGCATCCATATTGATATTTTTATATCAGATGAAAAACTGACACTTGTGTTTCAAAGAGCATCAAGGCACAAATGCCACCTCTGCTGGCAATGTCAGATGGCCTCCTCCTGCAACTACTATTTCACATGAATTTTAATGATGTGGAAATGGGGAAAACCTGAAAACACACCATAAAAAAAACCTCACCAAAACTCTGTGGAAGGGTTTTGCTGTGCTACAGAGATGCTGTCTGCCTACAGATGATTTCATTGTTCAGCTCCTTTTCTTCTCCTTGAACAACCTGGACTTTCATTAAATGTAAATGACAAAAAGGAAAAAAAAAAAAAAGGAAAAAATTAGGAGAACAAAAAGGAGCACTGTATGGATGGATGTTTTTACTGAGGTATGGTGGGCATGAGGAGCTTTCCTTCACAGCAAGAATTTCTGGTGGATTTGCCCACTCTTTTGGGAACATGAAAAAGTAAGGCACATTTACATGCCCCATCCAAATTAACATTTTCAGCTCAGTTTTTAGGGGATAAAGTCCTGCATACAGTAAGATATTTATTTAATCTAGTAAAGGAGGATACAAGCTTGGTAAGGCTGCTGAGATTGCTGATTTCCATTGTTGTATCAGCTCTTGCCCCAAGTAGTGGCACACTGCAAAAATGTTATTTGAGAAAATTACAATAATGTTTTCTGATATCTGCTCCAAATACACAAAATGCAAATTGTTTTGAAAGAGATGAATAGTGTGTTGCAAAGCACCATGCAATTAAATAATTGGTTGTGAGCATCTTTTCTCATTAAAATGAAGCAATTGTAAATAACAGAATGATATTTAAATGAAACTGTATGTAAGGCCAGTAAGAAAGATTTGCAAGAAACATTTGTAATTGTATTATCTCTAAGTAGAAAATTTATAAATTATAATGAATTATACAAATGTATCCTGACATAAAAGGGAAATGTTCGATCAAGAAGCTGAATATGTAGGGATTAAGTTCTTTATATTGAGGAAGTTTCTCCTGCCTGTATGTAATATTCATAAAATGTGTTACAAGTTTATAAATGGAATAGATATTTGCTAAAATATGAATTTAGTATGGAAGGTGTGTTTTAAATATTTAATGAAACAATTATGCTGTATTAACACTATGCTCTTTATTTCTTGGATTAAAAATTCACAGGGATTTTTATCCCTTGCATCTTTATTTGTCATAGACTTTATTAGAATTATTCTCCATACATTTTCTGAATCAGCTGAGTACTAATAATTTTCACATACATTTTAGAATACCTGTACTTTGTTCTTCAAATGCATTACAATATATAAGAAAGTGGACTCCAAGCCCGTCTCACTGCAGATCTCCTGTGTGCCTTTGGGGCAGTTAACTGAGCTTTGCTTTTGCAAAAGGGGGGATGGGATGAAGACTTGATCCCAAATATCTTCCTTGGCTGAACTTTCAGCTTCTGCCCATGCTGAATCAGTGGTGAGATGAAGTTAAGTTTCTCACTGTAGAAGCCACCCAGAAGCCACCCAGAGCCACTGCACCTTTCTGTAGTACAGACACTGCTTGAAGCAAGGGGCATTACCACCAGGTCCTGCACCATCTTAACCAGGTAACTGGATTTAAGATGAACCAGCAAGTGAAGCATAGCAATCCATGCACAGGCACGGAGGTACAAGCAGGGAACAGAAAAGGAATGGTCACAAACTCCAGGCTGTTTACAGCTTGGAGAATGAAATGCTGTTCTGACTGCTAATGGCTGCTGATCAGAGCTGAAGCACCTCTTCTACAAAGACAGGCTGAGAGTTGCTGTTGTTCAGCCTGGAGAAGAGAAGGCTCCAGGGAGACCTTAGAGCATCTTCCAGTACCTGAAGGGGCTGCAGGAGAGCTGTAGAGGAATTTCTTACAAGGGCATGTAGCAATAGAATGAGGGGGAATAGCTTCAAACTAAGAGAGGGTAGAATTAGATTATTAGGAAGAAATTCTTCTCTACAAGCTTTTGAGGCACTGGTGTAGGTGGCCCAGAAAAGCTGTGGATGCCTCATCCCTGGAAGTGTTCAAGGCCAGGTTGGAGGGGGCTCTGAGCAACCTGGACTGGTGGGAGATGTCCCTGACCATGGCAAGGGAGCTGGAACTAGATGGTCTTTAAGGTCCCTTCCAACCCAAATAATTCTATGATTTTATGACCTCTTTTAACTTGTGGAAAGCGAGGTTGGAACTCCAACGAAGGGCAAGGATCAATATTTACAGTCCTAGCAGCTTTGTGGCTTTTCCGCCAATATCTCAGCAATGCTATCAAAGAAGTATCAGAGAAGAAACTCAGAACTGCAGTGACATCTTGCAATGAAGAAGAAGCTTTTAGAGAAGGATTTAACACAACATCAGCCAGGACAAGCATTACTGGCAAACTTCATGTAGGATTTATCCAAAGGTGGTGAAAACAGCCTTTGAAACAGAGACAGAACTCAGTGTTCCAAGGTCAAATTTACTGATAACTGCACAAAGATGTTTCTACATTTTGCTTTGCCCAAGTTATCAGTGTAATACTTGCAAGGAAACTGTTTTGGAAAATGGCTCTCTGGAGTGCTACTATGCTGCTCTGTGCTCTGGAGTGTAACAAGGTAGAACTCACATCTCATTTCAGGCAGTGTTCTTCTCATAAGAGAACTGATCCCAGATTAGCTCTGAAGACAACAAAATGCTACCTGTAGCCATTTTATTTTTATTTGCTGTGGAATAAAAAGAAGATTTAAACTAAGTGGTTTAATTGATGCAAGACCCGCTGTTCAAGCAGCAGGTTTTATTACATGATCAATTTAAATACAAAGAAAGAAAATCCTGCTGTAGCAGACCCTAACCTGGGTACTGATAGAGCACTGTCAGCACTTGCAGTAAAGGACTCTGTGTCTGACAACTGAATTTATTAGAAAGAAGGATCTGGGCTCCAATGGATTCAGTCTTGATGAAAAATTAATGGATTTATAAGTCTCCTTTGAGCTTTTTGAAACATTAAAACCTATTTTTATTTGTATTACCTTGATTTTAATGACTATTCTCTTATTTGTGAACTGTGCATAAATATTGACCTTGTCAGATGTCTGCTCCCTCCACTGGTGGAAGGACCCTGGCAGCTCCCTGTGCTCTGCATCTTCTGCTGAGCTCAGAAAGTGTCTAGCTGATGTGGCTGAATTTTTGCTCCATTCATACGATTAGTTTAAGAATATATTTATAGAATAATTATCTGAATGTAGTGTAACTTGATGGAGGAGTGCTTTCTAAAATCAGATGGGTTGAGCAAGAAATGTCATTTGTGCTAATCTGTCTGAAACTGGGTAAGTGTGAAATGTGCTGTAGAGAGGAATTATCTCTTCTGTGACATTATAGGCCAGGAAAAAAAATCTGTTTATTACAGAAAATATAATGGATTTATAACAAAACCTTAACTTACTCTCGCTCATTTCTGTTTAAGTTAATGCGCCATTAATTGTGCATTTTTGGATATAATTTGAGGGGGGTAGGACAAACTATCTCTAGCACTGCAGCCACTTAACGGTAACAATCACATTTTCCTTTTAATAGAGTAAGTTAATTTTTAAAGTGATCTACAGAGGAACAGATGGGGGAACGAATTCTCTGTGGGTATCTCCCGCTGCACCAACACTCGGAGCACAGAGCAGAGCCTGGTGCCAGGCACGTCTACCTTGCAATTCTTCCTTCCCTTGTTCTCCTGTTATCTTATGTCAGATGACCAGAAATGGAAAAACAGCCTCTGAAGGTAAAAAAATTCCTCTGGTGTTTGAGCAATCTGCTTGACAAACAAATTCCTTGCTGGGCTGCAGCATCCAGCAGCAGGGTCCCATCTTAGGGGTTTGTCTGCGTGTCTGTAAGCGTGACAGGCTCCAGCAGCAAGGGAGGAAAGTGGCTGCAGAAGGAAAGGTGGGAGGGGAGTCCCTGGACCAGTGATCACAGTGAAAAACACAAGAATAATTAACTGCTTCCTCATCTTCTCTTTTGTCTCCCTGCTGACATGTGGACTCCTGCTACGCAGGAAGCAGAAGCCCCTCTGGCTTCACTTAAACTGGGATTTCGCTCCAGATTTCATCATGCTATTCTCTCATAAATTATTGCTCCACAAATTTATTTGTAGAAAAAGAGAGCAGCGACGCATCAGCCAGAAAGCAGACTCGAACTGTGGGTTTTCCATGTCCTGTGATTTTGGAAGGAGGTCTTGGACAAGGGGGACTTGGAGGCTGGAGACTGCTCTAGTGGGTGGTCTAAGCATCTCCCCATGCTCCTGCAGTGTGCCCTGTCCTCTCTTCCCCATGCACACACCCTGATGCCAGCAAAGGGGCTGGATAATAACACCTGATAGCTCCAATCCAATTTTTAAACAGAAAGTGTGCCTCAGGTTACCAGCAGGAGCACGGTGTCAGTTCAGGCAAGCGGTTCAGAGCTGCTGCAGGGAATAACAATCTCACTACTGCAGAAGGAGTGGCTGGGTGGCTCAGGCTCCTTCAGGGTGCCAGATCTGCACTAGCCAAGAAAGGAGAATCCTACAACATGCAGTTAAAAAATCTTTAATAACAGTAATTACAGCAGAGAAAGTAGGACAGAAACTGATAAAACCCCTACCCTTCTTATTGACATATTTTTCTTTAAAAATGTTGCCTACATCTGCTGCTGACCTCTGAACCTCAGAGAGTGTGCAAAAGGTGAACATTGGTGCATGAGAGAAATGCACCCTAGCCCATAGGGCATGATGGTGTGAAGCATTTTTAACCCTTCTATTAAAGTGATTTACATAACAGGTAGAGCTGATTTTGAGAGGTCTGTATTTAGACATGTAAGAGATGGAGAGGGGAAAACAATCACCTTAGTAAAAGCTGGTGCCTTTTCTTTTTCAAAGAATGAAATTATTGTCTACTGTATTTGTTACTAATGAAAATAATGTTGTGTTTATCTGAAAAACTTAGTTTCAGGCCTTCAAAAGAAGCAGTGAGGTGCCCCAGAACAATGCTGTAAATAGCATTTCATCTGCCTGTGCTCAGACGAGGAAAGGGAGTGCTGGGAGCTGGTGGGAAACAGCACAGCCAAGAAGGAGGTGCCTGCTGCCTGGAGAAATGCCTCCTGTGGTACCTGGAGAGCATGTGGGCACACATCATCCCTCTGCTACTGGGCAGGGGTTTGCAGCATGTAGATCCCAGATGAGGGATGACAGGATGCTGTGGGGCACCACTGACGTTTCTGGGAAGGTGTCTCAGGAGACAAGTATTGGTGTGACAGCTACCAGTGTGCCCAGCCCCTGCCACCAGTGATGCCCAGTAACACAGGTACCATGCAGGGCATCTCCTGGCCATGCTCCTGGCTCCCTGGGCCTCCCACAGGAGCTTTGCCACAGGCAGCAGCATTTCTCCATGTGATCAGGCCCATCCCGGGCTGCCAAGAGCCACAGTGAGGTGTGCAAGCTAATAGGGTATATTTACACATCTGGTCCTTTAGGGCTGAAATCTGGGGATGAGTTGAAGCCTCAGCTTTAAATTAATGCTCCAAAGGCACCTGTTTCTGTAGGGTTTGATTGAAATGCACTTTTTACCCCCAGTGAAAAAAGTTCCATAATGTCTGTTTTGACTCTGGAACTACAAAGTCTAAGCAAAAATGAAACACCCTCTCTGGAAAAAAAAAAAAAAAAAAAAATGCATTTATCTGAGCATTTTAGAGCTATGACAAGAATTTTAGACTTATGCTGGGAGTCTTTCAATTTCAATTGAACCTACCCCCTCCTGACTATCACCCTCCATCCTAAACAGACACCTATACACTCATGCAAGTTTGATTTCGTAGAATCACAGAATATCCTGAGCAGGAGGGAACCCTCAAGGATCATCTTTTCCAGCTTCCTGCCCTGTACAGGATACCCTGAGAATCACACCATGTGTCTGACAGTGTTGTCCAAGCACTTCTTGAGCTCTGTCAGGTTTGGTGCTGTGACCACTTCCCTGGGGAGCCTGTTCCAGTGCCCAGCCACGCTCTGGGTGAAGCACCTTTTCCTAATATCCAATCTAAACCTCCCCCGACTCAGCTTCATGCCATTCCCACAGGCTGAACAAGCCAAGATACCTCAGCCACTGCTCATGTGGCACCCCCACCTCAGTTGTTCCTGGTATGGCTTCCCCAGCATGTTATTTCACAGCATGTTACCCATCTGGATGGCCCAGAAATGGTTGGGCCAGACTTCCAAGTATTTGAGATGAGCTCACCTCAAAAAAATAGCATTATTTGATGAGATGGAGATTTTAAATCCTGGGTTTACTCCTAGCTGTTTCTGGCCTCCCCGGGCCTCCAGCAGAGCTGGTTTGCCTTTTGGCCAAGTTGAGGAGCACTCTTAAAGGTAAAACACACTAAATAGCCTGTGTCTATGTGGATTAGAAATGAATCACTTTGTCAGAAAAGGATCCTTTAAAACAGTTGCAAATTGCTTGGGTGGGCATTGCATTAGATTTATATGTGCCCAATCAATATGTTTGTGTATAGAAGTATGTAAAGCTGCATCAGTTCCTAGCAAATGCAATATTCATGTCGGTGTGGTGTCATAGGCATCTCTCCCCATTTTACCACAGCCAGAGAAAAGTCTGCAGTAAGTGCAGGACTGGCAATCTCACATCTTGGCTACTCAGCAGTGAGGATCAGAGAACAGAACAGGAAAAGACTGACACATTCAAATTCTGATGGCTTTGCAGAAAAAGGAAAAAAGGCACCTGTTCCAGCTACAGTGGTGGTCTGACTCTTATCTGAGAGCTTTCTCCAGGCTTGGCAGTGGTGGCCTTTAGCAATGGCAAAAGGAGGCTTCTCAAGGAAGGGTTCAGCTCTCAGAATGGCTCCTGAATAACTGTGGACACGTTGGGCTTAGCCAGTGACTTTACCTCCCTCTTGACCCAAAACTATTGGTTCTTCTAGCATGAGTTAAGGAATGTCAATTTACCCCCAAGACTGATGTGCACAGAGATAAATAGGAAATCGTATGCACCCTATCAGCGTTTTTCCCTTCATAAATCCAATTTCTGATTCTGTTATGTCATGAATCTCATGACATGAAGGAAGTTCTAGGGGTTTTTCACCACCTTGGACCACTCCTCTAATGTATCACGAAACCATTTTTAAAATGCAGTTTAGCTGGCCTGGTTCCCAACAAAAAAATAAACTATTTCCAGCCCCTACCAGTTGCATCCTACATATCCTTCAGGAACCAGCCAAGGGGCTTAAAGAGTCAACCATGTTATGGGTGCCAAATCTCTTAGTTTATCATTAAGTCGATAATACACTTCAATCTCATTACTATTCTATCATTAGGATCTGAGTGGTTTGAATGTTTGACTGAGTGGGGGATTTTTCTCCTCAGAGGTATATGAGATGCTGCCTCTCAGCAAGGTGTCCTGAAAACCTTTTCTTAATGAACAAGTGATTAAAAGGCTTAAGTGCAAGCAAGCATCCAAAACACAAGCTGCATTATCACAGAATGAGCCAGGCTAACCCTCAGCACTGCTGGGAGCACTGAGGTCCTTCTCAACACTGTTGTTCTCTCTCAGTGGTAGCTGCTGGGCAGTGTCCCGTGGGCAGGCTGTGCTGTGGCCCAGGATCCAACATGGATGTCTGGCTCTGCCTCTACCTGCACAGCAAAGCCACTCCGGGGCAGGGCTGGCTTTTCCCTTGTTCCTGTGCACGTTTCTGGTCCCAGGCAGCTCAGGAACATGCTGTAAGTGTCCTGCTCCTACCCAGGCTGTGCCTCCTTTGAGCTGGTTGCCAGGACTAGCACAGACAGGGAGTGACAGTGAGACAGAGTCCTCAGTAGTTTGTACTTCTGTGCTTTCACAACATCAGATTTTAGTATTCTGTTTATTTAGGGTTTCATGTGGAGATTCAATGATATAACACCTGGACTTCAGCATCCCTTCTCAAGGCTTGGAGATGACTGTCAAAGGAACACATATGCAAGGAGTATCAGCCAAGGAAATGCAGCTTTCCCAGAGTGGAACCCTGGTCCTTCAGAAATCAGGAGAAGTTAGCCAATAGTTGCAGCAGAGATCAAATGTCATCTCGTTTTCTTCACTAGATGTGAGTGTTGTGCAGGCATTCCAAGGGTGCTGCTTCTCTGAGGGATCCCTGGGTGCTGCTGAGGCAGTGTGTGCTTGGTATCTGCTTGTTCCCCAGTTAGGTATGAGAAGAAGAGGAAGGCTCTGAGAAAAGCAATGGTGGGTGTCTATCACTGCATGCCAGGACCTCTGGGACCTCAGCATAGAACCAGGCCAATGATGGACAGGGTCCTTCTAGTGGCACAGGCTGCTTATTATCTGAATGAGGAAAGGTGGAGAAATAAAAATAAAACCTTCTCGCTGACCTTTGGTAGAAATTTCTCTTCCATTTGTTTCTATGTCTGCCCTCTTCTCATTTTTCCCCAGTAACTGAAACAGCAGCACGAGCTGACACTATCTGTCATTACCCACATCATTCTCTGTGACTGGTTCAATTAACTGCCCTCACAGATGTCTTCATGTTCCTGAGAAAAAAAAAGTTTCATTTCCCTGGCCCCAGAGAACCTATCTGTAGGGATGTGGTCAATTTTCTGCCTTTGCTGCCCCATGGAGTTGTCTGGCTGATGTGTTCTGTGGTGGCTTCATCACTTTCTATTTCTTGCTGACCCCAGAAGTACCAGATGCCTGCACCATCCCCAGCACCATGTCTGAATTTCACCACCACTGAGCAGGTTAAGCCTCTGAGCTGGCCTTCCCAGCAGCTGCTACCCTGTGGCTGTTTTACCCTTGTTAAGCAGCTGTGGTGAGCTCAGAAGTGGCTTTAAGGGGCTGCCTGAGCAGGGATCCTCACTGATGGCCCAGGGCAGGCACAGTGGCTGAGACCTGAGGAGGAGCCATTCTCCTCTCTGTACCACAACTGGAGAAGAGTTGCTCAGTTTGCCTGTTTCTCTGCTGGCCAGTCTATTCTGGATCATCTTTCTATTGCAATTCTTTTTAGTGACCTGAAAGTAACACCGTTGGCTCTGATTTAGCTTGTGGTTTCTCTATAGATAGCATCTAGGCACTTAGGACTTCCTCGTAGGTTGTCATTAAGGAGTGTGTATTAATCTCCAGAACTGCCTTTTTTCTTCCAGAGGCACCTCTTCTCCTTCCAGTCGTTTGAGATACTGGCAGAAAAGGAACATTTTGCATTTGCAGACACGGGGTTACGACCTTGCTTCAACTGAAGAAGACTTTTGACAGAGGAGAAGTTAGTACAGTCCAGGTTGTAATAGACTTATCTGGTTCCAGACCTCAGTTAACATCTCATTCCTCTTCACCTGAAGAGAAGAGGCAGTACAACTGAGCTAATATAGCTCGCCCAGGGCTGCGAGCAGAGAGTGCTGATTCACTGGAGAGCAGGGAATCCAGGAGAAATACTTTATTAACTTCTCACCCTGCTGGTAGGCTAGGTGGAGGGGGGGAGTGAAATGGAGGCTTAGAATTAAAAGTCTGATAATTTGCCAGGGAGATGATGACAAAAATCAAAAGGGAAAGCACATTTTATTTTCAAAGTTCAAGAAGGGTATTACAATCAAGAAGAGGAAAGCAAATTGAAGCATTAAAAATAAAGCACTTGATAGGAGCTCTTCGAAAGGGTGGCTAGAAAGTATTTCACTCAAACTCTCTCACGACACCACCACATTCCCCTGTTCTCTCCATTTCCCCCCAAGTGACATCCATTAATTGGATTACAGCTGTTTGTGATGCCAGCCGGGCTGCAGCCAGGGTGTGGCTAAGCACAGGCAGTTTCAGGCTGTGCAGGAAGGAGCTGCTCTGAGTAACTCTGATCCCCAAAACCAGCTTTGCAGTCCCTGACTCTGTGCTGGGCTGGATGTTGCAAGAAGGTTTACATCACAAGTCAGGATGGTTAAGTCACTAGGGAAGTACTGTTGAATACTGAATTCTAATGCCCTGATCTGTAAGGAGTTGAGAACTTTGTCTCCTTCCTTTCCTTACAGGATGGGCTGACCCAAAACAGCAGTGATGGGCAGGGGCTAGTCAGACCCTCTGCTTAGTCTGGCATGATGATGGGGGGCTGGCAGAGAAAAGTACAACTTTACCTAAAGCCTGGCTTTTGTGCTTGGTGTTGTTCAGCTGTGCATGCAGGGAGCCCAGGGATGCTCTGCCAGGGCCCAGGAGCAGAGCTGCTGCCACTGCTGCCACCATCATCACCACAATTCCCCTCCTCCTCCTTCCCAGCCCAGGGTCCTCTCTGAAATCTTTAACTGGTGACATTGCAGGGGTTTCTGCTTAAAAACTGAAAACTGTTTTATCACATATATATATGAAAACTGAGATATATATGTGTATATATCTATATAGATATAGATATATGTTTCTTTCCAATCCATCAGGCTGCTTCTTAGGTACCACTACTGTGTACAACTGTCATCACAGTACCAACACAAGGCAGAAGTGAACTGCCTGGTACAGTTTTACTTAAACAGTACTCCAACCTCCTCTGTGATTTAGTTGCTGAGCCTGAAAGATATGAGGACACGGATGCCAGGCCAGCATCTGTTTTAGCTTGGTCTTGGAGTGGAGAACAGGAGAAGCTGCAGGAAAGAGGTGGGGACAGGGTGCACACCACTGCTGCTCTCCCACGGCCCCAAACCCATCTACACACTTCAGCATCAGAGACTTCACAGGGAGATTGCAATCTCCCTGAAACTCATCCTTTCCCACAGCAGGAAGTCAAAGAGAAGCCAGGACATTAAATAGTCAGAAAAAAACCCTCAGCCAGACCAGCTCTTAAATGTAAGCTGCTTTTCTTCAAAAGCACAGCATAAATATTTCAGCAATTCTTCTGGTATTAGAATTGCCCAGATGGGCTGAGGTAAAACATCCATCCCAAACAAACACAATGCGTCAAATTGCGTTGTATAAGATCGCCTCCGCTTGAGGGGTGCACACCAGAGCTGCGGGAATGGCAGGTTGGATTGCACGGGCGGGTCAAGTACTTGTGTTATAATAAAGATTTCCATTTATTTCAAAGGCCTATTAATTGTTTTAGTGATGCAGGGAGAGCTGTTGTCTTAATTCTGACCAGTAGTGTGGGGAATGCAAAAGCTGGGAGCAGGGCAGATGGAGACGGCACCGGTTGTGGTCGGAAGAGGAGGTCAGGCCAGTGCTTCCCTTTGGGGTCTTTGGCTTCATGGGATGGGCAGTCTGGGACATAACTGACAGGGGAACAGGGAAAGGTGAGCAACACCTCTCTCAGCCTACCACCAAAACAAACACCTAAAAAGAAAAGGCATTCCTGAACTCTCACGACAGAAGAAAACGTGTGAGGAAGGCAAAACCCTGTGCCCAGCAGACACTTCTGTGACAGAAGTATGGGCACACTGTCTTGCTGTGCAGGCTCCTGCTCTTGCCACAATGCTTGTATGCCAGGGCTTTGCTGAAGTGAAGGTAAATGCAATCCATGGGATTTGGGAGAGACCTGGCACAGGAAACTAACAGCAAAGCAAGGGGAAGGAACTGGTACAGTGTGAGATAAAATGAAGAATGGAAGGGCTGTGGGGTGGCAGCAGCCTTATCGTGTTTTTAAGCCTCAATCTAATTAAAAGAGATACATAATTAAAATGAAGTAATTAACCGTTTTGTAATTAAATACAAAAATAATTAAGCTGAAATTGAGCACGATAACATCCAATTGTCAGGACAGGATTTATTAGTACTTTAATCTGATGAATTATTTTCATTGTTCTACTGATTGCGTTCCTGTGGAAAGAAATCGGTCGTTTCTGTAAGAAGGGACACAAGTTGTTATTCCATGTCCTGTGGGCTTCCTGAAACCTGAACAATGACACAATGAGTATATAAACCATGATTCCACATTTCTACAGAAAGGATTGCATTTTTGTCAGTGCCCCTAGAATTTTGTATTATAATCTACGTTTTTCATCATACTTGTTTGCAGCTATTCGGTCTGTGTAAAATGTAAAGCACTTGGCCTAAAAACTGACTTTATTGCTGCATAAATGGTGATGTTCTGTATGGAATTTCAGATCAGAAGAAATACATACATAGACATGAAGTACATTACAGTGTAGCAAGTGAAGGAAAAAAATTACCACCACATTTTGAGAATCAGACCCTGAGCTATCAATGTTTATCAACCTGCTTCTGTTTCTCTGTGCTCAGGTGTAAGGTGTTGATGTGCTTTGCTAGATAAGGGCAACACAAAGTGGGGTTACAAATGCCCAGAGTAAGTAAAGGCCACTTATTCTGACGACTTTGAACAGGCTTGGGTACATGGCTTTAGACTTCCCACCTTGAGCAGAGGATCAAAAAAGTCTTTTCTTCTTCCTTTGTGCCAAGTGACAACTCAGTATCGCTCATCTCAGAACAAGGGCATGTCTTGGTGCCTTGCTTGTCTTCCGTGGAGCTGCAGTGATTTATGAAATAACTGAAGTCATCTGGGCAAAACACAACGAAGAACAGTTAGAAATACTGTAAGGACGGAGATCCATCTTTCATTTGGACGTTTTCAGCTGACAAATTTCTTGCTGGCATGGGGATTTAGGACATTGGTAGTGTCCTTCATTGCTCTTTACTTGAAGCATATTGCTATTTGTGTAGCTTTTGGTCCTCTGTGCTACAAGTCCTGTGCTTGCAACAGTGATGGAGTGAGCCTTGTCCTGTGTGAATATATATTAGAAGCTTGCTGGACTCTTCTAGACTAAGCATCTATTTCAAGCAGCTGCCTGTAACTGAGGAGAATGGTGACCTGTGGACCTTTTTGCAGCCTCAGTTCTGTACTTGGAAAAAAAATAATAGAAGTGTGTATTTATCTGTGAAAAGAGTCGTCTCTGTTAAGATCACAGGAACTACTGCCAAATTTTTCGGCCTTGTTGGAGATGGGATACTGGGCAAGCCTGGCTTTAGATGCCTCAAAGAAAGGCATAAGAAAGCCAAGATGAGCAGATGTCTAATGATCTTCTGCTCACATAGTTCTCTAATATTCAGACTGGTGTAATGCACAAAACCACAGGTTAGGACCTATTCCAGAACCTGTTGTCCAATTTAAGGAGCAAAGCCGGTGGTGGTGGGTAATTAATGGGAAATGTGTACTGCAAAGAGAAACCCAGCTGTGGTAAGTGATACAAAAAGTATGCTGGTGGTGAGTTGTATAGCCTAGAAAATACTTATCCTATAGTAAATGTCATCTGATTGTTCAAGAAAATGATGGTCCTCCCCCACAAGGCTGAAAATGTAATGGTAAATTCCCTTATAGATGCCTCAGGAATACTGGAAAGATGGCAGAGAGGGAAAAACTCATAAATGAGAAAGAGAGAGAAAGTTGAACAAGCTGATTTATGGGGAAAGATTAAAGTAACTAAATGCACATCACTCAGATAAATGACATCTCAGGGGAATGTAATTGCCGACTCCAAGGACTTGAAGGATTGGGCACCTAGGAATGAGAAGATTCCCCAGGGCCTCACAAGGCTGGGAACTATATAATGGGGAGAAATGGGTGAAACTGCACAAATGAAAATTCAGGTGGAGGCATGAGAAATGTTTCCTTATGGAGACATTTCATGAACTACAAAATCCTCTCCTAAGGGGACCAGTAAAATCTTGGGTTATTTAGCACTAGGCTAGAAAAGCACTCAAAAAAGTACTAAAAGGCACAAATCTGCATCTGCAGTGAGTTCAGTGGGTAAGTTATAACCCTTTTCTATCTCTCTGTACTGTTTGTCTGTCTGTCTGTTTGTTGTTTGTTTGTTTGTAACAAAGCTGGGCTATTTGTCCCTCTTCTATAGCATCTGCCTGCAACCCTTTGGTCCTCTGCACTCAGCATCTTTGGTGGCCCAAGCCCTGTTGAGCCCCATGTTCTGATGCAGCAGATCCTCTGAGCTGAGTCATGCCTCGAGGGGGTGCCACACCGTGAGGAGATGACCCCTCTGCTTTGTACCCTGCCAGAGGGGTTGTCACTTGCTAACTGTGTAGCATCTCTTGACTTCCACCTCGTTCTGCTGGCAGCAGCAGCAGCAGCAGAGGTGGCGGTCTGCTGGCACGCGCCCGTGGAGCCAGCCCTGGGTGACAGCCAGTCACACATATGCAGCAGCAGGAACAAAACTCCTGACCTTCACTTCCAAAGACATGGACCTCCATGGAAGGACCCACCCACCTAGCTGGTCCACAGTATTGTGAGGAGTTAATGCATGCAATTCAGTAATGGATAGCAGAGTGAATAACTAAGTTTTATTACCTGTGACACCAGATTGCAGAGTCATTTTAGGTACACTGTAATACTCAGAACACAAATTGATCCAGGGAATAAACTTTTCCAAGAGGCAATGGATTAAAAAGATTTCAAAATAAAAACAGAACAAGGATATCAAGACTCCCTTTTGCCCCAGAGAAAAAGTACAGGGGGCCACACTTTACCCCATTATTCATCTGCTTCTTTGATGGCAGCTAAGCAGAGCTCAACTGGTCATTCTTCTCCCAAGCAAGTTGAGAGGGCACAGTGAGAGCTTCACAGCTGATACCTGAGGAACAGCCGGTTCCCAAGCTCACCTACATATTCCACTAGCTGGGGGCAGGAGCTGGGGAAGGGGTTATTCTAACAAGCTGGATTGTGCCCACACTGAGATCCATCCCAGCTCTCCTGCTGGGGCTGTGCTTTCTGGTACAGGTCAGGCCAGCCCAGGTCAGGCCAGCCCCTACTTTACACTGGTGACAAGGATAAGGACAAGATGTGCCATCAGACTAAGGCAGGCAGAGGCAGCTCACTGCTCTAACTGTTCCATGGGTAGAAACTGTTCATTGCCTTAATCTGTGCCAGGCAATGAAGAACAGACTGACAGAGATTTTTACCTCTTTGCCCTTTCTGTCTGGTTTCCCTGCTTCTAATTTTTTTACACAAAAAAGAGAAGATGGGGCAGAATGAAAACAACGTCAGCATCAAAAGGATGATAGTCTCTGCATGGATGTCTACATTTTTCATTCTTACAGGGTGATGCTTGCATCAGTCGGTGCTTGCAATGCCCAAGAGCGCCTGTTACCAGCAGCCAGGATCCTCTCGACTGGCTGGGAAGAAAGCAGCGGCATAATAGAGCACCAGCAATTTGTCAAGCAGTTATAATGCACTAATCAGGGGGGTGGAGGGGAGAAAACTCTGCCAAGACTCAGCCAGCTCAAAGGGAGCTGCTGCTTGTGCACAGTGCTGGGGCTCTTTCATTTGTGGGTGAGACCAATAACTTCCCAGAAGCTGATCAGTCCTGGGATTGAGGAGGTAGCCTTGGCTGCCCTGGCTTCACTGGCTGGATCATGGCTTTTCTGCCTCCCTGGTTCCCATACAGCTGCCCTGTGCTGATGAGCAATGCCATGACCCCCAGGTGCCCCAACAGCAGGAGATGGTGGCACTCAGCATGAGGACAGCTCTCTAAGCTGCCCGCAGCAGTCCTCGGCCTGTCGGGGATTTACTCAGAGACCAACACTGTCACCTACTTGAAGGTCAAGAGTTTGGCCCACTTAGAGACAAGCTATTTGCCATGAAGTGCCACTTAACACCTGATTTACTGAGCTTACCAGACATAAGAAAAAACATTCCAGTCCTTACTTGGCACTCTCCTTGGTGTGTGGGGTTTTTTGTTTTGTTGTGGGTTTTTTTTGTTTGTTTTGGTTTGGTTTTTGTTTTTGTTGTTTGGTTGGTTGGTTGGTTTTTGTTTGTTTTTTGTTGTTTTTGTTTTTTGTTTGTTTGGTTCTGGTTTTGGTTTTGGTTTTGGTTTTGGTTTTGGTTTTTTTTGGTTGGTTTGTTTTTTTGGTGTTTTTTTGTTGTTGTTGTTAATGCAGCAGATTTCAATCAAAAAAAGCATTTGAAAGCATTGACAGGCACAAATAAAAATATAACCATGCAGACAGGTAGCAAGGGAAGAATTGCTGCAGTCTGGTGGAAAACTGGGGGATATTTCTTCAAATCAGCCCCCACAGTCCTTAAAGATGCTTAACCTTCCCCTGGGATTGCAAAGAAACCTTTGGAAAAAGAGATCTCCCCTGCATCCAGCATTGTCTACATTCCTCTCCTCCATGGCCAGAGCAGATAGGCGCAGTATTGATTCATTACTCCAGGATTTTTGTGGGTGGAGAGGAGGCTGTACTGCGTATTCCCCGTGCTATCTTATCATTAATGCATTAAGGAGCTGAACAAGCAATAAGGGCAAATGGACTTCAAAACACAGGGAACTGTCTCCACAAGGCTGAGGCTGATTTACAGCAATTACATCTTGGCAGCACCGCCAGGGCCCATTAAGGCCCGCACCTGCCTGTAACTTGAACATTCCCCGGTTTCCAGGGGGCACTCGCCATTAGTCACCCTGGCACTGCCACCAGCCCTCCTCGGCCGTGAGGGAAGGCAAGATGTAAAACAATGTGGGGAGGATTAACAAAAAGTTAATAGGCTGCAGAGCGCAAATTGATCTGAACTTCAGAGTCGGATACTGTTTCAGATGCCGGGATGCTCTGCTGGCCTCCTTCCAAGGTCTGAGGGGAAGGGATTGGAGACAGAGCCTGGAGCCATTGCATTTGACTCAGGTTTTCCTTGTCTCTCCGCTTTGTGTTTCATTACCAGAGGTGGACTAGCTGCTCAACTATTAATTTTCTCTCCCTGTTTTAGAATTTTTATTGCTTTTAGAAGGGTGTCTCTTTGTGACACCGTTACTGTACAGGGCAGCTGTGTACAAATCACCAAGTGAAAGTGTAGCACTGCAAACCCCACTGAGGGATGGTGCTGCTGAGGTGCAGGAAAGGTGGATTTGCCATGTGCCTGCTGTTTGCACCACGAGGGAAACCAATAAACTAAACCATCACACTAAAAATATGAAAAGGGTGGATACTTCGGAGCATTGGTGCACCCAGGATGCACAGGAAGTCTCGTGGCAGATCCCAGTGCTCAAAGAGATGAGGATGGATGAGGTTTAAGGGGAAGAGGCAGAGAAATATTTCATTCCAGATACCACCAGCACAAAAGACCTTCAGAGGAGTTAAAATTTACTCAGTGATCCAGAAGTGTTTATGGCCCACGTAAAATTTACCAGAAAAATGTCAGATGTCAGTGGATTGTATTAAATGTAAATATTACACAACTCACAGCCTCCGTTTCTTATTGCGGCTTGGCACGTAGCTCTGGTGGATCTCCTGTTTGAAGGGAGTCTCTGGAGGTGCTGCTGCTTGGCGGCAGGTCTGGAAAGGTTTCAGCATGAGCTGTGCTAGCCCACACCTCCCCTTGCCCCCGTGAGACACTGCCAGGCCGACTGGCTGACAACTCTTATGGTGGCAAATGGGCCTGGCTCATCAGAGAAGGCCACCCCGATGCGTCTGTGACAGACACTGCTGCGATGCTGACGTCCATCCTCCCCAGAATGGGTGTGCACCCTGGCAGCAGCCTGGCAGAGGGAGGAGAGGGCAGCAGAGGATGCTGTCCTGGGGACACCATTTCTGCCTCCAGTCCTGGGAGCCACTGAGGTGGGCACTGGCTCTGGGCAGTGTCTCCTACAGGCGATTCAGGAAGAGAGGAGAGAGCGTATGGGCAGTGCTCCTTGCTTGGAAGATGCACAAGAGCACGGTGGCAGTGGGATCATGCAATTGATCCCATTTGCATTTGCACTTGCACTTGCATTTGATAAAGGGGAAGACATTTTGTTAAAGCTGTCCTTGGACTTGGGCAAGTCCCACCAAGGCTGAGTATGGGCACACTGCTCCAACAACTCCAACCAGCCTGAGAGACATCTGGCTTGCTTACAGTACTGCTGGACCTCTAATCTGTTTTGCTGGCTATTTCATTAATTTAACAAATCACTTCTTCTTTGGCCTGGCCTGTGGATCTCAGATGCTGTATTGTGGGCAGGATGTGACTCAGGGCTTGGTACATCCTCTCTGTGTTGAGACGCCTTGAGGAGTTGTGATGCTAAGTCACATCAAGGTCTTTCTGCAGCCAGGCCAAGCTGAGGCAAATGAATCAGTGTAGGGCATAGCAGCTCATAGCCACAGATACTGGGAAAGGACTCCATGACCTGGAAATGCTGTTTTCTGTTGCCCTGTTGTTCACTGTGTGTGTTACTGTCATGGTACCAGCTCTTACAAAAAAAAACCCCAAAAAACAAAAACCACATGGAAGATTTTTTTTCTTGCTTTCTCCTCAGAGTATGTGGAGGGAAAAAACCAACAAAATAACCAAACCTAAACACTTGTGTTACAACTTATATCATTGAAAGCTGCAGTGGATTTCAGTGTACCTTCACCCTAAAGGATTATCCTTGACAATATTGTTCCTGAAAATCCCTCTCCTGCAGTCTCTGGGAAGCTCACTGACACAACATACACAAGCAAAACACAGGAGCCTGGCCCATTCCTGCTGCAAGATAAAAGAGGCTCAGAGTTATACTTCTACAATAAAAAACATAAATACAACAGGTTTTAGGAGGATCTTATGACAACTTAAAAGAAAAGTTTCTGCAATCTCTTTTACAGATAGAAAGATTTTTACTCTGTGCTTTAAGCAGTGAGTTGGCTATTTTTAAGTCAGGAGAATGTACACTAGTATTATCTGGAAATAGTTTCTGGAAAGCAATTTCAATTCCTGCAAGCATGTAAACAGGGATGATCCCCAAATACAATTTATATCATGTTTTTCTAACACAAGAGCCAAGACCTATTAGCAGTTCATTCATGTGTTTTCCAGGAAGCTGAGGAATCCTGTTGATATTTGGAGGAGAGAGAAATTTCCTGAATGAGCAAAATCTTTCTCTCCAGTCATTACTGCAGAGCCACGTTGCAGATTTGGCTTTGAGAACAGATACTTCTTGTGCAGACCAAAGAAACAAACTCGCTAACACCGTAAAATGAGATAAGCACGTGCAATTCCTGCAGATATTCATAACAAGCCGAGTCGCCATGTGCTTATCAGAGACCTTGGCCTTCGTGAGAACAGCAAAATGTTCAGTCATCCCCTCACTGTTAAGGAGCTGGAAGATGCCCCAGCAGCTCACTGCTCCTCCTGGCAGGCTTAGGCTCAAGCACATGCTGCAGTTCTGCATTTTGACCTCCAGAAGAATATTTGGAAATAAAAATGTGGATGTTTTCTGCTCAAGAATCCCAACCCTGGCAAAAGTCATTAACATAATTCGAGGCATTATTCACATATTTTGACCTGGCTGTATATAAGTGTGATTGTTTCTCCCCCCTCCCCAGTAAAAACATCTGGGCATGCACAGGAAAATTTCATACATGGTTTAGGGCTTTTAAACTTGGAGGTATGAGAATATATATGCTGGGAGCCCCCATGGACACTTCCACTTTCCTGACAGAGAAAGAGCATGTTTTTTTCCTGTCTTGTTTGACATATGCAATAATAACACTTTGCTTTCAATCTGTTAAAGCAAGCAATTGCTGCAGTGGTGAGATCTCCTTTGGATGGACACAGTTGAAAGGTTAGCAGTGTTTATTGATTTAATAATTCTCATTCTTTCTCAACAGATTATCTTTCCAGAGACATTAACAGAGGCAGAGCCCAGAAGTGCAGGAGAGCATCTCTGATATTTTAGGAAGGCAAAGGACAGAGGGAAAAGGTGATGAATTGCTCTGGTCCTGACCTATTAAGCCCCAGGCACAGATTGAAGATAGAATGGGAAATCCATGCACCTATTTTCTAAAGGGGACATTTATAAGAATGGTGTTTATGTTGACCTTTCACACCGAGGGTGTCCACCACTTCTTGTTACATGCTGGGTATCAATCACTGGTGCAGAGAGCAGGCAGGGAGAGATCTTGGCTCAGGACTTTCCTCCCCTGTGAGCTGATGAGCTCATGGTGACCAGGGAGGAACCTGAGTCATGGTAAGGTGCTTTTCTAGAGGCAGAAGTGTGGTATTGAAGCCCCAGAGTGTGTTGGTCCTGAGCAGTAGCAACAATGAGATGCCTGCGAAGGTACTGTGGACTTTGCCAAACCGGGCTCACTCAGCCCACCAAAGGGATGAACAGCCTGGCCCTACTACCCTGCTTTCCACTGCCATCTGGTTACCATTTTTCCTCATTTTCAGAGCATCAGAGGAAACGAATGACGGGCCTTCGTGTTGCCTTTGTCTCCTTCCAGCACAAAAAGGGGCGGAAGTACCATACACCTGGCAGCTGAACAACCTTGTTTGGAGCAGGCTGAATGCCCCTGCAAGAAGTATACCCCACCTCTTGGGCAGTGCCTGGGACCTTGTGTTCTCACCACTGAGATCAGTCCAAATCCATGTGCTGATTTCTGTGATCTCACTGTGTGTGCTGAAAACTCCTTTTCTGAGCATCTGACCCCTCCTCTGGATGTAGGTTTGTTGTTCTGCACAACAGACTGTAACCTGTGGGTCTTCTGCATGATTTTTGGAGTCAAAGTGGGCTAGCTCCTGAGTTGCACTCTTACCCCCACAGACACAGGCGTGCTGAGACCTTTAATGGGTTGCTAATTGCTTTGATTACAAGTGAAGACCGAAGAGGAATTGTTGGATGATGAGCTCCCTGGCAGAAAAGAAGATACCAGTGGAACATTTTTGATGAATAATTCAGTAAGCAGGAATGGGAAATGAACAAATCTTCTGTCTGCTAAAGGGAAGAAAAAAAAAGACCAAATAAAAAAGAAGAAGACATGTCCTGCCTGAGCAAAGCAGACCCCTCTGAGCCTTGCTTTCAGCTCACCAAGGGCAGCACAGCCTGGCTTTGTAGGTGGCCAACCCAGCCTTTGCATGATTGCACCATACCCAGTTACAAAACACTTTGCATAGTGGAATCCAGCCCACCTCCCTACAGTGATTGCTGCAACCAAGGGCGAGCTCACAGGTCAGGTTCTCATGTGGTGTAAATCTCCCAAAGTCTATTCAGCTGAAGGAACATACACCAGTCACAATCTGGCAAGTCATGGAAGCTAGGATAGAGTTTTTACTTTGGGGAAGGGCATAACAGGTTTTTTGTTGTTGTTGTTTTTAGCTTTGTGTTAGTAACATTGGAAGGTCTGAGCATAACTTTATTGCTCCAATATGGAGAGGAACTTTCTTCAAGTGTGGATCTTGTTTCCAGACCAGAGGACAATATAGGCCCTAGTGCTGGACAGGAGCATTCATGGTGAGGGATGGTTTATTTTGTGCATCTACTTCAATGTGACAATAGTGTGTGACAATAGCAGTGCAGAACTTTCTCCCCATTCATGATACTGGAGTTGTGATCTCTTTTTTTCTCTCTTTATCGTTTCCAATTACTCCTCTCACTTGCATTCTGCAGATACAAACTAACTTAATCTCTTCACTATCGAAGATCTGCTCTCTTAATCCAATGGTGGCAACAGCAGCAAACATTTCAATTAAAACTGTGCTCCACAAAATAGATGTGTTCATTATATTGTCTCCCTTCCTTTGCAAAGGAAGAACTAATTGGGAACAGACGTGTGAAGGACTTGCATCCAGAAGTCTGCAAATAGAAATATCCTGGTTACTCTTCCAGTGAGGAGAGACAATTGCTTGAGCTATCAAAGCAAACAATCAGGGTGGAAAACAGAGAAAGGGAAACCAATGTGCCAGGAGTGAAAATCCTCTGCCCAGTTTCCTCTACTACCCCTGGATCCATCCCAGACAATTTCTACACCCTCCTGGGAGATTACATTGCTCCAGAGTGTGGAAGAGATTATTCACTGGGTTGGTGTCTTGGTTTGGAAAGACAGGTATCTGCCAGGGAAAGCTGGAGTTTCCTTTAGAATGGAGAATGTAAACTCCTCACCCCCGCCAATTACAATTTTGCAATTAAGGGCTTTCAGGCAAAGATTTGGGAATAGGAATAACAGTTCTTTACTAGGAATATTAACAATACAAATGTAGTAGACAACAAAACCACCCAAGCAAGCAAGCAAACAAACAAACAACAATTTTGGAGAACCCTGACAGGGTCAGAACTACAACCTGACACCCTGTTGGTCAGGGTGTTGGAAGCAGTCCAAAAGTGAATCCTCCTGGAGTGGCAGATGTGGTTCTGTTGAAGTAAAGATGATCCTGAAGGAAAGGGGGTCCAGTGATGGTGAAAAAGGGTCCAGTCTTCCTCCAGGAACCGGGTGAAGCCAGATACCTCCTGTTCCTGAGTCTCAGTTTTATCCAGGCAGGAATGGTTGGCTCCCCCCACTGGGTGGAGCATCTCACAATGGGATGATGGAATGTGAATGTTCTATTTTGGGAAGGGGAACAGCTTGAGGAAGAAAACAGCCTGGGGAGTCTTAATGGCCCATTGTGAAAAGAGATAAGAAACACTGCCCTGCCTGGTTTTAACAGTTGGCCCATTATCAGAAGGCATCCGCCCCCCCCTCCTCCCAGAGTTACAAGAGATAAAGAAAAAAACCAAACATCTCCCCAACTCGTTTCAGCAGATGAAATAGAATACACATTTTTGGTTCCATAACCCAAGACAGTTGGTACAAAGTTGCCCTGGGTAGGTGGGTCTGTAAGGACCATCCTGGATCCTTGCTTTGGCACCAAAGCCTCAGGTCACTTCCCATCATCTGCTGCTAGAGGATGCCACAAGTGGGAGCAAGGGAGAAACTTCTGGGTTAAGTTCCATTTTCTTAATCTGTTCATGTGCATAACTTAAGCACCTTCTGCAGTTTGCTTCCTACCTTGGAGTCAAATTCAGGTGCTGGTTCATTTGTACAAAACCAGTATGATCACATTAGAGACTTGAATTATTAAACCCAGGACACAGGACTTTGCATCCAACTATCATTTTTTTTCTTGGGAAAAGCAGCTCATGTGAGGGAATTATACTAAACTCCATGTAGTTCTTCTCACAAGCAAGTGCAAAAATAATTCCTCAGCTTCATCCACAGCTATATGTAGGGAAGTCAAAAGCTTGCCAAGATGAAGACCAGACACCCCTCTCCCCAGCAAAGAAAGACTCATTTTATTTGGGAGCCTTTTGAACCAGTGAAATGAAATGTTTTTTACTGAGAATCAGCCGTGTTTGCCGTGGACTACTTTCTTACCAGAAAACAAACAAATGGCTGCAGCAAGGTGTGTTGCAGTCCTTCTTCTTGAGCAGAGCAGGTGGCACAGATCCCCACCCAGATGCCTTGCAGCAGTGTCAAGCATGAACACATGTATAACTTGCAATGTGTAGTCATGGGATTTTCTTTCTCTGCTCCCTTATCCAGAGGCAGATAGGCATCACAAACACCCTGAAAGGCTGTGGCTCAATCTACCCTCTCTTTCCAGTTAGTTTTAAGCAGACTTTTTAAAGATGGTGTTGGATTAGCTGGTAAATGTGTGTAGTTCTTGGTAGAGCTCACCTCTGATGATGTCTGGTGGGATGTAAGAAGCAATAATAAGGAGAAGATTAAAGTCCAAAGTTTCAGTGTCCACCTGCAGTAACCCAGAGTTATTAGGTGATGAAGGACTCTTACATCTGCCTTTCACCACACCAAGCACTTTCACTGTCACCCACTCTCCTTGCACACTTTCCCCCCAGTTATTTGTCATTCAAGCTGCTGTGCTGGACTCAAAGGCTCTCCTGCCACCAGTCCCCACAGCTTGACCCCTGTGCACTTAGCAATTTGTTCATTGTGGAAGAATATGACACTTATGAGGGTAAACTTTGCAGCATGGAGGTGTTGGATGCACATCCTTGGCCACTCCAGTATTGTTCAGGAACCTCATTCTGCTAATGCAACATGAGAAGAGGAGAAGGATGGAACCAGCAAAATGTTGCAGTGTGGATTTGAAATCTCCTTTCAGATTCTTCTTCATGGTGTTTATCTCAACAATGGTCTTTATCTCCACAATCATAGACTCCATAACATTTTTCTTTTTGCCAAATCTAATTTCAATATATTAAACAAGAAATATTGTTTTTTTTTTTCAGTGGAAACAATAGAGACACCCCCCCCCCCCCGCCCCTTCTAATGAGGTGGGACTGAAGCTTCAGGCCCTGTTTTGCTGAAGGTTTAAGAAAGTTTTAGATAAAAGTTCCCTTATTAATAGACCCTGCAGGATATGGCTCTAGGGCTATATGGGACAGCCACAGACCCTGACCCCAGACCCTTAAACATACAATTCTTCTTTACTGTAGTTACATCATCTCTCACTAGTTGTGAATTCAGTCTCTTTGAAAAGTGTGTCTGTGAGTAAGGGAGCACAAATGTGATTGTAAAGTAACAAAATATTAAGGAAGAGGCTTATGTAAAATCTGGGAGATGCCAAAGTATTCATGATGCAAATGAGCTTGCAAACACAACCCATCTGCTCCACTTCAATACTTCCCTGACAATTCAGTGCGTTATTTATTTTGTTAAATATTTTTCTGACCTTCCTCTTGCCCTCCTTCCCCAAGGAAATAACCTTGACCTTTTTTTCTTTGCTGGGAAATCCTTAAGGGTGGTTTCTAAATGAAAACACATTGGAATAAGAGCAAACACCAAAGATGCTATAATTGAAAGCAATTCCATATCAAGAGGTGCCAAAGTCTTGCTAAGTATGACAAAGAGCACTTCTGCTCCATAGAGAAAAGGGAGAGTTCTTTCTTGCAGGTGATGCAGACAGTAGTAGGAAGGACTCAGTAACAGGCTGTGCTGGTTTTGGCTGGGGTAGAGCTCATTCTCTTCACAATAGATGCTGTGGGGCTCTGTTTTGGATTTGAGCTGAACACGGAGTTGATAATTCAGGGATGTTTCTGTTATTGCTGAGCAGTGCTTGCACAGAGTCAAGGCCTTTTCTGCTTCTCACACCAGTGAGTGGGCTGGAAGTGCATAAAGAAGTTGGCAGGGAACACAGCTGGGACAGATGACCCCCACTGACCACAAGGGTATTACATACCATATGGAGTCATGCTCAGCATATAAAGTGGGGGAAGGAGAAGGAAGAGGGGTATGTTTGGAGTGATGGCATTTGTCTCCCCAGCTAACTGTCAGATGTGATGGAAACCTGTTTTCCTGGAGGTGGCTGAACACCTGCCTGCCCACGGGAATCAGTGAACTAGTTCTTTGTTTTGCTTTACTTGGGTGCATGGCTTTTCCTTTACCTATTAAACTGCTTTATCTCAGCTCACAAGGTTTTCCTTTTCTTTCCAATTCTTTCCCCAACCCTGCTGGTAGAGAGTGAATCCCTGTGTGGCGCTTAGCTGCTGTCCAGGGGTAAACCATGACACAGTGGTGAATAATAGGTGGTTTCAGGCAATTCCCCCCAAATCTCTGATGGGCTTTTCCTGCTAAATCAACCCAGCCACAGCAGGAATGGTGCACTAGGTAGCAAGATATCTGCTACATGCCCTGGTTTGGGCACATCCCAGGGGCTCTTCCAGGCACCCCCATGGCTGAAAGCACCAAGCACTGTGAGCAGCAGGGCCACAGGTGCCCTCTGAGCAAGGCCAGGGACAGCAGTGGCAATGCTTAGCTTTCACAATGGAGCTGAGGGAAGACTTCACCACTCAAGCAGAAACATTTTCAGAATCAAGAGTATAAAAATAAAAGGGAAAAAAAAAACTCAACCAAACTTTCAGAAGTCTCACAGCTGCTATTGCTGATCATGTGTGTGACTCAGAGGGTAGACTGTATGCTATAAATGGAAATGGGTTACTTATAATTTGACTGATAATGTCTTAGTTTTTGTAAGAAAAATGTCTTTTGAAGAAATACTATAGTGGGGTGGCAAGCTGTACCATATGTTCTTTGCTGCAGCTGACTTTATAATACATCTCAGCTACACTTTAAACTGTATAGCACTGATTGCATTGTAACTCCTATGTCCTCTGCAGATAAAGTTATGGAAATATAATGATTGTGCTTCAGATACATGCCAATGCTGTCTATACTATTTCAAATCATCAGACAAGAGAACACCTGCTTGCCTAGGCTTTCCCTGCTTGTTTACTGCCTTCTGTACCACAGTGAGGGAGGCTTGCAGGTCCCCCAGGGAGAGCAAGCACCAAAAATAAAAATTCATTCTTGCTGGAGCCATGCTTTGACTGTGTAGTGCTTCATGGCAAAGCATGGATGCCTTGTGCCCTCACACAGGGCAAAATTAGTAACTACAGATGCCTGAGCCTTCAGAGAGCTAACTGACCAGGAGAGAGGACAGCCAGGAGAAAACCTGGAGGTTTCCCTCCTTGACCCTGAAAGAAAATAGGTCTGGAAATGCTGGTCATTGCATCCCAAATTCATCTCAAAATGTCTTGTCTGTTGGGAAATTCCTTGGACGATCTTCTGCTGTACCTCTGGGAAATGCTGATGGCATTTGCCAGCACTGTGGTCTGGCCAGCACCCTGTGATTATTTGCCTATTAAATTTTGATACTGTGAGAAGGCTGAAGCCACCCAAGACGCTGTGGTGTGGCCTCCTGGTGCTGCCTGGCTGGATCAGACCTAGCAGAACCCTGCCTTTCTCTGTGAGATGTCTGAATGCATAGAGTGTGTAGACATTTGCAGGGAAAACAATTTGTCACTGTACAGTGCCCGTGTGAGGGGAGCTGTAGAAAACAGTTCCAAAGTAACTTTCTCTGGTGAGTTTGATGCAATGTCTTTGGTCATGGTTTTACCAGCAGGCCACCTTCACCACTGCTTTACTTAAGATATTTTAATGAAGGGCTGGGCGAAACAGTTGTCACTCCAGAAAATCTGTCTGCACCACACAGTTGGTCTCAGTCCTGGGCTATTCAGTTCCTTTAAGGGCTCTACTGTGCCTTATGGCAGGGAAATGGGATAAAGTCATGGGGGAGCAGCAGGCACCACCCTATAAGGAGTCCCTCAGTCTCCATGCCTTTCCCTTTGCACACTGCTTTGCACTGCCCCCATTGATGCTGCTCTACCACATTTTGGTGGTCCTGCCCATCGTGCCAGAACTTGGCAGCCCTTCCCCTGGCTGCCCCCACCCCATCTCCCTGCCCTCCTGCAATACTTATTTTTCCCATAAGACTGCAGCTTAGGAACTGGGCTAACCTACGCCAGCCAGGAGTAACCAAAGTCACAGGCAAGGCAAGTGCTCGGGCTATGTTTTTCCAGCAGTGGCCAAGGCATGTTTTCCTAATTCCTCATGTGTCTCCAGCCAGGTGCAAGAGCAATGCCCTCTGCACGATTTGGTATAGTGGCATTAGGCACATACTACTTCAGGAATTCAAAAAGGGACCATTACAAGGTAGAGGGCTTGATCTTTCTGCACCCTTCTCAGCAAGGTTGCCTTGAAAGGTTATCATTTAACCCACATGCCAATTGCAAATCATTTTATATAAGGCCACTGGTGAAAAAGGCAAGAAAAAATGCAGTGAGAGAAGGCAAGAGGTGATGGTTTTATGCATTGCAACATTGCACCCTTCCTTCATATACATATATATATGTATATATGCCTGAATGCACTGTATCTACTGAATGCTTTATGGGATAAGGAATGAACTGGCTAAAGGTTGAAAGGAAAATTTAATATCAGATTTAAATGGTGACTCAGTGACTTGCAGAGAAGTTCTCACTATGCTGGATAGGTCAGCACCAGAGTGGGAGTCAGTGTGACTCAGAGGTGTGGGGAAGGGGCCAAGGCTGGGAGAGGGGGGCTTTGAGGGCAGCAGGGTGGGAGGAGCAAGCCATTGGAAAGCTCTGTGGGCTGGAAGGATACTGTGGGAAGGAGCTGAAGGGTAGGTGAATGCCAGCAGCCATGGCAGTGGGTGATGAGCAGATACCTTCTGCCCTGAGTTGGTAGAAGCTCTCATGAGATCCTAAAATTCAGGAGAATGACTTTAGGAGCCAAACAAAAATGAAGTGTGTGTGGGAAGAGTGCTGGCCTGAGGAAGGAGACTTGAAAAAAAAAAATCCCCAACAAAAGGTATTGTAGCTTGGTTGCATCAACATAATGTATGGGTGGAAATGCCACATGGTGGGAGAAGCAGGAGAGGAACAAGAGCACCAGAGCCATGCCATGCCCACAGCTTCACAGTGGGGCATCTCTTAAGCAGTGGAATGGCACCACTGCAGCTCACTGCCTTGTCAGTGGTTTGTAGCAGCAGTGATTTGGGGAGGGGAAATGCTGCCCTTCCAGGGTTGGAACTCTGTGAACCACAGTGTCCTGAGCACTGTCTGGGTGCTGTCATAAAATGTCACAACAGGAATAATAATAAAGGAAGGCAGGAGGGAGTTCTAAAATGCCGTTACATATCCTGTGGGGTCAGTGCCTGAGCTTGAAATAAAAATTTCAGTAAAGTTGACCTAGAGATGGGAGTCTGTGAGCAGGCTAGAAGTGAGAGGCTGATTGGTCCTAAATACTGCTAAAAGATGATGCCTTACCCAGTTCAGCCACCCAAGGCTTCCCCAGGAGGCAGACGGAGACAGCCAGGAGGAGATCTGCACAGTGACCACCCTGAGGGGATATCTACACTGCTGTCAACCATGGGAAGATATGGACTCAGGGGGAACAATGAAGGAAAATGCCCCTATAGAACAGGAAGAGATCTGGAAGGAAACTGGGCAACTGTCCCTCCAATGCTCACATGGTCCTTGCATGGCATGGAAAGGAATGAGCGGGTGGAAATGATGCTGAGGCAGAGCCTTCTGCTGCCAGGAACATGGGAAACACGAGTGCCAAGAGGAGCCAGACCACGCAGCAGTGGCCAGGAGTGAGCCGTGAGGCTGCTTTCTGAGGACAGAACTTCAGTCTGCAAGGGAGATTGGTGAATATTTAACAATTGCTCTGCCTCCCAGCAAGAGGACAGGACATGGGATCTGAAGGAATGAGCTGCTATTGGCTGCTGAAGAGAAGACAAGTCAGGGATCTCTTTATTGGAGATGTCAGTCCTTTCTGTCTCCTGTGAGGTTATTAGCTCTGATCCACTCCTGATGTACAGTGGGTACAATTTTATTGCCATTTGCAACTAATTAATGCCCATTGCTCACTGTTTTAAGCAATTAGGTGAACACATTTGCTTTAATATACCTCAGATGAAGTATGGTAGGGGAAAACAGTCAGTGTTCAGCAAATTTCATCAGCATACTTGTACTCCTATCCTAATTTCTTTGTCAGGCACAGAGGAAACAGCCTGGGAAAAGAAATCCCACATGACTATCAGGCCAGATACCAATGCTTTTCCAGACTGCCATTATTAACCAAATACAGTTCTTCTCTTTCAGCATCAGTGCCAGCACTGTTCATGGAGCAGCCTATGGAGAAGACTGGTTCAGGTCAGCAGAGAGGTTTTGCAAATAGGGTGGCAAAGGTATTTTCCCTCGTCCTCATGCACAAAACCACAGCTGAGTCTCTGATTGACTCTTTTTGTTGTGAGCATCATATTATAGCTACCCAGGAAACCTGGGTAGAAGCCCCCCATTGTTACCCTGGCCTATGAGCTGATCCCTTACAAGTCCTGCTGTCCTGTTCCACTGGAGCAACAGGCAGAGGCATGTTTGTTCCCTTCTCTCCCATCATTGAGATATCACGTACTATTAAGACACAGAGGACCAGAGACATCAAAGGCAGCAAGGGAAGATTTATGGCAGAGTGGCTGTCAGTTGCTTTGGTCTAATTAAATGGCTCCTGCCTCCTTGACTCGGTTCCAGTGCAGCGGAGCTTGACTTGTTAAGCGTTAGGGAAGTGTCCTGGCTGCTCACTGTTACTCGTGCCTCAGCTCCAAAGTGTGACTGTTGGGCTGAAATAAGCTGTAAAATCCTGTCGCTGCCTTCCCACCCCTCTTTGCAAGCAGCTGGATGTCCCTGCTGGTGGGTACCTGCACCTGGGACAGCAGCAACACAGCACACCGAGTGTGGGGCACCACACATGGGCAGCAGGACAAGGAGCCCACGGAACCACTGCTGCCCTTGGACCCTGTTTGGAGGTGTAGGCACCTTTCATCTCCTCTGCTTGCTTTTCAGAGGGGCAGTGGGAACCTGGCAGTAGAAGAGCACTCTGGAGGTGAGGACCAATCTCAGTGGGGTCCCATGAGGTCCTCTCCAGATGACCCCAAGACTCTCAGGCAGGTGCTCCTCCCCCAAGTCACTCTGCCTCTCCTGGGGCACTTCCCAGCCTGCCCTGCCATTCTCCAAATTTCTAAATATCTGGAAAACAAGCTGACTGAGTGCTGCACAAGTAACTCACCCAATACCCTCAGCCCACTTTTTTCATGCCAATGAAGTAAGGAACAGGTCACGGTTCAAGTAAGTGTGTCTGTCTATTTGCCTCAGTCACTTGAATTATTTTTGATTACGGATTATTATTTGTGTCTCGTTAGCAAATTGGCTGGTGTTAATCGTCAGAGCACACGCTACCCAATTGGCTCTCCACATCACACGTTATTCCCTCCCTTCCCTGATTGGATGAATCAAATTTCATTAAACAGCAGCCTTCTTTCTCCCTTGCTTGCAGATGATGCATGAACATTTGTAGCTACTTGGCAATTCTGTTGTGAGACAATAAAAGAGCTTTTCAAAATGCCAGGAGAGGAAATACAAGTGTGAATACTCTTGCAAATATTTACTTGTGCTCTTATTTGCAATATTTTATTGTGTAATGGATTTAATGATGCTATTTATCAAATAATGATGATTGCTGTCTTTAATGAATTCAAATTTAGCTAAGCAATTTCCAGAAATATCTGACAAAATTAAGAGAAAATTCCAGTGCACTAAATGCAAGAGATAGGGGAAACCATTAGAAATAATTACAGCTGTATGGTGCTCAGATATTGCCCAAATGTGTGTTTCACAGACACCTTAGAGGGAAAACAAGCAGAGAGTTACCTCAGATGCAATCTCAAATTAGCAAATCCTATATCTCCACCTCTTCAATTTGGCAGCACCCAGTCAGGACCCGGTGGACTGGCCTTTTCACTGCAAGCAGGGCTGAGCCAAGACAACCACATCCAAAAGTCTGTCGCTTCAAGACAGAGCTCTGACAGAGGCTGTGGTTTAGAAACCTGGGAGGTTTTCAGGCTTTGGGGTGGTTTCACAAGCAGGGCTGCCTCATTCCAGCAGCCTTCCCAGCTCTGCCCTGGCCCCAGTGCCACTCCTATTCTGCCTCACAGGAAAAGAGGAAAGGGGTTCCAGCAGTAACAGGGATGTTTAAGAGTCCCTCAGGCTTGATGCATTGGCCAGTCAATGGTCATGGAGCTGTGGCTGATGTTTAGTCTGTCCAGACCAAGGAATTAGATGTGGAGACATTATCTTTCCCTACTTCTTTCCTGCTGTGCATTATATCTCTGAAGCTGCTAGCACCCACACAGATAATTTCTTGCCATATGACATAAATTTATGGGAAAACAAGAGCTACAGAAAATGTTGAATTTCAGAATTATTAAAGAAAACGCAGAATAATGTAGTGAAACCTTCCTGAGGTGGGCATCAGCTGTGCTTTTCATGCTTTTCTTTGAAGAATCTTCAAGGATATGTTCCTAAATAGTTCCTAAAATGTGTTCCTTGAAGACAAGGTCAGTCTCCAAGTCCAGTCCCTTTCCCTGGAAGCTGAGGGCTGGATGTCTTCCTGTGGCAAAGACTTGAAAGGCTCTATCAATATGTCTATTGAGTCATTAAGCTGAAAGTGGTGAGGTGCAAAAGCACCACAAAATCTATGGGATTTAGGCTAGGCATATGAAAAAGCATTCTTAGCCTAGTTTGAACCAACTCCTAGTGAGTACCAGAGAATGGGACCATCTCCAAAACACCCGAGTTACACTGAAATCAAGCAAAATCTTTCCTCATCCGATTAAAATGGAGGCACTGCCTTTTTTCACATTGCTATTTTGACTTGTTTGAATATGCAACAGCAGCTTCTATTTCCAAGAAACGCAGTAAATATGGATTCTTGGAGAGCCAAGATCCTCTTTACTAGTTCTGAAGCACCCAAATCTTCAAAGCAAGAAATATTTCCTCCAGCTGTCCATGCATGAAGTTGATTTATGACTAGTTTTCTGTTCAAACCACTGTAATTTTGTGAAATGATAGCAGTATTGATTCCAGCAAGAGTTTCACTTTGCTGAAACTACCAGGCCAGAGGGACTAAATGGAGCCTTGGAGTGAATAATATAGCTTTCCACTTTATCAATTTCATCTGTTTTGCTCTCCACCTTCACTTAACAACCAACATCTCTTCTTTCCTTCCTTCTTTTCCCTTTAAGGCACTGGTCTTTTGCTCTGGTTCACAGCTATAAATGATTGAACGTATTTTCTTACCTGGGAACTATGAGCAGAATCAAAATACAATCTGAGCAACGAATAGACTGCTTGACATCTCCAAGTGGTTCACGTTGCTGTGTGGGAAGTTGCATTCTGGCTTTGAAATACACTGAATTCTGGAAGTGAAAGAAGAAAATTATTTTTCAATATTTTTCAGTGGAAGAAAATATTTCTAGTTTAGTTTTTATTAAAACAACAAGCAATAAAATATTTAGGAGAAAAATGAAATTTCTCAGTCTGAGCTAGATTCTGCTGTAAGTTACATTTAGATGAATGAAGATAAACTTTACTGAAGTCAATGAAAATATCTTGGTGTAAAACTGGTCTGAAGACCAGTTCCACAGAAATACACGGAAATCCTCACCTATGCATGATAGAAACAAAGGGGATTTCCATGGCTTGGACAGGAGCACTCTTTGCTGGGTTAGGAACTGGCTGGATGGCCAGGCCCAGAGAGTGGTGGTGAATGGTGCTGCATCCAGCTGGGGGCCAGTCACCAGTGGTGTCCCTCAGGGGTCTGTGCTGGGGCCAGCTCTGTTCAATATCTTTATTGATGACATGGATGAGGGTACTGAGTCTTTCATCAGTAAATTTGCAGATGACACTAAGCTGGGAGTGTGTGTCGATCTGTTGGAAGGCAGGAGGGCTCTGCAGAGAGACCTGGAATGATTGGATGGATGGGCAGAATCCAATAAGATGCAGTTTAACAAGTCCAAGTGCTGTCATGCACTTTAGCCACAAAACCCCTCTGCAACGCTATAGGCTGGGGATGGTGTGGCTGGACAGTGCCCAGGCAGAAAGGGACCTGGTGATACTGGTGACAGCAGCTGAACATGAGCCAGCAGTGTGCCCAGATGGCCAATGGCATCCTGGCCTGTATCAGGAATAGTGTGGCCAGCAGGAGCAGGGAGTTCATTCTCCCTCTGTACTGGGCACTGGTGAGGCCACACCTTGAGTGCTGTGTCCAGCTCTGGGCCCCTCAGTTGAGGAAGGATGTTGAGATGCTTGAGGGCAACGAGGAGGTGAGGGTCTTGGAACACAAGCCATACGAGGAATGACTGAGGGAGCTGGAGTTGTTTAGCCTGGAGAAAAGGAGACTCAAAGGTGACCTTATCACTCTCTACAACTTCCTGAAAGGTGGCTGTAGTCAGCTGAGGGTTGGTCTCTTTCTCCAGGCAGCAACTGACAGAACGAGAGGACACAGTCTTAAGTCACACCAAGGGAAATTTAAGTTGGATGTTATGAAAAAGTTTTTTATGGAAAGAGTGATAAAGTACTGGAACGGTCTGCCCAGGGAGGTGGTGGAGTCACCATCCCTGGATGTGTTTAAGAAAAGACTGGATGTGGCACCCGGGGCCATGGTTTAGTTGAGGTGTTAGGGCATGGGTTGGACTCGATGATCTTGGAGGTCTCTTCCAACCCAGTGATTCTGTGATTCTGTGGATGATATTTCTGGACCTGTAACCTCAACAATGATCTAATTTAGGGAATAAGGAAGAATTGCAGATGAATACCATACACATTCCATCCACACTCCCCGTGTGCAGGTGTGGCTGTGCTTCCATTTCTAATGTCAGAGTGAAAAAACCCAGAAAATACAAACGCTTCGGTGGCACTATTAATTCAGCCACAGGCACAGCGTGTATGTCAGCATAAATCTTCAGTAGCCTCGCCAGCTACTGAAACTGCTGCTTCTGCATTTGCTTTCTCTGTACTCACTGACTTAAAGAAAGAAATTTCAGAAAACCAGAGGGCTTTAAAGGTGTTAGGAACAAACACCACTTAGAGAAATTAAGAAAGAGATAAATATTCTATTTTTCTTGGCATGCATACAACATAGATTTATTTTTGCAAATGGTCCATCCAAGCCTCTGTAAGTTTGAAGATTTTGAGGCAAGTATTCAGGAAAAAGACCCAGAAAATAATGTAAACAGTTTCTAGCACGATCAAATAACACTTTGGATTCTATCAGAGGAAACATGGTTTAAAGCAAAGCTGAGACATGCTGCATTTCTCCCAAACATTGTACACAGTGGTGTGGCTCCAGGGTGGGGATATCACCAGTCAGCACCTGGGGTCAGGTTTGGAGGTGGAGGTGGGTTGCTGCCTCCATGCTGGTGCTAAACAACCCCGTGGCAGCCATAAAAACATACTGTCTGCAGCCCATCCCCATGGCCCCAGGGAGAGGAAATGGCTCAGCAGCTCCTGATGTGGAGAAAAAAGTTCACGTCATGATGCAGAAGGGAGAATGCTCCTGCTTGAGAACCAAGCCAAGCATGAAATTAATATTTCCTTTATAGAAAAAAAAAAAAAAAAAAAAAAAAAAGAAGCCTGTAACATAGGAACAAATGTAAACTTGAAAGCCTGGGGACAGGCTTTGAATCTCCTTGTGGGAAGGGGAATGTTTTGGCTGGTTCACTTCTCTCCCTGTTGAGCAACGCGCTGTTGAAGAGATCTAGGGTGTGCCACACAGGTAGACTGTGATACCCAACCTGCTGCCCAGGTGAAATCCCTGTAGGTCTTGTATTCTCAGTCCCCCTGGGAAAACTTCACCCATGAGGCATAGGTAGGGCCTGTGGAAGTCCCCACACCCCCAGGAATGGATTAGGATGGGACCCTTGCTGGACCACCATCTGCCAAAAAACCACTGCAGAAAGGTGGTGGGGCTTGCAAGGGGCTTTGCCTTGGAGAAAATGGAAAATAGTCTTTTGTAAGGTTGTGCATCAATGGTTGTTTCTGCTTCCATGGTGGGATTTCATTAAACACATTGCATTTCTTCATCTCTCCACTTCCTTTAAGGAACTGCTCCAAAAGGTCTCATATTTGGAACCATTGGCACTGGGACTGACCAAAACTGGGGTGTGAAACTAAAGCCTGGACAACCCAAGAGATGTGGGATTTAATCAAAACTGCATCTTAATTTTACCAGAAGAAGATTGCTCAAGATTTTTTTTTTTTTAATTTTATTTTTTTTGCTCACCCTCCTTTTTTTTTTGACAACCACATCTCAGAACTGCCTTACCCTTCCCTTCTGTCCAGGGTTTCCTGGGGAGGAGCTCTGCATGCCCTGAGCCCAGCACAGTGTGCCTGGTGCATTTCTCCTGGCTGGCTTGGCACAGAACCCTGAAGATTCCCTAGCACTCCCCAGGGCAGGCAAACTCTCAGTGTTGCTGTCACCACCAAGTGCTTGAAGAGAAGCAAATGAGCAGTGGGGACTGGCAAATACCCCAGCTGGCAAGCAGGAGCACAGCCTCTGCCAGTGAGAAGAGCCACATCCACCTGCAATGGGCACATTTTGGAGGGTGCTGGGGTGGGTGGTGGGCAGGTAAATACCCAGTATGTCATGCACTTACAGCCTTTACTCCCTGGAAGGCGTGAGATGAAGGGGGAGAGATGGCTGCTATGCATTGAAAACCAATGACCCAGTCTTGCCCATTTTGGGCACAACACACAACTACCTAAAAGGAGGTTGTGATGAGGTTGGTATCAGTCACTTCTCTCAGGTAACAAGGGATAGGACAAGAGGAAATGGCCTCAAGTTGCACCACAGGAGGCTTACACTGGATGTGAGGAAAGATTTATTCACTGAAAGGGTTGTCAAGACTTGGAGCAGGGTGCCCAGGGAAGTGGCTGAGTCACCATCCCTGGAGGTGTTTAAAAGCTGTGCAGGTGTGGCATTTAGTAACATGGTTTAGTGATGGACTTGGCAATGTCTGGTTAAGAGTTGGACTCAATGGTCTTAAATGCCTCTTCCAACCTAAAGAATTCTACGAAGAAGAGCAAAATTATGGAAAAGGTAGCGAACTTGGCAGCAGAGTAAAAAGCTGAATAAATTTCTACGGCTTTTCTGGGTTTGAAAAGCCTGTCTTTGGGAAATCTTCTTGAAACTAGGCTTTACCTGCTCCATTCTCCTGCTTTGGCTGGGCTGAGCTGTCACTGTTTCACAAGGTCTGACATGCAGCAATGCTACTGCTCAGTGCATTGTCTTTTTCCTGCCATACATCCAAGTTCTTGGTCACCGCAACATACCAAAGCACAGCTCTGCTTTGAAAAGTCACAATCTCCTCCTAAGTCAACAAGCTACTCCTCCTCTCAGCTACAAACCCAACATACCTTTAAAAAAAAGCAAAATAATTCCTTTTCCCCCTCTGCAACAGCTATTTCAGAGACAGCCTGGACAGTGCAGCAGGAGATGGACTCTGGTGGCTCTGCAGTATCTACTTTTCCAAAGGAAAAGGGTCTGACAGGAGGAAGCAGCTGGGGTAAGGAGCCACTTGGTGTTCTTGGGATCCCACCACGCTTTGGTCCTTTTCCCTGGCAGGCTGCCGCCCTCCTCCCGCCCTTGGTGCCCCCACAGGCCTTTAAATTCCACAAAAGCTCTTTGGTTCTGGAGAAAATAATAATTAGAAAGAAAAAAAATAAAAAAGAGAGAGAAAAAGCAGAGAAAAAAAAATCCTGCTTGATTGCTGAGGCGCTGATGGCAGGACCCCCTCCTTCCCTGCTGAACCACTTAATCAGGCTGGCCCCCCCGGCAGCGGCAGGTGCCCACCGAGGCGACCTCGGGAAATCTCCTCATCACCGGCAAATGGCCCTGATGACGGCTCAGCAGGGGCCCTGCGAGGCCGGCTCTTTGCGAGCTCAGAGCAGCTTCTCCGGCAGTGCTGGAGCTTCCCACCTTGCTGTGATGCTGGGAGCAGGGAGCCAGCTCCGCCCCTTCCCTGGGCAGCTCCCTCGGGCTCTGGCCGCGGGATGCTCGGCCTCGAGTCCTTGAGGCGCTGGCAGAGATAGCACAGCCCAGTGCTCTCAGTTTTGAGACAGAGGACTTAGAGTTCCTTGGAGGAAAATATGGGATTTCTGAGGGAAGGCAGCATCAGGGTGCCACCTGTGACACAAAGTGGCTTGACTGACCATTTTCCTGGCCTTGCACACCTCTGCTTACAGCCACACATCTGTAAGCCAGACAGGCACTCTCTGCTCATCCTCTGGGAAGTTGTGCCTTCATGTACGGTGCCCATATGGGGCCTTATTCCAAATCTGATTCAATCTGTCTGTATTACAGAAGAAAACACAGTTTTGGCACAACCCCAGTGCTTTACCCTTGGCTTCTGTACCTACCATGAATACCAATGTCTTCCTGTGACCCACAGCTCTCTGCCCTGGGCATTAGCAGTGTTGTGTGGCTGCCCTACCAACTTTACTCGAGGTGACGTGATTGCAGACCCTGTCTCCTCTGGATAAATGTCTTCAGTTGCTCAGCAACCTCCACACCAGGATTAAATTAACTTTGATTACAATTACAGACAGCACAAATCAGCCTGCACCATCAGAAGAAAGCAGAGCATGGGTTGGGTTTTTTTCTGGAGGATTTTCTTCTCAAATGCTGCTGGGGCGGGGGGGGGGGAGGGAGGAATTGCATCTCACCTCCTTCCCTCCCTTGCTTTGTGTTGAGCATGCCTGCAGCCCAACACTGATGCTTTAAATGTGCCATGGGATTGAGCACAAAAGAGTTCATTTACATGCCTGAAAATATTTGCCTGCCTGGGGAAGAAAAGCAGAGGGGAGGTCCAGGTGCTGAAAGCAGCTTTGCTCTTATGTCAAGGCCCCAAAACTTCCTCTGGTGAAACTGATAAGCTTAAATACAGCTACTCATCACCTCCATAAGGCCTTTGCTGTCACCTCCTCCAGGTGCTCAAGTTAATAATAGCAACATGCAGTTATTACACGTGGCTTCATAGCTCCCTGGCACAGACTTCCTGTCTGGGAAGCGCAGCTCCATAAAACCCCCAGGTGAGGAGGATTGCAGGGAACCAGCCCCGCAGGGATCAGACCCATGGCACACAAAGTGGGAAGATTAATCACCTCTATCTGCTGCTCGTGGTCTTCTGTCTCTGCACCTGGAGGAGACTTGCCAGGCTCGCAGGATGCTTTCACCATGCCCAGCAGCTTGCTGTGTGGGCTGCAGTGGGGTGACCTGGACTGGCAGGAAAGCCTTTGCCTGGGGTCTAGGAAACTGAATGTTGCTTGAAGCACCGCCCATATACTCCTGACCTTGGGAAGCTCAGACTGCTCTGCTCCCTGTTCTTGCACCTCTTCTCTTCACCACCTCCTTCTAGCCAAAACAGAGCTTCTCTTCCCATGGTTCCCCCACTTCTCAGCCTGTGGCTCTGGAGAGCTGAGTGCAGCTGAGAGCTGGCCACCACCAGCCTGCAGAGACCTGCTGGCTTTGCTCTGAAGGAACTACTGCACTGTGTTTCTTTGGGAAGGAACCTCCCTCAGGTAGATGGAGAGGAAAATGGTGCAGAGTGGTGAATCAGTGTGGGAACTGGGACTGGCAGCACCACTGAGACTCACAGAGAGCTTGGGTGTAGATAAAACTAATGTTTGCTTTTTAGATGCCTTACTAGAGGGGCAGTGTTTCTTTTCTCCCTGGGCAAAGAGGAAGAGGAGAAGGAGAAGGCAGGGCAAAGCAACAGCTTTTGCTCCTCTCTGTGGTTCTCTGGCCAGGAGAGTTCTGCCAATGCAGTAGGTAAGGACATTGGCTGCTGCAGGAATTGGCCAGCAACAAATGACTGCTCCCAAGTGGGAGTGGGGAAGGAAGTGTGGAGGCTCATTACATTTAATGTAATTACTCTGGACTTAGAGCAGGCTATGTGACAAAGAAATTTGGCCTTCTCTTTTTTTCCTCCTTCCTTCCCTGCCTCAGTATTCAAAAATATAGGAGCCTGGTCATGCCAGTTTGTGATCCAAACAGGCTCTTTGCAGTTTTCCTTTAACAGGGACCCCCTGGCCTTGCACATGGGGTAGAAGTAACATGGCAGAACAATTTCTAAATAGGTCTAGAATTTGGTGCTGCTGTGCAGAGGTCTGATGCAGGTGTTCTGCCCTGGCATCCTTTACCTGCTGACTTCCCTGCTCTGCTAGAAAAGAGTCAAAGCTGCTCCTTGGCCTTCTGCCCGTTTCCTGCATGGGAGACACTGGCCAGCAGTGAGTTCCCTTTGCCTGGGACCCACCACTGCAGCTGTACTGCCTGCAAAAAAGATACCCAGAGAAGCATTGGCCAGGATGGCCCAGAGTGGGTGGGATATGGGGCTTTGATCCACCCACTCCACCCTCCTCAGGTCTCATTTTTGCCTTCCTTGTTTAATGCCAGGGGAGATGGAGATAGCCCAAAATCTGTGGCAGCACTGTCCTGCTCCCTCAGGAATGCACCTCTCCTCACCTCACTGGGATTTCACTCCTGTCCTGGCACGGACGCCCTGGGTCCCAGGTACTGACCTTCTCCCTGGGGCTCCCAAGGCTTGCCCATGCAAGCCAGGCTGGGGCCATCCTGGATCCTTTGTGAGTTACTCAGGCAGGTACCCAGGCTGTGGCAGTGGGTGGCTACCTGCACTCTGGGAAAGCACCTAATCATGCTCTGTCACTGCTCACAGCTGTCTTTCAGTGTCTGCTTTCTCTCTCTCATGAGTGCCCTGATGTTTCCTGACACTCCCACCTTCCTCTTCCTTGTGTGCACCCAGGAGAAAGTGTCTTTGACTCACACTCTCATTTCACTGTGACGTGTTTCAGCCCTGCTGCAGCCTGCTCTGACCACTTGCCAGAGCCCAGCACGTCAGGCACGCCAGAGGTTGACGGGATTTGTCTTTCCAAACCACATTTCTGATGAGGAACCTTTACATTGACCAAGTCCACCTTTCACAGACTCGGTGAAAAGATCACTTTGATCTTGAGATCATCTAGAGTGGCAGGTCCATGCTCACCTTTTCCTAGTCAGGCTGGACTTTCAAATGACTTAAATGTGGCTTGCATCTGTCCCTTGCTGTGAATAGAAAAACTTGAGCTATTGCTTGGCATCTTCATCTCAGGGGCTGCTGTGATACCTTCAAGTAGTTGATTCAGCAGTGGTGATGGAGGCATCCAAAACTGGATGCCCAGGTGTTCCCACTGCCCCTACTGCTCTTCTCCACACCGTTCCTGGCCATGGAACCTGCACATGGCAACCTACAGCCTCTGGCAAAGATGCTGTCTGTCTTCTGTTTCCCTTTCAGGAACAAGTGTCCACAGCATCCATTTCTCCTATGCAGATAAACCCAAGTTTCAGAATATGAAGATTTTTAGGTCCATTTAAATACTTATTTGCTAACACAAAAGCAAGTGCCCCCATAATTTAATATGCTTCTGGAAGTAATTGGATAGAAGTCCTTTGTTTCTTTTCCTCCTGTCATCTTGCATTTGTTTAATTTGGCTGTCGTGACATGAAGTGACAGATCCCGTGCTCCATTTTTACAGATAGCAAAACTCCGGGATTCTTCTTTCTGCACTGTTAGAAATTTATGTATTCTCCCCATTCACTTGTACATCACTATTGTGTCAGATTACTGACCCCCTTAAGAATAAATGCATTTTAATACAGCTGACCCAGAAACCTCCCAGAGGGGAGATAAAGTGTAGCTCTGAGAACCAGCTGAAATTGCTGTAACTTAGGGAGGAATCAGAGAAGGGTCCAAAGTGGGCAATGCCTCAGTGCCATGGTTATTTCCCATTAACATGTCCACATTTCCTGCTGCTCGCAGCATTCTGATCCCGGGGCTGCATCCGCTCCTCCGGCTGGGAAGGAGTTGCTCACACAGAGTTTCCAGCAATGTTTTCCCAGAGATGCAGACTCAAGGGAAGATCAGGCTTTATCCCTGTGCAGAGAAGGCAACAGGGTTGTCCCAGAGAGGGGCAGGGAATCTGATGTCAGGCACAGCAGGCACCCAGAGCAGCAATATCCAAGGACAGGCATTGCTCAGGCACAAGCCCTGCGAGGGTGAGGAAGCAGGGGACACAGCTGTCTGCAGGGGTTGAGGAGCAGCATTACAAATAACGCCTCACAGTGCATTTGCCTGGCTGGCAATGTTCCTGGCACTTCTCTTGAAAAATATTTATCAGAAGAAAGGAGAAACAGCAGGAAATTGCAGATTCAACCTTGTATGTAAATGCAAAGCTGCAGAGTGCAGGAGAGGAAAATATCATCTTTCTCTTCCTAGAAGTTTTTAGACATTTTTCTCAATTTTCATACTGTGGATCTTGCTCCCTGTCCGTTTTAGAAAGTTATTTTAAATAATTTCTGTAGAATGTGTTTAAAAGCCCGAAGGATATACTCAGTTCTGAAGAGTACAGGCCACATCCACTCCTCTTGCTTTGAGGTTTCTCAATCGAGTGGTTGGGTCCCTGTGGGGGTCTTCAGTTCAAAGGAAATGTCTTCAGATTATAGCCATGGCAAATTGTTGGGCGGGAGTTTGTGTCACCTTGGATGACTCCAGTTACCCATCATATTACTCTAACACCTTCCCCAAGCACCACAGACCTCAGGTGCTTAATGTCTGTGCCAGAACCTACCAGTGGCCAAATAAAGACCTTTGCAGCAAAGTTTCGTTCTATTTGTGAGCTGCATGTTACATGTTATCTCCAGGCAGCTTATAAGGGCCATGCTGTTACTAGCCCTCAAAGGTGGGCTCTGCAGTGGCCCTGGCAAGGACCTTGTCCCATGGGAACAGCAGATGTGGGTGGCTGCTCCAGGCAGGAGCCTGCCCATGCACTCAGTGTGCCACCACAGCCAGCCTGGCTGTGTGGAGCCTGGATCTGTGTCCGCAGAAGGGGTGGAACCTCCTGCTGATGAAATTCCCACTCAGCATTGCTGAGGCCATGGGGAAGGTACTTCATGCCAGCAATGTGTTTTGTACCCTCCCTCGAAAGGAGCCAACCCTCCCGTTTCCCACACACACAGAAGGAATGAGCTTTTCTGCAGTTTTATTACTGATGTTCAGCAGTGAAGGGATGAATCAGAAAGTGGCTAAATTCATTTGCTTAATCTTTCAGGGTAGCAAAGATTGGGTAGACTCTTCTAATCCTTGTTTCCCTTCACTGAGAGGGGCATAAAAGCCAGGAAGAGAAAGCAGCTGAGGTTTCATATCTCAGGTTGATTTTGCAGCACAGACAAAAAAAGAAAGCAAGCTACTCCTCTTGTTTGGAGCTGAAGAACATTTGCTCTGGAAGCCCTTGAAAGAAAATAAACACCGTGCAATATGGTGTTGTTTGTACAATCGGTTTTCTGTGAAAAACTTCACTTTAAATAGTTACAAAGATCTGGATAGTGGTGCTCATGTATGTGAATTGAGGGACTATGCAGTAGCCAGGGTAATATTTCTACAAATGCCCAATTAGAGAACAAAGTAGATGACACAGAAAGATGCATTTCTGAGAGCTGCTCTCCTTCTCCCAATACAGACTCACACACGTGCATGCATTTACACACACACACACAAACACATGCACATGTATATATACACACAAGAGTTTATTTAGATCTAAGGCCCATTTAACAACCTGGCTTTAAGACTCATGATGAGATTAATTTGGTGTGGTAATTGTATGTGCTTGAACACTACTTAGCAATTATACTTGAAGTTACCAAGAAATTCTGTGATGAATGACCTTAGGATTTTAATTCTGAGAGAGGTAAGGACAAGGTTAACAGAGGTCTAGTTTGAAGAGAGTTGAGTACCAGATAATTATCCTGCAGTGCTGTATATTTACAGCAGGTACCGTTGCCATGAATCTTCAGACCTGTTGCAACGTAATTATTTCTGTTTTCCATAATACAATATTAATTCTGCACCATGGCTTGGGATTCCCTTCTCAAATCCATAGGTGTTTTTTGTCTGTGGTCCAGAGAGGGGACCTGGCTGTGCCTTAGGTCACTGCAGGTGACTTGCCACACTCTCCTTTCCTTATACACCAAGAAACGGATTAAGGTGCCAGATATCAGGCACCTATTTTGGAAATTTTTCATGGAAAAGGATAAAAAAAGCCTGTTTTCAGAAACCAAAGCATTTCAATTCTTAAAAAATATGGTGTAAGGGGCTGTTGCTCTCCTCTGTGTCAGCTGAACTGAGGGGGAGATGGAGGTTGGCACACAGAAGCACACTTCTTTCATCTACTCTGTGCATTTTTTTTAAAACCAAAGAAGCCATAAATTTCCTTTGCTCCCCTCAACCCTCTCAGGGCGTACGAGGCTGTGGTCCTGATAGGAGCTGGGTGGGGCATGGATCTCAGCCCTACAGGGAGCTGGGGGACGGTTTCAGCAGCCAGGCTTGCAGTGGCTGGGTGGGTCCCCAGGCAGTGTCAGTCCCTTGGTGAGCAGCAGGGCTGGCACTCTCCTCACAGCAAATGACAAGCAGAGCTTGGCTTGTCCTCTGCAGCATCACTGGGTCTTCAACTCAGCTGGCTGAGCTGCACAGTCAAGGGGTTTCATCTCCATTGCCCAGGCAGTGGGAGTGAGTGGAGGAGAGGTGAGGTCGAACGAAATCTCTGCAGCACTTAAGTTCACAAGTAAATATCTAATTAGAGAAATGTTTGACTTCAATAATAAATGAGCAGAATATCAAGAGACATGAATACTGGCAAAGTACATCCACGGCAAAGTCTTTACAATGGGGGCATTTTTTGGCCTGCCCTCCTAAGGCCCTCTCATAAGTGGAAAAACCATGTGTGCAGCTGCTAAGGGTAGGGCATGACTTTCCTTGCTCTTGCTCTAACAATTTGGAGGCACCCATCGGCAAACCCACCCTCATCAATTCTGCATCTTCCTGAAAATGTACTTTTAAGCACCTTAATTGCATTTCAGAGATAACCCTGCAGGCAAAGTGACAGGAAGAGAAACCATATGGAGCAGTTTGGCGGTCAGGCTCTTTGTTTTAAATCAATCAAACATCTGCGGCTAATGTAGCTTTGGGCTGCTCCTCAGGAAACATTAGCCCTATTAGTCTGGGCTGGCAGGAACACAAAATAATATATTTATGGACAAAGCACATGTGCATTACTGTTGTAGAGCTAGTGGAGGAGGAGGAGAAGATCTGTGGTCAGCACTTTGCCTTCTCAGGAGGTCAGCACCAACAAGGAAAGAGAGGGAGCAGAGGGTCCTGTCTCCTTGCTCCAGCCCCATGCCACCCACCTCCCTGCCTGGGAGCAGCCTCAAGACCTGCTGCCACAACCCCAGAGGGGAAAGACTACCAAAAAAAGCTGCATGGCTTCTACATCAAAGGAATGTGAGGTGGAGGGGGATGAGTTACAGTCTGCAGGGACAGGGATGGGAGGGTAGCACTGGATGGTGGGGCTGGCCATGGGGCGGTGTCTGGCTCCCCACAACACCACATCCCCACAGAGCTGGTGGAAAACAGCAGGGACAGGGTGGGTATCCGATCTCAGCCCCCACAAGCAGAGACAAGGACCGTGTGCGAGGGAGCTGGGTGTTACCAGGCTGAAACCACCATTTCACACCAAGGGCTACAACACACAGAGGTGGGCTGGTTTCCTGTCTAGAGTTCCCTTTTCAATCCAGACAGACCATCCCATTTTCATCTCATGTGGCGTCTATGTGCGCTTAGGTAACGGAAGCAGTCCCAAGGAGGGGCTGGGAGATGGAAAAGGTGACAAGGCTTTTTCATTTACATTGTCAAGCAGCCAAACCCAGATGCATTTGCAGGTGCATCAATAAGTGAGAGGCTCTAGGATACACATCCACCTGACAGCACCTCTCTGGTCTGTCCATCCATGACTCAGTTGCCTGGGAAATGGTGAACCGTGGCTGAGAGCACAAAGAGCAAGAACTTTATGACTGCTTCATAGCCAGTCACTGCCCCTGTATGTGAAGGAATTTGCACTAGAGAAACCTTAAAAGGTGTGAAAATAAATCAACTCCCTAAACACAATTTTAGGCTTCCTTTTTCTTATTTGCTGCAGGGAAAACCAAAGCCTGTGGCATTGACAGGGGTAAGTTAGAGCAGCCATATTTAGGGGAAAGTGCATCACTGACATATTTTGATTTTGCCAAAAGAAAACATTGTGATTCCTGAAAGCACAAACAATTGTTAAATTCAAGAGAAAACCCAAACTTATTCAGAAGAAGTTGTATATTTGTTAGGCTGAGACAAACCTTGATGACTGAGACCTGCCCCTTAGTGACACTGTGAAATAATTGCACAACTGTGACAGTTCAATTGAGTTTTCATTCCAGCACTAGATGAACCTGTCTTCTAAAAAACAGTCTAATTAATCCTCTTCTGTTTTTTCTGATGCTAACAACACTGGGCAGAGTCAGGGATTTGGGGATGCCTGAACTGTGACTTTCCAGATTTTTAGGTGTTTTATTCCAAATTTGCACCTTTACCTACTACAATGACCGTGGAGAGTAGGATAGCAGAACGTACGATTTGGATTTTTTTTTTTAATCGTACATGCATGTATGTATTTATTGCTAGTATGTATGCATCTGTTTGAGGAGCTTCCACTGGTACAGTGACTGTGAATTGCAAAGAGAACACTTTTACATTCAGGAAATGTAATGACTTAAATCTGAAGAATACCAGCTCTATTTCCATATCTGGGTTTTCATGAGCATGCTCATTTGTAAGCTCTGGCTTTCCTGCAGGGATGCAGAGGAACAAAGCTGGTTTTGTAAGCAGAGCTGCTGAAGCTGTCTGCACACCCTGCAGACCTCCCCGCTGCCTCTGCGGCTCATGCCCCTCACACGCCCCTCATTGTCCTTCTGTCCACATCTTCTCCATATATCCCACAGCCCTTGTGCTTTTCCAAAATGGGTTGGCTCCCAGTGTGTTCAGCTGCACTAAGACCATTCCTGCCCCAGCAAACATCCCCATTTATGAGCAGATACCTACTTCCACCTTCCTCTTCTCTAAAGGGGTGTATGAATTCTGGTAACCCATCAGCCCTGTTCTCCCAGAAGGGAGTTTCATCTCCTATGAAATGGGACAACCCCTGGGGCTGCCAATATTGCCTTCTCCTTTCCCGAAGAGCGACAAAGTTTCAGTGCTCAAAGGACTCACCTAACCTTTCTTTAAGAGCCCATGAGAGCAACACGTGTGAAACACTTTGCCCCTAAGGGAAGGCTGGAGAAACATCTACACATTTCCTCCAGTGCATGCACAAGAAGGCAGAAGTCTGAAGACTGCTGCTAAATTTGTCAAAGGATGTATTTTCCAAAGTACTTGTAACTCAGGCAGATTCTCCAATTTATTTGCAAATTATTTGCAAATCCACCTCTACTCAAAAGAGTAAGTGCTGTAGCTGTGCCAGGGACCCGCTGCATCTGCACCAGTCACTTACCACCTTCTCCAAGTGCCAAAAACCATCAAAATTCTCATTAGCAGCCCCATCATGCATAACACACCAGGTTGGTTTGAATCTTCCCAGCATCATAAGCAAAATGTTTCCTTGAGTCATCCAGAGCTGAGGGGCTTCAGGAGGAAACCAAGGGGCAGCTCAGAGAATCTGCTTCTGGTGGAGCTTCTTGGTGTGGCCAAGGTTCTCCTGGGAGGGTGGGAAGAATAAGTAGCAGGTGTTTCTGGGAGGGCAAAATGGTAGAGGAGAGTTTGCTTTGAAAATACTGTGTACCTCCACCCGAAGGCAACAAATCATGGCAGGAGAAATACAGGAGGTAGCTGAGGTCCTGCAGCAGACTTCTGAGCATCAGCTGCCCCATGGTCCCCTTGGTGGCTCAGCAGAGCAGGGACCTGTGTTTCGTAGGTCACAGAGCAGGATGGGGCCCCAGGCAGCACATGGGGTTCAAATGGACCGAATTTCCACAACTTCCACAAAGGATATTACAGTTAGAAATCATCCTAGTCCACACAGTCCAAGGCAGTCATTGTAATAATATATTTGTAATCATCAGCTACTTTCTTGAGCCATATCTCATGGAAACTCCTTATCCAAGGAAGGAGTGTGAGAGTTTCTCATCAGAAATGACAAGAATTCAAAGAAAAGGTTACAGTCCTTCCCTGTGCAACTGAAGGTCTCTTGTGACCCCCAAGAGATGATACTGCAAAAAAGCTTTCAGAGAAGAGTCAGTGTAATTCCAAGTTTACTTTGTGCTGTCACCAGCTGCTTGAAGGAGTTCAGTGGTGGACCAGTGCTGAAAGTGAAGGATATGGAAAGATAATGCTGCAGGGGAAAATGAAGTTCTTTGCCATGAATGCTGCTGTGGGGAGATGGAGGCTGTGGCCACCCTTTTGAGGACTGTGCCTCAAAATTAAGAGAGGTGAGAAACAATGTGGTGACCACATGTGGATTTGAAGATGGTCTGATAAAACACTGATTTGTGTCCAGGAACAGATACAAGGGAGGGATGTGACCTCATGGGAGTTGTCCTACTGCCTTCACATCCCTTTGGATGAGATCTATGGTATCCTCACTCCCCCAAGGAAAAAGAATGTGCAGGGCTGTGATAGAACCATAGCAATCAGAGAATGGCTTGGGTTGGAAGGGACTTTTAGAGAACATTTATTCCAAGGCCTTTGCAATGAGCCAGGACATCTTCAACTAGATTGTGTTGCTCAGAGCCCCTTCCAGCCTGATCTTCAACCTTTCCAGGGATGGGGCATCCACAACCTCTCTGGGTAGTCTGTTCCAGCATTTTACTACCCTCACTGTAAAAAGTTTTTCCTTATATCTCATATCTTAAACCAACCCTCTTCTAATTAAAAGCCATTCCACCTTGTCCTATCACTACAGACCCTTGTAAAAAGTCCCTACCTAGCTCTCTTGTAAGCTCCTTTTAGGTACTGGGAGGCTGGAAGGCCTCCCCAGAGCCTTCTCTTATTCAGGCTGAACAATCCCAGCTCTCTCCACAGGAGAGGTGCTCCAGACCATCACCTTCATGGCCTCCTCTGGACTCACTCCAGCAGGTTCATGTCCTTCCTGAGCTGAAGACCCTGGAGTTGGATGCAGGACTCCAGGTTGGGTCTCACTAGAGTGGACTAAAGGGATGGAATCACCTCCTCAACCTGCTGATCATGCTGCTTTTGATGCAGCTCATGGTGCAGTTGGTTTTCTGGGCTTTCAAGCACATGTTGTCAGGTCACGTCCAGCCTTTCATCCACCAGCACTGTCAAGTTCTCCTCAGCATCATCTTTATTCATGCCCAAGCTTGTATTGGCAGCAGGGGTTTGCCCCAGCCCAGGTGCAGGGTACCAAGTGATCTTTGGCTGTGGCCTCCAGGCTGGGCCCCTTTTGCCTTTTTGCCCACACTTTACTCATTCTTTGAGGAGGTTGTACTCAGGTGGGCTGCACCAGCCCTTTACAAACAGGCAGTGAGGAGCCTTGCCCAGCCCCTGTAGGGGGTTTCCAGATCAGGTGGGCTGATAATGAATCTTTGCGTCTTCACCCTGACCAGCACTGCCTTTGTGAGCTTTGCAAGACCCATTGTCCGAGAACCATAACCTGTCCCTAATCTTCTTTCTAGGTACCATATTAATCAATGTTGTTTTCTTTTGCTTTCAGCAGATTCTCTAATTATTAACTGCGCAGAGGACTTGTGGTTTAGTGCGTGGGTTGCCTCCTCTTGCTAGGGGAAGGTGCTCTTCCCAAGCTGGGAGCTTGTTTGCTGCTTGGTGCTCCTGAAAGATAAGAAAGACATTGAACAATGGGAACCCAATCATGTTCCTTTTCCCCCCCATGACCATTAGTTTGATTCATGGTACTTTTTGTTTGTCACTGATGAGTAATGAGCTATTCCATCTTCACTCTAGATCTATGCAGAAATGATAGGTGCACATCAGGCAATGTAAAAGACATGAGAATTTAACCCCTCGGCCAACAATGGGCTGCTAACAACTTGTGCCTTGGAAATAGTGTTGTGGTAGCAGAGGGGAAAAGTATTTTTTTTAAAATCTACCTTTGATTAGGGACATACATTTTTTGGAGTGACAGTCTGCCAGAAATACAGTGTTACACAAGCTCTCATCATCTAAACCAGCATCCTGGAGTTGTTCGTTTTTCTCTCTCAAGGTCATACTCTTATTATGCAATTGCACAAGCAAAGCAGGGACTAAAGGTGTAAATAGACAAAGAAGGTTTTGACTCACTCCCACGAGCACAGGGCCTTTAGGACTGCCCATTTAGGTACATATGTCTGAAACATTTCCCATGTTTTCTCTCAATTTGGCCCTTTTTTGGTGCAGCCCCTATGCAGTCTGAGGCTGAGAAGTGCCACCCGTCCCTGTATGCTGGGTGCCTTGGGGTTCCACTCTCCCTGTGCCAGGCTGGAGCTGTGCAATGAGGGTGCTGTGCCAACATCCCAACCACCTTGCCACCCATCTGGAGCACGAGGCATATGCTTCAGTCCCACCCCGAGCAGCCATAGCCAGAAATGCCTGTGCCAGGTCAGCCTGGACTGGAGACCAATCCCCTCCCTCCAGCAATCCCCTCCCTCCAGCAATGCCCAGTACAGTAGCGCTCAGTGCCTTTGGGACCTCTATAGGTTAGGGGCAGTGGCACCCCAGCTGGCAGGCAGCCCTTCTCTTGCCCTCCTGACTCACCCCAAGTGCCATCAGGAGAATCTCTGTGCGGGTTAATAGCAGCGCTGAAATGGCGATGGCTTTCCAGAGCCCGCCGGAGCTGACTCATAGAACAGAGCTCTGCCAGAGATGACAGGGGGATAGAAATCAGAGCCCTGATGAGCTTCTCCCTCAATTATTTATTTATTTTGTGCACCGTCTTCTCCTTCTGCCTGCTGGCATCGAGAAGGATGCATAAATGATGGTAATAAATGAGGAATGACAGCTAATTTTAATTGACCGAAGCTTCCCTCAAAAGACTGGGTCATGCTGGATGCAATATGCTCTAAATGTAAAAATATAAGCCAGGAAATTACACTGGTGGTTTTACATGCCTTTAATCGAATGGGTTTTATGCTGCCAAGCAACAAAATCAAGGTGGGCTCCATCTGTGAGGATTTTTTTCCCCAAAAGAGGAACTCTGCAGTTCAGCGGCCTTACATTACTGCTCCATCCTGCCGCCTCTGCTTCCCAAACCTGCTAATTTGGGCTCCAAAGTGGCACCACTCAGTAGGATTTTATTTCCTTCTGCCTAATCTATCTTCCCCTTTCTGGGCATCACCACATGCTCAGTGTGGCCGCTGTGCTGAGACACCACCGAGATGTGCCTGAGGGGACCCCCTGCATTTTGCTGATGACATTTTACCTTGGTGGGTTACTTATTTTCTCTCCAAATATAATGCACCGTGGACTGTTATTTTTTTTCAAGGAAACATTTTTCCTCCCAGGAAATGGGTATTGATAGCAAGATGTCCCCTTAGGTTCCATCAATTCTAGCACATTTCTCTCGGAAACTAGTGTGGGAATGCTTGGGGGATCTTTAAGGCTAGGGGGATCTTTAGGGCTGGGGGAAAGAGGAGGAGGCCAGGCACAGCTATTGCCTTCAGGACAGGGAGGCAGTGCTCGGTGAAGCCCTGGCAGACCTCTCCTCCAGTCGGAGGGTATCCATTATTTTCCAGTGATCCAGGGAACCAGGGTTGCGGTGGCTGCTCCCACTCCTGCCTTGGGCTTGCAGCACCACCTCACTCTCCAAATTACTTCTCTGCATGGAGGTGTCTGGAACACTGGGGCTGGGACACATGAAGGATGACGGCCAAAGGACAGGGCAAGGTTAGGAAGGAAACCTGAAGACAACAGCATTTTTGCAGTCCTGCCAGGATGCTCCTGCTTGGGGTTTCTTTCCGCACTTCCCGTCTCGGGTAGGTCCCCTCCCCGCCTGTCATGCCAGCTCAGCTGGGCTCGTACTGCGGCACTTTCCTGAGAACATCCCAGAGACTTCAAAACCTCCTCCTCGTCCTGGCAGAATGACTTGCAGCTTTTCCGAGAACTGGCAAGCAGCCTCAGTGCTTTACCATGGGAAGAAGGTTAACTCCTTCCCTCCTTTTCTCCTTCCCTCCCCTTCCCCCCAGCCCAGCGCATCACCCGGCTGCTTTGCCTGGGAACTGGCTGTCAGGAGCTACGGGGGAGGAAATAGTTTATTTTTAAGGGCATTTAGCCCTCACAGCTTCTTGGCTCGGGGTGTCGGGAACGCAGCCTTGCACCGACAGCCAGAGGTTTCATCCGTCTGAGGCCGTGAGATAAAATCATTTGCACGTGGTTTGTGAAAAGGGCAATTATTGAGGGTTTGGGGGTCTGTTGTTTGCAGGGTGTGGAACATTTAGAAGTGAGGACAAAAGCTTTATCCTTCAGGCACTGCAGGGAGGAGCTGGCAGCGGCTCAAAGGGTGCCCAGGAATATTTTAAAGTTTTCCTATTTTGTAGCTCTGCGTAAGAGCAACCCGCAGCAATCGCGCAGCAGGACTCCTGCCTCCTCTTCCTAGCTTTGCCTTGGGCTTGCAGCGTCACCTTCTTCAAGAATACCTGTTTTTGTCGGTTAATTTTCAAAAACATTACTTCCCCCGCCCCCACAGGAAGCTCTGCAGGTACAAAACCCATTGGAGTTCAGTGCACTGCAGCTGCAAACCCAGCTACGCACCTGGCTCCCTGCTTTGCACCCAGGTAAAGCAAGACCCTGGGGTGCTGCCTCCATTCCCCTCTGTCCGTGGGCTCCTCTGTCCCCCCACTCCCCAGGGCATCCCTGGTCCTGGACGCTGCTTGGGTGGGAATAACCACCCTTTGCCCCTGGCAGAGGCTGGTCAGGATTGTCAGGATACACGCTGTGGGAGAGGTGAGGGATGAGGAGAAAGAAGACCAAGAAACTGCCACAGCAAAGGGGTCCCAGTAAGACAGACCTTAAACTTTTTCCCCCTTTTCAGACTTGATTCTCACTCCTGCAATGTCAAGATTTCAGATTATTGGGAGATAAATTTAGAATAGATCTGAAAAGTAATTTAGAAACCTAAAAATAGCCTGTTAGCCTGTCTATCCAGTGACTGTAATACCAGAGGGGAGGAAGAAGGAGAAGAATGACTGGGGGGGGCTAGGGCCAAAAAGGAATAAACAATTATGAGAGCGGGCAGCCATGACAGAGAAACCTCTCTTGCATGTGTTCCTGGTCACTGGGATTTGGAGCTAGACAGGAAGCTATCTTGTCTCTGTACACATTGAGAAAATGTGGCCAGCTATTTTGATATTAAATTTGAGAGATGGCATTTCATGTCACAATGGGTAGCCCTGTGTGACTGCTCACTGCTTCACCATCTGCACCCTGTCCTGGCTGAGGCACCACCAGTACCCGTGGCCCAGCAGGATGTGATGCCTGGTCTTTTCTCTTTTCTTTTCTTTTCTTTTCTTTTCTTTTCTTTTCTTTTCTTTTCTTTTCTTTTCTTTTCTTTTCTTTTCTTTTCTTTTCTTTTCTTTTCTTTTCTTTTCTTTTCTTTTCTTTTCTTTTCTTTTCTTTTCTTTTCTTTTCTTTTCTTTTCTTTTCCTGACAATGTTGTGGGAAACACTATTTGCCCTGAATGATTAACCAGATGTGGAGCTGGTGGGAATCAAATAGCAAAGGGGAATTTTCTTCGTGAGTTTTGGGAAACTGAGTAAGCACAACTTGGCCAGTGATGGGGATTTGCTGTAGCAGGGTTGACCTGGAGATCACCAACAGCCCCTGGCATGGTGAGCCAGGTCCAGGGTGCCACCAATAAATCCAGCCAAGAGCAAAAGCAGATGAGGCTGAAGATAAGCAGCAATGCTTAAGCAAGGTGTCTGTGCCGAGGAGAAGCCACCAACAGCAGAGGACTACAGTCCATGCAGCAGGAAGGGCCAGAGTCAGGCAACATAATGCAGGCAGGGCTGGCTGCCCCAGCCAGAGCTGGAACAAGCTTCCTGCTCCCCCATGAGAAAGCAACCCAGTGGGACCAGGGTACTCGACTGCCATCACAGCACCAGAGCCCCCAGGGGGAGTGTGGCGGCCCAGGAGGGCATGAGGAGGGGGCAGTGAGGGCTGCAGATGTTTCCTGCTTGCTGAACATGAGCCGCAGAGAGGATATAAATGTTGGTGCTGTGAGCTAAGCCTCGCCTCGTATCACGCCTTGCTTTTATAACCTCTTCTTTTTAATATCCTGTTGAGACAAACAGCCTGTGCAAGTGTGCTGGGGGGATCTGCCAAGCAGCTGAGCATTTTAGAGGATTTCAGTCTGAAAGGTGCTCTAAGAAATTCAGTACTGCAGGAAGTGCTGGGCAGCTAAATTGTTCCTGTCCCAACATTGAGTCCCTCAGGAGCAGCAGAGAGATGTGACATGGCCACAGGGTCTGGGTCAGGCACTTGGGTACAGTGGTAACAGACCATGGAGACAGATTGCAGCAGGACAGGGAGGTGATATGACAAGTGCTGGGACGGTTGGTCCAAGGAGTCACAGTGCGCCATGGACATCTCCCATGTGATCTCCTCGAATGCCACTGGGACACTGTTAACGTTTTAGTCTAGCTGCAGCTGGCACACAGGGTGATGAATATAGGCATGGGGTAGATCAAACATGGCTTTGCATATGGTGACACTGCTGGCTACCATGAGCCTGTGTCATAAGTGCACTCCTGGCTGCAGCAACATCACCTCTCCTTCTGTCTCTCCCATCAAACAAAGAGGTGACGTTGCTGCAGGTATTTTTCCTTCCCCTCTCAGCACATATCCCTGCTTCCAGAGAGTGTTGATAGATGTCCAGAAGCACATGGGGCTGAGGCCCACAAGGGGCAAGAGCCTCTGCTTTACTTACAGCCATGTCCCCTGATGACTGATGCCTGGCACAGTTTTCCCCTTGAACTGTGAATCATGCCCTGTTTCTGTAGTAGGTGCTTTTGAGGCAGACACATGATCATCCCTCATGCAGTCTGTCACCTTAATCCCACCTCCAATGGGAAATAGGAATGCAGACAAGGGGATGGCATGTGCCAAGGTGTCACCTTTTCTTGCACTGTCAGCACCCAGACTGGGAAGGCAGGTGCCCAGTAGCAAATGCCCATAAGGGCTCAGCCATGGTCGTGGCCATAAATCCTCTAAACCTTGGGGTGAACTTTCAGCCTCACAGGTTTGCCCCAGGACCCCTTGGCATCCCGGCCAGCCCCATGATCCTGTTGTAGTAGGGCCAGATCCTGCTCCCTGCTATGGGCTGATCACCATCCTGAGTGGGAGAGCTGATGGAAGGAAGGAACCTCACCTTGTCCCAGCTCCCACGGTCACCAACCCTACCATTAAGGTCTGGTGAGCCATCCCTTCCCCTCAGCAGGAGCTGTGCAGCCTTAGTTGCCCCAGTGAGGTTGGCTGACTGGGAATGACCAGTAGGAAGAGCACTTCCTGCTCCCCTGTTCCCAGTTATCCACACCAGGTTCTACTTTGGTGCCTGTCTCAGAAAAAGCCCCATTCTTCTAATGAAACATGCAATTCCGACAAGTCATTTCTGTCACTTTTGGGGACAACCAATTTTTGCAGGGCACACTCAGCTTTTCGACTGCTTTCACCACGGGGCAACAGGTCCTGGGTGTTGGACTCCCACAGCCCATCTCCACAGGGTGGTGCCACCGGGGGCATAGCGGGGTCTGTCCCCGCCAGAGCTGCACAGACCTCGGTCCGGGTCGCTCTGTCCTAACAGTGACATGCAGTGGCGGCAGGCTGCAATGGAGCCTGGAGGTACCCTTGTGCTGGTGCCAGCTACAGCCCCTAACAGGCTTCTGTAGCCGTACCTTTGTTGTTCTTTACTAAAGGGTCAATGTTTTATCTGGATAGCGAATTCTGCCCTTGTTTCCCATTCTCCTAGCTCCATTGGGTCACAGCTGAGCGCACACACACGGGCCTTCCACAGCCCTGTCCCTGGAGACCTGGCTAAGCAGCAGCAAAGCTGCCGCCGCTTTTCCTGGGGCACGGCCAGCCAGGTGCTGCTGCATTTCCCGGAGCGAGAGGCGAGGCTGGCACAGACCGGGGCATTCCTGTGGGGTACATGGCTCGTGTCCCACTCAGCCCTTTCCCTGGGGGTCTCGACCTGTGAAGGAATCGCTGGCAGGAAGGGAGCTTCTCCCCTGCCCCCGTCCCCCTCGCAGGCGGGCAGGGCCGCACCCGCCCTGCCCTGGCACATACCCCTGCACCGCTTACCTGCTGCTGCTTGCAGATCAAGTAGCTAATGTCTAAGCAGCCCCATTTAAACCCGCAATCAAATTACAGGAACAAAATTAGAAGCCAGACTGGAGCCACTTTAAAAGTTGCCCCTTATTTAATAATTCTGTCGCAGTTATTTTTTTCCTCTTATCACCATTTATTCTCATTCTGGGGCTGGTCTGTAATAATAGAGGTTCATTTGTGCTCCCCCTCCTCTTTCCAACGTCTAGTCTTTCTGTGCGGATTTCATTTCTGCCTTGTGAAAAGCTATTGGGATAAATAAAACAAAGACGCAGTACTACAGGGATCTACGTTAATGGGATGGCACCATACTCACCTCTTCCTGCCCTTTCCCATAGGACAGGGGTGAATCAAACGGCTGGAATCCCTATTTCAGCCCTGCCCCATGCCCTTAGGTATCAATCTATCAAGTGTGGAAGAGGAAATTGCGGTGCAGCTCCTTCTTTAAAAGCAGCGCCGTGCAGAAGCAGGAGCCCGGAGGAAGTGCCGGGGCGGTTTGGGAGCGCCGTGTCCCCTCTAGTGGGGTCTGCGGAGAATTGATGGAGCAAAGGAGAAGAGAGCCTCGGCTTCCCAACCGATGGGAGAAAGGAGGGGACAGTCTCCCCTCCCTCCCTGCTCCTGCCAACCCCGCTCCACGAGGCCAGCAGTGCAGGCATGGAGATACTGGGGTGGTAGGGGTGTGCAGCCCCAGCTGGGAGCTGGCTTGCACTGAAGGAGCCGGGGGAAATACCGCTGTAATCATTTGCCTATTAATTAAAGATGTGAATTGATGAGAGGTTGGATTCATTCACCTGGCTGGATTTTCATCTGTTTCCAGATATTGCTTGGATTAAAATAAATGCATTCATTTTCTCACCAACCCTCCAGCCTTTTAGCGAAAACTATTTTTAGAATCCTCATAAAACAAATCTATAGCCGTCCTACAACAGGCAAACACTACTGTGTGCTTAGCAGCTGCTGAAATCTGCATGTACTCACAAAACCTCCAAAATAGTTTATGCACAATTTTGATGACAACTGCCCCTGCGACACAGCTGAATTCTTGTTTTCTGTGAACGAAGTATGACCCTAACTAATGTACTCAGGCAGGCTTTGCTGTCAGGAACTATGGAAGGCGTCACACAGCCTACAAGCTGCTTCGAGGTGATGCACAAAATCCCAGTGCAGCCTGATCCTGCCTGTGCAGAGGAGTTACCCACTGGCATGGGGGCTGAGGCATGGGAGATCTCCATGAAGGTAATTCAGGTTGGATGCAGCTTTCAGGGTTGGAACTAGATAATTTTAGAAGTTTGTTTCAACCCAACCCATTCTGTGATTCTACAACTTTTAGCCAGGAAGATGTGTTCCTGACTGGGGAACCTCCTGCCTGGCCAGGCCTCTAGCTGAGCACAGGGAGGGGCTGCAAGCTAGGAAGGAGTCAGTGCCACGTAACAAGCCAGCTGGCTTCCCACTTTTCTCTGTGCCTGACATGCACCCACTATTGCTCTGTCAATAGTTTCCTTCGTGGAAACAGCTACAGAGGCATCAGCTGTGAGCAGCTCACTGCTGGTGGAATGCTTGGACAGAGGTGTTTAAGATGCCCAAGAGGCTCAAAGGCTTCATGCTGCAGCTCAGGGAGCTGGACATGGCAAAATAAATTGTGAGCTGGTGGTGTGCAGCCGGCAAACCTGACAGCAGCATAGTGCTCAGGCCCTGCAAGCTGGGAAACAAACCAGGGTCAAGTGCTGGATGGGGCTCACCATTCTCAGCAATCATCATGTGCTGGTCTTTCTTCCTCCATGAATAACCCCACTACCAGTCTCCCTTCCACTGTGTTTGCAGGTTATTTTCCTTAACTCTGTACTGATCAAAGCATCTAATGGGGGTACTTATGAGGCAGAACTGGCCATGGCAGATGATTGAACACAGGGGCCCAGTGTCCAGCAGGACAAGCAATGTCACTTCTGGCAGGCACTGAGAAGAATGTGAACCCTGGGTAGACGAGTAATAATCTCCTTTTCCGAGGGGGTCTCTAGCTGGGGGATTTGCAATGGACTGAGCTGTTTAGCCTCCATTTTAGGTTTCAGCTCTGAGTGAGTGTGCAAATCCTTAAATAAAGTCAAAGCAGAAAGGCAGGTGGGTATCAGGCAAGCATTTAAAAATCACAACGCTACAAAGTAAGTGATAGCCACACCTTGCTCCATTCACAGCTCCAGTCATTTACACATCAAGTAGGTGAATTCGAGAGTGCAGAAATAGACCTGTAAATATATGGAGATCCTGCTTTTGCAGTAGTTCATTTTCAAAGCACATCTACTCCTTAGCATGCATTTGGGGTCACACTCCATTTTACAGCCCTGCCCTGCTTCCCAAAACTAACAGTTTCAGTTTTGCTAGCTTTCCTCTGCAAGAGAAGCATAAAATTCAAGTAAAACACCTAACTTGTAGTGTTGTCACCACTTTCATCTTGCTGCTAATTACTAATGCAAATTATGTACATATCTAAAAATGTCTTCAGTACATTCCTGCTACTTGTGTTTCTTATTTTTAAAGTATATGTGGCAAATATTTCCATATTTTATACTTCTACATTCTGCTACCCACATCCAAACCTTAAGGTAGGATATCCCTGAGATCAAAGGCAATGAGGCACACTGGAACAGAGCCACTCCTCTTGTAAAAGATGAATTTATGATCTTTAGTGACAAGTCTTGTTGTACATCTTGATTTTTCATCTTACCTCAGGCAGTCCAGTGACCCCCTATCGCATGCTTTGCCATCAGCTCACTTCCGATTTGTGAAATACAGTTTCTCATGATTCCTTGAGTGCTGCATGACAGGTAATTCTTTAAGGTTCCTGCCCAAGTACCAGTCTGAGGGAATGGTGTCCAGCTTGGGAAAAAGCACTTGCATTCCAAGGCCAAGCTTTAGTCAAAGGAGGGATACCAAAACTTTAAAGTGCACCATATAGTGTAGATCCAAGCTTTCCAACCAGACTTCCCTCCAGCTGGCGCTGCAGGCATCATCCTTACCTTGGTAAGCTGTGTTACTTGCACACTAGACACCCCAAAGCTTTCCTTCACCATTCCTTGAGAGCTGATCAGCTCTTGAATGTTCCCACCCCAAAGCTCTTCAGCTGAATTTTGCTGTTTCCAGCTGCCTCATTCTTTTCTAGCTCTTACTGTTCCTTGTGCCATAGGCTGTCATTCCAGCCAGTGCCTCTGCTCTCCACACTGGTCTGTCCTCACCTGCCTGAAAACCTGAAGGCTCCATCCATTTCCATCTGCTGCCACTAACACCAGAAGGCAGTTGCTGCAGACACCTGTGTCCTGTTCTGATCTTACCAGTCCCACTAGAATGCGACTCCCTTCAGCTCCTGTAGTGCCTCATCCCTTCACAAGTTTCACTTGTGTTTCCTACAAAACATAAATCCCTCGAGGAAGGCTTCAAGGCAACATGATTGTGCTGCCATGCTCAAAGATTGCAGGATGGGCTGATGGACAACTGGACAAAAGACCCAACAAAATGACAGATATGCCGAGGAGCCCCAAGAAATTACCTGTTTAAAAGCAGTTGACTGTGAGCCTTTCGATTCTGCAGCCTCATGTTTTAATGAATGCTAACAAAACAGGCATTCCTGAAAATGTCTGCCCATACCTTAATTCCAGATGTTTTTATTGCATTTAATCTTGTTTTCATCCTACTGGAAAAGCTGAATAACTGTGATCTGGAAGGGCTGGAAATCTGAGGAACCACAAAGACCACAGAAAGCATTTCAGACAGAGACTGGCACATCAGTTCAGCACAAACACTTGCAACTGTTAAGCAACCTTAAAAAGATAACTTTTAAAAAGAAAGGCCAGCATTGGTTTAATCCAAGTGAAACCAGATGATGACATTTCTCGTTTGGACCTATTTTTCCAAGATCAACACATATGAATTCACATTTTCCATTTCCATTTCACAATCAGGTACAAACAGGGACTTCCTTGTGATGGTTGCAAATATTTTATTATAGAGTCTTATCAACAAGTTCTCTGAAAATCAGTTTTTCAGAACTAAAATCTAATCTGGCAGGGTTCAATAAGTAACAAGATGAACTCAGCCATGGCAAACAAAATATTACTAAGTTACTTTAAATAAATTTTATCACAACAACCTCAGGAAGAGTGTGTTCGGGAGATTTAGGCAGTTTATATTGGATTTTTATTAATATTTTGGATTCTTTTTGTTATGCTGTAGACTCTGATACACAGCTGTCTTCATTTTGATGTTAAATGGGATAGATCTTTAGGTGCCTTTATGCCTGTGATTCTTTCTTATTTTATAGTGCTGTAATAAAAATAGCATCATCAGCATTCAGTGCTCACCACAGGACATTTAAGCAACTGGTCATTGCACTGAAACAGAACTTCTGGAGAAACTGAGATTATTTCCAGGCAGTAATTGCTCACAAAAGGTCTAGCTCCCAAGTATTTTCAGCCATTAATTTTCTGTTCAGCACCTCCTATGACATTTATTAAAGTAATTTGATCAGATTATGTTGCACACAGTAGGACATTCAGATTCCATCTTGACCTTCAAAGCAGCATCTAATACTGCCTGGAAGATAATACAGTATCCTTTTCCTTATACTTAAAATCAACAATCTTAGCTTGCAGCTACTTGTTGACAAACACCAGTTTCAGTTAAATACAAGTAAGCCTAAGAACATTGAGACATTTGAAAGTAGGCATTACTGTATATTTAATGTATTTTGGTTTACCTCAGCTTACTAATAACTCTTGATTTCCAGGGCTTAATTGCACGTAACTTTTAAAAAAAGCAATATAATGTCTTAACATTAATCAAATATAACATTTAAGGTTTTTTTTTTTTAATTGTGCAAAACATAAGCAATAAATCTTATTAGTACAATAAGCTGAAAAAGCAAGGGATATTTAAAACAATATTCACATCCAGTGTGCAATTTTTATCCCTACTTCCAACTTTTGATGTGGAATCTACAATTCCCATCAGTAAGTGCTATCTGAAAATACAAATAATTTGTTTCACCTTTTATTATTTGGAGGAGATTCAAAATTTATTTTTGCATTAGGTTTTTATGCACAACTAAAACAGCTGTTTAAGCTGATAAATACAAAATAAGACACTGAAAAGGGTGAAAAATAACCAACATGCTGAAGGCATCCACCTAAATGGTGGCATGACTGACAATTTATAGCTTATATTAAAAATATAATTCTGATTTTCCATTTTCAACTCAAGATTTTAGCAAATAACCCCAAATTTTGTTTTACTGTTCTGGCATCTGCTAATTGGAAAAGTAATTTAATTCAATACTTATTTTTAATTAAAATATTTATCTTGCTAGATATGAAGTGCTACCAGTCAAGGCAGTCACAAAAACTGTTTGATGTTTACATAGCACCGTATAGATAAATATCTCCTTCAGTAAGAGAGATTATGTTCTGCTGGGGAACATAACCACATCATCTCCCGAATATTTTAGGTATCTTTGCCTTCCACATCATAAATATGTGCAATGATTCCTTATTTTGAGAAAAAAATGCACATAATTCAAGCTTTAAGATGGTGCTATCATTAATTCATATTATCTTTGTATAAAAGTATCAAGAACTCTTCAGTAGTCAATTGAATATTCAAAAACAGATCAACAGTTTTATGTAAACTTGTTAACAAACCACCGCATTATTTGGCTTTAAAGTGACAAAGTATTTTTCTTAATATAATTTACTAGGCATGTGAAGTACTAACATCAGACTATAATTCAAAAAGTAGCAGAGACTGGACTATCTCTGATATTGAAATACTCAATTAAAATATATAAAGAATCTCCAAAACATGTAATTGTAATTCATTACAGTGGTATTGTTCATTCCAATAATAATCCTTCCTATAAGGAGGCTGAATGTTAAGTAAAACACATTAAGTTGTTGTAGTTCCCAATTAGAGAACATCAATATTCTGCCTCTGCCTCTCCTTCAGCTCAAATTCACTAAAACATGGGCTAGGCTTTCTACTGAAAGAAAATGGGAAATATGCTCACTATCCAGGTGGATATCTCTGAGCCCTAATCAAAATCTGATCAGCTTATCCACAACTGTTAGATTTAGACTAGTAACAAATCTTGCAGTAAAGTGTTAAAAATAGATGGAGTAACAAACAAGCCATCTTCTGTATTTTAAATCACAGAAATCTACACATCAAAATACTTATGGAAGCATGAGTGCTGGTGACATCATCGACTCTTACAAACTGAGTCTTCCGTAAAAGTTGCACAGATGGAAAAGGATGCCTTGAGATAAATGGAAATAAAATCCATCAGAAGATAGATTTCCTAGTATTGAGCCTCAATTTCTTATAAACTAACAAACATATTTCAGTGACAGACACTGCTCATTATTTTGGTCCCGTCCCTTTCCCAAGATCAGTTTCATAAGCTGTTACCACTCCAATTAAAATCAAACCCTCTTAAAATATTGTATATGGAGTTCTGGGTTCCAAAAATAAAATACATATGCAGCTTCATACTCTTGCTATGAAACATCAGCTAAAAAGTACGAATATTCATAAAGAAACCAAATTGCATTTTGTACATTGTATCTCTATTGATACAGTATTCCATGTTGGAGAATTCAGCATTTTTAGAGAGTTCAACATGTTCAAAGTTCAATTAAATTTTGAAGAAAATTCCAGTTTCAAAAGTTACATGTAATTTTGTACCTGACAGGACAATTAAAAAAAAAAAAAAAAAAAAAAAGCTGTACAAAGTTAGCTTCAAACCTCTTCATTCCCCCCAAAAATAGGCACTCAGTGGTTTAAGTGTGCAAATGGCTTCTTAGAAGAAATAGTGTGCAAACAGAGCCTGTTCCATTAGCTCTGCATTCTTTAGTGATTTCCTAGAGAGTATTGCCATTAAATGCTATCTACGGTATGACTTTCTCAAGAACAGAGGACATTCAGTCCACGGAGTCACAGATGTCTTTCACTTTCTCGTTGAAGTCTTCAGGTTGATCAGCGTACACATAATGACCTGCACCGAGGATAGCCTGGAGGAGAAAGGTGCAGAGGCACGTCAATATCACAAAAATGTAATAAACAAATAAATACTGGGACAAGTGACACATTACCCAAGAGTTGGCATCACAGAACCTAAAAAACACTCTCAACAAAAGGAATACCAAAATATTCTTTTCCTTGTAAAGAAACTCTCCTACGCAGGAAGTAAAATTATTGCTTATTCAGCTGCTCACCTTGTTGAAAAAAAACCCACCACTGAAGTGTGCACAAGTCACTGCACAACAGATTTAGTAGCTATATATGCCTTGCACATCAAATTTCTGATGCATCTCGATTCCCTTCACTCTACACTCAAATAGCCTGTTTCTATAATTTGTTATTCGCTGTAAAAATGCTACAAAGTAAACTGTCACCACAGTGTACAGTGAAGGTACTTGACCTGTTTTCTTTCTATTTTACAGTCAGTCCAAGACTAATCTTTATTTAAAAATACTTTCCCCTCTCCTCCTTAAAACATCCTCTCTTAACTCTAACAGAATCTCCTACAAGTATAGCTATGTTATTGAGTTAAAAGCTCCCAGAAACTCAAAGTAAAAATTACTTAGGAATAAATGCATGTAACAAAACCACAGAACCTCTGTGCATTTTACCAAGCATGGCACTGCCAGTCCACATCTCGGTCTCATTAGAGCCCGTGGCCTCCTGTGGGTTTTTGAGTGTGCCTGCAATTCTACCACTCCAAATTACCTTTTAGAATCTGTATTTGGCTTGGCAAAATTTTAACCTGGAATACAATATGATTTCCCACAGTCCCTTCTAAAAGCCCCTGATCAAAGTGGAAACAATCTCCCTGAATGGTATAAGCTTATCTCAGCAACATACTCTTTTTAACAGTGACTTTCTGTTACAACTCCCTCTCTCTGGTTAAGCCGTTAAGTGATACTTTCAGTCTGGATGTCAACATTTATGAAATGTATCTGTGCTCTTTCACACACTTAAAATAGCTGGATAACAATGTCTTTTCTCTGAGTTCCAGCTCTAAATTCAGCTGTATCAATTTATAAAATGCTATTTGGACGACTTGTTATAGTATACTATCAACATTCCATATTGTACACTTCTGTCCAGATAGTTCCAGGCATCAGTAACATCACAGCTGGTGTGTTCAAACATTTTATCACCTCACAGCATTTTAACATATATGCATATTCAATTATCACAACTGATTGATGTGAAAATGTGTCAAGAATACTTTTAAATTAGTTTGTTTTAATAGAAATCAACAACAAAAAATGCACTGTGCACATTCACATGAAGTTGTAAAAGTTGTGCACATTTTAAATGACAATATCCTACCTCTAAACAAAAATGTCTTAGGTAGTAAGACAACACTAAGTATTTTTTTAATAACTTAAAGAAAGATGCTCACAAGAACCTATGCACCAGGTACAAACTACCCTCTTGTCAGAGGAACAAATGCATTATATAGAAAGATGAAGAGAGTTTATGAGAACATCCCCACTATCTTACATATATGTATGGAGATAGTAGGACTGGTGTGGTTTGAGACACAGTGACCACAACACCTACTTCTATTAGCCCATTGTAGAACAAAACAAAGAATCACCTTGCTCACAGATCTAGTTTGGCTTCTAGTGCTACAGTAGGTTTTCTTCTTAGCCTGAGGACTCAACACTTTTGTCTAGGTTTTCTCTGATGTAACATTTGTTTTCTCTCTCTCTGATACAGAAAACAGAACTTACTACCCCAGGCTCTAAATTGAAAGTGACACGATTTCCACAGTGGGTATGAAAAAACAGTCATAGAATAATTTGGGTTGGAAAGGACCTTAAAGGTTATCTAGTTCCAACCTCCCTGCCATGGGCAGGGACACCTACCCCCCCACAGACCAGGTTGCTCAGGGCCCCATCCAACCTGGCCACAGATATGACACAAATCCACATAAAAACCCAAACGACTGTTTTAGAAGTCAAACTTACTATTGTCTTCACATAGGAATTTGGTCTCAGAGACTGGATAGTGCTGCCAGAATTGCCATCTATACATGAACGTGCTCCATAGACCACCGTGATAGGAATGTCTCGATCCATTTGTGAAATCCGTTGCAGCATTGGCCTTTTTGCCCATCCATAAGGAATTGTCATGTTCTTGAAAGCTGTTTCACCACTTCAAGACATTCAAAAGGGTAAAAACAATTTCAACTGCCATTGAACCTGTTTTTTATCTAAAATGGAGTATCAATGCCTTTTGGTAGCACAGAGTACATAAGGTTGGGATTTTTTACAATTAGAGAAAAGTAAGTTTCCAAGGTTTACATATAATTTTCAAAAGAAAGAGACCATGTTTTTGCATGACTGAGTGGTAGCACTTAAAAGAAAGAAATGCCTTATTTTTAAAGTTTTAAAAGAAATTCTTTACACATTAAAATTCTCCCAACAATTATTTAATTAAATGCAGTGCCCAAACTCTCAGAGAAGTAACCCAAATTGAGAATAAATATAGAATTATGGTACTTTTTGCATTTATCAGTATCTGAAATTCAAAAAAAGCACAATGGTACCTTTTTCTGCAATATAATAAATACCACAATTTAAAAAAAAATAGCATGCACACTGCTGCCATGGCCATTGGAGGGAGCACTCAGTAAATGAACAACAGACTTCAAAATACACACTGGGAAATTCACACTCACCTGGGTGACTGTACATTGCAGTGATAGATATATTCAGCCACAGTGTTATCATCAAACATTGATGAATACTTTCGCTTGAAATCTGGTCTTAAACGTTGAACAAGGCTTAATCCTGTTAAAACAGAAAACACTATTAGAGGGGGTAAAGATACTTACTATTAGTAAATATCTTCACTGTTAAAGATAATTACTTTATCAGATTGCCTAATGCTTTTCATTAGAGCCCTCAGAACACACCCCCTTGAAACTTGTGGCTTCCAAACCTGTATTTGGTTTTACCACTTGCATGTCTTAAAAACACAATGGAATTACACTTAACAGGAATGAGATATAAATGCTGTAAAGAATTTTATGCTGCTCCCCCCGCCCGCCCCAAATACATATGGGGAATGTTTGAGTAGGGTCACTACAACAACAGAAGAAACCTAAAATGGGGACCAGCAAAAGGGCTAAGCAGTGTCTATCTGTCACCAGTTTAGTCTCACATGATACCAATACTTTCTCCTTGCTCTGGCAGCACTGGGTAGGTTAAATGCACTAAACCTTTCAGGACCAGAAGGCACTGTTGAAAAAGCTGGGGTGTTTTTCTTGCTTAAGTCTGTCTTCTCCTCTTACAGAACAGTCTGGTTCTGAAGGTAGTTCATCTAACTAGTGTGTGGTTTAAAGAACAGAAGTCTGTGATGAAAAACAGGTGTAGAAATCTTAACATAAGGCACAAGTACTGGTATAAATGAAGAAATTTAACATTGAAAACCATTGTCCTCATGCTCTCCTAACAAGCCAGTAGAGAAGTGGGTCTTTTCAGGGGCCAGTTCAGGCCTTCTAAACTTAAGCGTCTTTTCTGAATAATTTCTCTAAGGAAGAAGCCTCTTCTACATTGACCAGATGGATCTTTGGGACAAGTGCCTCACCACAAGGCTAATCTTAGTTTAAGAGTATTAGTCGTCCCTAATATTGGATCTAAACTTTTCAGTTTGAAGCCATTAGCCCCTGTCCTATCACTACAGACCCTTGTAAAAAGTTGCTCTCCAGTAGGCCCCCTTTAGGTACTGGAAGGCTCCTACAAGGTGTACCCAAAGCCTTCTCTTCTGAATCCTAACTCTTTCAGCTTGTCTTCATAGGAGAGGTGCTCCAGCCCTCTGATCATCTTCGTGTCCCTCCTCTCAACTATCTCCAACAGGAATGTCTCCAACATTCTTATACTGGGGCCCCAGAGCTGGATGCAGTATTCCATGTGGGGTCTCATGAGAGCAGAGTGGAGGGCGAGAATCACCTCCCTCAATCTGCTGGCCACACTGCTTTTGATGCAGCCCAGGATGTGGGTTGCAAGTACACATTACTGGGTCATTTTGGGCTTCTTATCAACCAACCAAGCCCCAGTCTTTCTCCTCAGGGCTGCTCTCAATCTGTTCTCTGTTCAGAGATGGTCAGGATTGCCCTGACCCACATTCAGGACCTTGCACACAGCCTTGTTGAACTTCATGAGGTTGGCATGGGCCCACCTCTCAAGTCTGTCCATGTCCCTCTGGCTGGCATCCCTCCCCTACAGCTTGCTGACCACACAGCTGGGTGCCATCAGCAGACTTGCTGAGGGTGCACTCGATCCCACTGTCCGTGCTGCTGACGAAGATGCGCAACAGCCGATCCCAACACTGATCTGTGAGGAATGACACTCATCACTGGTCTCCATGTGGACACTGAACTGACTGAGCATGACTATTCATGGTTATGCTTCTCCTTTTCCAGACAGTAAGAACTTCAACTGTTGTTATTCTGTGCAATTATGATGATGTCACTTCTTCCCACCCAGTCCTGGGCAAAGGCCTGGTAGTATTTATGTAGACCTTGTCACAGTGATTTATGCTTTCATAACCTTGAGATTATTGAAACACGCCCTTATGCATGCTTTAAACAGATTTAGAAAACTAATACAGTGCAAGGGAAAATAATTCCCTTATGAAACAGTGGTTTAACTCCCAAAGCAATGAAGATTTTGTAAAAGCCTGGCACTTGGCTCTGCTCTATTTTCCCTACATAGAGTAAAATTGCTGGACTTCTTTTTCTGTGTGTTTGGGTTTTCTGAACACAAGTGAACACAGCTGGCTTGGAGTAAGAGTACTTGGAAGAAAGAGACTAAGTCTGTGTCTTGCCCTGCTATCAGCATAGAGGCCATGGCATGAAGTGTTCCAAATTTTAGAATTCACTTTCTGTTTTGATAAGAAGTGCTTTGTCTGTGGGTCCAATTCCAAAACATTTTTCCCCTGGGAATTTAGAGGGAAGAATGAAACAAGGATTCAAGGCACCTTGGAACAAATTTTGGAATGAAATCAGACTGTAAATTATTGTTGTAATATTTGTTGAAGAAATTCTGAATTGTCTGGCTGATGTTTTCCACAGTGTCTGTGAAAATGCTGTAAGAAATTCTAACACTGAAGACACTGGGTTTGTGGTAGGGTGACTTTATGCTGCTGGTATCCCCAATCGTCTGTTCTGTTTGTGCTGTATATTGTGTTCTGTACCTTTAAAACTTGTTCTGGGAGTGAAGGGGGGAAAGCAGCAGCGCGCAGTTTGTTTTGAGAAAACTGCCTGACTCCCCCACATTGCTTCTCTCCGGTGTTCGTCTGAAGCACGGACAGCAGTGGGACAGAGATCTCCTGTGCTTTTAGTTAGTTTTAGCTAGCTAGGCAGAGAAGACTCCCTGGACTGTTTATTTTTTCCTTTTTCTTGGGACTGTTTAAATCTGCTCAGGACTGAAAAACCCAGAGGAGCAGCGAGGGCTGGCACCTGCGGCCTGCCGGGCCTGGACCTCTGGAGGGACTGAGACTGGTGAGAGACTGAGGGAGCTGAGCTACACCCACAGCAAGGACTGTCTCTGTTTGCCATCTCTCTTCAGAGTGGGCAGAGGTTTTATTGTTTCATATTATTAATTCTTTGCATTTGTGGGCATTTTGTTTGTTAAATAAATAGTTTTTTCCACTTTTCTCCGAGGAAGTTCTTTTTCCGGACCAGCTGGGGGGAGGGGCCGTTTGGGTTTGCTCTTCCAGAGGAACCCCTTCGGAGGTTTCCTCCCAAATTTGCCCTAAACCAGGACAGGGTTCCACAAAAAGGGTGTGATCACAGTGACATTTCTGTTGTCATGAGGAATTTTCAGGCATCCAGCTCTAGAAATGGAATTCAGAAATCCAACCTAAGCACCAAACCCCCACCAAGCCGTGAGACTCCTGGGTGACTGTTCCAGTTAAGTGAGAGAAAACATGCAAATCAACTATCTGGAAACCACTCAAAGAAAAAAAAATATCTCTGGATTCTGTCTCTCTCTCAGTTTTAAGTGTTCACCTGTGGGTCTGATTAAATATCCATGTGATATTATTGTGATATCCCAATGAACTTGGCTCACATTTGAACTCATACCTTTGAACAAGAGCAATTGGCTTTAGAGTGAGGTTCAAACAACTATGTCTGCTCATCAGCTTAAGCACATTTGCATGTGGAACGAAACCTGGGTTCAGTTCAGTGCCTTGATCAGGTTAGGTCTGACGCCTACTTGCAGCACAGTGTTTAGACCTACCCTTCTCCAAGAACTGTTTCACCTGTCAAGAACTTAAGTTGATGACAGAAAACTTTTTTACCAGTGAAGTGAGAAACATATGAAAAAAATTTTAAAGGCACTGCCCCTCCATGGTAACCTATAAGTGAGGCTAGGTTTGGGGACACCTTGCCAAGACAGAGTCTGCTTCTGTAGCATGGTTTGACCACACTTCTTGCCAAGGGAGAAAATTTCAGCTTTGAAGTTTCCCACATGGATTGATTCATGCTTGCTCTTGTTATTGGATATGGACTGTCAGTTAATGGACTGACATTGAATCAGTGCGTATCAGTCAATATCTTCCAGGTTGTTTTGTTAACCAAATTATCATTTTATGTTAAAAAAAATCAGTTTGTACAAAACATGTTGCTTGTCTGAAAAACTAAATTTGTCATACTATTGAAAACAAACAAATCAGCATATGCAGCATATTAAAATATATCTTCTATAGAAATAGATTTAGGAAACAGATGTGGTTTAAACGTAAACAAAGCCTAGAAATCTCATGGGTTTATCTTCAGACTGAATACCAAAAATGATGAAGAGATGAGTTAATCTCACATGTTTATCTTCAGACTGAATACCAAAAATGATGAAGAGGTGAGTTAATTATAACTTGTGAGGGGCCTGAAGGGTATCTTTTTCCAAGCCTCTCCAGAAGATACTCCTGTAGCACAGAGAGTAACAGACAGATAACTTCTTTCTCCTCTAGAAGGAATACATCTAATGACTTAGGTTTTATTACACTTTTCTCCCCACTCCCCAGATGAACTAAAACCACAGTATTTTTGGTCAGCCCCACCTAGCACTAGTATTAAGGTATAGAGAGTTTATGTATCATTCCATCAGTGCTTTTGAAGAAATGGAAATATGAACTGCCACCGCAATGCAGCACACCAGTGAGGCCCACAAGATTTGCTAGAGTAGTAAGAAAATGGCTAATGGAAAGAACTTAGTTTCAACTTCTCTAAACTCAGGCCAAAGTTTTTTGCATTTATGAGAGACTGCCTTCTAATGTTAAGGGAATTTGGAAATCCCATTTGCTCATCAAACTGAAATTAGAAGGGAAGCTAAATGGACTGTGACCAGAGGCAACCAGAAAAAAACCCTTTCACATTCATGCCTCTTTGTCAGGGCTCCCCAAGAGATGTCTGCATAATCCAACTCACTGTAACTGAAGCCTGTACAGATCATATAGTGTAGCTTGCTGTAAACTATTGTACTAGTATTTCTAATAGCGAGAGTTTGCCTTCTTTCCTAAAGAGTTCAAACTTTCTTCAACCTCTTCCACTTTCTCCTCCAACTTCTTCCTCTGTGGGTGATAGAGACTTCCAAAAAAGTTTATCATAATGCGCTTTCTGCTCCATGTTTATGTTTAACCAAAATAGAAATGGTATTTAAGAGTAGCTAAAACTCACCAAAGGGTCCTGCTATTCTTAGCCCAGCTAATGGATTAAATGGACTCAATATAGCTCCTAGTGCTTTGATCCAGATTGGAATAGGTCTTTCGTGTTCAGCATTGTCAGGCCTCTCTGGAAAACCCCATGGCTCCACTAAGATAAGATGCTTGACCCTGTTGGCATAAAAAGGTTCAGTGGTTTAAAGTACAGTAGCTTTTCTTCAACTGAGCACAATGAAAATGTGCTATCTGTTTTACAGATACAAACATACAGCCTACTTTAGTCACTTCTATCACAGAGTTTCTGATTCATCAACCATTTCGATTTCAATTACTAATTAGAGAGTGAATTGCACCTAATCATATGTATGAACCAGAAACATGGAAGCATGTGTCACAAAGAGAAACTCAGTATTTTACAGATACTCACCATCACAAACATTTGAGAGAAAGGATAGTCTTGTTTCTGTTTTTAGCCTTATAGCCTAATCTAAATGCTCAGTCAATATTATTTGCAGGAGCGGTTTAATTTGACAGAAAAGTGGATAATTGCATCTGTTTCATTAAAGTGAAGTTTCTAAAAGTCTAAGATCTCTGTTCAAAGAAGAGACAAAATTTAACTGAAAAATTATCTTATTAAAGTAAAATTTGGACTGAAAAAGGCAGAGTAAAACTAGCAGTAGTCTTCTTAATTTATTGATTTTAGGTCATGAAAGAAAACATCAGAGAGGCAATTTGTAAAATTATTACTCAAAGGAATATCAGTACAGAGAGCATTGCAGGAGTCTCCAGCACATGGAACTATTGATCCCTTCATGCTGTGAGCCTCCCTCAAGCAAAATTCTAATTCATCCTGGTAGACTAGAATTGTTCCTTTCCCTTTAATTGTCCCTTTTCCATTCAATCCCATAATAACACATACTCTTAACTGTCCTAGATAGTGGTGATTTCTGGAAAAAAGTGACTCTTAACTATAGTTTTCCATTTTAAGATGATTTTCCATGTCAGCTTCCTCATTATCGTTCTCTACAACTACCTGTCAGGAGGTTGTAGCAATGTGAGGGTTGGTCTCTTGTCCCAAGTAGCAAGCAACAGGACATGAGGGAACAGCCTCAAGAAAGTTTAGATTGGATATCAGAAAAAATTTCTTCACTGAAAGGGCTGTCATTGGAACAGGCTGTCTTGTTCAATCTGGTCTAGTGGGAACTGTCCTGCCCAGGGGACAGAGGGGTTGGAACTAGATGATCCTTTAGGTCCCTTCCAACCTATACCATTTTATGATACTATGCCCAAGGAAGTGATTGAGTACCCATCTCTGGATTATTTAGATGTGTGAATGCAGTGCTTAAGGACACAGGTTAGTGGTGGACTCAGAAATGCTGGGTTAATGGTTGGACTAGATCCTAACAATCTTATCTAACCTAAATCCATCTATGGTTTTTATATTTTTATCTCTAACTTTTTGCCTTTTTATCTTTACTTTTTCCTTCATTACCCCCTTCCCTGTTAAAGCCCTGAGATTGTATACTAACACAGACGAATTCAGAGTGCCTAAAATGATGCCAGAAATGATCCCAAAAGTTATTTCTGGGTTATGATCAGTTGGGAAACCAAAAGCCTGTGCTTGGAATGAAGGGTTGGAAAGGATTAACCTCTCAAAGGTGTTTCTTGGTCGTTGGCTCAGCTATGAGTTACTCGCACCCTGCAGCAAATAGCAACAGTAAGAGAGGACAGGGTAGAATCTAACTGTACAAACCAAGCAGGAGAGACCAGAGACACAGCAGTCCAAGCAAGGAGGAGCCATTCAGGACAGCCACACATTCTGTGCACAAACTATGGCATTAAGTATAATACAGCAAACAAATGAATAAAAACAGAGTAAGCTTTGTTTCATGTTTCCTTTCTTAATACTTTAGTTCCTGTTTGGCATTTCTCCTTTTGGCAATCAAGCCTAAAACATAACCCAGGACAATGGGAAGTTGACCATGAGAACCATTCCAAAAGTAAATGTCCAGAAATGGCAGTATTTGAAAATCATGGCCCACTTTAACTTGGCAGGATGCTGAATGGGAATCTTTTTGGATTAGTAGCCTTGGATTTTCCATGACTCTGGTACAGTGTAGCAAATTAACGGATCATCTATGCTTGGAGAAACAGATCTACTTTCCTAACAATATGTATCCAGAATCCCTTAAGCTTCTAATGCATTGTTAGATAACCTGGCTGAAAGCTGTGCTATATTTATCACTTGATTCAACGCTCTTTTAAGACCCTAACAGTCAATTTGTTATTTTGGTGGTCTTGGTTTAATTTCGGAGAAACATTAGTAATGTGAGAGCACAAACTGAAACACCCCCAAATCAATTAACCCCAACTTAAGCACAGTGAGGCATGAAAATAAAGCATCACTTTTGATGTAAGTCAGCAGTGGGCAAAACCAGTATCCCATCCCACAGGGATAGGACAGTGCCATTTATAGATTGGAAAAAGAGGTAAAGAACTTATAAGTGATCCCTACAAAAAGCTAATTACAGTTATCTAGAAGTTGGTTTATAACTAAAAGGATAATAGGTTTATATCCCTAAAGCAGAGGATTGCATTTCTTTTTTGCAATTCTGGATTTAGAAACACACCTACTTTCACACAATTTCCATCCACTTGTGCTAACTGTTGTCCATTTAGAAAGAAAAAGACAAAGTGTTTTAGGAGAAAATGATGCATGATATTACTTCAAATATATCCAAGTGAAAAACAAAGAAACGGTAAAACTTAACACAAAGAGAAAAGAATAAGATATGTTTAGTATAATATAGAATTTGCTATATGATGTGGAGAGTTAAGCTTATATTCAATTTTTCATAGGAGACCACTATGTGTATCCCAACAAAAGCATTCTCCTTTTCTGACACAGAATTACCTCAGCTGGTAAGATCCTAGCTCAGCAGGGGATATATAACTGGTCTAATAACCAGATATATAAAATAAACAAATTGCTACTTTAAGGGAAAAAAAAAGTATTAACTGTTGGACACAACATGGTGCAGAAAATGCTGCTGAAATACAATTAGAGAACTGCTGCAGATGGGTTGTCTTGCAAGGAAATATGAAGTGGCATACAGACAATTTAGATCAAAGAATCACTAAAACAATTTTTACATCATTCTGCAGGCACCAGGCTGACTGCTAGCATATAAGCATAAATTACCTAGGGGAATTATATTCAGAAGTTTCAATGTTATCCATAAGAGTGGGAAGTTTGGCGGAAACAGGCCTATTTTCCCTTCACAAAAACAATCTCTAAGACAAAGCATTTACCCATAAATATATTCACTGCTATTTCACCTTATAATATGGCAAGGGGGTACTGAGCTGAAGAGGTACAGAAAAGTATACAGTAAAGAAAATCATGTTTACCACATCTACCTATTTTACTCACATGGAAACAAACCATACGATTAATACTTTGGTCTTAAAATTCAGTATCATTTCTTTAAATCATCACAGTCATCTACATAAAGATTATCTAGAAAGAGCCTAATGAAATAAATACATATTAAAATCAATAGTCAAATATAGAAAAGGAATCCCTTTCTTCCTTTATTTTCACATACCTTGATGGATATTTTAAGGAGTAAGCAGCAGCCAAGAAGCCACCTAGGTTGTGTCCAAGCAAAATCATTTTTTCTAGCCCCACCTCCTTTCTCCATTCTTCTATGGATTCCACAAACTGATTTTCTGCTTCCCGAGCATCAGTGTCAAAGTGTGGTCTACTGCTACGTCCAAATCCCAAGAGGTCAAAAGCATGAACGGTCCTGTTCTCACAGAGATCTTCAAAGTTGAGAGCCCACAGTCCAACACCTCCTCCAAACCCATGCAGGAGAACAAGTGGAGTTTTATTTGAAAGGTCTGGAGAGAACGTCAGAGTCCATATTTTATTTCCATTAGATATATACACATATCGTTTATTGTATATGCTTGCAATACCTGGAGAAAAAATAGGAAAAAATTATGTTGCTAGACATGCCTGACAAAATATAAAGTACATTCTACTGAAACCACTGTTTTAAACAGGAGCTCCTTTCAAAGGAGAGAGCTTCTAATCAAATGTCTACATAAGCAAAAAATGAAAACGTAATTTTAAACTTGTTCATTTCATCACAGTGTAAAAGACATACTGAAAAACTTCTCTTATTATATTTAATGTAAATTTATAGAAAATCTAGTTATATCTATGAAACTTATTAAAAACCAAAGACTTACATTTTAGCATTTTGTCCTCAGCCTCTTTAAGGTGTAGCAGTGATGTGGGACACCAGGCAGGAAGCCAACTGAATAACCATCCAAATCTACAACAGCAATACAGAATAAAAATGTCTTGAGCAGCATGGTAATTTTTGGCACTGATGCTTTGAAGACATTTCTTTTGCTGCTCTTCATAAGAGAGCCCACATTAAGCACACTGTGTGAAGAACATAATTTTGCAGTGGGAGGGAATTAATTTTTTCCTGACTTTTTATAAGGTGGCATCACAGACGGGCACTCTTCAAAGGGTGAGCAGTTTTTTCACCATGTCCTCCTATCACAGCATACTGATCTGGAGACATGAGCCCTCACATCGACCCAACAAGCTTGGCAGGATATGCAACAATCACTGGAGTTTCCAGCCTCCTCTCAAATTCCTTTGGAAGTCTGCCTGTACAGGCATAACCTTGCATGAACCTATCATTTCCAAAAAAGCAGTAAGCTCTGTGTTCACCAGCCTAACCTGAACTGATTATTACTCTAAATTTAAAAAGTGAAACATAAGCAGGTTTATCCTAGCAAAGCAAAAACCCAGGACCTTAATTATGAACTTAGAAACAAAGTCCCAGAGGAAAACAAGCCGGCAATTCCCTCAACAGAAGCTGCTTTTCCAGCTGTCAGTTACTATCTTGGTACTGCCAGCTTGACCATGAGAACAGGGGGAATGACTCAGCTGGCAGCATTGCCTCGCCCAGTGCTGCAAAGGATATGGCAATTTGCTACAGCTCTTCCTGGGTGCTAATTTACCCCTTGTTTTTAAGACAGAATATTATTTTTCCATCTCTCATCTGGTTTTGAAGTGGCTTAGACTACCAGTGCAAAGCTGCCACTGCAGGACCATTCCTCACGGGGAAGAAAATGCCAGTCCCCAAATGAACTGTCTCTAGCACTCTTTTTCTGCACTGAACTGCTTTCCAGTCAGTTACAGAATTTTCAGGACTGAACGCTGACAGTATTAGTTATACAACAACTAATGCTGAAAGACTATTAGGTTACTAATGTCCCATTTTTCAGTGTGCATAACACATCAGTAATAAATTAAAGATCAGGCCCCATGAGTTCATTATCCAAAGGATCTTCTCCACACATTCTAAGGGGCTGACCTACTACAGCTGCATAGCTCCTTAAGTTTATGATACGGCATGGAAGGTTTTTTGAGAATGCAGTTGCACAATGCAACTGCAAGCAGCATTGTTCAGATTCACAGAAACCTGTGAGGGGACATTAAGAAAAAAAAGCCCCAAACCATATCTGACCAAAAAGGATTAATCATCCAGTCACTCAGGCCCACTGCTATTCAGTATTATTTACTCCTCTACACTGATATCTGGCTGTTCTGTAAATAACCTTCCTGACCCACTAGATCACTGGAATTGTTATAAGGAGGGACCATGGGAATTGTTATAATCATTTTAATTGAGGGGCTGGGAACAGATGGTTGTACATCCTTCCATGCCATGTGCTCATGCAATCTAAGAAATGAAGGAATTTAGCACGTTATAGGAAAATGGGCATCCAAGTATTCTGCTTCCACACTAAACTATACATTTATTTAAAAGTAAGATTTTTAAGAAGTTAAAGCTGTGACAAGCCAAAAGTAATTTCACCCACAAGTAACTGAAATCCAAGTTTAACAATAATGCTAATTGTGTCCAGTGCTATGAATTACTCTGGTAAATTATTAAACAACAGGTAGGTCACCACTCTTCTGAGTCAAGTGTTCTGGTAGTTATATGCTAGGCATTTTCATTCTTAACTCTTAGGTCGGAAACGAAACCAGTCGCTACTTCCCCTGACCTGAAACTCTATGTACTGTTTATTCTCAGAAAAAACACTGAATCAGTGAAGAAAATACTTTAAGGATTTTATTTATTTATTTACAGATACGTAAAGCTGCAACACATCAACAAGAAAACAGTGCCGGGATATGCTACAATGAAATAGAAGTGACACCTACAGATCACAGTCCCAGAATTGTATTTCCTAGGTCTAGGGAGGTACCTGAATACTTAGGAAAATTATTTAGGAAAATGTATCAGAACGGTAAAGTTGCCCACTCCTTCTGTTAGTTATAAGAATGTTATAAGTTATAAGAACTGTTTACAAATACTTTGATTTTAATTCAGAAGAGGCATTGCATCCACGTGTAGTTTAACAAATACAGTCAGCAAGCTGAAGCCTTTAGAACTAAAACTGTTTGCAATTCTGTCCTGTTGTACTTGCTGAATCAAAAGAGTAAGTGGCAAAGGCTTTCAAGCAAAAAAAAGTGAGCATTTTCTAGAAACATTAGTTTAGAAAGAAAATATTTAGTTACCTATATTCAAGACGTAATCCTCTGTTTGCCTCCTTCCAAAAATGATTTACCACATTGCTAGATGTTTTCCAGACATGGATAATAAACATCTGTTTAGTCTATTTGAATAATTCTTCTGATAATTTTGGAAGGCTATAGTTGTATCATTTCTTTTGTACATCTGTGCTAAATATGTCTCAGGAACATGCATTGCTGACATGGTCTATCATTTTTATTTCTGTGATATAAAGCTGTAAGTGCTACATAATGTCAAAAATGAAGCAATGGACCTTTCAAAACAGTGTGCACACCAGCAATGGAGAAGAGTTATGAAAGCAAACTAAAGATTCCGGCAGTAGTTTCACACTGTAAGTGAGCTACCCACTGCCAGAACAGACCCCACACTGCTCTCATCACCCACCACTTCCCCTACACTCTGCTCGCTCCGTCTTTTTACAAAAAGTCAAGAGCAGAATTTCAGAAAGTGTGAAATAATTCTGGCAACTGACAGCCCAAATTTTTATAATTTTTTATCAAATGTACTTACAGGTGTTACACATCAAATTACCGAGGCACATAACCAGTGGAATTTAACCTGTCTATTTGTTTGTGGCCATGTAGTAACATAAATCAATGTGCACATCCACGCTAAAACAATCAATAACCAGCCGTAGGGCAAAGCATTGCATAGGGTGATTCCATGCATCTTCAGTTTGGGGTTAGTTACATTTTTCACATCTGTCTTAAAATGTCTGGAGTAACAGAGGCTGGACAAATCAGAGGCTGGCAGGTGGGATGGAGGGCTGCTGGCCTGCCAGGCATTCAAATAAGTCACTGTCTTTGCCGACAGACCTCCACACAGACTTCCACACTTCTTCTAACACATCTGGGGAAGGAGACCAACAGGTAAGGGAAAGCCCTGGAGATACCCACTGAATGACCTTAGTGAAAGTCAAAGTGATTAGTGTGAGACTAGAAGATTAGTGGGGACCATCAGTAGCCTATGCTGATGATCAAATATAGTAATATATAATGCAAAGAAAAGGGACACATGCACAAACATCTGACAAAGTAGAGTTGCAACCACCACGTGCAGGGGCCAAGACATCAGCCAGGATTTAACACATTGGCTGGTTGGAGCAAGTATTCTGAGACCCTGGTTGCAAGCATAAGAAAGGAAAAAAAAAATATTACTATATTTTGACACTTAATGAGTGAATGAACATTGTGTTAAGTGGAGCTCAGGATAATACTGCTTGTCCTCAGCTGCTTGAATGTTAATTTGAATCAAGAACTTGCTGTCACAGCACTGCTTGAGTTGCCTGGGGGTGACTTTCAAAAGAACTGAGAATCAAGTAGAGGCAGAGATAGATACAGTGAGCCTGACTCACCCATTCACCCCCACTACTCAGATCAAACCAAATGAAGAATGTGGCAAATTGGTTGTACCACAGTTACCTTTCTGTCAGCTCCATTAACCCTATTCAGCTTGGTGAGAATTGATTACATGCAAGACAATTAATGGATCTGCAGCCAGTTACAAATTTGACATGCTCACAAAAAGTTTGTGAAAGCTTAGATACTGCTGAAGAACCGAAAACATGTATTTTAACAATGAGGTATGTACTGAAACAGCTGAACAGTCTGTTTGATTTCTGTCTTGTAATGTGGATTTAAAAGATGGAAGCTCTACCACATAAAAATATTCAGCAGAAGTTGCTTATAACTCTATCCAGGAGATATAATGTACAGAAATGGAGCTCATTCTCTCACTCTTCAAGCCTATGATTTACCTACATTAGAGTTACATGAATGCATGGCTTACAAGATGTAGTAAACTTGAAATAATTCAATGGAAGCATCTCCCCACATACACTAGCATTGCAGACCTAGCTGTCAAGACCTGTGGAAAGTCTGTGTGGCAGAACAGCAAGCCAAAAAACCTGGGGTTTGCAAAAAGGTTGCAAAAAGGTAACCAAACCAGAGTAAATGAACATAATACCATCTGCTACATGATCACCTGTTAAAAATTTCTGACCCACCAAGATAGGACATGCAAAAACCTTTCTAAATTGTTGAATATAAAATTAGCTTTTCATTAGGAATTTTGAAGTTAGTATGGCAATCAAAACTCCCAATACAGACCAAAAACCATGCAGCAGTGACAGGAGTGTGGAAAACAGATTTTCCTATCACAAAGAATTACTTTGACTTAAAAATTACATTAGTAAGGAAGCCAGAGATCAGGTTATACAATAAATACACAGTAACTTGCAAAGGAAGGATTATGGGAAAGTAACTGAATGCACAAGCAACAGCACAAGCACATCCGTTTGTCTTGCTCTCAGGAAACAAATGTATTTAATATTTTCAATTGAACTTTTGCAAACAATACTGCAAACTACCAAGATTTTAGCTAGGGAGCAAGCTCAAAAACTTAAAAAGCTGAAACACTGAGTGAACTCAGTTCAAGCGGTTCAAGCAGTTCAAACACTGTTCAAGCTAAACTCTTCAAGCTTTACCCTTTACCCTTAAATCTTATTAGAGTGAAGCTGATCTCTCAAAAACCCTAACCCTCTCCTCTCCTGACTCTCGGAATTTAGAAGTAAGGAAAGAAAAACAAATTAATGCAGAGAATTTGGTACTGTTTCTGCCCAGCACAAAGAGGAATGGCACTGGGATTTTCAGGGTCTTTCAGCTGACAATGCAGTTATAAGCACCCAGCAATTTGAGCTAGCTCCAAATTAAGAGACTTATACTGTAACAGAAAAAAACACAGGTAAGCTATTGGAAAGCCACCTCAGATTCTACCCTCTTGTTTATGCATGAAGTATTTTTGCAGTACTGTGCTAGCAAAGGAATTCAAAATCCTCAATATGTTGAAACCTAAATATAAGCAACATAAGGTTCACTAAGTTCTAAGGTCTTACATAAACCTCATCCCATAAAAACACCATGTTACTTCTCAAAACTCATTGAGCCCTTTCAGTTGTTATAGAAATAATAAGAATGGGCAAAAAAGGAGGAGTGAAAAGAAGCATCCGGTATTCATAACTGGGAAACAGGTCAGTACATGAAATTTAAGGCAAAGTGTCGATTTTAAAAATAAGACTGCTTTACTATAACGCTCTATAAACACTTTACAGTTAACACAGGATGGATGCTTACATGAAATAACTACAGATACCCTTTTACATTTTCATTATCTCCTTTTTACTGGATGCTTTCTGCATTTTCCTCAGCATCAGCTGTAGTCCACACAAAGCTTAAGAGGTACATAGGATGGTTTCTTCCACCATCAACACCACCAAATTTTCAGAGCAAATTCTATATTTGGTTACTAAACTTCAAGTTTATGGGTAATAACCTTTTCCTTTCCCATTTCATTAATTTAATAGCCTGCAATATGAGAATATTGAGTGTTGTTTACATGACTGATTATGGCAAGAATCAATCCCTCTTCGTTAACAGTTACCAGCAACATCACCATGGCAAAACCCCCCAACACGTAAAGAGAAATATTTTATAATCACTATATCCAAGGTCCATTTGGTGGCTGCTCTCTGTGCCAGATTTGTGAAATTCAGGTTTAAAAGGCACTAGATTTTAAACAAGACAATTATGGTTTAACCCAGCTACAGAAAAGCCAAAAAGTTAACCAGCAGACCTATGAACTAACAAGGTGGAAAGAGGAAACTGTGAGTCAAGGTGGAGGACATCAAGCCTTTAAGTCAGAGCTGCCACTGACAGACGGTAACATATAATCATGACATCAATTCCGCATTTAACTAGGCAGGGATGTTTCTGTAACAAGACTCAGGATATGATTTCATGAGAACCCTAAGAGCATAAGCAATTTTAGAAGTCCTTGAAGTCCTTCATTCCTGTCCCTAAAGTGCAGCATGTTCTTTAATGTTTCTGTCTTCTGAGAACAGTGAATATAGTCAGAACCATTCAGGCATGCACAGTAACTGTTGTTGTGAAGGGACAAAGCTTCTGCATATACAATAGAAGTCAGATGTAGCAACCACAACAATTTGCATCAGATGTTCCCAGGACAAAACACTCTGGCAGTTGGAGACAAAAATCAGGAGAAGAAAAACATTCCATGTTTCACTTTCATTGCATGAACAGACTAAAAATCTTCAGGGAAAGACCTTGAAGTGCATACTAAAGAGGCAAGACCTAGAAGCAAGTATTAGGAATATGGTATGGGAACAAAAAATCCTCCTTGCTTTAAGAAATATCTGTTTACCATTTTCATGAGGAGACAAAAAATGGATGAAATCATTGTCAAAACAGGTGAAAAAAGGATAACATTTCTTCTCCCAGATGACATTATAACCCTGCCCATAAAGTTCTGTTTAGATGTGTTTTGAGCCAAGATGTTCCACGCAATTAGATGTTGTGAAACTCTTGGATACTTCAGTAACATTAAAACAGAATGTTTTGGAAACCTCTGCATAATATTTCTAGGAAGTGTAACATACATCAGCCCCATTCCAATACAAAACCCATAACAGGTTATTGCAGAATATTGCTCTACATTAGGGCAGAGGTGAAAACAATGCATTCCTCATGTATTTACTACATCTTGAACTCTGTGTTCAGAACATTCAACACCAGAATTAACATAAAAAATCAGAAACAAGTTCTATTACTGTTTTTATCAAAATTAACTACCACTTATCAAAATTAACTCGAAAATGTACCTCATGAATGTGAATCCATAACCAATGGATTTTAGAGATATTATTTTAGAGATATTTTAGAGCTATTTTAGAGATAGTAAAGTTTACCATGCTTATTTTAAGTCACTTGAGCAACCTGAGCATTCGTGAAGTGGAGAGGATCTACAAATCTGCTCCTTCACATCTGTCCCTCCCTCAGACACAGGTACACCTTGTAGTATAATTTGCACCATTGCAGCCCCCTCCCCCTTTCTTGTGTGTCTTCCACCACTGCCTTTTCTTTTTTTTTTTTTTTTTAACCATAGGTGTCCTTTTTTCTATGCTTTCATAATTTCTTCTACCCTCTTTCTAGCTACACCTATAAAGGTGTCCATTTCAGGGCAAGTGCTTTTTCAGTATGTACCACAAGAATTAAGTTTACCCGTGGAGTGTCACCCAAGCTTGCAATGCAACCTGCAATGCTCACATTGCTTACAAAGAAGCTGTGATAGCACCCAACTCAGTTTCATATTCTTATTTAAAAGCTAAAAAAAAAAAAAAAAAATCCAAAGAAAAAAAACATATTAGCAACTACACACTAAGTATGGAATAACACAGAATACAGAGATAAAGATGCAGAGGAGAAGCAAGGGGAAAGCTGCACAGCCCAACTGAAACTCCTCAACCTTGTGACAGAGACCACGGCTTAGGTACCACAGAGGTCCTACCTCTGCCCCCTCCACAGTAAACTCACGTCTGATAGAACTTGGCAATGCCACACATTTCACACGTTTTTACAAACAACACACTGCATATTGCAGTAAGACTCTCTGAAGAAAAGCATAATTAAAACTAAGGAAATGAAAACTTCTTCTCAGTGCTCCTCCGATGTTTTTCAACTTTCCACCACTTTTATTTTATTCTTACATCAACTGATGTACTCCTGCTGCCCTTCAGATATTGCATGACTGGCGTAATCCTTGCAGCCTTCTCATACCTACCATGCCAGCAGCCCACATTTCAGCCTGTTCCCAAATTCCATGAAACTGGACAAGAGCAAAGCACATATGCAACAGGCACCTCTCACTAACTTGCACCATTGCCCACCCAGACTCTACCCTGCTTCTCTTTTGGTAAAATTCCGTTGTATATCACGCACTATTTAGATTACAACAGCAGGAGGTGAATGCTTTCATTTTTCCATAAGGGTCCATACAAGAACATAGATATAAGACTATCTAAAGCATATGATCACTCCTCTCAGCTCCAAACATGCTATACACAAACCCTACCTGTACACAAGTATGAATACACACTGAGGGTTGTTTCACTGCAACTCATTAGAGCAGCCTCTATGATGTGTTCCTTTATCATAGTCAGGTGACAAAGTTACCTATGTCAAAACGCAAGAACTGGTAATCAACATTTTGGACTAGCTATCTCCATTTCCACTTTCTGGAAAACCTAAGAGGGGCACAACCCTATTTTCTCTACATGTTTGCACCACAGTCACTTTAGGTGTCAAGGAAGTGCAAGTAGTCAAAGTAGTTAAGAAGTTAAATGGGTCGAAAAAGCCATCACATCAAAAGTCCCCTTATGGAAAGGTAAAGATGTAATTAAGAAGCTTTTGGTATCAGTGTGACACCAAATTACTAAATGCAACCAAGGAAAAATTCTACAATAGTCTGTTAACGCACTAACCCACCCCATTTCTGTATTTTGTCTTTTGCCACACCCTTCTCTCCCTCACTTCAATATATGAGCAGACTTTCTCAATGGCAACAGGCGCTCTTGCATCTTCTTTTAGAGAATGCATGTTTTTATGCCTTCATGTTTCCCTCCTTTCTGTAGCCTCCTATGGTTTTGCGTTTTCTAGTACAACACACTCAGAGCACCTTCCTTCTTTGCCATTCCTCACCATGTCACCATGTGTTCTTGCTGCCACTTAAAATCCTCCTTTTACCCTCTTAACCTTATTCCAGATCGACCTCATTCCCTTACACAGCTTTACTGACTCACAAATCTCTCTTCTCCACTGACCTCTCTCCTGCTGCCCAGCTTCTCATCTGGATCTTTCTGAGCCAATATAAATGCAGACACTCACCTTTCCTCCCATGCCCTCTTCTCCCTGGCTGTCAATGCAAATCATGTACAAAAAACTATCCCAAAAGAATGTCAGAATTGCAAGTAAATACTCAGAAGTTACGAAACACAGGAATCAAAATTTCCTCAGCAAGAAATCTTAATAAATCACTACTAAAAGAAAATACATTTTAATAGTTTATCAGTTGGGAGAGTTGTTTGGAGTCTCCCACAGAAATTCAGAAGAATAGTCAGAGAACCCCCGGGACACAGACACTGTCCCTTTCAAAGAAGTAGGTCTCTAACTGGACCTATCAGCCCCCAGCAGGCTCTAAAACAACTTTTCATATACTCAAGTACATGCAATACTGGCTAAAATTTGTGTTCTCCAATGACCCACAGTCACCAGCACTGTAGCACCCTCACAACTAGTTGCCCCTCTGAGTTTACAGCTTCACTGTCATTTCCACTGGGGCTAAGATCCCCTTTAACTCTACTTTGGCAGCTTCTGAAGAAGTGTCTTTGCTTGATACCTGGAAAGTGGGGTTATGAGCATCTTTCTTCTGCCACCAGAATGAGAAGATAGCCCCTGTTACATTTTGCCATCTTTCCCTCTCTCACTTTAGTCTGCATTAAGGGAGATGAGAAATCTTGATGAACACAGACCTTCCCTCCCCAAATTCATACAAGTACCAGAAACCATTAGAAATAATCCCATAAATGCCTGAAAACCTGCTCATACAAATACCTTCTGAGGAGCTCATGCATGTAACACAAAAGGCATTAAATACTGAAGCTGTGACTGACAAAACCCTGCCAGCCAAGAAGACAAAATCAGAAGAGGAAGGAAATGACCTTTAACCTTTTTCTGCATCTGCTTTCCCCACTGCACTTATGTGTCACTCTGTTTTTAAAAATGCAAGTTGTAGCTACCAAACCTGCATTCAATCACCTGAATTATAGGAAAGAAGAAAAGTAAGCAGGACTCTGCTTTCAGCAGCCTACCCACTAAGGTTGCTTTAAAACCTAGATCATGTAACCAGCAAAAAATTCGGGCAAAAATTCTGAGTTGAGAGAGTTCCTTCAGGCTGTAACATTGTGAATCATCTTACTAAGGAGAAGACACAGGCTCTATCAAGCCTAATAAATTATTCCTCTTTTATTAATCAAACAGCTCCAATTCAAAATTAACAAATACAAACAAGCTTGAAGGATAACAAAAATAATTGTGAACACTGGTGTTAAGACTATATGTCTTTACTCCAAGCCACTGTCTTGTGAGACTAAAGGCCACTTAACAAGCAATTTGATGTGGGCTTGTAACTGCAGATCCCTTAAAGTTTTGTTTTAAAGAAAACTATTCCATATATCTCAGAGGATGGTATGTACACACACATTTATTAGCTGTTCTTCCTCACTATATTACGAGCCATAAGCAGTCCTCCTGCATCCAGAGTGAATAAGTGAATTCAATACTGGCAAAAGGCTCACACTAGGCTGTCTGCCTCACAGGCAAAAGTCTCCACCTAAAACTTACATAGAGGAGGTCCAAGGCCATAAACAGGTTTGGAAATCACTAACAGGTGACATGCTAACCAAGCAAGCACTGTCATTGTGACTACTAAAACTTTTTTGTTTAGTTAATCTTCTAATTCAAAGTTAGGAGAGGGTCATAAATATTTTTTACAAATATTTTTCAGCTGAGACCTTCCATAAAGTAACTGAACCACTGTTATTCTATTTTCACCATGCTTTGCACAGTTACCAAACTGCAACAAAGCACGTATGTTGCATAACAAGTTGAGTCACACTATTGTTTTCAAAGCAGATAAACGTTGAGTTTATTCTTTGTGTATACCTGTCACTAGTAATTTAATTTGGGGGCTTGATGGTATATTGTAACTTCCTATCACTGCCACGGCATTCTAAGTGAAAAATTATTTAACATATTTCTCTTGTTTATAAACTTACCCTGGGTACTGAGTTTTGCTTGATTTATTAGAAAGATGAACAAATGCTGATTTTAATTATTGCTAGAAACCGAGCAATAAAAGCACTAACACTTCAACACAAACGCACTTTCTGAATTCATGGAAAAGGAAGATGAGATTTTGTTCTTAGAAGTCTTTAGTGAACTGGGAGGCTTACTCTGAAAAACACCACATCAACATCTAATTGTTCAGAAGTTCTGAAAATCAACATCCCTTAAAAGCCATCCAGCTGTGTAAACCACATGAGAAACTTGCAATAATCCTCTTGAAAATTCAGCCTAACCCTATGTGCAGATCAAGGAGTGTTACGATCCTGCAATCCTGAAAGGCAACTCGAGTTGAGGGTGCTTGGCACCGTCTCAGCAGCACTCAGCACTCTGTGTGATCAAACCAGACAGCTAATGCAGTTCAGGCTAATGCGCTGAATGAACACACAAACAAAACAGGCTGAGGCAGAGCTATTTTAAGACTTGTACTTAGAAAACCTGTAAACCAGCAACAAGAAGCTTTACAAACTACTTGTATTTAAGACTGTGAAGAGGTCAGAAAGAACACTGAACCAAGAAGGGTTTCACTTGAAGTTTCAAGTGGGTTGCAGGAGGCAGAGGTTGTGTGGAGGGGAAGATTCTGGAAAGCTATTTTAAGTTTGAGGAAGGGAGGGGAGTGCAGAGCTAGAGTACACAAAACTGCATAGTGCTTAGAAAGAGAAGCTTTTGGAGTCTGCATTTGAAATGAGAATGCTGTGTACATATGGTGATAATAGCATAACAGGGAATTTGGAAAAGATGAATAGTCCAGATCTGGTCAGATTGAGCTGGCAAAGCAGGAAAATATGTAAGATGAAATACCAAAATCCCAAGCTGGAAAATGGACTAAAAAGAGAACAAGATTGAGGATGCAGGTAGTTTTGAAAGATAACAAAACAGACACATAACATGACAACATACAAATAGCAATATCCTTAATTAAAAAGTCACGAATGCATGGCATAGATTTTCATGCAAATAGCTGAAGAATTTTAAGTCTGATTTCTCAAAATAACACAAGACTTAGTTATGTAAGAAGGGGGATATAGAAGAAAAGACAAGAAATGAGTTTTCGAGTTTGAAGATATGGGATATAGCACCTGATATTTAAAGCACAGAGAAAGAGGAAAAATTCATGCAAAACAATGCATACAAAGCATATTTACACATCTGACAGAAGGAATAAAGCACATGTATGACTAAACCAGAGCTAGATATATTCTGATAGAGCACTGTTTGGACTAGAACCATAAAATATGATGGAACAAACTTTGAGATAAGTGCCCAGCAGATATATTAAGTACGTTTGGTAAACAAACTCAGAGATAGGATGACTGTATTATTCTACAGGAGCAGACAACATACTTGGGGGCAATGGCAAGGTATAAAAATGGGTCTGCAATGGAAGCTTAAGTGTAATGAGAAATAAAGCACACCCTAAAAAGGCATACTTGAGTAAAGAAGATTTGAATTGAAGAACAGACCATTGATTAGTAACTTGTATACAACCATTTGAATGTACACACGCAAAAGATATAGCGTGGAACTACGTAGTTTCAGGCAGAAGAACGATTATTACCTACAATAAAGTCATGTATCAAGGGTGTAAGTGGTTACAAATAAGTATTAAAGATATATATTAAGAACAGGGGCAGGGTAACTTATGCCACAGGAGTTATTTCAGTAGATGTGAACGACTTAGGACAGTGAAAGGAAAGAAAGAGTTAGCAGGGATAGCATACAGTCCTGGAAAAGTTAGAGCAACAGTGTATACTCGTAATTTAATGACACAGAGAGGCTGACAAGTGTACTGTCTGCTCTACATCAAAGTGAACGTATAGAATAAAGATGGGGTATCTGCATGCACAGATAAAGCCGCAGAGGCACACAGGAGCGTGGCCCAGCACTGTACACAGCCGTGTGACCTCCGGGGCGCAAAAGGAAGGGTGGATGACAGTCGGAGCGCGCACATACGCCAAAGGAAAGCGGCAGAAAACGCGCAGGGACACGCCTGCAGGCAGGTGTGCAATGACAACAGCTGGCCAGCCACGGCGGAGCTCCAGTGCAGAAGGCGAAGCAGAGGGGACGCGGGGCTCGCAGGGAGCCGGTGGCAAACCCTGCCGGGAGCCTGCCCGTGCCAGAAGGCGGGAAGCCATGGCAGCAGGGCGGGCTGTGCGGCAGGAAAACATGGCAGGCGGTGTGCCCGCACGCCGGGGAGCGCCCGAGCGGCGATGCCGGAGCGCGGCAGGGCCGGAGCGGAGCGCGGTGCCCGGTGGGCGCTCGGTGAGGCGGAAGCCCACCCAGTCCCCGGCACAGGGGCCGGCCGCGGCCGCTCCGCAGCCCGTAGGCGCCGCGGGCAGACGGGCCGGCGGCGGGAGGAGGCGGGCGAGCAGCACGGCCCGGGCACCACGAAAGGTTTCCTGCCGCCGTCCAGGACACCCGCGGAGAGGACGGGGGTCACCCCGCGGTCGCTCCACTCACCCTTCGCTGGGAGCCTCCTCCTCGGCCATGGCGGCGGCGCGGTGGTCGGGAGCTGACAGCGGCGGAGGGGCGGCGGTGGCGGTGGCCGGCAGCGCAGCAAGGGACAGCGCGACAGCGGCGGCACCGGCCATCACGGGCTCCTCCCTCTCTTACTCCCTCCCTCCTGCCCGCCTGCCGCCTGCGTCACCCCCGCGGGGCCTCCCACACGCCAGAGCGCCGCCGTGCGCGGCCCGGCAGCACCCGCAGCGCTGCGGGCCGTCCCCGGGTGTGCGTGGGCGGCGGGCGGTCGCCGGGCACGGTCCCCCACAGAGGGGAGCGGGTCCCGGGCGCTCCCCAGCCGCCAACCAGCGGCATGGCTGGAGCAGGGCTCCCGTTGGTAGGCTCCTGATCCCGGGATGGCGGCACAGATGACGCCCGTGCTGAAGGGCCTCGGTTTCCCGGGCGGGCAGAGGGGCGCCTCTGCCCCGTGAGTGTGGGGCGTACGATGCCTGTGTGTGTATTCTGTACTGTGCGCACTGTGCAGACATAACCGTGTACGCACCGTGCACACTGGGCATGCTGTGCATATCTACCGAGGGGCTGCGTTCCCCGCTGTTTTCCCATCGAGTGGGGCACAAGGGACACACAACAGCGGGCAGTGGCATTGGAGAGGTGGCAAAGCCCCTGTGCCAGCACACAGCCGACAAGGAAAGCAGGAGAGGGAGCAGAACCCAAACTAAAGCGTCAGCTCCCCCACAGACATACTATCTTTGGCCAACTCGCTCAGCAAGGCCTGCAAAGACTAGCCAGCACTAGGTGGTCCAGGTTGTAATGTTTGTTTTTACATATAAGAAGCAAATTAGGAGTTCTGGATGTAAATTAAGTATTATCTGTCCCTAGGAGGATTCCAAGTAGAATTCCTATTGCGATTGTAATTTTCAAGTGTTTTGAAAGACTTAAGTGCAGCCATGCTTGTGGGGAGGAGAATGCTGGGATGTGCTTGTTTTAGACAGCATTTGGCCTCATAATACTGGTTGTGGTACTGTTCAGCTGCATAAGAACTGCCTTTGTATTGAGCAATCAACAAACCTTACTTGAAACAAAGCAGCAAAGTGCAGCAAGTGGGAGGAGTGGCGAGAAGATTTTAAGTCTTGTGTTTCTTCTGAATTTTGTCACTGAGCTCTAAAGCTGTTTTTAGAAAAACAGATGGAATGATAATTACTGTTTCTTTTGGTTTCTAAAGTCCTTTGATAGATGGTATAAGGTGAATTTGGTAATAGCTGAAATAATTCTCAGCTAAAACCATTCTGCAATTTAACAACAGCGATTGTTGAGATTACACAATCTCAGCTAAAGTTTGTTTGGCTGTGTCACAATGGTTTGGCAACCTAATATTTTTCTCGGGAGAGTGTATTTATTTTTATTATTGCTCTGAAAGATTTTATTTATGAGAAAAGTGACTATCAGTGTGTGTAGAAGTATATGCTCGCTGGCAAAGGTTTGCAAAGATGGTCGCTAGAATTTGCAAACAGCCTGAAACAATAGCTCTGAACGCTATGGTTTTATTTCTTTCTAATTTCAATGGAATAGTAAGTTTAAAACCTCGTAAATGAGATTTGCATCCTACTCATGGAATGTGCAAGTGTTCAGACACAATAATGTCTGTGATTTTAATTCAGTGGTGCTCACCCAAACAGTAATTGGTTACACTTGTTTAAGAGTATAATTGTATAAGCAGCCCACTCCCACTTAGCAGTCCTTTCTCTTACTGAGGAATTACTCAGTTTCTTCAGAGCTGATTTGATTATGTGGATAGATCAGCTGTATTTCTGTGCATGAAGAAATAACTGCAATAATGCTGGTAGATGAAAGAGAGTTGTGCATAAGCTGGCTAATGTTGCAGTGGAGTGTCAATGAATGAAGGACAACTATATTATAATGAGAAGCAAATAGTTCAGATGAATTTTTCCATTTCTGTATTTCAGAAAAATTTCTGGGCACTGAAAATGTCCCAAAGGGAATGGTCCCCACTGCTGTTTTATCTCTCACTTTTCTGCTTTGATGTTTAGTGGGGCTTTTATCTGGCCCTCATTGTTGAATTAGTTTAGTACCATTATATTTAATAAGTGGTATGTTACTCATGAGTAAGCTACTTCTCCAAACTGCATCAGTTGCAGTTTGCAGCTTGCTAAAATCAGTCTGAGCAACAAACTGCAGAGGAGGTTGACTTGGCCAAGTATTACAGACTAAGACTGTTTAAACATGTTTATATGAAAGTAAGGTCATTTATTATGTCTGCTCTTATTTTGACATTTTGTGGGGCCTCAGGATAGCAGGGAGAAAGCAGAATAAAACTGATTGGTTTCTGCAAATGAACCCGTTTGTGATGGCAAGAGACCTTGGAGCTGTTGTAGAGTGCCCCTGGGATCTCCTGTCCATGCACTGCTGTCACTGGAGGTCTGACTTCCTCTGCTGTGCTCCTTCAGGAGAGAAGGCTGTTTGTCAGCTGCCTCAGGGACTGGAGGTGTAGGAGTTGGAGTCAGCTGTGGCTAAGCCTGAGCGGAAGCCCAAATACCACTGGAAGACTGAAGATGTAAATGAGGAACTCTGCCCAGAGTCCTGTTGTCTGTGTTTCTCTGGGGAGGGCTCTTTGTGTTACTGAGGTGTGGGAGGAGTCCTGAGATAACTGAGCTGCTTCTACCTGGTTCTTGACCTCACTACTATGGCAGCAGGACGTTTCAGCTTTGGCTAAGTCATTGAAGAAACAAAAAGTCGTAACTGTGTCAGGTTTCAGTGGAGTCTGGAGACCCATACTGTTGGGCTTTCTCGGACCCCAGTTGTCTAGAGGGCCGCAGCAGCCCTGGGCAGCTTGTTCAGCTTCTGATCTGTCATGCTGCTTTGTGGACTCTGTCTCAGTGCTCCCCTCCAACCTGGAGTGGCAGTTTGAGACCAGTGGCAACATGCTTGTAGTGTTCCTAGTGTGTCCTGTTTCCTAGACCTGCGTAGGCGTAGGCAGAGTTTTAAATGAGTAGAGGTTGACCAAGAATTGTTCAAATACTTAGAGATCCTCTTCACATTCACTTTGCCAACATCTTCCAACCAACATGTCTGCCTATGGTGAGCATAAGGAGCATAATCTATTTCTACAGATTCCCAAACTCTTGGAAGCTGTGAGGGATGTTGGTGACATGGGAGACCCTCTTTAAAGCAGGGCTAGTGCTTTGCTATGCTCCTTGTGCCCAAGGCCTGCCCTGCGTGGGAGAGCAGTCTGTCTCAGCTTCTTGTCCTTTCACATCCTTGCTGTGCAAGAGGGCGAGCTTTCTTGTGCCCTTTCCAGGACTCATGTCTGATCCCTGGAAGCAGGCTGTCTGTGAACTGGGAAATCAATGACACGCTGGCCACGACTTTAAGGGGACAGTCCTGGAGTGAATGTTTGGGGCAAACCAGAATCTCTGAATTTTGGCACTTGAACAGAAGAGGTGTAGTTGAAGAGAATTGTGAGAAAAGTTTTGCTGGTTACTTCACCATGATCATGTGATAGGAGTAAAGAACAGAGCAGTCCTGACTGAGCTGCTGTTCAACCGTCTCAAAGTGGGTTTGCATTCATAGCCTCTTCTGCCCTATAGGCAACATTTTGGAAACATGCCCATGGCAGTTGCAGTAAAAAGTTGAGTAACTGTGTGCAAGAGTCAGCTGCGAGAAGGCCAGGAGAAGTTTAAGTGTTCAAGGAGCGAGTCAACTGCAAAGAGGGGTGCTTAGATACATGTTTATTAATATATCAGTATATTCAGCAGCTGAGGCTGTGACAGGCTGCATTGCTAGGTGGAACTTCCATCTTGTCATGTTTGGCTATTCCAGAGTTCATGACTCACACGTGACTAACCTAAAATTCTCTCCTAGGCACAGGAGTGGCTGGGGAGAGACAAGGTCTCATGTTTTCAGGTGGGTGAAAGGGTGCTCCCACCAAGGGTGCTGTGACTGTGTCTGTCTGGGTCATACATGGCCCCTGTGAAGAACCCGTGACGATGAGACATTTGCTGCATGAGACAGGGCATGTAATTTAAGCAGCGCCCCACAACCTTCTTGTGCCACAACCTTCTTCTTTCCTCTCCCTCACCTGTGAATGTGAATACCTACATGAACACAAGGCTGGAGATAATTGATCCTTCCAGATTTTCTGGAGAAGTCTGCACAGAGCAATAAGGCTATTCTGGTTCTGATTACAGCCAGAAAGAAGCAAGTAGCTGAAAAGGTCAGGGTAAGCATTAGCTGAGACTGTACATACATGGCAGAGTGATGAGAGATCAGTGATCTGCAGGATCAGAAAAGGAGAATGATCAACATGAACCCCACAGGAGTCAGGAACGCAGTTTTCAATGAACTTGGAGTTAAGAAACCAGCTCGGCGAAATCACTCAAACTGGAGAGACAAACCTACAGGAAAGGAGAAAGTAAGTTAGCTTTTATATTTGTTGCTAGGGCTGAGACTGAAAGTACAACAGAAGCATGTGAGAATAAAATTAGAAAGACAAGCATGACATGAAATGCAACTAGCGAGCAAAATAAACCCCCCACATCACTCCAGAAGTACATTAATTGTGTGGAATAGAAAATGTACTCTAATTGTAAAGTGAGAAAACTAAGCAGTATCAGGAATGCAGAACCTTCTAGATCTCACTAAGGTAGTAAAATGAGGAAACTAATGCACTAGTGAGGTGTATTTTCAGTTAATAAAAGGGTAGAATGTTGAAGCCACATATTTTCAAATTGACCTGAATTCCATCTTTAACTATGTCCTAGAGTATTTAAAGTCTCACTAACGGAATCCCAGTGTCAGTAATCAACGTATTTGAGAAGTTATGGATTCTAGGTAGCATTGAGGGAGGCTGTAAATTGATAAGCCGGGTGGAGAGAGGAAGGAGGGAAAAAGGTATGACACTATTAAGCAAATTAACTTTTCTAGAAAAATAGTGAAAAATATATTTGTACATTTCTGAAAAATAACATAGAGATGAGTAACTGGCAACAAGAAATCACATCTCAAAAATCTGATTGCCCTTACAACCTCATGACATACCTTATGGATAGAGAAGAGCTCTAGATTGAGTATGTCTTGATTTTTCAGGGAACTTTTTATCTGCTTCCCATGTGGAAATTAATAATGTGTGTTCCATGTTGATCTGCAGCTAGGTGCGTGCAACACTTGTTGGAAAACCAGAGTTACAGAGTGGTTTCCTATCAAAATGGAAATGTGTATCAAGTTGGATTGCACAGATTCAGAATCTTGTGACATGGATGCATGCTTATAAAAGGGAAAATACCAAATTCACATGTGTATCAGGCTGGGAGGGAGGTAGGTATGCTGGAGGGCAGGGACAAAATAAAAAATTATCTTCAGTTAGAAATGTGAAAAAAAATGGAAAGTTATTCAGCCAAAACAGATGCAGCCCTAGGCAGGAATAATCAGCTGGTAGGGCAAACTGATTAGGCAGAAATTCTGTACAACAGGAACTCAGGCTTTGAGTGGTCACAGACTGGGTGTGAGTCAACCATGGCTTGTTATTGCAAAAAAAAGATAAGTGTTCTGCTAGGATGTACTATGAGGATTAGAGTTTGCAAGACCTGGCAAGGAATTCTGCTTTGCTTAACAGTTGCAAAGCTAGTTTTGAATGTTGCACGTGAAAAATTATGTGGACCACCTAAAGAGCAACCAGAATGTCAAGGGACCTAGAGGAAATAGTGAATTATTTCAGATTGGTTAATTAGGGAAGAGTAAGAGTAGGAGAATGACAACAGTCTGCAAGTATATGAGAAGTTACTGATGAGATGGGAATAACTTTTTTTTTATGTCCACCAGGAGCAGAAATTGCAACCAGGATATTTTAGGTTAAACATTAGGAAAACTGTTTTTGAGGGGTAGAATACTGGAAGAAAGTTGCCAATGGTATGATCATAGTCTGTTATTGTCACTTCAAGAACAGGCTGTGTGCATCTCCTTCATAATAAGAAATTCAGTAGGTATAGTGAGGCTGTTAGTATGACTTTCTGAGGACTCTTCAGCCCTCTGTTTTGATTGTTTTCAATGTCAGAGAGTCATAGAATCACAGAAGGCTTAGGGTTGGAAGGGAGCTTTAAAGGTTATGTAGTCCAATCCCACTGCAGTGAGCAGGGACACCTTTCATTAGACAGGTTACTCACAGCCCTATCAACCTGAACTTGAGCACCCCTAGAGATGGGACATCCTCAGTTTCTTTGGGCAACCTGTTCCAGTGTCTCACTACTCTCATCATAAGAAAGTTCATTCTTTTATCAAATATAAATCTTCCATTTTAAAGCTTGAAAATGTTTCCCTTTTTCCTATCACTGCAAGTTTTGGTAAAAAGTGGATCCTGTCCACCAGTACACCCATTGTCCTGTTTTATGGCCTGGTGCCCATGCCACTCCATTTGATACTAGTGGAAGGTTTCAAACCAAAAAATCCTCCTCACACTCCTGCTCCTAGTTAAATTAATTTACCTATGAAACACAGTGCAACTTCTCTGGTGTAATCTTGATCTCATCTTCGCTCTGCTGGTTGTAAATAAAAACTTGTGCAATCTTTTGGAGTTTTCTTTGTATGTAAAACCACATCTCTTTTTTTTTTTTTTTTTATCCCTAAAGCATATGTTGTAATACTCAACTGGTCAACAATCTCCAAACATCTGCCATGAGTAAATACAGGAAGCCTCCTATGGGTATTGTACTTGGTATCTGGTAAACTCTGAACCTGAGAATTTCCAGTCATTTCTCTTGTGAAATAAGTTCTTATTGTAGGCTTTTTTGTTAAAAATATTATTTTGATACCTCTGTACTTGAAATACAGTAAGTGGTTTCAACCAGATTAATCAAAATAGTTCAGAGTTTTTTTGTCCCTGGTAGGTCCCAGTTATTTATGTACACAACATAAGTAAAGAATAATTACCTTTACTAGTAAAATCTTCTGCTTTGTGTGTGTGAAAAGAACACTGAAAGCAATATTTAAAAACAGTCAACATGTTCTAATTGTTGTTTCTTCCTTTGAGAGAAAATGTCCTTTTTATTGTTCTCTTTTGATAATAAAGTATTAGAGCTCAATAAGGCCAAAAAAGAAATTATTGTTATTTGTACTCATTCTAGCTCGTAGAAAATGTCAATAGTAAGTAGTAGTAGAGTGGAAAATACTCTTCTCCTTGGAGTTTGGCCTTTTCAACATAAAGATCACTTTTGTAAGGCAATGTCAAGACGAGTAACTGCTTAAGCTCAGTTTAAAGTATTTTTCCCCCCCCTACTCTTGTAGCTGGCCAGATTCAGCCTTATGAGTAGTTTGGTGGGTTTTTTGTTGTTTTTGTTTTGTTTTATTATTTTTTTTTTTTTTAATTAGGGAATGCTGTGACAGAGAATCCAGTTATGTCTATGGTGCACTGTTTTAATTTACAAAAAAATGTTCACAATGTCCTATTTCCCTGGAAAGAGAAAGAATCAAACTACATTAAGTATAATGTCTGCTTACAGTTTTTTCTTTCAGCTTTCTCTTGGAGGCATGTAACTGCTGCTTCTCTTGCTCTCCATGGCTTTTTTCTGTTTGTTTACTGGGTGCTGATGACAGACAGATATGCACTGTCCTTCCTAAATATACTCAGCCTTTGCATTCACATTCAAACCACAGTGCTACCCTTTATACCACATTATCTTAGTTCCCACTCCAGAATTGCCATATTTGTCTGGGTTTCAGCCAGTATTTTTTGCTATGTCAGTTACTGATAAATAAAGGCAAATTTAGCATCATTATATAATCCTGTTCTGCCCACTATTTTCAGCAGTGCCCACAGAGTAAAGTCAGTGGCTACTCCCAGAAACAGCAAGTCTACAGGATGAATTTATATTAAACATGGAATATATATTTCTGTAACCATAATATTCCAGTTGCTGCAGTATGTAGCAGCATATATGCTGCATTTGTTTGTTGGTTTTTTAACCTGAATGAAAATATGCTATCACTTCTGAGAGAAGTGTACTCTCTCCCACTGGTATTTCCCACAGCCCTCAGGAGAGGGCTATCTTTGAAACTGCTGCTTCCCACAGCAGCAGAATGGTGCTGAACTATTGCTGTGGGAAGCAAGCACCCCCAGAGCACAGCTTCTGCTGAGCCTTGAGCTAAGTAGGAGGAAAGGACAACTGGCTTTGCTGCTTATGAGTGCTTCCCTTTCCTGGATGATGTGAGCTTCTGTGTTCTTCCTGAGGTCCTAATTTAGCTGTCCTGCAGCTACTATGACAGCTGCATGATCTACCTTTGTGTTGGGCAGGGAGTGCCCATGGAATTCAGACCTTATCCAAAGGTGAGAAAAACTGCAGTTTAACAGTGGAAGAAAAGCTCTTGTGAGTGGCAAAGCTGGTGCATCTGAAGTGGCAGAAACTCCCCTATTAGATAAAATGCCATCCATGAGTATTCAAGGATTTAACAAGACAGTCTCTTGAAGTAGAAATCCTTCAGGGAGGAAGAGGGTACAATTTTTTTTTTGTAACAAGTTGTGGAACAGAGTGATTCTTTCAGCGTTACCACATCTGTGGCTCAAGACAGGTAGCTGTCACACCTCCAGGTAAGCTCCTTGGTGAGCAAGTTCTTCAGCTGAACTGACTAGGCTCAGATGGGATGCCAACAGCAGCTGTGGTCACACCTTTTCATTAAGTCATGTGTGTGATTCTGTGTAATGGAGGAGAGCTCTGTCACCGACCTAATTACAATGAAAAGCAAATTGTAGTGGCTGCCTGCAAGACCCCGTGATGTCAGTAAAAGTTTTACCATTGTACTTGTACCAGCTCAACATGTCATGACTTCAGTCTGCTTGTGCAGAGGCCCAATGAACTAGAGCTCTTACCAAGCTTCTGGGGTAAAACTGACCAAAAGTAAAATACCAAAATCTGCTCTGAGTTATTTCATGTTTCATACAAATTTAACTCAGCTATCATGGAATTTCTTTTCAGTTGCACAGTTGCCATCAAGTGCACATCTTTTGTCTCATGTGTCTCCCAGCTTCAGAAATCTCTTAATTTCTTTTGTTTTTCTTTAATGTTATTTCACTAAAGCTTCTTTATCTTTTCTGCTGAATATACATTTGATTACTAAATTTAGTGCTTCTCTTCACATGACCTATTTCTTTTGAGTCTTAATGTTGTTGCTTGGATACGCTTTTCGACATGAGACACTTGGTTTCATCTTGCTTTTTTTCTGTGCTTTGGGCAATACAAATGGATTGTTATTGAATATTTTTTTTGGTTTTTAAATGTAGTAGTTGGTTTGCCTGGCACCTTGGTTTCAGCAGAACTTTAGTCTTTGACTGCAGATCTGTGGGTTTAGGTATAGTATACCCTGTGTAACATTGAACAGCTTACTGTTGCATTTCTTTACAGTCAGTTACAAATATGGCACAATTATGCCAAGTAAAGGACAATCACTGTGTAACTTATGAGAATACTAGTATTTAGAGATAAGCGGAGAGAGATTCAATTTCATTTTTGTAGTGCTGTGGCTGCATGTTATTTTCTGGAACACCTTACATGAATTCTTCTGTTTTAGTCATGGGATAGGGAAAGTAAGTATACAGAAGGAATAAATCGAGTATTTTATTTGGGACCGAAGTATTCTTACTCCTGTATGGAGTTTGGCTTATGCCATTTTGAAAAAAGTAGAGTAGCCTAGGACAAGAAGTTAAAGAAAGGATGGCAGAGGCTTTCATAGTTAAAGAATAACTACCAGGTTATTCTCTCATGTGTGGAGAAGTTAAATAGTTTAGAATTCTTGGCCTAGAAGAGTGATGATGGAAAGCAGTACGAGAAACATTTTTAAAGCAATGGATGGTGTGGAAGGGTAAACAAGAAGCAAGCATTCACAAAACCTCACAATACAAGAACTAGGAGCATCCTGTGAATCATGGTATAGATGAAAAAAATCATCAGGAAGTACTTTTTCATCTGACAGAAATAGTGGAATGTGTTGCTGTTGAAGACTGAGGAGACAGAACTGTAGATAAGGGAGTAGGCAATGGGAGGTGTCTCTTGATTGGCACTGAGGATAATGGCCAGAGACAAACTGCATCTCAATCCTTTGGTCACTGATTGCTGGAAGCCTAAGAAAACAACAAGAAGGTTCAGAGCATCTTGCTAGATTTTTGTATGGCTTGTATTCTGATTAATATAATGTATAAACATATATAATGTCTGGCCTATGCTGCTGCATCTAGACTACTGCTTGTAACTATGCTAATTGGATTAAACATAGCACACATTTACCTCCCTGTGCTACAGGCATATCTTGATTTTGTTGTGTGGGTGATTGGTCATGTAGAGCAATTCTGAGAAGAAAGGGGAAACTTTTAAAGTTTACTCTTGTCAAAATGTTCCATGTGCTTACTGGTGTGTGGCTAAGTAATCATACTGATGTGAGTTTATTTAATACTGTCTATTTTCTTTGTAGGCACACTCTAAGTTTCATTATGGTTTGTACTGCTGGAGAAATAATACAAAGATGTATGTATGAAGGTGTTTCTGTAGGCTGTGCAGAAGAAAAAATAATGCTTATGCTTGCTAATCAAAATGAGAAAAATATATGCTGTCATGTCCTTAACGGGTAATTTCTTGTGTAGAGAACTGTTGGCTTTTGAGGCTGATGCAGAGCACTTGTCTCTTGAGAAGACAGATGAAATGCCCACCGAGCTAGAAAAGCAAAAACCTAAATAAGCTGCTTAAACATATCTGTCTAGTACCATTTTCACTGCTGTGTGATGTATCTCTCCCATATTCCCACTGTTGCTTCAGAACAGTGCAGGTCTGTCTTCAGTCCTGTGGTGTCCCTATGAGCCCTCTGCAGGTATCTTTGATACCCAAGGGTGTGTCAAGTGGCACTAGATCATGCAGATAATCTCTGTGAGTGGCAGCTGAAAGGTCGCCTGGGGAGCTTCGGCTGACACTCCTTCAGGTAACAGGAGTGTGGAGGAACCTACCTGGGGAACCAATTCCTCACCTAGCGGTGTCAGAGCACTGATGTGCAGCCCTGAAAATACAAACATCTATACTTCAGTTACATGGGCTGAACTTAGTGGAGTCAAGACAAATAAATCACATTAAAAAATCATGTATGTGTGAGTTATGTAAGAATGGACTCCAGACTGTAGAGTACAGTACTGGATACATTACTTGGATTCAATTTTTATTTGATTTTGGTATCTAGTATGAAAGAAGTAAAAGTAACAGTAACAGTCAGTTAAAGGCTAAGGTATTGTTTCCTCTGGGCTTTTAAGGAACTATATTTTTTTACAATTTTCCTCCTTATTCAAATGATGTTGAATTGTCCTATACCAAGCATGCATTTAAAATACCAAATAAATGTATATGGCTTTTGAAATTAAAACCCCCCAGTTTGGTGAAGTACCTTTATTACCCTCTCTATCCCTCAGAAAATTGAATGATGTCACAGTGAATAAAACAATAATTAAATGTAATCATCCCATGACAAACAAAAAAAACCAAAACAAAACAACCGACAATTGCAGATCTGCATAACATAATCAAGAAAGATAGTAATGTATAAAGTAAGCTGCAAAATGTCCATAGAAATAATTTAAATTATATTGTGCAAATACTATTACATCTTACCATAAGAGCTCTGTATTTTTAAAATCAATGTTAACATTTTTGGGAAGCTTTAAGCATTTTTTTTTTCATATTTATCATACAACATTACTTTTGTCATACAACAAAGTCCCGTGAGTATATTGAGATCTCCTGAAAGACTGTTTAACTAAATGGGGCACAGATACTGTCCATTGAAGGCAAAACACCTTTCACCTTTGAATTTAAGGTCCTCCTTTAAAAAGTCAGGGAGGGATGTATATTTGATCACACTGCTAACGATCAAGGAAAAAATCCAGTGTATCTGGTAACTCAGTATTGCTTACTAACAGGTGCATAAGCAAAGGATATGCAAAATCCAAGTATATTCACAACATGTCTTTCTTCTGGCTAGATGGTGCTGACATCTATAGTATTGCAGTGTGCTAGGTCAGAGCTGCCAAGTGGATCATCACCTTCAGTGCAGGATACTGTTACTGACACCATCTAATATTGCCAGTACCCATCTTAATTCTGCCATCTACCCATCTCCCTGCTTCTAAGAACATTAAATGCCCAGAATGTTTTAGATCAGATGTTTTAGATGTTTCAAACCTAGGTTAGTGTGAGTTTCCAACTTCTCTGAATTGGTAGAGCTCTGCAGCTGTTATTCTCAGCCATTTCAGAGTACACAACCATATTAAGCTGGAACTGGCCCAGAACAGCCTGTTCTAGCAGTTGTTGCACAGATCCATATTTCCAGACATACAAAGATCCTCAGTTCTGCAGGTCCTGACTATGTGACATGGAAAACCATCTCTCTGAACATATTGTTAAATACCACTAAGGGCAGCTTTTCAATCCTTACCACCAGTCCTTTATAAGTGCATGGGATTGCACATGTTACTTGTGCACTTACACTGGCATGGTGACTGCTTGTGGACACCTGAAACCACCTCACTTAGTCTGGAGCTGGGATTTCAGTTCAGACAAGCTGGTTCAGCTGGGGGAAAGAACCCGCCCTGCTTCTTACTCTTACTTCTGTTAGCAAGATGTCAGCTTCAGAGTGACAACATAAATGGGTGCTGACAGTCACTCAGTATTTCCCAGCATTTCCAGAGTGTCCGGAAGAGCAGTCAAGTTCTCTCACAGTCAAGTGAGAAAGAATCCTGCTGTTGCAGGTGTGGATTTCATAAAGCAATGGATGAATCCTCCCACACCTGCACACTGGCCTTCACCAGGTCATTCCCTGCTGTAGTCCAGAGAACTGGTGCTATTAGTGTAGCACTGCAGCTTCTCTCAGAGCCACCAGTCCCAGGCCCCTGGGCAGAAGCTGTGGCTGTCTTGAAGAAAGGTACATCTCTGCCTGCACTGCTGGTCCAGGCTGCCTGTGTGTGCCTGCCCGGGGGCCCTACCTTCTGTGCCTCCAGGGCAGTGGGTTCCTGCCACACAGCTCAGAAGAGCTGTGCACAGCTCTTACACCTTACACAGAAGAGAAAAGCCTTCATCTGCTGACTTTGTGTAGAGCCTCCATGCACCCCAGTACTGCAGTAACATGTAAAGCTTGTTCCCATGAGTTCTAGGGCCTTACATGCAGCACTAGTGAGACTCGCTGTGACTCACACACAGCTTTAAATACACCCACTCACACCTAGGCTGGACTGACTGAGATTGTCTGTACCCAGACACCTGACACCCTCATTAAATCTGAAGTGAACACAGACTCCTGGTTATATAACGTAATGCCTAAGTAAAACATTATTTTTCTTGAAAAGGGAAGAAACCCCAAATGGAACTTGCATTCCATTCTCTGTTTTTAGTACATGACTTCAGATGCCCCAGGCAAAAGATTTTTAAGGGCAACATTAATTGTTAATCTTTTTTTGACTTGTACTTGACATTTGACATTATGAATGGAGAATTCTTTAATTTAATGTTTTGCTTAGATTATTTCACTGTAGTACCAGCACAAGGGAGCACTCCCTTCTGCAACTTAAAACAGGGCAAATACTACACTCTTCTGCCATTCCCTCTTGACAAACACTAGACATCTGCTTCAGAAGGAACTGATAACAGAAATAGAATTTCTGTTTTCTACCACGTCGCATTTCTAGTTGCTGATTGGAGATGATTTTTGCTAAAATAAATTCTTCCTAAAATTAGGTTTGCTATATCTGAGTGTGCTTCAAATCAGATTATAGAATTATAGACTACAGAAATAAAAGAGAAATTCAAAGACCTTGATAAAATCAAGGTTTTTCTGTACAGACTCATAGTACTAGATGTTAAGTGAAACACTTGATACTAAGGAAGACAATATATTAGTCTCTAATTAGTTGGAATTTTTATAAAATATCTTTACCATTACAAATACTTTGTATCTGGTGTTTTTGAATGTATGACTATAGCAGACAAGTCAGGTTAAACATTTTTTCAGATTCACTTTGAGTGCCTTGTGTTCCTCTGAGCTGCCAGAAGATATCATATATCTTTATTACCCTGTGCTCTGAACATTTGATGACAGCACTGGGACCCACGTGAACGCAGATGTTGAAAAACTGTACCTGACTTTGCATTCAAGGAACTAGCTGGATACCAAAAGTACATGCTGAACTAGATCAGCACATGCAGTCTGTTAACAATAGCATATGCTCACCTCCTAGTTCTGTCAGTACTTTTCTCGTCAGTACGCTGTAGAAGAGATCACAGCAAAAAGCTTTCTCTTTTGACTCATCCCAATTTTCTTTAATAGCTAGTCTTACTTCAGTGATTGCTAAAATGTTTCACTGAATATTTCAAATGGTGCTATTTTCATTAGTTCAATTTTCTTTTCTTGGTGTTCTTGGTTTCCGAGGGCGCAAGGGCCATAATTTCGTGGGGTCCAATGATCGCATTTATATTTTGATAAAAATTAAGAGTGATTTATTCAAGGCCTGCAATTTTCATGTCTGTTTTGAAGTCTTTGATGAGTAAACACCTGTATGCATGAAACTGGGATCATCTGAAAATGAAGGTAAAGATACGAATCTGAGTATGTAGATGTAGTATGTAAAACTAGGCTGACATAAGGAATAATGACAAGTTTGGGCCCTTAGAAATAGCAATTAATAGCAGTAGGATATCTGTAGTTTTGTAGTTTTACAGTTTTCCAAGCAGTGGTGAGAACAGTCAAATAAACAGGTGTACAATTCATACTAGGGGATAGCAGTTAAACAAAGAAATTATATGCAGACTTGGAAATGTATCTTACAGTGCAACATGTATACTGCATGAAAGGAAAACAGATCTCAGTGTCTTTAGATTCAAAACTGTTGGACAGCTGTCAAATCTATGATCGCTTTGCCAACAGTATACCAGTGCTACAGCCCTTGCCTAACTGTATAAGTGAATGTATTTCCCTAGAGAAATCAGTTTAGGACACTGTGAAGAATCAGAGAGAAAACCTACAGAAGTCATGTTTTCATAATCAAGAGCTCCATAAAAGACCAGTTCCCAAGTTATGATTCAAGCTACTTAAAAATTAGAGTGAAATGGATTGTATAGAGGTGAGGAATTTGTAATCAATAGAGATAATCTCATGAAGTTGTCTGTAAGAACACATTAAATAGTTCACAAAGCATGATAAAAACCACCATGTACATATCTGATGTCATTTGGAACGGTTGATGGTGTTCCTTCTCTCTCATTTTGGTTTGCCTTAAAGCCTCATGCTGTGGTTGTCCAACAGCTGAATTCAGGCACAAAAGGTGAAAGACAACTGGAATCATTAACTTCTTCAGCCCTCCTACAGCAATTCCCATTCATAATTCAGAGCCCTCAGCATAGGACTGTAAGGGGATTTATCATGTCGTTATCTTCAGTGAGTGTTACTTTGAAGGTAGTGGCTGGAAGGACTTTTACTGAATAACAAATCCCTGAACTTGACGTGCCCAAACTCCATTCAAGCTCTTTCAGCTTATTAGAATAATCTTCATTCAGTTCCTAAATCCAGGCAGAGATACTATTAAAACAGGTATTTGAAAAACACCAAAGGCTGAAAGGCTGAATCAGACAGTATAGTCAGGGACCCCAGGCATGGTATCATGACTACTGATGAATCCAGACTTCACATTGTGTTAGAATGTGTTAAATTATGCTATCCAGTAAATCATAGTAATTAACCAGTTGACTGTGCAGTACTGTTTCTAGCCATGCACTAACAGATAAATCAAGTATGTTCTGCCCAGGTGGAATGACAGATACCGTTCTCTATAATACAAAATATGCAAAGAAAGAAAATTACCTTAAAATTGACACATACAAAATGTACAGTTTTTTGTTGTTGTTGTTGCTGTTTTTGCAGGACATGCTAAATGCAGCCTTTGCAATTGATGAAGTCTCCAGATGAGTGAAAAAAAGGCATCATATGCCAGTCACTGAATGGAGGCAGTCCAACTGAACATATTGAAAATTCCAGCGATGAGTTACTTCTAAATAGACCAGTGATCACAGGATATAGGATGCTATCCACAGCAGGTGGATGGTGAAGTCTAGTAAACAACATTCTTTTAGGAATGAAGGGATAGCTAATAGAAACAGAAGGCCATATAGATTAATCAGAAGCACTGTAACCTCAGTAACCTCATGGCTCCATTTGTCTAAGTGCAGCATAATTCAGCCTTTTTGCTTCTGACACTGTCACAATGATGTTAACTGGACCCCAGTGGTTAATTGTGAAGTTTTTACATGAATTCATATATTCACAAATTCAGGGAGGCTCTGTAAGCCAAAATTCTAGCTCGCCATTTGGGGCATCCTAAACATTGACACAAGCATCTCCAAAGCAAATCAGAAAGGATGCACCGTTTCAAAGTTCTGAGATGAAATTTTGAAACACTTCTTCATGGACAGTAAAATTACTGACTTTATGCACTTTCCCAAAACATAAAGATCACTCAGCTTGCTGGATCTCCCTCACCACCGCCCAGCTGTGCAGGCTACTCTAGTACTGAAGAGATAAACATAGAATCATTTAGGTTGGAAAGGACCTCTAAGATCATTGAGTCCAACTGTTAACCCAGCAATGCAAAGTCCATCACTAAGCCATGTCCCCAAGTGCCACATCTATGCGGTTTTTAAATACCTCCGAGGATGGTGACTCAACCACTTCCCTGAGCAGTCTGTTCCAAGCCTTGACAACCCTTTCAGTGAAGAAATTTTTCCTCATACCAAATCTAAACCTTCCCTGGTGCAACTTGAGGTTATTTCCTCTTGTCCTACTGGTTGCCTGGGAGAAAAGGCTAACCACCACCACCTCGCTACACACTCCTTTCAGGTGGTTGGAGAGAGTGATAAGGTCTCCTCTGAGTCTCCTTTTCTCCAGGCTAAACAATCCCTGATCTTTAAGCTGCTCCTCATAGGACTTGTGGTCTTGTCCTTGCACCAGCTTCATTGCCATTCCCTGGACTTGTTCCAGCATCTCAATGTCTTCCTTGGAGTGAGGGGCTTAGAATTGGAATCAGGACTTGAGGTGCAGCCTGACCAGTGCAAAATCCAGGGCGAGATCACTGCCCTATTCCTGCTAGTCATAGTATTTCTGATACAGGCTAGGATGCTGTTGCCTTGATAACTTTAAATTTATTTTTCTTCACATATAAATGATGAATAACATCTTATGCTTGTTTTATCTTTTACTTGCTCCTCCTGGGTAACAATTTGAAAATGGTTTATCTCACTTTTTCCTGGCTTAGGCAGGCTGATCCTCCTCTTTTTATTCTGTTTCCATTTTGTTTTCCAGGACAGGGCTTTTTGTTCCCTGATGATCTTATTTGGAAATAGATACCTAAGTTAAAATTAAATGTTTCTAATCAAATGGACACAATGCTAAATGGAAAAGATGTGTCTTCCTTGTACTTTACAGATTACAATCAATCAGCTTTGTTGTTCAGTGTTTATGAATCAAAGCTTTCACACTTTGACATAAAGAGTACTTGTGTTGCCTGAACACACTTATGTGAAAATTCCTGTCAGAATGTGAAAATTGTGCCAAGTGTGACTCAAAAAATAACTTACCCTCCATTTGGAGGAATGCAATTTAATAATGTTTATTACACTTTTGGAAAGATCCTGTATAATCTGACAAAAAATGTCACGGAAAAATGGTAAAATGTCACTATATCTAACTCTGACAAACACATTGATTGAAATTTAATTACTAAAATTTTAATATAATTGTTATTAATAACACAATAATGTTATTAATAATATTAATCATGTTAATGTTTATTTGATTTAATGTAATTTAATGTTAGCCTAGAGCTTTCGGTATCTCATCATCCATTTTGCACTCAAACTAATATATCATTAGCTTGTGAATTAAAAGGATATTTTGCTGTTAGTTGCTCCTTACTTTTATGGTAACACAGTGTTCCATTATGGCTCAAAACCTAGGTAAGGGGAAATCTGACAAGAGTGATTGTTATTATATATGACTTCAGCTAAGAGTCAATATTAATCTCATTATGTGACTATGTGAAGTATGGTTGTCACACTGCACATACATCTACATGCATTTGAATTAATGAGGATTGCTGTATGCAAAGGTGCTTTCCTTGTGCCAGCTCTTTAACCTTTATCTGAGTTTATTTAAATCACTGAAGGAGAACAAAGCAAAACAAACCAAAAGCGGGTGGTTTTCTATGGAGCTGGTAAATTGAATGGACTCTGAGATGGATCTGGTGAATGCCAGAGTTGGCTTAAGTGTGGGGCAGAGCCTTAGATCAGACAATGTGGGTACAGGGAGAAGGAAATGGTAACAGTAGACTGGGAGTGAGATCTCACCCTTTTAGTAGCAGTGAGATGCTGGAGGGGCTCAGCTAGCCATTGAACTATACCCAAAATATGGCTGAAGTTTCAACCAGGTGTAAAAGCCAGTTTCACTTCGTAGTAAGTTAATAGATTCTTAATTTAGTTCAGTACTATGGTAGTCATTAGTCCAGGGAGAAGAGAGTTAACCACAGAATAAAAATAAATCCTCTGCTCTTGAAATTTTCATGGATTCTTCTTTTGTCTCTCTTTCCCCCCACCTTTTTTCTTCCTGCTGTACCACAGCTCATCCATTCTGCAGTCTGCATGGTGCCTGCCAGAGAAAGAGCATGAAAATGCTATAATCAGCGAGCAGAATCACAAGGCTGGACTACAGTCACTAACAATACAAGCTTGGGATTTATATTTAGTTATAGTGGTAGTGCAGTTTGCAATTTAGGATGGGCATACCTGATTCATCTTTAAATTAGTTAATCCTCTTAAGAGCAAATTTCTAGCCTCCCCAACACTGTGATTGGCACAAAGTAATTTACTTTTTGCCATCATGGTGAGACTGCTTCCACTGCACCAGCAATGTATGTATGTGTAGATTACTTTGTAGACACATCCACCATCTATTTATGAATCCTATTTTTTTTCTGTGAATGCAGCATTATGTGCTAAATGTTATGCATGGCTAGCAAAATGTGAACATTCTAGAGAGAAACTGAGAGTGAAGCAGTAAAGAATTCATTGCATAGCAAGAATGTGACACCTAGTGGATAGACAACATTGAGGAAATGTGACAGTCTCATCAAGCAATATTGCTGTAAGATGACCCTGTCCAATAGAAAAAATAATTTGATAGCAGAAAAGAGATTGATTTTCAATGACTATTTGCATGGGCCAAAGTAATTGGATAATGTCAAGTTGCCACTGAAAACTCATAAATGTAGGAGGTGTCAGGGAGTTTTAAGAGAATTGTTTGTAACCTAGTAGAAGAGTGAAGATGTCAGGCCAAGAAGGCCAGAGGCCCAAAGCCCATGAAGATATTGTGGATATTCATGAGATGCTCATAACTGGAAACATCCAACATGCAAAACACAAGAATAAGGTCTAAACCGCCCTTTTTGTTAAACCCAGCTCTCTGTTATTGCCATGCTACTTCTTCAGGATGTGAGAGTTTTCACAGTAGGTGATGCTCAGAGATGAATAATATATGGTGAGGTCAATGGAAGCTGGACAAGACTGAAACATAGTTTAAGAAATCTGACCTTCTGCCCAAACCATCTGGTACAGATGGTGTCCGTCTTCCACTCTTCACTGCAGTCTCTAGCACCTAAATTTCAAGTATATGCATTTCCCCATTTTTCATGGTGCCCTAGACCCTCACTGCTTCATTGGCTATAAATACTAGAAAAATTAATCACCAAAAGCTAATATTTTATACTCGCTACCAAACACAAATAAAAACTTCATCACAAAATTTACATACAAATATCTCTGTTTATTTCAAAATAGGCTGAAAAGTCTTCCCTAAGCCCCACAGGGGACCATGCTTTGCTGGCCACATCCTTTGTCTGCCACCACTGCTTTACAGTCACACTTCTTACTTCCTAGCTACAAATGGATGCTTGGAACTATATTCTTTACAAAAGTCTTGGTATCAAAGTGCAAAAATGTTCTCTTTTTCTTGGACAAGTAACTGACTCAGCTGAAGTGCAGGATTTTTATACCTAAAGCTCCAGGAGGAGGTTTGGGCCAAGGATATGAGACATCCGGAGAAGGACATGAGCCAGCAGTGCGCCCAGGTGGCGAGGAAGGCCAATGGCATCCTGACATCTTCAGGAACAGTGTGGCCATCAAGACTGGAGAACTGATTGTCCCCCTGTACTTAATACAGGTAAAGCCACACCTTGAGTGCTGTGTCCGGTTCTGGACCTCTCAATTCAGGAAGGACATTGGGGTGCTGGAGCGAGTCCAGAGAAGGGCAATGGAGTGGGTGAAGGATCGAGTCCTATGTGTCCACAGGACACAAGTCCTGTGAGGAGTGGCTGAGGTTGTTCAGCCTGGAGGAGGCTCAGGGGTGACCTTGTCGCTCTCTACAACCACCTGAAAGGAGGGTGTGGCCAGGTGAGGGTTGGTTTTTTGTCCCAGGAAACCACTGTGGGACAAGAGGACATAGTCTCAAGGTGTGCCAGGGGAGGTTTAGGTTGGACATCAGGAGGAATTTCTTCACAGAAAGGATGAATAAATATCGGAATGGACTGTCCAAGGAGTTGGTGGGGCCACCGTCCCTGGAGGTGTTTAAGGGAAGACTTGGACGTGGCACTCAGTGCCATGATCCGGTTGACACAGTGCTGTTCAGTCACAGGTTGGACTCGATGGCCTTAGAGGTGTTTTCCAACCTAATTGGTTCTGTGATTCTCTGACAGGAGGCAGCACAGGCAGTAAAAAGGGGGAGATAAACAAGAGGATGAAGTGAGAGCTGGCGGTCCATACAAGCGTTGCTGAAACATTGGAGCATTTTTAAGACACTGACATTGGAGCATTTTTAAAACACCGGCACTGGAGCACTTTTAAGAGACTGACATTGGAGCATTTTGGAAGGCCGCAGAAGGGGCGGGCGGGAGGCAGGGGCCGGGAAGGGCCCCGGCGAGGGGCGTGGCAGCGGCAGCGGCGGGCGGTGTCACGCTGGGCCGGCCCGGCGCCCATCCTGGCAGCGCCCGGTGCCTGCGGCCGCCGCCCGCCGCCGCTCCGCCCTGCCCTGCGGATGTGGAGCCGGCACCGGCGGTGAGTGGGGAGTGGGCGGCCGGGACTCAGCGGGAAGGGGCTCTCGCTGCCTGCGCCGCCGCCAGGGGAGGAGCCTCCGCCCTTCCCGCCCACCCTGCCGCGGCGCGGAGCCAGTGCCGAGGCTGGGCAGCCGTGACAGCCCCGGCGCTTCCCCCGCCGCCCCGGCAGCGCTCGGGGTGGTGCTGGCGGCGAGCGGCCGCCTTGGGCTGCGGGCGGCGCGGGCAGCGGCGCAGGGCAGCGGCGCAGGGCAGCGGCCGCCAGTGAGCGCGGCCGGGCCGGCGCAGGCAGTGAGTCACCGGCCGTGCTGGCGGCGGGGCCGGCCGGCCTGCTCTCCTCCCCGGTATTTGGGTTCCTAAAAAAGGAGAGCGAGGCGCAGCCTGGCAGTGGGAAGGAGCCGTGATGGGCCGCCTTAGAGCGGACACGGCCCGGACGTGGCGGCTCCCGGGGCGGAGGCCGGGCGGTGAGCCCGGGGCTGACCCGCTGTGCACCGACACGCCCTGGAAAGGGAGTGCAGCTCCTTCTGCCCTGAGCTGACAAGGTGGTCCTTGGTCATGGGGTGGAGTCGGTGGTCGCAGAGGTCTTTTCCAACCTAGTTAATTGTGGCCATCACCCAGCCATTCCGTCAGAGCGGGAACTCGGAGGTTTGAGGGCCTTTTGGGGTTGTTCCTCGTTGCTTCTGAGTCTGTCACGAGTTACACAGTGTGTAGGATGAAAGAAGAGGCCAAATAACCCCCCAAATTACATTCCATAGGGTCTGTGCTGGGCGTCGGACAACCTGTTAGAAAAATACATTTAGAAATCACACAGGCAGGATTTGGAAGAGTGCTTCAGCTGTGTTGTAGTTTTCAGTAGTGATAAGCCTGAAAATAACAAACTGGAAGAGAGTAGTTTTAGCTTAGATATTAGGAAGAAATTCTTCACTGTGAAGGTGGTGAGGCACTGGGACAGGTTGCCCAGAGAAGCTGTGGATGCCTCATCTCTGGCAGTGTTCAAGGCCAGGTTGGATGGGGCTCTGAGCAACCTGGTCTAGTGGAAGGTGTTCCTATCCATGACAGGGGAATTGGAACTAGGTGATCTTTAAAGTACTTTCAAACCAAATCATTCTTTGATTATGTGATGATTCTATGATTCTTACACAGTCACCATACCAAGGACAATGACTCTGAATAAATGATAGGAGCCAAGTTCACCGAGTAGCACACTGTTTATTAAAAAGGGCTGTTTTCAAGAGATAGCTGTTCTGCAAAGCGATATTCTTAACCAGTAGGTATTATTTAGTAATTGTCTAGTGCTTTTCATTCTTAGAATTCTTTAGAAATGGCAATATACACGATGTGTCAGTTGTAATTTTAGCAAACCCCTGCAAAACGCTGATTATGGATAGTGATGCATTAAGGTGCAGTGACTTGTCCAGACAGTGTAGTTAGTCACTGACAAGCTCAGTTACAGTGCCTCATCCCTGATTATGTTTTTCTCTGTCTGGTTGTGCAGATACACATCTGACGTTTTAAAAAATACTTTATTAATCCAGTACATTTTTTTAAAGATGTGAGTACTAGGGTTCAGAGCTGTAAATCTGTATGTTGCAGAATTGTGTGCGTGTGAAAAGGCAATTGAAACTAACAAAAAAAAGCTTTCAAATATAATTTCAATGAGGTTTTTGGTAAGTTGAAATTGACACGTTAAGTAGATTTATTATGATATGCATATGTTTACAGTATCACTGTGTTTTGTAGGATAATTTACATGAAATATTGGAGACTGATTTGTCTTTGGATCACGGAAGTATAATGCTCATAAAAGCTGAACTTCATCCTTAGACCAACTTCCTTAGAAATTAAGGAGTGGGGAAAGTGCTTAAAGGCAGTGGGTAAATTCCCTTCTTCAGTCAAGTTAATAGCAAAAACAAACAAACAAACAAACAAACAAACCCAAATCACCAAACCTTCCCCTTACTTTTAAATTTAGTAAATTAAATCTGTCATAGGTTTTTTGTTTGGGTTTTTTGAACTTTTTTTTTAAATGGAGTAGGTTAGTTACCAGATTTATTGTTTTCTATCAACATCTCTAAGTTGCTTTATGAAGCATGATGCAATGATCTCTGTAGAATGATTTATATAAAATTTGTTAACAAGACTGAAGAGAAGTGGCTAGGGTTCTTCAGCCTGAAGAAAAGAAGGCTGATAGGAGACCATATCACTCTCTTCAGCTACCTGAAAAGAGGTTTTTGCAAGGTGGGGGTCTGCCAAGTGACAAGTGATAAGACAAGAGAAAATGGCTTCAAGCTGTGCCATTAAAATTCTATGAAAAATTTCATCATGGAAAGGGTTGCCAGGCATTGAAACAGGCTGTCCAGGGAAATGGTTGAGTCACCATCCCTGAAGATATTTAAAAGCTCTGTAGAAGTGACTCTTGGGGACATTGTTTAGTGGTGGACTTGCAAGTTCTACATTAATGGTTGGACTCAATCTTGAAGGCCTTTAGCAGCCTAAATGGGTCTGTGAGTCTATAAAGGCCTGCTTAAATAATTTGGATTGTTTACACATAAAGTTATGCTGTCAGTGCTTTACAGCTGGACTTTGTCACAGAACACTTGGTTTATAGGTTCCAATAAATCATTCAAGTGCTTTGAGTTTAATTTGCCTATCAGTATGATAAGTGTCTTCCCTACATACCCAAGGTGGTATAAGTTTCCTTGGTATGGTTAAAGCTTCACAAGATTAACTGAGAATGTGTTTGCATGCTCATACCACAAGAAGCTTATTGATTTTTAAATACCTGTTTGACTAAGTTTCTGTCAATGTTTTCATTTGCTGACAAATAGACTGTCGGAAGTTGCAGGCTGTTGTTTTTGAGGATGCTTTCACCTTATTGATTTGTCTTTATTTATTTGTTTGTTTTCCTCTCATTACTGCTTTGCTATACATAGCAACAACAGTTTTCCTACCTAGAGAGTAGGACTTAAATGCCTTGGGAGATCAGTAGCATCTTGACAGCTGCAGAGGTTACTCAGCCTGGTACTAGTAAGTGCATAAAAGTGCACTCCTATGCCTTTGATAAGCACAGCCTTGTGTAACTCACTACAGTAAAGTTGTGTGGTTTTTTAGATTTGTACCAGATGTTTTTCAGTGCCTGCATTTTATTTTGGTTTTATACATAGCAAGCTCTCAAGAGATGGCAGAAAAAAAGAAAGAGTTGGTGGAAAGCTGGTCTTTCTTGGATACTGTTGAGTCTAACTTCAGGCCCCTGGTAGTAATTGAACTTGCAAAAGGCACCAAAGAAGAAACCATAGAATGGCTCACTAAACGAATTGTGGACAAAAAGGCAAATGGAGGTGAGTACAGTATGATCTTCTGTAGCACTTTGAAATAAAATTGGCTGTCACCATAATATGAAGACATACAGAAAATTACTTTTCAGGGAATTAGTGGTATAACGATTGTTTGCCAGTCTCATTTAGTTTTGCATTTTTTGAACCCATATAACCTTGTTATTAATGAAAACATTAGCTTAAGGTCAAATGCCAGTTGAACTCTAGAATTCTTCCATTTTTTGCCTGAAGCCCTGATAATCGATGTTTCAATGTAGTTTTGATGTTAGTTTTTATAGTTGTCTAGACATGTTTCTTCTGTTCCTTATGGAAACATGGTAAGCCTTGCCTAAGTGAAGATGCTGCACATCCTGTCCATAAGCCTTCCTACCATGTTGTAGAACAAAATTAGGTTAGCAGAAAGCAATTTAATCTTGATAACTTCATGTTGGATTTTATTTATCCTTTTGTTAGCATGTAGGGTCTTACAAAGACAATATTTCATTACTCATTTTGGTATGTTTCTGGGAATTGAAGTTAGGCTAATTAATTTGTAATTCCTTGGACTTGTTTTCAAGCTTTTTTTTTTTAAAAGCCATTATTTGTGGCTGTTGTAGCTTATAGTTTATGGTCAGTAATATTTCTGTGGCTAATGGATTTGTGACTGCAGAGTTGCTTTCTGACCTCTGTTACATAAGTTAGGGATGTTTCTGCTTCAAAAATCTAGTCTCCATAAAACAAGTGGGACTGTTTGCAGAAGCGCTTCTTGCCTTTATGATGTGAACCTTAGGGGAATAGATCCAAACAGTCCCCATTGTTCCAGTTCATTGTTGAGAGTGCTTCAACAGAAACAGGGCTAAATCAGGGGTAACCCTGCAAGATTCTGAACATTCTATGTTGAATGCTGTTGAAACCTTAACTCTTTGTTCCCTTAAAAAGAGACATTTTCAGCACTCCTGTTAGCTAGGGCCAATATATTGGATGCTAAAATGCTAGGGCTTTTTGACGTAATTTTAATGTGTTTTGCTTATTTTACCCCTCTTTACTTTAAAGGTGCACAACTACTGATTAAACCACTTGTTACGGAAAATGGAGTTGAAAATATTTATCTAGTAGGAGCTTCCCACTTAAGGCTGTTGCTGGGAGCTGAAACTGTAGGTTTGGTGAAGGAATGCAGTGATAACTCAATGAGGACTTTTACATACAGCAGCAGAAAAACTTTCAAACATTTTGCAGGTAAGCAATGTAGGAATGTAGGAATATTTGTCCTCACAAAGTGGTGGCTAATGATTATAAGCAATTACAATGCTAAATCTTTTATGGTCTTTCTGTTCCTTGGAATGGTAACTGAACAGCAAGTGGGAGACCAAGCCATGAAAAAAATACTTGTCTTTAACTATGGAAATTCAGGTCATATAATGAATTTTGGTTTCTTTCACATGGGTTTAGTTTTTTGTTTGTCTTTTCCTTCATGCTTTTCTTTGCTCCAAATAATCTCTTAACTTTTATGATAGATTGTCTTGGAAAATGAGACAAGAAAAAGAGTTGATAAATGTGATTTTATCATTAACAATCCATGTTATGAATTAATGTAGCAATTTAATTTCTGTGAGCCGGTTCTGAGGCTTATTATCTTAAAATTAGCTGGAAAAAATAGAAACATTTTTCTCTGTTATGTGTACACATCAAACAAACAATCATTAACCCTACAGACACATTCAGTGGGATTTGGGCATGGTTAGTGGAATTGTTCCTTTTCCTCTTTTATTTTGTGGGGTGCCAACACAGGAACATTTCCTTTTAAATGTGCTGCTTGTAGAGTATTTAACATCCCTACAGTGGCAGAACTCATTTTTTGCTCTGCAGGTAAGTGTTGGAGTTCCAGCTTAGTCTTGCCAATACTTGTAATATGCCTGTTTGAGTGATGCCTTTCACCACATTTTCAATATAAAGGTTCTTGGGTCTGTCTGAAACCATTTTTAAGTTTTGTTGTTCAGTGGCAGTATTGCCAACACCACTGCTGTGCAATAACTGTTGCAGTGTCTTTACTTTTGTGACCTTGCTTTCCTGAAATTAGGAAGCCTTCAGAAGAGTTGTCAGTTGCAAAAGTTCCACTTCAATTTCTTTCATGCCTTTACATTATTAATGCAAATCTGACACAAATTCCACTGCTAACAGAATCTCTAGGATTTAGCTGGGTTTCCAACTGCTGTGAATATACTTTCGGCTGTATCTCCTGTATTTTTTCTTTTTAAAAACACAAATGTAATTTTGTCCAGATGCAATCAGAGAAATTGTCACCTAGGAAATAAACCCTGCAGTCTATGTTGTCTTGATAGTATTTCTGGTTGCCCAGTTAAACTGATACTATACTTACATTCTTTATATTAGAGTTTCGTTGATATTTTAGCTTCTGAGTGTGTTTAGGGCAATCCCTGTAGTTTCTTATTCCTAAGGGAGGGAAAAATTGTTTTTATCTCAAGGAAATCTGACTCTTGTTTCCATGGTGATAAATTGATGGGTTTGACATAGATTTGTTGCTGTAATTTTTTTCCCCCTGATTCTGGTAATTTTTTTATAGTTGCTTGCTGCCAGGGTTGTATTCCTGTGCTGTGCCATTTCATACAATCTTCCTTTTTATTTAGATGACAATCACAATTTCCTTACAATGGCAGAATGTCAGTACATCATCAAACATGAACTTGAAAATTTGAGAGCCAAAAATGAAAAAATGATCCCTGGATATCCTCAGGCAAAGTTGTATCCAGGAAAATCAATTGGTAAGTAATGTAATTTGTTAACTCACTGTGTTGATGTAGGATAGTGTTCATGGTGAAAAAAATTAATTTTCCTGTAGTGAAGAGAAATCCTTCAGACGTTCAAGTCCCACTATTTTTGACCAACTTTGTTTTTCACTGCTTCAGTAGTAGCAAAAGGCAGTGGATGCACAATACAAAACGAGAAATTCTGAACAGGTATCAAGAAAGTATTTTTCTCAACAGGGTAATCAAACATTTGATCAGGGATTTATAGAGATTGTTGGTATCTGTCCTGGAAGACTTCCAAATCCTTGCTAGACAAGGCCAAATTTAAGCCACACCTACCCTGAGCAGGAGGGTGGACCAGATTACTTCCAGAGGGCCTTCCATGCTGAGTCCTTCTGTGAGGCTGGGGCTCTGGCCTTATGTTCTCTTTAGCTGGGTAGTTTTTGCACATGTAGATATTATACATTATTTTTAATTTGTACTAGAAGTACTTATTATTTAAGTGACATGATTATATACTTGGATTCCCTGTATAAAAATACTGGAATGAGTACCACTGCTCCAGAGTTCCAAATTTCATAATAGGAAGCAAGTTTTATTTAATTTATTTGGTTTCACTGATCTTCCTCTTTGCTTCAAGAGCTTTTCCTTTTCATAGGAGAAAGAAGCAATGACAGCTGGTGCTATTTTTATAATAGATGAAAGTAGTTTGTTGGCAGAGATGCTATAGATTCTTTGGAGAATAGATCTTAATAATTGTATGTCCTTTTATTAACAGCATCTTTATTCATTAGTGTTCATATTCTTAACTGTTTATGCACACATGTAGTATTGCTTTCCATAACAAAGCTAAATACAAATTGTGCAATATGTGGTTTGTTTGCAATGAAGAAGTGATGTAATTTATGAATTAGTGTAAACTGATAATTCAAAGGGTTTTTTGTATCTTTTCCATAAGTAATACAACAATGACTTTGGCTATCCCCCACAGCTCTACATGTGGCATTTCAGTCCTGACCTATAGCACTTTTTGCTATTGAAGCTGCATCTGGTTATATTGCAAAGCTGTGGAGTAGTTATTATATGTAAAAAGGTTGCTCTTTATCTTCCAGTGGACAGCACAGTATTTGCAGGAAAGGTATAACTGCTCTCTATAAATTTTTAATTATCATGAGACTTTTTTTTAGGATTTGGGGGCTAGATCTATTTTAAAAAAAGCTTTAGGCTTGCTAAATACACAATAACCTGTTTATTTATGTCAACTTCCGTGTCCTTTGAAGGAGTGTTAGGTACCTATTTTTTCTTTTCTCTTCTAGTGAGAAGATTATTGACCAGTGGTATTCTTGTTCAAATTTTCCCTCTGCATGACAGAGAAGAGCTGAAAAAGCTTAGTCACAGCTGGTATGGCCGAGTGAAAGTCGGTTATCAACCCTTAGGTATGTGAACAGCCTTTGTGTTGTGGTCATGCAGTGGAGTCGTGAAATTAGACCACTGCTCTTTTACCATTTGGACAGATTTTTCCTCTTTTAGTGTTTCCTGTGTGACCTGCTGAAGTGGTTCTAGACTTGCAAAATCTGCGGTTCCAGAGTCTGCAGATTCAGTGCCTGTGAGTTTCCATGTAACAGCAGTCTGCACATCACAAATCCTCCCCACCCACCAGTAAAGCAGGAATGGTCCAAGTCAAGACTGTTTTTTCAAACTGGCTCTTGACAAGCTCCCATGTGTCTGGAACTCCGAAAGCTTTTTTGTGTTGTGGGTGGTTCAAAAGTGTATTTACAACTGTTTATTTTAAATTCATTGTCTAAATGAAGACTGTATGTTGTTGGATGCCAGTGTCACTTGAGTATATTTTAGGCACTGAATAATCTTAAAATGAACATAATTTTTAATCTGGCAATGTGGAAGGTTAAGTTCTAACTCTAAACCTGTAAACTTTATTTAAAAATAAGAAAACGAGCATTTGGGAGATTGTCTGATTATAAATTTCTGGGTTTTGCAGTTGCTTGAGGTTCTTTCCTGAGCTGCAGGAAGTTAAAGATCTGTCTCGATAATGCCTGCCTCCAGAGTATTGTGTTAGGAGCCTTATTGTGTGCTGGTCTTTTGTTTATGTGAGAAGGGGTTTTTATTTGGACTGACACTGAATCCATACAAAATTTTGAAGTAAAACCCAGGAGCCTGTTAAATGTGTACTAATTTAGGGATGTCTTTCATGTTGGAGTGTGAAATGATGCTAGTGACCTACACTTGAATGTATTTGTTAATGAATTTTTGATTGATGGGGATGTTGGAGTGCTGATCCTTCTGTCTACCTTTCCTTTTTGCTTTCAGAGACTTTTATCTGGTTGACAATTGTGAACTTCTGCTGTAGTGTTTTATAAGCCATAAGAATATTCTGGTATTGAATGTGAGGTTTTTTTGTGGTGGTGTATTACAGAGATAATGCATTGTGGTAGTGTATTTACAGTATCAATTCAGAGGTCATGCTTCTATGGCTATTTCTTTAAGCTGGTAAATACAAAACAGTGGCATACAAGCAATTTGGTCATCTAAGCAGGCAAAGAAAAGAGATTTCAGTATTCTTAAGTGTTTAAGGCATTTCTGTATCTAATAACTGTATAGGCATTTCTATAATAATTTCTAGATTATATGAATAATAATCCTGTATATTTTTTTATTAGTAAGATAAGTGATATGTCTTCTTGGAGGTAATACAATCTATCATTAAATATACCCATTACTAGTGCACTTTTTAAGTCTCTGTAGCACCTGAGCATCCAAACTTAGTGAGTACAGCAAATATTTCATGTATTAGTTGTCTGCTGAAGAGAGTATCTCAACCTGAGTACTCTATCTGATGTGTTTAAGATTTAAGATTTTGATGCACCTGTCCATCTATTCCTTTAGTTCCTTGAGGGTTAGCACAACTAGCCCTTTTCCTCTGGGCAAGCTGAAACAAATTTGTTTCTGAGGGGTACATATGCCAGTGGGAATTTTCAGAATTTGGGTGTCACTTGCTGTTAAAGTTTGGTTTTTATTAGATCAAATGTCTTCCATGCCATTCATTGATCAATTCTGTTTTCAAGAATGATAGTGTTTTCTCATTGGTTGGGTTTCTTCTTTTTCTTTTTTTTCCTTTTCTCTGGATATCTGTTTGACTTCCTTGCCGTCTGAATGGTACGTTTGTGTGGGTATATATGTAACATCAAAAAAAAATTCGGATAACTATCTGACTTTGTAATAATGGTGAAGGAAGAAAGAAAAAGTAATGATATTCATTGTGTTCTTTAGAAGAAAAAAATTCTGACCAATGGAAGGTTGTAAGTTCATGTAAGGCCATGTTTGATATTGTACTAACGTCTCTGTTAAGTGTAATCTTAATTGATTCATTTCTTTTTGCAGATGACATACGCTGCTACTTTGGTGAAACCATTGCTCTCTACTTTGGCTTCTTAGAATACTTCACATTTGCTTTGATCCCAATGGCTGTCATTGGGATTCCCTACTATGTGTTTGCGTGGGAAGACTACGACAAGTACGTGATGTTCGCCACGTTCAATCTGCTGTGGTCCACTGTCATCCTGGAGGTGTGGAAGCGGATCTGCGCCATCCTGACGTACCGCTGGGGCACGCTGCTGATGAAACGACAGTTTGAGGAACCAAGACCAGGCTTCCATGGTGTGCTGGGGATCAATCCTGTCACTGGGAGAGAGGAGCCAGTGTACTCAAGCATTAAGAGACAGTTACGGATTTACCTGGTGTCCTTACCCTTTGTGTGCCTTTGCCTCTACTTCTCACTGTACGTGATGATGATTTACTTTGACTTGGAGCAGTGGGCTCTGGATTACCACAAAGAGAATGATTCTAACTTCAGCAGCTTGATGCTGTACGTGCCCAGTATCATCTATGCTGTTGTGATTGAAATCATGAACCGTATCTATCGGTATGCTGCTGAGTTCTTAACATCATGGGGTAAGAAAGCTGTTCATTCTTCTTCTTTCAAGTTAGAATCCTACATACTTGGAATGTGTTTCTTTGTAGAATAACATTACTGTGAGCTCTTGTTCAACAGAATGCTAAAGAGTTTTCCCAAAGTAGGTTCTTGCTGTGGGGTAAAAGAGATGGCCATTTTAACTTCTTATATTTTGAGTGTTCTGAGATTGCAGTTTTGTATTTGGTTTACTTTGGTCTGAGTCTGACATGCTGTCAGAAGGGATGATCCTGCCTACCTCCTCAGACTCTCTCTCTCTCTCTGTCTTTGGTGCAGAAGTTCCCTCTCCCTGATTTAGCTCTTTGTCTGGCAGTCTCAGCCATAGTGCTGGCCAAAGGGGTGAGGGGAGAGCATGAGGATAAGAGCTCAGAGGTGCATGGATGGCAGGAAGGATTGTCCTGGCAAGTTGCACCCACAACCTGGGTTTGCTTTAGTCTACTGTACATCAGTGCAGAGGGCAGAGGTACTGAGATAATGGAACCAAATCTAAGCCCACTCTAAGTGTCACAAGAGTGTTTATGTATGCTACATATATAAAAAAGACTGGGATTCCACATCCCAGTGAAAATGTGTTTCTCTAGGCACTCTCAGAAGAGGAATGTTACAATAGATTACTTTCCCCCCACCCTTGCATGTGTGATTTATTTAACAGATTGGGCCTTGTGTTTTGTAACCTAACATAAGGACAGTGAAATGCTGGTGTTCATTTTGAATTTTTAGCACTTCTACAGACATGTGAAGTCACTTTCAGACAAAGTTAATGGATTAAGCTAATGGAGAATTAACTGCTTCGTGAAGCTCCATATGGCATTGATTTGCAGCACAGAATCCGGATTACTAAAGCTGAGATGCAGAAAATTAACAGAAGAAAGATAAAGCAAAAGGGAGATTGATGCAGAAGACAGAATAATAAGAGGTGTTGAAGTGGGGGTTGGTTATGCTTGCCAAATGAAGCAATTTCTTGTTTATAATTGTTCAAGGTTTTTATTTAAATATTTTTTAAATTCATATCTAGGGCTCAGTTGGCTGTTTTGTTTCATTGTTTTTACTGTACTGAAAGAAAAGGCATTTCTGTGAAATACCCAGTTATGTTAATCTAATAGATTAAAATGTCTTTAACAGGCAGGTCAAGGGGTTTTTTTTTATCCAGGCTTTTTTGGGTTTAAGCTGATGTTTCATATTCAGCAGAGGCAGTATTTATGTAACCTGCTACACTGACAGCTTGTGCCTTTTCTGTGCTATCCAATGTGTTTCTACTGCCATGCTCTGAATAGGCTGAAAAGCTCATCTGGCTGTCCTATCTTATCTCCCACCTGGCATATTTTCAGATGATATCTGGCTTCAACAGCTAAAGTGACCAAGCATGTGAAACATTCTGGCATATTTTAAGCACCCCTCTTGCACCCATTTATCATGAAAGCTGATGGTGTAGCGAGAGCTAGAAGTAAAAATTGCAGTCACTTGAGTGCATTTTCATGTGTCAGGCCTAACTTGATGCTCCTGAAACAGCAGAGCTCTGCTGTTTTGTCCTGAGCAAGGTCTGTAGGTGATGGTGTCTCCTTTCAGCCTTGTTGACACAACACATGCTAGTGTGCTGCCTTCCCAGTTACTGCTTACCCAGGGCTTTAAAGGTACAATCTAACAAAATAGCAGAAAGAAATTGAAAATCTCCCATCCACTTCCCTTTTCTCCCCTCCAGTAAACCAGCCTTCCTGAAACATCAGGTTCTGACAGTTTATCTTGAATGAACTGAAAATCTCAATTTAATATGGGTAATGCATCTCTTGAACTTCACATACTCTAGTCTTGCTTTAGAGTGTAGGGTCTTATCTAAATTTCTTGGAGAGAGATGGGAATATTTCTGTGATCATTTAGTGGTTTTGAATCAAATTTGGTATTGTTACTTTCCATTTTATATTCCCATTAGTCTTGCATTAGTTTTCAGCCAAAGAACAATCAATAACTAGACACATTTTGTTAAATCATAAGAGTGGCGGTTGTTTTTTCTTTTATAAAATAACTCTTCAAGTCAGAAATATATAAAAGAAGAAACTTTTGCAGTACAAAAAATACTGAAGTTGTAGTCAAAAATATGTATGATAATACTATGGATCAGATTAGCTTCATAGATTAAGTGAGGTATAGGTACAGTATAAATTCTTTCTACTGTGAAGTGTTGGAATAATATAAACTATTAGATAAGTAATTTTCATGTGGAGTAAAAGTGTCTGTTCACACTTTGGGTAGCAATGTGTGGTACATGGTAGAAGCTTCTGCTGTTTGCAAATTAATATTTTTGTTGGTATTTTAGAAAATCACAGGCTGGAGTCTTCGTATCAAAATCATTTAATTCTGAAGGTTTTAGTGGTAAGTATGTCATATAAACAGCTTTTAAGATTATTTAAAAGGACAGCTTGTGCTGTGTTTTTTTAGTGCTTTCCTAGCATTACCACAGTGACCTACAGTTTTGCTCAAGGCCAAATAGTAGCACAAAAATGAGAGTAAGTAAGATTTATGTTACTGTTGCAGTAGCTGCTAGACTGTTTCAGATACCTCTTTTATAGTGGAGAGCTGGCTTTTTATTTGTATCGAATTGTTCTTTCATTAGGATGCTGTATATATAACTTTCTGTTAATTGGTGTGGTCATGTCTTCAACTGAGAGCTATTCTGTTCAGTGTTTGCATGATTTTATGGTAAACCATGTTTTGAAAAGTTTGTTTGTTCCACCTACACTAACATTCAGACAACCAGTTAGAGGAACCTGAAAATATCTGCCTGTCAGTCTACTCCTGTGTACTTCATAGCATATGTGGATCTATTTCATTTATCTTCTTGTTTCCTTTTGGAAAGAACATTTAAGTTTCTTCCTTTTTTATTTCCTCAATTTTCTTAGAGTTCCTTCTTTATTTCCTTCACCATGTTTTTGTATGTGTGTGTGTGTTTATTTGGGGTTTGTTTTGTTTCTTTTGTTTTGGGGTTGTTTTGTGTTAAATATCCATGTTATCCATCTGTTAGTGGTAACCTCTAGAGCTAAAACTCTTGTAGGTATCACTTATAGCTTTGTCTCCTGTAGCCTCTCTCATAAAACTTAGAACCATTTCTTTTTCCCCATAGGGTATTTATACAAAATGATAAAAAAATTATGAAATGTCAAGTGTAAGTTTCCCCCAATTTTCATTCTCAGTCTGTGAATGGCTCTCTGCACTCCCAATATTATCAGTATTGGCCAAGAGCTCCAAAACAGGAGCTGCAGCACTTGGAGCAAGTAGGAAACTTCAGAGTTTGATTAAATACTGTGGTATTTAGTCTCATTTTAGAGGTAGGGAATATTTCTCTTGGCCACAAAACCTTTTGAAGTGATTAAACATAAACTGCAACTAACATTTTTAGAGATTGAGAGACATAGCACCCAACACATATATTTTGACAAAGTATTATTTTTAAAAAAAGTCACTAAATGAAGATCAATATCCCTTTTCTAATGTTATCTGGAGAAATTGCCAAAAAATGAAAGTTAAGTAGAAGGTGATGTGTTTTTAATGTCAGAATTTCATAATTCAGTTGTAGCTCTCCTTCTACACTTTTCTTTAGGAAAGCATCATTAAGCTTGTTAAGTGAAAAACCGAGTAAGATCAATATTGAAAATGTGTTTTTTCTGGTTTAAAAATGGTAAAGAAAATTTTGATGGGCAGTTTACATCTTCATGGAAGCTATTTAGTCAAGGCAGCTGTTAAGTTAAATTATGTTCTGCACCTGAACTTTTGCTCAAGTACTAAAACCAAATATTTTTATTTGCAGTTCAACTTCCTAAATTGTTTTGCATCTCTTTTCTACATTGCCTTTGTGTTGTTCGATATGAAGCTTTTGAGGCAGGTGAGTTCCAAGAACATCTTAAGAATGTTGATGTATCTAGGAAAATAAAGGAATGATTGAAACAGGCTTCAATAGTTAATTCTAAAACATAAACTTGGCAATTAATATGTTTCACCTATATTTTCTTAGAAATCCAGCTTCTATCAGTTTCCCTAACATTATTGCAGAATCATAACAGAGTAGAGTAATTCTTTCTCTCTGTATAAAAGAGGAACTGTTTTCAAATAAATTTGATTATTCTCTCACACAGATGAGATTGGGAAATTTTAATTTCCTCTTTATTTCCTTTTATGTTAGAAAATGTTCTTCTCTGTAGTATTCTTAATGAGAGACTCTTGAGGATAGGGTTGTGATTAAGTTCAACTACAGTGAGGATCTGAAAATAAATAAAAGCAAAAATAAGTAGTTGTAGTTGGTATTTTAAATCAACTTTCACACTCAAATGCATGAAAATTTGGTATAAGGAAAATATTTTTGCTCTAAACACAATGAGCAGTACAGCAAGAACTTCTGCTCTAGACCGCTGTTACTCTGAAGTGATCTATAGCAAAACACTTGGCATACCTATACCAGACATAACATTTGTGACATTTCCTTGACTTCAGGTAAAATCAAGAAATAAAAAGCATAGAAAAAAATTCAGTCCTTAGCTTTGTGATTATCATTGGCATATATTAAATGTACATTACCCTAATGTACATTGTACTTAGTGTACTGTTTTCAAGATACATCCAGATACACAAAATATTTAGACTACTAACTCCTAATTAGTCCTTTTCAGTACACAGCAAAGGATGGGAACTAGATCGTCTACACTTTTCATGTGCTATTGCTAGATTTGTTAGGCTGGCCTTTTTTCACAGTATAGTAATTTACAGTGTTACTCAAGCTCAGAGAACTGCAAATGATCATATGTTCATCACAGTTGTATTATTTTTTATTTCTTTTTTTTAACTTAAGAGCTTGGCCACTTTGCTGATAACTTCGCAGATCCTCAACCAATTTGCGGAATCCTTGCTTCCTTACTGGCTCCAGAAGAGATACAACAGGAGGATGAGGAAAGGCATGTGCTCGAAGAAAACTGATACAGACCTGTCATTAGCTGAACAGGTCAACATGGAGAAAGAAATGGGAACCTATTTGGTACGTTGTAGTACTGTAAAAGGGTTAAAACTTTTCTGGGCTGTAGTTGACAGAGGCATCAGCCAAGGCAAACAAGAATATTTTTGGCTTTCTGGTGTGGCAGCTTATTTCCAGCTTCATCAGCTTTGCTGGTAGCTGTTTATGCAGCTGTGTGTTATCCTGGATCAGGAAGTGGATACAGTGCAGGATCCTAGTAACACCAGAATGAAGGGGAAGGAATGAACAGTCCTATCTGGAGCTACCTCACCCCGTATCACTGGAAGGAAGTATTTGAGTAATATGCCCTTAATCTCCAAGGGTAACCCAAAGATTACTAGAGTGGGTAGGCTGGCACAGGAAGAGGGAAATTATTTCTGTTTTGGCTTGATTTTGCAGTGGTACTAGTTTAAATGGTCAGTTAAACTAGAGGCTGAAAGAGATCATTTACATCTGGATGGGGCCAGAAACAGAGGACAGAAGAAACCAACTCTTCAGAACAATACTCCTGCTGGATGCTCTTGCCTCTTGAAACCACAGCTTTGGTATTCACTGTCTTCTTGGTTCTGTTCTTGACCATCTCCTACCTAGCATAATTTTTAATTGTATGTAGCATATTTCATTCCTTAAAATTCTAAAGGAATTTACACAGTGGATGTCAGTGGGTATGTTAAGGCCTCACAAACTGGCTGACAACTTGATCAGATGCTGCAAGCACAGTCACAGGACACAGTCACAGAATACTGTACGAATTTTGCTTTTACAGAATAAGAAGTATACATGTACATAGTGCACCTTTATGTAAAAGGTAGACATTAGCAGTTTGATAAAAACACCATATCAGGTTCCTCTCTTCCTGCATGAAGTGCCATGAAATGGGAAAAGGAGAAAACTCTCACCTTTACAATTTAAAAACTGTACAAATGTTCCTATGGGAAGGTTGGAGGGAGATAGAATTAGACAGTCTGTCTTGCAGAGCAGAACACAGCAGAGGTCCCTGCATTAGTGTCTGGGCTGGTGAATCAGCACAGTCCAGCACTGCACCTGCACATCAGCTAGCACAGCTCCCAGAGTTGTGTGTCATCATCAGGCCTGACCAAATAAGCTCTGCCTCTTGGACTTGAGCTGACTCCTGATTCTCAGCTGTCACATACAAAGCCAGTGTGGTGTCTCTGAGTCACATTGCCCAGTGCTTCTTGTGCAGAGCTGGATCAAATGAATCTGCACCTGTTGTACCGTTGTGCCCTGAATAGTTTTTGATGGGGACTCGAGAGGTCAATTGTAGAGAGTTAGGACTTGGCCTTGGATGTGTCCACTGCTAGCCTCAGTTTCAGTTCTAAATACTGTGTACTCAAAGCCTTAATTTTATATTCAGTCTAAAGATTATTGTTTTGCTGTGGTTGTGAATAAACGATATTAAACGGTTGATTTGTTTGCAAGCAGTGAGCTGTCAGCAGGCAAGAATATTTCTAAAATTAAAACTGTCACAAGGGGGAAGCATTTGACTGTTTAGTAACTGAGGAGTCTTGACAGAATTCTGTGTTTCGGGCTCTTTGTTTTGATTCCTTCTTTCACATACTCTTCAGCATTTAATTCTCTATTCTTTTTGTCCTCATTCTTGCTTACTTGCTTAACCCGGTTGAGGATGTAAAAACATCCTGCAATAACTTTTTAATTATTATTTTTCTAATTTCTGCTGCACTCCTCTAGTAATTTTCTCCCTTAATTTATTCCTTGTTTTTGTTTCCTTGATGCTGTAGCTGATCTCTTGGCTGCCGATGGCACAGTTACAAATTTCTTTAACATTGTCTCGGAGTCCTTTTTCCTACACAGAGTTTCATAAATTGAGTAGGAGAAAAAGAAATACTTATTTACTTCATACTCTATTATTCTAAAAGCCAGTAGGTATTGAGCAAGGAAATGAGAAGTGTGAGGAAACAGTGGGGATACTGTGCAGTTACCAGAAGGAGGAGCACAAAGGAAAGCTCTCTCTGCCTGCAATGATTGAAAAAATGATAGCAGAAGCAGATATGTGGCTGCCATTCCAGTGAGTGTTCCTGCAAATGTCCCTAAAGAAGACCTTAGTAAAATTCAAAATTTGTACAAAATGTTTCCTGAGAAAAAAATCTTAATGGCTTTAAAAGTTAGGTAGCTGTTCATGATCTGGTCTGCAGATTGGTTTGTGAGACCAAACTATACTATGGAACTTCAAAACGAGCTCAAGTGAGAAATGCAATTAATGAGTACCCCATGTTGATTTGTGAGCTTGCAGATTTCTACTGCCTCTCTCTGTTTTTTCTAGGAGAAAAAAGCACTAGGTGTTGGAGAGGGCAGTCAGTTTAACAGCTATGATGGACAAAAAAGAGTAGATAACTGTGTGTCTGATGCATGGAGCCAAAACCACTTTCATGTGGTTCTTGCAATAATTTCAGTTACTGTCAAGTCTTCATGATTTCAGTTTTGAGAGAGAGGACAGTTCACGTGTCTGTGTAGATACAAGATACCTAGATCCCACTTTAACTTCTTTGTGATGTTTCACTGTCCCTTGTTTATGAACACTTTTTCTTTAAAAAGTGTTGGTTTGGTTCTTTCATAACAAAATTGCTGCAATCATACCAAACTACTATTATACTATGAAACTAGTATGCAAATAAATATATGATCACCTACATGTGAATACTGAATCAGCATTTAAGTACCCACATTCTTGGTTTAAAGATCAGGTGATAGACCTATTGGGATTTGTTAAATAGGGTTTTTTCTTTACACTAATTATTCCTTTCAGATGTCAGTGCTGCCTTGTAGATTTCAATCTTCAAGTGGACTGCTAACTGTCCTACCCATTTTGAAATAAACAAGCAGAAATGCCAGAAAAGAGTTGCCTATCTACCAGCCTACCATTCTGGTTAGGTCTTTCATGGACAGACTGAAATGCAAGGACTTTTGTTGCCACAGTGCTCTCAGGAGAATGTTCTACCAGTTTAAATACATGGTGCTGTTTTTCTGTTCCTCGCTGTTCCTTCTGTTACTGTTTAACTGAGGTGCTGAGGAACTTGCATAGGTTGAATGTGTTTATGGAGTTACTTCATGTAATAAGGATAGGAAGTATGACTTGCAGAAAATGCATTAGGCAAAAGGAAAAACCTGGGCCTCCCCTTATAAGAAGCTTTTAATGACTGAATAATTCCAAATTAGTTAGATTTAAAAAAAAAAATTTCTTGTCTACTATCAGTAGTCATTTCCAAACAACCGATTTGGGATGAGGAAACATATTTACAAGTGTAGTATTATTTCTGTGTTTCTTCATAGGCTTTTGTAGGTTAAAGTTGTTCTTATATTTCCTCTGTTTTTCAGGGTACTTTTGATGATTACCTGGAGTTGTTCCTACAGTTTGGCTATGTGAGTCTTTTCTCATGTGTTTATCCTCTGGCAGCTGTTTTTGCAGTGTTAAACAACATCACAGAGATATACTCTGATGCCTTAAAGATGTGCAGAGTTTACAAGCGTCCATTTGCAGAACCCACAGCGAATATTGGTGTTTGGCAGGTAATTTTTACATATTTTTTTCTATTCATTTGTTTAAAAGAGGTTTCAGCAACAGTATGAAAGCTTTGTGTTTGTCCCGTGAACCACTTTAAAGTTCAGTAGGTATTTTGTTCTCTACAATGTCCTGGAATATCACCTATCCAAGTATATATCCCAGTGATATTTTTGGTGGGGTTTTTGACCACGTGCCTTTCAGCTGCCTTGGAAAATAAAGCAGATCATTCTTTAGTTCTTGTGTATGTATTGTACGTGTTGCAACTTCAAAAAAGCAAAGCTCCCAGATACTGCCCAGTATTCTTTGTAGCCAGTGTGTTTTAGAAATGGTAACTTCTGATGCGATCTTAGAAGTGTGAAGCTCAGCAGGGGTTTCAAAAGAAATGGAAGAATAGGTAAGTAGTTGGATTCCTGAGCCAGGCTTGTGGCCTGTGCACCCATGATTACTGGTACTCAAGCTGACTAATTTGAAAATAGCCCAGATCTGTGAGCAGGAGCTGGAACGTTCTGCACAGCCTGAACAGTGCAGTCTATCTAAACAATTTCATGGTAATAGTACTGGGTTAAGCATTTTCTGTCCTCAGTGGTTTGTCCATGCAATTGTGCTGCCACCAACTATTTTGTGGCCTGTTGAATGTGCTGCATGAGTGAGCTGATCCTGACCAGAGTTTTCTGGAGTGACTAAGTTGCACCCAGAAACTTTAGCATTCCATAAGTGCTTGATAAGGGAGTGTGATAAGGTTGGCGGACCCTTCCAGGGGATGATCCATATTCTAGTTTTATTCACCAGGCTTTCTAATGTTATGTAATGGAGATTAAGGGCACAATGAGCTATTGGGTTATTCAGTTTGGAGGGGTTGTACATGCTATCAAATGAAACAAGTGAAAGGTGAGAAATGCAATCCTGAAACCTCAAGTAAAACATACAGTAAAAACATGCAAACCAAGGACTCTGAACAATGTTCATTAGACACATACATAGATATTATTGAAGTGGACTTAGAGGTGAAGTCTTTTAATAATACGTCAATAAAATGTGTGAATTATATAATCTGATTGCTTTTTAACATGGGATGCACTTTCTCAGTCCAGATCTATGCTGCCAACATCTTAATAGCATAGCTGCATTAGCTAATTGTGTAACCACCAGAATAATCAGGCTGTGGTCATAAGTCACAAGTATAGCTGCAGGTGTATTAGTAGAATTTGTTTTTGCTAGAATAGTTTTGTTTCAATCAAGGGAGTAGGCTAAAAAATTATAACATTACTACAGTACAGTAATTTTGTTATATGGTGTAATTTTTTAACTAATAGCAGAAATTAATTTGCTTTGTGAATTAAAAATAACAACTAAATTTTCAAGTCATCCATTTCATATGGGAAATAAGAGCATTTGCTGAAGATTTCTGTTAGAGGAATACTGGAGTTACTTTATCAGGTGAGCTGAGTCACTAGCTTCTTGTCAAGGAGAAAGTTGTTTATACTAATTCATTGTGACAGACACTACAATTCTGTGTCAGTCTTTCTCATTCCAGACAGGACCTTGGAACAAGTAACCATTATATTGCTAATGTAATTGCTAAACTGTATGTATATTTTCAGACATTTTGTGGGAGCTCTGTAGGCAAGAGCTGCTTAGACTTGTGCTGTTGCATGTGTTTAAATGTAAATCTTTCAACAAATCTCAAGTGGTTGCAATTTAAAAAAGGCATTCTGGACCACTCTTAACTTGTCCTCTTAACATTCAAACAGAACCTCCAAAATGAGTGTTAGGACTACTAGTTCCTCTTGGAATTTTGCAATTTTTCCTTTATCCTGAAATAAATTTATTTAGGAGTACAACTGTAGATGAGTGCTTACTCTTTCATGTGTTCAGGTTACAACCTTTTTGTGATCTTGTCAAGCTGATGAGGTCTGGACTGCTTGCCAGGCAAGTCCTGTGCCATAGAATTCAAAAGATGATGGAAAATACGTTAAACCAATGGGTCTTGTGAGGCTTTAGTGAAGAGAGAGGTATCATGCAGACCAATTTGGGGACTAGTAAGTTAGAGGTAATGGTCATAACTGTAAATATATTTATGTTTTATTTCAGTTGGCCTTTGAAACTATGAGTGTAATATCAGTTGTTACTAATTGTATATTGATTGGAATGTCTCCACAAGTGGATGCCCTTTTCCCAGACTCAAAAATGGACCTTGTTCTGACTGTGGCGTTGGTAGAGGTAAGTCTGCCTTCAAACAATGCATGTGGTAGCAAATAACACAAACACCAATAAAAATGATAGCAGGAAGTAGACTTTACCTCACATCCTATATTAGAAGGAAATAAAGATAACCCTATCAAAGAAGTGTTTCAAAGTCTTTCATTTGGATTTCTTTCTCTTCTGTGTTTTCATCTCTGCTGTGTTTTCAGCATTCACTGTGAATGCTGTTGCCATACTTTCCCATGCATTCCCAAGATACCATGCATTTGTTGATTCATGTACTTCAAGTATTTAGTAGTGCTATTTCAAGAAGCAAAATAATCACTTTTTTTGTGAACTATTTATTTTTCTGCTTGGGTTGTGACCCCAACATATCTTAAAAAGTCTTCCTACATAATCTTTATGGACGTATCCTGTAGGGCTTATCTGAAACAACTATGTGTCATGACTGTAAATATTTGTGATTGTAACAGCATTTGGGCTTAATCTTCTAATTCCATGTAGTAAGCACATCAGTGTCATTCCTTTTCAGACATGCAGGGAAGACTATGGGTATTTTACAGAACTGAAATTGCAGGACTTTGCCCTTATGAATCTTTCCTTTAGGGATTTCTTGTATTGCATTGCCTTGACTTTAACCATTATTCTATTTTAGCTTTAGAAATTGGATTACTTTTCTCATGGCAAAAGGTGTGGATTGTGTATGTATAAACTAAAGTACATCACCTTACAGAGGTGCATTAGGAGCATGTATTTCTTTGTTGTTCTTTTTACAGGTATTAAGTGTTATGCAATGAATCATGAGCTTGCTTAGATTTTTATTTTCCAAGCCTTAAGGTTTGCAGAGTTAACTGTAAATATTAATGATGTTGACTGGTTTGCTGAAGTTTGAATCTACAAGCAGCCTGATGCTCTCTTCTGTTATGCATGTATGGACATTTGTATTAACCTCAGTGAGGTGTTTTAATCTAAAACTAATTTAGCAAATCGAATGAAATGATATAGCTCATTACTGGACAACATATCTAGAGAGGTGATACTATGAAAACTGGATGAGTAAATGTAAGCAGTATGGATTTCTGACAGCTTAGAGATGGGGCTGGTTTTGCCTTTGCTTGCTGTGTTATCCTTTTATCTGTTTAAATGTGAAGCTGGCTGTTTGATCTCTAGGCAGACCTCTGTTTCTTGGTAGACCAGAGGAGAATACCAGCATTTTTCTCTAAATTGAAATTCTGTTTATATGCAACCCTTTAGGGAACAGGAATTGCAGCATAATAATTAGGTAGCTGTTGCAACTCCTTAACACTGTATCTCAAATTATCTATAAATGCTGTGGAAAGGGAGATTCAGAAAACAAAGGGAAGAAAGTTTGGAGGGTAAAGGTAAATTAGTACTGAGGAGAGGGGGAAAATGCTGTCTTATATAGAGAAGCAACTTTGGTGAAGACCACCAATCTATACTTACCATAGTACAAAAGCACTGTTGGAGGCTAATACTGGATGAGCCAGAGGAAGTGAAAGGTAATAATTTGGTTGAAGAAAAGTCAAGTATTCTCTAGTTATTCTGCTTAATTAAAAAACCCCTAAACAACCAAACAGTAAAACAACAAGCCATAATGTACTGGTCAGAAAAGGTCTACTTAAAGAAGTTTTAATCAAAAGTATCCAGTATGCCTGATGATTTTAAATATGCTAGTCTTATTTTTTCTTATGGTTGTTTTTTTGCTATTACCAGCTATTTATTGTTTGAGAAAACAGAGAGGTACAAAACGAACATGTGAGCCTTACAGTATGTTTCTGGAGCATAACAAGCCGTGTGATTTTTTTGGAATGTTGTTGGTTGGTTATAAACAGTTCCAAATCTACTCAATGTGAAATGTGAGATATTTGCAAGTCTCCATAAGGACACTCTTTCAGTGCATTTTAAACAGTATTTGACAACTTCACAGGTGTGGGGCTAGGGTTTGTTTTGGTTTGTTTGCTCAGGTCATACGATATTGCAGGAAGTTTTGTTACACAAATTTTGGACTTTCTTGAGTCCAAAAGAGTTCTCCTAAGTGAAAGACATTTTATACAGAAATTTAATTGAAAAAAAAAATGGAAATGAACACAGCAAACATGAGTTTTATTTCTGTTGAAAATGGTTTCAGTTGTGTTGACAGTTAAACGTGTTCTTAATTACCGAAATTTTTTATCAGAGGTTCTGTTGTACGTATTTCAGGTTAAAACATTGATTACAGAAGGTTCAAAGAGGAGGATTACTGGATGCTGTGGGGTTATGAACAGCAGCAGTATAGATTTATGTCACCTTCAGGAGATGGGGGTGGTTTTCCTTTTGCTTCCTGTGTATTTACTCCCATCTTATCTATTACACTTTCTTTTATCTGGTGTGTGATGAAACAGATCGGGGAATTGATGTGGGAGAAGCTGTCTGACCCAGTTTGCTAGGGAGCAGGGCAGAAGCAGTGATGTATGGGAGACAAGCAGTAGTGCTGTGGTAGGTTTCTGCTGGATTAAATTTGTAGGACTTCTGCACCACCTAGCCTTTCTACTTTAACTATCACTTAATCTACAGAAAGATCTCTGAACTAAGAAAGGAGCACAAATCTCATGTATTGGCAGTATTGCCATGCACCTTTACTCTATTTATTAATGATTAAACTCTGCATTCCACTTGTAAAGAAATATATAGGAACAGAATATATTACGTTAAACTTCTAGGACAAACCTGGTGCATCTAAAGTACATCAATGTCAAGGTAGAAAAAAACTGAATCTGTCAGAGTGTTGATAGAAAAGTGTTTTAGATCACCTAGTAGAGATTCAGAAAAACACGATACAGGTGAATTATTTTATTTTCTGATGTTTGCTGCAGGTGAAGATGAGCATTTTACTGTGTGTTTACGCTATTTTGACAGCATCTTGGCAGGCAGTTTGAAAATGTGAAGAGAGAAATTTCTTTGAGTTGGCTATGTGTATTTTCACATGTTCTATTGATGGGGTAACCTACTTAAATCTTAGCTGTCTTTAAGTATTTTAATCGTTTTTAGTAGCTGAGACTCCAGTTGAGTATTTATATATCTGTTTGATGCAAAACTAAATAGCCCTGTTGCTGTCAAAGCCCAGGCAGAGGTATTAGTGATGTCCTGATTTTTTTTTCAAAAAATGCTTGTGCTTTTTAATAATAATACTAATCCTCTTCAAGTGGAAACAGTTTATATGGCAACATTTAACACCACCCACTACTGAAGTAACAAAGAACTGTGTGTGATATTCTTGTAAGCATTCTGTACCCAGCCCCTACTGATTTATGCAAAATATTTTTTTCCCATTAACAAGTCTTAACTTTGATACTATCTACATTTGTGGTGGGAATATGTATTGTATGAGTAAAATAAATGTTAATTAGAATACCGCAGAATAAAATACTACCAATTCCAAAATAATGACAAGCATTAAAATAATAAAATATAATAATATTTTTTAAAATATAAAACCAGTGATTTTTTTTAACAGTTGACCTATTTTCATCAATTCAGCATCTGCTTCCATGGCAACGTGATTTGAACCAGGAGCAGAATGATGAAACTCCCCTGTTTTACTTATGGATGGATGCTAACTGAGTGCAGTCAGTGCAGTTTTCAAACAAAAAGAAGTAGCTGAATGCCCTTAAAGCAGGAAACAATAAATCCTTATTAACATAATTTTAAAATAGTTGTATCACATTGTGTGTTTAGTTATTCAGACCACCATAGACACATAATTTTGGTGTGAATTCAGGTGCAAAGTAGGACATTTCAAGCACAAATCTGTGCTTGTGTGAAACTGTTCCAAATCACTTCTGACTGCCTACACTGATTTGAACCACAAAAAAGGGAAATAATTCTGAAGAAACTTGGTGCATAGTTAGGGAAGTAGGTTAAAACAAGTGTAACCTTAATTCTGCAGTGCTTTTTAAAATTTTTCTTGCAAAAATTGTTGACAAAGAGTTTTGTTCCTGATGACTGTTTCTTTTTAATATGGACTCTGATAAATTTAAGGAATGCTAATTAAATCAGTGTTGGGACTACTCTAAGAGTTGAGTTCAAGAAATCAGTTCTATGTACAACTCTTAAGCAGTGATTCTTGCTTTTAACAGTACCTCAGTAGTGGTGCTTTGAAGCAGTACCTGTGAAGTACAGCTCCTCATGAATGTGTCCTGGCCTCCAAAAGCAACTTGTGTATCCAGCCCTGAAGTGTAGTAAACTAATGGAAAGCTTTTTTGCAGAAGGGCACTTAGCCTGGATGTTCTATGTCACATGAGGCATTTGGAAATTAGCTTGGAAATAGTAAATAGTAATGAAGGTCCTTCTTGATAATGGTAATATAAAATCTGACATTACAGTCCAGAAAAGTGATTTTGAAAAGAATGTAATCAGCTCTGCTCTAGATGAAAATGAGGAGCTTTGCATAGGGGCACGGCTGGTGTATTTGTAGTAAACATGGCTTAAACAGTTGGTCTGTGTTGAGTTAATGTCATGGTCTCCTCATAAGGACATAGATCTTCATGAACTTCATAATTGACAAGTCAGTTCTGGAAGAAGTATGGAGTGGAATAAAGGAACTAATCCTTTCTTAAGCTTTGGTTTTTCTGTGTGAGGAGGTGATGACCCATTTATAAAAGGCTGGAAAGCAGGAACTGTAGCATGTCAATAAAGCTGATTGAAAATCAAAGTGATTGAGAGTTGCCTGGTATACAACTTTCCTTTAGAATTCCATTTTATTAAGTGTGTTTTTTCATCAAAGGCCTCCTGGTGTAGAGTAGAAGCTCTTTGACCTTCTGCTGAACAATCTTGATGTAGTAGTCCCAGCACTCAGTCAGCTCAACAGTAAACTGTAGTAGACAGTAGTTTCTGATGTGAAGTGCCAGAGAAAATGGGTAAAGCTACAAGAGCCAAGCACTTTTAATTCTTGTAGATGACAAAGTATCTAGTCAATGTAGTTCTAGGCCTCATCATACTTTGCATTCTGCACAAACTTGAAAATTAGTTAACATTGCATCCTGAGTGCAGTTGAAGATCTTTTGAATCTGCTTTCTGAGCAGAAGCAGTTTTAGGTGGATTGTTATGTCAAAATTAATGTATTTTTTCCTTTAAAATTGCCTTTAAAATTTCTTAAATATTTTGTAACAGATTTCAGTGCAATCTGTTTTCTCCCGATAAAGCTGGGTAATTCTGGTTTTTACAAAACAGTTCTAGATTAATTATTTCCTGGCAATAATGTACATGACTCCATTCTGGTTGGGTGGAAGTGAGCATGGTCCTGCATGGTATGGTGTTCCTCATGTGTGGAGCAAATAGCTTTCTTCATGTAGAACTCATGAGTTTGGGATTTAGGAGATATGCTAAATATACATTTATGTAAGGGCCAACTTTAGTAGAAAAGGAACTGGGAAAAGATGCAGAAAAATAGGCTGCATCTGTCTACACACATGTATAGATCCTTTGATACTGATGAGTTACAGAAGCTCAAAGGTTGAAGCATAACAGCTATGCATAAAGTGGTGTTTTTGCTAAATTATTTCTGTGTTATTGCCAGATACTAACACAGGATATAGGAGCTTCAGAGTTTCACATATGGAATTAAAGAGCAGTGTAGGTGGAAGGGACCCCTGGAGATTATTTGCCCAAACCTTCTGCTGAAAACAGGACCCTGGATTAAGTTCTCAGTGTCATTATCAAGGTAAGATAAGACTTGAACACTGCCAGTGAGGGAAAGTCAACCACTTCTCTGGGCAGTCTGGTCCACTGTTGAATTGTTCTCATGGCAAATAATAGGATTTTTTTTTTCTTATGGGAAGAAAACAATTTCTCAAGTGCGACTTGGTGGCTCATGACCTCTTGTTCTTTCACTGTGCAATATCGTGAAGAGGGTACCTCTGTCTTCTTGAAAACTACCTGTTAGGTACTGGAAGAATGTGATCAGATCTTACCCACCTTCCCAAACCTTCTCTTATCTAAGTGTAACAAACTGAGTTTCTTGAACCTGTGTTCACTTGTCAGGTTTTTCAACTCTGTACATGGCTCTGCAACAGGCCCCCTCCACAAGTGTTCAGTCTCTGCTTTCCAAGTTGTCAGTGCCACTTTAAAATAAAAAGGTACATTTAATTCATGCTTATCCCCTTTTTCTTTCTGCTAATTGCACTGTGTATTCTTTCTTTGTCTTCAATGTATTTGCTCTTTAATCAAAGAAAATAATTTCTCGGCATTTTAGGCAATTCTTTTAACTTCTTACTGCTGAAATTTTTTTGGCAACAGTCTTGAGGTATCTCTCTTTCTATGTGTCAATCTTTTTTTGTGGTAATGTGTTTTTTCCATACTGACACATATGCATATGTATGCATATATACTGCATTTATAACCTAAGTAGTTTGTCAGTTTTCAGACATAACTGTAAGGTAGAGTAGTTAGTGGTAAAAATTTGATGTGTGGTTTCAATTTCTTCCTAATAGTTAAATGTATATTAAAAAAATTGATTCTTTATTTATAATGAGCAAATATTAATTAAGGGGTTTAATATAATCTGTTTTTCAAAAATGTTTTGTGGTAAGGTACAAACCTTACTGACAGCTTTATGGTTCATTTTTGGAAAATACTTGGCAATTTAATTCATCAAGGATTTTATTTCAGTGAAACAGATATCCTAGGCAAGACCTATCTATGTTTGTACGTGGTAAAAATGGGAAAACATAAGAAAATCGAAAAATGCACTTTATGCAAATTGTATAATTATTTGTAATTTTTAATACATAAAATAATTCAGCAGCATTACTGATGCTGAATATTGTAAAAGATTAATACAGAAGCACTAGTGATTTCAATTAACCAGTTGTTCTGTTCTAGAATACCTCTACCTCAGCTGTGCATATCTTAATATATATAGACACATAAGATCTGAAAGCCCTTCCTTAAAATCTAATACGTATGTTTTTGTTTTTAATATAATACAAAATAGTAATTTGGGTTTTTTTAATTCTCTGTTAGACAGGTAAGCAGCTGCAGTTTGATTTATTCCTAGAATTGAAATTGTGAGACATAAAAATAGTTGGATATTTTAACTTTAAGCTGAAACTCTTGCAAAGATTTCCAGTAGTTGCTGGATAGCCTCAATGTGAGACTTAATGGAAGCTTTTAAAGCTATATATATTTATATATAAAGAATATGTCTAAAGACTTAAAAAAATCTACTGGTTCTTTATTTTACTGTTTGGCAACATTTTAAGAGTAAAAATGAACTCAAACATCAGTGCATTTTATATTCATATTAATTTACAAAAGATTCTTGAAATTGTAGGTTTGGTTTTAATATAAAGTGAAGAAATATTTTAGGTAAGTTATTCTTCTGAGTTACAGGAACAGATTGTTCTCAGGGTTTTTTTTTCTCACCTTTCATATGTGGGGAAAGATTCATGGATTTGTCTGTATAAAATTTTATAAAAGCTGCTTCAAGAAGCCTCTGGGAACCATATCAATGAGGTTAAAAAATGCCAGTTTTGCTGGTTGTACATTACTACGTTGTATTTATTTGCAAAATCAAAATTTATCACAGATCTTTTTATTGCCATCTACTGGTTCTTTTTAGATATTCATTCTGATTTAGTGTTGATTTTTTGGTCACTTTGAGTAATAAAGCTTAATGCCAAAAGTGTGTCAGAATGAAAACAAACACTAAAAAATTCAAAGATCTAAGTGAGTTGTGTTCCATAGCTTTCTGCTAGTAGAAATGACAATGCATGTGAACATCTATGCTTAAATAGTCCAATGGATTTTTGAAAGTGTCAGAGCTTAAAACAATATTTTCCTGTTTTCCTATTTGTGTATTATATGAGTAATTTTCATTTGTTCCTCCTTATTTTCTGTTCTTTACTCAAACCCTTCCATTTTCAGGTTCTCAATTTGCTATGTTCAAAATTGAAAAATAATCACACAGATGAATGAATTGTGCTCTTCAAACTGTGTACAAGCTCTGAAATGTGTTAAATTATATGGGCACATATCTTGATGTGTAGGACAGCCAGAAACCAAGGTACTCTATCAGGTTTTTCAATCCAGATATCTGGAATGTTGATGTATTTTACTACTGTGTCTGCCCCAACTGGAGCATTTTGACAGTAATGTTCATTCCTTGCTGACACAATTCAGAATGTGATTTTTGTCTTTAAAGAAGACAGTGTGCAAAGGATGCCTGAGCTAGATCAAATCAGGGGTCTTTATAGGCCAGCATCCTCTCTGCAGAAGAGGCCAAAGGAAGAGTTAATTAGTACAGTCAACTATGTAGTCATGCTCTTTCCAAATTAAATCCCAGAATCTGGTGATTTGCAGTGTAACCTGTCTAATAACTGAAAATTATCTGGCCAGAACTGCCTGGGAAAGTTTGCAGTGCTTTTATACAATGGTGTACCAGCTTTTTCAAAAGAATTTGAATTATACTCTAGTAAAATGCTACTGAAGCAACTAATGTTGATATACTCTTGGCATCATAAGTAATTACCATATGTATTGGTTCTACCCTGGATTTTCATAGGTGTTCTCTGTGCTTTTTTTCAATTGACTTTTCTGTCTGAGAAGCATTCTTAATTCTTAAATTGGATTCTGCCAGTGTGGTTGTGACATTATTGTGAAGTTTGAGAGCACAGGAAACCTTCTCACTGTGAGAAAACATTCGAGGTGTCTTAGTAGAAACAATGATAGCAAAGAGGGGATACTCTCTTCTCACTGTCAGCTGGGTGGTGGTAGAAACAGGGAGCCACAAAGGTATCACGTGCTAGTTAGCTAAAAGATCTGAACTTTCCAAAAGGGTCATGTTCCTTCAGTAGCAATCAGAAATGGATGTGTCTGGGATGGTGCCATTCCTCATTAATTACCATGATCTGGTAGATACTGCTATATTCTTTTTAGGAAGGTTGGATGGGGGAGATACTTTAGGAAGAGAGCACATTTCTTAACTATGCTAATAAATGCTTCAGAAATGTCAGCCTGGAAGAACAGCAGAAGACAGAGTAAGAATATTTTTTCATGTTTCTTCTGGGATTGTGCAAGGACGCCAGAACGACAAAACTTCAAAAGGGAGGATGAATAGAGAACAGATCTTTGCAGACAATTACAAGACATTTTAAAGAACTCCATAAGAATCAGACTTTCAAATCTCTTTAAAACCCACTTAGTTTAATATTTCCCACAAAGAAGTTTCCTTTAATGTGTAAATATTTCCAGCTCAAGCCTGAATATGCTGAATACACTTCCTCGCTGGCAGTTGGAACTTGAACGTCCAGACAAAAGCCAGGTTAATACTTATTAATATTAATTGTTTACTTTCCACTTGATTAGGATTAGTAGTTGTTTAATGACAAGACAGAGTATGAACATTCAAAGCCTTCTTGCTTCACAACCATTTCAAGACTGGCTTAGCATTTCATGAAACTGAATTGTTTTGTTTTGTAAATAATGCATTAGTTTATTGTCTTAAATTATTTAAATAATTCTCTGCAAATGCGTTACCCATAGCTGCCAGCAGAAGCCTGAATAATGGCTTTTCCTAGGAATCTGTGAAGAGGTGGAGCTATAGGGCTCCACTGTATATCCATTTATCTCTGATGCAGTTTGCAGCAGTGTTACTTTGTATTGTTCTCACTAGGAATGTTCCCTTTTTAGAGACTGCAGTGTTTTTCCTGTCTCTAGGAAAAGTTTTTTATGATTTTGGTTGGTTTGTTTGGTTTTTAAACTGTGTGCAGCATTGGACAATAAGTACACTTCGTTGTTTGTATCCTCTGATGATTGAGAGTGGAAATGAGTGGCTCTGAGCAGGTAGGGTAGAAAACGCAGAGTTTGCAGCTGCAGCTAGAAAAGAGGTAGAGAATAGGAAATCAGTAAAACTGACTATAAATACCAGAAGACAGCCAAACGTGTTGGATCCTCTGCATTGTTGATTAGATATAAACACCTCCTTATAGAAAGAGTTTTAGTAATGTAGTATTGTTGCTCACATGTTTCCTAGTTAGAAATTTGCAGAATTATTTACCTTTCTTTTACTAAAATTCTTTGCAATAACTTCTAACATTCTGGTTTGGAGTGTTAAACATTCTGGATCAACTTCGGTACTCATGTTGTTGACTTTTTTACATACCTACTCAGTGTTGTAAACATAATTACTAGTCATTTATTTAAAAATGAGTGAAATTTGTTGCTATAGTTTTTACCCTCCCAACCCTTTTTTAAAAAAGTTCTGAAGCATCACGTGCTTTGTAAAATCTGTAAAAACTTTTTTCCATTTGTTTTGTTTTTTAAATGCCACCTGGCACACTTAAATGAAAACTGATTTTGGAGCTCAAATTGTGTAAGAAAGTGCAGTACTAGATTGAAAGGCCGTAGCAGAGTTTGTTGGGGGTTTTTAATAGTCTTTCTGAAAACATTTTATTAAGTGCAGGCTGAAGATGATCATGAGTCATGCTGGAAACTAAATGTCAAAAGAACTGGGGCTTAATTGTTTCATTTGTGCACTGAATTTTTATCTTACAGTGGAAGGAAGTGTCAATCCAGATTTTCACTCTTCTGATCAGAAGAAATTAGCGGAATGATACGCAATTTTCAAAAGGATTTTTCATTTATTGTGGCAGTGTGCAAGCTGGGAGGTGTGTCCTGCTTTTTTCATGCCTCAAATGGTCCTCTTGAAGTCAAGGGAGATTCCCCATGCTTGCTTATAATCGACTAAATCTCTACAATGAATTACACAAAGGAGATACAGATAGATGCTGCTGAGAATTCATAAACCATGATATGTTTGATCAAGGTTAGTTTTAGTCAGAGGATTTGTTGTATGATGAAAAGTGTGTGTGTATGTGCCTGGTATAGGGATTATGGATAAACCAATGTCAAATATTAGGGTGTCTTTTATTAAACTTGCAATATAATTTGCGATACTGCAGTTAATCTGCATCCCAAAAAATTGTATTTTTTCAGAAGTTCATAACACTGAAAAATCCAAGAGAATTTTTTTTCAGAATCCAGTGAAATGGAAATAAACAGTTTATTACAGGGAATGTTTAGATTTTTACTCTTATAGTTTAGCAAATAAAATTATTGAACTCAAATACTTTTTTTGTTCTTCTAGCTTCTAAGGGGCTTTGTTTAAGAAAAAGGATGATGTAACAAGAGTGGTTTGTATCAGAAAAATTATTAATGCATCTCGAATTATAGTATGTTGAAAACACCTGGAAATATCAGTCCATGCTAACATTGGTTCCATTTGGCAGTCCTGCTTCACTTCCTGTGTAGTTTTAGGAATTGCAGGCCGAAGCAGGAGAAATGGGATGGGTGTTAGTGTGACATCTTTCCAGTAGTCGTGATGTCAGTTTAACAAAATGATTCTGTAGAAAGTGTATTACATTATTTTTAAAACCATAAAATGCATATATAGGCATGATTTGAGGGTGAACTCTTTACATGTGAATACGGAGTCCACAAAACAGGTCATAGACTGTTCCTGTCAGTCCTCCTGTTTCTGTTTCACTCCCTGTAATTAGAGTAGACTATAATGACTTAAAAATTCTGACTGCAGCCTGTCCTTAAGACTCAAGAGCACAGCTGGTAGTGAGAATGGGATGTAGCCATATTCCTCCTCAAGGAAACAGCAGGTGGAAAAGGGATCCTGGTACCATTATGCTAACAGCTTTGTGAACTGGTCTTTTGTAAACTTGGAAGGTCCTATCATGGCCAAATAAAACTGACTCTGGGTGTGTCAGTAGGAATGAGTGGATCTGCCTCTTTAGGAATTCTGGTTATGGTGGTGCTTATCTTGGTAGCTACATATAGCACAAAACATACTGGTAATTTCCTCAGTAGTAGTGAGGCTGCAGTTCTTTGCCAGCTGGATGGATATTGCATTGGTGTGGCTGGAATTGCAAGTTCTGAATTTGCTGAGTATGGGTAGGGCCTTGTATCATTTTGTTGTTCTGATTTTATGAGTCCTGCAAGTTGATCAGGCTTTCCAAGCAGCCTCAGGTGCTGTGATGGTTACACTAAGACCTCAACTAGCCAGAGAAGTTAACAGTAATGCTGAAAAAGAAATTTTAGGAGTGCATCTCGTCATATGCATGCTCTGTTACAGTATTTTAGTAATTTTATTCTGGTATAAATTTTTAAAATGGGAAGTTCCAAATGTGCTGAGTTTTAAACCTGTTTTTCATGTCCCCTCCCCTCCCTTCCTAACAGTTCTTGAAGGTGGGGTGAATAACAGTGCTGGCAACTTGCTGTTCCTTTCCACCCTTCATGTAGATTAAACTCTGAGATCAATAGTATCTATAGTTACGGAGTTTAAATACAAAATAATTCCTGTGCCAAGGGATCAAAAGCTGTATGTTGTAAAGTGTCTTCTGAAACTGAAGTGTAGGAGTATATACAGCTGTATGGTATATTTCTCAAATTTTAGCTAGGGAAGCTAAATGTAAGAATTGCCTTTCTACCAGAAACTGAACAAAAAGGGGGAGGGAATCCAGTTTCCTTTGCAATGTCACATTAATAATGGCACCTGCATCGTGCTTTGCTCAGCTTCCCTCTGAAGACATCTGAGCTGCAGAGATCTAGCAAGTGATAGAATATAATCTTGGAAGCCATAGAAAGAGACAGATGTTTCTTTTTATCCCCACAGAGTAATTGTGGCTAATACGTTTAAAAAAAAAAAAAAAAAAGTGAAGCTGTGTTGTGGATTCTTTCAAAGTTTGGGGGAAGACTTAAAGCTTTGTTTACTGTTTCAGACTAAAAATGCCTCCTATCTTGTAATTTTCTCTTAGTGCCTTGCCCCAAGACATTGCCTGGTGCAATTATACTGATGGATTCTGCTGGTACAAAAGTATCCTTATGCATGTGTATGCATTGTATAATAGACAATGGTAGCTTCAATATTTTGGCAAAAAGTCAAGACTTGGAGATAAATTCATGTTAGATTCCTTAGGCCTACTGCCATCTGTAGCTATAAACTTCACCTTTGCCGTCAGTGCTTTATATTACAGAATTTAGCTACATTTGGAAAACCAGTGTCAAAACCATTCAGGGCCCGAGAGGGCTACCTAATGTTTCAGTGTGTAAAAAAAGCTTCACTTTGGCAGGACAGGGCTCAGGTGTGCATCATTCTCCCTTTGCTCCTGTTTTACCCCATTTTTCATCAGGAATTATCAAGGGTGGCTGTTTGAAGATGGAGAAGCTGCAGTACCATGTAACAGCTCTGCTAGTCTGGCTGATTGGGAAATGAAGATACAAAGTGTTTCGTAGACCGTGCCTTAAATTCAGTTTATCTAATTTTTTCAGTTGCTCTGAACCAAGATCATGCAATCTTGACCAGATCCACAATGCATGAGATTGCTGACATGAGGGCTTTGAGCCTTGCAAAGTAATGTATTTATGAGCATTCTCTTCTTGTGATTCATGAATTTTTAACCAAAATCTCCCAAGTACAAGTTAAGCTGGTTAATACTTTCAGCGTAGAAAAGTGTTTAGTCCCTGTTCCTTTCATGATCACTTTCCAACTGCTGTTTTCTGAATCACATGACTTACATCTTTAAACTTTTCCTCACAGGTCAGTTATTTCAAAATGCTTTGTTTTGTTCTCACCAGGGTTGTCTCTACTTTTAAAATGATGATACCTGAAACAAGCTACCAGTGCACATATTTCTGAGTATAAAAAAGGTTCAGGTACATCCTATGTTGTATGTGATGCTCTTTTTAGCATGTCAAATGGCTTTTTGTCTTTTTTGCAGTAGCCTTGTACTGAATATTTCTTTTTTCTGAATTAGTGCTACCCATCTTTTAATGTGTAGCTGCGTTATCTTGTTCATTGGGACTCTTTCTTCAGTTTTTCTCTTCAGTAGGACTGTCTTTTCAGTTTTTTAGGACTGTGGAGTTCTAATCATGCTCCTAAGAGCACTTGGATTTTTTCTTGCTTGATATCGTATATGCAGTTCTTAAGCAAATTTTCCTGTTCAATCACTAAAATTGTCAGTGAAACTCTTGAACTGGAATCTGATCCATTGCAGATCTTTGTAGGCCCCCACAGAATAGACATTCCAGATGGATAGTTGCCAATAATTACTATTGGAGGGCTTTTTCTTCCAGCCATTTGGGGGCTTTCCTATTCAGTTATTTGATTTAGAGTGTTTTGAAAGCGATACAACTACTATCAATCTTGTCAGAGTAGTTACATTTACTTTTATTGTTGTCTCTAAACCTGCATTTCAAGTTTATGCATTTCTGCACTATAGTTTCATTTGTGAGTAGTTTTTCAAGGAGTTTCAGAAATATGTATTAGTACTGAGATTCTAGCTGTCAAATTGCAGCAGAATGTGATTCATCCTCTGTTCTCTGAATTATAACTGTTTGCTGTTGTATCAGGGCATGTGCATGAAAGGCAGAAATCACAAAGGTTTATGGAGGCCAAAAAAAAATTTTTTTTGTTGTGTTGATAGAGTTTTGTTGGCACTTGCACTTCCAAAGAATTCTTCCGTTTGAATTCTGCCTGGTAGGCTGCAGGCTTGTGAAGTGAGAAAAGATAGGGGTCTATTCTGTGAACTGATGGTGTGCCATGATTCCCTAAGCTCACCTCTACTCAGGGCAGAAAGGAGGTCTGAGGTGTTCTTAAGCAGGCAGTGTTTTGTGGAAGGTGATGAGTCACCTCTCCCAGCAGAGTCTCCTTCATTATCCCTGCAGTGAGGTTGCAAACACACCATGATACTGTCACTGAGCTCTTGAGTCATTAAAAACATAGTGCAAGCTCTGATCTGGCCAAACAGATAATTCTGTTTCATTAGTACTGCTGAATATATAGAAATATGTGCCAATACAGAATCACTGTCCCTTTGGACCCCTTTTCATGTAATAACAATTTGTTGCGTTGCTGTGTTAGAGATGTGTGTGGATGGGAGGTTTTTGCCCGTGTTTGCTAATATAAAATATAACTGTTTTATTTTAAAACTAGATAGCATGTTAGTCTTCTGTCATGAAATGTTAGCATAATATTTAGGAATTTTTGACAGTGTTAAGTCTGGCAGTGTGTGACGTGGAGTTGCTTCAGATAAAGTATCTGATGCATTGGCAATGTTTGGCCAGTTACCATGCAAATCACTGCCACAAACATAAGTCAGTGTTGGTGGTGGTTTCTGCTATCAGGTCACTGATAACAGTATGTAGAACTAGAGAATAAATACTCTTAGGGAAGGGAAGGGAAATGCAGTAGCATAGAATGAAAAGAACACAAACATTCACTTGTGATTTCGGTAATCAAAAGGCTTAATTAAGCATTAGTGTGTGGTGGAGTACATCATCTCTGTATTGGCATACTTCTCAAACAATCAAAATCTGGAGAGTTCTGTGACATTATGCTAAATTTGTTCTTTACCTTTGACAGTTCTATTCTGTGTTGATAATTATGTCTGGATAATTATCTCTGGATTCAGTAACAAAGCCACCACTCATGCCCAAGATAAAGTTTGTCATCTTCAGTGAATAGCTTTCAAAAGCGGTTGTAGATACGCTATTAGTGGCTCGCCTTTAGTTAGGAGGTATTATGAGAGTAAGATTTTTATCCTGGAGAGGGGGTGCACAGAAACTCTGAATATGGTGGGTCTCACAATCGTTTTACCACTAGAGGGCTTATTTGTATAACAGTGAAGATTTGTTCTGGAGAAGGGTGCCTTGAGACAGCTTTCTGATGCTTTATATGGTCCAAGAAAAACAGATGGAAGTGTGATGTTCAGAGGACGGATATCAGACTACAAAGTCAAGAATATAATGAACTAGCTAGTTCTTCTAAACTCAGAAAGTTAAATATGAGATGGGATCTCAATCTACAACTAAACATAGAGGCTGACTACAAGGAATAGATTGGAGAAAATAAATTCAAATATCCTGTCAAATTGTGTGTTTTAAGAGTTTTGTTGTTCATTTGACATCTGCTAAAAACACCTCTTTGACAGAGCTATGCATTTTTTGGACATCACTTGGATGTTTCTACTTTTCTTTTGATTTTCATCACAGCTGAACATTTCTTCGTTTTTACAGTCATGCTAGCGTGCGTATTTCCTTGGGAATCTGCTTTGTACGGAATGTGCCTGATTCACAGTGCCAATGAGAATCCCAGTACAAGTGTCCTCTCTTTCCTTTTCATAAAGCGTGAGTTGTAATGGCAGAATATAACATCTCTTTTGGCACTTTCCAAGAGTCTCTCTTTTGTTTTGAAACATTGCTTGGCAGTTGCTTGGCTTGTCAGTACAGAATCTGTGGAGACAGCTTTCCCAAAAACTGCCACTAGCTTTGGATTTTTGCCTGCATATGCACTTAAATTAATTTTTGCAAAACTGGAGTTCTTGGTCTGAGTCTCTTTTGTTTAGATACTGCAAATTCTATTTAATAGTTCTTGAAATGTGCAGTTGTCATTCCGAGTTTTATGTCTGTCATGAGATAGTATGGAATCCCTAATAAAGACAGTGCAGCTTCGTATTTTCTCAGTAATCTCTAGATAAACTGTGGTGTGTTTGTTTGTTTTTTAAAATAAAAAGCACATACAACTTGGCAACAAAACAGTTGATTATATATTGGAGTTCTTGCTGATGCTGGAAGTAATTACACAATGGAGAGTTCACAGGAAAATTTGACAGGCTATCCTCCTTAAAAAAAATTAAGGCAAAATTTTGTATTTTGAAACACATACACAAAAAGAAGTTGTTGTCTAGTTTTTATGTCCATCTTGTTCACTGATGTTTCTTTTCCAGAAAAAAATCTCTTTTTATGTCTAATATTCCACATCACTACAAAACCATATTTCTGTGTAGATAATACTTTTCTCATTGGTGTAGTGGTTTGGTATCACAGTGCTGTGACAGAACAAGTGGTGGCGTGTATCGCGTTTCCGCTCTAGTTTGGCTCGTAATAGTTGTAGATAGATTTGGTTTTTTTCTTTTTCCTCTTCCTGTTCCCCAACTGTTTTCAAAATCTGTAGACAACAGTGACTTCTCTCATAAGTATCCCTGACAGCTGTAAGACCCAGATGCCAAGTTCTGGCTCGCAAGCCCTGACCTGCTTTTGGGCTTCTTTTCTGGTCTTTTGGCTGGCTCCTCTGCTTGTTGCTTGGGCAGCTGCAGAATCATCTCTGGAGCCCGATGCAAGGCTGGCTCATTCGAAATGTGATTCATTGTTGTTGATGCCATTTCTCTTAGACTTAGTTAAGGGAGAATTATGTTTATGTTTTTAATATATTCCGAGATCAAGAATTCTTAAAATTCTCAAATTACTATGATTGCAAATACTGACTTCTTAAATTATCTGACTGTAAATAGAAAGTTTAGTTCTGCTTTTCTTAGAATGAAAAACAGTCTGAATATTAGTGCAAGGCATAAAGAACAGTAATCCTCCATCCCTCCATATTTTTGTTGGCACTAGCGTTCTGGATAAAAAGAGTGATGGTATTTTCATTGTATGAAAAGCCCAGACTTTTTAAAGAGCGAGTTTGTCTGAGACATGTTTAAAATGTCTCAAAAGGAATGTGCTTATAATTTGGAGACAAGAATATATTGAGTGTGTGTTACCTATTCATGGATTCAGTATCAATATCTATACATGAAGGGTGTCTAATCTGGTTTGGAAGAGGCTCCATAGATTATTAGAAGGAATAGGAGAAGCAAATGTGTCAATATAGGATGCAGGGCCAGGTGGTATGTCCAAACCTTTAGTGAACTGGAATTTATGAAAAGGAAACAATTGAATTTTTTTTCTTTTTTAGTTTCAGCAAAAAGAGATGTTTTAATGCCCAACAAAACTACTGAAATTTAGTATCACTGAAGTCTGTCTTACCATAAGAAAATACAAGTAAATGACCATTGACATTGGAGGTGAAGCACTATCCATGTCTTTAGAAAAACTAAAAAGCAGGACCAAAGTCAGCCCTTCGATGAGGATTACATGGTTGCATGTTGGCAGAGGGTATGCAGGGTTTTAAGAAAGCTGCTGTAACTAGATAAACATATGGAGAAGGTATCTCAATGCCTGCAGTTGTATTTCAGGGCAGGAGACAAATACAGATGTAGGTTACAAAAAAAGATATTAACTCCAGAAATATGCAGTATAACTTATGCAACTAAATTAATTCCATCCTGTAGGTAGTTTTTAATTTTTTACTATGTACAGTATAAACATTAGTAACAAAAAACCAGAATAAAGTCAATATTGTAAATGCGAATGCCAAGATTTTATTATAAGTGTAGTTCAGAGCTGATTTAGTGCTAGTGATTTGTGTCTCTTAAAAGTATGCAGATTTGCAAGACCTTGAGTGTTAAAACTCAACACACTGACAGTTTTCTTTCTATTTGCCAATTGTAAGTATATGTTCCCAAATTAAAATTCTGTCCAGACCTACCTCCAGTTCTGAGATGTTCCCTTAATAGCCTAAGCCTTCATCCTCTGCCTTCTGGAAATCTTTGAATGTGGTTTCAGGTTTTGAACCTCTGTGTTGGTGCATATTTGAATCTAGGTTTCAGCTCTGTTTATGAAGACATGTAGCAGAACACTGCCTTTGTTTTGCACAGGAGAGATCTCTTTACCATTGGATGCCGTGAATGCTGGGCATTCTTTGAAAACTTCACTTGTGTCTGAGATATGAGGGGAATATTCCTTTCTTTAAAGGGTTTTTTTTTTGTATTTGTGCTGTTTCATCCCAGTGTTATTGCCTCCTGCTGCCTACCAAAGAGCATTGGCAGCCATTTCCAAATGTGTGCTTTCCTAACTTTATATAAACTTTTCTGCCACTGTGTGCTTTTTGGAGGTTTTTTTGGTCGTTGCACATTCAAGCCCCCAGTGAGCTTGAAGCTGTCCTGGCTGTGTGCAGATCTGTTTTTACCTGATAATTGGTTTTCCTGCTTGAAGGATTCACACACTGTAAATGAAGGTACTCATTTGCCTGGTCCCTGTTTTTATTTCCTGGTGAATTGCCCTGTCGCTTTATGAAACTGGTTTATTTTAGAATATTTGGTGCAAATGCCTCAAATCTACTATAGTGTGTCTGAAAGAGAAAAAAAAATAAACACTTTGTGAATAGGATAATCACAAAGTTTGATAATTACTTGGAAAAGGCTTCCTTGTGTGCGTGCAGAGCAGAATGTTCACTGTGAGGGCATCTGATTTTTGTACAAAAATAATCAATTGATACATGATGATGTATTCTTAAAATTGGTTTAAACCAAAATTAAATTTCAGTATTTGCGAGTTAGGAAACAGAAGTTGAGGGATGGGGTTTTTTTTTATCAGAGCTAAGCAATGGTCCATGTATTGGTGGAAGGAAAATGAGGAATTGAAATTCCTTATTTATCTAACTTAGATAATGGAACAAGTATAAATGTCTGGTTTGGGATGTGGTCAGTTTTCTTCAGATAAAAGCTGCCTTCTTCCATAGAATGGAACCCCTGCCCACTGTGATTGACATTATTGACTTGTAGCTCTGGCTCACTTCCCCCAGCAATAAGTCTGTAGGCAGATGACTGTTTTTCTGGATCTTGTTGCATCTTTCCTCTCATGTTTTTTCATTCCTTTGTCAGAGGCAACATCCCTGCTAATCTCTTGTGAGAGTACTCCTATATCCATATCAGTCAAAAGAGTCATTGTAAGTCATGTATACTTGCATATCTAATTTGAAATGGATAGGGGATTGGTGACCTTCAAATTCTGTAAAGGTTGTCTCTAACTGAAAAATATTTCCATATATTCTTAGAAAATTGCTGTAAGAAAAAATTGGAGAAGGCTAGACCACTTAAATGCATAGAAAATGCATAGTTACCATCAAGTGAGGCATTTGCATTGCATGATCCAGGCAATTTGCATGATGTTAATGACTGGGAGTAGTCAGGCATAAGCAGGATAGTGAATTTGATGTGTCTTCTAGATTAATCCTCAGAGTTGAAGTTTGCTGTCGCATGGCAATATTTTATTACAATGCCTTTTCATATGTGCTGTTATTTTGTAACTTTGCATCAGATCTTCATCTGCGGCACTTTGACAATGTATTTATTAAAGATGCAGTTTGATCATAGCTTTGAATTGAAACTTCCGTGTGTTCAATGCAAATACTTGAAATATTGGGTCAAATGAATACACAGTCACTAAAGCATTCTGCAGTTCCACTTTCGGTATCAGGATGATATTAATTGGTAGAAATCTGTTTATGAAAGGTCCTGTGCAGATAGGTCGTGTTTGTGGTAAACAAAAAGAGGAAAGAAAAGTTTGTACACTTCTGTGTAAGAATGGTTTTTCAACCTGTTTTTACCAAACTGATAGTCTTTCATTTCCCACTTAAAATTGTGAGTATTATGTTAAAACTCTTAATTTGGTTGCATAATTATGATATTATTCCAAAGTAGTATACTAATGTTAGTTTAAATAAACTGCAAAAGAAATCTGTAAGACAGATGTATGTATTTTCAAGCTGATGGTTAATTAGCCAGGTTAATAAAAAGGAGAGGTACTATGTTTGCAGCCTGTTAGCAAAGTCAAAATATAGCAAGTGGGATTAAAGAGCCACTTTATGGGACAGAGCTAATTATGAAAATGGAGTTCATAATGGGAAAGATAATTTTATAGTCCATGTGTGAGTTATCTCCCTAAAATATAAACTGGAAGGATTTTTTTAATTTTATCTTTCATTTTTTTAAAAAATTTTATGACTGTTTACTCAATAGATTTTTTTTGTGTGTGTTTAAAATTTCCTGAGTGAACAATGCACATCCATTACTGCACTTGTTCTGAGTGGTGCTTGCCTCCACAAATACAGAACATCTTCTCAACAATAGGGTTGAAAGAAAAAGTTAATGCATTGTCATAGAAACATGTTCTTTTTGAGGGTACTAAAGAGGATAATTCAAAAGAAGTTAACAAGATTTTGAAGCTTTTGTCTGTTATTTCATGTAATAATTTCTAATGTGTTCTAATGTGAAAAAAAATTGTTTTATTTAATGTGTTTTCATGTATGTTAATTTGTTATAGCAATTGTTCTTTAGTTATTTCTCTTGCATGAGTATCTCTGACTCCTTCCTGAAATACTTTTGGATATTCCTAATTAACTGTATATACTTATAACTCTAGTCCACATCAGATAGCTAGCATATGTATCAACAAGGTAGTGATATGTATCCACAAGATAGTGAGTTGGGTTTATGTTACACACTTTGTACATCCAGGAATACGACATAATAATCTTTGCTTACAGTGTTACACTGCACAGGATTGTTCATAGTCTTCTGCCAGTAGAGAGTTATTTTTTCTTACTGATAGAGTTACCTCATAGCTCTTTTTCCAAAATAACTTGGAAATGCAAAATGTGTAAGAGCGTATAGTTAAGTGAAAGCAGCTTGTAGGATTAAGTTTGTTGCAATGCTTCTTTTTAAATATCTTGGATAAATCAAAATGTTACATTTGTCTGTACCTCCAAAAAGAATATTGAAATGAGAAAGAGATAAGTTTTATTAGAGCACTGCCACTACCTCAAAACTTGAGATAGCTGTCTCATTTTTATTTTGGATAACCTGTTCAGGGTTTTGTTGTTGTGTTGTGAGGGTTTGGGGGTTTTTGTTTGTTTGTTTGAGGGGTTTTGTGTGTGTTATTTGGTTTGGATTTTTTTTTTAGTTGTTTCGGGTTTTTTTAGGATTTTTTTGGGTTTTTTTGTTGTGTTTGAGTTTCAGCCTAAAGGAAGTTAAAATGGTACATTATTTGTTTCATTAATTATACCCTTCTGCTACATGAACTAAAATTCTAGCAGGCCTTCAAAGCAACCTGATCTGTTCTTGTACTAGAAATAAAAATATTGGTTAGGAATGATACTAAAGTAATCCTAGTAATAAGAATGCACATGTTATCTCATATTGGTGTCACTTATGGATTAGGCAAGCTCTAAACACTTATGTGTTCCATTGTTTTGGAGGTTGCACTTTCTCCTTGCTGATTCACCAAGGTAGTCAGAACTCAAAACATTTTCTGCTTGTTTATCATAGAGCTTTAAATTCTGTGTTTAAATTAGCATTTTAAAAGTATTCAGGAACTTGGCGTGTTTTAGAAGTTCCTTAGTATTGTTTGGGAGATGGGGATTTTAGTCCAGATCAGCATTCAGTTGTTGAATGTATTTGAATTCTGATAACTTTTGGAGTTTTATGGAATGCACTAAAAGAGGAAAATAATGGCATGAGGCAACAGCCCCAAACTGTTTCAGTCTAGCAGAACTGTGAAATCAGTTTTCAGAAATATTTTATTTGTAGAACTTTCGAAAAACAAAGGCAGATTATTACACTTCTTTCTTTTGTGCCTCTTAGATATAATCGATAATTTGCATTCCTGCCCACAGATGTTTCCCCAAGTGACAGGATGTTTGGGCTGCAGGAAATAAACTCAATGAAAGTTGACTTAAAATAGCTTTAACATGTAGCTCCTTATAATCAGTGGTAACATAGGTGTGATGCCAGAATAAGCAAAATAATGATTTTTCTCGATGGAGAAGAATGAGTCTGTAATGACTTGAAATAAGAGTCATCTGAGAACTTAAACAGTTTTTCACTCAATACTGAAAACTTTTTAAGTACTGCACACAGAAAAAGATTCGTTTCACTATTACATAGGCACACTGGCTTGCAGTACAGTAAAACTAAGCTGCTGATCCTTTGAACCAGTAATGCATTTTAAGTGAAGAAAAATGTTTTAAACTTGGGTTGAAGTATGTAGTAATCCTGCACACATTGCGGTGTTATCTCAGCTTGTAGGGAAGTTGCCTGAGCCCAAATAAGTGTTCTGACAAAGACCAGTGTTCTGTTTCATTTTCCATTTGCAGGCATGTTTTCTCCTTTTGAGTTAAAGTATGTGGGAAAATGTGTAACGATGGTTTTAGAATTTGGTACAGGGCAATTAATTTATTTCTTCTAATTATCTATTACGTGCTCATCTTGTGGTAAACAACAAAGTTCTTGTGAACTTCTAATACTCTGCTTTTATAATGCAGCTAAGATACTATTTTAAATCCCAACTGTGGGAAGCAAACTTTGGAAAAAAAATTACATAAGCAGACAGGATGTCATTTGCTCTCCTTTTCCTCTGCTTGACACTGAACTGGCTCTGCAAGTCTCCTGTGTATACTCAGGAGTACTTTGAGCCAAATGTTTCAATATTTATATCACATGCAAGAAAACAAAAACAAAACTGGCAAAACAACAGAGATGGGAACCCCAGTGGGGTTAATTTAGCTTCCTCTGCAGTTCAGATTTAAAGTATTTATTTATTAAAGCACAGTTTGCTCTTCTTATCTTAACCTCTAGAAGATATTTTCAGCACAAAATCATGGTTGTGCAAGTCCATCTATTTTTTAAGGAACCTAATGATGAAACAAGAGTTGCTAGGTTTAATCAGTGCTGTCAAATTTCTTTTGAAATAGTTGCTAATAGTTGTTACTGTTTTGGGGGTTTTTTAAGATGCTCTTAGGATGAATACAGTCAGGGATGTGCTTTATGTATAGAGGAAATTCTAGGGTTAGAAAACCATTTTGATGTAAACAGTTTATTTGGTCGGTTTCCTTCCAGCAGTGATGCACAGTGATCAGGCTGCAAGGAATAATTGATGTGTTTTCAGTTACGTTTTTCAAAATGTTTAATGAATGGAAAGACTAAGCCTAAGATACAGATGCAACCTCTGGTATGAGTGGTCCTGAAGAAGCAGTTTGCTTAGAGGTATGCTGTGGGAAATTATCATTATCCACATGTCCTTTCTTCAGCACCTCCTTCCAGAGACAGGATGTTGGATGTTTCTACGCTCTGTTCTCAGTAACACAATAGCATTTATTTTCATCACCTTTGAAAAGCAACTTTCATATTTTTCAGTTTTGAAACCACTATCAAAGGGGCAGAACGAGAGAAGAAGTACTAGTCTGAGGAGACCCAGAAGGTGAGGGCAAAGATACAGCTTCCCCACAAATAATTTTCTGGATGATCTGCAGTCTGACACTGCTGTCAGCACTAACTTCTTCAGTGTGTACTGTCCTAGGCAGGACCAAGTGGGGTTTTTTCATGGAGAGTTGTGCAGACAGAACAAAATTTGCACCTGTTTCAGTGAACAGAAACAGTCAAAAGAGGAACAAACTTGCAGGGAAGAACAAGAAGCCAGGGGAGTCACCACTGTGCTTTTGCAGGAGCAGCTGCCTTTCCCCAGACAGTTGCACTGAGCAAAAACTGAGCACTATAGGTTTGAGAAAGCCTAAGCACTGGTGCAAAGTGCCTGATGGCAAGGGAAGAAGCATAATGTGCACAGTGAGATGCATCTGAGGACAGAGGAGAATTTAGGCTCTCTGGGGAAATGCTGGGGTTGCTTGGAGATGGTAGGATCTGAGTAGGATGCTGTGCAGAAGCATTGAGTAGGAAATCTTTCTGAAAAGTTGTGGAGTTTGCATTTTCTTACATTTAGCTCTGAATTCCTTAAAATGTGTGAGGCTCCTCCTGAGATCTCAAAAAACACACTTTCAAGCCATTTTCTCAGTCTCTGGTGTCTTCTTGACTTTTGAACTTCTTTGGCATGGCTCTGTTGCTGTTTCTTGTCAATGACAAACTTGGCAGTTGTGGTCCACCGTGTTCATGAAGTCAAAGGGGCTGATTCAAGAACAGGTTGTCACAAAAGCTGCACAAAGTGCTTAGAGCAGTTGCTCAAACCGTGTTCTGTATTGCATCGTTATGTGGATATGCATTGGCTGCTTCTTTTAGTATGTTTATGTGCATAAGGGAATGAATGCTGAAAAATTTTTAAAAGTTATGCCAACAGTGATTCGAACAGTTAAAAATTACTGTTTGGAAAACCTCTGGTGGTCTCTCCCACTTGTCTATCTGAAAGAATATTCAATAATAGAAAAAACAATTTATGGTTTCATGTGATAACATAATTCCCTTGTACATCTTGAAGTTTTTATTTAAAAAAGAAATGACTGGTGTAAATGTTTGAAAGCATTAAATTGTGCTAAATACTGCCTAACAGTATTTATTTCTCCTGTAGTTTGACAATGATCTTAGGGAAGGAGAAACTTCCAAAAATAGTAGATAGTGATTAAGAAAACCTGACCTAATGGGCAGGTCAGGATGCTTACTGTGGCCATTTTTGGTAGTTTATGTCTGAAAGGACATGAGAGGAGATGATAAATATTACAGGGGAGTTACTCTTTGTCAGGTACTACTCTGTAATAAATGTTATTCCTGTGATTTTCTCTTGCTACTTGTAGCAGCATAAGCGTGAGTTAATGAGGAGTCTTGGTTTGCTTTTGAAAGGAAAAATCCACATAGAAATAGTGTTAGAAACAGTGAACTGCATTTTAGAATGCTTGGCCATTTCTCCTGTACCTGATCCTGCAGTCTCTGTAGTGCATAGTGCAGAGTAAGATTGGAAAATACACATGGCTTTCTTGGATGTGCAGTGAAGAGAGAGGTGTGTTGCTAAGCTTTTGCTTGGGCTGAAGAGAATGCTATAAAATATTCTTTAGCCAGGAACATGATGACCTTCTGCAAAGCCTGGTACGTCGACTGATACTGCTAAAACATGCACTCACATAAACACATAGACATTAATTCCAAAAAGCAATTTTTCAGTTAGAAGTTTTCAGTTTATATATGAAAGCACCATAAACTTCTGTATAACATTTTTACCTACCCTAAAATAGAATGTACTTTAGGCAGCTGAGTAAGAGGTTAAAGATTTCTGCCTTGCAGACAGCCTAAAATTAATTTCATGCTTCTGTTCTTACCAAAACTCTATTTACAATAATTACTCTCTCTAATGTTGTTTCATGATTTTTGTTGAAGTTCTGTGTTCTGTTCTTCCTTTCATGGTGGAGTTGGACTTCAAACCTTACTTTACTTCCCTTCCTCCCCAGTTGTCCAAGTGACTGCTGCCTTTGTTTTTGTGGCTCTTTCTCTGTACAGTACTTACATGTCTTAGCCCTCAGACCTTATTCGAATTTATTCAAAGAGACAGTACTCTCTCCTTCAGGTTAAACAGTGTTTTCCCAGGCTGTTGGAATAAATGCTTCATAACTTCTATTCCTTTTGAGTGTCCAGAAAGGCCTAAGTTCCTTGCCTTCATTAAATCCATAGAGACAGATTCTGTATCCTGCTTTCTTAGCATTTGATTCTTGTGGTTACACTTGCACTGCTCTGCATAGGAGTGTTACAATGAGGGACCTGGAAGTTATCAGGGCTCTGCAGGAGCCGTGCTGGCTATTGGCATGTCTTGTCTAAAATTCCTGTAGTATTGCCAGAGATGTGGCTGAGTGTCTAGTGAAAAATAAAGGAGAATGAGCTTTTGGAGTGGTAGTTTATGCTGTTCTTGGTGAATAGTGAAAAGAGACAAGGCCTTACATTGTGGCATCACCTACTGCTTTAGAGTGCATGCAATATGGTTTTGTTATAATAGGCAAAAGTCTTTCATGAAAATGTTTAAGTCATAAACTATAATATTTCAGTCTCTGACGGTGCATTAGTTACTTTTGTTTAGAAAATATTCTACTATTGTACACACTTTCCACCTGATCTATTTACAAGTCTTTGCAAAGATCCAATAATAATTCAGACACTCATATGTACTTCTTAAAAGCTCAACTTTGTATATGCATGACTTTTTCAGATGATTTTTGCTTCAGAACTTTATTGGATTTTTTTTTTTTTTTTTTGCTTCAGAACTGTACTGCCTTTTTCCTTTGGAAGCTAAATATTAAGGTCTGAATGATGCATTCATGACATTTGTTGCTGAAGTAAACATGGGCAGAATGTCAGGCAAGACTCTTGTGTGGTATTTGGAGAAACAGAACAAAATTAATTGTCTGGAGTCTATTTTGTGAACAATGGAGGGGCCAGTCTCTTAAAATCACTCACTCTGCAGGTTACCTGTCAATTAGTAGTAGTTTTCAGAAATGAAAAACTGCAAATTTGTTAGCTCATTGTTTCTTTCCTTTTTAAATAGAGCAATACCAATTTAATTTCCATATTTGGGGTTTTGTTTTGAAAAAGGAGCTAGCCAGAGAGGAAGTTGAAAGATATTAAAAATATTTGATTATTTTAAATAGTGGAAGTATTTACATGCTTCTTACGTAACACAGCCTGTACTGTCAGCCTGGAACTTTTCTACCTTTATTATGTATTTGGTCAGTTTCAACTACTAGGAAACTGCTGAACTGACAGATGAGAATTTTTTAGTTTAACTTTTTTACCAAAACAGCAATAAAAGTTGAGTCTCAGTAATGACAAACACAGTTTAAATCTCATTTTGTGTGTTGGAATGATGCTTTGATGGACTTCACCTGAGTTTTGTCACTGTTTGCTTTAACTACCTTTGCATTAATTCAAGAAAAAAAATTTATTTTGAGATGTGTATCTATAGCTTTAGGTCAAATGATTCAATGTTCTTATCTAAATATGCTACAGTACTTACTAAAATACAAAATAATTTGGCATAGGAGCTAACTTATGCCTTATTAACAGCTGCATGGTTATTTTACTGTTAAGTATGATTGCTTCATCCTGTTTAAGAAGATTATCTTCTTTTTGTTTTTAAAATTCTATCACTTCTCCTGGCTAAAGATAGAAGGAGGACTATTTAAATTTCTGATTATACTGTAAGGCTGCGTGAGAGCTTAGTAGAAATTTAGATGATTCTAATGAAAAGTCTATAGAATCAAGTGCATTTACCCACTTCAATGTTACTTCTTTACCAAATTGATAATTTACAAATGGGTCTTATTTTGGTAGGAAAAGGTGACTAATGGATGTGACAAGAGCTTCACGGATTTTTTAATGGATCATGCTCTGCTTTCAAAAGTAGATCAGCCTTGAGACTGTCAGTCTTTGCAAAGATTCAAGTATCTCTATCCCATGCACACACAAACACAGTTTTAAAATCTGAATTATTATCCTTAGCAGTTGAAAAATTAACTTTTCAATAGCTTTTCCCATTCTAAATTTATCAACTTCTGGGGATTTAAAATGAGTGCACTGAGTGAACATGCATGAATATCCCTGTTCACGTATTGTTGTACCTAGGGCTTGTGCCTGGGAGATGGTAATCATTGTGTCACCCAGCAGTGCAGTAAGAATTACATATACTCAGCATTTCTACATGGTGCTGCTTATAATGAGTTCATACCTATTTCTATCTAAAAAAAGGTTTGTGCTATAGTTAAACAGGATGTTTAAAGATAGATAATAGGTAGCAAGTTTGGAAAAGGAAAATGTGTATATCAGGGTTATATCCAGAATCATCTACGTCAGGCATCTGTGTGTGTTACTATTTATTTATTGTTACCTATGAATTTAAGGAAGTTATCCATAGGAAGGTTCAGCGAAGGTTTTGTGGGAAGTTTTAACAAAGGAATAGGGAGTGTGGACAAATGTATGGATTACACTACATGAAAACAGAGTCCTTCAACAGAAAAAGAGGGCCTAGTTTGATTTCACAAATACAGATCAGAGTGTTGAAATGAATGCATTTAAATTTCTGTACAACTCTGCAGTGCTAAGGGGCATTTGAAGTATAGCTGAATAGCTAAATTAAACACCCTTGCATATATTCTCCTTTCTCCTAGACTCTGGTAGCTAGTAGAGTATAATAGGTTATGTTGGTTGTAGGGGATGCTGAAAGGCAACAAATCCTTTTTTTTTTTTTTTTTTTTTTTTTTTGGTAAGACTTGCTTAAGTCAGATCTTAGGAAACCCATACATAAGTTCATGGCAAAAAGGGAGGATAAATGGTTACTAGAAAGCCCAGGTCCAGACCAAGGTCTTTATATGGCCCACAGATGTACAGTGTAGAGAGTAGTTGAATTAGCGAAAATAATTAATAAAACATTCTTGTTTATCTGAAGAAAAGCGATTCCACATCCACATTTGCAGATTGCTGGTTTCTTGAAAGGAAATACAACAGAAAATACCAGAGGGTCTTATGTTCTGTGACTTCAGTGCATCTTTATGATGCAGATAGTCCTCTGTAAGCTGTTAGGGATCTGCAACAAGTAATTTATGCATTCATTAGATAAATTTCTTGGATTGCTAATAGTTATATTTTATGAAATGTTGATAATACAACCTAAAATTGTTCAAGGATAGAAGTAATGAATAAACAGAAAATACTTTCAAGAAAAACATTAGAGTGTCTACAACTTTTTATAGCTGTTTAAGAAAATGAAGTTTTCTGAGTTCTAATCCATGTGGAAAGGGAATGCTGCTAGTCTGTTTAAACAGTGCCTAATGATTACATGGGCCAACCTCTGGAATACATACATAAAAAGTATCTCCTGGGATTGAATGGTTCCAGATGTTAAATCATTTAGTGTGTGTCTCCTTTTACAATGTTATTTCTATGACTGATTGATTCCATAAAATTCTTCCTGAGTTCTGAGCAAAGTATGGATGAGGACTAGCACAGAGTGCTGTGAACCTGAAGATTCAGCAGTCTGTGGTGCCCAGGGTGAGAGACTGAACCTCTGTGGTTTAATTCTCTGGCCAATTATCTTTACTTAGCTCACAGGGATAGTGACACTTCATGTATCAAATACTTTTAAGCTGTTTGAATTATTCTTCTTCCACTAAACTAAAAAGAATGGAAGAGAAAGGCTAGAAATGTTCTTTCATTAATTATTTGCTCCCATGAACGTTGTTGCTAGTTACTTTCTTGTTTTCTAAGTGGATATGGCAATCCTTTTAGAGTTGTGTAATGTGCTTTTCAGTATAGGCCTGAATGAATTATTCAAGATTATCCCCCACTTCCAAAAGGAAAAGATAGCTCAGTTTCTCATAGGTATTTTAAGGAGGCTCCTTGATGGCTTTATACAAATTCCAAGTTTTCATAAAAAATTTTCTCTCTGTGAAATTAGTTGTTCATGGCAGTAGCAGATTACCATTTCCATTCACATATGCTTTATTTCCTGTTTGTGATTGTTGTCAGAATCTTCCATTCATCTATGAAAACAAAGTCAGGTTACTAGAGCTAAAAATAAAATATTTTCACAAATTGTAGCTGCTTGGAATACCACCTGAATCGTTGTAGGGAGTTCCTTTTCACTTTTGTTTTTTTTCTGTTCTGATCGCATACTGAAACACATTTGTGTGCGTCTCATGAGTTGTTCTCATTCCAAAGTAGGGAACTGGTTAAATTTCCATTTTATTCTCAGGTCTCCTAGGCAGCTAGCTTGATCTCCTTTCCAGTTAATCCTAGAATGGGAGTATAAAATATCATTTAGGAACTGACAAAAGAAAGGATGTTGTGTTAATCTCATGCCTTTTAGAGCATCACAGGTGCGTATCCACATTAGAGGTGCTTATTCAGTCACATTTTCCCCCTCCTTGAAAAGTTCCCTTATTCCATATTTTACTAACTGAAGTTCAGAAGACTGTTAAGTAGTGTTGAATCCCTTGGGTTGTTAAAATTACTTCAGGGTACAACTAAATATTTATTATACAGCAGCCTATTAACAGCATAAAGCTATATGATAAATTAATTAGTTTCTTGTGTTAACCCCCCTAAATCCCATATAAGCAATCCTTTATTTATTTATTTTTTAAAATGTATATTAATGTTATATGAACTCATAGAATTTTAATTTAGGCCATTTTCTAAGCTCTTCCAAGGAAGGTGCATTCTACAAGGGCTATATGATATCTGCTGGAGATTGACATCATCTTGAATGGTTTGATTAATTTGTCTTCTTTGTTGCTTTGTCTTTTTAGTGAGCCCTTGAAGGGAAGGTGGGCTACCTGTACTTGGGTTTACAGATCACTATAGGAAGTGTTTTATCTTCTGTGTGAGTGCTCTCTGCAGATTTGATGTCCTTTCTTTGAAGTTCTCTTTTTCAAATACATTGAAAAACTTTTAGAAGGTTCCCTTTTAGAAGGTGATAGGCAGAAGCAAAAATGGACAACAAAAAAATCTCACCACTTCCATTACTCAGGAGCTGCCTATTTCAAAATAAATCTGTTTGGCCCTACAAAAAATCTACAAAATTCTAGATTTGACTGAAAATACTCTTCTTGTGAAGAACTGACTTTTCACAAATTGATGCAGCACAGGGTCAGCTATTTTTCTTCTCTAAACAACAAATACAATTCTGCATCATCAGGCTTTTTTGTGATAACAGGATTTCTAGGTCCTGTATCTTACTGAAAAATTGATACAAAACATAGGTGAAATGCTAAACTTATTTTGGAGTAATTTATGAGGAGAGCCTTTGAATTCTTGGCCTGATTGTTCATTCTGCTCTTATCCCAGTGGTTAATTTCTGCTGCCATAATTTTCAGTCTGTTCTCACTGCTCATGTCAGAGAAAAGACAATTTATTTCAGTGTTAATTAGGTGATTTATGTCTTTTGAAACATAAGAAGTCCGATTTCTAAGAGTTTATTATGTTGTTATTCTTATATCTTGCCTTTTTTTTTTTACTCTTCACTTTGAAGTAAAGAGAACACAGGCTTTATACATTTGGTAGTTCTTTAGTTAGTACTAATGTGCTGATCTGTTGAGGCATTTTCAGCTCATCAAATGAAAGAATGTTCCTTTGCTATTACAGTAAAACTACAAAGATTGCCAAATGACATTTGCACTTGTGAAAGTACTACACATAAGTTTTGAAAATGGGTGTCTTGCATAGAATACTTTATGCACAGAAAAAAAATATTGTTCAGGTAATAGTACTTTATTTGTATCGAACATGTCTAAACATGCCAGGTTTTAAAGCCATAAAACCCCTCAAGTTTTCTTAACACTGATATGAATTTCATTATGTTTTCAGTTTTTGTCTTTTAAAAGTTTGAGCTGGCAGTATATTCTCTTAAAAAAAAAAAACAACCAAAAAAACCAACAACCCAAACCTTCAAAACAATTGATGAAAATTATGCTTTCATGTACATAAATTGCAAAAATGGTGACCCTTAGTACCTTTTTTCAAGCATAAATGGTGCCATTTAAGAAAAGAAAAATCACCTGTTTTGCGTTTGATCATCTTCAGTTTCTTATCCTTCATTGCTCCCCTAAATTTAGGACCCTTCTATTCCCTTTGATTTCTCACTTGTATACTTTAATCATATTACCCTTCAATTTTCCTGGTAAATAAAGGCTTCTTTACACTGTCACTGTGCTTCTTCAGTCAAAAACCCCCAATACACTGGATTTTTTTACTGCAAGGATTTCCCATTTTTACAGCATTGCTCTTGAGGTGGGGAATCCTACATTTCCTTTGCTTTTCCAATACCAGTCTCATCAGTATCAGAGCCAAAGTAATTTTGCTTTCCGTCTTCTCCAGATTCCTTTGTTTATCACTTTTAGTACAATACTTCCATGCTGTCCGAGGAATAATATCCAAATTATTATTAGTCAGTGTCCAGATCTCTTATTTTGAGTTATTGCTTCTGAGGACAGTGATTCTCCCATTCTGTCATCTGACCTTTGTAACTATTTGTAGGTACAGCCTTTCACTTGGTTGTTCTGGAAGTTTGTCTTGCTTGTATGTGGTCAGTGAAAAGATGTAGTACCTCTGCATCAACACCTTGGTTTCTTCAGAATTTATTGTTGCTTAGGCACCACAGGGTTTTTTTCTGAAATTATTTTCTTTTCCTTCCAAATGATCAAGTTCTGAATATTCTGATCAACAAATACTGTGTTTCGAGATGGTTCATGTGCTGCTGCAGAAAAGGTACAACCACACTAAGATGGTATCCTTAAGCTCTATCATATGTCTCATTTTTAAGCCTTTTTAATTTATATGATGGTGTTTAATCAAAACTTTCTGTAAATTCAAGTCACATGTTTTCAGATGCTCTAAGTATTCTGCATCAAAATTGTTTATCAATCAAGTTTTATAGTGTTCTCAAGAAACAATTTTATGCTGATGCAAGTTGATTGGCATTAATTGTTGGTTGTTAGTGGTGACAAGAACTTTTGACTGAGGCATAAACCAGGTGGTGATGGTGTAAACCTTCTGTGTTGTGCTCTTTGTCTATCAAATTCTTCTTGTGGTACTTCTGTTTGTGTATGCATTCTTTCTGATCTTTCCTAGTTAGCCCAAGTGCGTCATGAAAACAATCGCACTACTCAGGAATGAAGACATTCAGGAAACTTAGTTGTGGTTATAAATACATGAAAAAAAAAGGTTTCTGTTGCAGAAACAAGACTTGGTCTAATAATAGAGAATACCATAACAGAAACAGTCTCCTTACTGTTCCTTTTGTCATTCACGAGCTTGCAGGCAATGGTGCTCTGAGACTGGGTGGGATTCTTTGTTACCTGTAGGTAATTACTGTCGCTATGGCCAAAGCATTGTATACCAAGTTTACTGTTCTAAATATAATATGACTGTGCTCTGCTATGGATGTAGGACTCTTAAAAACTCCTGATGTCATTACTGAATGCCGTGTACTGCTGACAAGTCCTTGATTTCACTTCAAACAGTTCAGCCTCCTCTAATATGCCATTGTATAAGCTATAGCATTTTTAGTTTTGTAATTCTGTGATTTTTATTAACTTGGAAAGATGCTAAAAAGAGGAATACATTGGTATTGAAGTGGATTATTAGAAAGTCCATAGAAATATATACAAAACCTGAAATAGCTGGAAATTGTAAGCTTAAATTTATCCATCACTGGGATCCTTTTATTTTCTTAAGAGAAAATGAAACAATTGTACTAGGATGTGTAGCAGGGAGAACTTACCCTGAAGCCCCAGAAATAAATCAAAAAGACCAAACCATTCTTGTTCTTATCACTTTCTAAGTGCCAGAATGGTGCATTGATGCTATGAACATACTTTTGATACTCTATTTCAGTTGCATGCTATTTTTTTTCCATTTAGTTCAGTGTCAACACAATAGAAGAATATGTTCTTTATGGCTATGAAGCCATGTCCTTTGGGTATGAATTAAATAAGTGAGTTGGTAATACACAGGTTTAATTGGAGATTGGCTTTAAATTGTGTTTAAAAGAAGGAAAAAAAAAGGATTTTTTTGTTCTCTCTCTTAGATAGCTTAAACCCTTTTCCTTTGTTGCATGACAGGGTAGTAGGTATATATGTCAACATAACCAAACTACAAATGCCTGTTACATTTCAGCATTGTTCAGAAGCTCTTATATAGTATCTTAAAACTAATGTGCAACTTCTCAAGAAAGTTACTCTTTATATATTGTATGGTAGTTATGTTTTCTCTTTCACTACATTTTTCACTAGGATTTCTTGTTAAAAAGATAACAAATTTGACATTGTCAATAGTTCAATTTATTCTGTGCACACAAAGCAGGACTGTCTGGAGGTGACTATTCAGCATCCCAGTAGGCTCAGGAACCTTGGACTAATCTCTTTGATGGCAGCAAGATCAATGCTGCTGCTGAAGCTGTCAAGTGTGTTCAGGCTGTAATAATGTCTGCACCATTAATTATCAGTAGAGTTCCAGAAGCACATTGTATGAGGTATCTGGTAAGGCTGTAAGTTCGGCAGGTTGCTGGATTTAAGGAGAGGGAGAGGGAGAAGCACTTAGTAAATGAAATGTGTAGACTCCTGTCTGCAGAAATCAGTTGTCTGTCACCTATTTGTATATTCATCACACATATCTCTAGCATCATCATTTTTCTCAGCTGTCACTTCACAGCAACAAAGCAGTAGCAGCAGTGTCTGAGACGTGGCATTTATAACTACTGGAGCAGCAAAACAAAACAGGCAGTCATTCCCAATTGTACCAGGCTTCTTTTGTCTTTATGGAGGTAGAGAGGGATATTCAGCGTCCTAAATGTTTTTCCAAGATTAAAGTATGTAGGCGTTTCTGTTCTCCTTCGGCTGTGATTTTGAACACACCTCCTTGCTTTGTTGTTTTCAAACCTGTGGCACTGCATTATCTTTTGAATACAAAGGCTGTCCACACTGTTTGGTTATGCAACTGCTTTCATGACCTGTATGGCTGCTAGTCAGACTTGATTGACAATGTTTCCTCTTAGACATGCTAGACAGGGGTGCACAGGAGGCACTCTTAAAATTTAAAGTACTTTCTGATGCCAGCCTAAAGCACTTTGGAAAAAAAAATCCCCATAGCATTAATATTGTTCATGGGAGGGGAAGTAAAACTGAAACAGTGTTTTGAAATATGAACTTCTAAAATAGTTGTAGGTGACTGACACCTGTGTGCCCAAACAAATTCCAGAAGAACTCAGTAGATTATATCCCATACATGCATTTCTTTAGTGGTTTGTTCTGCCCTCTTTAATGTTGTAAGACTTGTGTCATGAAGCATCTGTAACTCTTAGTATATAACACTTCATCTCATAATTAGCAAAGACTGTTTACTGTTAATAGCATGTCAAGGATTTATTTTCAGAAAGTCCTAGAATTTATATTTACCTCTCCACCAAAACAAAATGAAGTAAAAGGAGACTGTAGATGCTAATTCTTGTGAGGGGTATTTTGGTTTTCTGGTAAGCACATGATAATGATTCTAATGTAATTTTCTAGTGGAATAAAGGCTCCTTTTCCTGTGTCTTCTCTGAACAAAGCCCAGCCCCTCTTTTCACCCAATGGTATTCCAGCAGATTGTATCATTAGCTTTTGAACTGGTTTTAAATAATAATCTCTTTTATAAAGAGAGTGTAATACTTCTATGGCCCCAATAATCCATGTGTATGGTTTCACTTCCATGAAAATCTGTGACTTCAAACTTGATTTCACTGAAGATAGATGTTTTCATTCTGCTACCAAAAAATATCAGGGGACTGCTGCATACATACAGATGTTACTAATTTCAAAGATCAAGTGTGACACAAAGCCTTCAGATGTAGTTTGGGACTACATCTCAAACACAATACAATGGAAGGATGAGTATATGTGTGTTAACATAAGGTATTTTTATAGTTAGGAAAGATATCTTGGAAAGACTATTTCTTTGGGGTTTTTTTTAACCTTCTTTCCTATCTTTGCAATACAGAACTTCTTAGTTAATGAACTGTCAAGTGGATGTGTCCTGCAGGGCAGTATTTTACCTGAGAGGGCTAATGAGTAGTCAGTGGTGTTTGGAATATGAATTAAGCATTTCTCACACTTAACCAGAACACCTGATCTCTTGAGCGCTGGCCATGAGTCCCTGGTCCCTAATTTCAGATTCATAAGTGTTTCCCTTCTTTAAAGACTTTTAAAAAACCCAAAACATAAAATGTAAGGGTGGTTAAATTTAAAAAAAAAAAATAAATTTCCTCATTTCCCCCATTGATGGGGTATTAATTTTTGTTTGGCTTTGCTAACCTGTGATATTTGTGATGTAGAACAAATAAATGATGATAATACGTATCATGTCTAATAGAGATTATACTTTCAATTTCTGCTGGAGTAAAATACTGACAGTTTAAGTAGCCTGAGACAACCAATGATTTATTTGTGAGCTTCCAGACCATGGAAGAAATTGAGTTCTTGAGAGGAAAAGGAGGCAAAGTTGGTAAAAGGCATATTGCCTAACACAAGGGAAGGGAAAAGTGCTACCATTGCTTCAAAAGAGGCCCTGTCCTAGGCTTTAATTAATCCTGTAACAGAAGTGGAAGCAATGAGATAGGAAATGAATTTTAAAAAATTGCATGCAAAATAATTAGGCATTTGGTCTTCACATCTGTCCATGTTGATTTGCTGTATTAGGCAACCTTTGGAGTCCAGGGTTCCCATCTTTCTTGCTGATTGTCCATTTCCTGGAAAGCGTCACTGCTATGAATTCGCTCACTGCTCCAGTTCCTTGAACTGAATGGCACAGATAATGGTTGTAACCAGCTGAATCAGTACCTGTGGATGGGAGGTACCTCATTGGTACACTGTGAACTTGTGCTGTAATAACCTCTCACTAACTCCTGAAAAGGTTTAGAGATGAATCTCTGATCTTTGCTTAATTCGGATGAGCCCGTTCATTTTACCCTAAATGATCAAAAGCTACTTTGTTTTCCATATAATGTTACCTTGGACTGAGTTGCTTGAGCACAGAGGGGTTTTTATTTGTTTTTATTTCCTCCAGTGAACACAAGGTCAAAGGGATTGAAATAGCTTCCAGCTATGTTATGTAGTTCTAACTTGCGTAATATTCTTTAAAAGAGTGTGTTTTTATGGCTTTTTTTTTTTGCGATAAATCAGATCGTAAACACCTGCAATTTTTAAAACAGGTAGGAAGAAAAATGCCTCTATTCTCAGGTCCACTAGAGAAGGATGAAAAGTCTTTGTGAATTCCCTACAGACAGGCAGAATTTAAATAGGGAAAGTCCTTTAATCAAAAAACATTGATTTCACTGGAGGAATAACGCAACATTAAAATGAGTAATCAACAAAATTATTCATTCTGTAATACACAGTCAACCTGAGTAACACATACTCTTCCTCCCCCTCACATCTTTCTTTTTTTTCAAGGAAGGGAGAAAAGGTTTAGACTTTATAAGTGCTGTGGTAACCATGTTACAGTGATTTGTATAGCTGGGTTAGGATGTTTCTTTGCTGTCCTAAGGTGCTTTTTAATTAAGAATTGTCACTACTGAGGGAACATGTTTAGCCTTATCATTAAAGGGGATGTACCACATAACAAAATCTTCTAGTTTCTTGTTTACTGTCAAACACTGACAAAGTCTCAACAGCTTGGATATAATTAAGTCTTACAGCTGAATCCAAATGTCAAGTTAATGCTTCAAAATTTTTGTGAGAGCTTAGAAGAGTTTATCAAAGAAATAAAATGCTAGAGCCTAGTTCTGTATACTGGGCATGATTGATTTTTTTAAAGCTTTGCTATACTGCTGCAGTAGGAGAGAGTTGGTTTCTATCAAATTTTACAGTAACTTCAACCTGTCAAACTGTTGATTTTTTTTTTCTTTCTAAGGGTGATATTGTGCTTGGTGCATTATTACTAAAGCCTACTGAATTTTGTTACAAACATGTACTTCATCTGCTCATCAAAATTGTCTTAGAACTTTAGTAAGTAAGGGACCTTTTAGTGCAAACAGTTTAGTACTGAAATCTTGTGAGCATCATTAAATTTAAAAGTAAAATACTTTGTCTTGGTTTTTTAAGCTTCATGAAAACATGATATTATAATACTTCCTAAGCAGCACAGTGAATAAGAATGTTGCACATTACTATAATTCTGGTAAACCCGGAGGAGTGTTAAACTGCCACAGTTTCAGTCTGCATTTGTGTATACCCAGATAATTTACTTTTGTTTTAGCCTTCAGTAGTGTTTGTCCAAAATTAGGTAAGTGTGGATAAAAATAAAATTATTTTTCAAGATTTATATGTTAGAAACTTGTTATGTAACCAGTTGTGAATTTAGACTGGAAAAAAGCTTTTGTTTACAAAATGGGAACATTCTGGCTTGATTCTGCAGGAGGGCTGATGCTAGTCATTTGTTTTGCATCATCTTTTTTTTTTCTGTCAAATAATCCCATTTATCTTTTCAGAATTAGGTGTTATACTGAGTGAAGAGGAGAGGCTAGAATTACTGATTGGTGTTTATTGTAGAGATTAGGAGAGACAGAAAGGTGTTTACTCATTAGAAGAGTGTGATGGTTCACTGAGCTCCTTCTATCTCCTAGGAATTCTGTCACACTTGGATAACGCCATGGTTTGATTCATGTACAGTCACTGTAAACAGCATTACAGCTCTAGATTTTATCATCACCTGATGGTGTGTGCGTGTTCCTCTGAGAGACAAACTGAATATGCAGCCACAGTAAACAGCAAGATTTTAAGGTGGCTTTGTACTTTTTCAGAAGCAGTACCTTCTGGATAGTACTGTCCTTGAAGCTTGGAGTCTTGGTAGAGTTGTTTGTGTGTGTCTGTGATGTGGGTAAGGTTACATCTGGTATGCATATGGTAGGGCGTGTAGATCTTAAATAATGTATCTGTTGGGGACAGTGCACACGTGAGAAAATGAGAGGTTTACTTCACTAAGCTTTACTTTGCTTTTTATTTTCTGTGCCTGTAATTAAAAACACAATATTTTCATTAGCTCTTCTTTTTCCATCATACCAAAAATGCATAGTGAAGTCTTAAAGTAACTTAACTAGAATTTATTTCTTCATTCGTTAAAAACTGTAAAGCCTTTTTTTCTCTCATAATTTAGTGCAGAATTGCAGATTTTTTTTCCTTGAACTCTTCTGACCAATGAAATATTTAGATTTTTTTCCTCTTATTTGCAAATTTTCTTCACCACGAATCATACATTGTAAATAACGAATAACTTTGTTATATCATACAAACTAACTTAAGAGCTCTTGTTATGGAAGACAAGTATGTGCAGTATTTCCAAATCTTGTGGAAATGGATAAGTGGGCCTGAGTCCAGACTATTTCTCTTTTGTCTGTAAGATTCTTCTTTTCCTCTTTCATCGTAGTATCTGCCACCAGAGCACCTGCCCAGAACTATTCAAAAGGAGTTTCCTCTCTGCATTGCACTTGAATGTAGGACACATTTTCACCTTTTATTTTCATTCTGTTCCCCAATATTTCTTTCCGTATTTTTAGATATTTTGTTGGAGCTCAAATATGACACTTTCTTGCAGGAAGGGTCTTACTGTTGCTTTCTAATCCAATATTCATGATCTCAGTCATCATTATCAGAAACTGAGCTGTAATGGGAGAGAAATTTGGCCTAAACACACAGTCAAAATACTGGCATAAGAAAAAAAATTAAATGAGAAAATAAAATACACCTGTTTAAAACTGTTTTAGTCTTTCTCTAATGAGCTTTCTTGTTCTACTTTTGCCTTGAAAATGAATTTATTTCTAAATTCTAATTGTTCCATTCTGCAAACAACAAGATGGCAATGTAGGTAAGAGTTTCATTTTCCAGCTGAATCTGTTTTCAGAATTTTATTTGCATAAAGTCTCCTAGAACAAAGTGAACGTTTTTTTTTAATGGGATCTATGGTGTAAGGTAAGACAAAGAGGATGAAAGGAATAATTTAATATTTCTGAAGTTATTGGTTAAACCTCAAGAGAAATCCTGACCTCATTTACAAGAGTGCAATAGTATTGGCTTATTGACCTGAAGCACTTGAAATAACTGTCTTAAACATCTCATGCAGAGGCCGGATTCTCCAGCTGAACTATATGGGCATGAAGTAATAATGTTATAGCTAATAATATACAAATGTTAGAAAAAGTAATTTGCAGCCTCAAGAACTAGAATAGTCCTAGAATTTTTAGGACATGAGACTGATGTGCTGGGGTAGCTGTGCATCCAAGTTGTTGAAAAAATAGTACAGAATTGTCATGAAATGGGCAACTACAGATTTCAGCATTTTAGTGTACCCTGCTCTTCTGATTCGCTGCACAGCACTGGGGGAGCGGATTAACCTCAATCTTTTCTGCAGCAGGGAGAACAATTGGCTCTTTTTTAACAGATGGTGTGAGTAGTTCAGTTTATGATGCAAGTTCTAAGTGATTTTATAATACTGTAATCCCTCTTCCAGCTTAAGAGATGGAGTAGTATGCAACAACCCAGTAGGTAATCAGGAAACTGGCATTGGGGATTGCTGAAGACTAATGAAGCTTAAAATGTTTGCATTTGACTTGTTGATGGGAAATACTAAGATGGAAATACTAATGGCCAGAGGGCTTTACCAGTAAATTGACCAAAGTTTTCTAAAAAGGTATGAGACTCCTAATTTAATATGTCACTTAAAAGCACATTTGATTGCACTAATCTGCACTGGGAATTCATAGAGTAGGGAGAATAGTTGGAAGTGTGTGGGTATACTACAAGTTACCTATTTTGATCTGGAATTCCTGGACTACATCTGACAAAAAAAATTATCTCTGAACACTACTCAGGAATTTCAGAATGCTGCTTTTACCCCAATTGCCTTTGTTTCTTCATTGTTTGTAATTAGAATTAATTTCTTGTTATCTGAGTCTTGTTCCTGAAAGGTGGGCTTTCTTTATGTGTGTTGTTTCTCTGTGATTTGAGTGAGTTTTCTTCAGCCATGTAAATGAGGGGCTGCTGAACCAGTGAAACCAAGGTTAAATGTTTTCTGATGGGAGACACACTGGTGTGATGAAAATTCACTGTTCAGCAAGAAAAGAAACTGTTGGGAGTGGGGTCAAGAGCAGCTGAACATGAGCCAGTGTGCCCAGGTGGCCAAGATGCCATTAGCCTGCATCAGCAATAGTGTGGCCAGCAGGACCAGGGCAGGGATTGTTCCCCTGTACTTGGCACTGGTGAGGCTGCGCCTCAAAATCCTGTGTTCAGTTTTGGGACAGAGAGAACACTGAGGTGCTGGAGTGAGTCCTGGGAAGGGCAGCAAAGGTGGTGAAGGACCTGGAGCATGAGTTGAGTGAGGGCTGTGTGAGGAGTGGCTGAGGAGCTGGGATTATTTAGCCTGGAGAAAAGGAGGCTCAGAGAAAACCTTCTTACTCTCTACAAGTGCCTGAAAGGAGATTGTGGCAAGGTGGGAGTCAGTGTCTTCTCCTCAGTAACAAGCAGTAGGACAAGAGGAAATGGCCTCAAGTTGCTCCAGGGGAGGTTTAGATTGGATATGAGGAAAAATTTCTTCACTGAAAGGGTTGTTAAGCATTGGAGCAGGCTGCCCAGGGAAGTGGTTGAGTCACCATCCTTGGCGGTATTTAAAAGACTTGTAGATGTGACATGTAGGGGCACAATTTAGTGATGAACTTTGCTCTTCTGGGTTAATAGTTGGACTTGATGATCTTAAAGATGTAGCCACAGTGTGCCTGCCATGTTTTAGTCTCAGGGAATTCTTTTCCCAGAGACACCTGTTGCAAACAAGAGCATGTTATTATAAACTATCTTGTTTTTCTGCATTCCTTCCCAGAGGAGGGAATTTCATTTGATAGCCCTTTGGGGTGACCAATGAGTCAAAGGATCCCACCTCTTAGGTGGGCTCATTGTAAAAAAGCATATAAGGCAGGTTTGAAAAATAAAGACAGACTTTCGAGTCTCATCAGCCTTCTGATAGAGTCTGTGTCCTGCCTTCGTGCTCAACAGCGACATAAAGGTTTTCTCCAACCTAAACAATTCTATGTTTATTTCCTTAGCACTAGGGAAACCTGCATAGCTGGATGATGATGAGAGAGACCCAGAAAGCTGATCTTTATGTTTTGGGAAAGGAAATTAATTCAGTAATTTTACTGTACATGAAGTGTATTATAATTTGATTCCAGAAACTTGAAAACAATGCATCTTTTCTGTTTTTTGGTTTTTTTGATGTGCATGTATGAATGTTTGGGATGTCCCGGATGATGAGCTGGTGAAGATATAGCTTTGTGTATTTGGATTTTTTTCCAGCAGAAGTCAGAAATTAAGAAAGATGTTTGTCTCCTGATAATCTAGTGTAAGCACGATACAGTAATTTTAAAATAGTTGAGACTGAACACATCAAAGCATATATGAGACATTTTCTAAAATATTCTTCAGTGTTGTAGTCTCAGCATCCTTTACCTATGCAAAAATAGTTCACAGAATTTTCTCTAATATTCTATATTTCATATACAGGTTAAAGTTTTTCTGAACTCTTTCTCTTTCTTATTAAAATACTGAACTTATAACCATTAACACTGTATGGAAGCCCTGGAGAGATCAGCACTGTAAAATGTGGGACCTCTGCCTGCACCCACTGATGTAAATGGACCTATTAAGTAAACACTTCACAACCTAAGCAGGATAACTATTTTAGTAGTTAGCTTCAGTAATCACAACAGACTAGGAGCTGTACCTCGTATTTCATAAGTGACACTGTTTTTAAAGTTTCAAAGTGGCTTTTCTGCATAAAAAGGTTTTAGAGTATTTCTCCTACTTAAGCGCTGTTCTGCTTATTTCCCTCCGAGTTCAGCTGGTGAGGTTTTTATGGCATTTACTCTTAAATTTATATAAATTGGAAAGTCTCCCCTAACGTTTAACAACGTGAGAGCTAGTATCTGTCTGAAGCCAGTTGCCTAGACTACTGTCTGGGCAAGGGAAATGTATAGACACCTGCAGAGAGTCATTCCTGCCTTCATTTGGAATGGAACAATATGCCATCTGGGGATGTGGAACCTGCTAGCGTTTGCTATGCTTGATTTATTAGATAATTAAACTTAGATGAAAGAAAATCTCATACATGATTTTAATTTACTTTTGCTCAACAAAATAGTCTTCATCCAACTTTGTGTGGCTAGTCTTAATTTCAGGTTAATTTTTATTAGGGCTTGTCTGTTTCAGTGATTCAAGTACTGGGACAAACCATAAATACTGTATAGTAAGACAGAACTTATAAAATACAGGTGTCTGATTTCAAGCATCTGCATGTAGTTACAAAAGTAGCATTGACCTGATTTTCAGAACTAGAGCACTGCTGGTTGTGCCAACAAAAATAGAGCATGCTGACACTTTCTCAGAAACTGGTTTTCAGCGTATGATCTCCAAACTCGTGCTCTGAGGTATGTGGTGATAGGGGATTGCTTTTCATCTTTCATTTCCAGAGCTATTGTCTGGCTTAATAATATTTGTTACTCTAATCTATGGAGGAAGACATGTTCGTTCCACTTTTAGTCTTGCTCTGCCTCTCTGCTGTGAGGCATACAGGGCTTATTGTCATGTGAGCTTCATAAATGAGTTTTGCAGGAAAAAGAAAAATTGCTATTAGTGTTAAAGTTTTAAGAAGGAGCCAGTAAGATGAGCTTGTGCTTCACCATTCAGCACTAATCTTTCCTTTTAAATCATAAATCTGTGCTTTCTTGCTTGTTTTGTCATTGATCAAAACCGTGGTGTTTGGAGCAAGAGCTCAGACTGAGTCATCAGTGTACGTGGAGTGTGTGGGACTGAGGAATACGCAGGTATCCAGCTGGACTGAATTAAAATGGCCTTGCCCAGAACACAATTAGGAATTTTGTGTCAGGCAAGCTGCCTTTATGCTCCCACCCATCTTCAAGTAGCACACGGCCCACCCCTGCTTGCTGTGTGTGCTTAGGGAGAAGGCTGCTGTTCCCAGCTGGTTTTCCTCTGCACTGAGGGAATGCTTTGCTGATGGACTACAAACAGCAAAGGCTATTTGCACTATTTAAGCTTCTCCCTCATGATTGGAAGCTGTGTTGGCAGTCATTCGAGATAAAAACAAAGATAGTGTTCTTGAAAATGCTTTTAGTCAATTTTAAAAACCTTGTTTCTCATGATGGAGTGTTGCTCAGTTGTAAGCACTTTCAGATACAAAGGTTTACTTTGCCGATGAATACAAAAGCAAAATTCATAAAGTAACTTTACTTTGTGTAAAGTAGATCTGTTATTCAGAAGATTGTAACAGAAGTTCATACAGGTTATTGAAGAATAGATTGTCCACTGGGAAGCATCTAAGTGCATACAAGGAAGAAATATGATGCACTACAGAGGGAGTGCAAGTCTGTTCTACCATCTCTTCTAGACCTGTTACTGACTGAGAGTTATGGCATGTGTGTTTTAGATAGCAGACCTGGTTGGCACTTCTGACATAGTAGTTGTGAGCTGTTAAACATAATCATAGCAAGGGAAAAGAAAGAACATCAAAACAAGCCTAAAGCTTTGATTAGCACTGTGCTTTTTAATAATTTGTGTTCAGCTGGAAGTTTTTATTGGCAAAATTGGATTTTGCAACTCCTTATTACCTTATGGAAGAATGCAAGAGATCCCTGATCTTAATACCAGTGACACAGTCTAACCAGACTTACTTTTAGAAACTGTATATAAATATTGTATGTCAAGAAAATATGTATTATAGTTGAAACAAATAATTGGCTGTCTCTGTTGCTTCTCTGCATTTAAGAGAGACAAGTATACATTCTGAAAAACAGCTCTATGTGTAATGTTATAAGCAGCATTATGTATTCAGAAAACTGTATGGTTTTAAATGAATCTTTTTTATAAACACTGTTGCTATACAAATATCTAGAAAGAGAAGACACATAACACTTGAAAACAGCATGTGAGCCATCACCCTAGGTTTTCTATTTATAGCAGCTCCTTAATGATTGAATCTCTACCATTCTTGCAGTAAACCTGGATACCATACCCTGTTTGGAATAGGCCAGGATGGCTGTGTTGGATGCAAACAGTGGGTCTTGTGCATCAGTCTTTTGGATTACACAGGAGTGACGTGTTAATTCTGTGAATGGCTATCTCCTCACTGTTAATACCAGATGCAGAACTGAGGGCTCCTGGGCCATAGCAGCTCAGGAGCTTTGGGCCACAAGAAGTGTTATTAGAGTGCATTTTTAAATGGAATATGTTGAGAACTGGCAGTTCTCTCAATTACAGATTGATCAGAGAAGCCCAGTAATTCACCCTATTAAACATATCCTGCTGCTGATGGGGCAAAAAAAGACTACTTTTACTGTGCAGCAGCAAGTTCACTTGGAGATAACAAGTTTGACGACATTCTAAAAGTATGAAGGAGAACTTAAATTAAAATAAAGGTCAGCCATATACATTTAAGCTTTAAAAAAAATAATCAAAAGACAAAAAATTGAATTGGCCTTGTGAAGATAAGATTGCTGGCATGGTGGGGAGTAAAAAGAAGGGAAAGAAATGGAAAGGTGAACTTTCAACCCAACCGAAATAAATTAAATCTGTGTACCTCAAAAGCAAAGCATTGTCAGAAAAAATTACCCTTACTAACAACCAAGCATGTTCTTAATGAGATCAAGGACTTAACCTCTGACAGGACAGGGTAACAAAGCACCTCCAATCAGTACAACTGTATCTTGTTGTCTCTCTTTCAGTGTTACAGGATAATTAAGTAAACCTTTTCTGCAGTAGTAGTCTTTCCTTTAGAAATGATACTTTAGAATTCTAAAGCATGTTTTATATTCACTTCAGGCAACACAATTTGAGAAAAATACTCTTGCCAAAGTCTAAGTATTCATCTTGGAAGAGGAATGATTCTGAAGTATGGCTTATATCTTCAGAAGTATCCTGGACATTAATGATCCTCAAGTGTTTTTGTTTTGAACTGTATTACCTCATGCTTTTTGTCTGTGGGAGAGAAGCAAAAATTAATAAATGCAACATGGGAAGATGCTAAATTATATGTGTTCATTGATATAGTGTTTGAAACATAGTAACTGATTTTAAAAAAATCAGGTAGCAGTAAAAAAAAACCCCAAAAAACGCCTTAATGGTCATGTAAAACAAAAGCAGAAGCATTACAGTGTTTGGAACTTTTCTAGTTTACATCTGACATCCTGTAAATTCTGCAAACCATCTAGATACTTTTCAGATTTGAGGGTAATATGCTTGTTCTTGTTACAAGGTCCTGTAAACTCCTCTGCTGACTAGTAAAGATAATGTTTCTGGCTTGAGAGAACTTTGTATCTGTGATGCTAAAATGCTTCATCATAAAAATGGATTTTAAATTGCTATATACAGCAAAGACATTTTATCTAACCCCAAACCATTCAGTATTATCAAAGAATGGTAATGTTCCCCTGGCTTGAAGGAAAAATATACTCAATTTTATTCTCATAATGCTTTTTGTCATGCTGGAAGGTGTTACTTTTGAATAATGCTTGACTGAGAATTTTTTTCCTGTGTTTGAGACATTTCTTCTCCAAGTAAAAACGCTGGATGAGCCTTTAGGAAAAAAACGTAAATAGCAAAATGTTGGAAGATAATTCCTTAATTGTTACACCACAAAACTCCATGTATCGAGTACTGCCAGAGCTCTCAAGCATTCCTGGACAAGTTCTCCCATTGTATTTTTTTAACCTTTTTTGAGAATATGGGCAAAACTTCTTTTGTACACAAGGATGTGTGTGCTTAGATTAACAAACAACACTTGATCAACGATATAAAAAAGGGGGAAAAAAGATAAAATCTAGGCCACGAAGGTTAGAGATTTCTACTCTCAAGTAACAGCTCTTAAAGAACTTCTAAGGAAAAAAAGGCAGAGTCTCAACAAAGTTAAAGTTTTCTTCATGTTTTGCCTGTTCACAGTGCTGTAGTTTTGTTTGTAGTTCAGATTCATGTGACTGTTGAGGGACTCTGTTTGGATGAAAGATTTGAAATGTTGTGATCCTTCAGTGTTTTCACTTTTATAAACGTGTTTCTTTTGAAGATGATAATTGCATTAATTTACCAGGACTGCCTATTTTTAGAGATGAGCACCTATCTCTGCACCCCAGGAGTCATCTTGTCCCTTTTGGAGCCAGCAGGGTGTGGAGATGATAAACTGGCATACATTGCTGTTGGGGGGCAGTGAAGCTGGCAGAGTGCTGGGGCATCCCAGTCCATTCCAAGGCAAGCTCTGTTTGCAGCAAGTCTTGCCCTTATGCACCAGCTTTGCTCAGTCCTCTACATTCACATCCTTCTTTGTATGCTTCTCTCATTTGTCCTGAAGAACTCTCCTTATCCACACCTAGCACAAAAAAGGAGCAGTAACTTCCTTCATCTGTAAGCAGAAGGAAAGGCACTGTAGAATACCTTCATTTACAGTGTTTTCTTACAGAAGAAAGAGGATTACTTTTCAGTCTGGTCATAAGGCAGATCAGTAAGTACAAATGGTCCCCAGATTCAGGAAGTAAATACCTGCTTTTCATCAGTCTGTGTGCTGACCCAGGACTAGTTCAAAACTCAAAGTTTGTAGGATACGTACTTCTGTAACATCATCATCCTGGTTCACACCAAGCCCAAGTCACTGCTGCTAGAAATTACTCCTGTAGTGAGGTAATGCTTCTTCACAGGTTTCTCTCATTCCCAGAATGTTTTAAAGCTGAGATACTGTTCTTTTTGGTATCATATTACCTCTTTCAATTATTAGTAGCAGACCTTCTAAAGTCACAGTTAGAGGTGACTTCTTCCTTCAGTCCCTGGACTGTTCAGAATTTCTAGACAGCGTGGGTCAGTTCTGTTGAGATTCATGTGTGAAGTGTCAGTGTTCCACCTGTCTCTGCTTGCATGCATGTTACAATTACAAAAGGGCCTGTTAAGATTTAGTCCAGGATCTTGTCTGACATCTCAGTGTTACCAGTTTGAGATTCTCGAGGTATATTTCAGAGCCATGTTCAAAATTGCTAGTTAATTAATTTCAAATTGGAAGTGTCCTCCTCAGCTGAGATAATTTCTGCCATTGAACGAGTCAGCTGCAGGTTTTTATGGCTGATTATTCCTATGTGGTAATGTTTCATAGCAACAAAGTGATGCTGAGCCCTTGCTGCAAGTTGGTCTTGCTCCAAATGGTCTTAAAATTCTAATTGAATCTGTAAATAGAGCTCTTCTTTTAGCTTTTATATTTTATTTTTTTTTTTGCTTTCAGCCTTGCTATATTTGTAGGGAGATGAGCAGTTGTGCTCACTACATGTTGTCAAAGCTCTTACACCACTGAGATTAAACTGTTGGTTTTCTCTTCTGACTTCAGTTCCAAAGCCAAACTACCAAGTCTCAGAAAAAAAACTCTTAAACGAGTAAATAAGTAAAGGTATTTGTTGATGTATTTACCCTATTTTCTGGTATTCCTTTCTTCTTATGTATCAGAACTCAATTGACAACCACTTCTGTTTCAAATGTGAATTCTTTGAGATGTCGCAGATGCCCACTGAATTTGTCAAGCTGTAAGCATTGGAGTATTTTTGGAGACCAGTCCTGCACTGATGGAACAATGTGTACCCCAGGATACAGGAATTACTGCTTTGTAGTCTTCATGTTGGGAGTTGCATTCTGACTCACATTCTTAGCTGACAGAGGGACTTGATAGAATCACTGGGTGCCACTGTAGAGCATGGCTTGTTCTTCCTCTCTTGTGAAGAATACACCTTTCCAAGGGCTCTGCATTCCTTAAAACCACAAGCAATTCTGGAAATGTTTCTTAGGCTGCTTTTACATGTGTGCATAAAGTTGGGAGATGTGTTATTGCTGCAAAATTCGATTGTTTGTGTATGACACAAAGAGTTCTGCATTAACTGCAGGATTTTGTCTCAAAAGTGAATTTGGCTCACAGTTAAAGATTCTCTTTTTGTCAGCTTGAACAGACCAATTATGTCTCCACAGAGTTGAAGCAGGTCAGCAGCTAAGGCTAAACTCTGGACTGTGCTCTGTTGGAGGGATCTGCCATGGCCAGAAAAGCTGATGTGAGAATTGCATGGCTAGCTTCCAGCAGCTTTGATGAAGAACTCTTTTTATAGCTAGGGCAGGTAATGGAGTTCCAAAACAGAGAAAATTTTGTGAATACCCATCCAGAGAAAAGACAGATAAAGAGGGCTTGAGGAGGATATATATATAGGCCTTTATTTTTTTTTTAAGACACAGTTTTAATGAAAGCTTTTTAGGAGTTGGCAGCATATCCAAACACCTGCTGCAATGTTTAATTAAAATACTCGAGCTGAATGGAAAGCTTTCCTCCTGACCTTTATAGAAAAGCGAAGGATTATTTGACTTCGCATAGTTCTGACAAAAAACCCTCTTAGTTTTTACAGGAAGAAATGCAGGTGATGAGTTCTCAATAGGAAAAATAGGCAGTTGTGATTTTCCCCTACAAAATTGTTTCAGATTAGCTAGTTTTATTGGACCCTTTTCAATTAATTTGTTTTGATTAAAGTCGCACAGGAATAAAGATGGCAATTAATCTGCAGATTAGAGTGTGATATATTGCAATACCATTTGTTTATTCTCTGATGAGTCAGGCCTGTGACATTTTGCTTATTATTTAACATTGCATGATTCACCTTTTGGTCCAGATTAAAACATGTGCCATGTCCTACAGAGTTTACTTACAACTTCCAACAGAAGTAGAGCAAAGCAAAGCACTTAGAACAGGGTGAATGCAATACAGTAGGAAGAAAGCTGTGCATTACACTAAAATCTTGACTCATTCAGTGAAGATGTATTGGCAGTGTGGTGAGACACTATGTTTTGTTTAAAACATGTTTATTCAGTTATGGTTCTTTATTTATCTTGGTGTTGTGAGGCAAAGAGATTTTTCACCACAATGAATGTTCTTGTGAATCAGCTTTGAAAGCATCTTAAGACTGTTGCATGTAAAGCCAGGGAGTTGTGAGAGAAATAAGCAAATAGTTGTAAATACAATGCAGTACATCTAGTTGGAGAAGTTGTTATTCACAGTTAAAAGATAAAGTGTGTATCATCTTGAAGAATGACTGGCTGAGACTTCACTCTTAAAACTAAACACCTGTTACCTTTTTCGTTTCTTGCTGTCAAGGTGACAGAACATCAATTTCAGTGTTTAAAATAATTTAAATTCTAATGTGGATACAACATCACCTCTTGCACTGCCAGTTCATAAACTGGAAAAAAAAAAGGTCAGATAAGTCTAATTGTCTTTTGGTCTCCAGAACCACCCCACACTTTGTGAAAACCATCTGTAAGGCTTGTTGAAGTGTGGTGGATTTGCTTTCATACGTGTACAATTTGGTACCTTTGCTGAATCTGTCCACAGCTCAGTTGGAAGTTTTATATCTGTTCACTTCAGCTTGGAGTAGGACAAGTGAGGTTTAGTTGAGGCAGGAACAAAGAGTTCCTAAAATCTGTGATGTTTGCAGTAGGTGACAAATTCTGTTTATCACTGAACTAACAGTAGTTTTAAAACCCTGGCAGAAACATTGCTTTATATGTTCTTACTAATCACAGGTCATCTAGTCAGGTAACCGAGGAGGAATTTCCAAGTCCTGGTGAACAGAATTCTTTACAATGCATAAGTATGGTGACTCCTGCTATAATTTGTATCTTTTTTCACAGTGTTAAATCATACAAAATGTGTGATTTAAATGTGGAAAGAAGTATAAGTTTTGCAGATTAATAGGAAATGGCAATTTCCCCCCCTTTCCTTGATGTGGAACACTAGGGCATTTTGACAATAAACTATACCTGTCAGTATGGAAGCCAATATGTAACGTTAGCAATCAGCTAAGAGGCACCTTCATATGGCTTGCATTAATCATACTGTCAGTTTTAATTCCATGGGCATCCTTCTTTCCACTTTTCACTGAGAATTTATTTCAGAGCATGATCAAAGCTCTACTGTTCATTACATTCAGCATTAGCTAATTTGGCTTTTGGCAACTCTCATCCCAGTTCCTATTAAATGCTGGCCATAAATTGAGATAAGCATTGTGCCAAAACATTTCAGGATTACCTAATGGTAGCATAGAGGTGGGTGTATTATCATGCTAGTTTGAAGACTGTTGGGTTACTGTAAAATTAACCATTAGCAGATACGACCTCCAAGACAAATTCACACCTAGAGTGATTTTTTTCATGTGTTCTGAATTGACTACAGGATTAAACAGATGTGAGAAAAATCTTGTTCCTAGAAGATGTCTGAAACAAACACTCGTTTGTGTATGCTCCAGTTTTTTAGAGGCTTTTGTACAGACAGTTTTGCAAGCGTGCTGTATTATAAAATACTTTGGGTCACGGAATATGCTGTGTTTATACAACAAGATTATTAGGGCAACTGTTTTTGCCCAAGCTACAGTCAATTAGGAGTCTGTATAGAAGACTGATACCAGAAGACCTTTTATTTAGATTTTTTTTTCAGCAGGTGTTTCTAGAACACGCTGAATCCCTAATTTGTAGTGATAGATACAAAAATGGCAAATTCTCTGGTGAGAGTGGGAAATACTGCTTGGGTATGTAAGTAAAACACCCTCTCTACTAGTACTTGGCCCTCTTTTTTTTTTCGTACTTCAGTCTTGAAGAAGTAATCTGAAGGTAGGCTTAAAATTCCAGTGTAAAAAAATCTGTAGAAAGCCTTGAACAGATGTGTAAATGGTGAAAAATAATGAACTAGTGGCTTTCTTTCAGTGCCAGGTAAGTTAGTGACAAAATTTCTGTAGATTTTGGGCTGCCTCACATCTTAATTGTTGTTGGAGAAAATTACAGAGAACAGTTGGGCTTCTAAATCTTTTCAAAATGTCTAATAAAACCAGGTAATGCTTCAGTTCTTTACTGGCTGAATATGATATGTAACAGCTGTAGTTTAAACACGAGTAAAAGTAAGTTACAAATAATAAGAAAATTTGTTTTTCAACAATTGTTGAATTTTGTTTCAATTCAACAAAAAAAGTTGAATTAGTAGAAAGCACGATGGTGCCATAAGACAGGAAAATAATCACAATTATTTAACTGACCAGATTACTTGTGCTTTTGAGTCTATTAGTGTATCTTTTGATGGAATATTTATTTATTTAATTGACTTCCCCTGATTTAATGAATACTTATTTAATTGACTTATGTTTAAATTTGTATCTGGTTTAAATACTTTCTAGGGCTTTCCAAGAGCAGGACTAAGTTTCAGAAATAGGACTGGCTTCCTATGCTAGCTTTCCAACCAGTCTTGTAGAGATCTTCTAGAAAACGGAAGGCGAGTACAAAAATATGTAAGGGCAGAAGAGGCAGCTTCCTTACTTGGAGCTGATGTTTCCAGTGTTTTATTTTTTGCTTTGCTTAACTCATTGCTTCTGCAGTTGCTTCCTGGAAACATGAGCACAGAATCTGTTTCCTTAAAGATTATCTTAACTTTTTTTTTAATTTAAAATACCCCTTTCTTGTTATCTTACATGTTAGTCTCTTGCTCAGGAGTGCTGGTCTGGAAATGTCTTTTTTCATTTTGATGAAAGCAATTGTAGTATTCAGAACAAATTTGCTCATTCTGAGGGAAGCCAATTCAGTAAGGCATAAGACAGACTTATCTGGAAAGAGGCGTGTTTCAGTGCTTCTAGAGGCCAGAGCTGCTAAAATGAGCCCAGATTCTCATGATGCAGCTTCATACTTACAGTTGAAATATTTCTCTGAAGTGCATATTAGAGCCTGGTATCTTTTTCAGCATAGACTCCTACTTGTGATGTCTTACAGTGGATTGGTAATAAAAAATACAGACCAGGATTTCTGCACTACCTAAGACAGTCTCTGAAGTGTAAATGCAAGGAGATGCCATGCAAGCTGGCATTCTTCCTTTCAAACTCATGAATTTAGGATGTTGCATTCAGCCACCCTGAGGACAAAAAAGAAGGCATTGTGATTCAGCCAATCAGTTTTAAGATCCAGATTCGGCAAATGACTTGGACATTTTCAGGCTTAAATGTTTTTATGAACCTAAATATATTAATAGATATGTTTGACACTAAACATAAGCTTAATTACTCCTTTGAGTGGGTCTAGGTTTCAAATGTGCTGGTGCGGTCAACAGAAGATGGGTGATCTGTTCCTGCCCTTCTGACAGTGTGTGAAACGTTCTGGCAGAAATGGAGCTACCCGGTTTCCTTGGGCAGCCTTTGTGTGTGTGTGCTCAGGATGTGAGAGGAGGAAGCGGATGTTCTGTTACAGATGATGAATGGACCGGATAATGCTGTCTGCTCACACTGCACAACACGTTTTGTAATAAGCTTCTGCTCACTTGCCACATTTTAGTGGGACAGGCCGAAATTCCCTGCTGGATGGGTACTTTTCTTTGGAGTTTTGTGGTTTTGTATTTAAAATAAATGCCTTCCACCTTTTGTGCAAGTTGAAGATCTATAGGTTAAATAATAAGTATAAGCTATTTATAAATAGATAAAAATTAGATTATTGTTATGTTGAGGCATTGTATCTGTGCTCTGAGGTAGCAGTGCACAGGCTGACGGAAGTTTCACCGTGATCCAAAGAACATGCTTTAGGATTCTCCTATTAGAAAACTGTCCCAAATTGGTCAAGACACAAGCTTCTGAAACATCTCTGGTTTCTGCGCTTTGTAGTGTCCTAAAGAAGCGCATCAGGTGTAAGTGCATGAACTTCTCACCTGTACTGAGCATACTCCAGTTGAGAACTGAGACAGATTTCACTGTGCTGGAGTGGCAAGAGGCATTGCATCTGAGGCAGGAAGGCTGCACTTCAGTCCTAGTGTTTCCCTGAAGTTTCAGCAGGGAGGAGACTGAAATGAGGGAGAAATGGGCTGTACTGCTTTGGGGATAAATAAATAGGGTAGATGGAGCTTACAGATGGTGGCAGGTATTAGGACTGTAAGTGTGTGCTTGTGGATGTTTGTGGAAGAGAAGATTAATGGGAGAGGTGAAGAAGCCATGAAATAGATCCAGCATGTAATAACCTTTTGGTCATTTTCTCCCCCTCCTCCCCCAGGATTTTGGCCATGTTTGTGGATAAAATGAAATTTTGAAGGAAAAATTCCGTAGTAATGTATGGGATATGTGATTTTAAAAGCAGCATTTATCGGAGTAGCAGAAGAAAGGCCCTTTTTGAAGTCCCTCAGCTGTGATAATTCTGTCCCATTAGCAAGACACTATTGAAGCCAGTTCAGTCTACAGGAGGGAAGGAAGGTTCGGTCATGCTTTCTTCTAATGGATATTGCAGAAATGTTTGCTTATAAATTTATTGATATCTATTAAAGACAGTTTAATGTAATTGAACTTCCTGAGCTGTATGAAAATCTTTCTTTGCCTGTATTGCTCCTTTGACAGAATTATTTTTCACTTTCCTCCCACCTTTTTTTTCTCCTCGCAGAAAGATGCACAACCCACAAACCTAAAAACTGTTGCCACTAAAAGACAGAATTTGGTTTGGTGGGGGTTTTTTGGTTGGGTTTTTGTGGTTTTGTGGTTGGTTGTGGGGTTTTTTGTTTTGTTTTGTTTGTTTTTGTTTTTTGTTTTTAATCTGTTCTTAGTGTTTCAACTTAGCTTTACTGTTGGAGCACTGTGATCTGGAGTCCTAGCAAGGAAGCTGATCATCTCTGTTCCTTCTGCTCTGACAACAACATGATTCTGTAGTGATGCATTCCTTTGGCAAAGGCCAGCAGAGGACTGAGGTTCCAAGTGAGGTGCCTTTCTCAGATGTTGGCTTTTGCCTAGGGTTCCTCACTTGTGCAGAGTTAGTAACCAGAGATCACCTTGCTTCAGAGTACGGACTGGTTCTAGGCTGGACGAAGTCCAGATTTATGATTTTAATTGGAAGTTTCTATGAATAATTATAAAATAGGCTTTTGATGCAAAATTTTATTGTCTCCCCAAGCTGATGTTTGGCATCCGCTTTATCAGCTAACCAGCAACACAGCTACTGCTTGTGTTCTATTTTTTTCTTTCTTTTTTTTAAATTTCAGTTGAGTAGATTTTGCCTACTCAAAATCAGGATTTGCTGTGGTAAAACCACTATAGAAATCAAATTAGCTGTTCATAATTTCAGGAATTTAACCCTAGTTTACAATTTCTGTTTTAGAAGAGATGAGGTTGGGAGCCCACTGCTGCAAAACACAGCTGCTGCTTCTGCTCTTGTCAGTGGCTTTGCAGAACAGAATAGTTCTTCTGGCTCGCCAAGCACCTGGCACGGGACCACAAGAGTTTGATGGCACTGCATTTACTGGGGGACGAGATTCAGTGCTGTTTGTGTGCTTGGCACACTGCAAAATAAGAGGGGACTTTGCTGTTGGCATTGGAGAGCTTACAGCTTGTGGGAATGTTACCCCAGGTTTTGCTCATGGTGGAATAGTCCTCTTGTAAAGGGCATGTTCTTGGAAACAACACCGCTTTTTAGTGGTTGCAGCTAGAAATAATGGTTGAGTTTGTAACCTGATTTCAACAAAAAAACCCCAAACCAAAAACCAGCTCTATGAAGAAATTTTTAATATTGAACAAATACATTTACACTAGTGTAGCAAATTTGGATAAACTTCAATATTTTGGTTTTATAATGTATTCACACTAGTGTTAATGTAACGAAAGCAGATCTTGTTGTCTTTTAGTGATTTATACTGTACTCCTAAGACATTTCTTTTTTGAGAGCAGATGTCTGCTTTTTGTGGATCTGACTTGCAGGAGTTATACTAAATGAGATTAGGAAATCAGTATGGGAATGTAACTGATAAAATGAACTTAACTACTCAGCTCCCTACTTTCTCTTTCAATTTCTCTTGAATAGCTACTTACATTTCCTTCGTCAAGTTACAATTTCAAAATGAAATATAAACTGCTAATAAAACAGATAAATTTATTTTCAAGAGGTTTAATGGATCACATGACCCAGATTCATAATTTCTGCCTTGACAGTTTCATTAATACTATTCCAAATTTGTCAATAAGAGCAGCTGGAAAAATTATCCGAGGGAGGCTGTTTATCTGATGTCTTTTTTCAGGTCCATGGGAGTTACAAGGTGGGCTTGAACTCAATTTGCAGTCTGTTATGTCCAATGTATTTTCTGAAGTCACAGGTCGTGCACACAGGGACATCCCCCACAGTCTGGGCACTTCATGACTGGTAAAGCTTTGTTTTCATGGGAGGAAAAAAAACATTAAAAAGCCATTCAGAGGAGTAAACCAAAGGTCTATCTAACCCTGTAACTTTTTTAATCTTTTTTTTTTTTTTTTTTTTTTTTTTTAACAATGGTCCTTAGTGGATGCCTAAGAGAGAATGACAGTGGGGCAAGCAAAAGTAGTGACTTCCCATATCTGTACTCCAACTTTTGATCCCTCTCTGGCTTGAAGATTGAGACAGAGGTTCTGCGTTCATGTGCGTTCATGTTTAACATTGTGTTTGTTGGCTGAGTTGTGCTAGCATGAAAACTACTTTCTGACAAGCATCTAGTTAGTTAATGCTGCAATAAAACTTGTCACATAGTGAAGCAATTAAAACATGTTGCCCTTCTAAATTAATTTGAAAAGATACAATGTTTTCCAGGATTAACTGCAGTTTTTTTGTTGGATTTTGTTCTCCTTTCCCTAGATGTCTCTTCTATTCCTTCCTCGCCTGTATCAAAAATGGGAAAAACTAAGTCAGTCTCTATCCTCCATAATAGTATTTACATTTCCTTGAAATTATTTGTTGTATTTTCTTAAAAGCTGTTTGAATTTGGAACTACTTTGAAGTCTCTGTGTAGAGTTACTTGCTTAGCTTATGTTTTAAAAACTCCTCAAGAGGCAGTACTTGAAAAATTACAGTTGCAAACTTTGATTTTCACTCCTTGATACGATTTAAAAAGTACAGGTTTTTTTTGTTGAGCAATGTGAGGTGAACCCCAGTGCAAATGATTTTAGGCATCTAGAAGTGACATTGTATAATGCTGAGTCTCTTTTTTACTGTCTGTTTTAAATTTTCAAATAAATATCCTTCTCCAAATGCCTCAATTTTTGTTAATTCTGTCTTAAGCATAAGATTTTAGCCCAATTCTATTATTTAGTTTTGAGTAATTCCCAATTTGATCTCTTTTTTTTACATTTACATACCAAAATTCTGTGGATCAATTACTCCCCTTCAACCTGTGATCACTTACAACTCTATTCTGCGAAGGAGTATTGTTTGTCTTGTTCAGTTATTGTCTTCAACATTTTACCTTTTTCCATTTAAGACATTCCTCCAAAGCTGACTCTGATGCATATTTTATTGGTGTGTGTTTCTGGCATAAACCAACATTATTTGCTATCATTTCTCTTTTTGGAAGAAAAGTTTCTTAGTAGCAGACAGTATAAACTAGAGGGGGGAAAAGAAAATCTAAATGAGTGAGAGAATGTTGTACTGTTGACATTTTTTTTTTAATAATGTGGTATTAACCATTGCATTACACAGCAATCAATGCCAGTTGATTCATTAATCTTTTAGTCTTTGTGTTTTCATTGTATCAGTTTTCAGCCTTCCTTTCACCTCTTTAAAGAAAGTTTTATTCCTTGTAATGTTTGTTTCCTAGACCTACTATGTTCCTGCAATACATTTTAAGAAATATTTTAACATATGGCTCTTTGTCATTGTTCTCTTATTACCATCATCTGACTTTTTACTTATATATTAGCTTTTTAGGAGTTTCACCACAGCTCCTGTGGAGTCTTTTGGTTAGCTTCTTGCTTCTGTAATACCAGAATCTGAGGGATTTTTGGTTTGTTATGTTGTTACTCCTGTGCCCAAGTCCATCGGGATCACACAGTTCAGCAAAATGGTATTTCAGAGAGGAGCACTGCTCTGCTTCATTTTATATTTAAAAAACCAGGGGAATTTGAGAAGTAGCTTGGATGTGCCATCTAAATTTAAGCACCTCCATGAGTATTGTCATGGCAGTGTAAGCATGTGCTTGAAGTTAAGCACATATATTTGAGTATTGCCTTATCTTGGTCAGGGTTTGCTCAGCTAGGAGCAAGTTCCAGCTTACAAATATGCAGTGTACTTTCAGCTCAGGCCTTGATAGAAGAAGATTTATTATTTAGATTGTATTTGACATAAGTGAAGAAACAAAACTACTGACTTGACAGTTTGGCATTTGTTTTTTGTGAGGTAGTGCATATTTAAGTGAAATTTAAAGACTTCTCAGTGACTAGGTTCAACAGAACTTCATGACTGTTTTCTCTTAAATTATAAAGTTTTGCAATAAATTATGACTAATTTGACATCTTATACATGGAATATTTCTCTGTTTCCTGGAAAGTTTCTGTTCATGAGTGTGCCACTTCTTTGAGGATTATATTTTACTTAGTTTTGTTCTCTTCTACGGTCTCAGGAATGTTTTTGCAATTTAGTAACTTCTCTAATGCAGAAGTTCTGTGTTTGCTCTTGTCTTTTATAATAGCTTGTTTTATTTGTATCATAACATACATACATATGTGTGCATTCACATATGTATGTTGTTATAATTTCATCTGATATGTATTTGTTTTTACATATATTTATATACATGTAAAGAATTCACTCTGAAACTGTATATACTGGGTGCAGTATATAATATAGTCAATTCCTATACACCAATAATATGTTTTAAAAGCTATTATTTTAGCTGGAATCACAAAACCAAAATTCAATTAGAATGTTATAGTATACAGTGAAAATAGGATTACTATGAAAATAAGGCAGACTATCTGTGTTTAGATCCAAATTATGAAAGACTGCAAACAGAAAAAACATGGAGTAGCTGAGGCCTAATGTGGTTATAGTAAGTTGTGTTGTACATGTCACAAGAAATCATTGTATATACCTCTGTTACTAAAATTTAGAAATATTATGCTGTTTTCTCCGTGCTTCAAACTCTATAAAATAGCATTTTTCTTTTTCCTTTTTTTCCATAGCACTTGCTACTAGCAATAAAGTTTATCATGGCGTTTGTAATTCCTGATAAACCAAGAGATATCCAGATGAAACTTGCCAAATTGGAATTTGAATCTTTAGAGGCTCTCAAACAACAGGTAAGAGCATTTCAGATGCAGCTTCATTTTCTCTTAATCCATCATTGCTTAAGAAGTGGAGCAGAGAGTTTTAACCTATTTATTTGTCCTTTCAACTCACCAATGCATGCAAATCCACACCAGGAAAATGATCTGCCCCTTCAGACAGCTTGAAATTCCTGGTGTGACTGGTAATGTAGTACCTTTTAATGTCTGTTGTCCTTGTGTGTGCAAACATTCTTTGTTTTTATATTGCTAAAGGACACTGGGCTCTATGAAACCTCATTTCATCCCCTGGAGGTGTCTGTTATTACAACACCAGAATTTCTTTCATTTCTGAAATACCATCACAAGTAAACAGTTAACTTGGCTCTAGTATTAATCAGAAATTGTAAACAGTCTGAACATGTTTGAAATAATTGTGTTGACAAGTAAATACATGTAAGGAAGTAGTAATGTTGCCCTATTTTACTGTCCATACAGTGTTCTTATTTTATTGTGTAAAATGTTATATTCTACAATGTACTTAACAAACATTCCAAAGCAATTTAGGAAAATTAGGAACTAGATTGTTTTAATGAAAGTTTCTGTTTTAACAAATGATTCTCTAGTGAAGAAATTCATCCTTCCCAACACTCTAGAGTCAGTGGTGGAGATCACAAGAGATGAAGAGTTGCATGGGATTGGCTTCAGTAGGATACAGGATTCTACAGAGCTGGTTTTGCAATGGTGGCATTCTTTAGGAGTTTCTGACTACAATGCTAGATGGGATTTCTAAGCTATTTTATATATCAAAAAACAAACTAAGAATAAAAACTGCAGCATTGAGCTGCAGAGACTGGTTTCCCAATTTGTTGTTATTTCAGATATTTTCACACTGTAGAGTGTGGTTTTACATGAACATGTTCGTTGTGTGCCTGACATGCACGTGTAAACTCCTCTATACTAATTATTACGTGTGTAAAATGGAACTTTTTAAAGCATCTACTGTAGCTGCATGTGACAAAATGATCTCTTGATTCTGAACAAACTGAGTCTGTAAACAATATGCTGCCTTCTGTAGTTAAAATCCCACCATTTTGTGTGATACTAGAACATCATATTGAGGTTGGTGCTGTCTTTCTTAATCAGCCATAACAAACAAAATCCAAATTACAGTCATATCTAATGCCTGATAGTTCTGTTTTGCTTTTCTCTAGTAGTAGGTCGATGGAGCTGGCCAGGGATCTCATGGCGTTTTTAGATAATATTAAAAGGAACAGGACTATATTTCTATTTCAGCTGCTCTTTCTCTGTTTTCATTTTGTAGACAGGCAAAACTGGGTCACCCACTGGAATGTTAAGGCCAAGTGAATATAGTCACCTTTGGTCACAATGTTCCAGCTGGAATATTTACAGAGTCTCTTTCAATATGAGTGTGCATGTCAGCAGTTAGGCCTTCATCTCCTATCCTAGCATCTGTGCATTCCTGCAATAATATATGCCTGATTCCCAGTTTTTCAGGGTTGCTTCATTAATTCAGTAGCAAAAAGTTAGTTGGGATTCCAGCAAAACCCAGAAGCCTGGGCTAGTTCTCACCTATACTTCCAGACTTCCTAAAGGATCTAGGAAGAGTATTGGCTGAGTTCCAAGTGCCTTGATAAGTAGTTTAAATGCAAGTATATGCCATCACCTTTTTAGATTTCCTCTGATTGATACTGTGCTATGTATGCCACAGACATGTAGATATTGGGCTTTTTTCCTTGTTTGTTAGTGATTTTTGAGTGAAAAATATCTGCATTTAAAAGTAGTACATTGGCACTGTGAAAAGATACCAATACCAGAAGCACATTTTCTATTCTTGTTACTGAGAGTCAGCATGGTAATTCATGCTGAATATCTTACTTTCAAGCAAAAAATAAGAACAAAATCCCCCAAAACATGTATTTAAAACAACAGGCATAAATATCTGGCGTAAATATGTTGTGGGATCAAATGTTATGGAGAAACTGGTTTGTATACTTTTGTGCAAGTATGCATCACATTCCTCTCTTGATGCTCTCCAGACATGCATTCCATTGTGTTTTACCATGTAACCTTTTCGAGTACTGCTGTCTTGGGATGTAGCTATTAGAAGGGTATTAACAATGCCACAGTGTAAACCTCTGAGATGCCAAAACAGATTAATAGGCTCTGTATACAGTGCATGGAGAGAAGATCTCCTAATACAGCTGCTTTGAACAGTTGTATTGATTATGCTTGGGATCCTTAACTTTTGGCAGTGGGAGTACTTTTACATCTTCATTAATACTAAGCTAATTGCTTTTTAACGTGGTACAGTGGGACTGTAACTATTCTGTGTTCAAATCCATTTGAAGACTTGAGTGTCTATTTGAAAGGGATTTTAGGAAATAACGTGCATCAGCTCTCTAATAGAGATGAATACTCATCATTAGAGCTTGTTTAAAAACCCCTTCTATATGGTGAAAAATGCCATTAAAAAAAAAAAAGGGGAGTCATTTTATATTGGAAAGTCAGTCTTGTTTTGAAGTTCTCAAACTTTAGGAAAAGTTTCTAAGAACTCCTGAAATGTTTCTTTGAAACATTTCTTTATGTAATTTGTGTTAAGAGTGTTGAAAAGGGGTAGACTGTTGAATGGGTTAAATAATGTGATTTATTTTGAAAAATACTTTGTTATGATACAGTCCTACTATCATAACAAACTTTGTTACTGTAACTCAGGAAAAAGTATGTTAATCTTTCTGAATCCAAACTGGGGGATGTGCTAGAGCTGTAGATTTTGTTTCAAATTTCCCTGGTATCCTTCAATGTAAGGAATGATAGAGAAGGATGGGTAGACTCTATTTTTGGGGGAGCTGGGGCAGAGAAGAAATTAGCGTGAACTTCATCATAGATGACTAAAGAGATGGATCAAGATTCTTGGAAGAGGAGGAGGAGCGACCCCTTTCACACTCCCTAAAGTGTTGTCAGGTTCTTTGTTGCCTGGAAGGAAGCCTGGATAATGGGCTACTAGAAATGGATATTGTCTGCTGCCACAGTGATGGGCCCTTTTCTGGTGAGCATCAGGGTCTTTCCTGGGGAAGGAGCCACTTGGTAAAGTGGAGTGAGGTGCCCGAGACTCTCTTTGCATCTTTGCAGTACTCTGCTCTGTTGCACATACTTGCTTGCAAGTGCAGAAGCATGCCATGCTCTTCAGTCTAGTTCTTATTTTAGGGAAGACTGAGTATAGATGTGCCTGCAGGCAGCATGGGAACAGTCAGTTAATTCTCCAGTGGTTCAGGAATTAGCACTGCATACATTGTACATGGAAATAATGAGGTAAAACTTGTGTGAGGTCACTATCTAGCATTTTCAGGGCAGTGACAGTAAAAGCTTCAGCTTTTACTAATAAATACTTCAGCTTCTGGATAGATCAAAGCTTAATGAATAGACAAAAAGCCCTCATGGTTGGAGTGGGGTCAGCCATATATCCTTATAAAAAGTCAAAGGTCCAGAAACACAAGACAACCACAGATGAAACAGCATAATTTTCATTTTATGGACTAGATCACAGTCATGTTTTCAGGTGTTAGGAGATCTCCTCAGTATTACCTTCTTCCAGCTGAAGCAAACATCAAATAAATACCATTTTTCTCTGCTGAAACTAGAACCAGGCAAAAGATAGCCCAATTGGGGAAAAATAATTATTCATGCCATTATTTTCAGATCATGAAATACAGATAGTAATAACTCCAAGATGATGTAAAACTAGTAGATATTTTTCAAGGAAGGATAAAGTGTTAAATGATGGGGAAATGGCCTATCTTTCCACAAAGTGCAACTACTTAGACAGCATCAATATGAGCTCTGAAAACACAAGCTCGTTGATATGAAAATGCCCGTTTTTTGTGGGACTTTTGCATTAACACATCTGAATTATATAAATTGGGTAAAGATGTTTTTCCTTGTAACATCTCCTGCACCAATATCTGATCAAAATAAGCACAGCCCTTATGGCAACAGTAGAGAAATAACTTCTCATGCAAGACTTGGCTTTTTCAGAGCAACTATAGGGGGGAAAACTGTCCTTAAGCTGGAGCAGAAATGCAGATATGGAGGATTTTTTGCTCTCTGCATACCTTCCCAATTTCCTTTACCTCCAAGGGGACCTAATCTACAAGCATCCTGTCATCCCTGTGCTCTTGCTTCCTTCCTTAGTGTTCTAGCCATCAGTGGGCAGTATCTTTTAACAGGAATGCCTTTTCCTTCTGATATGTGAAGCCTTTCAGCGCTTCCTCTAAAGAAGCGTGTCCATCTGTTAGGTATCTGGTGTCCATCTGTAAATATTCCACCAGAAAGCGACTCCAGACAGATAAAAGGCTCATGAGTAAAGGGCCCAGTCATCTGATTGACAGCTGTCACCCTTCCTCAACTGGCAGTAATGAAAAGGGTCAGGCTTAGTGAACACCAGCCGTGAAAAGATGCCTCCTTTATCCTCCCTGGTGTATTTCTGTTCGGAGAGTGATAAAGCAATGCAGTTAAGACCTTTTGCTCTTTCATACAGTATCTCCCTTGGCAGTTGTACCATCCATATGCCATTGCTTCATGGCAGTGGTATAGTCTGGATATCCATAAACAATTGCTTCAGTTGCTTTAGAGTGATGTCCAGGTGTTTGTAACTCAGTACTGTTCCCTCCTAATGATTTCCAGCAGAATAACAAGTTTTTTTAAGCAAAAGTAGGTGCAACACTCACTAGGATTTCTGCAGCAATGTCAGCTGTTTCCTGAAAATGGGTCTTGTGTCTCAGTTACCTCTCAAGGAAATGCAGGAAATTAGGAATGCTGTGACTGATCTCTGCATCATCATCGCTGACCAGAGGCTTCTTCAAATCATGACAGTGTGTTAACAAGCTTCTATTTGAAAAGGATACTGAGACAATGACAGAAAGAGACAGGTGTCTGTTCACCTAGGTGCAGTCATATGGAAAGTTTAAACCCTTCCTCCCTCCTTTTGCAGGTATTTTGATATGTAAAAGTTGCTGTTCTCTCAGTGCAAACCTTCTGATTCAAGTAATTTCACTGCCTTATCATTGCAATTCACCACACTGCAGCAGCTTTAATAATGGCAAAGCTTTCTGGTTTCTGACTGCAATTGCTGAAGTTTGCCATTTCCCCTGGGAATAGTACCCACTAGTGCTAATCACATCCTTTCCAGAAGGAATACACTGTGCTGGCCTGTTAGTGTGTAGCCTCTCTGAGAACAGCTTTCTGTAGCTCAGATCAAAACAGAAGCATTGCTGACTTAAGGGTCTTCTGTACTGCGTGACATTTGTGCATTCTCCTTGCACCTCTTCAAGCTGTTTTTGTTGCAAAGATTTTCTATGTACTAGCATATCATGTGTCTCAAAATATGACTGTGGGTGTGATGGGCCCAAAAGCTGCTTGACTTATCAGTGAGCCTCAGAAATGACCCTTCTCTTTTTGTGGGGGAAGGGAGAGAACAGGATCTTCATTTTTAACTGTCTAACATTGGAAGAGCATAAGTCATTAGTTCTTAACATCCTGTTTATTTAACATGCAAAATGGGAACTGAAGACAGTTTTTTTCTGAGTCTGAAGCAAACTTGGTGGATTTCTGCCTTATTTGATGCTATAATTAACAGAATTTAGAGGGACCTGTCGTTTCAGGACACCGCTGAAGCTTGTTCCATGCTTGCTGGCAATGCTGAACAAGCACAAGGCTGCAGTCAGGAGGAAGGGTAATAGCTGACATGAAAATACTTCATTCAAATAATCCTGTAGGAAAGGCTGATGAAACTTGAGCTCAAACATTGAATTTAGATTAAAACAGAATGCGAGCAAACAAACCACTTACTTGGTTTTGACACCACCCTCCTCCCAAAAAAATGCTTAAAACAGCGTTGTTTCTAAAGAAAAAATATTTTTAACAAAGCCTCATTTTTTTTCTGAAGAAATACATGGGTGCACTTTTTTTCATAAGCTCTACAGGTTTGTGTAATCAGATATAACTCACGGCTGATGTTAAAATAGAGCCATTGCTAATTGTTGTTGGTTGCTGTAGGTTTTTTTTTAAGAGGCCAAACCTGTTAGTTCAACTTCACAAATGCAATTTTTTTTCCTGGTGAAGAAGGTGAACACTTTCAGACATGTCAATATAACATTTGCATATGTTTGGTAGCAGCAGGTAAGATTCATTATGTTTTCATAACAGTTTTTAAAGCATAGAAAGACTTGCACCCAGTCATAGAACAGACTGTGCTCAAACATAGTTTTGACAGGGTATTTTAAACATTAATTCCTTTAATCCTGAAGCTTGCTTGAGAGTATAGTATTGAAAATTTCTTTCAATAGAAAAATGTTAGCAAAACAAAAATAAATTGTAGTCCTCTAAGAAAAGTAAAATCAAGTTTGGAAAGGAGATTTGTGATACCCCTTCTGCTACTTTTCAGCTGAAGGTGAGATGACAGCAAGTCTGTCTGGTTGGGAATAAGTTAAACATTTAACTATGGGACCCTTGAGAGCTAACAGTATAAATATAAACTTTTAAATAGGTATAATGAGATGATAGATTATACTCTCAATGGGAACAGAAACAAATAATGCACCAACTTTCCAGCAGGTGTAACTTTCTTTTTCAACAACCCATTTGTTCTCTGTGGCTGTTGCTAGGGGTAAAATTGTGCATCATATTATGTTTCCATAACAGCTGAGTCTCTCTGCAAAGATAATCCATTTTACCTTTGGAATGCTGACCTAGAACCTGGTGGTGGAATGAACATCAGTCAGTTCAGTACTCTCTTTTTGCCTGATGTCTCAGGTCATTGACAAGATGTGATCTCAACAAGGAAACCTGGAGTAAGGGAATAGGATAAAAACTAGGTTAAAATTGTTCCTACTGTAAGACTGCTGCAGCTACATGAGGCTTTCATATGCTTCAGAACCCAGAGGGGATCCCAATTATGTGTGTACTAGTTTGAATGCAAGGCAAGAGGCTATTCCACTTCCCATACAAATGAGGGTAAAGAGCACAGTGAGATTTGATCTCAAGAACTCTGGTAACAGCTTTTTACAGGGCATTCATGTGTCTGTAGTTACAGACTTCTAAATGTGGTTTTACCTGTTACTGAGAAGGTGAAGGACTAGAGTGAGAAGTATGAATTAAATCACTTCTCATGTTAAAATTCCATCAAAAGAACAGAATCCCATGGGCTTACACTTACCATGCTTTGATAATGGGATTGTCTTTATAGAACTGAATAGAATTTGATGATAAAAAGTACAGTATTTGTTGCAAGCAGCTCTGGACTCCTACACACCTATTGCATTTTAAATATGCTTTTCCCTGTGCCACCTCAAAAGATCCCAGTGAGAACAACGGACTTTAAGAGGAAATGCTAGTTTATTTGAAATAATTGAACTTGATTCTGGAAAGCTTTCTCTGTGAGGTGGAAGACAATAAGTAGGATACATCTCAACTTTTCAGAGATGATAATTTCGCCAAATTTTAGATGTTTAACTACTACTGATTATATCACTACCACCCCTCCTCCCAAGGAGAGCTCTGTCATCCTGTCTACAGGAAGAGCTCTTTCTGAGATGTAACTGGAGACCAAAGAGCAGGAACCCACAGAATTCCTGAAAAGGAGGAAAACATTTAAAAGTGGATTCATGTCTGCATGTTGATAGTGATGACACTTGTACCATGATTGAGTCTTTGCACACGCTGCACAATGTGATAATAGTGATTTTAAGAACAACTCTTCAGTATGATACGTTGCTTACCCAGCCACTGGCCTTTTGTTTGTTTTTGATTTTGAAAAAATCTCTATGCCTCCTGGTGCTGCTTTGAACACTCACACCTTCTGTGGTATGAGAAATAGCACTCTGATATATATCTGCCATTTCAGTAAAACTCATGGCAAAGGGTCAAGTTCTTGCCATATTGATTAATTTTTATTCTGAAATGAGATGTTAATCGCTTGTCTGGATAACATAAAGAGAAAAATAAGTAATTAATGTGTGTATATTTTGTTTAAATTCAATAGTGCATATTAATACTTAATTGTGTTATATATGCATAACTGTAGCACATGCCCTTGGTGTGTTGCAGTAGTCCTTGTGCAAATGTTTTTTCACACTTTCATCACAGATAACTTTATAAAGGTGGTTTCATGGACTGCTGCTTCTGGCACTTTCAAGTATCTAGTTCTATACCTTCTCCCAGCATCTAAAGAGCTGATATAGTTGAAAATGTATTGAGAGGGTAATTTTAAAAAGGTAAAAATTGATACTTGTCTCCATTTTGTATTATTTTCTCTATTTTTCAATCTATGGTGTTGACCTGAATCTGTAAGTTAGAGGCATTATTTTAATGGGAGGCCACAGGTTACTTTATAATCACAGGTATGTACAGACAAACCAGTTATAAACAGTGTTACCAGTGCATATAAATACAGAACATTTTCACTTAATTCACAAGAGACAGCAAAATCCCTTAGTACAGTCAAGGACTGTGTTGCAAAGTAAGAGAGGAGATGCTGCTGACACTTTGATCTGTCCCTTACTGAATCCATGCTCAGCACCATCTTTCCTTATACTTTCTGCTACAACTATGGCTTGAGGTTTAATCTCATCAGAGATCTCTTACTGCAAAGACCATTCCATTGACTGTCACAGGGTGAACATCCTGCATGGCTTGGAGCCCTGTCACACAAGCAGTGACAATTTGTGCAGTAGCTCTCCCAACTACTGCTCTGTACCAGTCATATCCACTAAAACGATTTTTTTTTTCTACAAACCTGTCTTAAAGCATTAACTTTCCCTCACCTTCTCATGTAGCTGGAGTTCAGGATGGAAGGAATGGTTGCTCTTCCTTCTCCAAAACTAGGCAAAGACTGCATTGCAGGAGGTTTCAGTATTGGAGTGCCTCTGTCTCTTGAGGTGTCTGTCTGGGGACACCTGTGTGGCAGGTAGTGCAAGTGATTGGCTCAGTCAAATTACTGTTCCCTAGGAGTCACTGAGTTCCCACAAGCTGGACCACATTTGGCAACATTTGAATTTTGGCTTGGGGTTTTTCTGCCACTCATAATTTTCTAGAACAAATTATCAATTCATATTTCATTTATAGTCTTGTAATTTATGCATATTATTTGGCAATCTAGTTTTGTCTACTTGTCCTTTTTGCTGCTTCTCAAAATTTGTGATAATTCAAAATTTTGAACGTAGTCAAATTTGTGCTGAGGAAAACCTTCCAAGTGAACAGATGGATATGAAGCAGCTTGGTCCAACAAAGGTGGTTTTATTTGTTTTAACTCCGTTGTATTAGAATGCTTCTGCAAACTCTACATATGCTCATCCATGTCAGCTGAAAAATAATCATGTCTGATGTAGGTATCTCTGTTCCATCAGAATAGACACCACCCACTTGTTCATAGAGAACACAAGTATGTGTTCTGTGTCACTACTTGTTTTCTAAGACTTGCTGTATCCATGATATAAGGAATTTTGCTATAATGTCTTAAATAATTTTGCCCTTTACCAGTATGCAGACTGACACCTAGACTGTATTTAAACACGTTCTTTAAGAGTTTGTGATTTCACAGAATTATAGACTGGTGTAGTTTGGAGGGACAGATAGAAGTCATCCAGGCCACATCCCCATGTTGAGCTAGTTGGTATAACTGAAGCTCCTTGTGGACTAGGAAAGGTCATATTTTTAAAATAAACACTTCCTGCAGAGTGACATTTTGTCAGAGAGTTTCTTGGAATTTTCTCCTATTTGCTTTGGACGATTAAACTAAAATCCTTTTTTTTTTTTTTTTTTTTCTGGAACACTTTGAACTGGATGAGAGATTTGCTTTGTGAAAACGTGCCATGCATGTGTCAAAACAAAAAAGCCCAAACTCTGTCACTGGTAGAGATGTAAGCACTCTAACTCCAAGTTGAATACGTATGTGTGGCAGGATAGCACCAGCAAAATTAAGTGTATGTGTTTCACAGATATGGTGAGGAAAGTAATATTTTCACTAATGATTGTGTAATTGTGGTGGAGAAACATTCACTGTTCAGTGGTGGACACTGCTTGATTGAAATAAAACTGGTAAATGATAAGGAACTGCAGAAAATTTGATCCCTTAACAGGGCGTGACAGGATGTCCAGTGTCTGAGGAAGATGCAGAGACTGTGCATGAAGGGGAAGGGAGATTGACAGCCCCTTTTTCTTTCTGTGCCAGCTCAGGCAACAAAACCAGGACCCTGTGTTGAGTCACTTCACTAGAAGCAGGCTTGAGGTATCAACCACAAAGAAGTTCTAACTTGCTTTTTTCTTTGTTTCTTGCAACTGGCTAGCTTCCTGATGAGGAGACTGGTAGCACTTGTATTATCAAAGGAACTTGGATTTGGCATTTCTTAATGACCTATATGATTAGGGAATTAAAAAGGAGCTCTGATAGTGTACAAGAATGCAGGAGTTGATGATAAGAAAGTCTGCAGAGATTAAACTCTGATACTTTTTCCAACTAATGCACATTTAAGATGCGTGTGTGAGAAGTCTCTATTACCACAGGGACATTTAATAAGCCTTTTGTTCCAGTATCAGCAGTTCTTTTTAATACATGTACAAGTGACTCTCATAAATTATGTGACAGCCTGAACCAGCAGTTTGTAACCTTCTCTGCCATAATACAGGGGAGATTATTTAGGGACAATTTATTTAGCTCAAGAAAAGGGTGAGAGATGTTGTTATGTAAGTTATGTAGGTATGTGTTTGCTTATGTGTGGAAGTGTAGTGGGAGACCTTCTTGACTTCTTGATAAAAACGTCATGTGGCCCGGTGTCTGAAATCAGACATCACATAAAGGAGGCATGATTTTGTATCTGTGAAAATAGGTGAGTGTTGGTCCAGACTAGACAACAAGGACATTGGGAACAAAAAGAACTTGAATCAAAGATAGTATGCCATTTCTACCAGCATCCACAAACAAATGTCTAGAAAAGAGTAGGGAAGTGTGGCAACTAGTGTGGTGTGCTTCCTCCTAAAACTCTAACAATTTCCAGTCATTTCTAGCTCTTGATTTTTCTAAGACATATGTACTATCTTTGTATTTAGTAATCTTCAGTAATTCTTTCTTCCATGGTAGTGTTCTGTTCCCTTTTGAACCATTTTTGGCTTTAGGGTCCACAGTATCCTTCAACAAGTGCCACAACTCATTATTCTTGGTGCCAAGGATATAGGTTTATTATTTGCAGATGTTTTAATATATTTTAACTGGCTTTGGTGGGAAAAGGTTTAGCTTTTACATATGAGAAGAGGTATTTGGCTAAATTGTTATGGAGGTCCTTTTCGCTTCTGTAATACATGAAATTGAGTTTCTGTAACTTTATTTTATGGGCTTTGTGGAAAATGTGATGTCCTGATTTACTTTTATCTTGTAAATGATGCTTGCAAATTTGCTTTAAGACAATTAGTATAATCAAATCACATGCTTCAGGGCTTTGGCTGACTATTTTTTCCTCTATTTGTGTATAGATGATCAAAAAATGTGCATTGGTGCAAATAGTCTTCTTTCTTGGAGGCCAGGTTAACATTTTGCTAACACAATGAAAGCCAGACCGATTACCAGATTTGGGAAAATTCAAGTTGGCAAGGTGCCTGTAGTTTCTTTTCTTCCATCCCATTACAGTACCTGAATTGATTTACCTAATCTGTTTGTTGCCACCATAGTGGGCATATTAGGTGCTAAGGGTACTTTCCTGTTCTTTTTGCATGGAAAATTGCTTAATCTGCCAAAACATGGAAAGTCTTGAACACTGCCAGTTTGGTAGTTGTTGTTAGACAAGGTATCATGACTTGGTGGTGGTTGATCTCATGGCCTGTTGTGTTTTTGAAGTATGCTGGGCAGTTACACCACAACATAACAGTGCCATGATACTGCTTATTTTCTTAAGATAGCTAAGATAATTTCTATCAGTTTGGACTGGGATGCTTAAAAGTCCAGTCTTTCAAACTTTGTTACCTTTATGGAAGAAGAAAATATTGCTCTGATGAGGAATATTTATGTATTCATGAACACATTGGGTTATTTACATGTGTAACTCTTATATAAAAAGTTGTATTGTGCATCTGACATTTTTATTTAATTATAAATTAACTTGAGTTACATCTTTCCTTTGTAACTACTGATTTACTTTATTTATTTCCTTATAGTCAAAATAAGCAGGTTTTGGAAAGTTCAGCTGACTATAGGCAACTGCTTTCCCTGGAGGCTGTGCATTTAAAAGTTACTGGTTTTATACTTAGGTATTGTGTGTGCATGATGTTTTCCAGCAAACATTAATCATACTGGGTAGCTTTGAGGGCAAAACTGTTGCGCTAAGATAAACATTTGAGAGTCTGCTTTAATGCCTAAAGCCTCTTAGCTTTTTTAGGTCAAATTATCTTGTATCCTCTGACTGTGTTTCTAAGCATGCTACTGCTAAATGCTACTTTTTAAATTCAGATTCTGTGTTCCATTTTTGTTGACAAGGTTAAAGAGGGGGTATCTCACAATTAAAGTCCCAACTTCAATGGCAAGAAAACCAGAGCAGTTCTACTTCCTTAGAGCTGGCACTTAAGAAGAATGCTGGTTGCTTCATACTTACAATAGCATCTCTGCTTTTTGTATTCAGCTAGTGTCATAATACTGGTGCAAAAAGAGGCTGTCAGGCTACAACAGTGTGCTAGGAGTTAAACTTTTTGTTGAACAAGAATGCATGAGTTCAGTATTTATACCTAGAGTTTCTGGAAATACTTTATTTTACAAATAATGTTTTCTGCAAGCTATAAATTATTACAAACAAACATGAAAAAAAAAGCATTATATACTGTGTGACTATCCTAGGAAAGGCAAATAGAGGTAATTTTCTTAAAATTCCTTGGGTTTGTGTTGATATAAGCAAAGATCTCAGACATCAGTTTGTAAGAACTGTTTTTTCACAGGATATGTTCAAAAGTTGTAGCTTTGTGAAATACTTGACTATTGCACAACAATTTTCTTTCCCTTCCTCCTCAGTGAATGCCCTTGGTTAATATTTGCCATCCACTCAGCTAGAGATTAAATTACTGGGGACTGAGAAGAAAAAGCACTTGTAAAAACACAGGTTTCTCCTGCTGTGAACCCATGGCTGTAGTGTGCAAAATGTGATTTTTCTAAAGTTAGGCTTACTGGCAGGGGATATATGTGAAAATGTCCAAAAAGCAGAGACCTCATCTGTTCCTGCTGGTAGCTAGCATGATGCCATTAGTGTCTGTAATCTGGGGAGCTCGGCGGGCGGGGGAAATGAGGGAGGATTGTTTGGAGTTTTTTTAAAATATCTCCTTGAAAGCCGGATAGTGAGAGAGTTAGAGAGGGAGAGCTGTCAAATAGTCAAATATCTGGGAGATGGTTTGGCTGTCACAGTATATGAAAGTTATGTAAGGTGTATAAGCATATTACATAAGAGCTCCCCCATGCTCCAGGTCACCGGCTGCTCTTCCAAAACTCACCGCCACCCGCCTGAAACCAGCAAACACACGCAGCACTCTTGGAAAATGGGCATCTCTGTTCTTTCTGCAGCAGTGGCAGCATGATTGCCTGAGACACACGTGTTAAAATATTCAAAAGTAATATAATGACTTGTAAGAAGAACAAAATCGAGTGTTCATGAGAATTTTATTTTTTTAACTGAGTATCAGTATAAAAGAGCAAATCACATACAGCAACTTGTATAGCAGTGGAATATGTTTCAATATTATGAAATGGTGGAGAGTTTTTAGGCCCAGCAGGAAGGGCCTGCTGTTTATATACAGTCTGAATAAGCATTTCTTTTCATTTGGAAAAAAGAATTGCAGCTCAGCAATTTTTTGCTAGTTATTTTGTTATTGCTAGTAAAATCTTCTGCAGATTTAACTTCAGTTCTCCTGCAAATAAAAGCATGGATATTTCTCATGGGGGAAAATCTGCTGAGGCTTCTTTAATCTATCACAGTTTAAGATCAAGATTGAAACGTGCTTGATGATGAACCTTTTCTACCCTCTGCAGCACATTTTAATGGTAGCAGTAAGAGCTCGATTTTTCATGCTTTGGTCAGATAACTACAGCTCCTTCCTGACAGCGTGCCACATTTAATTTATATTACAGGTTAATGGTTGAAATCACTGTAGTAACTGTAACAGATAACAGATGAGAGCTCTGTGAGACATTCTCTTCTTAAGTTATTGGGAAATTTAATTCAGCTTTTCAAAGGAGTATTCTTTTTCATCCCTCAGTCTCCTCTCAAAAACTAGCTCGGAGGTGGGAAAGGCAGCACAATGCCTTCATGCACGTGGCATAGAGTGTTTGTAAGGAGCTGCTTCTCTTCCAAATGTTCTGGAACACAGATCACATGTCCAGAGGCCAAATGCTGACAGAGTGCTATAATGGTCACTGTTCAAACAAAACAGGAGCAGCATTAGTTTCACTCTGTTCAGAAACAGTTTGCTTTGGTTGTGGGATAGTCACCATTAAGCTGAAGCCACTGTACCTGACCAACATTGAACTAAACTGAACACATTTTTTATTAGAGACTGCTAATACGTGAGTCCAGCCTATAGCCCAATTACATCTTCTGCCTGATGATGCTTCTCAGAACTGCAGTTGGGATTTGCTTTCATATCTAGCATTGCTGCCTCTGGTGTGGTCCAGTGCTGTTGATGCAATTCACTGCCAGAGTGAGGAGCAGTTCAGACCTTCCCCCCCAACCTCCTGCAGAAAGCTTCTGCTATTTCAGTCTGTTGGCTGGTCCTACAGTAATCTCAGCTTTCTGTGAACTCTACAAAGAGACATTTGGCAGAAGTTACTGCAGCCTGTTTTCCTTCTTCAGTGCCATGAAACACATTTTGTCACCTCACAGTTGCTGGGATGTCAATGTCTAGTTTGTGAGCAAATGCTTTTTGCTTTGTTAGTGCAACCTGAGTTTAATTTCTTTTTCTTGAGGAAGATCTCTGTCCTTATTTCCCATGCCTAGGAAGATTTCCCTATGAAGCCATCCTGCAGTTCTTGTTCTGTTTAAGTAAAAACAGTTCACACAAACATCCTGTCCATGTGTACCTCACCAGTCACTGGGAGCAAGGCCTCTGTAGGTAGTTTTTATGTAATAAAATTATATAATACAATTATTTACATGTGGAGGTAAGTATGTATATGCAGTATGTATTGCCTGTGTTCATCATGCTGCACTGCAATTTTTTGCCTCAGCAGAGTTTATATCTTACTGGTTCCTTATCTATAAAGAAATGGGGAGTTGGTTGTTCTCCAGTTGGGATTTCAGGACTGGCAGTCCACAACAAGCATGGGTGTCAAGTGTATCACAGCAAATCCATACAATATAACTTAAAAGCCAGTTAAGGTAAAATAGTGTTTCTTTAGTATTGAGTCTTTAGGTAAACAAGGGGCAAACAAGTTAGCTCATTGCTTTTACCACGAGTTAGTTCTGTATGTCAATCTGCAGCCAGATGGTTACCCTTGTCTGACAAAGTGTCCCTGAGTGTGAAATAAATGTGGTTTACAGAATCATTTGGTATAAAAATAGTCTCCTTCCCTACCTCTCTCAAATTTATTCTCTCAAATTTTGTACCTCCTTTTTGTATTCTGTTCATTGTGTTTGTTCTGAAAGGGTGTTGTCTGGGGTTTTGCTGTTCTCCTCTGTCTCTTTAAGAAGTTTTTCTAAAGTTCTATTTCACCCTTCTGTGTTTACCTTTTGCAAGAGTCTCTCATGATTTTACACAAACAACTTTCTTGTTATAGTAACTGTCTCCCCATGTTTACATTCTTCTCATAAGGAGGAGACTGCTGATGGACTGTTGGGTTGACCAGTGTGGTTGAAGAGGAAGATTCTCTTCCTCCAATCCATGGTCACTGCTAGAATTCTATAAATGTCGAAGTCTGTAAATAAACTTCCCCTTTTTTTGCCTTGGACATCTCAGCGTGTGAGTGTCATTTCTTTGTGTCGTGTGCAACAAAAGGGGTTTTGTCTTTGTTAATTTTAGTGTGTAGACTCCTCTAATCTTTCCAGTTTTGCATTTCTCTGTTTTATGTATCTTAATATTTCTTGTCTCCATGGGAGAGATGTTGTTAGGTTGTCATGCAGTGAGTTTCCTGACCCTGATTTCATAACTATACTCCTTGCCTCATTGCAGTTCACCCTGGACTCGAATCAGTTAGACATTTTAAAGTCCCTGTACAGTGAGTATTTTGTAAACATCATTTATTTGCCACTATGAGTGTTCCACAGCTCTACACAAAGTGACAATGGAATTAATCCAGGAAAAGAAACGAGCTGAAAAAAGTCATTTAAGTACCCATGGCAGCCTTGCTCTGCTAGGCAGTTTGTTTACATTGATTTTATAAGGACACAAACAAAGAACTAAGGAAGAATCTATTCTGAATTGTTCAGTTCACTCATCACAATAATCAGTATTTGAACAATATCTCCCAGCCTCTCAAATAGATTAAATTGCATTTAATTTACCCTCATTATGCACACATTTTTGTTACAGCACTCAAAATACTCAGTTCTTGAAGGCCTTCATTTCAGTGATAACAGAATGTGATGGTTTCCAAAGAAAGCCTGGTGCAAAAAAGCCTGAATACTGAAACCTGAAATTGGAAGTTGAGGAAGGTGGAGGAGTGACAGGAAAGGTAGTTGCACATGGCACATTTAGAAGATCTTGTTCCTTCATTTGCCTTTTAGCTTTGCATTGATACCAAAATCAAGCAATTTCGTTGTCTTCACAATAGAAAAAATAATGAGCAATTACTGCCTTCATTATCATGTTGAAATGTATGTTAACTGTGAGTTCTCTTATTCTATTTGAAGTACATTTCTATTTTCATAATACACTAACTCCTGTGCATGTATACACGTTTATACACCTGTGTGTGCCTCTGGGTCTGTACACAGCCATATACCCTTGTAACTGTGTTTTGGTAATACTGAATCAGCCTGTCCAGGGCAGTTTTTAAATGTTGAATCATTCAGTAGCTGCTTCATTTAAATTTTATTTATTATTTCAGGGTTTTTTAAAGGGTTGGGGATTTTTTTCCCCTTTTGGTGTATGTGCTGCCTATGGCCGCTATACTGCACATGCTTATGTGAAAATATTTTTTTTTTCTGTATGAACAGTATGAACTGTTCCTTCTCTTGTAAAATAGCTTCTATTTTAATCAGTCTTTTGAGATAGGGGTTCTGCAGTTTGATTAGAAAGGCATGGTTAATCATGAGAAATTTTTAGTTATATTAAATCCTGGAATGCTGAAGAAGTCTGGTGGAGTTTTACCAGCAGGAATGGAGAATGCAGGTTTAAGATCAGCAAGTGAGTGATTCTTTTACAGCTGAGTGGAAACAATAGTTTCTGCAAACTGGATTGATGAGTGAATGCTCTGGGGATGTGCTTTGTAACTTTCTGACAGTGGGAGATAATAGAAGGAGCCCTGTGTATGTGAGGAAGAAGAAATATTTTTAACAGCATAAAACTCCTATAGCTGATTTGGAGGTATTTATGTAGTGCTGGGTTTTGCTATCATAGGACTATTAAATTACCTGCACTAAATAGACATACTGGGAAAACTTGCTTTAGATATGCCAGTCTCCTCCATTCTCTGAAGAAAGGCAGAGAAAGAGGTTCCTCAGAACAGGCATCTCACTCTGAGTTCTGAGCAATCTACAAAGGAATCTACTCCTCTCTGTTCACTGTACATGGAGCATCTTGGGACAAGTCTCCTTCAGGGTGAAGTGTTGATATTTTCATGGTTAGAAACCAGCTAAGAACTTGGCTCATAATTTAAATCCTGTTTGAAAATGGAAGTGTTTATATGTTGACCAAGTAAGGGACAAAATTAGATATGTCATGATTTACTTGAGGGTGAATAATGGGGCCCATTAATACAAGACTGAATTTGAGCTTCAGAAAGTATGAGTGTGTAGTGGTTTAGTCACCCTAGAACAGTGTCATCCCCTACCAAAGGTCCTGCCTGGTAGTGTCTCTTCCTGTCCTTTTTTTGTGCTTTATTTAAACAAAGTGGCTTCATTGAAATGATGAATGGAATGTCTTTTTAAATGTTAGTCCTCATTTTTACAAATACTTCATCTAAACATAGATACATAGAAAAAAAAATGTATGCACAGAAGTAGAGCGTTGGGTATTTTTTTGCTTGTTATCCTGTTTATTTTTTTATAAATATCCTAGATCAGTTTAAAGAACAATAGGACCAAATTATACATTGTTTGTTTATGCCTGAAGGTTTTTGCATTTTCACTTTCAGGTTTGTTTCCTCCATTATCATAATCACCCTCTTATGCAGAGGGACAGTATACAATTGAGTTTCCTGGAGAGTGTTATGCAAGAATATCATAATTTCCCAAGGGCAGTGCAAAATAAATAAATATACACTGTTGTCAGGGAACAGCACTGCAAACAATTTCTCTTCTGATCTTAAAAACTTTTGCACCTGCACTGTCTATAAAATTAGCAGTTGGAAATTTGACTTCAAATTGACTGAATCCCTTGAAATGAACACACTAGAGCAGTCTTTGTTTCCAAGGCAACAGTCAGCCCTGTTCCTAAAGACTCAAAAGGTGCTTAAATGACAAGGTTGCCTTCAGAACACATCTTACTAAATTTAAATTTTACATTCATTCAGAATATCTGGAACTATAAAACTTTCCTAATGTGAAGTACAGCTCTCATTATGTCTTTACTCAGTCATTAAAAGAACTCACTCCTACAAAATATATTCCCTTCCCAATACTATACTCTAAAATATGTTACAGGTCATGCTGCATTTCCAGTTTCTCACTGTAACTATTAATGGAGACAAGTAGTGATATCTATAGCAAAGATTGGATAATACTTCCTATTACATTAAACTACAATATTAGAACTATAGCAAAAATAGATTCTGGAGGACATGGTAAAAAAACCTAATCGAGTATTTTGGCAGATCTAATCAGATGTAATGAAGAGCTCTTAGCCCCCCCAGGAAAACATATTTATGATAAATGACTAATAAATGCCTGATCAGAGTTTTATGAACTGTTTTTATACATTAAAGGTGATTTTCCAGGATACTTTTTCTGTGTGCTCATGGAGAGCTTTTCAAGACCTGTGTGGCCTCATGAATGAACAGTGAGTTTGAGGGAGAAGCATGCTAGCAAGGGATTACTTTTTGGCAAAGCCATGAGAAGAGTTAAGTTCTCTGTGTCAGAATGGAGTAAGTGGATGCAGAGTTAATGACAAAACTTCCAAAAGTCGGAAGAATTTAGTTTTGTGCAAAGGAAACAGTAGGCTGAAGAGAATGGTGAAAATTTAAAGGAATCAATTAGAAAGAGAATTTTAACTGTGACATTTGTGGTTGGGGTTTTTAATGAAAGAGAGGGAGGGAAGAGTGCAGGCATAAAGCCTCAGATTCAGCTGACATGGAGACAGAGGAATTTGATGTTGGGATAGGTTTCACATGTGTGAATGATTACATGTTTTCACTCATGAGCTGCAGATTCAAATTCTTACCAGATTTTGTAGATTTGTCTAGCTTGTTTGTGAAGAGGAGCTTTGGAAAATAATGATCCTGAGGCAGTAGTATTGGGGAGAAGTAATTTACTTGATCATGTAAGTACTTCTGCTGATCCTTTGAGACAATTTTCAAATTACTGTTTCTAATTCCTTGGAAATACATTGACTTGAAATTGTAACATATTTAATTCTGTTTATACAGGAAAGATTTGTTTTGGAGGTTTGTTAATCAACAGATATACTTCTGCGAGAGGTATCATTATACTGGTTTGCAAACCCTCAACTGTTTTCTAAAATACAGGTATTAAAACCTGTGTAGCTTTCCTGAAGAGTTTAAATGGTAAAATGTAGAAATCTGTTTCACTCCATTTCTTTTTAAAAGAGTCAAGAAACATGAAAGTCTTTATCTGGAATAATCAGCCCAACTCCATTAGGTTTGTTGAGAGCCTCTTACTCAAGCCCAGAGGGATTTTCTTTTTTTGGTGATGTTTGAATGCTTAAAATGCCTGATGTTTTTAAAGACCTTCTAAAACTTAAACCAGCATTAATTATCAGTACCAAAGTGAGGACTGAAGGTTTGTCAACGATATAATAATTGTAAAATGGGACTGAAATGAGAAGTAGTAAATTGAAGGGAACTTTGCAAACCACAGCTTTGCTCCTTGCACCCTGGATTTTTATTCCACCCAATATTCTTAGCTCAGTCTAAGTTACAGGATGTTCAGTGAGTGAGGTTGCTTTACCTAAATTTATTTTTATTTTCACTGTTTAATGGTGAGGTAAATACTTTTTTTTCCTCTGCCTAGAAGCTAACTGCTGTTCCTTGATTTATGTGGTGTTTATTATTCAGGATACTCAGTTTCTCCACACACAGTACAGACTACAATCTGTACTTAAGTGGCGTAGATTCAGAATTGTCTCATTTGCAAATAAATGGTTGCTCTACGTAAGTCTTGGATCTTCACAATTGTAATTACACTCACTACTTGTTTTTCTTGTTGCCTGCCTAATATATTCTTCCTTGTAAAGAAGATAGGGGTTTTTTTCAGAAATAATGTATGATAATGTAATCAAAGCCAAAGTGAGATCTTCAGAAATGCTGATGGATTAAGTGTCTAATTTCCACTGTCTATCACTACAAATTATGTGTGGCCTTTAGAAATTTTTTGAAAGTTCAACGTTCATTCATTGCAGTTGCCAGATAAAAAACTGAATCAAAGCTATTTATAATCTTCAACCTTAAAGTAACTCTCATCAGACCGGCTAAGACTACTTTTTGGGTGTGCATTCTCCAGAACAGTTTGTGCAATCCATGTGTTACTCATAACTGCAAACAACTGGAAAGCTCTTCATTTAATCCAGCAGGTGGAATACTTAATCTTGAGCATTGCTGGTCTGCAGAGAAGAGTTTTCAGTAGCCTCAGCAGAGACAAGACAACATGTTTCCTCTTTCCTAAGAGTAACTGTCTGGCTCTTCTATCCTGCAATCATTTCTGAATGTGCTTGCACTCAAGGTCTTGTTTTACTCCAAGTTTGTTCTGCTTTTTATGTCGTGGATTATGTTTGGATGCAATATGAGGAAATCAGTAAACAAAATACCAAATCACTTTTGTCCTGGGAGGCAAGATTTCATAGTAATTAAGATTCTGATGAAGCAGGTAGAGGTTTAACACAGTCTTCTAAAATGTGTTCTGTAAGACCCATGCTTTTGTTAAGCTGTCTGGTGCTCATCAGGTGCTGCATTTGCTGAAAAATATGGTTTCATATATTTAAAAATAGGAAGACATAATTATTTATTGAGGTATATCATCACTTAAATTTACTGTAGTAAATTCAAAATAGCATGAAATGCGTGATAAAGATGATAATGCTCACTTATGTGGCAGTCTTTCTGCTGTCTGTTTACATACTATACTGTAAATTCTGTAGTATCTTCTTATGCTTTTATGTGATTCAGAAATTTCAAAGTTTCATAGTAAAAAGCTTTACAGTACTTCTAAATATAAATAAGCTTAAAAATAAATCCTCCAGAACTGCAATGATCCATTTAATAAAATGCCCATTTTTATAAATGCCCTGAAATGAGTGGGTGAAAAATAGTGTGACACATCATGTGGGCTTAATCTGTTTCGTATAAATTTGCTGTGAAAGCTCTAGTTCAATATAGATAATGTGCAATCTGTTCTAAACATCCAGTTGTACAATAAGGGTAATTTGTGGGAGACAGTTATGGATCTCAAGAGCCCTTTCATCATGCAGAGTATTGAATTAATCTCCTCCTAAATGCTCATTCAGAAAGTGCCAGAAGACTGCTCTGTTTGGTTGCCATGGCAGATATTATTCTCCTGGCTCCTTTGAGAGCTACATTTCTATAAACTACGAGTGTTTTCAAGTTTATCAAAGCAGTAAGTTTTAGTTATTCTGACTTTTGTTGCGGTTGACAGTTTACTTCTGTCATATTCTTGCATTTTATTCTTTAAAAATGTTATAAAATTTCTTTTTACCTTCTTGCTCTCTCAAATAGAACAATAATTTAGAGACAAAAAAGGGCAAAAAGGTATTCTGGACATAGAGTCTTACAGTCTTTTTTAGATAAAAGTAAAAAGAAATCAAAAAATTGAGTACCTGTATGCTGAGAGACTAGTGAAAATGGCAGAACTCCGATAAATGCAGGTTGTAAACAGGGAAGGGAATGAAAATATTCTTATACAATAAACTTTTCCATTTGCATGTTCTCCCATTGCAATCTGCTTATAGGCAGCAGAGCTAATGAAACCTGATTTCCTCAGGATTTATGTCCTGTCTTTCCTGAGCCTATAGGCAGCTGTGCACATATCCTTATTAAAGCAGTGGCAGCTACTCTGAACTACAATTCTGTTTTCAGTGATAGGCTGTAGGTTTGGATTTCCCTTCATACACAGCTACTGATTTTCATAAGGGGAAGAGACACTTGGCATCCCTGAGACCTCTGCAAAGTTATGACTTTTGTTGAAATTAGCTGGTGGCTGGAAAGTGACTTTGTGGTCCCTTGCTCCATGGCCCTGGCCCTTTAGATATCTGATTCAGTGATTTTAAAGAGACATACTCTCACTGTGAAAACTGCAGATTCTAGGAGACAGTTGTTGCCCACCACTGAAATTTAGAGATTTGCTTGAATTTTAGAGTTATTATTTAATAATTATTTTGTAGTAATGCATACTGTCAGTTCAAGGTATGTGATTATGTTACTTGCTTTTCTAGATGCCTGTTACAATTTGGATGACCATGTGCTTTGAACACTTCAGCTACAGAATTTATTTTTTTATTTAACTCTGTTTTTTTCGTTACTCAAGATAATTATACTCAATATAAGCCTGTCACTAAGTAGACTAACAGGGTAATAAGTCATCAGAGTTTGCCATGAGATATTTGCCTGCATTTACTTACCCAGCTACACCTGTCAGTGTTTGAATCAGTGCTGAGCTCACGGGAAATTCTGTGGTCCTGACATCTGAAAAGTAACCTGCTTGTTTGCTACCCTGTTTCCAAACTCTACCCTTTTCTAGAGACATCCAGAAGCAAAGCTCTTCCTGGCGGTCCTGTGTAGCTGAAAGACTCTCAAATCTAACTTCTAATCAACTGTGAATATGTGGGAGGATACTGCTTTGAATCAGAGACAGTGTGAATGATCATGTGGACAGGCATTGAAGGGAGGAAGGGAAGCTACCCATTAAGAACTGGAGTTGTCAGAAGTTTGTTGATATGCAAATCTACCATTTACCTATTTCCAAGTCCTTTAGTTTAGGATAACAGGACACAGCATACATAAACTCTTCAGGTACTGGATAAGCAAGAAAGTATTCATTCTGCACTTTGTTATGAATATGCACCCACGGTAGGAAACTGTGTGTGGATGGCATGTGTTAATCTTCCTGGGAGAGGAGATTTAGTGTGTGCACAAAACCTCAGGGCAAGGCAGGTATTTAGAGAATTGAGAAACTCTGAGTAGGATTATACATCATAAAGCACTGGAAATTGATTCATTACCATTGCATTTTTCTCCTTAAATCAAATTTGTTTCTCACACAAGATTGTGGAAAATGCCATTCTGGCCAGAATCTACAGGTAGTTCAGACTGCCAACAAATCTGTTAGAGACCATCCCATTGAAACAACAGCTGAACTATGAAGTGGTTGAATTGTGAAGTGATTAAACAGAGAACAATTAATATAAGAAAAGTTGGTCACAGTAACATGAAGGGGTTTTCAATATGCAAGCAAAACAGGGAGTGGAGCAAATAAGGCCTGACGTGCTTATGAAGGATGTAAGGGGGTTTTAACTTGAATATCTGCAACAGCCATCAGTGCCTGTTCTTTCATTGTTGTGCAGGGCATCATAAAGACAGGGTTTCTGCTGCATTTGAAGGCTCATACACTTCTGTGGCAAAGCAGCAAGGCTTGACATTTGAGAAATTTGAGAGGTTTTGTGTTCAAAGAAAGCTGGTTGGGGTCAAAGAGCATGTCAGTCTTTAATTAGTATTCAGCATCCTTTTAAGTTAGCATGGTGAATCTTTTAGATTCTAATTACCTAGTGTGTAATTAATTCATTACACACTATGCTGTAAAAACTGAAATATTTCTTTTGACAAGCTGAAAATAATATTTTTTATTATTCATACAGAGAGTAGGATATTGAATGTTGTATGTAACAGATTATGAAGTACTAAAATGTATTCTGGGGTAATTTAGCAAGCAGACAACAGTGGTGTTCCTTTAACCTTCTCTTCCTGAAATAAGTATTAAGCTGAGGTGACTGAGATTCTATATTTTTGTCAGCTCAGTGTAACATTCTGCTAAGAACTTTCTGAAATCGTGGGGCACATACTGCAGCTTTCTATAGACAGGCATCTATACATCATTGCATGTGTATATTGCATCAGTCTCAGTGCTGCTCTCTTATAGAAGCAATATTATGTTGCTGCTCTGTGTTTATTTACTAAGAGACGGAAGTCTCCAACATTCCGAGGGAATTTTCATAAAAACCAAGTTCATTTATGTCCATGGAAAGCAGCTCACTATTATATAAACAGCTATGTGCTTAACCGAGAGAGTTAGTTTTCCTTTATGTGCTCTCAGGATTGGTTCTCTTTGATGTGCAGCTCTATGAATAACAAGTAACAGGGCATGGGGTGACAGGTAGCTCATGTGCAAAAGAGAACACTGTTTAGAGCAGGTCTTTTGGGGAGATAATGTCTTTTTTGCTTCTGAGAAGCAGGCTGTCAGGAAGTTTCAATGGTACTGTTAGGCTCTGCATACTAAAGCATGCTTTTTAAGATGCCAGCTCATATAAAACGGATTAGAGAAGCCAGGAGGAAAATATCTGCCAAAAGAACCAAATTCAGACAGATACTTTTTAAAGCTTTATTGTATTTTAAAGTTCTAGTAAAATAAGTGAAAATTAAATGGAAAAGAAGGATTGAATAAAATAGAACATTTTATAAGTGAAGGTACTGTAATACTCTTTTTTCTTTTTTTTTCCTTTGTTTTCTATTGACAACAAGTAAAACTTCAGCTATCATTTCAGAGCAGTTGTGCCTCTGTAGTTTGCTAGGTTATTCACCCAGTAATAGGAACAATGTGTGCTACTTATGGCTATATATCCTCTGAAATAAATTGAAAACAAAGATTTCCTTTTCTGAGAAGCATTTGCAGAATCTGAAGTTTATTAGTTTAGTTACCCTGTTTGGTTCTGGATTGGTTGGTTGGTTTTCCTTCCTCATTTACAGGCATTGCTGACTTTTTTTTTTTTTTTTTTTTGAGAGTGCTTTAGTTCTTGAATCTTTGTTAAGGCTGTGTAGACAATCTATGATTTTTTTTGTCTGATTACCTTCTTTTCTTAGGAGATTTTTTTTAATCTATTTCCTCTGATGATAATAGTATTATTTATATTCCACATGCTGTTTTTTTGTGGGGTTTTTTTGTTTGATTGTTTTTTTTTCTTCTTTACTGTCTCAATTTTTGTTTCTTGTGGAATAAATTACAAAACTTCCAAAAGTCAGAAGAATTTGGAATGTGTGTAGAGAAATGAGCCATTGCCTGGTCTATCTATCTTGTTATCTCAGAGCAAAGCTGTTCCAGAGCAATATATATTGCAATAGTGCACTTCTCAACTCAAGAGTCTGCAGCCTTTCTGTGACCTCTCCTTGGTCCCTCAGAGCAGAGGAGGCAACATTTAAAACATACCTTGTTGGAACAGAAATTGTTATCTTGTCAGACACTGAATGTTTGGTAGAGTATTGGTTTATTAAGAAAGAAAAATACAAGCCAGAAAGGACCATCTCCCAGGTAAAACTCTGGAATTAATTAATGGGGCAGTTGAGCAGAAAGGATGGAAAAGTGAGGAGAGTAATTATCCCTTTCTAGAGAAAAAAAAAAAAAGGAAGGAAAAATGCAACAACTCTAAAACCCCAGGAAAAAGCAACAAAGATATTAAACGTGATGAAGCAATGACTTTTCAAAGATGAAAACCTTGTTTTTGATACTAGAGCAAATGCTTTTTTCATCCTGGAAAAAAGAAGGCTCTGGATTACCTAATTGCAATTCCAGTACCTGAAGGGAGCATAAAGGAAAGATGGTCATTTATATGACCATGCAGTGATAGGACAGGAGGTTATGATTTCAAACTGAAAGAAAGTAGGTTTAAATTAGATATTAGGAGAAAATTCTGAACTGTGAGGATGGTGAGGCACTGGAACAAGTTGCCCAGAGAAATTGTGGATGCCTCATCCCTGGAAGTAAAGGCTGGCTTGGATGGGGCCCTGAACAACCTGGTCTAGTGAAAGGTACCCCTGCCCATGGCAGGGGAATTGGAAATAGGTGATCTTTAAGGCTCCTTCCATTTTGAGCAATATTTTTCTAATGTTGTCCAGAATGGCTGATCAAACTTCCAGGGACGCGACCAATTAGGGTTCCTTCAAAGACATGTTAAAAGTTTAAATTTCAATGCAGAGAAAATACTTTGCAGGTTTAGCAGACATGGGCAGGCATGGTGACTCCATAGCTTTTGATAGGAAAGAAATAGGAAAAAGTGGAAGGATTTAAAAAGTTTTTGTCATTGTTTTTGTAATCTTCGTGTAGGATATAGTACATCTGCCAGAATGGGTCACCAAATTCAGGTTTTTTGTATTCAGGTCAGATTCTGAGAAAAAATAACTGTGTGTTAGGTAACTATTTATTCTGCAGTGTTTATTTAGTTGTAGCACTTAAAGGGCTTAAGCACATTAAGACTTCTGTTGCCTTAGCTCTCTATAAAAATGCACAAGTGTTAAGTTCCTGCCCCAGAGGTCTTTTTGGGTGTCTGTGCAGCAGGTACAGGTCACCATCTGCTTGCCCATGCAAGTTTCAAAAGCTTTGTACAGTTCTGCCATGTGTGTTGCTTTTGATTACCTAGGAAGAAAAAAAAAGACTTGAAAAAGTTTAGGCAGCAACACAGCCTTAGATGTTTAAGAATAATTTTACATGCTGTTGGAAGAACAGGACTGTCCATAACACAGCAGGGATTGCTGGATATTTGTTGAAGAGGAGTTCTGTGTTTGAATAGTTTGAAATAAATTGAATAACTAAAGAGGTCTGTTTCTGTGAAAGGGGGTGGGGTTGTTATTAGCATCTTCTTGAGCTGGTGGATTTTTTTCAAAAGGTAAGATTACTTTTATATATAAAAGAGGAGTAAATGTGCTAAGTAGATAAGGTTTTTGTGACTCTTGGTCCTTCCTGATTTGATCCTGATTGATCAAATCAATCAGCCTGTCTTTTTCCTCTTTGGGGAGATGGAAAGGTCTGCTCTTAACACATTTTAGCTAACATTTGGTAACCAGTAGTGAGGTAAATTCCTAATGAAATGAAATGAAAGACAGATGGGTTTGGGTTGGTGGAGGTACTGTTGAGTAAACCCAGAATTTAACTGGTCTGCCAGTTGAGAAACTCTCAAGTGGCTAAATTAGACTCGCATGTGGCAAGAAGTCACCTTTCTTCTGCAGGTGGGACACACCCAGAGCTTCCCTTTCTTGTTTTTAACTTGGTGATGTTGAAATTACCAGACCCAACCATTAATTAGTTTAACCAGTAACTTCTTCTCTGGGAGTGATCTGTCCTGTTGCTTCCATGAGAAGTATTTGAAACTGTAGGGAACAATTAAAACTTTGGAGCAACAATTAATGGGAGCGGTTGCTTACTTGGTGTATCAATTAGTTTTAAGCTTATCTCTTCAATAGGGAGAATTTTCATATCTGCTTCACAAATGAGATTGTTTTTAATGCCACTGTGAATCTTCCAGTTCGTTGCATAAGCATCTAATACAAGAGCATTTATAAGGATCATAGTGATTCTGAGCTGTATTTTCTTTTCTGTTTTTTCACTGATCAGCAGAAATCTTGAAAGGAGATTCAGCCATTCACTAACACAGGCCAAAACCCTCTTTTCTTCTTTTTTTAGTCAAACCCCTGCAGATTTCAGAAGACAGAAAACTTATGTAACGTGTTATTTATTTATTTTTTTTCCCAATAGTATTGGTGATTATTCCCATGTCACAGAAAGATGAAACAAAGTCAAGAAGCAAGTTCAGCAGATGGCAATTTCAATGGGATATGTTTCTTTGATAAAAAGTTAATAGGAAGGCAAAATTCTAATATAATTACTTGAAGGTTATGTATATGAGATTCATACCAAGTAATATAGAGTAACATGTATAATACGTATTTTAAATTAGTGCTCAATGCTAATATACTGCCTGCTGAAAAACTCCTTTGCTGGACTGAAGTGTAAATTCCTTATAACACTATGGTAGCAATATTGGCCTGTTCCAAAATATCACAGTTACAAATGATGAAGGCATTGGGAGGATAATTTTCAAGGTAGCAAAAACCAAAACCTAACAGCCTCCCATTAATATTGTGGATAGTGCCCCTTTAAATACAAACACTGTTAAAGTCTTCTTTATGAATGCATTTTATTTATTTTTAGATAGATAAATAGATGCAGTATACAGGTACAGAGAGAGGGAGAATGAGAATCTGGGTCTGTCGATTCTGTTCAGATCCTTGGTAGGTGCATTCTTACACTGGCTAACTGTAAACCACAGCCTTTGCTGTATTTCCTTGCACCACTAATAATTATTGTAATTTCCTATTGGCAGGGGAAATTATGTGCTGTCATTTAAATACATAAGAGATACTTGCTTTAGTTTATTGAAGAAATTTTTGGCTGTGGTTGTGAAATGTTACTATTTCAGGAAAGGATGAAACTAATGGCCATGGTTCTTGCAGTTCTGTTGGTCCTATCATGGTGTGTCTTTACTTTCTCGTTGTTTCCAGTGCCAAGAAGGAAGCAGGAGCATGTGAGCACTGACATATTATCAAGCACAAAGTGCAGAAAATGGATTTCTGCAGCTTGTTAATATTTTGCAATTATATGTCCTGTCCTAGCTTGCAGATTTGATTTGCCCTGAAGGATCTGTGGAAATGTGTGTTCACCTTCCATCTTATACCATCACATAAATTTGCTGTGAATTAGCTAGGTGACTCACTGGATAGTATTGACTCACTTTACTGATGCAAAATCATATGATGTTTTCAGCACTTATTTAGAGTCTTTTCACAGCACTTACTGGCATGTTTGTTAAAATATGGTTGGTTTGACAGATGTAACAACCTATTTTGTAAAGGTCTTACTATAAAATTTACAAGACAACATTTTCTCACAAATGGTAATGTTGTACAGTGTTTCTATAGCAATTGGACAGTTTTGATGTGCTACAGCTAATATATTGAAGAGAAGTTACTTTAGATGCTTGTGTTGCATGCTAGATAATGTATTTGTTGTGATAGATTAAAGTTGAGGAATAGGAGTGTGATGGCACTGGTAACCCAGGGTGTCCAGTAAAAGCACTTGGCAATGTATAACAGACATTCCAAAGCCAAGCCTCGAGGTCTGATAGAATTAAATTAGTGTGGCAATTTAACATGAATCACAATAGTTAATCCCCCAGTGCATGCTGAAGCTGGCACCATTAGCTCTAATTTCCATTGAAGCAAAAGAAGGAGGTCAGTCTAGAACAGCAGCTGGACTGGAGCTGCATATATCTGTTCCACACATTTATTTCTAGGCTTCAATTTATTGTCTGGTTTTATCCAGCCCCTCAGACAGAGCAGAGCCCCAAAGCAGGGCTGTGCTAGTGGTACTTTGTCCTTCCTTTGGTTCCCACTGCTCCTGAAAGGCAGAGCAGGATAATGGGAATGGGAGGAGGAGTGTGGCTCTCTTCCCACTGGGAAGCTGCCAGCATCCAGGGCCAGTCTTCTAGGCAGTTTTTCTGCCAGCAAATCTGACCCTTACCCACCTGTGAATTTGGAGGCAGAAGGAAAAGATTTCTCATTTTGAAGGAATTGAAAGTGAAAATAAAAGGCAGAGGGTACAGCTAGGACAATAGAACAGTGGGGAATCCACAAGGAATTAAATAAGGAAAGAGAATAAAATGCCTTAATAAAGCAAAAATACTTTAAGGAAATTAAAAAGCAGAAAAAGAAAGGAGGAGTGTTATCAAGGCATATGGAAAGTTACTCTGTGCATAGAAAGCCTGAACAGACACAAGGTTCATGTTGACAAAGTAAAAGAATAATTGCCATATGCATGACCATTTTTTGTAATCATTCAAGTTTTGTTTAGAAGGTAACAACTTTAACACGAAGTTCTAAACTTAAAAACCACCATGTTTTTAAAAGAAGTACTTAAAAATGTAGATGCATTTTATATAATACATATACTCTGCCTTATTGTATTGCACAAAATTAAAATTAACAGAAAGAAACTGGGATTACAGGGTTGACAAGGCATGAAAATAATAAAATTAAATGGTTGGAAATTGTTCGTCCATTTTTTTTAAATTTAAACCTCATCCCAAGATCTTTTTCTGTAGTTTCTCAGTTACACAGCATAGGTTGTTCAAAGGCACTAATACTCAACGTATCTCCAGGTCAATGTTTGTCTTCATATTACAGAGCTGCTTAAAATATCATCACTCTTCAGACTGAAAATAGTTTCTCTTATACAGCTCTAATTTGCTCTTATACAGCTTTAATTTAATAAAATTAAATAATTTTTATTGCAAAACAGTTTCATAAAGCTTTGCAAAGAAATTGCTGATGGTATTAAAGGCAGAAAGACACAGAATTTTGTGAGAGTCTCTGATACAGTGCAGGTAACTCTGAACAGGGGGCTGTGGAGGCAGAGCACTACATCACTTCAAAACGAAGGTGCTGAGCAGCCTACAGCAAAGAGATTTTCTTCCCACTAATGCATTGGAAAAAGGGAAAAAGCATTTTGTTCACTCGTAACACAGGAACCTGTGAAGAGAAAGTGAGAAAGTCTGGTTTCACTGAAGTAAAAGAGAACTGTGCAACTGCCTTCATGGAAACCTGACCTTTACCCTTTGCTAGGTTGTTCAAAATTGCAACAGGCTTAGCAGGGCAATTTATAAAGATTATAAATGTATAAATATTGCCATGCCTATAATTTAGGACGTTGTCAGCTGTTACAGCTTTACTCATTTTGAAGAAATGCAGTTATAAACTACCAAGCCAACCTTTTACTCTCCTACCTGCTTATTAGACAGTCTTTTGTAGTACAGTGTGAGTAATGCTCTGTGTCCAGTTGTGCCTCTTCAATAAAAATGGCACGTTCAGGAAGCTGTGCCCTTTGTGTACATGTGTATTTGCATACTGGTACCAAGGCCCCTAAAGTGGCAATATGCAGATGTCTGGGATGGAGTGAAAAGCAGGAATGACATACATCTCCCCATCCTCTGCCTGTGCTTAGTTCAAGAACTTCCTGAGCCAGATCAAACCATAAATCCACCGTAACTAATTTGAGTAACTGACTTTATCTGATCAGACACATATCGACTTAAATATAGATTTAAGAGCAAATCAATAGCCTGTAATCAGTTGATACTTATGTTTGGCCCAGTGTTTAAGGGAAAACAATTTATTTCTTTCCATGGGTGCATAGTCTTCCCAAGCAGCTGGGAATGTGGCAGGAGAGAATTTTCAGAGGTCTCTCTGGTGAAGGAAGAAATTCTGTCAGTGGTGCCATTGCCATTTTGTAAGATATTTAAAGACCTATTTGACACACTTTAACTTTCATAGCGTTGATTGCTTTAGAGTAATTATAAAATTACTGTAACTAGAAGTGGTTTACTGGCTCTGTGTTGATTATTTTTCACTAGACTGTAACTAGGCAATCACAGAGGCCTCACAGGAAGTAGAAGAGAGCTTGTCTTTGAAGAGAAAAGCAAGAATGAAAATATTACTCAAAATTACATTGTAGTAATGTGCTTGGGTCAGGACAGCCTCTGCAGGGGAGGAAAACAAATAAGATTGCCTGGCAAGTCCCTTCATTGCTGGATTGGATTTCTTGCCTAATAAATTCTAGAGTAGAATTGAGAATAGTTCTTTACCAAATAATCTAAACATTGACTAGTCTTTCCTACTTTACTGCATTAAAATATTTTTTTAATGCTGTGGTAACATTTACTTTAGAATTAAACTTACTTTTCATGCTGATACAACAGATAAACAAAAAGACAAATTCCCTCTTAAGAAATACCTCCCTTCACAACATGGTTACTTTTCCTATGTGTCTGCCCAGCGTTGAAGTCTGATTTCTCAACATGTAGCTTGTACTTCAGGTATACTATAAAATTTTCTACTTATATTTTTCAGACATTTGATTTCTCTGGCATTTTCTGCTGCATTTGTGAGGCTGAAGTTTCTTGCCTGCCACAAAGAAATGGGAATTTTGTACTTGCAGCATTGTGGCTGCTGTGTGGTAGCAGGGCAGAGGACAGCCATACCCCCTGCAAATTTTTCTGCTTATTTATGTCAGATTTATGTCACGACGGTAATTTCCAAAAATAGTGCCTGAAGTTGGGTTCTTAGTTTCATATCTGGAGGCTGATCTAAATTACTCAGTGAATGTCCTGCACAGAGGAGTTCTTTTCTTGTTACTTGTTTTATTTGAAACCAAGTTGGGCTCTTTATGACTCCACAAACTAGAAACTTTGGAGAGAAATGGGAGTCCTGGGTAAAAATGAGACCACCTGGGCTTGGGCTGGGGCTAGCCATGCCTTTTTGTCCACTGGCAGAGCAGAGGGTGGGTAGCACTTTAGTAGTGCTTAGGTGTTGGGGTTTATGTGCCTGAGTTCCAGGGATTTGTGTCCAGAAAGTAGTGGAATATATTTTTTTGTCTTCTGAGGGTTGAGCATAATTCATTTTGAGAGACTGTCTCTGTTTTCACAGAGTCTCTTCCCTGCTGTTGCATGGATTACAAGGAGACGCGTTCATGCTCTTTGAGTTTTTCCTCTGCTCATTTTGTGGCATTAAATAGTTTAAACTGGTCTCTTGCCTTTTGTACAACAGATTTGCTAAAGGATGTTGGCAAGAACTGTGGGTTTTGGCCTGTGCAGTTCCGGAATTGATGCTGTGTGGTCTCCCCTGGCTAAACCTCTGTGACGTGGGTTTATGCACTCGAGGGAGGCTTGTGTCTGTAACCCAGCAGGCTCCTTCCAGCTTTAAGCTGAAAAAATGGAAGCACAGAGTTAGTCTGAAACATATCCTCTGCAGAAGCTGTAGTGAGCTATTTTTTCTATCACCCAAGCACCTGGCCACTCGAGAAGCATGTGGAGGAAAACTCTCACTGTCCCCCTGCAGTGCCAGCGACTCCCTTCAAGCCCTTCACCACCACTGCTGGTGTTCCCTCAGAGGCTGTTTGGCTGCTTTCAGCTGTGCCTCCTCCATCATGAGGCAGAGTGAGTGCAAGGCATGTGAGCTTAAGTGTAAATTAGCACAGTTGAGCAGCCTGGTTGTTAGCCAGGCTTTTACTGCTGTCACAGAACCACAGAATGGGTCAGTTGGAAGAAACCTCTGGAGATCAGCTAGTCCAACCTCCCTGCTCAAGCAGGGACCCCCAGAGCACGCTGCTTAGGATTCTGTCCAGATGGCTTTTGAGTATCTCCAGGGAAGGAGATTACAGTTGGTATAAAGCTAACACAGCTATGTCTGCAGTTAAGCTTCAGTGTCAGCCATATCCATATATTAGGAATTTGTGTCCAGAAGGCTCGTTAAACTCTCTAAGTACTGGGTATTTCTCTTCTGAAGGGTATGTGCCTGCCCAGGGACACCCTGCTTAGTGAATAAGCTTGTTAAACTTCAGAGAGGCAGAATAGTTTGGTTTACTCATTTTCTCTTGATGGTAGCTAGTAATTGCAGGCAGGTAATTAACATCCTCCAAAACCCCTGAGAAAATAAATTGTATCATTGCTCACCCTGAAACCATTACAGCATCCTTGATGTGCTGTTAACCTAGAGACCAACTGCAGCCTTAAACCATAGTGATGTCTGTATGACCCAGGGCACAAAATTAAAGAAATGTGTGTGAGACTGCACAGTCCATCCCTCCCCTTTGAGATGTCACCAAGGTCATGTCACATTGCACATTTTTGCATCGTTGCTTTCATAGCCAGTCGATAGTTTCTGACTCCAAAATCTATTGACCAGCTGCTGATTGGGTGAGAGGTAATTGCATAAGCTAAAGGGGAGAGCATCCTTTGGGCTGGGTGGCATCCTGTGAGGGTGGTTTTGGCACACACTCCTCATCAGGCACTCAGACATGTTGTTTAACATTGTGTATTTATCTGTCACTTGGCAACTACATGGCCAGTTTTGGTGAAAAAAGTTATGAAATATGAACTACACAAGGACAAAAATGATGTAAATATTTTGAGGGACAGAATGCATAAGCTATATTCTGAAGAAAATACTATTAGACTGTCTTGTGTGACTTCTAATATTCTTCATTTTTGTACTGTCTACTGAACTAAATTCAGGTTCAGCAAAGGGTGACTAATACTGTGAGAATATTGTAATGAGTATTAATTAATACTTTGCAATTTAAATCAGAGACAATCTGAAGTAGATCAGAAAAAAAATCTTGGGAAAAAATGTACTACAAATGGAGTTGCTTTGTCTGCTGTTCCTCACAGTGCTATTAATCAGGCACAATACTCCAAGGCACAAATTATGTGATTCTCCAAGTTTTCCTGACTCTGCACTTACTAATTTTGCAAACCTATTGTTTCATTAACGTTGGCTTTTTACTTGGTATTCTATCTTGAATTAGGCATACAAGAAAGGAGAGAATTCTTTTTTTTTTTTTTTTCTCTTACCTTTACTTTCTATTTCTTGTAGCAGATCCCCACTCTTGGTGTGTGGAGTCCAGGCAAACTTCCTGTCCCAATTCCTGTAGAAACAACTATAAAAAAATCTCTCAACCTGGGAGGGACCTCAGAAGGTCACTAGTCCTACTTCCTGCTCAGGATAGGATTGGCACCAAATTTAGACCCCAGGGCTGTGGGGGGTGGGGTTTCCTGTCACATGTTTTGAGGACAGAGACCCCAAAACCTCCCTGGGCCCCTGCTGTAGTGCTTAGTTATTCTTGTAGTGAAATGTTTTCTGTTGGGGCTTTCTTGGCTTGTTTTTTAAGGACCTCTTCGTTTCTTGTTCCCTGGCTGTGTACCCTGGCCAGGATCCTGATTCCATCTTCTTGCTGACCTCCTTGTAGATATTGGCAAGTTTCTCAGGGCATGTGCATCACCTACCTGCCCATCTTGGATTCTATAGTTAGGCTTGGCAGAGTCGATCAGTATCCTTCTTATACTGGAGGGCCCAAAACTAGATATAATCTGTCAGGTGCAACCTAGAAGTAAGAAGATTAGTAAATATTCCTCAAAATTTTAAATTACTGTAACTGCTTACAGTGCTTGTGAGAGGGACAATTCAGGATTTGTTTCTTTGTTATCTTCAGTTTAAAATTCTTCTCGCTTCCTTTGAAAAATCTGCATTTGACTGTTTAATGCTTGTGTGTGGCTTTCCTTTATAGAGGGTTGTTTCCACTGGGTTGCCGCATCACACTGGTCTTGCCTGAGAAATGAGGAAGTTGTGAAATTGTTCCTACAAGTTTTTTATCATACTACTGAAGTAGGGGGGAAACTGTATTCTGGAAATCAGTAGCTTTCAAGAAGAATGAGAGGTTATGCAGGATGACTTAACTGAAAATAAGCATTCAGTGTTACATTGTGTGTGGTCCTGGGATTTAAAAACGGGAGTGTACTAGTATAGGGTCTGATTATTTCTGCTGTCAAGAAGCATCAGTTACCATCTCCAGCTAAGGAAACAAACAGGTTGCTGGAAAAGTGATCAGAGTCAGAAATGCAGCTTAAAAGTAACCCCAAGCCCAGAGTCCTTAAGCACCCTTCCCTGCAGAGTGTTCAGTGCCATAGACAAAAACCTTGAGGGAAGATTTGTGATTGTAGGTATGAAGTTACCATAATCTTACACCATTATAATCAGTGAGAACAAATTTCCATCAAATAAGCTTTTAAACCTTTACACAGAATAAAATACCACATGTGGAAGAGGCTTACTGACTTTGGAAGTGGGTGTTAATTTGCCTCTTCTGTAACTGGTTGGTACTTACAGATTGAGCTGATACAGTTCTTGAGACAGCTCAAGAGCCACGAAATGGTTGTGATTGGACACCATTACAACAGAATTTAATAAATATCTGTCATATTTTCATATTATAATTAATGCTAGAAAGTGGGAAAGATACCATGTAGCACTGCTCTTTCTAACTGCTTATGGCTGTTCCACATGGTGTATACAGGAAAACCAGAAGATGGGGTTGCTGATAAAGAACACCTGCCTTCATATATTCTTATATTTAGCATAAATTATTTACATGTCTGGTCTTCATATGTACAAACTTATGTGTATATTGAGTATACCTGTGTAAAAAACACCAAAGCAGTGAGTCAATAGATCCTGGTTTCTTTGGTTTTCCCTTTTATATGCTTTCTGGTTTTTAAATTGTTTTCCTCAGGTTGTGGTTGAATTGTCAGTTGGCATTAACACACACTGTGGTAAAATTAAGAGTAGATAGAGGCTGGCTTACCAGGTCTGAGCATAACTGGAAAATAAGTGTTGTAAGCATCTGACACACAGCTCAGCAAGGGCAGTAAATCAACATTAAACCAGCAAAGGCTGTTAGTGCCTGTTAAATGTTGGCTGTCCCACAGAAACCATAAAGGAAAGGGGAGAGTCTTTGATTAGGTTATGAGTACAAAACCAGCACTGGGACAGGAGGAATGCTGACAGGAGGAATCCCTCTGTTGTCCTCTGGTGCAGAAAGAAGGTCACAGATGCATTGGCAAGGTGGGGCTGTGGGAGGCAGCTCCTGCCTCAGCCCAGGAGCAGGAGGAAGCCGCGTGCTGAGACACGCAGAGCCCTGGCCCAAAGCAGCCCAGCTGTGCAGAGCAAGGGGCAGAGCAGCTCCTCAGCCCTGGGCACAGGGTGGGAGACAAGGTGGGTCACCTTCCTCCTCATGCCACGCAGAAACATCCAACATTTCCAGCAAGGCTGTGGCTTGAACCAAGCCCTGGCACCGCTGCTGGTAAATCCCTTGGCAGCTCCTCAGGTTTTGATGTAGTTGAGGTCTCTGGTGCTGCTGTGTATTTCTGTTATTTCACGTTTGTTTTGGTATTGTTGGCAGCACTAAATCACATGTTTAGACTTCCATAGCCCCTGTACCTGGAGAGCTACCACAGCCATAGCCTGTACACTAAAGTTGGTGTTTCTGATTGTGAGTGAGCCCACACAGGAAGTAGCCTGATTTCCATGCTTGGTACACAGCTCTGTTTGTGGTGTGAAAGTATCTGTTCCGTTTTAATAAAGTCCTTGCAGAAAATTTAATGTTGAAATGTAGGGAAATCTAAGTAGTTGGTAAAGCCTATTTGTAAACCACATTGAAGGGGTTTTGCTATTATTCCTGGAAGTGCTATCTAATTATATTACGTGTGCTTTAGAAGGACATTTAAGCTTAATAAAATGGAAATAGCAATTCTATTGAATTACAGCAGATAAATATTTTAGAGCATTTCCTAATAGTAGATAGAATTTTAGGATAAACAACACTGTAGCCCCACTAAAATTAGCACTAGTTTAAACACGTTTCACTCATGTATTGCATGCATAGGCTGCTGTTGCTAAGGGTGCTGCATAAAACAGAGCATGAAGTATAAACCTTTCACTAGTAACTATCAGGTGATAATAAATGAAGAATGGCTTCTTGAGCCAACTCATTTCTGCCTCTGATTAGTTCACAGAAGCTTTTAATACCCCTCAAATGAGCAGGTTTTGTCATTATGTATCTGGTGGGTTTAACAAGTAGATCAAGACATTTTTAATACCTCTTTTCCATATTTTTAAAATACTTCTTAAAGCTTACAAAGAAATGTCTCAGCCCCACAGGTTTCCCAGTGGACCTGTTGGGGCTGTAAGGGGGAAAGTGATCATAAAAGGTACCTCAGTTCCCTTTCTCAGCAATAAAAATTTTAAAATACACTCCTTTCCCATATGTTGTCTTAGAGAAATATTTTCCCATTGAACAGGAACATTTACTTTCACAGTAAAAAAAAAGAAAGAAAATTTAAAAATTCTTCAGCCTGAACTTGGCAAAGAATTTCTCTGTTTAAAGGTGCCACCACATGTTGCTTGCCCAAGTGATAGCTCCTGGGGGAGCCTGCTGCTGCCAGGTAGTGCCAAATACATTTTGGTATTAGAAACTATAAAGGAGAAATTAAATACACAGCTCTTGGGGTTCTCACGTGGCTTATGATTCATTTCCTGAAATATGTCTATGACTGCATTTGGACTGATTTTTGCCCAGGCCTTGTGTGCCATGGCAGCATGTGAAACTATTTTAAGAGGTTTTTCTACTCACTGGCCTGCTCAGGCTGGGATATTTATTTGTTCATATCATGTATTTTAAAAATAAGCATAAGATTGCTAGCACAAGACAATCCTAGTTTAAGATTAGCTCAGTTAAAATTAGGAGGGCCTTCAAAAACAAATGAGAGTGGTCCAGCTTGTAAAGAGTTTTTGGACAGATTACATTTAGTCATCATTAGCACTCATGTGCTTGGTTTTTTTCCAGACTTTGGCAAGCCCTGCAGAGATCAGAGAATAAAAATACCTTTCCAGTCTTCTGCATTCCTCATCAATTCCCCTGTAATTACACCAGCACTCAGAATTTAAGAAAATCATTCTAAAATAAGAGAATTAGGTTTGTATTGCATGAATCAGGAACTGAATGAAGGTGCTGTCTTCTGTGTCCGTGTTTTTGCAATAGGAGGAAAAGGCACTTTAATTAAAGATGCTGTAGTTTTATTCAGACATTTATTTAAATAAGTGAATCAGGATGTAGAAGAGGAATCTATCTGTATTCCAGCCTTCAGCTGTGGCTTTTTTCCCTGCACTGTTGCTATGGAGAAGCATATAAATATTTGTATCACAAACTAATTTTACTTCACTTATAGATGGCATGGAAATACAGATTAAAATGGTAAAGAAAAGTTGTTGTAGGTATGTTTTAGCATGCAGAGTAGTGTTTTGGAATAGGTTCATGCCCAGACTAGCAGCAAAGAAAAGGTAGAAGGTGCTGTGTTGAAGCATCTGACATCTTTGTATCCCATGTTGTGGGATAGAAACTGAATGATAGTGTACACTTTATTTGCAGTTTTGTCTTTTCCAATTTTTTTATAGCATTATTAGGTACTTCTCTTTTTAATAGCTCATATGTCATGGGCCATTTCTATGAGTTCAAATATAAATGTAAAAGAAACAACTTCAGCTCAGTAGTACATGTCCATCTTCCACTGGGGGAACGACACAGAACCCACACAGCGGCTTAGGAGCTGAAAGCTGCATAAATTGTTTCTTCAAATGATCACTCACATTTCTTCATGTCCAGCCTTTCGTTTCCTTGTCTGCCAAGTTGCCTCCAAGGAGGCAGTGATGCTGGGCATGAGTGAATTCCAGCAGTGCATCTCCTTGCCTCTGCTCCTCACCCTGTCCTTCAGGCTGGTCTCCCTCTCATCTCCTTCCTGTGACTGTTGTCTCTTTTTTCTTCAGGGACTTCAGTCACTCTGACTATTTCTTGGTATATCAGGGTGGTTCCAGCCTTCCAGACATTGCCAGGCCCTTGGCTGACAACCCCCAGGTGATGTGTGGGAGATGCCTTTGGCACAGTTTAAATGCTTTCTTGTTGCCTCTCTAAGTTCTGTGTTATGAAACATTCTCTTTAACAAGAAGCTTCACAGAGTGGCTCTGTTTTCTTTTACTCAGCAGATACTTTCATCACCTGGGATTGTTATCCTGGTTTCACATGGAGATCTCTCTGGTGACATCCTAGGATAATGAAAACAAAACTGGTTATCAACAGGATTGGAAATAACACGTATCACCATAGCAGTCTGTTACCTCCTTGTATCACAGGATGTTTTTATTCAATTCAACAACAACAAAAAAAGAAATAATGAATAACAGTTAACAGATTGTTGCAGTGGGAAGTGGGGGCAACAGTTTGTTAGTTCATTGACCTTTTGAGATCAGCTTAAAAGCCTAAATATTTAAGGCTAAATGATTTTCATGTAAGGCACAAAAATAATTCATTAACATACAAATTGCATTGCCATTTGATGAGTGTTTTGGTGGACAAGAGTAATGCCTGTGTTTAAAATGTCTATTTTATAAAAATCAGGCATGACAGACTGGTGTTTTTTGTTTTTAAATGCTCAGGCTCTTTTTTTTGGTGTGGTTTTATTACTCAGTTGGATTCTGAAGTGTCCTGCGTTGGGCTCTAGCTGGTTTGTGTAATTCCTCCTGCTGCCGCTGTACTCAGCATCTCTCTCCCTTCTTCTCTCTTCTGGCAGCAAATGAAGCTGGCGGCGGAGTCCCTGAAGGAGTAAACACGGAGGAATGAGGATGACTAAGGCGGTCACATGTGAGGCGGAGCCAGCGTTTGTGGTCATGTGTGGCGCTCGGAGTGCACCCTCCACCATCTACTGAGTAGGTGGCACCTGCTTGTATGAAACTTGGTAAATAATCTTTGCCTGGCACTGTAAAAAACGGTATTTTCTCCTGCTCTCTTTGTTTCTCATATGCAGTTGCTTGTGAAGGTAACACTAAATAAAGTACTCCAGCTTATGCCAGGTCTGGATAAAATCTGCCAGACTCCCTGTGCTTTGAGTGATTGAAAACAGATCCTGTAAGGAAGCATCCAGAAGCTAACTAGAATTTTCAGCTGCAGCTTTCTAAAGGGGAAAAAACAAAGCAGACTATTATTTAATTTACTCTCTCTTTATGGTTATTGCTCCTTTTGTTCCTTCATTACAATAGCTAATCAATCCTCTATTATTTCAAAATTTGCTTATTAGCTACTGCTTGTCCACAGCAAATTAATTTATGTTATACATTTCATAGGGAACAACAATGTATTTCATTATGTGATCTGAGAAATAGTTGAACATAAATATTTATAGAGTATGTATTATATACTCCTGTTTTGCTTGTTCTCTAAACAGGTCCCAGCTAAAATCTTTTTGAAAGCTAGGTAAAAAAAAATTAGTAGGAAACAGGTGATCGGTGACTTATGAAGCATATTTATTTTCTAATTTACACTGGATTTTGGTATCCCCTGGATTCTGAACTGCAGTATTGTATGAATGGATCTTCTGGTTAAATGAACTAACAGATCAATTAAACTTGATACTTGATACACCAGTACTTGTGTTTGTAGTGAATATCTGATTTGGTTTTCCTTGCATTTCACAAAAAGGCAGCTGTCCTAATGTTTCATTGTTTTCTGACTGTTATAGGACCAAAATCTACAGCATTTGCTCCTGTGACCTTGAGACAGTTTATTTTTGGCTGCCACGATGTTCAGTTTTGGTAGATGTAACTGTATGTGGTACTTGCTGGAATTTTGTTCACAAAAATCTGCTGCTGCCATAATTAAGGTGTTTGCCTGCTTTGCACATTTCAGATTTCTGCCACAGGGCCCCCACAGCAGAGTAATATAACAAAGACAAAATAATATATTTTGTCTGGAACTAAAAGTTAGGATTTCTCAGGCTCTGCAGGTGTGACCCAGTAAGAAATGACTTCCCCTGAGAAGAGGAGCAAACCTGTGCCACAGCTACGCTGTTCTTGCCTCTCCCACTGTTAGACCCCCATGCTGCTGCTATTTCAGGGGTCTCTCATGGGCTGCTGCTTTCACAGCCTGTTCCTGAAGCAGTGGCAGGGCTGTGGCTGCACAAGCTCTGCCCTGAGGATCTCTGAGGGAAGCATGTCACCCTTTCTGTAGTGCTGTAGAGATCCCAAAACCAAAGGTTTTCTTAGGAGGGGACCAGTGTGTTCTCCATGAAAACTCCCCATCTTTGCAACCTCCTGCCCACTTTAATCTGAAGTAGCTCATGTTTCTTCAAGTTTTAACTGCTTGGTCAGTATTTTTGAGTGAGCAGTTCCAGAGAACAAAAATCCATGGGATGGGTCCCTGTTGGAGTATGTTCTTGTGACCTTGTAGCTATTTTGAAGGGATTCTGCTGGTCTGCTAATTGATGGTGGTCTGGGAGCATGGAGTTGGTGTGTTTTGCTGATGGCAGCTCGATCAGGTGTCTGGAATAACTTTCTAAGATGGGTTAGAAAAGGAATCAAGTCACGTGTCTAGCTGTGATCATGTGAAACAAGTAATTCACCTTCTGCAAAACTGACTTAGTGGTTTTTCTGTGGGGTCCGTTCCTTTTGTTTTCTGTGGATTAACAGGAAAATCTCTGCTGAGGTGTAAGTTACCAGTGACTTCAGTAATGTTGGCTGTTGCCTTTGCCTTGGGCAAATCCCTTCATTTCTGCTTAGTTTCCTTATCTATAAACAGGGATCATACTGTTCTTAGGTGCATTCTCCACCTAAACTGAGGAGGTAAGGAGGAATTCTGACCTTCCATGATGTGAGTGAGAAGTAGGGGACTCCTTTGATAGGGATTAAAGTTTGTTCCACATACTGGGAGAACTCTTGTTTTAGCACCACGGATGCTACATGATCACAACAGAGACTCTTTCTGTCCTAAAACGCACACTTTAACCTGCTGAGAAATGTTCCCTCATAGTGCTGAGTAGTATTTTGTCACTGAACTGAAATTTAGCTCCTATTCCTCTGTATGCAGCTCTTTGTCCTGTCACTAGGGAGGGGTTTCTGTGTTTCATACTGTTTGATACTGGGTTTTGTCTTTTGGGTTTTCATACTTTCATGGTGGCATCCGTTTTCAATTCTCATTTGAGAGAAAAAAACTCTTTCTGTCTGTGCTCCTGAATGTGTTGTTTCCTTTCTGCTGTAGGTGCACCTGTAAAAACTGTGGGATGCCAGGGATGAAACTCACTGACCAAAATCAGTTGTCAGGTGAAAATGTCAGAAAGAATAAGGTATTTATGAGTAGCTGCCATTCACAAGGTATGGAATCGGAATGTCTGTTCCCAGGTTCATGGCAGGGTCCCTTATGCAGCTGAGAGAGTCTCACACCTCTAGAGAGCCGTGGCCCTTCAGGAGTGCAGGCCAACAGACAGGGCTGTGTGGCAGTTTTGCCAGTGCTCGAGCCTCAGCAATAAAATAAGTTATCTCTGGTCTCAAGCTTCAGGGAAAAACCAAGGATGAGGCTGGAGCATCCTGTTTGGGAAGATGACTGTGTGGGAGTAGCCTGTATCTGCCTGTTAAGACTTGGATTTTACAAATCTCCTTAGCAGCAACAGTAACAATCCAAGAAAGCCATTTTTAAGAGGGGCATCATAAATCATTTGCTGGTGATATGAAAGTTCTCTCATCAGGTACGTTGTGAGTACAGGTCTAATTGTGTGGCCCAGAGGGATCTGCTGACTCAAGGTATCTACTGAGAACAACAGAAGAGGAAAACACCCATTACACGGAAAGGTTCCTCTGTAAGCAGGCAAGCAGTTATGGATATTTTAGCTTACCTGGACCTGAGGGAATTGACCTTGAATCTCATTCAGAGAAATTTGAGTTTACTTCCTTATTCATGTAAGCAAAGCCCCTGGGAAGAATGCCTACCACTGCCGTGTGCTTTCTTCAGGAAGGCTCTGCCATGCCTCACCCAGGAGCTGGAGGGGCGAGTGCCAGTGCCAGGCCAGGCTGAGCGCAGGGCCTGGTGACTCAGGGCCAGCCCTGCAGACTGGTGCTGAGAGGGGAGGCTCTCTCTGCACCCCAGTGCTCGATACAAAGTACACTGTGCTGATGGCCTCTGTCATCACCGGCATCATGAGGGCAGTGCTGGGCCTGGCTCCCAGGGCTGTCTCAGTGCCTAGAGGAGCCCATCCCAGGCTGAGGGCATGTGGCACACAACTGCCCAGAGAGAAAACCAGATCCTGCTCTCTATTTCTCAAGAGAGAGCAGTGAGAGGGAGGAAATAGGAAGATGTTACAGAAGGGTTTGCTGAAATGAATTCCTGAGATCTGACATGACTCATCTGAGAGCCTGATGAAGTCTGTTACCTCTCTCTGCTTCTCAGGCCCCATATTTGCATTTTTCTTACAACATAATTCTTCCATCACATGAGAAAGTAGAGGTCACCTCTTTCTTTACCCCTATGTAGTAAAACTTCACTCTGTCACTAATACAGGGTCCTTGACTTCCAGAAATCAATGTAATCTGTAATACAAGCAGATAGGCCAAACTGAGTCATCTTACAGTTGCAATTTAAAAAAAAAATAGCCAGAGCCTGTGGTTCAGGGAGGGAGCAGGCTAAGACAACTGCAGAGACACTGCTTTGGAGAAGGGCAATCCAGCAGTCCCTCAAAACACTGTATGGATGTGACTTCAGTGAGGGAGCCGGGCTGGCTGCATGCAGTCAGCAACTCAACAAGTGAGTCATTGCTACACTTTGCCAAGTACAGTCACATCAAGGTGTTACTGCTCAAACACCTTTTATTGAAAGCAAGTCATCATTTGGAATTAACGACAAACAAATCAGTTCTGATTCATTCACATAAACTTAACCATGGGAAGGGCTAATGGCATGGCTGTGTTGTCTCTGATGTTTGGGGACATTCCAGCTTTGCCCCTGTTCCCTGTTTATTGCCAGCCAGCTGCATTGGGATTTCCCTTTATTTGCTAATGAAGAAGTCCTTAAAAAAATCTGGTAAGAGAAGTATCTGACCTGCACCTACAGCTACTGTGATGTTACTGGTGGGCCTTGCACTACAAGAGGTGTTACGCCTTTCTTGTCTCGGTCACAGTCACAGCCCTGCAAATTCCTTGGCCACTCCTTTCCTGTTACCACCTCCACCCTGTTCTGCAGTGACCAGAGCTGGGAAGTTCCTCAGCAGGGGAAAGGTCCCAGCTGCACAAGCCCGCAGGTGCAGCTCTGCACAAGTGCCCTGGCCTAAGGCAGTGCTCACTTAATGACTTGTATTCACAGCACCTGTTCCATGCCCTTGATCCCTGTGTCCATCCATACCCGCCCTGGCTGGCTACAGTTTGTGCTCCAGGAGCAGTTAAATCACTGCAGCAGCACAGGTGGTGCTGAGCTGCTCCAGCTGCAGGCCACCACCACCAGACACCTCTGAAGGAGATGGCAGAAGCCAGCCCAGTCCCAGGCAGCCCCGTGCACCTCACTGCACCTCGTGCTGCTGGGGCAAAGTGGGCTGGTGCTGCTGCCCTCCCCTATTTTTACTATTGCTCACTTTACATTATAAAGAACAATGGTCTGAAGTTCTGCCTGAGGAAGGGCTCCCTCAGCCTTGAGACAAAAACTCAGCAGATGATGGCTGTGACAACTGTTAAACGCAAATGAACGTGTTTGATCACTGCAGGAGAATAACTGGAAGTTGACAAATGGATGTCCATCCACACAAAGCTGGGCTCCTGCGAGGCAAGGCCCCTCGCTCTCCCCAGGTGCTGTAGTGCAGGGACTGGCCTGGAGCCTGTGCTGCCCTCACACACCGAATGCCAGGAGACACAAACCCCACCCACATGCAAGTCATCCATTATGCATCAATCAGGATATCACTTTTATTAACTGGATTTTCCAATTCTGTCGCACACCGTGAATGTTTGTACAATGAAAAAGCCAAACATTGCCAGAAGCAATAAGATCAGTTGATATTTCTGTACCCTCTTAACACACATGGATTCTTTCTTGGTGAGAAATTTTTATACTTCTGTTCATTAATTCTGCTTATTTAGACTGCTACTCTTAAAATTCTGTGTCAAGATTGTCACATCTTAAATACAGATTAAGTTGCTAGAGGTACATTATTTTTTATATATTTTTATATACACACATACAGAAAAATACAAGACTAACTGTTTTTCCACAATATTTACTTTATACACTACTGTAACTATATGCAACTCTTAAAGACACGTTAAGGGGTACAAGAAACTGTTTACTTGCTCTAAATAGTTTGGTCCAATATTATCTTAATGTAGTGGTTATTCTCGCCCTTCCTTTTACGTGACGACATAACACGACGTACACCACATGCACAGTCATTCACCTATCAACAGAGGGGGAGAGGACAGCACTCAGACTAACACATCTGTACACATCTGTACACCCAGAGGTCCAACCAGCCACACACAACTATAAGGCTATAATACAACTATGCAGCATAAATGGTCAACACTGCTGTTCTAAAGTGAGCACCATATATACAGTCGTATATAAAAACATTGGAAACAAAATACACCCGGGGTTAGTTAAAAGGTGCCATTCCAAGGCTGTACATATCAGGAAAGAGTATTTACAATACTTGGAAAAAAGCTGCAACAAATAAAGTTTATTGCCAATGCCCTTTATAAACTTGTCTCCTACGTGGATGTTATGCTCACTGTCTGTGAACCACACATCTCGTTTCTGGCCCTTGGTAAGATAGATCCCTGCTCAAAGATTTCAAGCAATTATGTTCTATGGCTTCACCCACACGTCTATGCTTGTAGCTTTTAACTAAACTGCAACTTGAGATTAAAACTGAAAGAAGTGGAACACTTCTCCTTTGCCTTTTTCTGGAAGCAGAGCCCCAGCTCAGCTCATGTCCAGGAAGGACACCCCATGCACTTCAGGCTCTCTGAAGTCTTGCAGGAATCACAAGAGCTGTCATGAGCTGTGGCCATCCCGTCCCAGCCGTTCTTTGGTGCTCTGCTCCCTCCACAGCAGACACAAAAGGCCCTGCATTGACCATTCTGGAAGTGTTACAAGATGCTCAACAGTGTCAAACTCCTCTGGGACACCCAGGGTCTGCCCAGGGCGCTGCTACATAGTACCCCCAGTTTCACTAGCATTGCTTAGAAGACCCAGTGCACAGCATGAAAAAATAAAACATTCTTGCCCTTCCCAAAACTAGGAATCTGCAATATATTTTATTCTAGATAATAAAATTCCACAAAGTTAATTCATCTGGTCAAAAGTATCCTTTTGTACAGAAATACTCTAAATCAAGACCTTGCCATGGCAACGGGAAACCTGACAGGAAGGCTCAGAGCTGTGAAATAAACACTTTCCTACAGGCTATTTTAAATGGACTTTATGAACAAGTGTATGACTGAGGGAAAGTAAGTGGTGTGCATGTGGGGAACAGCAGTAGTTTAAGTCCTAAAGAGAGTAATCATAACAAAACTGTAAATGACAATAATTTCAATATTAATCCAATTACCTAAAGGTTTTCCATCCCTTATTGCCTTCTGGAATATCAGGGAGAAGAGGATAGAACAGCAGAGAGGGTTTACAAGGTAAAAACCTAAAATACTAAGTGTCATGATATACTACTAACAAAAGTAATTCATACAAATACTTTATTTTCAGTTAGCATGTAAAAACTCAGAAGTAGACTTAATAATTTACCTTTGTTATATTAAAAAAGATTGTCTGCTTGTAATATTAACATACTACTATGGGAGAAAGCTGCCTTACAAATCTACTTGCCTCTTTTTTTTTTTCTTTTTTTTTTAAAATAAAACTGCCTCTAGCAAAACAAGATCTTTTCGGTTTGATTTTTGAGCCACAACTTCATCCATATCATAGCTTAAGACAAATAGGTGTGGGTTTAAAATCATATTTCAAGATCACTAATTTTCAGTGCATCTTTGCTTTGTACAAGCCTTGGAACATCTGAAAGCTCCCTGAAGAGTTTTCAGCATCAAAACATTATTGCTTTGGTTCTGTTTCAGACACATAGAAGTATGCCACATATCACGTATTTTAGTTTTCACAGGTCAGAACAAGAATTAACGTTTCATAAGCAAACAAAAGCTTCTCTCTCTAGTTTAAGTGCAGAACATGAAACTTCTAAGTGCTTCATTTACATTAGGATCCAGATCTTTATTTTAATTTAATCCAGATCTTTCATAGTAAAATTATAAATGTAAAAATTACACAATAAAATATTCTGTTGTGTTGAAAAAGAAAAACATACCTGCTAGCAGCATGCAAAGACCATGCATTGTCATACCATCAAGCAAACACAAAATTAAAGTATAATAAATAACTGCTCGAAGCCCACTTAAAAATCTTAAGACAACAAAAGGGGGTCCGTGACAAGGTGTTCACAGCTCTGACCAGAAAGAATGACGCTGTCAAGCAGATTGAGCTGTTCGAGTCAGGTCATTGTCAAATGACGTGACAACAACTGGTTTGACTGGAGGTACACAGCAGCCCCTCCTTTGGGTTCCGCTGAATATTCACAGATATCTTTTCACAGAGAGGTAGTTGTAGCACATTGTTTTTCAAGTTCCTGTTCTTTAGCCGTTCCAATTCATTTGTCGTGTCTGACATTTGGTCAGAAAAAAATTTTAGGCTGCCCAGTGATGAAGCCGGGTTTGCACTTCCGCTGGAGCTTATACACATTTTCCACGTTGATTTCTCCTGTACTTTTACACTGGAAAAGGACAGATTGTTTTGAGGATCAATAATGTATTTCGTGCTGCCATGAATCTGTGAACCTAGGCAAAGGCTCATTAGCTTCAGGCTTTCAACCAGTTCCCCTGCACTTCTGGATGACAGCTGCATTGAGTTTCCAGATCCAGCGCATCTCCGAGTGGAACCCGAGGTGGTGTTGGTGCTCCCACCAGAGCTGCCGGAGGGATTCCCCCCACCTTTGTTGTTATCGCCTGGGCTCGTTTTGTCCACCCCTCCGTTTCCATTGCTTGGTTTGCTTTGTCCACCACCATCTCCCTGGCTGCCAGGTGGCCCTTCGCTACTATCCCGTCTGTGCCAGGAGTAAGTAAACCCGCTGTCCTTGTCCAGGCGCCTCCTGCTTTCCGAGTCGTCATCGCTGGTTTCAGAGCTGCTGCAGCTGGAGCCCCGTCCCTGGCTTTTCCTCCGGTGGTAGCGTTTGTGCACCGTGCTGGGCGAGGCGATGTTCATCTTTAACCTGCTGAGCTTTGGGGGCAAGTTCTCATCCATGTCAAACTCATCATCTGACTCGCCCTCCTCGAAGATCTGGTTGAGGACTGGTGCACTCTTTCTTGAAGTAAGACGATTTGTAACCGAAGGCTTACGACGCAGAACAACTTGAGTAGAAAGGGAAATAGGTTTTTTATCTTCCTCATCCTCCTCTTCATCTTCTTCTACTCTGAACAAGCACTTCCGGCCACTTGTGGTGGGTTTTAAGCTCACCGATGGAACTGCTGAAAGTGCCGGCCCAGCCAGTTCAGGCATCTCCTCCTTCTTTGCCGAATCCCCAAGGGCCTTGCTCCGGTGCCCGTTGAGAACGTTCTCAGCCGTGCGAGCCGGTGAGGACTGAGGAACAGTGGCGTGGGACAGAGGGGTTGCTGTAAGGTCATCCTCCAGATCCTGGGGGACATCAATTTTTGTCGGCCACGACTGCCTGCATAAAAAATTAAACAGGAAGTTACATCATGGCAAGCATTTCAGAACTTAGGAGGAAGTGTAACATCTGCACCAGGGAAGCACAAGTACTGACACACAAATTCTGTGTCACGTCTGTAAACAACAGGACTGAGTGACTGAGCACAAGGAAGTGTTCTCAGAGAATGTGCATTCCTTTAGAAATGCTGCTATTTTAAAGGAACACCATCTACACAAGAACACAGTTTAGAAATTATGTTGGTTACTGTCAAATCAAAATTTAAGATTGCACTGCACTCAAAAAATGAATCAGGCAATAAAAAAGCTTGAAATAATTTTGTCCCAAAAAAATAATCTAAGATTGGTACAGAACCACCAGTACCCAGAGGAAGGTACAAGACTATTCAAGCACAGTAAGATAGTATTGCAAACTACTTTTAAATTTGAAGCTTCTGGGGTTTCCTCCCAATATTATTAATATTAAAATTAGGTTAGAATTAACATGAGTGAAACTGAAAAGGTGAGTCAGATGAAACAGCCTCTCATTCTCACCAAGCTCTATTCTACAAAGTTCCCTTTAATTTTAAACACATGCAAACTGAGATCATACATTTATTTGTCCTTAGCTGAGACTCTGGAATAATACAACTGCATGAATTGAGAACTCAAGCTGCTTAAGAATATGACACTTGAATAAACTGTAAATCCAAGTTGAAAATGTATGACTCTGTAATAGCATTAGCTCAAATCAAACTGAAAGTAACATGAGTGTGCATCAGTTTTACAAGTAGGCAGCTGATGTCTTATCTCCAGTATCTTAAACTACTCTCTAATGATTTGCATTTAACTTTAAATCTTAACATATATTGTAATTTTCCAATAATGCCGACTGAATAAATTAAGAACAAACACTGTCAGTCTTTACTCTCTCTATTTTAAAAGCCTAATCCAAAAAACCAACATCTACAGACCAACACATTAACACTGCACAATTCTTCGACTTCTTCACTCAGCGTAAGCCCCACATATCTTGTCTTCCATTTTAAAGTCTGCCAATCTCTTAACTTCACAAAAATACTCTGGCTGCTGCATGAAAAGCTGTAGTAGAGACCTCTGTTCACATATGGACAGCATATTACCAGACATTTCCAACCATATTTTGTGTGTGCCAAATGAAAGGGCTGCATGGCTTCGTAGCCCAGTTTAGAAGCAAGAGGAGGACAGCAGAGGACATTTCACACCAAGTGTGACCCCAGGTATCTGCCTGACAGGCTGCATACAAAGACACAAGAATCACATCAGTTTCCTGCTCTCTGCCATGTCAGGAGGTCAAGCTGAAGGAAGAGGGAAGGCTCAGACACCTCTTTGCTGCAGTAAGACTGCACTTGCTGAAGGCTGCACAGAAAAGGACCCTGAAGTGTCAGCAGATACTGGTCGAGACCAGGTTGTCTCCTGACAACTCTCTCCCCAGTTGTACAAACTTTGAGGAGGAGGCTGTACTAAAGCCAGCAATAAACTCACCCAGCCTTGCTGCAGACTTTTCTTTGAAGCACTTGTGTCAGTTTTACTCAACCAACAGTGCCAGAAACCTCTACCCTCTAACTCAGGACCCTCTAACAGTAGGGCCTGGCTGCCTACACACTGCCTTAGCCTGTGTGGTGCATTCCCTGCATGGAGCCATGCAGGCTCCTGCCTGTCTCACTGCCCCCACCAGCCTCTCTCCAGTGGGGAGCTCTGCCTGGAGGAAGGCAACACAATCAGCAGCTCTGAGTCAAGCTGTGCAGACAGGAAGGGAAGCCTGGGCTGTGGTCTTCCTTGGTTTGACACTGGCACCCTCCCTTAGGCCCCAGCTATTCCAGAAATGCTGGAAAACACTGACACAGTTTGCTGATGACTTATGCTCTGCTGTGTATTTTAAACACAAACAATTGCCTGTAATTAACAAACAGGACTTAAATACACTAGAAACATAACTGCAAACATGACAGAGAATGAAAATCTACATCTTTCAGGAACTTGTCATGCTAAAAGAACAGACTGATTTGTCAGCAAAAATAGGAAGAGTTCTGTAGTTGTCACAATAAAGAGCAAATATAGTATCTTACAGTACTGTAGTTGCCAGGCAATAAACCTCCTCACTACAGTATGTTTATCTCTCATAGCAGCCCATGTTTGCCTCCCTTCCCTTCTGCCTCTCCCTTTATTCCAGTGGGCCTGAGGGGAAAGAGGGACAGAAAATAAGTTCCATGTTGTAAATAAGTTATTTTTTTAAAAATATTTTGAGGTCTGAAAACCAAAGTAATGCACTACTGGTGTTTTCTTTTCCATAAGGTCATTCTATGGAAACATTTGGAATTTAGAAGCATCATGGAGGCAAAGAACAGCTACTGGGACCATAAGAGCAAGGGTTCCCAAGTTTGTGCAGATGTCCTTGTCATGAAAATTCACACTCATAGGGCAGGCTACTGCTACTCCAACTTTACAAATTCATACAGAAATTTAGATTCATTGAACTTTTTGTTCCAGTTTTTTTATATAACTAGAGCTGCTCTTTACTGAGAGAGTGACACTGAAGAAAAAAACACCAAACAATTCAAAAGCCAACTTTATAGTTTTAGAATTTCATTTGAAGGTGAGCGCCAGGTTTTCCTCTAGAGTAATTTCTTTTATAAGTAACGCTTAGTATTAGGCACATTTGATGGGATTTCTTTTTTCAAAGAAGCTGACATAAAAATGAGGGGATGATCCATCATGAGAGAAGTGCTGAGTCAAAGTTACAGTATCGCCCTTGAAGAGAGGTCAGCTCTCTAACTCCAAGCTCCAGACCATTTAGGTTCTGTAGGCAACCCTTAGATGTAACTCAGCAGTAACTCTTCTGAAGTACCTGCAACCACCTAAGATAAAATTTCCTACATCAGTGACCACAAAGTGAATGATCATCAGGTGTACACAGTGCAGGGTGCAGTCCCACCTGGGGATGACCAAGATATTGAAAACACTGTAACACTCATGGAGCATCAACTCGTAATTCAGGGAGACAGAATGGTATTCAGAAGAGATGCCTCTAAAATCTCAAGGTGACAACCAATGGAGACTTTAACCTATTTTCCCAAGTGTATGTCCTTAATTTATAACACATGTCCATTTTTTTTTTTTACATTTAACTTGAGGTAGTGTACCTTACTTTTATCAGTTAGGCAAAGGAAACTACGACTATGCACCAGAAGGACATCCCAGCATTTATTCCTATTAAATGATTTCCCATATGACATTGCACAGAAAAACTTCTGGAATGATCAAGTAATTTTGTCTTTTTCTCTAAATCATACCGATAAACAACACTGAAGGTGTTGCTGGAGTTAGCAGTGCTAAACATCAGCACAAACATTTAGTATTCTTTTCTCATTAATAAATTATCTACTAATAATTGCTATTATTGCTAGTTACCGATATTTTACCTAAATAGGCAACTTTTGAAAAGACTGGAGGTTACAGGATGAAAGTTAATGGAAATGCCTCAGTACCTCCTCCATCTTCACTGGAATAATTGTCAAGATGGGCCAACGAATATTTTATCCAATACCAGCAGATCCATAGTGATAGTTTAACACTTAACTCAGGAAAGAAAAACCACAATGTTTAAGAAAAGTAACTGCTCAAAACTTGAATCCTCCAATATCAATTTGCAGGGGGAAATTACTATTTGCCTTTTGCGTTGGGTGTTTTGGTAGGTTGGTTTTGGTTTTCCTTTTTTGGTTGGTTGTTTTTTTTAAAGCATGTTCTGCTGTAACTGAATATGTGGATGCTTTGGCTGCAGAGCAAATAAACTGTCTGAACATACCAATACCAACTACATTCCAGAAGCCCAATTCCCCTCTTTCAGTTTCACTGTGTCACATGCTGAAGCTTGGAATATCTCAGGGACCCTTACTGTAAGGTTTTTTTATTTCATGTTTTTGTCAAACAAAACCAATCTATTGCAATATGTTTAAGTGACTGATTGAAGTGGTAAATTCAACATTTTTTCTTAGACAACAGGCACAGCAACTGACCTGAAAAAGAACATAACCTACAGATCAAATTTAGAGTGATTTCTCATATGTAACTAATTCCATAACAGCAGGTTTATGGATTATGCAACTATTTTTTCTCCAGCGATATTACATAACACAATTTGTATGAGGAGCTGAAGGTCAATGAACAAGCCCTTTTCTAGGAGGTGTGAAAACTTGCCTCTTTAGGTACACACTTCAAATTGCCTTGTCATTTCCTGAGAAAGGCAGGAATTGAAAATATTATGTGCAGCTGATTTCTGAAGTTTCTGAAGTGTCCGCAGCACTTTGAAGACATTTAAAATTTGCAATGCGTAAGTATTTTTCTGTTTTCAAGAAGGCAGTACTTGAGAAATTTAATATTCTCGTTAAGACAATTTAAAAAACAAACAAACAAAAAACCCCAAACCCCTCCCAGACATTTAGATTCCTGAATTCTCACCTGAACTGAGCTTTGATGTTGCTGGGGCTTGCAGATCTAGTCTGAATTTCCTTCTCTTGTTTTTCTCGCAGGATCCTTTCAGCTAGTAAGAAGTAAGTAGCAGTGATGTGATTGTATTTGTTAGTCTCCAATGCCCTGAGGAAAGTACAAAACATGAAATAACTCATCCATCAGTGGTTTCTAAGAATTGGACATGCAGTTTGCAGCTTGCTGTGCTTCCCATAGCAGAAAGAGTGCCTGAAAGCAGGACTGCCCATTTCTGATCCTTTGACAAGCATGCCTTAATTTTATTAAAAATAAAGAGCCAACAAGTCTATCAATTTCAACTATAGTTGGAAGGAGATATCCTTAGGATATTATCTAACAAAAGTAAGAAATTATTTTTTATTTTTACATTTTTTAAATAACTTTTTTTTATTAATGTTCTGCACCAATGATGGGCTTTCCCACTGGCACATGCAACCACAAAGTACTAATATTTGGTTATGCAACAAAGGGAAGAAAACTTGCATTATTTTAGGACTGTCACATTGAGTTTATAGTAAAAATAAGTTCATAAGCCAGTAAGCATCACTCAGACATTGTAACAGAAAGGCTGCCCCTGATTTACAGCTAAAAGCTTAAGAAGTGATACTGCTGCTTTCCCTTGTCCATCAACAGTTTTTTACAGCTGAACACATTAAAAAATGAAAAAAATATTTAAGATCTCTTTCAGTTTGAGGCATATTTTAGAAATTTGGCAGTTCTAATCTATTAGAAGAATCTATGTAGCTTTCTGAAAAGCTTCCTCAATGACAGTGACTACTATGCATTACACAGATAAAGGGAATAAAATTTGAAATTAACAATGATTCAAGTACACTGGAAATGTGCTGAGGGAAAAATGCTAGAATTTGTCACCTTCAAATATGCATGAGAGATGAAGAACAAGTATGGATTCCAAAGCATTTAAGTTTACTCAAGATGGCTACTGCAGGAATCAAAACACTGTTCCAACACATTTTCTTGAAGTTTTTTTCCTAAATTTGCGTATACTTAAGTACTTCTCATCCTACAGTATCCTATCACAGAGCAAGACTGTAATACTTTGTTTATTAACTCAATGGCCTGATAGTTAAACACCAAAGTGCCCAGGCTCTTGTGATGTTCTTGAATCAAAAACGAGAGATGCACAACACAAACTGCACCTAGAACGCTGCCAACTTACTCCACTATGGTGTCTCGGTCTGCGATGTCCCCAAGAACCATGCGCTGGATTATACTGTTGTGCTCCTCCTCAGACAGATTTTTGTATGATACAAGAGGAATATTATACTTGGTTGCAGGAGATGGATCAACTCCTTGGAGCCATGCGTGATTTTCAATCTCTTCCAAAGATGCCCTTCGCTTCGGGTCTCTCTGCAACATCCGTGTAATTAGACTGTGAATAAAAAATAAATCTAAACAAAAATGCACACACGTGTTTTAAAAAGCAGCTGTTGTAAGAGCAACATTAGGAAGCCATTTTCTGCTGTCAGGTCACACAGATCTTCAGAAGTCTCACAGTAAACAATGTGATGGGAAACTTTAGTCTCAAAGACATTACAAATACTGCTAAACTGAAGCAAACAATTTATTAAAACTATAAATATCATAAACACTGCAGTTTTCATTTACTGTACTTAGATAATTCATCTGATTTTTCTCATTCATTTGATTTTAGTAGGTTTCATAGAGCAACTACAGGTCACAGATGGCCTATGAGCTAGTCAGTAAAGTAACAAAAATGTGATTTTTTTTATTATTGCTGCTGTCAACAAGTATATGGAATGGCAAGATAAACAAAAATATTTTATTCTGAAGTAACTATCAGACATTTGAGTCTTCAGTATCCTTCAAAAAGCTGTGACTTGTTCTACCCACATAGAAAAAAATCTAAACAGACCAATACACTCTCTGGGATGAAGTAGTGACAGACCTACTAATGAGTTGCTACTGAGATTTTACAAATGCTGGAAAGAAAGTGCATGAATTCCCCAAGAGGGAAAGAAGACTTCATTAGCACAGCATATCCCTGTTCACTTACTATACATGGAAAATACTTGGGGGAGGTATTTTTGGCTTTGTTCAACAAATATGGATATATGGTTTTGTTGCCAAGGTTACAAAGAAACTGTATTGCTCCAACATGTTCTCCAGTTCTCATACAGTGCTTTTTCTTCCACTAACTATACTATAAAATACCACACAACTTCTGACTGCAAGGCACAAAGGTAATCACAATTTTTTAATGGGCATTTTTGTTTGGGTGTTTTTACTTCCATGTGAGATGATGTACGGATTTAAAAGTGGAGGTTAATCCAACCTTCTTAAAAAATTCTACAGTAAAAAAAAAAAAAAAGGTCACATTTCTTATTATTAGCTGTGGTCTCTGCCCTTACCAAGAGGAAAGGCAGGGCGAGACATGGGAGCCTTGAGTTTCTTTGCTTTTGTTAATATTATGACAGAAAGAGAACAAACTCCATATTTGACTTTTGACTCCAATTTGACTTTTTTTTTTAAACTACACCTGTAGTAAAATGACACAAATGCAGCACAAGTGCCTCCTGCTTGAAGGTGTTTATGCATCTCAAACCACAAATGCTTTCACTCCGAGCAGGAAGTTTAAGTATTCCCAGAGCCTTTTTCCTCAGAAAACCTAACCTATAGAGGGCCTGGGTAACTGGCTGTACATTGTTCATGCTTCATATACAGAAAGCGGATCTGGACACGTAAGCAAATCAATGTTAGCAAGTATATTAAGCAAAAGGCTGCAAAAGGTAAGTTTCCTGGCCTCAGCACAGCATGCAGCATCTCAAGAGATTGATTCGATACAATTCACTGATAAGAGCTCCCTCTTAAACCTCTTCCTGTATTGTACTTTAAAGCTCTTCCTGTATGTGAAGCTCTTCAAGCTCAGAGCAGCTTTTCCATGTTACTGGAGGGTGTTAAACACTCATGACAAGACAAGAACACCAGCGATGGCACAGAATTACAGAATCATTAGGGTTGGAAAAGACTACTGAGAGCATCAGGTCCAACCACTAAAACAGCACCACCATGCTCACCACTAGACCATCTAAGTGCTACATCTACACTGGTTTTGAATCATCATCACCTCCAGGCACAATGATTCTACCACTTCCCTGGGTAGCCTGTTCTAAGGCTTGACAAGAAATTTTTCCTAATACCCAATCTTAATCCTGAGGTCATTTCCTCATCCTATTGCTTGTTACCTAGAAGAGACCAACCCCACCTGGCTATGACCTCTTTTCAGGTGATTGTAGAGATCAGTAAGGTGTCCCCTGAGCCTCCTCTTCTCCAGGCTAAACAACCCCAGCTCCCTTAGCTTGCCCCAGCTTCACTGCCCTTCTCTGGACTCAATCCATCATCTCAATGTCTTTCTTGAGAGCCCAGAAACTGAACACAGGGCTCAGGATGTGCCCTCACCAGTGCTGAGCACAGGGAATCACTGTCCTGGTCCTGCTGGCCACATTGCTGCTGATGCAGGCCAGGATGCTGTTCACCATGTTATGCCTTAGACTCCTGGACTACACAGATGACAGGTGAAGAAAGGAATGGTCATCATGACCACAGCTGTAAAAAACTTCATACTTTGGCAAACAAAATAATTCTAGATCTTGCTCTAGTTTTTTTGACTGAACCAAATACATTTTTCAAGCATTTATAAAGGCATCTAGTTCTCTGTATTGAAAATTAAAAGATACTCTACTGCAGATTGAAGAACCCAGACAAACATTAAAATAGTCTAATGCAACTGGGATATATATTTAAATACCTGAAGGTCATTAGCCAATAGGGAAACATGGGAAATACTGGAACATATCAATAAAAAGGCTCCAGAGAACACTACAGAAAAACACATCAAAAGGAATCGTGACTCCTAAGTGGATATGGTATTTCCAGACCAAATATTTTTCTCTCTTGACAGCCTAGGACGTTAATTTGGAGTTGGAATTTCAGTAGGAGATGAGCAAAACTTGCTGTGACTTGTTTTGGTTTTGGTGACTTGTTGTTTGGACAGAAATTGACAAGCAGCAGTACCTTCCTAATCCTTGTGACAGAATAATCTCAACACCACCTGGTAATTTGTCCAGTGGAAGAGTTGGCCAAAGCCAATCAGTACTGAGTAACTTCTTCAATTCTTTAAAAAATGCATGACAACTGAGAGACATAAATGAAAGAGTATCAAGGAATATTCTACACATTGATAACATTGTATAGGGAACTCCCAAAGGCAATGAAAATCCACTTCTGTGAATGCTTCCAAGTTGTTTAGTACTCTACTTACTCTTTACATTCTTTGGACACATGAGGTGGCACCGTGTATTTGCAGTCCATTATCATAGTCAGAGTTTCACTGTCATTTGCTTCTTGGAATGGTGGTTGTCCACAGACCAACATGAAAAGGATGACCCCCAAACTCCATATATCTGTAAATATAAAGTACATATTTAAAAAAACCCAAACTGTTGAGGATACAGACATAGTTACCATTCAAACGATGAAATATTCTTAAAATGCATATTGGGGTGCACTTCATTATGAGCACTGGAAATCGCAATTTCACTGAAGTACAAAATACAGTAGTTCCATTGCTTGACAGCTTTTACAGTTTTTGAAGGGGAAAAAAATCCCCAGAATTCATTACTTCAAGGATGCATAACAGTTCGAGCTGCATTAACACTTTTGACAGCAGTGCTGTCAAAAAAAAAAAGCTGAAAATAGATCTGGTCACTTAGAAGGCAAGAATTCATTAACCTTTTGCTAACAGGTAGGCACAGGTTATTCAAGGTTTGAATTCAAAGCACATTCCTTTCTGAAGGACTCACATAAACTGTTCTCTGTATTGTTTACATGTTCCTCAGAATCACAAAATCATTAAGTTGGAAGAGACCTCCAAGATCATCGAGTCCAACCCATGCCCTAACACCTCAACTAAACCAGGGCAATGAGTGCCACATCCAGTCTTTTTTTTAGCACATCCAGGGATGGTGACTCCACCACCTCTCCAGGCAGGCTATTCCAGTACTTTATCACTCTTTCCATAAAAAACTTTTTCCTAACATCCAACTTAAATTTCCCTTGGCACAGCTTAATACTGTGTCCTCTCGTTCTGTCAGTTGCTGCCTGGGAAAAGAGACCAACCCTCACCTACTCCATGATGCAAGAAATTACAAAGAAAGTCGCTTATTTCAATAAGACTAATTTTGCTAGGTTTTTCCTTCAGTGGGGTTGTGTTGCTTTAAAATTTGGCACTTCCAATAGTAACTAAATTAGTTTATGTAAACCCAATGATACTTCTTATATCAATGATACTACAATGATTTGGGTGCTGTTGGTTTTGTTTGTTTGTTTGTTTTTAATATCCAAACACAACAATTAACAGTGATTTCTACTACACTCTGGGAGTATTCTTGTTTCCTTCTAATTTCTGCTTGTGTAAAATTTAACAACTCTCTTGTTCCCCAGTGGAATGGCATACCAAAAGATGAAAAAGAAGCACTTTGGGGCACGAAGCCCTGTAGTTGGCTTCTACTTAGTGTAATAGTTAATATTTAGTTCAAATCTTTATTAAGAACCTGCCTAAAAGAAAATATTTCATGAATGTCACTGCATTCGATAAAGGAAGCATAAATATTAAGAAATGCATCATATCGCAGAAAAATAAATAACTTACTCCAATATATGCTTAATAAAATCTCCATGGTCTGGGAATTTCAGCAGCAATTTTGGGCCTTAAACCCTGAACATGTTACAGATCTGTACCCAGTAAAACCAAACAGCTGAGAAATGATCAGGCAGGCACCTCCCAAGGAAAGAGGGAAGAGCAGCCGGCAGTGACCTCGGACACAGAGCACACCAGCTTTTTCCTGAAAGGACTTGCAAGAGGGACCCACATAAGCTACCTACTCAACTGCATCTTGCTTTCTGTGGCCCATTCAAAATACTTGGCATGCATTTCATGCTGAAGGATGGCTACAATTTTATTTAATAAAGTAAATCACACAGATTCATCCCTAGAACAATTACTCATTTTTCTAGTTATGACCTATTCTTCTTATGGTTTAGCTGACAGAGGAATAGAAACACCACATGGTAATTTTCTTTAGAGCTCTAACTTGTAGCAAATGTATTGCTATTAAATAGACAATTATTGGATTTCTGCTATGCTCACTAAGGCCTCAATCCTATAGGTACTCAGCATTTTGGTGCTGGTACACCATATCATGTATACCTGCAAATTCAGCTTGACCATCACCACATTTAAAGATTCAGTAAGTGCTTTAATACTTTGATAATTGGTGCTAGAAAGACGATATTTAGGAATGCAGGACTTCAAAAACCCTCGCAAGACAGGGAGGCAGTTTCACCTAAAAGGTCCACTTTTAATTTTGTAAAGTTCCTTGCTGTCTTTCTGCTTTCTTGTTTAGTTTCAAAGCAGCCAAAGAGTTTTGGTGTACTATCTATCTATCTCCCATCACAGAACAGATTACATGAAGTTTTTGCAAGCACAAAAGACAGGTGAATTTATGCATTTATATGCTTTTGGCTATCAATATCCTTCCTAGATTTTTGGCTTTGCCTAAGATCTATGTTGTGATTTGATCTATCCTAATATTCTGTTCAATACTTCCCCACAACAGAATAGAATGTTTCATGTGCCCTTTTAGCATGAAGTATTTTACAAGAGTCCACATAGTATTCATTATTACAGACAAATTACATTTGCCAGGATAAAGCAATACATACTGGCTAAATTTAAGCCAAGAGAAAAATACCGGGGAGGGGAGCAATCTAATTAAACTGTTAAAAATAAGCATATGAAAAGTTGATACAGAAGGAAGAAGACAGTAGTGTGCAAAATCAAGCTTAGAAACAGTAAGACAGTCCTGAGAAAAGGACAGCAATCGAAGTAAGACAAGAATTAAAGTTCCATGAAATCGCCATATACAGGAAACTCTACCGGACCTTGAAGTTTCAACTGTACTGAGCAGATACTGAACATATCTTCAAGTATTTTCCATTACAAGGTAGCCTCCTAATTTATTTTCTATTTTCCACACATGGTTTCTTCTCTGGGTTATACGTACACTTTGCTGTATTTCAGTTTGAAAGGATATGTGTAATAACAGGTACTGTTTTAATTTTCCAGAAGTTATTTAGATAAACATGTATGCACATTTACTTCATAAAAAGAAAAAATAAAAATCACTATTTAGAATCAAAATCCAACTAATTCTCTAAATGCAAAGTAAACCCCCAAAACACTATTGCTTGCCATTATGCAATGTCCATTAGATATCAACCTTTATGTTTTGACAAATAAAATAGTAATTAGTGATTAGCCAGCACATAACAGAGAATTTTGTGTATTTTTTCTTTCACTAGTTACTGTATTTTGCACTCTGTACCCATGGGTCTTTCCATATAAGAAGAGCTGCAAATAGTAAAATGAAATCATTTTAACACCGCTGTATGAAAATAGAATAAAAAATCTGGTTAATAATGAAATATAGATCATGCACTGAACTGCTACTGTATTTCATTATATCACAAATTCCATTTAATGCACAAAATATACACTAAAAGGGCATAATGTGTATGCAGAAAAAGTTTTTTAGAAACCAAAAATAGTGCTTAAGACCATTTAACCTTGGCATATTACGTAGATATACTTAGCCTCTCAGTGAAGAGCACTAGAGCAGCAACAACTACACTTTACCTCACTCTTATATAGTACAGGCAAAGCTTCCTGTTATACATTTCTGACAAATGTGTATTTTGTTACCCTGCCAGCATAGCAGATGTTTATTCTGATGTGACCAAGAAATAACAGTGGGCAGGAACAATTACATGGCTTTTAGTCTCAGTCTATTTTTACAGCTCTAGCTGTAAAAAGATCAACTTCATTGCACCTACAGCCAAGGTGACTAAAATGACTCAGCTTGCAGTGTCATGGACAAAGCTGAACAGCCTCAGCAAAACTTAAAAGTCTGCTAATAACCAGAGAGCAAGAAAATAGTGTGCCTGAGAAAGTCTAATCCACATGTAAGACTGAAAAATCACTGGGAGGCTTAGTGCAGACCTTATTATGTCACAAGACAGATGTCATCTTAGCAACATCCTCACAAGCCCTGCAATATCATATTATAGCAAGCCTCTCATTCCTGAAAGCAGAGCCAAGCACTTGGATGTCTGCAGGTGTATTAAGAGAACACATGCAGGAGTTCTGTCCTGCCCCTTCACATGCAAACTCTCCAAACAAGGGGTTGATTCCTTGTCTCTTTTCCGTGCCACAGTTTAACCAGACCACATCAATTGTTTGCAATTCCTCATGCAACTAAAGCCAACCAACCAACCAGATGACTGATGCAACACCACCTTTAACGAGGCTCTTGTTAACACAGCTGCATATTTTTCAGTTAAATTCAGGAAATATACTGCAAAAACACTTAAATATACTGCTTTGTCCTCTAAATATACAATTTTTGTTCACACATTTCATATAATCACAGTTCATTTTGGAGAATTCTTCTGTTCTTCTGTAATGTGGTTGAAAGATACAGGACCTTTAAGTAGGGTTGTCTTAGAGAAGTTAGTAAAGGATAATCAGAGGTTATTTTGCTATAATGTGTATTTTCCAAATTTTATTATTTCCCCAAACAGTACACAAAGCTGCACACATGACAGTGTTCATTACCAGAGCTCTGTCCTGTCATAATCAGTGTCAGTGCCAGTTCTAGATTTGAGGCGCTTAATTGAAGGAACACAAGGAAGAGAAAGGTTACAGAGACCACCTTTAAAATGCAGATTCAAACAATAATTTATTTTTCACAATTTCAAGTTCTTTTCCTACTCTTAGTAACTAGCAATTAGCAGATGGAGGCTTTATGGAAACTGCTTATTTCTGTCCTTAAAGGGTCATCTAATTTGCTCTCTTTAGAAAACTGATGGAAAAGCAGAAATTAGGCCCAACATGCTGCATGCATTTAGCATTCTTAATCACCTGCAAAACTGAAAGCTGTTATAGTAAAGGAAGGAACAGTTCTATTCGGCAGTAGCAAAAATCAAGGTCTCTTTCAAAAGTCTGGTGAAGATCTCAAGATACAATCTAGCCTTTAAATTGGGTAACTTGAAACTGTCATTGCTATGACAAGAATAGAAGCAGTAGTAACTAGCTGCAGTAGAGAATATTTAGAGAATATTTCTTTTTGTTTTCTAATACATTAAATAATCAAGTAAGGACCATAAACCATGACAACCAGGGCTGTGTATATGCAACTTCCTTACATAATGTGAAGTCACTGCCATAGAAACCAAATTACAACATTAGCTGTCTGTGCTACGCCAGTCTTAAACACAGGGTGGTCAAACATCTCTCACGTTCAAGTTTGTACACTGCACAAAGGATATCCATATTCATCTCCTTCACCATTTCATTAGCCACTTACTGCTTTCTGAAATTTGTGATTTACTCCTGAAGTAAGTACTTAGGATTTCAGTAAGTTACAACTTAAATGACACAGGATGCTTATAGCTTCATAGTCCCTCAAATCTCTACTGTTCCTCAAAAGTCAGACATTTGTCACTTTATATATGCGATATGAACTTGTGATTTCAAGCAATTAAAAATCCATACTCATTTTGGAATACACACATTTGCATTTACATACATAATGTAAATTGAGTCTACTTACTGAAGTTGTTTATTTCAGACCTTGATGGGAAAAGGGTTGATTTTTTTTCCTCCTAACTTAAATTTAGAACTGCTCAACAGTTTACAGTGTGCATTGCTCAGCTGATAAGATGTGTGCTTCTACAGAAAGTCTCTTTCTTCAAAAGTGACTTGTAATATCGAGTAAATTTAGCCAGGTTTTATAAATTGCTCTTCACATTATTTACTATAACAGCTGAACACTATAGTTATTTTCTACTAGGATCCACTTAAGCTAAAAGGAAACAAACCAACTTCTATGGAGATGACAGAAGTGTTTACATGTTTATTTTGCCACTACAGAGGTAACAACAAACAGACTGTGGATAAATCAAGGGTGGAAATGGACCCCAGTTTCCAGGATTATGGGCAGTTACTCTAACCACTGTGTTAAGGCAGTGAAGAATGTTACCCCTTCTGCTGCTACCTCTTCAGAGCAGATTTCATGAAGAAAGCCCAATCCATAGAAACCTGCTGAATACAAGCCTTGGAAGAGATTCAACACACCAGCACTTCAATACCTAGTTCTTGTATGCAGAGCTAAATAGGAAAAATCTATGTAAAATAATCATCAGTATCTCTGCACTCCGGGGATGTTCAGGAGTAAACTCCAGGATGTTCAGGGCTAGGGAGCAACTGGAGACCTGCAGACTGCGCTTTTGAACTCAAGACACAAAAAGGGTGCAACTGTGATGGGTTCAGGAGCAGGTACAGGCTGGTAGCTCACCAGGATAAGTGGCAGGCATGCCTGTTACAAGTTAGAATTCAAGAACCTATTCACAGAATAGGCTGAGACAAACTGAATGAATACTTGAACATATAGCACAGCTTCACATAATTGTCTGAAGAACCAAAACAGAATTTAGGAGTAAAAATTCACTTGACAGGTGAAACACTGCAAAAAATGAGACTTCTACTAAAAATAGTGATAAAACAGTATATACAACACTACAAAAGATAAAAGCTGTTATCGTACCACTGAATCATTTGAATGGTGCTTGTTGATATACTTGTGCTTCAAAAAGAGAGTAAGAGAAGTATTTCCACTCCTGTGTAAGCTAAAAATCTTAAAAAGTTGCATCCTGTGCATAAAAAGTCAGTATCAAGAAGGTAGAGAAAAACTGTGTTCAAAGATTTCAGCATTTCTTTGTATCACAAGTATTTTTACACTGTCATGTGCAAAGACTACTGGCAAATCTGGAATATGCTCAAGCTGGACCAGTAAAGTTTCAAGCGTAAGAGTGAAGAACAAGGATTACTTTTTCATAGATACTCAATTTTTAGCTGATTTAACTAGTCTTTCATTCTTTAAATTTTAATGAAAAAAGCTTTGAATAAACTTGTATACTGACCTCTCTAGTTCTCAGAGATGCTACCATCTGTTAACTTTTTTTGTCTTTGTAAAATGGGATTTATTTTTCTCTTGCTGAAGGCTGAGGAAGAAAACATCCACAATCAAGGCTAACATTTTTAAAATTAACATGCAGAATGGGAGTTTTTCTTTGTTTTAAAGCACTAAAATCCCATCAATATTACTATTAGTACACATAGCAGGCAAGAAAATTAAGATAAATCTTTTCCTTTCCCCGTCCCTCCAAAAAAGAGCATAAATAGCAAATGGCATTTTGCAAATTATTTCCCTAATTAGCTTATCTGTCTGATGAAACAGTCTGTTCTAAGTTATTTCATTTGACCAAGACACAATCATCAGTAACTAAGTCTTATCTTCAGAAGTTATTCCTATTTTCATTCAGTCTGTGTCTTGGGTTATGGAGCCAAGGATGTGTATTCTATTTTATCTGCTGAAAGCAGTTGGGGAGATGTTTTTCTTTGTAACTCTGGAGGGAAGGGGGCGGATGCCCTCTGATAATGGGCCAACTGTTAAAACTAGGTGGGGCATTGTTTCTTATCTCTTTCACCACCTGTCCTCCCTCCAGGGGGATATTTTCTGCTAATGGGCCACTAAGGCTCACTAAGGGCATGACATATTCCATTGTGAGATGCTCCACCTGGTGGGAGGAGCCAACCATTCCTACCTGGATAAAAACTGAGACACAGGAGCACAAGTTATCTGGTTCCACCGAATTCCTGAAGGAAGACCGGACCCTTCTCACCATCACTGGACCCTCCTCTCTCAGGATCATCTCTGCTCAAACAGAACCACATCTGCCACTCCAGGACAACTTACCTTTAGACTGCTTCAAACACCCTGACCAACAGGGTGTTAGGTTGTATTATTCCATTTATTTTATTTTACCTTTTTTTTTTCCTCTCTTCTCCTATTAAATTGTATCTCTGACTGGGAGTCTCACTGGTTTTTCTTTCAAACCAGCACAGTCTGGCAACTAGTACTCATACTCTGGAAGCCCCAACATAAGGAGGACATGGACCTGCTGCAGTGAGTCCAGAGAAGGCCATGAAGATTATCAGAGGGATGGAGCACCTCTCCTGTGGAGACAGGCTGAGAGAGTTGGGGTAGTTTAGCCTGGAAAAGAGAAGGTTCTGGGGAGACGAGAGCGGGAGAGGGACTTTTCACGTGGGCATGGAGTGACAGGACAAAGGCTGATGGCTTTAAACTGAGAGAGGGCAAGTTTACATTGCATATTAGGAAGAAATTCTTCACAGTCAAAGTGGTGAGGCACAGGTCACCCAGAGAAGTTACGGATACCTCATTCACTGTCAGTGTTCGAGGCCAGGTTCGAGCCTCTGAGTCCAGTGGGAGGTTCCCTGCCCACAGCAGTGGGTTGGGAATACATGTTCTTTAAGGTTTCTTCCAATTCAAACCATTCTATGATTTCATGATTTCTCCCTGAAGTCAATAGCATGGGTTTTGCTGGTTGTGTAAAACCACTAAAATACAAACAGTTGTTAATTTCTCTTTTTTAATAACGAATGGATCTCAAATTTCAGTAAGGATATTACAACAGAAAACACCACCACTGAAAGACCTTACTGAACACATGCCACTGCCTTTATTCCAAAAGACCCTTTTTTACTCCAAATCATCAGTTCTGCATCTAAAAATATATTCTATCTTGTTTGGTATCTGTTGTTTAACCATAAAAAGTTACTGAATTGTATTAAAAAACCTAAACCAACATTTTCTGCATGAATTCAAATACTACTACTCCAGAAAATAATTAGCCAGGATAAAACTCAATTAGTTAAACATAAAAGGAAGTTTTCTTCTTTATAAAATATATTCTCAAAATCATTGGACATACCAAAGTCTATAGCACATACACCTATTGTACATGTTTCACTGCAATGACTTTGTTCTTTTTTTGGTATATAATGCATAATTTGCCCCTGGTATCTTAAAAATTCTTCATGTTTTTGGATGGACTATCTATTCCTACACATTTTAGCTGTATAATGCATAATTTGTACTTTATTTACAAAAAATTAACATCTGAATACAGCTTGACACATGAATGCAAAACTTGGGCATCTGGTTTATAACTCAGTAGTGCACCCCTGATTTCGTTCCCACCAGATCTGTGTTGCTGAATTAGTCAGCCAGGGGCTGGAAATAATTAATCTGAGTACTTGTTTGAAAGATAAATGAAATTAAGGTTCCTGGCTGTGGAGATGTATTCATCATAAAGAAACCTTGCTCCACAACAGCAGCTTGAAATACTATGAAAACAGTTCTCCCATGAACACAGCAACATGACTACATCCCTATACTTAAATTACAGTTTAGCTGATAGGGCAGTCACTGAAGCCTATCTTGACAGCTTCTTCTCTGTAGTTTCACTTGGATAAATTATTCTTTGCTTCACCCAGCAGTTTACTGGTGAATGCATGAAAACTTCTGCATAAAGTAATTCAGAACAGAACATAAATTAAGCTTCATAAATATTAGCTAGCTCAGATTTACTGGGAAGTTATCAGGATCACAGATTCTCACTGTTCACTGCAGCCCCATCACATCAAAGCTTCACTTCCAAATACAAGGCTCCAATGCTTGCAATGTAACGTTCTCAATTTTAAGCACTAAAAGTAGTTTCTTGCCAGTACAGTAATCAGATTGAGGGGGGAAAAAAAGAACCAAAGGATAGCATACTGCATGAAAACTGAACTCCCATTTCATTAAAAATAAACTTTACTATTTGCATACAATTTTCCACAAAACAGAAATTCTTTGTTATCCTTAAGACTGTGAATTTCTAAAAGTGTTCTACTGCAAATTCCTTCTATTTGCCCCTTCTAAAAAGTATAAAAAGTTCATTTCTGATAGTTTTTCAAATTTGACTGTTTTTTCAGCAGCATGAGATACACAGCACAGCAAGGCAAAGGCAGAAAAGCGTGGCCACTAACACCAGTGCACTAGAGAAGACAGCAAGACAAAAATACACCTGGTATTCACATCAATTCCTTCTGTTTGGCTTCAAAAAACATTTGAAGCTAAGAACTAGAGTGTACAATTCTCCTAAAAATACCCTGGTAATGATGATGAATTTCAGTCAAAGGAGTTTCTCTTACACAGAAGGTGAAGGTAAGTGAGCCAGGCAGAGCTGATACTACCTAAACCTGCTAACTCAAGAGACAGGTCCTACCACTCTCCCCCAGAACTCTACTCCAAGCTCCATATTCCCTTCACTTCCTGTGCACCACCTCTTCCACTCAGTCCTAAGGGAACAAACAGCTCTGCTAACCTGGCAGAAGTTAAGCCTGCAGAGAGCAAGTTTTCTGTCAGTTTTTGGCTTTCTAACAGTTTTCTGTCAAGTTAGCTGATAAAAGTCAGTTCATCCAATGGCCAGCTATGCAGCAGAGTGCAGCACAGGAGAAGGGGTAGCTCTGCACTGATGCAAGCAAAACAGAAGGGGAGGCACACCTTATACTGGAAGCAGCTAAGTATCACACTTTTAGCTTTCTGCACCCTTCCAGCCTCAAGCTTGTTCCGTAATGTATCTAAGTATAAATGGTCTGAAGTGTTGCAATTCAACAATAGAAAGGGAAATTTTCAAAATAAGCAGAGAAATGCTTCTCATTTCTGAGAACGTGGCTACAGTCAGATTTTGAGCATACTGAAACTCCAAAATGCTGCCAGGTATGCTTAATTATTCAATACTGCACATGGTCTGCAAGTATCTTACAGCCTGGGGTTTTTTTAGTACCAGTCAGTCAAATCTTACATTCAGTATTTTTTAGTGCAAAAGGTTACTGTATATAGCCATTGGGCACAGGTTCATATTAGTCATTCAGTTTGAGAATAAAGTGTTATATACACTCAGGAACATCCAAATTAGCTCCACACAGGCCAGACAGGGTCATCGGGGCTAGCTGGCTATGCTCAAGCACCCTGTGAACATGGCTGAAGCTTTGAAACATTAAGCACACTCCAGCAACACTACATTCAAGTAAAAAGCCCTTGCAAATGCTTGATGCAAAAAGAAAATAAAAGAATTTGGGTTCATTCCAACAGATACAAAGTGGGTATAAAGGCAGTGTATCACCATCTCAGGAAAGCAGAGTGTATGTACAACAAAGCCTCTGTTTCCTTCCGTAATCAAAAACACATGACTAGGTGATGAATATGTAGTTTTACCATATTGACAGAAGATATCCAGGTCTGAGTTGTGCAAGCCTGTATCTAACTACTAAAGCAGCAGAAGTTATCTGCAACTTCCAGGGCAGAAGCAAGCTGGATTTGGACTACAAAGTGCCAGTTGAGAAGCATGGAGCTACAGTAACCACAATATTCTTGTTAGCCATGTCTTTTACAACGTAACATCTTGCCACCATTCTCTTTGTGTTGCTGTGATGACAGACTGCAACACTAAGCAACTGTGATGGTAACTACAATGTTATTTGTGTATTACAGTACTTTTCTAAAGGCCAATGCTCAACTGTGCTAAATATACAAAATGCTACAACCTGAATTTGCCCATTTTCATCCCCAGAAGAATGAATTTACTCTGCAAATGTTTCCATGCATTTGCAAAATACCCAACTACAATAATACGAACCTATCATAAGTGTCTACGTCTTCCAGCATTACTGTAGCCTACACAGCACTTCACATTTTGTAGAGATGCCAAGCAGTTAATATAGAACCTGCCCTCCTCTGAAAGAAACAACTAATCTGAAAAACTCCAGCTAAATTTTATCACCTAGGAAAGAGGCAACTTCTATTTATTTAATGATCCAATTTCTGTTGATGCTGATAGAGCAAAAGGAAGAATACTACCAGAAGCACACTGTCCTTTCTCATCTGTAGTTATCAACTTTTAAATAATGATGGAGCTCACGGTATCACACTACTGCTCTAGACAGAACTCTAATCTAAAGTAGCATGTCCATTTGATTTAGGAAATGAACTTTATGTCCAACAACAGTCCTCTCACTTTCCTCTGACTGGAACAAACTTTAATTAAGTATGAAAAAAACCATGAGAAATGACAAGCAACAGAACTTCTCATTATCTAACTCACTCGGCCTTTTGAAAAGCCCTGGGAACATATCATCATTGCTCAATATTCCTCTTGCATCATTATAACTACGGCTTTAGACACAAAAGGAAATGAGAGGCCTAAATTAACTAGGCTCTTTTCAAGTATGCAAACTTTCAAGTGACATCACAAAGGGCAGATTAATCCCTCAAGTAGCTGAAACAGTTGTTTTCATAAAGCAAGCTTTTCTATTATCTTTATTAAGCATATAACTTTAAATAAAGACTTGCCCTAAATATTTCAGTTGTTTGTTGAAAGAAAATGTAAATTATCTTCCTTTATATACTCATTCTAATATTATTCATAAGAGATCCAAAAAGCCATGTTTGTGGCAAACTCTTTGGCCAAAAAACCTTATCACATACCCCTATCAATTTTGCTTCCAATAATTTTTGCAACAATTTTGTATAAATAAAAACAGGTTTGGAGTTTTAAAAACACAATGAATGCAAAGGTACTTTAATATGCACAGAGTGTAAGCAGGGGAATCCATTTCAATTTGTCATTTTAGTAAACTGAGTTGGATTTCAAGTGCCCAGATGCTCTCAAGGGCCATGCCATTGCACTGGAGAAAGCATGACCTCCTTTTTACTAAGGAACAAGTTTTTAGACTGGTTCAGCTGTAATGTAATTTCATCCTAACTGGTCGAAGAATCTTTGTCATTGTCAGTCACTATTATTGCAATATTAATAGCCCCATTCAGCTGACAGCTGAATGAGTTCACAGCACTCCACCACTATTTCAAGCTATATATACACACCTTGCACGTTACTCGCATCACAATGTAACTGATGAAATTTCTTAAAAATTTCTTTCTTAAACATTTCTACTTCTGCATTTATACATACTCCTAGTCCACAAGTACAATCTAATCCTAGCATGCAAGTTAATCTTTCAAGTTTAAGAAAGGTTTGCAGAAGCTGATTCCTCAGTTACATAATTACATTTTTAGTGATAGATTTCCTAAACCTCTACATTTAAGATTTCTTTTGGGAGAAAGAGGGCTTTAAAGAAGGCCCTATTCTTTTCCCCCCATAATCTTTGTATTTAAAATACATAAATCATATTTAGAAAACTTGTATAGTGTATCTAACCTTCTTACCCATAGTTAGAAAAGGAAAATTCAGACTCCTCAAAGGTCATCACCTTATTGGAATCTTACAGTAAATTTTGGTATTTTTATTCTGGTAACTGACAGTACTTCAGAGATACTTTGTAGTGCATTACAAAGTGATGAAAAATATGCCACTAAAATGTTAGGACACAAGCACTGCAATTGCTCACCTAGGATAAAAGTTTTAAGTATCCAGTAGCTGAGACAGCATACTGGGGAATAAGTAAGCAAAAACTAATCACTGAGATACATTTAAATATTCTCCAAAATAGAAGATAACTGGCATCCTTAGACAGTAGTTAGAAGAACTTCATTTTTTCCTAATTTTTCTACTGTTCACATGAATCCATTCCATATTACCCAGACCCCCCCCGTCTATAAATCCATTAAAAAAAATTAGTTTCAGAAGTTTACCTCTCTAATTATTTACAAAGTCCTCTAACAAACATTATTACATTTATCATTATGAGGTACAAAGCATGCTTTGTCATAATTCAATTTGGACCATCTGGTCATAATGCTCCTAATTCCCCCTCCCCCATTTATCTCCACAAACCTCCTTTTCCCCAAATATCTTCAAAGGTATCTTCTAAAGAGCAATATTGAAACCTAATTTTTTGCTCGCCCTCCAAAAATTTGATTGCTATTCCATTTTTCAAGAAATAATTCACATAAGGCATTATACAGAATATTTAACAAATGCTCCTTTTCATCTAGTTTTGAAGGCCACTGCTATCAGTTACACTCATGCTTCAGGAAATTCTTAAAATAAAAGAGACATATCAGAACACAGCAGAACTCAGGAGCTCTAGTTTGACACTAATAAAACCAGAACCAACTCATCTAAAACATCTGACTCTATAAATAAAAATCATTTTGTGAAGTATCACTGTAGCATCAACATGGATTTGCAAATCCAGAAAAAACAGCTCCAAAATTCCTAATTATAGCACACTTGGGAAAGTACTTTCAAGTCCGGAAAACCCAGAGTACAATACCTATTCAAGTTAGAAGCCACAAAGTATTATTCAAATGTTTAGGCAAAGAACATAATAACTAATAGCTAAAAATATTTATATTTAAAAATAATGCAAGAATTGTAGTTCAACAGTGTGCCTGTCAGCACACAAAACTAGCTGATTGCTTACCTCAGGTAAATTAGCAAAAACCTGGACAATTCTGTCTTAATTTAAACCATCACTACAGTCACTACTATACAACATAACAAAACACACACAGCCGTGTACAGAGCCCTAATGGGTGCTATTAACACCCATGAAATTATCAGATACTGAGCAAACAAGAACAAGAGGCATGTTTACTACCAGAAGCTATTTTTGAAGCACCATTTGCAATTATATGGTACCTACACCTGTTGGGAAGTGACCTGTACCTCAACTAACAGATTAAAGCAATCTGTATGACTAGAGGACAATATTCAGTGCCCCATCAGTGTTTACAGCTACTCTAAAAAGAGTAACTTCTACTACAATAAGCAGTAGACCTAAGAGAGACAGGAAGAGAATTACACGTAGCAGCCCACCCTGCACACTCCACTTTGCAGCTAGAAACATGAAGACTCAGTTACACATTACTATTTATTTTACCTTTTACACAATCAGGAGCAACTGGGAACTCATCAGCTACTCTTGGTTCTCAGACAATAAAAGGGCAGAGATGGGATAGAGGCAGTTGAAGCTTTTTTTAACTTAAGTCTCTGTCTTCTCCTTTGATAGCTGAGTTAGTACTTGGTACACATGGGTTTCCACCACCTTGCAGCAGAACATGTAAGCAGCCTGAGCTCAAAATGCTATTCTTACATGGCTAAATTGAGCAAAGAAAATCACTGGTGGTTAAGTGAAAGAGAGCATGGGGTCATGTTAAAAATAAATTTAAAACAGGCGACTTTTCCAAAAAGAAGATGGGTTCCCTCCAAAAATGCATCTACAAATATACCCATTGCATCCACATTATTATTAATTTAAAAATAATTAAAATGCATAGAATTGCATCATTTCTTACAAAAAGAACTTCTAAGTTTTTGAGAATGCTTGAGTATTTCCTTCATATAGAGCTGCTCCATCCACAGCTCATCTAGGTTATATTACTTCCTGCCAATTAGCTGCCTTCCACATATGGCATTATCTTGAAACAGAAAACAGACGTACAAGATCATGGTATTTATGTTTATACATTACTGGCTGAATTTAAAATAGACATACATACCCACTGCTGGTGCATCATATTCATCCCCAAGTAAAATTTCAGGAGCAGAATAGGCAAGAGATCCACAGCTTGTGGTGAGCTTCTTTCCAGGCTGAAATTTGTTGCTGAAGCCAAAATCAGTCAATTTCACAAGTCCTTGTTTTTCAAAGAAAACCACATTCTCTGGTTTTAAGTCTCTATGAACTACATGCAGTTTATGGCAGTAGGATATAGCATGAACTATTTGAGCGAAGTATTTTTTTGCCAGATCCTCATTGAGACCTTCTTCATGTTTCATGATGTAATCAAACATATCTCCGCCATCCCCTAGCTCTAAGATGAGATAAAGCTTTGTCTGGGTGTCAATCACTTCATACAGCCGCACTATGTTGGGATGCTGTACTAATTTCATGCACCTGACTTCTTGAAAGAGATGTCCAGTGGCAAGAGTGTCCAGTTTGGTCTTGTCAATGACTTTTACTGCTACTTTTTCACCTGTAAAGACATGCCGAGCAAGTTTGACCACAGCAAAATGGCCTCTGCCCAAAGTTTTATCCAAGTCATACAATCCTGCAATTTTTCCATCATATCCTCGTTTGAAGCCTGCCATTCTGTTTCAGAAGATGAAATAATATTTAAGCTCTTTGGAAATGTGGTATTTTCATATAAGAGTATCTGATGCAAATAAATAGTCCATAATCACTGCCAAGCATACCTAAAAATAAAAAGACAAGATTATATACTTGTATAAAAGTAAGCAAAATTATTATCTTATAATTACCCTAAGTTACATGAGCACATTACTACAGATTATTTATGAAATAATCTTCAGGAATTTTTGCAAAGGGTTTAATAAGGCCTTAACTTGCTGGCTGTGCTAACTTGCAGATTTCTGACATCACATTATCAGTATGCTTGAAGAAAGTCAGTTTCAACACTGCAACAATGAAAATTAGTCTCAAATTCAGTGGCCTTCATTGTCTTGTGTCAGAAACCTTTCAAGCAGCATTGGAAGACATCAGTATTATAAGGACTGTTAAAATTGGCAAAGCTGAAATCTGTAACTTTTCCAGAAAAACTATAAAACAGCTGGGCAGCACAAAATATCATCAAGAGGAACATACTTAATATTATCTCTTTTTTGGCACATCCCTCATATTGCACATGAAACAGTCCTAATATAAAGTTCTGATGGCCTGACTTGGGACTTTTACTACCTCCTTTTTAACAGCTTTCTGTTTAGCAAAGCTCAGAGTGACATAAAATACTTATTTTTTTTACTCTAATTAGCTTGAGCATTATCAATCAATATTGCAATTACAGCAAGTGAACAAAGCTGAAATGAAACATTTGGGTTGGATATACTTAGTGCTAAATAAAATATCTTGTTAAATATTTTGACTAAAGTTACACAAACTAGTGATAAAAAGTTTGGAGGTAGGCTGCATATGTTCATCAGTCCTGGGAATGAGTGAGAAGAAGGGGAAGAAGAGTAGGAAAGAAGCAGAGAAGATTCAAGAGTTCAGCTTTTGTGTACTGAAGTCCTGCTTACCAGGTATTTGGCATTTAAGCAAACAAGACCCAACTTATAAAATATTCATATTCAAAACCAGGTTTGAAGGTCTTACATCCCATTGTCATATTTTTTTCCACATACAAAACCTCCCAAAACCTTTTCCTGTATTGTTAACTTAGATTGAGGTTTAAATAAAAAACTGTAGCTATCAAAAAGCTAACCATTTCTCCAAGTTTGAGTGCAAAGTAGTTAGAAATATGAAAATTAGATGGCTCATTGCCAACTCTAAAATACAGAAAACACAGCTCTTTGGAATACATTTTCAGTTTCAAAACTGAACTTCAAAAAGAAAAACTTTGAAAAGGAAGCTGGCAAACAAACACTCCCTTACATTAGTTATTCTCAAATTGAAATGTAAACATCAGATTAAAAACACTCCCTGCTAAACAAGTTATTTCACAGACAGTAGAACTAATGAACCTGGTTTCTTATGAATTCAATTACAAGGTTGGGGGGTCCTATGAGGATTCTGTGATGTTTAACAAGCTCACCTTACTGCTTCTCTCAGCTGGAGCCATGGTATAACCTCTTCGCTATCCAGCTGTCTGCTTCCACAAAACCCATAGAATTCAGTTTGAGACCTCCACCCCTGTAAAATTTGAATGAAATCAATTAGCTTCCAAAACTTCATAACCTAGACAAGGAACAGGGTTAAGTACAACAAGCATTAATACAATAACAAACAATATAAACGTTGAGGTTTGGGGTTTTGTGTTTCTTTAAAGATAGTCATCAAGCTTCAACAAACTTCAGTGGGTTTTGTGTTGCTGTATGCACCCTTTCATTCTGCTACCAAGTACTACACTTCATATGTTTTTTCAAAAACCACTCCACTAGAAGATGGTTGGCATATCTGCTTCCCAACACTTCCCATACTGCTTATCTTAAAGAGTTTCCCCTACCATTCCCATGTAACACCATCCCATCTTTATTCCAAAAAGCACAAAACTGAATTAAAACATGCTACATTAAACTAAAGGCTCATGCCAAAGACTCTCCTACCTGGTAGAAACTATTACAGAATGCATAGGGAACAACAGTACAATGGCAAATACAACAATAAACAATAAAACGCTCCTTATCTTTCAGAGATTCAAAAACTTCTTTACATCTGAGAGCAGTAGGTTTGTGTTTAAGATCACTTGATGGATTCCACCCCACCCCTCCCTGTGCAACTGGGCAGGTGCTTTATTAAAGCGTGTGAATTTTTAGCATCAAGAACATACTGCAGCAGTTGAATTGCTTAGCTACGTGTTGTGAGATGCACCACTTCCTCTTGTTTGTTTTTAATCTCCTGATAATTTGTGCATCTTCTCATTCACTGTCTGCTCCAAAACAAGAACTATCATACTCCACTTACCTTGCCTCAAGCAACTCACAGAATTAGTTTCCTCCCTTCCTAGCTTCAGCTCAATTTTGTTCCAATCCTAGTCTATCAATCCTTTTGCAGAGGTTATTCCACAGGCTTTAGCATTCCTCTCACCATTCTCTACTCATTTTCTGGTTTGTTCTATTCTACTTTCTTAGGCCAATTTCAGGGTTTTTTAACTACTACTGCGCACTGATAATGTTTTCAAGCAATGCTGTACTTATAGTTGTATAATGTTCCATCATACTGACCTAACACCAAAATGAAGACTAATGAAAAACAGTCCATGTACACACATAAACCACCTAATCTTAGCCTCTATGAAGCAAGAGGGGATATATCAATCAGCTCTGCCCCATATGGTTGTGCAACTCCAGAGGCTCACTCCTAAAGGGGGTGCAAGCATTTAAAAAAAACCCAACAACAACAACACCCCACACAAACATGCTTTATAGTACTGCTGTCTCCACAGCATCCTAATTTGACTCCCAACTGCTGCTAGATTAGAGAAATTAAAGGAAAACAGGAGCACGAAAATTAAAGACAACTTGTCTGAATTTAACTGCAACACTCAGTATGGAAAGATTTATGCTCATTACTTTGTTCACTTGGCACATTCTCAACCATCATTGCACAAACTCAACAAGTGATTTAACTCTAAATCACATTGTACACATAAACATCAACCTGTCAACAGAATTCCAGCAAAAAACAGTTATGCTTAAGCCATGGAGAAATATATCAGAGAGTAATCAATAGGATAAGAGCTTACAGAAATGGAAGATAAACTGTTTATTAATGTTGCAGCCCCATTAGCTGTAAGAAAATTAATGCAGATTCATTACCAGTTTAAGTTAAAGTCTCCACAATAACAGACCAACTAACACTTAACTCTGTGGTTTTAAAATAAATCTGCATAGATGAAGCTTCCACAGCTAAATGCAGGGATCTCAGATGCAACACATGGTTTGAACGTACCAAAATTTAGAATTGTTCAGTAGAAGGAAATGGATGCAAAAATGTCATAGTGTATATAGATACAAGCCTTGGTTACAATTTAAATATGCTATCTAAAGGAGTACAGTTGCCATACATTTCAGAGCAGTTTCTTTTTCTCAGTTTCTCTCAAGAGTAAGAAAGTAGACTTTGTACAGTACTTAAGGATCCAGTAAGAGCACATTTTCATAGCTTTCAAGCTGGAGCCTCTTTGAGACCCTTTGTTGTTGTCTCCTTAGTTACAACAGTAAAACTTCTGGGGCTGACTGTAGATGAAACCACGCAAACCTCTAGTTTTGCCATGACCCTCCAAAGGATTACTTTTAATGATGGGTCATTCCAGTGATCCAGTTTACAATGTGACCTCTTGAACATTTTCACCAAATGAACAAACTACAGACTAAAGCAGACAACAAGCAAAATCTCCACCAGCCACATGGTAGCAGCAAACCAAAGAACAGCCTGAGAAAAAGCATTGAAGAGACAGTTATATAACAGAAAATATTTACCTGTCTTTTCACTCACATTATGTTAAATCCCTGATAAGTTCATTTTTCAGCATTAGAGTTTAGTTTTTGTAGTTGGTGAGTTAAGTAACCATTAGCAGCGTTTAATCTATCTGGCTAATTATGGTTCTAAAAATGCATTTTTCCCTAATTATACCAGAACTCAGCTACGCCCCCGGTACTCATTTTATGTAATGTAGACATTTACCAGTAAATAAATTCAGAACAGATCCTTCTCTCTACAGAAGCTCATATACCTATCCCACAAAACACTGCAAACAGGCCCTAATGGAGATCTGCAGGAGCTGTTTTGTAATATCACATGCATCCCATCAAGAAGCTTAACAACAGTACTGTGATTCAACGATCTTTAAAAGATGGATGAATAGATCTGTTTAGAAAAAGGAGCATGTTTCAGAGACACTAGCTTTTCTTTAAGCAAGTCACCCTATTCAAAAAGTTTCATTAGATTATACATTGCATGTAAGACCAGCCCAGTTCATCTTACCCTAATGTGTGTATTAGCTTACTTCAGAAAATGAAGCTTCAAGGTCCCATTTAAACAAGACGCTGAAAAACTACCAATGCAAAGACTTCTCTGCATTATCAGTCTAACAGACATAAAAGCTGAAGTAATCTTCACTGGGACTCGTCCTTCCACAGACAGCTAACCATTTCTGTCTCCCTTCACGATAAATGGAGATTGAGTCAACACAGATAAGAGTCTGTGATAAAACAAATTGCGCCCTAAAGCAGATAGCCAAATAGATCACATGAATCATTTCTTAAAAGCACACGCTTTCGTTTTCTGTAACAGGAGTTTAGAACTAATACTTCCATGGATTACACATTATACATATACTGAAGTTTTACCCTGCTTCTTCTTTTGCTCTCTTTTGTCTCAGATAAGTAACAGCATCTATAACAATTATTTATTTAGTACATAATTGTATCTTGAGAGTAAGACTTACGTTGCTAGTGTTCCTAGAAACACTAAATCCAAAATTTGACATCAACAGAATATGGAGATTCATAAGCAATTTTTTTTTCACTCTGAAAAGAATTTGTACAAATCATCAGCTCTCTTCAGAGAGCACACTGAAGGACATAATAACTCAGTAAACAAACTGCAAGCATAATTTTTCATATTTTTTCCAATATTTCCTCCCAATTTTTATCTGCATCCTAATGTAAGGTATCTTTACAGGCTAATCCATGAACCTTTAGAAACAGTCTATCTTGTTACCATATGAGCCACTACTTGCACTGTTACTGTTATTGACACTTCATAATGTGTCAATCTGCTTTCCTCCAGAGGGTTTTTTAGCACCTTTCTTTTGGTATAAGGGAGCACCAACACACTAGAAGCAGGTAAAAGGCATTACAAGAGTGATACGTGAAGAATGCATACACTCAACGCATATCACATGCCCTGAAAACTTATCATTACTCAACTGCTCCAGTGTGTTTCAAACTTCTTAAGCTCCTAGTATCCAGTATTTCTTGAATATTCAAGACTCAATATGGGAGTCAGGATCCCAGCAAAGTGTATTCTCCTGCTTGCATACACTGGTGTCATGATCCAGCAGAGAGCCCTTCCTCCTCCATCTTCCTATGGCCTAAGCCTTCACAACTACCATTCAAAGGTACTCAAAGAAATCATGGCAATCTACACCTGCCCTATAGCCAAACATTTTGTACATGCAGCATTTTTGGGGGACAGAGGAAGACACAATTCACAGAGGCAGCTGTGTTACAACTCAGCCCTTATATACGCAAAGTGCTCTAAAGCTTTATTTTCCACTTTATGTGACTGCACCACAGCATACACACAAATCTTCCCTTTCACTGATGACAAACCCCATAAACTCTCCTGTTCCCAGTGAATTCCACGATAAAACACTACAGGAGATTTTTTTCAAGGTGTACATGCACTTCTTTTGTTTTCCTATTAGGCTTCAGTGTCCATCTTCAGCCCATACTGTGTTACTAAAATGTCAAGATGTATCAGCAAACCTCTCTACTATTCAGCACTGGCTACCCCTAAAATGATGAAGAGCTATAAAGCAATGCTGTGTGACAAGCATAAAAAGGATAATTAACCTGCAAAATTTAACCGTACTCCTTAGTTTTAAACAATCTACAGAATTTTGCTCTGAAAAGATATGAGGTGCCAATTGCTGATGAAGTTTTGCCACTCTAAACATTTGGGAAAACTCCAATTAAATGTTAGTGTTTCATTATTTTAGAATATATTGCAAGCATTAGAGCTACTGATGTGTAACCTTAACCCTTCTTAGAATTGAAGTAAGAGCAAAATGCCAACAAGAATTCTTCAATTCTAAGGTCCATTATTCAGTGAACAGCCAGCAGCCGAAATATTTGGCAGGTCAATAAACTTGGTAAAACATTGCTCCTGGACCAACAAAATGTTGGAGGATGGGAAGGGTAGCACTATTACAGATTTGAGAAGAAAAAAGTGACTAACGGCATTTTGTAACAGAAAATGATGACAACCTGCATGACCTGACTTCTAAGAGCAAGACACTTTGAGGCAGATCCAATGCATGAGAAAAAGAAAATGTAAAAGATACAACGCATGATTCAGGATATCATCAATTGAAGAACACATTTATTCCTTAGATAAGGAATTCCCAAACTTTCAGACCTCCTGATTGCTGTCTACCATTTATTTTCTTAAAGATTAGTGCAGTCATGTCAAGCATAGACAATTGAAGCTTTCCTTTTTCACACAGCTAAGCTGTGGTGAGTGCTCTGCAGAACACTAGCAAAGTGCAAACTAAAATTTGAGAATTGTGTTGTAGAAACTCCACCTGATAGGTGATATCTGTGTGAGAATCATCCTCAATACAGACAACTTTAAAAAGCCACTGGATCTGAACTGGTCCTTCAAGGTCTCCACATTAAAAGTCAAGATTATGTCTATTTCCTTTTTCTTTCCAAGAAGGTGAATGAGAAAAAATACAGACTACGTTGATGTACAGATTGCAAAGCAACAGTAAGACAGTAACAGAAAGATTATGATTACAGACTAGATACCAACGCTATTAAGAGGACAGATGCACTAAGACTGATGGAACTATGATCCACTGACAAACCCATCACTGGTAGTTACTGGCACTGGTTCCAATTGTGAAATATGTTAAAAGCCCAGAGTACTTTCACAACCTTGCTGATAATTTGCTGCAGTTCACAAGGTACTTTCCATTTCTAAGAGGAGGTATTACACAAGACAAATACAAGCTGCTCTATGGATTTAAGAACTCAGCAATAGCTTTACACCATTTAAAGTCCTCACACCAGCCACAGCTCCAAAAGCAATTAATCTCAAGTTGTATCTGTTTTCCTCTTATGCCCTCTCTGGAAGGCCAGCATGTGGCCTTCCATTTTTAAAGGAAAAAGAAGCAAGAGAGGCACTACCCTATGCACATATGAGAGGCTTCAGCAATACAGCACTTGAGCTCTGAAGCTGCTCCTGAAGTATTACTGTATAGAAAAATACCAGATCTTCCTTAACAGCCACATCTCATAAATTATCTTCTGCATAGTAGTATGTGATAACATCTTTTAAAAGGACTTGCTCCAAGTTTTGCGGTATCTGCTAGTACTACTTCCTGTCTGTATCTGTAAATCAGTTATAAAACTCTGTTCAGACCCTGTGATGTCATCATGTATAGAAAAATTAGTTTCAACTGAAATTCTCATGTTTTGCATGAGAATTTGCACTAACAGAAAATTTTTCCTCAACTACAGAAAATTAGCATGGATATCTTAGTTACAGATATTCATACATTTAACCAATCAAGATCTAGTATTCCAGTCAACAATTGTATAAGCAACAGAGATAACTCATGGTAGCTGGACTCTCTAGCTCAAAATTATACTTTTCCAAGCTTGATAAACAGCATCAAAGTAGATTTTTGAAGACTTTTAATATTTTAAATCCCATCATGTTTTCCTTTTTTTCTTTTTTCTTCCCCCAAAATAATTAGGAACATGAAACTGATACAGAAATATTTTGCATATCAGGTGTTTCATGACAGTATCACCATCTTTTAGACAGGACATATCTTTATATCTAGGAAACTTACTGCAGGAACTTTGCAGAAAGCAGATAACTCAGATTTCTCCACCAAACTAAACTCTTTTAGAGAAGCTGCTTCATCTACTCCATGTTCATGAAGTCTCAGATTTGTTTCACCTTTTTCAAATAATTTACCACATAATTTTGTCATGCCAGGCAGTGCAGCCAAGACCACTAACAGGAGCTCTAAACATTCCGCCATTAATCAATGAACACTTCAGTGTGGCATAACATTTCAATGATAGCACTGTTTTAACACCTACATCTTTGTTATGTAAATTCAGAACCACAAACATGACTTTTTTTCTGTATCAAGGGAGGTGAAAGTACCACACACACCATCTCAAACACAAATATTCAGATGCAAATATGTGTGCATACTTTTAGCACCTACTACAAACAACCATAATTTCTATTAAATTCCTTAATATCTTCAAGGTCAAATATCAGATAATATCATTTGTTTGGCAATACATCTGGTAACATAAAATTCAAGTACTGAATTGACTTAAGTTGCCACTATGAGACTGGTGTTTTCCACCTAGGATACAAATTGCTTAAATCTTGATAAATAGATTGACTCCTACCTACAGTTACTCAGTTTCAACACTTTATTCTCCTTTATAGCATCCTAAATTAGTCAGGAACAGCCAGTCACCTGAAATTTGCCATGCTTTAATATGAACAAAGATTATAAAAGTCTGGGCTATCATCTCTGAATTAAAGTCCAGTCAGTAACTAGACAGGAGACTGCTGCAGAAAAACCCACAATGATACATAAAGAAAGAAAACCGGCTGTCAAATACAGCACAACATTTGTGTCACAGCACTGTTGTAGAAGATCACTATAACAGAGGGAGTCAGCGTTTCAGAAGTGAACATGCTCTGTTTTATACTTTGCAAGTATAATTATTTCTCATTAAGTTCTTAACATTGGTGACTCAATCAACTTATGTGTACTAGAACTCTGCCAGGGTAAGTTATCCTAGAATTGTAAGGGAATATATGTTTTTTTCAAATCCTCTTAAGCTCTTACATAATACTGTTATGTGTATTAAAACAACAGGTACTTTGCATTATTATAGCAGCTGCAGCATTTCAGTTAAGTGCTTGAAAATAATGTGACATAGAAGATGGGCAGAACCTCATAGGCTACTAAAGTTAAGAGCTTATGCAATTTAATATTACTATAGTCATCATAAACTGCAACTCACCCTAGACCCCTGATCTGAACCACGTTTCATCGGTTTCTTATTTTAAGACATATCAGAAAACACTATTAAGTAGGAATGGACAGAAGTTCACCAATTAAGTTTTACAGCTACAGCATTTCAGTGAAACTTTGAAAATCCAAAAAAGGAAGTGCACTATTTCACAAGAGAGACATTGTGAGGAAAAAACCTAGCTGCACCAGGATACTGTGCCCTTGAAACAAGGCACAGCCAAAGGTGCTACTTTGGCATTACAGTTGCCAGTGGGATAGCAGGGACAATGATACACCGAGGGTGCAGACCACCAAAGAATTATTCAAGTGTAATTTGAAGGCAGTTAGAAGAGACCACGTCGGTCAGAACAGTGCACAAGATGACTACTGCAAGTAAAAGAATATCTGCAGTAGCATATTAGCATGCACACCCTTAGCATGCTATTTCTTTAAAATAATCAGAAAGCAGATTATTTATTACAGTGCAACCACCCACACCATAGCAGGAGAGTCAAGGAACAGCAGTAACCTGTAGAGTGTCCAGCACTCAAACTGTACTTTCTTGCTTCTCAATTGTATAAAATGAAAACGTAAACCATAACACAGTAAGTACACTTAAGATGCAATTCTCCCTCTTCCCTGTTTTTTTCATGAAAGCCTCGAGTGTGGATCATAAAGATTCTCTTAAAAGAGGCAGATGAATGTGCAGTCTTTGATGCTAACTTGCCTACCAAGCAAAGCTCCAGCAGTCAGGTTAGCTTCTCTTTCCAATCACTTGAAAAAACCATGTCATCATTCTACCACTTTTTCTGGTCATTTAGGATATTCAGGAAAAATAAGAGACGAGATTGGACTTTCTCCTCCTTAGTTTTTATTATTAAGTCCTCTAATCTGGATGTTGCATGCATCAGAAGTAAAAGGGGCAGGCACTAGTCTAAGCAAACATTTTGACATGTTTCACAAGGTAAAATTTGATTGCACTGTTTGGCAATGATTGTTAGTTCTTATTTGTTTCAGGTTCCTTCCAAGGATCAGCGATAGTACAAAAACAACCACAAGCCAATTTCCCACTTTCTGTGATATATCTCCCAAAAAACCCCCATCATTCCTTAACCCAGTTCCTAATGGTGCATGCCTTGAAAGAAATGCTTAATTCTAACACAATAAACATTTGCTAGTAAACACTTCGATACAGATTTCATTTTGCAGAGATTCGTTAAACTGGTCCTTCCCCAGAGCCTGAAGATCTAAATATATCCATAATAAACAACTCCAAAAAAGCAGCAGATATGACTAAGTAGTGACTGCACTACAGAGGGCAGGCGTAAGCATATTTGCATGCACTTCATTCATGCTAGATGGCTGAAAATCATACAATACGCTTCAGCTGCTCCAGTAACTGCAATGGTACCTCCGAGGAAACCACTGCTTTGCCCTCATCAACTCACAACAAGCTCTTGGAAGTGAGATGATCTATAAGAAGCGATCTATGAATAAGCAAAAACCCAAAGCATGTATCCCACATAAAGGTTTCTCCTTCACTGGTATACTAGCATCTCTTACCAATAAAAATACCCAATCTGAAAATGGGTCACTTTTGTCACTAACCATCCTCTGGCCAATATAAGGGGTTTAGCCCTAGTGGATGTTCTCCAACACTTAACTCAGTCTACTTACTAAAAAAAAAAAAAAAAAAGAGAAAAACAACCCCCCCCCCAAAAAACACCAAAAAAACCCCAAACCAAACCAACCACACATATCTGCACATCACCTATCTTTAAAAGTCATCTTCTGCTAATATAAGCACCTGGCTGCCAAAACTCACCTGACAATAAGCACAAAGACCTCTATGCAGGACCTTGCTAGTTATTCTACCAATTTCTATACTAATCTCTAGGCAGTGAATTCAACGTAGTAAGTGTAGTGACAGCAGCAAGGCACGTACTGACAAAGAACGAGAGATACTTCCAGCCTCTGTCAGGAGGGGCACGCTCCAGCCCTGGGCACAAGGAGACGAAGGCAAACCTGTTGGCTACGCACCGGATTCCGAGGGGCGAGATGCACCGTCATTCCCCTAAAACGCACCCGCGGCCGGACCGCGGGGCGCTCGCCTCGCTTGTTTATTTTTTTTTCCCCTCCCAGCAACAGAACATACGCGGCGGAGCCGGCGCGGGCAGCAGCGGCGGGGGAGTGGCGGAGGGACCGGTGTCACTCCGGTCACACGCGCGGGGCCGGGTGTCACCGCGGTCACACGGGGCCGTGCCGCACGGACACTCCGCCGCGCCGGGGCACGGCAGGCTCCCGGCAGCCCGCCGTCCCCGCAGGAACAGCCGCATCCCCGAGAGCCCGCTGTCCCCGCAGGAACACCCGCGCCCGGGGAGCCCATCGTCCCCGCGGGAACACCCGCATTCCGGGACCCCCGCCGATCCCGCATGGACACCCGCAGCCCGGGAGTCCGCCGTGCCCGCAGAAACAACCGCTTCTCCCCTCCCTTCCCCAAGCCCTCCCCTCCAGCCCCGCCGGCACCGACAACACCGACCTTCGGCGGCGGTCGGGAAACGTCCCCTCACCGCCTCCTCCTCCCCTGTGCCGAGGCCGCCATTGGGCTCGGCCGGCTCCGGGAGGAACGGGAAGGCGCAGGGAGGGGGAGGAAGGAACCCACCACACCCCACCGGCCCAACCCGAGACGAACGCGGCCCAACCCCGCTGGCAACTTACTGCCCGCAGCAGCGGCAGCGGCGGCGTCTCCTCGGGGCGCCGCGCCCCGCGCCGCCCCCTGCATGGGCAGCGCCCGCTGCGACTGCCCTCGGGAGCGGCGGCGGGGACAGGGAGCTCAGCGGGGAGGGAAGAAGGGACAGAGGGAGAGACACAGAGGGTCCAAGAGCCCAGCGGGGAAGGTCGGCGGGGCTGCGGCAGGACGCACCCCTCGCCCGCGCTGCGCTCGGACGGGACCCGGCGCTGCGGCCGCTCCTGCTGCGCCTCCGAGTCGCGACTGACAACAACGGCCGCGGCTCGCGCGGGGCCGCGAGGGGCGGGGCGGGGCCAACGCACGCCCGCGCGCAGCCGCGCCTGCGCCGCGCGGCGGGGAGGGGAGGCCGCGCGCCAAGCGCAGTCACGGCGGGGGCCAATGGCGGCGGGGGGGCGGGCAGGGGTCGGGGCGCCTGAGGGGAAGGGAGGGGAGGGGAGGGGAGGGGAGGGGAGCGGAGCGGAGCGGAGCGGAGCGGAGCGGAGGGTGGCGGGACCGCCCGGTTAGGTATGCCGTGGGCTTCGGTTTCATGGAGGTGCTGAGCAGTTCGCCTTAGACATGGGAAAAATAAGAGCGGAGGGCAAAGCGCTGAAGATCTGAGGAGACGGTGAAGAAGCCCGCTCGTCCGCCACCTGCGCGGCAGCGAGTCGGCGGCCCCCTGTCCCTCTGGCCGGGACGCTGGGCTGGAGAGCTGCTTGAAGTCGTGAGCGGGCCACGCCTGTGATTCCTGGGTAGAAATAATAGCGTATAAATGAGAGTACAGCCAGCACAGAAACAATTAGATTGGAAAAGACTTCTGAGATCATCGAGTCCAACCCGTGACCGAACACCACCGTGTTAACCAGACCATGGCACTGAGCGCCACGTCCAGTCTTTCCTCAAACACCTCCAGGGACGGTGACTCCATCACCTCCCTGAGCAGGCACTGGTGTCCCTTGTGCCCTGGGCAGCTGGCCTGCGTAGGGATGGTGTGAGGGCAGCGAGAAACGCTGCTGTTGGATTCCCCCGTGCTGAGAAGGGTGGGGGAGCACGATGGATGGAGGAGGTCATCTAGGAAGCAGGGAGAGTGAAAGGATGGCACTGAAGCTAGTAGGAGAAAACAGGCCGAAGAACGAGCCTGACAGGGCTTTCAGAGTTTCCCTATACACATACACCTGGCATAGCAGTTTCCCTGCACACGCACCCAGCTGTTCAGGTAGTGAAGGCGAGGGAAACAGCCTGAGTGGTTGCGCTACAGAAGCATTCGGGCTAAGTAGGTCCTAAGAAGGGATGAGCGAAGCGGTTGCTCGGAGCATCAGAAATAATGCAAGAATTTCTTCTGAAGATCAAGGAAGGAAAATTTTTGAATAGCCAGGGAATTAAAAGACTTGAAAGCGGCACTATGAAAAGTGCCCTGGTTTTTTTTTCAAATAGAAACGGCCACTCAAGATATATGGAGAGAGAATACAAAACCTCATTATACAGCTAAGCCTAATTTTAAGAGAATGTTTGAGAAATGCTTTTCATTTTTTCCCATGCTTTGACAAAATTTAGATATCATTCTTTTGTTAATACCTTATGTACAGCAGAGGCTATTGAATTAACCTGGAATTTCTTAGCTTGAAACCAATCCTTGTGAATACACTATGCCAGAAAATACAGTTCAGGGAATTACTAAAATGAAATAGTGTGATCATATGTAATAAAAAGGACATAATGATTTTGTATTTTAAGGTTTCAAAAAGGAAATAAAGAAAAAAATACATGAAGATTTCAGGATATGTTTAGTCTGATCACTGCCTTCTACAAGAATGAGAATTTCATGATTTGGTCATAATTTAGACCACTCCATGGTCTAAATTCTCCACTCCAATCAGGCTTGATTCTCTACTCTTACACCATTCAGGCACCAATAAAGCACAACTGATTGCTGAATTTATGAGATGGATTTGATGTAGGAGATTGCAATAACCAGCCCATCACCTGTGTCTGACTGATTATCACTGATTTCTCAAGTCTGAGTTTTGCACAAGTGTGTGATACACACCACTTGGATTTCTGAGCCTGCTATGACCAGGTGATGCCTCACACTTATTGTGTTGTAAAACTTAAATCTAGATCCCCTCTCTCTAGTTAATAATAATTATGTATTTCCAGTTGTTTTTCATTGGCATATTGAAGAAGGCACATCTCACAAAGATCAAATGATGATTCAGTTCAGTGCCACTAAGTCTTACTTTGCAAAATATTTTGGCATAAAGGACTTTTTTATATCAGCTAGAAATCACATTATCATCTATTGCACTGCCATGCAGGATATTGCACTCAGATGTACTCAACTTTTCCGTATGTTTGGTTATGTGAGAGAACAGGTGGGTGGAAAAGGATGCATTTGCAGGAAAAAAAAAAAGAAAATTCTCACCTGCAACATAGCTATTTTGAGATACTGTACTTAGGGTCACTTGTGCAATACAACAGCTCTTTTACTCAATGGGATGAGTCTTTGTAGATGAGTATGTGTGAGACCAAGAAGAGGGTCAAGAAAACACGCTGCACTTAAGTGGAGATGACAGGGACTGGAAGGAGTCTGACAGTCTGTAGTGGGATGGAATTGCCTGTTTTCAGGTAGCTTTATCACTGTTTACACTAGATCACATACTTCTGGGGTGAGACCAATACCATTCCCCCGACAAGGTAATGTAAATCTGCTGTCACATATAGAGTCACTTACAATGGGCTTCGTCTTCAGCGGCACAGGGCCTTGTTTTGATTTTGTGAGGGTTTTTTTACAGTGAAAATGTAATGAATGTGATAGCTACATGCCTGTAAAATCACACAAGCTGCAGTGAAGTTGCTGAGGGAGGTCTGCCCTGTGCTGCTGCTTTTGGTTGGCCTCGCCCGGTTTACCCGGCAATAAAAGTGCCGTGCCTCAGTCCCCACGTCAGTTATAAAACAGGACAGCTAACACATGGTATCTGTGCCACAGCAAAACACACCTCACCTGTCAGTCATTGGCCTGAATGTATTTGTCTAGGGAAGGTGACAGCAACAGCCTCATGCATCTGTTTGAGGGATTGCTCATGGCATACATGCATCTGAAGCAGACCGGACGACATTCCTCCTTGCTAAATCCAAGCATAATCTACTACAGGAAGAAAATGGTAGATAATATTGGTTTTTACAGAATACCTACTGGCTGACATTAGAAATAACCTTTTTTTAGATAAGATACAAAAAGTGTAAGCCATCTGTCAAAAGTCTGGAGTGTATAAACACGTGTGAAATTGTTAGTCTACAGGATTTGAGAAGGGATATGTTCTTTAAAAGATGAATCATCATACTTCACCTGTCTCAAAAATTAGACTAATACCTAATGTAGATTATTTTGCACCTTTACAATGAGATGTGTTTGAAATGCAAAGTAGTGCAAGAAAATGTTGGGATGTTTCAAAATGCTTGAGGCTTAAATAATGACTTAGGACCAGCCTTTGTGAGTATGTCCATTCTCCCTAGTAATTCCCAAACCCACTGGTCAAATCTGAATTAAAGGGGTAGATATTTCCAGAATTACATGTTTCCATAAGTGTCATGAAACTAGGCCTATGCAGTGAACAGTAACCTTACCTGTACTCCCTGTACAGCAAAAGCTGCAGTGTGAGCTCACCCTTCATTAGTCACAGGAGAATCCGCATGGATGAGAGTGGCTTTTTCCCCTCAGGGTGGAAAAAGCTTCAGTCAAAATTCACACTTCATTAGACACTGGATAATCGGAGCATGAGGCTCAAATCCATAGGCCTCATTAGTTCCCTTTCATTATTAAATTATTAACAGTTTCCCTGACAAAGCAGAACAAAGCAGCTGCCTTTGGACAGATATAGAAGAGTACAATTTATACTGCAGCTTATGGAGGACATTCAGATCTGTACATTTCCATGACCAGGGGAGGTAACTCAGGTTTCTGGGCTGATGCAGAAACTGCTGGAAATATCCAAAAAAATCAAATCTTTTCTGAGGTCAAAGCTGTATTTAAGATTTACAAATGATCCCAAGGGCAACAAGAAGAGCTTGTGCCACAACTCCAAGAGTAGAAGACTGAAAACAGGAAATGTGGTCTTGTTCCTGAATGGGGCAAATGATCTGGCAATGGAAACAGATGAGGTTGTGGCACCCAGAGCCACTGTTGCCTCAGGTACATCATCAAGGTCTCACAATCTCTGTGCTTAGAATTCATGGAGGGGAACCAGAAAAGGGTGAGGATGAAGTCAGGGATTACATAGGAGAATTTGACCCATAAACATTCGTGGGACCAACAGAGCTGTATCCAAGCTGTTGAGGGAGCTGTCTGGTTTCACTGCAAGACTGTGCTTTTATCTTTGAAAGACAGTGGAGACTGGAGTCTCCACAGTCATTGGAGTGTTTTCCAATGGCTGTTGAAAAAAAGCCCAAAGGGAAACTGTTAGCTGATCAGCCTCACTGCAGTCCATGTGGAAATCCATATCCTCTTGGAACACTTTTCTGAACACAGGGAGGAGGAGGTGATCAGGAGCAGCCAGTGTGCCTCACCAACCTCATTGCCTTCTTGTGGAGGATGGGTTCCTCCAGAAATGGGGACATGTGAGCAACCTTCTGTAGTAAAATTATGGTATTTGTAGATGAGGAAGAGCAGAGGATATGATTTACCTTGACTTTTGCAATGCTTTTGACACCGTCTACTGTCTTGTATCCAAATAAACACATTGTGGGCTAGATAGATGGACAACCAGATGGGTAAGAAACTGGCTGATGGGACTCAGAGGCCAGCAGTTAAAAGGGCTGTACTCTCTCTGGAGGCCAGTAAGAAGTGGAGTACTGTAGGGATCTATCCTGGGACCTGACCTGTTTAATATCTGTAGGAATGCCTAGAGGAGGTGACACAGTGCCCTTTCATCAGGTTTGTGGATGACAGTAAATTAGTGGGAGAGCCAATATGGTCAAGGGTAGAGCTGCCACTCAGAGGGACTCAGGCTGAAGGAATGGTATGACAAGAACCTCATGAAATTCAACCAGGACAAACAGTATCTGGGACAGACTAACTCCATGCAGGGTACAGCGCTGCAGAGAAGGGCCTGGAGTCCTGGGGGAAAGCTGGGGTAAGCCCAAGCCAGTGATGAAGTTTAACAGCACCCTGTCAGCATGAGCACAGCCAGGAGAGGGGGGAAGCAATTATCATCCTCTATTTGACACTCAGGCCACATCTGGAATACTGTGCTTTTCCACCACCACATAGTTGCTCTACAATGCTGCTGCAGGCCTTTCCAAAAGGTCTCTCCCTCCTTCTCCTAGGAAGAAAGAGGGGCACAAACACCCACCCACAGCCTGTCCTACAGAGGAGGAAACACAAAGCAAGGCCACGGGTACTCTAGTGCTGCAGAGGAAGAAGGTGTGTGCTTCCTGCAAAGGGTAGAGAGTAGTGTTTCCAAGGACAATTAGAGTTGCTGCCTGCTGTGAAGGAAGCACATTTTGTGTCACCTAACTTCTCATTTGCTTTTTGGTCGAAGCAGCTAATCCCACCTGGTGACACAAATAGCAGGGACAGTGATACAGGGGACCCTTGGACTGACAGGAAAACTGGGATGTGGCCCAAGCTGACTTGGCTCCAAGCGAGGCAAGGAGGACAAAAATATCAGGCTGAGATTGAGCATGCAGCCTCTCTGGGTCCTGACTAGCACAGAAGCTGTGCAGAAACTTTGCCCTTCCTATGATACCTTTGTCCCACATTTCCTTCTGGTGAGCTGATGACACAGTTCAAAAGCTCCTGCTTCACTCAGAAAGGAACAGGACATTAAAAGAACATCAGGCATAGAAGAAATGATGAATGAAGTAAGATATGACATGGACTAATAATGCCTTAGTCTGAAAGGATAAAAATGTGTCAGTCTGGAAGGAAAGGCAGAGGCACAAGGTCTGTGGACATGCCATTAGTGTTTTAAGTGATAAACTAATTAAACATAGTAAAGTTAGGAGTGGTTCTAATTCAGGTGCCTTGCATTCTTTTTCACTTATGATTTTGGGCTTGGCCCAAGTTATTTAGGGATTCCTAGTAACTCTTCTAGAAGAGCCAGGATAGGAAAAAGTGAGTCAGTTGTAGGAAAAAAAATCCCTTAGTGCCAATATGTTTCTTTACAGTAGTCAGGAGCCTAACTCAGGAGTACTCCCTGTCCTTCTCTGTTCTGGGAAAGGTTGGGAGGCCTTTGTGTGGGACAAAGTGCTAGGTTTCCTTTTGCAGGTGTCACACCGGCTGGGGAAGACTTTGTCTGAACTGGAGTCCCAAAACCCCCAATCACCTTGCTAGGGTAGAATAATAAAGAAAGCAGCATTGACCTGGGAGGAAGAAGGAGATGTATGAATGGCAGAAAGAATTCTTTTAAACTTTCTATAAAGTATGAGGCTTGAATACCCTAAATGTGGTAGAAAGTGTAGAAAGTCAGCCATATGTGCACTGCTACAGGGAAAAAGCACACAATTATTGCATTAAAATCAAAATTAGAACTCTGATCATGTGACAGATTACTTAACCCCAGTTGTTTGCTACTGAAGCGTAAGTGCTAATGGCTAGGATATGACCTATATTCCACCCTGCCTCTTTAATGGATGAAACAGGACCATCACATCCTAAAAAGCAAATATTTAAAAGCTTATTGCAGTATTATAATGGTTGCTTACTTTCAGCTGTGTTCAAACACACGTTACCTATGGAAGGGTCCTTAGTAGTATATACCTGTGATTTAAACTTAATTGCATGCAGTGCACTGTAGGAAATAGCAAGATGTGATGTGGAGACTGAAGACCTGTGTAGCTGAAGATCTGTACAACCATGTAATGCCATGGATTTAAAAATAAACGATTTCTTGGAAAGAAAGCTTGAGAATTGCACCTTCCAGGGCAATTGTAGTCATGGAACAGCAGTAATCATGTTTTACACAGCAAAATGTGTTTCTTTGGAATAACTGATGTTCGTCTAAATGGATAGTATTGTCATTTTCACAAGTACAACATTTTCATTTTGAAATGAAACATTTCAAAAATTCACGTCAACAAAATGTTTGGGGTTAGGGGGTTTGGTTTGATTTTTTTTTTTTTTAATTCTGATAAATGCCATACTTAATACTTACACATCTGCTCTCAGCACTCAGCAAAGGTAGTCAAAATGACCTCTGCCAGTGCAGTAAAGGCCAATGGTTAAAGTTGTGTGGTTAAACTCACACCCTGGAATGAAGACTGAAGGGCAGAGCAGCTTTCCAGGTTTAGCAGATAGAAGTTGTACATTCCCAAGAATTCACAGCTCCAGCCTTGGCCTGGGCTTTGCTACCAGTGCTGCAGAAATTGTATCCACCTACATCTCAACTTCACTTTGGGCCTATGCCTTAGAGCTCAGTAAGCAGTCCTTCCATTTATCTTGTGGGTTTTTTTTTACCTTCGCTCAGTCTTCCTTTCTCTTTGTAGTCTTCCTTTTCTCTAGGTGGTCTGAGAAGAATGCTGTGTGTTTAATTTATCAGATTTCTGATTTACAAAGTTTCTGGCAAATGTTTAGAACTTCTCAATTCAGGCTGGAAATGAGAAAAAAAAAAGGCAGTTTTCTTAAAATGGCTTTGCTTCTGACACTGAATAGGTGCACAAATTGAGGTCTCTGGGAGAGATAAGTAAAGAGCCATTTTCACTGAAAAAAAGGAAAGAAAGGGAATAGAAATGAGACTTCAGAAACTTCTGGTTTGTAAGAGCTGTCACGTAATGTAGTGGTTAGAGCCACAACACAAAATAACCATGCTCATACAATGCATGATTATTTGAATAACTAGGAGATTTACTGTGTTTTAGACAATTTTCATGCTGTTAAAGGCAGCTTGGGTATGTTTGTTAACATTCTTCCCATTTTACAAAAAAGAAACAATATTGGAGCCACATTTTTAAAAATTTCCAGGTTTAGCTCCAAATGAAAAGCAACCCCAAACATAATTAAATGCAGAACTTTAAATTCCATTTCCATGTTTAAACAATGACTTTCTCTTGCTCAATCGCTGGTAAATAACATTTGTTGTCCATTTACAACTAGGGTATTAAAAAAAGAAATAGGATGTCATGATTCCTAATTAGAACATTCATGTGGAATCGTTGCCAGTCTTCAGGATAAGTGCATGTATTTCTCTGGGTTCCCACAGTATCTGTTTTATAGCTGAGCTGGATTTGTTGCTGACATCTCTGAAACTGTGTCAACGTTTTCTTGAAGTCCTACCCAGCCCTTTCCTGCCAACATCCGACTGAGAATTTGAGACTGGATTCTTTGAGGACTGAGACTGAGCAAGTTATGTCATGAAGCCACTGTTGTTCTTGTTTTCTGTTCCAGAGAAAGACCAGGATTAGTTTTTCTTTAGATGCACAGGAAAATGTGTACTGTTTCAACTCCCTCCACCAGTCTAAGTGCTGGAAACTTAAGGAGGAAAAAAAACCCCAGGGTTAATATTTTTTTCTGTCTGCCTGTGAAGCAGAATTTGTCCCATGGCATTATAACCACATTCATTGTAGGACTATTTTAGAAAATGATCAAGACTATTTATTTATTACTCCTGTAATATATAAATGAGTCTGTATTACTCATAGTGAACATATGCTTTGCTGTATTTTATTCTCATGTCAATGCAACCCCATTATTATAAATCAAACGGAGGATTTGACAGACTACTTCATTCATGTCTTGCTCACTGCTCCCACTGTTCCCTGAAACACACACAATGGGCCATTTGTAAAAGGAACAAACTCCAACAGCTGATTTTATTTCGTTTAACAGCCGAGTGCATCTTGGTGTAACCCCAAAGATGTTTTAGCTTATTTGTTTTGACTAACAAACTTGTTAGCTAGCTCATATAATACTTGTGAAATTATAGTGGGTTGTTAGAAATGTATTTAGAACAGTTACAAGTCACTGATATTCAAGCTCTTCAAAAGGCACTGTGCAATATTATCAGCAGGAACTAAATATTCTACTTGAGAAATAAGAAGCACATTCCTTATCTCTTGTTTGAACGAAGAAAAGGGTGGGGACATTTCTCAAGCAATCACCCATTCAAAATGTTTCCAGATCGAATCACACCTTTCACACTGAAGAGTATAAATGACTGCAGTGAAATATATTTCATAATGGAACAAAACAAAACATGTTTCATAATGGAACAAAAAGCTACCTAAATGTAAGTTTTTGTGACCAGCAATACATTTTGTCATTGTATCTTTCACATTGATAAAATATAATTGGGGCAGAGCTTGGAGAAGATTTCTTAAAGACACAATTTTCTTAACATTTGTTTTAAATTACTCATTGCATTTTTTAGGTTTTTTGACTGCTTGTTCTAAAATTAGTGATCTGTTTATCATGTCTCAAGGAAACGCAAGCATGTACATGCAGTAAAACTGTTATGATACGTGTTTGTGCACTGTGCATGCTAGCTGACTAGGCAAGCAATTATGCTAATCTAGCTGCTAAATGTATTTATTACTTGTGCTGGAGTTACAGCCACACCTGTCTGCTCTATCTCACACCAGGGGAGAGGAGCTCAGAAACAGCAGTGCTTCTTCAATCCATGGAAAGCTTTGTCAGAATGTTCATGTGTGGCAGACCCCTTCCTCTCCAAACATCCCAATCCTCAAATATTTGATATTAAGGATATTTGATCCACAGATCGTTGGGAAGGACTCGCTGATTTTGAAATCTCTGTGACTGCTTTCCAGTCTTTGGTAGATACAGGGGCTTGTTCTAAGGGAGTCAGAGAAATGCAACTGGAAAGAAATTCAGTCGTGTCATGTCTTCCATAGTAGTGTGAGAAGTTCCACTGTTCTGGCCTTGTAAAAGGGTCTTCTAGTAGTAAGAGACGAAGGATCTGCAAAGCATTAGGAACCATCTGGCCAAGGAGGGCAAAAGTTTTTTGCTTTTTCTCTTCTCTTCACATTCCCCCTGTGGGTCACCTGTACATACAGCCTTAACTCTCTTCTGAGCAAACCCAGTGAGGGGTTGGAGGTGCGGGGATGCAGAAAGAGAGCAAAGCTTAGGAGAGCTGCTATACTGTATTTCCCAAGAGATGTTAAATTGATATTTTGTCTAGAGGTTGGAAGAGGCAAGGTCAAGCATTGGGTCTGCAGACATCTTCTCTCATAAGCACCTTGGAGGTACATCGAATCCCAGTGCCCAGTTTTGCCAGGACTAGATTCCACATAAATCTGAGTACTTAGTGTTGAGCACTGGCGGCTCTGGGCTCTAAGCCTTACTCACATCTCTGGAATAATTACTCTGAAGTCTTTGAGTTCCCAGCCAATAGAAAACAGTAGGCACAAGGATTTAGGTGGAATTTAGGCCAGCAGAGTCTGGGACTAAGATCAATATTTAGATTAATTGAAGGTGTTATTCACCCTTCTCTCCCCCTCATTCTGGATAGCTAGCAATCAGCCTTTTCTTTCTTTTCAAGAACTGAATATTTATGCAACCAGGAATAAATCTATCCCGACTTCCTCTAGGCTTTCCACAATTAGTCCTTCCAACTACACTCGGAGTTGAATCACATACCTTTTAGCAGTGATGTTCAAAACACAAGTGGGTGACTGTCAGCTGGCCAAACTTGCACATGCTTTGGAATGCATCTCTGGTTTCCTAGGGAACCTCGCCTGTGTCCTCCTGTGGTGTTCAGAGGCACCCAGGAGACATTTCATTACTGCCACTGTTCATGGTTTTGTACATCCCTCAGTAATCAACACAGGAAAGGTCCATTTGCATTTTTTATTCTAGAATTTCTAAAGCAGTAAGATGAATTGCTGACCATACAAAGCTGTTATACTTCTAGCTGTAAAACTCAAGAGCCTTGCCTGGAATTTTGAAGTTGAAGCTCTACCTTTTTCATCTCACCTACACTGCCAGTATGGGCTAATGACTGGCTCTGACTGGCAGACCACTGTTCATCCAAGCATCTACCTGTGGCTTTGTTCTGATTTATTTATCTCCTATTGTTCAGAACCAGTTATTCTTCAAAGACCCAAATCTGTCTCACAGCCCATATATCTAGTGTCATCCCACAACCATTAACAGCTTACCTCTTACCTTGCACAGTAGGTGAGCAGGCTGAACTTTCTCCAGGGAGTCTTTAAAGTATACAAAGTATCTTTGCTCAAGAGCAGGCTATTTATTTCTTAAAAGAAGAGCCTGTGTGTGTGTAAGCACTGGATATTGAGGATATTGGCCAAAATCTTTTCGGTGAGCTTTTCTTTCAAAACAGAAAATACTCCATAGAGAGCAAATACTTCTGGGGAAAGCAAAGGTTTAATTAGAGGATTTTCAGTCAGTCTTCATATGCGCCCCTTCATCTATCTCTAGAGATTCTGAGACCTCTGTCACAGATGTAGGCTTGATATGCACCTTATCTCCTCTTCTCTACACATACTGGTTACAGATGTCTGAATGCTACATTTTCCGTGGCAGGCTGAGGATTTAATGCTTTCCCCTAGAGGAGAGATAAGAGCTAGAACATGTGTAGACAGCATTACATTTTCATTTGTAATCAGTGATGTGTAAAGTTTGTAAAAGTTTGTTGACACTCATATGATATATTCTGTCTCCATTAGAGGGGTAGTGGACAGAGTTACATGGTCAGATACCATTTTGTTTGAAAAGAGCTTCTCTCCTTTTACCAGTCCAGAAACATTCTCCATCACTTCTGTCTCATGTAAAGAAATACACAGTCTTATCATTTTCCAATCTTATTACTCTTTCTTATCATTCATGTTTAATGTGTTTCTACCTTCTGTGTTGTAGCCATTTACATTTTATTGATTCTTGGATGCAGTTTACAAGTCAGTGATTTATTATCTTTCACTTCTCTTTGTGCTGACAGGGAACATTGCTATTTTGCTAATTCTGGTGTAGTGTGAGGTAAATAGATTTGTGTCCAAACCCTGTGAAAATGTACAGTACACATTTAAGCTGTGCTAATTGTTATTACACAGATTTTTAGAAGAGGAGAGAAGAAAATTCGTGTTTAAGGGTAACATCCCATTTTCTGTTCATGAAACTTGGTATTGAAGCATATGCAATTTGTTCATTATTTGTCACTGTTTAGGGGGCTGTGCAATGTCTGGCACAAGATACGAAACATTCAGGCCAGAGCTTTTAAAATGAGGTGCCAGAAGGTGGGTATCCAAGACTTTTGAGTTAAGAATGGATTAAAGAGCCTCTAAATTTAAAAATGAAATGGAATGCTGTGTGTGTATAATTTTATTTTTTTTTTTTAATAAAAACTGCTGAAAAGTGAGACAGACTATCTTGTGCACAGGGTAAGGTCTGGGGCAGCACTACAGTGTGCACCACTTTCCAAGAGCAGCAGCGTGAGTGAAACCAGGGGACACACACGACATGGGACAGGGACCAGCCACAGCTGCAGGGCACTGCTCGGTCCCCTGGTGATGGTGGCAGCTGGGACATCTGGCCTGAGAGATTTGCCACTCCTTCCACACCAGGCATTTCCAGAGCAAGGATCAGATCCCTCTGTGTACAGTGATATTTGCCCTGCCCTTTGCTCCTCTCTGCTTTGTAAATTATTTTTTGAGGGACAGAATAGGGAAATAGGCCATGGTAGTTCAGCTGTGTTGGCAATAAACCAGTCCCTTTTCTCTGGCTCACCTGACAACAAGGCTGGTGAGGTGCTGAAAACATCACAGATTGTTGCTGGAGGATCGAGTTCACAATGAAATGGCTTGGCAAAAATTACACCTGGCAAAAGTGAGTTATTTGCTTAGGAAAAATAGTCATTTCCACTCCTCATGGGTCATGTGTGCCTGCCGTTTCTTGGTTTGCACACGGAGGCTCTAGCTGGGTTCCTCTTGCACATCACAAATCAGCATTTGCTAGCAAGTTTCTCATTTTTGTCTGGCTGGGATGTAGTTACAGTGTGTTTTTTACCCATACTGGACCTTGCCTATTGCAAGTCTGTTACTTGTTGCTTCACAGCTAAATTGCTGCAACTCTCCCGTCTTTGGGCTACATCTACAATCAATCCAGGAGCTGTATGCAGCTGCTCTCTTACTAAACAAGGTATGTTACCAGGAGCAGCAATTTTACAAGATCATCTGCTGGTTTTGATGTGAACAGCTTGCACAGGATTTACTGCATCCCCTTTCTGCTGTCAAAGAAGAGGATAGAGCACAGATTGCAGTCCAGGATAATGGAAGGACACTTTCTGTGAGGAGCTCTCAGTTTTGGCATTTGCTTGAGGCTGTTTGGGGGCTGTGGGGAGGGGGGTGTTAATGATCAGGACAGGCTGTGAGTCTCCTCTGTTTTTCAAGGATTTCAGAAAGGATGGGGCTAGACCTGACAGCATTCCCCAAATCTGTTGTATTTGTAAAGATTTTTAAAAATATGACTGAAATATAATCCTGCGATCTCCAGCTGCTTGCCAGAAACACTGCCATGGCTCTCACCAGGGTTTTACACCTGGGCCTCACTGCACTGGGCTTACAGGAGGTTCCTCAGGTGCTCTACACAGAAGCACATCACAGCACTTGACTGCTCCTCAGTCTCACACACTGCTTGACCGTAGTCTCTCTCTGTCTTTCCAGTAAAAGAATTGGGACTTTGTGTAGAAATCATGTGTCCCAGCCCCACAGCTGCCCTTTTTGTGCTGTTCAGCAGCTTAAGCAAACTCCTGCCCCAAGCCCCAGAGCTGCAAGTGCTTGAGGGTTCTCACCTCATCTTTTCAGCCACCAGGGAGAGAGGAAATAGGCAGGTTTTCTGACTATTCCAAAATAAAATGAGCATGCTTGCCTGGATGGTGTTTCCTACTGCCATGATCAGGCACAGAATATGAGTCTGGGTAAGAAATTTATTGTGTTCTTAGGTCTTATATCTGGCAGAAGAAATATACTGCTCTAGGAAAAAACCCAAATCCTGCATAATGCCAATTAGCAACCTTGTTTAAATTTTGTCACTGATTTGTGGTGTTCTTTGGGGTTAAGTCTAAGGTTCCCTGAGTACACAAGATCCTCTTCTCTCACTCCTCCCCTCAGAGTTCTTCTCATCCCTTTCTCAGCTGGCTCAGCAGCTAAACCAAATCACTCTACTCTTTCTTGTCATGTTTCCCTGTGTCTGTAAATCTCCCTAAGTCTCTCAAGCTTTGCTGTATTTAAGATCCCAGGTTAATACCTAATCTCTTTGTCCTGCTTCTAGTGCAAGTCTCTTCTTCCAAACATTCTCCCTGAAAAGGAACTTTGGAGAACTAGTTTTCCCAAGCCTCACTGTGGCCTCTAGCCTGAGGACCAGATCAAAGGAAAAGAAAGCTATGGATGGATGAATTGTCACTTTACCTGACCTGGAAATCTTAAAATGTATTGTCAGTGCTGAATTCATAACGAGTGGATAAAGAAGAGAAAAAAAGGAGGTTTTTTGAGTTGTCCAGAACACTCACTGAGAAAGAACAAACAGAACTTACAAAAAAGTGGAGTATGTACGGATTATATGCAATTATTAAAAAAAAAAAAAAAAAAAAAGAACAAAAAAAAAAAAACCACAAAAACAAACAAACAAACAAAAAACCAAAAAGCAAAAGTACATCCTGATGCAGTAACCTAAAGACCTTGCCCAAATCCTACTATTGATTTCTTGCTCTGAACTGGCAGCTGTTGAAAGTCAATATTGGTCTAATTCTAGAAAGAGAAAGAGTCTTTTGGTCATTCAACAATACCCAGTTCAATCCAGTACACTGAGCTACAAACACTTTCAGTACGTCTGTTGGTTGGGAATATTTTGAACAGCATGAAAAATGTAGATTTTTCAGATAGATGGAGGAAAAATAGAAGATTCCTTAGGGCATCTCAAGATGGGAGAAAAAAAAACAAAAGAAGAAAATAAATTCAAGGCACTGCTTTGTTGCTGAACAATGCCACACTTCATTGTGTATGTGGATAAAAGACAAGACAATTTCCCACTTCCCATTTCTGTTCTGTATTGCCAGGTTAATTGTTGTCATTGTATTCCCCACAAGAGAATCTTCATCAGCGGTGCCAAATAAACCAGATTAGTGTTCAGGGGCATTTGCTGGAAGCGATGCCAAATCCATTCTTGATCCTAATTATATGAAATATGCTCCAATAATTTTCCACAAGGTGAATAAAAATAATGCCAGAACTGCCGCTTTCACTGAAGCTCAGTTAGGAGGTATTCACTAATCCCAAGGCATATCATATCTGCTTCTGTGCAATTATATTCTCCATTTTATAAAGTGATGTTTACCTAGAGAAGATGAATATCCTAATTCCTGGCAGTGATACAAGAGTGATATTGGGAGAGAGAGAAAAACATAGAGAAGGCCTGGCCCATATCCCACCATTAGGCAAACTGACCTTTGGTTTCGGTCTCCACAGGCAAGCTGTTGCATCTCTGCAGCTTCAAGCAGTACACACAGGGAATACACACTCCAACACAGTGTTCATTCCCAAATCTAAAAGAAGTCAAAAGCCACTTCATTTTGAAAATAAAATAAGACTTAAAAAATTATCCCTTGTTAGTCACGGAACGTTCCCCGCAGTGCACAATATCTTGTTCTGCAATGAATTTCAGATTTCCATGATGACTGGTTTGCACCAGCTGGCTACAAAAGAGGTATGTGTCAAAAACAGGCAGTCACTCCAGACAATTGCAAATTCAGACTTTTGTTCTAACTGTAGGAAATTTGTGGTAAAACTGAGAGGCATTCTGCTAGCATATAAGTACAGTGAAATATGTGTTGATTGCATTTAAAAAAAACCCTTTTACAGCTAGAGTTAAAAGAGGATGGGTAAACACGTTTAGTGAAACAATATAATAACAAATTATATTCATAGTCTGTAGTTGGTTTATATAGTAGTATCATCTTTCAGGATTCTCAAAGCACAAAACATCTTTATTTTCTGTTTCTCAAAAAACCCCATCTTTCTCCATTTAGAGGATTTTACTTATACGTATCCTACCTGTTTTCCTTCGTGCCTCTATTTTTGTGGCAAGTCTGACAAAAAACAAAGCTAATATTAGAGAAACAGGTGTTATCTCATTACTTCATTTACCCTCTTGCCATTTTTGAAGTTTCTCCTACTTCTGAACTGCTGTTTATTGATTGTCTGATACAGAACCATAGAATCATAGAATGTCTCAAGTTGCATGGGATCTATAAGGATCATAGAGCCCACCTCCCTGTTCCTCGTAGTACTACCTGAAACTAAACTGTATGACTGAAAGCATCATTCAGACACTTCCCTGGCAAGCTTGGTGCCCTCGTTCCAGTGACAGGTCTCCCTCTGGCTGAAGAGCCCTTTCCTAATGTTCCAGATGCACCTTCATACCACACGTTTTCCAGCCCAAGCTCTGACTAATTCGTGGGACCACATAATTGCTGGTGTCCAACAGAGTGAAACCTGACATTTAAAGTGAACAACAAAATTTTGAAGGTGAGTTAGTGACTTCAGGGTCGGTGCATTCATAAGCTCATGACATACTCTGTGCTGCTGTCAGAACTTCAGCTGAGAGTTGCAATGGTATCTCCACAGCTCCATCCTCCCCAGTGGGATAATAAAGTATGTTGGGATTAAGGAAGAGGAAGATGTGCGTCTTTCTTCTCAGCACATACCCTGAATTCTGATTGTACTCCCCCAGCCCTCTCACAGGATTTGGCTAAGCAGAGGAAGCGCAGTCACTCACACCTCAAGCTGAAGTTCTCAAGCAGCCTATTGTTTTACTCTTGGCAAAAATTCAAAAGAGATTTCATTAGTGATTGCTGATCAGGAATAGGGACAGGAAATTGTGTATCTACTTGGAGGCCAATCCCTAAAATTTAAGACGACAGGCAAGCACTTATGCATACACTGCGGGCTTTGCAGCTGTGGTGTCTCCTGATACTCCCAAATGTGAAGACTTTTTGGATTGCTGCTGCTGCTGGATGGCATAATGGGTTTTGTTCCATTGACTACATTATCTCTGAATACAAACTAGCACCCTTTTTTCCAGGAGCACTGGTAACTTGCCAGCAACTCGGCAATGTTAAAGAGGTGATAAAAGAGAGTTTAACAGGTCTCCCGGGTGAAGTCTGAAGGAGATGCACAAGAAAGCTAAAGCATGAGGGTACCCTTTGAGCTGCCTGTTTGCCTTCCTTGCCACAAGGACTTCTGAAGTGGGACACAATTAGATGGAGGGAAGCTGCATTTCAGAGAGGGCTTGGGGTTTGGGGAGCTCTCTTGTTTGCTTTTAATGAGCTGTTTTAGGATGCTGTGTAAAAGCTAGCTGTGTTGCTGAATTTCCTCAGTTTTTCTCAGAAAATGCTAACTGGAACGTGGGAGATTGGGGATACTTATAATCTCTGGGCTGAGTCCGAGGAATCGATACTAGATCTTGAGGGAAATGCAGGTTTCAGGGAGGAAGCTGACAGAGAGGGTGTTTGGAGGGGAGGCTGTATGATCAACAGGCTGTACCTCACTTCTATTTGGGGGATCCTCAGCGGGAATTCACTGCTGGGACTCCTGAATTATAGTAACCCAGTGCAGCTCCAGGGCAGGTATGTTCCTAGACCCTGTTTTGATATGTGGGTACAAGGCATCAGCGTACAGAAACAGGCCAATAGAAACGTAACCTTGGAAACAGGTCCATGGCAATCCAGCAGTAAGCTTCCACCAGGGTGGCATTTGTTGAGAAATATTCTAAATTACATACTCTGTTTAGTTGGTTAATGACAGTAGAGCCATTCCTGGAATCTGAAAAACATACATGCATAAAAAGCAGTACCAGTATGCTGCATGATGATATTGATGGAGCTGGCCAAGCAGCATGGTTGAGTGCCTCTGTGAACCGCGTGCAGAAATTTGCCTGCACTGAGGAGTTTCCTGGAGGCTATGCAGGAGTCAGGGCATGGAAATATATGCAGGCATGAGACAAAGTACTTGCTGTAAGCACATTCTCTATTGGAACAAATGCAGGTGATTAATGGAGCTGTAAAGTGACTTGGGATGAGGAGACTCTTGTCTCTTTCTAGTGCCAGGAATAAACATTTTCTACTGCTGAGATGGGGTGTATATGTCAATTAATTACCATTTTTTCAATTAATTGTTCCTGCGATACACCTTTCCCTAAAGAAATCATTGAGCAATACAAGCAGAACTCAAACTACATCTGTCACAGCTGAGAGGGTAACTGACTGCATTTGCAATTCCTGCTTCCCAGGTTTCTTCAGGTAATGAGCAGAAGCACAAAAAGGGTAATTCAAGATAGATATCTCTGCTCCCAGGTCTCATTGACTGACACTCAGTTTTCTTCTTACTTTGTCAGATTTGCTCAGTGTGATGCTGATGATTTTGTTAGCCAGCAGTCTCAGTGGATCTTGAAAAAACCCAAATGTTTGCATGGGCTGTGTATTTGCGGTGTGATGAGAATGAACAGAGGCTTTCTCTACAGATTCTTCGGGGATTACTGGTGGTGATTGAAACACTCCTAATGAGCAGCTCCTGCAGGCCCATTGGAGAAATGGCCTGCCAAGACAAAGACCCTTTATCATGAGTTGCATCTTGGATGTTCTGTCACGGAACACAACATTAATAATTTCTGTAAAGACACTTTCTCCCTTATACTTTTTGAGCTACAAATGCATCCTGTGGGTCAAAATCATGCTCTCTTACGGTGTCATGTCCACATATTCTCAGCACCAGAATTCAGCAGGTTGAGGGAGGTGATTGTCCTGCTCTGGTGGGCAGTGGTGCGGCCTCACCTTGAATATTGTGTGCAAGTTTTGGGCACTGCAATATAAAAAAAGAAATAAAGCTATTACAGTGTCCGAAGTAGAGCTACAAAGGTGATGAAGGACCTAGAGAAGACATATGAGAAGTGGATGAGGGCACTTAGTTCAACCTGGAGAAGAGGAAACTGAGAGGAGACCTCATTGCAGTTACAATTTCCTTGTGAGGGGAAGAGGAGTGGCAGACACTGATCTCCTCCCTGTCGTGATCAGTGGCATGAAGATGTGTCGGGGAGGTTTGGGTTGAATATTAAGAAAAAAGCTTTTCACCCAGAGGGTGGTTGGGCACTGGAACAGGCTCCTCACAGAAGTGTTCACAAGAGGTGAGCAGGTCACAGGTCAAGCCTGACAGAGCTCAAGAAGCATTTGGACAGGCACATGGTAATTCTTGGGGTGTCCTGTGCAGGGCCAGCAGTTGGACTCAGTGGTTTTTATGGGTCCTTTACCACTCAGGGTATTCTGTGATTCTATGATTAGCTTTCTGTATCTTATTCTATTTACCTGATCACCCAGCTAAAGACTGGGAACCAATAACTAATAGACTGAATTTTCTTGCAGGATACCTGGTAGAAATAGCATCTACTTTCTTCTAATAAGCCACAGAAGTTGTTGGAAGAAAACTAAAGCCTGAAGCACCCTTGATTTTGTTGTTACTGTTTCAAACTATTTTTGAATCTCCACTAACCTAGGAAGATAAATGATTGCCTAAATTAGAATTTCTGATTCACATGAAATATTGGGAAATGAGAGGAAGGGTTATATTAGCTATTTCATTAGAACTAACTCTCAGGGTCTGTATCCCAGCCTGCAGCAGAAATGTCAAGAGGAGCAGCTGCTGCAGCACACAAGCCAGCAGAATATTTCCATCCCTGAATAAGGCAAAGGGGACTGGGGGAAGCTGAGTGAATTGCATAAGACATGAACATTGTAAAGTAGTGATGGACTATATGTCTGTAGAGATTTTGCTGAACCTTTTATCTGTCCATTTTTAGAGATTAAGTGTTGTTTTCTTTGTGAAACACGCAGACTTTTGATAGTGTCAACATTCCATGCTTTTGGGCTTATGCATGGTTCTAGAAGAGCATACTGTATACCTCAGCCCTTTGTAATACAAGTTGTTATTATTAGCAGGGCTTTTCTTTTTTTACTTCTTTATCTTCACTAGATGCCAAATAAGCAAACCTCTTGCCCTATTATGCTGCTTAGTGTCACCAAACGACACTTGCCAGCATAAAAGTAGAGCAAATTAACTGAAAGGAATGAGGATGGTTTTCATGGGCTATTGCTTACACTTGAGTCTTAGAACTGCTCCCTGACTAGGTGGGCCATCAGCAATATCAGTAGGATTTATCATTTCTGTCATATATTTCTTTGTCTGCATGAGCAGATCCAGGTCTTCGTGGGAACTATTTTGCCTAGTATTTCTTCAAATATTGCTTAACACTAACACATTGTACTCGTAAAGTGTGTGAAAGGGCTGGGCTGTTGCTATGCCTGGTTAGTTGAAGTCAGCAAGTTGGACTAGAGTCTCACTGTAAAGCTGTCATGGTAGTATGCCAGGCTTTGAAGAAAAAAATAATAAGAAAAACATTGGCACTTAAAAAGTCAGGCAAGCATATAGCAAACCATGATGCATATTCACTGCCAGTGCATACTTTGTTTCATCCCAGTGTCATTCCCCCAGGCTTGTAGAAATATTTGTTAATAAACAACATCCAGAGGGGGGAAAGTGGAGCATTATGTGGCTTTGGGTATATTCACGTATTTCTGTGTGACAGAGCTACAGGTTTTTTGACAAGCTAGGTTGTGGATACATGTCGTCTTCTGGCTGGCTTAAGAGGTCACTGTGGTTTCTTGTTACCCCCCACATCCTCTGTACCCAGCTACTCTCCATGGTCAGTTGGTTCTCTGGGCACTTCATAACTTCTTTGGGACCATTGAAACTGATCAGCCTTGTCCCTTTAGAGGGGGAGCTTGGCAGCACCATACCAGGAGATGTCAGGGAGCAGTGGATGCCAGCAGGGAGGCTGTGTCAGAGCTAGCGCTGGTCATTTTGTCCTTCAGCTCAGCAGTGCTAGTAAGAGGACACAGTCTTGCTTCTGATCTGAGCCACGGTCAGCTCCTAGAACACTGCAGCTGAGAAGCAGAACATTACTAGAGAGTTACAACTACCATGGGCTAAAGCTGTGCTTTTACCAGAGCTCAGGCTCATGGTGACTTGATCACAATCAGATGGCCTTACTGCTTTTTGTTTCCTATTGGGTCTTGATCAACCTCCTAGGTACACTGGCTGCTGTCTATACCATTTGTATCAAATATCCTTGCAGAGCCTGCCCAAGTGTGCAAGAGCAGCACTGTGTCAGAACTTCCCATTTTACTGAGTGAGTTTGCTTAGACTAAGAACATATCACAGTTCAGACCTGCTGTACTCTATCCAGCATTACACAGAGCCTGCATGCAGCCTGTGGCTATCACTCATGTAAAGTCCTGGTGATTCATGGTTGGGTAACTGTAGAAAGGCTTTTATTTTTTATCTAAATTGGGGATACCAATTAATTTATCTATCTTCTCTGAAAAATAAATTATTTACTTTACATTCAGTAAAAATATAGAACTGGGAGAGCCAATTGGGCTCTCTGACTCTGATTCCACACAGTCTCCGGCAACCAGGTGATAGACATTTATGGTCCAGGAAGGTCCACAGAACACTTACTTTTCCTATTCATTATCTGCCTTTTGCATAGATCTAATTGTTTGTTATTGCAAAATGACTACCTAAATAGATATTAAGGCTTAGAAATTACAATCATTTAGTTTGACTTCCTCATAATGCTCATCCTAATGCTCATTCCTGCAGTGGAGGAAATTAATCTTTGCTATTAATTTTGTCTATTAAAGCCGGAATTCAGATTGGTCCATTTGCAGTCCTTATTAAATAAGGACCCCTGCTGGCCCTTATTAGATAGATGAAGGACCAGAGTGAAGTTCCTTGCTACTTAAATGAAACCCATGTTTAGCAAAGCTGTTAAATCACAGCTGAAGGCAGACATCTTGATGAATAAATCAGCATTCATGAATAAATAATTGACATGAGTGCTAAAATGGGATTTTCGTTTTCATGCTGTTTCTGTTCTTGGCCAAAAATTGAGACAGTCTGTGTGAGTGGCAGTGGTGGCCCTTGTGGCAGAGACAAGTAATGCTGGAGTTCCAAAGGTGTAGTAGATACAATTGTGGTAGGACCAACAGAAGCGTCTCCATTTGTTGGAGGCTTCAGCTCCTTCAGTTTCAATGCTTCTGATGAGTTAAGGAGCTGGAATGAGCCTTACCAGCACGTTTCCCATAGGACACCAAATAACATGAGTCAGTGCTGCTCTGGGAGACATTTGCACTTTGATCTAGCAGTTAAAGGCTCAGTGTCCCATTAACAGTTTGTTCAAGACAGCTGCCTTTCCCTGTAATTGTGCTGGTTATTCCCACCAGTGGAACTTTCATCAGCCAGCTGCTTCCTGGGGACAACTATTTTGCACTCTGCATCACCACCTTAAATAGGTTATGAGTCTTGCAGCATTTTGTGTACAAGGCCATGAAAAGTTTCAAGAGCAATGTTTCTGGAAAAGTTTTCATGTTTCCATTGGCACAGTGGCTGTATCCTGCCAGAGACAGAGGAAGAATCACATCAAAGGCTCATCTTGCATAGAGCCAACTCTGGTGTTTGTTTGTCTCCTGCCTAAGTGGTATGCAGGACCCATAAGAACCATCCCAGCGTGCCATTTTGTTTTGCTAAATTTTTTAAATACCTGTGGTTGCGGGGAAATGCCAGTTCTGAAATCTGCCACTTTAATAATACAAGTGGTTTTCAGATGCCGGGGATAAGGATGCAGCTGCTCCAAGAGCCCAAAGTGCTGGTATTCTTAAGAACTGCAGCCAGGCACTTACAATGCCCGTTGTGTCTTAAAGCCACAGCAAAGGGCAGTAAGCGCTGCCACCCGGGAATCAAAGGCTGCTGTTCGTGCCCGCACAAAGTGGGCAGGCAGAGCCTCTGCAACGCTCCTGGTATCCAAAGCAAGGCTCAGATGAGACTAAAATGGTGCCAAGTTCTTGCTGTGGTTTTTCCCCTCTCACCTCACGCAATACTTGTGATGATGAACATCAGTGCCCAATGCTGTGTGCGAACGGCCAGCACGTGGCATGACATGCAGTCATCTGCAAGGATGCGGTGCTAGCACACTTGAAGAGAGAAAAAGCAGGATGGTGTCTTATTACAGGCCATTTGGGGGTTATGTCTCCAGTTACAAGAGCTCCTCACCTAGAATAAATTGACCCAGCTTCATCTGACTCAGAGGAGCTACACTGATTTACACATGCTGGAGCTCTGCTTTGGGTTTCTGTAGTGTAAAGCCATTCACTCTCTAATTTCACTGGCTCATAACTTCACCAAGTTACAAAACCAGCTAACAGATATTTGCATATTATAAAACCAACAGGTACGTCCTGGAAACAGACTTTCCTGGAGTCCTGGGACACGCATTTCCTGAGCACGTAGCAGGAAAATTGCGCAAGGCATGACAAAGCCACTCGCTATCATCAGACACTGTGAAAGACATTAAATAGCTCTCACGGTAGCATGGCATGTAAAAGGGGCAGGTAAAAGGAGCATCAACCTCATGAAGAGGAGGAGAAGTTACGTGAAGTTTATATGGAAATTTCTAAAAATCCAGCATTCAGGTGAGATGAGAAGGTAGGAATTTGGACCCTGCCCCAGACTGCTGAAGTTAGTAGTGACCTTGCTCCATGGCCTCCGTTGTCCTACAGCCTCTTCCTCTTCACTGCTGTTGCAGCACCAGAATTTCCCTTCACAGCTTCTGTTTCCCCACCAAATCTTTTTTTTTCTTGCCAAGTGTCCCTGTTTTATTTTGGGCATGGAGCACCTCCCCAGGATAGCACCTCTTATTGGGTAGTCACAACATGTATCTAGGACACGTATATTCCTACTCTCTTAGGAGAGGAAATTATGCCCGGGATTCCCACACTGTGGATGAAGCTTCTTGCTGTAAAAAGCAGAAGATGCAGAGTAAGAGTAAATTGTTCTACCCATTTCACAATTATGGGCAGAATGGACTGGTCACGTGTGTGGGGAGAACACTTCCTAGGTGAAGTTTAATGGATGTCCCAGGCAAAGGAGCCCCTACTTTTGGACTTTGTAAGCCCTTCTGTCCTTAGCTATGCAGCACCTTGAAAACTGTACAGTACAGAGATAACCACCTGACAGCACTGACTGGGTAATGCTTGGGGGTTTTTTTTTTCCCTTTTGCACACAGCAGCTCCCCAAGCAAGATTTTGAGAATCCAAACAAGTCTATGGTGAGCAGAAGCAGTGTGCAGAAGGCCATGCTGTGCCATAAGTATTTTTACAGCTGAGCTCAGTCTTTCCTATGAATGCTGCCCTCTGGATCTTCAAATCCAAGATATGCTCTGGCAGTAGATAAGCTAAATTAAGCAATAGCCATGTGGGCAGGATGCAGGCAGGAGTGGGGCCTGGATTGCCTCTGACTTGGCTCTTTCAGCACAGAAGTGCCTAAATATTGAAACTGGGGCATCTGCACAGGAAATGTGGTGGTACAGATGCTGCATGGGGAAGCCATGGGCAACTGTACCAATGTCTTCTTTTATATATCCTCAGTCATGGATTTGCTGTGGATGACACTAAAATACATGTGAATGTGGGACCACTGGAGTATGTTTGGCTTGATCATGCTCTGTTGCCAAGAGATGCTAAAACTGGCTTCAGGCTTGCCAAATCCTTTCAGCTGAGAGGCCTCTGCCAGCTGTGCAAGGCAGAGCAAGGTTGGTATAAGCCCTTTTTAACCTTGAGAAGCCAAGTTTACTGGAGAACTCCTACAATGTTTGTACTATCTACAAATGTTCCTGGTCAGCATTTTATTTTACTTTGTGACTTGGTTACCTAAACTGGAAATGCTGTTGTTTTGGAGTTGCTTATAGGATTTCTTATTACTTACTTCAGTGGCTACAGGATTGTAAAGTTGTGATTGATCACAATTCTTTCACATTTATTCACAACTTTCGCATTTATCACCCTGGTCATGTTTTGCTCTGTATGTATGTCCCCCTCCATGTATGTGTGTACCCTTCTGTATCTCTGACCTACCGATCAGACATTCTAGACTCTTGTAGACCAGATTTCAAGGGGGTTGTAAAACCTGGCAAAAGCTGAAAGAGACCAAGACAGAAAATATATTGACACTGATGCAGTCACACACAAAAAACCCCACCAATATTTTGCAGTGGAGTTCCAGAGGAAGATGGTGCCCATCCAAAAAGTCTTGCACTGTTGTTTCTCAACTTTAAAAGTGAGAAAAATCTCCCTGCTTTTATTGATGAAAATACCTGCTGGTTCCTCAGTGATTGGTAACAACAAATAATGAAATCGTAGAATGGCATTTATTTAACAGAAAGATAGACTAAAGTGGAATCAGAGTTCACCTGAGTCAGTTATGCAAAACTCCCTCTGACCCAGTTCAGAGGCTGAAGTGCCAGAGGAGCAGAAGGTGCTGTGCATGGCAGGCAAGACGCTGTGCCCAGGTAATCTCACTGGCCTGAGGATGTTTCACAAGCATACATCCACAGTTCATTTCAGAATTTACTCCCTGGGTAGGTTTTTCTTTGAAATGTTTTAAAAAAAAATTTTGATTTTTTTTTTACATATTCTAACATTTTAACATATTCTCATCAAAACTGTGCTTTTATAGAACATTTCTAATGCTTTTTTTCCCCAAGATTTCCATTGACTGCAGCAGGCTTTGGCATGGACACTAACTGTGCAAAGCCTAGGACTATAAATATAGATTCCCAAGGACTTGACTGGAGGGAGTGACAGATGCATAGCTTGACTCCATGATCTGCCAGGGCAACATTTTCCAGAAGCAAAAAATGAGAATCATCTGTGTTAAATTTATCCACACTTGGACTTCTTTGGTACGTGCAGGAGGAAATCACTAGGGAGCAGATGACTTTTTAATCTGCCAGTAATGTAAAGTTTGTGCACTGTCTTCAAGGCAATGCTGTTTATTACATTCCTTGGGTAAATTTTACCTCTGATGCAAAATATATAAAACATCTTCACAAGGTAAAAGGGAGGATCAAAAGCATATGGTGAATAACCCTCTCTTCTTCAGCTCCTGCCTGTAGTGTTGCTGTGTGCTCTTATGACGTGGTTTAGATCCTTGGATCAGCCCAGTCATGCTATTGATGTGCTTCCCAAGGACCTCATCTGGACCCCACCAAAAACCTCCTCTCCACCTCAATCGCTTTGGAACCAGACTGAAATGCACTGACTCCCCGCTGTCTACTAGAGACCTTCTTCCTCTTCGGACTGGAGAGGAATCTTTTGTTTGGTCTGGCTAACAACTTGAGGTCAGGGTTATATTTTTTCCTCCATTTCTGGTGACCTTTGGGGCTGGAAGCGTGTTTTGGACGTGAGCTCTTGCGTAGCAGAGCGCTGTGTTTGCTCTTGCCATGGCGGGGACGGAAACCTGTGTTTAGAGGGAAGTTCTGATTAAGATCATCAAAGCGTTTCTTTTCTTCGATTCAAACAGACCAGCACAATGCAAGCTCTGTAAGCCAAAAGCATGATTCAATGCTTTAATCATTATGAGAGGTGATGGGGATGGAAAGGCATCACTCATTTTTCAAGGCATACTGGGAGGGAGATGCTCTGTAGCAGCCTCCTTGGCATAGCCTTTCCGTCAGTGCCCACCCAAGCCCTTCATCAGAGATGGGATACAGGGGTAGGCAGGCCTTGGCTTCATCCAGAACTGATGCACTGATGCTTTTGTCAGTGGTTTTCAGCAAAGAGAACCAGAGGCAGTTTGAGCTGAGTGGCTGGAGCACAGGGCTGAGTAATTCAGGCATTCACAGCTCAGGTTAGCAGGAAGGCCCCGGGCGAGTCCTGCCATTGCACCTCCTCTCATTTTCCCCATCTGTCAGAGGGAATAACACTGACTCTACCTGCCTTGCAAAGGTACCCTTGTGGGGCCTGAGTCACTCGGGAGGGGGACAGGCTCTGCATGGTGCCACTGGTCCCAGCACAGCTGCCTGGTGGTTCCTGAGAGGAGACCACAGCCATCCGATGGTAAAGAGCTTTGAAGATGCAAAGAGCCAGTGCTGGCATTATATCACAGGGGCTGACATGTCTTCACAAAAACTGTATTTTAGTGTCTCCTGATGAGCAAGAGAAAATGAGTGCCTCTCTGGAGGGTCCAAGCTCAATTCCCTCCTCCCCCATCCCCAAGCCAGCTCTTTCTTCTGCACTTGTGGGAAGGAGAGGCTGAAGGCTGGAGGCGGCCGGCTGGCTGGGAGTTGTTCCAGCAGCAGGGAGCACTCATCTGGCAGCATGCTGACAGTCTGGAGCTGGAGGACTGTCCCCCAGGGACCCCTGCCAGATGGCTGGGATTAGAGTATCCCTCTGGCGGTTTTAGCCCCTGCTGGAGCGGTGGAGGGAGCTGGGACTGGAGCTGAGCAGGACAAAGATGTTTTCCACTGGTTTAGCTGGGAGGGCTTCAGGACAGAAGGGAGCATCACCAACTGTATTCTTGTGGCTATTAGACAGGCTGAGATAAGGGAATAGCTGCATAGGCAGAGAGAGAAGTGTTGATGCTGGGTACTGTGTGAATACCAGCTTTCAACTCCTGTGTGTGTAAATGTTAGTCTTGGATCAGTGTTGACTGAGCCTGGAATGTGTCACCACAAAGCCATTCCTGAAGGGACTGGAGATTCATTTACCAAACACAAGGGTGTTCTAATGAAAAGGCATGTACTGAAACAGCCCCTCCACCAGCCCCCACTCCACTGCTATTCATGGTTTGACATGGAGGGAGAAGCTGCTGTGCTGCTCCCCATCCCTTCAGTGCTGAGATCTGGCCTTGGTTTGCTGGACCTTTGTGACAGGAGGGCGATGGTGCTCTCTGCATGGCCAGACAGGCCCTCACCCCTGCCTCTCCTCTGCTTTGGCCTTGTTGAATCTGGGCTCCAGCATGGGTTCATTGCTCCCATGTTCAAAAGCCACCTCTCACAAAAGATGTCTTCTCATACAATGCAGCCTGCAGACATTCTCTCTTGTAGAGGAAGGAAGGGGCTGGTTTTGGGACTGGGGCCCTGGGCTGGCATTCAGAAATTGTTCTGCTGCAGCACTGCTCCATAGTGTCAAGCATGCTGTTTACTTGCTGAGCTTCCTCTGCCCATCTGCTTTGGCACAGGGGGTGGAGAATGAGAAATCTGCTGTTGAAACCTCAGGCCTCCCGCACTGGGTCACAGTTTCCAGATATACATGTGATGTGATGATGAGTATGGACCTGCTAGTGGAGGGAGGAAGGGCAAATAGCAGGGTTAAAGCCTTACCCCTCCTGATGCTGCATGTGTGTTTCTGAATCCCACGGCACCATCACAGCCATCTGGTTTGTGCCAGCTCAGTCACAGCTATGACCACCGTGTTGGGGATTATAAAGTTTCTGGATAGATAGAGACAAAGAGATGAGCTTAAGGAAAATGTCACAGCTCTTGGAAAAATACCCTGACCTTTTATAGCCAACACTGATGTGGTGAGTGAAGAAATTGCTTCACTGGACAAATATGAGTTTAAGGGAGGGGTTTAGAAGGGCTGTGTGAAGGAACCTTACACACAGGATAAAAACAGGGCTTCCAGATGCGAAAGGCACAAGGAATTAAGTGGGACAATGAAGGGATGTAGTGGCTGGGTGAGGAGAGCTTGAGGTGCTGGGAAGATGGATGGGTTGAAGAGGACAACTTACTCCCCTCAGGTCATGTTCAGACCCTGCTGAAGTGCCTCCTACAGTCAGGGTATCAGTCTGCCAAGGGCTTGTAGCTACTCAGAGAAAATAATTCTGCTTAAATGTAGGATCATTATTCACTCAGCATGTCGACTTGTTTAAATTTTTGTGAGGAGAGCAAGTACATTACAGTATTGCTATCCTGTGTGGAGAGTTGTTCCTGTTTAATTATAGTTCATGAGAAATACAGACTCTTACAATGCGTTGTCTGTTCAAACAGATATATACATCTTAGGGAAAAATATAATAGTGCCATTATACTGCTCTTACAAAGTGCTAGAACAAAGCACACACGCACGTCTCCTCGTATCCAGCAATAAAATAAGTGTAGATGACTAAACATAGGAATATATCCTACAAATATGTGTAGCAGCTCACTGTGAGTCAGTGGGACTGATCTGTGCAAATCCCTCAGGTACCTCCACGTAGATGCCCCCACACCCCAAGGGTGAGGTTCTTGGAAAAGGGAATGTCTTGGATTTCCTGATTTGCTTCCTTGTTCTTTAGAAACCACTAATCTTGCACTTGGCGACAGACAATTTAGGGATAAACTAGTGAGCCAAAGATAGGGATAAACTGTGAGCCAAAAACCCAATGTGACTCAGGGGGGCTCTTCCTGCCCACTGTGGATGTTATTCACATCACCTCACTCCTGACTGCTGAGAACTGCAGAAAATGAAGTGTTGCCATCATCCTTTGTCCTGCAGGCAGCAATTTTCTGCCTGCCTGTGGGAAATAATCCTCTTTTAATTTAATTATTCATTTTTCAATTATTTAATGCAGTACTCTGGGATAGCAGCAAGGCTTCTGGTTAGTTTTCAAATTGCTGCCACCTCAGACAGTAGAGCACTGGGATCCAGCTCTCTGGGAGAAGGGGTTTGTTGCCTTTGAGCCACTGCTTTCATTAGGAGGGATACCTTGTCTTCTTTCCCTGGCACATCCCTCGGGAAGTTTCCATGTGTTCTGCCAAACTCCTTAGGTCCCACGGAGGCTTGATCATGCCTGGCCAAAGTCAATGGCTCTGGACAAGGACAGCTGAATGGGGCACCATCAGGAGTCCCTCAGTGTTTCTTCCTGGAGGGCCCCGTGAGCACCCTCCCTGATGCCAGTGGCTGTGCTGTGCTTTAATATTTTCTAGTGTAGGAAAAGCAAATTCTGGTCCTTTGTGGTGGCACTTTACACTGCTCTGTGCTGGCCCAAGGATTGCTTCCCATATTGCGTGGGCCTTCACCAAGGCTGATTTTCTGCTCTGAGCTGTATCCATGTGAGTTCCTGAACGGCATCAGCTCTGATGTGGGGGGCAGGGGTCAGCTCTAAAAGATTACTGCATCAAATATAGAAGATGTTCATACAGTATTGAGCAGGAAGAAGTTTAAAAGAAAAGAGGTCAGTTCTGCTGCCACTTGTGCAGTTTTTGATAGATGTAACTCCATTCATTTGTGTGTAGCTAATTTTGTTTTATGCCAGCACAAGTGAGAGCAGACTCAGGCCTTCCTCCTGCAGCAGCTAAAGTGAAAAACATTCCTACTTTTAAAGCTGAAAGCATTTCTTACTTCTATTTATCACATGTCACTTGGCTGGCAGTGATGGTGTAAATGACACAGAAAAATTAAATAAACAATTCATGGGCACTGCCTATGACCCTATTGCTTGCCCATCATGACTGCAGCCAGGCATCGCCAGGCAGCAGAGCCTAGGAAGCCTCAGTGCCTGGGCAAAGACAAGGCTGGTGGTGTTCACTTCCTGCACCCTAAAACTGCTAAAAGGATGTCTTTGTTCTTTATGGATGTCTGGTTTTGCACTGCTTCTGGATGCTGAACATCTCTAAGCTCTCTAGACCTCTGTAAAATTCTATTTCCACAGTAAATGTGACTTAAACAAGGCAGCAGATATTCAGTGGGACAGTCTGCAGGACACGTTCTCATGGTTGACCCTGCATCCTTGGAGTGGCGATGGACCCTTCCCAGGTGAATTTGAAGGCTTTTTGGAACACAAGATGAGAATTCTTCCCCTCTATGTCCATTGGTAAGGTGTCTCACAGAGACATTTTCTTCCCTCTCACAGGAAGAAATTTCCCTCCAGCTAGGAAATTTATTCCCTGTAAAATTGAACAGGAGAATAAGATTTCCAGAGAGAGCCCGTGGCTGTAATAAAGTATTATTGCCAATTTCTTTGGCTGTGCACACAGAGCTTGGCACTCAGGTAGAAAATTCTGTGTGTCCAAAACTCCACAGCTGGGTGTACACGAATGCCAGGGTGCAAAGCCTGCGCTGAGCAATGACCAGAGGTTTCAGGGATGCTCATCCCCAGATGAAGATTTCCTTAGAGGTCCTGTGAGGCTCTGCCACGCAGGCTAACAAAGCAGGTCAGTGTCATAACGTTAACCCCAGACCAGGGTGCTTTGCCCAAATTTCCTATTCCTAACAGCTCACCTCCCCAGCTGCAAGGCAGAGAGAGGGACCCTTCTTGGTCCCTTTCACAGAGAGGTTGTTATGCTGATTGCATTAAAGATTACAGCACACTCCAAGGGAGCCATACGACTACCACGGGCTGGGATAAATATAAAATACCATAATTTAAAGGCCCTTGTCTTTCAGTTGCTAATGACTTAATTAAACAATAACATTTAACAGATGTGCTTTTTCTCCTCCAGTAATTCACTCCATCTGTGTCAACATAACTAGGCCCAAATTAGTGCATCAAAATGTAGATGTTAATGTCTTATTTCAGTTTTTATGTATCAATGTACATTTACATATATATTGTTTCATCTTGTGATGAGATGATTGCCTCCTTAGAAGGAGATATTGTACGCTATGGAGTTTAAAGATCCTCTCTTAGTTCATAGAGTAAGAACAAAAAAAGCAAAAATCCAAAGACAAATGCTATACAGATATTTTGAAATTAAAGGAACATTACGCACGTGTTATATTAGGGGTGTTGCATATTGAACTGCAGGATGGCTCTGTGCTCTATAGGATAGTGAACATTTTGTGACCCTTTGTTTCTGAAGCAGTTTCTCTCCTAACTTCACATGATGGGAAAAAGAAGCTTGCCTTGCTGCATGTGAAAGCAGATAACCATCTGAACTCCTGGAGGATGTGTTGGGGGATAACCTAAACATATCTGTGGAGAGATCTGTTGTTTTATGAAATAGCTTTAATAGCATTAGAGATGACTGTAGCTCACTTGATTGTCATTACTATTTCTTTAAAACACCCTTCCCTGTGCTAAGTGCTTTCTCAAAAGTGCTTGGGTGCCTTTGCAGACCTTGCAAAACCCCTGTGCCATGGATGGATGCCATGTGTGGACGCAGTCACACTGCTGGGGCAGCACGGATGGAGGCAAGGAGCACGGCAATCCCTGCTGGCTCTGTGCTGCCCTGCTTCTCAACACGCACCCCTTTCCCACATGCTGTGCTCTCGCTGCAGGGCAGAGCCTGTGACCTCCTGCATGGGCGTGTGGCAGGTCCCATCACCAGGTACTCCCAGCCACGCTGTCCCCTGGGAAGTCTGCAGGCTGTCCCAGAGCCAGCTGGGTGTACTGCAGGGCTGATGAGCAAGCACAGCGTGTTCCTGGCTGCTCCTGAGACTGGTCTTACAAGCTATGTGAACTGCTCAACCTAATCCATCTGGGTGATGCCTAGGCAAGAACCCTCTCAGGTCCAGATCCTTTGTTTCCTTACAGTCTGAACTGCTTCTTTTTAATACTTTTCCTATGAGTTCTTATGAACTGACTGGGTTACTTGACTTTTCCCTAATTTAATTTGGATTAATTTAATTTTAATCAGTCTGTCTTCTCAGCATCCTATTAACCTTCCAATGAACCCTTCCTGTAAGGGGATTGGTGAAGAAGGCAAGTCTACATCTGTTAAAATACTAGCCTGCTCTTTTGGGCTGCAAATCATTGGATAGCAGAAAAGAGTTTTTTGGCACAGCACATGGCCAGAGGGGGTGGTGATTGATGATCTAACCTTATTGCCACTGAAGACCCTAGCAAAACCAATGTAGCCTCTCCCCAGATGTGCTTGGCCCAGTTCATACTGGCAGTAATATGGAAAGCATCTAAAACTGTGTCTACCATAAGACTACAAGCCCCTGGCTTCAGAGCACCAGACTTTGGTGGTTCTGCCCTTGCCATTCTGAATGCAAGGGGACATTGCAAACCCACAGACACAGGTAGTCTCAAGTAGATATAACCTATATAACAAGATTAGAGTTTCATCTGCCTGTTTTCTCCTCCTGTTATACTGCCCAGTTTGCCATCTTCTTAAAAATTCATTGGACTCCTAACCAAAACGAATTCCATATATATATACATATATACACACAATATATTGTCCTCAGTGTTAACACTTGCCCAGGTAAATTTTGCTGGCAATCAACCATGAAATATTCACAACATTTTCTCAAGAAATGAGAGCCGAACTGTGCCAAGGTGGCAGCAGGACTCTCATCTGAGCCACTTCCAAATTTAATTTTTTTTCAAATTAAGGAGGGTAGCTAATAAGGGAGTTTAGCTAAGAGAAGTCTGGGGAAAATGTGATTGTTTTGGGGTTTTTTTGGATCAGTGGGCAATTCCTCACTCATCACCAGGACGAAAGCAAAGTTTCTAACTGGGGGTTCTCAGCATCACAGAGATTTTTGCAGAGATATTGCAGCCTTTGGCACATTTTGACACGGGAGAAATCCCCAGCGACTGCATCCAAGTTTTGTCTGCTCAGGACTGACATGTTGGTCACTTCAGTTATTCAGAATCTATTTCATCTTGTTAAAAATAGGTACCTAATGAACCTGTCCATCAGCTATTAAAAGAATAGATATTTCTGAAAATCAGTGGGGCTCTGCCAGTGTTCTCTGGAAAACTTGTGTGCCATTTGGCTTACGTAAATTTGCATTCAGCCTTGCCAGGATTTCTCTCCTGAATAAGCAGCTGATGCATTTGCCACTAGGGCTGTTACACAGCCATGAACAAGAGGAAAAGGGCTTTGGATTATCACAAATAGGATGGACAGTCCTTCATGAAATAGCCCTTTTACTAGGATGCAGTTGCAATCTGAAATGGGGCATGGAGAGATGGGTGTCTGATGCATGACAGTGCCATGGGTTGATGCACTGAGCTGTGGAGGCCTCAGCACAGGGCCCAGGAGCTGAGGGGTTGTCCCCATGGGGCTCTGCATGGGGTCCTCAGCCCGAGCCATCAGCAGGACCACAGCACCAAGACACACCATGTGATGAAGAGAGCCACTGTGTGAGATCTGCCAGGCTTATCCCACGCCCACATTATAGCCAGGGCTCAAACATCCAGCTGCAGACATCTGCCTGCACCACAAGGCCAGCCTTAATCTCAAAAGCAAAGTCTCCCTCTGCTCACTAAGGATAGTCAGCTCTGATCCTGCTGACAGCCGGGGCTCTGACAGGTGAGCTCTGGTGGCATCAGCACTGGAGCTGAGGGTGTCACAGCCCTCTTGTTTCCCCACGCCAGGGTACTCCCAAGCTTCACCAGGCAATGTTCAAAGGCAGGTCCTTAACCCACTGCCAGTAATGCTGGCAAAACATGCAGCTCATGACATCCCTCCATGGAGTCACTCCAGAGTCAGGCAGCATTTTGCCCACACGTGGGCATTTTTAGGACAGCGGCATGGGGGATGCAGTGGAGGCATTGCACAAGGACAGCCACCCCATTTGCTAGTGCCTCCTTTAAATACTTGCTCCAGCTCTCCCTACCTTCATAATTTCTCTACTGGTTTGTCTGTGGGGATCTCCAACAGGTATCAACTGGCACTGCACTGCTCTTGAAAGATTAGAATTTGGTCAAGAAAATGGCAGTGGCAGAGCAACATCACAAAGACAGCCCCTCGGAAATTAGGAGCTGTTAAAAAGGACACGGGTAGTGCAATTTTAATTGAACAGTCCCTACAATACACAGACTTTAATTACTAATGTAATTGAGTCCATGTTAATCAAAATCTATTTTTTCTATGGGATTCTTGCCATCATGGGTGCATAGGATAGAAATCCTATTTGATAGCCACTACTGAACATAGTATTTTCCATTTTCCCATCTTGTCTCTCCCTTATCTTTTGGTTCAATTTCATTCTTTTCTGCCCAAGCAATCCCAATTCTCATTCAATTCCTCATTAGCCTTCCCTCCATCGTTGTGTGCCTGCCACCTGCAACCTCCAGAGTCACTCCTGGTGTTGGTGGCTGTGACAAGCTTTCCTGGGTCCCTTAGGGATCAGGTGTGCTCGTATCAATCTGCTCCAGACGGACTGACCTTGGCTACACTTGGTCACTTGGTGACTCTTTTTCCATGCACTCATCTGCCTCATCCCAACTCCCCGTGCAGCCTGCACAGGTCAGAGCAGGGCCATGCAGTGCCAAGGGGAAAAACAGGCTGGAGCCTGTAGGGATGAAGGACCTCAAAGCTCATGCTCCTCTCCAATATCGCCTTCCCCTAAAGCAAGCTTGTGTAAATTAGGAGTAAAAAAAGCGCTTGTTTGCTGTCTGTGGAAGCGTCCTTCACTCAGGCAAGAGTCATCAAACCACCTTCTGTCACTGCTCGCCCCTCTGGTTCGGTGAGGCAGATACTCCACGGACACGGCTCAAAGCCACCCTTACCAGTCCAGCCAGAAAACAGTGTCAAGACAACAATTTCTCACAGGCTTATTTAAATTACAAGCAAATGACTAATCCATTATGAAGCCAAACCTTCTCTTCCTCGTTGTGGCTGCACAGTCAGATCTCAGACTGAGACCTTCCCTCCACGTGGCCGTGTGCGTGACAACACCTCGTAACTGGGATTATTTTACTCACATGCATGCCAGAGATTAATGCACGCAGCTTATACACAGCTTTTGTCTGAAAGCACACTCAGTGGCAAGTCCTCCTTCTCTGAGCAGGAATGGGTTTGGGAGGCTGTCCACTGGCTCTGCCTTTTGCAGCGTGTGGTGACTCAGGACCGCCTTGATCCACCATCTGCTCCATGTCCTTGTCCCTTCACGTGGTTGCTCTGAGCATCCTGTGTTTGTTAGCAGGGTGAGAACAGGGAGCTCTGAAAAAACTGTGCCCCTGCTTTCCACCCCAGGATTCATACTGGGTCCTGGGGATATCCGGGTGGAGATCCCAGAGCCAGGCAGTGGCACAGAGTAGGACAGTAGCATGAGACTTGGGGAGGGTGAAATTATCGGGGAATTCCTCTGAATTGCTTAAGTTCTTACATGCCTCTGAACCGTATTCTTAACATATGGTCTTGTTTTCCAAAGGCTTATACCTAGCCCAAATCTGAGAAGATTTTCACAGGAACAGCAGAAGGCACACCCCAAAGGTCTCTTGCACCTGCCAAATTTCACAACTCTGCTCCAAACCATGGAAAAATAGAGCTCGTAAAGGTCACTGTTATTTTTAGCCTACTTCGTAAGGAAATACAGCTATGCAATCACTTGCTTGCTCCCTTTGCATTCCCTGCTATTTCACTGGAATTGGCTGCCCTCAGACAATTTTGACAGAGGAAAAAAAGGCGCGAAGATATTAAATTCCTACAAGTTTCATGGAAATAGGAGCTGAGCATAGCACAGATCCCAATAAAAGCAGCAAACAGAGGGAAGCAGCAGGCACTCAGCCTGTACTGGACAACAGATAAAATATCCTTCCTCTGCTTTGGCAATTTGTTCTCTTGAGGATATGGGGGGTATATTTTGGTTGCAGCATATGTTAGCACCTTGTAGCCTCTGGGGCCAGAGCTGATGGGCTCATGGGGAAGGGTCCAAAGCTCTTTGTTTTCCCTGTGAGAGGCAGCAGCTGTAAGAGTCCCTGTAGCAATGCCTTGAGTGCAGATCTGCAGGTGGTACTAGGGTCATCTCTCATCTGGTGTCGGTGTTACCCCAGTGTAGTCATATATTTGGGTGCTTGTTGTAAATTAAGCATCTTCCATGACCTTTATAACCTGAGGACTCAGCTAGAATTTTAGCCAATATTTAAAAAGGGATGCCTGAATAACATAATTTATTTCCATCCCTCAGTGTAAATATGGGCTAATTAGTTTCTCAGTTTAACTTTAATGACCTCTCGTGTTTTATGTGGCATATAACATCCTGAGAGGACATAAAAGATGACACAAAATGTGAGGCTCTTAAGGCAAAGATTTATTTGTCATGATTGAAAGAAGGATGTTTTGAGCCTGTAAGCAAGTCCTCCAGAGATCCCAGGTCAGCAGCAGTCCAGAGGCCCCCAGGGATGAGCCAAGCAAGGGACAGTGTCCCTTGTCCCTGAGGGGCAGGCTGAATGCAGGCAGCCTGCTGGGAGGCCACGAGTCGAGGTGGAATAAAATTGCAGTCCTACCTCTGTAGGAGGTGCAGTGCCTTAAAACCAGGATTAAAGAGAGCACAGCAACTAAGAGGAGCCTTTAACAGAGTAACAGGCAAGTCAACAAACAGGAGGAGTAACTCAGGAGGCATCCAGATGCTGAGGTGGTCAAGGCTAGCTGATGCATATACCTGTGGGGCTCTACCAGGATCTTCTAGAATATTAAATTGCAAAAAGGCTCTTACTGGACTAGTTCACTTCACATGCTAGATGTGGGCACAGGTCACCTGCCTCACCAACATCTTCTGGCCCTCAGATTTATGGGTTTATGTTTGGCTCTGCTCAGCTGAGTGTTTTTTGCTCAGATGCTGATCTGTGCTATCCTTTCTTTGGTATTGCTGTTATCCCCCAAGGTCACAAGCATCATCAGTGGCGGTTCAATTTTCTTCTAAGTACTTATCTAAAATAAGAGCTGTAATGGACACAAAATACATGATCCCCAAAGTGGCCTGCACACAAGGTGATTCTTATTTACAATTTACTTCATGATGCGGACATTAAGCAGCTTGTAGTTGCTTAATTTCATTTAATATTGACACATTGATTTCATGCCATCCCAGTTTCCAAGCCAGTGTCACGCAGAACCAAGTCCAAGGTGTTTTATCGCTTTCAGCAAAATTTATCATCTCATCAAAAGCGGCTGGTTAGTTTGACAAAGTACATTTTATATAAACCACTGTGAGCTGGCATGGCTTTCAGTGACCTCCTTTAGTTCTTAGAGCACTGTGCCAGCTGTTGCGTTATTTGGCCGGTGCGTTGGCCTCACTTCATTAGTTTGAATTTAACCCCGTCCTGCAATAAAACCCTGAAGCAGTTAATGTGAGAGTCATGTCAGTCAGTATAAAAAATTACCAGGACAATTTCTGTTCCTGCAGTTTCCTTATTTTATTCCACTCCTAATCCCAAAGTAAATGACAAATTTTAAAATATGCCCTGAAATTAAAATTCACTTTCAACTGACTTTTGGGTTAACTGAAAGGCTTTCAATAACTCAGTGGATCTGGGATGTTTTAATAATATTGGCACACTTTGCTTAAACAAAGAAAATAGTAATTTTATCAAAATCAGTACATGGGGTGTGTGCTCAATGTGGGGAAATATCAATCTGTCTAAAGGGGAAGTGGGTAAAGAGAGTGACTTGGTTTTCCTGTGTTGACCTCACTTTATAACACCATTTTTTACAGCCCCAGAAGAAAGAAATCCACATTTTACTTAGAGCTGCAGCAGTTTATACATCTAAGTCTGGCAGTGGAGGCTCAGCCCCGCCGTGCTGCCTGCGATGGCAGCAGCAGTGGAGGTGCTGATGTCTCAGAGCAGTGAAGAGATCTCAACAGAGCAAGGTCTGCCTTCAGATATCAGCTATTCCACGAGGAAAAATAACGCTTTGGGGATGCCTATCTTACCCTCCTTAGCCAAAGGGTAACATGCTAATTCTGCCCCTGTGGAAGTGGACTTGGAAGATTTTTGAGGCACACCCCTGGACCAGACGTGGTACCCCTTGCCCCAAGTCCTGATGACCTTTTGCTCAGCTTGTGGTTTGTGCCCGTGGTTGCCACGTCCTCAGCAAGCAGGGATTACCTTTTGCAATCAGATGTTATAAATGCAGCGTACCTAATCAGGCTTTTCTGTGGCTGTTGTCCTTATGATAGAGGAAAATATCTTCCTGTCATGTCTTTATTAACATTCTATATGTAAGTAGCAACTCTCAGTCTGCATCTTTGCTACAGCCAAAAGCAAACCCTGTTTTCTGTTTGTACTGGAGAAATGAGACCTCTTAAGTAAGGGAGCCCAAATCCCTGTTTTAGCGTGGAAGATTTCCGATTACTTTTTCTTGAAAAAGCTGCATGTATTTGACTGAATGTCGATCATATTACCGCTCGGCCTGATAATCTGGATACTTTGTCTCCTTGACGACAGACAACATCCAGAGCAGAGTATCCCTCTGTCACCAGATGCTGCGGGAATCTGGCCGCCCCGAGGGCAGGAGGGCTCAGCCTGCAGCGGGAGGTGAGGACCCTGTGAGCAGGGTGCCTGCAAGGGGAGGGAGGCAGTCAGCAGCCAGCCTGTCTTCATCCCTGCTGTGCTCTGCCCCAGGTAGTTCTCAAAAGCCACGAACCACAACAGAATTAACTTTTCTGCTTTTCAGAAATGTAAAAACTCAGTGTGATGGAATAATTAATGCAGCTGATTAAAGGGGAAGATTACACATTAACAGAGGAAGATAAGCACTTAATTTCCAGCCTTATTGCGTTTCAAACTTGAATATATTGGTTCCAAAGGTGGCTGCAGACTTATTTGCCTTTCTCTATATGTAAGTACGTAATATACATATGTATGATTACAATCTCCTGCCCTGCTTTAATAATATACTTAATTGCTTTCTGGCCCCACCTCAAGCTGCCTAAATGCATTTCACAGGGAAAAGATTATTTGCTGTTGCCCTTTAGCAAGTAAATTGCCTGCCATCCTTAATCTGGGTAATAAAAGGTACTGCATCAGCCTGCTCGCAGCTCTGCACGTTGCATGTGCTGCCACACAAAGTATTACTGACAGCTATTCTCCTCGTGCCATCCCAGCAAATGGAGTGAGGGTGTAATGTAAAATGTAAACCCCACAGACCTGCTGAGAGTCGGATTCCTTGTCTTCCGTTGCTCTCGCTGTGACACTAAGTAAATTATTTGCATATGGCATTTGCATTACATATTACATCTACTCTGCTATCTTTTTTAATGCCATGCATTATAATAAGTGATAAATATGCTGGGGCAATACTCTGATCAGCTCACATATCGGCATATATGCATATTTACACACGAAAGCAAGCAGCTCACAGCTGTACATTCACACATCTGCAAGCAGAGGAACCATGGCTGTGGTTCACACTGGTCCTGTAAATAGGCCTTCCCACCAAAGTCCCACACAACAGGACACAAATTGAGTTAAAAAGGGAAAAAGACACCTAACAGACAAAGAGGGACAAGTGTTCAGGCTAGGTTTTTTCCACCCAAGAAGGTGTTGCTGATGTGATATTTTTCATTACAGGAGAACATCAGCAGGCAGGACTGACCAAGGACAGGGGAACATGCAGCCCTTCACTCCTGTCGTTTTCCCATGGGAGACTTCAGGGGTGTAAGAAGCCCATGGTGGTACAAACATGGCCAGGCAATTCCCAGAACATCAAGTGTGAGGCTGCAAAGACTAGAATCACGTTGCATCGTTTAGAAGTAATCCAGCATGAGGAAAGATCTCCTGAAGGGTAATCTCCTTGGGGTGCATGCTGTGCATCTGTGCTTAAGCATTTAGGCATCTGTGACTGTCTTTGGTGGAAGAACATAGGCCTTTAAAAGCTTCCAGACTGCCTTTCTATTTCTTTAATATATATCAGGAGGAAGAGAAAGGACGTGACATTTTTTTCTCTGATAAATATCAGACACATTCCACATTCAAGTTGCCAGAAAACAAGAATAATGCCAGCAAATGTCAGTGCAAATTTTGCCATAGCCTCCTTTTGTACTGGTTTGTTCAGCTCCCCATCAAATGAGCTGCCAGAAAGGGCATGAAATCATGAGAGGCAGGACATTGTCAGGACTGGAACACAACCTGCAGCAGAGAAAACTGAACAAGGTTGGTCCCTAATGTTGGCAGACACAGAGGGATACTGGATAGATTGTGAATGGGTTTGGTCCTCAAGCACCTCACAGCTGGTCCACATTTAAAGCCAGGCAGATATGAAAACATATGGGATATTGCCAGCCTGCCTGGTTTAATGATGGTAAAATATCATTTCTCACTCAAGCAGAGGGCAGGGTGGGCAGCTTCTGAAAGGCAGGAGGTAAAGGCAGTAATGAAAGAAAACTGTAAGATGCTCATGAGCTCAGGAACAACAAGGCAAAAGGGGAAATGGTTGCCCAGCAGGAAAGTTCTCCCTCTGCTCCTCCTGAGAGGAAGAGATGCATCCACCCCCTCCAGCCTGTTTTATCTGCCTGAGAGAGGCATTCTTTGCTCAGGATGTGAAGTAAGACATTTCCTCAGTGGTTGTTCCTGAGCCTCCCTCTAGTGTGGGCTCTGTGTTTTCTTTTTGGGTACTTGGAGCAAAAACTGAGAAACTGAGGCAGTCATGCTGCCCATTCTTCACTTGTGGTACTTTCCAAGATGGACCAAGTGATCCCTGCCATCATTCAGTCATGCCAGGAGCTGAACTCAAACAGTCTGGAGCTACCAGTGTGCTCACAGTCATGTCCAGCAGCATCATCCCCATGGCTGAGCATGCATCCAGGGGACAATGGAGAAATTTTCCATGTAAAAGACAACATGATGACCTCAGACAGATCATCCCAATGATGTGGCTCTTCTACCTGTGCCTCCATTGATTCACTGTGAGATGCCTCAGGTAGAACAGCATGGCTAATGCTGCACTGCTGGGGGGAAAAAAGGCAGACAGAAATAGGGAACAGCTTCTGTGGGAGGATGGGCTGGACAGACTGGAAGTGAGATGGCTGCAGGGCAAGGGTGAGCATGCAGGAAGTCCATGAAAGAAAGGAAAACAGAAAGAAACTTTTATTCCTTCTCAACAGGCTTGAAATGATAATGTAAATTTATTAGGCAGCATGTTTAAAAGAAGTGGGAGGAAACAGCAGTTCAGCACTTCACTGCCATTTGAGGTTGTTGGCACAGGATGGTGTAGGTGCTGGGAGCTTTGTCAAGGGTCAGAAAGCAGCTATAGAAATTTAAGTGACTAAAATCCTTCAAGGGCTGCTAAATTCAAGGATGTCATCTCAAGCAGGTGATGTCCATGAGTCACTGGATGGAATTTCCGTGGGACAGATTCACTGTATGCTTGTGCTTTCCTCATGCCCTCCCTAGACATCTCCTCCAGCTCCTGGGCAGGGGCTGGCAGCAGCTGGCTGCCCAGGATGGCTGCTTTCTCTCCTTGCAGCCTGATGTGCTGCATTGACATTCCTGCTGAGTGACTCACCTGGGCCAGCTTTCCCTCTTGGAATTAGACATTGAAAGGGCAGGAGCTGAAGGGACCCAGAGCACCAAGCCCAGGGGGGAAGGTCTCCCCTGAGCTACACGAGTCCCATGCTTCAGGGAGCTCTGAGTGTGTCTCCATCCCTGCTGCACATGGAGGCTGCAGCCTTCTAATGACATTCCAGAACGTGCTGCACACATTTGTCACAGGGGTCCTGACTTGCTCTTGCCCTTTTTTTCCCACTTCAGAAGTACAGTAGCCTCAGTTTTGCAAAGAAATATTTTGCTCCTTGTGAATATCATGAGCAGTGATTAATGGTGGATTTTAAAAAATCCCAACCACACACCAAATTAAATGCAAATTTCTGAGTTCCTCATCTGGCACCTTTCAATGCCATTTAATTGTGCAGCTTGATGACACATAAAAAATCTTTCATCTTTCATGAAAATTTTCTGGTATTGCCACAGCTCCCCATTCCTGTAGCTCTGGGCTAAGGAGCACCAGGACTACAAGGAACCCTGAGCTTGACTAAGCTCATTGGGACAGAAAAACAGAAAATTTTGTGGCTTGGTGTTCAGACCTGCTGCCCCCTAACAGCAAGGAATCTTGTTTTAATTTTAGAGGTGCAAATTAAACCATATGGGAACACACTGTGAACAAAAACTAAACCACACAGGTGAAAATCCTGAAAATTAAAGCGTTAGGAAAGGCAAGGCAGGCAGCCTGGGAAGAGGCTGCCCAGAGAGTTTGCTGCAAGAGCAAATCCTGGAGCCTGCTCCCTGGGGGAGGTCCCTGAGGGTGCTTGCCTTGGGACCAGCTGGCTCATCAAGTTCCCAGTGGCTTCAGTTGTGCTTCATCTTGGATTTTCATCCTTCCTCCCCCTCTTTCTCACAAAGCAAGCCCCACAGGACACATAAGGGGTCACGAGGAGAGGCGCACTGCCTTGGCAAGCCCTAGGGGAGCCCTGTGGAGCAGAGACAGACCAGTGAACCTCTGAGCTTTACCCTTTGTCTTTCCAGGTACAGCAGCTGTGTCTGGCCACGGGCTGGCCAAGCCCACCTTTTCAAAATCCCTCTGGAAAGGTAAAGATGCTGCACTGCATAGCCCTCGCCCAGGGCTCAGCTGTCTGCTCTGGCTGTTGGCTCCGTGTCCAGGCTGGCAGTGGGAGCTGCTGGAGGGGCCATGAGCACTCCCAACAAGCAGAGGAGACCCAAATGATGCTTATTGCTCCCTCCCCAGTCTGCAGAGGAGGTGGGCTGAGGTGTGCTCCTGTATGGTCACACCATCCCCGCTGTCACACTTGTCCTTGACTCGGACCCTTTGGAACCTCCCCTGGGAGGGGGCTGGGAATGCTGGGCTCGTCACTGGCCAACCCATTCTGGATAATTGGGCTAGTCCTGCCTGGAGGCCATGGCCAAAGGGGAGGTGAAAAGGGACAGATTTGTCCTTACCAGCTTCACTGGGCACATGGGAGGCTTGGGGGCTGCTGGCAAGGCAGCTGTGCTTGAAGCACGCCAAGAGGTGCTGGGCTCCAGCTTTGAAGGGAGGAACACCTGCACCACGGGGCTCAGCTTCAAGTTCAAAATCTTAAAATCTAAGTAAAGCATCTTTTCCTTTGGTTTCTGTTGGAGATGGGCTCACACTGAAGCTCCATCTCAAATTAGATAGGAAAAGCAAATCTGGAGTTCCCAGGCTTCAGCATTACCTGGGACTGCAGAAGCACCCCAGACTCAGGCATCGACAGTGCTGGGAGTGCCTGGAGCTGGAGCTGGTGAGCTGCTTGCATCTTGGGTCTCTTTACTTAATTTATTCTTAATGAGAGCTGGAATTGTCTGTGTATGTAAATCACTCTGTTTATCATAGTTTTACTACAGCACCATCTGTTTTCATGGGATTTTGTGGCCATAAAGATAGTTGTTGACATGAGACTCTGTGTGTGTGTGTGTGTGTGTGTGTGTGTGTGTGTGTGCAGGGGTCAGGGATCTGCAGCTCTCTGCAGGCAGCAACCCCATTGTAGACAATATAATGATCTAAGAAACTCTGAATTTGGAGGCAATGCACATTCACAGGTGAGCAGAGCAGGTGACAGACCCGATTCTTTTCAAGACAGTGACTGGAGTATTTGTTAAAAGGAATATCTGTTTCCAGACATCCTTTGCTCATAATGAAACCACCTTTTGCAGCATCTGTAGCCTGGTGATGGGGGTTTTTCTGCCCTGAAAGCCTTCTATTTTAAAGCCTTTTAAAGTTACTAGCATAAAAGACGGGATGGTTATTCATTCCCCCAGTTCAGAACAGCCTTTGCTTTTTGCTGCAGCCCAGGCAAGCAGGTTTCTCTTCCTGAAATGGGCATCTGAAACAGGGTTGGAGCAGCAGCAGGCAACTGGCAAAAACATTGGGTGCACTCAGCTGAGCAAAGCATGGCAATATCAGCCATGGTGAGATGAGTGAGCTATGGACTCTGGAGGCAAAGCATAAAAACCTAATGTTGGAGGCAAGCTTGAGAGGAGTGAAGAAGTAAATCTGTGAGAAGAGCAAGGTTTTGTATATCCAACAGAAATAACATTTCAGACCTGCAATAACACATGGCTTTAAACTGAGCAGAGTGTTCAAGCTGCTAATATATCTCATTGTCATGTTTCTTCTAGGTTTGCTTTGTGCTGAAGGGATGCTGTCAGAGGGCCTGAGCCAGAACCTTCAGGTTTATAAAACAAAAGGGTCCTTTAATTTATTTTTTTTATCATTTCAATAAAATAATATGTTCCATTGCTTGTTTAAACATTGCTTGTATATTCCCTGGCTAGTCTTGGGAAGAGAAACAAAGCAGAGCTCTCTGACGCAGAAGGAGCAGAGAACATCAATGACAAATGCACGTCCTTGTCCCAATCAAGCAGGACGCACAAGGCCACCACCTGAGTCCTGGAATGTGCTGGAATAAAAGCACTCCCAGGCCTGAAGGTCAGCTCAGGTGACAAGAGAAAAGGAGTTAAAGGGCTTTCATCTCCTCCACAGTTTTAGCAGGAGGTCTCAGTGTTCGATAATATTCTACATACAGCATTCAAAATACAACTGCCCTGTTGAAGAAGGCCAGGGTTATTTTTAGGTCTTTGGGATTGTTTTTTTGTACCCAAAGGTTCTCTCCAGGACTACAGAAAGAAGGTCAGCTGGAAAGCTTGGGTTTAGTTGTTTTGGATGGCCAGCATTTCCTGGAGAGCTGTGGAGGGTTTGCCCCAGCCCCCGATCCCCCAGCAGGGCTGTGGCACCAGCAGCAGGGGTGTTGGTTGTGCAGGCACCCCACATTGCAAGGACTTGGTCCCAGGTTTGGAAGGAGACTTGGAGCACTGTATGCAAGTACTTGCCTGGCAGCCCCACCAGCTGGGCTATGATTTCAGATGGTGAGCTGCTGCTTTTCCCCTTCCCAAAAGGACCAGGATGGAAACATCTGGGTCTCCTCTTCTGGGGAAGGGCGGGGTGGGGGTTACTGTTTTCTTTATGCTCCACACTAGTGCTGTGTTGGAGGTGTGGAGCCTCTTACGGGGGCCAGTGTGTGCCATGCCCTGTGTCAGGATGGGTGCACAGAAAGCTGTTTTCCCATCTGAGCAAGACACAGAGAGTGTTTACAGCCTTTTGAAGAGATTCCAAAGAATTTTGTAATGATGTTCACAGTCCTTGAATCAGGTCTGGACCTCTGAAAAGCCAGATGCTACTACCCCGTCAGTGATCTCAGTGCAGAAATCACTGGGTGAAGATTTACAGCTGAGTTGTGCTGTAGTTGTGAGAAGACAAAACCAGATTATGGTGATGGTCTCTCCTGGCCTGAACATGGATGGGTCAGCAAGGGAGCAAGACAGAGCCTAGCTTGGTAAAACCAGAGGATTGGGAAGGCTGTGCCACCCTGCAAGGCAGAAACAAGGTTGTCCCTAAATCAGTGCCTCCTCCTGAGGACCCTCTATCAGTTCTGGCATCCGGATGGGATTTGCAGAGGACATTGGACACAGGGGCTGTGGGATGCCATGCAGTGTGGCCCTCCTTTGCAATCCTCCTTGGCTGAGCTCAGACATGCCTTGCCTGTCCTGCTTGGCCAGGCCAGGTCATGCAAGGAGACAGGCAGGAGGGAGGAGCTCCAGAAGTCCATTGCAATGGCCCCACTTTTCCAGCCAATTAATAATGAACCACATTTAAGCAGGCTGCAAACCAAAGGTTAAAGCTTTGCTGGAGGAGGAAAACCCAGCGGGAGCAGGTGGCAGGAGAGCTGACTCCAGGTACTCTTAGTTATGCTGACCCACAAGCAGATGGTACAAAAAAACAGCCTCTGAATTAATGAATTCTGGGTTTATTTAAAGTAAGAGACAAAAAGCACTATGGGAAATTGACCTGAGGAGCATGCCCAGAATTGGGATTTCCGCCTATGTGTGTCTGTGGGGCTGCTCTACGTTGTCATGTCCACTGTGATGCAAGTTCAAACTCTGTATTTATCTCATGGGGAGATGAGCCCTGTCCTGCTTGTGTGTTAGACCTCCTGCTTTGTGGTTACTACCTGCCAAAGACAAGTGGGATGTTTGTTATAAAAGAGAACCAATTTTAGGCCAGGAGGCCAACTGCTGGCCACCTCCCCTTTATCTCTGGAGACGAGCAAATGAACACTGAACCCTTCCCTGACATCCTCAGCAGGCAGCGGGAAGGCAAAGAGGACTTTTCACCTTTAAACTTTTCCATGGAGTGTGCCCAGGTGACTCGAAGCAGTAAAAGCTATTCCCAGCATGGTGCCAGCATCGCTCCCTAGCAGCCCATAGCTGGCATAGCTTGGCCATGTGGGGAGCTTGCTGCTCCAGCCCCGGCTCCTGCAGCGGGCATCCCGCCCCGTGCTCCTCCTCACAGCGTCTGTTTTGTCTACAGGCTAATATTTTCCACTCAGTGCATCCAAAAAAATACAGCCCAGCTGGGCTGGAGAGTCCTGTGAACCTTGACACCCCTGGGCTGCAAACATCCCCCCCTCTGGCAGAGACCTGCAGCTAGGGCCCTGCACTCCTCACCATCCCAAGAGATCCCACAGCTGGTGATGGGGTTTTTTGCCATCTGTCCCCCCTAATGCTGGCTCCTCTGAGTGGCTTGATGCTGGGAAGAAAGGACTGTGCTTTGCCCATGTCCAGGCCCATGGCTGAGATCTGGGATGATGCCCCAGCCAACCATGGAGCTGCCAGGTCTCTGCACCGGCAGACAGGGAAGGCAGCAAAGGATGTGGCTGCCATACATCCCATGTGTTAAGGTACAAATCATCTGGCTGGGGTTGTGTGCCTCTCTTTAATATGGTTGGTGGACAGGGAGGATGTAATCTGAGGCTGGCTTCAGGCTGTTTTGCCTCCTCAGGGCTCTATCCCATGGTGTATCTTCAGCAAGCATGGTTTAGCACACAGGAAGGTTTCCCAACAGGCTCCCCCCACACCTCTCCCTCAGGTGGAAGGAATGGCTCGAGGTGGCAGTGATCACCTTGCAAAGTGAGAATGCTGCAGAGCACAGCAGTTTAATGAGCTACTTGTCCCTCAGAGTGAGCTCAGGAGCAGCTCCCCAAAACTGGCAGGTGGGGGGAAGCTTGGGGTGCAGGGTGCAGACCCCCACTGCCTCGGCCATGGCACAGCAGTGCTGGGGCTGCCCCATGAGGGCATTGCTCCTGTGCTGGCCCAGCAGCAGGGCTGGTGACCAGCCAGAGGAACAGGCTGGGAAACTCACGGCCTCACAATGTTCTGAGAGGAGAGGAGGAAGAAAAATGAACATGCGCCAGGGAAGCAAAAGCTACAGTGGGGAGGCATGTTTGTATGAATAAAACTAATTGCCCGGCCTGGCAGTGACTCTGGTTTTGCTGTTTATATCTTTTCTTTCCAGGTTCTACCTATCCCAGACTGCAGGTGCAGCACAGCTTCCTGCAAAAGGCCACAGAGCAGACCAGCAGCAATTGAAGAAACTTCACCAAATGCCTCTCCCATGCCTCTGGAAGAGTTACATGGCACAACCTTGACACAGGCAGCAAAGACCTTGCAGCACAGCTGGGAAGCTGGCAAGCACAGCAGCAGCACCTGCTCCTGCCCAAAGGCTCAGGTAGAAATCCCAGCCCTGATTCTGCACAGGATGTGAGGGATCCTGACTAACACTCCTTGCATAACCGTGGCTGGGAAATCTCCCCATCATGCGAGGGAAAGCACAGAGATGGAGGCTGAGAACACGGAGCTGGGATTGTTTTCCCGCTGTAGGAGTGACTCGCAAATTCGGTCCGAAGGCCGGTGGTGTTTAATGCATGCCTTAATGATCTGGAAAAGAGGTGAGCAGTGAGGTGGCAAATCTGCAGATGGCTCCAAATTGTCACTGTTGCTTGGGATGAGACTGCAAAGAGCATTTTTATGGCAAGTCCCCTGCCCAGGACCTTGACCCTCAGTTTGGGGTGGGACTGCAGGGGTCCCCCCACCCATTCGAGGCTCACTGCTGGGCACCCTCTGCATCCTGGCTGCAGCACACAAGGCAGCAGGGCTTCAAATCCTCACAGACAGTCCATGTCCTTCAGATAGCTCCCAAAATAAAGCCTGTGAAAGCAAATTTTGGAGTCACATACCAGCCAGAGAGCATGCACCATGGAGGGCAGTGCAGGCAGTGTGACAGACAGCTGTGCAGGCAGACAGGGAAGCGGGAAGGAAAAGATGGGGAAGGTTTTCCTGAGGCATAGCCTCTCCAACTGAGGTCTGAACGAGGGGGACTCCCAGGCTCTTATCTCCTTAATTCTGCCCCAATAAATCTGCCCCTCACTCAACAAAACCATAAAAGGCTGCTGCTCTTTTTTTTTAATAAAAGGGGAGGGAAAGGGAAAGGTGAAGGGGAAGGGGAAGGGGAAGGGAAAGGGAAAGGACACAAATCCCAAGGGAAATGGCATCATAAGCCACTTCCTTCTTGGACCAGAAAACAATAACTTTGTGCTGAGCCTCTGTTGCATCCATGAACAGGCTTAAATGAGCTACACAGAACAAAACACCAACATTCCCATATTTCCTAAAAATCTTGGTCAACCTGCTGTAAATTCAGGACCTGACTGACCTGGAAGATGGGGAATTTACCAACTGAAATCCCAGTTTCAATGGGCTTAGATATGACCTCAGCAGCACATGAGCCCAATGGACCAGGGTGTTGTATACAGCACTCTGGATAGCTGTGGAAAACATTAAAACTGGGTTTCATTGCACTTTCAACTCACTTAAAGATGTTATAGTGTGTGAGCTAAGAAGCTGTGCTGAATCAAACCTGAGAAAAGCAGGCTGTAATGCCATGGTCGGTGTGTTAGACAGTGTTATCTTGTACATGGTGGGGAGCTGTCAAAACTCAGGAAGATGAATTGTGTCTAACTTCAAAAAGCATGCCTCACCTTCACATTTTCACATATATAATAGTGTTGTGGCAGCAGCAGTGAAGTGATAAAGCCAAGTCTCGAGGTGGCTTACCAGGAATGAATAAATCTTCATAATTGACAGTCTGTAATAATAATAAATACTTGAAGAGTTTATTTCTCCCTCTATCCAGTTAGAAAATGACTACATGGGAATCCTTGCCAGCAACGGGGGCTCTTCTAAATAATTACCAAGTCAATTCACAACCTCTGCCAGCTCCAGAATCTCAGTAATTAAAAAGATACCACTTGTAGCTAATGGTAAAGAGAACAGATGTTTCCCTCAGAAAATTTTTTCTCCTTCCTCTTTCCCATCGTTTCCACTGCCTTAAGCCACCCTGTGTCTGAGTCTCTCCCAGTTATGCTGGCACACCCATTCCAGCAGGTTGCAGAGGCAAAGCCCTGCACCCTGGAGCAGATGGGGGATGTACCTGCAGAAGCAAAGCTGGGTTTGTTGCACGGAAGGTGATCGCTGTTGTTGGCTGCAGGGTGAAGAAGCAGTGGCATGTTCTCAGGAAGTTGGCTTAATGCCCTTATGCATTTTCCTGCTGGCACCCACCACTTGAATGCCAGGCAGGATGAAACACACAGCCACGTGCCTGGGCTGGCCAGGGGAGGAACCTTCAAGGCTTTCCCCGTCTCAGTGTGGAGGCAGCTCAGGTACAAAATGGTGATTTGCTGTCTGCTAAAGGTTTGTATCCTGCCCTAGGCCCTGCCACTGGACTGGACTGTCCACAGCCTCCACGTTCTCCAGGTGTGAATTTTTGGGTTGTTCTTCCAGGCATGAAATCATCTGCTCAATGGTGCTGTTTTGCTTTCCTCTGACATTACAGTTCTTCTGTGGCCCAGTTTGCTTTGCTTGCTACTGCAACCACACAGTATGTTATGAGCACTCAATAAATGCTTCAGTCATCCTGAGGTGAGGTGTGAAATAGGAAAGCATAATTTTTTGTTTGTTCGAGGCTTAAAAGATGTTTAATCTAGCACAGAAGGCAGCATCTTTGCTGCTGAAAATTTGTGTTTTATTCTGTGAAATTGTATTGTTGCTGTTTGCTAGCATTTGATGTAGTAAACATGACCTACATCTGGAATGCTGCAGGTCAGTAAAGGGTTCTGTTAACAAAATTGCAAGCATTTGCCGCCTTTAGAAGGTTTCTTTCCACCCAAAGTTTTGAATTTGGTAAGTTAAGGTTAAGATAACCAGTAGTATTCTGGATTTGCACAGAAGATAAACAGAGTTGCTGGGTTTGGTCTCTGCAAAGCTCAGTCCTCATGCATCTGACAGGCAGCAGCATGGTAGTGCTGTGGACAGTTTTATACTTGGTTGAACTCTTGGTGCCTCTGATCTCTCCATTCCTGCACAGCTCACAGGATAAAAGTGGGTTATCTGCTCTCCTTCTGGGCACAAATATAAGCAGGTTCAAATTTAAGCTGTCCTAAGTTAGTCTTGAGGGGAGTAGTTAAGGCACACAAGGAGACGGTGTGGCTAACATGAACTTGAACAACTTTTCACTCCACACCCCAGACATGCATTTATAGAAGGCAGACAGGGGAGATGAAGGCACAAATGAAGCACAGCACCTAAAAGCCCATAAAACCAGACCCATAAAGCCTGTCATGAACCTCTTTGTACAAATACTGCTGTCCATAGGAGAAAGCAGAAGACCTGCAAGGATTTCACCCAGACAAAGATCCCTTACAAAGCAGGCAAACTCTTGGCAGCTACAGCCAAAGTGCTATGCTGCTCTGAGCACACAATTGCTCAAGGTCCTCCTGGGGTGGGCAGTGATCAAAGGGACAGCAAAGGCAGCCAGTGACACACCTCGGGCCACAAGCAGTGGCCAGACATGGAGTGAGATCTGGCAGAGGTGACAGCAGAAAGACAGCAACTGCGAATGTGCAGGGGATGGAAGGGGACAGTGGGCCCAAGGAGTCAGAAGGGGGGCACAGCAGCCTCTCCCTACATGGTGACTGGCCACCAGCTCCACAGTCAGCAGTGCCCACGTTGGCTGTCTGGCTGTGTGGCACAAGCCACATGAGGGGTACCAGGGAGCAACCCCACTGCCTGGCCCCAGCCTATGGCAGAGGAGCACTGAGTGGTCCCAGGACCCTTACACACAGCTTGTGAGACCTGACAACTTGGCTGAGCTTCCCTCGCAGACCCTGGCCTGACTAGGTCCTGTTTGACCTCCAGGTAAAGCTGCAGAGACATTTGCATCCTTCCTAAAGCAATCAGGGCTGGGCGGAGCAGGAATATCCTCATTTCCCTTTCATTGTCCAAATATCCTTTGCCCTGGAGTGGCTGCACGACTTCTGCCTGCAGGGACAGCTAGACAATATCCATCAGCCTGCCTTGCAAGAAGTATTTCTAAAAGCAGACATGTGACATAGGTGCTCATATCATCTTGCAAGTCAAGAGGACTTGTGCTCCTTTGAAGACTTTCAGTCCACATAAGCAAAGAACTTTAAATATTTTGAAAGCCATTGGAGAGGCACATAAATATTTGGTTAGGGTCCATCCTATTTTAGACAAATAAAACTACCTACAGGAACCCTCAAAGATGCTCTCATCATGCCAAAGATCATGATGGGGCTGATGTCTCCTCGGAAGGTTGCTTGTTTGATCTGTTCACTGTTCTCATCTCTCTTCCCTCCTACTCTTTGGCTCCTGCAGAGAAAAGTGGTGACATGATTTATAGATGTATTCTGAGGCATTTGAATACCTTGTTCCTGCAACCTGCTCTGACAACTGCTGTGCCGAAGGCTCCCAGAACAAAGGCTCGGGACGAATGATTCCTTGTCTTCTACTCACAAGAAAGGTTTAAAAAAGAATCACCTCCTTCTTCTATTATTTCCTTGTCTTGTTATTTTAATTTTTTCCTCTGTGCAGACAGCAACATTAAGCCCACTAGAGAATGAATGAATATCAATTAGACAGGGCAAAGATGGAATATGCAGCAGTTCTCTCCCAAACTTATAATGAAGATGCCTACAGGGAGGCGGTATTGCAGCAGATAACACACACACTCTCACACCCACTGCTTCTGGGAAACATCCACATTTACTGGAAAATGTCTCCTAAGTGGGAAAGCTTCCAAATGGTCTGCTCAAGTTCATGGTGCACCCACTCTTCTAGCAATTCCATATAGGAATTGCCTCCTTTCAGTTACAAATGGAGGCACAGCCAGAGCCCAGAGATGCAACAGGCTGGGGACACTAGAAAGTTAGATACAGGCTTTGCTGTAAATTCCCACATCAGGGACTGTTTCTAATCATAAATTACACTGCTCAGGAATTAAATTAATTGTTTCCTTGCTGGCAGGGAAGAAAAAGATGTGTTTCTAACAGGAAACAGAGAGTTAGAGACAGTGTCTGTAAACACTGCACCAGCTAAATCCTCCCTTCAAAACTTCCTGGGTCCAGCCCTTTGCCCCTGGTGCCATTCAGCAGCATCCCTTCCTGCTGCAGCTGTGGGGATGCCCTCACAGCTCTCTGGTCTTACCAAAACTCAGGAGGAAACAGAGGCTTTTAGTGAGAAAGGGATTCAAGTCCAAAGCTGGTTCACAAAACCGCTGTCTGCAGCAGGAGCTGGTGGCTTCCCAGATGATTTCTGAGCACCCCTCGATCCTGCCTTTCCACAGGCCCCCAAAACAGGGGAACAGCTGGGTGTTACAGGACATGTTTCCCTTACAAGGCTGCCCAGGTAGCATCTAGTTCTGGTGACTTTCATCAGAAAAGTCACCATCCTTGGGTAGAGGAGAAACAGCAAAGGCCCAGCAAGGGGCAGACCAGAAAGCAGCATTTTCCATGAAACTGTGAGCAAGCAACCCCAAGCTTGCCCTCCCTCTGTCAAAACAGTCCCAAAAAATAGCCAGTTTTAAAAGGAAATTTTAGTTAAAAGCCAGTCGATAGCACAGCTTTTTGAAAAATGTGAGTGATAAGCTTTTCTTCTTTCTGAACTGCGCAGTCACTGGAGAGCCAAGAAGTGTTTTGTTGGGGTTTTATTTTATATGATAAAAAACTCAATGCTGCCCTCTGTCAGAAATGCAGCAGTACTGGTCCTCAACTGCTTGTCCTTAATTAACAAGTACTGTGTGTTCTTTCCGTGGCACAGCTTTTGCCATAAATCCCCCTCATCCCATCTGAGCGGGAGGGTGATCCGATTGCCGCCCGCTGCTCGGTTTCGTGTGCTAAACATCTGACGGTGATAAATAATGCACCTCAACGGCTCAGCTATTTACAGAGATGGCTCAGCTAAGGATGACTTCATGAAAAGAAGATCTATTACTGCCCAGGTAGAAAAAAAAAAATAGTGCAGTTGCTGCTTGTGTTCAGTGCAGTCTAAGTGGAAGAATACATGGGTGCTCTGTTAAATGCTGATTAATCTGTGGTGTAAGGTGACTTCCCAGCTCATGAAGGCCAAGTTGAAGACAAGCCCCCCAGGTATACTGGGAGAAAAACACCCCTACAGTCAGGCACTGCCCCTCCCCAGCTGCTCAGTCCCATGCTGTGTGGCTGTAAAATGTGTGTTTGGTCTGTGTCGCCTGCCCGGGGCACAGGGCTTGTGCTGCCTGGACCTCTGCCCGGGGGTGGGTTTAACACACCAGGAGAAGTGATTGTTCAAAAGGGATAAATCACAGCTCTTAGCTATGTACCTTGTCAAATAAAAGGCTAAATCCAGAGTTCTTCAGTCCAGGCACACTGTGCTGTAGCAGAGCTATCTAAAAAGATTGTGGTGACAGAGGACACTGCCCGGCTAAGCCCCCTCTCAGCAGGAGCTGGTGAGATTTACACACTGCAGACTTAAAGACTGCTGCCTGTAGCTCCCAGTGAGTGGGATATATGTGCTGGGCACCCCACAGCTTCCCGTCCTGAACACCAAGACAGCTTTTCTATGGCACCACGTCCCACAGCCCATGGGTCTATCTCCAGAGTGCCTGACAGCCATGGTGGGGACCAAATTGCCAAGGGAGCGATGTGAGCCTCACTTGTTCTTACATCCCATCATGTGCCACCTTTGCACTTCTGCTGGGGTCACCATGCAGTCCTTGCACCTCTCTGAGAGGAGATGTGGTGGAGCCCACCTCGAGCTCAGCCAGCCTGCAGCCAAAGCAGGGCTGCCCTCAAAGGCCACTTTGGACAGGATGGCCACACTCTCCAGTGTGGTTTGGCAAGGCCAGCCGCCAAAGGAAGGATGTCTGCACTTGTAAAACACTGCATTTGGTGAGTAGCCACAAGCACAAAGCACCAGGTTGCACTGCTTTTCAGACCAGTGTTGTCCTTGAGAAGGTGCAGAGGTCTGGGATGAATTTTCCTGACTGAAGACGGCAAAGATATCACTTAGTTTCACAATGAGTCACTGAAACTCGAGAAAGACAATTCACCAGGGAAATCAGAAGGAGTAATTAAGAGAACATAGTAATTAAAAATGTATCCTAAGAGATCCTGTACGTGACATCCACACCAGACGGGGAAGCATGCCTTTATCCACCCCAGGTTACACCAAGTCTGGGGAAAGCTGCAGCCACAAAGTCACCATGGTTACAGATGCACAAAACTGTGATGAGATGAGAGTGATGAGATGTCCTGCTCTGACACAGCCACAGTGCTCATCTTCAAGCTGCAACTATTTAAATTACCCTGGATTGTGCAATTTAAAAAGAAAGAACCACAGAAAGTCTTAATATATTCACAAATATGAAGGTAGAGAGATTAGAGATTTTAATATATGCACACTGTTCAGGGTGTGCGGAGGAATATATAATATGTTATTGGACTGTAAATTGAGCCACTTATTATGCAGCTCTCATTCTGTGTCCAAAACTTCTGCTTAGATTTGTTTATATCACCTTCTGTCCTAGAGATGCCTGCATTTAACACGCTGATGTATTATGTGTCTATTTGCATGCATGCATACTAAGATGTAGTTGTAGTACATCATAAGCAGGGTACTAATTGTCACATGCTAATGTAGCAAATTAACCATGCATTAGTTTCCATCAAAAGCAGATTTCCTTTGCATACAAGGTGCCAGATACAACTTCATGTGGCCTGATCAGAGTGGTGCATAATAACCACTTGAATACACTTTCCATGCTATTTTGTTGACATAAATCCAACGATAAAAGCATAAGAAGCCACCGAGGGTTTTAACTTCACAGCGTTTACAGCACATGATAAGAAAACTGGATTTTGCTGTCTGAATGTATTCCCAAGGGCACACTGATATACAGTGTTTTTGGGGTAGTGGTAATAGTAATCTGACCTCACTTTCGGATGTCTTAAGGTTTCTTTATTTTTGCAAATGCTTCTTTTCGTCTGATGCTGACAGGCTGCCACAGCAAACTTAGCAGGAAGTTACCTTCACTCTCTAAGCAAGTCTATAGGCAGAAAGAAGCTGCTTGGAAACGCAGGCTGTGTTTACAGTAGGAAGTAATTCACCTAAGGGGAGCATCAGAGCCAGGTCCTGTCTCTTGCCCTGAGGCGCTCAGTCCACAGGATTGTATTGATTGAAATTCCTTGCCCTGATCACCAGAGAGCAAACAGCTTTTCTGCAGCTGAGGAGGCTGTTCTTCCCTTCTAGACCGTGGATACATGTGTGACGAGCAAATTACATACTCATCCTTGTGGGTTTTGCACAAATGTGGCTCCTAGGACAATTTAAGGCTTGCTGAAGGTGTGTGGATGGAAGTACAGCAACTTCCACTGAGCCACAGAGTCGATTGCACCTCACAGGAAGTTTACAGGTGTGCTCTTCAGAGCCAAGGCTGGCTCTCAGTGGATGTAGCAGAACGGCTGTCTGTTCCTGGGAAGATGAGGAAACTAAGCAGCAGTCTTTTTGCTCAAATATCTGAGCTTTATTTTAATTTTAAAAATACATGTTTGTAACTCCTAGGCTATGGATACTCTGTATAAAATATAAAATGTTTTTTCCTTGGAAGCACTGGAAACACCTGCAATAATGGAACATAACACAGAACAACCCAAGTTTCAAACACCAAATTTCAGTAAAGCTGTTACAAGTAGTGGTTCATAGGCAATGAAATTGCTGTCAGCATTTGGCTGTAAAGGATTATAACTGCTGGGCTGGTAAGAGGACTCAGGCATTACAGAAACCCTAATTAGAAAGGAAGTAATTCGTCTACCCATACATACCTCCACCTTTACTCATGTCACTGCCATCTCGTCTCAATTTCCCTCCAAGTGAGGTGACCAAGGTCTGTGTGTAATATTGACCATGATGTGGGTCTGCAAACATCTCAGTGTGAGCTGTGCCCTGCAGCTCCCAAGCAGCCCACACCCACAGCTCCCTTGGCCTGGATGAGACAGTCCATGGGCTTCTGTGGCAGCTGAAATGCCAAATTTTAACTTTTAGCTACTGAGACTTTCGCCCTAAAATACAAGATCTTCAAACCAGTCTTTTCTCAAACTAAGATTTTTTTCTGAGCAGTTACTTTCCTCCGTGCTATGCTTTTAATTGTCAGGAGCCTCAAGGTGCCTGTCTGAGCTCCTCACATGTGTTCTTGCTGCTTTTATCAGCCTTGCTGCCGTTCCCAGCTCCTTGAGACATCTCTTTCCCCTGGAATTGTTCAAATATCAGTAGGGGGCATTATTGTCTGAGGCTGCCTGGTCTCAGAGAGCTGCCTATGGTTCCTTATTCCATTCCTTATTCTGCATGAAGACTGTTCTTGAGCAGATTGTGTGGTGACTAGAAAACTAAGACCACTTGGGTGGGTAATCCTACAGGAGTTAGTGATCCTAGAACCAAAGCCACAGTTGAAAGGCTTGGACTATAGCTATCATAGTCACACAATACATCTGCTATCTATTTGAGGAAATGTTCTGTAGCATAAATTTGTCCATAAGAGTCCCATCAGCAGAATCAGGTGTTTACATCTCGGAGGGGATGGCATGGACCTTCTTTACGAGGCAGAATATCACTATGTCTGGTAAAAGGAAACAGAAGTTAGATTCAAAGTTGGGAACATGCCTTGAGGTTTCCACACAGTGATATTTTGAAAATTTACTTTTATAACAATGTATTAAAACACCCCAGATCCCTTTCACCTCTAAATTTCCAGAATGCGTCAGCACTCCTCCAATCAAATTTTCTTTTAATCTTTGATTTTGGAACTGGTAAAGTTGTCTTCAAGCATGACTTACAGCAGTGCTCTGACATGAGCTTGTGCTCGTGCTCTGGGTCCAATTCATTCATGTACAGAGGAACCAGCAGAGGGATCTATTGCTGCTAACACCCTGAAAATAAGACTTACAGAGTCTCTGTGCATACTTTGGCCTTGAGACCACTAAAGGGAGTGAATTTCAGCTCAAAATTGGACTTCAAGATACAACGTGATTTTCACACCTGGGCTTTGCTTACTAAAGATTTCTATTACAGCCCTAGGACAAAAATGCTAATCCAATAGTTTTCATCTTTTCAGTGTCTCTGACCCATCTCACTCCCCAACCACATTCAGGAGTATGCTCTGGGTAGAAGGATATGCTGCAAGGAAGGCTGAACAGATAGCCCAGTGCTTCTTTAAACAGTTGTGTATTTAGTCACTAGCCACTATGAAAGAGTTGGATTAATTTTTATTGTGTAGCCTTCTCTGTGGAATAGCTCAGTCATTTGCCAAAGGAAAGAGCAGAAGTTCCTCCTTTCTTCCATCCTGCTCCAGTACTCAGGTGAGACCTATCAGGTCTCTGCTGCGCATAGTGAAAAAATTCAGAGGATTATTCTGTTCCCTAAACCGAATGTAACTGGGGATGCAGCTGCATCTGATTTAGCACAGGAATTGCCATCAGGAGTAACCTCTCAGACCATCTGACCCAGTGTTCTTCAAAAGAGAGTGCCAACACCATCTGACTTGGAAAAAGAAGCAAGAAAACCTAATAGTGCTGCTACAGAGGTTAGCTTTGGTCTGGGACCATGAGGACTGGCAGCTTCTAAATGCTTTGAATAGTGCATTGCTGGTGAATATAACTCTTAGCTGCTCCAGCTCTCCATATGGCAGCAGCTTCTTTCAGACCTGTAATAAAGAAAGACAATGGTAAAGACTAGCAAACACCAGAAAGCTGCAAAGAATTCACACATTTAAATCAAGCTTAAGTGAAAGACACAATTTCCAAAGTATTGGTTTGCATATTTACTGTATTGTCTGCATCCCATACCAAGCATTACTCATTCCTGGCAGCATTTTTGCCTGTGAAACACAGTAATTGCAATTACACTTCCTAAAAAAAGTCCATCACTTTACCTTAAACAGCCCAATGCCTTTTGCCAAACTCACCTGCAAGGAAATATTTTTGATGAAATGCTTGAGAAGTCACAACAGACATCAGGTCTGACTTCAGTGTAAGCATTCCTTCACGTGACACATCATTTTTGTGTGTGGAAAGGAAGATAAAAGCCCTTTCACCACTGGGTGCTACTCTACAAGCTAATCACTACGCTAACGTGCAGATGTTCTTTTGATACGACCTTCTTCATACTCCACACAGCGGGTTGTTTAGGTTTTCTGTGAAGAAAATGGAAAGAGACCCAGTGGGTGACTGGAGTAGTGCATGTTTGTTATTATCCACCTCACTCATCATAACATCATATGAGTCGATGCCTGTGATTTCTTCTTTTTTTTTTTTTAACATCCAATGCAGTCACCAGGAGTTGCCGCTGCAGTGGCGCTGCCTGTGGAAAATTAAAGGATCGAGAAGTGAGGACAGATTTAAAATCTACAATTCAAATCCGAGTGGCACAAGAGGAAGAGCTTAATTTTCTGTATCATTTCAGGCGTGAAGCAGAAGGTGACCCCGTGGAAATCATTTTAATAATATAAATGAGATGGGATGTGTCATCTGTAAGTGAGGGAGCAGGGGGAAGGCAGCCTCAGCTCACAGGGGGCTGTAGCTGCAGGGAGATGGAGCAGCTTCAGTTGGAGATGATTTTTCTGTCAGCATAAAGTGCGTGAGGGGAGAGCTGGGGCACGCTCACAGACAGTGGTGCTTTGAAAGAGTAGGAAAATGATCCTGTCTGAGAGATGCTCTGTCTTGCTGTGACATGAATGGAAGGAGCCAAACTCCCTGCTCAGATACGCAGGCAGATATGTTTTCCGCTACAAGAAAAGAAAAATAAAAAGAGAAAAGGAAAAGCAAAGAGAAAAGAAGGGAGGCGAGGCAGGGCAGGGCAAAGTAAGGGGGAAAAAAAGTACCTGTGTTGCTGTCACCCTGGAGAGTTCTTTTCCATCCTATGTATGAATTCTCCAGCAAATAGACATGCTGAATTCATGTTATATCCTTGAGGCCCTGTGTTCCCAGAGAAGCGAAGCATTACCCTTTGCCTTGTTTTCATTTATTTTGCTGTGCTGGTTAAAACTGAGCTCATAGGAACACACCTCCTGGGGCAGACAGAATACAACAAGGGAGCCAGCTTTATTACCTGGGCTTGTTCTCCCAATTCACTTCTGTGGCACCTAGGGCTGCTGTCAAGGAGGACAAGGTTCTAGTTAAGTTGTGGGAAAGTTCACTGGGACCAAACATTCCCACTTGAAAACAATGCCACACAAGGATTAGTAGTTGGCATTGCCTTCTGGCCGGCCTGGAACAGGATCATCCTGAAAAGCAGGACAACCACTTTCCATTCTCTGTCACAGTCTGGCCCTCAGAAGAAGAGATAAAGAGAGCATTTGCTCTCACTAAGAAGAAAGATCTGAACCCTTTCAGGCAGGAGCCAGCTAGTCCAGACTCCTCTGCAGGTGGGAGAAGGATGGAATGACCACCACTTCCCCAGGTAGTGGGCAGAGGGGTTTATGGAGCAGAGGAATCATTGTAACTCATCCCCACTTGGACTTGGAACCACAATGGTTGTGCATGCATGCAAAAACAAACAAATTGATGAAAACGGAAGTAATTGTCCCGAAGGAAGACTGGGATTTCTTAGCATTAGGCTTGATGTTTCCCATTGTTTTGCAGGATGGACACAGCTCTCAAGCTGCAGTTTTGGGAGGAGGTATAGTGCCTCCTTGTTTCATACCCATGTGTCATTAAATGAAGGTGACAAAAGTTAGGCTATGCTACACTGAGGCAAAACTCACATCTTACAAAAAGCAGATACAAAGAGCAAGAGGCTGGACTGTTCAACCATCAAGTGAAGCAGGGATAGTTATCTTCTATGTCCAGACCTCACACTTTTTCTATGGAGGTGTAACACACAAAACTGACTCCTTTCCTGTAAAATCACTTCCTAAAAATAGGATATGCACTGCCAAAACCTTATGTGAATGAAGGGCATCATAGCTCATTAGAGGTGCAGAAGGGATCCAGGGTGTGAGGATGATCTGTGGCATAAGCAGCCTTAAAGCAAAAAAAATCAAAACTCTCTCCTGTGTGATGGCTCAGTACCAACATCAATAATCTCTCAGGATTTCAGCAGGGTGACCTGGAAGAGATGGCTGAAGAGAGGGTCTCCAAAGGACTGCTCTGTTGTGGCTTTCGCAGCCACCACCCTGGCGGCCTGGGTTAGGTGGAGACACGACCGCCACAATCTGTGTGTGGGGCTCGGGCTAATGACTCTGCAGACACCAATATGATGGATTCGTCAAAAGGCGTTTATTGTCTAAAGCACAGGGTTTAAGTACCTTTTGGGTCTCGCTACGTCATAGGGGGTCTTACTAGTCTCTAAGGTTAGTGGAAAAGTACTGGTATGCGGAGAAGAGGGAGAGGGGGTCTGTATGTTTAGATAAGGGTTATCTCTAAGATGGAGGTCTGGCTTGCCCTGTTTCCGTGACAATCCGTTATCTTGCGCGGCGCCTCTCCCTGCTCTGGTTTATATCATCACCACATCTCCCCCCCCTCTATCACAAAAAACGAGGTAGTTATGTGTATATATATATATATATATAGGTACTAAATGAGGTAGAAGGTTAGTATTTAGTAAAAGGAAAAAAGGAGTTTAAAAACCTGAGTAAGTTTTCTGCCAGGTAAGTTTGAAAAGCTTGTGACTGGCAATTTTCCCTGAATAATTCACAGTATTTCATGTTGGTGCATGAACAGAATGTTAGTCTGCTCTATGCGGGCTCTAATAAATGAGACTATCTTGTTCAGCAGGCATGGTCCGAAGATAGCAGTTAAAATTAACATTGCCAATGGGCCTGCTAAAGAGGAAATCAAAGTGGTCAACCATGGAGATTGGTTGAACCAGGATTCGAACCAGCCTTGCTGCGCTTCCCTATCTTTCTGTCTTTGAGCCAATCTGTGTCGAAGTTCTGCCATGGAGTCTCTGACGACTCCAGTGTGGTCTGCGTAAAAGCAGCACTCTTCTTTCAAGGCCGCACATAGACCTCCTTGTTGCATGAACAGGAGATCCAGTCCGCGCCTGTTTTGCAGAACCACTTCTGAAAGCGAAGAGACGGACTTCTCTAGGTAGGAAATAGATTTCTCGATCCTCTGCAGGTCCTCGTCTATGGTCATCTGCAGCTGAGACAGTCCTTGGTGTTGCGTTGCTAGGGCTGAGACACCTGTCGCCGTTCCAGCTGCTCCTAAGCCGAGCAGCATTGCGATGGTTATACCTGTTATTATTTCTCTTTTGTGAAGACGACTGGGTTCTTCGAAAAGGCTGTACACCTCTTCACTGGAATGGTATAGGACCCTAGGAACAATCAGAACTTGGACACAGAAGTCATTAGAATCATCGAATTTGGGAAGGAACACACAGGGACTTACTCCAGATCTCTGACAAACCCACATGGCAGGTGAAGCTGGGACAACCCACTTATTGTTTTTTCTGTCGGGCTTTACAATTTTGGCACAAACATTCCCTTTTCGCTCAGCTAGGGATGAATTACCAAAACATCTGCCCCGACCTGAGACTTGACTCAGGGTGATACCTCTGCGGGGGGTGTCCCATCTGCATTGGTGTGGTGCGTCAGCTGTGGAGTAAGTGAATGAGGTATTTACAGCAACTCCTTCATAAAACGGGGGTTGAACATCATAACAAAGCCAACAGGAATTAGTTAGGTTAGGGTTAGATTCATTTAGGGATAGATAAGTAGCATCTAACATACGAAGGATTGGGTCTGATTTGGCTGAACGGCCTATCTGGATAGCTTTCTCATCGCTGGTTGGGTTTTCGGTGGCACTCGTGGGTATGATTTTGGGGTAAGTTATGTTTTTCTCTGTTCGTGTGTTTTTAATCACCTTGTTGGGTCCAACTGCTCGGGATACTGATGGTTGGAGCCTGATAATTTGCACATTCACCCACTCTTTCGACTTTTGAATGACCACCGTCCATGTTCTTCCCACTGTCCAGCTAGAATGATTGGGCTGCAAGACCGTCATATTATAATATATACAAATTCGAAATTTGGGGATTTTATAGCTGTTTCGATAGGAATTTCCGTGTATGAAAAGAGGTGGTTTGCAGCCTGTAGGTGCTCATGAGAACTGTAGGAACTTATCAGGGGCTGGTGGATCCCACCCAGGCCCTGACGGCCTGGCATCTGTGACAATTGTTTCACAGCCCCAATGCCCACAGTACCCCCACCCGGGGTAATTACAATAGCTTTTCCCTGGGTTTGAAGCTGGGCACCAATAGGATAGATACATTTGTGATGAGTATGGAGACCTGGGAATTACCTTTGGTTGTCCCGGAAATAGATCTGTAAAACGGAGTACGAAAGATGGAGCGTTTGGTGTGGTGATGTCTCTGAGCACCTTACCACTGGTAAGGTGTCTCATCACCCACCTGAACGGCTGATGTGGGTAGTAATCTGGGCTGGCTTGTCCTCTGACAACAAGCCCCAATAGCAAAATCACGCAGACATGTCGCTGATGTCTGAGTCTCACTCGCGTGGGTTTCTCTGCCGCTGTCTGACGTTTTGGTGGTGTGTCTCGTTCCTCTGGGAGGGGCATATAAGCATTACGTGGTCGCCCCATCAGCATGTTCTGTAAACAGAAACTCACAATTTTCATTAGTCTCATCCTGCTTATTATGAAGATCAGGTTTAATTGATTTGAGAGGACACCACTTGGTTTTCCCGTCCTTTTTGACAGCTGCATACCCTCGCCCTGCAAACATCAATTTCCAGCCCGGTTCCCACTCACCCAGCTCATTTTTAATTACAACCTGTGGGCCCTCTTCTAATGCTTTGGAGGCCCAGTGTTTTTGAATGGGACTGTTTGCTTCATTTCCTCTAGGGAATTGATTCAATGCCATCAAAGCGGTTGCCAATATACGTGTCTGCTCTCCTGAAGGGATGGAGTTGGTCAGGCCTTCTGCCTTTGCCAACACCTCTATTTTGGTTTTCAGAGTTTGATTTGCCCGCTCAACTATGGCTTGTCCGGTACTGTTATATGGAATGCCCTGCACTAATGTGATTTGCCATTTGGAAGCAAATTCCTGCACTAGTTTAGAAACGAAATTGGAACCATTGTCTGTTTTGATCTGCTTGGGGATACCAAGCCACGCCATGGCTGTCAGCCAGTGCTGAATTGTGGCTTTAGAGTTAGCTTTGCGATGCTGTGTGGCCACGATCATTCCACTAAATGTGTCTACTGTCACAGCGAGCCACGCTCGAGGTTTCAGCAGTTGACACAAGGTGAAATCTGACTGCCAGATTTCTGAGGGCTTGAGACCTCTTGGATTGACCCCACTGGTCCACAGGGGTGACTTCTGGCAGTGAGGACAGGTGGCCACTACATGCTTGGCATCCGTTGCGGTGATTCCGCATCTCTTTGCCAGTGCTTTAGGTCCGATGTGGAGGGATTCGTGCAGTTGACGAGCTTCCTGCAGCGTCCAGACGCCTTTCGCTGCAGTGTCTGCCTTGTCATTGCCGATCTGGAAGTAACTTTTGACTGGGTTATGGCTGTTAATGTGAATGACGGATACTGTGCCCTTTTTGTTGGGCTCCGCCCCCGTCCCGCCTCCCGGGGGTGGGCTTTCCCCGCCTCTCAGGGGCGGCGCCGGCACGCCTCCTGGGGGCCGTCCCATTCCCGCCCCCCGTGCACGCCGTGTCCAGCCCAGAAGGGGATATTTTTTTTGTAAAATGACTTTGGGAGCGGTTTGCGGCCGTGCGCGCGCGCTTCCTCGCTCTCCCGCGCATGCACAGTGTGAACCGGGACGTCTGAGCTCCCCTCTCGCGCATGCGCTCTCGCGGGAACTCGCGCTTCCCGGTTTTCCGAGCCACGCGGCCGATTTCCCCGCCCCCCGTGAGTGACGCGGGCGCCATTTTCAAAATATGGCGGCGGCGGCGCAGACGGCTGTAATGGGGCGGCCGCGGCATGCCGCGGCTGCGGCGCTGCCGATCCCAACCCCGCCGGCTCCGACTTGGCGGCGGCGGTACCGTACGAGCGCGGCACAGGCGGCCCCGGCGCCGTCGGCCCCGACGCGGCGCGAGCTTCCCTTTCTATCTCTCCAACTTCTCGCGCGAGTTCTTGCCAAACGGATCGCGGTTTATCCCTACCCCGCGGCACCGGCTCGGCGGCCGGGTCGGTCCCGACTCCCCCTTTGGGTTCCGGAGAACTGCTGGTGTCCCGCGCGCGCGGTAACCATGTCTCCGGACTCTTTGATTTGCCGATATCGGGCGAATCCGGGTCTCGCGGGCTGACGCAGGGAGGGGGTATAGACAATAAAACCGCGATATTTTCGGGGGGTTCTGGGGGGGTTTTCGGGTCTGGGGGGTCCCGCGGAACGTTCTGAGAGCCCCCCCCCCGGTCTGGGATATCTGGGTATGGGCCCTGGGGAGGGTACAGCGCATCCCCCTCCCGCGCGTTCCCGCCGTGGGTTTGGGCACTCCCCGGAGTTCCCGCGGGTCCCGTGGGTCCCCCGCCTCCCCCTTCAGGCGGCGTGATGGCAAATAAACATGTTTTCGCCGCATTCCATGTCTCTTGCTCCTCCCTCGCCTTTTTCAAAGCTATTTCCACTTTTTCCCACGCTTTTAAAACTTTTCCACTGCCGGTGGCTTTTGTATCGTTTGCCAGAGCAGCTGTGTAACTCTCCCACCTTTCTGAATCTAATATATCAGCGGGCCTCTGAATTGTGCCCAAATTTAAAAGTCTTGCGACAGCAAGATATAAATTTTTCCGCTCACAGCGGATTCCCCATTTCCCTTCCATAATTTTTACAACCTGCGCGATGGCTTCCATGGCCGATCACTGGTTCTGGGGCGTCCCCCTGGTCCCTCCACGGTGTCCCGGAATCCTGCCGGTACCGTCCGTCTTCCACTTCCAGACGTTCCCCGTCTCCCAGGCTGTATTCCCGGGTTTCGGCACCAATATGTTGTGGCTTTCGCAGCCACCACCCTGGCGGCCTGGGTTAGGTGGAGACACGACCGCCACAATCTGTGTGTGGGGCTCGGGCTAATGACTCTGCAGACACCAATATGATGGATTCGTCAAAAGGCGTTTATTGTCTAAAGCACAGGGTTTAAGTACCTTTTGGGTCTCGCTACGTCATAGGGGGTCTTACTAGTCTCTAAGGTTAGTGGAAAAGTACTGGTATGCGGAGAAGAGGGAGAGGGGGTCTGTATGTTTAGATAAGGGTTATCTCTAAGATGGAGGTCTGGCTTGCCCTGTTTCCGTGACAATCCGTTATCTTGCGCGGCGCCTCTCCCTGCTCTGGTTTATATCATCACCACACTGCTCATCTTGGTGAATTTCAGGTGTCAGTTTAAACTTCAGCATCCAAGCTAAAAAATGACAAACTAGGCATCCCAAAATATATTCTAGCCGCAAGCTACCGGATATTTTTCAAAGAGTTACAGATGGATACTTGGGAGCCACAACACACGCTTAAAAAAAAATGGAAAGCAAATATTCTGCTAACCACAAGTTTGCAGAAAGAACTGTTAAAAATCCTGTCCCCAAAGAGCTCATGAATAAAGGAAAGAAGCTCTTTGAAAAGAGAGAGAGCATGTGAAAGTCGAGGTGAACCACATCTTTATTTGTTATCACCAGCCCGAAGAGTTAAACGCTCTTTTATTTTGTTACAAACACTTACATGTAGAAAAAAGGAAACTACTCCTCTGTGAAGACTTTGTTTTGTTATTTTATTAAAGAACAAATTTCATTTCAAGTTACCATTTGCTGGTGTTAGGTTTTTTTCTCAAACAGAAGCAGGAAAGCCCTGTGGTGCTGAAACCTAGCTGATACTGAGCATTTTAGCAGTAACATGTAGATGGTATTTTATTTAATTTACAAAATCAGGTGCTTAAGGCTTTGCAAAGGCAGATCTGCAGGTTTAATGCATCCCCTTGTGACAACAGGCTGGAATCAGCCTTTATACATGCATAGTTTACAGGAAGAGGAGGAAGGAATAAATGGGGCATATTAATTAAAAACAAAAAAGTGAATTGATGTATTATACCTCACGATATAAAAAAAGGAAGGTAAGACCAGATGTATCAAGCCAAGTCAAAGATCAAAATTTATGTTGTCACAGTTTGGTGAACACACAGAGACATTGCACATTTTCATGTCATGTCTCTTACCAACAGTAATTCTCAAGGAAGCAGGACACAGCCCTCTGTTAGAGGAATTCCTGCCAGGAAGGGTGGGAGGATGAAAGAAGTTGTGGTGGTAGGAGGCCCTTCTTATGCAGAACAGCAGGTGTGAGAGGGTAGGTCAGAGCACACAGGGCTGGGAAAGCAGGAGGCAAGAACATCATCAAATATGGGAGTCATTCTCAACAAACAGGGATGCCAGGCACTGAAGTTGGAGGATTTGTAATGACATGACATGGCTAGCAGGTCTCATAAACATCCTGTGTGGAAGAAGAGTGATTCAAAGGATTGCATTCTCCCCGCATCTAGAGCCCCTGTATGCCCTGCCACAGTGGCAACAGCCAGCATTGCTCCTGCCACTTCCAAAAATGCCTCTGGGTGGGACATTGTTCAGTGCAGAAAGGAGCTGATCTCTTATGACCTGTGTAATGTTTCTCATGGATTCTGGGCCCATGCTCTCCTGCTTTCTGCTGGACAGCTCTTCACCTCAGCAGTTAAATACGTGACAGTGCTGTCACCTTAAACAGGCAGACTACAGAACACCACAGATAGCAGAGCACCATCATTTCAGTCACTGAATGACACAAAGTACTAAGAGTGATGAATCTTTCCTACACAGACAAGAAATGATTGATTTGAATAATTGCCCAAGAATATTCACATGACACTTGAACACAGTCGCTGTCATGATTACCAATGTCTCTCTTCTTCACAGCAAGTCTATAACTGGCAGGAGTGTCTTAGATAATTTATACAGCAACAAGATTTTCACACTTTCCCAGTTTTGGATAGTTGCTAATATTTCATGAGACAGTCATTTTGTCGCACAAGGGAGCTTTTGGCACATCTGTTGATGCCGACTGTCATTGAATTTCTCCATTTTCCTGTCTTTTTTATTCATTGCCACTAGCACCCACCTATTCCTTTTTTGTATTGTGGAAATTTATATTTAGTTGAATTTAGACTAGTGCAAGTCTTTTTCTATATTTAGCAGAAACATCTACTTCAAGTCCATATATGAATGGATGTCCTGTTATAACGAAAAATTTCTTATTGCTTAAGAGCTTGCCTGTATCATGTTGTTAAATAAGAGAATGGCTAAATAAATCAGGTGTTTGCTTATCTGTCTTGCATTCCAAACTAAGCAGACCACTCAAAAAAGCAAGCAGAAGCTCTCACCACTCCAGGAGGAGCTAGGAAAGAGCTACTCTCTCCGTTGCTTTGCTGTCATGCTAGTGTGGATTGCCACATGCTGCTCACTTCTGTGCTAAGTGGGATCCAACTGCTAGCAGCAGAAGCAGGGGTTGGTGCCCTGCTTGTGGGACTGGGAAGTCTTCTCATTCTCTTAGTATCACCATGAAACTAGTGGGTAGTTTTAACTGTGATCCTTAGAAGTCTTTTTTTTTTTTTTAATCTCTCTTTGCAGAGGATAGTCATGTTTGTTTACCTGTTTAACAGCACATGTGCTCATTTCACCTCATGTTACCTGCAATGAGATAAACAAAGCCTTAACCTTCTTTGGCAACACCAGCAATTACCCAGCCCTTGGGCTTAAGGAGTCAAACACTGGAATCAGACCTGTGATTTCAGAACACCCAGTGTCCTCACTTGTAGGCACAAGTCATTTCAGTGGTAGCATTGCTCAGCAGCAGATCTATTTCGTTTTTTACTCCTGCATGTGTTCGACATCAGTGTGTGAAAAATTGCTACTAGAGGGCAAATACTGATCATGATACAGCGATTACGGGCTGCCAGGTACTGCAGAGATTGGGGTCACAGCTTGCTTTTTCCAAAAGAGAGACAGTTTAATGAAATCTTGCTCTTTGGAGGCAAGAAAGCATTTATCCCCTCCAAACAAATGCATAGTCCTGAGGTAAAATGAGATGAATATGTATAATTTCTTTAGTGAATTACATGAATTTGTAAGAGAGGTTTGAGGCATATAGCACTTTCAAAGTCCCTCGTTCAGCTCTCTTTGCTGCCCGCATTTTGCATATGCTGAGCGGATGTGCAGAGAGTTCCATGGTGCCTTCAGTCCCAAATGGCTCCAGTGATGTTTTTGGCTGAAACGGTTTTCCTTGGCAGGATGATTAGGCAGCAGCACACTCCACGGATGTTGCTTATTACCTCTTACAAGACTGGAATCACTGGTGCTCATCCAGTTTTACATACTGGCTGGTTGGCCCGCAGGCTCTGCTGAGCTGTGATTATACCACAGGCACACTGCCACATCCTTTTGGGATTGTGTGTCCCACTACCCCCACCAAATGCATTTCACAAAGCTGACATTTAAAAAAATCTGAGTGACTAAATCCCAGCAAGATCCTACCAACAGCTTGTGTAGCTCCTTCTCTCTGTCCTGCTGTGGAAAGGATGAGAGCACAAGTGCCCACAATTTGTGCAGCACACAGAGCTGGTGAAAAGCAAGGGAGAGCAGAGGCATCAGGTAAATGGCCAAAAAAAGCTGAGACAGCTTCACACAGAGACATATAACAAAGAAGCCAGATCTGGTTGACTTCAGCTGAGCAAGGCTTGAAGTGCTGCAGTCCCATGTGTTGATGTTCATGAGCAGGCACATCAGTGACTCTGCTGGGTGGAGTCAGCTTTCAGGGCCCAACCCTCTGGTATTTTCTCATTCAAAGAGGCTGTACATACAGAGAGAGCTATAGCCCAATTGTAGAAGGTGATGTGAAGAGAGGGTGTATGAGTTGGAAATACTCCAATGTTTTTTTCAGGTTCAAGGTACAGCTTTGTCTATTGAACAGTAAAGGGTGTCTCAACTGTTCTAGCTCCTAGCTGTGAGCACATCCTCTGCCTGTGTCTGTAAAAGCTGATTTATTCCCTGAATCGTCACATCAGAAGTGATTTGGGCAATATAACTAAGTGACACTATGTTGAAGCTCAAGTTCAGACCAGGCAGCGTCTTCTTCTAGGTCCCACGCTTGTACCTACCAGCCTTGTACAGATGTCTTGGGCAACCTAAACTGTGCAAAATTGTACTAGACACCTACGCCTGGGAGGAAGGAACTGTTTCTGCCATTAGCACATCCACACTGCTTCCAATAGGTATCCCCTGTAAAACCTTGCATTAAGGAAAATGCATCCCTACCCTGTATAGATGATGTGCTTAAACAGATGTGGTCTACAAACTTCTTACTCCAGGAATAACAAATGAACTGCTTCGCATGAAAAGTTTATCAGATTATGCTATTTTTCCCATTGCAGGTTATTCCGAAGCAGACACGACAATAAATCACCACAAGCCTATGAATATTTCATAGAAACACATTTCAGCTTATGGGTATTCTTTTTTTCTAGAATGATTATGTCTGTGTCTTTGGCCATTCATCGTTTGTGATACGTGACTGGCCACTTGATTCAAATTACTGTAGTGTCTGGCTTTTGACTGGTTCATTAAATATTTCATAACAAGGAGGAAAAGTAGCACTGCAGGTGACATTTACGTGAATATGCAAGCAGGTATTTGTGAAATCTTAATCAGGATTTCTACTCACAAATGCTTTGGGGAGATTAATAGCTATCTCTAAATATTGTTGAAACAGTGACTTTTTATTCCAGCGAAAATTCCAATGAAATAATGAAAATTATGATGATAATGATTATTTGGCACTGCTGCTTTAGTTAAAGGGATGTGGGTCCAACATTCTGAAGTCTCTCCACAGGACTATAACTCAGAAACTTAATGAGAAACAGAGTAGATGGGATTTCTTGCAATGGATTTCATTAGTCTAATAGTTCTTGAACAAACTGAAAAACAAATCTCAGAAGCCTGACATTTGCCTTGTCAGTCCATGGGAGCTCAGCAGTAGAATTCATAGAGACTGTAATGAAATTAAACTTTAAGTAGCAACAAGCATTACTGAAAACCCTCAGTTCTTGTGTGATCTCTTGTAACAAAAGTTAATTCTTCAGATTATTAGTGACAAAATATATAAGGCAGAAAAAAGAGGCTGGAGGAAGGAGCACTAAGCTTTTAGATTTGATTTTCCCCCGAATGATTATCAGCTTTTCAGGAGCAAACTTTTCAACAGTTAAACTTTTATATTAAATTCCTGCATGCATGTTTAGCAGTCCTGTCACTCTGGGAGCATTTAGCTATGCATGCAAACACCAGCTAATGTGAAAGATACTACCAAACCTCTATCTGTCCTTCCCATCTAGTGAGAGCTCTGAACGGGCTTGGAAATGGGAAGCTCCCATGAGAAACAAAAAACCTCAGTGACATGCATGACAAAAGCCCCATTGACTTTGGGAGAGGCTGGGAGCAGAGGTGCTGTTACACACTCGTGTCCCCCTGCTCAGGCAATTTAACCTCTTGTTGCAGGCTCAGCACGCTCTCGGTGGTTTATTCAAGGTGTAATGGTCTCTGGGTTGCTCTGGTGAAGCCTGACCATAGCAAACCCCACCATGTGAAAGTGACCTGCCGCCGCTGTCACAATTTCCCTGGTGGGAAAGAACCTTCCCCCACTAAGGATGCGGGTGCCTGTGACCTGTCAGGTTTTCCTGGTGGATTTGGAGCCGTGTACTCATTGTAAGGATGGCTGCCCTCTGCTTGACCACTTCTTTCTAAGTGGAACAGGGCAAGGAGTGTGGGCAGAAGGAAGAAGGGGGAGCAGAGGTTGAGAAAGGGGTCCAGAGGGACAGGGGTAGGACGGTGTGGGGAAGTGATGGGAGGTACAGCAATAGAGGAGGCTCGGGGGAGACTTCATTGCCCTTTATAACCACCTGAAGGGAGGTTGCAGTGAGGTTGGGGGCATGTCTTTTTTTGCCATGCCTAGGACTAAAGGAAATGGCCTTAAGCTGGGAGAGATTGGCCTTAAGGGGAGATTCATAAATGCTATTAGAAACAAATTCTTCACTGTTAGAAACAAATTCTTCAATGTTAGGGTGGTCAGGCATTGGAACAGGTTGCCCAGGGGTGTGTTGTCACCATCTCTGGACGTGTTCAAGAGACGCTTCGATCTGGTGCTGGGTGAAGTGGTTTAGGGGTTATGGCAGTAGTGCTGGGTGGACGCTTGGACTGAATGATCCAAAATGTCTCTCCCAGCATCGATGATTCTATGATTCTGTGGAGGCTGGAGGAGATTTGGGAGAAAGACGACGAGCTGCAAGTGGGCAAGGCAGAAGGCTGGGAAAAGCAAAGTGCTCCAGGAAACCGATCAGCCGAGGAGGCTGAGCAGCCCGGGAAGAGAGCGGTGAGGGGAACCCATCGGGCTGCGGTGGGAGCAGGGGCGGGAGCGGGCACCAGGTGCAGAGTGTGCGCGGAACACCCCTGAGCAGGGCCGGGGGTAGGCAGAGTGCGGAACGCGGCGGCAGGAGCGGGGCCAGGCTGTGCGCGGAACGCGGCGGCACGAGCGGGGCCAGGCTGTGCGCGGAACGCGGCGGCAGGAGCGGGGCCAGGCTGTGCGCGGAACGCGGCGGCAGGAGCGGGGCCAGGCTGTGCGCGGAACGCGGCAGCAACACTCCCGCCCTGCAGGCCCCACGAACTGCAGCCTCCACAATGCCCTTCGCCCGCACCGAGCATGCGCGGCCGCCGCCTGCGAGGCGCACCCGCCCGGTTCCCGCCCGGCGGCGGGCGGGGACACCGTGAGCGAGGAGGCGGCCGGGGCGGCGGGGCCGGGCCGGGCCGAGGGGCGGTCGCTGCCGCGGGCGGCAGGTGAGGCGGTGCGGGGCGGCCGCGGGGCGGGGGCGGTTCGTGTGGGGTCGCGGCGGCTGCCGCCTCCTTCCCGAAGGGAGAGCGGGTGACGGGGAAGCGGGGGGAGCGGGGCCATGCCCCTTGTGGTCGGCGGGGAGGCGGACAAGCCAGGGAACCCTCCCGGAGCGGGGCTGGCGCCGCGGACACCTCCGCGCAGCCGGGCAGCGAGAGCGGTCCGACTCGAGCGCTGAGGGTGAGCGGTGCCTGCTCCTGCAGACAGCTGTTCAATTACAGCTCTAATAACCTCCCCAGAGGTCACAGGCGCTGCAGGTTTAAAGCCTACTGGGGCAGGTAGAGATGTAATTATGTTCTCTTGACAGTTTTCCTTGATGGCTGAGTGCCTTGGGACACCACCCCCCTAGCCCCCTGACACCTGTCTTCGGCTTTGAAAGCTTAGCAATGAATTTGCGAGTTCGGCCCCAATGGATACGGATGCCGGGTTTATCGCACCCTGCACCTTTTTAATCACTGCGTGCTGACTAAGCACGGTGTAAAAGTTTCTCCTGCCTGTGTCAGGAGTGGATGCATTGCACATGCATGTTCCGAGGGTGGGCTCACCGGTGTCTGCTGGGTCCCCTTGCTTCCTTCCAGCCCCTCTCAATTAACCCAGTGTTTAAGTGGGCTGTGAAGATAAAGGCTCCAAGTTTGGAAAAATAAAGAAATTGGAGAGGCACACTCTTCTCTGGTGATGAGAATAAGGACTGTATCTGAACAACTGCTCAAGCCAAGGGAACATATCAGTGTTTTCACACCAGTGCCATAGTTGGGTAACTACTGACAAATGCTGACTTTTAAACGGTGACTGCTGACTTTGTAATAAAACAGAAACGGCTCCTTTTAAGAGCAATCTCAAAACGCTTGAACTGATTGATTGGCTTGTTAGCTGAAACCTTGACTTAGCTGGGAACCAGAAGAGCTCTTATTCTCTGCAAGGACGTTCTCCCTGAAACAAATCTGACTTATGCTAAACACATCAGCTGTATGACAGGGTGTTTATTTTGCAATGTCATTTTCAAAACCGTGGTAGATACCAAATGCGTGAACTAGATACAGGAAAGCTGCCTTGCGGTCTGCTTTTCTGCCAGAGTGCATTTTGAACGGTTTATGATTGCAAGGTGGCAGTTTTACTTGGAGTCTCACTTTTGTGTTTTAATTCACGGAGCTGGATTTCAGCTTCCAATACTTGTGAAGTGTGCCATGAACATGCACTCTGGGTGCCTGGGGTCATGTTTTGGGGCTAATTACTTCCAGCCTACTCTTTATTAAGTAATGTGCAAAATGGATTGACTATATGGAAATCTCTTTCCAGGTAAATTTCCAATCTCCTGAGTTGCATCTCATTGTGAACTTACTGAGGTTTGCTTCGATCATCTGGAAATTGAATATTCTCATTCCCCTTTTCCTCGCCCCCTTTCTCTTAAAAATCGTTAATTTAAAGTGTTCCATGAGTGCTGTGGGTTTAAATTATTCCCTATGATATCAGCCCACATTCAGTTGCTGCTCCCCAGAGTTTTTAATGTATTTGGTCTGTGCTCTAACTTTGCAAGGTCTTTAGGAGGTGATCTAAAACACAGAGACTTAGAGATCTTCCATTAGTAAAACTATCAAATGATCAGAGCCATGGATGACTTTTCTCAGCAGAAGAAACTGCTTTCTATTTAAAATGGCTTTTCCAGTCAGGGTGTATCTAGGCTGTGAAGGAGTGGATTTTTCTAGGAAGTAGTGGGAGGCAGGAAGAATCATGAAAAAGAACGTGGCGCAAAGGAGAGCATTAAACCACAGAGCCAGAACCAGATCAGAGGTCTTCAGCTATGCAGATGAAATTTCTTCAAGAGGACAGAGTCTTCTCACACTGTGAGACAGTATGTTCTTAGGTTGTGTTCCAGGGTGATTGCAGATGAAGTGTTTACATTGAGAGGTGGAGTGGGTCTGTGGGTCCACAAAGGTCAGGGAAGAGTGGGCTAGGAAGGGTCAGTGGAGTTTTGGGGAAGATGAGTGATGTGCCCCTGTTTTGCTGGCTGCCTTCCTCGGGAAGCCAGTGGCTGTCCCTAAGGGACTTTGCTCCATTGGCACAGAGCACTGACTGAGGGTTAGCGTTTGTTGGTAGTTCTGCTGTGCTGGTGAAGCCATAAGATGGGACCCTCTTCCTTCTCCTTTTAGGTCTTCCCTCCCTTTCCTTCACCTTCTGTGGTAGCCATCAGCACTCCACCTACTCCAACACCGCTTTGCCACCTTCCCTACACAAGTGTCTCTCCCTGTCCTGGAAGCCAACTGGTAGGTGTGAGGGGCTGGAAAGAAGGCAGGTTTCTTTCTTTGCCTTCCAAGTACGCAGGTTGTGCCTGGTGGCGCGGGCAGGGGGGAGAGGGCCACTCACACCTGGTTGTGCCTGTGTTTGGCGCAGCTGTGAGCGGGGCATTGAGCTCGGCACGGGGGAGGCTCAGCTGCGAGTGTTCAAAGGCAATTACTGCACGCAGCCTGTGTATGACAAGCTTCAGTTTCATTAGCTGCCTCCCAGGAGTATCGAGCTGTGCTGCTCACCTTTGCAGAGATCAGAGTCTCCTCTGTGATGTTATTAGGTGTTTTTAAAAATAGCTTCATCAATCCACTTTAAAAGAGCTGGTCTGCTCTGATAACAGTGCCTGCTGGTGCTTTTCCAGATAAGGAACTTGTCACTTTTCCTGCTGTCATACATGCAGCTTCTGCCCTATTTAGAATACAGTATAAAAAAAGACTACAAAATAACCACCAGTCTTAAGTAAAGATTTATGTATTTGGTTTAGGAACAACTGAACACTCCTTACTTAACTGCTTTGGACAGTACTGGCTTATGAGGAGGTTAGGATCAAGCAAATACAGAGTTGAAGATAATAACTTCACATACCAGTGTCTTGAGGAAATCTTCATGATAATGTCTCTTATATAACAAAATGACAACAGGCCAAAGATATCTTCTTTTTTTCATTTCTGTCCCAATTAGAAATTCATTAGCTTTAAAAAGATTCTGAAATACTACATTGTTCATGTATGTGTATCTATACAATGGTGGAAAGGAACAAGATGAAATAGCATAAACCAACTTCAGTCTCTTTTGGGGGTCTGAAAAGAGGTTCCCAGCAGTATCATTGCAGGACATACCTAGTAATTCATTCTGTAATGGTGTATGCAGGAGCTGTGTTCTAATTTACACATTTCTTTGATGTTTTGTGAGCAGATGGCATTTTTAAAAAGGTCTATTAATTCTGTGGAAATTTGGTAATGTCTGATTGCTGGGGGATCAGAAAAGAGTAGTAGTCAAAGTGAGGTTCCTGACTTCTTTGCTCTCAAAAGGGAGACAGCCCTCTACAGCCTCATTTTTAAGCTACTATCCTTTTAGAAATCCTTGCTTAAGAATATTCACCCATGCCCTCAGCATAAATTTGGGACTTGTTGAGTGGTCTTCATTAATTGGACTGTTCTCTATGAACCAGTCACTTGTTATTACAGGTAAAAGGTACTGGGGTGATCGTGGCTTATTGTGGGACACGGTGCACTGTGGATTGTCATAGGAAAGCCCTTTACTCTTTCCCTTTTTCTCACTTGTTTCATGGTTCCTTTCCTTTCGTTTTTCCTTTCTGTGTTTCTGTCTCTTTCATCACACCTATGACTTGGTTCACCTACTTCAGGCACCTGCCCTGCCTAAAATGTTCTCAGCACAGGACCTAACTACCTATTTGCACTGTGACGTCAAAGGATCACATTTTGAAATTACAACTTTTCCTTGGAACAAGAAGAAAAAAGGTTCCTGGTTGCTATGGTGATGAGCACTATATAAATGCCTATAAATAAATAAAGTAAACAGCTGATTCATGGACTTTGATTTACACTATTTTTTGCTTTTCTAATGAGATATAATTAAATATCAGAATGGGAGGAAGTGGCTTTCTATCAATTTTATTAAATACATGTTATGCTTTCTCTTTTACAGTATTTCGGCTGAGAACGATTAAATAGTAAGATGTGCATTTTTCTCTCTGTAGGAAGTTGATGGCTTGAAAAATCATAGTCTAGTATTTATAGAAAAGACTTTTAGATGCCAAAAGGCACTCCAGTAAAAAGGTGGTGTCCATTTTCAGTTTAATCAGAACATACATTTTGAGCTAAATGCTTATTTTTCTTATCTCTAAGAGACCATTATAGCTGTTGCAACATTTAAGTTCAGTTCAAAAGTGTCTATAAATGTAATTATTTTCTTCTGCAGTATTTGAAACCCCACTGGTTCACAACAACAAAACATCAAAATGTCACTGACTTTTTCTTTTATGTCAAAATGACAAAGGCATGGTGAAAAATCATATATTCCTTGTTGAAGTTTGAGGAGGAGGGGACAATTGGCTTTTTCATAAGCTTTTTGTTCTCAGGTCTATGATATAAAAGTAACTTTCTCTCTGTGCTAAAGGTGATAATTGTAAAATGGATTGGATGGAGACAATAAACAGTGCACTGGAGTAATCCCACACACAGGTGTTTCTCACTCAGGAAATTGGTGCACTTCGATTAAGAGCAGAGGGGAGTCTATAATGGAAGGAGCTGTCCTTAGGGGAAGGAAAAAAGGTGTGTGTGATATACAGAGCTACTCCTTGGTTAATGGATCAGTCTGGTTTCTTGGTGGAAACTGATTTTGCCACACTGGCCTGAAGAGAGAGTTCCTCAGCTCTGAGCTGTGGAGTGCAGCTTGTGCACTGACAGGGAGTAGATCTGCTTTCTACCACAGTCACAGCTTTGTATTCAAAGCAACTGTCAGATTTCCAAAGGACTTGGAGCACTATCCTGTCCTATTAAACAACGATAACACCACATCCTTCACTGTCTTCCTTCCCTCTGTGCATTCAGATTCATGTCTGTTTGCTTTACCAGTTAAAAATATATTTGACCAAATACCTTTTACTTCCAAGCGGGGGTAATTGGGAGGACAGGGACACGTGGTGTTTTTTTGCAGCTACTTCTCACAGAGCAAAACACGTATCTGCACACAGCTGTAGAAGGCAGGGACAGAACAGGAGCAAGGAGTGGTGTCCCTAAGGGTCTCACTTGAGCAGTGACAGGCTGCTCCAGTTTGATTTATGTTTCATAGGCCTGTCACTTTTGTCACAGCTGAGCTGCTGCTGTGGCCAGGCTGGTGGTGCTGACCTGAAGAACAGTGACAGCATCAGTGAGATAGCCATAGAGCTGTGTCTGAACCTGGTGTTTTCTACCGTGGGACTCATGTGCTCATCTCTCAGAGGGTGGCACAGTGTCCCAACCCTGACCCTGTGCCTGCCACAGCACTGTTTCATGTGGGCCTGAGGCTGGAGCAGGTTATGCCTGCTGGAATGGGATTTGTACTTCCCATGTATCAAAGGCAGTTTTACCTGGATTGGGTAGGTCTGTACAGTCAGTGCTTGACCTGCATGACTGGCAGTGGACAAGGCAATCCAAGGTCTCTCCTAAAAGAGTCACTGCAGAGGCTGATGAGGTTTGTAGGCAGCCTGAACTCAAACAAAATCTGCTGCCTGCCAGAGCAACATGGAGATGGGAATGGTGACAAACAGGCACTCTTAAATGTGCCTCGAGTTTACAGCTACGCCCAGGGCTAACCACATGGTTTTGGAGTTCCTGGAGACCAGGCTGGTGCTGGAGTAAGAGCAGGCTCCAGAGTCATTGACAGAATTTTCTCAATTGAAAAGCAGCATTGTTAGTAGTACATACTGCCTTTAATGGAGAAGCATCTTTATTTAGAAGTCTTTTCTTTAGGGAGGAGGATGAAATATGCATATAGATATTAATGACAGGACAAACTGTTGAGGACAAGCTGGAGCTGTTGTGTGTCTCCTTTTCTGGCATGGTTAGGACAAAAGGTGAAACAGTGAATATACCAGATTTTTTTTTTCCATTCCTCAGAAACTCTGCTTATGTGTGGTTAGGATTTCTTTTTCTGTCAGAATTTTTTTAATAGATAGATATGATCCAGGACCATCTGGTGGAATTTTCTGTTGTCACATCTAGGTTTTCTGATGTATTGCCTGTCAAGTTATGTTGTATGTTCAGATGAATTTCTCATATGATCTGCTGACAGCTACTGACAGCCCTGAGATGGGAAGTTGGAAGCCTGGGGGGAAGAACTGAGGGGCAGAGCCAGCTTGAAAAATGTAACTTTGATTGCTTTTGATTGGTGGGCTTTTATTTCTGGTATTTATGGTGACTTTTTTGTGAAGAAAGGTTAATGAGTGAACTTTAAACCAAGTGCACCTAAAGTACTATGATTTTACTTGGAAGGTCTTGGAAGTCTGCTTGTAGTTTTGTTGTTGATTTTTTTTTCTGTGACATTGGGCTCCTTAGTCTTTCTCTTTCCCTAAATCTCCATCTGTAGACAATCTCACACCTACTTAAATTGCAGCCTTTTTTTCCTCCTTTACTCCTCAGTCCTTATCCAGTTCCTCTTTAGAAAGATCTCAAAATATTTTTGTATTTGTTAGGATACCATTAGGTATCCTAATAATCATAGTATCTCATTATGCTAATCCTAAATCCTAATACGATAATAATTCTGTAGTAAAATGAACTTAGATTTTTGACAAATTTGTATTAACCTTTGCAGACAGATCACATGCATAAAAGCAATAAGCAACTCTGAAATAACTACAGTAATTCTTTTCTTGCTGGTATAATACTCAAATAATTAATTAAAGAAGATGGGTTTTGATGTAAAGGTCCACAGTGCAATTGCATTTCCTCACACACTGACGAAGATAGTGCTCTACTTTGTAAACCAGAATCCAAATAAGCCATAAGCGCTTCCATTTTGTTCTTCATTTTTTTCTGCCATAATTTGAAGCTCCAATAGTAACAGCAATTATAGGCTGGTGACAAGATACGTTTTACAACTTGTTGTCATTCATCATTTTTCAATTGGTTAGATCAGAAAAGAAGTGATTTATGTTTGAACTTCAAAGGTTTTTAGTTTATACAGTACTGGTAGAAAGCATAGTACAGGTATTTTTGGATGGGAGGAAGCCTGTTTGTAGACAGAGGTGGGATTGCACTGCAAAGGCATGTCCAGGTGTGGCTCTAAACAAAAACTCCCCTCCCTTCTCTCTCAAAGCTGTCCTGGTTACACCAGGCCTCCTGCCTAAATGTTGATGAAGTCACCCTTGAAAAGACAAAAGCTTGCTTTCATGGGAATTTGAATATTAAGATGACAGTCCTCAAACCCAGGGGACTCTTGCTGAGGAAGAAGTGGAAAGCATTTACTTGCCTCTAGTAACTCCTGTGAGTCCTCGATGCTACTTTCTGGTCTGGGCACTGAGTGCCCATCTGTAGCAGTAGAGAGAGATGTTTTAAGCTGACCAGGCCAATAGAACCTGAATATAGGGATGGCTGTTGTGTACTCTAGTCCTGTTCTGTCCTTTTAGAGTATCAGAAAAGGAGACTTGGAAATCATCCCACTCCTGTGCTGTCATAGGAGAGGGATTGGGTATGCAAGGGTCAGCTCCCCGTGGTGGTGGTCTGTGTTGGATGGAGCACTGTTCTCATACTGCTCAAGCATCAGCTCAACTGTTTTCAGAAGTGGACGTTGAAGGAAACCCCATAGATGGAATATGGCCAAATTCTCTGCCTGTAACATGTTTGATAGCGATGCAGAGTGGCAAAGCTGGTCTTCAGTCCTTAAATGCATTAACTCTGTGCAAGGGTAATGAAGCAGGTCCGAAATGGGGTGTGTGTGCTCAAGCACATGCAATGGGCATAATGCTCTAGGCAGCATTCCTGCAGGCATGTGGCTCAGGGGCAGCCAGGTCATGGAGCTGTGCTGTTTGTGAAATGTATTGCAGACCACAGGTGCAGCCAAAATCACTTAGCCAGGCATAAAAGAGGAGGGAGAGCAATTCCATCAGGAGAAACTTGAGAGAGGAGCTAGATGCAGTCTGGCATAATGCTGGCTGTGAAGGATATGTTCCAGTCAGCACCCTCTCAGGACCTGCCTGAACCCACTGTAGCAAAAATTTCAGCTTCTGATAATGGAGACTGAGGAGGATTGCAACACATGGATTGTGCTGTTTCAGGTAGAGGCAGCATCTGAACAGGTCTGCAGTGTGACTGACGTTGTGCAGTCTTCAGTTTTACTTCATGTGATGAAGAGGTGGGAGGGTGGAGATTACTTGAAGCACCTGGCTAGAGGCAGAACGTAATTTATCAGAGTTCCTTTGTCTGAAGGCGTACACAGCCCATATATAATTCAGAAACATGTTAAAAAATAGAGAACTGTTGTCTTTTAAAATCAATGAGCACCCAAATCTGTGGGTTTAAAATCTTGCAATATGTCTAAAATGAACCATGGAAGTATAAATAGTACTGATAAAACTAAGCCGTTCATAAACTCAGAATAATGGGTATTTTCCACGTTTAGGCTGAAATACCTGGAGCTGCACATGGATTTATCCTTGTCAGTTCTTCTGAAATCACATTTAATAGAGATGTTCTTTTCAGATGTGATCTGTAAACAGATTTTTTTGTTTCTTTCTTTTGCCATAAATGTTTCTCTCCCCCCCCCTTTTTTTTTTTTTTTTTTTTTGCTTCTTCAGGTCTTTTCTTCCTTTTCTTCTGATTTAAACCTGATGATGTTATGCTATAGTTAAATTATCAGAGAGGGAGAGTGATATCAGTGTCCTCTGCCTTGTTGTAAAAAAATCTATTTTTGTTTTCTGCAGTGTATTGAGAGCAAGATAAATGAGCAGGGTGTTGCCATCCCTTATCACAGTCAGAATGATAAATGACATGTCCTGGGAAGTTTAAAGATGTGTAAGAATGCAAATCCTTGGCCCACAAGGATGTGTGTTTGAAAGTGCTGATCCAGCCAGGAGTTAGGCACATCCTTAAATCAAAGCAGAAGCATTGCTTCCATTGGGTGTATATTCCTGGCACCATGCTGTGTGGGTAAGTGAAACTCATTCTGGGAAAGGAGGTTTGGCCTGGTTGAGTGGCTTGAAGTGGGATAAGAAAATGAGCCTTTTCCTGTCCCCTTGAAGAGCTGTCTGAGGGTAGTGCAGGTTTAGCTGTTTTGTGTTACTATCCTTGACTCAACAGTGTGAACGGATGTAGATGGAAATCCTGATCATTTGATACCTTACAGTGCATCCCTCCACTTCTCATCACTTTTCACACTCTGCCCATGTCTGCTAACCATGAGCAGAGAGCCTTGTTTGTAGGAGGTGATACAGCAAGGCAGCACCTTAGCCTGGAAGGTGGAAACACTAGAAGAGACTGAGGCTGTTACATGGGAGTGCACAACTTTTCCTCTCTAGCAAACAGGGAAATATATAGAAATTCTCAATAATTCACAAGTCAGCCAGGAGGACCAAGCATGTCCTGGGGTGCATCAAGGGTAACATCACCAGGCAGGCAAGGGAGGGGATTGTCCTGCTCTGCAATGCTCTGCACTGGGGCAGTCTCACCTCAAGTGCTGGGGGAAGTTTGTGGTGCCACAATGTAAAGAAGACATTAAACTATTTAGAGAATGTCCAGAGGAGGGCAACAAGGATGGTGAAGGGTCTGGAGGGGAAGCCTGGTGAGGAGTGGCTGAGGTCACTTGGTCTTTTCAACTTGGAGGAGACTGAAGGGAGACCTCATTGTGGTCTTCAGCATCCTCAGGAGGGAAAGAAGAGGGAGCTACAGATCTCTTCACTCTCATGATCAGTGACAGGACCCGAGGAAGTGACCTGAAGCTGAGTCAGAGAATGTTTAGTTTGGATCTCAGGAAAAAGTTTTTCACCCAAATGGTGGCTGAACACTGGAAGCTCCACAGGGAAGCGGTCACACCACCAAGCCTGACAGAGTTCAAGCATTTGGACAATGCTCTGGGGCATATGCTGATTCTTGAGATGTTCTACATGGGACCAGGAGTTGGACTGGATCCTGATGGGTCCCTTCCAACTCAGCATATTCTATGATTTTTTGATGTTTTCTCTATCTGGTTCTTTTTCTGGTTGTCCTTTAGTGGAAGTACTCTTTTTGTCCCTGTTTTCTTTCCTCCCCTGTAGTTCATTTTCATGCCATGTTTCTTGCTTCTTTGTATTTGATGTGTGCTTTCTGAAGGTGCAGTGTATTCTCTGCTCTGGTTGCTGTCCACATATTCCTGGTAGTGTGAAGTCAGCTATTTCTTTCCTCATGGATTTGAGCTAGTTTTCTAACTGGGAGGTGATATATCATTTTTGTGTACAGATGGAAATGCTTTTATTTGGTTTTTTGGTACTGAATTAGATGTCATCCCTCTTGCATCCTTGAGACTCTAAAAGAGAGATGGAGGCTGAGTTTTCCTGATGCACTGATTTTACAGCATCAGTTTCACTGAATTACCACCAGCTGATCAACAGCATTGTGGCTGACATTGAAATTCTCACATTCTTATCCTGTGTTTTAAGTGATTTTGTTTACTTCATGCAGTGCAATGAGATCTCAGCTTATGACTGGAAATTTCTTAGTGTTTTATTGATAAATACAGATCAAAAAGATAAACTCCCTGTCTGTTTTGTTTTGTTTTGTTTTTTTTTCCTAGAGTAGTCTTTGAAGGTTGCACATTCTTCTGTTGTACATCCATTGTCCAAGTGTGTCTTTTTTGTTCTCTATTCCCCTCCTACATGTTTCTTCTCTTCCTTGCCTCTATTTTAGTCCTAGGTCTTCTTTATTCTTTTGGGTTGTTTTGTTCAGGTTTGAGAAGAGACACACCTAAGTATAGTTGGCTCTTTGGAGTTAACTTGGAAGTTTTCCTTACAACTGCCATGTAAGCAAAGAGCGCAGTAACTTGCCCCTTCATCTCTTCAAGCTTTTTCCAGTGTCAACTGAAAAGTTTCACAAACTTTTCCCATCCTGTCTCTAGCTTTCCTTGCCTTTTGACCATCCTGTGCTCCAAAGCTTGCTTTGTCGTACCTGTGAGAGGCTGTGCTGCACAATTCTCTCATCCAAACCAACTGATGTTTCCCTTTTCTGTTGTGAAATGTTTCACCTTTTCCTTTCAAAACACACATGCAAGTGTTCTCCTCTCCTCTGGCCTTTGACTCTGTCTTATAAAACTGCAGCAGAGATCTAGGTACTCACTGGCAGCTGGACTTCTCAGCTCAGTTGGATCCAGGAGCCCCTTCTTCAACTGCTAGATGTTCTGAAGGCCACATGTGCATAAAAAGGGGCCAAGGGGCATTTTGATATTAAATAAGAATTTCTTGGTTCTTGTGTGGAGGTGGCATATATGGAGCTTGGGGCTAAAGATGAGAGGAATAAGAGTTTATTTGATAACAGAAGGGGTTTCTCGTATTTATGAAAAATGTGTTTTTGTACCACGCAGCTTACTTGCCAAAGCCCAGCTGAGAAAATGTTATTATCAGTGAAAACAGATCATGTGTTTTCAGTTGCAAAGATTTCTTTGTATATGGTGTTAATTGCCTTTCCATCTTTTTACTCTTTTACCTTAGCAATTTGATTACACATGTATCAAGGGACACTGGTTGTGATACAATCTCTGTTTTAAACTGTTATCATGTATTAGCAGGGAAAGATGTCTCTAGAGTCTGATCTGCTGGGTTCTTTGTTGCTCCAAGGGCAAAGAGCAGCTGAATTACAGAAGTCCTTGTTGTGTAAATTTGGCATAGGCTACTTCTGTTTCAGAGAACCATCTCTTTCTTCAGCTTAGAGCTGTGTATTAGGACCATGCTTTAATGACATCAAGAAATTGTGATGGGTTTCCTGGTTGTGCTCTATGTATCCCTTGTATAAAATGGGCTTGCACACAGATCTTTCTTATTCATCTAGTTATGTTCTCTGATAATTAACCATATAGGTTTTTAAAGATTCCTCCTGTGAAGTCTTACTGAAAAGTAATCTTTGTTCTCCCTTATCAGAGCTTCTAAACCAGGCTGTTTGGGATGTTTCTGCTACATTCTTCTCAAAGTCATGCTGTGAGCTTTTAATGTCTTTTGGTGCTAAAATTTTGCCCATTATGTTTTAGGGCTCAATTTTGCATACTCTTTGCTGAATAACACTCTTGGCAGTTCAGTTCTCTTCACTGGTGTGAATATGAATGATATGAATGTTTTGTTCTAAGAGTGGTATCAAGAGAGAGAGTTTAGACCTTGGTTTCTTTAAGCTCAGAGACTCGTGTAGTTTTAAGCTGTTTGAGACTTTTGAATCACATGTGACCAATGAAATACTTAAGCACAGTCTATGTAACATGCCTTAGAAATGCCTTGATGGAATTTGAAATCAACTGCCTCTGTCCCTTCTTCTGTCCCAGGGAAAACAAACGAACAAACAAACCAAAACAAAACAAACAAACAACCCCCCAAAAATCCCCCAAAACCCCACTAAACACAAAAAAACCAAAAAACCCCCACAACTCTTCAGAGTTTGTGTGTAGGGACTGCACTCCCCCTACAGAAGAGTAATGCACTGTGTATTGTCAATGATTCCCTGAAACTAATAGGGTTTTGCATTTGCTTCTGGCAAGCAGACGGCCAGAGGTAGTTAAGGAAGGACCGCAGTCCATCACATGGAACACTCACTGGTAAGCCTTTGATGCATTGGAAATTAGTGAGTTGTGAATTGCTTTGTGTCTTACTTTGCTGTTGTTTTCCCCTCTCCCAGCTAGGCACATGTAATGTAAATTGAGTGGGATGGTGGTGGATTGTGAATTGAAATCCCTTTGCACCGGAAAATTAGTTTCCCTGAACAGATGAGGCTTTCATCTGTAGCTATGTGGACAAAAAGCTCTCTCCAGAAAGGTGTGTGACAGCACTTTCATGACCTCTTTTTTTGCACTGACTCAACCGTATCATAAACTCACTTTTGTGAGCCAAACCAGACTCAGGCTGTTCCTGCTGTTGTCATTTATTTAAATTTTAATTTCAATATATTCCTGCTTACCTTTCACAACAGGTAGGAGGAAAGGCGGGAGGGAAGAGGAGGAGTGGTGAAAAATAAAAAGGTTCACAAAGATTAATTTGCTGTGTAATTTTCTCTTAAAAGGAGGGAGAGACACACCTGGGAAAATAGGTTATCAGACCTCTAAGCACACAGATGAAATACTGTCCTTTCTAGCAGACACTGTGGTGTTGCACTGAGGCAGTCACTTACTCAGCACTAAAACTATATGACCAGATTCATTTTGAGAAGGCATGGTGTGGTTTTCTCTGTGTGTCTGTGTTTTTACTGCCTTTAGGTAAGTTAGAGCTCTTAGTGCTTATCACTTTTTAATGATTTGTTCTTACCTCTGCTCCTTGCTTCTGGCTGTTTGTCTTTACTACTTAGGTTGTTACTCATGTTCATGTAGAGACCTGAAAGTTAATAGGAAATGAAGATTGGAGTTGCTCTCACCTTCCCTTCTCCTGTAAGGTTGCCTGGGACAGTTCCACACACCTTTATATATGGCTTTGCAGTATCTTGGCTTCTGACTCTGTTATCATTTTGTCAAAGTATAAAGCTAAAGCTGGGAAGCTAGCAACTCATTGAAATTATTTTCTTTGGATTTCTAAAATCACTGATTAATCATCTTTTAATGTGGGTATAAACACAGAAGAAATATGTAGTCTCTGTCTTAACTGTAATCTTTTATATTAATTTTGCAATAGTCATATGTATTATATATAAATATATATACTTAGCACAGAGGTCGCAAGGCAAGCTATTATACACAAAGTTCTCTAGTCCTTGCTTAATTTATGTGCATGTATTGTCCCACTGGAACACAGGACTCTTGCATGCATGCTTATTTTTAAGCCTTAAATATATTAAATCAAATAAGAGGAGGGGGTTTTTATTTCAGGATATTTTGGGCTTTAGTTTGGTTCATCACCTCGATGGTAAAGAAATGGTGGTTATTTTGTGTAACTCTAAGTCACTCAGCAAGATGGTTGTTTTTTAGTCAATCCTTAGTCCCTGACCTCCATGCTTTCTTGTTTCACATGCTTGCTGCAGTAACACAGGTGCAGATTTGGGTCTTCATAGTTGCAAGAGAAGCTTTTTGTACTGTAGTTTTAATACCTTTGCCTGGAAAGAAGGGTTGGCTACCTCAGCAGATTGTTCCTGTCAGCCTTCAGGTTAGATTATAAGCACATCATTCTGCCACAGACTGGGTCAAGCAGGATGAGCCAAGACAGGAGGGTTGTAAATGTCCTCTATCTCTGACCTCTCCAGGCTTGGGATAGGATTCACTGCCTATGGCCAATACATATGTATATTTTAGTCTTGTCTTCAAGGTCACAAGACCTTCCTCTTTGAGGATGCTGGGTGTGACACAGCACTTGCTTATCTTGGGAATGCTTCGCTAGTGAGAGGGTTCAGCCTTGCTCCAGCCCTCCCTGTGCTAGGTGGCTTCTCTGGGGAACGGCTGCATCAATGTCAGCAGAAGCCTAGAGATGGAAAGCACATCCTGATGTAGGAAGCTGTCTGGAGAGCCCTTGACGTCTTGAAATACTCTGTAAAGTTGCTGAAAGACCACTCTATTCTTGGCATTGCAAATATCAGCATATGGATCCAGAGCTGTACAAAATGAATAAGGGCAGATGTTTTTAACTGGAGCTGTTTTAAACAGCAGTTGGTTTATCAGGCTGATGCTGCTCTTCTCTCAGTGACAGTCAGGTTACACTTCAGTTGTTTGAAGAGATTCTCATTGCCAAAGACTTGACTCAGCATTTGATGGAACAGAGGCAGCAGATCTTGCTGGTAGGAAGGAAGGGAACAGACGTGAGCTGCTGTGGCAGGGTTGGGTAAGGAATCTCCCATAATCAAAAGGCCACAGGTGAATAGCAACTGTGTCAGTAGTTTTGCAGATGTTCCTCTTTCAACATACACTTCCTGTTTTTTCTCTAAAACTTTCACTTTCTTGTGTGTATTGAATGTCATATTGTTGATTTATGGGGATGTTAAATCCTCGACACAAGTGGGTCACAAGGAGGGCTTTTAGAGAAATGATACATTGATTTATTGGTGGGGAAAAATGGGGTGAAAATTAACCACCTTGGATTTTATTACTATTCAGATAAATACAACAGCAAGTCTAATACAAAAATTTCCCATCAAGTCAGGCTTGGACTTCTTCCTCTTGTTGCTGTGCCCTTGATAAATGTGCCTAAATTCAATAGTAATTCCATGAATTTTCAAGCTGCTGAGGGCATGAAGAAGCTCTTCTTAGGTATTGAACTGTAAACGGTTGCATATGACACCTGGAGGAGTTGAAATGGGCTTTTACAATTAATTCAGTGTATTCATCACACTTTCCCTATTGTGTGCAGCGGTTCATGTTGAAGCTGAGAAAGATGATTCATTTGCTTTCTTCTCCCTCCTGTCAGTAGCAGCAGTAGCCCTCAGAGCAACAGTAAATGCCTGGCCTGCAGCCATGTGTTACTACTTTTCTTCTGGGCCTTAGGTAAGAATTCATCTTTTCCATGAGGAAAATCAGACTGGTATTTTTAAGTACTAATCAAAACCCAGTTGTTAGGATATTTTTTTAATTGGCCAGCAGATATTTTTCAGTCCTACGGCTTATGCTGTCAAGAAACACCTTTTTTTTTTTTTTTTTTTTTTTACCTCCTGTGTAAGTTATTTTATGATTTGTGAGACCTAATGCTCTCCTCTTCATGTGACTGCCAGCACTCCTGGGATATGCTCTCCACCCAGAACATGGATGTTTTGTGCTCCTTTAGCATTAGTCTAAAAGGTTACACTACAGAAAGGGTATCTGGGGATACTGTGCTCCTACCTGTTGTTAATGCTACACTGCTGTCCTAGGAATAGGGTTGGGTCGTATGCTGGCTGCATCCTTTAAATGAGGATGTTGTACAAGTGTGGCTGAAGGGGGCATTGGAGGCAAAACAATCAGTTTGCAATTACGGGACTCAAAATGGCAGTAAACCTTTTTATTTGCCCTGATTTGATTTAGATTCTCTTTTAGCTTGGCTCTGAACTATTTTCCTGTCATGCTGCTGTTCCAGGCTACTTGTCAGAGACTGGCTAATTGAAGCACATGCTCCAGCTTGGATCGAAACTGCTGTTTTGATCAAGACTGTAGATGCTGTTACTACTTCCTTGCAGAGTTTTTTCCATGAAGTACTAGGACCTAGGTTTGTAGGTTTGGATTCTCAAGGTTTTTAAGAAAGCACAAAGTCTCTAAACATAAAAAAAAGTGGAAGGTTAGAACAAAGGCAGCTTCAGGCAACAGTCCTATCATAGAATATTCTGAGCTGGAAGGCACCCATAAAGACCATCCAAGTCCTGGACATCGATCCTTGAAGCCTTCCTGTAATTCTTGTGAACTGATGAGAACATCTCTGATGAGATGTTCTCATCAGTTCTGGAACAACTGCAGACCAGTTGCATAATGCAGTTAAGGCAGTCAAATTTTTGGACATCTTAAGCCCTATCCTTTGGATACTTCCACACAGCTGTTATCTGTTCACCCCTACAGATCTGTTTAAGAGCCTGTCAGTTCCTGAAAAGCAGGTTTTGTATTTCTATTATGTCTCTCCTTTTCCGTACCTTGGTACCCCTAAGATGTTCATGTTCAGGGGTGTTTTTCCTTTCAATAGCTGTATTTTGCTGTGATATTAACATATTAATTTCCTAAGACATCTGTGAGACTTACTGGTTATGACTACCCTGTTTGTCTCAACAGGAAAAGAGGTTCTCTTCCTTTTCCTCCAAAATTCCCAGGACAAGTCATTCTGACAGGACCTCCAACTTGAGGCTAAGTTGTGGGTCCACAGAGGGTTTCCCAGGCATGCAGGAGCCCCCTGGACCTTCTGCACAGCAAGTGTGGTGGGAATAAAAGATGGGAGGAAGGTGTGTGGGGAGCAGAGCATGTCAGGCTTGTGGCTACTCCTCCGTCAGCTCTTTGAGAGCAACAGTGACTGAGCTGGTAACTTACTCCTCTCTGTCCTTTACCATGTTGACTCTGTCACCTGTGGTCTTAGAGGCCCCAGCTTCTGTCTTGAGCCCTGAAGCCCATGAATACAACCTTGGAATACACAGGAGGTTTTGATTGTTGGTAGATTTTTGACAGGAAGTTACTCCCATATTAATGGATACTGGTATGGTGCATCCCACCCAGATCCCATTGACGGGTTCAGTCTTTTTGTCTGTAAAATGGGAGATGTGTTTCTTCAGGTGGGGTTGTGGCTTAATATTGAGAGAGGGCAGATGATCTTCCTGCTGCCTGGGCAAAACCAGTTAACAAATAGCAACTGTGGGAAGCACCAGGGTGAGGCCATACCCAGGGATCTCACAGGAAATGTTTTACCCTTCGTTTCTCATGTCAGTCTTGCTGAACATCATTGACTTACCAAACTGCTCTTATGAGCATGAATTATCTCAGATTCCCTTGCAGACACATTGGCACTAATTACATTTGCAGGTGTGCAGTTGGCAAAGCTGTAGGAGAGGGAATTGATTTATCTCTGTCACCCTGCTGACCTGTCATTACTGATGGCAAAATGGGAACTTGAAAGAGCACAAGTGACACCTAACTTGGATCAGAACAGCTACCAAAGCCATGTCCTGCCTTGGGAACTGGCAGATGACTTGTCCACACACACTGCATACAGCTGCAGGAGCAGGCCAATGCTGCTAGGGTGGTTCCTAGTAGGGGTGGAGGGGTTTGTCAGACTGAGTAGCATATGACAAATTCAGAAAGCAGACAAGTATATGTTTTATGTGTATAAAACATGCACATATCTGAAGAGGAGAATAAATATCTATTAATTTGTCAGCTTGATGTCAAGACATAACCTAAGTGTGTGTGTGTAAAATATGCTTGATCATACTTAAACTTTTTAAAATCTAATATTTATGTAAAACTTGCATCCTACATCTCTTAATCCTGGGAGCATATCATTCTGAAGCATTTGAGCAAAGTTAGTCCCTGAGATATTCTTCAAAAAAATACCTTTTACCCTGTCAAAGTGTATTCTTGCTTAGGAATTTTCAATATTTGGCTGAAGCCCTGGTCCTTTTGGCATGAGTTTTAATTTTAGCTTCTACAGAATCAAAATGTCATCCTCTCTGTGTGACGTCCCAATCTTGGTGTCCAGAAACCAAATGCTTCTTTTGTGTTCTTTTTGTATTTATCAGTACAAAGACTTTTTTTGTTAGTTCAGGCATAATTTTTTTTTTGTGCTCTCAAACTGAAATGCACTTTTGGTTCAAAAGCACTGCAAGAAGAACAATTTCTTATAGAGAGTCCTTCTGGGACTATAAATAATAAATGCTGTGACTCAGAGTGATGCAGGCACCTCTACAACATATATGTGCGCTGCAAAGATTCAGTAAATAATGATTTACCTGCTCTTTGTCAGTCCTAAACCAAGAGGGATCTATTCAGACTTCCTTGCTAGCTTGGTGAGTTTTGTTTGTGCAGTACTGCTTTTTAGGAGTTCTAAAATGTGGTGCTGTTTTTGAAGGCTGCAACTTTATGAGGGATATTAAATATTCATCAAATTCTTAGTTCTGAGCTAAGACCTCCTATTCAAACCGTACCAGCTTGTAGTAGGTGCTGACTGTGAAGAGCTTGGGACTGCCACACTTAGTGCCTTATGGTGCAATAGTAATGGACAGTTATTATTTCACAGTTGCTGGAATTATTTGATTATGGTTCCTCCCTCACCCCTTAATGATGTAGTTTTCTACTTTGTGGTGTGGCAGATTGACAAACAGGACCCTCTTCAGGACTGGGGTTAAACTCTAACTCTATGTATTGTGAAACTTGTACCTAAGAAATCCATTAATATAACTCATTCCAGGGGTAGAGAAGCAGCTTATTCATAAATAGAAGACCAGTCTGTATATGTTGTCCTTTCTTCTCCAGTAAAATACAAGCTCATCTAAGAGAGAGACCAACATGGTGTGTCTGGCTTATCTGGGGTCCTGCTGATAAAGTCACCAACGAAGATATGTGGGGTCAGTGGAAAGGCTCTGGTTAGCATCAGTGGGAGGTAGGTCATGCTGTGGAGCTTTCTGAAGTGTGGAAAACACAAAGTCAAAATGTGTTTTCTCAAGCTCCAAATCTAACTCCACTCTTAGAGTTTCAAAATTCAGAGGAAAAATATCACACCTGTTCCACACAAGGCAACATCTTAGTATTCAGAGGGGCAACAGGACAATGAGATGGTCTTAAAAAGGGAAGGGGGACTTTGGATTTCCTTAGTCCCAATAGAACAGGCTGAGGGCACTGGGTGGGCTCACTTCTCTTTGCTCTCTTTTATTATTTATTTCCCCCAGGCAGATGTGACTGACCAGCGTCTTTCTGAGATCCTCTCAGGATAGGCATAGGTTCATGCTGTAGTCCAAATCCACCTTGAGCATGTGGGAGGAGGTGTTAGAGAACTTTTCTATTTTTTCATCCTTCCTTATTTTACCTGTTAGGTCTCAAAGGGAAAATGCTCACAGACAGATATTCAACAAGATGTGTCCTGCAAATATACAATCAACACTTTTGCAGAGCCTCATATGTTTGCTTGTGATCTGTCTGCAGGGGTGTCCGTGCAGGGCTGGGATCTCACTCCTGTGTTGAGTGGCGTGACTTTGTGCCATGAGCTTTTTGGAGGGCTGTGATCTGCATGTAGATCCCACTGTGGGATAAGAACTGGAAGTGTTCCCAGTCAGTTCTGTCTGGTTTGCCACCTTCATGAAGCTGCTCAGTCCCCACAGGTTCAAGCTCTGCTGCGAAGGTTGGTTTAAGGCACTCAACTCCATGAGCTTGTGTGCAGTAGGAAATTCTCTTATAAGCTCCTGGATAATTTCTGTGCCTTTGTGTTTAGGAATTACTTGTTTCCACCATAAAAAATAACTTTAGTATGAAAATACTGTTCCCTGGATCTCTGAAGGGGGGCAGTCACAGCCTTGTTCAATTCTAAGCCATTTGCTGACCATCACAGCTGGGAAATTGCTTTCCTGGTGCCAAGGGAATTATTAGAAAGCATGACGAAAGGCTTTCACGTCCTCAAGCAAGGGGCATTTTTTTTTCCTTTCTCTCCTATTGTTTTCTTCCTTTGTGTGAAGTGTATGGAGTAGCAGTGGCGTTAATGATCCTCCAAAGCAGGATTTCTACACCGCGTGTGTCCCCCCTCCCCAAAGCAGTTTGCCGCCTGTCTCCCAAGGCACGCTCAGCTCCGTGGAACAGCACGGTGGTGTTTGTTTCAGTGTGGCCGCCCGTCGGGGATTTGCAGGAATACTGCAGCAAATCATCCTGCATGCAAGGCTGACCTCTGGGAGGCTAACAAATTGAGGTGAGCCAGCTGGAGCGATAGGACACTGCCGGCAGATAGAGCATGCTCAGACCTGGGGGAGAAAGGTAGCTCAGGCTGCAGATGGTGCACGGGTTACGGTGCCGAGAGCTCTTAGGTGGGATTTCTGCCTTTTCTTTGTGGTGGTGAGGAAAGAAGAGGACGGGAGAGTGCTTGTTCCCCTGCAAAGCGTAGCTTTAAGGTGTCTTCTTTTTTCTTTCTCCTGTGAAAGAGAGGCACTGGATAGAATTTCCTGTTATTTAGCAACACCAGGTATGCGTGCATGTGCTGAAACACTGATCTACCAGTGATAGTACTTCCAAGACTAAAAAGGTTGCAGATGCTCTGAATTACTGCATTTCTTTGCTGGGTGTCATTGTAACTGTGCTGTGTTTGCTGTGCTGATCACATACGGCTCTGAATTCAGTTTTGTTGGCAGTCCTGGTTGCAGTGTGCTGAGGAGAGGGGGGAGGTTGGCATGTTTTCGATATCTCCTTGCTCCCCCCTTCCATGCAAGTTCACACTGAATCCTTCCTCTATGTGTGTGCACATGTGGGAAGGGAGTCAGTAGTCCATTTGTAATCCCACATCTTTGTAGTCCCTCTTTGTTTGACTTGTGGTTTGCTTTATCATTTTTAAACTAAAGTCTCATGGGGAAAACATCTCTGATATGGACTAAATTCTGTAGGTTTGCAAAAATGCATTTCTTGCTGGACACGTGCTGCTATGGGATTACTTTTTTTTTTTTTTTTTTTTTTTTTTTTGCCTTCCCCTAAAAACATGCTAATGTGGAGCTTGTGGTAACCAGGGAGGGATTTTCACTGTTCTTATTGGCTGCGCTGTACTCCGAACAATTTTGGCTCCTGGTTAGGATTTGCAGCACATAGGAGCGGTCCTGGGGCACCATGCTGATGGAAAGCGGGGAGAGCTCAGGCTGTAAGCACCAGTCCCAGTGCCCAAATAACACAGGTACTCTGCCCGCTGGAGAACACAGAAAGGAAGGATAGATGAAATGCAAAGAATAACAAATGGCAGCTAAAGCCCAGAGGCACAGCTCGGGTGGCTGAAGATAATCTTGTTCAGTACTTTGGGATTTCGCATCATATTCTTTTAAATTCAGTTTTGCAGCATTAGTAAATTTTCCCTTCAGCCACCCCTGCTCTTGTCTTTGCTTTAGGCAGACCACTGAAGTAAGATAAACCTGCTGCTCTCTTGACACTTTTTTTTTTTTTCTGACAAAAGTATCTTGTTTACAGACTAAAAGCAAGAGACCAGGTGAAATGAGAGGTTGTTTTTTTTGTTTTACTCCTATGACAGGGCTCTTAATGACAATGTAACCAGATAGATTTCAATGGGATACTCGGGTGAACAAAGACCAGCTGGAATGAACTCTGCCTGTTAAGCCTTCCCCTCTGTCTAGCCATGGTTATTTTGAGTAACTTGGGTTTTCATCTTTAGGCTTGGGACTCTCAGAAGGTGAATGAGACTTGAGGGCTGAGAGAAATACCTTTTTCTTTCTTTTTCTTCACCTTTTTAGCTCATTTTTCTTACATCTCTTGCCTCAAGTTTGTTTATCAGAAATGCTTCTTTTTTAGGGAAATTTTCTGGAGATCTGGGATTTTTTGGAGGGAAAGGGAGTATCCACACTCCATTATGGATAGAGAACTTGGAAATGCAGATCTTAAAAGCCCAAGAAGTATTCTTTTTAGATTTCTACTTCTAGCTCAGCTTTGTGGCTTGCTTCTATGCATTGACTGCTTAGTGTTGAATTTTTTTAACTTGTTATTTTGTAGATCAAGAGGAGTATCAACAAATACTAAATCAATGGCTGCTAGTCATTGTGAAAGTCAGGTTGGATCTCTTTCTGTCCCAGCTCTCACAGACTCTCAAATTAAATGGAAGAAAACTTAGGTTTTCTATCCATAAGTGGAGCTGGGAGGTGTCCTGTAGCCACCAGTCTTCTCCTGTTCATATGGAAGGTACTTTTGCAGTAGGGACCATTGCACAGAGCCTCAGTCTCCTTGGATGCAGTCTTGTATAGAAAGATTTACAGTTTTGCTTTCTATTCCTCACTTATGCTGAACCATAAAAACTGAAGATGGACCTAATTTTGATCACAACTATCTATAGGTAAGGTTTTTATAAGACGGGGGGTTTAAAATATATTGTTATATTTTGATTTTTTTAAATAAAACTCTATTTTTAAAATTCTTCTTGAGACTACATAGTCAAGATATTCTTATTTTTCATGTCCTCTCTTTGTATCATGCTTCAATAATGATATTTTTATCTTTAACTGCTAGGCTTACTCCCTCTACAAGAATCTGCTCTTTTCCTGTTTAAAAAGTCAGCACTTCTACAGTTGGCTGCTTTTTACAAAGAAAATGTTCCAGTATATCAATCATTCAGTGTACCATCCTTTCTTTAATGTGCTATGTACTGTGAAAGATATATGTATCTCATTAAATAAATAGAGTGAATAAGATGATAACAGCTTTTTGGGCTGTGGGGATTGACTTGCTTGGAGTTCTGTGGGAATCTGTGACAGAGATGAGAATATAAGCAAATTCTTGGCTGCCGAATCCCCACTCCCCCTCCTTCCAATTGGGAAAGTTGCCTTCTAGCAACTTCTGCTTTAAGGATGAATGAAGTAGGTATTTAAAACTGCATGTGTTATATACACTGAATCCTTAGCTAAGCCTCTTGCATCAGGGATGGGAGAAAGAACAGAAGACATTTTGCAGGGGGAGTGCAAAATGCCAGCGTTTGCATGCTTTTCTTTTCCTGTACTGGTCCTGGAAAGCCTAGCAAGAGATGGATCCAGGGATAGGGAGTGCTGATGGGGAAAATGTCCTTGAGGAGGGGATATCTGCTCCTACCCCTCCCACTGTGTTACTGTAATAAGAAGCCCATTTCCTGCCCATGCAGCTCTGCCCTAACTCCTTCACTGTCCTGTGGCAAGGGCAGCCCCAGTCCACTTCCAGTTGGGTTGAGTTTGTGGGAGCTGTGGAGGTGATTCTGTTTGGACACCGTGCCACCACTGGCAGGCTGTGCACAGGAGCTGGGCCACAGCCAAGCTGGCCTCCATGAAGAGGCATTTCCCTCTGTGCACAGAGTGGTGCTGCTCTCTGGAAATGTGTCTCCTTCATGCTTTTTGGTTTCCCATTTTATCAGGCTTTTTAGCCTGCTGTAGCTATGGGAAGCTGAACATTGGCCTGGAAAATGTTTGGGCAGTTGGTAACAAAGTTCATCAAGACCTAAATAGACAAAACCAGCACTTTTCATTTTGTTAATACCTGCAGGAATAGGTGACCCCTCTTTAGGCATGCTGATCACCCTGTTAACCCTTTTTCTCCCTAATCAAGCTCTTAGTAGTGGGGGTCTTAGTGTATGTTTGTCTTTTTTGTAGTTGGGATTTTTTAATGTGGATTTTGTAGCTTTTCTCCCTATTTCTTACCTAGACTGCAATTTTTAAAATGGAGCGGAGATTTGGAACATTGTCCATCATATTAATAGCTTTAGTGATTCATCCTACTGTAGCTTCACAATTAAAAAAAGAACAACAGAACTCATCTTCTAAGTGAATCCAAACAGTTCTTTATGCCAACTGCCTATTAGTGGAAATTCCTCTCTCATCCCACCCACTCTGATCTCCTAGGCATGTTAACAGGAGATGGAGAACAGTGTCTCCATCTACGCTTCCTGTGTCCTTACCACTTCCTGAGGATGTTTAATACATCAGATAACCTGTAGCTAACAGGCAGAAGGTCCTGCTGTGTCCAAACTTGCATGAGAGTCTTATGGACCTGCAAGACACTGGAGGGCTCTGCTAGGAGTGTCTGCTGAACACACCAAATGAATATTCCTGAAGACCTTACCTGCTCACCAGCAGCCAGTGCTAGTTAGAGGAGAGGTAGCTGAGCTGTGAGAATGAAACTGTGATGCTTTTGCTAAGTGAGTGGGGGTGGAGGAAGAAAATGGGGTAAGCTCTTCATGCCTGTGAACTCTTGGAAAAAGAGTAAAGACAAGCTGACCAAAAATAGAGTGCCTCCCACAGGCTCTTAGCTGCTGGAGTGGCATCCATTGTGGCTGAGCTGCAAGCCTCAGGATATGCTCTTAATTCCATTGCACAGGCTTGAGCTGCCCCCACACCGGTGTTTTTGTTGAACTCCCCATGTCTGGCTCTAAGTCTGCTGCCCCCTGCCCTGTCAGCATCACTGCCAGGGAAATCTGCCTCTTCTACCTTGCTCTCTCACTCCTGCTGCTCCCCTGCAGCTCATTCCTCTCGGGAGTCCTCAAGGGCACGCCCATCCCCTCCCATGGGACATCATTGCCCTCTGCCAGCTCGGCAGCGAGAAGCTCTGTGTAGCTTTTACATGCACATCTCTTCTGCCTTGGCTCTGGTCTATCAGTTGTCGTGTCTCCTGGTGCTGAAGGATGGTGCTTTAGCATTTCAAAGCAGAGAGTGAAAAAATGTCAGTCCAATCGATTTCCTTGGTAACTGGGGCGTATTACTCACATGGAGCAGAGCCCTGGTTATCCCAGTGTCACTAGGATGGATGAACATGGTAGGGTTGGGGAGGAGGGAGTCTGTGGGCAGCTCGGGGGTAGCTGGCCTAGAGGTTGCCCTCTATGTAGAAAGAAGTAGCACGGAGCACTCTGCTCTTAAGAAAAGCAGCAGTGTGTCTGGCCTGCCACTTCTGCAAGTGCCTTTCAGTTCTTAGGATGTTCTCTGATGACACTGTGGGAGTGGCAGCTCTAGACCCATTTCATGAGGGAGATTAAGTAATGAAAGTTTCTTTTATTGTGAAGCAGCTCTCTTCAGGTGGAAAACTAAATACTTTCACCTGTTTCAATGTTACCCTCTGCCTCCTGGGAAAGGAGTCTACGGCTGCTGACAGCACTTTATGATTGATCTCGGCTTGGGGGACTGAGGAACCAGGGGACATGCAGAGTGATTGTTTGCCTTTACTCCCTTGGTGCAGCCTCTCTTGGGTATGTAAAAGCAAACAGTGGGATTGTTTGTTACTATTTATGCTCTATCGTTCCCTGAGGGACCAAAAATTATAGTTCCTGAAGGTCTGTTTTCACTGAAAGTGTCAGATTGAAAAAAAGGTGGATGATGAAATGTGGGAAAATAGGCAAAGAATTAGGACAGTTCTCTGAGTACCTGTGAAATTCGCCTTTCATTTCTGCCTGCAACACCCCTTCCTGTCCACATCCCGTTGTTCACTTCCATCAAAAGCAGCTTTGTCCCAAGCAGCATGAACCAGGATTTAGGAACTGGCATTGAAGAACAGAAATGAAGATGGATTACTTTAGCATTGCTAACATTTAACATATATTCCTGACACCTGGTTTGCTAAAACACATACATTCACTTCAGCTAAGTGCAGGGAAGTGAAAGAGCTGCAATGAGGGTTGAAGAGAGCCTTGCAGGTGATTTTTACTAAAAGGCTGAGTTGTTCATTACTTGCCATTTAGCAGGTATGGCTGTGGCAGAGTCTGAAATGAGAATTGCTGACCTCTGAACATTGGCTGCATCCATCAGGCCGCATCTCTGAAGTGCCTCTTATGCCCTTCCCTTGGGGCTGGAGGGGAGAGAACAAATCAGGGGTGAAACATTTGAGCAGGCTGTTTTCAAGGAGGCCTGTTTGGCTCAAGGGGTTTGTAATGGTCGGCAGAGTTCTCCACCACCAAAATGCTCCTGAAATGCAGGTGGTATCAGTAGTGTTTTTTGTGGACTGTGGGCTTCTTATGCCTTTGAAACACCCACACACCCACACTCACCTTGCCATAATGGAATAATAAAGAAGCCATGTGGTTTTTCCTCCTCTGCCAAGTTGTTGCAACTTGCTTTGACTCCGTTGAACTTGTAGGTGCTTTGTTCTTCTGACCCACAGAAGTTAACTTTCACAATGCCTGTGGCCTTCCTTTAAGTGTGTGCTTGCAGCAGAGGACTTGCTTGCTAAAGGTCTCCTCCATCTACTGATTATCAGGCTTTGCACATGACTGCTGGGGCTTGATCCTTGCCTTGCTGATGCTGTTGAAGTCACTTAAAGCTGTGCCCATAAGATGGCAGGTTTGTAGTGGAGAGGCTATGTACAGAATTGGATGATGTCATTAGACATTTTTCAAAGACACTGAAGAAGTAAAATAAAGCTTTGAAAGTTGGTACCAATAAAATAATTCAGGATCTGTCCCCATCAAAAATTTCTCTTCCTGAAAACTGGTTTGATTGCATTAGCAGAACCTGAGTGATGTACTGCTGCCCCCAGTGGGTTTCTATTCCAGGCTGTCCATGGAATAGCCATGGTTGAGGGTTGCCATGAGAAGCAGCAGTCATCCCCTGTTGACAAAAGAGGACAGACTGAGATGTGATGTGACAGCCATCATTTTTCTGTGCAGGATATCTGTGGCACCTTGGACAAGACCCAGTTAAAATTGCTGTGGTGGAAGCAACGGCTAAGTGTTAGAAAAGAGTATATCACAGTCCTTCATGCCTCTCTTGATAGAGACTGGCTGAAGAGGTGAATGAATACTAAGAATGAGATAGAGTAGCTTCTTTGGGGCGTGGTTTATGGAGAGTTGATCCTGCCCTGATAATCATCAGATGACCACTCTAGTTCCCTTTCTTTTTTTCCATGGTTGAAATCAAAACAACACATTTTTAATTTGCTTGCTTTGCTTTTATGGAGTTTCTAAATGAAGCAGTTTTTCAGACCACTTGCCAAAGGAGGTGGACTTCATTTCTGTTTTGTTTGAGTAGCTGGAAACTGAAATGAGTTTGCTGCTTAGATCCCCAGAGCTCATCTCTTGAGTTTGTGTGGCTTATAGCTAGCACTCGTTTCTTTGGCATTATTCAGACTCCCATGTACCTTCAGTTCTTCCTAAGACAGATCCCCCAGGCTGTTGGGATCTCATGAGGTGTAGGAATCCCTTCTGACTTCATTGAGTTCCATGAATGATTCTCCATTCAATTCCAAGTTGCAGGATCAAGCTTTTAAGTTGCAGTAGCTCATTTCAAAGGAACTCCTTTGGCAATAGAGGTGTTTGCTTTGGTCCCAAATATGCCTGGCTAACTTCCTCCACATTGCCCTATAAGAAGTGTCTCTTGATTAAAATGCTGAAGGCTGCTTGGGATGTGAGAACATGTGCTTGAGACCTTGCTTTTTTTCTCTCCCACAGCAAACTTGCACCAAAGGAGATCTAAAATTGCTACCTTTAAAAATGGCAGCTAGAAACAATCTAGTGGGATAAACACTAATCAGAAATTTCCCTTCCTAAAGGTTCCCCATTAGTCACGGGAGCAATTATTTACAGCCTGACTAGCAGTGAATCTTGATGCATAATGAAAATTGAAGCCCATAAATTCTGTAGGTGAATCAATGCCTCAATTGAAGTTCACAGTTGAAGTTATAATCAATACTCTGATATAAGCTAGTAGTGTTTCTGCATAGAAGGAAAACAGTTGCAGGCTCTAGCAGAAAAAGAATCAGGGAGGCTTTGGAGCAGCACAGAAAATGTTCTCAGGTTGGGATGGGAAAATGCCAACAGTGAAACACTTCAAATGCATTAGTTTATCATTTGTATAAGGGCTGGCTGTGCTGTTCGAGCCAGACTCTCACTAAATGAAGGTTTGATTGCTTTAATGACACATCAATTCATCTCATAAAGAGCAGAGTTCTCCTCTCTCCCATGCCAGTATTTCTTTTGCAAGACAACCTAGCCTTTGATCCTGGATTGCAGCCAGAGCAACACCCTAGTGACTCAGGATTCTCCCTCAGGGCAGTCCACAGACCTGCAAGGCCTTCCCCCATCCCTGGATAAAATGGAATTGAAGGTGATGCTCACTAGTTCACATTGCACACTGGAGTGTAGTGAAATCTGTCCTGGCAATACTTCTTGAGCTATTGCTACCTGCACAGTGAAGGTGAGGGCACAGCTGAGTGCTCTCAGCCATACAGAGCGGGAGGAGGAGCTTGGTCTCTGAGTCCTCTGCAGGTGGCCCAGTGACTGCAGTGCTCTCTTTCCTCTCACTGTGGGAGAGGTCTGCAAAAAGCAGAGTGATCCAGAGTCCCAGAGAAGATAATTTTCTTTCTAACAGATCTTCATAGAGCTCATCCTTAAACTCTTTTATATTTTCTTCTTCAAAAGCATAGAAATGAAAATGAGAGAGGAGCCTTCCTGTAGAGCAGCTCCCAGTTCTGTGTGCTTTGTACTTTTTTGCAGTTTTGGGGAGAGCTTCGGCACTTTTTTCTTCTTTCCCCTCATTCCCTGGAAGGGGGAAAAATTACCGAAAGAATCCTAAACTCCCTTGAATAATCCATAAAATATGATCTATGGTGGAGCTGTAAACCTGATGTTTAAATGGTTCCTCTCTTGTTTTATTTTCCACAGGTCTTTGCCCTCACCATGTCAAAGAGTGTTAATGATGTGTTCCCTCTCCGTTGCATTCCCCACCTGTCATCCTGCTAGGATCTAACTACAGAATGAACATAGCAGCTGTGTTCAATGCCCTGCTCGTGTCCATCCTCGCTGCCGTGCTGTGGAAATACATCAGACTGCTCGATCATGCCGCCATGGTGGAGGAGGAGTTGGTCCTCATGCGCCAGGCTCAGGAACTTTCTGAGGCTCAGATTGACTACCATGCAGCTCTGCAGGCCCTGGTGGAGAACGGTACCAGGATGGTGTGCACTGGCAGGATGCACACTGACCGCATCTGCCGCTTTGAGTCCCTCTGCTACTCTACCGAGGCTGAGGAGTTTGTCTACTTTCACAGCAACTCCTCCGTCATGCTGCCCAACCTGGGCTCCCGGAGGTTCCAGCCGGCTCTGCTCGACCTCTCCTCTGTGGAAGATCACAACACTCAGTACTTCAACTTTGTGGAGCTGCCAGCTGCTGCGCTGAAATTTATGCCAAAGCCGGTCTTTGTGCCTGATGTGGCGCTGATTGCCAACAGGTTCAACCCAGACAACCTGATGCATGTCTTTCATGACGACCTCCTCCCCATCTATTACACCATGCAGCAGTTCTCCGACTTAGACCTGGAGGCACGACTCTTCTTCATGGAAGGGTGGAGTGAAGGTGTTCACTTTGACCTCTACAAGTTACTGAGTAACAAGCAGCCGCTCCTCAGGGAGGAGCTTAAAACCCTGGGCAGGCTCCTCTGCTTTACCAAATCCTATGTGGGACTATCCAAAATCACCACCTGGTACCAGTACGGATTTGTCCAGCCACAAGGGCCAAAGGCTAACATCTTGGTTTCTGGTAATGAGATCAGGCAGTTCACCAAATTCATGATGCAGAAACTGAACATCAGCTTGGAGGAAAGCTCCAGTGAGGAATACATCGTAGTGTTCAGTCGGACAATCAACAGACTTATCCTAAATGAGGCAGAACTAATCCTGGCTCTTGCTCAGGAGTTTCAGATGAAAACCATTTCCGTCTCTCTAGAGGAGCATTCATTTTCTGACATCGTCCGGTTGATCAGCAATGCATCCATGCTGGTCAGCATGCACGGGGCCCAATTAGTCATGTCACTCTTCCTGCCAAGAGGGGCCACCGTGGTGGAGCTCTTCCCATATGCTATCAACCCCGAGCACTACACCCCTTACAAAACCCTGGCAACCCTTCCTGGCATGGACCTGCAGTACATTGCCTGGCAGAACACTGACAGGGAAGACACCGTCACCTACCCGGACAGACCTTGGGATCAGGGTGGGATTGCTCACCTGGACAAAGCTGAGCAGGAGCGCATCATGAAGAGCACGGAGGTGCCACGGCACCTCTGCTGCCGCAACCCTGAGTGGCTGTTCCGTGCCTACCAGGACACAAAGGTGAACATCCCGTCTCTCATACATGTGATTAGGCAGACTGTGAAGTCTAAGCCCGGACCCAAGAAGCAGAAGTGGTCTGGTAGCCTCTACCCTGGCAAAGTGAGGGATGCCAAGTGTCAGGCCTCTGTCCAGGGCACGAGTGAAGCTAAACTTGTTGTGTCCTGGCAGATCCCCTGGAATCTGAGGTATCTCAAGGTCAGAGAAGTAAAATACGAAGTGTGGATACAAGAGCAAGGGGAAAACACTTACATGCCTTATATATTGTCCCATCAGAATCACACCTTCTCAGAAAACATTAAGCCCTTCACGATATACCTGGTGTGGATACGCTGCATCTTCAACAAAAATCTCCTGGGACCTTTTGCAGATGTGCTCTTGTGTAGTACGTAACCTGCTGTACTTACCTGTACAGCTCTAACCTGCTCTCCACTCCATCTGTGGTTTAAAACTTCTCGTCTTGTAGTTTGTAGAGGGCTGAAGAGGACTAGACTGTACCAGTGCCTAAGTGTCCATTTTATTACACTCCACACGTATCCCTTCAATTGTATTTATTTCCAGTGAGTGTTTGGAAAAAAAAAAAAATAAGAGAAACCTTTGGGTTCTTCAGAGTAACTTCCAGAGGTTAAATTACTTGCTGAATACATGTAATTGAAAACAGAATGGAAGTGAATTGTGTGTACCTTGGTCGTGATTTAAATTTGTTCCTAATGTGTGGTGACTATTTAAGCACAGCGTGAAGCGCAGTTAATTCCATTGCTAAGTGGGCAATTCTCATCAGCTTTTTCATTGTAAGTTATGTTTTTCAGTAACTCTTGACTGTAACTTTGAGTTCAAGATTTTGTATGAGAGCCTTCATTAAACTGCTGTAAATCTCCTCAATACATTTTTGCATTTTATTATTTGTCAAAAGCATTACTGTGATAGATTTGTCCATTGCTGTGATGAAATGTGTATCTGTAGCTTCTTTATATTTTGACTGAAGAGAATGACTACGGCTTCATGTTTTAAATCAGATTTACTGCACCCCTATTGCAAAAGGTTGTAGTAACAGATAAGAGGTAGAAGGGATGGAGTAGATAAAATAATTTACTGTGTGTTGAGAGTTTTCATTTTGTGAGTTATGTAGAGGTGTGTGAGAAAGAAGCGGGGTGATTTGGAAGAGCTGATGGGGAAGAGATAACATGTACAGCAATCTGCTAAAGAAAATCCTTTTTTTTGGTGTTTGATCAGAATAATCTGTTGATGATAGCTACTAATAGGTACATGTTTTGCTAGGGAATAGGCGGGTGGTGGCAAAGGGAAGCTTTCCGTGCACAGGTGCTCCTGGGTGTTGGTGGAAGGAGGCAGAGTCAGGCAGGAATCAGGTGGGTGTTCCAGGGCATTGGGCTGTCCAGAGCACGTGGCAGGGATCAGGCTGATGACACTCACACCTCTGTCACTCCAATGGGGAGAGTAGTTTAGTCTAGACTTAAATTCATTTTCCCTGAGATCAGAATCTGGCTTCATTGCCACGGTAACACACTGACTACTTTGGACCTGATCCTGCTCAGATCTGCTTTAGCTGGAGACCCTAAATGGCACTGTCTTTGAAAAATGGCTCTGAGTCAAAAGTGCAGCTCTTGAGGAGGGGAGAAGGAAAGGGGCAGGAGTGAGAGAGGTTTCCCTGGTAGATGTTAGCATCCTCTATAGCTTATAACCAGTGTTGAAGCAAAAGGAAAAGTGCTTTCTTTTCTCTCCCTCCCAGTCCACACCTTCCTCCCAAGGTCTGGATGGACATTTGAAAAGTAGAATAAATGTCTAGCTTTCTGGGCTGATAGATGAGCATCTCAAGGCAGGATTATAAATATGGGTTCTAAGGGGAGGGGGAGTACAAATGACTGTACAAATTTGGACAAGAAACAGAAGGATTGAAAAATGAGCAAAACACCACAGCAGAACATTGGACCCTTCAGGCAAGTGCTACTTCTGTATATTCATTTTCATTATGTCTTGCTTTGTTTTCAAATGTATTTATGATGTAAAGGAGGGGAAGAAACAGAACATGAGTCCCAAAGTCTGCATTTGCTTTGCAATTGTAACCTTGCCAACTAATGGTTTTTGCCTTGATGTTTTAAAGGGGCACAGGAACATTCCCATTGTTGTTTTCTTAGGACAAAATGGGCTCCTTGCTGAAGTGAGTATTCAAACTTTGTCCCATAGTCTCCATGTGGCTGCTGCACATTCCACGCCATGTATGTTGGAGCTGAGGTGAGAAAAGCTTCCTGAAGGATGACAGTGAAAGCAAGCTGTTCAGGGAAGCCTCCAGGACCTGTGGCTCCCCAGGAACTCGCTGGCTGATGAGCTCCCACTCACAGAAGGGTTTTACAGCAATCTTGCATCCCCACATCTGTTCAAGCTGAAGGTAGCCCCGTGGCCAGTGGCCATCCTGCTGGCTGTTGCAAAGGTATGCTGTTGTTGGTATCCTGTTTGGTAGTGAATGAGTCTTCAGACATCTGAAATTTAGTCAGCATTCATTTTGTATCAGTTCTCAAAAATAACTTTCTTTGGGTGTTCTAACCATTGTTCATCCTCAGCAGGATATTGATCTGCTTGTTGCCTTCCTGCCTGCTTTTCTCCATGTCTTTTGTAGTAATCCTTTGCCTCTAATTTGTAGATCATCCCATTTCACTTAAAATTAGTTCCATATGATTGCAGATTCTATAACATTTGCAAATTGGTTACAGCACATTAACTATTTTCTTCTCATATCCTAATGACTAATCAACAAAATTGGCTACAGAGCAATGAAGTATCATATATGTGGGTTTCTGTGCTCTTAACTCTGGCATGAAACAGTCTCTGGTGTTCAGAGAGACTCGTTTTTTCCAGAAGATAATCAAATGTGCTTTCCAAAAATGTGTATTCAGGTTCTGTCTTCCTCATCAGTGCTATGAGTACTTTATGAGGTGGAAAAAAAAAATGAAGGGCTTTTTCCTTTTCAAATCCTGAGATAGCTGAACACTGAAGTTGTGCTGGTGATGTTGCCATTTGCCTCCAACACCTGCCCAGTGTAAAAGTGTCTGTGCTGGCACCTCGCTGCTGTACCTGAATTTCTCTTCAGTGAGAGCCCCTGGTGCAGTCTGTAGCTGTCATAAATTGGGCATGGTAATGTTATGCTGATTTATACTACCTCAAGAACTGCTCTGGAGTGCTGGCATCTTTCCATAGTAAATTTTCTGTCTTTTAATAACTTTGCCATCAGTGCTTTGCAGGCCCATTCCGTTTGTCAGCCCCATACCTCTCCTGTCCCATGGGCTCTTTGTTTCCCTTGCTTCTCTCTGTCAGTGCCACTTCTTGATGGATCTGTCCTGTAGTGAATGCAGACTCTCTGTGCACAGGGGCTGAGGCTGCATCTCTCACGAGTGCAGGAAGGCAGGAACTGGAGCTGGATTAGTCTATTTCCAGGGGAGCTTTTTCATTGAGTGAGCCTGTGGGGTCCTTTTAACAAGATGCTTTGTGCAAGAGACTTGGAATTTCTACCACTGCATCATTTGTTTCTGCTCCCAAAGGGAATACATTATGCTCTCCGGTGCTGTCTGGCCACACTGTGCTGGAAGAAGAGAAGTAGCTGGGATTAAATCCAGAACCCTTTGGGGGCTGTGCAGGGTGCTGGTCTTGAACTTGCTGCTGCTGGCCTTGTCCATGTTTGCAGAGATGGATCATCCAGGAGGATTTCCTCTGGCTGCAGTTTCATATCTCCTAAATAGCCGAGGTGCAAGGACCAGCCAGCGGCTGTGGGAGGGCTCTTACTGACAGGTATGAGAATGAAGAGGAACTGAATGGAGGCATTGGAGCAGGAGCTGCAGGTTGGTGCTAATACCACCGTGGGTGGTAGGGCTGGGCAGTGATGGGCTAGTTGCAGCCCAGGTTGGTCACCCAGGGTGGGTTTTACAGCTCCAGAAGGTGACTGGAGATAGTTAATCAAAATACTTGGGTCTGCAGAGTTCAAATTGAGATGTTTCTGTCTCCTTCCTCTCCCCTCTCCTGATTGTTTTTTCCTCTTTTCTTAAGGAAATTATGACTCTTAAGAGTAGTAACTTGAGACTTTCCAAAGTACACTTCTCGGCTTTTTCACCTCAATCTCTGAGAGCTAAATACATTACTCAAGGTAAATGTATGACAGGATTATTTGTTAAAGCTGTCTACTGATTTTTTTTTAATTTTATCGTTTCTTCCTTTTCAAGGCACTTTTTTGCCTCCATCTCTTAGGGCTTTGCATGTCCAAAGCTCTGGGATCTGTGTATGTCCCTTGTTCCAAGACATCAACACCTCACAGGGCCCAAACTAAGTGAAGACACTTAGGATATTATTCATTTCAACACCCTGTAGGCTGTTGGTGTAGATGCCTCTGAGGCAAAGGCACATTTACTGCAGGTGGACTGGCAAGGGTCACACAAACCTTGACACAAGCCTTCAGCCTCCTTGGGCAGGAGTTGGTCCAAGTCCACAGCAAGGAGGTTTTTGCTCTCTGGGTGAAAGGACCTCTATAAGCACAGCATCATTTAATTTGTATTGAACAAAATAGTGACTTCAGCATCTTTATTGCTGTATCTCTTCTGCTGAGCTGTATAAATAGCAGACTTATTTCTATAATATTTTTGCTTCTGGTGTCTATGCTGGTGTAAGGCAGGATAGGTTTAGTGGATAAAAGAGCACTTAATTTTTCCCTGCTGGACTTGGGGTAGGCACACTCTTGGAATGGCTTTCAATGTGATGACTGACAGTCCATCTGTGCTGTGGGTGGTATGAGAAGCATCACCATCTGCACGTGTGTGAGGCACATCACCGTCCTTATGTAAGCAAAGTTACCTCCCCCAGCATGTCCCTCCTGAGGGGCTTTCAGCCAAAACCCCTCTGCTAGCGTGGGGCTGGCTGCAACATAGAGAGCCATGGTGAATTTACACTGATCGAGGGCCTAGCCCTGCTTGTCACCCTCTCAAGTTATCCCTTCAGAACATGCTGATTACTAAATTAATTGTTGGCACGTTCAGACAGATGCATGGAATAGCCTCCTGTTTGCTCGAAATAACTTGGCAACGATCGCCACCTTTAAATGCTGCTTAGTCCTGCCATTTTCAAATGTGTTGCCTTTAAAATTTAATTGAGTTTCCCTTTGTTGGGTGTGTATTCAAACAGCTCGCTCCAATTGCTCCATTTACCTTCTGGGTTAGCCGTGTCCCTGTATGCATAATGTAGCATCCACAGACAGATCCACTCAGGGTGACATCTCTGTTCCATGCCCTAGAGACTCCCCGCTCCTTTGTCCCTCCTTGCTTTAATATTGTCCTGGCCTCCAGCAACAGCCAGCCAGCGTGTGGCTAAGGTGGATGGAGGTGGGACAGTCCCTGGGCATTCCATCCCCAGCAGCGATGTTTTCCTGCTGTGGGTTTCCAGCAGTGTTACCCTGTAGATGTTCCTAGCGGTGTGATGTTTCTGGGATGAGTCAATTCCTCCTGCTTCTTCAGTCTGCCTGGAAAAACCTGCCAGGTCCCTGTTGCTATCCATGAATAGGTACTGGGGCAGCAGCTGCTGTGTGGGCTCCAATGGATCTCCTGCTTTGCGGTGATTTCACCCGTGCTGTTTGAACAAGTCCTCCTCCCAATCCTGCTCCTCTGTTTCAAGGATTTATATCATTCTCTATTAGTTTGTTCTTTTTATTTGCTCTTCTCTAGATTCCATATTCTGTTTTGCCATTAGAAGATGAAAAATTTGAGCTGGATTTTAGGCAGAGGGGAGCAGGGGAAGAGCTCCATGAGAAGACACCTGTGACTCCAGCTGTGGCCAGGAAGCCCCTGACAGCAGTGCTTCTGCAGGACAATGGAAGATGAGTGCTGCCCTCCGTATTTCATAAATTTTTTTCATGTATTTCCTTTCGACAGAGAAAGGTGCTTTCTTCCACACATGAATACTTTTCAATTTCAGAGCCAGACAGCTGTGAAAGATATCTTTCCTTTCTTCTTCCTCCAAATTCCTTCCTCAGGATGGTGGATGGTGCTTCAGAGGAGCAATTTGAAATGCCTTTTGCTTAGGGGGAAGAATGGGATTCAGTTGTCTGGGAGTGAGGGTTTCAGATGCTTTGGGTTCTTGTTCTTTTCCCACCTCCCACTTGCTATATTTTGGGCAGGAGGTGACTCTGTAGAACATTCTGTGGTTAATGCTGATGCCTGGAAGATGCTGTGTCCTTGGAGAAAGGGGACAGAGAGACATTGCTGCTGCAGCTCCAAAGGGTCAAACACCACAGTCACATGTCCCAACTGCTTCTGTGAGAAATATTTCATTTCTCTGACAACTTTTCCGTCCTCCACAAAAAAAAAAAAAAAAGACAAAAACAAACAAAACAAACAAAAAAACAAAAAAACCCCAAACCCAAACAAATAAAACCAAACCAAGCAAAACAAAAGAACCAAACTCTATTAGGGAGAATTTTTGATGAAATATCTAAATTCCAGAGCTATCTTTCCACTCAAAACTGGTTTTGAAACAATTTTTAACAATTGATTAGGGTCTAGAGGAGGGATTCTGATTAAACAGTGGTTTATTTATACCATTTTCCTTTTCCCAGGCTAGAGGAAGGGCTGGGAAATTGGTGGGGCTGACCTTGATAGTGCCTATCTGCAGTGCAGAATTTTCAGTGTAAGTCTCATGGCAGCCTTTTCCTCTGAAAACTGTGCTGCAAAGCTGGTAGGCAGGAAGAAAACTACCAAAGAGCAATTAGCTTCATTCTCTACATTGCACGTTCCCCTTCTAGGTGTCATCACCTTTTTGAGCAAGTACCTAATTTGAGTGTTCTCCTCACAAAAAATTCCTATTTTTTACAGCCCAGGTTTGGGAAATCTCTGACCAGCAGAGTACACTTACCACAGCAGTGGTGTAGGGAAGGGTGGCAGGTGTGTAACCCCAGGCTGTCATGGACACAGCTGCCAATGTGGTTTTTCCCAAGGTGAGCACCACTGCTCTTACCCCGCTCCTGCTGAGTTAATCCTTATCCCATAAAAAGCAAGAGCATATTGGTGGCCAGTTAGATGCATCCTCACCAGGAGCTCAGGTGAGGGCCACCTACATAAGCACCACACACAAGTAAGCTGCACAGTTCTAGGCAAGGATTTGGGCTCTGCTTTCTCAGCTCTGTTTCAAAGCAGTAACAGGGGGAAAAGAGACCCACAAAATGACCCATGTGGAGCAGTAGTGCACCTTGGTGTGTGCTGCTCCAGGCCAGACAAGCTATTTACCTGGAAACCCTCTCTGGAGTTAAAGAGTATGTTACAGCCAATCCCACATAATCTGTAGGAAAATCAGATCACCATGAGGTGATCAACAGCTTCAAGAGCAAGCAAACATGCCTGAACACAGCCAGGTGCAGTCAGTGCATCCAGCTGTAGCTGCATGGAGCTTTTCCCTTTTTATCCCTCTTCTGGTCTGATAGCTCTTTTCATACCCTTTGCCTTCATATAAACAACCACATGGGTTGCAGTGGAATCAATCAAACAAAAATCAAGCCCTTGAATGTCATTGCTTACCAGGAAAGAGACGACGTGGAGCTCCATGAAACACGTGTGCAGCGCTGCAGGCACAGCCACCTTTGCTGGGGCTCTGCTGTAGTGGGGGCTCCAGCCCCCTGCACTGCCCTGGGCGCCTGCTTACCTTTGCATGGATGCACAGTAGGAGGGGAAATCTGGCAGTGACTGTAAAAGGGATCCATTTATTGTTTAACTCTGAAGCTGCCTGACTCACAGGGGAACCTGTTTCTCTCCACAAAATCTAAACAGACTGGAAATGCATGTTTTTAGGCTGAAGTGTTTTGAAACACTTTAAAAATGTAAACTATCCATAAATGCAAACTAATTGCAAATCTACAGCTTGAAGCAGAGGCAACAAGAAGTATAACCCCAGTGCAATATATTTTAATAGGTTTTGTCCATTTCCATTTGAAGCATTTAGATAACCACACTGGTACCTCTACACCCACCTGATGTGCACTTGCTGCTACCCCAGGCCAGCTCTCCAGCTGCCAAGAGCTCCAGATATTTCAGACCTCGATATACATTGTTTCTCTCAGCATCCTGCCTACTGGAAACCATGGTCCTACAGCACACCAAGCAATGAGGCTCCAGTCTGCTTCACTGAGCTTGATTTAGTTGCTTGAGACCAGGCATCACCAAGACCAAGCTGCCATTGTTCACTTGGAGGTGTGGCTCGGGGCAAATAATTTCCCAGTTTAGCTAAGAAGGCATCTCAAACTCTGCCAGAGTGGGATTCCACATGTGATGGCAGGGCTTCAAAAGAAAATGCTGCTGACAGTGGGCTCACTCTGTTTTCCTTATCCAAGCTGCATCAGTGGTGACACCAGGGTGATGCTCCAGGGCCGAGGCTGGGAAAGAGCAGGGGGCTGGCACATGGTGGTGGTTTTCATCTGGTGTCCCCTGCCAAGCCCCCCAGGTCGCCTTGTCCCTGAGCTGTGAGCCATTTTCTCCTCAGTTAACTCAGTTTGACAGTTCCAGCTGGTCCCAAGCCATTATAATTAATGCCACATCTTTCCTGTTTCTCTCTGGCTTTCAAACACGTGCCCAGGCTCCTGCCAGCTCTCATCAGCCACTCCCCTGGTGCCAGCAGAGTTGCAGCAAGCCAGGGAAAGGACCAAGTGGGCTTGCAGCAGTGGTGCAAGGCCAGGATTTGCCAGGTCTGGATGGGACTGGTGCTTCACCTCCCGCCTCAGAAGTTTGCTCTTGGACTCTTTGCAAAAGTGGGATCAAAGCCTCTCTGCATTTGGTGGCAGCTTCCCTGTCCCCTTCCACTGTTTCCTGGCCAAGTCAAAGGACCATGGAGAACCTGTGGATGTGCTGGCTTTGCTTCCCATCATTTATCAGAGTTGTTTCCTGCTTGAGGTGTTTAAAGCTCTCTACCCAGACAGGGACCTCTGCCATGCAAGAGAGTTACCTCACTACAGCCACTTATATTCCTCTTTATTCTCCACACTTACTTTCTTTCCTCCACCTTCAGAGACAGTGTAATGAATAAAAAAAGACACCTGACTAAGGGTTTCATTTGAGGGGACCATAAAAACAATGTGGAGTAGAACATGTTTTGCTCTGTTTTGCTAAAATGGAGAAAAAAGTCTATCCAAACTCATTCCACACCTGGAGCTGAGAACTGCTTGAGGATTTTTCTGCAGACATTCAAAAACCTGATTTATGACTACCAGGTTTTAGGTGAAACATTTTGATTGCTAACCTGATGGTAAAAGTGAAAGATTAAGCCCTCCTGTGGCTCTTCCCATGCACATTGAGGAAATGGACATACTCCTCTCACATTTGGGGGCTGATATTTCAACATCAAGTTCAGTCAGGTTTAAGGATTTCTTTGACATCTCGCTGGGATTTTATTAGGGTTGAAAGAGCTTGTGGGTGTTTTAGGAGCTGTTCCTTTACCTTTGAAGGGAACATCTATTGTTTATTAGTTTAAGAGAAGTACAAACGATACATTGAGTTCTTGTTTAATGACTTCCCCCAGTGCTCCAACACAATGGCAACTTAATCTCAGTGCAGGATCCTCTCCGGAGCTGGAGAAGATTCCAAAACCATGGGAAAAAAGGTTTCTACCCCTTGGGCAGGAGAAACCTGTGACAGAGATGGTTGCAGAGGGACTGTGGACACTGGTGGTGGGGTCTTGCAGAGTGTGAAATAATTTTGACTAATAGCTGAATATGTAAAAAAAAAAAAAATATTTATATATATATGTCTGGGTCTCCTCATGGATAATTCACACGCAGTAAATTAAACATTGTTTTGCTGAGAACATCTTGCCTTGTACTTTTTGTCATGTGTATCTTACGTGTGTTGCTACCTGGAAACTTCGTTTTCTGCATGTGTTTGATACTGACATCTCTATAAAATCCAAGGAAAATAAGCTGTGAAGAGCCAGAGAGCTTTTAAAAGAGGAATGCTTGACAGAGGAAAAATTACAGCATTGAAAAGACATCCAGCAGATACTTCTTCTCTTGGGCTAGTTATGGTTTAAGATTTATTTGTTATGGGAGTAGTGAAGTTGGACCCAAGCTATTAATCCAAACCAGAGGGAGAGTGTTCAGCTGAGAAATATTTTCCTACCTGCCAAACTTCCCCCAACATGTAGAAAAGCTGTTTCCCTGCTCGTGCAGTTTGGTTTAGCTGTACTTTGTGTCTCAAGGGACCTATGATTTTTTAATTTCTCAGCAGGATTTAATCTTTAAATTCTCTTCCTTTGCAGAGGAAGAAAGAAAGGAGAAATCATGGTGTTTGTGAGAAGGACCACAACTGAAGGATCTCTTGGAGGGATGTAGGACAAAGCCAGGCTTGGTGAGAGTTCCCTGTGAGGGCTCAGTAAGGTGGTGGTTCCAACAACCTCACCTGGAAATAGGTGTGACCCCTCAGTCCCAGCACCCTCATAACTGAGACTGGGCTGAGCATCTAGGTCAGGAGTAAGGGTTTGAGGGGAAGATTAAGGAATAGGAAGACAACAGGACTTGAATGGAAATATTTATTTTGCCCAAGGATTTTCATTTCTTTGATTCGCCTGGAAAAGCGGCAGCAGGCTCATTAGAAACCAGCTCAAGAATTGGTTTAATCTGCAGTCTCCCTTGCTCTTCTGGAAAGGGGCTGTTCCACCTTCTCCCCCTCCAGCCTAGTTCCCCAAACACTACCTACAGAACAGAGATGGGGGTGTTTTTTAATGTTTAAGTTAACTGTCTTTAAAATATTTATTCATTACACGTCTGTTGGTGCCTCATTATGGTGTTGGTTGAATGAATGATTTAATCTTTAAGGAAAAAAGATGGGGAATAGTTTCTCTTCCTGTCTAACTGCTGATTAAAATGAATCCCAGCACTGTGGGGGACTTAAGCAAATGGAGCCTGGGCTCTCCCCATTAGCTGGGTACCACACTACCCCTTATTAGCCCGTTTTTACAGATAAGCTTTTATGCCCTTAGTTCTAGAATTTGCTCATCAGACACCTCATACCAGCCTCATGAGCCCTGCCCAGACCTTTAGGGAGCTCCAGCCCAAGCACCTCCATGGAGATACTGTACAGAACAACTCCCTGAGGGTGTGTAAGGGGCAGGAAAGTGGGGGACAAGGGAGCATTTCCTTTACCCACTAAATGGTTTCCACACAAGCCATGCCGCCTTTGTGCCCTCACCCCATCCAGTTCATGAATGTGTGGCCCAGATGCAATCTCCATTGCACTGCAGAGGTGGGGGGAAAAGATTTTGTGCAGAATCAATGATGGCTGCCCCAACTCATGTGAACCAAGGATGCAGGTTTGCTTCTGCAGGCCTGTCATGCTGACAGAAGGCACCTTTCTTCTCCTGTACCCCTGCAAGAGCTTCAATTCTAATGGCAAAACATTCAAAATATTAATGGTATGATCATTATAACCATTAGATTTGGGTTTTGATGAGCTGACAGGACTTGACTCATCCCAGGATATGGCTGCTGTAACCACCCTCTTGTGATGTGATGATACACAGTCTGGGAGGATGCACTTCTTTTGTGTAAAATGGCAGGGTGAGTGACTTGGGACAGCTGTGAGGAGCCATCCTGCCTGGCAAATTTCCTTTCTGAGGATGGAGGAGAAGGAGCAGAGACTTGTTTCAAAGCTTCCAGCAGGTAACACTGGGCTCCGTCTGCTCTGCCCCTGCAAGTTCCTCTGATGGAGGTCAAAATTTGGCAATGCCAACTGATAAATAACCATTTTTAGAGGCTTTGCTAAGCTCCTTTTTGAAAAACAAGTCCACAGAGGCTGTGGATAAAAGAGCTGTATCTCCCCACGAACAGGCTGTGATCAGCCTTGCCATTTGTGCTTGGAGGGTATTGCCTTTTTAATAAACCAACATGATTTTATGGTATTGTTTTCATATAAGGAAGAAGAAAATAAATTATTGATTCTTTACTCACAAAGAGGTATTCTTTACAGCCTCCCTGTAATACCTGCAATGATTTTGCAATATATAATGATTTGAAAAAAGGGACAAGGACAGTTCACCTGTGCTTGTGGCCATCCTCGGCAGCTCATTATTATTGTTGTAGGAACACACCATTTGCCTTACAGACCTGTGCAAGGGCTGTACAAAACCAGACAGTCAGATCTTGTGCCATTCCCCCTCCCTGGCTCTCTCCCCTACTGCCCACTGCAGCCTACTGCAGCAGCTCTTGGAACAAATGTGTTATCCACCAGGCAAGCCTGTAGCTGCTGTGAATCAGGCACCGGCAGCACCAGAGGAGACAGCAACTCCAACACCAGCACTTCTGCAATCCGTGCCTTCAGTTTTCATGGAGCAAAGCTGCATCTCAGAGGTGCCTCTCTTGGTCCTGACTGAGTAGTGTCCTTCATTCTGGGAGCCTCTCTGCCCACGCTGGATGCAGAAATGCTGCAGAGTGAGAGTGTTGAGGAGGGAGGTCAGCTGGGATCTGCACTTACCTGATCAATTCAGGCATGGTCTAAGCTATTTTCCACCATCAGCCAGGAAATCTGTGAGAGGGGAGAAATTGGATTTCAGCCTCCCTAGTATGAAGCTGGGGCCCTAATCACTAACCTATCTCAGAAATGTAAATTTTGCAGAGTAACTCCTGCAGACCTGGTTTGCAGCACTCAGCTGGAGACAGACCTCTCCCTGAGATGATTAAAATCTGATTTACAAGGCATGGTGGATAGATGGCATCTGTTTTCTGCAGTCAGTGGTCCCTACAGAATAAAAGAGGCAAACTTCAAGGCCATAGCTCTGCAAAGACAGAGAAATTATTGCCAATATCCATGCAGGTGCCTGCACTGACACATCTGCTCCCACCACGCCAGGGCTTGAATCCACCAAGCCAGGAGGTACCTGCTTACCCTCCTTCCCCTGCCTCTCAGCACCCAAATGTTCCCTATTTCCAAGCCCTTCCCCTGCCCCACAGCCCCTAAAGCTAATGTGAGGGCAAGCCAGGAGGTGGGCAAAACCAATTAAAACAGAAGACAGTGCCTGGCTGCTTTGTGGAACGTGCAAGAGGCAGCTCCAGTAGGCAGGGGCAGGGAGGGGTTAATGCTGCAGGCATAAAAAGGGCAGTCTCTACCTAGAGCAATCAAAATGCCTCAGGAAGATGAGATTTTTTAGAAGGCCAAGAGCAAAAGCATCACCAGGTGGGAGAGGCAGGGAAGGAGTGAGCAGATTTTCTCTCTGCACAGACTGGGGCTGGGCTGGAGTGGAGCCCCAGGACGTGAAGCCACATTGCCCACCCAGGGACTGTCACCACAGAAGCACGGCTGTGCCTTCTTGGAGCCTTTTTTCCCCCACATCTTGAACTGAGATCAGGCTTGAAAAGGCCATGCCCAGCTGCAGTAGAGATATCTCCCACACGTTGGTTGTTTCCTGTGTCTGGAAGAGGAGTAAAAATAAAGGCAAGGAAGAGGCTGCAGCTGACACGATGCCCTCGCATGGGCACGGAGTGCTACCCTCCAGTTAGGCTCCTCAGCAAATTGCTCTGGCCTTCAGTAGGAGCCTTTGATCTCTGCCCTCTTAGTTTACAACTTTGACTCAAATGGGCAGTTTTGACTCAAAACTGAACACCTAATTACGGCTCTTTCCATGTGATGCCATGTTTCATGCTCAGATAATAAAGCAGGAAGTGTTTAACCTAGCCTGTCCATTCTGTGCATAGATGTTGTGCCACCTCTCCCTCACACTCCAAATCAAGTAAAACCATGTTGAATTGCCTTAAAATTAATATAATCACCAATTCCCTGCTCTCAGACTATTTACTGCTGGCAAGGACCAGAGCTGGCAGACCCCAGTGAACTGAACAAAAGCCATTAAAAAAGATTTGTCCCAATTGTGGCAAATCTCAGCCTCCTGGTATCTTGTTGGCACCTAGACGTGCTTCCTAGAAGCCCAAATCTGCAGCTCAGCTTATTAGATCCCTCTTTTTCCTCAATATTTAACTCAGAAGAGCCAAGAACTTGTTTCAGGGAAGGTCAGGGCAATAAACCTCCAATTGTTTATGTACATAAAAAGCCCTGGGATGTAACATGCTCTGCTTACTCCAAGCTTTCCCAGATGCCCAGAATGGGCAATTAAAACCAAACACATGCAAAAATACAGCAACATTTACAGGGTAGCCTGCACCACTCTATCCACTCACCTCATCCTCAATAAAAACTCCAGACTGCTTAGGTATGGCCAAACATTAAATCCAAGGGAGTGAAACTCACTCAAAAAGCAGGACTGGAAGAGGTGGCACCATACCTGCTCAAGCAGAGAGCCTGGCCAGCAGCACCATGGAGTTGTGCTCACCTCTTGCCAGGGAAATACCCTTGCATGGGCACATCCTGTTCCATTTCTATGCGGAGTCAGGGCTCAGGTTTTCCTTGGGCTCTTCCCTGTACCTGGTTTGAAATATGAATGAAGACAAATACCACCACACTCATCTGGCTTGACTGGGGACAGGATTGAGCCATTGTCCATGGAGCATTTCTGTTTGCTTTCCCAACACTGAGCACCTAGTAGGAAAAAAATCTTCACCCACCCCTTTCAGGTGCTTCCTGAAGGCATCACCACAGGCTGCCTCCTCCAGACAGCTGGAGAAAGGCCAGGCAGCCCATTTGCTGTGTTAATACCTCTGCAGACTGACATATTAGTTCCTGGTATTGGCAAGACAACCCACAGACCAAAAGAAAAGTGCTGATGTCTCAGTCCTTGCCTCTCCTCACCTCTCCTGCCTCATGAGCCTCCCTTCTGCCTCTGTTGGTGATACAGAGACATCACCAACTACAGCCTGCCATCCCAAAAGGAAGTAAAATGGTGAGTCTGATTGCCTAACCTGGAACTTGGACAGGGACTGAGGAGGGGACAAAAGCTCATGTGGTACCCAAACCCAAGCCATGGTCAGAAGCTGGAGGGACATGCATTGCCCCACCACCCCTTGCATGGGGGCATGAGCAGCACCCTGCCTGTGGCTGGCCCAGGAGGGCCCCCATGGTGCCAGATGCAAGAAATACCTTTGCACCCACATCATCTCTTGGATTAGTGATGTTGGGTGAGGTCCAGGGGAATAAAAACTGGCTCAGCTCAGAAGAGGAGAAAAAGTGAGGCAGGTCCTTCAGCCAGGAGTGAAGAAAACACCCAGGGAAATTCCCAAGGACCACATGGTGATAGTCTGGGAGTAGAAAACTACTCCTGTTTGGGAGAGGCTGTTCCCATCTTTGGCTTGCTGTGCTTACAAACTTCATTTGTACAAACTGGAAAAGCATTTCCTACAAAGTGGATTTCAAAGCCCCAGAGCACGGTTGGATTCGTGTTATCTGCCGGCTGGATGCACACAGCTCTAAGAGATGCTTCTTTTTAAAATCCACCCCAGGGACAGCTGCAGGGCCCATTCAGAATGTCCTGAACTTTATGAGTTCTCTGGAACAGAGACAATCTTACCAAAGCAGCAGCTATCCAAACTAGCTTTAGGGGAAAACTCCTGGACTTGACCACCATTTGAGATCTTCAATCCAAAAATCCTGTGGGTGCTGTGCACCTGGGTCCACATTTGGGTCCACACTAGGGTGGGAAAAGCCCTGGGTGCTGTGGTATTTCATTCTTCAAGCAGACACTTGCTCTGTCTTGCTCCCAACATGGAGCAATGCTCTGCTTCCATAAATCTAGATTTTTGTTAGAAAGAGAGTAATGGAGGCGGGGGGGAAGGTGGTGCTGGTGAAGAGATATAAAGTACAGCTGGGTGGATTAGGCTGCAAGGGAATTAGGGACTTAATGATGCTTTAGCAGCTTGAAATCTGCCAGTCCAGAGATGAAACTTTTAAGACGCTCTTGGCAAGCACCGGGAAAAGACAGCCTGTCGAGCCAATGCCACCTGCTGGAGACAGCACTCGGACACCAAGATTCATGGCACCAGTTAAATCCATGGTTTCAGCTGCCCTTGTACCCAAAATCCCTCTTCTGAAGCTTGAAAACCTGAGCCCATGTCTGGCAGGGCAGAGACTCCTGAGCCCATGTCTGGCAGGACAGACCCACAAACACGGCCCCTCTGCCATCCCCAAACAGTTTCGTTTCTCCCAGGTTCCCTGTCCCCTTTCTTCCATTTGCCTTATCTGGCAGGTAATTATCCTTCCAGAGGTAACTGCTGCAGAAGCCATATGGGATCCATAAGCTGCTAATGCTGGGGAATTTTTTACAAAGAATCATAAGACCTGTACATTATTGTTGTTGATATTGGTATGATTACCCCTGGTGTAAAAGCAGCCAAAATTGACAAAACAGGTTGTAGAAATGGTTACAGCAGCACAGACACGAAGACAAGGTTATCCTCTCTGAAGTCTTAGGGGTTTTAATTGGGAGGAAATCATATGTTCACAAGCTCAAATGAGAGAATTACAGAATAAACCCAGACCTAAAGGGGTTTGGAGGGAAGGAGGAGGGAGGTGAAGCTTCAGTGTGGAGACCACCCCGCTGGGATTTGAGAAGCAGCCACCGACAATGCAGCAGATCCGGGGGGCTCAGCACTTCCCTGTGTGTGTACATGGTAGTTATCTAATAAGCCGTTTCTTGAGCTCCAGTGATACTGCTACTTACATCATAAATTCAATGATCTTCACTTTACTGGCCATTAATCTGCTTCTTTTCCTGACAATTTTATACTCTTTTGAGAAACTGTTTGTCTAACCACATGGAAGAAACAATGTCAAGAGCTGTACCTTAGGCGTTCGCCCAGCTAATGAAGAAAATCCATCACAGGGAGAGTTTATCTATTGCTTTTCTGGATGTAAATAAAACATCAGGCTAATTTACTTCCATTAATCTCAAAGACCATTGCTACAACAATAGTCCTATGTCAGAGCAGACTTTTTTCCCCTTTTTCGCATAAATATTTAAGTAAGTACTGAAAGCATTAATAAATTGCTTTCTAAAAGCCAGATTATTTTTATATCCAGAGATTTAACAATGAATTTGGATTTACTTGCCAGCTCTTGCCTTTCAGGCAGCAGATAGCCCACGCTTCCCCTGTGCCACATGGGGATGCTTGGGTGAGTTTTACAGAGCACCCTGTGGGGTCTCTGAGGGGCACCTGTGACAACCCACCCTGAAGGGGAAGGAGGCACAAGGGTGGGTCATCATCTCGAGTGTCACCCGAGTGTCACCCCACTGGTGTCACCCCTGGCCACTGGGTGGGTTCAGTGAGTGCTGGGGCTGCTCTGCAAGCTCCACGGGGGGCTGTGGAAAAGACTACTTAGTGTCCTGTGTCCAGCTCAACAAATGGCCCTTAAATGCAGCAAATGGGCATTTATTTTACAAAGCACTGGAGCAGGCTGCTGGGGGTGCCTGGGGATCACCAGCTTTGGGGGGGTTAAGATCAGGCCGAACAGGAGCAGTGACACGGCGCACGTTTGCATGTGTGAGCGCGTGTGCTGGGCAGGTTGGAGCCACTCTGGCCCCCGCCTTCCAACCCCCAGGTCTATTTTCTGCCAGCTGAAAGACTGTGCACAGCCAGAGAGCTGTTAAACACGGATCATGTCACTCCAATCACTGCAAAATGAAGCAGCTCCCTCCTGGTGGAGCTCCATGGAGGTGTCTGTGCTCCCAAAGGCTGTTCTCAGAGCACATTCCCGTGGTGCCAAGGGTGAGCAGGAGGGTGTCACTGGGATTCCCCCCAGTCAAGGAACCCTTGTCTCTCCACTGCTTTTTGTTGTTGTTTGGTTGGTTGGTTGGTTTGTTGTTGCTGTTGCTGTTGTTGTTGTTGTTGTTTTTTTTTGTTTTGTTTTGTTTTTTGTTTTGTTTTGTTTTGTTTTGTTTTGTTTTGTTTTGTTTTTGTTTAGCTGTTGCTACTGCTTTCTTAAAGACAAAGCCATCCTGCAGCCAGCTTGGACCGTCACTTTTTGCGACCACACTGCAACGCAATCTGTGATGATGTGCAGTAAAATTTGGTAAAATCCCTGCTCAGATGAAATCTAGTTTGTCAAGCATGGCCCCACATGAATATTTATAACTACATAGTAGTTATAACCATTCAAGTAAGTTTATGATAGGAAATATGACAAACCAAACCCAACACAACATGGGAAAGGCTGACGCAAGCAGTCCACAGGATTCCTCTGAACAGCCATGACCACAGTTCAGAGCCTGTGCTGGCTCCATAGACAAGCCTACGGAAAAATAGACTAATTAGGGAAGATTAATGATCAGTCTCAGCAAGATCTTGGCTTTTGCTTCTCTCATTTATCCATACATGGCTCTTTGCTAAATCATGAGGGATTTTTATTCATGTGTATAACTGCTTACAGATGTTCCCACGTGTTTAGCCAGCAAACTCACATTACAACCAAAGAAATGCAAAAAGCCCCCACTACCTTGTGCAATGTTAAGGTTGAGCAGATGCAACCAGAGGCAAGGCAAAAGCTGCTGGTCCAGCTCAGCAATGTCCACAGCTTTGGCCACCACAGAGCCCCCACCTGTCTCTTGATTCTCACTGAGAACCTAGCTTACATGGGAAGAAAACCTCTCCTTTAATGAAATTTCTCACTTTAATGAGAAAAAGCAAGACTCTGAATGATGCTGTACATCATAACTTATGCTCTTGTTACCTCACTGTTTTTCCCAGTGTATTTATTGGATTTAATTATGTTACATTTGGTATCCTTTACTCTTACACAGCCATGCCTAGGTATGGCTTTTCATAGGACCCAGGATGAGTTATTTTGTTATCTTTCAAGCTTACAAGCTAAGCTCACCTCCCAGTAATAAATCCCCATGATTCAGGCTTTAGCAGGGTTTCCATGACCGTCATCCATCTCATGGCACAGCAAATGGGGTGATAATTCACGGGGTGGAGAGAGTGCTGGGGGAAAGGCTCTCCCTGGCTAATTGGAGGGCAGGACTCCAGGAACAAGCTGATGCCACTTTGGATGCTGCTATGCCTGAGATGCTGAGTGCTGATGCTTCCTGAGAGCACTCGTGCTTGCTTGTTGATTCATGTCACCCACGTCTCGCTTCATCCTCTCTTCAGCAAGAGGGGAAAGGGGAAAAAAGGTAATTGCCTGTGCTTATCAGAATGGGTGTTAAAGCATCCCCTTGCAGGCTCTCAAACTGACATTATGCTGAGAAGGATGGAGCAGAGGAGGTATCCATACCCAGCTTTTCCTCTCCTACTGCATGGGTGGCCGTGTTCTCCAAGGCTATTGCAATGGGACAGCTGTGCCATGGTGCAGCTGGGTACCCACACCAGTCTCACCGAGACTGTCTAAACTGGAGTGCCTGAAGCATGGATGCTCTGCCTGTAACACTGGAGAAATGGAGGCCTTTAAAAAGCCTTCTGGTGGTGAACTATAAACACACAGGCCAGGAACTGACTGCTCGGGGCAAACCCTGACTGCATGCCTCAGCTGGGAAACACACTGCAGGGAAAGATCGAGCCCATCCCTGCATCTTTTCTCCTCCTGTTCATTTTGATTTTGAATTATCTCTCAGCCCTGGCACTTGAGGACCTGCCTAGCTGGGATGCTGCTGTTCTTCATCAGAGTGGGCTGTTGGGTGAGAGCCTGAGGGGTGACAGGAACAGGATGGGCTCTGCCGGAGGTGCCAGCATGCTCAGAAAGCATTTTGCGCTCGACTGCCTTCTGCTAAAATAGCCTGGCATTTTTGTTAAAACATATTTCTGCAAGCCTGGGGAAGAGTTACATGCAGTCATGCCAAGAGAGCAGCCAGGAGTGCTTTTCAGAAGTGGGGTAGTTTTGCCTTTATTTCCCTGACAGTGAAGGGAAGAGTGAACGAGAGATGTAAATCTTCAAATCTGACATTGGGAGCACTGGCAGCAGCCCAGGCTCACCAAGGGCATACACATGGATCGTGGCACATGGTACACAGCTCTCACTGGGGTTGGTACCATGGGCTACGTCAGGGCATCTGCTGCCCAGTGCTGCTGAGCTCCAAGGTCCTGCCTAGTCTCAGCTTCAGGCAGTGGCTTACTCCCAGGCACACATCACCTCTTCTGCAGGGGGAGAGGCAGACCTCAGCTCTAGTGTCTTGTCTTTGTTTAATCCACTTAGAAAGCTCCCCTCTGCTTTCCCCCTGACTCTCTGTCCAGCATGTTTTGGAAATAGTGAAGGCATCATCAAAAGCCCAGTACAGGCCATGAAAAGGCTGCCAGTGGCTTCTTCCACTGTTTCTTTAACTCTTTCCAGGGTCCCTGTCAGATGTCCAACTGTGCAAGCCTTCAGTTTTCATAGTTGCTGTGCGTGTGTTTGTGTGCTTGAGTAAAGCCACCCAAAAAACCTCACGGATGTGCCCTTCCTTCAAAAATCCATGCTGAGACCATAACTTGATGACTAAGCAGTTGTGGATTGTCTTAGGAGACATCTCCTCCCCGTCTTTCCTACTCCCCATGATTCCATCTGCTTCTCCAGATCATCCTACAGGATCAGGGGAAACACCTTGTGGAGAGCCAAGCACCAGCACAGAGCCTCATAGCGTCCATGCTGAGGGCGCCAGGTGCATCCATGGCTGCTGGATGTGCAAGGCAGGCCCCGTGAGCCAGCCCCAGGTCGGGTCAGCACGGTGAGTCCTCAAACACCGTCAGGTTGTGCTCCTGGATGTGGCGGAGCAGGATCTGTGCCCGCCGGTCGATGGTCCGGAGCAGGGGCCTCAGCCCCTGGGCGCCGCCCTGGCTCTCCCAGAGCTCCCGGTCCAGGCGCAGGGACTCCAGCAGCAGGCTCTGCAACCTGCCCGACCGCAGCCTGGCCACCGCCGCCGCCGGGAAGCTGCAGTGGAGGGGCAGAAGAGACAGGGAGGGAAGGGCTTATCCAGGGAAGGCTGAGCAGAGAGGAAGGGGGCAGCGGGGCACTTCAAGAGGAAATGCATGTCTACCCAGAGGAACGCAGGACGAGGAGCCTCCTACTTAGAACTCTGCCCATGGTGAGCATGTGGGATAGCTCCATCGGACACAGACCCAAACAAATTCCAAATCAAGAGGCCTCTAGCCTGCCAAAATGCCTCATGGGCAATGGTGCAAGAAATGCTGAAGTACCTGATTATTCATTATTTTTGTGCAGCTGGCAATTAAAGAGGGGAAATAGGCTTTGGAGCCTGCCATCAGCCACCCTGAGAAGAATAAAGAGTTGGTTTCAGGGCAGGGGCACGTGGGATGTTTTTGTGAGCCTGGCCACCCACCCTGTTCTGGGTGGGACATGGCCCTGATTCAGAGGGATGCCCCATCAGGGAGGCCACGAGCAGCAAGAAGCCATGAGCACACACAGGGCTGCTGGACATCCCCTGTGTGCCAGCTCAGCCCTTACCTGGCCCCTGCACATTCCTACCTGTCTATGCCTTGCAGGAGCCTGAAGTTGAGCTTCTCCTCAGGGTGCTGTGGCCTGCCCGCGTTGTCGATGAACACCAGGCGGGATGGCGCGCTCCTCCGGACCTGCCAGCAGGATGGGAAGGAGAAGTTCACTCAGTGCAGAGTCACCAGTGTGGGGGTGTAGGCTGCTTTTTAATGCAGTGAGAAAACCTGAGAGTATCTGGGGGAAAGCAGATGCCAGCACCTATGTCCCTCCATGCCTGGGCATACCTCCCACCAGGGACCCAGCATCACCATGGGACCTACACTCCCTTTGCTACATCCTCAGCCCTGCAAGTGCCTCCCAGGCACCTTCATGTCAGCCCCAGAGCAGCCCTTGGACAGCAGGGAGACATACCAGGATGTGGACCAGGACCAGCTCTGCTGGATTCCGGCACTTCTCGTGGAGCATCTCCTCCATGCAAGGTTCAGAGGGATCAGGCTGAAACCCACAGCAGTAGCGGTCCAGGCGGTCATGAACCTGCAGGAGACATTTGGGGACCTTAGCAGTGACACATGCCTGGCATGGGGAGGTCCTGTTGTGAGCTGTTCTTGTACAGAGGAAAATAAAACATTTCTAGGGATCCTCGGGAGATGTGCAATGGAAAATCTGCGTACACTGGTGAGTGAGAGGAATGGAAGCACACATGCAAAACTCCTTTGGCATGAAGAAGGTGATGACAAAGGTGATGGTGACAAGCTTTTCTGATGGAGTTCAGATATTTGGAACCTCCACATTCTGAATCTGCACAGAGTGAAGGGGTTGTGCTTCCAGCTGAAATGAAGGGAAGACGTACGCAATGATGAGTGAATAAAAAAATCAACAAAGCACTCAAGGAAACCTGGAGTCTGAAACCTCAAAAAGGATTTATTTTTCCGAGTCCTGGTGCTCTGTATGACGGTTTCATCTGCCTCCCGTCACATATGCAACCTTTCATCCACCCCTACGGTAACCTGAGCAGCTCTCAATGGAAAGATGAATGGAAAAGTATCGGCAAGGGAAAAAGCAGTCTGTGCATACGCAGAGCATGCCTGACATTTAAGCTGGGCCATGGTGACTTCTTTTAGCTACACTTGTGTTTAATCATTTGCAGGTGCTGCTAAGGCTCCAAGTCATCCAGGCTGTCAAACCTCCTGCTTCCCATCCCAGTTCCCTGCAGAAACCCTGGAGCTGCTTGACAACTTTGAGTGTTTCAACCACACCCTTGAAGAAATGAAGGGCTTTTAAAAGACATAAATCTCTGTCGGCCTCAGTATTTATGGAGCTTCCTCAGTTTTGTCAGGAGCAGCTGGTACATTCTCTGGGGAGATTTGTGGGGCAGACAGGACCTCGTTGGCTGTCAACAGACCTCCCATGGCTGTGAGTTGACGTGACCCTGTAGGGGAGCTGCCTCACCTCCTCCCCATCTCGAGGCCTGTTCACAAAAAACCTCTATATATGCTCCTTTAAATATATATGAAATAGGTATAAAATATAAAATAAATATATTTTCTGGTTGCAGCATGAAAATGCCCGACTTGCTGATTTGCTCAGCATTGCTGGTGCCAGCCCAGGAGGCAGGCCTCGGGGTGCAGAGAGGCTCCTGGAGCCACTGCGAGGGCTGCAGCAGATCTCAGGTGAGCCAGAAGGGACCTACAGGTGACAGCGAGACAGAAGCCAAGTGACCCACAGTGGCTGCCTGTTCCCTTCACCCTGGTAATTAGCACAGGTAACCAATTACAGGCTGTGCTTTGACAGAGAATTCAGTCTGAACCCAAACACTGACCAAGCACTGGAGAAGATGCTGCAGGGAAACATGACTTGTGATCTCCACGGCCATTCCATTAATAATTCTTTGAGAAGAAGGATTAGTCCCACACTGGAGCCTTTTCAACCTGTTTTCTGAGGTTTAATGAAGCACTCAGGCCAATATTTCTCCATTGGGAGACACTCCAGTTAAAAAGTGCTTGAGCATCTTGTCACAAAACACATGGAAACAGAACAAAATATCACATTTCCTCCACACATCTCCTCAGTCTGCCTACTGGAGAGCTCAGCACGCCAGTTTCTCTCACCTGCTATGTTATTTTGCAGGCTGCACAGAAGGTGAAGACAACCTGAGAGAACTTACAGAGACATTAAATAGGCTCAGCGCTCCACTCACACGCCCACGAGCACCTGTGAAACCAAGGTGGATTGGTGCTTAACCCGTAGAGGTGTGAGGTGGAAGCAGATCTGGTGTCCAAGTGGAGCCCCAGGAGAGGGACCAGATGGCTGTGGAGATGCTGAGAGTGCCCTGACATGCTGACAAGCCCTCCCTCCCCTGGCTCTCCCCTCATTTTTTGGTATTAATTTCTTGTTTCCAGAGCTTAAAGAGCTCTAATTCATGGCAATTTTGGTATTATTGGTATTATTGCTAGAACAAAAATACACCTCACATCCATGCTCAAACACTACCAGAAGCTCACCTTCAGCCCCTCTTATGCCCATCTTGGGGCAACCCCTTGCATCTGACAGGTTTTTCCAGTTATGATTCAGCCCAGGATGGATTTCCCTAAGTTTCCTTTCTCTCCCTCTAGCTGGGAAGAGGGTGTCCCAGGGCACGGATGTGGCTGCAGAGCTGATTTGGTTTTGGCCCTTTTTAAAGTGCAGGACAAAGCCATCAGCAGCTGCCCCTTTTCCACCAGGTTCAGCATTTTGCTCCCAGTAAAACTTTGCATGTAGTGGGGGGTTCCCTTATGGCAAATTCCAAGAGAAATCAACACAGAAGAAGCCAAATTTTAAGAGCAGTTGAAGAAAATGACCAAGATTTCAATGCCAATGTACAACAGGGCTCAAGTCTCACAACATCTCCTTCCCCAGCAAGGGTATGAGATGCTAAAGCCATTTCTGAGAGATGCTACTCCACTTCTATAATATCCTCTTTATCTGACTTTTCTGCATGGGAGGATTCCTTTAGAATTATTGAGGAGAACCTGTGGATTGCCCTTGAAGTTATCATTGCACTGCTTCAGCCCTTGAGGAGGAACTCTCCTTGGAACTAGATACTTTCTCCTGCAGCCTCAGCCTTTCCACTGCACTCAGCGGTATTTTGGCCTGGGGAAGGGAAGGGGATTGGTCAATCTTCTCATTTCTCTGGTTGTTTCAGCTAAAATATTTTCAAGCCCAGCCAGAACTGCTTCACCTCTGCCAGACATAGTTATAAAAAAAGAGAAAGAAAAAGGAAAACATATTTTAGTAGTTTGGGTTTTTTTTCCTTTCTTCCCTTCTATCTTTATTTTTTTAATAATACTTGTCCTTTCAGGCAGTTTTCTCCTGTCTGATAACCAGCCCCCAGAAGCCTTTCTTTTTCTCCACAGAAATCACTTTTGCCTCCTTACAGCTGCCCTCCAAGACCTGATAACTCCCTGGGATACTGTTGTAATCCCTTGTAGCAGCAGGGTATGATTTTCCAGACAGAAGATTAAGTGCTATTAATGCCGAGAAGGGGGAAGGTGGTGCTGTCCAAGGCAGGACTCCTTACTTCCAATGCCAGCAGCACATCCCCGAGTTTGGATGTGATGGGGTGGATGCAAGACATGCAGCTTATCCCTAGGGATGCCCTAGGGATGTCTCTAGGGATGTCCCAAGCCTCTGCCAGCACAAAATGAACAGCAGAAAGCTCGCCCATGTGAGGACAGACTCACCACAACCCGCCTGTGTTTCCCCTGCAAGTCCCAAACACGGACCATACTCAGGCCAAAGTGCTTCTGGCATGAACTTCTGCTGCTCCCCATCAGCTGATTAGTGAAAATACATCCCAACCACAGCCTATGTGAACCCTCAGAGCAGAAGGAGACCATGGTCAGACAATACAGGTGCAGGGGAACTTGGGTGCCACAGCTGATGGGACAGGTGGCCTCAATCACCACAGCCCTACCTGGAGAAGAAAGTCAAAGAGAGCCAGGCGGCTCCATTCGCTGGGTGGGATGATGGAGCAGGGAGTGTCCCTGGCCACCAGCGTCGGTCTGTGGGGCTGCAGCATCTCCTGGTACTGCAGCCATCCCAGGGCACAGGAGTTCTGGTCATTGTTGGCATCCTCCAGGTGCTGGAGGTCAGGAGCCCACCAGATGATGGGGCGCAGGGCGCCGTTGGTGTAGCTGTAGGGCAGGAGGCGGCTGGAGAAGCGCCGGGCCACGGCGGGCAGGCTGCGGTTCAGCCCCAGCACCCTGTCCAGGTGGAAGGCCAGCACCTCGTACAGGTCCCCAGGGCGCTTGATGAGCCCACAGAGCCCATCCTGGCAGTCTCCTTCTGGGCTGGCTGGGGAGACATCCCCCTTGGCGTCCCCCTTGGCGTCCCCCTTGGCGTCCCCCTTGGCACGCAGCCCCACTCGCATGACTTGCCCGTGGCCAGGGACACGGGTTTTGGAGACCACCTGCCCCCTGGACAGCAGCCACATCTTCTGGAGGTCATCAGCAGAGAGCCATGGAGGAGTGTCCCTCTCCACCCCCCGCCGCCTCCTGCTCCGGCCAGGGGCCTGCTCCTGCCGTGGGTGAGTGCGGGGCATGGGGACCCCTCTTCTGTAGGGTTGTCCTCCAGACAGGGGGACAGCCACCTCCCTGGGGGGCCCTGGCGGGGACGAGGGCAGCAGTGGGAGCAGGGAGTGGTCCGGTGCTGGGGGCAGGTGGATGAGAGCCAGCAGGGCCAGGGCCAGCAGCACCCCGACAGCTGCTGGGGCTGGGGGCTTCATCCCCGTCCTTCGCCACGGTCGCTGGGCCTGCGGGGACAGAAAGGTGGAATGATGCTGGAGTGTTACTGCAGGCAGAGCCCTCGGTGGGGTTTGCTTCAGAGAAGCAGCCCCTCTGCCTGTGTGATCCCTGCAAGAGGCATTCCACAGCACTGTGCCATGAGTTGTGCCAGAAATTAGCTGCAGTCCCTTCAGAAGCAAATCAGAGCAAGGGCTCACTCCCCACACAAAGGTTGCCATATCTGCAATACTGAGGTACAGGATGACCTTATGGGCAATAAATTTTTCATGGTCAAATATTTCACTTTAAAGACTCAAGAAATTAAAAAAAAAAAAAATAGACCAAACCAGAGCAAATTCCTATCTAAATGTGAACACTTTCCAGTTCCTAAGAGGTTTTATTTTTCAGACCTTACTCTGGGCACCCTCACTGGTTCCTATTCTGGTTGCACACTGAACCCATAACTTGGATATCTCGATGTGTGCTGAGACAAGGTCTCTGGAGCTCTGCCTACCCCTGTATCTGGCAAAAGCAAGGCAGCTCCAAGTGTCAGTAAAGACCTGTGACTGGCGATGTTTTAATAACAAGGGTGCAAACTCCTGGAGGGCAGTAACACCACTCCCATGAAGGCAGCCTGAGAGAATTGGGCTTGTTCAGACTGGAGAAAGCTCTGGGGAGAACCTACAGCACCTTCCTGTGCCTAAAGGGAGCTGTGGCTACAAGAGAGCTGAGAGGGATTTTTTACAAGGATGTGGAGTGACAGGACAAGGGAAAAGGACTTTAAACTGAAAAAGAGGTTTAGACTGGATATTAGGAAAAAATTCCTAACTGTGAGAGTGTTGAGGCGTTGGAACAGGTTGCTCAGATAAGCTGCGGAGGCCTCATCCCTGCAGCATTCAAGGCCAGATTGGATGAAACTCAGAGCAACCTGGTCTAGTGGAAAGTGTCCTTGCCCATGACAGGTGGGTTCAAATTAGATATTTTAAAGGTTCACTCCAACCCAAACCTTTCTATGAGTCCATGATACAATCTATGCTATATGTAAAACCCAAAGTGTTCTGATTCCCAGCACTAAGGAACTGCCTTTGAACAGCTGGGGCTGCCCTAAGCAGAGGACATTCCCCTTTAGGCTGAGGTAGAGGGCAGTGGTGGGGCAGCACTGTGACATTCTCCAAGCCAATCCAGTCCCTGGGCCATGCTGCACCCTGCCTCATTCACTCTGGTTTGGGCAGCCTCACACACTTCAGGAGGTCAGAGCCACAAAAAGCACCTTGGCACCGTTTCTCTGCTTTCAACAGGCATTTCCAAGCTGCTCAAACCCACACTGGAAGTCAAGACCATGGTCAAGTGGATACATTTTTTTCCAATTATTTATTTTGGAAGCACAAGCATATCCATGGCAGACACAGCAGGACAATATTTTGCCAAAGAAGGGATAAAAGACTGTTTATAAGAGGAAAAGCTTGAAAAAAATAACTAAAAAGCTGGAGAGGTGAGAGCCAGCAGCCAGAATTACTTCCAGAAAGCAGCTGGGCAAGCAAAAGCACTCCCAGCTCTGGGGCTTTTAGGACCATAGGCTCCCACTGACCACAGGGACCCACCACCAGCACAACTCCTGCCCCAGGAGCAGCTGCCCCAGGCGGCCCCAGTGCATGAGCTTATGAGCTGACACAGCACTGTCCTGAAATCCACCAGGATTCATGTCCTCAGCATGGGGAGACTGCTTCAGACAGCCCCCTGGTGAGGAGCCACATCCCTTGCAAAGACACTACATCAGCTGAGGTGGGTAAGAGGAGGCACCGACTCACTGGCCTCAACCACAGGGGGTTCCTTCCGTGCCTCCCTTCCAAGGGCTGAGCTGATTTAATGCAGTTTGTAAGAGCTATTGATGCTGCACTTGGAGTGATTCAGCTTTATAGTTCTCACTTAATTGCTTCTCTCCCAGAAATACAATGTAGTGCAGCAAAATATATCTGCTGGGCCGAATCCTTTTTTCAGACAGGGTTTACACCAGCCTCTGCCAGGAACCAGGGGCTGTCTTGTACAGGGCTTGGGACCTGCCAGGGGGCCTCTGCTTTATCTCTTCCCAGTGTGGAAAGGACCTAATCCAGGATGGGACTGTCCAGAGAGGGATATCCTGTCCTAGATCACCAGCGGGGTTGTTCAAGGCTTGGCATTAACTGTCCCAGGCACCAAACTACATGGCTAAATCATCGTCTTCAGTGCCTTTCTGGGGAGGAGATGAGAATGAGCACCCCTAAACACTCTGAGGGACAGCAGGACTTCTGTCAAGAGGCTGGTTGTGATGCCTCCCCAGCTCTCTCCTACTTGGATGGGATTTGCTGTGGAACCAAAGCCAACGCCAAGTGAAACAGGCAACACCCAAGCTCAGTTACTCAAAACCTTCATGCCCCGGATTTCAAGCAAATTCTGCAGAGTGCAGACACACATTCTTTCCCAAACACCTGCAATCCACGTCTGGCCTCCTGAGCAAGAGTTTAGGGGAGGTGCAATGTCTAAATCCTAGTTTAACCATAATAAAATAACTCTGTGGCATATAAAGGGCTGATCCTGGTATCCTGATCCCACACTCCTTTCAAATCATCACTGTAAGTGCCTTACAATCTGTTCCTCTGGCCTCAAAGTATGCTGAATTAGCAGCAGTGGTATCTATGGAATCAATCCCAAAGGATAAGGCTAACTGTAAATCTCAGTATTCCCATCTGCATCCAGCCAAGTCCCTTCCCAATCTGTGCTTTCTTGGGCATGTTTTCCCAGCACCTCCCCTGTCCCACCCTTCTGGAGAGACACAGCCCATCCCACTCTCACCAAAACCTCCATAACCCTTTTCTTCAGCACAGAGGATTTTCAGAGTGATTGCTTTTGTTATCCAGCTGATAATAACCCTCTGGTTGCTTATACCATCTCTGGGTATCCAAAAAGCCTGTCTGCAAAAGCTTCCAGTATCCTGAGGGGAGAATGCATGTGGCAGCCACATGGAGAGCCTTCAAAACACGGCAGGAGAAATCCTTTTAACACACAGCCAGAGAAGAGAGTATGCCAAATGGATGGCAATGATTGCTGGGTTTTTAATGTCAAGTCAGTTTACAGTCCAAGTGGTTAAGGAATCATTATTGTCCAAACCCACTTTGCCTTCCTTGTCAGTGAGCTTGGGATTGGGCATCACAAGTTAGAGCCCCATCACTTCCCCACCCTGAACTTGAAACCCTGGGCTGTGAAGTTGGGCAAGGGCCAGTGCAGGCTCCCTTTCCCAGCGCTGTTTGGGCTTCCCTGCCACATCATCAACAAAAAGAAACAAAAAAGGTGCAAGTACAGCCTCTGTGTTATTTTTGGCAGTTGATATTGCAAATTTAATAATAACCTGGGTGATAAAACATTGCAGAAATAATACTGTATTTACAAGCCCTGGGTAAATACTTTTCCAAAGAGTCTTTCTCTGAGCCCATGCTGTAAAAAAACGCTGCAGTTTAAGCTATGGCTTCGATTCAGCCCGAAATGCAAACCATACGTAGAGCTCTGCTTTGCCAGGCTGACATACTGACAGTACAGCACGTCTTTGCCAGAAATTAGGTCCTTTTCCCAGCAGGCAAAATCCATAAAAAGGCTTAAGAGAGGTACTACTTGTTCCAGGATGCCAATAAGTAAATAATATATATTCTCACTCATCAGAAGGACATATAGCACAGCCCGGGCTCTGAAGGCACAATGGAGAGCTGTGCAGCTTTGATGCTAGGAGATAAAACTTTCTAAGTCTAGTTGGGGGTGAAGTGGGGGAGGGTTATCCTTGACATTGTATTCCCAGGATGCCTGAACCTTGGCAGAATTTGAAGCAGAGAAGCCTGTTTTCAATTTCTTTTCAAAGTGCATCAAATTGGCTTTGTTGAGCTTGAAAGAAAAGAAAAACAAACCCCAAACTTCATTATCCAAGAATGTAAGAAACAGCCCTGAGACTAGAAAGATGCCACGGAAATACGTGGCTGTTGAAAACTGGGTTGATTCCTGCTTTCCTCTGGCACTCAAAAGAGTCCTCCCGCCCCTGCACCGGCACTGCAAGACCCCTTCAGCAGGAAATCCCACTGTCCCAAAGAGGTGCCCAAAGGAACCAGGATGGCTCAGCCATGGCCGTGTCACTCCTGGCCACCTGCCTGCCCTAGACTCCCAAGCTCAGAGGAGTTTGCCAAAGGCAAGCTGCTGATGAGCAGGTTAAAGACAGGCCTGTTCATTTATCTGGGTGCATTCTGCATGGGGGTGCAACACACAGAGCCGTGCTCACCCTCCCAGCTCCCTGCTCCCTGCCCGCCCAATGAACCGCAAAACCGCCCGGGCAGCAGGAGGTGCAGCCTGCCGTGACCAACTTTAACAAAGACTGCTTGAAAAACAAGTGGGAAATCTTCTCTGCCTGCCCCCCACCTCTGGGAATGTCTCCAGAGCCTTGCACCCACACACGGTGCTCGCAACAGCTCCCGGTGCAACGGGAGAGCAGGCACGTCAGTCAGATCTGGGACTGGATCAGCTTCTTCTTTTTCATATTGTGCAGGAGATTTTCTTGGTTTGTTAAGAGCACGGCACGTGGGCTGTAGACCCAAAACCGTGCTGAGGACATGGAAGGAGAAAAAACCTCTCCATCCCCAGAGTGACTCTGGGCAAGTCTGAGCAGAAGGAAATGCTTGGCAGCGTCCGTCGCCCATCATTCAAGTGCCTAAGTGCCTTCCTGTATTATCCTGCTCAAGGAAGATAGATGGCTTGCAGAGTGAGAATTTATTAAAGACAGCTATTAAATGATGATTGCCAGTCCCAAAGGGTAGCTCTGGCTCAGAGAGGCTCCCCAGGAGGGCAGGTCTGCTGTGTTCCCCCAGCACATGGGGACAGCACCAACATCTACATCGCCATGGGGCATGAAGAGCATGACAGTCCTTCATCTGGCCTCATGATCCATCAACGTGGCTGAAATTCCTAGCAGACCCACACCAGCTCTGTGTCTGGGCCTTTTTCCCTCCAGAGATGAAGGTCTTTTTCCTCAAAAATGCCCTTCAAGAGGGGAGAACCATGACCCCACTATATTTCGGCACTCTGCTGACACCGTGAAGACCATCCTGCTTGGTTCCAGGACAGGGATGTGGCAGGTAGGCCATGCCTGTCTGCTCAAGGTGCTCCTACAGCACCACTTCTACACAAGTGGCTTGGGGAGTTCAAGCCAGGCACTGAGAAGGTGGGAAAGGGGACTGCTCCTGTAAAGCCTATGAAATGGAGTCACAGCAAACATTGGGTCAGCTGAAGCTGGGGAGATGGAAATGTGATACATCACCACAGGATTCTCTGCAGAATCAGCAAAGTCCTCAGAGATGGCACACAAACCTCCCCACCAACATCTCCAAAACCAAACCAGAAAATGACTAAGTTAAATTGCCTGGGGTGAAACCTTAAAACATGCTGTACTTTGCTAAATTTTGGACAGTCTGCAAAGTTTCTGGGATCATTTATAGCCTAAGTGAGAGACAAGTGTGTTTTGCACTAGCACAGGGCAGCACTCTGGCAGCAGCATAAACGGATGAAACAGTGTTGGCACCGTTCAGTCTGAGCACTGACTTCGAAGAGATGGTGCCAACACACCACCTTTAACTCAAATAATGTTGCCTTCACAGTTCTTCCCAGTTATCACTACGGCCTTGGGCCAGCAAATTATAAAAGCCTGGAAACCTTCAAGCTCCACAGCCTCTCTCTAGTAATAACCTGGCATGTCCTTGGCTCCAGGCCATGCATCAGCCCCTCGAGCTTTTTGCTTCCCAGGGATGAAATGTCCTGTTTCTTGCTCTGAACCTACCACCCAGACTGACTGTTTCAGGTTTTTGGGAGGCTCCTTGCCCTGGAGATTCTCCTCTGCACAGCCATAGGCTGAGCACAGCCCCTTCTCACATATCCATCATCCAAAGGACCATTTTGAACAAAACCTTCAGCCATAGCTGTAAACTGCTCTGTTTAACAGTGATATTCCCATTGCACTGTCTGCTCCCAGCTAAGTGCCAAAGAAGTACAACAGAAACACAGGCTTGTAAACTCCTTGCCTTCTCCAGGAGTAGTTTACAAGAGTAGCAGGACTCCCAGCATCCCAAATGTCCTGTTCAGTATCTCTGAAGAAGGAAGACCTGGAGCAGGAGACAGAGGACACACCTTGAAGGAAACAGATGGCCAGCACCTGGCTGGAGGACACCACACCGTGGGGTACAGCTGATGCAGTCAAGGTCAGGGCTGCTGCTTGGGGGGACCCAGAGGGGACACACACCTTGTCCTGCACCTGGTGTGGACTAAAGCCCTGCAGGGTACTGGCAGGGACTTTCTTGTCCTGTGATGACACCGTCCTCCACCCCAAATCACGTGATTTTCACCAAGCAAAAGGAGAGATTCATAATTCTCCTCACACCCACTGTGTAAATCTCAGCTTGCAGACAGTTAATACTCAGCTCTGTGTGTGGGATGGACAGGGAGTTTTTCATCCTGGTGCTATGTACACTGCAGCTCAGGACCACTCTGGTTTAATCCCAGAAGTCAACACAAAGCACCACAAAAATAAACAGTCTCCACGATGCCACACTTCTTCTGCTTAAAGTAAGCAAACTAAAAGCTTTCAGATGCCTTATCTTTCTCCTATTTAAGTTCAGAGTCAGGGCATTTACTGCAGACTCTTGCACTTAGCTGGATCTTCTACTTCTTGGAGACACATCTCCCAAGAGATTGATTGCAATCTTTCAGGACACGTCCCTGAGATGCACAGGTCTGCTGTCATTCGCATGTGCAAACAACTCCCTTACTTTTCACCACTAAAAGTGATATCAACCTGCACACAAATCATCCAGATCGCTGAGGACCTGAAACAGCATCTCATGTTCACAGGAGACAGTGAGGACCTGGGCAGCTCTGAATGCATGACTGTCCTGCTATCCCCATGGGACAAGGGAGGTCCTCCTCATCTTCCCTCCTCTCCCTCTGCTGATTCCTCTAACATAACCCTCACACTTACGTGAGAGCAGCACAACCTAGAAATTCCTGGCAGGGATGTCAAGGAGGGAAGGCAGCAGTTTTGGGAGGCTGTTGCTCCCTCACTCCACCACTGCCGTGCAGGCTCCTGCCAGGTTTCCCTTTTCCCCCTCCCCTCGTCCCAGTTTCCTGGCCAGCCTGTTGCACTCAGCTCCGTAGGTTTTCAGAGCAGCTTTCCCATCTGCCTGCTGAAGCAGCAAGTAGGGGGCCCCTTCCCCAGTGAAACAGATGTGGCTTGCCTTTGTGCAACATCTGTGCCTCCTGCCCCGCTCATTTTGAACAGTCTTGCCTTTGTTTCTGAGAGGTTGTACGGGGGATGCTTTGGAGGAGGGCAGCAGCCTGTGGCCCGTGGGCTGGACTCCTTCCCTTCAAGTCCCACACACAAACTGCCTCCAGTCCCGAGTTTCTTCTGGGGAAGAAGAATATGCTTTGTTCCTGTGGCATTCTGGAACTGACAGTCCTGCTCCTCAGCAGGTTCCAGCCACAGACCACAGCTTAGACTCCTTTGGGATTTCCAAACCCAGGGACGTAAGGACTGGAATCCGGGAGCCATGGACCCCCATAACTCCCCTTACCCCGGTAGCTTCCCTTGCTGCACCTCTGGGCTGCTCACCAGCTCTGGTTTGGCATCCCCAGAGGGGTGCTGCAGCTCCTCTGCACATAACAGAGGCAAAGAGCAGAGGTGCTAGAAAGCCATGCCCCTCTTGCATATGTTCTGGGCTGTGTTTAGTATGGGGAGGAATACATTACAATAAAATCACATTTTATTTCCTCCTGCTCCTGATGCATTTGCCAATCCTGCTTGTGAGTGCCTGGAATGCTGCTCTCACACATTCTGGCATTTGGTTCAGTTTTATTTATTTTACCAGAGGTCATGTTTTTTCTGTATTTTGGGGAGGAGGGATTTTGATCCACTTATTTTCAGTTTTTCTTTCTAACTGGTGGGCCAGCACCAGGGAACAGGAATGCTTGTTTGGTGCCCACTGGAGGCTCACAAAACCCTCTTTGGGGTGTTGGCAAGGAGTAGCACTGGATTCCCGTGTTGGAGTTTCAGTGTAGGTTGCCCAAGTCAGACAGTTGGGTTTCCCTGAGCTGACTGTCAGGTTTTTTTCTTCCTGGAGAGCAGGAAAGTGCATTCGTGGGATTCCGAAGGGGAGGGAGAAGGAGGAGGACAGCGGGGCCTTTCAGCCCTGTGGGCTTTCTTCAAAACAGAATTGTTCATACAAGCCCTGGCCTCAGCTGCAGAAAGGTAACCCTATTCCCCTCCTGTTAAGCCATTACATCTGAAAGAGAAAACAAGGGCAAGAAAACGGCTTGCCACTTGGCTCTGGGTCCCACAGACCCCAACCCGGGCGAAGCCTGCAGGCAGCCAGCCCCCATCCCACATCTTCTCCTAGCAAAATCCATGGGGTGAGCAAGCAGAGCAAATGTGGTACGAGCATTGGTGCAGCCAGGCTGGCAAAAAAGGGGCTTTTCCTTCATGGTAAGGCAAGTAGCTGCAGGTGGGCTGGAGTTACCGAGCATTGGAAATGGAGGGAGTGATTGAGGCATCTGGAATCTGTGCCAGAGGATTAATACAGTGTAATCCCCCTCGTATTTAGAGTGCCTGATACTAGGCAAAAACTAGCAACTGGGAACTACTTGCTGGCAGATTTTGAAGCCAGAAGAGAGAAGATGTTTCTGTGATGCAGTCATCCCCCAGCACTCTCTGCTGCGGCAGGTCGGGCATGTGCGGCGGCCAGATCCAACAAGGAGCCGGCTGCAGCCGAGCTCTCCATACCAACAGGGGAGCTCACAGCTGGCACCCCGCTGGCTTTCTGCAAGGGATCACCCTCCTGGTGATTTTGAAAGGACTAAAAAATCATCTGGAGCATTTTGTTTGGGGTTTTGCTGCAAATGAAGTGACAAGATGATCAGCTGGGGGCATAGCCTGGATTTATTCCTCACGACCACCACTGCCCTGCCTACAGATGCCCAGAGCAAACCCAGATTATGGGCAAAATCAAAGCAGTCAATGCAGGAGTTCACAAAGGGGAAAGGACTGCAGAAGCAAACCTTCTCTTGCCAAGGAAAAATGGAAATCCTGGCAAAAAGTGAATACCCCACTCTCATATGGGAGACTACACCAGGTACCTGGCTCAGGCTGTACAGGCTTTGAAAGACTTCATAGTGAAGGCTTGTACAGAAAAATATTACTACAGACAGAAAGCTGCTATGGGGAGAGTTGCCTTGCTTTTCCCTTTTACAGGGAGGAGTTATCTCCAAACCCAAATGGGTAACACAAGCCCCAGCCTTGTTATTTTTTTCCTGATGCTGAAGTTCATGATGAAACCCAAAGCAGCCTATGCAAGCTGTAGGATGGAAAGTGTAAAGCATGACACTAGTGTCCCACGTACACAAACACACACTCCAGAGAAGGCTGGCACAGCAGCATTGTCCCCAGAGATGCTCTGAGTCATCAGCACACTCTCCAGGACATAAAAATGCTCCAGTGACACAAATGACCAGTTTCTGGCAGCAGCACCCGGCATCTCCTCAGCTCATCCGCCACAGGTTTGCAATCCCTGCCCAACACAAACTTGGCAAGGGCTGAGGTGGTGGAGCAGGGACAGAGCCCCCCACCCCAGTGCAAACTCCCTGGCATGACACCCCCCTTTCCCCCAGGGGGCAGGGGTAATGGGCGTGGGGGGACCAGCCCAGCCCAGCTGATGTGTGCTTGCTCAGATGGGTCTGCCAAGGGATGTTCCAAACTGGAGCACTAGAACTAGATGACATGAAACACCACCCTAAGGTTTGGAATGTGCTACAGATGTGGATAAACCTTCTGATGCTGAGGAAGCACAACATTTCTTGGGAGGGACGTGAAGTTTTCCCTTGCCAAACTGGCCGATTTTGTGGCTTTTTGATGGAAGTGCTGTGCTTTGTCTGGAGCAAACAGAAAGCACAGAGTGGCTCTTCCTGATCTCTATCTGCACTTGGCTGCCTACACCCCAGGCTGTTCGCCTGCCTGAAGCAGTGCCACCTTGCCACTTAAACGAGGTGGGTTTTGGCTGTGGGAGTGTAATCGCCTCCCTGGCTGACAGCAGTGCTTTAGCTACAGCAGCCCCAGGCACCGCCTTCAGGGGCACTCTGACAATCTGCTCTGCCCATCCCTAGTGCATTCTTACAATCTGCTTAGTCCATCCCTAATGCTTTTAGGGACAGAAAAGTGCTGCAGCCGTTCCCTGCCTTGCTTGCCTCACCATGCTCTGACCCTCCGAGTGGTCCCGCACAAGCTGCCCCCAGGATGGAGACACCCAGGTCACGCCGTGGTACTTCATCCCATGGGGCAAACCCAGCACTGCTCCCCACTATCAGCTCAGCAAGGAAACCCCTAAATCCTACCATGTCTCGCAGCAGCAGCAGCAGCAGCAGCCGGCGCGCTCCTCCTCATGTGCTTCACCGCCCGTGTGCGACACAGCACACGGTCACCTCCTCAGTCGGGCGCCTATGGCACTCCCATACGGCACCAGCAACCCACACAGAACACGTTAAAAAAAATTAAATAGAAATTAAATATATATATATATATATATATATATATATCTATCCAGCAACTAATCGGCCTGCTTCCTCTCCCCAGGCCATCAATCACAGCCAGGGGCTGTCACCCAGGGGTGCCCCTCCGGGCTCTCCACAGCCCCTGCTGCCCAGCTCCGCATTCCAGGGGCTGCTGGGCTCCTGTCACCACACGCCAGCGAGTGCCTCCGCTTCCCTCTGGGCGGGAGGCTACCCTGCAAACTTCAGCTGGGAGTTTTCAAACTCTGCCTCATCCCAGACCCACCTCCCTGTGGGGAGGGGAGTGGAGAGGCTGGGAAGGGGGGAACAGGCATTTGAAAAGTCTCTTTTTCACAATAAAAGCCCTTCTTGTTGCTTTTTTTTCTTTTTCTTTTTTCTTTTCTTTTGTTTTGTTTTTCAATACCAAGGGCCAATTTGAGCCATAAGGAGATGAAGATACACATACTCCTCCCAAGCCCATTTGTTCCCAGTGACCCCGGTGCCAGCCAAGTGGAGGGACCAGTGGAGCCCCAGGGGCCACAGGGACCCAGAGCCAAGAAAGCAAACCAGAAGTCTGCTCATCAATGCTCAAGAAAATGCTCTTTGCAGGACTTATTTAGCATTTCTTTGCCTTTCGGTAATGGTCCAGCAAAAAGCTGTGCCACATCAGTGTCTGGAGTGGATCCAGATGTGGGAGATTTCTTATCTGCCCAGAAGGTATTAATGCATTAAAACCACTTTTCGGGTGCTCAGGCACCTGTTTTTCTGGGACACACAGTGCCTGCAGGCAGCCAGGAGAGGGGCACAGGGGAAGAGGGCCCTCACCACACCCAGCAGTGCAGACAGCAGCACGCAGAGCCCTGCAGTGCCCCGTGCAGTTCCCCCACCCAGCACCTGGTGTAGGTGCATCCTTGGTGCCATTCCTCAGGCCTCTGGGAGAAGAGGGTCTGGAGGCATTGCTTTGGAAAGCAGTGTGTTCTTTCAAGAGCCCTCCATGCCCAAACAGGACACACGGGCAGCTGTCAGGCTACAAACCATTTTTGTTTCATGTAACTTTCCCCTTCCAGCCTTGGGCTGTGGCCAAGCAAAACCCATCAGTCCTCCACCATGGCAGGTGACACTGCCAACTGCTCCAGCAGTGGCTTCAGCTCCAGTCAGCCCAGCTTGGGGACAGGAGGAAACCCTCTGTCTCAGCAGATGTGGGGGCTCTCCAGATCCCTGACCTGTTAACTACCTCCTCTAGGAAACCATGAAACAAACCAGGTTGATCAGCATTGTTCTTTACTGATATTTGTAGATTTTAAAAATCTGATAAAGGCACAGTACAGGCTTTTGTGAGGTATAATGAAGATATGGTGGTCTGAAAAGAGAAGAGGATGAGGCTGAGGGAAACTGTGCCAAGTCACTTGACCCAGGCAGCACAGGAGGACGGTGACAGACCCAGAAGGAGTCTCCTGTGTCCCCAAGCCCCATTCTAGCTCCCTAACCATGCACAGTCCACATTTCACATTCATTTCACAAGGTGATGCAACACATTGGGTGTAAACAACGATGGCAACCCCGTGCTCTTGCCCAGTGTGCTCTTGTGCCAGTCCCAGTGCCCCAGGGCCTTCATGCCCTCTTGGTTCAGTGAGTGCATCTTATCTTAATATGGTACATCTCCCTACCCTTTCCACTGCTACTCAAAATTATAGTTAAGAAAAGAAGTGGTTTGAAGGTTACACACCAAAGCAGTGTGCCTGCTTTTGGCTTCAGCACACCCCACTCCATGCCATCTTTGGGAAATGAGGAAGGGGTGCAGAAACCAAGCCCTGCATCCTCCCCTCGCTGCCTCCACCAGCCTCATTGACCCCGCTTGTCCTGGACACTGCAGCATTGAACATCCTGAAACACTTCCCTTGAGGCCAGTTCCCTGGGGGCAGAGAATAACCTAATCCTTCTAATACAATCAGCAATATGAAGCAATTAGCAATAACCTACCATTGGCCTTGGCACAAAGATGGACAGAGCGAGGGCCAGGGAAGGGATCTGCAGGGCTCCGGGGGCTGAACCCTGTGCATCACAGCTCGTCAGTGGCACCTCATTTCGGAAGTGTCTGCTTTCATCTCCCTTTCCTAATTTTGAAATGATTTAATTTATATGCAATTTTCTGTCAAAATGATTCCTGTCAGTGCAGCGGCTCTGCGAACCTTGACTGACAGGCCGAGCGCTCCGGCTGCTCTCTCAGGATTGCCTCTCCCTACAAAAAACCTCTTAAAATGCACGCCTGACATTTGAGGGATTTGACATCAGAAACAGGCTTGGATGGCTGCTGTAGCAGACAGACTTAAGTGATCAGTGGCCAAACCAGTACGGTAAACCTAGTGGGCCTTGAAACAAATGCTCCAATCTGGCATTAAGGAATTTCAAAAAGTTTATTTTCCCCCTCCTTCCCCTGCTTTTTAATGACATTTACCATGCAAAAAATCAGATTTACAAAGCAGACCTAAGAACCAAGTCCATTGTAGACCAGTCTCCTGAGGAGGACTCCCCAAATCCATAGGACTGTGACTACCTTGTACCTGAGCTGGGTAGTCCTAAGCCCACCACTGCAGCCCCCAGATCCCATAGATAGCATCCCTGCTACCACATTCTGGAAAATCAGTGAATATGTGAGCAGTGGAAACCGCTTTTCTTCTCTCCTATTTCTTTTCTATCCCCTGACCACCTCTCCTCACATTCTCACAGACATTCTTACTCACATACACATAGATTTCGCTGACTTTTCTCTGACTTCAGCTGAGTCGATCCTTCAATCAGACAGACACAAAGCTCTGCAGGATGAGGGACAGTCCCCACTCCAAGAAACTTCCAAGAGATGTAGGCAACAAAGAGGGATGGAGGAGAGCAGGGAGGTGGGACTGCACCCAGCTTGCAGGCAAAAGTACGAGTCTCCAAAACAGGCACATCTCACACCAGGTGCTCAGGCCAGCTGACCTACAGTTTCCAATAGCAAAGGTTTCCCGAGCCTGATCCCTCTCACCTTGCACTGAGGCAGGAGGAAAAGCTGTTCTGTCCCTGTTGCAAGGCACGGAACAGCAGTGTGGGGGGGCTCAGTTTGCTGGTGTCTCCTGGCAGATCCAGCTTAGCCAGAAGCAAGTACTTTGAAACAGGAGAGCTGAGACCTTTCCCTAGGGTTCTCTAAGCAAGCCAAAATCCAAGAAAACCAATGGAGAGCAAAGAAGGCCGTGGGTGCAGTTGCACCCACAGCAGCACCTCTGTGCTCCCTCCAATGACTCCACTGTAGGCACTAGCAAAATCTTCTGGTATAACCCTGACTCCATTTCATAGAGACTGACTTGCCTTTCCACTTGCTTGTCCTCATAAATAAATGCCTGCTGCAGAGGGATGAAAATAGGCTGACTTCTTCTTTTTCTTCTTTCCCAGAAATACTTTTTTTCTTTCCCTTTCTGTCCCAATGGACCTGCATTCATTTCTCCCTTGGGAACTAAAGACAGGCAGTGGAAAGGGGACAGATTTCAAGAGCTGTCAAGGAAAGTTATTCTGCCTCTCAGAAAGTAAAGCTGAAGGGTTTTTTTTTCCTTTTAGAAAAGTGTGAGGCTCTAATGGGTTTGAGGGGCTATGAATATGACTTTTCACATCTGCCAAGATAATTATAAGCTTGAATGAATTTCTGATACACAAACCCTGTCCAGATAAATCATACCTATCAAGCACTGATTAAAAACAAGCTATTCAGAAAGCCTTCAAATTTCTCTTCCCTTCCCACCCCACTATCTCCTCTGTCTGTCGGTAATGGGTCTCAGTGCTTTACTAAGGAACTGTAGAGGAAACCCTGGTACTTCACCCTTTCTTTGCAGGAGGTGTGAAAGAGACAGGAAATTAAGGCTGTAGAGATCAAGCAGAATGAAGAGAGATTTGGGCTCAGACTGGGTCTGGCACTGGGACACAGAAGATGCTGAGAAGCGGGTAAGGTGCAAAACTGAGTTTTGCATCTGGTTTTGAAGCATGACATGAACCCATGCCCCACTTCCCCAGTCAGTATCCCTACAGGGGACAAGCAAGAGTACCTAGCTCAGAGAAAAACCTGGATGTGGATGATTTCTTTCAGTTCACTGTGTGTGGGAACGACTTGTGCATCTCAGGTTTTCCTCATTGCTCACACGGAAACAAGCCCACCCAAGTCATTTATGGAATGCACTGAATTTTTGTAAATATGCTGAAGAAGCTGCACTCCCCCAATGTGGTAATTAGAGTAAATTAATGCCGCTGGGATGCCTTTGTCACCGTTTGTCTGACTCAAGACAAAAGGCAGGGAGGTCACATCCTGAAGGGAGAGTAATCCTTTATGAGCAGTGTTTAAGATGCCAGAGAAAACAATAACATCTGCAGAAGAACCACACGTTCCCTCAGTGCACAGGCTTTATACTTCCCACAAATACCTATTGTATCCTCCTTGTTGTCATGACTCAAGCACAAGCATATGGAGGAAGGGACAAAGAGTTATTAAGTCCTTCAGAGGTGATTACTCATTCCTCCAATTTAACATTTTAGATAAACGCTACAAACTCTGAATCGCTTGTTAGAACACAGTACTGTTTTTACAGAACATGAGCTGAGTCAAATGAGTTAGGGTTCTCTTTTCATTTTTTAATTTCTAAGGGCTATTTTTAAAGCTCCCATGTTCAGTGAGAAAAAAAAAATCTTACCACCCATGTTCCATGTCCAAAAGATATTTGCTGTGTTATTAGAGAAGAAACTTTTTCTTAGCCTGCTCCTCCAAGAAAAGCTGATCACTCTGCATCACTAAGGGCTTCAGCCTCCATCCTCCACCAGCTTTTGGAAACAATTGAACTTCAGCCCCATGTGAAAACAGTCACTGACAATCTAGCTGTGTTGTGGCATCCCAAGTCCATGGGAGAGGGTGAACCTTCCAGGCAGCACAACATGGGTGCCCCAACAGGGTTCCAAGGCACTGGGTTCCATTGCTCCCAGCAGCTGGTATAACAACTTGAACTTCAACACTGACTTTCTACCTGTATTTCACCCCAGACTCCTCTGTCCTCTTCAGTCACTCCTTCCCAAGGCAGGGATCCCCCCTTTTTAAGCCTTATCTTTTCTTCCTCTCTCCTTCCCCTTTCTAGATATAAACCCCAGCACTCCAATTAATCTGAAACACCATTTTTTTTTTGGACTGTCACCATGTAAAGCAAGAGATTCAGATTTCTATTATTTAGTATCCCACTAATCCTGCACCATCTGCAATCTTCACTAGCAAACAAATGTGTGTGTGTCTGTGTATCCTTAACTTGATCACTGTTTGAAAATACAGGATGCTGGATGAAGAACAATTCCACCCCGCTGCATACAAAAGCTTTAGCACTGATGTCTCATTTTGAGATCTTTGTTGAGACAGTTTCTCATCTAATATGTAAAGCAGTCCCTGTAAATTATATCACCTGCAAAATGGTATGGTGCTCTGTCCATTGGAGACACCCAAAGGCAGATGTGCCCTGCCAGCACAGATGCCATGCTCTCCTCAGGAAGGTGATGGAACCAAAAATGTGTATTCTCTTTCATCTGTTGGAAGCAGCTGGGGAGATGTTTTTCTTTACCTCTTGTAACTCTGGAAGGAGGGGGGCAGGTGCCTTCTGATAATGGGCCAACTGTTAAAAACAGGTGGGGCCTTGCTCCTTATTTCTTTCACCACCCCTCCTCCCTCCAGGGGGATACTTTCTGCTAATGGACCATTAAGGTTCACTAAGGACACATCATCCCATTGTGAGATGCTCCACCCAGTGGGGGGAGCCAACCATTCCTACCTGGATAAAACTGAGACATAGGAACACGAGGTATCTAGTTCCACTGGATTCCCGGAGGAAGACTGGACCCTTCTCACCATCACTGGATCCTTTTCTCTCAGGATCATCTCTACTTCAACAGAACCACATCTGCCACTCCAGGAGGACTTACTGTGGACTGCTTCCAACACCCTGACCAACAAGGTGTCAGGTTGTATCTCTGACTCTGTCAGGGTTATAAGGATTGTTGTTTGTTTGTTTGCTTGTTTGTTTTGTTGTCTACTACATTTGTATTGTTAATATTCCTAGTAAAGAACTGTTATTCCTATTCCCAAATCTTTGCCTGAAAGCCCTTAATTGCAAAATTGTAACAATTTGGAGGGGGTGAGGGGTTTACATTCTCCATTCCAAGGGAAATTCCAGCTTTCCCTGGCAGATGCCTTGTCTTTCCAAACCAAGACACCACGTCAGCTGGCAATCATTACAGTCATAGCTGCTCACTTCTTAACGAAGGCTTTGCCTAGCCATCTACTTGTGCTGATGCCTTGAGAGGCTACCTAGAACAGTGTTAAAGGAATAAAGTAGGTATTTATTAAAAAGGCCTTTTAAGAAGGGCAGTATAAGAGCCTGGCCGAGGCTACACCGAAGATGGATGACAGTCACACATGTTCACACTTTTATAAGTTTTGGTCCATTTATATATTGGGGTTAATTGTCCGATTATAGCTTCAGGTTATGAAGTCCAATCCTCCCAGTTTGCTCTCCTCAATTCACTGTTGTTTACACTTTTTGAGCTTGAAGCTGCAACAGTGTCCTTGGTTCTCAGGTTGGAAAAGGATTGTTTTGTCTAACTACTCTGTGAAGAGGACCTGCTAACACTTTATATGAAGTTCAGTGTTATATACTAATGCAGTACAGAATCTGGATAATATGAAAGCTAAAATTTAAGGCATCAGTGCTACCACATTTATGGAAGGTGGTCAGGAAAAGTCACTCGAAACTCTATCAGCACAGAAAAATTTCCTGAAGAGTTGCAAAATTTGTGCACAAGTTACTTGGGCTTAGAGGGGCTGAGAGTTAGTATTGGGGGTTCAGAGAGCTGCATGGCAGTTTCCCTTGTCTTCCTGAGCAGGAGTTGTTCAAGCTCATCTTACTCTGGATGTGCCTGGGGAGAGAAAAGGAAGCATGGTGTGGCTGTGCAGGGAGCAGCTCAGCTCGTCCCTGCCTGCTCTTGCACCTCACAGACTGGGCCAGGCTGAACACAGGTTCTTCTGCACCATCCAGAGTTCCCTGCATGGCTTAAATCTGCAGGCAGCTTTCAGAAAGCCTGAAAGGGAGCACAGACAATACCAGGTGGGGGCACAGAGCATTGCTGCCTGAGGTTCATGTTAGCAGCCACTGGTGCTGCATGCCCTGCCTCCCCAGAGAGTGACTTGGCTCTCCAAGACATTGCCAGAGGTCAATTCCTACCTCTGCATGTGACCAGGCCAGATCCTGGGGACAGGGCCTGCCCTCCTGGGTTTGCTGTGTGCCAGTGTCCCAAGCCCAGGGGACACCAAGCTAGCATATGACTTTATTTTCCTCAGAGTATACCTCATTTTCCTCAGCAAACCTCCAGCTCTAACCTGCAAGAACACACAGAAACAAGGGGAAAATGAACACAGACTGATGCATAGAACATTTCCATCCCCAAAAAAGGAGAGAAAACAAGACAGAAACAATCTGTTTCTTTTCCTGGAAGGAGTTCTTTGCATATGCTTGAGTTGGGACCACAAAGACACTCTATTGGCTGTGTACATACCTTTGCACTAGGGAAAGTCCTCTGTCACTGTGATGCCAGGATGGGGGAGTGTATGCATTAACACATGGAGCAATCAGGCAGCATTTAATCTGAGAGCTTTGAATTGTGGCTGCTGAAAATAGGGTCTGACCAACATATGGGCTCATGAATCTTTCCTGACAGCCCTGCAGTAAGAGAAGCAAGAAGTGGAGCCTCCTGGTTATAAACTGGTCATGAATAAATTTAGGTTGACAATTAGAAGGTTTCTAATAATCAGGGGATTAGGTTCTGGGAACTTTCAGACAGGAGAGGGAGTGGGCAGTGAACCTTTGTCACTCCCAGTAGAGCAGCATAGGAGAAGAGAGGAGGGAACTGAACGGCATGGAGAATTCATCCTGTCCATGCCCCCAGGGATGGCTTTGTATCAACTGCTAAAGGTACAAAGCAATAGCCCTGGAGCCAAATTTCTCCAAGTTTTGAGTAGAGTGGCCAGAAAGAAAGGTCAGATTGTCAGGGTCTAACTTGTTGGGCATGTTCTCCAAGGACCATGAAGAGACCGAATTTCCTGCCCGAGCAGTGACCACCCGGGGCTGTTTGGCAGTGCCTGTGACCCTGAGCACTCTCATCCTGTGGCATGGCACCTGGACTTTCTTCTGACCACAATCCCAAATTTTCTATAGGATGCTGGAAATTATTATGCACTATGGATTGTGTAGATGCTTTTCAGTCTCCTGTTGGAATAATTGTCCTGTGGCACAATTGCCTGTGTTGACACTTAAATGCAACTCTGCCTCCCTCTCCAGACCTCTGCACCGCCAGCAGAGAGCTGGTATATCCAGTATGAACACCCTTCCTTCCAAGGTCGCGTTCAGGTGTCTAGGAGTTGAGGAAGCCTGTTCACATCTGGGATGAGGATCTGCATGCGTCACCAGCAGCAGCAGCAGCAGCTTGCCAGCCTCTCCCTGGACCTTGAAAAATGCTTCAAGCAAGCAAAAATGATGCCACTTTCAGCTAGTCAGACTTAATTTATTTCATTATGCCATGAACTCTGGGTTTTTTTGCATTATCCACAGAGACTTCCAGGATGAGCTAAGACTCACATGTGCAATGTGAATGAGACAAGCAGTAGAAATAAAAGATAAACAAGGAAGAAACCCCTCCCTGTAGTCATTCAGGGATTCCAGGGAGGAAGAAAAGGAAGAAGGAAAAAGCCCTCGAGCCTATTTTCCATCTCTTCTTTAGAACATTTTTGCATAGCATCTGACTGTGGCCATAATAGAGCTAGCAATTGCCCCTTCTTTTGTAAAAAGGAGGCTCAAACAGTGGCTATAAAAAGTGTTGACTGGTGAGTTATTGTGAAAAATATTCAGATGTTGTGCTCTCCCACTGTGTGTCCTTAGGTAACGCTCCAGCACATCTCAAAGATAATATTCTTTCATGCTATTTAAATATGCACACTATTACTTTTTTGAAGTATCTCTCATTTTCATCAGAGCAGAGCTTCCTAATAAGATCCTGCCACATAAACATTTACCAGGGCACAGTGCCCCAAAACACCCCCCGTGCTTCCCCAGCAACCCAAAGCGAGGGAAGAGCTTGGCTCTGCCACGAGCCGTGATAAGCAGGTCAGGGCCTCTCCTCACTGTGTGAGGAACAGTTCCAGAACTAAATAACCCTGAAAAATACCCTCCAACCAGGGACCACCAGGGAAATGTTAGAAAGTACTTTGTACTGGGTCAATGCACTTCAGGAAGGAGGAAGCGGCTCTGTGCTGGTGGCAATGGCATAATTTTTGTGTTGGTGATCAGCACAAATAGCTGACTGCAGGTGGAAGACTTCTCTAATTTGGATGCATATAGTGGTCTGAAAGTCCATGGTGGAGGTGGAGAGTTTGCCAGGAAGTCTTGCCTGGAGCCCACTCAGTTTTATCATCACTGAAAGGGAGGTGAGTCTTTGTTTATGTAAAACAAGAATATGGTACAGGGACAGTTACACAAAGTGAAGGTTGGGCCACATTCCCACTTAAGGACATCATGAACTGAAAGTGGCATAGCCCCCAGGAATGAAGCTTGTGCAGGGAAAAGGATGTGGGTACATCACCAGTACCCACAGGGCCTGTGTCAAGGCAGGGACAAGGACTGCAGGACAACCAAGGGTGTCGTGTTTAAACTGGTGAAAGCTCACCTTTCTGCTTCAGTGAAGGAAATGCCAGTACAAACTCAAAAGTACCTGAGTGTGACAATAGTATATGCAGCATCAAACTCAAAACAACATAAAAAAATCCCAAATTAAACCCACAAACAAACCAACCCAGCCCCCCTTCATCCCTCCAGAATTTTACAATGGAGTAACAAAAAGCTGAAGGCCTGAAATGAGTAGACCACACAGTCATCCCTGTAATTTGCTCCACTTACCACTTCCTTGTAAGCTGTACTTACTTATATACCAATAATGCTGTGAATAGAAATTAGCACCCCATCATCTCGGTAAAAGGCAGGCACCTGGAGCTTTCAGAGACACTTTTTCAGTGTGCACAGGGGAAAAGCAGAGAAACCTCACAGGGCTGGAAATATTTAAGGGGCACTATAATTGAAGCAAGACAAAATAAATAGAGCTATAAATTAGACCAGATTTGTCACAAGTCCATCAGTAAATGCAGAGTTTTCTCTTCCAAGTCTATTACATCTCAATGAAAAGATTGAAACACATTCAGATGCCAAACACAGACCTGCTAGTCAAGAGCCAAAATTGGGCCCAAAAATACAGCATTTTTCAAGAAGAAATATGCATCACCAGCAAATCAGTTGGCCCAGAACTGTGGCTGGTTCGTGGTAATAGCAGATTTTACACCTTTTAACGACAGATCATGCCAAGTGGTCCAGTCCTAAAATTGCTCATGCTTCCCATGCTTTGCAGCACAGAGGTTAGGACTGGGTTTGCCAAGTACTGGTATCGGTTTAGGAAATACAGCAATTATCTGCTGATCTCAGGGTGGGGGTAAATGCCCTGCTCTGCCCCCAGCAAGCCCACTACACGTTCTGTGTGAAGTGATACGAGAAAAGAAACACAGGGACTTCACCCAAGCTCTTTCTAAACAGCAGACCTCATCTCTTTATGCTCAGCTCCACAAAGTAAATTAAAAAGCATATCCATAGTCCAGCAAAGCACACCTTAGTCAACTAAAAGGCAAAATGAAGAATTGGCTAAGCACGTCCACTGCTCTCAAGTGTTTGTGCCATCCCTTTTGTTTGGCACCTTTCCTTGCACGGGAAGGCAGCACAATTGCCTGGCCTTAGGAAGCACCTTCTGTAGAGCTAACGTTGCCACCGTGTGGTAACCTTCAGAAATAAACTGCACTCCTGTTGTTTTTCGTATTCCCCGTGGCTTTACAAAAACGAAGAGCCAGCCCAGAGGGCTGGACGATGCCCGTGGACTGAAAGGAAGGTGTACTGCTCACAGTACAGACCTGCAGGTTTCAGGGAGGTTTCATGAGCTGCTGAAAGGGGCACCAAATGCTGCCGATATGGAACACCAGGTCAGAAATGCTCAGTGCAGGTACCAAACTCCAGTATATTCTGTTAGTGCTCTTTTCCCCTTTCAGCCAAATAATAAAACAGTTCTCTGACAGGAGAAGTCCTGCTTGTCAGGTGTGGTGTTACAGAGCCCAGTTTTCTTTTAAGGGACAGAACGCTCTCTCTCCCCAGCAGTGCCAAATCTTTAATGCCCCGCTCTCGTGGCACAGTGCTAGGGCAGACACCGCCCTCTACACGTGCTTTATACCACTACCAGGTCGCTCCTCAGGACAATCCCAACTCCCAAGCATTACTGTACACCTTATACCATGGAAAAGTTTCAGCTGCCTCAGTAGCTGCCAAGTGATAGGAATGAAAACACTGGATAAATTGCAGTCATATGCAAAGATGTTCTGGGGAAGACAGCACCTTGAGTAAGTGGTGTAGAAAAAGTGTTTCTGAGCTCCTCATGATTGAAGGCACATCTATTTTCTGTACAGGCACTTTTACCATCTTTTCCCTCAGTCTTATATAACCAAGCTTAACAGCAGTACATAAAAAGTCAGTAACTGTAAGGGACAAATCTTTCACCTTAAAGGACCTCCAGGTTGATAGAACTTTGAAGCTACTTTCAAGTTAAGAGTTTCAGAGTAGGTGGATTTTATCATTTCAAAACCCAATTTAAAATCAAGGTCTCCAGACACTTGAATACGGCTTTTAGTCCCAATTTGCATAATTTCTGAATTTTTCCCCCTTAGCAGTTATATCCCTTCCTATCAACTGTGTGCTTGAACTCTATTTCCAAGGGTATATAAACAGCTCAAGACAACACTTTATACTTCTAAGTGCTTGGGTACGCCTAATGCTGGCTTGAAACAAGCAGCACTAACCACGTACTTAGTAAGAGCACACGTTTTTAACAACATATGCTTATCAGTGTATTTGGCAACATACATTTGAGTATATATATGACAATATAAAGGTCTCACAACCTTCATTCTTTAAAATACATACTTCCTCCTCCAATTTATATTTGACAGAAAAAGTAATTTGCTTTTAAATTACCAGATACCTCAGACTTACAAGACCTCTCCATTCAATGTGAAGAAAATGTATCTCCTGCCGAGAAACTACAGGAGGAAATACAGGAAATTACATGGATGCAGACACTGAGATTTGTAAACATTTTATAATGCAAAGACTAAACTGAGCAGTTCAGTGTTCCAGTTGAACTAATTTTTAGGTCATGTTCCCTTTTACTTGATGGTTTTGAATAAATAGTGGAAATGATATGCTGCACAGTTTAAGGAATTGGGAGTTAATCTCAGGTCCTGACACAAAATCTTACCCTTAAATATTCTAAAAAGCAAGCATACTGAAATACATGCTGACAATTTCCACCTTGTTAATACATCACAAATTACTGTAACTGCTTACAGGGCCAACTAGGGTGTTTGATATCTGAAGCATCCAAGTATTCCAAGGTCACTAAAAAAATATGGGCAAGTTTTTTAGAAGATAATTTAGTGTTTGGACAGCAAACACTGACATTCTGGTATTCCAACCAGAACACATCCTTTCAGCATATGTCTGAATTTATGTAGAACTGTTAGCGTAATTATTTTCATGTATTTTACACTCAAGATTGTGCAAGTAATTTTGTACATTCCCAGCCAATTCCAATAGCAGACTGCTTTTAAATGTCAGGATCTGACCTACTTCAAATAACTGGGAATGCAATTATTTCAACTGGCATTGGGTATAGAGTACTGGGCATAGCATGGCAAAAGCATTTCTGCATGTTCCTGGGGAATATTAAAATCCAACACTTGGACATTAAAAAATGAGACAGACAACAACTCTTGGTCAGAAATAAAAACAAGCATATGACTACAATTTAAATCAAACGTTTGTAATTTTAAAATCAGAACAAGGACACAGAGTTTAACATAATGAGAAGTTCGTTTTATTTCTGTGCCTTCTGTGCCTTCGGTGCTGGTGCCTTCTCTGGCTTCTTAGCCTTGGGTGCCTTCTCTGGCTTTTTGCCCTTTGGTGCCTTCCCTGGCTTCCCTGGCTTCTTGCCTTTTTTAGAAGCCAACCTCTGGAGCTTCTTCATTTCATGCTTGATGATTCTGTTTCTCTGTTAAAAAAAAAGAAAATGTTTACACTTTGTCAGAATGAAAAGAGCAGGAGCTCAAATACTGTGCCTTAATTCAAATTCTAAGCTTTCAGATTCTGCCTCTTTTCATTATCACCTTTTATCATGCATAATATTTGAAATGTCAAATTCCACCTAAAACTGTTCCAATCTACCAAGTGGACATTATCATTCTGGCTGGTAGCTCAGGCATCTCAATATTTCATGTGTAATGATTTTCATTAGAGGGCGAAATACCAACAGCAACCCATCCAGAATATTTGATTCTATCAGCAAGGCAATTCCTTCCTCAGCTGCAACTTGGGAGGACTGAGAGATGGATTATACAAGTTCGACTCTGACCAATTACAGAAGATAAAGTGGTGACATACAAAGAAGCGTGGAAAATTCAAGGCATTCACACCCACGGTGTCACCCCATAACCCAAGCCAGCTGTGAAAGTAAGGCTACTAACACTGGATGTGTTAAAAGGTGACTCTAAGTGAAAGCTACAAGCATTAACCCCATAAAGAAGCAGCACTCAAACACTTACCATCTTCTTCGCTTTCATCACCTTGTAGCGATCAAAGTCAGTCATTTTGGCTTTCTGTGTGAAAGGAATCAGTCATGAAACACTGATATATACAAGTAATAAAACTCAGCATTCCAAAAGTAACTGATCATCTCCAAATGAGCTTTAGCTGCACTTCTGGAACTAGGTCATAATTTAAGGCCTTTACACCATCCCAGGATGCAGGAAAAGAGGAGCAGGAGAAGGGGCTGTTACAGAAATAACTGAACAAAACCACATTCACTGTTAAAATACAAGAAGTTTAAGCTGATGAGTTAAAAACCTATGCCTCGTCTATCTTTAATCCTAGCTTGCTATTGAACACATGCAGCCTTTAGACAGCACCTAATTTTACAAAGCAGGAGCAGTACACCTACTCCTCCCTCACCCAGTGAAACACCATTTTTTTTACCTTTTCTCGGGCTTCAATCTTCTTTGCCCATCTCGTTGCTGACCATTTTTCATTTATATTCTCCTTCTCCCAGGCAAGTCGCACACACTTCTGACGAGCACTGCATTGGAACAGTCACAAAATCATACTCACAGTCTTTATTCAAAAAAGGTTCTCCCTGATGCTGGCCTCCCAAATTTCATTCGAGGGAAGATGATTCTACTCCATTACTTCAGACACCTTACTTCAAGTCAATGTCACATGCATCTCTGTGGCCTAATTCATGTTCTGTTGAATAAATGCTTCACTAGAACTGACAGAGTCACAGAATGGGTCAGGTTGGAACGGACCACATGGGGTCACCTGGTCCAACCTCCCTGCTCAAGCAGGGCCATCCCAGAGCACCTGGCACAGGATTGTGTCCAGGCTGTTCTAGAGTATCTCCAGTGAGACAGACTGCACAACCTCTCTGGGCAACCTGTTCCAGTGCTCGGTCACCTGAGCTCCAGGAGATGCACATCTCTTGTCCTGAGGAGCCCAGAACTGGACACAGGGCACCTCACCAGGGCAGGATCACACCCTTGCCATGCTGGCTGCACTCTTCCTAACAGCCCCAGGATACCATTGGCTTTCTTGGCCACAAGGACACTGCTGGCTCAGGGACAGCTTGTTGTCCACCAGGACCCTCAGGTTCTCTGCAGAGTTGCTTTCCAGCAAGTTGGCCTCAAGCCTGTACAGGTGCTTGGGATTACTGCTCCCCAGCTGCACAACCCTGCACCTGCCCTTGCTGAACTTGCAAAGTTTCCTCTCTGCCCACCTCTCCAACCTGCTGAGATCCTTGTGAATGGCAGCACAGCACTCTGGGCTATCTGCCATTCCTCCCAGCTTTGTGTCATCACTCAACTTGCTGAGGAGGAATCTACCCCTTCATCCAAGGCCCTGATCAGTAAGTTTAACAATACTGGGACCAGGATTGAACCTTGGGGGACACCACAGGTGACAGACCTCTGCCAGCCCCTGTGCCACTGATCATGGACCTCCAGGACGTGCTCCCAATCCACCTCACTGTTCAAATGAGCAGCTATTCCTAGCACTACTTCAGCATCAGAAGTACTGCCCTTTTTTGATCCTAAATTACAAAAGGTCATATATTAACTGAGATAAAATAATGAGTTCAGCCTCCTGCAATTCCAGTGTAGCTCTGTAGGCAGGGAACCCATTTAATGCCTGAAAGTGACTTAAGCAGTAGCAAAAGCAAAGCTGCAGCAGCATTTACACTGCTTTCCCTCACACTATCCACACAGAACTACCTGTGAGATGCCTTGACTGCTGTGAGACTTTGCTCCTGATCAGCAGCTACCAGCCAACACCAGCAATGAAAACCTAAATATATTCAACTATGATATCACAGTCTGCCAAATTTTCACTGTTAATCCACAACCGTCTGAACTTTCTAGACTTGGCAAGGATCAGTCATCAAGTGACAGCATGGGGCTTTTACACAGGTCAAGAAAAATGCCAACTTACCTGTGTGGGAACTTCAGGACAAAGTCAGTCAGCTGCATGCACTTGAAGGGCATGGCCTGCCTCCTGACACCACTGCAGGGGCCATCCACCAGGGCCTGAAAAAAGGAAACAAAAGTGGGGGGTTTGCAGCAGTTTTCCCACTGAATTTGATGTAGAAAGCTGCTTCCTAATAATGCATGAACAGTATCTTGACAACGCTGATCCAAAATTGAAACACATATTATGCAGACAAAAGTGGAGATTGTTAAGTCTTGCCTGTAAAACCCAAGCTTTACAGAAAGAATTTTAAAGGCCTAACTTTGACAAAAAACCCGAACTGAATTTAAAAAAAAGGCACACAAAACTAAAATGTGCACAGAAAGAGTCCCCTAGCCCAAATATTCACTTTACACATACATTAATGCCATTGTATTCCTAAGCTTCAGACTCCAACTGACATCCCTTGTCCACTTCTAGACCAAGGAAACACAGCAAAGAGGGGGATGTATCCCTTGCTGGAGGGAAAAAGCGTGCTCCTAAAGGTTTCAAATACAACAGCTGTTAAATCCTACCCTTTTATCAATTACTTATTTGAAAACAGAATTCCTATTGAAGTCAATACACACAGACTTAGCATACGAGCTTCTGTTAAGGCAGAAAGGAGGAAACAAGTGCAGCACTCACAACTTACCCTGTTTTGGTCAATAACATCCACGATGGCCACCAGTTTGCCAGCATGTGGCCCGAATGAGATGAAGGCAACTCTGCCGATCTCCACGAAGCGCTTGAACACCTGGGAGAGCAGGCAGGAATGGACAGAGTTAGGTGAGAACACACACAAGGCCAATTTCAGATTCAAGGCTCTGAGAGCCTTTAAAAGAGCTCCCCGAGAAAATCACAGAATGGTTTGGGTGGGACAGAGACCCTAAAGATCACCTAATCGCCCTGCCGTAGGCAGGGACATCTTCCCCTTCATCGGGCTGCTCAGAGCTCCATCTAAACAGGGCTTTAACACTTCCAGGGATGGGGCATCCACATTCTCTGGACAACTTGTTCCAGTGCCTCAACACCCCCACAGTAAAGCCTTTTTTCCTACTATCTCATCTAAACCTACTCTCTTTCGGTTTGAAGCCATTCCCCCCTGCCCCGTCACCACATGCTCCTAAACAGTCCTACCCCATCTCTCCTCTAAGTTCCCTTCAGCTCCTGGAAAGCTTTCGAACCGCACGAAACCCCTACGCTTGAGCAAAGGGGCCGCGGTCCCGCCGCGCTCCGAGCCCGGCCCTGCCCGAGCCCGCACAGCACGCGGAGCGCGGCCCCGGCTGGCGCGGGTGGGCCGGGCGCGGGCTCCCCGCCGCCGCCGCGGGTGCGGGCGCAGGGAGGCGCGGGGCGGGAGCGCCGGGGCGGCCGGCGGGGTGCGGCGGGAGCGCGGCGGGGCCGCGGGGCCGGCGGAGCGGGGCATGGCCGCACGTACCATGATGGCGGCGGCAGCAGAGAGGGCGGGGCGGCACCGCCGGCGCCCGGAAGCCGCCTGGGCGCCGCCGCTGCGCGTGCGCGGGGGCGGGGCGGCCGCGGGGACGCGCGCCGTGGCCGCGGGGACGGGGCGGCCGCGGGGACGCGCGCCGTGGCCGCGGGGACGGGGCGGCCGCGGGGACGCGCGCCGTGGCCACAGCTCCGCCTCGCGCATGCGCTGTGGGGTCTCGGCGCGCGGCTCCCGGGCGCGCCCCCGTCCGTTCCCGTGCTGTCCGCGCTCTCCTGTCCCGGTGTCCTTCCGTCTGACTCCCCGGCCGCAGGAGGGCTTTTCCAGAAGTATCAGTTCTTGTCTAACCACCTGCACGTCCCAGCCTCCTCCATAAGCACTGCATTAAACTGTCCCTCTCTGGGGTCCCCCAGTGCCCACCGTGAGCCCACCCTGTACTGCGAAGTGTGGGATACACCGAGATTGTCTTAAGTCAGAATGTTCTTTGATGTAAGAGGTTGTATACTTCGTGCCGCTTTCGGCTGGTAAAGTTAATTTTCTTTCCAGTGGCTTGTGTGGGGCTGTGTTTTGGATTTGTGCTGAACACGGAGTTGTTAATATGGAGATGTGCTTGTTATTGCTGAGCAGGGCTTGCACAGAGCCAAGGCCTTTTCTGCTTTCCATACTGCCACACTGGCAAGGAATTTGGGAGTGCATGGGAGGTTGAGAGGAGACACAGCTGGGACAGGTGACCCAAACTGTGTGACTAAGGTATAATTCCAGACTTTACAACACCATAGGTTTGTAAGGTGGGAGAAGGAGGAAGGGAGGGACATTTGGAGCAATGATGTTTGTGTTCCCAAGTCACCACTACATATGACGGAGCTCTGTTCCCCTGGAGATGGCTGAACAGCAGCCTGCCCATGAGGAACAATGAATTAATTATTCGTTTTTATTTATTTGTGTGTGTGGTTTTTACTTTCCCTATTAAACTGTCTATCTCAGCTCATGAGTTTTCCTGCTTTTACCCTTCCATTCTCACCCTGATCCTGCTGGTGGGGACGTGAGCGAGCAGCTGCCTGGGGCTTGGCTGCTGGCTGGGGTGAAACTACCACAGCTTTCAAGGCTAATCAGCAGGATAGGAGACCATATCAGTGGAACAGGCAGCTTTTATATATATATGTAATATATATATATATATTTAAGTCTTGCTTTTAACCATCAGGATTTTTTTGCTGAGAACATGGCATTCAGGAGATAATGAGTCCTGTCCACTTCAGAACCTGGATCAGTTTTGCATCTTGCAAATTTCCATCCCCTAGAACAGCATTTCAGAGATCTCTTACCCCTCTATTAACAATAGCTTCTCTACCAGCATGAAAATATTGGCAGAGGGGGGAAAAACATGCTAAAAATAAAAGGTACATTTGGCTTAACTTTTCACAATTTTATTAATCTTCATAAGCAGGCACTGAAGAATATAAAAAGAAAAATAACCTCTAGTTTGTACACATTCCCAAGTGTTGTCATCCTCCCTGTCTTTCCCAGAGATCCTTTCTGGTCCTAGACAGCAGGACAGGGATCTGGCCTGTTGATCTGGTTCCAGCTCACACTTTGGGGAGGAGTTAGCTGTGGTCACTGAAGCTGCTTGGCTGGAAGTTCAGCTCCCTCAGCTTTCCCATCTGAAACTGCCAGGAGAGGTACGACGGAGCAGGTGGGTATCCTGGTGGCACTGAGGGAGACTATATACATAAGGACAAGAGGGAGCTACTAAAAAGCAAAACAGGTGATTCACAGGGGGAATTTGATTGTTTGAACAGATACTGGGCCGATCCAAGTACATCTGGAAGTCCAAATGGTTTTTGAACAAATTTACTTGTTCTTTAGCTGCCAGCTCTACAGAGACTAACCTCCAAGTGTGCTCCATTTGTGTAAAACCACATCTGAATGGCCCCGCCATTCACAAAGCAAATGTTTTGTAGGGCAAGTAAATATTCCAGAATACAAATTTCCACAGGAATTTGGCAACTAAAGAAAACTATTTAATGCTCTCATCCAACTGCCTGGGGTTTTTTTCACCTGTAACTGCAGTTACAGATCCATCACACGAAATATCTCATGCCAGCCTCTGTAATGTCCATGCACTCTAAAGTAAATTTTATATTTTATCAGATACAACTTTGATGGCACAGAACTTTTCATCATCTTATAATACCTTTTACCTTATTGCTACTCAGTAAGACTGACAAGACTTAGCAGTATATCAGTAGAGAAGGGACAAAGCCCTATTGATCTGCTTGAAAAATCACTTTTTTTTTCACTTAAAAATATTTAGCTCCCTTTAAATCCTCTGTCAGCCTATGAAAAAAAAACACAAAAGAAAACAAAACCCCAACCCTACAACCAAACAAAAGTAAGAAGGTGATATAGAAACAAAAGACTGAAATTAAAAGCATTATTTATGGGTAAAAATACTGGCCACTGTTCTCCTATCTATCCCCTAATCAATACTGGGAACAGATGAAGCTGAGACAGTCCTATGATTGAAGGGAGTGTGAGGTTTGGTGAAGAATGCCTGGGCTTTCAAGGAAGCCAGCTGTTTGCTGCATGAAGGCAGCAGCACTTGTAGGAAAGCTCTGGAGTCAATGTGTGTGACAGAAGAATCTGCCAGGTGGATCCCAGTGCTGCTGAAGGACACTGGAAAGGCTGACCAAGGTACTAGAGCTATTACTGCAGCTCCAGCAATACGTTCCTGAACCCACAGAGAAAAGGTGTTTTGCTGTCCTGGAGACTGGCTCCTGTTCCTCTTGGCCTTGAAAGAAGGGCTTAACATGTTAATGGAATGTTCAGATCTGAGACTGTATCCATATGGATGAAATAATACATACATGTCAAATCAGTACAGACTGGCACTGTCTGAGACCAACAATTTGTGGGGTATACAGGTCAGGGTTTCAGTATGAGAACCTACAAAAAGCATTTCTGTGAAAGTTAGAAAAGGACACTGAAAACTCCAGTGTCTTCTGGAGGCAACTATGAGACATTTAAATTTAGGTTCAGTTACTAAAGTGTGAAAACATTTTGTTCCACCTCCAAAGCAAATCTTACGTACCAGACCAGAGGCATTTTGGGGTCTCCATGGTACCAAAAGATATATCTCTGTTTAAGACAGGCTCGAAAGTCCTGAGAGGTGTTGACAGTTTATCACACTTTTTTTTTTTTTTTTTTTGTGGTGGGGATCAATCCATTTGGAACAGCAATAAAAAATATTTTTATCACAGCTCTTCCTTTCAGTTCTTGTCATTTTCCAGTGTTTGTTCCAGTTTGAGAAATTAGATTACTTCAGGGCTTTTAGTGTCAGCACTGCACACATGGACAGCTACCATGTTCCCACCTCCCACAGTCGCTACCGGCTTGTTTAATTTTATCTTAAACAATTGCCACTGTGATCAAATCCATCACTACTTGAACTTACCAGTTAGCACAGAGTTAATGAACAAAAAAAAAAAAAATCATACATACCTGGCAGGAAAATGCAAGTAACCCCTTATAAAGCAAAGTGACATATTCTGCCCATGTTTTCTCTGCTGCACGCTGGACAAATTACATTTACAGAAACAATTACCAAAATATTTCAAAAGCACTCCAATTCACCATATCACAGATTCCTTGTGCCTTGTTCTCTATTTATGCTTCTGGTCCAGAAGTCATTTTTGCTGTCTTTTTTTTTGAAAAATGGGGGCCAAACTAAAATTTTGCTTAATAGCACTATAAAATTTTTGTTTTATCTTCAGCAAAGTTCATTCATTCTGGAATAAATACGTGCTCAACGTGAGGGATGTTCTTCTGATGATGCGATACAACGCACAAGTAGACGAGGAAGAGGAGACACAACAGTGCCGTAGCTGTGAGGAAGACGAGCAGCCCAGCAAACAGAGGAGGTTTCAGAGGTAACTGGATCAGCTTGCTTTCTGCTGGGATCATGTTTGTGAGGCTTAGCATGTAACCGAGTGACCACGCTATACTGCTGTTACCAACCTGAAATAAAGACAGAAGAGTTCTATTCCCATAGGATTTTTCAGCCAAAGAGAATAGATTCCAAAAGCTCAACTGCTGTTAATGGCAACTGTCCTTTAAATTAGCAAGGAGAAGTCTTCAGTGGAATATACAAAGAAGATACAAAACCATTTTAAAATACCCTTTTTCTGTCATTCCAGAGGATGGTAATAAAATTGGTCACTGAGCTTAAAGAAGCGAAACAGGTATTGGATGGGTACAAAGATGTGTAGTCTATATGCAGACAGCCAGTTATGCAATTTTCTGTGCAGGAAACACATTTTAAACAAACGAATAAAAAAACCCATGACTACTATGCCAATTCCTAAAATTATCCCCTCACCTTAGCCAGATCCCAGGATGTCATTTGAGTTCAAGCAAACAAAAAACAAAGAAAAAAAAAAAAAACACACACACACAAAAAAACCCACAAAAAGCACAGTCTCACCAACATAGACAAAGAGGAAGTCACGATGAAGTCTCCAAAGCAGGAGCTCTATTTATCATCTTTTGTTCCATGTATGGTTTTGTGCCTGCTAATGAACCAAAACTAGGCTCTTCCATTTAAAAAGTAAGCATAAATGAAAAACTACTTCAGAATGGGTGAAACAATAGCAAAGGGAGTATGTTTATACTTGCTCCGTGGTCCTCCTGCTTTGCTGTCTTAGCCCACTTCTAGTTTGAGCACAGAGTTTACCAGTTTTCCACTGTCCTTTTCATTAAGTCATCATCCTGTGACTTGATAAACACAGGATCAAAAGGTAAGATGTCCTTTGTCTTCCTCTCATCATGAGGCCTAAAACTTTTAATTTTTGCGTATCATCTAGCTCTGGATCTCACACAGATCTTAGCATTAGGCCAAGGTTCTTTTCATTGGCTGTATTCACTAATTTAAAGGAAATATATGCTCCTAGCATAGACAAAAAAACCCACCCTCCAGTCAGAGTGAGATTGTGCTGTTATCTCTGAAATAGCTTAGCTGATTAGCCAACATTAGATCTTACTATTTTGGTAGGGGCAGATCTAATTAAGAGAATGTAGTTTTGCCTTTTGGAGGTTCATGCTTACCCTAGTATAAAATCTAGGCAACAAAGGTATTAATTTTAAATAAGCCTTTTGGGGTTTTGTTTTGCTCAGTATTTTTATAATCTTGGCTAAATACAAGAAAATGTTGCTGTTTCTGGCTGCTCCTATCTGCTGGGGACAATACAATATATATTTAAATATCAAGACAAATCCACACCCAACCCCCTGCCCAGTGGAGATTTAAGATCTCAAGGTAAACTCTATGCAGTTTTCCTGGTGGGACAGCTAAACTTTGGACACTCCTCCAGAGCTGCTAATGATTGTCCACCAGAGTAAGGCAAGAAAATCCTACTTGATTCCTTAGTGCATTATTGTCCCAGCTGGTGAGGGGGGGTCCGTAGCTCTGGATCCCCAAGGAGAGTCGAGCCACCCCAGAAAGTATCTCCTCTGAGACACCCCCCTAGGGAGTCGAAGGCACTCCTCTCAGCTGGCGGGCAGCGAGCTCAGCAGGGAGGGCAGTAGTTCAGCTCTTAGTGATTCAGCTCAGTGGTTTCAGCTTCTGCCCCCTGCGAGGTTCGCTTTCCCCTGCAGCTGGCCTGGGGTGTGAGAGAGAGAGGGCCTCGTTTCGGAGGTTCCGCAGGAGCAGCTTTATTGTGAAGGCATAGCGAAGGGAGCCGAGGACGCAAGTACCCTGGTTAGGGCGATTTTCAGGGGGTTTTATAGGGAGCTAGGTGGGAGGGGGGAAGGGCACAAAACCAATTGGTTACAACAGATCTACATAAAGTCCCGAGGGTGCTTGTGGGTCTTCCAGGAAAGTCGCCGTGACCAAGAGGCTGCTTTGTTGTTCCAGGGTCTGGGTGGGGTTGCATAATTTCTTCTTAACTCCTCAGCATGTTTCCCGCCAAGGCAGAGCCACTGGGGCTCCGCCCACCCCCACAGTGCATGAGTAATAGATATGACTGTTCAGAAAACACTGCTTTTGATTTCTCATTCACAGCTTGCCAGCATCCCCTGCATCTAAGGGGATTTAAGAATACACTATGAACATCTACAACCTAATCTGGTTTTGGGGTTGCATGCAAGTGCTGAAGCATTTCCAAGCTATGTGGACATGAGGAGACAGTTTGGGATAGGGTTTTAGAGTAAGGCTTTGTGCAGTAGCAGAAAGGAAAATAAATGCATCTATTACACAGATATTGTAAGCCTTCTCTCTCTGACAATTGAAAGACAATGCCCCATCAAAATGCATTCTTATTCCAGAGAGCCAGATTATGGTACAGATGGATGAGTTGGGTGAGGATGAAAACTGTCCTTGTTGCTTCATCACCACTCACTAACTACAGACTGCTTTGCCAGTTCCTCCAAGGCTCTGCCAGGAGACAGCAAAACAGAGTTCTGCTCTCTGGCTGAGCAGGGTTAGCTCAAACTGACCTTGACTGGTGAGGTGTTTTAGGCAGATCACTGCCTAGAGCAAAATATTGGGGGAATGTTTAAAACACGAGTGTTTGATCTTTGCTTAAAGCTCTTTAAAAGAATCTATGTAGCATCTCCAAGTAATGCTGCGACCCCTGAAAACAGGCTGAGAATGCTCCTGAGGTTTGAAAAGTGGCTTTGTCTTATGCCAAACATTTGACAGTCATTTACTAAGGCTGTTTACAACCATTCTGTTTTTGCAAGCTGCTGCATTTTCTGTCTCCTCCTCAACCTCTTTGGATTAAAATGACAGTAAGAGAAAATTGTTATTACTCACCTCCTTTTGAAAATGTATCTGTGGCCAAGTTTCTGCATTGAAGTTGTAACCATGTACAAGCAAGTAATAAATGAAATTGGCTGAGAAACAGTAGGATCTAGCATATATTTCTTCAAATTTAGGCAGCATAAGGTGGAGCTGAAAGCAAAAGGGTTTTTTTAAAAAACCATGTTAATTATAGAAAAAGCAAATGCTTTGGGGTTTTGTAACTAGAGAATATTTGGGTTCTAATTAGAAGTTAGTAACATTTTTCAGAAACAGCAAGTAAAGGCGTAGACAACTAGATACAGGAATTCAGGAAAAGAAAGACTCTAAAAGTGACATAGCTTATGTAGCACACAATGGAAATAAACATAAAATTGCACATTGAAGACTGAGGATGTTATGGTTTCTAAAGTTTCCATGCCATCTCTACAGCATGATTAGAACTGTGAAATGAAATTTTGAAACCCATTCCAAGTGTTAAGCATGACAGAAATGGTTTGAAGCACAGTGGAAAAACAAATGCTAGGTTGATACAGACCTTGTGAAAGGTTCTGAACACGTAGTCAATCCATATTATTTTTATATCCCTCTTTTAGAGGTTTAAAATGGAAAAGAAAAATCCCAACAACACCAAAAACCAACCAACCAACCCACTTACCTGTGCCCAGCTCTGTGAACAGAAAAACCACATACTTGAATTGAAGTCATCCAGGGAAAAGTGCCCAGATAAATTCAAAGCATTCATTGTGTAGTAGAATCCAGAGAAAGCCTTTAGAAAAGGAGTGGATGACAGGTTACTTTCAGAACTACAGAAATCAAAAGCAAGCAAGCTCAAAATGAAACACACTGCAAACCTACCACAAATTTCCCTTTAGCTTTTGGCTGATGTATTCCATTAAATGGACAGTCCTCTCTGTCTCTGCAAGCAGTGAAGTTAAACAATAAAGAAACCATCTCCTGGCACAGACCTGGGTCTCCTGTTCCATGGAAATTCACAAGCTGGTTTGGGTAGTAATTTGCTGGTCTCAGAGACTGTGTACAAAGGCTGCCAAAGAGGTACTTCATCGTTAATGCTGTATTATAGTTTTGAGGGTAACAGGGATTATCCACGTTGGCACTGGAGTTTGATTTCTGGGGGGAAAGGAATCAAACAAAAACAAACAAGAAACCCCAAACAATAAGTGCCAGTCAAAAGCAAGAAAGATCTAATCTGGCATGAACTCCTGGAATCTTTTTAAACTGCAGATGCATGTATTTTTGTTCAGTGATATGACTGGTCAGCACAACACTGCTGATCGCTATAATTCATAGAAACTCCTTTCTCCAGAAGTCATTGGCAAGATCAGCAAAATATTTACAAAGCCTTTTTGTCAAATGGCACAGAACTCTCACTAGTTCTTAACAGACATGAAGTTCTTTGTATGAAACCTAAGTGTGTTTGGCCACAACAAAGCCCAGCCGAGCTCTTACTGGGATCTCCAGACTCCAGCAAAGAGAAGAGAACATAAGCCTAAGACCCTGCTCAGACAATTACTGAACAATTGCAAGAGCAACATAGCACAGGGCCTTAAACAGACCTGGAGCAGCAATGCTAAAAACCTTTTCTCAGCTTCATCTCTCCCATAGCACTGGTAGCTGTGAGTGTAGACATTGTAGTTGTAACCATACAGCTTCACTTGCAAGGTGCTGTTGAAGTGCTCCTCAGGATCCTCGGGAATAAATGAAATTTGAGTGGAAGCTCCTCCAAGGTCCAGTGCACCCATAGTCTCTTTTCTGTAAGGATGGACCCATGTCCTCCAAAGGTTTCTCTATATGTAAAATTAAAACCAAGGCAAATTAGAAATATCATCTGCTTGTTCTGCCCTCAAGCTTTTCTACGCTTCTTGAAACTTCCCCCGCCCCTTCTTTGTCCTCCACTCTTTCAAAGAAAAAAGTAACTATGACGAAAACATGCAGATGTTTTTATGTACAAGGGATGCACTTTCAAAGAGTGAAATGATCTTTAAAGATGGGAAAACAAATCCCTCAACTCAATAGGACAGCACAATGATCAAAGCATAGGACTAGCCAGAATAATGTCTATCCTAGAGTGCAGGGAATTGAAGTCCAGATACCCGTGAGAACTTGAACAAATCTGGATGGAAATGGTATCAAGATTTGCTTTTTTAAGGCAAGAAGAAATATTAAAGGAATAGCATACTAAGAGATCACAGAGAAGAGAGTGAAAATAGAGTGAAAAATGCAAAAAAAGTCAGATGAAAGGTCCGTCAAAGTCAAAAAAGCAAGGACCCTTAATCTGCACATTTCCTCCACTGAAACTGCAGTCTGATCCATTCAGATGGCATTTTCCCCTGTTACACAAGATCTTCCCCAAATTCTGTTTTTGATCTATGTAGTCACGGTGGCAAATACAGATTTTCTAAGAATATCTATGTCAATATTTACCCAATGAGCATGATGAGATGAATATATACACAAGAAGGGAAACGATGGGGTTTATGGGCTAGCAAATATACTCACAATAAAATTCTACAGTGAAAAATTCCCATAAACAATCCCTCACAGAATTTGACTTTTAGCCCGTTGTCGCAAGAAAGGTCAGAATTCCTCTCTTCTGCTAGTGATAATCCACACATATTTCTCCACAGAACTCTCCAGACTCAACTGGTTTCACAGCGTCTTGCAGTCCGTTTTCACAAATTTGCCATATGGAATTTGATATTTGGATTATTAAAATTCATGGGCTAGAAGACTGACACCACCTTGAAGTTCATTATGCCATTTTTGTTGCATGAAATGCACACAACAAGAAAAACTCCTACAGAATGAGTGATTCCAGTGCTTGTTTTCTTAATGTTGCAAGTCAACAACACATTCACCATGAGCTATCACTCACAGTGCCAACAAATAATTCCTTCTTATTTAATGGCCATGATCTGATAGGAACCACTCAGTTAGGACAGCTAGCAATACTCAGCAGTACTGAAAATTCATTTCAGCCTAGTAAGACAATCTGGCAGAAGTACTATTGATGCTGAGGGCAGCACACTCCTGCCACGAATGCAGATGAGTGATTGCAGATCATCTTGCTTCAGCTTTTACTCTGAATGAAATCACACTGAATACCTGTACCTAAAAAGGGATCTTCCAACACACCTGACTCCCTCTCTGCTATGAGGTTCCTTCCTGACCCTATTCCAAGTCTGAGAACAGTATGAGTATGTTTATATTGGTATCACTTGGTCTGCACCAGACAGGTGGTGTTGCAGCCTACTGCTTGTAGCCTGAAGCTTTTCAGCAGTCTTGGAATGAGCTGTGTATGAAGGATTTCTGGCTCAGCTGAGGCATATTTGACCACCTTCAGTGCTTCAAACAGTCTTGTCTGCTTACGACAAGGGAGCCAACACTGCCAAACAGTTTGGAGACCCCTAAGCCAGCAGGTCCTTCACCAGTAGGGTAGCAAGGACAGCAAATAAGCAGAAAAAAAGATCTTTAGTTGGCATCACTGTCAAGACAATCAACACCTGTCACACTGAACATACCAATGCTTTTAAGAGCAATCTAACGTTTTGGTTTTAGATAAGGCACCCAATGTCATTTAGAGAAGAGCTCTTTTTTGTGGATCAACAATTTTACCCTTGCCATATCCCATATTCTTTGATTTATGTTTGCCCTATTACTGCCACAAAGAGATCCTGTTAGAGACTTCAGGGGAAAACAGAAGTTGCAACTATGACACTTGAACAGGCATGTCCTCTCAAACTTCTCATTTATAAGAGAGAAACAATGAAAAGAAAATCATGCAGTTTTTTCCACACACCTCTAAGAAATTTCCCATTAAATAGTTGGCCGTTATCCATCCATACACCCCTTCCTCTGGCCCAGTTATGATCTGCGCACCCCTAAATTCAAAAGGTTGTGCTCTGAAGTAGTTTTGAATGCTTGCAAGGACTTCATTGGCTGCCGATTCATTTTGCAACCTAAGCAATTCACAAAACATGAGACACTGAGCATCTGGAAAGGCAATTTCATGTTTATTGTTCACTGACTAGCAATTCAAGAAAACTCTTACAATCACCTAATAAATGAAATAGACGTTGTTTCCCTAAAGGGGAAGTTTATGATAGGGAACAGCCAGTATCCAGCATAGTTTCAGCAAGCAACTCCCTCAGTATGTACCAACCTCACTCTTTATCATGCAAGTTCATGGGTGGGGTTTTTTCTCCTTATATGAACCTTTATTCTTAATGAACTGAATGTCTATATGACAGCTTCTGGTTAAAACAGTCCTGGAATCTCTCTTCCAGCTCTGTTTAGCTACAGAACAAATACAATAAAGCCAGTTTGTACCAGGGCTAAAGCCACAGACAGACCCCAAAAGCCACATCACATTAGATCACATCCACCTTCAGAATGCAGTGTCTAGCTTCAATCTGCCTTTGCTGCCCGTGGATGTGCACAAACATTATCTGTTTACATAACACTGTATTTTGTGATAGATGTGAAAGAGAAAATCAACTCTTGGCTTCTCCAAAATAAAGCAAGTTTCTTTTCAATACAGCATAACAGAGGGGTTTTATGCAGACACACTTTCACTATCAAAAAAAGTTAATTAAATTAAATTGGCTGGGCTCCATTTCCTTTTGAGATGGCCAATTTCCAGTGGGTAAAAATGCATCCAGTACATTTTTCACATTCTGTTTTCACAGACTGCTATGCTAGTATGCATACAGAGTAGTTCAAGTTTCTGCCATACCTCAGCAGTCTCATGCCAGCTGTAGCCCCCAGATAAACAGAAGTGTTTTTATGCAGATGAACTGGTATTCTCTCCTTGACTTTATTCAGACAGTCATCAAGAGGCTTGGCAAGAGCTCCAGGGCTACTCTCATAGCTGGATATACCAGGGCCTAAAAGAGAACAAGGAGATAGATTTCATCCTGCTTTGCCAACTACAAATTAGCCCAATTAGCAAACAGGTGTTAAGAGAAAGACATTTCCCCCTTCCCCCCACCACTGTAACTGCAAACAAGGATAGGATGGCTGAAAATTAGGAGTGCTTATGGAATAAACAGTGTGGTGCCTGTGCATTTCAAGATGCACAGAAATGGTTCTTGAATTCATAGAGGTACAAGTCTGCTCTGGTGCATGAACTAGTAAGCAGCTTTCCAAATTTCCAAAGCCTTCAAAGAGCAGGAATGAGAATTACACCATAAGGCATAGCTCTCTGAACAATTATCATCAAAGTCCTGCCTTGCTCAACACTCCAAGGACCATTAGGATCTCAACTTGTTCAGGCTCAACTTGGGTGTAAATAAAACATTCCTTACTAAAATTCCCTAGCTGAGGAAGTTGCTCAGGGAGCAATCCAGGCACTGCCATGAAGCCACTGCCTCACAGAGAACAACTGCCAGAGCTCCATCTACCTCTCCAATAGCCATGTCTTGCACAGCCTGGTCCCAAGATAAGCAAAAGGTGCTCTTACCCAGTTGAAATGAGAAACCATTTATGTTGTCACATTGCACCGATAGAAACAGAAGAAAAAATATGTAAACCCCTACAGATTCCACACTCCAAAACTCCTTTTTCGACTGTGTGAATTTACACATAAACATCACCATGTCATCATTAGATGTTCACAGCCCTGGTTTTGAAATAAGACTTTCTGAAAGTCTTAAGTCTAGCACAAACTGCCTGAAGCTGGAAGAAAAGCTGCTACCAGGGGAAAACAGAGCAGCAACATCCTCAGCAGCTGCCATTGCCTCACACTCCTTTGGTGGCTGCAACTTCCATCTTCCAGTTTTCAGACAGAGCAGGTCACAAAGCAATGACCATTTTCTTCTGGACAGCTGCCTGTTTTGCCAGTGCTTAGAGCCTTACCAGGACTGATTAACTGCACTATAGAGAAAGGATTTGGGTCTGGGGTTCCTACATACAAGGGCAGATGTACTTAATAAAGGCAGAAATGAAATCATAAAACCACCACAGAATTGACAGAGTAGTTGATCATTTGGCCTTCAATTTCAATCGACATGCAAAAATCTGCCTCTCATTATGGCCCAGAACCATCCCCCAATTTAAATGTTTAAGACTATGGTTAGAGGGTCACTAAAGAAACACTGACAGATGTGTTTACCACCATCACCCACAGCTTAGCTGGGGACACCTCCCATGAACCAGCCCTCTGTCTCCTCCAATGCAGAGTTATCCAAGACTAGAAGAGTGTACCCTGGTGATTTGGTACACTCAGGGATGAGGAGTACTTGGCTGACCATGGCTAAGGACATGAACCTAGACAGTTCACAGCAATTTGGATTCCTCTGTTTTGTAATTTATTTGTATTCCCCAGAGGTAAAACAAAATGTAAACCAATTCAATCAAATTCACAAAGCACTGCTGGGTTGGTTGTTTTTGTTTGGTTTTTTTTTTTTTTTTGGTCCAAAACAAAGAATTATGCAGTTCTCTGTGCATTTTTCTCTCGCCAGAATTCCCAAAGGCAAGCATTCCTAATGAGTCAAGACCTGAGTCGGCAGAGTGTACCCCTCACCTCACCTTTTGTCTTGACAAAATGCATGGCATTTTCATAACTTTGAAGGCTGAGTCAGATGTCACTGCAGTTGACTAAGAGTTTCTCTGAAGGAATCCACAACCACTTAACCATGCTGTGTGATCAGAAGTCAGCCTAGTCTGTCTCTCTGTGAGGAATTAATTCAAAACCTCAGACAAAGGACAGCACAGCTAGCCAGTGGTACCTGTGGGACATCTTCTAGCTGTGCACAGACACAGGTCTTCCTGAGACAGAGGCCACACCTACACATTTGATAAAATGATGACACCCTGTCAGAAATAGTTCTGCCAATTTAGCGATTTTACTCAATAATTTTATTAGCTACTTCCTAGTTCTGTAGTGTGGAGAAGCTTAATTAAAAACTAACATGTAAAAAGAGCTAGATTCCCATTCTTCTAAAACTCTTTTTATTCCAAGCTATTTTAAAATATATATAATGCTTTTATTCTGAAAGAAACACTGGGACTGAACATTTACAGGTCCTGTCTCCCTTTAGATTGAATTCTGTCTGCACCAATCATGCACTGCCCTGGAGTAAATCAAATTTTGCTACAATTTCCTTTCTCTGGTGCAATGATTAGAGCATCTTACTGTATCAGTAGGAGAAGAACTAATGCTGACAGATACAGACATAGACTTGACAGCCTTCCCTCTGCAGAAGGGAAAAGGGAAAAGGGAAAAGGGAAAAGGGATAAACAGTACAAGCAAGGCTAAAAACCACTAAGGAACTTTCCTGTGAGCTCACCTTTCACATTACACTTGAAATTTTGGCTCACTACTCCCGTGTTGTTTTCTTTTTCCGCTGGCCACTCATAGACATAGACTGTAGTCCGAGAGGATCCAGCATCAAGAACTATTCCATACTGGGGATTAAGAAAGAATACACTAGATGAAGAAACAAACAATGACAGCTGAAATGCCCATATGCAGCTGCACTCCACAGAACCACCAGACATTTAGAAAATGCATGCACAGTGTATTATTTACAAGAGAGATTGATTTGAGTGTTAGGCGCTTAGGCATGAATCCAACAGCCAGGCACAGAATGAATCTGGCTGCAAACCAAGGAACATCCTACATATCTTCAATAATTAATTCAGTGGGGATGGAGAATGCTCATCTCCTTTCAGCATCAGGTACAAAATCCACACTGACAAATAGATAACAACACTGTGTTAGAACCTGATTTTGGAGCAAGTTCATTTCCCTTTATCCCAGTCCATTCCCTGAACACTGAAGGATTTGATATCTAAGCACAGGGTTTAGATTCAAGGATGCACAAGGGATCCATAAAGCTATAAGCAAAGAGGTAAAGTACCTAACAGTTGACAGTAAGAATGATGTAACAAGTCTGGTTCTTTCCTAATTGCCCCATAAACCTCCCCCTTTGAGTGGTTTAGTCCACCTGAGAGTTTGCCTCTGAGAACAGGCTGTGCCAGAGTATGAGACAACACAGAGGGAAAGAGAACCAATATTACCCCATGATTATTTATAAAATACATGAGAGCTATTTAAATTACTTGCCCCAGGTCCCTTGGACTCTGGGATTAAAGCACAGGTTTCTCCATCCCACCCCACTCCTCACCAGACCAGTCTTTCCCCCTTTCCCATATTTTATGGCAGGAGAAAACTGTAGTAACTGGGAAGGCAATCTCATAAAGGGAAGCAAAATGCATTTTTGGTATCCTCTTTATGATCCCTGAAAGTAAGTTTAGCTCTTCCAAAGTCACCTAATTGGTAGGAGTCACACAGTATAGGGTTCATTTTTCTGTCAGCTTTTTTCTTTTGAAACAGACAGAATCCCAGGAGCCTCACAATACTGAAAAACGAGAGCCTCCATCTGTTTGCAAAGCAGTGAGTCCCTGTAGCAGGCTGGTAGATTCCATCCCACTGCCTCCCTGGAGGACCAACGAGTCCGACTGGGAAGGATCACTGCTTCAGGTGGCAAACCATTCAGCTTCCACACCTGATTATTCCCAGCTTCTGCTGGAATCCTAAAAACTCCTGGCCCCCAAAGAATATCAGCAATACCAGTCTAGTCTGTTTCACAGAGGAGTGTTAGATAATGAAAATTTCCTTTGTATTTATGTAGACAATATTTACCCTGATCCACTAAGAGACTAAAGGCTCCACAGATGCTATCAAACCACTACATCATCAGGTTCTGTTTCAGTAACTACTTCAGCAAAGATAATTTGAGTGTATTTCCTCTCCTTGGAAGAGATGAGCACCCTGGAGGTACATAACACAGTAATGGTCAATCTGCTTAAGGACTACTAATTAAATCTAGTCTCAGTCAGCCTTAAGTGGCAAACACAAGCTTTTAACTTGGCTACTTTTAGAGCTAACTATCATGCCCAAGGAGAGCTGGAAGATAATGAAGCATTTTTACCTCAGTTAACTGTGGACTTTTTGAGCTACTTTCTCCTTCCCCTGCATTTTCCAGCCTCCTTCTGGAAGTAAGAAATTTCCATCCCAAAGAGTAGCAGTACACTTATCTGAATCAATGTGTGACTGACTTTTTTTTTTTTTTTTTCCTTCTCCCCCTCCTCTGTTTCCTGTACAGCCTTTTCCTTCCTTAAATGAGATGCTCATTTTTGAAAAGGTCTCTTGGGCCCATTTCAAGGTGACTTGTGAAGCTCCTCAGGACTTGTGTGAGTTCACTGTGTGTGAACTGGCCCACGCAGCCTCAAAAAGTGGTGATCAGTGACAACTGTGCCACATGTTAGGACCAAGATCAGTCTTTAATTAAAAAAAACCAGAAATTACACAGGATGCTGCATCTTAAGAAGGTGAGAGAATTCTACAAGCCTTGTCTTAGCAGGCTGCCAAAGACAAACTGGCTGGATTAAAATATTCTAGAGACATTAGATTTCTATTCAAGTTGCACGTTGGATCACCTTTCGCTGCCCTTTAAGGACAAGCAATGCTTTCCTGCTTTGAAATGCACCTATGTGAGAGCATAGGCAAACCCTTATCCCAGGCTAGCAGCTATTAAAGAACAGAACTACTTTTTCTCCCTTCTTTCCTTTCTACTTCAACTGTCTCGCTGAGTATTTCCATCAGCTCAAAGGCCTGGTGATTCCCTACTACCCAAGAACTGCACCATCAACTCAGTGGACTAGATTAGTCAGACAAGACAGGGAGACAACATTGACCCAGAAATTCTTCAGAGTTCTGTTTTCTAGTCCAGAAGAAAAAAAGGAAGAAGAAAGGGGGAAAACAAAGTGACTTGAAGGAAAATGCTTTTTATGGGAATATGGCTTTGTAGGTACATCCTGAGGAGTAGTAATCCCAACAGATAAGCAAGCACAAGCCCCAGGATCAATCACCTTTTCAGCCAAAGTATCATTCCAATAAGAGGATGTAGAGATGCATGAACCCTTAGAGCAGGCACAGTTATGATGGGTCATCTCTCTTCCAATCACTTTGGAAACTGCCAAGAGAAGCTAGTGAACTAACCAGTTACAGGGAAGATGGAGGTCACAAAAGTGGATTTCTGCTAGATGCTTGCTTCAATTCAGCTACATAGGCTTGAACAATTTTTAATCAAGTACAACATCCACAAGCAATGCAAAACACTTCCTAAGAGCCAAAAGAGACATGAAAAATTTAGGCATTGAAAGCTCTAGCACCTCAAGGGGCAGATTAAAGAAATACAATAATGCAGTGGGTTTTTTTCTCTAGGGCTCACAAAAGGGCAACACACAAACAGATTATTTTTTGGAGGGCTGGTACAAAGTCTTATTACATTCAGCACTATCATTGTTTAAAATTGCAGAGTCCTCCACTGAGGATGTTTGTGTTTTCTTCATTTCTCTTCTCACTTCATGGTGTGTATCAGTGAGTCACGAGCTCTTTCAGTGCCCCAGCCTCATGCAATGGGCAGGCCCTTTCTTCACTAATCACTGGCTCAATCTTCAGATAATCCAGCCATAAAGGATCCAAAATATTCAATTTTGCAACAACATCTTAAAACACCAGTGGCGTAGCATGTAATTTATTTCTCTCTTGTGCCACAATGGATGCTCTCAACATACATCTTGGGAAAAAGCTTTTTTGCCACAGGTAACACAAACAGTAGTAACAGAAGAAAAAGGTCATTTACAAAAAATAAATCTGCTTTCATCATGTTTTTGCCATAATTAATTTTAATCAACCATTAAGTTCAGGACACTGTCATTTCCAGGCTTCATTATATCAGCCAGGTACTGGAGGGCTTCACTGGCCAAGGACCAAGGTGAATTCCTTGTGAATGTGAATTACTCACTGAGGACGACTCACAGTCTCAGGAATCAAACTCAGGGTCCTCCATATCACCTGCATTAGCAGGCTTACAGCCCAAACTCAAACCCAAAGCCAAGGCACACCCAGTAGAGGAAACATCAGCCTTCCTACAGAAGCAGTCATGAAGCTGCTGTGATTCAGTGAGCAAACTTCCCCACTTAAACCAGCTCCAGATGGTCCAGGTGGTTCCAACACTTCCTCAAAGAGCAAGGTAAACTGTTCTATCATTCTGAATGTCATACTGAATCAATGACAAACACAAGAGGTGTATAGGCTGTCTTTTAGATAGTGGCTTCAGCTGGGATGCATGTCAGTCCAGTCTTGCCTTGCATGAATTGGTGGGATGTGAGGCTGCTGCAAGCAGCCATTTGGGGCTCAGCAGAGCACATACTTGAGACACCGTGCACACACCCCCTGCCACACCAGGCAAACACATCAAATGGGTATCAGAATTAGCTTTACCCCATTGTCTTGACTCACACACCACCAAATGATTCAGACAAAGCCAAAGGTGTTTGTAATCCCATGAAGTGCAACGAGGCATTAACCTATCGTTATCAGTGTGTGAACTGTCCAGTTAAATACACATGCAGATGGAAAGGTAGAAGGGACTTCAAAGAAAAATCTGACTAGAGGATCGTGGGAAAAAAACAGAACTCTACATGCCAGGCTGCACAGCTTCTTAGAAGGGTATTTTCTACAGCTTTTCCTCAGTTGTGTACATCTCTCATTGAAGAACCTGCACACACATTCCACAGCAGAAGGCAAAGCCTGATCTTCAAAGTAATTCAGTTTGTCTTTTGCAGTTTGCTCTGCCCCCTTAATGAAGTTAGTTAGCTTGAGTTAATATTCAGCAAGTCCCAACATGTGGTAAAGGATCAAGTGCATACTTAGAGCCCAAATGCTTTTGATACACAGAATGCACAATTTGCAAAACACAATTTGCAAAGATGTCAGCATAAACTTCCCAGATGTGCTTGGGGGCAGAATTTAAGCTCTGGGTATTTCCCACGTCAAAATTATTTTAAAATTACTTCCAATCTCTGGCAAAACTAAACTAAAAAAAAAAAAAAAAAAAAAAAAAAAAAAAAAAAAAGGAATGAGATATTCTCCCCATTTGGCCTTTCAGTCCTGCAAAAGACATTGTGCGATAGCCACCACAGAGAAGGAATCAAGAAACACCTTTCCTGCTTTGCCACTGACTCTTGACTAATTCTCCTTTTGTCTCAGCTTCAGTTTTCCCATGATGATATGATGAAACATTAATTAAAGGCTGTAAGCTCATTTGAATCACCCCATAAGAATGAGTTAAAGAGGTATATTATTAAATATCAATTCAAAACATTGTTCTCCTTCCTGAGGTATCCTATGACTTACCTTAAGCCCTGGGGAGAGGATCTGTTGCTGATTTATCTGAATCACTGCAATAGCAATAACAAGAACTATGCTTAGAAGAAGGAACACTTGGGCAACAACACTTGGGGTTCTGGTGAGCATCCTGAAACGACAAAAGGCGAAACACTTGGGGAATTTGAAAGGATTTGGCTATTCTCTCTTAAAGCCTGAAGCCCTTGATCAGTTGAAACTCATAAATTCTAATTTAATCAACTGGATTAAATTCAGTTGTGGAAATTCCATCTTCTCCTCAAGAACTGCCTGGTGTTTTGCAACCACTAACTTTTTATTGTCTGGAAGGACTGCATCTGTTTTGTCATGCTAACAATGCCAGATTTCACCCTCAGCCTGCCCTCCACGGTGCCCTACATGTAGGTGCCTGCTCCCCACCTCCCACACCTGAGGAAACAGGCTGTGGTCAGGCAGGCTGGGACTTGTGCTCACCCAAAGCTCCCCTGTGCTCCTACAACACAGACACAACCACGGCCACACAGACACCTGTGGGAGGGAGGCTGCTCCACTGAGTGCAGCTGAGTGTTTCTGCCAGAGATGCAAGGTTGGTGTCTACAAGAGATACAGGCTTCTTCAGCAAGAAAAAATAAAAAATAAAAAAGGAGGTTTTAACAACATTAAAGTAGGCATCTTTCTACTAACTGCTAGTGAAATGTGTGTATGTGTGCATATTCCTGTTATCACTCTGCACTGCACATAAAGTATAAAATATACACTTTAACTCAGAGATTTTGCAATGAAAAGTTATTAAATCTAAGTAAATCTAACAGCAAGGTGGCATGAAACATGCATAATAACAATAAGGTTATTTATGTGTTCACATCCGCCAGAAAAGTTTCCTGGAATTCAAATGTGGTTTAGATTTCCTGGAACTTCTGCTCATCCTTTTCCGTGTCCCTTAACAACATCTCTTAACCTCAAGAGGCCATTCAGTACCTCTGAATACTGACAATCCACATATCAAAAATCCTTATGCTCCCCAGGGGCTGAGGAGGAAAGAGGCAGCTAGAGGGATATGGCAAGCTTAGAAGTGTCAGAGGAATGCAACAAGGAGAACTTGCCTGCCTTTCTTATTTCAGAAACCATTTGTTCTGGCACAGCAAAACCCACGTAGCCTGGTGTGATCTGAGTCACATCTCCTATTTCTTCCCTAGTGACTGTTGAACATAGCAGTGGCTGCTCAGGACTGTCCTGCTATTTCAGCAGTCACCAGTGCCAACCTCTGCTGAGCACAGGAGCTTAAAGGTGGTCTCCAGTCCATGGCCAGAGCACCATGGGTCAGCCCCATTGTACCTGCAACACATGGTCTTGTCCTTAGCTCCAACCAGAGCCCAAGGGTTGAGGGAGAAAGCAGAATAAATGCTCCTCACACCATTTCCCTTTTCTAAACCCCATGGGCTCTTCAGCCTGGGTACCCACGGTCCAACATCTATGTTCATATTCAAAACAGGAGAAAGAAATTTGTTTTGTTCTGGGAATAGCTTCATACTGAGCTTTGCCTACAGCTTTCCTTCTTTGTCTTGCTATTTCTTTGTGAAAACTATCTCAGATTGGCTTTTGGAAAATCTTTTGACACATCTTACTTCCAAAATATCATTTTTTACATTCATTAACTCCCTTTTCTAAATCCATATGGGCTCGTTGTTTGCTGCCTATCTACTCTTCCAATACTTTTTTTCTTGGCTTGATAATAGCTTTACCATCTTAATCATCCATCAGCTTAAAGAGAAAATTACCAGCTACATTGGTGATCTATTTACTTCTCTTCATTGTTTTATTATCCTGAGACATTGAAACATCATGCACTCAGTGCACAAATGATAAAACGAAACCTTTATTTTACAATTACAAAATATGTTAACACCTATACTGTAACCTGAAGATAGTGTCAGGACATACCAATTAGAAGTATTTATACAGATCAATCCCTTTTTGAAAGGAGAGAGCAGATTCTTAACTACACGTTTATGAATCACCATCTGGATAAAATACTTTAGGGAGACAAAAAGTCATTTTGTTTAGCTTTCAATTGTACATGGATATAACTATATAATATTATAAAGTGACTGAAAGAGAACTATCTGTCCACAACCTAATATATACCAGTCACTCCTGGATCAAAGCACTGATGTTCAGTGTTGGAGAAAAACAAGAAAAACAAAAAATCATCTAAGAAAAAACATGCAGGACAAATTACTCTTTGAAAAACCAAAGCATTACTAAAAACCAAAGCAATAAACACTCTTAACATTCAAGTCTTGAATGATTAAATATTTTCTGTTTCCATTTCTGGAAAATGGAAATCTTGGTTTGTTGAATTTCCCATGTGCTTCCCTGCTACTGGGATTTGTCTTCATCAGAGGTGATTTTTCTCTTTTCAAAAATCTTTTTTGAGAGGGACCATGTAAGGTAAGAGCAGATCTCCTAAGACACTCCTCATACAACCTTGTCCCACTAGCAAGCAGGACAGTTTCATCAGAGATAATCTGCAAATCCCGATTTACACAATAGCCTGTGTCAGAAGGGTACCTTACACTCTGTGACCCCTTGAAGTCATCACACAGCTGACTGACACCTGCTGTCTTGCCACATAACTGGATCAGAAGCACAGGGCTGTATTTACCTATGGCTAGACTCAGATCTGAGTCTCACACACCAGGCAATACAGTCACATTTGCCCGTTCAGTGAAATCTTTAGAGATATCAGAGAGGAGTTCATTCACTCCACAGCTTTAAACAGGTAAGGTAAGGAACTCTTGCCATCATTGTGCACTTGTTGGCAAAAAGACAAATAAAAGGTGTTAACTGAGTATCAAAACCCAGTTGGATTCCATTATTAAGACAACATCATCCATGAAGCAAGAAACAGCATAGATACATATTTTCCACACCAAGTTAATTATGCTGGGCCACACACAAGCACACTGGAGGGATCACTTTCTTCACCTTACCTACAAGCAAAAAGAATTCCTGCCTGCAAAGGAAAACACACTCAACTTCTTCATGCCACCAACATTTTAACTAAGTTAAGTGCACACCAGTAAAAATGACTGCGCTGTAATTCCTTTTCCCAAGTAACCTGAAACACCAAATCCACTTCTTTTAGGTACTGACCTGTTTGTTCAGAGGGTGGGTGAGCATACACCTTTCTTTACACAACAACCTGAGAGATACAAACACGTTACCATTTATTTCAGACGAGGTCGGCAGGTGAATGTTTTAAGTGCTGTGGGGGGAAAAAAACCCACAACAAAAAATAAAAAACAACAAAAACAAAAACCCGAAACAAACAAAAAAAACCCCACAAAACAAATCCCGTAGCACTAAACCCCCAACATCCACAGCACTTTAAGCCCCATGATGAAAACCTGCGAGGAGGTTTCACACGCCTCCCTTCGGAGGAGAAATCAAGTAAAAACAAGCACACGGACACAAAATTGCGGGTGAAGCTTTCCTCAGCTCACCGCCGTCCCGGATGAGAAAGCTTCAGACGATGACTGCGATTTGCGAGAATACACCAAGTTATCCCCCCAGGATAAGGTCGGGGAGACAGAGCGGCACCCCCGCCGCGTCGGCAGCCGCCCACCCCTCACCTCAGCCCGGCCCCGGTGCGGGGATCCCGGCCCCGGCACATCCCACGGTACCTCCGCAAGCCGGGCTTGCCCGCCCGGCCCCGGGGTGAGGAGAGCCGGGAGCCGGCTGCACCCTCGGAGCGGCTGCCAGCGCCTCTCTCCCGGGGGATCTGTGCAGTCACCGGGCTGGTGCCCGCCCTCCGCGCCTCTATTTCCGAATCGATGGGAAACAAGCAAGGGAAAAATACAACTTGCAGGTTGAAAAAAAAAGAAAAAGAAAAAGAAGAAAAAAAAAAAAAGAAAAAAAAAAAAAGAATCCGGATGAACCGACTGAAGTGGAGGGAGGAGATCTGCGCCGAGCGGACGCACCCGAGGCGTCACGGCAGCGGGAGATGCGGCGGGGGCCGTGCCCGGCGCGGGATGCACCGGGGAGCGGGGCTGGGAGGGCACCGAGTTTCCGCCGCAGAGCCCCCCGGGCACGGCCGTGCCTGCCTCCCTTCCCCTCCGCCGGCGGCTCCCTGCTTCCTGGAAACGCCGCTCGGGATTTGCAGCTGCTGCGGCAGGGTGTTGCTGGCCGCCCCTGAATCACATTCCTCAGTGCCCTCCCAAAGAGAGGGCAGAAAGGGGCTTGTCTAGTGGGTGAGAGAATCCCTGCGTCTTCTAAAAGGAACAAGGTCTTTCTCAGGAAGGCGTTCCTCATACCCCAGAAATCAGCAGTCCCTCCACTCTCAGGGCTACCTTTCCGTCCAGGTTTGAGCGTACAGGCACCACTTATTTTGTAGTTTTACTGGAGTTCTTGCCAAACCTCGGCTGCTCAGTGGACCTAGCACATTCCCAGGAACAGCGTCACAGATCCTGCCCTGTCCAACCTGTGTGATCAACTACAGCCAAGGATCATCCTACAGCCTGCAGGGTGGGTTTGCCAGGGACACAAGCCCTGGAACGACAGAGACACTTCAGCTGCTTTGCCACCATTTGCTCATTGTTCTAGGATTCAGAGTCACATAATGCAAAAACCCAAATGCACCTCTTTGATTCTTTTTCTCACAAAGATCTTGAAGAATTACGGCATGTTTGATTTTTGAATAAAGGAGAACAAGAAACCAGCTGCAGGCTTGTGAACCATCTGTAAGCATCCTTTCATAATCTACTCATTTTGGGAGTGGAAGCAATTTTCTCTTTTTGATGACAACACATTATTAAAGCTGATTTAATGACGATCTTGGGAGATCAGTTCAGTTATTTCTAGCACATGAAGACAAAGCCTCCCATCCCTCCTGATTGCCTGTCTGTTGAATGTAATTTATTTCTTTTGTATTATTTCTATTCGTGTGGCATATTTTTCTTCTCCCATCCAAATGTATTTAAGGCCCTTGGTCCATCTGACTGCATTGGTCAGTCACCTGAATCTGCTCAGGTGTCCATTTCAAAGGACAAGTGAGCTGGTTTGCTTATCCCACGGAAAAGCTTATTATTTTTATACAATCAAACATGAACATTTTGAAATAGAAAGTAAAATGTCAAGCAGTCCTATGCCAGTGACTAAAATTTAATGCTTGCAAAGACAGCAAACCCTCCCTTCTATATCATCTACTTCTACAGAAACAGATGTACAGGACTGTTTTCTTTCTGCACCATTTCCAAGAGGTGGGCTGTTGCACGAGCTGCTCTTCTTGTGGCTATTATTGCCACTCTAAAATCAGGATAGCAGCACGAGTGATAGGGGCTATAAAATCCCCCAGCTGGTTCCAAGTCCAGGACAATGCTCCAAAATGAAATGGACTAGAAACAAGATTCTCCTCCAGGCATGCCCAGTGTCTGTGTTTCATTGGTTCTTGTGCTTCAACCCAGGGCACCCACCTTAGATCCACTATTTTATCTTCTTGTTTTCCTAAGCCTTCTTATTTGGCTTTTCTTCAGTTTCTTCCTCTGCCTGGTCCACCCTTTTATAGTTCTCCTGATCCTCCATCCCTTCCTCACTCCCAAGGCATAGATTAAACTGGGTGCCATTTTCCCAGCCTCTAGCACACACACCTCTCCCCTCCACAATTTTCTTTGCTGCAGCATCTTTTCCTTCTCCCCCTTCCAATATCCTTGTTCCAATGCACTTAGTGTAACTAACTGTATTGATTTGTTTTGCTTGGACAGAATCTACTCCAGGTGTCCATTTAAAAATGACAAATGAGCTGGATTGCCAACAGTGGCAAGGAAAAATTTATTGCTTTTGCTGCCATTGAGCATGAAAAAGTGGAGTAAAAATACAATGACTGATATTGGCAGATTCATACATGAATACCAGTGTCTGTGATCAATAGCAAGTCTCTAGAAACTAAAACATTATGGGTATGAATAAAGTATTTGTTACAGACACATTTCTGCAATGCATTTATGGTATCATGTTTACACAGGACCCACAGCAGATGCTGCCCCATTTCCCTATGGAGTGACATCAGCAACATCAGGAGAGGGGATGGATGATTATGCATCCCAAGAACTGCATCTGTTCCTTGTGTAATGCTCATATAGCATTGGATGCTGGAATATCAAGAGGCCTCAAAATACCCTCTGACAGCAAAGGGTGAAATGAGGAGAAATCTTAAAGTAAAAAATGGAGGTAAGAAGACACTGGTGGCTGAAATAAGAGAAGTTTGCTTTCTTGCAGGGTACTTTGCCAGTTCATAAGAATAAGATCCATCCCCCATTTCTGTGCATTCTTTGCAAGGTCCAGTAAACAGAAGGCTTCTCCTCTTCATCCTAAGCTTTTTGCACCATTTGTGTTGCTTATTGCACAGCCTTTCTCACCATTTGTGTTGTCAGCAGGTTGGTGTGATGCCTTTCAACTCAGCTCATCACTTTGATCGATCTTCCTGGATACTTTCCTCCTGGGACTTTATCTCAGTGTTGACAAAGAGCCTTCATTCACGATTTCGGCTCCCAAAGACCTCCTACCTTCATGTTCACCTCTTCACCTCAGGATCATCTGTGACAAATGGCAATGCAGGCAGAGATGTCTAAAGAATTTGGAGCCCTCTGGGCCAGCATGAATCAGGACATCATAATTAGGCCTTTTTTGTGACTAACATGTTATTCCAAGGCAAAAAGCACTTATTCTATTTGCTTTAGATAAACATATTATGCATCTAAATATGATCTAATATGATCATAATATGCATCTAGATATTCTACATATTATGCATCTAAAGCACTGCAACAAAGCTGGTGAAGGTTCTGGAGCACAAGTCCTGTGAGGAGTAGCTGAGGGATCTGGGGTTATTTAGCCTGGAGACAAAGAGGGTGAGACCTTATTGCTCTCTAGAACTACCTGAAATAGGAGGGTGTAGCCAGGTGGGGGTTGGTCTCTTCTCCCAAGGAACAAGTGATAGGACAAGAGGAAATAATCTCAAGTTGTGCCAGGGGAGGTTTAGATTGGATAACAGGAAAAATTCCTTCATTGAAGGGGCTGTCAAGCATTGGAACAGGCTGCTCAGGGAATTGGTTGAGTCACCATCCCTGGAGGTATTTAAAAGCCTGTGGATGTTGTGCTTAGGGACATGGTTTAGTGGTGGATGTGGCAGTGCTGGGTTAACAGAGGACTCAATGATATTAAAGGTGTTTCCAACCTGAGTGATTCTATGATTATAGCAGCATACTGTGTGAATTGTCAAATTTAGGAAGATAGCTCTCCAGGCTTTCAAGCAAGGGAGTCACAAACCACATGTGGACTCTACATTTAGAAGAATGTTAGATGCAATTCTTTTCAGAGATCATGAACACAGTTTTTTTCTTTTACACCATTGATTTTTAATAGTCTTAAAGCATCTGCTACCCTATAGTTTTCTATCATTACTGACAAACACCACCACCACATCCCATAAAGTAAATTCATAGCTGTGGCCGGAGAAATTCAGTTTGTGTAGTGCTCATACATTCTTGTACTTTGCTCATGAGATATTCTCTTTGTTTTGAGTAATGGCTGGATACAGACATTACCTTGTCTCTTTCAGTGTTTCACTGATGGCTTCTTTGAAATACCTTAGACAGCTATTTGTTGGTTTATGCTTTTATTCCTGTACTGGAGCACTAAAGCTAATGATGTGTCTTAGATTTAGTTTCTGAATCTCCTGCTCATACATATGACTCTGTACTGTAGTAACAGTTTTCTGGTCCACATCATCTTGGGAGGCCTTGAAACAAATAAAAATTTCATTCTGAGGCTGAAGAAAAATATTTTCTAATTTATTTATTTCCCTTCCTGAGGCTTAGAGCTTTATACCTTGTCTCTCTTGTCCCAAGAATCAAGAGCTTCAATCAATTAAACCCCCTCAGGAACAGCCTTCATCACATGGTTATGAGCCAGCACAAGTTGTAGGCACATAATTAGGGCAGCAGATTGCTGGGGCAGCAGAAAAAGACAGCCCCTTTGTCTGTTTTGCTATGCCCGAGTTTTAGCAAGCCAAACCAGCTGCCGCGGCAGGAGAGGGTGTGTGCCACGCTGTGCTGCTGAAAGAAGTGCTGCTTTCCAGGAGTAACAGTGGCTGCTCCCATTCCTTCCCTCCCTGCCCTCCAGCTGCAAGGCAAGCTCATGGGGCTTTCCAGCAAACTCATCCTGATATTTTTTAGCCATGCCTGCAAAGTTATATGTTATGTCCCGACTTATATATCCCATTGTCATAAAACCGGACACAGGAATCTGACAAAGAAATACCACTCTCTTACAAGAAATTCACTCTTGGATTCGAAGACCAACCTCCAGTGAATGGGGATAAATTTACAGAAACTACTCCTTAGGATTTAATTCTTTAAAAATTGCTGCGTGGAAAACTGCTCAACACGAAAGATTTCTGTGCAGCTAACAGCTCTAAATGAATGTTTCACTTTCCATGGCTCAGAAATAATTGCTGACAATATGCTGGTTCGGGAGAAGAGATTCACCCCCTATGTTTTCAAAAAGTATGAAGCAGTCCTTGTAGCAACATTTCTGTCACGTTTTTGTGTTCTTCCAGGAGTGGATCAAATCAGCTGAATAATTGTAAAATCCCTACATAAAATCCTTTCCATTGCAACTCCATACAGGTCAGGTTATCTCTTTGAGTAGATCTGTGGATGAAAAAATTTCTATTACAGCCCTTTCCAAGTGCACCTGGCAGTGTTATTCACTTGTTGCTTTGCTTCCCTGATTCCCAGCTAATGTAACAAGTTCTTCTTTCGCTTTTCATTCACTAACATTAAACTGCAGTTGTTTGGGTCCCTTCACAGGCTCAGAAATGCAACTGTAGCCATTAAAGTCAGCTGTATGGAACAAGAAGCCTGTGGGAGAAAACAAGCAGCACACGGAAGAGCAGAATGATCCCTATAATAGTGATTCTAACAACCATTCCTAATTTGCAGACTCACCCTTGTGTAGTTCCTGCTCGAAAATAGCCTGCACTAAACAGCTTGTTTTCTCACTAACTGGACAAATACAGAGACACTTAATTAAATGCCTGGTGTGATTCCAACAGATTGAAAAGCTTTTTCTTATCCAGTATGGGGGAGGAGAACTTCTTTCTAAATGGAGTGCAAGGCTGCATTTGGTGGAGGGCATGAAGTGCACATTGATTGGGATGTTCCTACAACCTTGACTGTGTTTCATTATCTTCATTCACTTTTGCAGCCACAAGTACAATACCATCTCTCAAGTTCATGGTCGTAATAGTAAATAATGCACCTGACGTGAAAAATGCATCCAGTTTTTGGCATATCTGTGAAGTTTTCTTCATTCCTTTTGTCTCCATTCTGGTGCCCTGAGTGTTTATGACCTGCAGAAGGGCATATCACACACACCATTTTAGCACTGACTGATGGCTTTGTGAACATTCCAGGGAGCACCTCAGACAGGCGTCTTGACTCAGCCCTGGGTGAAAGTGAGTGTCAGAAACAATCTCACTAGAGGTGAAACAATCTCAGTAGAGGTCCTGCCTGCAACTCCAGTCTGTTATGGTGGTCCTGAGCAGTCAGCCCTGCCAGCCACAGGGTTTGTTCTGCATGCACAGTAATGCCAGACACATTAAAGGCAGCTGCTGCATTGACCAGCCCCTCATGAGTCCTGTTTCTGTCAAACACTGAAGTTTCTTCCTTGGCCATATCAGTCCTATAAGCACAAAATAAGAAGGCTAATAATTTCATATGGATGCTTTGAAAGTTGGTGTCAGTTTGCCCAGGTGTTTGTTTCTTTGCCTCCCCCAGTCAGGTTTCCTGATGGTATCTTATCTCACCATTCTTCCTCCAAAGCCAAATCCACTGTTTGGCCCCTCAGCATGGCAGTCATCCTGCACCATCTTACCTGTCTTGCTCTGCTCCTTGCTCAGGCTTCTTCAGCTCTTCCCACTGGTTTTGCTGTTCTGGTTTTCCTCCTCAAATGACTCACACATGTTAAGACCTCTCTCCAAAGTGTTCCTACCTACCAGTGGTAGCAGTTTCTTTTAAATAAAGTCAGGACCAAAAAAAATCCTCTCCTTAAAAAAGATATACATGCACATATGAATAGTCTGTGCCGACAGACAGGGCACTCTCCTCTCATCTCTCCCCAGTCATGGTCTGTCCAGAGAGCTCTCTGAGGGAGGGATTATCTCTGAAGTGGCAAAGGCATGGTGCCAAACACAGTGGAGCCCTCATTTGGCCAGGGTACAGGATAGAGTGGTGACAAAATTCATTAATCATCATAAACCTGAAATGGGGCTCCATGAAACCACACATGCTTTTAGTCCAGCTGACTTCGATTAAGATCCACGAGCACAAAAGCTGACCTCCCTGGGGTCACTTCACAGCAGTGCAATTATCACCCACAGGAAAACAAATCACTTCTCTATGGTTTCCAATCTATTTTATTTGCCAAGAATAGATTAACTTCATTTTACACTCTATATATACAGATTTTTCCATAAACTTGTGTATGCAAGGTTTTACATGTGAGAGACTGCCAGACAGGTAAATACCATTTTGATTTCTTTCTTCTGAGCAAGGTTATCTGTGTTTTAGGAGTGTGCCTCTGCCTACTTTAATACTGTGTTTTTCAGTTTTCTTCTTTCTCTTCAACACAGTAATTTAACCCCACTTCCCGAGACTAATACAAAAGAACTAACAGATGTACAAGATCAGACAGAAGGTGGATGTGCCTTCTTTTTAAGCATCAGTAGGAGCAGATGTTGATGAGAAGGCTGTTGGGACACGGCTACCACATGTGGATAATTCCTCTGAAATACCCTCTCAATTGCTGCCATCTCAGGCCTTAGAGACTCCTTGAGCCAGATGTTATATCTGGTCTAATAGCACCTCACGGACCTCTCTGCCCCGAATGTATTTGATGGCTTTTTGAGCAAATGCTTGTGCAGCAGGCAAATCCACAAGGTGCCTGTCTGTTTCTTAAACGTTCAAATGGAGCTTGAGTGCCAGAAGGGATCTGGTTTAATCAGCTTGGCTCTCTCAGCAAGCTCCAGATTTGCACAGAGAAACATCCAAAAATTTCTTTTCTTAAATTGTCTGAGACTTGCTTAATTCTTTCATAAGCTTAGATGCTTATCCACTTTTATTTTAACTGTTGGGGCTTTTTAAGGGTATATTTACGTTTGCCTACTGCTTATGATAAGGTTATTAGTTCTAGTGTAGAGATGAAAAATGAAATCATGAAAAGTCATGAACTGCTTTAAATTCTTAAGTCCATTTGTGAAAGCCCAAGTAAGACTAGAAAAGTCTGTACACTAATAATTTGATATTGAACTTTAAACCCCCCTCATGGATTATCTGAAGGAGCGTGGTCAGAGAACACTGGACTCCAACAGCATCACAGACAAAATCTCAGTGTGTGTATGTGGCCTTTGCTGTGTATGAAATGTCTTTTCATGGAGTGTATACAGCAGCAAAAAGAGCTTAATTAATTAATTAATTAATTGGAATGTGATGGGGTGCAGAGGCTTTTTGCTGGCTGCCTGCACAAGCTGGATTTCGTCAGAACTAAACTGTCTCATAATCAGCTTAATTACATGGATCACTTTTAGAGCTGTACCTGGGCAGAGCTTTCTGACCCAAACATGAGTTTCAAACTTCACATCTTTTTAGGAGTCTGACTGTCAGCACTTGCCCTGGGCCTGATCTGTGACCCACATGCCACCTCCTGCTGGTCTCTCTGACCACTCCTTCATGTTTCTAGCAGACTTTCGTTCACACGAGGTATAACTTTGTGAGACTTTTGGACAATAAAACACATGAGAAAACTGTGTTTTTAGGGGCTCCCGGGGTCAGAATTTAACAATCAACAAGAGTTAAAGTCTCAGCCACTCTGAGAAACAAAAGATTCACTTTTGCATTAAATTATATACATCTGCATGACTCTGCACAGACTTTTAGAACAACCTGATCTTATGGGGAAATTGCATCTGTTTCTGAATACAGTTATAAGAAAAATCTAGCAGAAGAACTAGACTGTTAGAGCCACCTCATCCTAGTGACAAAACAAACAAACAAACAAAAAAATAGAGAAAGAAAGTTCAAACATTCAAGCAACCCCACAATGTTTCCATCCTGGTCTACTTCAGTAAAGGGGCTTGGTGCTGTCACCTGGGAAGGGTCAAATATTAAGAACATGACACCTACTGCTGTCACATGTGCCCACAGTGATCATCCACATTTATGCCACTATTCACCAAAGGTGACAGACTGGAAACTAAGGGACTGCCCAACTGAGAAGAGCTCTCCTGAATCACCAGGCTCCCGATGAAATACATTGAGTCAGACTCAGAGGCAGCTTGCAGAAATGAGGCCAGTGGCAGCTCTCCATTGCTGACACAATACGCATGTTTATTGAAGAAGCAAGTGGGAATAGAAGTAGTACAGCATGCCCAGGGCAAAGAAAAGCATGTTCGTGCTCAGCACATCAGACAGATCACCAAATAATCATTCTGTGAAGATATGACCTCTGTACTGCTGCCAAGGGCATGGAAGCATGGTATTATGAGAAGCAGCTCTCATTAAGCACCTCGTATTTCTGTAAGATAAAAATGACAGAAAATGCACAGCAAATTTGTTGCTCTCAGTTATTTCATCTGTTTCCACTCCACTTCCCAACAATACCTGTCTCATCCCTTTTACCTGGAGACATCCCAATACACTTTCCAAGTCAGTAGCAATTCTGCCTCATTTAGATCTGGGTACATGAAACAGAAAAACCAGACATGAAAGAATGTAATATTTTCTAAAGCTTCTGTTAGAGTTGTTTACAGTTATCCCTGTTTTCCAGAGCAAATGCAGTTGATTTTTAGAAACTGACAGCCCACGGACAAACTGGTCTGTTGAGATCATGGGTTATTCATTCTTTTGAAGTTGAATTCTCTATTGATTCAATTCTACTGACTTTATTGAATTCTGTAGTCATAAATTTTACAAAGCTAAACTTCACAGACAAAATTCTCCCACTCTTTGCAGATTTTTTTCATACACAGAATGTAACAGTGTGAACTAATTAGTTTATGCAACAAATTCATATAACTCTTTTTCTTTACTGATAGTTAAAGTTGCTTCTGGATACATTCTCTCCCTAAGGCTGGAAATGAGACACAAAATAAGAATTTTATGTATTCTTCTTTTTACTCATAATAAAAATGACATTGATGTCTCTTCATAAAATGAAAATTTCATTACTGACTACTGACTCTGCTCTCTGCAGAGACTTTTAAAAACCTCTTCACCTAAAAGTGTTTTTAGAAATCAGTCTGCTGCTAGGAGGCGAAAATTTGTCACTAGAATTGGCATTTTTTGATCAAAATTTTCATTCCAAATCAAAAATATTCTTTTCAGCAAAAATGACATTAAATCAGTCCACAGACACAATGGTGAAAATGCAAGAATGGGCTGAGTTCAACAGGAAAGACTGAAAGTGCTTCCCCAGCCCTCTCCTCACAATAGTTAATTGTCTGTTGGTCCCAACATTGTTGTGGGAAATGGAAAGTGTCTATGTCAATCCTCACTGAAGGAGACAATAACTGCATCTGGGTCTCTTGTGCCATGGAAGAGAGCTTTTAACAGACATTATTTTTGGCAAAAAGGATAAAACACCTGCCACCTGCTTAGCTTCAAAGCGTGATTTTCCTTTGCCAGTTCCCAAAAAATACCTTGATACCCATTTGGAGGAAAGGAGGACAAGCCGCCCATCCTGAATGGAGCAAGGTGGTTCTCTGTGACACAAAGTTAGGCTCTTCCCTCCTGGAGAAAAACAGGAACTAAGACTTACTCCTCTGTATTTTCCTCTCTGTTTTCTGTGGCTGTCATTTCTGAGGAGGATGTCATGGAGTTGCCTATTTGGAGGCACTTCTCTGCCCCCATGCACCATCTAGAGAGCCACAGGGACCAGCTGATGGCTGTGGTCTTCATCAGGAGATAAATGTGTGGGAGATACTTATTTTCTCTGCTAGGTCTGGACTTCTACCCTTAACCACCAACTGAGTAAAGACAATAAAGCTTTCACCACAGTATCTTGTCTCTGGATACAGGTAGCAAGGAAATAACTATGGCAAAACCTCATTTCCTTCCCAGGGTTTGTGGTCAAGGCTCTTGGGTTAGACTGGTTTTCCCAGTTAATCCCACCCTGAAAGGCAATATAATGTGGTCTGAGCAAAGAGGAAAAAACACCAATTTAAAAAAAAAGTGAGCAAGATTTTGTCTCCTAAAAAATACAAGCGTTTCTTCCCAGGGTCTTTGTATGAATGCATTAGCTTTATATCTAGACCTTCAGTACGAGCCAGGACAGAGCTGTGCTTCTGTGAACACTTGGGCAACCAAGATATTTCATAGTCTTCATGAATTGAAAGAGTGTTTCCATTCTTTAAATGTTTCTCCAGTTTTAAAACGGTAGCTCCAGCTTGCTTAGAATACAGCCAAGCTATCCACAACACTGCCTGCATTGTGACCTGCCAGGCTGGGGATGGAAATGGGGGGAGAAAAAGGTCAATGCATTCAAGAGGGGAAGAACAAACACAGGTAGGATGATGAGCCAAGCTAAGAAACACAAAGATTTTTCTTCTTCCCAGGTAGTTTCCTTGCTGGTGTTAGAATGTAATTTAGACTGAGATGTTTGGGTCAGTTTGAAAAAAAAAAAAAATCCGTTGTATGTTCCCAACAGGTGAAAGATCTGCCACGTCTTGCATTGAACCATTGGTGGGCTCTAATTCACCTGGTGAAACCTGCTCTCTGATGGACAAATACTGAGAAACTCATGAGGGCATATTCAGATAAAAAAAGGATCCCAGAACATTTTCCCACAGCTCTTGGAAGCTTCTGTCAGCTTCATGCCAGTGGCACTTTAAAATATAAAACCTACCCATTCCAGGAAGAAAGAGAAGATTTAAATCAGAACAGGGCCTGTTATGCAATACAACACTGCATTAGCACAGAGACAACTACTTAAGGTTCAGCAGCTTGTGATTAATACACCAAGCTTGGTCCAACTCCCAAGAAAGGTATTTTTCAATTGATTTCTAGGGGTTTTGGCTAAGGCCCACACTGCACGTGCTGTGGATTGCTCCTCTCATCCTAGGCTCTCAGAAATAGTAAATGAATAGGAATGGACTTAGAAGGGGAAGAAGGGTCCCAGGTTTTCCCTATTTTTGTATGGACCAATTCTATGGGACTAGGTAACTTCCTGATATCCTTTAATTTGATGTCTTTTTCTACAGTTTTGAGAGTAGCACTGCGACACATTTGAAACATCCATTCTCTCATGTCCAACTGGCTTAGTAACCGTAAGTAATAACCTTGTTCCATTGAGGTGTAGTAAAAATATACAAAAGCTGTAATTTCTCTGATTACACACTGCTACTGTTAAAATAGCGAAAAGAACAAAGTCTTCTGTAGAAAAAAAAAAGAAAAGCAGCTAAATTTTAAATTTTCTGTATTGCTGCTGCTCACTGAAATTTCCTTCTGACAGCAGTTCAATGGTAACAGAATTGAGCAATATGCTCCACAGGAAAAGATAACAAAGAATCGATGTCTAAACAATTTCAGGATCATCTCTGAATTTAATGTCCAGCAGATTAGTTTATATCATAATGGTTCCTCAGTCCTATTTTAAGCATCTTAGAGAAGAACACTGTGTAACCCAGTTAAAATGTTTCCTTATCAGACAGAAATCAATATCAAACAAGGCAGCAACGACCTCTCCCAATTTTTGTTAATGCTCACTACGGGAGCACTTAAAATATTAATCACAGGGAATCCACTGTAAAGTTGAGCAAGTTTTAGATAATTCAGGATGGTAAAAGGAGCCTCTAAGAATTCATTGAGAGAAAAGAAGATTACTTCTTCCTAGGAAGAGCCTGGGAAAAGGAGATTGCCTGTTCTTCCTTCCTTCACGCAGACTGACTAGTTCTGGGTGGCTGTGCCTGTTTGACTTGGTCTTGAGACAAGGCAACTCTCAACACCTCTTGGAAATATAAGAGAAGAGTTCATATATATCTCATACATATATGCACACATACACACATTTACATATATATATATGTATATATATGTCTATTCTTCACAGACAAATATATATATTCCTGTGTGCATTGGGTATTCTCACTTGTGTTTTTGGAGTAGGGCTCCTAGGACAGTGTTGTGCTCAATTCCATGCATGGCACATAAATCTTTATTGTAGTGGCTGGACATATTAACAGTACAGCTACAGGCACCTGAAACAATGGCCAATACTGAGAAGCAGATACTGACAAGCTGAGTACTGCACACAGGTCTCTTGGATTGGATCATCTTTGACTTGATTGCATCATTCATTATACTCATTCTTCTTAACATTTTGCTAAAGTCCACTTTGCTTCTACTTACAACTTTCTGATCCTTACATTAATAACCCTCATCAGCTGGTGGTTTTTTAATTCAGAGCAGCTCCAGCTACCTCTGTTACACTCTGCAGATCTGCATTCTAACTTACCTCTATTCTCATGTCCCTGGGGTTCATTCAATGCACTCCTCTTGTCTAGCTATCCATAAGGGTAGCTGGACCTACAACACCTTAGTGCAGTTGTGCTCCTACCTTCCAGGACCTTGTATCCAATACAGCAAAACAAAATGTCTTTAGCTGTATGGAAGAATCCTCCCTCTCTTTTCCCAATGCATCTGAGCAGGGCACCATCTGACTACCAGACAGTGTCGCAGTCGCAGCAAAAGCCAATACAGGAAAGAAAAATGAAGGCAAACTGGAAGAGAGGGATCTGGTCTGAATCAAGCATAAAGAAGCTCACAACAGCTTGAAGAAGAATGGAAGAAATTATCTGCTTTGTTGATGTAACAGACCAAAAACTATTCATCTTGCATGGCCTTTGCACAGCAAAGTGTTCACAAGGGGAATACTTCTCATCCCTCTCCCTCTCTAAACCGGAATGGATGGGGCATTCTCCTGTAAACATTTCAGGAATAAAAATGGAATTCTCCTGTCTTGATCAGCCAAGTACATTTTTATCTGTGGTAGCAGAAAAAATTAAGTGCTGGAAAAAGTATTGCACAAACTGCAACTTAGGGGGCTTCACAATCACTCTTGTTTATTACCAATTGTTCCAGTGGATCACTGGAATCACTGATGGGATAGGGAATAAAAGGGATGATTGTGTCACATGCTTGAGAGATAAAAGGTACATAGATTTACCTACCCGATGTTCCAGGACAGGCACTGAGAAATTTTGAACTGCCTAATTTAGAAACAGACAGACTTTGGTCTTTTTCCTCAGTTGCAAGGGTGATTAAATTCTGAGCTAATTAAACTGCATAGTAATTACCTTGCTTGTTTTAATTGTCCTCTAAAAATTGTACCACTGTATTTGTCATACTGGTGAGTGCTTATAAAACATTTCTCTTTTTTGCTGCTGCTGCTGTTCAGAGTGAACTCCTGGGGGTTCCAACACTTGCATCCTTTGCTGCTCAGACTCTTTTCTGCTGGGAGCCAGGTGACCCTGGGCAGCAGAGAAGCTGCAACCACCAGTCAGGAATGGAAAAACTTGCAGAAAACCTGAAGAGAAGGAAGTTAGTGACCAAATAAAACTCTCCTGTTCAGTTGATGAATCTGGAAACAGCAAGAGAATATTGTCTCCATGAGGAGGCAACTGTGTGTGTCCTGGTGGAAGGTCAGCTTGTGGCTTTGTCTGCCTGGCCCATGCAGCTGCAGGGCTCATGTGGGATTGTTTGGATGGCTCCACTGGCTGTCACACCCTGTGCCTGGAGCAAGGTGTCTGAGCAAGGAGGACCATGGCTTGTCCCTGTCCTCTTCCTTGCCATCTTTGGCCCAGGTGATGATGACCACAGGGCTGGGAGGGCAGAGGGGGAGGATACCAGCCACTTCCAGTGTGTTACCCCCTCTCTCCTCTCATAGAGAAGTGAGTAAGAGTGTTTTCACACTCTCCCCTGCTTATATCTTTGTTTGCATTTCCTCTGCAAGTCATCCCACACAAAACCAGCTCTTCCTCGGGCAACACCACCCTGCCTTCAGTGGGAGTTTGAGTGGAAATGGAGTAACAATCCACATTTGGGTTGTAGTTGTGGGAAAACAACTTCATCCTCATAAGAGTTTGGTTATAACCACATTTCCATATTGGCAAGCTATTTAAAGCATAAAAGAAAATGTCCCTCATCTGCTCAGCTGTGGTATCTTAGGCTGTGTTCCAGCCAAGGAGTGCCTGATAAAGACTCTGTATTTTTCCATTAATTAAGATGCTTTAATTAATTGGGACAGCTAATTTGAATTAGCTCTAGGATTAGGTATAGCCCTCAAGAGAGCAAAGAACAATGGCTGCAGTTAATTCAGAATGGATGAGGGAAATCTCTGCTTTAGGAGAGGCATTCAACCCTATTGACCAAGGCATCACTGGATGCAGAGCTGGGCATTTAAATGCACTAGATTGTTTGTGTTGGGTTTTTGTTTGTTTGTTTGTGTGTGTGTGTGTGTGTGTTTTGTTTGTTTGGTTGGTTTTTTTGTTGCTGTTGTTGTTGTTTTTACAGGCAGTGCTTTTTTGTCCTTTCAGGAGTTACAGTCACTGGGGTTTTTCCCCTTGATGTGATCACAGCCAGGTTTTTGCCTGGACAAAAAAAAAAGGTACTTTTGATAACTCTGTATTGCCTTTGTATGACACAAGACCTAGAAAGAACACCCAGGCTGTGTCTTTCTGGTGCTAGCACATTGCATTTCCCCCAGCCCTGAGGCATGAGCAATTCTTTCCATTACTGCCTTTCTTTCATCACACTAAGGGACCAGGTGTGAAAAACATTCTGATGGCACATACAGGTGTGAGCCACCCAACTTGTTAAAGCAGGGAGCAGGGGTGGAAGATGAGATCAAAAGCCTCTGAATGAGCAGGAGATCCAGGGCTAATTCCATAGATGATTCCTGATTCAGAACGGGCAAAGAGCCTTTCCAAAGAGGCAAGCTGGACTAGGCATGCAGAAAACAATCTGGTATTTGCTTTCTCATTTGCACATGCACACTTCTCTTGGGAACAGAGGTGAGAGGGAAAAACAAAGTGCAAATTTTGATCAGCCATTATTCGAGCAATAGCTTTGCATTTTAAGCTCCCTGGCGTGTTTATCACTGCGGGAAGAACTTGTTCTGCAGAACAGGTAGGTCTGTCTGCAGGTGCAGACAAATCTATAGGTGATTGTTCTCTACACTGACACACACCACCAGGCTGGCCTGTAGAAGGATTTTGATGCTAGATACTAAACAGAAAGTGCTCAGTCCAGAGTGAAATGTTTTAGCTAATCTAAAACTGCCACAGCCAGGATAGAGTCCTTATCACTGGCACAGGTATGCAGGTAACAGCGGCCTCCAAGCCCAAAAAAATACCACTAGTTTAGAAATAGCAGGAACTTCTCCTCCTTTTACAAACAGCTGCAGTTCGGCATTGTTGAAAAGGCCACAGCATACTTGCAGGTTTTTTTTTTGGATGTAATTCCTGACATGAATCTTTCACATCAGATATGAAGCAGGATACCAAGCCAATGATTTGGATTTTTTGAGACTATGATTTTTTTTCCCTAGGAAATACCACTTTGAGCTCAACAAACACCCTGTCCTAACAGAAGCATAGGTTCTGCAGGACATGCATATAAAACATAAGACAGCAGATTAAAATCTTTTTTAAGGTTTCTGCAGATCAGCTGATTGATTTTTCTCCAGGGAGCACATCAGAAAAAGAACATGAAAATATGCTTGCAAAAGTCTCCATGGGGATAACCACTCTAGATTCAAATAAGGGCATTGCATTCCCATCTTTTCAACCTGTAAAATGTTGTAAATTCCTATTAACTCTAAATGAGGTACCTAACTCAACTACCTGAAGGATCCCAAAGAGCGGGCCAGCATCAACATGAGACTGACAGTTTTCAACAGATTTTTCAGTTCATCATTTTTCCAGAAAACCTGGATTTGTTTGGGTGTTTCTCTGCTGATGGGGGGTGGCATTTTTAGCTCTTTTGTTTAAAAATAGCAACCTATTTAAAAAGCTGATTGCTACTAAATACACCAGGAAGGCTTCTTCAAGTAAACAATTAAACAATTACAATAGAAGATATTAAAATAAGGTTTCTGTGATATGATGGGATTGATTTAAGAGGGTTACAGGAAGCTGGAGCCTGCTGTTCTGTGACAAATGATTTCCCTGAGAAAACTCAGTAAGGGAAACATAATCACATAATGGAATTGATCTTGAAATATCACTAGCTCCTGGGTTTGGAAATCAGCAGCCCCCAGTGACCTTGTATTTAACATCTTTATTCATGAACTAGGAAGAGAAAAGGTAAACACATAAAGGATAAACCAGTAGAGAAGAAGGGCAATGTCAGGCTTGTTTAGTCCATGGAGAACTCAAATGGAAAGAGATCTGATTAGAGAAGTGAATTGGGATGTTACAGGCTACTTCAGAAAACAATGCTAATGAGTCATTTAAGGGCAGGACAGAATGGAGACCTGCAGAAAGATAGAAGCAAGACAAGCAGAAGGCAAAACAGAACTTATTGAAGTGAATTGGGGTTACATCAGAAATACACTTGGTGCCCATCCGACCCTAAGAGCTCTAGAAGCCCTTTGCTTCTCAAACACTGCTGCACTCCAACATCAGCCCTGATCACTGAAACAAAAAAATCAGGAGTGGAAGTACAAACTGTGCTTTCCCACCCCCTTCATCATGAAAAATGTTGTTGTTTATGGCATGCCATCACAGGCTGTCCCTTGGAGCCACTAGTAACACCAGTTAGCCTTTGGAACAACTCTTATTGTGGCAAGCAGATAGGAAAATCTGCTTCTGTCCATGAAAACCAGTGTACTTGGGGCCCAAGACTGGCAGTGGCTCCAGGAGGGATTGATTTCATTCAGGAGTGAACATGAGGACCAGGAAATGCCAGGACCCTGCTCCCTAGGACACAGAAAACTGTGCCCACAAGAGAAGCAAAACTAGGAAGGCTATGTGGTGGAAACCTCAGGCTTGAATTCCATGACCAAAACTGAAGGGGCAACTCTTGCACTTAAAGCAACTACAAAATCTTTGTTCAGTGCCAAATAACACCACAGGGTGTTCATCAGCATGTGGGCTGGAGGAAGCACCAACTTCTCCCATGTAGGGCAAAACGAGGAGATGGTCGAAAGGCTGCAGCCTTCTCAAGCAGCAGCTTTTCAGCTTTCCATCTACATCCCTGCCTCCCTCTGCCAAAAACGCTGCTGGCAAACAAATGTAGAGCAGGGTGAGTGATATTCACGGTTTTCCAGCATCCTCCTTACTGAAGGATGGGGAGAAGCTGCTGTCCCAGCTACGTACAGCCGGTAGGAAAATCCAGAGACGGACACAATGAGTGACGGCTGCCCGAGTTGGCTTTTGCTGCCAACGCTGCCCAGCCGTGCAGGCTCCTCGCATTCCCCGTGGAGCCAGAGTGGCACCTGGTGGTCACATTGCCCTCGCACTAGCCAGACGGATTTTTTTATTGCTATTTTTTTGAGGGTTTGGTAGAGTGAAAATGACGGAGGAGCACTTGGTATAAAGTAGTCGTGATTAACTAGATCAGTGAGACCACTGGCTGCATTTAGTCCTGTTACTCATTATTTTCCAACGCCCCTTGTCATTGAAGTAATGCCAATTCACAACTGTTTTTGCAACACACCCACTGCACGAGCCTCTCTGCCCACTCATTATGCTTCTGTGGGTGGCAAGCAAGGAATGAAGACCTGTCCTATCTTGCTGAAAACGTTTGTCCTTTTTTTTCCCCGGCTTCTTAAAAAAAAATAAAAATTCAGGGCTTTCTATGCAGGCAGAAATAAAATAAGTTTGTTTCACATCAGCTACCAAATGCACATCCCTAGAGATGCTCAGGGCCACATGTGCCTTGGAAGAAAATATTGTTATTCTCCTTCTGTCTGTCATTGAGACATTCTGTGCCTCGGCAGGACATGACTTCTGTATATCCCTGCACGCTGCAAACCCTGTGAATAATAGATGTGCTCTGAGGCAGAACTTCTGCCAAGGCTGCTCCTGACATCGTTAACTTGTCTGGCAAGCTGAATTTTTGGTGCAGAAGGGCTCTTTTTGAGAGATGAACAGAAAAACAAGCCCATACAAAGCACTGAACCTAAGACAACCTGTTTCCATTGTATTCAGATCTCGTGACTGAGTGATTTTTGTGTGACTGAAGGGTGAAATCGGATTCTGATGGATTGTCTGTCTCTCTACTTCTGACAAACCAACTCCTGTTGGAAGTTTTTATGTAGCTGGGCCCCTCTCTCTCTCCTGGGGAGTGTCTTTGCTAAGAGCAGCTTGCTCAAACTGTTGCCTTTCCCTGCTCGAGACTTATTCTTTCCCCAGCTGCACCTTTCCTAGAACTCACAGGAACACAGGTTCTCAGAGATCGGTACCTGTCTGCAGGCTTGCTAGGAGTTGCCCAAAGTGTTCAGCAGCAGTCACCAGGATGGGCAGTGAAGGATGCACACAGTGGTGTGGGCACACGGTGTGACAGCATGAGCTGCACCTCCTCAGGAAAACAGACTACAAGGCCTGGGACTGTGTGAAACAAAATCCATCTCTCCATAGCTGTTGCTCTGCAAAGAAATTATAACAGCAAAGATGAGGCAATTATACAGCAACTGCCACAGCACGGAGCCCACCAGGGCTGGCTTTCTGGTGTGCCGGGGTCACCTTCCCAAGCACCATAACTGCACTCAGAGAGGGGTGCCCACCAGCCTGGCACTGCTCCAGCACAGGCAGCAACTGGAGAAAAGGTGACTTAATGTGAACACTGCTATCCATTTTAATGAAGAGTGGGATCTGCAGGTACAGCCTGAGGATGGCTTTTTTAACATGAAAGACCCTCAAAGTAACAGGAATGGTACATGATGTGTCTTGGATGTATCCCAGAAGGTTCTTCTGGTGAAGAAAATAACAAAGTGCCAGCACCCTTCCCACCGGCAAGTTTTTTCTTCTGTTCTACTCCAGGGGTTACATCCCTGATGCAAGGGCAGAGGAAAAAAGAGCAAAATTAGGGGAGAGAGGTGGTAGGCAAAGTGCTCCATCACTGGGAACAAGTGCTAGGAATACAGTCATTAAAAGGCAACAATGTAGAAGTGTGAGATGAAAAGAAAAAGAGCTTTGAGAGACAAAAGATTTACTCTTTCTTGTTTCTCCTTGAGGTGTGCCCATAGATGGCAGAGGAGCATTAATATTCTTGCCCCATCTCTGTCTCCAGAGATACAGAACTTGCTGCTCTCTTCCCCTCTTGGTTTTGTATCATCATTGAACCATAAAATGGTTTGGGTTGGACAAGACCTAAAAGATCGTCTAGTTTCAATCCCATGCCATGAGCAGGGACACCTTCCTCTACACCAAGTTTCCCCAAGCCCCATCCAACCTGGCACTGAACAATCCCAGGGATGGGGCATCCACAACTTCTCTAAGCAACCTGTTCCAGTGTTTCGCCACCCTAACAGTAAAGAATTTCTTACTAATTTCTAATCTAAACCTAACTCTAACCCCTTGTCCTGTCACTACATGCCCTTGGTATAAAGTTTCTCTCCATCTTTCTTGTCAACTCTCTTCAGGTACTGGAAGACCACAATAAGATCACCCCAGACTATTCTCATCTCCAGGCTGAACAATCCCAATTCTTTTAGCATTTTCTCATGCAAGAGGTGCTCTGTTCCTCTAATAATCTTAGTGGTCCTTCTCTGGACTTGCTCCAACAAGTAAGGAAGGGAGAAAAATAGTGCCAACCCCCTAACCACAGTCAAGTTCTGTGCAGCTGAGCTGGACCAGGTCTTGTCACCAGTTAAATGATCTGCTTACACAGAGGAGCAGAGCAATGGCAAGCCACAGTGTGAGCTCAAACTGCTGTTGTCCCACCAATGCAGTGCTCAGGGTCTTTTTCTGACACACAGGGATTTTTCTGGTTTAGCTTATGTCATGCTAAAATGAGTTTAAAACAAATGAAAAAACAGTGCCGCCTTTATTCCACAACAAAAGCTCCCACAGAGGCCACCAGCCCAGTGGAAGGACTGAACTGGATTTACCAGTAATTGTTACTTTTCTGCCCAGAATCACTCGGTGGGGATCTGTACCGTGTTTTGTGAGGTCTGTGCAGAACCAGGAGGAACAGTACAACCAGGGCCTGTTTTCACATCCATGTCACATGCTCCTGCAACTGTTCCAGCACTGCTCTTACAAACAGGGAAATACTACTGCCTTTCTCCATCCCAACATCTCATAGTTGCCCTCAGAGTTCAAAAAGTTCAGTGATGTTGCTTCTGGGAAAGGATGTGACTCTGAGACACCTTCCTGCATCGTGGCTGGAGCCATGTGATGTCTTCTGCAGGATGAAGGTTTGCAGCACAGCAGTGGTAACAGACATGGCAGTACAAAAGGAGAAGTATCAACTTTGTGTGAAATACATGGCAGGGTTCAACTGTAAAGGCCTAGGGTTAATATAGGACTGGAAAACACCATCTGGAACTGACTTTATTTGATATTTTTTCTGTGTTGGAACAGAATAAAGGGAGAAATAAACAAGAGTGCCCTCAACCTACGTAAGGTAAAAGAATGGGAATAAAGCAAATGAACATTAATGTATTAAGGATAATTTTAAAAAACCAAAACCAGAAGCACATTGTAAAAATAACACTAAATAGCAAAGCTGCAGGATACAGCTGTTTCATCTGCTGGTCTGCATTTGATAGTCATAACTTTCATGGGAAAAAGGCTCAAGTGCTTGACAGACTTGAGAGAAAACCTATTTGGTATTTGGTGAGATGTAAGTCCCTGCCAGAGGCAGATGGCAATGTGAACTGCTTCTCTGGAAGGAACAATCACTTCTGTGGTGGGAGAAGATAATGTACCCTGAGACAATAGGACACAGAAACATCGTACTGACAAATCCTCTTGACGCAGCAAACTAAGAGATTTCATTATCAAGGGACTGAGAAAATCTCCTGTAACTATTTGTGTTGTATAAATAGAGAACTGCTATCATTCAGAAGAGCTTTATAATGAAGGATGTTAAACACTAGGTCCTAGGAAAAAAAAGACAGTACGTTTGGAATGTACTTCCACAAAGATGATCAGGGTCAACCTCTTTTTCTGACACACAGGGATTTTTCTTGTTCCTACTATTCAGTTGTTCCCACTGTACATTCATACACAAGATAAAAACCCTGGGTTCCTGCAGTCTCTGCAGTACAACACAGCATTTTTCCTTTGAAACAAGATGCATTTGGCAAGATTTATTAACCAGTTGCTGAAGTCACACATGCAAGTACCTGTAGACATCAGATGGCACCAACCACATGGTGACACCTCAGAACCACACTGAGTGTGCAGCAGCCAAGGAGCGCTCAGGGCTGCCCCAGGATGGGCCCAAGGCTCACTCTGGCATTGGGCAGAACCATAAAAAAAAAGGCAGGTGGATACATGCACAGACCCAGCCATTTTAATAGTTCCTCTCCTAAATGACTGCACTATTTGTGGAAACATGTGAGAACAGAACTGCGAAATGAATGATGGATATTTCTCCTGGTTATCAGTGGGGCCAAAAACAGGACACATGGGTTAGTGGCTATTCTGTCAAGCAGGGCAGGGAAAGAGGCTGAGTTTCTGCAGGACAGAAACCTGGTCCCTGTATTGTAGCGAAGGAGCAAGCACAGCAACATCATGACACCTTGTAAAATCATTTGCATTCATTTGCATGAACATGAAATCTCTGCAGACCCCCAGACCTTGCACACTGTATTAAGAAGCTACCACCAGCTGTAACCATCTTGCAGCAAAAAGGTATCATTTTGATGAAATACTAATTGCAGAGCACATCCTACTAGGGCTCCTCAGGGAGGAGTGAAAAGCTGTGGGGAGGACTGCACACGCACTTCATTTGCATCAGTTGTCCTTATTATTCCTCCAGGTTCTCTTTTCTTTCTTCAATATCAATTATGGTTCATGCTGTGACAACCATGGGGTGTAAAGGGAGTGATGGGGAAGCACATTGAGTGACTGACAGACATTTCAGGAGGTTTAACTTAACCCACTGCATTTCATTTTCTCCCTAATTCCTTATTTTTCCCTAATTTCCTTTTTCTCCCCCCTAAAAACCTACGTAGGATATGCTCAGGAACATATTGCATCTAGGCAAAGAAACTGATGGAAACAAATTCCTGCTTTCTTAGCATAAATAACGCTGTTGATCTCCTCCACAGACAATGCACAAATAGCTGTGGATATCCAGAGCTTTCGCCCATGTTTGGGAAGGTCCCGAATGGGAGGCGTACCCTGACTGCTTACTCTGCGCAGGTTTTGTAGCGACACGCAAGGGGAAAAACAATGCTTCCAAATTGTTTGGGGCTTCAAACACAGGTCTCACAGGTTAACACAGGTCTCATGTCAGCTGCTCTGGAGATCACCTAGAACTGACTTAACTCAAAAAACCCCCCAGGATTTCATTTAACACACTCCTCTCTCAGAGAGTTAATTTTCACTGAAAGGTCACAAAGCAGCAGAAGTGTGAAATCTGGTAGCACCACCAAAGCCTGCAGGTTTCTACTCAAATTCCTACAGGAAAGGTCCTCCTCCCCGTTTTTGCTGTTGTAAACTTGGTTTCCAAGCAAGGTCTGCCCATAGTGCCCAAGTATTTCCCTATGCACATACAGTCATTTGGTCATGATTTGGCAGCAGAAAGACTTGCGAAGCTTTCACTCTGGAGTGAATTCACTTCCCTCCCATGCTGCCTTGCCATCCGACTGGCCAGCTGGGAAGAAATGGATTTCAGAAGTGCAAATTGATTGAATCAGTTTCAGAAAAATAATCACCATAGATCTAAGGTTTACCTAGATAGTTCAAATAGCACCTGAGTTAGCATAATGTTATGTCTAGACACCAGGCATGCCAAAACCACGCTCCTGGAAATATTGGCTCATGTTTCTTGGTAAGAGAATAGGCTTGGTATTCAGTACAGACTGCAGAAAATGGAAACCTCACAAGATTTTAATTTGAAAAGGCCTTTTTGAAGGATTAAATACTTGGAATTGTAAGTGGCAGTGTTTTAAACTGGCTCTCTTTCCATAAATTTGATGGTAATTTTTCTAGCTAACAGAGGCTTTCTGATGTACAAACACAGCCATGAGATCAGGGGCTCCATCTCCTCATTTGTCAATCATCTGACTTAGCTCATACCATTGAAGTCTTGATTTGAACAGCATGGAAAAGAACAAAAGCTTTAGGAGAAAAGCTTCGCCTTGTTCAAAATCTACATGCTTTTTGAATGAAAAATCATCACAATTGTTGTTGAAACTCTGAGTGTCGATAAAAAGAATGGCTTTTTTTGAGCAGAATGTCCAAAGTTTCAATAACCTTAAAAGTGTTATGAAAGGCTGGTTGGGGCTTTTTTAGAAAGACATTTTGAGATTAAAGAGTAAAAATTGTTACATGTTTCACTGCAATTCCTACAGTAGTTTTTTTCTGTTTAGAAAGAAATGTCCACCTCAGCTCACAAGGGACAGCTCATATAAAGCCCAAACATGTAGTGCAGCAAGCACTAGGCTGGAAAACCTGTTCACTGGCAGGCTTAGTCCCTTGGGCTTTACAGGCCCCTCTGGAAGCTTCCCTCCTGGGATCCCTGCTGTCTCACAGCTGTCCTCTAGACTCTTTCCTTGAGATCAGGAGAAACTTAGATATCACTGAAACCCCTTGCTTTCCCATTGAAAGGGAGGCTGGGCACTGTGCTGCCAGGGATCCTGTGCTAAATCATGCAGCTCTGCCTCTGCTCAGGAAGCCAACTTGCACTGAGGGCTACTTTACCTGCATCAATGAGTGGTATCTCACCATTAACGGTTACACTGTTGTTAATTACTGCCTTCCATGGCTGTGTTATACATATATATATATTGCTTCAGCAGCCAGCAATAAGGACTCCTCCTGTCCCATACCAGCATTGCTTACATCAGGGAAGAAGAGGAAGTGCCTCCATGCATGGGTGTGCAGCTCTGCCTGCCCACACCAGCATCTTCTCACCTTTTATCTTTGCACATTCCTATCTTACTCTGCTCTGAGCGCTCCTAGCTGGGAAAAGCTGCTCTACTTTACTTCTCATGGAATGTATTTACGAACTGGCACTGTTTATCTCAGAGGTGGCCAGGATGCTCTTTTCGGTACCAGGGGCTCAGGCCCTGCTTACTGACAGCCTATTCTGCCCCACAGAGGATGCCCCTCAGGAAGCAGCTGAGATGCTGGAACAGGCAGATTTTCCAGGTGTTAGTGCATGCTGTGCTACCAGTTCAGGCTTTCTCTGAGTTGCTCCTTGCGAGCTGAGGTGGACCTTTCTTTCAAAATAGAAAAAATCGTACACATAGCCTTTATAATGTACTTGTACCAACTGCTACTCTTTTGTATCAAAATGCAATTTTTCTAAAAGAAAGACAACCAGCTTTTCCTAACAGTTTTAAAATGATTTGAACTTTCATTATTCACACACACAAGAAACAAAACAACCAAAAACCCCAAACATCAACATAAAATGAAACAAAACCAAAACCAAACCAACCAACAAAGCAGCCCTGTTTTTTCTCAGCACTCAAGAGTTTAACAATTGTGATGATTTTTCAAAGAGCATGTAGATTTTGAACAAGGTGAACGTTTTCTCCTAAAACTTGGGTTCTTTTCCATGCTGCTCAAACCGAGACTTCAATGTTATGGGCTAAGCCAGCTGAAGGAGGACACTGAGCCCCCGAGCTCATGGCTGGGTTCGTGCGCCTCAGCCCCGCAGCCCTGCCAGCGGCGGGGACTCCGGCCCAGCGCCGCTCCCTGCTCCCGGCTGGCTGGCTGGCTGGACGGACGGACAGACGGATGGATGGACGGCTGGAGGGCGGAGCGCTCCTCCGGCGTCACTGCTCCTTCGGGAGCCCGCCCGACGCCTTCCACAGGCGCTGCCGCCGCTCTGCGTCACGGCCCCGCTCCGCGCCGGCTCCCGCCCGGCGGCGGAAGCAGCGGGGAAGGCGGGGCGGGAGGGCGGCGTTAAAGCGGCGGTGGGGCCGTGCTGGGCCGTGCCGGGCCGATGGAGCCGGGCGGCGAGGGCGGCTGCTGGTTCCTGTACTACGCGTACGGCAGCAACCTGCTGCGGGAGCGGCTGCTGCTGCGCAACCCCTCGGCCGCGCTCTGCGCCCTGGCGCGCCTGCAGGTGCGTGAGGGGGCGGCCGGCGGGGCCGCGGGGGGGCTGAGGGGGCCCGACATTCCTGCGGGGAGCCCCAGTGTCGCTGCCTGCGGCCCGGGGCTGCAGCCCGTCCGTCCCTGCTCGGGCGGGGGCCCTAGCACGGATCAGGTGGGGGAATCCTCGTCAAGACGATGGCCCCGGGTTCTGTGCCGTGGTGCCCAGTGACAGGACAAGGAGCGATGGCCGCAAACTAAAACGGAAGAAGTTTCACCTCGGCATGAGGAGTAACTTCTTTACGTTGAGGGAGGCAGAGCACTGAACAGGCTGCCCAGGGAGGCTGTGGAGTCTCCCTCTCTGGAGACATTCCAAACCCACCTGGACGCGTTCCTGTGTCATCTGCTTGAGGTGACCCTGCCTTGGCAGGCGGGGTTGGACAGATGATCTCGGGAGGTCCCTTCCAACCCTGGCTATCCTGTGCTTCTTGACCCAGGGCCCGCTGCCGGGGCTGCCCACAGCACAGGGAATGTTTGTGGTAGTCCCACTGCTGCGGGGTTATCTGACAGGGCTTAACCTTCCAGGCTGCCAGCCATGACCCATGGCCCGGTGTGTAAAGCACTATGGACTTTGAAATGTAACGTAGCAGGAAGAAATTCTTCACTGCGAGGGTGGTGAGGCACTGGAACAGGTTGCCCAGAGAAGTGGATGCCCCATCCCTGGTAATGTTCAAGACCAAGCTGGATGGGGCTTTGAACAAACCAGTCTGGTGGGAGGTGTCTCTGGTACAGGTGAAGAGCTCTCGCTGTGCTGTGTGATGGGCAGATGGAGCTTTCACCCAGCTCTGCACATCTGCAGCTGATACCTTCGTACACCCTACAGGGCAGTTCTCTCCCTGCCAGGGTTATTAAATACCATTGTATCAGCTTGGCTTTAGTATAGGCTTGGAAACACGAGCTTGTGGCTGTTAAAGCTGTTGATGTACAGATCTGTGCAACTGGAAGGATGCTTGGAAGAGCAGAGCATCAATTGATACCACTTAAAGATGACTTGAAGGTTCTCTTGGGGTAACTGGCAGGAAATGATTTATGTTAGAGTGTATGAAGAAGTTCCAAAAACTTGTCATTAATAAACTCCCCATACTCAGATACTTGGTGTCTCTTGGGACTGTCAACCTGGCAGCTGAGGCCTGCTTCTGTAAAGCATGAGGAACTTGCATCTACCCCTCCACTGAACGTGCTGAGAGCCCAGCACCTTGCAGGATCAGACCTTAAGGGCAGGGAGAAAGGCTCTAGTAGTGTGTGCTTAGCTTTGAATAAAAGCAAGCTTCTTCAGGTCTCCCGGCTCTCAGGTTGATTTCCAGGTTAGCCAGTAAGCCCCTCTTGCCCCACTGCAGTTGGCTGCCTTCTCCAGCTGGCCTTTGGCAGAGTGCTGTGTTCCCTGCCGACACTGGGTGGCTTCACAGCTGGAAAATCACTGATGCTAGAGAGTGAGGGACTGCAGGAAGGTTGGAGCTGATTCCTATTAATTGCTCTGTGGTAGTGCCACAAGGGCTTAAAAAAAGGAGAAACAGCCTGTAACCAAGAGTGCTTTGGATCCTAAACTAAAGTAAGAACTTTAGTTAAACTTTAGCTGAACTTGCTTCTAAGGTTACTTTTTAAAGAAATGGGATGTGTAAGAAGCACAGAAGGAGTATTACACTGGTACTTAGAAGGACCAAAGACCAATCTCTTGACCCAAGAAATTGTCTACTGTGTTTTTTCCCATATTCCCAGCAGTGCCTGGCGCAGTTGCACACATGGTGTAACTTAGAGTTTCCTTCTTCTAGAACCAGAGTGAACTGTGCTGTTTCTGTGTGATCTCTGTTGCTGTTTTTTGGGTGGTGCCTGATGATTTTATACAGCTCCTTGCAGCTATTCAGTGCAGGTCAAGTCCAAGAAAATATAACTGGAGGAATAAAATCAAAATTGGTTGGTGGTTTTTTGTTGTTGTTGTTTTTTTAGTGAGACTGTAGTGAGAGTACTTGATTCTATCCAGGTATTTCCTTGGGGCTGGCCTGCAATTACTTGTTCTCATCTGTAACTTCAGTCTGTGACTTGACTGGACTTTTGTGCAAATAACTTGGTGCATCTAAGTAAACCTTTTTTTTAGTGAAATTGGTTAAATAGGGGACATTTTATGGGGCAGGAAGAGGACTGTTGATGAAGTAAACCATGTGGGTTTGCCAGGCTGCTGTCACTTATGCACACATACAAAAATTGATTTGTCTTCTGATAAATGCTGTTTTTCTGTGTGTAAGCCTCCAACTGTTTCATTTTTTACAGCCCTTTTCCTGTATCTATTAGGACATATTACAAGAGAGTGATGTGTCTCAGAGGGGATATTAATGTCTACATGTGTATGTTTCAAATCAAAATCATAGCTTCAAGAGGGTGGTCGTAAGAAATACGCAGAGCTGTGGGGCTGCATAGGTTTGAATTTTATTTTTCTTGTCGTTAAGCAGTTAGTCCTCCTTAAAGCTTGGTGGTTTGGATTTGGGGATGGGAGGGGTCGTTACAAATTGGCTGATAAGTAGGAGAGGATACAGAGTGTATTGAGTCAGGTGAGAAATTACATTGATGCCATTCAAAAACCCATTATTCTCTTTTTCATATATACTAATATTTGATATTGCTTGTAAGAAAAAGTGACACTTGTTTTCTAAAAGAATGTTTCTACTTGCAAAAACCTGAATAAGCTCACTGAAGGAGACCTATACCTTGACTTAAAAATACCCAAGAATGTTCCAGATGAGTGATGAGATTGCACACAACATTCTAAAATACAAGGGATGGTATCTTATAATTGGGTGGTCTCATTAGTGCATGAGGACAAGACCCAGATCTCACCATCTTATAGACTTCTTTACTGTTACTATTTTCCTGGCTCCTGCATAGAGGCATTTAAGTCTTATCACAAAAAGGCACCAGGTAGGTGGCACCTGTCTGTTCTTCCTTCTGTGTCTCCAACTGGCTACGTGTACTACTGACCTTTGGCTGCCCCTTTCACGTCAAGAACAGCCAACAGCCCTTATTTTAAGTGGAAATTGATTCTCTGCATTGCTTTCATTTGCAGGATTTTAAACTTGAGTTTGGCCATCATCAAGGCAGGACAAGTTCTGTCTGGCATGGAGGTACAGCTACCATTGCTCAGAGCCCTGGAGACGAAGTGTGGGGAATAGTGTGGAAAATGAACACTTGCAATTTAAGTTCGCTGGATAAGTAGGTGACTTAACTTTTGCTGTCTTCTTCTACTTTAGAGAGTGATTGAAAGTTAGTTAATTTTTGGTAAAGAGCTGTGTGGAAACTATGGTGTTGGAACCAAGAAGATGCTTTCGATTTTAATATGTGAATTCTATTTCACTGTATGTGTATTGACTTCTGACACTTCTGTGATTAAAATAGCTTTGTTTTCAAGGTAAAGCTACTTTTAGGGGTATTTTAACAATCTGTGGATCTCGATTTAAAGTCAATAAGTCATGCTCCTTTTTCTTTTCTTTAACCTGTCTTCCCAATTTCCTGTCTCTTATAAGATTCTAAAATCTGTATTTGTCCTATAGTGTTTTTCCCATTACTTTAAAGAGAATTTCCTTTGAAACTGACATCAATGTCTGTCTGTATACTTCCTGTAGACTCCAGTTGAAACAGAAAAGGAAGGGATAAGGACAAGATTGCAGAAGAAAGATCTTTAATACAGGCGAAGGGACCTTTTGAGGAAGTTATTCAACGTGTCTTTTCTAAGGATGTAAACTTTTGTGAGCTTGAGGAACATGCAAGCAGGGAGCTGGGGTGTTATTGTTTCCCCATCTGAATGGGAGCACCTGACTACACATTTACAGTGCATGGTGCAGAATGTTCTACCTGTGCCTGGTAATTAAGAGACAGTCAAGGAACCCTTGCTTCCAGGCTGAAGTCTAAACGACCACCTGCTTAAACAAAGCAAGGAATAGCATGACTTCTTGGTCTAAGATAGGGCTTAGAATGTAATCTCCAAAACTTTGCCTGCTGCCATGTGCTTGTTGCAGCTTTAGAGATGTGCCTGCACATCATGGTGCTTCTGGTACACAAGGGTTGTTTGTTCAGACAAACCCAGTGAAAGCACTACCTCAATACTGTTCTCCTGCCTCTGGTACTGTTGCAATTTCACTGTGTCAACATGTCCTTAAAACCCTGGCTGTGAAACTTGGTTCCAATGTGCTTTTTGTTGCCTAGGGTGAGCCTGAAATATAACAGGAACTGTTGCCCTAATTCTGTTAGCAGGTTATGGTAATGGCCACTCTGAGCACTCTTGTCCTGGCTGGGAGTGTTGGCCTCAAGCAAGAGGACATGGGCATCTCGTTGTCATGCTTGTGCTTGGGGACAGCTTCACATGTCCCTGCTTTACGATCTCCTGAGTTCCTCTGCTCTTGCTTATAGTAGCACTTAAACGTCCTGACCCCCTTCTGCTGACCTTTACTTAAAACTCCTGATTTACCATGCTTTCCTGAAGCATAAACTTCCTAAGTATGATGATCCTGTCTGACAGCATCTGCTTTTGTGTTTCCCCTCCATGGGGACAGTATTTTGTACTTCCATAAGTGTATACATGCTGTTTACAGTTGACATAGTGTAGGATTGCAGGTCCCTGGTGTTTGTTTGACAGGGGATAAATTTCAATGCTTGCTAAGGTGCTAGAGACTTGAGTGCTGTAACACCACCAAAATCTGCAGCATGGACACTAGATTACTTTTTCCCAGTTCCTCATTGATGCCATGGAGGTGAACTGGAAATGGGATGTGCTCTTGGCTTTTATAATCAACAGTGCTCTTCTAAGAATTGCTCCTAACCCACTCAAATGAGCTTGCAGGTGCTCCTGCTGAAGGTCTTGGGATCCTTTGGCTGTGTACAAGCTGCTGTATTTGTAAGTTCTCCACCAAGTTATTTCCTGAAATTACCACATATCAAAAAAAAAAAACAAAACCAAAAACCAAAAAAAAAAACCAAAAAAAAAAAAAACCCAAAAAAAACCAAAAAAAAAAAACAAACAACAAAACAACAACAAAAAAAAAACCACCAAATCCACCTTTTTTTTCTTTTTTTTTTTTGGTTTTTACCCCTCCTAATCTGGGTAAAGTAGTCTCTGCTTTGTAATCCAGAAGCAGAAGAGGGAATGTGTAATTGAGGCTGCATGTAATTAGTTGAAATACTAACAAAACAATATAATGTATAGAATACCAATATGAGAGGGGGACTTTTTGTTTAGTTGGCAGAACTCTTTGGCTTCAAATTCCTTTTTTTTTTTTTTTTTTTCCCTGTCTCACAGTCACTTCTATGGGTTTTTTTGTCCCCTGTACTTCACAAATCTGTAAGTTACAGACTGAATCATGACTTTGCCTCATAGAGTCCAGTAATGGATGTTACTAAACAGTTTTCTGGCTCTCACACAACCTTGTGACTTATTTTGTAGTCTGTTGGCCTTGAATCTGCAGTTAGCTTCCAGTCTGTACTTGCACTTAACCTAGTTACTCACCTAACATGGCCTACATTATGTATGTTAAATAACTCGAAATGGTAGCAAGTCTTTGAAAAAAAGATGAGTTGTCAAATTTATATTGGACAAGCAGGGTTAAAGCCATGTTATGACTTGTAGCTAAAGTACATCTGAAGGTAATTGTGCTGTAAAGTCTCTTGTATTGCTTAAGCTTCTCGTTTACTTCTTACTGTTTCCTCAGATTTTTATTGGTGGCTAAATGCCAGTGGTTGAGGACAATAAATAGCCTTGGTTTTGAGTTTTTGTTTTTTGAAGCATAGTTTTGCTAATTAAAAACCAAAATGTTTTTTTTTGCCCTGACCTAGCTCATTACTGCTGTGTATGTCTTGTGCAAGTTAAAAGGTGTTTTGGATTATTCATTGGAAAGTGCACTGCACAAGTAAGTTGTGCAAGTTTCCCCTTTTTGAAATGTAACACAGTGGGCAAGATAGAACTTTGCAATTCTTTCTTTATCTGAGTGACAGTTAAGGAACGTGTGTCTGGCTCATCAATTCTGATAATCTTGCTTGTGTTTCTCTTCCAGACTACCTGTCTTCCACAGTAATTAGTTTAGGAGTGTCTTCCCTTTCTGACTTTGCAGGTTAATCACAAGTCATCACTTCTTAGAGAGCTGAAATGATAAAAGTGAATGCTGCTGCTTCTCTAGAAACATTTTTTTAATATGAAACAAGTTTGCACAAAAAGCACTGAAATATGTTTTGCTTTATTTGTTTTCCTTTAAGTATATTAAAGCACAGACCAGCGTCCTGCCTTGAATTCTGTTGTAATAAATCCATATGATTGATTGCATGGTTGGTTTGAAAGATGGATTGGTTAATTGACATGAAAGGAATATATGTCTTTTACAGGCAAGAGGGAGTTGAGGATGGCATTTATGTCCCAATAGAAGTGAATGTCCACACTCAAGCAGGAAAGGTACTGACCTGTCGAAGCTACCAGATGAGGGACTATGTCTCTGGTCCCCCTTCTCCACAGTATAAAAAGGTAGGTGTTGCATCACTTTAATTTTAGAAGAGTGTACAGAAGTTTATAATGCAGTACTTCTGTGCTATTTAATAAGTACTTTAATTACAGGGGATGGAAGGCATGGCTACTGTAAATGTGTAGCAGTCTTTGTGCAATGTACTGCTGTAATGATGCTCACGGGAGATTGCTAGCTCTTACAGGCCTATTAAATCAGTTTGGGGTTTAATTAATACCTTAGTTTAATACCTGTTATACCTTACAGAAAGCCCCTATTTAACTTGAGATTTAGCTATGATTGGCACAAGGATTTCTGGAGGATGTTGTTCACATATATGCAGCAAATCTCAGTTTGAAAAATTAATGTACTCCACTGAAAGGACAGAGGGGAGCTTCTGTGGGGAAAATACAGCACCTGGCTTGTCGTTTCCAGGACGTGGATTGTCCTTACTGACTTGGGAAGTGCTTGCTATCACTTCATATGGGAATGCAGTGTCGCCTTTTACCAGACACATCACCAGTACATCACAGGAGTCCAGCAGCCTTGCAGAGCACTGCAGGGTTCCCCCTTGATGGCTGGTGAGGCAGAAGTGTTTCAACACTCTTCTGCAACACTGACTCCACAGAGACACATGATCCAGTCACGCAGCAGGCCTGACCTGCTTAGCCTGTGAGATCTGTGCAGGCCCAGGCTGGGGTGGCGTGGCTGTGTGTCTGTCTGAGTGGTGCAGCTGTAGTGCTGCTACACAGACATCACTGCAGCTGGCTTTTCCTGCCTGAAGTAAAGAAACCAGGAGTGAGCCTGTTGGATCCCAAGTGTGCCGCCTTCTCCAAACTGAGGAACTCACTCCTATGAATTGACTTTCAGAAGCACAGCTAAGGCCAGCTGCTGTGGGACTACTAAAGAGAGGGCTTGCTTAGAAAGCAGGCTCTACTTTTCCACAAACCTCTTCCCTGCCAACCCACCTTGTGGCAAGGCAGATCTTCAGGGCTTTTCAGGGATTTAATACACAGTCTGCTGCTCTGTGTCAGCTCTCATTGGCATGCTGTAAGTGCAGACCTCCACTATTGGCAACTTTATCATTCCCTCCTGGTCCTGTCAGGAGTAGTTGTTAGTTCTGTTCTTCTCCTCTGTCCCCAGCTTTTTTTTAAGTTAACCAGGCAGGAGAGCTAAAAACTTAAAAGATGACTGCATCAGCACACAGCGATTGAGCTACATCCATCTACTGTTGTGTACTTTTTGTGGCAAAATTCATTCTTTCTAGACGTTCTTTTTATCTGAGATAAATTCTCTGGGTAATCTCATCCTTGAAATGTATGCTGTTAAATGCATGAAAGCGTATTTAGAATGTTCATTTGTATATGCAAGCTTGCTTGGTGTCTCCTTTAAACTGTGTTCCTACAACTTCCTCTTTTCCTCTTACCGTTGCATCTTTTCTTCTGCATCAATACTTCAGTTTATTTTATGTATGGAAGGAAAGCTGCAGTACCAGACTAAAGAATCTGTGCTTTTTCACTGAGTTAAGTGTCTGTTTCTGTTACATCTGTACCCTGTCTAGGTACTCGTTGTTGTCTTTTGGACAGCTTAGTTTTAAAAGTAACTACTTTTTAAATCTTTAGCCAACTTTAGTGTCACACCTGCCTAGTGTGAGAAGCAGCATATATTATTGAAGTTATCATCCTGTCTGGAAGAAAGAACGGAGTAACTGAATAACAGCTTAATTACAGAATCTTGTGCACTTCAGTAACACATCAGAATCTCAGGGGTAGTTAAAAGCCTTTTCAGAGTAATTTTGTTCATGCTGTTCTGGTCTCCAGTGGTCTCCCAGAAGCCTTTGGCTATCCTTAGGTACAAATGGCTCTATTTGAGATAAATTATCTGTGTAACTTAAATGTTTTTTCCTACTCAAGTGATTGTTTGGAGGAGTCTGTCCTTTCTATTACTGAAGTTTTTTTGTTTTTTTTTTTTTTTCCCTTTTAATTATAGGTTATCTGCATGGGTGCAAAACAGAATGCCTTGCCAGCTGATTATCAGGAGAAATTAGAAGCTATTGAAACTAATGACTATGCAGGACCGGTGCCAATCATGGAAGAGATTGAAGCTGCTATTAAAGCAGAGAAAATAAATTCTGCATAGAATACCTCTGCCTTTGCTTGGCCATTCACCTTGATTTAGATACCTCTCCTCACTGTGCTGATCAGCAGTTTCTTTATTTATCAAGAAAAGATGAGTTTGCTGTGCATCTACAGTAAACCATTAGACAGAACTTGCAGTCTGAAGACACACTGACATTGGTAACTTCTTTTTGTATGTATAGCTTGAGTACATGCTGCAAGTACATTGCAGATTTAGAAATTATCTTTCTGTAATTGTCATGCAGTGCTGCATGCAAATTTGTGCTTCATGTCCAGTGTACTGACCTTTTTAAAAGAAAAAGACCATCTCCATGAGCTTTGGCACCTGTTGCCTTCTGAGCAATAAGGGCTGCAGGATCAGGTCATGTGTTTGTTAAAGTTATATGTATACATGACTACATTTGTTAGATGCAAAGTAAACTCAAAACTCTAAGGCTAAACCTTTTTCTCTGCTACTTCTCTTAATGGTTTAAAGCCCACCCTATCTGATGCTGTGGAGTTCCTGTTTTATAGTTAAGAAAAAAAGAAAAGTAGCATTTTTTTAACTCCTTCCATGTTTTAAAGTGTAAGTCCAGAAGGCAGCCTAGGTCTGAAGACAACATTCAGCAAAGCATCTCATTCAAACCATCATACCTTCCTCCTTTCAATGTCTAGTGATTGTCATAGGTGACCTGGTTAGCTATAACCAAGAGATTTTTAAAGAATTCATTTTAGTTTGATATTTCCAAGGGTTTAATTACCTTATTGACTGGCTTGTTTGCCTATCTAGGCCTTGGTCCAGTGAAATCAGAAAGTCTCCTTTGAGCCCTAAGCACATTTATTCTGTGGTTTTGTTTGTCTGTTAAATCCTAAATGAACAGACTTGGCCTCTTGTGTTTTTGTTTTTTTGGTTTCTTCTCCCGAGAACTCTGACAATCCAATGCAAAACTGGGAGCTTTTGTAACATATTTATTTTCATGGTACTTTGCAACCCCTGCAGTTAGTCTATGGGGGATGAGGAAAAATTGACAACCTGGAAGATGTTCAAATCACTGGGATTTGGCTTATCTTCTCTACAGTGTATTTCTCTTGATGTACAGAGAGGTGTAAGATATAATTGATGTCACTGTGTGACTGCTTAGATAAACAAATGATAAAATAACAGACTGACCATGTCTTCTCTGTATAAAATGTTTTCTATAAACTTCTGCCAGGTATCTGTAGGTGCTGTCCTGATGTAATATGATTGTTTCCAGAGCTGGGCATGGTGACTGCTGGAAAACATGGTACTTTCTGTATTAGCACTGTCTAGTTTGAGTAAATAAAATTGTGATTACCAAATCTCTGCCATTCCTGTTCAGTGTGCACCCCTCAAGAATATCATAGAATTACAGATTGTTAAGGTTGGAAGGGACCTCTGGAGATCATCCAGTCCAACACCCTGTCAAGGCAGGGTCACCTCCAGGAGATGACACAGGAACATGTCCAGGTGAGTTTGGAAGGTCTCTGGAGAGGGAGACTCCATGACCTCCCTGTGCAGACTGCGTTGCTTATGTAAATAAAAACTGCTGTTGTGGGAATGCAGCTGAAGCCTCCGTTGGCTGTTCGTGCTTTTTAATGGATTTAATGTCAGTGGGGAGCCTGAAACGATGCGTGAAACCTTGCACCTTTGGGCTTTTCAACCTTTAAATGGGTGAAGGAAACAGAAATAATACCCTGGCAGTATGCTTGCGCGGAGGGAGCTTGACTGAGGTAATGGTGGCTGCCGAGGGACCCCTGGCCCGTCTCGGGGGAGGAGGGGTGGGTGCGGCGGAGAATGCGATGCTGCAGAAGGGGAAGCCTTCGGCCATTCCTGCGCGGGGAGGAGCCGCTTCCCGCTGGGGAGGAGAGGCCGTGTGTGGGGCGGGGGGGGTGAGGGAAGCGCCCGTGGGCTCCTCCCTTGGCCTCCGTCCCTTCGGCGCCGCGGTGAGTGCCGGGGAAGGGCCGGGGCGCAGGCCGGCTGTCGGGGGACAGAGCTGGCGGGTGTGAGCTCGGATGTCTGCTTTCTGTAAAGCAAAGTTTCTCTGGCACCGCCTGAAAGGCTTGCAAGGTGGGAGGGGAAGGGCTGCGCCGCTCCTGAGCTGGGAACTTCAGGGCTCCTTAGTGTTCCCTCAGGAGGGTCCCTCCCGGCCGCGGGGGGCGGCGGCTGGCGCTCTGTGGCGGGGAGCGGGCACGGGCAGCAGCGCCCGCAAGCTCCTCGGCCGGGGAACAGCGCCTGGGTACGAAACACAGCAGCGCTGCCCGGCGTAAATGGTGTTCCAGATGCTGGAGAGGATGTGCTGTTCCTGAGGGCTCTTGGGGAGGGGGGCCGAGGTCCCGGGGACGGAGGAGGTTGGAGGAATGCATCGCTCCTCTCCCGCGCTGCCCGCCTCGCTGCCCCGTGAGCGGCGGTAGCGGGGTGCAAGGAGCCATTTGCTTCCCCGAAAGCCGGGGCGGAGATCCCAATCCATGCGCGGATTCACCCGGCACCCGCTTAGGCCCCGGTGCTTTGCTCACCTAACGCGAAAGAAGCTGGAAGAGCAGGAGGCGGGAGCGATTCGCAGGGCGGGATGGTGCCCGTGGCCTGGCCATGAGTCCATCAGTGCCGTGATTCCATCAGCTGCAACTTTCCAGTGTAGGATTCACTGCTGGTTGAATGTGAAAATAGTAAATGACAGTAGAAAAGCAGTTCCGTATATATAGACAGTAGTAAATTGCCCCCTCCTCCTCTGTCTCTTAACAAAAACAAAACAAAACAAAAAAAAAAAATCCCCGAGATTTCTCTGGTTGGACAAAGTTTCTTTGCTTTCTAGTAGTGGCTCCTTATTATTTATTGATCTTTTCCCACCGGGATGGAGTTACAAGGAAGCAGCATAAAGTCTTCTTGACAGGGGCATCTTAATGCATCCAACCACTATATATAAAGTTATTTTTCTATACGAAGGAATCTGTTAAGATATGTAGGAACAAAACCTGTGAGGGATGTGAATATTTCTGTCAAAGCCTGTGCCTTTTAAAGAAAAGCTTGTCATTTTACCAGATGGAGGCAGAAATAATTTCTTCTGTGTTCTTTTATATCTGTTGCTCTTCAAATAACTAGGGATGCTTACAAAAACTTATGATACAGTCAGAAGAGAGAGAGAGGGAGGAGGGAGGAAAAACCACTGAAAAATGCTGATCTCTGACCCCAGAGCGATGCAAGAGCACGTGAGTTGTAATGGATTTACAGGAACATGATGTTAACATATGGCTCCCTGGGCATTTATTGATGTATGTAGCATCAGTGATGATAGAGATTGTGAAGTGGGGTGTGATTGGTGTGCTTTAATTCACACAAACAGAATAATTTAAGATCTGCACAGGCACTCTGTACGAGCTCTACCAATGCACCATTTTTGCTATAATGATAAAAGGCTATTTTTTAGTACCTTTGGGAATACACTGCATTGCTTCTCATCAAACATGCAGACATTTTGTGTAGCATATGTGCCCATATATCTCTGATTTCTACATATTTTTTACTGTTCTTGAACTAAGTAAAATAGCTGAAGTTCTTTTAAATGTGGAGAGCTGCTATGTGGAAATAGCAGCACAATATAGTCTATTATAGACTGGCTGCTGTTGCATGCATGACATAAGATGTGGAAAATCAGTCCCTTTTCTGTCTCTCCCAATGATAGCAAAAAGTTGAATTGATGCTGGCCTGATCAGCAGAGTCCAGATTACCAAGCATAGCAGAGTTTCCAATCTCCTCTTGCTGTAATGACTCTGTAGTGAGTAACTGGCACTGTAAAATAGCTTTTCTCGGGAAACGAAACTGACTTGGAGACACAAAGGGCATAGGGCTCCATTTCATGTGAAATGGAGCTTAGTTGTGTACAGCCACCTCTGGAAGAGTGATTGTGTTTTGAATGCTATGGACAGAAGGCTGTGCTGGTGGGGACTCCACTAGCCCTGGGCTGGCACTCAGGTCTGCATGCTTCACTGTTGTCCTGCCAGAGCTGGCTACTAGGTGCTGTGTAAAGCCTGAAGATAGTCCAGCTACTGTTTGCAGGTAACTAGGTAAGTAGCACAGGACTTTATTTCACAGGCACTTTAGAGGAACAGTTCTTGTCAGAATAGCAAGACTGCAGAAGAAGTAGTATTGACTGAGTTTTCAGCTCTTCAGAAATGTTCTAGATTGGTCTCAAGTCAGTTGCTTTGAGGGACAGTTGTTAATTAAGTTGCTCCTTGTATTACCTTTACTGCCTCATCCTACACAGTCTCCTTTGGAGCAGCCAGCTCAATAAGGACTCAATTCCCTAGCTGACCCAAAAGTTGAAATGTTTTTTAGCTGTTCTGTAAGGTCCTTCAGACCTTTTATCTACAGCATTTACCTTTGACAAGACCTTGTTGCAATAAACCAGCACATTCTTTGCTGCCAGGGGTCTGCTGGAAGACACTGGAAGTAGAACAGGCATCGCAGTTTTGTTAGAAGAAAGAGCTAGAAGATCTTAGTAAAAAGAGGATGTGAGGAGGGCAGGGCCAGGAAAAGTAGAAATGTATATATGCTTGCACAATGCTGAGAGTAGAGGGAACTCAGAGGAAACACAAGATAAAAGTGCCAGTGCCTTCATGCAGAAGGCATCGGCGCCACTGCAGCTGATTGACATGGATTGTACAAAACCTTGCTGGAAGTACTGATGCTTTTACTGTACCTCTTACTATGACAAATTTCATTTCCCTTTTTCATTTCCCTCCTTATTCCTGGCCTGATCCCCGTCTTGCTTCCTCTTTTTATTCTCAGTTGCACAGGTTTGTGACAGCATTGCTTGCCACACTTGCTGTTGCTTCTCATATAACTTCAATCCCCATCAGCATTTCATTTGGCCAAGATTCTCTCTCTTCCCTTTCTTCTCAGCTTTTACAGCTGGTGGGTAAGCTGCTCTCAGGTTCTTTTTAATTTCTTCTGGACTGTTTCCTGCCTTCTTCACCTGATGGACTTTGCTGTCCTCAAAATGGCTAACTACATTTCCTCTCCAAAATCATTGGCAACCTCTTCAGTAAGTAATTGGAATTTTTATTTTTCCTCTTAGGAACAAGAAGTCTATTCTGTTCCCAGATAGAAAGCTTTTCCCCGTGAATGTTTCTCCTGTTTGTCTCCCCATACCAGACCCCTACTTCACTCAGGCATCACCTGCCTTGTCTGTCTCCATTTCTCCTTAGGTGTTCTGCTGTTTCAGCTGCTCTGTCAAGCTTGCAAATCTTTCCCTTTTTCCTGCTCATTTCTCCAAATAGATGTGTTCACAAGCTGTTGCTGTTAGAACAGGTGATCTGTTTTGGCCATGACTTGTAAAAGCCTTAAGGTGTCTTCAGAAATATGATTTTATTCACTTCAGCCCTTTAAGAAATGGAAGGCAGTACATGAGGTGTCTCACATTAATGTATGTCCCAGTCTTTTCTAACAGCATCCCCATGACTGATGCAACATCAGTCGTACAAATTGCACTGGAATTGAATCCAGCATCTGGAAGGCCCAAGATAAGGCAAAGAACACTGTATGCACTCTAGTAAGGAAGTGCTTTCAATGCCTATTTACAAGCTGCATAAGCATTTACCTTTAGACATAGCAGATGTGTAAGCTAGCATTGTAAAAATGACAGATCCTTCCACAAGAGACATAGTAACCTTCTGTTCCCTCACTGAAAAACTCATTGAAGCACTAAGGAAGCTGGGAGTCTTTCCAGAAAGAGAGGTGATGGGCTTGCAGATAAGCTGGAAACCTCATGTTGTCACACACTGGCCTCATGTTTTTAAAAACACCACCAAAAAAACCCCCAACACTAGAAAAAAAACCCAACACTAAAAAAAACCCCAACAACACAAAGAAAGCCCTAGTAAAACAGAATCATGTATGTCAAGTTTCTTCATACAGCTGATATACTTTGCTATGAATACCTGTAGCAGGAAGTCTTTCTGTTCCAGCACCATTTAAAGTGTTCAGCTCTTCATTTGATATGGATTTTCTTACTCTGTGAATGGTGGAAATTTCCATTTTTTCTTACTAAAAAAGGACTGATGAAAAGTACTAAGTAGTCCAGTACTGGATGGTGTGAGGTTTTGCATTAAATTTAATATTTTCATTGAAAATATCACTGAGTACATCATCATGCACAGAATTCGTATTGCCAGTTCTGACTTCCCTGCTTGGCATTTTTGTTCTTTCTCCTTCTCTCCCTGATGTTTAGCCTCACTTTATACTCCTTTTGGCTTGGTTTCTTATTTCTCCATTCTCCTGTAGATCACCTTGTGTGAAAGGAAACATGGTCTGTCCTGCAGCGTTTGTATGCACACCCCTTCCAGTAGCAACCATGATTTGTACTGACTTGGACGTAGTCAGATGCAGGGCAGACATTTTTGACACCTTCTGGTCATTCCATATTTTTCATGTTCTGTCCTGCTGCTGTATTTCTTCTTTCTTTTCTTATGCTCTTTGTAGATGGAACTGAAATAGTGAAGAAAATACTTCTATTTGGTTTGTACCCTTGACAGCGTGTTGGTTCATTCTTATGGCTTTCTGAATATTTGTCTCAGTTCTTCTTACAAAGTAGGAAGAAAGAAAATGCATTACAATAATGTGATCCTAGAATAGCCAAAGCAAGCAGAGAGTGTTGGATGGATGCAGTATCTTGAAAGAATAGTTAATAGTTAATATTTTTATTGTATGTTTTAAGATGATACTATCTCTTTAACTAAAGCCCACAAAGGTTTAAGACCAAATGATGTTTTCAACATGCTTGGTCTGAATTTACGGAATGAGCTTTCTTGAACAAAGAGATGTGCCAGTGTGGCTTCTAGGAAGCTGAGTGACTCAGAAATCAGCCACTTCCTCGGGTGGGTCATCGGAATGGAGTAATGAAATGTTGATTTGTCTAAGTAGATGCAGTCACTTACTGGTGTGGTAAGAAATTCCAATCCCTTGGTTACATTCCGTTTGTTTGAAACAGTTTTGCCGGTTTGGGAGTTGGCTGTGACCCAGAACAGTTATGCTGGGGATTTGCCAGGTCTGAGCCCTTGGTGAGCCCAATGCAGTTATCTGCATCCGTGCAGGTCAGCAACCGTAAGTTGGGACCTCCTGGGGAATCCGAGGAGCTAAGCTGGTTTGGGTGTAGATAGTTAGTATCACTAAAATGCAGTAGCATAAACTGTGTCTTTCTCCAGCATCAAGCAGGAGAAGCTTCACTGATACAGACAGCAGCTTCTGATATAGAAAGCTCATAGAAGTGAGATGTTCCAGTAGCAGGTTACTTAGAATAATCTGTGAGCTGGCAGGGTTTGACAGGGGAGTGCTGGGGAGCATTTGAAAAAGTTTGCCATCACTGCAAATGTCTTGGGAAATTGTGATAATTTTGTAGCAGCAGAGTTGGCACATTTACAGAATTGTTGAAGGGTTTTGTCTTTTGGTTTTGTTAATATAACTGTAATCAGAATCTAAGAACATTCTTCCAGGTATTTTGACCTGCTGAAACAACAGTATGTTTTAACTGTTACTGGGGGTTGTCAGTCATTTGTGTTGATCATGCAGATTCTCATTGTCTCTATGGAGGTCATTCAGATGTGACCTTGGCAAAAAAAAAAATCTTCCTGCATGGGAAATTGTATGTGCAAACTTGTACCTAAATAGTACCTAAGTGAACTTACTGTTGAATTACATTATAACTTCATGCCTACTATATGGTGGGCACATTAACTACAATTACAAGAAGTCCTGCTTTAGTAATACAATAGAGAGCAGTCTGATCCTGAGTCCTCTTGCTTTATGCCTTGTAAGAAAAATAGGAATAAATGGACATCCAAAAAGAGCTCCCAAGAGGTGGTCTAGAGAACAAGGGCATACACTGTGCATACACACATTTGCAGACAAGGGGAGAGCATTCATGCTAAGGAGTATGGTTTCAAAATAACATCCCTCCTGGTGTTGGTGAACCTGGTATCCTGAAGCTAAGCTCTTTCCCCTAGTTTAGCTAAAACTGCCTCAGAGTTCACAAAGCCTTGCTTGCAGGAACAGGTATTATATTTGCAGCACTTTATAGAGTCTCCTGTAACAACAAAAAACCAGCATTAATTGCTACTATAAATTAATTCCTCCTACAAAATTAATTGCTATGAAGTATAATTTTATTCCATTTATTTCCTTGTCCAGATTATGTTTGGACAGATGCCCTGCTTTGTCTACTGAAACATAAAAAGCTAATAAAAATATTAAATTATGCACTAGGAACAGGCAGTTAATAAAGCAGATGCCAGTGGTGGTGTTTGAGGCAAGCTAGAGTAAAATACTGGTACAGGAAGGAGACTGCCTGTTGAAGATATTTTATTTTTCAGAACTTGAACAAATAAGTGGAAGTACCTAAGGAAGAAACGTTATTAAAAAGTTGGCCATGATACTACACAGAGTTTGGGAGCATTCTGTGATATCTAATTGAAGGATGTGTGTGCATAAAATGAGGTTTAAACTGAGGTTCTGTACAATTACCTTTTGCAGGCTCAGTGATACGAAGGACAGATTTCTTGTTTGCCTGAAGTTAAATCCAAGCTGACCGGTCACTACAAACGGACAGTTTTTCAAAGATGAGGCTTGGTGGAGCAGCTTCTTGGTGTCTCAACTATGGAAGGCCAACTTTGTGCTAATGTGGACATTTCTGTGAAAAAACCTCCAGGCACAAACCCTCAGTCCTTCATTGCTTTGCTGAAGGTTCACCGAGAGCTGCTGGTCAGTAGGATCCGAAACACGCAGTGTTTGATCGATAACTTGATTAAGAACGACTACTTCTCCACTGAAGATGCTGAGATCGTTGTCCAGTTTCCTACTCAAGCAGATAAGGTATATATATATATTTTTGGGTTTTTTTTCCTCTAGCCAGTGAAGCTTTTGGTTACTTTCAGTGTATCACCAGATTTTAAGGGTTTATCTGACTATTTTACATCTAGTGTGTTTTCTAATGTTTGTTATTTTGGAGTTTTCCCACCCCATTCTTCCTGGATGAGTGTCTCCAGCACATCCCTTTCCAGCAGGGCTGGCACTGCTGGTTATGCCCGTTGGCAGCTGTATGAATTTAGCAGGGTGATAATTGCTGTTCTGTCCCTCCCAGCTGCAGCTTTGTCCTCTGATAAAAGTGGTGGCCACATGGTTGTTAGAGTATAGCAAGGGAAATCTGCTTTAGGATGCTGTGGGACAGATCATCCTGCTTTAGGAGAGACAGAAATTAAATGTTGTTTTAGAAGTTAATGGTTGTTGTCTGTATGAACACCTTCCTTTCTCTTTAAAGACCTATGTACATTGTAAATGTTTCTATGGAAGATTGATGTACCCTGGCATATTTGGGGTTTTAATTCATCTTTGGACATCAGTAGCAAAAATTATTTCCTTTCATTAGGAGAAAATTACCATGTACGCTGTTGGTCTTTGCATCATAACTTGAAACAGCTGAGGAGATTGTTTCCCAGACCAACCAATCAGGCAGCTTCAGAACCCTGTCACAGTTAGGGGCAGGCAAACCATGAAAAATTCAAAGACCTTGGACTTCACTAAGAGTCCAGATTTTCATAAAATAATCATTCTTGCTGGCATGTTGAAATAGTAACATAGTGCTCACACTGTGTGTAGGGTCAAAGCTGAATAAATGCACACTGTGCGATTATCTCAATTTCTTATTGTTCAGCATAATATGCATGGTTGTTGTACCAAAGCTGAGGGGGAGGCCATGCATCAGGAGTCTAAGCAGAGACACAGAGCAGGCCACAGTAGTGTAAGTGAAGTGGATTCTGTGGGAGCTTCTCTGGAAGGCATAAAATTGCTTTTTAGAGCATACAAATTGTCAGAAAAAGCTCCATGTGTTTGCTGTGCTGCACGTACATCACCCTGATTTAAGCTCACAAGAGACCACAGTCTCTGGAAACCCTTTGTCTGGTTTAGAACTGCATTCTTCATTCATTTCTAGCAAGGGGATCCCAGCATTCCAAATGGGCCCCCAGATGATTGCTCTGTCTTGCATAGGGTTTTGTACTAGAACTGCCTTGTACTGGTGCACAGAGATCACCCTCTGCCTTGCCCATGGAGGTGACAGTTTGTGCTGAACTGCTCCAGCCACTGCCTGGTAGCCATTAGCTTTGGTAATAACTGCAGCCAAAGGGGCCATTGTGCAGAGGAAGCCTGGAGAATTGGGTTGCTGTGTTGGAAGGAAAAGTTGTAGGGTTTTGGCTTAGCGTCAAGATCCAGGGAGGGATTCAGACTACCCTGCTCTGGACCTGGCTGGATCCTGAGGTAAATCCAAATGTGACTGGAGTATTTACAAAACAGAGGGTGAATTTAGGGCACTGAGAAACCACCTCTATTTTCATTTTAAACACCACAGGATTTAAAATACACTATCTAGCCAAGCTGAGGAAATCCTTTGGGTTCCCTCTTGAGGAGTGGTATTTATCCATTTTGTTTCTGGTTAGTGTGATTGAGCTACAAGTTCAGACCTTTACTTGCAGAACCAACTCTCTCACAGCATTCAAACACAAATGGCAGTTGAGTTTTGTGACGGTTCCAATTCGGAGCTAGATTTTGATTTCACCTTTTTGAAGCACCAGTTTTGATTTCGGCCCCCTGCTCCAGAAGTCCAGAAAGGATCCTGAAACGTTTGACAGGCATTACTGTGATAAAATGCTGTGTATCAATGATCTTTCCTGTGGTGTTTCTTCAGGTTCGCAAAATTCTAGACTTGGTTCAAAGCAAGGGAGAAGAAGTTTCGGAATATTTCATCCATGTCCTGCAGAAAGTCACTGATGCTTACTATGAACTTCAGCCTTGGCTGGATGAAATAGGCTACGAGCCTTCAGAGAATATTTGTAGTAAACCTGTGGTAAATACAGATCCAGGTAAGGTCATGCATCTCTATCCCTTCCCTTAGAACTGCCCTGCTATGTAGGAAGCTCCAACCAGGTGGCAGGAAACTAAGAGCTCAGGCAGGCACAGGCAGGGAAAATAGCTGCATGCTTGCTAGCAGTGGTAGCCAAATTAAAAGGCACACTGTATAACACAAGGGTGATGTTGATAAATTACATCCTGTTTTGTTAAACTCAGGTTCTTTCTGCATTTGTTTGTGGGGATGTAATACAATGGCAGAACCACCTCGTGCCAGCTCTAGTATTTTCTAGGCCTCTACTACAATTTATTACCAACACTGTGATGTTTTGGCTGTGGACTAGCCAGTATTTCATTATGAGAACAGTCAAGCAATGAGGCAGGTTGCCCAGGGAGGCTGTGCAGTCTCTGTGCTCAGGGGTTTTCAAGATCCATCTAGGCAAAGCTCTGAGTGACCTCATCTGATGTCAGAAATGATCCCGTTCTCAGTAGGACGTAGGACTAGACCTTCTGAAGTCCCTTCCAACCAGAATTATTCTGTCATCCTAAATGATGATTTTTAGCAACCCTAAAAATCAGAGTTTAAGTATTGTAGAAATCATTTCCTCTGGAGAGGTTTTTCTGTACTACATAAATATAAAAATGACTTTTCCCCATCCGAAGCAAAGTTTCTGTTGAAAAACACAAGCCAACGTTGCACAATAACTGAGAGACTCTCTTTTTCTTTAAAAAATCTTTTGAGGTGCCTGGCACTTGGTTTCTAAAATGCATGGCTTCTATTTGCAATAATATAAATCACTAAAGAAGTTAGGAAGGAATAACCACCTAACTGATAGAACTGCAGGTAGGATGTAAGTATAGTGAAATCAGTGACCAACAACTCCAACAAGCCTTTGCAGAGAGTTGAACAGCCTTTAACAAAGGGTCATGGGCTTGGCTTTGAGTCTCAGCTGAAGGATAGCAGCCCCTTAAACCAATGCAGCATCAGTACTGGCTTTCAGGAAGTGGTGGCTCACCTTTCTTTAGCACCTGAATTTCCCAAGTGAGTGATGATGGCAGCACAAATAGAATTAATCTGCCAAAGAACCCTTTTCACATTCTAATGACTTTAGTGTATTACCCCCTCTGAGTTCCCAAAGAGGTGGGTTGTTGTATACATGTGTTGGTAAATAACAGTCTCTTTAATAATAGTTCACTGTCTTTTTAGTTAGCAGGTATTGCCAGAAACTCAGAGATGAACTGGGACGGGACTCCAAGTTTGTTATGCTGTATGCTCAGAAGGAGGAGATGCTGCTTGAAGAAATCTACTCCAACAGTGTTATGGAGGTGGTCAGTTTTACCAATGAGAGTCTTGGCCAGGTGGGTCGATTAGAAGCCCTCTTTGATGATGCAGTTGGGCTAATTAATGAAGATGGAGAGACTGTTTATGTCTACGGTGATGCAGGAATTGGAAAATCCATCTTGCTGCAAAAGATACAAAGCCTTTGGGCCAGAAAAGAATTGGACATTGGGGCCAAGTTTTTCTTCCGCTTTCGGTGTAGGATGTTTAGCTGCTTCAAGGAAGATGAAGCCATATGTTTGAAAGACCTGCTCTTCAAATATAATTGCTACCCAGACCAGGACCCCACAGAAGTGTTCCATCACATCTTGCAGTTCCCTCATACAGTTCTTTTCACTTTTGATGGCTTTGATGAGATCTATTCCAACTTTGATCTCAGCAGCATACCTGAGATATGCTCACCCAATGAACCCATCCACCCCCTGGCACTGCTCGTAAGCCTTCTCAGAGGAAAGCTTCTTAAGGGATCCAAGAAAATTCTTACTGCCAGGACAGGAACTGAGATCCAAAAAAACATCATTAGGAAGAAAGTGTTGCTCCGCGGTTTCTCCAGGAATAACCTGAAGGAATACACAGCTATGTTTTTCAAAGATGAGCGGCAACGAGCACTGGTATCAAACCAATTGGAAGCTAACCCAAATCTCTGCAGTTTGTGCTCAGTGCCTTTATTTTGCTGGATCATCTTTAAATGCTTTGAGCACTTCCACTCCATGTTTGACAGCCACGAGCTTCCAGACAGTTCTGTTACATTAACAGATGTATTTTTGCTCATGATTGAAGTCCACCTGAACCGATCTGTGAAAACAAGTTTGCTGAAGAGCAATATCAGGAGCCAAGCAGAGATGTTCAAATCAAGAAAGGAAAGTCTTCTAGCTTTGGGTAAAATGGCATACAAAGGGATGGAGAACTCTTCCTTTATCTTTGAGCAGGAGGAAGTCTCATCAGCAAACATCTCTGAAGAAGATTTGCAATTGGGCTTTCTTAGGACAGTTAAAGGTTACAGTGGCTGTGACAGTCAGGCCACTTATGAGTTCTTGCACTTAACCCTTCAGTCTTTTTTCACAGCTTTGTTCTTGGTTATGGAGGAGAAGGTGGGTACCAAGGAGTTACTTGAGTTTTTCAATGAATGTTCTTCCATGGAGGCTGCCCAGCCTACTTGCCTTCATATTCCCTGGTTGAAGAAACAACTAGCGGGGGAGGATCCTTTCCAAAATAAAGAACACTTTAATTTTACCAACATGTTTCTTTGTGGCCTACTTTCTGGACCCAGGCAGAAGCTCTTCAGACATTTAGTTTCACCTGTGGTCATTAAGAGGAAGAGAAAAACACTCATGACATACCTTGGGAAGAGCATGAAATCCCACCTGAAAGGCTTCACTCGGTCCAGGCTTAAAAGCTACAATCAGGTGCAGATGCAGCCCAACTTTGTGTGGATGCTGAGGTGCCTGTACGAGACGCAGAGTGAGAAGGTGGGGAGGATGGCAGCGCGCCGCATGCACGCCAACTACATCAAGCTGGCCTACTGCAACGCCTGCTCTGCCGACTGCAGCGCCATCTCCTTCGTTGTGCACCACTTCCAGAAGCGCCTGGCCCTGGATTTGGACAACAACAACATCAATGACTATGGAATAAAACAGCTGCAACCTTGTTTCAGCAAGCTTGCAGTGATCAGGTAGGAGTCTCTGTATGGAAGCAGGTCCATGAGTATTCCTCGTTTATTCCACAAACTGGTGGGCTGAAGGAATTGATCTCACAATTGGAGAAAAATGAGGATTAGTGCTGCTGCAAATTAATGTTTCAGGTCTTCTGAAATCTTTGTTCATTTAGTCACAGGAGCAGAGATAAGCTGTGAATTTGGAAACCAAAAGGAAAAGGGTGGTAACAAGTCCTTAGAAGCACAGACTGTTTAAACCTGTAGGTTTAGTTAGCTCCATCTCAAATTGTTTTGTCTCAGAAGAGGATTTTTATGAGAGAAGGTGCTTAAGGGAATAAGGAAACATAAGGGCATCCTCCATTATCTGAAGATTGCCTGAGGCCATCTCTGCCCTGGTCATAAGGGGCTAGGGAGGGTCTCCTATTCACAATAACCCTTGATGAGAAGCTCTGGATTTCTTGCTTTTGCATCCTGTCAAAATGTCTGGCTTTCATAGGACAAAAACTATCATGTACATCCATGAAAGGATGTAGTTGACACCTTCAGATGTGGTATTTCCCTGAGGTGATGTGAAGGGAGAGCATGGCTTGGTGTCAACAGGGAGAATTAACTCCACCTCTAACATCACAGGTCAGATTGTTTCACTTCTTCACAACCTTTGAGGTTGTACCATGTAGCTATATCTTATTTGTCCAAACATTTAGGTGCAGAAAATCAGGAACTTCATCTATATCTTTTTTTAAACTCCTTCAGCCTCATGAGAATTTTTTTTTTTAACAACTGGATTTGTTCCTCCTGTTTGGCTGTGCCTTGCCTTGTTTTCCTCTAGGAATAAATCAAAGCCAGTGACTCTTGTTTTTTCCCAGTTGTTTGCAAATTTACTGGCCTCCCAAGAGATAGCAATAAGGAAACTCCTGGGGAAAATGCATAAGTATGTAAGACAAAACAAAGAAGAAAAGGCCAGCCTTTCATTCTCTGTGCCTATCTATCATGCCATACATGGTGTGATCCTAACACCATCCCCAGCACCAAAACAGTCTTTTAGGTTGCCCTTTTGTTTTTATGGATCTTCAGATGTTGGAACTTTTATTTCTAGTGAGCAATTTCTGCAGGTCAGGAAATGTTTCCAACAGCTTAACCATCCCTTTCAAAGCAGCAGACTGTTCTGATCTGTAGAAATTGGCTGATCTCTCCTGTGTGCTGGTGCATTCCAAAGGGACCAGGTTGCTAACTGGCAAAGGCTAGGGAGGCTGTTGGTGATGAGGGACTCTGAGCAGGAAAGCCTCAGCTACTGAGTTTGTGTGCAAACTAAATGTGGTCAAAATGTTTTTTCATAGGGACAGCTTTATCCAGCAAATGTGATTCATGACAATTGGAATGCTTCACTTGAACCTGTCCATTTAGTGAAGGTGAAAAAGCTTGAGAAGTTAAAACAAACAAACAAACAAACACCAAAACAACAACAACAAAAACCCCACCCCAAAACACCTGTAAGAAGCAGCTTTTTTGTTCTGTGAATGACTGACATTGATTTGTTTCATGTCTGGCTGGGACAATAAAATTAGAAACATCTAGCACACTCATGGGAGCACAGTTCTGTTTTCTGGCCAGGGCTTTTCAAACCTTTATTTGGTGAAGCCTGAATGTGTTGTGACTTTCAAGATGCCTGGCTTCCACTGCATACTCAGAGAGAAGATTGCAAGACTAGTAGTTTGGACAGCTTGCTTTTGCTGGGGTGTTAAGCAGACTTTCTTCCTGAAATCACAGTAAGCACAGGAGGAGGGTGAGATGTTTATCTGGTGGCTGACTTCCTACATTTTATTGTTCTCAGATCTGTGGACAGCTTCCAGGGCATTACCTAGGAGATCTGGGGCTCACTGATTTTAATCGGTTTTGGAGTGAGCCACATGAAGCTGAGCTCACATTTCCCTTAACAGCTTTTAATATGTGGAATAAGGACCTGTTAAAATATCAAAGGAAAAGGCATAGGCCTCCAGTTATTTGTTAACTCACGGGTTATGAACATTTGTAAGATGTATTGATTCAGACTTTGCATTCCCTTCTTTCCAGGCTCAGTGTAAATCAGGTCACAGATCATGGCGTAAGGATCTTGTATGAAGAACTCTCCAAGTACCAAATTGTGTCTTTCTTGGGGTATGTACAGGTTGGAAGCAAAACATTCAGCAGTGATACTAGATAATAAAACTCTAATGCTGTCAGTACTGACTCAGCAGAGGTGGAGAAACTACAGTTACCTCCTCATTTAAGCAAAGCAGCTTTTTATGTCAGAAATGATTCTGAAACAGTTCACTGGGACAAGGACCACAGCTTCCTCTCCCATCACACTCCCTCACAGCCTCCTGCTGGCATCAAACCCTTCTGTAACACAGTGTGGACCACTGTCAGGTTACTGAACTGTGTGAGCATGCTAATTTTTATACCAAAAGCCTTCTTGCTGTGGAAGACATAGACTGCAAGCAAGAGAGCATGTGTAGTTATAGCCTGATGTTTTCTCTGCTGTAAACTGGTTCATTTCAACTATGCAAAGCAGATGCAGCTTAGTAGAGACTAGTGTCAGGAGCATGCAGTTTCAAGTGTCATGTTCATGATACCAATTTCTTTCAAGAGCTTAATTAGTTCTTAATGAAGTTGAAGCTGGAAGGCACGTTAGCTCTGACTTCCTGCTCTTGGTTAAGTAGCTACATAAAAATGACTTTTTGAAAGGTGAACATAAATACCAAGAATAGCTTTTCTCCTCCAGTGCCCTAATGTCAGTACAACTGCTCAGGTATCTGCTCTTCAGTAATATTTGCAAGGGGATTTTATGACTTTTAAAAGACCGAAAGTACATTATGGTGTTTTGTCTTTTGACTTATCTTCTGGCAATATTATTTCTGTACTATCACAGGAATAAAGGGAAGCTTTGTTTGCTTGTGGAGAACATTTATTTAAAAAATTATATAAATATTCATGATTTGCTGTCTGGTCTCCTTATATTTTTTATCTAGCCCATCACAATATGAATTATATATCAAAACAGAAATACAAGCAACTGTGAATATGTACAAAGCCGTACAGAAAAGATAGATGCTATGTGTGCATCATAAAACATTCAGGTTGTAAATATTTAACAGCAGTAATAACCTATTTTTACCAATGTGATTTTTCTTTAAGCTTATACAACAACCAAATCACTGATGTTGGAGCCAAGTATGTTGCAAAACTAATTGAAGAGTGTTCAAGCCTGGAATATGTTAAGTATGTTGGATTTTTTTTTTTTCCTTTCTGCACTGTCCTAATTAAGGTTAAGCAAAAAGGGGAAGAAGAGTAGAAAAAAAGACAAAAATTGTATTTGGAATGAAATACTATTTAGGTTGCAGTTGTATATTTATTTTGCATTAGTCTAGCAGTGGATGGCAGCAGGTGAAACTCTTGAATCCATAGTCTTTTCTGGAATATAGCAGTGAGTTAAAGGAGTGCATGAGACCTGTTCTTTACCTAAATCCTGAGCACCTGAGCAAGGCTTAAGTTGTGCATAGATCTTGCTGCTGCTTCCAGCAGGCAAATTCCCTTGGATTTAGTACCAAGCTTTTTAGTGTCTGATCTTTTATGGGCCACTGGGGTCAGTCTGTGCTGGTGTCATACCTCAACTCTGGAATTCCCCAAATTCACTTGGTGAGTTTTTCTCTTTAATTCCTGGAACTGCCCCAGATAAGAGTATCTGGCCATGCACATTGGTTGGACATAAAGGTAGATCATTAACCAGTGGTTTAATTGTGAGCATAGCAGAAACCAGAAGTAACTGCAGCAATGTCAGCTTTTGGAGGGAGTGTAGAAACTGTCAGCCAGGGACTCTTGGGTTCTAGCCCTTGTTCTACCACTGACTTGGTTTGAAACCCCACTCTAGCCACATCCTTCCTACTTGAAATATTTGCAGAATTTAGAAACCCAGGAGCTCTTTGGTTCTTCCACTGCTTTGACAGTGCTTTGCTTATTTAATGTGGCTTTAACAAAAAAAGCCTGTTGAAAGATGGTTGCTTTCAGGCTACATAGTAACCCTAGAGATAGAGTGCATGTTCATATGCCTGAAGTCAGCCAAACAAGACAGTTTTATGTAAATGTAGTGACTTGGGGGATTTGGGTTTGGTCTGTTCTTTAAATCAATCTATATGCAATTATCTCTCCCTTGAACTCCAGCCATTTGATATCCACATAGGCCAAAAATAGAAAAAGCTTTGTGTAAAATGCCAGCCAGAGACTGACTGCTGCACTGACCTATGCCACTGCCTAGAGCCTGTGCTTACAACAGAAAGACTTGAAATTATTGCAGTCTGTGCTTATGAGCTGCAGTCTCCTCTGGAAACACACAGCCAAGGAATATTCTGTTCCCTGTGGCATCATGAAACATGCTGCATGCAATTCATGAGCTCTGTAGCAACTGCTGATACTATGAACTATATTAAAAACAAGGCTGGGGTCCTTAGCCTGAGGATCAATTCCTAAAGCTCATTTCTAACAGACTGAGTACCAAACCCAAGACTGCAATACTTCTGATTTGGAGGGCTGACTTGCAAAATATGCAAAAGACAAAATAAAATTATGTCTTTTAGTCAAAGGTCAAGTGCCTGCAGTATTTTTTCACTCTGGGCTAATCTTTGATAACTGCAGGTAGCCTCTGGAGTTAATGAGCCTTAAATACTTGTGTGGCTCTCTGAACTGGCGTCCTGACAGCTGCACAGTTGTAAGTGATGCACCTCATCAATTTATGTATTTTGTGCAGAATAGGAGCAAACAAAATAACCAGCGAAGGAGGGAAGTGCCTTGCCCAAGCCATCCAGAAGAGCAAGACGATGTTTGAAATTGGGTAAGTTCAGTGCTAAGGAGCAGAATTTAGGGCTTGATCTGGGCCAGGAACCTGTAAATCCCTTAGGATTCCTTTTTTTCATGCTTAACCTTCTTTCCTCCTGCTATTCCTTCCCTCTTCAACAGCAGCATTAGAACAAATGAGTGTAGAGGTGTAACCACATTTTCTGTGGAAAAGGAGGGCTGCTTTGTTGTTCTTCAGTTCATAAAATGCTTGATTTGGGTTTTGGCATCTGTTTTTTTTCTTTTTCACTGTTCTGACAGAACCTTAAAGGAGAGACAAGTAAACAAGAGGAGAGTATGTAAAGCTAGCCACTTTCTTTATGGCAGCACAGCTCCTCTAGAGATACTTGGTTATTTTTAAGTCTGTGTGGTTTTATGACAATTGGCACTGCACCTAGTTATTGAGTGTCATTGTTACAACTGTCAAACCTTCTGCATCACATCCTGATAAAGTTGTGAGCTGGGAGAATAAAAAGGAATTCACATAATCCTTTTCTTCTAGTCTGTCCCTAGCTGCAGAGGGCTGTTATTGGAGAGAGGCCTGAATGTACTTCAAACCTTTAGTTTCTGCCCTCTTTCTCAGCAAAGGTGCTAGGTTTGATTTATTTTACTTATTTTTTTGCCCCCTCTGGCAAATCCCAGTTTTTCACTCTACAGGAGAGCACATTTCTTAACATTTAGTACTTAAATACATGGAATGAAGATCTCTACTTGGCCCTTGTGAAAATCACAGTAGCCTGTGAAACATGAAAATCAGATTTGTACAGTCAGATTTGTACAATCAGATTTTTGGCCTTTAATTTTGTTGTTCTACAATGTTTCACAAATACAGTGAGCAACCTGCACACTTCCATATATCTGGGTCTGCTGTGCTGTACTTGCTGCAATTTCAGCAAAGGACTACTATTTTCTCCTGTGGAGGAAACGATCACTCCAAATGGACTTCGGATAGCTTGGATAGAAATGTTTAAATAGCAAACTGCACTGGCTCTAAAGGACAAGGAAATTCTGGGGAACTTACTGGAAGTCCATGTGTTTAGATACCACAGAGCTCAATTGATTTTAAAAAAGCTGCCAACTAATTACCCATAAGCTGAGTGTGGCTCTGAGTCATCAAGCCAGGATCTCTGTAAAAAACCCAGTGACGTAGACCTCAGCAGAGGTGTTTTCAAACCTCATAATGCAGGGTGAATTTTCAAAGTGGTTATTCTGCATAGAAAGCATTTGACCAGGTACTCCTAGTAAATGTTGATCAAATCTCTCCAGCTTGTTCCATGTTATCTTCTCTCACAAAATAGCCCTTTGTGTAATCAAGGGTGGTTTTGCCATTGGAAATACTATTTCTTACCAGTGTGCAGCAAGATGATCCCAGAAGCACTCCTGCTGCAGCAGGCTGTCTCCTAGAGCTGCCTCTGTGCTGTGGCCTGAGGGTGCTGTGAGTCAGCAGAGGTTACTGGTGGGATGTGCAGGAACATACCTGCCTCAGTGAGGAGGGTACCTGCCAGGTTTCTCACAAGCCTGAGAGACTGTGAAGTAATCAGGAAGGAGGGGAGGGGAGAGAAATGGAGAATGCATTGCCAGGAGTCAGTAGGGCAGCACAACTGATATCTCCTGTTCTCCTCTCTTCACTAGGATGTGGGGTAATCAGGTTGGAGACGAAGGAGCAAAGGCATTTGCAGAGGCCCTGAGGAACCACCCCAGGTTAACAAACGTGAGGTAAAACACCAGCAGAGCCAGGCAGCTCGATGTAGTGCTGGCTTTTCCATCCTGCTGTGAAGCAATGACTCTTCCCACCAAGTGTTGGCCTGGAATGCCATCTGGTATTGCAGCCTTTGCTGTGCAACCAAGAGGTCCCTGGTGCAAGTAAGAGGTCAGACTCTGTCAAAGAGTCCTGTGCAGCCTTTAGGCAAGTTAAAAATACCACAGGACTGGCATCCTTTCCTCTGTGTGCACCTCTTCCCCTCATGCTGCACAGAGTTCTGGCATTTGTGAAGGCACATGGTCAGTGGGTGCCATTTTGATCTGGGAGCATTAGCAGAAGGAGGCACCAGCTGTCACAGAATCGGGTTCCCAGTGAGCTCAGTATTAACAGTTTCTGTTGAGAAAGTGCAGCAGCTCATACCAAAGTACTTTCTAGGCCATAATATGTTTGGGTAGGGGCTGGGACGTTCTTACATTTGGGCTCATCCTGTGCTCCAGTGGAGCTACACCACCACACATTCAGTGCTAGTGAGATGTCATCCTGACTGGAGTTCAGTGATGGATCTCAAACCAGCCTTCTGGAAGCCATAACATGGGTGAGGTTGGAAGCACAGCAGAAACTAGCAATATTAAACAGCCCATCCCTGCTAGACTTTCAAATGCTGGCTGAGGATTTAAAGATGTTTTGGAGTCCCTCCACACAGCTGGAGCACTGGGTTCATGGTGACCCTTTCCATTTGTCTCCCAGTTCCACTGGCCTGCATGGTGAGGGAGCAGGCAAGGCTCCTTAGTTTCCCCACAAGGTGGCACATGGCACTAGTTTCTTCAGAAATACTCCCGGAGTTTGGGGATCTCTGGAGAGTTTATTGCTGCCACTTCAGATCCAGGGATTTCAGAGCTGGTGCCTTGTCCTCTTTTCTGCAAGTGGGTAGTCAAGCTTAAAAATTAAAAGCTGTACAGGTGCAGTGACCTAGATATATTTAAAGTTAAAAGCCATCTGAAATAGCCATCTTCCCATAATTGCACAATCCATCCAGATGCATCAGACTTGCAGACTTGCATTTTTCAAAAGAAAACATTTTGAACTTGAATCAGAGCTCAGGGATTCTCAGACAAGAGCAAATATGCTGATGAAGATGGTTGCAGAAATAAAGAGGAGTAACTGTGCTGTCTCGAGCTCGGGTTTGCTGGCACTTGTGCAAGGTGAATCCTCTGCTCTGCAATGTACTTGCTCTTGGTTTCGTTTCTTATCTCCCACTGGCTAATCCTGCTCCATGATTTGAATTCATAGTAAGCACCTGTGGTGGCTTTATGTGAAGACCAAGGGAAGATAATCCCTACTACATCAGTTTACTTTATTTGCCATTTTTAGACCCAGTCACGATGGACTGAGAATATCCAATGTAAGCTGAAGCTAGGAGGGACTCATGCCAATACATATTTGTGTCATTGCTCTGTTTGGTTCCCCTTTCTACCTTTTTTGAGGCCTTGCATTATTTTGAGGGGGGAGATGCTTTTTGAACTCTGAAAGCCCAGAGCTTAACTTCAACTGGATTATTTTGCCAATGTCTATTCAAAGAATGAAGGGCAGACTAAGAAATGGTTTTGGTTTTCAGTGGAAAGCGTTTAAAGCTCATCTCTCCATACACAACAGAAAGTGTTGTATTTGGAAGAATAATGAGGTATTTGGATGCCTGAAGCACTTAAAGGACAAAGTGTCCAGTTTGTACAGGGATGACAAATGCATGTAAAAACCCATGTACTGCTAAGCACAAACTCTTTGTCCTTGTTAAAGGCCTCAAGTCCCAAAATTACTGGGTGCAACTCTGCTGTCAGCCTCAAAAGCACAACTCACTGACAGCAAACCTTGTGGACTCAGGCTGCAGCCTGTGAGCTGCTCTCACTTGTAAAAGTTGTAAGGGTTCAGTGGTTTGTGAAGTATGTGAGCCTTTGAAACACAGAAATGCTGAGCTGTACAACTGGGAAGCAGATTGTCCAGGATATTGCCTTGTATTTGGCAGTGGGAGAGCCAGGTGGTGCTGCTCCTTAGACATTTGTATCTTTACTTTGCAGTCTCGCATTCAATGGCATCACGACAGAGGGAGGCAAAAGTATTGCTGAAGCCATGCAGCACAACAACTCCGTGAGGATATTCTGGTAATTGACAGTGTGGTCTCTGCTTCCTTTTCCAGAGCAAAATGCTGTTTTATTTCCTCCAATCCCATTGCCCTTCCTACTCTCCCCTCTTCCTTCTCTCCCTCCCCTCATTTGCTATGCTTTCACTATCAGCAAGCTATAAGATATCCCTTTGGAAGAATGTGGACATGAGTAATGGATCAGCAGCACGTGTCCTTTGGGATACATTGCAATGACCCAGTGTCATGCCTCGCTCTGCTCCCTCCATCTTGCTTTCCCCATCTTCTCTCCTTTCCATCATCTGAAGTCAAGTTCTTTGTCCTCAGTTTTTGCACCTCTTCAGTGTTGTCTGTATCTTTTCCCACTACACCTCATCCACCCTTTAGACACCAAAACATCATCAGAAAGTATCACTAGAACATTGCTCAGAGAAATAAAGATCTGATACTCTTGTCTCTTTTACCTCCAGGGCTTCTCTTCAATATCTCTTTGTGTCCAGCCTTTACAAATGCTGAGGGTAGGAACAGCACATCCCCCTTTGGCTGTCTAAAGCTAAGTCACAGACAAGCTGAAAAAACAGGGGGCTGAAAAATAATGTCAACATCCTAAGTGAACATTTTCTCTCCCACTTAGGTTGACAAAAAATGAGCTGGATGATGAGGCAGCAATGAGTTTTGCAGAGATGCTGAAGGTCAACAAGAAACTGGTGCATTTATGGTGAGTTACATTCCACAGTGGCACAGGCTCTTTGGCAGACACTACATTAAAACTTCACCTTCCAAGTCTATGTAGGTCACAGTAACAGCTTCTGTGCATGGTCTGGATGCAGCTGACTGCTTGTAGACAGTTCTAATGGGAAGTTAATAAAGCTGCTGGAACCTGTTTTCATACAGGGAAAAGTTCAAGCTGTTTCTGGTAACTTTCAAACTAATGATTGATTTCACCTCTCTTTAGGGGAACAGTATCAGCCTCAAAACCAAAAGTTTCAAAAAAACTAAAAAACAACAAAACCTCAAGCAGACAGCTAGAATAGAACAAGGTTATTACAATTCTTTCTGTTTATCATCATGCTATGACAGTAACTCTTCAACCAAGAACCTGCATGACAGACACTTAAATACCTGTCGCGTTTGCCCAATGCTTGCTTTTTGGGCTAGCAATACACGGATGCAAGACATGCATCTCCAAGGCATCAATCCCCAGGAAACCAGGGATTATTTCTAGCAATCACAGTGAGACTTTTCACACTTCTAAGAAAAAGCAGCATTGGCTTTTCTAATCCAGAGGTTGCCAGTGGATGGGGCTGGGCAGATGTGAGCTGTAAAGAAAAATAGCCATCCATTCATTTCAAGTGATCAAGGCAACATCAGACATGGAGTCCCTTTACATGCTTTGCAGAGACTTGGCTGGCCACACTCTAGCCACTCCCTGTATTAATCCTTGTTCCAGCCCCTTAGGAAGCATGCTGGCTGCCATGGGTGCCAAGTACTCGTAGCCTCTTTGGAAAGCAGCAGAAGCTGTGGTGCCCATCACCCTGAAAATGAAAAGGCAGTGGGGGAAGTGCTTGATTTCTTTGTGCACAGCTGCAGATCTAATTCACTGAGCAGTTTGGGTTGAATTCAAAATAAAACTTAGCCCAGCCAAAGGAGGCATAGTAATCGAGATAAATGTCTTTGTCATGGCTCAGTATTGTCCAAGGGTGTCTGCCAGTGGACAAGTTTATATCCTACTTTGTTTATTACACCAGTGGATACCTCCAAAAGGTGGTGACCTATATGGATAGTTAAACTTGAGGCCAAGTTAGAGTCTTTTTCCAGTAGCTGAAAGATTCTACTGGATCCCTTTGCATTTTGATTCATATACCAAGTGCAGAAACTCCTTTAATGGGAATACCTCCTTCCCACCCTCCCTAAGAGATTGTTCAATACACTCCAATTTTCAGCCTCATCCTGAATCCTGAGGGATTCATGGAACCAGTCACATGGAGTGGTACAGCTATGGGGCTCACTATGGTAGACTGAAAGGTGAGTATTGAATTAAGCTAGGCTGATTAGTATTTTTATACTCATGCACGTGAGTGGCCTTTGTTCATCTTTAGCTAGTGGGATCATCTGCAGTGGTTAATAAGAGTTACCTACTGCTTCATCAGTTTCACTGCTTGAGGATATTATGTATGCTTTTTTTTTTTCTTTCCTAAGCTTAGATGAGACATAATTTATAGCTGGTAAGTTGGCTTCACTGAGACTTGCACCTGCTCATACCAGAGTCAAAATCAGTGCTTTATTTTTCAAAGATCATGTTGGTCTGATAAGCAAGACTGGAGGATTTGGCAGCTTCTAGATCATAACTGCTAAAACACTAGGCCTACACAGGGTCTGTACTCCAGAATTTTCTGTACATCACTTAAAAATGTCTCACAGTCTTCTTAGTAACAAAGCAGAGCTGTGAGGTTTGTCTGTCTCAGTCCAAATACCACAATCCCATACCACTAGTGAATAGTTCATAGCAGAAATTTGTCAGCTGTGTAATTAAAATTTCCCAGTATCTCCAGAATGCAACCACATGCAAGATTAAAAGGAAAAGATTAATATTCTGAGCTCTGTTTCTGAAAGTGCATGTGGGGCATTTGACCAATACTGTTACCATTCTCGCAGATAAAATCACAGTCGTTTTCTTGTGGCAGACAGCTTTGCTCCTTGATGTCAAGCTGAGCATAGATTATGCATGTGCTGCAAAATAGTTTTCATATTAAATTGACTTGAAATGTTTTGGGTTTTTTTAGGCTTATCCAGAATCAAATTACAGCCAAAGGGGTGAAATGCCTCAGCGAAGCTCTCAAGGAGAACACGACTATTCAAGAAATCTGGTAAAGGTCCCTTTGTAAACTTTCTTTCCCTTTAAAACCCTACTGGTCTTACTACTTCCCAGCCTAAAAAAAAAATCAGAGCAAGTTTATGTGAGGCAGGGGTTGTAGTTCCAGCTGTGGATTTCAAACAGGGAAAAAGCCACTGCCACTGAAACATTTCCTTGTGTGTTATGAATCTCAGGCAGTTTTCTTGGTTCACATCTGTCTGTACCACTGATTTGCAGAACGTGTATGTTTGCAGAATCAGGGCCTGAATTTATAGACCAAGTTTTGCTTGTTGTTTTTATTTTTAAACTTGTGACTATGTTCATGCTTTTCAGGACCTAAATGCCAAACAAGCAGGAGATGGTTACCTTTAATCAGCATTACTAGTCTGGTTCACAGAATTTGTGCTTTGGATTTTTTTGGGCGGTGCTCCAAACATACTGGAAGTGCTAAGCTACAAGGAGATTAACTTTTTGTAGGATTTGTTTGTTTTAGATTAGGTGGGCATCACATAGTCCCACGTGTACATTTAAGGCAGAAAGCCAAATACCACGTTCCTTCCCTCACCTCAGGGAGCTCAGGAGTCAATAGAACTGAGCTGGTTTTAGTACTGCTGCTTTATTATTGAACATGAAATTTATTTTTAAATATAAGTATTTGTTTTAGGGAAAGGACACTGAATTCTTGCTTAGAAAGACAATGACTCACTGTCTGACTAGTGTTCCCTGGAGATGTGGAAGAGGTACTTTTTTCAAAAGCCACTGTCAGCTTTCGTCTATAGAAGAGGCATCAATTCCCCCTTAGATCATTCTGAATCTTCAGACTGAAATCTGTCTTTTGATTCTGGCCTGAATGTTCAGAGGCATTCATTAACCCAAGCAGTTTCATAGATCTGAATGGTTTAATGGACTTGAACATTTCTGAGAGCAGCACTTAACCAGACTGCTCATTTTCAGGAGTGTAAGTATCAATGTAGATTATCTTTACGTAGCCAGAATTGAGAATTTTGTTATTGGTCATTTCACATTAATAATGCCTGAGTACTTCACAGAATTTTCTTCCCATGTTGTCACGGAAGACACAAAACGCTCTGAAGACTTTAAATGTCTTTAAACCAGCCCAGTGCACAGTAAGAACCTTTGCCAGCTATGTGCTGTTTGCTGAAATGCAAACAGCTGGATTTCCAGTGCTGAGTTCAGTTACTGGAGCTTAGGTGTGTGTTCAGGTTTTATTTCTGAGCGAGAAGCCTTGTTCCTCGGATGTGCAGTGGGAACAGCAGTGCTGTATCCTAACACCCATTCCCAGCTGAGAAGTGTGCAGCCCACGTGGCATTGCAAACCTCTGCACCAAAGCCTTGGAAAAACAGAAGATGGGCAACAGTCACTACTTACTTTCACTCACATCCCTTTTATTGTACTCCTCCAGCTTGAACGGGAACCTGATAAGCCAAGAAGAGGCCAAGGCTTTTGAAAATGACGAGCGGATCATTTGCTTTTGAATGAGGACTTTCCCATTTTGCCAAGTTGGTGTCAGCAAAGGTTACTCCTACACTTGGACTGCAGAGTTTATAAAGGCATAAATCTACAGTGCTCGTGGCAGGAGAGAGATACACAATAAGCTGCCTTTTTATGAACACGCTGCACTCCCTTGGCTCCATCCCTTACCCTGCCTGTTATTCTTAATCCTTTTGGTGAGTGGGAAGTTGCCTGGGTAAATAATTCATGTTTGTTCAGCGCTTTGAAGATGAAATGCAAAGTGTTAACAGACTAAATCCACTGGCAGGTGTATGCATTTTGATAACTGAGTTTAGATCTGTTCTGTACAGTGATGTAAATAATCTCTTAACTTATTTATATACGTAAATAAAGACACACAAGTATACATATGCAAGAAAGGGTGCAAGATGCACAAACTCCACCAGCTCTGAGTATTACCTGCCTCAGAACTGAAAACTAATTATATGCACAGCTTTACCAGAAATAGTATCTATAGTCGTTACTTGGTGTCAGTGTTTTGAACACAAATTCCTTCTTACTGCCTAGAAATTAGGTCCCTGTTTCTCCACTGACTACAGGCAGCATCATAGACACTGCTTTTTCTGTTGTTATTGGGGTTTTTTGGATGGGTAGAAACAGATGCATCAAGCTCAGATTACTTTCAGTAATCTTTTTTTCCCATATCGAAGCAAATCCATTTTCTTTCATGCAACCAGAGGTCCTTACTGCCATCACTGTAAAACCATAACACGGGCAGTAAACCACTTCTGCTTCAAATTTCCAGAGGGCTGCATAGAAACAGCTGCCTCCTGTTTCCACAGTGTTTGTTCTGGGGAGGGGGTCTGGAGAGAAATGTGAACAATTAATTAGCAGGCTGTTGATTGCCTTGGCTCCTGGCCTAGGCACCGTGCTGGTGGCACCACACCAATATCACGTTGCCCAGCATCAGTGGGGAGAAAGGGCGATTGAAAATCAACTGCGTCAAGTAGAAATCCCTTCTCCCAGCAACAGGCAAGCACACAGGAGGACTGAGATTGGCTTGGAAAGCTTTTAGTCTATGCTTGAATCAGTGGACAGAGCAAGGTAAGAGGCAGTAGTAGTAATAAGGATCAGCAAGAAAACATTATCCTCCCAAATGATCTCTGTTTAGGGAGTGTAACCTAAGAGGCTTTAAAAGAAACCAGTTAGCAAGGGAGTGGGGTATTTAATTATTTTTTGTGGGAGCTTTATAAACTCAAACTCTACCCCACAGTGTAGGGGGTAGAGTTTGAGTTTATAAACCTAAAATGGAAAAGTGTGAGCCATTTTCCTTCCTTCTCCCATGTTATTATCCCCCCACCAAAACTTTGAGAAACAATTCTCCAGTTGCTGACAAACCCACAAAACCTTGGTAGGTTGGAAGAAGAATCTCCAGTTAAAATGCCAAACCAATGAACCCTCACCTCCCCATCTCTCAAATATGCCCCATGAAGCAAAGAAAATGCTTGCTTTGCAGGTCAGAGCTTCTCCATTTCCTATGTGGTAACAAACCTTTCCCAGCCCTCAATTCTGTCTACTCGCTTCAGCTCCCTAACACATTTTAAAATACTCATAGGGCTTCTCACAGAACCTGCAGTTATAAAGGAAAAAAAGGGAAGAAAACCAACTTAGTTATTTTCCAGTGGTTTTCCCTCTGTGCCTGTGGTATCAACACTGATTTTTCACAGGGAGACAGATGAGGTTTTTCAACCATGCCAGAGGGAACTCAGCTAACTTGAATGATTTCTGCACCTGAGCCATTTGTTTACTGAAGCAAAAGGGCACACAGTTACAGATGAGCTGGATGTCAATTGCCAAAACATCTGCCAAAGCAAAGCCTTTAAAGACTTCTCAGTGACTTTAACAAATCAGAGACTCATGCACCTTGTCAAAGTGTGTTTTGCCAGCCTACTCTGATGGAAGGAAGAAGCTGTAAGGAAGGGCCTTCACTAGAGGTGTAATTTGCCTGCGTTTGAGGAAGTGTGCTCCTACTTTGCTCTAATCACAGAATTTTTTGTTCTTTTACCAGGTAGAAATATGTTTAAAACTACAGTTCCTGTCCTCATTTCACTAATTGACTAAAACAGCTCCCCCCAAGCTTTCCAGTGCAGTCACATCTGCCCCTTTTTTGGGCTAGAGCAGCCTTTGGCATTGTTTGTAGTGATAAGCTCAGCCCTGTTGCAAATCTTGTTCCATACCTGGCTGTTACAAGCTGGGCATCCAGGTGGTGTTTTTGGTGACAGCAGCATGTACAGGGCTGCAGCAGCTAAATGCAGCCTCAGGGTAAGTGGTGGCAGGATCAAGCCCAGCTCCATGTAGGACAGGGTTTGGCACTGAACAAGATTACAGTGTCAGAGACAGAGCCAGTCACAGCCCCTCCTTCCAGAGGTGATTTTGGGCAGCAAACACTTGTTTGGCCTGGGCTGAAGGTCTGAGCACAGCTCACTCTGGGTTTGACAAAACCAAGGGGTTTCATACCATCCTGCTCCCAGCTCACCCAGAGCTCTGGGAGGCACGCTGGGCAAACTGGCTGCTGCTTTGGGAGCAGCCAGACATTCCTCATTTCCCTGCACAGCATTTCTGGCTGAAGCTCTTCCTAGTCTTACCAGCCTCTTTGTAAGGGGCATTGGAGCAACACTTCTGCAGCTTGCAGTGAGAGCCTTGTTTACTCAGAGACTATTGTAACTTTTTTAAGACTTGTTTGTAATTTGCTGAAGCCTTCTCTGTACACTGCGTCATGTTTTTCCACTCGTCCACTGTGATAATAAACAGCTTTTTAAAGAGCAAGCTGCCTGCAAGTGCTCGGGCTTTGCTGAAGCCCTGTCAAGCAGATGCTTGGCTGCTTTGAGATGGGAGAGTGACACCCCAGCTAACTGGCTAGACAAGAGAGAGGAGTTGCCACAGCTGGAAAAGGCCTTTCACAGCTGCCACTGCCCAGGAGGGGCCCTTCCAGCAGCAGTTGCCAATCCAGTTAGGGCAGCAAGGGAAAACACAGTGGTGCCTTGGGGATGCATTGCAGCCATGCTGTGCCCTGTAATCCTCCTGCCACACTGACTGCAGGAGCTCTTTGCATTTCCACCTTCTGCTGCTGGGGGCAAAGACTTGCTGGCTTGAGGTGTTACTACTTGTATTTGGCTGGTGCCAGCTGAGTGTGTTTACTGGTGCCAGATGACGCTGTGCCCTCAAGGAAGCCCTGGCGCGACGCAGGGCAGTCCTGCTCCAGTCCCACACTGCCAGGGCCTCAGGAAAGGTGTTTGTCTGAGCCTGGTGTGGCTCATTTGGTGTCACACATGTCTCCAGGTGCCAGACCACAGTTTATGACTTGCAGGGTGGCGCAGCCTTTGCTCTTCAACCACCGCCAGCGCAGGATCCCATCCCCATCCCCATCCCCATCCCCATCCCCATCCCATCCCATCCCCATCCCATCCCCATCCCATCCCATCCCACCATGCCGAGGGAGCGGTTCTGATGCCGAAATACAGCAAAGACACCCATGCCTGCTTTTCTGTGCCTTCATTCTGCTCAAATACCTAGCTTCAGCAGACAGAACCAGGAGCCCACTGCAGAGCTGTACAAATGGCTGCAGTCAGGCTGCACCAGAGCCAGGTGAACAGCAGTGAGGGATGGGTTTGCCATGAGGAAGGAGAGGTCACTGCAGAAACCTCCCGGTTTTCAACTGATGGAACGAGTAATCTCGGCACAAAAAAGCTGCAGCTGTACACAAAGGCCTTAACTGCTGCTTCAATAGGTAGAAACAAAACAGCAGGATTGTGCTAGATGAAAATGGAGGCCAGGCTGGGAGCTGCCAGCTGCACTCAGGGACTCCAAATTTACTCACAGGAGGAGGTTTCTCCTTGCTTGCTGGAAGCTCTCAGTTGCTCTGTGGGATAGGTCAGCCTTCTGAAAACACAGCAGAGCAACTGAGGCAAGTCCTTCCTCAACTTGCTAGAGTGGGAACAAAAGGTGAGAGGATGCAGGGAGTGCCACAGGTGCTAGGGGATCCCCTCTTCCACCCTGGGTAATTGCTGATCTAATCCCCTGTGAATCTCAACAGGGCTGAGGCCAGCCAGTATTCATTCTCCACTCCCAGGGATAAATGAGAGCTGATGGCACGAGCTGCAGACGTTTGAAATAGCTGCCCTCAGGTACATGGGGGGACATGAAAACAGGGATGACGTTTCAGAGAAAACAGCAGCTTCAGCAGCATCAAGGCATGAGAGGTCACAGCAGGTGAGTTAAGAAATAAAAACTGGTCTTACTCAGCCAGGGGTAAAAACTACAGTCATTGCTTTATACTGGGAAAGCAGGAAATGTCCTGTGCCTTTTGCAGACAGGGAGTCTGGGTGATGCACTGGAAAACAGAAGGTTTTGGGCAGTGCTGATGCCACCTCACCCACTTGAGGTCAGCACCTGCCAGGCTCAAGCAACCCTTCAGGGTGACGATACATAAATTCCTGCCACACACAGGGCCTGCAGCTGCTGCTGGCACCAGGGCTGCTGGCAGGGGGGCTCCCAACAGCCCCAGGAGGCTGCCCATGGTGCAAGTGCCAGTCTGAGAATGGTGCCATGCTTGCCCATCCCAGCCCCCACACAGGCAGCTGGCTCAGGAGGTGGCTGCAGGTGACGGGGCTGAAGGGCCACTGCAGCGAGCGGCTGTGCCTGACAGCAAAGCAGCCGTGGTGCAGAGTGTCCCCTTGCTCCCCTGGGGCAGGGAGCCAGAGCTCCAGTTCCAGCAAACCCCTTGCTAACAACTAAATTATGCCCAGCCTCTCCCGTCTGGGGATTCCCCTTACACACTGAAGGCAGCAGCTTAATTAGCTGAAGCCGGGAGACTTGGACCTCACAGACTGGAGCAAATGAAGCTGTCAAAGCTTTCGTGCTCCCATTACCTGCCAGACACTTTAATCCTGAGTTCAGCAAATGTTAATCCCGGCCCGGGTGACTTGTGAGGAGGAAAGCTGCTCCCCTGAGAAGTGCCCCGGGTCCGCAGGGGGAGGGATCGGGTGAGAAGACCCCGCTGCCAGGCGGGGTGGGAACAGCCCCACGGTGGTCATTCATCCTCCTCGGTGACAAAGCCCGATGGGGCTCCGGGAGAGGCCGGGCAGCTTCCTCTGCCTCCTGTTTGAAGCCGGCTTAAGGAAACAACCAGGAGGGAAGGGAGGGGGGAGGTTTTTGTTAAAATGTAAACGCATGTTCAAACAAAGCAATCTGTAAACAGGAAGGAACGAAAGTAGGGCAGAAGCTCGACACAAAACATGACTCCAAAGATAACGGGCCAAATGCGGAGAGGCACAAAGCATCCGCAATTTCCAGCGGGCTCAGCTGAGGCTGTGTCCCTGTGCCTCAGAGCTGCCTCCTCTACGCTCTTGCCCTTACGAGGAGTGAGTCATCTTGCGTCAACTGAGGATGGGCTTTATGCAATTATTTATTTATGTCAAACCCTCCTCCCTGCCACCATGCATCCCTGATCTCATCCCCCTCAGAAAACAGATGCTTTATTACATGAGGGCTGGAAAACTCCATCTCACTTGGCTTTTGCTGAGGCTCCTTGTTTCCCAGTGACTGGCTGGCAAGGAGACAGCAGGAATGAGCTGCACAGCACCTCACAGGCAGCGTGCTCTACTGCCTTGTTTTGCTTTTTGGACACCAGCAGCCCTCTCCCTGCAGGGTGGATGGAGCTGGGAGCCTCCTCTACTGAACAAACATGCTGGGGGATGTTTGCAGACAGGAGCAAGCTCCAGCCTGCACCCCCCTCCAGGCACAGACATTGCTCAGGTGTTGTAGCCTCAGAAGGAGAACGAGACCTTACAGAACAGGGCACTCAAAAGCCAGGAGAGGAACTTCCCTGTTTAGCTCCTGCTGCTGCAGGGGACTCTTCCCACCTTCTTGTTCTCTTTGCTGCAGGCTGTGTGTTGTTTCCCTCTTTCTGCACAGCATCCAGAAGTGGACATGGACCACTGGCTGTACCAAACAACAGCATGTGGTAGGGCCAGACACAAACACACACGTGTACAACACCACCATCTATTGCTGACAGTTCCCAGGAACACCCTGGGGCCAGCACAGCATCCCAGTTCACCCTACAGGACAAGCAACTTGGAGCAGAGGTGGCATGTCCCATGTCCCAGTCACAGGGAAGAATGTAGGATGTGATACCAAACAGATGTCACTAATTTAAATTTCACACATGAAATCCTGTACCTACTGAACTGGAATGATTTCCAGCAGATTTTTCTGATGCAAAGCCAAACTCGGCTCCAGTTATCGATTGCTTCCATAACACAGCTCAAGACTGAGGAGGAAAAATCAGAAATAACCGGCAGTTAAGGAATTCCAGAATGTGACTGGGAGAAGCGGCTGGGGAAGTGGGGAGGGGTGGTGGAAAAAAAGTTACTCTGACAAATGATAGGAACATGTTCCTCCGTTATTACATCCAACTGTTTCTGGGTGCAGACTTGAATGCAGCAGAATTATCATCTCCCACAGAGAGAATTGTGATGGTCCAATAGTCACTGTGCTTTAGCAATGGGTTCAGCTACCCCCAGCCACACCAAAAGGCTTATCTCAAAAGTGGAGCAAGCAAGGACGGACGCACAGCTGTGGAGGAGCCTGTGCCATAAATCCATGCATCACATTCCAGCAGCAGCTATTACCAGCCTGCACAAGTCCCCCTGGCTGGAAGCGGCACCCAAGAAGCATCTCCTGCCTGGAGAGTGAACTCCTTTCGTTTTCTCCTACATCCTCCACATAACCTTGGTGAAATGCACTTGGTTTTACTCCGAGCACCCACAGTTCCACTCCCAACTGGTGTAGGGGGAGAGGTGTAAAATCACGCCTTCCCCGCAGCAGACTTACCCTGTACACTATCCAAAACCACACAGCTCATCTGTGCTCCTGTCCTCATCTCACTTCACATTCAGCACAAGGGCTACAGCTCCCCAGCTGCTGCCAGGCCAGGCAGGAAGCTTTGGAGTGGTAACACAGCCAGCCAGGTCTCTCACATGCACACCTGCCTGCTGCAGGTGACCTGACTTGCAGAGCTGCAGCCACTGTCCCAGGAGAAAGTTTCCAGGCAGTCAGCATGACAGTGCTCTGCCCTTGCCAGGATGCTCCACTGGAGAACAATTTAACATCCTCAGTGGCTCTGGGCATTCCCTCCTCCAGCAACATGTCTCTGCAGGAGCCTGTTAGAGTAGCCTCCTTCCAGTTGTTTAGGGACAGACGAGAGCGCTGGTAATCATTGGGGACAAAGAAATCCATGCACTGCCCAGCCACAGGTACACTGTCAGGGAGTTTCAAAGAAGCAGCCATGAAGTGTTTTGGGAGGAAGCTAAAGTGGTATTTGGGTTTGAGGAAACTGAAGGAAAGAGCAGCTATTAAGTTACTTTGATCCTCTGATGGAGGTTCCCAGGCTCCAGTTGATGAGAAAGGACTGTTTGCTACCATCTTTGCCCCATACTAATTTTTTTTTTTTTTTTCTTTTGAAGCCATTGGTGAGTTTCCCTACTTCCTGACCTGGCAGCTCTAACCTATGCTAATCTTGAAGGCCATTGTGTCTGCTGAAGATCTACAGAGGCTGCATTAACCAGAGACATCTCACCTCCAGCCTCCAGCCACCCCCACAAAACAGCAGCTACATCAGCTCTCATCTGCTGAGACCTTCCCTGGCCAGAAGGACGCAAGCCTGTCACATCACTGCTTGTGGGACAGGTGAAGAGTGAGAGGGGCTCAGGGGGGCCAGAGGCTGGCCCAGGGGGTTGCACTCCCACCTGCAGGACTGCAGATAGGTGAGATGCCAAGCTGCTTTTCTGCCTGTGACTCTAAACCATGCACTGCTTTTCCTTCCTCTGCACCAGCTCAGACTGCAGCACAGACATATGGAAGTTCTGTGCCCAGCAATGCCTCTTCGATCAATACTTAAAAAAAAAAAAGAAAAAAAGAAAAAAAACAAACTTGAAGTGTGAGGAAAACTGTGCTTCAAAAGATTTATTACATATATTTGTACATATTTTACATGAATGGAATGTTAAACACACAACCTAAAAATCAATAAAAAAATATTTTCATTCGTGATTATGTACTGGCAAACCACTGAAAAGAGTACCTTAGAACAACTTAAGTCAACTTGCAATCATACTGCTCAATTAAAAAAAAAAAAAAAGAAAAAACCAACAAAACAAACAAGTATGTTTTACATTTACATTAGACATTGCAAATTACATTCTGATTTCCGCTCCAGGTAATGAAAGAAGGTCTCTTGTCCATTACCACTGCACGAACAGGTGGCATTTCAGAAGCTAGCATGGACTTCCCTCTAACTCACTGTGGGCAAGGTTAGCTCTGTATGAAGAGGCATATAAAAAAAAGGGAGTACACACTCTGCTCCCTACCAGCAGGTATCTGCCAAAGGATAGGAAGAGCCAGAGTGAGATTTGTAATCAAGGGATAAAGGTTAATGCTGGATCACCACTCATTCAGTGCCACACTGCAGCTCTTAAAATTTGTTATAAGTAGTTTTTACACAGTTCATTAAAGCATCCCCTCTACAGCTAAGCCAACTCCCTTCTTCCTTGAAAGTTACAGTGCTTTGGCAATATCAGCTAGGGGAGAATTCTTCACTGTATGGTAACGAATATTCCAGCTTTATCTGAATATATACAAGAGCACAGAATCAAGCTTTGATGTTTCTTCCTCTTAGAATTCCACACCTTGAGAGCTTGTGACCAGTCATGTTGAGAAGTGTTTACTATGAAATACAACGTATCAGCATTAAAAGGGACAGATTTAAGGGAAAACAAGAGGAACAGGATTCAGCAACAGATTATGTTCTTGCAACGTCGGGTTACTTACACTTGAAACTCTGCCAAAATCGAGCAAATCCTATTTATCGTCGCAAAATCTTTGCCAAAGCACACCCAAGGGCAAAAGTCTCTCAAACAAACACACATAGATTAAAAGCTGCCAGAAAGATCAGTGAGTGGGCTGGCTGCCTTCTACTTCTTGTACACTGGCAACTTGATAGATCCAAGACAGAACCAAGTCCAGCCTTTTTCAGGTGCAGGATATTCCTACGGTGGTTTACCTGAGCAAGTCTTCAACAACTAATAATGCCCCACAGTGAGGTCATTTTACAGCTTATCCCATCATCAGCTCTAATGTACTAATTGAGACATGACTTTACAGAACACAAGCAGCTTGGGAAGCCAGCCTACAATTGTGGAGTAAGATAACCAAATGTAATTTGAGAGTACAGACTGGGATGGGTTTTTTTAACCCCCAACAGGCTAAAACATCTCCAACTTGATTTTAGAAGCAGATTAACTTACGTGGAGAAACAGAAACATCACAAATTTTCCATTCAGGAAACTAATTGTGGACATAGTTCTGTTGTGAATTTCTCAGGTGGAGTCTTTTGAATGACAAGAAGTTAAGTGGTAGGAGCTGCATGAAAGAAACCCCACGTTTGGCTGGATTGTAGGAAACCCATAACAAGCCTTCTCTTACAGTTACAACCTCTTACATCATTTTTGCTGATGCCAATGGAAAGCCCATTCACATGGGAATAAGGCCTAACATATATCTCATCTTCAGCTAGTCGGAGAAGAAATTGATACTAAAATGACTTTAAAGCTTGGAAGGGTGGAAAGTGAATCATCAAATATAGCACTCATCAAAAAAAGAGATAATCCTCCACTGGCAAAGGTCAGCTGGAAGATCCCATGGTAGCACTTCTGCACTCCCAGGTGTGTGGTAGTCTCTCAGCAGGAATCTCCCAACTGCACAGCAGAATGATACCAAATTTGCACACAAATACTCTTTCAATACAGGAAAGTGGCTAAAAGCCACAGAAACTCAGAGAGGTCACGGGCTGTATCAAAACCAACATGTTTTGCCACCATTTTTGAAGAGACAATAGTAACATTCAAGTGCCAAGTTCCTTGCTTTTGGTGGAACATGGAAGAAATGGAGCAAGTTTCTAAAGCCCTTATATAGAAAAGGCAGTGCACTAAAAGCGTTCTTAAGCACATCTCATGTGTTGGACATACCCCTCCAGAAACACCAAAGATCCACATTTCTGAAGAAAAATTATCTTTCCCATATTTGCTGAGATTTCAGTCTCCTGGGAGTCTGTTTTACCAGCTCTACAGCCTTTCAGCAAGGCTTAATTAAAAACCCAGTGCTCCTAAAATTACGAAGTAGGATAAGATAATCTTGAGATTCAGTCATAAACCCCCTTTACATCATAAGGGGGGAAGCAGGGAAAAAACCAAGGTCACAAGTATCCACCCACGCTTTTGTACATCGCCTCCATGTTTTCCATTCCAAAATACCCCAGTACACTTACCCTTGATTATGACAGCTAACTTGACAACAAATAAGACCATCTGTTTTTGGCTTTATCCCTCCCAAAAATAAAATACCAATAATTCGTGGTGTGCTTCGTATTTTTGCTTTTACATCCCACTCAACTCCTTGCTGAATGTACACACTGAAAGAAAATGAGCTACCTCCTTCCAAAGTGAAGGATTTACTTCACTTTGACTTGTGACTTATAAGAGCCAGGACAAAGGGTGCCCTGTGCTGACAGCAGTTTTGACTCCCTTGTTATTGTATGGGATATGGTTATATACAATCCAACTCACAGCCACCTCCACTATGAACTTCAAAACACGAGCTGCTACTGAAGAGACATGGGTATGCTACAAGTTCAGAAAAATCGCACATTTCGAGACAGTGTCAAATCTACTCTTCCCCTGCTGGAAAGCAGCATGTTTATGGCAGACCTGAGTATGGGAATTATTTCACACCCCTACATACTGAGGGAAGATATAGGCCAGATGACAGAAAATACTCTGAAACAGCAAAGAATTGGCAATCTCAAGATATTTACAGGCAAAGAAGCATATCGCACCGAAACTGAAGTTATTGCTTCTTGTGGACAAGTGTGGTGTTCCTTGTTTGAGACACAGGACTTGTTTGGTGTTTATTTTTCCCTTCTGAAGCACAATGAGTTGACAACCCTGTGAGGATGTTTCCAAAATGAAGGTGTTGTCTGTGACAAGAGCTGTGCCTACAGCATGGTCATCACCAGCTGACGGTGACACAAAGCTTACCTAGGTGAGTTTCAACAGGGGTTTTCAAACCCAAGCATCACTCTCGTGTTTCCAGGGTCATTCCAGGCTTGGTCTATGTTACAGGTATACAAGAAAACCTCCCATAGTCTTTCAGAAGAGATTTATGGATCAAAGAGCATCAAACTAAGGCTGACCTTGTATCAGTTCCTCAAATAATCCAAGGAATTGCTGCTCTACTGTGCTGATGGAAGCAGCAATGGACCCTTGCCTGCAAAAGCATCACCAGTGCAATGACTAGTGACCTGCTTTTCCAACACTGTTCCTAAACATGGGACAATAGTCCTAACTGCTGGGTCTTTAAATCAGCTACTTCCATCTGAATACAGAAAATGAAGGTTTTTGAGGAAACAGTAAGTGAACTAGAAGTATGAACTATCAAAACTGAGCTCAAGTTGTAAACAGATTTATGTTTGTTGTATTTACCTACTTAACCCTCAAGCCAAAGACTATCTATGACCTCAGAGCACAGGACATCAAAACACTGACCTACCCCCTTTACATGACTACAGGTGAGTTTCTGTAGGCATGAAGCCAACAGCAAACATTAAACCAATGCAAATGGAAAAGTTTTACTTTCAGACAATATCAGGAGTTTAAAACATTGGGAAAATGGGCCTGCAGGCAACACCACTATTTGAGTATTATAGGTGCTGTAACTCCTCATCCCCTCCCTCCCTCCCTCCCCCAAGATAATACAAGGCAACACAAATATTCTCATTGAAAAAGGACTCTGTACAGGGAATGACTGTACATTTGATGTGACTACAGAATCGAACGTGTGACAAAATGATTCTGCTCCCACTGAAAAAGAGAACTCAACAGGGCCCCATAGCTTACAGGTTCAGCTAAAACCAGTGATGCAAGCCCAAAAGTGTAGAAACTGCACTGGCAATTACAACAATTATCTAGTTCGGACTCCTTCAGATTTGCAGCGTAACAAAGGCATTTTACAGAGCAACGTTCAGGAGAAAATGTTTTCCAGGGAAAAACTGCTCTTCTAAACAAGATGGGAGAGTTTGGAACATGCACTGCACTTGTTCTCCAGACAGCAGCAGTTGCTCCTGTTCTTTGTCCTTTTTGATATAAATAACAGCAGCAACAGAGAGAAATGTGTACTTAAACAACAACAAAAAAACCAAAAAACCCAACCAAAAAACCCACAAAAAAAAAGAAAAACCCAAAGAAAACAACCAACCGAATTATTTATGTACAAGATAAACGTTTGAGTGTTGTGCAACTTATTTTAACTACTGAAACTCACTAAGAATACTGTTGCTAATAAATATTCATAAACTCTTCCCTGTGTTGTGAAATCCAGAAACTACAATTAATTCTTGATACAAAAAGTATGCTTTTCAACCCTGATATCTGTTCCAGTTTATTGTCTTTTTTAAAAAAATTATTTATTTTAACTGTGATACTTTTGGGAACTAATACATATCCACAGTTTTACTTGGTGTACCCACCCAGAGACATCCTGTGTTTTGTGGAGCTCTGGTATACCAATATATTACAGTAAAATAATAATAAATTAAAAAAATGCAGATGCATTAAAAAAAAAAAAAAAAAAAGAACTCAAACTAAACGAAAACCCACACTGTCAAACGCTGGTCTCCACACAAAGACACCGAGGGTTTAGATGCAAAGTACTACAGATCCTGCCACCAAAAGAAACATTCAAACAAGGAAACATAAACGTGCGCATGTTCGAAAAATAAACACAAATCCCACCTCAATGTTATCTTGCCCATGCCTATAAAAACCTCTCACTGTGCCCACATTTGCAGTTATTCATTTACACCTCAGGAGGCAGCCTGGAGATGAGAGTAGTACAATAAAATAATTACCTGAAACATCTTTAAAAAAATACCCGTTAAACAAATTACCTTAACTGGCAGCACTTAAAATTGGTAATTCTTTTCTTTTTCCTATTTTAAAAAAAATTGCATAGCTGTAAGAGTTTGCTTTGCTGCATTTCTTTCTGTCGTTTTGACTCACAAGCAGTAAAAGAGATGTTTTAGTTACTTAAATAGCAATACAGTGTGCAGATTTCAACAATCTCCATAACTTGATCAATATAAATTAGTTACCTGTCTTGGTTTTACTCTTTGGACTGCATTGTGACAAAGGTTTAGTTACAAAACTCTGAAATACAGTATTCCTACGCGGAGCGGTTTATGTTTTCTGTTCTTGAAAAAAGTGAAGAACGTAAAACAGGGTGTGAATTCAGTAAATTAAGGTCACACTGTTAGATTTTATTTAGTTTGCCATTTACTGTTCTTCAGCCAACGAGAAGGTGAAAACGCTCCCACTCAAATCTGGGGCCGTCCCCCTGCGAGGGTCTCAGATAGCAGGTATCGAACGTCTCCGCTTCCATCGGAGGCAGTAGGAAACATGTCCAATAACTCGCTTCTTCACAGAACCAGAAGGTAGGCTGAAATTAGGAACTTTGGCCTTCGATACAAAATAGTGTCAGTAATGTCTCTGGGGAGTCGATTGTTACAGGATGTGCAGCATTTTCAAAATCCCTGTGTGTCTTTGCATGAGTGTTTGGTATATCGAGCACTACTGGCAAGTAACGGTGTCTGCGATGCTTTCTCCGTGTCACTGTCCATCTTTGCCTTTTTCAGCCACAAAAAAACTAAGTCTCAAGCCAGGCACGCTGTGTTCAGCAAGGGAACCTCACATCTCCTATGTTTTCTGATCAGTGGAAGCAGCTGTTGGAAAAGCAGAAGACAAAATGCCATTATTTCAGTGCAGAAACCACTCAAACAGCATGAGCACAATCATTGAGTTTTCCTTCCCCTTTTTTCCTAAGCCCCCAGTTATCACCATCCCTGCTGTGGAAAAAGCAAATAAAATTTAACACGAGGGTGGACAGTCATGAGCATGTACAGAGACAGAGGTGTTCACAAACAGCGTGCAGCCTTCTGCCACAACCAGAGACTGGGGGCAATATAGGAAATGTGTTTGTTTATTCATTTTGGCTAACACTGCCCTGTGGTTAAAACAATTACCTCCATAGCAAGATATATTCCCTGAGATTTTCTTTGCTACCCCTACAACACAGACACATGAAGCAACATGAAACAAATACACAAATAAATGCTGGTCATGAGTACTTCAGATTTTTTTTTAAATTTCCCTCAGAACAACAGAACCAAACTCTCAGCTACCAGACAGAATTTCAGGTATCTCTATTTCTCTAAGAATTACGATGATTCTTGGTGTGCTTCGCAAGGCTTAGGGGCAGTTGTTTAATGTAAGATAAAATTTCTGAGTTAGTCAACTAAAGAATAAACTATCCTTTAAACTTTTAACACAGATTGCAGATCTGCAATCGTTAACATAAAACATAAGCTGGAAAAATGTGAACTTCTGTGAGACGAGATGGATAGAAACACATCAACATTTTTTATTTATTTCTATGCTTTAAACGTTCAGGAATGCATTAACATTAAAGTTGTTTTGAAAATACCTAGCTTCAACCTTTTCATATGATTCCAAAAGCCTTCTGTCAGAAATACATGCCAGTACTCACGGAACAATCCAAAATGACACAATTTTTGTGTAGTTTTTTAATTTTGTTTCATTTCTATGGAAAAATACTCTTTAAAAGTTAATGCTAAATGTTTCTTGACATTGACTTGCCACTTTCCATTACTAAAACTGGAAAGACCATGCCATGTAAGGATGTAGAAACCTTTTAGCATATATTGCAATATACATCAATCCTTACTTATTAATATTGTAGTTCTGAGACACAGTAATAAATTCGCAAGTAAAAAGAAAGTATAGTTATTTCTGATAATCAAGATATTTATTGTTGGAACATAAATAAACATTACCTAAAAATATGAATCTTGTCTTAATCTGATGGATGCTCAGGGCAAGATCTATTTACTTCAAACCATTCATCTATGCAGCTGTTGGATACAAGACAAAAAATGAAAACAATTGACATGAATACCAGTAACATTTAGCAGTAGGATATGAATATAAATTGGCTTCTCAATTTCAATGACTTGTAAAATTTTGTATTATACAAAGAAGTACATGCATATACACACATCCCTGGAAAAATTAATGACCCCAAACCACAGTAATATTTGGATATTAAACACTGTTGAAAACTTAAATTTCTTAAGCATTAAAATTTTCTAAGGAAGCACCTTACAAATTACATATTTTACACACAGGTTAATTCATTAATGTTATCATCTTGCTTATATCATTCATTGGCATTTTACTTTCTGTAAAGTACAGACACTTATAAAAAAAAATAAAAGAGACAGGTTAAAAAAACATTCCCTCCTCCCCCTGCCCCCAACTGTTTAGCATTTGACAAAAGTTAAGCCCACATGACCTAAGCTCCTCAGCCATGATACACATTCCTTCCCCATCCGGGTGATTCCCCAAGAATGAGAAGCTTGTAGTGCCGAAAATTAACTTCAAATACATCTGGTAGAGATGCAGAAAGATGTCATTTAAAAAACATCTTTAAGGTTGCTACTGCTGTTTCTTTGATGCTTTTAATTGCAAAAAGCAACTAAGTTTAAGGACTTCTCTAAGCACCCCTTAAGAAGAGTTACCCCATAAATGCAACCTCCTGAAATTTGATATCCATCCTAAGGAATACTTGCCCTTTATGATATATGCAGAGGCAAGGCAGCCGTGCTATAGTATCTCCTTGCTGCAGCTCTTCTAGGCATATTGCACACTCCCCAGCATCTTTACTCAGCACATCCTCTGAGGAAAGAGCACAAAGTGAAACGGTTAAGAATCAGACCATGACAAGCAAATGTTCCTGATTCACAACATCAAGGACAGCTACAGAGGAAGGTATTTTTTGTCTTGCAGAAAGGTAAGGATCAGTGACACACCAGCTTACTGAAGATTCATTATGAGAATCCATGCTCAGTCTTCAACATGAAGGTTAAGTTTAAGCCTGAACGTAGCATTTCTCTGACAAGGCACTGCAGGTAAGTAACTGGATAAAGTTCTTCCTAGCTTCTAAACCTTAGTCTGTCATTCGATTTTTCTGCTCTCCTACTCATCCCTCTCTGTACATCTGGCTTTCTTTGACCAGCCTTGCTAGTAACTCCAACGTCTTCTCACCACGCTAGCATGTTCTACATCCCATCTACCTTTTTCTCAGTGTAAAGTAAGAAACTGTTAACTGTAGGAATGTGAGATTTCCATGAAGGAAAGATCATTGCTGTATGGCTCCAAAGACTTCTGGAGACACTGAATTTTTTGCAGTATTACCAAGTCCCAGCACAAAGGAAGAAAAAGTAAATTACTAGCAAAAGAGTTGGCTTTCACTAAGAAGTTTCTGGGAAAACATATTATTTTTAATAAAAACCTTCTCCCTTGGACACTTCTCTTAGCCAGAATGTGGGATGCAGAATTCAGTCTTAGCACGAAGCAAAACATAAGATCACATAAGGCCCTGCCTGCCAGATGCAGATTAGATGTCCCAGTTAGACACAACCTCAGACAGTCCACAGGGCACTCCCAACAAGAGACCACGTAGCAATCATAGGCACGTAGCAATCACTGGCAGATCAGAAAGGTGCACACTTGGCAAAATAAAGTCCAAACGTTCAAGTTTCCATGGTTTCATGGGAAAAGCTCCCCCTTCTCTGCCAAAAGGCACCTCAAGTGGTTGCTTATGGGGAGTACCTTTTGCAGCCATGACTGAGAAACCAGCAGCTCTATGCTGTTCTCTCCTGTGGCTCTATCATCACAGCATTCCAAACACAGAGAATGACAGACAACTAGAAAGCTACCACAGCAGCAAGAAAGTAAAAGGAAATTAGGTCTACATTGTTTCCATTAAATGACAGCCAGCTGTCTTGCAGGTGCTTGGGTTTCTAAAGCAATACTTACTTCAGTCTCCCCTATATCCATTGGTTATGCTAAAAATACTGTATAATGCCATGTGTGGAGCACCTTCATGGAGATGTGAAAAATATCTAGCATGAACTGAACTATTATAAAGAAAAAATATTCAAAACAAAATAATAAATGATATACATCCACCACAACAAAGAAAATTTTAAAATGTATTTTATGCACAGTAAACTCCAATCAGAGTTTATCAATTCAGTAAACTTCAATCAGAAGCTGTAAGCTTCTCAGAACATTAGAGATACTGAGGAGACAAGGTAATTTAAAACAACACAAAAGATTTTAAGAACTCTTACCTGTCAACTTGCCCAGAAGAGGGTGCTAAGGATAAATACTTCCTTGAGGTTGGATTTTGGTATTTGGTTGTTTGGGGTTGTTTTGTTTTTTTTTAATACAAAGGTATTCTAATATTTGACAGCAGGAGGCAAACTCTCCAGACATTGTCCAACTACAGAGATACCAATCTTTGTCTGACACTGTCAGACTTTATCCTCCTAGACCACCTCTTTGCACAACTTTACAAGAACTCCTGTGAGCAGTTCTCTTCTCACAATTAGGCTGTAGGAACCATTAATAATTCAAGCATGTATCATACATACAGAGCATACTTAATAAAAGTAACTTTTTCCAGAGAGTCCCTTTATCAGATCAGCAGCTGCTACCCAAACCAAAATGGGACTAAGATATCTCTAGTGAATTAAATCCCAGTCGCACTCCCTCAAGCACTCTCGAGAGGGGAACATTTAGTCAAGCTTTGATAACAGAAATTAAAAAGCTGTCTGATAAAAATACAGTTTATAAAAGAAAGCACTCCTGTGAACAGCTTTCCCATCGTTCTCTGTTGTACATGTCTGGCTTATCCTCCTGCACCCCCCAGACTGCACAATGCTTGGGTCTGAACTCCCACTGAGCAATTTAGCAAGGTTCTTTCTGCACCTTCTGGCTAACATTAGGGCATGATGCCAATTTAAACATTTGTATCTCCCACCAGCCTTGGTGTAAGTATCTGACGCTCCCCTATCTTCCCTCCAGTGTTCCTGTACTCTCCCTTGCCAGCACTGACCCTACTGCACAAGTCCCTGGCAAACAGCTTGCTGCCCTCCCTGGCTCCACCCCAGGCTTCCCAACTGGGATGAGCACCAGGCACACACGAGGCTTTGCCCAGTCATGCCAGAGGTGTGAATGAGGGCTGGCACAGACTGCACCTCAGACACACGGTGCAATTCTGCCACCCCTGCAGAAGAGGTTATGTTAATAGGAGTCAATGCTCCTCTTCCTCTGGAATAATGAGGAAACAGCATTCCCTACTTGTGTAAACCTCATAAATGCTACCAAAGGCTCTTGTGCATAAATACTGAAGGTATGAGTATAAAAAAACAACTGCTGTAAATGTCCATGTGTAACTTGCACATTAATATATGCCAAACCCATATAATTAAGCTCATAATTAATTACACATGTAGAGTGATGACAGCAAAACCAATCCTTCACAGACTTATGACACCTTGGATCTGACTACCTTTTGACCATTTTAGGTGATTCAGATCATCAATCTCAGAGAAAGAAAAAAGAGTAAATAATCCTGTTAGACCTGGATCTGGTCAGAATTTGTTCTGCACTTGTTTTATACAGCACTCTCCTACACCAACACTGGCTTGTATCAGATGGAAGTCCGTTTAAGGGCCATTTAACAATGACTTTTAAACATATCTGTTACAGAAAAAAATCTGTATATCATTTTGCACAGAACCACTGCAGTCTGAAGAAGCTTTTTGTTTTCATCCTTTCCTACAGCAGAGTGATTCAGCAGATACATTTTATTTTATAATTTTTCCCTTAAAAAACCCCAAACAAACAACAAAACACACAAACCAAAAGGAAGAGTAAAGCAGCTTAAAACTTCATCAATGTTATGATTAAAACATTTATATCAGTGTATTATCTAAATGGAAGTGGAAAAAGGCAATAAGCCACATTTTTCCATTTCACCCACAAGTGGGTACATACACAAATACCACACCCCTACATCCACGTGCACTGCACCTAATAGGAGATAAATACTTTTCCACCTTCCCAGCTACTTGAACAAGTACTCACTAGCCAAAGACTGGTGTCAAAGACGAAATCTTGAAAAAGAGCATAGTATTTCCCTCCTGAGTCTGCTCAAGTAGACTTCCTCTTCTCCTCTATCCCTGGTTAATACTGTTTTAACTTTGGGTTGTCAGTAATTTTTCCTCCTAAACTTCTGCTTTCATCTTTACTGGAAAATAAATTTTACTCCATTTCTGCATTTATAGCAAAATAGGCAGTAGAGGATTAAAAAGCAGGCACTCTGGCAATTTTGCACATACTTTACCAATTAAAAACTTTTCCTAGAACTTTGAAAAATACATCCAGTTATTACAAAAGCCACTAACTCAGCCATGATTAGGATTATAGGCAATATCTGTGATTAAAGTGTCTTTAAACTGAGGACTGCAAAAGCGTATGCACTGCACACCTTCTGGATAACGTAATTAAAATCTGTGCTGGTGCTTTTTGTTTTTCCTTTTAAAACACAGGCAGATATAGCCCTAGGCTCAAGAAACCTGAAGTCACAAATCATGGAAATGTCAATATATTTTGGGAGCTATCACTTTATAGCTGCAGTATTTTACTTCTCTCTGGGTATTCACTGGAAACAGAACACCAGGTTAGAAACACCTTGACCCAATTCAGTATGACAACTTTTCAAAATGTCTATATTTTTTCTAAAATTTAAAACCTTAAACGTCCATGGAAGCTGCCATCACATCTAGCTTACTAGTAAAGGACACCACTAGAGTCAACCCTTTTGGGAACACAAGTGAAACTGAATTGAAACATACCTTTTGAAGAGTATTGGCACTAAAATTGGTAAAACAACAGCCATTATAAAAATCAATGAAACTTTATTAAATAGTACATATTACCTGTATCTGTTATGTATTCATTCAATTTTAAAGCTGATGACTAAAAACTGTCTTAATAAAGTACCAGAGACTACCTCTGCTTGTTTTCAAATGGAGTATGTAGAGCTGTAGACATCTAGAAACCAATATATTTGTTCACATGTAGAGCATGAATTCATCCATATTGGAGAATATTTTTACTGCTATCACCTTGGCTGATACCACAAGGTGTCAAGGAGGACCAACATGTTTCCACAGGTACCTTACTATTCAGCAGCCAGGAAGCACGTGTGTATATGATTAAATGTAACACATTAAATGTTACTGACTTGATTCACTAAAATCTTTATGGCTTCTGTCACATCTGTTTTTCTCCCTCTCCATTCTTTTCTGGATGTTTCTTACTATGCTTTCCTCCTCTTCACACTCATTTTCCCTAAAATGTGTTCTCTCTAGTGGTGTATTTTCCACCACTCCTCCTGCCCTCCATCATCTCATTTAATTTTTTGTTGCAAAGCAAGCACTGGACAAAAGAGAAATATTTTTAACTATCTGATACAAATAATATGGACAGCTTTCTTATATGGGGTTAAAGTCCTTGGGAGAAGTAGACACTAGAATGGAAAGAAAACCATTACGCACAGGATGTGCTCATCTCATATAGCTCTGTGATTGTCTTTGCAAACTGGTACTGCCTGCAGGCAAAACCTGTCCTTCCCAGTCCATCCTAAGCACTAGGGAGTCAGCATTACAGCTGGATTTCAGTATTCTGGCTGCCACAAGAGGAATACTCTTGATTCTCTAGGGATCATTCCTAGATGACCAGCTCAGCCATCCACTGCTGCTCAGAAGTTGAGGCAGAAAGACGCTCTGAAGGAGAGATGATTCTTAAGTGCTCAGAGCTCCCAACAGAAGGAGGAACATCATTCAGTTGTCACTGCAGATGCTTCTTTTGCCACTCAGCTTTCATAGCTACAGGGTCAGTCAGCTGATTGAGGAAGGCAGAGCTGAAGCCATTAGCTTAGTTCACCCATGAAGATTGTGCCTTCACAGCCAGAAGCAGAACTTCACTACCCTTAGCACCTTCTGAAGAAGCAGTGGGTTCCTAACTAGAAACATTTATTTTTGCTCTAATATAAGCCACCTCCTCTGGATCAGATGTAAAAGGGAAGATATTTAACATCCAATGTTTTAACCTGTACCACAGCTAAGCAGTTTTCAGGACTCACAACACCACAAAGTTGAGCAGGTGGGAATTCAGTATTCAGCTCCCCTGAATAACTTAAATCCAAATTCCCTTTTACGCTGCTGAAAAAACCAAATACCCTTGTGCTAATCAAACAAGCACAGGCGGTAACTTTTTGTGCACACAATAACCCCAAACACCACTGCACGACTCATGTGCTAATGCCTAGAACTTCAGCAATCCACAAATACCTTCCCAGCCACAATATATAAAAACCAAACCTCACCAAAGCAAGCTAACAAGCTACAACAAACAGGACACTTCATCAAATACTGACAAAGTGCTCGATGAATTGCTGGGTTGGAGGTGTGGTGATGTTGTTTGGCATCTCACTCTTCACCCCTTGCAACATGGCAGCTCATTACAATCTCCTACTCTAAGTCCAAACCTTATTTTTGTTTTCCCCATCCCTCTCACGTTGCTCAGTGTTGGTCCAGGACTGAGATAGCTATCTACAAACAGATATCCACCATGAAAGACTTCCTGCACACACATTGTCTACAGTCTTTGGTGTTCTCTCTTCTTTAACCACAAAAGTAAAGGGGAGGGAGAACACAAAAAAAAGGGAAAGTCACACAAGAAAAAATATTTGCAGAATTAAACCTAAGTGGCAATACCTGTGAAGCCACACCAGGCTGAGACAGAAAGACATGGCTGCAGAAGTTTCACTGTTTCTTAGCTAACCCACATTTGAAGAACTGGATTTAAATTTTTGTGGGACGTTCTGAGCTTAGCAGATTCTGAGAAATAGCTAAATACTTCCTGTTCAGACAGATAACAATCGGGTCTATGGTAGACAAAAAATACTTCTGGTTAGACAAAAACTGAAATGATAAAAATACATTTTAGGGAGCAGGAGTAAAAACAGGCTGTGTTGTGTAGTCACAGTTTACCTAAAAAGATTTGTAGCTAATTAATATATAAATAAATATAAATAAATATATATTTGCACACTGAGAAAACTGAGTTCTTTTGTAGAGAAATTTAGTTTCAGTGACCACAAAGGAAACCTCGCTGGAGGTACAGGGTGTCAATACAAGTTATGGTTCTGAAAAAAAAAATTACATCCCAAGTATAAATACAGGTTTGATACAATGTCCAATTAAGGTATCTTGCTCAAAGACAAAGTAAGTTTGCACCTCAGGGCTCCCAGTGAAAAGCTAGGCTTTCCAAAAAAGGCCAAGTAGTCAGAGAAATGAAGCTCCTCAGTTCCAAGCATCGACATCCACAGCCATTCCTGTGCTATTGTTATCAGTGCACAGGATAATAGGAACAGGAATATAGCTTTCTCAGTCTGTATTTACACTTTGGGCAGAATGTATTGGGGTGAAATAGGTATTCATACTAGATAAATTCTATCAGCCCAACTGGCCATGAAATGTCTTGTCCTCCCATCTTGAGATTTATTGCCAGTGACTATGCCTTTCCACAGTAATTCAAGATTTGCTTGCAATACAATTATCTGACTGACTCTAAAACTTCTGCTTAAGTCTTTCCAACGTCTGTTTAATCAGTCTGATTGCAGTTTAAGATGCCTTTGGACATTAAATAAACTCAAGATAGCTAAATAACTTTCTCCTGTTGCACTGACTTCTAAAGATAAGTTCCATTCACCATATTCGTAAGTACCATGTCTTTTAAATTGTCAAATTTTAGTCTAGGTATGGGCCAAAGAGTTGCACCTGTTCATAAATGAACCACAAACAAACAGTCTTATCCTCCAGAACACGATGCAAAAAGACTTTTTGCCAGCCTTATCCATCTTGCACTAAGTCCCCTTCAAGTGAACTGACATCTATTTGTTATTTGAACGACCCAAGGGGTACCTTGTTCTTGAAGAGTCTTCCTTGGCATGTTGTATTTTGTCCCAAGGCTTACCCCACTCCTGTCAGAAACATTACTTCTAGGAGACAATACTTCTAAATATTGTCTTCTCAGGAGGTGGTTGGGTGAAAAGTCTGGAATGCAGCCATAGCAAACTTGTGCCCCATGTGAAATCCCACCATGAATGGTGTACCCTAGCACATGCTGCCTGAAACAAGCTGCTCATTGCAGCACATGGAATAAGGAAGCTGCCTTCAGGCTGTTTTCTTGGTTTCTCATCAGTATTACATGACCTCTCAGGTTATCTCCTGTTAATCTTGAATGTCAGGAGTTAAAAGCAGCATGTAAAGGGGCAAACCCACAAGAAACAAAAGAGCAGCAAAACAAGATACCTTAGGAAACAGCATAAAGAAAGGATCACTTGGGGATTACATCTTCCTTGGCTCCATGAGGGTAAGAATGATTTATGCTTCTCAAGGCTGAGTTTACCATCAAAAAGGATCTTACACCACAAGTATGCTACACAAGGAGGAGTGGTGGATTAAATGGCCAGAGGCAACCAGAATGGATTGCTGACAGAGTCAGCTGCATTTAGAGAGGATTGTTTCCACAGGGAGCTGGAGACAGAGCTGGGATGAAGGAAACTTACAGAAGCAGGCAAGAAAGAAGTGTGAGATCCATACATGCAGATCTTTTATCATTTTTGTTTCAGTTTTGCTGGTTCAGAAGTAAAACAAAGCAAAATATTTAAGTGCTGCTTATATGTACCCTCCAATCCATCCCAGTACTAAGAAACCGCTATGATGGATAAAAAATCAACTTATGTCTACTGAAAATTCGGGATTGCAATCCAGAAATGCAGTTCAAAGGTGGGTGAACCATACAGTTTCCACTTAAGCAATGGGCAGGGTTAACAAGCAGAGTACACTCAAGAAAAATGAGAGACCTGAATTCCAGCTTGTCTTGCATAGCTGATAACTTCTTTACCAAAGGCAAAAAAAACCCAAACCCACCAAAAAAACAACCACTCAACCAACTGAACAAAACAACAACAACAAAAAAACCCCAACCCCACCACCACCAGTCAGGCATATAACCCCAAGAATATTTATCTATAAAAGCTTCTTCTGGTAGTAAATCACTTGGCTATCTGAGTTAATGATTTCATGAAGAAAAGCTACCACTGTGGTCAGGAGAAGGGTGAAGAATTCCTTCCAAATACAGTGCAGAGATAGGTCTCTTCCCATAACTTTACAGTCGAAGGAAGACTTCGCTCAGATGCTCTAAGTCTGTTAAAATGAGCAACTTTTCCAAATTAAGACTGGATGCTATCACCAACAATGTTCTCAGAAACTTGACAGGTAAGGCAGAGCATGGATGTGGCAGAGGAAACAACAGAAGACGACTGTCTGATCAAGCTGAAGGAAAGATCTAAGTTGGATAAGATCTCACAAGTGCAGGATGTTGATGTGACTGTTCAAAAAGATCCCTACTGAGTTTAGGAAATCCCCTTTGCTTTGTCAGCTTTTTTAAGTGACTAAATGTATTTTCTCCCCAACACAAAAGAAGGCCTAAAAGACTGCAGAGAACAATTTTCCAAATGGCAAGTCTTCAACTGTTCACCATCACTACAGCCAGAAGCCAGAGAAATTGCTTTGCAAAGATTTTCAAATAAGATGTTTCATCCTCCATGGTCTGCAGTGAACCAGGAGTGTGATGGGGACATGCTGGGCTAATGAAATGTGTGAGAACTCTCACCTGACAGAAGGCGGATGAAAGAAGCACATTAGAAAACTTCACAGAAGGAAAGGGTAGGGCAGTAAGTGTCCCTGAACAACAGAGGCAGAGAGGAGGAATGAAGAAAAGTAGTTCAGGTGAAGTTATCTATTCTGTTAGTCTGGGCAATAAGGGTTACTTTAATGGTGACTTGTTTTGAAGTTGGATGAAGGATTTGATTCCATGTTTTGTTCACTTTGTCCTTTTTCAGGTTCCTACTCCAGGCTTCCTACAGGTGTCCTGAGCACAATGAGTTTTGCCAAGTCTTTTTTCCAGTCTTTTAACATTGGCCAAGTAACTGACTCACTGCAAGCAGAGGAGTTTGGTTTGATCTGATGCAAAATGAGTGCACAGGGTGATGGCATGAAAGATGAAACTATGAGCCTAAGGTAAAACAGGAGGGGGGAAGAAAAAGCAGGTGTGTGTGACTAAGGCACTATTCTTAGCGAAGATAGGATGCATTACTAAGCAACACACAATGAAAACACTGGTGCCAAAACTCAGCGTGCATAAAGCCTGGTTTATTAACCCCAGTGCCAGGTGCTAGGCCTAGAAGGTACTTTTCCCATCAGGCTCCAGATCAGCCTTCTCCAGGTTAACACAATGTCTGGTGTTAACGTGCACACACGGGACAAGGATATAAATCACCACGTAATTTCTCCTTGTCTGTCTTTTCTGTTTGGAGCAGACAGACTGCTTTTTACAAGCTATTCCTATTTTAAGTGCAATTATCCTTGTGATATAGATGGAATGCAAAACATGTCTGCATGCAAAAGTTTCTGATAACATCAGACATTGAGTCAGAGTTTTCAAAGTTATCTCAGTTTTTCTACTCTACACTAACCCATTATCCAGTATTATAATTTATTGCAGCAAGCACAGAGATACAGTACTTCTGGTGCTAACAGGTACCTACAGGTTACTACTATCCCAGTGAGATACTAAGTATGTAGGTATTGAATTGCAAGAGGATGAAAAAAAACCCAAACAAAAAAGAAACCATCAACAAATCTTTAAATTTTAAAGCAACTAAGTGAAATAAAAAACAAGCACAATTCCAACAGTACTCGGCCATCATGATCATTCATGAACAATAACACAAAAAAGATTAACATGGAAGGTGTGCTTAAAAAATCGGAAGTCCCCAAAGACACTTCTCCAGTATTTGTTGCAAGTTACATGCCCATAATCTGGCAGTATATTTCTACAGCCATATTAAAGTTTTATTTTTCTCCTTGTTTTTTTCAATTTAGAGGCTACCAAAACTGTTGAGCACCATTATGACATCATTTCAGCTAATAAAGCCATAGGTTAAAATAGACTTCCTTGGAACTAGGAGAAGAAAAAAGGTAAGTGTGAACCAAACTATTCTTTCCTCCACCTCTTTGTTCCAAAAAAATAAACATTATTTATGGGCTAAAAATTAACAGTGATTACTACATTCTTGCCTAGCTAGACAGGGGCTATCAAATACCTAACATTACACATGAACAGTACCTAATGAAACTGCACACAAGGAAGGAGGGCATGAGGAACATGGTCATAATGAGGAAAGTTTGATAGGGCTTCAAATTACAGATAGCTGTTAGTGCAGGGTTAAAATGGAAGTTGAGGTTTTTATGACGAAATTTTAACAAGGTTTCAAGAGTGTTAATATAATTCAGCACTAAACACCAGTGAAGTTTCTCGTGTTTCAGCCATGTGATAGAACTTGGGGTTATTTCTGAAGCTGAGCAAATGTGTAGCCATATGAGACAAGGTTATGCAAACTTTGGGGAGCAAGGAGGTTCCCCCAGGGAGGATAGAATAGGCAGGTCTAGTATTTTGTACCTAAGTCAGTAGGTGTTTTACATCCTGTTCTAGAATCACTGGATTTTGTTTAAAATACTAGAAACTCGTAATCTTTTCCCCTGTGTAAGCAGTGATAATAATCTCCAGTTTAAAACTGAGACTACTCTATCATACTAGCAGTGTTCTTACCCAGCTTGTTTCTAAAGAGTTTGCCTTCTTGTATCACTGAACTCCCCTATAAAAGCTGGACTGACTTCTTTTGTACATCGAAGGGCTGAGTCTGCAGCTCAGAAGCACTGGACTATTTAAGTAATCAAAGGGTAGCAGGTTTTAAAGCAAGATTTTCATCTGAAGAAAAAAAAATAAATTACAAATGACATTTCAGGCAGTACTTTCAAATTGATCTGCCCTTGGGGCAGTTTCTGAGCCAGGAGGAGTGCCTCTTATTCCTTTATACTTCTTCAGGGAAAAAAAAAAAGAAGAAGAAAAAGAAAAAGAGAGAGAGAGAGAGAGAGAGAGAGAGAGAGAAAGTCCTGATCTGCAAATTATCTGTATTAGTTCCTGCAAAACAGTGAGAAATTTAGAGAAGGAAACACCATGAAATTCCTACACAGATCACTCAATCTCAGTGAGATGTATTCTGGCATTTATTTTTTAAAACTTAATGACTTCAAGTAGCTTTACTTCAAAATCCAGCAAATGAAATCCATGTTTTATGATTAGGAGAAAAAAAAAAAAAAAAAAAAAAGGCAGGCTGCTGCTAGAAAATGAGTAAAATCTTAAGGTTTTAGAGGTATCAGGTTTAAAGACTGCAGAATTACCATACAAAACTAGCAAAACTAGGAACACTATTTCCCCTGGAGCTAAGTTCCCAGCAGTCACAAGACTGCAGCAGTTGCAGCCGGGATTTATGACATCCTCTGAATGACCTCTCGGAGCTAAAGACTGATTAAGTGCGAGGCATGGAAGGTAGCTGCTGTCTGCCCGCATCACATGCCGCCAGGCAGAGCGCTGTGCCCGGGCCGGCTGCCGCAGGCAGCGCCGCGCTGCCGCTGCGCAAGAGAGGCACAGCACAGACACACACACACACACACACACACACACACACACACACACACACACACAGAGCGCAGGTACCGCCTGCCCTCCCTCTGCCACCTGCGGATGCTCCTTGCGGCACTGCTGCTGCACAGGTGTATCTGTCATCTTCTAGGACAGGAATTGTCACTGGACTCGGCAGCACTGTCAGTGCAACAGCAAGGCAGCGGTGGTGTCTGAGGTTAAGGAGTGCCGTGTGAGCAAAAGAAACAACTTGAGCTATTCAGCACATGAATGATCCCATTTTCTCTGTTTCTTTCAGAAACAGCGGGTTTGTTCTATAGCTGTCAAAAGCTTTACTGTATTTATCCAGTGCTGCATATAAAATATTCCCATGGCACAGGTATGCATTTAAATAAAGGCGACTCCAGTGAACTAAGAAAAAAAAATGTTGTCCTGCTCTCAAGAACTGAATTAAGTATGAGGTGACATTGAAGCTATTTTGCCATGGCTTTGTCACAGGAAGTTCAGTCTAGCAGATTTAGGCCTGGCTGAAGGTAAAGCATGCAGAAAATACTTCTCCCCAAAGGTTTGTTAAAAGAGTAAGTCACATGCACAACAAATCAGAGAAAAGTTGAAGATATTAATAGGTGTGATCTCTGCAGTGTGTCCTTCTCAGCAGGATCCAAGGATGTAGACTTTACTTCATTACCGTAGAAAGAAAATCCAGTATCATCTACTGAGCATTTCCAACCCAAACCATGAAAGTGAGCTGCCATAGCTTCTTTACAAATCCATATCCCACCTTTCTCTTGCATGAAAAGTAAAATAATAAGCAATATTGATACTTCAGCCACCACCACTACATCTCCATAAGTATACCTTGCAAAGATAAATGGGGCAGTCTGCAGTTCTGGGAATTGCTGCTCCAGACATTCAAAGTACTTCCCTGTCAGTTACACTGTGTTCCCATTTGATGAGCTTTCTTCACAGCCACACCACTACAAACACACAGCTTACTTTTCTGGCTCCATAGCAAAGGGTTGACAGTTTGTGGGTGTGGAGGAAAGATAAGAGACTGCAGCTTCTAAAAGTGCTGCAACTCCACACTGTAAGAGACTGACCCAGTTCATCCAGTGACTGAGGCTGGAATTGGGTCACTGAAGCAGGTCCCACCTCCTCCCTTTAGCAGGCAGGCACAGGTTGCACAAGTTGAACTAGAGTGTGGTTTTATTTAGTGACATTTATCAGCATTACTCTTCGAGATGAACAACCTCCCTCCCCAACAAACTTGAAATGTAACAGGCTGCTTTCACAGTGATGCTCTTCTGTGAGGTACCAAAAACTGCTGAAGGAGGGATTTGGGATGACGGGAAGGAAATACAGCTTTACTGAACAAAAAGGGAGGAAGAAATTAAGTTTGCCACTGCTCCTCTTGGCAGTCTCATTTGGACAAGTAGCTATCTTTGGTCTAGACTGGTGAACATCAGTAAAAGTTTGCTCTTGTTCAAACATTATCAACAATTCTTAAAGGGAGAAAGTACAAACCAGTCAATATATTTTAATCAAACATTACTTCAAACAGAATTCTCTTCTTAAAATGACAATTCCCTCCTCAAATTTAACAATGATTTGCAAGACAAGTTATGAAAAGTCTGGGCCAATATTATATTAATTCACAGAAGAACATCTGTGCAAATGTCTGAGATGAAAATTTTATTTACTATAATAATGTTCTACTGTCACTACATTAAACAAAATCTCAAAGTTCAACAATTCTTTATTTTTTCAAGAACTACTAAGAAAAACAGTTTTAAAGCATTAGGGAAACTGAATGAGCCTCCTACATACTCTGGAGGATGTTCACGAGTACACAAAATCAAAAGAAAGAGTAAATACCACTATTTTAACTGCAAGAAGGGGATATGTGTCTTTTTACATGGTCTGTTAAACTACCCTTTTAAGTATGCTCTTCTGCCTCCCCAGCATCTCTGAGGACAGAGCACAGAACCACCTAGGGCAGAGTAAGAAGCTAGAAACTTTTAGCCAAGAATCTTGTCAAACTTTTAAAATTATAGGATCAAGAAATTCGATGGAGAATTTTACACCTTGGATAAAGTGGAATGAAATAACTGATCTTCCTTAGCATTATTTTGTACTGCTCTGCTAAAAGTCTAGTCCAATTAAAGGATGAAGACAAGGAGGAAGGCTTAAGCTTTTCCAGGCAGACTGGCAAGATGCCCTTTTGCAAGGTCTTTCAGGGTATGATCTTAGGAACTCTGGCAGAGAAATTAACTTGAAGTTAATAATTATTTTCCTTCCTGAAGTCTTGAGTGCATCAGTCAAAACAGTTGAGAGCATCAGCCCTGCTGAATAAAATACTGTCCCTTGGTGCACAAGAAGTGACCAAGCAAATCAAGTGGGCAGGACTGCAGTGGGCAGGACTATCAGAACATGCATTTTGGTGCTTCAAATACTAGGTTAAGGTACACTGTTTTTCTTCTACTGAGCAATATGAACTCAAGTTCTGGCATAAGTATCTTGCCCCTAAGATGCTGAAACAGGCAGCAATCAACAAAGGTTATAAATTGTGTTATTAAAATAGGTCAGCCCCATTCACAAAGAATGTTTCCAAAATATTTTTATTTAGTCCTTTAGGTGACTCATGCCAGTATTGAAAACTCTGCTCTTAATCAAAATGCATGTTATGGCCATCATTTCAATGCTGAAAACTCCTCTAGAAGGATTATTGCTCACATAGATTCCAGCTCAAAATTCTGACACTTGCTCACCTGCTGGCCTCAGCATACGGCACTCCCAGCAAGAAATGCTTTCCTCACAAGACAAAACTTGACCTAACACCTCAAACCGATTTAGAACAAAGATCAGTGTGTTTAAATCATGACAAAACCCTGCTTTGCATCCTTGCTCATCTGAATCAGTTGCACTGTTGTGGTCCAAGTCAATGGGAGATGGGCTCAGTTGGTCAGAGCGTGGTGCTAACAACACTGAGGTTGTGGGCTCAACCCCTGTGTGGTTCATGCACTGAGGAGTTGGACTCAATGATCCTTCTGTCTCCCTTGCAACTCAGAATATCCTGTGATTCTGTGAATTTGGTTAGAAGGCATGGGAACATTCCACTATTTGTGCCTGGTGAGGGACCAAACACCCCAGAAAACAAAGTACATTGCCAGACAGGAAGAGCACATTAAGTTCCACTCCTGTTTTTCCTTCTGGCACACGTACCTTAATTTTTAATATTCTGTCTATAACAGTTTTCCACATAGTAATTCTCCATTTCAAAGAAATTGGATAAACTCATAATATAAAATCATATCTCTAATCCCTGCTGCTGTCTGTGATGTCTGATCTCCTGCTGTTTTTTAATACGATAGGTCTAAAAAATTCACTTACTGCAATTTAAACAGAAAAATTACCAAGTCCTGACTTCGAGTAAGGAAAAAACCTTCAGCAGTTCATGCACTGGATGTCTCAACACTCTTCCTCTCTGAATTACACTAGTGAAAGCTTTTCCCCTTAAAATGAACCTAAGTATGCTGGCCCACAGTCAGACCCAGTGCCACATGTGAATTAAACGCAGAGCACCTTGAGCGAGAGCGGCACTGATGTCAAAGCAGAACCACCCCGAGCGAGCGGCTCTGAGGAGATCAGCTCACAAAGTTTCCAGTAGAACACCATTCCAACAGAAAGTGCTGACTTGATGAAACTCAAAATATTCCACAGGAATGTGCTAATTCAATCAAAACTTTTGAAAGAGGACAGGCCGGCTCGCCAAGCCAGCCAACCAGTCCGGTGAGCTGACTGGCTGTCCCCAGCTCTCCAGGGTCACTGGCTTTCCCATCTGGCCAGGTGCCAGGCTGCTAGCCCTGCCCTCTGAGGGGCCCTCTAACAATAATAAAAATAATGGAGTCTTACATAGTGTGCCGAGAATCAAACAAAAGAATTTTAAAATGAAAACCAGAATTATTTCAGAACCAACTGGAGGGTTTCATCAGAAGGGATTGGGTACATTTGTTGCAAAGCATCTAAAGTCACAAGTCTCTCCTGTGTCTTCTCAATCTTTTATAAAACATCTTCTAGTAAAAAAAAGCTGTATCAATACTGCAACAACATAAAATAAGCAATAATTTTATTCAAAATCCAAACATCACCAGGCACCTGTGATCTTCCAAAGCACTGAAGAAATAAATTCACATAAATGCTTGTACTTGACCAAAACTCAGGGCTACAGTGTAAGCAACACTTTTCACAGAACAGTCCCTAAAAGCAGGCTCCCTGCTTGTCACCATGACAAATTTGAACAAGATGGTGCAAGGGGCCTTATTTAACACTCTGGAGAAGCTCAAACGAATAGGTATGGCTACACAGTATTTTAGCAGTCTTTTTTTTTAAAAAAAAACAACCCTGTCAACTAGCAAGCAACTCACTTTCTTCAAAAATTGGCTTTTGGCAACCTGTGGTTAACCAGTGCATGGGACCTACTCTGGCTCCTCAGCAACTCAGCAAGTAACAGTAGCTGCTAATTGCTAGGGAAGGGTTTTACAGACAACGTCACCGAACACCATGATGTTTTTTGCACAATACCATTCATTTAACCAGCTTTTGTAGAAAAATGCCTAGATATTGCTTCATGTGTGAACACCACAAGTAGTTTAAGAAATGTGGAACAAAGTTCCACAGAAAAGAAGAAAGAGCTCTTTTTAAAAGCCTAATTGAGTCAGCAATGAGATGTCTGTTACAGGCAAGTCATGTGATTTTGAAAGAATAAGGCTAATAAAATGTACTGATATATTTATATGAAAATCAGCACAACTTCCAGCATAGAACTGAGACAACTTGTGACCACTCTTTCAGAAAACACATGTAAATCAGACAGCTGCCCGAGTTTGCAGCTCACTGACCCTTTCAAATGCCAAATGCAATGCACAAAGGTAGCTCAGAAAGCAATTAGAGATTGGCTGGGAGGACTCATTAATTTATTTAAACTTCAAATCACAGCTAAGCAGTCTTGTAACTTTTTTCTGGGGGAGACTGTATGCCTCAGACTCATACATAAAAAGAAAGGTTTGTCTTCTCAGAATGACAAAATACATACAATTGGTTCCCTGGTGTTTCTTAGAAAGAACAGCTAATACATTTACAGTACCATGAGGAAACACATCTAGAACAGAACAAGACATAAGCACAGTTCAATCCAACTGCTTAATCTCTAAATATTTCTGCACCTGCAAAGTCTAAGGCTCCCTTCAACCATTTTCAGCACAGAACTCAAAAGAACAGACAAAAGAAGGTGAGGAGAAAAAGAGGAAGCAAAGAAAAGGGATATTTTTCCTTCTAGTGATAGTAGAACTGGGAAATATCAGTGACCAACACAAGCAAATGATGTCTGGTTTGCTTTATTCTAGTATGTATGGCATGAGGCCAAGATAACAATGAGGAAGTAAAGCATAAAGAGATGCCTTCCATTTTGGAAGCAGGTATCAAAAGTTGACAGAAGCCCCTTTTCTTCTCTCAAACAAAACTTGAGATGCTCTTGGCCTATGGCAAAAAGGCATATGCATCACTGATCTCATGATGACAAACAGCAAAACAGACAGGAAAAACATGCATGCATATAGACATTCATATGCAGGTCCGGGCCTGAAATCACGGCAGCATTAAGTTACCAATCTGCCAGTTAATTTTCTTTCATTAGCCTCATTAAAAGGACCACAACTGTAACACAAAGTAACAACTTGCACTGCACGGCTCAGAAGCCATATCCTCAATTTCTTCATGCTGCAGTAATTTATATGGTCAGCTATAGACGATAATTTAAGATTTAGTCCGTGACTCCACAAGGACCAATGCACACTCCTCTGAAGTGTCTATGAAAACGAGACCATCCTTCTAAGTATCTCTCTCAAACCAGCCTACCTCATTTGATAGTTTCCTTATTTCACATTTACATAACCATTTCCTAGAATCATTTTCTGAGGCTCACTGCACAGCAGACACACTCTAAACCAAGATGACATGCTGCTGTTAACTCATGTTGCATTGCCCACAACTGCTTTTGTCATGCTGCACAGTATCCAGAGTGGCTTCAGCTGCCACTCACAGGTTTTACTTCTGCTTGTTTGTTGACTTAAAAAACTGTACAAAGGTAACAGGATGGCCCAAAGGGGCTCCAACCAGTAAGACATAAGCTGAAACAATGCAAGAAGGAAAAAGGAGTCTGAATATGGCACCACTGTGATTCAAACAAACATCATAAACGATAGTGAGAGGTTACATTATGTAATTGCTGTCTCTTTGAACAGAAGTCAGTCAGCTGAGTGCACTCATATGTACACGTAGGAAGCAGCAGGGGAAAAGGATTTCAGTCAGTCAAATTTGTGCACACCCCATCAGATGGATTAGTGCCAGAGCTTGTTCTCTGCCAGTCTGCCTCCTCCTGCTCCACCCTAACTGATCCCAAGTGCATTTTCCTGCCCTCACTGGGGCGACTAGCATGCTTCTCTTCTCTCCAACATCCAACAGCCCTCAGTACACAACTTATCCTGGAAAATGCTCAGACCTGAATTTAAAAAGGAAAAACAAAGAGGGAAAAAAGCCTTCTCTGTTAGATGAAGTCAATCTTCTCAAATATACGTGTGGTAACACTAGGAAGAAAAAAGAAATATTTGCTTTTCCTAAGTACCGTGCTTTCAAATGGATTTCACAACTCTAAGCATATGATTTAAAATTATTTTTGCAATAAAAGGCCAGTAGTATTGGATAACATTATGCTATCCAAAATATAAGATGTGCCCAACCATTCTTCAAGACTTGTTTCAATAAAATGGTCCAGTGCAGAACACCCTAACAGCACAGTGTCTGGAGGGTCAATGAGCCCATGACACTGCAGGTTATGTATGTAGGAAATAACTTAAATTGGAAGGGACCTCTGGTGATCTTCTGGTCTAGCCCCTCACTCAAAGCATGACCAAGTTAGACTAAATTCCTCAAGGATGGAGGTTGCACAACCTCTTCAAGTGCCTTGACCCCCCTCCTTATGTGACATTTCTACTTAACACTGAATCAGATTTTTCCCTGCTGTAACTTGTGAGCATCAACTTTCAGCTTCTTGCTGTTTACCTTCAAAAATGTCCAGCTCCCTCTCCTCTCTACAATTTCTTTCCAACTGCATTCTGTTCTGATATCTGATGACTGGTGGGCAATAATCTCATTGAAGATGTAAGATGTAAGATTTTCTGCCAAAGCAGGCACTAAAATTTCAGTAAGATTTTCTAATTCCTGGTTTCCTCAAGCCTTTTTGTATGCTCACCAGAGAACTGAGTGTCAGCCTAAGCCACAGTCATAGAAAGGTTTGATCTCAGTGGCAAAAGTCCTGTTTGCCTTGCATTAAAGCTTGCCTAGAAGGAGAGCTTAGTAGTAGGGTGACAAAACAGAGCTACTACAGGTGACACATTTGATATAGGCCAGATTGATTAAAATAACAAAAACATATAACCAATCTTTATGAAGTATCACATATGGAATCAACTGAAGAAAGAGAAGCTCTTTAGTTCCTTCCAGAAAGTGTAATTTTCTTGAATAAGGTGCAGATGCACAGCATGTCAAGTAACAGTCCTTAACAAAGTCCCCAGGAGACTCAATCTACCTCACTACTTGATGTCATAAGATGAAAGGATGTGTAAACTAGACATATCACAACTGGACAATAAACACACTGACCACAACTGGACAATAAACACACTGACCAGTGGTCAAAAAATGGAATAAACACATTCAAGTAAGAATAATTTTATATTTGCAGGACATGGGGCAAATTATATTGGCATGCAGTGTATAAAGATCAAATTCTTAGGAATTAATTTGAAAAAATAAACTGCAAGCAAAAAAAAAAATACATAATTTCTGAGTCCACCAAACTAGTTACCAGAATATCTTATTAAGTAAAGGATTATTATCACACCAATGTTTAAAATGAATAAATAATTATCAGCTTACTTCTTTCTTACCATTGTAGGTTATCCTTGGTTTTGTCAAACACATCACAAGATGTAAATCCATTTCGTCAGAAGATACAAATTTTGAACATACAGGGCACTTGAATCCTATGGAAAAATAAAAACATGTAAGTGTGAGCATACTCAACCATGTAGCAAATATATATATTCAAGCCAAAAAGCTATTCTGCATACATAAAAAGAAAGAAGAAAGAAATCCTGGAGGCTTTTCAGTTTTGACCTGACATTTCTTACATAAATACAATTCCCTTGATTTCAAAGGAAAATATCTCAAAATGGATCATTGTTTCTGGAAATTATTACGTTGACAATTGCAAACACTGTCAGCACCTCTGGAACACAAACTTTCTCAACAACTTAAGAACAATTTAGGGCAGGAGCAAGAGGATCATATGACTCTACTAAAACAGAAATTACAAATGTAATTTGGACATAGCCATTAAAATTTGAACTTGGGCAGGAATCCTGAATTAACATGTTCATTTTTACCAGGAATTGCACTGAAACTTTAACCAAGGATTTTGGTTTTACATCTCATCATACAAGCTGCAGCATCTTTTACACCAGTCTGGGGCACTGGGAAAATATTAACTCAGGGGTGTTGCCTCACCTACTGAATCACTAATACTTCCTGTAGCACTGAATTTGTCTGACTGCTCTCATCCTAGCCAAGCATGACCTTGTTCAGCTTTTGAGGTCACTGCCTCAGGCAACGTGGGGTAAAGAATAATTAAGACAGTCTGGATTGTGATGCAACTGCATAACAGTCTATGACAAAAGTGCTTAATACCTTAATTTATGTCATTGCCAAAGACAGCAGTCTTCCAGTTAAAGGACAAGATCAGCTGGACAACTTTTACAGTCCACAGAAGAGCCTGATTGATTTTGATCTGCTGAATAATTAACACACAAATGAGAGACAAAAAAACCACCAACAGGGATCTCGATGCATAATAGCTGTTAAGGAGTACACCTACAGGTAGATTGTCCAATAGGACACCATTCTGCAAAAATATCTAATCTACATCCACTCTCAGCACAAAGGCACAACTTCTTCTCTGATGCTGTAAAAGTAATGATGCAAGCCTTTTCAAAAAGGTCACTGCACCTTCCACCAGCATGCCCATCTGGGCCTGCTCCCACATGTTTTAGTTTGTTGCCTCTTGCTTTTGTACTTCTAACCTTGGGCGTCCACAATAAACCGAGTCAGTCAAGGATGACAAGCAACTTGATGCTGCACTCTCAAATAACTGATGCCTGAGAATTTTCACCTTTACTGTTAATTATTATCCAGATGTAGCTCAAGCAACTAACCTGAAGCATTAGCACTTGATACAAGTACTGCACTTCCTTCATCAAGAAAATGATTTATTTCTTACGGGCAGCTCATAGGAAGCAAGTCAAAGAGGACAGCTAGTAACAACTATAAGGAACTCAGGGCAGCAGCTGAACATGTGCTAGAAACCACTTCCTGAGATGAAGTACAGTTCTGCTTCTTCCAATTTTAGGCATATCTATTTCTTCTTTGTGTCAATCTTACATTTCAGTTTAAATATTGCTCTTCTCTCCTTAATTTTATTCCTCCTCTCCCAACCCCCATTTTTACAAATAACTGATCAATAAGCATAGCACAGCCAAACATGTCTTTGGAAAAAAATACTGGAAAGCATTAATTTACTTGTTGAAAGCTTCATCAGTGACCTTTCAGCTACTGTGTAGCCTCCTTCATGCAGGCTACACTTCAACACAACTAAAATCATAATTAGTATCTCAGTCCTCCAAACACCCAAACCCACCCATTACTGTCGTGTCATGGTTTCTTCAAAGACTGACCCAGGGTAAATTATCTTTCAATCTCTTATCACCCCTTCACTGCTGATTACTAGGTTTTGATTAGACTTCAGACCCATGCATTATTCTCATTTATATGCTTCTATAAGGCATAATTGACAACACAGATTGATGTGAAAAAGCCTCTAACTTCCTTATATGCTTCAGATTGAGTCCTTCTGTGACAGAAGGGGGTGTTTGTATTACAAACAGCAAGTTAACTTCTGTGTTCATGGCTAGTTGAGCACTGAGACAGTCATTAACAAGTTCCCTCTCTTTCTGGACAGAACTCTTCTAGCTTATTCCCTAGAGCCATAAGCACATGTAATTGGGAGTGACAGGGGGCACAGACAATCACCAGCAGGTCCTCAGAACCACTGTTAAAATTAACAGTGTTAAGAAGGTATGTATCCCAGGAACTCTTGGAGGATATATTTTAATAAAAAAAAAAAATTGGGGAGAGCTTGAGTGAATAATAATGATAATTTAAAAATAATACTGCTTAAAACCGTGCTTGAAGATAGACAGCTGTGAAAAATCTTTCAGGTTTATCCACGTAGAGTATTCAGATGAATATGCTTTTACTACCGTGCACCTGCCCTTAAACCTAGTAAATATTCTGTGTTCCAGCAATATAGTAAGTATTTTAACAATATATTTTGTTGTGGCTTGTCCTGTGTCAGGAGGGATGTGAAGGTAATGGTTAAACAACTACAAACATCCTCCTGACAAAGGAAGTCTGGGATACCTGACTGCTGTAGCTGTACTCTGTGTGCAGAACTGAAGAACCCAAAGAACTGAAGCCATCACACTTAAAGCTTTAAGGAACAGTTTAGCTGGCAGAAGTAAAACGTGTATTTGTGGAAAATATGTTTTTTCCAGTGACCACAATCAGCTGTATGGCAGAGATTAGCATAACAGCAGGAAAAGGGCCTTGGGCTCACAACACTTGCTGAAACATTCTTTAAACACAAGTGAAATCTGACTTCTCCTTCCTTCACAATGTTCTGCTGCAATCCAGCTCCTGGATTTAGCCATCTTCCCCAGCAAATGCACAGTGTAAGTGTCTTGTGTGAAGGAAATTACCATTTCCAACTCCTTTCAGTAATCCCAAAGAACAATTATTTTGAGGATAGACTAAATACTTACTTTATTCTAACTGCATTTGAAAAATGTAAATAAGCAAACAATCTACACTGTCCACAAGCTGGCTGAAGGTCCCTAAAAAAAGCTCATATTTTCCTACCTTTCCTCAAATCAGAAGGCAATAGTTTCATGACCCAGTTTACAATTAAGTACTGGGTAAGAACAAAGACTCTATTGTACCCCTGCCCAGCAGGCTAACAACATTTATAGCCCATGTTTGTTTTTACCATCTTCTCAAACAATTCCAATGATTTAAAAAAAGTTTCACATGACTTTAACAATCAGCAATGGGTCAGAAATAACTTGCTCTCTACATGACTTTTTCTACTGAGCTTTGTAGATAGTTCACAGACACTTGGACAAGAAAGAGGAAGCAGTTATCAGATGAGGTATCATCATGTGAAGTGTCTTCCAAAAACCTATGAAACTCAATCAACCACTTTCTCACCCTCTTTACAAGGAGAGCATAACAGATAACATACAGTTCTAGGTAAAAATCTAGCTCTTAGGAAGGCGATGATTTCACAGCATCCCTTATTTATGTCCCAGATAACAACTATCACCTTTGTATCAGCGTGGTCACTGTCAGCACATCACTGCAAAGATGTCCTTCCTTCTCCCATAGCAGAGAACTCAGCCTGTGACACACCCTAAATCAGCTGAAGGACCACCTCTCACCCCATTCCCAATGTACAGAAGAACTGAGCACCAAAACTGAGCAAGCACACACCTCTAGCTGACTTTTACAACTGCATCCTTAGGAGGGCAGGGAGCCAAGTTCTTACAAGCTCCCACCATCTAGTTTCACAACCCTGACTATAAGAGTGAAAGTAACACATTACTTGAAAAAACAACAAAAAAATTACAATTACAAGAAATGGAGACAGAACAGAAAGTTGTGGTACAGCTACTAGAAAATTTCAAGATGACACAGAAAATCTGAAATAACTAAACCTGCTTAAGTATCAGGACTTATATCAGAGGTGAATTCTGTCTCTCATTCTCTCTTGAATGTATCACTTTCTTCAAGTTCTGCCATCTTTTGCAAATGAACCTCCAGTTAGCCAAGAAATCCCATCTTCTCTCACATCCATTTCCAAACTCACATTTTTCACCTCTGGCAGACTTGGGAACTACCCACAGGGACAGGTTGATGGGTGGCCACTCATTCTATCAGCACCCATTTCAACCTCTTAGTGATACCTTACTGTGTTTGCCTTGCTCTGCAAACATCAGACTGCTTAACTTGCACTTTAGTGCACAGCAGAGCAAACATAAAACATCCAGTGAAAAACAAACTCCCGGATTGCTAAGATTTTTACAAAATCCTGCCAGTACTTATTCTGGAATATCTACTTTGTGATTCAAAATAAAAGAACTGCTAAGAGCTTCCAGACAACACTCTGCAGAGTGTCACAGAACTGCACATGAAGAAACACCTTGGACTTGGACAGAAGAGTGGATGATCCTTTCCATCAGTATTAAACAAGTTTACAATTAAGTTCTGGGTAGTTACAATTAAGTACTTCTTGCTACACTATTGTAGCAAGAAGTAAGCACAAATAAAACCTGCACCAATACTAAAGATGAATCAGCCTGATCACAGTAACTTTTCAGCAGAAAACATCAACTGGAACACTGCCAAAGCTAAACCAAAAGTAGAGTGGGAGCAGCTGCTCTTTTAAAGCGTGCAGCAAATTACTATTTTAAAATCCTTGTATCCTTATGTTTTCAAATAAGATGGATAAATCCACCTTGTTTTGCATTTAAAGAAGTCATAAGAGAAATCCTTGCATCCACACACTTTTTCTAAGGTGTATTTGAGAATAAGATGCCTGACAAATGTTACTTACATATTCACACATGTTCTGTGGTACTTAGAAAAAGAAATACAGACAATCTGGAAACACAGCATCTAGTAAATCTGATGGTATGAGGGTGGTATGCAAAATGACTATCACACAAAGAAAACCTGCATAATGATGCTAAAAAGGAAACAATACAACACAAAAAAAGAGTTGGTGACTTCTTATGCGTTCAGTAGACATGGAAAATAGTAACTGCTCAGTATGAAACACAAGTAGACACTGGGAAGTGTGCATCCTTTATATTTTTCCCCAGTTTGAAAAAAAACCAGGTTACTCTAATCTTTCCTCACAGGCCCTGGTGCCCAAACCTTTTATTGCTCTTCTTGTCCTCTGGCCTCTCTCCAATCCTACCACGGTACATTGCCAAGAACTGGGCAGAGCTTTCAGGCTGGGACTTCACAAGTCCAAAGCAGAAATTAATATTACCTATTACATTGTTCCATTACACTAGGTGTTAGTATACATAGACCTATCTATACAGAGCAATATCTCTTTTATGGGTGTGTGTATATAGGTAGGTACATTTTAAACAAATCAACAGGTGTTTGGCTCATTCCTCTCACGTCTCACAACAACCCCTAAATCTTCAGCAGAACTGTTGCTAGCCAAGTCCACTTTTAGTACTATATTTCTGCTCACATTTATTAACTCTTATCTGTCTTTTTTTAACCCATTATCAGCACTCTTTGTACTTGTTAAAAAAATTATGAATGTAGATTTTGCCCTCTATAGTGCTAGTAAGTTTAGCATTTTATATAGTTTCTTCAAGTGCCCAGCCTCCAAAAAAGAAGTTGACTGAAAACAGACCCAAAGCAGACCACTGTGATAATCGATTTGCTTTCCTAAAGCAGCTGTAGGATTTTTTCCCCAACTACTTCAGCATCTACCTACTTTTTCACCTAGACCAAATCCTCTAAGTTGGCTTATAAGAATATACATCAAAATAGCATAAATATTTTAAAGTCAAAGCATAATGCCTCTGTTTCTTCCACTTCTTCCTTTTCTGTTCAACTGTGTAGAAGAGTATGAAGTGAAATTTTAGGAATGACAGAAAACTAAATGGAAATAATTCAGCTTCTTGGTGAAGTAACAATTCTAGTGAAGATAAAATTGTATTACTCCCTTACTCTGTAAACAAATTCGTAAAAGCTGAAGTTTAAAAATAAAAACAAGCTGTCCAGTAAAGACCACATAGTCTATCAGAGTTATATGGTCACAGAATTCTCTCTTCTCCTCAGACAGCTGAAATGGAAAAATAGAATGAGTAATTCTATAAGCTCAACCCACGAAGCTTTGTACATGAAAGCATATTGCTTTAACACAGCTAACATCTTGCCTGGCAAGTTTACCCTAACCATCAAAGAGAATATGAAAATTATTTCACACTAAATTCAAGAACAAAGAACTAACATTTTTTAAAGTCTTTAAATTAGAAAGCAAAAGAAAAAAGAGGATTACCCATTCCCAGGGAACCTTCTACAGGAAAATTTCTAGGTGCTGTAGCTGGCAATACAAATGGCTACTCAGAGAAAGTTTGCCATTTTATGGACATCAGTTTTTTGTTAAGGAAGAAAATGTCTCAGTAAAAAAATCACATCTAGTTCTCTACCTTTCATCCTTTTATGCTGACAATTGTCTAAGCCAGGACAACACAGCACCACCTGGAAAGACTTGTGGAGATGAAAAGAAATAAAGAAATACTCTCCTCACTTTAGGAGAGAATAGGACATCAAACAGAAATAAGGAACACAATACAAACATTCTAAGCTCTGTCTTTTTTAGAAAACTGAGTCACAGTAAGAACAAATAAGCACTTACTGATTTCAGGTTCACAATCTAGTGGGGTTTTCTTCCCCAATTTTGTGCCATAACACTTTCTGTTGAAGTAAACGAACCTGTAAATTCCTCGAGGGAAACAAAGGATTTTCTCGTATATTTCCTGATTTAAATGTCCCACAGAACTCAGTGGGAAAGGGGGATATATAAAGTGAGGGATGAAAACAAACCTGAACTATTTTAGTTAAGAGTCCACAGAATAATTAAAAAGATATGTTTGGATAATACTTCATCTCCTAAGCAAAAAGTTATGAAAGACAGAATTTTGTTACATAACTTCTTCAGCTCCCTCCCATCTTGGTAAGTGGGAAAGTTAGATCTTCAGTAGCAATCACTGGAAAATAATGCAGCACAGAATGAAGAAGAGAAATAGAACAAGACATTTTCTGACTCATAAACAAAGCCTTTATCAACTGTACAACTTCAGGTGCCTAATATCAATGTAAAAGTATCATGTGATGTTGATTATAATTGACAGCTGCACAGTTTTAGAAACTAAATGAACACAACCATTAAGAGAGAGAAAAAAAGCCCAATTTTAATACATCTTGCAAACTAGAAGATGAAATTACAGGCAGGAAAGACCTGTGGAAAGATTGACATTAACTTCAAATTGAAAAAATAAGAACAGTTGTTATTAGAGGAACAGCCTTTTAAGAGTGACGTTTCAGATCAATGCAAACACCCAACAAAGGGAGAAGGAAAAACCTTTTCAGCTCCACCTATTTTGCAGGTCAGTGTTACCCTCCCATCCCATCATCCATAGGGATCTGCAGTCAAGCTACATGAGAGACTGCTCGAGTCTCCATCATCCAAAGTCCTAGAGTACTTGCACTTTCAAACTGACAAGCACATAAACAAGAACACTTCTTCAAGTGACTTGTAAGCCATTAATTCACTCTTTAACTTACTACCTCAGTACCTGCATTTCTGACTCATCACACCCTTCCCATCACAGATCCATACCACAAGGCTCTCAGTGGATCTGAAGTAGCTGAAGACTGACAAGTGAGAATATAAACTTTGGTTGGGAGCAAGCCTCAGTTTTCATATAAAAAAGGCTCTAAACCCAGAAGATTTTGGCTTTTGGCTTAAAAAGCACATTTTCAACTAGCAACCAAAAACTCTACTTAACAATGAGACTTTGCCCAGAAGAATATCTTTCTCTTCCATTGTATTTTCCCAAGGGAGGGGGACAGGGGAGAGAACCCAAGGAAACACAGTTCTCTTTTTCATGTAGGTGTGATGACTCCCTTCCAAAATCTGACTCAAGGACGAGAAAAGAAAGATACTTTTCTTCTCTCTCATGTCTCTCCATCATCAGATCTTTGACAAGCAGAGACAAGAGCAAGGTCCCTCCCCCTTTAGCCTCAGGAGCAGGGTAACTCAAGGAGTATGGGAAGAAACTAACCCTATCACCATTTCAGAGGCTTCTGTAAACAAGTGGGGCCAATTGCCACTCGGGTGAAACCTTGTGGAGCTGAGCTGTTGTTTGAATATGAAGTTCAGCCAGGGTGGACACGTTTTTGAGCCCAAATGACTACCTTCTTCGGAAAGTAAGCAGCCAGAAAGCACTGTCAATAGTTCAGGGCACAAATGTATTTTATTTACATTTGGTAGGCAAGATCAACCTGTCTAACTAGCTCAGGTATGATGACAACTCAGTGCAGGCCAGCTTGGAAGTCTGAAAACTTTTACACAAATGAAATGCCTGAAAACTCTTACTTCAGAGCTACCCCATATTCCCATTGTTTTTTTTCTTCTTAACTCACCTACCACGGTTCAAAGAGGAAGAATTCTGTCTCATTCCCAGTCTCTCCTGAACCAATACAGTTGGTTTTTTTCTTTCTTCTTAAATTTTCCTACTCCCTCAATTTTCTCCTATTGCCTGGAGCAACATTTTTCTCAAACACCTGAAAAAGGTCTTTTCACTCATCATTTTCCAATACAAGTGGAGGAAGACAGACAGGACAACTGTGTTCTGTTGTCAGAAGAAGGCACTTCTTGAGCAACTGAGTAATTTGGCAAGACAACTACAAATTTTTAAGTGCAGGGAACCAGTTTGTCTACACTCCCCTGCCCTACTTCACACTGTCAATAAAGTCACTACTTTCAAAAACATACCAGGGTTAAAGAAAATTTTCCATTAGAAATCACATCATTAAAAAGAGAGTGTAGAAAGAGCTGCTTCAAGATCAGAAGAATCAAGTCCTACTTTTTCAAAGTGCACAGGCATAAATATCTTGAAAACTTGTACTGTACAGTGCAACAAATCTGATCAAAATTACAGGAAGCACGATAACAAGAGAGGAGAGGGTGGCTTTACCATGCTGAGAATATATTTAATGATAGCTAAAAGGGAAGAGGTATGATGTGAGAATGGCTGAATAATGGTTGACAAGGATGACTAAACTGAACACGTGAAAACAGAGCATCTTGTTGGACGCAGAGAAGTCTTCTGAGCAAAGTGGCCAAAATGCATACGAGGTCTTATGAAAAAAAGAAATGGCAGAGACAAAGTAAACACTGCACTTGAAACGCAGCAGACAGGAACAAAGGAGCAAGCCCCAGGAGAAGGCAGCATCTTAGAAGACAGCACAGATAATGATGCTGCTTGAAAGCATGCAGAAGACAAAGTCTCTTGGAAAATCTGAGAACTATTACTCTACTACACAAACAAGGCAATAATGGAGACCTGAGAAAGCACAGCATTTACAGACAATTAGTCTGTTGTCTACAAAGTTTTTACCAAAGTAAGTGAGGGTAAAAAAAAAAAAAAAAAAAAAGAGGTCCTCACTAAGGCAAAACTTTGTAAAGTCTGATTTAGTAGAAATACTTACCAATAACCTACTTGTTCCTGCAGAAATAGAGGTAGCAGTGACAAAAAAAAAAAAAAAAAAAAAAAGGGGAAAACCAATCAATGACAAAAAAGCCAGAGTACAAAATAAAAAGATTACATCTGGGAAGAATATATGTAAGTAAAATGTTAAATTATTATGTGGGATGTTCCCAGGAGTTTATATATTCATTCTGAAGAGAAAAATGATTCATTTTTTGACAGCAACATTAAATTATAAACCAAAAGTATTTAGTATTACATTTATTACTCAGTATAACACGAAAATTTTACCTATTACAGTTTCAAGAAAGTCAAGAACAAAGGTTTCAAAGCATACTTTTCTTGTGCTTTTCATCTATTTTTTCATCACACATACAATAATTTTTATTACTTAAGCACAACAGCAGATTTTCCTGTATTATTATACTCTGTATTTTCCCCCTTTATCTCTCCAAAATAGCAGTACTCCATAGATGACATCATTTATCAATTCAGCAGGGAAATATCTAACCAATGCACTCATTTACTTTCATTCACTTGAAACTGGTGAGAGTTGAGTAAGTAGGGCTGGTTATTTGAATTTGTTGTGGGGAGGTTGTCCAGGGGTTTTGGGGATGGCTTTTTGAGGTTTTTGTTTGTTTGGCTTGATTTTCTTCCAAAGTAGGAGTATGACTTATGAATAAGAACAGAACTTATTAGAAGTAAGTCTGGCTTAAAAATACCGTTCATTGTCAGAACAAAGGAATTTCCTTTGAGAATTAACTTTTTATTTAAAAGTACTGACATTCTCTGCTCATCATAAAGCACACTTTTGTTATTAAATGGAACATTCAGCTAAGAGAAGCTCACTGTCCATTGACCCATCTATTCTTCCAACTTGGAGAATGTTTACCTGAATGTATGGACCATTGGCTAGCTAGGGTGTTGGACTGTAAGAAGCCAGACATTTAAGATAATTAAAGAGAATATTACAAAATACAGAGATGTCCAAGGGTTGGTTACAAAACATGTTAACTTAAAAAGTGTAGATTGGAATGAGACCATTAAATTCCTCAGTATCAACATAATTTAACATGAGTAACACACAAATTTTGGGAAAATATGTTTTGGGAAAATGTGTTGCTGAAGTTTCAACAACACCCATCTATGTAACGCAACCACTAGTTTTGCAAAAGCTCCTATGTCTAAGAACCTTTTGAGAGCACTTGGAAATGTACCACTGTGAAGAAAGCATCCAAAATGCCTAATAAGAGGAACAGTAAAGAAGATGCATAAGATATAACCCTCAACTATTGTCAGTAAAAAGTGAAAAAAAGCTATTGAGTTGCCTGCTTTAGACATATCAGTGAGAGATTTGTCTGTATTTAGTCTTTCACCTCTACTAAGAGAGTACACAGCACCCATAACATATTCTGCAAAACCTTTAAGAACATCCATAAATCCCAAACCAACCAAACTTCCAAATGATATGTTACACCACTGCTACCACAGAAGGCAGAAATGTAAGTCTTGCTTTTTCACGGCTGAAAGGTCACCATTTGAACAAAATGTTCTTATTTTCTGTATCACTCATTTTAAATATCCCTTGTAATGAATGCTATTTCCTTTTTTTTGTTTTGTTTTGGGTTTTTTTGCTGTTTACAACTGCTGCATTGGTCTATCAGTCAAACTGTTGAGAAATTTGATTAGTTACTCATTTTAAACATCTGTGTGTAGAAAAGAAACATCTTGTGTACATTATCAGATCATGATAATAAGATGCACATATGCATGCATACACACACAGAGCACATACTCTAAATAAATTTTAACAGGGATCTGCAGTTGGAAAAAAATAGATTGAATGATAGCTTGACTTTTCAGCATTTTGAAAAAATAACACAGTAACTCAAATGTTTTCCTTATCTAATTACATTTTTCACATATGCTTTCATGGCTCCACTCATCCATAAGGCTACTGTAGGTAAGAGAACTTACACTTAACTTAAGAGGTATTGTTTTTTCTTCAGTGTTCATAAAAAATCATGACCTGTCCTTTGATATACATAAGAATTCCCATTAAAAAAAGAGACATTGTCTTGAGTTTGAAAACTGAGATAGCATGAAACTGCAACATGCTAATGAATTATACTTTTAAAAAAAAGGTTGATTTGGATTTTTTTTTTACAAGCGACTAAGGTGCAATCATAGTAATCCTGTTTCAGGAGTGTCCTAATTAGATCAGAATCACAGCATGCCAAGCGGTAGAAATATGTTTGTTCACATATATGTGTTGATGCCTCCTCTGAAGAGCTTGCACTCCAAAACAGACAAGAACAAGCAATGGTTACAGTGGGAGCAATGTCTCCATTATGTACTTGAGAAAGGCAGTAAGAAACTAGTCCCACCTTACACAGAACGTCAAACAAGTCTCCTAAGTCTCTGGCTGTCACCTTACATAAAAATGCCTATTTGCCCACAATGACATTTAGACAAGGGTTACAGAAAAAGGAAATCAGGGATATAAGTTTGCTCAGCCTTTCTATGCAGCACTGCCTTCTTAACCAGCACCTTACCTAATGAGTTAGCACGGCTCTACCACAGGTCCCTAAATCCAGTGACTGCACAGTTTAAACATAAATAATAAAATGCCCATTGAAAAAAAAAAATCATGTTTTGAAACAATTAAAAAGCTCTTTAGAACAGTTCTTGATGGCAGCATAAAAATGCCAGAGTCTCAGCCTGCACTCCTCCCCCATCTCAACTTTTTTACATGCCCATCCCTTCACCTTCCTTCTCTGCTGTATTAGCCAATTTGGAGACTGACAAGATCAAAACAGCAGCTAGAGAGCAAAGACCAATAAGGTGCATCCAAATAAATCCTTCCATGACATAAAAAACTCCAAACAAACAGTTAAAAAAACCCCATGCTAAAAAATTGCAGACTTGCAGAACAAGAGAAGCCAATGAAAGATGTGCCCTAAATGTGTACTATATACTTTACCAGCAAACAACTTACTTACAGAAAAACACCTTCCACGATACACATTAAATAACCAAACACCTGGGATTTAATTCTCTTCAGAGAGGCATTCATAAATAATTTTTTAATGCCCCTCACACATTAGACATCTAAAGCCCTGAGGAAGACTACTTCGGACAACTACTACTACCCCAATGTAAAAATAATTAGAGACACAGATTCGTATCTGTTTTCCCATAGTAGCCTTTCATTCTAGGTTGAAATTCATAACTTTCCAAAATAGTCTGTGAAGGAAACAATAGTTCTCAAAAGGCACTTTTACTTAAGCAAACCATTGCCCAAGCAAGAAAGATTTCACACTGCTGAGTGTTCAGGCACTGAACTGTCACACTGTTAATTCTAACACTTAACATAATTTATAGGCATTTTTCTTTTTCAAATTAAATCTTCTCCTTTATCTAAGAGGAGCATTCGTACCTCAAAAATACTTCTGTTTCAGTAGACAGGAGATGTACTTTCAATGCCTTATGAAATAAAAATCACCATGGATAGTCTTGAAGTATAAATCTCTCCCACTTACACTGTTACCAGTTTCCTAAAAAGCTTTCTTATTCTGGATTTTAGGAGAGGTCAAAGGAGCTGTTTCCCACATGCACACAAGTTTAAATCCACTCCTTTTGTTGTGGAAGAGGCCCTCAGAAGGTAAATAAGTCTATTGCAGACAGGTGAGTGTAAGAGCAACTGTGATAAACTTCACAGTACAGCCACACACAGACTAGTGAGGTTAAGCCAGATATAAGTCATGAGCCCTGGTGAAAAGACAGACTTGATTCAGTTCTTCCATAGCAAATTCTATCTGTATTTAAGACTTACTTCTGAGAAGTAAGTCACAGGAATGTAAACTACAGCCTCTGCCTCCAGGCTCTGTGGGTTTATCAAGTAACTTTTTTTAAAACTTGCCTTTAACAATCATTTTTTGGGAACACTTAATAAAAGCTCCTAAGGGAAGCCTAGCATTCCTGCCAGTGACCACAAAAGCATACTCTTCTCTCTAGAAGAGGTCTTGCCATACCTGTCCTTTACAGCAGTTGTATGTATCAAATCAGGGATCAGTAAACCAAGGGATGTGCCAGTAAGAGAAACCTCTTTTTATTGGGTTTTCCCCTTGAAATAAAGCAATACTCAGTACAATTCCTGGTTTTGAGCAGTGCAAATACCATTTAAACCACTAAAGTTATGTCTCTTGTTTCCAGAACTGTGCAGACATTGTAACCTACAACAGCAGTTTCTGGTCTGGAAGATCTCTCTGCAGGGCAGTGGGCACGTTACAGAAAACCAACATCTCTCTAATCCTTCAGGGAGTTCCTCCAGCTCCAGGCTGCAAAATGAGTGAATGCTGAACTTGTTCTGTGAACAGAAGACTTCAGCCTGGTACACTCTCTGTCAAGTACTTTGCCCAGAACATGGTAGGACGGACTGAAATTCTGCTCCAGTGTAAAACTGGTGCTTAGCTAAAACTACATCATAACTGCCCAGAAGCTGGCCTCAGAGGAAAAAAGATGCAGTTGGAAGGGTTATATCACATATATGGGAATAAAATTCTTTTATACATGAGAATACATTTCTGGGTAGAAGTCAGAAACAAGAAAATTGTCCTTCTTCACTATGTTGTAAATAGGACAATTTTTATTGACATCAGAGATATTCAAAACAACATTGCAAATTAAACTCTTCATTAAAGAAGGACATTCACAGCACTTAACACCTACACAATAACTTCCAGAAGAAAAATAAAACCTCATTTACCAGGTACTATCTGCAATAAAATTCATATGGGTTGCACTAAATCTTGGGACAGACTGATCTTGTTACACTGTCATCTAGTTACTTCAGAGCCATACAGTGACAGCTTCAAGGGGAAAGAGCCTCAGAAAAACAAAATCAAATGTGTGTCAATCCACCATATTACTGACCTACAACACGGGTGGGATTTTAACTCCTGCAGTACCTTATAGTTGTTCTTGGCCTGGCCTGGTTTGTCACAAACTTGAGTGCAGTGCTATCCACAAAATAATACAGCAAGCCTTCTGGAATCAATTCCAAATATTAAAATAATAATACAGTATTCTAATCTATTAGTATTCTGGCAAGAACATGTGTACACAAATCAGAGTCTTTAAAACCAATTTAGACAAAAATTCTGATCTCAAATGTATTAATATGGACAGCTACAAAGCTGCCTTATTTTTCATAGACAAATGGCTCATACACAAGCAATTTACAAAAGATACAGGAACATCTTCTAAAGTGCCACTTATGACAACATGTGTTATCAAGAAACTCTCCCTCAGGGACAGTTTTACAGAAAAGAAACTGAAAATTAAGCAAGGGAAAAAAAACCATATAAAACTACTAGCTTAAAGTAGGTTTAAAATTTATTTAATGTAAATGTAGATGGTAGGTTCCACCCCTAAACAAGCAAATATAAATAGAATTTTGTTTACTGTCCAATCTCGGTATATTCCTATAACTATTCAGGGGAAAAACTGTTCTTATACCAAACCTAAGAAATCAGAATACCAAGGAAATAACTCCTAGAATGTGACTTCAATAAAAATCTTTGACTTCTAAATAAAATCATGTTATATATCATCTCCCAAATGAAGCAGGATTAAGGGGAGGGAAAAAAATAATACTGAAAGGTAGAATGCAGCCCTGGAAATCACCCAACAACTTGCCACAGTTCCCAGATATATGGCAGGGGTCCAACCTAAACAAAGCAAAGTTACCCATAACTTAGAGACAAATGATTTGCAAATACAACTTTTCCAGGGCAGTATGAAAGCGCTAATATTAATTTTGTTTGATGATGGACTTCCATTTTTCATTTAGAAAATACACTACAACAACTGAAATAGCAAAACCAGTTAATTTTCTTTTCTTCCTGAAAATCACCTTATTTCTTCCAGTAGGGAGGGAGTGCATAAAATGCACGTAGGTTCCTTTTTTATATCTTCAGCAGCAAACTGAATAAAGCTACCAATGTTCTTATAGAACCTCATGTAATGATATAGTAGTATGCCCAAAAGGTCTTCAGCATAAAAAGGAATTAATATTTACTTAGGATTCCCACCCCTAAGGCAAATTCTGCAAGACTTTGCTAAAAAGATGATAGTAAGTAGGGAAATAAGCACATATTGTCTTAAATAAACTGCACTTAATAATATTAAAAAAAAATATTCTAACCACATAGCTCTCTGCAGCAGGGTCATAAAAAGAAAGGAAAAAGGTCACTAAAGTATTTACAAAACTTGTTTTCACACAGGAATCAAAGTATTACCATGTTTTCCATCTTGACTTTGAAAGCCATTAAGTGAAATTAATTATTCACATTTTGTTTTTTTTCTTCCAAACACAAGATAGATCTTGTCTCGTTACCTCAGTATTACTGGATGCAAAGCTATCCCTTCTCAAAAGTAAATATTTCAGAATACAACCTTGTAGATGTATCCTCTTGTCAAGAAAAACTAGTGTTATTTCTAAAGGTTAATCTTTTAGTGAGCCTCCTACTGCTCAAGGCATCTTTCTAATACTAACGCAAAATGTATCAGCAGTTCCTCCAGTTTTTTAAACATTTAAGGTAAAATACTTTAATTCTCTCTTTTTCAAACAGTGGTGTCACAGAGGGTAAAACAGAGAGTGAGAAGAGCAAGGATCTGCAAAATCTGCTTTTTCTTTTCTACTTCCACTTACTGTAAGCAGGGAAGTCCAGTAGAAACCACAAGCCTAACAAAACTTTCAGCAGAAAACGAGAACTAGCTCCAGAAAGTCCTTAAACCACGTGAAAAACAAACAACAGAGATGAAACTAAGAACAAGGAAGCTGGTGGTTTAGCAATGTTTTGGAAAGCAAGGACAGAAACCTATTTTCTAAGATAAAAGTGAACAAGTGAATAAACCTCTGATTAAAAAAAAAAAAAAGAAAGAAAGAAAAAAAAAAAAAAAAAAGAAAAGAAAAGAACTGCAGGCCTGTGAATCAAACTTGGAAAGAACAACAAAGAGCCATCCAGGGAAGTGTACCTGATCTACCTTCAAGGCTGTCAAAGCTGCTTTCTGCACCACAGGGCACTGGGGCAAATGAGAGCCTATGACGAACTCTTGATCTTTTAAATCGGATTGAGCAGCCCCGGCAGAGCTGTGGGGCCGAGTGCCTCCCCTGCGGGCCGCAGCAGCCCCCGGCCCCGAGCGCCCGCCGGGGCCCGGCTCCGCCTGAGCTGTCCAGGGCCGCGGGTGCTGAACAGGCTCTGCCCGGGGACGGACTCGCCCGGGGCGCTGGTTCTCCTCTCCCTTGGCTTCCACAGAGCGGGAATTAACCCCAAACAATCTATCCTTGATTACCAGCCTTTTGTTCATCCTGTTATTCGGTGCAGTTAGCCAAATACCACAAGAATGACACAAACGTATTAATGTGAGGTCTGACTTCTGCAGCCAGGACAGGATCAAGCCCTCTAGGTTTTTACACTCAGCCTTAGGCCAAGATTCATGGCTTAAAGATAAAAATTTCAGTTTGTGTACCAGGATGATGAGGTATATGCAAGTGTAAGAAAACCCCTGAAATTCTCCTCATTTATACAGCACGAGTGCCAATTTGTATAAACAGTCACAACGGTACTTTCGTCTGTGGTACACAAACGTCTTTTTACAGCCCAAACAGCTGCTTTGAGTTTTAAAGAATAATTGCTGCTGGCTTTCTTGTTTATACAAGAAGCAGCAGCTTCAAGTTTACTAGCTAACACAAACAGTAACACCAGATAACTCTATACACAAGCCTGTTTTCAATGAATTCTCTCCTCAATCTATCCTCCTGAATCTCACTAGGCAGCCAGCCACTGACAGAAACAAACAACCTAAGCTTTTAAAGACAGTAACTTTATTGCTAAATGTTGTCTTCTTCATTACCACCCTGGTCCTTTTTTGTCAGACACAGCTAGCAAATTAGAGCTTTCTTCAAGCCTAATTTAAAGTAAGAGGCTATAAAAATTGAGAGATACTAAGTGCAATAAATGTCCTTTCAGTTACATTTCAAGGCTATATGCATCATTGAAATTGTAGCTAATAGCTAGCAAGAGTCAAGTACAATTAGAAAGGAAAAAAAGGGCCCTTCATGATTGTAATGAGAAATGAACTATCTGTTGAAAAAAATGCATCAATTGCAAATTTCTGCATTCAAAATTGGAAATCAGTTGCAAAACAGTAAGAGTAATTTGCTTATTAGGACTTTTTCCAATAGTAAATTTAGTTGTCAAAATAAAATACCAGAGAAATTAGATGGTTTTCCACTAAGAAATTAGGAAAGAATAAACATAATCTGCCTGGAATGGGCTAAATCCCATATTCCCATATGCTGATCCCATATTCCAGTGCCAGTAGGAACCCCAAGGTGTCTTCATGTGCTATGAATATCAGAGAGACTTTTGCCCACACATCACTCATTAGAATTAAATCTGTCCTTAAAAGAGCTTCTGCATAAAGTTTTTGGAGCAAAGTCATTGTATGCATAATAACCTAAATATGATAATGACATTTTTTAAAATGAATTATTTTCCAAAACACTGAGAGAAAGGAAAAAGTAATCTTTAAGTATTGCTTACAACAACAACTGACTGGAATAGCTGGTTAAGTATCTTTCCTCTATACTTAGCTCTCTGTGAACAAGTACTTGTGGTGATATTTGTAATCCTCAGAGTTAGGGTTCAATTGCCATGGTATTCACTGACTTCCAGGGTTAGGAAAGCACCATTAAAATTTGCTTACAATTTATGAGTTTCTGCAGAGGGCTACAAATCTAACAATCCAAGAGCATGAACAGGGAGACTGCAGGAAGAGCTCCTTCCCCTTCAGCAGAGGAAGAAATCCTTGTCAGTTATAGATGACAATTCCTGACAAATGGGATTATGCCCTTCAAGGTAGATTTGTGAGCAAACAAAAAGTTCTGCACAAGCAAGACTCACTGACTGGAGTAAAGCTGTCCTCACAGTGTTTTAGCTGTACCAATAGCTTAAAAACATTGTACCTAGTACATTCATCATCATTGCCTGAAGGAGCATGAGGCTTAGTATGTCAGAGAGAAACTACAGGAGGGAAATAAAAGAAAAATAAGGTCCTATCTTGAGGCTTTTCTTCCTTTTTTATCTCTATCTGAAATTTCACATGTCTGAAATCAAATTACAAGTGTGTAATTTTGGAAATTTACAAATCCTTGAGGCATAAACAGAAAACCAATAGGATTAGAATTTAATATGTTGTCATTTGGATTCCAGGCTATAGTGCCTTGTGCTAGATGTACAGCCTATTTACATGATTAGCTCTTTGAGGGAGCAAATTTTATCTGTTTTAACTCAGATGTGCTTCAAAACACTGCTAAAAACCAGCAAAATTTACATCACAATTTTCAAGTTTGAGGAAATGCAAGTTAGAAAAATTGGAATTCAAGAAAATACTTATGAATAGATACCCTAAATTAAATTATTTAATCAAAATGGATACTTTTACACAGAACTAATTATCTATTTCAGTAGGTTTCTCTCCAGCACTATTCCTCCATTAATGCTACTGATATACTATTGCTAGATAAAACTAGGATTTAAAGTTAAAATCCAAATTATATATAACACCCTAAATTGTGTCTTTTAAGAAAAATAAAGAAACAAGTCCTAAACTCAAACACTGATCTTCTTTATAAATGTGAATTATTTTTAAGATCCAGCTATGTCAGTATTTCTGCATATTTATTTTTGTTTTCAATAGCACTACAGTTACTAATAAAGGTGTTGCAAGTAAGATGACTCATCCACACAGAAAACAGCAAAGGGGAAGGGAAAAGGAAGAAAAAAGGAGAGGCTCTCAATAAATGACACAGAGCTTTAGTGTCACAGCACCATAGTTTAAGAGATTAGAAAACAATTGTACCAATACTCATATCCCTGCAATTCCCTCTAAGTAAGAATGCAATGAACACCACCATTCCATACAGACCTTTCCTTCTCTCTTGCTTACAAATCTGGCATCTTTGCCAGATGATTTCTTTTGAGGTTAACATTTCCTGGGGTGCTTACATTTTTCACTCATTTTAATTCTGCACCTTTTTGAATAGTGCTGGGCCAGCAGCACATTGAATACAAACATTTGGTTTTAAGCATGTTTCAAAAAATGCTTGCATGCTACAGCTAACAAAGTTTCAGGCTGCCATGGGACACAGCTATTTAACAGCCCAGAGGTAGAGCAAATACATGATAGAACAATGATGAAAATGAGGAGTGCCTAGAGGTGCATCTTAGAACCAGTATTTTGCAGCACCTTCGAAAATACAGGGGCATTGGCAAGCTGTAGTTTTGACCACTGGCTAAATAATTATTTTAAAAACTTGTTAAATATTTACCCTTTTAACTTGTTTGTTTAAGCCTCAGAGCAAAAGATTTCAAGGACCTTTGTTGTGGTCCTTGCCTTTAGAATAATAAAAATTAATTTCTGCTATTTTTTTCAACTCCAGGCAAAAAATATATTCTGAATAATTTCATCAATGCTAAGTATGCCTCGCCTTATATTTGTTGTAACGTGGCAGCCTTTCTCTGCAACTTGCTTATTGGCAGACCAATCCCTAAAAGAGAATCAACAATGGCCAGAATCTAAAAATTAGAATGCTTTTGACAACCACTCCCTGACCTCAGATTCCATTACCACATAAATCTGGGTGGAAAGGAACAATCTCAACACTGCTGTCAGTCCAAGCTCTCTTCAGAGAGCTTAATTCCAGCTCACTTTTCACAAATTAATGGATTTTCCCAACATATTAAATGGTTTAATGTCAAGAAATTACATCATATAATCTTATAATGCTTTTAAACATTTCTTCTAAACAAAGCTTTAAAGCAGAATGTACAATGATTTTTTTACATGTAAAAGTTTGGTTGCCTGCACACCTCTAGAGAAGTCACATATACCAGTCCAGCCCACCAGGAGGAACTTTTGCCCTCCAGTTCCAAATGCATTCATCATTTCCTCTGAGTTCATCAGCTGAACACAACTGTGTGCTTTACGACTGGAGAGGCCAAGTGGAGACACAAAGACAATAACCTGGGCTGAACACGTCATCCATTCCCCCCCTCTACAGTGTAAAACACATTATTTGCATTAGCTTTCTTATCCCTTTGTTTGCAGCAAAACTAGTCCCACATTTCCAAGGAACATTTCCTCCACTCCCTAGTTCTATGCTGTCACTGGATCTCGATCTTATCAAGTGCATGAAAACCAGTTTATTTCAGTACACAGTTTATTATTCTAGCAATGGCATCTGTATTTCCTCCAAACCAGAAGCTATTTCAGTACTGTATTTTATTGCAATAATATTTTCAACACTTCGGTTTTCCACAGCCATGGTTATGAAGAAGCTCAGTATCATAGGTCTTTGAAAATGTTATCACTTACAAAACAGACAAATTCACAGATATGCCACATTGGGATATAAATTAATCCAACAGCCGAGCTATAGCAAACATGCATTACTCTTCAATTAATTTTAATTGTACTTCAGTCCTTAAAAAGCAAGGCAATGCCTCTGCACTTGTCATCTGGTATCTTAATATTACATATCTAGTATGCAAATGTTAGGACAGCTGAACTAGATATTCAAAGGGTGTTTCTTTGATAGCATGCAGCCCTTTTCCATATGTGAATTTCATGCTGTTTTCATTCATGTGCTGTTTTAGTAGATAATTTCTCTTCATCCAGAAACAGCTTTATGGCACTACTGCATAGGTGGACCAGGTATTTTATTTCTTTACACAGCACTTTAAAAATATAGAAATAGTTTTACAATTATGCTTTATTATTTTGGAATTGTAATTTGTTAATAGATTGTTAGACCTTTAACAAAAAAATCAGGTCATCTTTGCTCTGCTTTGTACTCAGGCAACTAACCTACTTGTCATTCATTGAGTAATACTCCCAACGTAAAAATAAAACAAGTATCTATCCAAACAGATCTGACTGCTAACAACTATACCCACACGGCTAAGAGAGTGAAAAAAACTCCTAAAACTCAAACGCTCAAACCAGCTCTAATTTATAACTGAGTTTGAAAAAATCAGAAGGGAAGTTGCATAGCCAACCCTGTATTTGGGCACTTCACACCTGAACTCAGCCATACCCCCTTTTAGAAAGCTTCATCACAATCAGCTCTGAAGATCAATCATGATTATCCAATGTAAGATATTATAGGAGCCCTGAGTCACTGATACACATGCAAACTATGCCTTCCAATATTCAGAACACAGGTCTGTGATTTTAAACTCATTCCTCCCAAAGGACAACAACACCACAAGAAAATGGACAGCAAATTCTCAAGTCTGGCATCTTAGGCTACTTCAGCCCTCCTTGCTGATGCAGCAAAGACAGTGAGAAAGAGAGCTGCCCCATAGTGAAAGCAAACCAGCTAAATGACCACAGAGAACCACATTTTACCATTGTCACTGTTCTTTATGTTCTGGAGATTGCACACCATTATCACTCTGACATTTGCTTAATTGATGATGCTCTGATCTATTTGGAAAGGCCACAGCATTTTCTTAAGAGAACCAAGATTCTTTTTCCCAAAACTGGAACTTTTATCCATATTCACACTGAAGAATAAAGGAGGAGTCTTCTTCATTCTACAATAAGTAAAACTTCTGATAGCTGCAGGAAATCAGGATTCAAACATGTTTTTCAGGGAACCATCTAAAATTCTTGACAGGATGACAATCCAGTTTCTAAGTTTTCTGAGAGACTATCACCAGATTGGTCCGAATTTCATTATAAAAAATTAAGATTCTCAAAATACTGCCTATGTGTTCAGGCAATCTGCAGAAAGCACCTCTGAGCAGTCTCTTCTTTTGCTGCACATGGAAAACTTCATGTCTGTTAGTGTATGCTATGACAGTTTTTATTCTAGCAGTACAGAACAACTGCATTTAGGTTACACTCAGAACAGCTCAGCAAGAACCCATCCTTCAATTTTGTGTCAAACTCAACACTCAAAGACAAATGCACCTGTATTTTAATAAGACATGGGATCCTCCCCTTTCTGCGTTGAGTCCTTCTAAGTGCCTTAACTATATTTCAACTCAGGAAATTGCATATATACCTACACTTCAGGGAAAAAATTCCAGGAGAGTCATAACTAAGCTTCATTTTTTACCAGAGAACAACCTTTATGGAATACACTAGTATTGGCATAAAAAATGCTGTAATTTACCAGTATTGACAGTATTCCAGATGCTCAAGTAACCTCTCATACGTAAAAACTCCACCTTCAACATTTAAAACTATAATGAAAATACAGTATAAATCAATCTGACATAAGAACTAATTATGGGAGCCCAACTAGGAAGTGTTTTGGAATACCACTAGTTTTAAAAGCCATTTACAGTTAAAATGTTACTAAATAATTGCTTCGTATAAATGACACTTTGTATGGAAAGCCAAACAAATCGTAACAGCTTGCTTCTCCCTGCCATTATTCTTAGGTGAATTTATTATAAGTTACTAGAAGACACGCAAAGTGCATGCCAGATGAGAACTCTGTATTTATAGCACACTAAGTCAGTCAGCAAACAGAAGCTACTAAAAATATCCCTGATGGTATGCAGCACACCCACCCTTTGGGGACTCTGCACAGGCTGTGGTGGTCTGATTCTGAGACAGAGCAGACTAGCAAGAAAACACCCAGCTAGGTCAGTTCCTGAGGAAGACAACTGAGAGTGATAGAGTCAAATCCCACACAACACTTGGTATTCTGCTTGGCAGACAGTCAGACACCTCGAGGCCTATGAGATTTTCCTGCGTGCTTCCTGATCTCTCCAGGTCAATACTACTCAATTTCCATGCAGAAAATAGAAGCATGCCCTGAGTGAAAGGGAGAACCAGCCTCATTCGTTCTATGGCTTACCCTTCCATTTTTGTAAGCACCGGGAATTTGAAGCCTACCAAACCACAGAGGTCAAAGACCTCTGGAGGCACACTGAGATACCCTCATGAAAGTCACCATGATCAGTTACAAAGGAAAGGTGGTCTTGGGAACATAGGCACTTGTTTAGGGAATATCTATCCAGATAGTAGACAACAAAAACCACTCTCCCAGATGCTTAAGCTATGCAGTTCTCAGGTACTTGCAGTTTCATACAAATTGTTTTCTTTTGACTGGAAAGATGCATGTCTTTAAAAGGTGCTCCAAAATAAAAACCCAGAGCACTCAAGGACTTCTCACTTTCTTTTCACGGGTTAAACACCTGCAAGAACAACATGCTCCATTACCACAGTAAATGAACACAATCTGTCAAAACGACCATACACCTCTCCTGAAACTAATTAAGCCATTAATGGGCAGTAGACACACTGCAAAAAAATCTTGAAAATAATATAAAATTGGTTGCACACAAATAGCAAGGTAAACCCACCCCAAATTTTTCACATTATTCAAAACTTAGAAGTTTCCTGCAAGGCTAAGAGAGCAATTCAAGAACGTTTCCATGATGAAGTTTTCCATGAGCAGCTGGCAAGAACAGGGGAGGAGAACTTACCCAAACAGATGCATAGGCAACATGTTTTAAAAATAGTTTCGAATTTCTAGCAATGACAAAAGGCTTTCTTTATGAGACAAAGAAATCACTTGGAAGATTGTTGGAGACTAGTCTGCAATTATATGACAGAACATGAGGAGAGACACTGTCAGAATATCAGGGTTGCATAGGTATTCAGAAGATATTAAATAAGAGGAAAGCCTTTGTTTGAACTGGCACTGCAAAGGTTCAATCAGGTATTATCACTATCTTGATAGCCAAAAGAAATATTTATATATGCCATTACAATTAGGCTGTTTCCTTTTCTTCAGACGGTTAACTATTTACACTTCTCCCACAAATGCAGTGCTGCCATTTTTTATTATTTGGCTTCTCCTAAACCCTTTTGTTTACCAAGCAGGAAAAGGGGAATAAAAAAAGAAGCCCTTAAAAAAAAAAAAAAAAAAAAAAAGCCTTTCAAAGACTCCCTATCACTCGCCTCAGTCTTTACTTCACTGCCCCAAGCTACTCATCGTCACAGAGACTGTTCTCCAACTGAGGGAAATGAAAGATGACTCCCAGGGGCTTCATGAGCACCAGCAGAAGACTCAAACAGTTCTTCTTTTAGCTCACTTTGTCCAAACACTTAACATTTGAGACTATAAACACTCTCTTGACTGAGCTGGAGCAGGTGGCTGGTGGTGTGGGACTTTTTTCTACTTTTTCTTGTCCCTGACTCAGGAGGGTTTACACCTTTACCAAACCAGGAACTGTATAGTGCCCACTGAATGTAGGCAGGAGCAGAGAAGCCCAACCAAACACTGGAACAGTGAGACTCTCAAAGGGACTGGATTCCTCAAACTCATCACTCAGAACAGACCTTCTAGAGTTCATTATCAATAGGATTTGGACTTATCCTTGGAGTGCTCTCCTAGCACAATGGATTTTTCAATCTGTGTTTTGGTGAAGGGGATGCCAGCGTATTTACAAAATCCTCCATATCTTCAGAAACTGCAAAAGTCACTCTTATCTCTCACTTTGGAATCAACTCACTGATGCAACACAGAACATATCTAGCCCTTACCCCCAGCATCCCAACAGTCCTGTTGCAAGGCCCCAACCTTTCTCCCAATTAATGTCCGAGGGGACAAAGTCCTCAGAATGCCCCTTTGGCTGGCAAAATGGGAGCAGCATTAAGTCTGAAGTGTTTCAGAGTTCCATAATTTCTCAAAGCAACAGTACTTGTGTCATACTGGAAGAGGATGGCAAGGAAGTGACCAAAAGACAGTTGAACCTCAAAAACATCTCCAAATGTATCACATAACTAAACAGATCTGATGGGAAACAAAACAAGATGTGGCCTTCTACGCAGTGTGAGAGACATCTAAAAAACTCTTCTGGGAATTCACATCTTTCTTCTTCTGTTATCTGCTTCCTACAATCCAACTAGGAATTCAGGTTCCTGAATTCAGGAACCTGAGGCTCTCATAAACTTTCTTTTATAGAATGAAGAATTCATTCATTACTTCTATTATTATTACAAACAGATGCTATTATAATATACCTACAAGGTTCTACCCCTACTGAGTTATGTACATTAAGTAGCTGGTGATAAATCCTGCACTATAAAGTACTTCATAAAAAAAGTCTGATCATTATTTGGCTTAAGAAGAACGTAACAAACTTCCTTCTCCTAATAAAGCTGAACAGATGCAACTTAATCTCCAAATCATTACTCCCAATCTTGATATGAAGACTGTCAGCTGTATCTGACAGCACTATATATTTAAAAACCTACCTATAAAAACATCATATAAAATTGTATATGACCATATACAACACAAACTGAGACTTCGTACAATACCTGTACAGCCTCTGCTCAATCATCTTGAAAGAACTGATGTGAAAATTTTAAAAACTCAGTATGTTTGAGTTTCTGCTACCTTCAGCTGAATTTTAATGTATTTTCCCCTAAGAGACTCATAATGACAAAACAAAACAAGAAAGAGTTTAATGGCATTATTGTCTTATAACAACATTTCCGAATTTGAACACCAGAAGGATACTTATACTAGGTGTTTTTGCCAAGACTTCTCCCAGTTATGACCACCCAGAAACAGGAACATAAACACAAAGAGGGTTCTGAGGAGCTGTCAACACTTCAAGTGATGGAAGTAACACATCAGCAGCTAGCCAAAGCAAAGACCATCCCAAAAGTCCATTTTTAGCTGAACCAATTGCACCACCGACAAAAACAAGCTATATTGTAACTACAGTGGTAGCTTTGCTACAGTACTGATGAGTATGCAATCTCTAAAAACACAATGGAAAAACTAATGTGAATCTGGCCCCATGGTCCTCGGGGCCAACTCTCCTACACATAACAGAAGGTAAGAATATTTACTTTGGGGCTGGAGGAGAGGGGAAGTCCCATTCACTGAGGAACAGAGCAGGGAAACTACTGGTCAAAACTCCCGATAAGCGTTATCACCTTTAAAGGAAGCTGGAACTTGGCACTGTGTTGCAAGAAAGCCCTTGAATGTCACGCACAGGTTTGGCCTCTCTGGGAGTGCCCTAAGATCTTATGGAATTTGGGTCTCACTCTACTTAACGCCCTAAGCCTACTTCAGGCATGCTCACAGCACAAAGTTAAACACACATATATGATTTTTTTTTTTTTTGTGAGACCAGGGCCCTGATTATTGAGTGAGCTGGACTCCCCCCTGAGATGGGACAAAGCTACACAGCACTATTTCCTCCACTATATGTTGCTCATAAAAGTGCCTTAGGCTGAGGTTAGATGGGAACATGAGACCTCCACAGTCAGGAAAGGCTGTTGGTACTACAGTTCCTGCTAAAGGAACAAAGGCAATAACTGAACATATTTGCCAATACATTAATGTAATTTTTATATTCTCATTCAAATGGTGTATTAACAAGCTTAGTGTTTAAGCATGTTACATCAGAGGGTTAATATTTATACATTACTTCAGCATGCAAAACAGCTCAGTAAAAGTGACAATAGAGTGTAATTCACTAAAGGCAAATTAATTACAGTAATTTAACAAATGCACCACCCACGTGTCACTGACTGACGAAGCCAAGCAGTATGCCTAAAAACATAAATAGCTGGAGATTCAGTTCAACTTGCAGAAGGTATTCTTGTTCTTTTTTATTTTAATTTTCACAGAATTGCTATGCTAATCCTCACTATTAATTTTGGCAGTTTTCAGGATAAAAAGAAATAATTCAGCTGATTTGCAAGTTACAAAACAAGGGAGGGGACTTCAAGCATGCTCAAGATACACAAGATAAATGCCAGATACCACACCTAGACAAGCTTGAGCTAGTTATCACCAGGACAAAAACAATGCTTCAAGTTAATTTTCAGACTGCTGATGCTATTAATGTATGATCTCCAGTTGGGCTACTTTTTCCAAGCATGTAGTTATTACAAGGAATCAAGAAAACACAAAGCATGCTACTAGAAAAGGATGGCAACACTGAGTGGGATGTGGAGTAATGTATCACCAACATCACAAAATATTTAAATTGGAAGCAAGAATAATGCTTCAAGTGAGGCCTTCTTCACAGGTGTTGCAGTATTATGATTAAGCAGTTATTCATCCCACTAAGATACCCTGCCTTTATGTGGTCACAAGATACTCATGAATCTATTTGCTTCTTCACTAAAATCTTACTGTGTCTTGAAAGTTGCCAGTTATACTCCTAACATCTGGCAGTCCTTATTCATTAGGGAGTATATGAAGACAGTGTACCCCTCCTGGCACTTCTGCACCAGTAAAAGCAACAAGCTTTGCATCACTCCAAGGACAAAATACAGTGTAGTACAGCAATTAAAAAATTATATGTGCCACAGAAAAGTGAGATTATTCTGAAGAGACCTTCCTGCATCTGAATACAGCTTCCTAGGTTATTTATCCTCATCACTTCATTTACATTTAATCCACTCCTTCCTGGCACCAAGGCAAGCTGCAGTACAGTGTTTAAGCAAGGAGGGGAAAAAAAAAAAGAGTTTCACCTTTGAGCAACAATTGGATACACATTCTAATGATTCCCTTGTGCTTAGCACGAGCTGTACAATACTCCATGATAGCTCATCCTTTCATCACTAGAAGAAACACATGCACCTTCTTCCCCCTCAAGATACACTGATGGTGTAATCGGTATCCTTGCAACAAAGCACTCCTGTCGAGCAGCTTGGTACTATGAGAATAGTTGTGTTTTCTTTCTTAGAGAAAAATATTGTTTTATTATAATAGGGTTTGACAGCTTTCTGTTAATGTTCAACTGCTGGGACGAGGCAGTTTTAGATATAGGAAGTAATAGCTGTGCTGTCTTGAGGTCACCACGCCAGAGGCAGCAGGCCATGTGACAGAAACCTCGTGTACTCTGCCAGGGTCAGGCTGCACACAGCTCTTCTTTGGCTAAAAACTGGGTGAATTACAGAAAACAAGAAAGCCAACCTGCTACAAACAGTATTCACAAATGGATTAATAAGAATACAGAAATGTAGAAATTTAACATTAGCCTCTTCTTTCCCCCCCATAAAAGCTTTGGGGCATTAAGTTTATACAGGTGTATATATATTTTTATATGTAAGTATGTATTAAAAACGTCAGTTGAAGAATACATCCATCCATTAAAAAATAAAACTTGTGCATTGTTTGACCTACATGAACAGCCTTTAGAATGAGCAGTACTTAAAGGAGTCAGCAACTTTGAAAGTAGTTGACAACTAACAAGATAATTGTCAACTTCAAGGTAAAAAACAACAGGCAGTAAAATGCTCGTCCTATACAGCCCTATTAACCTCGGTAGCGCAGGACAGACAAAAAAACTCCAACGTGCTCCACGTTTAAGGTGCTTCTCAATGGGCCTCAGCTTCCTGGTTATTCTAGAGTTTAGCTGAGTGTTCCTCCTGCCTCAAAAGCACCTGCGCCCATCCTCAAGGCTACAGGGTGCTGCAAGCCTGTACTCCAGCGGCAGGGACAGCTATCCGGCTCTGCTCACCTCTTAGAGGCTGCATTAACAAAGAAACTTATTTTAACTTCTGTTTTCCTGATGAAAGAGGACTTTCTGAAGAGAGCACCCGAGAACTCAGAAAGAGGAACAAGCATCAGCCACACATTAATCAGTGCCTAAAGAGGGGTTTGGTCCGATTTTAGAATAAACGGCGGAGACACATGATCCAATTAAATTCTAATTATGTAAGTAGTAGGCAAGAGTATTTACACAGGCACTGATTACAGCTATTAGAGTCTAAAGTCGCCGGCCGGAGAGGCTCCGCTTCCTCCCAGCCGCCGGGCTCGTTTCATTTTTAACCTCCCCTTTTCACCGCTCTGCTTACAGACAATGGGAGACGCCGGCCCCAGAGCCCCGTCTCCCAGCCCGGACAGCCAGCCTGGAGGAGCCGCAGCTCTCCCCGGAGCGACGATTCATTACCCGTCCCACCCCGGAGTCGGGAGCCGGGAAAAGACCCCCCCACACCCCAACCCACCGCCCGCAACCCCGGGAGAGGCAGCGAAACCCTCCCGCCCCGCCGGTGCCCCTTACCTCCGAACAGGTGCGGCGAGAGGTGCGCGGGCAGCGAGCCGATCACTAGCCGGGGCCCGCTGGAGGAGCCGCCGCCGCCGCCGCCCGCGGGCCGCTCCCGGCCGCCCTCCTCCGGGGTGCTGCTGACCGAGTCCTGCGAGCCGTAGGAGCCGCTGCTGTGGGGGATGTTGAAGGCGGACTGCGCCGCCCGGGCCCCGGAGGCCGTGCCCCCCCCCAAGGACCTGCTCCGGGGTGCCGACCCCGCGGCACTCCCCGCCGCCGCCGCCGCCGCTCCTCCGGTCGCCGCGGCCGCCGCGCCGCCGGGAGCAGCGTGAGGCGCCGCCGCCAGGTGCGCGTAGCGCCCGCCGCCGCCTGCCGAGCGCCCGCCGGTCCCGTTAGCGCCGCCGCTGCTGCTGCTGCTGGAGGAAGGCAGATCCCCGCCCGAGTACGCCCGGGTGCGGCCATTGGCGGCGGTGGGGCTGCTCTGCTTCGCGCCCATGGTCCCGCCGCCGCCTGGCGCTGCCCGGTGCCCTTCGCAGCCGCCGCCTTCCCCGCGGCGCCCGGGGGTGGTGGCAGTCCGGCCCCGGCGGGGGCGATCCGAGGCGCGGGTCGCGCCGGGGAAGGGGGAGAGGGAGAGCCGGGGAAGGGGGACGGGTCGCTCGGTGGGTCGGTGTGGAGAGGGGAGAGCCGCCCGCCGGGATCCGGCTCAGCTGGCGGCCCCGGCGCGGCCGCTGCTGGCGGGTCTGGGGCGCCACCATGAGCTGCTCGGGACGGTGCTGGCTCCCGCCGCGCGGCCGCTCGGCCCCGCCGCCGCTGCTGCTGCGCCCGCCGTCGCCGCCACCGCCATCCTCTTCCTCGTCCGCCGCCGCTGAGCCCTATGCGGGGCACCGGCGGCAGCAGCGCCGCCGAGGCCGCTCGCTCGCCCGCGGCGCGCCGTGCCTGTGCCGAGGAGGCGGGAGGGGGCGGTCGCCCCGGCGCAGCCGCTCCTCTACCGTGTCGCCATGCTGGGGGCGGCACCAGCGGGCGGGATGGGGAGCGGTTACGGCGGGCGGGGGCCGCCGCCTCGCCTTCCCCCCGCGCCCGGCGGGAGACCGGCCCCCGGCGGCGGCGGCGGCGCAACGGGCCGGGCCCGGCGGCTCGCCCCGCCCCCCGCGCCGCCCCGCCCGCCCGCAAGGTGCGGGACAGCGCCAGGTGAGGCCCGCGTGCGCTCCGGCCGCGGTCGCCTCGGCAGCAGGGAGAGTTCCCCGACGGGGCCGCCGCCGGGACACACACACACACACACACACAGACAGACAGACACACACACAGACAGGAGGGGAGCTCGCTGTCCCCTCGCCCGCAGGCGCGTCCCGCGGGCAGCCCGCCCGCCGGGGCAGCAGCGGAGAGCCAGACCGCCGCTGGCGGAAGGCGAGCGGCCGTGCCTGGGGACGGCCCCTGTGCCCGCGCTCCGTGCGAGCCCCGGCAGGTGAAGGAGAGGAGCGGCTGCAGCGGGAGGCGGCTCGGCGGGGCGGGCAGGCCGGGGTGGCGGTGCCCTCCCGTGCCCTCCTGCCGCGCCGCCGCTCGGTGCTCCGCCACTGCGGCACCGGCAAACGCCCGGATGCCCGACCTCGGCGCCTGGGGCGGCTCCCGGCCGCCCGCCGGAGCCGCGGCGCGGCGGGGCGGTGGGGCTAAGGGACGCTTGGCCCCCTTGGGAGCTCTCCTGGGCCGGCGACTTCCGACCCTGACGGTTTGCTGCGAGTCTCCGTTCTCCGAGAACCTGGACCTACCAGGAGACATGTGGATATACCGGGAACCAAGACAAGAAGGACGAAAATCTCTGGCATCTTTGGTTCACAGGTGATACAGGAAAATCCTGTATACCTCAGTCTCTCACTCAAAGTCACGGTTTTTTTACACGAGGATTAACTAGGCTGAAAATTTTATCCCAGTGAATAATACCCATGTGCATAGCAGGCTCAGTTTGCTCACGACAAAACAGTCAGAGACATAAAAGTGTTTTGTGCCTTGTTTGATACTGAGTGTCACATACATTGAATTAATATAAACATGATTCCTACAATAGGCCGTCTGAGGAAAACTGCTTGTTTTTATGGATTATTGTCTGCTCTAAAATAGACTATGTCACCATGAAGCAGTGCTTCAGGACTCTCTATCATACTGTCTCAGTAGGGATTCCAGCTACATTCCTGCCTATGTCACAGTGGCACAGTATCCAAGCCACGTTATAATTAATACCATAAAACTGATCCAAACCTTAATTAAAACACAAAGTTTTATGGAGCATTACATTTACACTTGTGGCATCTTTGATGCTCCTTCTCAGATGCAAAAGGCCTCCTGTCCCCCCTCCTTTTGCCGTGTCTCTTACAACTGCACGTGGCATCACATTCTGGCATCACTGCAGCTCACAGCTGGGTCTGCAAGAAGAGGTACCATCGCTGGGGGTGGCACAGGAGGTTCCTAGCCCTAACTCCTCATTCCAACAGCACTTTTCTGGATAACTGAGACACTCTGTGAGTACTCTGAACCCCATTTAGAGAATGCTGGTGTAAACTGTTTGCCAGTTTCAGCAAGAGGCAGCGATTCCACAGCTGTCTCATCAAGAGTCTTTTGTGTGCTGGGTGTTGGGCAGACAGCTGGGGTCGATAATCTGCCGTCCCAAGCTATGTCATCCCCACTTGTGAATTATAAGCTGCAGTCTCTGATAGCAGTGGTAGATACTCCAAAGCAGATCAATCATGAGCACTTTCTAGTTCAATTCCCTGCAGAAAGAAAATCACTGTGGATATTCTGTCTGCTCTGCCACTGGTTACTTTTTAAATCCTTGTTCAGCTTCAGCCAAATCTCTCAGAGACATTAACAGTAGAGAAAATAAATGGTTATGTAGAAGATAAAGATTCTAATGTTCCCACAGAAAGGAAAGCTACCCTAGGAATTCCTATCCTGCTAGATTCCAGGAATCTGCTTGGGCAAAGGATGTTGCAAACATGACTCATAATTTCTGCTGCTCACAGAATGCCTGTGGCATGTTGAGCCCTATTGGAGCAGGGTTAGAGGGAGCATGCTCAGAGTTTTATGGAGATTTTTAAAATTTCCACTGCTGAGTGTTAGTAGAGCTGTTCAGCTGCTAGAATAAACAGCATTTTGAAAATAGTGCATTGCTACGCAGTATCACAGCAATTTCTGCATTTTTTTTTACAGTGGATTTAAGAATTGAGCAGGTATTAAATACAGATAATAGTTGACTGTGAATAATATTTTATTCAATTTAGGATTAAATTATGAAGCCTATGGTGGAAAAAAAGCCCTACAAAAAAGACATCCAGTTACTCAGTCTTACAGTCAGAAAGTTAACCTTTAATAGCATAGGCTATTTTACAGAAAAGAAATCACAACAACAGGACAGCCTGTGTACCCTTCTCAGAGAGCATGACTGCTCCTAGTGCAATGTGATTTTCTTTTTTCTTTTTTTTTTTTTTTGGTAGCCTTCAGTTTTTGTTTTGCATCTAGGACATATTTGCAGCTCTCTCACTATCAAGTGAGTCTAAACAAAACATATCTCTCAAATAACACATCTTCAGGAAAAAAAGTGCCATGCCTTTGAGCCAGCTTTCTCCCCTCAATTCTTCCTGATCTCTCTGAAAAATGAATAGAAATTTTTCTAGATATGAAAATTTGCTTTATATAAGCAACCATACAATTAGGTTTTCAAGCTAACATTTCTTCTAACAAATGTCTATTAGCTGTCTTGTCTTGTAGAGGCAAGTACCTGGCACTGTAACCTCCACCCATTTGTTCATGTTTGCATAAAAACTTTGTAAGTTACAAAAGAAAGTCACTAGCCACGAGAGGAAGCATTGCAGAGGGAAAATAGAGTATCTTCCTGCTGACCATACTTCTACAGATTTCAGGGACTCAGTGTAAAAGTAGATAGTTTTATAAAAATGAACTTCTCTAGGTCTGTATGGGCGAATGCTACTTTTATTCCTGTAGAAATGTATGTAGGGAATCATAGTAGTGCTTAAATAAGCACTACTTGTTCCTTGTCCAGGATAGTGGGAAAAAACTGGTTTAGACAGGCAAATATACTCGCTGTTCTTTGTTACAAGCTGCATACCTCCATTTCAGTTCTGGTTATACCACCTTGTCTATCAGCAAGTGGAAATAACAAACTTGATTCTTGACCAGTTTCCTTGAACATACCGGGTGACGGGTGTGCCCTAAGCATACAAAATTAGGTGTAAATTCATAATACTTGTGATGGTTTTATCTCCTAGCCTATGACAATACTGCACAGTTTTGAAAATGTGTGCTGATAAATGGAACAGGGGCCTGTATTTTGCTCAACAGTGAGCTATGTAAACAGATAATTTCCCCTCTCCCCTCCTGCCCCCTACTTTGATGGCTTTTAAAGGGACACTGAAACAAGGATTTAAGCAAGGTTTCATTACTGACAGAAGCATCTGACCCTGAACTAATAAAGCCAGCCAGATTGGTTCCGAACCAATCAGAAACTCTTTTCTAAAGGAGAAAGATTTAAAAAGTAATGGCATACCCTCATTGCATACAGCTTAATCTTATAATAACTAGTGTGGGCTTCTAAAGCCTTCTAAAAAAGGTTTAGCCAACTAGATTTTCTGAGCAGGTACCAGGCTAGAAGTGCACATTGTGATTGGAAGAGGTCAGTGCAGGTTTTAGTTTCTGTGTATTTCATCTTTTTGAAAGAAATAGCTCTGCACACCACTTCTGCACAGATAACTAAAAATCAAGACTTCTGATGTGTTCAGTTGCTCATAGGGAAGGCAAAACAGAAATGTTTTATCCCCCTGAAATGTGTCAAAATGCACATGCCTTACATCTGTAGCTAGAGTAAGCCATCCAGCAGACAAGGCTGTTTTATGTTCACATCTGTACACTGAGGGAAACAGGTCCCGTATAATCCCTCTCAGTGTGGCTACAAACAATACATAAACCTATTGTAAAAAGCCCTTCAGATAGATTTTAGTGTCAGTGATGCTCCAGCTGGTGTCTGGTGTTTTTACAGATGCAGGAGACCCCATTATCCAGATTTAGATTTTTATTTGCATTGAATAACTCTTTACCCATATTGATGTGAATCATATGAAGATTTAGGCACTGACATATGAAAATCATACTCTGCAACATGCTGAGATCAATCTTCATGGAATAAAAAAACAAGCTGCTTGTGAAACTCAAGGTTTGGTTTCTAAAATTGTTTTGGAAATGTGTGGTGATGCTCACAAGGGTAAGGAAGTCTGTTCAAAGCCTCCTATCTTTTGTTTGAAATTTCTGCTTTTCTGAAGTTTCTATCACACTGCAAACAATATGCTGTATTTTGTACTCAGAGTTGCCCGTAGAGAAAACTGATGTTCGCAAAGAAGATGACTTAATCTTGAAAATAAGCTGACATTTTGGCTGGACTTACTGATTGACCATGTTGTACAGGAAGAAATACTTGGAAAAAACATACTTGGCAAAATGGCAATTTGTGCTGTGCACTTCATTACCACATGCTGTAAGGTAGTACTTTAGGAAATATACTTCAGTCCAAGATTTCTCATAGGAAAGGGTATTCACCCTAATAATTTCTATGCTGTCCTACACTCACAGTTGTATTACCATAGCCACTGAGTACCTATGTAGGTAACCAGAGGCAATTCCAAATGCTATTCATATGAATTTGCCTTTTTGGTACATGGTCAGGCCAGTACTATTACTGGTTCTCCCATAAACCATACTAGTTTTAGTTGTTGGTGGGTTGGTTTTGGTTGTTTGTTTGTTTGTTTGTTTGTTATCAGCTTTGCATTAATCACCTCTCTGTGTAGTTTCCTGATCTTTCATGCAGTTATAGCTCCCCCAACCCTCATTTTTATTACATGTTTGAGAAACAAGAGAAGACAAAGAGCTGCTTAGGCTATGCCCATTTCTACACTGGAGGCATCTGCACCATTCCATTAATGAAGTGACATCAGTGCAGGTTTATCTGGGCAAGGCATGACACACACATCTGTGGGTATGCGAGTCCAGGGCATACAAGCTGACCTAGAAAGGTGCCATCCAGCTCATTTTTCTGTTTCTGTGACTTCCGAGAGGGGTGGAAGACAAACTAACAGATGGGAAGCATGTTTACTCTCTCTTGTTTTCAGATCCCTTGTGTCAGTACCCAGCAATGCCAGCTGAGTGTGGATTTGGGAGTTGGGGGAGGACTACTGATCACCTTTAACTCCCTTTACTTGGTAGTCTTTCGAGGTATATCCCTGAATTACACTAATTTGTTTTTCAATGCAGGGTGGGACCACAAAATCCTTCTGCACCTAAAGAGGCAGCTGGCTTAACAGAGAGCTTTATCTAGAGCAGTTCATGATAGTTAATAATAAGACAATTCAAGTCATGAGGCAGTGAGAATTGCACAGGTAAATCAGTCTTCAGAAGCTAATTGCAGGCAAAGCTCTTTTACAGGATACATCCTTCATTATTGATGCTAATTCTTTGAATGCCAGACATTTATAGAAAGAGGTAACTAAATGGAAAACAGTATTACAGAAAAATAACAGTGAAAAATGTAGGAATGGGAGCAGGTGGTAGAGCCATGTGACATTAGATCTGCCAAGTACAATCTGTATTCTCTCAGGTTCTCTATTATCCATCAAGTATTACCTTAACTTCCCAGAGCCCAGAAGAATAAATGTCTTTGTCCTTATTTTTGCACAATATTTGCAAATATTTTATATTAATTATTAATATTCTACAGCCCCCTCCTTGCGGTCTGCTACTGATAAGCCTAATAATGAGAAACAAAACCGCACAGGAATGTTAAGCACAGCTGCTTGGGCAGTCACATGTGTCACAGTGACTTTGTGCAGCAGGAGTCAAAGGGACAGTAACAACCATAAAGTATAATAAAAGAGGGGCACACTCATGTATGTATCAGGGTAATACTTTATTAGCTAGTGCATAGTGAAGAATACAAAGGCATGTAACTGGATTTTTCTGAAGGCCTAGATCACAGCTACGACGCTACCGAGTCGGGAGGATGTCAGAGAGCTCCACACTCTCTGCCAGAAACGTTTTCTGCCTTGGCTTCTGTGCACCACGCCTGGTGTAAACCAAGCATGAGGGTGGTGTAAAAGGCTCCATCTGTCGTGTTGGCTCAGAGCCACTCGGCAGAAGCCAAAACCCGTGAACGTAAGAGATGAGAAATCAGAATTGTGAACCCACTTCCTCCTCTCTCTGCTTTGCTTTTCCCCAGTTTGTACTTGTTCAGGAGCAAGAGGATCTATGTCTTGTTCTAGATTGCTGCTTGCAATATGAAGCGAGTCAGGGTTCATCCATCTTCCTCAGCCTTCCCATAACAACATAGGAAATGAGGGACTTAAATTTCTTAAAGAAGTAAAATGTTTTCCAAAGAGTGGTAGAAATCAGTCATTTCATCACTTCAGAAAGACAACATACACTTCCTGGCTGGTTGCTCTGCCCCAAGCTGGTTTCAGTTCAATATTCAGAAAATGCCAGGCAAATAGTAAATCAAGTGCAAGTTAGAACAGTCCTTGTAACTTCCTGGTGTAGCAAAACACTTCAAGATGATGCAGTATCTTTCTAAGCAGTAGGAATGCAAAGACCCAGTCTTGTCAGTAGGTTCTTGTTGAGATGAGTACTCTTAGTTGCAGGATTAACCATCCCCATGGACCACCTGTGAAATGCTTTCTTCGCAGGGTCACAAATTACCAAGATAATTCAGAACCATTTCTTTTTCTTTATTATTTTCTACACAAAGCTTTTCCTCTGGACTCATGGTAACTCCTCTTTAACTCAGTTGTGATATGATCACAATTTAGATAGGGTCCTTTTACAGCCATGTTAATTCCAATCAAGGACAGAAAAGAGTTCTACACTTTCCACGTGGCATTTAAACAGCAAAGAAAAACCTGTTTTGTAGAAAGCATATCATGAGGCTGAAGAGGCTTGAATTCATTCCGGATAGCAATTCTTCCTCTGTTGTTAAAGAAAACTTACAGAGCAATCTGGTATTGCAAGTCCACACTGACATCTAGTGCTGAAAAAATTGCACTAGCCAGTGAGGGAACAAAGGAGGAAAAGGGTGTTGGATTAGGAATGAAAAATCTAAAAATATAGCTAAGCATCCCTCCTGCTTTATGAAAATGCCAGGCAGTTTGTGGGTCTGTCCTGTGGGCAGGAGGTGCTCTGTCTCCATGAATTTGGGTGCTGAGGGGGCATCCCTTGGAGAAATGCACGGGATACTGAGTCTGACAGACAACATAGCAAGCCCTGGCTGCTCCTGAAAACTGCTCTTGAGGTCATGAGGAATCTTGAGTTGTGACTTTCTTAAAGTTTGTTTTGTAGCCACTGCTGCTGTAGGACTTGGTCCAGATCAGCATGACTGATAGAGAACTGCTGCCAATGGCCTGGTAATCTTGATGGTATAAACAAAGGCTTCACACGATTAAAATGGTCTCACCTTCCAATCTGAGAAGAGGTTTTCCTGGTACTTTGGAAAGATTCCCTCTCTGAGCTGTTTCTAGGGAAGAGGGGTTGTTTTTTTGGTTTTTTTTCCCCCAGAGCCTTTTAGTTCTTAATGTTCTCTTACCTCTCATTTCATGCAAAACATTCTCATAATTTTTACACACACACAAAAATTTGCACTTTACAATATTTGACTGTGCCTTTAAGGGCAGGCAAAAGTTGTAAAACAAAATATTTGTGATTTTTAAATTGTAATTTCTACCTTCTGCATGGAAGTAAAAAGTAATAATAATATACAGAATAGCGAATGTTTTTCTGTGTCTTAGCTGCCAGCACAGCTCCTTCCCTGTCACCAGGGAAGTGGTGAGATTAAAACCATGTGCTCTGTGTGCTTCAGAAGTGAAATATGCATGTCAGTGTTGTATAAATCATCAAAGGAGACGAGCAAAAGGACAGATCCAAAGCCACCAAGATCAATGGACTTTTTTTTTCCCCATTAAATCCCATGAGCTTTGGATCAGGTCCCGGAGGATGTCAGAGCTCTGCCAACCCCACTGAGAAACTGTAGTCCAAATGCTGGTGTGCTGTTTGGCAAGCCACAGCTGTGCGGTTGGCAGATGTATCCTTCATGGAGAGAATCCTGGTGCTGATGAGCAGGATTTCACAGCGGGACCCAGCACAGGGGAGTTCTTGTTTCTCTGCATGGAGGCAAAGCAGGGCCTACCCTACCAGTGGTTGCTGTGTGTGAGAGCATCCTCTTCCTTCAGACACACACTGAGGCACACCAGCATCTCCTGGTGCTGCCTGGGGAGCAGCTCTTTCCTCCTCTTCCTCCTTCACAGCACAGCAAGCAACAACTGGCAGGATTTAGCCCTTACTGCCTTGTGAGTGTGAAAGCCTCAGAAGAAAATGTGCCTTTTGTCCTGTACATAGTACCCTTCCTCCTCTTATAATCAGAATCAGCCCAGGTGCTCAGAGATAATTTCTTCTGTCAGTTTTTGCAGATTTTTATATTTTTTCTGGGAAATAATGATACAGAAGTAAGCGTGTTGTCACAGCTAGGCTGCATTTTTTTGCCCCTCCCCGTATCTTTCCATCAACAACAGTATGCAGATTTTAGAAATGTTTTCAGACTTTTGTGTCTGGGCTGGACAGATTGGGATATGTGCGGAGGATTGGCAGACCCAATTAGACAATAAATAGCGTGAGTAGCTGTCAAAAAATAAGGCTAAAGCAAGAGAAAGCATGTGGCACCTCTCACTAGATAAGCTACAATGATTGGCATATTCAGTCAGAAACAGTCGTTTTCTGATTTAATGGGGGCTTAAGACAAATTGTCTTGCAGCTGAGACCATGCAAATCAATCATTAAAATGTCAGGTTAGAGTCCAATGTCAGTTAAAATTCCATTATTATATCAGTAAAATTGCACCAAATTTATCCATCCAAATTTATAGGGTGCAAAAACTGACCCATAATTATTATTAGGAGCAAAAGCATGCAAAACTGTATCACATGTCTAGAATTTTCTTGAAATAAAAAGTAATAGAATAGTAAAGCCAAGAATGTATAATAGACTAGAGTAGAAAAGAAAAAGAAGGAAAAAGAACAGGAACAGGTAAAGGAAGAGGAAAAGGAGAGGAAGGGGGCAATGGAAAGAAGAAAGAAAAAGGGAAAGAGAATGAAAGACTGAAAGATATGCCAAGAAAAGAATGCAGCAAATTTCCCTGAGGAAATTTAAAAACATGGGGGAAAAAATCCAAATGTATATTAATAACATTGAATTAAATCACTTCAACATTACTGTCATCATATCACCATTTATATTTATCCTTTCCCTTTCTGCTCTCAAGAAAACCCAAAGGAAACCCATGATATCTGGTGGCAGTGATTTATTCAAGAAGGTGCCACTATCATTTTAAAGGTGACTAGTTTGCAGAGCATATTTGGTGCAGTTATTGAGCACCCAGTACAAACACAGTCAGCTGACATTAGTTCCCAAGCCTTTAGGAACATCCAGAATGTCTGGAAATCAATGTTTTTTCAGTGTGGTGCTAGGCAATAACAGATATATTCCCAGCTAAGAGCACTGGCTTGCTTTGTGCAGAGCACGATCTGTTCAAATTTCAAACATTTTGAGGGGAGGCAGAGAGTTAGGTTGAATGGTAATAATTTATATGTGGTGCTTAATATTAAATCTCCCACTTGATCCTTTGTCTTCTGCTTGGGAGTGGGGGTCAGTGAAAGGGACATTCCTGTTCATACAGTGTGAGTTGGGGCTATACCCACAACCCAGGTCAGAGAGCCTCCATGGGGCCTTCTGGTGACTCAGGACTTCAACAGATCCCCAGTCTGGGAAGAAAGAACAACTTTTGTAAAGTAGTAGATTGGTTTTACAAACAGTAGCTGCCCAGAAGACAGGAATGACAGAGTTTTGGCAGTGTGCAGACCCATGCAGCAGCAGATCAAGCTGGGGTGGCTGACACAAGTACCAACCTTGCCTCATCATGCTGCCCTTATCTTAGAGGCTGGCATCCTTGCCTGGAGCTGACAGAAGGATACAGACAGCTCGACATGTTAGAGTAAGGCAAAAAATATGTCAGTCAGGAACAGTGGCAGCTGTGTGACCCATCAACACCCTCCCCTGCGAGGCTGGGAGAAGGGGTGGGACAGCCCTGCTTTAATCCATTGCCACATCCAAGTTAATATCCAGATACTTCAGAATTTGGCAATGAACAGCTTCTAATTCAAGCTGGCTGTCCTCAGCAACAAAGAAAAATGTAAATGCACAATGACAGTTACACAGTGTGGTGTGTTAGACAGTGACAACCAGAGGAAAAGAATGCTTTAGGAAATTCACCAATACATAGTAAAACTCCTAGAATTGAGGAAGCTGAGGAACTTTTTTTTAAGTTCCTTCATTATATTGGGAGTAATTCTCCTTGCCTTTATCTGAAAATCGTTCTTTCCAGAATCCTTTTAGACTTCAGACTTCATTTGAAATCATATTTGATGATCTGATAGTTTGCTCTCTCTGACAGTATTACAGTGCAGGTTTCAACAGCTGTAACCCACCTGAATTGATGTGCCTCTACTAATAGTGTTCAAACCAGGGCTTCGATCCAGGTCCCTATTTGCAGAGGAGGCTGAAGGAGAAATGTTAATGCACTTCCATTATTATGAAGTGCATTTTGCAAAGGGAAGAAAAAAAGCCAAACTGAATAAGGATGCTAAAAATTATTAAAAATACGTTGTTAAATCAAAAATTATTTACAGAAAGGATATCTTCTCAGTGGAAGAAAGACAGTATATTTTCCCAGAAAAAAAGGAACAAAAGGAAAGAGGTTACATTGCTTGAAGAGCAGCAGCATAGGTCAGAAGAAAGCTTGTCCTTGTTTTTCAGCTATCAGGCTTAATTATTTGGGCAAGTTATAAGTCAGCCTAGTCTCTAGCTGATTCCGTTCCTCCCTTTCTACTCCCTACCTCTTTATCATTTTGTCAGGATAAAACACATTACAAATTGCAAGAAGCTCAAAGAGTAAGTAAAAGCATGTTAATAAGCACAGAAGGTCAATACATTTTGTACTACAGCCTTATGATAAGAAGAGCTTTGGAAGCACAGAACTTTTAGGGAACTTGTGGTATCCAAGTTATGCAAATGCCAGTCACAAAAAACCCATGTCACTAATGCTCACCTGCTAAGCAGAGCCATGAAGCACAGAACATGCAATAAATATTTCTGCAAAAATACCTTGTAAGTTCATATACAGCAGGATATCTCTGAAAAAATGAGTCAGAGAAATGCACTGTCATGTAGAGATTGTAGCAGCCTGAGAAGCCACTTTTGATATCACCTGATGATTTATAGATAGGACCTGTACTAGAGGAAAAGAGATAAATATTTCTTCTGATCAGCAGCTGACATAAACCAAATGTATTTACTATCAGTGCTGCACAATTAATCACAAAATCCCAGAAATCAGACGGTATAGAATCTATTGTTTTTGCTAATATTGCCCTTGGTACACATTAGGGCTTTCTCAGGTAAGAAATTAATTCTTACTAAAAAATCTTGTGGGCATCAAAACAGAAGTAATGCAACAAGAATTAGCTGGGAGTCCAGAGGCAAATGGAGTGGGGAGGTCTAAATAGAACAGCTCCTTAATAAACAGTAGATGAAAAAACTCATGAGAAAGGAGGAGGATGCCAAATGGAAACAGCTTTGCCTATTGCCTGAACAGTCTCACCCCATTTTAGAGAGGTAGGGTGAAACATTGTCAAGGCTGATCTGTCCCACAGACAGCCAGTAAAGGATTTGGTCTGTCTTTTTATTAGTTTGTTAACTGAGCTGACTGCCAATTCAGACCACTGGTGGAAGTTTAATTATCATCCCTGTTGTTTTCATTATAAACTGCTGTTCCTCGGTGGTTTATCACTTCAGTTTTTAAGGCCTTTCTGTGTGTGGTTTGGTCACAGGGGTAGCAGAGCTAGACTGATTTCGAAACAGATTTAACCAGACTGGTGCTGAAATTACGGTTAAACTAGCCTGATATACTTCTTCATCTCTTTCTGTATCACACATGCTTAAAAACCTGCCCTTATATTTACCAGAATGAAACATAGCTGGAATTACATCAATAGTCTTTACAGAAAAATCTCACTTAGATGCCTCTTTGAAAGGCATATGATTAACCTGGAATCTCTTAATGAGACTACAGCCTGGCTCACATCCAAGGTGCAGCTCAATTCATCATTTGCAAGAAATCATGAATTATATTCCAAATTTTGTTTTTCACGTAGCTCAGAAGATCTTTTCCCTCTTCTCCTCTCCCAGATCGGGGATATGCCAGTCTCCCAGTTCTATTGGTTAATAAAGATCTGAAAGCACAGCTGTTACTGAGAGGCTTACATGTGTTTCACATACCAGCAAATATGCCTGAAAAGTGAGAACCTGAGAGGACATAAAGCAGATTTCTGTAGACAGTATTGCCTTATGCTGGTTTTCAAAGAAACATGGTGGATTTTAAGGGGTTTTTTCCCCTCCATAAATCAATGAGTTTACAGAAAGAGTGATTCGTTCCTCTTCTTCTCCACACCAACCTGTGCTTTTGAAGGCCTTCCAGAGTGCTTGCCAAAAAAGTGTCTATTACCTACCTGTTCAGGTCTTTAGAGGGCAAGAATATATTATTTTGGAAGGTGTAATTATATGTTACAAATCCAGCATGCTGTGTGGCTGTTGGTATAGGTAGACATTATAAAATGCTTCCAGAAAATGTTTTGATAGTGGCAAGAAAAGAGTTGGAATTGATGATCCAGGTTTTCCCAGGCCAGATTGTTCAGCTCTAGCACCTCAGGATCTCAGATCTCCACTCTAGGTCTAATTCAAATGAGCAGCAGACCAGTCAGAGCCTGTGCAGCCACACTGCAGGGCTGCATTCAAGTGCCATCACCCATCTCCATCCCAGTGTGCCTTCCTGTCAGAGAGGAGGGCAGGAAAACAGAGGTGGAAGAGCTGCACAAGCACTTTGGTTGTCATTTGTGTTTGGTGTCAGAGCTGCTGTTGGGTGTATCCCACAGTTCTCAGCCTTACACTAACCCAAGCTGTTCTGTCACTTATTTCCAATGAATCTCAGGCCATAACTGGAAAATCCTAATTTTAAATGGTTTTCTTTCAAAATGGCACTCCCCATGCTGCCACTGGGTCTGTTGATAGCAGAGGGACTTAGGGTTATAACCCAGCCTAGTGCAGTGCAAAGGAGACACTCTGATGAGCTGGTCTGTATTTGTTGTTACATTTGGGCATAGCATCCAGCTAGGTGAATCCTCAGGGATCACAGAATCACAGAATGTGCTCAGTTGGATGGGACCCACAAGGATCATCAAGACCAACTGCTGTCCCCACGCAGGACACCCCAACAATCCCACCATGTCCCTGAGAGCATTGTCCAAACACTCCTTGATCTCTGGCAGGCTTGGGGCCATGACCACTGCCCTGGGGAGTCTGTTCCAGTGTCTAACCACCATCTGGAGTGGTTGGGCCCTCAGTACTGACAAGATGTTTACAGAGAGACTGACACCATTTCTCCTGGCAATACTATCTTATCAACATCTGGCTGCAATGGTCCTTTAGCTGTATGAGGAGTTTGACCCCAAAGGCATGTGTGGCTCTTCCCACTCTGGTCTGTTTTCTGCAAACCTGTAAGGGCAGTTGGAGGGTCACAGGCTTTGCCTCAATACCTTCTTCCTCCTGAAGGCCCCTGTCCAGAAATTCTGGGTTTAAAAAGCTCAGGTGAGGAACTCCCCTGTTTCTGGAGTATGGACAGCTCTTTAATTAACCCCATTTGTGGCCTGACCTCTCTTTGCTGTCAGATCTGCTTTCACTTTTTATTTCCTCCCAAACACGACCCTGATACTTACAACATCAGAAATGTAAGTTTAAGTAACTTCAGGAAATTTAGAGATTAGCAGTCTCGATGGAGAAGTGTGTAACTTCCTGCAGAGAGGGAACATATCCCAAACAGCCTGAGGAAATCAGTCTTTTTCTTCCTTACAATTCCTTGTCTTGCACATGTGACATCCCATCTCATGTTCATCCAGGAGCATGTTCTCACCAGTCAATCCTTTTATTCTATATGCTGTTAGTATTCACATACCAATAAAGCTACAGAATTAATATAATCATGTAAAATGAACACTTTTCACAGTGTTTCTTATATACTATTTTCACTTAGCACAAGGTCAGGATATATTTCATCAAAAGCACTTTAAAACTAGGTTTGGTTTTCAGTTCTTGAACACATGAGTTACCTAGAATTTTTCTCTCCTACCCAAAGCAAATTTTGATAATTGAGAGGCTTCTTGTTTGACACAAACCTCCAAACACCATCAATGTTGGATGACTAGCCTTTGAGCCACACACACACAGATGTCTCATACACAGATGTCTCATCTTTCAACATTAAGCCTGTACCAGGGCAACAGACAAACGGGGCATCATCTCCTCTCCTCATCTGTCTCCTTGTCACGGCTTGCTGCCCTGCTGATAGGTTACTACCCAGATACATCCACCACGCCCCAGGCAGTGCCCCTATCTCCAGAGACATCTATGAACCATTTGCAGATCCAAAGCGAATCCATTTTACCATATATAGGGATATGCCTTATCCAGCCTACCCAGAGTGAATTTTAACTGGTGCATAAGCGCTGTGTAATCATTGTTTTGTGTGCTATTTCGGCATGTTTTACACAGATACCGCCCTCTGCATGGCTGGGGTGTTGCTCCATTTGTATGGTAATGAATCAGTGTGAAGGGGGCCTTTTCTGCTCTGCTCCTTGCCCGGCCCTGCTCCCTCTGATAGCTGAGCAAGGCCCCCAAGAGCAGAGCCGCTAATGAAGGTAGGGGAGATGAGGACAAAGAGCCCCGCCATACCTATTCAGAGAGAAATCTGCATCTGAAAGTGCCTGCTGGAAATGGGCGCGATGCCAAACAGCAGAGAGAAGGGGGACGCTCTGGAATATAAAGGAGGGCATACTATTATCTTTTTCTGTCTTGAAGTCACTGGTTATTGGTTAAAAAAAAAAAAAAAAAAAAAAAGAAACAAACAAGGGGGATGGTTTGATTTGGCAGCTGGGCATTTTATAGCCATAATCCAGCAAACATGACACCTTTTCTCCCACCAACCTGCTTCCTGCTGCTACCCTTCTATTACTGCAAGCATTCTCCTCTTCCAAATCTCCACCACCATTCTCCTGTCCCATCTCTCTGTAAGAGTCTCTACCAAGAGCTGATGAATATGCTGGATCTACAGTTGCCCCAGGATGCAGCAGTTCAGGCTGTGCCTTCTGAGCACATGGGTGACTTAAGCACTCATTTGCAGGCTCACTTTCTTCTGGGGAGTGTAGGTTACGCAGCTGGACACGATGCCCACAGCTCAGGTCACAGCAACCACCACAGCTCAGCAGCCTTTGCTATTCCAGTTGAATGGGTTTTGTTTTGCAGTTCACCCATTCCTACTCCCCTCACGTGGGGAAGGTGCCACAGTCTTTCCCACTATAGTCCCTCTGCACGCCCTGCTGCCTCCAAGAAAAGAAAGCTTCCTCCAAGAGACCGTGGCAGCTTTCAGGTCCTGATGTTTAATGGCATCCCCTGCTGAACACAGGTCAAAACCCTCAGCTCGCATCAGAGGAGAAAGCGGGAAGCAGACCAGCAGCAGCAGAAGGTTCATCAGTGCTCACATTCACAGGGGACAAACTGCAGCAGGAGCCTACATGACAGGTAGGAATGGCATACTCAGCCAGCATCAGTGGATAGCATAATGCTGGAGCAAAAGCCTGTGGGCTCCCTTCCCTATTTCCCTTTTGGTAGCTAGGCTGGTTAATAGGCAACAAACAGCCCTACCTCTGGAAAAATAAATAAATAAATAAATAAATAAATAAATAAATGGATTATATGTAGGCCTAGAGTGAAAGAGTTAAACTGAGGAAGACCATCTTCCCCCAGCAACCCATAAATCATGCTGAGCTGTAAACCCTGTGTTCAGCATGGTGGGAGGAAACCTTTGGGCCCCCAGTGCAAGTTTGGTAACAGAGTGAGTCACATGCCAGGGGACCTGGGCTGAGAACCTGCTACCTAAATCTCAGCTTCCCCAGTCCCAGAAGCACCCCAGCTGAGGCTCATCCAGGATTCATCTGCAAAGACTAAGAAAGAGAAGGAGCAGTGATTGACATGGCAATACAGCATCTCCCATGCAAAACGGCCCTCAACCCCCTCCAGCATTTTCATAACCAAATACACACCTTGTTTTGCACTGTAAAGAGCATGGGAATGAAATGTGATAATGAGACATAACGAGATGCATGTATGAGACAAGCTGTGGACAGGCAGTGAACATAAAAGGAGACATGTACATGCGCACATACGGGAGAAGTGGCAGATAGGCACTTCCTTGTAATCTGGCAACAATAATCATGACAATGAGTTCTGTTTTAATTTTCCATCCTCCCTGCATTTTTGTGTCTCTTGAGAAAAGAAGTAAATGACCAAATTGCAAATGGTCATTAGCAATGAGCAAATGACCAAGAGCAAATGAGGCTTTCTATTCAGATTCTTGTAACTAGAGTTCAGTGAGCCCTGTCAAAAACGTCCACTAATATCCACTTATATGATCAGGCAAGTCTATTTCATCTGTCTTCCTGCCCCTTGTAGTCTGTATTTTTTCATTATTATTAAAAAGGAGAATGCTGCATGGAAAGCCTACAAGAATGCATTTTACAGAGAATATTGGAAAATATCAATTCAGAATTCCTTTTTCATAATCTATGGTACACCCAGTGCTTCCACTTTATCAGGAATCAGAACCAATGCCAGACTTGCCTCTGTTTCTTACACTTGCAAAATTAATACCAGTAAGCTTCATCTCAGAAAGGACTTTGAGAGATTGTCTGGCAGATATTTTAAAATGATAAATACTAGGGGGGAAACAATACTCTCTGGACAGTGTACCAGTTGAAAAAGAGGCAATACTGGTTCACAGAAGTCTTTTCTACTTACTGACATTCTGCAGCTACTCAGCATGAGAGGCAAAGAAAAGTTATGATCCATCCATGTCCTCCTCTTTTTGGACTGTTCCCAGTACTAATTTCAGCAGAGGAGTGTTCTGGACTGAAATCCTCTGGCTTTTCTACTTAAAGGAACTCAAAGGCTGCATGAAATGTTGCAGGATTTCTGATTTTTTTTGCAGTAGTACTTTTGTCCTTCTGCCTTTTTGTGAGGCCAGGGATCCACAGCAACAGCCCTTTAGCTGAAAGCCTGTTGTAAACTGAACCAACAGTAGCAGATGCAGAAACAGATTTCCCTTGGGAAATAATGTCAAGTCAGTCTGACAGCTGTAGTGGCAAGTGCTAGCAATGTTCATTGCCCTTGTAAATCTTGGGGATAAACACCCCTAACATGTCAATGACTGATGGTGGAGACTGAGCAGAGGGTAGGTGTTGTAGTACACAGTGTGCATTCCTGCGCTCTCATAGTGCAAAATCGGCAGTGAACGATCATTTATACTGGGCAGGGTGGCATTGCCTGTGCTGTGTCACAGAGCTCGTGGGCAGGCACTGCTGGGCTGGGTACAGAGCCTTCTACATGAACACGTCATGATGCTCAGCACTCATTGATGCTTTTACTCCCTTGTATTTGCTGCTGTCCAGGTGAATGCTTCCTCTTATTGAAGCAAAAATTGTTTATGCATAGTGCAGTGCCAAGAGCCGTGCAAACATTAAAATGTGGATATGATTCATTCCTGCTGATGGAAGCAAACCCATGGCATAAGAGAAGGAAATTATTCTGTTTCCTTCCACCATGGCATGGACGTCTCTAGAACAGGCTTGAAGGATTTCTAGTCTGGCTTTGCTCCCTACTGGAAAGAACATTCCCCTGCTGCAGCCTTCCAGGAGAAGTTGGGCTGGCTGCACATCCTCTTCTGGGCTGAGACATGTGCCTGTCTCATGACAATGAAGCCTCCCTCAAGGCAAATTTCTCCTCTCAGCCAACCTTCCAGATACCATCTTTTTGCCCTTTTTGCATTAGAGGGCAAGGAAATTACTGATGGGACATCAACAACGAAGGGAATTTCACTGGCGAAACCGGCAACCTGCTTCTCATTGTTAGTTTTTACTCATGCCTGGATCATCTTGCAGTGGTTTCTATGACAACAGAAAAGTTACTTCTTAACATAAATCAAGTTTGTCAGACTTACGCTTGTGCATTGCACTTGCTGAAGGCTAGAAATGCAATTCTGAGACCGAAAGCAGACTAACTGATAGGCTCTATGAAAATGGAGCTAGCAAGGAACTAAAATAGAAAAGATTCCTTGTTTTCCTAGGGAAATGCCCTCTTAGTATTGCATTGTTGCTGTTCTTTTGTATTTTGAGAAAGAAAAGCATGGGAATAATCAATATCAGAAGTAATACACTTATATTTTAAATGCAGACCCTTTGGGACAAAGCAGCTGTCTTTCTAAGAAAAGAAATGTGAATATTCAGTACAGAAACAACATAGAAAAAAGAAGAAAAGAGAAGGTTCATAGGGGTTCCTTTTTACAAAATGTAAAGGGGTTTCTGAAAAGCACATTCTGTGCCTGTTTGATGCACAGGTAGTGATAATAGTCCTTGGTAACCTCCTCCCCAGAATGCAAAATCATAAGTTCACCTTGTTTCTCATCTTGTCCTCTGACATTTTTTCGTTAGCCCCTAGAAGTATAGTTAGCATTGGCAGATTTCAACAACAGTTTTGCAGGCAGTTCATCCCTATGCCATGTGCTTCTGCTGCACAGTGATTAGCCTTTTAAAATAGTTTGATTTTTTTTACAGACTGAATGATGAATGGTAGCACCCCATGTCTGTTTAATCTTGTCATAGGCTAGGAAAAGCCTGATTTTGTTCCAATCGGGGTCAGCTTTTTTGATTGACAAGCAATTTATCCAGTAGAAGACAAGCTGCGACTTTTGGCAAAATGCTTAAAAAGGCTGGGTGGGGGGAGGAGCGACCTCTTTTTCTTTAGGGTGGCAGACTAAGGACAGGGGGCCGCCGGGGCCGGCCGGCCTCGGTGCCCCCCCACCCCGGGGCGGCTGCGGCGGGCCGGGCGGGCCGGGCCGGGCCCCAATGCTGCTGGAGTCGGGGCAGGCCGGGTCGGAGCTTTAGGAGCCGCTGTCTCGCGGAGAGGCGGACAGCATGGAGAGAGAGAGAGCTCGGACGGAGTGCCCCTTCGCCCTTGCTCTTCGTTTCAAGCCGAAGAAACCAGCGCACGGCTTCTAAACGACTCAGTTTCCCGCCGCAGAGCCACGTGGGCAGCCCGACAGCCCGAAAAGTTTAACCTTTTGTTGTGAGCAGATGGATTTTCCTAAACATCACCTTTCTCCGGAAGAAGAACAGTTATAGCGAATGAACTATGGAAAGACACGGCATGAAGCTACAGTCGGTAAGGGAAGAGTGAAAAGGACTTTAAGGCAAAAGGACAAGGAGTGGCCTAATTTTGGCTGGACATTTCTGGTAAAACTATAGAGACTGAACTAGTTTTTTCCTGTAACATATAAATGCTTTTGGGGGGATGTAAAGTTCTAGTTAAAGGTGATATGAAGCTTTTTGCTCCTAAAGAAAGAGGAGATTTGTTTTTGGGTCTTGAGATGATTTTGGAAATAGAAAAAGAGAATCTTTGTGTCATACTAGAGGAGGCATCCTTAAACAGTACCCCAATAAGCAAATATGGCCTATGTGCAGTGTTGAGAGGGCTGCTAATGGGTAGGATTTCGCAGTTTGCAAGAGTTCCTTTAAAAGCCTCGCAGATGTAGAGCATGGGATGTCTATATAGAACCCAGAAAGACTCCTTTCCTAAAAGAACTGATAAAAGGTTATTTTTAAAATGGTAAAACTGGCTGGAGTTGCAAGTCATGTCTTTTTATGTTGAGTGAAGAAAGGTAAAAAACTTAGAAAGAGAAAGAAAGATGTTTTAGAAGTTTCATTTGTTGTTGTTGTTGTTTTTTCCCTTTTCTTGTTGTTTTTTTGTGTGTATTAATAAACTATCTTTGTAATTTAAAGATGGGCCTGGTTTGCTTTATATTCTTCCAGTCAAATGAAATATAGAACGTGATTAAACCATCACAAATCTAAAATGATCATCATTTTTAGTTATGGCAAAACCCTTCCAGGAGCTTAGCACAGTTTGTGGTATTGGTATAAGCTGTTGGCTCTAAGCAGTGGGTTACTCTTGCTAATCTAAAATTGGTGGTTAACAGGCTGTTTCAGCTGAGCTGTCTCTGACCAAAGAGGTGTCCTGTTCATGCTGTGGAAGAGAACAAACTGCCCCCCTGGATATGGAGAATGGGCTGTGATATGAGTATGGACAAGCATATTGCCTTCTGTCCATAGCACAGCTCCTGTTTATCTCAAAGAGAGCTTCATAGAATGAACAAAGGCAAAGCCTCACCTTTTGCTGCAGAAGGTAATGGATTGTTTATTATCCCTTCACTCTTTTTAGTATTTGATTCAGTGAAACTCGGTGGGAGTGATTTCCCTTCCTTCCCATCTTCCTTTCTCTCTTTCTGCTCTACTTCCTTCTTGGCATCTCTCCTTTCTTCACCCTTCTCCTTCCAGCAATTCCAAGCTTAGCCTCAACTGCATCTTGGCTTCATTTCTATTCCTCTCCATCTGCTAAAATGTATTCATGTATTATGTATCAAATGTTGACATTTATAATGTTGTCAATAAGGTTTTGAGTCAAAGCCTGAATAGAAACAAGCAAATTGGGCAGCATTTATATCTCATCAGTATAATTTCAGACTATTTTTGGACTGAAGAAAGGAAACACTGCACAGTTTGGATCTACTAGGAAGATTTCCTGAACAACCATGACAGAGAGAGCAATTTTTGTACTTTAATGGAAGCATAAATGCCAAAGAATATGGTGGTTCCCTATGGTTAACTCATGAATCAAGGTGACCCAAGAATCCTGTATCCAAGTAACCATATGACCCTGCAGTGAAGTGAATGTGCAGTCCTTTTGGACCATCCACATACACACATATGCATGACTGGGAGTCGGGTTGTGTTCTTAAAGCTGAAATCCCACAGCAGTTTAGTGTGTGATCTAAAGCCGAGTTGCCCTCCGCCTCTCCTTACATGCTCTCTCCATTCTTCTTTTCTCTTTGTGTGATCATACAGAAAGTCAGTTAAGGGGGAGAAATGAGCAAATCATTCCATGAGGTGTGCAGAGGGAAAAAGAAACATTTCCTTCCAGTTTAGCTCTCCAACCCACTGCAGGATTAGGTACATTTTTGCCAGTGTGCAGAGGGGCAGGTAATCAAGAGGTAACAGCAACCTTGGTCAGCTTAGACTCTGACAGAACTGCAGATTCAAGTGGGGATTTTGAAAATCTCAAGCATGACTTTGCTGTATCCATAAAAGCACAAGAGGTGTGTCAAACTTGCTTCAAAAGCATTGTGGAATTAGGGATGCTTCAATTTACAGCCCTGTTTTCCATTCCTTGTCTCTGATGTATTGATTGCTGCTCTTCCTCCAAGCTGTTTGCTATGCATCACACTTTGATTTTAGGAGAGGTCTCAGACAGCTCTGGATATCTGAATAAGACAAATTTCTCCTGCTCTACAGATTTATTTGATTTATGTTTATGGGATGCCGGTATCTGACTGTTTGGATCTGAACTCCATATACACCAGAATAATTTGATTGCAAGTTCCATAGGTCTTCCAGTTCCAAGATGCTACAATCAGATGGAGGCAAAATATGAAATAGGATCAGGGACAGCACCAGTCAATACTTATTTTTCCCAAAATGTAATTTTTTTTTTCTATTTCACCCAATAAAAGGTTCAGCACTTGGAAGAAATGGAACAAAATATGATAGAAATCCTTAGGTGTGATTTCGTCTTGGTAAAAAACAACTGAAATGAGCTGAAATGCAGCTTCTCCATTAACATGATGAAACAAAGTAAGAACTAGACAAGGTAGATTAACAAGTAAATGGCTGAATCTGGAAGGAATAGGGATGAAAAGAGATTATAAGTGAGAAGAGAAAAAACAATGGTTTTCTGAATGCCTCAGTTAATCAAAGCCCTGTGCAAATGCCCAGCTAGGTGAACTGTGTCCCCTTTACTCCCTGATCTTGGTCTGCAAATGATCCATGGCATTCACTGATCCACTACACCAGCTTGTCAGTCAGTTATTAGGGAATCACAGTTTCTTTTTTTGCGTTCCATCCTTGCTTTTACTTCATTCAGTTAATCTCTCAGTCGTGTATTTGCAAGTGTGAAATAAGCAGCAGTGAAATGCAGAAGAGCTCTCCCTGTGTGTATGGCCCTTCTGCCACCCTGCCTTTGTGTTTAAATGTTTTCTCCTGTGTTTGGTTCTTGCTGCTCCTGGTCTTTTTAAATATACTTCATTTTCTCTAATCGTTTTACAAACACAGACTCAACTAAAGGACACCCTCCAGGGCAGAAAAGGTTCTGCTTTATTTGCTCTTAGAGGTCACCTACCCTGAATATTATATTCACAATTTATTTTAAAATTGCTGTTTATCCATTCTAAGTTATGTATGGGTTCAACCCATACATAATGTCCTAAAAAAAAAGACCTGGCCTTGAAACACTCTGAGGACCACCCAAGAACTGCTGAGCACTGCCCACTTCCATGAGAACTGAAGGCTCAAAGTAACCCCCTGTGCTGTGCCTTAACTCTTTTGGCAGAACAGGACTGTGAGGTTTCACCCTGATGCTTCTGCTTCCCACCTTTCCTGCTTACTAAGCACCAGCTGACAGGCACCAACCAGTACCTGTGGTTGCATTTCTTCAGGTGTGTCTCAAAGAGAGAAGAGCACAGCAGCACTTTTTCATACTTAGAACAATCTCTTGTAGCTATCCAGTCAAAGGAAATTAAATGTGGGAATATTTGCAGGAAAATTCCAAATCCCACCCTTTGTAGGTGAGCACAAGCCTTTTTGGGAGAGCAGGTTTTGTATCAATCACAAAGAGTTTACAGATTAAATGTGTCATTCTGGTATATGTGACATCCATGACTTTTCATTCACTATAGGATGATGGATAACCCTGTGCCATTGCAGGATGATACCTGTCTGTCCTAAAAAGGAGGCAAATTTCTCTCAGGAGGTGAATTCCAAAATGGAGTAGTGTATTATTTAGTTTCCCTTTATTATTTATTCTCACCAGGACCCATTAAAGCTGGAAAGCTGCACAAACATTTGCCAAACAGGAGCTGTATTCTTTTAACTCATAGTGCACCTGGCAACACAATCCAACATCTCATAATAGACACCTGAGGGTATTGTCGGGGGGGGAAAAAAAGTGATGTTGTGAAGTGATTTCAAAAGGAATCAGAAGTGTTCAGTCATGAAGCTAATATTTGGCAAGGGAGAAGTGACAGTCTATAGAGAACAGAAAATATATTTTCAGAGAATAGTGAGTGGAGAAGGATATAAGAAGGTTGTGCCAGATGGCAGAACCAACAAATGAGAAAATAAACTGTACCACTCACTGGAATTTTACATGGTGATACATCATCTAATGGGCTGTAATCTCAGCTAGGTAGGCTGGAATAACTCCATGAAAATCAAAGAACTCAGCAAGTCCAGCTGGGGACATGAAGAAAGACGTGCCTTTAGCAAGTCTTTTTGTTTAAGTCGCACCTTGGTGCTTACTATGCTGTTTGTTTTCCTCTTGTGACACACTAAGGGCCAAATTAATTTTCCAAGGTTGTCCAGCGCCCGACCCTATCAGCATCATTTCTGCTCCTGTCAGAACCAGCACATGGAGAAGTGCAGCAGACTGGAGCAAGATGCCCGTGCTGGGCAATGGTAACAAATGGTAGCAGACAGGAACAGACTAGAACCTCAAAGCAGCCCTCTCAGCTTGCCTGCCCCTGCCAGGACTGGCAGGACAGCCCAGGACTGGCAGGGCCAGGGGTGCTTGGGCAGGCAGCACTCCCAGGGAGATGTTACCCCCCATCTCCTCTGCAGACCAGCTGCTTCTGCTCCTCTATTGTTTCCAGAGGAGCCAGGAACAGGCAATTACAAACCTGCACACACGCTGACCAATCTGTTGTCCCATTATGTCCCTTGATCTGCCCTCTCTATGTCTAATGGAGTAGTGAAGTTCGACAAAGGGCACTCTGCATTCAAAGCACGTGAGCAATTTAAAAGGAAAAGCAAAGCTTTTGACAAGAAAGAACTTTGAGGGAGCTAAAAAATGATTTTGTGGCATGTAAAACGCATGCTTGTGATGAAATGACCTAGTCATATGCAACAGACAACCTGCGGAAAAACACCAGTGCTAAGCACAGAGTAATTTGAAGGGAAACGGGTCTCCTGAGAGTTTTTGCAGGTTTTGCTTATATTTTCTGCTGGCAGCATGGATGCAAGAGAGGAAAACCTCCTGATTTGTTTTTCCCTCAAACTTATTTTCCCAGACCTCTGCAAGTCAGAACCCACCACAGACAAAATTCTGGAGCAAAGATCAGCTACATCAGACCTCCAGGTAAATGGATACCTTAGCTCAGAAAGTTCACTGTTCTCAAAAGGAGCCACTCTTGTTTTTCCCTCCCTCAGATTGCAAATGACATTTATTGAGATTTTTCTCTCTATATTTTACCCACCATCAAATGACCTTTAGCTGGGTGGGCAACACCAAATAAATATGACCCTGTCGTATTATGGGTTAAGAGGAAAAGCCTAGAAGAAAAGCAAGGGTTGACGTAAGTACACTGCCAAGCAGCCCATGTATTCATCAACTGATCTCAGGCAAGCCTCCTGAGATGTTTATCAAGTTAAATGCTGAGTTCCTTTCTTCTTTTCCCATTTTTCCTGTTGCTTTTGGATTTGCTACCTAACCAGAATAGTTGTCTTGGTAAATAAGAGTACTTTGGAAACACGTGCTGGCTCTCCTGGCTGACTTTTCCAGAACTATTCCCTTCCTGAACATTCGAGTGCAGAAGCAAAGCATTATGAATTGAAGTTTAACAAGTCCATTTTTCAACTCCTCTCTAGATACAAGATGTCCTAATTTATGAACGGCTGCTGAGTTTTTTTGGCATAATGAGGGCCTCTCTCTGATCTTCCTCACTATGGTTATAACCTAAAGAACACAAATATGAAGGACCTGTTAGTTTTCCAACATTTTTCTGCAAAGCTCTTAGAAGTCACCAGGAGCATCTATTTTCCCATGAAAAGTCACTTATTGCTGTCAGTAGGGAACCAATGAATTGTTTCTCTGACTTGGCAGTGAAAAGAGACACAGGAATAACTTCAAAAGCAATTTTAGGTATTTTTTCCATGCTTTTTAGGGCAGAGCAGATGTATGTCCTAAATGTTCTCTTTAGGTTAGCTGTGCCCGTTTGTGTTTGTGCTGGAATGGCTAAATCAGTACAGCTTGTGGGCAGAAGGCATTATTAACCTTAGAGAGAACACAGAAGAAGAGCCTCGGATGGCAAATTGTAGCCTGACCCTCCTGCCACCTGCCTGTGCCTGCTGCACCAGAAAGAACCTCAAGAGAAGGACGTAAGGCATGTGGGTTTCAGTAAGTCACTCTTCTGTCACTGTGGAAGTGACAGCTTCCTTCAGCTCTCCTTCCTCACCCCTGAGGTACCTGGGGACCTCATCAAAACTGGGAAGTTTGAGAAGAGACTGTGGTTCAAGTAATTTTGAAAAGCTCTGGGCAAGGAAGTCTCTTTTGCAATGTACTCTCTTTTCTCTACATGTGCATTTATCTTGTGGTACAGGCTGGAATTATAAATCTTAGTCAGAAAGGTAGTCTTCTGAATGAAAATCAGTCCTGACACTAAGGAGGAAAGGGTTGTCAATGGTCGGTGACAGGCATCTTCCAAAAGCCTTTCAGCCCACCAAGCTTACACTCCTTTTTTAGGATGTGATAATTGCCCCCAGTAGTGGACAGGTCTCCACAGGTTATGGAAATAAACACTGTGTCAAGGTTTGTGTCGATGCTTGGTATCTAGAAGACTAAATTTGGGTAAAATGAATGTTCTCCTACATGATAAGGTTTTGTTAGTACTTTGGACTGGATCACCACAGATTGCACCCAGCTTGGTCACTGCAACCCCTCATTTGATATTGCAGCCTCCGTTTCTTGGGCATTGCATTTCTCCAACAATGTTGTAAGAAGCCCAAGGTTGGCCATTTTAGATTACAGAAGTCAAAACCTGTCTTTCCTTTCTCTCCTTCAAATGGCCAGGGCTGTCAAACCTTGTGTTGGAGATAGCATTTTAACCCCAAAACAGTTTTCCTTTTTTATTTAAGCATACATTTCTTTGCCTCTGCTCAAGCTGCCTGTATGTCAGATTTTGGCAACCACGACATGAAAAGAACTGTGTGGGACTGGGACTAGAAGAGGTCGCTGTGCCACAAGAGGAGTCTTGAGTGTCTCGGGGACAAGTCAGGCTCCTTGGAGATAACTGGATTCACCAATTCTGCTGGAACATGGTAAGACAGGGATGGGTGTTACCAACACTTGGAGCCAGATTTGTGATATATGTTTAGTTCATGACACCCAGGCTTCATTTCCCACTGAGAGGTGCCCTATCCATGCCTATATTATTTGTCAGTTTAATCTTTATAGCCTAATTTTCAAAGATAGCTGTGTCCTCCAGCCCCAGTGACTAAAACTGTACTTTGGGGGATTTATCTCCTGTGAATTCTTAAGTAATTACTCTATTAATTACACAAGGCGGAAATATTGCTGCTGTATGTAAGAGCTGTGGGATTGGAGTCTTGAGGGTTAACAGTCTCCTGTTTGGTCAGCTCCAACAAATTGAAGACAAGCAGAACATCAGCACACAGTACACAATTACATTTCTGACACGTTGCATCTTGTTGTGCTATCTCTTCTTGAATCAGAACCTGTTTTCACTCTTATATAATACAGCATGATATGAAGCCTTGAATAGAATGCATTTCTTTAAAACTTGACTAAAAATAGCTTTCCTTTCACAGTGAGCTCATGTCTTTTTGCTTTGTTTTATGGTCAGTTGACTTCCATTTCACACATAACATACCTTATGAAGTGGATTCATACAAATGAGATATCTGAATCATTAATTTACTTTGTGATTTATTTTAATAGTTTCCTTATATGAGTTCTCAGAAAAAGAGTTGAGTGTTATGTAAATGGATATTTTGCAAACATAGCACCGCTTCTTGTACATAAACATAGTCAAGTATATACTTTTATGCTTTTCATTTGAAAAGAGGTAGAGTTAGTGTCTGCTGAGGAAGAGTTTAATTTACATACTTTTGTCACCTCTGTGACTGCAGGTTTGCAAAATAAGATGTATGAATTTATTTACCAGACATAAGGCCCTGCATTGAGAAAAAAAATGAGTTCTGTTCCTACTGAGTTAGGTATCTGGAACGAAGCTGTGGGAAAAGCTCTATTTTTAATTTTTCAGGCATCTAAGACAACAGGGCTTCAAGGCCTAACTACATTATCTTCAGCTTCCCAAGGTTTTTTGTTAACTCTGGGAAATGGACATCTGCTGGGAACTGTCTGTATAATTCCTGGTCAGATGGTTGGCCCCTTCATGCTCCACTTATGTCTTAAATCCCTTTTCTGTGTACAGTGCAATTGGGTTTCTTGTCCGAGCATGGATTGTCCATTTCTACGACTACACTTTGCAGAACAAAACCTGGCCATTCTTGTAGGCAAATGTTCATGATAAAGTAAAAGCACTGTTTTAAAGAGAGTTGTATCTCTCCAGAGTTTCTCTGCTATATCTGTCAAAAACTGAATTGCTTAAGGAAGATGAGAAGGAAATTTGCATTCCCAAAGTTCAATCGATGAAAAAAGCCCTGCTCCTGCTGCCTCATTAGCCTGGCGTTGGTTTGTGGACACAGGGCACATGTTTGTTCAGGGAAGCTGCGACTGGTTATCAACAATGATGGGCCTGATTACTCCCAAGGCCTGAGGAGACCTGCAAGGGGATTAACACTGGAGGACAGAAAATGCTCTTGGCACAAATGATCTCATTAGAATATTTATTGGTGTAAAGAAGACAAATTTGAAGGTGTCAGTTATATTCCAAGGAAAACCCCTTTGTGACATGATGCTTCAAGAACACAAGACCTTTAACATATTTACTCTGTTAAGGATATTCAGGACCAACGCGTTAAATGTGGTGGTGAAAACAAAAAAGGAGATTTGAAAAAAAATGGAAAGAAAAGGAGAAATAGGAACCAAGTTTAGATTTCCTGTATGTTAGAAGCTGTGCCTATTGACTCAAAAAGGTGTAACATCAGTTAAAGGGATTCTGAGCTTGTTTGCAGAAGGATACACTTTCAACAGACTTGCAGAAATCTGAAATATTAGAGTGACATTAAGACCACTAGATTACACCTCACTATATCAATATGACTTTTCACAAAGCTTTTGTTAGAATGTCCAGAAATCTGCTGAACAACAGGGTTCAAATATTTCCTCTCGCTATTAGGCCACTATGACTGAAAAAAATAAAAGTAAAGAAAAGAGGAAGCAAGTCAAATCCCAGTGTTCTTTGCAGTTTAGCAGGATAGCCAAGAGGACATCTGGCAAGTGGCAGAAGTTCAGCCATGGATTCCTTTGTCTCTTAATCAAAGGCAAAACAATAGGAAGAGATGTCCTATTACACTGCTGCACAGTAGCTAACTTTTTGTACTTTGCACTCCTAGGGAGACCTGATACTGAGCTTCACGGTAAACCTGATCTCCAGAGAGCTCCACAGAGGGTATAAGCACTGAGCACTTAAAAACTCTAAATCCTGCAAGACAATTAAGATGCCTGATTTCAGCACAAGGTGTTGGAGCCGGTCTGTCAGCACTACAATCAGCAGTATGTAAGTACCAAAACAAGAGCCTCTGGGAAGCCATCCCTCATCATGGACATAGCCAGAGATACCTCAAGAGGTAGGAACATTCCAGTTGACTCAACAGCTTGACGCTTCCTTCAAGTTCCAGCAGGGACTTCAGAAGGTGAAGTCCTGGGTACGTTGAACTCCTGCTAAGAGTGTGGTTCTACTTTAAAGGAAAACTCTATGGAAACCTAACAGAAGAGCCATGTTTCACAAAAACATTCCACCTAACATTGAGAAATGGAATGGAGCACCATGACTGAACACTAGAATTGTCAGTGTTACAACCTTAACTCTGTCCCTTGGTCCACCACAACCAAGGCAGGGCATACTTTAGGCAGGCTGAAAGGAAATTTCAAACAGTCTGTAGCTTCCATCAATGTGTATCTTAAACTATTTCTCCCAGCATCTCTGAAGTCCCTCCCAAGCCAGTGGTCTTTTGTATGTCCCATCCGTCATCGTTCTCCCCTCCCTCCCATCTGCCTAAAGAAACACTCTTTCTTTTCTGATACCTCTTTCCTGTGGAGTCTGAGGGAGGGGAAATTCTGCTCCATCTCTGTAAAATCCCCCATTTACTCTGAGAAAGATGTTATCAAATTTACTATCGCCTAAGCATTGCCTGGTTCAGGTGATTCCTGAAGACTATGGGAGGTGACAGTTTAGAGAACAGCTCTACTACCATACCTAGATTATATCTTTTTTTCTGCTCCAACAGGCGGCAGGAATGTAACACAAATTTCTCCCTTCACTGTTGTTAAATTGTGGCCAAGAATGCTACAACTGCAAGTTCATCAGCTTAATCAATATTAACAGTAATCATAAGAAAATTTCTTCAGGTTAAATGGGAAATGTTTTCATTTCAGAAGAAGACCTTCAATCAGTACTTCAACCATGAAGTAGATGTCTGCTGGTTGCTCATCATTTTGTCGTATTTTAATTATCATTTATGACTGGCTTGTGTTTTTTGGAAAGAAAAAAAAACCAACAAACCAGAATATAAATTTCTCCTGTTCTTGGTGGTGAATATTTTGCTGTATGGCTCATGACATTGGAATGTACATATACCCTACCTGAACAGGAAAACTATTTCCAGTTCCTCATCAACCATTAATAATATTGTTGCTAACCAACACCCAAGTACTGTATCATAAATTGTGCTGATTTTTACCCCTTGCAGACTGCAGATCCCCATAACTTGAGGGGAAAAAAGGGGGTTATGTATGTGACTGTCTCCATTAATTAAGCTATTCAAATCCAATTAGCTTTTTCTAGAGGGTACTTTATCTCATTACAGTTCTTTTAACTTAAACAATAAAACAAACAAGCAGAAACTACAAACCCAATCTGGCTGTTCCCCATGTCACAATCAGTTAATGTCCTGCCGGCCAGAAAGTGAACAGTGATGCTAACATGTCTAGTCAGGCTTGCTCTTGTCTTCATCTAAGATGGGGAGCAACTCTGATGTTCATTAGAGACACTCATCACTGTCACAAGAGGATGGCAAGTCACACCACAGCCATAGTGGCCCACCACTTCCTCATATTACAGCAGCAAGAAGCTTTTGGATGTAACTTGCCTTTGTAGGCAATCACAAGCCTGGCTACAGCATTTAAAAGTGAGGCCAAAGTTCTGCTCTTGATTCAAAAGGCATTGCCTGTGTGGTGAGAGCATAGCACGTATGAGGATTTCCAGGACTAAGGCTCAACATCGTTGTTTCTCACACAGGATTTCACCCAGCCATGTGGAAGTGAAATGCTCCACACACCAAGTTGTTTTGCCATCTGGACACGGCAGGAAGCCTTTTGCTTCTCATAAACAGGCTGAGATCATCTTTCCTCATTAGCTAGGTCATTGAATGGCTAGCTATCATGCCATGTTATAACATGTGTACTCCAATGCCTAATCACTCCAGACCAGTAACCTCCAAAACACAAAAATAAGGACAGATCCGTAATTTAACATTTCTTTGCTGAAAGATGCCTCAAACTCATGTTCAGTGTTACTTGGCAGTGTGAATGAGCACCATTCAGGTCATTTACTCAGCAGTGACAGTGATTGGCAGCTCTAAGAGAAATACCCAGATGTTCCTGTTCATTTCTTGCCACCTTGCAGGACTCCGGCAGCTGATCGTAATCCAAGCAAGGACTCATAAAACCAGAAAGAGGGGGTAATAAAGGCCAGATACGCTGGGAAGCCCATGAGAACAGGGAACAAGCTGTTCTGTCAGTGACTCAGAAGCAACCTCCTCCCTTAGGAGTAATTTTATGGGGTTTTTTTGTTAGAGGGCAGAATTTGAATTAATGAGAGGCTTGATGGATATAAGTAATAATATTTCTATTTGGGAACTTGCATAGTCAAGAAAAACAATCTAAACAATCCATAAGTGCTCATAAAAATAGATAATCCCTGAACTAGAACAATGTAGGACTTGGCAAGTTGGATCTCTAAATCCTTTTGCCCATAGTAGGTGCAATTGCTGGCATGCAGGTGGAACTCAGTAGTTGCCAGGGGTGGAGCAAACTGAGACTTGGTTTCAACACTGAATATCACCAAGCCTGAGAGAGAGAGAAAAAAAAATGCCAAAGTCATTTTAAATTAGAGGATTTCAAAACACTTGTCATTGATATCAAAAAGGACAATTTGGCACACAACTCCTTTCCTCCTCTGGTTCTCTGAGACAAAGCTTTTGTGTCTACAGTGATGTTTTGTACCATATCAGGTTCTGCAGTAGTGCAAAATTGCAAGTGTTGACAATTCCTTTTGTCCTGCCCTTCTTCCACAAGTGGTGAAAATGCAAACTATATGAATAAACAGCAATTTAGAGATCAGCTCTCTGTAATCCTAGTTTCCTTCAGTGCATGGACTCAGAAGGGCCAGCATCATAGACCTTGTTACTTTATCAGATGACCTGAGCAGAAGCTGGGAGTGCTGTGGAGGGCATAGCTGGAGGTAAATGAGAGGAAATAGGACAAAAATCTGTAGGAATTCAATATATATTTGTTCTGTTCCTGACAGAGCAATGTGTTTGCAGGAGACAACACTTGCAGCAGACTTCAGCACCAGGGTCTGCTTTGTAATGCTGGTGAGCCCCAACAGCAGAATTTCCTTGTGACATTTGAATGGTTAAACAGGTTTTGTTTCACAAACTAGAGGAAGTATTACAAATATTATTATGATTAATGGATCTTGTTATCCCATTCCCAGATGTGTGGTAGCTAATTTTAGCCAACATGCATCAACTCTTTGTGCAGTCACAAAGTCATTGGTTGTGAAAACACACCAATCTCTAAGGAATGTGCAGAGCTACAAGATGGGCACATGAATTTTAGATGCCTGAGACAGAGTCTCAGTGTCAATGACATGTCCATGCAACACATACCCAGAACCCAGTACAGGCAGTATTTGGGGGAGCTGAGTTGAGCAACTCTACAGAGCCCAAAATAACCATCGGGGAGGAGAACAGAAATAACATGCATCAGACATGCAGTCATTTTGGCTGAGCCCTGAATCTTTCATCCATTCCAAAGACAACTTTGTACATGACTAAAGGACAGGTTTGCTTTTGGAATGCAGCATTTACTGCTGATTTGAAGGGATGGTGCCACAATTGATAAACTTGACAACCCCAGTTAGCTGACCCCTCAGGAAGATTGTGACCCTAGGGGAAGATGGTCTTTGTCAATACTTAAGATTAAGCTGAGCTCCTGGGTGATGCTACAGAGGTTGCCTCCTAGGCATGTGATGGTGTTACAGCCACCAACAAATAGGAGTTTCTGGATGATCTCTTCAGTGACCCTTGCAGTTGGATCTCAGTTGCTGTGGATGAACCAGTGACCACTGTCACCATTTGTCACCGTCTGAGGAGGAGAAGGCCTGATGACTGAGGACAGGGGGGTTAAAAAAGGGTACTACTACTTGGTTCTGTCTTATTTCTGAAAACCTGCTGCCTTGATGACATTTGTGTACCTGTGTGTCTGCTGGCTTGGTTCTTGCAGATGCTCAGACTAAAATTAACCACTACAGCCACGAATTATTATGCATCTGAATGATTGCATAATCTAGCCACAGGGTTTAACCCACAACCTTGCCCCTGCTAAACTGATCCAGGCAGTCATTCCTGTAAAGGCAGAAGCATAGTAGGAGAGATCTGAGTGGATGGTGACTTTCTTCTCTAGCTGGTGTACGCTAATGTGAGAAAGCAATCAGACACAGGATTTCTCATCAAGTCCCAGTTAGGGTAACATACCATACAGGTGCTGAGCAGTCTGTGTCTCTTGTTCTTCATCTGACTTCAGGGTTTGCATCAGTAATGTCCCAAGTCAAGGTGGGAGTCATCTCATCTGAAATCAGATGTCTCCATCTGAGCTGGCCTTTATCATCAGTGAAGTAGGTACTTATAGGCATGAGTCATCTGGCCTCTTTGAAATGTCTGCATTGGGGTGAGGTGACTCACGCTCTTCCCATTTACTACAAAGGAAGCTCAAACCACAAGCTCAGATAACACCTCAAGATATTAAGACTAACCCAGTGGCTCAGTCGAACTCCTGGCCTGTCCTTTCTAAATAAAACAAAGTATTTGCCCTGAGAAAGATGTGTCGAATTCATGCCTAGTTAAGTGGGCACTCTCAAACTGGAAATAGCCCAGTTTCAAGTAAAGTATAAATATCATGGAAATACCTCCTGTCCCTGGCTTCTATAAAGGCAGCTGGCCAGCTATATTTTGCTGATGTTTTACAGTCACATCTTCCTGTTATCTTTTAAATCTATTTCTCCAGCTATCTTCTACTCCCGATGAGCTACTACTGAGACAGCAAATAAAACACACAAAAAGAGGATACAGCAAAGAGAGAAGCTAAGACATACTAAGACAACTAATTCTGCCAGCTGTATGAAAAAAAAAAAAGTGATTGCCCAAAGGATTTTTTTCACTTCTGTCCCTTTTCTCTTTTTTTTTCTAATAGTAGTTACTTATAACAGCAATAGAGACTTTTCCAGTAGAGTGATCTTAGTGGGCAGCGTCCATTTAAATTAAATTTTTCTAATCAAATAGCTAACTTCATCAAGCAGCCAAAATCAATGCTTTGTATTAGACACGGACCCAAACTCATTAAGGCTTTATTATTCAAGCATGCACCTCCCTTCAGCTTTTATCTCCCCTCAAGGGTTTTCATAGTAAAGCAGGCTTCTTTTTTTTTTTTTTTTTTTAATTAGCCCTTCTGTCCTGGAGTATTCTACTTGATTTTCTAGTATCCAGGGAAGTATTGTTTTTTTTTAACTACTCAATCCTTGAATAGAAAATTTTGCCTCTTAGTTCTACATTATCAGTGATAATAAAGCTTAGTGGAAGACATTTTGATAATGCAGAGACAGAAGTGCACAAAGGCAAAGCGACACTTCAAAGGAGCATTAGCTCTGATATAGGAATCTCATTTATCTAGCTGGCTCCTAAAGGCCAAGTTAGCAATTTGCGAGGGTGCAGCTCGCACGCACACATGAAGTGGCATGAAAGGCCTTTCACTGCAGCAGAGCTGCCTGATCCCAGTGCCCTTGAGCACGTGGAGCTTTACGAATGCTGTGGTTGTATTTTTATTTTCCCTTTACTTTCTTTATTTTCATAGGGAGAACCAACTGCTTGCTGAGCTGTTTCTGTGCATCTTGTGTGGGACCCAGAAATGGTTGTATAAGGATTATGGTTATTGTATGAGGTGTAATCTTCAGGTTTGCTGCTTTCCCATGTATGCTGAGCAGCCTGGGACTGCTCCCCAGACCACAACTGTCCATCCAGGTACATGTCTCAGTGTCAAGGATGCTGTGCCTTTGCTGCTTAACTGTGGTGTATCTCAACAGGATAACCACAATGCTCACATAGCAGGGTGTTATTAATCAATGTTTGTGTATTCAATGGGGATAAGTATACGTCTTATCCACTGGAAATACCACATGCACCTATTCAGGAACTACAATTTTATTAATAAGGGCATTAGAGCATGCTGTCCAAGGGACTCCTCAAAGCTCAGTCCACATGCTGGACCAGATTACTGTCAGTGACTGGTGAATCTGCAGGGTGGGTACCACCCTGTAGGAGCAGCAGTGAACCTGGAGCTGCTCACAGAGGCTCATCCCAGCATGCTGTCATCAAGACAGAAGGGCTCATCTGCTGTAGCAGCCAGGGCTCCCAGAAGACAAAGAGGTCTAAAACTGCTGTCATCTTTTCACAATAACTCAATGTGTGCCAGCCTTGAGTGCCAAGGCAGTCACTGCACGTCTGTGGCACAAAACAACCTGGTGCTGAGCTGGGTCAGACAGACACACCCTGGTAAATTTCCATTCTGGCAGGTAGCTAATGCATCTGTCTCCTTCCCTTTACCAAAGGCTTACACTTACCTTACTTCCGTGCTTGACAACTGCCAATGTCTCCATACCTTGCTGAAAAACTGGGATGTTAAAACAGAGCAAGAAGCAAAACTTTCACAAAGAGACAAGCTCAGGAGCTAGAGTATCTGGGAATAAGACATTTAGTGAATTTTTACCTCAGTTATTTTCAAACTAACCATCGTCACATGAAGAAAACTCAATGTGAACTGTCAGCAAATTGTTCTCCAAAGCAGGAGACAGTTTCAGGCAGTAACTTCGAAAGGAAACTGTTCTACTCCTTTTAGTGAAAGAAATGTCTGCAAGCAGCCATTTAAATATCTATGCAAATTAATTCATTCAGTGATCATTTTGCTCCTGCTAATGAGTTTATCCATATTCTCCCCAAATCCCCAAGGCCTGGAGAATTTAAGGTTGTGCACTGTTTTGGGGAAAACCACAATAATAGCAGATGAAAAATGGAATTTGTTGAAAGAGTGTCAAAGAACAGAAATTGGCCTGAAATGGCTGTCAGACTGAAAATTTTTGCCTCGATTTCTTGGTCCAATTAGCTCATTTTCAAAGTTAATTGCTTCTTAGTGTAAGCTTGTCAGAAGCAAGCTCCAGCCCAGCACAGAAGGCTCTGAATTGTGCATTAATTTTCATATGTACTCTGTATGTTTTCATATTTAAATCAGGTTGCCACAGAATTCCTGATCCATCCTGCCAGGACTTTCCCAACAAAAGACGACTTAAGGCAGAGCTTAGCACCATCCTACTCCCCAGGATGGAGTAGGGGTTTGGAGATAGAGTTTTCTTCATTCTGCATCACCAGCATGGGAGATAATTTCCCCTAAGGTTGTGCACGCTTTTCTGCCTCTCATTCCTGCAGGATCCACACATGAAGGGAGAGGGCTGGCAGCAGAAGCAGGTGGCTGGCTTTGCAGTGCCCCATGTGTACTTATTTCTCTTTGTTCTTCTATCTTTTTGTTCTCAATTTTTCCATGGGTGTCACTTTAGCAGTGGATTTTGGCATGTTGCCTCATCTGAATCTGTGTGATTTTGGTGAGCACAGTAAGCCAAGCCAGCTAACTCACGCACTTCTGGAAAGTTCTGTACCATAATGGACAGTAACTGGAAGTCTACAGAGTGGAGTGTCCCAGGTGCTTGTTCCAGCCTGTGATGGGGATTCCCAACCCCTCTGACTTGACAACTTACCTGCATGTGTAAGCACTTCTAACTCTGGTCAAAGCCACTCAAGGCTGCTTCTTGTCATAAATCACAGATCCTTGGTAATTTAAGGGGGACATAGGCTTCATAAATGTGTGACCCAGGAATTTCATGTGCTCTGTGTTCAGAAGGTGGCTGGCTGGCAAACTGAAGAATATGCTGCTTTTAAAATATGTGCCATGAATAGCATTTTTAATACAGATAATTTGCTTGGAACATTGCTAGCTGACTGAAAGGGAAGCTTCTCTTTTTAGCCAGACCATGGTTAAGACCATGCCAAATATACCAGCTATGCTTGGTACTAAAAACAAATACTTGCCTCTCAGGAACTCTTTAGATCATTAGCATATCTAAAAGTGCCTCAGGAAATAGGACTGCCTCAGGCCTTTAGTATCCACCTAGTCTACCATTCTGCTCCATGACAGAATCAATTAGAAGTAAACTAGATTTTTGACAAGAGTTTTTCTAGTCTGCTCTTAGAGACCTTTGGCAACAGAGACTCAATAAACACCTAGGCAATCTCCCCCAGTGTCTCACAATGCCTGGAGTTAGGAAACTTAATTTTCTGGTCTAAGTCTCCCTTGATGAAGTTTAAGTTCACTTTTCCTTGTCCTGTCTGTGGTGGAAAGACTATTCCCTGCCCAGCAACAACATGTTTGAGGGCTGCAGTTCTCATTCTAAATCATCTGTTTTCCTTTCTGTCTTACTAAGCACTGCCCATTAGTACAGTCTTTTCTTATTGATAGTGTTTAGACACTCCTACTCCCCTGGGTCATTGCTTTCCTTTGAATACTGAAATATATCAAGTGCTTTTGTTTTGGTGTGCTGGTAGATGCCAAGTACAGGTCTCTAGCAGAGCTGTGGTGCTCCCTGTGTCTTATGGATAACACCGAGTGAATCGACTATCTCCCACACGTTTTCACAGGGTGTGTTATCATCCATGCATGTTAAATTGGAAACTGTCACCCTTAGGTCTTTCTGCAGAGCTTCTGGTGGCTAGGAACACCGAGAGCTACAGAGGTAAAACGGCTCGAGCAGTCGCCTCCAGATCAGAGACAGGCGTGGGAACAGGCAAGAGGAGGTTGGTTTTAGAGAACGGCGTGAAAAGCAGGGAAAGAACAGAACGTGGGAATGCAAGTGTCAAGGGTTCACAGGAAAGCTCTCATCAGACTTGCAGCCAGTTCCCAAATCACTCTCCTGCATTCCAGCCCATCCTGGAGTTTTCTTTGTTTGCTCCAGACAAGCCAAAGCAGTTAATCTAGCACTCTCAGCCTTTAAGAGGTCCACGAGGTGGTGAAGGCCATACAATATCAAGTTCAGATACACACCTGGAGTCCTCCATGAGTGTTATTCTGCTGTGCCAGAGCACGGTTCAGAAGTGAAACCAGCCAGCAAAGCAAACACTCAGTGCTGTAGGGGTGTGTCAGGCTCACCAGCAGTCTCCACAGCACTCTGGCACGTCTGGGCTGAGCACAGCCCCCTCCCTCTCTCGCTGACACAGCCATGGGTCAGGGGGTACAGTGCTGCATTCAGAGAGCTCACAGCACAGTGTGGTGACAGCTTCAAGGCAGGGTCAGAGCACAGGAAGGATGACTGATGCAAACAAGGTGGCAGGGTGGGGAATGAGAAAACCGAACCTGGAAAGCTCTGACTATATTATGCTCTCTTGTTACCAATTTTCATTTGCATTGAGATGGCAGGTTTTTTTTCTAATCATTGCCAGCAGAGAGCATATTTCCTGACTATTTTGGAGTGGTCCAGCCAGGTAAGATGTTCTCATTGAAAGCTATGTTGCTTGGAAATGAGAAAGTCTGTGTTAGAAGAAAGCCACCTTTTTGTTTTTCCTTGGTGCCCTATTGTTTGTCAGGCACTGACAACTCTCGATGCCATTTGCACAGCATCCGTGCCTGGAAGGAAGGCGTACTCCAGTGAAGAGTGGCACAAGGCTGTCATCCTGGCTGCAGAGAAACAAAAGCTCCAGGAGGCACTGCTGTCAGGAGCAGAGGGGACATGGAGCCTCGCAGCTGTCACCCTCCGAGTGAAGCTCCCTATTCACTCACCTCCTGCCATCCACGCTCATCGGGGCTCCAGATATTCCCCCCTCCCTCTACTTGTCACTCATGAGCCCCAAGGGATGCTAATGCCATACCCTGTCCCCTGCAGCTCTGGTTTAGTAGGAAGCCTCACAGCAATAATTAGAAAATATTCAGGATTTGGTTTGGGTTTCGTTGTCTGTCTTGTTGTGGGTCTGCAGCAATGAGCCAGCTCCCGTGCCCCCAGCATGATTATTTATGAATGCTCCACAGAGACCAGGTCCTGTCAAGAAGTGATTAAGCCAAATGCTTGCTGGCTGCACCACTTGGCTCTTGTGGCAGTCATCCTCACTGATCACTGGCAGAACAGGATACTGCCCTTATTAAAATAGACTACCTAATTGCCTCCTCTGGGAAGGAAAGAGCTTCCAAACACATGCTTGGAAAGCAGCAGACCCAAAATCCCTGTTTATATCTCTATAAAATACATGCATAGGTGTTCACATGACTGTAGTTAACAGATACACATTGGCATGTGCACACAGGCATCAGAGAAAGGTGATAATGACATCTCGAGATCTCCTGCATTGTGCTAGGCAGTGGGCAGCTGATAGATGGTAGGTGGATCTCACCAGGCATCACAGAGATGACAGCTCAGTACAGCTGTGTAAGGAGGGAGAGCCAAGTAGCTGGCTCCCTTCACACTGGCCCCTGATGGATAGTCCCTGCCTTGCTGCCCCCGTTGCTACACTGCAGTGTCACAGACCTTCTCCCAGTTTGTGGTCCCACAGGCCAGCAGCTGGAGAGAGGCTTATCCCTCTGTATCTACAATATTTTGTGGTATTTGCACTCTAAAAAAAGCAGGAGCACAGCTTACCCAGTGTCTTGGAGCACTGCTATCAGTACTTGGCCCACTAATCCATATTTCTGCAGAGTGCTGAGAAATGGTGAGTGGTGTGGCCACCTCAAACCTACATCTCCTATCAGTCATGTATTCTAGACACCTGCTGTGGTGTCAGTGCCCTGATGAGGATATGAGAGGATAAGGATGAGGAGGAGACACTGAGCCAGTGACTTGTCTTCTGTTGTGCAGTAAGTGCTAACATCAGGAGTTTCAATACGTGATGGAGATGTATGTTTTCTCATATGAACTGTGAATTTATTTCCCTGTCTGTCAGGTCTCTCCTGTTCAGGACTCAATGCAGCTCCCATTCTGATGGCTACATGCCACTTCTCTGCTACTAAAAAGAAATTAGGCTAAAAAGAAAAGGGGAAGAAAGCCACTACAGCCATTTCTGGTCCCCCCCAGATGTCTGTTCTTCCACAAATACTAGTTGAGTGAAATTTTGGGTATCCACATCCTGTGTTAATTAACATATTCCAGCACTTGAGTACATTTTGGTGAAGAACTTAGTTGAACCTGCCTTCTGCTAGTTTTATTTCGTTTTCTCCTCCTCCTGTATTGGAGAAGAAAGTTAAAACCCTTTTCCTGTTTTCCATGGTCACATCACTTACAACTTCACAGACCTTTGGCATCTTCCCTCTGCATTTTCCCTTTTACAAGAAAAAGAGTGCCAGAAACATTTATCAATGTTAAGTTTCATCTGCCATTTCATCACCCGTTTCCCTTGCAACCATTTGCATTTGGTTTTGATTTTATTACACCTATTAATTCATTTTCCTACAGCCATTAACTTGAACTTTCACAGATGAAGAATGGGTATAACCTGGAGCCATGGCTCACGCACATCACAAGTGAGAGTCCTTCTGCTGTGTTGGAAGGGCTCTTCAAAGCAGGCAGCCTTGGATCTGATTTATGATGTCTCCAAGGAGAGCTTAATTTGTAACTCCTGAACAGAAATTCCTAAAGATTTCCGAAGCAGTTGGCCCCACTCTGCTGGCTGAACCTCATGCCTTGAAACAGAGAGGATCCACTCCTGGTAGCTAATACCTTTGGGAGAGGTGCAGGGCATTGATTGATGTAACTGGATATATGTTCTACTCTGCTATAGTGAAAGGGTAGAGCTTGGTGAGGCATGCAAGGTCTTGTTTTAACCCAGTTTTCAGAGGAAAGAGGCAGCTTGCTGCTCTGCCACCAGTCTGTGGTTTTTAAAAGCCTTAAAACACTGGTAGCAAAGGGCAGCTGTCCATGGGTTAGATACAAAAAGAACTCCTTTTGACCTAGAATGAAGTTCCACTCTTCCTAGTTTCACAGCATCCTGTGCCACTAGAGCAAAAGGATTTGTAAAAGTCTATAAATAAAACATTTACAAAAACAAAAACAAACAAAAAACACCACACACTGGAGCAGCTGCACTTCCACAAGCCTCTGTTTCTCTCTGCCATAGACACATCCCTTACGTGCCCAAAAGATGGGTGAGGTGAATGAGGCAAATGCTGAGCTGTGAATTCCTGAGCAACCCAGCCTGTTACTAATTACCATGATTAAATATTGACACAGTGACTGCACACAGGGCTCCCAGGCAGAGATCAGTACCCCTCTGCGGTGGCAGCAGAGAAATCCACACAAAGAAATAGTTCCCCAAGCACTTATACTGCAAGACCCCATCCTTCAATTATCATCCCCTGGGGACTGGCAGCATGTGTGAGAGCTTGCAGAGCTCTAGCAAGAGGCAAATGAGGGTTAGGAGGTTTCTGACCCCAAATCATTGCCTTTGGGACTCCCTTTGCTGCAGTCTCCAGCAGCTGGGTAGGCTGAGCAGGATGAGGCAGCACAGAGCGATCTGCTTCCCTGCAGCAAACACAGGCTGTTACTTAGAAGAATAATAGGGTCCTGCTGCTCTAGCTGCCAACCCCAGAGCATCCTCAGGGAAGCTCCCAGACTGACCTCCAGTCCCACTTGGCTGCCTCCCTGCAGGCCTGATAATTGCATGCCCCCATATGCTCCCTGAAGCATCTTATGCCCTGTCCTTTCATGGGTCTCAGTCAGAGATCAGGACAAAAGCTTGTGAACCTGCACTTGAGATTGCTCCTGTTCAGGAAAACATCTAATCCTATGTCTAAGAATGTCCTGCACAAGGATGCACAAACACACCCAAAACAGGAAGATTTTTCCCTAGAGACACTCTCTGCCAAAATACAGAAGCCTCAGAGGTCATAGCTCCTTCTTCTCTCTCCTCCTCTTCCCCAACACTTCTGGTTAATGTGCTGGGCTGTGTGCCAGGGGAGCAGATGTACTACAGCATGGTTTTTACTCCCATATCCTAGCCGTGTCCAGCACTGATTTTGACCATGGTCATTCTTTAATACAGCAGCTGACTACGCCACAAGTGAAAAATAAAATATGATCCCTTGCAATTGCAAACTGCCCAAAGCTATCTGAGCTCCTTCTCCTCTGGGAACAAGAAGCAGTATCTGTGAAGCTCCTCCGTATCCAGTGCATCTACTAGCCCAAACTGCACTCCTTCTTCATTAGATTTTCACTCTTTATCTCTTCAAATCATACTAGGCAGCTGCAGAAGCCAGGATGAATTTGTGCCAGGTCAGTACTTGTAAAGCAGCAGAATATTAAGTTTCTCAGCTTGACCCTGCTCTAGTGCTAAGGGTTTTAATGAATGCTGCCTGTTGCTCGTGTTAAGAACAATCACTTCAAAGTCTGAAGCTCTAAGGAGCATTTGCATTGTGGCTGAGCTTTCTCATCCTGATGCCAGACAGAAAAGTATATTTTATTTCAAAAGTGATGATGACAGAGGTAGCTTCTGAGATTATATTTGCAGGGAAACAACTAAGACACAGCCTGTATATTGATACAAAATGTTGCAAGGCATAATTTCTCCACTCCCCTGGTTTCACACTGCAGCATCCAGCAGCTTTGCCCCTGCAGGGTGAAGGGCTACAGCTGCTGCAGCTGCCGTGAGGCTGGATGGGACCACCCCGGCTCCAGCTTCCCTCCTTGCTCTCCCAGGAGCAGTGAGGATGGGGGAAAGAGAGAGGAAGTTATGCTGCAGCTTCTTTCCCCATGGAGTGTCAAAGGCTACAAAGACAGATGGAGGCAAGGGGCCAGAGAGGGGACTAAGGTACTGCTTGTGGTGGTTGCTTACCCCCTTCCAACGTACCTTCTGCTGAGGATAGCTCATGTTTAGAGCCAACGGCAGCCCTGAGAAGCACACACAGAACCTACTTATTTGGGATGGGGAGAGGAGGAGGAGAAGACAGGACACAATGTATTTATTATTCATCCCAGACATAAACAACAACCTGTTAATTACCAGACTGTAGCACATACAGCTGTAGCATACATGGTTTATACTGGAAACTGTGGTTTAAAGAAAATATCAAGGATGATATTCCTTTGGCTTCTGGTTTGCCTGTATGGAGCATGTTGTTTGACACTCTAGTACAAGCCAAGCACATTTCCAGTTAACCAGAACTTAGCAGGGAAGAAGCCTGAGACATCCCCCAGGTTTGCAGATGGGCTGGGAGAGGGGTCAGAGAAACTCAGTTTTGTTTCACTGCACTTCAGACCTTTCCCCTGTCTTCAGGGAAGATGCTGGGGCTGAGGGGATCATTTAAATCCAGGTATAGGTCCCCCACATCTGGCCTGATTGAACTGGTTTTTAGCAGCTGAGAGCTGCTCAGGGCCCAGCAGTAGAAGTGCTTATCCAGTGGGAATGAAGGGGAGAGTGATGTGGGAATTTGTAGAGAAGAAAACACACTTTGTCCTGATTTCTCCAGGTACTTTTGTAACCTTGAGACGAGTGAAAGTAGCTTCAGTTCTGTTCTTCCACTTTTTACGATATTTTAATAGTCATTAATTAACACAGTTGTGCATTCAAGTACTTGAACATTCGTGGTTTAGGTGTAACTTCAACCAACTTCAACCACTTGAGGATTGGGATGAACATCATTGTCCATAGCCAAACAGCTGTGAAACACCCACACACGAAGTGACACACCACCATCTCAGGCAGTCATTTGACTCACATTGCTTTCAGCTGTAGCTTCTTTTCTTGCTATTCCCCCACCCCTTAAGAATCCCCGCTTGTTACTGTGTCATCTCCAGATTTGGAGCCAAAAAGTAAACCAGCCTGGGTTAGAAATAACTTCATCTGCATGGAGGTTGTTTTCAACACAAATCAAGTCTTCAGTCTCTTTATTGTGTGTCTTGGCAAGTAGTCTCACTGACACAACCGAGAGAGCAGGGCTGGAAAGAAATGAGTGGGCAAATGCAGGATGAAGTCTCACTTGAGCTAGACCTCCTCCAGAAGTGTGCATGCCATCCAGGTGCTATCTCCTGCTCATGCTGCTGCTGCTGTGCACACAGGGGCTGCCTATTGCTCACACTCTTCAGAACCTGTGTGGGCAGCACAGTGGTAAATGCTCTCTAAATATGAGTATCAGCAACTGCTTTACATCTACTGAAGAGCTGAATGTATAATGGAGAAGGCAGTAGTCCAAGTGGTAGTCCCAATTCTTGCTGCTGTTGGTTTCTCAATGACTCTTCCCTAGTTCCCGTTTTTTTTCTAGCTCTACTTCCATTTCATACATTAAAACACATAACAAAGATTTTCTATCCTTGTTTATACAAATTTGTAGCCGGAACTTTAGTTATTGAAATTTAGTTATTGAAAGAATAGCATGGGCTTAAGTACAATTGGTCTGAATTTTCTGGTGAAATTAATCTGGATTTTACTCCCTTTCTTGAGAACAACTAAATACCTGGTTACCACCAGGTAACCTCTTATACCTCTACAAATCAAATGCTTATTGTCCACCTACATTTTTTCATCTTTCTTTCAAATCGCTTTTGTCTCCTGCTTTCCAGAAGAGAAAATTTCAAACGCTTAAGTTCAGCCTGTAAAAGTTGTTCATGAGTTGGCAGAGTGTGAGCTTAGACAAACGTCCCAGGCTATCTGTCACTTCAAAAGCCATCAGTCCAAAAAAACCAGAAGCTGATTTTACATTAAGGCATCCATGGCACATCTGGTCCTATAAATACATCATAGTGGAAACTTCTATAGATTGTCAAGGGGCAGGTTTGTATTTATGGCACCCAAAGAATAAAAAGAGGAAAAATTAATTTCCTGTTTTGAAATGGGTCTCAATTTTATCATAGGGAAAACTACATCACGAAGCTGACTGCAGTTTAATGTACACAGCTTTCTTATTTAGCCATTAAGCAGATTATTTTCTGCTGGATGGATGTGTCATTCCTTTGAATGTAATGATAGTCCCACATATACCATGACAGAATAAATGTTGAACTGTGTGAACCATTTAATCCCTATTGGAAAATGGAGTAAATCCTTCAAGCAGTGTAGGATCTGCCAGCAAAGTGATGGGAGCCTACAAAGGGTAGAGACAGCTTCTAGCAGAGCTGAAATGTAGGGATGTTGCTTTGCCAGCTTTGGCAGCAAAGCCAACTGAAGATGTTCCCATCCATCCTGTCCCCACCCCTGTCCCCATGTGCTGTCAGCCCCTGCTCCCTGAGTTGAAGCAACTGGAAAAATGAGCTGCTAACAGGACTGAGGTTTAAATCACGCCTTCAGAAGAAACCAGAAACCCGGTTGCCCTGGTTGGCCTTTAACTCAGCTCATTTCACGGTTCTGCAGACAGTTGTACCAGAGGCACAGGGAGCAGCAAATAGTGGACAGAGTCCCGGAACAAGCAATTAGGGAAGGGCTGTGGAGAAAACTTCCTACACTGGTGTAGAAGGGAGCAGGCGAGCCGAAGGATGTGGAGCTATGCCAGGGTGCCTGCCTTGGCACACAGAGCATGGCTGTGCCACCTCTGCACAGGAACGCTGGCTCACAGAGCTGTGCCTCACCCAGCTGATGACTCCAGAAGGGTTTGGTCACCACATGGCTTCTTGCCTGTGCCTTTGCCCAGCTTTGAGGTGGACTGTCCACTTCTCCTGGGTCACAGCCAGGTTATTCAAGGTCCATCCCTGTTATCTGCCCTGAGGCACCTGCCAGAGCATGCCAGAGCAGCATGACAGGGGACTCCACGACCCAGAAAATCCTGAAGATGAATGGAAGAGGCAACACCAAAACATACTTTGGAGTTCTCTATGCAGTCATAAAGCAATTGTTTAGATGGGCAAAAAGAGCAGGAGCTGGATGAAAACCAGCTCTAAGATTCACTGATTAAGCTGAAGAGAAAACTGGGATTTTACTCTTTTAGGAGGCTCTTGTAACCACTGAGCTACGTCAGTAAAATCAGCTTTAACTGTGTATTTTCACACAGATTTCACATCTTAACAAGTTTATCAATAAACAAACCCAGTGGCATTACTTAATATCTTGGGTGCTAACTTGCCAGGAGGTCAGAGCCACTGCAGAGGAACTAAGCTGGTCCTGCCCAGTCTACTCCCATAAGATGAAAATCCAGTGGGTGTCCCCAGTAACAGCCTACCTGCAGACCTGGGATACTTTCATTCCCTGCACTTTGTCAAAAATATGTATTTCTTTAAGAAATAAAGAAGATTCTTGCCTTTGGAGATGAGAATCTTAGAGGTCTTTTCCAACATTAGTGATTCTACAATTCTGTGATTATGTGGTTTCTGAGGTAACCCTCATGGTGTTAATGCAAGATTATATCACATGGAGTTGAAGGAATGCAGTCAATCACAGCAGAGGGGGGAATTAAACCAGACTGTTGCTGCTTCAAACATAGAGCAGGTCATCAGATCAAGTTGTTTCCTCCCCATACAGGGTTTTCTTCCATGGATGAGTCAGTCCAGATTCACATGGAGTCTCTCATATGGTACCAACAGGATATGAAAGAGAAAATAGCCAGGAGGGTCCAGGTCAGCCTCTGCAAGCTCTGTTTGCTACCCCACCTTCTGCTGCCCTCCAAGACTGATGGGGACTTGGCAAAATCCTGATGTTGTTGTAGTCAAGACAGCTCTACATGCAAGGCTGCTGCTCACTGGCTGCTGGCAGTGGCTCCTGCCCACGTGTTTGACTGGCTCTTCTGGCTGGCTGTGGTTTGGTGAGCCACGTCCCTGCTCCCACACTCCCTGCACTGGATACCATTTGCTGTAGTAGTATCAGCAATAGCAGACAGGTGTGGGAAAGAGGACAAGAGGACCTTCAAAGGATCCTTGAAAGCCACCTTAGCTAGGAGGGGCTGTGCTGTTCATCAGAGAGGCTGTGAACTGTGTCCTGTTTTGGGGGTGACAGTGGAGATGTCAGTAGAGATGTAACTGAGCATAGTTGTCCATTGCCAGGATAGCTAATGTGAACATTGGTTATTTCATCAGTCTTCTCTTTCTTCTTCTTGGAAGCTCTACTCCTCTGCTATCACAGCTACTGAATCATTTTTATGGGATATTGGGAGTGCAGATTGAGACTATTTAAGTACCACTGCTGGAAAAGAGTGCATGTGTTCTGAGAAATGACAGGTTGGTGATAGGCGTTGACTGGAAGATTTTGACTCTGCCAAAAAGCAGCTGCAAAGGCAAAGGAGAGCAGGGGTTCAGGGACCTGCAAGACCACATGAGCTGCCCATCAAACATGCTGGCTTCAGTGGCAGTAGTCAGAAGCATGCTCTTCACATCTTCTGTGTAATTTGCTTGCATGTCTAAATGTTGGATAAACAGCAGCAAGTGTCAGGCCACTGCAGATGATTGAATGGCTAAACTTGGTCACTTTGCTTTGATTGTAGTAACTCTCAGCATCATCATCCCATTAAGCAACCTGTAGGCCTGGGCAGGTCCCTTCTCCATGGGAAAGGCTTGCCATACAGTGTACAAACAGCCCTGTTGCAGGGCCTGGGAGGAAGGAGACTTTCAGGAAGTCAAGGAAGTCATTAGAAAGGAAAACATGATTTTTATTGTTCTGAAAAGAACAGTTGGTGGTGAAAGCTCTAATACGTGATAACATGTACATGTTCACGCAAACAGACATGGTGACAAGCTGTGCCAAGGGTGCAGAGGACTTTAGCCTCAGAGCTACAGCAGTGTCTCCCTCACAGAGCAGCAAATAGCCCTGTCTGTTCAGTGTGGTGGCTGGCTGGCTGTGGAGCACTGTGGCAGCAGGATAGTGCATAGTCTTAAGGATTTGGGGTCCTGCTAATGCTCTTTTTGCAAAGGTTGAAGAAGCTGAGTGAAGGACGAGGAAGGGGCCAGAGGGGCAGTGGCTGCCACTCATTGCTTGGTTCCACACTGATGACTTTTCTTCTCTCCAGAAACACTCCCATTTTGAGATGTTATCTCCACAACTTCTTACATATTTCTGCACATGTAAGTGTTTAGCGGTGGATCTGGCAGTGTTAGGCAAAAGGCTGGACTCAATGATTAATTAGAGGCCTTTTTGAACCTTACTGATTCTAACCCAGAGATGGCAAGCCTATCCCCAGTTTCCCTCCTGAGCTCTTTTATGTGCTGACGGATGAAACCATGTTCCTGGGGTCTTTGCTGATCTGCTGCTGCAATGCAATCTATCTTTTAGCAGGGATGCTGCACGGGGTCAGTTACCTGATTGCTCATCTCTGCCTGGGAGCGTTCAGGTAGTGCTGATGAACCCTGGTTAGTGATCACATTACCAGTTCTGCAGGCAATGCCCTCCCTTTTTTTTGGATGACACAACAGAAAACCTGTACATTGACAAGACCTAAAGGAATTTAGCAAGAGCCTTGCCCTGGTGATTCCCATAAAGGTGCCTCCTGCTATCCTGAAGAGCTGGAAAAACACACACTCATACAGTTGGAGAGGTCTCAGCAAACATTTCATTATCCCATTTTGTGTCTGCAGCTCATGGATTACTGCATCCATAAAACTATCATGCCCTCAGGCTCAGATATTTTGCAATGGCAAGGAAGGGTCCACAGTCTGCGCTTTGTAATTTAGGTTTTGCATAAATAATTTTATTGCAGCCTGCTACACTGACTTTAGAAGGCTCAAAAAACAGAGCTGAATTCATCAAGGTTAAGGCATTCACTTTCCATAGCCAGAGGCACACGGAGGAGGAAATATGTGACCAGCACCTCATTGACCACCCTAGGCATGGCAGCCTAAGTCATTAACAGCTGGGGGACACATCAGCAGCCTTTTTCATGAGATGATGTGAGCTGGGCACAAATTCACATGCTCAGCTCCCAGAGCTGCCACTCCCCATCACTGCTACACGACTCACAGGCAGCTCAAAACCTCCCGATAAGGGGTTTGCAGAAACAAAAAGAAATATAGTGAAGAGGGAGTAATAGGATAATAAAAAAGAAAAACCTTCAAGAAGAGACAAAATAAAAGTTTCTAAACTTTTATTAACCAAACCAGACAGTGTGAAGGCATAAAAACTGGCACTGTTTTTCTGTGTGAATCGCTGCATTTCTAGCACTATGTGTCCTCCTGAACCAAGACTGCAAGTCTCTGCTCTTTCCTACAGTTGAGCATATGATCCTTAAGGATGCAGAAGAAAATGGAGAGCTGTGCTTGGATCATTTCCAGCTAATCAACAGGGAAAGGGGCAGCCACAGACCTGAGTATGCTGACCGAGAAAAGCTGGGGAGAAAGAGGCATATTTTGCCAACTGCACTCCCAGTTATTTAGCCTGTAGCTGGGGAGAGGGTGAGCAGTGTGTAGGGCGAATGCAAGCTCACATACACTCAAGGTAACTCATTTTCTCATTACTGAGAAATGTGATGCACATGTTGGCAGTGTCCTGGTTTCAGGTCTCCCCGCTGACCGGGCTGCTTGCTGCAAGGCAAAGACATGGAATGCATGGGCAATGTCTGTGCTGACTTGACATGGAATGACTGACTGTGACCTGCTTGTGAGCTTCAAGTCATTTCAATGTGGCAGAGATTGGCTCCCTTACACTGCTGTTCCAACCCCAGAAGCTGAAAAAGTCTAGGAAAAACTCACCTCCACCTCCAGTCCTGGGCCGAGGTGGCAGGTAAAATGAGTGCCTGCATGAAGTAGGCTGGGATTGCAAGGATCTGGGCAAACAGAGGTAACATCTGATCAGCAGCTGAAGCGTGGCTGAGGCCAGCATGGCACGGTGCACACATGTGAACACTGAAAGCAGAGCAGTGTGACCAGCAGCCACAGCACTGCAGCACTGCATTGCTGATGCACACACACAAAGCACGGCTGGGGCAGAGATTGCTCTGCTGGGACATTGCTTTGATGCTGTACAGTCCAGCCGTGATCCCAGAAGGAATGGGTACCATTGGAGCCAAGAGATGTAGGCAGCAGCTGCCACTGCCCCGTGCAGCTTTGACAATGCTGGCACCCCTCTTCCAGCTGCTTCTTCCCCTTGCTTCATGTTCTCAACCTGTCTGCCTGCAAATGAAAAACCTGTCTCCAAAGCAGGACTTCCTGCCCCATGAGCTGATTCTTTTCTTCCCCAGCCTGATCCCTTCTCTAGCAACAGCCAAAATTGCCTGAGAGAAAAAACAGGGTCTCACAGGCCAACAGCAAACTTGCTTTTATCATTCCTGCAAAGCTACCATCAGCTAGAGCTGTTTCAAAATGTAGGCTCTGCTGACCTCTAGGGGACTGCTACAAACCTAAAAACATAAAGGCTTCATATCTCATGGCATGTTACAGCCCTTCTTCACAGGCTCCTCAGGAGCCCCTCGGTGGGGATAACACAGCTGACACAACCCACTCCTGGTCTCTTCAGCACTACTAGGAGCTGTAAATAAAACCCTGGCTCCAACGTTGCCTCTTCCATCTTACCTTTATGGCAGCAATACCTCAAGAAATGTGTGCAAGCAAGGTTAGGTTGTCGGGGAGATATTACCTGCTATCAGACTGCTTCGTGTAATTGCTGCTTTTCAGCATGGAGAAGCACGCTGGGAGTTTGTGGCTTTCAGTATCAGTTTGTCTAATAAAAGGTATAAAAGCCTTGCCTTGGTGTCACATGTACAGCACTACTCAGTGAAAAGCATGGATGCATACACCTAGGCATTGGAAATAAAGTTAAATGTGCTTTTTTATAGCATTTCATCACTCAGTAAACAAGTGGCAGAAGCAAGAACCTTGTCATGGAGTAGAAGGAACATAAAGAAAACGTAAAATCTGATGTGCTCCTTAAAAAAGCACATGGTGCTGCCAAGGGCAGTAACAGCATTTCCCAGCTGGCTGATTGAAGACAGAGGTGGGGAACAGAGCATTAGGCAGGAGTTAACAGAGGCAGTACACAGCCTACCTCTAATGGACCTGTTCTTGATACAAAGCCAAAGCCTATCATAGCCCTAGAGTATCCTAATTTCTTGATCTGGGGAAGGTGTGACATAACTTTGGAGAGCTAGAGGGTGGACAGATTTGAGCTGGGAAAAAAAACAACCTGTGCACATGGCAGTGCCCCCAGGTGCAGCCACCACCTTGTAGGGCAGCTCCCCACCACAGCAGGGCAGACGGTGTCCCTGGGCTGAGGTCCATGTTAGCAGACAGCTGATGTCTAAACCATTTAAATTCACTTGACCTTCTGATGCAGGAAGAAGCCCATCCAGCAGACCTAAGAGGGCAGCAGGCTCCAAGCAGCTGAAGAGGTGCTTGGGAATAGCACTGCTTCTGCAAGGGCAGCTGTATCTGTAGCCAGAGCCTAACTGTCCCAGTGGCTTCCACCATATGCAAAGGTCTCTCAAGAGGCTGTGAGGCCCCTGCTGTCAGGATCACGCTCCAACATGAGGGAGGCAGTCCTGGCAGGCACAAGAGTGACTTTATAGGCAGCACTTGGGGTTCTGGGCACACCAGAGGGCATGTACTTTGTGTGCTCCTACTCAGTGTTCATGCCCTGGAAAGTGCCAAAAATACTTTGGCAAATGCTAAGTTAAAGCACTTCCTCTTCCATGGGCTGGAAGATGTCAACCCACAGAGGCTCATGACAACAGGTAACGACTGACTTGACTCTTTCAACTAAATCAGGGTGAGATGATGTCAAAGCAGCAATTAAGAGTGAAGTGTTTAAAGAAAAGAGACAAATTATTTAAACAGAATCACCATTTTCATTTTAGCATCGTAACATGTCTCTTAATTAAAACAGATGTCTCCCTATTCTGTGCAAAACAGAAAAGGACCTGCGAGGTCTGAAATACTGGCTCATATACAAATACTACCACCAATTCCTGGCTTCTGACAGCAAATCCACTGCCTCAGACTGTGCCAAACCAAACCACCTGATGATTCTGGGTCCATCAGGGCTGGCTTTGCAGTGCCCAAAGCTCAGATGACATAATTTTCTCCTCCTTACACCTGTAAACACTGTGTTATCCAACCATGTACCAGCAGTGCCTGTGAAAGTTAAGCCTGTGCCGCATGCATTGTAGCTGTGTTTTAGCCCCTCAGATTCACAACTGAGTTGATTTTGCTCACAGAGAAAAGACACCATCAGTCATCAGAGTTTGGTAAGCTCTTTAATGGGAAGCTCATGGTGTAATGACACTGCTGGATTTGACACCTTGGTGGTGGAGGAGGAAGGAGGATCAGAAGGCAGGCAGTGCTCCACTGAAAGCTTACTCCTTTGAAAAGTGCTGAACAAAAGGGCAACTTCTTTTGCTGACTCCTTTCACAGCTTTATAGTCCCAGACAGAGAGGTCTTCCAGCCAGAAAAATGGTGGAAACCACACCAAAGACAGCCTTGACATGGCATGGCACAACATGATTTCTGCTTGATGTGTTGAGGGATGACTAGTCCCTGCATTAGTAAAGGAAAACTTGACAAAAGAATTGCATTGACTGAAATCCAGAGCTGATATTTCTACCACTGCTACCCCTGAAGATGAAAGCTTTCTTTACATGCAGAGTTACCACAGATCCTTACCTACATGAGCAACAGCATGTTGGTACAAAAAGAGAATTTCAAAGTTCAACATATTTTACATGAAACCAGTAAGCTTCATTATAGTCAGCAATAACTGGCTCAAAGAAGTTTGGGTTTTTTTCTTGTAGACAAATGAAGGCCCTTTTTGTTAATCTGTATTTTTTTTTCTAATGTCCAAGCTTGTAATGACAGAGCAGTGCTACGCAGCTCTGTATAAATTAGGGTTTGCAATAATGCACATGTGCCTTTAGGGACTGTCTTTATTTAAAAAAAATCAGCAACGAGAAAAAATTCGAACACAGATCATGTAAAAGACAATCCGGCTCACTGAACAAGTAAATGTAGTTAAGTGGTTTCCTCTGCCCACCTGCCACAGACATCAGACACCAACAGTACAACTAAGTCTCAGAAGTCCAATGAAAACCCAAAGTGACAAGGTCTGCCCTCTAAGGACCAAATTTAAGGATTCTATTTAAATATCTGCATTGGAAGTGATGTCCCCTGAGCCTTCAGCTCCATGGCTACCCTGCAAGGACGATCTCAAGTCCAGCCTGTTACAGGGCCTAGGGGCTGCTGCCCTGAGTCACTACTGTCTGGCTCTCACACAAAGCCTTCCCAGCTGCAGCTGTCTGCAGAGACAGACTACTGGGGAGGGGAGGTCCTGCCAGAATTAAACACATAAAACAAAGCATTTGCCTCTGCTCAGCAATTTACAGAAAGGGGCATCCAGCTAATGCCCCTGAAGGGATCATTCCCAATTTCCCATGTCCTCTGGCCAGACTGAAAACAGCCAGCACTGAGAACGAGACCTCCCAGTGACGAAGGCAACCAGACAAGTCCCATTTTCTGAATGCCCAACCTGGAGAGCTTCAATGGATTATGATTTTCAGAGACTGGATTATCTGGCTAGAGATAACTGCCTGTGAAAAGATACTGGGTTTAGCACCTAAAATGACTGCTGCCTTCTGCACAACCCTTGTCTGGCATGGACCACTCACAGGTCCTCAAGGGATAACACATCTCCCATGCCACCTCATCCCCCTGTACAGAAAGGACAGTGTGACTCACACTGTGCTGAGCTGCAGCTCCACTGATGTACCTGGCTGCAAGCTGTGGGAGGTAAGAGGTGTTTCTCTCCTCCCTCCTGTGCTTCCCTTCTTCTGGGAGTGAGAACTTCTGCGAAGAACAGAATGGTAAGGATGGACAGGAGGGAAGTATGGACACAGGGTAAGGATGCAACCTCGCCTCCTGCCACTGCTAAAGCTAACACTGAGTAAAACAGCCATAGACATCAGCCCTGGATCCCAGACAAAGATCAGGAAAGATGCTGAAAGAGGCTGGGAATATGTCCTGAATGGCAGCTTTCTGAAACAATGTCCACAATGTTTTTGCAATCATTTTTACTGGCACAGTCTCATGTTCCACCTTGCAGAGGGGTAAAGGGCAGGGATCTACTCAGCAATGTTTCAGCAGAAACTCCTCCCCGCTGCCCCCAGCCACCATCTCACACAGCACACCTTCCGTGGGAACAGTGACAAGATGCAAGCAGCTGACATGCATGTCACTGATGTAGGAAAACTATCTATGGCTATACCTAGAAAAAGTGGCATTCTTACAAGCATGAGACTTTCAAAGGCACAGCATGGAGGAAAACTGCCTGGAGAAGAGCCAGGAGCAGGGCAGGAGGTGGAGCTGGTAAGGATTCAGGTCATCATGCTCAGGGGTGAGCTATTCCCCCCATTTCTGTGAGATAACAGTCTATTTTTTCTCTCATGAGCAAGTCCTTTTAAGAGATGTTACTATGCACCTAAAAAAGGAGCTTCCTGCACCCTGACTGCTGCTCCTACTAACTCACACAATATCATAGTGCTGGAGAAGAGGAATAGGCTTTTCAGTTTGCCTTCTTTATCCCTTTCTCCCTCAACCATCTCAAAGCATTAATCAGGTAGGACACTAACAGGAAAACACAAATGAGCTCAAGGCCTCAGTAGTGTCCAGAGGGGCTTTTTTATAAACTGCATGGGTTCAATATGCAGATACCTGGCAGGATGGCTTTGGCTGTCTCAGAAATCTCAGCATCTCTCTCTCTGAAGGGACTTTGCTCGCTCTTGCCCCTGCACTCATTACAGTTCTGAAGTCTGCCTTTCCATCTGGCATCCCATGTATTTGTCATCGCCCAAGCAGCACTCTGCTGACTGCATTTGTGCAATTCATACTCAGAAGCACCAGTTCTGCAAGAGGCTCTGCTCTGCTGTATTTACATAAAGTTAGAGCATAAAATACCCATGAGAAAGGCTGAGGGAAAAGGGAGACCCTTCTGTGTCCTTTCCTTACTGTTTTGCACTGAGGATAGTGATATCTCTGTGCATATCTCTGCTCACCCACAGACTGAAAGCACTATAAACACTGCTGGACAAATAATACTAACAGTCCCTTTTACAAAAGGCTTAAGGTAGGACTTTCAAAGGAGTTACCCTGCTCCTGCCAAATTTTCCAGAGGCCTGCATGCATAACCAAAGGCCTGCATTGAATTCTCAGAGACTGAGACCCACCTTAAGCTCAGGGCAAGGCAATGGCAGAGCTACAAACCCACATCTCACTGAGTACCCAGGTTTGCAAGCATTTATGCATGTGTTGGCAAATCTTGTGTCTCAGTCTGGCAGACTAGTCACTGGGTCATGCTACCCTGATTAATTATTGAATGGCTACTAACTGCAATATGTGTTAAGAGGGAGGGAAAAATAAAATACAAATGAAATACAAAAACATTTCTTAGTACAACCAAAGCAGTTCCACACCTCTTGGATCATTTGGCAAGTATGGAAAAGTAACACAGTAATACAGAAATCTATTTGGTCAAAGTAAGGAATCTTTTTTTTTTTTTTTATAAAATACATTCTATATTAACGCTCATTCACATTTATTACATGTAAATTAATTTTTTAATGTATAAAATTCCAGTTTATTCTCAGTGCTGTCTGGTCATGCTTCAGTTCAGCAGCAGGGCTCAATTCGGCTCCTAGCAAAGTAGGAGGAAATGAGATCACTCAGCTTTCTGCAGGACCAAGCCTCACACATCCTCTGGTCCTGCAGGTCCTGTCTGAACAAAATCTCACTGGCTTCAGTGGGAGTTTTTCAGGGGAGAGCGCTGCAGAAGGGCAGCACTTGCAGTCTGTGTGGAAGTCACTCAAATGGCATATGACATTCCAAAGAAAAAGTGAGTTACTGAATACAGAAAATAATAATATATCTACATAATTTACAGCATTGTTTGGTTGCAACTGTATTAATGCTCAACCACTCATTAACAATTCAATCAATACGCAGGGAAAGGTAGCAGAGTGCAGTACACATTACAACCTCCTGCATGCAATTACAAGCACAGGGTCGTAGTCTTTCCTCATTTCATGAATTCCTGCTTATCCTGCTGCCACCAGCGCCCAGTTCCCACTGAGCCTCGTGGAGTCAATCCCTCACAGCATTTAGGCTGGTCTACACCTCCGCCACAGGCCTCTGACACCATGCAAGGTGCATTTAGCAGCAGGCCCTCAGCTACTACCCATGTCCACCCTGCACCCTCCCCTCTGCTGTGCCAGCACTTGTCTGTGCAGCCACACGCTGAGCCAGATGGTGAGACCAATCCAGCTGGAAGCCTGCCTGTCTGTAAAAGGCAGAGGGTTGTGTCCCAGTCAGGCCGGGCTCGCAGCCCAGCTCACCATGCAGGTGTGCGTGGGGTGCCTGCACCTGCACACTGGCGCCAGCCACCTGCCCCTCCAACAAATGGGTGCAAGTGCCCAGCAAACCTGAACAGCAGGACTTTGCCTCCAGTTTGCACTACTGTAAATTGATCGCTTGCATTACACGAGAGCAAAGTCAGCCCCGTAAGATCTACTTCTGTGAGCCACAACAGAAGGGTTGGATCCTATGAAGAGAAAGGTTCTCCCAAAGGAAGGCTCTGTTTAAGGTTATAGCATCTGTCCTAGCTGGAGAGGAAAGAAAAATTTAGGGGCTTAATGCAGGGATGGAAACCACTGGTCTTACACTTTATTTCAGTAAGCAAAAAGCCTATTGCTGCTGTACAGTGTTATACAGTGAACTGCCACAGTTCTCACGTCACTAGTCCATAGAAAAGGTGCTGCAACTACCATGTCTATGTCTGCATGCTGAAAGAATATACAAAGTTGCATTAAGCTCTGTTTTTCTTCGACTTTGCTTTTTTTATATTCTTAAACTCTTTTTACAGTGTTGCAGACACTTCTGTGCAGACTCAGGTAACACATATTGTCCCAGTTATGGAAGATCTTTGCCTCTGATAGAAAAAATTATGTGCATCTCTCAAACCACCATCATAAATGTAAACCATCAAGAAAACTTGCTCTCTTTAGTAACCTTGGAAAAAGTCTCTAAAAAGTCTATTGAAAAGAGGACATCATTAACAACAGGGTTTTCAAAATGATGCAAGTTGTTTACAGGAGTTGTCCAAGCATTTTCTCTTCACTCATTCTTTGTTTTTATAAAGCTAATTCTGTATAAAAGGGCTTTTGAAGCATGTGACCTTCGTTTCACAATTTTTAAAAAATTGGAAAAAAGGAGGAAAGGAGGAAATTTAGAAACATCTTTCTTGATTGTGGAAAACAGCTGTATTACAACAGAATTACCTTTTTTATATTTTCGGTACAAAAGGCAAGTAAACAAAGAGACCCTGCATCTTCACAGACTGGCACTCATCCAAGCTACTTGGAACTACATAAAACAGGTAAAAATATGAGGGGTCATCTTCTCCCTCATACTAAGACCCTCGTCAAACCCCTCGGGGAGCAAGTCCCCTGGTAAGTAAAACCTCACTAGATTTTACATCAGCTGAAGCAGTATTTCAGCTCCCCTCCAATAAGGTGAGACTAGCTCAAAGGCCCAGGAAGAGGTCCAGCATAATTTTAAGAGCCAGGTGCTGGTTGATACCCTTATGGCTTCAGTGTTAAGTTGCATTCAAGTTGCACTCAAGGAAGATCCTGGAAACTACAGGCCTGTCAATCTCACTTCTGTGCCCAGTGAGATCATGTAAAATATTATTCTGGAAGGTATATAAAAACATCTGAAGTACAGTTCAGTCATTTGTTACAGCCAGCATGGCTTCATGACGACAAAGTCCTGCTTGTCAAACCTGATTCCTCTTCATGACAAGGTATTCCACCTAGCTGATTGAGGGAAGCAAGTTGATGTAATATATTTGGAGCTCAGTAAAGCTTTTGATACTGTATCAAAAGTATCCTTCTGAGGAGAATGTCCAGCACACAGCTGGATAAACCTGTCATGGGGATTGGTGAGTGACTGGTTCACAGGCTGGGCACAAAGGCTTACAGTAAATAGGGTGTCATCAGACTGGCCATTTGTCACCAGCGGGGTTCCACAGGGCCCCATCCTCGGCTTTTCAACATCTCATTAACAACCAGGATGAAGGACTTGAAGGAATAGTAAGTAAGTTTGCTGATGTCACTAAATTGGGAGGAGCTGTCAACTCTCTCAAGGACAGAGAGGCCCTGCAGAGAGAGTTAAAAGAGTCTTGACAAATTAGCGATGGGCAATCACCAACTGTATGAAGTTTAAGAAAGTGCTGGATTCTGCACCTGGGACAGGGCAACCCTGATTGTGTGTAAAGACCAGGGAATGAGAGGCTGGAGAGCAGCGCTATGGAAAGGGACCTGGGAGTTCTGGTTGATGGCAAGTTCAATGTGAGTCAGCAGTGCCCTGCAGCCAGGAGGGCCAAGCATGTCCTGGGGTGCATCAAGGGTAGCACTGCCAGCCAGGCAAGGGAGGGGATTGTCCTGCTCTGCTCTGCACTGGGGCAGCCTCATTTCAAGTGCTGGGGGCAGTTTGTGGTACCACAATGTAAAGAAGGCATTAAACTATTTAGAGAGCGTCTAAATGAGGGCAACAAGGATGGTGAAGGGTCTGGAAGGGAAGCCTGGTGAAGAGTGGCTGAGGTCACTTGGTTTGTTCAGCCTGGAGAAGAGGAGACTGAGGGGAGATCTCATTGTGGTCTTCAGCATCCTCAGGAGGGGAAGAAGAGGGGCAGCTACAGATCTCTTCACTCTCAATACCAGTGCCAGGACCTGAGAATGGCCTAAAGCTGAGTCAGGAGAGGTTTAGGTTGGATATCAGGAAAAGGCTCCTCACCCAGAGGGTGGTTGGGCACCAGAACAGTCTCCTCAGGGCAGTGGTCACAGCACAAGCCTGATAGAGCTCAAGACGCATTTGGACAACACTCTCAGGCACACAGTGTGACTCTTGGGGTGTCCTGCACAGGACCAGGAGTTGGACTCAAGGATCCTGATGGGTGCCGTCCAACTCAGCATATTCTACAATTCTATGGTTCTAATGCACAATGCCACAAGGTTTGAGTAATAATTTGGCAGTGTATCAAAACCAGCAAAGCTTGAAGTTAGTTGTCATGCAGAAGTGGGATAGACAATGGCTATTTTTTACTTGATTTTTAAGAAAGCAGCACTTGCCTTTGGATCACATGGTGTCAGAGTACCACAGTTGGTTATAATGTGTGCTGCTGGTGCCAGTTACTTCCAGTTATCAATTCAGCACTTGGAAACACAGGTGTCAGTGAAATGACATCAATATATCTGACACCCCCCAGATTTTCTATTCTCATTATTTTTGTTGTGCCTCCATACACACTTCTGCAGCACCAACCCCTACTAAACTACTGTTTTTCAGGAGAAGGCTCTCCGCGTTTGGTACTTTGTCAAAAACCTATAGCTGTTGAACTAAAAAGAGAAGCGCAGGATGTGTTTGCTCTCTGCGCTGGTTTCCTTGGGAAGGTCACTGGTGAGGACTGGGCACTCTTCCCACACACCTCCTACATTCTCAGTACTCTACATTCATGTCAGCAAACACTACTCTCGAACACAAATCGAAGAGACAAGTCAGCAACGAAACTACTTCTAGACTGATAATGGCAGAATGCTACCAAGACAACTCCATAGAAAACCCACTGAAGCAGGAGCAAAATTCAGGTCACTTCTTAGCAAAGCTCATCACAGATTATTATTTTTTTTTTTGAACCATTTTGTGTAAAACTTTTATCTTGGCAGTCAGATATCCCCTTGTGATGTGCTAATTCAAACAGGCTAATGTGGGACCACCTGACCCCACCTGGTACCAAAGGCTTCTGAATTTTTTTATAGCTTCTCAGAAAATCACTGCTGACTGACACCCATCTGTTGGTGATCGGCTTCTGGTTCCTCTTCTTCCACATCTGCGTTATATTCTTCAAATGCATCATCATCAACATCTGGAAGCCCAAGTAACTACAAAGAAGAGAAAATACTGTGTAACAGTGAATTACTCACTTGTGCAGCTTTGCTGCAAATCTTCACACAAATCCTACCTGCACTTCTTAAAAACCTCAAACCTTGGAATAACAGTACTGCATAATGATCTTGACTCTCTCTCTCTCCTGGGATAAAGAAAGATTTGAAAATGCATCGTCACGCCAAATTAAGAGACCGGAAGATAAATAAAACCAAAACAAAGCACTTGCAAAAAGCTTCGCCTTCCTCCCTGAGGTCACATTATGAATTGTTGAGTGTTTAGACTTGGCAGCGGTTTAACTTCAGAAAGAACCATGATAATACTGGAGCAGTAGTTGTCTTGGTTTAAGTTTGTTTTTTGTCAGCCCTATAAAACCCAAAGAAGAAAACACCTTCATGAAGGACTGGCTAGTGTGGAGTCCCTAAAAACCCAACGAACCTGCCATGTCATATGCTTCTCTTGAACCCTTCACTCCATCACACCAAAGTCTTACATGCTGTGTGAAGCCCTTGCAGCAAGAATTACTGTGTATTCCACTGAAATATTGTCGCTTTAAACTTCTGCAAATTAGATTTGGGCTTGCAAGGAACTGCCAGCCCCTCTTCCCTGGACCATGTTTGGATGCCTCCACCTGATGGCTCCGACCACTGCAATGTCACCACTACATGCAAAGGAGCCAACAGCCATGTTTGAACTTCTTCGCTCTCCCCCAAAAGGTTGCCAAGCCAACATAAGTCAGGAAGACAGATACACCATGTAACAGTCAAAATAATTCATCTGTTGTGGAAATTTTATATTAGAATCCTGCACTAACAGCTATTAATAGCCACAAAGCAAAATCATAGGCCAGGCATTACTAAGAATACCATGTATTTAGCTTGCTAGGGCTGGAAGAGCAGCACAGATGCATGTAACACCCTCTTTGGAGAGTGATGCAGCTGTTAGCTCTTGAAAGAGGCAAAGCCCAGAAAAATCTTGAGGAGGGTGACACTCTTTAGGTGAGAGCATGGAAATGAGAAGGCTGCAACGAGGCAGATTTTCAGGGACCTAAACTAATTCAGTCTGTGATCGACATTCAAAATTATTCAGTGGACATAAATACAAGGCATAGAATTAGCTTCTGGGTGCAATGAAGCTTGTACTCCTCACTGTCACTGGGAGAAAATCAGATTTTTAGTTACAAGGTTTCTTTGGCAGGGAAATGGAAGGAGAATTTGCTGACTAAAACACCTCCTTTGCATTTTAAAAATACTTATGGAGAGACCCCAAATGGAAAACATTCTTGTTTTCCAAGCAGAACAAAGTAATTGTTCCTATGCATACATATTTTACATATAAAATGCTTAACTGAACATGAACTGCTCAGTTCATTTTCAGGATGCGGGGGTTTTACTTCGTGTTGAAGCTAAAATTAAAATATTCAGTTTTCAAAAGGCAAAATCATGGACTCCTTCTAGACTTTCTTATACACCAGTATTATTTTTGCTAAACTAATCTGGTATATTCAAATTAAATGTGAGTGTTGTACTCCTGTTGGTATCACCTGGCAGAAAGACTGCGGGTTTTTTACCCACCCGTGGTCATAATTCCTCTTTGATTTGCAAGGAAATGAGTCACATGAATCTTCATTTTATGGGATACTGTACTGCAAAATTAGCGTGGAAAACACAACATACTCCACAAGAACTGCGAAGACATACACAATCCCAAAGGACATCCTGCTTTTCACACATCCCCTCTCTTCACCATCAGGAAATCCAGCTCCTCATTCCCTGGAGCAGTGTAAATCAGAGTGATGCTGTAGACTTTAGTGGTTTTACAGAGGAAGAATGGGAGTGGGATGGGATGGAACAGAATGGGAGGCTCCTCCAAGGGAGATGCAGTTTTATTCTCTCACTTTATGACCCTCCAAGGCACCAAGGACCATGCAGGTCTTACTTTTAGGTGTCACATCCTGTTTCTTCCCACAGGATTATGGTGGCTCCTCACTGCTGTTAACCCCTCTGTTACTGCTCTCTGGACTGCACTGACAAATCAGCCCACACCTTCAACACAAGGAGGGAGGATCAGCATCCAAAGCACAGGGAGCACTACAAACATTGGGACAGAACAGAATGAGGGTGTAAAAAAGGTAAGGACAAAGTAAGACAATGAAGATGGCCTGGGCTGATCCTAGATTTCCTCCCACCTTGTCTTCTTTCCCACACACTAGTTTCTGCTTCTAGTCCATAGCTCTTTCATATATTAAAGTATCAGCTATGCAGCAGACTTGAAAGGACTTAACTGGAGTGGAAAACAAAGAGAAAAGACATAAAACAGAAAACTGTTGTAGAAAGAGAGAGCTGATCCATCAGCAGAAAAACCAAGGGGAACAAAACTGCCAGGCACAGATGCATGGCTAGGAGGAGGTCAGGGGCATGTGAGAAGGGAAGGAGGGAGGATAAAAACAAGCAGCATTGCCTGAACTACAGCTATTTATTTCTGCTGGCCAAACTACCCATCTGGAGGTAAAGGAGAGGTCATTAGGACATGCATGAATACAATGAATATGGAATAAATGGCTTTTACACTGCAGACTCCCCACTTCAGATGTAGGCTTTCCAGGCTGAAGATGAGCTCAGTGTAGGACCCCCGGAATTTGCTGCTGAATTGTATGACTCATGCCTTGGTTTCCTGCAAACTTTGCCAGTTGGTGAGATGTCCCTCAGGCATTTCTTTTATTTGTCTTTCTTAACCCTTTCCAAGCGCCCTGGTTTTATAAATAATCTCACGGTCACCAACTCACGAAAGCAGAGTGACACCCTCTCCTACTAAAAGCTGGCACACAAGCACACTGAAAAATAAACCAAGTACAAGACTGAGCTTTAGCAGTCCATGTGATGCTACACTAGAGATAACACAGTTCTGTTGAATTCCTGTGGGAAGTCCTTCCTGTGGGAAGGACTATGTCTCCAGGCAGATATGCTTAAAAAGCACCAGCATGGGCACCTCCTAGCACCAGAGCATGGCACCTCTGATACCAGAGAGACTAAGGCACAGGAGGAGATGGGATGCTCTGAGGCAAATAACAGTATTTGAGCCCAGTGCTATTGGTTGCTATCATGTACCTTCATGGTGCCTGATACTTCTGGATGCTCCCTGAAGAAGTGGATAATAAGGCAAATCACAGACTTTTGTGGAAACCGACCCAGGAAGGCAGTAATGGATAGAGACAACACACCCCTCACTACCTTCAGTAAAGAAACACCTTGACCTGGTCTACAGCAGGACTTAGAGGTGTGGTTTAGTTGATGCAGGCAAACCAGCACTTTTAAAAGCCTCATCTAATTAAATATCCTGCTTGACACTGTGTTTAGGCCCATAAAACATTAGGGAGAGATGCCTGAGAGCAGTGAGGCACAGTGAGCAGACCTAAACCACCCTCATTGCCTTCTGTGCCCAGGGAAGACTGGTGAGTAGAGGAAATTCTCTGTCTCTCACTGAGAGGGATGCCAACTGCTGGGCATTCATGTTCTCACAGTCTCCAAAACAAAGAGCCCAGCAGCAAAAGAAGCCAGTCCCTTCCCACTCCACAGCCCCAGGGCAAGCTCGTGGAGACATGGCTGGGCTGTTATCATGAATGTGTAGAGCAGGGCTGAGCTGAGTTACTGGAAAAAGTTGGTTTTGGAGCCCTCAGTTATGGGAAGGCAGATGCTCATGCTGTGCACAAGCGCATGGAAAGCTGCAGATGCACTGCCACTGTTCTCTCCTAAAAATTTCCCTTCAAAGGACCCCAACAAAGAATTTCAGAACTGTCTAATGATCATGGATGTCTACTGGGAATACCAAAATGGAGAAGACTTTCAGAAGGTGCTTAGCAAGCACCTGCTAAAAACCTGGTCCCCAGGGCCACCAGATACTTCAGAAAAGCCCAGTCTGACCTTCAATTGCAGTTTTTTCCTAAACTGCCATTTTTTAAACTGGAGTTTGTCAGACTGGTCTCTGTCAGCTGATATGCTGGGATAGAGGAGAAGAAATGCCCTGCAAATGCACTGCTGCCTTGAAGCTGACAGCAAGGTGGTATCAGTAAAATGGGTCCAGCAGAGAAAGGACAGGACACAGTATGAAGTGATGCCAAGGAAATAATCTCCCAATACTGAATAAAAGTGGTTTTGTTCTGGCAAAGGCCTGAGGTTGCAAAATAACTGTTTCCATACATACATTGTAACACCATTCAATTTTTAAAATCTTTCCTCCCATGTATGTGCTATTTTTAATAGTTACTATGAGGGGGGAAATGTCAATATGTTCCTTAATTAGACTTGTTTACACACAGCCACACCTCAAATGATAAACCCAGTTTTGTTATGCTGATGCAAATCTCTCAATACTGGGTCAAAGGAGAATCTGAGAAACTTAGTATCCGTAGTACAACTATGAGAAAATGAAGAGGTACTTGATTACAAGTCTGCAAGAGGTCTCTGGCAATTGAGGAAACCATTTTTGAGCAAACAAAATCAGAATGAAATTCAACAGCTAGGAAGCAAAACTAGAAAATGCAGATTGTAAACAAAAGAGTATTCAGAGCACCGTAACTAGCCATGAGAAGAAAAAGTGCCCAGCAGTGTTATATCCTTTAAGTCACCTGAAGACTACATCTAGAGTGGGTGTCTTTGGAAAAGACATTCTAGTTCAGCCTCAGTTTATGTGGTCGGCTGTGGGAATCATGAGGTGAAATGTGATGTATTAATGAAGGGCCTAGGCTACATGAGTGTAATGGTTCCCCTTGCTTTGAACCTTTTTATTCTGAAGAGCAGCTAAACTTGGTTTGACTGAAGTCAATTTCTCAGTAACTTGGGTTATGCTATAATAAATATGGCTTAAATGAAATACGTAATCTGCACCAATTTAATAAACTCTTTCTGAAGTTCTCCTTAGTTAAACCAATGGAAGTTTCTCATCAAAGGCACAGCTTCCCTGAGCAGGAGAAGACAGCTATGAAGATCCTAGCGCCCAATATTGTTCTGGGAAACATACTTGTATTTTTTGCATGTTTTCACAATTACAAGCAGCTGTAGTGAGAGATTAGATTTCCAGTCCTTTCTAAGAAAAGTGTGCATCTGTTCTATTTATTTCTAGCCTCTCAAAGGATTCTTTAAAACGATGCTCTTTTATGTCAACCAGCTGTGGCGATCTGTGCAAACTATTGCAAGGGTGTAACACAGGGAAGGCAAGTGTTTTCATATTGGTGCTCCAGGCCCTCCCTATCACGCTATATACTTGGGATACATTTCCAGTCTTCTCAATTAGTCAGCCAGAAAAAGAAAGGAGGGAAGAGGTCTACATTTTCAGTTGAGTATAAAAACATCCATTGGTGAACTTTCTTATGGACATCATGGGAGACATCATGGCTCTGGCTACAAACCTTGCCCTGCTTTGCACCAAGCCCTTAGCCAGCCCCAAACATTCAAAAGGAGAGGCTGCATACAGGGAGCATTGGCAAAAATTAAGGACAACAGCCAGCCTAAGACACCTCACCCTGATAAAATCCGGGCTTTGGCACAAATCTTAGTGTTAAACAGGGACAGAGAAAGCTGAGTAGCAGCAAAACAGAAAAATACAGGCCCCCTCCCCACAAAACCCAGCTTCTCTTCCAACTTCTTCTCAAGCAGTGACCAAACAATTTGCAAGTGTGTGAAAATACCAAGTGGCAACCATCCTAATAGCAAAATCTGCATCACTTGTGGGAAAAAAACCCCAACCATAAAATAAAATAAAATAAAATAAAATAAAATAAAATAAAATAAAATAAAATAAAATAAAATAAAATAAACCACCCTAAGGAGAGACCGCACTTCCTGTTTCCCAGCAGTTTGTTCATGCTGTTCACATCCTTGCAAAACTCCCCAATTCCAGTGCCAGGAAACAACTCTGCCACAAAGTCCCGCGGCGCTGACTCGAATCCTGTTCCTCGAGTCAGCGCTGCATCAGCAGGACACGAGCCCCTGCCCGCTGCCACTGGCTGACACACCAGTTGGCCTCCCACCCCGTACAGGAATCGCATCCTCTCAAACACAGAGATGGAAATAAAAAGGCAGCTGACTTCCAGGAAACAATTTCCAATTGCCCGATGGTAGCTTATGTGCTAATGCTCCTGTACCCACGCAGCTATTGGAGATGTAAATCTCTGGAGAAGAAAAAACATCTTGCTCTATCCAGTGCTGTCCTATTAAAATTCACAGGTAACTCTCAATGTTTAGAAGGAAAAACAAACACTTACGGGTCTGAAGGATTTGAAGACTTTTTCCAATATTTCATGGAGCGTCTTTTTCCCACAGGAGGAGATGTAGTCCTGTGCGAGCTGCAGAAAAGGTAGGCAGTCCTCACTTTCGCTCCACACATGCTGAAAGCCAACAGCAACACAAGAAAGGAAAGGCATTAACAGGAATTCACGCCAACCTTTCCATGTGATTTTATAAGGTGACATGCTGTAAACATCTGCCAAAGTACACCGAGCCTCCTGCAGTTCAGACCCGCCCTGGGGACAGGCATTGCAGGCTCTTTCAGAAGCCATGTTTCTGAGGAGGAACCTGGATTTTATTAACAGGATGCATCAGAAAACAGGGAAATCAATCCAGAAGTGAAAACACCTCATGGCTGCACCAGCCATGAAGGATACACACATTTGGCGCACACACATTTTACCTATAAAGGTGCTTTTGTTCGACATCAGCCCTGCTCAGACCTGGAAGTCATGTTGGGTTTTCTCTTTTTCTGCATCATCTGCTGCAGTGAAGCCCTCAGGAAGAGCTAAAGCATCTCTTTGTCTTCCTGGCATTAGTGCAAATTTGATGCGACCCTGGAGGTGGAACTTGATGTGTAATTCTCTCGACGATGCAGAAGAAAAGATGCAAAATCTGCCTGCAGGCTAGACACAGAGCCAAGGAGAGATGTTTGGGCACTCACAGCATTCTGAGACTTTGAGCCTCCCACCCTGTTTTGAGATTTACTCCTCCTGGAACCCAATCTTCTCTTCCCAGGCAGGCACATTTAAACCCATTTGAGATCCTCCTGTCTTACTCCTGCTCCGGAGATGCTGGTTCCCCAGCCTTACCTTGTGAAGCCTCTCTCAAAATTGATGTTTATTCTGCTGCTAGGAGGTTGTTTGAAACAGAGCTGGCAAGCGATGGAGGGAGCACTCAGGCAACAATGCTTCCTGTGCCCAAGGGCACAAGCTAATACATCATCTTAAACACCTTCTGTTTGAAGAGCTGGTGCATGGGACTGTCCTAGGCAGCTTGCCACACAGAGAAGTGCAATACTGCCAAATTGGTTTGAGACTCTTGTACTTCTCTTTTTGCACAGCAGCTCTTTTCCCCAAAGTGCCTTTTTACTTGCTATAAACAGCAGGTTATGCTTAAACTAGGAAAGAGGAGGATCTCTCCAAAGCTTAACTAACATTCAGGGAAAGACTCAAAATGACAGATGTTTCAATCCCTAGCATAAGGCTTGCATGTTGCCTTCCTCTTCAGCTGTGAGTACCTGCCAGGGATGCAGTTTTGCACTTAACAAAAGAAAACTGTATTAACATCACCTAAACTGCACCTTTAATACAAAACCTGTAACTGCTTTGCTATGAACCCCACTTGACCTACATTCTCCTTGCTGCTTGTTGCACTTTACAAGCATAAACATAGTGAAATGTTCTGTTATGAAAAGATCCCTGCATTACTGAGTAGGTTTTGCTCTTTCCATATAACCAGAGTCATGTCTTAACCATTCTGGCAATAAAAATAAGTTCTTTACAGTCTTGCCAATTCTCAAACGCACATACCACAAGTCTCATGATACTTCATGCCATCTTAAGAGTCATGGGCCTTGTAATCCTATAAATATACAACTAAATCTCAGCTTCTGTTTACAAAAAAAAAAGAAAAGTCTGCACTTTGTGATTTCTATGGCCTAAAAAGGCAGAACGTACATGTGAACCCAAATGAGCCCTCTTCAAAATACCAAATGAACACTTCCAAATCACATTTTAAAAACAGCCTTTGGGAGAAGGTTTTGGAGGTCTGGCCCATGATTTCTTCATACTTGGGGTTAGCAATAACTGTTTAGTTAGTCTTAAACTTCAGAGCTCAATGTTGCAGCTTGGCAATTCCTGGCTCCTGCTAAACCTGTTGCAATTGTTTATATATATAAAACAATTATTACTGCTGAGATCCTCATTCTTGTTTACATTGTGGTTTCTTTTGACTACCAGAGCTATACACAGGAGCTTCCACATAAATGAAAATCAGGCCCTGCCCTTTAATAAATCATAGCTGGTTCCTTCCCCAGGGAAAGTTAACCCCGTGTTGTCCTATCGTGTTTTTACAACCTCTTTTCAATCTGCACCACATTTTAGACATCAGTGTGAATTCATCGGCAGCAGGCAGAATAGGATGATCTAGAACAAGGGGAAAACCTAAGAGAATAACCTGATCACTGAGTTGTTGAGGACATTTTTTTGCACAGCATCATAGGACAATAGCAAGAAACAATTCCAAAAATCTCCCCATCTGCAGAGGGTTTAAAATGCTGACTGTAGCAACAAAGGCACTACAAACAGTTTCATGTGCCATTAGTGCACACATCTCATTCGGAAATGGATTGATTTAATCTTTTCCCTCAAAAACCTCAACCATAATAAAGACCAGTGTTGTAATGCCTGTAGGTTCAGCTGCATCTACAGCTCTCTGTGGTGGCTCAGTGCTGCACCCAGGCAGCGCAGGAACTGTCTCAGCACTGACTCACCCATCTCCAGAGGAACCTGCAAAAGGAATTTTGGCCTTTCAAAATAAAAACAAACATAATTTCAGGTTTCAGCTCCTGCTTGGAAAGTTCAGTAAGGCTGCATATATGGAGATACTTTTCCTGGAAAACCTGATGCCTGAGGATCTCTCTGCAGTGGGAGAAGGTGGCTGCTGGCAAAGTGGTGGACAACAGTGCTTGGCTGTGGCTGTGCAATTAAAAAAAATTAACTTCATCATCAGAGTATGTGTTTTCCAAACTTGCCCAGTTTTGCTCACAGCTGCTTTGTGTCACTACAAAAGCACACAGCCACTAATTTCCACCTCAGCTGACCTAAGATCATGGCTGAATTATTTAGTTCAGCATCTACACACAGCACATAGCTGAGGAAATCAATAGGGCTGCATCTGGAGGGGTTTGCTTTCCCTCACACCTTTACATGACTCAGTGTAGCTGGATGACAGAATCACTTGCTGGCCCACCTTTTTCTAAACAGCCCACTTGTTGTGAATGACAGCAAAACTTTTTATTTATGGGTATAATTTGACTTGCATAAAATATTCAGACCCGCTGTCTCTGTCGGGAAATATTTTCAGGAAATCTTGCAGCAAGATGGCATCGTATTTTTATTTATCAGTTCCTTTGAATACCAGTAATAACATGGTGACAAAACAAATGACAGACTGTAAGGAACAGCACCACAGCCCTCACTCTCCTTGATAATGACTACACAAGTCCAATTAATTTCTTGAGAACCTCAGGAGCATCAGGAGCTGAATTATACACTATTCAGCTATCTAAAATGCTGATTTGGAATTTCTGTGTCCAGGTGGTACTGAAAATGCCAATAAGCATCTAAATGGGTCTCCTGTATCCCTAGCATGTCAAAAGCCTAGCCCAAAGATATCTTTTCAGGAAATGAAAAGTATCAGACTGTTGTGATCTGGGATCTCTGATGTTAGACAAAATTCAATGTTTTTCTCCCCCAGATTGCATATTGGCAACCTTTCCACGTTTTTCTCCTCTCCTCTTTCCTTTTAAGCTCATCATGCTCATCATTTCCTCCTTACAAGTGGGTTATCATGGAATTCTCTGGCACCTCCTACATGGCTTTTTAAGTCGCATCATTATGAAATGATGACGTAAAGAAAGAGCAAGAATACCAGGCATCAGATGCTTATTAAATGTGAGGCTCCTTTATAAGAGGCACAGGGTACAAGAAAGCTGTAAAGTGTGTCACTGTGAATTCTGTTTATATTTACTCATTTTCACACTCCACACTGTCATGCAACAAGGCTTAAAGCGCAAATGATAATCAGTCCCTTGGCTTGTATTAAGTCTGCTTAAAATAAACTTTAGCCTGTAATTGCACATAGAAAGCAAAGTTATAATCTGGAACATTTGAAAAAAAAGGAAAGTGACTGAAAAAACCAAGATAATCAAGCTGGGAGCAGAAATTAAGTCCCACAGTGCACTAGGAGAAGGAAACAGGATGCTGGAGAATCTAATCATTAGTGGGTTTTAATCATATTAAAAGAAACACCATCTCTTCAAAGAATTAAGAATTACACATATCTGCCTCTCTTAAAAGTACTACCATTACAAAAAGTGTCTCAACTAATAAGGCTAAAAAAGACAGAAGAAACACCACTTCTAGTTTTCCACTGTTTATGTTCCAGATTTGACAGGAGTTGGCCCTTTGCTCCACTTTACTAGTAGTGACTCTGGGTAGGGATTTCTTCCCACACCAACCCTGGAATGAAAATATTTTCAAAATAAAAGGGAAAACGTGATTTCAAATGAAAAAAAAAAAAAAAAAAAAAAAAAAAAACCAGCACTGGAACAGGGTCTGAAGCTGCTTAAGATTTTTTTTTTTGAAGTGACTGGAATTTGTATGAAAGAGTTCACTCAATTATTGAGCAGTGTATAAAGAAACAACGCATGTCTAAGAAAAATAAATGGACTTTGTCTGCAATTTCCAATATCATTAGTGTCCAGCCACAGTTTTAGCCTAGTGCTGCACTGAACTCATACACATTCCTGTTTAGAAGTGCAGCAGGCATGGCCCTTTTCTGGGCACAGGCATCTCCAGAGAGGAATGAGCACTGGGGTCTGGGATCCAGCAGGCTCAGAGGTGCTGGGAAGACGAGGATGTGCAGAGCTATTCCCACAGAGGACTGAGAGAATCCACAGCCTGAGATACCACACTGCTACATCTGAAGATCTCATGAGTCCCTGGACAGATGCATAACTAAACTCCAGATAACTTCTTTCATAATTCAGCATCACCATCTACTCGACACAATAAGTAAATGTCCTCCTCGCTGGGATCTGTGGTCCTGGAGAAGTCATTCCACTGCTCTTTGTTGCCACGGACCCATCTGTCAAATGGGCTCACTCTGCACTTACCTGTTGGAAAGGGAATTAGCAAACATTTGTCAAGCAAGTGGAGGGATGAAACTTGCTCCGTGAAAGGAAGAACCTACATCATTCCTACAATAATGGTGCTAGGTGCTCTTTTGGTAAATTAAGCAAACCAAAATCCTTTCACTGAAGTTAACTGGCACTTGACAGCTTACAAACCCCGTGGCGAGGTGCCGCTTTTCCGTGACTCTTCCTGCACTTCTGCTCACCACCGGGAGGGTCTGGCCGAGGGGGAAAGCACCCCCCGACCCTTCCCAAAGACAGGGGTTGTGGTGCCGGAGCTTTTTCCGCACAAACTCGGCGCTGAACTCCGCGAAGGGCGGCGGGGCGGGGGCGCCCGGCCGGCACCTGCACGGATCCCGCGGGGGGCCCGGGGGAGCGGCGGGGGGGGGGCGCGGCCCTCCTGTCATCCTGACTCCATTTTATTCCTGCCCATTCTCCATTTGCCGTGACAGCCCTGCCGGTGCTCCCGTCCCCGCGCCGTGCCCCAGCCCCGGCACCCCGGGAGGATGGAGGGGCCGCGGGGGAGCGGCAGCTGCAACCCCCGAGGGGCGCGGGGCAGGCGGGGGGGCTCGCCCCGCTCCTCCCCGCCCGCCCGGAGCCCGCAGCCACCCCGGGCCGGGTGATGGGGAAGGGGGGGCGGGGTGGGGTGTCCCTGCCCGCAGCCCTGGCCGCGGGGCCGCCCCCCACCGGCAGCGGACTCCATTTTGCAGATTGTGGGAGGATCCCCCCGGCCCCCGGCCCCGCCGCCCTCCATCACCGCATCCCTCCCTACCGGGCACGGCCCCGTCCTCCGCCCCCCCGGCGCTCCCCCTCGGGTGCTTCCCCCGGGCTCCGGGCATCCGCACGGACGGAGCGTCCCGGAGCGGCGCGAGGGCTCCCCGCGCCTCCACGCACAGGCGCGGAGGGCGCCCCGCACGCCCGTGACCCCCGATCCCCTCACGGGGCACTCACGAAATTGTCGCCGCAGGCGGCCTCCGGGCAGAGCACGTAGAAGGAGACGCCGGGCTCGGCGTAGAAGTCCATGCGCCGCTCCGTCTCCTCGGCGGCGATGAGCTGGAAGGGCGTGCGGGCGCACCATCGCTCCGCCGCCTCCGCCAGCGCCTCGAAAGCCATCGCCGACCCCGCCGCCGCCGCCGCCGCCGCCTCCCGCCCGCGTCCCCCGCGCCGCCCGCGCCTCGCGCCGCCCCGCGCCCGCCCCGCGCGCCGCCCCTCCCGCCCCCCGCGCCGCGCCTCGCGACCCGCGCGCGGCTCCCGGCACCGGCCCCGCTGGAATTCGCCGCAGACAATCGACTCGACGCCTTCTGGCAACTCGGGGGAGAGCGGGGAAATGAAAAGGAAAGCCCCACGCGTGAACGCGCTGTCGGCCAGACCGTGCCTCGCCTCGCCGCTTGCCATCCCTCTTCCCAGAACTGGGCCGGAATCCCGGCAGCACCCATTGTGCTGAGCGCACGGGTACCCCCTGCGCTGGGTTCCATGGGAGCCACCCACATGTGGGCTGTTGGGCTGCCCAAATACAGACAGCATCACCCCGCGGCATTGGAAAGCTTTACGGAGGTTCCTCCGGGCCCACTGTCCCGTTACACTGGATCTGTGGGTTTGCTATGAGGTTCACATTACTCTTCCAAGCTTATCCCAAGGGGTTATCTATATTTCCAGCCAAGGCATAGGAGATACGAGAGCTGATCTGCATTTTATAAAGGGCCTTAGATTTGCATTGGTGTGCACTGTGCTGCCAAGGAAAACAAATCCTCACAGGCCTGGGTGGGTTTCCAGTGGGAAGCCCAGGAATTCATAGAGGTGAACAGGAAACACACAGCCCATACATGGCGACAGGGCAGAAAAGCTTGCACGGACAAAGGGAACACTGGCCTCTGAAACAGCCCAGTGGCTGTTTCTGGTCTCCTGAGTGGTGTTCCACTGCATTCCCATGGCAGGTAGCAAAAGCCCAGCTGACTGGGTCAGTGTCACACATCGAACACTCCCATCGTACGTATCAGTTGGTGCATAAATCATTCGACCACTCCAAAGTAATGGTGAGGTCACCAGAGGTCTTTTCCAGCCTTAATGCCCCTGGGGTTGGCTGGGTTACAGCATGGTGGCAATAACGATTCTATGATTGTAAGCTGCAGAGAGAATGTGACTGAGCATGGCAGCGCCAGCAAAGCTGCGGTGAGGACGCATTCCCGCTGCCTCCGGCTGACCCGGGGCACGCTCCGAGCACCCACGCTGCTGTGCTCAGCCCCACGGTCACTGTCTCCTGCTGCTGGCTTGTCACAGATGTGGGCATGGGTGCAGCAGAACTCGGTGCTAATGATAACACAGAGAAAATCCTCCACTGGTGTTGCAGCTGAGCACTGAGGTATCAGGAAACGCCAACAACATGAGTGCTTCTGCAACTGTAACTCAGCTCCTTTATGCACGGTGGGATGCGAGTGCTTGCTGTTTTTTCCACCAAAGGATTTTTCATTTATTCTGCACAGATATTTGGATAATACCCTCGTTCCTGGGGTGCTCTTAGAGTGGCAAGTGCTGAGCACTCCTCATTGCACTTGTAGTTGTGCTCTGAATGTGCAAAACATGGTAAAAATTACCAGTGTTGCAAAACTCCTGGTCTAGGTGCCACAAATCTCAGAATCTGGTTGTGCTCTTGTAGGTACTTATCCTGGTCCTGGCATGTGTCTCTTCTCCAGGCTAAAATGAGGTAACATCAGTCTCCTACCTACTGCATAAGTCTGGTAAGTGCAATAATACCTGCAGAACACTCGCTGTGTGAGGTACCTGTGGAAGACCTGTGGCTCAGCAGGCAGCCTGGGGCTGGAGCAGTGAGTCCTGAATAGCTGGAAAGGAAGTCCTAAACCTGTTGCCACTTCCTGAAGTAGCCAGGGGCCCTGCAGAAAACCAGACATTACCACATTACCACAGGCTGTCGGGGTTCCAGGTGTTGGCAGAGCTATGAGCCCCGTGCAGGACTTCTCAACTTTAATATTCTCTTATCATTGGGTATTTGGTGTTTTCCTTTCCAAATACATTTATGTAATTAGCATAAAAATAGGACATAGAAAATATTTTCTCCTAATATGTGACATTTACAGCTTGCCTGCAACCAGTGGGCAGGGAGCCACCACTTGGGCAGATATCTTCCCTGACACAGGGATCAGCCACTAAGGTCAAGCCCAATCCCACTGTCTCTTTGTGCTTCCCAGAGATCTGGCTTTGTTTTCCATTCTCCCCAAAGGCCATGCTGGCATTGGGTGAGGACGTGGTGGTGGGAGTGAAGCCTTGGCCTTTCCTGTTACTCTTGGGACCATTGTGTTTGGGGCTTCCCAACGTGGACAGCCAGGCAGCCGTGTCCTCCTGTCCGGCAGCACCCTGGCCCATAGCAGCAAGGGCAGGTCAAGACTGCGTTGCAAACAGGCACAATTTCAAATAAATGGGGTCTCAGTGTTAAAACCTATGATTTATGTGCATTTTCAAAGCCCCACATGAACATCTTTTTAGTCCTTAAAACATCACTTTGAAGTATATGATGTTTGTTATCTCCCTTCTGTGGAGTAGGGAAGCTGACAGGTTTCAAATGAGATTTTAAATATCTTATTGCAGCATGCACTGCAAAATCCTTTGTCATATTTGAGGGTGCAGCCATTCAAATCAGACAGATGTGATTATTTGTTTATTTACGTGTGATGAGTCTCTTTGCTCTAGCACCTGTATCCCAAAAGCAAATTATAAAAAGAGTCTGGTAAAGGACAGTGATTTTGGCAATGCAGAAGTGCTGCTTGCAGAGCAAGCCAGACTCAGTGGCCCTGACTATTGCGCTGATGCCAGGGGCTGAGGGATGGACAGGTGGATGCGAGGCAGGTGCAGTGCTCATGACACCCTTATGCCTCTCTGCAAGTCAAAACCAGAAGCACCTGCTGCTTCTTTGATGAGATGAGGAGATGCCAACAGTGCTGTACAATGCCTGAGCTTTTCTGGAATAGTGTATACTGAAATCATACACATGGTTTTTCTTCCTACTTGTTTCAAATACCCATGAGCATCCATGCCCCAAAGCATGGCCACATAAGGGGAGCAAGTACCTTCTTGGGAGAGAAGAGGGGGGTGTCAAGGAGCTGTCTGCTGCAGCAAAGATGGTTTACAGAAGAGAAACCAGAGGGAAAGTAGTTTCCCCTATCCTGAGGAAATGCACTTCCATCTCCTTCTGGAACACAGCAGCTCTGATGCTTTCTGTTGGCCTGATCCAGGCCATAGAGAGGCAGGGAAACATTGCTAGATCATTTCAGAGGGATGCCAGTAACCAGTAACTATGACCAGCTGGAAAAGACATTTCGCTTTGAAGAGCATATGGAGAGCATTAGGAAGGGAGAGCACGTGCACTGCTATAGCCATGCTAGTTGGAAAAAAAATAGAAATATCAGGATTTTACAGGGGACTGACTCCTGGTTTTTGCAGGTTCTATACCTCCACAGAAATTAGAGTTAGGTGAGAGGGGAGTGTCAACATGAGGGCTGAGTGGATAAACCAATTTTCTGCCATTTGCATGGACTGGAGGTGGTGTGGAGGGGAATGTTTTCGAAGTACCTGGCTCTCAGGAGTTACCTTTACAAAAGCCCTTGCCTCTGCATTGCCTGGTGATGAATGTGGCCTAGAAGGCTAAGGAAGGGCAGAGTACCTTGCTAGGTGTTTACTGTTTCTCTGCTCCCCCTGGACACAATGGCACTGGAAAAAGACATGTAGGGAAGGCGAAGCCAGAAGCTGCGGAAGGTGGAGGAGCAGAAGGGTTTCTGAAATGTGTCAGACCAACACAATTTGTCTGCAGCTGTGGTGTCTCTCTGAAACACTGAGCCACTGTTCTGTTCTCCTCTACAGCGGGTTAGAAATCTGACAAATTCCACTCATGGACTGGCCACCTTCAAGATTTATTTTTTGCTCTTTTTTTTCTGCTGAAGTGCCCTCATTGGTCTGCTTTTGGTGAACTGCCAAGCAATTCGCATTAATTCGCCTGACCAGCTGTAAGAACCCGATTGCCCTCCTGCAGCCCTCATTACGCACCCTCCCTGCTGATCCAAACACAGAAAGGTCAGGAGGGTGAGCTCCAGTAAATTATAAGAGATACACCCTTAGCTGCTGTGCTGTGTCAGCTTGGTCTCTTGCATCTCTACACTGTATCTGCAGTTTGGTCTCCCAAGGGAGGTCTGGTTCCCTTCTTCCAGAAAACAAAAGCATCAAGAAATCCTAGGGGAAATAAAATAGGTGAGGGGGGTTGATCCCTTCATGGACAACCCCTCACAGACCTTTGTACCACGGACCTTTAAAAAGAAAATATTTCTTATTGTTATCCGTACTGGTTCGTTGACAACATGTTTTTCACACACCCAGAGTGTCCTTGACACTTGCACTTGCTTGAGAGAGATGCTGGAAGAGCTGTCCCTGCAAAAGCCTGCTCTATGCAGGGCTTCCAGTGGTGTTTGCACCCTCACAGTGTTTCCACTGAGCCTTTAACACCATTACATGTCCTGCTGCTCTGCTGCTCTGGTGTTGTTCCAGGGACTCAAGCTGAGTGACTGTTGGCCAACAGATCAGTTCTAGGCTGGAGTCCAGGAGCCAACATGTTGGTATCTTGCAAATTGTTCCCCCACATTACTTCCCTGCTCCTGAGGAGGCTTTCAAGACAGCAGTCTGTGTTTATCTTGTCTATAATGAGGAGCACAGCTGTGGCTGTCCTCTTTGCTTTGGGTTCCGTTCCTTTTTTTTTTTTTTTTTAACCCAGTGGTAAATGGAGTTGAGGAAAGAGCAAGAAAATTTAGAGGAATAATACAAGCCAAGAACATGTTGTAAAAGGAAAATGAGTTAGAAATGCACAGTTTCTCAATTGAATTAAAATATTAGTTAAAAATCTATACAGAATAAAGATTCTGCTGCTCCCACAAATCCTCCTTTTGAAGTCAGTGGTTGAACATCCTATTGCTTTGGCAGTAAGAAATTAAACACATAAATAGTGATGAAGATCTGGGCTATGAAAAATCCACTAGCTTAATTAGCAGCTTTCCCTGGTGGCATTGCCAGCTCCAAAATATGAACTTAAAATTTAAAAAGGCATCAAACAACCCCTCCATCAGTCCTCTTCCTAGTCCCTGCTTTTTAGCAATAGGAAGATCGTGTGTTAATTGTGAGGGAGAATATACTGATGCACTGTCATCTTCCTGGTCTTTAGGCAGGCACTTTTGAAGTCTGTATTGCTGTTGACATCCAGGCCAGCAGCATCACCCTGCATTGCTGGGTGCTGTGCAGGAACAGCACAGTGTCCCTCCACTAGTTTGATAGTGCCGTGCACTTATTAGCAATGGCACGTTACATTTGTGAGCAGTGCGCTGAAATATGATGGAAATACCTGATGACTCAGCAAGCTGAGGGTGATGCGAGGCTTCTGTGGATCTCTTCACCTGAAGCTTTTTATCCATCTTCCCTTTATTCTGACCCTCAAAGCCTGGTACAAAGCCCTCATCCTGTCACATGCTGGCAAAACCAACAGCAGCTGATGTTGAAAGAAGTAGATTTTCCTTGAAGCTTTCTGAAGCTCAGGCTGCATGCACATTTAACATTCTCCATCCTTTTGGAAACGGTATGTTTCAGACACAGACACAATGGTAGGAATGAAGAGTTGTGAACTTTGTTTAGGGCTTGTCAACTGAGGCTCAGCAAGCAGCTAGCCAACATGGCCAGACAGGATGCTTAGTGAGCCCAGACTGGATACAGGGGTGGGAGAAACTGGGAGCAGAACACTGGATAGCTTCTGCCCTTGCATCTTTTTTTGGACACAGAAGTTGGTACATCACAGTTCACACCTTTTTCACCAGGAAGTATCTGCCAACACTCTTGTTTATTGCTGGATCTGTGTATACATGAGCAGACCGTGTAGCCAGGAAAGCCAGGTGGGGGAGACATTATGAATTGGCTTATTAAGAGCTGAAAGGTGACTTTGCAAAGACCTGCATATCATAAGGCACCATAATCTCTTCAGGCAAACAAACAGGATCTTTTTGTCAATTTTTGATCCTTTATGATATTGAGAGGGCACAGAGCTGCAGACTGTCCCTGATTTTCAGATGAATTGCTCCATTAATATAAAAGATATTCTCATAATAGTCGCAAATTAGTTGATTGCTTGAAGTGCCAGAATCCTTAATGCTCTGCTATTTTAACATATGGAAATTGATTCAACACTTATCATCTATTTAGAGATGTAAATTTATTGAAAAAGATGCCACTTCTTCTTAAGCTTTAGGCAAGCTCTGATACTTAGCTTTCTGGGCACAAGCAGGTTTTTATGAGGACTTACGATTTTAACTGCAGCGATTTACTTTCCTTCTGAAGGAGGGGAGAAACCGAGGAAAATTGACTGTATTGTCTACGAGGGAAAAAAAAGAAAAAAAAGATACTGGTACAAGCACTGGTGTGAACTGACACAGATAGGGCAGTATCTGGCACATCATACCCTGAGGGTCTTTTCCCAAGCACAGCAGGGGCCCAGACCTTGCCCTAACTTCTGCTGCTATTGCTCTGTAAGTCTATACTGATGTTGGAAGCACCCCTTATTTCTGACACAGCCACTTGCTTTAGGGGAAGAGTAGTAAAAAACCAAGCACAGGCAGTGACAGCAATGACATTGGCCAGGTCGACCCCCCATGGAAAAGAAAGCTGCCCTCCTTTCCAAGGTTAGCCTAAGCTTCTAAAAGCAAACATCCTCAGTCTCTTGGGATGCCTTCCTGCACGGGCAAGCCCTGTGCTGATGTCACAGGCATGAGGCTGCTGATAGGATTAGATGGGAAATTCTGGAGCCTGGTCCTAGCTGTGCTTTTGGTTTGGCATCATCCCTTAGCACCTTATAAGATGGAGATTTGTGTGTATTAATTAGGAATACTGTTCGTGCCTTAGAGCTGTGAAAGTATGAGTTTCTCATGTGGAGAGAGATTTTTTTAAAAAAATGGTTGTCTTAGGTATTTGATCCTGTGTTCTTATTATTCAGCATGATTCATATATTAATGCAACACCAAGAATGTCTCCATGAAGGCTAATATTATGCTTCTGGGATTAAGCAGTATTTCTTAATGTGTTTCTTATCCCAGTATTTTTGCAGAGAAGCTGGAATGGGGCCAGTTCACGCAATGTGCCTCCATATTAGTAGTTAGCCCAGGTCAGGAGAGCACTTTACAAAGTGAATGCCCCAATCATCCCTGCTTACCCTTCTGTGGTTTGCATCATGAAGAGGGCACAAGAGGTGGCTTCCTCTCAGATGAAAGGCAGACAGTGTGCACATTTCAATCTCAGCACTCTCCTGCATTATGGATCTGCTCCCAGGCTGTGCTACTTGCTAGCACAGGCACAGCTGCAGTATATTTATTGCACCTTAAAATCTCTCGATGGCATTTGGGAAGCGAGTTCACTGGCTGGATTAATTAACCACCAAGCCTGGCATTTTTACTGGCTAATGGTTAATCAGGGGCTTTATTTTCTAGTTTACACCATCTTGTTTATGATGCTGAGTCCAGCCTCAGTAGCATGGAAGAAAACTCCGTCTCTGTTTCTGAGATAAAGCGTCTTAGTGTCTTGCATAAACCTGAAAAATCAGTTTGGAGTGAGACAGGGTTATAACAGAGCTGGCTTTGGAAGTCACTTCTTGGGGTCTGGCTCAATCAGAATCTTTACTCCCAGTGGGAACTTGTGATGTCCCTTGTCTTAAGACTCACTAGCTCCACTTTGAAAGGAGTGGGAAACCACCATGGCCTGCAGCTGCTGAGTGACCCCCATCCCTACCCTTCCATTCTGCCATCGCTCTCCAGCGATCCCAGACCCAAATAACTCTCTCTCTTCCCTAATTACAATGACTGCATACCTAAATATAGCACTTCTTACATTGTGAAGGAGAGTAACCAGTAACTCTCAAGGCATTCAAAGCTTCTCCACCATACAGGTGACCTCTCACCTTGGTTGTGCTGGGCTGCTATGAGGCTATGGTGTGACTCAGCTGACCGAACACTGTGGCTGCCATCACTGGATAGTCTCTCACCTTTGTGTCCTCTCCACCTCAGTCCCATCAATGGCCCTGCTGTCATCTCCTCTGTGCAAACCACTGCCAAACACCTCCCATTCAGGTTCCCAATGTACACATGGCACAGCCTGTGGCTCTGGTGTAATTCACAATTTTGGTACATATCCCACACACTTAGACAATTTTTTTGTCATCATTGTTACGTGTGATGAGTATGCAGGGCTCATATCACAGGCTCTGTGTTCCTGGCAGAATATCACAATCTTAATACTTATTAAGCACTGGAATAAAACCCACGATGCTCACTGAAGTGTTTGGTAGCTGTTTTGGTAGGTGCTTGTTCAGTTTTGTTAGTGTTTTTAATGTCTGGCAGTAGGAAAATATTAAGGAGGTATCAGAGCTATGGAGGAAAAAGCCAGTTCCCAAGTTATGGAGGGATGATGGCAGAATTTATGGGCTGACAGGGGTGGCAAAGGAGCAGGCAATTATACCTTACTGGCAGCACGCAGGACATGTTTTCCTTCAGAGCTGACCCTGTACAAGTGTGCCTCAAAGATTTTCATGCAACATCCTACAACAAAGCTAGCTGCTCTGGGAAGAAACACAGGTCAAAATTTTCATGCAGAACCTTCAACATGATATTTAGTGCGTTTTTACACTCCACCCTCCACAAAGCCCTATTTTTACAAAAGATTATGAAAATTAAAATCTCAGTCAGAAGTACCAAAACCTACAGGTTCTGTGAGGTTTCAAGTCAGATTCATATAGTTCCTTCTGAGATATCCCATCAGTTATCTCATTTGGTTGTCAATGCCATTTAAAAAGCATGCAGCACACAGAAGAACGAAACACACCAGCCTCACTCCAGTCCCTACTTCCACCAGCATCTGCCTAAAAAGTTAGGGAAGTGTGGGTACCCCCACTACGCAGGGCACATGAAAGCTCACTGACAAGGCTAAACAAAACTTAGTGAGAAAAATCATCCCCTTAAAACTCTTGCACAAAACCCTTTAGCAAGGTATTCTCAACCTAATTTTTCTCCCGCCTCCACTCCTCCCAGCCACAGGGCAATGGTAGCAATGAATTTTGTGTTCAGTTTACAACAATGCTGTGAGATCAAGTCAGGCTAGCTCGGGCCGTGGCTCCATGACATCGTCCTCAACACATGCAGCATCAGCTTGAGGTCTTTCACCCTCTGTCATCTTGCCCTTTCTTTCTCTTGCCCAAAGGAATACTGTTTAGACCTAATAAAGACAAAGACAAGGAGGGAGAGGAAGATGGGTCCGTTCACAAGGTCTTTGTCATTTACAGTAAGCTTAGAGCAAGAGTGAATACAGCCGGTGCATTTGTAATGTTTCAACACCTACCCCCTTTCCTGTAAATTCCTACAGGATTTTTTGGCAGCAGAAAGCATAACTATGCTAGAAGTAATGGAATTACAAAAGAAAGAAAGGAAGGGAGTGTAAGCAGTGGGAATAGGAAGCAACAGCTAAACAGAGACTTTTCCATTTATATACACACCCTTCTCACATAAACCAGAAGCAGCTATTGCCTAACTGACTATTAGTTTTGTTAATCATCTTATCTTCTGAGAACAGGGTTTGGGTGTAGGATCAACGACTTTCAGTTCACATGTCTGTCCCCAACATGGCAGCTTTTGTTTGTGAGGCAAGCAGCAGCAATACTCTTTTCCTTTTGATAGCACACATATTTGTGTGGGTACAACAAACTGTAAATAACCAGACAGACCCAAAATGTCGTCATTCATCAGCAGCAGGTGAATCCACAGTTATCATCAGAAGCCTTCATCCCATCCAGATGCCCATTCCTGGGCAGCTGTGTTTTCCACAGGATCTCTCTGATTCAGCAGCTAGCACACTGAATAACGAAGCACAGGCAATTACTGAAAAAAAGTGTTCTCCAACACATGCATTTCCAGGCTGTGTTTCTCTTAGTTTTCAAATGGGGGAGAAAGAAAAAAAAAAAAAAAAAAAAGTAGATGTGCACAATTGTTGAACTTTTTGGGGTTTTTTGACAACTCAAGTAAATGAACTTTGAAGGAGAAAAAAAGACTGCAAAGCCTGGCACATCAAACTCTTTCTATACATATCTATAAACAAGCCTATATCTAGTCTATAATACAGGAAACTGCAAATCAACTAAAGCAGAGCATCTTCAAAATAGATGTACTACCCACAGTCAAATGCAGAGCTATTCCGAGACGTGCTGAAAAAAAACCTTTTTCCATCAGTCTGCCTTCTCCACAAAATCAGTTCAGCCAAGGCTTGTGAGAGGAGTGGGATGCTTTGGTGGACCAGGAAAGGGCAGTGCCACCCCCTCTTACACAAGTGACTCTCATCGGGTGACTGGGACACCTTTTGCCCGGAGGCGGCTGTTGCTGTGGTTTAGCTGGAGTGACTCAAGCCGTACCTGCTGGCAGGGCTGGTCAGGGCTGGAACAAGGGCAAAAATGGGTGGAAATTTTTCTGCACGTGACTAAAATCTGAAACATGAGCTTAGGCATTGCTGCAATTGCATTTTAAGACATCCCACCCAGACAAGTAGATGACTGAATTTGTCCCTTTGGAAACCAAGTGTTTTTTATGGAAAAAAAAATTGTAACAATTGTGAAATTGTGACAATCTACTTAAATCAAATCATTGTTGTTTATTACTCCTACTGCAATTCTAATTATGGGAAGTCACAAGCAGGCCATGTTTGCTGCTGAAGTTTAAGGAAAGCCAAAACCACTGAAATGGATGAAGTCACTGAACAGAAGAAACCACCAGAAACCAAAGCTGCCTTGAACTGCTCACCCTGCCGTGGCCAGCAGGCAGCTCTCCATGAATGCAAAGAAATCCTTAGTTTCAGTTCATTCTCATAATTGTACTCCACATACACTGTTAACATTTTAACTAACTGGCATATAAAAGACATTCCTGCTTTATGTGGTAAAATTACTGTGTGGTTATAAGATGTGCTAGTGCTCAAATCCTACAGGATTAGAACCTATCATGAATAATCAAGAATACTTTATTTCATTAACAGGCTTAATCAAAACCTTTTAGTCAACTTATTTCTCCAGCACATTAAATATATTGCTAACTAATCAAGAAGATTCTAAATAATTGCTTGGATTCCATTTTCCATCCAAATGAAACTTACTGCAAATTATGAACCCACGAACAGGCATCTAATAGGAACAGATAGACAACATTTAGTGTCTCTTAATACACAAAACATAAAATTTCCAGGGCCTCAATCAAAGTGTCAGGCTGGCAATGGCTTTAAAACACATGTGTTCAGAAAAAATCAACATATTGCTGCTGCTGGTGGCAGCCACCTCTTCTGATATTATTAGTTGCCTACTGCGTGGTTCACCTTCACAAAACACATTCCTCGTACCTGAGAACTGTGGGAAGGGTGGAGATGCCAGAGAGCTCCTCAGGCAGGAGATGCCAGGAGCCGCTGGGGACAATGGCAGGCAGGGAGGGGCTGGTCACACACTCTCAGGACTGGCTGGCTCACACCCTCCAGCAGGCTGTGGTTACTCACCTGGGTGTGGAAAAGGGCACATAAACAGCTCACAAACAACAGGGCACCCTTGATATGATGTATCTGAGGGGGATGCAAAGCACGGCCAAACGGAGTTTAAAAGTGGTGCAAGTTGTGTGAAAACATGTTAATTTGGTTACCAAAAAACAGAGAGGGAAAAAAAAAATCTGTCAGGGAGGGATGAGCAGGAAAACATGGCCTAGAGTACAAAAACAAGGCAGAAATCGATTACCTGAATGAAGCTTTCCCAACTGCTGATCTAATCAGCAATTAAAGCAGCGATTCAAATCAATGTAGCCTGGTGCTATCTTACCCTCTAAAACTTCATATCTTTTATTTACACATGATTAATAAACTTCCTATGGCATGTGCTGGATTTTAGAGTACATGAGAAGGCAGTGGATGGTAAGAAATGAAAATGCTGCACTCTGCTGCTTTTCCATTTGAGTGCAAATAATATCAACAGAACTCAGGCATTCACTCCAGTAAACGGGGAAATGGCATCAGAAAAATGTCTCCCTGCTTATTCAGATCTTTAGCTGAGGGAGTCAGGAGCAGCATTAACGTTTATTAGACTGCAAACCATACCATGCAGATCTCCTGTACCAAAGTGTGAAATCCCAAATTGGTACAAGCTTGTTAAAACAGACCATTTTTACTGTCAGAGGAGGAACAGGGAAAAAGAAAGAGAAAAGAAAAAAAAAAAAAAGGAGAGCAAATGTGGCTTTTGATCAAGTATATTTCATAATTGTCCATTAAAATACATACCTACATCACAAAACACTTTAAAAAACCAAAGTATTTGAATGTATATACAATAATGCAAAAATATGCCTGAATATGTATCTAATGCAAAAAAATAAACCATTTAATAAAATCTCCCTTCAAATGTCCCCTTGCTCTTCAACATATTAAAAAAAAGGACAGAGCTCAGTAAACAAACAGGAGTTAAAACACAAACTAACAGATGAGAGCAGTGCAAAGCAGACTCCTGAGAATGGGGAGGCATCTGATTCAGCTTCCCATTCCCCAGGATTACACCACAACTACGGTGCAACTTGTCCTATGTCAGCAGAATTTTGATTTTAAAAAGTCACCCTGGTGTTCAAGCTCTAAGAGGCTGCCTATGGCACTCATTTTCCATGTGAGCAAAAAAAGTTAATGATAATCCAGCTAAGCACCCTTTAAACCCCCTTTAAACAGGGGTGAATTTCACCCTAGGCAAATATTTCATGTTCTGTGTACTCCTGCCAAGCACAAAAAGGTCTCGTCCAATGAACAATATGGACTAAAGTCTACCTTGACAACTGTGGTGGGAGAGAGACTTCTGCTCTTTCATGGCTACTTGTTTAGTCACCTCTTCTTTCTGCATTCCCTAGGAAACTGCAAAGAGGCCTCCAGTCTTAGAATGTCAGTAAGTCAAATATTTTGCATTTGTGGCATTGCAATGTCAGTAGTAGTTGGGCTTGGAAGTATTTCTGAGGACTAGGTCTGAATGTCTGAGTTAAATGAGACCCTTCAGTTTCTGAAGAGAATGCTGATCTGAGTTTAGGTGATTGATGTGTATCCTTTATCTTGCTAGAGTCACAGAGCACAGCAGGCTGTATGTGACACACAGCTCTTGTTTGCAGAAGCAGTCTGAGAAGGTTTCAGTATTGCTCCCTACAGGGAAGGTGGCAGGAATTGAAGCACGATTTAAAAAACCTGCTTATAAGGCACTGGTGCAGCAAGGTTTGTGATGAACATGGTTTAATCATTCCTGTTTTCCAACTGTTTAAAAGTCAGTCTATTAAATCAACCATAAATAGCAATAAAAAGGCATTAGAAAAGTCCCAAACCAAAGAAATCAATTTAGTATTGAAACTTAATTTATGGCAGTCCCGCTTCAGTGCACACAGTAGCTCCTGCATGTTTTTTTAAACTCATTGTAGGCACATGCTCACCCTATATACAAAAGTCCCCTGAAAAAGTCATGATGCGCTGAACATCTCCCACAAACAAGAAATTTTTAGATGACCTCATATAGCTACATGTTAAACTTACAGATGGTGGACAGGAACATACATTGGCTCACCCACTGTACATGTCTATTCAAAGCTTTAACATAATAAGAATATACACAATATATACAGGTAATTCACACAGTAAAACAGTCCTCAACATCTGCTATTTTGTAGGGCTATGCATTTCTTCTATTAAAATCCCACACATGGAACTATCTCTGTGCCAGCTCCTCTTCATAAGCAATAGGATCACTTCAAGGTAAATTAGTTCTTCATGTATATGTAACAGAAACAGCAAAAGCTCAGCTTCTAGTCATCACTGTCACTCCCAGACTCACTCAACTGCAAGTCATTTCCTATGGAAAACAAAAACCAACAAAACACAACAAGTGAGTAGGTGTTAATTCACATTTGATAGCAATCAAACCAAAGAACAGTCACATTTACACTGGAAGATTTACATAAGAATAACACATGATATGAATGCAAACATCATTTGTGATTTAATGAAACTGCCCAAGAACATCAAGAGCTGCATGGGGCTAATACACAGCTGGATGCAGCCCAAACCAAGCATCCTTGTCTCCAGAGCCACCAAAGGTGCTCCCTGGTGGTACAACAGCCCTCTCCATGATAGTAGCATTAGATAGAAAGCATTCCACAGCCTCCACCCACCCAAGGTCCCATATATATGGCTCTGGGACAAGGCATTGGGGAATTCCTTGGCTTTCTTTACCCTTTAAAAATAGATTTCTTTTTGGCTTAGGGCCATTTGGGTAGCCAAGGCAAGGCCTCCACATGTCACTAAACCAAAAGGACTGTTAAAGCCATCACAACTCAAGGCTGACTAAGCTGACATGTGCTGTGATGGTGAAGGCTTCCCTCCAAAGCACAGAGATCAGATGAAAGGCCAGGATATGAATCAAACCTACTGGCTCTGATCCTGTTTTGCAGAGCACTTGTGATTTGGTGAGGTGGAGGGGATAAAAAGGGGCAAGAATCATGCTTGTGTTCTGATAATTGAACCTAACTTTTCCAGCATTCTCCCACAGCCCACCCTTCAAAACAGCTGCAGGGCATCTATTCAACAGCTATGCCCTGGATTTCCTCATCTCCTCTTCCCTTTTACGAGACAAGAACTTGCATTAGGGGTGATTCTCCCCACAGCTAAAGTATTTTAAACCCAAAGGCAAAACGCATGCATGAAGGGAGGAGCTACCCTAGTAGTTCCCAGATTCTTCTGCAGTCAGAGGCTTCAGATCATTAAACCCATGCAGTATTGTTGTCGTGGAGAAACAGGGAGGAGGCTGCTCACAACCACAAACAGGGAAATGGACACAGTCCTAATGACTTTGTTGAACTTTGAATTTCACTTAGTCCTTCATTACTGGCAGGAAGACTGATGGGCCTCTAAGTTTTCCAGCAGGGCTTTTTGGTGTGGTCTGTACAATATTCTTATCTTCTCACACATACCTGGAAACCCCACACATATCTGTATTCAGACTCCACCAGCTCCTTATGAATGGGTGCCAAGAGATGTGTGCAAACATTCCTCAGGAGGAATTAAGATCAATTTATGGTAATTGCAAATGCAATATTTTAACTCCAGTGAGTTAGAATATACCTGATGTAGTGTAAGGGAAGAGCAACACAGATGCACACCATGGCCCTAGAGAGAGTCTCACAGACAGAACTGTGCTTTAAAAATGTTTCTCACACTTTTTAAAGGGTGAAGTGAGCTTGTACTGATTCAATGCTTGCAACACCATAGCTGTAATGTTTTAACATAATTTAAATTTAAATTTCCCTTCAAAATGTGGTATGTGTGAAATACAACTGAGACCAACACAAAAAATATGCTGACAAAGCAATACTGAAGACCACAGCGACTGCACTTAGGAACCCAGGACAGTCTTGTGCCGCTCACAGCTCTTTACAGACCTTTAACTGACACGTGTGCCAACCCCACTATTTCCATTTAATCTGTGTATTCACAGGAAAATAATTCCCATCCTCCAGAGGCACCAGATCCTCCCACACCAGTGGCTACGTGGAGGCCTGAATCAAGACCCAACAGGGCCAACAGGGGCCACTGCGCTGATGCTCACAGGCTCTCCACATCTTCAGACAAGTCTCAGCCCCCTGTTCATAAAATCTGCCCATGTATTTCAGCCAGTGCAACTCCCTGGGAGTACTATTTGGCAAATGGCATTTCATGAAGTTAGCCTGACATGCTAAGTAAATGAGTGGTCATAATCAGCTTTCACCAGTGGTGAGACACAAGCATTTACTTACGGAGCGTGTTCATGAGCTGATTGCTTCCTTGTGGCCTGCTGGTGCCATTAGCAACAGCATTCCTGTTGTTATATTGCTGGTGTGGTGGCTGGGAAGGGGAAACATGTGCTGGCTCTTCCCCCTCGCTGCTGGAGCTTTCATCTTCACTCCCAGATGAGCTTTCTGAATCTGATGAGCTGCTTCCACTGCTGCTGCTCATCTGCTCAATAATTTCAACCTCTGCTCTCAGCTCTGAAATAAAAAGGAATTCATCTGGTTGATACCATAAACAGGGCCCCATGGAATTTTGGAAAAGAATGTGCAGATAGAATAGGTTTGTCAAGTATAGTTTATCACACCAAAATATCTCACATGAAAGAGCGAGACAGGAAGGGAAACCAAAAAATCCTGAAAACTTTTTTACTTATTGCTGTAGCTAAATTTAAATAAGGAATAGGTTAGTATCATGAAACCTTCACTTCCACAATTATTCTTCATATACTTCACATTCCTGAAAGCACTTTCAGCTTCATTATTTTTGACAGGCTATATTGTCTGCATACAAAGTAAGCACATTAGCTGGTCAAGGAAATCTAAATCTGAATTGTTAGATGCTGGTGACATTTAGGCTTTCGGAACATACAAAAAATGGTGTGTGGCGGGGGGTGGGTATGTGGACATGGGCAAATGATTATGCGGACTACAGAAACTGCCTTGACTTCAGGTAATGTATGAAATTGCTTCAGCACAGTCACACAGCCCACTGTAAACAAACTTCAGAAGCAGATGGATGACATAACTTTGTAGCAGGACAGATGAGAATGGCTGAGAATTTTCATATACTGGGGAGTGGCAAAAATACCATAACCTGCTATAGAGCTTGCAAGCAGCCAGGAAATAATGAAACTACTCTGAAACTAGGAAGTTATACAACTGAAGACACTGCCCACTTTAGGGTTTCCAGTGCAAAGAAACACTGCAACACTACGACAGCACTATAACACCCTCATCAGCAACAGCTAGTGTTGGGTGAATGACTGGTTACTAAAGAGCTATAAAAGTATGTCACCCCAAATCATACAATATTGTTACATTTGTAATAATTATAAGTGTCCTAAACACTAGCAGAGGACTACTCTTTTGTATCCACTCACAATAGATACTGAGTATCTAGTGACTCAGTTCATCCTGGCAGGTTTCCATGAGAGAACAACATCCACATATATATTAAGCATGAGACGTGAAACCCTCAAAATTTAGGCTTCTGTTGTGCTAGCAATTCTATACCTACAGGGTTTGAACTCAGTGCTTGCCCTGGAAATTCACAGACTAAAGGGACAAGAATGAAAGAACAGAGATGAGGTATTATCACCCCTACCTAACAAATGGAGAACTGAAGCCGGGAGTAATTCATGTTAGGTCAGATGTGTGTCAAGAGTCCCTTTTTAATAAGACTCATTTTCCTTGGGCTGCCTAAAATAAAGAGTAACAGCTAAGTTTTCAGCCTCCACAACGTTTGCTGGAGAGAATTCCTCTAGCTCAGCATGTATTAGTTTGAGAGATTGTGTTTTCTTTTACCAGATTTAAAATCACTATTTTTTACTCTCAAGGTTTAGAGCTCAATTTCAAGTGCTATAGTTATACTCCAGCTATATTTGAGGATAGTGGTGTTGTTTCTCCAGTTTAAATCTAGATTCCTGCCTATACCATCTGTGCTCTCTGTAATTTACCAGTATGCCAGGTAAAACCTACTCTTTCAGCTTGAAGACAGCATAAGAGACTATTGAAAGAGAAAGAAAATATGATTCAACAGAATCATATATTGATCCAACAGGCCAACAGAAGATCCTACTTTGCAGTGCAATATCTTTCTCCCTTATTGCCTCTCAACACAGTCTTGTAGGTTTTAAAAATACATTTCAGGCCTGGAGTCTGATACACAAACAAATGAGCACCTGTGAGTCACTGTTCTCAGCATACCCATATCGAGGATTTCAAATTATAAATGTTCCTTGTATTTAAGGCTAAGAAATTAATAGGGGAAAGCTAAAGGAAAGGTAACCAGGAATAAGGAGGGTACTTTCTCTTTAAAATTCTCAGGTTTAAACTTTTTTTTCCCCCAGCTTAATGATGTAAAATTTCTACATTCTTCTAGGGAGGGAGTTGTAAGTTGCAAATTATAGTGACGATAATGCATTGTTGGAATATCCTGGATTGCAGCAAGCACAATCACCTCCCACAGTCCATACTGCAAAAAGATAGAACAGACAAGTCTAACACAGACAAGTCTAACACAGGTTTGCCTACAGAGCTGGAGTCTGTGGCTGAAATGGAGGAATGTTGGCACAGGGACTGAGAACATAGAGTGAAGGTGAAGCGATCTCAGGCATTGGTAGTGAGAGGGAAAAGTTAAAACAAAAACACACTACAGAGAACTAGGGAAAAAAAGAAAAACCCTAAGCAAGAAGTGAGGGCTCGATACAGTAGGTGAGGAGGTAACTGATGGAAGTGAAGCTGTCTGACCAGTGGGAAAGGAAGATTAGCCTGACCAGTTTTACACAGAATTGGAGATTAGTGTGAGAATGAGGAATGGGAGGTTTCTGCTGGGGAAGCAGAAATCTAAGAGCCCATAGAAGAGGTTTGGTTATGAGAAGGGAACAAGAGAATGCCTGGAAGCAGTGCTAAAGCCCACTATGCTGAACAGAGGCAAGAAAAAGCAAAACAGAACCAGTATCACAAGCTTCAAGGACTGGGAAGTTAAGGCTGCTATCAGTGACAGTGGTCATAGGTAGAAACTTGGTCAGAGCCCATCCTCTGGTCAATTTTTGCCTCACAGGCTGACAGCCTGTTGTCTCTTGTTCCTTGAGCCCAGAACTCTAAACATCTTATCTGAGCAGATGAGAGAAAAGCAATTGTTTTCACTAATGTCCTGGTGGCTGCTGCACCACTAGAAGTCTGTCAAGAGAAATTCAGCAGGACCACTAAGGAATTCTGTTCAAAACACTCCTGTCTCACACTGTCAGTGACTAAGCCAATGATGACATCAAAGCCTTATAGGAAAAACACGGCTGCTTTAGGATGGTTCGAGTTTGCATTTTCCCATTTGACTGCTATGCTTAGTACAGTTCTAGGTACTGAAGACATGGGTTAAACGTTTCCTTATGGTGCTTCCAATAAAAATAGCTGTGTGTATATGTGTACATATATTCTAAGTTGAACAGCAAAAGAATTTGACCCTTCCTAGACCTTTCTGTGCTGTAAGATTAAACACCTCACATTGATGTGCCTTTGCAGTTTAAAAGGTGACAAGAGCCAGGATGTGCAGCAATTATTTAAAAAAAAAGTACTTTTGCTTTTAAAAAGCTTTCCATACAGTACAGTTTCGAACACTTGCCTTAAACTGAATCTACATCATCTGAAAAGGCTGTCACTGCTTTGGGAACCTTAACTTCTCTACATTTCATGGTACAGCTGTAAAATTTCTTCCAAGAAGACAAAATGACTGTTTTACACTGGCAGGCAGTGCAGGTTTTAGAGTTAAAAAAAATAAAAAATTCAAGGTCAGAAATCATTATCCAAACAAAACAGCCTTTCTCAACAGGGCTGTCTTCTGTATATACTCGGTCACAAATACCGTAACAGTGTTTAACTGTTCCTACTTCTTCTCTCAATTCCAATAGGTTATGCAGATTTTTTAACTACAGCCTTAACCTTAGGCTGCAAGAATAACAAGGACTTCCAGAAAAAAGTCATTCAGCTTTAGGGAGGGTTAAGTTTGAATGCCTACAGCAGAACACTTACTGTTAATAATAGAATGCAAGGTGGAGAAATCAACTTGATACTGGCACCTTGAGCATGTGGAGATGGCAGCTAGAAGAGGCAGTATTTTATACTGATGTGCAGAAAATTTGATTGAGGTGTTCTTGAGAGACAAACACAGAGATTATGCTCTGGCATAATCTTCACACACCACAGCTACATTCCAGGTAAGTAAAATCTGCTCAGATTTTTAAGCACTGAGTCTCGAAACCTGAAATATATTTCTGTGTTTTTTTTTTTTCTCAAATGTTGTAATTATGTTAATATTATTGACATATATCACTATGTGGCATGCTGTAATTATGTTGACAGTGTTGAAAACATTTCTGCTGTGGTCAAATATGTCTGATAAACGTAAATTATTTTGTGCAAATAAATGGCTGTATTGTGGCAGGTACATGTGTGCAAATGCCCACAGCTTAGTCAGACATTATCAGATGTAGCTGAGTGTTCAAAAGAACAAGCTCCTATCCCCTCCTATGCTCCCTTCAGGCACGAGGACAATATAGAAGCTTGAAGAGGAAAGGATTCCACTTGTGCGAAACCCTCGACACAGCCTCCCAAAAGCCTCTGTCCATGGAGGAAGGGACTGGTTCGATTCCCAGATGCTCTGACTCTGTCCTCAGACACTGTTGTTTGGACAGCTGTGTAATGGGGACAGAACAGACCTGAAAGTTCATTTCCAGCTCACCTATAAGGGAATGGTGGCAATACACAGCTGAGAGAAAGCAGAAACCTGCACTGAGGTTACTTTAAAAACACTGTGAAACACCATGAGGGCTGTGTGTCTCACCACACCCTAAGTAGGGCATACTGGAAGCAAGAGAGTGTCAAGGTGCCGGAGAACCCTTCAAGCACCTTCTTTGGGAATTTTAAGTTCTGTGCTGTGTTCATTAAACAAAACCCACAGAATTTCAGCTGTTTATCTTTCTTTCATACAGAGGAAGTACTTCAACCAAAATGAAAGCTACTACTTAAATGGAAACAACACAGGCTCTTCAGAACTTACGAGTCTGTGTTCATAAAAACACACATCAACACAGACTACCTTACAGCTTTTACTGTCATTGTCTACATTTCATTGTGGAATGCTGCCATTTCAATTCTACCTTTTTTAAGTAAGTTCTTATGATATAAATGGTTCAGCAATGCTGACACTCTAGATGATCAACGCTGGAAAAAGTTACAGACTGTAAGCAAAAAACACCCCTGCCCAGGCTTTTGACTCTTCTGGGGCCTTGCACAACTCTCCCTATAAAGCACCAAATTAAAGTTCTATTTTTAGTACAAGTCAAGTGCTCTAATCCTTGATTTTGGAAACAAAACCTCATAGGTTATGTATTTGGAGGTACTTTCACATAAAATATTATCAGGTGACAAAAAAAAAAAATTAGGACAGCTCTGAACAATGTGACATACTTTAGACCACTAGAAAATGATCTTTTAGAATAGGTTTCACCCCAGACAAATGTAATTATTTTACTGTAATACAACCTTTACAAATTGCTGCACGTATACAAAGGAGTGCCCCAAAGGATAAGTAAATTATTACACCCTACAGGAAAAGACATTTAAAATTCACAACTGATTAAATTTAAAAAATTGATACATCACCTATTATCTTTTTCCTTACCTATTACACAGAAAATAAATATAACAATGCAGCTAAGGGAACTGTAGCTAGCAGAATCTCTCAGACGTTGATTCTGGCTGCTGACCAGCATCCAAGTATTGAAAACACTACTGCTGCAGAAAAGTGAGACCAGTCAGCACCTATGCAAACACACAGCTTAGCAGCAAAAATGTCACCTAGTGATTACCATGAACTGAAAAAATACCCTGCTGAGTAATTAACTTCATCTGGGCAATTAGCATAGGCTAAGTCTACAGACAAAAATAGCTATATGGGACAGAGAAAAAATGAGAAAGAAACCCAGAAAAAAAAAAAAAGCAGACAGAAAGAACAAGCTTAAAATAAAATAATTGTGTCTGGTGCCGGTGCCAGAGAAGAACTAAACAAAAATTTTAAGTCTTCCTTATCCTGACTGTATTATCCACAGCAAAAACAGGTATCACATCAGTAGGAAAAGAGGGCATGGGCAAAGAAAGTGCATCCTACCCACAGCAGAACACTAAGACAAAGCGCTGCTTAAGCAGAAGAGTGAGTTGAGCCAATCATTCCTTTAAGGTACATTTTTAATAGAAGTTTAGCAGCCATATGGCAAGTGTGTCAAAGCTGCAAAGGAGTGGCTGTGGGAAGCTGCAGGTTAGTTCACTCTCTCCTTCCTCCCCTGCTAGCACTGCTTGGCATGGTGCAAGCTTGTCTTGTGCTGGGAACACAGCTGCCTAGCCCTTCCATCCCACCAACCTTACTCAGTGCAGGGTAACTTTCTCCAAGTGACTTGACTTGCATAATGGGGCTTTGGACACTGGGCTTTGTTATTGCTGTTGTGGTGGCCTAAGACACCCAAGCAATTGGTCCAGCACTGAACTACAGGTTTCTGAATTCACATGAATTTTTTTTCTTCTTTTCTGAACAGCAAAATAGTTTGGGAGAGAGAAAATTATCCAGAAAGAGGAAGTTTTCTCATGCCAGAGAAGACGACAGTATAAACATCTATTCTAGTAGAAGAGAATAAATAATCACTTCACTAAGATGAATAAAGAAACAAGATATAAAGAAGACAACACAGCTGTCAAGCACCATCTTTTAAACCCTGAGTGTTTTTAGAAGTTGCACAGCTATAGTTTTTATTATAAAGAAGAAAGACAAAATCAACCGAAACTTAAGAAACTACAAACCCTTCTTTACCTCTCTTAATATCATCCAGCTGAGGCTCTGGTGAAGGATTGTCCTTCAAAGGAGAAGTTTTAGGTCCAACTGCTGGCTTGGTTGGGGCTCTGAACTGTGAAGGAGGCTGAGATGCTCGGGCAGACTGCTGCTCTATTCGGGCTTGGATCTTACTGCTGCCCTCTGCTCTGAAGAAACAACCAGACACATTCAGCGGTACTGTGCAACTATGTCCAGCTTTTTCAATATCCTTGTGCTAATGCATCATCTGTGACTTTCTTTTGTACAGATCTCTACTCTGTTTTACAAAGATGAAGAGTGAATGACAGCTTTCTGTATGCAACACTTACTTTCAATAACAAAGAAACACATACAACTACACTGCAACACCCTTACAAAATGTATTTTCAAATCCAGATGTGGTTCAGTGATGCCAAATTCTCTACTTGAACAACAATGAAGGCTTTAATTTAGCAATTAGTATTCGTACTTTTAAAAAAAGAATAATCAATCATAGTAATTTAAAGTATCTACAAATCCATTCACAACAAAATCCTGCTTAAAACAATCACAGCAAAAGAAACAATTTTCTCACTTGCAATTAAATCATCTCAAATTGAACTCTCTTAGAGGTCAGCTTGGCTAGAGTAATCATTCTTACTGCTAAATACAGCACACAAGCATTTAATTTGTGGTTTTTATCCATCTGCTGTTAGCCCTTCAAAACAGTTCATGCTGTTTCCTTATGGAAAATAGTCTCCAGAATAACACTATGCCAACCTGTTCGATTCAAACCAGGTATTTCTGCCTTTCACTGAACTTCTGATGTGATTGAGATTGCAGAACAATCAAAACCCTTGGCAGAAAAAGAAACACAAAAAACCAACCACAAACCCAAAATAGGTTCCTTTACGGTACACCATAAGGTTAAAGGGTGTGGTGTATTTATTGCATAACACCAAAGCCTTTGGGGTTATGGCTTTATGCAGTGCAGCACAGAAGCAGCTTATGGATATTAGAGCTCAGTTTCTGTTCTAGGAGGGTCCCAGCTCAGCAGTGTTACACTTTGTGTCTGGAAACTAATCCCACTGCGAGATAAATTAAACTAAGCCATGTCGAACTTCCTGGGAATTCACCTAAACCACCTGTGATACCAGAGCTGGTACATGGAGCATTTACTGAGCTATCTCTATGCCTCAGTGAACTCTAGATTCAGCCTCACACAGAACCCCACTTCATTCATCAGTGACATGCAGCTGTTGCATTAATGCAGCTTACAGTCCATCTACAGCAGAAGTGAGCGGTTGGGAAGGTACTCACTCTGTCAAGTGGAAGGTAAAAGCCAAAGATTTCCGGTATTAATTATGCTCTTGGAACTACAGATGGTTTTATGTGGAGTAAGTCATTTACTCTCCTGTGAATGTCATCAAGGTGTTAACACTAAAAGCCCTGTTCCCACAGTGTCAACAGGTCGTTAAAGATCAGAGTAGCCGTGGAAAATAAAAGGCACTTCTGATCTAGAAAATCAATGACTTTGCAAAGCACTATTCATCAAAATAGGGATCCCCAAATTTCTTACTACCCTCTCTCTGCCTGAAAAAAACTGAAGTATTTTTCCCCACACCAGACTCAGAACTCAGTGTAACCAAACATTTCACTGAACTCAGGCCCTCCTGCACTTACTAGCTCCCTTCTGACTTAAGCTTCTCAGACAAAGTCCAGCAGAACTGAAACTGGGAATTCAAATCTCACCTCTGATGTGCTCATATCCACTGGACAAGATGAATGCTACACGGATGAGTTTTTGCATCACTGACTCAGAGGAGTGTTACAGTCCATTGACTTTGAACTCAAGGTGTTCTTGGCAAACATCCAGCCAACTACTGATGAGCTGCAAACCACATTTCTAGCAGTTTTAGCAGCTAAGGGTTCCATACTGCAACAAAGCGCTTTTTAATGTAAAACTTCTAAACTTATTTAAGAGTTTCTTCTTCACAAGACATTTGAATGACTCCTTTCTCTTTAGATCTCAACCTGTGGTTCAGTGATGCTGAAAGATCCAGACGCTTCAGGTACTTGCAGAGCAGTAGGACTGCTAAAAATATTCCAGCTGCATACTTTGTAGCATTTGTGCAGCAAAGTAAGAGTATTGGGTCAGAAGGGATTTCTGGCTTCAATTCTTCTGGGTAAAACACCATTATTTCTACAGCTCCGCCCACCTTCACCAGCTGGAGGCTTTGTACCACTTAATATATTGCTTGTCAACATGGCAATGAGTGTTTCTTGTTCCCTAAGATTATGTTATTGGAACGTCATGACTCCCACAGGAAGGTGTAGGGAACAAACCTAGAAGGCCCAATAATCCTTTTGACAGTTTAATATTTTCATGGGGTTTTTTGGCTAACTAGAGATTCCTGAAACACATCCCATCCTTCAGACAGCTTCTAAAGTCTCAAATCACCATAGGTATTTCACTGCAAACTATAATTATGTCATTTCAGCAGTGGAGAATTTACAAATTCTTTACTCTTGGATTCACACTCCTATTTGCATTTTTAGGCATGATAATTGGCCATGTAAAGCTAAGGCTTAGTAATTAAACATCACTACAAAATAAGGGAGTTCTGTTTCAAAACCCAGTCTTAATAAGAAACTTCAGCAATAATTAATCCTATCAAGGACCCTGTCCCCAGCTTTACCTTGTTTTCTTGACTTGAATGCTGCTACTAAGTTTTTCCAGCACATATTCCCCAGTGTCATGATTGATAATAAGCACACAGTCCTTCTGATATGGCCTTTTATTTCCTTTAAAGACAGTCATTGGTGGAGTTGAACCCTGGTACAAAGAAAAAGCACATATTTGTTTGGTTATATTACCATGTCCAATGATTTATGAATACTAAGAGAAAAGAATATATGTATTGTTCTGAAAAAGAGGTTAAGCACTTAATGTTTAGCTCCTACAGAAAATATTCATTCATGAAGAGAAAAATACAAAGAAATTGTGCAGTAGATCAGACATCTCCTCATAGCAATATTATGCCTTTTATCATTTTAAGTGTCTCTGCAGTGACAAAACATCTTCTCCATGGCTGCCTTTATTTACAGTTCTCATTCCCAAAATGGCAGCGTAACTAAATTTGCATAGCTGTCCCTGACAAGTATCAGAAATCTTCTTGATGTTTCTGCCCTGGAAATCATGGGTTTGGATGAGAAATAAAGTTCTAATTACTTGTGTAGCAGAACTATTGCCCAAGGAAATACGGGATCAATTGAAAAATAATTTAAACTGCATTGTATATTTTACATAAATATACATGGCAGTATTTCCACAGTGGATTACAAGCAACTGTCATTTACAAAATATGTAAGAACAGCTGCCTTCTTCAAAGTCAGATTAGCATTCATATGCCCATGCAATTATATTGAAATGTCTTCTCAAAGGCAAATGGGGTATTTTGATACCTTCCAGAGAGTCCCCAAGTCCACACAATGCTGCATAGGGCCTTAAAGGTCTAAAGACTGAGAAGCAACAAAGGCAACAAACTCATGTGGTGGTGCACACTGGCTAACTGGCAATGCTGAGGTTATGCTCAGCTGTACTGCATCCATGCACAGGATGGCTCATACACCTGTTTTGAGGGCTAATGTTCTCAGCTATGAAACATTCTCAGGCTTCTCTGTAATGTATAGATACTGTATAAAAACTGTTTTTAAAGATAAATGTTTATTCATATGCACCTTTGCACATACTGTAGGAAAGCAACTGAAATCAGGGAGCAAATGAAAAAAACCTGCACTCTCCTATATTTTATTCTGAGTAGCAAAAATGAACAATCACATTTTAACTACTCTGAAAGCAATTCCTACTCTCCATGTTGCTAATAGAGAGAATATATTTGAATTTAAAATAGGTTCTGAACAGTAAGTGTGAAAAATCTGAGTTCCTAACAAAGACACAGTAAGATTCAGAAAGAATGTCTCAAGAAAGTCTAGTCTTCAAAGGCATGTTACATTTTTATCATTCCTACATTTAAGAGAGGAAAGTAACACTTAAAAAATAAAAGGAAAGCTGAAAGTCAAATCCTGCTTGCTGTTGACAACTAAGCCAGGAAATGTATAATGCACAAACTTAATGAAAATTGATCAACCATTCTGCTACCCAGAAGCCTCCTAACACAGCAAAGACTGTGATTTTGGCTAAACAATAAACAGAAATGTAAGTGCTTAAGCAAATTAAGTCCCACTCTTCTACTTAAAACTAAATGTTTAGGGTTTATGTTAGTGCCTAAATAACAGCGACCCACAGATTTTGCTGATTACAGGACAGAATTGTTTTCACCTGTGAGAGGTTTTTGCCTGACAGAGTTCAAGAAGCGCTTGGACAATTGCTGTCAGGCACATGGTGTAATTTTTGGGATTGCTCTGTGCAGGGTTAGGAGCTGGACTTTGATGATCCTTTAGGGAACCCTTCCAACTCATGATAGCCTATGATCTTCTGTAATACTCTAATAAACAGAAATTTTCCCTTTCCCAATCCAGACTGTTTTTCAAGAATTAAAGTCACTAAATAGACATGTAGAAATAGTACTTCAATTTATCCAAGCTGCAAGAGACACCAAAAATATTTCTACCAAACAAATTATCAGAGATATTGTCAGGGATTAAGCAATTTCAAAAAGAAAACCTCAACTCAGAAATTGAATCCTATCTAATTGTTGGACAACTGGAAAGCAAAGCAGCATCCAAGAAATTCAGCGAAACTTGTCAGGATGAAACCTCTCATTCTTTTCCAGCTTGCCACGTGTTTTCCAGCTCTCTGTCCAGAACACAGGCAGCACTGCCTTGGAACAACATACACAGAGTGGCTTGGCTGCCTCAGCCTTTGGAGCATACCATAAGCTCAAGGCTGTTCATACTGAGGGGAAGAGAATTAAATTAAGTTCATCAGTACAAAGATTTGGAAAGGAACATTACAAGTGATGCTGCTCAACACAAAAAATGAATGAGCAACACTGTTTCCAACTAATCCAAGATGAATGCTGCTGTTAGTTGTGTTGTTACCTGCTCTCCAGTAGCACTACCATGCTCATCATTTCTATAGACAAAAAACAGTATGTGACCCCCTGCAGCACTGAAGGTGACCAAAGCCAAATAAAGAACAGGAGCAGGGTGAAGCAGGCTACAGCTTCATTCAGTGAGAATTATCACAGCACCATCACCTATCAGTTAAAACCACGGGCCTGCTGGGATGAACAATACCAAAAGGATCTGACACACAGCTTCCAAACTGACTGGTGCCCCCTGCAGCTACCAGACCCCTTGATGTCTGTGAATTCTGGTTTATTGGCTTGACACATAGCATTGACTTCAGCTAATAAACAAATCCAGTTCCAGCACACGAACACTTTCGTTTGTTTTGGTAAGGAAACGACTGAATCTTCAATTACAAACCAGCTGTGCCTGTAAACAGATTGATCACTTTTTTATTGCTGTTTGACCATCATGCTCACACAGTAGATCTTTATGGCATCATTAGGGAAGGAAGTGGATGGGAAACAACTTCATGGTCACTCACCAGGACTGCCCCCTTGCTTCCACTGATAAAGCTAAAGGCAGGGAACCCCCTATGCCCTATCTGTACATGTTTGAGTAAGGGCAGGAACATGCTTACAGGTTTGCCTGTGGGTTCTGAACATCCAACCTTGACTGAAGCCCGAGTTACACTGCCTTTCTTCAGCAAGCCATAGCACTAAAAATGGATGGGAACCAGGTGTACAGCTTCAGCTAATAGTAAGTCTCCTTGTCTTTCAAGGAAGAGTAGGAAGGAATCAAAAGCAAAGAACAATTTGGCAACCTTACAAATATAGCCCTTTACAAAAATCCAACTGTACAGTCCTTTCCTAAGGTGACAAACTACAAGTCCGCTGCTTAAATATTGAACCGACAGTGTTAATAAAGAAAGTGAAAATAGCATTTACATTAGACTGTAACAACACTGCAAATTTGCTGGAGAGAAAACAGGGGCACATATATAACAGACTTACTGGAATATGTGGCAAAGTGATGGTAACATCATCTCCTTTACCCACTTGGAGGTCCCCCTCACAAGACGTATCAATCGATGCAGGCTTAAAATCATCTAAAGAGGAAAACAATTGTTTGATTACATTTGCTAGTCTCCAGAAGCATCAGCGTGCCCTGCAAAGGGCACATTTACAGTGATTAGAGGGAATGCTAAAACACACACCAGTGTTTACAGCAGGGGTGGAATAACACACGAGTACATTACGTCTATACATAACAACCTGGTCATGTGGTGGTACCATATTCTGAACTTCCTTTTAAAAATGGAAATAAGGTTCTAGATCTTGTGTTTGAACACCAAAAGCAGACTTCTCCAAACCCCAGGCACTGAGTGGAACTTGGTTTTACATGCAAGTATAAAAACCATACCAATCAAACTCCAGAGAGTAACAACTTCCAAAACCCTGGACTCTGCTTAGCTCTTGCCAATTCCAAACCCGAGGACTCTCTGTGACAAACACTAATTTAATGACACCCACTTATTGAGTCTTACTGATATTTCAGGCTCTTTAACAGCCATCTCGCCTCCACAGCAGTGCTAAAAGCTCCACATGGGTGGAGGAGATCTCAGCTCTCACTGATGAGGAAAGAAGGAGGTGCTGGATCTTACTTCATCAGCGTCCATGCTGGTCCAAAGCCACTCTGGACAGACAGCATCAGTAAGGGGAGGCACTGTAGTGGCTTTAAACTAACACTTGTTTTAGGTATTTTTGCTCTGTTATACAGAATGCTTTGTCTCCCAACCAAGGCACTTCTGTTTAACATATTCATTTGAACTGAGAATATTTTAAGTCAAAAGTATTTCCCCTCATTATTCTGTTGTGCTGGTGAGCCACAGAAAAAAACAGAAAAAAACCTATCAGAACCTCTAATATCTTGAGAGAGGATTTAGACAAAGTGAAATAAAACCACACACATATAGGCTAGTTTGCTTTGTGTTTGTTTTTAAAAGAAGCCTGCATTCAATCCTAGCATCTCTGCATCTGAAGAGGTGCAATTATATTCACAATCAAGGCTTTTAATTACTGCATTAGTTATGAAATTAATACCTCAGAACAAATTTAAAATATAATTCCACTATGAAAAACACATTTGCAGGAAAAAAACCCCTAAATCCTGGCTTGTAATAAATTCTCATTAAGAGGATGTTAATGTTTAATTGAGTTTTACTTTGACAGCACAACAAGCAGAATCAGACACTTGACTTAATCCTCATGCCTTAACTGCCAGATCAAATCATAGCCTTCAATTTCATCTGAGCAATCTGTTTCTAGCTATTGTTTCCCACCTACTTTATGTGCAAGCTTGCTAAATAAAACAAACCAGCTGTACAAGAGCTAGTGTCTTTGCCAAAACGGGATCAAGAGTTTCAACAGCACAGTAACTAACTTGAAAGGAATATCACTATCAGATTTCTTTCTTAGGTATAGCAATATAAAATTACTCTAAACAAACACTCAGCTAATGGTTTTCATTTTGTTAGTACATGCTTGGCTAATCCTCATGTAGATCAAGAGCACACGCTTCCCTCCAAATACACCCAACAGCTCTTTTCCCAAAAATCAAATGTTTTTAAGATGTGTTTTCCAAGGATAATCTCGTTTCTCAGTACAGTATTTCAAAACCATTACATAAAGGAATGAAGTATTTTAAGAAGGTCGAAACAAATGCAACCTACAAAATCCTCTCATTGTAGTTTCTGTGAGGAGGATTATGGAAATAATATAGTGTTTGGATCCCAGATAAATCATTCCAGAACAACAGTTAGGGAAAAAAAAAATAACAAGACAATGAAGAAATCTCATTTGAAAGTCACAGATGGAAAACAGAGCATTCAGAAAGATCTGAAATAAAACTGCATTCTTCCAGTTGTAGTCTGAAGAGCTTTGGCTTTGCAATCCCTTAGGAAATTGGTTATTGAAGTACCTTCCATTCTAGAAATTCAGGATATTTCCACTTGTATATGGCTTGGGTTTAATTCACACAGGATCGGGCACTCAGGTGGCCAGTATCACTGAAACTATTATTTGTGGTGTATGAATATGGGCAATGAGACCAGGCCTATAATTGTGCATCATTAGTTAAAATATCCTACTGCTGACTGTATAAATCCCCCATTTTCATACAAAACTACTGAACTATAAGTTTAGTATCCTTTACATTTACTCCTGATGGTTTACCAGTCATTTTAGTAAAACAAACCTGGACTTGTTTCACTCAGATTTCTTGCCCGCAGAATTCAAGTACGGGAATACAGTGAGTTCCTCTTTAAAACAATCTACCTCAGGATCTATCTTGCATTTATTAGGCATTACTGTACGTGTCTGAGTCCTTTCTGCTTGCTTTCCTGGGACAGTGATTTATGACAGCTGCCTGGAGCTGGGACAGCCAGGGACAGGTCTGCTGGGCTACACATCGCTTCATCGGGAAAATACCCAGTTAAAAACCAAACTCCGGATGCTCCCGCTGCCTCTCCACTCCTGCAATTAACCGCCACAAAGAGAACAAAACAAAATGGCAAAGCCAACCCCTTATGGGGGCAACTCTTTATGCTTCCAAGCGATTAATGACAAACTTTCTAAAGCTGTTCCCTCGCCTTAGCCTGCCTCGCGCAAACCTCCTCCCTACCAGCATCCACCTTCCCCTTCTTCCCGGGCTGGAGCCCTCTGTGGGGAAAACACTCGTGGAGAGGAAAGACGGGCACCGAGGGAGCGGGAAAGGAGGGAGACAGGTGCTGGGGGGCAGCAGGGAAAGGGGGCAGAAGGGCGCTGAAGGGGAGGGGAGGAGACGGGCGATGAGGGGGCAGGAGGGAAGCGGCTGGGAAAGGCGCTGAGCGGGGACGAAGCCCCGCGACGGCGGAGCGAAGGAGACGAGCAGGGCAGCGGGGTGAGCGCGGCAGAAGCAGCAGCGCAGCCGGGGGCCGGGACGCGAGCGGGGAGGAAGGGGCGGCCGCGGGGGAGGCGCTCACAGCGGATGGTGTGGAAGGAGGCCTTGGGTCGCCGCTCGAAGCTCTCGCCCAGCTGCAGCGGGTGCTCCTCCTTGTCCAGCAACGAGTTCGCCGAGCCGTTCATGGCCCCGCTCCCGGCCCGGCCGGTCCCTTCCCTCTCCTCCGTGCGCTGCCGTCCGGCGTCCTCCCGGAAATTCTTGACTTTCCCTTCCGGGAACCCTCTCCGGGGCTGGCGGCGGGTACGGCGAGGCGAGGCGGGGGCCCGGGGCCGGGCTGGGGCTGCTGCCCCGGGGAGGGTCCCCGGGGAGGTGGGAGCCCGGCGCTCCCCGCCCTCGGCAGGACAGGGCACGGCAGGGCAGGAGGGGCTTTCCTTCCCTTCCCTTTCCTTCCCTCTCCTGCCGAGGTATGCAAGTCCCGGCTACGCTGGGACTGGAGCTGCTGGAGGGAAGCCGGTTCCGTGTGGGGGGACCGGGGGATCACACAGAGGTGTTTGTGGTCTTAGCTCTAGATGAAACACATTTAAAAGGCTCTTTAGCCTAAGCATGGGCTGTTGCAATTGAGTTTATCATCGCGCTGCCTTCCCACCACAGCAGATGCGTCACTGAAAGGACCGGCTTGCGTTTGTTTGTTTCCCTGGCGCGTTCTATGATGAAATAATGGAGCGTGCCTAGGACACAGGCGTGTGTAGAAATATGGCAGAAATGTTGCTGGTTAAGTTTTTTTCTTTGTTTTGAGGATATGCTCTTCTTGAAGAGACATCCTTTCAAAGGAACCTCTTCCGCTGTTTTTGGAGGAAAAGGGGGTGTGTCTGTGACACGGGATGAAATTCTCACAGTTCTTTTTATCATTTGCACGCTTCCGTGTTTTGTGTTTGTGTTTGTATCATGACACGTATATATCATGATAGCATAATATATAGCATATACGTACTGTATATGCATGTGCATGCATATATATACGTACATATATATACATATATAGCATATACATACATGTATATACATGTACATACAATTAATGATATGTATCATGGAATTTATTTTATCGTATGATAAAATACGTAGGTGAAGTACTACTCTTTGTTTGTTTGTTTGTTTGTTTGTTGTAGGGTGTGAATTGTTGTGTTTTTCTCATTTTCTTTTTGGTAAATTGACACCAATGCCTGGCTCTGGGCACTGATGTACACGAGTGGTGTGTGTTTGCTACCTGGGCTTCCCTGGGAGTTAGTGGGCCATGCAGGATTTAATTTGCATGTTCCATCATCCAGCATCTGCACGTTTATGACAAGGCAGGTGTCAGAACCAGTTTAACATCAGAGAAAATATTTGAGTCCCTTCCCAGCCTATGCAAAACTCTTTTAACTTCTGAAAATAAAACCACCTGTGATTGCTAAAACCCGTGTGAATCCTTCAGGAGGAGGCAGTGGGAGGACTGCTGGCATAGGACAGCTCTGGGCATTTTGGGCACGTACTGGTTTTGTTCTCTTCTTTAGGTGGCATGGTGTTATAAATGCTGTTGTTTTTTGGCAGTGTTTTCTCACAGAGCTGAGAGCAGGAAGGAGAAATGCTAACATGAATACACTTTGTTTCATTAATTTTAATGTGACTTTTAAATGTTATCTGTTCTTCGGTGACTTTTTTTTGCTGAAGTGTTCTAAGTGAGGTTAATGAGAAACAAAGCCATTGCTTTCCCTCTCAAGTCTCTTTTAGTGAAAATAAAGTTTGAGCTGCAACATCTTTTTCTTGTGGGGTAGCTTTCTAGGATGCAGAGGGAAGATCAGGAGACTCTGAAGTATCTCCTTTAACTCTGACATCAGCGTGATGTTGTATACAGTTCTTAGTTTAGATGAAGGTTTTCTGAAATTAAGAGAAAGCTGGTGACATGTAAGTTCATCAGGTAGGACAGATCACTAAAGTTGTATTAAGTCCATACTGTAATTTTTTTTTCATTTTTAATTTTGCTTCTAGATCCTCACTTATTTTACTTAAGTTAAGCAATGGAACCATACACTAAAGAAAAAAAATCATCCTTGAGTCTTTGGTGTTCATGTTTGTTTGGAAGAATCTAGGATGTTCCAAGAAAAGGCGTCAGCCAATTGCTTAAATATAAAAGCAACATCTACTGAAGATGGTGCTTTCCAAAAAAAAGGCCACAGCGCTCGAGTCCTTAGCCCAGAAGAAGAGGAAAAACTGGCAAAAGATCAGGTTTTGGTGTCTGAATTCAAACAACTAAAACTGGAGAAAGAGGCACAGAAGAATTGGGATCTATTTTACAAAAGAAACAGCACCAACTTCTTCAAAGACAGACATTGGACAACCAGAGAGTTCCAAGAGTTAAAGGCATGTCGTGAGGTGAGATCTGTGCAATTCTGCTGTAAAAGATGGGATTGATTGTTTCCAGTCAGTTGTTTCCAGGGGAGTTAATAATACTTAAAACCATTTGGATAAGAGCTGACATGTGTAAAGTTTGCAGTGCCCTGTGTATTTTCTTTTAATATCAAAGATAATTTCTCAGAATCAGATGAATCAGTTCAGTTTCAGTTTATAATTGGCCCTTACTGGACAGGGATGCTGGATGCTGAGAACGAAGTCTGGAATATTTGGTTTTCAAGTCCCAAAGTAGACAGCTTGTCTCTCTGTGTGCAAGCTGGTGCACTTCAGTACACTGCTTTAAAGAAAAGCATCCAGAATTGCTAGCTAATTGCTGAACACAGTTAAGGAGAATGGCCACATCCATCTGTTGTTCCTTATAGCTGAATGAAAGACAAGACAGAAATGGAAGTCTGTTGACGACTTAAGGGGTAGATGACTGAAGAAATATTAATATGTTCTAAAATGATTTATAATTTTGCAGAAATCAGGATGTCTGGGTTTTAGTGTCAGATTATGCAGTGGCTGTCTACTTTGGTTTTTTTGAAGAATCATAATTAAAATTGATTATAGCTTTTAAAATGCTGGTTGAACAGTACCTCTGCTCATATGATGAGAAAACAAAAATTATATGTTTTGTCTTGTATTGCTTCCTCGCTAGTTTGCAGATCAAAAACTGACCATTCTGGAAGCAGGCTGCGGGGTTGGGAACTGCTTGTTTCCACTCTTAGAAGAAGATCTGAATATTTTTGCATATGCCTGTGATTTCTCTCCCAGAGCTGTTGAGTATGTGAAGGTTGGTGTGATATGTGAAACTTCTTTCAGAGTGTTTTTTAGAAGCTTCTAAAATTCCAAATGACTGTAACAACAGACTTCTCCTGGCTTCCTTTTTGTAAGAAGGATAGAATATGCTTTGCCAAAAAAAAGGAGACTGATGCATTTCAGTGGAGATCCTATGTAAGAAGCCAAATCATTGCTCAAGACTTGGCTTTTCAGTGTCAAATTAGAGCATTATGGTATATTACTTGAATGATTTTATAAAGATAGTGGGTTTTGGGAGCACTACCATGTCTCTGCTGACTGTGCAGTACAAGCAAAATTTGTCATGGAAGCTTGCCCTTAGTAGAGGGAGTCCCAAGGAGAACCTTGAAAACAAGGCTGGGAAAATTATTGTTAAAGGAATTTGTAACCTGAGTAGGAGTAGGTATGTTTACACTTAGTTGTGGTTACTGCAGTCCAAAGTCAAGCCTTGCAGCAGGGCTGGTGGGGGCTTTGGGCTTTAAAAGTCTTTTATTAAGTTTGTAACCACAGGTAAATTTCTATATATCTGTTAATTGAAAGCATTGTGACCAAGAACCACAAGACAGCATTTGTCAGGGGAAAGATGGGAAGAAATACCTGTGGCAGTCAGAAGAGGACAGCAGTTCCCTGGGATGCTGTGGCTGCACCCCAAAATGAAGTTGGGCTGAGTGTGTATGCTAGGTTTTGGGTGACTTAATGGCATCTGCCTCCACAGCTCTTGCTGAATTTGTTTTTTTGCCAAGACCAGGTGCTTTTTGTTGTTTTGTTGTTGTTATTTTTTTTTTTTTCCTGCAGCAAAACTGTGGGCTAGAGCAGCCCAGCTGCAGATTGTGACAGGAACCCCAACTGTTTGCAGTCTACCTGTAGCTCCAGAATTTTATTTTCGTCATCCTGTAATACGTAATTTCTTTCAATAGTATTTATGTATTCTTTAAAGAGTAGAAGTGGGGGTAAAACAGAAATAGTATGTTTTCTGAATTGTCTTAATGCACATTCCTTCTCAAATTCTTGGGAACAGACTATTTTACTAGTTGTAGTTTCACTATTGTAGTTAGCAGCAAAGAATTCCTGATTGCAGCAGCCGCCTATTGGAACTTAATATTCTCTTGCTGCTGTTTTGTGTCTCTCTACAGATCAATTTCATAAGATTTTTACTTTATTGTAGCAACAAATGCTGTTAATTTTTTAGTGAAAGCTTGCTCTTTTAATTTCCCTAGAAAAATGCCTTATATAGTACTGAAAGATGTAAAGTGTTCCAGTGTGATCTTACCAAAGATGATCTTCTAGACAATATACCAGCAGATTCTGTTGATGTTGTCACACTTATATTTGTGCTTTCTGCCATTCATCCTGACAAAATGCATCTTGTCCTGAGGAACATTTACAAGGTAAAAACCAGCTGATTTTACAGCCTTTAAAGCACTTTCCTTCTTTTTAGCTCGAATGTCCATTTTTTTCTGAGACAATTACTCTTTTGCAGTGGTGATTTTTCATATTATATTCCATAGATGTATTTCATTACAACATTATTTTCAGTTCACTGAGTGTGCAAGACTAAAATATTTTTTACAGTGTCCTTTTTTTTTTTCTCCTGGTATTGTGAGATTACTTGGATTGAAGCTTAATTCATGCCATCAGTGTAACAAAAAGATATATAAAATACAGTCTTTGTGTACCTGAAAGGGGCCTACAGGAAAGATGGAGAGAGATTTTTACAAGAAAGAGCACGTAGTGACAAGGAAAGGGGGAATGGATTCAAACTGAGAGTGGGTTTAGATTAGACAGCAGGAAGAAATTCTTCAGAGAGGTGCTGGCACAGGTTGCCCAGAGAAGTTGTGGATGTCTACTCCTGGAAGTGTTCAAGGCCAGGAGGGATGGGGCTTTGAACAACCTGATCTAGTGGAAGTTGTCCCTGTCCATGGCAGGGGGTTGGAACCAGTTGATCTTCCAGGCCCCTTCTATCCCAGGCCACTCTCTGATTTTAAAGTTGTGACTTGGGTTGTATGCTATGAATAATGTTTATATATTGCAGATATGTCTGTGTTCGTAAGGTGGGAATGATAGTGAGCCAAAATTAACTTCCAGAGATCCAGTGACCTGCAGTTAGGATGTTGCTGGTATTATTCAACATATTTGGCCTGTGGTGATTTAAAAGTGGAGTGTTCAGAAATCAGCATTAATCTAGAGAGACTCACCCCCCCTAAACTGTCTTTGTGAGTTGATAGACTAGGATAGGCCCTTCCAAAGGGTGGTTAAAACAACCTGAATTGTGATCTGAATTTTCCTGAGATGTCATATATTGACTGCAGAGAAAAACAGTCAACATATATATTTTTTTTACTTTTGCATATGTATTATGCATGTGTATTAATGGTCTTGTATTTTCTGATACTGTTTGGCTTATTATCAGTAGTTTGAAAAAGGAATATTAGGGGTGTTTTGTATATCTTCAGCTGTTTTCCAAAATCAGGATTGGTTCTTAGTTCATATAAATATTTAGATATTTAGATATCTAAAATCAGCATGGGCAATGACCATGTATATACAAATTATAAACTCTTTATAGTTTTCTTTCTTTACCAAAAAGCGATTAAAAAAATCCATAATGCATTTTCCTGAAATGATTTCTTATTCATTTCTCAACATATTACAACATTTTTCTTTCTCCTGTGAAAAAAGAATTTCCGTGATATTCTAAATTTTATTGTTAACCATTAAACAAAATCAGGTGCTAAACAGGATACTAGTCAACAGAAAAAATGCCGTGATGGGAATTTTTGTTAAACTGTATGTTTTCCTTTTTCCTCTGTGTTTGAAGAGTGTTGCTAATTTAACTGATCAGCACCCTAAGAGGTATTCTAAAGCTATTTTTAGTCTTTTGTTCAATGGGGAAATGTTTTTAAGAGTCAATCCACTTTTTACACAACTTTTTCGTTGCACAGGGAATGAATAGTATCTACATCTATATCTATATATCTATATCTATATCTGTATCTATATATCTATATCTATATATAAATTATTTTATCTGTATATAGATGTAGCTATTTATCTCACTGTTGTATTGACTATGTTAGTCTACCTTGTCTTAGTTACCTATGTCTGTATGTGTGCACAAATAAATATACCTATATATGACAAAATCTGTGTAGCTTATTAAAGCATGTGTGTACTATGTGACAGGTGTTAAAACCAGGCAAGTGTGTCCTGTTCCGAGACTACGGCCTGTATGATCATGCAATGCTCAGGTTTAAATCTGGCAGCAAACTTGGGGAAAACTTTTATGTCAGACAAGATGGGACAAGATCGTATTTTTTTACTGAAGGTAAGACAGTACTGTAGTGTGCTTTCTTTTCTGTGAATCCCTTGTTTAAACTTTCTCCAGGGAACTGCCAAAATGCCCATGGAAGCTTTATTTTGTGTGAATGAACTGTTAAATTGTGGTTTATTTAGTTTACCATCCTTTTTGGGAAGAAGCACTTACTTTGACTGGCAGAACTTCGTGGAGCCCTTTCTTGTTTACAAACTTGTTGTATGTGCTGTAATTCTCCAAGAGGAGCAGCTTCTGAATTTGCTGAATTTCATTCAGATTTGTTATCTTAGGGGAAAAGACCTATATTCATTAAGAGAATTGATCATCTTCATGAAGCAAGTAAGCAGTTCTTTTGGCATCATTCTTTGTGCAGGGCTATTTCTGGTGAGCAGGGTGAGGTCTATTGGCTTCTAAAAGCAGAACCATGACTGCAGCGCTGAGAAGCTCGTGCACAAATCCTGCTGGGATAGCACTGACTAGCTGTGGTCACTCTGTCTTCTGGGGTTTGTTTTTTAGTGAAGACAATGCAAAAAACCATTTCCACGTGATGCAGTATTCAGTTTTTATTCAGTGCTCATAATGGTTTAGGAGGAAGGGTAGTTATTGCAGTTTACTGGTGAAGGATTTGAAGCACAGAGACATGAAGGAATTTGCTTAGACTCTCACAATGAATTGGGATTATAGCCTGGCTATAGCTTCTAACTCCCAATTCCTCATGCTAAACTCACTACTCCCCCCTATCACTTGTAGAGCATTGTGTAACAAGAGCTGTGAATTTATTTCTGTGGAGCTCTTTGTTCTTAGTCTAAAGCAAAATACAGCCACTGAAGAGACCGATTTGGTGCCAAGTAAATGTTATTCATATTTTATGCCATAACATATTACCTAATTGCTTCTGATATATAAAAACCATTAATCTTGTCTGAGCTCCCCCTATTCTTCATAGGACAATGATGAAATCTAAGATAATGCAGGCTGTGCTACGGCTTCATTGAAGCATTTCTAGAACTGTTATTTATTGAGTGATTTTTAGTTCTGTTTAAACAATTAGCTCTTACAAAGAGAATGGATGCTAAAGGGAACAAATAAGAGACTGACCTAGCTGTGGAATTTTAAATCTAATTTCTATTGTATTTTCGAATAGTTTCTGAATGAGAAATTCCTTGCTAGTATGCATGTTTCCTTTGGGAGAAGAATTGAGGAAGGGACGAGGAAGAGGAAGGAAGGAGAAAAGAGAGAATTTATTTTATATTGCTCATGTTAGCAGTTGTTTTTCCTTGGGCTGGTCTGTGGCTGTCTCACAGATCACTTCTACTCCCATTTTTAATCATTATGATCTCATCCATTTCACACATTTTCATATAAACATTGCTTAATGCTCGAGAATTATTTTGTTACTGGAGACATGACTCCCATCATTTCCACAGAGGCTGCAACCCTTGCTATTTTTCATTTCTTTAGCACTACATTGGTACAAGTACAAGTACACCAAGTAATTGCTGCATGGGGTGATTTGAATGATACTTATTTGCAATATGTCTGGCCTCAGATAACAACAGGGAACTTCTTCCATGGGAAAAAAAAATCCATTCTTCTACTGTTTGAAATAATATTAAATTTGTGGAAGAATGCATGGTTGTAGTTTTGTATTATGAAATATGTGCAACTTCTCTACAATAAGATTTCAGTAGGTCCACAATTGAGTGCTATTTATTTATATTTCATTGGTGTGGGTCCCCTATTTTACATGAACACACGATGTTTACAGCCATGGTGGGCTTGGGTTGATAAAATCCTGCAGTGCCACCAAAGTGGGTGGTCTCATCTTCCTCCACACACCATCTCTTGTGGTGCTTCCTGTACCCCCCATGATCACTGTTTCACTGTTTCATCAAGCTAATCCCCCTGAGCAGTGAAAAATGCAATGTCTTTGTTTTCTGTCAAGTAACACAAGTTTAGAACAGCTTAAATTTATTTGAAATTGCTGCCTGAGTAAGTGAATTGAGGTGCAGGAAAAGAAAAATGATGATTATTAATTAACATGAAAAGACAATAGCATAAGCAGGCCTTCCTGCTGCACAGGTCACCCTGTTTGAGAGGTACTTCTGCCTTCCTTAAGGGAGATATGCTTTGAGTAAAACTTTTTGTTTATGGAAAAATACTTTCAGTTCAGCTTAGTGGAGTCTTGCTACCACCATATCCTCTTTGCCATTTTGTCAGTTTTTCTGTTGAGCAATTGCATGTAACATAGGGTGTTATTCTTCCCTGAGCAGAGGTGCATCTGCACAGCTGGATTACCTTTGAAATATTTATGGTAAGTGATGTATTCAGCTAGTGAAGGTCAGCTACACAAAGGGAAAATGCACTGGTGTCAGTCACAACGAGAATGACAAGGCTTAATAAAAATAAGACATGTGGCAATTTTTGGAAATTCAAGTGAGTAACTAGCTTAAGCCCCAGTTTTACAAGCTGTTTTGCTTAGGTTGATGTTTCTAAAGGAGATCTTTATTGATTTTTATTCAGCAGTCTGCCCACATAGAACAGCTTGAAATCTGAAGGCCTGTGTGATTTTCACACTGTAACACATAAGAACATATGCTTATATAAATGCTGTCTGGTGTTTTAAAAATAGCTTAAACATAACATTTCATCTTTTTTTTTTTTTCTTCCAGAGTTCTTATGTCAGCTTTTCAAGGCTGAGGGATATGAGCAAGTGGTCAATGAATATGTGCAGCGAGAAACTGTGAATAGGAAAGAAGACTTGCGTGTTCCAAGAGTTTTTCTTCAAAGCAAATTTCAAAAGCCTTTCAGTGAGACATAAGTTCTTGCTGGTTAGCAGCAGCATTGCCTGATTGAAATGAAAGCTAGCACATAAGCTGTGTGCTCATCTTTCTGGTGAACCAAAAATGGCAGCATCCAGTACCTCTGGTTGGTTTCTGTCCTGGGATACAAAATATGAATGCTATTTCTAATTCAATTTTAAGACTCTTTAGTGATGCAGGCAACCTGTTGAGCATCTGTACTCCTGCTACTAAAATAAAACCTGTGCAACATTGTTGGAGGATCAGGTAAATCATACAAATAAACTTGAATTTTTATTAAAAACTATTTTAAATAAGTATCCTGTGTTTCCTGTCACTTGTGATTTTTGAGGCTTGTTAAAGTTAGAATATTTAATTTACTTTCAATACTTA